>CM029401.1:14608249-19608249 GCA_017139565.1 Luffa aegyptiaca | reverse complement strand
CAAATCAAGTATATATAGAATAGGAGAAGGCAAGTCCATATGAAAACAAAGCCCAACTACAAAGTACTACGTTTATCTAATATTATATTCTTTCTCAGGCCTGCTCCTCAGCATCACCAAGCTCGTAGTATTCCTCAGCACCTGCAAAATCTGGTGGTGGGTCAGTAGAAAACCATGGTACTGAGTAAGTGGCTCACACCTGAAGAGCCATCAAACAACATACAACATACAGGGCAAACATCATGCTTTTCAATCACAATAACATGCTTTATATATGAGGTGAACAACATACATATTGTAACATACTCAACTAATGCAAACGTGCAACAACCATGCACCTAACACATGATTCTCGCATCATGCCGTGCACACTCTGTTTCCACTCAAGCTCCTCGAGCTCTCTCAACACTCGTAGCCCTCACAAAGCTCTCTGAGACTGACTCCTTCGAGTCACGCCGACCCCTGACCATATTACCCAGGGCCTCGACGTTTCTCTACGACGTTCAGCGTTCAACCCTTGACCATATTACCCTGAAGGGATAAAAGCCCTTGCGCAGCGGAAACGTACAGAACCTTAACCCAGATTTTAATTCGAAATAAAATACCGTACGTTGGCAAATTAAATCACAGCAATAAATAAAAATTAACATGTTGTAAATCTATTATAAAACATGCTAATTCTCATTTAAAAACCCTAGATCTAGTCTAGGAATGGATCCTAATGATCCTAGGTTAAGGAACACCTACCGTAGATGAAGTCCTTGATAGTTTCGCCAAATTCCCTTCAAATTGCAGAAAATTCCAGCAGCAAAAGATCTCATTTTTCGCTGCGAATCCTTCACGAACACCACCAAATAGGATTCACCGATGGACTCAAAAGGCTATTATGAGTGAGATGGTGGGAACTCTTTCTCTAAGGAAGGAAGATGAGAGAATCAAAGGGAAATTAGGAGTTTTTCTGGAGAGAGTTCTCTGTAAACCAGAATACCACACAACGTAAAAAAAATGAACTGAACCCCAAAAACTCCGTAACCCCCTCCTAAGAAGGCGTGAAGGGGAGTGACAGTAGGTCAACCACCCACTATCTTTAACTGATCAAAATATCAGTATATTAACAATAATTTAATTAATAACCAAATTAATTAAAATAAGTTATTTAATCCACAAATAAATAACCAACCCATTTAAACTATATTTAAATGATTATCCTTCACATAACCTATGGTTTTAATGTAATTTAATTAAATCAAAATTTAATTAAACTAAATTAAAACAAACAATTAATTAATTCATCAATTAATTAATATTATAATTAAACATCATATATTTAATTATAATTCTCTCAAATAAACTATAGTATTAATGTACATCCAATGCACATTAATTATAACCTATAGTTTTAATATGAATCAAATTCATATTTTATTTTAATATTCGAACCCTTTCGAATACTTAATCTTTCCTTAGAAATTAACCTCAAGACCTTATAAGAGTCATCGGTGGGACCAAATGGACCTACAGATCAGAAGCTCCAACGATATGAGATTAATTGGCTAAACTCATTAACCAAATTAATCAATATTCGTTAACTGTGGTTCACTCCACTAAAGAACCATAGCTGCACTTTTCTCACTGCAGATATATTTCTGTGTCCACGAATATCGACCATCAACAGCAAGTTAGCCCTTCACGTGTGTTCGTACCCCAGCTAGGTCAAATTACCGTTTTACCCCTGGGCTACCTCTTAATCCTTAAGTACCAGTGCTCCTCTAATGAACAACCTGATTGAGGTCCAACCAACAAACAGAAGTCCCTCTCGTGCCATAGAGAGGGTAGGGCCCATTGTTCAAGACCCGGAGCCACCACTTAAGGGAACACACATCTACTTACCCTAATGTTGGGAAGGAGTGAATTCCATCTTGTAAGACTATGTTCCTAGCTCCCCACTCGGTCTTGTCCCCTAAATGGTAGGCTTATTGAGTCGGCGTGCAGGCCACTCTCACCCGTACAAATCAAAGGACAATCCCTCATGGACAGGAGCCCATAATCCACTCAGGATTAAGGCCAAGTTGCCTAGGTCATCCTAGTGAAATAGAAATCGAGCTAACTAACGGTGTTATAGTTAGTGGTTAACTATTTCGCGGTCCGGTCTTTGTGCAAACTCATTGCACAGGATACCCCCACTCGCATGTCAACTACATGAATGCGTTGGATCATTACGTTTGTATAAATATAAAAAGCGGGTCGTATCGATAGTGTCACCAGGATATGGTACCCAGCCTTATCCCTATACTACAGACCCTTTAAGCTAAAACTTGAACATCGATCCCCATATGTCCCTACATACTAGTTCAAGCCTCATTCTATTAGCCTTGGATGTTTAGTTTATTGGATTAGGGTTAATAAGACAAGATATAATACAAACATGAAAAATACATCACTTTTATTAATGTTCGGTCAAAAGTACATTTACTATTTACTATCTACAGCATGTAGTCCCTCGTTCTCCTAAGATACTTGAGGATTCCTTTAACGGCGGTCCAGTGGTCTAACCCTGGATTTGACTGATATCTGCTGACAATCCCTACAGCATAATAGATGTCAGGCCTCGTGCAGAGCATAGCATAAATTAAGCTACCCACTGCAGAGGCGTAGGGAATCCGTCTCATATCCTCAACCTCTTGAGGTGTCTTAGGAGACTGTTCCTTAGACAGGTGAACCCCATGCCTGAAAGGCAACAAGCCCTTCTTGGAGTTCTGCATCGAATATCGGGCCAACATCTTGTCGATATACGTTGCTTGAGACAGAGCTAGCATTTTGTTCTTTCTATCCCGAATTATCTGGATGCCAATAACATATTGGCCCTCACCTAAATCTTTCATTTGGAATTAGGTCGCTAGCCATTCTTTTACGCCAGACAGATATCCTACATCATTCCCAATGAGTAGGATGTCGTCAACATAAAGTACAAGGAAAGCTGCTTTATTCTTGTTGATTTTCTTGTATACACAAGGTTCATCAACATTTTGGTCAAAGCCAAAAGATTTGATAGCAGTATCAAATCTAATATTCCAAGATCTGGAGGCCTGTTTCAACCCATAAATGGATCGATTCTGTTTACAAACCTTTTGCTCCTGACCTTGGGTTATGAACCCTTCGGGCTGAGACATAAAAATACTCTCTTCAAGATTGCTATTCAGAAAAGCAGTCTTGACATCCATTTGCCATATTTCATAGTCATAAAACGTGGCAATGGATAAGAGGATTCTTATGGACTTAAGCATAGCAACTGGAGAAAAGGTTTCTTCATAGTCCACCCCTTCTCTTTGGGTATAACCCTTTGCTTCAAGTCTTTCCTTGAAAGTCTGTACTTTCCCAGTAGCATCTCTTTTCCTCTTATAGATCCATTTACACCCAATGGGTTTGACCCCTTCAGGTAGATCTACAAGTTCCCAAACTTGATTGAAGTACATAGACTCCATCTCAAGGTCCATGGCTTTGGCCCATTCGTCTTTATCTACATCATTCATTGCCTGACGATAAGACAATGGATCTTCTAACTACTTGTGTTTCAGTTAAACCCAAGTAGCGGTCAGGTTGTATTACAACCCTCCCACTGCGTCGAAGCTCTCCCACTACGTGAGGAGGACTAGATTGACGAGAAGAACTGGCTTCTCCAACAACTCTTGTTGAAGGACCTGGTTCATCAACAACTCTTGTTGATCCTTCTGTAGCTTCTCCTAATACTAACTTACTTCATGGTTTATGATCTCGAATGTGGTCTTCCTCCAAGAAAGTTGCATTTGTCGATACAAATACTTTATTTTCTTGAGGGTCGTAGAAAAGACCACCTCTCGTTTCTTTCCGGTATCCAACAAATTTACATATTCTAGTACGAGGTTCCAATTTCTTAGGATTTGTCACTAACACATGTGCAGGACAACCCCAGATACGGAAGTAACGCAAACATGGTTTACCCGTCCATAACTCAAAAGGAGTTTCAGAAACACTTTTTGAGGGAACGTTGTTAAGAATATGTACTGCAGTCTCTACTGCATACCTGATGACCGCAAAGTGCACGGGTCGCACAAGTAATATAAAACGGTAGTAATACCGAGTATCGAATCCACAGGGAAGCGAAGCGAAAATTAAGCAAAAACAAAATCTCTTGAGCACTAAAAGTACTTAGGCAAAATAATATTTAGGGAACAACTCATGCAAATAAGAAAAATTTAAGATTTAAAGCAGGAAAATAATTTGATCAATCAAATAAAAAAATATGGAGAAAGAGATTTCTTTTAATGGGAAGAGGGGTCTTGAAAATCAATTATGAGCTAAACAATTGTTATAATTATCCTATCTCATTGCCCAACTAATTATACTCCTAGAATCTCCGTTAATCACATAGGTTCTCCTGTCGGTTTCCCCTAATTGTAATTAATTCATTTTAACAACCTAAGTGTCCTTAGCGCCATTAAAAATCATTAATTATTACGCTCTGATTCATTTTAGGAATCTAAATTTAATCAACTAATCCCGGTGTCACGACGGGCAATTAAACTAGTTGCATGGATTATGATCTATCCTAACTTCTCTCCGTCGAGTTTCCATTAAGAATCGAATCATTACACAATTGGCCAGATTGAATAAAGCATTAAGCACATCCATACAAATAATTAGGAAAAAGGGCAAGAGACAGGTAATTATAACAACGTTTCAACTATAATTTCATTCCAAGACCCCAAATTGGGGTTTAGCTATACATAGCTAAAATATCCACAACATTTACAATAGAAAGCATAATTTAAGAGCATAAAAGGAAAGGAATTGACCGTCGAAAAACCCCTTCGCTTGGCTCTCAGAGCTCCGCCGAACACTCCTTTGAGCTTCCTAAGATGCTCCCAAAATTCCCCAAAATATTTCCCACTAAAGAATTCTCTCAAAAAGGCTAGAAAGCCTTGAGAGAGGCTCCAAAGGAGCCAAAGGAGCCAAAGGAAGGAAAGAATGGATTGAAGAATGAATTGATTGATGGTAAATGAGGCACCCAAGGGTGCCTTTTATAGGCCCTGATTGGGGGTAGCGTCGCGACGCTACATTGCACAGCGTCGCGACGCTGCAACGCACGCGTCTTGTTGCCCAAGAAATGGGTAGCGTCGCGACGCTGCCTTGCATAGCGTCTCGATGCTGCCCCAATTTTCAGAATTTCCAGCTTCGGTTTTGGGCTGATTTTTGGGCCTTCTCTTCACTTCTTTTGGGCATTTTTTCATGAGTGTCTTCTTTGGGCCCCCATTTGATCCATGCTTGGATTTGGGCTTCATTTGCTTCATTTTTTGCACTTTTTCTCCCAAAATCACCAACTTTGCTCCTAAGGACCAAATAACGGAATTCATTAAATATTTTCATTAAAAACACGATTAAAGCACAGAAAAGCCTAATAAATTGGGACTAAAATAGCGACATTTCTGCTCGCTATCAATACCCCCAAAACGAGCTAGGCAACTGAGCATAGCTCATCATAGATTGAACCATGTCTAAAAGGGTTCTATTTCTCCTTTCTGATACACCATTCTGCTGAGGTGTACCAGGTGCTGGGAGTTGAGATTGGATTCCATGTTCTATCATATAGTCCTGGAATCTCTGATCCAAATACTCTCCACCTCGATCTGATCGAAGTGTTTTAATTTTTTTACCTAACAGGTTTTCTACCTCAGTCTTAAACTCTTTAAACTTTTCAAGAGCCTCAGACTTATGGCCCATTAGGTATAAGTAACCGTATCGAGAATAATCATCTATGAAAGAGATGAAATATTCATAACCGCCTCGAGCCTTTACATTCATTGGACCACAAAGATCCGAATGTATCAGTTCAAGTGGTTCTTTAGCCCTATAACCATTTCCAGAAAAAGGCCTCTTGGTCATTTTACCCTCGAGACACGATTCACAGGGTGGTAAAGATGTATCTTCTAAATCAGTTAGAAGTCCATTTTTAACCAAACGATCGATCCGATCGATGTTAATATGACCAAGACGAAGATGCCAAAGATACATGTTGCTACTTAAAGGAGAAATCTTTTGCCTTTTGTTTTGAGTTTTGGCCATTTTAAACATCTCATGACTTAAAATAGCCTTAGCGTCGGTAGGTCTTAACGCAAATAAATTATTCTCACGCTGAGCAGAACAAATAAAAATACCATTTCTTGAAACAATAGCTTCATTAAGCAGAAAAGAAATTGAGTATTCTTGTTCTAACAAAGCTGAAATAGAAATAAGGTTCCTTTTAATTCTAGAAACCAAGTACAAGTTCTCTAAAATCAAATACTTATTTCTAAAAAATAATTTTGCAGCTCCCACTGCACGAGTTGAAACGACCTCTCCTGTTCCAACCTTGAGAGTCATTTCGCCATCAGCCAGCTGCTGGAAATCATTTCCCTGAAAAGATGAGCAAACATGATTAGTGGCTCCCGAATCCAATATCCAGGCAAACTCATCATGTTCTACGAGACAGGTTTCTAAAACCAGTAAATCGAATTTACCTTCTTTCTCTCTCTTCTTCTCAGCGAGGTAACGGGGACAATTGCGCTTCCAGTGACCATCCACATTGCAGTGGAAGCATCTGCCTTTGTCGGCCACGACCTTGGCCTTACCCTTACCTTGCACAGCTTGCGCAGGAGCCTTCCCCTTGTATCCCTTCCTCTTCTGAATTTGCTTCGATGAAGAAGCTTGAGGTACAGATTTAGTCCCTGAGGATGAACCCTTCAGGAACTTCTTCTTGGAATGGGCCACGTTGGCCTCTCTTTTCACCACATTTTTGCCCTTGCTTTTCAGCATGGACTCATAAATCTGTAACTCCGAGAGGAGGGTAGTCAGGTTGAACTAAATTTTATTCATACTTGCATTCATCCTAAATGGCATATAGCTCATAGGAAGCGAATGAAGGATGAACGCAACCTGATTGCGCTCGCAGACTACCCCGTCATTCGCCTCAGCAATGTTGAACTGGTTTATCATATCCAGGACATGTTCCCGGATAGATTGACCTTCTTGCATCTTGGCGTTGAAGACGTTCTTCAAGGCATCGTGGTGGAGCTGATAGGACGGGAGTCCAAACATCTCCTGCAGGGAATTCATAATCTCCCTGGCAGTTTCCATGTTCTCGTAACGCTTGGCCAAGATTTCAGATAAGCCGACCAATATATAGACTCGGGCCTTTTCATTGGCCTTCGTCCAACGTTCGTGGGTATCCTTTACTGCCTGAGTGGCAGTGCGAGGGGGAACGAGAGGACATTCCTCCGTTAAGACGAACCTAAGATCCTCTACCACGAGTATGGTGTTTAGATTCGATTTCCATGTTGGAAAATTATCGCCCGTTAGTCTTTCGTTTTTAAGCAAGGAAGTAATAGAGGAAGACATTGCTCAAAAACAAACAATTGACCGTATTAGTTATCTTTGCCTTATCCCATCACACAAGCAATACATACAATTGCATCCATCCAATCAATTTTGCAAACAAACAATCAAAGAACCCTAATAAAACTATTGATTGTGTTATGCAATGATGCTTTAGAGGTTTAGAAGAACAGCAACCGAAGGGTGATCAATTGTTCCTCCTCTAAAATGAGACTCCTCTCAGTTCATTTCTAATCCCAGAATAACTCATATTCCATTAGAAATTAACCACCGTTGTTCAGTCAAGGATTTGTTAACAAATTAACTCATCCCCGTAAGTGTAACCCTCCCACTTTCAGATCTCAAAGGCACTGACCAACAGGCTACCGTTAGGAAAGACAACTGTTGGTAATTAGCCTAAGCGATCCTATCCTATTCAGGAGTTCACGGTGTTCCGAATCCTATGATCAGGCCCTCCGAAGGGATGGTTGCTCTAGGGCAACACGCAGGCGGATCATAGGAATCTCACGTTGTGACCTAGGGGTGGAGACCAAGGGATACGTTGACACGCATCCCGCTCCCACTTACTATAGTCACTTTCCCCATTCACCTTGGTATTGATCCATGCAAACACTTTCCGAAGGGAGGCCGTGCTAAAACGACACGAAGCCGAGCATGGATCTCACGGTGTGAACTATACAGGGACGTAGGAGCAAAACTCGATTTAAATTAAGTTTTGAAAATTTCCTCCCACTAAAGTCACCTATTGAGTATTTTAGGGTTTGATTAACCTAGATAAATCCGGCTAAGTCATTTATCTAAGTCTAGTCCTATTATAACTATTATAATAAGACCTAATGTCTAGGTGTATTAAACATATTTAATTAACCTAGCGACATTATTCTAACATTAACCTGTGATTAATTCAACTCTGGTGATCCAGATCAGTTCCCAGGTAGGAGGTGTTCCGTATACCGTCAACTTAAATACCTCCAATCCTTAGACAGAACTTCATTGGTAGAGTTCCCTTATAATCTCAGGAATGTTTGTCCTACTTAGTTCATTAAAACTATTTTAAAACTAAGTAAGAATTTCTAATCCTATTAGAAAGTAACCTTAGGTCTAATTAATTTTAACTCATTTAAAATTGATTCATTTTAACCTAAGATCATAAGTGAGCATGCATATCTTGATTATAGATTGACGGTTTCTAATCATAAATTTTAAACTATTTCAAAATTTTAATGATTAGCCCTATAATCATGCATACTATAGTTTTAAAAACAATTAACAATCATATTCTAGTTAATGAAATTAAAACTATATACTAGCATTGCATGAATTTAATATAACTTTTATATTAAACTATGGATGTATCATGCTCAATGCAACTTGATTTCCATTTTTAATAAATTAACAATTAATTATTGCCAAAAATGGTAAATCATAGTAGCATGCTGCAAACAATTCATTTTAAATATAACTCTTATATTAAAACTATGTAATTGCATGCATCATACTATTCCATTTTCATGATTTAATATAACTCAACTATATATTAAAAACTCATAAAAATCAAACCATGCATTTCAATCATATATTATAATCTAATTATAACATACAAAAATGCATGAGCATGCTTTATAACCTAAGGTGGGATTTCTAATTTTATATGACATCCATAAAGCATATAAAAATAGCATATGAACCGATTAATTGGCCCCTAGGATAAAATTAAAGCTTAAATAACAATAATAAAGCAAAAATCTATCCTATTACAACCTTCTGCAGCCCGAATCGGACCAAAAATGCTCAAAATTTGCCAAAACTGCTCGAACCAGCTTAAAACTGTTTGAACCAGACCGGAAAACCACTGAACCGACATAAAAAACCGCCCAGTCAACGAACCAGCGCTGAAAAGTCAACGAACCAGCGAGCCAGTCAACGTACCGGCGAGCCAGTCAACGAACCGAAGGGAAAAACCGCCAAACCGCGCCTTTCCGAAGAACCGGCTGACGCGAACTGGACCGCCTCACCTGGACCGTGCCTCTCCTTTGGACCGCGCCTGCTAACGTCAACAAAACGCCTGCTGATGTCAGCCCTACCCCCTGTACGCGCGTTCCGTCCGAAAATCCTTTTTTTTTTTTCGATTTTTTGGATAAACCTGCACTGTTCCAGCCGCAATTCCTCGCCGTTTTCTGCCGTTTTTGGCCAAATTTGGTCCCGATCTTCATCGTTCTTCAGCCTAAACTAGACTTGGACTTACAGAGACTCGATTTACAATTTAAATTGCCCAAAAACGCAGGGGCCTTTACATTTGATCACATCAAAAATTGTAAATCTAAGGCCAATTAATCTCTAGTTCATAGAAAATTGTAAATCTAAGGCCAATTAATCTCTAGATCATAGAAAATTAACATCCATTATGCAATTAAATCCCACCTAAAACAAACGCAAATTTTAATTCACAAATTAAAATACAGAAAAGGCTCTGATACCAATTGAAGGGATAAAAGCCCTTTCGCAGCGGAAACGATCAAGACCTTAACTCAGATTTTAATTCGAAATAAAATACCGTACATTGGCAAATTAAATCACAGAAATAAATAAAAATTAACATGCTGTAAATCTATTATAAAACATGCTAATTCTCATTTAAAAACCCTAGATCTAATCTAGGAATGGATCCTAATGATCCTAGGTTAAGGAACACCTACCGTAGATGAAGTCCTTGATAGTTTCGCCAAATTCCCTTCAAATTGCAGAAAATTCCAGCAGCAAAAGATCTCCTTTTTTACTGCGAATCCTTCACGAACACCACCAAATAGGATTCACCGATGGACTCAAAAGGCTATTATGAGTGAGATGGTGGGAACTCTTTCTCTAAGGAAGGAAGATGAGAGAATCAAAGGGAAGTTAGGAGTTTTTCTGGAGAGAGTTCTCTGTAAACCAGAATACCACACAACGTAAAAAAAAAATGAATTGAACCCCAAAAACTCCGTAACCCCCTCCTAAGTAGGCGTGAAGGGGAGTGATAGTAGGTCAACCACCCACTATCTTTAACTGATCAAAATATCAGTATATTAAAAATAATTTAATTAATAACCAAATTAATTAAAATAAGTTATTTAATTCACAAATAAATAACCAACCCATTTAAACTATATTTAAATGATTATCCTTCACATAACCTATGGTTTTAATGTAATTTAATTAAATCAAAATTTAATTTAATTAAATTAAAACAAACAATTAATTAATTCATCAATTAATTAATATTATAATTAAACATCATATATTTAATTATAATTCTCTCAAATAAACTATAGTATTAATGTACATCCAATGCACATTAATTATAACCTATAGTTTTAATATGAATCAAATTCATATTTTATTTTAATATTCGAACCCTTTCGAATACTTAATCTTTCCTTAGAAATTAACCTCAAGACCTTATAAGAGTCATCGGTGGGACCTAATGGACCTACAGATCAGAAGCTCCAACGATATGAAATTAATTGGCTAAACTCATTAACCAAATTAATCAATATTCGTTAACTGTGGTTCACTCCACTAAAGAACCATAGCTGCACTCTTCTCACTGCAGATATATTTCTGTGTCCACGGATATCGACCATCAACAGCAAGTTAGCCCTTCACGTGTGTTCGTACCCCAGCTAGGTCAAATTACCGTTTTACCCCTGGGCTACCTCTTAATCCTTAAGTACCAGTGCTCCTCTAATGAACAACCTGTTTGAGGTCCAACCAACTAACAGAAGTCCCTCTCGTGCCATAGAGAGGGTAGGGCCCATTGTTCAAGACCCGGAGCCACCACTTAAGGGAACACACCTCTAATTACCCTAATGTTGGAAAGGAGTGAATTCCATCTTGTAAGACTATGTTCCCAGCTCTCCACTCGGTCTTGTCCCTAAAATGGTAGGCTTATTGAGTCGGCGTGCAGGCCACTCTCACCCGTACAAATCAAAGGACAATCCCTCATGGACAGGAGTCCATAATCCACTCAGGATTAAGGCCAAGTTGCCTAGGTCATCCTAGTGAAATAGAAACCGAGCTAACTAACGTTGTTACAGTTAGTGGTTAACTATTTCGCGGTCCGGACTTTGTGCAAACTCATTGCACAGGATACCCCCACTCGCATGTCAACTACATGAACGCGTTGGATCATTACGTTTGTATAAATATACAAAGCGAGCCATATCCATAGTGTCACCAGGATATGGTACCCAGTCTTATCCCTATACTACAGACCCTTTAAGCTAAAACTTGAACATCGATCCCCATATGTCCCTACATACTAGTTCAAGCCTCATTCTATTAGCCTTGGATGTTTAGTTTATTGGATTAGGGTTAATAAGACAAGATATAATACAAACATGAAAAATACATCACTTTTATTAATGTTCGGTCAAAAGTATATTTACTATCTACGAGTTGTAGGGCATAAAACCCAACATACCCAAGGCCTCGAACTGTGCATCGCCCCTTGGCCATATTACCCAAGGCACCCGATGCTCCTCTTAATCCATTGGTGACATACCACCCCTCGACCATTTTTACCTGAGGCACCTGGTATTCACCTAACTTTCATTTTTAATCACACAAGGCCCTCTGACCTCACAATTTCACTAGAATGCATGAATCCAACACATCATGCTCCTCGACCACGTACTATGCTAATGACATGCTCATAAATCCAAAATGCACGATCCAAACATGCCTTAAGTCATAAAAACACATAAAACGAACAACATGCTCTCAACATGATATTCATGTCTTTCGATCAACCACAACAAAACCACAATCTGAACACAACAGTTTTAACATATCATATCTATTCAGCAGTTCATCATGCTCAAAACTTATCATGAACATATAACACATATGTACATATACAACATATGTTAAAACCAAGCGAGTAAAACACATAGCATGCTAGCACACAAGCAAACAAACTCAACAGGTAGAAATCCACTTACTAATTACTAAAGCACTCCTAAGTGAATCTAATGAGCTCCTGCAAAAAGAAAGATAAGGTTTCAAAGCTAGGATTCACTTCCTAAACCTTAAACTAAGACGAACATGGCTTAGAAGAGAGGTTCTTACCCAACAAGAGGCTTAAGCTAGGATTTGAACACTCTGAAACCAAACCAATATTACAAGCAAAGATTCCAAGGTTTAGAAACTAATTTACAGCACACAAAAGTAGCGTGCAAGGGTTTAAACAAATCTTTCCTAACTAATCATTACCAAAAAGGTCTTGGATTTAAGCTAGAAGCGATCGAATGAGTCCAAACCTACAAACGGGGAGCTTCCAAACATCAACGATCGATATATCAAACCTTAAAATACTTTTAATGAGTTCGAACGGGTATAAAATAGGCTGAAACTTACTAAACTACCCAAAACGAGCTCGAACTAATGTTGGTTGATGCTTGCCGGAGTCAGAGTCCAAGATCGCCCAACAAAAGTTATTGGGCTATGGGCAATCTGAATCCATGTTATTCAACTTGTGGGTAATAGTTGAAAACTAGATTCGAGCCCAAAAACTTGTCAATTGGTGTTTGTATGAACCTAAATTGCATATTTGAGATCATTAGAGAATGAATATTACAAAACCAAGGGCGATTGGGCAGGGGTCAATACTAAACCTTACTGAGAGAGGAAATAGACGTTGTTTACTCGTTGGAACACGAGAAGAACGTGAGAAAGAGGGACTTTGAGCTTCACGAACACTGTGCAGCTGCTACCATCACCGTCGAAGACTCAACACTCATGCCAAAGAAGGAAAATGGGGAGGTTTGGGACGAAGAACTCCATTACCGGAGAACCTACATCGTGGATTTCACTCGAGGAACAATCACCGAAGCTAAGGGCTTAGGAGCAACTAGTCGGGATCCAACAGGCTAGCGTCGCAGCAGTTCCAAGCTTGTGTTGGAGCTCGTGGGTCGCGTAGCCGGAGGAAGAAGACACCCGCCAGCCGAACACGCACAAAGAAGGGGACTTGGTGGCTACCGACAGGAAGAAGAAATCAAGAGAGGGAGGGAGACCGAAGAGCTGCGACGACACCTTTCTTGCACGAAGGAGAGAACGACAAGGGGGAGGGGCTAGGCGGCTAATGCGTGAAGAGAAGAAGAAGGCGATTGGGGGGGCTGAACGACGTAAAGAGAAGAGAGGGAAGAGAGAGAGTGAAACATTAGTGCTTTCTTCTTTTATTTCTTTTTCTTTTCTTTTAAATAAGGCTCATTTTTCCCTCTAAATGCCAAATTTTAAAACCTTAATTTCCCTCTAAGATGAGAAAATTTGTGGGTAACTTTAATTTCCATAACCATGAAATTTGATTTCTTAAACCAAAAATCTCAACACTGAAATACTTTGCTTCCGCCAACTTAATTCCAATTTAAATTGATACTTGATCCAAAATATCGTAATTTCAAAACGCGGGGTGTCACACTTGCTCTATTCATTAACAAAATTCTATACATAACAAAATCTGTTATACAATAACAAAATTCTAACTAAGTGATACACATAACATCTGTTATATAATAGCAAAAATTCCAACTTAGATAATAACACAAAATATCTAATACTTGTCTCTCATGTATTTTGGTTTTTTTATATTTTATTTTTGTACTTTTTGTTCATAATAATAATTTTTATTTTTTTTTTCGTCAACGATTCTTCTCCACTTCTCTTGTCAAAATTTAAATGTTAAATCAGTATTAAAAAAAAAAAAATCAGTATAACATGTCAGCAATTACTAGAGGTGATGTAATTGTCACCAACAAGTAAAAATTGCTAGAGTCATGAGTTAATTGAGTTATATCTGATTTTTATTCCGGTAGAGAAGCTTGAGCTCGTCCTTTCTTTTGGGTCATCGTTCTATACAAACGAGATTTCCTTTACTTTTGAGTTCACGAGAAAAAAAAAAGGTAATGTATTATTTATTTTATAAAATTGTGCATTTATTTGATGGAATTTGAAATAGTAAAATGAAAGGATCATGCTTTCACTTTATTTATTTATTATGAATTGTGATTTTGTTGTATGGAAAGAATTTAGAATAATTTAATACAATAAAATAAAATATTAAAGCAAGATATATTATCGATATAAAAAATTCAAACTTATTGCAATATTTTTTTAATTCCCTACTTTTTAAAGTTAATTTTATAATTTATCTAAAAAAATTAGTTCTATTCTTGATTTTTTTTAATACTTCTTTCTTACTGTGCACATGTCGTTTAGGTTTCACTGTTAACTTAAACTGATCACTTAAGTTAGCATAGCTTGTATTTAGCTAATGGCCAAAAGGTTGGAGTTGAATGTGCGGGTTCGTAAAAACAATAGTGGAAAAGATCCTAGAAATAAGACTTTGTTTTCTTGCATCCTAGAAATAAGACTGGAACCACTAGATTTTTAAGAGTCGTGAGCATTATTCACCTAAGTTTCAGCTAGTCCTAGAAATAGATGTCTAGTTAACTTAGTCTTCTAAAGGCACCTACAATGGAGCTGAATAGAAGTAGGACTTGACTTCATAATCTAGTTGTCAAGGTAATTGCGGGCGCAACTGGAGGATGCTATCTGTACCATGTCTATGTGGGCAACATAGATAGTGTTCTTCAGCCGACTACAATGCCTGAGTACGCTGGCGCAAAGGTGGGCACAATCTAATGCTTTTGGTTGATACTATTTGAATTTCCCCGCTTATCTCATAAGTTTCTACCGCTTTCATTTACTTGCTTATTCCTATTTCTGTTTTAAATAAAAACCCCCCATTCAAAATATTTTTTGGGTTACCATCTTCGATTACAAATTTAGAGAAGGTTATTGTTTTACAGAATCTTGTATTTTTCGACTAGCCACCATCTCCCTTGGGTTCGATATCTGGATTACTCTCCACTTTATTACTTGATAGTGTATACTTGCACTCGAGCAGTGCCATAGGGCGTGCCACAGGGCGTGCCACGTTAAGCGTCATGGTGGAGTTGGTAGGACGGGTGTCGAAACATCTCCTGGAGAGAGTTCATAATCTCCCTCTGACGGGACCGCCAGGAGGGTGTCGAATTCTCCCTAAGTCGTCAAATAAATTTATAATCCACGACACTACTACTAAATTTTGTAGCAATAGCGACCGGGGTCGAACACAGGGAAGGGGGATCTAATAAGTGTAGGATTTTATGCTTATGAAATAGGGGGGATTTTTGGTGATGAGTGACAAACAAGGAAACAAAATAAAATAAAATAACTGAATGTTGAATTTTAAATGACACGAAAATTAAATATGCAAAGAAGAAATATGACGGGATCGTTGGATTAGGATATATTATGCTTGATTCTAATTCATTGGCTTCATAGTTTTCTCTAATGGATGCTCTAAACTGATTTCATTAGTCCGATTGGCTTCTGGGTTACTCGGAAGACCTCTCTACACTAACTGTGCTAATTAACTTGCTAATCGTGAATTCGACAATTAACAAGATTAATTAATATAGACTCTATCGCTCGCCACCCCTTATGCATAATGTAGTAACCATCCGAGACCTCTGCAACGATTACTACTTATGTCTAACTAGATTATTAACAAGCAATTTTACAACTACTTATTAAAACTAGCCGCTTTGGGATCGTGGGTCCGGAATCATAGGAACTAGGTTCAAATGCAATTTAAATCTAAATTCCTACAACCTTTAACATGCATTCTAGGCCTATCAAGGGTCGTCTCACGTAGAGAGTGGCTTGCCTGAACCTAGTGGCTATCTCAAATAACTGATTAAATACACAAGCTATAATAGCAAAGGACGTCAATCCTAATTGACTAACGGTCATGTATTGGTTTAAACGAGATTGCATGCAAAACTTCAATGAAAATACAACAAGAACATAAGTTATAAACCAGAAAACTCAGCCAATATCATTAGAAATCAAAGCATAAATCCAATCCAACGATCCAAAGAAGTTTAGCTATGCATTGAAGAAGTAAAAGCGATAAATATCATGAAAGAATCCATAGTAAATGACCAAGAATGGTCTATAAACGTGCTGGAAAGTAAAAGAGGCAAAGAAATCATAAAAGGGACCCAAAATCTAACCTAACGGCGGACTAAATTGAGACCTAATATATATAGAAAACACGCCAGCGTCGAGATGCCAGGACACAACGTCTCGACGCTGCGAACTATTGTCTTCGGCCCGAAATCGCGTCGGCGTCTCGATGCCAGCCTCCAATCTCGACTTCCTACTCCTTTTCTCGGTTTTGTCTCGCTTCTTCTTGGTTCGGGGCTTCAATCTTTGGCTTTCGGTGTTATAATTCAAGCCCGCTTCAGCACAATTGGATCTCTTCACCTCCTCTACGTCCAAGACATCGAGATGGCTCCAAAAACTCCGTAATTGGCCCGAATTAACACCAATTAGCGTGATCGGCTCCCGACACGGCCTAAGCTCAATTAACCTGTAAATAGGACAAGTAAAGCATAAAATAACTCTAACAAGCTTAAATTAGAGGCGATAAAATAGGACTATTTAGGTCCTATCACCCTCGCTATAGTCATGCTCTCATTGGCTAAGATATAGACTCGGGCCTTCTCGTTGGCCTTAGTCCAACGATCATAAACATCCTTTGTCGCTTGGGATGCGTTATGAGCAGGGGCCTGTTGGGTTTTATGCCCTAAAACTCGTAGATAGTGAATGTAACAGTTGACCGAATATTAATGAAATAATATTGATGTATTTTTCCATTAAGTGTTATTAGTTATATTATGATTGTCTTTGGCTAAATAACCCTACTCCAATAAACTAGACATCCTAGGCTGTAGTATGAGTCTTGAACTGTATGTGGAGACATATGGGGATCACTGTTCAAGATGTAGCCTAAAGGGTCTATAGTATGGGAATAAGACTGGGTGTCTTATCTTGGTAACACTATGGATACGACCCACATTGTATTTGATATAAACGCCATGATCCAACGCGTTCGTGTAGGAGACATGCAAGTGGGGGTATCCTATGCAATAAGTTTGCATAAGATCGGACCGCGAAATAGTAACCACTAGTTATAACACCGTTAACTAGTTGGGTTTCTATTTTACTAGGACGACCTAGACAACTTAGTCTTAATCTTGAGTTGATTATGGACTCCTACTCATGACGGATTGTCCTTTGATTTGTATGGGTGAGAGTGGCCAATACGCCGACTCAATAAGCTTATCATTGTTGGGTTTTATGCCCTAAAACTCGTAGATAGTGAATGTAAACAAATTGTATACTTGTTTCAATAAAGTGTTATTGAGTTTCTACAATAAAGTGTTATTGTTAAATATTGCACAATTTGACCCAAATCCAATAAACTAAGATCCAAGGTTGTTTACATGTGACTTGAACTAGTATGTGGGGACATACGGGAATTGGTGTTCAAGTAACAACCTAAAAGGTTTATAGTACAAGGATAATGTTGGGTACCTTATCCTGGTAACACTATGTGATACGACCCGCTTTGTATTCGATACAGACGTATTAATCCAAGGCGTCCATGTAGGAGACATGCGAGCGGGGGTATCCTATGCAATGAGTTTGCATAAGACCGGACCACGAAATAGTAAACCACTAGATGTAACACCGTTAACTAGTTAGGTTACTGTTTCAATACGATGACCTAGGTAACTCAGTCTTAATCCTGAGTGTGTCATGAACTCCTTCTCATGAGGGATTGTCCTTTGATTAGCATGGGTGAGAGTGGCCAATACGCCGACTCAATATGCCTTCCTTTTTGGGGACAAGACCGAGTGGGAGGCTGGGGACATGACAACACAAGAAGGAATTCACTCCTTCCCACATCTAGGAGAAGTAGATGAGTGTTCCCTTAAGTGGTGACTCCGGGACTTGAACAAAGGGATCCCGCCCTCTCACTGGCCCGAGAGGGACTTTCTGTTTAATGGTTGGACCATAAACAGGTTGTTCATTATAGGAGCACTGGTACTTAAGGAGACAGATGTAACACAAGGGTAAAACGGTAATTTGACCCAGCCGTGATTACGAACACTCGTGGAGGATTGACTTACCGGCATAGGTCTATATCCGTGGACACAGAAATGTTCTACAGTGAGAAGAGTTCAGCTGTGGGTCTTTAGTGGAATGACCCACAGTTAATGAATATTGGTTAACCTGATTAATGAGTTTAATCTATTAACCTCATATCATTGGAGCTTCTGATCTGTAGGTCCATTAGGTCCCCCTGCTAGCTCGTAAAGAGTAATTAGGAACAAATATATCTTGAGAGAATTTGAATAGTTCAAATTCATATTGGGAATTAAGTTAATTGTATGAGATACAAATTAATATAATGTATAATGATGCATTAAAATATAAAGTCTAATTTGAGATTAAACTTTATTAAATTGAGAGATTGATATATTTGAAAGAGTTCAAATATATGTCTAATTAAATATAGGGTATTTAATTAGAAGATAAATTAATTAATTATGAATTAATTAATTATTCAATTTAGTTTAAATTAAATGAGATTTAATTAAACTATAGTCTATGAGAGAAATAAATATTTGAAAAAGTTCAAATATTAATATGAATTTGATTCATATTAAATTTATAGGATATAAGAGAATTTGAAGGAGTTCAAATTTTAATATGAATTTGATTCATATTATAGAATTAATTAATTGAAGGTCTCAAATTAAATATATGATATTTAATTGGGTAATTAATTAATTAACTAATAGAAGGTCTGAAATTAAATATATGATATTTAATTGGTGATTAATTAATTAAAGAATTAATTAATTGGAAATTAATCAATTATGAAAATGATTAATCACTTATGGAAGTAATTAATCATTTATGGAAATGATTTAATCACTTATGGAAGTGATCAATCATTTATGGAAAAGATTAATCAATTATGGAATTGATTGGTCATGGAATTGGTTGGTTATGGAATTGATTAATTATGGAAAAGATTAAATCAATTATGGAAATAATTGATTTTAAATGAATATTTTATTCATGGCCTTTCTCCTATAAATAGAACACTAAACCTAGGGTTTAAGTACAACAACATAAGGCCACAAGAATGCACTCTTGCATTCTCTCTAGCCTCCCTCTCATATTCTCTCAACTTAGGAACTTTAGGGAGAATTTTCTCTCTAGAGTTTTTCCCATTCAAGATTAGGTAGTCCCACAACTACGTTCCTAATCTCAGAGTTATAGCGGGAAAGATCAAATGGTGGTGTTCTTCGTTGTTGCAGAACAATCAAGAATCATCCGTTGAAGTATTCAGAGTCGTCAACGGAGGTTTGCTTCTCTTTTCTTTATTAAAGATTTAGATCTAAATTTTGTATGCTTAGCCTTAAGTTTCTATAGAATTTGTTCTATGTTTTAACCAATGCAATAGTATTTTTGGATAAACAAAATTAACTACGAATCGGTCCCAATTACGCTTCCGCTTTAACGGAATTGGGGAATTCCAAATCCTTTCAATCATTTTGGGGACAAGATCGAATGGGGAGCTGGGAACATAATCACACGAGATGGAATTCACTCATTCCCGACTTTAGGGAAGCAAATGAGTGTTCCCTTAAGTGGTGACTCCGAGTCTTGAACAAAGGGTCCTACCCTCTCAATGAAACGAGAGGGTTTTCTGTTTGATGGTTGGACCACAAACAAGTTGTTCATTAGAGGAGAACTGGTACTTAAGGAAATAGAAGTAACCTAGGGGTAAAATGGTCTATATCAGGGGTAAAATGGTCTATATACGGACACTCGTGAAGGACTAACTAATTGTTATTGGTCTATATCCGTGGACACATAAATATGTCTGCAATGAGAAGAGTGCAACTGTGAGTCTATAGTGGAATGTACACACAGTTAACGAATATTGATTAAATTGGTTAATGAGTTTGACCAATTAATCTCACGTCGTTTGAGCTTCTGATTTGCAGGTCAATTAGGTCCCACTGGTAGCTCATAAAGTATTTTGAGACAACTAAGTAATGAATGTAAATTGAAAGTATTCAATTTACTAAGGGAAACAATATAATGTATGTTGATACATTATTATGAGAGAAATAAATATTTGAAGAAATTCAAATATTAATATGAATTTGATTCATATTAAAATTTATAGGACATAAAAGAATTTGAAAGAGTTAAAATATGAATTAATTAATTTAAGGCCTAAAATTAATTTGGGCAATTAATTAATTCAAGGCTGGAAATTAAATATATGATATTTAATTGGTGATTAATTAATTAAAGAATTAATTAATTTGAAATTAATTAATTATAGAAATGATTAATCACGTATGGAAGTAATTAATCATTTATGGAAGTAATTAATCATTTATGGAAAAGATTAATCAATTATGAAATTGATTGATCATGGAATTGATTAATTATGGAAAGTATTAAATCAGTTATAGAAATAATTGATTTTATGTGAATATTTTATTCATGACCTTTCTCCTATAAATAGAACACTAGACCTAAAGGTTTGGGTGCCCTCTTGCTCTTAGATTCACAAGACAAGGGTCTTACATTCTCTCAAGCCTCCCTCTTAGAGAAAGACTCCCACCAAACAATAGCCTTCTAGACTCAGAGATATACCGGTGTAACCTCTGTGGTTATTGTGTTCTTGGAGAAAGAAAATTCCAGCGACGATCTTCAAAGGGGCTGCTGCGTTTTCAACAATTAGAAGGAGTTGGTGAAAATCGTTCAAGTCCACAACGAAGGTTTGTAACGGTTTTTCTATTTTTCTTGGAAAAGCATGTAAATAAAATAGTTTTATTTTTTTTCTGTTTTTCTAGCATGTTTAAACCGATTTACAGCAACTTTAACGTGTGATTAAAGTAGCGTTTTGCCTTTTCGTATTGGTATTTTAATGTTAATTAATATACGGCGTGAGATCCTCTCGATACGCTTCCGCCGGGGCTTTCATCCCCTACAGGGCCGAAGGACAATCCTCCGTTAAGACAAACCATAGATCATCGACGACTATAATTGTATTCAAGCTCCACTTCCACGTAGCATTTTCGCCAGTTAATTTCTCATTTTTAAGGAATTCTATGATTGAGGAAGACATTGTTGAAATAAACAAACAATGACCGTATTAGTTATCTTTGCCTTACCCATCACACAAACAATACAAACAATTGCAAACAATCCAATCAATTTAGCAAAACAAACAATCATAGAACCCTAATAAACTATTGATTTAGTTTTGCAACGATGCTTTAGAGGTTTAGAGGAACAGCCACCGAGGGGTGATCAGTTATTCCTCCTCTAAAAGGAGACAATTCTCAGCTAATTCTAATTCTAGAATAACTCATATTCCTACAGACATTAGCCACCGTTGTTCGGTCAAGGATTTGTTGACACATTTAACTCATCTCATAAATATTACCCTCTCACTTTCAGATCCCAGAGGTACGCACCAATAGACTACCATTAGAAAAGACAACTGTTGGTAATTAACCTAAGAGACTCTATCCTTTTTAGGAGTTCACAGTGTTCCGAATCCTATGACCAGGCCCTCCAAAGGGATGGTTGCTCCAGGGCAACATACAGGCGGATCATATGACTCTCACGGTGTGACCTAGGGGTGGAGACCAAAGGATACGTTGACACGCGTCCCGCTCCCACTTACTATAGACACTTTCCCCATTCACCTTGTTATTGACCCATGCAAACACTTTCCGAAGGAAGGCCGCGCCCAAGGCGACACGAAGATGAGCACGGATCTCACGTTGTGAGTATAGGGACGTAGGAACAAAACTTGATTTAAATCTCGTTTTGTAATTTTTCTCCTACTAAAGTGTCCTACCATATTTTAGGGTTATTTATCTTAGATAAATCCGGCTAAGTCAATCTATCTAAGTCTAATCCTATTATAACTCTTATAATAAGATTTTTACTCTATCTTCTAGGGGAATTAAACTCATTTAATTAACCTAGTGACGTTGCATGCTAACATTAAACTATGATTAATTCAACTCCGGTATTCCGAGTCAGTTCCTAGGTAGGAGGTGTTTCGTAAACCATCAACTTAAATACTCCCAACCTTAGACAGAACTAACCAATAGTGATCCCTTATAATCATAGTAATGTTTTTCCTACTTAGTCAATGAAAACTATTTTTAATTCTAATCCTATTAGAATATGACCTTAGGTCTAATTAATTTTAACTAATTAAAATTGATTAATTAAACCTATGATCCTATGTTTGCATGCAATTCTTGATTATAGATTGATGGTTTCTAATCATTAATTTTAAAACTATTTTTCAAATTTTAATGATTAGTCCTATAATCATGTTTCTAAAGTTAATTCAATTAACAATCATATTCAAGTTAATTAATTAAAGGGAAAAATACACTTTTGGTCAATGAGGTTTGGGTTAAGTTACACTTTGGTCCCTGAGTTTTAAAACTCAACAAAATTACCCTTGAGGTTTGGATTTCGTTACACTTTTGGTCCCTCCGTCTAATTTTCTATTAAACCCTTACAGTTTGCTGACGTGGCACTATTATTTTAATTAAAAAAATTATTTTTTAATATTTCTAAATAAAAATATAATAAAATAATAAAAATATTATTATTTTATCTTTTTTTTTTAATTCTTTCTCCCTCTCTCTCTTATTCTTCTCCTTCTTCTCTATCTATTTTTTTTTAATTTTTTCTCCCTCTCTCTTATTCTAAAAAAGGATAAAATAATAATATTTTTATTTAGAAAAATTAAAAAATAATTTTTTTATTAAAATAATAGTGTCACATCAGCAAACTGTTAGGGTTTAACAGAAAATTAGATGGAGGGACGAAAAGTGTAACGAAATCCAAACCTTAGGGGTAATTTTGTTGAGTTTTAAAACTCAGGGACCAAAGTGTAACTTAACCCAAACCTCAGGGACCAAAAGTGTATTTTTCCCTTAATTAAACTATACAATATGCATCACATGAATTTAATATAACAATTATATCAATAACTATGAATGTTTCATGCTTCATGCATCATTGATTTTCTTATATTAATATAATATTTATATTAATTGCCAATCAAGAAAATCATACAAGCATGCTGCATTCATCACATTAAACATAACTCTTTATATTTAATCTAAGTAATGACATGCTTCATGCTTATCCGTTTTCATATATTAAATATACACCTATATTAAATTACTCAAGAAAATATCCATGCATTTCAATCATACATTATAACAATTTATAACATATAAAATGCATGAGCAAGTTTATAACCTAAGGTGTGATTATAACTTATATGACATCTATAAAGCATATAAAATAACATATGAGCTGGTTAATTGGCTCCTAGGATATAATAAAGCTTAAATTTTAAAAATAAAGCAAAAAAACTATCCTATTACAATCTTCTGCAGCTATAGAACCGGACCAGACCACACGAATCGACTTGAACCACTTCAAACTAGCCTCCATGAACCCGAACCAAGCCAAAACCGAGTTGAACTGGGCTAAACTGGCCCGAGCCCAACCTAAAACATCGAACTGAACCACAAGGATGATTGAACCGCGGTCATCTGAAGCCTTAGCGAGCGCCACGTGAAATCCAGTCAGCGTCGAAACGCCGCGAAGTAGCGTCTCGATGCTAATGCGTCTGAACGCCAATCTGGAAAAAAATCCAGCGCCATTCTTCGATGTTTAGCCTCGGTTTTTGGTCGTGATTTCAACGATCTTCATCACCAAAGACCCTAATCTAGACCCAGACTTATAGAGGACTAAAATTTACAATTCAATGCCCAAAACGCAGGGGCCTTTACATTTGATCGGATAAAAATAATTGTAAAACTATGGCCAAATAACCAAGAACATTCATATGCAATACCATACATACACTTATGCATTTAATCCCACCTATTCAAAACCAACACAAATTTAAAACGATATTAAGGGGACATAGTTGGCTCTGATACCAATTGCAGGGATAATAACCCCGCGCAACGGAAGACAATCAGAGGACCAAACAATGTGTTTAATAGCGTTCTAAATACAGATAAATTAGCAATGGAAATACAACATCATTCATAATGAAATTGCAGTAGAGTTAGGCTATAAACATGCTTTATACAAAATTAAAAACCCTATTTAATTCATGCTTTTCTGCAGAAAAGAACAGATAAAAAATACCTTACCGTCGTTGAAGTCTTGACAAATTAACACCAACGCCTTGGAATCTTCTCTGCAGAATTACAGCAGCCCCAAAAAGTAATCATCTCCATAAAAATCAAGCAACGCCACCACAAGAATCCAACCGGTATTCTCACAAGTATTGGTAAGGAAAGGCTTGTGGGAACCTATCTCTTGGATGAGAAATCTAGGGAGAAGTAAACTCAGAGAGTTTTTTTTTTCACACAGAGGAAAATTGAAAGAGATAATCTGTCGATCCAAGAAAAGACTCAACTGATCCCCTTTCTGATTAACTAAATAATTAATTAACTTTTTTCTGAAACAGATAATTAATTAATCACTAAATTAAATATCATATATCTAATTTAACCCATAATTGAATCATATTCAATTATACTTCTCTCATATAAGCTATAGTATTAATGTGCATCAAATGCCCATTAAATTTAACCTATAGTTTTAATATGAATCCAATTCATATTAAATTTAATATTTGAACTCCTTTAAATATTTAATTCTCCCGTAAATTAATTTTGAATCGAATTCATAATAAATTTATATTATAAAGTTTAATAAAAATATAAACTTTATATTATAATGTATCTCCATACATTATATTATTTCTCTTAGCAAATTTGAACATTTCAAAGTACATTAATTACCTCAATACCCTTTATGAGCTACCGGTGGGACCTAATGGACCTACATATCAAAAGCTCCAACGATATGAGATTAACTAGCTAAACTCATTAACCAAGTTAATTAGTCAATATTCATTAATTGTGGGTACACTCCACTATAGACCCACAACTGCACTCTTCTCACTGCAGATATATTTCTGTGTCCACGGATATTGACGAATAACAGTAAGTTAGTCCTTCACGAGTGTTCGTAACACCAGTTGGTCAAATTACCATTTTACCCCTGGTTTACCTCTACATCCTTAAGTTTCAGTGCTCCTCTAATGAACAACCTATTTGAGGTCCAACCAACAAACAAAAATCTCTCTTGTGCGGTTGAAAGAGTAGAACCCTTTGTTCAAGACCTAGAGACACCACTTAAGGGAACACTCATCTACTTACCTTAAAGTCGGGAAGGAGTGAATTCCATGTTGCGTGATTATGTTCCCAGCTCCCCACTCGATCTTGTCCCCAAAATGGTAGGCATATTGAGTCGGCGAATAGGCCACTTTCATCCATACAAATCAAAGAACAATCCCTCGTGAATAGGATTCCATAACCCACTTAGGATTAGGACTAAGTTGCCTAGGTCATTGACGAGTGCGAGTTTGTCGAATCCTCATTGTCAAATAAAATTTATAACTCCAGCTCTATGCTACTTTGCAGTAGGTAGTGGCCGGGTCATCCACAGGGAAAGGGAGTTCTTTGTTAATTTTTTGGATTTCACTAAACAGGGGGGTTTTGCAACAAAAGGGGGGTTTTTAGTCTGTCACTAACTGAAGTAATTTAAGATGCAAGAGAAAAGGGGAAAATTGTCGAAAAGAAATAAATAGCATGCAAATAAATAGAAGCAAAGTAAAAATTGATGAAAATCAGACAAAAGACAGGACCTTCAAATTGGTTACTCTTTAGAATACTTTGTGCAATTTAGTTTCATCGTTTGCTCTAATAATATTTTGTGAATTAATTTAAATTGCCTGGAATGCTTCTTGACTTTTTAGATAGCCCACCTACTCAGCCTGTGCTTAATTAGTTAAATTACCTGATAGCCCAAGAACAACCTAATTAATTAATTATTGTAAATTGCACTCGCCGCCTCTCATACTTAGACCGATAAATCCTCAGCCTAAATCTAATTAGCCAAATTAACAACCCGATAAATCCTCTAAATTTCTAATTGGTTAATTGCAAGATCGTACAGGCTTGGAATTAGTTAATTAAATTAGGATTTAATTTCTCTAATTAAATTAACCTAACTTCTCTTAGTGTTTTAGGCCTATCAGAAGTCTACGCTAGGCTACCGTCAAACTAGCGATGGATCCGCCTCAACCTAGTGGCTATCTAAAATCGATATACAAACGTGATGGTTTAAACAAGAAACTAAGATGCAATTCATATAAATCCACAAAACAGAGAGTAAGGTTCAGCAAACTCAACTAAATAGAACAAAGCATCTAAAGGTTACACCAATCCAACAATCCTAAGGGGTTTAGCCCCTCATGCTACAAGGTAATCCAACAAAGAAACAAAAATACATGATAAAATAAGATAGAGCCTGAATGGAGAACAATTACGGAAGAAAAGGGACGAAAAACTACAAAGAAAACTCAGAGAAAACGATTAAAACCGAGTGCATGCGGCTAAAAAGACCTAACTATCGTATTTATATTTAACACCAGCGTCTCGACGCCGACCCTTCCGTCTGCGAGTTGAGAAACGGGGCAGCATCTTGATGCCACCATTATGGCGTCGAGACGCTTACTCTCGGGTTTGCCCAAAATTTGCAAAATCTTGCTTGATCCTCTTGGCTCCAAAGATGATGTCCAATCGTTCAGGTCGATGCCTTTGGCTTCATGTCATCTCGGGGATCCCAAAATGGCTTGAAAACACCTTAAAAATTCCGAGTTAGCGTCAAAATGAAATATAGGTCTAATTGTCCTCTTGTGCTCGAATCGCTGTAAAATAAACACTTAAACCATCAAATGCGCATTACAAGATCGAATTAGAAGTAATAAGATAACACATTTTGGGTGCTATCAAATACCCCCAACTTGAATCTTGCTAGTCCTCGAGCAAGGCTAAAAAGACATGAATATGGATGCAAACAGATGAATTTTCATAACTTAATCCTCAAAGCTAAAGAATCAATAAGAATTCAATCAAGAGACATGCACGTGAGACCCAACTAAGAGACAAATCAAAATTTTTTAGAGAACATCTTGCACTAGAGACTTCTAACTCACTTAGAATGGGCTCTACTAACCCGAGATTGATTCATCAAGCTCTCATTCTATCTTCCCCCTACACTGGCACTAAGGACTCGATAAAGAGAGAAAATGGGACAAATTAGACTGCTACTTTCTACCTAGGTGCCTGAAATTTAGGAGCTCCTCACTTTTGCATTCTTTTAAGGTGAGACACTAGCTTTCACACTATAATGCAGGGACCCATAACCCGAGTTTTACCCTTGGTTGGCCTAACTGATCACATAGTAGGTAGCTCTTTTTATCCCTTATCACTCATGATTATTGCAAGCATGCTTTTTCTAATGAAAGTAAAACAAGAAATATGAGCCATAATTTTTTTTTCTTTTTTTTTCTTTCTTATTTTCAAGCTCAAGCTTACTCACTCATTTTTCCACTCATTTTCTTTCAACAGGCAAAATTTTCTTTTTCTTTTTCCTAGGCAAGGTTCACATGCTAATTTGCGAAAAACTTTCTATTCTTTAAACTCATCCTTACACCTATCGGGGTGACAACAAAAATCTAAGCCTAATAAACCTCTTCTAAGCATTCGACTCCTATTCTAAAGCAAGAAAGAAACTCAACCAATGCAAGATATTTCACAAAATTTTTTTAAAAAGGCTCCCTTTTGGGGCTCTCTCGATTACAACTCATCGAAAGCAAACCTATATAGAAGCTAATCCTAGGAAATCATTGTCATGCTAAAAACATCTAAAAGCATCCAACATTCAAGTCAAACAATGAAAGCATACAATTGGCCCGACGCTCAGGTGCTCAGGGCCCAACAGTAGAAAGCAAAGCGTATCCCACCCCCAACCTTCTTACATTGTCCTCAATGTAATAATAGACATGAACAACAAAGGAAAATAAATATAAAAAGGGAGAAAAGATACTCCATTGAACTGAAGCTCAAGGTTGAAAGGTGTACGAATCTGTCTTTTTAAAGCTGCTTACCTAAGAATTCAAAATCAACAAACTGAATATGAAAAAAAAACAAGCAAATGCAAAACTAAAGGAAGAAAGGAAAAACAGAAAGCAGTTAAATTTTTCTCTAGGTAGCTCCCAGAAATGCAATTTTTAATGTCGCTTGCCCGACGAGTGATAAGGGTAAAAAATATACCTATTTCACCCTTATATTTAGCTCATTATCTTGTCAAAGTTGTATGTTTTAGATCAAATTTACTATCTCGAGCTCAAAAAGTGTTAAAGTTGATGAATTAGGAAGTTGAGAGTCATATATGTCAAATTTGACTTAATTATGCTTAAAAGGACCCATTTTGATAAGAATTTGACTTAGTGTGGTGTTTTGCAGAAATACAGAGGATATCTGAAAAAACCCAGAAATGCGACCGGGCAGATGAAGGTAGTACCGAGTCCGTCGCGGGTCGTTTTGAACGAGTGTTTTGCGCACCTAACCGGCTATTTGACTCCGAAACTAACTGGGCTACTTACCAGCACCATTTTCGTGGCTCCTCAACTACTCCCCACACTATATAAGACCTCGATTCGAAGGGAAATTCAAGCAGAACTCACTGGGAAGAAGAGGGTGGTGACAGAACCCTAGTAGACGCCCATGAGTAGGGATGCCCGAGGTCCTTCTTAGAAGACTGAATTCTAACCTTTAGTTAGACATCAAACCTGAGTGTTTGTAGAGATTTTCACCCTATTCTCACTTGTAAAGGAGAGTAGAGTGTCGAGTGAACTCTAGAAGGATTGGAAAAAAGAAAAAAACCCTCGTTTTAGCTACTGCACCTTATTTCCCAGAACTTGTTACTTTTCAGTCCTTGTATTATTTATTCATTTATTTCAATGAAACGTTGTTCATTTGCACTACTATATTCCATCATGCGTAGCTAAATTCCATTGAGGGGTTCAATATAGTGAATTCCCTTGTGGTTTAAATAGCTTGAAAGTGTTTATTTGCCTAAGTTGTATTCATTGCATGTCACTCTTTACTGAATATCATTCTGAATCTTGCTGAGTTTAACTTGATCACTTAGACTTTGCATGTTATGTGAGTTTGATCCTGAAGGGGACAAGCAATATCGGTTTTTGTAAAGGTGATATAGGAGAAAGGGCTCGAAAGAGTGTATTCGGTGTTATAGGGGAAGGTCACCTTATAACAACTATAGGGTTTTATAGGTTGCATGCATGAACTATCTATGTCGGAGTCGAGTAACAGAAATGTGCATAACGGTACTTGCTTAGCCTTCTAACGGTTCTTGGGAGCAAGGCCATATAGAAGTTAAATCTGACCCAATGCATGAAAAGACTTAGGTTAAATAAGCCATGACTAGAGTTATTTGCCTTAGGGTTGAAGCTATATTGAATACCTCGCTTATTTATTATTGTTTTTCTTTACTTATTTATTTCTTTGTTTTACAAAACCCATCATCAATTATTTATTTGGTTACCTTTCTTGAAAGCAATCTTTGAGCAGTTTCTTCTTCAAATCTATGTTTCCAATTTAGTCCCTGTGGGATCGATACCTTTGGAATACTTCCAGAGATTTTATTACTGCATGCGATAGTGTATACTTGCACTTGGTTGGCTGAATTTATTCTTATTCTTTATTTACCATCTTTTCTAACATCCACATTCAGTACCAACTCGCATCAAGTTTTTGGCACCGTTGTCGGGGACCAAAAGTGAAACCAGTTTTTTGTTGAGATTGCGATTCGATTGCTACCGAATTTCTGTCTCAAGAGGGATTGGACTTTGATTTGCAATTTTTCTTTTGCAGGTTAAAGTTGGTGCATGAACAAGGGGTGTCAACTCCTTGATATAGATCCTAAGATAAAGCGAACCTTTCGTCGACGTCGTAAAGAGCAGAGACAAAAGAAGAGGGAACAACAAGAGTTGAGCGCACAGGAACCTCTTGAAGAAGCTTCTTATATACAAGAATTTCCGATGGACCAACCTGGAGTCGATCCTCAAGTTGACCCATAGAATCGTGGAATGGAGCAGAATGGTGGGAGAATACCTCCAGCACCTCCAATTCCACTGATGCCACAAAACGAAAATCCAATTTATATTGCAAAAGACCGCAATAGGGCAATAAGGGATTATGCCTTACCTATTTTCCAAACTCTGAATCCAGGAATTGTTGAGCCTCCGATAGAAGCTCCATAGTTTGAGCTGAAACCTGTGATGTTTCAAATGCTCAATACCATGGGTCAGTTTTCCGGACTCCCGAGTGAAGATCCACATAAGCATATCAAGCAATTCTTAAGAATTTGTAGTTCTTTTAAAGTAACACGAGTACTAGAAGACACATTGAAGCTGAAACCTTTTCCTTTCTCATTGCAGGGAGATGCTGAAGCTTGGTTGGATTCATTCTCTCCAAACTCCATCACATCTTGGAATGACTTGGCAGAGAAGTTTTTAGAGAAGTTTTTCCCGTCCAATAAAAATGCTAAGTACAGAGCTGAAATCATTTCTTGCATACAATCATGTAATGAACCTTTAGATGCAGCTTGGGAGAGATTCCAAAGGCTGGTCAGGAAGTGTCCTCATCATGGATTTCCTGAATGTATCATTATTGAGCATTTTTATAGTGGGTTGGATCAAGCTTCAAAAGCTTTAGTCAATTCGTCTGCGAATGGATCTTTCTTGAAGAAATCCGCAAACGAAGCACATGCCATATTAGACACAATAGCCACGAATAATCGACATTAGGGGGAGACTGAACCTACAATTTTGAAGAATCCAGTGAAAGTTGTAGAGACGGAAGCGAATTCAACTATGCAAGCTCAGATTAAAGCCATCCACAACATGATGATGGGCTTGACCATGGGCAACTAAGCAAACATCGCTCCCGCTAACGCTATCTCTTCTCCTTGTTGTGATATTTGTAGTTAAGAACACATTACTGATAATTGTCCACTAAACCCTGCATCTGTTTTTTATGTAGGACCACAGGGAAATCAAAACCGATGGAATCCGTATGCAGGTACATACAACCCAAGGTGGAGACAACATCCAAACTTCTCTTGGGGAGGACAAGCTAATACCAGTAATGCCGGTACAAATCAATTCGAAAAAGCTTCAACAGGATTTAAATCCCAACCTACACAACAACAACAGCAGAAAAGTTTCCAACCAGTCCTAATCCAGAATGCAAGCCAAGAGTCAAATCTAAAGGCTCTAATCAAAGAATACATGGCAAGGAATGATGCCACTATAAGGAACTTGGAAGTACAGATTGGACAAATAACTCAAGAGATCAAGAACAGACCACAAGGGACATTGCCCAACAAAACTGAAAATCCTCACCGTGAAGGTAAGGAACGGTGCAAGGCAGTCCCCTTGAGAAGTGGATTGGAGTACGATGGACCAGAATACCCCATGAATCAGAAAGTTAGGAAAATCCCAGAAGAAGTTCCAGAGAAATCTACAGAAAAGAAGTTAGAAGTTACCATAGAAGTTTGACAGAATAAAGAAAAGACCAAGGAGCCAGACGCCTTGGAAGAAAAAAGTGAAAGTTCAAGTCCAGAAAAGAGGCTGGAAAATGTGAGCGCAAAACCTAAAAAGTTTATTATTGATCCAGATTACAGGCCACCACCACCACCTTATCCTCAAAGATTTAAATATGATTCACAAGATGCACAGTTTAAAAAGTTCCTCAAAGGTTTAAAGCAACTCCACATCAACATTCCGTTGGTGGAGGCGCTCAAGCAAATGCCAAATTACCTAAAGTTCCTGAAAGACATCCTATCCAAAAAGAGACGATTGGGAGAGTATGAGACAGTTGCACTCACAGAATGTTCCAATGCATTAGTTAGAAGCCAGATCCCTCCCAAGTTAAAGGATCTAGGAAGTTTCACTATTCCATGCTCCATTGGAGGATGGAACGTCGGTAAAACACTATGCGATTTAGGAGCAAGTATAGATCTGATGTCGTATTCTGGTTTCAAGTAGTTAGGTATGTGAGAAGCCAGACCTACGACTATCACCTTGCAATTAGCGGACAGATCATTAACACACCCCATGGGGAAGAATTAGGATGTGTTAGTTAAGGTTGACAAGTTCGTATTTCCTGCAGACTTTATCATTTTGGACTGTGAAGCAGATAAAGAAGTATCAATTATTTTAGGTCGACCATTCTTAGCGACTGGTAGGACTCGACGTTGATCGATGTACAAAAGGGAGAGTTGACTATGAGAGTCGATGATCAACAAGTTACCTTCAATGTCATGAACGCACTCAAATATCCCAGAGATTTTGAGGAATGTTCAGTTATTGATGAGATCGACGAGCTTTCTTTATCTACTTTGCAAGAATTGTTAAAAGGAGAAACGCTGGAAGACGTGCTTGAAGATAAAGAATAAGAGGAAGAAGGTGGGAAAAAGATTGAAGGAATAGAAGAATCAGCCACAAGTGGATCTACAGTAGCACGAATAGAAGCGTTGAGAGACTCATTGGAGTCAAACCAAGAAGAAATCAAGCCGCTGCAGCCATCTATGATTAATCCTCCAGATTTAGAACTCAAACCTTTACCAGAACATCTTAAATACATTTACCTTGGAGAAAACAAAACACTACCTGTTATTATCTCAGCGTACGTCACTGACAAAGATGAAATGTCTTTGCTGCAGGTCCTATCTAGTCACAAAAATGCGATAGGTTGGACAATCGCAGATATTCAAGGAATCAACCCGTCGTTTTGCCTCCATAAGATCAACCTTGAAGAAGGTGCCAAGAATTCAATTGAAAGTCAACGAAGGCTGAACCCCATCATGAAAGAAGTCGTCAAAAAAAAGATTCTTAAATGGCTGGTAGCTGGGTTAGTCCAGTGCAATGCGTCCCCAAGAAAGGTGGGATGACGGTAGTGGATAATGAGAAGAATGAATTGATTCCGACAAGAACAATCACTTGATGGCGAGTCTGCATAGACTATCGTCGACTCGACAAAGTAACCAGAAAAGACCATTTCCCTATACAATTTATAGATCAAATGTTGGATAGATTAGCAGGGAAAAATTATTACTGTTTCCTAGATGGCTACTCAGGTTACAACCAGATTACGATAGCCCCAGAAGATCAAGAAAAGACCACATTCCCATGTTCGTACGGGACGTTCACTTTTCGAAGAATGCCATTTGGACTTTGCAACGCTCCAACCACCTTCCAAAGGTGTATGATGGAAATATTTTCAGATATGGTAGAGTGAACATTAGAAGTTTTTATGGATGATTTCTCCGTTTTTGGAGAAACTTTTGCAATTTGTTTACAGGATTTAGACCGCGTATTGGAAAGATGCGAGGAAACGAACCTAGTGTTAAATTGGGAAAAGTGCCATTTTATGGTACGAGAAGAAATAGTCCTTGGACACCGAATTTCTATAAATGGAATTGAGGTAGACAAGGCAAAGATTGAGCTCATATCCAAGTTGCCTTTTCCCAAGACAGTTCGAGACATCAGGAGTTTCCTAGGCCATGCAGGTTTTTACCGAAGATTTATTAAAGACTTTTCTAAAATTTATAAACCTTTGTGCAGGTTGCTCGAGGTAGATAGACCTTTTGAATTTGATGAAGATTGTAAGCAAGCTTTCGAAACTTTGAAGAATGCACTCAGTACATCTCCAGTTATAATTGAACCAGACTGGGCTCAGCCGTTCGAATTGATGTGCGATGCTAGCGACTTTGCTGTAGGAGCGGTGCTATGCCAGAAAAGAGGAAAAATTGTGCAACCAACTTATTTTGCAAGCAAGACGCTTAACGAAGCACAATTGAACTATATAGTGACAGAAAAGGAACTACTAGCAATAGTTTTTTCTTTTGACAAGTTTAGATCCTACTTAGTAGGAACTAAAGTCATAGTTCATACTGATCACTCAGCCCTTAAACACTTGTTATCCAAGAAGGATGCTAAACTCCGACTAATCCATTGGATTTTACTCTTGCAGGAATTTGATATTGAAATCCAGGACAGGAAGGGAATCGAAAATCAAGTGGCAGATCATCTGTTAAGACTTGGAGAGGAAACACAGGTGGAGAAGAGGCTGAACATTCGAGAATCGTTTGCAGATGAACAGATACTGGCAGTAAGGGCAATTGAAATTCCATGGTTTTCAGACTACGTGAACTACTTAGTCAGTGGGCTAAAGCCTCCAAAAGCCACAACTCAGCAATTGAAGAAGTTTCTGAAATATGTCAAGGATTATTATTGGGATGAACCGTATCTATACAAGCTAGGTCCTGATCAAATACTCAGACGATGTGTAGCAGAAGAAGAAGTACCACTCATATTGGAATCCTGTCACTCGACTCCATATGGAGGGCACTTTGAAGGGCTAAAAACTGCAACCAAAGTCCTTCAATCAGGATACTTTTGGCCGAGTCTCTTCAAGGATGCACATCTCTTTACTAAGAACTGCGATTAGTGCCAGAGAATTGGGAATTTAATAGCTAAGAGTGAAATGCCGCTAAAATTCATACTCGAAGTGGAAATCTTCGATGTATGGGGAATAGATTTCATGCTTTACTATTTATATTTTGCTTGCAGTTGATTATGTATGAAGTGGATCGAGGCCATAGCCACATCAACTAATGATGCAAAGGTGGTAAAGAAATTCTTTTTGAAGAATATTTTCACAAGATACGGAACTCCTCGTTTCATCATAAGCGATGAAGGATCACATTTTCTAAACAAGATGATAGCCAACCTGTTTTCCAAGTACAATATCAGGCATAGGGTAGCAACTGCTTACCATCCTCAAACGAATGGACAAGCAGAACTCTCTAACCGGGAGATCAAATCCATTTTGGATAAAACAGTAGACCCTTCCAGAAAAGATTGGTCGCTACGTCTTGATGAGGCATTATGGGCACATAGAACTGCATACAAATCATATTTGGAAAAGCCTGTCACTTACCACTTGAGTTGGAACACACAGCTTACTAGGCATTAAAGAAGTTCAATTTCAATCTGGACAGAGCTGAAATCAAGAGAAAGTTACAACTAAATGAACTGGAAGAGCTCCGTCACTTCTCCTATGAGAATGCAAAATTATATAAGGAGAAGGTCAAAAGATGGCATGATAAAAGCATACATCTAAAGAAGTTCCATAAGGGTCAGCAGGTGCTGCTCTTTAATTTTAGACTTAAGTTATTTCCAGGGAAGCTGAAATCAAGATGATCGAGACCATTCAAGATCGTGAGAATTTTTTATTATGGAACTGTAGAGCTGATGGATCATCAAGGCATGCATTTCAAGGTGAATGGACAAAGAATTAAGCCATATTGGGGGAAGAATCTTGGGGCCGAAGAAGCCCTTGTATCAGTAATTGATCTAGTATGACTTCTATCTCTGAAGAACTTTTTGTACATTATGTGGACTTGTAATAAAGAGGAAAAGAAAAAAAAATAGATAGGGCAACAAAATATATGGGCAAGAGTAAAACTCTGACTATGAAAAGGTATTTAAGCTGACCGTAGGGAACACCTTTTCCTGGGATTTACCTGGGAGTTGAAAAGTCCAAGTTATTTTGTGTTTATCTAAGAAAAAGGAGATGGATAATCATGTTTAAGTTTGTGAACTTTCTAATAAGTTTGTTATTGTTTCAGCCAATGAAAGAAAGAAAGAAAAACCTAGGAAAATAAAAGGAGTTAGAAAAAATAAAGAAGGCAGAAAACTGGGGAAATGCGATCGCATTTCCCAAATGGTCAAGGTCAGTGACGTCATTTAAATGACGGTCACGTGACCTAATTCTGAGAAACCTATAAATAGTTGACTTAAGTGTTTTCCTTCTTCACCAACACTCAGCCTCTTTTCATTCAAGTCAACCCTACCAACCTTCCATATTCACTCTCTTTGAAACCGAAAACCCACTCCAAGAATCATGAAGAACACTCCCAAATCATCAATCCCTCGCAAGATTACTCGATCTCTGAGTAATCGGAGTGCTGATAGGACCTAAATAGTCCTATTTTATCGCCTCTAATCTAAGCTTGTTAGAGTTATTTTATGCTTTACTTGTCCTATTTACAGGTTAATTGAACTTAGGCTGTGTCGGGAGTCGATCACGCTAATTGGTGTTAATTTAGGCCAATTACGGAGTTTTTGGAGCCATCTCGATGTCTTGGCCGGAGAGGAGGTGAAGAGACCCAATTGTGCTGAAGCGGGCCTGAATTATGACACCGAAAGCCAAAGATTGAAGCCCCGAACCAAGAAGAAGCGAGACAAGATCGAGAAAAAGAGCAGAAAGTCGAGATTAGAGGCTGACGTCTCGACGCCGACGCGATTTCGGGCCGAAGACAATAGTTCGCAGCGTCGAGATGCTGTGCCCTAGCGTCTCGACGTCGACATATTTTCTATAAATATTAGGTCTCGGTTTGGTCCACCGTCAGGTTAGATTTTGGGGTCCCTTTTACGATTTCTTTGCCTCTTTTACTTTCCAGCACCTTTGTAGACCATTCTTTGTCATTTACTATGGATTCTTTCATTTTATTTATCGCTTTTACTTCTTCTATGCGTAGCTAAACTTCTTTAGATCGTTGGATTGGATTTATGCTTCGATTTCTAATGACATTGGCTGAGTTTTCTGGTTTATAACTTATGTTCTTATTGTATTTTCATTGAAGTTTTGCATGCAATCCCGTTTAAACCAATACATGACCATTAGTCAATTAGAATTGACGCCTATGCGATTATAGCTTGTGTATTCAATCAGTTATTTGAGATTGACACTAGGTTGAGGCAAGCCACTCTCTACGTGAGACGACCCTTGATAGGCCTAGGATGCACGTTAAAGGTTGTAGGAATTTAGATTTAAATTGCATTTGAATTTAGTTCCTATAATTCCGGACCCACGATCCCAAAGCAGCTAGTTTTAATAGGTAATTGTAAAATTGCTTGTTAATGATCTAGTTAGATATAAGTAGTAATCGTTGCAGAGGTCTTGGATGGTTACTACATTATGCATAAGGGGTGGCGAGCGATAGAGTCTATATTAATTAATCTTATTAATTGTCGAATTCACGATTAGCGAGTTAATTAGCACAGGTTAGTGTAGGGAGGTCTTCAGAGTAACCCAGAAGCCAACCGAACTAATGAAATCTGTTAAGAGCATCCATTAGAGAAAACTAGGAAGCCAATGAATTAGAATCAAGCATAATAAATCCTAATCCAATGATCCCTCTTTATGTATTTGATCCCGCCTTATTTCTTCTTTGCATATTTAATCTTCGTGCCATTTAAAATTCAGCATTCAATTATTTTATTTTATTTTCTTGTTTGCCGCTCATCACCTCAAATCCCCCCTGTTTTCATAAGCATAAAATCCTACACTTATTAGAACCCCCTTCCCTGTGTTCGACCCCGACCGTTATTGCTACAAAATTAGTAGTAGTGTCGTGGATTATAAATTTATTTGACGACTTAGGGAGAATTCGACACCCTCCTGGCAGTCCCGTCAAGTGCTTAGAATGCTGAACAAAGTGCTCGACGCCAAGGGGAACAATCCGAACCCAACATGCACAGAACAAGAATCGTGAGACCAACGGGTTTTTCGCCGGCCATTGAGGAACGAAGACCAGCAACTCATACTCCTTCATCCTCGACAATGTCGACTGCTCCAAGGGAGAATCCAAGTGGTTCTCGACAAAGAAGACCCACGCCTACCGATTCTCTCCACCAAACTAAAAAATCTGCAGAAAAACCACTTAGGAAGCGCTCCAAAGAATGGTTTGCAATGATCCATGAGATGGGAGCTAACAGGCGTGCGGCTCTTGAAGAGGAAGCACAGTTGCGTGATGCTGAAGAATCCTCCAAAGTGGGAGAAAGCTCTCGGCAAAGGGAGACTCCAACGAGTAACATCTCCAAACCTTCAACTAACCCAACTTCTTCTTGCAAGGAAAAGCACTTTGTGACTTAGAGTGCAAAGAAGAATGACTCCAAGAAGGCAGCACCCGAAAAGCCCCTGATTATTGAGCCCCTTAAAGTGGCAAGAATGCCGGCGGATGTGTTCGAGGACATGATCCAACAGGCTGTTGCACAAGCTCTCATAATTGCTAAAGGTTACAGGGCTGAGCAAGATGCACTTGAGGAGATAAGGGATGAAAAAGAAAGATAAATTTAGAGTATGCGGGCTGAAGATGAGTAAGCCAGAAAAAGAGACTTGGAAGATGAGAGAAAAAGGGAAGAAGCTGAGAAAAAGAGAGAAGAAGAAAGACAAGAGGCCGAGAGGGCCATTCAAGCTGAGTGACGGGTCGACTTGTCGAAGGTCGTGTTGGTCAAATAAAATTTATAATCCATGACACTACTACTATTTTGTAGCAATAGCGGCCGAGGTCGAACATAGGGAAGGGGGATGTAGCAAGTGTAGAATTTCGTGTTTATGAAAACAAGGGTGATTTTTATAATGAAGGGCAAGCAAAGAATAATAAAATACTGAATTTAAATGGCACAAAATAAACATGCAGAAGAGAAATTAGATGGAAACAATCACATGAAAAGGGATCGTTGGATTGAGATTTATTATGCTTGATTCTAATTCGTTGGCTTCCTAGCTTTCTCTAATGATTATTCTAAACTGATTTCATTAGTCTGGTCGGCTTCTGGGTTACTCGGAGGACCCCACCTACACTAACTTGTGCTAATTCACTTGCTAACCGTGAATTCTGCAATTAACAAGATTAATTAATATGGACTCTATCTCTCGCCACCCCTTGTACATAATTTAGCAACCATCTGAGACCTCTACAATGGTTACTAATTATATCTAACTAGTTTTAGATTAAGAAATTTCACAATCACCTATTTAAACTAGCCCCTTTGGGATCGTGGGTCCAGAATCGCAAGAACTAAATTCAAATACAATTTAAATCTAATTCCTACAACCTTTAACATGCATCCTAGGCCTATCATGGGTCGTCTTGAGTAGAGAGTGGCTTGCCTCAACCTAGTGGCTATCTAAAAATAACTGATAGAATACACAAGCGGTAATCGCATAGGGCGTCAATCCTAATAGACTAGCCTCATGTATTGGTTTAAATGGGATTACATGCAAAACTTAATAAAAATACAGCAAGAACAACAAGTATAACTCAGAAAGCTCAGCCAATTATATTAAGAATCAAGACATAATCCTAATCCAATGATCTAAACGAGTTTAGCTATGCATAGATGAAGTAAAAGCAACAAATAACATAAAAGAATCCATAGAATATGACCAAGAATGGTCTACAACAATGCTGGACTGTAAAAGAGGCAAAGAAATCGTAAAAAGGGACCAAAATTCTAACCTAATGGCGGACTAAACCGAGGCTACATATATATAAAGAATACGACAGCATCGAGACGCTACGGGCAGCATCTCGACGCCCGCCTCATATCTCGACTTCCTGCTTTATGTCTCGTCTTTGTCTCTCTTCTTCTCAGCTCGGGGCTTCAATCTTTGGCTTTTGGTGTCATTCTTCAGACCCGCTTCAGCACAATTGGGTCTCTTCACCTCCTCGCCGTCCAAGACATCGAGATAGCTCCAAAACTCCGTAATTGGCCCGAACTAACACCAATTAGCGTGATCGGCTCCCGACGTAGCCTAAGCTCAATTAACCTGTAAATAAGACAAGTAAAGCATAAAATGAATCTAACAAGCTTAGATTAGAGGCTATAAAATAGGACTATTAAGGTCCTATCAAATACCGCCAACCTAAATCTTGCTACTCCTCGAGCAAGGCACACACAAACCAAAGAGAAAGACGTTGTGCATATAATTGAAAAGTGATTTAATCCTCAAGACTCAAACATTCCAAAAACTAAAGCAATCAAGAGACATTTTCAAGAGAGACAAATGAGGAGACAAATAAATATTTTTCAAAGATTATCTTGCACAATAGAGCTCCATCCCACCTAAAGAAGACTTTACTAGCCCGAGATTGGTTTACTCAACTCTCATCCTATCTTCCCCCTACACTGGCACTAAGGTCTTGCTAAAAGGCCCAAATGGAACAAACTAGGTTGCTTCCTCTTGCTTTGGTGCCTGATCAAGGAATTCTTTTTTCTTTTCTCTTTATTTTTTTTTCTTTTTGCTTTTGCTTTTGCTCTCTCTTTTGCTTTTTGCATTTCTTTTGGATAGGGCACTAGTTTTCACACTACAGCGCAGGGGCCCATAACCCGAGTTTTACTCTTGGTTGGCCTAACTGATCACACTCCAGGTAGCTCTTTTTACCCCTAAGCGTTTAAGCTCAATGCAAACATGCTCTCTTTTTCTTTTCTCTCAAAGTAAAGATGGCGAGCATATGATTTTTCTTTTCTTTTGACTCGCCACCACTGACTTATTTTTCCACTCTTTTTTTTTATTGCAGGCATATTTTCTTTTTCTCTCCTAGGCAAGACTCCACACACTATTTTGCAAAAAAATTAGACTTTCTCGCTTAACCTTACACCTATCGGGGTGACAACAGGAATATGAGCTAAGTAACTCGCTCCTAAGCATTCAAGTCCTACTGTAAAGCAAGATAGACACCCAACATATGCAAGACATATCTAAGAAAAGTTTAAAAAAGGCTCCTTTTTTGAACACTCTCTGTCACAACTCATCGAAAGCAATAAATTTTTGAAAAATTTGAGTCAATCCTAGGAAATCATCATCACTTAAACAAGCATATACACAACAAGCATGCAAGGCATTCATTAAGCACAAACACTGGCCTGACGCTTAGATGCTCAAGGCCCAACAGGAATGTAAGGTACAATTTCCCACCCCCAACCTAAAATTTACATTGCCCTCAATGTAATAAATCATGAAGAATAAGACAATGCATAGGGAACTTCCCTGAATGATTGCGCTCATGGGTGGTTAATCACGCTTTCTATAAATGTAGAAACTTCATTTAGGTACCGCCAATCCTAAAGAACAAACAAAAACAAGGAAACAAACATAAAAGCAACTGATAAAAAATAAACCTATATAAGAATTGAAATAACAGAAAGCAGTAAAATTATAGATTGCAAATGTTTAAGGTCGTTTGCGCGACCACGCTCTCCTCTATTTTCATCCAAAATCAATCTCTTTGATTTTCATTGCATCCTTCTTATTTTTCTTCTTTTTTATTTGCTCCTGCACAGACAAATTAATCTTGCACACAGAGTGCAAAGTATGAGAAAATTTAAACCGATCACAAATCATCCCCAACATACTGACCAAAACACCTTTATTCCTGACAACAGACTGGTCAAATACTGGAATTACAAAATCTAACTCATGCAATTTAGGACTAATAAGCTTAGGGGAAATGATAAGTCCAATTTATTATACACTTAGAATCTCCCAATTTGCTTATCTTAGTTGAATTCCTTGCGAAAAATGCTTTAAAATGAGTATAATATGTCTATAGGTCCTCACCGGAGCTTTGAAAGCAATTCGGGGCTTAAATGAGCAAAACCGGAGCGTAAAATGACATTTCTGCCCTTGGAGCCGTCGGAGCGTCGTGACGATGTTGTACAAGGGTCGGGACGCTACTCAAATAAGGAAAATTCTGTGGGCGGCAAGTTGAAGCAGTAGCGTCGAGCGCTGCACCCCTAGCATCTCGATGCTAGGTCAATCCGAGAGATGCATTCCATATCTGAAGGCCTAGCATCGCGACGCTGTGTCCTAGCGTGTCGACGCTAGGCAGTTTTCCAAAATTGTAATTTTCCAAATTTGGCTGGAATTTTCCCATGTTTGAAGACCCAATTCAACACCATTCTTCCACGAATTGAAGGCCAAGAATCCCTATAAATAGAGGCCTTTGGTGTAGGTTTAGAATCATCCCTCAATACACAATTCACTACAACATTGTAGTCCATCTCTCTCCCCCTTTCCACCATTCTTCTTAGTTCTTTCTTGCTTTTCTTTATGTATCAAGCTTGTTCTTGCTCCATAAGAGACTAAGTTCTTCATTCATGTAACCGGGGTGTCAAGAGTAAGTTCATATTCTTTTAATGAAATTTCTTGTTTGAATTATCAAAGCATGTTTATGTGATTTTAGTTCTTTTTCTATAAGTTTAGATTGTGGTAGGAAAGATTGACAACCTTGACCGCTCCCTCTCTAAACTTACTTGCTAAATCTAAGTAGCAAATAGGTTAACGTTATGATTATACGCATGCGTCCCTAGAACTAAATGATTTAATCAATTGTAATTGTGGTTTGTTGCCCGTTGCATGTGAATTAATTCGGCTAGATCCTAATGCGGTTTAGATTAGTTAATAGGCATATTAATTAATTTAAACTAGAATCAAACTTAGCGTTTGCATGTTTGTGATAGTGGATCATGATTCTCGGTTCGTTGCCGGAATACGCCGGGCTTAAACTTGTTTTGACTTATTAGTGAAATTGATGATTTAATTGAATTGAACTTACCATGACTAATCCGGTTGCATGATCTTTAAGGTATTGATTTCTTTCCTTAATTTGATTCTCTTACTTTCCTTTTGCAATATTTTCCATAATTAGTTTTCTTTCCTTGTTTACTTTCTTTTCCAAATATAAAAACCCCCCATTAGTCCGGTCATCACAATAAATCTAAGATAAACAAGTTATAATCGTGCTCCCTGTGTTCGAGCCCGGCCACTACTGCTACAAGTTAGCTTTAGAGGTTGTGGATTATAAATTTATTTGATAAGAGACCTTGACAATCTCTTCCGTCAGGAAACATAAAATGACATAGAATCGACCAAAGCTAACTCAACACCTATTTCAATTTCTCCTATCATGCATGATGTATCACAAAATCAAACTCAGAATCTAAAGAGGGTTCAAGCTCAGGCTCACTAACCTCATTAGACTTACCTTCTTGCTCTAGCTAAGAATCTTGGCTAATCGAGGAATGGGAAGAATTTACCTTTCGTGCTTGCCATATGATGAGTCCAACATACGTCGCCAAGCTCGAAATTATCTCTCTAGCCTCACTCGGTGTTTTGTCCAGCGCATCACCACCACTAGCTATATCTAACATCCTTCTGTCATCGGGTGCTAATCCTTCAATGAAGTGCAACAACAAGGACTCATCAGACAATGGGAGATGAGGAAGTGCACATAACCTTTTGAAGCGATCCCAATACTTGTGAAATTCTTCCTCAGGCGCTTGGGTGATGTATATGATTTCTCTGGTGACTTCAAGGTCTCCAAGAGATGGGAGATGATTCAAATCAAGAGCTACTAGGTCTTGCATCATGCACTCGGCCATGACACTCTAACTTACCACGCCGAGGTTATGCTAATTTCATCATTAAGCTCTGCAAAAAGAACAAATAAAAAGCACAAAAAGAACACAAAATCCTATAAACACTAGAAAACGCCCTTCCCCGGCAACGACGCCAATTTGACGGGCCTGAGCTCAAAAAGTGTTAAAGTTGATGAATTAGGAAGTTGAGAGTCATATATGTCAAATTTGACTTAATTATGCTTAAAAGGACCCATTTTGATAAGAATTTGACTTAGTTTGGTGTTTTGTAGAAAAACAGAGGATATCTGGAGAAACCCAGAAATGCGAGGCAAGGTAAAAACCAAATGCGACCACATTTTTGGGCAGATGAAGGCAGTTCCGAGTCCGTCGCGGGTCGTTTTGAATGAGTTTTTTGTGCACCTAACCGGCTGTTTTGACTCTGAAACTGACTGGGCTACCTACCAGCACCTATTTCGTGGCTCCTCAACTACTCCCCACACTATTTAAGGCCTCGATTCAAAGGGAAATTCAAGCAGAACTCACTGGGAAGAAGAGAGTGGTGATAGAACCCTAGTAGACACCCATGAGTAAGGATGCCCGAGGTCCTTCTTAGAAGACTGAATTCTAACCATTAGTTAGACATCAAACCCGAGTCTTTGTAGAGATTTTCACCTTATTCCCACTTGTAAAGAAGAGTAGAGTGTCGAGCGAACTCTAGAAGGATTGGATAAAAGAAAAAACCCTAGTTTTGGCTACTGCACCTTATTTCCCAACACTTGTTACTTTTCATTTCTTGTATTCTTTATTCATTTATTTCAATGAAAAGTTGTTCATTTGCACTATATTCCATCATGCGTAGCTAAATTCCATTGAGGGGTTCAATATAGTGAATTCCCTTATGGTTTAAATAGCTTGAAAGTGTTTATTTGCCTAAGTTTTATTCATTGCATGTCACTCTTTACTGAATATCATTCTGAACCTTGTTGAGTTTAACTTGATCACTTAGACTTTGCATGCTATGTGAGTTTGATCCTGAAAGGGACAAGCAATATCGGTTTTCGTAAAGGTGATATAGGAGAAAGGGCTCGAAAGAGTGTATTCGGTGTTATAGGGAAAGGTCGCCTTATAACAACTATAGGGTTATAGGTTGCATGCATGAACTATCTATGTCGGAGTCGAGTCACAGAAATGTGCATAACCGTACTCGCTTAGCCTTCTAACGGTTCTTGGGAGCAAGGCCAAATAGAAGTTAAATCTAACCTAATGCATGAATAGACTTAGGTTAAATAAGCCATGATTAGAGTTATTTGCCTTAGGGTTGAAGCTATATTGAATACCTCACTTATTTATTATTGTTTTTCTTTACTTATTTATTTCTTTGTTTTACAAAACCCATCATCAGTTATTTCTTTGGTTACCTTTCTTGAAAGCAATCTTTGAGCAGTTTCTTCTTCAAATCCGTGTTTCCAATTTAGTCCCTGTGGGATCGATACCTTTGGAATACTTCTAGAGATTTTATTACTGCATGTGATAGTGTATTGCACTTGGTTGGCTGAATTTATTCTTATTCTTTATTTACCATCTTTTCTAACATCCACATTCAGTACCAACTCGCATCAACGAGACTCTCTTCTCTTTTCTCTATTCAAGGTGGTCTCTCTCCTCGAGACCATACACCATTATTTTTAGAAATTTGCCTTCTCAAAAGGCAGGGGACTTGCAAAGAAAAGTTAGAAACATGCATAACATTAATTGAGGCACCAAGATCTAACACGACATGTTTTATTTTATTGGAACCGATCATACACGGAAGTAAAAACATGCTAGGATCTATGCATTTTTCAGGAAGATCATCAGAAAGTATGTTGGGGTTGGTGCCCTAAAACTCGTAGATAGTGAATTAAACAAATAATTATATACTTGTTCGATAAAGTCGTTATTGAGTTTTTGTTCACATAAGTTATTAAATAAGTGAATTGCAAGTTAGATAACCCAAATAACAATAACTACACAAATTGGAGCTAATTCGGGCAATTTAGAGAGTTTTCGAGCTAACTTGAGGGCCATGGATCTCGAGGAGGTGAGAAGACCGTGAGGATCGTGACGAGCCCGAAGAAATGTTCCACGGAGTCAAAGGTTCGAGACCTGAATCAAGCAAGAAACAAAGAAGATTTAAAGACAAAGCATGCTGAAAGAGGCCAGGCGTCGAGACGCCGTGGCCAGTGTCTCGACGCTGGCCCGTTTCAAGCCCTAGGCCCAGTCGGCACGGCGTCGAGACGCCATGCCCGGTGTCTCTACGCTGCGATTTAAATCTCTATAAATTCCCCTCTTTTATTCCGCAGCTTGTATGAGAGTTTTAGGTTTTATTTCTTTGTTTTCCTCTCGGTTCTCTCTGTTCATCACGTCCAGAACTCAGAGGTGTAAGTTTTCTTATTGATTTCTTTTGTATTTTCTTGTTATTGTAGCATAGGGTCGCGGGTTTTAGTCGGCCTAACCGCTGTCTAAACCCGTTGATGCCGATTGGATGGTTATCGGGTTATAAAATGTCTTTCTTTGTGAGTTTTATGTTCTGAATGTCTTTTCAAATCCATATTGAAATTGTATTTTGGATTCAGTTTGTATTATTTGCATGCGCAGTAGGTTAAATTGACACCCTAACTCGCAACTCGTATGTTTTTAACTTGCTAAAGAATTGATTTCCAAGTAGCTAATGGATTATTAATTCAATAGTTAGCGCATAGACTGATTTGTGGGCAAAGGTCCCAAGAGCAGACTCTGACTCTGTTGCTTGACACGATAGGTCTAGGATCCAAAATAGCGTTAGAAGTAATCTAGGCCTAATTATTTCTAGTGTCCTAATCAATCCACTAGACTTAAGGCAATTGGTTGATTATTTGATTTGATAGTCTAATCAGATTAATTAGTTAATCAATTAGAGTCTAATTCGATGGACGTTGTATGATCGAGTTAGATGGATTAGGTGGGCTTTGGGTCTTTTCTGGGTTCATATTAGATCGATTGGGCAATTAAGCAATTCAACTTAGCCTTAATAAGGTAGGTAGACAATGATCAAAGTAAACCTTTTAACCCCAATAATCTCTCCAATCGGCGTAGCCTAATTTAATTAAATCTCTTGCTTATTTATGTTCCTAGCAATTTAAATTCTTGTCCTTTAAATTTCTTGTCCCTTTAAATTCCTGCACTTAAATTCTTGCGCGTCTATTTTCCTAATATTCTGATCCCCCCATTTATCGCTTTCACAACTCAAAATAAATAGGGAATAAGTAACCAACTGCCACTCCCTGTGATCGACCCCGGCCACTACTACTGCAAGTAGTTTAGTGATCGTGGAACTATAAATTTTATTTGACCAACATGACCTTCTTTAAGTCGGACCCGTCAAATTGGTGTTGTTGCCAGGGAGTGCAAACGGTTAATTATTTTCTTTTTATCTTGAGTTTTTAATTTTTAGTTTGACTTTTATTTTTCTTTGTTATGGCTGAGAGGACAAGTGCAGATTGCGAGGTAAGTAAGTTCACGTTTGAACTGTCTGAGCTTAAATCTCTCATTAGTCAGTTGGCTGCAGAGCTGGAATCCCCGTCTTGATAGAACACATATGAAGGATTTCCAGCAATGCAGATCCAACAGACACCAAACTATTATTTCCAGAACAATCGAAGCCTAAATATGCAGCATGGATCGAGTTTAGGTATTTTAGAGATTTTGATTAAAAATTTATCTGATAGTCTTCAAGTTTTACAGGAAGGTCAACTCAAATTCCAAGAGGAGGCTAGAGCTGGGATGCAGCAATTGGGAGCCCAAGTTTATCAATTGGCTGACACTATCAGAAAATTGGAGGCCAAAATCGACAAACTACCTGTTCATCCTGAGATCCCAAGAAGAGAAGAAGTATGTGCTACCACGTTAAGAAATGAGACAGTCCTGAGTCCTAGTCCACAAATCCCTTCTCCATCTGCATTTGAAAAGAATAGAGAGGCAAAGAAGCCTAAAGAAAAGACGAGCAATCTCAGCTTTCCAAAGAAGTGAGGGGTACATTTCGATCCTCCTATTGATTTTGATTCTTATGTTCCTAAAGCTCCTTTCCCCAGTAGGTTAGCGCTGCAGACTACGCCTCCCAAGGAAAAGGAAGAAAAGGACATGCTTGACCAATTCAAGAAGGTGGAGGCCAACATCCCGCTTATGGACACCGTGAAGAAAATTCCTAAGGTAGGAAAATTTCTAAAGAGATGGTACTCCAGGAAAGGTAAGCCAGAGGTATGTGAAAATGTTTCTGCTATCCTAAAGAAGTTACCTAATGAGTGTTTAGATATGGAATCTATACTTTGCCATGCATTCTAGGGGATTTAGAGATTGAGCACCCCATGTTAGATTTAAAATCCTCTATAAATGTCATATCTCATGCACTCGCTAGTACGCTAAATTTTTCCCATATTAAGAAAATAAGTAATTTAATTCAGTTAGCAGATAGATCCTTCATTAGACCTCTAGGGCTTTGTGAGAATGTCTTAGTTAAGGTAGATGAGCTTATATTTCCCGCAGACTTCTTTATAATTGATATGCATGAAAACGATTCACCTAATGCCACATCTATAATTTTGGGTCGTCCATTCATGAAAACGGAGAAGGTTAAAATGAATTTAGGTAAAAGAATCATTTATGTTGAATTTAATGGAAAAAGAAGTTGCTTTATTTCTGACATTTTAGGTCATCTTAACCCTTCTCTTGCTTGTTCATATATTTCCCATAAGATACAGGTAAACATGTACAAGGCCTCTAGATCCAGGAAGATCAACGTTCTGGAACGGGAAAATTTAGATCCCGAATGAGTTCACGAAGGACTCCGTCGAGTTCAAGACGTTAAACAGGGCGCTTTTGGAAGGCAACCCAAAGTTTTTAAGTTTTTCTTTCCTTTTGCTCTTTTATAATTTTCCCTAGCATTGTTTGTTTTAATTTTAATCCCAATCTAATTGATTCTTTCTTTCTTCATTCTCTAATGTTGCAATTTTATTTAAAAGAGAGCTTGATTAGATTCAAAAAACAAAATCGTGAATTTGGGATTCAAACCCAAGAGCCGGCGTCGAGACGCCGTGCTCTCAGTGTTGAGACGCCGGGGCAAAATCTGGGGTAAAAACCCAGATTCCAATGTTAGCTTTACGAGCTTCAATCAGACTATATGTTTTGATGATAACAAACTTTAATATACTAATAATTTTAGTGTTTTAAAGTGTTCATAATGTAGAACTCGGAAAGACGATTCCAACGCATTTTGAATCGCTCAAATCGGAGTTCAAACGAAAAAGTTACAAGCAAAAGAAGATTGGAAGAAAAAGCCTATGTGGCAGTGACGTGGCACTTTGGTGGCATCCGATGTGGCAGCTGACGTGGACCTCATTTTGAATGGTTGGCTGAATCAATTTCTACCATTTGACTCCTTTTTTTAATCATCTTTGATTCCCATTATCTCTTAAATTTAATCCTATTTTAATCTCATTTTTAATTTTCCAATTTCTCCAAAATTCCATCAATTACACCTCATTCAAATTTGAATTCTTTCCAAATTTCATATCCTTTCAAATCCCCATTTTATTCTCAAAATCTCCTAAATTCAATATTTCAAAATTCAGTTTTAAATTCAAAATTCTTTCCTTTCTCATTAAATCCAATCTCCACCATCCATTTTGAATTTAATCCAATGGCCAAAATTAAATTTCTCCATCTATAAATTGAGTCATTCTCTTCTCCTCCAACACACTCAAGCTATCAAGTCTTAAGCTCTCAAGTCTCCCTACTCTCAATTCTTGTCCAAAAACCTCCCTTGCTCCTAAATTGGCCTATTGTTATTTTGTGAGGTTTTTATTAGAGTGCTCAACCTTGTGTAATTAGCCTTCAAGAGGTATTTTATTTTGTGAGCTTCTTATTTTCTTTCATTTATTATTGGGAATTGTAATAAGGTGTGGGTGCACCTTGGGAATTGAGTGAGTGGTTTAATCCTAAACCCAAAAAAAGGATTTGTAGTGGTTTGATCTTGAACCCAGTTAAAAGTATCATAGTGGTTTGATCTTGAACCAGTTTAAAAAGATCGGTATAGGTTGGGTCCTTAACCTGTAAAAGGATCGGTAGAGGTTTACTCTTGAACCTGAAAAAAGAGTCGGTTTGGTTCTCACCCGTAAGAGAGCGGTTGCAGTAAAATACCCAAGAAGGAGTCTTGGGGAGTGCAGTAGGGATTTACGAACCACTATAAAAGTTTCCAGTGTTATCTCTTTCTCTCTACTATTTTAATTTCTGCTATTTCATTTGTATGAGTAGATTGCATGCCTAGGAAAATTGTCAAATATTTCTAGCATATTTTTTGCTTTATAGTGCTTATTAAATTTATTTAGTTTAAATCAATTCATTTTAATTTAGCAAAAAGTTTTAAATTTTATTAAGCAACTTTATTCACCCCCCCTATAGTGTTGCCATACGGCCCTACATTCAACACAATCGGTAAAAGACCCCTTTTGAGCCCTAACATTTTTCTCTCGAGATTTTTCACTTCTCCCTCAATCTTCCACCCTATTTTCACCAAATCTCTTCATCTTTTCACAAATCCTTGACGATTTCAAGCCGCATTCACCAAGATTTTCAGATTTTCATCCTTGAATCCGTGGGTTTTTCGCGCAATTGACCGATTTTTGGAGATTTGGGCGATTTTCTCGGTTCAAGAGTGGGTAAAACGATTTTCTTCTTCTTCTTCTTGTCTTTGCTTAGTTTTCCATGTTTAAATTCACTTGCTTAAGATTAGAAGTTGAATAAACTTGTTTAGAGCATGATTTTTGCATTTTCTAGCTGAAAATCGTTGTGAAATTTGTTGTGGGTGCTGATTTTTTTTGTTCTTGTGCAAATTTTCTACTATTTTTGTTGTGATTTTTCTGTTTAGTTGCTGAAATTTTGACAATAAAGGAGGAAGGGCTTATAAGTGCTGGAGTTTTTGGAGCTATCATTCTTAAACCCTTAGTTCCCATAGCTTCCAACCTGTTTTAGACTCTTGTTAGGAACCGCTTTTTCCTATTCCCTTTAGATTTCTAGTACTCTTCCTACTTCTTCCACAATGAGTGCAAAAAGATCTAGGAGAGCTACCGCTTCTTCATCCTCTGCACCCTTTGATAGGCACAAATTTATTAGCAAGGATGCTGAAAATGTATACAACACCTATGTGGTAAGTAGGGGAGTGATTCCTGAAAGAGGGCTAGTTCCTAGTGCCCAAAACCAACCTGAGCTCACCCACAATATAGCTGAGAGGGGTTGGGTTAGGTTCACTAGGCACCATGAGGCCGTTGTAGTCCCTATAGTTAGGGAGTTTTACGCTAACATGACGGAAGGATCCACTACTTCCTTTGTTAGGGGTAAAATGATCCCTTTTGACATGACCTCCATTAACCAATTCTATGGCTTTCCCGATATTGATCATGATGGGTACTGTGATTACGCAAGTAATCACTTTAATGCCCATCAAATTATAGAACATTTATGTAGGCCGAGGGCGGTTTGGTTAGTGAGAAGGGGTGAAGCAATAAACTTTAAATCCTCTGACCTGACAGTGGATAACAGAGCCTGGCATAGTTTTCTGTGTGGCAAACTCATGCCTGTGATGCATCTTAGTGATGTAACAAAGGAGAGAGTGACTCTGTTATTCGCTATAGCGACCGGCCACAGTGTAGATGTAGGAAAAGTTGTATATGCTTCCATGCGCTGGATTCGCAGAGGAGCGACCACAGTAGGTCTAGGGCACCCTTCCCTCATCACAGCGCTCTGCAGGGCCGCTGGGGTCGTGTGGGACCCCCGTGAGGAGATTAGCCATCCTGCAGCTGCAATTGATGGGAACTTCATCACGATTAGATTTAGGAGCCTAGACCTAGGATAGCCTGTCCCCCACCTCCACCCCAACAGGAAGAGCCAGAAGATGAGCCCTTAGATCAGGAGAAGCAACCTCACGACGATCATCCCCCTCTCACGCTAGAGGCATTAGATGAGAGGATGAATCAGATGAGACTCGCACAGTTGCACTATAACGAGAGCCAGCAGCGTAGAGAAGCTGGGCATTTCAGGCGTTCTGAGGCACAGTTCGCTTACCTTTAGCAGTATATAGTTGCCTCAGCGTCTGGACAGCCTCTGCCACCACCGCTGCCGCCTTACGAGTCTCCTGAGGATGAGGAGTGATGCACTTTCATATGAAGCTCATCCGCGGTTTTTTCTATCCCTTCCCTTATTTTTCTTTATTTTTATTTCTTAGCTTGTTCTTCTTTTATTTTTCCTATTTTATTTGTTTTCTTTTTTGTAGATTTCGGCAAAGATAATATGAGGACATTCAATTTTTGATCCAGCCAGCTCTTGACCATGTACTCAGGGAGGTTTTCTGTTCCCTATTATAGTTGTCCCTTACTCTTTCTACTTGATATATACGTTGAGGATAATGTAGAATTTAGGTTGGGGGTGGGGTGCTGTGCTTTGCTTTGCTTGCATATGTTTCGTTTGAGTTTTGATGCATTTGAGCATCAAACTTCTTTATTATACATGCATAGTTTTATTTTCTTTGCTCTGATTAGATTGAGGCCATGCACCTGAGCATTAGACCTAATTTGTAAGCAAATTTTAAAATTTTTGAATGTTTCTGTGTGGATGACACTATTACTTTTCTTAGGACTATTGATAAGTCCAATTTATTATACACTTAGAATCTCCCAATTTGCTTATCTTAGTTGAATTCCTTGCGAAAAATGCTTTAAAATGAGTATAATATGTCTATAGGTCCTCACCGGAGCTTTGGAAGCAATTCGGGGCTTAAACGAGCGAAACCGGAGTGTAAAATGACATTTCTGCCCTTGGAGCCGTCGGAGCGTCGAGACGCTGTTGTACAAGGGTCGGGACGCTGCTCAAATAAGGAAAATTCTGTGGGCGGCCAGCTGAAGCAGTAGCGTCGAGACGCTGCACCCCTAACGTCTTGACGCTAGGTCAATCCGAGAGATGCATTCCATATCTGAAGGCCTAGCGTCGCGAAGCTGTGTCCTAGCGTCTCGACGCTAGGCAGTTTTCCAAAATTGTAATTTTCCAAATTTGGCTGGAATTTTCCCATGTTTGAAGACCCAATTCAGCACCATTCTTCCACGAATTGAAGGCCAAGAATCCCTATAAATAGAGGCCTTTGGTGTAGGTTTAGAATCATCCCTCAACACACAATTCACTACAACTTTGTAGTCCATCTCTCTCCCCCTTTCCACCATTCTTCTTAGTTCTTTCTTGCTTTTCTTTATGTATCAAGCTTGTTCTTGCTCCATAAGAGGCTAAGTTCTTCATTCGTGTAACCGGGGTGTCAAGAGTAAGTTCATATTCTTTTAATGAAATTTCTTGTTTGAATTCTCAAAGCATGTTTATGTGATTTTAGTTCTTTTTCTACAAGTTTAGATTGTGGTAGGAAAGATTGACAACCTTGACCGCGCCCTCTCTAAATTTACTTGCTAAATCTTAGTAGCATATAGGTTAACGTTATGTCTTTACGCATGCGTCCCTAGAACTAAATGATTTAATTAATTGTGATTGTGGTTTGTTGCCCGTTGCATGTGAATTAATTAGGCTAGATCCCAATGCGGTTTAGATTAGTTAGGCATATTAATTAATTTAAACTAGAATCAAACTTAGCGTTTGCATGTTTGTGATAGTTAGATCATGATTCTCAGTTTGTTGCCGGAATACGCCGGACTTAAATTTGTTTTGACTTATTAGTGAAATTAATGATTTAATTGAATTGAACTTGCCATGACTAACCCGGTTACATGATCTTCGAGGTATTGATTCATTTCCTTAATTTGATTTTCTTACTTTCCTTTTGCAATATTTTCCATAATTAGTTTTCTTTCCTTTTTTACTTTTTTTTCCAAATATAAAAACCCCCCCATTAGTCCGGTCATCACAATAAATCTAAGATAAACAAGTTATAATCGTGCTCCCTGTGTTCGACCCCGACCACTACTGCTACAAGTTAGCTTTAGGAATCGTGGATTATAAATTTATTTGACAAGAGACCGCGACAATCTCTTCCGTCAACTATGAAAATCAATGACATGCCATTTATGTTTATCTCATTGCTTTTATTGAATGATAAGCATGTTGCCCAGAAAACTGCCTGTGGTGTGATCAGTTAGGCCAACCAAGGGTTAAACTCGGGTTATGGGTCCCTGCATCGTAGTGTGAAAGCTAGTGCCCTGCAAAAAAAAAAAAAAAAAAAAAAAAAAAAAAAAAAAAAAGAGAAAAAGAGCGCAGAAAGAAAATGTCTTTTATTTTTCAGGCACTAGGGTAAAGAGAAAAGCAGTCTAATTTGTTTTGTTTGCTACTTGGTTAGTTCCTAGTTCCAGTGTAGAGGGAAGTTGAGTTGAGGGTCATATAATCCAATCCCGAGCCTGTAAAATTGATTCTAAGTAGACTAAGTGTGATCTTTAGCTAGAAACTTTATGAAAAAATTTTATTTGTCTCTTTATTGGGCAATGTGTTCATGATTCTTAATTGCAATGATTTCAGCATCTTTAGCATTGAGGTTTGAGTTTACAGGAACTGTAACTTTCGAATCCTATACTTTTGATTTATATGCTTGCTCGAAGACTAACAAGGTTTAGGTTTGGGGTATTTGATAGGACCAAATCAGTCCTATTTATTTGTTGTTAATCTAAACTTGTTAGGGTGCACTTTATGCTTTATTTGTCTGTTTTGTAGATTATTTGTGCATCCAGGGCATCAGGGATGAACTACACAAATTGGAGCTAATTCAGGTAATTTAGAGAGTTTTTGAGCTAACTTGAGGGCCATGGATCTCGAGGAGGTGAGAAGACCGTGAGGATTGTGACGAGTCCGAAGAATGGTTCTAAGGAGTCAATGGTTCGAGACCTGAATCGAGCAAGAAACAAAGAAGATTTAAAGACAAAGTATGCTGGAAAGAGGCCACGTGTCGAGACGCCGTGGCCTACGTCTCAACGCTGGCCCGTTTGAAGCCCTAGGCCCAGTAGGCACGGCGTCGAGACGCCGCGATTAAATCTCTATAAATTCCCCTCTTTTATTCCGCTGTTTGTACGAGATTTTTAGATTTTTTTTTTGTTTTCCTCTCGGTTCTCTCTGCTCTTCACGTCCAAAACTCAGAGGTGTAAGTTTTCTTATTGATTTCCTTTGTATTTTCTTCTTATTGTAGCATAGGGTGGTCACGGGTTTTAGTCGGCCTAACCGCCGTCTAAACCCGTTGATGCCGATTGGATGATTATTGGGTTATAAAATGTGTTTCTTTGTGAGTTTTGATGTTCTGAATGTCTTTTCAATTCCATATTGCAATTGTATTTTGGATTCAGTTTGTATTATTTGCATGCACAGTAGGTTAGATTGACGCCCTAACTCGCAGCTCTTATGTTAATAACTTGCTACAGAATTGATTTCCAAGTAGCTAATGGATTATTAATTCAATAGTTAGCGCATAGACTGATTCGTGGGCACAGGTCCCAAGAGCAGACTTTGACTTTGTTGCTTGACACGATAGGTCTAGGATCCAAAATAGCGTTAGAAGTAATCTAGGCCTAATTATTTCTAATGTCCTAATCAATCCACTAGACTTAAGGCAATTGGTTGATTATTTGATTTGATAGTCTAATTAGATTAATTAGTTAATCAATTAGAGTCTAATTCGATGGACGTTGTATGATCGAGTTAGATGGATTAGGTGGGCTTTGGGTCTTTTTTGGGTTCAGATTAGATTGATTGGACAATTAAGCAATTCAACTTAGCCTTAAAAAGGTAGGTAGACAATGATCAAAGTAAACCTTTTAACCCCAATAATCCCTCCAATCGGTGTCGCCTAATTTAATTAACTCTCTTGCTTATTTATGTTCCTTGCAATTTAAATTCTTGTCCTTTAAATTTCTTGTCCCTTTAAATTCCTGCACTTAAATTCTTGCACGTCTATTTTCCTAATATTTCGATCCCCCTATTTACCGCTTTCACAACTCAAAATAAATAGGGATTAAGTAACCAACCGCCACCCCCTGTGATCAACCCCGGTCCCTACTACTTCAAGTAGTTTAGTGATCGTGGAACTATAAATTTTATTTGACCAACACGACCTTCGACAAGTCGGACCTGTCAGGGCGTCCTATGCAGATGAGTTTGCATAAGACAAAGACCGAAAAATAAGTCACTCTTGCTTTATAACGTCGTTTACTGACAAGACTGACTATTTCATGCGATGACCTAGGTAACTCAATCTTAATCCTGAGCTAACTATGAACTCCTGTTTATTCGGGATTATCCTTTGATTTGCATGAAGGGAATAAAAGTCCCCACGCAGCGGAAGCGCATCGATTGGACCTTACGCCGTATATTAATTAACATTAAAATACCGTTACGAAAACTCAAACAAACTTTAAACACTCTTTAAAGTTGCTGGAAAATCAGCTTAAACATGCTTAAAAATAAATCTAAATTTATTTTCATGCTTTTCTAAAGAAAAGGGGAAGAACCGTTACAAACCTCCGTTGTAGACTTGACCGTTCGTCGCCAACGATGCTCCAACGAACAAAACGCAGCAGCCTCCTTTGTCTTGTGATCGCTGGAAAATTCTTCTTGAATGACACAATAACCACAGAGGTTACACCGGTATGACTCTAGGTCTAGGAGGCAAAAGACTTGTGGGAGTCTTTCTCTAAGAGGGAGGCTAGAGAGAATTCTAGGTCTTGTCTTGAGAGTCTAAGAGCAAGAGCAAAGTGTCAAGTGTCCCAGACCAATTAGGTCTAGTGTTCTATTTATAGAAGAGAGGCCATGAATAAAATATTCAATTAAATCAATCTTTTCCAAAATTGATTCAATCTTATTCCTTAATTAATCAATCATGATCAATCAATTCCACAATTGATTAATCTTTTCCACAAATGACTAATTACTTCCATAAGTGATTAGATCATTTCCATAAATGATTAATCACTTCCTTAAGTGATTAATTATTTCCATAATTGATTAATTCCCACCAATTAAATATCACATATTTAATTTCCGGCCTAGAATTAATTAATTTGCCCAAACACATTTTAGGCCTTAAATTAATTAATTCATTATTTGAACTCTTTCAAACTTCCATAAATTTATATTTGAATTTCTTCAAATATTAATTTCTCTCATAATAATATATCAATATATATTATATTTGTTTCCCTTAGTAAATTGAACATTTTCAATTTACATTTATTACTTAGTTGCCTCAAATTACTTTATGAGCTACCAGTGGGACCTAATGGACCTGCAGATCAGAAGCTCCAACGATGTGAGATTAATTGGTCAAACTCATTAACCACATTAATCAATATTCGTTAACTGTGTGTTCATTCCACTATAGACTCACAGTTGCACTCTTCTCACTGCAGACATATTTTCTGTGTCCACGGATATAGACCAATATCGACTAGTTAGTCCTTCACGAGTGTCCGTAACACCAGCTGGGTCAAATTACCGTTTAACCCCTGGGTTACCTCTATTTCCTTAAGTACCAATTCTCCTCTAATGAACAACCTGTTTGTGGTCCAACCATCAAACAGAAAACCCTCTCGTGCCATTGAGAGGGTAGGGCCCTTTGTTCAAGACTCGGAGTAACCACTTAAGGGAACACTCATCTGCTTCCCTAAAGTCGGGAAGGAGTGAATTCCATCTTGTACGATTATGTTCCCAGCTCCCCATTCGATCTTGTCCCCAAAGTGGTAGGCTTATTGAGTCGGCGTACTGGCCACTCTCACCCATACAAATCAAAGGACAATCTCTCATGAGCAGGAGTCCATAATCAACTCAGGATTAAGACTAAGTTGTCTAGGTCGTCCTAGTGAAATAGAAAACCAACTAGTTAACGGTGTTATAACCAGTGGTTACTATTTCGCGGTCCGGTCTTATGCAAACTCATTGCATAGGATACCCCCACTCGCATGTCTCCTACACGAACGCGTTGGATCGCAGCGTTTGTATCAAATACAAAGTGGGCCGTATCCATAGTGTCACCAGGATAAGGCACCCAGTCTTATCCCTATGCTATAGACCCTTTAGGCTGTTTCTTGAACAATGATCCCATATGTCGCTACATATAGTTCAAGACTCATATTACAGCCTTGGATGTCTAGTTTATTGGATTAGGGTTATTATTAGGCAAAGACAAATATAAAATAACTAATAACAATTAATAAAAAACATATCAATATTATTTCATTAATATCCGGTCAACGGTTACATTCACTATCTACGAGTTTTAGGGCATAAAACCCAACAAACTCCCACTTGAACTAAAACACTAGTTAGTGGGATGTAAATGCAATAATCTAAAGCTGGAAATGTCATGTATATAAATAATACAATGAACTAGGGCATCCTTATACCCATTATACATTTCTCCCACTTGCCCTAGATTAGATGGCATACATATCTCGTAGACCTAGACCCTCTAGATGACCCTCAAACACTTTAGCCGTGAGAGCCTTCGTAAATGGATCAGCGATGTTATGCTCCGAGGCGATCTTAGTGACGATCACATCTCCTCTTTGCACAATTTCCTGTATCAGGTGATACTTCTTCTCGATGTGTTTACCCCGTTTGTGGCTTCGAGGTTCTTTTGAGTTGGCTACAGCCCCACTGTTGTCACAGTATAGTGTTATGGGCACGTTCATATTCGGAACCACTTCCAAATCAGTCAAGAATTTTCTAAGCCATACTGCCTCCTTAGCTGCTTCGCAAGCTGCTACATACTCAGCCTCCATGGTTGAGTCTGCTATGCATCCTTGTTTGATGCTTCTCCACACTACTGCTCCTCCATTGAGGGTGAATACTGACCCTGATGTGGATTTCCTTGAATCCTTATCAGCTTGAAAGTCAGAGTCAGTGTATCCAGTAAGAATCAAATCCTTAGCTCCATACACAAGCATGTAGTCCCTCGTTCTCCGAAGATACTTGAGGATATTCTTAACCGCTCCCCAGTAGTCCAACCCTGGATTAGACTGATACCTACTGACTACTCCCACTGCATAACATATGTCAGGCCTAGTGCAGAGCATAGCATACATTAAGCTGCCCACAGCTGAGGCGTAGGGAATGTGTCTCATGTTCTCAACTTCTTGATGTGTCTTAGGAGATTGTTCCTTAGACAGGTGTACCCCATGTCTGAAGGGTAGTAGTCCCTTCTTGGAGTTTTGCATCGAATATCGAGACAACATCTTGTCAATATACGTTGCTTGAGACAAAGATAGCGTTTTGTTCTTACGATCCCTAATGATTTGGATTCCCAGAACATATTGAGCCTCTCCCAGATCTTTCATTTGGAATTGGGCTGCTAGCCATTTCTTAATGTCAGTGAGGTATCCTACATCATTCCCAATGAGTAGGATATCATCTACATAAAGTATTAGAAAAGCTACTTTCCTTTTGTTGACTTTCTTGTATACGCAAGGCTCATCAACGTTTTGGTCAAAGCCAAAAGATTTGATTGCAGTATCAAATCTAATGTTCCATGATCTGGACGCTTGTTTCAATCCATAAATGGATCGATTGAGCTTACAAACCTTTTGTTCCTGACCTTGGGCTATGAACCCTTCGGGTTGAGACATGAAGATATTCTCTTCAAGATTACCATTCAGAAAGGCAGTCTTGACGTCCATTTGCCATATTTCATAGTCATAATATGTGGCTATGGATAAGAGAATTCTTATGGACTTTAACATGGCTACAGGAGAAAAGGTTTCCTCATAGTCAACCCCTTCCTTTTGGGTATAACCCTTTGCCACTAGTCTAGCTTTGAAGGTCTGTACCTTTTCGCTGCATCTCTTTTTCTCTTATAGATCCATTTGCACCCTATGGGTTTTACCCCATTTGGTAGATCTGTAAGTTCCCATACAGAATTGGAGTGCATTGACTCTATTTCCAGGTTCATGGCTTTGACCCATTCATCCGTATCTTCGTCATTCATTGCCTGTCGATAGGACAATGGATCCTCAATGCCATCATTAGGTATGACAACCTGAGTTTCAGTTAAACCCAAGTAGCGGTCAGGTTGTAATACAACCCTCCTACTGCGTCGAGGCATTCCCAACGTTTGAGATGGATGGGATGGATCTGAAGAACTAGTTCCTTCATCAACCCTTGTTGAAGGTCCAACTTCATCAACAACTCTTGATGATTCTTCAGTAGCTTCTCCTAATATTATTTTGCTGCGTGGTTTATGATCTCTCAAGTGGTTTTCCTCTAAGAAAGTGGCGTTTGTCGATACAATCACCTTATTTTCTTGTGGGTCGTAGAAATAACCACCTCTCGTTTCTTTAGGGTAACCAACAAATTGGCACAGTTTTGAACGAGGTTCCAGTTTCTTAGGATTTGTCACAAGCACGTGTGCTGGACAACCCCAGATGCGAAAGTGATGCAAACTAGGTTTACGCCCCTTCCATAATTCGAAAGGTGTTTCAGAAACACTTTTCGAGGGAACATTGTTCAAGATGTATACTGCAGTCTCCACTGCATACCCCCAAAACGAGCTAGGCAATTGAGCATAGCTCATCATTGATCGAACCATGTCTAACAAGATTCTATTTCTCCTTTCTGACACACCATTCTGCTGAGGTGTACCAGGGGCTGAGAGTTGAGATTGGATTCCATGTTCTATCATATAATCCTGGAATCTTTGATCCATATACTCCCCTCCTCGATCAGATCGAAGTACTTTAATAGATTTACCTAATAGGTTTTCAACTTCAGCCTTAAACTCCTTAAACTTTTCAAGGGCTTCAGACTTATGTCCCATTAGGTACAAGTAACCATATCTTGAATAATCATCTATAAATGAGATGAAATATTCGTACCCTCCTCGAGCTTTTACATTCATTGGACCACATAGATCCGAATGTATTAACTCTAAGGGTTCTTTGGCTCTATAACCTTTTCCAGTAAAAGGTCTCTTTGTCATTTTTCCCTCGAGACAAGATTCACAAGGTGGTAGTGAATCATCTTCTAACTTACTTAGAAGTCCATTCTTTACCAAACGACCGATCCTATCGATGTTTATATGACCAAGTCTAAGATGCCAAAGATGAGTATTGTTACTTGTTGGAGAAATCTTTTGCCTTTTCCTTTGAGTTTCAGCAGTTTTAAATAATTCGTGATTTAAAAGTGCTTTGTTTTCGGTTGGTCTTAAAACATACAAGTTATTTTCCAATTTGGCTGAACAAATAAGTACACCATTTTTATAAATGAACGCTTCATTCATATCAAAAGTAACTGTATACGATTGTTCAATCAAACATGAAATAGAAATTAAGTTCCTCTTAATCTTGGGAACAATTAACAAACTTTCTAAAAGTAAGAATCTATTTCTAAAAAATAACTTCGCAGCTCCCACTGCTTTAGCTGAAATGACTTCTCCAGTTCCGACCCTGAGTGTCATTTCTCCATCGTTCAACTGCCGAAAGGAACTATTTTCCTGAAAAGAAGAGCAAACATGATTAGTTGCTCCTGAATCAAGTATCCAGGTAAACTCATCATGTTCTACCAGGCATGTTTCTAAAACAAGTAAATCAAATTTACCTTCCTTTTCCTTCTTTTTCTCAGCAAGGTACTTTGGGCAGTTTCTCTTCCAATGTCCATCTACATTACAGTGGAAACACTTGCCCTTATCTGCCATAACTTTGGCTTTTCCCTTGCTTTTAGCAGCAGTACTGGGAGCTTTCCCCTTGTTTCCTTTCTTCTTCTGAGTTTTCTTTGAAGAAGTGGCTACAGATTTAGTTCCAGAGGATGAACCCTTCTCGAACTTTCTTTTAGAGTGAACAACATTTGCCTCTCCTTCTATCTGTCCCTTGTTCTTAAGAAGAGACTGATAGAGTTGTAGCTCATTCAGGAGGCTAGTCAGGTTGAATGTTATTTTATTCATCATTGCATTGCTTCGAAACTGCAGAAAACTCTTCGGAAGAGATTCTAAGATGAATGCAACCTGACTACGCTCATCTATGACCGCCCCGTTTGCTTCTGCCACGTTGAATTGGACCATCATATCCAGGACATGCTCCCGAACAGACGTGCCCTCTTTCATGCGACAGCTATAAACGTATTTGAGAGCGTCATGGTGGAGTTGGTAGGACGGTTGTCCAAACATCTCCTGGAGAGAGTTCATAATCTCCCTCGCTGTTACCATGCCCTCATGCCTTTTAGCCAAAACTTCAGATAAGCTGGCTAGGATATAGACGCGAGTCTTATCATTGGCCTTTGTCCAGCGGTCATAAGCATCCTTAACTGCTTGGGATGCATTACGAGCAGGGGCTGGAGGACAATCCTCCGTTAAGACGAACCGCAGATCATCGACAACAAGAATCGTATTCAGGTTCGACTTCCACGTAGCATAATTTTCGCCGGTTAATTTCTCATTTTTAAGCAGAGAGACAATTGAGGAAGACATTGCTGAAATTTAAACAAACAATGACCGTATTAGTTATCTTTGCCTTAACCCATCATACAAGCAAACAATTGCACACAATCCAATCAATTTAGCAAAACAGACAATCACAGAACCCTAAAACTATTGATTTAGTTTTGCAACGATGTTTCAGAGGTTTAGAATATCAGCCACCGAAGGGTGATCAGGCACTCCTCCTTTGAAATGAGACACCTCTCAGCTAATTCTAATTCCAGAATAACTCATATTCCTATAGACATTAGCCACCGTTGTTCGGTCAAGGATTTGTTAACACTTTTAACTCATCCTCGTAAGTGTAACCCTCCCACTTTCAGATCTCAGAGGCACGCACCAACAGGCTACCGAAGGGAAAGACAACTGTTGGTGATTAGCCTAAGAGCTCCTATCCTATTCAGGAGTTCACGGTGTTCCGAATCCTATGATCAGGCCCTCCGAAGGGATGGTTGCGCCAGGACAACCTGCAGGCGGATCATAGTACTCTCACGGTGTGAACTATGGGCGGAGACCGAGGGATACGTTGACACGTGTCCCGCTCCCACTTACTTTAGACATTTTTCCCATTCACCCTGATATTGATTCACGCAAACACTTTCCGAAGGGAGGCCGCTCCTAAGGCGACTCGAAGCCGAGCATGAACCTCACGTTGTGAATATAGGGACGTAGGAGCAAAACTTGATTTAAATCTCGTTTTGTAATTTTTCTCCCACTGAAAATGTCATACGGTTAATATAGGGTTGTTTAACTTAGATAGTATTCGGCTAAGTCAATCTATCTAAGTCTGATCATATTTTAACAATTGTGGAAAGGATTCAACTGCAATCTTTTGGGTGAATTAAACCTCCTTTAATAAACCCAACATTGCAAGTCAACATTACTATGGTTAATTCAACTCAATGTTCGGGTCAGTTCCCAGGTAGGAGGTGTTCCGTAAACCGTCAACTTAAATACCCCCAACCTTAGACAGAACTTTACCGAGAGAGTTCCCTTATAACCTCAGTAATGTAGGGTCTTTACTCTAAAGATCTAGGTGCATTAAACACTTTTAATAAACCTAGTGACATTGTATGCTAACATTTAACTATGATTAATTCAACTCCGGTATTCCAGGTCAGTTCCCAGGTAGGAGGTGTTCCGTAAACCGTCAACTTAAATACCCCCAGCCTTAGACAGAACTTTACCGGTGGAGTTCCCTTATAATCATAGCAATGATTTTCCTACTTAGTCAATTAAAACTATTTTTAATTCTAAGTAAGAAAAGATTCTAATCCTATTAGAAACTGATCTAGGTCTAATTAATTTTAAACAATTTAAAATTAATCCAATTTATCCTATGATCTTATGTTTGCATGCAAATCTTGATTATAGATTGACGGTTTCTAATCATTAATATTAAAGAACTATTTCAAATTTTAATGATTAATCCTATAATCAAGAATCTAGGGTTTAATTCATTTAACAATCTCATTCAAATTAAATAATTAAACCACACTTATTGCATGAATAATATAACTATTATATTATTAACTATGGATGTTTCATGCTTCATGCAATATTGATTTTCAATTATAAGCCAATCAAGAAAATCAATCAAGCATGCTTCATTCATCACATTAAACATAACTATTTATATTTAATTTAAGTAATGACATGCTTCATGCTTTCCAAATTTTTCATATAATCAATATACACTTATATTAAAAATATGAAAACAATTCCATGCATCTAAACATACATTATAACTATTTATAATATATATAAAAAAATGCATGAGCATGTTTATAACCTAAGGTGGGATTAAATATTCTATATGACATCCATAAAGCATATAAATAGCAATTGAACCGGTTAATTTTGGCCCCTAGGATAAAATAAAGCATTAAATTACAATAATTTTAGCTAAATTCTATCCTAAAATCCCTTTGCAGCTCCCAAAATTGGTCTAGACAGCACGAACCGCCCCGAACCACCTCGAACCGGCTTCCAAAATCACGAACCATGCCAAAAATTGGCTGAACCGAACCAAATAGGTCCCAGCCCAGCCGAACCGGTCTGAACCGGACCGCCCACAGCTTGAACCGCGCCTGTTGAAGCCCTAATGCGCGCCGCCATCGTGACAGCGTCTCGACGCTGTGCGCTTTCCATATCTGGCTCCTACGGTATCGAGACAGCGTCGAGACGCTGTTGAGGTAGCGTCCCGACGCTGTTGCGTCTGGAGGCAGAATCTGGGCAAAACAACAGTGTTTTCTTCGGTTTTGGCCTCGATTTCAGCGACGATTGCTTCGATTTTCATCTCATAAAAACCTATTCTAGACCCGGACTTACATAGGACTCGATTTTACATAAAATACCCGAAACACCGGGCCTTACATGATCAAAATCACATAAAAATAAAATCTATGGCCATAAAATTAACCTAAACAGTTCAACGCAAACCGAACATACATTATGCATAAATCCCACCTATTAGAGCCTATCACAACTTTTAATATTAATTAATAGGGACAGCGATGGCTCTGATGCCGATTGAAGGGAATAAAAGTCCCCACGCAGCGGAAGCGCATCGATTGGACCTTACGCCGTATATTAATTAACACTAAAATACCGTTACGAAAACTCAAACAAACTTTAAACACTCTTTAAAGTTGCTGGAAAATCAGCTTAAACATGCTTAAAAATAAATCTAAATTTATTTTCATGCTTTTCTAAAGAAAAGGGGAAGAACCGTTACAAACCTCCGTTGTAGACTTGACCGTTCGTCGCCAACGATGCTCCAACGAACAAAACGCAGCAGCCTCCTTTGTCTTGTGATCGCTGGAAAATTCTTCTTGAATGATACAATAACCACAGAGGTTACACCGGTATGACTCTAGGTCTAGGAGGCAAAAGACTTGTGGGAGTCTTTCTCTAAGAGGGAGGCTAGAGAGAATTCTAGGTCTTGTCTTGAGAGTCTAAGAGCAAGAGCAAAGTGTCAAGTGTCAAGTGTCCTAGACCAATTAGGTCTAGTGTTCTATTTATAGAAGAGAGGCCATGAATAAAATATTCAATTAAATCAATCTTTTCCAAAATTGATTCAATCTTATTCCTTAATTAATCAATCATGATCAATCAATTCCACAATTGATTAATCTTTTCCACAAATGACTAATTACTTCCATAAGTGATTAGATCATTTCCATAAATGATTAATCACTTCCTTAAGTGATTAATTATTTCCATAATTGATTAATTCCCACCAATTAAATATCACATATTTAATTTCCGGCCTAGAATTAATTAATTTGCCCAAACACATTTTAGGCCTTAAATTAATTAATTCATTATTTGAACTCTTTCAAACTTCCATAAATTTATATTTGAATTTCTTCAAATATTAATTTCTCTCATAATAATATATCAATATATATTATATTTGTTTCCCTTAGTAAATTGAACATTTTCAATTTACATTTATTACTTAGTTGCCTCAAATTACTTTATGAGCTACCAGTGGGACCTAATGGATCTGCAGATCAGAAGCTCCAACGATGTGAGATTAATTGGTCAAACTCATTAACCACATTAATCAATATTCGTTAACTGTGTGTTCATTCCACTATAGACTCACAGTTGCACTCTTCTCACTGCAGACATATTTTCTGTGTCCACGGATATAGACCAATATCGACTAGTTAGTCCTTCACGAGTGTCCGTAACACCAGTTGGGTCAAATTACCGTTTTACCCCTGGGTTACCTCTATTTACTTAAGTACCAATTCTCCTCTAATGAACAACCTGTTTGTGGTCCAACCATCAAACAGAAAACCCTCTCGTGCCATTCAGAGGGTAGGGCCCTTTGTTCAAGACTCGGAGTAACCATTTAAGGGAACACTCATCTACTTCCCTAAAGTCGGGAAGGAGTGAATTCCATCTTGTACGATTATGTTCCCAACTCCCCATTCGGTCTTGTCCCCAAAGTGGTAGGCTTATTGAGTCGGCGTATTGGCCACTCTCACCCATACAAATCAAAGGACAATCTCTCATGAGCAGGAGTCCATAATCAACTCAGGATTAAGACTAAGTTGTCTAGGTCGTCCTAGTGAAATAGAAAACCAACTAGTTAACGGTGTTATAACCAGTGGTTACTATTTCGCGGTCCGGTCTTATGCAAACTCATTGCATAGGATACCCCCACTCGCATGTCTCCTACACGAACGCGTTGGATCGCAGCGTTTGTATCAAATACAAAGTGGGTCGTATCCATAGTGTCACCAGGATAAGGCACCCAGTCTTATCCCTATACTATAGACCCTTTAGGCTGTTTCTTGAACAATGATCCCATATGTCGCTACATATAGTTCAAGACTCATATTACAGCCTTGGATGTCTAGTTTATTGGATTAGGGTTATTATTAGGCAAAGACAAATATAAAATAACTAATAACAATTAATAAAAAACATATCAATATTATTTCATTAATATCCGGTCAACGGTTACATTCACTATCTACGAGTTTTAGGGCATAAAACCCAACATTGCATGGGTGAGAGTGGCTCATTATCGTCAACTTAATATGCCTACCATTTTGGGGATAAGACCAGGTAGATAGGTGGGGACATAGTTCTGCAAGACGGAATTCACTCCTACCCAATTTAGGGATAGTAGAGAGGTTGTTCCCTTAAGTACTGACTCCGAGACATAAACAAAGAGATCCCACCCTCTCATTGGCTCGAGAGGTATTAGGTTTAGTGGTCGAACCAGAAACCAACAGTTCATTAGGGACCCAGTGTGGACTTAAGGAACCAGATGTAACTTCATTGGTAAAACGGACCTTTGACCCAACTGTAGTACGAACAACCTGTGAAGGGTCGATGATGCGATGTGGACTGAAGAAGGATGTTGGGAAATATTGAAAATAGAAATTAAAGATGAATTCAGCCAACCAAGTGCAAGTATACACTATCGCATGTAGTAATAAAACTCTGGAAGTATTCCAAAGATATCGATCCCACAAAGACTAAGTTGGAACACAGATTTGAAAAAGAAACTGCTCTTAAATTGCTTAAAAAGGTAACCAAAGAAAACAAATTGATGTTGGGTTTTGGAAAATAAATAAGCAAACACTAAAAGGAAATAACAAACAAGAATAAAAGTGAGGTGTTCAGTAAAGCTTCAACCCTAAGGTAAATAATTAACTCTAGTAATGGCTTATTTATCCTAAGTCTAGATATGCATGAGGCCAGGTTTAACTCCTATTTGGCCTTGCTCCGAAGAACCGTTAGAAGATTAAGCGAGTACCATTATGCACATTTCTGTGACTCGACTCTGACATAGATTATTCATGCATGCAACCTATAACCCTATAGTTGTTATAAGCGACCATCCCCTATAACACCGAATATACTCTCTCGAGCCCTTTCTCCTATATCACCTTTATGAGAACCGATATTGTTTGACCCTTTCAGTACCAAACTCACATAGCATGCAAAGTCTAAATGATCAAATTAAACTCAGCAAGATTAGAGTGATAATCAATAAAGGATGACATGCAATAAATAGAACTTAGGCAAATAAGCAACTTTCAAGCCATTTAAACCATAAGGGAATTCACTAAACCGAACCCCTCAATGGAATTTAGCTAAGCATGATGGAATATGATGCAAACAAATAAGTTTCCATTGAAATAATGAATAAAAAGTACAAAAAAAAAAATGAAAAGGAATAAGTGCTAGAAAATAAAGTGCAGTAGCTAAAACTAGGGTTTTCCAATTTATCCAATCCTTCTAGAGTTCTCACGATACTGTACTCTCTTTTTACAAGGTGGAAATAAGGTGAAATCTCTATAAACACAAAGGTTTGATGTCTAACTAAGGTTAGAATTTCGTCTTCTAACAAGGACCTTGGGCATCCCTACTCATGGGCGTCTACTAGGGTTCTGTCACCACTCTCTTCTTCCCAGTGAGTTCTGCTTGTGTTTCCTCTCGATTTCCGGCCTTTTATAGAGTGAAAAGTGGTTGGGGAGTCACGAAATTCATGCTAGCTGGTAGCCCATTCAGTTTCGGAGTCAAAACAACCAGTTAGTTGCGTGAAAAGCTCGTTTCGAACGACCCACGACAGACTCAGACTTTTCTATTTCTGTCCAGAAATGTGGTCGCATTTCATTTTGCCTTGGCAGAAATGCAGTCACATTTGAATAGCATTTCTCTGTTTTTCTCTGTTTTCTGCAAAACACCAGAACTAAGTCAAATTCACACCAAAATGAGTTATTTTAAGCACAAATTTGCATAATTTGACACACATGACTCTCAAAGAACTAAGTTACCAACTTTTACACTTTTTAGGCTCGGGAATAGTAATTTTGACAAAAAACATACAAGTTTTACAAGAAAATCGGCTAAATATAAGGGCAAAATAGGTATATTTTAGCACTTATCGTACCCCCAATCTTAACTCATTGCTTGTCTTCAAGCAATAGCAAATCAGAACGTTTAAAGATTAAATATCATCGTCAATCAGAATATTAGAGCTCAATTATAATTGCAAATCAAAATGTCAGAGATAAACCATATGAAATCATGTAAACATGCTTCTCAAGATCGTTTTCTAAAAAGTCTCCTTTCAGGAGAGGTTTCTACTCTAGTGCCAGTCATAACTTCTAAGTTTCCTAGGCATGAGGATTTCTACTTTTCTTTTTCAAAGCAAAACTCTCCCTAGTCCATCCTAACCAATATGCTTAAACTACCTAACTCCTATTCATGGAGCCTAGTGTGGTCCTTTTAGTTAAGAAAAACTAACGTTTTATGCTCAAGCTCTAATGGTAGATGGCAAGCTTTTTCATATACTAACCTATAGGGAGACATACCTAGAGGAGTCTTATAAGTTGTCCTATAAGCCCAAAGAGCCTCATCTAACTGAAAACACCAATCTTTCCTAGAAGGATGGACTACTTTCTCTAAAATTGATTTGATTTCCCTATTACTAATTTCAGCTTGACCATTTGCTTGCGGGTGATAAGGGGTAGCTATCTTATGCCTAATTCCATACTATTGCACGATTTACTGCAAGCGTACGGGTCGTCACAAGTAATATAGTGATTTTGAGTATTAGAGTATCGTCTCCACAGGGATTGGATTTATTCAATTAATTACTGCGAATAATCTTACTTAGCTTTATTTAGAGTACAAAATCTAATTCCGAAAAGATAAACTAAAAAGCTAATCTAGAAAGAAAAAGATAAATGGAGACACAATTTGGAGGGATAATTCTTAGAGGGTTGATTTCATCAATTGGACCTTTAATCGCTTAATCAATTAACAAATATGGATTAACTAATCATTTGATTCATAAGTCTAGAAGCCTAATGACAAGGACTCTCCTGTCGGTTTCCTCCTATCTCATACCTTTCAATAAAGAATCTCCTTTCGGTTTCCTCTTTATTTACTTAGCATGGCATTACGACCCTTCAATACAACCTCTAACACTATTTATCTTATCCCGTGTCACCCGGGTAAATAAACGTCAGTCATGCATTCAGTTCTAGTCTAAGCTTCTCTCCGTCGAGTTTCCACTTAGTAACGATTCATTTAATCAGTGATCAGTTGATTAAAAGCATCAAGGATAAAATGCACAAATGAACAATAATGACAATTAAACCAAATCAATTCATTAATGAAGCAAAGGTTCAACAAATAATATCAAACTCATAGAATTTAGGAATTAACTACTCATAATCACTAAAATCCAATAATTCCTAATCACAACAATTCTAGAAACTAAAACATAAAGGAAAGGGGAAGAGAAATGCTCATAAAAGTGTCGATCTCCTCGATCCCATGGCGACCTCCTTCGATCTCGAGCTCCAAAGATCTTCAACAAAGCTCCAAAACTCTCCCAAAAATCCCCAATTTTAGTGTGGACTCTAGAATGGGGTGAAAACCCACAAATTGGCTCCCCAAACTTGGATGCAAAAGGCTGAATTTATAGGTGTCCAGTAGGGCGTCGCGACGCTACCTCACAGTGTCGCGACGCTATGATGTCACCTTGGCTTGGGGAAAGAATAAGACAGCGTCACGACGCTGTCACAATTCCAGAATTTTCCAATGCGCGAATTACGTCAGCAGTCTTGGGCTCCAAGTCATCACAGCGTCGCGACGCTGTCGCGATTCCAGAACTCTCAGCGCGGCTGCCAAGCGTTGGGACGCTTAAGGCTTAGCGACTTGACGCTAGGCCTTGGATCTTCTAGAATGGCCCGATTTTGACTAAATATTTGGGCCTCCAACTTTCTTCTCTTGGGCTCTTGGCTTGGGTCTTCAATGGACTTCTTCAAATTGCTCCAAAAGCCTCCAAAATCTCTCAAAATTCCGGTTTTGCTTCCTTGGCTCGGTTTTCTAAAATTTAAACAGAAAATAGCACTAAAGTACACAATTCAAGCATAAAACTAGCTAAAATTAATAGGAAAATGATAACATTTCTGCATGCTATCACATACTTAGCTAAAAGCTTAGTTAAGACATTATTTACAAAATGTGTACCCTCATCACTCACTAGAGCTCTAGGTGTCCCAAACCGCACAAAAATGTGCAATTGGAGAAACCTTGACACTGTCTTGGCATCGTTCTGATGGCATGCAATGGCCTCCACCCACTTAGACACGTAATCAACTGCCAATAAGATAAAAACATTACCATTAGAAGGGGGAAATGGCCCCATAAAATCAATACCCCATACATCAAATAATTCTAATTCATAAATGTAAGTAAGAAGCATTTCATCTCGAGGTCCTAAGTTTCCTCTCCTTTGGCAAGCATCACATTGCTTGTAAAACCAATGGGCATCCTTAAATAAGGAAGGCCAGAAGAATCTGTAGGTGTTCATATAACACATGCGGAAGCAATTTTAGGATCAGAGGCACTTAACTATATCAATTTTAGAAAATGAAAACATGTTGTCCAAATACCGTAAACAGAGAGCAGAATTTGTACCAACCTTTTTGGAGATCGATTCAACAACTCCCTTTGATTCCTTTGATTACGAACGATGTGTGGACCACCTCTAGTGTCTTCCCTACTATTCTCCGAGCCAAGAACGACTTGTGGGAGTCTATAGAGATAGGGAATGGGAAGGGAATGCTTGAAGGTACAAGCACTAAAGAGATATATCGAGATGAGTGAGTTTGAGACCAAAATCCAGCAGCATAACAATATGGAAATGGCTCTCTTGGCCTTGAATCTGATTCATACTCTATTTATAGAGATATTCCATGCAAGGGGAAGCCTCATGACACAAGACACATGGTAGATTTGCAACCCAAAGTGGATTCTAGGTGTTTAATTTACAACACATGCAACTAGTGCATGGATGTGTTGTTTTCCACTTTGTATCAACATGCAAGAGTCGGAATCCAACTAAATCCACTAACTTAGATTTGAAATCAGATTTCATGCTTGCAAATTAATTTTAATTTCAATTCTAAATTGAAATTGAGTTCTTGGTAATTAATTTCAAACATTTCAAATCAATTTGATATGATTAATCCAATTAATCATTGTCACCTTGTGCAATCTATTATATATGATTCCTAATTCATATATATAGTATTTAAAACACTTTTAAATACTTTATCTCTCATTTTCTAATTTAATTCATAATTAAATAATTGTGTCAAACACAATTTACAATAATACCCTTTTTCCCGATTTTGAACGATTCAAAGAATCCTATCATTTTGTTCTTATGCTTTATTCCGATATGAGCTAGCAGGGGGACCTAATGGACCTATAGATCATGGGCTCCAACGATTCGAGGCTAACCGACTAATCTCATTAACCAAGCTTAACCAACATTCGTTAACTACCGGGACACTCCACTATAGCCCGATAGTTGCACTCGCCTCACTATAGATATATTTCCGTCCACTTGATTTAACCATGTTCAGTAAGTCGATCCTTCACAAGTTGTTCGTAGCCATAGCTAGGTCAAATGACCGTTTTACGCCTATAGTACTTCTTGTTCCTTAAGTTCCACTAATCCTCTAAGGAACAATCGGTTTGTGATCCAAACATCAAACCTAAGTCCCTCTCGTGCCATGGAGAGGGTGGGGCCCCTTGCTCAAGTCCTGAAGTTAGTACTTAAGGGAACAACCTCTCTACTATCCCTGAAATGGGTAGGAGTGAATTTCGTTTTGCGATACTATGTCCCCAGCTATCTATCCGATCTTATCCCCAAAATGGTAGGCTTGTTGAGTCGGCGAAGCTGGCCACTCTCACCCATGCAGAACAAAGGATAATCTCGTATAAACAACAGTTCATAGTTAGCTCCGGATTAAGATCGAGTTACCTAGGTCATCTTGTGAAATAGTCAGTTTCTACAATAAACGGCGTTATAAAGAGAAAGTGACTTATTTCGTGGTCCAGTCTTATGCAAACTCATTGCACAGGACGCCCCAACTCGCTTGTCTCCACATGAACGATTTAGGATCTCATCGTTTGTACTTAATACAAAGTGGGCCGCGTCCATAGTGTCCCCAGGATAAGGCACCCAACCTTATCCTTATACTATAGACTATTTTGACTATAAACTTGAACTTGATCCTATGATATGTCCCTACATATAGTTCGAGTATTCATATTATAGTCAAGGATCTTAGTTTATTGGATTTAGGTTAATCATTCGCAATTTACATATTCAATAACATCTTTTACTGAATAACCTCAATAACGTCTTTATTGGAAATAGAATATGTTTAATGATTTACAAACTACGAGTTTATAGGACATTAAACCCAACAGAATCCACATTGCAAAATCCTCATAGTTGTTCTCTGTCCGCTGAAATGACCTCCATACGGCGAAGAGTGACATTGCTCTAGGATTTCCTTTGCTTCATCACCTGAAACACATCTACGAATAATACCATCAGAGCATTGCTTATACATAAATGGCTCATCCCAATAGAAAAATTTCGCATCATGCTTAAGCTTTTTCATCTGCCTCCAATCCATATCAATAGGAGTGACTCCTTTTACCAAAAAGTTGGCAATATCAGCATACCAAGGAATATCCTTGACTACCTTTACCTCAACAGCAAAGAGCTGTTCATCTAGAAAAGCGTCTGAAATGGCAGATTGCTTCAGCAAAGATGATGTTGGATCAAGACGAGACAAATGGTCTGCAATGATATTTTCCGATCCCTTCTTGTCCTTTATCTCCAAGTCGAATTCCTACAATAATAAAACCCAACGAATCAATCTAGGCTTAGCATCTTTCTTAGACATTAAGTACCTTATTGCTGCATGATCTGTGAAAACTGTGACTTTGGATCCAACCAAGTATGGACGGAATTTCTCAAAGGCAAACACAACTGCCAACAACTCTTTCTCAGTAGTTGTATAGTTGATTTGTGCCGCATTCAAAACCCTGCTTGCATAATATATAGGATGGATAAATTTGCCCTGCTTTTGCCCCAGCATAGCACCTACTGCAACATTACTCGCATCACACATTACCTCAAATGGTAAACACCTATTAGGTGCACAAAGAATGGGTGCTGAGATTAAAGCAGTCTTTAAAGTCTCAAAAGCCTTCCTACAATCTGCATTAAAGTCAAAAACATGATCAGTGCACAATAAGTTACAAAGAGGTTTACTAATTTTTGAAAAATCCTTTATGAACCTTCTATAAAATCCACCATGACCTAAAAAACTTCGAATCCCTTTAACTGAATTCGGTGGTTCTAATCTCTCAATCACCTCTATTTTTGCTCGATCAACTTCTAGACCTTTCTTTGAAATTTTGTGACCTAGCACTATGCCCTCCTTCCCCATGAAGTGGCATTTCTCCCAATTAAGAACTAGATGGGTCTCCTCACATCTTTTTAATACCTTACCTAAATTATCAAAACAACTCTGAAAAGACACTCCAAAAACTGAAAAATCGTCCATAAATACCTCAACAGTGGACTCAATCATATCAGAAAAAATTGCTAGTATACACCTCTGAAATGTTGCTGGAGCATTGCAAAGGCCAAAAGGCATTCGCCTAAAAGCAAACGTCCCATAATTGCAGGTGAAAGTGGTTTTTTCCTGGTCCTTAGGAGCAATGGTAATCTGGTTGTATCCAGAATAACCATCTAAGAAACAGTAGTAGGCCTGACCAGCCAATCTATCCAACATTTGGTCTAAATGGTAGAGAGAAAAGGTCCTTACATGTAGCTTTATTAAGCCTCCTGTAATCCATGCAAACCCTCCAGCCAGTCACTGTCCTGGTTGGGATCAACTCATTATCTTGATTAGTTACCACTGTGACACCTCTTTTCTTAGGAACACATTGGACAGGGCTTACCCAATTGCTATCTGCAATTGGATAGATAATCCCAGCATCCAACCATTTAATCACCTCCTTTTTAACAACCTTTTTCATTGCAGGGTTAAGCCTTCTCTGTTGCTCGATACTCCTAAAGCATCCCTCCTCTAGAGTGATTTTATGCATACAAAAAGATGGGCTAATTCCCTGAATGTCAGCCAATGTCCAACCTATTGCTTTGCGATATTGCTGCAACAACTTTATTAAGGCCTCTTCATCCTCCGGCATTAAATCTGATGCAACAATAATGGGCAACGTCTTACCCTCTCCAAGATACACATACTTTAGATGATCCGGCAAGGGCTTCAAATCTAAAGCGGGTGCCTCAATCAGGGATGGCTTAATAGGAGGAGCTTTCCTTTCATCTAAATCTAAAGACTCAAAAACATCCTCACACCTAAACACTTCTTTTTCACTTTTTCTTTCTAAAGAACAAACTTCTAAATCCTCTACACTAACCTTTCCATGATCTTCCAAATGCTTGTTTGCCAAATCCTCCATTGCTGTCTCAACAATTGTGTTCTCCAGAATCCTAATGAAAGAACAATCTTCCATTTCGTCTGGATACTTCATGCCCTTAAAAACATTAAACTTTACTTCCTCATTATAAACTCTCATTGTTAATTCTCCTTTTTGAACATCTATCAATGGCCTACCAGTAGCCAAAAATGGACGACCAAGAATAATTGAGTCATCTTTATCTGCCTCATAATCCAAAATAATAAAATCAACAGGAAATATGAATTTATCTACTTTTACTAAGACATCCTCGATTTTACCCTCTGGATATGTGATAGATCTATCAGCTAATTGAAGTGTGACTGTGGTAGGCCTAGCTTCACCAATACCTAGCTTTCGATAGACCGAAAGAGGCATAAGGTTAATGCTTGCACCTAAATCACAAAGTGCTCTACCTAACTCTTTCCACCTATAGACACAGGTATAGTAAATGATCCTGGATCCTTAGCCTTGGTTGGTAGCCCATTCTTAAGAATAGCACTACATTCCTCAGTAAGAGATACAGTTTCAAATTCACCTAACCTCCTCTTTTTAGTTAAAATATCCTTAAGAAATTTAGCATAATTAGGCATTTTCTCTATAGCTTCTACTGAAGGGATATTTATATGCAATTGCTTAAGAATCTCTAAAAACTTCTTAAATTGACCATCCTGATTCTTAGGCCTTTGCCTTTGTGGAAAAGGTAGAGGTGGTACATAAGGTGGGGGCGGCACATAAGGTGGTTCCACATCTGGAACAGAACCGGATGCTCCAGCATTATTGTTGCTGCCTCCAGCACCTTGACCAGACTTCAACTTTTTTCAACAACAACATTTTCATCATTACTTTTCTCTACATCCTGGGGTTTACTAGGCTATTTTCTTTCTTCTAGTGGCTTACCACTCCTTAGAGTCACTGCCTGTACCTGCTCCTTACCTTCCCTTGTAGGGTGTTCTGTATCTGAAGGAAGTTTCCCTTGAGGTCTTGCCTTCAGCTCATTAGCTAGCTGGCCCCCTTGCAATTCCAGGGCTCTCATTGAAGCTTGATTACTTTTAATTGCAGCATCTATACGCGCCATATATTCTTTCATCATTGCCTCAAGAGAACTCTCCGAATTTTGCTGGGGCAAAGCCTGCTTATTTTGCTGGGGCAATACCTGTGCTTTAGCAAATCCTGACTGGTTCACCTTTTGTTGTGCTTGCACATTACTTCCTTGTCCTCCCCACACAAAGTTGGGGTGGTTGCGCCAACTTGGATTATAAAAGTTAGAATAGGGTTATTCCTCTAATTACTTACAAAAAAACACAGAAGCTGGATTGCTGGGGCAAAACTCGTAGTTGTGCTCTTCACCACAATAGACACATGATTTCTCTGCAACTTGGTTCACCACTGCAATAGGCTCCACAGCTGGCGGCTGCTGATGACTAACCACTGTCACATTTTTAAGAGCGTTAGCTAACATTGCAATATCAGCCCTAATAGTAGACACACCATCAACTTCTAACACACTCTTGACTTTTTTATTTGAGCCTCTAACATTTGTCCATTGGAAACTATTGGTTGATATTCTTTCTAAAATTTCATGGGCTTCATTAAAAGTTTTTGCCAAAAGGGCCCCTCCAGCCGAAACATCAACCACCTGGGTTGCTCCATTTAACGCATTGTAAAATGTTTCCATTTGGATACAATGTGGTAAACCATGGTGGGGACACTTTCGCAAAAGCTCCTTAAACCTCTCCCAAGCCTCACTAAAAGTCCCATCTTCAAGTTGCCTAAACCCTACTATCTCACTCCTTAATTTAGCATTCCTATTTGGTGGAAAATATTTACTAAGAAATTTTTCTGCTAACTCATTCCATGTCCTAATTGATCCTGAAGCAAAAGAATTTAACCATGCCTTTGCTCCATCTCTAAGAGAATACGGGAACAAAGTTAATCTAAGGGCATCTCTAGACACTCCTTGAATTACAAATGAATCACTAACTCCTAGAAAAGACTTAAGATGTAAATGTGGGTCTTCAGATGACAAACCATGGAATTGACCCACGGTTTGTAGTATCTGAAACATTACCGGTTTCATTTCAAAATTTGCTGCCTCAATTTGAGGACGTGCAATTCCTGAATTCAAGTCATAAAACATTGGAAAAGCATACGCTCGAATGGCTCTGGCCCTATCGTTCGCTACCAAGACAGGATTCTCAGCCTGATTATTTTGCTGTCCATTTTGCTCCAACGGTGGATTAGGCTGCAACACACGATTCTGCTGGGGGTCTACTTGATCTTCTAGAGCATGCGGGAGACGCGGCACGTCAGCCATTGGATTTTGATTTCTAAGCTGCTCTCTCCTTCTTCTCCTGAATGGCCTTTCAATTTCTGGATCAAGCTTGAACCTCACCCCAGGTGGATCGCTCATGCACCAAACTCACACCTGCAAAAACAAGAGAAACATTCAAAAAGTTCTAGCACCAAACCACTAAAACACATACACAAAACAGATTAGATAAAAATTTATTCAAGTCTCTGGCAACGGCACCAAAAACATGTTGGGTTTCCAGAGTGGATAAAAATATGGCAAAAATTGACTCTAGAACACTGTGCAAGCATACACAATCCGCAGCAAGTAATAAGTAATTATCGAATCCAAGGTCTGAATAATTCTCACTTTATCTATCTTGTATAAATTTTTTAATGGTTTCGAAGGTGGTTAAAATGATGGATTTTGATATAATGTTGAAGCAAAAGAAATGACAGAACAGAAAGTAAACAATTAAAGCAGACAGATTAGAAACAGTCGTTGGTCAGGATTTAGTAATTGTTTTAAAAGATGCTCTAACAATATTAAACTCTTGCAGTCTTATTAGCAGGATCCTTCCGGAACTCTGGATTTTTTAGAATATGTTTCAACTCCAATGACGCTCTACCGATCAAGCACTAGGCAACTGGTTATCCCTAACTCAGTCACTGGGGTTCACCAATACACAATGATCTAGTGTGATTAAATGCCACACACTTCTCAAATCATCCTTGAAACTGAGAAGTGGTATTCATACCGGCTGGCCAGACGGGCACAAAATGTAAATATGCTCAACAGATAATCAAGATTCTCAAATCAACATATATTGCATAGAGAATAAAACACGACAATTACACGACTCCTAACCAACACCTAAACAAATTTAGTTCATAAAGCTCATGGCAACACACGCTACAATCTGAGTATGTGTATCCATAAGTACAAGAAAATACTAATTCCCTTGGTCAAATCCGTAATTGATAGTCTTCTTGAAGTCTCCAATCTTTCCTCCTCTATTCGGCTCCCAAGGATGGAAATGAGAAATGATCTCTTCCCCAAAAGTGGAATGCTTTTGACTTGAACGGCTCTTCCCTTTTATAGAGTGAAGACAAGCTTAAATTAGGTTGACCTAGACACGTGGATGGCTCTCCTTGCTTCTTAAATCTGAAAATAGCTCAAGAAACTTCAGCTCATTAAAATGGATAACGAGCTGTGACGTGACAGTTTTGTTCCCTACCTTGCTGGATCGCAGATTTTGCTCCCTCAAGTCGCTCAGCAATATATTCTGCACAAAATAACTTCCAAAGCATCCATTCTTCCAAATGGGTTAAAACATATTATATTCATCTAAAAGCAACCTTATTTAGCACGTATGACACACAAATCACTATAAAACTAAGGCCTAAATAACTCCCTTTTGGAGAGTCATCATACCCCCAAACTTGAACTATTGCGCATCCCGAGCAATACTAACTAACCTTCCTTTAAGAATTAAAAACATTAGACAAAGTATAACTTAATCAAAACAGATAATCCAACACTACCTTCAACCTTTACCTGAGAATTCTACAAAACCAAGCTCTATTGCAGCAAAATAATTCTTCCGTATTGCAGCAAAATAATTCTTCCGGCATGGACAAATAATCACCACCTTTTAACTCAATCCTAAGAACTTGCCACAGCCTAACTCTATTATCAGACAATTTAAAACACATTTTTAAGGAGTTTATATTTTTGTTCTTCAGACTTAAAGCAGCCCTACAGTCATAAGTTCTTAAGCATGGGATGACCCACTTTATGGTGCAGTATACCCTCGCCTCGAACTCATCACCAACTAGGCTAAATACTCATTGCTAAGCTCAAAAATCCTTAGTTATTCTATCCCTTACTCCTCAGAATGGCAACATTTTATAATGAAGCTCACCTAAGTCCTGGGAGACAGAAAAACTGCTGGATTATCATTCATCCTTCAAAACTTTTGCTCTGTGAATTTTCTCAGCAAAATTTTCACAATTATTCATCATTTTTTCATTTTTTCATTTTTCCTAGGTCATCTTTTGACGCAAAGACAAACTATGGGTATCACAAATGTCCCTGGTTACTCAACCTAGAAAAAATAATTAACGAAGAAGAGGAATGCTCGAGCAAAACAATTGGAGTAGCAAAAAGTCCCCCAAACATGAATTATTCATTGTCCTCAATGAATCATTAAATTGATAAATTATACCCCCAAACTTAATTGTTTTCTATCTGAATTGTAAACTAAGCGTGGGACTAGAACTAAGCTTAAGGTGGATCAAATAAATCAACACTACCTCAGAATCTTCTTGCCGCAGCGGTGACCAGGCTAGAAGAAAAGCTCAAGAAAAAAGTTTCTGGAGATCAGAATACCTTGATCTAATTAAACTTAACTAGTCCATGTTTCACAAATTCAGAAGAAAATTAGTTACATTAGAATTACCCAGTGCCATAGAACATAAATAACTATTGGAAATTTCATTAAAAAGAAAGAAGTTACATTAGCAGATATATATATTTTTCGATGACCCAGCAGCAGAAAATTAAAAACAAGCAAAAACAACAAAAACATAAAAACAGAAAAAGATGTGGTCAGAAATGCGCGAGCAACAAAAATATTTCATCAAAAAGAAATGCGCACCCAACTCTTTCTTCAATCCTTCTGACCAGGATCGTCTTCTTCATCTCCTTCTCTCTCGACAGGCGGTGGTGGGATCCACGGATTCAACAGGTCATCAGGGAATATCGGGAAGGCCAGATATGGTTTAGAAAAATTAGATTGTAAGGCCCCCCTCAACGCGGCATCCCTCCTCAGAAAGTTTGGAATTGCCTTTCAGCAAACTCCATCCTGCTGGAATGCATCTGTAATTGCTCATGCATTTGATGGATGTCGCACACCAAACCGCCTTGGAGTGCTTCTTGTGTCCTTTGAAGCCTCGCCAGATTTGGTGTGTCGATTATTCCCTTGTCTATTAAAGTGACATCATCCACATTCATTGGAACCCCTGCCCTTCGGCATAACATCATTATGGTGTTAGGGAAAAACAACTTCCCTACCTTCTTCCGCCAGCAATCATAGATTTCACTAGAAATTATTTTGCCGGTATTCAGAGGTCGACGATGGCGGCCTGTTGGCGGAGGTCGGTATTCAGAGGTTGATGGTGGTGCCAGGTTAGCGGAGGTCGGCGCACCCGGTAGTCGAAGGTCGACGGTGACACCTGGTTGTCAGAGGTCAATAGTGGCGGTTGGTCAGCGGAGGCCAGCGGTGGCTGATAGTCAGAGGTCAACGGTGGCGAGCGGTCGGTGGTGGCTAGTAGTCGGAGGTCAATGGTTGCGGTCGGTAGGTTGAGGCCGGTCAGTAGAAGTCGACAACGGTCGGTCGTTGAAGGTCGACAGTTGCGATCCGCTGCGACCGGTAGTCGGAGGTCGACGATGGCGACTGGTCAACGCAGGTCGGCGACGACCGGTAGTCGGAGTTGGACAATGGCAGTCGGTCGGCGGAGGTCGAAGATGATCGGTAGTCGAAGGTCGACGGTGGCGGTCGGTCGGCACTAGCCGGTCAGCTGAGGTGCAGCGGCTGGTTGTCAGAAGTTGACGGTAGTGGTCAGCTGCGACGATAGTCAGAGGTCGACGATGGCGGGCGATCGACGGAGGTCGACGACGACTGGTAGTCGGAGGTGGACGGTGGCGGTCGGTCAACGGAGGTCGACAGCGGTTGGTAGTCGGAGGTCGACGGTGGTGGTGGGTCGGTGGAGGTCGACAACGACCGGTCGTCGTAGGTCGACGGTAGCAGTCGGCTGCGGTCGGTATTCAAAGGTCGACGATGGCGGCCAGTCGACGAAGGTCGTCGAAGACTGGTAGGCAAAGATCGACGGAAGTCCGCGACGATCGGTAGTCAGAGGTCGACTGTGGCGGTCGGTCAATGGAGGTCGGCAGCGGCTGGTCTACAGAGGTCGGCGGCGACCTATAGTCAAAGGTCAATGATGGCGGCCGGTCAGTTGAGGTCAGCGACTACCGGTAGTTAGAGATCGGCGGAGGTGATAAAAAAAGGAAAAAAATGAAAGAAATAACATAAATAATAAAAAAAAAATGAAAGAGAAAGAAATAACGGAAACAAATTAAAAAAAAAAAAGAATGAAATAATGGATTTTTTTTAAAAAAAAAAAGACGAGGAAGTGGTTAAAAAAATAGAGGAAATTAAGAGATTGGTGTAGGAATGGGAGGTAGAGATGGATACATGCATGAAAGATAGAAAAGAAACAGAAACAGATTTTGAGAAACAACTTTTTGTAGTTTCTCAAATTTGGGCCTCTTTTTTAGAAACGTTTCTAGAAATTTAGAAACAAGAAACAGGGATGAGTTATCAAACAAGTCTATTTCTTAGAAAAGGAGAAACGGGAACAAGAAACAGGAAACAAGAAAGTTATGAAACGAGCCCTAACATGCTGGAAAAAAAAACAGCAACTAAAATAAACATAAACAAGCATTTCAAAACTGTAAGGGGATCGACAAACTCCCCTATTCCTCCTCTGAGGAACCTTCTTCACTCTCTTCTTCTTTATCATCAGACACTTCTTGATCTTGAGGCAGCAGGCTTTGAGGAAATTCGTGAAAAACAGGAGCGATGCTCGAGACGATAGAGAGATAAAACTCTCTAATTGCTTCATCCCTTTCCTTTGCATAGACCAGTAAGTTTTTAAACGATCTTCAATTCGATCTAGCTGGCGGAAAGCAAATGCAAGGGCCTCAGATGATGGGGTAGGCCCTGAAACAGGAGTATGCAGTGGAGGCTCTGTGCATTGTTTTGTTGCAGCTTCCCAATCAGAGGCAAGTCAATTGTAGACTGGTAAAAATGTTGTTCCTCATCCTTTCCAGGAACTAACTTGACTCTCTGGCATAATTGGGTTATGAGTGACCCAAAGAACAACTTCCTTGCTCTCTTTCTCCCACATGAGAGAATCTCTTGCCGGATAATGCTCCCAATGTTGATTTCCAGCCCCTTCATTATACTATAAAGAAACATGACCCTCTCTACTGAAATTGTGCTATCATGGGTGGTGGGCATCAACCTATTTTTGATAAAATGAAGCCAAATTGTCGGTTCAAGCTTTTGATCGCTTGGCACTAAAGACTTCACTTTAGTTTGAGATTATTTCCATTGAACTCCCTTACTGGCAACTACTTTGAGTGCTTCCTTCAATTGCTTGGCCGAAGGATTCTTTATAGCATCATTTCCTCTTGGGTGCAAAGAAGCCTCGACCCGATAGATCCTCTTTATATCGACGGAGGAAAAACTCACCATCTTCCCACGTACTACCGCCAAGCTCGAACTCTCCTCCCTCAGCCCTGCATAAATCTCTAAGACTAGAGGCACCACGATCTCTTGAGGGTGAGCATAGAACTCCTGCCACTTGTATTGTGAAATGATTTTGGTCACAAAGTCGGGCAAGGTACCAGCTTGATTAGAGACTCCCTTCTCGATCAAGAACTCCCGCTTCCTCATGATCTCCATTCTTTCTTGCAAATTCACATCTTTGAAAACCTCGGGAAACTGATTCTTTGGCGGTATTGGTTCTGGCTTGGTGGGCGTGGTGGTGGGAGGTATAAGAGAGGCGTCCATAGACCTAGTCCTCGGCCTCTTCGCAAATATTGGATCATTCTTGTTTTTGGTCCTTCGCTCAGCTTGTATTTCTCTCTTCCTGTTTTTCCTCAAGGTTGAAGAAAATGGAATTGGTCATCATCCAATTCCTTCACCTCGGAGTCTGTTTCTGTCTCACTTTCACTGGAGGTCTCGACCTCCTTTTCTTCATCCTTCTTTTCATCTTCTGTTTTTTCCGAAGAAGAGCTTTCAGCAGCTGATGGAACTCCCCTGGTATCATATTCCAATAATGGATCGAGGGAATCATCACCTTGTTGGTCATCTATAGCCTCAACTTGGCCTTCCTCAGAATGTTGCCCAAATGCGGTTGCATTATGTCTTCTACTGCCTTCTTTTTCGTCTTTTTATGGTTCTTCAATACTTAGCCCTTTAGGGGCCTTTTCTTCTTCTTCTTGCAGCTTTTCACCTTCCATTTGAACATTATGTTGAGGCTCAAAGGCTGCAAGGAATTCTTCGGCCTCCTTCCTTTGGTTTTCTTCCTCTCGAAGGGCTTCTCTTCTTTCTTTCTCTTCTTCAAGGAGTTGGAGTTCAGCAACCAATGTCCTTAGTTCTCCAACTTCTTTTCTTGTTTTTTCAGCCTCAATTTCCTCTTTTTCTTCTCTGATGGCCCTCTCAGCCTCTTACTTTTCTTTTTCTCTTCTCTTCTCAGCTTCTTTCTTCTTCATCTCTCTTTCTAGTCACCTCTTCTTCAGCCCTCATGCACTGAAGCTCTCTTAACGGCTCTTCCTTCTAAGCCCTCAGCTCACTTATTGCATCTTGTTCAGCCTGGTACCCTTCAGCAATCACAAGGGCATGTGCAACAGCTAACCTAACCATGTTTTCAAAGACATCAGTTGGCATCCTTACTCTCATGAGACGTTGAATGTTCAGGGGCTTTTCAGTCTCGAATTTCTTATAACTTTTCTTCTTTGCATTGTAGTTCACGAAGGGCTTTTCCCTGCACAAAGTAGAGTTAGTTAAAGGACTAGAGTCTTTACCCATTGAAACTTCTCCTTGTTGTGAACTCTCTCCTGCCATAGGAAGTAATTTTTTAGCTGCACGCAATCTCGCCTCCTCTTGTATGATTGCACGTCTCTTGGCTCCCATATCTTGGATCATGGCGTACCACTCCCTGGAACGTTTCTTGAGAGGTTTCTCCACGGTTTTCTGCGTAAGGTGGAGGGTATCTGTGGGTGTGGCTTTCCTTTATCGTGAACCACCCGGATTCTCCCCCTTAGAAGTCGGCATTTGCTTGGATGAGGGAGTTGGAGCCTCGGGTCTTCGTTCTACAGTGGTTCTTGAAGAACCCGTGGGTCTCTCGACTCTTGCTTCGTGCATGCGTGGATTGGACCCTTCTTCTTGGCGTTGATCAGCTTGTTCAGCATGTTGGGCACTCCGATTACTCAAGGAACGAGTAATCTTGCGAGGGATTGAAGATTGAGGAGACTTCTTCATAGTGCTTGTTTGTGGGTCTCTTCAGCTTTCAAGAGTGACTGTAGAGGTTGTTGGTTGACTTGAATGCAAAGAAAAGACTCCAAAGATCGTGAAAAAGAGAAAAACACAAGTCCTGCTATTTATAGGTTTCTTTAAAATTAGGTCACGTGATCGTCCTTTAAATGACGTCACTGCCCTCGGCCATTTGGAAAATGCGGTCGCATTTCCAAATGAACTAGGGAAAAAATGCGGTCGCATTTTCCCAGTTCACTGCCTTCTTTATTTTTCACTTCTCTTGTGTGCTTTTTTGTTTCTTTTGGTTTCTTTCTTTCTTAAACAGCTGAAACAAATAAAAAAACTTATTAAAATGCTCACACACTTAAACATGATTATATTTGTGTGGAAATTTCTTAAGTAAAAATTCAAAATAACTTAGGCAATTCAACTCCCAGGTAAATCCCCAAGAAAAGGTGTTCCCTACGGTCATCTTAAGTACCTTTTCCTAGACAGGTTTTTCCCAGACAGAGTTCCCTCTTGCCCATGTTATTTTATTTTAGCTCTTATGACAGAACGACTTGTCGAGGATCGTGTCAAATAAATTTATATTCCACGATTCCTAAAGCTAACTTGTAGCAGTAGTGGTCGGGGTCGATCACAAGGAACAATCAGTTTATTTCTAAATTCTTTTGTATTTTTGAGGTAACCAAAAGGGGGGGTTCATGGATAAAAGATTAAGACATAAAGTAAAGGCGGGAAAATAAATAAGGAAAATTAAATGCAAGGAAAGTAAAGGCGGGGTTAGTTGATCTTACCACGAGGATTATGTAATTGGTTCTTGTTTGTTATCACCGCAAGCGTACGGTTGCCCAAGTAATATTAAAACGGAAAGTATTTCGAGTATCGAATCCACAGGGAGGAAGAACGGTGATTAAGCAAGATAATAGAATGAGCACTAAAAGTACAATGGCAGAATATTATTTAGGAGCCTAAACATGATGCTAAAGCAATTCAAGAAATAAAGCAATTAAAGAATTCAAGCGATCAATCGCAATAAAAATTGCGGAGAAAGAATCGAATATGAGACGGGGTCTTGAAAATCAGAATATAGCTAATTAATTATTCTAATTTTCCTATCTCAATGCCCGACTAATTATAAACCTAGAATCTCCGTCTAATACATAGGTTCTCCTTTCGGTTTCCCCTAATTGTAATTAACTCATATTAATAACCCAAGTGTCCTTAGCGCTATTAAATTCGTTAATTAATAAGCTCTGATTCATTTTTGGTCTCTAAGTCTAACCAACTACTCTCGCTGACAATACGAGCAGCTAAACATAGTTGCATGGACTATGATCTATCATAAGTTCTCTCCGTCGAGTTTCCATTAGGAATCAATTCATTATACAATTGGCCAGATTATATAAAGCATTAAGCATATCCATACAAATAATTAGTAATGAGACAAGAGATAGGCAATTATGAATAATAACTATCTATAAGCTTTCATTCCAAAACCCCAAATGGGATTAACTATACATGGTCAAAATTTCCCAAATGTACATGATATAAGACATAAAATAGAGCAAAATAAGAGTAAGGAAAGTGACCGTCGAGAACCCCTTGCTTGCGCTATGGAGTCCCTTCGAACCACGCTCCCGAGCCTCCTAAAATGCTCGTTACAATATTTCCCACAAAAATCTCACACTCGACCCTCAAAAAGGCTTAAAAGCCTTGAAAGAATACTAAAGGAGAGGATGGTTGATTGATGCCAAAAATGGGGAGCAAAAGGCGCCTTTTATAGGCCTGGAATCAGAGCAGCGTCGCGACACTATGACGTCATTTCGACTTGTGCGGCAAGAAATGGACAGCATCACGACGCTAGGTCAATTCCAGAAGCTTCAGCGCGGGTTTGGGCTATTCTTTTGGGCTTTCTCCACTTCTTTTGGATCAACACTTAAAATGATAAGTAATGGTCTTCCTTCTTGACCCATCTTGGAAATTATGGCTTGAATATCTCAAATTTGGGCTCTTTTTCTCCATATTTCCACAATTTACTCTTAGGGACAAAATAATGAATTTTATTAAATATTCAATATGAAAATACCATAAAAGCATACAAAAGCCTATTAATTTAGGGATAAAATAGCGGCATTTCTGCCTGCTATCACACCCCAAAACTTAAGCTTTTGCTAGTCCCGAGCAAAATAAATTCTAAGGATGCATGAAATAGAATCACTCAAGCCTCAATGATTTTAGAACTCTTAAGCAAATATGGAAAACATGCAAGTGGAATAAGCAAGCACCGCATACTCATGAAGAAATCTCAAAGAATTCGAACTTAAGATTAACGAATAGCATGCTCTAGACTTATCTACTAACCTAGGTTAGTCTTATAGCTTTTTCCATTTGTTTCCCCCCTACACTGGCTAAGAGTCCCTAACAGGTCGGAGTTCAACTATCATGCAAACAAAGAAACTAGGGCGCCTGATATTTTCTTTTTTTTAGGGGGAAGCCAAACTCATAAATATTTTTCTCTTTTTCTTTTTCTTTTTAGGAATGCTTCGGCCCAAACTTGCATTTTATGATTCTAATGGCACTAGCTTTCACACTACGATGTAGGGACCCATAACCCGAATTTTATTCTTGGTTGGCCTAACTGATCACATCGTAGGTAGCTCTTTTTACCCCTAGTCTTTTTTTCTTTATGCATGCAAAAAAATATTTTTTTTTCTCTTTTCTTTTGTTGCTTTCTCTCAGCAGGTATAACATTTTTTTCACCTAGTTCTTAAAACAGTCAAGCATGAACTCCTAGTGTTAGAAACTAAGCCTATCGGAGTGACAACAAACTTATAAAAACCATAATAAAAATCTAGATTTCCAAAGATCTTCAAAAGTAACAAATTTTTAAAATTTCACATTTTCTACTATGCTCCCAAATTCCACAACATATAAACCATATCCCCCAAAATTTCTAAAAGCAAATCCGCGGCTATCATTGCTATCTAATCATGCATCCAAAAGAATTTACACATGTTCAACACAGCGAAAGCCTCCCCCCCCCCCCCCAAACTTGAACTAAACATTGTCCCCAATGTTTAAAAACAATAAAGCATAAAGAAGGATAATGAGACTTCCTTGAGTCAGAGAAAATCGTCCTCATCCTTTGGTCCGAGAAAATTGGATTTTTGGAGCTTTGGGACTTGCTAAGTGGATCCTGCAAGACAAAATTGGATCACAAAGCAAAGGGGATTTATTTACCGCAAAATTAACTAACAAAATTTTAATTATTGGGTTACCTCCCAAGCAGCACTTTCTTTAACGTCTTTAGCTAGACGAGGCTCGACACGCTCATGGAGGCTCGAAGTAAAAATTTTCGTCATCCTCCGGGCTTTGAATAAAATTTCGAACCGATCTGCCCAACACAAACAGGGGAGAAAACAAACCTTCCCCTCGTCCTTCATCGCTAAAGAAATTCTTATAAAAACAATCCATAAAGAATTCAATCGAGTTAAATCTTTTTTCCAAATCCCTATTCACAAAGCATTTATTTACATAGTCATCTAGTGTCATAATATCAACTGGTCTCGGATCTAAAGGCGGCCTATCCACTAAGCCTAGCCATTCATTAGGTATTATCTCTATATGCTCATGAGACACTGTATTCATAACAGACTCGACAGGGCTTATCATTTGACTCATCATTATCAGTATAAAAAAATTCAGCAATTTCAGGGCCAGATTCAAAACTATCATCAATTTCAGGATCAGATTCAATAATTTCAGGATCAGATTCAAAGCTATCATCTATCATGTGTTCTTCTAAACTTAACGCAGGTAAGTCATGCTCATAGATATGTACAACAGGCATCACAATATCATTCATCAATTCATTCTCAAATAAAGGATCATCAAAGAACTCATCAGGTTCTAAATCTACATCATCCATAGGTATTTCTCCTACTCTAAGCCTAGATTAAAGTCTTCCTCTTCATCATCATCAGTCAGTAATTCTAAGCCAATGGAAAAACAGGTATGTATACTACACACAGAATCATCATGGCCAAAAATACTGAATACAACTTTTTCATCATCAACATTCAGAGTCAACTTACCAGTGTGAACACTGATTTCGGCTTTACCTGTGGCTAGAAATGGTCTACCAAGGATAATGGGCACTTCTGTATCCTCCTGCATGTCTAGCACCACGAAGTCGACTGGGAAGATAAACTTATTGACTTTCACCAATACGTCCTCCACTATACCCATTGGTTGGGTGACTGATCTATCTGCAAGTTGGAGTGTAATATCAGTGTCCTTCAAACCTAAAAGTCCGATCTTCCTGTACAGAGAGCAGGGCATTAGATTAATGCTAGCTCCTAAATCACAAAGAGCCTATCAAAAGACACCTTTCCTATAACACAGGAAACAATGAAACTCCCTGGGTCTTTCTGTTTCAATGGCATCTTCCCTGTAACTATAGTGCTGCTATTCTCTGATAATCTAAAAACTTCCTTCTTAGTCAAATGTTTCTTTCTAGACATCATTTCTTTCATGAAATTCCCATAGTTAGACATGTTATAGAGAGCATCAACCAAAAGAATATTAACAGGAAGCTTTTTAAACATCTCTAAAAATTTCTGAAATTGCTCATCCAACTTTACATCCTTAAATCTATGGGGGAAGGGTAGCTCCCTGTAATCGAAGGTTGGACATTCGCCCCTCCTTTTGGACGGGCTAATGTGCGACCCTCTGTCGTGGTGTCTGCAAGGGATCACCTCTTCATCGTTCATCTTCTCTTTCAATTTCATCTTTTCATCCTGCTTTTTCTTTTCTTCTTCTTTTCCTGCCAAATTGTTAGTATACTCAAAATTTAAATCAAAAGAGCGAGGAGGACTTTGGGACCTGTCTATGGAGGCTTTTTGTGCCTCAGTCCGTTCATCTTCATCGTTGCTTGTCTTTTCTTCCTTTTTCAGCTTTCTCTCTTCATCTGAGCGGTCTTCCAATCTTTTCCCACTTCGTAATGTAACAATCTTACACTGCTCTTTGGGATTAGTCTCAGTATCGCTTGGGAACTTGCCCTTTTGAAGGGCATTTACTGCATAAGCAATTTGTCCTATTTTCACCTCCATGTTCTTGAGAGCTACATCATGGTTATTTACTGCTGACTAGAGACTTACGTTCAGCACTTTCTGCTCTTTAATGAAGAGAGCCACCATTTCTTCAAGGTTGCTTTTCTTCTCTGGTGTACTCGTGGAAGCAAACCCCGGTGGTGGTTGTAAAACATTCTTGTTATTGAGTATGAGAAGTTCTCTTGGTTGCGCAAATTTGGGTGGTAGAAGTTCGGCAATCCTTGAGTAAATGCTCGATTTCCAACATATTAAACTTCTTCGACATCCTGACTCTCCTTCTTCGAATATCCTTCTGCCAAAGTGGAAATAGACTTGACCACCTCGGAAGAAGTTAGCTTGTTCAATGCATTCCTCAGCGACGCCATCTGCGCTTTTAAAGAACTTGACTCGTCAATCTCGTAAATACCAGCCTTCTTTGATATACCCTCTCTGTAGGCCATTGATAACTGGTTGTAGCCATTTCCTCCAAGAGATCTTTTGCCTCAGTCACCGTCTTAGATAGAAAACTTCCACCAGCAGACGTGTCGAGAACAGTCTTGGTAGAAGAATTCAACCCATTGTAGAACAACTACACTTGTAGCCAATCAGGATAACCGTGTTGTGGGAATCTCGTTAGCATTTCCTTGTACCTTTCCCATGCTTCATATAACTGCTCATCATCCATTTGTCTAAAAGTTCCAATCTCCGTACGAAGCTTGGTGGTCTTAGTAGGCGGGAAGAACTTGGTAAGAAACGCCTGAGCAAGCTCGTCCCAGGTACTAATGCTTCACGGTTCAACTGACTTTAGCCAATCTTTTGCTTTGTCTTGGAGAGAAAAAGGAAATAACCACAGTCTGATTGCATCGGCCGGAACTCCGTTCATTTTAATTGTCCCGCAAATCTCTAGGAATGACCGAAGATGGGAATGTGGGTCCTCCGAAGAATGTCCTTTAAAATAACTATCCCTCGCCATTTGAATTAACCCAGTTTTCAATTCAAAGTTGTTTGCTTGAATCGGGGTGTAAACAATAGAGGAATTCTCAGTTGGGAGAACTAGCTGAAGAAAATCTTTGATCGCCTTGGGAGCGTTGTCTTGTTGGGTCATTGTTTCCGTCAGTTTTCTTTCTCTACAAATTGCTCTGATAGTCCGATCCTGTCAATCTCAAGATCTAATGGAAACAAATTAACCTCACCCCCAAACTAATCAGAAAAACAAAAAAAAAATAAAATATTCACAAAAAGAATAAAAGAAAAATATTTAAAACCTAAATTAATATTCAGCCCGTTCTTTTTAATGTCAAAAAATTATTTGGCCTAACAAATCTATCCTCCCCGGCAACGACGCCAAAAACTTGTTTGCTATCACCGCAAGAGTACAGTTTGCCCAAGTAATATTAAAACGGAAAGTATTCCAAGTATCAAATCCACAGGGAGGAAGAATGGTGATTAAGCAAGATAATAGAATGAACACTAAAAGTACTAGGGCAGAATATTATTTAGGAGCCTAAACATGATGCTAAAGCAATTCAAAAAATAAAGCAATTAAAGAATTCAAGCGATCAATCGAAATAAAAATTGCGGAGAAAGAATCGAATATGAAACGGGGTCTTGAAAATCAGAATATAGCTAATTAATTATTCTAATTGTCCTATCTCAATGTCCGACAAATTATAAACCTAGAATCTTCATCTAACACATAGGTTCTCCTTTCGGTTTCCCCTGATTGTAATTAACTCATATTAATAACCTAAGTGTCCTTAGTGCTATTAAATTCGTTAATTAATAAGCTCTGATTCATTTTTGGTCTCTAAGTCTAACCAACTACTCCCGCTGTCACTACGAGCAGCTAAACTTAGTTGCATGGACTATGATCTATCCTAACTTCTCTCCGTCGAGTTTCATGATGAATCAATTCATTATACAATTGGTCATATTATATAAAGCATTAAGCATATCCATACAAATAATTAGTAATGGGACAAGAGATAGGCAATTATGAATAATAACTATCTATAAGCTTTCATTCCAAGACCCCAAATGGGATTAACTATACATGGTCAAAATTTCCCAAATGTACATGATATAAAACATAAAATAGAGAAAAATAAGAGTAAGGAAAGTAACCGTCGAGAACCCCTTGCTTGCGCTATGGAGTCCCTTCGAACCACGCTCCCGAGCCTCCCAAAATGCTCGTTACAATATTTCCCACAAAAATCTCACACTCGACCCTCAAAAATGCTTAAAAGCCTTGAAAGAATACTAAAGGAGAGGAAAAGGAAGGATGGTGGAATGATTGATGGTTGATTGATGCCAAAAATGGGGAGCAAAAAGCACCTTTTATAGGCCTGGAATTGGAGCAGCATCGCGACACTGACGTCACAGCGTCACTTCGACTTGTGCGACAAGAAATGGAAAGCGTCACGACGCTGTCCTCCTAGCGTCGCGGCGCTAGGGCAATTCCAGAAGCTTCATGCGCGGATTTGGGCTATTCACTTGGGCTTTCTCCACTCCTTTTGGATCAACACTTAAAATGATAAGTAATGGTCTTCCTTCTTGACCCATCTTGGAAATTATGGCTTGAATATCTCAAATTTGGGCTCTTTTTCTCCATATTTCCACAATTTACTCCTAGGGACAAAATAATGAATTTTATTAAATATTCAATATGAAAATACCATAAAAGCATACAAAAGCCTATTTATTTAGGGATAAAATAGCGGCATTTCTTCCTACTATCAGTTCTCGGGATGTAAGTTTGGTAATTCAATCCTTGACTCTCTTAATTAATTGAATTATTTAACAAATTGTCTAACCGTCACTGGAACCAGTGATTAAAGACCCCTAATATTTCCAACCCGACCAATGCATCAAAGCCGAAGCCTAATTAGATTGCTAACCAATGACGTCTCATTAATAAGAATCTAATTGCATTAAGTAAAAGTTGATCGTTAGATAGATTCGTATAAACTAGGAAAAACCTGGGTTTATACAATTCTAGGTCTAAATTTCTAGATTTATCATGCAATTGAGTCAATTGGGATAACACACCTTTCAACACAATTAACACAATAAACTATTTCTAACCAATTTAGCATAATAATTAAACCAAGTCAAGCAAATAGGTTGTCAATCTATTCTATCAATTTAATTGTAATTAAAACAGAAATTTAGAACACAACTAACAATAATTCAATAAACTAAATATGAGGTCTCAAAAATACCAAAACTTAGATTACCGAGTCCTAATTACAGCAATCCGAGCTTAGTTGGCCATAGACACCTCCAAGCTCGAGGCTTGATCAACCGACCCTTAGACTAAGAAAACTTACAGTAAAGCTTGAAACTAGAGAGAAAAGTGGCTACAAAATTGTAGTGGGGGATGAATTGAGGGATGATTCTAAACCTAAACCAAAGGCCTCTATTTATAGGAGTTCTTGGCCTTCAAATCGTGGTAGCTTGGTGCTGAAAAGAGCCACAAATTTGGAAAATTCGTGGGGCAAATAAGGAAAAATCAATTCTGGAAAATTGGGTAGCATCGCGACGCTGTGGGCTAGCGTCTCGACGCTGCCCCTTTAGATATGGAAAAATTCTCTTTTGGAAAGTTGATGGCATCTCGACCCTACAAAGCGACGTCTCGACCCTGATGGCAGCCTCTTGACCCTACACGGTGGCATCTCAACCATGCTTTGTCCTTCAGCGTGCGTTTGAAGGATTGGAATTCCCTAATTCCGTTAGCGGAAGCGTAATTGGGATCGTTTCGTAGTTAATTTTGTTTTCACCAAAATACCAATACATTGGCAAAAATTTAGAAAAATATTCTAAATCAATTATTAAGGCTAAGCATACAACCTTAGAACTAATTCTAAAGAGGAGAAGCAAACATATCGTCGTTGTCGTCCCTGAAATATCAAGAACGCCTTTCTTGATTTCATAGGGACCAAGCGCCAACAATTGGGACACCACCAATTGATCTTCCCTGCTATGACACTGAGATTAGAAACGTAGTTGTGGGACTACCTAATCTTGAATGGGAAAAACTCTAGAGAGAAAATTCTCCCTAGAGTTCTTGAATTGAGAGAATATGAGAGGGAGGCTAGAAAGGATGCAAGAGTGCATTCTTGTGGCCTTGTGTTGTAGTACCTAAACCCTAGGTTTAGTGTTCTACTTATAGAAGAAAGGCCATGAATAAAATATTCATTTAAAATCAATTATTTCCGTAACTGATTTAATCTTTTCCATAATTAATCAATTCTATAACCAATCAATTCCATAATTGATTAATCTTTTCCATAAATGATTGATCACTTCCATAAGTGATTAAATCATTTTCAAAAATGATTAATTACTTCCACAAGTGATTAATCATTTCCATAATTGATTAATTTCAAATCAATTAATTCTTTAATTAATTAATCACCAATTAAATATCATATATTTAATTTCAGGCTTTCAATTAATTAATTTTATAATATGAATCAAATTCATATTAAAATTTGAACTCCTTCAAATTCTCTTATATCCTACAAATTTAATATGAATCAAATTCATAATAATATTTGAACATCTTCAAATATTTATTTCTCTCATAATAATAAAGTTTAATTTCAAATTAGACTTTACATTTTAATGTATCACTATACATTATATTAATTTGTATCTCATAAAATTAACTTAATTCCCAATATGAATTTGAACTATTCAAATTCTCTCAAGATATAATTGTTCATAATTACTCTTTACGAACTAGCAGGGGGACCTAATAGACCTACAGATCAGAAGCTCCAATGATATGAAGTTAAATGATTAAACTCATTAATCATGTTAACCAATATTCATTAACTGTGGGTCATTCCACTAAAGACCCACAGCTGAACTCTTCTCACTGTAGAACATTTTTGTGTCCACGGATATAGACCTATATCGGTAAGTCAATCCTTCACGAGTGTCCGTAATCACAGCTGGGTCAAATTACCGTTTTACCCCTGTGTTACATATGTCTCCTTAAGTACCAGCGCTCCTCTAATGAACAACCTGTTTATGGTCCAACCATTAAACAACAAGTCTCTCTCGAGTCAGTGAGAGGGCGGGATCCCTTTGTTCAAGTCCCGGAGTCACCATTTAAGGGAACATTCATCTACTTCTCCTAGAAGTGGGAAGGAGTGAAATCCTTCTTGTGTTGTCATGTCCCCAGCCTCCCACTCGGTCTTGTCTCCAAAAAGGAAGGCATATTGAGTCGGCGTATTGGCCATTCTCACCCATGCTAATCAAAGGACAATCCCTCATGAGAAGAAGTTCATGACACACTCAGGATTAAGACTGAGTTACCTAGGTCATCCTATTGAAACAGTAACCTAACTAGTTAACGGTGTTATATCTAGTGGTTTACTATTTCATGGTCTGGTCTTATGCAAACTCATTGCATAGGATACCCCCGCTCGCATGACTACTACATGGACGCTTTGGATCAATACGTACGTCTGTATCAAATACAAAGCAAGTCGTATCACATAGTGTTATCAGGATAAGGTACCCAACCTTATCCTTGTACTATAGACCTTTTAAGTTGTTACTTGAACATCGATCCCCGTATGTCCCCACATACTAGTTCAAGTTACATACAAACAACTTTGGATCTTAGTTTATTGGATTTGGGTCAAATTGTGCAATATTTAACAACCCCTTATTGTAGAAACTCAATGACACTTTATTGAAACAAGTATACAATTTGTTTACATTCACTATCTACGAGTTTTAGGGCATCAAACCCAACAGCGTTGACTTTTGTTGATCGAGGGTATTTTCGTCATTTTGCTTCAGTTTTAGCTCGTTTTAGCCTCGAATTGGCTCCAAACCTCCGTCGAGGACCTATACACATATTATACTCATTTTAAAGCATTTTTTGCAAGGAATTCAACTAAGATAAGCAAACTGGGAGATTATAAATGTATAACAAATTAGACCGATCAGCGGTAAGTTGAGTGCGTGCCTATTTGCTTAGGATAAGAAGATGAATCGAGATCCGTTTCTAATTTTTCTGAAGAACCACTAGACACTTTTCTTCCCACCTTTGACATCTCAGCTTGAGGTGCGGATGAATGTTTCATGGTTTTCTGTTTAGAAAAATTAGGTAGAAACAGTCTTCGGTGGGTCTTTTGTCGGAAAATTGAGGATTTCCAGCAGTTATCTTGGCCAGCGCGGACGAACGAAAATTGGGTGTGAGGTTCGATGCAAGAGAGATGTTGGGTGTTCAAAAATGAAAGTGACTTAAGTCACCTTGCTTTGCCTTAAATAGGTTTCCCATTTAATGACGTCATCCCTTAGCTTCTGGAGCTGCTCCTAATTTTGCGCCCGCAAATTCGCCGCAAATTGCTACCTGCGAAATAATTTGTCTTTAAACCTCATCACAATTGCGGTTGTATTTCTGGTGCAAACTGTGAGCCTTTCTTCATCCTTTTTTTGGATTAATAACTGCACACTTAGTCATCAATTATTAGAAAGATCACCTCAACTAAGTGTTAATTGAAGAAGAATTTAATCATTAGGAAGTAAGACAGAACACTATCAAACCAAGGAAATGCAAATCTTTATTTAATTCAACCTCCAGGTCAAGCTCCAAGTAGAGGTGTTCCTTTGCAGTCATCTTAAGTACCTCTTCCTTAGACAAGCTTTTCTTTAGACAAGGTTCCCTCTTAACTAAGATTTGATTTCCTTGATTTCCCACCACATAAGCATTATACACAATACTTTTCATCTTTTTGAATATTTTAAATTAACATACGAAATTAAACAAAACAAAACACTAAAATACATATTTACACAATCTTATACTAGGATCATTTTGGATCAATAAGGGTAATGGAGGCCTTATCCTTGCTCAGACCTTCTCCCCAATAAGGTTTTACCCTTTGCCCATTTACTTTGAAAATGTGTCCAACATTTTCATATAGATCCACTGCTCCATGCTTGTAGATCCTTGCTATTTTGTATGGGTCGGACCACCTTGATTTGAGTTTTCCTGGGAAGAGTCTTAGCCTGGAATTGAAAAGTGGCACATATTGCCCTTCTTGCAGATTTTTACTTTTGATTTTCTGATCATGTCATCTTTTCATCTTTTCCTTGTATATCTTTGCTTTCTCGTAAGCTAAGTGTCTCCATTCATCCAATTCAGCTAATTGCAGTTTTCTCTTGTGCCATGCCTGCTTTAAATCCATGTTAAGCCTTCTTGTAGCCCAATAAGCCTTGTGCTCCAACTCCAATGCCAGATGGCATGCCTTGCCATACACTATCATGTAAGGAGACATTCCTAAAGGTGCTTTATAGGCTGTTCTGTGAGCCCAAAGAGTGTCATCTAATCTGAGGGACCAATATTTTCTATTTGGTTCAACGGTCTTTTCCAAGATGGTCTTGATTTCTCTATTAGATGACTCGACTTGGCCATTTGTTTGTGGATGATATGCGGTCACAATCCTGTGCTTGACATTGTATCACTCCAACAGCTTCTTTATCATCCTGTTCATAAAATGAGAACCTTCATCACTGATTAGGACTCTAGGAGTCCCGAATCTAGTAAAGATATTTTTTTCTCAAAAATTCATTTACTACTTTTTCGTCATTAGAGGTGGTAGTTATTGCCTCTACCCATTTAGAGACATAATCCACTACTAGCAAGATGTAAGTTTTACCAAAGGATGAATGAAAAGGCCCTATGAAGTCAATTCCCCATACATCAAATATTTCCACTTCTAATGTATAGTTCATTGGCATTTCATCCTTAGCCGATATGTTTCCTGTCCTTTGACATTTGTCACATCCCCTCGCGTATAGATATGCATCCTTAAAGAGGGTTGGCTAGAAATATCCGCTTTGAAGTACTTTGGCTGCTGTCTTAGTTCCTGCAAAATGTCCTCCATATGGAGCATTATGGCAACCCTCCAAAATTTTAGGAATTTCTTCTTTTGCTACACATCTCCTTAGTACTTGATCATGTCCTATTCTGTAGAGATAGGGTTCATCACAGCAATACTTCTTGCAATCATGGAAAAAAAATTTCAATTGCTGTTGGGTTGCGTTTGGAAGATATATTCCACTTACTAAGTAATTGGTGATATCTGCATACCATGGTGCTTCGTAAGTGCTTATTGCCAACACATGTTCATCAATGAAAGTTTCTTCAATTTCTAGCTTGTCCTTGCTTTGTACTTCCGTTCCTAATCTGGACATGGGATCTGCAACCTGATTTTCTGTTCCTTTTATATCCAGGATCTCTATATCAAATTCTTGAAGAAGTAGGATCTATCTAATTAGGCGAGGTTTTGCATCCTTCTTGGATAAGAGATACTTCAATGTTGAATGATCAGTGTGGACTATCACCTTAGTGCCGATGAGGTAGGATCTGAACTTGTCAAAAGCAAATACCACTGTGAGTAATTCTTCTTTTGTGGTAGTATAATTCACTTGAGCTTCGTTAATTTTCTTGCTAACAGAGTAAATAGGATGTATTATTTTGTTCCTCTTTTGCGCCAACACAGCTCCTACTGCAAAATCGCTTGCATCGCACATAAGTTCAAATGGTTGGCAATAGTCTGGTTCAATCATTATTGGAGCTAAACTTAGTGCATCTTTTAACTTCTCAAAGGCTTTGAAGCATTCTGGATCAAAATCAAACTTTCTGTCAAGCTCTAACAACCTGCATAATGGTTTTGAAATTTGTGACAAGTCTTTGATGAATCTTCTGTAGAACCCAACATATCCTAGAAAGCTTATTATTTCTTTTATTGTTGTAGGTGGAGGTAATTTTGCAATGAGTTCAACTTTAGCCTTGTCCACCTCTATTCCTTTCCGAGAGATTTTATGTCCTAGTACTATTCCTTCTCGCACTACAAGAAAAACTGCATTACTTGACACTTCAAATTTTATATTAGTTGACATTTTCTTAAAAAAATGTCAAGAATTTGCATTTTTAACCAAAAAAACGTCAAGAAAAATGTAAAAACACGGAGTTTGACGGAGTTTTTCGGATTTTGTTGCACGCTACAGAATACTTGACGCTTTTAAAATGTCGAGAACTATAATAATTTACTTGACATTTAAAAAATATCAAGTTTTATCCCGATTTACACTCTACATTTTAAATGTCAAGTATTACTTGCCTAGGGTTTATTTAAAGAAAAGAAAAAGGATTTTTATTTAGCCCCCTTTGTTTTTCTTTAGTCGCAGACCTCCTCGATTTCCAACCTTCAGCCGCCCAGCCCCGCCGCCGATCCGTCGCCAGTCCTTCGCTCCGTCCCGCCTTCTCGCACACTCTCTCTCTCTCCGTCGTTCTCTAGTTCGTCTCCCTCTGTAACGTCACTAAATTTTGGTAAACGTCAATTTCCTCAATTTTAAGTTTAATTGATCAAGTGTTGGTTAATTAAATTGATTTAGGAGAGTAATTGGAGTTTAATTAGCTTGGGAATGGAGTTAATTGAGTTAATGGCAATGTTGTAAATAAAAGAAAAAAGAGCCAAGTTAAACCCTAGGATTTTGTCTTTTGTTTTGGAACCACACGCACAGCCAAAGAAAAAAAAAACCCACATTGTTCATTCTTCTTCACCTTCATGCCCGTTGGTCTAGCAACCCAACCACCGCCATTCTTGATTCTTCTTCTTTTATTTCCGTCGCCGGCTCATGGGTTTCTTTTCCATTTGTCTTCTCCGGCATCTCCAGTAAGCAGCCCGTTGACAGCAGGTTGGTGGCGAGAAGTCCGACGGTTCATAGTCCTTCGAGCGGCCAGCAGGATTCTTCAAGCGTGGGTATGGTTTTTCCCTCCGTTTTGGTTGTTTCTCAAGCTTATTTTCCCCCCTTTTCGTTGTCTCTCTCTCTCTCGTGATCTCCCTCTCCGTTTTATAAGGTTTTTACAGCAAGTCTCAGGCGTGGCGGCGACTGTATTCGCGTTTTTCCGCAGGTGTTCTGTTTTCGGTGCGAACAGTAGTGATTTGGATCGATTTTGGACGTTTTCGACGAGCTTTCAATGTGGGTAAGTTGGATTGAAGGTTATACTGATTGATTATCATGTTTAATTGAATGCCCACTCATTATTAATTCCGTTCAGCAAGCTTTTCCCTTCAATTCTGGCGATTCAAGCAGTGGGTCTTCGAGTTTCAGTGTGTTTGAGCAATTTCGGCTTTGGGTAAGTGAACTAAGTCAAGTTTTGGATGATTTATTTGTGTTAAAGGAGCACCCATTGATTTTGGCATGTGATTGCAAGGTTCTCTTAGCTTTTGGGGATTTAATCGTCAGTGTGGAGCGTTATTGGATTATTGGACAGCAAGCTAAAGGTTGAGTTTGGGTAAGTTTTTGGGAGTTAAATCTTCTCTAAATTAATGGACTCCAAGTTCAATGCTTGCTTTGAACTCCTATTGATTTATGAAGTTTCCCCCTTTTGTGTAGCTAGCCTAAAGCCTTGGAGTTAAGGAATTTTGAAAAGGATTTTGCAAATATTATTTGGCCAAGGTAAGTAGCTATTTGGATTCAAATTCTATGCCTTAGACCAATTGCCCATTGTTTGTTAATTGGGAATTTAAAGTGGATAGTTGGATTAAGATTCCATTTTTAGACCAAGTTGGTCTTTAAGCTTAAGTAAAGTGTGTTGGGTTAACTTTTGAAGCATGATGAGCATGTTGAGATTGCCTTTAGTTGGGTATTAAATGAGTAGCGTGGATTATGGAATCAATAATATACATGCCTTTAATATGTCGTTGTCAAGCAACAAATAAGCATGAGTAAATACATGCTAAAATTGCCAAATGTTTGAATGAGCGGAAAGAAGATGTGGAACATAAATCTCTGCTCACTTGTGATTTATGAATCTCGAAACATTTCCATAATTTGTGGAATCAATAATATATCTAGCTGATCCTTCAACTAATCTACTAATGTCATTTATATGAGCATCCACATCCAAGAAATAGCAGTTCCCTTCACTGTTATACCTAATAGAAGATATAGTGGATCATACATAGAGAAAAAGCTGATTCTAAAGAGAAGTTTAAAAAATCATACAAACCTATCACGTCTCCTGTTTGCTTCCTGCTCATCCAACACCTCTCCAATGTACTTGCAAACAAATGTGCCACGCAGAATGGCTTCACCAGCCCTCACTGCCCACCCCTATATTCTTTTTACAATTTCGTATAAGAAACTACAGAAAACACCAGCTAGGTAACTAAAGGTTATATACAAGTTAGCAGGAAAAAAAAATCATAAGGCACATAAAGAAGAAATTGCCTTTGTCTCTGTCATGAAGACTTCAAGTTTTACTTGAATTCCATTTTGCAACATTCTATTTGGACAGGTTCTACTACAACTGCACCTTTCATTACACTCATGGACAAGGTAACCTTCCTGCAGAAAGAAAATACTCAATCTAAGAAAAATCATACATTACAAGGTCGGAACAAAAAAATTTAAGGTTTTAAAATTTAAAGATTTTTAAGAACCAAGGTCGATAGCTTCGTAATGAACCTAGCATCTTTTGGTTTATTTTAAAGCATGTTTGGCTTGGATGGCTATGGTTTCTCTCTGGATTTTTATTTATGATATTGGAGGATGGGTTGAATGTCTGTTGGAGTTTGGATTGAAGTTTGGATGCGAGATCTGGCTCGTTGTGACTATAGAAGTGCATTATTTTGTTTCCAGGTGAAGCGAAAATTTTTGGGTTCCCTATATGTATGTTGTTATGCTGCCGAATTTTTGGTAGCATCATAGTGGTTTAGGGACCATAATTGTCTTCGAGGGAAGGCTTAGAATAGGGATCTCAACTACGCTTTAGGGCCTCAGGTAGACTTATTAAATTCCGTTTGGGTGAGTTTCATCGCTGTCCTTAAGCTTGTTAGCCTTAAGTTGAGTTGCATGTTAGGTGTTAAGCCTTAAAATCATGTTTTAATCGATACCCATTAGTTGTTTAGGCTTTTAAAGTGTTGCCCAGCCTTTATAGGTCCTTAAAATGTAAAATAAATGGGTTTTGCTTGTTGGTTATGGTTTAAAAAGCATGCTAATTGATACCTATTTATTATCTACACCTTAGAAGAGTTGTTTTAAAAGCATGCTAATCAAGAATTTGTTTAGCTAAGGTAAGTAGTCATTCGGACTAAGTTCAACACTTTAGACCCTTTTAAAATGACTATTTAGTATGTTAGGGTGATTTGGATTCAAGCCATAAGTTGGATATTGGATCCAAAAAATTGTTGATGCTAAATGTATGATGTTCCAAAGATTCTACTGGTTGTTAAGAATGAATTACTTTAGATATCTATTGTTTTTCGAAGGTCTGCAAATTTGATAAGTTGTTTAAGTTTTGTATTTATGTTCAATAAAATTTGATAACTTTAGTTGTTTGTGTTAACTTGATGAGTATGGGTGTTTATGTTCATTTGAGTATATGTTATTCATACTTCTAATCTTAATTGTCTTGATTAAATTATTTGCATTTCTTCTTATGTATCAGATTTGATCATGTTGATCAATGGCTTCATTTACAAATTGCACCATATTCGATCAACCTTCAAAGAGTTATGTGAGACTTTTTTTTTTCATTTGCTTTTATTTTTGCAAGTGAAATTATTGCACTCGACAAATGTCATAATGTTATGGAAGTTATATGTGACCATTTTACACTTACTTTATGGTGTTAATAGGTGTTGGAATTTTAGAATTGTTCATATTGGGTTGATAATTCTTGAAATTTTGGAATTGTTTATAAGATTGATAGTTTGGTGATGTTGAACACATGAACTTTGTTAATGTTATTGGTGAGCCTCATCTACCCTTCCTCCATTGAACTTCTATTTTATACATCAATCAGAATTAATATGTTATTCTTGTTAACATGTTTTCTTTTTTGGCTCAGGACTAGCTCCTGAAATCCCGGAGGATCTTTACCATCTCATCAAGGAAGCTGTTTCAATCCGAAAGCATTTGGAGAGAAACAGGAAAGACAAGGATTCCAAGTTCAGGTTGATTTTAAGGCACGGAAGCACATTTATTTAATAGGTACTTTGTGATTTTGAATATATGGTGGAGATAGGTATTATGTAATTTTGAATATACGGAGAAAATGAGTGTAAAGTTCTTCATTTTGGAATTGTCCAAATGGAGTTGATAGGTCCTGTAATTTTGTAATTGTTCATGTGGGTCGATAGGTCTTATAATTTTTGGAATTGTTCATATGGATTGATAGTTGTAATTTTGGAATTGCTCATATGGAGGTTGGATACTTTTGTAATGTTGAAGATATGAATTTTATTGAAGTTATTGGAAGAAATTTGGTTGATGGATCTTGAATGTGTATTTGTTTATTTGGTTGATCGATATATCAAATTGTTGGAATGCAATGCAGGATATTCAAGATAATAGGAAACAACTATTATAATTGAAAAAAAAAATTACCAACAAACTTGACATGTAAAATGTGTCAACAACTTTTTAAATTGACATTTCTGAAATGTCGAGATAAAGTACCATTTGACATGCTAGAACTGTCAAGTTTTAACAAATATGATATTTAATAACTGTCAAGAAATCTATATACATGACGCTTTATAAGCGTCAAAAATTTAATATTCTTGACGTTTCATATATATCAAGTAAAAGTTGTCTTGACGCTTCTCGTTTGTCAAATTTTTGATACCTTATTCTTGACAGTGGTTCTCTCGACGCTTTTAAAAGCGTCAAGAGTATTAACAGTTGACATTCCAAAAGCGTCAAGTAAGTCAATTTTTCCCAGTTTAGTAATAGATTCGTCTCTTTGCATCTCCTCAAGACTTGCTCCAAGTTCTGCAAACAATCCTGAAATGAAGTTCCAAATACAAAAAAAAAAAATCATCCATAAAGACTTATAATGTTTTCTCCACTATATCCGAAAAAATTGCCAACATACATCGCTGGAAAGTTGCGACCGCATTACACAATCCAAAAGGTATTCTTCTGAAAGCAAAGGTGCTATAAGGACAAGTAAACATTGTCTTTTCTTGATCTTCAGGAACTATTGTGATCTGGTGGTTCTTCAATGAAAGGCTTTATTGGCATTATTCTCTCTACATCTTTATTTGTCGGTCTTAGTTCTTCGATTACAGCTGCATAATCTATCATGTTATCTTCATCAGAACCTTCTTTCTCCTGATCATCTTTTTCTAGATCAATTATGCTATCACAAATCTGCACCTTGTTGCAAACCTCCATTTCCTCAGGGTACGTAATGCGTTGAGTACGTTGAATTTGATTTCCTGATCATTCACTCGCATTGTCAATTCCCCTTTTTGGACATCAATGATCGTTCTGCCAGTTGCTAGGAATGGTCTTCCAAGGATGATTGGAACCTCTTTATTTGCTTCACAGTCAAGGATAATGAAATCTACAGGGAAAACAAATTTGTCCACTTTTACAAGCACATCTTCTATCTTCCCAATGGGCCTTGAAGTCGGCCTATCTGCCAACTGCAAAATTACAGTTGTTGGTCTTGCTTCCCCAGTTCCTAGCTACTTGAAGATTGATAGAGACATTAGAATGATGCTGGAGCCGAGATCACATAGAGCTCTTCCCACACTTCTTCCTCCGATCACACAAGGGATGGTGAAACTGCCCGGATCTTGAAGTTTAGGTGGCACTTTGCTTGTAATCAAAGCGCTACAATTCTTTGTGAGCGAGATTGTTTCAAATTCTCCTAGCTTACACTTTTTTGATAGGATATCTTTCAAAAACTTGGCATAGTTTGGCATTTTCTCAATTGTTTCTACCAATGGAATATTCATGTGGAGTTTCTTTAGGATATCTAAAAACTTTTTGAATTGCTCGTCCTGGTTCTTTTTTATAAGCCTTTGAGGGAATGGCGGAGGTGGCCTTGTATTTTGATACAGTTTTTCTGGTTTCTTGGCTGGTTCTTTCGGCTCTTCTGCTGACAAAGGTTTTGTTGGTGCAATTGGTTTTGTGGGCGCATTCTGCATCGATCCTTCTACAATATCTATTTCTTGGCTATGTTCTTGTTCACTTGTCTCCTGTTCAATTATTTGAATGGGACAACCTGCATTATTGAGAACTTCTTCCTTATTATGCTCCTCTGTTATCTTTGGTTCTTGATATTGCAATCCGCTCCTAAGAGTTATTACTTTGCAATTCTCTTTTCCTTCCCTTTGTGGTGCACTGCTTCTTTGTAGCCATGTAACTGTTGGGCTATTCCTCATCTCCTGAACTAACTACCCAATTTGAGTTTCTAGACTCTTCAAGGAAGTTGTTTGCTTTTGCATTGCTGCATCATTCTTTGTTATCAGTTCCCGCATAAGATTCTCCAAACTCGAACTAAACTGAGGTTGCACAAGTGTTGGCGGCTGCAACGGTTGTGCAATCTTCAATTACATTGGGTTATTAAATCCCGATGGTCCTCCTTACCTAGCGAAAGGGGTTGCGTGGGATGTGTTGCCCTGCTATCCTCCCCAAATTAGGTTAGAGTTTTGTCTCCACCTTGGGTTGAAATTATTGGAGTAAAGGTTTATCCGGTTATGTGCACCTACAAAATAAATTGAAGCTGGATTCTGTGGGCAATCTTCAAATAGATGGTCTTCACTGCAAGTAGTACACATGGGGGTCGAAACTTCGTTCATGGGTGCGACTTGAACTTGATTGCCTAGAGCTAGACTCATAAGCATATTGTTCATAGCTAGTATCCATTCAGAGAGCGTCTCTAGATGATTTACGTCTTGGACCTTGACACTACTTGAAGGTGTTTCTTCCTCTCCCCATTGATTGTGGTTTGCAACAATGACATCTAAAATTTTAGTTGCCTCATTGAAGGTCTTTTTAAGCCAAGAACCGTTAGCTGATGCGTTGACTACTACCTTAGAAGCATGAGTCAATCGGTTGTAAAAATGCTCTACAAGAAGACATGCGGGCAAGCCATGGTGTGGACATTTCCTTATTAGCTTCTTGAAACGCTCTCATGCTGTGTCTACCCCTTCTTGTGGTTCTTGTTTAAAAGTGATTATTTCTCCTCAGATTTGAGCATTCTTTGTGGGCGGAAAATATTTCAAGAGAAATTTTTCAGCAAGATCATCCCATGTGGTGATATCCGATGGAAAAGAGTCTAACCATGCTTCTGCATTACCCTGTAAGGAAAATGAAAAAAAATTCAATCGCAAGGTCTCGTTGGATACTCCATTGAGCTTAAATGAGTTGCATATCCTCAAAAATTGTTTCATATGCTTATGGGGATCTTCACTCGGAAGTCCTGCAAATTGGCCTATTGTCTGAAGCATTTGGAACATAATTGGTTTGAGCTCAAAATTATTGGCATCAATGACTGGCTCAACAATTCCTGTATTAAGATTATAGAAAGTTGCGGCCGCATAATCCCGTATGGCTCTGTTCCTTTCATCTGCAATAAGTATGGGATTATTTGCTGCCACATCTTGATTGTGCACATTGTTGGGTTGTGCTTCTCTTTGCTGCGCACCGAGAGGGTCTCCAACAAGTGGTTCCATGGCAATTTCCTATAGAAAAATTCCTTCTGGGGTTTCCTATTGTTGAGCTTCTCGTAGTTCCTTCAACTTTCTTCTTTGCTCCTTACGGTACTGTCTGAAAGTCTTCTATATCTTAGGGTCAAAACTATATTCAGGTCTTTTGAGCATACACCAATTCAATCGACAAAGAAATCCCTGCAAAAAGAATCAATGTCCTATGACAAGGGATTTTGCGGTCGCAAACCGATCGCAATTCCTACTTTATAGAAACCAAACTTGTATTAATCAACCGTTTTACCAAATCTCCCCGACAGCGGTGCCAGAAACTTGACGTGAGTGCAAGTATACACTATCAAGTAAAAATGTGGAAAGTATTCCAGATATCGTACCCAAGGGAGATGGTGACTAGCCAAGTTAACACACACTTCTGTAAAATATGAACCTCCTCTGAATTTGCGGCCAGGTTGGTAACCAAATAAAAATGGATAATTGGGGTTTTGGTTTTCAAACAAAAGCGAAAAGATAATAAGGAAAGACATATGAAAAATCAATGAGATAAGTACGAAAATTCAAACAGTTCAACTTTGAGCATTATATCGCCTCCACCTATGCGCCCGCAAATTGCTCAGATCTTGTAGATGGCTAAGCCACACTATCTATGTTGCCCACATAGACATGATGCAGACAACATAACTCAGTTTGTGCCCGCAATCCCCTAAAAACTAGACTGTGAGTTAAGTCCAACTTCTATTCAGCTCCACTGTAGGTGCCTTTAGGAGACTAAGCCAGCTAGAGATCTATTTCTAGGGCTAGCTGAAACTTAGATAAATAGTACTCACGACTCTTAAAACTCTAGTGGTTCTAGTCCTATTTCTAGGATGCAAGAAGTCAAGGTTCTATTTCTAGGATCCTTTCCACTGTTGTTCTTACGAACCCACACATTTTACTCCAACCTTTCGGCCATCAATTAAATGCAAACTATGCTATTCTAAGTGGCCAATTTAAAATAACAACAAACTCAAAATTTCAGTAAGAACAAACAATGCTATGAAGGAGCAAAGTTGCCTTAACATAGGTGTGGCTTTCTTCTACTCAAGGCGTCCACATAATTGAACCCCCAAGTGAAAACTTAGCTCATAATTGAAAATGCAATGCACAACATAAGGAAAAGAAAACGCAAAGCATAAGAATCACGGGAAATCATATTAAAAACAAACTTGGATTACAAGAATCTTGCTTTCAATTGAAAAGTACAAAGAAACAAGTACCAAATATGCTGGAAATAAAAGAACGAAAAGTACAACATATAAAAGACAAGACTAATATAGATTTTCCCTTCTCTATGTAGCTTGATGATCTTGTCCGTTTTCAAGGGGAGACAAGCCCTTCTCCTCTACTTCTTTCGAATGGACGAGCCGACGGAGGTTGGAAAATCCAGAACTCGGAATGAGTACAAGGTGAGAAGAAAAGAACTAAAAAGAATTTGTCCTGCTTCTTGCACCTTGATCCCCTTTTATAGACCATGGAAGGTAAGATTGGCTGTCGAGATCAGTGTCAGAAGGCCTAAAGGAAAGAATCTACGATCCTCGAAGAATTGATGTCGGATTATGGATTTTAGGATGATTCTTTGTAAATCCCGTGAATCTTGGAATTTTGTCAGAAAGCCCAGTTGCGGTCGCATCTCGAGCGTAATTTACTCTGTGTTCTACTTGGACAGTTATGTCTTCAGCAAAGGGATTCTTTCCTTATGTGGCTCTGCGAGCGCAACTTGATCGCATTCACCACATCTTCAGGTTCAAATGTAGGTGAATCTTGCAGCTTTTAATTCCTTTTGCTCCGCTAACCTTTATCTCATCTTGCGGGCGCATCCTCCTTGCAAAGACTCCTACACAGAAGCATTACTTGGATAAATTCTTTACAAAATCATCTCTTTTTGTACAAAATATGCTTAAATCCTATAATTCTAAGATTTCCTTCATGCTTCTACAACTTTTGCTAAAAAAGGACTTAGAATGATAAGGTTTTAGGCATAAAGTCCTTGCTTTCCAATCAATTACTTAAGCTTTTAAGGCTAAATAACATACATAAATGAGCGTTGTCAACCGTATCAAGGAGTTGATACCCCTTGCTCATGCACTAACTTCAACCTACAAAAGAAACTGCAAATCAAAGTCAGATTCTTAAGGTAGAAACGTGGTAGCAATCGAATCACAATTTCAACAAACAAAAAAAATGGTTGCACTTTTAGTCCCCGGCAACGGTGCCAAAAACTTGATGCGAATAGTGGACTGAAGATGGATATTGGGAAATATTGAAAATAGAAATTGAAGATGGATTCAGTCAACCAAGTGCAAGTATACACCATCACATGTAGTAATAAAAACTCTAGAAATATTCCAAAGGTATCGATCCCACAGAGACTAAAGTTAAAGACAGATTTGAAGAAGAAACTGCTCTTAAATTGCTTAATAAAGGTAACCAAAGAAAATAATTGATGTTGGGTTTTGGAAAGTAAATAAACAAACAAGTAAAGAAATAACAATAATAATAAAGCGAGGTGTCCAGTAAAGCTTCAACCCTAAGGCAAATAACTCTAGTAACGACTTATTCAACCTAAGTCTAATTATTCATTGGGCCCAGTTTAACTCCAATTCGGCCTTGCTCCCAAGAACCGTTAGAAGGCTAAGCGAGTACCGTTATGCACATTTCTGTGACTCGACTCCGACATAGATTGTTCATGCATGCAACCTATAACCCTATAGTTGTTATAAGCGATCATCCCCTATAACACCGAATACACTCTCTTGAGCCCTTTCTCCTATATCACCTTTATGAGAACCGACATTGTTTGACCCTTTCAGTATCAAACTCACATAGCATGCAAATTTTAAGTGATCAAGTTAAACTCAGCAAGATTAGAATGATAATCAATAAAGGATGACATGCAATAAATAGAACTTAGGCAAATAAACAACTTTCAAGCCATTTAAACCATAAGGGAACTCACTATACCGAACCCCTCAATGGAATTTAGCTACGCATGATGGAATATAATGCAAATGAATAACTTTCCATTGAAATAATGAATAAGGAATACAAAAATAATGAAAAGAAACAAGTGCTGGAAAATAAAGTGCAGTAGCTAAAACTAGGGTTTTTCACTTTTATCCAATCCTTCTAGTGTTCTCACGACACTCTACTATCCTTTTACAAGGTGGGAATAGGGTGAAATCTCTACAAACACTCGGGTTTGATGTCTAACTAAGGGTTAGAATTTCGTCTTCTAGCAAGGACATTGGGCATCCCTACTCATGGGCTTCTACTAGGGTTCAGTTACCACCCTCTACTTCCTAGTGAGTTCTACTTGAATTTGCCTTTGAATCGTGGCCTTTTATAGCATGGGGAGTGGTTGAGGCGTCACGAAAATGGTGCTAGCAGGTGGTCCAGTCAGTTTCGGAGTCAAAAGAGCCGGTTAGGTGCTCAAAACACTCGTTCAAAACGACCCGCGACGGACTCGGAACTATCTGCCTCTGCCCAAAAATGCGGTCGCATTTCACTTTAGCCTTACCAGAAATGCATTCCTCTGTTTTCTGCAAAACACCAAAACTAAGTTAAATTCTCACCAAAATGAGTTCTTTTAAGCACAAATATGCATAATTTGACACACATGACTCTCAACATCCTAACTTATCAACTTTAGCACTTTTTAAGCTCGGGAATAGTGTTTTTTATCTAAAACATACAAGTTTGACAAGGAAATGAGCTACATATAAGGGCAAAATAGGTATATTTTTTGCCCTTATCACAAAATCATTGCATAGGATACCCCCACTCGCATATCCCCTACATGAACGCTTTAGATCATTGTGTTTGTATCAAATACAAAGTGGGTTGTATCCATAGTGTCATCAGGATAAGGTACCCAACCTTATCTCTATACTATAGACCTTTTAGGTTGTTACTGTTGGGTTTTATGCCCTAAAACTCGTGGACAGTAAATGTAAACATTTGATTGAACAATAATAAAATGATATTTCTTGTATTACTCATTTATTATTGTTTGTATTACGAATATCTTGCCTAAAAAACCCTAATCCAATAAACTAAACATCCTAGGTTGTTAGTATGAGACTTGAACTAGTATGTGGGGACATACGGGGATCGCTGTTCAAGTTACAGCGTAAAGGGTCTATACTATAGGGATAAGGCTTGGTACCTTATCTTGGTCACACTATTGGATACGGCCCGCATTGTATTATGATACAAACGCAATGATCCAACGCATTCGTGTAAGGGACATGTGAGTGGGGGTATCCTGTGCAATGGGTTTGCATAAGACTGGTCCACGAAATAGTTAACCACTAGCTGTAACACCGTTGACTAGTTAGGTTTCTATTTCACTAGGATGACCTAGGCAACTTAGTCTCAATCCTGAGTGGGTTATGGACTCCTGTTCACGAGGGATTGTCCGTTGATTTGTATGGGTGAGAGTGGCTTGCACGCCGACTCAATAAGCCTATCATTTTGGGGACAAGACCAAGTGGGGAGCTAGGAACATAATCACACGAGAAGGAATTCACTCTTTCTCGACATTAGGTAAGCAAAAGTGTGATCCCATAAGTGGTGTCTCCGGGTCTTGAACAAAGGGCCCTACCCTCTCTATGGCACGAGAGGGACTTCTGTTTGTTGGTTGGACCTCAAACAGGTTGTTCATTAGAGGAGCACTGGGGACTTAATGATATAGATGTAACCTAGGGGTAAAATGGTAATTTGACTTAGTTGGGGTTACGAACACACGTGAAGGACTGACTTGCTGTTATTGGTCAAAATCCGTGGACACAAAATATATCTGCACTAAGAAGAGTGCAGTTGTGGTTCTATAGTGGAGTGAACCACAGTTAATGAATATTGATTAACTTGGTTAATGAGTTTAGCCAATTAATCTCATATCGTTGGAGCTTTTGATCTGTAGGTCCATTAGGTCCCACCGGTAGCTCATTTAAGGAGTTGAGGTAAAATTTCTAAGGGAGAATTGAATATTCGAAGGGGTTCGAATATTAAGTTTATAATATGAATTGGATTCATATTGAAAATATAGGTGAAAATTAATGTGCATTAGATGCACATTAAAACTATAGTTTAAACGAGAGAAATATAATTGAATATGTGATATTCAATTTAATGATTAATTAGTTTGAATATTAATTAGTTATTTACTTTAATTTAATTCAATTAAATTGGATTTAATTGAATTATATTGAAACTATAGGTTATGTGGGAATATGATTGCTTGCGAAATGCAAGTTATTTGCTCTCTAAATTTAGGCTAAAAGAAGGCAAAAAGAGCCTCCAATGCGTTATCTTAGCGCATAAAGAAAAGGGAAAGTGCTTTGATATAAGCGGAAGGCTATATTCATGTATGCGATAAGAAATTATAAACACAGAGCGCTAACGCAACTAATCTAGACATTTTAAGTATCTTTTCAGCGCAGGCACACTTTCCAAGATGATCAAAAGACAGAAAAAGATGGGTGAAAAGACAAGCGCCGGCGCAGCCAGAACAAGTAGGCGATAAAGGAGGTTTAAAAAAGGGCGCAAGTGGCCTAAATGATGATTAAAGCTAACACAACTAGCGCAAGTGGACTTGCAAGTTGACCATTGGTGACTTGAAGAAGTTTGCTCCCCTCACCTATAAATAGAACTCACTTATTCAAAGGAAGAGGGTGAGAAAAGAGAGGAGCTGCAGAAATCTGTAAAGGGGAATACACTTGTGTGTAATGTATCTTTTCAAGTTTATCTGTTTTGCTTTCATGAGCTAAATCTTCTCATCAAGGCTTAGCACAAGCGCCTCATGCGGCGATAAGCATCACTTGTAAGCGCATATTTTTGGTTTAATAGAAACATTGTTTGCTTTCTACTTAGTTGTGTTAATTCTTTTATTGCTAAGTCCCGCTTGGCCAGCTGGATGCGGTATCAGTATGATAAATCCTTGACAGGTAATGCATATGGATCTCTCTAAGTAGAACAAGCTAGCGCATGTCATGTAGTCTTGGTAACATTTAATTATTACTACTAAAAGATATTGCATGTTTGAGCTTTGATTGCATTATGACTAACGCAATCCCTTGTAAGTATTACGAGAACTGAACTTCACGCATAAAACTAGGCACAGAGTCATTTGCTAGTTTATTGTTAAAATGCATAAGGAGCACCGGAAGGAAAGCTTAATGATTTCTTCTCTTACTTAAGCATTAATGGATCAATTAATCAAAAATTAGCGCTACAAGTCTCTTATGAACGCATGAGGTTGCCACTGCAATAGCCTTGATATTTTTCGCATTTAAGTCCTTTCCTCAAATTATATTATTTTCTTTCCGCAATACATCTATTTTTTTCAAACTACACCACTCAATTTTCTTTACTTACCTAGCATGTGGAGAGATTAAATCAGTGAATATATAATTTTTTTTTTTTGTTCCATTTCCCTGTGGATTCGACCCTGAACTCATCAGGTACTACTTGATTTAATCAGTTTATACTTGGATTGATTTAAATCTGCGACTATTCTACCAACTATACTGATATTCAATCAAGTTTTTGGCGCCGTTGCCGGGGATCTGGCAACAAAAGTTTACTCCAGCTTTCACTGAATTAATACTCACAGTGCCTCCTGTTGAGTCATTTTCTCCAGGAACAGAGATATTGCATGCGTGCCGCCCGAGGGATTGAATTCGAGGTAGATCCTGAAATCAATAGAACATACCACAGAAGAAGAAGGAATCAAAGACCCCGAAGGGAAACAAAGGAAATGGCAGCACCAAACCAACCAAATAGACAATTAAACCCCATCCAAATGGTCGATGATAGGGCCAGAGGAATTAGAGATTACGCAGCTCCTGCAAATTGCAATTTCAATCCAGGGATAATTCAACCCACTCTAGAAACAGAGAGGTTTGAACTAAAACCTGTTATGTTTCAAATGTTGACAGCTGCAGGACAATTCGGAGGAAGTCCATCAGAAGATCCTCACTCTCACCTCAAGTCATTCCTTGACATTTGCAACAAATTTATCATCCCAGGAGTTACACCAGAACAGCTTCAGTTCATATTATTTCCTTACTCTCTGAGAGATGCGGCGAAAGTATGGTTAAATCAACAGCCAGCAAACTCCATCGCAACATGGAACGTTTTGGCAGAAAAATTCCTAGAAAAATATTTTCCACCTACCGCAAACTCCAGATTAAGAAAGGAAATAATGACATTTGCGCAACAAGATGATGAAACATTGAGCGAAGCTTGGGAACGATTCAAGAGCCTGCTACAAAGATGCCCGCATCATGGTTTACCACTGTGCATTCAGCTAGAAACTTTCTACGTGGGTCTTAACAAGAATTCACAAATCTTGGTAGACTCATCTGCAAATGGTGCACTACTCAAAAAAACATATGATGAAGCCCATGAAATTCTAGATCGAATTGCACGGAATAATTATGAATGGGGATCTGCGGAAGATAGGCGACGAAGACCATTTAAGGCTAATTCAGGAAGTTTTGAAGTAGAGCCTATGACATCAGTAAACGCAAAAATTGAAGCGTTGACCTTAAAAATGGATGCGCTCACAGCCAGCACCGCACCCTTGATCGCACAAGTCAACGCAGTAGGATGCGGAATTTGCGGAGAAGGACACACGCATGACCAATGTCCTTCAAACCCAGAAGCAGTTCTATATGTGGGAGCGCAAGGAGTGACGCGCAACAACCCATATTCAAGCACATACAACCCAGGATGGAGAAATCACCCTAATTTCTCATGGAATGGAAACGCGAATAAACAACAACAAGGTAATATAAATCATGTGCCAAGATTATTCAATTTTAACAATGGCCAATCTGTGCAGGAACATTCCCAGCACAACATGGAAGGAGGAGGAAGCTCCAGAGCATCAGCCTCAAACGCATTAGAAGGCATGATGAGGGAATTCATGACTAGTCAGAAAGAATATATGGCCAAGAATGACGCAGTAGTTCAGAGCCAAGCCGCATCTCTCCGCAGCCTAGAGATTCAAGTTGGACAGCTTGCGTCAGAACTTAGAAACAGGCCTGCAGGAACATTGCCCAGCAATACAGAGGATCCAAAAGGGAAAGAACACTGCCATGCGGTGACTCTACGAAGTGGAAGACAATTACAGGTGAATGAACCTCTACCAACACAAGATGACCCATGCAAAAGTGCAACCACAGAAGGGCACAGCCTGCCGCTTGAAGAAAGAGTGATGCAAGGAGATGTATCCGAAAAGAAAAAAACGCACGTAGAAGAAGAGCCTGACGCATACAAGCCCACGCTACCTTTCCCGCAAAGGTTGCGAAAGAAGAATGATGAGGCTCAGTTTAAGAAATTTTTGAATGTTTTGCGAGAATTGCATATCAATGTCCCACTTGTGGAAGCATTAGAAAAGATGCCAAGCTATGCTAAATTCTTGAAAGACATCTTGATGAACAAAAGGCCATGGAAGGAGTTTGAAACGGTTGCGTTAACCAGTGAATGTAGCGCAATACTTGCCAACAAGCTTCCCCCAAAATTGAAGGATCCTGGCAGTTTCACAATTCCTTGCTCGATAGGAGGAATTGATGTCGGCAAGGCATTATTCGATCTAGGCGCAAGCATCAATCTAATGCCATTATCTGTCTACAAACGCCTAGGGATCGGAGAAGCAAGACCAACCACTATTACACTTCAGTTAGCAGATAGATCTGTAGTCCACCCTGAGGGGAAGATCGAAGACGTATTAGTCAAAGTTGACAAATTTATTTTTCCTGCAGATTTCATCATTTTGGACTATGAAGCTGAAAAAGAGATTCCCATTATTTTGGGAAGACCATTCCTTGCCACAGGACAGACTTTGATTGACGTACAAAAGGGAGAACTGACTATGCGCATGAATGATCAGAAGGTTGTCTTTAATGTTCTCTCTTCCCTAAAATATCCTGATGATCCTAAGGAATGCAACATGATAGCCCGCATGGATATATGCTCTCCGCAAGAGTTACTTTCAAATACGGCCAGTTCCCCAGAAGAAGGAGTCAAGGAAGATCAGGAAAGAGGAACCCGCATCTTGTCGCAACATGAGGAAGTGACCCACATATTAGACATGGAAGGAAGAGTTCCCGCCTTGCCTTCCATAATGCAACCTCCTGCGCTAGAGCTTAAACCCTTGCCAACGCATTTGAAGTATAAGTTCTTGGGGGAAAAAGAATCACTCCCAGTAATAATCTCATCGAAGCTTGACTCATCGCAAGAACATCTACTAATGGAAGTTCTCGCAAGACACAAAGAGGCCATTGGGTGGAGTTTAGCAGACATAAAAGGTATCAGTCCTGCTTATTGCATGCACAAAATTCGTTTGATAGATGAATCTAATGAATTCATTGAGAGACAGAGAAGGCTAAATCCCGCAATGATGGAAGTAGTAAGAAAGGAGATAATTAAATGGCTCGACGCAGGTGTGATATATCCCATCGCAGATAGCAAATGGGTGAGCCCAATTCAGTGCGTGCCAAAGAAGGGAGGCATGACAGTGGTGGCAACCGCAAACAACGAGCTAATTCCATCCCGCACCACTACAGGTTGGCGCATCTGCATGGATTATCGCAAGCTGAATGCGATCACCAAAAAGGACCATTTTCCTCTTCCATTCATTGACCAAATGTTAGACAGACTTGCAGGACAAGCTTACTACTGTTTTCTAGATGGGTACTCAGGATATAATCAAATCACCATTGCACCAGAAGACCAAGAGAAGACAACATTCACTTGTCCATATGGCACCTTTGCATTCAGAAGGATGCCTTTTGGACTGTGTAATGCGTCTGGAACATTCCAGAGATGTATGATGGCGATTTTTTCCGAACTTCTAGAAAAATCCGTGGAAGTTTTTATGGATGACTTCTCAGTATATGGGAAGTCCTTCACAAGCTGTCTGAAGCAACTGGAGCAAGTACTAGAAAAATGCAAGGAAACCAACCTGGTGTTGAATTGGGAAAAATGCCATTTTATGGTAGAAGAAGGAATTGTCTTAGGCCACCACATATCAAGCACAGGTATTGAAGTAGATAAGGCAAAAATTGATGTTATTAAGAACTTACCACCGCCTACATCTGTTAAGGGAGTTCGCAGTTTTCTTGGGCATGCGGGTTTCTATCGCAGATTCATCAGGAACTTCTCACAAATCTCGAAACCACTCTGCACATTGCTGGAAGCTAATAGGAAATTTGAATTCTCCAACGAATGCGTTGAAGCATTTGGGAATCTTAAGCATGCGTTAGTGAGTGCACCTATCTTGGCAACCCCAAATTGGAAAGAGCCCTTTGTCGTAATGTGTGATGCTAGTGACGTGGCAGTAGGTGCAGTATTGGCACAGAAAAACGAAAGGAATCTTCACCCCATTTATTACGCTAGCCGAACATTAAATGAGGAGCAGACAAACTACACAACAACCGAGAAGGAATTATTGGCGGTTGTGTATGCGTTTGATAAATTTCGTGTCTATCTGATTGGCTCAAAAGTCATAGTTTTCACAGACCATGCGGCAATAAAATACCTCATCTCAAAGAAGGACGCAAAGCCTAGACTGATTAGATGGATTCTATTGCTGCAAGAATTCGATTTAGAGATCAAAGACAAAAAGGGAAGTGAAAATTTAATTGCTGACCACTTGTCGCGACTGGAAGATAATGGGAAAGATGCTGCACCAAGGGTCCCTATCGCAGAAGAATTTCCGGATGAAAAGTTGTTCGTCATCAACAAGGAAGAACCATGGTTTGCAGACATTGCAAATTATCTTGCCGCAGGAATTCTGCCAGAAGAATACTCAGCGCAGCACCGTAAGAAATTCTTTCACGAATTAAAATTTTATTTATGGGATGATCCTTGTCTTTATCGCAGAGGACCCGACCATATTCTCAGAAGGTGCGTTGGGCATAGCGATGCGTTGAAAATATTGAAAGACTGTCACGAAGCACCGTATGGAGGCCATTTCGGAGGTCAACGCACTGCGGCCAAAGTTCTTCAAAGTGGATATTGGTGGCCTACTTTGTTTCATGACGCTAGAAAACACGTCGAAAGTTGTGATAGATGTCAGCGCACTGGAAACATCAGCGCCAGAAATGAAATGCCTCAAAATTACATAATAGAAATAGAGTCATTCGATGTCTGGGGCATTGATTTCATGGGACCCTTCCCATCATCGCAAGGAAACCAATACATTCTCCTCGCAGTGGATTATGTGACAAAATGGATAGAAGCAATCGCCTGCGTTAGAAACGATGCGATAACCGTGACCAAATTCCTAAAAAGGAATATTTTCACAAGATTTGGAGTGCCGCGCAGGTTGATTAGTGATGAAGGAACCCACTTCATAAACAGAATTATGGAGAAGTTGTTGCGAAAATACAATGTCAAACACCATGTCGCAACAGCTTACCACCCGTAGAGCAATGGTCAGGCGGAAGTCTCAAATAGAGAGATAAAAAGAATTCTTGAGAAGGTTGTAAATATCAGTAGAAAAGATTGGGCGCATAACCTAGATGATGCGCTATGGGCATATCGCACTGCATTCAAAACACCCATAGGTGCATCTCCATATGCGCTGGTATATGGAAAAGCATGTCATCTACCATTGGAGTTGGAACATAAGGCGCATTGGGCAATGAAGCGCCTAAATTTTGACTTAGATGCTGCAGGGCAAGAACGATTGCGTCAACTGACTGAATTGGAAGAATTTAGAAGAAATGCATATGAGAACGCCAAGATAAATAAGGAAAAACAAAAGCTATGGCACGACCGCAGGATACAAAAAAAGGATCTCAAGGCAGGTATGAAGGTGTTATTGTTTAACTCACGTTTACGACTCTTTCCAGGTAAACTGAAATCCAGATGGTCAGGACCCTACATAATTCATAAAGTTTATCCATACGGGGCAATAGACCTGCATTCCACAGATGGAAAGAGGATTTTCAAAGTCGACGGGCAAAGAGTAAAACCATATATCGAAGGAACTTTGAATAAAGAAGTTGAGTTAATCCTTCTGAAAGATCCACCTTGAAGAAGCCACACAAGATAGGTCCAGAACAGAAGTGCTCTCAAATGCGCCAGGACCTAGCGCATAGAGCACTAACAGGTCAGAAGTTGTAAATATTTCCTTTCCGCATAATCTAGTTCTTTTGATAGGTTGAGCTTTAAGGAGATAATCTCATCGCATGAGTTTTTGGTTTAAGTAAAAGTCGCTGCGTTAAGAAAATTTTGTGTCTAGAAGGAAATCCCACCGCTGGCCAACTCGCATCCGCATCTCCACCTCACACGATAATAATCATATTAGCATTTAATGAGGCGCACTAACCCCTGTTTTTCTCACATTACCCAAGGTAACCGCTCACATTCCTCCAAAACAATCATGATTTCCCACTCTAAGTGGGATACGAAAGGTTGTCAGTACCTAGGGACGCATGCCTTGCGTTAACTATAAGAAAGAGAAGCCCCTGCTGGCTTCTTCCTCATTTCTGCGCCTCCCTCGTACCAGAAACCCTAAACCATTTTTGAATCTTCTCCTCTCCCTTCCCGAAGAAGCCATGTCGGACTCACAAAATCTCTCCATCGCCGGTTATGCGGATGACGCCATCTCTTCGCCGGAAGTCGAAGGACCAAACAGAGATGTGATCATTTCTTCGGATGAAGAAGAGGGCAGCCAAAACCTTGCACAAATGGAAGAAGAAGAACCGGAAGTGGTAGATGGAGAACCTCCTCAAACCAGCTCAAACGCACAAACCCCTGCCGCACCTTCAACCTCCGGTGGCGATGAGGCACTCAACATCGCCCCACTAGATACATCCACCTTCTCCATCCAACCTATCACTTTACAGCCAGCTTCAAGCATTCCCACCCCTCGAAACCTCACTCCTTTTTCCTCTCCATTCCCATCTATTCCCCTGCTTCCAGCCGCAAACCCTCCCTCTACCGTAGCCCACTCCATTGAGCCTTCACCTTCCTGTTTCCCATCAAACACCACTTCCTCGCCTCTATATTTCTCAGAACAGCAAGTCGCTGCATGGAACGACTTGCTGCAAGAACTCGGTGAAGAAGGCGATGAAATTCGCCAAAGAGAAGAAAGAGAACGTGCTGCCGCAGAGTCCACCGCAGCAAATGAAGGCGAAGGACCGAGCAATGAGGAAGCAGCAGCCATCGCAGCGCATAACCTGGCGACTATCGCAGTGGCTATGGAAATGTCGGACTCAGAGGATGAAATCCCCCTCACACGTCGCCGCAACATCCAACCCACAGGGGTCGCCATCAGAGAACCAAGCGAGGAACTTGCGGCGACCCAAGGCAAGAAACGGAAAGCACCTACCTCAGCCAAAGACAAAGGAAAACAAAAAGTAGGCGTCGAGGCCGAAGCAAAGGACTGGGGAAAATTTCAGGAGGAGAGGGGATTCAGTTGCCCCCTACCGCAGACAATGACTGACCAGATTTTGCACGCAAATGGGAAATAGTCTACGAGAATCCGGGAACTTACGCTCCTGCGTTGGTCCATGAGTTCTTCCACGCACAATGGAGAGATGAAATTGACGAAGTCATTGTACGCGACCACGCCATCGCATTCTCCTCAGCACACATCAACAGCGTCTATGAGCTGCAGGACATCCCCAGCGCAGAAGGGAATAGGCTGCTCGAATGCTTGGATGAAGACTTCCTCAACACAGTCCTTCTCGCGGTAGCCAGTCCTGGGGCTAAGTGGGATGGGCATGGCGCAAAGAGGACCCTGAAATCGCAGTTGCTGGATTTCGAGGCAACTTTGTGGATGCACTGGATCAAAAACCGCATCATGCCAACAACGCACGACGCAACCCTCAGCCTCCAACGCGTGATCCTCGTGTACTGCATCATGAAGGGCACGCCAATTGACTTAGGGAAAGTCCTTGTGGACACCTTGCGCCACACTGCCACTAAGCCCAGAGGCGCGCTCTTTTGTCCTGGCCTCGTCACCTCGTTATGTCGCGCATCAAACCTCCTTCCCGCAGCAGATGAAGAAGTAAGAACAATGCGGAAGGATTTTGACGAGCAATGGTGGACACGTGTGACGGGCACGCGAGACAGACGCCTGCAAGGTGTCAGCCGCAGACCTTTAGCCCCCGCAGCGGAATCAATTGCACCAGCGCCTGAGAAGCAGAAAACGAAAAGGCGCAAGGTCACCGCAGGAAGATACCCTCGCCAGACGGCGCAAGGCCATGAACACAAATCCCCAGCACAGGAAAACACTGTCTGCGATGAGCCTCAAAATGCGCCACCGCCTCCACCACCAACGCAGCACTCACCGCCCTGCTTTGAAACTCATGCTGAAGAAGTTGCTGTCGAAGAAACCCAGCCCAGTCCTCCTCACATCAATGACATCCCTGACCAAACTCCTGAAACCACAACATCAGGCGAAGGCGCATCTGCTCGACCACTCGATGTAGACATAGCCCTCATCTTCTCAGAGCTGCGGCAAATGTTCAAAGAAGTCACGGAACCTCTGCGTCTGCAACAAGAAAGACTGTGTCAGCAGCAGGCATCACTGCAAAGGCAACAAGAGGAGTTGTCGCAAAGAGTCAATGTTTTGCTCCTCTTCCTCACACATTGGACCAACTCTTTCCACCGCCTGCCTATCGCACCAAACCTTTTTACGCAAAGACCAGCTGGCGCAGGGCCTTCTCAGATGCGTCCACAAAACATTCCTCTGGTTCCAAGGTTCCCTAGACCACCACCTCCACCACCGCAGGATTAAATTATCTTTCCTTTCTTTCTTTTGTTTTCCCTTCATGTATGCGCCGTGTTTTAATTGCATTATCATAATACATAAATATATCTCAACGCATGTTTCTTATCACTTTTCTCTGCCTTAATAATGACTCTTTATCTCTTAAAATCTTTGCGTTAACTCCTTTTGTCTTAATCAACGCATCTGACTTCTAATTTCTCTTGTCCGCATTACCTCGCTTGATTTAACCTTTGTCTTAATTTTCCTTAGAACATAAGGCAAATTCCTTCGCAGTTTCAACCTTGCCGCAACTCCACGTCTATTTTCCTCTGTCAAATGCGCGCCAAAGTAAGTTTGGGGGACAATAGGGACATTGTCCATCTTAAGTTTGGGGGAGTCGGCGCATAAGTATTAAATAAATAACATATGCGTTCCTCTAGGAATGCGGCATGTTTGTAGCCAGGGGCATTTATGACATCCATAGTTTGCTACTGCACGAAGACAAACGCATCCTATGAGCGTTAAGGGCAGTAAAAAAATGTAATACCCGTAGTTGGATACCCTTCATCACAAATGTGGGTAAGCCAAAACGAAATTATACGTTTTGATGTCCATTTGATATCCATTGTTTGCTTTCTAAAAAAAAAAAAAAAAAAAAAAAAAAAAAAAAAAGGGAGAGTTGAACGTATGCGCCCAGAACAGGCAAAGAATGGTTGAGTTATGGCAAGGAAGAATCTAAGCGCAAGGAACCTGCTTTAAGCAATGAAGAAAATTTGACAAAAGTCAAAACTACTGGAGTAATGCTTACAAGAAAAAGAAGTAGAAGGATGCCAAGATCGCAAGCAATAGAAGAGTTAAGTAATTCACGCAAAGTAGATAATAGGCATTGCTTGGGGACAAGCAATAATTTAAGTTTGGGGGTTTGATTGCTTGCGAAATGCAAGTTATTTGCTCTCTAAATTTAGGCTAAAAGAAGGCAAAAAGAGCCTCCAATGCGTTATCTTAGCGCATAAAGAAAAGGGAAAGTGCTTTGATATAAGCGGAAGGCTATATTCATGTATGCGATAAGAAATTATAAACACAGAGCGCTAACGCAACTAATCTAGACATTTTAAGTATCTTTTCAGCGCAGGCACACTTTCCAAGATGATCAAAAGACAGAAAAAGATGGGTGAAAAGACAAGCGCCGGCGCAGCCAGAACAAGTAGGCGATAAAGGAGGTTTAAAAAAGGGCGCAAGTGGCCTAAATGATGATTAAAGCTAACACAACTAGCGCAAGTGGACTTGCAAGTTGACCGTTGGTGACTTGAAGAAGTTTGCTCCCCTCACCTATAAATAGAACTCACTTATTCAAAGGAAGAGGGTGAGAAAAGAGAGGAGCTGCAGAAATCTGTAAAGGGGAATACACTTGTGTGTAATGTATCTTTTCAAGTTTATCTGTTTTGCTTTCATGAGCTAAATCTTCTCATCAAGGCTTAGCGCAAGCGCCTCATGCGGCGATAAGCATCACTTGTAAGCGCATATTTTTGGTTTAATAGAAACATTGTTTGCTTTCTACTTAGTTGTGTTAATTCTTTTATTGCTAAGTCCCGCTTGGCCAGCTGGATGCGGTATCAGTATGATAAATCCTTGACAGGTAATGCATATGGATCTCTCTAAGTAGAACAAGCTAGCGCATGTCATGTAGTCTTGGTAACATTTAATTATTACCACTAAAAGATATTGCATGTTTGAGCTTTGATTGCATTATGACTAACGCAATCCCTTGTAAGTATTACGAGAACTGAACTTCACGCATAAAACTAGGCACAGAGTCATTTGCTAGTTTATTGTTAAAATGCATAAGGAGCACCGGAAGGAAAGCTTAATGATTTCTTCTCTTACTTAAGCATTAATGGATCAATTAATCAAAAATTAGCGCTACAAGTCTCTTATGAACGCATGAGGTTGCCACTGCAATAGCCTTGATATTTTTCGCATTTAAGTCCTTTCCTCAAATTATATTATTTTCTTTCCGCAATACATCTATTTTTTTCAAACTACACCACTCAATTTTCTTTACTTACCTAGCATGTGGAGAGATTAAATCAGTGAATATATAATTTTTTTTTTTGTTCCATTTCCCTGTGGATTCGACCCTGAACTCATCAGGTACTACTTGATTTAATCAGTTTATACTTGGATTGATTTAAATCTGCGACTATTCTACCAACTATACTGATATTCAATCAGAATATTTGTATAAATATGATTTATATAAATAATGTGATTAAATCAATTATTGGTTTAATTAATTAATAATTATTAATTTTATTAATTAATAAGAATTATCAGTTATGATAACTGATAATTTGTTGTTACTCCCCACTAACCGGTCAGTTCACGTTTTTTTGGGAGAAATATTAGGCGATAGTTTTAGGTTTTCCTAAGGCTAATGCAATCTCTCATCCCACTCTCTCTCGTTCTGAGTACTCACAGAGATAAAATTCTCCCATTCCTCCCTCATAGAAAAGGTTGCTCCCACAAGCAAACCTCACAACAAATCCTTTAGAGAATACCGGTGTAACTTGGTGGTGTTCGTGGATTGATTTCCAGCAAGGAAAAGCTCTCTTGGGCTGCTGTATATTGAGATTAAAAAGGCAAGAATTGGCGAATTCGATCAAGACTTCAACGACAGTAAGTTTCCTTAAAACCCTTTCATAATTAGGGTTAATTTCTATATTAGATCTAGGTTTTAATTATCAATTTAGCATGATTATAACTATTTACAGTAGCTTTATATGATAATATGTATTGTATATGATTTTCCTTCGTAACGGTATTCCAATCTGTTGGGGTTTATGTCCTAGAACTCAAGTTTTGTTATCCTTTTATAATAAAGATATTATTCAGTGAAATGCTTGTTTTATATCTTAAATCGAATAGAAACATCCATGGTTATATAATAAAATACTCGAACTATATCATGGATATAAACAGGGATCAAGTTTGAGTATATAACCTAAATGGTCTATAGTAAATGGATAAGGTTGGGTACCTTATTCTGGCAACACTATGGATGCGGCCTACTCAGAGACCAAGGCAAATGATGTGATCCTGGATCGTTCATGTAGAGACATGAGAGTAGGGGCATCCTGTGTAAAAGATGTTTACACAAGATAGGACCGAGAAATAAGTCACTCTTACTTTATAATGTCGTTTACTGTTAAGACTTATTATTTCATGTGATGACCTAGGTAACTCGATCTTAATCCTGAGCTTGCTATGAACTCCTGTTCATTTAGGATTATCCTTTGATCTGCATGGGTGAGAGTGGTCCAATAGTGCCATTCAATAAACCTACCATTTTGGGGATAAGACTAGATGGATAGTTGGGGTCATAGTATAGCAAGACGGAATTCACTCCTACCCAATTCAGGGATAGTAGAGAGGTTGTTCCCTTAAGTGCTGAATGCAAGGCTTGAACAAGGGGCCCCACCCTCTCATTGGCCCGAGAGGGACTTTGTTTAGTGGTTGAACCATAAACAAATTGTTCATTAGAGGATCAGTGAACTTATGGAACTAAGATGTAGTATAGGGGTAAAACGGACATTTGACCTAGCTATAGTAACGAACGACCTGTGAAGGATCGACTTACTAATCATGGTTATATCAAGTGGATGGAAATATATCTAAAGTGAGGGGAGTTCAACTAGGCTCTAGTGGAGTGTCCTGGTAGTTAACAGATGTTGGATAACTAGGTTAAAAGGGTTTAGTCGTTTAAACCTCGTACCGTTGGAGCCCATGATCTGTAGGTCCATTAGGTCCCCTTGCTAGCTTGAGATTAACCTTTGGAACAATATGATGGATAGGATATGAATTAATTCAAATTCAGTTTAGGGAAATAGTTAGAGGTGGTTGACGTTAACGATACTCGGGTTTCGTGAAAACCGGGTTGTGTGATATTTAATATTTAACTATGATTTAAATATCGAACACATGAATAGGGATTCATGGTTGAAAAATAACATTTCGGAAATGTTCAGGATTGATGGCAAAATATTAATTTAATATTAGATATTAAATTAATTAATTATTATTAAATTAATAATTATTTTAAATTAATTTTGAATTAATTTAAAATTGAAAAATTAAAATTTGATTTTACATTTTTAGATTATTAAAAATTAAATAATTAATTAACAAATTAATTCAATATTATCTTGAATTAATTAAAATAAAAATAATTTGATTTTTTGGGGGTGGAATGCATGGTGACTAAACTCATGCACTCCCCTCTCTTAAGCCACACCATTTCCCACTAATTGTGGGCTGAATTGGTGTCAATCCATTGGTGTTTTCTTCAGCTTTGATCCCTCTATAAAAGGTAAGAAGAAGGCTGAAGAAACTGATCTTGAAAGCTACTAAATTGCTGCCAAAATACTCACACACCAAACCCACCTCCATAAGCTTGTTCTTCAAGCTTTTCCCTTCTAATTCCATCATTAGAGGATCCCACAATCTGTTCCAAAGGCTTGAGAATAGCAAGGAAGATCCAATGGTGGTTCGTGATACATTGGTGAAGAAAAACAACAAAAGAATCCAACCAATTTCTCCATTTTAAAGAGGTAGGTATTCTGTCTCTCTTTTTCTTCACATGAATAACATGCAAAGATTGATCAAATTGAACTTATTAAGTGCCTAAGTGTTGGGGTTTATTGATTGGATCATAAACAGATTGTTCATTAGAGGAATCAGTGGTACTTAAGGATCCAGAGGTAACCCAGAGGTAAAATGGTAATTTGACCCAACTGGCGTTACGATCACTCGTGAAGGATTGACTTACCGTTATTGGTCAATATCCGTGGACACAGAAATATTCTAGAGTGAGAAGAGTGCAGGTATGGGTCTTTAGTGGAGTGACCCACATTTAACGAATGTTGACTAACTTGGTTAATGAGTTTAGTCAATTAGTCTCGTATCTTTGGAGCTTCTGATCTGTAGGTCCATTAGGTCCACCTGTTAGCTCTTAAAGGGTTCTGAGGTTAAATACTCTTGAATAGAATTTGAAGTGCGTTTAAATTCATTAAGGGAATTATATTGTATTTGATACAATTAAGATAATGTATGAAGATACATTATAATATAAGTTTAATTAGTGAATTAAACTTTATAACATAAAATTAATTTTGGATGTGATTCAAAATTAATTAATGAGAGAATTAAATATTTGAAGGAGTTCAAATATTAAATATGAATTAGATTCATATTAAACTATAGGTTAAAAAAATATGAGTAGAGATTCATATTAAAACTATAGTGTCGCAGCCCCTCTCGAACTACCTGCTAGCTTAGTCCGGGAGATGGCGTGAAGCCAATGGACATCGTCCTCCTCTAACGATACCTGTTGACATTGCTGAACTGTTGAACCGAATAAGCATACTAATCTTAGATATAAAATACTTTACATGTAACACAACACAGCGGATCCTTGAAAACCTTTAGACATACATGAAGTGCAGCCCTAACATAACTCAGTTTGGGAAATAACCTGATAGAGACATCACAGCAAAAACATATCCAACTAGGGTTTACACAACCAGAACATCTAGAGCTTACACAAACCATAAACTGTCTCATCCTTACAAAGACATTTACAATATAAAAGGACTCGATGTACAACTCCACCCAAGTACTGGAACTTGATCTGGAGCTTTTAGCAGACTATGTCAGTTTATCAGGTACCAGGAGCTCGATCTCTACCTGGAAAGTGGGAAAACATTTGAAAGAGTGAGCTATGAATCCCAGTGAGTGACTAAATTTAAATCTGTTAATTGATCAGTTGTCAGTATGCTTAACAAATTAATACAAATTTGTCGTACATATATATCAATCCAAGTATAAATTGAGAAAATCAAGTAATACCTAGTGAGTCTAGGGTCGAATCCACACGGAAAGGTTATTTGCAAAGCTTTAATAATTTTGACTGATCTAAACTCGAAAACGTGTGATATTATATAAGAACTAAATAAGAGAGTTGGTGAGTTTGAAAAATAAATTTTGCAGAAAATAAAACATGTGACGAGAGTAAAAAGAGAAGTATTAAGGAGAGTAATATCAAGGCTGTTGCGGTTGCAACCTCATGCGTTTATAAAAACCTTGTAGCGCATACCATGACTAATTGATCCATTAATGCCTAAGTGAGAAAAAATCACAAGTTTCTCTTCCGGTACTCCTTCTGCATTTGGCATAAAACTATCAATTGTCTGTTGTCTAGTTCATGCGTGGGCTTAGTTCTCTTAGAAACTTACAAGGGACTGCGTTAGTCTTAACGCAATCAAACTTCATTCATGCATTATCTTATAGTGGTAGTATTTATTTAATGCTACCAAGACTACATGCCATGCGCTAACTTGTTCTACTTAGAGATGTCCACATGCATTACCTGTCAGGGATTTAGCATGCTGCTACCGCATCCGGCTGGCCAAGCGGGAGTTAGTAATGAAAATAGTATCGCAACTAAGTAGAAGGCAATAATGTTTCATTTAAATCAAAGTATGCGCTTACAAATTAGACTTATCACCGCATGGGTGCTTGCGCTAAGCCTTGATGAAGAAAATTAGCTCATGCGAGCAAAACAATACATCACGCAATACATTGCAAATGCAAGTCTTCTCTTAATCACAGCTTCCTTTGATTTCTCTTTCTCCTGATCTTCGTCTCTTCCCTCTCGTCCCTTGTATCTTGTATATTCTCCTTTGAGCAGGTGGCTTCTATTTATAGGCGAAGGAAACTAACTTCTCCAAGGAATTAGAAGCTTGCTTCAGTCATCTATCAGCCCACTTGCACCTTTTCAGCCCACTTGCGCGTCAGTGTGTCAGCATGGTCCTTTCATCCATCTTGTCTGTCTCATGATCGTCTTGGGATGTGTTCCTGCGCTGAGAGAAACTTGGGCAACAAACAATTGAATTAATTGCATTAGCACCCTATATTTTTATAATTTCTCACCGCAAACATAAATATAGCCTACCGCATAAAATCATCGCATTTTTCTTCCTTATTGCGTTGAGGTAACGCATCAATGTATCTTTTGGCCTTGTTTTAGCTTAAGTTTAAAGGATAAATAACTTGCTTTTTGCAAGTTATCAAACCCCCAAACTTAAACTATTGCTTGTCCCCAAGCAATGCCTATTATCAACTCTACGAGGGTTACTTAGTTCTTCAATGCCTATGGTCCTAACATCCTCTTTTCTCTTGTTCTTGTGCGCATTACTAAACAGGATTAAACTTCTGCCAAATTTCCTTCATTGCTTAAGGAAAGTTCCTTGCGCTTAGATTCTACCCTGCGCTAACTCAGCCAATCTTCTCCTTATGTCCTGGGCGCATAAAAAAAATTATATATATATATATATATATATATATATATATATATATATATATATATATAAATTTATTTTTTTTAGAAGGCAATAGACATCAAAACGCATGCTTTCGTTTTGGCTTACCCACATTTGTAATGAAAGGTATCCAACTACGGGCATTACATTTTTTTACTGTCCTATACGCTCATGAGGTGCGGTTGCATCTTCGCGCAGAGGCAAACTATGGGTGTCATAAATGCCCCTGGCTACAAACACGTCGCATTCCAGAGGAACGCATGCGTAATTTATTTATGCGCAGTCTAACGCACTCCCCCAAACTTAAAATGGACAATGTCCCCATTGTCCCCCAAACTTAAACTGGAGCGCATAGACTTAAGGAACTCAAGGCTGAGGTGCGACAGGGTCAAAAATGCGAAGGGATTTTCCTTAAGGTCTAAGGAAATGAAAACAAAGGTGAAACCAATAAACTAATGCGTGCAAGAAAACTTAAGAATTTTAGATGTGTGGATTAAAGCGAAGGAGCTAACGGAAAGAATTTTTAGATTAAAACATTATACTAAGGCAGAAGAAAAGTTGCGATGATAAAAAGAGCAAATTATATTGATGAAATGCGGGACAAAATTACAAAGATTTGGGCGCACTCATCTAATTTTAAACAAAAGAAAACAAGGAAAACATATAAGTGTTTCTTTACTCCTGCGGTGGCGGTGGAGGAGGTGGTCGGAATTGTCCTGGCGCAGGAGGGGCTCTGGGGGCGCGCACTTGAGATGGGCCTATGCCATTAGGTCTTGGTTGCGCCGGTGGTCGAATGAATAGATTAGGTGTGACGGGCAGACGACCGAAAGACTCTGTCCAACACATAAGGAAGAGGACAAGTGCATTCACACGTTGCGACAGTTCTTCTTGTTGCTTGCGCAGCAATTCTTGCTGTTGGCACATCCTTTCTTGTTGCTGGCGCAGAGGCTCCGCGACTACTTAAATCATTTGTCGCAGTTCTGAGAAGATGAGGGTTGTTTCCACATCAAGTTGTGGAACAGCCGCATTATTAGATGTGCTGGCAGAGGGTGTGGCTTGCGGTGTGGAACTGGGCGCAGGGATTTCATTATTGCGAGGAGGGCTTGGCAATGGGGCCTCATACATCTCATCTTGTCGCAAGGTCTCGTCGTGCTGCGGAGAAGGGGTTTGTTGGCCAGTCGGTGGAGGTGGTGGTGGTGGTGGTGGTGGTGGCGGCAAGGATACATTATAATCTAATTATAACATACATAATGCATGAGCATGCTTTATAACCTAAGGTGGGATTTAAATCTAAATGACATCCATAAAGCATTTAAATAGCATTTGAACCGATTTAATTGGCCCCTAGGATAAATTAAAGCTAAATTACACTAATAAAGCATATAATCTATCCTATTACATTAATCTGCAGCTCCAAAACCGGACCAGAATGCTCGAACCGACCCGAACCGATACGAACCGGCCTTGAAAATCTCAAACCGAACCAAAAACATGTTGAACCGAAGAAAACCGATCCCAGCTCAACCAAACCGCATGAACTAGACCATTAGGGCTGAAAATCACGTCTCCACGAAACCCTAACCGTCGCACAAAATCGCGACAGCGTCTAGACTCTGCAAAGCAGTGTTGCGACACTGACGCGATTTCAACTGTCCGCTGCGTGAAATCGCGACAGCATCGAGATGCGCGATGAACGGTGTTCCGACGCTGTTGCGTCTAGAGCCAAATTCTGGGTAGAACAGTGACTGTCTTCACGAAATTTGGATGATTTCTCCCGCGATTTGCATCGATCTTCAAGCTTATTCTAGACCCAGACTTACAGACTCGAAATGTATGAATATATGCCCAAAAACACAGGGGCCTTTACATTTGATCACATCAAAATTATAAATTTCTAAGGCCAATTAAACCTAAACAGTTCAACGCAAAATTAAACATTCATAATGCAAACTAAATCCCACCATTCAAAGCCAATCGCAAATCCCAAATCGATGTTTAAAAATCGATATGGCTCTAATACCATTTGCAGGGATAAAAGCCCTAGCGCAGCGGAATTTATCAGAGGACCAATTTGATCTAAACGTCGATTGGAATACCAATAGGACGACAATTATATTCACAACAGTAAAATCATAATTAAAGCTACTGTAAAGGCTATAAAACATGCTGTAAATCAATAGAAACTCCTTAGATTAATACTAAAGAAGATCCTATTGATCAATGGTTAAGGAAACTTACTTTGCTTTGAAGATCTTGATCGTTTCACCAATTCCCTTGATGGATCCTTCAAAAACAGTAGCAAGAACTTCTTTCTTTTGCTGTAAATTCACCCACGAACACCACCAATAAAGTTGCACCGGTATTCTCACTGGTTACTTGGTTGAGGGGCTTGTGGGAGCATAGATTTCAAAGGGTTTGGAAAATTTTGGAGCTCTATGATTCTTGAAAAAACGTAGAGAGATAGAGAGAGAGAGAGAGAGCGCTTGCTTGTGTGAGACCCCGAGGGATTATCGTAAAACTGAGGGAGTGAGTTAACGGATGAAAACCAACTCCCCTTAAAACCCTCTAAAAAACGTGGAGCAAGCCTAGGTTAGTGGGTTGATTAATTCTTATCAGTTAACATAACTGATAAGGAATTAATTAATTATTAAATTCAAATAATTGATTAATAATTAATCAAAATAATTAGATTACCAATTAATCTTAATTTTATTTATACAAATCACATTTATATAAATATCCCACGTAACCTATAGTTTTTAATGTAATTTAATTAAATCAAATTTAACTAAATTAAATTAAAACAAAATAATTAATTAATTCACCAATTAATTAATACTATAATTAAATATCAAATATTTAAATATATTTCTCTCAAACAAACTATAGTATTAATGTACATCTAATGCGCATTAATTATAACCTATAGTTTTAATATGAATCCAATTCATATTTTAAACTTAATATTCGAACTCCTTCGAATATACAATTCTCCCTTAGAAATTTACCTCAACGCCCTCAATGAGCTACCGGTGGGACCTAATGGACCTACAGATCAGAAGCTCCAACGATACGAGATTAATTGGCTAAACTCATTAACGAAGTTAATCAATGTTCATTAACTATGGTTCACTCCACTATAGAACCATAACTGCACTCTTCTCACTGCAGATATATTTTTGTGTCCACGGATATCGACCATTAACAGCAAGTCAGTCCTTCACGTGTGTTCGTACTCCAGCTAGGTCAAATTACCGTTTTACCCCTGGGCTACCTCTTTATCCTTAAGTCTCAGTGCTCCTCTAATGAACAACCTGTTTGAGGTCTTACCAACAAACAGAAGTCCCTCTCGTGCAATAGAGAGGGTAGGGCCCATTGTTCAAGACCCGGAGACACCACTTAAGGGAACACACCTCTACTTACCCTAAAGTTGGGAAAGAGTGAATTCCATCTTGTGTGATTATGTTCCCAGCTCCCTACTCGGTCTTGTCCCCAAAATGGTAGGCTTATTGAGTCGGCGAAAAGGTCACTCTCACCCATACAAATCAAAGGACAATCCCTCGTGAACAGGATTGAGACCAAGTTGCCTAGGTCATCCTAGTGAAATAGAAACCTAGCTAGCTAACGGTGTTACAGCTAGTGGTTAACTATTTCGCGGTTCGGTCTTATGCAAACTCATTGCACAGGATACCCCCACTCGCATGTCTACTACATGAACGCGTTGGATCATTGCGTTTGTATCATAATACAAAGCGGGTCATATTCATAGTGTCACCAGGATAAGGTACCCAGCCTTATCCCTATACTATAGACCCTTTAGGCTGTATCTTGAACAGTGATCCCTGTATGTCCCCACATACTAGTTTAAGCCTCATACTAACAGCCTAGAATATTTAGTTTATTGGATTAGGGTTAATAATGTTGGGTTTTATGCCCTAAAACTCGTAGATAGTGAATGTAAACAAATTGTATACTTGTTTCAATAAAGTGTTATTGAATTTCTACAATAAAGTGTTATTGTTAAATATTGCACAATTTGACCCAAATCCAATAAACTAAGATCCAAGGTTGCTTACATGTGACTTGAACTAGTATGTGGGGACATACGGGGATCGGTGTTCAAGTAACAACCTAAAAGGTCTATAGTATAGGGATAAGGATGGGTACCTTATCCTGATAACACTATGTGATACGGCCCGCTTTGTATTCGATACAGACGTATTGATCCAAGGCGTCCATGTAGGAGACATGCGAGCGGGGGTATCCTATGCAATGAGTTTGCATAAGACCGAACCACGAAATAGTCAACCATTAGTTATAACACCGTTAACTAGTTAGGTTACTGTTTCAATAGGATGACCTAGGTAACTCAGTCTTAATCCTGAGTGTGTCATGAACTCCTTCTCATGAGGGATTGTCCTTTGATTAGCATGGGTGAGAGTGGCCAATACGCCGACTCAATATGCCTTCCTTTTTGGGGACAAGACCGAGTGGGAGGCTGGGGACATGACAACACAAGAAGGAATTCACTCCTTCCCACTTCTAGGAGAAGTAGATGAGTGTTCCCTTAAGTGGTGACTCCGGGACTTGAACACAGGGATCCCGTCCTCTCACTGGCCCGAGAGGAACTTTCTGTTTAATGGTTGGACCATAAACAGGTTGTTCATTAGAGGAGCGCTGGTACTTAAGGAGACAAATCTAACACAGGGGTAAAACGGTAATTTGACCCAACTGTAGTTACGAACACTTGTGAAGGATTGACTTACCGGTATAGGTCTATATCCGTGGACACAGAAATGTTCTACAGTGAGAAGAGTTCAGTTGTGGGTCTTTAGTGGAATGACCCACAGTTAATGAATATTGGTTAACCTGATTAATGAGTTTAATCGGTTAACCTCATATCATTGGAGCTTCTGATCTGTAGGTCCATTAGATCCCCCTGCTAGCTCGTAAAGAGTAATTAGAAACAATTATATCTTGAGAGAATTTGAATAGTTCAAATTCATATTGGGAATTAAGTTAATTGTATGAGATACAAATTAATATAATGTATAATGATACATTAAAATATAAAGTATAATTTGAAATTAAACTTTATTATTATGAGAGAAATAAATATTTGAAGAAGTTCAAATATCAATATGAATTTGATTCATATTAAATTTATAGGATATAAGAGAATTGGAAGGAGTTCCAATTTTAATATGAATTTGATTCATATTATAGAATTAATTAATTGAAGGCCTGAAATTAAATATATGATATTTAATTGGGTAATTAATTAATTAACTAATAGAAGGTCTGAAATTAAATATATGATATTTAATTGGTGATTAATTAATTTAAAGAATTAATTAATTGGAAATTAATCAATTATGAAAATGATTAATCACTTGTGGAAGTAACTAATCATTTATGGAAATGATTTAATCACTTATGGAAGTGATCAATCATTTATAGAAAAGATTAATCAATTATGGAATTGATTGGTTATGGAATTGATTGATTATGGAAAAGATTAAATCAGTTATGGAAATAATTGATTTTAAATGAATATTTTATTCATGGCCTTTCTCCTATAAATAGAACACTAACCCTAGGGTTTAGGTGATACAACATATGGCCACCATAAGGCCTTCTCATATTCTCTCAACTCAAGAACTTTAGGGAGAATTTTCTCTCTAGAGTTTTTCCCATTCAAGATTAGGTAGTCCCACAACTACGTTCCTAATCTTAGAGTTATAGCGGGGAAGATCAAATGGTGGTGTTCTTCGTTGTTGCAGAGCAATCAAGAATCATTCGTTGAAGTATTCAGAGTCGTCAACGGAGGTATGTTTTTCACCGCTTAACCTTTTGCCAATGCATTGGTATTTTGTGAAAACAAAATTAATTTACGAACGGTCCAATTGCGCTTCCGCTAACGGAATTGGGGAATTCCAATCCTTCAAATAAGACAAGATTACTCAATACAAACAAGATAAATGAATCATACATCATTTTATTAATGTTCGGTCAAATGTTACATTTACTATCTACGCGTTTTAGGGCATAAAACTCAACAGTTTTGTCACTCACTGCTTTGGCTAATTCCCTGGCCTGTAGGCTCGATCTATTTCCTCTTGGCTTGAAGGAATCAAAATGAGATTCCCAACGGATTTGTCTAGAAATCCCCCGAACACAAAAAATCCAGATTCGTACTTCTCTGCTACCCTCTACTTTTCTCCTCTTAGTTTTTCTTGTGTAGCTCAAACCGAATTAAAAACCAGAGATAGGCATATTGAATCAAGATTCTTCCATGGTTGCACTTGCATGAGCTTTCCCCTCTCTTCTTCAACCTCAAAACTCCAGCAAGCTCCTTCTTCTTCTTCTTTCACTCTCTCCCTCGAATGGTTCTGAAGATTTGATGGGAAATGATGAAGAAAATGGGCTGAGGCGGTGGATTCTCTTCAAGCACCGAAAATGTGTATTTAACCACTAAGCACCGTTTGGGTTTTTCCATTTTCTTTTTTTTTTTTTTCCTTTTCCTATTTTCTTCTCTTTTCCTTTCATTTTCTTTGTTTCCTTTCTTTTCTTTTTCTTTAAATAAACTCCAAAATTATCAAAGACAACCTCAACCAAAAGTTTTGTCATTTTTCTTCAACAATGAAACAACAACTTTAATCCAACTTCCACAATAGGTGACAAGAGCAAATAATCAAAGTGAAGTCTCGGGTTTACATATAGTATATGACAGAATTATTTGAATTTGATTCAAATAGAAAATTAATTAAATATTTGATATTTAATTAAAGAAATAATTAATTTGAGAACTAAATTAATTAGTTTAATTTAATTAAATATGATTTAATTAAATTAATACTATAGTTCATATTTAATGTACAATAGATGCACATTAAAACTATAGGTTAAATGAGAGAGACATATTTGAGTTTAATTCAAATATAATATTAATTAAATATATGATATTTAATTAGTTGGTTGTATTAATTCAGTTAAATATGATTTAATTGAATTTAAAATGTTGATTTGGTTAAAATTAATTTAATGTGCATAATATATAGTTTTAACATATATTAATTTAATGGTTAAATTAATATGTATTGAGGAATGAGGTTTTGACACCTCATTGGAGATACACAATTGTAACTCCCCACCCTCCTTCAACCAACGGGTGTGGTGGGCATTACAGAAGGTAGTTCTGCATTCTCACCAATCAGTCTCTCTTGGAAAATCTCTCTCAAGATCCTCTCTCAAGATTTTCTCTCAAGAAAACGCAGAAACATTGATGCTGAAATTTTTCCCTTTGAAGATGGCGATCCTAAAAAAACTCAAGTAATGAAGCTGCAAAAATTATTTAGAGTACAAAGAGATCTCAACACTCTTGTTATTTTTCTTAACTAAGACAAGAAGAGTTGCAGCCATATAAAAGGACTGACCCGAAGAACCTAATAAGGAAAGTGCTATAAAAGAAAATTCTAGCTTTCCTTATATCAAATGTAACGGTAAAAGATAGATTTCCTTAATTACAAGGAGTAATTTCCTGACATAATTCTCTTCAAAAGGAATGTAATATTGTCTTGATTTCCAGCTGGGTGGATATTTGGAAAGAGTTATTTTAGGACCACATTTAATCTGAATTGCTATTGATCTGAGGGGTTGATTTGTTGATCTGTTCGTGATTGATATGAGGCTATTTGTTGTTGTTTCTGTTTATCTATTTGTGGCTGATTTGATGCATTTTTGTTGATCTGGTGGTGGTTTATCATCTTTCCTCAAACTGGAGTGGGGTGAAGCTTGAACTCCAAGTTTGCATCTGAAGTCACAGAATAAAGATTTACCTAATGGCTTGGTAAAGACATCAGCGAGTTGTCTTGTAGATGGAATGTAGAGCGAGATCAAGGATCCTAAGGCTACTTTTTCTCTAACAAAATGGTAATCTAATTCGATTTGTTTCGTGCGCGCATGGAACATTGGATTGATGGTCATATGGAAGGCGCTCATATTATCACAGAATAGTTGTGGGGGTTGAGCAAGTTTGATGCCAATGTCTCTGAGAATGAATGTGATCCAAGTGAGTTCTGCTGTGGTACTTGCCATAGCACGATATTCAGCCTCAGAGCTAGAGCGAGCCACTGTTGGTTGTTTCATGGAGGACCATGAGATACAATTGGCACCAAGAAAGATGCAAAATCCTGTTGTGCTTCTTTGAGTAATAGGGCATCCTCCCCAATCTGCATCACATAAACCATAAAGAGTTAGTGGGCTGTTCTTATGAAAAATAATTCCATACTCGATGGTCCCGCTAATATATATGAGGATGCGTTTCACTGCTCGCATGTGTTGTATAGTGGCCATTTGCATGTGTTGACAAACTTTGTTTACAGCATGAGTAATATCTGGTCGAGAAAGGGTGAGATATTGTAGGGAGCGACCAATTTTTCTGTATTCTGTGACATCAACAACATCATGATCATTTGAATAAGAGGATGCTGCCACTGCCATGGGAGTTTTGAAGTGAGACGCTCCTAGCATGTTGCTTTTGGTTAAGATATCCCTTGCATATTTCCGTTGAGATAGGTGGAGCCCCTAAGAGGTGTATTGAACTTCAAGTCCTAAGAAGTGATGGAGAGCCCCCAGATCTTTAATGGCAAATTCTGTACCCAATGTCCCAATAAGATGATAAATAGAGTCAGTGTTGCTTCCTGTGATTATGATATCATCAACATAAATTAACATGAGAAGTATGATATTATGATGTTTGAAAATGAAGAGAGATGGGTCAGATCGACAACATGTGAACCCAAGGTGTAGGAGGTACTGAGATAGACATTCAAACCAAGCCCTTGGAGCTTGTTTTAGTCCATATAGAGATTTGTTTAGTTTACAAACATGATTTGGAAACTTTGGATGATAGAAGCCAGGGGGTTGTGTCATATATATGGTTTCTTTGAGATTTCCATGTAGGAAGGCATTTTTCACATCGAGTTGCCTGAGTGTCCAATTTTGGCTAACTACTAGTGCAAGGACAATGCGAATTGTAGAGGCTTTGACTACAGGGCTAAATGTTTCTTCATAGTCTAGGCCTTCAATTTGACTATACCCTTGTGCAACTAGGCGAGCCTTATATCGTTCAATGGTACCATCCTCCTTTAGTTTTGTTTTGAAAATCCATTTGGACCCAATAATGTTGGCATTGGTAGGTTGGGGAACAAGTGTCCAAGTTTCATTTTGGTGAAGGGCTTGGATTTCTTCTTCCATGGCATTCTTCCAATGAGGAACTTGAAGGGCACTTTTGTAGGTTTTTGGTTCCATGGTTGTGGATATAGTGAGAAATGATGAATGTTTGTGTTGAGAGGACTTTATTTTCTGCACTTGTTGGTGTAATACAGGATCATGATTGGGATTACGGGAGAGCTTTTGTCTAGTCACCATGTGATGATTTGACTCCGTATTTTCATGTGTGGTTGTTCCATTTTGCTGTTTTGATAGGTCCAACCATTGAGTACCTGCATTAGAAACATTTAAGTCAACAAATGATTGTTCACTAATGTCGGGTAAATCAATAGCATTTAAAGATGGAAGAGTTGGAGTATCCTTATGTTCTATTGAGTCACGTTGAACTATTGGTATGGACTCATTTTATCCTTCTGAGTGAGGATAAGCATTTCCATTTACTGATGTTGTAGTGTCACTTTGAGGTAAATTGACATCAGTTGGAGAACACTGTTGTACTTGTTCATTTGGCATCGTGATAATGCTTTGAGTAGGTAATTGAGCATTTGTATCAAGTGGTTGATGTATGTCCACTAGATTTTGATTTTCTTGGCATGGTGATTATTGATTGGTTGTTGTTGTGTGACTGTTTGGAAGATGCTCAAGTTGTATATTGACATTGTCTTTCTCCTTGCATTTCTTAGTTGAGTTGGTAGATATCTTTCCTTCATCAAATAAATCCACAAAGGTTCTTTTAAATGTACTGGAGCAATCCTTTGAGCTGGTCTTGTCACTTTGTTTTCGTTGTGTGGGTGCATTTTCTTCTCCAGTGGTGATATTCCACTCTTCCAAACCTGCAAAATCAGTTGCTACAAGGGGCTGCATAGTACTAATAAGTGTTGTGTTATTGGGTGAATATGGAAAACAATCCTCATCAAAAATAACATGCCTTGAAATGTAAACTCGATTGGTACTTGCATCCAAGCATCTATATCCTTTGTGAGATGGACTATAACCAAGAAACACACAAGGATATGTTCGTTTTTCAAATTTGTTTTTAGTGTAATTTCACAAGTAAGGAAAACATCGACAACCAAAAACTTTAATCCCATTATAGTTAGGTGTTCTTTTAAAGAGAAAGGGACTTTGGTTGTCTAAGACTTTACTAGGCATTCGATTAATAAGAAATACAACAGTCATAAATGCATCTACCCAATATTTCATTGGAACATTAGATTGAAAAATAAGAGTCAAACCTGTTTCAACAATATGGCGATGCTTTCTTTCCACCACTCCATTTTGTTGGGGTGTATGGGGACAAGAAAATTGATGGATTATGCCACTTTCTTCCAAGAATTGTTTGAAATCAAGGGATGTGAACTCACCTCCTCCGTCACTTTGAAATACTTTGATCGTTCTATCAAGTTGGTTTTCTACCATGAGCTTGAACTTTTTAAAGCGAGAGAAAAACTCCGACTTTCGTTTGAGTGGATATATCCAAGTAAACCTAGAGAAATCATCTACAAAGCTCGCATAATATTTATAGTTTTGAAACGAAAGAATAGGAGTTGGACCCCATAGATCACAATGAACTTTTTCTAGAGGAACAGTACTTAAGATATCATTGGAATGAAATTTTAGTCTACAACTTTTTCCCATTTGACAAAAGGAACAAACATGAGTAATTTTATTCCAACTAGAAATGTCAATTAAGCTTTGATCATACAAGGATTTTAGGCCATTTTCATTTAGGTGACCCATTCTTTTATGCCAAAGTGAATAGGAAGCTCTATTAGCAGATGTGGTAGCTAAACAAGCTTTATGATGCTGCTGGTTTTGTTCTTCCAGGGCATAGAGTCCTGCTGTCTTCACTCCTTTAGCAAGAATTTGTCCCTGTTTGTTCTTTATAAAGAAACCATCAGCATAAAAAACAATAGAGCAATTATTATCTTTAGTTAATTTGCTGACAGACAATAGATTTTTGGTAATTTTAGGGGCTATCAACACATTTTTTAGTTTTAAATCCATATGTTTAGTATTTATTTTTCCTTGACCAATGTGAGATATACTTAACTTTTCTCCATTTCCAACATATATTGTGTCAGGTCCATGATAAGGTTGTAGCTCAGAGACTTTACCAGGATCATTGATGATGTGAGATGAAGCGCCTGAGTCAGCATAGAGCAATGGATCTACTCCTTCATTGATGTTCATGACAGCAAGAGCCTTAGGTATATCCTTAGCTTGGTATGAGTGATCAAAGCGATTCCAACACTCCAAGGTTGTATGATTACCTTTCCCACATATTTGGCAAGTGATTTGATTAGTTTTAAAAGGTGTGTTGTTGGACAAACTTGAGTTTTGACTTGTTCCATGTGTATGGTTGTTCTGTTGGGAAGAGTTGTGATTTCCAGCAGAGTAATTGTGATTTCTTCCTTGAAGAAATCCTCTTCCTCTTGAAGAAAATATTCTGCCCTTTCCTCGAGCTCTTCCCCTCTGTGAGTAGAAAGCGTGTTCATGATTTGGAAGGGTAGATTTTTCTTCCTCTACTTCAGAATTCATACTAACTTCATGAGCTTTGAGTGCAAGGACAAACTCATTATAGGTAGGATATGGTGCTTTAATGAGCATAGTAGTCTTGAAGTCTTTATATTTACTTCCAAGACCTCTAGCCACATGGAATACTTTCGTCAAATCATCAACTGGCTTCTTCATTGCTGCAAGTTGATCACAAGTTCTCTTAATTTTCATCAAATAATCATCAATAGATAAGTTACCTTTCTTTATGCTTAGGAGAGTTTCATTCAAGTGAATCTCATTCTCCTTTGTCATTGTCAAGAGTTGTTCCTCAAGGGAATTCCACACTTGATGTGCTGTCTCGGTCCCTTCAATCATCCCAAGCACCTCTTCTGTTATGATTCCCAAAAGCCAAGAAGTTATCAAACCATCATTATTCACCCAATTGATGTATTGAGGATTGGCAGTGGAGTTGCTGTCTTTGTTTTCTACTTCTTTTCGAGGTGCTTCTCCAGCTTGGAGATGATGATCTATGCCCATGCTTCTCACCAAGGGTAGAACTTGTGACTTCCATAATAGAAAGTTGTTTGAGTTTAACTTGATTGAGATCAAGCTGGAGCATTGATGAAAGGACTGAATGGTAAGCAATGGTTCTGTTTTTGCCATAATACTAAGATGAAGATTGTACCAGGATGTTGAGTTTTCTGTTCTTCGAGTCACTGCTCTGATACCATATTAGATTATATGGGGTTCCATCTCAAAACCAATTGGCTTTCAATGTGGGATCCTCAACATGCCCCCTCAAGATGGTGCCTCTTTGGGTTCACCATTCTTGGATCGGATCCCAATTTTTTCTTTGGATCGAATACCCATTTGGGTTTAATGGGCTCTGATACCATAAAAAAACTCAAGTAATGAAGCTGCAAAAATTATTTAGAGTACAAAGAGATGTCAACACTCTTGTTATTTTTCTTAACTAAGACAAGAAGGGTTGCAGCCATATAAAAGGACTGACCCGAAGAACCTAATAAGGAAAGTGCTATAAAAGAAAATTCTGGCTTTCCTTATATCAAATGTAACGGTAAAAGAAAGATTTCCTTAATTACAAGGAGTAATTTCCTGACATAATTCTCTTCAAAAGGAATGTAATATTGTCTTGATTTCCAGCTGGGTGCATATTTGGAAAGAGTTATTTTAGGACCACATTTAATCTGAATTGCTATTGATCTGAGGGGTTGATTTGTTGATCTGTTCGTGATTGATATGAGGCTATTTGTTGTTGTTTTTGTTTATCTATTTGTGACTGATTTGATGCATTTTTGCTGATCTGGTGGTGGTTTATCAGATCCCACAATCACAACCTCAAGAACTCAGAGATTAGTGGGTGTTTACTAGTGGTTGTGCCCAATCGAATTCTTGTTCGTTGAGGAGCATAGTGCTGTGAAATTTGGTCTACAACATGTAAGTACCAAATTCTCTAAATAGTTTAGAGTAGAATTTCATGCTTAATATAGGTTTTAATTTTGAGAAACGTTCTTAAATTTCTTTGCCAACGTACGGGTTTTTCCTAAACAAATTTCAATGTGAAACGGTCTGATATACGCTTCCGCTGCCAAAGGATTTTCATTCCTTCACTAAGATCCAATATTGCTTCCGTAATTTAGATATTAACACTTTCAATTGGTATCAGAGCATGGTTTGAGCACCTAATTTTCTTTAATTTGATCATGGTGGGTATCATTTTGAAATTCAATTTGCGTGGGTGCTGAAATGGATATATTACAGTTTTGGCAATTTTTTACTCTTCAATTTGTTGATGAAATTGTAATTGCTCACATGTATATGAGCTTTAATGTGTTGAGAAGAGTCTGTACTTTTTGGAGAGTCATTAGAGTCCGTTTAGTACTGTAATTGATCGAAAGAAGGAGAAGAACTCAAGCTGGCCGAAGAACAGGGGGCTTCCAGTCGCATCAGCATCGCGACGCTGTTCTTCAGTGTCTCGACGCTGATGAGTTTTCAAAGAAGGCGTGCGTTTTTTTCCAGATCTCAGCGGTTCAAGTGTTTCTTGGTCTTGTTCGACCATTCTTGGCCGGTTCAACCCCATCTGGTCTAGTTCAATGATGTTCAAGCCTTGGGAGGTCCGGTTCGACCCATTTTAAGGCGGTTCGAGATGGTTCAAATTTCCCGGAAGCTTCTCAACACAATATTTTATTATTATTTGTAATATTTAGCTAATTGCTTGCTTAGATTGCCAAAACCGGTCCATTTTCAATGTGGTTTAATTATTTATGCTTTATGAATGCATGTTATAATTAGTATGAATGTTATATGCATAAGAGTATGTCATATAGATTTAAAATCCCACCATAGGAAGTATGCTTCATGCATTTAAGTATGTTATAAAAGGTTATAATATAAGTATGCATGATTTAGGTTTCGTGTTAGATGCATGTTAAATGAATAGTTCTCGTTAATTATAATCGTTATATATACTAAACGAAAATGAACGAGCATGCAACATGAAACTTCGTTAGCTCGATATTAAAGCATTAAGGTCGATTAGAAAGCATGTTATAGGTTGATCTCTATTATAATCGAGTTATAAACCGAGATAGATGTAAAAGCTATAACAAAGATAGTTGCATGCTCACCTAGGGTTAAAACGAACCAAATCGATTAATCTCATAGAATAGGTCGATAACTTGTAAAGTTAAGGTTACAAGAGAACTCACCCAGTTCGATGCTGTCTAAGACTGGAGGTATTTAAGTTGACGGTTTACGGAACACCTCCTACCTGGGCATCGGGCCGGTACTTGAGTTAAGTTAACCTAGGTTTTACAAGCATGCACGTGAGAGATGTGAGGTTATAAATCACCTAGACATCGTAGGTTAATTTATAACCTAGACTTAGGTAAGTATTCAATTAGCCGGAATATGCCTAAGTAACAATTTACCCAATATCGTTAAAATACTAAGTGGGAGAAAAGATAAACATTGTTTTTCTCACACTCTCCTTATAAATTCACACGATGAGATTTATGTTTGGCCTCGTGTTGCTTACTAACGCAACTGTTCCATTCGGAAGGTGTTTGCATAAGTCAATATCAAAGTGAATGGAGAATGTATGTATAGTAAGTGGGAGAAGGAAGCGTGTCAACGCATCCTATGGTCTCTTCCATTAGTTTACACCGTGAGATCTCTATGTTGCGCCTGCTAAGTATGCCCTGGAGCTACTGCACTATTCGGAGGGATGTAACATAGGAATCGGAACACAGTAAACACCAGAAATGGATAAGGATTTCTTAGGACCATTCCAGCTTTAGCTTTTCCATTCGGTAGCATTGCTGGGGCCGTTCTCTGAAATCTGAACAAATGGAGGGCCACACTTACAAGATAAAATAATGGTTAGCTTAATCTTGGCCAAAGTAGCGATAACTAAAATGATACATAAATAAAGGAGTTATTCTGGTTGATTTAGTAATTCAGCAAAAACACACAAGCAATCAAAGAAACCCTAGAAAACTATTGATTTAGTTTTTGCACCTATACTTCAGAGGTTTAGAATAAAAGCCATCGAAGGGTGGTCAGCTACTCCTCCTCTGAATTGAGACAATCTCAACCAAACCCCAACACCAAAATAACTCATATTCCGTCAGTGTTTAGTTACGGTTGGTCGGTCAAGGATTCGTTAACATATTTAACTCATTCCCGTAAGTGTAACCCTCCCACTTTTAGATCTCAGAGGTACGCACCAACAGGCTACCGAAGGGACAACTGTTGGTGATTAACCTAAGTGACCCTATCCATTTCTAGAGTCTGCGGTGTTTCAAAACCTATGATCGAGCCCTCCAAAGGGATGGTCGCTCCAGGACGACACGCAGGCGGATCATAAGAATCTCACGGTGCGACCTTATGGTTGGAGACTGTAGGATACGTTGACATGCATCCTGCTCCCACTTACTATTGACATTTTCCACATTCACCTTGTTATTAACCCATGCAAACACTTTTCGAAGGGAGGCCGCACCAAAGGCGACACGAAGCAGAGTATGGATCTCACGGTGTGAACACAAGGGGACGTGAGAGTAAGAACTTCATATGAAAATCTTGTTTTTATATTTATCCTCCCACTTTCAGATCTCAGAGGCACGCACCAACGGGCTACCAAAGGGAAAGACAACTGTTGGTAATTAACCTAAGAGTCCTTATCCTTTTCAGGAGTTCACGGTGTTCCAAATCCTATGATCAGGCCCTCCGAAGGGATGGTTGTTCCAGGGCAACACGCAGGCGGACCATAGAACTCTCACGGTGTGTACTAAGGGCGGAGACCGAGGGATACGTTGACACGCGTCCCGCTCCCACTTAAATGTCCTACCATTTATTTAGGGTAATTTAACTTAGATAGATTCGACAAGTTAATCCATCTAAGTTTAATCCTATTATAACTCTTATAATAAGAACTTTACTCTATCTTCTAAGTGAACTAAACACTTTTAATTAACCTAGTGATATTGCATACTAACATTTAAACTATGACTAATTCAATTCAGGTGTGTCGGGCTAGTTCCCTAGTAGGAGGTGTTCTGTAAACCGTCATCTTAAGTACCCCCAACCTTAGACAGAACTTAACTGGCAGAGTTCCCTTATAATCATAACAATGCTTTTCCTACTTGGTTCAATTAAAAATATTTTTAATACTAAGTAAGAAAAATTATAATCCTATTAGAAATTGTATCTTAGGTCAAATTAATTATAAACAAATTTAAAATTAATCTATTTTTCCTGAGATCCTATGTTTGCATGCAATTCTTTGTTATAGGTTAACAGTTTCTATTCATTAATTTTATAACTATTATAAATTTTATATAAATTTTAATGAATTAACTCTATAACATGCTACTATAGTGAAATAAATTAACAATCAAATTCTAATTAATTTATAAACCATACACAAGCACTCATGACATACATTAATATAACAATTATATTAAACTAAGGTAATGTCATGCTCAATGCATTTTAATTTTCATTTTAATTAATCTAACTCTTAAATTAATTTCCCAAGAAAATTAAAACTATGCATTGATCATTTCATATATTAATATAACTCTTTATATTAATTGCTCATCAAAAATAAATTAAGCATATAAATTATTTTCATAAATATAACTTATATTTTTTACTAAAATAATTTCATGTTCAATGCTTCTCCATTTTCATCCATTTAACATAAAAAATTATATTAAACATCCATGAAAATATAATTCATACATAATTTAAACATTATAACAATTATAATAATAAATATGCATGAATATGCTTAACCTATGGTGGGAATTTAAGCTATATGACATCCATAAAGCAAGATAAATAGCTAAGTAGACAGGTTTTGGCATCCTAGGATAACAGAATTGCAAAATTACAATACTTTTACACTAAATTTATCCTATCTAGTCGTGAACCGCCTCGAAACAGCCTCAAAACAGCTTGAACCGGCCTGAAACCAGCAGAACCGGTCAAAACCCGAAGAAAAATGGTCAAAATACTCGAGAACCGATCAAAACCTGCTGAATCAGTCAAGAATCAAACCTGAAACTCGCGAACCGATCAAGAACCGTGCCGGAACCGATCAAATTTCGAAGGAATCGTTGAAAACAACCCAAACTGGTCAAGATAGAACTTGTCAAATCTCCAACGAACCGGTCATAGATCGCTGAAAACCGGTTGTGAAGGAATGAAAATCCTCCGCAGCGGAAGCGTGTATCAGATCGTTCGTTCTTAATTGGGTTTCACAGAAAACACCGATCCGATACATTGGCTTTAAATTTCAGAACAATTCTAAAACATAAACAGATTAAGCATTCTGATTTCTAAAACTAAACTAATTAGGATTAGAAACCTACTTGTTGAAGAAACACTTTCTTCATAGTGCTCCAAAAACACGAACGATTCGTCGTTGACCTTTCCAAGAACACAACCATCAAAGATCACCCACTATACTCTGAATTCTTGAGGTTGAGATTGTGGGATCTCCTCTTGAATTGTTGGGAATGGATTTTCAGCAAGAAGCTGAATGTATTTTTCCTTGAGAGAAAAACTTGAGAGGGATTGCAATTGAGAGAAAAAATTGTGAGAGTACAGAACTCTCTGTGTGTTCCACGATTAGGGAGGGAGTTACACAATCATCTCAAATCCAACGGCTGAGAATTAAACTATTATTAAAGATTAATAATAATTTAAATAAAAAACTATATATTATGAAATAAATTAATTTAATCAAATCTAATTTAATTAAATTAATTCCAACATATAGTTTCCCTACTTAATTCAATTAAATCGTATTTAATTGAACTAACTAGGCCAACCTATTAATCAAATATCATATATTTAATTAATGACACTTCTCTCCATTAACCTATAGTTTTAATGTGCATCTAATGTACATTAAAGATAAACTATAGTATTAATTTAATTAAATCATATTTAATCAAATTAAATTAAACTAAATAATTAATTCTCCAATTAATTAATTCTTTAATTAAATATAAAATATTTAATTAATTTTCTATTTGAATCAAATTTAAATAATTCTCTCATATACTATAGTTTTAATATGAATCTCTATTCATATTATTTTAACCTATAGTTTAATATGAATCTAATTCATATTTAATATTTGAACTCCTTCAAATATTTAATTTTTCTCATTAATTAATTTTGAATCACATCCAAAACTAATTTTATACTATAGAGTTTAATTCACCAATTAAACTTATATTATAATGTATCTTCATACATTATCTTAATTGTATCAAATACAATATAATTCTCTTAACGAATTTGAACACACTTCAAATTCTATTCAAGACTATTTAACCTCAGAACCCTTTACGAGCTAGCAGGTGGACCTACAGATCAGAAGCTCCAACGATACGAGACTAATTGGCTAAACTCATTAACCAAGTTAGTCAACATTCGTTAACTGTGGGTCACTCCACTAAAGACCCACAACTACACTCTTCTCACTGTAGAATATTTTTGTGTGCACAACATTCGTTAACTGTGGGTCACTCCACTAAAGACCTACAGCTGCACTCTTCTCACTGTAGAATATTTTTGTGTGCACAACATTCGTTAACTGTGGGTCACTCCACTAAAGACCTACAGCTGCACTCTTCTCACTGTAGAATATTTCTGTGTGCACGGATATTGACAAATAACGGTAAGTCAATCCTTCACGAGTGTTCGTAACGCCAGCTGGGTCAAATTACCGTTTTACCCCTAGGTTACCTCTGGATCCTTAAGTACCATTGATTCCTCTAATAAACAATCTGTTTATGGTCCAACCAATAAACAGCAGTTCCTCTCAGGCCAGGAGAAGACAGGTGCCCTTGTTCAAGACCTAGAATCAGTCCTTAAGGAAACACACATCTGCTTGCCCCAATAGGGGAAGAAGTGAATTCCATCTTGTAATGTTATGTTCCCAGCCCCCACTCGGTCTTGCCCTTGAAATGGTAGGCTTATTGAGTCGGCGAACTGGCCACTCGCACCCTTAAAAATCTAAGGACAATCCCTCCTGAAAGGGGTTCATAACATACTCAGGATTTAGATTGAGTTACCTAGGTCATCTTATTGAAATAGAAACCTAAACTAGTTAACGGTGTCACATCTAGTGGTTACTATTTCGTGGTCCGGTCTTATGCAAACTCATTGCACAGGATACCCCCACTTGCATGTCTCCTACATGGATGCTTTGGATCATTACATCTATATCGAATACAAAGTGGGTCGTATCTCATAGTGTCACGAGGATAAGGTACCCAACCTTATCCCTATACTATAGGTCATTTAGGTTGTTACTTGAACACTGATCCCCGTATGTCCCCACATACTAGTTCAAGTTTCATCTAAACAACCTAGGATCTTAGTTTATTGGATTTGGGTCAAATTGTGCAATTTCAGTACAATAACTTTTTATTGTATAAATCTCAATAGCAACGTATTGAGACAAGTAAACAATTTGCCACCATTCACTATCTACGAGTTTTAGGGCATAAAACCAAACAGGCTGAACCGCTGAGACTCACATCGAACTGCGCCTGAAAACGTTGGATCGCGCTGAACCGATCTTGACCCGCGTCGAACCGAGACGAACCGCTCTAGATCGTCGGCTCCTAGGGTTGACGTCATTCTCTTTGTATTGCTGATGTCATGATTACGTCAACCATCATTTTTTTTTCAATTGCAACCTTTGTTTTCCAGTTTTCCCTTCTTCCAACATCTGTTTTCTTTGATTTTTGGCCAATTTTCTTCAATTCTTTGCCGCAAATCATCAAAACACGAACGACACAGACTTACAGACTCAATTTGCAAGTAAATGCCCAAAACACGTGGCCCTTACATTGATCAAATCAACAAAAAAATTTGAAAATCTAATGCCAAAAACCCAAAACATCTACTAGCAAACCTTTCGTTCACCAAATGCATAAACGTAATTCCACCATTGAACCAATGCAAATTTTAGAGAAACAAAATTAGGCATATGATCGGCTCTGATGCCAATTGTAGGATTCGAATTCCGTAATTTCGTTAAGCGGAAGCGAGTTGGGACCGATTCGCAGTTAATTTTGTTTAATCTAAAATACCAATACATTGGCAATAAACATAGAACTATTCTATATTTATATTTATTAAGGTTAAGCGTACAACCTTAGATCTAATCTAAAAGAGAGAAGCATACATACCGTCGTTGTCGTCTCTAAAATATCAAGAACGCCTTTCTTGATTTCATAGGGACCAAGCGTCAACAATTGGGACACCACCACTGTGGCTACACCGTTATGACTCTAAGACTTCTAGAGGTAGGAGACTTGTGGGAGCCTTCAGGGGAATTCGCTAAGAGTAGCAGAATGAATGGGATGTCTTTCATCCCACCCCAGGGGTCCTATTTATACGTAAAGACAATAAGATCTAATCCTTATAGGAAAAGGTCATGAATAAGATCTAATCAAATCTATTATCTTATTCATATCTAATTTTAATAAATAACTAATTAATTCCATAATTAATTAATTACCCAATTAAATATCATATATTTAATTTAAGGGATTTTATTAAATTATAAATATAAATCCAATTCATATTAATTATTTGAACTCTTTCAAATATTTTCTCTCAAAAAATTTAATTTTGAAATTAATTCAAAATTATATTATAAAGTTTCATAAACTTTATATTATAATGCATCAAGGACCGAATGGACCTGCAGATCAGAAGCTCCAACAATATGAGATTAATCGACTAAACTCATTAACCAATTAATCAATTTTCGTTAAATGTGGGTTCACTCCACTAAAGACCCACAGTTGCACTCTTCTCACTGCAGACATAATTCTGTGTCCACGAATATAGACCAATAACAGCAAGTTAGTCCTTCACAAATGTTTGTAACTCCAGCTGGGTCAAATTACCTTTTTACCCCTGAGTTACCTCTACTCCCTTAAGAACTAGTGCTCCTCTAATGAACAATCTGTTTGTGGTCCAACCATCAAACAGAAACCCCTCTCGGGCCAGTGAGAGGGTAGGGTCCTTTGTTCAAGACCCGGAGACACCACTTAAGGGAACACTCATCTACTTCTTCAAAAGTTGGAAAGAGTGAATTCCATCTTGTGTGATTATGTTCCCAGCTCCCCACTTGGTCTTGTCCCCAAAATTGTAGGTTTATTAAGTCGGCGTACTGACCACTCTCACCCATACAAATCAAAGGACAATCCCTCGTGAACATAAGTCCATAATCCACTCAGGATTCAGACTAAGTTGTCTAGGTCATCCTAGTGAAATAGAAACCTAACTAGTTAACAGTGTTACAGCTAGCGGTTACTATTTTGCGGTCCGGTCTTATGCAAACTCATTGAATAGGATACCCCCACTCGCATGTCCCCTACAAGAACGCTTTGGATCATTGTGTTTGTATCAAATACAAAGTGGGTCGTATCCATATTGTCATCAGATAAGGTACCCAACCTTATCTCTATACTATAGTCCTTTTAGGTTTTTACTTGAATAATGATCCCCATATGTCCTCACATACTAGTTCAAGTTACATACAAACAACCTTGGATCTTAGTTTATTGGATTTGGGTTATATTGTGAATTACTTAACAATAACACTTTATTGTAGAAACTCAGTAACACTTTATTGAAACAAGTTTTATGTTTTATTGAAACACTTTATTTGGGTTATATTTGTTTACATTCACTATCTACGAGTTTTTGGGCATAAAACCCAACAGCCAGTAGATGACAAGGATGATGTTCCTCTCACTCAGTGCAAGGGGGTGCGCACCCTGCCTCTGGTCATTCGAGAACTGCCTTTGCGCCAAGAAGAGGGCCCCAGTGCCCTGAAGAAGAGAAAAAGAGCCGCTGGCGCAGCGGCCAAGGGTAAAAATAAAGTTGGGGAGAAGCGCCCCAACTTCATAGAGGAGCGCGGTTTAAGTCGTGCGCTCCCGTAAGCAATGCAAGATCAAATCACTAACTGCAGGTGGGAACTGGCGTGTGAAGGGCTTCAAGAGTTTATGCCTATGATGGTGCAGGAGTTTTACCACGCATCCTAGAATAAAGAGATCGACGAAGTCATGGTGCGCGATACCATAGTCGCATTATCTCCTAGCATCATCAACATACTATTCGACTTGAGAGATGTGTCGGAAGCAGAAGGGAACAATTTGTTGGACTCCCAAGACGAAGACTTCCTACGGGAAGTTCTTGAAACCGTGGCACGGGCCGACACTAGATGGGAAGGAAGGGGCGTCGCAAGGATTCTTCGTCCTTAGTGGCTCAACCTAGAGGCCATTGTCTGGATGTATTGCTATTCGACTTGAGAGATGTGCCGGAAGCAGAAGGGAATAGCTTGTTGGACTCCCAAGACGAAGACTTCCTACGGGAAGTTCTTGAAACCGTGGCACGGGCCGACGCCAGATGGGAAGGAAGGGGCGTCGCAAGGATTATTCGTCCTTAGTGGCTCAACCTAGAGGCCACCGTCTGGATGTATTGGATAAAAAATCTCATCATGCCCACAACGCATCATGCCACGTTATCGCTCCAGTGCGTGGTTCTATGTCACTACATTATGAAGGGGATAGTGGTAGATTTGGGCCGCATCATCACTAAAGCCTGTGCCAGACAACTGCCAAGCCGCGAGAGTAATTTTCTACCCAGGCATGGTGATGAAACTCTGTATGCAGTCTGGGGTAGAGCCTGCGCCAGTAGAAGAACTTTTGATGGGCACTGGCTGGCACGAATCGCCTCGAGCCACAACAGTCGCATATTGCCTGCGCCAGCACCTACGCCTACCCAAGAAGAAGTCCCCGTGACAGAACAAAGGCCAGTCCTAGAGGCACCGCCCAAAAAGCGAAGAAAGCAAACGGCAGGCCAAAACCTAAGGCCAAGGCTTGTGCCTCAGCCTTCTAAGTCTGAAGCCCAGCAAGCGCCGCCCCCTAAGCAAAATAGCCTTCTAGTGCAGGAAACGGCTGTATGTGCTAAAAATCAGATCCCATCTCCCCTCCACCCCGAATTGCAAGAAGATGAGCTTCCAGTGCCAGTTTTTCGTATGTAGGTGTCGGAGCTGCGGCAAGAGGAACCAGCATGCGCGCAAGAAGAACCAGTGTAGCCAGAGTAAGACCCAACTGCCAACCTAGGCGCTAACATTTTCCCTCCACAAATAATTGATGTAGATGTGGGCATGTCTATTCGGAGATGCGACGCCACATTGACGAAGCCATGGCGCCAATGAGGGTAGGCATCCAAGCACTAAAGATGCGATTGTATGCTCTGATGCTTTATTTTCTACGATAGACCGATGCCTTTAGCCATCTACCTATGCGCCTGCTAATCTGGTCATTCGGTCAGGCGCTCAACATTTGTGCCCACCGCAAAGACCTGATGGCTCGGGGCCATCGCAATTGCTCCATCCTCTATCGTCGCCGCCTCCTTGTTCTAGCATGCCACCGCCTCCTCCTCGGCCAAGGGAGTAACTGTTCAAATTTTTTCTAAGTATTGAAGTTTTTGTATGATGCACCGTTATCTCAATTTCTTATTGTATTTTTGTTTGTCATCTATCGCAATTCTGTGAGTGTCTTATATTAATGTCTTAGCCTTAAAATATCTCTGCGTTAGCTCCTTTGATTAGCCTTAACACCTAAAATTTTCAACATTTTCTTTAGCATAGGTTTGTCTGAAAGAATTTCTCTTTCCTTAGATGTTCATTTAGTCTTAGGATTATTTTCTTCGCTTGATGCGCTAGCGCCATCGCAGTTCAGTCAGTGCATGTTCAACCTATCGGACAACATTTCCTTGTTTAAGTTTGGGGGACAATAGGGACATTGTCTATTTTAAGTTGGGGGGTGTATTAGGCATTTTAGTGCAGTAATTTAAATAAGATGTGTTCCTCTAGCATCATTACGCTAGTAGCCAGGGGCATTCATGACACCCATCGTTTGCCTTTGCACGAGAGTGCATAAGTATGCTATGAGCGTTTAGGACAGTAAAAAAATGCAATGCTCGTAGTTGGATGTCTTTCATCGCAAATGTGGGCAAGCCATTATTGTCGCAAGCTTGTCTGCATAATGGTAGCCTACCTAGTCAGTTGAGCACAAGAAGAAAATCTTAAGTCCATTGGAAGAACTAAGAAAAGACTAAATTCTTTAGGAAATCCTAGTTGAAGGAAATCTAGGAAATTTAGGGTGTTGTAGTTTAATCTTTAGAGTTAAGTTCCTTTCGCAGAATGGCTAGAGGGCATTGCTTGGGAACAAGCAATAGTTTAAGTTTGGGGGTTTGATAGCTTGCAAAAAGCAAGCTATTTCTCATTCAAATTTAAATTAAAAGAGGCCAGAAAAGAAAAGAGATACGTCGATTCAACGCATATTATCAAAGATTTGCGATAGTTTGGTTTCAAGGTTAAATTCCTTGATGCGGCGGGAAATACAATAATATTTCAACTAAAGCATATACTGTAGCTTTGTTTCTCGCCCAAGTTATCTTACATCGCAGACGCTGGAGCTACCACGTGATATGCAATTACAAGCTGTCTAATGTTGGTGCTGACAAGTGGCAGAGTTGTGAGCTGGCGTATTTAGAAGTGGAACACACAAGCTGATTGCTTGGAGAAGTCAGCCTCCTCATGCCTATAAATTCCAGTCATTCGCTCAAGAAGGGGGGAACAAAGAGAGAGAAAAGATACAAGTGGAAGGAAGTTGAAGTCCAGTGCAACTGTTCAGTATATTCATCTTATGTGCTATGTATTCCCTTAGCAGCATGAGCTAAATTTCTTTTATCAAGGCTTAGCCTAGGCGCCCATGCGGCGATGATCTTACTGTATGTGTTATATTTGAATGAATGATACTGATGTTTTCTGCTTAGATGCGATAATTCTATCATTACTAACACCTGCCTGGCCAGCCGGTTACGATAGCAGCATGATAAATCTCGAAAGGGTAATGCATGTGGAAACATCTAAGTAGAGCGAGATAATGCATTGCATGTAGTTTGGTTTGTGCTAGGAATAGTGCTGCCACAAGAGATATTTCATGAATGTATTTAGGTTGTCTTATGGATAATTCAACTAGTTGCAAGTAAATTGAGAACTGTGCTAACGTATGAATTAAGTGAACAAAAATGTTTTTAATTCTACACCAAACGCATGTGTAATATCGGAAGGGAATCACATGTTTATTTCTCATATAGACATCAATATCAGCTCATTTTGTGTATGCGCTACAAAAGAGGACATCAACGCATGTGGTAACACGATGAATGCCTTGATATCCTCCTCATCTTTGTTTCAACTCTTACCACATTTGTATCGTTTGCTTCCGTTTATTGCATGATCATTGTTTCTCTTTTAAATATTCAACCTCCAGTGCCATGCAGTTGAGTACAGTTTGTGAAAGTGTTTAGTTTGCTTCATCTCCCTTCCCTGTGTTTTGACCTTGGAGTACTTCAGGTATTACTTGGTTGTGCATAATTTATACTTGGATTACTGCATAACAACGACATATTCTCTGATAATTCAGCACAGTTTAGAAGTGATTCTAGTTTGAACCAGTTAGTAAATCATATTCTTATAGTTAATCAAGGATTAAAATTGTCGAACTTACTCTTGAGTCCTCGGTTACATGAATCTGAGGCGCGATTAGTCAATCCCCTTTTATTTTCTCGCAGTTTAGATTTCTGCCATTTATTTTTCCGCCATTTATATTTTTTACGCAATTTATTTTTCCTCGTCTTTTAATCTCTCGCATTCCAATCCCTCCATCAGTTCGATGCCATAGCAACCTTGATGGAAAAATTAACAATCGCGTGTGTTCAACCCAGGCCACTACTGCTACAAATTTGGCTTTAGAGGTTGGTGATTATAAATGTAATTTGATAGAGCCCTCGACAAGCTCTTCATCACCAATGTAGACCAATTCCACCCTAATCCTATCTCCACCTTTCCACTTTTGCGTTTGGAACCCTCCTTAACTTTCAAGATAGTCAGTTGATCCAAATTTACCCACAACACAAACCTTCCGAGCCTTGGTTAAAATCCAACATTCTGCTACTATTAAATTCTTTCAATGTGATTTGGGTGGAGAATATACTTCAAATATTTTCTCTTTTTGTGCCATGTATGTTGTAACGACCCGAACTCTTAAATAGCCTTTAAGGGACTGTTACGACAATGCATGCTTTGGAGGTCTTTTTAAATACAAATATTTTGAAACATAAACACTAATTTAAGTAAAAACTTAAAAAAAAAAAAAAAAAAAAAAAAAAAAAAAAAAACTTTTATTCGGGATCCCTAATTTTAAAGGTTTTAAATATTCTTAAATAATTTATAAAAATGTAATGTACATGGCCTCTAGAAAATTTCTCAAACAAATTTACAAATAAAGTAAAACCAAGTTCTTAAAGCGGAAGAAAAATAAAATATGAAATTCATGGTTCCCTCATGGCTGCCTAATAGATTCTCATCAATTTCCATTCACCTGCCCTTGCCTTTACCTGAAAAAAAAAATATTTTTGAAAAGAATGAGTATTTAAAATACTCAGTAAGTGACCCTACTATTGAGGTTGGGTCACGATTTAAAAACATTTTAAAAATCAACAACAAATATCATTTTGGTGGCTCTAAACTTTATTTTAAACTTACTAATGAGAGATGATATACATCAATTTCATGCATATCCTAGACATATTAATTTCATGTGTACTTACTAATGAGAGAGGATATACATCAATTTCATGCATATCCTAGACACATCAATTTCATGTGTCTCCTACAGAGATCGTCAATTTCACGAAACCTTGAGGTCGTCAATTTCACAAACCTCGACTTAGGTACATCAATTTCATGTCTCTAAGTCTTGGGTAGGCATCTCTGAATGTACATCAATTTCATGTACATTTATAAAATTGAAGAGAACTCATAAATAATTTAAAACTCATTCCTTTAATGGAATTTTGAGAGACCACCAACTCAATTATTTCAAAATATCAACATGCACAAGCATTTATAATAAATTTCATGCTTTCAATAATAAATATAAACATAATCAAACAAATCATGAAACACAGAAATTTTGGAAAATCAACTACGCGCTCCCAATTAAAGAGTTCAACAATAAAGCCACTTACCTCGGCTTAAATATTTTGAACAGAACTAAATTAATTCTTTAACTCCAAGGTCCTTAACCACACAAAACAGAATGTCACTTGCTGTTCGGGGTCTCTGATAGCGCGCATAGCGAGCTATGTTTCCCGGTACATTTTAGTTAGTCTTTGAGTAATTTGTGGCCATTTTAATGCTCTTTAATGTTTATTTTGTAGGAAATTATTATGTTGAGCTAAAACGAGAATTTGGAGTCAACCGGGTGCTCGGAACGCTAAAAGGAGGCAAAGGAAATTAATTAGAAAGGAATCAGAAGTTTTCCAATCCGAGAAGGCAGTATGTTGGAATTTGGCGTAGCGTCGCGACGCTGTGACCATAGCGTCTCGACGCTGCCTGTAGTGTCGCGACGCTGTGACAAGAGCGTCTCGACGCTATCGATATTTTCCTAAACAGAATGGTGGATTTTGGGGTAGCGTCTCGACGCTGTCGGCAGATTTTCTATAAATTCAACACTTTCTTGCACGGCCAAGTGGAGTCCAATTGGTTAGATTTTAGCCCTTATTTCGACTAGAAACCTTTTGTGGGAGCTAAAGGCAAGGCCAAGGAGCGGGAATCAAGCGAGAAGACGTGGAGATCGTGACGGGGACGTGCGGTGTCGGCGGATTCGAGTTTTCCTTTCTCTTTCCCTTAACTCTTGTAGTTTTTATGGTTTTTCTTGCAATTAGTGTTGTGGTTTAAAGACTATGAATTGCTAGTTGTTTGTCTTAGGGATTGATGTAGTTGTTTTAGGTTGTTGGATTGATTTGTGATGAATATGCAGTTATTTTACCTATGCAATTATGGTTAAATGCTTTCAATTACTTGATCACTAGTTGAATGATTTGAGTGTTGAATCTTGCTCGGGAGAGGGGATTTGGCCTAAGACTTACTTTATTTAATTGCATGACTAAAGTAGAAATTCTAAGTTTGTGACGGGATTTGGAATAACTTTAGAAGTTGCTTGAAGAACTAAACTCAAAGCCTTGCATGTTAATGAACTTAGATAGGGATATCAAGTTGGTTGCATGCATGAGAATCAATTATGCTCGGGAGAGATAGTTGTGATAAAAGGTTTCTAGACTTGGTAGAATAATTGCATGCTAAATTCATCCCATTAATTTATCCTCAATCTCAACAATGAAATCAATTCTATAAGAGTCTTTCCATTTGAGTCTCTTTTATTTTTATGTTTTTAGTCTTTACTTTTATTTTTATCATTGAGTTTTGCTCCCTAAATAAAATTGAACAAAAGTATTCACGGTACTTAATTTGCTAGAAAACCAATCCAGAGGACGACACTTGTTTTACACGAAAACACTATATTATTACTTGACCCGTACACTTGCGGTAAGCAAATTGCGCATCAGTCTCAAATCCACTTCAATCCTCCAATTGAATCACCAACACGCTAACGGCCTTGAAACCACAATGCAAAATCAATGGGTATTTAATTAAACCTTAAAATTCATCCTAATAAACTTGAATCTCAATTACCCACTCAAGATTTTGCCGGAATTTAAGCGGAGAACTTGACGAAGGAACTAAACGATGGATGGGTATTAAACTAAAAACTAAAATCAAGCAAAACAACCTTCAATCTAACTTACCCAATGCCAGAATCGCTCAAAATCCCACTTAAACGTCACCTACAGCTGCTGGTCAGGTAACAAAGTCAGTCCAATTCCGTTAGTTCGACTCCAACAACTTGGAAAACCTTGAATCAAAGGCTAAACTTCAATGGGTATTCATGATTTAGAAGTAAATAAGCCAAAAACCACTCTAAAACTCACTTAACCTAACAAAGTTTGTTGAAAATCAAAGACCCATGTTGAAAACGCCCAAAAACGACGATACCCACGCGCGTCTGCTTCTGTACGATGCACAACTCACGAGAACCAGCTGTTGCCCACCTTTGCCAGCGACCACCAACTCGCGAACGACACCAGAAACCGGAAAACGGCCTGAACTCGTCGAAGAAGACGCCCCACGAACGCCCGCTTCATCCACGCGCCTCTGCTTCACGGGTCTGTCGGAGAACTTCGCCATTGACGCCGCCGCTGTTGGGGAACCGCAGGAAGTCGCCGCCGAGATGGGTCCTTGAGGGTTGGGGCGTGGCTGATGTGGAGAAGAGAAGAGAAGGAGTAGAGAAGAAGGGGCTGAAAATCGTGGGGAAGAAGAAGGAAAGAAGATGGTGGCTTGGCTAAAAAATCTTGGGCTGCGTGCAAGGCTAAATAAAAACCTAATGGGCTTGAGCTTGGCTCTAACTTCAGATTATTTACAAAAATGCCACTCAGCTCTAATTTTTAAAATTTCACCAATTTTTAAAATTTAATTTTTTTTAAAAAAAAATTATTCAATGTAACATACTTCAAAGGAATATCTTACATGTTCAACTTTGAACCTTGATTATATTTTAAACTTTTTACAATACAAGTTCATTTTTATATAAAACTAGCCAATACTCACGTGCGATCCACATATCTATAAATTTTATATTTTACTATGCTACTTATTATATTTTTTTTTCTTTTTGCAAACATTAAAAATAAGAAAAAATACACTTTTGGTCCCTGAGGTTTGGGTTAGGTTTCATTTTAGTCTCTGGGTTTTCAAACTCGACAATTTAGTCCCTGAGGTTTGAATTTAGTTTCATTTTGGTCCCTCCATCCAATTTTCCGTTAATATTTAACGGATTGCTGACGTGGCATTTATATTTTTTAATAAAAAATTATTTTTTTGAAATTTTTAATAAAATAATATATTAAATATTTTTTTATTATTTTTCTTTTCTTTTTTCCTTTTTCTCTTTCATCTTCTTCCTCTCCATCCTTCTTCTCCTCCTTCAGCCTAACTCCAATCCTCACCACCAGCGACCATTTTCCCCCCATCGGTCGTCGTCCACTTCCGACCGGTTACCGGCACAGGCCAGATTTTTTTTTTTTTTTTTCATTTTCCTTCTTTCTTATTCTTTTCTTCTTCTTCGTCATTCTTTGTTTTCCCTTTTTTTTTACCAAAATCGATAGGGATTTACCGGACAAACAACCCACGCCACCACAAGGACCCACGCCGGTAAACAAAACTCACGCCAAAACTCACGCAAGGACCCTCAATTTCAGATCTGAAGTACTGGAGCAAGGGAGCAAATAAAAAGAAAGAAAAATGTCGCAGATCTGAAGTACTGGAACGAGAACTCGCCGGAAACTGGAAGAACGCCACAGATCTGAAGTATTGAAATACTCATTTCAGATTTGAAGTACTGGAGCAGAAGGAGCAAACGAAAAGAATGAGAAGTACTGGAACAGTCGTCGGAAACTGGAAGAACGTCGAAGAACTGGAGCTGTCACCGGAAATTGGAAGAACGCCATAGATGTAAAGAAATTGCTGAAGAACGCCCTTTTCGTCGCAGAGAAATTGCGGGAGAAACCAATATATTGAAGTAAGAACAATATATTGAAAATGTAGAAGTTCAGTGGGTTCCAGAACTTGAAGGAAATTTTAAACCAAAAAAACATAATTTTTAATTTAATTTATTCCTTTTACAATGACTTGATGGCATATTTGCATAGTGAATGTGTTTTTACAATGCAGCAGAAATGGGTTTATCCATTTTAAATCGTGTTTTTTTTTCTTGAATTTCTAAAGTTATTTTGATATTTGTGGATGGTTTGATATTGAAAAACAAAAACAGAAAGGAGAAGAGAAGAAGAAATGAAAAAAAAAAAAAAAAACTGCTGCCCGGCGGCCGCCGGCAGCCATCGGTGGCTGGTGGCTGGTTGCGGTAGTTGCAGCATGGTGGTGATGGTGAGGAGGAGGGGGAGGAAGTGGAGGAAGAAGAAAGAGGGTGGGAAAAGAGGAGGGAAAATGAAATTAAAAAAAAATATATATCTTTTTAAATTAATTTATTATTATTTTATTATTTAAAATTAAAAAAATATTTTTTTAATAAGAAAATTGTGCCACGTCAGCCATCCGTTAATATTTAACGAAAAGTTTGATGGAAGGACCAAAATGAAACAAAATCTAAATCTCAGGGACTAAATTGTCGAGTTTGAAAACTCAGGGACCAAAATGAAACCTAAGCCAAACCTCAGGGACTAAAAGTGTATTTTTTGCTTTAAAATATAGTAGAATGATAGATGGACAAATCTGCTCACCAAACAATATTCAAAACCTTATGTATTGACTAATTCCTTCACCAATAATAACAAACGAAGATGTAGAGGAAGGAAATTTACACTTAGAAATCTAAATTTTGTGCCACCCCAAATCTATTTAAATAGTCACTCTAGCCTTTTTTTTTTTTTTTTTTTTTTTAGTTTTTAGTTTTTATATCCAATCAATTAATGGCCAATAGTCTCGTGTTAAGTATATTATTTAGTTCCAAAATTAGATATAATTTTTTTTAGTTTTATCTCTAGTTTCTTTTTTTTTTTTAGATTTAAGATTTTCATTTTCGAAATATTTTTTTAAGTCTATTAGAATCTCTTTTTCAGAAAAGAAAAAACTATACAACTAAGTGGATAAAGAAAATATCAAAAATTCAATCTCCCACCATTATCATGCTAAAAAACTTTATCTTTACTTGATAGACTTTTTGGAAAGTCTTCTCTACTTTTAATAAATGTAGGACTTAGAAATGATTGGTTTATTTTTTTTTTTTTTTTTTGAGTACATCAACATTTGGGGGTGGGGGGATTCGAACCTCTGACCTCATGATCGAGGGTACATGCCAATTACCGCTGAGCTAAGCTCGCTTTGGCTTAGAAATGATTGGTTTAATAATTATGTTTCTAAGCAATAACAGAATCAAGCCTCTCTTGAAAGCACGCTCACTCTAAACTACATCCAAGAATATTCTTATGGGACTCACTTTTTCTTTCTTAAAAATATAAAGGTTATTGTAATAGATAGCAATTTAAGTTTTGTTCTTTGTAAATATAGTAACTTAAAAAAAATGCAAATATGGCAAATCTATTATATCTATCTGATAAACTTCAATCACAATACATGTAGTCTATTAGTGATAGACTGTATCACTGGTAGAATAAATTATAAGCAATAATTGCAATTGTGATTAAAGTTCTATCGTTGATATATTTCTATCACTCGTAGACTTTAATTTTGTTATATTTGCAAATAATTTTGGCAAATCTATGAGTAACAGAAACCTATTACTGATAGACTTCAATCACCATGCATGTAGTCTATCAATGATAGACTATTATCACTAATAGAATAGTCTATCAACAATAATTACACTTGTGATTAAAGTCTGTCCTTAACAGACTTCTATTATTAATAGACTCAAATTTTCTATATAGGTAAAGAATTTTAGATTTTTTCTATATTTACAATTATTTAGTCTATTTTACTATGTGGGCCATAATCATTGAATTATACCATATAAACATGGCTCAGTGTTGTTATTTGACATAATTGGGTCATCTCATCCACTTGGATTACCCAAATAAGGTGCATCACTCTGTCTTTTCATCTTCCCATATTTTATGGGATTTTTAGACATTTATTCTATGCAGCGAACCCTTTTCTTTTCCTTCTTTCTCTCATTTAGTTGCTTGCTTTTGCCTCTGTTTCCAAATAATAATATCAAGATAAGATAGTTAAAAATTGAGAGTAAAATAGGAAGTTGAAGATTCTCTCACACCTAGTAAGATCTGCCGATTTATATATTTAGCTTAATTACAAAAACAAATATTTATTTAGCCTAATCAGAAATTGGTGCAAAAATACCTTCGTTTTTCTTTTTCCGCCGTAGGATTCATAAGAAAAAGTTAAGAGAGGGAGAATCAAAAATCAACTTTATGAACTTATTATTTTTTTAAAAAAAAAAAAAAAAAAAAAAAAAAAAAAAAAAAAAAAAAAACTTTATGGACGTAATAGGGCGTGGATCCAGCTCAGAAATGTGGCCATAAAATGATACTTTTTGGTCCTTTTCATACTTTTCTTTTCCCAATAAAAATTTGTAAAATATTAAATATACAATTATGTTACTTTACCACTTCCAATTCATAAAATTCCACTGCGACAAATATTAACTTTGTTGGGAGTGCGACCAAAGTCCCACATCGGCTAGATGAGGGGATGACCATGGGTTTATAAGGGAGGACAGCTATCTCCACTAGTATGACTCCTTTTGGAGTGAACCAAAAGCAAAGTCATGAGGGTTATGCCCAAAGTGGACAATATCATACGATTGTGGAGATATGTGTAGTGTCCTGTTGGTTGTTCTAAGTTTTTTTTTTATTATTATTTTTTTATTTTTAATTTTGTATAAAATATCATTTTTGTCTTGTTTGTTAAACCTATGCTAAGAGAGGTCTTATGTGGCACTAACTATGACCATTTTTTATTCTTTGTAATCTCAAACTTATTATTTATGTTAAATGCAATACGAAAAATATAACAATCACAATCAAAATAGATTTATTATGAAAATTGAAACTAAAATAAAAGAAGAAGCCTATAAACTTTAATAATTAAAATATATATTTTTTTCACTTTTTGAAAAAAATCACTTTTAACCTTTGTATTTATTGTAAAAATATGGTTTTGAATATACTTTTGTAGGACACAATTGATTGGATCACAACCTCATTAATTTTATTTATATTTTTTCTTTTTTTTTTTTTTTTTTTTTTTTTTTGAGTTCAACAACATTTGGAGTGGAGGATTCGAACTTTTAACCTCTTAGTGAGGGTTCATGTCAATTATCGTTGAAAGGTTTATTTTGATACAAATTTTTATGAGTAAATAAACATTTAGTAAAAATCATATTTGAAATTTTTATTGCAATAAGCCTCCAAAATACCTAAAATGACAAATGTATATGGAGATGAACGTGGGCTTTGTCTCATATTGATAAAATTATTAGGCGCAGTTGCATAGATGACAAATTGAACCAAATTAATAGCAAATATAACACAGTTGCAAACTAATTGCAAATATAGCAAAATTAATTGTACAAGACCAAAAAGCTGTTGTCAGATTCTATCCGTGTCTATCACTGATAGACTCTAATTATTCAAAGTATATCAATGTCTATCGATGATAGACTTCGATTAATTAGAGTCAATCGCTGATAAACTCTGATAATTGAAGTCTATCAGATAGATTATAATTAACCAGAGTCTATCAGTGTCTATCAGTAATATACTATGATAGATTTTGCTATATTTGCAATTTTTTTTACATTGTGCTATATTTGCTATTAATTTGGTCCAATTTGCCAGCCATTGCAAATTCTCAAATTATTATATATCCATGTTGATTTATTAGTAAAGAGTTTGCAAATGCAAATCATATGGAAAGACAAAGTCAATAATTAAACTTGACATAATGATGAGGTAGGAGTGTTACGTTCACGAGTTGCATTAGATCGATTGAACTTCCGTTTGGAACCAAGAAAAAATCAAGAAATGATTTTAAATCGTGTGATTTTGAAATTCGATAAATGATTTTAAATTCTTTTTCTCCTTTGGAACGATAAAGATTTAAAATAAATGTATTCAAAATTTTGTGTTTGAATGATATAATTGGAAAACAAAAGAAAATAAAAAAAAATTACTAATATAGGCTTTTAACTTTGAGTTATTAATAAAGAAAATCAAAATATGATAAGGCTAAACAAGTAATTTACCTCTCAATTCTATAAAATCCTGCAAAATCCGATAGGGACATTTTATGGACCAACCATGAGATGAGTCTATCACATATCTAAGTATTAGATAGGAAGGCTAGCCTTGTAGCTGGTAGAATAAGGACGACCAAATGAATGATTGGCTTACTCATAGAGAGAGAGAAAGAAACAAACAATGAAAGAGATAAACATAAACGGTGAGAGAGATCTAATATTGATAGTGAGATATCTAAAAGACTGTACTATAACGTGGTGGGTGATGACGAGGTTATGATGGAGGAGAATGAAGATTAAACAAATTTCCTTATGACAATGTTAGATGATTTTCTCCTAAGATATGATCCACTTCATCCCAAGTTCAATATAAGATATGATCCACTTCATCCCAAGTTGAATATAACAATTCACACCTTGATGTGAAAGAACACACCACTTTGTTATGCAACCACCTTCACTAAATTAATTGTCCTCTATGAATAGCTTGACTCAATTGACCGATTATGTCTCATCGACCTAATATATTCAAACTTGTCACACATGTCTTAGGGCATTGTTAGATAGATGATGTGTTGCTGACTTTGCACATTTGTGGTGCACCCTAAAGGGTCCATCCAATGTAACCATTGCATCGTGCATCCAAAATGCAGACACCTACATATGCAAGGGTGGTACAACAATGGTGGTTAAGTTTGACCCAAGAGTGGATCCAGAAAGTATAGTTTGGGAGGTCAAATTTTGATAAAATTTTAGAAGCCAACAAACATCTTTTGATTACCAATGGTCAATTCTACTCGGGACTTTTTAAAAATCATTTTTCAACTCTAGGGACTAATTAAAGACCAAATTCAAACTTTGGTGACTGTCACCCTTGTAACCTCACAAACCAAATATAAATTGGACAAAAAGTGTTAGTTTCTAAAATTTAGAAACCAAATAGAAACTAATTTAAATCTGAAAGACCAAAGAAGATATTAATTCGGTTAAGAAAAAGATGAGTACGTGCCAATACTGATTTTTTTTTAATTATTATTAACAAACAATTTTATTGTTGATTAGGATGATGAAAGTGAAAGAGAAGCACTAAAGTGTGGAAAGCAAAGGGGGTGGCAATGTCAATGGGTCGTTATGTGTGCCTGTCAAACGCAAACAAATTAATGGTCGGCTGATTTTTCTTTTTTCTTTTTTTGAATTAATTTAATTTTGCTTCGCATCTTTGTGGAAAGACCGATTCGCCTCCTCCACTATATTGTAGCAATCGGCTACTTTGAACCTTTGACAAAATCACGTAACAGAGTTCCTTTTAAAAAGAAAAAGAAAGGCTAAATTATACCCTTTTTTAAAAAAAGAAAGGCTAAATTATACATTAAAAAAAAAAAAAAAAAAACTCTTGAATTAAGGCTAAATTCTACCTTAATTCAAGAGTTTTCTTTTTCTTTTTCTTTTTTTTTTTTCCAGACTTTGAAAAGGTTTAATTCAATCCTTAAATTTTGAAATGGTTTTTTTTAAAAGGAAAAAAAGAAAAAAAAAAAACACTTATTAGATTTTTTTTTTTGAAAAAATCAGGCTTCGTTTGGTTAATGATTTAAAATATGTTTTAAAAAAATTAAGAATTAAACAGAAAACAGAACAAAGTTCTTATTTCCACTATATTTGAAAACACGTTTCAATTCAAAATTTGAAAACTGTGTTTGACTATAAATTTGAGAATGCTGGAAAAGATTAATATGTGTTTGATAAAAATCGTTTTTTTTTTAAAAATTAATTTAATATCATCATTTCTTATTAACAATCTTGATTAAAGCCAACAAGAGCATAGCTCAACTGGCATAAATATGTACTGATAACCACGAAGTCTGTGATTCGAATCCTCCACCTCCCATATTGTAAAAAAAAAAAAAAAAAATCTTGATGAATGAATACTTTACAGAAAAACATACCGTATTAAAATTTGAAATAAGAAATATTTTCAGTAAGAGGAAGAAAAACAAGTCTTTTCTGAAAAAAAGAAAGAAAATAAAAATTTTCTTCTTGTCGTGAGTTGAATTAAATTGGATATTGATTTTTCTTTAAAAAATCTAAATTCCATTAACAAAAAGGATGAAATTTCCTTAATTTTTATTCATTTTTTAGAGAGATATTAATAATCAATGTTATTAGGATTGATTCTTAAAAATGTTATATTGTATGAATTAGCTTTGGATTTTGCAGAATGAGGGAGTACATCAAAATTGGCATGATTATGTAAAAATAACAACCAAAGCATAACTATCAACCATATCCGGAGTACTCTCCACTTTATTACTTGATAGTGTATACTTGCTCTTGGCGAGCAAGGCATGCTCTGTCGCGCTGCACCCCAACCAATCCACAAACAACATTTTTTACTTTTGTTTTTTATAAAAAAAAACAACCAAAGCATCACTATAGACCATATACACTATTCACACTATTTACACAAAAGTAATTTTGTATTTTTCTATTTAGAGTCGAGGAGAATTTGAACATTAAAAATAAAAAATGTTGTTTGTGGATTGGTCGGGGCGCAGCGCGAGGAGCATGCCTTGCTCGCTAAGAGCAAGTATACACTATCAAGTAATAAAGTAGAAAGTACTCCAGATATCGTACCCAAGGGAGATGGTGACTAGTTGAAAAACACTCAATTCTATAAAACAAGAACCTCCTCTATGCTTGTAACCAAGAATGGTAACCAAAGAAATAATTTGATTGAGGTTTTTATGATTGAAGACAAAAAGATAAAATAAAGCAAGTAAATGAAAGCGATTAAAGATATATGAGATAAGTGGGGATTTCAAATACGCATCAACCAAAAGCATTAGATTGCCCCCACCTTTGCGTTAGCAACTCACTTAGGCAATGCAAATGGCTAGAGAATACTATCTATAGGTGCCCACATAGACATGGTGCAGATAGAGATTGTTCCAGTTTGCACCGCAAATGCCCTGACAACTCAATTGTGAGTTAAGTCCTACTTCTATTCAACTCCGCTGTAGGTGCCTTTAGAAGACTAAGCCAACTAAACATCTATTTCTAGGGCTAGCTGAAATTTAGGTAATTATTGCACACGACTCCCAAAACTCTAGTGGTTTCAGTCTTATTTCTAGGATGCAAGAAAACAAAGTCCTATTTCTAGGATCTTTTCCACTATTTTTTTTTTTGCGAACCTGCACATTCAACTCCAACCTTTCGACCACCAACTGAACACAAACTATGCTAACTTAAGTGGTCAGTTTAAGCTAACAATGAAACTTAAACTTTCAGCAAAAACAAACAATGCTAAGAGGAAGCAAGGTTGCCTTTGCACCTGTGGGACTTTCTTCTACTCAAGGCATCCACATATTTGAACCCTGAGAATAAGCTTAGCTCATTGAGAAAATTAAAATGCAAGACATAAAGTAAAAAGCACACAAAGTAAAGGAATAGTCTGAATGTAACGCCCCGACTTTTTAAAACCTAAAGACTGACTACGGACGTTACTACATGCATGAATGATTCAAAGAACGATGAAGTTAAACTTTTCCTAGAAGTTTAGAACGCATAAAATAGGTAAATAATTTTAGTAAAACATCTATTTGGGATCCCTAGAAAACTTGTAAATCATGAAAATATTTGAACGCCTCAAAATGCAACAAAACAAATAAGTCTTTGAATATTTACATAGAAAATTCAAATAACGAAGACTAATATGCGGAAGTAAAATATGTTGACACCGTCCACCATGGCACCACCAGCAAGTGCTCTTGATCAGTCGCCTAACACGTTCTCGCCCTTGCCTAAAAAATTTAAAATAAACAAAGAATGAGTATTAAAAATACTCAGTAAGTAACCCCTCTACCAGGGTTGGGTATACAAACACAAAACATTTATGAGGGGACCTAAACTTTGCTTTATAACAACTTTACTTCTTGGCTATAATGCCAAACGTGACCCTATCGCCACGAACTATATTGTGACCTTATCGCCACTAAAATTTTATCGTGACCATACCGTCAAGTTTTGAAAATAGGTACTAAAATCATTATCTTGACCATATCGCCAAGATTCAAGAAAATTAATAAAAATCATGTCTTGACCATATCGCCAAGTTTCAAGAAAAATTATTTTAAATAATGTTTTGACCACATCGCCAAGTTTTTCAATGTTAAAATTTTCAAGAACGTTCGTACCATGAGTCACGCATATGCAATGTGAGGTCCCCTAACTAACTTTATGATAATACAACACATAAAAATTCACATTTCATTCATATAACTTTCCACAACAAATAGCAAATTTCTAATTTACATGCTCAACAATCCAGATTCAAAACATATAAGTCATAGTACATTTCACATAGTCAATTCCAATACAAGCATCACAATCAAAGTAGATCAACACCCAACAATTTTACAGTTATCATGACAACTAATAATTTCACATTTAAGCAATAAATTCAACATGCTGATAGGGGAGCCACTTACATAGCAACTGCAAAATAAATAAATAAACTTGACCCACTAGTTCCTTTTGGCAACCCCTTAAGCAATTCCTACAAAAAATATTAAAGATTTAATTCAGGACCTGTAGGTCACTATAAAAACTTATACAGTAGCTTAGGCGACTGACAGAAATAGAGCATTTACCCAATTGAGACCGAGGAACAGTCCAAGAAAAATTCTCCTTTGGAATTCCTCCTTAGCCCACAAAGTTAAACTAAAATGGTTCAAGTACTTTGCTGGACAACACCTTAAATAAGCAAGAACTTCAAGGATTTGAGGCCGAAATCGAGTGGGCGACGTTGGAACAGATTCAATTACACATGGGTCTACGCCGAACACCAAAAAAAGATACTAACAAAACTTAATTAGGAAGAAAAACTCACCCCAAGCTTGATATGCGCCTTGCTGAACAAAGTCCTTAGACGGCGAATTTCACGATTAAGATGATGGAACTCAGCTAACAAACTCTGAAATTAATATGGAGAACACATGGGTAGGTTATAATCCTCAAGAAAATCGTCTAAAATCTCAATCGACACAGAAACTTACAAAACCCACCCAAGCTTGTGGCAACAGATTGCTGCCACTGATACCGACGACGGCGACAATGCAAGAGGGAAGGAAAATCGACCACGGTACTGCTTCTTGTGGTTGGGCGACGTCGGGCTGGACAGAGAGAGAAGGTCGCGAGAAAGAGAAAGAGAGGGAGAAACTGACCGACTGATAGGACCAAAATAGTCATATTTATTTGTTGATAATCTAGACTTGTTAGGGTGCACTTTACGCTTTATTTGTCTGTTTTGTAGGTAATTTGTGCATTTAAGGTATTAAGGTCGAACCACACAAATTGGAGTTCATTCGGGAAATTTAAGGAGTTTTCGAGCCTACTTGAGGGCCATGGATCTCGAGGAAGTGAGAAGACCGTGAGGATCGTGATGAGCCCGAAGAATAGTTCCAAGGAGTCAAAGGTTCGAGGCAAAACTGAGCAAGAAACGACGAGGATTAAAGTCGAAGCACGCTAAAAGAAGGCACGACGTCGAGACGTCGTGGCTAGCGTCGAGATGCCAGCACGTTTTCAGCCCGTGGCCCATATGGCACTGTTGGGTTTTATGCCCTAAAACTCGTAGATAGTAAATGTACATTTGACCAAACATTAATAAAAGTGATGTATTATTCAATGTTTGTATTATATCTTGTCTTATTAACCCTAATCCAATAAACTAAACATCCAAGGCTAATAGAATGAGGCTTGAACTAGTATGTAGGGACATACGGGGATCAATGTTCAAGTTTTAGCCTAAAGGGTCTGTAGTATAGGGATAAGGCTGGGTACCTTATCCTGGTGACACTATGGATACGGCCCGCTTTGTATATTGATACAAACGTAGTGATCCAACGCGTTCATGTAGTTGACATGCGAGTGGGGGTATCCTGTGCAATGAGTTTGCACAAAGACCGGACCGCGAAATAGTTAACCACTAACTGTAACACCGTTAGTTAGCTCGGTTTCTATTTCACTAGGATGACCTAGGCAACTTGGCCTTAATCCTGAGTGGATTATGGACTCCTGTCCATGAGGGATTGTCCTTTGATTTGTACGGGTGATAGTGGCCTGTTCGCCGACTCAATAAGCCTACGATTTTGGGGACAAGACTGAGTGGGGAGCTGGGAACATAGTCTTACAAGATGGAATTCACTCCTTCCCGATATTAGGGTAAGTAGAGGTGTGTTCCCTTAAGTGGTGTCTCCGGGTCTTGAACAATGGGCCCTACCCTCTTTATGGCATGAGAGGGATTTCTGTTTGTTGGTTGGACCTCAAACAGGTTGTTCATTAGAGGAGCACTGGTACTTAAGGACCAAGAGGTAGCCCAGGGGTAAAACGGTAATTTGACCTAGCTGGGGTACGAACACACGTGAAGGGCTAACTTGCTGTTGACGGTCGATATCCATGGACACAGAAATATATCTGCAGTGAGAAGAGTGCAGCTGTGGTTCTATAGTGGAGTGAACCACAGTTAACGAATATTGATTAACTTGGTTAATGAGTTTGGCCAATTAATCTCATATCGTTGGAGCTTCTGATCTGTAGGTCCATCAGGTCCCACCGGTAGCTCTATAAGGGCGTTGAGGTAAATTTCTAAGGGTGATTTGAATATTCGAAGTGGTTCGAATATTAAGTTTAAATATGAATTGGATTCATATTAAAAACTATAGGTTATAATTAATACACATATGATGTATATTAATTCTATAGTTAATTTGAGATATATATATATATATATAATTAAATATATGATATTTAATTGTGATATTAATTAATTGGTGAATTAATATTTTGGTTTTAATTTTAATTAAATTTGATTTAATTAAACTGTATAAAACTATGGGATATATGGAGTTTATTTTGTATAAATAAGTTTATACAAATAACATTTAAATTAAATTAATGGTTAATTTAATTAAAAGATTAATTAATTAATATTAATTAATCTTTATTTAATTAATATTAATTAAATTTTATTTTCCCATCAGTTAAGGTAACTGATGGGAACGTGTCCTCCATGATATTCTTATCATTGCGTGAATGGGAGTTTTTTAAGGAGGAGGTTGGGCAATTTTACCGTACTGCTTGGTTATTCAGTTTTGGCCCTCTCTCTCTCTGATTGAAGCAGAATTCTCCCAATCTCTCAATTGGTTCAAAGGTTCTCTGGAATTCTCTCCCAAATAGGAATACAGAGAACTCAATTCTCAAAAACCCTTAGAGATCGAGCTCCCACAAGCCCCTAACGTACATCCTTCAAGAGAATACCGGTGCAACGTTGGTGGTGGTGTTCTTGGCTAAATTTCAGCGAAATCAAGGACCCTCTTTACTGCTGTTTTTGGGAGCAATTCGAAGGAATTTTGGCGAATCGTTCAAGAAATTCTTCAAAGGTAATGTTATCTTGAACTTGGATCAATAGGATCCTTCCTAGATTAGATCTAGGATTTCTTTCTCTTGATCTCAGCATGTTTTATATATATATTTACAGCATGTATAAAATGGTTTTTCTGTTGTGAATTATTTTGCCGTCGTATTGGTTTCCCCAATTGATGTTTAAACCGATAGGGTCTCTGAGGTCTTCCGCTGCGTAGGGTTTTTATCCCTTTCAGGCACGGCGTCGAGACGCCGTGACCAGCGTCGAGACGCCGTGACCAGCGTCTCGACGTCTCGACAGATTTTTCTATAAAATCCCCTCTTTTAATTCCGCTGAATGTATCAGGTTTTTAGGGTTTTATTTTTGCTTCTCCTCTCGGTTCTCTCTGTCCTAAAAGACAAGAATTAAGAGGTGTAAGTTTTCCTTTTGATTTTCTTTACATTTTCTTGTTATTGTAGCGTTGGGTCGCGGGTTTTAGTCGGCTTAACCGCTGTCTAAACCCATTGATGCCGATTGGATGATTTTTGGGCTATAGAATGTATTTCTTTGTGAGTTTAATGTTCTGAATATTTTTTTAATTTCATATTGCTATTGTATTTTGGATTTAGTTCGTATTATTTGCATGCACAGTAGGTTAGATTGACGACCTAACTCGCAGCTCGTGTGTTAATAACTTGCTAAGAAATTGATTTCCAAGTAGCTAATGGAATATTGGTTTAATAGTTAGCGCATAAACTGATTCGTGGGCACGGGTCCCAAGAGCAGACTCTGACTTTGTTGCTTGACACGATAGGTTTAGAATCCAAAATAGCGTTAGAAGTAACCAAGGCCTAATTATTTCCAATGTCCTAATCAATCCACTAGACTTAAGGCAATTGGTTAATTGGTTAATTGTTTAATTTGATAGTCCAATTGGATTAATTAATTAATCAATTAGTGTCTAATTCGATGGACGTTGTATGATCGGGATAGATGGCTTAGGTGGGTTTTGGGTCTTTTCTGGGCTCAGATTAGATCAATTGGGCAATCGAGCAATTCAAACTAGCCTTTAATAGGCAAAGATTCAATGATCAAAGTAAATCATTCAAACCCAATAATCATTCCAATCGGTGTCGCTTAATTTAATTAATCTTCTCGTCTTTTTATGATCCTTGCAATTTAATTTCTTGTCCTTTAAATTTCTTGCTTGTTTAAATTCTAGCATTTAAAATTCCTTGCACGTTCATTTATCCAATTTTCCAATCCCCCCATTTAAAGCTCTGCAACTCAAAATAAACATAAAATAAATAACCAACCGCCACTCCCTGTGATCGACCCCGGCCACTACTACTGCAAGTAGTTTTGTGTTCGCGAAATTATAAATTTATTTGATCCGAGGACTTGACAAACTCGTTCGGTCAAATTGGCGTCGTTGCCGAGGAGTGCAAACGGTTAATTATTTTCTTTTATCTTGAGTTTTTAATTTTTAGTTTGACTTTTATTTTTCTTTGTTATGGCTGAGAGGACAAGTGCAGACAGCGAGGTAAACAAGTTCAAATCCGAAATGTCTGAGCTTAAGGCTCTCATTAATCAGTTGGCTGCAGAAAAGGAATCCCTGTCTGAACATAATACATATGATGGATTTCCAACAATGCAAAGCCAACAAACACCAAACCATTACTTCCAGAACAATCAAAGCCTGAAAATGCAGCATGGATCAAGTTCAGGTATTTTAGTGCTTTTGGTTAAAAATTTATCTGATGGCATTCGAGTTTTATAGGAAGATCAACTCAAATTCCAAGAGGAGACCAGAGTTGAGATGCAGCAATTGAGAGCCCAAGTTTCTTAGTTGGCTGACACCGTCAGAAAGTTGGAGGCCAAAATTGACAAACTGCCTGTGCAATCTGAGATCCCAAGGAGAGAAGAAGTACGTTCGACCACGTTAAGGAGTGGTACAGTCCTGAGTCCTAGTCCACAATTCCCTTCTTCGCCTGCATCTGCAAAGAATAGAGAGGCAAAGAAGCCTGAAGAGAAGACAAGCAATCTCAACTTTCCAAAGAAGCGAGGGGTATATTTTGATCCTCCTTTTGATTTTAGTTCTTATGTTCCTAAAGCTCATTTCCCTAGCAGGTTAGTGCTGCAGCCTGAGCCTCCCAAGGAAAAGGAAGAAAAGGACATACTTGACCCATTCAAGAAGGTGGAGGTCAACATCCCGCTTCTAGACACCGTAAAGCAAATTCCTAAGGTAGGAAAATTTCTAAGGAAATGGTGCTCTAGGAAAGGTAAGCCTGAGGTGTGTAATAATGTTTCTGCTGTCTTGAAAAAAATTACCCAATGAGTGTCTAGATTATGGTATTTATACTTTGCCATGCATTCTAGGGGATTTAGAAATTAAGCATGCCATGTTAGATTTAGGATCTTCTATCAATGTCATGTCTAATGCACTTGTTAATGAGCTTAATCTTTCCCATATTAAGAAAACTAGTAACTTATTAATTCAATTAGCAGATAGATCTTTGATTAGACCTCTAGGGCTTTGTGAAAATGTTTTAGTTAAGGTAGATGAGCTTATATTTCCTGCAAACTTCTTTATAATTGATATGCATGAAAATGGTTCACCTAATGCCACATCTATAATTTTGGGTCGTCCATTCATGAAAACGGCCAAGGTTAAAATGAATTTAGGCAAGGGAATCATCTCTGTTGAATTTAATAGAAAAAGAAGTTGCTTTATATCTGACATTTTAGGTCACCTTAACCCTTCTCTTACCTGTTCAAATATTTCCCATAAGATACAGGTAAACAGGTACAAAGCCTCTAGATCCAAGAGAATCAATGTTCTGGAGCGGAAAAAATTGGATCCCTGTTGAGTTCAGGAAGGACTCCTTCGAGTTCAAGACATTAAACAGGGCGCTTTTTGGGAGGCAACCCAAATTTCCTAAGTTTTATTTTCCTTTTCCTTTTATTTTGCTTAGTTTCGTTTATTTCGATTTTGTAAAACCCAATTTAGTGTTATCTTTCTTTCTCGATTCTTTAAGGTTTTAGATTTATTAAAAGAGAGAAAGAATTACTAAATTAAAAAAAACGTGGATTTTAGTGAAACCCGAGAGCCGGCGTCGAGACACCGACGCGGAATCTGGGGTAAAAACTCCAGATTTCGACATTGCGGGTAAAAGAACCCATTTGAGCCCTAGTAATTTTCTCTCAATTTTTAACACTTCTCCCTCATTTTCCCACCATATTCCACCAAATTTCTTCATCTTTTACAAAACCTTACACGATTTCAAGCCCCATTGACCAGAAAATTTCAGATTTCATCCGTGAATCCGTGGGTTTTGTTGCTTGGAGCGATTTTCTTGAAGATTTGGGCGATTTTTCACCTTCAAGAGTGGGTAAAGCGATTTTCTCTTCTTCTTCTTCTCTTTACTTGATTTTTCCATGTTTAGATGCATTTGGTTAAGATTAGAAGTTGAATAGGCTTGATTTGAGCATTATTTTTACATTTCCTAGCTGAAAAATCATTGAGAAAATTGTTGTGGTTGCTGTATTTTTATTGATTGTGCAATTTTTCTGCTATTCTTGTTAGGATTTTGCTGTTTGGCAGGTTGAATTTTGTTTAAAGGAGGAAGGGCATTTAAGTGTTGGAGTTTTTGGACCCATTATTCTAGGATTCTTAGTTTTCTTAGCTTCCAACCCATTTTAGATTTTTGTTTGGAGCCTTTTTTTCCCATTCCCTTTAGATCTTTTATACTCTTCCTACCCATTCCACCATGAGTGCCAAGAGATCTAGGAGATCAACAGCTTCTTCATCCTCTGCTCCCTTTGACAGGAGAAGATTTATTAGCAAGGAAGCTGAAGATATATATAATTCTTACGTGGTAAGTAGGGGGATAGTTCCTGAAAGAGGGTTAGTCCCAAGTGCCCAAAACCAACCTGAGTTAACCCATAGTATAGCTAAGAGGGGTTGGGGCATGTTCACTAGGCACCCCCAGGCCGCTGTAGTCCCTATTGCTAGGGAATTTTACGCTAACATGACGGAAGGATCCAATACTTCCTTTGTTAGGGGTAAAATGATCCCTTTCGACTTGACCTCTATTAACCAATTCTATGTCCTTCCCAATATTGATAGGGATGGGTACAATGATTACACAAGTAATCACTTTAATGGCCATCAAATTATAGAGCATCTATGTAGGCTAGGGGCAACTTGGTTAATAAGAAGGGGGGAAACAATAAACTTTAAATCCTCTGATCTGATAGTGGATAACAGAGCATGGCATAGTTTTCTGTGTGCCAAACTCTTACCTGTGTTGCATCTGAGTGACGTAACAAAGGAAAGAGCACCTCTGTTATTCTCTATGGCGACCGACCGTAGTATAGACATAGGAAAAGTTATATATTCTTCCATGCGTCGGATTCGCAGAGGAGCGACCACCGTAGGTCTAGGGCACCCTTCCCTCATCACACCACTCTACAGAGCCGCTGGGGTCGTGTGGGACCCCGTGAAGAGATTTGCCATCCTGCATCTGCAATTGATGGGAACTTTATCACGACTAGATTTAGGGAGTCTGGACCTAGGATAGCCCACCACCCACCTCCACCCCAGCAGGAAGAGCTAGAAGAGGAGCCCCAAGCTCAGGGAGAGCAGCCCCACTTCGATCATCCTCCTCTAATGCTTGAGTCGTTAGATGAGAGGATGAATTAGATGAGACTTGAGCAGCTGCGCTACAATGAGAGTCAGCAGCGTAGGGAGGGTAGACACTTCAGACGAACTAAGGACCAGTTCGCTTATATTCGAGAGTGTATTATGGCCTCGACGTCTAGACAGCCCATCCCACCGCCGTTGCCACCTTATGAGTCTTCTGAGGATGAGGAGTGATGCACTATCATACGGGCTCATCCGCGGTTTTTTCTATCCTTTCCCTTATTTTCTTTATTTTTATTTCTTAGCTTGTTCTGCTGTTATTTTTCTTGTTTTATCTGTTTTCTTTTTTTGTAGATTTCGGCAAAATTAATATGAGGGCATTCAATTCTTGATCCAGCCAGCTCCTGACCATACACTCAGGGAGGTTTTTTGTTCCCTATTCTTGTTGTCCCATACTCCTTCTACTTGACATATACATTGAGGACAATGTAGAATTTAGGTTGAGGGTGGGGTTTGTGCTTTGCTTTGCTTTGCCTGCATATGTTTCGTATGACTAATGATGCATCTGAGCATCACTTCTTTATTATGCATGCATAGTTTTATTTGCTTTGCTCTGATTAGATTGAGACCATGCACCTGAGTACTGGACCTAATTTGTAAGCAAATTTTAAAATTTTTTGAATGTTTCTGTGTGGATGACACTGTTACTTTTCTTAGTACTATGAAAATCCATGACATGCCATTTATATTTATTTCATTGCTTTTATTGAATGATAAGCATGTTGCCCAGAAATTGAGCCTTTTTAAAAAATTTCTAGTACTTTTCTTTCAAGAGTAAACCTTAGCATGTCTAGGATTAGTTTGAAAGCTTAGGAGCAAATTATAGATCCATATGCTTGTTGTCACCTCGATAGGTGTAGGGATGAGCTATGGAGTCAAATGTCCACAAATTAGCATGTAATATCTTGCTTAGGAGAAAAGAAAGAAAATATGCCTAAGAAGAAGAAAAGAGAGCAAAGAAAGAAAGAAAGAAAAAAAGCGCTAGCTTAAAAAGAAAAATTATATGCTCGTTTACATTACTTTTATTTTTCAAGAAAAGCATGCTATATAGGGGGTAAAAAGAGCTACCTATCGTGTGATTAGTTAGGCCAACCAAGAGTAAAACTCGGGTTATGGGTCCCTGTATTGTAGTGTGAAAGCTAGTGCCCTGCAAAAAAAAGAAGAGAGAGAGAAAAAGAAGAGCGCAGAAAGAAAATGTCTTTTATTTTTCAGGCACCTGGGTAAAGAGAAAAGCAGTCTAATTTGTCTTGTTGCTCCTTGGTAAGTTCCTAGTGCTAGTGTAGAGGGAAGATGAGTTGAGGGTTATATAATCCAATCCCAGGCTAGTAAGATTGATCCTAAGTAGTCTAAGTGTGAGCTTCAGCAAGAAACTTCGTGAAAATTTTTTATTTGTCTCTTTATCTGGCAATGTGTGCATGATTCTTGATTGCAATGATTTCGACATCTTTAGCATTGAGATTTGAGTTTATAAGAACTGTAACTTTTGATTTATATGCTTGCTCGAGGACTGGCAAGGTTTAGGTTGGGGGTATTTGATAGGAAAAAAATAGTCCTATTTATTTGTTGATAATCTAGACTTGTTAGGGTGCACTTTACGCTTTATTTGTCTGTTTTGTAGGTAATTTGTGCATTTAAGGTATCAGGGTCGAACCACACAAATTGGAGTTAATTCAAGCAATTTAAGGAGTTTTTGAGCCTACTTGAGGGCCATGGATCTCGAGGAAGTGAGAAGACCATGAGGATCGTGATGAGCCCAAAGAATAGTTCCAAGGAGTCAAAGGTTCGAGGCAAAACTGAGCAAGAAACGACGAGGATTAAAATCGAAGCACGCTAAAAGAACGCACGGTATCGAGACGCTGTGGCCAGCGTCGAAACGCCAACACGTTTTCAGCCCGTGGCCCATATGGCATGGCGTCGAGACGCCGTGACCAGCGTCTCGACGCTGCGACAGATTTTCCTATAAAATCCCCTCTTTTAATTCCGCTGAATGTATCAGGTTTTTAGGTTTTATTTTTGCTTCTCCTCTCGGTTCTCTCTGTCCTAGAAGACCAGAATTAAGGGGTGTAAGTTTTCCTTTTGATTTCCTTTGCATTTTCTTGTTATTGTAGCGTTGGGTCGCGGGTTTTAGTCGGCTTAACTGCCGTCTAAACCCGTTGACGCCGATTGGATGATTTTTGGGGTATAGAATGTATTTCTTTGTGAGTTTCATGTTCTAAATGTTTGTTTAATTTCATATTGCTATTGTATTTTGGATTCAGTTCGTATTATTTGCATGCGCAGTAGGTTAGATTGATGCCCTAACTCGCAGCTCGTATATTAATAACTTGCTAAGAAATTGATTTCCAAGTAGCTAATGGAATATTGGTTTTATAGTTAGCACATAAACTGATTCGTGGGCACGGGTCCCAAGAGCAGACTCTGACTTTGCTGTTTGACACGATAGGTTTAGAATCCAAAATAGCGTTAGAAGTAATCAAGGCCTAATTATTTCTAATGTCCTAATCAATCCACTATGGATTAATTAATTAATCAATTAGTGTCTAATTCGATGGACGTTGTATGATCGGGATAGATGGCTTAGGTGGGCTTTGGGTCTTTTCTGGGTTCAGATTAGATCAATTGGGCAATCGGGCAATTCAAACTAGCCTTTAATAGGTAGAGATTCAATGATCAAAGTAAATCATTCAAACCCAATAATCATTCCAATCGGTGTCGCTTAATTTAATTAATCTTCTCGTCTTTTTATGATCCTTGCAATTTAATTTCTTGTCCTTTGAATTTCTTGCTTGTTTAAATTCTAGCATTTAAAATTCCTTGCACGTTCATTTATCCAATTTTCCAATCCCCCCATTTACCCCTCTGAAACTCAAAATAAACAGAAAATAAATAACCAACCGCCACTCCCTGTGATTGACCCCGGCCACTACTACTGCAAGTAGTTTAGTGTTTGTGGAATTATAAATTTATTTGATCCGAGAACTCGACAAACTCGATCGGTCATCGACGTGGCTACCGGCAATTGGGCAAAAGAGAGGTGATCGGTGTAGGGAGAGAGACGACGGTAGTGGCTCACGGCTAGGCTCAATCTCCAGCGGCACAACAGTAGATTGGAGACGGCGGCTCGCGGCGGTCTGGGTGGCGGGTCTAGGTGGCGTGCGACGACGGCGAGAGGCGACGATGGAGGTTGGCGACGGTGACTGCGAGCGGCGGTGGCGTGTGAGCTGCAGATGAGGGAGTGAGAGAGAGATAAAGAAACGTGAGGGAGATGAGAGAGGGAGGTATCGTGGGAGAGAGAAAAAGAAATCTCTCTTTTTTTTAATGTGGTTGTCGAAACTTTTGGGGGGAAAAATCCCCCCCTTTTTTCCCGTACTTGACTGGGTAAAAAGGGAACAAACCCTTCCCTTCATATTTTGTTTTTAGGTTGTTACATTGAATCCATATTAATGATAAAAATAGTACATAAAGTAAAGAACTTAAACTGAAAAGTGAATTAAAACAGAAACACAGTAGCTACAAAACAGAAAGTAAAAACTCTAGACTCAACTAAAGGTTCTTTCTCCTCTCTATCTAACTTGCTCTTAACCTTTTTCAAAGGGAGACAAGTCTTTCTCTTCTTCTTCTTTCGAATGGAAGAGCCGACAGAGGCTAGAAGGATCGAAACTCGGAGTGGTTACAAGATGAGAAGAAAGGAAAACATGAAAACTATCCTAAGGACGAAAATCTTAGCTCTCTTTGCTTCTTACACCTTGGTCGCCTTATATAGACCTTGGAAGGTAGGGTTGGTTGCCGAGATCAGTGTGAGAGGACCCTTGAAGGTAAAATCCACAATCCTTTGAGATTTGATACAAGATTTGGGATTTTCGGAAGATTTTGTGAAGATCCCGTGAATCTCGAAATTATGTTGGAAAGCCCAGTTGCGGCCGCATATTCGGGCGCAGATTCTTCAATGCATTGCCTTGACAATTCTGTCTTCAGCTGGAACTACTTTCCTTATCAGTTTGGGAGCGCAATTGAAACGCAAATTCCACATTCTCATGACCAAATGGGTGCAAATCTGCAACTTCAACGCTTTGCTCCACTAACTCTTTATCTCCATTTGTGAGCACATTTCTACTGCAAATTACTCTCTACACAAAAACATTAACTTGAATAAATTCTTACAAAAGTAATCTCTTTTTGGACATTTTAAGCATAAATTCTATATTTCTAAGATTTCGAACATGATTCTATGACTTTTGTTGATTTGATTCTAAAGGATATGATTTTATGCACAAAACCCTTGCTTTCCTAGCACTAACCTAAGTTTTTGAGGTTAAATAACACACATAAATCAGTGTTATCTGTTGCCTTCTAGAGTGGGTTAAAAATATGATAGAAATGATCTCTAGAATACTATGCAAGTGCACATAGTTTGCAGCAATTGATAAGTAATTTATCGTATCCAGGAGGTTTTGAATAGCTTTCACTCTACCTATCTTGTGTAACTTTTTAGTGATTTCAAGGTTGTTAACATGATTGATTTTAAAATAATGCTGAAGCAAAAGTAATAATAGAGCAGAATCTAAACGGATAAAGTAGACAGATTGGAAACAGGCGTTGGTTAAGATTTCTATAATTGTTTAAAAAGATGCTCTAGAAATTATATTGATTAGGCATTCTCTTGCAGTCTTATCAGCAGGATCCTCCCGAAACTCTGGATTTTTTGGAATGTGTTTCAACTCCAATGACGTTCTACCGATCAAGCACTAGGTGACTGGTTATCCCTAACTCAGTTACTGGCATCCACCAACACATAATGGTCTAGTGTGATTACGAGCCACACACCTCTTAAATCATCCCTGAAACTAAGAGATGATATTCATACCGGCTGGTCAGGCGGGCACAAAATAATAATAAACACAACAAGTAATCAAGATGCTCAAATATATATCAATTGCTAAAGTGTGAAGTACGACAATTACATAGATCTTAACCAACACCTAAGCAAATTTAGTTCATGAAATAAAAAGCAACACACGTTACAATCTGAGTACGTGCATCCATAACTACAAGACTTTTACAAAAAAAGATTAATTCCCTTGAAGAAATCAGTAGATGATGGTCTTCTTGAGTCTCCAATTGTTCCTCCTTTATTCGGCTCCAAGAATGGAAAGAATGGACTTTCCTCCTTGAATGAATTGACTTGAGACGGCTACTTCCTTTTATAGAGTGGAGTCAACCCTAATTAGGCAAAGATTACACGTGGAGGGCTCTCCAAGCTTCCTAGATCCGAGATTGCTTCATAAAATGCCACCTCATTAATGAATCACGTGCAGCTCACGTGGCCAGTTTTCTCCTAGCTTTGCTGGATCATGGAATTTGCTCCCTCAAGTCGCTCAGCATTATTTTTTCTGCAAAATAACTTCCAAAGCATCCATTCTTCTAAATAGGGTAAAACACATAATATTTATCTAAAAGCACACCTATTTGGCACAAATGACACACAAATCACTATAGAAATAAGGCCTAAATAACTCCCTTTTGGAGAGTTATCATTATCACACCCACAAACTTAACCCATTGCTTGTCCTCAAGCAATTTTAACAACACAATAGAATCAAGAAAGAAAAGATGTGCATTTCATAGGTAAGTTTAGTTCGTGAAGGTGCCTCCCAAGAAAGATCTCAGCTCCTAACACTTTAAGTTAACAACAAGACTTTTCTAACACTAGACCTTCACTCACTTCTCTCAAGATAAAACATTCTCATGCATTCCCACCTCTACTACTTGTTATTCCACCTAGCCTTTATTCAGAGTAGTCTATCTCTTTCACAAGTTATCCTAACTCTCAAGATGGAAAAGAAAATTTAACTTCCCTCCCCCAAACTTATTATAAGTTGCCACTAGGCTTCATTCTTTTTCTCTTTTCCTTTCTTTTTTTTTTTTTATATATATATATATATATAGGAGAGCCCCATAGTCATCTACACTTTTGTTCCAACATACTAACACTTTGTGGTGAAAGTAGCTGATTACGAGCATAGCTCACTATTGAGACTATAGCGTGGTTGGAACTATAATCACTTCTAATTGTATTGAATTAATTAAAGAATATATCATTGTTGTGCATTAATCCAAGTATAAATTATGCACTACCAAGTAATACCTAGAGTAATCCAGGGTCGAATCCACAGAGAAGGGGCGAGTAGTAAAAGTGTCTTGCCTTAAATCCTATTCTAATGCATGGGCATTAGGAAATACAAAAGACGTTGAGATGCGGTGAAGTAAACATGCGATAATATAAAAATAGAAGCTATGCGATAAAGGAAAAACAATGAGAGATGAGCTATCAAGGCTTTCACTGCAGCAACCACATATGACAAATAAGATATTAGTGCAACACATAACAATGAATCGACAGAATATTGATTCCTAAGTAAGAAATAAACATGTGATTCCCTTCCGATATTACTCATGCGTTTAGCGTAGAATTAAGAACGTTTCTGTTCACTTAATTCATGTGTTAGCGCAGTTCTCTATTTACTTGCAAGAGGTTGAATTATTCCTAAGACAACCTAAACACATCCATGAACTATATCTTGTGGTGGCAGTATTACTAGCGCAACCAAACTACATGTAATGCATTATCTTGCTCTACTTAGATATATCCACATGCGTTACCCATCAGGAATTTATCATGCTACTACCGTAACCGGCTGGTCAGGTGGGAATTAGTAATGGAAAAATTAATGCAACTAAATAGAAAGCATCAATATCATTGATTCATTGCAGCGCATACAAAAATAATCCTCAAGCCACATGGGCGCCTAGGCTAAGCCTTGATGAAAAGAAATTACTTGAAGCTACAATATAAAGCACACAATGCAATAAAACATAAAAATGTAGTAATGCCTTGGATGATTCTTGGATCCTTGGATTGCTCTCTATTTATAATCTCTTCTTTCTTGGAGCCAAAGGGTTATTCTTGGAGCCAAAGGATCATCATATGGATAGAAACTTGCTCCCTACTCAACACAAACTTGCTCCCCACTCAATACTATTCACCAGTTTCATCAAGCTTCTCATGCTCAAGCTCATAATGCTCTAGCTCATCATGCATCCCATGCGCCAGACTTCTACAGCAGCAAGCTTTCCATGCGCCAGACTTCTACAGCATCAAGCTTTCCATGCGTTAAGCTTCTAACTCATCAAATAAACTCCAAATTGGGCCCGATTTGCATCAATTTTTCAAAATTGTATCAATTGCTCCTTTTCGGACTAAGAATTCTGAAATCAATAAATTAATGCAATTAAGTACCAAATTAAGCATGAAATAAGCTCAAATTTAGGGCTAAAAAGATAGCACTATTTTATGCTATCATAGTGCATACTCACTTCCCAAACTAACCTTTCATGCAGTGGAAATCATGGGTGTCATGACCGCCCCTGGTTACTTGGTTTGCTCGAAAAGGAGGAGTATCTCATTTTTTCTACTCTTTTTTTTAGCACTAGCAAAAGGCTGTTGGGTTTTATGCCCTAAAACTTGTAGATAGTAAATGTAAACTATTGATTGTTATCAATAAAGCGTTATTGATTATTATTCTATAAAGAGTTATCGAATTATTGTATTAGTTTTGTCTTAAATAACCCTAAATCCAATAAACTAATTGATAACGCTCATTTATGTGCGTTATGTAGCCTTAAAACCCTAGGTTATTTTTTGGAAAGCAAAGTCTTTGTGTTTAAAATCTTATCATTTCAAGTCATTTTAGTAGAAGTTGTAGAATCATGAAGAAAATCTTAGAATTATAGAATTTAAGCTTAAAATGTACAAAAGGAGATTATTTTTGTAAGAATTTATCCAAGTTAATGTTTTTGTTTAGGAAACTGAGAGGAAGATGCACCCGCAAGAGGAGATTAAAGGTTAGCGGAGCACGTGAGTTGAAGCTGAAGAATTGCACCTGCATCTGGACCTGAGGATGTGGGATATGCGACCAAAATGCACCCGCAAGTCATATAAGGAAAGTAGCCCCATACTGAAGACAGACTTGTCAAGGCAGAACACAGGAGGAAATGCACCCGATATGCGGCCGCAACTGGGCTTTCCGACATAATACCAAGATTCGCGGGATCTTCACAGAATTGTCCGAAAATTTCCAATCTGGTATCAAATCTCCGAAGATTGTGGATTCTTACCTTCCAAGGCCTTCTCACACTGATCTCGGCAGCCAACCTCACCTTCTAAGGTCTATAAAAGGGGACCAAGATAAAAGAAGCAAAGAGAGCCTGGAGTTTTCGTCCTTAGGATAGATTTTTAAGTTTTTCTCTTCTCATCTTGTAACCACTCCGAGTTTCGGATCTTTCAGCCTCTGCCGGCTCTTCGAAAGAAGAAGAAGAGAAAGACTTGTCTCTCCTTGAAAAAGGGCAAGAGCAAGCTAGATAGAGAGGGAAAGATCCTTAATAGAGTATTGTCTTTACTTTTTGTTTTGGATTCTTTTATTTCCAGCAGTGTTGTTATTGTTTTCCTTTACTTTTCAGTTGAAAGTTAAACTCTTGTACTCAATTCTTTCTTTCATATTAATTTATCTTTTCTCTATGTCGAGTTTATTTTCTTTTATGTTTTGCACTTTACTTTCAATTATGAGCTAAGCTTCTACTTGGGGGGTTCAAATATGTGGATTCCTTGAGTAGAAGAAAGCCCCACCTATGCAAAAGCAACCTTGCTTCCTTTAGCATTGTTTGTTTTTGTTGAAATTAAAGTTTATTGTTAGCTTAAACTGATCACTTAGTTTAGTATAGTTTGTATTTAGCTAATGGTCGAAAGGTTGGAGTTAAAGACGCGGGTTGGCAAAACAATAGTGGGAAAGATCCTAGAAACAGGACTTTGTTTTCTTGCATCCTAGAAATAGGACTGGAACGACTGGGTTTTTAAGAGTCATGAGCGTTATTTATCTAAGTTTCAACTAGCCCTAGAAATAGATGTCTAGTTGGATTAGTCTTCTAAAGGCACCTATAGCGGAGCTGAATAGAAGATGAACTTAACTCACAATCTAGTTGTCAGGGTACGGGCGCAATTGAGAGATGCTATCCGCACCATGTCTATGTGGGCAACATAGATAGTGTTTCTTAGCCGACTGGAATGCCTGAGTAATTTGTGGACACATAGGTGGGCGTAATCTAATGCTTAAGGTTGAAACTATTTGAATTCTCCAGTTTATCTCATGGAGTTTTTACCGTTTTCTTTTACTTGCTTATTTTCAATTTTTTTCTTAAATGAAAAACCTCAATCAAATTATCTTTCTTGGTTACCAACTGTGGCGGCAAATTTTGAGGACGTTCCCGTTTTTACAGAATTTTGTGTTTCCCAACTAGTCACCATCTCCCTTGGGTACGATATTCGAAATATTTTCCACTTTATTACTTGATAGTGTATACTTGCACTCCCGTTACTAACTGATGGGTGTAATCCCGCCGCAAGCCCACGAGCCACAAGTAATATAGTGATTTTGAGTATAGAGTATCGTCTCCATAGGGATTGGATTTATTCAATTAATTACTGCGAATAATCTTGCTTTGCTTTATTTAGAGAACAAAATCTAATGCTGGAAAGATAAACTAAAAGTTATTCTAGAAAGCAAAAGATAAATGGAGACACGATTTGGAGGGATAATTCTAGGGTGTTGATTTCATCAATTGGACCTTTAATTGCTTAATCAATTAGCTAATTCGAATTAATTAGACATTCAATTCATAAGTCTAGAAGCCTAATATCAAGAACTCTCCTGTCGGTCTCCTCTTATTCTCATGCATTTTAATAAAGAATCTCCTTTCGATTTCCTCCTTATTTACTAAGCATGACATTACGACCCTTCATTAACAACCTCTAACGTCTATTTAATTTCTCTCGCTGTCACTCGAGTAAATAAACATCAGTCATGCATTTAGTTCTAGTCTAAGCTTCTCTCCGTCGAGTTTCCACTTAGAAAACAGTTCATTTAATCAGTGATCAGGTGATTAAAAACATTAAGGAAAAACTGCACAAATGAATGAAAATGGCAATCAAACCAAATCAATTAATTCATTAAGCAAAGGTTCAACAAACTAAATCAAACCCATAGAATTTGGGAATTAGCTACTCATAATCACAAAACATCCAACAATTCCTAATCAAACATATTCAAGAAACTAAAAACAAAGGAAAATGGAATAGAAATGCTCAAAATCATGTCAATCTCCTCGATCCCATGGCGACCTCCATTGATCCCGAGCTCCCAAGATCTTCAACAAGACTCCAAATCTTCTCTCAAACCCCCCAATTTTAGTGTCGAATCGAGAATGGGGTGAAGACCCTCAAATTGGCTCCCCAAACTTGGCTAAACAATGGTGTATTTATAGGTGTCTAGCAGCATCAGCGTTTTGACACTGTGACGTTATATGCTTGGTGCCCAAGTAGCTTCAGCATCGAAACGACACCTCATTTCCAACTTGCTCTTCACGGATTGCCAACGTCGAGATGCTAGCCTTTCGGTCTTTCTCATCAATGATGGCCCTTTGGACTTCATTTTAGGTCTTCAACTCTCTTTTCTTGGGCTTTTGGGCTTGGATCTTCAATGGTCTTCTTCAAAATGCTTCAAAAGCCTCCAAATTCATCCAAAATCTCTCAAGAACTCCGGTTTTGCTTCTTTGGCTCGGTTTCTGAAATTTAAACATAAAAACACCTCGAAGCACACAATTTAAACACAAAACTAGCTAAAATTAATAGGAAATAGATAGAATTTTTGCATGCTAACACTAACATCCTAGGCTATTGTATGAGTCTTGAACTGTATGTGGAGACATACGGGGATCAGTGTTCAAGATACAGCCTAAAGGGTTTATAGTATCTTGATAAGATTGGGTACCTTATCCTGGTAACACTATGGATAGAGCCACTTTGAATTTGATACAAACATAATGATCCAACACGTTCGTGTACGGGACATGCGAGTGGGGGTATCCTATGCAATGTGTTTGCATAAGACCGAACCGCGAAATAGTAATCGCTAGATGTAACACTGTTGACTAGTTAGGTTTCTATTTCACTAGGATGACCTAGGAAACTTAGTCTCAATCCTGAGTGTATTATGAACTTTTGTTCGTGAGGGATTGTCCCTTAATTTGTATGGGTGAGAGTGGCCAGTTCGCTGACTCAATAAGCCTACCATTTTGGGGACAAGAACGAGTAGATGGCTGGGAACATAATCACATAAGATGGAATTCACTCATTCCCGACTTTAGGGTAAGTAGATGAGTGTTCCCTTAAGTGGTGTCTTCAGGTCTTGAATAAAAAGCCCTACCCTCTCACTAGCCTGAGAGGGGTTTCTGTTTAATGGTTGGACCATAAACAGGTTGTTCATTAGAGGAGCACTGGTACTTAAGAATATAGAGGTAACCTAGCGGTAAAACGGTAATTTGACCCAACTCGTGTTACGAACACTCGTGAAGGACTAACATGTTGTTATTGGTTTGTATCTGTGGACACAAAAATATTCTGTAGTGAGACGAGTGCAACTGTCGGTCTTTAGTAGAGTGACCCACAGTTAATGAATATTGGTTAAATTGATTATATATAGAATCGTTCTGTATAGTTTGCCAATGTATTAGTATTTTAGAAAACTTAATTAAAATACGAATCGGTCCTATATGCTTCCGCTGGGAATTTAGAAATTCTAATCCTTCAAACGCAACACAATACATAGAGAGTACAAAAGACAAAATTGCCCCCCCCCCAAACATAAACGAGTCAATGTCCCCATTCACTAAACATGAAGAAAAAATAGGAGAGACTAAAAAGGATTGACAAGCGAAGATCAAGTCTAAATTCCTAAAGGTTTTGGCAGTCAAAGATTAAAGTGAGTTTGGATGTGTGATGGAGAGAAAAGTTTATTCAGGCTTTCATGCTTTGAAAAGGTCGAGGTTACTCAAGTATTTAAAGAGCCGAGAGAGCTTTAGTTATCATCATTAAGGTCACTCAAAAACAAACAAACCACTAAAGCACACTCAACTTTCAAAAATCTTTTAAATACTTTTTCAAAGAGATATACTTTTTTCCAGAATTTTTCACACAAAATTAAAAACAAAAGAAACAAACAAAGGAGAACAACCTATCTAAGAATATGAAATGAAATGCAAGAAACAAATAAAGACTCACTAACCTATCAAAACAAGACAGAAAAACAAAACATACAAAAAACAAGATAAACAAAAGCAAGTAAAAGATAACTAGACCCTTATTCCTATCACTTAAAAAGAATAAAGCAATGAAAGAATAAGTGAAAGGAAAAATCCCCTAGGCATTAGAAAGGTTGGCTCCATCGCCTCTGGGTGGGTCCATGATGATGTCAGGGAATGGTGGAAGATAATCATCAATATCTTCCACTAACCATCTGAAGACACTCCTGATCATTCTATCACGAATTTTGGCGTAGATTAGGTAGTTATTACATTGCAGCCGCATATGCTCTAGATCTCTCGTCATTGCCACCAAATCATCTTCAGGTTCGAGCTGAGGGGCTAGAGATTACATGTTGGTTTGCAGTCGCATCTGCCGTTGTGGACTATTCTGAAGGATGCATTGGGGCTTGAGGTGCTATAGGGGTAGTTTGAGCCTTCTTTTTCGAAGAGTTCAACTTTAGTCTTGAGTTGGTGATGAGCTTCTTGATCAAGCTCAAATCTATAGAAGTTTCAGTGACCTTCTTCTCCTCTTGAGCCTCGGGCTCAACTCCTGCTAGCTTGCATATCTTCATGATCAAGGTTGGGAAGAAAAGTCTTCCCACATTCTTGTGCCCACAGGCAAGGATGTCATTCCATATGATTCGGTCTAGGTTGAGATCCAAGCCTTTATACATGTTGTACAACAACATGACACACTCCTGTGAGATGGTTGTGTCATGTGTTATAGGCATGATTCTATTCTTGATCATGTACAGTCATACTGATGCTTCTGGCTTCAAGTCTTCAGATAAGAGAGTTTTGATCCCCGTCTTGGACTCTTTCCACTTAACTTCTTTGTGGGCCACCAAAGTAAGGGCCTTTTCCAGCTGTTCCTTTGTTGGCTCCTCTATGGCCATATTTCTTGTTGGATACCTGAGGGATAGCAATCGGAAAATTCAATTGATCTGCTTTGTCGAGAATTCCACCACTCGGCCTCTCAAAAACATCACCGTCTGGTGCTCTTCCCCTATCTGTGCGTAGAACTCTCAAACCAAGGGGACGGATGCTGCCTTAGGTTCCTTGTTGAGTCAGTCCCAGTCGTACCTGTGCAAAATATCATCAATGAATGCAAGGAATGGACCTGTTTTGGTGGAGAAGGCCATCTCACACATCAAGGCCCCATTTTTCATGATTGTTAGGGGGCCTTGAGTGTCTACATGTGGCTCCACCTATTGTTCCACCCTCGGTTTCTTCATTGGCGTTTTCTTTACCCGAGGAGTGGAGGATTCTCCTTTTGCAAGCGATGGTGGTGGTGGTGTCTGGGCACAGGAAAGCACAGAATTTGCTACCCGTGTGCTTGGCCTCCTAAGAGAAATGCTAATTTTTCTCTTCTTTCTCTTCTCCTCGGCCTCAACTTCATCTTTATCCCTCTTCTTGGGCATTTGGTCCATGGTGATTTCCAGGACCTCATCTTCCTCAACAGAAGTCTGTTGCTCCACATACTCTTTCTCGTGCTCGAACAGGTCCTCGGGCACTTTTCATTCTGGTGCTTGAACAGGTCGTCGAACACGATTTCATCCTCTCGTGGTGGTGGTGGGGTCTGCTCGTGTGGTTGCACCTTAGGAACCAGTGCAACTTGTTCTTCCGGCACAGTTTGCACCGTGTTTGCGGCCACAAACTCCCCTATCTGTTCTTTAGATTGCCCCTCAGATGCGGGCGTAATCTCTTCTTTTTCTTCTTTTTTCTCAGTGGCATCCACTGAGTCTTTTAGGCATGAGGCTACAAGACTGAATGCAACCTTATCTTCTTCTTCTTCTTTCTTTCTTCTCTTGGCTTCTTCTTCTAGCTAATCTGCAATTTCCTGAGCCTTTGTCTTGGTTTTCGACACAGCTTTAATTTTGAGATTAAGTCATCCCACTTCTTTTGCTCAAAAGACCTGGCCAACTCCCCACTCCACCTCGATTGGCGCTTATGCTTTGCCATCATTTTGATTCGTGGTTTCCTCGGAGATGGAGTGACGGCTGTTTGTGTAGTAGCCTGTCCTTGCACTTGCGCCCCAGATGCGAGCGTGTTCTTTTCTTTTGCTTGGGCCACATTTGCGGCCGCAAATTCTTTATTTCCTGCAGAAGAAATTTCAGTTTGTACCGCATTTGTGACCACAACTGATGTTTGGTTCATCTTGCCCTTTCTTCTTCCTTCAGACATACTTCATGTTGGGTTTTATGCCCTAAAACTCGTAGATAGTGAATGTAAACAAATTGTATACTTGTTTCAATAAAGTGTTATTGTATACTAAGATCCAAGGTTGTTTGTATGTAACTTGAACTAGTATGTGGGGACATACGGGGATCGATGTTCAAGTAACAACCTAAAAGGTCTATAGTACAAGGATAAGGTTGGGTACCTTATCTTGGTAACACTATGAGATACGGCCCGCTTTGTATTTGATACAGACGTATTGATCCAAAGCGTCCATGTAGTAGACATGCGAGCGGGGGTATACTATGCAATGAGTTTGCATAAGACCGGACCATGAAATGGTAAACCACTAGATATAACACCGTTAACTAGTTAGGTTACTGTTTCAATAGGATGACGTAGGTAACTCAGTCTTAATCCTGAGTGTGCCATGAACTCCTTCTCATGAGGGATTGTCCTTTGATTAGCATGGGTGAGAGTGGCCAATACGCCGACTCAATATGCCTTCCTTTTTGGGGACAAGACCGAGTGGGAGGCTGGGGACATGACAACACAAGAAGGAATTCACTCCTTCCCACTTTTAGGAGAAGCAGATGAGTGTTCCCTTAAGTGGTGACTTCGGGACTTGAACAAAGGGATCCCGCCCTCTCACTGGCCCGAAAGGGACTTTCTGTTTATTGGTTGGACCATAAACAGGTTGTTCATTAGAGGAGCACTGGTACTTAAGAAGACAGATGTAACACAGGGGTAAAACAGAAATTTGACCCAGCTGTGATTACGGACACTCGTGAAGGATTGACTTACCCGTATAGATCTATATCCGTGGACACAAAAATGTTCTACAGTGAGAAGAGTTCAGCTATGGGTCTTTAGTGGAATGACCCACAGTTAATGAATATTGGTTAACCTGATTAATGAGTTTAATTGGTTAACCTCATATCATTGGAGCTTCTGATCTGTAGGTCCATTCGGTCCCCCTGCTAGCTCGTAAAGAGTAATTAGGAACAATTATATCTTGAGAGAATTTGAATTTTCAAATTCATATTGGGAATTAAGTTAATTGTATGAGATACAAATTAATACAATGTATAGTGATGCATTACAAGATAAAGTCTAATTTGAGTTAAACTTTATTAAATTGAGAGATTAATATATTTGAAAGAGTTCAAATATATGTCTAATTAAATATATGGTATTTAATTAGAAGATGAATTAATTAATCATGAATTAATTAATTATTCAATTTAGTTTAAATTAAATGAGATTTAATTAAACTATAGTCTATGAGGGAATTATTAGAATATGATTCTAATGAGTAATTAATTAAATATGGGTGATATTTAATTATGAAATTAATTAATTATTGGAATTAATTAATTGATTAGTTTAATTGAATTAATTAAATGTGATTTAATTAAGTTAATTAAACTATATATTATGTAAGGAAATTACATTTAAATAAGATTTAAATGTGCATGAGATTAATTAATTAATATGATTAATTAATTAACATTTAATTAATTGATTTAATCAATTAATTAATTGATCTTGATCTAACGGTCAAGATTGTTTCCTAACCTCACATTAGGGTTTCCTCTCTTATAAAAGGAAAGGTTATGAGAACCCTAACCCTAAGGGTCTCATTCTAGCCTCCCTCACATATTCTCTCAAGAACTCTAGAGAGAATTTTTCTCTCCAAGAGTTTTTCCCAATCAAGATTAGGTAGTCCCACAACTACGTTCCTAATCTCATAGAATAGCAGGGTAGCCTCGTGGTGGTGTCCGTTGAAGTATTCAGAGTCGTCAACGGAGGTATGTTTTTCACTGCTTAACCTTTTGCCAATGTATTGGTATTTTGTAGAACAAAATTAATTTATGAACGGTCCAATTGCTTCCGCTGTAACGGAATTGGGAATTCCAATCCTTCAATCATTATCTCAAGTCCGAGAGAAGGAGGAAAGAGGAGGATCCAATAGAAACTTGGGAAGAACTTAAAGAAGCCATGAGGAAAAGGTTTGTCCCAAAACATTATGAAAGAGATTTGAAAACTAAATTGCAAGCTTTGAGGCAAGGTACAAAAAGTGTTGCTAAATATTATCGAGAGATGGACACTTTGATTGGAAGAGCAAAAATTCGAGAAGAGGAGGAAGACACCATGTCTAGGTTCCTTGGAGGTTTGAATCAAGAAATTGCTCATCTTGTTGATAGAAATCAACCACCTTATATGGAAGATATGTATCATTATGCTATCAAAATTCAAAGGAGGTAAGGGAGAAGACTAGCTCTATTCAATGTTGGAAGTGCAAAGGGTTTGGACACATGAGCAAAGAGTGTGTCAATAAAAGAGTCATGGTGGTAAGAAATGGTGTGATTGATTCAGAAGATGAATGTGAGGAAAATGGTGCACCACTTGAGGAAGAATATGAAACACCCGATGACGAGTATATTGAAGAAGGTAACTTCATATCATTGATTACAAGGCGGGTACTTAATGTGCAAATCAAGGAAGAGAAAGTTGAAGATCAAAGGGAAAACTTGTTTCATACAAGATGTTTGATTGAAGGAAGCCCATGTAGCTTGGTGATTGATAGTGGAAGTTGCACAAATGTGGTAAGTAGTTTTCTTGTAAAAAGGCTTCAACTTGCTACTCGTCCACATCCGAAACCATATAAACTTCAATGGTTGACAAACAAAGGAGTGTTGGGTTTTATGCCCTAAAACTCGTACATAGTGAATGTAACCGTTGACCGAATATTAATGAAATAATATTGATATATTTTTTCCATTAAATGTTATTAGTTATTTTATATTTGTCTTTGCCTAAAATAACCCTATTCCAATAAACTAGACATCCTAGGCTGTAATATGAGTCTTGAACTATATGTAGCGACATATGGGGATCACTTTTCAAGAAACCTCCTAGAGGGTCTATAGTATAGGGATAAGACTGAGTGTCTTATCCTGGTGACACTATGGATACGACCCACTTTGTATTTAATACAAACACTATGATCCAACGTGTTCGTGTAGGAGACATGCGAGTGAGAGTATCCTATGCAATGAGTTTGCATAAGACCGGACCGCGAAATAGTAACCACTGGTTATAACACTGTTAACTAGTTGTTTTTCTATTTCACTAGGACGACCTAGACAACTTGGTCTTAATCCTGAGTTGATTATGGACGCCTGCTCATAAGGGATTGTCCTTTGATTTGTATGGGTGAGAGTGGCCAATACGCCGACTCAATAAGCCTACCATTTTGGGGACAAGACCGAGTGGGGAGCTGGGAACATAATCATACAAGATGGAATTGACTCATTCCCAACTTTAGGGAAGTAGATGAGTGTTCCCCTTAAGTGGTGACTCTGAGTCTTGAACAAAGGGTCCTACCCTCTCAATGGCACGGGAGGGTTTTCTGTTTGATGGTTGGACCACAAACAGGTTGTTCATTAGAGGAGAAATGGTACTTAAAGAAATAGAAGTAACCCAGGGGTAAAATGGTAATTTGACCCAGTTGGTGTTACGGACACTCGTGAAGGACTAACTAGTTGTTATTGGTCTATATCCGTGGACACAAAAAATATGTCTGCAGTGAGAAGAGTATAACTGTGAGTCTATAGTGGAATGTACACACAGTTAACGAATATTGATTAATTTGGTTAATGAGTTTGACCAATTAATCTCACATCGTTGGAGCTTCTGATCTGCAGGTCCATTAGGTCCCACTGGTAGCTCATAAAGTAATTTGAGGCAACTAAGTAATAAATGTAAATTGAAAGTGTTCAATTTACTAAGGGAAACAATATAATATATATTGATATATTATTATGAGAGAAATCAAATATTAATATGAATTTGAGTCACATTAAATTTATGGAAGTTTGAAAGAGTTCAAATATGAATTAATTAATTTTAAGGCCTAAAATCTATTTGGGCAATTAATTAATTCAAGGCCAGAAATTATATATGTGATATTTAATTGGTGGTTATTTAATTAAAGAATTAATTACTAGGGAATTAATCAATTATGAAAATAATTAATCACTTAAGGAAGTGATTAATCATTTATGGAAATGATCTAATCACTTATGGAAGTAATTAGTCATTCGTGGAAAAGATTAATCAATTATGGAATTGATTGATCTTGGATTTATTAAATAAGGAATAAGATTGAATCAATTTTGGAAAAGATTGATTTAATTGAATATGCTTAAGTTTGTTAAAAGTGTGACCACCATAGGATCTAAGAGTGACCATCATAGATTCTAAGTTTGATCATAAGAGTGATTCATCTTCTAACTAAGCTCTTGGTTGGAATCATTCGGTAAGTTAGTGTTATTTGTGTCCGTTTACAAGGATCTTAGAAGGACCTCTAGCTTTGTAAACTTAAGCATATTTGGCGCTTATCATAGTTAAATGTTAGCATGCAATGTCACTAGGTTTGTTAAAAGTGTTTAATACACCTAGATATTTAGAGTAAAGACCTTACATTACTGTGGTTATAAGGGAACTCTCTCAGTAAAGTTCTGTCTAAGGTTGGGGGTATTTAAGTTGACGGTTTATGGAACACCTCCTACCTGGGAACTGACCCGAACCTTGAGTTGAATTAACCATAGTAATGTTGACTTGCAATGTTGGGTTTATTAAAAGAAGTTTAATTCACCTAAAACATTGCTGTTGAATCCATTCCATAATTGTTATAATAGGATCAGACTTAGATAGATTGACTTAGTCGAATTTTATCTAAGTTAAACAACCCTAAATTAACCTTAGGACATTTTCAGTGGGAGGAAAATTACAAAACGAGATTTAAATGAAGTTTTGCTCATACGTCCCTATATTCACAACGTGAGGTTCATGCTTGGCTTCGAGTCGCCTTAAGAGCGGCCTCCCTTCGAAAAGTGTTTGCATGAATCAATAACAAGGTGAATGGGAAAAATGTCTAGAGTAAGTGGGAGCGGGACACGTGTCAACGTATCCCTCAGTCTCCGCCCCTAGTTCGCACCGTGAGAGTCCTATGATCCTTCTGCAGGTTGTCCTGGAGCAACCATCCCTTCAGAGGGCCTGATCATAGGATTCACAACATCGTGAACTCCTGAATAGGATAGGAATTCTTAGGCTAATTACCAACAGTTGTCTTTCCCTTCGGTAGCCTGTTGGTGCGTGCCTCTGAGATCTGAAAGTGGGAGGGTTACACTTACGAGGATGAGTTAAAAGTGTTAACAAATCCTTGACCGAACAACGGTGGCTAATGTCTATAGGAATATGAGTTATTCTAGAATTAGAATTAGCTGAGAAATGTCTCATTTCAGAGGAGGAGTACCTGATCACCCTTCGGTGGCTGATATTCTAAACCTCTAAAACATCGTTGCAAAACTAAATCAATAGTTTTAGGGTTCTGTGATTGCTTGTTTTGCTAAATTGATTGGATTGTGTGCAATTGTTTGCTTGTATGATGGGTTAAGGCAAAGATAACTAATAAGGTCATTGTTTGTTTAAATTTCAACAATGTCTTCCTCAATAGTCTCTCTGCTTAGAAATGAGAAATTAACCGACGAAAATTACGCTACGTGGAAATCGAACCTGAATACGATTCTTGTTGTCGATGATCTGCGGTTCGTCTTAACGGAGGATTGTCCTCCAGCCCCTGCTCGTAATGCATCCCAAGCGATTAAGGATGCTTATGACCGCTGGACAAAGGCCAATGATAAGGCAGGCTCGCGTCTATATCCTGTTGGGTTTTATGCCCTAAAACTCGTAGATTGTGAATGGTGACAAATTGTTCACTTGTCTCAATACGTTGTTATTGAGGTTTGTACAATAAAGAGTTATTGTCATTAAAATTGCACAATTTGACCCAAATCCAATAAACTAAGATCCTAGGTTGTTTAGATGAAACTTGGACTAGTATGTGGGGGCATACGGGGATCAATGTTCAAGTAACAACCTAAATGGTCTATAGTATAGGGATAAGGCTGGGTACCTTATCCTGGTGACACTATGTGATACGGCCCACTTTGTATTCGATACAGATGCAATGATCCAAAGCATCCATGTAGGAGACATGCGAGTGGGGGTATCCTGTGCAATGAGTTTGCATAAGACCGGACCGCGAAATAGTAACCACTAGATGTAACACCGTTAACTAGTTTAGGTTTCTATTTCAATAGGATGAGCTAGGTAACTCAATCTAAATCCTGAGTGTGTTATGAACCCCTTTCAGGAGGGATTGTCCTTAGATTTGTATGGGTGAGAGTGGCCAGTTCGCCGACTCAATAAGCCTACCATTTCAGGGGCAAGACCGAGTGGGGGCTGGGAACATAACATTACAAGATGGAATTCACTCCTTCCCCTATTGGGGTAAGCAGATGTGTGTTCCCTTAAGGGCTGATTCCGGGTCTTGAACAAGGGCGCCCATCCTCTCCTGGCCCGAGAGGAACTGCTGTTTATTGATTGGATCATGAACAGATTGTTCATTAGAGGAATCAGTGGTACTTAAGGATCCAGAGGTAACCCAGGGGTAAAACGGTAATTTGACCCAGCTGGCGTTACGAACACTCGTGAAGGATTGACTTACTGTTATTGGTCGATATCCGTGGACACAGAAATATTCTACAGTGAGAAGAGTGCAGCTATGGGTCTTTAGTGGAGTGACCCACAGTTAACGAATGTTGACTAATTTGGTTAATGAGTTTAGCCAATTAGTCTCGTATCGTTGGAGCTTCTGATCTGTAGGTCCATTAGGTCCACCTGCTAGCTCGTAAAGGGTTCTGAGGTTAAATAGTCTTGAATAGAATTTGAAGTGTGTTCAATTTCGTTAAGGGAAGTAAATTGTATTTGATACAATTAAAATAATGTATAAAGATACATTATAATATAAGTTTAATTGATGAATTAAACTTTATATTCAAAATTAATTAATGAGAGAATTAAATATTTGAAAGAGTTCAAATATTAAATATGAATTAGATTCATATTGAAACTATAGGTTAAATTTAATGTGAATGAGATTCATATTAAAACTATAGTATATGAGAGAATTATTTGAATAATGATTCAAATAGTAAATTAATTAAATATATGATATTTAATTAATGAATTAATTAATTGGAGAATTAATTAATTTAATTTAATTAAATGTGATTTAATTAAATTAATTCTATAGTTAATATTAATGTACATTATGATGCACATTAAAACTATAGGTGAAATGAGAGAGATTAAAATTGAATATGATTCAATTGTAATATTAATTAAATATTGGATATTTAATTAATGTGGATTCAATTAATGAGATTAATTGAATGGCCAATTTAATTCAATTTAATATGATTCAAATTGAATTAAATACCTTATGTTATAATTGATTTAATTAATATTGTTTTAATTAAATTAATTATAATTAATTAATTAATTAAATGATTATTATTATTTAATTAATAGACGTCCAAGATCGTTTGGATTAGATCCAACGATTGAGATCTAGTAGGGTAATAACTCCCTCCCCACTTATCGTACAGGGGAGAGGGAGTTCCCCGATGGATGTTCATTCTCTCCCTTCTCACGCAAAAGACAGAGAGAAAATTCTCTCTCAACTCTCTCACTCTCTCAACCAGAAACACAGCAATCTTCCTTGCTGTGATTCCCTTCTAAGATGGTTTTGGATCCCACAATCCAAGCCTCATGAATTCAGAGGATAGCGGGTGCTCTTTGATGGTTGTGTTCAAGAGATCGTGACGAAGTGTTCGTTGAGGAGCATAGTGCAGTGAATCCCAGTCTCCATCACGTAAGTTTTCATTGATCTAAAATCGTTTTAGATTCCTTGAATTACAGCATGCTTAACGTTAGAAAATAGTTTTTCTGTTTTGCCCAACGTACCGGTATTCGAAATAATTGAAATTAAATCACGCTCGATTCAATTCGCTTCCGCTTTAAGGATTCAATTCCTTTATATCCTAGCCAGCTTATCTGAAGTTTTGGCTAAAAGGCATGAAGGCATGGTCACAGCGAGGGAGATTATGAACTCTCTCCAGGAGATGTTTGGACAACCGTCCTACCAACTCCACCATGACGCTCTCAAATACGTTTATAGCTGCCACATGAAAGAGGGCACATCTGTTCGGGAACATGTCCTGGATATGATGGTCCAATTCAACGTGGCAGAAGCAAACGGGACGGTCATAGACGAGCGAAGTTAGGTTGCATTCATCTTAGAATCTCTTCCGAAGATTCAACCTGACTAGCCTCCTGAATGAGCTACAACTCTATCAGTCTCTTCTTAAGAACAAGGGACAGGTAGAAGGAGAGGCAAACGTTGTTCACTCTAAAAGAAAGTTCGAGAAGGGTTCATCCTCTGGAACTAAATCTGTAGCCACTTCTTCGAAGAAGATTCAGAAGAAGAAAGGAAACAAGGGGAAGGCTCCCGCTACTGCTGCTAAAAACAAGGGAAAAGCCAAAGTTTTGGCGGACAAGGGCAAGTGTTTCCACTGCAATGTAGATGGACACTGGAAGAGAAACTGCCCAAAGTACCTTGCTGAGAAAAAGAAGGAAAAGGAAGGTAAATTTGATTTACTGGTTTTAGAAACATGCCTAGTAGAACATGATGAGTTTACCTGGATACTTGATTCAGGAGCAACTAATCATGTTTGCTCTTCTTTTCAGGAAAATAATTTCTTTCAGCAGTTGAACGATGGTGAAATGACGCTCAGGGTCGGAACTGGAGAAGTCATTTCAGCTAAAGCAGTGGGAGCTGCGAAGTTATTTTTTAGAAATAGATTCTTACTTTTAGAAAGTTTGTTAATTGTTCCCAAGATTAAGAGGAACTTAATTTCTATTTCATGTTTGATTGAACAATCGTATACAGTTACTTTTAATATGAATGAAGCGTTCATTTATAAGAATGGTGTACTTATTTGTTCAGCCAAATTAGAAAATAACTTGTATGTATTAAGACCAACCGAAAACAAAGCACTTTTAAATCACAAATTATTTAAAACTGCTGAAACTCAAAGAAAAAGGCAAAGAATTTCTCCAGCAAGTAACAATACTCATCTTTGGCATCTTAGACTCGATCATATAAATATCGATAGAATCGGTCGTTTGGTAAAGAATGGACTTATAAGCAAGTTAGAAGATGATTCACTACCACCTTGTGAATCTTGTCTCGAAGGAAAAATGACGAAAAGACCCTTTACTGGAAAAGGTTACAGAGCCAAAGAACCCTTAGAGTTAATACATTCGGATCTCTGTGGTCCAATGAATGTAAAAGCTCAAAGAGGGTACGAATATTTCATCTCATTTATAGATGATTATTCAAGGTATAGGAGAAGCTACTGAAGAATCACCAAGAGTTGTTGACATAGCTGGACCTTCAACAAGGGTTGATGAAGGAATTAGTTCTTCAGATCCATCTTGTACTTCTCAAACGTTGAGAATATCTCGACGCAGTGGGAGGGTTGTATTACAACCTGATCGCTACTTGGGTTTAACTGAAACTCAGGTTGTCATACCTAATAATGGCATTGAGGATCCATTGTCCTATCGACAGACAATGAATGACGAGGATAAGGATGAATGGGTCAAAGCCATGGACCTGGAAATGGAGTCTATGTACTCCAATTCTGTATGGGAACTCGCAGATCTACCAGATGAGGTAAAACCCATAGGGTGCAAATGGATCTATAAGAGAAAAAGAGATGCAGCTGGGAAGGTACAGACCTTCAAAGCTAGACTAGTGGCAAAGGGTTATACCCAAAAGGAAGGGGTTGACTATGAGGAAACCTTTTCTCCTGTGGCCATGTTAAAGTCCATAAGAATTCTCTTGCCCATAGCCACATATTATGACTATGAAATATGGCAAATGGACGTCAAGACTGCCTTTCTGAATGGTAATTTTGAAGATAATATCTTCATGTCTCAACCCGAAGGGTTCATAGCCCAAGGTCAGGAACAAAAGGTTTGTAAGCTCAATCGATCCATTTATGGATTGAAACAAGCGTCCAGATCATGGAACATTAGATTTGATACGGCGATCAAATCTTTTGGTTTTGACCAAAACGTCGATGTGCCTTGTGTGTACAAGAAAATCAACAAAAAGAAAGTAGATTTTCTAATACTTTATGTAGACGATATCATACTCATTGGGAATGATTTTATTCATGGTCACTCTTCTATAAATAGAACACTAGACCTAATTAGTTTAGGAGCCCTCTTGCTCTTGGACTCACAAGACAAGACCCTAGAATTCTCTCTAGCCTCCCTCTTAAAGAAAGACTCCCACAAGTTTTTTGCCTCCTAGACTTAGAGACATACCGGTGTAACCTCTGTGGTTATTGTGTCTTTGAAGAAGAAATTTCCAGTGAAGAAACTACAAGAAGGCTGCTCCGATTTTGTTCGTTGAAGCGTCGTTGGCGAAGAACAGTCAAGTCTACAACGAAGGTTTGTAACGGTTCTTTCTCGTTTCTTTAGAAAAGCATGAAAATAAATTTAGATGTAATTTTCCAGCATGTTTATAGCAATTTCCAGCAACTTCAAAGCATGTTTAAAGTTTATTTTGCCTTTTTGTAACGGTATTTTAATGCTAATTAATATACGGCGTAAGGTCCTTTCGATGCGCTTCCGCTGCGCAGGGGCTTTCATCCCCTTCAAGGAGAACTTAAGGTAAACTCTCAAGCTCTCATTTCTTTTACTTTAGGGAGATACAAGGATGAAGCTCTTTGTGATGTTTTACCTATGCATGCGGGAGATATTTTGTTAGGCCGACCTTGGCAATATGATAGAGAGGTTACATATAATGGGATGTTGAACAAGTATACCTTTACTTTGGATGGGAAGAAATTTACTTTACTTCCATTATCTCCATATGAGGTACATTGTGATCATTTGAAGTTAGAGAAGAAAAGAAAAGAATTTGAAGAAAAATAGAGGAGAGAAGAAAGTAAGTTAAAAGAAAGAGAGGAAAGTGAGGGGCGAAAGGTGAGTGAAAACCAAGTGGGAAAAAAGAGTGATTTTGAGGAAAAAAAGAAAGAATGTGAGTTTGGTTCTAAGAAAGGGGGAAGTGAGGAATGTGTTGCTATCTCAAGCACAAAATCTTGTGCTTATGTGCAAAGGAATGTGCTTAGCAACCGAACCAAAATCTGATTATGTTTTGCCAAGTGCTTTTAAGTCTCTTTTGCAGGAATTTAATGACATGTTTCCACATGAAGATGCACCTACGGGTTTACCTCCTCTAAAAGGGATTGAACATCAGATTGACTTCATTCCGGGTGCAACTCTTCCAAACATGGCTGCCTATAGGACTAATCCAATCGAGACTACGGAGATCCAAAGGCAAGTGGAAGAACTCATGGATAAAGGATATATTAGAGAAAGCATGAGTCCTTGCTCGGTTCCAGTGATTTTGGTACCCAAGAAAGATGGTACATGGAGGATGTGTGTTGATTGTCGAGCTATCAACAAAATAACGGTAAAGTATCGACATCCTATTCCTCGATTAGATGACATGTTAGATGAATTACATGGTGCTAATATGTTTTCAAAAATAGATCTTAAAAGTGGTTATCATCAAATTCGTATGCATGTAGGAGATGAATGGAAAACGACTTCAAAAACAAAGTTTGGGCTTTATGAGTGGCTTGTTATGCCATTTGGCCTTACTAATGCACCAAGTACTTTTATGAGGCTAATGAATCATGTTTTGAGGGAATACATTGGAAAATTTGTGGTTGTATACTTTGATGATATCCTTGTTTACTCAAGGGACTTGAATGATCATATTGTGCATGTTAAGACAATTTTACTTAAACTTAGAGAAGAGAAGCTTTATGCCAACTTCAAAAAGTGTAGTTTTTCTCTAGAACAAGTCAATTTCCTAGGGTTCATTGTTGGAAAGGATGGAGTTAAAAAAGTTGATGAAGAAAAGATAAAGGCGATCCGAGAATGGCCAATCTCTACCAATGCATCCGAGGTAAGATCCTTTCATGGTTTGGCTAGTTTCTATAGGAGATTTATTAAAGATTTTAGTAGTATAGCCTCAACATTAACTGAACTTGTGAAAAAGCATGTGAAATTTGAATGGAAAGAAAAGCAAGAGAATGCATTCAATGAGCTAAAAGAAAAATTGACCAATGCACCTTGTCTTGCTTTACCTAACTTTGATAAATCTTTTGAGATTGAATGTGATGCAAGTGAGATAGGTATAGGAGCTGTTTTGATGCAGGAAAATCGACCAATAATGTTCTTTAGTGAAAGCTAAATAGAGCTCAACTCAACTACCCAACTTATGACAAGGAGCTACATGCGCTTGTGAGGGCTTTGAAAGTTTGGCAACATTACTTATGGCCAAAAGAGTTTGTTATCCACACGGATCATGAAAGCTTGAAGCACCTCAAAGGCCAAACGAAGCTTAACAAGAGGCATGCGAAATGGGTGGAATTCATTGAGATATTTCCTTATGTCATCCATTACAAAAAAGGTAAGGACAATATGGAGGCTGATGCATTATCAAGAAGGTATTCTTTATTCTCATCCCTTAGTGCAAAAGTTCTTGGTTTTAAACACATGATTGAGCTGTACAAAGTTGAGAAGTCTGAATTTTATGATGTGTATGCCCAATGTTTCGGAGGGAAAAATGTACAAGATTATATTGTGTTTGATGGGATGCTTTTTAGGAAGGGTAAGCTTTGTATTCCTAGTGTTCCATTAGAGAGTTACTTGTGAAGGAGGCTCATGGGGGAGGACTTATGGGACATTTTGGAGAATTTAAAACACACAGCATGTTGTGTGAACATTTTTATTGGTTGAAAATGAGGAAAGATGTGTACAAAGTGTGCAAGCAATGTTTCAAGTGTAAGGAGGCTAAGTCTAAGACACAACCACATGGCCTTTACACACCTTTAGATGTTCCTAGTGAACCATGCGTAGACATTAGCATGGATTTTGTTCTAGGATTACCAAAGACTAGGAGACATCGTGATAGTATATTTGTGGTGGTTGATAGGTTTAGTAAGATGGCACATTTCATTCCATGTAACAAAACCGATGATGCTACCTGTTGGGTTTTATGCCCTAAAACTCGTAGATAGTGAATGTAACCGTTGACCGGATATTAATGAAATAATATTGATATGTTTTTTATTAATTGTTATTAGTTATTTTATATTTGTCTTTGCCTAATAATAACCCTAATCCAATAAACTAGACATCCAAGGCTGTAATATGAGTCTTGAACTATATGTAGCGACATATGGGATCATTGTTCAAGAAACAGCCTAAAGGGTCTATAGTATAGGGATAAGACTGGGTGCCTTATCCTGGTGACACTATGGATACGGCCCACTTTGTATTTGATACAAACGCTGCGATCCAACGCGTTCGTGTAGGAGACATGCGAGTGGGGGTATCCTATGCAATGAGTTTGCATAAGACCGGACCGCGAAATAGTAACCACTGGTTATGACACCGTTAACTAGTTGGTTTTCTATTTCACTAGGACGACCTAGACAACTTAGTCTTAATCCTGAGTTGATTATGGACTCCTGCTCATGAGAGATTGTCCTTTGATTTGTATGGGTGAGAGTGGCCAATACGCCGACTCAATAAGCCTACCACTTTGGGGACAAGACCGAATGGGGAGCTGGGAACATAATCGTACAAGATGGAATTCACTCCTTCCCGACTTTAGGGAAGCAGATGAGTGTTCCCTTAAGTGGTTACTCCGAGTCTTGAACAAAGGGCCCTACCCTCTCAATGGCACGAGAGGGTTTTCTGTTTGATGGTTGGACCACAAACAGGTTGTTCATTAGAGGAGAATTGGTACTTAAGGAAATAGAGGTAACCCAGGGGTAAAACGGTAATTTGACCCAGCTGGTGTTACGGACACTCGTGAAGGACTAACTAGTCGATATTGGTCTATATCCGTGGACACAAAAAATATGTCTGCAGTGAGAAGAGTGCAACTGTGAGTCTATAGTGGAATGAACACACAGTTAACGAATATTGATTAATGTGGTTAATGAGTTTGACCAATTAATCTCACATCGTTGGAGCTTCTGATCTGCAGGTCCATTAGGTCCCACTGGTAGCTCATAAAGTAATTTGAGGCAACTAAGTAATAAATGTAAATTGAAAATGTTCAATTTACTAAGGGAAACAAATATAATATATATTGATATATTATTATGAGAGAAATTAATATTTGAAGAAATTCAAATATAAATTTATGGAAGTTTGAAAGAGTTCAAATAATGAATTAATTAATTTAAGGCCTAAAATGTGTTTGGGCAAATTAATTAAATCTAGGCCGGAAATTAAATATGTGATATTTAATTGGTGGGAATTAATCAATTATGGAAATAATTAATCACTTAAGGAAGTGATTAATCATTTATGGAAATGATCTAATCACTTATGGAAGTAATTAGTCATTTGTGGAAAAGATTAATCAATTGTGGAATTGATTGATCATGATTGATTAATTAAGGAATAAGATTGAATCAATTTTGGAAAAGATTGATTTAATTGAATATTTTATTCATGGCCTCTCTTCTATAAATAGAACACTAGACCTAATTGGTCTACTACACTTGAGACTTTGCTCTTGCTCTTAGACTCTCAAGACAAGACCTAGAATTCTCTCTAGCCTCCCTCTTAGAGAAAGACTCCCACAAGTCTTTTTGCCTCCTAGACCTAGAGTCATTCCGGTGTAACCTCTGTGGTTATTGTGTCATTCAAGAAGAATTTTCCAGCGATCACAAGACAAAGGAGGCTGCTGCGTTTTGTTCGTTGGAGCATCGTTGGCGACGAACGGTCAAGTCTACAACGGAGGTTTGTAACGGTTCTTCCCCTTTTCTTTAGAAAAGCATGAAAATAAATTTAGATTTATTTTTAAGCATGTTTAAGCTGATTTTCCAGCAACTTTAAAGAGTGTTTAAAGTTTGTTTGAGTTTTCGTAACGGTATTTTAATGTTAATTAATATACGGCGTAAGGTCCAATCGATGCGCTTCCGCTGCGTGGGGACTTTTATTCCCTTCACTACCAACGTAGCTAATCTTTTCTTTAGGGAAGTGGTTAGATTGCATGGCATTCCCAAAACAATTGTTAGTGATTGGGATGTTAAATTTTTAATTCATTTTTGGAAAGTTTTGTGGGGAAAATTGGGAACTAAGCTTCTATTTTCTACAACTTATCACCCATAAACGAATGGGCAAACTGAGGTGGTTAATAGAACATTCGGGGCCTTGCTTAGGTCACTAATTTCTAAAAATCTTAAGTCTTGCAAAGAGACTCTACCTTTTGTAGAGTGTGCATACAATAGGGTGATTCATAGCACAACTCATTGTTCACCTTTTGAGGTTGTGTACGACTTTAATCCTTTGACTCCTCTAGATTTATCACCTTTGTCGCCTAATATGTTTAGTAGTGATGCAGCTTCTTCTAGGGCCAAATACATCAAAACTTTGCACAAAGAAATCAAAGAAAGAATTGAAAAGAATAATCAAAAGCTAGTCACTCGCAAGAACCAAGGAGGAAAGGAATTAATTTTTAAACCGGGTGATTGGGTTTGGGTTCATCTACGAAAGGAAAGGTTTCCAGATCAAAGGAAGTCTAAACTTCACCCAAGGGGAGACGGTCCTTTTCAAGTGCTTGAACAAATTAATAACAATGCATACAAATTAGATCTACAAGGTGAGTACAATGTAAGTTCTACTTTTAATGTGGCTGACTTGACTCCTTTTGATGTAGGAAATGAAGACCTTGATTTGAGGACAAATCCTTTTAAAGAAAGGGGGGATGATATGGATTCAATCAATAATCCATTGCATGTACCTGAAGGACCAATCACAAGGAGCAAGGCAAAGAAGATACAAGAGGCTTTCACATTGCATGTTCGAAAGCTAGCAAATGCACAACAAGAGGCAAAGAATTTTGAACCCAAATTTTTGTATAATGTTAGTTCATCAAGTCAAGAAGAGAATGGAGTCAAGATGGCACAGGAAAAGTCGAGTATTTTGGAAGATGGCACGGGGGACGAAAAAAGTGTGTAGAATTTGTGAAAAGGTGGTTGTCCAGCTTACGTCTCTTGGGATTTTGTGATGTCAAACCTTGTCAAACGTTGTCATTATGTGGAGCGCCTCCCATAGTAGATATTTAAGACAATTTAAAGCAATTCTATCTTTTTAGCTTTGAGATATGGCTTCTCATTTGACGTGCAATCAAGTTTTAAGTTCCTAGGTCTTATTTTCTTAATTTTGCATTTAATGACTGTTGAAGACTTTTGTGTCTTTGGTATTGTGAACGACCATTTGGCCTTTAAAATGGCTTGTAATACTCTTGAAAAGATAGAATATCAATATTAAGAAGTTTGTGCTTATTCAACCATTTGGTGTTGTCTTTTCTTTTCAAATCTTGTTTTAGGTTTGATGTTCAATCGATTCATTGGATTAGTTTTGATCAATCTAATTCTGGAGTGAGTCGTCTTAGGATCTAAGAGTGACCATCATAGATTCTAAGTTTGATCTAAGAGTGATTCATCTTCTAACTAAGCTCTTGGTTGGAATCATTTGGTAAGTTAGTCTTATTTGTGTCCGTTTACAAGGATCCTGGAAGGACCTCTAGCTTTGTAAACTTAAGCATATTTGGCGCTTATCATTGGAGAATTAAGAGAGGGCCTTTTTTTTTTTTTCAGAGAGATTGATTGAGAGATTGTGAAACTGACTCCCTCACTTATCCCTTGATAAGCGTGTGTAACTGTGGTTGAGAGAGAACTGTAGGTTTATCGTGGAATGGAGAAAGACGTGGTCAATTACCACTAATCTTTTCCCTTTTTTATTATTTAACATATAATAAAATCAAATTAAATTATATTAATTTAATTAGTTAAATAAATAATTAACTAAATTAATCATTTAATCCAATTTAATCAAGATTTGCATTTATATCATATATATAAATGAATAATTCCACATAACCTATAGTTTTAATCAAATTCATTTAATTAAATCAAAATTAATTAAATTTGATTAAATTAAAATAATTAATTAATTACTAAATTAAATATCACATACTTAATTTTAATCCATAATTGAATCATATTCAATTATATTTCTCTCGTATAACTTATAGTTTTAATGTGCATCTAATGTACATTAATTTTAACCTATAGTTTTAATATGAATCCAATTCATATTAAATTTAATATTTGAACTCCTTCAAATATTTAATTCTCCCATAAATTAATTTTTGAATCAATATTAAAAATAAATTTATATTATAAAGTTTAATGAAAATATAAACTTTATATTATAATTGTATCTTCATACATTATATTATTTCCCTCAGTAATTTTACCTCAACACCCTTAATGAGCTACCGGTGAGACCTAATGGACCTACAGATTAGAAGCTCCAACGATATGAGATTAATTGACTAAACTCATTAACCAAGTTAATTAATGTTCATTAACTATGGGTACACTCCACTATAGACCCACGGCTGTGTAGGTGTTAATATCACACATGCGGAAGCAATTTTGGATCTTAGGCACACAATTTGATCAATGTAATCCTTGAAGTCATGTTGTTCATAAGAACAAAAAACAGAGTAATAAGGTACCTACTCTTGAAGCTCCCAATTCGTATAATCCGATGCTTTATAATTCACATGAATGGCTTTTGGACAACCACTTGGATCTTCTCTATTATCCTCAGGCCTTGGAACGGATTGTGGGATCTTCAATTGATAGGAATTGGAAAGGAAAGCTTATGGGTATAAGCAAGCTTGAGAGTATGAACATGGAAGTTCTTGGGAGAATTTTGGCAGCATTTTAGGTTGAATTGTTCCACCCATTTTCATCAGCTCATCCTCTATATATAGAGGACAATCATGCACAAGAATTGCACCAAAAATTGATAGCAATTTGGGAGTGATTTGAGTCATGGATTAGGTGGTGCAAGAAGGCTAATCTAAGGTGATTAGTCATTAAGCACCACCTCCAAAAAAAATACCAAATTTTTTAATTTCTTTTAAATTCAAAATTTGTAATTTTAAAGATAAAATCTGAATAATCCCACTCAATTATAATTTTATTTTAATTTAAATAAAACTTATTTAATATAAAATAAAATCATTTAATTTAATATCTTATATTAGATTAATACCACTTGTGCAATCTTGGTTTTTCTCCCAACCAAATTTCTCGAACATGAATCTTTATTCACGTGTTTAATATTTAAATCATATTTAAATATATCCAACTCTCATTTTTAGGTTTAATTCGTATTAAACTAATATGTCGTTAAATATCGCATATAACCGACTTTTGTATCCTTTTCCAATTTTGAACGTTTCGAATATTAACCTATCATATTGTTCCAAGTTTTATTCCTATTGAGCTAGTAGAGGGACCTAATGGACCTACAAATCATGGGTTCCAACGAAATGAGGATAACCGGTTAATCTCATTAATCTAGTCATTCATCGTTCGTTACCTTCTGGGACACTCCACTATAGCCCGTAGTGGAACTCCCTTCACTGTAGATATATTTCTTGTCCACTTTAGATAACCATGATCAGTAAGTCGATCCTTCACAGGTTTTGTTCGTAACTAGAGCTGGGTCAAATGTCCGTTTTACCCCTATAGTTACATCTTGTTCCTTAAGTTCCACTGATCCTCTAATGAACAATTAGTTTGTGATTCAATCACTGAACCAAGTCCCTCTATAGGTTATGAGAGGGCGGGGCCCCTTGTTCAAGACTCGGAGTCAGTACTTAAGGGAATAACCTCTTTACTAACCCTAAAATGAGTAGTAGTGAATTGCATCTTGCAAAGCTATGTCCCCAGCTATCTATTTAGTCTTATCCCCAAAATGGTAGGTTTATTGAGTCAGCGATGTTTGGCCACTCTCACCCATGCAAATCAAAGGAAAATCCTAAATAAACAGGAGTTCTTAGTTAGCTCAAGATTAAGATCGAGTTACCTAGGTTATATGTATGAGATGTTTAGTTTCAACAGTAAACGGTGTTGTAAAGTGAAAGTGACTTATCTCCTAGTCCGATCTCTATGCAAACTCTTTGAATAGGACGCCCCCACTCACATGTCTTATACATGAACGATTAGGATCACATCGTCTTTCTTTAAAGAACAAAGCGAGCCGCGCCAATAGTGTCCCCAGGATTAAGGTACCCAACCTTATCCATATACTATAGATCGTTTAGACTATTTACTTGAACTTGATCCATACTTATGTCACACATAAACTTCAAGTATACATAATATAGTCATGGGTTCTTAGTTTATTGGATTTGTGGTTATATTTAGGCAAAACAAATATATAGAAATAATACTTCATTGAAGCAAGTCAAATGTTACATTTACTATCTACGAGTTTTAGGGCATAAAACCCAACAAGCTGCACTCTTCTCACTATAGCTGGGTCAAATTACCATTTTACCCCTAGGTTACCTACATCCTTAAGTATCAATTATCCTCTAATGAACAACCTGCTTGAGGTCCAACCAACAAACAGAAATCCCTCTCGGGCCATTTGGAGGGTAGGGCCCGTTGTTCAAGACTTGGAGACACCACTTAAAGGAAGACTCGTCTACTTACCCTAAAGTCGGGAATGAGTGAATTCCATCTTGTGTGATTATGTTTCCAGCTCCCCACTCGGTCTTGTCCAAGTGATGTGTGATTATGTTTCCAGCTCCCCACTACATCCTTAAGTCGGCGTACGGGCCACTATCACCCATACAGATCAAAGGACAATCCCTCGTAAGCAGGAGTCCATAACCCACTCAAGATTGAGACTAACTTTCCTAGGTCCGGTCATCCTAGTGAAATAGAAACCTAACTAGTCAACAGTGTTACAGCTAGCGGTTACTATTTCGGTGGTCCGGCCTTATGCAAACTCATTGCATAGGTCACAACGTTCATTTATGTGTGTTATTTAGCCCTAAAAGCTTAAGTAATTGTTTGGAAAGCAAGGACTTTATACCTAAAATCTTGTCATTTTAAGTCTTTTTAGCAAAAGTGGTAGAAACATGAAGGAAATCTTAGAATTATAGAATTTAAGCTTATTTTGTGCAAAAAAAAGAGATTATTTTGTAAAGAATTTGTCCAAGTAATGCTTTTGTGCAGGAGTCTTTGCGAGAAGAATGCGCCCGCAAAAAGAGATAAAGGTTAGCAGAGCAAAGAGGAATTAAAAGCTGCAAGATTGCGCCTGCATCGGGACCTGAGGATGTGAGGAATGCAATCAAGTTGCGCCCACAAAACCATTTAAGGAAAGAAGCCCCATGCTGAAGACAGAATTGTCAAAGCAGAACACAGAGTAAATTGTGCTCGAAATGCGGCCGCAATTGGGCTTTCCGACAGAATCCTAAGATTCGCAGGATTTGCACAAGATCATCTGAAAATCCCCCAATCCGACATCAAATATATGAGGATCGTGGATTCTTACCTTCCAAGGCTTTCTCACACTGATCTCGGCAGCCAACCTTACCTACCATGGTCTATAAAAGGGGACCAAGGTGCAAGAAGCAAGAAGAACTCGGTGCTTGGGAGTTTTCATCCTTAGGATTTTATTTTCAATTTCTCTCTTCTCACCTTGTAACCACTCCGAGTTTCGGATCCCTCAGTCTCTGTCGGTTCTTTTATTTGAAAGAAGAAGAAGAGAAAAGCTTGTCTCTCCTTGAAAAAGGGCAAGAGCTAGCTAGATAGAGAGAGAGATCCTTAGTTGAGTCTTATCTTTGTTTTATGCTTTGCATTCTTTAGTTTCCAGCAAGTTGTTTTCGTTTAATTTTGGTTGTAAGTTAACTTTTTGTATTCAGTTCATTCTTTAATAATAATTCATTATTTTTCTCCATGTCAAGTTTGTCTTTCATTATGCTTTGCAAATTATTTTCTATCATGAGCTAAGCTACTATTTAGGGGTTCAAATATGTGGATTCCTTGAATAGAAGTAAGCCCCACCTAAGCAAAAGCAACCTTTCTCCCTCTAGCATTGTTTTTCTTTGTTGAAATTAAGGTTTAAATGTTAGCTTAAACTGATCACTTAGGTTAGCATAGTTTGCATTTAACTGATGGCTGAAAGGTTGGAGTTAAAGGTGTGGGTTCGCAAAGCAATAGTGGAAAAGATCCTAGAAATAGAACTTTGACTTCTTGCATCCTAGATATAGGACTGGAAACACTAGGGCTTAAGAGTCGTGAGTATTATTTATCTAAGTTTCAGCTAGACCTAGAAATAGATCTCTAGTTGGCTTAGTCTCCTAAAGGCACCTACAGCGGAGCTGAATAGGAGTTGGACATAACTCACAGTCTGGTTGTCGAGGGATTGTGGGCACAACTGAGTTATGCTATCTGCACCATGTCTATGTGGGCAACATAGATAGTGTGGCTCAACCGTCTGCAAGACCTGAGCAAATTGCGGGCGCATAGGTGGTGGTGATCTAATGCTCAAGGTTGAAACTGTTTGAATTTTCGTACTTATCTCGTTGATTTTTCATCTATCTTTATTTATTATCTTTTTTATTTTGTCTTAAAACCAAAACCCCAATTATCTATTTTTATTTGGTTACCATCCGTGGCCACAAATTTAGAGGAGGTTTACACTTTGCAGAATTGTGTGTTAACTTAACTAGTCATCATCTCCCTTGGGTACAATATCCGGAATACTTTCCACTTTATTACTTGATAGTGTATACTTGCACTTGAGTAGTGTCATAGCACACGCCCCGTCAAGTTTTTGGCATCGTTGTTGGGGAGACTGGTAAAATGCTTGATTAACAAAAGTTTTTTTTTCTGTAAAGTAGGAATTTCAATCGATTTGGGACCGCAAAATCCTCTGTCACAGGACACTAATTCTTTTTGCAAGGATTTCTTTGCCGATTGAATTGGTGTATGCTCAAAAGACCTTAATATAATTTTGACCCTGAGATAGAGAAGACTTTCAGACAGCACCGGAAGGAGCAAAGAAGAAAGTTGAAGGAACTACGAGAAGCTCAACAACATGAAACCCCAAAAGGAATTTTTCTGCTGGAAATTATGATGGAGCCACCTGGTCGAGACCCTCTCGGTGTGCAACAAAGAGGAGCACAACCCAACAATGTGCAAAATCAAGATGTGGTAGTAAATAATCCCATACTCATTGCAGATGAAAGGAACAGAGCCATACGGGATTATACGACCTCAACTTTCTATAATCTTAATACAGGAATTGTTGAGCTAGTCATTGATGTTAATCATTTTGAGCTCAAGCCAATTATGTTCCAAATGCTTCAGACAATAGGCCAATTTGCAGAACTTCCGAGTGAAGATCCCCACAAGCATATGAAGCAATTTTTGAGGATATGCACCTCATTTAAGCTCAATGGAGTATCCAACGAGACCTTGTGTTAGAAACTTTTTCCATTTTCTTTACAGGGTAATGCAGAAGCATGGTTAGACTCTTTTCCACCGAATAACATCACCACATGGGATGATCTTGCTGAAAAATTTCTCTTGAAATATTTCCCACCCATAAAGAATGCTCAAATCCGAGGAGAAATCATCACTTTTAAACAAGGACCACAAGAAGGGGTAGACACAACATGGGAATGTTTCAAGAAGCTAATAAGGAAATGTCCACACCATGGCTTGCCTGCATGTCTTCTTGTAGAGCATTTTTATAATGGATTGACTCAAGCTTCTAAGGCAATAGTCAATGCATCAGCTAACGGTTCTTTGCTTAAAAAGACATTCAATGAGGCTAATGAAATTCTAGATGCTATTGTTGCAAACCACAGTCAATGGGGAGAGGAAGAAACACCTTCAAGGAGTAATGTTAAGATCCAAGAAGCCAATCATATAAAGACACTCTCATAACGGATGCTGACTACGAAGGATATGCTCATGAATCTAACCATGGGAAATCAAGCTCAAATTGCAGCGGTAAATCACGTTTCAACCCCCATGTGTACAACTTGCAATGAAGAACATTCATTTGAAGATTGTCCACAAAATCCAGCTTCAGTTTGTTTTGTAGGATCGCAAAATAGAATAAATCCTTATTCTAATACATATAATCCTGGATGGAGACAACAACCTAATTTGTCTTGGGGAGGAAAAAATGCGAGCACATCAAATACAACCCCATTTGTCAAACAGGGAGGACCAACCGGATTTAGTGGCCAGACACAGATGAAGATTGCACAGCCTTTGCATCCGCAAATGCAGCAGCCAATGCAAGTGCAACCCCAATCCACAACTAACTTGGAGAATCTAATGAGGGAGTTAATAACATAGAATAATGCCGCAATGCAAAGTCAAATAGCTTTCTTAAGGAGTCATGAATCTCAGATTGGGCAGCAGGCAAAAGAAATGAGGAACAGACCATTGGGAACCCTACCAAACAACACGGAAAACCCTGAGAGAGAAGGTCTAAGTAAGGATAAGGTCTCCATTGATCAAAAGTAATTCAGAAGTGAAAATTGTGTAAGATATATATGATATGTATGATAGTTTTGCTTTTTTTATTTTGTATCTTTTTCGTGCTTTGTTTTTCTTTTTCTTGTTAAAGCCAAAATATTTTAAAAAAAAGATGGAGCAAGAACGTTTACAGTAGTGGAAAAACAAGAAAATCAAGTCTTGTGAACCAAGACTTGCATTTTCTGGATTTATGTGTGTTATTTAGCCCTAAAAGCTTAAGTAATTGTTTGGAAAGCAAGGACTTTATACCTAAAATCTTATCATTTTAAGTCTTTTTAGCAAAAGTGGTAGAAGCATGAAGGAAATCTTAGAATTATAGAATTTAAGCTTATTTTGTGCAAAAAAGACATTATTTTGTAAAGAATTTATCCAAGTAATGCTTTTGTGCAGGAGTTTTTGCGAGGAGAATGCGCCCGCAAGAGGAGATAAAGGTTAGCGGAGCAAAAAGGAATTAAAAGCTGCAAGATTGCGTCTGCATCTGGACCTGAGGATGTGAGGAATGCGATCAAGTTGCGCCTGCAAAGCCATTTAAGGAAAGAAGTCCCATGCTAAAGATAGAATTGTCAAAGCAGAACATAGAGTAAATTGCGCCCGAAATGCGGCCACAACTGGGCTTTCCGACAGAATCCCGAGATTCGTAGGATTTGCACAGGATCATCTGAAAATCCCCCAATCCGGCATCAAATCTTCGAGGATCGTGGATTCTTACCTTTCAAGGCTTTCTCACACTGATCTCGGCAGCCAACCTTACCTACCATGGTCTATAAAAGCGGACCAAGGTGCAAGAAGCAAGAAGAGCTCGGTGCTTTGGAGTTTTCGTCCTTAGGATTTTATTTTCAGTTTCTCTCTTCTCACCTTGTAACCACTCCGAGTTTCGGATCCCTCAGTCTCTGTCGGTTCTTTTATTTGAAAGAAGAAGAAGAGAAAGACTTGTCTCTCTTTGAGAAAGGAAAAGAGCTGGCTAGATAGAGAGAGAGATCCTTAGTTGAGTCTTGTTTTTATTTTATGCTTTATATTCTTTAGTTTCCAGCAAGTTGTTTTCGTTTAATTTTGGTTGTAAGTTAACTTTTTGTATTCAGTTCATTCTTTAATAATAATTCATTATTTTTCTCCATGTCAAGTTTGTCTTTCATTATGTTTTGCAATTTATTTTTTATCATGAGCTAAGCTTCTATTTAGGGGTTCAAATATGTGGATTCCTTGAATAGAAGTAAGCCCCACCTAAGAAAAAGAAACCTTGCTCCCTCTATCATTGTTTGTCTTTGTTGAAATTAAGGTTTAAATGTTATCTTAAACTGATCACTTAGGTTAGCATAGTTTGCATTTAACTGATGGTCGAAAGGTTGGAGTTAAAGGCATGGGTTCGCAAAGCAATAGTGGAAAAGATCCTAGAAATAGGACTTTGACTTCTTGCATCCTAGAAATAGGACTAGAACCACTAGGGTTTAAGTGTTGTGAGTATTATTTATCTAAGTTTTAGCTAGACCTAGAAATAAATCTCTAGTTGGCTTTGTGATAACTCTTAGATATAAGAGTTATTGGCCATGATTTTGGGCTTAAAGGCTTAGTTTTGCTTTGAGAAATTACTAATTGTGTTGAAGTTTGATGAATTTAAAGGTATCTAAGGAGAATTTTAATTGAGGGCTTTGGTTATAAATTTTCGTGCTAATTGTGTAATTAAGCTAACCTGGAACTTTAATTTGCACAGTTAATGCTACAGCTTGAGCTGGCAGAGGGCAGAATAGAAGTTGAATTTTGTTGGTTGTTGGAGCTGCTTTCCACGTGGAGGACTTCATTAATTGATGTGGCATTCCCAGCTGATGTCTCGAGCTCTTTTCATCCATTAGAAGGAATTCCAAGTGGGCAAGGCTTGTCTAATCAGCCCTGAAACCCATGTTGGTGGCTGGGTATATAAGGAAAGAAGTCCAAATTTGGAAAGGAGGCTGGAGAAGGGAAGCTGCGATTGGGAGCTGAACTAGAGGAAAAACGGAGGATAAAGAAAAGAAGAGCTGTCGTGGAGTCAATATTCAGCTTGGGAAAGCTGGATTTGATCTTGGAAGCTTCTTCTTTAGTCTTTCCTTCTCATCTTTTATCTTCCTATTGGTATTAGTTGTGTAAGAAGCTAAAAGTATGTTGTGTATGGGTATTCCTTTCTGTACCGAATTTATTTCACCTTTGAACATGAGCTAATCCTCTTTAGGTGAGGATTAGGGATCTTATATTGTAACGAGGGGTTGTTTGTAGTTGAACCGTGTTATTTCCATCTTAAAGTAAAGTGTTCTTCATTGTTAAAGCTGGAATTTGGTTTGGCCAACCATTTTCTAGCATTATTATTGAATGTTTGGGAAAACATTTAGTAACCGATTACTTTGCTTTACCTTAGTCTTTAAGATCATGAAAATGAGTGGGTATTTAGGGATAAATAACCATCTAAGGCACTAATCAGTTGAGCTAAAAAGAAGGGGTTAAATGGGAGTTTAATCGCCTTAATCTATGGAGAATTGGAAAATTCCCGTGTTGTAATCTGGGTGAGATGAAATTAGCACAAATTTAGATACAGCAATCTCTGGAAGCAGTATAGAAAATCCCTAATCCGAGCCTATCTTCTCCTCTGCATCCAACCGTTTTTCTTGCCTTATTTACTTTAAGTTACCTTTAAATTCACTCAAGTTTGTTTACATTTGTGCAACTTTAGTTAGTGAAAGATAATTGCCCTCGGTTACTTTGAATTTCATCGAAAAATCAAGCTTAGAAGTAGTAAATTTCTTTAATTTAGTCCCTGTGGAGAACGATCTTAAATTACTTATCACTTGTTGCCATGATGTGTATACTTGCACGTTTTTGAGCTATTTGTGAATATCTCTTGCATATTTAGAATCACATTGCACAAGGCAACACTTAGTCTCCTAACACTACAAGAAAAATTGACTTACTTGACGCTTTTGGAATGTCAACTGTTAATACTCTTGACGCTTTTAAAAGCGTCAAGAGAACCACTGTCAAGAATAAGGTATCGAAAATGTGACAAACGAAAAGCGTCAAGACATCTTTTACTTGATATATATGAAACGTCAAGAATATTAAATTTTTGACACTTATAAAGCGTCATGTATATAGATTTCTTGACAGTTATTAAATATCATATTTGTTAAAACTTGACAGTTCTAACATGTCAAATGGTACTTTATCTTGACATTTCATAAATGTCAATTGAAAAAGTTGTTGACACATTTTACATGTCAAGTTTGTTGGTAATTTTTTTTTTCAATTATAATAGTTGTTCCCTATTATCTTGAATCTCCTGCATTGCATTCCAACAATTTGATATATTGATCAACCAAATAAACAAATACACATTCAAGATCCATCAACCAAATTTCTTCCAATAACTTCAATAAAATTCATATCTTCAACATTACAAAAGTATCCAACCTCCATATGAACAATTCCAAAAATTACAAGACCTATCGACCCACATGAACAATTACAAAATTACAGGACCTATCAACTCCATTTGGACAATTCCAAAATGAAGAACTTTACACTCATTTCCACCGTATATTCAAAATTACATAATACCTATCTCCACCATATATTCAAAATCACAAACTACCTATTAAATAATTAATGTGCTTCCGTGCCTTAAAATCAACCTGAACTTGGAATCCTTGTCTTTCCTGTTTCTCTCCAAATGCTTTCAGATTGAAACAGCTTCCTTGATGAGATAGTAAAGATCCTCCGGGATTTTAGGAGCTAGTCGTGAGCCAAAAAAGAAAACATGTTAAAAAGAATAACATAATAATTCTGATTGATGTGTAAAATAGAAGTTCAGTGGAGGAAGGGTAGATGAGGCTCACCAATAACATTAACAAAGTTCATGTGTTCAACATCACCAAACTATCAATCTTATAAACAATTCCAAAATGTCAAGAATTATCAACCCAATATGAACAATTCTAAAATTCCAACACCTATTAACACCATAAAGTAAGTGTAAAATGGTCACATATAATTTCCATAACATTATGACATTTGTCGAGTGCAATAATTTCACTTGCAAAAATAAAAGCAAATGAAAAAAAAAAAGTCTCACATAACTCTTTGAAGGTTGATCAAATATGGTGCAATTTGTACTTGAAGCCATTGATCAACATGATCAAATCTGATACATAAGAAGAAATGCAAATAATTTAATCAAGATAATTAAGATTAGAAGTATGAATAACATATACTCAAATGAACATAAACAACCATACTCATCAAGTTAACACAAACAACTAAAGTTATCAAATTTTATTGAACATAAATACAAAACTTAAACAACTTATCATGAAACAATATATATTATGGCAGACTTTCCACATGTAAGAGCTAGAGTAGGATTCATCTCATGAAACACATGGTAAAAGCTCCCATTTGGTCGGTATGTGTAAAGCAATAGACCATGATTTCCAAACCAAAAGTCTTCTAAAGTGATCAAGTAAAACAAAGTTTCATAACATGATCATGGAGTGCTTACTTGTTTCATTCAAGAATATTAGATCTCTTCGACAACTTGTCAAATGAATCATCCACTAAATATTTTATATCACAAGCATAATCAACATAATGATAGCCATTTAAATCTGACTGAAGTGCTTACTTGTTTCCCCTCTTGCAACAATTTTCATCTGTAACATGAAATATAAAAAAAAGTAAGATCAATGTGAATTTCTACAGATGATGTGAAACTTCGTTAAAATTCAGCAAAACCTCAAAGTTGAGAGGAGAACCCATCCAAGCACACTTCCATCATGTATTGAGATTCTGATGATGCGGTCAGTCTATAGAGTCATTCAATTCAATCTTTTAACCATGCAGAGAAAAATCACGGTTAATCCCAAACAAAGTCAAAATATTTTATACATAAAATGTTTGCTACACTCTCTTCTCTTCTACTCCAGACTTTCTTTTTTCCCCTCATTCTATTTGATATTTTTTACACAAAATATATGCACTCTATCAGTATGGTGATTTTGGCTTTTGTTACGTTAAACAATATGTGAGATGAAGATTCAAAGCTCTATCTTTTATTCCCAAATTGGCTTGGTGTTTCTAATTTTAATTTCTAGACTGTTTTTGCAACAAAGAACAATTTATTGAAGAATGATAGTGTTATTGGAGCATGTTAATCTTACTACTAAAAAAAACTTGAACAAAAGTGTAGTAATAATAAGATGTAACACAATGGAGAAACATAAGAGAGAAAGAAATAGAGAGAATTGTAATAATGAATGTTTAATTTGAAACACACATACTTAGAGGACTTTTTTGGTAATAATGAATGTTTAATTTGGAACACACATGTTAACCTTCCTCTTACAACCCTACCACACATTTACTTTCCCTGCATCAAAATATCCATTCCACCAATTTCTCCATATTTTCCACTCATCCTCTCTTTTCAAACCACACTAATTACTCGTAAATCTTAGACTTATGGTTAAAAAAAAATGTTTTCTTTACCTCGAGAATCCGAATCCCAGTTAAATTCATTTCCAAATGCAAAGGAAAACAAAACAACAACCAACAGGACAAGTCCGTACAGTTGGTATGGCTTAGATCCCATCTCATTTCTAACAGAATCGAGAAACAAGGAATGTGGGGTTTCAATGCAATTAATTACAGCTACCTAATCCATATTTTATAAAAGCATTTCATTTAACAGCCACACATGAGACCACCGCCACAAGATCGCAGAACATTACAAAAATACTTGTGACTTGTGTTATCAGCACGTAAGCTAGCCATCTTCTTGAGTAAAAAAGGAGAAACTTTCATATATTGAGGCCAATTACAATACTGATCAACAAAATGGGAAATTCTCGGTAAAAACAACCTAAAATCATGAAAAACCTCCGGTACCTGATTGATTCTGTCGTTCTTTATTTCAATTTACATTATATATATTTATATATAAAAAGAACCATAATCTTACTAGATTCTAATTTTTTTTTATACAAAAACTATCCAACCAGAAAGAAAAAGGAAGTACAAACCCATAATCGAGAAGAAATTGGACTCACCTCGGTAAGGAGAATGAGGCATCGACATTACACCACAGAAAAATCCTTCGTGTACACTCCAACCAAACTCACAAATTGTGGACTGCAAATGAATCCGATTTGATTCCTTCTTCTCATGTGTTGTTTCCTCGCAGTATATGAATCAAATTTGCAGCGTTTGCTCTGATCTTTTCATTATCGTCACCAATCAATGTCATACAGATTCCCAAAACGCTTTCTCTTCTGGCCTCCACGCACATTCGCTCGCTGTGGCAGCAGAGAGAACTCAGAGTTAGAAGAGCATATTGAACTCCTCTTGGGGCTCCATTTCTCAACACACGTCCCAAAATCTCCACACATCAATTGAACCGTTGCATCTCTTCTCGACCTTCCCTACACTTGGCCAAAAGCCCCAGAACCTCCACTGCTCTATCCAGCCCAGAATTCGCAATTTTAAGCAAAATTGGAACAACCCCACATTCCACAGCGCAGACGGTTCCCTGGGAATGAACAAATGGCGTAAAGCGCAGTTGCAGCTTCCTTCTGCTCTCTGTTGTTGTCGTTCCGTAAGAGACAGACAAGAGAACGAATCGCGTAGGGATAAGCCCCAATTGTAGCCTTGTTAACCTCCACAACGGCTAAGCTCGTCAGCATCGTGGCGGCTAAGGCTCTGCAATCGGGGGACCTGACTTGAAGAGCAGCCACAGTGAGACCGATAGCCCCTTCTGCAACCAAACCCACTTTGTTATCATCGTCCAAACTAAGATTCAACGCCTGGCTGAACAGCGGCCGAACGGAGAGAGAGAGGGAGACGAACTGGAGAACGACGGAGAGAGAGAGCGTGCGAGAAGACGGGACGGGGCGACGGACTGGCGACGGCGGCGACGGCGACGACGGATCGGCGGCAGGGCTGGGCGGCTAAAGGCTGGAAATCGGGGGGTCTGCGGCTAAAGAAAAACACAGGGGGCTTCATGTGTGAGGGTTGAAGGAGGAGAGAAAGATTTTTTTTCTTTTTTCTTTAATAGAATAAAAATCCCTTTTCTTTTCTTTAAATAAACCCTAGGCAAGTAATACTTGACATTTAAAATGTAGTAAGTAAATCGGAATAAAACTTGATATTTTTTAAATGTCAAGTAAATTATTATAGTTCTCGACATTTTAAGAGTGTCAAGTATTTTGTGGCGTGCAACAAAATCCGAAAAACTCCGTGTTTTTACATTTTTCTTGACATTTTTTTGGTTAAAAATGCAAATTCTTGACATTTTTTTTAGAAAATGTCAACTAATATAAAATTTGAAGTGTCAAGTAATGCAGTTTTTCTTGTAGTGTAAAGGCACCTACAACGGAGCTGAATAGGAGTTAGACTTAACTCACAATCTGGTTGTCAGGGGATTGTGGGTGCAACTGAGTTATGCTATCTGCACCAGGTCTATGTGGGCAACATAGATAGTGTGGCTCGGCCGTCTGCAAGACTTGAGCAAATTGTGGGCGCATAGGTGGTGATGATCTAATACTCAAGGTTGAAACTGTTTGAATTTCCCTACTTATCTCATTGATTTTTCATCAATCTTTATTTATTATCTTTTTGCTTTTGTCTTAAAACCAAAACCCCAATTATCTATTTTTATTTGGTTACCATCCGTGGCAGCAAATTTAGAGGAGGTTCACACTTTGCAGAATTGTGTGGTTAACTTAACTAGTCACCATCTCCCTTGGGTACGATATCTGGAATACTTTCCACTTTATTGTTTGATAGTGTATACTTGCACTCGAGCAGTGTCATAGCACACGCACGTCAATAGGATACCCTCCACTCGCATGTCCCCTACACGAACGCGTTGGATCATTGTGTTTGTATCAAATACAAAGTGGGTTGTATCCATAGTGTCACCAAGATAAGACACCCAGCCTTATCCCTATACTAAAGACCCTTTAGGTTGTATCTTGAACAGTGATCCCCGTATGTCCTCACATATAGTTCAAGTCTCATAGAAACAACCTAGGATGTTAGTTAATTGGATTAGGGTTTTTTAGGCAAGACAAACATAATACAAACAATAATAATTTATTGAATAATACATCAATATTATTTTATTAATGTTTGGTCAATTGTTACATTTACTATCTACGAGTTTTAGGGCATAAAACCCAACACAATCAAGGTAATGGAGGCCTTATCTTTGCTTAGGATTTCTCTTTTCGGGTTCTCGGTATTGCTTGGTAGGGTCCCTATTGGTTTGTTCCTCATCTCCTTAGCTAATTGCCCAATCTGAGATTCAATACTCCGTAAGGAAGCTATTTTACTTTGAATCACAGAATCATTCTTGGTCATGAACTTCCTCATAAGATTCTCCAAGTTTGATGTTTCTTCGAGTTGCACTTGTATTGGTTGTTGTTGCATTTGCGGCTGCAAAGGCTATGCAATCTTTAGTTGAACTTGTCCATTGAATCTGAGTGGCCCTCCCTGCTTAACAAAAGGGTTTGTATTGGAAGTACTAGCATTTTGTCCTCCCCATGAAAAGTTAGGGTGTTGTCTCCATCCCGAATTGAATGTATTGGAGTAATTAAGGATTTATTTTGTTCTGTGCACCTATAAAATATACTGAAGCTGGATTTTGAGAACAATCTTTAAATGAATGCTCTTCATTGCAAGTAGTGCAAATGGGAGTTGAAGCTTGGCTCACAGCTGAAACTTGAACTTGATTCCCTAGAGTAAGATTCATAAGCATATCGTTCATAGTTAACATCCGCTCCAATAGTGTCTTTAGATGATTAGCTTCTTGGACCTTGACACTGCTTCTAGATGGTGTTTTCTCTTCTCCCCATTGACTATTATTTACAACAATTGCGTCAAGAATCTTGTTTGCTTCATTGAAAGTCTTTTTAAGCAACGAACCATTAGCTGATGCATTGACTACTGCTTTGGAAGCTTGAGTCAATCCGTTGTAAAAATGCTCTACAAGAAGACAAGCAGGCAAGCCATGGTGTGGACATTTCTATCAACTTTTTAAACTGCTCCCATGTTGTGTCTACTCCTCCTTGTGGTCCCTGTTTAAAAGTGATAATTTCCCCTCAGATTTGTGCATTCTTTGTAGGTGGAAAATATTTCAAGAGAAACATTTCAGCAAGCTCATCCCATGTGGTGATGTTCTCCAGTGGAAAAGAATCTAACCATACTTCTGCATTATCCTGCAAAGAAAATGGAAAAAGTTTCAAACGCAAAGTTTCATTGGATACTCCATTAAGCTTGAACAAGTTGCATATTCTCAAGAATTGCTTCATGTGCTTGTGAGGATCTTCACTAGGAAGTTATGAAAATTGACCTATAGTCTGAAGTATTTGGAACATGATTGATTTGAGCTCGAAATGATTTTCATCGATGACTGACTCAACAATTCTAGTATTGAGATTGTAGAAAGTTGTGGTCACATAATCCCTAATGGCTCTATCCTTTTCATCTTCAATAAGTATAGGATTATGTGTTGCCGCAGCTTGTTGTTGCACATTGTTAGGTTGTGCTCCTCTTTGCTGCGCACCTAGAGGGTCTCCAACAGGTGGCTCCATAGCAATTTCCTGCAGAAAAATTTCTTCTGGGGTTTTTTGTTGTTGAACTTCTCGTAGTTCCCTTAACTTCCCTTTGCTTCTTACGGCGTTGTCGGAAAGTCTTCTCGATCTTAGGATCAAAATTGAATTCATGTCTTTTGAGCAGACACCAATCCAATTCACAAAGAAATCCCTGCAAAAAGAATTGATGCCCTGCGATAAAGGAATTTACGATCACAAAGCGATCGCAATTCCTACTTTACAAAAACTAAAAATTGTGTAATTCAACCGTTTTTCCAAAACTCCTCGGCAATGGTGCCAAAAACTTGGTCGGGGCGCAACGCGACAGAGCACGCCTTGCTCGCTGAGTGCAAGTATACACTATCAAGTAATTAATAAAGTGGAGAGTACTCCGGATATCATACTCAAGTGAGATGGTGACTAGTTGAAAAACACTCAATACTATAAAACAAGAACCTCTTCTAAGCTTGCAACCGAGGATGATAACCAAAGAAATAATTTGATGGGGGGTTTTTATGATTGAAGACAAAAAGATAAAATAAATCAATTTAATGAAAGCGTTTAAAGATATATGAGATAAGTGGGGAATTCAAATAAGCATCAACCAAAAACATTAGATTGCACCCACCTTTGCGCTAGCAACTCACTCAAGCAATGCAAACGGCTAAAGAATACTATCTATAGGTGCCCACATAGACATGGTACAGATAAATTGCTCCAATTTGCACCTGCAAATGCCCTGACAACTCGATTGTGAGTTGAGTTCTACTTCTATTCAACTCCACTATAGGTGCCTTTAGAAGACTAAGCCAACTAGACATCTATTTCTAGGGCTAGCTGAAACTTAGGTAATTATTGCACACAACTCCCAAAACTTTAATGGTTCCAGTCCTATTTCTAGGATGCAAGAAAACAAAGTCATATTTCTAGGATTTTTTCCACTATTGTGTTTTGCGAACATGCACATTCAACTCCAACCTTTCGACCACCAGTTGAACACAAACTATGCTAACTTAAATGGTCAGTTTAAGCTAACAATGAAACTTAAACTTTCAGCAAAAACAAACAATGCTAAGAGGAAGCAAGGTTGTTGACGTGCGTCGTGTTGTTAATGCGCAACAATCTGCTTAAGTGCAAGTATACACTATCAAGTAATAAAGTGGAAAGTATTCCGGATATCGTACCCAAGGGAGATGGTGACTAGCTAAGTTAACACACAATTCTGTAAAATATGAACCTCCTCTAAATTTGCGGCCACGATTGGTAACCAAGAAAAAATGTTTGATTGGGGTTTTGGTTTTAAGACAAAAACAAAGAGACAAAGAAGTAAAGACAGATGAAATATCAATGAGATAAGTAGGGAAATTCAAATAGTTTCAACCTTGAGCCTTAGATCACCTTCACCTATGCGTCCGCAATTTACTCAAGCATTACAAACGACTGAGACATTATCTATGTTTCCCTCATAGACATGGTGCAGATAGCATATCCCAGTTGCGCCCGCAATTCCTTGACAACCAGATTGTGAGTTAAGTCCAACTCCTATTCAGCTCTGCTCTAGGTTCCTTTAGAAGACTAAGCCAGCTAGACATCTATTTCTAGGGCTAGCTGAAACTTAGATAAATAATATTCACGACTCTTAAAACCCTAGAGGTTCCAGTCCTATTTCTAGGATGCAAGAAGTCAAAGTCCTATTTCTAGGATCTTTTCCACTATTGTTTTGCGAACCCGCGCCTTTAACTCCAACCTTTCAGCCATCAGTTAAATGCAAACTATGCTAACCTAAGTGATCAGTTTAAGCTAACATTTAAACCTTAATTTCAACAAAAACAAACAATGCTAGAGGGAGCAAAGCTTCTTTTGCATAGGCGGGGCTTTCTTCTATTCAAGGAATCCACATATTTGAACCCCTAAATAGAAGCTTAGCTCATGATTGAAAGTAAATTGAAAAACATAAAGAAAAACAAACTCGACATGGAGAAAAAATAATGAATTACTATTAAAGAATGAACTGAGTACAAAAGATTAACTTACAACCAAAGGTAAATGATAAGTAAATACAAAATGATGGAAATTAAAGATTCCAAAACATAAAATAAAGACAAGACTCTACTAAGGGTCTCTCTCTCTCTATCTAGTTAACTTTTGCCCTTTTTCAAGGAGAGACAATCCTTTCTCTTCTTCTTCTTTCGAATAAAAGAGCCGACAAAGACTGAGGGATTCGACACTCGGAGTGGTTACAAGGTGAGGAGAGAGAACTAAAGTAAATCCTAAGGATGAAAACTCCAAACACTGAGCTCTTCTTGCTTCTTGCACCTTAGTCCCCTTTTATAGACCGTGGAAGGTAAGGTTGACTGCCGAGATCAGTGTGAGAAGGCCTTGGAAGGTAAGAATCCACGATCCTCTGAGATTTGATGTCGAATTGGGGATTTTTGGATGATTCTGTGCAAATCCCACGAATCTCGGTATTTTGTCGGAAAGCCCAGTTGCGGCCGCATCTCGGGTGCATTTTCCTCTGTGTTCTGCTTCAACAATTCTGTCTTTAGCATGAGGCTTCTTTCCTTATATGGCTTTGCGGGCGCAACTTGATCGCATTCCTCACATCCTCAAGTCTAGATGCATGCACAATATTTCAGCTTTTAACTTCCTCTTGCGGGCACATTCTCCTCGAAAAGACTCCTGCACAAAAACATTACTTGGATAAATTCTTTACAAAATGATCTCTTTTTGTACAAATTAAGCTTAAATTCTATAATTCTAAGATTTCCTGCATGCTTCTACAACTTTTACTAAAATGACTTAGAATGATAAGATTTTAGGCATAAAGTCATTTCTTTCCAAATAATTCCTAAGCGTTTAAGGCTAAATAACGCACATAAATGAGCGTTGTCAATTGCCTTTGCATCGGTGGGCTTTCTTCTATTCAAGGCATCCACATATTTGAATCCCCGAGAAGAAACTTAACTCATTGAGGAAATTAAAATGCATGACATAAAGCAAAAAGCACACAAAGTAAAGGAATAACTTGAATTCATATTAATGATAAAAAGAGTACATAAAGTAAAGAAGTTACAACTGAAAAGCGAATTAAAACAGAAATACAATAGCTACAAAATAGAAAGTAAAAACTCTAGACTCAACTAAAGGTTCTTTCTCCTCTCTATCTAACTTGCTCTTAACCTTTTTCTAGGGGAGACAAGTCTTTCTCTTCTTCTTCTTTCAAATGGAAGAGCCAACAAAGGCTAGAATGACTAGAACTCAGAGTGGTTACAAGATGAGAAGAAAGAAAAACAAGAAAACTATCCTAAGGACAAAAATCGGAGCTCTCTTTGCTTATTGCACCTTGGTCGCCTTATATATACCTTGGAAGGTAGGGTTGGTTGTCGAGATCAGTGTGAGAGGACCCTTGAAGGTAAAAATCCATGATCCTTGGAGATTTGATATGAGATTTGGGATTTTCGAAAGATTTTGTGAAGATCCCACGAATCTCGAAATTTTGTCGAAAGCTCAGTTGCAGCCGCATATTCGGCGCAAATTCTTCAATGCACTACCTTGACAATTCTTTCTTCAGTTGGGGCTACTTTTCTTATCAGTTTGCGGGCGCAATTCAAACGCAATTTCCACATTCTCAGGACCAAATGTGGGCGCAAATCTGCAACTTCAACTCTTTGCTCTGCTAACTCTTTATCTCCATTTGCGGGCGCATTTCCACTACAAATTGTCCTCTACACAAAAACATTAACTTAAATAAATTCTTACAAAAGTAATCTCTTTTTGGACATTTTAAGCATAAATTCTATATTTCTAAGATTTTCATCATGAACCTATGACTTTTGTTGATTTGACTCTAAAAGATATGATTTTAAGCATAAAGTTCTTGCTTTCCTAGCAATGACCTAAGTTTTAAAGGCTAAATAACGCACATAAATAAGTGTTATCATGGATAATGTAACATTGTTTGACGGAGAGAATGATGTATCCCATGTTTTTAAAGTTGTATCTCGTGTTTTCATTATTTTAAAAATAAAATTAAAAAACAATGAAAACAACATTTTATCTTTTTCTAAAACAGGTTAGTTTTTTAGTTGTTTTCGAAAATAGGTATATCAAACACGTTTTCATTATTTCCTTTGTATTTTTCATTTTTAAAAATATAAAAACAAAAACGGATCACGAACCTAATGGGGCACTATCTTTTTAGTCCTTAAGTTTTTAGGGTTATGTGCATTTGGTCCTTTAGGTTTCAAAATGTACCCTTTTATTTATTGAGTTTTGAGAAATAAGTTTAAAAAGTCACTCACATGAATCCACATCAACCATCATAACAGACATCACGTCACGATTTGGTGCATCCTTCGATCTATCAAAGGTCGGAGTGAATGTGTCGAATAATGGGTTGTCCTTGATAACAAGCTTGTCTTTGGAGGATTCCTCAATCAGTTTCGAAATCCTACTTGCAACAATGAGAGGCATCTGATCCTCCTTGATTTCAATTCCTTTAGAATGACTACGGGTGACAAGTTTTGTGTAAGAGTCACTCAATGTTGTAACCTTTGTGGGAGCTTTCTTTGGTGTCATCGCTTTAATTGGATCTTGGGATGAGAGAAAGAGATGAGAGGTAGAGATGGTCCCATTGGGCGTGCCTATTTGTTCACACGTAACTTCAAAGAATGAGACACGTGGAATAAATCGGTGATTTGTATTGATGTTGTATGTGTGTGGTTATAAAATCTCTAACTTTAATCCTCTGATTCTCTCTCTTTTGTGTGATTGTGTTTCACTCGAGTGCTGGAGATCTCGAGTCTGAAGTCGTCTCAAGGGCTTTGCAGCTTGTTTCTTGATATTGAAGTTGTCTCGAGAGCTTCATGAGCTTCAAGGAGTCCTTTGATCTTCTGGAAGTCTTCGAGTGCTCTGAGTTCTGAATCCTCTCTGAGATCTCCAACCTTTGACCTCCCAAAATGAAGGAGAGCTCCCCGATTTATAGAGTTCTCCATGGACATGGACTTGGGCTCATTGATCTTGGGCCAAGTCATTTGGACTTGGACTTTACTGATTGTGGGCCTAATCATTTGAGAGGATTTGATTTAAACTTGATCCAAATACCATCTAACCCAACTTTGATCAAATTAAACTTTATTATTTGATCAAATGGCCATATTAAAGACATGTGGCATTTCAATTTGAGATTTGTCAACTCTGTCTTCAAATTAAATTTGAGACACATGTCAACTTAGAATTTGTCTCAAATTTATTTAATTGTAATTTCATCATTAATTTTGAATAATGACGTGACAATTTGTAATTAGCTGAAATTTCTCCTTCAACAGACACTCGTATTTCACAAAAACACTATATTAAAACTTGACCTGTACACTTGCGGTGAGCAATTTGCGCAACAGGCATCAACATTTTTTTAAAATAACTTCAAAGTTCAAAGGTTCAAAATAAAAAAAAAATCAAAGTCTAAGAACATAAGTGAAACCTATCCCAAAGTTAAGGGATACGTTATGTATAATTTAACCAAAAATTACATCATGAATAAGTGAACCTACAGTATGTTTGTCGAATAAGGAATAGCAAAAACTTCAATTCTCTGTTTAAGATGGAATTTAGTAATTGTCTATTCAAATGGATCCATAATATTCAATATAGGGTCATAACTATGCTTAGAAAGATACCAAAATATTAACTTCCAAATTACCTACTCCATTAAAATGGATTTCATGGAACGCGTAACGGAGTTGTGCACCTATTAAAAATATCATTAACATATGCATTTATATCTTGAAACAATAAATTAATGTCAACCAAATACTTAAATGTCTGTCTGTGTCATGTCATATCATTTGCATCATTCGTGTAAAAAATGTCATATTAGTTTTAAATATATCCCATCAACTTTTGTCATTAGTTTGACTAATGTCTCTCTTATTAGAGACATCTAATTGAACTATCTTGACAATTAATAAATTTATGGATGTACCTATGACTATATCATAAAATATCATCATAAAATATTAATATTGATGGATTTTCTTGAAAATCCAGAAAATTACAAAAAAAAAAAAAAGAAAGAAAAAAAAAGAATATTTCAATGAGGAATATATATAAACTTTTAACATAATTTAAATATGCATTATTGGTATTTTTGTTATATATATTGTAATATTTCATTGACAATTTTACCGTATTATTGATAATGATTTGAAGTTATCATATTTATGCTTTCCTTGACAGCACAATTTTTAAAAATATACCCAAACAATTATTACTATTATTATTTTCAAAAACATGTCTTCAAAATAGAGGAGAATTTGATATTAAGATTTTGTTCATTTTAATAAGGGGCAGTTGTAAGAATATAAAAAATAAAAATGGAATTTGCAATCATGTCATCAGTTTTTTAATGTTGCAAATATAGCAAAAAAAAAGTGGACCCAACCTAAACATTCAAGTTGAAAAGTAAAAAAAAAAAAAAAAACCCCAAAAAACACGCTGAAAATTGGATGTTTAAAAAGTATATCGATGGATTTTCAAAAAAAAAAAAAAAAAAGTAAAAAGTATATCAATGGTGTTATTGATATACCGTCAGGTATATTATTCATTTATTTAGTGTAATTGATACACTGGACATTTGGTATATCAATCAATTGATATACTAAATATATAGTAGATCATATGTATATTCCGTGAATATAATATACTACATTCACGAAGTATATACATCAGCTTTCATTAGTTTAAATGTCTTTGATATACTTCATTAATAAATAATTATATATATTAACTTTATTTTGGGACAATATGTATGGTAGGAGATTTAAACCTCTAACCTCTTCGTTGGATGTGTATGTCTTGTGCTAGTTGAGTTATGCTCATGTTGGCAAATATATCATCGATATATTATATATTATTTTAATAATATTCTACTGAGACACTAATGATATATTTAAAATTACATTTTTTATTGAGTATTGATATACTAATACACCAATGATATACTTAAAATTACATCTTATTGATATGCTTATTAGCAAATTGTGCATTCCACGACCTTCATAATATACCAATAGTTAAAAAAATATATTGTCAAAAAAACAAAAAACAGTTAAAAATATATATCAATGATTTTTTTTTTAAATTACAAGTCTATGTATTTAGCTATTCATAATCGGGTATATTAATGTTATTAATTATTTGAGTAATGCAACAAATGAGGTATATCAATTCGTAATAGGTATAGAAGACAAGCATTTATGTTATAAAAGACTAACATTTTCGTTTAAAATATGTAAATAATACAACCGAAAAAATGAAACATAACACAAGTAATATATCAAGTATATCATTAGTATATCAACATTCATATATCACGTATATCATTCATATATCAGGTATATATACTCATAATCAGATATATCAAAAGTTACGTTTATCAAATCAAGTATATATTAGGTATATCATTAGTATATTAGGTATACATTGTATTCATTCAAGCATATCAAATTTGGTATATCAGTTAACTGATATACTTTAAATTTCGTATATCAGTAAATATAAATTATATCAGATATACTACTAATATACAAGTTGATATAAGGGTAAAACTGGAATAATAAAAAAACGGAAATTAGATTTTAAAAAATTTGTTATGTTTGCAAATCTTAAAAAATAAAGCTAAATTTGCAAATATCTTAATATTTTTTGTTACCCATTACAATTTCACTTTTTAATAAAGAGTAATTGTGGTGGGTGGCAAATTAATTATCTATAATAGCAAATTTAGCACCAAGTAAAAAGATTTGCAAATATGGCAAAAAAATTAGAATATTCCCATTTTACCCTTCTCTTTCTCTCCCTTCCCATTTACCCTTTCTTCCCTCATTTCTAGTATATACGATTTCTTCTTCTTCTTCTTCTTCTTTTTTTTTTTTTTGCTTTTTTTTTTTTTGTGCATTTATGAGCTGTTATGATTTCTTTTTTTTTTTCTTTTTTTATAATGAGCTATTACGATTTCTTTTTTTCCCTCTGTTTTTCGAACCACAAACCTTGTGGTTATCAGTACAATTTTATGCTGAGTTAAGCTCTTGTTGGCCTTCTTTTTAATTCAAGAATGCCAAGAATACAAAAATAGCAATTTTGGTGAGTGTTTGTATAAGTATATCAAAGCATATCACTGATATACTCCGGTTAATCGTAGTCTATCACTGACTATCACTGGTCAAAGTCTATCAGGACTATAATTGATAGATAATGAAATACAAAGAATACAAGAATAGCAATTTTATGGTGGTGGTCACGGAGCTTGTGTGCTAGTCTTTAAAAATTATATTGATGATTGAGAGTCGCTTGTTCGTAATAGTTATTTTTGGATTTTATGTTCTAATTACCACAAGTGACTTAAATTTTTTGTTCAATTTATGACTATAGTATAATAATTTTGGATGAGTTTCTAATTATCGAGATGATTGCAATGCAAAGTACTTTATTGATAGATTTCAATTAAATTGATTTCTATCAGTAACAATCATTGGTAGACTTCAATTAATTGATAATTAACTGATTTCTATCCGAGATAGAAACTGATAGACTTCAATTAACTGATTTCTATCCTCGATAGAAAATGATAGATTTGAATTAAACTAATTTCCATCAGTGATACAAGTCAATAGACTTTAATTAAATTGATTTCTGATAGAAACTGATAAACTTCAATTAAATTGGTTTTTATCAGTGATAGAAACTAATAGTCTTGAATTAAATTGATTTCTATCAGTGACAGAAACTGATAACCTTGAATTAAACGGTTTTCTATTAGTGATTATCACTGATAGACTTAAATTAAACTGATGGATAGAAACTGGTAGCCTTGAATTAAACTGAACTAATAGCCTTGAATTAAATTGTTTTCTATCAGCGGCTATCACTGATAGGCTTGAATTAAACACGATAAAAACTTATAGACTATGATCATCAAAGTCTATCAGTGATACACACTGATAGACTTTGATTAATCAAAGTATATAAGTGTCTATCACTAATAGACTCCGATTAATTGAAACTTATCATCAAAGTCTATCAGTATTTATCATTTATAGACTCCGATTAATCGAAGTCTATTAGTGACTATCGATAATAGGGACTGATAGACTATTGGAGATACTAAGGGTATTTTCGTAATTTAACGTATTTTTTGCTATTTCCACAAATAATTTTATTTTTTTGCTATTTTTGCAATTCTTTTGCCGGTTTTTGCTATATGTGCTAAGCCGCCTTTAATAAATATTGGAGCAAGATGAACCCATCAACTTTGATATATATATATATATATATATAAAGAGAAAAATACACTTAATATTTAGGTTCAAATCTAACTATCTAACTACACAGGATTTATCATGAAAAGCTAAGGCCCCGTTTGATAACCATTTGGTTTTTGGTTTTTGGTTTTTGAAAATTATGCTTGTTTTCTTCCAATTTTCCTACCATGGTTTTCATATTTGTTATACATACACTTGAATTCTTAGCCAAATTTCAAAAACAAAAACAAGTTTTTGGAAACTACTTTTTTTAGTTTTCAAAACTTGACTTAATTTTTGAAAATATGGGAATATGGTAGATTACAAAACAAGTAGATTTATGGGTTGTAGTAGTGTTTATAGGCTTAATTTTCAAAAACCAAAAACCAAAAACCAAATGCTTATCAAACGGGGCCTAAATAAGTTTGTATTAATTTTATGAAATTTAATTCTAGAAACTTTATGTAACTTTAATAGATTAATAAAACAATGAATATTAATTCAAAATATTAATAAAAATTAATGAATTGGTAATCAACAAATATTTTTTTTATTAGGAATAATTTCAATTAAATAAACTAAGCTAGTTTAACTCATTAAAATTATTTGTTTAATATTTTTTTAATATAAATATCCTTAATTACATTAATTTAATATATGTGTATCCATAAAAATCAATTAAATAACTATTGGAATAAGTATATAGGATTACTTATTTATTATTATGGAATTATATAATAAATTAAATTAATTATAGTTGGATATTATTAATTGTAAATTTAATTTTAATTAAATAGTATAAAATATATTTTAATAAACAATATAAAAAAAGGTAAATAAAAGAGAGAAAAGATTATAGGTTAATAATAAAGGTTAATAAAAACATATTTCAATTTTTTTTATAATTATGATAAATTAATCCTAAAAAACAATTAATTGATTTTAAAAAAAACAATTAGTAACTTTTTTTTGAAAAAAAACAATTAGTAATTAATTATAATTATTGAAAAATGAATATTTATACCAAGTTAATTTAAATAATTATAATTCACTAATTAAATATATTTTAGATATCATTAATTAATTAGTTATAATTTTAGTAAATACATAATTGCATCCATTTAATAAACTTGGACTAAATATATTTTAATAAATCGTTAGTTATTTAATATAATTAAATATTTATTATATTATTTTTGGTAATTCAATATCAATTAATTAATTAATTAACTATATTCAAAATAAAATTGCATATAAAATAAGCATTAAAATAGATGGACAAAGAGAAAACTTATACTTTTGCAAGAACATAGAAAACCATCTCCAAAACCTTACACCAAACGGTGCTAAGAATTTCAACAAAATTACAATTGTATTTCATGTTTTCAGTGTTTTCAAATATATATTTGGTAGCAAATTTAGAAATTGAATTTTAATTTAAAAGGTTGTTAGAGATGTGTTGATGCTATTAACAATGAAAAAAAATGGTATTTACCAACTAAATATTGAATTGAATCCAAATTTTAACCAAAAAAAAAAAAAAAAAAGCAAAAATAGATTATAACATGAAATAATTATTTTTACTTTTTTTAATTTTTTATGCGTATAACATGAAATAGTTTTATTCTTAAAAAAAAAACACATGAAATAGTTTATCTATAAGGGGCTGTTTGGGGCGCTGAATTGGTTATAATATCTGGTGGTTATAATAATCTGGGGATTATAATAGTCTGGGGGTTATAATAATCTGTGTTTGGGGTGCAGATTATTATAGTTTGGGATAAAATAATCTGTGTGTGGGGTGTAGATTATTTTAGTATGGGATAAAATAATCTGTGTTTGGGATGCAGATTATTTTAGTCTGGGTTAAAATAGTCTGTGTTTGGGGTGCTGATTTGTTTAACACGAGATTCTGAATCAAAAACAACTTTGTATGTCAAATATTATATTTTGCAAATATCAATAAAAAATTGTTTGGATTCAGTTGTAAAAAAAATAAAGTATTGGATATACAGGTTAAATGATGTGTTTAACTTAAAAAGAAAGAAAAATAACATAAGGTAAGAGTTGATTTTCTTTGTTTTAGGGTCATGATTTTTTCACAAAAGAAGTCATTTTATGATTTCATATTGGAAAACCATATTTGTTTCATTTTTGTATTTTCAACGTAAAAATGGTAAATGTTTATATACAAAGAAATTATGTAATAAAACTCCATATTTATATATGTAGAAAGACAACCTAGTATTTAATTCCCTAAAGTTGCACAAAATAAATACATCTGGGAGGTAATGTTGCCTTCTATGGGCCACGACCATGGTGGCACAAAAATATTTTTTCCTAGAAATATATGAGTACAAAAGATAGATAGAAAATTCTTGAAAGCAAAGATAATTGTGAAGCAGCACATTGGTCGAGGAGTGGTGGGTCAACTGTGTTCGTCCAGGAGGTACTAAATCAACTCAACCTAGTATTTATTTTTTCGTTTTCTTTTTTCCTTATTTTTCATTTTCTTCCTCCATCTTTATCTTCTTCCTCCATCTCCATCATTTTCATCTTATTCCTCCATTTCCATTTCCATCTTCATCTTCATCTATCTTCTTCCTCCATTTCCATCATCATCTCCATCTTCTTCCTCAATCTCAAACTTCATCTTCATCATTTTCTTCTTCCTCTAACCCTAATGTCGGCGACGTTTTCAACGACTTTTTCGACAGTTGTCGACAAATTTTTCGACGACCAAATATTTTTTCCTCGTTTTGTTTCTTTTCTTCTTTTTCTTTATTTTAATTTTTTATATTTTTCAAAATGAAAATGAGAAGAAATATGAAAAAAAAAAAAAGGTTGCCGGAAAAGTCGTCGGCGATCGCCAGAAAAGTCGTCGGAAAAGTGGTTGGACGTTTTCAACGACTTTTCCGGCTGTTGCCGACAATTTTTTCAACGACCAAAATTTGTTTCCTCGTTTTCTTTCTTTTTCTTTTTTTCCTTTATTTTCATTTTTTATATTTTTCAAAATGAAAATGAGAAGAAATATGAAAAGGGGGGGGGGGGGAACGGTTGCCAGAAAAGTTGTCGGCGATCGTCGGAAAAGTCGTCGGAAAAGTCGCCGGAAACTTCGCCGGCCGACGGCGACCGGCGGTCGTCGGAAAAGTCAAGGAGTCGCATGGAAGAAGAGATGAGAGAGTTACTGTAGAAAATGGATAGAATAATCTGGTGGGTTGAATGATGGTTACTGTAGAGTATGGATAAAATAATTGGAGATAAAAATAACCAACCTCACCATTTATTTTTGTTGATGCCCCAAACACTGAATAGGTTATAATAACGGGGGTTATTATAACTATTCAGTGCCCCAAACAACCCCTAAATGTTTTGATCTTACTTAGCGTAAGTTTGGATTTTCAAATTCCTAATAAAAACCAGAAAAACACTAAAAACATAAAAATGTTCTTTCTAAATTTTCATGGTTTGAATCACAAAATAAAAAACATGCATCAAGTAGAAATATCTCAAAACAAGAAATAAAATTTGAATTTGTTTGAAATATCTCAAAACAAGAAATAAAATTTGAATTTGATACCAAACAAATTCAAAGTGGATTAAATTAGAGCCTCATTTAGTTCAAGGAAATGAAAATGAAAGCTAACATGAATATAATTCAACTAACATAAAATTTGTACTAATGATCAAGAGGTCTAGTTCATGTTCTCCTACCCAACATTGTCGAAAAAAAAAAAATTAAAATGAAAATTTTGATGATGTTTACTAAAATGCATAATGGAATCAATTGGTGGGACTCACTACCAATTTATGATCATCCTTCCATCAAAACAAGTAATTTTATGCCTCTCAAAAATCCTCATCAATAGCGACCTGAGCTCGACTAATAACGACATATATCCAACTAAGAGGTCAGAGGTTTGCAAACGATTTCTCCATACTGGTGAGGGCAAGGGCGGCAAAGCACGCTTTCCTTTGACCTTTACATTTCTCTCACATCTATTAATGAGATTGAATTCAAAACCCTCTGAAAGGACTTTAAAAAAATGCCAATCAAACAAGTATAATTATGAGTTGGTGTTGGTTGCCTAGCCGATCGGGAAGTTTGGTAGTAGCTAAAGGAAAGCCAATGACTCGGCAAATTTCCACACTTCGACTCATTAGTTTTAGTTGTTTGTTTATTGTTCAGGGCCGAGTCGACTACCGACCCTCGACTCAGTGGGAGATCAAGAATCATTTTCCCTCACCATTTCCCTTTCCCTTGGTGACGTTTTGTCAAACCAGAAAAATTAAAAAAGGTTCATGGGGTCTTTGACGTTTTGTGGGATGTGGTGGAAATTTTGCAGAGGACCCACTTGCAGTGGAGGATCAAGAGAAATTTGTTGAACTCAACAGACTCTTCTCCCTTCTGGGTTTCATTCTTTTTCCCTCATTTTCTCTTCTCTTCTCTTTTATGATCAACAAGTGCTTTTGAAACAATTTCCAGCTTTTGCTGTTTTATTTTATCACCCCCTTTGGCCCTTTCAGCCTGGAATTGAGTGGAATTGAAGTATCCTTTCTTTCACGCTTTCAATTCTCTTTTCTATTCCCTTTTTTCTTTTCCTTAATTGAATTTTTAATTGACTTTGCTTGTCCAGGAAAGTTTCAGCTGTTTTCAGGGGGAAAGTTGGGCTATGGATATGCTGAGGAGACTATTTTTGTGTAATCTGTTTCTGTTTTGGTGACTATTCATCGGTGGGGTTCTGAAATTCTATCTGATCTAAGTTTTTTCCGATCCAACAGTCTCTGCAGCTTCCTTTGCCTTTTTCAGGTGGAATGGAATTAAATGGAATTGAGTTGAACTCTCTTTTACCTGATATATATTGTTCTTACCTTTGTTTCTCTGTCGCCTTTCCTGTCAACACTGGTGTTTTGGTGATTATTTTGAGTGGTTTTCTAAATACTTCGGATTTTTCCTTTGATTACTGAAACAGGGTTTTGAAACTTTCCTTCTGGTTGTTGGTCATGTGAATTTGAGATGGGTTTATCTTGATGCTATTAGTTGTCTTCTTGTACCACCTTCAAGAAGAATTGGCTTGCTTCCTGCACTTGCAATTTTGGAAGCTTGTTAGTTTCATGATTTAAGAATCTTCTGTTCAATGGGACGATTTGTTCTTTATCTGGTCTGGGATTGAGATGGAAGTGAGAAGTTCCATTGTTGTGAAGCATCACTGTTTCATCCTTCTTTTATGTCGTTTGGTCTGTAATTAATTAAATTTCTGTTTTTTAGGATGATTTTTATAGCTATTATAAGTCTGTGTCCAACGTGGATACTGTTGTGCAATTCAATCGGATTTTGAGGAAATGTCATTTGGTCTGTATATGGCTTCACTGGCTGAAGTTTCAATTCTCCTGCAAATGCTGTATTAGCTTCAGTTCTTATCAGAGAAATTTTGGCTAGACATGTTGAGAGCTGAAATTGTACAACTATAATTGAACACTTGATGCCTTTTATTCTCTTCCTCTGCTGTATGAATTGTGTTGCTACCATTTTTGTACTGCTTGCTGCAAACTTATGTTGTTTCAACTTTCAAAACAAATATTCACGTTAAACACATGGAGATCAATGTGTACAACTATTTAAAAAAGATTTATGAATCATTTATACATTTTAGAATTTAGAATTAAAAAAATTAACTTTTAGTGGATGATTTCCCTGAATGAATAACTTGCTTGCAGGAAAGGATATAGCAGTCAAACAGTCCAATAATAAAGTTTCAAGTATGGGTTGGTGGACTAAACTTTTCAAAGGCCATAAAAGCTCATACCATGAAAGATATGGAAATGATAGAATTTGGGATGAACCTCGTACCTCTGTGGTAGGTAACCAGTTTTACTTCTCTTTTTATTTTTATTTCGCTGTTTCCACTAATGTGTCATATATGGATATGTAGCTGACCACTTCTCAGACAGTAACTACAGTTACATTGTAGAAAAAGAGGAATGGCTATGGTGCCAAATATCATGTATACACTAAAGAGTAAAATACTACTCAATACTTGTACTTGGTGCTGATTTGTGTCAGTGGAAACCTTGTCCGCAGGATGAATTGACAGAATTTGAACAAGAGGAAATCGATTATGCAATTGCACTGTCGCTTTCCGAAGAAGATCAAAATGGGAAAGTAGTGATAGGTGAGTTTGGTAGCTCTCATGGAAAAGTTTTGCATTCTGTGATTTATTAACTTATCTTTGAGCAAATTTTAAAGACCCGTTAAGTCTGTTCATCACTTGTGTGTTTGGGGCAGTATGAAGATAGCATATCATAAAGTGAGCATGGTACGTGAGAAGTTAACTTATAATCATTATATACACGAATTTGTTTTGATGATGTTTAACTTATAAATTATAATCATATACACAAATTCGTCTTGATGATGTTTAACTTATAATCATTATATACACGAATTCGTTTTGATGATGTTTAACTTATCATCATTATCTCATATTTGGCAATAAATCTTTGACAATAAGCAATAATAGCGCATTAGAAATTAAGAACTCTTTACCTTGACTTCTTCAAAATACTTCTGTAGATGTCTTTCGCTATTATTCTCTAAAAATCGCAGGTATTATTGATAATACTATCGAGGATAATTATTTTAGACGTTGAAAAGATGGTAAAAAAATGAGGAATCCACTGAAAGCAAGGGTGAAATGCTGAGACAAAAGAATGTCAAAGTGTTGCTTTTTTTTTTTCTTTTTTTAATTCTCATGGTCATAAACAACAATGATACAATGGAAAACTTGCCACACTATATCACGGTTTCATTCATAGCCTGAGTTAAGTATTTCATTTTTCATAACTTATCAATTGCAGAGGAAGAAGCTCACAGTGATGAAGATGAACACAGTACCAAAGATGAATCAGAGGATGATGAACAAAGTAGCAAAGCCCACTCAGAGGATGACGATCAAATTACTAAGTCTCAATTGGAGGAAGATGAGAGACTTCCCAAAGCTCAATTGGAGGAAGATGAGCGAGTTGCCAAGGCTCAAATGGAGGAAGATGAGCGACTTGCTAAAGCTCAAATGGAGGAAGATGAGCGAGCTGCCAAAGCTCAATTGGAAGAAGATGAGCGAGTTGCTAGCACTCTAGTTGACGATGATGAGAAGGTTTCCAAATTTCAAGCTGAAGAAGATGAACAGTTAGCTAGGGCTCTCCAAGAAAGTCTAAACACGGAGCCACCACCTCCTAGATATGATATTGGAAATATTTTCAATCCTTATCCTTTCTTCTATCCATCTGGATACAGGTACATATGGTCATTCATGCATATTTCTTAGTCTCATCAAAGCGCTTATGGCCCAAAGACTAGCCTAGCCTGACATTGGTTGGGTTGATGATAAGTTTAATTGCAAATACCAATCAATATGCTATTATAACTTTGGCCTGAGATTAAAAAATTGTTATCTATGGACCAATCAGAAAGGTCAAATATGATGGGTGAATCTAAACTTTGATTTAGTTGGTCAAACTTATAGACCTGGCCTTTGTAGATTGTGCTGCCAGATCAATTTGACTCAAACATTTCTTTAGGCACATTTAGCCTGGGTTGAGCATGGGCTTGTATCTCTTCGGTCTGGCCTTACAAGGATGATACCTCCTCTTGCAATAACACAATGTGATATGCATTTTTTTAATTACTTTTTACGGATGACAACAATGTGATCTGCATAATAATTGGCAAGTTTGATGGGTGTACTATCTGAATCATATTTGTTATTAATGGCTCAGTATACTCAATTTCTGGAAGAAGCTTTTAAACATGATACTGAAAATCTTAAAATACTAGCCTTGATATTCACTAGAAAATTAGTTACTTTTCCAACTTCTGTCACCATTTCATGTTTTTGTAGGTTTAACATACTGGCTGGAATCTCTTGAGTTTCCATCTAATTGGTAGTGATGCTTCTTAAATAACAATTCTTACAACGTATGAAACAAGAATTTATCGGACACCAAATGAAATCTCACGCAATAAATTTTCATTTTGATCTGGTCCCAAAAACTAAAATTGTATTTCATGTAGGGTCTGTGCCGGTTGCCACACTGAGATTGGTCATGGGCGGTTTCTAAGTTGCATGGGAGCTGTTTGGCATCCAGAATGTTTTCGCTGCAATGCTTGCAATGAACCCATAACAGATCATGAGGTAGATATATAATTGAAGTTCAATGCATAAATTTTTTAAACGATAGTCTTTAAATCATTTGCACTATAGATATATAATTGGAACTTGTAAATCGTCTTTGAAAAATACCAAGACATACTGACTTACTATCTGACAAATATAATTCTCTTTAATGTTAGCAACTATTTCCACCTTTTTAACGTGTGGCTATTGGCTGCTTGTTATAATGAATCAAAATTTTGACAGTTTTCTATGTCCGGGAACCGACCTTATCATAAATCCTGTTATAAGGAGCAACATCACCCAAGATGTGACGTTTGCCAGAACTTTGTAAGCATTTTTTCTGTTTAATCGTTTTATTGTATGGATTTATTTATTGTCAATTGTTCTGATTTATCCATCTCATGAAGGTAATGCTTGTTTGTTTCTCCTATTTGATTGATCTTTCTCCTAGCCATCGTGCTTTTCATATCTTTATTTATTTATTTGTTTTGCTTGTTTTTGCCAATGAATTGACTTAGAAATCGAGTGTATGTTGATAAAATGTAAATAAAAGCTTTGTGAGTATTGGTTTTAGAGTTTCTAGATGAATATGAGAGCAGGTGGAATCTGAATTCAGTTATTTGATACTGAGAAAATAGTTAGAAACGCAAGGATAGAGAAACTATCTACTTTAGGCAAAAGAGAGAACATATTTTTATATGTTTTCATTATACGTTTGTAATTTTAATGTTTAACATCAATATCAAAGGAAAAATACATCTTTTTATTGTAAGGACGGAGAAACTATCTACTTTAGGCAAAAGAGAAGTGTATACTTTCTGTACATTATGTTTAACATCAATATCAAAGGAAAAATACATCTTTTTTATTTTTTTTTAAATTTCTATTTCTATTTCTATTTTTTTTTAGATTGGAGAAAATTCTATTAAAATTTATATGAATACTGTGATATAATATAGAATTTTAAATTGACTCTGTTTTTTTTTTTTTTGTATATTTTTCTTAGTTCACCGTAATATGGTCCATTTGAGCTAGATATTGTTTGACCATTTATAGACATTACATATTTCTTCAAACGAAGTTCCTTTTTCATCTATGATTGTTCTGAAACTTGGCTAAATGAAAAAACATTAAACTAAATACAAAATATTAAAACTCTGGAAATAGTCAGAGCAAATCATTTTTTTTTTTAAATCTCAATCATGGCTTGATGGAATATTCAATATAATGAGTTCACTTGATCCTGTCTGGAGGAATTTTGAGCAACTTAAACATATCAGATATGCTGTCTCAAAGGCACAATTCAACTGGCAAAGTCGAGTCCTTCATTACCCACAGCCTTTGTTAGTTAGGTGTTCAAAACCAGTTTGAGATGCTTAATAGTTCAAAATGTGTATTGTTATTGAAAATGATATATGATGACAATTCAAAATGTTTATTGTTATTGAAAATGATATATGATGACTGATTTAAGTGTCATAAAAAATGATATATGAAGCGTCTTGTCGTCTCTTTCATATCTGTCGATTATGAAACTGTATAACCTTGAAATGCATTGTTTCTGATCTTTTCTTTCATTTCCTTCTGCACAGATTCCTACTAATTCTTCTGGTCTTATAGAGTATAGAAAGCATCCTTTCTGGTCACAACAATATTGTCCTTCACATGAAAAAGATGGAACTCCGAGATGTTGTAGCTGTGAAAGAATGGAGGTGCTCTTTGAAATCATTTTCTACCTCATTATTTCCCCTCCCTTCCACCGCGCACACACGAGCATACTAGGAAGAAACAATATCTTGAGAAAACCACTACCATCAACTCGGTTTTAACTTGATCATAAACAACAATGATGATTACTTTCAGCACATCGTTGGTTGTAGTTGAACTAACTTTTTAATTGATGCAGCCGAGAGACACTAGTTATCTGTTACTTGAAGATGGACGGAAGCTCTGTTTAGAGTGTTTGGACTCTGCAATTATGGATACTCATGAATGTCAACCTCTATACCTCGAAATTCAAGAGTTCTATGAGGGTCTGAATATGAAAGTTGAACAACAAGTTCCAATGTTGTTGGTTGAAAGGCAAGCGCTAAACGAGGCCATGGAGGGGGAAAAGAATGTAAGGGTTACTGGACTTTGTTTGTGTTGAGCAATGCACATCATCGTCCTTATGAAGAACTCATTTGAATTTTCTTTGCCTGTTGACAACAGGGTCATCATCACATGCCCGAAACCAGAGGACTCTGCTTATCAGAAGAGCAGACTGTTGCAACCGTATGACATTCTCCCTCTTGGATTTTTTTAGTACCATTTGCATCAATTTTATTCAATTCAGTGTTATGATATTATATTACCAATAAAATCCGTAGATCTCGAAGAGGCCGAAGATTGGGGCGGGCTATCGTATAATAGACATGTTTACAGAGCCTTATAGATTAGTTCGTCGATGTGAAGTTACTGCTATTCTCGTTTTGTATGGTCTTCCAAGGTATGATTTCCCTGACAAAGTAGCCAGGCGTCACACTTTGATGCGTATTACTATTTGTTCTTCTGAAGGATGGCGAAGTAAAGTTGTTTATATCTGCTCGTAACTTTGTCAATGCAGGTTACTGACAGGATCTATCTTGGCTCACGAAATGATGCACGCATGGCTCAGGCTTAAAGGTCGTCTCTTTGCTTCATACTCTTATCTTTTTCTATTGATTTCATAAATAACTTTTTGACACGACGTCGAGCAGGCTATCCCAATTTGAAGCCCGAGGTTGAAGAAGGCATATGCCAAGTATTGGCTCACATGTGGTTGGATTCTGAGATGTATTCAATCTCTGGAAGTGGTGTTGCCTCCACATCTTCATCTTCGGCTTCTTCTTCATCGTCATCACCTTCATCATCCTCTTCTTCCTCAACGTCATCAAAGAAAGGTAAACGATCCGACTTCGAGAAGAAACTTGGAGACTTTTTCAAACACCAGATCGAGGAGGATACATCATCGGCTTATGGGGATGGATTTAGGGAAGGGAACCAGGCCGTGTCCAAATACGGCCTAAAGAGGACCCTCGATCACATTCGGTTGACTGGAACCTTTCCATAAAGTAACATTCAATTAAGCTTTTTACCTCAGATATATAATCCCAGTTCATAAAAGAACACATTATAGTACATAATGAGGGGAAAAAAAGATCAAAATCAAAATAAGCATTGAAAAATTATGTGCAATTATTGTGAAGATCTCTTAAAAAAGTGTAGCATAAATGTAAGTATCTTACTTGTATGGCATTTACAAACAAGTGTCAGGATGAATACAAAGTTTTGCTGTTATTGGCTGTGGAATTCATTTTCATTTCTATGGCTGGCCATGGAAGCTTATGGTCAATTGTTTCCTGCCATTGATAGGCCACATCAGTGCATTCTTGAGCAATGATTTAATTAGAACTTAATGTTCTATTATCTTCTGTTTAATTGGAAAAATAATTTCCATTAGGTAGTAATAAGTTAGCAAACCATCAAACTGTTTAGGGATGTGTGATTTCTCCACCTAAAATTTATTGTTTTAATTCATCAGAAAAAAAAAATCATTTAATGGGTAAATTAACCTTAAAGCATTCAATTTGACAGTAATACCTTCAATTAATTTAGTTGTTATTACTTTTTACAGATTTGTGGCTAACTTTATTATGGCTAGATGAGATTATTTTGGTGAGCATTGACTTTTCTAATTATGGTTGAGTTTGAGTTTTTTTATCCTTATTTGATCTTGTCATTAGATAGGTACATGTTTATGGTTGTATTGTACTTGGTGTTTGATTGACTTCATTTTGAGTATTTTGTTAGTCGAACTCTATAATTTTTTTTTCATTGGTTCTTAGACAATTTTTTTTAATTTAGTTTGAAGGTATTAATGTTACCACTTATTTTAAAACCTTAAATCAAAATTGATTCATTTTAAGTATAGGGTATATAATTTTTTTTTCTTTATTATTTTGATGAGTATTAAAAGTTTTAATTAATTTATTTCAGAACTGTGGGTACTGAAATTTTCTGTCTACATCCAACCGCCGGTATATTAATATATATTAATATATAAAAAAAAAAGGCAATGAAGCATAATTTTATTATTTATATTTAAACATTATTAAGAACCATTTGTATTTTAAAATAAAACTATTAATTCTATTAGAAGGTTGCACTAGAGAACATCTTAACATGTAAAACAAGAAACCCAACTACAATACTTTAACCAAAAAAAAAAAAAAGGTTCTTAAATCACAAAATCTGAGTAAATCTACTGGAAAAGATGCTTGATTAACAAATGAGAGATCTGTCTTTACTAACTTAGCTGTTTTCATTGGCTCATTTGGGGAAAGAATTTTATTAAAAAACTCTCAATCCTAAAACTCAAAGTTCCCTGTTGGCCTTTTGCTACACTGACTGAGTTTATTTACAGAGAAAGAGCCAACCCTGCCGTCCATTGAAGCTTTGTTTATTGTATTTTAATCTCCTCTTTTGATGCAAACAAGAGCTTAGCTTGAGATTTCATACAGCTATGATGTTCTTTTGTTTTTCTTTTGAAACTTTTCCAAATGGCAAACTCACAGAACTCTTTAATGCCTTTTCTCATACCCCAAATGACAGATTGTTCCTCATTTCAGAGCTTGCCTTCCTCACCTTGTCAATCCATTTCTAAGCTCTCATAGCAATGGCTTTCTGCTTTGTATCCTCCCGAGCTCTTGCTGTTCTTGTTTTCTTCTTCTTTGTCTCTCAATCGCCGTTGAACGCGTCGATTGGTTTGTCGTGTCAATTGGAATCTGTTTGCCAATCTTACGTGAGTTTCTTTGCAAGGTCTCCTGACTTTTTGGATTTGGAGAATGTGTCTGATCTGTTTGGAGTTCGTCGGTCGTTGATTGCCGAAGCAAGTAACTTGAATCCCGAAGACCGTCATCTATTCCCGGGCGAACTCTTGTTGATTCCTGTCCGTTGTGCCTGCAATGGAGATCATTACTTTGCCAACATCACTTACCAAATCAAGAAGGGTGATGTCTACTATGCTTTAGCAATGACTTCATTTCAGAATCTTACTGAGTGGGATGTAGTGAATGCTTCCAATCCCAATTTGGATCCAAGCTTTCTGCACATAGGAGATGAAGTAACTTTCCCTCTCTACTGCAAGTGTCCCTCAAAAACGGACATCGAAAAGAATATCAATTTCTTCGTTACTTACATATGGCAGACGACCGATGACATTGCTGTTCTCAGTACTGAGTTCAATGTCTCCAGCGATGCTATATTAGCTGAAAATAACTACACAAATATGAGAGATGCAGCCAACTTTCCTGTGTTCATTCCCTTGTCGCGATTGCCTCTGCTCTCTCACATGAATCCATACAACGAGACGAAGAAAGATAAACACAGGTGGATTATCGTCGTTTCGATAAGCGTAGGAAGTTCAATTTTGATTCTTGTTTTAGCAGTTGGTCTGGTCTGTGCTCATTTTGTTTGTAAGAATAGGAAGGCAATGAAATGGAACAAGTTCTCTATGGAAAATGTTGATAGCCCTGCAAGGAACAATGCCTTTGGGGCTAGGATTGGCTTGCAAGATGATAGGTTGCTTCCCAAGAAACTTTCAGACTATCTAAGCAGGCCAATCTTGTATGACATCAATGTGATCAAGGAAGCAACCAAGAACCTCAATGAGTGCTCTCGAATTGGAGGATCGGTATATCGAGCCACAATCAATGGAAAAGTCTTCGCCGTAAAGAAAAGCAAGGAAGTTATAACAGAGGAACTGAACATTTTGCAGAAGGTAAACCATGTGAATCTAGTAAAAGTAATCGGTTTCTCGATCGACATTGATCGAAGTTGCTTCTTAGTCTACGAATACGCCGAAAATGGTTCACTTGATAAATGGTTGCACTCCTCTTCATTGCCCTCTCTTACATGGGACCAAAGACTATCCATAGCATTAGATGTGGCCAACGGTTTGCAATATATGCACGAACATATTCAGCCGAGCATCGTTCATCGAGATATCCGAACGAGTAACATACTTCTCGACTCAAGGCTAAAGGCAAAACTAGCAAATCTCTCCATGGCAAAGCCTGCAATGAACTCAACATCACACAAGATAGATGTTTTTGCTTTCGGAGTTGTTTTATTGGAGTTACTTTCTGGGAAAAAAGCAACCGGAACAAAAGGCGATGGCGAGGTCGTGATGTTATGGAAGGATATAAGAGAGGTGATGGATGTTGAGGAGGAAGGGGGGCTAAGGACATGGATGGATTCAAAACTTGAAAGTTTCTACCCCATTGATGAGGCTCTGAGCTTGGTAGATTTGGCCAAGGCATGCACCCATGACTTGCCAATGGCAAGGCCAAGCATGGCTGAGATTGTGTTTAATCTCTCTATTCTCACTCAGTCATCTTCTTTGATATCATCAGAAACATCTTGGGTTTCTGGCTTGGAATCAATAGATATTAGCCAAAAGGTTGATGTGGTCGTGGCTCGGTGATTCTTTGCTCGAGAAGTTGATAGGCAAACAAGTAAAAACAAGCCTAGATTCCATACATATATTGTACAAAAGTTTATGAAGTCCATGCCACTAAATTTTTGTCATATTTGATTTTGTTTTTTGTTTTGTTTTTATTTCTCACTTGCAAGGCCAAGCATGCGTGGGTGAGATTGTGTTTAATCTCTTTCTTCTTTGATTTCGATTCCACGACCCTAAGTTTATTTTGTTCTAAACTCTATCTGTATCGAATTTGATATTAAGTTTGAAGAAGGTTTATCTAAAATTTCTGTTGAATAATGATAAGGTCCCAAAATGTGATTCATAAAAAAAGATTGAAGACCTCAAAAGGTATCGGGAAGCATAAACATTATTTTTTTTTTATTTTCTCAGCATCTTTCGAGGGGCATTTGGTTTCTGATATGAACACGATTGTGGGGTTGTGATTGCGGATCTCGTGCCGCAGCAAACGGATCACCCGAGGGTTCTCCATCCCCCGAACGTTCCAACATAGAATTTTCATGGCGTCCGGCGAGGCTGTTCCACAGCTCCCGCCGATATCCCAACGGTTAAACCGAAGTAATTCGAGCAAATCTTCTTTCTTTCCTTGTCTTCTTCTTGGTCTTCTCTTTCATGTTTCCCTTTGCTTATTAGGTGTTCATCATCCTTTCCCACTGCCTTGTTATGTTGGTCTTCCCTAGCTCTCCTTTTCCATGATTTTCCACTCTTCTTAGCTATATTTTGGGTCTTCAGGTCTGTTTTATAAATGTTCTGTACTTCCCGTAATTCTCATTTCCGCTTGGGACTTTAGGATGGCTTTTTCCATATCTGGATACTTTATCTCTTTCTTTTGGTCTCCTATTCTTTCTTGGCCCAAACCCTCACGGAGACTAATATCAAGTGTGGGCCCTTGGCTTTGTTTTTGGGGAATTGTAGTAAATGGCTAGAAAAAATACCCCCTCTTGTTTTTTGGCTAAGGAAGTTCAATAATTGCAGACATGGCTTCCACCTTTTTAGGAACTGATTTTCGGATTTTTTTTTTTCCAATTTTACCCCTGGTATATACGTCTATACACAAACATCGTTAACAGCTGCATACAGATTTTTCCTCATTTTTCGGGTGGATGCACCCTGATTTACAGGGATTTCGGGTTTTGATATCCCTCCAACCGTCAAACAAGATTTTCCTATATTTTAGGCTTCTTCTATCTCTCCAACCGTAAGAAAAGATTTCGTTTGTTAAGTTCCATTAATCTTCCTATATTTTTCCCTCATTTAAATATTATAGCTTAATTAATTTTTTTTGCATATCATGATCAAAATAGTGGCTGTAAGTTTGTAATTAAAAGCTTTTCTCAATCTCACCCTTCAATACTCAATACAAAGTTATATTCAGATACATACATTAGGCTCCAGTACACACAAGCAGGTCATAAACTTTGTAAATAATATATGTATATATCAGTACATACCACTCTAACGGGACCAACTTCTTCAACTACATCTTTCTTAATCTGTTTGTTTGTTTTTTTTTTCCTTGCAGGGTCCTTCTTAACAGCATCCTGAGGTATTTTCACAATAAAAAACAATCAAATTATAACATGTCACAAGGGGATGTAGTTGGCATTTTTCACATAAATCACGAAATATTGCAAAAAAAAAAAAAAATCCCTAAAATCAATGGATTATCTATAAAGTAGGGGAGGCACACAACTTATATACTGGCATGACTAATATGCATGTATATAAGAGTACAGACAGACAACAGAATGTCATTCAATAAGCATTCCAGCACACTTTCACCCTTCAATACACAGGACAGAGTTATATCCAGATACATACATCTCAATTTTAGGCTCCAGTACACACAAGCAGGTCATAAATGGTGTAAATAATATATGTATATATCAGTACATACCGCTCTGACGGGGTCAACTTCTTCAACTACATCTTTCTTAATCCGTTTGTTCTTTTCTTTTTTTTTTTTTTCCTTGCAAGGTCCTTCTTAACAGCATCCTAGAGGATTTTTACAATAAAAAACAATCAAATTATAATAACATGTCACAAGGGTTGAATTTAGTTGGCCTTTTTCACATAAATCACGAAATATTGCTAAAAAAAAAACAAATCCCTAAAATCAAGGGATTGTCTATAAAGTAGGGGGAGGTCGTTGCAAATATAAGGGAAGGGAAATGAAGTCGTTATCTTAGTTCAAATTTTTTGGTACAGTCTTCGCGTAGAAGAAGAATCGATTGAGCATGCAAGAGATGGTCGTCGGCGCAGCGGGGGAAGGTCGTCGGCACGGCGGAGGTGGGTTGTCGGCGTGATGTGAGAGGTAGGTAGCGATATACACTCTGTGTTGGCGGTGGGAAATGGTGGGGAATGGAGGTTTTTGGCTCTCAAGGGTTTCGAGATGTGGAAGACGAAGATGGACCGACGGGATGGAGCAAATGCATGAGGGCGGTTCTGGTGGGAGGTTGAGCGGTGTTATGACATGCCATAATTGCAGCACTTAAGGTATCATAATTACTGTGTTCTTATTTGTTTTTTAATTTTCAGGTTTTCTTAGTTGCAGGTAGTATATCTTCCTATTGACAGGACTGTTTTTCCAATTAATGCATTCCGAAGGTGTTTCTCTCTACGGAGGGAGGTTGAACTCTGTACTCTTTCCCCAATAAAGGTATTGACTTCTTTTTCCAAGAAACAATTTTTTCCAGTAGATCTAGATTTTCAAAATAGTTTTGTTTTTTGGATTTTTGAATTTCAAACTTCCTAAAATGTCTCCAACTTATTTTTAGGGGTATATTTTATCTCTCTTAAACTCTAATTTTGGTTTTAAACATTAAGAACAGGTTGGGCAGTTTGTTGGGGGCATTGTTGTCTCTTACAAATAGAGATTTATTAATCAGTAAATCGTTTAGCCATCTATTTAATTTATGAACGTTTGTAGCCATTTTTCAAGCCACCTATTTATTTTTAGCCATATTTCTTGTTGCCCCTTTGTTTTTTGGGTTAACAGCAAGAATAGACAAAAAAAAAAATAACCCGTTTTGAAAAATAGCAACTCACCCAATTTTTTGGAAATATGGCCAAATTATTTTTTGAATTTAAAAATCCAAAATTTGAACTTACCGAAATAACCTTGGATGAAAAAGTAAATAAAAATGATTAGAAATACAAGGTAGTTAGAGATAATATTGGATTCAAATAATCTGTTTTAAATTCCCTTAAAAAGAGGGGACACCGATGATTTCAAAATCAAAAAATACAGAAGCATAAATTAAAAGAAAAATAATCAAGTTTAAACTGAAATTTTGGAAATAAAACCATTTAATCAATTAAAATATGAAAAATGTGAATCTACTTAGGAAATACCTGATATGGAGGATTTGAACCAATGTACCAACTAATTGGATTAAGCATACCAAATCCTACAAGTTTCAAATAACAATTATAGTTTTAATTTAGAGTTTTCATGTTAATCTCAAACCAAATCCTAAAGTTTCAAATATCTGGTATTGAGAACTCCAATTAGGGTCCCAACTGATTGGATTATGCATAATCAAAGGATTTAAAACCTATTGCCAAGTCAAGAACTGCAAATGTAAAATGATTAATAATTTTCCAACATTGCATGCAACAACTAAAAATATTGGTACTCAAAAAAAAAAAAAAAAAACGACTAAAAAAATTGAATCAAGTCTCACTCTACCTCATGGAATAAAAGGAAAAGTTTGGAGAATAACTATTTCATTGTTCTTCGATCCTCAGGCGTGAATACTTCGTATTTTGCAGTGATTTGGAGTTTTTTCTTGAAGTTGTAACTTCCATTTAGAAATTTGATTTCTATTTTTCAATTCCTTCCGTTATTCAACGAGAAGCTCTTGATTTTGAAACTTTCCAACACTATCGATAAATCTCTGAAATATAAATCAACTTCCATTGTTGCTTCAGAAGGATTAGAATCCTCAACACTTTTTCAAGTCCAATCTTTGATTTGCTAATGCATTCTGAGCATAAACAACACTCCTCATATGATCTCATATGCAATGTGTCACTAAAAGTTAAGTTTTCAACAATCAAAATTTGGTCTTTGCAATCCACCGCTTCAGATTCCATTTTTTTTATTGCTTCCACACAATGATGTACTTCGACGGCTGCAGTAGGCGTATGATAACAGCAACAAAAGACGTTGGCAGTCTTTAGTTTTGAACAGCAAAAACCATGGTTAGGATGCTCCCCTTATGACACTGGAAGCGAAACAAAACCATTCTCTACATTGACTTCCAAATTCCAGCCTTTTTCTTCTGCCTCTCTCCTCAGTTCCTGGATTTGACCCTCGATTTGAGAGCATGCCACTTGGATTTCCATATTTTTCTGGCAAAGCTCCTTCCATTGCGTGGATAAAGCATGGAGCTCATATGCAGCGTTTTGTTGATGAAATTTCCCCGTTATTGTTGCTGGTCGCCATAGTCACCACAACGAAGGTTTTGAGTTTTAGATTTACAGCAGCTTGAGCGCGAGAAGATTAAAAGATAATATATTTTAGATTTCAATTTTGAATTAATTAAGATTAGATTTGAAGAGAAGTTGTTTAGACCTTCCTTAATTTTTGGGTGAAACCGTCTGACTTTGTTGGAAGGGTAAAATTGGAAGTCTGGGGGGAAATTAAGTGCACGTGAGTCACCTGTGTGGCCATATTTCTCCGGTTTATTTTTTGTCTATCTATCTAAATCAGTAATTTTTTTTTTTGTCATTTACAAGGATTTCCCTTGTTTTTTTTCCTCATTGTGGGCCTTGCTGACTGTTTTTCCTGTAGCTTTAGAACTGTTTTCTATGTCTGTCAATTTTCCTTTTCCTTTCTCCATCACGCTGTCAACCGTCTTTTTGGGGATTTGGTCAATAATCATTATGTCCTCAGCTGCTTGGTGAGTTGAACTAGCCGCTGTGCTTGTCGTTTTCCCTTCCTTCTCTGGATTTGGTCAATAATCATTATGTCTAGTGCTGGTTGCTGTTCCTTTCCACTTGCTGTTTTTTCCTTTCGTTTTCCTCTCCTTTTTTCTCTTTTTCTTCTTTTTCTTTGGGTTGCGTAACTCTACTCTTTGCCATATCTTTCTTCCCCATCTCTTTCTTTGATTTGGGATTGCCTTTTACGTTGGGGGCTCTTTGAAGACAGTCCCCATATTCCAGCTCCTCTGCCTTGAGCGCCTCCTCGTCGTCACAGTCTCTTGCTAAATGGCCCACCCGCCCACAACCATAGCAGAAGTCAGAGAATTTTTCATATCTCATGTCTATCCATTCCTACTCTCCCTTTGAGCCTATCCTTATCATTGCTCCTCTTCTCAAAGGAGTTCCTCTCGGGCCAGGAGAGGACGGCGTGTCTTTGTTCAAGCCACGGAATCAGCCCTTAAGGGAACACACATCTACTTACCCCAATAGGGGAAGGAGTGAATTCCATCTTGTACTGTTATGTTCCCAGCTTCCATTCGGTCTTGTCCCTGAAATGGTAGGATTATTAAGTTGGTGAACCAGCCACTCTCACCCATACAAATCTAGGGACAATCCCTCCTGAAAAGGAGTTCATAACAGACTCAAGATTGAGATTGAGTTACCTAGGTCATTCTATTGAAATAGAAACCTAAACTAGTTAACGGCGTTATATTTAGTGGTTACTATTTCGCGGTCCGGTCTTATGCAAACTCATTGCATAGGATACCCCCACTCGCATGTCTCCTACATGGATGCTTTGGATCAATGCATCTGTATCGAATACAAAGTGGGTCGTATCACATAATGTCACCAGGATAAGGTACCCAGTCTTATCCCTATACTATAGACCATTTAGGTTGTTACTTGAACATCGATCCCCATATGTCCCCACATACTAGTTCAAGTTTCATTTAAACAACCTTGGATCTTAGTTTATTGGATTTAGGGTTTATTAATGCAAACTCGATTATTCAATAACCAAATTACTGAATCACTCAAATAACGCTTTATTGAGATCGTTTAATTTGTTTCATTTACTATCTACGAGTTTTAGGGCATAAAACCCAACAACTCCCACTTGAACTAAAACTCTAGTGGGCAATGTACATCAACAATCAAAATTGAATGAATAATCATTGAAGTAGGAATAATGGTTTGTATTAATACTATATAATACATGAAAAGTACAAATCCATATAAATACAATGAACTGGGGCATTCACAATACCCATTACACTTCTCCCACTTGCCCTAGATTATTCTATGTACATGTCTCGCAGACCTAGACCCTCTAGATGACCCTCGAACACTTTAGCCGTGAGAGCCTTCGTAAATGAATCAGCAATATTGTGCTCCGAGGCTATCTTCGTGACGATCTCGTCCCCTCGTTGCACGATCTCTCTGATGAGATGATATTTGCACTCCATGTGCTTGCCTCTTTTGTGACTGCGAGGTTCTTTAGAATTTGCCACTGCACCACTATTATCACAGTAAAGGGTGATTGGCAAGTTCATATTTGGAACAACTTCCAAATCCATCAAGAACTTCCTTAGCCATACAGCCTCCTTAGCTGCTTCACAAGCAGCGACATATTCGACCTCCATGGTGGAGTCTGCAATGTATCCTTGCTTGATGCTACGCCAGACTACAGCTCCCCGTTGAGGGTAAACACTGACCCTGATGTGGATTTCCTAGAATCCTTATTAGTTTGAAAGTCAGAGTCTGTGTATCCTGTTAGGATCAAATCCTTAGAGCCATACACAAGATGATAGTCCCTCATTCTTTGAAGATACTTGAGGATGTTTTTAACTGCAGTCCAGTGGTCTAACCCTGGATTGGACTGATACCTGCTAACTATCCCAACTGCATAGCTGATAGGACTTGAAATGTCCTATTTTATCACCTCTAATCTAAACTTGTTAGAGTAGTTTTACGCTTTATTTGTCTTATTTACAGGATAATTGAGCTTAGGCAATGTCGGGAGCCGATTATAGTAATTTGGTGTCATTTCGGGCCAATTACGGAGTTTTGAAGCCATCTCGAAGTTTTGAACTGCGAGGAGGTGAAAAGACCCAATTGTACTGAAGTGGGCCTGAAGAATGACACAAAAAGTCGAAGATTGAAGCCCCATACCGAGAAGAAACAAGACAAGACCGAGAAATAAAACAGCAAGGCAAGGATTAGGGACGGCGTCGAGACGCTGCCCCTGGCGTCTCGACGCCGACGCGATTTTCATCTGAAGTGTATAGTTCGCAGCGTCTCAACGCTGCCCTTGGCGTCTCGACGCCGTCGAGTTTTCTATAAATACGTAGCCTCGGTTTAGTCCGCCGTTAGGTTAGAATTTTGGTCCTTTTACAATTTCTCTTGTCTCTTTTACATTCCAGCATTGTTGTAGACCATTCTTGGTCAGATTTTATGGATTCTTTCATGCTTATTATCGATTTTACTTCATATATGCGTAGCTAATCTTGTTTAGATCGTTGAATTGGGTTTATGTCTTGATTCTAAATAAGATTGGCTGAGTTTTCTGGTTTATATTATTGTTCTCGCTGCTATTTTCATTAAGTTTTGCATGTTATCCCGTTTAAACCAATACATGAGGCTAGTCTATTAGGATTGACGACCCTATGTGATTACCGCTTGTGCATTCTATCAGTTATTTTTAGATAGCCACTAGGTTGAGGCAAGCCACTCTCTACGCGAGACGACCCTTGATAGGCCTAGGATGCATGTTAAAGGTTGTAGGAGTTAGATTTAAATTGCATTTGAATTTAGTTCTTACGATTCCGGACCCATGATCCCAAAGCGGCTAGTTTTAATAGGTAGCTGCGAAATTGCTTGTTAATAAACTAGTTAGATATAAGTAGTAACCGTCGCAGAGGTCTCGGATGATTGCTACATTATGTATAAGGGGTGGCGAGCGATAAAGTTTATATTAATTAATCTTGTTAATTGTAGAATTCACGGTTAGCAAGTTAATTAACACAGGTTAGTGCAGGGGGGTCCTCCGAGTAACCCAGAAGTCGACCGGACTAATGAAATCAGCATAGACGATTATTAGAGAAAACTAGGAAGCCAATGAGTTAGAATCAAGCGTAATAAAATCCAATCCAACGATCCCTTTTTATGTTATTGATTCCCGTCTTATTTCTGATCTGTATGCTTTATTTCTTGTCTTTTAAGATTCAGTATTTAGTTAATTTTATTATTTTTGTTTGTCCTTCACTCCAAAAAAAACCCCCCCAATTTTCATAAGCACGAAATTCTACACTTGCTAGAACCCCCTATCGCTATGGGTTTGCGATGCGGAGCGGCCGACTTTGTTCCCAAGAGGAGGAAAATGGAGTCGCCACCAGTCTTGATTTAGAGGGTGTGACTGGGCACCCAACAATATGCTAAAATGGTCTGCAAATAAAAGATTTAAGGTTTTGGGGTCTTTTGTGTATGGGGAAGGTATTAACACCCCACAACACTCGTTCGAAGAACGAAATTTTATTTTTCTTGTGTTATTTAAGGAAATTGGCTATGGTAAATACTAGAGAAGATTTTTTTTGTTGATTTTTAAATGTCCCACATTTTAATTCTCATTATTCCATAAATAAATAATGAGCAATAATTGTGGCTGGCATAAAGTCATTCAAAATTTGTATGAATTTAATTTGGCATCCCAAATTTAAATTCATTATACCTCAAGAATATTAGGAAAGTCAATATCTTGATTTCCTAATTTCCGTCATAGGAAAGTTTATTTTTTTTAAAACATTTGGTTTATTAGTTTTGGAAAAATGTGTGAACAAAGAATATTTTTTAAGGGAAAACTCTTGATTAATTTTATTTTTAAAGCAAGTGACATTTTTATGGAAAATAGTTTTGGATTGATTTATTATTTTGAAGATAAAGTTAATGAAATAAATTTAGCAAAAAGTTTTTAATGCATTCATTTTAAAGAAAATGTCTTTTATAAATATGCTTCTTTAAAAAAAGGTTTTAAAAGAAAAATATGAAGATTTTTTATTTATGCTTTATAAGGAAGGAAATATTAAAGTCAAATCCCGGCATCCCAAGATTTTATTTTTTTCCTCAAGAAACTCAAATATCGGCATCCCGAAAATTCAAGACTCCATCGTTGGAAGATTTTTGTTTTGGAAACATTTAATTACTAAAAGAAATAGCGAGGAATATAAATTGACTACAACATCATAACATTTTGAAATAAAAATAAAAAAAATTCAGCAATATGTAATTGAGAGAAAATGCTTAAAAGGGAAGAAAACTACCATATTCAAGAATTAAAAGTTCATTACATTCATTTGCTTTAAAGGAAACATATTGAAATCAAATCTCGGCATTCCAAGACATTGATTTCTCACCTCAAGAAAACTCAACATTGGCATTCCAAAAATTGAGATTCCGTCGTTGGAGATTCCTTTATTTTGTAATAAACAATAGAATCATGGTTTTATAAAGTAAGTACAAGAATCAATAGGATCGCATGACCGAATTCAAAACAATAATAATGTAAGATTGAATGGTAAATAAACTTAGCAATATTTAACAAATGAATTTTAAACTTTGCAGTTAAACTAACATGTAACAAGGAGAAATAATAAAAAAAATATTCACAATTATTAAAGATTGTTAATTAGAAAAAGTAGACTCTAGAACATATTTTTTAGACAAAATTCTAATAATAAAAGAATAACAAAATATGATATGATGAAGATAAAATAAACATACCAAAGAGACATGTGATATATAAAAAGTTTGTGCATAACAACTAGTCCATATTCTAAGATAACATGCTAGATGCAAATTTAAAGAGGAAATAAAATATCGAAAATAAAATTTGATCGATGAAGAAAAAAAGAAAAGAAATAAATAAATAAAAACCTAGGACGGAGAATGAGAAGAATGCATGCCTAAAAGTGAGAGGAGACCTCTTGGTTGAGAGAAAAGGCTACAATGGCGATGTTTGTTTTCTTGTAGTAAAATGGAGAAAAATATGGGAGAGTGAGAGAGAATGAGATACAAAAATGTGGTTAGGATCCCCTTTTTTATTGGAAGAAAAACGTGAAAGGGGAGGGGAGGAGAGAAAATTGTATCTAGGGTTTTAGAAGAGAGAGATTTGGGAGTCTATTTTTAGCCACCAAAAAAACGTGTAGGTTGTCTTCCCGGGCTAAAAAAAACGTGTAGAGAGGGTATTCCAAGACTCCAAAAATCGTGAAATGCAAGAATGGGAGGGCCAATTCCAACCACCACAAATTAGGAAGGTGATCAAATAAAATTAAATTAAAAATAAATAAATAAATAAATCTAATAAAAATGAAAAAGGAATCAAATTTTCACCTCCCATATTTACAAAATTTTAATTGCCAATCAAATAAACATAATATTTTGTTTAATTAACCTTGTCAAATAAACATAATATTTGATTTGGCAAATCAATTAATTAAAATAAAATATTTGACCTAATTATTTCTACCATATTTAATAACATTTGAATTGGCAAATTAAATGTTCTAGAATATTCTTTTTTTTCTTTTATTTAAAAAAAAAATCAATTAAAAGAATAAAATATCAGACAAATTTAGGGTTCCACAGTTTGCCCTCCTTTGTTCATTCTTATAGAATAAAAGGATGGACAAAGACGTAGACCTTATTTGTTCGAAATTTTATGCGTAACAAATAAATGGACGACTAAGGGTAAACTTTAAGCAACTTTTTTTTTATGGGAACGGACAAAAGAAAACATTAAACAAAAAAATTTGGAACGACCAGGTGTAAACACTAAACCGTAAATTTTGGGACGACTAGAGGTAAACACTAAACCGTAAATGTTTGGGACGGCCAGGGGTAAACACTAAACTGTAATTTTTTGGGACGGCTAGGGGTAAACACTAAATTGTAAATTTTGGGACGGCTAGGGGTAAACACTAAACCGTAAATTTTTGGGACGGCCAGGGATAGACAAGCACCCAGTGATGTATTAAAACAGCTGGAGGCTAGGGGTAAACAAGCACCTCCATGATAAAGGTATCGAGTCAGGGGTAAACAAGCACCCGATGATGTATTAAAGGAGCTGGAGGCTAGGGGTAAACAAGCACCTCCATGATAAAGGTATCGGGTCAGGGGTAAGCAAGCACCCGATGATGTATTAAAGGAGTTGGAGGCCAGGGGTAAACAAGCACCTCCATGATAAAGGTATCGGGCCAGGGGTAAACAAGCACCCGATGATGTATTAAAGGAGTTGGAGGCCAGGGATAAACAAGCACCTCCATGATAAAGGTATCGGGCCAGGGATAAACAAGCACCCGATGATGTATTAAAGGAGCTGGAGGCCAGGGGTAAACAAGCACCTCCATGATAAAGGTATCGGGCCAGGGGTAAACAAGCACCCGATGATGAATTAAAGGAGCTGGAGGCCAGGGGTAAACAAGCACCTCCATGATAAAGGTATCGGGCGAGGGGTAGACAAGCGCCCAATGATGTATTAAAAGAGCTGGAGGCCAGGGGTAAACAAGCACCTCAAATGAGTTTTTTTTTTTTTTTTTTTTTTTTTTTTTTTTTTTTTTTTTTTTTTTTTTTTTTTTTTTACTTATGTGCTTATGAATGCATGAGTTTTTCATGATAAAACACTTTGTGATACAGACTCTCATCCAAAAATTTGCCCCAGTGTTTATGCATGAAGTTTAAAGCATAGTTTCAAGAAAATTAACTTTTTAAATAAGTTTTCATCCTTTTAAAGACAAGAATCAAATCATGAAGGGGTTCTTTTGATAAATGTCTTCTAATAGACATTCTTATCTGCAATTTGCCCTAGTATTTATGCAAGATTTTTTTGTTTTTTTCTACAATGCTTTATTCAGAAAGAAGAAAATTTGTGTGTGTGTGTGTATTTGTGCTTTTTTTTTTAAGAAAAGAAAAAGAAAGGTGGCTAATTTTACTTATTCTCATACTCCTTTATAGACTATCAAGTGGTATTAAATCATGAGAAAATAGCTTTATCCTTGTCTAAAAATTTCTTTTTTTTTCTCTCTCTTTTTCTTTTTCTTTTTTATTTTTTTTCTTTTTTTTTTCTTTTTTCTTTTTTTTGTGTGAATGCCCTCATTTTGATATTGTTGCAACTCTTTTTTGTTGTTACAAAGATGCTCTAATGGATAAGCTTGACCATTTACAATAGACATGATGGGATATGATGAGCAAAAATGGTGGGTTGAAATGGTCTCATATACTATTTGAATGACTAATAAAGGTAACTTATAGCACAATCTCAATTTGGAAATATCAAGCATATGATGGGAATGACATGATCTCAAAAGATAATAAGTTGAATGAGTGACTTTCAAATTCAAGACCTAAGAAGGACAAAAAAACAAAGACAAAAGTGGATGGCGAGAATGAGGAACTATCGTTTCTCAAAGTAGAATTTGGATGAAAGAAGCATGAGACACGAAAAAAGTTGACAAATGGGGACTAAAAAGTATAAATTTGGGAGAATGAGGATATAATCGAAAGGGAGATGAAAGTGAAATCATTCCTTAAACAACTCATCTAAAACTTGATGCCTAGCTTCCCAAGATTTATCTCATATATATGTTGCGATAGATAGATCAAATGTGCTGGCAAGCTAATGATCACTGGCTAAAGTTCGATGTAACGAACTCCCCATGTCACTTATAATGTTCTAACTCATATATTTCTTCCAGCAAATGATAATTTTCTTCAAAGAATGGGCCACATTTTCTTTGTCAATGTTGTCTTTCTTCTTAAGTGGCTTCTTGAGAAACTGTTTAGGAATGACATGCCTGTGTAATCCGTCAAAAATCACCTAGCTTCGATCCTTATTGAGAAAAACTTCTTTTCATCTAAAACACTTTATTGCCCCAGTTAAGATCTTGGAGCTGATGAAATGACAATTGCCACAATTGATCTTTTGACTTTTTGAGTAGACATCTCTATCCTTCAATTAAGTGCTTCAAGTGGTCAATAGTCATGTAAGGGTATCACTTCTTCTTATGTCAAGTTGGATAACTCCGAAGAGATCTCCAACGTCCTTTTACTCACTATTTGAAGAAAAGAGTCTTGCACGTTGCAAAAATTGAGTAAAAAATGTGTAACATGGTGATTTTGTCACCTGACATTTGTTTCATATTTTTTGACAATTGCCATAATAACTCCATATGTTACGATTGCCCCAGCATCTACATCAAGCTTACTTTGAAATTTCTCAATAAGAAATTATGCATCAACTATATGCACGTCGTCTGAGATATCTTTGCTTCAACATTAATGAAGCATAATGATCACATCCAAAAATATCACTATCGCACACACTAATCCTTGCATTTTTTGCTTTTTTTTCTTTGCTTTTTTTTTTTTTTTGCAAGGACTATTTTCTATCTCACTTGCTTTGAGAATCAATACCTAGATCTGCACATACTTCAAGAGAGAAAACCACAAAATGAGAATTTCAAAGCTTATCATTATGGTTACAGAATTAGGATGTATTGACTTGAATCTTTGACGTATGTTCTTTCTAATTTTTTTTTATCTTCAACCTCATTCTTCAATATAACTTCACTGCTTAAGATATGGAATGCTCATTTGTCAAAGTGCATTACTTAGGGTTCAAAAGATGCAATCACCCTTTCCTTTCTTTTCTTGATTCCATTATGTTTTCCTCTTTTGGAGATTAAACCTACTTTGCAATACTTTGCTCAAATAAAAGCTTCTAGCTCCAAAGATAGTCCAAATCGATCATGAACTTATTATCTGCTTGCATTTGGTACTTGAACTTAAGCTCTTCAATATAATGAGATTTACTCTAAGGTTCCCAACACTTCAAACCCTTAGAATTATCGTTTTCAGAAAATGACTCACTTTAATCTAGGGAGGATAAAAAAATGATCGACTCCCTTTGATAACCGTAGGATGCAAAATAGATTTGACTTGCTTTAATCAATAGAAGATGAAAAATAGGATTGATTCACCTTTATTAAGTGAAGGTGAAAAATAAGATTGACTCAACTCTAATCAAGGGAAGATGAAGAATAGGATCAACTCACTTTAATCAAGGAAATATGAAGCATAAGATTGCTTCACTTTAATCAAAGAAAGATGAAAAATAAGATTGACTCAACTCTAATCAAGGAAAGATGAAGAATAGGATCGACTCACTTTAATCAAGGAAATAATATGAAGCATAAGATTGCCTCACTTTAATCAAAGAAAGATGAAAAAATAGGATGGACTCAACTCTAATCAAGGAAAGATGGAGAATAGGATCGGCTGACTTTAATCAAGAGGATAAGATTTGACTATGAAAACAATGGTACAACAAAGAATGGTGTAAGAATAATAGACTAAATTGCAATTCTCATCATGACTTGAAATAGTGCCAACAAGAGATAAATACTATTTGTTACTTTTCCAGTCATCGTGTAATATATGAGCATGGGTTTTGCAAAGAATAAGGAAAACAACAAATTGCCCCACTATAGTAGCATTTCGGTATAAACCAAGAGAAAAATAACTAATTATCTCCTTGTAATGTAATGGTGTAGGCCAATAAGGTTTTTGTTTAACTCAAAGCTCAAGTCTTCAGGGTAAAAAAATGCAGTGTTAGGTCTAGGAAAAAAGGTGGGTCGAAAACATTGGGTGTTGAATTGAGAGATAGGATATGAATTTAATGATATTATAGAGAAAAGGTGGTCAAGTAGGAGATCTTGCAGGCAAAAGAGAGCTTGAAAAAAAAAACTTGTATGGTTGATCAAAGGCTCATGATGACATTCACAATTTTTTTCTTTTTTCTTTTTTTTTTTTCTTTTTTTTTTTTTGCTTTTCTTTTTCTCTTTTTCAGACAAGGACTCCACTTTTTCCAAACATGGTTTAAATTCTCATGTTTGTCTATAAGGAAAATAAGACTAAGTTAATTGGCCTAAAAAAACTTAGTAAACCTAGACTTTAAAAAACGTGGAAGTCATATTTTTTTTAAAAAAATGTACAATGATTTTTTTTTAATTTTTTTTATAAAAGATTATATTGCAAAATGTTATTTTGATTTTTTTTTTTACCAAAATCTTAAAAGGATGAAAAAAACACAAGCAATGAAATGAATGAAAAGAGATGAAATGTCCTTTGGCTCAAATTGTTGTGCAAAAATGAAATAATAAATGATAACTTGCAAAAAAGCAAGTTATTTATCCTTTAAACTTAAGCTAAAACAAGGCTAAAAGTAACAAAGATGCTCGGCTTCAACGCAAAAAGAAAGAAAAAGCGTGATAATTTAATGCGGCGAGCTATATTCATGTATGTGGCGAGAAATTATAAAATAAAGGCACTAACACAAACTAATTCAGTTGTTTGTTTTAGTTCCTTCTCAGCGCAGGCACACATCCCAAGATGATCAAGAGACAGATGAGATGATGAAAAGACAAGCACTGACACCACTAGCGCAAGTGAGCGGAAAAGTAAGGACTGAAAAGTTGAGCAAGTTGCCTAAATGATGAATAACACAAGTTGCTAATTACTTAGCGAAGTCATCTTCCCTCACCTATAAATAGAAGCCACACTCTCAGACAATGGGCATTCAATAGTTTTTGGAGGATCAAGAGAAGAAGAAGGAAGATCATCAGAAAAATCACAGAGAGCTGTGATTAGGAGCAGCTTGCATTTGTAATGTTTTATTTCATGATGTCTTGTTTTGCTCGCATGAGCTAATTTCGTCTTCAAGGCTTAGCGCAAGCACCTCATGCGGTGGTAAGTATATTTTGTAAGCGCATATTTTGAGTTAAATGAAACATTAATTGCTTTCTATTTAGTTGCGATACTATTTTCATTACTAACTCCCGCTTGGCCAGCCGGATGCGGTAGTAGCATGCTAAATCCCTGACAGGTAATGCATGCGGACATATCTAAGTAGAGCAAGTTAGCGCATGACATGTAGTCTTGGTAGCATGAAAATACTACCGCTAAAAGATAATGCTTGCATGAGCTTTGATTGCGTTGTGACTAATGCAATCCCTTGTAAGTATTAGAGAACTAAGCTCACGCATGAACTAGCCAAATAACCAATTGATAGTTTTATGCCAAACCCAGAAGGAGTACCGGAAGGGAAACTTATGATTTTTTTCTCACTTAGGCATTAATGGAACAATTAATCAAAGTATGCGTTACAAGGTTCTTATAAACGCATGAGGTTGCAACCGCAACAGCCTTGATACCATTCTTCTTTGTACTTTTTCTTTAACTCTTGTCGCATGTTTTTTTTCCGCAAGTTTTAATTTTTACCTTACCAACTCTATTGATTATTCTTTTAAAATAGTATCATACGTTTTCGAGTTTAGATCGGTAAATATTATTAAATAACCCTTCCCTATGGAATCGACCCTGGACTTACCAGGTATTACTTGATTTTATCAATTTATACTTGGATTGATTACTATCAACGACTATATTTCTGAACATACTAAGTCAACTGACAACCAATCAATAAACTTCAAATTTTATTAAATGAAATCCAAATTTGCGAAATCAAAACTAATGTAGGATAATTCCAACGAAATCAAAATTCATGATTTTTCTCCCTTAAACCGCAACTGTAAAATGCCTCTACACATGCCCGAACTCTTTTAACCATCACTCTTTCTACAACATTGTCTATGTTTTCACCATCTTGGACTAACTTGTGCTTTCTTGCCAAAAGACCTCTGGAATAACTTCGTTACTTACAAGTGAATCATATTTTCCTTGCAACTATTTATGCTCTGTCGGTATCGTTGTTGCAACGTCCTAACATTTCTGGATATGATGCTCCAAATTCTCAATATTCAATTGCAATGTACTATTGTTTTTCTCAAATTCAACTGCCTGTTTAACTTGCATGTCCATTGTTGCGTTCAACTTCAAAACGAGTTGTTGGAAAGAAGAAATACAACTTTCCAGGCTGGCAATTTGTGCAAGTCATCATTTATTTCTTTTAATTTTCTGACCATTTTTCTGGATGCATATTCTCATAGCCTAACTCTTGAATTTGTTTTCCGAGCTTTAATCAACTCTTTTTCTGCCTCTTCCCCTTGTTGTTTAAACTGATTCATTTCTTGAAGTAACTTTTCTTTCACTTGGTGGAGTAATAGATTTTTACCTTCTTGTTCAGTGCTTTCATTTGCGAGCTCCTTTTGAAGTGGTGACATTTGTTTTTTTTTTTTTTATTCCTACATGATGTTTGAATAGCTTCGTACCATAATTTGTATTCTAGAGTGGAGACATCCATATGTTTTCCAAGATTCCATCACCTGCAAATATTTTGACTTGAATCCTCTTGCTCATAATCAAAATTCCCTATCTCATGTGTCATAGGGATGAATTGTTCTATCCGCCTTTGGCATAGAACTAAAAGAGAGGTGCATAACTAGTACATCCTCATGGGCCGAACAGTGGAACATCTTGAAATTGACCGCACTTATAAATTACTGGCTGCAAAGGCATCCACACAGCTTTCCATATTATGTCTTCATTTTTCAAGTTTGTCAAGAATGATATCCAATGACTCTCTACTTGGCGTGTGTGCTTTGTGTTCAACTATTCCAAATTCAATGATAGGGTTACTTGTAGTGTTCTACGAATTGGAGAATTTTACTTGTGGATGGCTAAACTCAGGTGTGCACTTCAAATGACTCACCAACCAAGTATACAATAGAGGAGTGCAGCCGATAAATCTACCTTTCCTTCATATTTTACAAAAATCTAATGATTGTATCGTTTCTATGAGGATGGGTAAAATTGGATTAATGTCATATTCGATTTGAAGGAATAACTTGGCAACCTTCACGTCTACATATCCTTGGAGATTTGGACACATGATTGGCCCAAACATACATTGTGCAAAGAGCTTCAAGCTTAACTCATCATCCTTATGCTGTTAAAGAATGTTTATGAGGTAATTTAAGGATACTTCTTCACTTCCTCTCTTATTCTTGAGTTGATGTCTCATTTCAACAGCAGTTATATTACTGATAATCCTTGCAAAAGCTCTCCTTCCAGTCAACCTTTTGTCGAAAAAATAAGTTTTGGCTTCAAACGTTATGTGTATTCGAAGCAACTCCTGGTATTCTTCGATGGTGGGTGCCATGTCGAGGGAATTGAACTTAAAACATTTGTAAGCTGGATCCCAAAAATATAATGTAGCTACCAAAGTGTTTTCATCAATTTGAACGTATAAAAGACTTGCCATGTGTCCATATCTTTTCATGAATGATATCCTTTGCTCTGGTTTGAAATCCTCCCAAATCTCTTTTATCTTCCTCATGCTTAGAATAGAATGACTAAAGATGTTGATTGCTGGGGGTTGATTTAGAACATCATTCAACGGAGCATTCCCAGATTTTGCTTGCACTTGTTCTGACCATTGATGCACAATTTCTGACTTTCAATTGTGATTATCGATTTTCTTTCTATTGCAATCTCAGTATTTGGTTTGTCTAAAATCGTTCAAAATCTCAAGTAATAAAGATTGAATTGTTTGTTTGTTTGTTTGTTTGTTTGTTTTTTATTGTTTTATTTTTTTTGGTTTTTTTTGCACAAGTGATGAGCATGTATGGAATGAAGTGAAAATAAAAGACCTTTTTTTTTTAAAAAAAAAACAAATATGAGAAAAGAAATGAATGGAAAGCATAAGGAATATGTTTATGAATGTGTGACTATAAAAATATGCGAAAATCAAGGATATAAATAGACATGTTGGGATAAGTAAGAATAAATTAAATAAACAAACAAATAAATAATATAAACATATAATTAAACTAAATCATTGAACATACACGCATAATTACATGTGTGGTAAAGCTCTAATATCTAACGGCAAAAGGTCCCCAAGTTGTCCTCAATTCCTTTCCTTTTTTCAAGAAAATAAATCAGAGGCACCCTTAATCAGCATCCTGAATAAGGTCGACTTGAGTGAGGGTTTTCATGTGCCTACACGGAAGTTATAACTCCATAAAGGTCGCCACTACTCATCCTCGATCCTAATCCTAATGGTAAAGCTCGGGTAGGAGGCTCGTGTACGTGTGTGTTTAAAAATAAAAAGAGAATAAATACAAAAAGCCAATACATATAAAATAACAACACAAGAAAAATAAAAATGACCCGCTTTAAAGAAGTCCCCAGTGGAGTCGCCAAGTTGTCGCTACGGGTTTGCGACGCGGAGCTGCCGACTTTGTTCCCAAGAGGAGGAAAATGTAGTCGCCACCAGTCTTGATTTAGAGGGTGTGACTGGGCACCCAACAATATGCTAAAATGGTCTGCAAATAAAAGATTTAAGGTTCGGGGGTCTTTTATGTATGGGGAAGGTATTAGCACCCACAACACTCGTTCGAATAACGAAATTTTATTTTTCTTGTGTTATTTAAGGAAATTGGCTATGGTAAATACTAAAGAAGATTTTTTTTTGTTGATTTTTAAATGTCCCACATTTTAATTCTCATTATTCCATAAATAAATAATGAGCAATAATTGTGGGTGACATAAAGTCATTCAAAATTTGTATGAATTTAATTTGGCATCCCAAATTTAAATTCATTATACCTCAAGAATATTAGGAAAGTCAATATCTTGATTTCCTAATTTCCGTCATAGAAAAGTTTATTTTTTTTTAAACATTTGGTTTATTAGTTTTGGAAAAATGTGTGAACAAAGAATATTTTTTAAGGGAAAACTCTTGATTAATTTTATTTTTGAAGCAAGTGACATTTTTATGGAAGATAGTTTTGGATTGATTTATTATTTTGAAGATAAATTTAATGAAATAAATTTAGCAAAAAGTTTTTAATGCATTCCTTTTAAAGAAAATGTCTTTTATAAATATGCTTCTTTAAAAAAAGGTTTTAAAAGAAAAATATGAAGATTTTTTATTTATGCTTTATAAGGAAGGAAATATTAAAGTCAAATCCCGGCGTCCCAAGATTTTATTTTTTTCCTCAAGAAACTCAAATATCGGCATCCCGAAAATTCAAGACTTCATCGTTCGAAGATTTTTGTTTTGGAAACATTTAATTACGAAAAGAAATAGCGAGGGATATAAATTGACTACAACATCATAACATTTTGAAATAAAAATAAAAAAAATTCAGCAATATGTAATTGAGAGAAAATGCTTAAAAGGGAAGAAAACTACCATATTCAAGAATTAAAAGTTCATTACATTCATTTGCTTTAAAGGAAACATATTGAAATCAAATCTCGGCATTCCAAGACATTGATTTCTCACCTCAAGAAAATTCAACATTGGCATTCCAAAAATTGAGATTCCGTCGTTGGAGATTCCTTTATTTTGTAATAAACAATAGAATCATGGTTTTATAAAGTAAGTACAAGAATCAATAGGATCGCATGACCGAATTCAAAACAATAATAATGTAAAATTGAATGGTAAATAAAATTAGCAATATTTTACAAATGAATTTTAAACTTTGCAGTTAAACTAACATGTAACAAGGAGAAATAATAAAAAAAATATTCACAATTATTAAAGATTGTTAATTAGAAAAAGTAGACTCTAGAACATATTTTTTAGACAAAATTCTAAATAATAAAAGAATAACAAAATATGATATGATGAAGATAAAATAAAACATACTAAAGAGACATGTGATATATAAAAAGTTTGTGCATAACAACTAGTCCATATCTAAGATAACATGCTAGATGCAAATTTAAAGAGGAAATAAAATATCGAAAATAAAATTTGATCGATGAAGAAAAAAACGAAAAGAAATAAATAAATAAATACCTAGGACGGAGAATGAGAAGAATGCATGCCTAAAAGTGAGAGGAGACCTCTTGGTTGAGAGAGAAGGCTACAATGGCGATGTTTGTTTTCTTGTAGTAAATGGGAGAAAAATATGGGAGAGTGAGAGAGAATGAGATACAAAAATGTGGTTAGGATCCCATTTTTTATTGGGAGAAAAACGTGAAAGGGAAGGGGAGGAGAGAAAATTGTATATAGGGTTTTAGAAGAGAGATTTGGGAGTCTATTTTTAGCCACCAAAAAAACGTGTAGGTTGTCTTCCCGGGCTAAAAAAAACGTGTAGAAAGGGTATTCCAAGACTCCAAAAATCGTGAAATGCAAGAATGGGAGGGCCAATTCCAACCACCACAAATTATGAAGGTGATCAAATAAAATTAAATTATAAATAAATAAATAAATAAATCTAATAAAAATGAAAAAGGAATCAAATTTTCACCTCCCATATTTACAAAATTTTAATTGCCAATCAAATAAACATAATATTTTGTTTAATTAACCTTGCCAAATAAACATAATATTTGATTTGGCAAATCAATTAATTAAAATAAAATATTTGACCTAATTATTTCTACCATATTTAATAATATTTGAATTGGCAAATTAAATGTTCTAGAATATTCTTTTTTTTCTTTTATTTTTTTAAAAAAACAAAATCAATTAAAAGAATAAAATATCGGACAAATTTAGGGGTCTACACCCCCTTTCCTGTGGTCGACCCTGACCACTATTTCTACAAAATAGTTGTAGTGTCGTGGAATATAAATTTTATTTGGCGCGACCCTCGACAAGTCGTCCGACCAATAGCATATGTCAGGCCTAGTACACAACATGACATACATAAGACTGCTCATAGCTGAAGCATAAGGGATCTATCTCATATCCTCAATTTCTTGAGGTGTCTTAGGACACTGTTCCTTAGACAAATGAACTCCATGCCTGAAGGATAGTAAACCCCTCTTAGAATTCTGCATCTTATATCTAGACAACATCTTGTCTATATAGGATGCTTGAGATAGAGCTAACGTTCTGTTCTTACGATTCCTGATAATTTGAATCCCTAGAACATACTGAGCTTCACCCAAATCTTTCATTTGGACCTCAGTCGATAGCCATTTTTTAATGTCAGTTAGATATTATACATCATTCCCAATGAGAAGAATATCATCTACATACAACACCAGAAAAGCTAGTGAACTGTTAATGATCCTTTTGTAAATACAAGGTTCATCAACGTTCTGGTCAAAGCCATAAGATTTGACAGCAGTGTCAAACCTTATATTCCAAGATTTGGAAGCTTGCTTCAACCCATAAAAGGATCGTTTAAGCTTGCAAACTTTTTGCTCCTGACCTTGAGCAATGAACCCCTCTGGTTGAGACATGAAGATGTTCTCATAAAGATTGTCATTCAGAAAAGCAGTATTGACGTCCATTTGCCAAATCGCATAATCATAAAACGTGGCAATAGACAAGAGAATCCTTATATCGACTTTAACATGGCAATTGGGGAGAAGGTTTCCTCATAGTCTGTCATCTCCTTTTGGGTATAACCCTTTGCCACAAGTCGAGCTTTGAAAATCTGTACTTTCCCAGCTGCGTCTCATTTTCTCTTATAGATCCATTTGCACCCTATGGGTTTAACCCCTTCAGGTAGGTCTACAAGATCCCAGACTTGATTGAAGTACATAGACTCCATCTCTAGGTCCATAGCTTTGACCCACTGGTCATGGTCCACATCATTCATTGCATGTCTAAAGGTCAATGGATCCTCAACTCCATCATCAGGTATGACAGCTGGAGTAACAACCCTCCCACTACATCGAGGCATTCTCAACTGTTGAGAGGGATGGGCTTGACTAGATGTACTGGGCTCATCTACAACTCTTGTTGAAGGTCCAGCCTCTGTACTGGGCTCATCAACAACCCTTGTTGAAGGTCTAGCCTCATCAACAACTCTTGGTGATGAATTTGTAACTTCACCAGAAAGTTCACTTAGCACTATCTTATTGCGTCGCTTGTGTTCTCGAACGTGGTCTTCTTCCAAGAAAGTAGCATTTGTTGAAACAAACACTTTATTTTCTTGTGGATCGAAGAAGTATCCACCTCTTGTTTCTTTTGGGTAGCCAACGAATAGGCATAATTTTGAACGTGAATCCAGTTTCTTTGGGTTTGCCACTAACACATATGCAGGGAAGCCCTAAATTCTGAAGTGACGTAAACTAGCTTTACGCCCCCTCCAGAGCTCAAAAGGTGTTTTAGAAACACTCTTTAAGGGAACTACATTCAAAATATATACTGCAGTCTCTACTGCATAACCCTAAAAAGAACTAGGCAGTTGAGCATAGCTCATCATAGATCGAACCATGTCCAACAAGGTTCTATTTCTCCTTTCAAATACACCATTCTGTTGAGGTGTACCTGGTGCTAAAAGTTGAGACGAGATTCCATGTTCCATCAAATAGTTCTGGAATTTTAAGTCCAAATACTCTCCACCTCGATCAGATCGAAGTGTTTTAATGGTCTTACCTAATAAGTTCTCAACTTCAGCCTTATACTCCTTGAACTTTTCAAGGGCTTCAGACTTATGACTCATTAGGTATAAATAACCATACCTTGAATAATCATCTATGAAAGAGATGACATATTCATACCCTCATCGAGCCCTAACATTCATTAGACCACAAAGATCCGTATGTACGAGCTCTAAGGGCTCCTTGGCACGATAACCTTTTCCAGAAAAAGGTCGTTTGGTCATTTTACCTTCGAGACATGACTCACAAGGAGGTAAAGTACCATCTTCTAACTGGCTTAGAAGTCCGTTCTTAACCAATCTCCCAATCCTATTGAGATTTATGTGGTCAAGTCTCAAGTGCCAAAGATGGATACTTTGAGAAACTTTCTGCCTTTTTGGTTGAGTCTTAGCTGTTTTAAACATTTCATTGTTCAAAATAGCCCTAGACTCTATTGGTCTTAAAACATACAAATTGTTCTCCATTTTTGCAGAACAGATATTAGTACCCCTTTTAGTAATGAAAGCTTCATTCATAGAAAATGACACTGAATATCCCTGTTCTAGCAAACAAGAAATAGAAATCAAATTTCTTTTTATTTTGGGAACTATATATACATTATCTAATAACATATAGCTTTCCCTGGAGAAGAACATTTTAATATCTCTCACTACTTTAGCTGAAACGAGCTCCCCAGTCCCAACTATGAGAGTCATTTCCCCAACATCTAACTGTTGCCAGGAGCTCATTCCCTCAAAGGAAGAGCATATGTGATGAGTGGCACCTGAATCAAGGATCCAGGCTGTATCATCATTTGCCACTATACACGTTTCAATGACCAATAAATCAAATTTATTTTCATTGAGATGTGCTAAGCAGTCTGTCATATTCATCATGAACAATTTCAGATGAATTAGACATGTGGGCTTGAGGACCATCCTCAGTTAAGAACAATTTCACGCAATTAGTGTTTAAGTTCATTTTCTTAGTTGTATTAGAAATACCAGTTTTGTAATTAGCGTTATTAGAGGCATACAAAGAACAATTCATGCTGAGAACAAACATATTAACTTAATTAGTGATGTTGCATTAACTCATTACACAAAATAATATTATTATTTTAATCCAATCAATTTAGCAAAAGTAATGATCGACCCATAGAATAAACATTCATTTTGCAACGATACTTCAGAGGTTTAGAGCAACAGCTACCGTAGGGCAGTCAACTACTCCTCCTTTGAATTGAGACAATCTCAGCCAATCCCTATTCTCAGAATAACTCATATTCCAATAGTTCTTAGCTACCATTTTTTTGGTCAGGAAATTATTAACACCTTAACAATTTTCCGTAACTGTGACCCTCCATTTTTCAGATCTCGAAGGTCGGCCCCAACAATGCTACCGTAGGGAAAGTCGAAGTTGGAAATGGACCTAAGAAACCCTATCCATTTCTGGAGTTTGCGTTGTTTCGACTCCCATGATCAAGCCCTCCGTAGGGTGATCGCTCCCAGGGCGACTCGCAGGTAGATCATGGGGATCTCACGGTGCAACCTAATGGAGGAGACCGTAGGATACGTTGACACGTGTCCTGCTCCCACTTACTATAAAATACTCCTTGATTCACCTTGATATTGATCCATACAAACACCATCCATAGGGGCCACTCCCATGGTGACTCGAGGCCAAGCATGGACCTCACGTTGTGAACTCTTGAGGACGTGAGAGAAAAACTTGATTTATGAAAATCTTGTTTTGATATATTTCCTCCCACTAAGTATTTTTATAATTATAGGGTCTATTACTTAGGTAAATTCCAGCTAAGTGAATCTATCTAAGTCTATGCCTGTATATAACTCTTATATATAGGTCTTTACTCTAAAGATCTAGGTGAATTAAACTCTTTTAATTGACCTAGCGACATTGCATGTTAACATAACTGTGGTTAATTCAACTCAAGTTCCGGGTCAGTTCTCAAGTAGGAGGTGTTTCGTAAACCGTCATCTTAAGTACCTCCAACCTTAGACAGAACTTCACCGGTAGAGTTCCCTTATAACCAATAGTTATGTAAAATCTTTACTCTAAAGATTTAGGTGAATTGAACTCTTTTAATTGACCTAGCGACATTGCATGCTAACATAACTGTGGTTAATTCAACTCAAGTTCCGGGTCAGTTCCCAGTAGGGGTGTAAAATTATCAGGTCGGGTCGGTTGTACGGAAAACCCGACCCGACCCGAATAAGGGTCAGTTGTACGGACAAATTGACCGACTCGACCCGACCCGAACGGGGTCGGATCGGGTCGGGTCTTTTTTTTTTTTTTTTTTTTTTTTTTGGGAAGTGGGATACTGCAAATCTTTAATGTTTCTCCAGAAGCTGTCACTCACTTCTTCGATACATGGACCCTCTATTCGGTTGCTTGATCTTCTTCCATGGATTTTGTTTTCATCTTCCTTTTTCTTACCTTATTTCCCATTTTAATTTTAACCCCATAAAAAAACATTCCATTTTTATTTCTTTTACTTCAGAATCAAGGCTGTCTATGGGGAATCCGTGGTGGGTAGGGGTTTTTTGTTTGAAAGGAGAAATGGAACTTCCTCAAATTCCATTTGAGTTTTCTCCTTCACCACCTTCAAAATGGTTCAGCAGATCAAGGAGGAAACAGAAACTCAATGCAGAGTAGGGGTTTTGTTTTTCTTTACCATTGACAAGTTTCTTCAGAGAGTTGTTGAAAATTGTAGCTGATGATTTTTAACTGTGTTTTCAATGACTTGGGAATCTTTCGATCTTAAACCCACAAGACCAAGAACGACAACACCACAAAAAGGAAGACAAATCTCACAGAACACCAGGCGGCAAGAAGAACACGAGTAAAAAGGAAAACATAAACTAAAAATCTCTGATTCCAACACCACAGAACACCAGGCAGCAAGAAGAACACAAGTAAAAAGGAAAACATAAACTAAAAATCTCTGATTCCAACACCAGACAAGAAGAACACGATACTAAAAACGAAGATTGGCATGAAGCTAAGAACACCAGGCGGCCATGAGGGCGGTCGTGGAGCTTAAAAAGCAAGCCGAATCCACTGATTGTCGTCACCAAAGCCACCCCCAACACACTCCAAAGCCACGTATTCGAAATCGCCGCCGCCACTGATATCACGCACTCCATTTCCACCTTCGCCCACTGCTGCGAAGAAATTGAGGGAGATTAATGACGAGAGATGTTCAATAATGGTGGAGAAAAGAAGGAGAGGAGATGATAATCTCTCAACCGTTGCAAAGAAGAGGCGAGATGGGAGAAAAGAGAAGAGGGGAGAGAAGAGAGAAGAGGAGAGAAAAGAGAGAAGAGTTACGAAAGAAACCCTAAGCGAATGAAACCCTAAACGTAAGTTATACTGTTATAGGAAACTGTTCGGTTCTTCTCGGTTCGGGCAAAGAATTTGGAGGACCAAACCGAACTGACAAAAATAAAGTAAAAATCGAACCGAACAGAACCGAACCGGCTTGATTCGGTTCGGTTCGGTTTTTTACACCCCTAGTTCCCAGGTAGGAGTTGTTCTGTAAACCGTCATCTTAAGTACCTCCAGCCTTAGACAGAACTTCACCGGTAGAGTTCCCTTATAACCAATAGTTATGTTTGGCCTACTTAGTCATATTAAAATTATTTTAAAACTAAGCAAGACTTAATTCTAATCCTATTAGAATTAACGTGATCTTAGGTCTAATTAATTTTAAACATTTTAAAATTAATTCATTTATCTATGATCCTATGTTTGCATACAATCTTTATTATAGGTTGACGGTTTCTAATCATTAATACTTATAACTCTTATAAATTTTAATGATTATCCCTATAATAATCTTTATACGGTTTAATTAATAAACAATCAAATTCAAATTAATCAATAAACCATAACATTTGCATTTCATGACTTAATATAACAATTATATTAAACTATGGATGTGTCAAGCTTAATGCAAATTGATTTTCATATTTTATTAATATAACTCCTTATATCATGCAAATCATGAAAATCACACAAGCATCCATAAGACATTAAATTAAATATAACTCTTTATATTTAAGCTATGTAATGTCATGCCACATGCTTATTGTATTTCATAAATTTAACATAACCACACTACAACAAATTTGGGCTTAGATGTCAGTTCTGCACCGTTATTAAACCCCTATGATCACGGATTTGAATCCGTTGTTGTTCTGGGTGTGATCTAACCCCTACGATCACGGATTACAACAATAACGGTTTAAAACCGTCATCAAATGCATCCATGATCTTTCATGTATAATCACAGATTACAACAATAACGGTTTAAAACCGTGGTTGTTCTGGGTGTGATTGAACCCCTACGATCACGGATTACAACAATCACGGTTTAAAACCGTGGTTGTTCTGGGTGTGATCTAACCCCTACGATCACGGATTACAACAATAACGGTTTACAACCGTGGTTGTTCTGGGTGTGATTGAACCCCTACGATCACGGATTACAACAATCACGGTTTAAAACCGTCATCAAACGCCTCTATGATCTTGCCTATACGATCACAGATTACAACGAGAACAGTTTAAACCCGACATCTTTGTCGACCCCTACGATCACGGATTACAACAATGACAGTTTACAACCGACATATATGACTACATTAATGACAGTTTTAAAATGACATCTTTCCTCATTCCACCTGCAACATATTTATTGCAGTAATTCAAATCCCACATCCTGAATACCTATTATTGCAATGCAAAATATTTTAATTGATCTAATGATCTACAGATATTTAAAACGAACATTTGAGAATAATAAACTTTCCAACCACAGCAATTGAGAAAACATCAAATACTTTATTTCATTCAATCCAAAAAACTTCAAACGTCACAATACAATATCCAAAACCACTAAATTGTTCTAAACTATATAGTAAAGTAAGAGATTTACAAAAAGAATAAAATGTAAGCAAAATCGCCTTGTTGTCCATTCAAACTACCACATATATATATGTCATGAAAACCCTACCCATATCCTATATCGTCTAAAAGGAAACACAGCTAGCTACCACACAATGATGAATACACTTCACGTGATGTTTGACACATGTGTCACCCATTCAACTCACACCTCGTCCAACTGTTCTTGTGTGAAGGGATTCTTAGTATTAAACTGTAAAAAAAAAAAAAGAAGAAGATAGATATTACTATTATATTTAAGGAAAAGTGTCTTACCGTATATATAATACAAAAGTCTAAGTTTATAGAAATATCCAAAACTTACGAGAGCAGTGATGAGCTTCTCTGGATTATGTAGAATTTCTCTCATAAACTTCATCACGTAGTACCCACATTCAACGCAACCTTGTTGGCGAGGACACTTTAAAAAAAAAACAAAAAAACTCATAACAGTATTTAAAATATATTCAAAAACCTAAGGTGGGATTTAATCTAAATGACATCCACAAAGCATTTAAATAGCAAATGAACCGATAATTTGGCCACTAGGATAAAATAAAGCAATAAATTACATTAATTTAGCCTAATTTTATCCTAATAAGTCTTCTGCCGCTCCAAAACTGGACCAAAACGACCCGACCCGACCCGAACCGACCCAAACCATCTCGAACCGGCCTCCAGAAAACTTGAACCAAGCCATCCCAGCATGAATCGAAGCTAACCCCTTGAACCGGACCGAACCGAACTGTCTACACCACTTGAAAACCCTAGCGTCGCCGCTGGAACTCGACGCAGCGTCGAGACGCCGTCGCGTTTCGCGTGTAGCTGGGTTTTTGAGACAGTGTCTCGACGCTTTTGCGTTTGGAGGAAAAAACTAGAGAACTCTGTGATTGTTCTTCCGTTTTGGCCTAAATTTGGTCTCGATCTTCATCAATTTTTTAGCCTAATCTAGACCCAGACTTACAATTGACTCGAATTTACATATAATTGCCCAAAAACACAAGGGCGCTTACAATTTTGATCATATCAAAGCAGTAAATTCTAAGGCCAAATTTATCGAAAACATTCATTCGCATAATTACATCCACCATGCAATTAATCCTACCGAACCAATGCAAATTTTAGAAAAAACAAAATTAGATCTACGATCGGCTCTGATACCAATTGAAAGGATTGGAATTCCGTAATTTCGTAAAGCGGAAGCGTAATTGGGACCGATTCGTAGTTAATTTTGTTTAATCTATAAAACCAATACATTGGCAATAAAATTAGAACTATTCTAGATTTATATTAAGGCTAAGCATGCAAAAATATTAAATCTATCTAATTTATATAATAACAAGTTACTTACTCTCGTTGACAACTCAGATTAAATTCACCAATTGCTTGTGAAATAATCACGAACTACTACGAACACTACCACTATGGCTACACCGGTATGACTCTAAGACTACTAGAGGCAGGAAACTGGTGGGAGCCTTCAGGAGAATTCTCTGAGAGTAGGAGAATGAATGAGATGCCTTTCACCCCACCCTAGGGGTCCTATTTATAGGAAAAGGTCATGAATAAGATCAAATCTATTATCTTATTCATATCTAATTTTAATAAATAATAAATTAATTCCATAATTAATTAATTACCCAATTAAATATCATATATTTAATCTTAGGGATTTTATTAAATTATTTATATTAATATGAATCCAATTCATATTAATTATTTGAACTCTTTCAAATATTTTCTCTCAATAATTAATTTTGAAATTAATTCAAAATTATATTATAAAGTTTCATAAACTTTATATTATAATGTATCAATATACATTATATGATTCCCCTAAATAAATTGAACACATTCAATTTACAATTTATACTTAATTGCCTCAAGTCTTTTTACGAGCTACCAGTGAGACCTAATGGATCTACAGATCAGAAGCTCCAACGATACGAGACTAATTGGCTAAACTCTTCTCACTGTAGAATATTTCTGTGTCCACGGATATCGACCAATGCAATAAGTCAATCCTTCACGTGTGTTCATAACACCAGCTGGGTCAAATTACCGTTTTACCCCTGGGTTACTTCTGGTTCCTTAAGTACCACTGATCCCTCTAATGAACAAGTTGTTTAGGGTCCAACCACTAAACAGGAGTTCCTCTCGGGCTAGGAAAGGACGACGTGCCTTTGTTCAAGCCCCGGAATCAGCCCTTAAGGGAACACACATCTATTTACCCCAATAGGGGAAGAAGTGAATTCCATCTTGTATTGTTATGTTCCCAGCCCCCATTCGGTCTTGTCCCTGAAATGGTAGGATTAATGAGTCGGCGAATCGACCACTCTCACCCATACAAATCTAAGGACAATCCTTCTTGAAAAGGAGTTCATAACAGACTCAGGATTGAGATTGAGTTACCTAGGTCATCCTATTGAAATAGAAACCTAAACTAGTTAACGGCGTTACATCTAGTGGTTACTATTTCGCGGTCCGGTCTTATGCAAACTCATTGCATAGGATACCCCCACTCGCATGTCTCCTACATGGATGCTTTGGATCAATGCATCTGTATCTAATACAAAGTGGGTCGTATCACATAGTGTCACCAGGATAAGGTACCTAGTCTTATCCCTATACTATAGACCATTTAGGTTGTTACTTGAACACCGATCACCGTATGTCCCCACATACTAGTTCAAGTTTCATTTAAACAACCTTGGATTTTAGTTTATTGGATTTAGGGTTTATTAATGCAAACTCGATTATTCAATAACCAAATTACTGAATCACTCAAATAACGCTTTATTGAGATCGTTTAATTTGTTTCATTTACTATCTACGAGTTTTAGGGCATAAAACCCAAGTAGGCCACTACCTTTTAGGCGTGGAATTCATTTTGTCTAAGAAACTGTTTCCTGAGACAGCTCAAGAAGTTAAGGACATGAGACGAATGCCCTATGCATTAGGGATTGTTAGTAAGTATCAATCTAATCCAAGATTTGATCATTGGAAAAACCGTTAAGAATATCCTCAAGTATTTGAGGAGAAAGAGGAACTATATGCTCGTGTATTGGACTAAGGATTTGATCCTTACAGGATACACTGACATGGATTCTAAGACTAATAAGGATTTGAGGAAATCTACTTCAGTATCCATGGTCAATCTTTACGAAAGAGCTATAGTATTGCATAGTTACAGTCTTTACCATATAGGCCGAAAATATAGCTGCTTGTGAAGCAGCGATAGAGACTGTAAGGCTTAGGAAGTTCTTGACTGATTTGGAATGTGTTCCAAATGTGAACTTACCCATCACACTTTATAGTGATACAGTGGTGCTGTGGCAAATTCAAAAGAACCTTGCAGCCCAAGACAAGCAAGCAAATTGAATTAAATGGAATATTGTTGATTAATTCACGAAGGCTCTCTTGGCTAAAGGGTATGAGGGTCATCTAGAAGGTCTAGGTCTACGAGTTATGTACAAAGGTGAAATCTAGGGCAAGTGGGAGAAATGTAATGGGTATAATGATACCATTATGTAATGGGGATAGTGATGCCCTAGTTTATTGTATTTGTACGCTGTATATGTTTTATACATGTATGTATACACCCACTGCTGAATAGATTATTGTACATCCCACTAAACTAGAGTTTTACTTCAAGTGGGAGTTTGTTGGGTTTTATGCCCTAAAACTCGTAGATAGTGAATGTAAACAAATTGTATACTTGTTTTAATAAAGTGTTATTGCATTTTTGCAATAAAATGTTATTGTTAAATATTGCACAATTTGACTCAAATCCAATAAACTAAGATCCAAGGTTGTTTGTATGTAACTTGAACTAGTATGTGGGGACATACGGGGATCGATGTTCAAGTAACAACCTAAAAGGTCTATAGTACAAGGATAAGACTGGGTACCTTATCCTGGTAACACTATGTGATACTGCCCGCTTTGTATTTGATACAGACGTATTGATCCAAAGCGTCCATGTAGTAGACATGCGAGTGGGGGATTCTATGCAATGAGTTTGCATAAGACCGGACCGCAAAATAGTAACCGCAAGCTGTAACACCGTTAACTAGTTAGGTTTCTATTTCACTAGGATGACCTAGGCAACTTAGTCTGAATCTTGAGTGGATTATGGACTCCGGTTCACGAGGGGTTGTCCTTTGATTTGTATGGGTGAGAGTAGCCAGCACGCCAACTCAATAAGCCTACCATTTTGGGGACAAGACCGAGTGTGAGCTGGGAACATAATCACACAAGATGGAATTCACTCCTTCCCGACTTTTGAGGAAGTAGATGAGTGTTCCCTTAAGTGGTATCTCCGGGTCTTGAACAAAGGGCCTTACCCTCTCACTGGCCCGAGAGGGGTTTCTGTTTGATGGTTGGACCACAAACACGTTATTCATTAGAGGAGCACTGGTACTTAAGGAAGTAGAGGTAACTTAAGGGTAAAACGGTAATTTGACCCAGCTGGAGTTACGAACACTCGTGAAGGACTAACTTGTCATAATTGGTCGACATCCGTGTACACAGAAATATTCTGCAGTGAGAAGAGTGCAGTTGTGGGTCTTTAGTGGAGTGACCCACAGTTAATGTAACGCCCCGCATTTCGGAATCGAACCCTGTTGGTATATGTTGAGCGTTTTATTCTAATTTGAAAAATTAGAATTTAAGCTTAGCCTCGGGTCATTAAATTAAATTTCTATAATTTAGGGAAAATAGTTTTTTAATTAAATCTTTAAATTCCTAAATATTGGAGGTTTAATATTTGAAATTTATTTTAAGTTTCGAAAGACCCAAAATTTCCTCGTAATCAGTTTTAAATCCCAAGTTCTTTAGGAGCTAAGATTGGGTGTGGATTTAAATCCTAAATAAGATCCAATCCGTATTTTAATTGGATTTTATTCTTAGGGTTTTATTTTTAAAAGCAAAAGAAAAGAAGAAAGAAAAAAAAAACCCTAGGTTTCTCCCCCTTTTTTCCTTCCCTCTCTCATGTAGCCGCTCAGCACCCCCCCTTGCGTTTGCGTATGTTCCAGCCAGCCCCATCCGACTTCCTTCTTCCTTCCCGTCGGTGTCAAGACCCACAGGCCGATTCCGGCGTCTTTCTCCCTGCCGTGTGTTGCGCCGCCGCCAGCAGCCAAGCCCCGCCGTCCCTCTTCATCTCTTCCTCCCTCGCATGTTGTTCGGGTTGCAGCAGGTCCCTCTTCGCATGAGCAGTCGCAGTTCCCGTCGTTGATCTCTCTCTCTCTCTCTCGTTCTTCCTCGTGTTGAAACCGCCGGCGTCAAGACCCACGGGCAGCAGCAGCTCGCGCCGCCGTTCGTCTCCCTCAAGCTTGAGCCGTTCTCCTCGCGTGTAAGGTCTCTTTCTCTCTCGATTCTCTTTCAAGTTCCTCAAGCAGCGAGTTTAATTCTTTGTTTCCTCTTGTTTTCGGCTGGGTTAATGAGCAGAAGGCAAGACCTTCGTCGTTCTGGCGTTTTGGGCACGTTTGGGCTGATTTAAGTTCCGTTCCAGCGTGTTCGAGCTCTCTTCGTGCGTTGTCGTCCTTACTCATGCTTATTCGAGTTTAATTTTAGTTTACCCATTCGTTATCGACTTCAAATACAAGAATAAGCCTTGTTTGTGTGCTGTCCAGCTGTAAATTAGACCCAAAGCGAGCTTTTGGAGATTACCCACAATCCGTGCTACCTTGAACTGAAGCGCTTGGTCCAACAACTTTAGATTGTTGTTTTTGGAGCGTCTTGATCATTGGGCAGCAAGTTTCAAGGTTGTTTAGGTGTTGTTCGGTAAGTTTCCTCGTCCTTAGACCTTGGTAATTCAATTATGTTGGCTCTTGAATAGCCTATAATCCATGGGTGTTTCGTTAGTTTCAGTTTTAACTCAATACGAGCCCCAGGTAACGCGTATTCAAAGGAGCCTGGTGTTGGTAAGTAATTTCCAGCAAGCATTCAATTCTATTCGGTCCGTTTGGAGCTCATTTGGATAAGTTCCAGCAAGGTATTGGCTTTATTTGGCGGAGTCTAGTAAGTGTTGCTGCTCTCGAACTCCTTCATTCTTGTTTCAAGAATCCTGGATGAGTTCCTAATGCCCGAATGTTTTGTCTAAGGAATTAGACCGCTCCAAGTCGTTGAGCTAGCCTTTCAAGCTTGCTTTGAGTTTGTTGGGAGCTTGCCTAGATTGGTTCAGGAGCTCTTGGACTATCTTAGGAGTTTTTCTTATAGTTTAGAAGCGTTTAGAGCTTACAGTAAATAGTTCTTATATGATGTAGTCTGTTTGACTGTGTGATGCATGCTGATTGATTTCTCGCTTTATAACTGTTCTCATGTCTCTTGTTTCTCTGAATATATATGTATATATAAGAATCTTTGAAAAGCATGAACTGTGTTGCGTGATGATTGGGTGTAAAGCATGTTGGTTATGTTTTGCATTAGTGAGTTAAGCATGAGTCGAGAGCATATAGTTGCATGTTTATGCTTGGTGGGCATAGAACATGAGTCTAGAAGCGTGTTGCAGGGCAAATGCATTCTAGATAGATGTGAGATAGAGGTCAAGGACCTAATGGTGAAAGAATTGAAAGTTGGGTGAGTGTCAGTGCACCTCGGGTACAAATGGTCGAGGGGTGGCACGTCACCATTAGTTTAAGAGGAGCATCGAGGCCTTGGGTACAAATGGTCAAGGGTCGGTGTGATGAGTCTAGAAAGCAAGTGTTGGGCGCCTGGGAAAGGGCCAATACTTTGCTAAGTCATCGGTGCACCTTGGGTACAAATGGTCAAGGGGCGATGCACAGTTCGGGGCCTTGGGTACAAATGGTCAAGGGTCGAACGCCGAGCTCCGTAGAGAGCATTGTGGCCCTGGGTACAAATGGTCAGGGGACAGTGCGACTCGAAGGATCAGTCTTGGAGAGCCATGTGAGGGCTAAATATGAGCGTTGAGTGAGCTCGTGGAGCTTGAGTGGTTGGCAAGTTGCATAGAGAGATGCATGAGTTATGGCTTAGGAGAGTCATTTGTTTTTTACTAGCTTTTGAGCATGACATTGTGTTTACCTCTTTTAAGAAGCATGTTGTTTGCACATGAAGAGCATGTTGTTTGCTTGTTTGCTGTTTGATGGCTTCTCAGGTAGGGGCCGCTTACCAGTACCTTAGTGTACTGACCCCCTCCCCTCTCTCTCCCCCCAACTACCAGATTTTGCAGGTTATGAGGACTGCGTGGACCATGGTGATGCGGAGGAGGCATACGAGGAAGGACCTTAGCTAGTTGCGCTGTTTCCATTTACTTTCATGTCAGATAACTCGTTGTTTGTCTTGGTTAGGATAGTATTGATTTCATTGGTTGGGCAATTGTCCTAATTGTTTTAGTTTCGAATTCATTCTTGTGAGACTCTAGGACTAGTTGTCTTTGTTCTAAAGATCTCGATCTATTCATTTAGTTTTTAATTACTAAGTTGTTTTGAATGAATCGACGTTTTAAGATTTTGTTAAAGTTGTGTTTTGGTTTAGTTAGTAGTTGCTTATGCGAGGCTTGGCTGGCTGTTGGTTCTGTGAATGTTCTGCTGGGATGTAGTATGGTGGAGCCATTGGATAATGTTATATAGAAGTGTCTTATGCTTAGCAGGTTAAAGAAAAAATTTTGGGTTAGTCCTATGTATGTCGTTATGCTGCCGAAATTTTCGGTGCTCACGGTTAGTTTTGGGGTAAGAGTTAGTAATGTCGCTAGGATAGCTATTAAAATCATGGGGCGTTACAGTTAACGAATGGAGACTAACTTGGTTAATGAGTTTAGCCAATTAGTCTCGTTTCGTTGGAGCTTCTGATCTGTAGGTCCATTAGGTCCCACTGGTAGCTCGTAAAGAGACTTGCGACAATTAAGTATAAATTGTAAATTGAAAGTGTTCAATTTATTTAGGGGAATCATATAATGTATATTGATACATTATAATATAAAGTTTATGAAACTTTATAATATAATTTTTGAATTAATTTCAAAAATTAATTCTTGAGAGGAAATATTTGAAAGAGTTCAAATAATTAATATGAATTGGATTCATATTAATATAAATAATTTAATAAAATCTATAAGATTAAAAATGTGATATTTAATTGGGTAATTAATTAATTATGGAATTAATTAATTATTTATTAAAATTAGATATGAATAAGATAATAGATTTGAACTTATTCATAACCTTTTTCTATTAGGAAAAGGTCTTGGCCTTTACCTATATATAGGACCTCTGGGGTGGGGTGAAAGGCATCTCATTCATTCTCCTTCTCTCAGAGATCTCTCCTAAAAGACTCCCACCAGTCTCCTGCTTCAAGAAGTCTTAGAGATATACCGGTGTAACCAATTGGTGGTGTTCGCACAAGAGAAGGTTGCTGGAATTTTCTGCAAGATCGTGAAAAAGGCAGTTTTTCGGTCAAGGCTTTTTCCAATAGTAATTATTCTTGAACCTTGATCATTAAGATCATCTAGATTAGATCTAGGCTATTATTAAGCATGTTTATAGCCGTTGTACAACACTTTAAACATAGTTTTATTGCTGTAATCTTTTGCAAATTGTATTGGTATTTCAAATAAAAATCAAAGACTATGAGTAGGTTCGGTGATTCTTTCCGCTGCGTAGGGCTTTTATCCCTTCATAAATGGCAGCAAAAATGTAGTCAAAGTATCATATATCTATCTTAAAGGATAAATATTCAAATTTCCATCTTTACCTTGGGTGAACTAAAAAAGATAATTGAGGTGGTTATTTATGGGTCGAGGGTTTAATAACTTTCTACCCACTTCTAATGTTGTGTTGATCCACTAGCCATGTGCTTATTTTAAGAACTCTGTCCCTCAAGAACTCAAACCACACAAAGCTGAGTTCCAACAAGTTTGAAAGAAAATGAAGTTAGTTGTATTTTGCTTGGTTCTCATCTTTGTTGTGGGAAAATCCAGAGACATCCCTGAGAAATGCCTTATTGGGTGTGTAATACCCTGCATTTCTGATGCCCTCTTCTGATATACACCATTGATAAAATCAGCTAGCTTGGTCGACGTACCTATTATATGCCAAGTAAGCTTCGCCAATTGTTCCTGCAACCTTATTTCTTACTTTTTCGTATACATACCTACAAGTAGCAAGAACACAAAAATATAATGTGAAAAAAAAAAGAAATCAAATAAACATATTTTTATGACATATCCAGTATCCACTATTTTACTCACTTATAGGAGATTAACAGGACCAGGCGTTGAGCTGGAGAAGTAGGGAACTCCGGCAGACACGGCGATGTTGAGAGATGGAATTGGAGGATGCTGCAACTGCTAAGAGATGGAGAATAAGAAGACCGCAGACGTGAGAGATTGTCACACCCTGCCCCAGACTACTCCTAACAACTAGTGACGTGGTGTGCCGACAATGAATCCTAACTGACTATAGGACCTCATTGCCAACTAGCATGCTCTTAATCACTCTTAAGATCATTGTAAATCCAAAAACAACTTAAATAACCAGAAATTTTGGTAGAGTTTCTCCTGAAACTTGGTTTAAAACACACCTGAAACAAGGCCATATACACGCATATAAACTCCCTGGAAGTAAAGATACTATATCACATCATAGAACCAGGCTAGAGACACAGACGTCTCAAACCACAATACTCAACCCGACACCTCGTTACCAAACCTTATATAAACTAAATGATATGCATCGAATTTTAGAGACTGGTGGTAGACCCTGGCTAACATACTTCGTTCAATCAACTCTGGTTGAAACTCAAGAGCAACCTGGTGGAAAAATAAAAATAAAAGAATGAGCTGAAAAGCCCAGTGAGTGGTAAGTTCATAATAAAATAATTTCATGGAAACCAATCTCTTCTAAAACAAAATCTCATAGCTCTGGAAATCAACGTAAAACATGTGTTGTCTTAATAACTCTCAAGATAACAAAAACATAAAGAAATATTTATAGAGGTAACTCTTGAAAAACAATAACAAATGTCATAAAGATTGATCACCAACCCTGTACCCAACTCTCTAGTCATACTGGCGTAGAGTAACCTCAATACGCTCAGCAGAGCAATCTCTGTCATACTATGCATTGAGTAATCTTGAAATGCATAGTAGAGTCATCTCTGTCATACGTGCACGTAGAGCAACCCTTAAAGGGCTAAGCACTCTAACACGACCCAAAACTCTCGCGTGTGCTAGAGTGGGTCCTAAAGACCCACCTTTGTACTACGGAAACGCATTCACGTAGTTACGGGTAATCACCATGGGTACATAGATCTAGTGGATTCAAATCACTTTTAACATAAAAACTCAGCCTCCACCAATTTCTCTAAAACCATTCTCATGCTCTAAAACAACATTTCATAAATTAAAGAGATCTCTCAAGTAAAACAAATACTTTTAATTAGTCAAATCACCATAAAATGTCTCACACAGCTCTAAATAATAATTCTGGCTAAAATTATAATATACGAAAAACCTGTAACACTTGTTTTCTCGAAATCTCGAATGACTTGAAAACCAAAACAATATTGGTAATCATAGCAACTCTTTGTAAATCTTAAAATAGTCTCTTTAAAACTCCAACATAATGATAAAGCTTTTGAAATCTCATAATAATAATTAAACAAGAAACATTTTGTAAAATAACCACTCACAACACTATTCTCGTCGGCGCTTCGGACCATAAGCTATTCAATTTGTGTCCAACCTGAAATTTCAAAATCCATAACATAAATTATGAATTATCTCTAATAGAAAATTAAACATAAGCTTCACACATTGACCAACTAACCAAATTGTCATTTACTTCACTTAATTCAAACTTCCAATTTTTCATTTTCTCTTTCATCCCAATGACAAGTACTTTTTGTCTCTTTCTTCCCATTTAAACAATTAATAAAATATCTTTTTTTTTTTTCATTTCATACATCCCTTCATTTTCTACAATAAAAGGTAATTTTCTCTTCCCAAAAACCACCATCCACGTGAATGACCTCAATTACCCACTTGTACCATCCATCAAGTCAATTTCACATACCAATAGTGTTACTTTAATATTTTATTCTTCCTCTCAACTTCCCTCCTTTCTCCAATTTCTTTTCTTCCCCTTCTTTCCCCTGGATATCCCTTTCACATAGCTCTTGATCACCATTTTTAACCTTCATTTCATCTTCTTTCTTCAATAAGAGCACATGATACACTAATCTTAATTCCTCTCAATTTGACATATTTCCCTCTTTTTCTTTGACTGAGATTAAACCAACAAAAATCTTCTTTCTTCTATTAAACTCAACCTTACAAAACACAGTAAATAAAGACCCATAGAAATAAAATACCCAAGAAACAAAATACTCACACTAAAAGTGTCCTACACTTCCATATTATTCTTAATCCTTCAAACTTAAAAGAGGAAGAACTTACCGAATTGAAATCGAGTTTACCCACGACATTTTCAGTGAAATTCGACATTACCATCACTTTCCAACAAATTTCTGGCGAGATTCAAGCGATTTCTGGCGAGCCAATGACTTCCGACAACCATTCCATCTCCATCGTCTCTCCCTTCGTTTCTTTTTGTCTCTCTGCTTTTCTTTCTTCCTTCCACCGCCAAAAGCGTGTCCCTCCATTTCCCTTCCTTTTTTTTTTCTTTTTCTTTCGTGTGTGGCTTATGTGAAGCCACTTTTTCTTTTTCTTTTTTTTTTCTTTTTAAGGAAAATCTCTTCTAGAAGTTGGGCTTGGGCCTTCATTTCTTTTTTTCTCTTATTTTTTTTTTCATTTTTCATTTCTTTTGTTTTGTTTGTTTTTTTTTAAAGAAAAGCTAAATGACGAACATGTCCTTACAGAGATGGAGAAGAAGAATACTACAGATGTGAGAAATGGAGAAGAAGAAGAACAACGAGGAGAAGAAGAAAAAAACGGCAAGGAGAAGAAGAACGACGACAGAGCGGATTGGGGAGGCGTATACGTAAAACGTGAAAGTGGTCTGAAATCTAGGGTTCCTTTTTTTTTAATTAAAATAGCAGATAAAGGGTTGGGCTGGTCTGGTGGGTTGGGCTGATAGGTAATTATAAATGGGCTTGGGCTGGCAGCTGGGATATATTTATATGTGTTGGGTTTTATGTCCTAAAACTCGTGGATAGTAAATGTAACAAAGTCAATTATTATCAATAAAGCGTTATCGAGGTTATTCAATTTTTGGTTGTCAAGTAGTTGCTTTTAATTATGTATTAATTAACCCAAATCCAATAAACTAGAATCTTTGGCTATGATATGAATACTTGAACTTTATGTAGTGACATAAAAGTGGATCAAGTTCAAGTACATAGCCTAAACGGTCTATAGTATAGGGATAAGACTGAGTACCTTATCCTAGGAAAAACTATGTGACACGGCCCACTTTGTTTTAGTACAAACGATGTGATCCTAAATCGTTCATGTAGAGACATGTAAGTGGGGGCGTCCTATACAAAAGAAGTTTGCATAAGACCGGACCGCGAAATAAGTCACTTTCACTTTATAACGTCGTTTACTATGAAACTGACTATTTCAAGAGATGACCTAGGTAACTCGTGTTGGGTTTTATGCCCTAAAACTCGTAGATAGTAAATGAAAAAAATTAATCGATCTCAATAAAGCGTTATTTGAGTGATTCAGTAATTTGGTTATTGAATAATCGAGTTTGCATTAATAAATCCTAAATCCAATAAACTAAGATCCAAGGTTGTTTGAATGAAACTTGGACTAGTATGTAGGGACATACGGGGATCAATGTTCAAGTAACAACCTAAATGGTCTATAGTATAGGGATAAGACTGGGTACCTTATCCTGGTGACACTATGTGATACGGCCCACCTTGTATTCGATGCAGATGCAATGATCCAAACCATCAATGTAGGAGACATGCGGGTGGGGGTATCCTATGCAATGAGTTTGCATAAGACCGGACCGCGAAATAGTAACCACTAGATGTAACGCTGTTAACTAGTCTAGGTTTCTATTTCAATAGGATGACTTAGGTAACTCAATCTCAATCCTGAGTCTATTATGAACTCCTTTTCAGGAGGGATTGCCCTTAGATTTGTATGGGTGAGAGTGGCCTGCTCGCCGACCCAATATTCCTACCATTTCAGGGGCAAGACCGAATGGGGGCTGGGAACATAACAGTATAAGATGGAATTCACTCCTTCCCCTATTGGGGCAAGTAGATGTGTGTTCCCTTAAAGGCTGATTCCAGGGCTTGAACAAAAGTGCGTTGTCCTCTCTTGGCCCCAGAGGAATTTCTGTTTAGTGGTTGGACCCTAAACAGGTTGGTCATTAGAGGGATCAGTGGTACTTAAGGATCCAGAGGTAACCCAGGGATAAAACGGTAATTTGATCCAACTAGAGTTACGAACACTCGTGAAGGATTGACTTACTGTATTGGTCGATATTCGTGGACAAAAAAATATTCTACAGTGAGAATAATGCAGCTATGGGTCTTTAGTGGAGTGACCCACAGTTAACGAATGTTGATTAACTTGGTTAATGAGTTTAGCCAGTTAATCTTGTATCGTTGGAGCTTCTGATCTGTAGGTCCATTAGGTCCACCTACTAGCTCGTAACGGGTACTGGGATTATTTAGTCTTGAATATTAAGGGAATTAATATAATGTATGGAGATACGTTATAGTATAAAGCTTAATTAGAGAATTAAACTTTATAATTAATTTTGGATATGATTCAAAATTAATTTAGGAGAGAATTATGAATTTAATTAAATATGTGATATTTGATTAATTCATAAATTAATTAATTTTAATTTAATTTGGTTAAATATGATTTAATCGAAATTAAAACTATAGTTTATAATTAATGTACATATGATGCACATTAAAACTATAGGTTAAATGAGAGAGATAAACTTGAATATGATTCAATTGTAATACTAATTAAGTATTTGATATTTAATTAATATGAGGAACAATTAATTGAGAATTAATTGAATGGCCAATTTAATTCAATTGAATATGATTTAAATTGAATTAAATACTTTATATTATAATTGATTTAATTAAATTAATTATAATTAATTAATTAATTAAATATTTATTATTTAATTAATTGATGGCCAAGATCGTTTAGGTAATAATCAACGATCAAGATTGAGTAGGGAAGATAACTTCCCTTCCCCACTTATCGTATGTTGAAGGGGAGTTCCCTACGGTTACGTCGGTCTCTCGTTCACGAAAAAAGAGATCAGTTTTCTCTCAAGATTTTCTCTCCAAACACAGAATTCCAGAATACTTGATTGTTGAATTTTTCCCCTTTCCAAGACGGATTTGGTTCCCACAAGCCAAAAATCTTAGTAATCCAAGAGAATAGTGGGTGATCCTTTGTGGTAGTGTTCATTGGGAGAACAAAGAACGTGATTTGGAGCATAGTGCAGAGGCGATTTTCAGTTTTCAAATCATGTAAGTAATCCAAATCTAAATCGTTTAGATCATTTTTACAACATGCTTAATCTTATATTTTGTTTAGAAATAGTTTCTGAATTTTTGCCCAACGTACCAGTATTCAATATAATCGTAATTAAATCACAAACGGTGAAAACCGTTTCCGCTAGGGGATTCAATTCCTTCAACTCGATCTTAATCCTGAGCTAACTATGAACTCCTGTTTATTCGGGATTATCCTTTGATTTGCATGGGTGAGAGTTGCTCAATATCACCAACTCAATAAGCCTACCATTTTGGGGATAAGATCGGGTAGATAGTTGGGGACATAGTCCTGCAAGATGAAATTCACTCCTACCCGACTTTAGGGATAGTAGAAAGGTTGTTCCCTTAAGTGCTGACTCCGGGACGTGAACATTGTTCATTGGCCCGAGAGGATTTAGGTTTAGTGGTGGGACCACAAACCAATTGTTCATTAGGGACTCAGTGGAGGCTTAAGGAACAAGTAGTGTTATAGGGGTAAAACGGACATTAGACCCAACTTTAGTTACAAACAACCTGTGAAGGATTGCCTTACTGATTACGGTTATATCGGGTGGATAGAAATATATCTACAGTGAGGGGTGTCCCGTTAGTTAACGAATGTTGGTTAACTAGGATTGAAAGAGTTCAACCGGTTAATCTCGGATCGTTGGAGCCCATGATATGTAGGTCCATTAGGTCCCCTGCTAGGTTAAACGGATTAAGCAGTAGAAATTGGAGATTTCCAACTCTGCCTTTGCAATACAACTTGGAAGTCTTTTATAGACCCCGAAATTGAAAAACTAATTGAATACAGAAGATTAAAAGATAAGATTGAATCATCAGGACAGGACCCCTAATAGATTCGTTGGAAAATAAAAGATACACATTACATTATTGGGATAGAATCCCAATAATCTACCATGTGAAAAATACAAGACATATAAACCAAAATGTACAAAGGAATAAAAAAAGTAAGGGAAAAATACACTTTTGGTCCGTGAGGTTTGGGTTAAGCTACACTTTGGTCCCTGAGTTTTCAAACTCAACAAAAATACCCCTGAGGTTTGAGATAAGAAGCACTTTGGTCCCTGCCGTCTATTTTTCTGTTAAATCCTAATGGTTGCTGACGTGACACTATTATTTTAATAAAAAAATTATTTTTTAAATTTTTTAAAATAAAAAATATTAAAATAATTAAATATTATTATTAAAATAATTTTTTATTTCTTTCTCTCTCCCTTTTCTTCCTTCCCTCTTTCTTCTACTTCTCCTTCTTCATCTCCTTCCTCTTCAACTTTGGTGGCCGCCGGCCGCCAGAAAGTTTTTTTTTTCTTTCTTTCCTTCTCCCTTTTCTTCTCTCATTTCTTCTCTCTTTCCTTCCTTTCTTTTTTTTTTTTTAATAAAACGAAGGGAGAGGGAGGAGAGCTCCTCCCTCTCCGACGCCGGCAATGGGAGGAGGGAGGGCCCCTCATCCCTCTCGGTTTCAGACTGTAGAAGAAAGAGGGGAGGAGATGAAGAAGAAGATGAAGAAGGAGAAGTAGAAGAAAGAGGGGAGGAAGAAAAGGGAGAGAGAAAGAAACAAAAAATTATTTAAATAATAATATTTTATTATTTTAATATTTTTTATTTAAAAAAATAATTTTTTTTATTAAAATAATAGTGCCACGTCAGCAACCGTTAGGATTTAACAGAAAAATAAACGGAAGGGACCAAAGTGCTCCTTATCTCAAACCTCAGGGGTATTTTTGTTGAGTTTGAAAACTCAAGGACCAAAGTGTAACTTAACCCAAACCTCAGGGACCAAAAGTGTATTTTTCCCAAAAAGTAAAGACAAAAGTGAAAAGCAACAAAAGGTAAAATCAATGAAAAAGTAAAGGACACAATGATCTTGCAAATGTAAGAAGCAAGATATTGTTTCTACGTAAATTTTTACATGGAAAAGATGAGGTTGGAAAGGATAAAGTCGAATATTGCCGGCCAATTTTGGAGAAGATGCAGCTTTTTCTCTTTCTTTTGATCTGATATCTTGTCGGCTAAATTATTGATTTTTCTCTTCGTTTGATCACCCTAGGCTGATTACTGGCTTACCAACGGACTCACTGCCTCACCATTAGGACTTACTACCTGGAACACCAAACTAGGTCCTCACAAACTAGGAGAATTACCAATGATCTTCGTCTTCAAGATCTCATAATCTTCTTCTTTAATTGCACTGCTGCTTCAAGATAACTTCTTCAAATTGTTGACTGGCAGAAATGTATTTACAGTGTAAACTAGAATATTTACAAAGTTTTCACCTATTAATTCTAGAGATGAGAATATACACATTTTTTTAAAAAAAAAAATTACAATTATGATGGAAATGCTTCTTTATGAAGCATCCCTTATGAACACCATTTGTTTCTTTGCGAAACAGGAAATTTTAATTGATTCGGAGCTCACATGGGTTGTGAGTCGAGGTATGGATCATCCGGATCGTAATCTGGTTCGTTCTCTTCTCATTGTGCAGAAGAAGCAGGTGATTCACTTCTTGAAGAAGTTGCCATTTGTAGAATCCTCTGGAAGTCTGCATCAGAGGTTGTCTGTGCTAGGGCCACCAGAAGTTTAGACTTGTCATTAAGGAATTCTGCATTCCTCTTGATGTCGATGTCTTAGAGATATCCGTTCTGTGCGAACCATTCTTTTATATTTTTTATGGTGGCATGTTGAAAATTGTATTTATCCCACCATTTGATTTTTAAGATCTTTGTGATCGTTTTGTATTGAGGATGATTGCTAGTAGAGAAGTTCCAGCAAAAAATCCAAGGAATTTGAAAATATAAACAAAATCTCATAGAGTTATGAAATGCTATCTTTTGGATGTTTCTTGCAAAATGAAAATATGATTCTTGCAAGGGAGTCGGTAAAATATCATCTGTCATACCGAATGTATTCCACCATTGAATGAACCAAAGAGGAAAAGTTATTTTGTAAGCATTTTGACAGAAAGATATGAACCAAGAATGATTGTAGGCTGAGTACCACATAACATTGTACCAGGCTCTTATATAGTCTCGGTATGAAAAAGTTTGTGGAACGAAAGGTTTTGAAAAGGTTTTATCGGTATAAAGACCTTGATTCTAGTGGGTTGGATTCAAGGCTTTGAAGATCTTGAGCTTCGAATAAGCGATCTTCGAAGGACCTTTTTTATCTGGAATGTGAGTTATCTCTGCCTTGAATCCAACCCACTGGAATGTATCAACAAAAATGAACTCATAAAAGGTTCTTGTTTTCTGAAGATCTTCAGGCATAAAGTTAAAACCTGAAGGGTACATGTTTGAAACGGTCTCTTCGAGGTTGAGGCCTTGGAATTCTGGCTCAATGATGGGTTCGGTAATGACTAGAGTTTTTTGAAAATAGGTTTTGATTTCAGGACGAGGTACAAACCTCTTTTCTGGCATTACCGCCTTGGAATATGAAGAAGGTGACGGGGTTGATGACCCTATCCTTGAATCTGGTGAGACAATAGGTCTCAATTGAACAACTCCGCCAGAAGGACGGACAAGGTTGGCCGAAGGCCTTGGTGGAGTGGATGACTCCTCTGGAAGCATTGGACGTATGCCGCTCGTTCGTGTTCTAGATCGGGTTACCGGAGTAAACCCTAAATCCATGGCATATTAATCAGCACTCATGGGAGGAGGTGTTGAAGAGGAAGAAGATGGGCTTTTGCCCTTTGAGGAAGAGGCTTTCGCCTTGTTGCCACTCATTCACTCCTTTTTTTTTTCTTTTGGAGAAGGGAGAGAGAGAGAGAATTTTGGAGTTAGAAACTCCCTTGAGGGATAATCTGCTAGATAGTTTTGTTCTCCTTTTATAGGCAAAACTTCGAAATCAAAACATAAAAAAAATGTTTGCCATCTGGCAAAATTTTGCTTTAAAACAAGATTTTTGACATCTTTTTCTAAAACATATTTTGACGCTCTAGAATAAGTTTTAATAGTGAATTTTTTATTAATTAATTCACCTTGAAACTTTTGAACACAAAGAACTATTGCAAGTAATTCCTTTTGGACTGTTGAGTAATTCTTTTGAGTATCATTCCAAACTCCTAAGTGGAATCGGATTATTGATTCGTTCTTATCTAGACATTGTTTGAGGATTCCCCCATATCCTAAATCTGATGCATCTGTCTCTACTATTAGACTAGCTTTTGGATTGATGAGACTCAAACAGGGAATTGACTTGACTAAAGCTTTTATTTTTTGTATAGCTTTAGTATGTTTTTTTGACCATGGCTCGGGATTTTTTCTAAGCCTTTGAAAAAGTGGTTTGCAAATGGGTCTGAGGTTTTGGATAAAATCAGACACATAATTTAAACAGCTCAAAAACCTTTGTAGTTGCGTTTTATCTGTTATTTGATCTGGAAAGTTTGTAGCAAAATTTATGGACCTTTGAATGGGTTTTATTAGGCCCATATGAATGTTAAAACCCAAAAATCTAATTTTGGTTTGAAATAATTTTGACTTTTGGTAAAGATACCACCAAACCATTTTGTTTGATGATGTTAATAAAAATATTGAGATGTTTGAAATGTTGATCGATGCTTGATGAAAAACTAAAACATTGTCAATGTAAACTATTGCAAAATTTTGAAAATCATTGAAAATGTCATTCATAATTTTTTGGAATTCAGAAGGGGCATTTTTAAGCCCAAAAGGCATCAGATTCCATTCGTATTGTCCGAATGGTACATTAAAAGCAGTTTTGTATTTGTCTTGTTCAGAAATTTGAATTTGCCAAAATCCGGATTTCATATCAAATTTTGAAAATATTTTTGCATTGGAAATTCTTTTGAGTAAGTCTTGTTTATTTGGAATTGGATATCTTATCCATTCTAAAACTTTGTTCAAAGGTTTATAATTGATTACTAACATTGGCACACCACGCTCCTGTTCGGCTGCGTTGTTGACATAGAAGGCTGCGCATGACCATGGGCTTTTTGATGGCCTGATCAGTTCTTTATTGATTAATTCCTGTATTTCTTTTTTACAGAATGTTAGTAGGTATGTATTCATTTGTATTGGTCTTGCCTTTGTTGGAATATTTGATTCATTGAAATTTTTAATATATGGAAGATTTACAGATTTGAAAATCTCTTTTTCAATTTTTTTTCTATTTCTTTTATTTTTAATTTAATTGATGGATCATTAAGATTTTCTTCTATTCATTTGTAACTTATTTCTTCTTTAAGAAATAGAATTTGCTTTTGCTTTCTTTTTATTTCTTCTGTTTTTACTTCACTTATTTCCATAATATCATATGGAAGAATTGGAGTAATGAATTCAAAGATTATTTCTTTGTTATTGATTTGACTGACTAATCCTTTTTCGGTTACTTTGATTGGATACAATTGAGTTAGGAATGGAGTTCCTAAAATTAACTCTTGTTTTAAATCTTTTACTAGAATAAAAGAATTTATAAAACAATATTCTTCATTGCATATATGAACATTTCGAAGTTTATATTGAATATTTAAACTTTGTCCATGTGCACTACTTAATTTTTCAGTAGTTTTTTCGAAGTATTTTGTAGGTATTAATCCTTGTTGTATGCAATTTTGATCTGCTCCTGAATCTATTAAGGCTTTTAGGGTAATTTTGAAATCTTCTGTTTTTAAAGTTATTAAAGAATACCATTTTTGATATTGTGATTTGGTTACTTGATTTACTAGAAAATCTTCTCCTTCATTATCAGATTTACTAGTTTTGAGATTATATTTCTCTTGTTTTATTTTTTCAATCTCATTTTTATTTTCTTGAATTTCTCTTTTGAGATTGTTGATTTCAAATTGTAAATCTTGAATTGAAGTTGTCTTAAAGTCTTCTTTTCTTTGGAGTATTTCTTTGAGATTTCTAGTTTTAAATTATTGTTTCTTCACTTGAACTTCAGGGTTGCTTGAGGACTCCAAGGATTGTTTTAAAGTTTTTAGAATTGTTTTCTTCATTTCTTCATCCTTGATATGGTTGATGGATTTGAAGAGTACTTTTATTTCATTGGTTAGGACATTTATACATTGTCCTTCACATGTTTTTCCGCACGCTTTGATTCCCTCATAATCTTCGCTTTCACTTTGACTTGATATATCAGAGTCAGTTTCATCTAGCTCTTGAATTCTAAGATCTTCTTCAGAGCTATTTGAATATTCTGATGAATATTCTTCATCTTGGATCTAACTCATTAACCCTTCTGTTTGGACAATTATTGGCATAATGTCTTTCTCTTTGGCATTTGTAGCAAGAGATTTTCTTTTTATTCTTTGATCTATTATTTTCCTTTGGACGAGTGTTTTGTTTTGTACTTTTCCTTTTATAATATTTCTTTGGGATGTATTCCCTTTGAGGAGGTCTTTGTACATATTGTCTCCTATAATGATCTTTATAGTATTTTCTACTATTGTTTCTTCTAATAATTTTTTTCCTAGAGGTATTTGGTTCCTCTATTCTTTCACATCCGTATTGAGAGCAAAAGGCTTTCATTTCTTTCACTCTTAATTTTTCTTTCTTTTGAACTTTTATTTCATTGCAGATTTCTAATCCGCAATTTATTACATAGGCTGTTAGTTCTCCAAATGATAGACTGCTCCAGTCTATTTTATTATCATATTTCTTATTAAGTGTTATGTACACTCTTTCCGCTACATAGCTAGGAAGTCCAACTATGAACTGTTGGCTTTTTGGCCCTTAATCTCAAATTAATTAATGTTAATTAATTAATTAATCAATGTTTTGATGATAACAAACACAATTATTAATTACTGAAAATTTTTATAATTTTAATGTGCCCATAGCGTAGATCTCGGTACAACGATTCCAACGCCTCTTGAATCACTCAAATCGGAGTTAAAATGAAGAAGTTACAGCTGAAACAAGTTTTAACGAAAAATACCTGTGGCGATGACGTGGCAGCTGAGTCAGCTTCGTGGACCAATCCGACGGTGACACATGGAAGGCTTGAGAGTGTGACACATGGAGCTTTTTGGTTTACTAGGTTTTTACCACGTGCGTTGCACGTGTAATAATTTAAGGAAAATATTATGAACTAAAATGAATTTAAAACCAATTAAGATTAGTTCTATACATTCTTATAGAAGCTTAAGCAATACATAGCTAACGATTCATATTTTAATATGTATTTATTATCCATCAATATAATCTTTTTTTTTTTAAATGATTCTTGTAGATATCGGTTTACCTTGGATTACTCCACTCACCACATCTGTAAATATTAAATCACATACTAATAAAAATTAAGGGAGGTATCTTAAATAAACAATGACAGGAGAAAAATAGTTGTAGATGTGAAAGCCAATTGGAGAAGATGAAAAATTTATAGACGAAATTTAGACTCAAATCAAATATTCTTTTGAATTTTATTAAACTACGGAGTTTGATTCTCGAATTAGAAAACTAATTATGTAATTATCTGAAATTTAAAAGGGTATTCTCGTCTAAAAATGTTTTTCAGGAATCCTGACCTTTTAATATAGTACAAATTTAATTTTGGAATTTGAAAACTAATTATGTAATTATCTAAAATTTAAAAGGGTATTCTGGTCTAAAAATGTTTTTCAGGAATCCTGGCCTTTTAATATAGTATAGATGTAGATAGTATAGATTATTAAATTACGAAATTTGATTCTGGAATTTGAAAACTAATTATGTAATTATCTTAAATTTAGGAGGGTATTCTGGTCTAAAAATGTTTTTAAAAAATCCTGACCTTTTAATATAGTATAGATATAGATAGTATAGATTATTAAATTACGAAATTTGATTCTGGAATTTGAAAACTAATTATGTAATTATCTTAAATTTAAGAGGGTATTATGGTCGACAAATGTTTTTCAGGAATCCTCGCCTTTTAATATAGTATAGATATAGATAGTATATACTATTAAATTACGAAATTTGATTCTGGAATTTGAAAACTAATTATGTAATTATCTTAAATTTGAAAGGGTATTCTGGTCTAAAAGTGTTTTTCAGGAATCTTGGCCTTTTAATATCGTGTATAGAAGTATAGATAGTCTATATTATTAAATTACGAAATTTGATTTTGGAATTTGAAAACTAATTATGTAATTATCTTAAATTTATGAGGGTATTCTGGTCTAAAAATGTTTTTCAGGAATCCTGGTATTTTAATATAGTATATATATATATATATATATAATTTTATTTAAAAACCATATGTGTCAAACGGTTAGTTTAAAAAAAATAAAATAAAAATTAAAAAATAAAAATCAAATTTCAAATGCATTTAATGCTTTGCGAGAATTCATATATATATAAAGTATTTTTTTTTAAATCTCTTTTAACCGTTAGACTCACACACATATATATATTTTTATTATTATTATTATTATTATTATTATTATTATTATTATTATTATTATTATGTTTTAAGTTTTTTTTTTTTTTGTAACCGTTGGACGTTTTAAGTTTTAATTAAAAAATAATCTTTATTATTTTAAATTTCTTTTTACTTTTAATTTCTTTTAATCTCCACCCTTGGTTTTTCTTTAATTTGAATCTAATGGTCCAAATTAAGCTCAATTTCAAAAATCTTTCAACTCCATCTCCTTCCTATTTATACCCCCATTCTCTCACAAAATCAACAACAATCCCTCCCTCTAAATTCTCTCAAATTTCTACATGTTCTTTTCTCTCCAATTCTTCAATGTTGCTTTAAATTTATTGTGAGAGTTTTATTTTGAGAGATTCTTGAGCTATTCAATTTTATTTTTCTTAGCCATTGGAGGGCATTAATTTGTAAGAATTTTTCTTACAAATTTGTGAGCGAAAAATTGTATATCCACTCTTTGAGAGAGTTTGTAATCTTGTTCTTAAAATTTCCAAATCTTGTAAGGGTTGCTCGTAAGTCCGAAAAGGAGCGGTTGTAACGGTTTGATCCTAAACTGTGGAAAGGATCGGGTTTGTTCTTGCTCCCGGAAAAAGAACATTGTACCGGTTGGACTCTAAGTCGTGGAAAGAGTCGTGTTCTTCAATCGAATACCCAAGAGGAGCTTGGGGAGTGGAATAGGCCGTTTGCCGGACCACTATAAATTTTCGGTGTTATTTTCTCTGACCCTCTACTATTTAATTTTTGCAATTAATTTTCTTTATTGTTATTTGCATGAAATTAATTCATATAATTTATTTTTAATGTTTATGGAAAATATTTACATTGGAATTATTTATGGTGTTTGAAACATATTTCTAATTTGTTGATCAATTTGTGTTAAAATTAACTATTTGTAAAAAGATCATTTATTTGTTTAAATTGGGCCCACCGTAGTAAAAAGTTTATAAAATTTCATTAAACCCTATTCACCCCCTCTAGGGTTGTCATACCGATCCAACAATTGGTATCAGAGCGGGTTGCTCTTCTTGAAATATTTTTTTCTTGATAAGCTAAACTGTTAGAGCTATGACAACTTTAGATTTTATGGAAAGTTATTGTATTGATAAACCTCCATTGTTTGATGGTAAAAAGTATGATGTTTGGAGCCATAGAATGAAAATGTTTTTGCTTGCTATTGATTTTGATATTTTGTATGTTTGTGAAAATGATTTATCAAAATCAAAATTGAATGATGAAATACTTTCTTTAAATGCTCGAGCTATAAATATCATATGTTGTGCTTTAGATAAAAATTTATGCGATAAAATTTCACATTTTACATATGCATATGATATTTGGAAATTTCTTGATGATGTTTATAGTGTAAAAAATTCTCCTTGTACTTGTAATGATTTATTTGATGTGAAGGAGAATTACAATTCTCAAAATCAAGAAAAGTTTCATGGAATAGACAAAGAAAAATGTGATGGATCCTTCTTATGTTTGATGGCCCATTCGAATGATGGGAGCGATGTTGAAATCGATGAGGATGAGGTAAATCGAAAATCCCCTTCATATGATGAATTATATGATGTTTTTGAAAGTATGCAACATGATTTAGAAAAGGTTAGCTCTAAATATGTTAGACTATCAAAGAAGTATAATGCATTGTCCATTGAAAATAAATCTTTGATAGATGAAAATGATTGTTTGAAAAATAGAGCTAATAATATATTGTTGCATGAGAAAGTTGATGATTGTTGTGACAAGAATACTTTGACTAATAGAAATAAATTTCTTGAAAAAGAAAATGAGGATCTCAAATCTTTATCTTGTGAATTAAAAATGAATTGAATGATTTGAGAAACAAGAATGAGAAAATTGAATTTTTTTTCTTTGGAATTAAAAGATAAAATTGCTAGTTTGAAAAATGAAATTGCTATTTTGGAAACTAGCAATACATCTTTAGAAAAAGAAAAAATTTCCTTTATTGACAAGATTAAATTTCTTGAATGTGATAATTATGAGAAAAATAATCTTTTGCATGTGCTTAAAGAAAAAGAAATGCTTGCTAGTAAAGAGCTTGAAATTGCAAAAGATTCCATTAAAAAGTTGACAATAGGTGCTCAAAGATTAGACAAGATAATTGTAGGCAATCCTTTTGGTGATAAAAGAGGTTTAGGCTATATTGATGAATGTTCTACTCCTTCAAGTTCTAAAACTATCTTTGTTAAAACATCTCCTATTGTGCCTAAGCTTAATATGCCTAATATTGTTCCTAAGAATGCTAGTTTTGTACCTATTTGTCATCATTGTAGTGTTGAAGGTCACATTAGACCTAAATGCTTTAAATTGAAATTTGCTCAAACTACTCATTCTATGCCTAAAGATGTTTTGCACAATGTGCCTAATTTTGTTAAATCTAAATTTGTGCCAAAACATGAAAAGGGTAGAAATATACATGGAAATTCAAAATTTGTACCTAGACAATTTCATGCTAGCTCAAAATTGGCCCATAATGTGAAAGTTTTTAATAAGTATGAAAATGCTAGAAATATGCATACAAAATCAAACTTTGTGCCTAAACATGTTTGTGCTAAAACTAATTATTTGCATAGCACTAAATTTGTGTCTAAGCATGCTCGTGGAAAATTAAATTATATGCATAACGCCAAATGTGTACCTACTTGTCATTTTTGTGGAGTTAAAGGTCATATTAGACCAAATTGTTTTAAATTGAAAAATGCTCCAAGGAAGAATTTCTTAACGAAAAATATTGTGCAAAATCAAATTATTATTGCATACTTCCAAATTTGCAAGATTTGTACACCTTAAATTCTTTAGAATTTTTCTGTGGCTATCTGCGAATAGGGTGCTTGTTCCCGTCATAAAATGATAAGCTATTGTATAGACCAGTGTTTCTACGGCGTCTTCTATTTCTACTTCTGCTTCTATTGTTGTAGTAGCAGAAGTTGATTCAACTATAATTTCTTTGGTCTTTTTGACCTTAGTCTTATGTTCTTTGATATGACCTTAGTCTAAACATTCCCACCAAGCTTTCAGTGTCTCTAAAAACCCATTTATAATCATTTTTGCGGCTTCATGATTTGAATGATGATTGGCTTCGTAAGCAGCTGTTGCTATTAGTACTTCATTTAGCATATCTGTTATTTGGGAATCAGGCATTCCATCTAGATTCCAAATGTATATGGAAATACCATCATATTGAGCGTTTCTCCTAAATTTGTAACTTTGTTCATAATTTAAATCTGGCATACTTGGTGTATGATACCAGTTAAAATTATCATTTGGATTGGTAGTTCCATAATTTCTTATTCGATTTATCCCTTGTGGTTCTTCCATTTGTAGGGTCGAGAATTGTTCTATTATTGAATCTATGTCACTGTCATTAAGGACGTTTATTTGGTTTGATGTTTCTCCTCCTATATTTAAGGATTTCAATCTTTTATTAATTTCTTCTATCATTTGATTTTTTTGGTGTGTTTAGTTTAACCTTATCTAAATGGTTGAACAAGGGTTTTGCCATTAGTTTTGGAGGATTTATGAGTTCTTCTAACTTATAAACCTGTTCTGCTATTGAAGTTAACATTCTATTCGAATAATTATTCTGGACTTGTATACTTTTGATTTCTTTGTTTGTTGGAGGTTTATTTTCTTCTGCCTCTTTTATTAATTTAAAGGGTTTAGTTATAATTTTCTCATTGTAAAAGCTATTGAATTCGACGTCTTCCATTGGAGGAAAATTGCTATGGATTTCTCATCTTCTTATTGTTTTCCATTTTTCTTTTTCTTTTATGGTACAAATATGAGAATATTCTTCTCTTTGATTGAACCATCTGAAAAATGATATGTGCTCTTGAGTTTTAAAATATTCTTCTTTGAAGTTTTTTCTTTGTTCCTCCGAGTATAATTTAAAGAAACGTTTTCTATCTTCTTTATTTTCTTGAGCCATAAATTCTTTTTGTAGAGCTTGTTTATCTATTTTGAATTCATTTTCTGAAATTATGACATTCAATTGACTTTTAAATATTGATTCTGTTTCCATATCAGTTTGAGTTGGAGAAGGTGGTTTTTCTTCTTCATATTGGAGATTCAGGATTCCGTGTTCTAATTTTACTGACTTAATTCTTAAATGAATTTGTCCTATTTAAATTTTGATAGGATTCTGGCCTTATACCAGAAGTGTTTGGTCCTGAACTCATGAATTCTTTTTTACTCATGTTTTCTTTTACCACAGGAAATTGAGGTATTCCATCTTCAAATTTTATTTCTACTCTCCCATCTGGATGTTCTATTATAAGGGAAAGTTCCTTTTCTCTTTTTTGAGGGACAAAGGCATTATTTATTGTCCATTTTGGATTTCTTGTTATATCATCCCATGAAAGCATTTTTGGAATACTAACAAAGGATTTATTGATATTTGTTTCTATAAGCATGGTTTTACCCTTTGGGGATTGGACCAATGCTTTTGGTTCCATTGAGGATGTTAATGTTTTATACGTTATTTTGTATAAAAATGTCATCTTTTTAACACCTTCTTCAAAGTTTAATCCTTGTCCTGTAATATCAAGACTTAAGGTTTTGAGAATATGGGGGTCATCTAGAGCCCCATAAAATTAGGATAGCAGGTGAAATATACTGGTCCATCTGCTAAATTTGATTCTATGATTCCTAATAGAGAATTTGTAAAGTCTTTATGACGTTTGTCTCTAAGGATAGCTAGGACAGGAGTATCTAATCTTATTCTAAACATTGGTCTAAGAGCAACTTGAACTACTCCTATATGTAAAAATTGAAATTCTTTCCTATGCTTTAGGATATCATCTTTTGGAAATAATTGAATGGAATCAACGTTTCCATATACATAAATTTTTCTTTCAACAATTTTTATACATTGTTGTTCTCTAAAATTGAATGTATTATGGATATATAAATTGTTTTGTTGTCAAGCTTGGGTAGTCCCCATTTTTTAAGGTTATTTTCTATCTTTTCTATATGCAAAGCTTCATTTGAAATTTCTCCAGAGTTTGAAAACAACACCTCACTTATTCTTTTCTTTTTTGATATGGCCTCACGTATCTTTTAAACGCGTGTTGACGACACTTTATTCTTTTGTTATGGGGAGGAGGATTCTTTCCTTTTACTAATTCATATCTTAGATTTCTTGGAGACTATGTCAGGGCTTAAGATAAACAGGAGGAAGTGTCGAGTTTTCGGGTTAAATTGTCTTGTCGAGAAGGTGGAGCGACTAGCTAATATCGTAGGTTGTGACATAGTCTTTTTTTTCTCCTTCTATCTCAAGTTCCCTTTAGGGCCACAATTAAAAAAAAGGCTGATTTTTGGGCTCCGGTGTTGGATATAAGGTGAGAAAAAGACTAGCCTTGTGGAAGAACAGCTTCTTTTCAAAAGGAGGAAAGATTACTCTTATTCGTTCTGTGCTAAGTGGGGTTCTAGTTTACTTTTTCTTGTTGTTTAGAGTCCTTAATGCAATTTGTCGTAGTTTGAAGAAGCTTATGAGAGACTTCTTATGAGGGGTAGAAGAGGGGGGAGAGAGAGAGATCATTTAGTTAGTTGGGAGACACTGGGAAAACCTGTGGGTCTTGGTAGGCTAGAATTAGGGAATTTGAATCTGAGAAATAGAGCACTGGCTAAAAGGTTATGGTGGTTCCCGCTTGAGCCGACCTCCTTGTGACACTGGATTATTGTCAGTGAGTATGGATATCATCCCTATGAGTGGCTTGCGAGTGGGGTTAAAGGCATGGCTAGAAACCAGTGGAAACATATTGTTTATGAGCTCCCAGTTTTTTCTAGTCTGGTTTAGAGTGTTGTGGGCGATGGGAGGGATACTTACTTTTGGGAGGATAATTGGGTGGGGGATTGTTCCCTCTACTCTAAGTTTCGTAATCTTTATCGATTGTCCTCCATTAAGAAACAGACGATTTCTGATGTCATTAAAGTATCTGGGGGCTCTCACTTTTATTCTTTGGGTTTCTATCGCTCTTTGACTAGGGAAATGGTGGAGGTCGTAGCTCTCTTGTCTTTGATCAGAGAGTTTCAGTTTAGGGAGGGGAGAAGGGATATTCGCAGTTGGAGCCTCATCCCTTCTAAGGGTTTCTCGTGTAGTTCTTTTTTTTAGTGGTTGTTCAGTCTTTCTCCCCGTAGAGAGCCTATCTTTACTATTCTTTGGAGAGTGAAAATTCCAAAGATGAATAGATTTTTTACCTCGCAAGTTATTCAGGGAAGAGTTAACACGTTTGACAATATTATGAGAAAGAGGCTTTCGTTGGTTGAGCCATTTTGCTATATTCTGTGTTGAAGGGCGGAGGAAGATTTGGACCACATCTTGTGGAGATGTGTCTTTTCTCATACTGTCTAGAGTTTGTTTTTTGAGGCTTTCGGGTTGCAAAACAGGAGCTTCAGAGACCACGAGGAGATGATCGAGGAGTTCCTCATCCATCTGCCATTTAGAGAGAAAGGGAGGGAGTTATGGCTTCCAGGCGTGTGTTTGGTTTTATGGGGTTTGTGGGGCGGAGAGAGAAATAATAGGATATTTAGAGGTTTGGAGAGGTTCCTGTCTGATGTGTGGGCTCTCACTAGATTTCATGTTTCTCTCTAGGTGTAACAGCCGGCTAGTTTAAAAAAAAAAGATTTAATTTATTTTAATTTATGTTAATGTTTTCCAAAGATCTTTTTGAAATTTGAATTTATTCCTTTTTGAATTAGGAGATAAATTTGATTTATCCTTTTCCTTTTTAAAAAGGAAATAATCTTTTAGGGTTTTAATTAGAGTTCTTTTTAAAAGACCTTTTCTTTAACCCTAATTCTTTTTATGCTCCGAGTAAAAAAAAAAGAGAGAGAGAAAAGAAAAACACATTCTGCACTTTCCTTCCTAGAGAAAAAGCAGTAAGTTTTCTTTCCTTCTATGATCTTCTTTTGTTTTCTTTTCTTTTTGATCAATTTAATTTTGTTTTTTGAAAAATTCTAGTATGAAGTTTTATTTGTCCTCTTCTTGAATGGATTGGGGTGAAATTGGTTTTCAAACCTTTTGTCCTAAAAAGTTTTAGGTTTTTGTTTTGGCCTAAATTTTTTATCAAAGTTTTTTCCTCTTAGGGCTTTTGGTTTAAATTCAAGATTTGAGAAAAAAGAATTTTTCCAGCCTTGGATTTCTTTAATTTTGGGGCTGTTTTTGTGTTCAAATTGGATTCTTTTTGTTCAAAAAGTTTGTCATATGATTGGTAATTTGAAGTACGATTTATGATTTTGATTTCTTCATGAAAAGGGAATGTTTTTGCTTTTTTTGCAGCAGTTTTATTGGGTTTTTAGATCTGGTTTTTGTATTAAAAAGTAGCTAATATCGATTTGTTTTAGTGTTAAAAAGCTTAGAAAATCTTTATTTTTGTTTCAGAAATTTTATGGGTTATTTGTCCTAATTTTAAGATAGTTTTGAAGGTTTTAAAGATTGAGAAAATGAAATCATGTTTTTGTATTTGAATGGTTTTGAAAGGTATTTGTTTTACTGATTTTTGGTATGAAAAAGTTGGATTTTAAAGTGAAAATTTTCAGATTTCCAGTGTTGTTTTTGCCGCCCAATGAACCTATTTTCCCAACTTTTTATGAAGAGAATTTGGTTTAAGTGGGAAAAAATTGTAGTATAAGTTGTTTGTTTCAGAAATTTTATGGGTTATTTGTCCTAATTTTAAGATAGTTTTGAAGGTTTTAAAGATTGAGAAAATGAAATCATGTTTTTGTATTTGAATGGTTTTGAAAGGTATTTGTTTTACTGATTTTTGGTATGAAAAAGTTGGATTTTAAAGTGAAATTTTTCAGATTTCCAGTGTTGTTTTTGCCGCCCAATGAACCTATTTTCCCAACATTTTATGAAGAGAATTTGGTTTAAGTGGGAAAAAATTGTAGTATAAGTTGTTTGTCATTTGGATTAGTCATTAGACCTTTTGATGCAATTTTGGTTTCTAAGGAGTGAAGTATTGGATATGTTTCTGCTTTTAGGAAATTGGCAATCATTCAAGAAATTGAAATCAAAATTGAAATTACAATTGCAATTGAAATTGGATTCAGAATTTGATTTGCTTTGGGCTTAAGATTTGTAGGTTCTAATCGAGGTAAGTAATTTCCACATCCTTTCCAAAATAGTAATTTTGGTAAAAATTATTTGTTTTAAATTGAAATTGATTTGATTGAAATTGTTTCTGTTTCAATTGTTTTGTTAAATGAAAGCATGTTTGCTGTTTTGAATTGAATCGATAGTGTTATCCGGGTATGCCAAATTTTGTTTTGAGGATTGTATACTTTGTAGTAGCCATATTGGAATTGACGGTTATATGTTCTGAATGAAACTTATTTGTGGGAAGGCACTTATGTGGTTTGACGTTCCTTTGGAATGTAGATGCATGTGTGTGTGTGAAGGAGTGAACGACACTCATGCGGAAGCGATTGACGATCATAGGCACATATTTTCATTAATTTCGTGAATTTAAAAGCATGCTAAAATAAGAACAAAAATAGAGCATTGATGAACTTACCCTTTGAAGCTCAATTCCGGGGATCTCTTTGGTTGTTTCTCTACACGATCGGGTCGTGGACGACAACCGAGATCTTCCCCGCTATTCTCCTACCTTAGAACGGGCTTGTGGGAACCCAAGCATGATGAATTTTAGGGAGAAAGAAGTGGGTTTGAGAGTTGTCTTTACCATGGCTTCTAGAGAGAATTTTGAGAGAATTTGAGCACCAATATGCATGTTAGTTTATGTAATTTTCCATCCATTGCAAGAATGAATTCTTTTGCCTATTAAAGACCAAGTTCATGCATTTTAAATCCATCATAAATGGACAACTCATGAGCAATCCAATAACTCAATAGGCATGGTGTCTTAACATGGAAAATTCCATGAAATTTGATTTTCAAATTTTAAAATCAAATTTCATAAATGAATTTCCTAATTAATTTTAATTAAATTAATTCAAAAAATTAATTTTAATAAAATTAAATCAATAACTAATTAATCTTAATTAATTATACTTATTTAATTTAATATCAAAATATCAAATTAAATACATTCCCATTCTCTCTCAAAATGATTTTTCCGAATATAAATCGCTATTTATATTCAAACTGAAATATGTAGTCCATACATATTTATAATATTTAAATCCTATTTAAATATTTCCAACTCTCTCAATTTATTGTTTAATCTATAATTAAACTAAAACACGTTTAAGTACATCGTATACTTTTAACGTTAGCTCCCTATTACGAATTTGAACATTTCAAATTCTTTCATCACTCTGTTCTAAGGTTAATCCGTATGAGCTAGCAGGGGGACCTAATGGACCTACAGATCATGGGCTCCAACGATCCGAGATTAACCGGTTGAACTCTTTCAATCCTAGTTAACCAACATTCATCAACTAACGGGACACTCCACTATAGCCCGTAGCTGAACTCCCCTCACTGTAGATATATTTCTATCCACCCGATATAACCGTGATCAGTAAGTCAATCCTTCACAAGTTGTTCGTAACTATAATTAGGTCAAAAGTCCGTTTTACCCCTATAACACTTCTTATTCCTTAAGCCTTCACTGAGTCCCTAACGAACAATTGATTTGTAGTCCCACCACCAAACCTAAAACCTCTCGGGCCAATGAGATGGCGGCACACCTTTGTTCACGTTCCGGAGTCAGCACTTTAAGGGAACAACCTCTCTACTATCCCTATGGTCGTGTAGGAGTGAATTCCATCTTGTAGGACTATGTCCCTAGCTATTTACCCGGTCTTATCCCCAAAATGTTAGGCTAATTGAGTTGGCGATGTTGAGTCACTCTCACCCATGCAAATCAAAGGATAATCCCGAATAAACAGGAGTTCATAGTTAGCTCAGGATTAAGATCGAGTTACCTAGGTCATTGCTTTAAAATAGTCAGTTTCAAAGTAAACGGCGTTATAAAGTGAAAGTGACTTATTTCGCGGTCTGGTCTTATACAAACTCTTTTTCAAGGATGCCCCTATTGGGTTTTATGCCCTAAAACTCGTAGATAGTAAATGAAACAAATTGAATGATCTCAATAAAGTGTTATTTGAGTGATTCAGTAATTTGGTTATTGAATAATCGAGTTTGCATTAATAAACTCTAAATCCAATAAACTAAGATCCAAGGTTGTTTAAATGAAACTTGGACTAGTATGTAGGGACATACGGGGATCGGTGTTCAAGTAATAACCTAAATGGTCTATAGTATAGGGATAAGGCTGGGTACCTTATCCTGGTGACATTATGTGATACGACCCACCTTGTATCCGATGTACAGATGCAATGATCCAAAGCATCCATGTAGGAGACATGTGGGTGGGGGTATCTGTAACGCCCCAGGCCCAGGATTCGGAATCCGAATTCGGCCCTTAACGGCCCCGGCATTCCCCTGCGACCTGGCCATGCCACCATACTTGTCTGATACTACTTCTAAGATTGAAGACTGTCCCCACAAACCAACACGGGGTCCTTTTAGGATGCTTTGCCCTCACTCACATGCTTCCTAGGAAAATTCCCAGGAGGTCACCCAACATAGAACTTCTCCAAGCTAAGCACGCTTAACTTCAAAGTTCCTATGATTGAGCCACCGAAAAGGAAGGTGTACCTTGTTGGTATAGGTAGTATCTATCAATTCTTTTAAGCTTATCTTGACCATACTTTCATGTCCTCAGGATCCTTCTCATTCGGATGTGATCTCGGTTTATTCATGTACCCCTCCTAACTTCGGGCGTCACAGTATCCTATGCAATGAGTTTGCATAAGACCGGACCGCGAAATAGTAACCACTAGATGTAACGCAGTTAACTAGTTTAGGTTTCTATTTCAATAGGATGACCTAGATAACTCAATCTCAATCCTGAGTCTGTTATGAACTCCTTTCAGGAGGAATTGTCCTTAGATTTGTATGGGTGAGAGTGGCCTGCTCGCCGACTCAATATTCCTACCATTTCAGGGGCAAGACCGAATGGGGGCTGGGAACATAACAGTACAAGATGGAATTCACTCATTCCCCTATTGGGGCAAGTAGATGTGTGTTCCCTTAAGGGCTGATTCCGGGGCTTGAACAAAAGCGCGCTGTCCTCTCCTGGCCCGAGAGGAATTTCTGTTTAGTGGTTGGACCCTAAACAGGTTGTTCATTAGAGGGATCAGTGGTACTTAAGAATCCAGAGGTAACCCAGGGGTAAAACGGTAATTTGACCTAGCTGGTGTTTCGAACACACGTGAAGGATTGACTTACTGCATTGGTCGATATCCGTGGACACAGAAATATTCTACAGTGAGAAGAGTGCAGTTGTGGGTCTTTAGTGGAGTAACCCACAGTTAACGAATGTTGATTAACTTGGTTAATGAGTTTAGCCAGTTAATCTTGTATCGTTGGAGCTTCTGATCTGTAGGTCCATTAGATCCACCTGCAAGCTCGTAACGGGTACTGAGATTATTTAGTCTTGAATATTAAGGGAATTAATATAATGTATGAAGATACGTTATAGTATAAAGTTTAATTAGAGAATTAAACTTTATAATTAATTTTGGATATAATTCAAAATTAATTTAGGAGAGAATTATGAATTTAATTAAATATGTGATATTTGATTAATTCATAAATTAATTAACTAAAGAATTAATTAATTTTAATTTAATTTGGTTAAATATGATTTAATCGAAATTAAAACTATAGTTTATAATTAATGTACATATGATGCACATTAAAACTATAGATTAAATGAGAGAGATAAACTTGAATATGATTCAATTATAATATTAATTAAGTATTCGATATTTAATTAATATGGGGAACAATTAATTGAGAATTAATTGAATGACCAATTTAATTCAATTGAATATGATTTAAATTGAATTAAATACTTTATATTATAATTCATTTAATTAAATTAATTATAATTATTTATTTATTTATTTATTTATTATTTAATTAATTGATGGCCAAGATCGTTTAGGTAATAATCAACGATCAAGATTGAGTAGGGAAGATAACTTCCCTTCCCCACTTATCGTATGTTGAATGGGAGTTCCCTACGGTTACGTTTAGTCTCTCACTCACGAAAAAAAGAGATCAGTTTTCTCTCAAGATTTTCTCTCCAAACACAGAATTCCAGAATGCTTAATTGCTGAATTTTTCCCCTTTCCAAGACGGATTTGGTTCCCACAAGCCAAAATCTTAGTAATGCAAGAGAATAGTGGGTGATCCTTTGTAGTGGTGTTCATTGGGAGAACAAAGAACGTGATTTGGAGCATAGTGCAGAGGCGATTTTCAGTTTTCAAATCATGTAAGTAATCCAAATCTAAATCGTTTAGATCATTTTTACAGCATGCTTAATCTTATATTTTGTTTAGAAATAGTTTCTGAATTTTTGCCCAACGTACCGGTATTCAATATAATCGTAATTAAATCACAAACGGTGAAAACCACTTCCGCTAAGGGATTCAATTCCTTCAAATGGTATTAGAGCCATTTCGTGATTTTAATTTCGATTTTAGAATTTGCTTTGTGGCTGTTAGTGGGATTTATTCTGCATTTTGAATGAGAATTTTGCTGATAAACTGTTTAGGTATTTTACCTTAGATTTACAAATTCTTCCTGATTTGATCATGTAAGGGCCCATGTTTTTGGGGCAAATAGTTGTAAATAGAGTCATGTAAGTTCGTGTCAATAGATTAGGATTCAATTGTTGAATTGGTGCTCGAATCGGGATGATTTTTGTGTTTTTTCGCTACTAGAACGAAGAACAGAAGAGGACCTGTCCAGAATTGCCCAGAAAATTCGAAAAAAAAAAACGAAAACCGAAATAAGAATTGTTCTTGTCTGTTGAAGCTCGAACCCAGGACGTGGCTCCAGCGGTTAGGCCTACGGTTATTGTCATCGTGGGAGTGGGTTCGAGCTTGCGTGCGGTTCGGCTCACGGTCGGCTTCAGGCGCGCGGTTCGGCTCCTGTTCTGCTACGGCTCAGCGGTTCGGCTCCGGTTTGCACTGGTTTGCGCGCGGTTCAGCCTGGGTTTGACCGGTTCGTTGACTTTTCTAGTGGTTTTGACCTGTTTTCTGGTCCGGTTCAAGCGTTTTTTATCCCGTTCGAGCAGTTTTTGCACCGTTCTGCAGAAATTCAAGACTCTTTTAGGATAATTTTGATAAAATTATTGTAATTTTATTATTTTTTTATTATCCTAGGGGCCAATTTACCGATTTATCTAGCTGTTTATCGCTTTATGAATGTCATTTAGCTGAATCCCACCATAGGTTAAGCATGAATCATGCATATTTTATAATTATAAGTGTTATAATGTATGATAAATATGTATGATTGCAATTTCATGAGTAATTTAGTATAAATGTTATATTAAGTATATGAAATTGGAAAAGCATTGAGCATGACATTAATTAGATTAATATAAGAGTTATATTAAATTAATGTCGACAATCATGTAATTTAATTTCGTGAATGATTAATTAATATAATCGATATTAATTAAATGAAATTGAAATTGCATGAAGCATGACACCACCTTAGATTAATATAATCGTTATATTATCGTTACCGGTGTCATGGGCAATATGGTGTTTAATAATAATTAGAATGTGATTGTTATTTTTCCAACACCATAGAAGCATGTTATAGGGCTAATCATTAAAATTTGGAATAGTTTCAAATTGATTAGAAACCGTCAACCTATAACAAAGAGTTGCATGCAAACATAGGACCTTAGGTTAAAATTGAATTAATTTTAAAATGTTTAAAATTAATTAGACCTAAGCTCATTTTACTTCTAATAGGATTAGAATTATTTTCTTACTAAGAATTAAAATAGTTTTAATGAACTAAGTAGGAAAAACATTACTATGATTATAAGGGAACTCTCCCAGTGAAGTTCTGTCTAGGCTGGGGGTATTTAAGTTGACGGTTTTACGGAACACCTCCTACCTGGGAACTGACCCGGAACTTGAGTTGAATTAATCATAGTTTAATGTTAGCATGCAATGTCACTAGGTAATTAAAAGGGTTTAATTCACCTAGACATTAGAGTAAAGACCTTTATATAAGAGTTATATACAGGCATAGACTTAGATAGATTCACTTAGCTGGAATTTACCTAAGTAATAGAACCTTAAATTATAAAAATACTTAGTGAGAGGAAATATATCAAAACAAGATTTTCATAAATCAAGTTTTGCTCTCACGTCCTCAAGAGTTCACAACGTGAGGTCCATGATTGGCCTCGAGTCACCTTGGGAGTGACCCCCTACGGATGGTGTTTGCATGGATCAATATCAAGGTGAATGAGGGAGTATTTTATAGTAAGTGGGAGCAGGACACGTGTCAACGTATCCTACGGTCTCCTCCATTAGGTTGCACCGTGAGATCCTCATGATCTGCCTGCGAGTCGCCCTGGGAGCGATCACCCTACGGAGGGCTTGATCATGGGAGTTGGAACAACCAAACTCCAGAAATGGATAGGGTTTCTTAGGTCCATTTCCAACTTTGACTTTCCCTACGGTAGCATTGTTGGGACCGACCTTTGAAATCTGAATGTGGAGGGTTACACTTACGGGGAATTGTTAAGGTGTTAATAATTTTCTGACCGAAAAAACGATAGCTAAGAACTATTGGAATATGAGTTATTCTGGGAATAGGGATTGGCTGAGATTGTCTCAATTCAGGGGAGGAGTAGCTGACTGCCCTACGGTAGCAATTACTCTAAACCTCTGAAGTATCGTTGCAAAATGAATGTTTATTCTATGGGTCGATCATTACTTTTGCTAAATTGATTAGATTAAAATAATTATATTATTTTGTGTAATGGGTTAATGCAAGAAAACTAATTAAATTAATTTGTTTGTTTCAGCATGAATCGTTCTTTGTATGCCTCTAAATACGCCGTATGTAATAAAACTGGTATCGTTAATACAACTAAGGAAATGCACTTAAACACTAATTGCGTGGATTTGGTCTTAACAGAGGACTGTCCTCAGGCTCACATTTTTAATTCATCTGAAATTGTTCATGATGAATGTGATATAGACTGCTTAGCAAACCTCAATGAAAATAAATATGATTTATTGGTCATTGAAACGTGTATAGTGGAAAATGATGATACAGCCTGGATCCTAGATTCAGGTACCACTCATCACGTATGCTCTTCCTTTGAGGGAATGAGCTCCTGGCAACAATTAGATGCAGGGGAAATGACTCTCAGAGTTGGGACTGGGGAGTTCATTTCAGCTAAAGCAATGGGAGACACATTAAAATGTTCTTCTCCAGGGAACGTTATATGTTATTAGATAATGTATATATAGTTCCTAAAATAAAAAGAAATTTGATTTCTGTTTCTTGTTTGCTTGAACAAGGATATTCAGTGTCCTTTTCTATAAATGAAGCTCTCATTACTAAAAGGGGTGCTGATATCTGTTCTGCAAACTTGGAGAACAATTTGTATGTTTTAAGACCAATAGAGTCTAGGGCTATTTTGAACAATGAGATGTTTAAAACAGATGAGACTCAACCTAAAAGGCAAAAGATTTCTCAAAGTACCTATCTTTGGCACTTGAGACTTGGCCACATAAATCTCAATAGGATTGGGAGACTGGTTAAGAACGAACTTCTAAGCCAGTTAGAAGATGGTACTTTACCTCCGTGTGAGTCATGTCTCGAAGGTAAGATGACCAAACGACCTTTTACTGGAAAAGGTTATCGTGCCAAGGAGCCCTTAGAGCTCGTACATACGGATCTCTGTGGTCCAATGAATGTTAGGGCTCGAGGAGGGTATGAATATTTCATCTCTTTCATAGATGATTATTCAAGGTATGGTTATTTATACCTAATGAGTCATAAGTCTGAAGCCCTTGAAAAGTTCAAGGAGTATAAGGCGAAAGTTGAGAACTTATTAGGTAAGACCATTAAGACACTTCGATCTGATCGAGGTGGAGAGTATTTGGACTTAGAATTCCAGAACTATTTGATAGAACATGGAATCACGTCCCAACTCTCAGCACCAGGTACACCTCAGCAGAATGGTGTATCTGAAAGAAGAAACATAACCTTGTTAGACATGGTTCGATCTATGATGAGTTATGCTCAGTTGCCTAATTCTTTTTGGGGTTATGCAATAGAGACTGCAGTTTATATTTTGAATGTTGTTCCCTCAAAGAGTGTTTCTGAAACACCATTTGAGCTCTGGAAAGGGCGTAAAGCTAGTTTGTATCATTTCAGAATTTGGGGCTACCCTGCACATGTGCTAGTGGCAAATCCAAAGAAATTGGATTCACGTTCAAAATTATGCCTATTCATAGGCTACCCAAAAGAAACACGAGGTGGATACTTCTTCGATCCACAAGAAAATAAATTGTTTGTATCGACAAATGCTACTTTCTTGGAAGAAGACCACGTTAGAGAACACAAACCACGCAGTAAAATTGTGTTGAGTGAACTTTCTGGGGAAGCTACAAATGAATCAATAAGAGTTGTTGATGAGGCTGGACCTTCAACAAGGGTTGTTGATGAGCCCAGTTCAGAGGCTGGACCATCAACAACAGTTGTCGATGGGCCCAGTACATTTGGTCAAGCCCATCCTTCTCAAGAGTTGAGAATGCCTCGACGTAGTGGGAGGGTTGTTATTCAACCTGAACTCTATCTGGGTTTAGCAGAAACTCCAGCTGTCATACCTGATGATGGAGTTGAGGATCCATTGACCTTTAGACAGGCAATGAATGATGTGGATCATGACCAGTGGGTCAAAGCTATGGACCTGGAGATGGAGTCTATGTACTTCAATCAAGTCTGGGATCTTGTAGACCTACCTGAAGGGGTAAAACCCATAGAGTGCAAATGGATCTACAAGAGAAAACGAGACGCGGCTGGGAAAGTACAGACTTTCAAAGCTCGACTTGTGGCAAAGGGTTATACCCAAAAGGAAGGGGTGGACTATGAAGAAACCTTCTCTCCAGTTGCCATGTTAAAGTCAATAAGGATACTCTTGTCCATTGCCACGTTTTATGATTATGAAATTTGGCAAATGGATGTCAAGACTGCTTTTTTGAATGGCAATCTTGAAGAGAGCATCTTTATGTCTCAACCAGAAGGGTTCATTGCTCAAGGTCAGGAGCAAAAAGTTTGCAAGCTTAAACAATCCATTTATGGGTTGAAGCAAGCTTCCAGATCTTGGAATATAAGGTTTGACACTGCTGTCAAATCTTATGGCTTTGACCAGAACGTTGATGAGCCTTGTGTTTACAAAAGGATTATCAACAGTTCAATAGCTTTTCTGGTGTTGTATGTAGATGATATTCTACTCATTGGGAATGATGAAGAATATCTAGCTGAAATTAAAACTTGGCTATCAACTGAGTTCCAAATGAAAGATTTGGGTGAAGCTCAGTATGTTCTAAGGATTCAAATTATAAGGAATCGTAAGAACAAAACGTTAGCCCTGTCTCAAGCATCCTATATAGACAAGATGTTGTCTAAATATAAGATGAAGAATTCCAAGAGAGGTTTACTACCCTTCAGGCATGGAGTTCATCTATCTAAGGAACAATGTCCTAAGACACCTCAAGAAATTCAGGATATGAGACGAATCCCTTATGCTTCAGTAGTGGACAGCCTTATGTATGTCATGTTGTGTACTAGGTCTGACATATGCTATGCAGTTGGGATAGTTAGTAGATACCAGTCTAATCCAGGGTTAGACCACTGGACTGTAGTGAAAAACATCCTCAAGTATCTTAGGAGAACGAGGGGCTACCAGCTTGTGTATGGCGCTAAGGATTTGATCCTTACAGGATACACAGACTCTGACTTTCAGACTGATAAGGATTCTAGGAAATCCACATCAGGGTCAGTGTTTACCCTGAATGGGGGAGCTGTAGTCTGGCGTAGCATCAAACAAAGATGCATTGCAGACTCCACCATGGAGGCCGGATATGTCGCTGCTTGTGAAGCAGCTAAGGAGACTGTATGGCTTAGGAAGTTCTTGATGGTTTGGAAGTTGTTCCAAATATGAACTTGCCAATCACCCTTTATTGTGATAATAGTGGTGCAGTGACAAATTCTAAAGAACCTCGCAGTCACAAGAGAGGCAAGCACATAGAGCGTAAATATCATCTCATCAGAGAGATCGTGCAATGAGGGACGTGATCGTCACGAAGATAGCTTCAGAGCACAACATTGTTGATCCATTTACGAAGGCTCTCACAGCTAAAGTGTTCGTGGGTCATCTAGAGGGTCTAGGTCTGCGAGATATGTACATAGAATAATCTAGAGCAAGTGGGAGAAGTGTAATGGGTATTCAAATGCCCTAGTTTATTGTATTTATCTGTATTTGTACTTTTCATGTATTATATAGTATTAATACAAACCATTATTCCTACTTCTATGATTGTTCAATTAATTATGATTAATGATGTACATTACCCACTAGAGTTTTAGTTCAAGTGGGAGTTGTTGGGTTTTATGCCCTAAAACTCGTAGATAGTAAATGAAACAAATTGAATGATCTCAATAAAGTGTTATTTGAGTGATTCAGTAATTTAGTTATTGAATAATCGAGTTTGCATTAATAAACCCTAAATCCAATAAACTAAGATCCAAGGTTGTTTAAATGAAACTTGGACTAGTATGTAGGGACATACGGGGATCGGTGTTCAAGTAACAACCTAAATGGTCTATAGTATAGGGATAAGGCTGGGTACCTTATCCTGGTGACACTATGTGATACAGCCCACCTTGTATCCGATACAGATGCAATGATCCAAAGCATCCATGTAGGAGACATGTGGGTGGGGGTATCCTATGCAATGAGTTTGCATAAGACCGGACCGCGAAATAGTAACCACTAGATGTAACGCCGTTAACTAGTTTAAGTTTCTATTTCAATAGGATGACCTAGGTAACTCAATCTTAATCCTGAGTCTGTTATGAACTCCTTTCAGGAGGAATTGTCCTTAGATTTGTATGGGTGAGAGTGGCCTGCTCGCCAACTCAATATTCTTACCATTTCAGGGGCAAGACCGAACGGGGGCTGGGAACATAACAGTACAAGATGGAATTCACTTCTTCCCCTATTGGGGCAAGTAGATGTGTGTTCCCTTAAAGGCTGATTCCGAGGCTTGAACAAAAGCACGTTGTCCTCTCTCCTGGCCCGAGAGGAATTCCTGTTTAGTGGTTGAACCCTAAACAGGTTGTTCATTAGAGGGATCAGTGGTACTTAAGGATCGAGAGGTGACCCAGGGGTAAAACTTTAATTTGACCCAGTTGGTGTTACGAACACACGTGAAGGATTGACTTACTACATTGGTCGAATCCGTGGACACAGAAATATTCTACAGTGAGAAGAGTGCAGCTGTGTGTTTTTAATGGAATGACCCATAGTTAACGAATGTTGATTAACTTGGTTAATGAGTTTAGCCAGTTAATCTTGTATCGTTGGAGCTTCTGATCTGTAGGTCCATTAGGTCCACCTGCTAGCTCGTAACGGGTACTGAGATTATTTAGTCTTGAATATTAAGGGAATTAATATAATGTATGGAGATACGTTATAGTATAAAGTTTAATTAGAGAATTAAACTTTATAATTAATTTTGGATATGATTCAAAATTAATTTAGGAGAGAATTATGAATTTAATTAAATATGTGATATTTGATTAATTCATAAATTAATTAATTAAAGAATTAATTAATTTTAATTTAATTTGGTTAAATATGACTTAATCGAAATTAAAACTATAGTTTATAATTAATGTACATATGATGCATATTAAAACTATAGGTTAAATGAGAGAGATAAACTTGAATATGATTCAATTATAATATTAATTAAGTATTTGATATTTAATTAATATGGGGAACAATTAATTGAGAATTAATTGAATGACCAATTTAATTCAATTGAATATGATTTAAATTGAATTAAATACTTTATATTATAATTGATTTAATTAATATTGATTTAATTAAATTAATTATAATTAATTAATTAATTAAATATTTATTATTTAATTAATTGATGGCCAAGATCGTTTAGGTAATAATCAACGATCAAGATTGAGTAGGGAAGATAACTTCCCTTCCCCACTTATCGTATGTTGAATGGGAGTTCCCTACGGTTACGTTTAGTCTCTCACTCACGAAAAAAAGAGATCAGTTTTCTCTCAAGATTTTCTCTCCAAACACAGAATTCCAGAATGCTTGATTGCTAAATTTTTCCCCTTTCCAAGACGGATTTGGTTCCCACAAGCCAAAATCTTAGTAATCCAAGAGAATAGTGGGTGATCCTTTGTGGTGGTGTTCATTGGGAGAACAAAGAACGTGATTTGGAGCATAGTGCAGAGGCGATTTTCAGTTTTCAAATCATGTAAGTAATCCAAATCTAAATCGTTTAGATCATTTTTACAGCATGCTTAATCTTATATTTTGTTTAGAAACAGTTTCTGAATTTTTGCCCAATGTACCGGTATTCAATATAATCAATCACAAACAGTGAAAACCACTTCCGCTAAGGGATTCAATTCCTTCAGCCACCACTCGCATGTCTCTACATGAACAACACAGGATCACTTCGTTTGTACTAAAACAAAGTGAGCCGCGTCACATAGTTTTTCCTAGGATAAGGTACCCAGTCTAATCCCTATACTATAGACCGTTTAGGCTATGTACTTGAACCTGATCCACTTTTATGTCACTACATAAAGTTCTAGCATTCATATCATAGCCAAGGATTATAGTTTATTAGATTTGGGTTAAAAAATGCATAGTTAAACTAACCTTTCGACAACCAGAAATTGAATTATTTCACTAACGTTTATATTTAACTTTGTTACATTTACTATCCACGAGTTTTAGGACATAAACCCCAACATATGTTTCACTCACATAGTCTCACTCTTAAGTATTTGTATGAAATGTTCTGACTGTAACTTATTTGTGAGAAGACATTTATGTGGTTTGACATTCCCTTGGAATGTAGATTCATGTAAAGCAAGTAAAGCAACTTATTCACATAGCGAGCTACATACACATATTAATCTTACAAATATTTCAATACTTCTTTCAAAAAAAAAAAAAATATTTCGATACTATATTTTTCAATACTGTCAATCTTACAAATATTGCAGAAGCGATTAGACAAAACTGAAAACACATCTTATTAACCAGAAAAATAAGGCTTACAACCTACAACCTAAGCCAAATCCAACCTTCAAAACAAAAAAAGAACTAAACATTAACATAAAACCAGTAATTCCTATAGAAGGCTACTAAAACCTACAGATCACAAGGCCTCATCAGTCATGCCAGAACGCTAGCCTAATCGCTGTCAGAACTATCACTTGTTCTTTCATATGAAAACATTTTAAAAACAAAATGAGTACAAAAATACTCAATAAACAACCTCCACATCAAGTTCACAATTCATTTTTGGTCAAAACAAAACATAAAATTTCAAATAATAAAACATTCTAATTGTAACGTCCCGCGCTTCGAAATTATGCCATTTTGGATTAATCGAGTTTGAATTCTAAATTGGGAACAATTAGAATTTCATTTTAGCCTTTAATTGATATTTTGAAAATTTATCAGAAATTATGTCTGATGACCATCTTCAAGCCCCATTTTACAACTTTGTCCAAGATAGGGAAATTTTTCTGATTTGGAATTTTCATATTTTTCGTGACAAATTTGCCCTTTTTGGCTTTCTCTCTCATCCTTAAATTTCCTCCATATTATCTCTCCTCCTTGATTATCATCCCCGAATTTTTGATGCATTATGGGCGTTTTTAATAAATTCGTTTATCTGTTTCCTTTTTTATTTTTGTTCTGAGAATCGTGCAATTTATTTCGTGCTTTTTTGCCTTCTATTCTTTGAACTGTTGATATTCCGGCGCAATCATATTTCCCATAATGTTGTTGCCCTAAAAAGTAAAAAAACCATCTTCTGTTCGACAGCAATCTTCTTCCAAGCTTGTATTCCGACGGCAATCTGCTTCCGGCAGAAGTCTGCTATTTATTTTTCTATTCTCGTTCGACAGCAATTTAATCATCATCGTTGTCAGCCTTCCTGTCTGTTCATCTTCATACCGATCTTCTGTTGTGATTTTCGTCATCACTATCTTCATCCGTCAACCTTTCAGTCGGCTAATGGGTATTTATGATATATATATATTCATATAATTTTATTATTTCCGTGTGCTTCAATATCCGATGTTATATTAGCATATTCTCTAGAACATAAAATATCTGTTGTTGGTTTCCCCCTGCATATTCTTGTATATATATGACATAATTACTTTGTATATATACGTTCATTTTAGTTTCTCATAATGTTGTTCCCAGTATGTTCATGTATAGTATTCATTATTTCCCTATGTTTGTAATATATTTATATATTTAATTCCTCCCTTTGTATATTTTTTTTTAAATGCACTCTCGATATTTATATGGAATATATCCGTGTATTTCTTTACATTTTCCAGTTTAGTCTATTATATTTCATTATATATTATTCATTTCGTAGTATTTATCAAATAATATTTATTATCTAGGTACATCTGCTATTCCAATGCTACATGACGGAATTTGGAACGATCTTGATAATTATGTTGGTTTCCAAGTATCTGAGATTTCTTTGCATTATGAAATGAGTTTTTTAGAATTACAACAATCAATAATGGAAAAGCTTGGCATGACTGGTAATTCGGATGCCCCTGATTTATTCCTTTCTTTAGGATCTAAAAATTTAATAAAAAAGGATGCAAAGATTTCTGAGGATAAGGATGTTAGATGGTTAATTGCATTGATGTGCCCTAATTGTGGTTATGAACAATACTGTGTTTTAGTTGTTGATTCAAAAAATATTCTATCAGTTATTGTTGACAATATACCCCGTATATGTTCTAGTAGTGCAAATCAGTTTAAGCAAGTACGTTTTTTCCACACAATTGATGTAGCAAAGTTGTCTCCCAACTTCAACATACAGTTGGACGACATATTTTCTGCCAAACGCGTATTACAAAATGCCCTTCAAGCTATAGCTATTAGAGATAACTTTCAATTCAAGACCATTAAATCGAACAATGATTTCCTGGTTGTTCAATGTATTGTCGAAAATTGCGAATGGTTTCTACGAGCATGTCGTTATGGTGAAGTTGGCAGTGACTCATGGGTTATTACCAGATTTGATGACGACCATACATGTTCTCTGGACATTGTCTTAAATGATCATAAACAAGTGACGTATAATGTTATTAAGGAGTTCATTAAGAGGATGATTAGTATTGACGGTAGTCAATTGCCGACTCCAAAGGATATTATCTCATTCGTTCGTTATGAGCATTGGATAAGAATTAGTTATCAAAAAGCATGGTGTGCTCGCGAAGCTGCACTGAATGAAATAAGAGGATCACCAGAAGAATCGTATCAGAAACTTGCATCTTTTGCTCATATGCTGAATTTAAAGAACCCAGGTATTTATACGTTGTCAATATATTTGTATAATTTTGAAATTCATTCTTGAGTATATTCTCTATATCTTAATGACTATATCGAATACTATTACAATTATATTTTGTGTATAGGATCGGTTACTAGTCTTAAAGTAGACGATGATGGAAGGTTTCGTTATTTCTTCATGACTTTATCAGCATGTATATCTGGTTGGCAACACTGTCGTCCAATTATCTCTGTTGATGGGACAAGTTTGAAGAACAAATATGTTGGCATCCTTATTACTGCTTCAGATTTTTCCATTAGCGTTTTGCGTGGTTGATTCAGAGAATGACATGTCGTGGCAGTGGTTTTTCATGCAACTGCAGCGGATTGTTGGGAACCATAAAGATGTTGTTATCATGTCTGACAGGCACAAGAGTATTGCAAAAGGAATTTAGATAGTTCTTCCTGATATTTCCCACTGCATATGCATGTTACATCTGATGAGGAACTTGAAGTTGAAATACAAAGACAAGCTTATTGATTCCATATTTTTTCAATGTGCCAAAGCTTACAATGTTGTAGATTTTGAATTTCAGATGCGTCAGTTGGAGCTAGATGCTCGAGGTATAAGTAAGGAGTTGCAAACTATAGGCTTTTCCAAGTGGTCTCGTGCTTATTCTACCCGACGTCGGTATAAGATAATGACCACCAACATATCTGAGTCTTTAAATGCTTGCATGAAGGAAGCAAGAGAGTTACCTATTTCATCTATGTTGGAAGTTTTACGAATGATGCTACAAAGATGGTTCTTTGAAAGACGGAATGAAGCATCTTTCCAAGCAACAGATTTTACTAAATCTACTGAGAAGCATCTAAGAGAAGAAATAAAGAAGGGTCGAACAATGCAGGTTAGGTTGTTTATATACAATTGTATATTATTCACTTTTTATTAATACGCTAATATATACCCTATTATATCAGGTAAACCCAGTTGACAATATGCAATTTCAAGTGATCGATGGAACGAGTCAATATGATGTTCACTTAACAACCAAGAGGTGTAGTTGTCGGATGTGGGACATCTTGGAAATTCCGTGTTCTCATGCATGCGCTGTGTTGACAACTAAGCATGTATCCATCAAGGAGTATACATCAAACTTCTACCTTAGCAAGACTCTATCTTCTATATACAGTGGCTTAATTCATCCATTAGGACATGAGTCTAGCTGGATTATTCTCGAAGAGGTAAAGAACATCAAAATTTTACCACCCAATGTGAAGCGTTCTGTTGGAAGGCCAAAGAAGATCAGGATCCCTTCCCAAATGGAATTCAAGAGGCGTGTGAAATGTGGTCGTTGTGGACGATTTGGGCACAATCGAAAATCTTGCAAATTTTCCCTTACCCAATGATTTCCCTCTATGTTCTGAAGTTTATTTGCAGTATTTTAATTATGTTATGAAGGTTATTTGAAGACAATTTTTTTGGAACTTTATTATGTGATGACGTCCATTTCCAGACTATTTTCATTATTTTTATGAAGTCTATTATGTTCGATGTTTATTTCTTATATTCGATTGTATATTTTTTTGTTCTTATTAAGACTGTAGCAATATGTTCTGAAGTTTATTTCCAATATTTTAATTATGTTATGAAGTTTATTTGCATAATTTTATTTTGGAACTTCATTATGTTATGACATCCATTTCCAGACAATTTCATTATAGTATGAAGTTTATGATGTTCTGAAGTTTATTTCTTATATTTTTTTTATATTGTCGTCAACATCTATTGTGCATTCAACTCCCTGATATCTACCATTATATTCGATTATATATTTTTTTGTTTCTTAGTAAGACTGTAGCTATATATTTTTTATACAATTATATATATGATTCTTATCATATACAATTCGATATATGTATATATATATCTTTATATAATATATATATACATTCATTTTATAACAGAATATTTATATTTCAATTATAATGATTGAACATGTTCAGCAAATGAATGTGAAGATAAAACTACCCCATCTATTGATAACTAACCAAAAAATAAAAATAAAATAATAATTCAGAGTTCAGACCACTATCAATCTAACCTAATGGTCTTCAACATCCATATCAAGCAATATTCGAAATATACCACAAAACGAAGTCTTATAGTCTTAAGCATCAATCCATCACAAAACGAAGTCTAAAATAGAAAATATGAAATCAACATAGTTTTCTTGTCCTCAGAGTCGCAGTCACGGTTGAGAAAGGAGATTAAAACTGGGAGCATTGAATGCTTGTGTTGTAAGTATTTTGTCCGGTCGTTTCTTTTCTTCTGCAGACCCAAACTTTGTTGTGAAGGGAGACTTCATTAGTTTCGATGGTATGATCTTCCTTCGTTCCTTAATTAATAAGTCTGACTATCTGCAAACGGTCCCGTTCCTTTCATCTGCAATTGAAAATTATATTATAAACATTCGTTTATTTAATATATAATCATGTTTTTTATGATTAATGATTAAGATCATATACTTACAGCATGACAATATATCCCCTTGAACACATTTTCTTTTCTTCTATTCTGAAGCTTTTTTCTCTACATCCCAGACCATCAATTAATAAATCCATATCAAATCAAAATAGAATGAATAAAAAAGTTTACAATTTCAACCTCTTACATTATGGATATTCGATATTGCAGCCTTCTCAATTTTTTCCACCTCCACTAAGAAACTATTGCTGACAATATCTTCATCTACCTCTTCCATCGTGTTATCCTATATTACGAACATTAGATATATTCAGAATGAACAAAATATTCAACGGTTGATATTCATATATACCTTACATGTACCTTATTGTTGCTCTCATTTCCTTCGCCATCAGTGTTTCCATCTTTTTGCCCTCCTTCATTATCTTCAGTCCTATTTTCATTATCAGCCCCTTTTCCAGCATTCCCCCCCCCCCCATGTTGTCCCTTTCGTTATCGTCATCATTCTCATTATTGTCGACATAATTTCCCCCCGATTGCTTTGTCGCCAACATTTTCTTCATTTCAGCAATTTCTCGGAAGAGCTGGGACATTTTCATATTCAATTCCTCTAAGCTGGTAAGAATCATGTCCTTAACGTCTTCCAAGTTAGTTGGCTCATCTGTGTCCATTTCTTTTGAGCGTGACGTCGATGCATCCTCACGTCGTGGCTCTTGTAGCTGCTGAATTGATGACGTTCTTTTTTCGGGAACGTCCTCATCAATCATCTCATATATTTGAAACTGGAAATATTAAAAAATGTTAAAAATTATAAACCAGAGTATATTTTATATTTAATGTAATCGTTCTATATAATATAACTTACATTTTTGTGTTCAAAGACTTTCATAGCCAAGTCTTTCCATTCTGGATGTACGTCTGCCACCCAGTTGTTCATCTTCGGCATCCCATTTGAAATTTTTTGTGCGCAGACTATTGTTGGTCCAGATAGCATAGGTATGCATTCATATGCCCACACAAGTAATGCGTGTGGGAATCCAGCAATCCCAACCACCAATGCATCAGGATTCTTTATAGCATTTTTTATTGAGTTGATGGTGGTGGTATATGCTATCCTACCCCAGGGGTACTTTTCAAATTGTTCATCATCATCAAGCAATGTGATATGATCTATATCTACCCCCGTGCTATTACTTGTTTTCCCAACAAAAAACTAGATAGGAAATATAACTTGGCCAATCTAACTTTGTCCTTCTTTTTCACTCCATCCATTTTCATGAAAAGATCAGAAACAATTGATCTCTTTATTGGTTTCTCAGGATCGAAATATTTCTTAAGAAATCTACCTGGAAGTTTATTCATATCCATTGTCGGGAAATCTCCACAGTTAAGTCCAGTAATTTTTTCAAAATCTTTCATACAGAATTTTACAACTTTCCCCTCAAAGTTAAACCACAATTCATCCCCCTTCGTTAGGCTACACTGCCTCATGATCATATGGTATAGAAGTTGGCTGGGGAACTTATTGATTTGAATGTCAAGAAATTTTCCAAAACAACTGGCCCTAAATCTGTCCAAGTGTTTTTTTCTTAACCTATCCTTAATGTTTGTTTTAACTTCATATTTTGAATAGATGTTAAGTTTTTGAACACTTGACCACTTTTCCCGTGGTAGCAACAAAGGTGCAGCCTGTTTTAATATAACAGTTTCATTGGGAAGTATGAAATTAACTTATATACGTATGATATAATCTATAATCCCATAGCATATTCCCCATATACCCATTTATATAGAATATATGTTTAACACATACAACAGTATATATAATCATCGATATGCGTTTATCTTTTTAAACGTTACCTCATACAAATCCTCTGGTAATTCCAAGTACCGATCCTCTTGAGAATCTTTCCATCTTCATCGCCTTGTTTGAAGTTTCACTCTTTCGGACAATCTAATTACAACAAAAAACAAACAAGAAATCAGCATATTTTTATAATTCTATGATGTTTTATTTGCCGTAATTTTTATACCTTTCTCTTTTTTGTTTGTCGAACATCTTGTTGTTTTTTTCCTTTATCCGTTTGTTTTTTTTTTTTCGCAGAACTCGTATTCCTTGTAATCTGAAAAGTTAAAAACACCGATCATCGTTTATGAACTAAAAGTTCATTTGTTGAAATTAAATATACATTTTCATATTATTATATTCTTACTCTTTTAGAGGATGTTGCCTCTGTGGTTTTCTTTGCCTTTGATTTCTGAAAATAGAAAGATTATTAAATGTTCGTGGATACAACACATAATTGAATTATATTTATAATATACCTTTACAACTTTTACAGTCCTTTTCCTTTTCTCCCTCCCAACTTCTTCCCTAGCTGTCGTATCGTCCAGAGCAATAACATCCTCCTGCAACCAACAAAATTCACATATATACGTATTTGTAATATATTCATATATCCCACATTTTAGCTTGATCATTCACCTTCGATTCATTTTCTTCAAGATCCACATTCTCCGAATCTCCAGATTCTTTTTGATCCTCAGAATGAGTCCCCTGATTATATTTTATCCTTTAGTGTAATACCACTCAACCAATTACAAACATATATTTTCCGTTGTTTTTTATGCATATAATATTTTCAGTTATATATCTAATATACCTTTTGTTTTTTTTCAGTTGAATCTTTTCCACCGTCTTCACCTTTTTTTTCTTCATCCGTTGCAACTTGAACAACATGTTCTTCCTGGTCATCCCCCTCTCTACCTTGACCAGCTAAATCCTGTTGCTCGATATGTGTCCCCTGCAGATAATTTTCAATCAGCTAATCATATATATATGTATATGTATGTATATATACATATATATGATGTTCTCATATTGTATATACATATATATATTTATGTGTCAACAATGTTTATTGATAATATACCCCCATATTCTCTTCCTCCTACTCATTTGTGACCTCGTCATCCAAAACCTCTTTCTCCTGTTGAATCGATTCCTCCTCATGATCTCCCTGCAATATTTTTTTTTATATAAGAGTTTATATTATACAACAGTGTCGTATAATATTGTTATACTTCTTCAGCAGTATTCATTGTCTTTTCCTGGAAGCAATATCCATAAGGAACTATTTGACTGTTCGCTAAATGAACAAATGGGTCTATAATCTTTAGTGGTATAGGTTCTTGTTTATCATCCTCTTCATCCCTTCTACATGTTGGAGGTCGTATTGCAGAAGCCATATCCCCAAACAACCGATTGAAGAACGCTGAGTTAGTTGGTATACCAAGGTTGGCTAACCTATCAACTTCGTCCCAATAATACATTAAATACGTAAGTTTATTTGACATATAGTTAATATTCCATTTCAACATTTTTATTACATACCTCAGAATCTATATCAATAACGTCATTTTCATTCCGTTTCCGTGTTCGCAATCCGCTACCACTACCCAAAATTCTCTGACTTCTTCGTCTATTATCATTGATTGCAGTTTTCTTAACTCTATCCATAACCTATTATATATCATTCATATACACCACGATAAAATACACACATATTCGGGAACAAACTGATAAATAATATAAATTATTCATCAGGGGGTATATAATAATATGAACATTAATATCTACCACATTCGTTCCCATGAGTTTCTAAACAGTGGCAGTCATACAGTCGTATTAATCCCAACAATCGTTTGACATAAAGACCTAAAATCAGAGACATGCAAATCTCTAAATATTCGGCTTACCAACCACTTGCTCAACTTCACCATACACTTGTAGTCATCGTTAATTTTCCAGAATTAAAAGCGTTTTTGTTTACCCTTTTCTATTTTTCTAGGGTTTTTCGTTTTCCTTTTTTCTTTCGTTTTTATCCCTACCGAAACCCATATAAACCAGTGATTAAATGGAAGAATCTACAGAATAAAAAGAAGAAACTGCATGATATTCGGCTTACCGTTCTTCTTTGTTGTCGATAACGCCTTCTTTCGCCGCTGTCGATGTCTGTAATGTTCAAAAAATTCCCAAAAAATGTTCTGCAGTTTTTTCCACCGGCGAGAGAGAGAATAATGCGAATCCAACCTCCGTTTTTTTCCTCTTTTGTCGAGCGTGAAATGATGGTATTTTTTTTAATTTGAAATAAATGCAATCGTTCGTTTCCATATGAGAATGATTTCCCTCCCATTTTCCGTGCGTTTAACGGGAAAACCAAAACAAGGGCAATAACGTAAATGTAACGCCCCACGTTTCGAAATCGAGCCGTTTTGGGATTTATTGGGCGTTCTTATTCTAATCTGGAAAATTAGAATTAGAGTTTAGCCTTGGGTCGTTAATTAAATTTCGACAATTTAGGGAGAAAGGATTTTTAATTAAATCTTAAAATTCCTGAAGTTTGGAGGTTTAAAAATTGATATTTATTTTAAGTATCGAAAGACCCAAATCCCAATTTAATTGGCCTATTTTCTTTTCCAAAAATTTTAAGGAGATGAGTTTGGGTTTTTAAATGAAATTCAAGATAAGAGCCTAATTTCTATTTAATTGGGTTTTTCTTTCTTAGGGTTTTAATTTTAAGAAAAGGAAAAAAAGAAAGTGAGCCCTAAATCATCTTCTTTTCCCCTCTTCTTCTTCGTGGAGCCGCCAGACCCCCCCCCCCCCGTGTGTTTCTTCTCCAGCCGCCAGCCGCAGCAACCATTCTCCCTCTCTTGCCCGTGTGTTGCGCCGCCACCAGCTGCTAGCCCCCTTCCCGTTTTTCTTCCTCTCCCGCGCAGCCAAGCTTCCCGAAGGCCATCTCCGGCGACTTTTCTCTTTCCCTCTCGCGTGTTCGTTCGCCGGCAGCAAGGCTCACGAAGCCTTCGTCTCCCTCTCTTTTCTTCATTCACGCGCGTGTGGGTAGGTGTCGCGGTCGTGGGTCTTCGTCGGAGCTCCTCCTCTGGCGTTGGTTCGACTCCCCTGCAGCTCTCTCTCTTCTTCGCGTGCGTCGGCCAGCACCCGCGATTGGGTTTTCTTGTTCACTCGCGTGTAAGGTCCCTTTCTCTCTCGTTTTCTTCATCTAGTTCAGTTAGCTACTTTATCGTTCGTTCGTTTCTATCAAGTTCAGCAAAGAAAAGAGGTTTAATTCCTTCCTTGCGTATTTCGGTTAGGTCCGTGGGTAGGAGGCTGATATTTTATCTCTCTCGCGTTTTGGGAGTGAATAGGCTGGGTTAAGGTTCGTTCCAGCGTGTTCGGGCTCTTTTGGTAAGTCTTCATCGTTACCCATGACTTGTTAATCTTGAATTCAGTTTACCCATGCTTGTTCGGTCTTAGAATTGAGCGTTTGGTTTGAATTCTTGTTTTTCCAGCGCTACACGGAGCCATTTTGGGTTCGAAATCATCCCTGTCTTGTGATCCATCGTCCGTGGAGCCTTAAACTTGAACACCCAGTGCCTAGGGTCTCTAAGCAAGTAGTTTTAAACCTCTTTGCTTGCTGGACAGCACGTGTTCGAGGTCTTTCGGACGCTGAACGGTAAATTCCAGCACCTTTCGTTTCCTCTATTAAGTCTATTAGGTGCTTTAGATAATCTCCTAACCCTTAGAAATTGTTGGTTGTAGTTCGGGCTCCTTAGGCTCTTCCGGTTCGTCCTGTTGTTTTTTAGGTTCGCTTAGGAGCGCTTGTTGTAAGTAGTTCCTATCTGATGTAGTCTGTTTGACTGTGTGATGCATGCTGAATGTTTACTCGCTTTATAACTATTCTCATGTTTCTTGTTTCTCTGAATGTATATGTATATATATGAATCGTTGAAAAGCATGAACTGTTGTTGCGTGTTGATTGGTTGTAAGCATGTTGATTTTGTTTGCATTTCTAGGTCAGGCATGAGTTGAGAGCATGTGGTTGTACGTATATGCTTGGTGGGCATAGTACGTGAGTCTAGAAGCGTTGCAGGTCATATGCATTCTAGATAGATGTGTGATAGAGGTCAGGGACCTAAAATGTGAAAAGGGGCAAGATGGGTGAATGTCAGTGCACCTCGAGTACAAATGGTCGAGGGGTGACATGTCACCATGGGTTTAAAGAGGACTAGCATTGTGATTGAGATATCAGGGTCTCGGGTATAAATGGTCGAGGACTGATATTGTTTCGAGGAAAGTAAAGTGATTATCAGGGCCTCGGGTATAAATGGTCGGGGACTAATATATCACTATTGGATGTTGATGCCTCGGGTATAAATGGTCGAGGGTCGATATGCCAATGTTAGATAAAGAGGAGCATCGAGGCCTTGGGTATAAATGGTCAAGGGTCAATACGTTGCTTAGTCATCAAGGCCATGGGTGTAATTGGTCAAGGGTCGATGCACAGTTCGAGGCCTTGGGTATAAATGGTCAAGGGTCGAACACCGAGCTCTGTAGAGAAGTGTCGAGGCCCTAGGTATAAATGGTCAGGGGTCGGTGCAACTCGAAGGGTCAGTCTTGGAGAGTTTTGCGGAGCGTGACGTGGAAATCACGTGTGGGGAGCCAAGTGAGGGCTAAATAAGTTTGTTGAGTAAGCTCGTGGAGCATGAGTGGTTAATGAGTGCATAGAGAGATGCATGAGGTTTGACTTAGGAGAGTCATTCATTTTACTCGATTTGAGCATGTTGTTGTGTTTATAGCTTTGAGAAGTATGTTGTACATGTTGTTGTGCTTATAGCTTTGAGAAGCATGTTGTACATGTTGTTGTGCTTATAGCTTTGAGAAGCATGTTGTTTGCGCATGAAAAGCATGTTGGTTGCTTGGTTGCTGTTTGATGGCTTCTCAGGTAGGAGGGGCTACTTACCAGTACCATGGTTATACTGACCCCCTCCCCTCTCTCTCCCCCCAACTACCAGATTTTGCAGGATATGAGGACTGCGTGGACCATGGTGATGCAGAGGAGGTGCTTGAGGAAGGACCATAGCTAGTTCGCGTTGTTCTCTTTTATTTTCATGTTGGTTAGGATAGTTGTTGCTTAATATGGTTGGACAACTATTGTCCTATTAGGTTTAATTCTGACTATTCTTGTTGAACCTTGGACTTCAGTTGTCAGTTTTAATAAACTGTACCTTCTTATTCAGTTAATAGGAATTAAGTTTGTTTCTAATAAGTTAAAGTTGTAGTTAGTTGTGCATAAATGAGTTAAGTTGTGAATTCTCTATTTGTTTTGATTATTATATTTGCGAGGCCTGGCTGGCTGTCAGTTCTGTGGAGTTCTGCTGTGTTGTAGTATGGTGGAGTCGTTGAATAATGTTAATTAGAAGTGTTTTTCCTGTTCAGCAGGTCTAGAAAAATTTTGGGTTAGTCCTATGTATTGCCGTTATGCTGCCGAAATTTTCGGTGCACACGGTTAGTTTTGGGTTAAGAGTTAGTAATGTCGCTAGGATAGCTATTAAAATCTTGGGGCGTTATAGTAAAAGGGCCCAAACATATGTGAAATAAATGGAGGCCCATAGTCTACTTTTGTAAAATATAGCGAACTTGTTCAGATTTGTAAATAGGGCCTCCAATTTGGGCTATATGTGTAGTTATCTCAAAATTTATCTTGAGATATTTTTCTTCTGTGCATAAGTGTCTAAGTGGTTGGGAGTCAGTTTAATCTGAGAGGTTACGTGGGGTGAGTAGTAGGGGTGAAAATAACCGAACCGAACCGGTTCGGTTTGGTTCGGTTGTTAGTTTAATTCTGACCGGTCACCCCCTCTTTAAAATGTGCGCGTTTTAGATTTTAGGGTTTCAGTTCAGACATTTTCCGCCTCTCTGCCTATTCGACTCTTCGTTTCAAACATTTGGGTTTCAAACTTCTTTAGGGTTTCAGACTTTGTTTTAGTTTATCCCTATGGGTTTCAGACTCTTCGTCTTCGTCTTCCATTATTCGTCTTCGTCTTCGTCTTCGCTTCTTAGTCTTCGTCTTCGTCTCCCATTATTCGTCTTCGTTTTCACTTCTTAGTCTTCGTTTTAGATTTTAGTTTTTTTTTTGTTTAATCTTCGTCTTCAGCGATCCGCCGGCCGCAGTGCATCTCCCCACCTCCGATTATCTTCTCCAGCGAGCACGGGACCCACGACGGCGTTGGTGTAGCAGCAGTTCGTAGAGGGCATTTTTTCCGACTATTTTGCAGCGTTTTTAGTGCAGTGGGTCGTGAGCAACCTGTCTGTGCGGCATGGGTCTTTATTCGTGGGTGTTTTCCGACGAGATCTGGCGGCCGCCGGCTAGTAGGTTTCCAGCGATTGTTTTGTTGAGTTCGTGGGTCTTTGAGTTGAGATCGATCTTGGGTGAAAAAGGTTCGGATCTAGATTAAAAAAAAAAACTCTATATCTCTTGTCCAAAATGCTCAAAAAAACCCGATCCGACCCGATTCGAGGCAACAATGGGTCGGGTCAGGTCGTCCGTACAGACGACCCGACCCGACCCAAAATTTTTTCACCCCTAGTGAGTAGTGCGTTTCTAAGGATGAAAAAAAGAAAAATATAGCCCTAAGTAAAATCATCATCTCCCTCACCTTCACTCTCTCTTCCCCTCTTCCCCCCCCCCCCCCCCCCCCCAGTTTCTTCTTCGCACCACGCCGCCCCTCTTGCTCGTTCTCCGGCTGCCGCCTTCTTTCCCCTAGTAGCAACCAACGATCGACTTTCTTCTTCCCGCGCAAGTTTGGTGATCTCCTCGGCGTGAGCATCGGGCAACCCACGCAGGTGATCTTTCTTCCTCTCTCCCTCGTTTCTTCACTATAGTCGTCGAGCAACCACCCCAGCCACGATCTTGGTGAGTTTTCTCTTCTCCAGCAGCAAAGATCGTGGTAATCTCAGGTCCTCACTGTAGTCGTTTCTTCACAATAGTCGTCTATTCTATTATTTTCCAGCAACTCTTTGTAATCTCAGGTCATGGTAGATTTTAAAGGCAACTCATTATACCTGTACTTTAAGGATGCAATTTTTTTTCTCCCTATTTTGCTGAATTAAAATCAATTCTTTTTGCTCGTTTATAATTTTTCATTTTCAAATTCAGATTTTTTGTTACTGTAAATGCAACGGAGTTTTCTTTTCCAGTTGTGTTTTTCATACTTCAGATTTGGTCTCTCTCAAATTACCATCTTCACATCCATAAAAGCTAGCAAGAAAATGTAATCTCACCAAATCTTCAGGTTCATTTCATTGGAACTTTTCTTGAACGTTTTTATGTCCCTTCAAGAATTGAAAAATGAACAACTTTCTCAACTTCCAAAAAGTAAAATATCTAAGTAATTATTTGAACACTTTAGTCTGAATATATTTACATAATAACCAGCAGTCTGAACGGAAATAGATATCATATATGCTTCAGTATACATAGTTTCAGATAGTTAATTGATGTAAAGGAAAAATTGTGAATTCATTCTAAAAGCTAACTGGTAACTTTTTTTGCAACATGTTGATGCATTTTCTTGTTGCAATGGCTGAATGAGTTTGAGTTAACTTGCTTAATTAGATCCTATTTTTAAGGGGCTTTGTTGGCTAGATAATATTCTCTGTTTGCAAAGGTCATGCTACCTCTTTGTGAGAGAAGCACAGAATAAGCTATTAGACATTGTAATGAGGAAAATATAATTTTTTACTTTTCCTGAGTCTTTCGTTTTTGCTTTTTCTTACTATCTTTTTTAAAATTTGATTCTAAGTTTGAGTTCATATTGGAGAGGAGGAGATAGCCGTTTTTGGAGTCCTAGCCCCTCTGAGGGATTCTCGTGTAAATCCTACTTTTGTTATTTGCTAAATCTTCCTTCCCATAGCAAGTCTTCTTTTTCTCTTTCCTGGAAGGTGAAAGTCCCTATTAAGGTTAGGTTCTTTATTTGGTAAGTGTTTCTTGGTAGAGTTAATAACTTCAATAGGTTTTTGAGAAGGAATTATCTCTTGATTGGCCATTCTCTGCATTCTTTGTCGGAAAGCGGAGGAAGACTTAAATCATATTCTTTGGAGATGCGATTTTGCCCGTGCAATTTTGGATCTCTTCTTTGCCTCTTTTAGAAGGCAGTCGATAATTCTTGACAATCCAAGGGTGATGATTGAAGAGTTCCTTCTCCATCCGACTTATCGAGACAAAGGAAAGTTCTTATGGCAAGCCAACATGTTTGTGCTTGTATGGAATTTGTAGGGAATAGTTAGAAGCCCGAGTGATGTATGGTCTCTTTCTAGATTTCATGATTCCTTATGGACATCAATTACGAAATTATTTTGTAATTATCCATTAGGCATTATTATGCTTGATTGGAGTCCCTCCCTCTAAAGGGATTCCCTTTTGTGAGCTTGATTTTTTGTATGCCCTTGTATTCTTTCATTTTTTGTCAATGAAAGTTTGTTCTTCATTATATATATATATTCTAAGTGCAAATTAATTTTTTCCCAGGGTACTAAATTTTGAAGTTGTGGAGACTGTAAAGGAAAATCAACGATCAGCTTGTGGTACTCTGGGTTGAGCACTATCAACAAAAAGGCTAAATGTATGGACTTTTTTTCTGGTTGATGTTTGTGTACTTTCATATGATACTATGGTTTCGATTGTTGATAATTTATATTATTGCTTTATGAAAAGTTATATTCTTGTCCTCTTCCTTACTCATCTGCAAAATTGAATGCTTAAAACACAAGCTAACAATATACGAAGACATCAATGGGCTGACATGATCTCTTTTTGGTATTCTTTTGAAGCAATGATAATATTCTTTTTTTTTTTTTATTAAATTTCAGGACATATATAGAAGTTCCTCAAACTATAGAAGGAATATACTCCTATGATCTTGAAATAGATACTCTTTTTAATCTCTTTTTAATCTCAATTTTGTATTCCTTTCACTTTTATATGTCTTAACCAATTTAGCTACGTTTAGGTTGGCTGATAGGAGTAATTTTGTTTGAAGATCGCATTTTCAATCCACGGTGCAATAAGACGTAAGTCATCGATCCTTTGGATCAGAATCAACAATATATCATCCACTCCAAGTCAAGTGCGTGAGTATCATTATAATCATGTTCTTTTCTCTCAAATATTCCATTGTTTGTTCCCGCCTTAACCACTTTGTCTTTCGTTTCCACTCTTTATCCACTCTTCAAGCTGCAAAAAAGAGTACTATTGCCGTTGATTTCAAGTCCTCTGATCATCGATCCCTTCACCTTTCATTGGAGAGATGCTCCTCCATGAGAGAGCTCAAGGTCCTCCATGCCCAAATCATCCTCCAAGGACTAGTTTTTGAAAATCTAACCCTTGGAAAATTGGTTTCTTTCTGTGCTGTTTCTCAAGCTGGGGATCTTCACTACGCCCAACTTGTTTTTGATCACATTCTCCAACCCAATAAGTTTATGTTCAATTGCTTGATAAGGGGATACTCCACTTCTCAACACCCAATAAATGCTATTTTTCTCTACTTTAAAATGATGCGATCTGGGTTTTTGCCCAATCAATTTACTCTTCCATTTGTACTCAAGGCTTGTGCTTCTAAGCTTGCGTATTGGGAAGCTCTTATTGTACATTGCCATGCCATTCGACTGGGAATTTTGTATCATGTGTGTGTACAGAATGCTCTGATCAATGTTTATACTGTCTGTGGTTTAGTCCAATGTGCACGCCAGTTGTTTGATGAAATGTCACACAGAACTCTGGTGACCTGGAATTCAATGATTGGTGGGTACACTAGGAATGGGTTCTGCAAGGAAGCCTTTTTGTTGTTTCGAGAGATGAGAGAGTTGGGATTTCAGCCAGATCAGTTCACATTGGTTCATCTACTCTCCATTTGTTCAAAAAGTTATAGCTTAGATATAGGTAAATGTGTGCATCTCTATATTGAGATTACTGGGATTGAGGTTGATCAAATTTTAAGAAATGCTCTGCTGGATATGTATGCCAAGTGCACGGATTTGCTTTCTGCTCAGACAATCTTTGATAGAATGCTTGACAAAAATGTGGTCTCATATACTTCCATGATTGGTGCATATTCGAAACATGGACTTCTTTGCAATGCTCGTGAGATTTTTGATCAAATTCCTGAGAAGAATGTTATCTCTTGGAATTCAATGATCTCTTGTTATGTCCAAGAAGGTCGATGTAAGGACGCATTGCATCTTTTTCAACAGATGTGTGAGACGATTATCATACCTGATGAGGCTACTCTAGTTAGTGTTCTTTCTGCATGTAGTCAAATTGGTGATTTAGCCATGGGTGATAAAGCCCATTATTACATATGCAACAACAATATCATGATAACTGCCACTCTTTTGAACGCCCTCATCGACATGTATGCAAAATGCGGCGCCCTTGAAACCGCCATGGATTTCTTCTTTGAGTTTACGGATAAGAATTTAGTGTCTTGGAATGTCATTATCCAGGCACTTGCATTACATGGCTATGGACTACATGCACTCAAACTATTCAATATGATGCATACTTTAGGGATTTGGCCTGACAAAATCACATTCACAGGACTGCTATCTGCTTGTAGCCATAGTGGGCTTGTCAACATGGGACGCTATTTATTTGAGAGAATGAGTTTTGTTTATGGTATTTTCCCCGAAATCGAGCACTACGCGTGCATGGTGGATTTGCTAGGAAGAGGAGGGCTGTTGGAGGAAGCAGTAAAACTCATTGGAGGAATGCCAATGAAGCCTGATGTCGTTGTGTGGGGCGCTATGCTTGGTGCTTGTAAGACTTATGGAAACGTAGACATTGGGAATCAAATCTTGAAACAGGTACTGGAGTTGGAGACATATAGTTCCGGGCTCTACGTGCTTCTGTCGAATATATATTTCGAAGCAAAGAGATGGAGAGAAGTGAAAAATATAAGAAAACTGATGAATGACCATGGGATCATCAAGTGTAAAGCTGTTAGCTTCATTGAGATTGATGGGTGCATTGTTCAGTTCATGGTTGATGACAAGAGACATGAAACAAGCGGTATATATCCCTTGCTGGATCAGTTAACAGATCATTTGAAGTCTGCTGGGCATTCCTCGAATAACTCATTTGCCTTTTTGGATTTAGAAGTAGGCTAATTTTACACCAATTTCTTTTGATGTTTCATTATATATGCTCACTGTGTATGAGGAAACAGAGAAGATTGGCCATTCAGATTTGCATTTTGGAGAGCTCAATCATGCTCAGTCGAACCGTGGTGTCAAAGGAAGATATACCAAACAAGTCATGATATATGGAGTCCCTCACTACCACGAAATGTTTGCGGGCGTGACACAAATTTAGTAATAGAGTCAAGTGATTGTCTCGTGAGAATGGCTGTGATGCACATGTAAATATTATGGTAGATAATTGAGTTTAGCAGGACACTAATAATTTTCAAATGATTTTGATTAAATGAATATAAGAGGCCCCATTATCTACCTACGTGAAATACCATATGACGCCTTGTTTTTTCTTCATTGTTGTCGTGGGCGTCGAGTTCCAGCGTTGGGGTGTCGCGTTAGGTGAGTTTTTGGTCTTTTTCTGGTTCGATTTCTAGCGTTAAGTCGTTTTCGTGGGATGTGAGATTGACCCATATGATTCTTAAATCGATTTCAGCCTTATTGTTCTCTGCGGTGGTTTAGTTCGAGCTTTCAGGCGGATTGAGTTGCTGTTTGTCAAGAGTTTTGCTGTTTGAGTGAGTTTTCTTCCCCATTTGAGGCTAAATTATAAATTATTTTAGTATTCAAGTTCGACCCATAATGTCTTTAGCTTGTTGTAGGCAACCCACTTAATTTCGGCTCTATTCTAGTGAGTTTTCATCGTTTTAGAGTGCTGTCTAGCCCCTGTTGGGAATTTTTAAGTAAGTTTCAAAGGGTATATAGCATTCCAAAAGTTCATTCATGTAGATTTAAATGTTGATTTTATGAATTATGATGTGTTGTAGGTTCGAAAAGATATTTTGTCTGAAATTGGTTGTGTGGTTGCTTTGGTTGCTAATTCAGGTAAGTGACCTTTCTACTGAAAAGCTTATGCTTGGTTGGGAACCGTGTGCTCATAGCATAAGTTTTTTCTTGTGTGAACTCTCCTACGTATGTGTTCTATGTTCTTGAAACATTGTTATACTTGAGAATGTGTAAATTGATTGAGAGGTATATATGTGTCTTAGATGTTTTATATGAATGAAAATAATGTGCATGAAAGGAAAATGATTCATGGTAAAATTATGACGTATTCATGATATATGAGGAATTATTGTGGGACCTCACGCATTTGTATGTTACTTATTTTATTATGAACTTAAAGGCTTGTTTGACAATTATCTTTAGAGGAAAATTGATGTACATCTAGAGGAACCTAAGGTATTCGCAGGCGAGACTCAACCCCTGCTAACTGGGTGCCAACTAACCGTTAGCTGGGTACGGTCTCTAGAGGATGCCTACTTTACCTTCTAGTTGGAAGAGGAACAGAGGAATTTGGGTAAATTGTTCATGCATAGCCATAGAGGAAATAATTAAGAGGAAAGATGATAAGTCCCACTAGAATTGTATGATTTATAATTATCTAGAGGAACATGGTCTATGTTTTATGAGTTTGCATATTCCGACCTTAGTAATGAGGTTACTTACTGAGTATTTTAAATACTCATCCTTTCCAAAAAATGTTTTTTTTTTTCAGGCAAGGGCAAAGGCGTTCAGGGTGATTGACAGAGTTTGTTGGATAGACATGGGAGATAGTTCTAGAATGGATTTCGTTATTTTAAGTTCCGCTTAAAGAACTCGTTTTCTACCTTTTGATATTTTTGTTGTTTTGAGATCTAGTAGAGGCCAGAGTTGTTTTTTTTTTTTTGTTAAGTTCCTTTTTGAGAGCTTTTGAATTGTTTTTTTTGGGATCCCGAACTGAAGTTTTGTTTTTCCGTTGAGGTTTATTCAATATTATCATCATGACTTGAATTGTTTTAAATTTTAAGGGCCTCCATAGCATGCATATAGTATCGATCCACTAGTAGTTGTGTTTTGAATGTTGGGTCGTTACATTAGTAGTTGATAATGCGAGGCCTGACTCGCTATTGGTTCTGTGGAGTTCTGCTATGTTGTAGTATGGTGGAGTCGTTGAAAGATGTTATATAGAAGTGTTTTATGCTTAGCAGATTAAAGAAAAAATTTTTGGTTTAGTCCGTCTTATGCTGTTATGTTGTCGAAATTTTCAGAGCAATCAGTTAGTTTGTCATGAGAGTTAGTAATGTCGTTAGGTTAATAGCTATGAAAAACCTGTGACGTTACAGTTGGTATCAGAGCCCAGTTTAGGGTTCTGTAGACTGCTTACATCGTAAGCTTTAAGTGTTCCCATGGCTAAACCGCAAACATATGTCATCGCCAGGTTTGCCCTTGTAAGAAAATGATGTTTTAATACATACGAATATGCATTCATATTTCTCTCGTATTATGATTTGAAGTGATGATGTATTATGTTATATGTGATTTTATTACTCCTGTTTATTTATTTTGTATAAATAATTAAATAGGCCTAGCTTGGGTGTAGAATAGAAAAGAGGAAAAATGCCGCCACGTGGAAGAGGAACAGGCTGTCGTGGAAGACCAGCAAGGGCACGCGTGAAACCAGGAGCAGTTGATCCACCTGTTGAGCCGCCGATGAACATCAACGAGGACCCACCGTTGGTACAAGTAGGTCGGGAGGAAGACCCTGTTGCGACACGACCTGAGGAACACACCACGACAACACTGTTACTGTGGACTGTTCAAGCGTTGGTGGCACGCCTGGATTCAGACCAGAGAAATATGTCAGAAGAAGCTTGATGTCTACGAGATTTCAGGAAGTACAATCCTCGCTCTTGCAATGGGTCGCCCAAGGACCCAACCGAGGTTGAATTGTGGCTATCGTCCATGGAGACAATCTTTCGATACATGAAGTGCCCAGAGGATCAATAGGTGCATTGTGTTGTATTTGTTCTAACTGATGACGCTCTCTTATGGTGGGAGTCAGCTAAGAGGTCGATCGACACGAGTGGAGGTCCAGTGACGTGGTTACAGTTTAAAGAGGCGTTCTTCCGTCAGTATTATCCCGCTCTGACTCGCTACAGAAAGCAGGCTGAATTCATGAAACTGACACAGGGAAATCGATCTGTGGAAGAATATGAGAGAGAATTTACCAGGCTGTCTTGTTTTTCTCCCAAGATGGTAGACACCAAGGCGAAGAAAGCTGAACGCTTCATCATGGGACTGAAGGATGAGGTTCAAGGCATTGTGGCACCCTCACACCATCTGATTATGCGGCAGCACTGCGAGCGGCCACTCTGATAGATAAATGTCCCAGTAATGGGTCTCAAGTGACTTCTGATCCCGGTCATCAGTCAGGACAAAAGAGGAAGTTTGACTAGACAAGCTCGAATTTCCAGTGTTCTCAACGATCATCAGGAAAGACGCCCCTTCAGACACAAAAGCATCAGGCGAATCGTCAAGGAGGCACTGGTAATGAGAAACTGTTGTGTCAGCTGTAGAAAGTACCACTGGGGTAAATGTCTGGTAGGATCTGGTGTTTGCTTTAAGTGTGGACAGGAGGGCCACATGGCCGAGAGTTGCCCCAAGAAAAATACAGGGAATAATGGGAACCAGCCTTCGGGTTCGTATCAAGCTGGCTCTTCAAAACAGACTCAACAAGGGAAGGTGTACGCTGCTACTCGTCAAGATGCTTACAACTCAGACTCTGTGGTGACAGATACTTTGCCTATTCTCGGTCATTATGTCGTTTGACTCAGGTTCCACGCATTCTTTTATTTCTGCTTCATTTGTGAGTCAAGCTAGGCTAGAGCTAGAGCCCTTAGGTTATGTTCTATCTGTTTCTACTTCTGTTGGGGTGAGTTTGGGTGCTACCGAGAAGGTAAGAGACTGTCAGTTGATAGTCTCAGATCACACCTTAGATGTGACACTAATCGTTCTAGATATGAGTGATTTTGATGTCATCCTGGGCATTGATTGGTTAGCCAAAAACCATGCCAATATCGATTGTTTCCACCGGGAAGTCGTTTTTAGACCTCAATCGCGAGCGAGTTTCAAGTTCAAAGGGTCCAAGAGCGGCACCATTCCTAAGGTGGTTTCGGCAGTGAAGGCTATGAGGTTGGTTAATCGGGGAGCATGGGCTTTTCTAGCTAGCGTGGTCGATACCAAGCGCGTGGAGAATATAGTAGATGCAGTGCCAGTTGTGAAAGAATTTGCAGATGTTTTTCCCGAGGACCTTCCAGGGCTACCTCCTACACGAAAGTGGACTTCAACATTGAGCTCGAGCCGGGGACCGCTCCTATTTCCAAAACTCCTTACAGGATGGCCCCAGCAGAGTTGAAGGAACTTAAGGTGTAGATTCAAGAACTATTGGATAAAGGTTTTATCCATCCTAGTGTGTCCTCGTGGGGTGCACCGATCCTATTTGTGAAGAAAAAGGATGGATCTATGCGGTTATGTATAGACTACAGAGAGTTGAATAAAGTAACCATAAAGAATAGATATCCTCTTCCGAGAATAGACGACCTCTTTGATCAGTTGCAGGGGGCAGCGGTGTTTTCCAAGATTGACTTGCGGTCAGGCTACCATTAGTTGAGGATAAGAGAGGAGGACATTCCGAAGACGGCTTTCAGATCCAGATATGGGCATTATGAGTTCGTCGTGATGTCTTTTGGCTTGACAAACGCTCCCGCGGTCTTTATGGACTTGATGAATAGGGTGTTCAAGGAATTCCTGGATACCTTTGTGATTATGTTCATTGATGACATACTGATCTACTCTAAATCAAATGAGGAGCACGAAGAACATCTCAGGAAAGTTTTAACGACATTGAGGGTCAACAAACTGTATGCCAAGTTTTCTAAATGTGAATTTTGGCTCCAAAAGTATCGTTCTTAGGGCATGTTGTGTCTAACGATGGGGTTGCAGTGGATCCAGCAAAGGTAGAAGCAGTGACGAAATGGCCTCGCCCGACCACAGTTAAGGAGGTGCGCAGTTTCTTGGGCTTAGCAGGCTACTACTGTCGGTTCGTCCAGGATTTCTCCAAGATAGCATTGCCACTGACACAGTTGTCGAGGAAAGGCAACTCATTCACCTGGAGTAAGACTTATGAGGAGAGTTTCCAAGAGCTTAAATCGAGGTTGGTTTCATCTCCAGTGCTTATCGTGCCGACAGGAGTAGGCGGTTTTGTGGTCTACAGTGATGCGTCAAAGAAGGGTTTGGGTTGTGTGTTAATGCAGCATGGCAGAGTCATTGCTTACGCTTCTCGATAGTTGAAGAACTATGAGTACAATTACTCGACTCACGATTTGGTGTTGGCAGCTGTAGTTTTTGCTCTGAAGATTTGGAGGCATTATCTGTATGAGGAAAAAATCCAAATTTTCACAAACCACAAGAGTTTAAAGTACTTCTTCACCCAGAAGGAGTTAAACATGAGGCAACGTAGATGGCTCGAACTGGTGAAAGACTATAACTGTGAGATCTTATACCACCTAGGTAAGGCAAATGTGGTTGCGGATGCTCTAAGTAGAAAGACATCACATACCTCAGCCTTAATCACTCATCAAGCTCATATACGTTCTGATCTAGAATGTGACGAGATAACAGTTATGGTAGGAAAGGTCACCTCTTAGTTAGCTCAGTTGTCAGTGCACCCTACCTAGAGGCGGCGTATTATTGATGCTCAGCAAGGGAATCCTAGTCTTAGTGATGGTTTTTGCAAAGTGGAGTCTGGTCAGACACACGAGTTCTCCGTGTCTTCAGATAAGGGCCTTCTTTATCGTGGGCGTTTGTGTGTGTCTAATAATAATGAGCTTAAGACGAAAGTGCTAACTGAGGCTCATAACTCTCCATTTTCGATGCACCCGGGTAGTACGAAGATGTATCACGATTTGAAGCAGCACTACTGGTGGCGTAATATGAAGAGGGATGTAGTCGAGTTCGTCAGTAAGCGTTTTGTTTGCCAACAAGTCAAAGCCCCATGACAGAAGCCAGCAGGTCTGTTGCAGCCTTTGGATGTGCCAGAGTGGAAATGGGAAAACATAGCTATGGATTTCATTGTGGGGCTACTTAGAACAGTCAAAGGTCATTCAGTGATTTGGGTCATTATTGACAGGCTTACCAAGTCCGCACATTTCCTTCAAGGAAAGCCTACTTACTCTTTAGATAAGTGGGCACAGTTGTATTTGGAAGAGATAGTTAGGTTGCATGGAGTGCCTGTTTCGATTATATCAGACCGTGATCCTCGGTTTACTTCTAATTTTTTGAGAAGCTTACAGAAGGCTCTAGGCACTCGGTTAGATTTCAGTACAACCTTTCATCCCCAGACCGACGGTCAGACAGAGCGTTTGAATCAGACTTTGGAAGATATGTTGCGAGCTTGTGTGTTAGATTTTGCAAGTAGTTGGGACACTCATTTACACCTGTAGTGCTGCTTCAAATCGTGATACATCCCTAAACCCTAAACCCTATAACAATAGTTACCAAGCAACGATTGGCATGACACCGTTTGAGGCTCTATATGGGAAGAAATGCAGGTCTCCTGTTCACTGGGATGAAGTAGGAGAGTGTCAGTTGTTGGGACTTGAGTTGGTTCAAGCCACCAATGAGGCCATTCAAAAGATCAGAGTCAGAATGCAGACTGCTCAGAGTAGACAGAAAAGTTATGCGGCGAAGAGATCTGGAATTTATAGTTGCGATCATGTGTTCCTGAAAGTAGCGCCCATGAAAGTGGTGTTGAGGTTTGGCCAAAAAGGGAAGTTAAGTCCTCGCTTCATCGGACCATTTGAGATTTTAGAGAGTGATTGGTTCTGTGGCTTACCGTTTGGCTTTACCACCTGCTCTCTCTACGGTTCATAATGTTTTTCATGTTTCCATGTTACAAAAGTATATGACAGATGCATCGCATGTGATTGACTTCTTGCCGTTGTGCTTGAACGAGGATATGAGTTACGAGGAAAAGTCCAAGCAAGTCTTGGCACGAGACGTGAAGACACTCCGTAATCGAGAGATAGCATTGGTTAAAGTTCTTTGGCAGCCAACGATTTGAGGAAGCAACATGGGAGCGAGAAGATGATATGAGGGCCAAGTATCCGAAGCTTTTCCAGGACTAGGAAAATTTGGGTTTATGGAGCCCAATTTGTGGGTTCTTTGAAACCCAAATTGGACCTTAATATTAAAAAAAAAAAAAAAAAAAAAAAAAAAAAAAAAAAAAAAAAAAAAAAAAAAAAAAAAAAAACCTAGTGAATAGAAAAAAAAAGGGAAAAGAAAATTTTTTCCTTTTGCTTCTCCTTCAGTCGCGCATAGAAACCCCCCGCCCACCCCCCGCCCCCCACTCATCTCTCCACAACCCTCCATCTCACAGGTCTTCTTCTTCTTCCTCACGTATCCTGACTGCTCTCTTGGTACACTCTCTCTCCTGCGCGACGCGTCTCAGCCACCTACCGACGATCAAAACGCTGCCGCTACTTCTATTCATCTATGAATCGCGAAGCTCCGATAGCCACCCAACCTGCAGCTTCGTTTTCAGTCGTCGTCGTCGTGTAGCACCGCCGTGGCTGCTATTGTTGTCGTGGGTGTCGAGTTCCAGCGTTGGGGTGTCGCGTTAGGTGAGTTTTTGGTCTTTTTCTGGTTCGATTTCTAGCGTTAAGTCGTTTTCGTGGGATGTGAGATTGACCCATATGATTCTTAAATCGATTTCAGCCTTATTGTTCTCTGCGGTGGTTTAGTTCGAGCTTTTAGGCGGATTGAGTTGCTGTTTGTCAAGAGTTTTGCTGTTTGAGTGAGTTTTCTTCCCCATTTGAGGCTAAATTATAAATTATTTTAGTGTTCAGGTTCGACCCATAATGTCTTTAGCTTGTTGTAGGCAACCCACTTAATTTCGGCTCTATTCTAGTGAGTTTTCATCGTTTTAGAGCGCTGTCTAGCCGCTGTTGGGAATTTTTAAGTAAGTTTCAAAGGGTATATAGCATTCCAAAAGTTCATTCTTGTAGATTTAAATGCTGATTTTATGAATTATGATGTGTTGTAGGTTCGGAAAGAGATTTTGTCTGAAATTGGTTGTGGGGTTGCTTTGGTTGCTAATTCAGGTAAGTGACCTTTCTACTGAAAAGCTTATGCTTGGTTGGGAACCGTGTTCTGATAGCATAAGTTTTTTCTTGTGTGAACTCTCCTACGATGTGTTCTATGTTCTTGAAACATTGTTATACTTGAGAATGTGTAAATTGATTGAGAGGTATATATGTGTCTTAGATGTTTTATATGAATGAAAATAATGTGCATGAAAGGAAAATGATTCATGGTAAAATTATGACGTATTCATGATATATGAGGAATTATTGTGGGACCTCACGCATTTGTATGTTACTTATTTTATTATGAACTTAAAGGCTTGTTTGACAATTATCTTTAGAGGAAAATTGATGTACATCTAGAGGAACCTAAGGTATTTGTAGGCGAGACTCAACCCCTGCTAACTGGGTGCCAACTAACCGTTAGCTGGGTACGGTCTCTAGAGGATGCCTACTTTACCTTCTAGTTGGAAGAGGAACAGAGGAATTTGGATAAATTGTTCATGCATAGCCATAGAGGAAATAATTAAGAGGAAAGATGATAAGTCCCACTAGAATTGTATGATTTATAATTATCTAGAGGAACATGGTCTATGTTTTATGAGTTTGCATATTCCGACCTCAGTAATGGGGTTACTTACTGAGTATTTTAAATACTCATCCTTTCCAAAAAATGTTTTTTTTTTCAGGCAAGGGCAAAGGCGTTCAGGGTGATTGACAGAGTTTGTTGGATAGACATGAGAGATATTTCTAGAATGGATTTCGTTATTTTAAGTTCCGCTTAAAGAACTCGTTTTCTACCTTTTGATATTTTTGTTGTTTTGAGATCTAGTAGAGGCCAGAGTTGTTTTTTTTTTGTTAAGTTCCTTTTTGAGAGCTTTTGAATTGTTTTTTTTTGGGATCCCGAACTGAAGTTTTGTTTTTCCGTTGAGGTTTAATCAATATTATCGTCATGACTTGAATTGTTATAAATTTTAATGGCCTCCATAGCATGTATATAGTATCGATCCACTAGTAGTTGTGTTTTGAATGTTGGGTCGTTACATTAGTAGTTGATAATGCGAGGCCTGACTCGCTATTGGTTCTGTGGAGTTCTGCTGTGTTGTAGTATGGTGGAGTCGTTGAAAGATGTTATATAGAAGTGTTTTATGCTTAGCAGATTAAAGAAAAAATTTTGGTTTAGTCCGTCTTATGTTGTTATGCTGTCGAAATTTTCGGAGCAATCAGTTAGTTTGTCATGAGAGTTAGTAATATCGTTAGGTTAATAACTATGAAAAACCTGAGATGTTACAGTTCTTCATCTTCTAAATCCATTGTAAGGGTTTCTCTTGATCCTGAAAAAGAGAGGTTGTAACGGTTTGATCCTGAACCGTGAAAATGATCGGGTTTGTTCTTGCTCTCGGAAAAGGAACGTTGTAGCGGTTGGACTTTGATTGTGAAAAGAGTCAGTTTTTCTAGTGGAATACCCAAGAGGAGTTTGGGGAGTGGAGTAGTCTGGGTTGTGCCGAACCACTATAAAATTCTCGGTGTCCTTCTCTATCCCTATCTTATTTTAATTTATGCACTTAATTTGTTATTATATTTTATTGTCTAAAATTAATTTCAATAATTTATTCTTGTTGTTAATTGTGCTTATTTGATTAATTATGTTGATAGAATTCTATTCTTCGTATTCCTTATCAACTTTCATATTTAAATTAATTAGTAAAGGATTAAAATTCCTTGGCAGCGGAAACATATCAGACTGTCTTGTGGAAAAATTGTTTTCGAAAAACCGGTACATTGGCAAATAAAAACAGAAACGTTTTCCATTTAATTTCTACAGATTAAGCATGCTATCTTAGATCTAAAACTATTTTAGATTAAGAAATACTTACATGGATTTGAAGCAAAATCAGCACAATGCTCCAAAACTTGTTCCTTGATCTCCCATCGAACACCACCACCACGGATCACCCGCTATCCTTTTGGATTGATGAGATATTGGTTTGTGGGAGCCCAAAAAAATATCTTGGAAAGGGAATTTTCCAGCAATAATGTTGTTTTTTGAGAGAGATTTTGAGAGAGTTCTTGGACAAAATTTCTTCTCTGTGTTTGGAGTGAGAGTGCAAAATGAGAGAATGCCACATAAGTTAGGAAACTCCCTCCCAACTTTACGATAAGTGGGGAGGGAGTTATTTTCCTACCCGATCTTGACCGTTGATCATAATCAACACGATCTTGGTCGTCAATCAATTAAATAATAATTATTTAATTAATTATAATTAATTTAATTAAAACAATATTAATTAAGCCAATTATAATATAAAGTATTTAATTCAATTTAAATCATATTCAATTGAATTAAATTGGTCATTCAATTAATTCTCAATTAATTGATCCCACATTAATTAAATATCAAATACTTAATTAATTTTACAATTGAATCAAATTCAAATGTAATTCTCTCATTTAACCTATAGTTTTTATGCGCATCAAATGTACATTAATTCTTAATTATAGAATTAATTTGATTAAATCACCTTTAACCAAATTAAATTAAATTAATTAATTCTCCAAATAATTAATTTATGACTTAATCAAATATCACATATTTAATTAAATTCATATTCTCTCATTAGTTAATTTTGAATCATATCCAAAATTTATTTTATTATAAAGTTTAATTCTCTAATTAAACTTTATTCTATAATGTATCTCCATACATTATATTAATTCCTTTAATATTCAAGACTAGTTAATCTCAGTACCCGTTATGAGCTAGCAGGTGGACCTAATGGACCTATAGATCAGAAGCTCCAACGATACGAGATTAACTGACTAAACTCATTAACCAAGTTAATCAACATTCGTTAACTGTGGGTCATTCCACTAAAGACCCACATTTGCACTTTTCTTACTGTAGAATATTTTTGTGTCCATGGATATCGACCAATACAGTAAGTCAATCCTTCACGAGTGTTCGTAACGCCATTTGGGTCAAATTACCGTTTTACCCCTAGGTTACGTCTAGATCCTTAAGTACCACTGATCCCTCTAATGAATAAGTTGTTTAGGGTCCAACCACTAAACAGAAGTTCCTCTCGGGCCAGGACAGAACGAATCAGCCCTTGAGGGAACACACATCTACTTACCCCAGGGAAATGAGTGAATTCCATCTTGTACTGTTATGTTCCCAGCCCCCACTCGGTCTTGCCCCTGAAATGGTATGATTATTGAGTCGGTGAACAGGCCACTCTTACCCATACAAATTTAAGGACAATCCCTCTTGAAAGGGGTTCATAACAGAGTTAGGATTGAGATTGAGTTACCTAGGTCATCCTATTGAAATGGAAACCTAATCTAGTTAACGGTGTTACATCTAGTGGTTACTATTTCGTAGTCCGGTCTTATGCAAACTCATTGCCTAGGATACCCCCACTTCATGTCCCCTACATGTATGTTTTGGATCAACGCATCTGTATCGAATACACAGTGGGCCGTATCACATAGTGTCACCAGGATAAGGTACCCAACCTTATCCTTATATTATAGACCATTTAGGTTGTTACTTGAACACTGATCCCCGTATGTCCCCACATACTATTCCAAGTTTCATTTAAACAACTTTGGATCTTAGTTTATTGGATTTAAGGTTTATTAATGCAAACTCGATTATTCAATAACCAAATTACTGAATCACTCAAATAACGCTTTATTTAGATCGATTAATTTGTTTCATTTACTATCTATGAGTTTTAGGGCATAAAACACAACAATTAGAATACTTGAATTTGTTAATTTAAATTTTCTTGCTTAAACTGAGTTGAAATTATTTGTATGAATTTCTTGTTTAAATCTCTTACATGAAAAAGGTTGTAAATTTGTTTGATTGGGCCCACTTTAGTAAATTTTTTTATTAAATTTGAAGAAACCCTATTCACCCCCCTCTAGGGTTACCATACCGATCCTACAATTGGTATCAGAGCAAGGTTTGCTCTTCTACATAAACTATTTTTCAAATTTTATTTTGATACTAGTATCTTATTATTTTTTTGAAAAATTATTTGAAAAGCTTAATTGCTAAGAGCTATGACAACTTTAAATTTTCTTGAAGGTCAATGCATTAATAAACCTCAATTCTTTGATGGTAGAAAATTTGATGTTTGGAGCTATAGAATTAAAACTTTCTTGTTATCTATAGATTTTGATATTTTGTATGTATGTGAAAATAATTTGTCTAAATTAAATTTGAATGATGAAATGCTTTCTTTTAATGACCAAGCAAAAAATATAATATGTTGTGCTTTAGATAAAAATATATGTGATAAAATTTCACATTTTACCTATGCATATGATATTTGGAATTTTCTTGATAATATGTATAATGTTGAAAATTCTCCTTGTACTACTAATGATCTATTTGACGTGAAGGAGAAATATAATTCTCAAAATCAAGAAAAGTTCCATGGAGTAGAAAGAGAAAAATGTGATGGATCATCCTTATGCTTGATGGCTCATTCGGATAATGATTCTGGTGATGATAGTGATGAAAATAAGGTAAATCACAAATCTCTTACTTATGATGAACTTTATGATGCTTTGGAAAGTATGCATCAAGATTTAGAAAATCTTGGTTCAAAATATGTGAAATTATCAAAGAAATATAAGACATTGTCTATTGAGAACAAATCTTTGATAAATGAAAATGCATGTTTGAAAAATGGAACTAATAATGTTTTGTTGCATAATGAGGTTGATAGTGATTGTGATGTGAAAAATGCTAAGGCTAATAGAATTAAATTTCTTGAGAAAGAGAATGAGGATCTCAAATCTTTATCTTGTGAATTGAAACTTGAATTGAATGATTTGAGAAACAAGAATGAGAAAATTGAATCATTTTCATTAGAATTGAAAGATGAAATTGCTAGCTTGAAAAATAAAATTATTGATTTAGAAACTAGCAATACTTCTTTAGAGTGATAAATTTGCCTTGATTGACAAGATTAAATTCATTGAATGTGATAGTCATGAGAAAAATGATCTTTTGCATGTGCTTAAAGAAAAAGAATTGTTAGCTAATAAAGAGCTTGAAATTGCAAAAGAGTCCATTAAGAAATTGACTATAGGTGCACAAAAATTAGATAAAATTATTGACATGGGTAAACCTTTTAATGACAAAAGGGGATTAGGCTATGTGGATGAAAATTCTTCATCTAATTCTAAGACTATTTTTGTTAAAGCAACTCCTTCTATGTCTAAAGATGTTTTACCTAATGTTCCTAATTTTGTTGAATCTAAATTTGTGCCAAAGCATGAGAAATCTAGAAATATCCATGGAAATTCAAAATATGTGCCTAAATATGCTGATGAAAATTTCAAATGTATGCATAGTGCTAAATTTATGCCTGGACATAAAAAGGTTTAAAATGTGGATGTAAAATCAAAATTTGTGCCTATATGTCATTTTTGTGGAGTTAAATGTCATATTAGACCTAATTGTTTTAAATTGAATTTCTTGAATATAAGTAATGTGAAAAATCAATTTATTAAAAAGAAATTCTTACCTAATGTTACTTGTTACTCATGTGGCAAAATTGGTCATACATTCAATAATTGTTATTTGCCAAAATTCAAAGGTTGTAATGTTGGAACTAATTTGAAATGGGTTCCAAAAATGTTGATCACTAATAATGAACGACCCAAGAAATGGGTAGAAAAATCCTTTGATTGAGCTCTCTTTGTAGGTGTGATTTCAAGAAGCAAATGGTTGTTGGAGTTGAAATGAGAAATTAAATCAAATGGAGCAACTATATGACTTCTTGAATATAAGAAAGCAAAATGACTTATTTGGTAACATTTATTTTTGGATTATTTAAATAATTATTGTTTTGGTATCTTTATGGAAAGTATATTTTATTTGAAACGTCTGAAATGATTTTTTAAAATTTATTGATTATTAGATTAATGAGTAAATTGGGATTTTTTTTTTTCATTTATATCTATGATTGATCCATCTTGTGAATTATTGGATTATTTCCTTTTAAATCTTGTGGTCAATTATTTTTGAAATTCATCCATAATCTTTATTATTTATTTATTTGAATTATAGATGCCATGAGAAAATATTGAATATTTATCTATAATGCTTATTATTAAGAATTTATTTTATCCATGATTTCTTGATTTTAATAGTTTATATATAGTATTTCTATTTTTGAATGAAATTGATTATAATTTTATGAGATGCTTTTTGACATGAGCTATATGTATCTTTCTTGAAGTTAAATTTATGTTTTGATGATATTTTTGCTCTTTCAAATTGTAACGCCCCGACTTTTTAAGACCTAAAGACTGACTAGGGACGTTACTATATGCATGAATGATTCAAAGAAATATGAAGTTAAAATTTCCTAGAAGTCTAAAATGCATAAAATAGGTAAATAATTTTCGTAACACATTTATTTGGGATCCCAAGAAAACCTTGTAAAACATAAAAATATTTTGAAGCTTCAAAATGCAACAAAATAAACAAAACTTTGAATAATTACATAGAAAATTCAAATAAACAAACTATTATGCGGAAGTGAATATATGCCGACACCGTTCACCATGGCGCCACCAGCAAACGCTCTTGATTAGTCGCCTAACACATTCTTACCCTTGCCTATAAAAAAAATAAATCAAACAAAAGAATGAGTATTAAAAATACCTAGTAAGTAACCCCTCTACCAGGGTTGGTTACGCAAGCACAAACGCTTATGAGGGGATCTAAACTTTGCTTTATAATAACGCTTTCGAGGATAGTGTGGTTTGGCTCCTGAGTAGGTCTGGGGGTTTCTCTGTCTCTAGTGCTTGGGAGGCTATTAGGTCCCATTCTTCGATTGTTCCTTGGTTTCGCTTGTTATGGTTTGGGGGTAATATCCCTAAACACTCCTTTATTGCTTGGCTTGGGGTGAGGGATAGGCTCTATACGAGGGACCGTTTGCATTCTTTGAGCCCCACTAATTGTCTGTTGTGCTTTGGTGCCCTTGAGTCCCGAGATCCTCTGTTTTTTGAGTGCCCTTTCAGCCAGGTTGTGTGGCGTGGGATCTTGAGTTGGGGTGCTTGTTCTCATAGGATTGCCTCATGGGATACTGAGCTGTCTTGGATCTGCCAGTTTAGTGGTGGCAAGCGTTGTAGCCGCCGAGTGTGGAGGCTTGCCTGGTGTGCCTCGATCTATCACATTTGGAGGGAGAGGAATCTGCGTCTCCATGGTTTATGTCCTCGCTCTCCTCAGACTGTTTTACGTGTGGTTCAGGCTGATATGTCCGGCCGTTGTGCTTCCTGGCTAGGTGGTGTGTCTTCGCTCCTGCTTGGGGCATCTCCCTAGAGCATGTTTGCTTGATGGGCCAGGGTTTTCTTTCTTTGTTTGCTTGGTTCGGGCTGTGAGCTTGGTTCTTTTGTCTTTGTTTGGGAGTATTTTCCTTGTTCCCATTGGCTTGGGTTGTGAGCTCTCGTTCTTTTTGCCTTGACCTCGGGCTGTGAGGTCCTCCATTTTTCTTGCTATGTATATATTTACCTTTGCAAAAAAAAACTTGATCTCTTGGCCATAACGCCAAACGTGATCCTATCGCCACGAAAACTTTATTGTGACCATATCGTCACCTGTCATCATGACCATACCGCCAAGTTTTAAGAAAATAAGTATTGAAATCATTCTCTTGACCATATCGCCAAGTTTTAGGAAAAAAAAAATTATTAAAACCACACCTTGACCATATCGCCAAGTTTTAATAAAACTCTTGGCCATACCGCCAAGCTTTCCAATAACAAAACTTTTAAGAACATATGTCACCGTGGGTCATACACATATGCACATAAGGTCCCCAACTAACTTTACGATAATGCCACCTAACATACTTTCATTCCATTCCAACAACTTTATCATAACAAAATATCCAACCCCTAATTTGCATGTTCATCACTCAACAAACAAGAATATAACATAGTAAATTTCACATAATAACGTTCCAATACATGTTCCACCATCAAAACAGATTAGCACCCATTGATTTTGCAATTATCATGACAACACACAACAATTACATTCAAACAGTAAATTTCCAACATGCTGATAGGGGAGTGACTTACACAATACTGCCCAAGAATTTTACTCAGAATCCTTACTCCAATGATTCTCTTAATCGCTAGTAAAAATGTCCACAACTATGCACAAAAAGGGGTTTCCAAGGGTTAGAATTTCTGTCCAATAATATAATTAAAACTCAACCATGCTTAAGGGGGTCTTTGCTCTTGAATACTCACCCGAGATGACCTAGAAAGCTGCTGGACAACACCTAAAACCGTTGAACTTTTGCAATCCCAATTCTAAAAAGAGTGGGTAACGCTGAAACGGGTCCAATTAACAATGGGTCAATAACATATACCAAAATATTCACTAATTGGGACTTAAATGAATTAAGAAACTCACCCAATTTGGTAGCTCCTTTGTTGGACAACACCTTTAAATAACTCAAAACAAGTGATACACACACAGAAAAGAGTGGCAGATCTAAAATTGAGATGGAGAAACATGCGATTTAGTTTTAATCGCTTAAAACCTCAGCCGAAGGATAAATCTCACGGAACCCACCTAATCAAACTCCAAAATGTGAAGACAAGGTGCCGTTATGGATCCCCAATGGCGGAGACGCTGATCGGGGCGTTGAGGATTCCAGCGTGACAACGCTGGAGAGAGAGACGTTACAGAGAGAGAGAAACGTTAGAGAGAGAGAAGGAGAGAGTGAGACCGAAAGCTTGAGGGAAGAGAGAGAGAGCTGTCTTACCGGAAGGCGCGATGGCGGCGACAGTTCGTGATGGCGAGAGGAGGCAGAGGGCGGCGACAGTGAGTTCGCAGCCGCTGCGTGTTCGCTGAAAGAAAGAGAGAGAGAGGTAGAGAGGGAGAGAGAAAGAGAGTGAGCGAGCGAGGGAGAAAGAGAGACAGAAAGGAATAAAGAAGGATTGGGGGAACTGATCGGAGAAGAGGAGGAGCGGCGGTGTGCGGCTGGAGGTGACTGGAGAAGAGGAGAGGCGACGACTGAAACGACCCTACATTTCACGTCTAGATCCTAGAGCCATTACTACATGCATTTCATTTTACTTTTAAGAATAACGATGAAACGACATTTAGAGTAAAACAAGCTTGGAAAATTCAACGAGGTTTTTCAGCCTGGGATCCCAGTTAAAACAAAAATAACTAAAACTTAAACCATTTCAAATGAAAACCTCAAAAGCGGAACCAGTACCAAAACAATACATAACGAAATGCAAATAAAAACGGATTCAAATACATGAAAAATGCAGAAGTCTATCCTACGAGATTCCATGGCTCATCCAGCAACGTTTCGTCACTCATTCTGTACACCCTTGCCTTTACCTGCATTTACATGTTAGGGAAAATAATGAGTATTTCAAAATACTCAATAAGTAACAATACTGCTAGACATGCAACAACCAAGGTTTCAAGAGGTTATTTGGGCTAAGGGCCTAAAGGTTATGTCATCTTGTTCCTTTTCATTTCATTTCATTCATTCTTTAGTATGGGTCTCGTGATCAATTAATTTACCTACATAAGTTTGCCAACTCACTAAAGGTGCACAGGTGGGTATTTTGGGAGATCTCTACTCCTACTGATAGTAGAAGGCACCCAGTTAGTGGAGCCAAGTCTCACCCATCAAGGCACTAATGTGTGCATAACGCTCTAACTACCATTTCACTGGTGGGGCGTCCATGGGTTTTAAGTCGGAATCTAACTTCCACAGTTAGTAAATGGCACCTAGTCTGCGAAGCCAAGTTCCGCCCATTTAGCTCCTCATTTCAATCTAATACATCTAAGTCCTAGGTGATTAATTGACACGACCTCCTATTAGAGTAACTAGCCTATTCTTTTCCCTTTCTTATACTTTTCCCTTTTAAGGCCTCTTAGCACTCAGGCTAATTTTAACTGCAACCTAACCAATGGAATTCATTCTCTCAAAGGTTACTGGCAGGCTAGACCGGTATGTACCATCCCAACTCAGTCATTTGCAGGAAACATAACAGACATTCAACACTTCTGAACAAAGAAATCACCACTTCTCACTGTCTACATACATTGCCAGTCAACCTTCATATATCACAGTCATGCACTCGCATCTATCTCATAGCATAAATACACAGCAGCCATATTCTTGAAAACAAAAGCATTCATATCTTCTCAGTTTCAACTCAAACATATAACACAGTCTTATGCCAGAAGCACCATTGTCATTTCAATGCATAATTAGAGTTTAATTAAGCAAGTTAACTTACCTAATAACTCAACACAGAACAAAAGGACTTGGCCCACAGGTTTTCCTAGCAATCCCACAGCTTCTAATAATTTAATAATACAATTAGGTCCTAGCACAGCACTGCCAAGAATAAAAATACAGAAGTTTAAGGCTTGAACTTCTTACCCAACTGATATTTTGGGAAAATTTTCGCTCCGCCTTTAAATAAAATCGACTTACCACCAAGGCCTTAGCCCAACTCAACCACCTGTCCATGTTTCGACGTTCAATTTGACAAAACAGAAAATAATAATAGGATTAAAAAAAAGTCCAACCAATCCTTACCCAATCAACCTTTAAAAGACTAGGCTGGAAATTCGAACGGCGGCGATGAACAGATCTGAAAGGCAACGACAGATGATTTTGCTGCAGATAGTGGCAGCGACGGACAAGACCTAGGGTGGCAGTGGCTGCTCGTGGTTGCTGCGGTCGAGTGTGAGAGAGAGAGAGATCGATAGTTGAGAGAGAAAGAAAAGAAGTAGCCTTACCGAGGGAGCTTAGGGCGGTTTGCAGCGACGGCGACTTGCAACGATGACCGGAGGAGATGAAATCGACGGCGATGTGCGGCAATCTACGACGGAGAAAGGCAGTGACTATTACACATTAGAGAGAGAGCTGAGAGAGAAAGAAAGAAACAAGAGAGAGAGAGAAATCTGATAGGGAGATGAGGGCATTACTGGCGGCGGCGTGGGAGGCTATGACAGTGGCGGCGCGGCGGAAATCAACGGCGGAGGCACGGAGGAAGGCGACGACGATCTGGTGCACGAGAGAGAGAGAGTGAGAACGAGAGGGAGAGAGAGAGAACGTGCATGAGGGAGAAGAAAAAAAATCCCGAATTTGTTTTTTAAATGGTCCTTTGACCTTTGACCGAAAATTTTGGGTGGAAAATTTCCCCCCATTCTTCCCTCTTGACCGGGCAAAACGCCCACATCCTTCTTTTTTTTCTTTTTTAAAAAAAAAAACATTTTGGGCTGCTATATCATACTAACCTTAAAAGAACTTTCGTCCTCGAAAGTTGCTAGCTCTGGAACAACTCTGGATACTTAGCCATCATTTCCTCTTCTCTCTCCCACGTTGCCTCTTCAGACAAATGATTTCGCCAAAGGACCTTTACGAGAGCTATCTCGCGATTACGAAGGACCTTCACCCCTCTATCAAGAATTAGCATAGGTTTCTCCTCATAAGTCAAGTTCTCGCTTAGTTGCAAAGGTTCGAAGTCCACTATGTGGGTCGGATTTGCCAAATACCTCCGCAGTATGGGGACATGGAAAACATTGTGAACCGCTGAAAGAGAAGGCGACAAGGCTAAACGGTAGGCTACCAGACCAATCCGTTCTAAAATCTCAAGCGGATCGATGAAGCGTGGACTGAGCTTTCCCTTCCTTCCAAACCTCAAAACCCCTTTCATTGGAGCTACCTTCAAGAAAACATGATCACCCACATCAAACTCTAAATCCCTTCTCCTTGTATCTGCATAACTCTTCTGTCGGCTTTGAGCTGTTAGCATCCTCGATCTGATTGTGCGAATAGCCTCACTGGAGGCTTGGATCAATTCAGGCCCAACAACTGACGTTCTCCGACATCATCCAAATAAACAGGGGACCTGGATCTTTTCCCATATAGAGCCTCAAACGGTGACATATGGATGGTTGCTTGATAACTGTTGTTATAAGCGAATTGCATTAAGTGCAGATGAGCATCACAATTACCTGAGAAATCCAGAACGCATGCTCGTAACATATCCTCTAGGGTTTGGTTCAATCGCTCAGTTTGACCATCTGTCTGAGGGTGAAAGGCTGTACTGAGATGCAACTGAGTACCCAAGGCTCTTTGCAGACTCCTCCAGAAGTTAGACGTGAACCCAGGATCTCTATTTGAAACGATTGATACTGGCATCCCATGAAGCTTGACTATCTCTGTCATATATAATTGTGCCCAGTTTTCAATAGTGTAAGTAGGCTTCCTAGGGAGAAAATGTGCTGACTTGGTGAGCCTGTCGATAATGACCCAAATCATGGTGTAACCCTTGGCCGTTCTGGGCAATCCTGAAATGAAGTCAATGGATATATGCTTCCACTTCCACTCCGGGACACTCAGCAGCTGTAACAAGCTCGCTGGTTTCTGTCTCGGGGCTTTTACTTGCTGGCAAACGAAACACTTATTGACAAAATCCGATATCTCTCTTTTCATGCTCTGCCACCAGTAGTACTGCTTTAAGTCTTGGTACATCTTCGTACTTCCAGGATGAATTGAAAACGGTGAACTATGTGCCTCCGTGATGCGCAATTTGCTTACCGCAAGTGTACGGGTCAAGTAATAATATAGTGTTTTCGTGTAAAACGAGTGTCGTCCTCTGGATTGGTTTTCTAGAAAATTAAGTACCGTGAATAATCATGTCCAATTTTATTTAGGGAGCAAAACTTAATGCAAAAGATAAATTTAAAGACAAAAAACATAAAATAAAGGTGGAGACTCAAATGGAAAGACTCTTAGGAAATTGATTTCATTATTTGAGATTGAGAATTGATTAATGGAATGAATTGATCGTGCAATTATTCTACAAGCCAAGGAAACTTTTATCACGATTACCTCTCCCGAGTATAATTGATTCTCATGCATATAACTAACTTGATATCCCTATCTAAGTTGATTAACATGCAAGACATTATTCGGTTCGGTCCTTGTTATACTTCTAAAGTAATTCTAAATCCCGTCACAAACTTAGAATTTCTACTTTAGTCATGCAATTAAACAACGTAAGTCTTAGGCTAAATCCTGCCTCCCGAGCTAGATTCAACACTTAAATCATTCAATTAGTGATCAAATAATTGAAAGCATTACACAAAATTGCATGCATAAAATAAAAGCACATTCATACCAAAAATCAATCCAACAACTAAAACAACTACATCAATCCCTAAGACAAACAACTAGCAATTCATAGTCTTTGAACCACAAACACTAATTGTAAGAAAAGCCATAAAACTACAAGAGGTAAGGGAAAGAGAAAGGAAAACTCAAATTCGTCGAAATCGGCACGTCCCCATCACGATCTCCACGTCTTCTCGCTTGATTCCCGCTCCTTGGCCTTGCTTCAGCTCCCACCAAAGGTCTCTAGTCGAAATTAGGGCTAAAATCTCACCAATTGGACTCCCCTCTGCCGTGCAAGAAAAAGATGAATTTATAGAAAATCTGTTGACAGCGTCGCGACGCTATAGGGGCAGCGTCGCGACACTGTCGCGATACCGCGATTCTGGAAAATTCACCGAGAGCGTCGCGATGCTGTTTTTTTATTTTTTTTATTTTTATTTTTTTAAGAATCGCGAACTCCAAATATAGAATGTCAGCGCCGAGACACCCAGAGGGCAGCGTCTCGACGCTGGTCTGCGGATGGGCCTATCTTCAATCTTCCAACTTTGATTCTTTTTCATTCTTCGGCTTCTTTTCGCATCCCAATTGGCTCAAAACTATATTTCCTACAAATACAACACATAAATGCATAATTTTGGCCAATAAATTATAAAAGACTAGCTAAATTAATTAGGGAAAACTAGCTAGCTATGCTCGCTATCAAACACCCCCAAACTTAAGCTTTTGCTAGTCCTCGAGCAAACTAAAAATCAAGCATACAATGGAAGAATGGATGCAACGAACATGACTCAATCCTCAAGGCTCAAAAGTCAATAATCAAGCAATCAAGAGACATGCACATAAGGCCAAATGAGGGAGACAAATCAAAAGTTTTCCAAAATTAACTTGCACAAGCGAGATCTAACATAGCTAGATTAGACTCTACTAGCCCGGGATTGGATTACTAAATTCTCAACTTATCTTCCCTCTACACTGGCACTAAGGATTCACTAACGAGTCAATGGAACAAATTAGTTTGTTTTCATCTATACTTAGGTGCTTAGAATTGAAAATTAAATCAAGCATTTATATGTGGCACTAGCTTTCACACACTTATTGCAGCCAAAACTCGTTGTAGCCAAAACTCACATTTAGAGAATTTGGCGTACAACTTGTTCGTTCTTAAGGTGATTAAAACTCTTCTGAGATGATCCTCATATTCCTTCTCTGTCTTGGAATAGATAAGGATATCATCAATGAAGAAAATTACGAACGAATCGAGGAACTCCTTAAATACCCTGTTCATCAAGTCCATAAAAACTGCAGGAGCATTAGTAAGTCCAAAGGACATCACTGTAAATTCGTAATGCCCGTACCTGGTCCTGAAAGCTGTCTTAGGTATATCTTCCTCTCTAATCCTCAACTGATGATATCTTGACTGCAGGTCTATCTTATAAAATATTGCTGCACCTTGAAGCTGATCAAAGAGGTCATCAATCCTGGGCAGAGGGTATCTGTTATTTATCGTCACTTTGTTCAGCTCCCGATAGTCGATGCACAGACACATGGACCCATCCTTCTTTTTTACAAACAAAACTGGAGCACTCCAGGACGAAACATTGGGCATATATAACCTTTATCTAACAGATCATGAATCTGCACCTTAAGCTCTTTCAATTCTGCTGGTGCCATCCTATATGGAGCATTAGAAATCGGATTAGTCCCTGACTCAAGCTCAATGCAGAAGTCAACCTCTCGTGCTAGCGGTAGTCCTGTTAGATCCTCCGGAAATACATTTGCGAATTCCCTCACTACTGGCATTGAGGTCACTGATACCTCAGTGCCCCTTGTGTCAACCACGCTAGCCAGTAGGCCCCAAGCTCCTTTGCCAATCAATTTTCTCGCCTTCATTGCAGAGACTACTTTAGGAGCACCTTTGATCATCGATCCTTTAAACTTGAAGCTCGCCTATGGAGGGTTGAAGACAACTTCCTTACGGTAACAATCTATGTTGGCATAATTAGAGGCCAACCATTCCATTCCCAAGATAACATCAAAATCACTCATGTCAAGGGCGATCAATCTCACATCCATCGGTCGATTAGACACTAACATTTGACAGGCTTTCACTGCTTCACTAGCTAACAACGTTACCCTCGCAGGGGTTGAGACTGACAGAACATAGCCTAACGACTCTAGTTCTAGGTTGGCTTGACTTACAAATGATGCAGAAATAAAAGAATGGGTTGAACCCGAATCAAATAACACGAAAACGTAATGACCGTGAATAGGGATTGTACCTGTCGCTACTGCATTCAGGTTCTTTGCCTCCTGTCGGGTGGTGGCAAATATCTTGCCCTGTTACACACTCCCCAAATCATCCCTGAAACTAGGAAGTGATATTCATACCGGCTAGGCAAGCGAGCTTGAAATATAAATAAGCACAACAAATAACCAAGATGCATCAAATCAACATATATTGCATAGAGATTAAGCACGACAATTACATATTTCCTAACCAACACCTAAACTTACTTAGTTCATAAAGTGCATAGTAACACACATTACAATCTGAGTAAGTGCATCCATAATTACAAAATAATACAAGAAAATACTAATTCCCTTGATCAACTTCGTAATTGATGGTTTTCTTGTAATCTCCAATCTTCCTCCTCTATTCGGCTCCCAATGATGGAAATGAGAAGTGATCCCTTTCCCAGAGTGGAATGTTCCTCCCAAGAAAGGAATCAGACTTTCCTCCCAAGGATGGAATTATTTTGACTTGAGACGGCTCCTCCTTTGATAGAGTGATAGCAAGCCCTAATTAGGTCAAATTGGACACGTGGATGTCTCTCCTTGCTTCTTAAATCCGAGAATAGCTCAACAAACTTCGGCTCATTAAAATGGATAACGAGCTGTGACGTGGCAGTTTTGCTCCCTGCTTTGTTGGAGCACAGAATTTGCTCCCTCAAGTCGCTCAACAATATATTCTGCACAAAATAACTTCCAAAGCATCTATTCTTCCAAATGGGTTAGAACATATAATCATCATCTAAAAGCAACCCTAATTAGCACAAAAGACACACAAATCAATATAGAAATAAGGTCTAAATAACTCCCTTTTGGAGAGTTATCATACCCCCAAACTTGAACTATTGCGCATCCCGAGCAATACCAACCAACCTTCCCTTAAGAATTCAAAACATTAGACAAAGCATAGCTTAATCAAACAGATAATCCAACACTACCTTTAACCTTTACCTGAGCATTCTGCAAAACCAAGCTCTGCTGCAGCAAAGTAATTCTTCCGGCATGGACAAATAATCACCACTTTTAACTCAATTCTAAGAACTTGCCACAGCCTAGCTCTATTATCAGACATATTAAAACACATTTTGAAGGGGTTTACATTTTCGTTTTTCAGACTTAAAGCAAGCCTACAGTCATAAGCTCCAAAAGTATCCCAAAAGAGTCCCCCCAAAAACCTAGCCGAAAAGAACTATAAATACTGATTTTTCGTCGTAGCGTCGAGACGCTATTGTCACAGTGTCTCGACGCTGGGACGCTGCCGCCTCTTCTAATTAAGGAAAACCAGCGTCGAGACCCTCCAAGAGTGGCGTCTCGACGCTGATGGGCAGAATGCCCTCTCTTGGCTCCTTGTTGCTTGAACTTTCCGGTTCTTTGGCATATTTTCACGTCCCGAACACCCGATTAACTCCAATTCCACGTTTTAGCTCTAATCATTGCTTTCCTACAAAATAAACAATAAAGCACAATAAAATGGCCCAAAAATCATAAAAGACTAGCTAAATTAAATAAGTAAAAGTAGCTAGCTATGCTCGCTATCAAATACCCCCAAACTTAAGCTTTTGCTAGTCCTCGAGCAAACTACAAATCAAACTCACAGTAGAAGAATGGATGCAATAATCATAACTCAATCCTCAAGGCTCAAAAGTCAACAGTCAAGCAAGCAAGAGACATGCACATAAGGACCAATGAGGGAGACAAATTAAAATTTTTCCAAAATTAACTTGCACAAGCGAGATCTAACTCAACAAGATCAGACTCTACTAGCCCGGGATTGGATTATTAAACTCTCAGCTCATCTTCCCTCTACACTGGCACTAAGGTTTCACTAATGAGTTAATGAAACAAATTAGTTTGTTTTCCTCCCAACTTAGGTGCTTATAATTAACAATTAAATGAAGCATGTATATGTGGCACTAGCTTTCACACACCCATTGCAGGGACCCTTAACCTGAGTTTTCTCTGGTTGGCCTTACTGATCACAACAGGGGTAGCTCTTTTTGCCTTAATCTTTATTAACCATTGCATATTGTGCGCATAAGTCATGACTTTTTTCTTTTTCAACAATAACAACAAGAATGATTTTTCTTTCATGATCATGATAAGCAGGTATTCTTTTCTTTTCTCCTAAGCAAGATCAAACATGCTAATTTGCAAAAAATTAACTCTTTAGCTCTACCCTACACCTATCGAGGTGACAACAAGCATATGAACCCAATAATTCGCTCCTAAGCATTCAAATCCAAATCTAGCCAAGACAAATACTCTACTCATGCAAGCCATCTCCTAGAAAAATTTTAAAAAGTCTCCCTTTTTGGGCACTCATGCTTACAACTCATCACAAGCTTGAAAATTGACAAGAAAGTCTATCCTAGGACATCATAATCATGCAAAAATACATCCAGACAACAATCATATGCTCAATTCAAAGAAAGCTCAAAACTATAGCCCGAACTCAGATGCTCAAGGGCTCCACAACATGCTACTCCACCCCCAAACTTAAAACATGCATTGTCCTCAATGTATAAAGAAAATAAGGCATAAACAAGCATGAGAACAATAAAAGAATGAGAGGAGTGAATAATACTGGCCTGAATTGAGGATGACTTCTTCCTTGAAATCTTGAAAGCTTGAAAGCAAAGGAGAGACAGAAAACAAGACCTACAACACAAAAACAAACAATGAATAAAAAAACACAAAGAAAAACACAACTGAACTTACTTGGGTTGCCTCCCATAAGCGCTTGTTTAACGTCATTAGCTCGACGTGCTCGTGCAGTCTCTGTCAAGGCACATAAAAATTCTCGTATTTCTTTGGACCCTTCTTTCTTGAATCAATAAAACTCACTATCGCTAGCAAGCTTACTAGTTTCTCATGGGCCCCTGAAACAGAATTATTTTTAGTATTTTTGTATAAAATAAACATAAAAGGAGAAAGATCAAAATAAAGAGACTCTGACTAAAAAATAAGCATTAATCTTACCTAGGAGGAGAGAAAATAAATTAGGAAAGAAACTAGAAAAGGAAAATGCTAAATCTAAATAAGGAAAAAAAAAATCTACAAAAGGAAAAAGATAAACAAATAAGGAATGCAAAAACAAATATGGCAAAAACAAATAAGGAAACTAGCAAATAAGGAAAAACTATACTAAAAAGGAAAAAACTAAAAAGAAAAATTCTATCTATGGAAAACTCAAACAAATATGGAAAAATCTAAATATGGAAAACAAACCAACATAGGAAAAAAATGCAATCTTCCTAAAAACAAAACTAACAAAAATAACAAAAAAATAAAATACACCCTAAACTAAGACCGGACAATTTTTCCACAATATCAATCTAGCTAAATGTGCCAATCCCCGGCAACGGCGCCAAAAACTTGATGTGCAATTTGCTAACCGCAAGTGTACGGGTCAAGTAATAATATAGTGTTTTCGTGTAAAACGAGTGTCGTCCTCTAGATTGGTTTTCTAGCAAATTAAGTATCGTGAATACTTTTGTCCAATTTTATTTAGGGAGCAAAACTCCATGAAAAAGATAAATCTAAATACAAAAAGCATAAAATAAAGGTGGAGACTCAAATGGAAAGACTCTTAGGGAATTGATTTCGTTGATTAAGATTGAGGATTGATTAATAGGAATGAATTGACCGTGCAATTATTCTACAAGCCAAGGAAACATTTATCACGATTACCTCTCCCGAGTATAATTGATTCTCATGCATATAACTAACTTGATATCCCTATCTAAGTTCATTAACATGCAAGGCATTATTCGGTTCGGTCCTTGTTATACTTCTAGAGATATTCTAAATCCCGTCACAAACTTAGAATTTCTACTCTAGTCATGCAATTGAACAAAGCAAGTCTTAGGCCAAATCCTCTCTCCCGAGTTAGATTCAACACTTAAATCATTCAATTAGTGATCAAGTAATTGAAAGCATTACACATAAAATTGCATGCATAAAATAAGAACACATTCATACCCAAAATTCAATCCAACAATTTAAGCAACTACATCAAACCCTAAGACAAACAACTAGCAATTCATAGTCTTTAAACCACAAACACTAATTGAAAGAAAAGCCATAAAAACTACAAGAGTTAAGGGAAAGAGAAAGGAAAACTCGAATCCGCCGACACCGCACGTCCCCGTCACGATCTCCACGTCTTCTCGCTTGATTCCCGCTCCTTGGCCTTGCCTTTGGCTCCCACAAAAGGTCTCTAGTCGAAATTAGGGCTAAAATCTCACCAATTGGACTCCCCTAATCCGTAGCTGAAAAGAGGAATTTATAGAAAATCTGTCGATAGCGTCGAGACGCTATGGACAGCGTCGCGACGCTGTCGCGATACTGCGAATCTGGAAAATTTGTCGAGAGCGTCGCGACGCTATGATTTTTTTTTTTTTTTTTTTTAATCAGCTGGGCTAAATTTGACTTCTTCCAACTTGATCCTTTTTCGATCATTTAGCCCTTTTTCATGTCCCAAACACGCAATTAGCTCAAATATTTATTTCCTACAAATACAACACAAAAACGCATCATTTTGGCCAATAAATTATAAAAGACTAGCTAAATTAATTAGGGAAAACTAGCTAGCTATGCTCGCTATCAAACACCCCCAAACTTAAGCTTTTGCTAGTCCTCGAGCAAACTAAAAATCAAGCATACAATAGAAGAATGGATGCAACAAACATAACTCAATCCTCAAGGCTCAAAAGTCAATAATCAAGCAATCAAGAGACATGCACATAAGGACCAATGAGGGAGACAAATCAAAAGTTTTCCAAAATTAACTTGCACAAGCGAGATCTAACTTAACGAGATCAGACTCTACTAGCCCGGGATTGGATTACTAAACTCTCAACTCATCTTCCCTCTACACTGGCACTAAGGATTCACTAACGAGTCAATGGAACAAATTAGTTTGTTTTCCTCCATACTTAGGTGCTTATAATTTAAAATTAAATCAAGCATTTATATGTGGCACTAGCTTTCACACACCTATTGCAGGGACCCTTAACCTGAGTTTTCTCTGGTTGGCCTAACTGATCACAACAGGGGTAGCTCTTTTTGCCTAAATCTTTATTACTCATTGAAAACTGTGCACAGGCAATGACTTTTTTTTTTTTTTTTTTTTTTTTTCAAATTGTGACAACAAGAATGATTTTTCTTTAAGAGCATGATAAGCATATATTCTTTTCTTTCCTCCTAAGCAAGATCAAACATGCTAATTTGCAAAAAATTAACTCTTTAGCTCTTCCCTACACCTATCGAGGTGACAACAAGCATATGAACCTAATAATTCGCTCCTAAGCATTCAAATCCAAATCTAGCCAAGACAAATACTCTACTCATGCAAGACATCTCCTAGAAAAAGTTTAAAAAGTCTCCCTTTTTGGGCACTCATGCTTACAACTCATCGAAAACTTGAAAATTGACAAGAAAGCCTATCCTAGGAAATCATAGTCATGCAAAAATAGCATCCAGAAAACAACCATATGCTCAATTCAAAGAAAGCTCAAAACTATAGCCCGAACTCAGATGCTCAAGGGCTCCACAAACATGCTATTCCACCCCCAAACTTAAAGCATGCATTGTCCTCAATGTATAACGAAAATAAGGCATAATCAAGCATGAGAACAAATAAAGAATGGAAGGGGTGAACAATACTGCCCTGGAATGATGACCTTTTCTTGAAAGCTTGCAAGCAAAGAGGAAACTGGAACCAAGACCTACAAAACAAAAACAAACAATAAATAAAAAGACGCAAAGAAAAACACAACTGAACTTACTTGGGTTGCCTCCCATAAGCGCTTGTTTAACGTCATTAGCTCGACGTGCTCGTGCAGTCTGTCAAGGCACATAAAAATTCTCGTGTTTCTTCGGGCCCTTCTTCCTTGAATCAATAAAACACACGATCGCTAGCAAGCTTACTAGCTTGTCATGGGCCCCTGAAACAGAACTATTTTTTGAATTTTTTATTAAAATAAGCATCAAAGGAGAAAGATCAAAATAAATAGACTCTGACTCTAAAACTGACTCGTGAGAATAGAAAAAAGAACAATCATATTCAACAAAGGATAAAGAAGATAAAACAGACGAAGGTTGATCAACCTCAAACTCTACCTCCTGAACTTCCTCTGTCACTGCAAGCTCATTTTCTTTTTCTTCCTCACAAACGTGTTCTTGAAAGGTGCTACAACTCTCCAATTCTTCCCCACTGTTCATGCAACTCACCCCTAAATGCTCATCCTCAACAAGATTGAAAGAAATACGCTCCTGAATAGGTGCCAATGAATCATCGGCCACATGACTCACTAGACATCCTATGGAAGTGGATCCCTCCTCACTAACTTCCTTTGGGGTCTGAAGTCCTTTTATAATTTCATCAAATTTTAGACTCCTCGCTCTAGACTCCGCAATATAATTTTGAACTATGCTTTCTAAGGAAGAATTTTCTTTTAAAGGGGTAAAACTTGAAGATGAAAAATTGGAATATGGAGTTGAATAAAAAGCCATTCAAATCAATTAAAGCAACAATGAATATTAGGCTTCCAATTAAATAATAACCCAACAAGAACAAAGGACTAAGACTCAAACAAATAAGGAAAAAAAATCAAAAAAGAAAAAGAACAAATAAGGAAAAGACAATTAAGGGAAAAAAAAACAACTAAGGAACAAATCAAACAAATAAGGAAAGAACTAAAATAGGAAAATTATAACTATGGAAACAAAAACCAAAGGAGAAAAACAAATATGGAAATAAAACAAATAAGGAAAAAGAAAAGCAATCTATCTACAAAATAAAAATAAAGAATGCAAAAACAAATATGGCAAAAACAAATAAGGAAACTAGTAAATAAGGAAAAACTATACTAAAAAGGAAAAAACTAAAAAGAAAAATTCTATCTATGAAAAACTCAAACAAATATGGAAAAATCTAAATATGGAAAACAAACCAACAAAGGAAAAAAAAATGCAATCTATCTAAAAACAAAACTAACAAAAATAACAAAAAATAAAATACACCCTAAACTAAGCTTGGACAATTTTTCCACAATATTAATTTAACTAAATATACCAATCCCCGGCAACGGCGCCAAAAACTTGATGTGTACTTTTCCTACCGCAAGCGCACGGGTCAAGTAATAATATAGTGAATGTAATTCGAATGTCGTCCTCTGGATTGGATTTTTAAGCAAATCAAGTATTGTGAATTATCTTGCTCAATTTTATTTAGGGATCAAAAAGTGATGAATGGATGATATGAAAACTAAATCAAAACAAGTAAAAAGTGTGGAAATTCAATTGGGAAAAATACTTAGGGAATTAATTTCGCCGATTAGTCTAGGATTGATTTTAAAGGAGTAAGTTATTATGCACAATGAAATTATGAGCCAAAGACCCTTTAATCACAACTACCTCTCCCGAGTATAATTGATTCTCATGCAAATTAACCAACTTGATATCCCTATCTAAGTTTATTAATATGCAAGGCAATGAGATCTTTTGACCAATTCTAAAGTTAATCTAAAACTGTCACGAATTAGAAAATAAACTTTAGTCATGCAATCTTGAGTATGTCTATATCAAATCCCCTCTCCCGAGCTAGATTCAAAACATAAATCATCCAACTAATGGCCAATTAATTGAAAGCATTAAATCAAGATTACAAACATAATAAACATTGCACAACTTAAACCATAAATCAATCCATAAACTCAATCAACTACATCAATCCCTAAGCGACAAGTTTAGCTACTCATCATTTGTATTACAAGCTCAACTAAACATAATAAAGCCATAAGTCTAACTAGAGAAAAGGAAAGGGAAAAGAAAACTCAATGTAGGCCGAGACCGAACGTCCCCGTCACGATCCCCACGAACGATGGGTTGATTTCCGCTTTTCTCCCTCTTGTTCAGCCTCAATCCTCTGTTTTCTCCTCTGTTTTACGGCTCCAAAAGTATCCCAAAAGAGTGCCCCCAAAAACCTAGCCGAAAAGAACTATAAATACTGATTTTTCGTCGTAGCGTCGAGACGCTGCCTCTAAAACACGTGCGTCTGGAATGGAAATAACGGTAGCGTCGAGACGCTATTGTCACAGCGTCTCGACGCTGGGACGCTGCCGCCTCTTCTAATTAAGGAAAACCAGCGTCGAGACCCTCCAAGAGTGGCGTCTCGACGCTGATGGGCAGAATGCCCTCTCTTGGCTCCTTGTTGCTTGAACTTTCCGGTTCTTTGGCATATTTTCACGTCCCGAACACCCGATTAACTCCAATTCCACGTTTTAGCTCTAATCATCGCTTTCCTACAAAATAAACAATAAAGCACAATAAAATGGCCCAAAAATCATAAAAGACTAGCTAAATTAAATAAGTAAAAGTAGCTAGCTATGCTCGCTATCATATACCCTTGCCTCAAACTCATCACCAACTAGGTTAAATACTCATTGCAAAGCTAAAAAATCCTTAGTTGTTCTATCTCTTGCCCCTTAGAATGACAACATTTTATGATGAAGCTCACCTAAGTCCTGGGAAACAGAAAAACTGCTGGATTATCATTCATCCTTCAAAACTTTTGCTCCATGAATTTTCTTAGCAAAATTTTCAACAATCGATTTTTTCAGCAAATAATTTTTCTCATTTTTTCATATTTCCTAGGTTATCTTTTGACACAAAGACAAACTGTGGGTATCACAAATGTCCCTGGTTACTCAACAACCTAGCAAATTATTTAATGAAGGAGAGGATTGCTCGAGCAAAACAATTGGAGTAGCAAAAAGTCCCCCAAACGTGAATTATTCATTGTCCTCAATGAATCCTTAATTTCATGAATTTTACCCCCAAACTTAAATTTTTCTATCTGAATTTTCAAACTAAGCGTGGGACTAGAACTAAGTTTAAAGTGGATCAAATAAATCAACACTACCTCAGAATCTTCTTGCCGCAGCGGTGACCAGGCTAGAAGAAATGCTCAAGCAAAAAATTTCTGGAGATCAGAATACCTTGATCTAATTAAGCTAACTAGTCCAAGCTTAAAAAATTCAGAAGAAAATAGTTAAGTTAGGAATGCTCAGTGCCATAGAACAGAAATACTTGGAAATTTCATTAAAAACAGAAAAAAATATACATCAGCAGATATTTTTGTGTGGCCTAGAAACAAAAAATAAAAACAAAAAAAACTGGGGTTCTCTTCTTTTTAGCTTTCTTTTTCGGAGCATCAGGTGTAGTAGGTTCAACTTCCTCTACATCCCTTTCCTTGCGGCCTCTCGTTTTCACCATTATAGACTTGAAAAAATTTCTTCACTCGAAGAATGGAAGGAAACAGAAATTTACAGAAGGAAAAACGAATGGAAGAAGAAACAAACCTGAGTGGGGTTTAAATGGGGCTTCAGCAAATAAAATAATTAGCGAAAAATCTTCCCCCATTAATATCTTTTACCGTTTAAACCTGCAAGTAATTAATCAAATTAAAATTTCAAAACGGTAAGATTTTGCCATAATGTTGTGCTGTCCAACGGCTCTGCCGTTCGATTTCCCTGTGCGACACGTGGAAGCACTTGATCTTCATGCAAATTACCTGCTCACCGAAAATTTAAATCCCAACGGTAAAAATATTTAATTCTTAACCACATCCGCAATATTCTGATGATATATTCACTCTAACCAGAAGTTTGCAAAAACAAACTGAGCAACAAGATTTTCTTCTAGAAGAATCTTTTCACACGAAAAATTCAAATTCAAACCGCCAAAATCAAATCTTTTCTTATTTAAAGCCGAATAAATCAGGAAAAATATTTATTAAACCCTAATCTAACCAAAAATTAAATAACAAAAATACAACCTAAAATCTAATCTAAACTAATTAGATTAATTAAAAATTAACTTGGCTAAATAAAATAAACCGAAAATAGAATCTACAGAAATAAACAAAATCACATAAAATTCAAACTTACCGAATCTGATTGAAAACAATTAAATTCAAACCAAATCTAATTAAAATAATCCAAATTAAACCAAATCATCGAGAAATAAAATCAGAACAACCACTGGGAGCTCAAAATATTGCTCTGTAAAAATGCTCCCGCAAATATCTCGCTCTCTCATTCATCAACCAACTTTAGGGAAGGATATTTCGACTGAAACTCCTCTCCCCAATAATGTTTCACACGCTGTCCATTAACTTTGAACACTCTCCCATCTTTTTCATCCTGCAAAGTAATTGCTCCATGGGGAAAAACTTCAATCACAATAAATGACCCTGACCATTTAGATTTTAGTTTCCCAGGAAACAATTTTAATCTAGAATTGTAAAGCAAAACCCTTTGACCTTTGACAAACTCTTTAGGTTTAATTTTCTTGTCATGCCACAGCTTAGTCTTTTCTTTATACATTTTTGAATTTTCATAAGAAAATTGGCGAAATTCCTCTAATTCATTAAGCTGCAGCATTCTAATTGCCCCGGCCCGACTCAGATCAAAATTTAATTTTTTTAAAGCCCAAAACGTTTTATGCTCAAGCTCTAATGGTAAATGACAAGCTTTCCCATATACTAACCTATAGGAAGACATACCTAGAGGAGTCTTATAGGCTGTCCTATAAGCCCAAAGAGCCTCATCCAACCTAAAAGACCAATCCTTCCTAGATGGATGGACTACTTTTTCTAGAATTGATTTGATTTCCCGATTGCTTATTTCAGCTTGACCGTTTGCTTGTGGGTGATAAGGGGTAGCTATCCTATGCTTAATTCCATACTTAGCTAAAAGCTTAGTTAAGACATTGTTAACAAAATGTGTACTCTCATCGCTCACTAGAGCTCTAGCTGTCCCAAACCGCGCAAAAGTGTGCGATTGAAGAAACCTTGATACTGTCTTGGCGTCATTCTGATGGCATGCAATGACCTCCACCCACTTGGACACATAATCAACTGCCAATATAAAAATATTGCCATTAGAAGGGAGAAATGACCCTATAAAATCAATACCCCACACATCGAATAATTCCACTTCCAAAATGTAAGTAAGAGACATTTCATCTCTAGGCCCTAAATTTCCTCTCCTTTGGCAAGCATCACATTGCTTGTAGAACCAGTGGGCATCCTTAAATAAGGAAGGCCAGAAGAATCCACAATACAAAATTCTCATAGCTGTCTTCTGACCACTAAAATGGCCTCCATACGGCGAAGAGTGACATTGCTCCAGGATTTCTTTTGCTTCATCACCTAAAACACACCTATGAATAATACCATCAGAGCATTGCTTATACATAAATGGCTCATCCCAATAGAAATATTTTGCATCATGCTTAAACTTTTTCATCTGCCTCCAATCCATATCAATAGAAGTGACTCCCTTTACCAAAAAGTTGGCAATATCAGCATACCAAGGGACATCCTTGATTACTTTTACCTCAATAGCGAAGAGCTGCTCATCTGGAAATGAATCTGAAATGGCAAATTGCTTCAGAAAAAATGATGTTGGATCAAGACGAGACAAATGATCTGCAATGACATTTTCTGATCCATTCTTATCCTTAATCTCCAAGTCGAACTCCTGCAATAATAAAACCCAACGAATTAATGTAGGCTTTACTTCTTTTTTAGACATTAAATACCTTATTGCTGCATGATCCGTGAAAACCGTGACTTTGGATCCAACCAAATATGGCCGAAACTTCTCAAAAGCAAACACAACAGCCAACAACTCCTTTTCAGTAGTTGTGTAGTTGACTTGTGCCTCATTCAAGACCTTGCTTGCATAATATATAAAATGGATAAATTTGCCTTGTTTTTGCCCCAGCATAGCACCTACTGCAACATCACTCGCATCACACATTACCTCAAATGGTAAACTCCAATTAGGTGCACAAAGAATGGGTGCTGAGATTAAAGCAGCCTTTAAAGTTTCAAAAGCTTTCCTACAATCTGCACTAAAGTAAAAAACATGATCAGTGCACAATAAGTTACAAAGAGGTTTACTAATTTTTGAAAAATCTTTTATGAACCTTCTATAAAATCCAGCATGACCTAAAAAACTCCGAATCCCTTTCACTGAACTCGGTGGTTCTAATCTTTCAATAACCTCTATTTTTGCTCGATCAACTTCTAGACCTTTCTTTGAAATTCTATGACCTAACACTATGCCCTCCTTCACCATGAAGTGGCATTTCTCCCAATTAAGAACTAGATGGGTATCCTCACATCTCTTCAACACCTTACCTAAATTATCCAACAATTCTGAAAAGACCCTCCAAAAACTAAAAAATCGTCCATAAATACCTCCATTGTGGACTCAATCATATCAGAAAAAATTGCTAACATATACCTCTGAAATGTTGCTGGAGCATTGCAAAGGCCAAAAGACATTCGCCTAAAAGCAAACGTCCCATAAGGGCAGGTGAAAGTGGTTTTTTCTTGATCCTCAGGAGTAATAGTGATCTGGTTATACCCAGAATAACCATCTAAGAAATAGTAGTAGGCCTGACCAGCCAATCTATCCAACATTTGGTCAATAAATGGTAGAGGGAAATGGTCCTTACGGGTGGCTTTATTAAGCCTCCTATAATCCATGCAAACCCTCCAGCCAGTTACTGTCCTGGTTGGGATCAACTCATTGTCTTTATTAGATACCACTGTGACACCTCCTTTCTTAGGAACACATTGGATAGGGCTCACCCAATTGCTATCTGCAATTGGATAAATAATGCCAACATCCAACCATTTAATCACCTCCTTTTTAACAACCTCTTTCATTACAGGGTTAAGCATTCTCTGTTGCTCAATACTCCTAAAGGATCCCTCCTCTAGAGTGATTTTAGGCATACAAAAAGATGGGCTAATTCCCTGAATGTCGGCCAATGTCCAACCTATTGCCTTGCGATAATGCTGCAGCAACTTTATTAAGGCCTCTTCATGCTCCGACATTAAATCTGATGCAACAATAATGGGCAACGTCTCACCCTCCCCAAGATACACATACTTTAGATGATCCAGCAAGGGCTTCAAATCTAAAGTGGGTGCCTCAATCAGGGATGACTTAATAGGAGGAACTTTCCTCTGATCCAAATCTAAAGACTCAAAAACATCTTCACACCTAGACACTTCTTTTTCATTTTTTCTTTGTAATGAACAAACTTCTAAATCCTCTACACTAACATCTCCATGATCTTCCAAATGCTTGTCGACCGAATCCTGCATTGCTGCCTCAACAATTGTGTTCTCTAGAATCCTAATGAAAGAGCAATCTTCCATTTCGTCTGGATACTTCATGGCCTTAAAAACATTGAACTTTACTTCCTCATTATAAACCCTCATTGTTAATTCTCCTTTTTGAACATCTATTAATGCCCTACCAGTAGCCAAAAATGGACGACCAAGAATAATTGGGACATCTTTATCTGCCTTGTAATCTAAGATAATAAAATCAACAGGAAATATGAACTTATCTACTTTCACTAAGACATCCTCAATTTTACCCTCTGGATATGTGATAGACCTATCAGCTAATTGAATTGTGATTGTGGTAGGTCTAGCTTCACCAATACCTAGCTTTCAATAGACCGAAAGAGGCATAAGGTTAATGCTTGCACCTAAATCACAAAGTGCTCTACCTAACTCTTTTCCACCTATAGACACATGTATAGTAAATGATCCTAGATCCTTAGCCTTGGTCGGTAGCCCATTCTTAAGAATAACACTACATTCCTCAGTAAGAGATACAATTTCAAACTCACCTAACCTCTTCTTCTTAGTTAAAATATCCTTAAGAAATTTAGCATAATTAGGAATTTCCTCTATAGCTTCTACTAAAGGGATATTTATATGCAATTGCTTAAGAATCTCTAAAAACTTCTTAAATTGACCATCCTGATTCTTAGGCCTTTGCCTTTGTGGAAAAGGTAGAGGTGGTACATAAGGTAGGGGCGGCACATAAGGTGGTTCCACATCTGGAACAGAACCAGATGCTCCAGCATTATTGTTGTTGCCTCCAACACCCTGACCAGACTCCAACTCTTTCTCAATAACAACATTTTTATCATAATTTTTCTCTATATCCTGGGGTTTACTAGGCTCTTTTCTCTCTTCTAGTGGCTTACCACTCCTAAGAGTCACTGCCTTTACCTGCTCCTTACCTTCCCTTTTAGGGTGTTCAGTATCTGAAGGAAGTTTCCCTTGAGGCCTTGCCTTTAGCTCATTAGCTAGCTGGCCCACCTGCAATTCCAGGGCTCTCGTTGAAGCTTGATTACTTTGAATTGCGGCGTCTGTACGAGCCATATATTCTTTCATCATCGTTTCAAGAGAACTCTCTGAATTTTGCTGGGGCAAAGCCTGCTTATTTTGCTGGGGCAATACCTGCGCTTTAGCAAATCCCAATTGGTTCACCTTTTGCTGTGTTTGCACATTATTTCCTTGTCCTCATGAGAAGTTGGGGTGGTTGCGCCAACCTGGATTATAAAAGTTAGAATAAGGGTTATTCCTCTGATTACCTACAAAGAACACAGAAGCTGGATTGCTGGGGCAAAACTCGTAGTTGTGCTCTTCACCACAATAGACACATGCTTCCTCTGCAACTTGGTTCACCACTGCAGCAGGCTCCACTGCTGGTGGCTGCTGATGACTAACCACTGTTACATTTTTAAGAGCGTTAGCTAACATTGCAATATCAACCCTAATGGTAGACACACCATCAACCTCTAACACACTCTTAACCTTTTTATTTGTGTCTCTAACATCCGACCACTGACAACTATTAGTTGATATTCTTTCTAAAATTTCATGGGCTTCATGAAAAGTTTTTGCCAAAAGAGCCCCTCCAGCCGAAGCATCAACCATACCTTGGGTTGCTCCATTTAACCCATTGTAAAATGTTTCCATTTGGATACAATGTGGCAAACCATGGTGGTGACACTTTTGCAAAAGCTCTTTAAACCTCTCCCAAGCCTCACTAAAAGTCCCATCTTCAAGTTGCCTAAACCCTACTATTTCACTCCTCAATTTAGCATTCCTATTTGGTGGGAAATATTTACTTAGAAATTTTTCTGCTAACTCATTTCATGTCCTAATTGATCCTGGAGCAAAAGAATTTAACCATGCCTTTGCTCCATCTCTAAGAGAATACGGGAACAAAGTTAATCTAAGGGCATCTCTAGGCACTCCTTGAATTACAAAAGAATCACTAACTCCTAGAAAAGACTTAATATGTAAATGGGGGTCTTCAGATGACAAACCATGGAATTGACCCACGGTTTGCACATCTGAAACATTACCGGTTTCATTTCAAAATTTGCTGCCTCAATTTGAGGACGTGCAATCCCTGGATTTAACTCATCAAAAATTGGAAAAGCATACGCTCGAATGGCTCTGGCCCTATCATTTGCTAACAAGATAGGATTCTCAGCCTGATGATTTTGCTGTCCATTTTGCTCCAGCGGTCGATTCTGCTGGGGATCTACTGGATCTTCTAGAGCCTGCGGGAGACGCGACACATCAGCCATTGGATTTTGGTTTCTACGCTGCTCTCTCCTTCTTCTCCTGAATGTCCTCTCGATTTCTGGATCAAGTTCGAACCTTACCCCAGACGAATCGCTCATGCACCAAACTCACACCTGCAAAAACAAAAGAAACAATCAAAAAGTTCTAGCACCAAACCACTAAAACACATACGCAAAACAGATCAGATAAAAACTTATTCAAGTCCCCCGGAAACGGCGCCAAAAGCTTGTTGGGTTTCCAGAGTAAGTAAAAATAAGGTAAAAATTAACTCTAGAACTCTGTGCAAGTATACACAGTCCGCAACAAGTAATGAGTATTTATCGAATCCAAGGTCTGAATTAGTTCTCACTTTATCTATTTTGTTTAGCTTTTCAATGGTTTCAATGGTGGTTAAAATGATTGGTTTTTATAGAATGCAGAAGCAAAAGAAATGACAGAACAGAAAGTAAACAAATAAGCAGATAGATTAGAAACAGGTGTTGGTCAGGATTTAGTAATTGTTTTAAAAGATGCTCTAGCAATATTATTGATCAGGCAAAACTCTTGCAGTCTTATTAGCAGGATGCTCCCGGAACTTTGGATTTTTTGGAATGTGTTTCAACTCCAATGACGCACTACCGATCAAACACTAGGCAACTGGCTATCCCTAGCTCAGTCACTGGCGTTCACCAATACACAATGATCTAGTGTGATTAAATGCCACACACTCCCCAAATCATCCCTGAAACTAGGAAGTGATATTCATACTGGCTGGCCAAGCGGGCACGAAATATAAATAAGCACAACAAATAACCAAGATGCATCAAATCAACATATATTGCATAGAGATTAAGCACGATAATTACATATTTCCTAACCAACACCTAAACTTACTTAGTTCATAAAGTGCATAGTAACACACGTTACAATCTGAGTAAGTGCATCCATAATTACAAAATAATACAAGAAAATACTAATTTCCTTGATCAACTTCGTAATTGATGGTCTTCTTGTAATCTCCAATCTTCCTCCTCTATTCGGCTCCCAATGATGGAAATGAGAAGTGATCCCTTTCCCAGAGTGGAATGTTCCTCCCAAGAAAGGAATCAGACTTTCCTCCCAAGGATGAAATTATTTTGACTTGAGATGGCTCATCCTTTTATAGAGTGATAGTAAGCCCTAATTAGGTCAAATTGGACACGTGGATGGCTCTCCTAGCTTCTTAAATCCGAGAATAGCTCAACAAACTTCGGCTTATTAAAATGGATAACGAGCTGTGACGTGGCAATTTTGCTCCCTACTTTGCTGGAGCACAGAATTTGCTCCCTCAAGTCGCTCAGCAATATATACTGCACAAAATAACTTCCAAAGCATCTATTCTTCCAAAAGACACACAAATCAATATAGAAATAAGGTCTAAATAACTCCCTTTTGGAGAGTTATCACTATGCTAATTCTTGATAGAGAGGTGAAGGTCCTTCGTAATCGCGAGATAGCTCTCGTAAAGGTCCTTTGGCGAAATCATTTGTTTGAAGAGGCAACGTGGGAGAGAGAAGAGGAAATGATGGCTAAGTATCTAGAGTTGTTCTAGGGCTAGCAACTTTCGAGGACGAAAGTTCTTTTAAGATTAATATGATGTAACAACCCAAAATGTTTTTTTTAAAAAAAAGAAAAAAAAGAGGGAAGTGGGCGTTTTGCCCGGTCAAGAGGGAAGAATGGGGGGAAATTTCCCCCCCCCAACATTTTCGGTCAAAGGTCAAAGGACCGTTTAAAAAAAAATCTGAGATATTTTTTCTTCTCCCTCACACACGCTCTCTCTCTCTCTTGATAGCTCTCTCTCTCGTTCTCACTCTCTCTCTTTCGTGCACCAGATCGCCGCCGCCTTCCTCCGTGCCTCCGCTGTCAATTTCCGCCGTGCCTCCACCATCGTAGCCTCCCACACCGCCGCTGGTAACGCCCTCATCTCCCTCTCAGATTTCTCTCTCTCTCTCTTGTTTCTTTCTTTCTCTCTTGGCTCTCTCTCTACTGTGTAATAGTCGCTGCCTTTCTCCGTCGTAGATCGCCGCACACCGCCGCCGGTTTCGTCTCCTCTGGTCTCTCTCTCTCACTCGATTGCAACAACCACGAGCAGCCACCGCCACCCTCGGTCTCGTCCGCTGCCGCCACTATCTGCAGCAAAACCGTCTGTTGCTGCCTTTCAGGTCTGTTCATCGCTGCTGTTTGAATTTCCACCCTAGTCTTTTAAAGGTTGATTGGGTAAGGATTGTTTGGACTTTTTTTTTAATCCTATTATTATTTTCTGTTTTGTCAAATTGAACGTCGAAACATGGATAGGTGGTTGAGTTGGGTTAAGGCCTTGGTGGTAAGTCGATTTTATTTAAAGGCAGAGCGAAAATTTTCCCAAAATCTCAGTTGGGTAAGAAGTTCAGGCCTTAAACTTCTGTATTTTTATTCTTGGCAGTGCTATGCTAGGACCTAGTTGTATTATTAAATTATTAGGAGCTGTGGGATTACTAGGAAAACTTGTGGGCCGAGTCCTTTTGTTCTGTGTTGAGTTATTAGGTAAGTTAACTTGCTGAATTAAACTCTAATTTTGCATTGAAATGACAATGGTGCTTCTGGCATAAGACTGTGTTATATGTTTGAGTTGAGACTGAGAAGATATGAATGCTTTTGTTTTCAAGAATATGGTTGCTGTGTATTTATGCTATGAGATAGATGCGAGTGCATGACTTTGATATATGATGGTTGACTGGCAATGTATGTAGATAGTGAGAAGTGGTGATTTCTTTGTTCAGAAGTGTTGAATGTCTGTTATGTTTCCTGCAAATGACTGAGTTGGGATGGTACATACTGGTCTAGCCTGTCAGTAATCTTTGAGAGAATGAATTCCATTGGTTAGGTTGCAGTTAAAATTAGCCTGAGTGCTAAGAGGCCTTAAAGGGAAAAATGTAAGAAAGGGAAAAGAATAGGCTAGTTACTCTACTAGGAGTTCGTGTCAATTAATCACCAAAGACTGAGATGTATTAGACTGAAATGAGGAGCTAAATCATGTAACGCTCGAGGATAGGAGAGGTACATGAATGAACCGAGATCACATCCGAATGAGAAGGATCCTGAGGACATGAAAGTATGATCAAGATAAGCTTAAAAGAATTGATAGATACTACCTATACCAACAAGGTGCACCTTCCTTTTCGGTGGCTCAATCATAGGAACTTTGAAGTTAAGCGTGCTTGGCTTGGAGAAGTTCTATGTTGGGTGACCTTCTAGGAATTTTCCTAAGAAGCATATGAGTGAGGACAAAAAATGCTAAAAGAACCTCGTGTTGGTTTTTGGGGACAGTCTTCTAGATTCCGAATCTTGCGTCTGGGGCGTTACAACGACGTTCGACGGTGGTGTGGCGGTGTGAGTCTGAGAGAGTAGTGAGATGGAGAAAAGAGAAAAGACGCTGAGGGGAAAAAAATCGTGGGTTCTCTCTTTTTCCTTTTTTTTTTTTTAAAAAAAACCCACTTGCCGTGATAATTGGGGGGCAGGTGTGAAATCAGTCTCCCCTCTCTCCCTCTTTGACTTATTTTAAAAACTTTTTTTTTCACGGTTGTTACAAAAATATTATGTCTTAAAGAAAAATATATGATTTTTTTTAATAGACTTGTCATTAATTTGTGCATGTTGGTTGTCCTATTAAAAAATGTGCTTTGTAAGAGCTTTTGGAAGAGTTGTTCAATTATTTTTCTTAAAGGGAGTATTTTTATGAAAATTAATTTATACTCTTGATTTCTCTTAGCTATTTACTCAAATTGGTAAAAGAAAAATTTATTTGTGATGTTACCATGTTTATCTTTGATTCATAGTATCCTATTTACATGATATACTTGTTGATTGAGTTTTGCTATTATTTGGTATCAATATTTGATTTCATCCATTGGTGCTTAATTTATGGTATTATTTGATATTCAGGTATCTCAATTGTTTGAATTTTAATTGAACTTAATGAGTTATTGTCGACAGATTAATTTTCTTTATATCTAATCTTTTATAGAGATAGAAATTTTTTGTGCCTAATCATGAGAATTAAAATTGCTTTATTGAAATTTTTCATGTCTTATGCATGTTCTTCTTGAATCAAATTCTTTTATGAAAAATATTTATGATTTGTCTAAGATAGATTGAATTAGCATGATTTTTTTTTTTTTATTTGGCTATCTTGTGCAAATTATTATTCTTGGATGACCTTTTTTTTATGATTTTATCTCGTTGATATGTATTGGTTTTCTTATTAGGAGAATGCATATTTTTAGGGGGAGTTGTATCATTTTATATGTGAACTTTAATTTAATTTGACCTTAAATGAAATTGGTTTGCTTGCAATAATTATTGAGGGTGTTTCATTAATTCATATCCTCTTTAGTTCAATTTTAGGAAGAAAAATGTATTGATTTATCTTTTTCTTTGTCTCTCATATTGATGCCTTTTTAATTTTTGATATAAAATTGATATTATTTTTGAATGAATTAAATTTGGTATCTTGCCTAAATTCCATGAATTTGATTTTTTTTTTTATATATTGTCTTGATTCTTATCAATTGGTATATGGTGTGAAATGTTTTAGTGTTATGTTTAAATATTTTATATATCTTGTTCTTTTTTAATTGGTATCTCATAGTGCTTAAATGGTTGAAATTTTCCTTATTAGAGTGTATATGCTATTTCAAATTCATTGAATTGGTTTCTAATTTTGGCATGTTTTGAAGTCTACTACTCTATTTGGAACATCTTGTTTAATGTCTGTTGATGGAGAAATTTTGACCAATCACGAATTGCCACGTCATTACATAAAATTAATGACGAAATTAAAATTAATTAAATTTGGGACCAATTATAAATTGACATGTGTCCCAAATTTAATTTGAAAACAAAGTTGGCCAATTATAAATTTATAGAGCCGAATTTCAATTTGATCAATTAATTAAAATTAAATTATTTTGATCAAATTAATTAATTTGACCAATTAATTAAAAAAGAATAATTATTTGGATCAAATTTGGGTCTTTTAAATATTTGGGTCATATGGTTTTGGGTCAAATATGAACAAAACCCAAGACTAAATGGTTGAGCCCAAGACCAATAAAGCCCAAGCCCAAGTTGTTAGGCCCAAAAGTCACCAGGGCCCATCCTGCGAGAACTCTATAAATAGAGGAGTTCTCCACCATTTCAAGGGTTCAGAATTTTGGAGCTCTCAACCAAACTTAGAGAATTTAGAGAAATTCCCCCAAGACGGAAGACTGAAGACTCTGAAATCTATAAGTTTCAAAGCGCTGAACACTTCTTGAAGACTGAAGACTCCTTCAAGACTGGAAGACTTCAAGCTTCAAGAATCCATTAAAGCTTCAGACTCGAGATCAAGCATTCCAGCCCTCGAGTGAAACACATTCACACACAAGAGAGAGAATCAGAGGATTAACATTAGAGATTGTACACCCACACACATACAAACATAAATACAATTACATATTTATTCCACGTGTTCCATCTTCAAAGTTACGTGCGAACAAATTGGCACGCCCAGTGGGACCATCTCTACCTCTCATCTCTTTCTCTTGTTTAAAGATCCAACCAACGTGATGGCACCAAAGAAAGCTCCCACGAAGGTTACCACATCAAGCGACTCTTACACTGGTCCTATCACTCGTAGTCGTTCCCAAGGAATTGAGATCAAGGAGGATCATACTCCTCTTGCTGTTGCAAGCAGGATCTCAAAGCTGATTGAAGAATCCTCTAAGGATAAGGTTGCAGTCAAAGACAACCCTCTCTTCGAATCTGTCATTCCAACATCTAAGCAGCCAAAGGATACACTAAATCCTGATGTGATGTCCATCATGATGGCTGATGTAGACCAGGATGAAAGAATAGCAGAGATGGAAAGAAAACTCAATCTCTTAATGAAGACAGTTGATGAAAGAGATCTTGAGATTGCCTATTTGAAGAACCAGCTGCAAAACCGAGAAACGGCGGAGTCTAGCCAGACCCCTGCTGCAGGAAAGAATGATAAGGGGAAGGCTGTCGTGCATGAGGACAAACCACAACACTCCGCGTCAGTTGCCTCTTTGTCTACCCAACAACTGCAAGACATGATCATGAATTCCATCAAGGCTCAATATGGTGGACCCACTCAAAGTTCCCTCGTGTATTCCAAACCTTATACAAAGAGGATTGACAATCTCATACTGCCCACTGGGTATCAGCCTCCCAAGTTCCAACAGTTTGACGGAAAGGGCAACCCAAAGTAGCACATCGCCCACTTTGTTGAAACCTGTGAGAACGCTGGTACTCAGGGAGATTTGTTTGTTAAGCAATTTGTCCGAACACTGAAAGGAAACACGTTCGATTGGTACACTAACCTGGAGCCTGAGACAATTGACAGCTGGGAACAGATGGAGACAGAGTTTCTGAATCGCTTCTAACGTACGAGACAGACAGTTAGTATGACAGAACTCACGAACACAAAGCAGCGAAAGAATGAGCCAGTCATTGACTACATCAACCGTTGGAGAGCCTTGAGTCTCGACTGTAAAGATACTCTCTGAGGTGTCCTCTGTTGAGATGTGCACCCAAGGCATGCACTGGGGACTTCTTTACATCTTGCAGGGGATAAAACCTCGAACCTTTGAGGAATTAGCGACTCGCACTCATGATATGGAGTTGAGCATCGCTAGTAGAGGGAACAAAGATCCCGTAATCCCAGACATGAGGAAAGAAAAGAAGGAAGTCGAAGGCACTTAGAAAGTTACGAAGAGTGCCACGAAAGAATCCATGGTCGTCAACACAACCCCTGTGGAACTTTCCACCAAAGGAAGGGAAAACAAAACAAATAAGCGAGTGGAGACAGGTGAGAGACGTCGCCTAACTTTAAAAGAAAGACAAGAAAAGGTGTATCCGTTTCCGGACTTCGAAATTCCAGATATGTTGGAACAGCTGTTGGAGAAGCAACTAATTGAACTCCCAGAATGCAAACGACCAGAAGAGTTAGGGAAAGTCAATGATCCTAACTATTGCAAGTATCACAGAGTTATTAGTCACCCGGTGGAGAAGTGTTTTGTATTAAAGGAGTTAATCCTTAAATTGACTCGCGAGAAGAGAATTGAGTTAGACCTTGATGAGGTGGCTCAGGCGAATCATGCAACAATAGCGGCAAGTGTAAGGGATCAACTTCCCCTAATCTCCTTATGTGGTTATGAAGAAAAGCTGATTCAATTTGGGACCCTTGATCCCGTAGTGGTTCGATTCCAAAAAGAAGCCATAATGAATGGATCCCAAGAAAAATATGATTCCATCGAAGATGAGAACGGAGGTTGGACCCTTGTCGTTCGTCTCAAAAAGCAAAAGCAAAGTTACGCACGGAAAGAGTCCCGCCTGTTTCGAGATAGTAAAAGAAAGGTTCAGTCTCAAAGGAAGAAAGAAAAAAAGAAGTCAAGGAGGACAAAGCCTGTCGTGGAGGAAAATGAAGATTTCTTTTGCCCTCCACAACCCATAACTTAGGCAGAATACTTCCCAAGGCGCTTTCTCGATGATAGTCAAGGAGAGGCACTTGAAACTGTCACGTGTCACATTGTGGACGTGGTGGAAGATGATGACGTCCCTGCTAGCTCCTCGGGAACGGTGGCAGGTCCAGGAGAGTTATCTTCCTTCAGCATAAATGACTTACTGTCACTTCCTGAGGAAGCTAAAAGCGTCCTTATTAATGCATTGATAGAGTCTGATGGTACAAACATCCCAACCTCCGAGGCACGCACATGTGCTTCGTGTTGCATGTCTATCGGATTTTTTTGATGAAGATGCTGCTAGGGTGAAAGCCTCACAATAGACCTTTATTCGTCTCAGGATACATTCGAGAATAGAGGGTTAGTCGGATCCTCATCGATGATGGATCAGCTGTCAATATAATGTCTAAGTCAACCATGAAGCAATTAGGCATCTCAATGGAAGAATTATCAAGCAGTAAATTGGTGATTCAAGGTTTCAATCAAGGCGGACAACGAGCGATTGTCATGATACACCTCGAGCTCATCATTGGGGATTTGAAGGCCGATACTTTGTTTCATGTGATAGATTCCAAGACCACTTATAAGCTGCTATTAGGTCGTCCTTGGATCCGTGGCAATGGGGTGATAACCTCTACATTGCACCAGTGCTTGAAATTCTATCAAGATGACATTAAGAAAGTTGAAGCTGACACTAACCCATTTTCAGAAGCTGAATCCCATTTCGCTGATGCAAAATTTTATATGAAGAGCGACAACGCAGGGGAAACTATACCTGCATAAATCCCCTTGATAAAAAAGAATGAGAAATTCAATTTAGAAACACAAGCTGATGCAAGAAAGGAAGCTGTTGAAGATGTGCAGGCATCCGACCTAAAAAAGGGTGAAACATCTACAAGCCTTGAGAAACCTAAGGTTGTAAAGGATGAGAAATGTTCAAATTCACCTATCTTACGATACGTCTCTTTGTCTCGATGTAAAAAGGGTGAATCACCTTTCACAAAATTCTCAAAAAACTTAAAGGGCGGCGACGTTGAAATTCTGAAGGAGAGTTTCACTACACCTCTTACAAAGATCACAAAGCAAGAGGTTAAGAAACCTGAGGATGACTAGATAAAAATGATCCTACCTGACAAACGAACTAAAGATGGGTTTGACCCTAAGGCATACAAACTTCTAGCGAAAGCAGGTTATGACTTCACAATTCACACTGAGTTTAAGAGTCTAAGGATTTTTTATGAAAGATCTGAGTTCTCTGCAACACAGAAGAAACTTCTACAGGAAGGTTATTTTAGATTTAGGTTGTTTAAATTTTGCATGATTTATTTTAATTCGTTGTTATTTTTAATTCAGTAGATTTTATTTTCGAGTATTTTTATTATTTTTGCCAGTTTAGTTTTTATTTATTCCGATTAGATTTAGTTAGATTTTATTTCAGTTTATATTTTCGGTTATTTAAATTCTGTTAGATTAGGTTTAAAAAGAATTTTCCTGATTTATTCGGCTTCGGATAAAAAAAAAGATAAGATTTTATTTAAGCGGTTAATTTAAATTTAAAATTTCCTGATTTGATTCTTCTATTTTGAGTTTGAATTCCGTATCCAAGATTCTTCAGGTAATTTTTTGCTCAGAAGGTTGTTGCGGCAAAGTTATGGCTGAAACAAGTCTTTCGAATAGGAAGTGTTTTGATGTGAATTAATTACTTTTACCGTTTGATTTTGAATTTTCTGTGGACAGGTAAATTGCATGGATGCTGCCACGTGTCGCGCAGGGGTAATCCAACGGTTTAGCCGTTTGACAGCACATAATTATTTACCATGGGCGATTGAAATTCAAGATTTTACCGTTGATGGATTTAATTTACAGATTGCATGAGATTTGAACGGTAATTCCATTTAATGAGGGGCAAAATCTTTCGGTTACGATTCTTTTTGCTGAAGCCTAGCCTATTTATTCACACCCTTCGGTAAGTTTTCTCACTTCATCTTCTTGTTCATCCCTTGCCGTTTGTATTTTTCTTCTTTTTCTGTGTGCGGTAAAATTCCTTTGAGTCTTCAATGGCGAAAATGAGAGCAAGAAAAGAGAGAGACAATGAGGAAGATGAGGTAGTTGTTACCCCCGAAGCACCGAAAGCTAAGGCAAAGAAAAAGAAAACACCAGAAGAGAAAGAGGCTAAGAGGAGAAGAAGACAACAGAGGGCTGAGGATGAAGAAATAGTGCTGAAGGTAGTCGAGGAGGTTGCTGCCGAGGCAGTTGAAGAAGGCAATCCGAAGGAACCTGAAGGCCAAAACCCAGAGCAGACTGAGCCGATAGTTGCGGATACAGAGGAAGTTCGAGAAGAAAATACAGAAGAAATTCAAGAAAAAAAAGACTGAGGATGCGCAAGAAGAACGGGCAGAGGTTGCGTCTGAAAAAGGTAATGAGCAAGAACAGGAGGCTCGAGTGGAGGTGATCATGCCGGAAGTACCAAAACGTCGCCGCCGGAAGCAAAAAGCCGGTCGTGTTAAGGTAGTCCGAACTGATGCTCCCTCGCCGCCAACCACTGACTCTAAGAGAGAAAATGCAGAAAGAGAGGAACAGGAGAAAAAAGAGGCCGAGGATAAAGCAAGAGAGGAAGCAGAGAAAAAGGTTGAAGATGAAAGGTTGCTCAAGCAAAGGGCAGACTAGGGCAAGAGTGTTACTGCAGCATTGGAGGAACCTGACGAGATAGAAGAGCCATAGTTGCCGTATGTCCGCTTCGTCAGCCGTCTTGCCAGAGCAAAGTATGATGAGTTGCTGAAGAGAGACTTCCTGTTCGAGAGAGGATTTAGTGGTGATCTTCCACATTTTCTGAGGGCCGACATTACGAACCACGGTTGGGAGTTATTCTGTTCCAAGCCTGAATCTGTGAACGCGCATGTAGTGCGCACGTTTTATGCAAATATTGACGAGGAATAGGGTTTCCAAGTTATCGTTCGAGGTGTAGAAGTGAACTCGAGTCCTGGTGCCATTAACGCCCTGTATAACCTTCAGAATTTCCCCCATGCAGGATACAATGAAATGGCTGTGGCGCCATCTAATGAGCAATTAAGCGGTGCTGTGCGGGAAGTTGGTGTTGAAGGGGCGCAGTGGAGGCTTTCGAAAATAGAGAAGAGGACATTTCAGCCAGCCTATCTTAAGAAGGAAGCAAATACATGGATGGGATTTATCAAACAGAGGTTGCTTCCAACGACTCATGACTCGACGGTTTCTAGGGAATGTGTTCTTCTGGCTTTTGTGATTTTACAGTCTCTCAGTATTGATGTGGGCAAGATTATTGCGAGTGAAATATCTGGATGTTGGAGGAAGAAAGTTGGGAAGTTGTTTTTCCCGAATACAATTACGATGCTTTGCAAGAAAACAGGGGTTCCGGAGAATGAAGGAGATGTAATATTGTTTGACAAGGGAATCATCGATACGTCTAACTTGGCACAGCTTCAGCGTACGCAAGAGGCACGTCAGGGTGGGCTTGTTTATGGCATTCACAAGATTGTAGAACAACTTGCACTGTCGGCCAGCAGGCAAGAGTTTGCTGAGAGGCAATCTCTAACTTTCTGGAGCTATGTTAAACGTCGTGATGCCAACAATAAGAAGGCACTAGAGGAGAATTTTTCCAAACCATACCCAGCCCTTCCGGTGTTCCCTGATGATTTGTTGAACCCCTGGATTCCGCCGCCACATGCTGAAAGAGAAGAAGAGGATGATGAAGAGCAGGGTCAGGAAGATTGACGGATGCAATGATTTTGAGCGAGCATTATTTTTGTTTTTCTATTTTTGATTGCTCACGTATATCTGACCCTACTTTTTGTTGCTGTTCTGTTTTCTTGCTTTTAAATTTTCTGTCTTTAGGCCATCAAAATATCTGCTTATGTAATTTCTTTCTTTATTTTTAATGAAATTTCCGAAGTCGTTTCTGTTCTATAAGCACTGAGTAATTCTAGCTTAACTAATTATTTTCTTCTGAATTTTTGAAGCTTGGACTGGTTAAGCTTAATTAGATCAAGGTATTCTGATCTCCAGAAACCTTTTGCTTGAGCATTTCTTCTAGCCTGGTCGATGTTGCGACAAGAAGATTTTGAGGTAGTGTTGATTTATTTGATCCACTTTAAGCTTAGTTCTAGTCCCACGCTTAGTTTTAAAATTCAGATAGAAAAATTTAAGTTTGGGGGTAAACTTCATAAAATTAATGATTCATTGGGGACAATGAATAATTCAAGTTTGGGGGACTTTTTGCTACTCCAATTGTTTTGCTCGAGCATTCCTCTCCGTCATTAAATAATTTTCTAGGTTGTTGAGTAACCAGGGACATTTGTGATACCCATAGTTTGTCTTTGCGTCAAAAGATAACCTAGGAAATATGAAAAATGAAAAAATTATTTGCTGAAAAAAGTGATTCTTGAAAATTTTGCTGAGAAAACTCATGGAGCAAAAGTTTTGAAGGATGAATGATAATCCAGTAGTTTTCTGTCTCCCAGAACTTAGGTGAACTTCATCATAAAATGTCGTCATTCTGAGGGGCAAGGGATAGAATAACTAAGGATTTTTTTAGCTTTACAATGAGTATTTAGCCTAGTTGGTGATGAGTTTGAGGCAAGGGTATACTACACCATAAAGTGGGTCATCCCATGCTTAAGAGCTTATGACTGTAAGGCTGCTTTAAGTCTGAAAAACAAAAATATAAACCCCTTAAAAATGTATTTTAATATATCTGATAATAGAGCTAGGCTGTGGCAAGTTCTTAGAATTGAGTTAAAAGTGGTGATAATTTGTCCATGCCGGAAGAACTATTTTGCTGCAGCAGAGCTCGGTTTTGCAGAATGCTCAGGTAGTGTTGGATTATCTTACTTGATTAAGTTATACTTTGTCTAACGTTTTGAGTTCTTAAGGGAAGGTTGGTTAGTATTCCTCGGGACGCGCAATAGTTCAAGTTTGTGGGTATGATAACTCTCCAAAAGGGAGTTATTTAGGCCTTATTTCTATAGGGATTTGTGTGTCTTTTGTGCTAAATAGGGTTGCTTTTAGATATATATTATATGTTTTAACCCATTTGGAAGAATGGATGCTTTGAAAGTTATTTTGTGCAGAATATATTGTTGAGCGACTTGAGGGAGCAAAGTCTGTGCTGCAGCAAAGCTGGGAGCAAAACTGCCACGTCACAGCTCGTTAGCCAATTTAATGAACTGAATTCTGTTAAGCTATTCTCAGGATAAAGGAGCAAGGAGAGCCATCCACGTGTCTAGGTCAACCTAATTCAAGCCTCCTATCACTCTATAAAAGGAGATAGCTGCCCAAGTCAAATTCATTCCTTTTTGGAAAGGAAATTCCATCCTTGGGAGGAACATTCCACTCTTGGAAGGGGATCATTTCTCATTTCCATTTTTGGGAGCCGAATAGGGAAGAGAGATTGGAGACCTACAAGAAGACCATCAATTCCAAGCTGATCAAGGGAATTAATATTTTCTTGTATTACTTTGTAGTTATGGATGCATATACTTATATTGTAATGTGTGTCTCTATGCGCTTTGTGAACTAAGTAATTTTAGGCGTTGGTTAGGAAACATGTAGTTGTCGTGCTTAATCTCTATGCAATAAATGTCGATTGATGCATCTTGATTATTTGTTGTGCTCATTTATATTTTGTGCCCGCCTGGCCAGCCGGTATGAATATCACTTTCTAGTTTCAGGGATGATTTAGGGAGTGTGTGGCATTTAATCACACTAGATCATTGTGTATTGGTGAACGCCAGTGACTGAGTTAGGGATAGCCAGTTGCCTAGTGCTTGATCGGTAGTACGTCATTGGAGTTGAAACACATTCTAAAAAATCTGGAGTTCCGGGAGGAATCCGCTAATAAGACTGCGAGAGTTTGCATGATCAATAATATTGCAAGAGCATCTTTTAAAACAATTACTAAATCCTGACCAACGCCTGTTTCTAATCTGTTTTCCTATTTGTTTACTTTTTGTTCTGTCATTTCTTTTACTTCAACATTCTATAAAAACCAATCATTTAACCACCTTTGAAACCATTAAAAAGCTAAACAAGATAGATAAAGTGAAAGCTAATTCAGACCTTGGATTCGATAAATACTTATTACTTGCTGCGGACTGTGTATACTTGCACAGAGTTCTAGAGTCTTTTTATATCTTATTTTTACTCACTCTAGGAACCCATGTGACGCCCCGCGTTATCAGGTACGTTAGATTTCGTCGCTTGAATTATATTGGTTTGATTTTTATTATCGTGGTTAAGGTTAAGGTTTTAACGTTGAATTTCAAGCCATAGTTTTGGAGAGTATTTATGGCTCAAGAGTCCCTAGATTGAGAAAAGAAATTAAGGATTGATTGGACTCCTTAAGGGTAATTATTAGAATAATATCCTTAATAGAAAAAAAAGGTATGAGAAAAATAGAAATAAAAGGAAAGAAAAACCCTAGCCTTCCCTTCTCCTTTTCGTGCTTCAGCCGCTCAGCCCCCCCTCGTTCTTCAACTTCGCAGCCACACCCTCTCTCACTCTCTCGTTTGCGCTGCCACAACCCACCAGCTCCCTCACGTTGCTTCTCTTTCACGCACACCAGGAGCTCCCCGACGTGCTGCCACCACTGTGCGACGCCGCCTATTCCCTTCTCCCCCTCGTTTTCGCGCAACCAGCCACTTTTTGTTCCCTTCCTTTCGCACGCAGCCACGCCCACCTCGATGGACCGCCACAGCCGTGCGTCGCCGCCTCGTGAACGAGCTCCCCGACGTAGATTCGGCCAGGTGCGAGCGATACTGCTGTCTCTTGTGCGTTTTCTGGTAAGTTTTGGTCTCTTCGAAGTGTCTCCCTTGATTTAACTATTAACCCGTTCCATTACTCAGTCCACAACTTGACCCACGCGATTTCTCGCCGATTACGTGGTTCACCGATTCTCCTTGCACGCGACTTGAGTTCCCAACCAATTGCAGTATTGGTCCTCCCTCTTTTTGGTAAGTTGGTTACCCACCCACTCATAATCAGCTTAATTCTAGAGTTACCCAATCGCTGACGACCTTGTTTATGCGATTTTATGCCCTTACAACCACGAAACAACAAGGATTTGAAGCTGTATGACGAGGTTCCAGTAAGTATCAGCGTGCTATAAGTAGTTTTGTGCTCGATTTTATGCCATAGAATAGTTCTTAAACTTTGGGTATCATTTGTTATAGGTTCAAGGCGATACCAGAGAGTTGGCATAAGGTTAAGGGTGGTTTTTGTAGTTTTCGGCAAGGGACAACAAGTATTACACCCTTTTTGAGCTCACGTATGTGCTGTAAATTAGTATCTGAGCTTTGGGTACTTTTGGCACAGGTTCCATTCAATTCCTAGGTGCCCAATAAGATTGGAACCAACTTGTGAGTAAGAGCAACTCTTTTAAACAATACTTATATTCCTAGGTAGTCCTTAGATTGAGTTTCGACCTCTAAAACTTGGCTAATTGTTCTTAGGACCGTTCCTTGAGTTGTTAGGAGTGCTCTAGGACTTTAGGTAAGTGGAATTCTACCTGTTGGGTCTGTTTGCTTGTGTGCTAGCATGTTGTGTGCTTTACTTGCTTGGTTTTATCTTATATTGTACAAATATGTATGTGTATGTGATCGTGATGAGTTTGAATGCGTTGGACTGCTGTGTTGAGCTTATATGTCGAAACTTTTGTGCTAAGAATGTTGTTTCATAGTGATTGACTGAAAAACGTGGAGTTCATTTGACGTATTTTATGACTCAATGCATGGTTTAGAAAACATGTTTGGTATGTGCATCATGAGTTGCATGTCATTGGCATGAAGCATGGTCTAGAAGCATGATGAGTAGGATTCATGCATTCTAGTGAGGGTGTGAGGTCAGAGGACCTTGTGTGTCTAAAGGAAAGTTAGGTGAATACCAGGTGCCTCGGGTAAAAATGGTCGAGGGGTGGTATGTCACCAATGGATTAAGAGGAGCATCGGGTGCCTTGGGTAATATGGCCAAGGGGCAATGTGATGAGTCTATACATTGTGAAAGTCATCGGGTGCCTTGGGTAATATAGCCAAGGGGCGATGTACAGCTTGATCGTGAAGTCATCGGGTGCCTTGGGTAATATGGCCAAGGGGCGATGCACAGTTCGAGGCCTTGGGTAATATGGTCAAGGGTCGAACGCTGAGCGTCGTAGAGAAACGTCGAGGCCCTGGGTAATATGGTCAGGGGTCGGCGTGACTCGAAGGAGTCAGTCTCAGAGAGCTTTGTGAGGGCTACGAGTGGGCGAGCTCGTGGAGCTTGAGAGAAAATCGAGTGTACATGGCATGATGCGGAATTCATGTGTTGTGAGTATGCATGGCATGGTGCGAAATTCATGTGTTAGGTGCATGGTTAGTTGCACGTTTATATAATTGAGCATGTTGCGATATGTATGATGTTCACCTCGTATATATGGCATGATAGTGTGATTGTAATGCCTGATTTGCTATGTATGATGTATGATGTTTGATGGCTCTTCAGGTGTGAGCCACTTACTCAGTACCGGGGCTTTGTACTGACCCACCACCAGATTTTGCAGGTGATGAGGAATACTACGAGCCTGGTGATGCTGAGGAGCAGGCTTGAGAAAGCAATGTTTAAGAATTTATTTCATTAATATGTTTTAGTTGTTTAGATAATTTTAGGGGAGATAAAATTTTGTGTTGCCAAGGAGGCGTGGGTTAGAACATCGGTTATTTACTTTCTTCGTTTAGCGCTTTGAATTAGACTTATTTGAACTGTGTTAACTGAATGGGAATGGTTACGAGATCTGACTCGTAATCGTGTTGCAACTTTATTCATTGTTAGGTGATGCTTTAGCAGGTTGTAAAATTTTGGGTTAATCAAAATTACGCTATTATGCTGCCGAATTTTCGGTAGCACCTTAATGAGTAATGTGACTAAGTTTAAAGGTAACCTTAGATAATCTTTTAAGAATTTTGGGGGCGTTACAACCCAACAGAGTCCAAGTGGGAACGACAACATGTGTCCTTGGGCCGATGAACATGTCCTTGTACTTATGCTGAAAGACGTAGCAACAAAAGTCCAAGGAACATGTCCTTATACTTATGCTGAAAGACGTTGCAGCAGTAAAGGAGCCAAAGTGGGAACGACATCGTGTGTCCTTGGGCCGGGGAATGTTGTAGCAACAAAAGTCCGAGGAACATGTCATCGTACTTATGCTGAAAGACGTTGCAGCAGTAATGGAGCCCAAGTGGGAATGACATCATGTGTCCTTGGGCTGGGGAACGTCGTAGCAACAAAAGTCCGAGGAACATGTCCTTGTGCTTATGTTGAAAGACGTTGCAGCAGTAATGGAGCCCAAGTGGGAATGACATCATGTGTCCTTGGGTTGGGGAACGTCGTAGTAACAAAAGTTCAAGGAACATGTCCTTGTACTTATGCTAAAAGACGTGGCAACAGTAAAGGATTATGTCCTTGTACTTATGTTAAAAGACGTTATACCTGCAAATAAGAAAACAACACTATAAAAAAAAAAAAAAAACAAAAAAAAAATCTCTTACCTTTTTTTTTAGTTTTCTTTTGCTTTTTAATTTTTTTTTATCTTTTCTATTCTTTCCGATTTTTGTTTTTTTTTTTTTTTGTCAACTTCTTTGTTTTAACAATTTTGTCTTTCATCATTTTTTTTACGGTTTCTTTTTTTTTTCCTTAACTTTTTTTTTTATCATTTTTTCCTCTTTTTTTGTTTTTTGTTTTTTTTTTTTTGTTTTTTTGTTTTTTTTTACATTGTCAAGCTTTTTTTTAATGCTTTCTTTGATATATATACATATGTAAACTTGCAATTGACTAATTTGTAAACTTCCATAAGCTTCCAACATCTTATATTTGATTTGACTTGATTTTTTTTTTTTTTTTGCCTTTTTTTCTTAAGGATGGAAGCTTGACTTGGAGACTTGGAGAATATATATATACGCTTTGGACATCCTTTGTCCCCTCAATTTGAGAGACAAATTTCTAAGTAATTCTTCTTTTTTTTTTCTTGTTTTTTTTTAACATTCACTTTTCTGAACTAACACCACATTGCCAATATTCTCCTTGCAAGAACAATACATCCATCTACTCACCAAAAAGGTAAGTTAGGCAAACACCCTTCTTTTTTTTTTTTTTTTTTTTGTTTTCATGGTTTTTGTGGGATGGTGCACTGAGCACTAAAAGACAAAAAAAATTAATTAAAACAAAAAAAAGTACAAAAAAAAGAAAACTTAGAAAGTTTAGGAAAAAAATGAGGGTCACGGGTTTCTTTATTTTCCTTTTCTCTCTCTCTCCCACCACACCTATCTCTCTCCTTCTCGTCTCACAACGCCGCACAAACCCAGTCCGCCGCGATCAACCTCCAGCTTTCTTCTCTCGTCGTCGTCACATGAATGGTAGTCGTCGTCTCCTCTCCGGCACCAACAGGTCGCGCGCGCGAGTCACCGCCTGCGTCGATGTCGTGTTTACCCAGCCGCCGGGATTCGTTGCATGCCGAGTTTCTTCTAGCAGTGGTCCGGCGCGGAAAAGAAGTAAAAAAAAATTCCCTCTCTCACTCTTACAATTTCTTCTTCTCCCCCATCCTACTTTCTTTCTCACTCTCTCTCTATTAAAAAAATGGGTTTGATGAGAAATTGCAGCTTTGTTTCCAAAGAATGAAGCAACTTTGTGAATGTGGAGAATTAAAAAATCTAGAAAAAAAAAAAAGATTTCAGTGTTAAAAAACCTTGAAGAAAAGAAAGAAGATGATGGAAAAGAAAAAAAAAATTTGAACTTCTATGGCAATCTGTTCAAACCCTTTTATCTGGATTGAAAAGGGAAAAGTTGAAAAGAACAATCACAAATTGAGGAGTTTAAAAAAGTCACCAGCATTTGGAGTTTGAAGAGTACCTTGCCGAAAGTTGCAATTGAAAAAAAAAAGCACATTTGAGCCCTATTTTTAAAGGGGAATTTGGAGTTCAAATCTCATATCTTATCAAATCCTATTTTCAATAAGAATCCTTATCAAATTGGATGTTTTGATTCAAGAGTATGAGACTTGTTTAAATTAATTTGATTTAATTTCAAATAAGGAAGATATCACTTGATTTAATTTTAGTTCAACTCAAATCTTCTGGAATCATTATCAAATTAGGAATTCTAATTCACATCATAACCCAAAGATAAATTTAAATTAGTTCAATTTTAAATCAAAAGATAATTTGGATAGGTTTCAAATTTGGTTCAATTCGAATTAAATTGAATTGGGATGTAACTAAATCCTTATCCAAATTAAATTTGAAAGGGGTATATTAAAATTCCATTCCTTTAACCAAATTTTGGGATAGAGCTTAATATTTACCTCAATCAAACCTTATTCCAGATTCTCTCTTTGAATTTGAGTTTATCTTGAGATAATTTGGGTGTAATCATAACTCAATCCCAAATTAAACTTGAGTGAAATTCAAAATTAAAAAAAAAATGTTATGCTTCAAATTCATATCACAATTGAATAGAATTTGAACATTACTCAAATTCAAAATTCCATTGAGATTCAAGTTACAATTCGTCGCCAAACAAGATCAAAATTTCGTGTAAAAAAAAAAGTCAAATTTTGATTAAATTGGCATAAAAGACGTGTGAAAAAAAAATCAATCACAATTTTGACCCTATTTCATATTTTGATTGATACATCAAGGGGAGTCAAAATTTAAAAAAAAAAATTAAGTTTTGATTCTAAATAATTTCTTTTCGAGATTCATCCACACATAATTTGTGCCTAAATCTCGAAAAGAGGGCATTTGTTGATGGAGAAATTTTGACCAATCACGAATTGCCACGTCATTATATAAAATTAATGACCAAATTAAAATTAATTAAATTTGGGACCAATTATAAATTGACATGTGTCCCAAATTTAATTTGAAGACAAAGTTGGCCAATTATAAATTTATAGAGCCGAATTTCTATTTGATCAATTAATTAAAATTAAATTATTTTGATCAAATTAATTAATTTGACCAATTAATTAAAAAAGAATAATTATTTGGATCAAATTTGAGTCTTTTAAATATTTGGGTCATATGGTTTTGGGTCAAATATGAACAAAACCCAAGACTAAATGGTTGAGCCCAAGACCAAATTGTTAGGCCCAAAAGTCACCAGGGCCCATCCTACGAGAACTCTATAAATAGAGGAGTTCTCCACCATTTCAAGGGTTCAGAATTCTGGAGCTCTCAACCAAACTTAGAGAATTTAGAGAAATTCCCCCAAGACGGAAGACTGAAGACTCTGAAATCTATAAGTTTCAAAGCGCTGAACACTTCTTGAAGACTGAAGACTCCTTCAAGACTGGAAGACTTCAAGCTTCAAGAATCCATTAAAGCTTCAGACTCGAGATCAAGCGTTCCAGCCCTCTAGTGAAACACATTCACACACAAGAGAGAGAATCAGAGGATTAACATTAGAGATTGTACACCCACACGCATACAAACATAAATACAATTACATATTTATTCCACGTGTTCCATCTTCAAAGTTACGTGCAAACAATGTCCTATTGTGGTAGTTTGAGTAATTTATCGAAATTACTATTCATTATGATTTGAATCTCCATAATAGCTCTTCATTTTTTAGTATGCTTATTTATAGGGGGAGCAAATGCCTCTTAAAAATGAGTTTCTTTTTATTGGTTTAATTATGAACTAATTTATTTATTTGTAATATTTATCTAATAGGAGAAATCCAAGTGATGATTAAATTGACTGATGACTATTTGTACTTCCTTTGCAATATTTATTATATCTATTTTAAAACTTCTTATATTTATTCCCTTAGATTTAATTTTGTGCTACAAGTCTTTTTGTCCTTTATTAAGGGGGAGTGTTAAATTGCTTTCAAAATGGAGAGAAGTTTGTGAAATTTGCATTAATTTTTTTGAAAAGTTATTACAAGATTTCGAAGTTTGTGCAATTTTTTTTTCTTATTATTCATTTTTGATTGATTCCACAAGCGGGAGAGGTAATAAGAAAAATAAAAGCATGGTATTATTGAATATCTTTCTTGCGATTGAATTGAAACTATATTGTGTGTTGATGTGTTTCAAGTTCATATCTTATATCACACACCACTTTATAATTCATTTTTTCGTAGTAGTTTGTCATCATCAAAAAGAGGGAGATTATTGGCTTTTTGGCCCATAATCTCAACTTAATTAATTTTAATTAATTAATTAATCAATATTTTGATGATAACAAACTTGACTTTATTAATTAAAAATTTTAGTCTTTTAAAGTATCCATATCATAGAGCTCGAAACAACGATTCCAACACCTTTTGATCACTCAAATCGGAGGTCAAACGAAGAAGTTATAGCAAAAACAAAATTGAAGGAGAAAACCCAACTAGGCATGACACGTGGCAAAAATTGTGACATGGCGATGACTTGGCAACGACGTGGACGGTCAATGGTCAACTTTGATGATGTGGCATCTCAAACAGTGGAAAATTTCTAGTACTACGGTAGTATGAAAAATTTTCCATACTACCTCCATTCATTGTTTGCCATAAAGGAAGTAGTTAAGAATTGTGTGGGACCTATGAAATAAAATATTATATCATTAAATGCTCATTAAATGACGTGTCAAATGCTGAATGGAGGTAGTATGTAATACCGTAGTACTAGAAATTTTCTCCTCAAACGGTCAGATTTGCTGACGTGGCGATGACGTGTCGAATGACGTTGCACTTCAACGGTAAAAAATACTGACGTGGCAAATGACGTGGATGGTGATGTGTCGATGCGTGATCCAAAGATATTGTTGTTGGGTTTATGCCCTAAAACCTGTAGATAGTGAATGTAAACAAATTGTATACTTGTTTCAATAAAGTGTTATTGAGTTTCTACAATAAAGTGTTATTGTTAAATATTGCACAATTTGACCCAAATCCAATAAACTAAGATCCAAGGTTGTTTGTGTGTAACTTGAACTAGTATGTGAGGACATACGAGGATCGGTATTCAAGTAACAACCTAAAAGGTCTAAAGTACAAGGATAAGGTTGGGTACCTTATCCTGGTAACACTATGTGATACGACCCGCTTTGTATTTGATACAGATGTATTGATCCAAAACGTCCATGTAGTAGACATGCGAGTGGGGTAACCTATGCAATGAGTTTGCATAAGACCGGACCATGAAATAGTAAACCACGACGGTATGTTTGCTTCTCCGCTTTAGATTAGTTCTAAGGTTGTATGCTTAGCCTTAATAATTGATTTAGAATAGTTTTCTAAATTTTTGCCAATGTATTGGTATTTTGGTAGAAACAAAATTAACTACGAATCGGTCCCAATTATGCTTCCGCTTTACGGAATTAGGGAATTCCAATCCTTCAACTGGTATCAGAGCCGATCGTAGATCTAATCTTGTTTCTCTAAAATTTGCATTGGTTGTTGGTGGGATTGATTTATGCATTTGATGTATGGTGGTTTTGTTGGGTTTTATGCCCTAAAACTCGTAGATAGTGAATGTAACCGTTGACCGAATATTAATGAAATAATATTGATATATTTTTCCATTAAATGTTATTAGTTATTTTATATTTGTTTTTGCCTAAAAATAACCCTAATCCAATAAACTAGACATCCCAGGCTGTAATATGAGTCTTGAACTATATGTAGCGACATATGGGATCATTGTTCAAGAAACAGCCTAAAGGGTCTATAGTATAGGGATAAGACTTGGTGCCTTATCCTGGCAACACTATGGATACAGCCCACTTTGTATTTGATACAAACGCTATGATCCAACGCGTTCGTGTAGGAGACATGCAAGTGGGGGTATCCTATGCAATGAGTTTGCATAAGACCGGACCGCGAAATAGTAACCACTAGTTATAACACCGTTAACTAGTTGGTTTTCTATTTCACTAGGACGACCTAGATAACTTAGTCTTAATCCTGAGTTGATTATGGACTCCTGCTCATGAGAGATTGTCCTTTGATTTGCATGGGTGAGCCGACTCAATAAGCCTACCATTTTGGGGACAAGACCGAATGGGGAGCTGGGAACATAATCGTACAAGATGGAATTCATTCCTTCCCGACTTTAGGCAAGCAGATGAGTGTTCCCTTAAGTGGTTACTCCGAGTCTTGAACAAAGGGCCCTACCCTCTCAATGGCACGAGAGGGTTTTCTGTTTGATGGTTGGACCACAAACAGGTTGTTCATTAGAGGAGAACTGGTACTTAAGGAAATAGAAGTAACCCAGGGGTAAAACGGTAATTTGACCCAGCTGGTGTTACGGACACTCGTGAAGGACTAACTAGTCGATATTGGTCTATATCCGTGGACACAGAAAATATGTCTGCAGTGAGAAGAGTGCAACTGTGAGTCTATAGTGGAATGTACACACAGTTAACGAATATTGATTAATTTGGTTAATGAGTTTGACCTATTAATCTCATATCGTTGGAGCTTCTGATCTGTAGGTCCATTAGGTCCCACTGGTAGCTCATAAAGTAATTTGAGGCAACTAAGCAATAAATGTAAATTGAAAATGTTCAATTTACTAAGGGAAACAAATATAATATATATTGATATATTATTACGAGAGAAATTAATATTTGAAGAAATTCAAATATTAATATAAATTTATGGAAGTTTGAAAGAGTTCAAATAATGAATTAATTAATTTAAGGTCTAATATCTATTTGGGCAAATTAATTAATTCAAGGTCGGAAATTAAATATGTGATATTTAATTGGTGGTTAATTAATTAAAGAATTCATTAACCGGAAATTAATCAATTATGGAAATAATTAATCACTTAAGGAAGTGATTAATCATTTATGGAAATGATCTAATCACTTATGGAAGTAATTAGTCATTTGTGAAAAAGATTAATCAATTGTGGAATTGATTGATCATGGATTGATTAAATAAGGAATAAGATTGAATCAATTTTGGAAAAGATTGATTTAATTGAATATTTTATTCCTGGCCTCTCTTCTATAAATAGAACACTAGACCTAATTGGTTCATGACACTCTGCTCTTGCTCTTAGACTCACAAGACAAGACCTAGAATTCTCTCTAGCCTCCCTCTTAGAGAAAGACTCTCACAAGTCTTTTGCCTCCTAGACTTAGAGACATACCGGTGTAACCTCTGTGGTTATTGTGTCAATCAAGAAGAAATTTCCAGCGATTATAAGACAAGGAGGCTGCTGCGTTTTCGATCGTTGGAGCGTCGTTGGCGAAGAACGGTCAAGTCTACAACGAAGGTTTGTAACTGTTCTTGCCATTTTCTTTAGAAAAGCATGAAAATAAATTTAGATTTATTTTTCAGCATGTTTAAACCAATTTTCTAGCAACTTTAAAGTATGTTTAAAGTGTATTTGAGTTTTTTCGTAACGGTATTTTAATTTTAATTAATATACGGCGTAAGGTCCTTTCGATGCGCTTCCGCTGCGTGGAGACTTTTATTCCCTTCAGGTTTGCTAGTAGATGTTTAAGGTTTTGGCATATTAGATTTGCTATTTTTCGTTGATTTGATCAATGTAAGGGCCCAGTGTTTTGGGCATTTAATTGCAATCGAGTCTGTAAGTCCATGTCAATGGTTTTTGGTGAAATTCCATGAAGATTTAAAGAAATCGGGGCCAAAATCGATCAAAACAGAGACTGGAAGAAGGAAAATCTGGGAAAAATAGTAGCTGTAATCGAAAAAAAAACGAGGAAAACAACATACATTTGAGCTTGAACTCATGCATGAGGGGCTAATTACATGCACAACATGAACATGTTCACCAGCTGATCCATGAGCGGTTTTTATGACTTCAATCTGCAGTTTGTCTAAATGTCTTTGATTTCGAGTTTTGACCGTTTTCCTACGGGTTTTGACCGGTTCTGTTCGTTTTTTACTGGTTCGCGGGTTTTTTTGATCTGATTCTTGCTTTCTTTGACCGGTTCTTGTTGATTTTGACTCGGTTCGTGCGATCTGAAGCTATTTTGGACCGGTTCAAGCAGTTTTCAGTGCGGTTCAGCCCGATTCATGAGGGTTCGAAGAGTTTGGACCCGATTTGAAGCTGGTTCACGACTAGATAGGACAATTTTAGATTAATTATTGTAATTTTTCTAATGTATTTTGTCCTAGGATGCCAAAACCTGTCTATTTATTTTACTTTATGGATGTCATATAGCTTAAAATCCCACCATAGGTTAAACATATTCATGTATATTTAATTATAATAGTTATAATGTAAGTATTATGCATGAATTTAATTTTCATGAGTATTTAATATAAATTGTTATGATTAAATGGATGAAAATTAAGAAGCATTGAGCATGAAATTACTTTAGTAAAGAATATAAAGAGTTATATTTATGAAAGTAATTTATATGCTTAATTATTTTCATGAGCAATTAATATAAAGTGTTATGTTAATGTATGAAAAATGTGAATGCCTTTTTTAATTTTCTTGGGTAATTAATTTAAGAGTTAGGTTAATTGAAGAAAATTAATTTGCATTGAGCATGAAATTAATTTAGTTTAAAAATATAAGAGTTATATTTATATAAGTAATTAACATGCTTAATTAGTTTTCATGAGCTATTAATATAAATGTTATTTTAATGTATGAAAATGGTAATGCTTGATTTTAATTTTCTTGGGTAATTAATTTAAGAGTTAGGTTAATTAAAAGGAAATTAAATTGCATTGAGCATGACATTACCTTAGATCAATATAATTGTTATATTTTTGTATGTCATGTATGCTAGTATATGGTTTATAAATTAATTAGAATTTGATTATTAATTTATTCACCATAGTGACATGTTATAGGATTAATTCATTAAAATTTGTAAGTGTTATAAAATTAATGAATAGAAACCGTTAACCTATAACAAAGAATTGCATGCAAACATAGGATCTTAGGATAAATGGATTAATTTTAAAATGTTTAAAATTAATTAGACCTAAGATCACGTTTCTAATAGGATTAGAATTATTCTTACTTAGAATTAAAAATAGTTTTAATTGACTAAGTAGGAAAAACATTACTATGATTATAAGGGAACTCCACCGGTTAAGTTCTGTCTAAGGCTGGGGTACTTAAGATGACGGTTTACGGAACACCTCCTACCGGAGAACTGACTCGGAACACCGGAGTTTAATCATGGTTAAATGTTAGCATGCAATGTCACTAGGTTTGTTAAAAGAGTTTAATACACCTAGATCTTTAGAGTAAATACTTTACATTACTATGGTTATAAGGGAACTCTCTCGGTGAAGTTATGTCAAAGGCTGGGGGTACTTAAGATGACGGTTTACGGAACACCTCCTACCTGGGAACTAACCCGAACCTTGAGTTGAATTAACCATCATCATGTTAACATGCAATATTGCTAGCTTTATTAAAAGAGTTTAATTCACCTGGAACGTTGCAATTAAATCCTCACCATAAGAGTTATAATAGGATTAGACTTAGATAGATTGACTTAGCCGAATTTATCTAAGTTAAATAACCCTAAATAAATTATAGGACATTTTCAGTGGGAGGAAAATTACAAAACGAGATTTAAATCAAGTTTTGCTCCTACGTCCCTATATTCACAACGTGAGGTTCATGCTCGGCTTCGTGTCGCCTTAGACGCGGCCTCCCTTCGGAAAGCGTTTGCATGGGTCAATAACAAGGTGAATGGAAAAAATTTCTATAGTAAGTGTGAGCGGGACATGTGTCAACGTATCCCTCGGTCTCCGCCCTTAGTTCGCACCGTGAGAGTCCTATGGTCCGCCTGCGTGTTGCCCTGGCGCAACCATCCCTTCGGAGGGCCTGATCATAGGATTCAGAACACCGTGAACTCCTGAATAGGATAAGGTCTCTTAGGCTAATTACCAACAATTGTCTTTCCCTTCGGTAGCCTGTTGGTGCGTGCCTCTGAGATCTGAAAGTGGGAGGGTTACACTTATGGGGATGAGTTACATGTGCTAACGAATCCTTGACCAAACAACGGTAACTAAACACTAACGAAATATGAGTTATTTTGGTGTTAGGGTTTGGTTGAGATTGTCTCAATTCAAAGGAGGAATAGCTGACCACCCTTCGGTGGCTGTTGTTCTAAACCTCTGAAGTATCGTTGCAAAAACTAAATCAATAGTTTTCTAGGGTTTCTTTGATTGCTTGTGTGTTTTTGCTGAATTTGATTGGATAAGATGTAATGGGTTAGTGCGATAAATAATCAAGTAATTTGTTATTTCGGCAATTCAATAATAAAATATGTGCATTGTCTTACGCCTATGTAATAAATAACGGTGATTATACAACAAACTTAAACGGTTAATTTGTGGTGAATGATTTAAGATTAGTCTAAACAGAGGAATGTCCTCATGCCCCAAATGTCTAACTCATTAAAAAGCGTTCCTAATGAATATGACATTGGACCTTGTTCAACCAAAGAAGACTTATCCAAAGACAGTAAATTTGATTTACTAGTTTTGGAAGCGTGATTTGTAGAGAATGATGATTCTGCCTAAATACTTGATTCAAGGGGTCACAAATCACGTTTGTTCTTCTTATTAAAAAAAATAAGTTCCTGGCAACAGTTTGATGCTGGTTATATAGCTTTCAAAGTTGAAACTAGAGAAGTTATCTTGGTTGTAGCAATGGGGAACGTTAAGTTATTTTTCCAGTGGGAGCAAATACATATTATAAGGTAATGTGTATGTATTTCCTAAGATTAACAGAAATTTGATTTCTATATCTTAGAATCCATTTCTTAATAGAAAACAAAATATGCATTAAAAAAAAAAGTGTATCCTAGAACTTTTGATAAATCTAGGAAACTTATATTTCTTTTTAAAATAGAAAAGAGCGTGTTGTTGAAAAGAAAAATTAGTCTTGCTTTGGTGAAAGGAATAATATCTTGTAAACATTTTTATTCATTTTCATTTTAAAAGCTCCAAGATTTGTAGAAAAAAAAAATTATTCTCCATAGATATTTTTTTAAACAAACCCTTTTTTTGTGATAATTTTTCTTATAACTTGTCATACTCAAGTTCTGTAAATTATAGTACTTTGATCTCTAATTTAGTTGAAGACTTTCAAGCATTTAAAGAAAAAAACTCTACTCGATCACATTATAAACAATTAACTTTCAATTGAAGCACAATAAACTTGAGCACAATATTCATAAATCATCCATCAATTTCTCAACCATAAAATATACAACATGCAACTATAAAGTAAAACATGCAAGACAAGAAAAAGAATGCCTACAAGATGTCAACAAAAACTTGATCACATTATGAACAATCAATTTTATCATTTGAAGAACGAAAAAATTGAGTAGAATGCTAACAAGATATTAACAAAACTTGAAACAAAATAGATAATATTGCATTTTGTGATATAACAACCCAAAGTTAAAGTACAATAGCTCAAAAAGATATTAGCAAGACATTTAATAAAAATAAAGAAAGAAAGATAAGGATAAAATGAAAAAGTATTCTACCCCCAACTCTTTTCAAAAGCTCATACACCTTGACCTTGCATGATGGTGATGGTATGGATCAACTTTTTGTTGTTGCACTGTGAATGTGATAAAAAAATAAGAGAAAATGATGGAAAGGGTGTTGTTTGAGAGAGTAAAAAAATGGTGGGAGAGAAGAGGGAGATGAACTTGCTAGAGGGAAGAAGAGAAAAAAAAAAGGGAAGAAAACTCAAATTCTGGAAGTTGGAAGGAAGGGAAGAGAGAATAATTTTTTAGGGAAGATGAAGAGATTGGTGTGGGAGAGAAGGAAAGAGAGAAGAGTGAGTGTCTTTTTGGAGAAGATCAAGGGTTTTCATGGGAAAAAGGGATTAGAGTTTCCTTGGAAAACCCATACAAATCTAGATATTTTGTGGGAAGGTTCTAGATTTCTTTTTTGAAAAAGGATAACATTTAATTTTAATAATTTTAGCCTTGAAAATCTTTGAATTTGGGGTCTTGGCCCATTGGCATTGTAACGCCGACTTTCATAAGGTAACTCTTTAATTGGGTTAATGAGTTTATCTTTTTATTATTGAGGACGGAAATAATTTTTAATTTTTGAATAAGGTCTTGGAGGGCAGTTTCGTAAATAAAGGGAGTTGTGGTCAAGACCTAACCCTAAGCAATTTAGGGCTCGTTTGATAACGTTCCTGTTTCCTGTTTCTTGTTCCCGTTTCTCCTTTTTAAAGAAACAGACTTGTTTGATAACTCATCCATGTTTCTTGTTTCTAAATTTCTAGAAACGTTTCTAAAAAAGAGGCCAAATTTGAGAAACTACAAAATGTTGTTTCTCAAATTCTGTTTCTGTTTTTTTTTCTCTATCTTTCATGCCTGTATCCATCTCTCCCTCCCATTCCTACACCACTCTCTTCTCTTCCTCTATTTTTTAACCACTTCTTTTTTTAATCTTTTTCCGTTATTTCGTTCTTTTTCCTTTTTTTTTTAATTTTTGGCGACCAGTTGCCACTGTCAACCTCCGACTATCAACTATCGCCGACTGACCGCTTCCGTCGACCTTCGACTACCAGCCGTCGCCAACATCCCTCGATCGACCGCCACAGTCGACCTCGGACTACCGGCCGTCGCCGACTTCCGTCGACCTTCGAATACTGACCGCGGTCGACCGCTACCGTCGACCTCTGACGACCGGCTGCTGTCGACCTCCACCGATTGACCGCCACAGTCCACCTCCTACTACCGGTCGTCGCCGACCTCCGTCGACCGGCCACCATCGTCGACCTCCGACTACCGGTTGCGGCCGATCGCTATCGTCAACCTTCGACTACCTGCCTCCCCCGACAGGCCGTCATCATCGACCTCTGAATACCGATCGCTACTGTCGACCTCTGACGATCGGCCGCCGTCGACCTCTGTCGACCGACCGCCACCGTCCACCTCCGACTACCTGTCACGACCAACCGCAACCTTTGACGTCCGACGACCGGCCGCCGTCGACCTTCGCTAACAGACCGCCCACGTCCACCTCCGACTACTTGTCGTCGTCGACCTCCGTCGACCGACCACCATTGTCGACCTCCGACTACCGACCGTTGTCGACCTCCGCTGACCGATCACCACTGTCGACCTTTGACTACTGGTTGTCGTCGACCTCCACCGAAAGACCGCTACTTTCCACCTCCAACTTCCTGTCATCGTCGACCTCCGTCGACCGACCGCCATCGTCAACCTCCGACTACCGGCCACAACCGACCGCAATCGTCGACTTCTGCCGACCGACTGCTACCGTGCACCTCTGACTACAGATCATCGTCAACATCTGTCGACCTCTGATAACCAGTCGCGGTCGACTACTACCGTTGAGCTCCGACTACCGCTGCCGTTGACTAACCACTATCGTCGACCTCCGACTACCAGGCGCCGTAGACCCCTACTGACCAGCCTTCGCCGACTTACCGCTACCGTCGACAGCTAACTACCAAGCACTGCCGACCTCTTATTACCGTCGACCAACCACCGTCGACCGGCCGCAGTTGTCGACCTCCGACTACCGGCTAACACTAACCTCCGCCAACCGACCGCCACCGTCGACCTACGATAACCGGCCTCAGTAAACCTCCGCTGACTGACCACTACCGTCGACCTCTGACTATCTGGAGCCGTCGACCAACCACCATCGTCGACATCTGACTATCGGGCGCCGTCGACCCCTACTGACAAGCCTCCGCCAACTGATCGCTACTGTCAACCTCAGACTACCGGGCGGCGCCGACCAGCTACTACCGTCGACTTTTGACTACCGGCAGCCGCCGACCTCCACTGAACGACCGCCACCGTTGACCTTTGACTACCGGGCACCGCCGACCTCCGCTTACCGACATATGTCGATCGATCGCCATTGTCGACCTTCGACTACCGGTCGCCAACGACCAACTGCCACCGTCGACCTTTGACTACCGGTCGCCTTCGTCGACCGACTGCCACCGTCGATCTCGGACTACTGTCAACCTCCGACTACCGGGTGCCGTCTACAAGTCACTACCGTCGACCTCTGACTATCGGTCGTTGATGTGGACTTTTCCTACCGCAAGCGCACGGGTCAAGTAATAATATAGTGAATGTAATTCGAATGTCGTCTTCTGGATTGGATTTTTAAGCAAATCAAGTATTGTGAATTATCTTGCTCAATTTTATTTAGGGATCAAAAAGTGATGAATGGATGGTATCAAAAATAAATCAAAACAAGTCAAAAGTGTGGAAATTCAATTGGGAAAAATACTTAGGGAATTGATTTCGCCGATTTAGTCTAGGATTGATTTTATGGAGTAAGTTATTATGCACAATGAAATTATGAGCCTAAGACCCTTTTATCACAACTACCTCTCCCGAGTATAATTGATTCTCATGCAAATTAATCTACTTGATATCCCTATCTAAGTTGGTTAACATGCAAGATCTTTTGACCAATTCTAAAGTTAATCTAAAACCGTCACGAATTAGAAAGTAAACTTTAGTCATGCAATCTTGAGTAAGTCTATATTAAACCCCCTCTCCCGAGCTAGATTCAAAACTTAAATCATTCAACTAATGGCCAATTAATTGAAAGCATTAAATCAAGATTACAAACATAATCAACATTGCACAACTTAATCCATAAATCAATCCATAAACAAAATCAACTACATCAATCCCTAAGCTATGAGTTTAGCTACTCATGAATGGAATTACAAGCTCAACTAAACATAATGAAGCCATAAATCTAACTAGAGAAAAGGAAAGGGAAAAGAAAACTCAATGTAGGCCGAGACCGAACGTCCCCGTCACGATCCCCACGAACGATGGGTTGATTTCTGCTTTTCTCCCTCTTGTTCAGCCTCAATCCTCTGTTTTCTCCTCTGTTTTACGGCTCCAAAGGTCCCAAAATTGAATCCCCCAAAAACCTAGCCGAAAAGAACTATAAATACTGATTTTTCGTCGTAGCGTCTCGACGCTGCCTCTAAACACACGTATTCTGGAAAGGAAAATACGCAGCGTCGAGACGCTGTGACCTTTTTGCGCCTATTCTGATATGGAATGCCAGCGTCGAGACGCTCAAGGGATGGTGTCTCGACGCTGGTCAAATGTTGACCGAATGCTGACTTTTTTTTCTCTTTGATTCTTTTTCATTCCTTTGCATCTTTTCACGTCCCGAGCACCCGATTAACTCCAATATTGCGCTATAGCTCCAATCAACCATTTCCTACAAAATAAACAATAAAGTGCAATAAAATGGCCAATAATCATCAAAGACTAGCTAAATTAAATAAGTTAAGATAGCTAACTATGCTCGCTATCAAATACCCCCAAACTTAAGCTTTTGCTAGTCCTCGAGCAAACTACAAATTAAACATACAATGGAAGAATGGATGCAATAATCATGACTCAATCCTCAAGGCTCAAAAGTCAATAGTCAAGCAAGCAAGAGATATGCACACAAGGACCAATGAGGGAAACAAATTAAAATTTCTCCAAAATTAACTTGCATAAGCGAGATCTAACTCAACAAGATCAGACTCTACTAGCCCAGGATTGGATTATTAAACCCTCAGCTCATCTTCCCTCTACACTGGCACTAAGGTTTCACTAATGAGTTAATGGAACAAATTAGTTTGTTTTCCTCCCAACTTAGGTGCTTATAATTAACAATTAAATGAAGCATGTATATGTGGCACTAGCTTTCACACACCCATTGCAGGGACCCTTAACCTGAGTTTTCTCTGGTTGGCCTAACTGATCACAACAGGGGTAGCTCTTTTTACCTTAATCTTTATTAACCATTGCATATTGTACGCATAAGTCATGATTTTTTTCTTTTTCAACAATAACAACAAGAATGATTTTTCTTTCATGATCATGATAAGCAGGTATTCTTTTCTTTTCTCCTAAGCAAGATCAAACATGCTAATTTGCAAAAAATTAACTCTTTAGCTCTACCCTACACCTATCGAGGTGACAACAAGCATATGAACCCAATAATTCGCTCCTAAGCATTCAAATCCAAATCTAGCCAAGACAAATACTCTACTCATGCAAGCCATCTCCTAGAAAAATTTTAAAAAGTCTCCCTTTTTGGGCACTCATGCTTACAACTCATCACAAGCTTGAAAATTGACAAGAAAGCCTATCCTAGGAAATCATAGTCATGCAAAAATAGCATCCAGAAAACAACCATATGCTCCATTCAAAGAAAGCTCAAAACTATAGCCCGAACTCAGATGCTCAAGGGCTCCACAACCATGCTACTCCACCCCCAAACTTAAAACATGCATTGTCCTCAATGTATAAAGAAAGTAAGGCATAAACAAGCATGAGAACAATAAAAGAATGAGAGGAGTGAATAATACTGGCCTGAATTGAGGATGACTTCTTCCTTGAAATCTTGAAAGCTTGAAAGCAAAGGAGAGACAGAAAACAAGACCTACAACACAAAAACAAACAATGAATCAAAAGCAAACAGAAAAGCACAACTACACTTACTTGGGTTGCCTCCCATAAGCGCTTGTTTAACGTCATTAGCTCGACGTGTTGGTCGTGCTTCAAGGAGGCTTCTTTTCTGTGAATCCAACAGTGGTGCTCTTTCTTGCACCTTTCTTGTAGCCCATGAAAAGCACGTCCGAGTGTCCCTTAGAGTCTTCAACTGCTTTAAATATTTCTTTGTCATTCCTGACTCTTACAGTGAGCTCCCTGCGCTCAATATCAATAATCACTCGCCCAGTGGCGAGGAATGGTCTTCCTAATATGACAGGCATTGAAGGATTTTCTATCATGTCCATAACATACAAATCAATAGGGAGGAAAAATCTACCTACTCTGATTAAGACATTTTCTACAATGCCAACTGGTCTAACCACAGACTGATCAGCCAATTGGAGCTTTACAGGAGTAGATTTAATCTCACCTATGTCTAACTTTTTGCACAGAGATAGAGGAATGATATTGATGCTAGCACCTAAATCACATAATGCTCTGAAAGAATAAGTACCAAAACTACAAGGAACAGAAAAACTCCCTGGATCTGCTACTTTTTCAGGTACTTTCTGTTGTACTCTGGTGCTGCATGTGGAAGCGAGATATACGGTGTCAACCTTCTTTTCCTTTCGCTTCTTTGCTAACCACTCCTTCATGAACCTGTTATATTGTGGCATCTCTAATGCCTCTGCAAAAGGAATATTAATGTTCAGATTCATAAAAGCATTCATAAATTTATCAAACTGAACCTGATTGTTCTTTTTCTTCTTTTTCTTTTTCTTTTCCTTGGGAACCATCAATGTGGGAGAAGGAATAGGAGGCTCAAGGTTAGGCTTTTCAGCCTCATCTGCTGATGTGTCCTCCTCAGCTTCCCCTGTGGGTGTTTCATAATCCTCAGACTCAGGCTCCTCTTCAGCTTCCTCCTGATGCACAGTGATTGTCTTACAGTACTCCATCTGAGTTTTCTCCTTTTCAGCTGGGGCCTTACCTTTATTCATGGTACTTACAACACTTACCAACTGTCCCAGCTGAGTCTCAATATTCTTGATGGCAGCACCGTGGCCATTCACCGTGGTGTTGATGGCAAAGACTGCCTCCTCTAATTTGGTTGTCCTGTTACTAGACTCTGCAATGAAAGCTCCAACAAGATCTTCTAACTTTTTATTTTCTTGAGTTTGAGGGGCAAAACCAGGGGGGTTAAGAACATTCTTAGTATTTGCATAAGAGAAATTTTCATGGTTCCTATTGTTAGGGTGATAATGTGTAGGTGTAGAATTATTATTATATCCCCTAAAATTAGAATTTGATACATACTGAACCTGTTCAATGGTCTCCTCCTGAGGTCTAGATGCCAAAGCAGCAGCTGATTCAATTGACTGTGCACTCCCTGTACCTGAAAATTTCATAAAAGCATTAGCAAGGGAGGTCATCTGGGCCTGGAGTGCACTTACTTTATCAACCTCAAACACTCCAGCCGCAATCTTTTTAGGTGCAGACCGCTCAGATGGCCACTGATAGTTGTTGGTGGCCATATCCTCTAATAATGTTCGAGCATTTTCCACGGTCTTGGACAACAGAGTCCCACCTGCAGCTGCATCAACAATCGTTTTTGTACTAGGAGTTAAACCATTATAAAACAATTGAACCTGGAGCCAGTCGGGGTAGCCATGCTGAGGGCACTTCCTCAGTAACTCTTTAAATCGCTCCTAGGCCTCGAACAGCTATTCATCATATTATTGTTGGAATGTCCCAATCTCGGTCCTCAGCTTGACCGTCTTTGCAGGAGGGAAGAATTTTTTCAGAAAAGCCTGGACCAAAGCATCCCAAGTGGTGATGCTCCCAGGGGGAATGGACTGCAACCAATCTCGTGCTTTATCCTGCAAAGAAAAGGGAAATAAACGTAAGCGAATAGCATCCTCAGACACTCCATTAATTTTTACCGTCCCACAAATATCCAAAAATGATTTAAGATGAGAATTTGGATCCTCGGTGGGCGATCCTCTATATGCACAGTCTCGAGCCATCTGAATGAGACCGGTCTTCAGCTCAAAGTTGTTGGCATTGATCGGGGCATAGACAATCCCCGATTGTTGCCCCTGAAACACGGGCTGGAAGTAATTTCTTATAGGCCTAGGCTCCTCAGGTGGATTTTGGTCAGCCATCTGAATAATTTCTCTATTTTCCCTTCGAAGCCTATGAATTGTTCTTTCAATCTCGGGATCCAACGGTATCACTTCTCTACTACTACGCATACAAAAAAAACAAATCTACCCTAAAAAGGAAAGAAAACAATTATGGAAAGAAACAAAGAAAAGAAAACAACTAATCTAAATATGGAAAAATATAATCTAGAAAAGGAAACAAAATAACCTAATATGGAATGCAAAAATAAATATGGCAAAACACAAATAAGGAAACTAACAAATAAAGAAAAACTAATCTACCAAGGAAAGAAAACACTAAAAAGGAAAAAGAATCTATCTATGGAAAAAAAATCAAACAACCTAAACTAGAAAAACAAATATGGAAAGAAAAACAAATAAGGAAAAAAAATGCAAACAACCTAGAAAAGTAAAAATACACCCTAAATTAAGATCAAACAATTTTTTCACAATATCAATCTAGCTAAATGTGCCAATCCCCGGCAACGGCGCCAAAAACTTGATGTGGACTTTTCCTACCGCAAGCGCACGGGTCAAGTAATAATATAGTGAATGTAATTCGAATGTCGTCCTCTGGATTGGATTTTTAAGCAAATCAAGTATTGTGAATTATCTTGCTCAATTTTATTTAGGGATCAAAAAGTGATGAATGGATGGTATCAAAAATAAATCAAAACAAGTCAAAAGTGTGGAAATTCAATTGGGAAAAATACTTAGGGAATTGATTTCGCCGATTTAGTCTAGGATTGATTTTATGGAGTAAGTTATTATGCACAATGAAATTATGAGCCTAAGACCCTTTTATCACAACTACCTCTCCCGAGTATAATTGATTCTCATGCAAATTAATCTACTTGATATCCCTATCTAAGTTGGTTAACATGCAAGATCTTTTGACCAATTCTAAAGTTAATCTAAAACCGTCACGAATTAGAAAGTAAACTTTAGTCATGCAATCTTGAGTAAGTCTATATTAAACCCCCTCTCCCGAGCTAGATTCAAAACTTAAATCATTCAACTAATGGCCAATTAATTGAAAGCATTAAATCAAGATTACAAACATAATCAACATTGCACAACTTAAACCATAAATCAATCCATAAACAAAATCAACTACATCAATCCCTAAGCTATGAGTTTAGCTACTCATGAATGTAATTACAAGCTCAACTAAACATAATGAAGCCATAAATCTAACTAGAGAAAAGGAAAGGGAAAAGAAAACTCAATGTAGGCCGAGACCGAACGTCCCCGTCACGATCCCCACGAACGATGGGTTGATTTCCGCTTTTCTCCCTCTTGTTCAGCCTCAATCCTATGTTTTCTCCTCTGTTTTACGGCTCCAAAGGTCCCAAAATTGAATCCCCCAAAAACCTAGCCGAAAAGAACTATAAATACTGATTTTTCGTCGTAGCGTCTCGACGCTGTCAAGACAGCGTCTCGACGCTGCCTTTAAACACGCGTATTCTAGAAAGGAAAATACGCAGCGTCGAGACGCTGTGACCTTTTTGCGCCTATTCTGATATGGAATGCCAGCGTCGAGACGCTCAAGGGATGGTGTCTCAACGCTGGTCAAATGTTGACCGAATGCTGACTTTTTTTTCTCTTTGATTCTTTTTCATTCCTTTGCATCTTTTCACGTCCCGAGCACCCGATTAACTCCAATATTGCGCTATAGCTCCAATCAACCATTTCCTACAAAATAAACAATAAAGTGCAATAAAATGGCCAATAATCATCAAAGACTAGCTAAATTAAATAAGTAAAGATAGCTAACTATGCTCGCTATCAGTCGTCGTCAACCTCCGCTGATCGACCTTTGCTGACTGACCGCCACCGACCTCCGTCGACCAGCTGCTACAGTCGAGCTCTGACTACCAAATGCCACCTTCGACCTCCGACTACCGGCCGCCACTATCATCGTCGACCGAAAGTTTTTCCTTTTTTTTCTTATTTTCGACGACCGCCGCCACCCGCCGATGACTTTTCCAACATTTGTCGCTGACTGTCAGCATTCGCTCAGTGGTCGGAGGTCGATAGCGATGCCCGATGATCAACGACGGCGGGTGATCGGTAACAATGGTGGTAGTGATGAGGAATAAGAAGGAGAAATAAAAAAAAATAATCGTTGAAAATTAATATATTTTTATATTATATGTACTAAATTTTATTTTAACTAAAAAAAATAAGAAACAAGAACCGGTTATCAAATACATTTGTGTTTCTGTTTCTTTTTTCAGAGAAACAAGGAACAGAAATAGTTATCAAACATGTTTCTGTTTCTAGTTCTTAAAAAACAAGAAGCAAGAAACAGGAAACAAGAAACGAGAAACGAGAAACAGGAAACAAGAACGTTATCAAACGGGCCCTTATATTTTTTTTCAGCCTCCACTTCCCTTCTTCACGTGTGCAGCAGCCGATTTTCCCTTTTGTTCTTTTTATTTTTTTTTATTTTTGGGTCTTCTTCTTCTTCTCTGTTCAATCCACCGAGAGCTCCCTTGTTTTCGTGAGCACCGGCCAGTTGCGCCACCTTCCCTTCCTCTTGAAGCTCCGACGCCGGCGACAGGTACCACCGGTGAGGCACGATTCCAACAGCGTCTCTCCAGCGCAATGGGTGGCGACGATGGCTTTGTTATTCGGTTTGGGTGAGTTCTTTTTGTTGCTCTCTCGCGAAATCTTTTCTCCCTCACAGATCTCTCACTTCTGGCTTGTCTCTCCTCTGTTTTGAGTGTTGTAGCAGTGTGGGTGGGTGTGATTAGCACCGTTTTTCCGGTAGCAGTACCGTAGGCGAGGACAGCAGTGACTAGTAGCCGTTTTCTGCATTTTCCCAGTGTTTTAGGTGAGTTCTCGCAGTGGGTAATTTGGTTTGAGGCTTATGTGGGTTAGTTCTTGCATTTAAACATTTACCCACTCATAGTTCTGTTTGTTCAGCAAGCGTTCACTTCATAACCGACGTTTCAAGTAGCGGTCTTCAAGTTTCTGTGTAGTTGGGAACTATCGGCAGTGGGTAAGTGTTTTAAGCTTGTGTTTTGGTTGGGTTTATGGTGCTAGAGGCTTACCCATTGATTGTGGCTATCGTTTCCAAGGTTTTCGTGGCATTCGGGTTTGTATTTATTGTGTTTAAGCAGAATTTGAGGGCTTGGACAACAAGCTTAGTTTCTGTTTAGGTAAGTAGCTTTTGGACATGAAGTAGTTGCTTTTGGAATCATTGTATGCTTATTAGTAGTGAATTGAAGTTTTGGATAAGTTTTCATGCTTTGATCAAATGTTCCTTGGTATGTTGTATGCTTACTTGAATATGGTTTAAGTGTTGTTTACTTGGACATGACTTAAGTGTTGCTATGCTTGTAGGATTAAGTATGTTTGGAATGTTTGATTCATGATTTGTTATGGATTGTGTTCATGTTATGGAGGATGGGTTAAATGTTCATTGGAGTTATGATTGGAGTTGGGTTGTGATTCTGACTCAATTGTGTTTATAGAAGTGCATCGTTATTGTTTTCAGGTGTAGAAAAATTTTGGGTTCCCTATATGTATGTCGTTATGCTGCCGAATTTTCGGTAGTCTCATAGTGGTTTAGGGATCATAATTACCTTTGAGGAAAGGCTTAGAATAGGGACCTCGACCACGTTTTAGGGCCTCAGGTAGACTTATTAAATTCCTTAAGTCTTACATAGCTAGAGTGTGTTCCTTCCCCATCTCAGGACTGATAGAACTTAGTTGTCAGGCACGTTTACGTGTGTTCTATTAGTTGACTATCAGAGCTCAGATTTAGGCACGCTAGCGTGCGCTCTCTCAGTTCAGGATGGTGTTGAGCTTATGATCAGACACGTTGTTCGTGCGCCAGTTGGCACTAGGCATGTTTACATGCGTCAGTTGCTCCACCGTATTTTTATCTTTACATTCAGGGGTGTTGTGTTGGGATAGGTGTAGTTTTGCTAGAGGTGGCCAGCTAGTCTCTAGTTTACTTACCTTAACCGACTGACCCACACAACACTCTAGTTGGCACAGGTTGGGGATAGGTTAACACCCTAGACAGAGCATATTTATGTATCAGTTGTGGCCCTAGGGTTAGAAACCTGAATGTTTATTTCAGTTAGGTCCCTATGTCGCTAAGAACCAAAAATTCAGGAATTAAGTTTCAAGTTACTAGATCTCATGTTTTCAGTTTCGGCTCTTAAGTGGGCTACTTACTGAGTATATTCTTATATACTCACCCATGCTACATCTCTTTCCTTTTCAGGTGGTACTTGAGAGCGTTGGCGATTGGCGAGAGTCGTGGCTTGGCTGGCAATGGGGTTGCAGCTGCAAACTATGTCGTCTTCCTTAGGAATTCATTTTCTTTCATCCTAGGATTAGTTTTATGTTGAACCTTTATTTCAGATCGGTTGTCTTAATTTTGGAAATTCATTCAGATGTTTTTATTTTGTTATATATTTGAGGAACTTATTCATGTTTTGGGCCCTATTTGAATTAAAATAAAAACATTGTTATTTTCCGCTTTAAAGTTTACAAAGTTTTCCGTACTCATGTATGTAGTAGCGACCCCTTTTTATGTTTTTATCTCCTCTTTAGTCGGGTCGTTACAGGCATGCATGTTGATTTTTTACCAACAAGACTTGGGATCAAATCTTCTTTATGTCTATATTATTATCATTTTTTTTTTTGTGTGTGTGCATTCTTAGGTAAATCCTTTTAAAAAAAAATAAAATCACCCGGACCAAATATGGGGTCTACAACGCCTACGGATTGCAAATGAATCTACAAGAAGAAACGAGACGTAATCTTCTGGTTAGACTTGTGGCAAAGGGTTATACCCAAAAAAAGGGGACTGTAAGGAATTCTTATATCCTGTCGTCATGCTAAAGTCTATTAGAACTCTTGTCCATTTTGAATGGATGTCAAGACTACCCTTTTGAATGGTAATCTTGAGAAGAGCATCTACATGTCTTAACCAGAAGAGTACATACAACAAGATCAAGAGAAAAAGGTTTGTGAGCTTAATCGATCCATTCATGGATTGATTGAAGCATTTTGATCTTGGAATAAAAGATTTTGATACTGCGATCAAATATATTGGCCTTTAATTGGAACATTGATGAATCTTGTCTCTACAAGAAGATCGTCAATAGTTCAGTAGCTTACTTAATGTTGTATATGATTGATATCATAGTCATTAGGAAATCTTACTGACTAGTAAAATGAGCTAGCAGCTCATTTCCAAATGAAAATTTGGGAGAAGCTGAGTTTGTTCTTAGGATCCAAATTGTTAGGAACCGTAAGAACAAAAAGCTAGTCTTGTCTCAAGTGTCTTATATCTACAAGATTTAGTTAGATATAAGACGCAAAATTTCAAGAAGGGTTCACTACCTTTCAGACATGGAATTCTTTTGTCTAAGAAACTGTTTCCTCAAACACCTCAAGAAGTTGAGGACATGAGACGAATGCCCTATGCAGTAGGGTTTGTCAGCAAGTATCAATCTAATCCAAGATTTGATCACTGGAAAACCGTTAAGAATATCCTCAAGTATCTTAGGCGAACGAGGAACTATATGTTCGTGTATGGGACTAAGGATTTGACCCTTACAGGATACACTGACACAGATTTTAAAGACTGATAAGGATTTTGAGGAAATCTACATCAGTATCCATGGTCAATCTTTACGAAGGAGCTATAGTATGGCATAGTTACAGTCTTGACCATATAGGCCAAAAATATAGCTGCTTGTGAAGTAGCGGTAGAGACTGTATGGCTTAGGAAGTTCTTGATTGATTTGGAATGTGTTCCAAATGTGAACTTGCCCATCACACTTTATAGTGATACAGTGGTGTTGTGGCAAATTCAAAAGAATCTCGCAAGCCAAGACAAGCAGGTACATTGAATTGAATGGAATATTGCTGATTCTCTCACAAAGGCTCTCTCGACTAAAGTGTATGAGGGTCATCTAGAAGGTCTAGGTCTACGAGTTATATACAAAGATGAAATCTAGGGCAAGTGGGAGAAATGTAATGGGTATAGTGATGCCCTAGTTTATTGTATCTGTACATTGTATATGTTTTATACATGTATTTATACACCCACTACTGTATAGATTATTGTACATCTCTCTGAACTAGAGTTTTAGTTCAAGTGGGAGTTTGTTGGGTTTTATGCCCTAAAACTCGTAGATAGTGAATGTAAACAAATTGTATACTTGTTTCAATAAAGTGTTATTGAGTTTCTACAATAAAGTGATTGTTAAATATTGCACAATTTGACCCAAATCCAATAAACTAAGATCCAAGGTTGTTTGTGTGTAACTTGAACTAGTATGTGGGGGACATACGAGGATCGACATTCAAGTAACAACCTAAAAGGTCTATAGTACAAGGATAAGGTTGGGTACCTTATCCTGGTAACACTACGTGATACGACCTGCTTTGTATTTGATACAGACGTATTGATCCAAAACGTCCATGTTGTAGACATGCGAGCGGGGGTATCCTATGCAATGAGTTTGCATAAGACCGGACCATGAAATAGTAAACCACTAGATATAACACCGTTAACTAGTTCGGTTACTGTTTCAATAGGATGACGTAGGTAACTCAGTCTTAATCCTGAGTGTGTCATGAACTCCTCATGAGGGATTGTCCTTTGATTAGCATAAGTGAGAGTGGCCAATACGCTGACCCAATATGCCTTCCTTTTCGGGGACAAGACCGAGTGGGAGGCTGGGGACATGACAACACAAGAAGGAATTCACTCCTTCCCACTCCTAGGAGAAGTATATGAGTGTTCCCTTAAGTGGTGACTCTGGGACTTGAACAAAGGGATCCCACCCTCTCACTGGCCCGAGAGGGACTCTCTGTTTATTGGTTGGACCATAAATAGGTTGTTCATTAGAGGAGCACTGGTACTTAAGGAGACAAATGTAACACAGGGGTAAAACGGTAATTTGACCCAGCTGTGATTATGGACACTCGTGAAGGATTGACTTATCGGTATAGATATATATCCGTGGACACAAAAATGTTCTACCGTGAGAAGAGTTCAGCTGGGGGTCTTTAGTGGAATGACCCACAGTTAATGAATATTGGTTAACCTAATTAATGAGTTTAATCAGTTAACCTCATATCATTGGAGCTTCTGATCTGTAGGTCCATTAGGTCCCCCTGCTAGCTCGTAAAGAGTAATTAGGAACAACTATATCTTGAGAGAATTTGAATAGTTCAAATTCATATTAGGAATTAAGTTAATTGTATGAGATACAAATTAATATAATGTATAGTGATACATTAAAATATAAAGTCTAATTTGAAATTAAACTTTATTATTATGAGAGAAATAAATATTTGAATAAGTTCAAATATTAAAATGAATTTGATTCATATTAGATTTATAGGATATAAGAGAATTTGAAGGAGTTCAAATTTTAATATGAATTTGATTTATATTATAGAATTAATTAATTGAAAGCCGGAAATTAAATAAGTGATATTTAATTGGGTGATTAATTAATTAACTAATAGAAGGTCTGAAATTAAATATATGATATTTAATTGGTGATTAATTAATTAAAGAATTAATTAATTGGAAATTAATCAATTATGGAAATGATTCAATCACTTATGGAAGTGATCAATCATTTATGGAAAAGATTAATCAATTATGGAATTGATTGGTTATGGATGTAGACCCCTAAATTTGTCAGATATTTTATTTAATTTTAATTTAGCCATTTTCGAAAATGAGAGAAAAAAGAATATTCTAGATCTTTAATTTAGTCAATTCAAATGTTTTTAAATTAGGTCAAATATTTTATTATTTGATTTGCCAAATCAAATATTAGGTTTATTTGACAAAATTAATTAATAAAAATATTTTGTTTCCTTAGAGGATTGATTGACAATTAAAATGTTGTAAATATGGGAGGTGAAAATTTGATTCCTTTTTCACTTTTATTAGATTTTTATTTTTTTAATTTAATTTAATTTGATCAGCTTCCTAATTTGTGGTGGTTGGAATTGGCTATAAATAGGGAGCCCTCCCATTCTTGCATTTCACGTTTTTGGAGCCCAAGGAAGACCTCTCCACACGTTTTTCTTAGGTCTAAAAATAGGCTCCTCAAATCTCTCTCTTTGAAAACCCTAGATACAATTTTATCTCCTCCCCTCCCCTTTCACGTTTTTCTCCAAAGAAAAAAAACAAGATCCTAACCACATTTTTGTATCTCATTCCCTCTCACTCTCCCATATTTTTCTCCCTTTTACTACTAGAAAACAAACATCGTCATTGCCGCCTTCTCTCTCAACCAAGAGGTCTCCCCTCACTTTTAGTCATGCATTCCTCTCATTCTCCATCCTAGGTATTTATTTATTTCTTTCTTTCGTTTTTTTTTCTTCCTCAATCAAAATTTATTTTCGATATTTTATTTCCTCTTTAAATTTGCATCTAGCATGTTATCTTAGAATATTGACTAGTTGTTATGCATAAACTTTTTATATATCACATGTCTCTTTGGTATGTTTTATTTTATCTTCATAATATCATATTTTGTTATCCTTTTATTATTTAAAATGTTGTGTAAAAAAAAAATGTTCTAGAGTCTATGTTTTCTAATTAGCAATCTTTAATAGTTGTGAATATTTTTTTTATTATTTTTCCTTGTTGCATGTTAGCTTAACTGCAAAGTTTAAACTTAATTGTAAAATATAGTTTATTCATCATAGAATGCTAATTTTATTTACCATTCAATCTTACATTATTATTGTTTTGAATTCGGACATGCAATCCTATTGATTCTTGTATCATTACTTTCTAAAACCATGATTCCTTTGTTATTTGCATTCAAAAATAAAAAAAAATCTCCAATGACGAAATCTTAAATTTTTTGGATGCCAATGTTGAGTTTCTGGAGGTAATAAATCAATGTCTTGGAATACCAAGATTTGATTTTAATATGTTTCCTTTAAAGCAATTAAATTTTATTTCTTGTATATTATAGTTTTTATCCCTTTTTAGATATTTTCTCTCAATTATATGTTTTTTTTATTTCTCTAAGTTATGATATTTAATCCATAATTCCCTTGTAAATTTCTTTCCCTTAATTAAATAGTTTCAAAACAAAAATCTTCCAACGATGGAATCTTGAATTTTCGGGTTGCCGATATTTGAGTTTCTTGAGGAAAAAAAATAAAATCTTGGGATGCTAGGTTTTGACTTTAATATTTCCTTCCTTATAAAGCATAAATAAAAATTCTTCATATTTTTCTTTTAAAACTTTTTTTTCTTTTTTTTTCAAAGAAGCATATTTCATAAAAGGCATTTTCTTTAAAAGGAATGTATTAAAAGCTTTTGCTAAAATTGTTTCATAAACCTTATTTTCAAAAATAATAAATCAATCCAAAATCTATTTTCCATAAAAGACCACTTTCTTTAAAAATAAAATTAATTAAGAGTTTTCCTTAAAAAATATTCTTTACTCACATATTTTTTCCAAAATTAATAAACCAAATGTTTTTTAAAAAATAAACTTTCCAATGACGGAAATTAGGAAATCAAGATATTGACTTTCCTAATATGCTTAAGGTGATGAATTTAATTTGGGATCCAAATTAAATTCAAACAAATTTTGATTGACTTTATGTCACCCACAATTATTGCTTATTATTTATTTATGGAATAATGAGAATTAAAATGTGGGACATTTAAAAATCAACAAAAAAATCTTTTTTAGTATTTACAATAGCCAATTTCCTTAAATAACACAAGAAAAATAAAATTTCGTTCTTTGAACGAGTGTTGTGGGGTGCTAATAACTTCCCCATACACAAAAGACCCCCAAACCTTAAATCTTTTATTTAGCACACCATTTTAGCATTTTTTGGGTGCCCAGTCACACCCTCTAAATCAAGACTGGTGGCGACTCCATTTTCCTCATCTTGGGAACAAAGTTGGCCGCTCCGCGTCGCAAACCCGTAGCGACAATGGAATTGGTTAATTATGGAAAAGATTAAATCAGTTATGGAAATAATTGATTTTAAATGAATATTTTATTCATGGTCTTTCTCCTATAAATATAACACTAAACCTAGGGTTTAGGTGACACAACATAAGCCCACAAGAATGCACTCTTGCATCCTCTCTAGCCTCCCTCTCATATTCTCTCAACCCAAGAACTCTAGGGAAAATTTTATCTTAGAGTTTTTCCCATTCAAGATTAGGCAGTCCCACAACTACGTTCTTAATCTCAGAGTTATAGCGGGGAAGATCAATTGGTGGTGTCCTAATTGTTGACGCTTCGTCCAAATCAAGAAAGACGTTTTTGATATTTCAGAGACAACAACGATGGTATGTTTGCTTCTCCCCTTTAGATTAGTTCTAAGGTTGTATGCTTAGCCTTAATAATTGATTTAGAATAGTTTTCTAAATTTTTTCCAATGTATTGGTATTTTGGTAGAAACAAAATTAACTACGAATCGGCCCCAATTACGCTTCCGCATTATGGAATTAGGGAATTCCAATCCTTCAATTGCGACACGTGGCAGTCGAATTTTTTATAATAAATAAAGAAACGGTCAAAATTTTAAATTATAATATTATTTTATTATTAATTTTTATATTTTTTATTGCAACCAATCAGAGACTGACACGTGGCAGCAACGACTAGTTTAGCCCTTTTTGGTCTATTTAAGGCACGAAAAAAATTAAAAAAAATTGGAAACAAATTTTGAAAAATACTAATCATCTTGGAGAGCATTCCTACCATTTTTAAGAAATTTTTTAGCTTCAATTTTTAATTTTTCATAGCCATTTGAGGGTTTTACTTGAAAGAAATCCTTTCTTACAAGATTCTGAGATTTGATTTGTGTATCTAATCTTTGAGAGAGTTTCATCTTCTTTGTTCTTCATCTTCTAAATCCATTATAAAGGTTTCTCTTGATCCCGAAAAAGAGAGGTTGTAACGGTTTGATCCTGAACCGTGGAAAGGATTGGGTTTGTTCTTACTCCTGAAAAAGGAACGTTGTAGCGGTTGAACTTTGACCGTGGAAAGAGTCAGTTTTTCCACATCTCAACAAGATCTAAATGAGGAATTTCCTAAAATTGCAGTAAGGGCCAAAGTTAAATTTCAATTTTTTTTGTAACTTTGTAGTTTATTAATTTCAGTTTTACTACATAATTTGATGAAGTTTCAAGAATATATGATCCAAAATACAAATAGTTCAAAATTTACGTCTCTCAAAGTGGAGGTGTTTGAAAAAGTTTTGGTAAAGAACATTAAGAACATGTTCGTAGAATAAGATTAGAATCTACTAGTTTGAGGTATTTAAAATTAAATCTTATCGATTTGCTTGGGTGGGGATGAATTTCGGGACATATATAGAAGTTCATCAAACTATAGAAGGAATATACTCCTATGATCTTGAAATAGATACTCTTTCTAATCTCTTTTTAATCTCAATTTCGTATTCCTTTCACTTTTTATATGTCTTAACCAATTTAGCTACGTTTAGGTTGGCTGATAGGAGTAGTTTTGTTTGAAGATCGCATTTTCAATCCACGGTGCATTAAGAAGTAAGTCATCAATCCTTTGGATTAGAATCAACAATATATCATCCACTTCAAATCAAGTGCGTGAATATCATTATAATCAAGTTCTTTTCTCTCAAATATTCCATTGTTTGTTCCCGCCTTAACCACTCTGTCTTTCGTTTCCACTCTTTATCCACTCTTCAAGCTGCAAAAAAGAGTACTTTTGCCGTTGATTTCAAGTCCCCTGATAATCGATCCCTTCTCCATGAGAGAGCTCAAGGTCCTCCATGCCTAAATCATCCTCCAAGGACTAGTTTTTGAAAATCTAACCCTTGGAAAATTGGTCTCTTTCTGTGTTATTTCTCAAGTTGGGGATCTTACCCAACTTGTTTTTCATCACATTCTCCAACCCAATAAATTTATTTTCAATTGCTTGATAAGGGGATACTCCACTTCTCAACACCCAATCAATGTTATTTTCCTCTACTTTAAAATGATGCGATCTGGGTTCTTACCCAATCAATTTACTCTCCCATTTGTACTCCAAGGCTTGTGCTTCTCAGCTTGTGTATTGGGATGCTCTTATTGTACATTGTCATGCTATTCGACTGGGAATTTTGTACCATGTGTGTGTATAGAATGCTCTGATCAATGTTTATATTGTCTGTGGTTTAGTCCAATGTGCACGCCAGTTGTTTGATGAAATGTCACACAGAACTCTGGTGACCTAGAATTCAATGATTGGTGGGTACACTAGGAATGGGTTCTGCAAGGAAGCCTTTTTGTTGTTTCGAGAGATGAGAGAGTTGGGATTTCAGTCAGATCAGTTCACATTGGTTCATCTACTCTCCATTTGTTCAAAAAGTTATAGCTTAGATAAAGGTAAATGTGTGCATCTCTATATTGAGATTACTGGGATTCAGTTTGATCAAATTTTAAGAAATGCTCTGCTGGATATGTATGCCAAGTGCACAGATTTTCTTTTTGCTCAGACAATCTTTGATAGAATGCTTGACAAAAATGTGGTCTAATTTACTTCCATGATTAGTGCATATTCGAAACATGGACTTCCTTCCAATGCTCGTGAGATTTTTGATCAAATTCCTGAGAAGAATGTTATCTCTTGGAATTCAATGATCTCTTGTTATGTCCAAGAAGGTCGATACAAGTACGCATTGCATATTTTTCAATAGATGTGTGAGACGATTATCATACCTGATGAGGCTACTCTAGTTAGTGTTCTTTCTGCATGTAGTCAAATTGGTGATTTAGCCATGGGTGATAAAGGCCATTGTTACATATGCAACAACAATATCATGATAATTGCCACTCTTTTGAATGCCCTCATCGACATGTATGCAAAATGCAGCGCCCTTGAAAGCGCCCTTGAAACCGCCATGGATTTCTTCTTTGAGTTTACAGATAAGAATTTAATGTCTTGTAATGTCATTATCCAGGCACTTGCATTACATGGCTATGGACTACGTGCACTCAAACTATTCAATATGATGCATACTTTAGGGATTTGGCCTGACAAAATCACATTCACAGGACTGCTATCTGCTTGTAGCCATAGTGGGCTTGTCAACATGGGACGCTGTAGCAACCAGTTGTTTAAAAAAGAAAAAAAAAATGAAATGTATCAGTTTTTTTTAAACCCTCAGAACTCTTGCCCTATCTTTGTCCTCTCTCTCGATAGAAAAAAAAAACCCAGCCATGCCTCCCTTCTCCGCTTACACCATTCGCCCAGCCGCGCCGCTTCGCCGTCGTCACCTAGATCTGCAGTGCTACCTCACCGTCTTCCCATTCTCGGCGCTCTCTCTCTCGCAGTGGGTTTCACGTGGGTCTTCTTCCTCTCTCTTTCACCGTTATGTCCTGCACGTCGCACCGCCGCCGCCCAGATCCATCACCCAGTCACGCTGCTCTGCCGTTGTCACAAGGTTCGCAGCGCCGCTCCTCCATTCTCTCTCCCTCTCTTTCGTCGTCACTTCCTTCACGCCAACGCTGTCGCTCTCTCGCAGGTTCTTCTTCTTCGAGTTTTTGGTGACAGACACGATAGACATCAGCTTTCTCCTAAAATTTTGACGATCTAGCAGTGTGAAGCTTCAGTTTTCAAGATCGGTGAGTTTTAGACAATTACAACAAGGTAAGCAAAGGTTCATGAAATTTTTTTTGGATGGATTATAATGTTCATTCGAATACCCATTAAAATTTGATTCCTAATCTAAGGTACCCATAGCGTTTGGAGGCTGAATCTTTAAATTGGTGCAATATTAGAACTCGAGTAGCAAGTCGGCTTCGTTTGAGTTAGTTATTACCTATTTAAATCAAGTTGGTTTTGAGCAAAATTATGGAAATTGGATTCTCCTAATTGTTGGAACTTAATGTGTGAATTTAGATCGACTAATTTGTGGTTGTGAGCGGTGCCACATCGAGCTAATTGGATTTGCACAAGTCAAGAATCAGTTACACCAAAGTAAGCAACCTTACTACTTGGAAAGCCTTGACTAGGCTAGGCTACTTATTATGAATTGTTACATGCTTTAAATGTTATAAAATAGGAGACACTGATTATGTATGGTTGGTGTTGGGTTTTATGCCCTAAAACTCGTAGATAGTAATTGTAACATTTGACCGAACATTAATAAAATGATTTATATTGTTTGTATTAAGTAAATCTTGTCTTATTAACCCTAATCAAATAAACTAAACATCCTAGGTTGTTAGTATGAGGCTTGAACTAGTATGTAGGGACATACGGGGATCAATGTTCAAGTTACAGCCTAAAGGGTCTATAGTATAGGGATAAGGCTGGGTACCTTATCTTGGTGACACTATGGATACGACATGCTTTGTATTATGATACAAATGCAATGATCCAACGCATTCGTGTAGTGGACATGCGAGTGGGGGTATCCTGTGCAATGAGTTTGCACAAGACCGGACCGCGAGATAGTTAACAACTAGCTCTAACACCGTTAGCTAGTTAGGTTTCTATCTCACTAGGATGACCTAGGCAACTCGGTCTCAATCCTAAGTGGATTATGGACTCCTGTTCACGAGGGGTTGTCCTTTGATTTGTATGGGTGAGAGTGGCCAGCACGCAGACTCAATAAGCCTACCATTTTGGGGACAATACCGAGTGGGGAGCTGGAAACATAATCACACAAGATGGAATTCACTCCTTCCCGACTCTAGGGTAAGTAGAGGTATGTTCCCTTAAGTGGTGTCTCCAGGTCTTGAACAATGGGCCCTACCCTCTCTATGGCACGAGAGGGACTTCTTTTTGTTGGTTGGACCTCAAACAGGTTGTTCATTAGAGGAGCACTGGGGACTTATGGACAAAGATGTAACCCAATGGTAAAACAGTAATTTGACCCAGCTTGGGTACGAACACACGTGAAGGACTGACTTGCCGTTATTGGTCGATATCCGTGGACACAGAAATATTCTGTAGTGAGAAGAGTGTAGCTGTGGGTATTTAGTGGAGTGACCCACAGTTAACGAAAGTTGACTAACTTGGTTAATGAGTTTAGCCGATTAGTCTCGTATCGTTGGAGCTTCTGATCTGTAGGTCCATTAGGTCCCACTGGTAGCTCGTAAAGAGACTTGAAGCAATTAAGTATAAATTGTAAATTGAAAGTGTTCAATTTATTTAAGGGAATCCTATGATGTATGTTGATACATTATAATATAAAGTTTATGAAACTTTATAATATAATTTTTTAATTAATTTCAAAAATTAATTCTTGAGAGAAAATATTTGAAAGAGTTCAAATAAATTTAATATGATTTGGATTCATATTAATTTTAATTTTAATAAAATCCCTAAAATTAAATATATGATATTTAATTGGGTAATTAATTAATTATGGAATTAATTAATTATTTATTAAAATTAGATATTGTTCAGATAATAGATTTGAACTTATTCATAGACCGTTTCCTATTAAAAAAAGGTACTGGTCATTACCTATATATAGGACCCCTAGGGTGGGGTGAAAGGCATCCCATTGACTCTTCTTCTCTCAAAGATCTCTCCCAAAAAGACTCACACCAGTCTCCTGCTTCAAGAAGTCTTAGAGATATACCGGTGTAACCAATTGGTGGTGTTCGCACAAGAAGGTTGCTACGTTTTCGATCTTATTAGAAAGAAAAGGCGAATCGATCAAAACTTTCTACAAAAGTAAGTTTTCTATGAAATCCTTGATCACTATGATCGTCTAGATTAGATCTACTTGGTTTTTAGCATGTTTATAGCCGCTGTACAACCCCTTAAATATAGGTTTATTACTGTATTCTTTTGCAAATTGTATTGGTATTTCAATTAAAATCAATGACAAAGAGTAGGTTCGGTAATTCTTTCTGCTGCATAGGGTTTTTATCCCTTCAATTGGTATCAGAGCCAACTCTGTTGTTCTTGATTTTTAATTGAAATTTGTAATTTGTTTATGGTGGGATTTATGCATTATGAATGTTATGGTTTGCGTATAAATGGTTTCGATTAAATTGGCCATAGATTTACTTTTCTTGAATGGTTCAATGTAAAGGCCCTTGCGTTTTTGGGCATAATTTGTAAATCTATTATTCTTTGTAAGTCCGAGTCTAGAATAGGGTGTTTGATGATGAAGATCGATGAAAATCACGTCCAAAATTGAGGCAAAACGCGAAGAACAGCCGCTGGAATGCCCAGATTCTGCCTCTAGACGCAGTAGCGTCGCGACCCTGTTTATCGAGCGTTGCGATGCTGTCGCGATTTCGCGAGGCGGGAGTTCTGCGATCGCGTAAGTGTCGCGATGCTATCTTCTCAGCGTCGCGACGCTAACGCGATTTCATGCGACGTGTGGCTAGGGTTTCATGAGGCGGCTAAAGGTAGTTTAGCAGTCCAGTTCGATTGTTGGGGCTGGCTGGGGTCGGTTTGGCCCGATCCAGCTTTGTTCAAGCTCGTTTTGGTAATTTGAAGTTCGGTTCGAAGCGGTTCGGGTCGGTTCGTGCGGTCTAGCCTGGTTCTGAAGCTGCAGAAGGATATTTTTAGGATAAATAGCTTAAATTATTGTAATTTATGTGCTTTATTTTATCCTAGGGGCCAATTAATTGGTTTATACGCTATTTAAATGCTTTATGGATGTCATTTAGATTTAAAATCCCACCTTAGGTTATAAAGCATGCTCATGCATTTTATATATATATTATAATTAGTTATAATGTATGGATTGAAATGCATGATTTATTTTCATGAGTTTTTTAATATATAGTTGAGCTATATTAAAATCAAGAAAAATGGAATAGCATGATGCATGAAATCACTTAGTTAAATATAAAGAGTTATATTTAATAAGTTGTTTGCAACATGCTACTTTGATTTACCTTGATTGGCAATAATATAATTGTTATAATTATTTAATAAGGAAATCAAAGTTGCATTGAGCATGAAACATCCATAGCTTAATATAATTGTTATATTAAATTCATGCAATGAAATCCAATATATATAGTTTTATCATATTAACTTGAATGTGATTTTTAATTATTTTAAAACTATAGTATGCATGATTATAGGGCTAATCATTAAAATTTGAATAGTTTAAAATTAATGATTAGAAACCGTCAACCTATAACAAAGATTGCATGCAAACATAGGATCATAGGTAAATGAATTAATTTTAAAATGTTTAAAATTAATTAGACCTAAGATCACATTAATTCTAATAGGATTAGAATTATGTCTTGCTTAGTTTTAAAATAGTTTTAATATGACTAAGTAGGACGAACATAACTATTGGTTATAAGGGAATTCTACCGGTGAAATTCTGTCTAAGGCTGGAGGTACTTAAGATGACGGTTTACGGAACACCTGCTACCTGGGAACAGACCTGGAACCTGAGTTGAAATAACCATAGTCATGTTAGCATACAATGTTGCTAGGTATGTTGAAAGAGTTTAATTCACCTAGAACATTACAGTAAAATTCTCTTTATAATAGTTATAATAGGATTAGACTTAGATAAATTGAATTAGCCGGATTTATCTAGGTTAATAAACCCTAAAATATACAGTAGGTCACTTTAGTGGGAGGTAAAATCAAAACTTGATTTAAATCGAGTTTTTACTCCTACGTCCCTATATTCACAACGTGAGATCCATGCTCGACTTCGTATCGTTTTTGCGCGACCTCCCTTTGAAAAGTGTTTGCATGGGTCAATAACAAGGTGAATGGGGAAAATTCCCCTAGTAAGTGGGAGCGGGACACGTGTCAACATATCCCTCGGTCTCCACCCATAGGTCACACCGTGAGAGTCTTATGATCCGCCTGCGTGTTGTCCTAGAGCAACCATCACATCGGAGGGCCAGATCATAAGATTCGTAACACCGTGAACTCCTGAAAAGGATAGGGCCACTTAGGCTAATTACCAACAGTTGTCTTTCCCTTCGGTAGCCTGTTGGTGCGTGTCTCTGAGATCTGAAAGTTGGAGGGTTACACCTACGAGGATAAGTTAATTTATTAACGAATCCTTGACCGAACGACGGTGGTCAACGTCTATAGGAATATGAGTTATTCTGGTAATAGAGTTGACTGAGAAGTGTCTCATTTTAGAGGAGGAGTAGCTGATCACCCTTCGGTGGCTATTTCTCTAAACCTCTAAAGCATCGTTGCTAAACACAATCAATAGTTTGTTAGGGTTCTTTGATTGATTGTTTGCAAAATTGTTTGGATTTGTGCAATTGATTGTATTGCCTGTTTGATGGGTTAAGGCAAAGATAACTAATACGGTAAATGTTAATTTTTCCAGCAATGTCTTCCTCAATCATCACTTTATTAAAAAATGAAAAATTAACCTGCGAGAACTTTCCTACGTGGAAATCCAACCTTAATAAGATTCTGGTTGTTGAAGATCTCTGGTTCGTCTTAACAGAGGACTGTCCTCCAGTTCCCCCTCGCAATGCATCCCAAGCGATAAAGGATGCGAACGACCGCTGGGCTAAGGCCAATGAAAAGGCCCACGTCTATATCTTGGCTAGCTTAACTGTTTTTTGGCCAAGAAATACAAGAACGTGGTAAATGCAAGGGAAATTATGAATTCCCTACAGGAGATGTTTGGATTACCATCCTACCAACTCCACCATGAGGCTCTATAAAACATCCATAACTCCCACATGGAAGAGGGAAAATCTGTTCGGGAACACGTTCTCGACATGATAAACCAATTCAACATTGCGGAAGCTAATGGCGGGGTTGTCTGTGAGAGAAGTCAGGTTGCGTTTATATTGCACTCACTTCCACAAAGCTTTATGCAGTTTCGAACAAATGCTATCTTGAATAAGATTCAATTCAACCTGACCACCCTTCTAAATGAGCTATAGGTTTATGAGTCCATGCTAAAAAGCAAGGGTAAAAATGTGGTTAAAGGAGAGGCCAATGTGGCCCATTCCAAAAAGTTCCTGAAGGGTTCATCCTTAGGAACTAAACCTGTACCTCAAGCTTCTTCTTCAAAGAAGCTACAGAAAAAGGGTGAAAAGGGGAAGGCTCCTACTAAAGCTGTTTGAGGCAAGGGAAAGGCTGATAGTGAGCATAGCTAGCTATTTTTCTCTGATTAATTAAGCTAGTCTTTTACAATTATTTGCCCAAATTTATGCATTTTTATGTTTTATTTGTAGGAAGTATGTGTTTGAAGCTTAATTCAGCAATTGGAGTCAAATGGAGTCTTCAATCTAAAAAAAAAAAAAAAAAAAAAAAAAAAAAAAAAAAAAAAAAAAAAAAAATCATAGCGTCGCGACGCTATAGGCAAATTTTCCAAAAATGCAGTATCGCGACGCTATCCATAGCGTCTCGACGCTGTCGCCAGATTTTCTATAAATTCATCTTTTCATGCTACGGCCAAGGGGAGTCCAATTGGTCAGATTTTAGCCCTAATTTCGACTAGAGACCTTTTGTGGGAGCTAAAGGCAAGGCCAAGGAGCGGGAATCAAGCGAGAAGACGTGGAGATCGTGACGGGGACGTGCGGTGTCGGCGGATTCGAGTTTTCCTTTCTCTTTCCCTTAACTCTTGTAGTTTTTATGGCTTTTCTTTCAATTAGTGTTTGTGGTTTAAAGACTATGAATTGCTAGTTGTTTGTCTTAGGGTTTGATGTAGTTGCTTAAATTGTTGGATTGAATTTTGGGTATGAATGTGTTCTTATTTTATGCATGCAATTTTATGTGTAATGCTTTCAATTATTTGATCACTAATTGAATGATTTAAGTGTTGAATCTAACTCGGGAGGGAGGATTTGGCCTAAGACTTACTTTGTTTAATTGCATGACTAGAGTAGAAATTCTAAGTTTGTGACGGGATTTGGAATATCTTTAGAAGCGTAACAAGGACCGAACCGAATAATGCCTTGCATGTTAATGAACTTAGATAGGGATATCAAGTTAGTTTATATGCATGAGAATCAATTATACTCGGGAGAGGTAATCGTGATAAAAGTTTCCTTGGCTTGTAGAATAATTGCACGGTCAATTCATTCCTATTAATCAATCCTCAATCTTAATCAATGAAATCAATTCCCTAAGAGTTTTTCCATTTGAGTCTCCACTTTTATTTTTATGCTTTTAGTCTTTACTTTTATCTTTATCATTGAGTTTTGCTCCCTAAATAAAATTGGACAAAAGTATTCACGATACTTAATTTGCTAGAAAACCAATCCAGAGGACGACACTCGTTTTACACGAAAACACTATATTATTACTCGACCCGTACACTTGCGGTTAGCAATTTGCGCATCAAAGGCCAAGGTTGTGGCTGATAAGGGCAATTGCTTCCACTGCAATGTGGATGGGCACTGGAAAAGGAACTGCCCTCGATACCTTGCAGAGAAAAAGAAGGACAAGGAAGGTAAATTTGATTTACTTGTTTTAGAAACGTGCCTTGTTGAACATGATGAGTATGCCTAGATATTAGATTCCGGAGCAACTAATCATGTCTGTTCTTCTTTTCAGGGAAATGATTTCCAACAACTTCAAGATGGTGAGATGACACTCAAGGATGGAACGGGAGATATCATTTCAGCAAGTGCAGTGGGAGCTGCGAAGTTGTTTTTCAGAAATAAGTTTTTGTTTTTAGAAAACTTGTATGTTGTTCCTAGAATTAAGAGGAACCTTATTTCTATCTCTGGATTATTGGAACACAATTATTCTATTTCTTTTGAGTTAAATGAAGCGTTCATTTTCCGAAATGGAGTACTTATATGTTCAGCTAAACTAGAAAACAACTTATATGTGTTAAGACCAACCAACACAACAACGCTTTTAAATCATGAGATGTTTAAATCGGCTGAAATGCAAAACAAAAGGCAAAAGATTTCTCCAATAAGTAACAACACATATCTTTGGCACTTACGTCTTGGTCATATTAACATCGATCAGATCGGTCGTTTGGTAAAGAATGGACTTCTAACCGATTTAGAAGACGATTCTTTACCACCCTGTGAATCGTGTCTCGAGGGTAAAATGACCAAGAGACCTTTTACTGGAAAAGGTTATCTTGCCAAAGAACCTCTAGAGTTGATACATTCGGATCTTTGTGGTCCAATGAATGTAAAAGCTAGTGGAGGTTATGAATATTTCATCTCTTTCATAGGTGATTATTCTCGATATGGTTACTTATACCTAATGGGTCATAAGTCTGAAACTTTTGAAAAGTTCAAAGAGTTTAAGACTGAGGTAGAAAACTCATTAGGTAAGACAATTAAAACACTTCGATCAGATCGAGGTGGAGAGTACATGGATCAAAGATTCCAGGACTATATGATAGAACATGGAATCCAATCCCAACTCTCAGCACTTGGTACACCTCAGCAGAATGGTGTATCAGAAAGGAGAAATAGAACCCTGTTAGACATGGTTCGTTCTATGATGAGCTATGCTCAATTGCCTAGCTCGTTTTGGGGGTATGCAGTAGAGACTACAGTTCATATTCTAAACAATGTTCCCTCAAAAAGTGTTTCTGAAACACCTTTTAAGCTATGGAGGGGACGTAAACCTAGTTTACATTACTTCTGTATCTGGGGATGTCCTGCACACGTGCTGGTGACGAATCCTAAGAAACTGGAACCCAGTTCTAGAGTATGCCAATTCGTTGGTTACCCTAAAGAAACAAAAGGTGGTCTGTTCTACGACCCTCAAGAAAGCAAAGTGTTCGTATCGACAAACGCTACTTTCTTGGAGGAAGACAACATTAGAGATCACAAACCACGTAGTAAACTAGTATTAGGAGAAGCTACAGAAGATTCAACAAGGGTTGTTGATGAAGCTGGTCCTTCAACAAGAGTTGATGTAGGAGCCAGTTCTTCACGTCAATCTCATCCACCTTCCATAGTGGGAGGGCCTCGATGTAGTGGGAGGGTTGTGATACAATCGACAGGCAATGAATGATGTAGATAAAGATGAATGGGCCAAAGCCATGGCCTTGAGATGGAGTCTATGTACTTCAATCAAGTTTGGGAACTTGTAGATCCACCTGAAGGGGTCAAACCCATAGGGTGCAAATGGATCTATAAGAGGAAAAGAGATGCTGCTGGGAAAGTACAGACTTTCAAAGCAAGACTTGTAGCAAAGGGTTATACCCAAAGAGAAGGGGTGGACTATGAGAAAACCTTTTCTCCTGTTGCTATGTTGAAGTCAATAAGAATTCTCTTATCCATAGCCACGTTTTATGACTATGAAATATGGCAAATGGATGTCAAGACTGCCTTTCTGAATGGTAATCTTGAAGAGAATATCTTTATGTCTCAGCCCGAAGGGTTCATAACCCAAGGTCAGGAACAAAAAGTTTGTAAACTGAATCGATCCATTTATGGGTTGAAATAGGCTTCCAGATCTTGGAACATTAGATTTGATATTGCGATCAAATATTTTGGCTTTGACCAAAATGTTGATGAGCCTTGTGTATACAAGAAAATAAACAAAAACAAAATAGCTTTCATAATACTTTATGTTGATGACATCCTACTCATTGGGAATTATGTAGGATATCTATCTGACGTAAAAGAATGGCTAGCGGCCCAATTCCAAATGAAAGATTTAGGAGAGGCCCAATATGTTCTTGGAATCCAGATTATTCGAGATCGAAAGAACAAAACGCTAGCCCTGTCTCAAGCAACGTATATCGACAAAATGTTGTCCCGATATTCGATGCAAAACTCCAAGAAGGGCTTATTGCCTTTCAGGCATGGAGTTCACTTGTCTAAGGAACAGTGCCCTAAGACACCTCAAGAAATTGAGGATATGAGACGGATTCCCTACGCCTCAGCAGTGGGTAGCTTAATGTATGCGATGCTCTGCACGAGGCCTGACATTTGTTATGCTGTAGGGATAGTCAGCAGATGTTAGTCAAATTCAGGGTTAGACCATTGCGCCGCCGTTAAAGGAATCCTCAAGTATCTTAGGAGAACGAGGGACTACATGCTGGTGTTTGGGGCTAAAGAGTTAGTTCTCACTGGATACACCGACTCTGACTTCCAGTTTGACAAGGATTCTAGGAAATCCACGTCGGGGTCAGTGTTCACCCTTAACGGGGGAGCTGTAGTTTGGAGAAGCATCAAACAAAGATGCATAGCGGACTCAACCATGGAGGCTGAGTATGTAGGTGCTTGTAAAGCAGCCAAGGAAGCGGTTTGGCTAAGAAAGTTCTTGACAGATTTGGAAGTAATTCCAAATATGGACTTGCCCATTACATTATATTGTGACAACAGTGGGGCTGTAGCCAATTCTAGAGAACCTCGAAGCCACAAACGAGGAAAACACATAGAGAGGAAGTATCACCTGATACGGGAGATTATGCAACGAGGAGATGTGATCGTTACTAAGATCGCTTCGGAGCACAACATTGCTGATCCTTTTACGAAGGCTCTCACGGCTAAAGTGTTTGAGGGTCATCTAGAGTGTCTAGGTCTACGAGATATGTACATTGATTAATCTAGGGCAAGTGGGAGATGTGTAATAGGGTATGAGGATGCCCTAGTTTATTGTATTTACCATTTCCAACTTTAGATTATTTGTACATGTTTTTTCCCATTATCTTGAGTTTTAGTTCAAGTGGGAGTTTGTTGGATTTTATGCCCTAAAACTCGTAGATAGTAATTGTAACATTTGACCGAACATTAATAAAATGATTTATATTGTTTGTATTAAGTAAATCTTGTTAGTATGAGGCTTGAACTAGTATGTAGGGACATACGGGGATCAATGTTCAAGTTACAACCTAAAGGGTCTATAGTATACGGATAAGGCTGGGTACCTTATCCTGGTGACACTATGGATACGACCCGCTTTGTATTATGATACAAACGCAATGATCCAACGTGTTCGTGTAGTGGACATGAGAGTGGGGGTATCCTGTGCAATGAGTTTGCACAAGACCGGACCGCGAGATAGTTAACCACTAGCTCTAACACCGTTAGCTAGTTAGGTTTCTATCTCACTAGGATGACCTAGGCAACTCGGTCTCAATACTGAGTGGATTATGGACTCCTGTTCACGAGGGGTTGTCTTTTGATTTGTATGGGTGAGAGTGGCCAGCACGCCGACTCGATAAGCCTACCATTTTGGGGACAATACCGAGTGGGGAGCTGGGAACATAATCACACAAGATGGAATTCACTCCTTCCCGACTCTAGGGTAAGTAGAGGTGTGTTCCCTTAAGTGGTGTCTCCGGGTCCTGAACAATGGGCCCTACCCTCTCTATGGCACGAGAGGGACTTCTGTGTTGGTTGGACCTCAAACAGGTTGTTCATTAGTGGAGCACTGGGGACTTATGGACAAAGATGTAACCCAAGGGTAAAACAGTAATTTGACCCAGCTGGGGTACGAACACACGTGAAGGACTGACTTGCCGTTATTGGTCGATATCCGTGGACACAAAAATATTATGCAGTGAGAAAAGTGCAGTTGTGGGTCTTTAGTGGAGTGACCCACAGTTAACGAAAGTTGACTAACTTGGTTAATGAATTTAGCCGATTAGTCTTGTATCGTTGGAGCTTTTGATCTGTAGGTCCATTAGGTCCCACTGGTAGCTCGTAACGAGACTTGAAGCAATTAAGTATAAATTGTAAATTGAAAGTGTTCAATTTATTTAAGGGAATCCTATGATGTATGTTGATACATTATAATATAAAGTTTATGAAACTTTATAATATAACTTTTGAATTAATTTCAAAAATTAATTCTTGAGAGAAAATATTTGAAAGAGTTCAAATAAATTTAATATGAATTGGATTCATATTAATTTTAATTTTAATAAAATCCCTAAGATTAAATATATGATATTTAATTGGGTAATTAATTAATTATTGAATTAATTAATTATTTATTAAAATTAGATATTTTTCAGATAATAGGTTTGAACTTATTCATAGACCTTTTTCTATTAGGAAAAAGTCTTGGTCTTTACCTATATATAGGACCCCTGGGGTGGGGTGAAAGACATCCCATTGGCTCTCCTTCTCTCAAAGATCTCTCCCAAAAAGACTCCTACCAGTCTCCTGCTTCAAGAAGTCTTAGAGATATACCGGTGTAACCAATTGGTGGTGTTCGCACAAGAAGGTTGCTACGTTTTCGATCTTATTAGCAAGAAAAGGCGAATCGATCAAGGCTTTCTACAAAAGTAAGTTTTCTATGAAATCCTTGATCACTAGGATCGTCTAGATTAGATTTAGTTGATTTTTAGCATGTTTATAGTCGCTGTATAGCCCCTTAAATATAGATTTATTGTTGTACTCTTTTGCAAATTGTATTGGTATTTAAATTAAAATCAAAGAATATGAGTAGGTTCGGTAATTCTTTTCGCTGCATAGGGCTTTTATCCCTTCAGTTGGAATATGGAATGTTGAATGTTGTGTTATGGCGATACTGAACCTTCTGGTTATGTGTGTGTTTGTCTATATTGATACTCTGAATAGTTTTGACTTAAAAATAGTATGAGGAATATTCTAGATGTGCTTGAATTCTCTGAATGCTTTGTGTTGATAAGTATAAAAATTTTGCGTAGTTAAACCTTGAATGCTGTGAATGCTCTATGTTGGGGAAGATAAGAGGTTCTATATGGTAGAGTTGTAGATGCGAGACCTAACTCGCTTTGTTTGTGGAAGTTTGGAGTCTGTTCTATTGACCGGAAGTGTTGTGGAAGTTTGTAGTTGGGCAGTTTTGAATATAGAAATGTATTCTCTTGTTTACAGGTGACCGAAAAATTTGGGGTTAGTGATACATATGTCGTTATGCTGTCGAATTTTCGGCAGCATAACGATGAATAATGGGGCTAAGTTTAGTGATGTCACTTGGATTACGATGTGCCGATATTGGTTGTTGGCTGTTTAAAATATGCATATGTCTTTCTATTTAGTGTTTTGGATGTTAGTTATGATCTCTATGCTTGAATGAGATGAAAGTGATGTGCAAATTGCTAACCGCAAGTGTACGGGTCAAGTAATAATATAGTGAATGTGAAATTCGAATGTCGTCCTCTGGATTGGTGTCTAGTCAAATTTTAATTACCGAAAATACTTTTGACCAATTTTATTTAGGGAACCGAATTGAGTGAGAATTTAATTGAATCAAACACAAAGTAATGCAAATAATGAAAATCCAATGGAAACAATGGTCTTAGGGAATTGATTTCACCAATTGGAATTATGGATTAATTAACGGATTTACACATGCCATGATTCATAAATCTTGGTAAACTAAAATCACACATATCTCTCCCGAGCATACATGATTCTCCCATATGCAATTGAACCCGATATCCCTATCTAAATCCAATAAACATACAAGGCAATAAGGATAACCTTTTTAACAATTTCTAGAATTAACCATAATCTCCCGATTTCTAGTTAAATCCTAGTTATGCATATTGATTTCTAATTTAAATCCTCTCTCCCGAGTTAGATTCAAGCATAAACATCAATCAATTTATGGCCGGTAAATTGAAAGCATTAAGGACACACATATGCATAAATGACATCAATAGCATAAAAACCGTAAATCAATCCATAACGTGCCCAACGGCTACATTAATCCCTAAGAATTAAAGCCTAGCTACTCATACACAACGTTACGATATAGCAATAGTCTAAAACAGCCATAAACACTAACTAAGTTGAGGGAAAGAAGAAGTAAACTCAATGTAGGCCGAGACCGAACGTCCCCGTCACGATCCCCACAAACAATGGGTTGATTTCCAACTTGCTCCCTTTGCTTCAGCCTCACAATCCTCTGTTTCTGCTCTGTTTACGGCTCCAAAACGTCCCAAAAAAGCTTCCCCTTCAGACCTAGCCGCAAATAACTTATATTCTGATTTTTTCGTCGTAGCGTCTCGACGCTGCCTCTAAAACGCGCGTATTCAGAAAAGGAAAGCTAGCGTCGAGACGCTCAAGGAGCAGCGTCTCGACGCTGGTCTGCATTTAACCCCAATTTGACTCTTTCTTCTTTGATTCTCTTTGGTTCTTTTGCATCTTTTCACGCCCCGAACACCCGATTGACTCCAATATCACGTTTTAGCTCTAATCAACAATTTCCTACAAAATAAACATTAAGTGCAATAAAATGGCCAATAAATCATAAAAGACTAGCTAAATTGATTAGGGAAAACTAGCTAGCTATGCTCGCTATCAGAAAGACAAGGTAGTTAGAACATGTTAGATTAGCCCTTCAGAAACCTTTATGGGAAAGAAACTTGATGGTTAAGTTGTAAGTTAAACTTGCTAATAGGGGCCCTAATACGAAATGAGGATAGGTTACTTATCCTAGTAGGGACTGTGGTAATTAAACACCTAGAATTTAGATGTTAATAGACTGAGATGAGGAGCTAAATGGGCAGGACTTGGCTTCGCAGACTAGGTGCCATCTACTATCAGTGGAAGTAAAGTTTTGACTAAAAACCCATGGATGCCCCACCAGTGAGATGGTAGTTAGAGTGTTATGCACACCGAGGGTGCCTTGATTGGTGAGACTTGACTCCACTGACTGGGTGCCTTCTACCATCAGTAGGAGTAGAGATCTCCCAGGATTCCCACTTGTGCACCTCCAGTGAGTTGGTAAGCCTATTTCAAGCTAGTTAATTGTCCACGTGACCCATATGACATGATAAACGAAATGTAATGATATGAAATAAAATGAAATGAAATGACCATTAGGCCTTTTAGCAGCAACTAACCTTAAGATGCCCCTGTGATGCATGTAAATACCGTCCCAGTAGTAGCGTTACTTACTGAGTATATTTAATACTCATTCTTTCCAAAATGTTTCCTTTCAGGTATGAGCAAGGACATACAGAGTGTGTGACGATTTGTTGCTGACGAGCCATGGAAAACATGTGATCATGACTTCTGGATAGTCTAGCTTCTCATTTTGCTTTTAGTTAGTTTTGAAAATGGTGGTTCTTAAGGTTTTAAATGTCTCCATGTTTTCCTAAGGAAACATTTGTTTTAATGAAGTTTTTAAAAATTTTCTTGTTTTATTTGGGATCTCAGGCTGAAAGGCTTCTTTTCTCTAAAATGTCGAAAATTTTGTGTTAATGTTTTTTCTTTCAAAATAAGCTTTCTCTTAAAAGTAAGTAGGCATGCATGTGGTAATGGCCCTAGGAAGTAGTAATGAGAAGTGGGGTCGTTACAGACGCTATTTATTTGAGAGAATGAGTTCTGTTTGTGGTATTTTCCCCGAAATCGAGCACTATGCGTGCATGGTGGATTTGCTAGGAGGAGGAGGGTTGTTGGAGGAAGCAGTAAAACTCATTGGAGGAATGCCAATGAAGCCTGATGTCGTTGTGTGGGGCACTATGTTTGGTGCTTGTAGGACTTATGGAAACGTACACATTGGGAATCAAATCTTGAAACAGGTACTAGAGTTGGAGACATATAGTTACGGGCTCTACGTGCTTCTGTCAAATATTTCGAAGAAAAGAGATGGAGAGAAGTTAAAAATATAAGAAAGCTGATGAATGACCATGGGATCATCAAGTGTAAAGTTGTTAGCTTCATTAAGATTGATGGGTGCATTTTTCAGTTCATGGTTGATGACAAGAGACATGAAACAAGCAGTATATATCCCTTGCTGGATCAGTTAACAGATCATTTGAAGTCTGCTGGGCATTCCTCGAATAACTCATTTGCCTTTTTGGATTTAGAAGGAGGCTAATTTAACACGAATTTCTTTTGATGTTTCATTATATATGCTCACTGTGTATGAGGAAACAGAGAAGACTGGCCATTCAGATTTGCATTTTGGAGGGCTCAATCATGCTCGGTCGAACCGTGGTGTCAAAGGAAGATATACCAAACAAGTCATGATAGATGGAGTCCCTCACTACCACGAAATGTTTGCGGGCGTGACACAAATTTAGTAATAGAGTCAAGTGGTTGTCTCGTGAGAATGGATGTGATGCACGTACGCTGATGGAGATTAAAAGAAAATATTTTGATATGTAAATATTATGGTAAATAATCGTGTTTAGCTGGACACTGTAATAATTTCCAAATGATTTTGATTAAATGAATATAAGAGGGCCCATTATCTACCTACGTGAAATACCATATGACGCCTTGTTTTTTCTTCATCAACATTATCTTTTTCAAAGTTAAGAGCAGGATTGAGGAATTGAAAAATAAATCATTTCAATGGAGTAATTTTGGCATGAAAAATCATTTTACAATTGATAAAAGGCTCCATTTGGAATTGTGGTAGCTTTTAGAAAAATCAGTTGCTATACGAAGTGTTGGCTTTTTGGCCCTTAATCTGAAATTAATTAATTTTAATTAATTAATTAATCAATGTTTTGATGAAAACAAACTTGACTTTATTAATTAACAATTTTAGTGTTTCAAAGTATCAATAGCATAGAGATCGAAACAACGATTCCAACGCCTTTTGAATCACTCAAATCGGAGCTCAAACAAAGAAGTTATAGCAAAAACAAAATTGAAGGAGAAAACCCAAGTAGGCATGACACGTGGCAAAAATTGTGACATGGCGATAACGTGGCAGCGACGTGGACGGTCAACGGTCAACTTTGATGACGTGGCATCTCAAACAGGCAAATTTGCTGACGTGGCGATGACATGTCGAATGACGTGGCACTTCAACGGTAAAAAATGCAGACGGGGCAATGACGCGGATGATGATGTGTCGATGCGTGGCCCAATGATATTGCGACATGTGGCAGTCGAATTTTTTAATAATAAATAAAGTCAAGCGGTCATAATTTTAAATTATAATATTATTTTATTATTAGTTTTTATATTTTTTATTAGAGCCAATCAAAGACTGACATGTGGCAGCCAATGGCTAGTTTAGCCCTTTTTGGTCTATTTAAGGCACGAAAAAAATTCAAAAAAATTGGAAACAAATTCTGAAAAATACTACTCATCTTGGAGAGCATTCCTACCATTTTTTAGAAAATTTTGAGCTCCAATTTTTCATTTTTCATAGCCATTTGAGGGTTTTACTTGTAAGATTATGAGATTTGATTTGTGTATCTACTCAGAGAGAGTTTCTTCTTCTTTGTTCTTCATCTTCTAAATCAATTGTAAGGGTTTCTCTTGATCCCAAAAAAAAGAGGTTGTAACAATTTGATCCTGAACTGTGGAAATGATCGGGTTTGTTCTTGCTCCCGGAAAAGGAACGTTGTAGCGGTTGGACTTTGACCGTGGGAAGAGTCAGTTTTTCTAGTGGAATACCCAAGAGGATCTTGGAGAGTGGAGTAGGTCGGGTTGTGTCGAACCACTATAAAATTCTTAGTGTCTTTCTCTATCCCTGTCTTATTTTAATTTATGCACTTAATTTGTTATTATATTTTATTGTCTAAAATTAATTTCAATAATTTATTCTTGTTGTTAATTGTGCTTATTTGATTAATTAGGTTGATAGAATTCTATTCTTCGTATTCCTTATCAACTCTCATATTTAAATTAATTAGTGAAGGATTAAAATTCTTTGGCAGCGGAAACATATCAGACTGTCTCGTTGGAAAAATTTTGTTTATGAAAAACTGATACATTGGCAAATAAAAATAGAAACGTTTTCCATTTAATTTCTACAGATTAAGCATGCTATCTTAGATCTAAAACTATTTTAGATTAGGAAATACTTACATGGATTTGAAGCAAAATCAGCACAATGCTCCAAAACTTTTTCCTTGATCTCCCAACGAACACCACCACGGATCACCCGCTATCCACTTGGGTTGCTGAGATATTGGTTTGTGGGAGCCCAAAAAAACGTCTTGGAAAGGGAATTTTCCAGCAATAATGTTGGTGTTTTTTTAGAGAGATTTTGAGAGAGTTCTTGGACAGAATTTCCTCTCTGTGTTTCGCGTGAGAGTGCAAAATGAGAGAATGCCACATCAGTTAGGGAACTCCCTCCCAACTTTACGATAAGTGGGGAGGTAGTTATTTCCCTACTCGATCTTGACCGTTGATCATAATCAACACGATCTTGGCCGTCAATCAATTAAATAATAATTAATTAATTAATTAATTAATTATAATTAATTTAATTAAAACAATATTAATTAAACCAATTATAATATAAAGTATTTAATTCAATTTAAATCATATTCAATTGAATTAAACTCGCCATTCAATTAATTCTCAATTAATTGATCCCACATTAATTAAATATCAAATACTTAATTAATTTTACAATTGAATCACATTCAAATGTAATTCTCTCATTTAACCTATAGTTTTAATGCGCATCAAATGTACATTAATTCTTAACTATAGAATTAATTTGATTAAATCATCTTTAACCAAATTAAATTAAATTAATTAATTTTCCAATTAATTAATTTATGAATTGATCAAATATCACATATTTAATTAAATTCATATTCTCTCATTATTTAATTTTGAATCATATCCAAAATTAATTTTATTATAAAGTTTAATTCTCTAATTAAACTTTATACTATAATGTATCTCCATACATTATATTAATTCCCTTAATATTCAAGACTAGTTTAATTAGAGGATTAAACTTTATAATAAAATTAATTTTGGATGTGATTCAAAATTAACTAATGAGAGAATATGAATTTAATTAAATATATGATATTATACTATAATGTATCTCCATACATTATATTAATTCCCTTAATATTCAAGACTAGTTAATCTCAGTACTGGAGATGTTAATATCACACATGTAGAAGCAATTTAAGATCTTAGGCACACAATTTTATCAATTTGATCCTAGAAGACATGTTGTCCATATGAACAAAAAACAGAGTAAAACGATACCTACCTCTTGAAGCTCCCAATTCGTATAATCTGATGCTTTATAATTCACACCAATGGCTTTTGGACAACCACTTGGATCTTCTCTACTATCCTCAGGCCTTGGAACGAATTGTGAGATCCTCAATTGATAGGAATTGGAAAGGAAAGCTTATGGGTATAAGCAAGTTTGAGAGTTTGAGCTATGAAGGTTTCTTTGGGAGAATTTTGGCAGCATTTTAGATTGAATGATCTACCTAATTTTCATCAGCTCATCCTCTATATATAGAGGAAAATCATGCACAAGAATTGCACAAAAAATTGACAGCAATTTGGGAGTGATTTGAGTCATGGATTAGGTAGTGCAAGAAGGCTAATCTAAGGTGATTAGTCATTAAGCACCACCTCCAAAAATTTCCAAATTTTTGAATTTCTTTTAAATTCAAATTTTGTAATTTTAAAGATAAAATCTGAATAATCCCACTCAATTATAATTTTTTTTAAATTTAAATAAAACGTATTTAATTTAATATCTTATATTAAATTAGTACCACTTGTGCAATCTTGGTTTTTCTCCCAACGAAATTTCTTGAATATGAATCCATATTCACGTGTTTAATATTTAAATCATATTTAAATATATCCGACTCTCATTTTTAACTTTAATTCGTAATTAAACTAATATGTCGTTAAATATCGCATATAACCGACTTTTGTATCCTTTTCCAATTTTGAACGTTTCAAATATTAACCTATCATATTGTTCCAAGTTTTATTCCTATTGATCTAGTAGAAGGACCTAATGGACCTACAGACCATGGGCTCCAACGAAATGATGATAACTGGTTAATCTCATTAACCTAGTCATTCATTGTTTGTTAGCTTTCGGGACACTCACTATAGACCGTAGCTGCACCCCCCTCACTGTAGATATATTTCTTGTCCACTTTAGATAACCATGATTAGTAAGTCGAACCTTCACCGGTTGTTCGTAACTAGAGCTATGTCAAATGTTCGTTTTACCCCTATAGTTACATCTTGTTCCTTAAGTTCCACTGATCCTCTAATGAACAACTAGTTCGTGATACAATCACTGAAACAAGTCCCTCTCAAGGTTATGAGAGGGCGGGCCCCCTTGTTCAAGACTCGGAGTCAGCACTTAAGGGAACAATCTTTACTAACCCTAAGACGGGTAGCAGTAAATTCCGTCTTGCAAAGCTATGTCCCCAACTATCTATTTAGTCTTATCCCCAAAATGGTAGGCTTATTGAGTCGGCGATGTTTGGCCACTCTCACCCATGAAAATCAAAGGACAATCCTAAATAAACAGGAGTTCATAGTTAACTCAAGATTAAGATCAAGTTACCTAGGTTATATGTATGAGATGTTCAGTTTCAACATTAAACAGTGTTGTAAAGTGAAAGTGACTTATCTCCTGGTTCGATCTCCATGCAAACTCTTTGCATAGGACGCCCTCACTCACGTGTCTTATACATGAACGATTAGGATCACATCGTCTGTCTTTAAAGAATAAAGCGAGCCGGGCCAATAGTGTCCCCAAGATTAAGGTACCCAACATTATCCATATACTATAAATCGTTTAGACTATTTACTTGGACTTGATCCATACTTATGTCACACATAAACTTCAAGTATACATAATATAGCTATGGGTTCTTAGTTTATTGGATTTTGTTGTTATATTTAGGCTAAACAAATATATAGAAATAATACTTCATTGAAGAAAGTCAAATGTTACATTTACTATCTACGAGTTTTAGGGCATAAAATCCAACAAGTACCCGTTATGAGCTATCAGGTGGACCTAATGGACCTACAGATCAGAAGCTCCAACGATACGAGATTAACTGACTAAACTCATTAACCAAGTTAATCAACATTCGTTAACTGTGGATGATTCCACTAAAGACCCACAACTCCACTCTTCTCACTGTAGAATATTTCTATGTCCATGGATATCGACCAATACAGTAAGTCAATCCTTCACGACTGTTCGTAACGCCAGCTAGGTCAAATTACCGTTTTACCCCTGGGTTATCTCTGGATCCTTAAGTACCACTGATCCCTCTAATGAACAAGTTGTTTAGGGTCCAACCACTAAACAGGAGTTCCTCTCGGGCCAGCAGAGGACGGCGCGCCTTTGTTCAAGCCCCAGAATCAACCCTTAAGGGAACACACATCTACTTACCCCAATAGGGAAATGAGTGAATTCCATCTTGTACTGTTATGTTCCCAGCCCCCACTCAGTCTTGCTCTTGAAATGGTAGGATTATTGAGCCAGCGAAGAGGCCACTCTCACCTATACAAATCTAAAGACAATGCCTCCTGAAAAGGGTTCATAACAGAGTCAGGATTGAGATTGAGTTACCTAGGTCATCCTATTGAAATAGAAACCTAATCTAGTTAACGGTGTTACATCTAGTGGTTACTATTTCGTGGTCCGGTCTTATGCAAACTCATTGCATATGATACCCCAACTTCATGTCCCCTACATGGATGTTTTGGATCAACGCATCTGTATCGAATACACAGTGGGTCGTATCACATAGTGTCACCAGGATAAGGTACCCAACCTTATCCTTATACTATAGACCATTTAGGTTGTTACTTGAACACCAATCCCCGTATGTCCCCACATACTAGTCCAAGTTTCATTTAAACAACCTTGGATCTTAGTTTATTGGATTTCGGGTTTATTAATACAAACTCGATTATTCAATAACCAAATTACTGAATCACTCGAATAACGCTGTATTGAGATCGATTAATTTGTTTCATTTACTATCTACGAGTTTTAGGGCATAAAATCCAACAATTAGAATACTTGAATTTTTTAATTTAAATTTTCTTGCTTAAATTGAGTGTTGAAATTATTTGTATGAAAATTGTATGAATTTCTTGTTTAAATCTCTTACATGAAAAATGTTGTAAATTTGTTTAATTGGGCCCACTTTAGTAAAAAGTTTTATTAAATTTGAAGAAACCCTATTCACCCCCCTCTAGGGTTGCCATACCGGTATCAGAGAAAGGTTCACTCTTCTACATAAACTATTTTTCAAATTTTATTTTGATACTAGTATCTTATTATTTTTTTGAAAAATTATTTGAAAAGCTTAATTGCTAAGAGATATGGCAACTATAAATTTTCTTGAAGGTCAATGCATTAATAAACCTCCATTCTTTGATGGTAGAAAATTTGATGTTTGGAGCCATAGAATGAAAACTTTCTTGTTATCTATAGATTTTGATATTTTTTATGTATGTGAAAGTAATTTGTCTAAATTAAGTATGAATGATGAAATGCTTTCTTTCAATGACCAAACAAAAAATATCATATGTTGTGTTGTAGATAAAAATAAAAATTTCACATTTTACCTATGCATATGATATTTGTAATTTTCTTGATAATATGTATAATGTTGAAAATTCTCCTTGTACTACTAATGATCTATTTGACGTGAAGGAGAAATATAATTCTCAAAATCAAGAAAAGTTCCATGGAGTAGAAAGAGAAAAATGTGATGGATCATCCTTATGCTTGATGGCTCATTCGGATAATGATTCTGGTGATGATAGTGATGAAAATAAGGTAAATCACAAATCTCTTACTTATGATGAACTTTATGATGCTTTGGAAAGTATGCATCAAGATTTAGAAAAACTTGATTCAAAATATGTGAAATTATCAAAGAAATATAAGACATTGTCTATTGAGAATAAACCTTTGATAAATGAAAATGCATGTTTGAAAAATGGAACTAATAATGTTTTGTTGCATAATGAGGTTGATAGTGATTGTGATGAGAAAAATGCTAAGGCTAATAGAATTAAATTTCTTGAGAAAGAGAATGAGGATCTCAAATCTGTATCTTGTGAATTGAAACTTAAATTGAATGATTTGAGAAACACGAATGAGAAAATTGAATCATTTTTCATTAGAATTGAAAGATGCAATTGCTAGCTTGAAAAATCAAATTATTGATTTAGAAACTAGCAATACTTCTTTAGAGAATGATAAATTTGCCTTGATTGACAAGATTAAATTCATTGAATGTGATAGTGTTGAGAAAAATGATCTTTTGCATGTGCTTAAAGAAAAAGAATTGTTAGCTAATAAAGAGCTTGAAATTGCAAAAGAGTCCATTAAGAAATTGACTATAGGTGCACAAAAATTAGATAAAATTATTGACATGGGTAAACCTTTTAATGACAAAAGGGGATTAGGATATGTGGATGAAAATTCTTCATCTAATTCTAAGACTATTTTTGTTAAAGCAACTCCTTCTATGTCTAAAGTTTTACCTAATGTTCCTAATTTTGTTGAATATAAATTTGTTCCAAAGCATGAGAAATCTAGAAATATCCATGGAAATTCAAAATATGTGCCTAAATATGTTGATGAAAATTTCAAATGTATGCATAGTGCTAAATTTATGCCTAGACATAAAAAGGCTTAAAATGTGGATGTAAAATCAAAATTTGTTCCTATATGTCATTTTTGTGGAGTTAAAGGTCATATTAGACCTAATTATTTTAAATTGAAAAATTCTCTTAAAAAGAATTTCTTGAATATAAGTAATGTGAAAAATCAATTTATTAAAAAGAAATTCTTACCGGATGGGAGGACGGTATGGTGCCCAATTCAGTATGAGAAGCTCCCAGACTTTTGCTTTCATTGTGGAATAATAGGCCATTCTTTTAGGGAATGCCTTCAACCGTCTAAGGAGGTGGTTGGACCTGAGGATTACCACTATGGGGACTGGTTGAAGGCTGTGCTGTGGGAAAAACCAGAAAGAGTGGGGGGAGGTGAAGGTAGAGCTGGGGGAGTGATTGGGGGGAGGTTTTAAAAGAGGATGGTAGAAGTGGAGACGGTAAACAGGGAAGCATAGGAGGGGAAGGGAATGGGGAGAGTAAGGATAGTGCTTCGCGGGGGAAGAATGAGGGAGGGGGGGAAAGAACCAGGAGAGGCAGCAAGGGGAGGGAGTGGAAGAAGGGGGGGTCTCAGCTTCGAAAGACCTGGTGGGGAGGGGGCGGGATTGGAAGGGGGAAGCAAGAAAGGGAAAGGGAAAGAAGTGTGGGTGGGAGATTCGATGAAGGATAAGGTCAGTGGCCCAGTTGTAAATACGGGTCTAATCATCAAGGAACCTGGCCAAGGGGAGGGACTGTGTGAGATGAGGGAGGGTAAGATGGTGGGGAACACTCCAAATTCGGGTAAGAAGTGGAAAAGAAGGGCGAGGGAAGGGGCGGTAGAAATGGAGTGGGGGACGGGGACACAGTTGGGGAAGAGAGGTTCGGGGTGGGATGGGGAGAGTATGTTTGTGGGGGCCATGAGTGAGCCACAAAAGAAAAAAGGGAGAGGGGAGCGAGGGGATGGTGATGTGGAGATTGTATCGGCGAACCCTGGGGAACAGGGTCGCCGAGGATTATGAAAATCTTATGCTGGAATGTTCGAGGGTTGGGGAACTCTCGAGCATTCGAAATGGTGCACCGTGTGGTGCGCGAGGTGGATCCCCAGTTGTTTTTTGTGACTGAGTCAAAGATTGGGAGTAGGAGGGCGAAGGAATGCAAATGGAAGATGGGGTTTGAAGAAGTGATTATTGTGGAAAATGTGGGTAAGAGTGGGGGCCTCTGTTTGTTCTGGAAAGGTGATATGGATGTTGTTCTGAGATCGATGAGCAGATACCATATCGTTGTGGTTGTGAAGGCTGAAAAGGGGCATTGGAGGTTCACGGGGTTTTATGGGGACCCGGAGGTTGCCAATAGAGGCCACTCATGGAATTTGCTGCGAAGGTTGCGCAACTTTGCCAAATTACCGTGGGTGGTGGGGGTGACTTCAATGAGATCTTGAGGGAAGATAAGAAGCTGGGTGGCAACACTCGTAGCCAGAGTCAAATGCAGGCTTTTCGTGATGCTATTGACGATTGTGATCTAACAGACATGGGATTTAGGGGCTCCCTGTTTACATGGTATAAAATGAAGGATAGGAGGGTGGTGATTCAGGAACGACTCGATTGTGGCCTATGCAACCCAAAGTTCTATTCCATGTTCCCATGGACGAATGTCCAGAATTTAGATTTTTGTTTGTCTGACCACTGCCCTGTGTTGATTGAAGCGAACAGCTCCATGGTGAGACGAGGAAGAAAGGGTGGGTACTGTTTTCGGTTTGAAGAAGTGTGGACCCAATTTGAGGAGTGTCGGGATGTGGTTGAAAGAGAGTGGGTAGTGCCTAATCTGGCTTCATGTGATGGTGAACAGGTGAAGCCAGCTGAGTCCTGGAAGGTGAGGGTGAAGAATTGTTCAGAGGAGCTGGCTAGGTGGGGTAGAGGAAAGAAAGGGGGTTATGTTCAGAAGATATCTTTTGCCAGACAACAATTGCATCGGGCAGTTATGCATGAGGGGGATGTGAAGGGAGCCAGAAGCCAAATGGATAGGTTGCTAGGGGAAGAGGAGATTTACCGCCGTCAAAGGGCTAGAGTGGATTGGATGCAGTGGGGGGATAGAAATTCGAGGTGGTTTCATCAGCGGGCCTCCCAGAGGCGCAAGACTAATTTTATGGAGGGTCTGGTTGATGATAATGGGAGGTGGATCACAGAAGAGGAGGAAATGGAGAGGTTGGTGTCGTCCTATTTCCATAACCTATTTAGGTCGAATGAGCATTAGGAAAGTGAGAGCTTGTAGGAGTTCCTAGCACATATTGAGCCATGTATGAGTGTTGAAATGAATGAACGTCTGAAACGACCATTTTCTGAGGATGAGCTTATTTACTCTCTAAAGCAAATGAATCCTTCGAAAGCACCAGGGGAGGATGGTCTACCAGCTCTGTTCTTCCAAAGGTTTTGGGGAGTTGTGGGTAAAGAGGTGTATGCTTTGTGCCTTGATGTATTGAATAATGGTAGTCCTGTGGATTCAATAAATAGGACTGTAATTACTTTGATCCCTAAATGCAAGAATGCGAGGTATGTTTCTGAGTATAGGCCCATTAGCTTGTGTAATGTTATTTACAAATTGATTTCCAAAACACTAGATAATAGGTTGAAGGAGGTGCTTGATCATTTCATAGCACCAATTCAAAGCGCATTTGTGCCAGGTAGGAATATTTGTGATAATGCTATATTAGGCTTTGAATGTCTGCATTATATAAAGAAAAGGAAAAAAGGAAATGATGGATGGGCGGCCCTAAAGCTCGACATGAGCAAGGCCTATGACCGGGTCGAATGGTTTTTTATAGAGAAATTTATGATTGCTCTTGGTATTGATGTACACTTTATCAAGCTGATAATGAACTGTGTGAGCTCGGTTTCATATTCCTTTTTGATTAATGGAAGGAGAATGGGTTGTATAAAGTCGTCGAGTGGTCTTCGTCAGGGGGATCCTATATCACCATATTTGTTCTTACTTTGTGCTGAGGGTCTGTCACGCATTCTGGGTTGGTTGGAAATGGAAGGTAGAATCCATGGTGTTAAGATAGCAAGGGGGAGCCCTTCTATATCCCATTTGTTTTTTGCGGATGACTGTTTGTTGTTTTTCAGGGCTAGGAATGATGAGTCAGGACTGGTAGCTAAGAGCCTGGCAGCATATTCCAAACTAACGGGCCAGGAAATCAATTTTATGAAATCTGGTGTGTTTCAGTCCTAATGTGCAGGACCAGTCTAAACAAGCCATTGTGAATTCTCTTGGGGGTGCGGTTGGTGGGTTTCCACGATCGCTATTTGGGCCTTCCGACTGCATTCCCAGGGAGGAAGGTTACCTCACTAAAATATATAAAGGACAGAGTGTGGGCATATATCCATAAGTGGAAACATGTGAGGTTCTCGGCAGGAGGAAAGGAGGTTCTCATCAAAGCTGTTATACAAGCAGTTCCTAACTACTCCATGTCTTGTTTCCAATTACCAAAGAGTCTGGTTAAGGACTGCAACCGCATTATGGCAAGGTTCTGGTGGGGGGAGGCTGAGGAGGGCAGGAGGATTCATTGGGCTTCGTGGAGGAAGGTGTGTGTCTCGAAGTTCTATGGAGGATTGGGTTTTAGGGACCTGGAATTGTTTAATAAAGCGCTTCTGGCGAAACAAGGGTGGAGGTTGATTGAGCACCCTGAATCGTTGCTGGGTAGGGTGCTCAAGGGAAAATATTTTAGAGAGTGCTCTTTTATGGAGGCCAAACACAAGGGTAGTGGGTCGTTTGTGTGGAAGAGTTTGTTGTGGGGAAGGTCACTTCTGAAGGAGGGGGTGAGGTGGAGAGTGGGTGATGGTAGATCGATTAAGATTCTGAATGATAATTGGATTCCAAGACAAATCACGTTGAAAATTGTGCATGGGGAAGGAATCAATCCTAATGCTCGTGTGGAGACCTTGTTGAACTCGAATAACACTTGGAATGTGGAGTTGGTCCATGATTTGTTTAGTGAGGATGATGCAAATGCTATCCTTGGGATTCCGAGACCAAGAGGGGCTTCTCAAGATAAGTTAATATGGCACTATGAAAAGAATGGGGTATACACAGTGAACAGTGGTTATAAGCTGGCTTGCACAGTAAGAGGGGGAGCTAGTTGCTCTACCTTGGATCTAATGAGAGGGTGGTGGAAACGGGTGTGGGCAATGCAAATACCGAACAAAGTTAAGATCTTCTGTTGGAGGTTGTTTCATGACTACTTGCCTTCAGTGACAAATTTGCGTAGAAGAGGTATGGTGATTCCGGATGGATGCCCCAGGTGCAAGGTTAAGGAGGAAACAACCTTCCATGCCATATGGGATTGTAAGGCAGTGAAGAAAGATTGGCAGAAATCGCCGTTTTACCCACGACCAGGCCCTAATGCCATTCAGTGTGCTGCAGACCTATTGTGGTGGTGCTGGAGGAATATGTTGTGTCCTCAATTTGAGGAGTTTGTGGTGTTGTCTTGGTGGATTTGGAATAGACGAAACAAGGAGCTTTTTGGTGGGAGCCTTAGTTCGGAGGTGGAGGATGGGGGGTGGGGTTGGGTTGAGGAGTATCTAGCCCAATTTAGGGCATTTCAGGGAAGAAGGGATGGGAGAGGGGCGGGTACGAGAGAGGATGCAGGTTGGACGCCACCAAGTTTTCCTAATTACAAACTAAATATAGACGCAGCAGTAGATTCAGAGAATCAATTGAGCAGTGTGGGAGCTATTGTTAGAAATGAGAGAGGAGAAGTAATGCTTACCTTAATGTGGAGGGTCCCATTTGTACAAGATGTAAATATTCTTGAAGCTTTGGCAATACGAGATGGTTTGGCCTGTGCGAGGGAGATGGGATTCACAAGGCTGGAAGTTGAGTCGGATTCAACGCGCGTGATTTCTTTGCTCCGTTCGAAGGTGAGGGACATTTCGGATCTGAGTGTAGTGGCAGAGGAAATTAATCAGTCTGCGAGGAGCTTGCAGCACTGTTCGTTCCGATGGTGTCGCAGGTCAGCGAATCAGTTGGCTCACGAGCTCGCGAGGTTGGCTCTGGTGCAGCGGTGTGAAGGTGTTTGGCCGGAAGATGTTCCGGCGGCAGTTGCAAAGTTGTATTCTTCTGAGGTTTTGGACAGTCCCTTGGTTTTGTCGGGGGGCCTTCGTTTTTGTTCCGCTTGCTATCAAAAAAAAAAAAAAAAAGAAATTCTTACCTAATGTTACTTGTTACTCATGTGGCAAAATTGGTCATACATTCAATAATTGTTATTTGCCAAAATTTAAAGGTAGTAATGTTGGAACTAATTTGAAATGAGTTCCAAAAATGTTGCTCACTAATAACGAAGGACCCAAGAAATGGGTACCAAAATCCTTTGATTGAGCTCTCTTTGTAGGTGTGATTTCAAGAAGCAAATGGTTGTTGGAGTTAAAATGAAAAATTAAATCAAATGAAAAGGAAGGACATGAACAAGGTGCACCTATACCAACAAGGTGCACCTTCCTTTTCGGTGGCTCAATCATAGGAACTTTGAAGTTAAGCGTGCTTAGCTTGGAGAAGTTCTATGTTGGGTGACCTCCTGGGAATTTTCCTAGGAAGCATGTGAGTGAGGACAAAGCATGCTAAAAGGACCCTGTGTTGGTTTGTGGGGACAGTCTTCACTCTTAGAAGCGGTTTAAGACGAGTATGGTAACGTGGCCAAGTCGCAGGGGAATGCTGGGGCCGTCAGGTGCCGAATCCGGATTCTTAATCTTGGGTTTGGGGCATTACAGATGGTATCAGAGCGGAACCTCTCCCAGTAGGATGTGGTTCGGGGACGAACCAAGCGGAAGCTGGTGGGCATGTGACGCCCGAAGTTAGGAGGGGTACATGAATGAACCGAGATCACATCCGAATGAGAGGGATCCTGAGGACATGAAAGTATGGTCAAGATAAGCTTAAAAGAATTGGTAGATACTACCTATACCAACAAGGTGCACCTTCCTTTTCGGTGGCTCAATCATAGGAATTTTGAAGTTAAGCGTGCTTGGCTTGGAGAAGTTCTATGTTGGGTGACCTCTTGGGAATTTTCCTAGGAAGCATGTGAGTGAGGACAAAGCATGCTAAAAGGACCCCGTGTTGGTTTGTGGGGACAGTCTTCACTCTTGGAAGTAGTTTAAGACGAGTATGGTGGCGTGGCCAGGTCGTAGGGGAATGTCGGGGCCTGAGGTGCCGAAGCCGAATTCCGAATCCTAGGCCTAGGGCGTTACAGCAGCGACGTGGGCAATCAACAGTCAACTTTGATGATGTGGCATCTCAAACGATCAAATTTGCTGACGTGGCGATGACGTGGCACTTCAACAGTAAAAAATGCTAACGTGGAAAATGACGTGGATGATGATGTGTCGACGTGTGGCCCAATGATATTGCAACACATGGCTGCAGAATTTTTTAATAATAAATAAAGACAAATGATCAAAATTTTAAATTATAATATTATTTTATTATTTTTTTTATATTTTTTATTGGAGCCAATCAGTGAATGACACATGGCAGCCAATGGCTAGTTTAGCCCTTTTTGGTCTATTTAAGGCACAAAAAAATCCAAAAAAATGGAAACAAATTTTGAAAAATACTACTCATCTTGGAGAGCATTCCTACCATTTTTTAGAAATTTTTTAGCTTCGATTTTTCATTTTTCATAGCCATTTGAGGGTTTTACTTGTAAGAAATCATGTCTTACAAGATTGTGAGATTTGATTTGTGTATCTACTCTTTGAGAGAGTTTCTTCTTCTTTGTTCTTCATCTTCTAAATCCATTGTAAAGGTTTCTCTTGATCCCGAAAAAGAGAGGTTGTAAAGGTTTGATCCTAAACCGTGGAAAGGATCGGGTTTGTTCTTGCTCTCAGAAAAGGAACGTTGTAGCGGTTGGACTTTGACCGTGGGAAGAGTCAGTTTTTCTAGTGGAATACCCAAGACGAGCTTGGCGAGTGGAGTAGGCCGGGTTGTGTCGAACCAATATAAAATTCTCGGTGTCTTTCTCTATCCCTATCTTATTTTAATTTATGCACTTAATTTGTTATTATATTTTATTGTCTAAAATTAATTTCAATAATTTATTCTTGTTGTTAATTGTGCTTATTTGATTAATTAGGTTGATAGAATTCTATTCTTCGTATTCCTATTTAAATTAATTAGAATACTTGAATTTGTTAATTTAAATTTTCTTGCTTAAATTGAGTTGAAATTATTTGTATGAAAATTGTATGAATTTCTTATTTAAATCTCTTACATGAAAAAGGTTGTAAATTTGTTTAATTTGGCCCACTTTAGTAAAAAGTTTTATACATAAAAAAACAGTTCATAGTGATGGGAATGACAAATTGTTTTTGTCCCATATCGGAAGTGTAGCTCTTGGGAAGTTTGTTTAAAAGCACTTCTTCTATTATGTACTTATAAACTTGATGTGAGGTAAGCCAAGACCAAGGCCCACACGCGTGTCACCATACGGCCAGAGGTCTATAGACATGTTGCGTTTGCAGAGGAAGGGAAGCTGGTTAAAGGACCGTAGGTGGCCATGGTTTTTTGTGTGTTTTTTTTTTTATTTTTAAAAATTATACTTCTATTTTTGGCCACTCCTGCAGTATAAATATAACCCTTCCCCTGCCTTATTCATCATCCCATCTCATTCTCTCTTCTCCTCTCTACTTTCATTTTCCTTTCCTAAGAACGAAATTGATTCCACTCCGTCCCGACGAGTGCACGTCTGTTTCGGAGTTTGTGTTAACCTTGGGGAGCATACCGACAGTTAAACGCTTTAGCACCGATGTTGTGCCGAGTTTTTGCTTTCGAGGCAGTGGTTCTTTCCACGACACAACGATTCTGCCTTTCAATTCCTATTTTACCCTCATTTCTGGCTAACACATAGTGTTTGGTAAATTCAAACAAAATTACTGTGATTTAGTTATAATGATTAAAGTAGACATATTGTTGTAGTTATTTATATGTTGATTTTAAATATATGAACTTTAATAAGTTAATTATTTAAAATTTTTAGTTTAAATTACAAAGTATATTTTCTTATTACTTTAAATCCTACAATAAAAGGCTAAAGAGAATAGTTGTTCTATACTATTATAATGAACAAATATTATTCTAATTTAAGTACGAACAAAATGTAAAACAAAAATAAAAATAAAATTATCTATTTTGTTCTCATAGAACTTGTAGTTGTATTGTACCTTAGAGCATACAATTCATGTGAAAACAAATATTTTTATGACCAAAGTAGACTTATTATTTTAATTATCGATACGTTGATATTCAGTATGAATGGTAATAGGTTAATTATTTAGAATTTTGTATAGTTAGAATTATAAATTATATTTTCTAATTTTTAACATTTTTGCTTGAATTTGCTTGACGTTCAATATTGATGGAATTGTACAGAAGTTTTGATACGTGACAAGGCTAGATATAGCAAAAAAAATCTATTGAAGAAGCTTTGATGTGTTAAAGATGAAGTGAAAAAAAAATATAGAAGTATATAGTGGGTATTTTGAGAAATTGTTAAAAAAGGCGTCAGATTATTAAGGAAGTTAAAATAAAAAGCTACTATTAAAAGGAGATTTTAGAAAGAAAAAAAAATCATTTAAAAAGGGATTTTCTATAATTAAAAAAAATTGAATTACAAAATAGATAAAGCGGTTAAGATTTTTACAAAATAGATTTTACGTGTTCAAACGACAATGCCAAACGCACCCAAAATCACTACAATTTTAAAATTTGGATGTTTGACAATGATTCATTTGTGATTTTGGAAAATTTCAAAATCCCTTTAACTAGCTTCCGTTCAATCATTTAGAAGGTGATTTTCCTACTGATTTTTGGTGAAATATTAATATAAAAACTATTGTGGGTGATTCTGGACCACACCAGAATCCAAGGACTAAGTAGGACAATGAAATACTAGCCCAAGGAGACACCCAGGAAACGGGCCCCAGGGGAGGAACATATCAGAGGGTCGGGCCAAGGCTGGAGGGAACAGGCCTTGGCCCAAGGCCGAGGTCGACCACTCGGCCCAGGCCGAGTGCTTGTGCCCTTGTTGCCCCGGTCCGCCCCGGTCCCACACGGTTCCGCCCTAAATCGCCTCCGAACGCCAAGTAAACCCAAAAGGAAGACACAGGTATAAATGGGATTTCCCACACCTGGAAAAAGGGTTAGAAAAACAGAACTACAAAAATACTTTTACTGTTGATCTGACTTAGGCATCGGAGTGCATGTGGCCTACACCACACGGTGTGCAGCGTTTCTGACTGGTCTTGTTGGTCACGTCTTCCCCGTCTTCAATAAATTCACTGCTGTTGTCACGTGAAGGTCAGGTGAGTGGCTCGGCCAGATTTTGGTATCAACAGTTGGCGCCGTCTGTGGGGAAGAGTGCTTGCTAGTACAGACCTGCGAATGGTGGTCGTTCGCAGAATGGAGCAAGTTCAGGGTATAGTAGAAAACTTCGGGTATGAGCAGGAAACACCGAATCTGACTGTGGCTGACCCTGGTAGGGAAGAAACCGACCCTAACTTCGGGGACGACCATAAGGTTCCACGTGGTGACGGTGTCGTTGGACCGGACCCGAGGGGGCCGCTAGCGGAAGAACTGGAGTCAGTGCCATTAACGTTTAAGGAAAAGAGAGTGAACATCGACACCAAACTGGAGGCTGAGTAGAGAGATAAGTTGATAAGCTTTCTGAGGGCTAATGTAGATTTTTTTGCATGGCCATACGAGGATAAGCCGGGAATTGACCCGGAAGTGATGGTTCACCGACTAAATGTGGACAGAGATTTCAAGCCAGTAAAGTAGAAACGACGAGCATTTAATTCAAAAAGGAATGAGGTTGTTGCCAATCATTCCTTAGGATGTAACACGTGTGTCCCGACGAGAATGATTCTTGCAGAAGCCAAACCTCCGTACTCACGATCTCCCCCAGTCTCCGGTCGAGAAGAGACTAATTCTTGCAGAGAGGTTGACGTATTTCCTCAACCTCCCCAAGTCCCCAACAGAGTGTACGAACCCTTGGGATGAAACTAATTCTTGCAGAGAGGTTGACGTATTTCCTCAACCTCCCCAAGTCCCCAACAGAGTATACGCACCGTTGGGATGAAACTAATTCTTGCATAGAGGTTGACGTCTTTCCTCAACCTCCCATAGTCCCCAATAGAGTGTACGCACCGTTGGGATGAAATTAATTCTTGCAGAGAGGTTGACGTATTTCCTCAAACTCCCTAAGTCTCCAATAGAGTGTACGCACCATTGGGATGAAACTAATTCTTGTAGAGAGTTTGACGTATTTCCTCAACCTCCTCAAGGCCACGGGTCTACCACATCTCATTTGGTTTGAGCCCATCGCATTACGTAAGCTAGGACAACCGAGTCCACTTCAACTCATCTGGCTTGAGCCCATCTAAGTCAAGCTCACCTTGCTGAGGCCGAGGCCGAGCGCATCTTGTCGAGGCCGAGCACAAACTTTAAAGGTATTCTCCTCTTTACTCAACTATGCTTTACGTTTTAAATAAAACTTTACTTGGGTTTGATATTTTCTTTTCCTTTTTCCCTTGAATTTCTTTCTCTAATTCCTCAACAACCCAAAAACCCAAAGACAGGATTTCTAAGAACGAAACTTCCCAACTTAATCCATTTGATTTAGCGTGAAACTCTCAACGCTGAACAACCACCTTAAAACAACGGTAACTCAGAAATTAACGGCTTTAGGGAGAGAAATTAATTAACATAACACTCATATTCCAATAATAATTTCCCAATGCCTTGGAATTGAATTATAAATTCCATATCAAAAGCCCAAATAATAATTATATTTTCATTCAACTATATCCATGGAACTATTTACTGTTGGATTTTATGTCCTAAAACTCGTGGATAGTAAATGAAAACAAAGTCAGTTATTATTGATAAAGCATTATCGAGTTATTTAATTTCTGGTTGTTGAATAGTTGTTTTCATTATGTATTTATTAACCCAAATCCAATAAACTAGAATCCTTGGCCATGATATGAATACTTGAACTTTATGTAGTGACATAAAAATGGATCAGGTTCAAGTACATAGCCTAAACAGTCTATAGTATAGGGATAAGACTGGGTACCTTATCCTTGGAAAAACTATGTGACGCGGACCACTTTGTTTTAATACAAACGATGTGATCCTAAATCGTTCGTGTAGAGACATGCGAGTGGGGGCGTCCAATGCAAAAGTGTTTGCATAAGACCGGACCGCGAAATAAGTCACTTTCACTTTAGAACGCCGTTTACTGTGAAACTAACTATTTCAAGCGACGACCTAGGTAACTCGATCTTAATCCTAAGCTAACTATGAACTCCTGTTTATTCGGAATTATCCTTTGATTTTCATGGGTGAGAGTGGCTCTCAACATCGCTGACTCATTAAGCCTACCATTTTGGGGATAAGACCGGGTAAAGAGCTGGGGACATAGTCTTGCAAGATGGAATTCACTCCTACCCGACTTTAGGGATAGTAGAGTGGTTGTTCCCTGGCACGCCACCCTCTCATTGGCCCGAGAGGTTTTAGGTTTAGTGGTGGGACCACAAACCAATTGTTCATTAGGGACTCAGTGGGGGCTTAAGGAACAAGATGTGCTATAGGGGTAAAACGGACTTTTGACCTAGCTATAGTTACGAAAAACCTGTGAAGGATTGACATACTGATCACAGTTATATCGGGTAGACAAAAATATATCTACATTTAGGGGAATTCAACTACGGGCTATAGTGGAGTGTCCCGTTAGTTAACGAATGTTGGTTAACTAGGATTGAAAGAGTTCAACCGATTAAACCTCGGATCATTGAAGCCCATGATCTGTAGGTTCATTAGGTCCCCCTGCTAGCTCAAACAGATTAAAACCTTAGAACAATGTAATGAAAGAGTTTGAAATGTTCAAATTCATTTTAGGGAGTTAACGTTAATTGTATGTGATATACTTAACGTATTTTAGTTTAATTATCAATTAAACTATAAATTGAAAGAATTTGAAATATTTAAATGAGATTTGAATAACATACACATGAATAGAGATACATGTCCGAGAGATTAAGTTTTGAGAGATGTCAAAATTGGTGGAATTGCTTAATTTAATATTTGATATTAAATTTATTTCATTTAAATACTTTACTCTCTTAATTAATAGTTTAATCCATAAGTAAACTATTATGTCGATAATATCGTAAATAATTGACACTAATTCCCTAAATCGAATTTGAACGATTCAAACTCTCCTATCACATTGTTCTAAGCTTTATTCAGATGTGAGTTAGCAGGGGGACCTAATGGACCTACTAATCATGGGCTCCAACGATTCAAGGTTGACCGACTAATCTCATTAACCTAGCTAACCAACATTCGTTAACTACCAGGACACTCCACTATAGCCCAGTAGCTGCACTCCCCTCACCGTAGATATGTTTCCGTCTACTTGATATAACCATGATTAGTAAATTAATCCTTCACAGGTTATTCGAAACTATAGTCAGGTCAAATGTCTGTTTTACCCCTATAGTACTTGTTCCTTAAGTTCCACTAATCCTCTAATGAACAATTGGTTTGTGGTCCAACCACCAAACTGAGTCCCTCTCGAGCCAATGAGAGGGTGGGGCCCCTTGTTCAAGTCCCGGAGTCAGCACTTAAGGGAACAACCTTTCTATTATCTCTAAAATGGGTAGGAGCGAGTTCCGTCTTGCAAGACTATGTTCCCAGCTATCTACCCGGTCTTACCCCCAAAATGGTAGGCTTATTGAGTCGGCGAAGTCTAGCAACTCTCACCCATGCAGATTAAAGGATAATCCCGAATAAACAGAAGTTCATAGTTAGCTTAAGATTAAGATCGAGTTACCTAGGTCATCCTATGAAATAGTCAGTTTCTAAAGTAAACGACGTTATAAAGTGAAAGTGACTTATTTCGTGGTTCGGTCTTATGCAAACTCATTGCATAGGACGCCCCCACTCACATGTCTCCACATGAACGATTCAGGATCTCATCGTTTGTACTTAATACAAAGTGGGTCGCATCCATAGTGTCCCCAGGATAAGGTACCCAACCCTATCCGTATACTATAGACCATTTTGGCTATATACTTGAACTCGATCCAATCTTATGTCTCTACATATAGTTCGAGTATTCATACCAAGGATCTTAGTTTATTGGATTTAGGTTTTTTTTTTTTTAGAAAAGAGAACCGGATTTAGGTTAAATATTATGCAACTCACTTATTCAATAACATCTTTACTGAATAACCTCAACAACATCTTTATTGCAAAATAGAATATGTTTAATGTTTTACAAAACTACGAGTTGTAGGACATTAAACCCAACATGTATAAATTGAGGTAGTTCCTAGTTTATATAAATTTTATCTAACAACCCAATTGACTTAATGCGGTTAGGTTCTAGTTAATAGCGTTGTTCTAGCTTGAAGCTTAGGTAGAGTTAGAAATACTGGTTGTTCCAAAGAGTGGTTAAACAATTAGCGAACAATTTCATTAATTAAGTGAGTCAATGGTAGAAATTTCCAAACGAAAATTCGAATAACGAATTGCATGATCTCGAGGTAAGATTAGCCAAATCTGCCATTTTAATTTCTCGTATTATTATTTTTAGCATTTTAATTTCATTCCTTATATCTCTTCCATGTTAAACCCCCTGGTTACTAATAGAAGAATCTCAAATTAACGTAACTAATTACGGTTGGTCCCTGCGTTCGACCCTGACCACTACTACTACAAAGTAGTTTAGGAAACCGGTGATTATAAATTTCATTTGAATAGAGACTTCGACAATCTCTACTTTCAAAGTGGTGTCATTGCTGGGGAGCTGCAGGAGTGTAGAACACTCATGCGGAAGCGATTTGGATCGAAAACACACTAATTTCATTAATTTTATAAAGAAAAAACACATGCTTATAAGAAATGAAAATAGAGGCCGAGAATGACCAAGCTTTTGGAAGCAAAATCAAGTATTTCATTGATGAATTTTGAACACGATCGAGCTATGGACAACCACTGAAGCCTTTCCCGCTATCCTCCAGCCTTAGAACGACTTGTGGGAGACAAAACCGTGATGAATTTGAGATGGAAAAGAACTTGGGAGCAATGAGTTTTTTAGAGAGAAGTTTATCACTTTGAAAGAGAAATTGGTTGTGTTTTTTTAGAGTTAAACTTCAGCAATCACCATGAATCTCAGCATATCCTACTTCTTTTAAAGAAGATTAACATGCACTCAAATTGTGCCTTGTGAAGACAACACACGAGGAGATAAAACAAGAGTCATTGCCTTGGTGTCAAGCCCACATATTTAACCTCTTGAGTTTCTTTCTAAAAGAAATTCATTAATTAAATGAATTTCTAAAATTCATTTTTGCAAAATTAATTTCAAGAAATTAATTTCTAATAAAATTAAAAATTAATTGTAATTTTAAATAATTAATTGAATTTCAAATAAATACACCAATCACGATTTCTCTCAATTCCGGCTTTGAATGTGAATCCCTATTCATGTCCAAACCGAAATATGTACCCTATACATTTTTACGATATTTAAATATCTCCAACTCTCTCTAATTATAGTTTAATTTGCAATTAAACTATTACGCCAATAATATCGAATATAATCGACGTTAACTCCCTAAACCGAATTTTGAACTTTTCAAATTCTCTCATCACATTGTTCTAAGGTTCAGTCTGTATGAGCTAGTTTGGGGGCCTAATGGACCTACAGATCATGGGCTCCAACGATCCGAGATTAATCGGCTAAACCCATTAACCTAGTTAACCAACATTCAATAACTACCGAGACACTCCACTATAGCTCAGTAGTTGCATTCCCCTCACTTTAGATATATTTCTGTCCACCCAATATAACCATTATCACTAAGTCGACCCTTCACAGGTTGCTTGTAACTACAACTGGGTCAAATGTTCGTTTTACCCCTAAAGTTACCTCTTGTTCCTTAAGTCCCACTGATCCTCTAATGAACAATTGGTTTATGGTCCAACACCAAACCGAGTCCCTCTCGGGCCAATGAGAGGGTGGAATCCATTTGTTCAAGCCCCGAATTCAACACTTAAGGGAACAAGCTCTCTACTATCCCTAATTCGGGTAGGAGTGAGTTCCATCTTGCAGGACTATGTCCCCAGCTATCTACCCAATCTTATCCCCAAAATGGTAGGCTTATTGAGTCAGCGATGATGAGCCACTCTCACCCATGCAAATTAAAGGATAATCCCGAATAAACAAGAGTTCATAGTTAGCTCAGGATTTAAGATCGAGCTACCTACGTCATCGATTGAAATTAGTCAGTTTCAACAGTAAACGACATTATAAAGTGAAAGTGACTTATTTCTCATTCCTGGTCTCTACATGAACGATTGAGGATTACATCGTTTGTACTAAATACAAAGTGGGTCGCGTCTCATAGTGTCCGCAGGATAAGGTACCCAACCTTATCCCTATACTATAGACCGTTTTGGCTATTACTCGAGCATGATCCACTTTTATGTCTCCACATAAAGCTCAATTATACATAGTATAGCCAAGGATCTTAGTTTATTGGATTTGGATTATTTAACGTGCAATTTTGTATTCAATAACAACTGTACTAAATAATCCTCGATAACGACTTTATTGAACAAGTGTACAATTTTTTTACATTCACTATCTACAAGTTTTAGGGCATAAAATCCAATAGAAGCACGATCAATTAATTTCTTTAGTGTTTAAATTTTTGTAACGTCGGCAATTAAAGGTAAAACTCAATTTCTCTAATGTCGAGTTTAATTGGGTTTAATTCCATGATATTGGTGGAAAGTAGGGTCTATATTTAATGGGTCTCATTTGAGAGTGAGGGTGGCAGTTTTGTAAATAAGAGGAAGTTTGAGACAAGCCAACCCTTACATTTTGATAAGTAAGTTTTCATCTTTTCTCTTCTTCCACGAGTTCCACTACCGGCCAACAACAAACCATTTCATCTCTTCTCTCTCATCGACTGCACCGTGAACATCAGCGCCTTTTTCTTCTTCTTCCACGAGCTCCACCGCCGATTAGTACACCTTCTCCCTCATCTCCGACGAGCTGCTGTGTGACGGCGCGGGTAGTGCAGAGGCTGTGGTGGTTCGTGATTTTAGGATCGACGGCAGGTGGGTTGTTTTTTTCCTCTTCTCCAGCGTCTTTTTCTCAGATTATCTCTCAGATTTCCTCTCTCTCGCTCAGTCCTTCTCTATCAAACTCTTCCTTACTGATTAGCAGTGTTGTTCGGTAGTTGCAGCACCTGAAGCACGGGCCCATCAGTTGATTTCTCGTGGGTTTTCTTTCGATAGGTGCAGCAAACGCAAAATATATTATCTCGGTCGTTTTTCGGCGTTTCCATCGGTGGGTAAGTGTTTTTAAGTTGATTATGATGTGTAATCAAATACCCATTGAATTTTGTTGTTGGAGGTACCCATAGCATTTGGAGTTTAATTGTCGAGTTAAGGTGAGGTTGGAAGTGTGGACAGCAAGCTTCCCTCCCAATTTTTTGGTGATTTACACAGTGGGTCTTTGAATTCGTTTGATTTTGAGTGACTTCGTGTAGCAGCCAGCTTTTTCTATAAAAAAAAAAAAAAAAAAAAAAAAGAAAAAGGGGTGGGCTAATGCCCGGTCAAAGGGGAAGTGGGGGGGAAAATTTCCCCCCACATTTTCGGTCAATTGACCAATTAAAAAAAAAAAAAAAAATCTTAACTCTCTCCCTCTCACGAATGCTCTCTCTCTCTCTCTCCCATCTCTGCAACCCGCCGCCTCCACCGCCGTCGAGCAAGCCACCGCGCCGCCTCCACCGTCGTCGGCGTCAGCGTCAGTGCAGCACCAGTCGCAAAGGGCGTTTTTCCGGCAGATTACAGCATTTTCGGGTTGTGTTTTAACGATTTGGTGCGTGGGTATGGTTCCTCTTGTGTTTTCTTGTCTCAATCACCCTCGATCTTTCTTCCAATCTCTCGTTGTCTCTGTTTAGCAGTGTTTTCGCGTGGATCATCATTTTCCTTTGGCGTTTTGGCGAGCTTTAAGCGTGGGTAAGTTTGTTTGAGTGTTATTGTGGTTGATTATTGCGTTTAATCGAATACTCATTCGTTATTTACGTCGTGCAGCAAGTTTTCCTCTTCAATTCGAGCGATTCGAATAGTGGTTCTTCACGTTTCGGCAGCTCCAAGCATATTCAGGTTGTGGGTAAATGAGATTTGAAGTTTTGGGTGTTTTGTTTATGTTGGAAGAGTACCCATTAATATTAGCTATTGATTTCTAGGTACCCACAACGTTTGAAGGCCCAATTGTCGAATTGGAGCGAAGTTGGAAATTGGACAGCGAGCAGTAGTTTCATTTGGGTGAGTTTTCGGCCCTCTCAAGTCTTATGCTTTAGGAAATTGTTGAGTTTGGTGTGCCGCTGTTGTGTGAATATATATTTATATATATTTTATGTGTTAATAGGCGAATATTTCGCATCACGTGGTTGGTGTTGTATCGAGTGGTTGGGTGATTTTCGATCAGGCGTAGTATCTCAATGTAAGTAGCCAATTGGATTAAAGTTCTAAGTGTTGTCATGGATTTAACCAAGCATGGTTGGTTCTTCTTTTCTTGGAAGCATGAAAATAGTTAAGCATGCCTTGGTTAGTTGTTGTTTATAAAGTTCGCCTGCTTGTAAGTAGCTTCTTGGGCATGAAGTGTTTGGATTGTTTTCATTGTATGCTTCTTGGTGGTGAATTGGAGTTGGTTAAGTTTTTTTGGCTCGGTTGAATGTTCCTTGGTTCGTGGTAATGCTTACTTAATTATGGTTAAAGTGTTGTTTACTTGGGCATGACTTAAGTGTTGATATGTTTGTAGAATTTAGTAAGCATGCTTGGAATATTTGATTTATGATTGTTCTGGGATGTGTTTGTGTTATGGAGGATGGGTTGAATATTCATTGGAGTGGTGATTTGGAGTTGGGTTGATTTCTGACTCGTTTGCGTTATAGAAGTGCATCGTTGTTGTTTCCAGGTGTAGGAAAATTTTGGGTTACCCATATGCATGCCGTTATGCTGCCGAATTTTCGGTAGCATACGAGTGGTTTCAGGATTAGGAGTGTCGGTTGTCACCTCCATTTCTTATTCTTGTAACATGACTAAGTTGGGAAGATGCATATCAGTTAGCCTGTCAGTAATCTAGGAAGAGAAATCGTTTGTGTTAAATAGGTTGCAGTTAAAGATTAGTAAGTGTTAAGGGGTCCTAAAGGGAAAAGAAATTAAAAAAAAAAAAGGGAAAGGAATAGGCTAGCGCCTTACAAGAGGGTCGTGTCAATTAAACACCTGGGACTGAGATGTAATAGACTGAAATGAGGAGCTTAATGGGCGGGTCTTGGCTTCGCAGTCTAGGTGCCATTTACTAACTGTGGAAGTTAATTCCTGACTTAAACTCATGAACGCCCCACCAGTGAAATGGTAGATTAGAGCGCTACGCGCCCATTAGTGCCTGGAGGGATGAGACTTAGCTCCACTGATTGGGTGCCATCTACCATCAGTAGGAGTAGAGACCTCCCAAACTCCCACTTGTGCACCATCAGTGAGTTGGCAATCTTATATATATATAGGTGTACTAATTGAACACGAGACCCGAACTACAGACGAATGAAATGAAATGAAATGAATGAGAATGAGATGACCTAACCCTTAGGCCCTTAACTCGAATAAAATGTTTAAACTTTGATTGCTGCTTACTGAGTATTTTCTTAAATACTCATTCTTTTCCCTTTTATATAACTGCAGGTAGAGGTAAAGGTGTACCGAACGCGTGACGGAGTGCTGCTGAGCCATGGGTTTTCCTTAGAATAGTCTTCCGCATTTTTATGTTTCTAAATTCTTTTTTTGAACTTGTACAACGTTGTTTTAAGGTCATTTCCGCGTTAAGTTTTGTTTTGAATAACTAAAGGTTTCGTTTGTTCTGTTTTAACTGGGATCCCAGGTTGAAAAGTTTAGCAAAATTTCTGAGTATGTTTTCTTTAAATGATATTTCCTCGCTGTTCTTAGAAGTAGAATGAAATGCATGTAGTAACGACCTTAGGATCTAGGCATGAAAAGTAGGGTCGTTACACTTCGACCATGGGTAAGTGGCGAAACTTGTTGAAGGTCCGAGCCAAATAAAATTTATAATTGATAGGACCTAAATAGTCCTATTTTATCACCTCTAATCTAAGCTTGTTAGAGGACTTTTATGCTTTACTTAGTCAGGAGCCAATCATCCTAAATTGGTGTTAATTCGGGCCAATTATCAAGGTTTGGAACCATCTTGGTGTCTTGGACGACGAGGAGGTGAAAAGACCCAAGTGTATTGAAGCGAGCCTGAAGAACGACACCAAGAGCCGAAGATTGAAGCCCCGTACCGAGATGAAACAAGACAAGACCGAGAAAAAGGACAGTGTGCTCGGATTAGGGATTGCGTCGAGATGCTACCCCTTGCGTCCCGACGCCGACGCGATTTTGAAGTGGAGTATAAAGTGTGTGGCATCGAGACGCCGAGCCTGACGTCTCGACGCTGCGACGTTTTCTATAAATATTAGGCTTCCTTTCGTCTCTTTTACTTTCCAACTTCTGTATAGACCTTGTTTGGTCATTATTTATGCAATCTTTTGTGTTAGTTTATGTTTTTACTTTGTTTATGAGTAGCTAAACGTCTTTGTATCATTGGATTGAGATTATGTCTTGATTGCCTCTAGGAGATTTTTGCTTGTGTATTCTATCAGTCATGTTTAGATAGCCACTAGGCTGAGGCAAGACAATCTCTACGGAGTGACGACCCTTGATAGGCCTAAGATATATGTTAAAGGTTGTATGAATTAGATTTAAATTGTATTTAAATTTAGTTAATACGATTCCGGACCCACGAACCTAAAGCGGCTAGTTTAAGTAGGGAATTCCAAGATTGCTTATTCTAGATTAGTTAGATATAATTTAGTGGCCATTGCGAGGTCTCGGATGGTTGCTACTTTATGTATGAGGGGTGGCGGTCGATAATGATAAAAATTGATTAATCTTGTTAATTGCAGAATTCTCGGTTAGCGGGTTATATAAACACAGGTTAGTGTAGGGGGGTCCTCCGAGTAACCAAGAAGCCAACCAGACTAATAAAAATTGGTATAGAATAATTTCTAGAGAAAACTAGGAAGCCAAGTGAAATAGCATTCAGGCATAAGAAATCTCAATCCAACGATTCCTTTTTATGTTATTGATTTTTGTTATATTTTTCATCGCATGCTTTATTCTGTCTCCTTTACATTCGGCATTTATTTTTGCTTTGTCCTGCTTTCCAAAAAAAACCCCTGTTTCATAAGCACAAAATCCTGCATCTGCTAGATCCCCTTCCCATTGATCGACCCCGGCCACTATTTCTACAAAATAGTTATAGTGTCGTGGATTATAAATTTATTTGACACTCGGAGCCTCGACAACATTAGTCCCGTCAAATTGGCGTCGTTGCCGGGGAAGGGCATTTTCTAGTATTTATAGGATTTTGTGTTTTTAATTCTTGTTTGTATGGTTTATGATCACAGGTGCTTCGCAGGGCAACGATCTTAGGTTTGAACCAAAGATCTCAAGAGCAGAGACGAGATTAAGAAGGCGAGCAAGAAGGAGAAGAGTTAATAATCTCGACGAGGTTGAAGCCCCAGCCATGGCTGAGAGAACGTCGAGGCAGCTGGCAGCGTGAGATCTGAACCAACAGCCTCTTTGTATTACCTACCCCGAGACGGTAGGTAACTTTGAATTGAAGTCAGGTTTAATTCACTTACTCCCTATTTTTCGTGGTAGTGCATGAAAGGACCACAAGCATTTATAGGAATTCCACATTGTACGTTCTGGTATGAGACCACATGGAATGACAGAGGAGGTGCTGAACCTCTTTTCGGTAAAGGGTTCGGCGAAAGATTGACTTTATTACCTTCCCTTCAGTTCTATCAGTACATGGAACGAAATGAAGAGGCAATTCTTAGAGAAATTCTTCCCAGCAAGTAAAGTTGCCAACATCAGGAAGGAGATTTATGGTATTTCACAGATCACTGGGGAGACACTTCATGAGTACTGGGAGAGATTCAAGCGTTTATGTGTCAGTTTCCCACACCAGCAGATCTCGGATCTCTTGGGTTTTATGTCCTAAAACTCATAGTTTGTAATCCTTTTGCAATAAAGATGTTATTCAGTGAATTGTTGGTTTATATACTCTAAATCCAATAGAAACATCCATGGTTATAATATGAAATACTCGAACTATATCGTAGATATGGATAGGGATCAAGTTCTAGTATATAACCTAAATGGTCTATAGTATAGGGATAAGGCTGGGTACTTTATCCTGGTAACACTATGAATGCAACCTACTTTGTGAATGATGCAAACGACGTGATCCTGGATCGTTCATATAGAGACATGCGAGTAGGGACATTCTGTGTAAAAGATGTTTACACAAGATCGGACCAAGAAATAAATCACTCTTACTTTCTAACGCTGTTTACTGTTAAGACTGATTATTTCATGCGATGACCTAGGTAACTCGATCTTAATCCTGAGCTTTCTATGAACTCCTGTATGTTTGGGATTATCCTTTGATCTGCATGGGTGAGAGTGGCCCAACAGCGCCGCTCAATAAACCTATCATTTTGGGGATAAGCCTGGATGAATAGCTGGGGACATAGTATTGCAAGACGGAATTCACTCCTACCCGAATTAGGGATAGTAGAAAGGTTGTTCGTTAAGTGCTGACTCCGAGGCTTGAACAAGGGGCCCCACCCTCTCATTGGCCCGAGAGGGACTCTGTTTAGTGGTTGGACCATAAACAAATTGTTCATTAGAGGACCAGTGGACTTAAGGAATCAATAAGTGCTATAGGGGTAAAACGAACTTTTGACCTGACTATAGTTACGAACGACCTGTGAAGGGTTGACTTACTAATCATGGTTATATCGAGTGGACAGAAATATATCTATAGTGAGCGGAGTGCAATTACTAGGCTATAGTGGAGTGACCCGGTAGTTAATGAATGTTGGTTAACTAGGTTAAAAGAGTTTAGCCAGTTAAACCTCTAATCGTTGGAGCCCATAATCTGTAGGTCCATTAGGTCCCCTTGCTAGCTTAAGGAATAAACTTTGGAACAATATGATGGGAAGAATTAGAAATGTTCAAAACTTGGAAGAGGGAACAAATGTCAATTATGTTATGGACATGTTGGTTTAATTTTGAATTACACTAAAACCTGAAAGTTGGACTTACTTAAATATGATTTAAATACTGAGCTCGTACATAGCGATTAATGTTCGAGAAAATTAATTTCGAGAATGGTTGGGAATAATAGCAAAATATTAATTTAATATTTGATATTAAATTAATATATTTATATTTTTGAATTAAATATAATTATGAATTATATTTAAAAAGAAAATTGAAATATAATTATGAATTATATTTAAGAATTAAAATTAAAATTAATTTTGAATTAATAAATTCAAAATTAAAATTAATTTTAGGAGGTGGTGGATTACACCACCTCCATGCATTAAACCCACCAAAGACACCTTAATCACTCCCTAATTAGGTGTCCAATTTGTTGTCCAATTTTGGGGGTTTTGAGTTGCATGATTTCCTCTATATATAGAGCAAGGATGACTGAAGAAAAATGATGGAAATTGAGTAGTGTTATGCTACCAATTTTGCTTTCCAAACCCATAAGTTCATATCTCCATAAAGCTTGAAACTCAAGCATTTTTCCTTCCAATTCCCATCACTAGAGGATCCCACAATCCGTTCCAAAGGCCTAAGAATAGCAAGGAAGATCTCGTGGTGGTTCGTGATCAGTTGGTGAGGTAAAAGAACACAACAATCGGTCCAATTTTGAGCTACAAAGAGGTTGGTGTTCTAAACTCTATTTTAGTAGCTTATGGACAACATGCTTTGAATGATCAAATTTTATGTAATTATGTGCCTAAGATCCAAAGTTGCTTCCGCGTGTTAGATATTAACACCTTCAGGATCAACTTTTGATCCAATACTTTTATGAGGGACTGCTACCTATGGATCGAAGTATGGTGGACGCCTCCAGTGGAGGAGCATTAGTCAATAAGACACCAGCTGAGGCTAGACAGCTGATTTCGAGCATGGTTGAGAATTCTCAGCAATTCAAGACAACAGGGCCCACCGCAGTTGTGCAAGCCACCACAAAAAGCGAGGTAAGCGAAATGCGATCTGAAACGAATGAGTTAACTAAGCTTGTTCGCTCTTTGTGTTCAGGACAGGTTGAGGCAAAAGCTTGTGGACTTTGCTCTATGACTAGCCATACTACTGAAACCTGCCCAGAAATCCAAGAAAGTGGAGAAGTAAATGTTGTAGGTGGATTCAATGGAAATCAAAGACAGTACAACCCATACAACAACACATACAATCCAGGATGGAGAGACCATCCAAATTTTAGCTATGGGAACCAACAGAGGCATTGATGTTCAAGCAAAATCAAGTTTCCACCTCATCTACTTCAGGTACGTCTTTCGAAGAAGCTTTAAAGTAACTTACTAACAGCTCTCTACAGTTCCAACAGGAGACCAGAAACGCCATCCAAAATTTGGGAAACCAAATCACTTAGTTGGCAATAAAGGTCAGTAAGATGGACAATAAAGGTTCTGGTAAGCTGCCTGCCCAACCTGAAGTAAATCCTAAGGCAAATGTGAGCGCAATGTGGAGCAGAGTAGCCACACCTGACTGTCCCCCAGGATTCCCTGCTATTTCTAATAAGTTTTCTGTTTCTTCTAGAAAAATTTCTTCTTTTGTTACACATACTATGAACTCTTTTCTTGATTCACCTGTGAACTTTGCTAAACCTGCTACTCCAAGTGTGTAGGACGATTTAGTTGTTTTCAGGCGAGTTTAGGTGAACATTCCATTGCTTGAGGCAATCTTAAAAATCCCAGCCTATGCTGAGTTCCTAAAAACTTGGTATGAAGGTAAGCAAAAGTCCTCAGGTAAAGAAGAGGTTAGTGAAAACGTAAGTGCATTACTATCTGAAGACTTACCTGTTAAATGTTCTGATCCTGGCATGTTTACTTTACCGTGTATGATTGGGGATTGCAAGATAAAATATGTCATGTTAGATCTAGGAGCATCGATAAATGTTATCCCTATGTCTGTTTATAGGAGATTGAACTTGACTGATATTAAGACATCTGGCATAGTCATACAATTAGCAGATAAGTCATTCATAAAACCTCTTGGAATAGTTGAAAATGTTTTAGTTAGGGTGGAGGATTTGGTCTTTCCTACTGATTTTTATGTTTTACATACCCCTAATCCTGATCACCATCCGTCTTCTTCTACAATACTTCTTGGTCGTCCCTTTATGAAGACTGCCAAGACAATTATTGATGTAGATGAGGGTGTTGTATCAGTAGGATTTCAGGATAAGACCATGTACTTTAAAATTTTTATGATATTGAAAATCCTCATGCATCTTCTGTTGAGTACTACATGCTTGAACCTGACCCATTGAATGATCGCACGTTAAATTCTAAATCATGCATGGTTACTGATAATGAGATGCATTCATCTGCTATTAGATGCCCCGACATAAAAGGTGAACTGTTTGATGTAGTTGATGAGCACCAGATAACCTTTACTGATAAATCTAGCTGAGTCACCAAGTGCTCATCTTCTAAGATTAAGGCTGAGCGAATTTTCTGTCAGCCCACGTCTGCTTCCAATATTTTTTCTGCTTCTACTAATTCTTCTCTACAGGCCCCGAAATTACTCAAATAAGAATTTTCCAAAAATAATGTATTTTGAACCTGTGGAGAGAAGTGATAAGGGTAAAAAATATACCTATTTTGCCCTTATATTTAGCTCATTTCTTTGTCAAATGTTGCATGTTTAGATCAATTTTACTGTTCCTGAGCTCAAAATGTGTTAAAGTTGATAAGTTAGGGTGTTGAGATTCACTTTTGACAATTTATGCTCATTTGTGCTTAAAAAGACTTGATTTTAAGAGAATTTGACTAAGTTTATTGTTGTGCAGGAAAACAGAGTAAAAGCTGGAATTTCCCCAGAAATGCGACCGCATTTCTGGGATGGCAAAATGAAATGTGACCGCATTTCTGGAAAAACCGAGACCGTTCCGAGTAATCCGCGGGTCGTTGTTGACGAGTCTTCTTCGCACCTAACCGGCTGTTTTGACCTCGAAACTAACTTGGCAACCTTCCAGCACCTATTTCGCAGCTCCTTAACCATTTTCTACACTATATAAGCTCGAGATTCGAAGTCAAATTGAAGCAGAACTCATTTGGAAGAATAGGGTGGTGATAGAACCCTAGTTGACGTCTATGAGTAGGGATGCCCGAGGTCCTTCTTAGATGACTGAATTCCAACCTTAGTTAGACATCAAACCTTAGGGTTTGTAGGGATTTTCACCCATTCCCACTTGTAAAAGCGAGAGAGTGGAGTGTCTTAGCGAACTCTAGAAGGATTGAGTAAATAGAAAAACCCATAATATTTAGCTATCTCCATTATTTCCAGCTCTTGATTACTTTTCATTATTATGTATTCTTTACAGTCTTATTTCAATGAAAATGTATTCATTTTCACTTTATCTCACCATGAGTGGCTAAATTCCGTTGAGGGGTTCAATATGGTGAATTCCCTTATGGTTTAATAGCTTGAAAGTGTTTTATTTGCCTAAGTTTCTGTTCAATGCATGTCATTCTCTATTGATTATCACTCTAATCTTGCTAAGTTTAACTTGATCACTTAGACTTTGCATGCTATGTGAGTTTGATCTCGAAAGGGACAAACGATATCGGTTCTCATAAAGGTGATATAGGAGAAAAAGCTCAAAAGAGATTGTCCGGCGGTATAGGGCAAGCTGGTTAAGGCACCCTATATCGACTATAGGGTTATAGGTTGCATTCGTGAATTATCTATGTCGGAGTCGAGTCACAGAAATGTGCATGACGGTACTCGCTTAGCCTTCCAACTGTTCTTCGGAGCAAGGCCAAATAGAAGTTAAATCTGACTCAATGCATTGAATAAGCTTATGTTAAATACTTCATGATTAAGGTTATTCCCTTTGGGATGAATCCATGTTGAATACCTCGTTTATTTCTTATTGTTATTATTTTATTCAATTGCTTGTTTTATTTATCTTTTCTAAAAACCAATCAATCAAACTTATTTCTTTGGTTACCTTTTCAAAAGCAATCATTTGAGCAGTTTCTTCATCAAATCTGAATTTCCAATTTAGTCCTCGAGGGATCGATACCCTTGGAATACTTCTAAGGTTTTTTATTACTACGTGCGACAGTGTATACTTGCACTAGGGTTAGCTGAATTATTATTTATTATTATTATTCATCTTATCTCACATTCCATCCATTCAGCTGACGACGCACCAAGAAGCCACCATAAGAAGGAATAGAGGAGAGCATGGTCGCGCAAACGACCTTAAACATTTGAAGTCTATAATTTTCCTGTTTTTTGTCTTTTCAATTCTTAGATAGGTTTATTTTTATCAGTTGCTTTTATGCTTGTTTTCTTGTTTTTGTCTTTTAGGTTTGGCGGTACCAAAGCGATGCCTCTATGTTTGTAAACAAACGTGATTCTCCACCCATAAGCTCAAAATCAGGGAAGTTCTATTATTTTTCATGATTGATTACATTGACGGCAATGTAAACTTTAGGTTGGGGGTGGGGGATTGTACTTTATATTCCTGTTAGGCCTTGAGCATCTGAGCGTCAGGCCAGCGTTTGTGCTTAATGAATGTCTTGAATGCTTGTTGTGTATATACTTGTTTAAGTGATGATGATTTCCTAGGATTGGCTCAATTTTTAAAAAAAAAAATTATAGCTTTCGATGAGTTGTGACCATGAGTGCTAAAAAATGAGCCTTTTTAAAACTTTTCTTGGATATTTCTTGCACGAGTTGGGTGTCTTCCTTGCTTTTAAGTAGGATTTGAATGCTTAGGAGCGAGTTACTTAGCTCATATTCTTGTTGTCACCCCGATAGGTGTAAGGTTTAGCGAGAAAGTCTAAATTTTTTGCAAAATAGTGTGTGGAGTCTTGCTTAGGAAAGAAAAAGAAAATATGCCTGCTAAAAAAAAGAGAGGAAAAATAAGTCAGTGAGTGCGAGCCAAAAGAAAAAAATCATATGCTCGTCTTTCTTATTTTTGAGAAAAAGCATGTTTGCATTGTATTGAGCGCTTAGGGGTAAAAAGAGCTACCTACAATGTGATCAGTTAGGCCAACCAAGGGTTAAACTCGGGTTATGGGTCCCTGCATTGTAGTGTGAAAGCTAGTGCCCCATCCTAAAAGAAATGCAATAAGAAAAGAAAAAGAAAGAAAAAGGAATTTCTTGTTTGGGAACCTACGCAAAGAGGAAGCAACCTAGTTTGTTCCATTTGGGCCTTTTAGCAAAACCTTAGTGCCAGTGTAGGGGGAAGATAGGATGAAAGTCAAGTAAACCAATCCTGGGCTAGTAAAGTCTTCTTTTGGTGGGACAGAACTCTCTTGTGCAAGATTATCTTCGAAAAATTTTGATTTGTCTCCTCATTTGTCTCTCCTGCGAATGTCTCTTGATTGCTTTAGTTTTTGGAATGTTTGAGTCTAGAGGATTAAGTCACTTTTCAATTATATGCACAAAATCTTTTTCCTTGGTTTGTGTGTGCCTTGCTCGAGGACTAGCAAGATTTAGGTTGGGGGTATTTGATAGGACCTAAATAGTCCTATTTTATCACCTCCAATCTAAGCTTGTTAGAGGAATTTTATGCTTTACTTGTCTTACTTACAGGATCTTTGAGCTTAGGCAATGTCGGGAGCCAATCAGGCTCAATTGGTGTTAATTTGGGCCAATTATGGAGTTTTGAAGTCATCTTGGTGTCTTGGATGACGAGGAGGTGAAAAGACCCAAGTGTATTGAAGCGGGCCTGAAGAACGACACCAAGAGCCGAAGATTGAAGCCCCGTATTGAGATGAAACGAGACAAGACCGAGAAAAATGACAACATGCTCGGATTATGGATGGCGTCGAGACGCTGCCCCCAACGTGATTTCGAAGCGAAGTATAAAGTTTGTGGCGTCAAGACGCCGAGCCTGGTGTCTTGACGCTGCTATGCTTTCTATAAATATTAGGCTTCGGTTTAGTCCGCCGTTAGGTTAGAATTTTGGCCCTTCTTCGATTCCTTTCGTCTCTTTTACTTTCCAGCTTCTATATAGACCTTGTTTGTTGTTGGGTTTTATGCCCTAAAACTCGTAGATAGTAAATGAAACAAATTAATCGATCTCAATAAAGCGTTATTTTAGTGATTTAGTAATTTGGTTATTGAATAATCGAGTTTGCATTATTGTTTGTATTATTAAGCCCTAAATCCAATAAACTAAGATCCAAGGTTGTTTAAATGAAACTTGGACTAGTATGTGGGGGGACATACGGGGATCGGTGTTCAAGCACTACAACAAATTATACATTTAATGTCGGACAGAAAAAACACACGGACCTTTTAATGTCGGACGAAAAAAAGTGCGGGCCTTTTAAAATTTCAGGCTTTTAATGTCGAACATTGCCTGACATTGTTTGTTGCGATTTAATGTCAGTCGAATTTAACCCCATCAGCTCCACTTTATGCTTTCTCTCTCCCTACAAAAAAAAACCCTTATTTCCCTTCTTTGCTCTCTCACCGACGACGATGCCTTTGTTCCTCTAACCGATTTGATTTTCTTCCCCTCACATTCGCAGCTCACTCCCTGATTTATCTCTCCCCTACTAACCCATTTTCCGCCGCAAGTTTGTACCCTGACCGACGATGCAAGTTCGTCCTCTCACCATCTCACGTTGTCGCCGGTCGGGGTTTTTTGTGGGGTCGCCGTCATTAGTCGTGGGTCATCGCCATGGGTCAGCCTCGCCGTGGGTAGTAGATTTGAGCCAGCGAAGGTCGTGGCAGTAGATCTGAGGTCATGGAGGTCGTGGGTTGTTGTCGTAGGAATATATTTAAAGCTTATGGTCAGAGTTGTTCGAATCTGATCGGTTCTTCGTAGATTTGAGATCTGAGTCGTATCTGCTTCGATTTTTCAGATATGGGTACTTCTATTCATTCGGATGTGAAATTTTCAAATTTTATCTATTTTTTTTTTTTTTTTTTTACTTTTGATGTGAGTTTCTTAAACTTTTGTTGAGGATTCCAATGTTGAGATGTTTGTTTTCTTTTTCTAACTTAGAAAGCTGAAGATCTGTGACTATTTTATGGCTATAGTGAACATTTAAAAAGTTCAAACCAGAGGATATGAAAATCAATGGTGAAGGGTTTGCTATTCAAAGTAAGGTTTTCTACAATCTTAAATTATCATTCTTTTTTTGAAGTTCTATTGTAATAGATTTTGTGTCCTAAAACTTGTTGATGTTGGAGAAAGGGCTTTTGCATTTTCCTTTTCACGATAAAAGAATAATCCTTTGGACAACCCATTTTTTCTTACTCTTTGGAGTACTTGGCTGGGACTAGGAGGACTTATTCGAAGGTTCTTAAGATGGTAAGAGAGTCTTGATGTACAGTTTAGCATATTTGAGTTCTAATGGGGTGTTTACAACAAAGCATTTTTGTAATTAACCTATATTTTCTATGTTTTCTGAAAGCTTTTATATTTTTCTAAATATGGAAACGGTACACCAATTTACGTAAGCTAGCATTCAATAGGAAGGTTAAGGTTATTCCTACTGTCCTTTGCTATATCGGTTAATTTTATCTCACAAGATAGTGCATATCCTAGTTACTACACTCAAGGATTTTCTGTGCCTTTATTTGGAGCATAAATATGTGTATTCACTTGATGTTCTCTTCGAGATCCTTTGTAAACACTTTCCATGTAACATATTGCTCTATTAGCTGTTACAACCTCTCTCTTCCATCTATCTATCTATATACCTTTATTTTTTGAGGATAAATATGTGTTACCCTTTGACTCTGAAGTGTAGTCTTGCTTGATGCTTCTTTTCTTCAATATTCTTTGTTGTTCATGTAATTTATTTAACTCTTATAGACAGTATGAATTATAAGTTGGTTCGTTGTCATACTTTTTCTTTAACCTTTTCAGAAACAATGGCTCAACATTGCTCAATTGAACACATAGAATATGCTTATAAATAAATACTTTATATATATAAACATAAACCTGTATAGATGATGATGGTATATAAATATATGACTTTTCGGATTCTGGATGTAAAAGCATCTGAAACATGGAAGGGAATTTACTATTGTTGTTGTGCTGTTTGAACAGTCAGACGTTACAACAGAATGACTGCAAGTGCTCGTCTTTTCAATACATGATTAAGGGACTTAGTGAAAACATATTGAACTGGAATATCTATGTCAAAACTTTTTGTCAACTTTGCATCACTGCATGTTCAGATGAGGATGGTTAATTTAAAGCTACCAAATATGCTTACTTTTTGATTTTGCTTGCTTGTTAGTACAGTTGTCTGAAACTAGTAAAGATGGATGTTGGTTGCTACAATCCCCCAACCCCAGCACAAACTTTCTTTTCTTGGGGTCCTTGTTTGGTTGGGTTCTTTTTGTTCTTTGAGAGCGTGTTTTATTCTTTTTTGGTTTTTTGCCTTTGTGTTTTTAGTTTACTTGGGTGTTTTGTTTTTTCATTCCCGGTGGGAATTTGTATCCTTGAATTTTTTATATCTTCTAATTCTGGTCGCTGGCTCGCCAAATGACGGTGACTCTTGCAAGCCCTCGTCCTCTTCTTCATCCTCGCAGCAGACTAGTCACGAGGTATTTTGACTTGTTTTTAATTTATTTGCTTGAGTTTTCACCTCATAATCGTTGGAAGTTACTCAGTGGTATTGCAATGACTTGTTGTTTTATTGAAATATTCGTACGTCACGGGCTATTTTAGGTTCGGTCTACCTTTTTGCTAATTAGTTTAGACATCTGTAGTCATCTTCGTCTTATTCTTTTTCTTCTGTTTCTCTATTGCTTCTCATACTTGTGTCGCTCGATGCCTCTAAATCAATTGATGCCACTAGAAAGGGAAGTCTTGCTAGATTTATAAATCATTCATGGTGAGTTGTATATGCTGAATTTTTCCTTTTATCACATAGTTGTAGTTGTTTATTGTTCATTACAAGCTTGCAGCTCTCCAAACTGTGAGACGAGGAAGTGGAATGTGTTGTTTTCTTTTTTTTCTCTGCCATTTTCTTTGTTTTATATTTTTCTGACGTACATCAATTGTTTTCCTTCTCAGGGATACTTATTTGTGGGAAGATGACGTTGATAGGCAAAGCCTTGTCTATGGCTCCTATGGTCATGTTGAAATTGTTTGGGTTAGAAATTTTATGTGTTTTTAGTGGTTGATTAGTTGTTATGTATTTAAGACTTGAAGTTGTTTGTGTTAGTTTGGTGATATTTGTTGAGTTTTGTTGTTTGAGGAAGAAGGAGTTGAGAACTTGAATACTTGAGTCATCTCTTTAAATTGTTTGTCATAGTTTGTTATTTTACTTGAGTTTGGTGGGTGAGTGGTATTGAGAATTACTTGGAGGGGTTGAGAAATGCTTTAATTATGATTTTAAATTTGGTTGTTTTAGTTTATAATGTAACGCCCCGAGCATTTCAATGTGTTAATTCTCTTGTATTTAAGACCAAGGTTAATTTAATTATAATCTGGCTTGTATTTTGGGAGTTAATAAAAAGATCTTATTGTTGAATGTTGTTCCTTTGGGTGCTTGGCATTACTGAAATAAATCCCTCACTAAAGTGGTTGGACTTGGTTGTAGTCAGTTGAGATTCGTCAGCTATGTAAATTCATTTTTTTTGCGTTGAATAATGAGATTTGTTTGAGAAATGACTATTTTTGGGTTTTATGAGATAAGGGAAAATGAGTTAAAAGAAAAGAAATTCAAGAAAGCAAGGAAAAAAAACCCTAACTCTCCCTCTCTTCGTCTCTTTACGCGTGACACACCCCCCCAGCCGATCTTGCAGTCGTCGCCGCCGTTGTTGCTCCTCGTCGCCGCCGCTCAGTTCGCACCGTTGCCCAGGTCCTGCAGCCGCCGCCGTCAACACGTCAAGCCGCACATCTCTCCCTCTTCGCGCTGCCTCTCTTTCTCCGCGCGATTCTTCTCTTCGCGAGCTCTCTCTCCTCGTCGTCTTCCTCCGCGCGTCTCTCCCTCTCCTATGGATCTCTCTCGGTTTCTCCCTGTTGCGAAGCCAGTCGAGCGCCGCCGTTCGTGAGCCGTAGCGCCGCCGCTTCCCCAATCGGAGCCGCCGCCTCTCTCCCTCTCTGTTCGCACGATTTCAGCCAAGCAGAGTCATGGGTAAGCTTTTTCCCTTCCGATCTTGTTGGTTTAAGGCTCGATCTCATTGTTTCCTCTCTCGTTTAGCCTGATCCGCGCGCGTCCAGCAACTTGAGTTTAGTTTTCGAGCATCCTCGCCTCTGTCCAACGGCGTTTTGACTCCGTTCTGGACCGTTGAAGCATCGCCTAGCCTTGTCAGTAAGTTTTAAGTTCTAAACTTCGGCTTTTGGTTCATAAATCAGTTTACCCATTAGCGTTAGGTGCTGGAAAATTAAGATGAGTTTGTTATTCTGATCTGCAGCGCCGTCTAGGAAGCATTCGACCTCAAGTATCTCGGGTTGGTAAGGTTTCAGCCTTCCTTGGGTGTTTTTTGACAATCCCTTGTAAGTCTAGCTTGACCCATGGTGTCCTTGCTTTAGATCTTGGTTACCCAAGCCATAACGACTTCCAAATTGCAGGTTCGCGCCATTTGCAACCGCTGTACAACACCTAATTGTGTCTGTTTGGTGTTGATCGGTAAGTCTCTATGCCCAAAAACCTTTGGTAATTGTTGTGGTTGGCTTTAGTGCAATTTCTAATCCTTGGGTGCCTTTTGGTGTCAGTTTCGTGTGATCCCGGGCCCTAGACAGCACCTATTTAAGGAGTTTAAGTGCTGTGTTAGGTTGTTCCAGCAAGGTTCAGCCCCTGTTTGGGTGAGTTTTAGTTCCTTGTTATTCGTTTTAGTTTCCCTTAGGTGTTTGGATGGTTGTTAAGTTATTCCCTAATCTCTAGGAGCCCTTGGTTGTGTTGTAGGTTCGCTTAGAGCTTGCTCTTATATTTTCAGCAGCGTTGGTATTTAAGAGTGCTACTAAGTAGTTTCTACTTGCTCGATCTTGTTTGATTGTGTGAAGCATGGCGTTTGTTTTATGTTTATCCTTGTTCGTGTGTAAGCATGTCTTGTTGTATATAAACGTATTGAAATGCTTGTGTTGAGCGTGTTATGTTGTTTATATTTGTTCTGTAACGCTTGAGATGAGTTTATTCTGTTTTGTGCTTGTGGTAAGCATGTGTGTTGTTGATTAAGCATGAGATATGTGACTGTGGAGTTGTGGTCGTTGTTAAGCATGTTGTGTTTGGGTCGAGCATGATGGGATAGGCTAGCTTGTGTCATGGGAAGTGTAGCATGAGCCTAGCGGTAGCGTTGCATGACGCGTAATTCATGTATAGGTGCGCAGTGTGGCGCGTAATTCACGTGTTCGATTTAGCGTAGCATGGCACGTAATGCATGCAAAAGGTTTTGCGTAGCGTGACACGTAATGCACGTGTAAGGTTTTGCGTAGCATGGCACGTAATGCATGCGGTTAGTTTAGCGTAGCATGACTCGTAAATCATGTGGTAGGGTGTGGGTGCATAGTGTGGGAGGCATATGCATATTGTCGTTTACTGCTTTCTGAGCATGATGGGTTTTTACTTCTTTTGGAAGCATGTTGTATGCGTGTGAGAAGCATGTTGTTTGCCTTGTTTGATGCTTGTGATCTAGCTCGTGTGAGCTACTTACCAGTACCGCGATTGTACTGATACCCCCTTCCCCACCTTTCCCCCCAACATTTTAGATGTTGCAGGTATTGAGGATGATCCGGACCTTGGTGGCGAGGAGGAGGACTATGAGGAAAATCCCTAGGCGTTGAGTCCTTTTTTTTGCACTTCTTTCTTAGTTGCTTTGTTAGTTAGCCTGGAATGTTGTTACTTTGTAATTAGTGGTTCTGTGATGGTGAGCGATTCACATGAGAAAAGCTATGGTTATGTACCTAGATTTGTTGATTCTGTTTAAGTTTAATAAGATGTTTAGCTTGTGGATTAGCTTTCTCTTTCGTTAATAAGTTGTCTTTAAGTTCTGCTGCGTGGATTCAGATTATTGCATGTTTTGGGTAAGTATGTCTTGTCTAGAGAAGATTGGTTGCGAAATCTGGCTGAAGTTTGGTGGAGTTAGGCTTGTTGCTTGTTTAGAAGTGTTAATTATTCTTATAAGGTGAAGTAAAATTTTGGGATAACCAGTTTTACGCTGTTATGCTGCCAAAATTTTCGGTACATTCGGTGTCACACCCCCTCCCGGACCACCTGCTAGCTTAGCCCGAAAAATAATACTTGTGAGTAGTAGCGTCGCTAGGCTGTAGGTTGGAGAACCTGGGGCGTTACAATGTTTAGGATTGAGTTTAGGTGGAAGTTGAGAAATAATACTTGAACTAAGTTTTGAAATTGTTGGTGTTAGTTTTATAAGTTTAGTTGAGTTGGGGGTTGAGAAATACTTAGCTATGTGCTTTGAAATTGTTTGTTTGTGTTGGTTTATAAGTTTAGTTGAGTTTGGAGGGGGAGGGGGGTTGAGTTGAATATGTCATTTGGTGATGAGTTGAATATTCAGTTTTTAACATTATAGTTTGAATGCATATTTTAAACATTATATACCAACATAAAAATGACGTTGTTATTGCTAATCTGTAAAATTGCTTGTGGAGAACCTCACTCTGAACTGCTTGCTGCATCAAATTTCTTACCACTCCTTGGGATCTTTCTTTTTTATTAGTCGGTGTTAAAAGTTAATAAAAAAAATGTTCTCCAATATGTGTAATTCATTTTGCAGGTTACTACTACGATAGTGAAGATTGCAGAAAAGTCATGGGAGCATGTATCTGTCAATGGTCAACCACATAATCATGGTTAGCTGTTCATCTTTGTAAAGGCTGACCAGTGAATAATTCCTAGTTCTTTTAGACGAACTTTTAGAACTCTTTGCTGAGAACTAACTTTTATCAAATTTAGTTAAAAAAAAAAAGTTATGAAGCTTCTGTTGTTTAATCTTCCTTGTCTGCAAATTGGAATCTCAAAGTGTATTTAAATGTTTTTTCCCCCTTTTATTACGTGTTTAAATGATTGTGATCTATAGTTGTTGAAATCCTTTTCAAGTGAGTACTCTTGTCCCTTCTCATGATGATAAATAGGATTTTGGATCCTTGATTCTGGGGTAAAGTTAACAAGGAAATATTTATGTATCCTTTCAGATGGAATAGCTGGAACTTTTTTGCCTGTGATATAGATGAGAACCTTATCAAGGAAACTGGTATTTTTCTTTCTTCCTGTCCTTCCGCCCTATGTGTTCTCATTACTGAACATCTATCTCTTTTATCATCCGTGTTGAGAAAAGATTAAGTCAGAGAAATTCTGACTTCTCATTTCTAATTATTCATTAAAATTATTTCTCCCCGATGCTTGTAGGTTGCTTCATATCTTTGGTTATTTTTTTTCCCTTTTGACTGAAGGTTGCTTAATCACTTTGACTTTTGTGCGAAATTGATCATGTTCTATTTATGTGTGCAAATGTTGCACATTCTTGTAGCTACATCATTGTTATAGTTGCCTCATCTTTTGTGTCCATTACTACATGTATATCAGTTGGGATAATGTCATTGATTTATGCGTGTGTTTGTTGGTTTAGTCAAACTTATATTATTTTTGGCTATAAGTAAGTTGAAGATGTTCTGCATAATGGATGTAATGACTAAATATTTTCTTTAATGTGTTGTTAGTGTTTTAATGTCCATGGTCGTCGCCGAGAGTCACAAGCCAGTCGTCGATGTGAAACTGATCTTCAGGTTGTGTCCGATTTGGCAATTGAGGAATACTTCGTCTTCTTCGTCGTCAACTCATAACCTTCACCATAGTGGTCATGTACCTAGCGAAAGAAACTCAACGACGTCAAATAATATCAAATTGCCATCGTCTTCCAAGACAGTGTCCTCTATGGAGGAAGTGTTGTTGCCTCCTCGACGTCGACTTTGAGGTTGAAATATTTTAGAGTTTTGTACTTATTTTGTTTAGCAAGTTTACTTTTTCTTTGTAAATTGGATGGATGGAAAGTTTTAAGTATTATATACACTATTATATTTTATTAATTAAGTATATGTTCGTTGAGTTAGTTGTGTAAAAATACTTTTGGGACCAGTGGCGGATCCAGAACTTTATCTTAGGGGGGGCTTGATATATTTTGATATTAGTTTGTTCAATAAAAAAATTTTATTAACATTTTTTTAGGTTAAAATACCATTTTGGTCAATGTACTTTAGGTCTCATTTCATTTTAGTCTGTATACTTTTAAATGTCCAAATTTAGTCCACATACTTTCAATAAATCTTAAAATTAGTACTTATTTTGGTAGTTTGAAGTAAAGTTGTATTAAATTTCGTAAAAATAATGATAATAATTTTCATTTAAGAAAAGACAAGACACAATGTCCATAGTTTCCAAAATTTATACAAGGAGGGTCAGAGACAAATATATATATATATATATATATAAATCACAATAATTATAGTTTTTTCAAATAGAATTAATTATTAAAAAACAATATAGTAGCATTTAAAAATATTATAGGTCTAATATTATTTCCTTGAAAAGTATAGTTTTTTACGTATTGATTTAATAGAGAGTAGTAACTTTTTTTAATCATATATACTCATAAAAGTTTTATAAAAAACAAAAATATAAAGTTATTAAAAAAGAAAAAGAAAACATTTTTTTAAATATTTTTTTAATAAAACAACTAACTTGAAGTGAAAAAAACGGACTTAAAGCAAAAAAAGCGTACTAGAGGCCTCGAACTCAGTCACTGGGCACTAAGAAAACGAACTTAAAAGCAACAAAAAAAAAACAAAAGAAACACGTTTTAGGAGCCTCGAACACGGTCAGCAGGCGCGTGCTAAAGGGGTTGAAGAGATAATGCCAATGAAGCAAGTAAGAAATTTTATAATCTATGTGAACTTTTTAATATTAATCTAATACACAGTAAAGTTCAGGCCTACTGTAGCTCCACCGTTGTTTGGGACTTTATTTTATGTGCATAGGTTGATAAAATGGAGAAATATTGTTGGTTGGCCACGTGTGCAACCAACAATTTTTTTTTATTTACTACTAACACTTTTAATGTCGCACATTTAATGTCGGACACTTTTAATATCACAACTTTTAATGTCGGGCAATGACCGACATAAAAAATTGACAGACATTAAAAGTAACTTTTAATGTCGGACAATGAGTGGTTGACCGAGATTAAAGGAACCTTTTAATGTCGGGCAATGAACGACATTAAAAGGGTACTTTTAATATCGGACAGAGCTTTTAATGTCGGTCAATGCCCGACATTAAAAGCGACCAACATTAAAAGAGGCTTTTAATGTCGGGCAATGCTCGACATTAAAAGCGACCAACATTAAAACTTTTAATGTCGGTGTTTTTAATGTCGATCAGTGACCGACATTAAAGACTTTTAATGTCGGGCATTGTCCGACATTAAAAGCCAAATTTGTTATAGTGAAGTAATAACCTAAATGGTCTATAGTATAGGGATAAGGCTGGGTATCTTATCCTAGTGACACTATGTGATACGACCCACTTTGTATTCGATACAGATGCATTAATCCAAAGCATCCATGTAGGAGACATGCGAGTGGGGGTATCCTATGCAATGAGTTTGCATAAGACCGGACCGCGAAATAGTAACCACTAGATGTAACGCCGTTGACTAGTTTATGTTTCAATTTCAATAGGATAACCTAGATAACTCAATCTCAATCCTGAGTCTGTTATGAACCCCTTTTCAAGAGGGATTGTCCTTAGATTTGTATGGGTGAGAGTGACCAGTTCGCCGACTCAATAATCCTACCATTTCAGGGGCAAGACCAAATGGGGGCTGGGAACATAACAGTACAAGATGGAATTCACTTCTTCCCCTATTGGGGTAAGTAGATGTGTGTTCCCTTAAGGGCTGATTCCAGGGCTTGAACAAAGGTGCGTTGTCCTCTCCTGGCCCGAGAGGAACACCTGTTTAGTGGTTGGACCCTAAACAACTTGTTCATTAGAGGGATCAGTGGTACTTAAGGATCCATAGGTAACCTAGGGGTAAAATGGTAATTTGACCCAACTGGTGTTACGAACACTCGTGAAGGATTGACTTACTGCATTGGTCGATATCCGTGGACAAAGAAATATTCTACAGTGAGAAGAGTGCAGTTGTGGGTCTTTAGTGGAGTCACCCAGAGTTAACAAATGTTGATTGACTCGATTAATGAGTTTAGCCAGTTAATCTCATATCGTTGGAGCTTCTGATCTGTAGGTCCATTAGGTCCACCTGCCTAGCTCGTAACGGGTTCTAAGATAATTTAGTCTTGATATTATAAGGCAATTATAGTTAATTGTATGTGATGCAATTATAGTTAATTGTATGTGATGCAATTAATATAATGTATGGAGATAAGTTTAGTTATTGAATTAAACTTTATAATTAAATTAATTTTGGATATGATTCAAAAATTAATTAATGAGAGATTTAAATATTTGAAGGTGTTCAAATATTAAATATGAATTAAATTCATATTGAACTGTAGGTTAAAATTAATAAGAATAGGGATTCATATTAAAACTATAGTATATATGAGAGAATGCATTTTGATATGATTCAAATATGAACATAATTAAATATGAGATATTTAATTTAATGATTAATTAATTATGAATTAATTAATTGATTAATTTAATTTAATTAAATATGATTTAATTAAGTAAATTAATACCATAGGATATGTGAAATAAATAATTAAATATGATTAAATTATTAATTTAATTAATAGCAATTAATTAAATCTAATTTATTTTAATTTTAGTTTTTGTTAATTAAAATTAATTTTAATTAAAACTCCCAGCAGCTGTTGGGAGTTGATGGATGGTGGGGAGTTACTACGTGTAACTTCCCCATAACCTATCACTTGCTCTTTTTTCTCTTACTCTCTGCAGTTTTGCAGAAAAGAAGAGCTCTCTTTTTCTCTCATTTTTTTTTTTTGAAGAAGAAAATACAGCAACTCCTTGCTGTAAAATTATTCCCTCTCCAAGACATAAGTTCCACCATCGAGATCTCAAACAACCCAATAGTCATAGTGGGTGTTCTACTTGTGGTGGTGTCCTTCAAGGAAGAGATTACAGTAGACGAATTATAGTACGTGTTTAGGAGCGTCGTGCTGAGGAGTTTGGTCACGTCAAACACGTAAGTTTCCTTGAATTCTAAATAGTTTAGAATACTGGAAAACATGTTTAATCTGTAAGATTAGATCTGTAGAAATTGTTTCTAAATTGTTGGCCCAATGTACTGATATTCTGTGATATTGAAGTTGGTTTACAAACGATGAAAATCGCTTCTGCTTGGGATTCAATTCCTTCAGTTTGGTCATTATTTATGCAATCTTTTGTATTAGTTTATACTTTTACTTTGTTTATGAGTAGCTAAACGTCTTTGTATCGTTGGATTGGGATTATGTCTTGATTGCTATTAAACTTGGCTGAGTTTTCTGGTATTTTAAGTTCTGTTCTTTCTGTATTTTTATTGAGTTTTTCATGTTATCCCGTTTAAACCAATACATGAGATTAGTAATTTCTTAGGCTTGACGACCCTAGGAGATTTTTGCTTGTGTATTCTATCATTTATTTTTAGATAGCCACTAGTCTGGGGCAAGACAATCTCTACGGAGTGACGACCCTTGATAGGCCTAGGATGCATGTTAAAGGTTGTATGAATTAGATTTAAATTGTATTTAAATTTAGTTAATACGATTCTGGACCCACGAAGCTAAAGCGACTAGTTTGAGTAGGTAATTGCAAGATTGCTTATTCTAGATTAGTTAGATATAATTTAGTGTTCATTGCAAGGTCTCGGATGGTTGCTATTTTATGAATGAGGGGTGGCAGTCGATAATGATAAAAATTGATTAATCTTGTTAATTCCAGAATTCTCGGTTAGCGGTTCAGATTAGATCGATTAGGCAATTGAGCAATGAAAACTAGCCTTTAATAGGTAGAGATTCAATGATCAAAGTAAATCATTCAACCCCAATAATCACTCGAATCGGTGTCGCCTAATTTAATTAACTTTCTCGTCTTTTTATGATTCTTGCAATTTAATTTCTTGTCCTTTAAACTTCTTGTTTGTTTAAATTCTTGCATTTAAAATTCCTTGCACGTTCATTTATCCAATTTTCCAATCCCCATTCATCGCTTTCACAACTCAAAATAAATAGAAAATAAATAACCAACCGCCACTCCCTATGATCGACCCCGGCCACTACTACTGCAAGTAGTTTAGTGTTCATGGAATTATAAATTTCATTTGGCAAATTGGGAGCCTCGACAACTCCCATCCCATCAAACTGGCGCTGTTGTCAGGGAACAAAGTGTTTATTTCTAATTAAGTTTGTGTTTTTCACCTTTTTCTTGTCTCTTGTGTTAGTTTGTTCCTTGCAGATCCTGTGACAAATCTTTACAAGAGCAAACTCCTCCCTGCCAAGGACAAGGAAAAGCATCGAGCTTCATGGATATCCAGCAAGCTCTCGGTCTAATATCCACTTGGATAGATAAAGCCGAGAGGGTAGTGCAGAACAATTTTTCAGCTCCAAATTATCCACCACCCCCTGTTGCATAAATCACGAAGAAGGTAATTCTGTCTCCCTATCTGAATTTATTTTCTTAGTTCCTTCCTTTTGTGGTGAGCCAGGAACAGGTGCCTACTTCCATGTATCTAAGTTCTTCTCAAGTTGTTCCGAAAAGAAACCCCTGGAGATATCTGAAGATCAATTCAAGTTAAGGGTGTTTCCATACTCATTGCAAGGAGAGGCTAGGAGGTGGATCTTCTCTCTGCCTCCAAGGTGGGTATCTTCCTGGAGCGAGATGAGAAGTTTCCTAAAGAAGTACCACCCCATTGTGCTGCTGATAGAAGCCACCGGAAGAATCGTCAACGCTGCGCAAGCACCTGAAGAGTTGTTCCACGAGTTCGTGAGTTGTTTCAATCTTTACTGTATGGAACACCACACCCTACTCTTAGAGGAGTCCTTAATAGAAAGCTTCTGCAGAGGGCTAACACCTGACAATAGAAGAATGCTCGACTCAGCTAGTGAGGTGATGTGCTTGCCACAACACCCGGTAAGGCGTGGGAGATTATTGCAAAGCTGGCAGAAGTCACTGGATTCCGAGCCAACTCCCCCGATGAGCTAGAGAGCCAAATCTCAGAGCAACAGGAAGGTAAGATAGAAGAAGAACCCATCGAGGTCAGTACGCCTGAACTTAATTTTTCCTTTAAATCCAGGTCTGATTTAATTAGTACATTAACCATGTTAGGAGAGTTAAAGGTTAGGAATGCTAAGCTAAACTCTGATTATTATGCATCTAATTCCTTGGTGCCTGACGTCCCTACTTCTTTAGAGCATGATTTAGGCCTCGATAATCAAGTGGCTGACCAAGTTAAGTCTAGGGTGTTTAGAATTAGCTTTAATTGGGCGGATGAGGATATACTGTTTAGATTTTCTTACGCTATGCACTCTGTGTGCAAGTTGAGTTTTTCTGTGCAGAAGCTGATAAAGAAAAAGAAGAAGGAACCTCTACGGATCAAAGAAGTGGATTTTGGTTGAAGACTGCAAATCCCGTCGAGCAATCGACGTTAAATATTTGCGCTCCTGGGAGGCAGCCCAGTTTTCAAATTATTTCTATTCCTTCTCTTTATTTTCTAGTTATTTTCTTCTTGTCAGTTTTTATTTGTTTTCCTTTCTTGTCTTTAGGATTTTGTGACCCTATTTCAGCAAGCTACTACCTTTCAAGTCATAGAGAATCATTCCCTTCCAACCATTGAGCTTAAGAACAGAGAGATTTTCTGTTCCCTTACTCTTTGTCCCTTTTACTTTTTCTTGACTAGATTCATTGAAAGGGGATGCATGATTCTAGGTTGGGGGTGGAATTGGTCCTGCATGCCTATTTTGGTTGAGTCTTGATGCACCTGAGCATCAGACTATTTTTATTATGCATGTTTTATTTTAACACTCTATGTTTTCTGGATTGAGGCCATGCATCTGAGCATTGGACCTATATTTGAACCAATTTTAATTGATTGAGTGTTGATGTATGGATGATCTAGTTGCTTTTTCTATGATCATGAAGATCAACGATGTGTCATCCTGCCAACTTTATTACTTTTATTGAATTGTAAGCATGTTGCCCAGAAATTGAGCCTTTTTAAAATTTTTCTAGTACTTTTCTTGCAAGAGTGAACCTTAGCATGCCTAGGATTAGTTTGAAAGCTTAGGAGCGAATTATGGATCCATATGCTTGTTGTCACCTCGATAGGTGTAGGGATGAGCTAGAGAGTCAAATGTCCACAAATTACCATGTAATATCTTGCTTAGGAGAAAATAAAGAAAAATATGCCTAAGAAAAAGAAAAGAGAGCAAAAGAAAACGAAAGAAAAGAAAAGAAAAATGAGCACGAGCTTAAAAAGAAAAAAAAATTATATGCTCTTTTATATTTTATTTTCAAGAAAAAACATGCTTTATAATAGGGGTAAAAAGAGCTACCTGCGGTGTGATCAATTAGGCCAACCAAGAGTAAAACTCAGGTTATGGATCCCTGCATTGTAGTGTGAAATCTAGTGCCCCGCAAAGAGAGAGAGAGAGAGAGAGAGAGAGAGAGAGAAGAGTGCAGAAAGAAAATGTCTTTTATTTTTCAGGCACTTGGGTAAAGAGAAAAGCAGTCTAATTTGTTTTGTTTGCTCCTTGGTAAGTTCCTAGTGCCAATGTAGGGGGAAGATGAGTTGAGGGTTATATAATCCAATCTCGGGCTAGTAAGATTGATTCTAAGTAGTCTAAGTGTGAACTTTAGCAAGAAACTTCATGAAAAATTTTAATTTGTCTCTTTATTTGGCAATGTGTGCATGATTCTTAATTGCAATGATTTCAACATCTTTAGCATTGAGATTCGAGTTTATAAGAACTGTAACTTTTAAATCCTATACTTTTGATTTATATGCTTGCTCGAGGACTAGCAAGGTTTAGGTTGGGGGTATTTGATAAGACCAAAATAGTCCTATTTATTTGTTGTTAATCTAGACTTGGTAGGGTGCACTTTACGCTTTATTTGTTTGTTTTGTAGATAATTTGTGCATTCAGGGTATCAGGGTCGAACCACACAAATTGGAGTTAATTCGGGCAATTTAGAGAGTTTTCGAGCTTACTTGAGGGCCATGGATCTCGAGGAGGTGAGAAGATCGTGAGGATCGTGACGAGCCCGAAGAATAGTTCCAAGGAGTCAAAGGTTCGAGGCCCAAATTGAGCAAGAAACGACGAGGATTAAAAACAAAGCACGCTGAAAATTGGCATGGCGTTGAGACGTCGACCCGTTTTCAGCCCGAAGCCCAAATGGCACGATGTCGAGATGCCATGCTCAGCGTCTCGACGCCGCGACAAATTTTCCTATAAATCCCCTCTTTTATTTCCGCCGAATGTATCACAATTTTAGGGTTTTATTTTTGCTTCTCCTCTCGATTCTCTCTGTCCTAGAAGACCAGAATTAAGAGGTGTAAGTTTCCCTTTTGATTTCCTTTGTATTTAGTTGTTCTTGTAGCGTTGGGCCACGGGTTTTAGTCGGCTTAACCGCCGTCTAAACCCGTTGACGCCGATTCGAAGATTTTTGGGTTATAGAATGTATTTCTTTGTGAGTTTCATGTTCTGAATGTCTATTTAATTTCATATTGCTATTGTATTTTGGATTCAATTCATATTATTTGCATGCGCAGTAGGTTAGATTGACGCCCTAACTCGCAGCTCGTATGTTAATAACTTGCTAAGAAATCGATTTCCAAGTAGCTAATGGAATATTGGTTTAATAGTTAGCGCATAGACTTATTCGTGGGCACGGGTCCCAAGAGCAGACTCTGACTTTGTTGCTTGACACGATAAGTTTAGAATCCAAAATAGCGTTAGAAGTAATCCAGGCCTAATTATTTCTAATGTCCTAATCAATCCACTAGACTTAAGGCAGTTGGTTGATTGTTTAATTTGATAGCCCAATTGAATTAATTAATTAACTAATTAGTGTCTAATTCGATGGACGTTGTATGATCGGGTTAGATGGCTTAGGTGGGCTTTGGGTCTTTTCTGGGTTCAGATTAGATCGATTAGGCAATTGAGCAATGCAAACTAGCCTTTAATAGGTAGAGATTCAATGATCAAAGTAAATCATTCAACCCCAATAATCACTCTAATCGGTGTCGCCTAAATTAATTAATTTTCTCGTCTTTTTATGATTCTTGCAATTTAATTTATTGTCCTTTAAACTTCTTGTTTGTTTAAATTCTTGCATTTAAAATTCCTTGCACGTTCATTTATCCAATTTTTCAATCCCCCCCATTCATCGCTTTCACAACACAAAATAAATAGAAAATAAATAACTAACCGCCACTCCCTGTGATCGACCCCGGCCACTACTACTGCAAGTAGTTTAGTGTTCGTGGAATTATAAATTTTATTCGGAAAATTGGGAGCCTCGACAACTCCCGTCCCGTCAAATGCACAAAAAGTAATCTCCTAGGGTCGTCAATTCTAAGAAATCAATCTCATGCTTTGGTTTAAATGAGATTACATGTAAAAATCATAAAAGACAGCAAAGAACAGAATATAAAACCCAGAAAACTCAGCCAAATGTCATAATCATTCAAGCATAAACCCAATCCAACGATTCCAAAAAGTTTAGCTACTCATATGCAATACAAAACTACAAATAGTCATGAAAGAATACATGAAAACTGACCTAAAAATGTTTACACAGCAGATGGAAAGGTAAATGGGCGAAAACAATCGTAAAGAGACCAAAATTCTAACATAACGGCGGAAAAAATCGAAGCCCTATATTTATAGAAAACGACGCAGCGTCGAGATGCCAGACTCGACGACTCGACGCCACGAACTTTGATCTCCGTATTGAGTTTGCGTCGGCGTCGAGACGCTAGGGGCAACATCTCGACGCCGTCCCCAATCCAAGCCTTGCTGCCTTTTTTTCTCGGTTTTGTCTCGGTGTTTCTCGGTACGAGGCTTCAATCTTCGATTCTTGGTGTAGTTCTTCAAGCCCGCTTCGATCCACTTCGGTCTTTTCACCTCCTCGTCATCCAAGAACACCAAGATCGCTCCAAAACTCCATAATTGGCCTAAATTAACACCAATTTGAGCGATTGGCTCCCGAAATCACCTATGCTCGAAGTATCTATAAATAAGACAAATAAAACATAAAATCCCTCTAACTAGTTTAGATTTTAGGTAATAAAATAGGACTAATTTAGTTCTATCAAATACCCCCAACCTAAATCTTGCTAGTCCTCGAGCAAGACACACACAAACCAAATAAAAAGATGTTGTGCATATAAGTTCAAAGTGACTTAATCCTCAAAGCTCAAACATCTTTAAAACTAAAGCAATCAAGAGACATTCGCATGAGACCCAATGAGGAGACAAATCAAAAGTTTTCAAAGATAATCTTGCACAAGTGAGTTCTATCCCACCTAAAGAAGACTTTACTAGCCCGGGATTCGCTTACTAAACTTTCATCCTATCTTCCCCCTACACTGGCACTAAGGTCTCGCTAAAAGGCCTAAATGGAACAAACTAGGTTGCTTCCTCTTTGCCTAGGTGCCTGAATAAGGAATGCCTTTTTCTTTTTCTTTTCTTTTTCTCTTTTTTTTTTCTTTCTTTTTCTTTTGCATTTCTTTTAAGGATGGGGCACTAGCTTTCACACTACAATGCAGGGACCCATAACCCGAGTATAACCCTTGGTTGGCCTAACTGATCACACTGCAGGTAGCTCTTTTTACCCTTAAGCGCTCAATACAATGCAAGTAGGCTTTTTCTCAAGAATAAAAATAAGAAAAGACGAGCATATGATTTTTCTTTTAAGCTCGCGCTCACTAACTCATTTTTCCTCTCTTTTTTTTTAGCAGGCGTATTTTCTTTCTCTCCTAGGCAAGACTCCACACACTATTTTGCAAAAAATTTAGAATTTCTCGCTAAACCTTACACTTATCGGGGTGACAACAGGAATATGAGCTAAGTAACTCGCTCCTAGGCATTCAAATCCTACTTTAAAGCAAGAAAGACACCCAACATGTGCAAGACATATCCAAGAAAAGTTTAAAAAAGGCTCCTTTTTGGGGCACTCACGGTCACAACTCATCGAAAGCTATAAATTTTTGAAAAATTTGAGCCAATCCTAGGAAATCGTTATCCCTAAAACAAGTATATATACACAACAGGCATGCAAGACATACATTAAGCACAAACGCTGGCCTGACGCACAAATGCTCAAGGCCCAACAGAAACACAAAGTAGAATTCCCCACCCCCAACCTAAAAGTTTACATTGTCCTCAATGTAATAGATCATGTAAAATGGGACAAAGCATAAGGAAAGAATAGAAAACTTCCTTGAATTTGAGCTCATGGGTGGTGGACCACAAATACATACGAATATAATGGCTTGCTTTTGGTACCGCCAATCCTAAAAGAAACAAAACAACAGACAAGAATCAAAGCAACCAACAAAAATAAACCTAACTAAGAAATGAAATGACAGAAAGCAGTAAAATTATTCAGTGCAAATGTTTAAGGTCGTTTGCTCGACCACATTCTCCTCTCTTCCTCATCCAAAATCAATCTCTTTGATTTTGAATACATCCTTTTTATTTTTCTTCTTTTTGATTTGCTCCTGCATAGACAAATTAAACTTGCACACAGAGTGCAAAGTATAAGAAAATTCAAATAAATAATCCATCATCATTCCCAACATAGAAATCAAAACACCTTTATTTTGAGCAACAAATTGGTCAGCTACAGGAATTACAAAATCTAACTCATGCAATTCACGAGTAATAAGCTTAGGGGAAATAGAAATTGGCAAAGAATGGACCGAAGCTAACTCATCACCTGTTTCAATTTTTTCTATCAAGCATGAAGAATTGCATGAATTAGACTCAGAATCTAATGAAGGCTCAAGCTCAGGCTTACTGACCTCATTGGAATTTTCTATCGACTTACCTTCTTGCAGTTGCTCAAGAGTTTGGCTAATCAAGGAATGGAAAGAATTTACCTTTCTTGCTTGCCATATGATGAGTCCAACATACGTTTCTAATAACTCTCCAAAAGGAAGTTATTTAGGCCTTAGTTCTATAGTGTTTTGTGTGTCTTTTGTGTTAAATAGGGTTGCTTTTGAAGGGATAAAAGCCCTGCGCAGCGGAAAGAATATCACAGGACCTACTCAGAGTCTTAGATTCTAATCGAAATACCAATACAATTTGCAAAATATTACAGCAATAAATCTATATTTAATGGGTTGTATGTAGGCTATAAACATGCTAAATGATAACCTAGATCTAATCTAGATGATCCTAATGATCAAGGTTCAAGAATACTTACTATTGGAAGAAGCCTTGATCGAAAAACTGCCTTTTTTCACGATCTTGCAGAAAATTCCAGCAACCTTCTCTTGTGCGAACACCACCAATCGGCTACACCGGTATATCTCTAAGACTTCTTGAAGCAGGAGAATTGTAGGAGTCTTGTGGGAGAGATCTCTAAGAGAAGGAGAGACAATGGGATGCCTTTCACCCCACCCCAGGGGTCCTATCTTTTCCCAATAGGAAAATGTCTATTAATAAGTTCAAATCTATTATCTAAACAATATCTAATTTTAATAAATAATTAATTAATTAATTAACCAATTAAATATCATATATTTAATCTTAGGGATTTTATTAAAATTAAAATTAATATGAATGCAATTCATATTAAAATTTATTTGAACTCTTTCAAATATTTTCTCTCAAGAATTAATTTTTTAAATTAATTCAAAAATTATATTATAAAGTTTCACAAACTTTATATTATAATGTATCAACATACATTATACGATTCTCCAAATAAATTGAACACTTTCAATTTACAGTTTATATTTAATTGCTTCAAGTCTTTTTACGAGCTACCAGTGGGACCTAATGGACCTACAGATCAGAAGCTCCAACGATATGAGACTAATCGGCTAAACTCATTAACCAAGTTAGTCAACATTCGTTAAATGTGGGTCACTCCACTAAAGACCCACAGCTGCACTCTTTTCACTGCAGAATATTTCTGTGTCCACGGATATAGACCAATAATGGCAAGTTAGTCCTTCACGAGTGTTCGTAACTCCAGCTGGGTCAAATTACTGTTTTACCCCTGAGTTACCTCTACCTCCTTAAGTACCAGTGCTCTTCTAATGAACAACTTGTTTGTGGTCCAACCATCAAACAGAAACCCCTCTCGGGCTAGTGAGAGGGTAGGGCCCTTTGTTCAAGACCCGGAGACACCACTTAAGGGAACACTCATCTACTTCCTCAAAAGTCGGGAAGGAGTAAACTTCATCTTGTGTGATTATGTTTCCAGCTCCCCACTCGGTCTTGTCTCCAAAATGGTAGGCTTATTGAGTTGGCGTACTGGCCACTCTCACCCATACAAATCAAAGGACAATCACTCGTGAACAGGAGTCCGTAATCCACTCAGGATTCAGACTAAGTTGCCCAGGTCATCCTAGTGAAATAGAAACCTAACTAGTTAACGGTGTTACAGCTAGCGGTTACTATTTCGCGGTCCGGTTTTATGCAAACTCATTGCATAGGATACCCCCACTCGCATGTCTACTACATGGACGCTTTGGACCAATACGTCTGTATCAAATACAAAGCGGGTTGTATCACATAGTGTTACCAGGATAAGGTACCCAGCCTTATCTTTGTACTATGGACCTTTTAGGTTGTTACCTGAACATCGATCCCCGTATGTCCCCACATACTAGTTCAAGTTACATACAAACAACCTTGGATCTTAGTTTATTGGATTTGGGTCAAATAGTGCAATATTTAACAATAACATTTTATTGCAGAAACTAAATAACACTTTATTAAACACAAGTATAAAATTTCTTTACATTCACTATCTACGAGTTTTAGGGCATAAAACCCAACAACTATGAGATGAGTATTATATGTTTTAACCCATTTGGAAGAATGGAGGCTTTGGAAGTAATTTTGTGCAGAAAATATTGCTGAGCGACTTGAGGGAGCAAAATCCATGATCCAGTAAAGAAAGGAGCAGAATTGCCACGCAACAGCTCGTAATCCATTTTAATGAAGTGGCGTTAGCTAAATTAGTTTCGGATCTAAGAAGCTTGGAGAGCCTTCCACGTGTACAATTTGACCTAATTAGGGTTTGATCTCACTCTATAAAAGGAAAGAGCTGTCTCAAGTCAAAGATATTCCATTTTTGGTGAATTCCAATTTCCATCATTGGAAGCCGAATAGAGGAGGAAAGATTGGAGACTTCAAGAAGACCATCAACTACGGATCTAATCAAGGGAATTAATCTTTTCTTGTAATTTCTTGTAGTTATGGATGCACATACTCAGATTGTAGCGTGTGTTTTGATAAACCTTATGAACTAAATTTTCTTAGGTGTTGGTTAGGAATTATGTAATTGTCGTGCTTCATTCTCTATGCAATATACACTACAACAAATTATAGGTAACATAGCTTTTAATAAGAGCATTTTTACAAAATGCTATTAAAAATTCTAAAATTTTAAGCGGGCAAAATGTGCGGGCTTTTTCTTTTTAATGAAAAAATTGAGGGAATTAATTTTTTTGTCTCAACTCTCTACTCCCCAACTCTGCACCCTCGCCATTTCTCATTTTCGCTTCATACCCACTCTCTGGCCGCTTCGAGCAAAGGGTGTTATCCTCTCTTAATCTCTTGGAATCTCTCTTCATCACTCTCCACACTTCTCTCAGACGGTCCTCTGCTTCGAAGGTATTTTTCAAGCTTTTGTCTGATCACTTTCCAAATTTTTTTTCAAGATTTTTTCTGAAATCTCTCCCCATGACTCTCTAGATTTTTTCTGTAGTGAACATAATTCCAGATTTTGTTTTTCAAGATTCTTGTTCTTTCCTTCTTCTCTCTACCGTTGTTAAATTCTTTAGGTTTTCTTGCAGTTTCTCTTGAATTTAATTGTTGTTCTTGGTGAATAATTTTGGTTTTTTGCCACTTCCTTTTTCGTCAAAGAGAAGTTTAAATCAGGGATGAGAAATTAATCTTAGGGACTTTCACTAATGGGTTTGTTCGTTTGTGGTTACAATAATCATCAAAACCGAAAAGCTTGACTAACCCAAAAGAAATTTCCCAAAAAGTTACAGACCCATAAAGTTGAAGAGAAATATATGAATGTGGGAAACCCAAAACCGTTCATTGCAAGGGAAAAATGAAAATGGGATAGGGGAAAAGGGGAAATGGGAAAGGAAATTTTTTTGGGAAAATTAGGGTGTGGGAGTGAAAAGAAAAGCCCGTAAAGCAGCTTTAAGAGGAAGAAGATGAGAGGAATAAAAGACTGGAATCAAGTTTTATTTTGAGGGAAAGAGAGAGAGACAAAACTTTTCTCCACCCACTTACTTTGTTACTTGAAATTTTCTCAAGCCAGATGCATGCTCAAATACCTTAACAACCAGATTTAGCTCTTTTATCAAGTTGTTAATTCCTACTACCACCTATATGGATAGGCTAATAATTCTTAAGCCAGATGCATGCTCAAATACCTTAATTAGAGTATGAAGATTTTTACCCCCAATCTTTACACTAGAAAAGAAAAAAGGTCTGATCTACAAATTACAAGTAGCTAGAAGGAATTTATCTTTACTTTTGTTATTCAAACCAACTGAAGAGCAATTTAATAACTAATTTGGCCCTACAAGAGAATGTCATGTCCTAGTTGTTTTGTGTTTCTTGTTTTTGTCAATAAAAGTGTTTCTTTCTGAAGTGTCTTTAAGAAGAAATTGAGGAAGAAGATAAGTAGTTGGAACAAGTTCTTCCTTAATTCTTTCACTCAGTTCATTCAAGAGAGTCAAAGACACCCATTCCTTAAAAACTTGAAACCATTACTCAACCTGATCAAAATAGAAACAACAATTATTGAACCTGTAATGTCCATCTAGAATCAGAAGAACTTATTGAGATAAAGAACTTGTATAGATGTTTTCATTTCCCTCACGTTTTCTCCTTCTTGTTGTCTTTGCTCAAAAGGCAAAGAAACCATTGATCACCTGCTTCACTGTCTTTTTGTTGTTAAGGACTAATCCTTTTTAAAAGAGGTTGAAGATTGGTTGCTTGAGGTTTTGTTGGGAAGTTGTTTTAGGGGAAAAACAAAGATCCTATGTGGGTTGTGTTGTTAAAGCTACTTTATGGACGACATGTAACTAGTGAAATCTTAAAATCTCTAAAGATTGGAGGAGTTTGGAAGATTCTTTTGTCTATACTATACAACATTTGGCTTATTGTGGTAGAAATTAGAGGAGAATTTTGTGTTTTAGGTTTGGTTAAATTACTTTAATGTTTTTTTGGCATGATCATGGTATTTGTGGAGCTGAATTTTTACTGTTATATAGTTTGTTTCTGGTAGTTTGAAAGCTATTTTTATTGCTATACAACACTTGGCTCTGTAACCTTTCTTGTAGTTTGAAGGCTTGAGTTAGAATATGGGTTTTGACCCAACTTTTTGAGAATTGTACATACAACAAAGCCTCTTCTGGTGCTTTCCAACTTTTTAGAGTAATAAACAAATGACTTACCTCTTTAAATCATTTGTGATTTCAACAATCTTGGAAGTCAAGGCTTGAAAGGGTATATCAGTGACAAAATTCTTCTTCTAACAAATTTGGTAAGCCTCAAGTATCATCTGAAAATTATTCTTGTTGTTTTTCTTTTCTATAATATCACCTAACAATTATTTTTCCTTTTATAGTTAATTGACATCTCTATACATTTGGTTTATGATTCAATTGATGTTAAGTTTCTCCCCAAACCTAACACGCTACAGGAAATTTAAGTTTAATTCCATTATTGGTGATGCCCTCTGCATATTAATGTTACGTCTTTGTGAAAGTTTACCCTACTATCTAGTACTTGTTTCATAGTTCTCATTTAGATGTAACCATTTAGATGTAATCACATCTTTCAACTTAATTTATGTTGTTGGACAATCTAGATGTTATCTCCCTGTATAGCTTTTTATATTAATTTGTAACTGGGCTAGGTGAACAATCTCTCAAGTAGCTGTAAGTATGATTGTTTTCTTTTTACTTGTTCGATTGCAGTTGCTTATCTTTGCTTCAATTTAGATGTTATCTCCCTGTATAGCTTTTTATATTAATTTTTTGCTAGGTAAGACTTGTTTGTTCCGTTGATTTTATTGATGCTGATGCTACTGATATTAATCTGTTATATAAAGGTTGTACAACTATGCCCTTAAGTTCTAAGGATGAAGGTGGTGCGGGGGTAGACTCTTTAATGCTAGATAGTTTAGTTAATGATGTTAAAATGTCTTTCGACTCATATCGGTCTCTTGGGTTTCAAGTAGTACTTGGTGGTGGACAGGATGCTTCAGCAGTAATAACTGATCATCGGGTTGGAAAGTTTGAAGCTAAATTCTATCACAAGGTGCAGTGTTCTTCCTAATGACCTTATAATTGAAGTTGAGTTAATTTAGTTTTTTGACATTTTTGTTGTGTAATAGATCCTTCAAGAAGATATTGGAGATGTAAACGGCCATTTTTGACCCATTAATGCTCTGGCTTTCAATCCTGATGGCAAGAGGTATGTTGATGGTTTATTGCACTGTTTGCATATGAAAACAAACAAACAACACAATCAAAGAAACCATAGTATTGGATGGTGATTGAGATTCTTTATAGATATGGTTTTGTTGTAGTTTTTCAATTAGAGGTGAAGTTGGATTATGAAGGTAATTATGATGATTAAGAAATATTTGTTGTTTGGCAACTTTTTTAGCTTTGCAGTTCGGTTGTAGCTTGCTCTGTTTCATTATTTCTCTTTGAATGCATCATAAAGAGTATAGAAGTGGTAAAATATTTTGTATATGGGTATGGTTTTCTACAAACTTCACCATTTCATTGCCACCAATAAAATGTTGAACGAAACTTTGAATTGGAGGATAGCATACCAGCCAGAGAAGATAAGATGGGTATGGTTTTCTGCAAACTTCACCATTTAATTGGCACCGTTCTAAACTTTAATCTCTCTGGAAAATGGGGCTAATTTTGGGCAGTGGACCAGTGGTAATCGAAAATGTGGATGCTACTTTTGATGGGGAGCGACACATTCTTATAAGGTGCACCATTTATTGTTCTTCACTTTGAATTAGACTTGGATATAGATGCATTTTACTTTGTTGACTTATTACTTTGCTTTCAATTTCACATTCTTTTATATTATCATGTATTTACTTGTCTTTCGTTGCAATATAGTGTGTGACTCTTCAATTTTTAATTTTAATTTTTGTTAGGTTGTTGTTCAGATGTTTTTTGGGTGGTAGACAAACTTAAATAGTGGTTGATCTTTTCATTTTATTGCTCATATGTTTGGAGGTATTTTCCTTGAATAATATAGATTTTATATTGTTTTGCAAAGCTTATCGTTTTTTTTTTTTTGGGTTGTGGGTGGAGGGATAGATGTGATCTTTGCTTTCTACTTTCTAGCCAAACTAGAGAGAAAAACTAAGGAACTTTAAATTTAAGTATTTGGAGTGGCGTTATCAATTTTGAAGATATACTTGACCACTTTTGATTTGCTAATTGATGTAATGCTACGAGGGACAAACACTTCAATTAATGTGACCAATGATGCAATAAATTCTTAGTTTTTGATCATTTATTCATCAATTTTCTTATTTCAATATTTATATTTATTTCTTTTTTATAACTTTTTGTAGGTTGATGGAAGAATTGTTTCACAACAATGGAATCTCATCTTGAGTTATTTGATTTTTTTATAATTACACATTTTGTAATTAATGAATGATAGATTTTTTTTTTTTTTTTTGACAATCATTAATGAATGATAGATTGATAAATTATCATTTAAACTTGTATCATCTCCAACTTGACAATAGTCATTAATATAACTATTTTGTGGGGGCAACAAGAACTCTATATGTTTTTTGAATCTCCCCCCCACCCGCACATGTTGCCAAACAAAAAAACATGAATGGTATATGAATGATATTTAGATTTTATCTATTTTTATGTTGCATAAATTTATTATCACTTTTATTATGTAACAAGGTATGAAACATGAACAATAACATTGTACATATTAGAAAAGTTATAAAAATTGTGATAATAGGATCTATGAAATGCTATGAAAAGTTTATAAATACTATAAATAGAAAAAATGAACCATTTAAAGACTTATTATAACTTCAATTTAAAGCTATAAATAAATATTTATAGTTGTCAATAAATGCTATCATTTACAAACAATAGCTTTGTATTTTCACCATAGAAAACTTTTTATAGCTCTTATAAAATGCTAACATTCATTTTATGAAGTAGGAATAAAGTTTTTATTATAGCATTTATAAAACGCTATAAAAAGTTTGACTTTTTATAGCTTTTATAAAATGCTATAAAATGTTTCAGACTTTTTATAGCGTGGGTTGTCATGACTTTGCGAAAACGCTATAAAAAGTCTATAATAGCGTTTTTTTGAAGCTATCGTACATCTTTTTTCCTGTAGTGATATGTTGATTTGAGCATCTTGATTATTTGTTGTGCATATTTCCACTTTATGCCCGCCTGGCCAGCCGGTATGAATATCACTTCTTAGTTGAGGGATGATTTGAGAAGTGTGTGGCATTTAATCACACTAGACCATAATGTGTTGGTGAACGCTAGTGACTGAATTAGGGATATCCAGTTGCCTAGTGCTTGATCGGTAGCACGTCATTGAGTTGAAACACATTCCAAAAAATCCAGAGTTTCGGGAGGATCCTGCTAATAAGACTGCAAGAGAATTGCCTAATCAATAATATTGCTAGAGCATCCTTTAAAACAATTACTAAAATCATGACCAACGCTTGTTTCCAATCTGTCTACTTTATTTGTTTACTTTCTGTTCTGTCTTTTCTTTTGCTTCAGCATTTTATCAAAATCAATCATTTTAACAAACCTTGAAACCATTAAAAAGATACACAAGATAGATAAAGTGAGAGTTATTCAAACCCCATGGATACGATAAATTACTTATCAGTTGTTGTGGATTGTGTATGCTTGCACAGTATTCTAGAGCTTATTTTTGCTATATTTTTACCCCACTCTAGAAGGCAACAAGTTTTTGGCGCCGTTGCCGGGGACTTGAATAAGTTTTTATCTGATCTGTTTTGTGTATGTGTTTTAGTGGTTTGGTGATAGAACTTTTTGATTGTTTCTTTTGTTTTTGCAGGTGTGAGTTTGGTGCATGAGCGATCCGCCTGGGGTGAGGTTCGAGCTTGATCCAGAAATTGAAAGGACATTCAGGAGAAGAAGGAGAGAGCAGCGTAGAAATCAAAATCCAATGGATAACGTGTCGCGTCTCCCGCAGGTTCCAGAAGGTCAAGATGATCCCCAGCAGAATCGTGTGCTGCAGCCTAATCCACCGCTAGAGCAAAATGGACAGCAAAATAACCAGGTTAAGAATCCTATCTTGGTAGCGAACGATTGGGCCAGAGCCATTCGAGCGTATGCTTTTCCAATGTTTGATGAGTTAAATCCAGGAATTGCACGTCCTCAAATTGAGGCAGCAAATTTTGATATGAAACCGGTAATGTTTCAGATGTTACAAACCGTGGGTCAGTTCCATGGTTTGTCATCTAAAGACCCTCATTTACATCTTAAGTCTTTTCTAGGAGTTAGTGATTCGTTTGTAATTCAAGGAGTGTCTAGGGATGCCCTTAGATTAACTTTGTTACTGTATTCTCTTAGAGATGGAGCAAAGGCATGGTTAAATTCTTTTGCTCCAGGATCAATTAGGACATGGAATGAGTTAGTGGAAAAATTTCTTAGTAAGTATTTTCCACCAACTAGGAATTCCAAGTTGAGGAGTGAGATAGTGGGATTTAGGCAACTCGAAGATGAAACTTTTAGTGAGGCTTGAGAGAGGTTTAAGGAGCTTTTGCCCAAGTGTCCCCACCATGGTTTACCTCATTGTATCCAAATGGAAACATTTTACAAAGGGTTAAATGCAGCAACCCAAGGTATGGTCGATGCTTCAGCTGGAAGGGCCCTTTTGGCAAAAACCTTTAATGAAGCCCATGAAATTTTAGAAAAAATATCAACCAATAGTTGTCAGTGGTCAGATGTTAGAGGATCAAATAAAAAAGTTAAGAGTGTGTTAGAGGTTGATGGTGTGTCTACCATTAGGGCTTATATTGCAATGTTAGCTAACGCTCTTAAAAATGTGACAGTGGTTAGTCATTAGCAGCCGCCAGCTGTGGAGCCTGCTGCAGTGGTGAACCAAGTTACAGAGGAATCATGTGTTTATTGTGGTGAAGAGCACAACTACGAGTTTTTTCCCAGCAATCCAGCTTCTGTGTTTTTTGTAGGTAATCAAAGGAATAACCCTTATTCTAACCTTTATAATCCAGGTTGGCGCAACCACCCCAACTTTGCATGGGGAGGGCAAGGAAGCAATTTGCAAGCCCCTCAAGCACAGCAAAAAGGTGAACCAGTCAGGATTTGCTAAATCACAGGTATTGCCCTAGCAAAATAAGCAAGCTTTGCCCCAGCAAAATTCGGAGAGTTCTCTTGAGGTAATGATGAAAGAATATATGGCTCGTACAGATGCCGCAATTCAAAGTAATCAAGCTTCAATGAGAGCCCTGGAATTGCAAATGGGTCAGCTAGCTAATGAGCTGAAGGCAAGGCCTCAAGGGAAACTTCCTGCGGATACTGAGCACCCTAGAAAAGAAGGTAAGGAGCAGGTACAGGTAGTGACTCTAAGGAGTTGTAAGCCACTAGAAGAGAGAAAACAGCCTAGTAAACCCCAGGATGTAGAGAAGAGTAGTGATAAAGATGTTGTTGTTGAAAAAGAGTTGGAGTCTAGTAAAGGTAATGGAGGCAGCAATAATGATGCTGGAGCATCTGGTTCTGTTCCAGATGTGGAACCACCTTATGTGCCGCCCCCACCTTATGTACCACCTCTACCTTTTCCACAAAGGCAAAGGCCTAAGAATCAGGATGGTCAATTTAAGAAGTTCTTAGAGATTCTTAAGCAAATGCATATAAATATCCCTTTAGTAGAAGTCATAGAGCAAATGCCAAATTATGCTAAATTTCTTAAGGATATTTTGACTAAAATTAGGAGAGTTTGAAATTGTATATCTTACTGAGGAATGTAGTGTTATTCTTAAGAATGGGCTACCAACCAAAGCTAAGGATCTAGGATCATTTACTATTCCTGTTTCAATAGGTGGAAAAGAGTTAGGTAGAGCACTTTGTGATTTAGGCACAAGCATTAACTTTATGCCTCTTTCAGTCTATCGAAAGCTAGGTATTGGTGAAGCTAGGCCTACCACAGTCACACTCCAACTATTTGATAGGTCTATCACATATCCAGAGGATAAAATTGAGGATGTCTTAGTGAAAGTAGATAAATTCATATTTCCTGTTGATTTCATTATCTTAGATTATGAGACAGATAAAGATGTCCCAATTATTCTTGGTCGTCCATTTTTGGCCACTGGTAGAGCATTGATAGATGTTCAAAAAGGGGAATTAACAATGAGGGTTTATAATGAGGAAGTGAAGTTTAATGTGTTTAAGGCCATGAAGTATCCAGACGAAGTGGAAGATTGTTCTTTCATTAGGATTCTGGAGAACACAATTGTTGAGACAACAATGGAAGATTTGATAAACAAGCATTTGGAAGATCTCGGAGAGATTAGTGTAAAAGATTTAGAAGTTTGTTCTTTAGAAAGAAAAAGTGAAAAAGAAATGTCTAGGTGTGAGGATGTTTTTTAGTCTTTAGATTTGGATGAAAGGAAGGCTCCTCCTATTAAGCCATCCATGATTGAGGCACCCACTTTAGATTTGAAGCCCTTGCCGGATCATCTAAAGTATGTGTATCTTGGGGAGGGTGAGACGTTGTCGTTGCATCAGATTTAATGACGGAGGATGAAGATACCTAAATAAAGTTACTGCAGCAATATCGCAAAGCAGTAGGTTGGACATTGGCTAACATTCAGGGAATTAGTCCGTCTTTCTGTATGCATAAAATCACTCTAGAGGAGGGATCCTTTAGGAGTATTGAGCAACAAAGAAGGCTTAACCCTGCAATGAAAGAGGTTGTTAAAAAGGAGGTGATTAAATGGTTGGATGTTGGGATTATCTATCCAATTGCAGATAGCAACTGGGTAAGCCTTGTCCAATGTGTTCCTAAGAAAGGAGGTGTCACGGTAGTGTCTAATAAGGACAATGAGTTGATCCCAACTAGGACAGTAACTGGCTGGAGGCTTTGCATGGATTATAGGAGGCTTAACAAAGCCACCCGTAAGGACCATTTCCCTCTACCATTTATTGACTAGATGTTGGATAGGTTGGTTGGTCAGACTTACTATTGTTTCTTAGATGGTTATTCTAGGTATAACCAGATTATCATTGCTCGTGAGGATCAGGAAAAATCCACTTTCACCTGCCTTATGGGATGTTTGCCTTTAGGCGAATGCCTTTTGGCCTGTGCAATGCTCCAGCAACATTTCAGAGGTGTATGTTAGAAATTTTTTCTGATATGATTGACTCCACTATTGAGGTATTTATGAACGATTTTTCAGTTTTTGGAGGGTCTTTTAAGCATTGTTTGAATAATTTAGGTAAGGTGTTAAAGAGATGTGAGGATACCCATCTAGTTCTTAATTGGGAGAAATGTCACTTCATGGTGAAGGAGGGCATAGTGTTAGGCCATAAGATTCCACAGAAAGGTCTAGAGGTTGATCGAGGAAAAATAAAGGTTATTAAGAGATTAGAACCACCGAATTTAGTTAAAGGGATTCGAAGTTTTTTAGGTCATGTTGGATTTTATAGAAGGTTCATAAAGGATTTTTCAAAAACTAGTAAACCTCTTTGTGACTTGTTGTGTGCTGATAGTGTTTTTTACTTTAATACAAATTGTAGGAAGGCTTTTGAGACTTTAAAGGTTGCTTTAATCTCAGCGCCCATTCTTTGTGCACCTAACTGGAGTTTACCATTTGAGGTAATGTGTGATGCAAGTGATGTTGCAGTAGGTGCAATGTTGGGGCAAAAGCAGGGCAAATTTATCCATCCTATCTATTATGCAAGCAGAGTTTTGAATGAGGCACAAATCAACTATACAACTACTAAGAAGGAGTTGTTAGCGGTTGTGTTTGCCTTTGAGAAATTCTGCCCTTATTTTGGTTGGATCCAAAGTCACGGTTTTCACAGATTATGCAGCAATAAGGTACTTAATGGCTAAGAAAGATGCAAAGCCTAGATTGATTCGTTGGGTTTTATTATTGCAGGAATTCGACTTGGAGATAAAGGATAAGAAGGGATCGGAGAATGTTATTGCAGATCATTTGTCTCATCTTGATCCAACATCATCTTTTCCGGAGCAATCTGTCATTTCAGATTCCTTTCCAGATGAGCAGCTCTTTGCTGTTAATGTAAAGGTAGTGAAGGATGTCCCTTGGTATGCTGATATTGCCAACTTCTTGGTAAAAGAAGTTACTCCTATTGACATGGATTGGAGGCAGATGAAAAATTTTAAGCATGATGCAAAATTTTTCTATTGGGATGAGTCATTTATGTATAAGCAATGCTCTGATGGTATTATTCGAAGATGTGTTTCAGGTGATGAAGCAAAGGAAATCCTAGAGCAATGTCACTCGTCGCCGTATGGAGGTCATTTCAGCGGTCAGAGGACAGCTATGAGAATTTTGCAATGTGGATTCTTCTGGCCTTCCTTATTTAAGGATGCCCATTGGTTCTACAAGCAATGTGATGCTTGCCAAAGGAGAGGAAATTTAGGGCCTAGAGATGAAATGCCTCTTACTTACATTTTAGAATTAGAATTATTCGATGTATGGGGTATTGATTTTATGGGGACATTCCCCCTTCAAATGGTAATGTTTTTATCTTATTGGCAGTTGATTACGTGTCCAAGTGGGTGGAGGCCATTGCATGTCATCAGAATGATGCTAAGACGGTGTCAAGGTTTCTCCAATCGCACATTTTTGCGCGGTTTGGGACACCTAGAGCTTTAATGAGTGATGAGGGTACACACTTTGTGAATAATGTTTTAACTAAGCTTTTAGCCAAATATGGAATTAAGCATAGGATATCTACTCCTTATCACCCACAAGCAAATGGTCAAGCTGAAGTTAGTAATAGGGAAATTAAATCTATTCTAGAGAAAGTAGTCCATCCATCTAGGAAAGATTGGTCTTTTCGGTTAGATGAGGCTTTTTGGGCTTATAGGACAACCTATAAGACTCCTCTAGGTATGTCTCCCTATAGGTTAGTGTATGGAAAAGCTTGCCATTTACCGTTAGAGCTTGAGCATAAAACGTTTTGGGCTTTGAAGAAATTGAATTTTGATCTGAGTCGTGCAGGTGCAATAAGAATGCTGCAACTTAATGAATTAGAGGAATTTCGTCAGTTTTCTTATGAAAATGCGAAGATATATAAAGAAAAGACTAAGTTGTGGCATGATAAGAAAATAAAGCCTAAAGAGTTTGTTAAGGGTCAGAGAGTCTTGCTTTATAACTTTAGATTGAAATTGTTTCCTGGAAAATTAAAATCTAAATGGTCTGGGCCATTTATAGTGATTGAAGTTTTTCCTCATGGAGCAATTACTTTGAGAGATGAAAAAGATGGGCGAGTGTTCAAAGTTAATGGTCAGCGAGTGAAGCATTATTGGGGTGAGGAATTTCATTCAAAATATCCTTCCCTAAAGTTGGTTGATGAATGAGCGAACGAGAGTTTTGCAGGAGCATTTCTTATTGCAATATTTTTAGCTCCCAGTGTTGTTGCGATCTTATTTTATCTTGTGGATTTTATTTCATTATGATTTGAATTATTTTAAATTGGATTTTATTGATTTCAATTTTATCTGATTAAATTTAATTCGTTGGAATTTTTTATTTTTGTAGATTTTTATTTTTCGGTTTATTTAATACACTGATTTAATCTTTAATTAATCGGGTTAGTTTAGATTTTATTTTAATTGGTATTTTCGTTATTTAAATTCTTGTTCAGATTAGGTTAATAATAATATATATTTATATTTCCTAATTTATTCGGTTGAAGATAAAAAAGGAGAGATTTGATTTTTGGCAGTTTAAATTTAAATTGAAATCTTCCGTACAAAAGATTCTTCTAGAAGAAAATCTTTGAGGATCAATTTGTTTTTGCAATCTGTTGGAATGATCAAATATTTCGTCCGATCCTAGGGGAATTGGTTGTGAATTAAATAATTTTACCGTTTGGAATTTAATTTTTCCATGGGCAGGTAAACCGCGTGGAGCATTTGACGCTTCCACACGTGTCACGCAGTGTTGATCCAATGATCTATCCGTTAGCCAGCGCAAGGAAGATTTACCACGGGGCAAAATTTTACCGTTTTTGAAAATTTAATTTCCATGATTACATGCAAATTAAAACGGTAATTTTTATTTAATTCGGGGCAGAATCTTTCGTTTAGGATTTAATATGCTGGAGCCCTATTTATTCAAGACCCCTAGTACGTTTCTTTTCACTTCATCTTCTTGCCTTCATTCTTTTCCGTTTTTATTTCTTCTCTCTTTCTTCCGATTACTGTGAAATTCTCCAAGTCTGAAATGGCTAAAACAAGAGGGAGAAAAGAGAGAGATACTGAGGAAGATGAAGTGCCCATTACCCCTGAGGCATCAAAGACAAAAGCGAAGAGAAGGAAGACACCGGAAGAAAGAGAGGCTAAGAGACGAAGAAGACAACAGAGGGCTGAGGTTATAGAAGTAGTGAGAAAGGTGATCGAGGACATTGCCGATGAAGTGGTTGGAGAAGAACAACCAAAGGAACTGGAGGAAAAGAAGGATGCTGAACAGAGTGAGCCGATAGTTGAAAATCTGTAAGAAGTGCAAGAGAATCAAGCGGAAGATGTGCAAGAACAAGGAAATGGATAGGGAGGTCAGGAGCAGTAGGTGCGGACTGAAGAAATTGTGTCGGAGGTTCCACGTCGTCGTCGCTGCAAGCAGAAGGCTAGGCGAATCAAGGTGATCCGGACCGACCCTCCATCACCGTCAACGACAGAATCTGAGAAAGAAAACTCTGAGAAAGAAGAATAAGAGAAAAAGTGGGCAGAGGACCAGGTAAGAGAAGAAACAGAAAAGAAAGGAGAAGAGGAAGAAACCTTGACGAAGCAGCAAGAGGACAAGGGCAAAAGAGTTGCCGAAGCAACGGATGAAGCAGAAGAGGAAGAAGCAGGAATGTCATTTATTCGCTTCGTTGATGAACTTGCCAGAGCAAAATACAGGGAGATGCTGAAAAGGGATTTCTTGTTTGAAGGAGGCTTCGGGGAGGATTTACCGCATTTCTTGAGGGCTGGAATAGCAAATCACGGGTGGAGACAATTCTGTGTAAAACCAGACCCACTAAATTCAAACATTGTTCGTGAATTTTACGCGAACATAGATGATCAAGAAGGATTCCAAGTCATGGTCCGAGGGGTGCCTGTCGATTGGAGCCCAGGAGCAATAAATTCTCTCTTCAACCTCCAAGACTTTCCGCATGTTTGGTTTAATGAGATGGTGGTGGCACCATCTACCGACCAATTGAACGCAGCTGTCAGGGAGGTTGGCATTGAAGGGGTCCAATGGAGGTTGTCGAAGACGGAAAAGCGCACATTCCAAGCAGCTTATTTGAAGAGTGAGGCTAACACATGGTTGGGCTTCATCAAGCTGCGCTTGCTTCCGACAACCCACGACTCGACAATATCCCGAGATCGAGTGCTTCTGGTATTTGCTATTTTGCGTTCTCTGAGTACTGATGTTGGAAAAATAATTTCGAATGAAATTTATAATTGCTGGCGAAAGAAGGTTGGTAAGTTGTTCTTCCCGAACACAATCACAATGTTGTGCAGCAGGGCAGGAGTGCCCACAGTTCCAGAGGATGTTGTTTTGATAGACAAGGGGATCATAGATACGCCCAATTTGACTCGGCTTCACACGCAGGAGGCATGCCAAGGTGGGCTAGTGTGCGGTATCCCCCAAATTTTAGAGCAACTGGCACTTTCAGCCAGTAGGCAAGAGTATGCGGAAAGGCAAGCTCAAACCTATTGGACTTACGCTAAGATGAGGGATGCTACACTAAGGAGGGCCTTGCAATCAAATTTTTCAAAACCATATCAGGCCTTCCCTATGTTCCCCGATAATCTATCTAATCCCTGGATTCCGCCACCGCCAGTAGAGATAGAAGAAGAGGAGGAAGAGGAGTAGGGTCAGAAGGATTGATGAAGACAAAGAGTTGGGCGAGCATTTATTTTGTTCTTATGTTTTTTATTGCTTGCGTATTCCTGACCCCAGTTTCTTTTGATGTTTCTGTTTTCTGTCTTCTTGTTTTTTCTTTTCTGTTTCTAGGCCATCAAAAATTATCTGCTGATGTAAATCTTTTTAGTTGTTTTTAATGAAATTCCCGAAGTTATTTCTGTTCTATAGCACTGAGCATTCCTAACTTAACCATTTTCTTGTGAATTTTTTAAGCTTGGACTAGTTAGCTTAAATTAGATATCAAGGTATTATGATCTCCAGAAACCTTTTGCTTGAGCATTTCTTCTAGCGTGGTCATCGCTACGGCAAGAAGATTCTGAGGTAGTGTTGACTTATTTGATCCATCTTAAGCTGAATTCTAGTCCCACGCTTAGTTTAGAATTCAGATAGAAAAATTTAAGTTTGGGGGTATAATTTATCATGTTCATAATTCATTGAGGACAATGAATAATTCAAGTTTAGGGGACTTTTAGCTACTCCACTTGTTTTGCTCACGCATTCCACTCCTTCATAATTATGTTTCTAGGTTGCTGAGTAACCAGGGGCATATGTGACACCCACAATTTGTCTTTGCGTCAAAAGATGACCTAGGAAATATGGAAAAAATGATAAAAATTATTTACTGAAATATTTAATTGTGAAAATTTTGCTGAGAAAATTCACGGAGCAAGAGTTTTGAAGGATGAATGACAATCTAGCAGTTTTTCTGTCTCCCAAGGCTTAGGTGAGCTTCATCATAAAATGTCGTCATTCTGAGAAGCAAGGGATAGAATAACTAAGGATTTTTTGAGCTAGCAAGAAGTATTTAGCCTAATTGGTGATGAGTTCGAGGCAAGGGTATACTGCACCATAAAGTGGGTCATCCCATGCTTAAGAGCTTATGATCGTAAGGCTGCTTAAAGTCTGAAGAACTAAAGAAATATAACCCCTTAAAAATGTGTTTAAATATGTCTGATAATAGAGCTAGGTTGTGGCACGTTCTTAGGATTGAGTTAAAGGTGGTGATTATTTGTCCATGCTGGAAGAATTATTTTGTTGCAGCAGTGCTTGGTTTTGCAGAATGCTCATCTAAAGATTGAAGGTAGTGTTGGATTATCTGTTTTGATTGAGTTATGATTTGTCTAAAGTTTTGAATTCTCAAGGGAAGGTTAGTTAAGTATTGCTCGGGACGCGCAATAGTTCAAGTTTGGGGGTATGATAACTCTCCAAAAGGGAGTTATTTAGGCCTTAGTTCTATAGTGTTTTGTGTGTCTTTTGTGTTAAATAGGGTTGCTTTGAGATGAGTATTATATGTTTTAACCCATTTGGAAGAATGGAGACTTTGGATGTAATTTTGTGAAGAAAATATTGTTGAGCGACTTAAGGGAGCAAAATTCGTGATCCAGTAAAGAAAGGAGCAGAACTGCCACGCAACAGCTCATAATCCATTTTAATGAAGTGGCGTTAGCTGAATTAGTTTCGGATCTAAGAAGCTCTGAGAGTCTTCCACGTGTACAATTTGACCTAATTAGGGTTTGATCTCACTCTATAAAAGGAAGGAGCCGTCTCAAGTCAAAGATATTCCATTTTTGGTGAATTCCAATTTCCATCTTTGGAAGCCGAATAGAGGAGGAAAGATTGGAGACTTCAAGAAGACCATCAACTACGGATCTAATCAAGGGAATTAATCTTTTCTTGTAATTTCTTGTAGTTATGGATGCACATACTCAGATTGTAGCACGTCATTGGAGTTGAAACACATTCCAAAAAATCCAGAGTTCCGGGAGGATCCTGCTAATAAGACTGCAAGAGAATTGCCTAATCAATAATATTGTTAGAGCATCTTTTAAAACAATTACTAAAATCCTAACCAACACCTGTTTCCAATCTGTCTGCTTTATTTATTTACTTTCTGTTCTATTTTTTCTTTTGCTTCAGCATTTTATCAAAATCAATCATTTTAACAAAGCTTGAAACCATTAAAAAGTTACACAAGATAGATAAAGTGAGAGCTATTCAAACCCCGTGGATACGATAAATTACTTATCACTTGCTGCGGATTGTGTATGCTTGCACAGTATTCTAGAACTTATTTTTGCTATATTTTTACCCCACTCTAGAAGGCAACAGTTGCCAAGCTCAAAATTATCTCTCTAGCCTCACTCGGTGTCTTGTCTAGCGCATCACCACCACTCGCTATATCTAACATCCTTCTATCATCGGGTGCTAATCCTTCAATGAAGTGCAACAACAAGGACTCCTCAGACAATGGGCGATGAGGAAGTGCACATAACCTTTTGAAGCGATCCCAATACTTGTGAAATTCTTCCTCAGGCACTTGGGTGATGTATATGATTTCTCTGGTGACTTCAAGGTCTCCAAGAGATGGGAGATGACTCAAATCAGGAGCTACTAGGTCTTGCATCATGCACTCAGCCATGGGATTTGCGCCAAGGTTATGCTTATTTCATCGTTAAGCTCTGCAAGGATAAAGGAAAAAGCACAAGAACCAAAAAGACAAAAAACACAAAAAACCTGAAAACACTAGAAAACGCTCTTCCCTGGCAACGACACCAATTTGGCAGGCCAGAGTTGTTGAGGCTCCAAGTCAAATAAATTTAAAATCCACGGCACTACAACTATTTTGTAGAAATAGTGCCCGGGGTCAAACACAGGGAAAAGGATCTAGCAGATTCAGAATTTTGTGTTCACACAACAGGGGGGTTGGAATAGATGGATGCAGCAGAAAGTAAAATATTGAATGTAAATGAAGCAAGAAAGGAAAACATACGATAAAAAGAACTAGGATGGAATTCAATATTAAAAAGGGATCATTGGATTGGGATTTCCTATGCTTGAATGTTATGCTACTTGGCTTCCTAGTTTTCTCTAAATATCATTCAATGCAGCTTTTATGAATCCAGTTAGCTTCTTGGTTACTCAGAGGACCCCCCCTACACTAACCTGTGTTTAATTAATCAATTAATCCAGAACCCTGCAGTTAACATAATTAATTAAATTGACTTGATCGACGGTCACCCCTCATGCATAACATAATGACCATCCGAAACCTCGCAATGACCACTAAGCTATGTCTAACTAATCTAAAATAGACATTCTGAAACCTCGCAATTGCCTACTTAAATTAGCCGCTTTATACTCGTGGGTCCAAAATTGCATTAACTAAATATAAATAAAATTTAGATCTAATTAACACAACCTTTAACATGCATCTTAGGCTTATCAAGAATCTACACTCTATAATGATGGGCTTGCCTCGGCCTAGTGGCTATCTAAAAATAACTGATTGAATGCACAAAAAGTAATCTCCTAGGGTCATCAATTCTAAGAAATCAATCTCATACATTGGTTTAAACGAGATTACATGTAAAAATCATAAAAGACAGCAAAGAACAGAATATAAAACCCAGAAAACTCAGCCAATGTCATAATCATTCAAGCATAAACCCAATCCAACGATTCCAACAAGTTTAGCTACTCATATGCAATAGAAAACTACAAATAGTCATGAAAGAATACATGAAAATTGACCTAAAAAGGTCTACACAGCAGATGGAAAGGTAAATGGGCGAAAACAATCGTAAAGAGACCAAAATTCTAACCTAACGGCGAACTAAACTGAAGCCCTATATTTATAGAAAACGACTCAACGTCGAGACGCCACGAACTTTGATCTCTGTGTCGAGTTCGCGTCGGTGTTAAGATGCTAGGGGCAGCGTCTCGACGCTGTCCCCAATCCGAGCCTTGCTGCCTTTTTTTCTCGGTTTTGTCTCGGTATTTCTCAGTACGGGGCTTCAACCTTCAATTCTTGGTGTAGTTCTTCAGGCCCGCTTTAATCCACTTGGGTCTTTTCATCCCCTCTCCGTCCAAGAACACCGAGATGGCTCCAAAACTCCATAATTGGCCCGAATTAACACCAATTTGAGCGGTTGGCTCCCGAAATCACCTATGCTCGAAGCATCTATAAATAAGACAAATAAAACATAAAATCCCTCTAACAAGTTTAGATTAGAGGTAATAAAATAGAACTAATTGGGTCCTATCAGTAAGTGAATTTTAAAGCAATTTTAGATTGATTTTTCCTCATAATGAACTGCCCATGATGGATTGGATCTTGATTTTAGGCACCCATGGAGATTGGAGCATGGATTGTTGAGATTAAGCCGATTTAGAACTTGGGCAGCAAGCGTCGACTTCGTTTGGGTAAGTTTCAACCTCTTTAAACTAAGTTAGGCCTAATAGAAGTGATTGAAGTTGGATGCCTCTAATTTTAGTACCTTGCGTGTGAATTAGATTGGTTGGTTCGTGGTTGTGAACGGCGTGGCATTCACCTAATTGTTTTGCTTAAATCAAGTATCAATTTAGCTAAGGTAAGTAGCTATTGGACAATTTCCATGCGTCGGACCCATTGCATGACTGTTGGAATTGATAAGATTAAGTTATATGCTTTAGACTAGTTTCCTTTGAGAATTTGGTATGCTAGCATGAATTAGTTTTAAGCCTTGTGTTTTGCTTTTGGATCCAAATGAGCATGACGAGTTTCATTGTGAAGCATGGTGACGGCATGAGAAGTTGTTTTGTTAATTGTGGCATGTTGAGACTGCCTTCAATTGGATTAACATCTTTTAGTTTGTTTGGAAGCATGTTTTGATTTGATAGCTCTGAATGTCTATTAAGTTATGGTGGAGTTGTGGAGACGAGATCTGACTCGCTTTGGTTGTAGTAGTTTGAAGCACTGGGAGTGTTGTGGATGTTTGTAGTCGGGTAGATTTGAATATAGAAGTGTTTTATCTTGTTTCCAAGTGATAATAAAACTTGAGATTTGCTATATGTATGTCGTTATGCTGCCAAATTTTTGGTAGCATTACAATGATTATCGGGCTAAGCATAGTGATATCCCTGGGTCTTAATGTGCTAAAGATCCCTATGTATGAATGAGAATAAACTTAGAATGGAGGGACCTTAACCATGTTTTGGGCCTCATGTAGACTTAAAGGATCCTTAAGTCTTATGTTAGCTAGGGTTATTTCTTTTCCCATCTCAGGACTGATGAAACTTAGTATTCAAGCACGGGATCGTGCATTCCATCAGTCGACTGTTAGAGCCCAGTTTTCAGGCACCGGATCATGTGCTCTATCAGTCTCAGGACGGTGTTGAGCCCAAGCACGGGATTGTCTGCCAGATGGCACTCAGGCATGTTTTCATGCACCAGATTGCTCCACTGTATTTTCATGATTCAGGGGTGTTGTGTTGGGATAGGTGTAGTTCTGCTAGAGGTTGCCAGCTAGTCTCTAGTTTATTTGCCTTACCCGAATGACCCACACAACACTCTAGTTGGCACAGGTTGGGGATAGGTAATCATCCTAGACAGAACATTTCATGAACCCAGTTATGGCCCTAGGGTTAGAAACTCGAATGACTGTTCCAGTTAGGTTCCTATGATGTTAAGACCCATGTTCAAGTTTCATGCTATTAGATTTTATGTTATTAGATCTCATGTTATCAGTTTCAGCCCTTGACTAGGCTACTTACTGAGTATATTCTTATATACTCACCCATGCTACATGACTTTCCTTTTCAAGTCGTACTTGATGACATCAGGCGAGTGGCAAGGGCAGTGACTTGGCTAGGCTATGGGATGCAGCTGCAAATCATGTCCCTAGGATCGAGTTTCCTAGTCTCATGTTTTCAAATGTTTTTAATGTTCAATTTTATGAAAATTGTCTATCATCGTTTTCTACTGCTCGTTTAATGTAAAATGATTTATGCTTTTGGGCCCAGTTTATTAAATAAAATATTTTTACTTATAGTCTCTTCCGCTTTAAAGTAGCAAAAGTTTTACGTGTTCATGTATGTAGTAGCGACCCTTCAGTCTGTTTTTAGTTCCTTTTATTTGGGTCCTTACAATTTTTCTCTTCCGTTTTTGTTGTTTCTTGCATGATTTACATTGGTTAATATATCTTCAAGAGCAAAACGAGCTTAAGGAAAGAGGTAAGAAGAGGAAGTGAGCCCAGAAGATCATATCCATCACAACCTCGTTTGATAATCTTTTCCTATTAAGATGGTCGATAATCTCAGCCTAGAAGAGATGGTGAGCGGTCCAGAGTTGTCGAGGCTCCAAGTTGTCAAATAAATTTATAATCCACGAACACTAAACTACTTTCAGTAGTAGTGGTCGGGATCGATCATAGGGAGTGTCGGTTGGTAATTATCTCCTATTTACTTTGAGTTGGAAAGCAGTAAAAATGGGAATTTGCAATCCTAGGGGAATTCAACATGCAAGGAATTTAAAGGCTGGAATTTAAATAACAAGAAATTAAAAGATAAGAAATTAAATTGCAGGAAACATAAAATGGCAGGAAAATTAATTAAACTAGCGAAGTCGATTAGGGAGATTCTTGGGGTTGAATGGTTTGCTTTGATCATTGTATTCCTACCTATTAATGGCTAAATTTAACTTGCTTAATTGCCCAATCAATCTAATCTGAACCCAGAAAAGACCCTAAGCCCACCTAAGCAATCTAACCCGATCATACATCGTCCATTGAATTAGACCCTAATTGATTAACTAATTAATTTGATTAAACCATCAAACCAAACAATTAACCAATTGTCTTAAGTCTAGTGGATTGATTAGGACATTAGAAATAATTAGGCCTAGATTACTTCTAACGCTATTTTGGATCCTAGACCTATCATGCAAAGCAACAAAGTCAGAGAACTACTCTTGGAACCCGTGCCCATGAATCAGTTCATGCACTACACATATTAGCAATTAATAAACATACGAGCTGCGAGTTAGGTATTAAGAAATAGAGATCGTTAGATTGTTATCAATTTCAGTTGGTTTGTTATTTCATTTTAGTTATTCTGTTTTATATCTCTGTATATAAATACCTTGGTGGAGCAATAATAAAGCACAACATTTTTCCCCGTTTCATCCTTTATATGGTATCAGAGCAATTGCTCTTCTTTTCCGCTTGCTTTCTTTATTTTTTAGAACTATGGAGACTGATTCTTCAACTTCTCAAGAACAGTCTTCCAATGATCCATATGTTCTTCATCACAGCGACACTTCAAATTTAGTTCTTATGCAAGAACTTTTGACGGATGAAAATTACGTTTCTTGGAGCCGTTCAATGTTGTTGGGGCTTTCAATCAGGAATAAACTGGGCTTCGTTGATGGAAGTATACCAAGACCAACTGGAGAGCGCCTTCCTCTGTGGATTCGTAACAACAATGTTGTGATAGCTTGGATTCTGAATTCAGTATCGAAAGTAATTTCTTCAAGCATTTTATTCACTGATTCAGCACAAGCGATGTGGCTCGATTTGAAAGAACGTTTTCAGAAACGCAATGGCTCGAGGATTTTTCATTTGAGGCGAGAATTATCTACTCTCAAGCAAGAACAAGATTCCGTAACGATGTACTTTGCTAAGATCAAGAGTGCTTGGGATGAATATATCTCCTACAAACCTGGTTGTACATGTGGGCTTTGCAATTGTGGAGGTAATAAAAATATTGAAGATTTCATTCAATTCGAATATTTGATGAGTTTTCTGATGGGATTGAACAACAATTTTGGACACGCAAGATCTCAAATTCTGCTTATGGACCCACCTCCAACAATTGGTAAAGCTTTTTCTTTAGTTTCCCAAGAGGAACAACAAAGTTCTGTTCAAGAAACTCCAGCAGTAGCACTCGCCGTTGCAAATCCCAGTACAAAGAATGCCCAACCTACACAAACTAATCAAGGTAACACAACAAAGCCCCGAAGCCGTCCAATTTGCACGAATTGTGGAATACAAGGGCATACCATCGATAAATGCTACAAACTCCATGGATATCCCCCTGGATATCGACAAAAAGGGGCACAACGAAACCAAGGAGGTTTTTATCAGCATAATCAAAATCAGAAGGGAAATAGCGCTAATACTGTTTCTGCAGATGGTCAAGAAACAGTTTCCACAGCAGACTCCATTCAACAAATTCTCAGTCTTCTCCAAAGTAAGCTTGCTGCTATAAAGACAGAAACAGAAGTTCCAAATACTCATTTGGCAGGTACTTGTCCTAACAAATCTTTGCCTATTTCCATGTCAACTGAATGGATTATTGATTCTGGTGCTTCCACACACATTTGTTTTGTGAAAGAAGCCTTTGAGACAATGGAACCTATTAAAACATCTGCTGTTTTACCTGATAATACACGAATATCAGTTCGTTATATAGGCACGGTGAAATTATTTGGAATTTTGGTGCTTAAGCGTGTTCTTTTTGTCCCAGAGTTTCAGTATAATCTGCTGTCAGTCAGTGCTTTAACATCAGATATGAATATTTCTGTTATGTTCTCCACTGATTCTTGTACAATTCAGGAAAAATCCACTTTGAGGATGATTGGGAAGGGTAAGCTTCTGAATGGGTTGTATATGCTGCAAAATCCAGTTGAAAAATCTGTTGCGTTTTGCAATGCTGTTCAAAACAGCTCAGTTCCTTTGTGGCATTCATGGCTAGGCCATCCTTCCTTTACCAGACTTAAAGCCTTGAAAGATGTTCTGGTTTTTGAGTCTTCTACTGTAAACTCCTCTCCTTGTAATGTTTGTCCTCTTGCAAAACAAAAACGACTATCATTTCATTCTTTCAATCATAGAGTTGACTCAATTTTTGACCTCATTCATGTAGATATATGGGGTCCCTTTGCCACTACTTCTTACAATGGTCACAAGTATTTTCTTACTGTTGTTGACGATTTTAGTAGATATACTTGGGTTTTCTTGTTGAAGAGAAAGTCAGATGTTCTTACTGTTATTCCTGACTTTTTCAAACTTGTAGAAACACAATATGAGAAGAGTATAAAAGTTTTTCGTTCTGACAACGCTCCTGAATTGCGTTTTGATGACTTCTTTCGTTCTAAAGGAGTAATTCATCAATTTTCTTGTGTGGGTAGACCTGAACAGAACTCAGTAGTCGAACGGAAGCACCAACATATATTAAACGTAGCACGAGCTTTATTTTTTCAGTCTCGTATACCTCTACGTTTTTGGAATGAGTGTATTCTAACAGCAGTACATCTCATCAATCGAACACCTTCTTCTACCTTGAAATGGTCCACTCCATTTGCTTTGCTTAATGGGCGTATGGCTGATTACTCTTTATTGAAGGTATTCGGATGTTTGTGTTTTGCCTCCACACTGCCTGCACACCGAACTAAATTTTCTCCAAGAGCCGTTTCAGCTATCTTCCTTGGCTATCCACCGGGTATGAAAGCCTATAAACTACTCAACATTGAAACCAAACAAATCTTTATCTCTCGAGATGTGGTATTCCATGAAACAGTATTTCCATTCCATAAAGTCACCAACCCAACGGAACAACCCACCTTTCTTTCTGACTTAGTTTTACCTAAGCCTTTCAACCTTGACTTACCAAATATTTCAACTACACCTCCTGTCATAACCACACCCACTCCTGATACATCCACTGATATAGTTCCTCAACCACCTTCTACAACTCCCATTCTACCTAACTCACCAAACAACCACACTTCCATAACCAATCAAACTCTTATACCTGTCTTGCCTTCGCCAAATGCCCCACCTCGAAAATCCACACGATCAATCAAGCCTCCCACTTATCTCAAAGACTACCATTGCAGCCTTATAAACCAAACTCCAATTCCTTCCAGTTCAACTGATAGCGAGCATAGCTAGCTATTTTTCTCTGATTAATTAAGCTAGTCTTTTACAATTATTTGCCCAAATTTATGCATTTTTATGTTTTATTTGTAGGAAGTATGTGTTTGAAGCTTAATTCAACAATTGGAGTCAAATGGAGTCTTCAAATCTAAAAAAAAAAAAAAAAAAAAAAAAATAGCATCGCGACGCTATAGGAAAATTTCCAAAAATGCGGTATCGCGACAGCGTCGCGACGCTGTCGCCAGATTTTCTATAAATTCATCTTTTCATGCTACGGCCAAGGGGAGTCCAATTGGTTAGACTTTAGCCCTAATTTCGACTAGAGACCTTTGGTGGGAGCTAAAGCAAGGCCAAGGAGCGGGAATCAAGCGAGAAGACGTGGAGATCGTGACGGGGACGTGTCGGTTTCGACGGATTCGAGTTTTCCTTTCTCTTTCTCTTACCTCTTGTAGTTTTTATGGCTTTTCTTTCAATTAGTGCTTATGGTTTAAAGACTATGAATTGCTAGTTGTTTGTCTCAGGGATTGATGTAATTGTTTTAGTTTTTGGATTGATTTTAGATATGAATGTGTTTTTATTTTATGCATGCAATTTTGTTTAATGCTTTCAATTACTTGATCACTAATTGAATGATTTAAGTGTTGAATCTAACTCGGGAGGGAGGATTTGACCTAAGACTTACTTTGTTTAATTGCATAACTAGAGTAGAAATTCTAAGTTTGTGACGGGATTTGGAATATCTTTAGAAGCGTAACAAGGACCGAACCGAATAATGCCTTGCATGTTAATGAACTTAGATAGGGATATCAAGTTAGTTTATATGCATGAGAATCAATTATACTCGGGAGAGGTAATCGTGATAAAAGTTTCCTTGGCTTGTAGAATAATTGCACGGTCAATTCATTCCTATTAATCAATCCTCAATCTTAATCAATGAAATCAATTCCCTAAGGGGCTGTTTGGGGCACTGAGTTGGTTATAATAGTTGGGGGTTATAATAGCTGGGGGATTATAATAGTCTGGGGATTATAATAGTCTGTGTTTGGGATGCAGATTATTATAATCTGGGATAAAATAGTCTGTGTTTGGGGTGCAGATTATTATAGTCTGGGATAAAATAGTATGTGTTTGGGGTGCAGATTATTATAGTCTGGGATAAAATAGTCTGTGTTTGAGATGCAGATTATTTTAGCCTGGGTTCAAATAGTCTATGTTTCAAGCTGACTATTTTTTTTTCCTGACTTTTTTTTTTTGTTTATTTTCCTCATACAACTTTGTACTTCAAATATTAATAAAAAAAATATATTGGGTTTAGTTGTAAAAAAAATAAAGTTTTGGGTACATGGGTTAAATTATGTGTTTAACTTAAAAGGAAATAAAAATAACCTAAAGTAAGGGTTGATTTTCTCTGTTTTAGAGTCATGGTTTTTTCACAAAATAAGTCATTTTATAATTTCATATAGAAAAACCATAACCATATTTGTTTCATTTATGTATTTCCAACATAAAAATGGTGATGCTTATTCAAAACTCATTTTACCTTCATTATCAAAAGAATCAAATAAAATAGAAATCACATAAAATAAAAACTTGAGTAGTATTTTTTAAAAAAAATATTATTATCACAGTAAACTTAAATACGATAAGTATAATTTGAAATGAAAAATATGGTACGATGAAGGTAAACATTCATATACTTCATTATCAAAAGTAATTATGTAATAAAACTCCATATTTATATATGTACAAAGACAACCAAGTATCTAACTCCCTAGAAATTTTCCGATTTTTCCGACAACCACCAACAAATTTTTCGGCGACTGAAATTTTTTCCCCTCTTTTTTCCTTTCATTTTCTTTTACCTCTTTTCTTTCTTTTTTTCTTTCTTTATTTTCATTTTTTATATTTTTCGAAATGAAAATGAGAAGAAAGAATTTTTTTTAAAAAAAAAAAGTTGCCGGAAAAAGTCGTCGGTGATCGCCGGAAAAGTGGCCGGAAAGTCGACGGCGGTCGCTGGAAAAGTTGTCGGTGGTCGCCAGAAAAGTCGTCGGTAGAAAAGTCAATCAGTCACATGGAAGAAGAGAGAAAAGAGTTACTGTAGAGAATGGATAGAATAATTGGGTGAGTTGAATAGTGGTTACTGTAGCAACACGGAGGGGAAAAATAACCAACTCCACCCCTTATTTTTGTTGATGCCCCAAACACTGGGTTGGTTATAATAGCCCCCACTATTATAACCAACACAGTGGGCCAAACGGCCCCTAAGAGTCTTTCCATTTGAGTCTCCACCTTTATTTTATGCTTTTTGTCTTTACTTTTATCTTTATCTTTGAGTTTTGCTCCCTAAATAAAATTGAACAAAAGTATCCACGGTACTTAATTTGCTAGAAATCCAATCTAGAGGACGACACTCGTTTTACACGAAAACACTATATTATTACTTGACCCTTACACTTGCGGTTAGCAATTTGCACATCATCAACCCGCCATCCTTTGTCCAATCATTTATCGTACTCCAAGCTTTCCCCATCTTTCCAAGCTTTTTCCTTAAAAATATCCACACACTATGAACCACAGTTCTATCATCAAGCCTTGCCTTATGACCATTGGAAAGATGCTATGCGTGCTGAATTGGAAGCTATGGATGTCAATAACACTTGGACAATTGTGCCATTGCCTCCTGATAAGCATACTATCGGCTGCAAATGGATTTACAAGATCAAGTATCGTGCTGATGGATCAATCGAGAGATATAAAGCCCGTTTAGTCGCAAAAGGCTATACTCAACAAGAAGGCCTCGACTTCATTGAGACTTTTTCCCCAGTTGCTAAATTAGTAACTGTGCGTGTCTTACTCACTATGGCAGTGTCTTATCAGTGGCCACTTGTTCAACTAGACGTTAACAACGCATTTCTACACGGAGATTTGATTGAGGAAGTATATATGGATTTGCCATTGGGTTATCAACCTGAGAAAATTTCTGTTAAGGGGGAGCGACTTGTATGCAGATTGAATAAGTCTTTATATGGCTTGAAACAGGCATCTAGACAATGGTTTGCCAAATTTACTGAAACATTGCTTTCTCTGGGTTTTCAGCAGTCCAAAGCAGATTACTCATTGTTTGTTCGAGGTGTTGGAGCTGATTTTGTTGCTCTTCTCGTCTATGTCGACGATATCATACTAACTGGAGCTAATCTCTCTCACATTGATGAGTTAAAGAAACTTCTTAATGAACGTTTCAAATTAAAGGATCTTGGATCGCTCAAGTATTTTCTTGGTCTTGAGTTAGCTCGATCCAATAGAGGAATTTTTATTTCTCAAAGACACTACACCTTACAACTATTAGAGGAGGCTGGACTTTTGGGAGCCAAATCTGAAGTTGTTCCAATGGATCCTATTCACAAACTGCAGCAATCTGAGGTTGACATTTTAGATGATCCTTCATCCTACAGAAGACTAATTGGTCGCTTACTCTACTTAACCATCTCAAGGCCGGATATCACATATGTTGTGAATAAACTAAGTCAATTTATGGCTAGGCCTTGCAAGTCACATTTGGTTGCAGCTCATTTTCTATTAAGGTACTTAAAGTCTACTCCAGGGCAAGGTATCCTTCTGACTCCAACACAATCATTTCAGCTTCGTGCTTTTGCTGACTCGGATTGGGCCTCTTGTCTTGATACAAGAAAATCGACAACTGGTTTCTGTATTTTCCTTGGTAACTCCTTGATATCTTGGAAATCCAAGAAACAAAGCACAGTCTCACGGTCATCTACTGAGGCTGAATATAGAGCCTTAGCTCTAACTACATGCGAACTTGTGTGGCTTTCTTACTTGCTTTCAGACCTGAAAATTTGATGTGGACTTTTCCTACCGCAAGCGCACGGGTCAAGTAATAATATAGTGAATGTAATTCGAATGTCGTCCTCTCGATTGGATTTTTAAGCAAATCAAGTATTGTGAATTATCTTGCTCAATTTTATTTAGGGATCAAAACGTGATGAATGGATGATATGAAAACTAAATCAAAACAAGTAAAAAGTGTGGAAATTCAATTGGGAAAAATACTTAGGGAATTGATTTCGCCGATTTAGTCTAGGATTGATTTTATGGAGTAAGTTATTATGCACAATGAAATTATGAGCCTAAGACCCTTTTATCACAACTACCTCTCCCGAGTATAATTGATTCTCATGCAAATTAATCTACTTGATATCCCTATCTAAGTTGGTTAACATGCAAGGCAATGAGATCTTTTGACCAATTCTAAAGTTAATCTAAAATCGTCACGAATTAGAAAGTAAACTTTAGTCATGCAATCTTGAGTAAGTCTATATTAAACCCCCTCTCCCGAGCTAGATTCAAAACTTAAATCATTCAACTAATGGCCAATTAATTGAAAGCATTAAATCAAGATTACAAACATAATCAACATTGCACAACTTAATCCATAAATCAATCCATAAACAAAATCAACTACATCAATCCCTAAGCTATGAGTTTAGCTACTCATGAATGGAATTACAAGCTCAACTAAACATAATGAAGCCATAAATCTAACTAGAGAAAAGGAAAGGGAAAAGAAAACTCAATGTAGGCCGAGACCGAACGTCCCCGTCACGATCCCCACGAACGATGGGTTGATTTCCGCTTTTCTCCCTCTTGTCCAGCCTCAATCCTCTGTTTTCTCCTCTGTTTTACGGCTCCCAAAGGTCCCAAAATTGAATCCCCTAAAAACCTAGCCGAAAAGAACTATAAATACTGATTTTTCGTCGTAGCGTCTCGACGCTGCCTCTAATCACGCGTATTCTGGAAAGGAAATTACGCAGCGTCGAGACGCTAAGGTCGCAGCGTCGAGACGCTGTGACCTTTTTGCGCCTATTCTGATATGGAATGCCAGCGTCGAGACGCTCAAGGGATGGCGTCTCGACGCTGGTCAAATGTTGACCGAATGTTGACTTTTTTCTCTTTGATTCTTTTTCATTTCTTTGCATCTTTTCACGTCCCGAGCACCCGATTAACTCCAATATTGCGCTATAGCTCCAATCAACCATTTCCTACAAAATAAACAATAAAGTGCAATAAAATGGCCAATAATCATCAAAGACTAGCTAAATTAAATAAGTAAAGATAGCTAGCTATGCTCGCTATCAAAATTCCATTTCAGAAACCAGCCTTGCTATTTTGTGATAATCAAGCTGCTATTCATATAGCCAATAATCCCATTTTTCACGAGCGCACCAAACATATCGAACTTGACTGCCATTTTGTTCGTGATAAAGTAGTTGATGGATTTCTCAAGCTATTGCCGATCCGATCACATCATCAACTTATTGATGCTTTTACTAAGCCTCTCTCTGCTTCTGCTCTATTTCCTTTAATGTCCAAGCTGGGAGTCTTAGATATATATAGCCTACCTTGAGGGGGAGTATTAAGAAATAGAGATCGTTAGATTGTTATCAATTTCAGTTGGTTTGTTATTTCATTTTAGTTATTCTGTTTTATATCTCTGTATATAAATACCTTGGTGGAGCAATAATTAAGCACAACATTTTTCCCCGTTTCATCCTTTATATTAGGGCGTCAATTTAACCTACTGTGCATGCTTATTCTACAAACTAAATCCAAAATACAATTGCAATAGAAATTAAAAAAAAAAAGAATTCAGAACAGTATGCTCACAAACAAACACATTCTATAACCCAAGAATCATCCAATCGGCGTCAACGAGGTTAGACGGTGGTAAAGCCGACTAAAACCCACGACCCTATGCAATAATAATAAAGAAATACAAGGGAAATCAACTGGAAATCATACAATACAGAGGTTTTAATGTAAAAGACAGAGAACAATCGGAAAAGGAACAAAAAATTACAACCTACTGACCTAAACGGTGGAATAAAACGAGGGTATTTATAAAAAAATTGATCGTGGCGTCGAGACGCTGGGTATGGCGTCTTGACGCCATAACGTCTGGGCCTAGCGTTCGAAATCGAGCCAGCATCGAGACGCTGGCCGCGGCATCTCGACGTTAGGCCTCTATCCAAAGTGTCTTCACTTCTTTCTTTGGTCTTCCTTGTTGCTTGCTCAATTTGGGACTTGAACCTTTGACTCTTTGGAACCATTCTTTGGGATCAGCACGATCCTCACGGTCTTCTCACCTCCTCGAGATCCACGGACTTCAAGGTAGCTCGAAAACCCTCTAAATCGCCCGAGTTAGCTCCAATTCGTGTGATTCGTCCCTGATGCCTTCAATGCACAAATTATCTAAAAAATAGACAAATAAACCGTAAAGTGGACTCTAACAGGCTTAGATTAACAACAAATAAATAGGACTAATTTGGTCCTATCAGATGGCAACAACCAAAAGAGAAATCAGAGTGGCCAAGAAACAGAAATCCATAGCAGATCAGGTCTCTCATATGGTAAGAAATCAGGGATAGGGAGACGATTACTGATCAAGAGAGTGAGACGAACAAAAGAAATAAAGAATCTTCAGAGGAAAAAGAAAGATAGAGATGAAGAAAAATTGATGAAGGAAAAAGGTAAGAAAAATTCAAGAATCGACTGACGAAGAATAAAGTCACACGAAATCGAGGAGAGTATGACGAGCGGAAAAACAATAGAAAACAAGCAAATTTGTCTGTTGCAACTGCGTTCATTAGCAACAAGAAGGGAAAAGAAACAAAACAATGGAGAAACCGTCGAAATATTCCAATAAAGAAGGGTAGGTTACGAGGAGATTCGTTTGAAAGTCATCGAAGTGTGAAAATTGTGAAAGAAAGGGTGAGAAAGATATCAGACATGTTAAAGTCTGGATTTCCAGAGTACGATACATTGGTCGTCGATGATCTCGTGGCAAGAGATGAAGATGTGGAGAGGACAATGCATTAGCGACCACAAATTTAGAAAGAATGTGGAAGAAAACAAGAAGAAAGGAAGAATGGTCAATGGAGGTCGTCGCCGGCGACAACAGAGTGTGTGTGGTCGGAGATAAAACTTCGAGTTTGTGGATGCATTTGGCGTACGTTGGAGAAGAAGAAGGAAGCTGGTTGGAATTGTAACCCTAGCTTTCATCACATGAAACTTCAGAGGGTGGTGTCAAGAATTTGGAAAAAATTCAGCATTATTATTGGGTTGCATTTTGGGCTGTTTTTAAATGAATGGCAAACCCATTTATTTCCAAGGTTGAAAATGAGCTGGAGGTAGATGGGATTTGGGCCATAGTTTGTTTATTCTTAAGCCCAATTTCTTATCTATTTTGGCAGATTATTACCCATACAATGACAAACCCTAGCATCTTTGCTTACCACCAGCCACTACCACCTACATTATCTCTCCACCGACCACCTCTGCTTACTACCAGCCACTGCACTTGGTTGTTCGGAGCACCGACTACCCAAGTAATTCTTTCTAGTTTTACTTGGTTGGTTTCTATCAAACTAAAAGGTTTATAGTTCAAATCTCCACCTCTCACATGTTGTTAAAAAAATGACACCTGCATAAATGTGAGTTTAACCTTCATTATCTTTATAATCAATTATCATTCTAACATACCATAACAATATATAGTTTCTAAAACATTGATCGTCATAATAAGCCGTCATCATTAATTAAAACATACAATAAAAACTTTGAATAAATATTGAGCAATTGAGCCAACATGACCACAGCGCAACTGACAGAGTAAATTTGTACTAATAATCAAGAGGTTAGTGGTTGAAATCTCTCCACCTGTACATGTAAAAAAAAACATTGGGCAATTGATTGTCATCATGTTCATTAAATAATGGTTCTTTTACATCATTTTTTTAGATAGGAACATGCAAGTATTTAAGAGTTTAATTTAAAACAAAATAAACATCAAAACTTGTGAATTAAAATCAGATTTAATTAAATCTAGAATTAATTATATGGTTATAATTGCCATTCGTGGGGTTGAAAATCAAAGATGATTCCTTCCATTTCTTTATTCTTTATTCTTAAATAATGTAAAGAGAAATGGAGGATCATATGGATTTGAGTTGGACATATGTATATACACATTACAAAAAGATAATATTTATTTGACTTTGGGAACTTATGGTTTGAACTAATAATTGAAATGAAGATTCAAGGCAATTCCCCAAATGTGTTTGTCTTCTTTCAGCTTCCTTCTTCAGAAATCTATTCAACAATTTTATATTTTTTTCTAAGATCAGATTCTCTTGTGATTTTTATAGGCTTATTGATGTCTATAATTTTCTGAGCCTCTGTTTATACATTGTTAGGGCTTGCCGGTTGGTGAGGTTATACTCTTCAGCTTTGCCAACAAATGTTAAGTTTTTATGTCTTTAGTTTACTTACAAATGACAACAAAAACATCCAACAAATCCTTGTGTTTCTCAACTGTAGATTTGATGCATAATGCAGAAAGAAGATGATGATTAATTTATTTAATTACCAAATCATCAATAGTTTAATTGATTTAAGTAGCATTTTTGTATGAGTATTTTTTGGTTGGAAACGAGAATTTAGGGGAGAACATGGGCAAAGGTGCATTTAAATGGTTTTTAAAATTTTATCCCTAATTTACCCCAAATTCTTAGACTTTGAAAGATTATATATCATTATCTCTTTTAAGAATAACCAATGTTGGGAAAATGTTGTTTTATTATTATTATTAAAAGGTAGAAGGTAGTCAAGAATGAAAATACGATGTTAATATCAATATCAGAAACTTAAGTTTACGAATATAGCAACAAATATTTGGATATCAAACGATATTCCAAAAAGAAATTATAGATATCAAGAAAATTTATTGAAAATTTTAGATTTCTTTTATAAAACATTAAAAAAACAAAAAAAAAACTTATTTAAGTCCTAAACAATCATTTTAAGTGTATATATAATTAATTAACATGTACATTAATAAGAAGAAAAACAGTTAGATAAGGTGTAGGTGGAGAAGAAATGAACACAATTTTGATTAATTTAGTAATTAATAGATGTGTCAGTACAAGCAAATACATCATTTTTTAACAATAATAAGAAATTTTTTGGGTTGTAGATACAATCACTAATACATTATTGATAAATGTATAAAAAGAACAATATGAAGGAAACTCAAGACAAAAGATTTTAAATATGATTTATGTATGGATTTTTTATCCTAAATTCTTGGTCTAAGCTAAAAAAACCATGCTACAACTTTAAGTGAAAAAACTCAAGGTATGTTAGCAGTAGAGAGAAAAGAAAAGTTGTAAATTACATGAAGATCAACAAAATATAACATATATTAGTAAAACATCGATCAAATATATAAAATACGTAGATATTTTGATTGTCAACTATCAACGAGAAATATTGACAATATATCACCAATGTTCCAAAAAAAATGACTCTTCCTCTTTGTATTGTTATCATACCTCTGATTTTATCGATATATCATCAATATTTCGATTAATATTAGCGATATTTTCATCATCTCTAAATGTAGCCCATTTTGCTAATCTGGTTAACCCATAGGTCCCGTACAAAAAAAAAAAATCAAAGGTTCCAATTCTCTACTCTACGAGAAGTTGAAGATTCCTTTTAGACACATCTTAGTTTGCCCGTTTGGTAACGTTCTCGTTTTTTGTTTCCGTTTCTTCATTTTTTAATATAGAAAAATAGAATTTGATGACCATAACACCTATACATTCAATAATAATAAACCTATATTCTTATTTATGTTTGGAAAAAATTGGAAACAAGAACAAAAAAGGAGAAACTAGTTTTAGTTGCTCCCAAAAGTTCTATACAAATTTTGAGAGTGTTTCTAAAAAATGAGAAACAAGAAACATACATAGTTATTAAATGTTTAGATTTCTTAATAAAATTGGAAACAAGAAACAAGAAATGAGAACGTTACCAAACGGGCCCTAAATGATAATTTTAATAATGTCATTAACGCATTTTGAACGTGACTAATCAATTATACAATTTATTTATTTTCGAAAAATGTATGAATATCTATAAATACGTATGTAAATTATTTGGTGATTTCTTAAATAAAAAATTATACTATAATATAATAAAAATGATAGTAATATTGCAAAATATATATTAAATGATATATTATCATAACATAATTAATCATCTATGAACATCAAATTGACATTCTAGAATAATTATTTTTATTTATTAATTTAAAATAGATTTTTATATGAAAAAACATGAAATAACTACACATATTAAAAAAAAATCACTTAACATATATTTTATCAATTTATTCAATATTTGATACTAAATATAGATATGATGTGTAATGTAATTATAAACTTATAACCTTATTTCTTAAGTAGTTTTTCGGGAAAAATACATTTTTGGTACTTGAGTTTTGAGAAATAGGTGTGTTTGGTCCCTAAGTTTTCAAAATAGACTTTTTTAGTCCCTAAGTTTTGAGAAATAGGTTTAAAAGGTCCCTAAGTTTGCAAAATGAACCTTTTTAGTCCTTGAGTTTTGAGAAATAGGTTTAAAAGGTCTCTCATATTATTTTTTTCAATTTTTTAAAATTAATGCTGTTTAAATTTTTTTAATTTAAAAAACCATTCAATATTAAAAAATAATTTTAAAATGTTGAAAAAAATAATATGATGGACCTTTTAAACCTATTTTCAAAACTAAGGACTAAAAAGATACTTTTTGAAAACTCAATAACCTTTTAAACATATTTCACAAAACTGAAGGACTAAAAATGTTTATTTTGAAAACTGAGGAACAAAAAGGTAGCTTTCCATAGTTTTTCTTATATGTTTGACGAAATTGATATTTTTAAGTTGATATTGGTTTTTATATTATATCTGGAGAGTTTTTAAATTATACTTGTATTATTACATTATTTTATTTCAATCATGCATTATGAAAAGTACTTTGCATTTAAAATCATTATTGTTTTATAAAAAAAAAATCATTATTGATTATTTTAAACTTAAAAAAAGTAATTACTAATTATAAATGAATAATTAATTGTTAAAATAACTATAATAAAAAGAAAAATCCTATGAAAACAAGAAATACTCTTTCTATTTTCTACTCCCTTTTGTTCCGAAATTTATTTAAAATAAATCATTACACTATATATATATAGAGATTGCATTATTTTAAATTAGAACATTATTTTTAAACATTATTTTCAAAGATTCTCCAAGACTGACTATCTTTTATCTATTGGCTAACACCTTTTGTTGGACCCAACCTCTTCAATTTGGGTTGAGGAGGTACCTTTCACTATCAGCTCGTTCTACCAAGCTAGTTCTTTATTCAATTAATTTTTTTTGGCTAAATTATAAAAAATACCCTTGAACTATAGGGTTTGTTTCAAAAATATCCCTGAATTTTGAAAAGTTTCAAAAATATCCCTAAACTTTAAAAAATGTTTCAAAAATACTCTTGTCGTTAATTTTGAATGGAAACTGTTAAAGTTTCAGTTTCAAAAATACCCTTGAACTTTCAAAAAAAATAAAAATAAAAAATACCCTTATTGAAAAAATCTTTTCTTTTTTTCTCCTCTAGGTTCTTCCTCCATGAAAATTAATGCAAAACTTTGCTTATAAAGGTTGTGTGCAACACAATACCAGATGAAAACAGACTTTGAAATTGAGTTTTTTCTTTTAAAAAGTATAAAGAAGATAAGTGTGAGAAAACAACATATATATGTATATATATTATTTCCTTTTTGTTGATCTCTCTGTCTGTGTGTGTTAGTGAATAAGAAATAAGTGTTTATAAGACTGTGGGTTTGGTCCAATTTATAAGATTAATTAATCAAAATTTTTATATATGATTTTGTTCTTATTAATATTTAAGAATTATTTGACCTCATATACAACAATAGTTTCATTTATTTTTCATAAAATGAATATAGAGAAAACTAATGGGTAATGGCCGATGAGGAAATAATATTAAAAAGGCTACCAACAAATGAAGTCAAACACATGTAGAATTTCAAGTACAAAACAAAAGTCATCTTGAAGTTTCAAAACGAAAATCTAGTCAAACTCTTGGGATGATGTGTTGAAAGAGAAGAAAAGCTCCTAAACTATGAATACATAACAAATAAGTAAAGTTTCTCATTAATTTTCTTGGAGGAAGAATTTACTATGAGAGGAGGAAAAAAGAAGAAGCATTTTTCAATAAGGGTATTTTTTTAAATTTTTTTTTTTTTTTTTTTAAGTTCAATGGTATTTTTGAAACCGAAACTTTAATGGTTTTCATCCAAAATTAACGGCAAGGGTATTTTTGAAACATTTTTAAAGTTTAGGGGTATTTTTGAAACTTTTCAAAGTTTAGGGACATTTTTTAAACAAAAACCCCCATAGTTCAAGAGTATTTTTTATAATTTAGCCTAATTTTTTTAATTAAAAAAAAAAGTAGGTCTGAAGTGAAGAGTCATGTCCTTTATCTTCTTCCAATATAGTTTCCAAGGGAAATTATTTATATATATATATATATATATATATATATATATGGGACAAAAGATGAGCAATTATTATAGCCAAGTGTGAATTTAGTTTCATCAATAAAATGCTTATCTATAGAAAAGTTTATAACCTATTTATAATAGTAAAATATAACCCAAAAAAAAAAAAAAAAAAAAAAAAAAAAAAACTCATGGGACCCTAATTTTATTATAATTTCTAAAAAAGGAGGGTTAAATTTTAAAAAAAGAAATTAAAAGGATGAGCAAGTCTTAAGGAACATGAATTATTGATTACATCCAAAAGAGAAAAAAGGGGTTCATATATGTTGATGCCCTTTTTTTGGTGGTGGTGCTTCTAATGATTGAATAGTGTCATGAAGGAAGAAGATTTGAAGAAACTACAAACTATTTGGCTTTAGCTTTGGGAGATTGCTTCAATTATTAGCCTCAATCACCAAACCCCATGCAATGTTTTTTTATAATTTAGAGATCAGAGACAAAACACAACCACATATCTATGCAACAAAATATAGATTTCTTCTGCTGTCTAGTGTTCATTTTGGTTGTATTTGTTCATAATTGGTTTGTTTTTAGATTTTTATTTTATATTTTTAATTACAGCTTTTTCTGTGAAAACAAATACTTTTTTATGTTGATTTGATTATACTTTTTTTTTTTTAAGTAAAGGCTGATTTTCAATATATAGCTTTTATAGTTTAAACACTTTTTGAGATTTTAGTAAATTTTTAAAATACAAAAGTAGATATTTGAGAATTGCTTTTTTAGATCTTTTGATTATAGTATTTACATTTTTTTTGGGAAAAAAAAAATTTAAGCTTGTTTACTCTATTTCTTTGTTTTGTTTTTCATTTCTTTTGAAATGTTAGTTAAAATTTAAAGAAATAAAAAAAAATGTTTTTTTCTTAACTTTGTTTTGCATGTGCGCATTTTAAAAGTTGATTATGATTAAAAGAAAAATCTTAGAAAATAGATTAAAGGAAAACATCTTAGTAAATTAGCCCTCTCAATATATATGTTTTATTCTAAATCACATGCATGCTTCCCAAAAAGACTTTAGGAAGATTAATTTAACCTAGAGTTACTTCCAAGTTAAGCATGCTTCACCATGAGATTCGTATTATATTAAATGTACTTCATATTGATATAGATAACACGATCTCTAGCTTTTTCAAACTACATTGTCTCATATTACAACATTATTAAGAATCTCTCACATTTTGATGTCAAGTCAATTCCTTCCTGTGTGCTCCTTTGTCAAAAAGGTTATTAGGAGCTCCTTGATAGATTCATGCATTTCTCCATTGCACCTTCAATCCTTTCGTACCTTCATCAACCCCCAAATGTCACAATCAAACCACAAAAGTAAAGAAAATTAGTACACGACAATACACATAATTAACTTTTAAAAGTAATATATTAAGACCAGTCGATTATTCTTCTCATGCATCAGCTATAAATTCTGTAAACAGACTAGAGTTGGAAGGAATAATTTGAGATAAGTATTAGTGTATCGGGAAGGACAATAATTGAGGGTAGGGTAAGGTGTGGAAAAGTGGGAAAATAAAGAAGGAAAGTGAGAATAGGGCATGTGCAAAGGGGGATTTTATATTGGTGAATTATATGGGTTTGAATTGGGATAAATATTTAGAGTATATAGGGGTTTGTATGTGTTAGGAAATGCACATGTTTGGACACATGATTAACACAAAACCAAACATGGACAAGTGGGTGTCTGTGTACTTCGTCTCTCGTAGGCTTCGCATCCACCCAACACTGTTCAGACCGCCATCTCCTCTGGTCGGATTTCTGCCCTCAAATCTTCAACACATTCCTCATGGATCTCTTTTATTATATTTTTCCATTCACACTATTAATCAAACTTCCTTTGCACCCTAGTTTTTTTTTTATTTTCTTTTATTTATCAACATTTCAATTTTAAAAAACTTGGTCTATATAATAATTGGAATATGATTGATATGAGAGAGATATACTCGTAGATATATTAAATGTATTTGTCAATCAATGATTTCAAGTATCAAGAATAATGTCGATTTGAATGTAGCGTAATAGATAAAGACACTTATTACTTTCTCTAAGATTAAAGGCTCAATATTATCTTACATTGCATTTGCAAAAAGAGTTAGAATTTTGTTGATGAAAATAATAAATATGAGATTTATTTATGAGAGAATTGTCAACTTTAAACAAGAAACCGAGTAATCAAATATATAGTCTATCATAATTCATCACTTTAAGGGGAAAAAAATCAAAACTTACCCCTGAACTTGGTCAGTTATATTAATTTTTATCATTAATTTTCAATTTTATCAAATTGTATTTAAATTTGGATATGTGTTGCAATTTTTACCTCAAACTTTAAAATTGATTGCAATATTTACCTTCAAGGCTTGAATAAGTGTTACAAACTTTTTAATAGTTATTTTCTTGGGAAAATTGTTTCAATATATATTCTTCAGGTGGGTTTAATGAATTGTAAAATATATATCAAGTACAAAATCAATAGAATTTCAGAGAAAAAAACGACAATAAAGTTAATATTAAAATTTTGTAAGTTTTGGCAAAGTTACTCCATCTTTGTGAATGATTGACTTTAATTTTCTACAAATTTTGATTTTGGTTGAGATGAGTGAGTTTTTTAGATTTCTACTTTGCTTTTTGTTAAAATTAGTGAGTAAACTTATTAGAAAAACGGTAAAAATTGCAACAATTATCTAAGTATATGGTCCAATAAATTTGATGAAATTGAAAATTTACGGTGAAAATTAATACACCCTACAAATTTTAGGATAAAATTTTGATTCTCTCCCTCGCAGGAGTTCAACAACATGCCTACATGAAGATTCAAATCTCTAACTTTTTGGTTAAGGTTTATAATTCCTTATCTCCATTAAACTATGCTTATGTTGATCCTAATTTTAAATACCATAAAAACTTGTCATATTTAAAAAAACTTAATTAATTTTAGAAATGTTATCTATTATTTATTTTCTTTATTATTATTTGAATGAATTACTAACCAATCTTTTGAATCTCTAGGTGCTTTTCATGTTGATTTTTTAGTTTCTCCCATTTTCCCCCTTTTGTGTTGTCTATTACTTATTTTCTTTCATATTAATGGAAGAATTATAAACCATTCTTTTGAATCTCTAGGTACTTTTTAGAGAATTTGCATAGGTGGCAAATAAGAATTATATAATTGCAAATATAGCACAATATTAAAAAAATTGTAAATATAGCAAAATCTATTAGAGTATATTACTGATAGACACTGATATTAGAATCTATTCGATAGACTTCGATTATCAGAGTTTATCAGCGATAGACTCTGATTAATAAGAATCTATCAGTCTATTGATAGACTCCGATTATTCAGAGTCTATCAGTGTCTATTGCTGATAGACTCCGATTAATTGAAATCTATCAGTGACTATCACTGATAGACTTTGATAGTCACTTATAGACTTTGACTATCACTGATAGATTTTGATTAATCGGAGTCTATCAGTGATAAACACTGATAGACTTTGAATAATCAGAGTCTATCAATGATAGACACGGATAGAATCTGACGACAGCTTTTTGGTCTTGTACAATTAATTTTGCTATATATGCAATTAGTTTGCAATTGTTCTATATTTGCTGTTAATTTGGTCCAATTTGTCATCTATGCGACTGCTCCTACTTTTATGGATGATTTTATACTCTTTTAATTTCTCTCACAATAATGTAAAATATTGATAAATCGTACTTTCCTATTTTTTTCTTCACCATTTTGTCTTTTTGCTGGGATGTTGATTTTTTTTCTTTCCCTTTCCCATTATTTTTATTTAAATTTAGGGTTGGTAGAAAATTTGTTTTATGTAGTAATGTTTATTATTTTTAACAATTCAAACAATTTTTTTGATAGAAAATTTTTAAGACTATGATGTATTGGAGTTTAATCATCTTTATCAGCTCTTTTGACAATTTCTCCTTTTTTGTTATTTTTATTTTTATAAAATAAACTTTATATATATATTGGCGCAGAGCACAATATCGATGTGTAGAGACCTCTCTACATACCACCATTATAAAATAAACTTTATAAAATATAATATTAAAAAAAATCACGATCAGCCTAGAGCACAAATAACTTCCTTTTTTTCGTAAGCCATGCGTGACAACATTTTTAAAATTGTAGCCAAATTTATTATTATTATTATTATTATTATTATTATTATTATTATTATTATTTGCAATTTTAGCTGGAACTTTTAAGTGCTCTTGGAAGGGAAAAACTAAATAGCTTCTGATAGATAGATATAAGTTTATCTGCTAAATAGATACAACTTTCATACCAAACTAATAATTTAATTTTGATAATTTTGATAATGGTTATTTTATAAATTTGTTTCTTGAACTTTTAAATTTGTATCCAAAAACTTATAGCAGGTTCAAATAAACTTTCAAATGTCATGTTTACTTTGTCCCTTGTTTTAAAAAATTTATTAAAAAAATCTATATTTTCAATTTTGTACTGAAGAAATCTTTGTGCTTAACCTAATCAGTTAAAAACTTTTATGACATGCTATTTATGACTTATGTGACAAGGTCATTTCAATTTCGAATAGGTCGAAGTCTTTGATGACATAATCGTTAAACTAATAGAGTTCCCACAAAAATTTATTCAACACTAATTAAATTAAAAATTGAAAGACTTCTTTAAAAAAGTTTAAAGTATAGAAACTATATATATACACGAGCTTAAAATTATTGAACCTATTTGAATTACATAGAACCATAAAACTTGGAACTAAAAAAAAAAACCATAAAACTTGAAAAAGGGGTCTTATAATTTTACCTTTAATATTGATAAGTCGTTGTCACAAGAGAAAGTTAAAATCAATTACCAAAATGATAATGCAATGTGAAAATGACAATACTTAGCTATATTTAGGTGGGTAGGTATCTCACTACTTATCACCATTAAAATATCGACAGCGTAAGTTAAAAAAAAAAAAAAAAAAAAAAAAAAAAAAAAAAAAAAAAAAAAGCAATACTCATGTCTACGTATCGATGTGTAGAGACCTCTCTACATACCACTATTAAAATGTTGACAACTAGAATAAATTTCTTTTCTCATTTTCTACATTTCATTCTCTTAGTTGTCAACATTTTAATGAGATGTGTAGAGAGATTTCTACATCCTGCTATGTAGCATTCTAAATAAATTTCTCACTTTCTACCTTTTTCTTTCTTAGCTGTCAAGATTTTAATGGAATGTGTAGGAATATCTTACACTCATGTATTATCCGTGTCAAAATACACTTTATTAATTGAGTTTAAAATATTATATATTTTAATTTAATGAAACAAACAAAATACTTGTCCATAAAATTTAATATTTACTTAGGGTTGTTTAGGTAGTAAAATAGACTATAATAATTGTAAATATAACAAAATCTAAAACTATTTGTAAATATAGCAAAATTGAAGTCTATCAGTTGTAAAAGTCTGTTAGCGATGAACTTCAATTACAAATGTTGATAGACTATTCCATCAATGATAATAGTCTATCATTGACAGACTACATACATTGTCATTGAAGTCTATCAGTGATAAATGTCTATCACTCATAAATTTATCAAAACTATTTGCAAATAAAACAAAATTAAATTCTATAGTTGTCTATCATTGGTAGACTTTAATCACAATTTGCAAATTATTGTTAATAGAGTATTCTATCAGTGATAATAGTCTATCACTCAATAGACTACTTATATTGTGATTGAAGTCTTTCAGCAATATTATTGATAGATATATCATATTTGTAATTCTTTTTAAAAATGGTTATATTTGTGAGTAACAAATTTTAAATTGCTACCTTTACACTAACTCATTTACTTATTCATATGCCTTTTGTATGTACTTAATCCAAAGCTTCTTGATATTTTAAAAAAATAATAAAAAAAAAAAAAAAAAGTAAAACATTACACCAATGGTTGAAAAAATCATAACTATTGCTATTTTGAAATTCATATATTCATTATTTTGATATTCAGAGATCGTTAGAATATAATCGAAAAAAATCATTACATATGAAATTAATTAAAATTTGTTGTAAAATTGAGCAGCACAACGGTACACAACGGGAACACAGAAGTGGATAAAATATAATATAATAATAATAATAATAATAATAATAATAATTCTAAAATAAATAAAAACATTAAATTAAAATAACAAAATAGCCAAAGTGGAGGAATATGGATTGAAAACTTTTCACCAATTGAGATGCAATTTTAATACCACCAAAAGCCACTATTTATAGGCTATTTGGTAAGTAGGATGTGGCTAGGAAAGGGCACTAAGCATCAATTTATACAAGACACATGGACAATTTTGAATATTGACACATGGTTTAGGCCACTAAGCATATGGGCATCTATATCTTAATATTTATAATAAAATTTTAAATGTTCAAGACCAAATATATATTAAAAAAAACACGCCTACACCAGAAACTAAAATATATGTTTAGCTCAGTAATAGTAATAATAATAAGATTAAGTTACAAATTTGGTTCATGAACTTGTGTCAAATGAGTCTTTAAATTTTAAATTTTTTTATCTAATAGATCAACTTTTAAAAGTGTCTAACAACATTTATAAACTTTCAATTTTGTGTCTAATAGCTCTTTGTTTTATTAGGCATTGTTTTATAAACTAAAGAAAAGAAAGAAACCAAGAATTCTACAAGAGAAACCCTTCCATATTATTCATTCTATCTCATTGGAGAATTTATACAGAATCTGAGAGAATGGAATATGTATATGGAGGGAGAAAAACTCTTGCAAGATATTGATAAATGATACACTGAAAAACAGAGAGGAAAAGCTTCAATAACTAACATTAAACAGAAAAAAGAAAGAGTGGTCACGTGGAGAGCTTGTGACTTCAATGAGTTGCCTTAACACCCCCCTGCAAGCCAATGGTCAGAGGGTCTCGAACATTGAGCTTGGAGGTAAGACGTAGAAATGATGCAGCAGATAAAGGCTTCGTGAGTACATCTGCGATTTGATCAGCTGCTGGAAGATGTTGAACAAGGAGTCGTTTGTGCATAACCAAGTCCCGAACAAAATATATGTCAATTTCGACATGTTTGGTCTTGGAATGGAGAATTGGATTGGCGCTCAAGTGAACAGAACTAAAGTTGTCACACCAATGAATCGGTTTCTACAGCAAAGAGATACGTAAGTCACAAAATAAAGAATGTAACCAGATAAGCTTAGAGGCAGCAGTAGCTAGACATCTATACTCAGCTTCTGTGCTGGAACGGGAGATAATAGACTGCTTTTTGGACCCCCATGAGATCAGGTTGTCGCCAAAGAAAATGTAGAAACCGGACGTCGATTTCCTGTCATCTGGGTCTGATGCCCAGTCGGCATCAGCGAAACCTTGAAGGGAAAGAGTCCGTGGTGGAGAGAGAAGAAGGCCATTGGAGATAGTCCCTTTCAGGTAGCGTAAAACTCGTTTGACAAGTTGCCAATGAGTAGTGGTGGGTGCATGCATAAATTGACATGCTTTGTTTACTCTAAAAGAAATTTCTGGTCGAGTAAAAGTCACATATTGAAGTGCTCCTACCACACTTCTATAGAACCGTAACATCAGGTAGTTTATCACCATTCCGAGCAGAGTGCAGTCAGCCACTCATCATAGGAGTAGCAATGCTTTTAGCTCCAGCCATGTCTGTTCTATTTAGGATATCAGATATATATTTGGATTGCGAAAGAAAAATGCCACCTCCTGGAGGATAAGAGACTTCAATACCCAGAAAGTAGTGTAAGCAGCCTAAGTCCTTCAGGGCAAATTTGGTATGTAAGGTCTTGATCAAATTATCGATAGCAGAGGGAGAACTTCCTGTGATGAGTATATCATCGACATAGACAAGGATGTAGCAGCTTTCACCATTTTGATGTCTAAAAAGAAGAGAAGAATCTGCTCTAGATGAAGTAAATCCCAATGAGTGAAGATAAATGCTGAGAGGTTCAAACCAAGCCCGAGGGGCTTGTTTGAGCCCATATAGTGCTTTACGAAGTTTACACACTGCTGGGAGAGAAGTGGGTTGTTCAAAGCCGAGCGGTTGATCCATATAAACTGTTTCAATTAAGAGGCCATGTAAAAATGCATTATTTATGTCTATTTGGCGGATGGGCCATCCATGAGCTAGAGCAAGAGTGAGTAGAACACGGACAGTAACAGGTTTTACCACAGGACTGTAGGTCTCGGTGTGGCCAATATCAGCGGATTGGTGGAAACCTTTAGCTACTAATCTAGCTTTGTATCTAGAGATGGAACCATCGAAGTTTCGCTTGATCTTAAAAACCCACTTACAACCAACTACTTTTTGATGTGGGGAAGAAGGAACAAGGTCCCAAGTGTGGTTGGTCATTAAAGCATGAAACTCTTCTTGCATGACTTTCTTCCAATGAGGACACTTAAGAGCCTCACGGGCATTTGGGGGTTCAGTCTCAACATAGGAAACCAGAAAAGTCTTCGGTTTAAAAATTCCCCTTTTTCCTCTAGTGATCATATGGTGAGAATTAGTGGTGACAGTAGACTCATTCTGAGGAATAGTAGAAGTAGCAGTTGTTGGGTTTTATGCCCTAAAACTCGTAGATAGTAAATGAAACAAATTAATCGATCTCAATAAAGTGTTATTTGAGTAATTCAGTAATTTGGTTATTGAATAATCGAGTTTGCATTAATAAACCCTAAATCCAATAAACTAAGATCCAAGGTTGTTTAAATGAAACTTGGACTAGTATGTGGGGACATACGGGGATCAGTGTGCAAGTAACAACCTAAATGGTCTATAGTATAGGGATAAGGCTGGGTACCTTATCCTGGTGACACTATGTGATACGGCCCACCTTGTATTCGATACAGATGCAATGATCCAAAGCATCCATGTAGGAGACATGCGGGTGGGGGTATCCTATGCAATGAGTTTGCATCAGACCGGACCGCGAAATAGTAACCAATAGATGTAACGTCGTTAACTAGTTTAGGTTTCTATTTCAATAGGATGACCTAGGTAACTCAATCTCAATCCTGAGTCTGTTATGAACCCCTTTCAGGAGGGACTGTCCTTAGATTTGTATGGGTGAGAGTGGCCAGTTCGCCGACTCAATAAGCCTACCATTTCAGGGGCAAGACCGAATGGGGGTTGGGAACATAACAGTACAAGATGGAATTCACTCCTTCCCCTATTGGGGTAAGTAGATGTGTATTCCCTTAAGGGCTGATTCTAGGGCTTGAACAAAGGCGCGCCGTCCTCTCCTAGCCTGAGAGGAACTCCTGTTTAGTGGTTGGACCCTAAACAACTTGTTCATTAGAGGAATCAGTGGTACTTAAGGAACCAGAGGTAACCTAGGGGTAAAACGGTAATTTTACCCAGCTGGTGTTACGAACACACGTGAAGGATTGACTTACTGCTTGGTCGATATCCGTGGACACAGAAATATTCTATAGTGAGAAGAGTGCAGCTGTGGGTCTTTAGTGGAGTGACCCACAGTTAACGAATGTTGACTAAACTTGGTCAATGAATTTGGCCAATTAGTCTCGTATCGTTGGAGCTTCTGATCTGTAGGTCCATTAGGTCCCACTGGTAGCTCGTAAAGAGACTTGAGGCAATTAAGTATAAATTGTAAATTGAAAGTGTTCAATTTATTTGGGGAATCGTATAATGTATATTGATGCATTATAAGATAAAGTTTATGAAACTTTATAATATAATTTTTGAATTAATTTAAAAAAAAAAATTAATTCTTGAGAGAAAGTATTTGAAAGAGTTCAAATAAATTTAATATGAATTGGATTCATATTAATTTTAATTTTAATAAAATCCCTAAGATTAAATATATGATATTTAATTGGGTAAATTAATTAATTATTTATTAAAATTAGAGACCTTTTCCTATTAGGAAAGAAAATATTTGAAAGAGTTCAAATAAATTTAATATGAATTTGATTCATATTAATTTTAATTTTAATAAAATCCCTAAGATTAAATATATGATATTTAATTGGGAAATTAATTAATTATGGAATTAATTAATTATTTATTAAAATTACAGACTTTTTCCTATTAGGAAAAGGTCTCCTTTTTCCTATTAGGAAAAAGGTCTTGGCCTTTATATATATAGGACCCCTGGGGTGGGGTGAAAGGCATCCCATTCATTCTCCTACTCTCAGAGAATTCTCCCAAAGGCTCCCACAAGTCTCCTACCTCTAGAAGTCTCAGAGTCATACCGGTGTAGCCATAGTGGTGGTGTTCACACTAGTTCGTGATTAATTCACAAGCAGTTGGTGAATTTAATCTGAGTCGTCAACGAGAGTAAGTAATTTGTTACTTTATAAATTAGATTTAGATTTAATATTTTTGTATGTTTAGCCTTAATATATATTTAGAATAGTTCTAATATTATTGCCAATGTATTGGTATTTTAGATTAAACAAAATTAATTACGAATCGGTCCCAATCACGCTTCCGCTTTACGGAATTATGGAATTCCAATCCTTTAATTGGTATCAGAGCCGATCGTAGATCTAATTTTGTTTCTCTAAAATTTGCATTGGCTATTGGTGGGATTGATTAATACATAATGTATGTATGATTTGCATTGAACTGTTTAAGTTAATTTTATGGCCACAGATTTTACTGTTTTTATGTGATTTGATCATGTAAGGGCCCAGTGTTTCGGGTATTTTATGTAAAATCGAGTCCTATGTAAGTCCGGGTCTAGAATAGGTTTTTATGAGATAAAAATCGGAGAAATTGTGACGCTGTCACGATTACAGCACGCGCTAGAAATTCGCAACAGGACGGTTCAAGGCTGTTGGGCGGTCCAATTCACGCGGTCTGGCTGGGCTGGGACCAATTTGTTCCGGTTCAGCTGGAATTTAGCTCGGTTCGTGATTTTCTAGCTGGTTCGAAGTGGTTCGGGTTGGTTCGGACGGTCTAGACCAGTATTTGGAGCTGCAGAAGGACTTTAAGGATAGAATTTAGCTATAATTATTGTAATTTATGCTTTATTTTATCCTAGGGGCCAAAATTAACTAGTTCAATTGCTATTTATTTGCTTTATGGATGTCATATAGCTTAAATTCCCACCATAGGTTAAGCATGTTTCATGCATATTTATGTTATAAATGTTATAATATATGATAATTATGCATGAATTTATATTTCATGAGTTATTTAGTATAACTGTTATATTAAATATATGAAATTGGAAAAGCATGATGCATGACATTAATTAGATAAATATAATTGTTATATTTTATTAATGTAGCATGCATGCTTAGTATTATTTTCATGAGAATTAATATAATTAGTTATATTATGAATGAAAATAATAAATATAAATCAATGCTTGTTTTCATGTATGATTTAATATAAAATGTTATATTAATTAAATGAAAATGGAATAGCATTGAGCATGACATTAATTAGATTAATATAAGAGTTATATTATATTAATGTCAAATTTCATGTAATTTAATTTCATGGATGTTTAATTAATATAATCGATATTAATTAAATGAAATTGAAATTGCATGAAGCATGACACCACTTTAGATTAATATAATCGTTATATTATCATTATCGGCGTCATAATAATATGGTGTTGAATAATTAGAATATGATTGTTATTTTTCCAACACCATAGAAGCATGTTATAGGGCTAAACATTAAAATTTTATAATAAGTTATAAAATTGATTAGAAACCGTCAACCTATAACAAAGAGTTGCATGCAAACATAGGACCTTAGGTTAAAATGAATTAATTTTAAAATGTTTAAAATTAATTAGACCTAAGCTCATTATAATTCTAATAGGATTAGAATTATTTTCTTACTTAGAATTAAAAATAGTTTTAATTGACTAAGTAGGAAAAACATTACTATGATTATAAGGGAACTCCACCGGTTAAGTTCTGTCTAAGGATGGGGGTACTTAAGATGACGGTTTACGGAACACCTCCTACCTGGGAACTAACCCGGAATACCGGAGTTGAATTAATCATAGTTAAATGTTAGCATGCAATATCACTAGGTTTATTAAAAGAGTTTAATTCACCTAGATCTTTAGAGTAAAGAGTTTACTTTACTATGGTTATAAGGGAACTCTCCCGATGAAGTTCTGTCTAAGGCTGGAGGTACTTAAGATGACGGTTTACGGAACACCTGCTACTTGGGAACTGACTCGGAACTTGAGTTGAATTAACCATAGTTATGTTAGCATGCAATATCACTAGGTCAATTAAAAGAGTTTAATTCACCTAGATCTTTAGAGTAAAGATTTATCATAACTATTGGTTATAAGGGAACTCTACCGGTAAAGTTCTGTCTAAGGCTGGAGGTACTTAAGATGACGGTTTACGGAACACTTGCTACCTGGGAACTGAGCCGGAACTTGAGTTGAATTAACCATAGTTATATTAGCATGCAATGTCTCTAGGTAATTAAAAGTGTTTAATCCACCTAGACATTAGAGAAAAGACCTATATATATAAAAGTTATATACAGGCATAGACTTAGATAGATTCACTTAGCCGGAATTTACCTAAGTAATAGACCCTATAATTATAAAAATACTTAGTGGGAGGAAATATATCAAAACAAGATTTTCATAAATCAAGTTTTGCTCTCACGTCCTCAAAAGTTCACAACTTGAGGTTCATGCTTGGCCTCGAGTCACCCTGGGAGTGACCCCCTACAGATGGTGTTTGCATGGATCAATATCAAGGTGAATGAGGGAGTATTTTATAGTAAGTGGGAGCAGGAACGTGTCAACGTATCCTACGGTCTCCTCCATTAGGTTGCACCGTGAGATCCCAATGATCTGCCTGCGAGTCGCCCTGGGAGTGATCACCTTACGGAGGGCTTGATCATGGGAGTCGGAACAACGCAAACTCCAGAAATGGATAGGGTTTCTTAGGTCCATTTCCAACTTTGACTTTCCCTACGGTAGCATTGTTGGGGCCGACCTCTGAAATCTGAAAAATGGAGGGTCACACTTACGGGAAATTGTTAAGGTGTTAATAATTTCCTGACCGAAAAAACGGTAGCTAAGAACTATTGGAATATGAGTTATTCCGGGAATAGGGATTAGCTGAGAGTGTCTCAATTCAGAGGAGGAGTAGCTGACTACCCTACGGTAGCTGTTGTTCTAAACCTCTGAAGTATCGTTGCAAAATGAATGTTTATTCTATGGGTTGATCATTACTTTTGCTGAACTGATTGGATTAAAATAATATTTATATTTTGTGTAATGGGTTAATGTAACAATACTTATTAAGTTAGTTTGTTTGTTCTCAGCAATGAAACGTTCTTTATATTCCTCGAATAACGCCAACTACAAAACTGGTATTTCTAATACAACTAAGAAAATGAACTTAAACACTAAATGCGTGGAATTGGTCTTAACTGAGGACGGTCCTCAAGCCCATATGTCTAATTTATCCGAAATTGTTCATGATGAATATGACATAGACTGCTTAGCACATCTCAATGAAAATAAATTTGATTTATTGATCATTGAAACGTGTATAGTGGAAAATGATGACACAGCCTGGATCCTAGATTCAGGTGCCACTCATCACGTATGCTCTTCCTTTGAGGGAATGAGCTCCTGGCAACAGTTGGATGCTGGGGAAATGACTCTCAGAGTTGGGACTGGGGAGCTCATTTCAGCTAAAGCAGTGGGAGATATTAAAATGTTCTTCTCCAGGGAACGCTATATGTTATTAGATAACGTATATATAGTTCCCAGAATAAAAAGAAATTTGATTTCTATTTCTTGTTTGCTAGAACAAGGGTATTCAGTGTCCTTTTCTGTGAATGAAGCTTTCATTACTAAAAGGGGTGTTGATATATGTTCTGCAAAAATGGAGAACAATTTGTATGTCTTAAGACCAATAGAGTCTAAGGCTATTTTGAACAATGAAATGTTTAAAACAGCTGAGACTCAACCAAAAAGGCAAAAAGTTTCTCAAAGTACCTATCTTTGGCACTTGAGACTTGGCCACATAAATCTCAATAGGATTGGGAGATTAGTTAAGAACGGACTTCTAAGCCAGTTAGAAGATGGTACTTTACCTCCATGTGAGTCATGTCTCGAAGGTAAGATGACCAAACGACCTTTTACTGGAAAAGGTTATCGTGCCAAGGAGCCCTTAGAACTCGTACATACGGATCTCTGTGGTCCAATGAATGTAAGAGCTCGAGGAGGGTATGAATATTTCATCTCTTTCATAGATGATTATTCAAGGTATGGTTATTTATACCTAATGAGTCATAAGTCTGAAGCCCTTGAAAAGTTCAAGGAGTACAGGACTGAAGTTGAGAACTTGTTATGTAAGACCATTAAAACACTTCGATCTGATCGAGGTGGAGAGTATTTGGACTTAAAATTCCAAAACTATTTGATAAAACATGGAATATCGTCCCAACTCTCAGCACCAGGTACACCTCAACAGAATGGTGTATCTGAAAGGAGAAACAGAACCTTGTTAGACATGGTTCGATCTATTATGAGCTATGCTCAGTTGCCTAGTTCTTTTTGGGGTTATGCAGTAGAGACTGCAGTTTATATTTTGAATGTTGTTCCCTCAAAGAGTGTTTCTGAAACACCATTTGAGCTTTGGAAAGGGCGTAAAGCTAGTTTACGTCATTTCAGAATTTGGGGCTGCCCTGCACATGTGTTAGTAGCAAACCCAAAGAAATTGGATTCACGTTCAAAATTATGCCTATTTGTAGGCTACCCAAAAGAAACAAGAGGTGAATACTTCTTTGATCCAAAAGAAAATAAAGTGTTTGTATCGACAAATGCTACTTTCTTGGAAGAAGACCACGTTAAAGAACACATACCACGCAGTAAAATTGTGTTAAGTGAACTTTCTGGTAAAGCTACAAATAAATCAACAAGAGTTGTTGATGAGGCTGGACCTTCAACAAGAGTTGTTGATGAGCCGAGTTCAGAGGCTGGACCTTCAACAAGAGTTATTGATGAGCCCAGTACATCTGGTCAAGCCCATCCTTCTCAAGAGTTGAGAGTGCCTCGACGTAGTGGGAGGGTTGTTATTCAACCTGAACGTTATCTGGGTTTAGCAGAAACTCCAACTGTCATACCTGATGATGGGGTTGAAGATCCATTGACCTTTAGACAGGCAATGAATGATGTGGACCATGACCAGTGGGTCAAAGCTATGGACCTAGAGATGGAGTCTATGTACTTCAATCAAGTTTGGGATCTTGTAGACCTACCTGAAGGGGTTAAACCCATAGGGTGCAAATGGATCTACAAGAGAAAACGAGACGCAGCTGGGAAAGTATAGACTTTCAAAGCTCGACTTGTGGCAAAGGGTTATACCCAAAAGGAGGGGGTGGACTATGAGGAAACCTTCTCCCCAGTTGCCATGTTAAAGTCGATAAGAATTCTCTTGTCCATTGCCACCTTTTATGATTATGAGATTTGGCAAATGGACGTCAAGACTGCCTTTCTGAATGGCAATCTTGATGAGAACATCTTTATGTCTCAACCAGAGGGGTTCGTTGCTCAAGGTCAAGAGCAAAAAGTTTGCAAGCTTAGACGATCCATTTATGGGTTGAAGCAAGCTTCCAGATCTTGGAATATAAAGTTTGACACTGCTGTCAAATCTTATGGCTTTGACCAGAACGTTGATGAGCCTTGTGTTTACAAAAGGATTATCAACAGTTCAGTAGCTTTTCTGGTGTTGTATGTAGATGATATTCTTCTCATTGGAAATGATGTAGAATATCTAGCTGACATTAAAAAATGGCTATCGACTGAGTTCCAAATGACAGATTTGGGTGAAGCTCAGTATGTTCTAGGGATTCAAATTATCAGGAATCGTAAGAACAGAACGTTAGCCCTGTCTCAAGCATCATATATAGACAAGATGTTGTCTAGATATAAGATGCAGAATTCCAAGAGGGGTTTACTACCCTTTAGGCATGGAGTTCATTTGTCTAAGGAACAGTGTCCTAAGACACCTCAAGAAATTGAGGATATGAGACACATCCCTTATGCTTCAGCTGTGGGCAGTCTTATGTACGCCATGTTGTGTACTAGGCCTGACATTTGCTATGCAGTTGGGATAGTCAGCAGGTACCAGTCCAATCCAGGGTTAGACCACTGGACTGCAGTTAAAAACATCCTCAAGTATCTTCGGAGAACGAGGGGCTATCAGCTTGTGTATGGCTCTAAGGATTTGATCCTTACAGGATACACAGACTCTGACTTTCAGAGTGATAAGGATTCTAGGAAATCCACATCAGGGTCAGTATTTACCCTCAACGGGGGAGCTGTAGTCTGGCGTAGCATCAAGCAAGGATGCATTGCAGACTCCACCATGGAGGCCGAATATGTCGCTGCTTGTGAAGCAGCTAAGGAGGTTGTATGGCTACTGTTGCAATTCTAAAGAAGTGGTTAAAAATATGAGATAAATTAACTCCAGAATACTGTGCAAGTATACACAATCTAGCAGCAAGTGATAAGTATTTATCGTATCCACAGGGTCTTGAAATGCCTACCTCTATTGATTTAATTTGCCTTTTTAGTGATTTCAAAAGGTTGGTTAAATTGATTGGGTTTTTAAAATGCTGAAACAAAAGAAATACGAAAGTAGTAAATGATTACGACAGAGAAAACAGAATGGAAACAGACACAGGTTAAGACTTCTGTAATTGTTTATAAAGATGCTCCAGCAATTCTTTTGATCCGTCAATCTCATGCAGTATTATCAGCGGGATCCTCCCGGAACTCCGGATTTTTTGGAATATGTTTCAAAACCAATGAAGCTCTACCGATCAAGCACTAGGCAACTGGCTATCCCTAACTTAGTCACTGGCGTTCACCAATACACAATGATCTAGCGTGAATTATTGCCACACAACTCCTAAATCATCCCTGAAACTAGGAGAAGCTATACATATCGGCTAGCTAGGCGGGCACATAATGAAATTAAAGATCAACAATAATTCAAGATGATCATGATCAAATAGAATTTCCAGATTTATAAATATAACAATCACATAATTCTTAACCTATGCCTACAAAGTAATTAGATCATGATTGAAAACATAAAATACGTTACAATCTCGATAAGCACATCCATAATACGAAATACACAAGAAATACTAATCCTTTTCAGCAAATGGGGATGCAACGGCTGCTCCAAACCACCAAGAGCATGGAAGAACTTCGCCTTCTTGAATGGAATCGCAAATGGTCTTCTTAGATCTCCATTCTGCCATCAATTCGGCCTCCGGCCGATTGATTCGGTCTCCAAGTCGTGAATGCCTTTAACTTCGACGGCTCCTCCTTTTATAAGATGAGGTTTAGGTTAAATTGGACACATGGAAGGCTTTCCAAGCTTCTTAGATCCGAAAATAATTCAGCTAACGCCACTTTATTAAAATGGATAACGAGCTGTGACGTGGCAGTTTTGCTCCCAGGTTTGCTGCAGCACAGATTTTGCTCCCTCACGTCGCTCAGCAATATTTTCTGCACAAAATAACTTTCAAAGCCTCCATTCTTCCAAATGGGTTAAAACATATAATATTCATCTAAAAGCAACCCTATTAAGCACAAAAGACACACAAATCCCTATAGAAATAAGGCCTAAATAACTAACTACCTTTCGGACAGTTATCAGCTACGGAAGTTCTTGATGGATTTGGAAGTTGTTCCAAATATGAACTTGCCAATCACCCTTTACTGTGATAATAGTGGTGCAGTGGCAAATTCTAAAGAACCTCGCAATCATAAAAGAGGCAAGCACATAGAGCGCAAATATCATCTCATCAGAGAGATCGTGCAACAAGGGGACGTGATCGCCACGAAGGTAGCCTCTGAGCACAATATTGCTGATCCATTTACGAAGGCTCTCACGGCTAAAGTGTTCGAGGGTCATCTAGAGGGTCTAGGTCTGCGAGATATGTACATATAATAATCTAGGACAAGTGGGAGAAGTGTAATGGGTATTGTGAATGCCCTAGTTTATTGTATTTATCTGTATTTGTACTTTTCATGTATTATACAGTATTAATACAAACTACTATTCCTACTTCAATGATTATTCATTCAATTTTGATTGTTGATGTACATTGCCCACTAGAGTTTTAGTTCAAGTGGGAGTTGTTGGGTTTTATGCCCTAAAACTCGTAGATAGTAAATGAAACAAATTAATCGATCTCAATAAAGTGTTATTTGAGTAATTCAGTAATTTGGTTATTGAATAATCGAGTTTGCATTAATAAACCCTAAATCCAATAAACTAAGATCCAAGGTTGTTTAAATGAAACTTGGACTAGTATGTGGGGACATACGGGGATCAGTGTCCAAGTAACAACCTAAATGGTCTATAGTATAGGGATAAGGCTGGGTACCTTATCCTGGTGACACTATGTGATACGGCCCACCTTGTATTCGATACAGATGCAATGATCCAAAGCATCCATGTAGGAGACATGCGGGTGGGGGTATCCTATGCAATGAGTTTGCATAAGATCGGACCTCGAAATAGTAACCACTAGATGTAACGCCGTTAACTAGTTTAGGTTTCTATTTCAATAGGATGACCTAGGTAACTCAATCTCAATCCTGAGTCTGTTATGAACCCCTTTCAGGAAGGACTGTCCTTAGATTTGTATGGGTGAGAGTGGCCAGTTCGCCGACTCAATAAGCCTACCATTTCAGGGGCAAGACCGAACGGGGGCTGGGAACATAACAGTACAAGATGGAATTCACTCCTTCCCCTATTGGGGTAAGTAGATGTGTGTTCCCTTAAGGGCTGATTCTAGGGCTTGAACAAAGGTGCGCCGTCCTCTCCTAGCCTGAGAGGAACTCTTGTTTAGTGGTTAGACCCTAAACAACTTGTTCATTAGAGGAATCAGTGGTACTTAAGGAACCAGAGGTAACCCAGGGGTAAGATGGTAATTTGACCCAGCTGGTGTTACGAACACACGTGAAGGATTGACTTACTGCTTGGTCGATATCCGTGGACACAGAAATATTCTATAGTGAGAAGAGTGCAGCTGTGGGTCTTTAGTGGAGTGACCCACAGTTAACGAATGTTGACTAAACTTGGTCAATGAGTTTGGCCAATTAGTCTCGTATCGTTGGAGCTTCTGATCTATAGGTCCATTAGGTCCCACTGGTAGCTCGTAAAGAGACTTGAGGCAATTAAGTATAAATTGTAAATTGAAAGTGTTCAATTTATTTGGGGAATCGTATAATGTATATTGATGCATTATAAGATAAAGTTTATGAAACTTTATAATATAATTTTTTAATTAATTTAAAAAAAATAATTCTTGAGAGAAAGTATTTGAAAGAGTTCAAATAAATTTAATATGAATTGGATTCATATTAATTTTAATTTTAATAAAATCCCTAAGATTAAATATATGATATTTAATTGGGTAAATTAATTAATTATGGAATTAATTAATTAATTATTAAAATTAGAAACTTTTTCCTATTATGAAAGAAAATATTTGAAAGAGTTCAAATAAATTTAATATGAATTTGATTCATATTAATTTTAATTTTAATAAAATCCCTAAGATTAAATATATGATATTTAATTGGGAAATTAATTAATTATGAAATTAATTAATTATTTATTAAAATTAGAGACTTTTTCCTATTAGGAAAAGGTCTCCATTTTCCTATTAGGAAAAAGGTCTTGGCCTTTACTATATATAGGACCCCTGGGGTGGGGTGAAAGGCATCCCATTCATTCTCCTACTATCAGAGAATTCTCCCAAAGGCTCCCACAAGTCTCCTGCCTCTAGAAGTCTCAGAGTCATATCGGTGTAGCCATAGTGGTGGTGTTCACACTAGTTCGTGATTAATTCACAAGCAGTTGGTGAATTTAATCTGAGTCGTCAACGAGAGTAAGTAATTTGTTACTTTATAAATTAGATTTAGATCTAATATTTTTGTATGCTTAGCCTTAATATATATTTAGAATAATTCTAATATTATTGCCAATGTATTGGTATTTTAGATTAAACAAAATTAATTACGAATCAGTCCCAATCACGCTTCCGCTTTACGGAATTATGGAATTCCAATCCTTTAGCAGTAGCTCCATTCTGTAGTGCATTAGTGTTTGAGTCTGATGGATCAGTAGTAGTGTAACTATCCATATCATTAGAATCAATAAGATCTTGATTAGGAGCCAAAGGAGCAATAGATGTCACGGGAAATGGTACAGGGGTGGGAGTAGGAGGGGACAAGACTGGTGAAGGACTCCCAGAAGAAGATATCAGAGGAAGGGATTGAGATATTTGAGAAGTATTCGAAGAGGTGGACAAGGTAGGGAGTGTAGATTGAAAGGGAAAGGTGAATTCATCAAACGTGACATGGCGAGAGACATATAGACGACCATCGGGTGATAGACACTTGTAACCTTTATGTTGGTTACTATAGCCAAGAAATGTACACCGAGTGGACCTAAAACTGAGTTTATGTGAATTGTAGGGGCGAAGGCATGGGTAACAGGCACAACCAAATGTCTTAAGAAAGGTATAGTTAGGCTGAGATTTGAAGAGCTTGGTTAAAGGACACACTCCATGAAGGGCTATTGTAGGGAGGCGGTTGATAAGATAGGTGGTTGTGCTGAAGGCATCATCCCAGAAGGATAAGGGCATAGATGCTTGGGAAAGAAGAGTGAGACCAACATCTACAATTTGTCTGTGTTTGCATTCTACTATCCCATTCTGTTGAGAGGTGTAAGGGCAAGAGAACCGATGTTCTATGCCCATTCTTTGAAGATAAGGTGTAAAGGATTTAAACTCCCTTCCCCCATTGGATTGAAAATGAATGATGGAGCACCCTAGAAGTTTCTCAACAGATAGTTTGAAGGAAAGAAATGTTTGGAGTGCTTCAGATTTGGTTTGTAAGAAATAAACCCAAGTGTATCGTGAAAGAACATCCATGAAGCTAATATAATAGCGAAAACCATTTCTAGACATAGTAAAGGATGAACTCCAAACATCAGCTACAATAAGTTGTAAAGGTGCAGTATATTGGGACAGAGACAGGGAAAAGGGTAAGGCATGGCTTTTCCCAACAGCACAGGCATTGCAAAAAGAAACTTCTTTATTCAAAGGTAAAGTAGGGCTACAAAGTTTTGCAACATTCTTAACAATGGAAAGGGCAGGATGCCCCAAACGTCTATGCCATATGTCCAACACAGTATATGAAACATGAGGTTCAGTAGAAGATACATGTGATGATGTAGAAAGCAAACAATGAGAAGTAGAGTTATTGTTCAACAAAGAAGTAATAGGAAAGAGGGTAGATATGTCAAACCGGTAGAGCCCATCATGGAGTGGTCCTTGAAGGAGTATTTGGCCAGTACGGGAGTCCTTCACATAACAAAAATCAGGGTGAAATTCAAAATAAACAGAGTTATCTTTGGCAAATTGGCTGACACTAATTAAGTTCTTAGTTATTTGAGGAACATGAAGAAGGTTTTTCAGATGGAAAACACGGTTAGTAGATAAAAAGGAGGTATGGCCACAATGAGAGATAGGAAGACATGTACCATTCCCGACTTGCATCTGATTGTTGCCCGGATATTCAGCACCAACAGCAAGGTTGTTGAAGTTGTTGGTTAGGTGATTAGTGGCACCAGAATCCAGGTACCAACCATTGTCTTGATTCAGGTCAGAGGCTGCTAACATGGCTGTCATTGGTGAAGGACTTGGAGAGAAAGAACCTGCACCAAACTGAGGATGAATATTGTTAGTGTAACGACCCGACTAAAGAGGGGATAAAAACATACAAAAAGGGGGTCGCTACCACATGCATGAGTGCGAAAAACTTTGCAACTTTAAAGCGGAAAATAACAATGTCTTTTATTTAATTCAAATAGGGCCCAAAACGTGAGTAAGTTCCTCAATCAAATAATGAAAAGAAAACATCTGAATGAACCTCGAATGAAAACAAAACAATCGTTTAAAATTAAGGTTCAACATGAAACTGATATTGGAATGAAAGGAATTGAATTCCTAAGGAAAACGACAAAATTTGCAGCTGCAGTCCCATAGCCAGCCAAGCCACGACTCTCGCCAATCACCAACGCTCTCAAGTACCACCTGAAAAGGAAAGACATGTAGCATGGGTGAGTATATAAGAATATACTCAGTAAGTAGCCCACTTAAGAGCCGAAACTGAAAACATGAGATCTATTAACTTGAAACTGAAGTCCTGAATTTCTGGGCCTTAGCGACATAGGGACCTAACTGGAATGAACATTCGGGTTTCTAACCTCAGGGCCACAACTGATCACATAAACATGCTCTGACTAGGGCGTTAACCTATCCCCAACCTGTGGCAACTAGAGTGTTGTGTGGGTCAGTCGGTTAAGGTAAGTAAACTAGAGACTAGCTGGCCACCTCTAGCAGAACTACACCTATCCCAGCACAACACCCCTGAATGTAAAGATAAAAATACGGTGGAGCATCTGACGCATGTAAACATGCCTGGTGCCAAATGGCGCACGAACAACGTGCCTGATCATAAGCTCAACACCGTCCTGAACTGAGAGAGCGCACGCTAGCGTGCCTGAAACTGAGCTCTAACAGTCAACTAATAGAACACATGTAAACGTGCCTGGTAACTAAGTTCTATCAGTCCTGAGATGGGGAAGGAACACACCCTAGCTATGTAAGACTTAAGGAATTTAATGAGTCTACCTGAGGCCCTAAAACGTGGTCGAGGTCCCTATTCTAAGCCTTTCCTCAAAGGTAATTATGATTCCCAAACTACTATGAGGCTACCGAAAATTCGGCAGCATAACGACATACATATAGGGAACCCAAAATTTTCTACACCTGGAAACAATAATGATGCACTTCTATAAACACCACTGAGTCAGAATTCACAACCAACTCCAATCATAGCTCCATTGAACATTAACCCATCCTCCAATAGCACAATACAATCCATAACAATCATGAATTAACATTCCAAACATACTTACTAAATCCTACAAGCATAGAAACACTTAAGTCATGTCCAAGTAAACAACACTTAAACCACATTCAAGTAAGCATACAACATACCAAATGAAAATTTGACCCAAGCATGAAAACTTATCCAACTTCAATTCACTACCAATAAGCATACAATGATTCCAAAAGCAACAACTTCATGTCCAAAAGCTACTTATTCAATCCACTAACACGCCACATAACATAATCAAAATCCTTATTCCCAAATAGCTACTTACATAACGGCAAACTTTATATGCAACAATTTACTTAGACATTCTTAATTAGTTCCATGCTTTCAAGAGAAAGAACCAACCATGCTTGGTTTAACCCAACGGCGACACTTAGAGCTTTAATCCAATTGACTACTTACCTTAGATTGAAAGCTTGCGAGATAACAATAAAACCTCCTAGCTCCAAGACCCTTAATTAATCAAACAGAGAATCACGCTTGCTGTACGGAAAGGAAAGTGAATGGGTAAATGTTTAGATGCAAGAACTAACCCACATAAGCTTCCAACCAACTTACACAATGCGAGAACTCACCTAAAACACCCGAAAAATGCAGAAAACGGTCCCTCCTCGCTGCTGTCCGCGCCTACAGTGCTGCTGCCGGAAAATGAGGCTACTCACGGCCACCCCCACGCTGCTAAACACGAAAAACCCGAGAAGGGAGAGATTGGGAGTGAGAGATCGACGAGGGAGGAAGGATTTTCGCAAGATGCAACAATGAACGCTCACCTAAATCGAACAATGACGAGGCTGCTACCGTGGGTATCACGCGTCACCGGAGGAGGGCGGCGCCGGCGTCGTGGCGTGCTGCGACGGTCGGAGAGGAAGGGAAACGGAACCGGGCGGCGGCTACTGTGGTCGAAAAAGCAAAGAAGAAACGCAGGGAACACTGCTGAGGCTAGACACGCGAGAAAGAGAGGGAGAGAGGGAATGGAGGCTGCGGCTGGCACATAAGAAGGGGATTTAGGGCAACTTCAAACATAGTTTAATTACCAAAAAGCCCTCAGTTACCCACAACTCTAAACCCATAACTTACTCAAATATTAAAGAGAAAAAAGAAAATTTACCTTAACGGCTGACATTACAGTTAGCATGAGGAACATTCGATTGAGAAAAACCACGATTGTGATCAAACCGGCCATTCAACGAGTAGCACTTCATGGCTGTGTGTCCAAATTTAAAACAAATTTGGCACTGTGGTTTGTTCCTGTTGTTCCAAGATCGACTACCTCCTCTGTTTGATCGACCATTGCCTCTACCTCTGGAATTAAAATTGTGGTTTCCTTGATAAGAGTTGTTGGTCCTCTGAGAATCAGTGTCCGTATGATGTTGATTCTGAGTCATAAGATTGGCAGTAGGTTGTGTCCCATCAGTATTTACAGTCTTCATCTTGCTTTCAATACGATTCTCATGGGTGAGAAGATAAGCCATAACATCTTGGACAGTTTGTTGTTCTGTAGAAGTGGTTAGAGCAGACACCATGGACTCGTACTCAGCATCTAAACCATTCAGTATGTACATAATATGATCTTCCGTGTCAACTTCTTTACCTACGGCTGTTAAAGCATCGACGCATTTCTTTACTTGTGAGAAGTAGTCATTGAGAGATAGCGAGCCTTTCTGAAGAGATTGCAGCTTTGATTTCATCCGCATTACCTGAGCTCTATTCCTCGAGTTAAAAATTTGAGATAAACAGTTCCAAATCTCCTTTGCAGTTTTACAGTGTATCACTTGCTCTAGTATATTTTCTGACATAGATCCAAAAAGCCAAGAAGAGATTAAACTATCCTGTTTCTTCCAATTCAAGAATTCAGGATTAATTTTCATAATCGAAGAACCTTCATTCACAGGTATTTTCTCAGGCGGAGGATTAAAGTCTTTTGCATTAAAGTTTCCAAGACTATGACCTTCTAGGGCAAACTCAATCTGAACCTTCCACATGAGAAAATTATCGTTATTAAGTTTCACAGTGGAGATTTTGTTACCAGGACTGACGACTGAATTCATCTGTCCTCCAAGATCGCTGGTAGTTTGTATCTCTGTACTCGAGGAATCCATTGAATCGACTTGAAGAAGACGATCACGCCAGAAGTCTTCGACGAAATTAGGAATCAGGCAGCGAAAAGCAGGAATCGATTGTAGTCGCAAGACTCAAGAGCTCTGATACCATGATAAACTAAAGAAAAGAAAGAAACCAAGAATTCTACAAGAGAAACCCTTCCATATTATTCATTCTATCTCAATGGAGAATTTATACAGAATCTGAGAGAATGGAATATGTACATGGAGGGAGAAAAACTCTTGCAAGATATTGATAAATGATACACTGAAAAACAGAGAGGAAAAGCTCCAATAACTAACATTAAACAGAAAAAAGAAAGAGTGGTCACGTGGAGAGCTTGTGACTTCAATGAGCTACCTTAACATTGTTGATACTGAAATTCGTATCGTCGGATCAACAGTAAATTTGTAGTGGAGGAGAACAATCGTGTACATGCAACAAAGAGAGAACTGAGCACTGGTGCGGTGCTAAACCACACACACCGCAACACTCAAGTTAGAATAGGGTTCAGAGAGTGCTTAGAGAGCTTAAGTCGACCGTAGTAAGCAAGTGAGTATTTTGGACGTATCTCTCCTTCTTTCAGGGTGTTCTATTTATAATACCAAGGTAGAATAGTGAAACATTTGACATATTTATCTCTTCGAGAATCTTGCCTTGACTCTCGGACCTCTTTAATTGACGATTACGAATTCGTAACGGTCATTGGCCTTGACCCTTCAATATAATGGTCATGGTGTAGGGATAAAGCCCCAACGCAGCGGAAACGATCATAAAACCATACTGTGTTTTCTTAAGATCAAAATACCGATACAATTTGTAAAGGCTTTTTACAGCAAGAACAACATACTTAAATCATGCTGTAAAACTATATAAAACATGCTTTAAATCATAAGAAAAAATCTAGATCTAATCTAGAATGGATCATATTGATCCTAGATCAAGAATTACCTACCGTGGATGAAGTTCTTGATCGATTTGCCTAATTCCCTTTAAATAGCAGAAAATTCCAGCAGCATGTAACTCTTGTTTTCGCTGTAAATTGGATTTGAACACCACCACGGAGGTTGCACCGGTATTCTATTAGGGATAAAGGTTGAGTGGCTTGTGGGAACCAAATCTCTAAGGTTTCTCTGGAAATTTTTCTAACTCACAGAGAGGGGATTGAGAGAGCAAGAGAGAGGGAGAGATTGCGTGAGTAAAAGATAGATCCCAACTGACCAGTTCCATACCTTTTTACCTATCGATCAGGAGAGGAAAAGTAGGGCAACTGCATCAGTTACCTGATATTTTAATTAATTATAATTAATTACTTTTTAATTAATCATAATTAATTAAAATAACATTAATTTAAATCCCATTCAAATTAATATCTCTCTTTAACCTATAGCTTAATTAAATCAAATTTAATTAAACTAAATCAATTAATTAATTCAAAAAATTAATTAATTATAAAATAATAAAATTGAATATCATATATTCAATTATTATTCTCTCTCATAAAACTATAGTATTAATGTACATCCAATGCACATTAATTTTTAACCTATAGTTTCAATATGAATCAAATTCATATTTTAAACTTAACATTCGAACACCTTCGAATGGTCTATTCCCCTTAGAATTTTACCTCAACGCCCTTGTAGAGCTACCGGTGGGACCTAATGGACCTACAGATCAGAAGCTCCAACGATATGAGATTAATTGGCTAAACTCATTAACCAAGTTAATCAATATTCGTTAACCGTGGTTCACTCCACTAAAGAACCACGGCTGCACTCTTCTCACTACAGATATATTTCTGTGTCCACGGATATCGACCGTCAGCAGCAAGTTAGCCCTTCATGTGTGTTCGTACCCCAGCTAGGTCAAATTACCGTTTTACCCCTGGGCTACCTCTTGGTCCTTAAGTACCAGTGCTCCTCTAATGAACAACCTGTTTGAGGTCCAACCAACAAACAAAAGTTCCTCTCGTGCCATAGAGAGGGTAGGGCCCATTGTTCAAGACCAGGAGTCACCACTTAAGGGAACACACCTCTACTTACCCTAAATGTCGGGAAGGAGTGAATTCCATCTTGTAAGACTATGTTCCCAGCTCCCCACTCAGTCTTGTCCCCAAAATGGTAGGCTTATTGAGTCGGCGAACAGGCCACTCTCACGCGTACAAATCAAAAGACAATCCCTCATGGACAGGAGTCCATAATCCACTCAGGATTAAGGCTAAGTTGCCTAGGTCATCCTAGTGAAATAGAAATCGAGCTAACTAACGGTGTTACAGTTAGTGGTTAACTATTTTGCGGTTCGGTCTTTGTGCAAACTCATTGCACAGGATACCCCCACTCGCATGTCAACTACATGAACGCGTTGGATCAATACGTTTGTATCAATATACAAAGCGGGTTGTATCCATAGTGTCACCAGGATAAGGTACCCAGCCTTATCCCTATACTACAGACCTTTTAGGCTAAAACTTGAACATTGATCCCCGTATGTCCCTACATACTAGTTCAAGTCTCATTCTATTAGCCTTGGATGTTTAGTTTATTGGATTAGGGTTAATAAGACAAGATATAATACAAACATTGAATAATACATCACTTTTATTAATGTTCGGTCAAATGTACATTTACTATCTACGAGTTTTAGGGCATAAAACCCAACACATGGTTCGTCCAGCCCTTTTGGAGAGGAAGTCTCAAATCACGGTCGATTCCTTGAGGGGGTTGACCGTGTGAAGAGGGTCGACCTCATACCCCTTGCCTGACTCTCATGGGGATCAGCCCTCGGAGCCTTGTGAACTATCCTTGGGAGTGTCTTGGGCTTTTAACGGGTCTTTTGGACTCTTTTTGACCTCTTAAGCCATTTTAGAACTTAGAATCCTAATGAGTTTAATGTCAGGCCACGTCGAAACTCTACTCTCAACAAGGCATTTTTTAAGATTCACAAATTTATTGAATTTTATTGTTTTATTAGGAAAAAAAATCAAATTTATGTTTAGTTCATTAATTTTTTTTAATTAAAAATATTGAATATATCAATAAATTATTACACGTAAAATTAAAATTTTAAATATTTTTAAGGTTGAAAAAACTTATTAAACAGTAAACATAAACACAGCGCTATACTTCTAATAATAATAATATCATATAATTAAAGAGGTTTTGTTTTTTTACAATTATATATAGATAGGTTTTTTAAAAAGAAAATATTAAGAGAGAAATAAAAGAAGAAAGGACAAAGCTGAGTTTGACTCGTGGGGACGAAACCGACGCATGAATACAAACTACAAACTTTATTTTAATGCGGAAAGTGGAAAACGGTAGCTTTTTATAATAATAAAAATTAAAGTATTACATTCTATTAAAAAGTATTTTATTTTATTTTATCCATTTGAAAGTGAATGCTGCTTTTTTGTGCGTCGACGTGGCTACTTGCATGCCTTGAAACGTGGCATCTTCTTTGAGGATTCAAACTCTTCATTTTGCCACTTCTTCTCTCACCCCTCCACCTATTACCTAACTTTTCTTTTTCTTCTCTACACTCTTCTTTTATTCCCTCTCCCTCTTCTTTTAATATTCTTTCTCATTATATCATTTCTATGCTTCTTGACTTGAGTGATTTCTCTATTTATATTTAGGAAAAAACTTGGCTGCATACTGGTATGTAGGGATCTTTCTGCATACCACCATGAAAATGTTAACAATTAAAAGAGATAAAAATTAAAAAATTTCTTATTTTCTCCATTCCTTTTGTTTAGTAGTCAAGATTTTAATGGGACATGTAGAGAGATTCCTACATTATCGGTATGCAGCCAAGTTTTGTTCTTATATTTATTCAATTTTTGCTTTCTCAACCTTCTATTCTCTCGCATCCACTTTACCAATTCATCTCATGTAGTTGAGAAAGAAAATAAACAATTTAAACAAAAATCAACTGTTAAGGTCCCATTTGATAACCATTTGGTTTTTGGTTCTTGGTTTTTGAAAATTAAGCTTGTTTTCTTTAAATTTCCTCACCATAGTTTTCATTTTTGTTAAAGACATACTTGAATTCCTAACCAAATTCTAAAAACAAAAACAAGTTTTTGAAAACTACTTTTTTTAGTTTTCAAAAATTGACTTGGTTTTTGAAAACATATGAAGAAGGTAGGTGAAAAGTAAAAAAAACTTAGAGTTGTAAGTGATGTTTATAAACTTAAAAACCAAAAACCAAAAACTAAAAACAAAAAACCAAATGGTTATCAAACAGGGCCTAAAAAATCCAACTTATAGTTTTACTTTTTGTTAAATTACTTGTTTAGTCTCTCAACTTTCAGAGTTGTGTCAATTTAGTCCTGAACTCTAAAAAGTTTCAAATAGATCCTCGAAGTTTTAATTTTATCCAATAGATCCTTAAACTTTCACTTTTGTGTCAAATTAGGTCCCTCAACTTTTGATTCTGTGTCTAATAAGTTCTTGACCTATTCAACATTTTTTAAAACTCACAAGCCTACTAGATACAAAATTGGAAGTTTAGAATCTCAACAGGCATACAATTCAATTTTATATATAGTAAATTGATTAATTTATTAAAATATCAAATATATCAGGGATCTATTGGACACAAAATTGAAAGTTTAGAAATCTATTAGACATTTTTAAAGTTCATGGACCTAATTGATACAATCTTAAAAGTCCAGGGACTAAACTTGTAATAAAACATTTTAATTGATTAAAGTATTATATAATTTGTCCTAAAAAGTTTTTTTTTTTAGTACAACAACATTTGGAGTGGGGAATTCGAACCTCTAACCTCTTGGTCGGTGATACATGTCAATTACCGCTGAACTATGCCCGCTTTGGCATTTGTTCTAAAAAGTTAGATGTTGGAAGGTAAAGTACTCCTACATTATTGGACTTAAAAAGATTAAAAGAATAATGGTAAAAAAAAGGCAGCATTTCTTTCACGTGGCATGTTTAGGAAATGGTTGTTACAAAAATCAAATGTACATAATAGGTATATATATAATGAATGGAAGTATATGATTTTTCTTTCAAACTCAAAAAGGGAAATGGGAGGGGAAAATAATTACTTTAGGATCACGTTTTGAGAACTTGAGAGGAAGCCAGGCATAAAGTAAGAGAGAGAGAGAGAGAAAAAAAAAAATAAAAAAGAAAGTTTAAAAACTTCAATTACTACACTCAACAATCAATATCGACGTATTCACTCGTTTATCGCATATTTGAAATGGCGTGTTTCCTTTTCGGCTGATTTGAAACCATCCACTTTTGGGACGTCTTTGTTTTTTCAGATTGTGGTATTAAATATATCCGTCCATGTATCCATCAATGGATACGATATTGACACAAAAAAAGCTACTGATATATTTTTCTTTTATCACACTGTAAAAATATCACAAAATCCATATTAATGGAATATTGTTAATATGATACTTACAAAAGTAATCTATTAAGGATTTTTAATATATAAAAAGGGTAAAATACTTTTTTCTAAGTTAAATTGATATATATGTATGTATATTGTCCATACATACACTAACACTGTTATAGGTAATTTTTTACCACTCCGATGTCCAAGGAGCTGACGAAGACAACCCGACATGAGCCCATAAATAGGATCGAAAGATGGACCTCGAAGGCGAAACGGGCCAAAAGGTCGGGTCAAGGTCGGAGGGACCGAGCCTTGACCCGACCCATATGGTCGGCCTCAGCCCAAGGCCGAGGCCGAGTCCGTCCGCCTCCGTTTGGTCCCTACTGCCCCGGGCCGCCTCGGTTCCACCTGGTTCAGTCTGAAACGCCTCGAATACCTAAAAACCCTAAAGCATGAGCAGGTATTTAAACCCTTCTTCATCACTGAAGGAGGGATCCCGAACTTTATTCTCTACTCTCTCCTCTTGCTCTCTTGCTCTCCTCCTTCCGTTTTCTAACTTAAGCATCGAAGGCGGTGTGGCAAGCACCACACCGGTGTGCAGGTTTTTCTGTCTTGCAGGCCACGTCTTCCCCCTCTCAAACAAATTTACCGTTGGTGGCATGTGAAAGTCAGGTGAGTTTTGCCTATCCAGATTTTGCCATCAACAAACACTACAAAATGTTGTAGTTCTTTTGCTTTCAAATTTGTAACCATTTAAGCTTTCAACTCTACTACATAACAATTTAAACTTTCAACTCTATTATCTAACTATTTAGTGTTTGTAGGTTAAAAATGATTTCAATTTAATCTCTACCAAGATTTTATGAGTTCTCTTACAAATGTAGGTAGATATAAAAATTGAAAACTATGAAAATTATGGTAAGAAAATTGAAAGAAAACAAACCATATTCAAAAACTTAAAACGAGAAATGTTTATCAAAGGAAGGTTAAAAGTTAAAATATTCTCACAAAAATAAAAGGAAGAGCGTGGACATGGAACAGAAATCAAATCAAATGACAGAGAATCCGTTACTTAATGCAGCGGGTATTAGGTGCCGCCTCAACATCACTCTCCATTTCATTTCCCTTCCATCACGTGAACACTTCTTTCTCTCTCTCTCTAATCTCCTTTCATATCTCCACAAATCTTTTCAATATTTCTCTCTTATTATCACTCCTTTCTTCCTCAATTTTCTTTTTTTATTTTACTAAACTTTCCAAATACAATTCATTCATCAGTAGTCAAAATTAAAACATCTTTAATGACAAAATTCCCTCCATATTTATATTTATATGATTTATTAGAATTCAAATAAAAACATTGAGTAATGATTTAATGAAGTAAAAAAAAAAAAATTAAAATACCCCATTCGAAGTTGGAACCTTTTTTTTTTAAAACAGAAATTCAACCTTGTCTTGAAAATGATGGGTTAGTGATGTTGACAAAGTAAACAAAAATTGACCAAATCTGGGTTCAATCCTGTCTACGTAAACACACCCCCTCATTATTCTAATTCCTACCAAACCTTCCAGCCTGTCACCACTCATAATACAGTCTGGCAAAATAATTTAAAAAAAAAAAAAAAAAATTAATAATAATAATCATTCCTCATTTTCCTTTTAAATAACACCCAACAAAACGACAAAATGAAATCCTACGTGGCACTCTGATTCAATTTTCGAGGCAGCCTCCTTCTCTTTATATACCCATCCTCATTTCTCCGTTCCTCTTCACTCAATCGCAACTCGCTCGCTCTCATCTGACTCACTGAGTTCATCCAACTCGGAAACAAAGAAAAAGAAACCCAAACTCCAACAACAAAAATGGGCATCTGCATATCCTCCGATTCCACCAATGTTGCTACCGCCAAACTGATTCTGACAGACGGAACACTGCTTGAATACTCCTACCCAGTCAAGGTCTCTTACGTACTACACAAAGATCCCGCCACTTTTATCTGCAACTCCGACGAGATGGACTTCGACGACGTCGTTTCTGCCATTGACGACGACGACGAGCTCCAGCTGGGGCAGCTTTACTTCGCCTTGCCGTTGGACAGGCTGAACCAGCCGCTGCAGGCCGAGGAGATGGCCGCATTGGCCGTCAAGGCCAGCTCGGCGCTCATGAAGGCCGGCGGCGTCTGTGGCGTAGGGAGTGAGAAATGTGGGCAGCGGCGGACGGCGATCTCGCCGGTGGGGTTCTCGGAGGAGGAGTTGAGGAAGGCTCCGAGAAGGGGTGTGAGGAAGGGGAGTGGTAGAAGTAGAAAATTTACGGCGAAATTGAGTGCAATTCCGGAATAATGTGGTTTAATTTAGGGCTAATATTGTAAATAGGAAATGTTTAGTTTCTTTTTTTTTTTTTTTTTTTTTGGGGGTTTTGGAGATGGAAAGGTTGCTTTCTGTGGATGTTTCGTTTCTTCCGCATCCCATGGCAATGGCAATGACATGAGATTATTTGTTGTCCACTTTTACATATTTACCCCTCATTACTAAAAAGTTCTTAAAAAGAAAAGCTGTATTTTGACTATCCAATTATTGTTCAATTTGGATTCCACATGTCCGAGTAACATTTTCATACATCTGAACAAAAAAAAAAAAAGAGGAGACATTTCTTTTTCCATGTATTGGTTCTATTTTTTATTTTTTTTTCGAGAAAATCATGTATAGGTTCTATGGATCATAAAGAGGATAAACTATTAGGTATTTTCCAGTGCAATGAAGTCGATAGATCTGCATCATTAGATATAAGAGAGTGAAATTGTGAAAGTATCTTGATTTTATATACAATGATTATTAGAAACAAACAAATTTAAAGATTTACATCCGACGGTTTTAAAGGAAGAGTCTTATTGCAATGAGAGTACCTAATAATTTGTCCATAAAGATAGAATCATCATTTCATTATACTAAAAAAAATCAATATAATATAACAAAAATAATCATAAATGTTAACCTAAAATTTTCAATTTACATAAAATTGGGAAATTTACATTCACATCCATATTTTGTTGCGATTTATATAAAATTGAGACATTTTTATCCACATTTAAAACGATATTTAAAATTAGTTTATTTTTTAAAATTTCAAAAAATTAAATATCAATTTTTATTATTTAATGTTTAGACTTTTTTTTTTAAGGAGATTTCATGATTAGAGTTTGTAGCTGGTAAGAAATTTTTTATTGAATTTCAACATTAATTTTTACGCTAAGAAATTTAAAATCGTTACAAATTTTAAAGTACAAAAATTAAATTGTTACATATCAAAATTTAAAGACTAAATTGTTACAAAATTGAAAGTATAAAGATTAAATTGTTACAAATTACTAAATTGTTACTTTTGGGGACTAAAACTAACTTTTATCCAAAAAGTTACTACATTGTTACTTTGGGAGACCATAAGTGACTTGTATCCAAAAAGTTATTACTGAGACCATACTTTTAATATTTGAAAATTTCAAATTGTGCAAGTTAAATTGATTTAAATTTTTCAATAAAAATTTATAAAGTGAGCATAGCTCAACAATAATTAGCATGTAACTTCGACTTAGAGGTTAGATGTGGTTGGAAAATAGGTATGAAAATTAATTTTTCTAATAAAAAATAGTCAAATATATTTAGATAAGTATTTTCAAAATTTTTAATCAATCTATTTGATTTTAAACACCCAACATCAAACCATGTTGTTGAATTGTTGCGATATTTTATTTATTTGGAAAACTTGAAGAAATATTTAATAAATTAATTTACAATAACTAATTTAATTGAAATTGAAATGTTGGATTATGTCGGTTGATAATTTAATTTCAACAGAAAACAAGAAAAATTAGAAAATTATTTCAATAACTTCAATGGAAAATCAGTGGTTGTGGATACAAAGTATGGATCCTGAAGAGATTCTTATACCAATGATCAAATTTTCAAATCAAACAATTGGATAATCATCTTTAATTTTTTTTAATAAAAAAATTAGGCTTCTTTCTACAATTTTTAGAAAGAGTAGATATATATAATTGGACTAACAACTTAAAAAGGTGTTTTTAAATAGTGATATCCTAGAATGTCCACACGAGAGACGCCCTAAGAAGATTATGATGGCCGCCTGATACATGAGTTTCGAAAATTTTCACGTTTTGAGGGAATCGACTATGGACTCTATGCCCTCCATTTTTTTTTATGTATATTTTCTTTCGTCAATTTTCTTTATTTCTACATTTAAATTTTATAGTTAAAACAAATTAGTGCACCCATTAATAAACAATTCTATTAAATTAACTATATTAATAGATTTCAACTCCATATAAAATAAGTTTCATTTAATTTTTATAATATTTAATTATTGAATCTATTTTCAATTGAAATTTGAAGTGATTTTTTTATTTATTTATCTTTTTTTTCCAACCAACGATCATCCAATATATATTTTTTTTATTTAAAAAGACGCTATCATAGATCGACAATAATATTTCTCTCAAAACTTTCTCTATTGTGATAATGTATAAATGTAATCCACTGAAAAAGACTATCAACTACATAATTGTCTTCTTTTAAGATAAAGGTAAAGTATTTCAAGTTAAAATTGAAATTACTTTTTAATTCTAATTTTTTTTTAATAAAAATCTTTAAACAATATAAATGGGCTTTTTTTTTTTTTTTTTTTTTTTTTAAACAAAATAACCTATAAAATTAATATGAACTGAATTGATAACAATAAAATGTTAAAGGGAAAAATACACTTTTAGTCCCTAAGGTTTGGGTTAGGTTTCATTTTGGTCCCTGAGTTTTCAAACTCGACAATTTAGTCTCTGAGGTTTTGATTTCGTTACGCTTTTAGTCCCTCCATCAATTTTTCTGTCAAATACTAATAGATTGCTGACGTGACATAAATTAAATATTTTTATTATTAATTTTTAAAATAAAATGAATATATTAAATTTTTTTATTTTTTATTATTTTTTCTTTTCTTTTCTTCATCCATCTTCTTCCTATCTTCTTCTTCTCCACCAATCAAACCCTAATCTAACCTTGCAGCCATCACCGCCGTCGACAGTCGGCCGCCACCATCGGCAACCACTCGCCGCCCGCCGTTCGCCAGAATTTTTTTTCCCTCTTCCTTTCTTCTTCTTTCTTTCTTCTCCTTTCCCTTCTTTCTTTCTTCTTCTTTCCACGTTTCATTGGTTTAAAAAAGAAAAATCAAAGGGGAAACCCACTTTCGATTCCGACGCTAGAGAGGGAGCGAGCGAGACTATTTGCCTTCTTGTGGAACGAGCGAGCGGGAAGATAAGTCTATGATTCCGACATTGATGTTCTTCTCTCCGTGCAACAACCGCTGATCAACGTGTGGAACGAGCGAACGAGAAGAGATCTGGCTGGAACTTGTGCTTCCTCTTCGTTCTAGAGTCCAGATCTGGATGGAATGAGCCTAGTGGCAGTGAAAAACGACCCTAGATCTGGTGGATTTCACAATGGAAACAGTGGCGATGTAGAAGCAATCCTCATCGATCCAGATCTGCGAGTGAGCGAGAAGAGAACGCCTCTGGTTCGAGCTCTCATGTCCGAAACTCGGACGGCGAAGGAGAACGCCACCTGTGCTTCTAGTGAATCTGTTGGAGAACCATGGATTTCGCGGAAAGAAGGACGCATCGACGACTCTGTACTCGCTGTGCTCGGTTAAGGTAAACAAAATCAGAGTGGTGAAAGCGAGAATCATGACGTCGGAAACAGAGGAAACAAGAAGGGAGGGAGGATACCCCACTCCTCCGTTTCGTTAAAAAAAAAAAAAAAAAAAAAATCACCGGTCGTCGGCAAGCGACGATCGACAGCGGCAATCGATCGCTGCTTGCCGGCGGCCCGTGGTTGGGCTATGGAGGAAGAGGGTTTGAAGAAGAAGAAGAATAGTTGTGGAGAAGAAGAAGAAAAAGAAGAAATAGAAAAGAAATAATAAAAAAATAATGTTTTAATTAATTTAGGGAAAAATACACTTTTGATCCTTGAGGTTTGGGTTAGGTTTCATTTTGGTCCCTGAGTTTTCAAACTCAACAATTTAGTCCCTGAGGTTTGAATTTTGTTTCATTTTGGTCCCTCCATCCACTTTTCCGTTAACTTTTAACGTTTTGGTGATGTGTCATTTGTTTTTTTATTAAAAATTTTATTTTCTTAATTTTTAAAATAAAATAATAATAAATTAATTAAAAAATATATAATTTTATTATTATTTCTTATCTTCTCCTTCTTCTTCTCCAACCTTCTCTTCTTCTTCCCCATACACTTCTTCTTCTCCGACCCTACCGCCGGCAGCCACCGACCGCAGGCGGCTTTTTTCTTCTTCTTCTTTTCCTTTCTTCTTCTTCACTTTTTTCATTCTCCAAAAATTTCAGTATTTTTTGTAGAAAAACAAAAGAAGAGGGAGGGAAGTCCCTCCTCGCTGGAAACCTCACTGTTCTTTAAAAAAAAAAGGAATGAACTCGTTCCCACGATGTTGTTTCGCCTAGATCATATTCAATCGCACCCGTCTTCAGTCGTCGAGATCGAACATTCTGTTTCGCCCAACCCACGAACCAACGTTCGGTTTCATTCCCACGATATTGTTTCACCCAGATCGAATGTGTTGTTTCGCCCAGATCGTCTTCAGTCGCCCAGATCGAACCTTCTGTTTCGCCCAGATCGAACCCACGAACCAACGTTCGGTTTCGTTCCAGATCAAACGTTGGTGGTAGGTCGATTTCGTTCCACGAACCCATACCCAGATCGAACGCCATTCTTCTTCTTTGCCCAGATCGAACGCCCAACCACTCCCTCCTTCTTCTTTACCCAGATCTGAGCGAAGACGAGTGTGGGCGAGCTGTGAGCAACATGCTTTCCAGATCTGAGCAGTGTGGGCGAGCTATGAGCGTCATACTTCCAGATATGAGCAAAGACGAGTGTGGATGAAGGACTACGAACGGACGATGAAAAAAATGTTACCGTCGGCGAACGGTGGTTGCCGGCGGTCGGTCGCCGGCGGTAGGTTGGTGATGGGAGGTTGGAGCAGGAAGAGGTTGGTGATGGGAGGTTGAAGAAGAAGATGAAAAAAGAAATAAAAATATATTAAAAATTAATATTTTCATTATTTTAATATATATATATATATATTTAAAAAAATTCAAAAATAATTTTTTTAATAAAAAAAATAGTGCCACGTCAGCAAACTGTTAGTTTTTAACGGAAAAATAGATGGAGGGACTAAAATGAAACTAAAACGAAACCTCAGGGACTAAATTGTTGAGTTTGAAAACTCAGGGACCAAAATGAAACCTAACCCAAACCTCAGGGACTAAAAGTGTATTTTTCCCATTAATTTATTATTATTTTATTTTAAAAAAATTTAAAAATAATTTTTTAATAAAAAAATAGTGTCACGTCAGCAAACCATTAGATTTTAACAGAAAAATGGATGGAGGGACTAAAATGAAACTAAAACCAAACCTCAGGGGCTAAATTGTTGAGTTTGAAAACTCAGGGACCAAAATGAAACCTAACCCAAACCTCAGGGACTAAAAGTGTATTTTTCCCAATGTTAAACTATTAAAGTAAAAAATGTTATATAAATTTAAATTATATTAAATTAATATATAAATTATTTGAAGATAGGAAAGGGTATTGTTGGAATAATACATCATTATAAGACATTCTTGTATAAAAATCCTACAAAACAAACATGATTATCTAAATATTCCTAACATCCCTACAAATTTTACTACAAAACAAAAATGGTTATCTAAAGATGCTAGACATCTAGATTACCAAAAAACAAACAGTCTCTTAGGTCCTGTTTGATAACCATTATCCTTATTGATTTGTTTTCTAAAATTATTTTCTGTCAATTTTTAACTTTAAATAGTGTTTTTTTTAGTACATCAACATTTGAGGGTGGAGGATCCGAACCTCTAATTTCTTGGTCGATGATATATGTCAACTACCGTTGAGCTATGCTCGCTTTGACAACTTTAAATAGTGTTTGAAGAGATACTTATGTGCTCATGTTTTTATAATTCCATCCCATATTTATTTGCATATATAACTCACTTAAATTTAGTTATATTTTAAAATGATTATTAACTGTAGTAAAATCAGATTTAATAAGCCATTGAAATTCCCTTGAAATGAGTATTACATCGATTTATTTTCCGTCGTATTTTTGTTCTGAAATTTGTTTCTCTAAACCATGTTGTCTAACTGTAAAAACAGAAACGAACATTATCAAATGGGATAATAGATTTTGAAACTTATTTTAAAAATACTGATATTTCAATTTTATATTTTAGACAATGATACTTTGTATGAAAAAGCAAAAATATATTCAAAATAAGATTAAAAAAAAAATTATAAGTTTAGAATAACTTTTTGTTTTTAATAAATTTCAATTTTATGATACTTTAGGGGATAAAAAAAGAGTCCCTAGTCTTTGTGTTTCAGGTACACATACAATGATCCAACATGGATTAATGGGAATGTAGATACATGCATGTATATTCCTCATTTCCAAAAAAAAAAAAAAAAAAAAAAAAACATTCAATAAACTACAAAAATCCAAAGGAATATTCATTATTATATACATGGAAAGATGACAATCTCTTTTTAGGGTGTTCTTGGAAATATAGGTTGAAAGGGAAGGGGGAAGAGCACACAATACGAATGAATGAAAGAAATGAATTCATTGCTTCTCATTAGAAAGAGGATATGCTTTACATTTTACTTCTTTTTTTTACACAAATTAGCAACATTTATACAATACTAGTGTATTACCACGTGCAATGCTTGTGTATATGTTTTTATTTATTTTGAAATAACTTTTTTTTATATAAAATAAAATTTGAAATAACTTAACTCCTAAATAATTTAAGCAAAACATTATCTATTATCCTTATATTAAAATTAATCTTAGTATATTTTATTGAGAAAATTAATTTTAGTATGTAATTATGTCATTTATTTTATTTTATTGGTCAAATATTTTTATGCTTTTATTAATTCAATTAAAATTAATTTGATTACTTAATCAAAGACTTTGATTTGATTTTGAAAAATAAAAACTACATTTTATATTTTTACCAACAAATTTTTATTATGGTTTAAAATTTTTTTGAAACCACCCCACCCCAGAATGTAACTTTGGTCAAATAAGTTTTAAAATTCTTAAAATTTTTACTTTTAATTTATATTTATGTCATTGTTGGATGGTTCTTAAATTCAAGTTAAGTAAATACATCATATCAACTTTGTCTAAACCTAAACAACTATTTCTATAAAAAAATGAAGTTATAACAGATTGTACCAACAAAATATATATACATGTATATATATATATATATATATATATATATATTCTAAACACTAAAAGTAATTGGTTTAAAAAAGCAATTAGAGCACTTTCTCCATGTTTGATCAACATGTTGAAAATACCTCAACAAAGGGGATTAATGTTATTTCATATTGAAAATATTTGATTTGATAAATTATGGTACGATTCCTAATCCAACATCATAGAAGAATCTTTGGAGAAGAATTAAAAATATATATTTATATAAACAAAGAGATTGTGAGAAAATGAGAAAATTCAAAGAAATAGTAGAACCATTGATCGATGTCTAATTGTACACTTGAAATCGGCATAAGTGTCATTGCCCCAATAGCTAGTGACATAGATTATAATTTTTTTCTAGTACATTGGAAATAGAAAAAATGAGAAAGCTAGGTAAAAGAATGAGAATTATTCGATTCTCTTAAAAAAAATAATTAAAAAATCCCTTACAATAGGTTTATTCACCCATAATGGGTGTTTTTCTATCCAGATTCCAATGGTGTTTGTTATACGATGGTGTTCTTCATTCACCCATCTTCTTTTGCTAGTGCAGAAGCCCATGGTGTAAATTGATAACCCACATTTTCTTCGTCTCCCTCTTAGCAACTTCATTAGCCAACTCATGTGCAGCTTATTCTCTAGTATTTTGACATGTTGCATCTCACCAAATCTCAAATGTAGAGATTGCCTCATGTACAAAGAATTCTATCACTGCTACATTTATATAATTGATTGGTTGGAATTTGAATAGGATTCGTGTTTATTTCATTAATGATTGATTTTAAAAATTAAATTTGTAACCATTTGATAATAATTATCAATGTTGAAACTTAAAAAAGATAATGCATTTTTAAAACTAAATTTGTAACCATTTACTAATAATTACCCACGTTGAAACTTACAAAAGGTAATAAATGAGTTATGTTGCAATTAAGTTTATTTTTTATATTTGTTTTAAATAATTCGATAGAATAAAATTTGTACAATTCTTTCTTTAAAAAAAAATGTACAATTTTAATTAAATTGTATAATCATTTTAAACGTAAAATTAAATTTAAAGGTAATAGGATTGTTAAAGTAAGTTTGTAATTTGAAATATTTTATACTAAGATTTTATATATATATATATATATATATATATATTTATTTATTTATTTATTTATTTATTTTTTTAGGAATGATTCTTTATATATATAAGATTAAATTTTATTTGATTTTTTAAAGATACATAAAGTTTTTTTTTTAGTTCACATGAATCTAACTATTTCTTAAATAATATTTACATATATTTATTTAAATACATTTGTAATTAATTAGAGTGATTGTATTTTTAATATTTAAATAATACATTAATTATTAATATTTAATGATAATGGCATGGTTGTAAATTTAGAAATTGAAGTAGGAGTATAATAGTCCAAAAAAGTTTTTTCAAGATCCTCCCTTTTTAATATATTATAGATATGTGTCACATATATATATTTGAATAATGTTATTAACAATAATGACTACATGCATTTTACCAGATGCGTTTATAGATGCAAAGAAAGTGACTAAGTCACATATACCAACTGCAAATGTCCCATCAAAAATTGATATCCCAACACAACATGTTGTCATTAATGAATCTAAAACACGCCAGAAACGTGGTAGACCAACAGGTTCCAAAGATAAAAATCCTCGTAAAAGAAAAGTAGTCAATAATCAAAATGACGTAATTGATAATGTGGATATTCCAGAAGAAATCCCGAATGTGACTACTCATAAGAATATTGAAGAAGGTGAAATACCTGAGGATAATAAAGAGATTTCCATAAACTATGTCATGACAGGAAAAAGATGGAACTGAACTAATATAGTTAATGACAACATTTTTGCATATAATGTTGCTCTTGATATTATATCTGAAAATGAGGATCTTGAACCAAAATCTGTTGAAGAATGTCGACATAGAAAAGATTGGCTTCAGTGGAAGGAAGCAATCGAGGTAGGATTAAACTCACTTTCAAAACGTTAGGTTTTTGGACCAGTAGTCCAAACACCAGAAGGTGTCAAACCTGTGGGATACAAATGGATATTTGTGAGAAAAAGAAATGAAAATAATGAGATCACAAGATATAAAGCAAGATTAGTTGCACAAGGTTTTTCACAAAGACCTGGTATTGATTATGAGGAGACGTATTCTCCAGTGGTGGATGCAATTACATTAAGCTTTTTAATTAGCTTGACTGTGTATGAAAGTCTGGACATGCATCTTATGGATGTTGTCACAACATACTTATATGGATCTCTTGATAATGATATTTATATGAGAATCCCATAAGGATTTAAGGTACCTGAAACACATAAATCAATTTCCCGAGAATTCTGTTCAATAAAGTTACAGAGATCATTATATGGATTGAAAAAATCAGGATGAATGTGGTACAATCTCCTGAGTGAATATTTATTGAAAGAAGAATATCAAAATAATTCAATATGTCCATGTGTGTTGAAATTGATCTTCAATTCTGTTCAGTTGACTTTAGTCCGTCAGTCAACAATTATTGGAGCATGTTTTATTATCTCCTCTTTTATCGTTAGCCCATCTTACTCAGAATATATAGCCTTCTCTGAGTAATCAGCAAGGGGGGCTTGGCCTTTTGTAATCTCTCGAAAAATTCTCACTTGAATAAAGAATCTTCTCAGGTGCCTTAAAAGTGGATGTACACCCTTGTGGTGGAACCACTATAAACTTGTGTGTCTTTCTTCCTTTCTTTACTCTCTGGTTTCTTAATCTTGTTCTTACTGCTGCTGTCTATCGGTTTGGCTGATTGAATCTTATTGCGATTACTGAATTGTTCAACAATTGGTATCAGAGCCCACCACGAAGAATCCCAGATAAGTGCTTGAAATACCTGTCTTTCTAATTCCTGCAATAATCCAGAAAGTGAGTTAGGATATCTAGACTGAAATCTTGAATTAGGAATAACACGGAGAATTGAAACTCTTCTTGTTTGTCTAAAACCGAATCTTTGAAAGCCTTGATTGATTATCGATCATGTCTGCGAAGTATGAGTTGGAAAGATTCGATGGGAAAGGAGATTTTGCATTATGGAAAAAGAAGATGTACTGTTTTCTTGTACAACAGAAGCTAGCCAAAGCGCTACTTGATCCGAGCAAAATCCCTGCAACTATGTCTGAAACAGAAAAAGAAGAGATGCACGACTTGGCCTACAGCTCGATAATTCTCCACCTGTCCGATAATGTTCTAAGGCGAGTCAGTAAGATTGAGAAGGTCAAAGACCTTTGATCAAAGCTTGAAGAGTTGTATATGCCCAAGACTCTCACGAACATTATCTTCTTGAAGGAAAGATTTTTCAGTTACAAGATGGATTCATCCAAGTCGCTCGAAGAAAATTTGGATGATTTTTCAACCATTTGCACTGAGTTGCAAAATACTGGTGAGGAAGTGAAAGATCAAGATCAAGCCGTGATTCTTCTTAACTCGTTACCGGAGTCTTACAAGGAAGTCAAAACAGCGATCAAATACGGCAGGGATGCAATGACAGTTGACAAGATTCTGGATTCATTAAGAATGAGGGACCTTGAACTCAAGTTAGAAAAGAAAGAACCTGAAGCTTTTTTTGTCAAAGATAATCAGAATCAGCACCAAAAAGGGAAGAATTTTAGTAAGAATCAGAACCCTCAGAACAGACAACAGGGCAATCCGAGAGAAAATAAGAGCAATAGCAAGAATCAAGGCCAACACAGACACCATGAGAGAAGCAATTTGAAGTGTAATTACTGCCACAAGGTTGGGCATCTAAAACGAGACTGCTATCAGCTAAAAAGAAAGTCAAATAAACAAGCTCCCAGAGAGAACAAAAACTCAGCCAACTTTCATGATGGTTATGAATCCGCAGAAGTCTTAATGATTACTGAGAAGCGTTGCACTGAAGAGTGGATTTTAGACTCAGGGTGCACCTTTCATATGACTCCTTGCAAGAGCTATTTTTCTGAGATCAGTGAATTCGAAGGGGGAAAGGTAATCATGGGTAATAACCAGAGATGTACTGTCAAAGGCATTGGTACAGTTACTCTAAAGTTGACTGATGGTTCTCGAAAGATTTTGAAATCTGTTCGATATGTTCCGGAGCTGAAAAGGAATTTAAATTCCTTAGGAACTCTTGACAAGGCTGGCTACAAGTACATTTCAGAGAAGGGTGTGCTTAGAGTAACAAAAGATGATGTAACTAAGCTGACAGGAAAACTTCAAGATGGACTTTACATCTTGCAAGGCGAGACTCTAGTTGGTGAAACCAATGTTGTGAGCGCTCAGGCTACAAAAGAGACCATCCTGTGGCATAGAAGATTGGCTCACATTGGAGAAAAGGGCCTTGGCTGTCTCTACAAGCAAGGGTTGATTGGAAACAAGAAACCAGTGGATCTTGGCTTTTGTGAACATTGTGTCTTAGGAAAAGCCTCAAGAGCAAGCTTTAAAACAGGAATACATACCACCAAAGAGATCCTACAGTATATTCACTCAGATCTTCGGGGGCCAGCAAGGGTCCCAACCCACGGTGGAGCAAGGTATTTCTTAAGCCTCATTGATGACTACTCAAGGAAGTTATGGGTGTTCATGCTCAAGACAAAAGATGAAGTCTTTGATCGGTTCTTGGAGTGGAAAACGTTGATTGAGAACCAAACGGGCAAAAGGATTAAAATCCTTCGAACTGACAATGGCCTTGAGTACCTAAGTGAGAAGTTCAAAAACTTATGCAAGACCTCTGGCATTAATAGGCATTTGACGGCAGCAAGGACCCCTCAGCAGAATGGACTAGCCGAACGGTTTAACAGGACAATCTTGGAAAAAGTTCGATGTATGCTATCTAGTGCAAACCTGCCGAGGAATTTCTGGGGAGAAGCTGTTAACACAGCAGTTTATGTCATAAACAGAAGCCCTTCGTCTGCTCTAAACTTTAAAACTCCACAAGAAATGTGGACTGGAAAACCACCAAGTTTGGGGCACTTAAAGGTTTTTGGGTGTGCTGCTTATGCTCACATCAAACAGGACAAACTAGAACCAAGAGCAAAAAGGTGTTTGTTCCTAGGATATCCAAAAGGGGTCAAGGCTTACAGACTATGGTCTTTGGAACCAGGTGATAGCAAGTGTTTTGTAAGCCACGATGTGACATTCAATGAGGATATCATGCCCTGGAAGAACAGTGACATAGCAGACAACAATAAGAATTCTGGGGAATTTGAGATAGAATTACTGTTTCCAAATGACAGCAATGTAACTCCAACTGTGCAAACCGAGATAAATACTGAGACTCAAGAAGAGAGGATTGTTTCTGAGGAAGGATCTGATCAAGGGGAAATGTCTCAACCTATACAAACTGAAGAAAGTGATCTTACAGATTACCAATTGACCCGAGACAGACAAAGAATGACAGTTCGGCCATCTTCAAGGTACAGTAACAGTGATTTTGTAGGCTATGCTTTTAACTGTTTTACTGAAAGTTTTGGAGGAGAACCGAACACTTATAATCAGGCTGTTAAGTCAGAAAATTCTGAAAAATGGATAAGTGCTATGAATGAGGAAATTGAGTCATTAAGAATGAACAAAACTTGGAGGTTAATTGAGAAGCCAACTGATTGTAAACTTGTGGATTGCAAGTGGATTTATAAGTTGAAGTCAGGAATAAGTCCCTCAGATCCACCAAGGTACAAAGCACGCCTAGTAGCAAAGGGATTCACCCAAGAAGAAGGAATCGACTATACAGAGGTTTTTTCTCCAGTTGTCAGACATACCTCCATTCGCATCCTTCTCTCGATAGTTGTTCATTATGGCTTAGAACTCCAACAAATGGATGTCACCACGGCATTTCTTTATGGGAGTCTAGAAGAAGATATTTTTATGAAACAACCTCCAGGATTTGTTGAAGATGGAGGGGAAAACTTGGTTTGCCATCTCCAAAAATCCATTTATGGATTAAAGCAATCCCCAAGGCAGTGGAATAAGAGGTTTGACTCTTTTATACTTAATGAGGGCTATTCTAAGAGCATTTTTGATAGTTGTGTATACAGAAAGTCTATATCTCCCACTGTTTTTATTCTGGTACTTTTATATGTCGATGACATCCTCATAGCATCCTCTAGTAAGCTGGAAATTAGAAAGCTAAAGGCTGCATTATGTGGAGAGTTTAGAATGAAAGACTTGGGAGATGCAAAGAAAATTCTGGGCATGGAATTGTCGAGAGATAGAGTGAGAAACACTCTTCAGATCACCCAGGCTGAATACTTCCAGAAGTTGCTCAAAAAATTCCACTTGGAAACAGCAAAAGCAGTTAAAACTTCATTTGCACAACATTTCAGACTTTCCTCCTCTCAGTCGCCAGTTGATCAAGCTGAAATAGATGACATGAAAACGGTTCCTTATGCAAACCTTGTTGGAAGTCTCATGTATGGAATGGTGTGCAGTAGGCCCGATTTAGCTTATGCCATGAGTGTCATCAGCCGCTTTATGAGTAATCCCGGAAGGTCTCACTGGGAAGCTGCTAAATGGGTGCTAAGGTTTGTTAAAGGTTCTGTAAACAAAGGCTTGACGTTCTCCAAAACAGAAGATACAAAGGAGCACATAGTTGGATATGTGGATTCAGATTATGCAGCCGATTTAGACAAAAGAAGATCCTTAACCGGTTATATCTTCTCTGTCTTTGGGAATGTGGTAAGCTGGAGAGCAACTCTGCAAACAGTAGTTGCTTTGTCTTCTACAGAGGCAGAATATATTGCTTTAGCAGAGGCTGTCAAGGAAGCAATTTGGCTCAAAGGGAGTGTTTCAGCTATGTTAAATGAAGAATGTGAAGTTAAGCTCCATTGTGACAATCAAAGTGCATTGGCTCTGTCCAAAAATCCTTCATTCCATGATAGAACCAAGCACATTGATGTGAGATATCACTTTGTAAGAGAAATCGTTCAAGAGGGTGCAGTTGTTCTGTAAAAAATTCACACTTCACAAAATCCAGCTGATATGATGACAAAACCTTTACCATCAAGCCGTCTAGAATTCCTCTCAGAACTGATAAAACTTGAAAATGGCTGAATAAAAGTCTTCTGTTTTCTTCTGGCATCTGAAGGGAAGTTCTTATGTTAGTTTTTACAGAATTTTTTGATCAAGAGGGTGATTGTTGAAATTGATCTTCAATTCTGTTCAGTTGACTTTAGTCCTTCAGTCAACAATTATTGGAGCATGTTTTATTATCTCCTCTTTTACCGTTAGCCCATCTTACTCAGGATATATAGCCTTCTCTGAGTAATCAGCAAGGGGGGCTTGGCCTTTTGTAATCTCTCGAAAAATTCTCACTTGAATAAAGAATCTTCTCAGGTGCCTTAAAAGTGGATGTACACCCTTGTGGTGGAACCACTATAAACTTGTGTGTCTTTCTTCCTTTCTTTACTCTCTGGTTTCTTAATCTTGTTCTTACTGCTGCTGTCTATCGGTTTGGCTGATTGAATCTTATTGCGATTACTGAATTGTTCAACAATGTGTTTTTATAAAGAAATCACAGTTAGGGTTTGCTATTATAACTGTATATGTTGACGACCTAAATATAATTGGAACTCCTGAAGAGCTTTCAAAGGCAATAGAATATCTTAAGAAAGAATTTGAGATGAAAGATCTTGGGAAAACAAAATTTTGCCTTGGCTTGCAAATTGAGCATTTAGCAGATGAGATATTTGTTCATCAGTCAACTTATACAGGAAAAATTTTAAAAAGATTTTATATGAATAAAGCACATCCATTAAACATTCCAATGGAAGTTCGTTCATTAGATGTAAAGAAAGACATATTTCGACCTCGAGATGATAATGAAGAACTACTTGGTCCTGAAGTATCATATCTTAGTGCAATTGGTGCACTTATGTATCTTGCTAATAATACAAGATCAGATATTGCATTTTCAGTAAATTTATTAGCTAGATATAGTTCTTTACCAACGAAAAGACATTGGAATGGAGTTAAGCATATACTTCACTATCTCCAAAGAACGATTGATATGGGTCTATTTTGTTCAAATAAATCAAATTTTGATCCGGTTGGTTATGCAGATTCAGGATATTTATCTGATCTACATAAAGCTAGATCTCAAACAGGTTATCTATTCACATGTGGAGGAACTGCTATATCATGGCGATCAGTGAAACAGACCATAACGGCTACTTCCTCTAATCATGCTGAAATTCTTGCAATTCACGAGGCAAGTCGAGAATGTGTATGACTAAGATCAGTGACTCAACACATTCGTGGAACATGTGGTTTGTCTTCTAGTAAAATCCTTCCAACGATATTATATGAAGAAAACACAGCTTGCATAGCTCAAATCAAGAGAGGATATATTAAAGGAGATAGAACGAAGCATATTTCACCCAAGTTTTCTACACTCACGATCTTGAAGAAAATGGTGACATCACAGTACAACAAATTTGTTCGAAGGATAACCCGGCAGACTTATTTACAAAGTCATTACCTACCGCAACCTTCGAGAAATTAGTACACAACATTGGAATGCTGCGACTCAAAGATCTCAAATGATGTTTCTATGAGGGGGAGAAAATATATTGTATTCTTTTAGGAGTATTAAATTATATGAAATATGTACTCTTTTCCTTCACTAGGATTTTTTTCCCATTGGGTTTTTTTCCTAGTAAAGGTTTTTAACGAGGCATATTTCATATATTGGCATCTAAGGGGGAGTATTATGAATATTAGAAAATAGATGCCCATGTGTCATCCAATATATTGATCTTATGACTTGAAAATGTTAGAAAACATGGATGCCTATGTGTCAACAAAATAATGGACCTTATGACTTGTATAAGCTTGGTAACCAAGCATCACCCTTCTTTCAAATGCCTATAATTAGTGGCATTATGTGAAGCTAAATACACAAGAAGCTCTCTAGCTCATGGATGAAATTCTCCACCTTTCTCCACTTTCGTAATTCCATAATTTTGTGTTAAAATTTTAATTTTCCATAAACTCCCATTTTGCTATTTTGTTATTATTTTAGTTCGTTTGTTTTATTTGTTTTATTTTATATATTATAACTATTATTATATTATTATATTTTATCCATTTTTGTATTCCCGTTGTGCTGCTCAATTTTACAACATATATTACATTTTGATAAGTTTTTTTTTCTTTTTTTCTTTTTAAAATCTAAAACAGATGTTTCATTCAAATCAAGACGATTAGCTATGCATTGTTATACATTTGCAATGAGTTTTAAGTCCCAAGTCCCATCGAAACTTACCAAAGTGAAAAACTATTTTGCCAATAAATGGAACGTCTATTTGATAGGTCGTCTTTTTGCATTAGATGATCAGCTACTCCATTGACACTTCTAGAGATGTGGACAAACTAGATGGAGGAAAAGCATCTACTCAACTCACTTCTAGAGACATCTCTTGCATATGTGATAAACCCCTTGTTTATTTTTTAAAATATACCAGTAATATAAGAGGTTCATTGCAACACTTAACAAAGTACAAGGGGGTTATTGATCAAATTAAAAATTCATAGGTGTGATTGCAACACTTAACAAAGTAGAGAGGATTGATGGATCAAATTAAAAGTTCAAGGGTATGATTGTTACAAACCTACCTCTTGGTCATAAGCACATACTTTATGCCAGTTGAGCTATGCTCTTTTTTGTTTTGTTTTTTTTTTTTTTTTGTGAGTACCAGTTGAGCTATGCTGGCACAAAAACCTCATAGTCAAGGGGTGTGGTTTGTGTGATTTTACCTATATAGTATATCTAAATGTATAAGATTAATGGATAAATGTTGGTAATATATATTGAATAAGATTAAGCTAAGACATCTCAAGGTTTAAGGCGAAATTTTATATTTTGCTATAGTTTGTTTGACAAATTTTAGATTTTCATTTTAATTTTTTTTTTGACATTACGTGGGATGGGGGATTCGAACCACAAACCTCGTGGTATATCAGTACAACTTTATGTCAGTTGAGCTATGCTCTTGTTGGTTTCTTTTTAAATTTTATATCTCCTTATCACGTTCTTTATATTCATTTATATTTATTTTGAGTTCTATAATGAAACATTTGTAAATTCTATAACGTATAAGACCGAACTAAGACACTTTGCAACATTGTTATAAAATGAGACGCAACATTGTTATCAAATGATTCGCTATAAAATTATATATTTTAACGGCAACTAGATAAATGGTCATTTTTAATTGGGCGTTTTGAAAAATGGCTATCCGAATTTTTCATTTTGAAAAATGATTATTTGTTAGTAGGTTTTTTAACAATGAATCAGACGAAAATGCCTCTAATCAAAATCTAAGTTAAATGAATAATTAAATTCAAATACAATATAAATTAAGGAGGAAATCCAGGATTTTCAATTTAATTTAATGTCAAACTAAAATCAATCAATTTCAAATTAAAAAAGATAAGCCTGAAACAATGAATAGAATCTATCTTAACAACAAAAATTTAAATTAAGAAATATAATACTAAAGTAATTCACGCTTTAAGGAGGAAAAATAGGGATAGATTAAAGAAATAGGTACATTCAGAATGAAAAATCTAATCCTGTTGAGGCTACAATTTCTTCATTATTGAGGACACGAAGCATGCAAATTCGTTTGAAGCACATCAAATCTAATTTAATGGTTTCATCTAATTTTTTATGGAAGAATGAGGGCCTTGTCAGAATTGTCTTGTATATAATACTATGTTTGAAGCATTTACACGGTTAGAATGATCATAATCTACTTTGCGACTATACTATTTTCGTCGCTAAAATACTGTTTTCTTGTAGTACAATGCTGATATTGTTTGCCCTGTTGTTGGAGACGGAAAATAATAGTCGTATCCCTATCCTCACAAAGCTACAAATTGTGGGTTTTCCAGAACTATTGTTATACATGGAGAGCTGAATTAATTAATTGTTTCATTATATATTCTCAAATCTAAGCTTACTACTTATGAAACCGATGAGACGTTGGAAGGAAGAATGTACCGAACCAAATTCTATAAAGGATTTATGGGGATCGTTACTACATGCATGGTATTAGAGGCCTTATAAAGTAAAAGAAATAGTTTTAAATGTAAACTTTAATGACAAGTAAAACTTCTAAATGATTCTTTAGTTGGGATCTCATATTTAAAAACATCCAAAGTTCTCAACAAGAATCTAAACCAAAATAATCATGGTCTCTAAAAGTTCTCAAATAAGATCATAACGCTAAAGGAATCCAAATAAGTTTATAAAACGAAAGTTAAAACAAATGGTTTCATGGGTTCTAGTCTCTCATGGCTACCTAGCAATTCTAGTCAATCGCCCTACACACCCTTGCCTTTACCTGAAAAAAAAACATTTATGAAAAGAATGAGTATTTAAAATATACTCAATAAGATAACCCCACTACTGGGGTCATGATATGCAAACACAAGCATTCATGGTTTTCATGCTTTTCTAGTGTGACTTATTATTTTTCCTCTTAAATATATATTTCCTCTATGGCCATTCATGGACAATTACTCCAATTTCCTCTTTTCCTCTTCCAACTTGGAGGTACAGTAGACATCTTCTAGAGACTTCACCCCATCTAACAGTCAGTTGGCACCCAAATTAGTAGGGTCAAGTCTCACTTATAGATACCTCGGGTTCCTCTAGGATGTACATCAATTTTTCTCTAAGGGTAATTGTGATGAAACATGTATCGTATATGAAGTCATACAAATACATAGTCCCATGTTAAATCACTCATAATTCATGAATGCATCACAAATATCCTCAATCATGTACAAGCACAAGATTTCATGGTTTTTCCTCAATGAATCAAATCATGGTCTGCTCAATAAATCAATTCATGGTTCTATATCATGCATCACATATATCAAAACTTCACACATAATCTATCCTATCAGCACACAATTCTCAACCTAAGTTAAGACATTCCAGTAGTAAAGCCACTTACCTTGGTCTAAAAATCCTTGGTTTATATAACACCAATCGACTCGATAAGAACGCCAACCTTGATCATGACCTCAATGAAACGGTTTCGCTCTACCAATCAAGGTTCCAAAATTAGGACAATTTAACTTTCATAATTTCACTAAAAACCAACTTGATTTAAAGAGGTAGAGACTCACCTAAATGAACACGACGCTTGCCGTCCAGGTTCGAATTTCACTCCAATTTGGTGGTTCGACCTCCAAACGCTATGGGTACCTTAAATTGAGAACCAATTCTTAATGGGTATTTGATTAAACATAATTCCCAACTCAAATTCAACTTAAAAACTCTTACCCACTGTTGGAAACACTCATTTAAAATAGGTTATATTATTAAAAATACCCCTTAACTATGAGATTGGTTTCAATTATACCCTTGGGTTTTCAAATGTTTCATTTTAACCCTTGAAGTTTGAAGTTTGTTTCAAAATAACCCTTGGAGACATTTTCCTTCAAATTTATGGACAAAAAATGACGTGTTTTCATGTGTTTTTATTGTTTTTTCCACGTATGTGTTCAAATTAGAATAGGTTTTGTGAGCAATGAGAGTGTGCTTAGACTGCAGTAGATAAATAAGTATTTTGGACGTGCCTTTCATGTTGCCTCCATAGGCCTTTTATAGTAAAGGTTAATAACCATTGATCACTACTTCCTGACATTCCCCGTGGATCTTGTCAAGTTTGACGGGACGTATCTGTTCACACGTAACTTCGAAGATGGAGACACATGGAATAAAATTTGATTTATATTGATGTTTGTATGTGTGTGGGTGTACAATCTCTAACTTTAATCCTTTGATTCTCTCTCTTGTGTGTGAATGTGTTTCATACGAGGGCTGGAGCGCTTGTTCTCGAGTCTGAAGCTTCAATCGATTCCTTGGAATCTTGAAGTCTTGGAGTCCTAAAGAGTCTTTGATTTTCAATGAGTGTTCAGGTCCTGAAGAGTCTTTGGTCTTCAAGGAGTGTTGAAGTCTTGAAAAGTATTTGGTCTTCAAGAAGTGTTGATGTCTTGAAGAGTCTTTGATCTTCAAGGAGTGTTAAAGTCTTGAAGAGTGTTTGGTCTTCAAGAAGTGTTGATGTCCTGAAGAGTCTTTGATCTTCAAGGAATGTTGAAGTCTTGAAGAGTGTTTGGTCTTCAAGAAGTGTTGATGTCCTGAAGAGTCTTTGATCTTCAAGGAATGTTGAAGTCTTAAAGAGTGTTTGGTCTTCAAGAAGTGTTGATGTCCTGAAGAGTCTTTGATCTTCAAGGAATGTCGAAGTCTTGAAGAGTGTTTAGTCTTCCAGGAGTGTTCAACCCTCTAAGAACTTATGGATTTTAGGGAGTCTTCAGTCTTCAGTTTTGGTAGAGTCTCTCTGAATTCTCTGGTTCTGGTTGAGAGCTTCAAAATTCTCTAAACCTCTTGTCTTTGTGGGAGTGTAGAATTTATGAACCCTTGAAATGGAGGAGAACCTTTCTATTTATAGAGTTCTCCATGGATGGGCCCCGGTGACTTTTGGGCCTAACAACTTGGACTTGAGCTTTATTGGTTTTGGGTTCAACTATTTGGTCTTGGGTTTGTTTATATTTGACCCAAGAACCATATGACCCAAATGTTAAAAAGACCAAATTTGATCCAATTAATTATTATTTTTTAATTAATTGGTCAAATTAATTAATTTGATCAAAATAATTTATTTTTAATTAATTGATCAAATTGACATTTGACTTTAAAAATTTATAATTGGCCAACTTTGTCTTTAAATTAAATTTGAAACACATGTCAATTTATAATTGGTCCCAAATTTAATTATTTATAATTTGGTCATTAATTTTAAATAATGACGTGACAATTTATGATTGACCAAAATTTCTCCTTCAACAGAACCTATTAAGGCTCATTACGTCTATCCGTTATTATCTTATGAGTCGGGTTATGACCGTTGCTTTCTTTAAACAGATCGCTCTAACCAATGTTCAAACTCAGACGGTTACAAATTGCCCTCAATCGACTCGTTTGGGCCGTGGGTGACCTCAGGGTTGGCTTTATGACCTCTGACTTCTAGAGCTTTTGCTAGCTTCATCTGTCACCTTTTTGTGGTTTAGCGAGTTTAACCTTGTGTTGATTTTTATCCATAACAGTATCAATAATTTGAAGGTTATAATTATGTTAATAAGTTAGTAGAATAAACTTTTTTTTCCTTGAATTTCGACCTTTTTAAAGGAAATGAAATTAGGCCAAAAACAAATGCATCTTCTTTATAAATTTTAAATGAACTAACCTCAGTTTAATATTCTCTAAATAAAAATAACAGAAAATAAAGAAAATCATGTCATCCGAGCTTTCATATGATCTCTTATAAAATATGCTAATCTTCTCCATAAAAGAATGCATCAAGAATACAATAGGAAAAAAGAATCATTTTATTAACTAATCAAGGATAAGTTATGCGACGGATGATTATGTTAGGACCCGTTTGGTAATGTTCTCGTTTCTTGTTTCTTGTTTCCAATTTTATTAAGAAATCTAAGCATTTTATAACTATGTATGTTTCTTGTTTCTCATTTTTTAGAAACACTCCCAAAATTTGTATAGAACTTTTGGGAACAACTAAAACTAGTTTCTCCTTTTTTGTTCTTGTTTCCAATTTTTTCTAAACATAAATAAGAATATATGTTTATTATTATTGAATGTATAGGTATTAGGATCATGAAATTCTATTTTTCTTTATTAAAAATGAAGAAACAAAAACAAGAAACGAGAACGTTACCAAACGGGCCCTTAACTTTCTGTTTCTTTGTTAAAATTTTCTTTTCTGTATTTTTAGAAACGTTGGTTTTGTAGTTGGGTTTAAGGCTTTCTAAAATATTTTTAGCATTATAAGTATGGCAGAGAAAGGATAATTAAAATTTCAACTTATAAAAAGAATTTTTTTTTTTTTTTTTTTTTTTTTTTTGAACGCAGAAAACCAATGACTATTGAACTAAGGTTGAGGTTGACATTGGATTTAGGCCTTTATATTGTTAAATTTATACTTTTTTTCTTACCAGATTTTTGGTACTTTGTTGGATGAATTTAACTAATTAATAAAATAGTTGAAAGTTGTTGGTATAAAACTTGACTCATACTGTCAAATGAAGAGTAAATAAATTCATTTTCTTTAAAAAAAAAAAAAATAAGATGGCTTTGAGAGGGGAAGAAAATTATATTAAAAGAAAAAAAAGGAAAAAAAAGGTGAGGGATTGGGCCTACCTTTGAAGGAAAAAAAGAGACTACTCTGTGAAGGAATCTAAGATGTAGGGTTAGAGAGTTAAATGAAAATGCCAAGGTTGATATTGACATTTGACATTATATTATATTATGAATTTATGGGGTCTACATCTAGTCCATTCTCATTGGACTTATGCAAACCTTATCATTTCCACATATACTCTTCCACATTTTACAAAACTTTATGCCAACTATTTGAATTTAATTGGTTTGTTTTTATTTTTAACTTTCACTCCACCAACATAATTCAATTAGTTAGATGAATATAATTTTGACTAAAATGTCGAAAGTTAAAATCTTTGACCCATATGTGGTTGTTCTAAAAAAAAAAAACTTGACACATTACAAATAAATTTGTTATAGCTTTTGAAACGATGAAAAGTGAAAAACATACGTTTAGCTAATAAAAAATATTCTAAAATAAAATTTTCTTACCATCTTTTATTAAAGATAAACAATTTCCAGTTGTTATTTCTGTTATATTTCTGTTATATTGTAGTTCTATCATTTGGCTATTTAAAGAAGCCTTGCACTGAATAAAGATTCAAGCAAGATTTTATTTACTCTCAAGCTCTAATATGGTATCAGTTGAAAACCTCTGAAAAACTTCGAGAGTTCCTCTTGCCTTCATCTTCGATAGTTCTTCCATGGTCGACCCTGAGAACTCTTCATCCACTACCCAGCCTACTAGTCAATCCATCATCGAGCAGTACGAGAATCCGTATTTTCTTCATCATTCAGATGGCACTAACCTTGTACTCGTCTCTGATCTTCTCTCCGAGTCCAATTACACTTCCTGGTGCAACGCCATGATCATCGGCCTCACAGTAAAAAATAAATTAGGGTTTGTGGATGGCACAATTACTCAACCCAGCAGTGAACTAAAGAGATCTTGGATTATTTGCAATGGTGTAGTAACCGCGTGGATCTTGAATTCTCTCTCAAAGGACATCGCTGGTGTGAATTTCGCTGAAACCGCCAGAGATATATGGCTCGATCTTCAGCAGCGGTACCAGAGGAAGAATCGGCCTCGAATTTTTCAGCTCCGTCGTGAAATCTCCAATTTGGTTCAAGATCAAGATTCGATCACTACATATTTTGCCAAACTCAAGACCTTATGGAATGAACTATCGTCTTATCGCCCTGTTTGCAATTGTGGTAAGTGTTCCTGTGATGGAGTCAAGAAACTTGTTGAATATTTCAAAACAGAGTACGTCATGGCCTTTTTAATGGGATTGAATGAATCTTTCAACCAAGTTCGTACTCAACTTCTCCTAATGGAACCGGAACCGGAACCAACAATTCAACGGGCTATCTCTTTGGTGGCTCAAGAAGTCGAACAAAGAGCTTCTCTTACCACTGCGACTGTAGCAACCAACCCCAACAGTGCCGTGATTTCGCCTACTGCCCTTCTTGTTAAGAATTCTTCTTCGCCTGCATCTCGAGGCCAATCGATTCTGGTAAAAAGAAGGAAAGGCCACACTGCACTCATTGCAATATTCTCGGTCATACAGTGGATAGGTGCTACAAGATCCATGGATACCCCCTGGGTATCGCAATCAAAGGCCTTCAACTTCTTCCAAGTCAGAAGTGTCACCTGCATCTTCTGTACCCTCATCCTTTACTCCGGAACAATGTCAAGGTCTTTTGGCTGCTCTCCAAAGTCACCTCAACAAAATGGCTGTTCCTCCACCTGGAGATTCAAATACCTCTACTTCCACTCATGTAGCAGGTATTTGTCCTACTTCTCCAGATTTTTCTACTTCTTCATGGGTCATCGATTCAGGTGCTTCAACACATATATGCTACTTAAAAGAATTTTTCACTCAGTTAAGACCTGTTTCAAACAAATCTGTCACCTTACCTAATCAGACTCGCATTGAAGTTAGATTTGTTGGAGATATTCGACTGAACTCTGACTTCCTACTACGGAATGTGATGAACATTCCCACTTTCTGCTTTAACTTGATTTCCATAAGTGCATTAACTGCTGATCAGAATATTATTGTCCAATTCGCTGAGAATTCGTGTTTTATCCAGGACAAGTGCTCCTTGAGGATGATTGGGAGGGCTGAGTTTTGGCAAGGACTTTACCTATTGAGATTTTCTGCTCATAGTTCCAATGTAACTCCTAGTCCTGTTTTTTGTAATGCTGTTTCATGGCATGATAGGCTTGGCCACCCCTCCCCCAGACATCTCAATGCTTTGAAAGATTTGTTAAATCCTAGGAATATCGAATTTGCCTCGCATGATCCATGTCCCATTTCTCCCCTTGCAAAACAGAAAAGGTTATCTTTTAAATCACATAACCATTTGTCTGCCAAAGCTTTTGACTTATTGCATTGTGATATTTGGGGACCCTACAAAACACCAACACATGCTGGTTTTCGATATTTCCTTACTCTAGTGGATGATTACTCTAGATATACCTGGGTTTTCTTAATGAAACAGAAATCAGAGGCATCAAGCATCATTCCTCATTTCTTTAAATTAGTGGAAACTCAATATTCTGTGTCAATCAAGCAGTTCAGGTCAGAACGCCCCTAAATTGGCTTTCACTGAGTTTTTTTTGCTTCCAAGGGAGTTGTCCACCAATATTCATGTGTTGCACGGTCGGAGCAAAACTCAATAGTAGAACGCAAACATCAGCACTTATTGAATGTGCTTTGTTGTTTCAGTCAAGAATACCTGTTAGTTTTTGGGGAGAATGCGTTCTTACCGCATGTTTTCTTATCAATAGAACTCCCTCACCTTTACTACAATGGTCTACTCCATATTATCGTCTTCATAAAAAACAGGCAGACTATTCCCAACTCAAAGTATTTGGTTGCCTTTGCTTTCCTTCAACTTTGCAAAGAAATCGCTCTAAACTTCATCCTCGGGCAATTCCTGCTGTTTTCCTTGGTTATCCACCAGGAGTAAAAGGCTTCCGCTTGTATGATTTTCAAACTAAGACAATGTTTATATCTCGGGATGTGGTCTTTCATGAACATTTGTTTCCATTTCACACCATTGTTCCTCAGGGTGACATTGTTGATTCATTTCCTGATCTTGTCCTACCTCAGTCATTCAATTATATTGCTGTCGATCCTCTCTCAGCCAAGATTGGTAATGCTCATTAGCCCGTTGCTCATGCTTCTGTTCCAAGTAGTACAGAAAATGTTGCGATTGCATCTGCTGGACATGCTGACTCCAGCAATACAGATGTTTCACAGCCCCCCACTGTTGCACCAACACACATTGACAATACTGTTGCTAGTCACACTGGGGAAGATAATCTTGCTGTTGCTGATATTACGGTTGCTCTTCCTACTGAAGACAACAATCTTTCTGATCAACTACTTGTAGATCATTCTCCTATTGCTGACAATCAAACTCAAGGCATTCGGCGGTCCACCAGACAAACAAAGTTGCCTTCCTACCTCAGGGACTATCACTGCAGCCTCCTACACTCCACTGATGCTCCCACCACCAATAGACTTTATTCATTAAGTGACTATTTGTCCTATGACAATCTGTCCCCTGGATTTCGACAATTTGCTCTCAGTGTTTCCACTGATTTTGAATCGGCCTTTTATCATCAGGCTGTGCCCTTTCCTCATTGGCGAGATGCAATGGATGCCGAATTAAAAGCTATGGAGGTCAATCACACATGGTCGATTGTGCCACTTCCCAAAGGACATCATTCCATTGGTTGTAAGTGGATCTACAAAGTAAAATACAAGTCTGATGGCTCCATCGAAAGATATAAAGCCCATTTGGTGGCAAAAGGATATACCCAACAGGAAGGAGTTGACTACATCGAGACTTTTTCGCCAGTTGCGAAACTTGTCACTGTAAAAGTCCTTCTCTCCATTGCCGTTTCCCTACATTGGTCTCTCATTCAACTTGACGTGAATAATGCTTTCCTCCATGGAGAACTTAATGAGGAGGTATACATGGATCTTCCCCTCGGCTACAAACACACTGTCTAATGTCCTACAGGAAACCGCCTAGTTTGCAGGTTGCATAAGTCCATTTATGGCCTCAGACAGGCATCTCGTCAATGGTTCGACAAGTTCACTTCGGCTCTCTTACTCCTTGGTTTTAGACAGTCCAAAAGTGATTATTCCTTGTTTACTCGAGGTGCTGGTTCTTCGTTTATTGTCCTCCTAATGTATGTTGACGACATAATAATCACCGGACCGTCAGAGAAGATTATTGGAAATCTTAAGAACCACTTGAATGCTACTTTCAAGCTTAAAGACCTTGGTCCTTTGAGATACTTTTTAGGTCTTGAACTTGCCTGTTCCTCAAAGGTAATTCACTTGTCTCAAAGAAATTATGTCCTCAATCTTCTTGAAGACACTAGTTTTCTAGCCTCTAAGCCGTGCAACCTTCCCATGGATCCCAATTTAAAACTACAGCTGGACAAAGGAGAGCTACTTACAGATCCCACGGCATATAGGAGACTTGTTGGGAAACTGATTTACCTCACTATATCTCGACCAGATATAACATTCGCAGTCCACAAACTAAGTCAGTTCGTGGCTTCTCCCAGAACTTCCCACCTCTCAGCTGCACATTATCTTCTCAGGTACTTGAAAGGTACCCCAGAACAAGGAATTTTCCTGCCAGCTTCTTCCAGCTTCCAGTTGAGAGCGTTTACGGACTCTGATTGAGCATCATGCCTTGACAGCCGCAAGTCCACCACTGGCTTTTGTGTCTTCTTTGGTGAATCATTGATATCATGGAAGGCAAAGAAGCAACACACTGTCTCTCGGTCCTCTGCTGAGGCTGAATACAGGGCCCTTGCAACCACTACGAGCGAATTAGTATGGTTGATCCAGCTCTTGAAGGAATTCCACGTTGATTCCAAGTCTCCAGCTTTAATCTTCTGTGATAACCAATCGACCATCCACATCGCTTTGAATCCAGTTTTCCATGAGTGCACAAAGCACATAGAACTGGACTGCCATTTCGTGCGGGACAGACTCGTCCAGGGCGAAGTGAAGTTGCTCCCAATTCGCTCCAACCTTCAGCTTGCAGACATCTTCACCAAAGCCCTTCCTCTTTCCATTTTTTCTGCTTTACTTTTCAAGATGGGTGTTGTTTCCTTGATATGCCCATCTTGAGGGGGGAATATTAAAGATAAACAATTTTCAGTTGTTATTTATGTTATATTTATGTTATATTGTAGTTCTATCATTTGGCTATTTAAAGAAGCCTTGCACTGAATAAAGATTCAAGCAAGATTTTATTTACTCTCAAGCTCTAATATCTTTGATTAAATAAAAAAAGAATGATCTTCAAAACTCCAAAAACACTTTAAGAAAAAATTAGCCTGGGTTTAGAAGTGTTTTTGACTTGACATTGCAATAAGCACTTCCATTGATGGAAAACGTGATTAAAACACTACTCAGAGTTTTTGGTAAAAAAAAAAAAACACTTGCCAAGTGCTGGATGAAAAACGTGACTAAATCACTACTGAGAGTGTAAACAACCAAATACCAAAGTGATTTATTGTGATTTATTGACTAAAGGCTCTTTTAACTAAAGTTCCCTTTGATTAAAGTATTGTTGTTGAAACATCTTAAAGTGCTTTATTAAAAGAAGCATTTACTTAGAACTTTTTCAATCATATTTATAAAAGTATTTCACTTAAAAACACTCTTTTGAGAAGTCATCCTAGTCAATTTTATTAGTTTTCTTATTTTGTATGTATTCAACAATGATTTTAATCTTTTAATTTCGTTCTAATTTGTGCCGTTTTTTTTATAGGAGAGAAAAAGAAAAAAAAAAGAGAAATAATTTGGATGAATTACGGAAATGAGAAAAAACTTTTATGTATAGTTTATATATTTTCATAATTTAGAAAGTTTACAAAAATCATTATTTGCAAAAATTATTGACTTGTATTCAATAATATGTTTTCAAGAACTACCGTATAATTGAAATAATCATCAAATAAGATTTACAATTATTGAAAACATGATATTTGATTTATAGGACGTTTTTAATAATTAATTTATCAAATTGCTAACATATTACATCAACTAGATTATTTCTATGATTCTTTTTTTAGTTACAGATTTTTTGTATGATTTTTTTTTTTTGAGTTCCATATTATTTGTATGATTGTTTATTGAAAAAAGTGTTTTTTTTTTTTTTTTTGAGACAAAAGGATTTGGCATAAACCAACTGAAAAGAGTGTTCTAAATCTAAGCAGACAACCTATTGATTTCCTAATATCCAGCTCCAAACTCTTCAATCATCTTACTCCAAGCTAGCTACTCGTTTGCTCCAAACTGCCTCTTTCACACCCGAATCGGTCCCCCAGCTCATAGATTAGGCCTGCTAGCACATAGGTATCAACGAATAAAAACACATTAGGACGGAGATAAAAGATAGACCAATTGCTCTACCAAATCACCTCCAACCTAACTCTTGCTACTCCATGAGCAAGCCTAAAACCAAATAATATGAATGACAGAGATTCAAATGTTGAAATACATCATACTCAAGTCTCAGCGCTACATATGCTAAGCCTTTTGCCTAAGAGAAGCGACCACATGCTAGCAAATTATGAGGCAAATCAAAACTTTCCAAGAAAATTCTCCCGTGCGTGTGTGTTTAGCCTCTCCTAGAGCAAACCCTATCGGCCCGGGAAAGATTTATAGGACCCTCCACCTATCTTTCCCATAGAACTAAGGCCTTGCTTGAAAAGCTAACAGATACAAATTAGGTTGCAATCACAAAACCTAGGAGCCTAGGTAGGAATTCCCTTTTCTTTTCGTTTTTGCATGAAAAAAAAAATAGGGAAAAATACACTTTTAGTCCGTGAGGTTTGGGTTAGGTTTCATTTTGGTCCCTGAGTTTTCAAACTCAACAATTTAGTCCCTGAGGTTTGATTTTAGTTGCATTTTAGTCCCTCCATCCATTTTTCCGTTAAAAACTAATGGTTTGCTGACGTGACACCTATTTTTTTATTAAAAATTTATTTTTTTAAATTTTAAAATAAAATAATAATAAAATAATAATAAAATAATTAAAAAATATATATATATTTTAAATTTCCATTTCCCTCTTCTTTTTCCCCCTCCTTTCTTCTTCTTCCCAACCCAACTATCATCATCTTCTTCCTCTCAACCATCCTTCCTCTCAACTCCGGCGGCCGACGACCGTCGTCGACCGCCAGCGACACTGTTTTTTTTTTTTTTCCTTTTTCTTCTCTTCTCTTCTTCTTCTCTCTTCTCCCACTTTCTTCTTCTTCTTGTTTTTTTACCGGCAGAAACATCGTGGCCTTACAATTTGAGGAGTCTGAATCCCATGGCGGTGTCATCCATGTCGTGAAACTGGGAATTTCTGGCCCAGCATATTCCCTTTTCACTCCAGTGTCTGCAAAATTATATTAAATGGCGCTAGTTGAGGCTCAAGTTCTGGATTAATTAGGGTTTTTAAGCAGTTTAATACCTGCAAACTTAATTGACGCAGTCAACAATGTGTGAGTGAAAGAATCTAGAAATTCCAAGTTGTTGCAATCTGTCCACAACCCAAATGTGTTCGAACAAGTCCACAGGGTACACGTTGGGTACTGAAGAGAGAGAGAGTAAAAAGTAATGATGAATTCTAGGAAGAGAGAATATAAACTAACTACTTGAAAAAAAAGGCCAAACGCATTTGGGAAAAGATTAAAAAGAAAAAAAGAAAAAAAGTAGGTAGCGAGAGATGTAGCTTTTTACCTCCACCATGGAAGCGCTGCACTATTGCTTGCAAATATTTGAAGCAATTTTGGTCGTTGGTGTGCATGAGTGCGAAGGCAGTGGAAGTTGGAGAGCTCAAGGAGGGAGGTCCCTCCTCCCTCCTATGTTTTATTAAAAAAAAAAAAAAAAAAAAACAAGAAGAAGAAGGAGGAAGTGGGAGAAGAGAGAAAAAGAAGAGAAGAGAAAAAAAAAAAAAAAAAACACAGTGTCGCCGGCGGCCGGCGTCGGTTGTCGGTCGTCGGTCGCCGGCCGTCGGAGTTGAGAGGAAGAAGATGATGATAGTTGGGTTGAGAAGAAGAAGAAAGGAGGGGGAAAAAGAAGAGGGAAATGGAAATTTAAAAAATATATATTTTTGAATTATTTTATTTTAAAATTTAAAAAAATAATTTTTTAATAAAAAAAATAGGTGCCACGTCAGCAAATCGTTAGTTTTTAACGGAAAAATGGATGGATGGACTAAAATCAAACCTCAGGGACTAAATTGTTGAGTTTGAAAACTCAGGGACCAAAATGAAACCTAACTCAAACCTCAGGGACTAATAGTGTATTTTTCCCAAAAAAAAAAAATACTTCTGCCTACTTATTTTTAATTTTTTTTTTTTTTTTTTTTTTTTAAGATAAGCCTACTTCATTGATTAAAGGACACTTATTTTGATATTTTATCTAATAAAATGAGAATGATTTAAATTCGGATCCTAAATTTTAAAATATTATATATATTTTTTACCCCACAAAAATTTCCATTAAAAATCATTTAAATTTTAACCATTATTATTTTCTGATAAATTATTAAATTTAAATCTAATGTTGACACACCTTTTCATTTATTTGCTAAGTAAATATGGATAAGTATTTAAAACTATAACCACATCAAAGGATAACATTTTAATATTAAAAGAAAAAAAATTCAAATATTAAAGATTAAAATAATATGAGAATGAAAGTTGAAGGAGTAAAATATTAAGCTAATTTGAATATATATTTTAAGGGAAAGCATTTTGAATATTAATGATTGTGTATTAGAATCATATAAAAGTAAAATAACAAATATAAACATAGCTAACAGTAATTAACATCTACTCTTTTTCTTAGACGTTCAAATCCTCATATTCCACTTTTGTGATAAATAAATTAAAAAAAAAAATGGTATAAAATGTCAAATCTTCACTCTTGTAGAATAGAAAGGAGTTTCCAAAATTCCACATTATTAGCTTACAATGTTGATTGAGCTTTTTAAACTTGAATCCTAATAGAAAGATCATAACAAGACCCATGATATTGACAATACTGCCTAAATCTTGTCCATATTATTATAATTATTCTCCCTAATAATTCTTCCTTAATTTACTCAAATATTAGATACATAAAATACTTGAGGGAAAATTTTTAATTTTGATACATAAAATTTGTATATTTGTACAAATTCTCAATCTCTTTTCAAATATTGAGTTGGAGTCAGAGTGAGAAGGGCATTTGAAAACTTGGGCCAGTGGGTCCTAAGAATTTTGAACAATGAAATGGCCCATAAATCAAAGATCTTAAAAAAAGGAAAAATTATATTTGGTCTTTTCAAATGCCACAACATGTACATATGATAACAACAATTTTAGAATTTTAATTTTTAAATTTTTTAAGATTTTTTTTTTTTTTCCATATTGAAAAGGGGTTAAAGATGAATGAGTTTCATGGTTGATTTGAACTTTCAAAGGCTGTCTTCCACCAGAAAAGAAAAAAGAAAGGGTTGGTTTTAATTTGTTTGACTAAGATAGGAAGGTTCCTTAGGTAATAGGGTTTTAATCAAATTTCATTAGTGGGTAAGCAATTAATTGCTCCAAAAGGTCAAAAAGCTTATGATAAAAATTCATTCATATTATTACAATTTCACCTTTAATTTGTAGCATTTTCTTAGCAGCTTCTTCCTTTAATCCTTTTTTTTTTTTTTTTCACATTTTGTGGCATTTTCTGCCATTTTTGGCCATTTGTTCTCTCAAATGGATCCAGCTGGTAAGGCTTCACATCACACTTTTCAGTACCTTTTCCCATAGGAAGAAGAAGAAAAAGACTGCTTTAAGAGGGTGAGCTTCCCAATTCAAAATCCCCTTTACTCTCTCTCTTTCCCTTTTTCCAAAGTCTTCTTTTAAAAATAATTCAGACTTGGTTGAGATTCCAAAGTAATGTTACACTTACAATGCATTTAATTTTAAGGAAAAAAATACCTTTTTGGTCCCTGAGTTTTGAGGAATATGTGTATTTGATTCCTAAGGCCCCGTTTGATAACCATTTGGTTTTTGGTTTTTGGTTTTTGAAAATTAAGCTTAGAAATCCTACTTCCCCCTACAAGTTTCTATGTTTTGCTAATACTTTTCTTTCCTTGTTTTTAAAAACCAAGCAAATTTTGAAAACTAAAAAAAAGTAGTTTTCAAAAACTTGTTTTTGTTTTTAGAATTTGGCTAGGAACTCAAATGTGTCATTGGCAAATATGAAAACCATGGTAGGAAAATTGGAAGAAAACAAGCCAAATTTTCAAAAACCAAAAACCAAAAACCAAATGGGTTATCAAACGGGGCCTAAGTTTTTCAAATAGACTTTTTTAGTCCCGAATTTTGAGAAATATGTTTAAAAGGTCCTTAATATTATTTTTTCAATTTTTTAAATTAAAACTTTTAAATTTTTAAATTTTAAAAATAATAAAAAATTATTAATTTAAAAAAGATGAAAAAATAATATTAGGGACCTTTTAAACCTATTTCTCAAAACTCAGAGACTAAAAAAGTCAATTTTGAAAACTTAGAAACCTTTTAAACCTATTTCTCAAAACTCAGGGACTAGAAAAGTCTATTTTGAAAACTCAGGGACCAGACACACATATTTCTGTAAACTCAGGGATCAAAAAGATAATTTTTCCTAATTTTAAATATATATTTTTTTCTTTTTAATTTAGTCCTATACGTTTAAACATTTCTTAACATTAAGATTGACTTATAATTAATTTACCTAACACAGTACTTCGTGAATGAACAAAAATTTTAAGAAGAAAAAAAGTATCATTTAAAAAAGATTTTTTAAAAACTTTTCCTATAAATGTATAGAAGATTGATAGAAATATCAAGTTTTCTTCTCTTAAATGACCTTTTTTAAAATTATTATTAAATTTAAAATGATGGATTTATAGCTAAAACAAGATTAGAGACGAGTGGATTTTGTTCCATCTACTTTAGTTTTTTTCAAGTCAACAAATAAATTTTAGAAAGATTGAAAGTTAGTATATAAACACTAACTTTTTAAAGTGTCAAATTAAGTGTTAAAGAAAAACAAATCAAAACCATTTGAATCTGTTAGAAGAGATTTATATTGTTGCTTAAATTACTTCAATTATATATGGTCTAATTTACTTCAATTATCTTGTCCAAAAAAAAAAAAGAATTACTTCAATTATATATCACTCCACTATTCTAATCATCCAACAAGTTCAATTCAATAGTACAAATTGAATTTTCTAGTACAATTAATTAATGAAACAATTGATAGCTCATTAGCTAGTTCGACAATGGTACAACCTATGACAAAACAAATCATTAATATGAGAAAATCCCTGGTTCGATGAAATATTAACATATATGTGCATTTTTGTAAACTTATGACACACTAAAAAAATTGCAAATATGCCAAAGCGAGTTTAGCTCAACGGTAATTGGCATGTACTCTCAACCATGAGGTCAGAGGTTTGAATCCCCCACCCTCAAATGTTGATGTACTAAAAAAAAAAGAAAAATTGCAAATATGATTTTTTTTTTTAAATTAAAAAATCATGAATCATTGATTGAGTTGATAGTGGTAATCATTTATATGTGAAATCATTTATTTACATAGTACTAAAATATTGATAGGCTATAATCATAGTAATCTCTAATTAATTTAGATATTGATTGACTATCCCAAGATATTGATAAGTGTAACCATGGTAATCACTAATTATTTTAGATATTGATTGATTATAATTATGATGTTGACTTAATCTACATTTTTGGACTATTTAATTATCTTGAGCTGTTTTTTCCCCTTTTCCTTTTTTTTTTTTTTTTTTTTTTTCTTTTTCTTTTTCTTTTTCTGAAGCTCCCATTTTCCTTTTAAATTTTATTCATTTATGCGAAAAAGAAGTCTAGCTTAGTCATAATGTTTGTTTAGTTTTTTTAATTTTTAAAATCTCAACAAAATTTTATTCATTTTTTTTTTACCAAAACTCCTAAGATAATTATAGAATAATAAAAAAAAAAAATTTATAAGCAAACACAAGATACTTTTTTTAGATTATAAGGTTTAAAATATGATTTTGCTCTTTGTATTTTTGGGACTTATTCTATTTTAATTCAATTATTTTTAAATTTTCAAATTTATTCTCTGTACTTTTAATAAATCTTTAAATTAGTATCCATTCTTCGTTTCTACCGCTTTTCCTATTTAAATTTTGGAAACATATTAATGTCTTTTCTCAAATGGAAATCATTATTACTTTTTATCAATTTAAATATAAAAAAAAAAATCAATTTCAAACTAATGATGTAGACTAATTTTAAGACATATATTGAAATTGTAGAAACTAAATTTGGACATTTGAAAGTATAGAGCCTAAAATGAAATAAATTTAAAAATATATGAACCAAAATAGTGTTTTAATCTAAATATAACATTAAAAATAAAATCATTATCAAATAGAAGGGATGGTTAATAACTATTTTTTGGGTCAGATTTTCACATCAAAGCATAGATTCTTATTTAATCATAATTTAACATGTTTGAAAAAGGAGTGAGCAAACTAATATACAACCAGAAGGTAGGGTGCAGCATATAGATTTGATGGAAAAAGAGAATCTTAGGATATTTCAATTTTTTTTTCTTAAAATAACATTATTATGTTAATTGTTTGGCATAAATCCACATGGACCCCAATTTCTTTTGCTTGAATAGAAAGTAAAGCAATTTTTAACTTTATGAACTATTTTTCTCCTTTTAACTTTTCATTTGATCTTTTTGATGCAAACAAAAATGTACCCATGACTTTGGGTTACTACATTACAATGTGCCACTACTACATTATTTTAATTAATTGAACAAGTATCACTTTTTACCCAAGATACCCCATGTAAAATTACTCATTTACTTGTACAAATATCTATTTTAAGTTCACTAGTATTATAATTTTTTGTTTTTTCGTTTTTTCTTTTCAACTAATTTTGAAAATTAATTTATTAGACTCCATTGGATAACCATTTGGTTTTTCAAACTTAGGTTTGTTTTCTCTCAATTTCCTTACCATATGGTTTTTATCTTAGTTAAGGAGACATTAGAGTTCTAAGCAAAAATTCCAAAAACAAAAACAAGTTTTTGAAGACTACGGTCTCATTTGATAACCATTTGGTTTTTGGTTTTTGGTTTTTGAAAATTAAGCTTGTTGATGCCAAAATCTGGACAGGGGAAACTCATTTGACCTTCAGGTAAAATTTGTTTGAAGGGAAAAGACGTGACCTGCAAAACAAGAGAAGACTGTGCACCGGTGTGGTGCTTGCCACTCCGACTTAGATGCTTAAGTTGGGAGTTCATGAGTGAAGCAAGTAAATTAACAATGAAGAGGAAGAGAATAGATACCTAGTTGAGTCCCCCTTACCTTAGGCTTAGCCTCTTCTATTTATAGTTGAATTAGGGTTTTCCCCCTTTTAGGAGAGGGAATAGCCAAAGAGATTGATTCGGGCCCAATGGGTCTCTTTGGGCTTGTTTCTACTCTGGGCTCTTATCATTCTGACCTTTTTAGAATTAGGTCCAAATCCACCCATAACAAAGCTTACAAACATCACTTCCACATATAATTTTTTTTTTGTTTTTTTTATCTACCTTCTTCCCATGTTTTAAAAAACTCAGCTAATTTTTGAAAACTAAAAAAAAAAAAGTAGTTTTCAAAAACTTGTTTTTGTTTTTAGAATTTGGCTAGAAATTCAACTGTCCTTAACCAAGATGAAAATCATGGTTAGGAAATTGAGAGAAAACAAGCAAAATTTTCAAATATCAAATATACCAAAAACTAAATGGTTATCAAACAAGGCTTATGTGTTTGGTTTAACTTTTCAAGTGTTTAATTTTGAAAATAAATCATTTTGAAAAAAATTCTAGTGTTTGGCAACCACTAAAAATGACTTATTAGAAAATGAGATTGATAAATAAACCATTTTGAGAGAAACACTTGAAACCAACTTTTAAAAAAAGACTTCTTAAGTAAACAATAATTTGTGTATAAAAACATTTGTGAGTAAATGCAACCAAACATGCGAGTGTTTAAATTCTAAACAATTTTTATACAAAATGTTTTTAAAAAAATGCATTCTTGAAAAACATTTAAATTAAAATGTATTCCAAATGGACCCTTACATTTTTTGTTTTCAAAATTTGACATGGTTTTTGAAAACATGGAAGGATGTAGGGTAACAACCCAAAGAAATGGATATGTGAAAGGAGTGTTTATAAACCTAATTTTAAAAAACAAAAAACAAAAAATGAAATGATTATCAAACGGACCTTAAGTTTTGTGAGTATAATTTTTTTTATATAGCTCATTTTTTTTGGAGTACGTTTTTGTAGTTGAGTTTGTGAAATTAGTGTTTAACAAACATTAATACTTATAAAATGGTCTTCTTCTGTTTCAAAAAAAAAAAAAAAAAATGGTCTTCTTCTTCAAAAAAAAAATGCAATTTTTAAAGGAAAACGTTATTTATCTAACTGAAATAATATTTATATAGTTTATTTTTTAAAAAAATTACACCTAATAATAATGAAATAATGATTCAAACTCACGATCCATAAAAAAAGATTAAAATGTCTAATCACTGCACTACGGTTGTTGCTTTAGAGTAATTTCGAAATAAAAAATTTTATGAATGTAAATATAATCTTTCTGAAGCAAAAATTAAAAAGAAAAATCTTTTTCAAGCAACAAGTATATGGATAAAAAATGTAATTCAAAAAGAAAAACTCAATCCAATGCAACTCCTACATTACGTATTATTATTATTATTATTATTATTATTATTATTGTTATTATTCTTTTTCTTTTTCAGAAATCATAGATTTATTAGTTAAGTTCTTCTTGGTCGACTAAAATGTCATTATTTTTTGATTAGTTTGTTCTAGAAGGCCCTATATATTTATGAAAAAAATAACAAACGGATCCAGCTTTCATTATTGTTTAACTAATTAATAATACTTTTTTCAAAAAAAAAAAAAAAACTAATTAATAATACTCGAATATAATCAACAAATCAATCATACAAATTCATCAATGATGATCAATCAACAAAATTAAAGTTTAGTTGAAATCCTTCTTTCTCATTCAAATATTTGTCATTTTTATCATTCGTTGCGACTAAAATTGACATTTAAGCTGTATACGAAAATAAAATTACAATTTTTGTTCCTCCTTGGTGAGTAATAAAAGTTTGATACTTGAACTTTTGAAGTTGAGTCTAATATAGGATTCTATACTACTTTTTAACTTTAATATGTTATGTCTAATAGGTTTTCAACCTTTAAAAGTTTAAAAGTGTCTAATAGGTTTCTGAACTATTAATTTTGTATCTCATGGGTCACTAATCTTTAAAGTATTTCTAAAGAGTCAAGGAAATATAAGACACAAACTTGAAAGTTAAGAGACATAATATACATTTTCAAAGCTAAAGAGCCTTGATAGCACGGATTTCGTGCTAAGTATTTTGTCTAATTCTTGCTTGATTCCTATTTAATTTGTGTGTAATTTGACTAATTTTAGGTTGATTTCATGATCAAGCCTCTTAGGATCGATTCGGGTCAATAAGAGCATAATTGAAATTAAGAAAAGTTAATTTCGGTCAAAGGAAGGTCAACACACCAAGTGCAAGCCAAAAAGTTGCTCACAGAGTGTCTCAACCTTGACGTCGAGCTCAACTCTATGGATCAAACCCTCGGCGTCGAGACATTGGCAACAGTGTTGAGACGCCAAAAACGTGCCTGCACCCAGTTTCGTCCAAAGTGTCTTGACATTGTCACCTGCTTCTATAAATTGTTCATCTCCTCAATTAGGTTTTCAATTCTTCCTTTAGCCTAATTAGCCGCCCCTCTTTCTATTTTAGTATAATTTCCCTCTTTTCAGCTTGTATTAGGTTAGGATTAGTTTAATTAGGATGACTAGTTGAGCCCCAATGCCTTGTTTGTGGTCTCCAATGTCTAGCTAGCTGAATTTCATGTAATTGGGGACTCAGTTTGAAGTTCGGATTGGTTATTATGAGATTTTGTTCTTGATTTTCATGATTTTAATTACTTTTTGTGTCGCTAATTCCTGAGTATATTGTAGCTAGGATTGACGAAGAAGCGTGATGAACTTCTCGCTATTGTTCTAATTACTTTTCTAGTGTAAGTAACGATTAGATTCGATTATATGGAAGTTAAACAATTTATCCCAGACTCAATAGCAATTGCATAATTAATCTAGGATTCAACACTTTATCAACGCTTGGTTTAGACTTTTCCGAGTTATGTAATTGGTAATCTAGCAATCTTGTTCTTAATGCAATCTTTAGTTAATTAATTGTGTTGTTAATTAATGAGTGATTAGAATATTAGCTTTGATGCATTGGTCGGGTTAATAACGTTAGAGATAATTATTACTCGCTGGCTTTTCTAGTTGAGTAGTTAGACTTAAAGTAGTAAAATCATATTAGGCAATCTATGATTACAAATCAACCTAACCGAACTCGAGTATCCCAATTGCATGAATCCAAGGTGAGATTGAATGGCATTCTCCCTTTTATTTTCATGTTTTTAGTATTTTTGCAATTTCAATTCCTTGCAATTAATCATGCTTTCTTCCCCCCCCCCCTCCGGTTACCAATGAACTTAAAGAAACAAGAAAAAAACCAAGTTGTTCCCTGTGATTGACTCGACCACTACTGCTACTCCTTAGCTTAGGGAACCAGTTCTAAATTTAATTTGGTTGGACCATCGACAAGTCCACCATCAAATTTGACACCGTTGCGGCACAGGAACACGATGTTTATGTCTATTTTCTTTTTTATTTTCTACTGACCTTTTTCTCTTGTCTAGTATATGCAAACTCGTTCCTCCCATGTAAAAGTTTGTTGTTTTGCTCTGAAATATAGAGGGAAGAGAGAGGATTAAGGAGAGAGGCAAGAGAAGAAGAAGTTGAGCTTTAAGATAATATCCAACACAACCTCAAACCAGTTGGAGAGATGATCGAGCACACTTTAAAGGAGCTAGCAGCCCGATACCTCAATCAACAACTACTCTACATCATCTACCAAGAGGCGATGAGTTCAAACTTAAATCTGGCTTAATCCTATCTTTCATGGTAGTGCATGGGAGGATCTGCACAAGCACTTGAAGGAGTTTTATATTGTGTGCAGCGGTATGAAGCCCAATGGTGTGATTAATGAGTAGATCAGTCTCAGAGCCTTCCTGTTCTCTCTAAAGGATCAGACCAAGGATTGTCTATATTTTTTGTCGGGCGGGAGCATTACTTCGTGAGTGGAGATGAAGAAATTTTTCTTGGAGGAATTCTTCCCGGCTAGTCGAGTTGCAAACATAAGAAAAGAGGTTTATGGTATCACCCAGCATTTGAGTGAGACACTCCACGAGTACTGGGAGTGATTCAAGCGTCTCTTCACGAGTTTCCTTCACTACCAGATCACTTACTAGCTTCTCATTTAGTGATTTTATGAGGGTTGACTGTTGATGGATAAGAGCATGATTGACGTGAAGAGTGGAGGAGTGCTCGTGAATCAAACCATCATAGAGGCTTGAGCACTCATGTAATGACCCAACTCTTAAATAGCCTTTAAGGGACCGTTACGCAATGCATGCTTTGAAGGTCTTTTTAAACGAAAATATTTTAAAACATAAACACATAATTTAAGTAAAAATTTTAAAACAAAACTTTTATTCGGGATCCATAAATTTAAAGGTTTTTAAATATTCTTAAATACTTTCTAACAATATAAATGTACATGGCATCTAGAAAATTTCTCAAACTAATTTACAAATCAAATAAAACAGAGTTCTTAAAGCGGAAGAAAAATAAAATATGAACTTCCTGGTTCCCTCATGGCTGCCTAATAGATTCTCATCAGTCACCATACCTACGCTTACCTTTACCTGAAAAAAATATGTTTGAAAAGAATGAGTATTTTAAAATACTCAGTAAGCGACGCTACTATTGAGGTTGGGTCACACTTTAAAAACATTTTTAAAAATATACAACAAATATAATTTTGGTGGCTCTAAACTTTATTTTAACTTTCTAATGAGAGAGAGTATACATCAATTTCATGCATAACCTAAACACATCAATTTCATGTGTCTCCTATGACGAAACCTCGAGGTCGTCAATTTCACAAATCTCGACTTAGGTACATCAATTTCATGTCCCTAAGTCCTATGTAGGCATCTCTAAATGTACATCAATTTCATGTACACTTATAAAACTCATAAATAATCTAAACTTGTTCCTTTAATGGAATTTTGGGAGACCACCAACTCAATTATTTCAAAATATCAACAATTACAAGCAAGAATAATAAATTTCAAGCTTTCACAATTTTCATAACCGCATACGTAATAATAAATTTGCCAGGCTCAATTTTCATGCTTCTAACAATCATAATAACTTCAAGAACAACTCATAACACGTGAATTTTAGGAAATCAAATATGCGCACCCAATTAAAAGGGTTCAACAGTAAGTTCACTTACCTTGGCTTAATTATTCTCGATCTAAAATTCCAATTAATTCCAGCAAAGCCAACCTCGACCTTAATCAAACGATTACTTTCTACACAGGAACAATACACAAACTTAGCCCAAACTATACTACTAATTTTCTAATCAGTCTAACCAACCACGAAGGCCAAAAACAAGATCAAGGCTTACCCAAAACGAAATAATGCTTGCTGGACAGACTTCAAAATACTCCAAGATTCGACGATTCGACTCGAAACTGCTTGAGAAACCAAAGATTCATAGACTAATGTTAATGGGCATTCACCAAAACTAAAAATCAATCTAATTAAAAATGATGTAAATCTCGCTTACCCACTCTCGAACGTGTTCAAAATCGCCAGAAATTTCACCCAAACTGCCCAAGACCGTGCCTCCTTGCTGACTGAACTGCTTCACGTCGAACTCCGCAACTGCAGCAGCTACCCCTGTCGAAAAACGCATCGCTGCCTTGCCGAACCACCCTGCTGTCGAGGACTCGCCGGAGGAATGCCGCCTCTGCCGTTGTACAGAAGTGAGACTCGCCGGAAAAGGACTCACGAGACGACGTCGCCTAACCACAACCCAACACCGGACTGAGCAGCTAACCGGAGAAGCCATGCGACAAGGACCACGGCCGAACAACACAACCACACCCGCCGGAAACTCGCCGCCTCTTGCCGGAGAAGACACGCTCGCCGGAGGTGACGAGAGAGAGGAGACGTCGGCCGAACTGCTGGAGATGGGAGTTGGAGGAGGCTATCGTCGGGTATGAGGAGGGAGAAGAAAGATGAAGAAGAAAAAGACAAATGCTGACCTAGGGCTGCGCGATTGGCTAAAAAAAAACCTAATGGGCTTGGGCTTGGCTGAAATTTCGGCATATTTACAAAAATTTCATTCAGCCCTAATTTTAAATATTACACCCAACTTTTCAAATTTTCAAATTCCCTCTTAAACCAAAATAAGTCCCAAACTAAATAAATTTGAATTTCCTTAAATTACGGGCGTTACAACTCATCTCCAACATGGTAGAAAATTCACAGCAATTCGGGATGCAAGCTCCTGGACCCCTGCCTATAGTAGTTGTAGTTGCACAAGAGGTTAGTATCTTAAAATGCAAATGTCTGAGTTGACTAAGCTTGTAAAAATTCTTGTGACAGGGTAGATTCATAATGCAAAGGCTTGTGGGGTTTGTTTTGTCCATGACCACACATAGGATGTTTGGGATGCTTGCCTATAACTAAAATAGGCGACAACATAAGTGAATGTAGTTGGTGGATATGCTAGCCACAACTCCAACTCTCAAGGGAACCAGACACTACAAGAATTAAAAGATTTCCTGACGGTTTTTCTCCCAACGCGAAGAAAATCGTGGGCAGATGTAGGTAATGCCAACGAGTTTTAAACCGTTGGGATATGTATAGGCAGTGCCAACGGTTTAATAAAACCGTTGGCATATGTATAGGAAATGCCAACGGATACAAATACCGTTGGCAAATACACAAGAACTCCCAACGGTTTAATAAAACGGTAGGAATATATTTAGAAAATCCCAAAGTGTTGAAATCTTGATTTATTTGGTTCGTTGGTATAGCCAACGGTTTATTTAAACCGTTGGCATATGTATAGGAAAGACCAACGGTTTTTTATTCCGTTGGGATATATAAGAAAGCCCAACGGTTTAATAAAAACGTAGGAATATATTTAGGAAATCCCAAAATGTTGAAATCTTGATTTATTTGGTTCGTTGGTACAGCCAACTGTTTATTTAAACCGTTAGCATATGTATAGGAAAGGCCAACGGTTTATTAATCCGTTGGGATATATATATAAGAAAGCCCAACAGTTTAATAAAAACGTAGGAATATATTTAGGAAATCCCAAATGGTTGATTTATTTGGTTCATTTGTATAGCCAATGGTTTATTTAAACCGTTGGTGTTTCTTTACTCTATGGCAACGGTTTGGTGCGACCGTCGGCGGTTCATTTATTTGTCGACGGTTCATTTAAGCCATCGGGGGTTGTTGGAATTCCAGCGGACCGGTGGTTCATTAATTTACCAACGGTCTAATCGAACCGATGACTTACTTTTCTTATTCCCAATGACCTAGTTGAACCGTTTGTGGAAAAACCTTATAACCCGACGATTGAGTTAAACTGTGGGTAGATTTCATTAAAATTCCTTCGCGATTTCCCTCCCTCCTTTTCTCCCATTTTCGCGATTTCTTTCCCTCCCTTTCTCCCATTTTGACTCCATTCCCATTTTCGCCCACATCCTCTCCATTCTCGCCCGTTTGAGTTTCAGTCTTCGCCGCCGCCCATTTGAGTTTCAATCTTCACCGCCGCCCATTTGAGTTTCAGTCTTCGCCGCCGCCGTTTGAGTTTTAGTCTTCGCCACCGCCGTCTCTGTTCGTCTTCCCAATTTCTAGCTTCGTTTTAGTTTCAGGTATGTTTTGTTCATTCGTTCTTCTTGTTCTTAGCGATTTGAATGCCTTTTCTCCATTCTCCAAACCCTAGCCACCTCCGTTCTTGTACGGTAACTGCTGTGCTCTCTGAAATCCGGAATTTTGAGGGTCGTGTTCATCCACTGACCAGAGCGAACTACCTTGCTTCACCTCCTTTGGTGGTAGCTTATGCCTTAGCTGGCACGGTATGCACTGACAGTTTTGGTATTTACTTTTTTTTTTTTGGTTAATTTTGGGCTGTGAAATGATAAAATTTATGGGGCACTGGTTTTGTTCTTTAAGTCAAATTAAGTTATAAGGTGGATTTCAGAGAGGCAGTGGTATGAAAATCATCAATACGTTCTTCTCTAACCTTTTTGTAGTTTTTAATTAAGTTATAAGGTGAATTTCTGGTTTTGGATGTCATTTCTGCGAGTGGTAAGCAATTTTAATTATCTCTGCTATCATCACCATTATTTATTTTTGGTTGAGGTGGGGGGAACAGGGTTGTAAGGTTTGGTTTTTTTATGATTATGTTATCCATTGTTTTGATGTTTATTACCTTAGTATATTCTTTTGTGTCAAGTTGACAGACACATTGCTGAGTATCTATTGAATCCATGAATCGGGTTTTTTTACTGGGCAATAGCGTTGTTCCAAGTATTATTTTCTTAAATAGTGCTTTATTCTTTCGGAAGTGTTTACTTTTGTCTAATTACATTTTAAAATTTTATTTTGATGACTTTAAGAATCAAGGTTGAATTTTTAGAATTTCTAGAGGGATGGAGAGGTTTTTGGAGGAGTTGTGGGAGGTCATGAAGTTTAATGTCTCTCGATGGGTGGTTGTAAAATTGGTCTTTCCTATTTATCAGCTTGGGGTAATTCTTTTGGATTGTGGTCTATTCTTGTAATTAGTTGAGGACTCCTTTTGTGGGCTTTTTGTTTTGTTTTTTTTTTTTTTTTTTTGGTATGCCCTTGTATATTCTTTCATTTTACTTGATGAAAGCTTGGTTTCTTACCAAAAAAAAGAATCAAGGTTGAATTGATGATAATTTCTGGATATTATCTGCTTGTCCCTCGAGGATTTGAAGTAAAAAAGATGTGTTCCTGTGTTCTGTAATCTTTTATGGGGACCAAATTAAGAAAACAAATATGTTGGTCTTGGTCTTTGTATCTATTTTCTATTTCTAATTCCAAGTACTTGAGGTTCCTGTTTCAACTCTGGAATTCTCATCTTTCTATTTTTGTGCAGATGCATGGTGTTGTAACTTCTTTGGTCGAATATCTATTCTCATTGACCAAAACACACAGGCATTCCATATGTTCATGACTGCACTACTTCAGGTGAGCGTGTGTCCTTTTGACTTACCAACTACCCCTACTTTATGAGCGTGTGTCCTTTTGTGCTTAACCCTTGAATTATAATTAGTCTTTGTGAGACAAAAACAAAGTAAAAACAAATAAAAACCTTGAAGGATTTTTAAAGTTATTACATTTTTTTCCTTTAAGATGGCAACTGGGATGACATTGGTTCATATACGTCTGCACGTAGAAATGAAACTACTTACTAGTTTACTTCATTTTTTCACATACATCTACACGTAGAACGAGAGGATTTTCTAGGAATATCGAGCTGGACAGATACGTTCGCATCCATGGGAAGATACCTATCGAGATCACCGACGAGTAGAGAAAGCCGGTGTGTGACAATGCAGTAAAATTCAGAGGTGCCACTGGTAAAATTGTCAGAGAATCATTTTCCGTACGTTATGCAAAGTCAAAAGTTGTACCGAAGGACGCAAGGGATCATCTTAAACATTGTCTTTTGGTAAGTTCAAATTTTGGTTGATCATGTTTATTATATAATTGAGTATTTAACCTAACAGTAACATCCTTAACTTTCTTCTTCAAAATCATTTCATATTTGATTTATCTAAGAATTTGGTACACGAATTCATTGACCACGAGATGTAAACCATTTTTAAAGAGTACTGGGCAGAGTTGGTCATGAAGGATTGGAATTCTCAATTCTGTTACAGCGGAAGCAATTGGACCGTTTGTAAATTAATTTTGTTCTACAAAATACCAATACATTGGCAAAAGGTTAAGCAGTGAAAAACATACCTCCGTTGACGACTCTGAATACTTCAACGGACACCACCACGAGGCTACCCTGCTATTCTCTGAGATTAGGAACGTAGTTGTGGGACTACCTAATCTTGATTGGGAAAAACTCTTGGAGAGAAAAATTCTCTCTAGAGTTCTTGAGAGAATATGTGAGGGAGGCTAGAATGAGACCTTAGGGTTAGGGTTCTCATAACATTTCCTTTTATAAGAGAGGAAACCCTAATGTGAGGTTAGGAAACAATCTTGACCGTTAGATCAAGATCAATTAATTAAATGTTAATTAATTAATCTCATGCACATTTAAATCTTATTTAAATGTAATTTCCTCACATAATATATAGTTTAATTAACTTAATTAAATCACATTTAACTAATTCAATTAAACTAATTAATTAATTCAAATAATTAATTAATTTCATAATTAAATATCACCCATATTTAATTAATTACTCATTAGAATCATATTCTAATAATTCCCTCATAGACTATAGTTTAATTAGATCTCATTTAATTTAAATTAAATCGAATAATTAATTAATTCATGATTAATTAATTCATCTTCTAATTAAATACCAGTATTTAATTAGACATATATTTGAACTCTTTCAAATATATTAATCTCTTAATTTAATAAAGTTTAACTCAAATTAGACTTTATCTTTTAATGCATCACTATACATTGTATTAATTTGTATCTCATACAATTAACTTAATTCCCAATATGAATTTGAACTATTCAAATTCTCTCAAGATATAATTGTTCCTAATTACTCTTTACGAGCTAGCAGGGGGACCTAATGGACCTACAGATCAGAAGCTCCAATGATATGAGGTTAACTGATTAAACTCATTAATCATGTTAACCAATATTCATTAACTGTGGATCATTCCACTAAAGACCCACAGCTGAACTCTTCTCACTGTAGAACATTTCTGTGTTCACAGATATAAACCTATATCGGTAAGTTAATCCTTCACGAGTGTTCGTAACTATAGCTGGGTCAAATTACCGTTTTACCCTTATGTTACCTCTGGCTCCTTAAGTACCAGTGCTCCTCTAATGAACAACCTGTTTATGGTCCAACCAGTAAACAGAAAGTCCCTCTCGAGCCAGTGAGAGGGCGAGATCCCTTTGTTCAAGACCCGGAGTCACCACTTAAGGGAACACTCATCTACTTCTCCTAGAAGTGGGAAGGAGTGAATTCCATCTTGTGTTGTCATGTCCCCAGCCCCCCACTTATTGAGTCAGCGTGCAGGCCACTCTCACCCATACTAATCAAAGGACAATCCCTCGTGAGAAGGAGTTCATGACACACTCAGGATTAAGACTGAGTTACCTAGGTCATCCTATCGAAACAGTAACCTAACTAGTTAACGGTGTTACATCTAGTGGTTTACTATTTCGTGGTCCGGTCTTATGCAAACTCATTGCATAGGATACCCCCGCCCGCATGTCTCCTACATGGACGCCTTGGATCAATACGTTTGTATCGAATACAAAGTGTTACCAGGATAAGGTACCCAACCTTATCCCTATACTATAGACCTTTTAGGTTGTTACTTGAACACTGATCCCTGTATGTCCCCACATACTAGTTCAAGTTACATACAAACAACCTTGGATCTTAGTTTGTTGGATTTGGGTCAAATTGTGCAATATTTAACAATAACACTTTATTGTAGAAACTCAATAACACTTTATTGAAACAAGTATACAATTTGTTTACATTCACTATCTATGAGTTTTAGGGCATAAAACCCAACAGGTCAAACACTATTGTAAATATTCCACTCTAGAGAAGGGACGTGCACACCCACATCCTCGAGTGGTTGACATAGCTGACTGGCATATTCTGTACGATAGATGGGAGGTGTAACACCCCGTGCACATTTGGGTGTGTTTAAATTCCATGTTTCAAGTTGAAAGAAATATAAACTCTATTTTGGCTTGAACTTAGGGGTTTAATTTTTAAACCAAAGTGTGTGGGAGTTAAGTGTTAATTTAAATAAAATCTCCCTTTAAGTCTCTTGGGGTTGTATTCTGTTGAGGAAATTCAGCGTTTTAAATCAAGGTTATTCACGCTGAATATCGGATGTTGTTTGTGTTGAATCCTATTTTTGGGCTTAAGGCTATTTGGAAAAAGAAAAGAAATTCAAAGAAAAGAGAAGAAACCCTAAGGCTCTCATCTCCCTCATCTCTTTCTCTTCACGCGTGGAGCAGCCCCCTTTGCCGTTTGCTTTAGCGGCCGCGTGTCCCCTCCAGCCGAAGTCTCGCGCCGTCGCAGCCTAGCCCTTTGCAGTCGAGGAACGCCGCCGTGGGTTGCCGCCGCTCGAGCTCCAGCGCCGCCGTCGCCGTGTTCATCGTACCGCCCCTTCGTCGCTCGGATCTCCCTCTCTCTGCGTCAGTCTCTCTCTCTGGTGCTGCCGTGAGCCGTGAAGCTCGTGCGCCACCGTTCTAATCGCGCCGCCCCCTTCCCTCGTCCAGCCGCCGCCGCATTTCCCTCTCGGTTTCGTGGGTTCAAGGTGTAGAGCTCTTCATTCCTTGCGTTTTCAGCAAGAAAAGCTTGTGGGTAAGTCTCATACTCCCTCATTTGTATTCGTTAAGGCTCGATCTAACTCCCTTTAGTCCTTATTGGTTAGATCTTGCGCGGACAGCAGCTCGGAGTCTCCTTTCCTCGCGTTTTCGCCTCTTTCCAGCAGCGTCATTGGGCGTTCCCGGCGTCATTTAGCGATTTCGGTGAGTTTAGGCTCTTACTCGATCTTGGTTAATGTTGGAATCAAATATCCATTCTTGTTTAGTGCTTTAAATGGAATGCCCATTAGTTTTAGGTGCTGAAAAGTTTGATGGTGTTCGATATTCTGATCTGCAGCGCCGTAAAAGTGATCGATTGAGTTCGAAACTCTTTAATCTCTATACCCACTGCCCAAGGACTATTCTAGCGCATCGTTAGAGGTTAGAATAACCCGTCTAACACGGAAGTGAGTCCGTTTGGTAAGTTTCCTTGCTGTCCCTTCGCTTTTAGCGTTAAAGGTTGCTGGCCATTAGTGTTTTAGCCTTTGCATATCTAGGCTCGTAAGAGTTGCCTAACCTTTATAGGACCTAGTTCATGCTTTTAAATGAGTTATCACAACTGTTTTGGCTAGAAGCTTGTAGTTTTTCAATGGCCATTAAGCCTCGTTGCCTTAGTGTGTTTCCTGACCCTTTGTAGGTTTTTAAATCATGGTTTAAGTGAGCTTTTACTTGCTGTCTGTGGTCTAGAAGCATGGTTTAATGAGTTCATGTTGCTGTCCATAGCTTAAAAATCATATTAAGCCATGTCTCATTAGTTATCGAGGCCTTATTTGCATTGCCTAAGCTTTAGGAGCTCTTAAAATGTCGTTCATGCGATTTAGGTGGTTGTTGCTTGCTGACCAGTGGTTGTATAACCTTAATTTCGTCAACTAACAAATACCCACCGCCCGTAATGCCTTAGACGTGGTTGCCCATGGTTTAATGGCGTTGGGTTTTCAATTTGGGTTATGTTTAGATGCTGTCCAGCAAGGAAATAAACCGTTATTGGTTTAGTTTCGCCCTTAGCATCTTGTTTTAGGGTGCTTTCCTTTAGTATAGGGTTTAGGGTTTAGGGTTTAGGGTGCTTTCCTTTAATGATTGGTAGTTTGTTTGTAGCTGGAAGCTCGTTTTGGAGCGAGTCTGTGCAGTTCCAGCTAGCGTTGGTATTAAAAGCATTTGTAAGTAGTTTCTACTTGCTAGATCTTGTTTGATTGTGTGAGCATGATGTTTGTTTATGTTTACCCTTGTTCTTGTGTAAAGCATATTTTGTTCTATATAAATGTACTGAAGTGCTTGTGTGGAGCATGTTATGCTGTTTACAATCGTTCTGAATTGTTTGAGATGAGCTCGTTTTGTTCATCGCTTGTGGTAAACACGTATGTTGTTGTTGAAGCATGAGATATGTGACTGCTGAGTTGTGGTCGTTGTTTAAGCATGTTATGTCTGGGTCGAGCATGATTGGTTAGGCTAGCTTGTGTCACGGGAAGTGTAGCATAAGTCTAGTGGTAGCGTTGCATGACGCGTAATTCATGTGTAGGTGCGCAGCGTGGCGCGTAACTCACGTGTTTGGTTTAGCGTAGCATGACGCGTAATGCATGCGAGTGGTTGTGTAGCCTGGCGCATAATGCATGCGAGTGGTTTTGCATAGCATGGCGCGAAATGCACGTGTAAGGTTTTGCTCAGCATGGCGCATAATTCATGCGTTAGGTGCGGAGCATGACGCGTAAATCATGTGTGGTCTAGAATAGTGTGGGTGCATTGTGTGGGAGGCATATGCATGATGTGGTTTTGGTGCTTGTGAGCATGCGTTGGTTTATTGCTTTGAGAGCATGTTGGTTTTTACTGCTTTTGGAAGCATGATGTATGCGTGTGAGAAGCATGCTGTTTGAAATTGTTTGATGTTTGTGATCTAGCTCGTGTGAGCTACTTACCAGTACCGCGGTTGTACTGATACCCCCTTCCCCACCTTCCCCCCAACATTTTAGATGTTGCAGGTATCGAGGATGATCTGGACCTTGGTGGCGAGGAGGAGAACTGCGAGGAAAAGTTCCTAAAGTCTTGTTTTTCCTGTTGCTATGTTTTAAATGACTTTAGTAGGAACATAAGTTGTTTTGTATTAGTGGTTATGTGACGGTGAGTGATTCACGTGAGAAAGGTTTTGTTTTCGAGTTATGAACTAGACTTGCTGGTTTTGGTTAAGTTTAATAATATGTATAGCTAGTGGACTAGCTCTTGTTGTTAATAATGTCTTAATGTTCCGCTGCATGATTTTAGTTTTCTGAATGTTGCCTGGAGGTTTGTCTTGTCTAGAGGAGATAGGCTTGTGAATCTGGCTGTAGTTTGGTGGAGCTTGGTTGGTTGCCTATTTAGAAGTGTTAAAAGTCTTTAGCAGGTGTTGTAAAATTTTGGGATAACCAGTTTTACGGCGTTATGCTGCCGAAATTTTCGATACATTCGGTTTAGAGAAGTTATCCTAGTTGCTTATGAGTCTAGAGTGAGTAGTAGCGTTGCTAGGCTAGAGGTTAGAGAACCTGGGGCGTTACAGGAGGACCCCAAGTGGAAGGTACGTTAATCACAAAATTTCTATAACATGACATGTCAAATAGTATAAGTATACTTACTAATAATCTTTTGTGCTAGAACATGGGTGAGAAGAATAAACAGAATCTTGCCAAACTTCCTTTCAACCACTACGCTGGGTCAAAATCATTTCTTCACATACAACAGAAGAATGCAAGTTTAAAAATAATCTTAAGGGTAAGCTATTTTTTTCTAATATTACTAATATGTGCGAAATTTGAACTACAGAAAACTAGAGAAGGTGAGAATTTGGGTCCTATTGACTTATTTCATAAGACTAGATACAAGGAAGGAAAGGGGTGGGTTAGTCAAGCAGCCAATGAAGCTCATGTAAGTTTTCAACTTATAAAGTATGCTAATGAAAGTATCTACTTCATTACTTATTTGAATTTTTTTTTTGTAGGATCAAATGGTGGCATTGCAACAGGCACCCACCCCAGATGGGACCCAACCGCCTAAACCAGATGACATATGCGAAGCTGTTATGGGTAGTCGATCGGATCAAATTAAAGGGCTTGGTTGGGGACCAAAGCCGAAGTCGAGAAAGTGTACCTCCTCATCCGATGCAACTTCATTAAGACGAGAGCATGAACTAAGTGCAGTCTTGAGTGAGACCCAAGAACAGTTGCATGCAACAAAAGAACAGTTGGATTAGACAAACGAATAATTGAATGAGATTAAAGAAAAATTAAGTGCGACAGAAGAAAAATTAAGTGCAACGGAAGAAAAATTAAGTGCAACAGAAGAGACATTAAGTGCAACGGAAGAGAAATTAAGTGCGACAAACGAGAAATTAAATGCGACGGAAGAGAAACTTAATCAAACGCAAGAGAGATTGTTAGTGGTGGATACTCGAACGACTGACAATTTCTCTGAGTTAGCCAGTCTCAGAGACTTGGTTAATCAACTCATGCAGTCCCGAGGACCATCTAACTAGGTATGAAATTGCTAATTCACATTATGTAGTAATTGTCAAGTATTGTCTATAATAGAGACTTGTGTTATTGCTATCCTGCCGTTATGGTAGCACTATATTTATGTAGGTAACTATTTATAGGTAATAGTAATAGTTGTATGGGCTATCCTGCAGTTATGGTAGCCGTTGAGTATTGGTTGTTTTGTTTATTTGTTTTGTTTGAAGGTGTATGAGCACATAGGGGTGGGTTTGATTAGCTTTGCCTGTTGCACTAGTTCATATGTTCGAAACTTTGGGTAACGAAGGGAGACTAGTTCATGTTTTGATTAGATCACTTTAGATAAGGAAAAAAAGATTGGGTCATTATGCATGTCCATTAGTTACGTTGTTTGGTCATTATAAGTTTGGTGTTACACTTGATTGTTTTAGTTCTTTTGCTCGCTTATTTGTTTAACCTTTGAAAGTTGAGGGATGGGTTACTTTTCTAAGTAGTTAGAGTTTGAGTTTCATTAGTTTGGCATGTTGAACTAATTCATATGTTTGGACTTTGGTAGCTAGGAAGGGGGATTAGATCATTTTGCAGTGTTCGTTTTGATGGAACATGCTTATAAAGATTTGGTTCTTTTGATCCCATTGATGGTTCATTCATTGTTTGGTTTTGTTTGAAGGTTTATGAGCATGGGGGGTGGGTTGCTTTTATGTTGGACTTTGACTTAGGTATTATTTTTGAAACTTTGGGTATGGAAGGAGGACTTTTAGTTCATTTGCTTGCTTATCATATAACCTTTGAAAGTCGAAGGATGAGTTACTTCTAGGTAGTTTTGAGTTCATGTTTTTTAACCTTAGGTTACTTAGCAAACAAGTTGGTCGTTTATGTTCGTTGTATACTTGTTGAAGTTATTCTTTCAAAACTTTGAATTTTTTAGCTTCTCTAGTTCACTTGTTAAAGGATTTGAGCATGTGAGGGCAACTTTTCTAGTTCACTTGTTATGCCTTGTTTGAAGGCTTTCTAATGTGGGGATGGGGTATGTCTTGGAAATTTAGATTTGATTTTTTGAACTAGTTCTTATGTGTGGAATTTTGGATAAGGAAAAGCAAGATTGGTTCGTTATGCATTTCCACTAGTTACGTTTGGTTTTGTTAGTTGATAGATGATTTACTTAATCGTTTGTTTGTTCTTACGTTCGTCAGTTATAAGTTTGGTGTTATACTTGATTGTTTTTGTTCCTTTGATTGTTTATTTGTTTAACCTTTGAAAGTTGAGGGATGGGTTACTTTTCTACGTAGTTAGAGTTTGAGTTTCATTAGTTTGGCATGTTGAACTAATTCATATGTTTGGACTTTGGTAGCTAGGAAGGGGGATTAGATCATTTTGCAGTGTTCGTTTTGATGGAACATGCTTATACAGATTTGGTTCTTTTGATTTCGTTGATGGTTCATTCATTGTTTGGTTTTGTTTGAAGGTTTATGAGCATGGGGGGTGGGTTGCTTTTATGTTGGAATATAAATTAGTTATTATTTTTGAAACCTTGGGTATGGAAGGAAGACTTTTAGTTCATTTGCTTGCTTATCATATAACCAATGTTTCGAGTTGAAGGATGAGTTACTTCTAGGTAGTTTTGAGTTCATGTTTCTTAACCTTAGGTTACTTAGCAAAAAGTTGGTCTTTTATATATATGTTCATGGTATTAGTGTTGATGTTATGCTTCTAAAGCTTCGATTTTTTTAGATTTTTTTTTTAATTTGTCATACTTATCCTATATGCTTATGAATTTTGACAACTTTATTTTTATTCAGGATGCCAGGTCGAACTTTACTTTTGAAGGAGCTAACATGAAGATGAGAACGTTTTGAGGTTTACTTTTGAAGTCCATTTCAATCACTTTAGACGACTTTGTCTTTGTTAACTTCTCTTGTTTATTAACTTTGTACTAGTCTTTTTTAATTTCTCTTGTTTATCAACTTTGGATACTTTGTTAACTTTAAGCTTGTAATAAAGAAACGATTTTTTGTTGAATTTAAAAGTTCATTCGTACATTACTATCATTTATTTTTATCCAGGATGCCAGTTCAACGAGTGTTTTTGTAATATATAAATATGAAAAAAAAAATGAAAAGCCAACGGTTTCAGGCTGTTGGCAAATATACAAAGCGAATAGGTAAAAGTGTTGGAAAGTCTTAGGAAAAAAGCCAACGGTTTTGGAAAAACCGTTGGCGAAACTAAGAAATGCCAACGGTTTATGAACCGTTGGGATATAAAAGAAAACCCAACGGTTTAGGAACCGTAGGCAGCTATCAGAAATGCCAACGGCTAGAACACCGTTGGCAGTTATGGTGTTTACCAATGATACTCAAAACCGTTGGCATATAGTCGAAATGCCAACATTTTTTAAAACCGTTGGGGTTTCAGCTATATTCCAACGGTTTTAAAACCGTTGGAATTTCCTCTGATTTCCCAACGGTTTTTTGAAAACCGTTGGCATTAGCTACCTCGACTCAGTTTTGTCGACGACCAGCCCGACGATAAAAAAAATCGTCGGTAAGGGTTACACCAACGATTTTCGAGTTCACCCGATGGTTTTTTCCGTTGGCGTATCCCAGAAATCTTGTAGTGAGAGGCGGTATGATCTCTTCTCCAACACCTACAACCTAGGTTGGAGGGATCATCCGAACTTTAGTTATCAGAATGAGGGTCAAAGTTTTGGCCGGTAGCAAGCGACTTCTAGCTCGTCAGGTATGCCTCTTGAGGATATAGTAAAAAGTCTTGCTGACAGTACTTTAAAATTTCAACAGGAAACGATGAATGACATGCAGAACCTGGACAATCAAAGACGTAGTTGGCCACCTTAGTTAGTAAGCTGGAGGCTAAATATGGAAAGCTACTTGCATAGCCTCAAGCATCGAAGAAAGAGAATGTGAACACCATCACTTTGAGGAATGACACTGTTTTGTGATCCCAGACTTCTACCCGTCCACCCTAGATCTTAATTCCATAAGTTGACGAGAAAAAGAAAAAGATTGAAGATGAGAAAAACGATGAAGTAACTCCTAAACCTTCCCTGTTTATTCCTGAGTATAAAACTGTTACCCTTTTTCCTAACAGGTTGGCCCCACCACTGCTTAGGAAAGAGGAGGAGAACAAGGATGTCCTGACTTTCAAGAAGGTCAAAGTGAATATCCATCTACTCGAGGCCATTCAACAAATTCTAAAGTACACTGAGTTCATGAAAAAGTGGTGTACCAAAGAAGAAGTCCTCAGGTAATTAAGAAAGAGGTTAATGAAAATGTCTTGATGCTTTGTTTTAAACTGATGCCTAGAAAGTTCTTGGATCCTGACATGTTTTCTCTTCTGTGTATGATCAGTAATCATAGAACTTAACATGCTATGTTAGATCTAGATGCTTCTATGAATGTGACGCCCTTATCTTTGTTTAATCATGAGCTAGGACTGTCAAATCTACATGATATAGACATTATCAAGCCTATAAGACATAAAATTGGAAGTTTAGGGACTTATTAGATAATTTTTGAAGTTCAAGCACTTATTAGACACGATTATGAAAGTTTATGAATCAAACTTGTAATTTAACCAAAGTTAAAGAGGAAAAAAAAATCAATTGATACCCTTGAACTTTTCATTTTAAGTTAATTAAAATTCTAAACTAATAATTTCACCGATTAAAACTCTTAGCTATTAGTTAAATTGGAGGTGCATCGATGAAGGCTATCGCTTTATATATTATATGAGGAGGAGGGAATAAGGCCTTTCTTTTTAGTTCAACAATTGTAGGAGCGAAGAGTCCAACCATCTACCTTTGGAATGGTAAATGATCCTTATCCACTTGATGAAACATGGTTCAAATTCATGGTAACAATGTTCTCTACTTTTGCATCCAAGAAAACCATGACACCATTGATCTTGGCAAAAACAACGAGAATCCATTTATCACATTATCCCCTAGAATCTAAAATGCCAACAATTATATAAGTTGCACCACATACCGTACAATGTGTTCATTACTCGAGATAAATTCTTCCAACATGCCAATAGCATGGAATTAGAAAAATATAATGCCACTACCATCCCCACCCACTACATGCATTTAACCATTTTTCCTTTTATCTTTAGTGTAAAATATAAAATAGTAGCCTATATGCACTAATAATTCATCCAACAGTTCTCTAACAAAATTGAACAAAGATATAAATTGAGTCACTTAGGTAAGTTTAGAGTTTAATTAGATGAATCAAAGTTTTAAGGGTTGAAATTATTAGGTTTGAGTTTTAATTGATTCAATCTATCCAAGTTAAAAGTTCTAATTAATTGAGAAAATTATTAGGGATTTTAATCAATTCAACCTATAAATTTAAGGAATTTTCTAAAATTAAATTTAATTAAACTTTAAAATAATCAATTTCAATAAAAATTATTATAATATATACTTAAAATATAAGATGTATAATTTTCATATGGACATCCACTGACAATAAAAAACTTACATTATAATAATTAAGATATGTTCAACTCATAAATTTAGAAAGTATATCATCCGTTTGGTTCATGATTTGGAAATTATTTTAGAAAATAAAAAATGTAGTAGAAAATGAAAACAAATTTTTTATTTTCACTATATTTCAAAACCTGTTTGATTCCAATAAAAAACTTTAAATTTGAATTCAGAATTTGAAAACTGTGTTTGATTGCGCATTAAAAATGCATGAAAAGACTAATATGTGTTTAGTAAAATTTCTTTTTTTCAAGAAAAAGTAAATTTAATATGATCAAATAATTTTGTGAAATTGAAAGTGTGTGAAGGTGAATATTATTATTAGTAAAAGGAAGAAAACCTAGATGTGCTAATACAATAAAAAAAATATTGTAGTACATCATAATCAATAGATTTTTAGCATGCTAGAGATTGTCTGAGGGTATAATTTGACTTTTTTTTTTTTCGTTGAATAATCAATTATGAAATGAAAAAATAAAAACGAGAAGAAAGAAACTTGTTGCAAGTTAAAAGAAAAGTATAGTAGAGATAATGGAGCAAACAAGAAATTTTGATTTCTTGAAATACAAGTGATACAATCTATAAGAAGAAGATAAATCTTTTGAGAATATAAAAATAAATCTTTTATCTGACAAGAGAGAAAAAAAACAACATATCAACACATCACTTTCAACCACAAAAACTATTTACACAACAATATTTTTATGAAATATTATTCATTGGCATATAGGTCATTCAACATCTAAAGGTGAAGGGCCCGACCGATCATTTTGTACTCTTTTTTAGATTCGGAGAGAATTTGGATAATGAAAATATAAAATATTTTTTTTGTGGATAACACAACATTGTTTAACAGAGCAAAGGTTGTACCTTTGTTTCCATTATTTTGAACAAAATTAAAAAAACAATGTAAGCAACTTTTTGTCGTTTTTGAAAATAGTACTAATTTTTTGAGTTGTTTTTTGAAATTTATTTTTGAAAATAAGTATACCATCCCTTGTATTTTTTATTTCAAAAACATAAAAACGAAAATGGATCACAAACCAAAGGAGACTTAAATTTGTATGATCCGCTCTTGAGAAGTTTGTATTCGTATATGAATGGTGTAAAATAATGAAATTGAGAAAGTCTACATCCATACAAATTTGATTTATGACTTGGTAATTAGTAAAAGATTTCAATTTTTTTAAAGTTCAACAATATGGATTGTCGGGATCCAAATCTTTGACCTCTTAGTTGAAGATATATATGCTTTAACCACTTGAGAACCATACTTAAATCGACAGTAATTTGTAAAAGTTAGTAGGTAGGTAGAGAAATAATCCATGAAAATGAATTTATGTAGTTATTATTTATAAATGATAAATAAAGTTTCATAAACAATTTTTTAATTAAAATTTTTTAACTATGTCTTTGAACATTTCTATTACTTTGTATGAATTGATGTTTTTTCCCCCTTCTGGTTCAACATGTGGGTTGGGAATTCGAACCTCTAGTCTCTTAGTTGAGGATATATGTCTTAACTAGTTGAAGTATGTTCAAGTTGGTTATGTCTCGGTGTTTCTAAACATTCACTCTTCTTCTCTCTCTGTATAAAAGTGTTAAATTTTTTAAATAAAATTGATGTATTTTTAGAATATTATATCATGTATGGTAACGAAATTCGAACTTATCTGAGTTATGACTTCTTATAGGAAGAATGCTTTTAGCTATCGAGCTATGCTCAAATGGGTCAAAATCGATGATTTTTTGGTGAGTTAGATTTGGAACGTTGTGAATCATCATCATCAATTATGCAATACAAATTCCATGTGGGCTATTTTGAAAAAAGAATATTCTCCAAGTTTGAAAATGTTTTTTTTTTCTCTTCTATTTACCAAGTTTGCAAATGATGTCTTACTTTTTTCCTTTCAAATTTATTATTTGAACATTGAATCTATATAAAAAAAGGTCATTCATGATCTATCTACTCGATTAAACATAATATTGACTTGTAAATCTATCTTATAAATGACCTATAAAATATAGCGTATATAAGATCTAATTTTGTAAAAGAATTATTTAGGGGTGAGCATCGGTCGGTCGACATCGGTTTTGGGCTCAAACCGACGCCGACCACCGATACATCGGTTTTGATCGGTCGGTGGATGTCGGTTTTGAGAGTTTTGTGAAACCGACCGACCGACCACAAGCAAATATTGATCGGTTTCGGTTGGTTTGGGAAGTTCCGACGAAGAAAGAATGTTGTTCCCGCGAGGGGAAGGAGAAAGAAAGGATGGAGAAAAGATGGTGGGGCGGTGGCGCTATTTACAAGCAAAGGGAGACACAGAGAGAGAGAAAAAACAAACGAAGAAGAAAAAATACATGACGGCGAGACGATCTGTCGTGGCGTTAAACTCCAGCGAAGAGAGAGCATTGTATTTCGGTTGTTCCATCCGACGAGCAGGCGAGGTGAAGATGAGGAAGAGAGAGTGTGGATGTGGAAGAAAAGAGAGTGAAAAGGGAGTCTGAAGAAGAAAGAAGATGAGAGAGTTTGGGAAGAGAGAAGAATGTGAGAGAGAGATACAAAGATGGTCTTCCCAAGGGTTGCTGCAGGCAGCGCATTAATGTTGCCTGCAGTAGCGTCAACACATTATTAATATTATTATTATCGGTCGGTTCCGTCGGTTCTCGTCCGTTTTGGGCGAGCGGACCGACCGTCCCGATCAAGTTTATGAAAAAACCGACCGACCGACGTCGGATCGGTCGGTTTCGGTCGTTCGACTCGATTTTTCGACTTTTCTTGTTCACCCCTAGAATTATTCGAGAAAACTTACAAATATGACAAAAGTTAGAAAGTAATAATCAATTATTGTACTTCTCTCCACATCTAAATCAATTATCAATAATATAAGTCAATTATTACTAAAAACAATAAAAGGGCATATTACTGTGACCAAGTAAACTAGTGATCATTAGTTAATTTTTTTTTTTTTTGTTCAAAAAGAAAGTTAAAAGTTCAATTTCATCCATGTTATTTGGGTATAAATTTACTTTGGTTTTTATGATTTTAATACTCATTTGAAAAAAAAATCAAAATGAAAATAATCACAAATATTTGTGTTTATGGTTTGGGTGTAGTTTTAATTTAGTCTTTATAGCGGTAAAACTCTAAGTTAACTTTTATAGTTTGGTTATTAGAGGAACTACTTGGAAATAATGTCGAATTAGAGGAATAGTGAATGTAACAAAAATGGAGTGCAATCCTCAACTGAGGAAAGAAAAAAGAAATCTCAACCATAAAGTCTAAGGGTCCGTTTGCAATACATTTTAATTTGAATGTTTTTCAAGAATGCATTTTTTAAAAAAACATTTTGCATGAAAATTGTTTAGAATTTAAACACTTTTGGTTACATTCCCTCATGAGCGTTCTTATACCCACGTTATTATAACTCTTTTTAAAAAATTTGGTCATAAGTGGTTCTCTCAAATTGCTTTATTTCTTAATCTAATTTTTTAAGAAGTCATTTTTTGTTGTTGTCAACACTAGAATTTTTTTTAAAAAATTAAACAAAACATACCCTAAATCGATTACAAATGCTCTAGCATCTCATGCATGAAGAATTGGACAAAATTGAAAATCTTAAAAACATAAGGACCAAATGAAATGAAAATGATGTGAAAAGAAGTAAATTTGTAATATAAGAAAAGAAAAGGAATATATATATTAGAAGTAAATTTGATAATATGGTGATATGGATATGATTTGAAAAAGGCAAGGCAATCAAATAAAAATTGGGCGTATAAAAAGCGAATCAGGAAATGAAGAGGCCATAATTAAAGTACGAAATTGAATTCCTCTCTCTAACTCCAAGTCTCCAATCCCTTTTTCTTTTTCTTTTTCTCGCTCTGTTTTTCATTTTTCTCTCTGTCTCAGAATCTGAAAATGGGAGTCTGTGCTTCCACTCAAACAACGACGACGACGACGAATTCGAAACGCGGAATGAGACTTTCACAACAGACAAATGTGGATTCGATCAAGGTGATTCACATGGACGGCTTCATCGAGGAGTTCACCGATCCCATCAAAGCCTCCAAAATCACATCCAGAAACCCTAACTTCCTCCTCTGCAACTCCGAGCAAATGTCCATCGGCAGCCGCGTCCCCTCTCTCTCCGCCGATGAAAACCTCCAAATCGGCCAAATCTACTTCCTCATCCCTCTCTCTCTCGCTCAATCCCCTCTCTCCCTCCCCGACCTCTGCAATTTCGCCATCAAAGCCTCCTCCGCTCTTCGAACGCTGCATTCGCCCTTCTTCAGGTAATCGCCGATCCATCCACATTCCGTTAAATCGATCTGCTCTTCGATCGCCATTGCGCTGGCTTTGATCGGAGTTTTGTTCTTCTTATTGTTCTCGTTGTTGTCGATCCAATTCGAAGTCAAACCGGCGAAATGGATCGGTTCGATTCGATTCGGTTCGTTTATGTATCCTGCGTTTTAGGGTGAATTTGATTGATTGGTTAGAGATGTGGTTGATTTTCGTGTGCGTGTGTGTGTATGTGTGAATGGGAATTGAAAAGGCTTTGGGATTCTCTTGTTTTGGTTTTGGATTTGGATACTAAACGACACGGATATCCCCACTGTAAATAATATTCTTCTTTATAAATCTGTCATCTTCTATTTTTTTTAATATATATATTTTAATGTTTTTATCTCTCCAATTTTCAACTTTCCTTTTCTTTAATCTAATCACAGTAATGGTACCGTGAATTAATAGGATCCACTCAACGTTCCAACCCAAATTGCAATATTTGTAAGTTAGCTTAGCTTCCTCCATTTCTTAATCCTATTTTATTATAGCTTAAATTATTCAAGTTCAACTCATACAAATATGAGATTTTGAAATTTTGTTTATGCATTCAATATTCGTTTTAGAATTCAAGTAGGACATAAAAACGAAACTTTATTGTCTAATTAGACATATAATCCAATTTTATGTCTCATTATTTTAAAAATGTTAGAAGTTAAATATTAACATTTTTTTTCTTACCACAAACTTAAGTCTACTAACACTCAATTTTATGTCACCCATGCTGCCCACACACAACTTTAAAAATAACTGGGAGCCATGGGTTAATACTCATATTAGAGACCAACCTAAGAATAGTTTGATAAGACACCAATTAATACTCAAAGGTGGATGATTCAATCTCCATCCCAGGTTAACTAACAAATAAAAGTAAAAAAAAAAAGATGAATTTGTTGTTAGAAAAATAAAAAATTTAACTTTCTTTTTAAATTATAACGACCCTACATTGACTAATCCTAGGGTCATCACCGCATGCATGCCTATTTGCTTTTAGAGAAACGATGTTTGGAAATAGATGTGTTGGAGAAATTTATGTCAATCACAAAGTTGCCACGTTGTTATTCAAAATTAATAACGAAATTACAAATAATTAAATTAAGGATCAATTATAAGTTGACATGTGTCCCAAATTTATTTAGAAGATAGAGTTAGTCAATCTTAAATTGAAATGCTACTTGTCTTGAATACAACCGTTTCATCAAGTTGGGTCATACGGTGTTTGGGTTTTACGGTACTTGATGACTAGGCCCAAAGTTAGTAAAGCCCAAGATCAATGAGCCTAAGCAAAATGGGCTAGGGCCAAGTTTGATGAGCCAAGTCCAAAGTCAATTAAGTCCAAGTCCAAGTCCATGGAGAACTCTATAAATGGGGGAGCTCTCCTTCATTTTGAGGGGTCAGAAATTGAACTCAAAGAACTCGAAGACTTCCAGAAGATAAAAAAGACTCTTTGAAGCTCACGAAGACCTTGAGACAACTTCAATCTCAAGAACAAGCTGCAAAGCCCTTGAGATGACTTCAATCTCAAGAACAAGCTGCAAAGCCCTTGAGGCGACTTCCATCTCAAGAACAAGCTGCAAAGCCCTTGAGACGACTTCAAATTCGAGAACAAGAGTTCCAGCCCTCGAGTGAAACACACACAAGAGAGAATCAAAGGATTATGTATTAGAGATTGTACTACTACACCCACAACATCAATACAAATACATAATTATTCCACGTGTCTCATTCTTTGAATTTACGTGTGAACAAATTGACATGCCCAGTGGGACCATCTCTACCTTTATCTCTTTCTCTTATCTCAAAACATAAGTGAAAACATGCCTTTCAAGACTTCCTCAATGAATGCTGCCATGAGCAATTTTTACACAGGTTCTACTACCCATTGTTGCTTCAATAAACTAAGGTTGTAAGAAGATAAAGCTCCTATCATTGTAAGCGAAGAAACAACATTGCAAAGGGAATGTACCAATGACAAGTTTCTTGTTAAGTATAACCCTTTGTTTGAACTCGATTTCGACGTAGTGACTGTCATGATGACTGAGACAAAGACTATGGAAGAAAGAATGGCGTGAAGGTGTTCATATAACACATGCGGAAGCAATTAAAGATCGAGGGCACTTAACTACATCAATTTTAGTCCTAAAGCATGCATGTTCTAAACATCCAGAAACAGAGAGTATAGAAAGACCAACCTTTTGTGGCTCAATAGATGGACCTCCGTGGAATCTTTATCTTCTCCAATCAACTCCAGACAACTGCTAGTGTCTTCCCCGCTATTCTCCAGGCCAAGAACGATTTGTGGGAGTCTATAGAGATAGGGATTGGAAAGGGAATGCTTAATGAATCAAGCTCTAGAGAGATTCTTTTAGGTGAGTGAATTTGAGACACAATTCTAGCAACATAACAATATGGAAATGACTCTCTTGGCTCTCAATCTGATTTAGCATCTACTTATAGAGCAAATTCATGCACCAAGGAGTCTCAAGATGAAGGACACATGGTGAAGAGCCAAGACATAGAGGATTCTAGGTGTTCTTGTAATATTACATGCAAGAATGCATGAACGTGTTGTAATTCCACTTTCAATTAACATGCAAGAGTGGGATTCCATGATATTCCACCATCTCTAATTTGATAGAAGATCAAATTTTGTCTTGCATTTTAATTTAAATTCAATTCCAAATTGATTTTAATTTAGTAATTGATTTGAAACCAATTTTTAATCAATTTCATGAGATTAATCAAATTAATGAATCTTACCTAATGCAATCCACTAATCATGAATCCTTATTCATGTATATAGTATTTAATACATATTTAAATACTTTTATCTCTCAATTAATAATTTAATTCATAATTAAATTATCGTGTCAATAATATCAAACATAATTGACAATAATTCCCTTTCTCGATTTTGAACAATTCAAAGTTTCCTATCTTATTGTTCTAAGCTTTATTCCGATATGAGCTAGCAGGGGGACCTAATGGACCTACAGATCATGGGATCCAACGATTCGAGGTTAACCGACTAATCTCAATAACCAAGCTAACCAACATTCGTTAACTACCGGGACACTCCACTATAGCCCAGTAGCTGCACTCCCCTCACCGTAGATATATTTCCATCCACTTGATATAACCATGTTCAGTAAGTCGATCCTTCACAAGTTGTTCATAGCTATAGCCGGGTCAAATGTCCGTTTTACCCCTATAGTACTTCTTGTTTCTTAAGTTCCACTAATTCTCTAATGAACAATTGGTTTATGGTCCAACCATCAAACCTGAGTCCCTCTCGGGCCAAGGAGAGGGTGGGGCCCCTTGTTCATGTAAACCCGAGACTTTCCTTGGATCATTTACTCTTGTCATCTATTGTGGTTTCATGGTTGAATTTAAGTTGTTGGGATTTACTAATTGAAAAGAAGAAAAGAAAATAAAAGAAAAGGAAAAGGAAAAGGAAAAACAAAAAAAAAAAAAAGGGAAAAAGAAAAGAAAGGAAGTGGGAAATGACAGCAAAAAAAAACCCACCACCGACAATGATCCTTTTCAGCTCATTTCCAGCCATTTTCTCATCATTTTCCATCCAAAATTTCAGAGCACTTGAGGGAGAGAGTGAAGGAGGAAGAAGAAGAAGATTTTCGTGGTTTTGAGGTTGAAGAAGATAGGAAGAGCTCATGCAAAGCCAGCCATAGCACAATCTGAGTTCAACCTGTCAACCTCTGGTTTTTGATTCGGTTTGAGCTACACAGAAGGAACTAAGAGGTGAGGTTTGATTTTCTTGAAAGTTAGTTCATTCTAACAAATTTCATGAAGAAAGCTTGAGCTAAATCGTATGAGAAGTTAATGGTTTTTGGAATGGAAAACAGAGCACAGGATTTTCGAGCAAAGCAGGAGGATCTCTGGTTTTCTCTGGTTTTTCGAGCATTCTGGGGTATACAAGTTGAATCAGAAGCTCTATTTGGCATGGTTGGAAAGCTTATTCAATTTCCTAAAACTTTCATGAAGAATTCAGGAGCCAAAAATGACTTGAAGTAGGTTTAATTTCAGGAGATAGATAAAGGGCAGCAGAGAACCTCAAATCTGTGTTGTCTGTGTTCGGGGCGTTTCTAGACAAATTGGTTGAGAATCTCGTTTTCATTTCTTCAGGTAAGTTGTAGAGTGTTCAAAAATGAAGAGTTTGATGTATAGTACATTAATTTTGGTTAAGTATTGAGGAAGTTATGGGTGTTGGAAGGTGTGGTATTGAATCTGGAAAATCTGGAAAGTAGAATGTGGAGTGAGATTTCTTATTCAAGTGTTTAGAATTCATGAGCATGGAAAGACAAAGCTAATTACGGTTCTAATGCTCGGTTTTGGTTGTTTGACAGGCCAAGAGGAAATAGGTCGGATCTAGAAACTAGGGAACTAGCTAAGACTGTGAGTGACAAAACGAATTTCGAAAATTGTTTCCAACAGTTGTTCATGTTTAGACGTTTTACATGCTTTTCTATGAATGATACATGGTTTTTATGAATGGTTTCAAGCTTAAGTTATGAGCTTAGATTTTCTAATGAGGTTTATAAATGAGCACATGATTATTGAGTTTCTGAAAAATAGTTGAAACGACATCCTTTTAAGCCAAACATGTATTAGCAAGAATTATTTAAAGATTTTCGGTTTTTCTTCCACGAGCAAGCTGAGTAAGCTTGGGTTTTACGAAAGATAATGATAAGCAGGCATGTTTAAACGTTTTCATGTGATTTTTGGAGATTTCTATTGACTACATGACTGAGATATTGAGCCCGAGGCTATATGGTACCGTGTGCACACAGGTTATATTCCGTTGTTGACGTTGAGTGTACTCCGTGACAACGATGCTGTCGTGAGTGCTGGGCGAGCCCCACTCCGACAAAGACGATGGGAGTGTTGGGTGGGCCCCACTACATCGTAGGACTAGTAAACGTTGGTTGTACTGGGCGTGCCCTACACAACGTAGATCGGTCATGTTAGTTAAAACGTTTGATGTACTTGATATGCCTTGCTAGATTTTTAATGATGAACCTGCGATGTTTTTGAGAAAGCTTTTATCATAGCACGTTTATTTTTAACGCCTTGGTTGAGCAGCTTTATACGTTTAAAGTTTTATCACGTGTTCTGATTTCCGAATGTACAGTTTTAAATTTAGTCACTCACTGGGCTTCGTAGCTCATTCTTTCAAAATGTTTTCCCACTTTTCAGGTAGAGATCGAGCTCCCGGTGCCTGATACACTGCCAACGTCTGTTGAAAGTTCCAGATCAAGCTCCAGTACGTGGGTGGAGTTGTATATTGAGTCTGTTTATATTGTAAATGTTTTGTAAGGATTGGATAATTTAGTCCTAGAGGTCGTGGTTGTATAAACCCCGGTTGTATATGTTTTTGGTTGTGATATCTATATCAGGTTATTTTCCAAACCGAGTTATGTCAGGGCGGCACCTTGTGTATGTTGAGAGGTTTTCAAGGATTCCGCTGTGTTGTGTTTAACGTAGAATATTTTATATCTAATATTAGTATGCTTATTAGGTTCAACGTTCCAGGAGGGTCAACGGGTATCGTTAGAGGAGGACGATGTTCGTTGGCTTCACGCCATCTTCCGGACTAAGCTAGCAGGTGGTCCGGGAGGGGGTGTGACAGTTCAAGTCCTAGAGTTAGTACTTAAGGGAACAACCTCTCTACTATCTCTAAAATGGGTAGGAGCGAATTCCGTCTTGCGAGACTACGTCCCCAGTTATCTATCTGATCGTATCCACAAAATGGTAGGCTTATTGAGTCGGTGATGTTTGGCCACTCTCACCCATGCAGATCAAAGGATAATCCCGAATAAACAGGAGTTCATAGTTTGTAACGCCCCAGGATTTTAAAACTAATCCAAGCGACATTACTAACTCTCAAACCAAACTAACCGATTGCACCGAAAATTTCGACAGCATAACGGCATACGTAGGACTAAACCAAAAATTTTTACAACACTTGTTAAGCATAAAACACACTTCTATAATTCAAACAACCCACAACTACACATCACCACAACTCCAAGGCAACTCAACAAGCCCAAAACTCCACAAACATAAGTGAGTCAGATCTCGCATTCTCATTTAACCACAACCAAACCACAGAAACAAAAGATACTAGATAAAGAATAACTTTATTAAATAAAAAGGAACGGAAACTACAGTTGAAGCTAACCATAACTATGACTTCTCAAATTTATACAACTAGACTAACCTTTAACTGAAATAACATAAACATTGTCCTATATAACCGGAGGAATAAATAACAATTGTAACAAAACTATATAACCAGAACTTGAAAACAAAGATGCCTAGACCAGTGGAATCACTCCTCGTGCACCTCCTCAACACCACCGGGCTCATCGTATGCAAACTCACCTGCATCATCTAAAAATGTTTGGGGGGAGAAAGGGGAGGGGGTTAGTACAACCACGGTACTGGTAAGCAGCTCACACCCGATGAGCCATCAAGCATCAAACAACAAAATCAACATGCTAGGCACACACATCTAACCTACTCTTAAGCAATAAACACATAATCATGCTTCTTAAAATGAGAACTAAACAACAAGACTCATGCTAACTCAACAGAATGACTCATGCATACACACATCATGCTATGCAACCCCACTTGGATTCCGCGCCATGCTCGCTTTCTTAGCACATGATTTACGCGTCATGCCACACACCAAAACACATGAATTCCGGGCCATGCAACGCAACTTAACACGTAATTTCCGCGTCACGCTCCGCACCAAAACATGATTTTCGCGTCATGTAACACACTCACACCCAGCACATGAATTACGCGCTATGCGCAGCGCACACTCACACGTGATTTACGCGTCACGCTTCGCACTCACAATCCACACGTGATTTACGCGTCACGCTCCGCACCAATAACATGATTTCCGCGTCATGTAGCGCAATCTTAATACGTGATTTCTGCGCCATGCTCCGCTCACACAACCCAGCTCACCTCTCCATGAGCACACAAGATCATGCAACTTGACTCACATACAACATAACCCAAAACAATAAAGCAACGTGCTTAAATCATCAATAGTTCAACATGCTTCCGATCAATGAAAACAAAAGTGCTTATCACATAAATCAAGTTACATATCAAACAACCAGGCATACTAGAAAAGCGATAAACAACAAACAATATGCTCATGTAGTCAAACAGACTCAACGGATAGAAACTACTTACCATAAGCTTACGAGGGCTTCTAAAGAACTCCTTAAACCGCTCAAAAGATTCATATAAACTCCTAAACAACAAGGATAATTTCCAAAAATTAGAACCAACCTACTGAAAACTTAAAACATGCTAGAAAGGCCTAAATCAACTGAGGAAAGTCTATTTCCTTGCTGGACAGCCACTCAAAATTCCCCAAAATAAAAACCCAAAACCTTTAGACCATGGGCAACCATGTCTAAGGCACAACGGGCAATGGGCATTCACCGAATGGCTATATTCAAGGCTTTTCAGCCGTTGGACAGCAAGTAAATAACACGTAAATAGCATTCTAAGGACTCCTAGCGATTGGGCAACTCTTCTAAGGTGTAGATAATAAATAGGTATAAATTAGCATGCTTTTTAAACCATAACCAGCAAGCAAAACCCATTTATTTTACATTTTAAGGACCTATAAAGGTTGGGCAACGCTTTAAAAGCCCAAACAACTAATGGGTATCGATTAAAACATGATTTTAAGGCTTAACACTTAACGGGAAACTCAACTTAAAGCTAACAAGCTTAGGGACTGCGATGAAACTTACCCAAACGGACCCGTTTTCACGCTAGACGGGTTGTAATAACCTCGAATAGCACACTAGAACGATCTTTGGGCCGTGGGTATTCAAGCTTAAGTGATTTGAACCCAATCGAACACTTAGACGGTGTTGCGGAACAGAAAATCCAATTCCAACTTAAATTTCCAGCACATAAACAAGTGGGTATTCTAATTTAAGATCTAACCAAGAATGGGTAGGCTTAAACTTACCGAATAGAGCGATTCTAGGCCAAATTATCTGCTGCACAGAAACGAATCTGACTGAACAAGGCAAAGGGAGGTTAGATCGAGCCTAAAATCAACTAGAACGAGGGAAGAGAGGCTTACCCAAGGAATTTACCTCGCTAATCAACACACGAAAGGAAGATTTCAGCCACAAAACCCACCGAAACGAGCATAAAACCGCAGATCTGAACAGCGGTGAAGCGGTGGCGACACACCTTGTTGCAGCGGCGGCGACGCGTCGAGGAGGCGGCGGCAACGACAGCTTTGGTTTCACGGCAGCGACACGGGCTTCACGGCTAGAGGGAGACAGATTCGTGGAGAGAGGGAGAAGAAAACCCACGAAGAAAATGAGGGAGAGCGCGCACGAAGGGACTGCAACCCACGGGCTTACCAGCGACACTCACGGCGGTGTTGCTCGAACTCTGGCAGTGGCTGGTTAGTGGGAAGAAGACACGGCAGGGAGGGGCGGCGCACGGTAGAAGCAAATCGAGAGAGGGGGGGCTGGCGGCTGAAATCGTAAAAAGGGGGGCTGGTTCACGGCAAAGGGGAGAGAAAGAGACGAGAGGGAGAGAGATGGGTTAGGGAAATTAGGGCTTTTCTTTTCTTAAGCTTAATTAAATTAAACTTAATCCAATTCCTTTTCTTTTAAAAAGAAATTAAGAATGAAAAACCCATTCTATTTAGGATTTAGAATTCTAATTAGAATACTAACTCCTATAAGGTTCGGGAAAGAAAATAACCCAATTGATTTAGGATTTGGGCCTTTTGATATTTAAAATAAATATCAATATTAAACCTCCAAACTTAGGAATTAAAGATTTAATTAAAAAAAAAAAATCTCTTTTCCCTAAATTATCGAAATTTAATTTAACGACCCAAGGCTAAACTTAAATTCTAATTTTTCAAATTAGAGTAAAAATGCCCAATTAATTCCAAAATGGCTCGATTTCGAAACGTGGGGCGTTACATAGTTAGCTCAGGATTAAGATCGAGTTACCTAGGTCATCTTGTGAGAAAGTCAGTTTCTACAGTAAACAGTGTTAGAAAGAGAAAGTGACTTATTTCGCAGTCCGGTCTTATGCAAACTCATTGCATAAGACGCCCCCACTCACATGTCTCCACATGAACGATTTAGGATCTCATCATTTGTACTTAATACAAAGTGGACCGTGTCCATAGTGTCCCCAGGATAAGGTACCCAACCCTATCCTTATACTATAGACCATTTTGGCTATATACTTGAACTTGATCCACTTCTATGTCTCTACATATAGTTCGAGTTTTCACTTTATAGCCAAGGATCTTTAGTTTATTGGATTTAGGTTAAATATTTGCAACTTACATATTCAATAACATCTTTTACTGAATAACCTCAACAACGTCTTTATTGAAAATAGAATATGTTTAATGTTTTACAAAACTACGAGTTTTAGGACATTAAACTCAACAAACTCCCACTTGGACTAAAACTCTAGTGGGTTACAAAAAGTTAGGTGTGAGAGATAATATACATAAAGACAATAAACTAGGGCATCAACCATACCCTTACATGGCTGAGATGTAGAAGCACATCAACACCTTGATGAAGGCGATTGAAGAAAGAGATTCTCAAATTGAGCACCTAAAGAGCCAGATTGAAAACCAAAAAATCGCTGAATTAAGTCAAACCCATGTTGTAAAAATTCATGACAAAGGAAAGACTATAGTGCAAGATGATCAGCCACAATGTTCTGCTTCAATTGCTTCACTATCCATCCAACAACTTCAAGATATCATCACAAACTATATCAGAGCTTAGTACGGTGAACCTACTTAAGATTCCCCCTTTTATTCCAAATCTTATACTAAGAGGATTGATAACTTGAGAATGCCTATCGGGTATCAGCTGCCAAAGTTTCAGCAGTTTGATGGAAAGGGCAATCCTAAACAACACATTGCCCAATTCATCGAGACATGCAAGAACGCTGGTATTCGAGGAGATTTACTAGTCAAGCAGTTCGTTCAAGCACTTAAAGGAAATATCCTTGATTGGTACAATAATCTAGAACCTGAGTTAATATACATTTGGGAGCAATTCGAAAGAGAGTTCTTAAATTGCTTCTACAGCACCAGGCGAACTGTTAGCATGTTTGAGCTCACGAACACTAAACAACGAAAATGTGAACTCGTTATTGACTACATAAATCGTTGGAGAGCCACGAGTCTTGATTGAAAAGATTGCCTCACTGAACTCTCTACCGTTGAGATGTGTGATAGCACCTGAAATGTGCTATTTTATTACGTTTAATTTAATCTTGTTAGTTTCCATTTTATGGTTTTATTGTTTGTTTTATAGGAATTCGAGCACAAGAGGGCAATTAGGCCTAATTGTCAATTCAACGCTAATTCGGGAGTTTAAGGACATTTTCAAGCTATCTTGGAGTCCCAGAGATGACCAGGAAGCTTAAGGACGTGATCGGACTGTTCGAGCCTCGAGATTGGAGTCAATTGGCATGAAAAGACGCAGTTGGGATTTGTCTACCTGAGAGGTAGCGTTGAGACGCTACAATCTCAGCGTCATGACACTGCCACAAAACCAAGCCCGCGGACGGAAGCGCCAGTGTCTCGACGTTGGCGATTGATTGAAATAGACCTCTTTTCTGATTTTAGGTCATTCTATGTTTGTTTCCAGTCGCTTTTCTCTTTTTCTCTCCAATTCCTTTATGTTTTCTAGTATTTTCTCAGTTTAGATTAGTTTTAGGTTAGTTAATCGAGCATTGGGGCTTAGATTAGACTCGTCTATGGCTGTTTAAGCGTGAATTACTATAATCAGAACCTCAGTTGTATGTCTATTTAATTTTCATGAGATTTCTAATATGTATTGAGATTTTTCTGAATGTTTTATGTTGCATTCTATGATTCTCGTTTAAACAATTGTGTTTGCATATTAGTTTAAGAATTGACGTCTCTTAGATTAGTTGCAAGCATGGTTTATTAGTTATCATTAGAGAGCCACTAGGTTGAGGCGGATCCATCGCTAGTTTGACGGTAGTCTAGCGTAGACTTCATATAGGCCTAAGAACATATGAGAAATTGATTTAATCTAATTAGAGAATTTTAATTTCTAATTCAATTAGACAATTCCGGGCCTTGAGCGATAATGCAATTAGCTAATTAGTATTTTTGAGGACTCATCTGAATATTAATTTAGCTATTTAGATTTAGATTGAGGATTTATCGATCTAAGCATGATGGGAAGCGGGTGCAATTAAACAACCAATTGGTTAATGAATTCGTGGAGTATCGGGTAAGTTAATCAATTAGACACAGGCTTAGTAGGTGGACTATCTGAAAAACCAAGAAGCATTTCAGGCTCAGAATGATTCAGTAACATTAATCTTTAGATAATCGATGAATGAATTTGAATAAACTAACATCGAGTAATTCCGATTGCAGTGAACACCAAGGTACGATTAACCTACCCGCCACTTATTTTCCTGCATTTACTTTTCTGCTATTTAATTTTCAGCCTTTTGTTGGGTTTTATGCCTTAAAACTCGTAGATAGTGAATGTAAACAAATTGTATACTTGTTTCAATAAAGTGTAATTGAGTTTCTACAATAAAGTGTTATTGTTAAGTATTGCACAATATGACCTAAATCCAATAAACTAAGATCCAAGGTTGTTTGTATGTAACTTGAACTAGTATGTGGGGACATACGGGGATCGATGTTCAAATAACAACCTAAAAGGTCTATAGTACAAGGATAAGACTGGGTAACTTATCTTGATAACACTATGTGATACGACACACTTTGTATTTGATACCGACGTATTGATCCAAAGAGTCCATTTAGTGGACATGCGAGCGAGGGTATCCTATGCAATGAGTTTGCATAAGATCGGACCACGAAGTAGTTAACCACTAGTTGTAACACCGTTAACTAGTTAGATTACTGTTTCAATAGGATGACCTAGGTAACTCAGTCTTAATCCTGAGTGTGTCATGAACTCCTTCTCATGAGGGATTGTCCTTTGATTAGCATGGATGAGAGTGACCTATACGCCGACTCAATATTCTTTCCTTTTTGGGGACAAGACTGAGTGGGAGGCTGGGGACATGACAACATAAGAAGGAATTCACTCCTTCCCACTTCTAGGAGAAGTAGATGAGTGTTCCCTTAAATAGTGACTCCGGGACTTGAACAAAGGGATCCCGCCCTCTCACTGGCCTGAGAGGAAGTTTCTGTTTAACGGTTGGACCATAAACAGGTTGTTCATTAGAGGAGCGCTAGTACTTAAGGAGACAGATGTAACATAGGGGTAAAACGGTAATTTGACCCAACTGTGGTTACGGACAGTTGTGAAGGATTGACTTACCGGTATAGGTCTATATCCATGGGCACAAAAATGTTCTATAGTGAGAAGAGTTCAGCTGTGGGTCTTTAGTGGAATGACTCACAGTTAATGAATACTGGCTAACCTAATTAATGAGTTTAGTCAGTTAACTTCATATCATTGGATCTGTAGGTCCATTAGATCCCCCTGCTAGCTCGTAAAGAGTAATCAGGAGCAATTTATCTTGAAAAGAATTTGAATTCTTCAAATTCATTATGGGAATCAAATTAATAGTATGAGATACAATTAATATAATGTATGGTGATACATTATAATATAAAGTTTAATTTGTGATTAAACTTTATTAATTGAGAGAATTATATATTTGAAGGAGTTCAAATATATGTAATTAAGTATATGATATTTAATTAGTAAATTAATTAATTAATTATGAATTAATTAATTATTCAATTTAGTCTAATTAAATGTGATTTAATTAAACAATAAATTATGAGAGAATTAAATAGTTGAAGAAGTTCAAATATTAATATGAATTTGATTCATATTAAATTTATAGGATATAAGAGAATTTGAAGGAGTTCAAATTTTAATATGAATTTAATTCATATTATAGAATTAATTAATTGAAGGCCTGAAAATTAAATATATGATATTTAATTGGGTAATTAATTAATAGAAGACCTGAAATTAAATATATGATATTTAATTGAGTAATTAATTAATTATGGAATTAACTAATTGGGTAATTGATTAATTATGGAAATGATTAATCACTTATGGAAATGATTAATCATTTAGGGCCCGTTTGGCCCACCGAGTATGATAAAAAAATTGGGGACATTTTATTCAAACCCTCGTTTGGCCCGTTGAATAATTTGAACGGTGGGAAAAGAAAATCAGGCTCCCTGATTTCGTTATTCATTGCCTCTGATCTCCATCTTCAATGCTCCTGATTTCCCTCTTGATTTCGATATTCAACTCTCTCTCTCTCATCATTCACCTTTCTCACCCTTTGGATCTAGGGTTTCTACCCTTTCTTCTTCCCGTGCATCGTCTTCTTGCTGTTTATTCTTCCAGTCCCTCGTCTTCTCTCTCGCCGGTTGTTCTTCCCATGCCTCGTCTTCTCTCTTGCCGTTTGTTCTTCCCATGACTCGTCTTCTCTCTTGCTGTTTGTTCTTCCCATGCCTCGTCTTCTCTCTTGCTGTTTGTTCTTTTCAGCATCTTTTCTCTCTTGGTTTCCAGATCTGAAACCCTTTTACTAGATCCCCTCGCCGCTCTAAATAGGGTTCCCCCTCTTGCCCGTTTTCCTTCGTCTCTTCGATTTTGCATGCGCGATTTCATGGGGAGACGACTTCGGATTTGTGTGGTAGGGGGTTGGAAACAATTTGATTGGAAAAAAAAAGAAAGAACCACCCAAAAAAAAAAAACATATTCGCGTAGTGAATGAAAATGTTGAAGTGAATTTTGAAACAATTTTTTTAATTTTTATAACTTGTTTTGTTAAAATTTATTTTTGAAAGAAAAAAGATTCTAAATAATGGGTTTTCCAATATGAAATCATGTAATAACTTCAATTGTGGAAAAATCATGACCCTAAGCCAAAGAAAGTGAACCCTTACCTTGGGTTCTTTTTGTTTCATTTGAAGTTAAACACATCATTCAACCCGTCTACCCAATACTTTCTTTTTGTAACAATTGAATCCATGTTCGTTTTTTATTCATATTTGCAAACTACAATATTGGACATACGAAGTCGTTTGAGTGAATAAAAAAAAATGGTCAAGAAAAAAAAATCAACTTGAATATTTGATTCAGATTCTCATGTGAAACATATCAGCAATCCAAACACAGGATATTTTAACCCATACTAAAATAATCTGCATACCAAACACAGATTATTTTATCCCAAACTAAAATAATTTGCATCCCAAACACAGATTATTTTACCCCAGACTATGATAATCTGCATCCCAAACACAGATTATTTTATCCCAGACTATAATAATCTGCACCCCAAACACAGATTATTATAACCCCCAGACTATTATAATTCCCAAATTATTATAACCACCAGATATAATAACCAATTCAGCACCCCGAACAACCCCTTATGGAAATGATTAATCAATTATGGAATTGATTATTTGTGAATATTTATTCATGACCTTTTTTCCTATAAATAGAACACTAAACCCTGTGACACAAAAATAAGGCCACAAGAATGCACTCTTGCGTTCTCTCTAGCCTCCCTAGTCACTCTCTCATATTCTCTCAACTCAAGAACATAAAGGGAGAATATTTTTCTCTCTAAAGTTTTTCCCATTCAAGAGTAAGTAGTCCCACAACTACGTTCCTAATCTCAAAGTCATAGCGGGGAAGATCAATTGGTGGTGTCCCAATTGTTGACGCTTGGTCCTTATGAAATCAAGAAAGGCGTTCTTGATATTTCAGATACGACAACGACGGTATGTATGCTTCTCCCCTTTAGATTAGTTCTAAGGTTGTATGCTTAGCCTTAATAAATAGATTTAGAATAGTTTTCTGAATCTTTGCCAATGTATTGGTATTTTGATAGAAACAAAATTAACTACGAATCGGTGCCAATTCGCTTCTGCTAACGGAATTAGGGAATTCCAATCTTACACCTTTATCTTTCCTTGCTTTCAATTTACCCAAATCCAAACCCCCCCATTAGTCCTGTCGTCACAATAAACCTGATTTGGACGAATTAACAATTGTGCTCCCTGTGTTCGACCCCGACTACTATTTGATTTCAAAAGAAAATTTTCAACAAGCTCATCCATTGTGGTGATGCTATCCGGTGGAAAAGAACCTAACCATGCTTCTGCATTACCCTGAAAAGAAAATGGAAAAAGTTTCAAACACAAAGTTTCATTGGATACTCCATTAAGCTTGAACGAGTTGCATATTCTCAAGAATTGCTTCATGTGCTTGTGAGGATCTTCACTAGGAAGTCCTGAAAATTGGCCTATAGTCTGAAGCATTTGGAACATGATTGGTTTGAGCTCGAGGGGAAATTATCACTTTTAAACAGGGACCACAAGAAGGAGTAGACACAACATGGGAGCACTTTAAGAAGTTGATTAGGAAATGTCCACACCATGACTTGCTTGCTTGTCTTCTAGTAGAGCATTATTTTTACAACAAATTGACTCAAGCTTCCAAAGTAGTGGTCAATGCATCAGCTAATGGTTTGTTGCTTAAAAAGACTTTCAATGATCTAGAAGTAGTGTCAATGTCCAAGAAGTCAATCATCTAGAGACACTATCAGACCAGATGTTAACTATGAACGATAAGCTTACGAGTCTTACTCTAGGGAATCAAGTTCAAGTTGCAGCCGTGAGCCAAGCTTCAACCCCCATTTGCACTACTTACGATGAAGAGCATTCATTTGAAGATTGTCCTCAAAATCCAACATCAGTATATCTTGTAGGTGCACAGAACAGAATAAATCCTTACTCTAACACATTTAATACCAGATGGAGACAACACCCTAACTTTTCATGGGGAGGACAAATTGCTAGTACTTCCAATACAAACTCTTTTGTTAAGTAGGGAGGACCACCAGGATTCAATGGACAAGTTCAACTAAAGATTGCACAGTCTTTGCAACCGCAAATGCAACAACAACCTATGCAAGTGCAACCCCAATCAACATCAAACTTGGAGAATCTTATGAGGGAGTTCATGTCTAAGAATGACTCTGTGATTCAAAGTCAAACGACTTCCTTGAGGAATCTTGAATTTCAAATTGGGCAGTTAGCTAAAGAGATGAGGAACACACCAATAGGGACCCTACCAAGCAATACAGAGAACCCAAAAAGAGAAGGCTTGAGCAAGGATAAAGTCTCCATTACCTTTATTGATCCAAAATAATTTGAGTATGAGATTGTGTAAATACGTATACTATTTCCTTTCCTTTTGTTTTGTTTTGTTTGTTTTTGTTTATTGCCTTTTCTTGTGTTTTTATAAAATCCAAAAATAATGTGCATAATGTATAGTGTGGTGGAAAACCAAGAAAATCAAGTCTTGGTTAAGAGGGAACCTTGTCTAAGGAAAATCTTGTCTAAGGAAAGAGGTACTTAAGTCGATTGCAAAGGAACACCTCTACTTGGAGCTTTACCTAGAGGTTGAATTAACTAAGACTTGCATTTTCCTAGGTTACCAATGTTCTATCTTATTTCTTCTTCAAGTTTATAAATTCTTCTTCGCTATTGGATGCTTAACTTGTGTGAACTTTCTAAAAATTTTGGTTAAGTGTGCAGTAGAATGGTTTAGGGAAAAGGAGAAAGCAACTGAAAAAGGGACAAGATTTGCGATACAAATGCGGTCGCAAATTGAGGAAAATCGGGGGCCCTAGAGATGACGTCAGATTATTCAAATAAGAAAATTGGAAACCTATTTAAGGCAACTAAAATTTGACTTGGGTCAAATTTCTTTTGAAAAGGATATTTAACGTCTTTCTCTTGACCCAACTTTCCCGCCAAGCTCCACGTAGACTCCGACCACTTGTTTCGACCACCATACCCATCAGAAATCGCCCACATTCTGTTCAGAACTCGCCGACGAGCCCTTCTGTCACTGTTGGGACCGCAAAGTGCATGGGCCGCAAGTAATGTAAGACGGTAAGTAAACCGAATATCGTATTCCACAGGGAATAGTTTTAATCTAGGCGAATTAACCAACTAAACACTAAAATTACTCAAGACAGACATTATCTAGGGACCTTAATTGTAATAAGAAATGGGATCATAAATTGAACAAAATGATAAAACAAAAGAGGCAATTTGATCAAGCAATTCGGAAACACAAAAGAGGGAGATCAAGTTAGACGAGAGGTAGGGTCTTGAATTTCGAAATACAATCAATTGATTATTCTAATTACCAATTGTCATGTCCAATCTAATTATAAATCTAGAATCTCCTCGATGACATAGGTTCTCCGGTCGATTTCCCCTAATTCTAACTAACTCATTTTAACAACCTAAGTGTCCTTAGCGCCATTAAATGGATTAATTAATAAGCCCTGATTCATTATCAATCTCTAAGCCTAACCAACTACTCTCGCTGTCACTACGAGCAGTTAAGCCTAGTTGTATGGGCTACGTTCTAACTTAGTTTCTCTCCGTCGAGTTTCCACTAAGTAACATTTTTCATCATAAATTTGGCCAGAATTTATAAAGCATTAAGAATACCCATACAAATAACTAGTATATTGGACACAACAACGAGTAATTAGAACAACATTTCAATTGTATTCCTTCGTTCAAGACCTGAAAGTCGGCAGTTTAGCTATACATTGTCATTATATATACAATCTCCAGCATATTCATTGTAAAACAGTAAATGGACAAGCTAAGCTTAGGGAAAAGAAATTAAACAGAAGACGAATCCTTGCTTACAGCCTTGATCCGCCACGATCGGAACCCTAGCAAGCTCCCGATCCTCCCCAAGAATGCCCAAAAACACTCTTTTAGAACTTCTCTCTCTAACTCTCTTCCCAGCCCTCAAAAGGGCTCAAGGAGCCTTGTGATAGCGAGCATAGCTAGCTATTTTTCTCTGATTAATTAAGCTAGTCTTTTACAATTATTTGCCCAAATTTATGCATTTTTATGTTTTATTTGTAGGAAGTATGTGTTTGAAGCTTAATTCAGCAATTGGAGTCAAATGGAGTCTTCAATCTAAAAAACAAAAAAAAAATCATAGCGTTGCGACGCTATAGGCAAATTTTCCAAAAATGCGGTATCGCGACAGCGTCGCGACGTTGTCCATAGTGTCTCGACGCTGTCGCCAGATTTTCTATAAATTCATCTTTTCATGCTACGGCCAAGGGGAGTCCAATTGGTTAGATTTTAGCCCTAATTTCGACTAGAGACCTTTGGTGGGAGCTAAAGCAAGGCCAAGGAGCGGGAATCAAGCGAGAAGACGTGGAGATCGTGACGGGGACGTGTCGGTTTCGACGGATTTGAGTTTTCCTTTCTCATTCCCTTACCTCTTGTAGTTTTTATGGCTTTTCTTTCAATTAGTGTTTATGGTTTAAAGACTATGAATTGCTAGTTGTTTGTCTTAGGGATTGATGTAATTGTTTTAGTTTTTGGATTGATTTTAGGTATGAATGTGTTTTTATTTTATGCATGCAATTTTGTTTAATGCTTTCAATTACTTGATCACTAATTGAATGATTTAAGTGTTGAATCTAACTCGGGAGGGAGGATTTGGCTTTAAGACTTACTTTGTTTAATTGCATGACTAGAGTAGAAATTCTAAGTTTGTGACGGGATTTGGAATATCTTTAGAAGCGTAACAAGGACCGAACCGAATAATGCCTTGCATGTTAATGAACTTAGATAGGGATATCAAGTTAGTTTATATGCATGAGAATCAATTATACTCAGGAGAGGTAATCGTGATAAAAGTTTCCTTGGCTTGTAGAATAATTGCACGGTCAATTCATTCCTATTAATCAATCCTCAATCTTAATCAATGAAATCAATTCCCTAAGAGTCTTTCCATTTGAGTCTCCACTTTTATTTTTATGCTTTTAGTCTTTATTTTTATCTTTATCATTGAGTTTTGCTCCCTAAATAAAATTGGACAAAAGTATTCACGATACTTAATTTGCTAGAAAACCAATCCAGAGGACGACACTCGTTTTACACGAAAACACTATATTATTACTTGACCCGTACACTTGCAGTTAGCAAATTGCGCATCACCTTGCTTCCTTGCTGCTTGATGTCCCAAACAGAGGGAAATGCTGCTATTTCTAGTGCTCCAGATGCGATAGCGTCGTGACGTTGACGTCACAGCGTCGCGACGCTGTGACGTATCTGTCTTGTTGCCTAAGTCGTCCCAGCGTCGAGACGCTGAGGGGTAGCGTCACGACGTTGTCCCTTAGATTGAAATTCCAGCTCTTGGTTTTGGGCTGAACTTTGGGCCTTTCTCACCATATTTTTGGCCTCTGGCCTTCAATTTAAAGCCCTTTAATTCTCCCCTTGACCCATCCTTGATCTCTCATGATCACATCTTCATAAAATGGGCCAATTCTTCTTCTTTTTCTCCAAAAATTCATCCAAAAGCTCCTTGGGACAAATATTCTAAAATTAACATAATAAATCATTAAATCCACAATAAAACCCAACAAAACTCTTAAATCTAAGGATAAATTGATAGCATTTATGCAAGTTATCAGTCACACTGATGCAAACACCGCAAGCGTATGGGTCGTCACAAGTAATATAGTGATTTTGAGTATAGAGTATCGTCTCCACAGGGATTGAATTTATTCAATTAATTACCATGAATACTCTTGCTTAGCTTTATTTAGAGAACCAAATCTAATTCTAAAAAGAATAACAAAAAGCTAATCTAGAAAGCAAAAGATAAATGGAGACACAATTTGGAGGGATAATTCCAGAGTAATGATTTCATTAATTGGACCTTTAATCGCTTAATCAATTAGCTAATCTGGATTGATTAATCATTCAATTCATAAGTCTAGAAGCCTAATATCAAGGACTCTCCTATCGGTTTCCTCCTATCTCATGCCTTTTAATAAAGAATCTCCTTTCGGTTTCCTCTTTATTTACTTAGCATGGCATTACGACCCTTTAATAACAACCTCTAACGTTATTTAGTCTATCCTGTGTCACTCGGGTAAATAAACGTCAGTCATGCATTCAGTTCTAGTCTAAGCTTCTCTCCGTCGAGTTTCCACTTAGTAACAATTCATTTAATCAGTGATTAGTTGATTAAAAGCATTAAGGACAAAATGCACAAATGAATAATAATGACAATCAAACCAATTTAATTCATTAATCAAGCAAAGGTTCAACAACTAAATCAAACTCAAAGAATTTAGGAACTAACTACTCATAATCACTAAAATCCAATAGTTCCTAATCACAACAATTCTAGGAACTAAAACATAAAGGAAAAAGGAAGAGGAATGCTCATAAAAGTGTCGATCTCCTGGATCCCGCGGCGACCTCCATCGATCCCGAGCTCCAAAGATCTTCAACAAAGCTCCAAAACTCTCCCCAAAACCCCAAATTTTAGTGTGGACTCTAGAATGGGGTGAAAACCCACAAATTGGCTCCCTTAACCCGAATGCAAATGGCCCTTTTTATAGTTGTTCAGCAGGCGTAGCGTCGCGACGCTATGACGTCAGTAGTCTTGGGCTTCAAGTCGTCGCAGCGTTGCGACGCTACAGGGACAGGGTTGCTGTCCCATTTCCAGAACATTCTCACGTGGCTGCCAAGCGTCTCGACTCTAGGCCTCGGTCTTCAATGAATTGCTCGTTTTTAACTCAATTTTTGGGCCTCCAATTTTTCTTTCTTGGGCTCTTGGTTTGGATCTTCAATGATCATCTTCAAATTTCTCCAAAAGCCTCCAAAATGATCCAAAATCTCTCAAATTTCTGGTTTTGCTTCCTTGGCTCGGTTTTCTGAAATTTAAACATAAAATAGCATCAAAGAACACAATTCAAGCACAAAACTAGCTAAAAATAATAGGAAACTGATAGCATTTCTGCATGCTATCAGTCACTAACCCACAAAGTTTCGCTGTAAGATGAAGCCCCAATCAGCTCCTCAGACGAAGAAATTGAGCCCTCAACGAAAACCCTCTAAGGTTTCTTCCTCTATGCCTTTGAAAGTGGTTTCAAACACTTCTCCATCTCCTCAACGGATGAATACACGACAATCTGAACGTTCGGCCACCCTTAGGTTGAAATCTCAAGGTAATATCCTACACCCATCTACATGTGCAGGATCACACTCAAAAAAATGGGAAGAAGACCTAAGAAGAGTAGTGGAAACAAGTCGTAAAGCCATCGATGATGCTACTGTCGAGGACGAGGAAGAAGAAGAAGAAACTTCTCTCATTCTAAAGCCTAAGGCAGTAAGAATCGAGGAAAGGGAGAAGAAAGAAAAACGGGTTGGAGTGAAGTATGTTAGAAGAAAGAAGAAAGGAGAAGCTAAACCAAACGTACCGGTTGCGACCGAAAATGTGGTGAAACCTGAAATTTCTTCTGCAAGACAGTAAGAAAATGTGGCCGCAAAGATGGCCAAACCAGAAAAATTAGTGTCACTTTCTGAGGCACAAGACAAGAAAGATGCGCTCGCATTTGGGGCGCAATTACAGGTTCAAGCTCCCGCAAAGACAGCTGCTGACCCAAGAAAATCAAGAAGCAAGAGGAAATCAAGATGGGGTCTAGAGCTAGAGTGTCCCTTTGAATAGAAATATTGGGATAAAATAATTGGGGACGCCTTGTGGTATGCAAAGGCCATGACCCAATAGATCAAAGACCAATTATAAGAGGAACAAATAAGAAAGAAGAAGAAGGCCAAAAAGAGGGCCAAGAGAAGACAAAGAGAAGAAAAAGAAAAGGCTTCACTCAGCTTTGCAGCCTCATGCCTCAATGACTCAGTGGATGCCACTGAGAAAGAAGAAGAAAAAAAGGAGATTGCGCCCGCATCTGAGGGCCAATCTTAAGAACACGCAGGGGAGTTTGCGGCCACAAACACGACACAAACAGTGCAAGAAGAAGCTGTTGCACCGGTTCTTGAGGTGCAACCAAACGAACAAACCCCACCACCACCACAAGAGGAAGACAATGTGCTTGAGGACGCACCAAAACGAAGAAGTGCCCGAGGACTTGTTCGAGCACGATGAAGAGAAATATGAAGAGGTGCAACAGGCTTCTGTTCATGAAGATGAGGTCCTGGAAATCACAGATTTCCAAATGCCCAAGAAGAGGGGCAGAGAGGAAGAAAGTGAGGTCGAGGGGAAGAGCAAAAAAAGAAAGATCAATATTTCCCTTAGGAGGCCAAGTACAAGGGGAGCGCTTCTATGCTACCCTGTGTCCAGACACCACCACCACCACAGCCTGCAAAGGGAGAATCCTCCACTCCTCGGGTAAAGAAAACGCCAACAAAGAAACTGAGGGTGGAACGATAGGTGGAGCTCCACGTTGATACACAGGCCCGCCTAACAATCATGAAGAAGAGGGCCCTCATGTGTGAGAAGGCTTTCTCAACCAAAACAGGTCCCCTCCCTGCTTTCATTGATGATATCTTACGCAGGTAGGACTGGGACCGATTTCACAAGGAGCCATAAGCAGCCTCCATCCCCCTAGTTCGAGAATTCTATGCACAAATAGAGGAGGAGATGCAGACGGTGATGTTCCTAAGAGTTCGGGTGGTGGAATTCTCGATGAAGCAGATCAATCGGGTCTTCCAGTTACCATCCCTCAGATATCCAACTGGAAACATGGCTATAGAAGAGCCAAGCACCGAGTAGCTAGCAGAGGCCCATGAGGGAGTAAAGTGGCAAGAGTCCAGGACGAGGATTAGGACTTTTTATGGAGATTTGAAGCCAGAGGCAGTAGTTTGGCTCTACGTGATCAAGAACAAAATCATGCCTACAGCGCATGCATGACCATCTCCCAAGAGCGTGTCATGCTGTTGTACAACATGTATAAGGGTCTGGATCTCAACTTAGGCTGAATTATCTGGAACGAGATCCTGGTTTGCAGCCACAAGAACGTGGGGACGCTATTCTTTCCAACCTTGATCACAAAGTTATGCAGACTAGCAGTAGTTGAGCCCGAGGCTCAAGAAGAAAGGGAGGTAGCCAGGACTTCAATCGATTTGAGCTTTGATCAAGAAGCTCGTTACTAATTCCAGGCTGAAGGTGACTTCCCCTAAGAAGAAAGCGCAACAAACTCCTCATGCGGCTCAAGCCTCACAACTACCTCTAGAAAATCCAACTGAAGCAGAAGCAACTGTTGCAGCCGCAAACCAACTGCAAGCTCCAGGAGAAAATCCTCCACAACAAGCACCTCAGCTCCAGCCTAAAGATGATTTGGTGGCATTGAGGAGAGATTTGGAACATATGCGGCTGTAATGTAGGAACTACCTGATCTACGCCAAAATTCGAGATAGAATGATCAGGAGTAGTGTCTTCAGCAGGTTGGTGGAAGACATTGTTGACTATCTTCCACCATTCCCCAACATCATCATGAACCCACCTAGATGCGATGGAGCCGAACCTTCAAACGCCTAGGGGAGTTTTCTTTTCACCTTACTTATTCTTTTATTGATTTATTCTTTGATAGATGATAAGAAATGGGGTCTAGTTATCTTTACTTGCTTTTATTTCTTTGGTTTCTTGTCTTTTGTTTTTTTTGTTTGTTTGCTTTGTTTGTCCTGTTTTGATAGGTTAGTGAGTCTCTTATTTTCTTATTTGCATTTCTTATTCTTAGATAGGTTGTTTGTTTGTTTCTTTTGTTTTTAAGTTTTGTGTGAAAAATTCTGAAAAAAGTATTCTAAAAGATTTTGGAAAGTTAAGTGTGCTTTAGTGGTTTGTTTGTTTTTTAGCGTCCTTAATGATGATAACTAAAGCTCTCTCGACTCTTTAAATACTTTAGTAACCTCGAGTTTTTCAAAGCATGAAGCCTGAATAAACTTTTGTCTCCATAACACATTCAAGTCCAAACTCACCTTAAGCTTTGACTTCCAAAACCTTTAGGAAGTTTAGAATCTTTGCTTGGCGATCCTTTTTAGTCTCTCCTATTTTGTTCATGTTTAGTCAATGGGGACATTGACTCGTTTAAGTTTGGGGGGGATAATTTTGCCTTTTGTACTCTCTATGTATCATGTACCTGAAGGGAATAAAAGTCCCCATGCAGCGGAAGCGCATCGATTGGACCTTACGCCGTATATTAATTAACATTAAAATACCGTTACGATAACTCAAACAAAACTTTAAACTAACTTTAAAGTCGCTGTAAAACGGTTTAAACATGCTAAAATAAATCTAAATTTATTTTAAAAACTTTTCTAAAGAAAAGGGGAAGAACCGTTACAAACCTCCGTTGTAGACTTGACCGTTCTTCGCCAACGACGCTCCACAAACGAAAACGCAGCAGCCGCTTTAAGGTTTTCTTCGCTGGAAATTCCTTTTTGATTGACACAATAACCACAGAGGTTACACCGGTATGTCTCTAAGTCTAGGAGGCAAAAGACTTGTGGGAGTCTTTCTCTAAGAGGGAGGCTAGAGAGAATTCTAGGTCTTGTCTTTCAAGAGTGTCAAGTGTCATGACCAATTAGGTCTAGTGTTCTATTTATAGAAGAGAGGTCATGAATAAAATATTCAATTAAATCAATCTTTTCCAAAATTGATTCAATCTTTATTCCTTAATTAATCAATCATTATCAATCAATTCCCCAATTGATTAATCTTTTCCACAAATGACTAATTACTTCCATAAGTGATTAGATCATTCCCATAAATGATTAATCACTTCCTTAAGTGATTAATTATTTACATAATTGATTAATTCATGGTTAATGAATTCTTTAATTAATTAACCACCAATTAAATATCACATATTTAATTTCCAGCCTTGAATTAATTAATTTTGCCCAAACACATTTTAGGACTTAAATTAATTAATTTATTATTTGAACTCCTTCAATCTTCCATAAATTTATATTTGAACTTCTTCAAATATTAATTTCTCTCATAATAATATATCAATATATATTATATTTGTTTCCCTTAGTAAATTGAACATTTTCAATTTACATTTATTACTTAGTTGCCTCAAATTACTTTACGAGCTACCAGTGGGACCTAATGGACCTGCAGATCATAAGCTCCAACGATGTGAGATTAATTGGTCAAACTCATTAACCACATTAATCAATATTCGTTAACTGTGTGTACATTCCACTATAGACTCACAGTTGCACTCTTCTCACTGCAGACATATTTTCTGTGTCCACGGATCTAGACCAATATCGACTAGTTAGTCCTTCACGAGTGTCCGTAACACCAGCTGGGTCAAATTACCGTTTTACCCCTGGGTTACCTCTATTTCCTTAAGTACCAATTCTCCTCTAATGAACAACCTGTTTGTGGTCCAACCATCAAACAGAAAACCCTCTCGTGCCATTGAGAGGGTAGGGCCCTTTGTTCAAGACTCGGAGTAACCACTTAAGGGAACACTCATCTGCTTCCCTAAAGTCGGGAAGGAGTGAATTCCATCTTGTACGATTATGTTCCCAGCTCCCCATTCGGTCTTGTCCCCAAAGTGGTAGGCTTATTGAGTCGGCGTATTGGCCACTCTCACCCATACAAATCAAAGGACAATCTCTCATGAGCAGGAGTCCATAATCAACTCAGGATTAAGACTAAGTTGTCTAGGTCGTCCTAGTGAAATAGAAAACCAACTAGTTAACGGTGTTATAACCAGTGGTTACTATTTTCGCGGTCCGGTCTTATGCAAACTCATTGCATAGGATACCCCGACTCGCATGTCTCCCACACGAACGCGTTGGATCGCAGCGTTTGTATCAAATACAAAGTGGGCCGTATCCATAGTGTCACCAGGATAAGGCACCCAGTCTTATCCCTATACTATAGACCCTTTAGGTTGTTTCTTGAACAATGATCCCATATGTCGCTACATATAGTTCAAGACTCATATTACAACCTTGGATGTCTAGTTTATTGGATTAGGGTTATTATTAGGCAAAGACAAATATAAAATAACTAATAACAATTAATGGAAAAATATATCAATATTATTTCATTAATATCCGGTCAACGGTTACATTCACTATGTACGAGTTTTAGGGCATAAATCCCAACAGTACCATGTTGCCTTTTGCTAGTGCTAAAAAAAGTAAGGAGATACTCCTCCTTCTTGAATAAACCAAGTAACCAGGGGCGGTCATGACACCCATGATTTCCACTGCATGAAAGGTTAGTTTGGGAAGTGAGTATGCGGTATAATCTCAATAGTGAGCTATGCTCGTAGTCAGCTACCTTCACCACAAAGTGTTAGTATGTTGGAACAAAGGTGTAGATGACTATGAGACTCTGCTATAAAAAAAAAAAGAAAAAAAGAGAAAAGAATAAAGCTTAGTAGCAACTCATAATAAGTTTGGGGGATGGAAGTTAATTCTTTTTTCCATCTTGAGAGTTAGGATAACTTGTGAAAGAGATAGGCTACTCTGAATAAAGGCTAGGTGGAATAACAGGTAGTAGAGATGGGAATGCATGATAATATTTTATCTTGAGAGAAGTGATTGAGGGTCTAGTCTTTAGCACTAGGAGTTCATGCTTTATTGTTTTAAGAACTAGGTGAAAAAGAAAAGAAAAAAATTCTATGCCGGCAAAAAGAAAAAGCAACACGAGAAAAAGAAATACCTGTAGAAAAGAAAGAAAAGAAAAAAAAAACACTTTTTGCTTGCAAAAGAAAAAAATAGAGCTAGGGGTAAAAAGAGCTACCTCCATTGTGATCAGTTAGGACCATCCAAGGTTTAAATTCAGGATAAGGGTCCCTGCAGCGGTGTGTAAAAGCTAGTGCCCTTAGGATCATAAAATGCAAATTTGGGGGGAAAATCCCTCCAGAAAAAGAAAAAGAAAAGAATCAGATGCCCTAGCTTCTTTATTTGCATGAGGGCTAAAATTCTGAATTGTTAAGACTCTTAGCCAATGTAGGGGGAAGACAAATGGAAAAGGCCGTAAAACTAATCTAGGTTAGTAGAAGAACCACTAGATAAGTTTTGAGCATGTTATTCATCAATGCTAAGTTTCATTTCAAATTTCTTCATGAGTATGCTATGCTTGCTTAGTCCACTTGCATGTTTTCCATATTTCCTTAAGAGTTCTAATTCATTGAGGCTAGAGCTGTTCTTTTCATGTGTCCATAGAATTTATTTTGCTCGGGACTAACAAAAGCTTAAGTTTGGGGGTGTGTTAGCATACACAAATGCTAATATTTTATCCGTAGATTTAAGTGTTTTTGCTTGGTTTTATTGTGGTTTTAATGTCTTATTATATGAATTTCAGCAATTATGTCCCGAAGGAGCTTCGTAATGAATTTTGGAGAAAAAGATGAAGATTTGGCCCAATTTGTGAAGATGTGGGTCAAGAGAGCAAATCAAGGACTTAAAAGTGAATATTGAAGACCAAAAATCTGGTGAGAAGAAGCCCAAAACCAGCCCAAAGCTGAGAAGATGGAAGTCCAAACCGAGGGGCAGAGTCGAGACGCTGAGATGACTTGGGGAACAAGTTGGTGATGTCATGGCGTCGAGACACTGTGACGTCAGCGTCTCGACGCTGGCACGACTAGAGCACTATATAAAGGGACCTTTGGCCTCGGTTTTCAATCATCAAGCAACCATTTGCAGCATCTTTCAAAGACTCCTAGAGCCTCTTAGTGGGAGGGGTTGAGAGTAACCGTTTTAGAGAGTTTTGTGAGCATTTTTTAGTTGATTCGGGCTTGTGACAGGGCTCCAATCGAGGCTTTTCCTACGGCGGATCAAGGTGCAAGTTGTTCGATGTCGGGATAAGTTCTATACCCTTTTTCTTGTTCATATTACTATTTTAATACATGTATATGCTGGAAATTTTGAGTGTTCATATGATAATGTATAGCTAATCTCCCGGCATTCGGGTCTTGAATGAGAATATACAATTGAACGATATTTTGACTACTATTGTTGTGTCCATTTACTGATTATTCGTTTGAGTGGTCGTAATGCTTTATAAATTCTGGCCAAATTTATATTGATCTGTTACTTAGTGGAAACTCGATGGAGAGAAACTAAGTTAGGACATAGCTCAATCGACTAGACTTAACTGCTCGTAGTGACAGCGAGAGTAGCTGGTTCGGCCTAGAGATCTAAAATGAATCAGGACTCGACTAGCTAATAAAAGAAAGCAAGGTGAGATTCAAGCTTTACAAGAGAAGATAGCTTGAGAGTTCTCAGCGCATGCCTTTGCAATACAAGAATGAAGTCTTTTATAGACTCCGGACTTTAAATGAAAATTGAATGCGGAAAATTAAAAGATAAGATCGAATCATCAGGACAGGACCCCTGACAGATTCGTCTTTTTGAAAAGTAATAACGACAAAATTGAAAAAGTAAATCTAAATTATTATTCCGACAGGACAAGACCCCTGACCGGATAGACGTGACTTAAAGAAAAATAATTAAAGCAAATAATTACAAAAGACAAAATAGGAAAAGATAAGAAGATAAGATATCATGTCTGCCACTTTTCAACTGTTGAAGATGCTTCAGCTTTATCTTTTTTTAGTAGATAAGATTCTTTATCTTGTCGGCTGAATTATTAGCTCCAATCCTAACCCTCGATCACCCTAGGCGGATTATAGGCTAAACCCGGACTTACATCATCATCTGCCGGTAAACGCCAAACTAGGTCCTCACGATCTAGGAAAGTTGCTAACAATCTTTGCCTTCAAAACATCGAAGTCTTGTATCTTGATCGTACTGCTGCTTCATCTTCTAAGGCTGTGCTTTGGCAGAAATGTATTTACAGTGTAAACTAGATTACTTACAGAGTTTACACCTTTTAACACTAAAGTGGAGAATTTACAACACTTTTTTTTTTTTTTTTAAAAATTGACGGAATTACTTCCTTTTGAAGTATTCCTGAAATGCTGACTGCTTCTATGTGAAACAGGATTATTTGACTCGGAGCTCACATGGGTTGTGAGTCGAGGAACGGGTCGTCCAGATCATAATCCGGATCTTCGTCTTCTTCTTCTTGAGCGGAAGAAGCTGGAGATGCGCTTGAAGCCGCCATCTGGAGAATTCTTTGGAAGTCTGCGTCAGATGTGGTCTGAGCGAGAGCTGCAAGGAGCTTTGATTTGTCGTTGAGAAATTCTGCATTTCTCTTGATGTCGATATCCTGAAGATATCCATTGGCCGCAAACCACTCTTTAACCTTGTTGAGGGTTGCATTCTGAAAATTGTATTTGTCCCACCATTTGATCTTTAGGATCTTGGTGACTGTTTTGTATTGTGGTTGATTGCTGGTTGAGAAGTTCCAGCAAAAAATCCACGGAACTTGAAAGTATAAACAGAATCTCATTGAATTATGAAAAGCTGTTTTTTGAATATTCCTTGCAAAATGATAATATGATTCTTGCAAGGGAGTTGGTAAAATATCATCCGTAAGACCGAATGTATTCCACCATTGAATAAACCACAAAGGAAATGTGATTTTGTATGCATTTTGACAGAAGGATATGAACCAAGAATGTTTGAAGTGGGAATACCACATAACATTATACCAGGCTCTTATGTAGTCCCGATATGAATACGTTTGTGGTACAAATGGCTTTGAGAAAGATTTATCAGTGTATAAACCTTGATTCCAGTGGGTTGGATTCAAGGCCTTGAAAATCTTGAATTTTGAATAGGCGATCTTTGAGGGATCGTTTTTATCTGGGATATGAGTTATCTCAGCTGACTTGGTGTCCACGAGAATGAACTCATAGAAAGTTCTGGTTTTGTTTAGATCCTCAGGCATGAAATTGAAGCCTGTAGGATACATATTTGAAACGGTCTCTTCAAGATTGAGACCTTGAAATTCAGGTTCTATGATGGGTTCATAGATAACCTGGGATTTTTGAAAATAACCTTTAATCTCTGGGCGAGGTACAAACCTCTTTTCCGGTGTCACCGCCGCAGAGTAGGTTGAAGAAGATGGGATTGATGATCCCACGACTGAAGAGGGAGAGACAGGAGGTCTCAGTTGAACGACTCCGCCTGAAGGACGGACGAGGTTGGCTGAAGGCCGTGGAGGTGGAGTAGAAGACTCCATTGGAGGCATAGGGCGTATACCGCCTTGCCTTGATCTGGAACGGGTTACCGGAGTAAACCCTAATTCCATAGCATATTGATCTGCACTCATGGGAGGAGGTGCAGGGGAGGAAGAAGATGGGCGACTGCCCCTTGAAGAGGAGGCTCTGCCTCTATTTTCACTCATTTGCTCTTTTCTTTTCTTTGGCAGAAGGGAGAGAGAGAGGAGAGAGTTTTGGAGTTAGGAACTCTCTTGAGAGATAATCTGCAAGAGGGTTTTCAGTTCCTTTTATAGGCAAAATTTTGAAATCAAAACATGAAAGAATTGCTTGCCATCTGGCAAAGATTTGTTTTGAAACCAGATTTTTAACATCTTTCTCTAAAACAAATTTTGAGGCTTGAGAATCGGTTTTGATGGTAAAATTTTTGTTTATCAGATCTCCTTGAAATTTTTGGACACAGAGTACTATTGCCAGTAACTCTTTTTTGACTGTGGAGTAATGCTTTTGGGTCTCATTCCAAATTCCTGAATGGAATCGGATAATTGATTCTTTCTTATCAAGACACTGTTGTAGGATTCCTCCATATCCAATGTCTGATGCATCTGTCTCTACGATCAGATCTGCTTTTGGATTGATAAGACTCAAACAGGGGAGTGATTTGACTAAAGCTTTTATCTTTTGAACAGCTTTAGTATGTTCATTGGACCATGGCTTTGGATTTTTCCTAAGCCTTTGAAAAAGCGGTTTGCAAATGGGTCTGAGGTTTTGGATAAAATCAGACACATAATTGAGACAGCCCAAGAACCTTTGGAGTTGGGTTTTGTCTGTAATTTGGTTCGGAAAATTTGAAGCAAAGTTTATGGACCTTTGAATTGGTTTAATCAGGCCCATATTGATATTGAAGCCCAAAAATTTAATCTGGGTTTGAAAAAGTTTGACTTTTGGTAGAGAGACTACCAAACCATTTTGTTTAATAACTTTGATAAATATCTCCAAATGTTTGAAATGCTGATCGATGCTTGAGGAGAAAACCAAGACATCGTCAATGTATACAATTGTAAAATCTTGAAAATCATTGAAAATATCATTCATGATTTTTCGAAATTCAGATGGGGCATTCTTTAGCCCAAATGGCATGACGTTCCATTCGTATTGTCTGAATGGTACATTGAAAGCGGTTTTATATTTATCTTTTTCGGAAATTTGAATTTGCCAAAAACCTGACTTCATGTCAAATTTCGAAAATACTTTTGCTTTTGAAATCCTTTTTAAAAGGTCTTGTTTATTCGGAATTGGATATCTAATCCATTCCAAAACTTTGTTTAAAGGCTTGTAATTAATTACTAACCTCGGCACACCACGCTCCTGTTCGGCTGCGTTGTTGACATAGAATGCTGCACACGACCATGGGCTTTTGGATGGTCGAATCAGCTTCTTATTGAGCAAATCCTGTATTTCTTTTTTACAGAATGTTAGTAGATCCGAATTCATTTGAATCAGTCTGGCCTTTGTTGGAATTTTTGATTCATCAAAATCTTTTGAGTAAGGAAGTTGAACAATGTGTTTTTTCCTTGCCCAAAAAGCATTTGGTAAATTTGAACAAATCTCTTTTTTAATTCTGCTTTCTAAATCTTTGATTTTGACAATAACCGAAGGATGTTTGAGGTTTTCATCAATCTTTTTATAACTGATGTCCTCTTTGAGAAAAGAAATTTGTTTTTGTTTTTGCCGAATTTCATTTAAACTCACTTCCATAAAATCAACTGGAAGGATTGGGCAAATAAATTCAAAAGTTATTTCTGAACCGGCAAAATTTGAAACCAAACCGTTTTCGGTAATTTTAATAGGATAGAGTTGTGTTAGGAATGGGGTTCCTAAGATCAACTCTTGTTTGAGGTCTTTGACCAAAAGAAATGAGCAAACAATACATATGTCATTGTTGCAAATATGGGCATTTGAAAGTTTATACTGCACGCAAAGACGCTGGCCATTGGCACTGTTAAGTCTTTGTGTGGTTTTTTCAAAATATTTTGTAGGGATGAGTCCCTGTTGAATACAGTTTTGATCTGCCCCTGAATCAATTAGTGCTTTGACCGTGATTTGAAAATCCTCAATTTTTAGGGTAATCATTGAATACCATTTTTGAAATTGAGATTTTGTAATTTGATTAAGAAGAAAATCTTTTTCTTCATCATTGGAAATCAAAGGTTTTGATTTGAGATTGTTAATCTCTATTTTGATCAAATCTATTTCGATTTTGCTTTTTTCTATCTCTTTCTTGAGATTGTTGATTTCAAATTGAAGATCTTGAATAGAAGAAGGTTGAGGGTCAGATTTTGGTTTGAAGAAATCGTCTCTTTGAAGAATCTGGGAAAGAGAGGGTTGCTCAACAACCTTTTCTCTGAACTCAGAAGTTCTTTGAGAAGACAAAGATTGCTTGAGGGTTTTCAGAATTGTCTTCTTCATTTCCTTATCCTCTATATGGTCTATAAAGTTAAAGAGAACTTCTTGTTCCAGTGTAAGGACATTTATGCACTGTCCTTCACAATCTTTTTTACAAGCTTTGATGCCTTCAGATTCTTTGCTCTGGCTATCGCTAGAGATTTCTGAATCTGTGTCGTTGAATTGAAATTCGTTCAATTCTTGATCAGAGCTGTCATAAATAGAAGAATATTCTTCTTCTATATCTAGCTCATTGATTCTAGTGTTAGGACATCTATTTGCATAGTGTCCTTCCTTTCGACATTTAAAACAAAAGGTTTTTCCCTTTGTTTTATAGGCAGCTTGTCTTGGTTTAGGTTGATCCCGAGACTGTCTCTTTTTGTATCGAGGATTTGGATTGTATTGCCTTTTTGGGAAATACTTCATCGATTGCCTCTGGAAATTCTGAGGTCTTTCGAATTGATTTTTGTAAAACCTTCGGCTATTACGCCGTCGGATCATTTTGTTCGCAGAGCGATTTGGTTCTTCCAAGCGCTCGCAACCATATTGAGAGCAAAAAGCCTTCATATCTTTAAGCCTGCTCTTATCATCCCTTTGGACTTTGCGCTGAACTTTTATTTCATTGCAAATTTGAAGTCCGCAGTTGATGACATATGATGTAAGATCACCATATGTTAGATTGTTCCAATCGATTTTTCCATTATACCGTTCCTTCAGAGTCATATAAACTCTTTCAGAAACGTAATTTGGAAGGCCATCCAGAAATTTTTCTTTCTAGTGGCTCCAATCTGGATCTTTCATATAGAAGACCCTGGAAATGAACATATCCTTGTACCAATTGAAGTTGGCCAAGTTTTTGCATCTAAGATTTTTGAGAATTGTTCTTTGAGTGTCATCATGCTTCACATTATGGGCTGTTGTGAAGTTCCAAGAGATAGCATAGACCAGTGCCTCAACGGCATCTTCCTGTTCTACCTCTTCTTCTATGATGACCTTTTTTGGAGAAGATTTTGATGATTCAGGTTTAGCAATAGGTTCTCCGCCTATTCTAATCCCTGGATCGGTTTTGATCTCGGGAACTTCCCTAGTTCTTTTGATCCTGGTGGTGTGGGTCTTGATCTCATTTCTAAGAGCAGGACCAAGACAATCCCACCATGCTTTGAGGATACCTGTGAATCCATTAATAAGAGTAGCACAGGCGACATGATTTGTATTACCATTCTCTTGGTAAGAAGTTGCGGCAATGAGCATTTCAGATAGCATATCTTGGATTTGCCTATCTGATCTTCCATCTAAATTCCATATCACAATGGATTGCCCATCATACTGTTTGATTTTTCCGAACTTATGACTATGTTCGTAATTGAGATCAGGCATGGAAGGCCTATGGTACCGGTTTACTCTATCACCTGGATTATAACCCAGTTTGTTTAGAGATGGAGGGTCTTCTAAGTGAAGACCTTTAAGCTGATCAATTATTGAATCAACATCTTCACTATCTGTATCATCGAGGGTGTTAAGCTGATTAGAGCTTTCTCCTCTTGAGATGGCAGATAGTTTTCTGTCGATTTCCTCCAAAAGTCTTGTCTTTGGAGTTCTTAGATTGACTGGCTCAAGTGGACTGAACATTGGTTTAACGGGCGCTGGAGGAGGATCAATTAATTCCTCTAGCCGATAAACTTGTTCAGCTATTGAGGTAAGCATCCGATTTGAGAAGTTGTTTTGACATTGGATGCTCTTGATTTCCTTGTTAGTTGGAGGTTGAGCTTCCTCGCTTTCTCTAACAAGTTGGAAAGGTTTGGCGACAATCCTTTCATGGTAGAAACTGTCGAATTCGACGTCTTCCATGGGAGGAAAGTTACCTTGAATTTCACCTCTCCTGGCGGTTTTCCACCTTTCCTTTTCTCGAATGGCACAAATATGGGAAAATTCATCCCTTTGATTGAACCATCTGAAAAAGGAAATATGCTCTTGAAGTTTATCAAGGACTTTGAAATACTCTTCTTTGAATGCTTTCCTCTGCTCGGCAGAGTAAGTTGCAAAGAAGTGTTTTCTAGCTTCCTTGTTTTCATCCGCCATAAATTCCTTTTGGAGGGCTTCTTTATCGACTTTGAATTCGTTATCAGCGATGATAACATTCAATTGACTTTTGAAAACAGATTCTGTTTCCATGTCGGTTTGAGAAGGAGAAGGAGGTTTTTCTTCTTCGTATTGGAAGTTTGGAATTCCTTCTTCCAATCTTACGGATTTGACTCTAAGTGAGCCAGATCTTCCAATACTTTGAAGAGACTCTGGTCTGATTCCAGAGGTGCTTGGTCTGGAACTCATGAACTCCTTTTTGTTCATGTTTTCCTTCAAGATTGGGAAACGAGGTTCTTCCTCATCGAATTTGATTTCTACTCTCCCATCCGGGTGTTCAATGATGTGAGAGAGTTCTTTTTCTTTCTTCTTGGGGACGAAGGCATTTTCAATGGTCCAAGAAGGGTTTTTGGTAAGGCTATCCCATGAAAGCATCTTTGGGACACTGACAGAGGATTTATTGATGTTGGTTTCGATAAGCATGGTTTTCCCTTTAGGGGATTGTACCAATGCTTTTGGTTCCATTGAGGAAGTAAGGGTTTTATAGGTAATCTTGTATAGAAGTGTCATCTTCTTGACTCCTTCTTCAAGATTCAGACCTTTTCCCGTAACTTCCAGGGTTAAGGTTTTGAGGATATGGGGGTCATCTAATGCCACCATAAAGTTTGGAAAGCAATTGAAATATACCGGTCCATCGGCAAGATTTGATTCGATGATACCTAGGAGAGAGTTAGAGAAGTCTTTGTGACGTCTATCTCTCAGGATTGCAAGAACAGGGGTATCGAGACCCGTTCTGAACATCGGACGAAGTGCGACTTGAACAGCTCCGATATGAACGAACTGAAAGTCTTTTCTGTGTTTGAGAATATCGTCTTTTGGAAATAACTAAATTGAATCAATATTTCCATAGACTGGAATTTTTCGCTCAACAATCTTTATGCAGTGTTGTTCTTTGAAGTTGAACGTATTAAGCATGTAGATTGTTTTGTTGTCAAGCTTGGGCAAACCCCATGCTTGAAGATTGTTTTCGATCTTTGCTATATGCAAAGCTTCGTTTGAGATGTCAGAGCCGGATGAGGCCATATGCTGGTCCTCTATTTCATTTTGAGTTAGCTCCTTTGAGGGAGAAGGTTTTGAGGGAAGTGTTTTGAAAAGAATTTTCTTTAGAAGAGACATTGATTAATTCAAGAAAAACATTTTTCAAAAATTTCAAACAGTAAGCTTTAAAAACGAAAACTATGTTCTTTGAATTGATAATCAAAAGATTTTTACCTTTACTTACTCTTCGGGCGTGAAGGCGAGGAAGGCTGACCAACGGATTCACCGCGCTCTCTTGCGTCTTACAACCGGGACCACCAACCGGCAACAGTCCTTCGCAACGGTCCTTTGGAGTAAATGAAAGTAAATCGCTTTTGACGATCTTTTCGTTGAAGATAGTTTTTGAACTCAAAGTTTACGGAATGAACTTATGAAAGATGATTCTCTGGAATAGATCTCCTCTCCCCCAGAAAAAATTTGAAATCAACAATTGAACACTCAGAAATTGAAAAAGATTGATCTTTATTGAATGGCTCTGATACCAGGTTGAGAACATTCTGGGCGCCCAAGCTGATTTATATTGATCTGTTACTTAGTGGAAACTCGATGGAGAGAAACTAAGTTAGGACATAGCTCAATCGACTAGACTTAACTGCTCGTAGTGACAGCGAGAGTAGCTGGTTCGGCCTAGAGATCTAAAATGAATCAGGACTTAAGACTTAACCCATTTAATAGAGCTAAGGACACTTAGGTTATTAATATGTGTTAATGATAATTAGGGGAAACCGACAGGAGATCCTATGTTAATAAGTAGATTCTAGATCTATAATTAGTGGACATAAAAATAAGTAGTCAAATATCTAGTAGATTATGTATTGGATTTCAAGACCCGAACTCTCATCCTATTTGTGATCCCTCAGTGTGTTAATCTCAGCTTGATCATTTCTGTCCACCCGATGTAACCATGATTAGTAAGTCGACCCTTCACAGGTTGTTCGTAACTACAACTAGGTCAAAAGTCCGTTTTACCCCTGAAGTTACATCTAGTTCCTTAAGTCCCCACTGAGTCCCTAGTGAACAATTGGTTTGGGGTCCAACCACTAAACCTAATACCTCTCGGGCCAATGAGAGGGCAGGATCCTTTTGTTCAAGTCCCGGAGTCAGCACTTAAGGGAACAACCTCTCTACTATCTCTAAATCGGGTAGGAGTTAATTCCGTCTTGTAGGACTATGTCCCTAGCTGTCTACTTGGTCTTATCTCCAAAATGGTAGGCTTATTGAGTCGGCGATGATGAGCCACTCTCACCCATGCAAATCAAAGGATAATCCCGAATAAACAGGAGTTCATAGTTAGCACAGGATTAAGATCGAGTTACCGAGGTCATCGCATGAAATAGTCAGTCTTGTTAGTAAACGATGTTATAAAGCAAGAGTGACTTATTTCTCGGTCCTAGTCTTATGCAAACTCATTTGCATAGGACACCCCCACTCCCATGTCTCTACATGAACAATTCAGGATCACATCGTTTGCACTATATACAAAGTGGGCCGCATCGCATAGTGTTCCCAGGATAAGGTACCCAGCCTTATCACTATACTATAGACCGTTTAGGCTATTACTTGAACTTGATCCACTTTTATGTCACTACATAAAGTTCAAGTATTCGTATTAGATAGCCATGGATGTTAGTTTATTGGATTTGGGTTAATTGATGCATAATTTAAACAACCATTCAATAACCACTTATTGAATCACTTTTCAATAACGCTTTATCGATTGTAATTAACTTTGTTACATTTACTATCCACGAGTTTTAGGACGTAAAACCCAACAAACTCCCACTTGGACTAAAACTCTAGTGGGATGTACATCAATCCAAAAACATAGTGGGTTTGTATTAACAAGTACCAATACATGTAAAAATACAATAAACTAGGGCATCTAGTATACCCATTACATATCTTCCACTTGCCCTAGATTATCCTTTGTACATTACTCACAGACCTAGACCATTTAGATGTCCCCCGAACACTTTAGCCATGAGGGCCTTTGTAAATGTATCAGCAATGTTGTGCTTCTAAGTTATCTACGTGACAGTCACGACTCTTTGTAGCATGATCTCTCCAATGAGATAATATTTGTGTTCTATATGTTTTCCACGTTTGTGGCTGGTAAGTTCATATTTGAAACAACTTCCAAATGTTGTATGAACTTCCTAAGCTATACAGACTTCTTAGCATGCTTCATAAGCAGCAACATACTTGGCCTCCAAGGTGATGTCTGTAATGCATCCTCACTTTATGCTACACCATATTATAGCTCCCCTTGTCAGGGTGAATCCTGATCCCGATGTGGATGTCCTCGAATCTTTATCGGTGTGCAAATCATAATCAGTGTATCCTGTAAGGATCAAAATCCTTAGCACCATACACGAGCATATATCCCTCGTTCTCCTAAGTTACTTGAGGAAATTTTCACTACAGTCCAATAGTCTTACACTGGACTGAATTGGTATCTACTGACTATCCCTACTGCATACCATATGCCAGACCTGACTGCCTAATGCCAAGTCATAGGGATTCCGTCTCAAATCCTCAACCCTTTGAGGTGTCTTAGGTCATTGCTCATGTGACAAATGAATTCCATGTCAGAAAGGTAACTAACCTTTCTTGGAATTCTGATCTTATATCTAACCAACACCTTGTCCATATAAGATACTTGAGACAGAGCTAGCGATTTGTTCTTGCGATTCCAAACGTTTTTGGATTTTAAGAATATGTGAGCCTTTTCCAAATCTTTTATTTGAAACTGGGCTGCTAACTAACTTTTAATGTTAGTTTTGATAAACTACATCATTCCCAATAAGTAGGATATCAATCTCATATAATACTAAGAAAAGCTACCGAACCAATGATGATTGTCTTGTCGACACAAGGCTTATCAATGTTGTGGTCAAAACCATAAGAATTGATCATAGCATCAAACCTTATGTTTCAAGATCGAGACCCTCAGTTCAATCCATAGATGGATCGGTTAAGGTCGCAAACATTTTTCTCTTGATCTTACGGTATGAACCCTTCTGGTGGAGACCGGACAAAAATGAAATACACATACTCCATTTCAAGGTTCATAGGTCTGATCCAATTGTCTCTATCCACGTCATCCATTGCCTGTTTTAAAGGTTAATGGATCCTTAATGCCGTCATCAGGTGTGACGACCAGAGTTTCAACTAAACCCGAACAGTATTCATCAGGTTGAATAACAACACACCCACTACTTCGAGGCTCTCTCAACACTTGAGAAGGACGGGATTGACTTGTTGTGCCAGTTCGATCAACAACCCTAGCCGAAGGACTAGCTTGATCAACAACTCTTGTTGATACATTTGTAGCTTCACTTGATAACTTACTTAACACTATCTAACTGCGTGGTTTGTGATCTCTAACGTGGTCTTCTTCTAAGAAAATTGCATTTGTCGATACAAGCACTTTATTTTCTTATGGAACAAAGAAGCATCCACCTCTTGTTTCTTTGGAATAACCTACAAATGGGCATGCTTTCGAATAAGGTTCCAGTTTCTTCGGGTTTGTCTTTAGCATTTATGCAAGACATCCCTAAGTTCTGAAATGACATAAACTTACTTTATGCCCTTTTAAGAGCTCAAATGGTGTTTCATAAGACACTCTTTGAGGGAATCATATTTGAGAGAACAATTTGACTACTGTTGCAAGATTAATTGCAACGTTATTTCGAACCGTTGCAATTAAAATCAAAACCGCTTCAATATCCTCTTTTATAACAACGATATTGGATTCCTATTGCAACAATTTTCAAAAGTGTCGCACACTATTGTAGCGAATTTCTTTTGCCTATTGCAACGCTTTTATAATGCTACAAGGCCAATAGCAATGTTTATTTAATTTGCAACAATTGCAACAAAAATCACTGCAATATTTTGCAACATTTTTTCTCAACCTATTGCAGTAGTTTAAACCACTACAAGACTAGTAGTAGCAATATTGTAAACCACAACAATTGAAAAAATAATTGCTTCAATATCATCTTTAATAAAAGCAGTAATTGGTTTTTTATTGCAACATTTCAGCATATCGTTTGCAACGGTTCTTATCAAACATTCATTACTGCTTTTAAAATTGTTTTTATTTTCTTGCAAAAATTCATTATATTAGTTATATCTTCTTTTTTTTTCATATATTGTAATGATTCATTATATGTAATGCTATTTGCATATATGTGCACAATATATGCCTAAAGAAATCATCTCTAGCTTGTAGAATATAAAAATATTTCTAAATTAAACCCAAAATGCATTATGTTTGAAACAACAATTCTTAAAAGTTCAACAAAAAAGTATCCAAAAGAAGAGAATATCTCAATAAGATATACCTACATCATCAAAAAAAAAAAAATCACAAACTAAATAAAATTGTTTTACCACTACAAATTGAGATGCTAAAGTATTATGAAAATGATTGAGTTATCTTCACGCACTTGATGCATCATTTCCATGTGTGCTATCTTCGGGATCCTAAATAATAAACAAAAATAGTTTATGAATTTGCTAATTCAGAAAATAATTCAATTTGATTAAGAAATAACAAAACTTTAATGTATAAATAAAATCATACCTGTTTTGAAATACTGTCTGTATGAGTCTTGCTTACAATACTAGCTTGAGCGGAACCATTTTGCCTCAAAATTGAAAATATCTCAGCTATATGCGACTCAACTATCGAAAGTCTAGAACTTTCATCTGCATCTTGCATATTAGACTCATTACTAGGGGTGCAAGAACCAACCGAAAAAACCGATTAAACCACCCAAACCGACCGAAACCGTCATTGGTTCGGTCTTGGTTCGTTCTAGGCAGTCGGCATCGGTCTGAAAGTTGAAGAAACCGAATATAATCAGTCGGTGTTCGGTTCCTAATATATGCGCTCATTTGAGAACCGACCCGACTGAATAGAGAACTTCCCTTGCCTGTGTTAATGCGTTTTGACTTTGTGAATTCAAATTGAGTCTTTTCAAGTGGCTACGTGGCTGACTGTCATTGGATTGGCGGAAAAGAAAACGGAAAAAAAAAGAAAGAGAGGAAAAAATGCATCTTCCTTTTAGTCCTTTCTGTCTTTTCTGTTTTGTCTCCATAATTGGGCTTGTGAGTGGTGACGTGGCCGACTGCCATTGGGTTGGCAAAAAAGAAAACAAAAATTAAAAAAAAAAGGAAAAAAAAGGAAAAAAACGTGTTTTCCATCTTTTCCATCTTGTCTCCTTATTTTGGCCTGCTAGTGGCGACGTGGCCGACTACCACTGGGTCAGTGGGTTGGCAGAAAAGGAAATGAAAATAAAAAAAAGGAATAAACGCGTGTGCGGTTCCTCGTTTTCATAACCAAACTGAACCGTTGGTTCTAGGTCGGTTCGGTGCGATTTTACATATTAACCGGTTCGGTGGCGGTTTTCGACATTTTCTTAACCGAATAATCGGTTCGGCTCCGGTTTTGCACAGTAACCGAGCAAAATCGACCCGCTTGCACCCCTACTCATTACGAATTTCAACCCCAGCAAATCGATGTGATGCATATTTGAAAATTTGAGTTGGAGTGGGTCCCAATCCCATGCCACGAATACGTCCTGAATGCTCTTGACCCATAACTTGTGCAAAAATTTCATTTTCAAAAGGACCGACTCCAAAGCTATTTTGATTTTGGTTAACATGATTTTTCAGTTTCTCCTATAAAATTTAAAAAGTATTATTTACAAATATAACAAGTAAAAAAGTATAAGTGTATTCATAACTTACAATTATTGCAGCAGCCTCGTCGTTTATGAAAGTGTCATCCTTTTGTGTACGTGATGATATAAACAATTCAACTCTTGTAGGATATCGTCCAAGTGTTTCTTTCTATCATGATATAAGAAATTTTAATTAATAATATTAAACATAAATAATTTTGTAAAAAAAAAATTACCGTCTCATCTGCTTTGCGAGCTAAGCTTTTTCTACCACAAGAATGAGTGAACTTTTGTTTCTTTCTTATCTCCATGTTTCTAGCACTTCGTTTCTGTCATATTTACAATATATGCAAGAAGTTAGTTTCGTGAAAGACTACTAATTGCTAACTTGGAAGTAAAAATAATTACCATTCCTTCAACCGAATACCAAAAAGATACTAAACCAGCCCACTGATCTCTTGGTATATTATCTGGTTTATGTCGTAGACATTGATCTTCAAAATCATATTTGGTCACATATTGTCCTCTTAAATTGCTTTTGTAGCCACCTCACTTTCTTGACAGTGATGATAGACATCATTTCTTATGTTTCTCGCTGAGTGTAAACTTTGACTAATAAAAGTAAATCAAATTAGAAATAGTAATATATAGATACACAATATTAGATCAAAACAATATTTGATTGCTTACCTCTAACACACCCCAAATTTCATCTTTGTATATACATTTTCGGTACTTTTCTCCAGTCATCGTAGTTCAGTGTACAAAGTTGACAATTTCTTGCAATTGTTCCTAAGAAGTTTCCCAAGATACTTGAACCGCCCATTATAGGTTGGTCTGAGTTATTAAATTCAATAACTACCTTATGACCCGTAGGTAAGTTCCACACATCAGACATACGTGTCTTACCACGTTTTCTATGCACTCCTGATGAATCTATTTTTTAAAAAAAAAAACAAAACAATACATAAAGTATAATATAGTAATGTAGGTAAATTTCATTTTTATTGTAAAACAAATTTCATTTATACGTACCTTCCACATAAACTTCTTCATTAAAAGTCAAGTTAACTTCTATATCGTTATTGATATCCTCTTGATCAGGGTTAGATTCTAATGGGGTTTGACTCTCTATACCTGCTTCAAGACAAGATTCTATGACCACTACACGACGAAGGCGTTTGGATGAATGCATTTTACACCTGAATAAAATTACAACACAACATAAATACTTTAAGAACTTTAACTATGAAATAAAAAATAAAGAAAAAAGATATTGAAGTAAAAAACAATAATAATAATAACTTACCTTATGTATAGTGACAAATATTGTGTAAGAATATCAAACATTGTTACTGTCATTAATATTTTCCTCTGCTTCAATATCAAGTGAATGGTCAATGATAAGTCCTTCAACATCATCTCTAGCTAAATTTAAATTTGTATAGGCATCATCAAACAAATCTTCCAAATGAGGAGCATTGGATGGTTCATTGTTGGCTCATCTAAACCTTCAACACCAACTACAAAATAGAGTAAACATGCATAGACTTTACTATTGCCTTTATTGAATACAAATTACCTATACAACAACAAAAGCATTCAGAATACATTTCACATTTTGCAGATAGATTTCTTTATTACTCTGCAGTGAAAGTGAAAATATCACAGTTCACTCTCAGGTATTCACACAACAAAAATGTTTTGCCTACGAGAACTTAATAAACTAAGGAAGATGGAGATTTATGAACATAATGCAAATGAAACAAATGACCAAATTGCAAGACTTAAAAGATATTGAAAACTAAAATAGTAAAACAAAGCCCTAATTAAACATGAAAAGCCACTTCTCTGTTTTGTGATTAAGCAACATTTCCTATCCACGAAAACTAAAATAGTATAAGAAAGCCCTAATTAAACATGAAAATTTCAAAAGAAAACAGTCGTTCCAAGATTTCATTTGATTCATCAGTCTTTATACATAAGCAACAAATGATAAACGAGATCGTAAGTCTCAAAAAGTGGATTGATCAAGAGATTGAGAAAGAGAGGGAAAAAATTAGAGAAATTGGTTTAAAGAATGGAGACAAAGGGAAGAAGTTGTAGAGAAGTAGGAAAAACATTACCTTACTCAAAGAAGATGGTTTTGTGGTGGAGGCGTGGTGCATGCGAGAATTTGCAAAGAAACTTTGGGTGTGGAGGCAAAATGGCGGACAAGGGTTTTGGAGCATTGGAGCTATCTTGGAGGCAAAACGATAGACAAGGATGATCTTTCTTTTCTTACTTTTTTTTTTTTTTTTAATGTCTAAAATAAGAGAGGGAAAAACTTTTGGGTTTGGCGCTTTTTTGGAGGAAAATGACAGAAGATATTTTGCTTTCTCACTAACTTTCTTTTTTTTAATGTTCAAAATAAGAGAGGGGAAAACTTTTGGAGTTGGAACCAATTAAATTTAGTTTCTAACCTTACTTTTTATGTATTAAAATAAAATTTGAAATTAGCATTTTTTTAATTTTTACTTTAACATTACTCTTTGTTCACACGTAACTTCGAAGATGGAGACACGTGGAATACATATATATTTGTATTGATGTTGTATGCGTGTGGGTGTACAATCTCTAATGTTAACCCTCTGATTCTCTCTCTTGTGTGTGAATGTGTTTCACTCGAGGGCTGGAACGCTTGATTTCGAGTCTGAAGCGTCAATGGATTCTTGGAGCTTGAAGTCTTCGGGTCTTGAAGTCTTAGAGTCTTGGAGTCTTCAAGGATTGTTGAAGTCTTCTGGTCTTGAAGGGTCTTCAGTCTTCAAGAAATGTTTAGATCTTGAAGAGTGTTTGGTCTTCAAGGAGTGTTGAAGTCTTGAAGAGTGTTTGGTCTTCAAGAACTTAAGGATTTCAGAGAGTCTTTAGTCTTCAGCCTTGTTGGAGTCTCTCTGAATTCTTTGGTTCTGCTTGAGAGCTTTAAAATTCTGAACTCTTGTCTTTGTGAGAGTGTAGAATTTCTGAACCCTTGAAATGAAGGAGAACCCCTCTATTCATTCTCCATGGATGGGCCCTGGTGACTTTTGGGCCTAACAACTTAGACTTGGGCTTTATTGGTCTTGGGTTCAACTATTTGGTCAGGGGTATGGTTTATATTTGACCCAAATATTTAAAAGACCAAATTTGATCCAATTAATTATTATTTTTTAATTAATTTGATCAAAATAATTTATTTTTAATTAATTGATCAAATGAATATTCGGCTCTAAAAATTTATAATTAGCCAACTTTGTCTTCAAATTAACTTTGGGACACGTGTCCATTTATAATTGGTCCCAAATTTAATTATTTGTAATTTCTTCAATAATTTTAAATAATGACGTGGTAATTTGTGATTGGCCAAAATTTCTCCTTCAACACCCTTATTTCATAAAATTTTTGTACCATTTTTTTAAAAATAAAAAATTGTACCATTTTTCTATTTCTATTTATATTTCTCTCCTCCACAAGAAAATGAAGCGTGACGGAGGCGAGGGTTTGGAAGTGTTGTGGAGGCAAAAATGTTGTATTAATTAGGTCTCTCAACTTTAACAAGTATCTAATATGTTATTGAACTTTCAATTTTATATCTAATAGGCCCCTGAACTTTATAAAAATGTCTAATAAGTCCTTAAACTTTCAATTTTATGTCTAATATATAGGTCCTTAGCACATTCGAGATTTTTAAAAATTAATCAATCTATTAGATATAAAATTGAATTTTATGCTTATTGGGACCTATTAGATACTTTTTAAAGTTAAGTGATCTATTCAAGCTAAGACACAAAAAGAACTATACTATTGAACTAATCATTATTTATACATTTAAAATATATATAAAAGCTCAATTTTTAAATTTAAGTATTTTAAATTCTGCTTAAGTTTTTCTTTTAAATTTCATTTTATATCAAATATAAATGAAAATGAATAAAAACATTTTCGATTTTTTGGTAAATAATGAAAATTTTAAGTTTCATTTCCTTTATGATATATTTATTTTCATGTTTTTAATTGCTTCCTTGTAAATTATTTGTACAAAATTTTAAGTGAAGTCCCTTACAAAAATTTTGAATTAAAATGTATATCAACAACAACTACATATATATTGATTTGCAATAGTTTAAAAAATGCTACCATAAAATCGCTGCAATCTCAATATTTGCAGCGCTTTTATTTGTGTTGCTACTAAAATGTTACTGTTGCATTAGCCTATTGCGACAATGGTTTAAATGTTGCAACATAGCTGTTGCAATTTACTCTGTTGCAATAGTTTCTAAAAGTGTAGCAATTTAACCGTTGCAATAGACATATTTGCAATAGTTTGTAAATATGCCATAAGTAAACCGTTGCAATGTGTATCAATAGCAGCAATTATCTTATGTGTTGTTCAAAACCGCTACAAGTTTACAAACCCTTGCAACATTTTCCAAATCGTTGCAAAAAAATCGCTGCAATAAACCTATTTTCTTGTAGTACTGAGCATAGTTGAATATCTAACGAACCGTGTCTAACAAGGTTCTGTTTCTCCTTTCCGATACTTTATTTTCTAAGGCGTATCGATTGTTGAGAGTTTAGGGCGTCAATCCATGTTCTGTCAAATAGTCCGGGATTTTGTATCCTTATACTCACTTCCTCGATCGAATCGAAGTAACTTTATTATCCTACCTAATAGGTTCTCAATCTCGTCCTTATACTCCTTGAACTTGTCAAGAGATTCGAACTTAGGATGCATTAGGTAGAGATAATTATACCTTGAATAATTATCAATAAAGCTGATGAATTGTTCATACCCTCTTAGTGCTTTGGCATTATTGGACCACGAAGATCCAAAATGTATGAGTTTGAAGGACTCTTTGGCACGATAACTTTTTCTTAGAAAAAAGTTGTTTAGTCATCTTGGCATGAAGGCATGACTCACGAGGTAATGAGATGTCTTCTAACTTGTTTAGAAGTTCATTCTTGACCAACCTCTCAATCCTATTGAGTTTTAATATTGCCTAATCTCAAGTACCAAAGACAGGTATCTTGAGAAACGCGTTGCCTTTTAAATAGTTTAAAACAGCTCATGAATTATATCACTTTAGACTCTAACAGTCTTAACACATATAAGTTCTTCTCCTTTTTGCAGAACAAATATTGGCATCCCTTTTGTAATGAACAGTTCATTAATTAAAAGGGTAATAGAATAGCCTTATTCTAGCAAACAAGATATAGAAATTAAACTTCTTTTAATCTTAGGAACTTTAACATGTTATTAAATAACATGTAATATTTCTTGGAGAAGAATAACTTTATGTCTCCCACTGCCGTGACCGAGATAAAATCTCATGTTTCTAGCTTTTAGAGTCATTTTACTAGCTCATAGCTGTTACCAGGAACCTATTCTTTCAAAAGAAGAACATACGTGTTTAATGCCACCTGAATCAACGATCCAAGCTGAATCACTATTCTTACTAAGCACGTTTTCAAGACGAATAAATCATATTTAGAGTCTTTGGTGTTCTTTCTTGGCAGTGTTCCTATGTAATATTCATTACAAACATTTTGAGACGAAGTAGACATAAAAGTTTTGAGGACATTCCTCAAGTTTAAGACCGTTTCGAAATCACTTACCACGAGTTCATCGTTCAAGTTTGTTTTCTTAATCGTATGTTTAATACAAATTACGAATTTGGCGTATAGACGAGGCATATAGAACTATTACATGCTGAAATAACAAAATAACTTAAATTGGTTCTCTACTTAACCTATTAAATAATTCAATCAAATTTAACAAAAGTAATTAAGCACCCTTTGAATCATAATTCTTTTGCAACGATATTTCAGAGGTTTAGAGCAACAGTCACCAAACGGGTGATCAACTACTCCTCTGAAATGAGACGTTCTCAACCAAATCTTAACACCAGAATGACTCATTTTCTGTTAGTTTTGTTTACCGTTTATTTGGTCAGGGATTTCATTAACAATTTAACTTGTCCCCGTAAGTGTATCCCTCCCACTTTCAGATTTCAAAGAGACGCACCAACAGGCTACCGATAGAAAAGACAACTGTTGGTGATTACCTTAAGAAACCCTATCCATTTCTGGAGTTCGCGGTATTTCGAAACCTATGATCAAGCCCTCCAAAGGGGTGGTCGCTCTAGGACGACATGCAGGCGGATCATAAGAATCTCACGGTGTGACCTAGGGGAGGAGAACGCAGGATGCATTGACACGTGTCCTTCTCCCACTTACTATGAACACTCTGACCATTCACCTTGGTATTGAGCCATGCAAACACTCTCCAAATGGAGGTCGCGCCCAGGGCAACATAAAGCTGAGCATCGATCTCACGGTGTGAACACAAGGAGACATGAGAGTAAAAAACTCAATATGAACATCTCGTGTTTTATACTTTTCCTCCCAGTGCAGTGTCCTATTATTTAGGGTTTATTTTGACTCAGATAAAATCTGACTAAATGAAACTATCTAAGTCTATGCCTTATTAAATAAGGTATTTACTCTAATGTCTAGGTGAATTAAACTCTTTTAATTACCTAGCGACGTTTGCATGCTAATAAAACCGTGGTTAATTCAACTCAGGTTCCGGACCAAGCGTCGGGAGAGTTCCCTTATAACCAAAGTCTTATATCCTACTTAATCATATTTTAAATCTATTTAAAATACTAAGTAGGATGTTCTAATCCTATTAGAAACGTGATCTTAGGTCTACTAAATTTTAAACCGTTTTAAATTTAACTCATTCCCTAAGATCCTACGTTAGCATGCAACTCTTTGTTATAGGTTTGACGGTTTCTATTCATTAACTTTTATAACTATTATAACTTTTAATGAATTAGTCCTATAACATGCTTCTAATGGTGACCAAGCATATAACAATCAAGCATTCAAGTTATATAAAATACCATTTAAAATTACCTATATGTAGGTGTGTATAATGACTTATACTTATAATGTCTAGGTGAGAAACTCTTTTAAACCTTACATCGCTCACACATGCTCATAAAACTTAGGTTAACCTAACTCAAGTACCGGTTCGATACCCAGGTAGGATGTGTTACAAAAACCGTCAACTTAAATACCTCCAGCCTTAGACAGCATCTCGCCGGGTGAGTTCTCTTGTAACCTTAGCTTTACAAGATATCGACCTATTCTATGAAAAAATTCGATCGAATTTGTGGTTCGTTAACCCTAAGTGAGCATGCAATTTCCTTTGTTATAGGTTTTAATGTCTATCTCGTTTTATAACATTTATAATATAGATAACCTATAACACCCATCTATATAACGATTATATAATGCTGCAAACCCTAAACCCTAAACACCCATCTATATAACGATTATATAATGCTAAGGTGGTTTCATGCTGCATGCTTTTTTGTTTTCGTTAATTAACATAACACTTATATTAAACATTCATAGACGAAAAATAAAATATCCAACATGCATCTAACATGAAACCCTAACATGCATTCCTTTTATTATAACTCTTATAATTTATTACTAATGCATGAAACATGCTTTCCTATGGTGGGATTTTAAATCTATATGACATACTTTATGCATATATCAATCCTATTGAATTTAAACATACATTCCTAATGCATAATAAATTAAACACACTAAAGTGAACCGGTTTTGGCATCTAAATCAAACAAATAAACTAAATTATTACATTAATAATTTATAATAGGCCTTGACCGCTCCCGAACGCTTCAAATCAGCTCAAAACTTCTTTAAATTGCTTGAACCAACCCAAATCGTGCTGGACCGATCCAAAAAAGAAGAAAAACAACTAGAACCGGCCTGAAATAGCTTGAACCAAACCACAAGGAGACGAACTAGACCGGAATTGGCCAAAAAAGAACTTGGGACACTCGAACCGAATCGCTGAGAGGGAAAACTTTTAGCATGCAAAAAATGCTAACATTTTATCCTTAGATTTAATTAGTTTTGCTTGGTTTTATTGTGGTTTTAATGATTTATTATGTTAATTTCAGAATTTATGTCCGGAAAGAGCTTTTTGATGAATTTTGGAGAAAAAAAGGAGAAGAATTGACCCAATTTATGAAGATGTGATCATGAAGGATCAAAGATGGGTCAAGAGAAGAAAATCAAGGGCTTAAAGGAGAAGATTGAGGGCCAAAAATCTGGTGAATTGAAGCCCAAATTTAGCCCAAGATCGTGAAGATATCAGTCCAATCCAAGGGGCAGCTCGAGACGCTACCCTTGGCGTCTCGACGCTGAGGCGACTTGGGAAACAAGACAATTACGTCACAGCGTCGAGACGCTGTGACGTCGGCATCTCGACGCTGGCACGACTGGAGCACTATATAAGGAGCGTTTTGGCCTCAGTTTTCAATCATCAAGCAACATTTTGAGCAGCTTTCAAAGGCTCTTAGAGCCTCTTAGAGGGAGGGAGTGAGAGTAAATGTTTTAGAGAGTTTTTGAGCATTTCTTGGGTTGATTCGGGGCTTGTGACGGGTTCCAATCAAGGCTTTTCCTATGGCGGATCAAGGCGCAAGCAAGGATTCAACGTCGGTTTAGTTCTATACCCTTTCCTTGTTCATATTACTATTTTATTAATACATGTATATGCTGGAAATTTTGAGAGTCGTTATGACATTGTATAGCTAACTTCCCGACATTCGGGTCTTGAAGGAAAATACATAGTTGAACGATATTTTGACTACTTATATTGTGTCCATTTACTGATTATTCGTCTGGGTGGTCGTAATTCTTTATAAATTTTGGCCAAGTTTAAATTGATTTGTTACTTAGTGGAAACTCGACGGAGAGAAACTAAGTTAGGACATAGCCCAATCGACTAGACTTAACTGCTCGTAGTGACAACGAGAGTAGTTGGTTAGGCGTAGAGATCTAAAATGAATCGGGACTTAAGACTTAACCCATTTAATAGTGCTAAGGACACTTAGGTTATTAAAATGTGTTAATGATAATTAGGGGAACCCGAAAGGAGAACCTATGTCATAAAGTAGATTCTAGATCTATAATTAGCGGACATAATAGTTAGTAGTCAATTATCTATTAGACTATGTATTGGACTTCGAGACCCGAACTCTCATCCTATCCGTTATCCCTCAATGTGTTTCAACTCTACTTGATCATTATTTGCTTTAGTCTTTTGTTTGTCTTTGATTTGTCTTTTGTATGCACTGAATTCTCTAGATAATGAGCAGCCTTGGTAATTTTAGTGTTGAGATTATTTTCTTGCCTAAGTCACGCTACTCTCCGTGGATACGATACTCGATTATATTTACCGTTTTATATTACTTGCGACCCATGCACTTGTGGTGTCCATCAAAAACCGCCTGGACCGTTGACTGAAAACCACGAACCGCTGACCAAACACGTGAACCGATCCAAAATTTGAGTGAACCGCACGTTTTCGTTCTTCCCGGTTTGTCTCGGTTCAGTTCGGCCCGCCCATCTACCCGTCATCTATTCCCTCATTTCGAGAATTCAGATGTTCTTCATGCTCTGTTTTTGGTCAGACTTGAACACCTTCAGAATTTCACCAAATTAACAGCCTAAATGGACTCTAATGACTCTCAAATTTTACGGACTCCATATGAACTCATTAATGCCCATAAACATGTAGGCAATTAAAAATTATTTCAACAACTTATGGTGTCCATTAAATTGTATTTAAACATTTCTAAATCTCTCTAATATAGTTTAATTCATAATTAAACGTTAAATATATCGAACATAATTTAACGGCAACTCCCTACAATGAATTTGAACGTTTCAAATTCTTCATCACACTTGTTCTAAAGTTTATTCCGTACGAGCTAGTGATAAGGGTCATAAATATACCTATTTTACCCTTATATTTAGCTCATTTCTTGGTTAAATATTGTATGTTGTGATCAATTTACTGATCCCGAGCTCAAATTATGCTTAATTTGATAAGTTAGGGTGTTGAGAATCACTTTTGTCAAATTTAACTCATTTGTGCTTAAAAAGACTTGATTTTAAGAGAATTTGACTTAGTTTGTTGCTGTGCAGAAAAACAGAGGAAAAGCTGAAATTCCCCAGAAATGCGACCGCATTTCTGGGAAGGCAAAAATGAAATGCGACCGCATTTCTGGAAAAATCTGAAGCCGTTCCGAGTCGTCCGCGGGTCGTTGTTGACGAGTCTTCTTCGCACCTAACTGGCTGTTTTGACCCCGAAACTGACTGGGCAACCTTCCAGCACCTATTTCGCAGCTTCTCAACCATTTTGTACACTATATAAGCTCGAGATTCGAAGTCAAATTCAAGCAGAACTCATTGGAATAAAAGGGTGGTGACAGAACCCTGGCTCGATGCCTATGAGTAGGGATGCCCGAGGTCCTTCTTAGATGACTGAATTCTAACCTGAGTTAGACATCAAACCTTGTGGTTTGTAGAGAGTTTCACCCATTCCCACTTGTAAAAGCGAGAGAGTGGAGTGTCTAGCGAACTCTAGAAGGATTGAGTAAATAGAAAAACCCATAATATTTAGCTATCTCTTTTATTTCCAACTCTTGAATCTTTTCATTATTTTGTATTCTTTACATTATTATTTCAATGAAAATGTATTCATTTGCTCTTTATCTCACCATGAGTAGCTAAATTTCGTTGAGGGGTTCAATATGGTGAATTCTCTTATGGTTTAATGGCTTGAAAGTGTTTTATTTGCTTAAGTTGTGTTCAATGCATGTAATGTATTGATTATCACTCTAATCTTGCTGAGTTTAATGTTATCACTTAGACTTTGCATGTTATGTGAGTTTGATCTCGAAAGGGACAAACGATATCGGTTCTCATAAAGGTGATATAGGAGAAAAAGCTCGAAAGAGATTGTTCGGCGGTATAGGGCAAGCTACCTAAGGCACCCTATATCGACTATAGGGTTATAGGTTGCATTCGTGAATTATCTATGTCGGAGTCGAGTCACAGAAATGTGCATAACGGTACTCGCTTAGCCTTCTAACGATTCTTGGGAGCAAGGGCCAAATAGGAGTTAAATCTGACCCAATGCATTGAATACGCTTAAGTTAGATATTGCATGATTATGGTTACTGTCTTAGGGATGAATCCATATTGAATACCTCGTTTGTTATTTATTGATTATTCTTTATTATTTTCTTACTTGTTTTATTTATCTTTTCGAAAACCCAATCAATCAACTTATTTTCTTTGGTTACCTTTTCAAAAGAAATCATTTGAGCAGTTTCTTCATCAAATCTGAATTTCCAATTTAGTCCTCGTGGGATCGATACCCTTGGAATACTTCTAAGGTTTTTTTATTACTACGTGCGACAGTGTATACTTGCACTAAGTGTTAGCTGAATTATTCTTTCTTATTATTATTCATCTTATCTCATATTCCATCCATTCAGCTGACGACGCACCAGCTAGCAAGGGGACCTAATGGACCTACAGATCATGGGCTCCAACGATCTGAGATTAACCGGCTAAACTCTTTTAACCTAGTTAATCAATATTCGTTAAACTAACGGGACACTCCACTATAGCTTGTAGCTGCACTCCCCTCACTGTAGATATATTTTTGTCCACCCGATATAACCATGATTAGTAAGTCGACCCTTCACAGGTTGTTCGTAACTACAACTAGGTCAAAAGTCCGTTTTACCCCTGAAGTTACATCTAGTTCCTTAAGTTCCCACTGAGTCCCTAATGAACAAGTTGTTTGTGGTCCAACTGCTAAACCTAATACCTCTTAGGCCAATGAGAGGGCAGGATCCTTTTATTCAAGTCCCGGAGTCAGCACTTAAGGGAACAACCTCTCTACTATCCTTAAATCGGGTAGGAGTGAATTCCGTCTTACAGGACTATGTCCCCAACTATCTACCCGGTCTTATCCCCAAAATGGTAGGCTTATTGAGTCGGCGATGATGAGTCACTCTCACCCATGCAAATCAAAGGATAACCCCAAATAAACAGGAGTTCATAGTTAGCACAAGATTAAAATCGAGTTACCTAGGTCATCGCATGAAATAGTCAGTCTTGTTAGTTAGCGACGTTATAAAGCAAGAGTGACTTATTTCTTGGTCCTAGTCTTATGCAAACTTATTTGCATAGGACGCCCCCACTCGCATGTCTCTACATGAACGATTCAGGATCACATCGTTTGCACTATGTACAAAGTGGGTCGCATCACATAGCGTTCCCAGGATAAGGTACCCAGCCTTATCCCTATACTATAGACCATTTAGGTTATTACTTGAACTTGATCCACTTTTATGTCACTACATAAAGTTCAAGTATTCATATCAGATAGACATGGATGTTAGTTTATTGGATTTGGGTTAATTGATGCATAATTTAAACAACCATTCAATAACACTACTTATTGAATCACTTTTCAATAACGCTTTATCGATTATAATTAACTTTGTTACATTTACTATCCATGTTGGGTTTTATGTCCTAAAACTCGTGGATAGTAAATGTAATAAAGTTAATCGATAAAGCGTTATTGAGGTTATTCAATAAGTGGTTATTGTATGGTTGTTTAAGTTATGCATTAATTAATCCAAATCCAATAAACTATAACCTATGGCTATATAATGAACACTTGAAATTTATGTGTAGACATAAAAGCGGATCAAGTTCAAGTTATAGCCAAAACAGTTTATAATATAGGGATAGAGGTTGGGTGCCTTATCCTGGGGACACTATGAGACGCGGGTCACTTTGTATTTAATACAAACAATGTGATCCTGAATCGTTCATGTAAAGACATGCGAGTGGGGGCATCCTATGCAATGAGTTTGCATAAGACCAGGATCGAGAAATAAGTCACTTTCCTTTATAACACCGTTTACTATGAAACTGACTTTTTCATGCGATGACCCAGGTAACTCGATCTTAATCCTGAGCTAACTATGAACTCCTGTTTATTCGGGCTTATCCTTAGATCTGCATGGGTGAGAGTGACTCAACATCGCTGACTCAATAAACCCCCCATTTCAGGGATAGGAATGGGTAGATAGCTAGGGACATAGTCATGCGAGATGGAATTCACTCCTACCCGCCTTTAGGGATAGTAGAGGTTGTTCCCTTAAGTGCTGACTCCAGGTCTTGAACAAAGGCGCGTCGTCCTCTCCTGGCACAAGAGGATTTTATGTTTAATGGTTGGACCATAAACAAATTGTTCATTAGAGGATCAGTGGAACTTAAGGAACAAGATGTAACTTCAGGGGTAAAACAAACTTTTGACCTGTTGTAGTTACGAACAAGCTGTGATGGGTCGACTTATTGATTATGGTTGTATCGGGTGGACATAAATATATCTACAGTGAGGAGAGTGCAACTACGGACTATAGTGGAGTGTCCTGTTAGTTAACGAATGTTGGTTAACTAGGTTAATGAGTTTAACTGGTTAATCTCGAATTGTTGGAGCCCATGATCTGTAGGTCCATTAGGTCCCCCTACTATCTCATACGGAATATACCTTAGAACATAGGAAAGTTTGAATCGTTCAAATTCGGTTTAGGGAAATTAGTGTCGATTATATACAATATTATCAACACAATAATTTAATTATGGATTAAACTATTAATTGAGAGAGTAATATATTTAAATATGATTTAAATACAATAAATATGTGAATAGGGATTCATGTCAGGTGCATAGTATTAATTTGATATATATTACATAATTGATTAAAGTGTTTAATTAATTATGGTTTTAATTTAAAAATAATTATGAATTTTTTTTTAATTAAAATTGAAATAGAGATTTCAATCTTGAATTTTAGAAATTCAAGTTGAGTGGATTAAGATAGGTGAAGTAAATTATATTACATAATTGACTTGAGGCCAAGCATGAACCTCACGTTGTGAACTTTTGAGGACGTGAGAGCAAAACTTGATTTATGAAAATCTTGTTTTGATATATTTCCTCCCACTAAGTATTTTTATAATTATAGGGTTTATTACTTAGGTAAATTCCGGCTAAGTGAATCTATCTAAGTCTATGCCTGTATATAACTTTTATATATATAGGTCTTTTCTCTAATGTCTAGGTGGATTAAACACTTTTAATTACCTAGAGACATTGCATGCTAATATAACTATGGTTAATTCAACTCAAGTTCCGGCTCATTTCCCAGGTAGCAGGTGTTCCGTAAATCGTCATCTTAAGTACCTCCAGCCTTAGACAGAACTTTACCGGTAGAGTTCCCTTATAACCAATAGTTATGATAAATCTTTACTCTAAAGATCTAGGTGAATTAAACTCTTTTAATTGACCTAGTGATATTGCATGCTAACATAACTATGGTTAATTCAACTCAAGTTCCGAGTCAGTTCCCAGGTAGCAGGTGTTCCGTAAACCGTCATCTTAAGTACCTCCAGCCTTAAACAGAACTTCATCGGGAGAGTTCCCTTATAACCATAGTAAAGTAAACTCTTTACTCTAAAGATCTAGGTGAATTAAACTCTTTTAATAAAGCTAGTGATATTGCATGCTAACATTTAACTATGATTAATTCAACTCCGGTATTCCGGGTTAGTTCCCAGGTAGGAGGTGTTCCGTAAACCGTCATCTTAAGTACCCCTAGTCTTAGACATAACTTAACCGGTAGAGTTCCCTTATAATCATAGTAATGTTTTTCCTACTTAGTCAATGAAAACTATTTTTAATTCTAAGTAAGAAAATAATTCTAATCCTATTAGAATTATAATGAGCTTAGGTCTAATTAATTTTAAACATTTTAAAATTAATTCATTTTAACCTAAGGTCCTATGTTTGCATGCAACTCTTTGTTATAGGTTGACGGTTTCTAATCAATTTTATTACTTATTATAAAATTTTAATGATTAGCCCTATAACATGCTTCTATGGTGTTGGAAAAATAACAATCATATTCTAATTATTCAATACCATATTATTATGACGCCGATAACGATAATATAACGATTATATTAATCTAAAGTGGTGTCATGCTTCATGCAATTTCAATTTCATTTAATTAATATTGATTATATTAATTAAACATCCATGAAATTAAATTACATGAAATTTGACATTAATATAATATAACTCTTATATTAATCTAATTAATGTCATGCTCAATGTTATTCCATTTTCATTTAATTAATATAACATTTTATATTAAATCATACATGAAAACAAGCATTGATTTATATTTATTATTTTCATTCATAATATAACTAATTATATTAATTCTCATAAAAATAATGCTAAGCATGCATGCTACATTAATAAAATATAATAATTATATTTATCTAATTAATGTCATGCATCATGCTTTTCCAATTTCATATATTTAATATAACAATTATACTAAATAACTCATGAAATTTAAATTCATGCATAAGTATCATATATTATAACATTTATAACATAAATATGCATGAAACATGCTTAACCTATGGTGGGAATTTAAGCTATATGACATCCATAAAGCAAATAAATAGCAATTGAATCGGTTAATTTTGGCCCCTAGGATAAAATAAAGCATAAATTACAATAATTATAGCTAAATTCTATCCTAAAAATCCTTCTGCAGCTCCAAATACTGGTCTAGACCTCCCGAACCGACCCGAACCACTTCGAACCAGCTATGAAAACCACGAACCGAGCTAAATTCCAGCTGAACCGGACCAAATCGGTCCCAGCCCAACCAGACCGCGTGAATTGGACCGCCCAACAGCCTTGAACCGTCCTGTTGCGAATTTCTAGCGCGTGCTGTAATCGTGACAGCGTCGCAATTTCTCCGATTTTTATCTCATAAAAACCTATTCTAGACCCGGACTTACATAGGACTCGATTTTACATAAAATACCCGAAACATCGGGCCCTTACATGATCAAATCACATAAAAACAGTAAAATCTATGGCCATAAAATTAACCTAAACAGTTCAATGCAAATCATACATACATTATGTATTAATCAATCCCACCAATAGCCAATGCAAATTTTAGAGAAACAAAATTAGATCTACGATCGTCTCTGATACCAATTGAAGGATTGGAATTCCGTAATTCCGTAAAGCGGAAGCGTGATCGGGACCGATTCGTAATTAATTTTGTTTAATCTAAAATACCAATACATTGGCAATAATATTAGAACTATTCTAAATATATATTAAGGCTAAGCATACAAAAATATTAGATCTAAATCTAATTTATAAAGTAACAAATTACTTACTCTCGTTGACGACTCAGATTAAATTCACCAACTGCTTGTGAATTAATCACGAACTAGTGCGAACACCACCACTATGGCTACACCGGTATGACTCTGAGACTTCTAGAGGCAGGAGACTTGTGGGAGCCTTTGGGAGAATTCTCTGAGAGTAGGAGAATGAATGGGATACCTTTCACCCCACCCCAGGGGTCCTATATATAGTAAAGGCCAAGACCTTTTTCCTAATAGGAAAAGGGAGACCTTTTCCTTATAGGAAAAAGACTCTAATTTTAATAATTAATTAATTAATTCCATAATTAATTAATTTCCCAATTAAATATCATATATTTAATCTTAGGGATTTTATTAAAATTAAAATTAATATGAATCCAATTCATATTAAATTTATTTGAACTCTTTCAAATATTTTCTTTCCTAATAGGAAAAGGTCTCTAATTTTAATAAATAATTAATTAATTCCATAATTAATTAATTTACCCAATTAAATATCATATATTTAATCTTAAGGATTTTATTAAAATTAAAATTAATATGAATCCAATTCATATTAAATTTATTTGAACTCTTTCAAATACTTTCTCTCAAGAATTAATTTTTTTTTTCAATTAATTCAAAAATTATATTATAAAGTTTCATAAACTTTATATTATAATGCATCAATATACATTATACGATTCCCCAAATAAATTGAACACTTTCAATTTACAATTTATACTTAATTGCCTCAAGTCTCTTTACGAGCTACCAATGGGACCTAATGGACCTACAGATCAGAAGCTCCAACGATACGAGACTAATTGGCCAAACTCATTGACCAAGTTTAGTCAACATTCGTTAACTGTGGGTCACTCCACTAAAGACCCACAGCTGCACTCTTCTCACTATAGAATATTTCTGTGTCCACGGATATCGACCAAGCAGTAAGTCAATCCTTCACGTGTGTTCGTAACACCAGCTGGGTCAAATTACCGTTTTACCCCTGGGTTACCTCTGGTTCCTTAAGTACCATTGATTCCTCTAATGAACAAGTTGTTTGGGGTCCAACCACTAAACAGGAGTTCCTCTCAGGCTAGGAGAGGACGGCGCGCCTTTGTTCAAGCCCTAGAATCAGCCCTTAAGGGAACACACATCTACTTACCCCAATAGGGGAAGGAGTGAATTCCATCTTCTACTGTTATGTTCCCAGCCCCCATTCGGTCTTGCCCCTGAAATGGTAGGCTTATTGAGTCGGCGAACTGGCCACTCTCACCCATACAAATCTAAGGACAGTCCCTCCTGAAAGGGGTTCATAACAGACTCAGGATTGAGATTGAGTTACCTAGGTCATCCTATTGAAATAGAAACCTAAACTAGTTAACGGCGTTACATCTGGTGGTTATTATTTCGCGGTCCGGTCTTATGCAAACTCATTGCATAGGATACCCCCACCCGCATGTCTCCTACATGGATGCTTTGGATCATTGCATCTGTATCGAATACAAGGTGGGCCGTATCACATAGTGTCACCAGGATAAGGTACCCAGCCTTATCCCTATACTATAGACCATTTAGGTTGTTACTTGGACACTGATCCCCGTATGTCCCCACATACTAGTCCAAGTTTCATTTAAACAAACTTGGATCTTAGTTTATTGGATTTAGGGTTTATTAATGCAAACTCGATTATTCAATAACCAAATTACTGAATTACTCAAATAACACTTTATTGAGATCGATTAATTTGTTTCATTTACTATCTACGAGTTTTAGGGCATAAAACCCAACAACTCCCACTTGAACTAAAACTCTAGTGGGCAATGTACATCAACAATCAAAATTGAATGAATAATCATTGAAGTAGGAATAGTAGTTTGTATTAATACTGTATAATACATGAAAAGTACAAATACAGATAAATACAATAAACTAGGGCATTCACAATACCCATTACACTTCTCCCACTTGCCCTAGATTATTCTATGTACATATCTCGCAGACCTAGACCCTCTAGATGACCCTCGAACACTTTAGCCGTGAGAGCCTTCGTAAATGGATCAGCAATATTGTGCTCAGAGGCTACCTTCGTGACGATCACGTCCCCTCGTTGCACGATCTCTCTGATGAGATGATATTTGCGCTCTATGTGCTTGCCTCTTTTATGATTGCGAGGTTCTTTAGAATTTGCCACTGCACCACTATTATCACAGTAAAGGGTGATTGGCAAGTTCATATTTGGAACAACTTCCAAATCCATCAAGAACTTCTGTAGCCATACAGCCTCCTTAGCTGCTGCACAAGCAGCGACATATTCGGCCTCCATGGTGGAGTCTGCAATGCATCCTTGCTTGATGCTACGCCAGACTACAGCTCCCCCGTTGAAGGTAAATACTGACCCTGATGTGGATTTCCTAGAATCCTTATCAGTCTGAAAGTCAGAGTCTGTGTATCCTGTAAGGATCAAATCCTTATAGCCATACACAAGCTGATAGCCACTCGTTCTCCGAAGATACTTTAGGATGTTTTTAACTACAGTCCAGTGGTCTAACCCTGGATTGGACTGGTACCTGCTGACTATCCCAACTGCATAGAAAATATCAGGCCTAGTACACAACATGGCGTACATAAGACTGCCCACAGCTGAAGCATAAGGGATGTGTCTCATATCCTCAATTTCTTGAAGTGTCTTAGGACACTGTTCCTTAGACAAATGAACTCCATGCCTAAAAGGTAGTAAACCCCTCTTGGAATTCTGCATCTTATATCTAGACAACATCTTGTCTATATATGATGCTTGAGACAGGGCTAACGTTCTGTTCTTACGATTCCTGATAATTTGAATCCCTAGAACATACTGAGCTTCACCCAAATCTTTCATTTGGAACTCAGTCGATAGCCATTTTTTAATGTCAGCTAGATATTCTACATCATTTCCAATGAGAAGAATATCATCTACATACAACACCAGAAAAGCTACTGAACTGTTGATAATTCTTTTGTAAACACAAGGCTCATCAACGTTCTGGTCAAAGCCATAAGATTTGACAGCAGTGTCAAACTTTATATTCCAAGATCTGGAAGCTTGCTTCAACCCATAAATGGATCGTCTAAGCTTGCAAACTTTTTGCTCTTGACCTTGAGCAACGAACCCCTCTGGTTGAGACATAAAGATGTTCTCATCAAGATTGCCATTCAGAAAGGCAGTCTTGACGTCCATTTGCCAAATCTCATAATCATAAAAGGTGGCAATGGACAAGAGAATTCTTATCGACTTTAACATGGCAACTGGGGAGAAGGTTTCCTCATAGTCCACCCCCTCCTTTTGGGTATAACCCTTTGCCACAAGTCGAGCTTTGAAAGTCTGTACTTTCCCAGCTGCGTCTCGTTTTCTCTTGTAGATCCATTTGCACCCTATGGGTTTAACCCCTTCAGGTAGGTCTACAAGATCCCAGACTTGATTGAAGTACATAGACTCCATCTCTAGGTCCATAGCTTTGACCCACTGGTCATGATCCACATCATTCATTGCCTGTCTAAAGGTCAATGGATCCTCAACCCCATCATCAGGTATGACAGTTGGAGTTTCTGCTAAACCCAGATAGCGTTCAAGTTGAATAACAACCCTCCCACTACGTCGAGGCATTCTCAACTCTTAAGAAGGATGGGCTTGACCAGATGTACTGGGCTCATCAATAACTCTTGTTGAAGGTCCAGCCTCTGAACTGGGCTCATCAACAACTCTTGTTGAAGGTCCAGCCTCATCAACAACTCTTGTTGATTTATTTGTAGCTTTACCAGAAAGTTCACTTAACACAATTTTACTGCGTGGTATGTGTTCTTTAACGTGGTCTTCTTCCAAGAAAGTAGCATTTGTCGATACAAACACTTTATTTTCTTTTGGATCAAAGAAGTATCCACCTCTTGTTTCTTTTGGGTAGCCTACGAATAGGCATAATTTTGAACGTGAATCCAATTTCTTTGGGTTTGCTACTAACACATGTGCAGAGCAGTCCCAAATTCTGAAATGACATAAACTAGCTTTACGCCCTTTCCAAAGCTCAAATGGTGTTTCAGAAACACTCTTTGAGGGAACAACATTCAAAATATAAACTGCAGTCTCTACTGCATAACCCCAAAAAGAACTAGGCAACTGAGCATAGCTCATAATAGATCGAACCATGTCTAACAAGGTTCTGTTTCTCCTTTCAGATACACCATTCTGTTGAGGTGTACCTGGTGCTGAGAGTTGGGACGATATTCCATGTTCTATCAAATAGTTTTGGAATTTTAAGTCCAAATACTCTCCACCTCGATCAGATCGAAGTGTTTTAATGGTCTTACCTAACAAGTTCTCAACTTCAGTCCTGTACTCCTTGAACTTTTCAAGGGCTTCAGACTTATGACTCATTAGGTATAAATAACCATACCTTGAATAATCATCTATGAAAGAGATGAAATATTCATACCCTCCTCGAGCTCTTACATTCATTGGACCACAGAGATCCGTATGTACGAGTTCTAAGGGCTCCTTGGCACGATAACCTTGTCCAGTAAAAGGTCGTTTGGTCATCTTACCTTCGAGACATGACTCACATGGAGGTAAAATACCATCTTCTAACTGGCTTAGAAGTCCGTTCTTAACCAATCTCCCAATCCTATTGAGATTTATGTGGCCAAGTCTCAAGTGCCAAAGATAGGTACTTTGAGAAACTTTTTGCCTTTTTGGTTGAGTCTCAGCTGTTTTAAACATTTCATTGTTCAAAATAGCCCTAAACTCTATTGGTCTTAAGACATACAAATTGTTCTCCATTTTTGCAGAACATATATCAGCACCCCTTTTAGTAATGAAAGCTTCATTCACAGAAAAGGACACTGAATACCCTTGTTCTAGCAAACAAGAAATAGAAATCAAATTTCTTTTTATTCTGGGAACTATATATACGTTATCTAATAACATATAGCGTTCCCTGGAGAAGAACACTTTAATATCTCCCACTGCTTTAGCTGAAATGAGCTCCCCAGTCCCAACTCTGAGAGTCATTTCCCCAGCATCCAACTGTTGCCAGGAGCTCATTCCCTCAAAGGAAGAGCATATGTGATGAGTGGCACCTGAATCTAGGATCCAGGCTGTGTCATCATTTTCCACTATACACGTTTCAATGATCAATAAATCAAATTTATTTTCATTGAGATGTGCTAAGCAGTCTATGTCATATTCATCATGAACAATTTCGGATAAATTAGACATATGGGCTTGAGGACCGTCCTCAGTTAAGACCAATTCCACGCATTTAGTGTTTAGGTTCATTTTCTTAGTTGTATTAGAAATACCAGTTTTGTAGTTGGCGTTATTCGAGGCATATAAAGAACGTTTCATTGCTGAGAACAAACAAACTAACTTAATAAGTATTGTTACATTAACCCATTACACAAAATAATATTATTATTTTAATCCAATCAATTTAGCAAAAGTAATGATCAACCCATAGAATAAACATTTATTTTGCAACGATACTTCAGAGGTTTAGAACAACAGCTACCGTAGGGTAGTCAGCTACTCCTCCTCTGAATTGAGACAATCTCAGCTAATCCATATTCCCGGAATAACTCATATTCCAATAGTTCTTAGCTACCGTTTTTTCGGTCAGGAAATTATTAACACCTTAACAATTTCCCGTAAGTGTGACCCTCCATTTTTCAGATTTCAGAGGTCGGCCACAACAATGCTACCGTAGGGAAAGTCAAAGTTGGAAATGAACCTAAGAAACCCAATCCATTTATGGAGTTTGCGTTGTTCCGACTCCCATGATCAAGCCCTCCGTAGGGTGATCGCTCCCAGGGCGACTCGCAAGCAGATCATTGGGATCTCACGGTGCAACCTAATGGAGGAGACCGTAGGATACGTTGACACGTTCCTGCTCCCACTTACTATAAAATACTCCCTCATTCACCTTGATATTGATTCATGCAAACACCATCCGTAAGGGGTCACTCCCAGGGTGACTCGAGGCCAAGCATGAACCTCACGTTGTGAACTTTTGAGGACGTGAGAGCAAAACTTGATTTATGAAAATCTTGTTTTGATATATTTCCTCCCACTAAGTATGTTTATAATTATAGGGTTTATTACTTAGGTAAATTCCGGCTAAGTGAATCTATCTAAGTCTATGCCTGTATATAACTTTTATATATATAGGTCTTTTCTCTAATGTCTAGGTGGATTAAACACTTTTAATTACCTAGAGACATTGCATGCTAATATAACTATGGTTAATTCAACTCAAGTTCCGGCTCATTTCCCAGGTAGCAGGTGTTCCGTAAACCGTCATCTTAAGTACCTCCAGCCTTAGACAGAACTTTATCGGTAGAGTTCCCTTATAACCAATAGTTATGATAAATCTTTACTCTAAAGATCTAGGTGAATTAAACTCTTTTAATTGACCTAGTGATATTGCATGCTAACATAACTATGGTTAATTCAACTCAAGTTCCGAGTCAGTTCCCAGGTAGCAGGTGTTCCGTAAACCGTCATCTTAAGTACCTCCAGCCTTAGACAGAACTTCATCGGGAGAGTTCCCTTATAACCATAGTAAAGTAAACTCTTTACTCTAAAGATCTAGGTGAATTAAACTCTTTTAATAAAGCTAGTGATATTGCATGCTAACATTTAACTATGATTAATTCAACTCCGGTATTCCGGGTTAGTTCCCAGGTAGGAGGTGTTCCGTAAACCGTCATCTTAAGTACCCCCAGCCTTAGACGGAACTTAACCGGTAGAGTTCCCTTATAATCATAGTAATGTTTTTCCTACTTAGTCAATTAAAACTATTTTTAATTCTAAGTAAGAAAATAATTCTAATCCTATTAGAATTATAATGAGCTTAGGTCTAATTAATTTTAAACATTTTAAAATTAATTCATTTTAACCTAAGGTCCTATGTTTGCATGCAACTCTTTGTTATAGGTTGACGGTTTCTAATCAATTTTATTACTTATTATAAAATTTTAATGATTAGCCGTATAACATGCTTCTATGGTGTTGGAAAAATAACAATCATATTCTAATTATTCAACACCATATTATTATGACGCCGATAACGATAATATAACGATTATATTAATCTAAAGTGGTGTCATGCTTCATGCAATTTCAATTTCATTTAATTAATATTGATTATATTAATTAAACATCCATGAAATTAAATTACATGAAATTTGACATTAATATAATATAACTCTTATATTAATCTAATTAATGTCATGCTCAATGTTATTCCATTTTCATTTAATTAATATAACATTTTATATTAAATCATACATGAAAACAAGCATTGATTTATATTTATTATTTTCATTCATAATATAACTAATTATATTAATTCTCATAAAAATAATGCTAAGCATGCATGCTACATTAATAAAATATAACAATTATATTTATCTAATTAATGTCATGCATCATGCTTTTCCAATTTCATATATTTAATATAACAATTATACTAAAAAACTCATGAAATTTAAATTCATGCATAATTATCATATATTATAACATTTATAACATAAATATGCATGAAACATGCTTAACCTATGGTGGGAATTTAAGCTATATGACATCCATAAAGCAAATAAATAGCAATTGAATCGGTTAATTTTAGCCCCTAGGATAAAATAAAGCATAAATTACAATAATTATAGCTAAATTCTATCCTAAAAATCCTTCTGCAGCTCCAAATACTGGTCTAGACCGCCCGAACCGACCCGAACCACTTCGAACCAGCTATGAAAACCACGAACCGAGCTAAATTCCAGCTGAATCGGACCAAATCGGTCCCAGCCCAACCAGACCGCGTGAATCGGACCGCCCAACAGCCTTGAACCGTCCTGTTGCGAATTTCTAGCGCGTGCTGTAATCGTGACAGCGTCGCAATTTCTCCGATTTTTATCTCATAAAAACCTATTCTAGACCCGGACTTACATAGGACTCGATTTTACATAAAATACCCGAAACATCGGGCCCTTACATGATCAAATCACATAAAAACAGTAAAATCTATGGCCATAAAATTAACCTAAACAGTTCAATGCAAATCATACATACATTATGTATTAATCAATCCCACCAATAGCCAATGCAAATTTTAGAGAAACAAAATTAGATCTACGATCGTCTCTGATACCAATTGAAGGATTGGAATTCCGTAATTCCGTAAAGCGGAAGCGTGATCGGGACCGATTCGTAATTAATTTTGTTTAATCTAAAATACCAATACATTGGCAATAATATTAGAACTATTCTAAATATATATTAAGGCTAAGCATACAAAAATATTAGATCTAAATCTAATTTATAAAGTAACAAATTACTTACTCTCGTTGACGACTCAGATTAAATTCACCAACTGCTTGTGAATTAATCACGAACTAGTGCGAACACCACCACTATGGCTACACCGGTATGACTCTGAGACTTCTAGAGGCAGGAGACTTGTGGGAGCCTTTGGGAGAATTCTCTGAGAGTAGGAGAATGAATGGGATACCTTTCACCCCACCCCAGGGATCCTATATATAGTAAAGGTCAAGACCTTTTTCCTAATAGGAAAAGGGAGACCTTTTCCTAATAGGAAAAAGACTCTAATTTTAATAAATAATTAATTAATTCCATAATTAATTAATTTCCTAATTAAATATCATATATTTAATCTTAGGGATTTTATTAAAATTAAAATTAATATGAATCCAATTCATATTAAATTTATTTGAACTCTTTCAAATATTTTCTTTCCTAATAGGAAAAGGTCTCTAATTTTAATAAATAATTAATTAATTCCATAATTAATTAATTTACCCAATTAAATATCATATATTTAATCTTAAGGATTTTATTAAAATTAAAATTAATATGAATCCAATTCATATTAAATTTATTTGAACTCTTTCAAATACTTTCTCTCAAGAATTAATTTTTTTTTTCAATTAATTCAAAAATTATATTATAAAGTTTCATAAACTTTATATTATAATGCATCAATATACATTATACGATTCCCCAAATAAATTGAACACTTTCAATTTACAATTTATACTTAATTGCCTCAAGTCTCTTTACGAGCTACCAGTGGGACCTAATGGATCTACAGATCAGAAGCTCCAACGATACGAGACTAATTGGCCAAACTCATTGACCAAGTTTAGTCAACATTCGTTAATTGTGGGTCACTCCACTAAAGACCCACAGCTGCACTCTTCTCACTATAGAATATTTCTGTGTCCACGGATATCGACCAAGCAGTAAGTCAATCCTTCACGTGTGTTCGTAACACCAGCTGGGTCAAATTACCGTTTTACCCCTGGGTTACCTCTGGTTCCTTAAGTACCATTGATTCCTCTAATGAACAAGTTGTTTAGGGTCCAACCACTAAACAGGAGTTCCTCTCAGGCTAGGAGAGGACGGAGCGCCTTTGTTCAAGCCCTAGAATCAGCCCTTAAGGGAACACACATCTACTTACCCTAATAGGGGAAGGAGTGAATTCCATCTTGTACTGTTATGTTCCCAGCCCCCATTCGGTCTTGCCCCTGAAATGGTAGGCTTATTGAGTCGGCGAACTGGCCACTCTCACCCATACAAATCTAAGGACAGTCCCTCCTGAAAGGGGTTCATAACAGACTCAGGATTGAGATTGAGTTACCTAGGTCATCCTATGGAAATAGAAACCTAAACTAGTTAACAGCGTTACATCTAGTGGTTACTATTTCGCGGTCCGGTCTTATGCAAACTCATTGCATAGGATACCCCCACCCGCATGTCTCCTACATGGATGCTTTGGATCATTGCATCTGTATCGAATACAAGGTGGGCCGTATCACATAGTGTCACCAGGATAAGGTACCCAACCTTATCCCTATACTATAGACCATTTAGGTTGTTACTTGGACACTGATCCCCGTATGTCCCCACATACTAGTCCAAGTTTCATTTAAACAACCTTGGATCTTAGTTTATTGGATTTAGGGTTTATTAATGCAAACTCGATTATTCAATAACCAAATTACTGAATTACTCAAATAACACTTTATTGAGATCGATTAATTTGTTTCATTTACTATCTACGAGTTTTAGGGCATAAAACCCAACAACACTTTGGTCCCTGAGGTTTGGGTTAAGTTACACTTTGGTCTTTGAGTTTTCAAACTTAACAAAACTACCCCTGAGGTTTGAGATAAGGAGCAATTTGGTTCCTGCCATCCATTTTGTCGTTAAATCCTAACGGGCTGCTTACGTAGCACTATTATTTTAATTAAAAAAATTAATTTTTAATTTTTTAAATAAAAATATATTAAAATAATAAAAATATTATTATTTAATTATTTCTCTCCCTCTTTCTTCTCCTCCTTCTTTCTCTTCTCCATCTCCTTGTTCTTCAACTCTGGTGGCCGGCCACCGTCGGCTACTAGCGAACGGCGGCGGTGGCCGCTGAAATTTTCTTTTTTTTCTTTCTTCTTATTCCCTTTTTCTCTTCTTCTTCTTTCTTTTCTTTCTTCTGTCTTTTTTTTTTTTAAAAACAGCGGGAGATTCGAGGAGGAGGAAGAAGAAGGAGTTGAAGAAAAAGGAGATGGGGAAGAAGGAAGAAGGAGATGGAGAAGAGAAACAAGAAGGAGAAGAAAGAGGGAGAGAAAGAATTAAAAAAAATAAAATAATAATATTTTTATTTTAAAAAAATTAAAATTTAATTTTTTTAATTAAAATAATAGTGCCACGTCAGCGCCCTGTTAGGATTTAACGGCAAAAGGGATGGCAGGGACCAAATTGCTCCTTATCTCAGACCTCAGGGGTAATTTTGTTGAGTTTGAAAACTCAAGGACTAAAGTGTAACTTAACCCAAACCTCAAGGCCCAAAAGTGTATTTTCCCCTAAAGTTTAATTTAAGATTAAACTTTATTAATTGAGAGAAATGCAATTAAATATGATTTCATTGTAGGCTTAAATTAAATATAAGATATTTAGTTTGATAATTAATTAATTGGAGAATTGATTAATTATTTAATTAAATTAAATTTCATTTAATTAAAAACTATAGGTTATATAGGAGATGTTCATTTAAATATGATTTAAAGGAAATTAATTAAATTAAATTAAATTAAATTAATTATTATTATTTTGATAAATAAATCTTCATCCTATTACGATTGGGAAAAGTAATTAATTACCTATCCTATTATGACTAGGAAATAGATATGACATTCTATATAAAGCATAGAATGTCTTCTCCAAAAAAAAAAAAAAAAACACAACACTTTGCTCTCAAGCAAAATTTCTCTCTAAGAATTTCACAACATTCTAGTGAAATTCTTTTTCCACAAATTCAAAAACACCAAGTCCAACAACTTGGTTCCTAGTCCCAAAGATATAGTAGTGGAAGATCTCGGTGGTACTGTCCCTACTGTAATCATATTGTTCTTGGTGGGAGTTCATTGAAGAAAGTCTTCAACAAGTAAGTATTTCAGTTCTTTCAATTATTAAATTTAGATCTAATGCATGTTTAGCTTAATTTATATATAGAATCGTTCTGTATGAATTGCCAATGTACTGGTATTTTAGAAAACTTAATTAAAATACAAATTGGTCCTATACACTTCCGCTGGAAATTTAGGAATTCCAATCCTTCAGTTCGGTCTTCAAGAAGTGTTGAAATCTTGAAGAGTGTTTGGTCTTCAAAGAGTATTTTGTCTTCAAGGAGTGTTGAAGTCTTGAAGTGTGTTTAGTCTTCAAGGAGTGGTCAACACTTAGGAACTTATGGATTGTAGAGAGTCTTCAGTCTTCAGACTTGGTGGAGTCTCTCTGAATTCTATGGTTCTGGTTGAGAGCTTCCAATTTCTCACCCCTTGAAATGGAGGAGAACCTCTCTATTTATAAAGTTCTCCATGGATGGGCCCTGGTGACTTTTGGGCCTAACAACTTGGACTTAGGCTTTATTGGTCTTAGGTTCAACTATTTGGTCTTGGGTTTGGTTTATATTTAACTCAAAAATCATATGACCCAAATGTTAAAAGTTCAAATTTGATCCAATTAATTATTATTTTTTAATGGAAAAAATACATTTTTGGTCTCTAAGGTTTGGGTTAGGTTTCATTTTGGTCCCTTTGTTTTCAAACTCGACAATTTAGTCCCTGAGGTTTGGATTTTGTTTCATTTTAGTCCCTCCATCCATTTTTTCATTAGATATTAACGGAACGCTGACGTGGCACCTATTTTTATTTAAAAAATATATATTTTTTTAATTTTAAAAATAAAATAATATTAAATTAATAAAAATTATTATATTTTCTTCTTCTTCTTCTTCTTCTTCTTTCTTCTTCTTCTTCTTCTTCTTCTTTCTTTTCTTCTCCCTCTTCTTCTTCCTCCACTAGCTGCTGCCAAACCGTCGCTGTCACCGTCACCAGACCGTCGCCACTACCGTTCGGAGACGGTTGCTTCCAAATCGAAGGGAAACCCCCTCCGGTTGCTTTCGATTGTCGTCCCCTACTATCCGACCAACAACATCGTGCTTGTCATCGTCGGCAATGAGGTCGTGTCGTCGATGGGACCAGAGCCTGATTTTGCAGTTGCTTCCAGTGATGCAAAATGTTCAGAACCCTCTAAACTCGACGACAAGGTGAAGGTGTCAACGATGCACTCGATGGCGGTGCTGAGCCAGTCAGATCCGTCATCGTTGGTCTGGTCGCCATTTTCTATAAACCCTTACCCATTCTTCTCGTAACAGAGCAATCCGAGGGTTTCACTGCCATTTTCCTTAATTCAGGAATCGTCCCTTCGATTTGGGCCAGAATGAGCCCAAATCTGGGCTCGTTCGAAAACCCCCTTCGTTCCTTCTTTTTTTCTTTAAACCAGTGAAAGAAAGGGAAGGGAAGTAGAAGAAGAAAAAGGAGAGGAGAGGGAAGAAGAAAAAAAGAGGAGAACAAAAAGGAGAACAGTGATGGTGGTTCGGTGGCAACGACAGCGGTGGTCTAGCGTCAGTTGATGGAGGAAGAAGCAAGGAAGAAGAAAGAAGAGAGAGAAGATAAAAAATCAATAATTTTATTATTTTAAAAAATTAAGAAAATAATTTTTTAATAAAAAAAATGGTGTCACATCAGCAATCTGTTAGTATTTAACAGAAAAATAGATGGAGGGACCAAAATGAAACAAAATTCAAACCTTAGGGACTAAATTGCTGAGTTTGAAAACTCAGGGACCAAAATGAAACCTAACTCAAACCTCAGGGACTAAAAGTGTATTTTTCCCTTTTTAATTAATTGGTCAAATTAATTAATTTGATCAAAATAATTTATTTTTAATTAATTGATCAAATGAATATTTGGCTCTAAAAATTTATAATTAGACAACTTTGTCTTCAAATTAAATTTGAGACACATGTCAATTTATAACTTGTCCCAAATTTAATTATTTGTAATTTCTTCATAAATTTTAAATAATGGCGTGGCAATTTGTGATTGGCCAAAATTTCTCCTTCAATAGGACCAAAATGAAATGAAATCCAAACCTCTGGGGCTAAATTGTTGAGTTTGAAAACTTAGGGACAAAAATTAAACCTAACCCAAACCTCAGGGACCAAAAGTGTATTTTTCCCTATAATGTATTAACATATATTATATTAATTGTATCTAATACAATTAACCTAAATTCCCTTAATTAGTTTGAACGATTCAAATTCCTTTCAAGACTAAATGTTCTTAATTACTCTTTACGAGCTAGTAGGAGGACCTAATGGACATTGATTAATTGTGTGTCACTCCACTAAAGACCCACAATTGCACTCTTCTCATTGTAGAATATTTTGTGTCCACGGACATTGACCATTAACAGTAAGTCAATCCTTCATGAGTGTCTGTAACTGTAGTTGGATCAAATTACCGTTTTACCCCTAAGTTAACTCTATCTCCTTAAGTACCACTGATTCTCTAATGAACAACCCTATTTATGATCCAACCAATAAACAGAAGTCTGTCTCGGGCCAGTGAGAGGGTGGGATTCCTTGTTCAAGGCTCGCAATCAACACTTCAGAAAACACTTATCTACTTACCCTAAAGTCGAGAAGGAGTGAATTCCATCTTGTGTAGTTATGTTTCCAGCTCCCCACTCGGTCTTGTCCCCAAAATAGTAGGCTTATTGAGTCGGCGTCTCGAGCCACTCTCACCCATACAAATCATAAGACAATTCCTTGCTGATAGGAATTCATAACACACTTAGGATTAAGATTGAGTTACATGGTCATCCTATGAAATAATAATATAATTAGTTAACAACATTACATCTAATGACTATTATTTTGCAATCTGGTCCTATGCAAACTCATTGCATAGGATACCTCTCCTCCACTCACATGTCTCCACATGAAAGACGTGGATCAATTCATTTGTATCAAATACAAAGTGGGTCGTATCCATAGTGTCACAAGGATAAGGTAATAGACTCTTTAGGTTATTACTTGAACATGATCCCCTGTATGTCCACTACATACTATTCAAGCCTCATTAAATAACCTTGGATGTCAGTTTATTGGATTTGGGTTAATAATGCAATTCTAAATTAAATTCCAATAACATCTTTATTAAATAAAGCTCAATAACAACTTTATTGAATCCATAATATTTGTCTACATTTACTACTCACGAGTTTAGGACATAAATGTTGGGTTTTATGCCCTAAAATTCGTAGATAGTGAATGTAAACAAATTGTATACTTGTTTCAATAAAGTGTTATTGAGTTTCTACAATAAAGTGTTATTGTTAAATATTGCACAATTTGACCCAAATTCAATAAACTAAGATCCGAGGTTGTTTGTATGTAACTTGAACTAGTATGTGGGGACATACGGGGATCGATGTTCAAGTAACAAGCTAAAAGGTCTATAGTACAAGGATAAGGTTGGGTACCTTATCCTGGTAACACTATGAGATACAGCCCACTTTGAATTTGATACAGACGTATTGATCCAAAGCGTCCATGTAGTAGACATGCGAGCGAGGGTATCCTATGCAATGAGTTTGCATAAGACAGGACCATGAAATAGTAAACCACTAGATATACCATCGTTAACTAGTTAAGTTACTGTTTCAATAGGATGACCTAGGTAACTTAGTCTTAATAATGAGTGTGTCATGAACTTCTCATGAGGGATTGTCCTTTGATTAGTATGGGTGAGAGTGGCCAATACGCCGACTCAATATCTCTTCCTTTTTGGGGACAAGACCGAGTGGGAGGCTGGGGACATGACAACACAAAAAGGAATTCACTCATTCACACTTCTAGGAGAAGTAGATGAGTGTTCCCTTAAGTGGTGACTCCGGGGCTTGAACAAAGGGATCCCACCCTCTCATTGGCCCGAGAGGGACTTTCTGTTTATTGGTTGGACCATAAACAAGTTGTTCATTAGAGGAGCACAGGTACATAAGGAGACAAATGTAACACAGGGGTAAAATGGTAATTTGACCCAACTGTGATTACGGACACTCGTGAAGGATTGACTTACCGGTATAGGTCTATATCCGTGGACAAAAAAATGTTCTACAGTGAGAAGAGTTCAGTTGTGGGTCTTTAGTGGAATGACCCACAGTTAATGAATATTGGTTAACCTGATTAATGAGTTTAATCGATTAACCTCATATCATTGGAGCTTCTGATCTGTAGGTCCATTAGGTCCCCTTGCTAGCTCGTAAAGTGTAATTAGGAACAATTATATCTTGAGAGAATTTGAATAGTCCAAATTCATATTGGGAATTAAGTTAATTGTATGAGATACAAATTAATATAATGTATAGTGATACATTAAAATATAAAGTCTAATTTGAGATTAAAATTTATTATATTGAGAAAATTATATATTTGAAAGAGTTTAAAAATATGGCTAATTAAATATATGATATTTAATTACAAGATGAATTAATTATGAATTAATTAATTATTCAATTTAGTTTAAATTAAATGAGATTTAATTAAACTATAGTACATGAGGGAATTATTAGAATATGATTCTAACGTGTAATTAATTAAATATGAGTGATATTTAATTATAAAATTAATTAATTATTGGAATTAATTAATTGATTAGTTTAATTGAATTAATTAAAAGTGATTTAATTCAGTTTAATTAAACTATACATTATGTGAGGGAATTTCATTTAAATAAGATTCAAATGTGCATAAGATTAATTAATTAACCTTTAATTAATTAATTTAATTAATTAACCTTTAATTAATTAATTAATTGATCTTGATCTAACGGTTAAGATTGTTTCCTAACCTCACATTAGGGTTTCCTCTCTTATAAAAGGAAAGGCTATGAGAAACCTAACTCTAAGGTCTCATTCTAGCCTCCCTCTCATATTCTCTCAACTCAAGAACTCTAGAGAGAACTTTTCTCTCTAAAAGTTTTTCCCATTCAAGATTAGGTAGTCCCACAACTACGTTCCTAATCTTAGAGTTATAGCGGGGAAGATCAAATGGTGGTGTTCTTCGTTGTTGCAGAGCAATAAAGAATCATTCTTGATTTTTAGAGATGTCAACGGAGGTTTGCTTATCTTTCTCTATTAGATTTAGATCTAATCATTTTTGTATGCTTAGCCTTAAGTTTCTATAGAATATGTTTTGTAAGCTTTTTCCAATGTATTGGTATTTTGGTAGAAACAAAATTAACTACGAATCGGTCCCAATTACGCTTCCGCTTTACGGAATTATGGAATTCCAATCCCTTCAATTGGTATCAGAGCCGATCGTAGATCTAATCTTGTTTCTCTGAAATTTACATTGGTTTTTGGTGGGTACCTTTATGTATTTGATAAATGAAAGGTTTCCTAGTAGATATTTTGGGTTTTTGGCATTAGATTTTGCAATTTTTGTTGATTTGATAATGTAAGGGCCCGTTGTTTTGGGCGTTTTATTGCAAATCGAGTCTGTAAGTCCGTGTCTATCGATTGTGGTTGTTTTGCTGTGAACATCGGTGAAATTTGGAGCCAAATCGAGGAGAATCGCTGTTGGAAATCGAAAAAAACTGGAAAAGCCGAGGCGTAGTGTCGAGACGCTGCTCAACAGCGTCTCGACGCCGTCGAACATTCGCAGAAAAGGAAAATTCGGGCCAGCGTCGAGACGTTGCCTTCAGCGTCGCGAAGCTGGCGGTAGATTGTGGCAAGGTGCAATTTTCACTTGTGGATGACGTCAGCTGTAACGCCCCGACTTTTAAGACCTTGAGATTGACTAGGGACGTTACTACATGCATGAATGATTCAAGGAACTATGAAGTTAAATTTTTCCTAGAAGTCTAGAATGCATAAAATAGGTAAATAGTTTTAGTAAAACATTTAGTTGGGATCCCAAGAAAACTTGTAAAACATAAAAATATTTGAACATCTCCAAATGCAACAAAATAAATAAGTCTTGAAATTTTTACATAGAATGTTCAAATAACGAAAACTAATATGCGGAAGTAAAATATGCTGACACCGTCCACCATGGCACCACCGGTAATAAAATAATATAATAAATATTTTTTTTTATTCTTTTTCTTTTTCCTTTCCTTTTCCCTTTTTTCTTTTTCCTTTTCTTCTCCCATTCTTCTTCTTCCAGCCAGTGTCACCGGCCGCCGTCGCCAAATTTTTTTATGTTTTTTTTCTTCTTTCTTTCTCTCTCCCTCACCATCTCTCTCTCACCGCCCCTCTCTTTCTCTCATCGCCGGCTCTCTCTCCCTCACCATCTCCTTCACCCTCGTGCTCATCACCGCCAGCCAACATCGAGTTTGAAATGGGTCTGAAACGCAGAACGAAGGAGCTCATCGCGACCAAACGCATAACTTTCTCTGTCCCTCACCATCTCCTTCACCCTCATGCTCATACTCGAAAATCATATCTGGAACGCAGATCTGGAATGGGTCTGAAATGAAGGAGCTCCTCGCGACCAAACGCAGATCTGGAATGGGTCTAAAACGAAGGAGCTTCGAGCACTAAACTACCCTCAATCGGCGTCGAACACCACTCGTTTCAGATTTGCACACCCTGAACGACCAGACGAGACGACCCTGAACGATCCACGACCAGACGATTCAGATCCGCACACCGTTGTCGAACACCGCTTGTTGAAGCCAAAAAATCAGATCTGGAATGCCTGCGGCAACCCGAAAATCCATCTTCACTCAGATCTCGAACGCAGTCGCATCTTTCTTCCTTCTTTATTCTTCGTGTGGGTCGCCTTCGGAAGCCCGAAAATCAGATCTGAAAATCGAGCCGCTTAGATGAGAGAGATGAGATGAAGAGAGGGAGAGAGAAAGAAAGAAGATCTCCAGTGACGGCGACGGCGACGGCGGCGGTCAGTTGTCGGCAGGTATGGTGATGGTGGCTATGGTGATGAGTGATGGTTTAGGGTTTGAAGAGAAGAAGAAAGAAGGAAGGAAGAAGAAAGAAATTTAAAATAATAATAATAATAATAATAATAATAATAATAATAATTTTATTATTTTTATTTAAAAAAATTTAATTTTAATTTTTTAATTAAAAAAATAATGTCACGTCATCAATCTGTTAATATTTAACAGAAAAATGGATGGAGGGACCAAAATGAAACTAAAACCAAACCTCAGGGACTAAATTGTTGAGTTTGAAAACTCAGGGACCAAAATGAAACCTAACCCAAACCTCAGGGACTAAAAGTGTATTTTCCCTTAATAAAACTCTTGGTCATACCGCCAAGTTTTCCAATGACAAACTTTTGAAAGCGCACGTCACTGTGAGTCATACATGTACATGTGAGGTCCCCTAACTAACTTTATGATAATGTAACATATGACAATTCACATTTCAAACAAATTCACAATTAAATCAAATAATTCTCTTTTCACAACCCTACAATTTCTAACGTACATATTCAACAATTACCATACAAGAACACACAGACCAATGCCAACGCATTCATCATACTCAGAACATGTCACACCCAACAATTTCACATGTACTATAATGGATAAGCATTTAAATTTTCCAACATTCCGTTAGGGAAGTCACTTACACAGAACTGCTCAATAATTTTTTACCCAAAAATCTTTACTCCAATGATTCCCTAAATCGCTAGCCAACCACGCCCACAACCTTGGAACTCAATAACAGTTAGCGAAACAGCCGCAGCACAGTGAAATGTGGTGCCGAAATAAAATGGGTAAGGCTGGAACGAATTCAAAACAATCAAAGGATCATCATCGATTACTAAATAAACGCTAACATAACTCAATTGGAGAGAAAAACTCACCAAAATCAGATCTCGACCTTGCTGGACAGCACAAGGCCGTGGCGAAAGTTCGAATAACAATTTTGAAATCTAGGACTTGATCTTCAAGAACACGATAATGGTGGAGGGTTGAGCGGCGGGTCTAAGCGATGCGACTAACGGCAACGATAGATTCGTGCGGCGACGGCGACGTGCGGCTGACCGACCGAACGCGGTGCGGCGAGAATCGACGGCAGAGGCGCGCGAAGGCTGATACACAGTAGAGAGAGAGAAAAAGAGAGTGAGGCCGAGATGGAGAAAGAGACGAGAGAGAGGGAACTTATCGTCGGCGGCGAACGACTTCGCGAGTGGCGGCGCGACGACGAGAAGCGATGGAGGATGGCGGCGCGGCAGGGAGAAACGATGGAGGGCGGCGGCGCGGCGGCTTATGCACAGCAGACCAGAGAGAGAGAGAGTGAGACTACGAGCGAGGGAAAGAGAAGAAGATCTCTGATTTTCTTTTTTCTTTTTTTTTCAAATGGTCATTTGACCGAATTCTTGGGGGGAAAACGTGGGAGTTTCCCCCCCTTTTTCCTCCCTTTTGACCGAGCCCAAAAACCACTTTCCCTCTTTTTTTGTTTTTTTTTTTCTGTTACATCCGAAGGGATAAAAACCCTTGCGCAGCGGAAACGATCAGAACCATAACTCTAATTTTAAATTGGATTAAAATACCGATACGTTAGGAACATTCACAGCAGAAAATATCATATATTAATGCTGGAAAACAGTATGTAAAACATGCTTTAAACAGTATATAAATCATAGATCTAATCTAGGAAAAACGGATCATAATGATCCAAGATCAAGAAACCCATACCTTTGTAGTTTTTCTTGACGAAATCTCACCAAAAACCTTTGATTCCACAAAAATACAGCGGCGAAGAACTCCTTTCTTTGCTGTAAATTGGCCTTGAACACCACCACGGAGGTTGCACCGGTATTCTCTTAGGGATAAAGGTTGAGTGGCTTGTGGGAACCAAATCTCTAAGGTTTCTCTGGAATTTTTCCGTAACTCACAAAGAGGGAGATTGAGAGAGCGAGAGAGAGGGAGAGATTGCGTGAGTGAAGGATCGATAGCAACTGACCAAGTCCCATAACCTTTTTACCTATCGATCAGGAGAGGAAAAGTAGGGCAACTGCACGCATAACATCAGGTAACTGATTAATCAGTTACTTGATATTTTAATTAATTATAAATTAAAATAAAAAAAAGTTTAATTATACTTAATTACATTTTAATTAATCATAATTAATTAAAACAACATTAATTTAAATCCCATTCAAATTAATATCCCTCTTTAACCTATAGTTTAATTAAATCAAATTTAATTAAACTAAATCAATTAATTAATTCAAAAAATTAATTAATTATAAAATAAAATTGAATATCATATATTCAATTATTATTCTCTCTCATAAAACTATAATACTAATGTACATCCAATGCACATTAATTATAACCTATAGTTTCAATATGAATCAAATTCATATTTTAGCTTAATATTCGAACACCTTCGAATATTCAATCCTTCCTTAGAAATTTACCTCAACGCCCTAAATGAGCTACCGATGGGACCTAATGGACCTACAGATCAGAAGCTCCAACGATATGAGATTAATTGGCTAAACTCATTAACCAAGTTAATCAATATTCGTTAACCGTAGTTCACTCCACTAAAGAACCACGGCTGCACTCTTCTCACTGCAGATATATTTATGTGTCCACGGATATCGACCGTCAGAAGCAAGTTAGCCCTTCACGTGTGTTCGTACCCCAGCTAGGTCAAACTACCGTTTTACCCCTGGGCTACCTCTTGGTCCTTAAGTACCAGTGCTCCTCTAATGAACAACCTGTTTGAGGTCCAACCAACAAACAGAAGTCCCTCTCGTGCCATAGAGAGGGTAGGGCCCATTGTTCAAGACCCGGAGTCACCACTTAAGGGAACACGCCTCTACTTACCCTAATGTCGGGAAGGAGTGAATTCCATCTTGTAAGACTATGTTCCTAGCTCCCCACTCGGTCTTGTCCCCAAAATGGTAGGCTTATTGAGTCGACGAACAGGCCACTCTCACCCGTACAAATCAAAGGACAATCCCTCATGGACAGGAGTCCATAATCCACTCAGGATTAAGGCCAAGTTGCCTAGGTCATCCTAGTGAAATAGAAACCTAGCTAACTAACGGTGTTACAGTTAGTGGTTAACTATTTCGCGGTCCGGTCTTTGTGCAAACTCATTGCACAGGATACCCCCACTCGCATGTCAACTACATGAACGCGTTGGATCATTACGTTTGTATCAATATACAAAGTGGGTCGTATCCATAGTGTCACCAGGATAAGGTACCCAGCCTTATCCCTATACTACAGACCCTTTAGGCTAAAACTTGAACTTCGATCTACGTATGTCCCTACATACTAGTTCAAGCCTCATTCTATTAGCCTTGGATGTTTAGTTTATTGGATTAGGGTTAAAAAGACAAGATATAATACAAACACCAATAATACATGAATAATACATCAATTTTATTAATGTTCGGTCAAATGTACATTTACTACCTACGAGTTTTAGGGCATAAAACCCAACAACATCAGCCCTACATGGTGCGGTCCGGTTTGTTGCATATGGGCACGGTTCAGCTGGAGATGACCTTTTGGCCCGGTTCAGCTTGGTCTGGGCAGTTTTGGAGCTAGTTCATGTGGTCTTAAGTTGGTTCGGGCTGGTTCACGGCTAGATAGGACATTTTTTAGATTAATTATTGTAATCTTTCTAATTTATTTTGTCCTAGGATGCCAAAACCCGTCTACTTAGCTATTTATTTTTCTTTATGGATGTCATATAGCTTAAAATCCCACCATAGGTTAAGCGTATTCATGCATATTTAATTATAATTGTTATAATATAAGTATTATGCATGAATTTAATTTTCATGAGTATTTAATATAACTTGTTATGATTAAATGGATGTGAATTGAGAAGCATTGAGCATGAAATTACTTTAGTAAAGAATATAAAGAGTTATATTTATGAAAGTAATTTATATGCTTATTTATTTTCATGAGCAAATAATATAAAGTGTTATGTTAATGTATGAAAATGTGAATGCCTATTTTAATTTTCTTGGGTAATTAATTTAATAGTTAGATTAATTGAAGAAAATTAATTTGCATTGAGCATGAAATTACTTTAGTAAAGAATATAAAGAGTTATATTTGTGAAAGTAATTTATATGCTTATTTATTTTCATGAACAATTAATATAAAGTGTTATGTTAATGTATGAAAATGTGAATGCCTATTTTAATTTTCTTGGGTAATTAATTTAAGAGTTAGATTAATTGAAGAAAATTAATTTGCAATGAGCATGAAATTATTTTAGTTTAAAAATATAAGAGTTATATTTATATAAGTAACTAACATGCCTAATTAGTTTTCATGAGCTACTAATATAAATGTTATGTTAATGTATGAAAATGGTAATGCTTAATTTTAATTTTCTTGGGTAATTAATTTAAGGGTTAGGTTAATTAAAAGAAAATTAAAATTGCATTGAGCATGACATTACCTTAGATTAATATAATTGTTATATTTCTATATGTCATAATTGCTAGTATATGGTTTATAAATTAATTAGAATTCGATTGTTAATTTATGTCACCATAGTAGCAGGTTATAAGATTAATTCATTAAAATTTTATAAGTGTTATAAAATTAATGAATAGAAACCGTTAACCTATAACAAAGAATTTCATGCAAACATTGGATCTTAGGATAAATGAATTAATTTTAAATTGTTTAAAATTAATTAGACCTTAGATCACATTTCTAATAGGATTAGAATTATTCTTACTTAGAATTAAAAATAGTTTTAATTGACTAAGTAGGAAAAACATTACTGTGATTATAAGGGAACTCCACCGGTTAAGTTTTGTCTAAGGCTGTGGGTACTTAAGATGACAGTTTACGGAACACCTTCTACCTGGGAACTGACCCGGAATACCGGAGTTGAATTAATCAGAGTTAAATGTTAGCATGCAATGTCACTAAGTTTGTTAAAAGAGTTTAATACACCTAGATCTTTAGAGTAAAGACTTTACATTACTGTGGTTATAAGGGAACTCTCTCGGTGAAGTTCTGTCTAAGTCTGGAGGTATTTAAGATGACGGTTTACGGAACGCCTCCTACCTGGGAACTAACCCGAAACTTGAGTTGAATTAACCATAGTTATGTTACATGCAATGTTGCTAGATTTATTAAAAGAGTTTAATTCACCTGGAGCATTGCAGTAAAATCCTCACCATAAGAGTTATAATAGGATTAGACTTAGATAGATTGACTTAGCCGAATTTATCTAAGTTAAATAACCCTATATAAACTGTAGGACATTTTCAGTGGGAGGAAAATTACAAAACGAGATTTAAATCAAGTTTTGCTCCTACGTCCCTATATTCACAACGTGAGGTTCATGCTCGACTTCGTGTCGCCTTAGGCATGGCCTCGCTTCGGAAAGTGTTTGCATGGATCAGTAACAAGGTGAATGGGAAAAATGTCTATAGTAAGTGGGAGCAGGACACGTGTCAACGTATCCCTCGATCTCTGCCCTTAGTTCGCACCGTGAAAGTCCTATATGGTCCGCCTGCGTGTTGTCCTGGCGCAACCATCCCTTCGGAGGGCCTGATCATAGGATTCGGAACACCGTGAACTCCTGAATAGGATAAGGACTCTTAGGCTAATAGATGTGGCGATACCGCAAGCGTGCGGTAACCCAAGTAATATAAAACTGTACAGTAATATCGAGCATCGATTTCCAAAGGGAGGATAGTGATTAGGCAAGATAATGAACCGAACACTAAAATTACTGAGACATAATATTATCTAGGAACTTAAACATGATGATAAAAGTGATAAAAAATTAATGCAATCAAAGAATTAAAGTGATCGATCAAATGTAAAAGGTGGAGAAAGAATCTATTGTGAGGCGGGGTCTTGAAAGTCGGATTATAGCTAATTAATTATCCTAATTATCCTATCTCGTGCCCGACTAATTATAAACCTAGAATCTCCATTTGTTACATAGGTTCTCCTTTCAGTTTCCCCTAATTATAATTAACTCATATTAATAACCTAAGTGTCCTTAGCGTTATTAACTGGGTTAATTAATTAGTCCTGATTCATTTTCGATCTCTAAGCCTTACCAACTACTCTCGCTGTCACTACGAGCAGTTAAGCCTAGTTGAGTGGATTATGATCTATCTTAACTTCTCTCCGTCGAGTTTCCATTAAGAATCTAATCACTATACAATTGGCCAGATTCTATAGAGCATTAAGACCATCCACACAAATAATCAGTATATGGACACAGAGATAGGAAATTAAGATAATAATCAACTATAATCTTTCATTTCAAGACCTACAATTGGGATTTAGCTATACATGATTGTCAAAACTTCCCAAGAATACATACTCATAAGCATAAAAGAGCAATTAAAGAGTTAGGAGAATGAACCGTAGAAAGACCCCTTGCTTGCGCCTTGGATCCCCTCCGTTACAAGCTCTCGAGCACTCAAAAATAGCTCAATACAAGATTTCTCACTTTCCTCACAGTTCGATCCTCAAGGAGGCTCTGAGAGCCTTAGAAAGACTAAAGGAATGGATTGGAGTGGTGATTGATGATCAAAATGGGAGGTGAGGCGCTCTATTTATAGGGCTGGAAATGGGGCAATGTCGCGACGCTGTGACGTACGCTTCTTGGGCAGCAAGTTAGGACAACATCGAGATGCTAGGGGACAGCGTCACGATGTCGTCATAGTTCCAGAACCTTCTAGACGCTGATTTGAGCTGAAATTCGGGTCTTCCTCCATTCTTTTGGCCCAAATACTTTACATGATGGATCTTGGGCTCTTTATTCTTGACCCAACTTGATTAAACTCCATGGAATTGGGCTCTTTTAATTCACTTCTTTTTCTCCAATTATCCATAGAAAAACTCCTAGGGAAAAAATTACAAAATTAAATAGATATGTATGATAAAAACATAATAAAAGCACACAAAAGCTGATAAATCTAAGGATAAAATAGCAACATTTATGCTTGCTATCACTAATCACCAACAGTTGTCTTTCCCTTGGGTAGCCTGTTGGTGCGTGCCTCTGAGATCTGAAAGTGGGAGGGTTACACTTATGGGGATGAGTTAAATGTGTTAACGAATCCTTGACTAAATAACAGTAACTAAATACTAACGAAATATTAGTTATTTTGGTGTTAGGGTTTGGTTGAGATTGTCTCAATTCAGAGGAGGAATAGCTGACCACCCTTCAGTGGCTGTTTTTCTAAACCTCTAAAGTATCGTTGCAAAAACTAAATCAATAGTTCTCTAGGTTTCTTTGATTGCTTGTGTGTTTTTGCTGAATTTGATTGGATTAGATGTGATGGATTAGTGCAATTAATAATACGAGTAATTTGTTATTTAAGCAATTCAATAATAATTAAAGTACATTGTCTGACGCCAAGTTATAAATAACGGTAATAATACAACGAACTTAAATGAAAAATTGTGGTGAATGATTTATGACAAATTGTTGCCCGACGGCATTAAAAGAGCGTCGGGAGTGCCTAGAGCTCCCGACGGCCAAGTTTTGCGTCGGGAAATATTATATATGCCGACGCGTTTTTTGACCGTCGGGATGAATTTCGTCGGGAGAAACTAAATTTGTTGTAGTGTAACAGAGGAATGTCCTCATGCCCCAAATGTCTAACTCATTAAGAAGTATTCCTAATGAATATGACATTGGACCTTGCTCAGCCAAAGAAGACTTATTCAAAGACAGTAAATTTGATTTACTAGTTTTGGAAGTGTGATTTGTGGAGAATAATGATTCTGCTTGAATACTAGATTCAGGGGGTCACAAATCACGTTTGTTCTTCTTATTAAAAGGAATAAGTTCCTGGGAACAGCTTGATGCTATTGAAACAACTCTCAAAGTTGAAACTAGGGAGGTTGTATTGGCTGTAGAAATGGGGAACATTAAGTTATTTTTCCCAGTGGGAGGAAATACATATTATTGGATAATGTGTATGTCCTAAGATTAACAGAAATTTGATTTTTGTATCTTATTTGCTAGAACAATGTTACTCTATACCTTTCTCTGCTAACGCAGTTTTTCATTGATAGAAAGGGAGTTGACATTTGTTCAGCTCGACTTGAAAATAACCTACATGTTTTAAGACTAATCATGAGTAAAGCAGTCAAGAACACCGAGTTGTTTGAGACTGGTACTACTCAAAGAAATGAGAGGAAAAAGTTTTCTCCTAAAGGAAAATACCTTTCTTTGGCGCTTAAGGTTAGGACATATTTACCTCAATATGATTGGGAGCTATGTCAAAAGTAGACTTCTAAGCAAGTTAGAAGATGACTCTCTACTACCTTGTACGTCATGCCTTAAAGCCAATATGACTAATAGGTTCTTTTGCTTGAAAAGAACTATAGATCCAAAGAGCCCTTGGAGCTTGTACATTTGGATCGTTGTGGTCCAATATGTTAAAGCAGTGGGAGGGCATGAACAATTCATCTATATTATAGATAATTAATCAAGGTATGGGTATCTCAACTTAATGTAACTTAACTCTAAAGCTCTTGAGAAATTTGTTTGAGACTGAAGTTGGAAACTTGTTAGGTGAGATAATAAAAACATTTCGATCTGATCGAGGTGTAAAGTAGAAGGGACTTGAGATTCCAAGATTGAACATGAAATTACATCCGAACTCTCAAACTCCTGGAACACCTTAGGAGAACGGTGTATCAGATAGGAGAAATAGAACCCTATTGGATATGGTTTGATTCATTATGAGCTATGCTCATTTGCCTGACTCGTTTTGGGGTCATGCAGTGTTGATTGCAGTGTGTATTTTGAACAACGTTCCATCAAAAAATGTTTCTTAAACATCTTTTGATTTGTGGATAAGGCGTAAAAGTGGTTAACGTTATTTTTGGAAACATTGTTCAAAAGTATAACTATTCGTAGGGCTACCCCATGGAAACCAGAGATGTGGATACTTCTTCAATCCACAAGAGAATAAAGAATTTGTACCGACAAATGCTACATTCTCAGAAAAAGACCACATGAGAAATAATAAGCCACAAAGTAAGGTCATTTTAAGTAAATTAATTGATGAAGCTACAAAAATATCAACAAGAGTTGTTGATAAGTCAACAAGGGTTGTTGATGATGTTGGACCTTCAACAAGGGTTGTTGATGAGGTCAATACAACTGGTTAGTTACATCTATCTCAAGAGTTGAGAGTGCCTCGATGTAGTGGGAGAGTTGTTCTACAACCTGACCGTTACATGGGCTTAACTGAAGCCCAAATCGTCATACCTGATGATGGCATTGAGGATCCATTGTCTTAAAGCAAGGCAATGAATGATGTTAACAAGAACCAATGGATTAAAGCAATGGACCAGGAATTAAAAATCTGTGATTTCAATTCCATCTAGGATCTTGTAAAACTATCTAATGGGGTAACGCCTGTGGATTGCAAATGAATCTACAAGAAGAAACAAGGCGTAATATTTAGACTTGTGGCAAAAGGTTATACCCAAAGACAGGGGACTGTAAGAAATTCTTATCTCCTGTCGTCATGCTGAAGTCTATTTGAACTCTTGTCCATTTTGAATAGATGTCAAGACTACCCTTTGAATGGTAATCTTGAGAAGAGTATCTACATGTCTCAACCAGAATGGTTCATTTAGCAAGATCAAAAGCAAAAGGGTTTGCAAGCTTAAGTGATCCATTCATGGATTGACCTAAGAAATTCAATCTTGGAATATAAGATTTGATACTGTCTTTTGGCTTTGATCAGAACATTGATGAATCTTGTCTTAACAAGAAGATTATCAATAGTTCAGTAGCTTTATTAGTGTTGTATGTGATTGATATCCTAGTCATTGTGAATGATGTAGGCTATCTTATTGACTAGTAAAAGTGACTAGTAGCTCATTTTCAAATGGAAGATTTGGGAGAAGCTTAGTTTGTTCTTAGGATCCAAATTGTTGGGAACCGAAAGAACAAAATGCTAACCTTGTCTCAAGCGTCTTATATCTACAAAATGTTAGTTAGATATGAGATGGAGAATTCCAAGAAGATTCACTACCTTTCAGGCATGAAATTCTTTTTGTCTAAGGAACTGTTTCATGAGACACCTCAAGAAGTTGAGGACATGAGACGAATGCCCTATGCAGTAGGGATTGTCAGTAAGTATCAATCTAATCCAAGATTTGATTACTGGAAAACCGTTTAGAATATCCTCAAGTATCTTAGGAAAACGAGGAACTATATGCTCGTGTATGGGACCAAGGATTTGATCCTTACAGGATACACTGACACTGATTTTAAGACTGATAAGGATTTGAGGAAATTTACATCAGTATCTATGGTCAATCTTTATGAAGGAGCTATAGTATGGCATAGTTACGGTCTTGACCATATAGGCCGAAAATATAGTTGCTTATGAAGCAGTAATAGAGACTGTATGGCTTAGGAAGTTCTTGACTGATTTGGAATGTGTTCCAAATGTGAACTTGCCCATCACACTTTATAGTGATACAATGGTGCTATGGCAAATTCAAAAGAACCTCGTAGCCCAAGACAAGCAGACACATTGAATTGAATGGAATATTGCTGATTCATTCACGAAGGGTCTCTCGGCTAAAGTGTATGAGGGTCATCTAGAAGGTCTAGGTCTACGAGTTATGAACAAAGATGAAATCTAGGGCAAGTGGGAGAAATGTAATGGGTATAGTGATACCATTATGCAATGGGTATAGTGATGCCCTAGTTTATTGTATTTGTACATTGTATATGTTTTATACATGTATTTATACACCCGCTGCTGTATAGATTATTGTACATCCCACTAAACTAGAGTTTTAGTTCAAGTGAGAGTTTTTTGGGTTTTATGCCCTAAAACTCGTAGATAGTGAATGTAAACAAATTATATACTTGTTTCAATAAAGTGATAATGAGTTTCTACAATAAAGTGTTATTGTTAAATATTGCACAATTTGACCCAAATCCAATAAACTAAGATCCAAGGTTGTTTGTATGTAACTTGAACTAGTATGTGGGGACATACGGGGATCGATGTTCAAGTAATAACCTAAAAGGTCTACAGTACAAGGATAAGGTTGGGTACCTTATCCTGGTAACACTATGAGATACGACCCACTTTATATTTGATACAGACGTATTGATCCAAAGCGTCCATTTAGTAGACATGCGAGCGAGGGTATCCTATGCAATGAGTTTGCATAAGGCCGGACCATGAAATAGTAAACCACTAGATATAACACCGTTAACTAGTTAGGTTACTGTTTCAATAGGATGAGACCTAGGTAACTCAGTCTTAATCTTGAGTGTGTCATGAACTCCTTCTCATTAGGGATTGTCCTTTGATTAGCATGGGTGAGAGTGGCCAATACGCCGACTCAATATGCCTTCCTTTTTGGAGACAAAACCGAGTGGGAGGCAGGGGACATGACAACACAAGAAGAAATTCACTCCTTTCCACTTCTAGGAGAAGTAGATGAGTATTCCCTTAAGTGGTGACTTCGGGGCTTGAACAAAGGGATCCCACCCTCTCATTGGCCCGAGAGGGACTTTCTGTTTATTGGTTGGACCATAAACAGGTTGTTCATTAGAGGAGCACTGGTACTTAAGGAGACAGATGTAACATAGGGGTAAAACGGTAATTTGACCCAGCTGTGGTTACGGACACTCGTGAAGGATTGACATCATATCATTGGAGCTTCTGATCTGTAGGTCCATTAGGTCTCCCTGCTAGCTCATAAAGAGTAATTAGGAACAATTATATATTGAGAGAATTTGAATATTCCAAATTCATATTGCGAATTAAGTTAATTGTATGAGATACAAATTAATATAATGTATAGTGAGAAAAATGATACATTAAAATATAAAGTCTAATTTGAGATTAAACTTTATTATATTGAGAAAAATGATATATTTGAACTAAATATAAGCTAATTAAATATATGATATTTAATTGCAAGATGAATTCATTATGAATTAATTAATTATTCAATTTAGTTTAAATTAAATGAGATTTAGTTAAACTATAGTCTATGAGGGAATTATTAGAATATGATTCTAATGTGTAATTAATTAAATATGAGTGATATTTAATTATAAAATTAATTAATTATTGGAATTAATTAATTTATTAGTTTAATTGAACTAATTAAATGTGATTTAATTAAATTTAATTAAACTATACATTATGTGAGAGAATTACATTTAAATAAGATTCAAATGTGCATAAGATTAATTAATTAACCTTTAATTAATTAATTAATTGATCTTGATCTAACGGTCAAGATTGTTTCCTAACCTCACATTAGGGTTTCCTCTCTTATAAAAGGAAAGATTATGAGAATCCTAACCCTAAGGTCTCATTCTAGCCTCCCTCTCATATTCTCTCAACTTAAGAACTCTAGAGAGAATTTTTCTCTCTAAGAGTTTTTTCCATTCAAGATTAGGTAGTCCCACAACTACGTTCCTAGAGTTATAGCGGAGAAGATCAAATGGTGGTGTTCTTCGTTGTTGCAGAGCAATCAAGAATCATTCTTGATTTTCAGAAACGTCAACGGAGGTTTGCTTTTCTTTCTCTATTAGATTTAGATCTAATAATTTTTGTATGCTTAGCCTTAAGTTTCTATAGAATATGTTCTGTAAACTTTTTCCAATAATGTATTGGTATTTTGGTAGAATCAAAATTAACTATGAATCGGTCCCAATTACGCTTCCGCTTTACGGAATTATGGAATTTCAATCTCTTCAATAATACCTAACACTCTCATACTCTCTGATAATTCTTTCCTCTTTCAAGAAGAAGCTTCCCACTAACCCAATTTTGGTCCCAGAAGATAGTAGGGAAGATCCATTTGTGGTGTCCCAATTGTCTATTATACATGATCTTGAGTGTGTCTTTATTCTTGGGAGGAAACTTTATGTGCATAACTTGTTGGAGAACAAGAGTCTACAAGGGTGAATTGTTTTATTTCCTTGTAGGTTGAAGGCCTAGCCTTATAAAATACTTGAAACTGTTCTAGATCTATATTTTTCTGTACTGTTTGCAATTTTTATGTTTAATTGAAACACATGCATTCCCGTTCGCTTCCGCTATAGGATTCAATCCTTTCAGAAGGGACTTCCGCGTCGCCTACCAACTGTTGCGCACATCGTAAGTTGATTGAAAGTGAGAGGAGAGGAAAACCAAGAGAACGTCGGAGACGAAGAGGAGATTGCTGCTGAACTGGTCGCAGGGAGGATCCACTGTCGAAACTGCTTCCATCGTGCGTCTGTGTTGTTGCAGCTTGTCGGAGACAGTAGCCGGAGGCAACGATCGGGGACGAAAGGGAGATGGTGGAGTCGGCGACAACACTTTGCTATGAAGGAAGAAGAAATTGAAAATGGTGGGGGAAGGGAGATGGAGAATTCAGGTAAGGAGAGGGAGGGAGGAGGAAGAAAATGGCTCGGATTTGGCTTGGCTCATTCATTGGGTTGCGTGTGGCTAAAAAATTATGAGAAGTTAGAGTTTGCTTGCCTTGCTAAATTTCATTTTAATTACAATAATATCATCTAGCTCAATTAATTCTTTTTCCAAGCTAATTAACCCTTTAATTGATCTCTTAACTCCTCCAATTAACTGAAATTTTGTCCAATTAAACTTATAACTTAGGAAATTGACCTTTACTTGGATTTAGCAACATTACAGTGTCATTTTAATTTTTAGACTATGGTTATTGACACGGTAGTCTATAGTTAGCTTTTAAACCATGGTTTTTTTTCTATACTTGTAGTTTATGATATGCTTTTAGACCATGGTTTTTATTGACCATGATGTAAAGATAGTATTTACACTACAGTTTTAAAAACTCATAATCTATAATATACTTATAGACCATCGTTTTTATTAAATGTGGTCTCTCAGCGAGTTTATTTATTTTAGACCATAGTTAGTTCAATCTCTACAACATCATAAACATTAGCAAAAAGTACTGTTGATCTCAAGATCTAACTCAAAGAGGCACGTCCCTTGAAATAATAGTTCAAGTCGAGGTTAGATTCTAGAACAGAGAAAGTTGGGTTCACAAACTTGATTGCAATCTTTACTAAATACTGAGTTTTATTGAAAAATGTTACCAATAACAATACCAAAAACTTGATGACCTAAAACGTTTGAGTTAATTCAGAAACTTTTGTTTTAATAAAGATTTTAGTCTAGTGCAAGTGCACACTGTCAAATAATGCAAGTAATAAAGTGAAAGAATTTCAAGTACCGAATTCGAATGGAACGTTTTGCAAAATTCAATAATAAAGCAAGAATCTCCTTAAAGTAAGCTGGAGATTTTATTGAGAAATAAACAATGATAAGAATAAAAGTGGGACTCAAATGAGTTTCAGTCCAAAATGTACAATTCAACCTACTAAGCGCTTGTAACCTGCTCTCACAGCACTCCGCATAGTGAATTGAATTCTTTGGTGTGTTATCTTTTTTTACCTATGTTGTCTCTTTCTGGTGTTTATTTTATATTTTTAACTCTATCATGTAAAGGGAAATTTTGGATTCAATTTAGTAGCTCCAAAATTTTCAATAAATCGAAGCACAATTAGTTTTAGCTTTCCTATGTATAGGTTATCAAAAAGAAAGAAGCACATTATTGATATCGGCGGTAGCAACTATCTTTCTTTTTTAGGTCTTTCTTAATCATGCTTGCATAACCTTATGATCCCTCTCAATTCATGTTGTGACGGAATCTAAAAAGATCAAAGAACACAGAAATTAGAGAGAACAAGAAGAAGACAAACACAGAGTGTTTATAATGGTTCAACCGTAGGAATGGTCTACATCCACTGTCGAAAGGGCAGCCTCAAATGATCTTATTCAAAAACAGAGAAGTACATCGAAGAGAAATACAAAATCTGAAGAAAGCTCTTCAAACTCTCAGCCTCACAACCCAGAAAGGAATTTTCCCTACCTCACAGTACTCTCTGCACTACCCAGCACTCATAATCGAACAAAATGCTACTGCTAGGCATTCTGTTACAGTAAACGGAAAGTGGGGCCAACGAATCTTAGAGGTTGTACTGATTTACATAAAAGAAAATGACTTAATGGGTATTACAACTCAGCAGCTTCTTTTGATGTAGCTTCTCTGATGCGGCAAAAATAAGTGACATGGCAAAACTTTATTCATTCATATACTCCTCTCCTTGACCCTCACACTAAGTTTTTATTTATACTTATTTATTTACTTTATTTAAATGTATCAAAAAAGGTTAAGAATTGTTTCTTGCAACTCAAAGTGGAATCAAACTGGTTGGGAATTAATGAGCTAATTGTTGAAAAAAGGAGTATCTGAATGAACTGGAGTAGTCTATCTAAAAGGCATTTAATTTTTGTTCAAAGGTATAGATGAACAATTAAGTTACTTACAAGTTTCTAAAAAATGTCATATCGAGGTTTGATCACTACTTCTAGACCATGTTTGGGAATGATTTTGGAATGTCCAAAATCACTTTTTGTCATGTTTAAAATCACATCTTTTTTAATTGATGATATTTTCTACTAGCTAAAATCACTTCGGTTAGGACCTAATTTTTTCCGTCTAAAATTTTTGTTCCTCTATCCTTATTTACCTCTAATTTTTCATGCTCTCTCTAATTTTCTAAAGTTTTTCTCACTTTTTCTATCTCCAATATTTTGTAAATCTCTCTAACTTTTTTATCCCTAAATTTTTTACTGTCTCTCTAATTTCTCTCGATAATTTTTATATAAATTTGTATACCTCTTCTGCTAAATTTGTTCTTTCCAAATTTTTTGTCCCCCTCTCTAACTTTATTTTCTCTACCTAAAGTTTTTCTCTTTAAAATTTTTGTATATCTCCTTGACACTTTATTTCTCTACCTTTGAATATTCGCTCCCACACTTAAAATTTTCTCTTTAATTTTTTTTAACCCACTCTAAAATTTTTGCTCCTCCTTGTCTCTAATATTTTTTTTTTTCCTCTCTAAAACTTTTCTTTCTCTCTCGATTTTTTCATTTTGAAATTTTTATTTCTCGCCTAATATTTTCTCTGTCAATAACTTTTATTTAATTTGATTATTCTAAAATCACTTTCAAAAACTAATATTAATTATGAAAAAAAATCAATTAAATCAAAATCTCTTTTTCAAGTGTGGAATCGAAATTTAAATGAACATACAATTAAACATTTTTACAAAAATAATTATAATTAAATCATTTACACTTAAAATAATTATTCTAAAGTCAATTCCAAATATGCCCTCAATCATTCCGAATCATTTTTAATGGTATGAAAATCAATTTTAAAAATGTAGAACCAGAAAATAAAATGATTACGTAGAGACAAATTTCAATAAATCACTTATAAACAAATCATTTTCGACAAAATCACTATTTCTAAATATCACACTCAAACATAACCTTTTAACTCTTTTTTTTTTTTTTAATTCAACAAAAGTAGAGGCGTTTGAACTTACCACTTGCTTGCTTTGTGTTGACGTAAAGAGTATGGATGTCCAATTTCGACATAGGAGCAAAGACAAAGGAATTTGAATTAAAAGAGAATTGTCTGTTTTAAATGGGATCGATTTTCTTTTTTCGCTATTTTAATTGCTTCTCTCCATTTTCCTCAGCCCCTACCACTTGTTTTTAGCAGCCTGTTTTCTACAACTGCTTTTTTTTTTTTTTTTTTTCTTTTTCTTTTTGGAAATTCATTATATTCGACCAATTTAACGAAGATTTTAGAAAGAAGAAGAGGATGGAAAAATCTTTACTGTTTGGTGTTTCCATCTCTTCCCACTGAAGCACTCTTTCAAATGTCAGAGTCTAACTTTGAGGCTCATTTTAGTAATTGTTTAAACAGCAAGTTGTAATATCTTAAAAAGAGAGTGAAAAAAAAGAAGGGAAATCCTTATTTTCGTGTACTTTCGAAAAATGGTCAAATCGGATTTTTTAATGAAAAATGGCCAAACTGGTTTTATAACCTATTTTCGTGTGATACAAACTACCATTTTTACCCTTCAATCATCCCCCACGTCTCTCCTATATTTGTGCAACCGTATCTGATTATTTTTTAAAAAAATAAATCTGTAACCTCTAATTCTATGAATCAAAGAACTGATCAATTCTTATAAATGACCACAAATACACTGTATTCTTTAAAAATGGCCAAACAGGTTTTTTTAATGAAAAATGGCTAAACCGTTTTTTTAACCTATTTCCTAACGAATTTTTCTTCCCATTATACTCTCCCACCCCTGATTTCGTTGAATTAATTTTTTTTTTTATATATATAAAAAATCATTCCCTTTCTTGATTTACGAAATCTAATTGGTTTGTCATACCTCATTATATTTTTCAAATTATGGATTTATCTTTTAAATCCCTACAGATAAACATGTATTAAGATTTACTATTTTTAATCCTCAAATCAAGCATCTTCACTATCCAAATTGACATCTTTATTATCCAATCATCTTCATCGTTCTAACAACCCAGAAATCATAGTCTTGTTCGACGACTTGTAGGTCTTCACTACTTCCCGTTATTGAAAGGGTTATCAATCTTGAAACATAGGTATATGTTAAATACTGTATTTTGTATTTATCTATCATTATTTTCCTCCTTGTATCCTATTTTTTAACACAAAGTATTTTTCATTTTTTTCAAGGTCTTCAATGGTTTCCAAATGAAAGCTTTTGAAAGAAGATTTAGAATGGAGAAAGGTGCCCAAAAGAAGATCGGAGGTTTCTCAAGAATTTCGTTTGTGATGGTTGGAAGGAGAAGATGAAAATGGGAAAGATCGCACAAACGGAAGAAAATGGGAAGAATCTCAAGGGTTTCAAAAAATTTTTAAAGAACAAGTGAATACTAAATCCCAATTTTCGAATCTTTTTTTTTATTTTTGATAAAAGTGAGTAATGATTTCTTCTCGTTTTTTTAGATGATTTGATGTTTACCTTCCTGAAATTATTTGCATGTTGTCTAGTAGGTTAGTTAATTTATATACACTGTATTTGCATAATTTGTTTATTGAATACACTATATTTGCATAATTTTTCTTTTTATAAAATTGAATATTTTTTATTGTTCTAGTAACATTTGTGAGTAATGATTTTTTCCCCATTTTTCAAGATGATTGAAATTATCTGCAAGTTTACTAAATACACTTTGGTTAGATTATTGAATACCCAACGAGACAATATCTTCGAAAAGAAAATAGAGTTTTGTGTGTAAATGAATTTAGTAATTTAAATACACACAAAGTTAACCAATTTTTTTTTAACTCTACAACTATCTCCCTTGATTCATGCTATTTTGGTTGATTTTTGTTATCAATCAACTCTCTCCCTTGATTCATGTTATTTTTAAGGTAAAAGTCAACATTTTTTTTTAATTCTACAATTATCTCCCTATTATTAATTTATACAGTTAAGCTATTTATTTGTTATGTTTGTTAAATTTGAATTTGATTGATTTTCAATGGACTGTTAAATTAAGTGTAAATCATAGATTTTCTCCTGTATTTGAATTTATAGTTCACTGGATTTACGTTGTATTTGAATTTATCGATTAATTAGATTTAGATTTCGCTCAGGGGTATTTTCGTCCGATTCATTGTAAAAAAACCTACTAAAAATAGCACTTGGCCATTTTTCAAATGAAAAAAACATATGGCCATTTTTCAAAATGCTGAATTAAAAATGACCATTTATTTAGTTGCCCCAAGGTTAACTACAAGAATAGACAAAAAGAAAAGTCCATTTTGAAAAATAGCAACTGACCCTATTATTTAGATAAATTGCCAAAACAATTTTATGAATTAATAAATATGAAATATTAAGTTACGAAAATACCCTCAAGTAGAATATAACCGAAAATCTTGAATTAATTAAATCAAATCTAAAATTCAAATTAAATCAAATCAATTCACCTACAAATCCCTTAAATCAAGGAACCGTTACAACCAAAAAATTGAAAATACAAAATAATTAAAAATCTATTAATAATTTAATACAAATATATAATAAATAAAAAGTTTAGAAGCCAAAGAACATGTAAAAGGTATATACAAAAAAACACATTTGATTTTAATGACAGTAAATTTATAAATAGTGTTTAAATTTAAGAAACAAAATCTAATTTAGATTTTAGTCATTAAGATACACAAATATCTTGTATTCAAAAACTATGGAAAAAAAAAATCAATTCCTATTCAATGAAAGTGTCTCATCTCTTTGTAAATAAAAAATTTAACAACGATTCAAACAAATACTCTGGATAAAGAGTATGCATTGACAGTGTCTTATCTCTTCGTAAATAAAAAATTTAACATCGATCCACACAAATACCATCTACTCAACCTCTTTGCCGCCATCACACTTGACAGGAGATTTTCCTCTATCAATTCAAACCTGCAAATTTAATTTGTGGGTGAATTTGTGCTAAACTTTCTTCAAATGAAAATACACAAACATACAGTGAAGGAGAAAATTTAAAATCATGAATAGTTTGTTTAAACATTTTGTATACAACATCACACCAAATAAAACTGAGCATCACAACAGGGAAAGAGAATGCCCGATGCAGAGATAAATTACTTAACTTTTTGTTAAGTAGAAAAATTACTAGTAAAGTCCAGACCAAGCAAGCAACATGGAAATTCTAAACACAAACTTCTCCCACAGGTTTCCACCCTTCACAGTGTATTGATACCTTTTTTTTAAAAAAAAAAAGTACTCCCAGAATCACCACATCTGCAAGGAATTTCTTTAGGGAAAATTCACTTAAACATTAAAATATTTACTTTAAAAAAGATTTTAGCGAATGCTCGTCCAATATTAAGATACAAGGTCGAAATCTTTCTGAAGTTTTCCCCCCTTTCCATGGTTTCGAGCAGATCCAAAGTAAACAAGCGGCTAGAGAACATGAAGGTTCGAAAAAATCTTTATAGCATAAAAAAAAAAGGAAAAAAAAAAACGCACCAACTTTAACAGATGCATTGGCTTAGGCAACATTATTTTGCGTTTAGTTCTTCTTACATTCCACGATAGCAAGAATTTTGATGGGTATTTTGGCTCTGTGAATGGAAGAAACGTAGAGAGGAGAAGAGAATTTGGAAGAGACGACAAGGAGAGGGTTGGAAGAGACGACAAGGAAAGGGTTAGAGCACGATGTGTTCAACAAGTGGCAATGGATTAAAGATGAAATCATATATTTTTCTTTTTTTATTCAAAGCGTAATCTAGAGAAATAGAATCTATTTGAATAATTTAAGATTAAATTATGAGAGAGATTGTTTAGATATACACCTTCTTAATTTTAGGATAAAAGATATTCAAATTTCAGACGAGGGTAAAAGCGGAAATCCATGCACAAATAAAGTCACGTGACAAGCACGCTTTGACCATTTTTCACTCGTTTATTTTTTGTTTATCTATCTAAATCAATTTTTTTTTTTTTTTTTTGCCATTTACAAGGATTTCCCGACTTAAAAAGTCCACTGATTTTGCTTCCACCTAAACCCATTTGCCCTAATCCCCAAAAAGATTTCCTAGTTTTATAAACTAGTCAAAATTTTCAAATGATTAAAGCCTAATTTTTTTTTTTTTTGGACAATATGTAGGTTGTGGTAAAATACTAAAAAAAATTTTTTTTTTTAATAAATGGTTAGATTTGGAGTGAGGATTCATATATATGACCTACACGAAAGATTACCGATGTTTAGGACAATAGAGTTATACTCACATCTGTTCATGATGAGTATGATTGTAGAATAAAAATGTAGCCTTCTTGATTAAAGAAATGTGCACTAAAAAATGGTTAATTATTGCCCAAAGTACTCTCAATAATTATGGGGTTGGTTTCAATTATGTCCTTTGATTTTGAAAGAATTTATTTGAATTAGACTTTGAAAGTGTTTAAAAAAAATACATTTTGAGAGTTTTTCTGGTAATGTGAAGGACATATGTTAATGCAACGACTAATTATAAAATTGGAAGGCATACATAAACATCATTGACAACTAAATGTCAATTACATAAAAGATTAAAATTGCTACTACCATTTCTTTCAACTCAAAAGATTTCGTTGACATTATTTACAATATCATTCTCAAAATCAATTTTTATATGTCATTTTTCATGGTTAGTTTACATGAATGATGTTATAGTTTGTAGATGTTGTCATGTATGCCTTCTAATTTTCTCAAATAAGTAGTTGTATTAATTTCCATTCATCATTTTAATTGAAAGATCTCTCGAGTATCTTATGAATCAATTTCAAAGTTCAAAGATTAAATTCAAACTTTTTAATGTTAAGAAACATAATTTGTGACGCCCCACATTTCAAAATTAAGCCTTTATGTAGTAATTGGATTTATTCGTTAAAATTCTAATTTGGAAAATAATTAGAAATTTCAATTTAGTTCCTAAACTTGATGAGTTAAATCTTGATAATTTATAAATTTAATTTTGGTATGTATCTCCAATCTTCAAAAGAAACTCGAAACCTTTTGATTTAGGATTACCCAATTATTTAAGAACTTTAATTGGGTTTAAACCTTGGATAAGAGATTTAATTTGGTATTTAAATTAACGTTTGCTCTTTATTATTTTTTGGCTATTACTCTTGGAAGAAAAGGAAAAGATGGATTAAAAGAAAAGAAATAAAAGGACAAAAAAAAAGCCCTAAGTCATGTTTCTCTCCCTTTCTTCCTCTTCATAGGCCGTAACCCCCCACGTTCTCCATGTCGAGCAGACCCACGACGCCCTCTCTCTTTTTCAGGTTATTCTCGCGCTAGTAGTCCCTTAAGGACGATTCTCCCTCTCCTTCGTTGTTTTCTCTTCGTCGGCAAGCTTCCCCTCTCTCTGTTCTTCTTGTTGTCGGCCAGCCACCCACGATTCTCTTCTTCACGCATGAGTCCATGAGCACCCACGGCGAGGCGACTCATGTCCCATCAAGTGCTCTTCGTTTTCCTCGTTTATCTTCTTCGATTCAGCACCCACAACCCACGACAAGTAGAGCCATGAGCGTGGCAATCCGAATTCGGCAACGACAATGTGAGTCAAGCATCCTCTCGCGATTCTGGTGACCAACGACGTGAGACCCACGCGATTCCAATGGCTTTTGTAGGTGAGATTCTCCCTCTTCGACGTTCTTTTCTCTTGTTTCAGTCACTCACAAGTCCGATTCGACAGATACAAGTTCATCCTATGCAATTTTGACAAAGAATCATGTTGGATTCCCGTTTTCCAGCATTACCCACTCCGAGTTAGGCCCGAAATCACCCCGATTTGGTGACCCACACCTCAGGCAGCCCCAAATTGGATTACCCATAGCCTTTGGAGCTTAGTTTTACAAGTTTGGGCGTAGTCGATCTTCAATCAGAAAGGATTCAAATCCTTTGGGTGAGTTTTAGTAAGTAATATTACTCTCGAATTCGATTAAGGTGCATTAAATTAGTCTAGGGTGGTTTCTAACTGTAACGACCCGACTTCTTAAATAATATTTTTCAAGACCGTTATGACAATGCATGCTTTGGAGTCCTTTTTAAATACAAATATTTTGAAACATAAACAATAATTTAAGCAAAAACTTTAAAACAAAACTTTTATTCGGGATCCCTAAACTTTAACAGTTTTAAATAATTTCTAAAATATAAATGTACATGGCCTCTAGAAAATTTCTCAAACAAATTTATAAATCAATAAACTAAAGCAGAGTTCTTAAAGCGGAAGAAAAATATGAAACTCAAGTCCTCTCATGGTTGTCTATCGGATTCTCATCAATTGCCTTTCATCTGCCTTTGCCTTTACCTGAAAAAGAAATATTTTTGAAAAGAATGAGTATTTTAAATATATATATGCTTGAAAAGGTAATACTTTACATACCTACATTCATACACACACATATATATGCTTGAAAAGGTTATACGATTAAATGAAGCCTACTAAAAAAGTTGTAATTTATAAAAGCAATTTTGATTTCTTGAAATACAAATGGTACAATTTATAAGAGGAAGAATAAATCCTTTCTAACAAGAGAGAGAAAAAAAAAAAAAGAAATGTTCTCGATAAGCGAAAGGAAAATAAGTTTTTTCTTATAAGAGAAACAAAAAAAAAAATCTTCTTTTATTAAAAGAAAAAGGGGAAAAATACACTTTTAGTCCCTGAGGTTTGGGTTAGATTTCATTTTGGTCCCTGAGTTTTCAAACACAACAATTGAGCCCCTAAGTTTTAGTTTCATGTTAGTCCCTCCATCCATTTTTTCGTTAAAAACTAACAGTTTGTTGATGTGGCCCTATTTTTTTATTAAAAAAATATTTTTGAATTTTTTAAATATAAATATATTAAAATAATAAAATATTATTATTTTTTTAATTTTATTTCTTTTTCTCTCATTCTTCTCTTCTTTCTTCTTCTTCTTCAACCTTCCTCTTGTTCTTTAACCCACCACCAATGCACTTGCCATCAGTCGGTCGCTGCCGGCGACTTTTTTTTTTTTTTTTTTATTCTTCTTTCCTCTCTTTTCTTTCTTATTATCTTCTCCACTCTCTTATTTTCTTCCTCGTTCTTTCTCGCCTCCGTTCAGCCCTCCCTCTCGACCCCTTTCTCCAACGAACTGCACACAATCTTCCTCCCCCCGGTGACATCTCGCGCGAAGAGAAGACTCACACAAGCCTCCTCTCTCCCGCGAGCATCTCCTTCTACAACGAACCGCACGAAGCTCTATCCTCGCGTCGCTGCTCCCCTTCGATTCTGATCTAAAACGAAGGGGATTTCCCCTTCATTTTAGACCACGATTCGAGCTTGAAACAGGAGCGACGTGCAACGATTCAAACCCACGGCGCGATTAAGACCCATGGCGTGCAGCGATTCAGACCCACGACGCGAGGACAATCCCAGATCTGTTCGCGTGTGTTTTCTTCCTTTTGGTTTTCTTCCTCTTCACGACCATCTTCAGCGTGCAACAAGCTTTCAGTGCTTCGCGGTTGTGCTCGCGCCTGATCTGTGCTTCGCGGGTGTGCTTGATTCCGGCGAGGATTTTGTCTTTTGAGGTAGGGGTGATCACTGCTAAGGATCCATAAGAGTTTCAACGAGAGGGAAAGGAAGAAGAGGGAAAGAAAAGATGAAGGAAAGGAGAAGAAACTTTTAAAAGAAAAAAAATTACGGATGGCAAAGGCCGGTTGTCGGCGGTCGGTCGTCAGCGGGAGGTTGGTGGTGGGAGTATTGAAGAAGAAGGGTGGTGGTGAAGGGGTTGAAGAAAAAAGAATTAAAAATATATTAAAAATTATTATTTTTATTTTAAAAAATGAAAAAATTATATTTTTAATTAAAAAATAGGTGTCACGTCAGCACTCTGTTAGTATTTGACAGAAAAATTGATGGATGGACTAAAAGCGTAACGAAATCCAAACCTCAGGGGCTAAATTGTTGAGTTTGAAAACTCAGGGACCAAAATGAAACCTAACCCAAACCTCAGGGACCAAAAGTGTATTTTTCCCAAAAAAAAAGGAAAATTTTTAATTCCATTAACGAAAGGGAAGTCCATTTCCTTGATTTTTGTTCATTTTTAGAGAGATATTAGGAATCAACGTTATTAAACTTGATTCTTCAAAAAAAAATGTTGGAATTGAGATTATAAGAAAAGAAAAGAAGAAAAATACAAGATAGTTGTATTATATGAAGCTTTTGGTTTGCAGAGTGGAGGAGTACAACAAAATTGACAGAATTATGTAAATATAACAACCATAGCATCACTGTCAACCATACACACTATTTACCCAATAATAATCTTGTATTTTTTTTTTTTAGAGTCTGAGAGAATTTGGATATCAAAAATAGAAAATGTTGTTTGTGGATAATGTAACATTGTTTGATGGAAAGAAGAATGTATTCCGTTTGTCCATTATTTTGAAACACAAAATTAAAAAACAATAAAATATCATTTTATCGTTTTTGAAAACATGTCATTGTTTTAGTTGTTTACAAAAATTGTTTTTGGAAATAGGTATACCATACACCTTTTCATTGTTTTCCTTGTATTTTTTATTTTTTAAAACATAAAAACGAAAATGGATCATGAACCAAACGGGGCCTTAACTGAGACATTATTCAAGTTTCTAACCCTAGGACCATAACTGGAAATCACTAAACTTTATGTCATGGACAATTTCCTATCCCCAACCTAAGCCAACTATGGCTCCTATGTGGGTCAATTCGTAAGTCAACTGCTCACTAGACTAGTTGGTGACACTTTTAGGATCAATATGGCAATCCTAGAGGGGGTGAATAGGGTTTCTTCGAATTTAATAAAACTTTTTGCTAAAGTTGGTCCAATTAAATAAGTTCACAAATTTTTTCATGCAAATAATTGTAACTCAATTTGAGCTAGAAAATTAAAACTAACAAATTCAAGTACCCTATTTAATTTAAATATGAAAGTTGATAAGGAAGGAAAATAGAATTCTATCAACGTAATTAATCAAATAAGCACAATTAACAACAAGAATAAATTATTGCAATTAATTTCAGACAATAAAATATAATAACAAATTAATTGCAAAAACTTTAATAAGATAGGGAAATTGTACTAGATAGCTAAAATAAAGTAAGAGTTTTGAAATTTGGCCAAACTATATAAGATTTTTAAAAATGGCTAATTTGTATTTTTGGATGAATTTCCATTTTTTTTGTTTTCCTTTATTGCCCTTCCATCAAATTCAACCATTTATCTCACTGACTAACTGATCACTTATTTTACGTGTTATTACGTTAACAGAATCTAACCCAAATCTTCTTTTCTTTTCTCTTAAATATTCAAATCTTTCAAATTCTCCATCAACCTTTTTAAACCAATTTCAAATCTATTGTTACTTTCTAAATTTAAACACTAGCAATATTTTATAATTTGCTTTCAAAATGTCACATTTTGCATAATTCAACCATTAATTTTACCCAAATTTCATGATCCATTCATATATTTTATGCACTTCCCAAATTTTTTCATTCATCTAAAGTTTCTAATCCATTATTTAAAATTTCAATTTCATGAATCATTCTTTTCGAATTTATAGAGTGTTTGTAGCAATTAGTTTCAAAATTTTTCCCTTAATAGAATTCAATATTGTCCATTTTTGAAATATATCCTAATATTTAATATAACCGTAATCTAATAATTGTGTTTTAATATAACTATTTGTAGATTTTTTTTTCATTTTATAATCTAAAAATCGTTTTTAATATAATTCCATGTTCTATCAAATAGTTTTGGAATCTTAAGTTTATATACTCTCCACCTCGGTCAGATCGAAGTGTTTTAATGGTTTTACCTAACAAGTTCTCAACTTCATCTTATACTCCCTCAACTTTTCAAGGGCTTCAAACTTATGATTCATTAGGTATAAATAACCATACCTCCAATAATCATCTATGAAAGAGATGAAATATTTGTACCCTCCTCGAGCTTTAACATTCATTGGACCACAAAGATTCGAATGTGTGGGCTCTAAGGGCTCTTTGGCTCTATAACCTTTTCCAGTAAAAGGTGGTTCTGTCATTTTATCTTCGAGACAAGACTCATATGGAGGTAAAGAATCATCTTCTAACTTGTTTAGAAGTTCATTCTTGAACAATCTCCCAATTCCATTGAGATTAATGTGGCCAAGTCTCAAATGCCAAAAATCTGTATTTTGAGAACTTTTTGCCTTTTAGGTTGAGTCTCAGCAGTTTTAAACATCTCATGATTTTAAATTAATTTTGACTTTATTAGTCTTAAAACATACAAGTTATTTTCTAGCTTTGCAGGACAAATATCAATTTCCCTTTTTGTAATGAACACTTCATTAACTGAAAAGGAAATGGAATAGTTTTGTTCTAGAAAACAAGATACATAAATCAAATTTCTTTTAAAATCTTTGGAACTATATACACATTTTCTAATAACATGTATCGTTCCTTAGTCAAAAATAACTTTATGCCTCCCACTGCCGCAGTTGAGATGACTTCTCCTGTTCCAACTTTGAGAGTCATCTCACCAACATTTAGCCGTTGCCAAGAGCTCATTCCTTAAAATGATCAACACACATGATGAGTGACACCTGAAACAAGGATCCAGGCAGAATCATCATTTTCCACTATGCACGTTTCAGATCTTCCATTTTCAGATCCTAAAGGTCCGCCCCAACAGGCTACCGTAGGATAAGACAATGTTGGTGCAAAACCTAAGAAACCCTATCCATTTCTGGAGTTTGCATTGTTCTGACTCTCATGCTCAAGCCCTTTATAGGGTGATCACTCCCAGGGCGACTCGCAGGTGGAGCATCAGAATCTCACGGTGCAACCTAATGGAAGACACTGTAGGATACATTGACACATGTCCTTCTCCCACTTACTATAAATACTTTCTCCATTCACCTTATATTGACCCATGGAAACACCATCCGTAGGGGGACGCTCCTAGGGTGCCTCGAGTCCAAGCATGGATCTCACGGTGTGAACTCTTGGAGATGTGAGAGATAAAAATTTGATATATCAAAATATAAAATTTTTCTCCCACTAAGTATCTTAAAAATTAGGGTCTATTACTTAGGTAAATTTCGGCTAAATGAATTTGTAAAAAGGAAATTACCTCAAGGTGAATATTGTAACCACCAAGCTCAGTCAATTAACTGTTTTATCAGTTATGTCCTCCTCGAAAAGTATAAGAAGAATAGGAGGATCAGAAATCAGTGTTCGAAAAGCTTAAGATTTGAGAGTTTGTGTGTTACCTTGTAATCCCTTGATCTCTGAATAAAATTCAACCCCCTTTTCACAGTGGATGTAGGCCTTGTTGCCGAACCACTATAATTCTTGTCTTTGATCTCTCCTTCTTCGTTTTCCTTTGTGTGTGTCGTTTGCTTGATTGATCGTCAACTGGAATCGTGAGTGCAGAGAGGAGAGTTTTGAGATTCTTGTTTGTCTGTTCTTTGACTGTATGAAATTCACCTGGAAATTGCATGAGAGTTGAGTGGGTAGATGAGTGATATCTATGTGTAATCCTCACAGTGTGCAACCTGTAAAAGTAATAGTGGTATCAGAGCCCAAAAATCAGTCAAGAACTCGTTTCTTGGAAGCAAGAATGGCTATGACAAGATTTGAAATTGAGAAGTTCGACAGGAAGGGAAACTTTGATCTTTAGAAAGCAAAGATCAAAGCCATTCTAGGTCAGCAAAAGGCACTTCAAGCATTGACGGATCCCACCAAATTACCTCCATCAGTTACGGAAGAACAAAAGGAAACGATGAACATAGCAGCGTACAGCACGTTGATTTTGAATCTCAGTAACAGTGTTCTTAGGCAGGTAATAGATGAAGAATCTCCACTTGCAATTTGGAACAAATTGAATTCTCTGTATGAAATAAAAGATGTACATAATAAAATGTACTTAAGAGAAAAGTTCTTCACGTATAAGATGGATTCGAACAAGTCACTAACAGAGAACTTAGATGATTTCAAAAGAATGACATCAGAGTTCAAGAATTTGGGGGAAAAGATAGGGGATGAAAATGAAGCATTCGTTTTATTGAACTCCTTACCAGAGACATATCGTGAAGTTAAGACAGCCTTGAAGTACGGAAGGGATAAAATCAGAACTGATATTATAGTTTCAGCCATAAAGATCAAGGAGTTAGAACTGCTATCACAGAAAAAGGAATCCTCTGAAGGATTGTTTGTGAAAGGTAAATCAAAGCCCAAAGAAACTAAGCAACAAACTGAAGAGAAAGGGAAGTCTAAAGTAAAATGCAACTACTGCCACAAAGAGGGGCATATCAAGAGAGAGTTTTATTCTCTCAAAAGGAAGAATCAATATCACAGAAACAAGAAGAACAAGCCGCAAGAAGCATCGGTAGGTGAGAATTCCATAACCTATTCTGATGCATTAGCAACCACTGACCAATGCAGTAAAGAACAGTCATCAATAGAAAAGTATGACTGGGTAATCGACTCCGGATGCTCCTTCCATATGACTCCTTTGAGAGGATGGTTCAGTACCTATCGTGAATGGGATGGAGGGATAATCTACATGGGTAATAACAATACTTGTAGAGTTGTTGGCATTGGATCAGTTTCCTTAAAGTTGAGTGATGGTTCAGTTAAACTTTTAAGGAATGTGAGGCATGTTCCCAACCTCAAGAGAAATTTGATCTCTTTAGGTATGCTAGATGCCATTGGTTGCACGTACGGTGGAAGTGGAGGAACTATTGATATAAAGAAGGACTCAAAGACGGTGCTCACTGGTATTAAAATGAATGGCCTCTATGTTTTGAAGGATGTTGAGATGATTCAACATGCCTTGGTGGTAACAGAAGGCAACCTTTCTGAAGAAGAATTGTGGCATAGGAGGTTGTCTCATATAAACACCAAGAGTCTTCAAGTCCTAGCAAAACAAGGACTTCTTCCTCAAGGAATGGGCGATAACCTGAGTTTCTGTGAATACTGTGTTATAGGGAAGTCAAAGAGGCAGTGCTTTACAAGGTCCCAGCAAACCACAAAAGGAATTCTTGAGTATATACACTCAGACTTATGGGGACCCGCATCATCTAACTCTCTCAGTGGATCAAGGTATTTTCTGAGTTTAATTGATGATTTTTCAAGGAAAAGTTGGATATACTTTCTAAAATCTAAGGACCAAGCTTTCGGAAAGTTCAAAGAGTGGAAGACTATGGTAGAAAAGCAAACTAGTTAGGAAGTTAAGTGCCTTAGAATAGATAACAGACTAGAATTCTGCAATGAACCATTTGACAATTTCTGTAAAGCAAATGGTATATTAAGGCACCGAACGGTTAGACACACACCACAACAGAATGGGGTGGCTGAGAGATTAAATTGGACCATTATGGAGAGAGTTAGGTGTCAACTTGCTGAGGCTATGTTAAATGAAAAGTATTGGGCAGAAGCTGCTTCCTACACGGTTCACACGTTAAACAGGTGCCCACATACTTTAATTAACTTCCTAACTCCAGAAGAAAAATGGTCTGGAAAGCCCCCCAAGTTGCAGCACCTTAAAGTGTTTGGCTGTGTGGGCTTTGTGCATCACAATCAGGGGAAGCTTAAGGCAAGAGCAGTAAAGTGTATGTTCTTGGGGTTCACTGAAGGAGTTAAAGGCTATCGACTTTGGCACCCTATTGAGAAAAGGTGCATCAATAGTCGTGATGTTGTTTTCAGAGAAGGGGAAATGTATATGCTTAAAGACAAGCCACTTGAAGAAATTTCTAAGGAAAAGGGCACTAACATTGAGGTGGAGCATAATGAGTCTCCACAAACCTCTGAAACAGAACCTACAGCATCACATGAAGCAACAGAGTCCCAAGAAACAGAACATGAGTCCTCTGATACAGAGGAAGAGGAAACAGATCTTCGAAACTATTCTTCGGCAAGAGATAGACAAAGGAGAACCATTGTTCCTCCTTCAAGGTTCTCCGAAGCAGACTGTATTTTCCTAGCACTGAATGTAGCAGAATCTCTAGAATTAGATGAACCAAGCAGTTTCGAAAAGGCGATTAGTGGTCCAAATGGAAGGAACTGGATAAATGCCATGAATGAGGAGATGAAATCCTTGGAAGAGAATGATACATGGACTCTCAGAACTTTACCTAAAGGATACAAGCCAATTGCTTGTAAGTGGATATATAAGGTAAAAGAAGGCATAGCTGGTGTTATGAAGCCTAGATACAAGGCACGATTGGTTGCCAAAGGGTATACTCAGAAAGAAGGGATAGATTACACAGAAATATTTTCTCCTGTGGTAAAGATGACCTCTATAAGAATGCTGTTATCATTTTTTGTGCAAGAAGAACTGGATCTAGATCAACTAGATGTTAAAACAGCATATCTACACGGTTTTCTTACAGAAACTATTTACATGAAACAGCCCCCAGGGTATGTAAAGAAGGGACAGGAAACTCAGTATTGCCTCTTGAACAAATCTATCTACGAACTTAAACAGTCCCCAAGGTGTTGGTATCAAAGATTCGATGAATTTGTTACCAAAATAGGCTTCATGAAGAGTTCATTTGACAACTGTGTTTATATAAACACAAAGACTTTTAAACAAAATGTCTATCTACTTCTTTATGTGGATGACATGTTGCTTGCAGGAAAGTCCAAGGAAATCCTAAATGAAGTGAAGACTATGCTGAAAAGAGAGTTTGAAATGAAAGACTTTGGTGAGTCTAAGAGGATTCTAGGTGTGGAAATAATCAGAGACAAAGCAAGTTCCACACTTAGTATCAGTCAAGCAAGCTATTGTAACAAGGTGCTGAAGAAATTTAAAGTGAATGAAGCAAAGGCAGTGTCTACCCCTTTAGCTCATCACTTCAAATTATCAGCATCCAACTCACCAAGTGAAAGTGATGAAGAGCATCAAGCTTTTATGGCAAAAGTCCCATACTCACAAGTTGTTGGAAGCCTAATGTATCAAATGGTTTCCACCAGGGCAGATCTTTCCTATGCCACCAGCTTAGTGAGTAGATTTATGGCTGGCTTAGTGAGTAGATTTATGGCAAATCCCGGAAAAAGGCACTGGGAGGCAGTTAAGTGGATCCTCAAGTACCTTAAGGGTTCTAGCCAAGGTACATTGCAATACACAAAGAATGATCCATCAGAACATGAAATCTATGGATATGTAGATGCTGACTTCGCCGGAGACTTAGATAAAAGGCGATCTCTATCCGGGTACTTCTTCCTAATTGGAAAGAACCTATTAAGCTGGAAAGCCATCCTTCAATCAGTAGTGGCATTATCCACTACAGAAGCTAAGTTTATTGCCTTATCGGAAGCTATTAAGGAAGGGATTTGGTTGAGAGGCTTACTGAAAGATTTCGGAATTGTACAACCTACAGTATCTATCTACTGTGATAATCAGAGTACAATTTTCCTAACCAAAAATCCCCAATTGCACAATCGTACGAAGCACATAGACATAAAATTCCATTTTGTGCGAGAAGAAATTGAAAAAGGGGAAATACAGGTATTGAAAATTCATACCTCAGATAATGCTGCAGATGTGTTGACAAAGCCGTTAACTCAGCAAAAATTCCAGCACTGCTTAAGGTTGGTAGGATTCAACCTACCAGAGAAAGGATAGAGATATATCAGAAAGAAGGGGGGCGAAGCATTCTGACCTTGGTGATTCCAAAGGTGGAGAATGTGAAAAGGAAATTACCTCAAGGTGAAGATTGTAACCACCAAGCTCAGTCAATTAACTGTTTTATCAGTTATGTCCTCCTCGAAAAGTATAAGAAGAATAGGAGTATCAGAAATCAGTGTTCGGAAAGCTTAAGATTTGAGAGTTTGTGTGTTACCTTGTAATACCTTGATCTCTGAATAAAATTCAACCCCCTTTCCACAGTGGATGTAGGCCTTGTTGCCGAACCACTATAATTCTTGTCTTTGATCTCTCCTTCTTCGTTTTCCTTTGTGTGTGACGTTTGCTTGATTGATCGTCAACTGGAATCGTGAGTGCAGAGAGGAGAGTTTTGAGATTTTTGTTTGTCTGTTCTTTGACTGTATGAAATTCACCTGGAAATTGCATGAGAGTTGAGTGGGTAGATGAGTGATATCTACGTGTAATCCTCACAGTGTGCAACCTGTAAAAGTAACAGAATCTATCTAAGTCTATGTCTTATATAACTCTTATATATAGGTCTTTACTCTAATGTCTAGGTTGTTTAAACTCTTTTAATTACCTAGTGACATTGCATGCTACTAAGACAGTGGTTAATTCAACTCAGGTACCGGGTCAGTTCCCAGGTAGGAGGTGTTCTGTAAACCGTCAACTTAATTAAGTACCTCCAGCCTAGACAAAACTTTACTGAGAGAGTTCTCTTATAACCAAGGTCCTATTTGCTTTATATAACTTTTATATATAGGTCTTTACTTTAATGTCTAGGTGAATTAAATTCTTTTAATTACTCTAGCGACATTGCATGCTAACATTAACCATGGTTAATTCAACTCAAGTTCCGGTTTAGTTCCCAAGTAGCAGGTGTTCCGTAAACTGTCATCTTAAGTACCTCCAGACTAGACAAAACCTCACCGATAGAGTTTCCTTATAACCAAGGTTATGTTTGTCCTACTTAGTCATATTAAAACTATTTTAAAAAACTAAGCAAAACTTAATTATAATCCTATTAGAATTTAACATGATGTTAGGTCTAATTAATTTTAAACATTTTAAAATTAATTCATTTACCTATGATCTTATGTTTGCATGCAATCTTTATTATAGGTTGACGGTTTCTAATCATTAATTTTATAACTGTTATAAATTTTAATGATTATCCCTATAAAATACTTTCTATGGTTTAATTCAATTAACAATCAAATTCTAATTAATTAAATCAACCATAGAACATGCATCATCATGACATTAATGTAACAATTATATCAACTTATGGATGTGTCATGCTCAATGCAAATTGATTTTCATATTTTATTAATATAAAACTTATATCAAACAAATCATGAAAATCATACAAGCATCCACAAGACATTAATTAAATTAAATATAACTCTTTATATTTAAACTAAGTAATGTCTTGCTTACATCCTTATTCGATTTCATATATCTAGCTAACATAACCATTATATTAAATTACTCATGAAATTCATCCATCATGCATTTGCAGGGATAAAAGCCCTTGCGCAGCGGAAGAACGATCATACCACACTGTATTTTATTTCAATTGAAAAACCAATACGGATAGCAAAACATTCACAGCAGGAAAAACAAATGAAACATGTTGTAAATCCTTATAAAACATGCTGTAAATTGTATAAAAAACATCTAGATCTAATCTAGATTGGATCCTAATGATCCAAGATCAAGAAACACTTACTGTGGATGAAGTTCTTGATCGTCTCGCCAAAATCTCCAATGGAATGCAAAAATTACAACAACCTTCTAGGATCCTTTTTGCTGAAATTTGTGAACCCAACCACAAGATCTTCACCAATATTCTCACGGGGAATAATCGTTCGTTGCTTGTGGAAGCAAGGGAAATTCTGGGGAATTTTTGGAGGTTTTGACCTTTGTTTTTGCTTGAGAGAAAAAACACAGAGAAAAGCCTTCTTGGGAGAGAGAGAGATGTGTGAGAGTGAGAGTGAGAGATTGATCGATCAACCTAACTGAACAAGAGAGTTACGGTGAAATACCCAACTCCATCCTATTTTTCCTCTCCAACGTGCAACTCCCTGAGTTAGTGGGAAGAAGGTTTCTTATCAGTTACCATTAACTGATAAGATTATTAATTAATTATTAAATAAATTAAATAATTAATAATTAATTAAATAATAATAAGATTACTAATTAATCTTAATATAATTTACATAAATCACATTCATGTAAACATCCCACATAACCTATAGTTTTAATGTAATGTAATTAAATCAAATTTAATTAAATTAAATTAAAACTAAAATATTAATTAATTCAACAATTAATTAATACTATAATTAAATATCGTATATTTAACTATTTCTCTCTCACATAAACTGTAGTATTAATGTACATAAAATGTGCATTAATTATAACCTATAGTTTTTAATATGAATCAAATTCATATTTTAAACTTAACATTCGAACACCTTCGAATATTCAATTCCCCTTTAGAATTTTACCTCATCGCTCCTAGTGAGCTACCGGTGGGACCTAATGGACCTACAGATCAGAAGCTCCAACGATATGAGATTAATTGGCTAAACTCATTAACCAAGTTAATCAATATTCGTTAACTGTGGTTCACTCCACTATAGAACCACAGCTGCATTCTTCTCACTGCAGATATATTTCTGTCTCCACGAATATCGACCATCAACAGCAAGTCAGCCCTTCACGTGTGTTCGTACCCCAGCTAGGTCAAATTACCGTTTTACCCCTGGGCTACCTCTTTATCCTTAAGTACCATTGCTCCTTTAATGAACAACATGTTTGAGGTCCAACCAACAAACAGAAGTCCCTCTCGTGCCATAGAGAGGGTAGGGCCCATTGTTCAAGACCCGGAGACACCACTTAAGGGAACACACCTCTACTTACCCTAAAGTCGGGAATGAGTGAATTCCATCTTGTGTGACTATGTTCCCAACTCCCCACTCGGTCTTGTCCCCAAAGTGATAGGCTTATTGAGTCGGCGTACAGGCCACTCTCACCCGTACAAATCAAAGGACAATGCCTTATGGACAGGAGTCCATAATCCACTCAGGATTAAGGCCAAGTTGCCTAGGTCATCCTAGTGAAATAGAAACCAAGCTAACTAACGGTGTTACAGTTAGTGGTCAACTATTTCGCGGTCCGATCTTTGTGTAAACTCATTGCACAGGATACCCCCACTCGCATGTCAACTACATGAACGCGTTGAACCATTACGTTTGTATCAACATACAAAGCGGGTCGTATCCATAGTGTCACCAGGATAAGGTACCCAGCCTTATCCCTATACTCCAGACCCTTTAGGCTAAATCATGAACATTGATCCCCGTATGTCCCTACATACTAGTTCAAGCCTCATTCTATTATCCTAGGATGTTTAGTTTATTGGATTAGGGTTAATAAGACAAGATAGCATAATACAAACATAGACAAATGAATAATACATCACTTTATTAATATTCGGTCAAAAGTACATTTACTATCTACGAGTTTTAGGGCATAAAACCCAACAAACTCCCACTTGAACTAAAACTCAAGTTAATGGGAAAGTATATACAAAATAATCCAAAGCTGGAAATGGTAAATGTATATTGTACATTACATAAAAAGTAAATATACAAGATACAATAAACTAGGGCATCCTTACACCCATTACACATCTCCCACTTGCCCTAGATTACACTATATACATGTCTCGCAGACCTAGACTTTCTAGATGACCCTCTAACACTTTAGCCGAGAGGGCCTTCATAAATGGATCAGCAATGTTGTGCTCCGAAGCGATCTTGGTCACGACCACTTCTCCTCTTTGCACAATCTCTCGAATCAGATGATACTTCCTCTCTATATGTTTACCTCGTTTGTGGCTACGAGGTTCCTTTGAATTGGCTACAACCCCTTTGTTGTCACAGTATAACGTAATGGGCAAGTTCATGTTTGGAACTACTTTCAAATCAGTCAAGAACTTCCTTAGCCAAACAGCTTCCTTAGTTGCTTCGCAAGCAGCTACATACTCAACCTCCATGGTTGAGTCTGCTATGCATCCTTGCTTGATGCTTCTCCAAACTACAGCTCCTCTGTTAAGGGTGAACACTGACCTTGACGTGGATTTCCTAGAATCCTTGTCAGACTAGAAGTCAGAGTCGGTGTATCCAGTGAGAACTAACTCTTTAGCCCCAAACACCAGCATGTAGTCCCTCGTTCTCCTAAGATACTTGAGGATTCCTTTAACGGCGGTCCAGTGGTCTAACCCTGGATTTGACTGATATCTGCTGACAATCCTTACAGCATAACAGATGTCAGGCCTCGTGCAGAGCATCGCATACATTAAGCTGCCCACTGCACAGGCGTAGGGAATCCGTCTCATATCCTCAACCTCTTGAGGTGTCTTAGGAGACTGTTCCTTAGACAGGTGAATCCCATGCCTCAGGCAATAAGCCCTTTTTGGAGTTCTGCATCGAATATCGGGCCAACATCTTTTCGATATACATTGCTTGAGACAGAGCTAGCGTTTTTTTCTTTCGATCCCGAATAATCTGGATTCCAAGAACATATTGGGCCTCACCCAAATCTTTCATTTGGAATTCGGCTGCTAGCCATTCTTTTACGTCAGACAGGTATCCTACATCATTCCCAATGAGCAGGATGTCATCAACATAAAGTACAAGGAAAGCTACTTTATTCTTGTTGATTTTCTTGTATACACAAGGTTCATCAACGTTTTGGTCAAAGCCAAAAGATTCTATCGCTGTATCAAATCTAATATTCCAAGATCTGGAGGCCTGTTTCAACCCATAAATGGATCGATTCAGTTAGCAAACCTTTTGCTCCTGACCTTGGGTTATGAACCCTTCGGGCTGAGACATAAAAATACTCTCGTCACGATTGTCATTCAGAAAAGCAGTCTTGACATCCATTTGTCATATTTCATAGTCATAAAATGTAGCAATAGATAAGAGAATTCTTATGGACTGAAGCATAGCAACTAGAGAAAAGGTTTCTTCTTAGTCCACCCCTTCTCTTTGGGTATAACCCTTTGCTACAAGTCTTGCTTTGAAAGTATGTACTTTCCCAGCAGCATCTCTTTTCCTCTTATAGATCCATTTGCACCCTATGTGTTTGACCCCTTCAGGTGGATCTACAAGTTCCCAAACTTGATTGAAGTACATAGACCCCATCTCAAGGTCCATGGCTTTGGCCCATTCGTCTTTATCTACATCATTCATTGTCTGACGATAAGACAATGGATCCTCGACGCCATCATCAAGTATGACTACTTGTGTTTCTGTTAAACCCAAGTAACGGTCAGGTTGAATTACAACCCTCCCACTGCGTCGAAGCTCTCCCACTACATGAGGAGGATGAGATTGACGTGAAGAACTGGCTCCTCCATCAACTTTTGTTGAAGGAACAGGTTCATCAACAACTCTTGTTGACTCTTCTATAGCTTCTCCTAATACTAACTTACTTCGATGTTTGTGATCTCGTATGTGGTCTTCCTTCAAGAAAGTAGCATTCGTGGATACAAATACTTTATTTTCTTGAGGGTCGTAGAAAATACCACCTCTCGTTTCTTTCGGGTATCCAACAAATTGGCATACTCTAGAACGTGGTTCCAGTTTCTTAGGATTTGTCACTAACACATGTGCAGGACAACCCCAGATACAGAAGTAACACAAACTAGGTTTACGCCCCCTCCATAGCTCAAAAGGAGTTTCAGAAACACTTTTTGAGGAAACGTTGTTAAGAATATGTACTGCAGTCTCTACTGCATACCCCCAAAACGAGCTAGGCAATTGAGCATAGCTCATCATAGAACGAACCATGTCTAACAAGGTTATATTTCTCCTTTCTGATAAACCATTCTGTTGAGGTGTACCAGGTGCTGGGAGTTGGGATTGGATTCCATGCTCTATCATATAGTCCTGGAATCTTTGATCCAAATACTCTCCACCTCGATCTGATCGAAGTGTTTTAATTGTTTTACCTAACAGGTTTTCTACCTCAGTCTTAAACTCTTTAAACTTTTCAAGAGCTTCAGACTTATGGCCCATTAGGTATAAGTAACCGTATCATGAATAATCATCCATGAAAGAGATGAAATATTCGTAACCACCTCGAGCCTTTACATTCATTGGACCACAAAGATCCGAATGTATCAGTTCAAGTGGTTCTTTGGCCCTATAACCTTTTCCAGTAAAAGGCCTCTTGGTCATTTTACCCTCGAGACACAATTCACAGGGTGGTAAAGATGTATCTTCTAAATCAGTTAGAAGTCCATTTTTAACCAAACGGTCGATCCGATCGATGTTAATATGACCAAGACGAAGATGCCAAAGATACGTGTTGTTACTTAACTGAGAAATATTTTGCCTTTTATTTTGAGTTTCTGCCGTTTTAAACATCTCATGATTTAAAATAGCTTTAGTGTCGGTAGGTCTTAACACAAATAAATTATTTTCACGCTTAGCTGAACAAATATAAATTTCATTCCGAGAAATAATAGCTTCATTAAGCAAGAATGAAATAGAATAACATTGTTCCAACAAAGCAAATACAGAAATAAGATTCCTTTTAATTTTAGGAACCAAATACAAGTCCTCTAAAATTAAATACTTATTTCTAAAAAATAATTTAGTAGCTCCCACTGCTCGCGCTGAAATGATCTCTCCTGTTCCAACCTTGAGAGTCATTTCGCCATCAGCCAGTTGCTGGAAATCATTTCCCTGAAAAGACGAGCAAACATGATTAGTGGCTCCTGAATCCAATATCCAGGCAAACTCATCATGTTCTACGAGACAAATTTCTAAGACCAATAAATCGAATTTACCTTCTTTCTCTCTCTTCTTTTCAGCGAGGTAACGGGGGCAGTTGCTCTTCCAGTGACCATCCACATTGCAGTGGAAGCTTCCCCAGGAGCCTTCCCCTTATCACCCTTCCTTTTCTGAATTTGCTTCGACGAAGAAGCCTGAGGTACAGTTTTGTTCCTGAGGATGAACCCTTCAGGAACTTTTTCTTGGAATGGGCCACATTGGCCTCTCCTTTCACCACATTTTTCCCTTGTTTTTCAGCATGGACTCATAAATCTGTAACTCATTTAGGAGGGTCGTCAGGTTGAATTGTATTTTGTTCATGCTTGCATTCGTCCTAAATGGCATGAAGCTTGGAGGAAGCGAATGAAGAATGAACGCAACCTGACTACGCTCCCAAACTACCCCGCCATTCGCCTCGGCAATATTAAACTGGTTCATCATGTCCAGGACATGTTCCCGGACAGGATGTCCCTCTTGCATTCTAGCGTTGAAGACATTCTTCAAGGCGTCGTGGTGGAGTTGATAGGACGGGAGTCTAAACATCTCCTGTAGGGAATTCATAATCTCCCTGCCAGTTTCCACGGTTTCGTCACGCTTGGCCAAAACTTCATTTGAGCTGGCCAATATATAGACTCGGGCCTTCTCGTTGGCCTTCGTCTAGCGTTCATGGGCGTCTTTTGCAGCTTGCGCTGCGTTACGAGGAGGGGCAGGAGGACATTCCTTCGTTAAGACAAACCTCAGATCCTCAACCACGAGTATAGTGTTTAAGTTTGATTTCCACATGGGGAAATTCTCGCCAGTTAATTTCTCGTTTTTAAGCAAGGCAATAACAGAGGAAGATATTGCTGAAAAACAAACAATTGACCGTATTAGTTATCTTTGCCTTAACCCATCACACAAGCAATACAAACAATTGCATACATCCAATCAATTTTGCAAACAAGCAATCAAAGAACCCTAATAAAACTATTGATTGTGTTTTGCAACGAAGCTTTAGAGGTTTAGAAGAACAGTCACCGAAGGGTGATCAGTTGTTCCTCCTCTAAAATGAGACTCTTCTCAGTTAACTCTAATTCTAGAATAACTCATATTCCATTAGATATTAACCACCGTTGTTCGATCAAGGATTTGTTAACCAATTAACTCATCCTCGTAAGTGTAACCCTCCCACTTTCAGATCTCAAAGGCACGTACCAACAGGCTACCGTTAGGAAAGACAACTGTTGGTAATTAGCCTAAGCGATCCTATCCTTTTCAGGAGTTCACGGTGTTTCGAATCCTATGGTCAGGCCCTCGAAGGGATGGTTTGTTGAAAAACTGTTTTGGTTATATTTGGCCATAGATTTACAATTTGGTATGATATGATCATGTAAGGGCCCATGTTTTTGGGGCAGAAATATTGTAAATCGAGTCTTGTAAGTCCGTGTCTAGAAATTAGGAATCAATTTGTTGATCGGTGCTCGAATCGGGGTTCAATTTGGTGAAAGATTGTTGCTGGAAACATAAGGCAGTATGCTGTCCAGAGGCGTAGCATCGCGACCCTGCTCAACGGAGTCACGACGCTGAAGAACAAGGGCTGGAAAAAATCGGGCCAGCGTCGAGACGCTTTGCCTACAGCGTCTCAACGCTGACGAAAGTTTTTGGATTTATGGAGCGTTGAACGCGTCGTGCGGATCGTGCTATGAAACGGTTACGAAATAATTATATTTTGTGTACACTAAGTTTTGAACCTGAGTGCTGGAGCAGATGGGGTGCGCGCATCCCGAGCGTCCTTGAGGTCGCGAGTTTGAGTTGGTACGTGGGCAAATTATTTTTTTCGTGCGGATTAGTTCATGGGCGGTCCGGTTTGCAACTGGCTTGGTCCGGTTTAGTTCAATCTGGTCTGGTTCATGTAGTATTGGTCCAGTTCGAGTGATTTGGGTCTGGTTTGAAGCGGTTCAAGCTGGTTCGGGACGGTTTTTGGAGCGGTTCAAGACTCAGAAGGATAATTAAATTGAAATTATTGTAATTGTTGTTCATTTTAATTATCCTAGGGGCCAATATACCGGTTTTTCAGCTATTTATTGCTTTATGAATGTCATTTAGCTAAATCCCACCATAGGTTAAGCATGTTTCATGCATTTTTATGTTATAAATGTTATAATATTTGATAATTATGCATGAATTTAAATTTCATGAGTTATTTAGTATAATTGTTATATTAAATATATGAAATTGGAAAAGCATGATGCATGACATTAATTAGATAAATATAAAATGTTATATTTTATTAATGTAGCATGCATGCTTAGTTTTATTTTCATGAGTATTAATATAATAGTTATATTATGAATGGAAATAAATTTCAATGCTTGTATTCATGTATGATTTAATATAAAATGTTATATTAATTAAATGAAAATGGAATAACATTGAGCATGACATTAATTAGATTAATATAAGAGTTATATTATATTAATGTCTATTTTCATGTGATTTAATTTCGTGAATGATTAATTAATATAATCGATATTAATTAAATGAAATTGAAATTGCATGAAGCATGACACCACCTTAGATTAATATAATCGTTATATTGATTTTATCGGCGTCATGATATTATGGTGTTTAATAACTGGAATTTGATTGTTATTTTTCCAACACCATAGAAGCATGTTATAAGGCTAATCATTAAAATTTTATAATAGTTATAAAATTGATTAGAAACCGTCAACCTATAACAAAGAGTTGCATGCAAACATAGGACCTTAGGTTAAAATGAATTAATTTTAAATTGTTTAAAATTAATTAGACCTAAGCTCATTTTAATTCTAATAGGATTAGAATTATATTCTTACTTAGGATTAAAATAGTTTTAATGTACTAAGTAGGAAAAAAATTACTATGGTTATAAGGGAACTCTCCTGGTGAAGTTCTGTCTAGGCTGGGGGGTACTTAAGTTGACGGTTACGGAACACCTCCTACCTGGGAACAAATTTGGAACTTGAGTTGAATTAATCATAGTCTAATGCTAGCATGCAATGTCACTAGGTAATTAAAAGGGTTTAATTCACCTAGACATTAGAGTGAAGACCTATATATAAGAGTTATAATAGGCATAGACTTAGATAGATTGACTTAACCGGGTTTATCTAAGTTAAATAACCCTAAAATACGGTTGGACATTTCAGTGGGAGGAAAAATATAAAAACAAGATTTTCATATCGAGTTTTTACTCTCACGTCCCCCTGTGTTCACACCGTGAGATCCATGCTCGGCTTCGTGTCGCCTTGGGCGCGGCCTCCCTTCGGAAAGTGTTTGCATGGGTCAATAACAAGGTGAATGGGGAGAATGTCTATAGTCAGTGGGAGCAGGACACGTGTCAACGTATCCTACGGTCTCCACCCCTAGGTCGCACCGTGAGATTCTTATGATCCGCCTGTGTGTCGTTCTGGAGCGACCATCCCTTCGGAGGGCCTGATCATAGGTTTCGGAACATCGCGAACTCCAGAAATGGATAGGGTCACTTAGGTTAATTACCAACAGTTGTCTTTCCTTTTGGTAGCCTGTTGGTCCGTACCTCTGGGATCTGAAAGTGGGAGGGTTACACTTACGGGGATGAGTTAAGTGTGTTAACGAATCCTTGACCGAACAACGGTAACTAAATGCTAACGGAATATGAGTTATTCTGGTGTTAGAGTTTGGTTGAGATTGTCTCAATTCAGAGGAGGAGTAGCTGACCACCCTTCGGTGGCTGTTGTTCTAAACCTCTGAAGTATCGTTGCAAAAACTAAATCAATAGTTTTATAGGGTTTCTTTGATTGCTTGTTTGTTTTTGCAGAATTTGATTGGATTATTAGTAATGGGTTAGTGCGATTAATAATACAAGTAATTTGTTGTTTCAATGATAATTTCTATGTGCATTGTCTTACGCCAATTTATTAATAACGGTTTAAGATACAACTAGCTTAACCGACAAACCTGTGGTAAATGATATTAAATTAGTCTTTAGTGAGGAATGTCCTCAGGCCCAAATGTCTAGTTCATCTTGAATCGTTCATGATGATTATGACATTAACTGCCTAGCCAAAACCAATGACAATAAATGTGATTTATTAGTCATTGAAACGTGCATAGTGAAAAATGAGGATACAACCTGAATTTTTAATTCAGGTGCCACTTGTCACGTTTGCTTTTCCTTTTTAGGAATACGCTCATAGCAACAGTTGCAATTAGGTGAGATGAGTCTCAGATTTTGATCTGGAGAGTATGTCTCGGCTTTGGCAGAGGGAATATTAAGTTATTTTATCCAGTGGGAGAAAATACACATTATTAGATAATGTGTATGAATTTCCTGAAGATTAACAGAAATTTGATTTTTGTATCGTATATGCCAGAACAATGTTACTCTATACCTTTCTCTGCTAACACAGTTTTATTTTAAGAAAGGCAGTTGACATTTGTTGAGCATTACTGGAAAATAGCTTATGTGTTTTAAGATTAATCGAGAGTAAAGCAAGTCATGAGCACTGAGTTGTTTAAGATTGCTTATACTCAGAGAAATAAGGCAAATTAAAGGATATCTCCTAAAGGAAATATCTTTCTTTGGTTCTTAAGGTTAGGCTATTTTTTATCTCAATATGATTGGGAGCTTAGTCTATGAGTATACTTCTAAGTTAGTTAGAAGAAAACTCTTTAATACCAATTAAGTCATGCCTTATAGGCAATATGACTGATGGATCTTTTACTGGAAAAGAACTTAAGAGCGAAAGAGCCCTTGGAGCTTGTACATTTGGATCCTTGTGGTCCAGTATGTTAAAGCAATGGGAGGGCATGAATAAATCATCTCATTTATGGATGATTATTCAAAGGTATGAGTATCTCTACATAATGCAATTTTAGTCTGAATCTCCTGAGATATTCGAAGGGGCTTAAGACTGAAGTTGAAAACTTGTTAGGTGAGATAATAAAAACATTTTGATCTGATCAACGTGTTAAGTATAGGGACTTGAGATTCTAGGATTATTTGATAGTTCATGGAATCACATCCTAAATCTCAGTTAGGAGTAATAGAACCCTATTGGATATGGTTCAATCCAAGTTGAGCTATGCTCAATTGCCTGACTCGTTTTGGGGTCATGCAGTGTGACTGCATCGTGTATTTTGAACAACGTTCCATCAAAAGTGTTTCTAAAACACCTTTTGTGTTGTGGATAGAACGCAAAGATTGTTTACGTTCCTTTAAATTTTGGGGTGTCCAGCACTTGTGCTTGTGACTAACCCAAAACAAATTGGAATACCGTTCAAAATTATGCCTAATTGTAGGCAATCCCAAAGGAAACGAGGAGAATATACTTCTTCAATCCATAAGAGAATAAAAAATTTGTATCGACAAATACTTCATTCTCAGAAGAAGAACATATGAGAAATCATAAGCCATAAAGTAAGGTCAGTTTAAGTGAATTAACTAATAAAGCTACGGAAACATTAACAAGAGTTGTTGATGGATCAACAAAAGTTGTTGATAAGACTAGTTATTCAACAAGAGTTGTTGATACGGCCAGTGCTTTTGGTCAGTCACATCCATCTCAAGAGTTGAGAATGCCTTGATGTAGTGGGAGGGTTGTTTTATAACCTGACCGTTACATGGGCTTATTTGAAGCTCAAGTCATCATTCTTGATGATGACATAGAGGATTCATCGTCTTTTACAAAAGAAATGAATGATGTTGTCAACGATCAGAGGACTAAAGCCATTTACTTGGAAATGGAATCTTTGTATTTCAATTCCATATGGGATCTTGTACATCTGCTTGATGAGTAACACCTATTGGTTACAAGTGGATATACAAGAGGAAATGAGACATTAAGGTCTTAACCAGAAGGGTCCATTGAGCAAGATCAAAAGCAAAAGGGTTTGCAAGCTTAAGTGGTCCATTCATGGATTGACCTAAGCATTTCGATCTTGGAATTTAAGATTTGATACAGTGATCAAATTTTTTGGCTTTAAACAGAACATTGATGAGTCTTGTGTTTACAAGTAATCATCAATAATTCAGTAGCTCACTTAGTGTTGTATATGATTGATATCCTAATCATTGGGAATGATGTAGGTTATCTTACTGACATTAAAACAGGCTAGCAGCTCATTTCCAAATGAAAATCTGGGAGAAGCTGAGCTAGCCTTATCTCAAGTGTCTTATGTCTACAAGATGTTAGTTAGATATAAGATGCAGAATTCCAATAAGGGTTTAAAACCTTTTTTTTTTCAGGAATGGAATTCTTTTGTCTAAGGAACTGTGTCCTGAGACACCTCAAGAAGTTGAGGACATGAGACATATGCCTTATGCAGTAGGGTTGTCAATAAGTATCAATCAAATCCAAGATTTGATCTCTGGAGTGTCGTTATGTACATTGTTGGGCTCCTAGAGTGAGTAAAAATAAGATGTAAATAGACTCTAGAACTCTGTGCAAGTATACACAATCTGCAGCAAGTAATAAGTATTTATCGAATCTAGGGTCTGAATTAGCTCTCACTTTATCTATTTTGTTTAGCTTTTCATTGGTTTCAAAGGTGCTTAAAATGATTGAATTTTATAGAATGCTGATAGAGAGCATAGCTAGCTAGTTTTCCCTAATTAATTTAGCTAGTCTTTTATAATTTATTGGCCAAAATGATGCGTTTTTGTGTTGTATTTGTAGGAAACAAATATTGGAGCTAATTGCATGATCGGGACATGAATAAGGGCTAAAGATCGAAAAATGATCAAGTTGGAAGAAGTCAAATTCAGCCCAGCCGAAAAAAAATTAAAATTAAAAAAAAAATCATAGCGTCGCGACGCTATCGACAGATTTTCTATTTAATCTTCTTTTTGAGCTACGGATTAGGGGAGTCCAATTGGTTAGATTTTAACCCTAATTTCGACTAGAGACCTTTGGTGGGAGCTGAAGTAAGGCCAAGGAGCGGGAATCAAGCGAGAAGATGTGGAGATCGTGACGGGGACGTGCCGGTTTCGACGGATTCGAGTTTTCCTTTCTCTTTCCCTTATCGCTTGTAGTTTTTATGGCTTTTCTTGCAATTAGTGTTTGTGGTTTAAAGACTATGAATTTCTAGTTGTTTGTCTTAGGGTTTGATGTAGTTGATTTAGTTGTTGGATTGATTTTTGGTATGAATGTGTTGTTATTTTATGCATGCAATTTTGTGTAATGCTTTCAATTACTTGATCACTAATTGAATGATTTAAGTGTTGAATCTAACTCGGGAGAGAGGATTTGGCCTAAGACTTACCTTGTTTAATTGCATGACTAGAGTAGAAATTCTAAGTTTGTGACGGGATTTGGAATATCTCTAGAAGTATAACAAGGACTAAACCGAATAATGTCTTGCATGTTAATGAACTTAGATAGGGATATCAAGTTGGTTGCATGCATCAGAATCAATTATACTCGGGAGAGGTAATCGTGATAAAAGTTTCCTTGGCTTGTAGAATAATTGCACGATCAATTCATTCCAATTAATTAATCCTCAATCTCAACAATGAAATCAATTCCCTAAAAGTCTTTCCATTTGAGTCTCCACTTTTATTTTATGTTTTTTGTCTTTAGATTTATCTTTTTCATTAAGTTTTGCCCCCTAAATAAAATTGGACAAGATTATCCACGATACTTAATTTGCTAGAAAACCAATCCAGAGGACGACACTCGTTTTACACGAAAACACTATATTATTACTTGACCCGTACACTTGCGGTATGCAAATCGCGCATCAAGCTTTTGGCGCCGTTGCCGGGGATTGGCATATTTAGTTAAATTAATATTGTGGAAAAAATGTTCGGTCTTAATTTAGGGTGTATTTTTATTTTTTAGGTACATTGCATTTTTTTCTCCTTATTTGTTTTATTTCCTTTTTTGTTTTTGTTTCCATAGTTGTAATTTTCCTTTTTAGTTCTTCCCTTATTTGTTTTTTTTTTCCATTTTTGTTTTTGTTTTCCTTTTCTATTTAGATTTCTTTGTTTTCTTTTTTCTTTCTTTTTTCGTTTGAGTCTTAGTCCTTTGTTCTTGTTGGGTTATTATCTGATTGGAAGCCTAATTATTATTGTTGCTTTGATTGATTTGAATGGCTTTTTATTCAACACCATACTCCAATTTTTCATCTTCAAGTTATCCCCCTTTAAAATAAAATTCTTCCTTGGAAAGCATGGTTCAAAATTATATTGAGGAGTCTAGAGCGACGAGTCTAAAATTTGATGAAATTATAAAAGGACTTCAAACCCCAAAGGAAGTTAGTGAGGTGGGATCCACTTCCATAGGATGTCTATTGAGTCATGTGGCCGATGATTCGTTGGCACCCATTCAGGAGCTTAGTTCTTTCGATCGTGCTAAGGATGAGCATTTAGGGGTGAGTTGCATAGATAGTGGAGAAGAATTGGAGAGTTGTAGCACCTTTCAAGAACATGTTTGTGAGGAAGAAAACGAAAATGAGCTTGCAGTGACAGAGGAAGTTCAGGAGGTAGAGTTTGAGGTTGAAAAGCCTTCGTCTGATTTATCTTCTCCATCCTTTGTAGATTTTGATTGTTCTTTTTTCTATTCTCACGAGTCAGTTTTAGAGTCCGAGTCTCTTTATTTTGATCTTTCTCCTTTTATGTTTATTTTATACAAAAATACTAAAAATAATTTTGTTTCAGGGGCCCATGAGAAACTAGTAAGCTTGCTAGCGATAGTGAGTTTTATTGATTCAAGAAAGAAGGGTGCAAAGAAATACGATAATTTTTATGTGCCTTGACAGACTGCACGAGCACGTCGAGCTAATGACGTTAAACAAGCACTTATGCGAGGCAACCCAAGTAAGTTCAGTTGTGTTTTTCTGTGCGTTTTTTGATTTATTGTTTGTTTTTGTTTTGTAGGTCTTGGTTCCAGTTTCCTCTTTGCTTGCAAGCTTCCATAAAGAGGTCATCGTCATTCCAGGACAGTATTGTTCACTCCTCCTACTCTTTTATTGTTCTCATGCTTGATTATGCCTTATTTTCTTTATACATTGAGGACAATGCATGCTTTAAGTTTGGGGGTGGAATAGCATGTTTGTGGAGCCCTTGAGCATCTGAGTTCGGGCTATAGTTTTGAGCTTTCTTTGAATTGAGCATATGGTTGTTTTCTGGATGATATTTTTGCACGACTATGATTTCCTAGGATAGACTTTCTTGTCAATTTTCAAGCTTTCGATGAGTTGTAAGCATGAGTGCCCAAAAAGGGAGATTTTTTAAACTTTTTCTAGAAGATGTCTTGCATGAGTAGAGTATTTGTCTTGGCTAGATTTGGATTTGGATGCTTAGGAGCGAATTAATAGGTTCATATGCTTGTTGTCACCTCGATAGGTGTAGGGAAGAGCTAAAGAGTTAATTTTTTGCAAATTAGCATGTTTGATCTTGCTTAGGAGGAAAGAAAAGAATATATGCTTATCATGCTCATAAAGAAAAATCATTCTTGTTGTTACAATTTGAAAGAAAAAAAAAAAAAAGAGTCATGACTTATGCGCGTAATGCAATGCTTAATAAAGTTTTGGCAAAAAGAGCTACCCCTGTTGTGATCAGTTAGGCCAACCAAAGGGTAAAACTCGGGTTAAGGGTCCCTGCAATAGGTGTGTGAAAGCTAGTGCCACATAAAAATGCATGTTGTAATTTTCAATTATAAGCACCTAAGTATGGAGGAAAACAAACTAATTTGTTCCATTGACTCGTTAGTGAATCCTTAGTGTCAGTGTAGAGGGAAGATGAGTTGAGAGTTTAGTAATCCAATCCCGGGCTAGTCGAGTCTGATCTCGTTAAGTTAGATCTCGCTTGTGCAAGTTAATTTTGGAAAACTTTTGATTTGTCTCCCTCATTGGTCCTTATGTGCATGTCTCTTGATTGCTTGATTATTGACTTTTGAGCCTTGAGGATTGAGTCATGTTTGTTGCATCCATTCTTCCATTGTATGCTTGATTTTTAGTTTGCTCGAGAACTAGCAAAAGCTTAAGTTTGGGGGTGTTTGATAGCGAGCAGAGCTAGCTAGTTTTCCCTAATTAATTTAGCTAGTCTTTTATAATTTATTGGCCAAAATGATGCGTTTTTGTGTTGTATTTGTAGGAAATAAATATTGGAGCTAATTGCATGATCGGGACATGAATAAGGGCTGAAGATCGAAAAAGGATCAAGTTGGAAGAAGTCAAATTCAGCCCAGCCGAAAAAAAATTAAAATTAAAAAAAAAATCATAGCGTCGCGACGCTATCGACAGATTTTCTATTTAATCTTCTTTTTGAGCTACGGATTAGGGGAGGCCAATTGGTTAGATTTTAGCCCTAATTTCAACTAGAGACCTTTAGTGGGAGCTGGAGCAAGGCCAAGGAGCGTAAATCAAGCGAGAAGATGTGGAGATCGTGACGGGGACGTGCCGGTTTCGACGGATTCGAGTTTTCCTTTCTCTTTCCCTTATCTCTTGTAGTTTTTATGGCTTTTCTTGCAATTAGTGTTTGTGGTTTAAAGACTATGAATTTCTAGTTGTTTGTCTTAGGGTTTGATGTAGTTGATTTAGTTGTTGGATTGATTTTTGGTATGAATGTGTTGTTATTTTATGCATGCAATTTTGTGTAATGCTTTCAATTACTTGATCACTAATTGAATGATTTAAGTGTTGAATCTAACTCGGGAGAGAGGATTTGGCCTAAGACTTACCTTGTTTAATTGCATGACTAGAGTAGAAATTCTAAGTTTGTGACGGGATTTGGAATATCTCTAGAAGTATAACAAGGACTAAACCGAATAATGTCTTGCATGTTAATGAACTTAGATAGGGATATCAAGTTGGTTGCATGCATGAGAATCAATTATACTCGGGAGAGGTAATCGTGATAAAAGTTTCCTTGGCTTGTAGAATAATTGCACGATCAATTCATTCCAATTAATTAATCCTCAATCTCAACAATGAAATCAATTCCCTAAGAGTCTTTCCATTTGAGTCTCCACTTTTATTTTATGCTTTTTGTCTTTAGATTTATCTTTTTCATTAAGTTTTACTCCCTAAATAAAATTGGACAAGATTATTCACGGTACTTAATTTGCTAGAAAACCAATCCAGAGGACGATATTCGTTTTACACGAAAACACTATATTATTACTTGACCCATACACTTGCGGTATGCAAATTGCGCATCAATTGCTGAAGCAAAAGAAATGACGTAACATAAAGTAAACAAATAAAGCAGACAGATTAGAAACAGGCGCTGGTCAGGATTTAGTAATTGTTTTAAAATATGCTCTAGCAATATTATTGATCATGCAAAACTCTTGCAGTCTTATTAGCATATTCCTCCCGAAACTCTGGATTTTTTAGAATGTGTTTCAATTCCAATGACGTACTACCGATCAAGCACTAGGAAACTGGCTATCCCTAGCTCAGTCACTGGCGTTCACCAATACACAATGATCTAGTGTGATTAATTGCCACACACTTCCCAAATCATCCTTGAAACTAGGAAGCGATATTCATACCGGCTGGCCAAGCGGGCACAAAATGTAAATAAGCACAACAAATAAACAAGATGCATCAAATCAACATATATTGCATAGAGATTAAGCACGACAATTACATATTTCCTAACCAACACCTAAAATTACTTAGTTCATAGAGCACATGGCAACACAAGTTACAATATGAGTAAGTGCATCCATAATTACAAAATACTACAAGAAAATACTAATTCCCTTGATCAACTTCGCAATTGATGGTCTCCTTGTAGTCCCTAATCTTTCTCCTCTATTCGGCTCCCAAGAATGGAAATGAGAAGTGATCTCTTCCCCAAGAGTGGAATGTTCCTCCTAAGAAAGGAATGAATATGACTTGAGACGACTCCTCCTTTTATAGAGTGATAGGAGGCTTGAATTAGGTTGACCTAGACACGTGGATGGCTTTCCTTGCTCCTTAAATCCGAGAATAGCTTACTCCTTAAATCCAAGAATAGCTTAACTGAATTCAGTTCATTAAATTGGCTAACGAGCTGTGACGTGGCAGTTTTGCTCCTTGTTTTGTTGCAGCACAGAATTTGCTCCCTCAAGTTGCTCAGCAATACATTCTGCACAAAATAACTTCCAAAGCATCCATTCTTCCAAATGGGTTAAAACATATAATATCTATATAAAAGCAACCCTATTTAGCACAAAAGACACACAAATCCCTATAGAAATAAGGCCTGAATAACTTCCTTTTGGAGAGTTATTATACCCCCAAACTTAAACTATTGCATGTCCCGAGCAATACTAACCAACCTTCCCTTAAGAATTCAAAACTCTAGACAAAGCATAGCTTAATCAAAACAAATAATCCAACACTACCTTCAACCTTTATCTGAGCATTCTGCAAAACCAAGCTCTACTGCAGCAAAATAATTCTTCCAACATGGACAAATAATCACCACTTTTAACTGAATTCTAAGAACTTGCCACAGCCTAGCTCTATTATCAGACATATTAAAACACATTTTTAAGGGGTTTATATTTTTGTTTTTCAAACTTAAAGCAGCCCTACAGTCATAAGTTCTTAAGCATGGGATGACCCACTTTATGGTGCAGTATACCCTTGCCTCAAACTCATCACCAACTAGGCTAAATACTCATTGTAAAGCTAAAAAATCCTTAGTTATTCTATCTCTTGCCCCTCAGAATGGCAACATTTTATGATGAAGCTCACCTAAGTTCTGGGAGACAGAAAAACTGCTGGATTATCATTCACCCTTCAAAACTTTTGCTCCATGAATTTTCTCAGCAAAATTTTCAACAATCAACTTTTTCAGTAAATAATTTTTTCATTTTTCATATTTCCTAGGTTATCTTTTGACGCAAAGACAAACTGTGGGTATCACAAATGTCCCTGGTTACTCAACAACCTAGCAAACTATTTAATGAAGGAGAAGAATGCTCGAGCAAAACAATTGGAGTAGAAAAAAGTCCCCCAAACTTGAATTATTCATTGTCCTCAATTAATCATTAATTTTATGAATTTTACCCCCAAACTTAAATATATCTATCTGAATTTTAAACTAAGCGTGGGACTTAGGAGTAAGCTTAAAGTGGATCAAATAAATCAACAATACCTCAGAATCTTCTTGCCGCAGCAACGACCAAGCTAGAAGAAATGCTCCAGCAAAAGGTTTCTGGAGATCAGAATACCTTTATCTAATTAAGCTTAACCAGTCCAAGCTTCAAAAATTCAGAAGAAAATTAGTTAAGTTAGAATTACTCAGTGCCATAGAATAGAAATAACTTTTGGAAATTTCATTGAAAAAAAAAATTACATCAGCAGATATATTTTGTTCGGTGAACCAGCAGCAGAAAAATTAAAAACAAGCAGAACAACAAAACAAGCAAAACAGAAAAAGATGTGGTCAGAAATGCGCGAGAAACAAAAATATTTCATCAAAATAACTGCGCGCCCAATTTTTCCTTCTTCAATCCTCCTGACCAGGATCTTTTTCTTCATCACCTTCTCTCTGGACAGGCGATGGCGGAATCCAGGGGTTCAGCAGATCATCAGGGAATATCGGGAGGACTGGATATGGTTTAGAAAAATTCGATTGCAAGGCCCCCCTCAATGCGACATCCCTTCTCTTAACATAATTCCAGAAGGTTTGGAATTGCCTTTCAGCAAATTCCATCCTGCTGGAATGCATCTGCAATTGCTCCTGCATTTTGTGGATGTCGCACACCAAACCACCTTGGCGTGCTTCCTATGTCCTCTGAAGCCTAGCCAAGTTTGGTGTGTCGATTATTCCCTTGTCTATCAAAGTCACATCATCATCATTCACTGGAACCCCTGCCCTCTGGCATAACATTGTGATAGTATTCGGGAAAAACAATTTCCCATCCTTTTTCCTCCAGCAATCAAAAATCTCAGCAGAAATTATTTTGCCCACATCAATACTCATTGAACAAAGAATAGCAAACACAAGCAGTACCCGGTCTCGAGACACCGTTGAATCGTGAGTTGTTGGCAGTAAACGCAGCTTAATGAAGCTCATCCACGTATTGGCCTCACTCTTTAGATAAGCAGCTTGAAATGTGCGCTTCTCCGTCTTCGATAGTCTCCACTGGGCCCCTCGATGCCAACCTCTCGGACAGCCGCATTTAATTGATCATTCGATGGTGCCACCACCATCTCATTGAAGCCTGCATGCGGAAAGTCCTAGAGGTTGAATAAAGAATTGATAGCTCCTGGGCTCCAGTCAACGGGCACTCCTCAGACGATAGCCTGAAATCCCTCTTGATCATCAATATTTACATAAAACTCTCGAACAATGTTGGAATTGACCGGCTCCGGCTTTGCACAGAACTAACTCCAGCCATGGTTCGCTATTCCAGTCCTCAAGAACCGTGGCAAATCATCTCCAAATCCTCGTTCAAACAAAAAGTCTCTTCTCAGCATCTCAGCATACTTTGCTCTGGCAAGATTGTTGATGAAGCGATTATACGGTAACCATGGCTCCTCTGCTTCACTATCTTCAGGGTCCGGTGATGCTTTAGCAATACCTTTGCCCTTGTCTTCCCTTTGTTTGGGCAAATTGTCTTCCTCCGCCTTTTTCTCTACTTCCTCTCTTGCTTTGTCTTCGGCCTCCTTTTTCTCCTGTTCTTCTCTCTCTGCATTCTCTTTCTCATAATCAGTTGTCAGCGGTGAAGGAGTATCAGTCCGAACCACCTTCACATGGCCAGCTTTCTACTTCCGACGGCGATGACAGGGCACCTTCGGCATGATAACCTCAACACGAGCCTCCTGCTTTCGCACCTCCTGCTCATTATCTTTTTCCTGCACAACCTCTGTTCGTCCTTCTTGCGCATCCTCCGTCTGCTTTTCTTGAACTTCCTCTGTCTGTTCTTGTTGAACTTCTGGCGTATCCTCAACTATCGGGTCAATCTGCTCAGGGTTTTGTCTTTCAGGTTCTTTTGGATTGCCTTCCCCAACTGCCTCGGCAGCAATATCCTCTACTATATTCCGCACAATTTCCTGATCCTCAGCCCTCTACTGTCTTCTTCTTCTTTTAGCTTCCTTCTCTTTTGGAGTTTTCTTTTTCTTCGCCTTCGTCTTTTGTACCTTAGGGGTAACTAGTACTTCTTCTTCCTCATTGTCTCTTTTCTTTCTTCCTCTTGTTTTCGCCATTGGAGACTCAAAGGAATTTACAGCAAACAGAAGCACCAAGTTAAAAAAAAGAACAGCAGAGAACAAAAAGATGAAGAGATTGAAACGTACCAGAGATTTAAATAGGGCTTCAACAATTTAAATCCTAACCGAAAATATTTGCTCCTAATTAAATGGTATTACCGTTAAATTTGCATGTAATCATAATTACAGGAACGGTAAAATTTGAACCCCGTGACACGTAAGTGTTGCGCTGGCCGTCAGATTCTTCATGCTGAACACGTGGAAGCAGCAGATGTTGGCACGCGATTCACCTTCCCACTGAAAAATTAAATTCTCAAACGGTAAAATCAATTAATCCTCAACCAATCCCTTGACCTTCGGACGAAATATTTGATTCTACCAAAAGATTGCAAAAACAAACTTATCATCACAAAGATTTTCTTCTAGAAGGATCTTGGATACGGAAAAAGTAATTTCAAAATAAAACCGCCAAAATCAAATCTTCCTCTTTGAAGCCGAATAAATCAGGAAAAATCTTTATTAAACCCTAATCTAATCAGAAATTTAAATAACAAAAATACAACCTAAAATCTAATTTAAACTAATCAGATTAATTAAAAATTAACTCGGCTAAATAAATAAATAAACCGAAAATAGAATCTACGGAAATAAACAAAATCACATAAAATTCAAACTTACCGAATCTGATTCAAAATAATTAAATTCAAACCAAATCTAATTAAAATAATCCAAATTAAACCAAATCAGCGAAAAATAAAATCAAAACAACCACTGGGAGATCAAAATATTGCTCTGTAAAATGCTCCCGCAAATATCTTGCTCTCTCATTCATCAACCAACTTTAGGGAAGGATATTTCGACTGGAACTCCTCTCCCCAATAATGTTTCACACGTTGTCCATTAACTTTGAACACTCTCCCATCTTTTTCATCCTGCAAGGTAATTGCTCAATGGGGAAAAACTTCAATCACAATAAACGGCCCTGACCATTTAGATTTTAGTTTCCCAGGAAACAATTTTAATCTAGAATTGTAAAGCAAGACTCTCTGACCTTTGACAAACTCTTTAATTTTAATTTTCCTATCATGCCACAAGTTAGTCTTTTCTTTATACATTTTCGAATTTTCATAAGAAAATTGGTGAAATTCCTTTAACTTGTTAAGCTGCAGCATTCTTATTGCCCCTGCACGACTCAGATCAAAATTTAACTTTTTCAAAGCCCAAAACGTTTTATGCTCAAGCTCTAATGGTAAATGACAAGTTTTCCCAAATACTAACCTATAGGGAAACATACCTAGAGGAGTCTTATAGGCTGTCCTATAAGCCCAAAGAGCCTCATCCAACCTAAAAGACCAATCCTTCCTAGATGGATGGACTACTTTTTCTAAAATAGATTTGATTTCCCTATTGCTTATTTCAGCTTGACCATTTGCTTGTGGGTGATAAGGGGTAGCTATCCTATGCTTGATTCCATACTTAGCTAAAAGCTTAGTTAAGATATTGTTAACAAAATGTGTACCCTCATCACTCACTAGAGCTCTAGGTGTCCCAAACCGCGCAAAAATGTGCGATTGAAGAAACTTTGATACTTTCTTGGCATCATTCTGATGGCATGCAATGGCCTCCACCCACTTGGACACGTAATCAACTACCAATAAGATAAAAATATTGCCATTAGAAGGGGGAAATGGCCCCATAAAATCAATACCCCATACATCGAATAATTCCACTTCCAAAATGTAAGTAAGAGGCATTTCATCTCTAGGCCCCAAGTTTCCTCTCCTTTGGCAAGCATCGCATTGCTTATAGAACCAATGGGCATCCTTAAATAACGAAGGCCAGAAGAATCCACATTGCAAAATCCTCATAGTTGTCCTCTGCCACTGAAATGGCCTCTATACGGTGAAGAGTGACATTGCTCCAGGATTTCCTTTGCTTCATCACCTGAAACACACCTACGAATAATACCATCAGAGCATTGCTTATACATAAATGGCTCATCCCAATAGAAAAATTTTGCATCATGCTTAAACTTTTTCAACTGCCTCCAATCCATGTCAATAGGAGTGACTCCCTTTACCAAAAAGTTGGCAATATCAGCATACCAAGGGATATCCTTGTCTACCTTTACCTCAACAGCAAAGAGCTGTTCATCTGGAAAAGAATCTAAAATGGCAGATTGCTTCAGCAAAGATGATGATGGATCAAGACGAGACAAATGATCTGCAATAACATTCTCTGATCCCTTCTTATCTTTTATCTCCAAGTCGAATTCCTGCAATAATAAAACCCAACGAATCAATCTAGGCTTTGCATCTTTCTTAGACATTAAATACCTTATTGCTGCATGATCCGTGAAAACTGTGACTTTGGATCCAACCAAATATGGTCGAAATTTCTCAAAAGCAAACACCACAGCTAACAACTCCTTTTCAGTAGTTGTATAGTTGACTTGTGCCTCATTTAAAACCCTGCTTGCATAATATATAGGATGGATAAATTTGCCCTGCTTTTGCCCCAGCATAGCACCCACTGCAGCGTCCCTCGCATCACACATTACCTCAAATGGTAAACTCCAATTAGGTGTACACAAAATTGGTGCTGAGATTAAAGTAGCCTTTAAAGTTTCAAAAGCCTTCCTACAATCTGCATTAAAGTCAAAAACATGATTAGTACACAACAAGTTACAAAGAGGTTTACTAATCTTTGAAAAATCCTTTATGAACCTTTTATAAAATCCAGCATGACCTAAAAAACTCTGAATCCCTTTAACTGAACTCGGTGGCTCTAATCTTTCAATAACCTCTATTTTTGCTCGATCTACTTCTAGACCATTCTTAGAAATCCTATGACCTAACACTATGCCCTCCTTCACCATGAAGTGGCATTTCTCCCAATTAAGAACTAGATGGGTATCCTCACATCTCTTCAACACCTTACCTAAATTATCCAAACAACTCTGAAAAGACCCTCCAAAAACTGAAAAATCGTCCATAAATACCTCAACAGTGGACTCAATCATATCAGAAAAAATTGCTAACATACACCTCTGAAATGTTGCTGGAGCATTGCAAAGGCCAAAAGGCATTCGCCTAAAAGCAAACGTCCCATAAGGGCAGGTGAAAGTGGGTTTTTCCTGATCCTCCAGAGCAATGGTAATCTGGTTATACCCAGAATAACCATCTAAGAAACAGTAGTAGGCCTGACCAGCCAATCTATCCAACATTTGGTCAATAAATGGTAGAGGGAAATGGTCCTTACGGGTGGCTTTATTAAGCTTCCTGTAATCCATGCAAACCCTCCAGCCAGTTACTGTCCTGGTTGGGATCAACTCATTGTCTTTATTACTCACCACCGTGACACCTCCTTTCTTAGGAACACATTGGACAGGGCTTACCCAATTGCTGTCTGCAGTTGGATAAATAATGCCAGCATCCAACCATTTTATCACCTCCTTTTTAACAACCTCTTTCATCGCAGGGTTAAGCCTTCTTTGTTGCTCAACACTCCTAAAGGATCCCTCCTCTAGAGTGATTTTGTGCATACAAAAAGATGGGCTAATTCCCTGAATGTCAGCCAATGTCCAACCTATTACCTTGCGATATTGCTACAGCAACTTTATTAAATGCCTCTTCATGCTCCGGCATTAAATCTGATGCAACAATAATGGGCAACGTCTCACCCTCCCCAAGATACACATACTTTAGATGATCCGGCAAGGGCTTCAAATCTAAAGTGGGTGCCTCAATCAGGGATGGCTTAATAGGAGGAGCCTTCCTTTGATCTAAATCTAAAGATTCAAAAACATCCTCACATCTAGACACTTCGTTTTCATTTTTTCTTTCTAAAGAACAAACTTCTAAATCCTCTACACTAACCTCTCCATGATCTTCCAAATGCTTGTCAGCCAAATCCCGCATTGCTGTCTCAACAATTGTGTTCTCCAGAATCCTAATGAAAGAGCAATCTTCCATTTCGTCTGGATACTTCATGGCCTTAAACACATTAAATTTTACTTCCTCATTATAAAACCTCATTGTTAATTCCCCTTTTTGAACATCTATCAATGCCCTACCAGTAGCAAAAAATGGACGACCAAGAATAATTGGGACATCTCTATCTGCCTCATAATCTAAAATAATAAAATCAACAGGAAATATGAATTTATCTACCTTTACTAAGACATCCTCAATTTTACCCTTCGGATATGTGATAGACCTATCAGCTAGTTGAAGTGTGACTGTGGTGGGTCTTGCTTCACCAATACCTAACTTTCGAAAGACCGAAAGAGGCATAAGGTTAATGCTTGCTCCTAAGTCACAAAGTGCTCTACCTAACTCTTTTCCACCTATAGACACAGGTATAGTAAATGACCCTGGATCCTTAGCCTTGGTAGGTAGTCCATTCTTAAGAATAGCACTACATTCCTCAGTAAGAGATATAGTTTCAAACTCACCTAACCTCTTTTTTTTAGTTAAAATATCCTTAAGAAATTTAGCATAATTAGGCATTTGCTCAATAGCTTCTACTAAAGGGATATTTATATGCAACTGCTTAAGAATCTCTAAAAACTTCTTAAATTGATCATCCTGATTCTTAGGCCTTTGCCTTTTGTTGGTAACCGCAAGCGTACGGGTCGTCACAAGTAATATAAAACGGAAAGAATTCCGGGTATCGAATCCACAGGGAGGTGAAGCGAAAATTAAGCAAGCAAAAATCTCTTGAGCACTAAAAATACTTAGGAGAAATAATATTTAGGGGACAGTTCATGCAGTTAAAAAGAATTCAAAAATCAAAGCAGTTAAAGAAAATAATTTTGATCAATCGAAAAAAAATAAAATGTGGAGAAAGAGTTTTCTTAATGGGAAGAGGGGTCTTGAAAATCAATTATTAGCCAAGCAATTGATATAATTATCCTATCTCATTGCCCAACTAATTATAATCCTAGAATCTCCGTTAGTCACATAGGTTCTCCTGTCGGTTTCCCCTAATTGTAATTAATTCATTTTAACAACCTAAGTGTCCTTAGCGCTATTAAAAACATTAATTATTACGCTCTGATTCATTTTAGGAATCTAAGTTTAATCAACTAATCCCGGTGTCACGACGGGCAATTAAACTAGTTGCATGGATTATGATCTATCCTAACTTCTCTCCGTCGAGTTTCCATTAAGAATCGAATCATTACACAATTGGCCAGATTTAATAAAGCATTAAGCACATCCATACAAATAATTAGGACAAAAGGGCAAGAGACAGGTAATTATAACAACATTTCAACTATAATTTCATTCCAAGACCCCAAATTGGGGTTTAGCTATACATAGCTAAAATATCCACAACATTTACAATAGAAAGCATAATTAAGAGCATAAAAGGAAAGGAATTGACCGTCGAAGAACCCCTTCGCTGACGCTCAGAGCTCCGCCGAATACTCCTTGAGCCTCCTAGGATGCTCCCCAAAATTCCCCAAATATTTCCCACTAAGAAATCTCTCAAAAAGGCTAGAGAGCCTTGAGAGAGGCTCCAAAGGAGCCAAAGGAAGGAAAGAATGGATGGATTGAAGAATGATTGATTGATTGATTGATGCAAAAATGAGGCACCAAGAGGTGCCTTTTATAGGCACGGATTGGGGGTAGCGTCGCGACGCTACATGGCACAGCGTCGTGACGCTGTGACGTCATCGACTTGCCGGCCAAGAAATGGACAGCGTCGCGACGCTGTCTTCACAGCGTCTCGACGCTGTGCCATTTTCCAGCAATTCCAGCTTCGGTTTGGGCTAACTTTTGGGCCTTCTCTTCACTTCTTTTTGGGCTTTTCTATCATGATTGGCCTCTTTGGACCCCCTTTTAATCCAAGCTTGGATTTGGGCTTCATTAGCTTCATTTTTGGCACTTTTTCTCCCAAAATCACCCACTTTGCTCCTAAGGACAAAATAACAGAATACATTAAATATTTTCATTAATAACACGATTAAAGCACATAAAAGCCTAATAAATTGGGACTAAAATAGCGACATTTCTGCCCGCTATCACCTTTGTGGAAAAGGTAGAGGTGGTACATAAGGTGGGGGAGGCACATAAGGTGGTTCCACATCTGGAACAGAACCAGATGCTCCAACATCATTATTGCTGCCTCCAGCACCTTTACCAGACTCCAACTCTTTCTCAACAACAACATTTTTATCACAATTCTTTTCTATATCCTGGGGTTTACTAGGCTCTTTTCTCTCCTCTAGTGGCTTACCACTCCTAAGAGTCACTGCCTTTACCTATTCCTTACCTTCCCTTCTAGGGTGTTCATTATCTGAAGGAAGTTTCCCTTGAGGCATTGCCTTCAGCTCATTAGCTAGCTGACCCACTTGCAATTCCAGGGCTCTCATTGAAGCTTGATTACTTTGAATTGCGGCATCTGTACGAGCCATATATTGTTTCATCATTGCCTCAAGAGAACTCTCTGAATTTTGCTGGGGAAAGCCTACTTATTTTGTTGGGGCAATACCTGCGCTTTAGCAAATCTCGACTGGTTCACCTTTTGCTGTTGATAAGCGCCAAATATGCTTAAGTTTACAAAGCTAGAGGTCCTTCTAGGATCCTTGTAAACGGACACAAATAAGACTAACTTACCGAATGATTCCAACCAAGAGTTTAGTTAGAAGATGAATCACTCTTAGATCAAACTTAGAATCTATGATGGTCACTCCTAGATCCTAAGACGACTCACTCTAGAATTAGATTGATCAAAAACTAATCCAATGAATCGATTGTACATCAAACCTAAGACAAGATTTGAAAGAAAAGATAACACCAAAGGGGTTGAATAAGCAAAAGCTTTTTAATATTCATAATCTGTCTTTTCATGAGCATGACAAGCCATTTTAAAGGTCAAATGGTCGTGGATAGACCAAGAAACTCAAAAGCCATTCAAATACACTTAATTGCAAATTGTAGAAAATAAGACCTAGGAACTTAAAACTTGATTGCACGTCAAACGGGCAGCCATATCTCAACACTAAAAAGATGGAATTGCTTTAAATTGTCTTAAATGTCTACTATGGGAGGCGCTCCTCATAATGATAACGTTTGACAAGCTTTGACATCACGAAATCCCAAGAGATGCAAGTTGGACAGTCACCTCTTCACAAATTCTGCACACTTTTTTCGCCCCCCTTGCCATCTTCCAAACTACACAACTTTTCTCGTGCCATCTTGACTCCATTCTCTTCTTGACTTGCTGAACTAACATTATACAAAAATTTGGGTTCAAAATTCTTTGCCTCTTGCTGTGCATTTGCTAGCTTTTGAACATGCAATGTGAAAGCCTCTTGTATCTTCTTTGCCTTGCTCCTTGTGATTGGTCCTTCAGGTACATGCAATGGATTATTGATTGAATCCATATCAGCTGTGCTTGCACATTACTTCCTTGTCCTCCCCACGCGAAGTTGGGGTGGTTGCGCCAACCTGGATTATAAAAGTTAGAATAAGGGTTATTCCTCTGATTACCTACAAAAAACACAGAAGCTGGATTGCTGGGGCAAAACTCGTAGTTATGCTCTTCACCACAATAGACACATGCTTCCTCTGCAACTTGATTCACCACTGCAGCAGGCTCTACAGCTGGCGGCTGCTGATGACTAACCACTGTCACATTTTTAAGAGCGTTAGCTAACATTGCAATATCAGACCTAATGGTAGACACACCATCAACCTCTAACACACTCTTAACCTTTTTATTGGTGCCTCTAACATCTGACCACTGACAACTATTAGTTGATATTCTTTCTAAAATTTCATGGGCTTCATTAAAAGTTTTTGCCGAAAGGGCCCCTCCAGTCGAAACATCGACCATACCTTGGGTTGCTCCATTTAACCCATTGTAAAATGTTTCCATTTGGATACAATGTGGTAAACCATGGTGGGGACACTTTCGCAAAAGCTCCTTAAACCTCTACCAAGCCTCACTAAAAGTTTCATCTTCAAGTTGCCTAAACCCTACTATTTCACTCCTCAATTTAGCATTCCTATTTGATGGGAAATATTTACTCAAAAAAATTTCTGCTAACTCCCATGTCCTAATTGATCCTGGAGCAAAAGAATCTAACCATGCCTTTGCTCCATCTCTAAGAGAATACGGGAACGAAGTTAATCTAAGAGCATCTCTAGGCACTCCTTAAATTAGAAAAGAATCACTAACTCCTTGAAAAGACTTAAGATGTAAATGGGGGTCTTCAGATGACAAACCATGGAATTGACCCACGGTTTGCAACATCTGAAACATTACCGAGTTCATTTCAAAATTTGCTGCCTCAATTTGAGGACGTGCAATCCCTGGATTTAACTCATCAAATATTGGAAAAGCATACGCTCGAATGGCTCTGGCCCTATCATTTGCTACCAAGATAGGATTCTCAACCTGATTATTTTGTTGTTCATTTTGCTGCAGTGGTGGATTTTGCTGCAGCAAACGATTCTGCTGGGGGTTCACTGGATCTTCTGGACCCTACGGGAGACGTGGCACATCAGCCATTGAATTCTGGTTTCTACGCTGCTCTCTCCTTCTTCTCCTGAATGTCCTCTCGATTTTTGGATCAAGCTCAAACCTTACCCCAGGCGGATCGCTCATGCACCAAACTCCCACCTGCAAAAACAAAAGAAACAATCAAAAAGTTCTAGCACCAAACCACTAAAACACATACACAAAACATATCAGATAAAAACTTATTCAAGTCCCCGGCAACGGCGCCAAAAACTTGGGCTCCTAGAGTGAGTAAAAATAAGATGCAAATAGACTCTAGAACTCTGTGAAAGTATACACAATCCGCAGCAAGTAATAAGTATTTATTGAATCCAGGGTCTGAATTAGCTCTCACTTTATCTATTTTGTTTAGCTTTTCAATGGTTTCAAAGGTGGTTAAAATGATTGATTTTTATAGAATGTTGAAGCAAAAGAAATGACGGAACAGAAAGTAAACAAATCAAGCAGACAGGTTAGAAACAAGCGCTGGTTAGGATTTAGTAATTGTTTTAAAAGATGCTCTAGCAATATTATTGATCATGCAAAACTCTTGCAGTCTTATTAGCAGATTCCTCCCGGAACTCTGGATTTTTTAGAATGTGTTTCAACTCGAATGACGTACTACCGATCAAGCACTAGATAACTAGCTATCCCTATCTCAGTCACTGGCGTTCACCAATACACAGTGATCTAGTGTGATTAATTGCCACACACTTCCCAAATCATCCCTGAAACTAGGAAGTGATATTCATACCAGCTGGCCAAGCGGGCACAAAATGTAAATAAGCACAACAAATAATCAAGATGTATCAAATCAACATATATTGCATAGAGATTAAGCACGACAATTACATATTTCCTAACCAACACCTAAAATTACTTAGTTCATAGAGCACATGGCAACACACGTTACAATATGAGTAAGTGCATCCATAATTACAAAATACTACAAGAAAATACTAATTCTCTTGATCAACTTCGCAATTGATGGTCTCCTTGTAGTCCCTAATCTTTCTCCACTATTCGGCTCCCAAGAATGGAAATGATAAGTGATATCTTCCCCAAGAGTGCAATGTTCCTCCTAAGAAAGGAATGAATTTGACTTGAGACGGCTCCTCCTTTTATAGAGTGATAGGAGGCTTGAATTAGGTTGACCTAGACACGTGGATGGCTTTCCTTGCTCCTTAAATCCGAGAATAGCTTAACTGAATTCAGTTCATTAAATTGGCTAACGAGCTGTGACGTGGCAGTTTTGCTCCTTGTCTTGCTGCAACACAGAATTTGCTCCCTCAAGTCCCTCAGCAATACATTCTGCACAAAATAACTTCCAAAGAAACCATTCTTCCAAATGGGTTAAAACATATAATATCTATCTAAAAGCAACCTTATTTAGCACAAAAGACACACAAATCCCTATAGAAATAAGGCCTAAATAACTCCCTTTTGGAGAGTTATCATACATCCTCCAGTATCTTAGGAGAACGAGGTTCTATATGCTCATGTATGGTGCTGAGGTTTGGATCCTTATGAAATACACTGACACAGTTTTTAAACTGATTAAGATTTGAGGAAATCTACATCAGTATATGTGTTCACTCTTAATGGAGGAGCTATAGTACGACTTATCTGCAGTCTCGACCATATAGGCCGATAAGCAGTTGCTTATGAAGCATCGATAGAGACTGTATGACTTAGGAAGTTCAAGCCTAATTTGGAAGGTGTTCCAAATATGAACTAGCCTATTGTAAGACAAGCAAGCACATTGAATCTAAAGGATATATTGCTGATTCATTCACGAAGGCTCTCTCAGCTAAAGTGTATGAGGGTCATCTAGATGGTCTAGGTCTACGAGTTATGTACAAAGATGTAATCTAGGGCAAGTGGGGGAAGTGTAATGGGTATAGTGATACCATTATGTAATGGGGTATAGTGATACCATTATGTAATGGGTATAGTGATGCCCTAGTTTATTGTATTTGTACATTGTAAATACGTTTTATGGATTATACATGTATTTATACACCCACTGCTGGGATAGATTATTGTACATTCCCACTAAACTAGATTTTTAGTCCAAGTGGGAGTTTGTTGGGTTTTATGTCCTAAAACTCGTAGATAGTGAATGATTAACGAATTATACACTTGTATCAATAAAGTGTTATTGAGGTTTATGCAATAAACTGTTATTGTCATATTAAGTCTAGAATTGCACAATATGACCCAAATCCAATAAACTAAGATCCAAGGTTGTTTACATGTAGCTTGAACTAGTATGTGGGGACATACGGGGATTGGTGTTCAAGTAACAACCTAAAAGGTCTATAGTACAGGGATAAGGTTGGGTACCTTATCCTGGTAACACTATGTGATACGACCCACTTTGTATTCGATACAGACGTATTGATCCAAAGCGTCCATGTAGGAGACATGCGAGCGGGGGTATCCTATGCAATGAGTTTGCATAAGACCGGACCACGAAATAGTAAACCACTAAATGTAACACCATTAACTAGTTAGGTTACTGTTTCAATAGAATGACCTAGGTAACCCAGTCTTAATCCTGAGTGTGTCATGAACTCCTTCTCACGAGGGATTGTCCTTTGATTAGTACGGGTGAGAGTGGCCTGCACGCCAACTCAATATGCCTACCTTCTTGGGGACAAGACCGAGTGGGGGCTGGGGACATGACAATACAAGATGGAATTCACTCCTTCCCCTATTAGGGCAAGTAGATGTGTGTTCCCTTAAGGGTTGATTCCGGAGCTTGAACAAAGGCGCGCCGTCCTCTCCTGGCCCGAGAGGAACTCCTGTTTAGTGGTTGGACCCTAAACAACTTGTTCATTAGAGGGATCAGTGGTACTTAAGGAACCAGAGGTAACCTAGGGGTAAAACGGTAATTTGACCCAGCTGGTGTTATGAACACACGTGAAGGATTGACTTACTGCATTGGTCGATATCCATGGACACAGAAATATTCTACAGTGAGAAGAGTGCAGTTGTGGGTCTTTAGTGGAGTGACCCACAGTTAACGAATGTTGATTGACTCGGTTAATGAGTTTAGTTGATCAATCTCGTATCGTTGGAGCTTCTGATCTGTAGGTCCATTAGGTCCACCTGCTAGCTCATAACGGGTTCTGAGATAATATGATAAAAGGGAATTTAAGTTAATTGTATTTTGATGCAATTAATATAATGTATGGAGATACATTATAGTATAAGTTTAATTAATGAATTAAACTTTATAATAAAATTAATTTTGGATATGATTGAAAATTAATTAATGAGAGAATTATGAATTTAATTAAATATGCGATATTTGATTAATTCATGAATTAATTAATTGGGAATTAATTAATTTAATTTGGTTAAATATGATTTAATCAAATTAATACTATAGTTTATATTAATGTACATTTTGATGCACATTAAAACTATTGGTTAAATGAGAGAGATTAAATTGAATATGATTCAATTATAAAATTAATTAAATATTTGATATTTAATTAATGTGGATTCAATTAATGAGATTAATTGAATGGTCAATTTAATTCAATTGAATATGATTCAAATTGAATTAAATATCTTATGTTATAATTGATATAATTAATATTAATTTAATTAAATTAATTATAATTAATTAATTAATTAAATATTTATTATTTAATTAATAGACGCCCAAGATCGTTTGGATTTAATCCAACGATCTAGATTGAGTAGGGTTTTAACTCCCTCCCCACTTATCGTTAAATGGAGAGGGGTTACCCAATTCATCGGTTCACTCTCATTTTCACGCAAGATACAGAGAAGGCAGAACTTTCTCTACTCTCTCTTTTCTCTCAAAATATACTACAGCAACCTCCTTGCTGGAAAAATTCCCATCCAAGGCGATTTTGGTTCCCACAAAACCAATCTCAGAGACCAAGAGTCATAGCGGGTGATCCAACGTGGTGGTGTTCATTGGAAGGAAGAAGAATGTGAATTGGAGCATTGTGTTGGTCGTTCTTCAAATCCATGTAAGTTTTCTTAGTTCTAAAATTGTTTTAGATCTCAAATGCATGCTTAATCGTTTTTAATTTGGGGACAAGACCGAGTGGAGAGCTGGGACATAGTCACACAAGATGGAATTCACTCCTTCCCGTCTTTAGGGTAAGTAGAGGTGTGTTCCCTTAAGTGGTGTCTCCGGGTCTTGAACAATGGGCCCTACCCTCTCTATGGCACGAGAGGGACTTCTGTTTGTTGATTGGACCTCAAACAGGTTGTTCATTAGAGGAGCACGGGTACTTAAGGATGAAGAGGTAGCCCAGGGGTAAAACGGTAATTTGACCTAGCTGGGGTACGAACACACGTGAAGGGCTGACTTGCTGTTGATGGTCGATATCCGTGGACACAGAAATATATCTGCAGTGAGAAGAGTGCAGTTGTGGTTCTATAGTGGAGTGAACCACAGTTAACGAATATTGATTAACTTGGTTAATGAGTTTAGCCAATTAATCTCATATCGTTGGAGCTTCTGATCTGTAGGTCCATTAGGTCCCACCGGTAGCTCATTAAGGGCGTTGAGGTGAATTTCTAAGGGAGAATTGAATATTCGAAGGGGTTCGAATATTAAATTATAATATGAATTTGATTCATATTAAAACTATAGCTTATAATAAATGTGCATTAGATGTACATTTATACTATAGTTTAAATGAGAGAAATATAATTAAATATGTGATATTTAATTATAATATTAATTAATTGGAGAATTAATTAATTATTATTTTAATTTAGTTTAATTAAATTTGATTTAATTGAATTAGATTAAAACTTTAGGTTATGTGGTATAATTTGTATAAAATTGTTTTATATGAATTTTATTAAACTAAATTAAGTTAATTAATAATTTAATTATTAATTCAATTTAATTTGTAATCAGTTAATGTAACTGATATGGTCTTCCCACTAACCCAGCAAAAACGCGTGAAAGATAGGGTTTTTAGGAAGGGAGTTTCTTCATCCATTAGATAACTCCCTCACTTGACATTTGGTAAACCCTAACCTCTATCATTCACGCAAAAGGCACTCTCTCTCATCCATCTTCTCTGTGTTTTTTCTCTCTAGCAATACAGAGGCCAAAAATTCTCTCAAAACCTTAGAATTTCATTGGTTCCCACAAACCACTCAATTCCATACCTTAGGAGGATACCGGTGTGATTGTTTTGGTGGTGTTTCACATCAAATTACAGCGAAGAAGGGTCTTGAAGGTTGTTGGAATTTTTGATTCAAAGGGTAGAATTTGGTGAAGTGATCAAGAATTTCCATAACGGTAAAGTATTCTTGATCTTGGATCATTAGGGTCCATATTAGATGAGATCTAAATGTTTTATATCATGTTTAGCATGTTTTATAATGAATTTACAACATGTTTTTTTCCGTTTTATTGCTGTAAATTATTTTGCCATCGTATTAGTATTTCTGTCATTATTTAATTTGAGACGGATCTCTGATTAATTTCCGCTACGCGAGGGCTTTTATCCCTGCATTACTATGGTCACTTTCTCCATTCACCTTGTTATTGATCCATGCAAACACTTTCCGAAGGGAGGCCGCGCGAAAACGACACGAAGCCGAGCATGGATCTCATGTTGTGAATATATAGGGACGTAGGAGCAAAACTCGATTTAAATCAAGTTTTGAAATTTTCCTCCCACTAAAGTAACCTATCGGGTGTTTTAGGGTTTGATTAAACCTAGGTAAATCCGGCTAAGTCATTTATCTAAGTCTAGTCTTATTATAACTATTATAATAAGACCTAATGTCTAGGTGTATTAAACATATTTAATTAACCTAGCGACATTATTCTAACATTAACCTATGATTAATTCAACTCCGGTGATCCAGATCAGTTCTCAGGTAGGAGGTGTTCCGTATACCGTCAACTTAAATACCTCCAATCCTTAGACAGAACTTCCCTGGTAGAGTTCCCTTATAATCACAGGAATGTTTGCCCTACTTAGTTCATTAAAACTATTTTAAAACTAAGTAAGAATTTCTAATCCTATTAGAAAATGACCTTAGGTCTAATTAATTTTAACTCATTTAAAATTAATTCATTTTAACCTAAGATCCTATGTGAGCATGCATATCTTGATTATAGATTGACGGTTTCTAATCATAAATTTTAAACTATTTCAAGATTTTAATGATTAGTCCTATAATCATGCATACTATAGCTTTAAAAACAATTAACAATCATATTCGAGTTAATGAAATTAAAACTATATAATAGCATTGCATGAATTTAATATAACTTTTATATTAAACTATGGATGTGACATGCTCAATGCTTCTTTGATTTCCATTTTTAATAAATTAACAATTAATTATTGCCAAAAATGGTAAATCATAGTAGCATGCTGCAAACAATTCATTTTAAATATAACTCTTATACTTAAACTATGTAATTGCATGCATCATACTATTCCATTTTCATGATTTTAATATAACTCAACTATATATTAAAACACTCATGAAAATAAACCATGCATTTCAATCATATATTATAATCTAATTATAACATACATAAATGCATGAGCATGCTTTATAACCTAAGGTGGGATTATAATTTAAATGACATCCACAAAGCATTTCAATAGCGAATAAACTGATTTAATTGGCCCCTAGGATAAATTAAAGCAAAATTACACTAATAAACCTTTAAATCTATCCTATTAAAAAATATACAGCTCAAAAACTGGTCCAGAATCCACAAACCAACCAGAACCGCTTCAAACTCGCCTTGAAAATCTCGAACCGCCCCATAAACGGGGTTGAACCGGACCAAACCGGTCCCAGCTCAACCCAAACCGCACGAACCGGACCGAAATTAGGGCTGGAAATCACGTCTGCACGAAACCCTAACCGCCGCACGAAATCGCGACAGCGTCGAGACGCTTCAAGCACAGCGTCCCGACGTTGGGGCGATTTCAACCATTCGCTGGGAGAAATCGCGACAACGTCGGGACGCGCAAGGCCAAGCATTCCGACGTTGTTGCGTCTGGAACTCGATTCCGGGCAGAAACAGCGACTGTCAACGTGAATTGGCCTCGAATTTAATCGTGTGCTTCGCAGATCTTCAATCTATTATAGACCCGGACTGTACAGACTCGATTTTTATGAATTAACGCCCAAAAACACAGGGGCCCTTACATTTGATCGCATCAAAAAATTCATAAAAACTATGGCCAATTAAACCTAAACAGTTTATCGCAAATAAACATTCATAATGCAAATCCCACCTAAAGACCATCTGCAATTTTCAATTCAAAATAAAAGTACAGAGATGGCTCTGATACCAATTGTAGGGATAAAAGCCCTTGCGCAGCGGAAGAACGATCATACCACACTGTATTTTATTTCAATTGAAAAACCAATATGGATAGCAAAACATTCACAGCAGGAAAAAAAAATTAAACATGTTGTAAATCCTTATAAAACATGCTGTAAATTGTATAAAAAACATCTGGATCTAATCTAGATTGGATCCTAATGATCCAAGATCAAGAAACACTTACAGTGGATGAAGTTCTTGATCGTCTCGCCAAAATCTCCAATGGAATGCAAAAATTACAGCAACCTTCTATGATCCTTTTTGCTGAAATTTGTGAACCCAACCACAAGATCTTCACTAGTATTCTCACGGGGAATAATCGTTGGTTGCATGTGGAAGCAATGGAAATTCTGGGGAATTTTGGTAGGTTTTTATCTTTGTTTTTGCTTGAGAGAAAAAACACAGAGAGAAGCCTTCTTGGGAGACAGAGAGATGCGTGAGAGTGAGAGTGAGAGATTGATCGATCAACCTAACTGAACAAGAGAGTTACGGTGAAATACCCAACTCCATCCTATTTTTCCTCTCCAACGTGCAACTCCTTGAGTTAGTGGGAAGAAGGTTTCTTATCAGTTACCATTAACTGATAAGATTATTAATTATTAAATAAATTAAATAATTAATAATTAATTAAATAATAATAAGATTACTAATTAATCTTAATATAATTTACATAAATCACATTCATGTAAACATCCCACATAACCTATAGTTTTAATGTAATGTAATTAAATTCAATTTAATTAAATTAAATTAAAACTAAAATATTAATTAATTCAACAATTAATTAATACTATAATTAAATATCATATATTTAATTATTTCTCTCTCACATAAACTATAGTATTAATGTACATCAAATGTGCATTAATTATAACCTATAGTTTTTAATATGAATCCAATTCATATTTTAAACTTAACATTCGAACACCTTCGAATATTCAATTCCCCTTTAGAATTTTACCTCAACGCCCCTAGTGAGCTACCGGTGGGACCTAATTGACCTACAGATCAGAAGCTCAAACGATATGAGATTAATTGGCTAAACTCATTAACCAAGTTAATCAATATTCGTTAACTGTGGTTCACTCCACTATAAAACCACAGCTGCACTCCTCTCACTGCAGATATATTTCTGTGTCCACGGATATCGACCATCAACAGCAAGTCAGCCCTTCACGTGTGTTCGTACCCCAGCTAGGTCAAATTACCGTTTTACCCCTGGGCTACCTCTTTATCCTTAAGTACCAATGCTCCTCTAATGAACAACCTGTTTGAGGTCCAACCAACAAACAGAAGTCCCTCTCGTGCCATAGAGAGGGTAGGGCCCATTGTTCAAGACCCGGAGACACCACTTAAGGGAACACACCTCTACTTACCCTAAAGTTGAGAAGGAGTGAATTCCATCTTGTGTGACTATGTTCCCAACTCCCCACTCAGTCTTATCCCCAAAGTGATAGGCTTATTGAGTCGACGTACAGGTCACTCTCACCCGTACAAATCAAAGGACAATGCCTTATGGACAGGAGTCCATAATCCACTTAAGATTAAGGCCAAGTTGCCTAGGTCATCCTAGTGAAATAGAAACCAAACTAACGGTGTTACAGTTAGTGGTCAACTATTTCGCGATCCAATCTTTGTGCAAACTCATTGCACAGGATACCCTCACTCGCATGTCAACTACATGAACGCGTTGAATCATTACGTTTGTATCAAAATATGAAGCGGGTCTTATCCATAGTGTCACCAGGATAAGGTACCCAGCCTTATCCCTATACTACAAACCCTTTAGGCTAAATCTTGAACATTGATCCCCGTATGTCCCTACATACTAGTTCAAGCCTCATTCTATTAGCCTAGGATGTTTAGTTTATTGGATTAGGGTTAATAAGACAAGATAACATAATACAAACATAGACAAATGAATAATACATCACTTTATTAATATTCGGTCAAAAGTACATTTACTATCTACGAGTTTTAGGGCATAAAACCCAACAGCATTAATACCATACATTATAACGTTTATAAATATATCAAAATGCATGATCTTGCTTAACCTGAGGTCGAATTTAATCTAAATGACATCCATAAAGCATTTAAAAAGCAAATGAATTGATAATTTGACCTTTAGGATAAAATAAAGAAATAAATTACATTAATTTAGCAAAATTATATCCTAATAAGTCTTCTACCGCTCCAGATGAAGGGGATAAAAGCCCTTACGCAGTGGAAGCGCATCGATTGAACCTTACGCCGTATATTAATTAACATTAAAATACCGTTACGAAAAGACAAAATAAACTTTAAACATGTTTTAAAGGTTCTGGAAATTGCTATAAACATGCTTGAAAATTAAATCTAAATTTATTTTCATGCTTTTCTAAAGAAACGGGAAAGAACCGTTACAAACCTTCGTTGTAGACTTGATCGTTCTTCACCAATGACGCTTCAACGAACAAAAACGCAGCAGCCCTCTTGTCTTTTATTCGCTGGAAATTTCTTCTTGAAGGACACAATAACCACAAAGGTTACACCAGTATGTCTCTAAGTCTAGGAGGCAAAAGACTTGTGGGAGTATTTCTCTAAGAGGGAGGCTAGAGAGAATTCTAGGGTCTTGTCTTGTGAGTCTAAGAGCAAGAGGAGTACTGAACCAATTAGGTGTAGTGTTCTATTTATAGAAGAGAAGCCATGAATAAAATATTCAATTAAATCAATCTTTTCCAAAACTGATTCAATCTTATTCCTCATTTAATCAATCCAAGATCAATCAATTCTATAATTGATTAATCTTTTCCACAAATGACTAATTACTTCCATAAGTGATTAGATCATTTCCATAAATGATTAATCACTTCCTTAAGTGATTAATTATTTCCATAATTGATTAATTTCCGGTTAATGAATTATTTAATTAATTAACCACCAATTAAATATCACATATTTAATTTCCAGCCTTGAATTAATTAATTTGCCCAAATAGATTTCAGGCCTTAAAATTAATTAATTCATTATTTGAACTCTTTCAAACTTCCATAAATTTAATGTGACTCAAATTTATTTTAATATTTGAATTTCTTCAAATATTAATTTCTCTCATAATAATATATCAATATATATTATATTGTTTCCCTTAGTAAATTGAACGTTTTCAATTTACATTTATCACTTAGTTGCCTCAAATTACTTTATGAGCTACCAGTGGGACCTAATGGACCTGCAGATCAGAAGCTCCAACGATGTGAGATTAATTGGTCAAACTCATTCACCAAATTAATCAATATTCGTTAACTGTGTGTACATTCCACTATAGACTCACAGTTGCACTCTTCTCACTGCAGACATATTTTTTGTGTCCACGGATATAGACCAATATCGACTAGTTAGTCCTTCACGAGTGTCCATAACACCAGCTGGGTCAAATTACCGTTTTACCCCTGGGTTACTTCTATTTCCTTAAGTACCAGTTCTCCTCTAATGAACAACCTGTTTGTGGTCCAACCATCAAACAGAAAACCCTCTCGGCCATTGAGAGGGTAGGGCCCTTTGTTCAAGACTCGGAGTCACCACTTAAGGGAGCACTCATCTGCTTCCCTAAAGTCGGGAAGGAGTAAATTCCATCTTGTACGATTATGTTCCCAACTCCCCATTCGGTCTTGTCCCCAAAATGGTAGGCTTATTGAGTCGGCGTATTGGCCACTCTCACCCATACAAATCAAAGGACAATCCCTCATGAGCAGGAGTCCATAATCAACTCAGGATTAAGACTAAGTTGTCTAGGTCATCCTAGTGAAATAGAAAACCAACTAGTTAACGGTGTTATAACCAGTGGTTACTATTTCGCGGTCCGGTCTTATGCAAACTCATTGCATAGGATACCCCCACTCGCATGTTTCCTACACGAACGCGTTGGATCATAGCGTTTGTATCAAATACAAAGTGGGTCGTATCCATAGTGCCACCAGGATAAGGCACCCAGTCTTATCCCTATACTATAGACCCTTTACTCTGTTTCTTGAACAATGATCCTCATATGTCGCTACATATAGTTCAAGACTCATATTACAGCCTAGAATGTCTAGTTTATTGGATTAGGGTTATTTTAGGCAAAGACAAATATAAATAACTAATAACATTTAATGGAAAAATATATCAATATTATTTCATTAATATCCGGTCAACGGTTACATTCACTATCTACGAGTTTTAGGGCATAAAACCCAACAAATGATACCACTAGTAAGGGACAACGGACACGGCACAGATCTCCACAATGGTATAATATTGTCCACTTTGGGCATAAGCCCTCATGGCTTTGCTTTTGGTTCACCCCAAAAGGCCTCATACCAATGGAGATACTTGTCCTCCCTTATAAGCCCATGATCATCTCCTTGTCAAGCCAATGTGGGACTTTGGTTGCACTCTCTAATTCCCAACACTAGAACCAAACCAAACGATCTGAATCAGCTCGAACCGACCTCCAAAACCTCGAACCAAGCCAACTACCACGAACCAGGGCTGAACCATTCAAAACCGATCGAACCGAACCACCTACATCATGAACCGAAGCAATTAAAACCCTATTCGTGATAGCACGCATAGAGAGCTATTTTTTTCGGTTCATTTTAGTTAGTCTTTGGGTATTATTTGGCTGAATTATGCACTTTAATGTTTATTTTGTAGGAAACTGAGTTTTGAAGACAAAATAGAGAAATTGGAGTTGATCGGGTGGTCGGAACTTAAAGAAGAGCAAAAGAAATGAAAAAAGGATCAAAGTTGGAGGCTTACAAATGAGGCAAACCCGAGAGCTAGCGTCGAGATGTTGCCTTCTTAGTGCCTCGATGCTACAAAGTTTCCTAAAAAAATTTTGGAGGTAAAGAGGACAACGTCGAGACGCTGTCCCTAGCGTCTCGACACTGTCGACAGATTGGCTATATAAGGAAAGAGATGGCTATGGATTTAGAGAGTTCAATTTGAGAGATTTTAGACCTAAAACCGATTGGAGACCTTCTGTGGGAGCTAAAGCTTGGCCAAGGAGCGAGAATCACTCAAGAACGTGTGGAGATTGTGACGAGGACGTGCGGTTTTCGACGGAATTGAGTCTTTCCTTATCTCTAGTTAGTTTTGATGGCTTTTTCATATCTAGCTTATATTGTAACGTCATGTATGAGTAGCTAGACGTGTTTCTTAGGGATTGATGTAGTCGTTGACGATTATGGATTGATTATTTGGATGTTTTGTGCTTTTATTCTATTTATGCAATTATGTTTAAATACTTTCAATTAATTGACCACTAGTTGAATGATTTAAGTGTTGAATCTTGCTCGGAAGAGAGGATTTAGCTTAGACTTTACTAATTGCATGACTAAAGTAGAATTCTAAGATCGGAAGATTTAGAATAGCTTTAGAAGTTGTTAAAATAACTAAACTCAAAGCCATGCATGTTAATGAACTTAGATAGGGATATCAAGTTTATTGTATGAATGAGAATCAATTATGCTCGGGAGAGATAGTTGTGATTTACGGTTCTTAGACTTATAAATTAATTGCACATTAAAAATTCATTCCCTTTAATTAATCCTAATCTAAATTGATGAAATCAATTCCCTAAGAATTCTTCCAATTGAATTTCCAACCTTTAATTTGCATTACCTTTGATTCCATACTATCATTCATTTTTTACTCTGAATAAAATTGGGCAAAAAGTATTCACGGTAATTAGTTTAACTAGAAAACCAATCCAGAAGACGACATTCGATTTTCATATCACTATATTATTACTTGACCCGTACACTTGCGGTTAGCAATATGCACATCAAGCCGCCGCTGCTGAAACTCAACACACCATCGAGACGTTGTCGGTTTCCGCATGCAACTGGGAGACAACACAGCGTCTCGACGTTGTTGCGTCTAGTGGTAAAATCTGGGCTAGTCCACGACTTGTTCTTCCGTTTTGGCAAAATTTGGTCTCGATCTCCATCGAATTTTGATCCTAATCTAGACCCGGACTTACATAAGACTTGAATTTACAAATAATTGCTCAAAAACACAAGGGCCCTTACAATTTTGATCGAATCAAAAGTAAATTCTAAGGCCAACTTTATCAAAAACATTCATTCGCAAACCACATTCATAATGTAATTTAATCCCACCAAAAACCAATGCAAATTTTAGAAAACTAAAATTAAACATATGAAATTGGTTCTGATACCAATTGAAGGATTAGAATTCATAAATTCCCAGCGAAAGCGTATAGGACCAATTCGTATTTTAACTAAGTTTTCTAAAATACCAGTACATTGGCAAACCATACAGAATGATTTTATATATAAACTAGGCTAAGCATGCATAAGATCTAAATCTAAGAATAGATTACTTGTTGAAGTCTTTCTTCAACGAACTCCCACCAAAAATAATATTATCACAGTAGGGACACTACCACTGAGATCTTCCACTGCTATATCTCTGGGACTAGGAACCAAGTTGTGAGACTTGGTCTTCTTGAATTTGGGAAAAGAATTTCACTAGAATGTTGTGAAAATTCATAGAGATAAATTTTTCTTGAGAGCAAAGTATGTGTGTTTTCTACAACTGAAGACATTATGTGGTTTATATAGAATGCCATATCATTTTTCCTAGTCATAATAAGATATGGATTTAATTAACTAATAATTAATTACTTTTCCCAGTCGTAATAACATAGGGATTTATTTAATTAATTAATAACAATTAATTAATTAAAATCAACAATTAATTAAATAAAATTTAATTAATTTCATTTAAATCATATTTAAATGAATATCTCCCATATAACCTATAGTTTTTAATTAAATCAAATTTAATTAAATAGTTAATTAATTCTCCAATTAATTAAATATCTAATATTTAATTGAAGCCTACAATTAAATCGTATTTAATTGTATTTCTCTCGAGTAATAAAGTTTAATCTCAAATTAACTTTATATTATAATGTATCACATACATTATATTAAATGTATCTCATACAATTAACTTGATTTTCCATAATGGATTTTAAACTATTCAAATTCCTTTCAAGACTAATTGTTCCTAATTACCCTTTAATGAGCTAACAAGGGGACCTAATGGACCTACAAATCAAAAGCACCAATGATATGAGGTTAACCGACTAAACTCATTAATCAGGTTAACCAATATTCATTAACTGTGAGTCACTCCACTAAAAACCCACAACTGCACTCTTCTCATTGTAGAATGTTTCTATGTCCACGGATATAGACCAATACCGGTAAGTCAATCCTTCACGAGTGTTCGTAACACCAATTGGATCAAATTATCGTTTTACCCCTAGGTTACTCTGTCTCCTTAAGTACCATTGATTCTTCTAATGAATAACTCATTTATGGTCCAACCAGTAAACGAAAGTTCCTCTCAGACAAGGAGAGGATGGGCACCCTTGTTCAAGACCCGGAATCAACCCTTAAGGGAACACTCATCTACTTGCCCTAAAGACGGGAATGAGTGAATTCCATCTTGTGTTGTTATGTTCTCAGCCCCCACTCAGTCTTATCCCTGAAATTGTAGGCTTATTGAGTCGACGAATTCGACCACTCTCACTCATACAAATCTAAGGATAATCTCTCATAAAAAAGAGTCCATAACACACTCAGGATTAAGATTGAGTTACTTAGATCATCCTATTGAAATAGAAACCTAACTAGTCAACGGTGTTACATCTAGTGGTTACTATATTCGCAGTCCGGTCTTATGCAAACCCATTGCATAGGATACCCCCACTCGCATGTTCACTACATGAACGCGTTGGATCAATGTGTTTGTATCAAATACAAAGTGGGTCATATCACATAGTGTCACCAGGATAAGGTACCTAGCCTTATCCCTATACTATAGACCCTTTAGGTTGTTACTTGAACATTGATTCCCGTATGTCTCCACATACAGTTCAAGTTTCATAAAACAACTTTGGATGTTTAGTTTATTGGATTTAAGGTTAATTATTGCAAGACTAAGAATAACAAATTCAATATCTCCTTATTGAATAATTTCAATAACTCTTTATTGATATTAATTAATTTGTAACATTTACTATCCACGAGTTTTAGGGCATAAAACCCAACATCCGGGACTTGAACAAAGGGTCTGACCCTCTCATTGGCTTGGGAGGGGCTTCTGTCTATTGGTTATACTATAAACAGGTTGTTCATTAGAGAAGCACTGGTACTTAGGACACAAAGGTAACCCAGGGGTAAAACAGTAATTTGACCCAACTGGTGTTACAAACACTTGTGAAGGACTGACTTGCTGTTATTAATCGATATTCGTGGACAAAAAAAAATATTCTACAGTGAGAAGCCAACTAATCAAAACTAAAGTTAGACAATGAGGATAAAATTAATGCACCTTTTCTAATTTTTAGCATTTTACATTAGAAATATGAGACTTAGGAAAATTTCAACCTAGCCAAGAAATTTTTTTTAAAGAAATATAGATATCATTTAGATGACACAACGTATTCTTTTTCAAAGAAAAAAAAGAAAGATAGAGGTGTGTTATAATTAATGTAAGTCTAACCAAATTTATTAAGACATATATCTTCGATTAAGAGGTTAAAAATTCAAATCTTTATCACAGATTCATTGGAAAATAGAAGAAAGAAGGAGGGAATGAGAAGAAATATGTGTTAGACAAATTTGTAGTCACACTTAAACCAATGCAGGAAGCAGATGTGGTGACACAAAGTGCCCCCTTAAATGCATGTCATGTGCTACAATCCTCAGCAGATCCAACTTTGTCCACCCCAATTAATGGCTTAATTAATAAATCCAACTACACGCTTTTTTTAATCTCTCACTTTATTATTCTATTATTTCACCTCCGCTATAGAATATACGTTTTAATTCAAAAGTAAATTATTGTTTTATTTTCTTAAACTTAGATATAAATTGTGGATTCAAATATATAATTGAATAAATAAGACACTAATTACCATCTTAATGTTGATAGTTCGATCCCTCACTTCTATCACGGTTGAACTTAAAAGAAAATAAATAAATAATACTTGGGTTTAAATTTTTGTAATTTATAATATATTAAAAAACTTATCATTGAAAAAAAAAAAAAAAAAAAAAAAAAAAACTTCTTTTTACCTTGTTATTGACCATTTTTTCCTTTGTAAAATTTTATATAATTTACCAATAATGGCTAGGTTACATATTTAATTTAAATCATAAATTGTCATAGATTAGAATACCAAAAAAAATTGTATACTAAATTAAAAGTTGTAGAGTGTTTTAAGTGTGGTGAATTTGTCAAAGCGAGCATAGTTTAGCGATAATTGACATGTATCTTCAACCAAGAAGTTAGAGGTTCGAATCCCCTCTCCCCAAATGTTGATGTACTAATATATATATATATATATATATATTTTGCAATTCTTTCATTTCATACAACTATACAAAAGTTAGCCTAATAAACAAAAAAAAATAATTCTTTTTTATAAGAAAAAGGGGTGGTTGCAACATTAGCAAAAGAGAAATCTTCTGCCTCCACTTTTTGAGCTTTGCAATTATGGCAAAAAAGTTCAGCCCAGCCCAAAACAGAAATAGAAAAAATTGAAAATACCCTTTCCAGCATTTTTCGCGTGTTTTACTGTTTTGAAGTATATCAGTAGTATATCACTATTGATATACCTAAAATGAAATATATATGATATAATGTTGATATACTTTACTCTGGTATATTAGTGAAATGATATTCCTAATATAAAGTAAGTTAACAGTATATCATTATTTTATAATCAGTATATCAGATATATCTAAATTGAAGTACATCACTAATATACTATGATATATTAGTATAACATGAGATTCCTTGTATGAACTATATATCAAAAGTATATCAGCACTTCATATTTAATATAAAAAATATACTTAAAATAAAGTATATTTGATAAGTTAAAATATATATCAATGATTTTTTTTTAAATAACAAGTCTATCATTGATGTATTTAGCAACTCTTAATTAGGTATATAAATGTTATTAATTATTTGAGTAATAATATAATAAAGGGGGTATATCAATTGTATAACAACTTTCATAAAACAAGCATATAAGACGAACATTTTATGGTATAAAAGACAAACATTTCGTTTAAAATATGTAAATAACACAACACAATTCAATAAAGAGAAAAGGAAATATAAGTAAAAAAAAAGTAACATATCAAGTATATCAACGTTAATATATCAGGTATATCATTCTTATATCATTATTACGCTTTTCAAATCAAGTATATATTAGGTATATCATTGTATTCATTCGAGTATATCAAATTTGGTATATCAGTTAACTTATTTACTTTATATTTCGTATATCAATAAATATAAAGTATATCAGATATACTATTAATATACCTAGTTCATATATCAACGAGGGTAAAACTGGAATAATAAAAAAAACGAAAAATCAGATTTTAAAAATTTTGCTATATTTGCAAATCACAAAAAGCATAGCTAAATTTGTAAATATCCTAATATTTTTTTTTGCTACCCATTACAATTTCCCTAAGAAAAAAATACAAAAATAATTTATGCTTAGTACAAATTTTAAATTTTCAAGAAATGAATTAGGTAATATTTTTTATAATTACAAATATTTTCAAAACTATGAGTTTTGACCATTGAAATTTAATAATAAAAAGTATCTAGGATGGATAAATAATGGACGAGACTAATTCTGTAACTCTTCGATGAAAGGAAGGTTAATATTCCTATATAAGTTCTCGTATAAAATAAGTGGAAACATTTTTTTTTTTTTTTTTTTTTTTGAGAATGAAAACATAAATAATTTAATATTAAAGGGTTGGACAGATATTTATATTTTTTTTTGAAAAATACCTCAAAAAAAATTATTGCGCCACTTGGGCAAAATTTGATTGGTCATACACGACCCATTTACACAGCCAACTTGGGAAATTCCTCACCCAAGTCTCATGATAGCTATTTGCTTTACTAAATTGAGCAATTTCATGAGCTACACAATTACATTTTCTTGGAATATAACAGAAAGAAATATTTCTAAAAGAAGGGACTATGCTCCAAATGGATTCAACCAGGGCTTCCACTTCCCACCAAATTTGGATCTCCTTATTAAGAAATTGAACAGCCAGCTTGCTATCAGACTCAACAACAATTCTAGAGCAGCCCATGGATTTGGCTATTTTGAGGCCCTCAAAAATAGCCCAAAGTTCTCCCAAATGGGCCTTCATGTCAATATCCACATACCTACCAGCAGCCACCATAATCTCCCCCTTCGAGTCTCTGCAAATCATTCCCATTCCTGTTTTTGGAGGAGAAGAAATGCATGCGGCATCAGTGTTTAATTTCCAGACGCCTCTAATAGGAGGTTTCCAACATTCATCTGTATTCGACGAAAGATACATAGAGGGTTGACTACCAATTTGGGCTCTCGGGTTCCTTTCGTTCGCTTTCCGGTAGGATTCGAGGTAATCTAAAATCCATTTGCTTTTTAATTGAACTGGAGGGATGCTTTCACCATGAATGTATTTGTTTCTATCGTTCCAGATGGCCCAGCAAGTCACCGCTACCAAACCAAGAGCTTCCTTTGAAGATTTTGAATTGATAAGAAACCATCTGTCCGCGAGGCAATCACCTAGGTCCTTGCCCAGAAAACATCATTGTAAGTCAATTTCCAGATTTCTTTAGCTCTATTGCATGTAAACAAACAATGATCAGAAGACTCAGGAGAAGCATTACAAATAGGGCAAACAATCGGCACGTTTATTCCTTTTTTGTTAAGATTTACATTGTTAGGAATAATATTATTTAGGGATCTCCAACAGAAATGCTTAATCTTAGCTGGTATATTTAACTTCCAAAGATTATTCCAAATATTACTCATATTGTTAGAGCTGGAAGATATTCCCTCTCTTTTTAGATTGGAGAATAGTTTATAGCCACTTTTAACCGTATAGGAGCCCGTTCTGTCATAGTGCCATATTAGCTTATCTTCAAGATTTTTGTTTATAGGGATACTCCTAATAGCTTCATAGTCAGGACTTAAAACATTATCTTTTAATTTTTGTGAATCCCAACAACCCGAAGGAAGGATAAAATCAGCCACCTTCAAATTAGAGGATTCTGGATTAGTGCAGGTAGGTTTAAAGGTAATCTCTTTTGGGATCCAAGGGTCTAAAAACATTTTGGTTAATTTACCATTACCAATCCTATATCTAATACCCTTGGACAAAAGATCTTTGCCCCACATAAGACTCTTCCACAGAGGAGAAGGGTTTTTGCCAACATCAGCTTCTAAAATACTTGAATCTTCAAAATAGATGCTTTTAAGGAATTTAGAAATTAAAGAGTCAGGGTTATTAGAGATCCTCCAAACTTGTTTAGCAATGAGAGCCTTATTGAACCCCTCTATATCTCTAAAATTTAATCCACCCAAACTTTTAGGAAGACAAAGTTTATCTCATTTCATCCAATGAATTTTCTTCTTAGAAGCATTAGATCCCCACCAAAATCTTGAAAAACTTCTAGTTATTTCATCACAAATATGTTTAGGGAACCTAAATACACTCATAACATATGTTGGGATAGCTTGTCCTATACTTTTGATTAGTATTTCCTTCCCTGCTATAGAAAAAAAATTCCTTTTCCAGCCTTGTACAGAAATCCAAACCTTATCTAAGATATACCTAAAGTCCTTTGATCTATTTTTTGAAAAAACAGAGGGTACCCCAAGGTATTTTCCAAAGTCGTCCACCTTTTTGACCCCTAAAATATTACTTAAGTAATCACATCTATCTTTGTCAATTTTTGTAGAAAACAAAATAGCAGATTTTGAAAAATTAATAGATTCTCCTGATGCTAATTCGTAGATTTCCAGGATGTTTTTAAGGGCTAAAAGTTCACTCTCTTTAGCTTTACAAATAATGAGACTATCATCTGCGAAAAGGAGGTGGGATATAATCGGACCTTTTGAACAAGAGAGCCCTGTTATAGTACCCTTTATGTTCTCCTTTGATATAAGATAAGATAACCCCTCAGCAACTAAGAGAAACAAATAGGGGGAAAGGGGGTCTCCTTGTCTTAACCCTCGATAGGACTTGAAACTACCTTTTTCTTCACCATTAATTAAGATTGAAAATTCTGCTGAAGATATACATTTCATTATTAAAGAAATCCATCTCTCATTAAAACCTAATCTAGACATAATTTCTTTTAACTAGGCCCATTCTACTCGGTCATAAGCTTTGCTAATGTCTAACTTAATGGCTGCCATATTCCTAGCTCCAAATTTATTTTTTCTAATAGCGTTAATGCACTCAGTTCCAATTATAATGTTGTCTGTGATAAGTTTACCTTTTATAAAGGCTGACTGAGAATCTGAAATCACATTCTTTAATATAATATTCATTCTGTTAGCTAGGGTTTTAGTAATAATTTTGTAGTTCACATTGCAAAGGCTTATATATAGCTGAAATAAATGCTTGAACTCTGTATCTTATAAGACTATTGGGATAGCCAAACTAAATTTAGCTCCAAAGTTATATATATATATATATATATATATATGGATCAATAAATAAAATTTAAAAAAAAATCAATTTTCACTCCTAAACTTATGAAATTGTATCAAATTATTCTAACCTCTTAAAATATCAATTTCATCACATTACACCTCAAATTTAGATAAGTATTGTAATCTTGACCTTAAACTTTAAAAAAGTGTTGTAATTTTTTTTTTTTTTTTTTTTTGAAAAAAAAGATTGTTGTAATTTTAACCATCTAATAAGTTTCCATTCCAAATATATGTTTATAAAAAATTCTCTTATGCATTCAATGAATTATAAACTATATACATACGATATGAAATTAATAAAATTTTAGCAAAAAAAGACAAACTTTTTTTTTTTTGAATTTATGAATTTTGACAAAGTTATTAATGGTTAGTTTGTGCATTAGGCTTTTGTAACGACCCTACATTTTATGACTAAATCCTAGGGTCATTACCACATGCATTGTCTTCTTACTTTTATAGAACAACGATGAAAACAACGTTAAAGTAAAACAAGCTTAGAAAATCAACGAGACTTTTCAACCTATGATCCCAGTTAAAACAGAAGCAAATAAAATTTTAACCAAAATCTCAAAAGCGAAACAAGTCCTAAAACAACACATCAAAACGGAAAGAAGAAGGAGTTCGAAAACATGATAAGCAGAAGTCTATCCTATGAAAATCCATGGCTCGTCCAACAACATTCTGTCACGCGTTCTATACACCTTTGCCTTTACCTGCAAATACATGTTAGGGAAAAGAATGAGTATTTAAGAATACTCAGTAGGCAACTATACTGCTAGGCATGCAACAACAGGGGTAACTTATGGTAAGTTCAGCTAAGGGCCTAATGGTCACTTCATGACTTTTCATTTCATTTCATTCAACATGTTGTATGGGTCACGTGGTCAATTAATCCCCATATCATACACTTGCCAACTCTCTGGAGGTGCACATGCGGGAATCAAGCGAGATCTCAACTCCTACGGATAGTAGAAGGCACCCAGTCAGTGGAGTCGAGTCTCACTCATCAAGGCACCTAAGAGCGCATAACACTCTAACTACCATCTCACTGGTGGAGCATCCATGGGTTTTTGTGGGACTTTACTTCCACAGTTAGTAGATGGCACCTAGTCTGCGAAGCCGAGTCCCGCCCATTTAACTCCTCATCTCAGTCCATAAACATCTCAATCCTAGATGATTAATTACCATGATCCCTACTAGGATAAAAAAAAAAAAAAGTTCGATCTTTTCCCTATTAGGACCCTTTGCACCTAGCATGACTTAATTGCAAACTAACCTACCAGTTTCTTTCCCTAAAGTGTTTTTGAAGGCTAACTATCATGCTTTCACCACATCACATCTCATCTCATTCAAGCATATACAAACAGAGTCATGACTAGCATCCAAATCTCAAAACAGAAACACCACAACCTTCCCTTTGACAACATTCAATACCAACCTCCCATAACACCTAACAATTAGGCTTTCACATAAACTTGGTTCAAAACAATTAATTCGTGTCGTCATACTCTCAATTGAAAAATTGAAACAACATTCATGCATTTTTCTCCGATTAATTCAGTACAACCAAGTAAATAGCAAATTCTTAAACTGAAGGACTAACTAGTCATTTCAATATATAACAACAGACCAACACAGTAAGTTGCTTACCTTACTAATTCAGAATCACAACAATTGGCTTGACTCACAGGTTTTTCCCTAGCCACCAACAATCCCTAACAATTTTATAAAAATTCAGGTCCTAATACAGTACTGCCAAAAACAAAGATGCAGAAGCTTAAAGCCAACTGAATTTCTCACCCAATTGAGATTTTGGGAAAATTCCTGCTCCACCTTTAAATTAGATCGATTCTAAAACAAAGGTCTTAGCCCAACTTAAACCACCTGTCCATAATCTGACGTTTAGTTTGATAAACAGAGAATATAAGGACTAAAATATTTAATCCATCCTTACCCAATCAATTCTTTAGAACCAAAGTTGGAATTTTGGACAGCAGCGACGTCGGTTCACAGCGGTAGCGGCGAATCTGAGAGACAGCAGCGTACAAATTTGAGCGGGTGGCAGCGACGCTCGCGGTAGTTGACTGAAAGCGGCAGCGGCGGTTTGGCTGAAGACAGCGGCGGCGGCGGTGTGGCGAATCTACAGAAGAGAGAGAGAGAAAGAGGGTGAGGCCGAGAGTTTGAAGAACCACAAGAGAGAGAGAAAGAAGACTTAACGTCGGCGGCGAGCGACTCTGTGAGTGGCGGCGCGGCAGCGATGATACAAAGACGAAAGAGAGAGTGAAACGGATGAGAAGGAAAAGAGGGAGATGAGGGAAAGAGAAAGAAAAACGAGAGGGAAGACCCAGTTTATCGGAGGCGTCGGCCCGACGGCGACGCGGTGTTCTGGGCAACGGTGGACCGCCAAGCGGTGACGATGATCTTCGGTACACTGCGGCGGCTCTGCAGACGAGAGAGAGAGAGTGAGGCCGAGAGGTGAGGGACGAGAGAGATATCGGGGGGAAAGAGAGAGAAAGAAAAATCTTTTTTTTTTTAAATCCTTGACCGAAAACTTTGGGGGGAAAAAGTCCCCCTTTCTCCTTCTTGACTGGGTAAAAGAAAGACCCCTTTTCCTTTTATTTTTTTATTTTTTTTTTATTTTTCAGATTGTTACAACTTTAAACTTATTTTTGTGCATATCTTCATTTTATTGAAATTAATGAGTTCTTAGAAATTTTTACACTTTTTTTTTGTTAAAATTAGTTAATGACTTAGAGAAAATTAAATGAAGAATAAAAATTGTCATACTTGTTGTGGGTGATTACGGACCACCCCAGAATTCAAGGACTAAGCAGGACAATGCAGCACCAACACGAAGGCTTGACCAGACAGCAGACGTTGAAGGAGAGCAAGCCAAAGGGATTGGGTCGTCTCGGCCCGAGTGCGTTCCGCCTCCATTCGGTCCCTGTTTCCCCGTTTCAGCCCTGAATCGCCTCCGACCGCCCAAAAAACCCTAACTGAAGACACAAGTATAAAGGGGAGTATCCCACACCCGGAGAGGGAATCTGAAACTTCTTGACAGAAAATACTCTTACTGTGTTATCTGACTTAGGCATCGGAGTGCAGATGGCCCACACACCACACCGGTTTGCAGCGGTTCTGTCTGGTCTTGCAGGTCACGTCTTCCCTGTCTTCAACAAATTCACTGTTGTTGTCACGTGAGAGTCAGGTGAGTGGTTTGACCAAATTTTGGCATCAACAATACTTATTTAAATTTAGGATCTAATTTGTTGAAATTGAAATTTAAAATTCAAATTCATACCACATGAAAAGCACAAGATCGAAATTAAATTTTTCGCTAAAAAAATTCTTTTCAACTTTCGAGTATATTTCTTTCACAACTTTCAAGTATATTTCTTTCCAAATATCTTTTTGTTTTTTTGTTGTTTTATTTTCTTGTTTGATTTATCTTTTTCCTTGCCGCTGTCTGACTTTTCAAAATCCAACGGCTGCTTTAGAGCTAGAATTAAAAAAGGGTTTTCTTTTTAGCAAATTAGATAATTGAGTTCTTTTTTTTAGGGAAAAAAACTATTTTGGTTTCTTGATTTTATTTTCATATCATTTTAAAAATATTTATTTTATCAACAAATTTGAAAAAATAACTATTTTGATTATTATCATTATTTTGCTATTTTTTTTTTTTTTTTTGAGTACATCAACATTTGGGAATGGGGGGATTCGAATCTCTGACCTCATGGCCGAGGGTACATGCCAATTACCGCTGAGCTAAACTCGCTTTGGCTTATTTTGCTATCGATGAATTATATAACTGATAGATAATATAATTCCAAATATATGTATTAACATGTTTACATAGATTTTGTAGTGAACATGTTAACATTTTCATATATTCATGACTTCAACATAGGCATAAGGAAGGAATCAATAAAATAAATTGATAAAATATAACAAAATTAACAATAAAATATCACTAATGTAAATATAATATTAATAAAAAAATTAATTTATTTTTAATAATTTACATGTTTATTTATTCATCTAAATATTTTTTATGAACTTTTTACTCTTCTTTTTTTCCTTGGTGATATCCATCCACATTTACATTTGATCATTTCATCCGCATTCTCATAAAATTAAAATCTCAATATTTCTATCCACATAAATATTTAAACATTGTCAACAAGAACTGATTCAACTAACATAAAGTGAAGTTCAATCATCCACTTCTAATGTTATATATCTATAATATATATAAAAGTACGAATGTGGAAGAAACTTTTTTTAGACACTTTTATCCTTGGTTATTTACAAAATACCTAAATAACCCTTGACAAGACCATTCATCACATTGATTAATGACAAGGTGTGAATGTGAAGGAAAAATTATTTTTGGACAATGTTATCCTTGATTATTTTTACAAATACCCACCCTATCCTTTAACACACCCCTCATCCACGTAAGTTTCAATTTTCATATAATGTTTTTTTTTTTTTCTCTCTCTCAATATTACTCTCTCCTCACTCCACTACTTTTATATCTCTTCATATACTATATTTCCACCCCTTCAAATACCAATTTAACAATAAAAGTAAAAAAAAAAAAAAAAAAAAAAAATTAATCTAACCGACTTCTATTAAAAAAGATAATGTAATTGAATTAAAAAATAATAATAACAAAAACTTTAAAATCTCTAGCCTTCTTTTTTATGTCAATGAAATTTTACCATAAATCCATTAAATTATATCTTCAATGCCTTAAATCTCTCCACACAAAATTAAATTCACAAAAAACCCTACACGATTCATTTCCAATTTTGAAGGCAAAAATCTCTCTTCTTCCCTCCCATCCTCATTTGTCCCTCCATCATTTTCTCATTGTCGTTGTGAATTCTCCAATAACACTCACAATTGTTCTCCCTCTCGACCTTCAAAATTGAAATGACAATAGAATAGAGGTAAGTGATGTGTGAGAATTTGCAATAGAGGAAGGACACCTTGTTTTTCCAACAAATTTATAGAGATATGAGAAGTCTCAGACAACATCCTTGACAGTTGAATGAAGGCTGTTTCATATATACATTAATAATATTTCCTCACCTCCACAATATCATATGTTGCAATGTTATTGCATTTGTGTCATATTGACTTTTGTGTGTTTGATTAATTAAGAATTGTTTTATTTCAAAGTGTTTGATTTTGAATTGGTTGTTCTTAGGTTTTTAAGATCTTATTGTAGGAAGGAGATTAGAAGAATTGTATCCCGTTTCCAATTATACTTCTTAATTTCTAATCCATGTATAGTTTTGCTTCTGTGGCTACTGTCATTATATTTAATTTCAATAGATTTTATAATGTAACATGTGTTTAAGAATTTTGGCTTCTTAATACGTATAGGTGCTGTTATGGGTGAATTTGGACCTAGCTCTAAGAAAGTCAGAATGATAGAAGCCCAAAGGAGAAACAAGCCCACGGAGGCCTGATGGACCTGAATCAATCTCTAGGGCTACTCCATCTCCTAAAAGGGAGGAGAAAACCCTAACTTCAGCTATAAATAGAAGAGGTTCACCCCAAGGTAGTGGAACTCAACTAGGTATTTGTTCTCTTCCTCTTAATTTACTTGCTACACTCATGAACTCCTAACTGACTTAAGCATCGGAGTCGGTGTGGCAAACACCACACCGGTGCTTAGTTTTCTCCCGTTGATGACACGTGAGGGCAACGCGTGAGGGTCAGGTGAGTCACTTGGCCAAATTTTGGCATCAACAATAATAATAAATGAAATTAACTTACACTCACTGACATATCCCTATTAATTATGTATATTACTCAAACTCTTGATCTTCTGAATCAAACTCTTAATTATGTATATTTTTATTTGCTTATTTTATTATTACATTTGGATAGTTATAGGTTGGAACCAAATAACATTCATCATTTTTTTCTCTATTATGTATTCAAATTACATATTTAAATTACTATGAAAAACATGAAAATCACGTGCAACGCACGTATAGAAAATCTAGTATATATATATATATATATATATATATATATATATAGGCTAAATTATAAAAAATGCCCCTGAACTATGGGGTTTGTTTCAAAAATACCCCTGAACTTTAAAAAGTTTCAAAAATACCCCTGAACTTTGAAGAATGTTTCAAAAATACCCTTGCTGTTAATTTTGGATGGAAACCGTTAAAGTTTGAGTTTCAAAAATACCCTTGAACTTTCAAAAAAATTTCAAAAATACTCCTATTGAAAAATGATTCTTCCTTTTTCCTCCTCTCTCACCGTAAATTCTCTCTCTGAAAATTAATGCAAAACTTTGCTTATAAAGGTTGTGTGCAACTCAATACCAAATAAAAAAAGCCTTTGAAATCAAGTTTTCTCTTTTAAAAAGCGTAAAGAAGATAAGTGTGAGAAAACAACATATATATGTATATATATTATTTCATTTTTTGCTCTCTCTTTGTTTGTGTATCTTAATGATAAGAAGAAGAAATGTTTATAAGACGGTGAGTTTGGTCCAATTTATAAGATTAATCAATCAAAAGTTTTATATATGATTTTGTTCTTATTGATATTTAAGAATTGTTAGAATCCTTATACAACAATAGTTTCATTTATTTTTCGTAATAGGAATATAGAGAAAGCTAGGAAATAATATTGAAAAGACTACCAACACATGTAGAATTTCAAGAACAAAACAAAAGTCATCTTGAAGATTCGATACGAAAATTTAGTCAAGTGCTTTGGATGTGTTGAAAGAGAAAGAAAGCTCCTAGATTATGAATACATGACAAATAAGTAAAGTTTCTCATTAATTTTTGGAAGAAGAGTTAATTTACGGTGGGAGAAGGGGAAAAAAAAGAAGCATTTTTCAATAAGGGTATTTTTGAATTTTTTTTTAAAGTTCAAGAGTATTTTTGAAACTCAAACTTTAAAAAGTTCAGAGGTATTTTTGAAACTTTTTAAAGTTCAGGAGCATTTTTTAAACAAACCACATAGTTCAGGAGTATTTTTTTTATAATTTAGCCTATGTATATATATTAATTAATGCGTAGTACTTATCCAATCCTAAAATTTAGTTTGATGTAATAAAAATTGATAAATTGGGGGTAAAACTGTTTTTTATTTTTATTTTTCTCCATTTCCTATAAAACCCCCAATATGCATCAGCACAACACAACACAACCTTTCACTCTCCTCAACGGCCTCACGCCTTTGAAATTCCGCAACAAAAAAACAAATCACACCAGAAATGGCGATTAATCGTCCAACTTGGCTACTGCCACTTCTAGCCTTACCACTACTCCAAATACTCGCAGGCCAGAGTTCAGCGGCGCCACCCACGGCAGCCCTATCGGCGGCGGCGAGCGAGTATCTAGAAGCCCACAACCGAGCCAGGGCGGAGGTGGGGGTGGAGCCGCTGCAGTGGAGCCAAAATCTAGCGAATCTCACAGATCGACTGGTCCGATTCCAACGCAACCAAAAGGGGTGCGGCTTCGCGGAGCTGAGCGGCAGCCGGTACGGCGGCAACCAGATGTGGGCGAGTGGGCAGGTGCTGACGCCGCGTGCGGCGGTGGAGGAGTGGGTTAAAGAGAAGTCGTTCTACAATCACACGAGCAACACGTGCGAGGAGGGGCGGCACTGTGGGGTTTATACGCAGGTGGTGTGGCGGAAGTCGGCGGAGTTGGGGTGCGCTCAGGCGACGTGTCGGAAGGAAGGGACTAGTTTGACCATTTGCTTCTATAACCCTCCTGGAAACGTCGTCGGTGAAAGCCCCTATTAGATAAGCCTGTGCGCTGTGAACTGATCTTGGAATGTAATGTGACGTCGTTTCAATAAATGCTTTCTTCAATTACAATCTTCTTGTCCACCAGCTTCTAAACTTATATCTACTTCATTCTTAGACTTTCCACATTATATGAGATAAGTGGTTGAATTTAAAATTGTCTTAATTCATGATATTTCAAAAATAAAAATAAAAATGTCAAATAAGTCAGATATTTTTTAAAAGTGTAAGAATTATATGGAGATTGGAGAGAGTGTTGATTTTTTTTTTTTTTTTTTGAAAATAATTTGATGTTTTGTTTGATATGTAGAAAAAATGTAATAAAACATTCTTAATTGGGTGCAATTAGAATTACCAAGTGTGATGCTACTTTTCTAATTTTCTTTTTCTTTTCTAATAAAGGGTTGAATGAAAAATGACAAGACAATTGGATCAAAATGAAAATAATAGCAAAAAATGGGAGCTTGGAGAAAATTTTGCAGAAGTGACAAAATATCAGTGTGTGGTCCAAAACTAAAAGGCCCTCCTCTTCTATTGATCCACTAGTATATGTAATCATTATTAATTGGTAATTCAGTTACATATTCAAATAACTGTTATGAAAAACAGTTAATCACACTAAATGAGTGATTCACTAATTTACTAATAAAAATATTACATGTATGCATGTGTGATGTATTTCTCTCTCTCTCTCAAGTTCTAAAGCCGTATTCAATTATGATTTTATGTTTTGTTTTTTAATTTTATTTTTAAAATCTAAGTCAATTTGAAAAATGAACACGAAAGATTTTTTAACTAATTTTTTCGTTTAAAATATTTGATTAAAACTTCAAGAAAGTTTTTAATTAATTTATTCATTTTTAAGTTATAACATACAAATAATGTAATAATGGATCAATTCTTTTTTCTTTTTATAAAAACACATTAATGACATTATTGAATTTATCAATCGAATTGAAGAGATGAGACAGATTTGTTAAAAAAATGTTCATGGTGTACAACTGGTTCATTGATATATATATGTATATTGTTTGGATATTTTTTAAGATATTTATTTTATTTATTTTTATTTTACTATTTTTAACTAGTCAATTCGCTCCCCTATTAAATAGAAAGTGGAATAATCAAGTGGTTTAACCAAGTTGGCTAACAAATCTCCCTATCATAAAGGAGAACTGTGAGAGTTCTTATGGTGAAGCCATTCGATCATATGGTTGATCTTGGACTTTTCTCCAGCTTTTGTTATTGAATATTTTTTATTTTGAGCAAACATGCAATCGAGGATTCGTAAGAAGACCTAGCTACACACGAGTTCTTTTGAAGGATTGTTGGATCCTTGGATTGGAGTGTCAGATAACTCAGTGCTAGTGGGACACATCTTTTCCATGCACAACGTTTATTAACTTGTCTCAATCCAATTACACCTTTTCTTTTCTCTATTTATTGATGTTTTTTTTACTAATGCATTTACATTGATTATTTCATAAATTTCCATGTGTGTATGTGTATATATGTATGTGTATGTGTTTATAAATTATAAGTTAACTCATTTATTGTGAGTCATGTAAATGGTAACTTATATATGGATTGCCACATATGCAAAACTTAGGTCATTTGAGAAAATATTTGGTCAAAAATTGTAAAAAGATCAAATTCAATCTGACATTAAGGAATATAAACAAAATTTTACAAGATTTTGAATATGAATTAAATTTATATAATTAGGAAATCATGTTTTATATTGGAACTATGAATTCACTATTCAAATTGGTTCATTTATGTCATGAGTTACATAAATTTATCTTTTCAATACCTAGTTTAGACTATCCACTTTTTACCTTATTAACTTTTAAAAAAATCATAAATGCAATAAATATGGGTTAGATAAACTCATAGTTCTAAAATTAATTTCTTTACACTACATATGTCATATACAAATTCCAATTGCACAGATGAAAATTGAACATAATGAGAGGCAGATAATGCCTATATTTGATAACTTAGTGAAAGTATTTTAATTAATAATAATAATAATAATTAAAAAAAAACATAGTGAATGTGGGCACAGAAGACTTGTATAATTTAAAATAATAATGGAAAAAGGACAACAAATAGGAAGCCCACTTCAGCAATCTTCCAGCAAATGAAGATCTTTATAAGATATTTGTATATGATATAATATATAGTTAATAATACATATCCTTTACATAGGATCCTCAACTTTTGTGGGTTAAATTAATAATTGGTCACGAGTGCTGCTACTGCCACACTCAGTACTGTGTTTCCTGATTTTTATATCTTACTATTTTAATAATATCCCAATAAGTATGTTTAACCACTCCATAATTAACTATCAATTTAAAATCAAATGTTACTAATTTTATGTGCATGTACTCTGTCAGAACCCCATAAATCCACTCACAGACTATTAGATGAATGAATAGTAATAGAATATGACCAAAATAATTGTTTTTTTCAGTACCAAAAAACTAGTTTTGAAAATTTAGAAACAAAATAGTTGTTTTTCAAGAAAAAAAAAAAAAAAAAAAAAAAAAGTTTACATTAGTAAAAACTTGGTTTCTTTATCTCTAAATAGAAGTCTATTCTACACTTGGATGGCAGTTTGATAAAACAATTTCAAGCCCAACAAATTAAAGGGAAGATCTATAAACATTTCAAGTACAAAATACAGTTCCTCTATGTACAAATGAGAAATCAATTCCAATGCACAAAAATTTTAGCATCTGAGTTGATCCCAAAAAAGAAGAAAGAAAATGCAAGCAAGCAAGCAAGCAAATTAGGCCATCAGCTCCTTGGAAATCAGATACCTGAAAGTGTAACATGGAGGAATCCATTCGACATTCTTCCGAGGATTCCCGAGCTGCGCTCGTTTGACACTCTTTCTCAGAGATTCAGGCAAGCTCTTGAGAATCATCTCCATCAGGCCAGATGAACATAGACCGGAGTCCTTTGCGAATGACTCGATGATCTTTGGAAGGAGGATCTTTTGATCTTTTCGTACACCGAAGGTTGCTCGAATGTACTCGTCTTTTGCGGATTCCAGTTCTTGAAACACTCTTTTAGATGTATAAACACGAACCTGCAATGATATCAAAAGATTCAAGACAACTTCTAAGTGTGTCTATTCATGATAAAGTGAACTTTATTTCAACTGTTGAAACAGCATATTTCACACAGCTACAACAATGAATCGTTGCGAGCGAACAAGGTCAAACTTTTATGACCTCAACCGATCAACTTCTTGGTAGCAGAAAAATAAAAGAAATTCATAGATAAACACCAGAGTTAAATGAAAAGCTCAAAAGTCATTTAACAGGAAATAATCAAGTGAATTCTAAAATTACCGCAGGATCGGAGTGGCTCCCGGAGCAAAGTGCAAAATGTAAAAGGGGTTCTGGACGATCAATTATATATGCTTGTCGCTCATCTCCGGTCTTGAATTTCGTCCTTGAAGGAAGCAAGAGCCGAAGCCACTGCATGTGAAACTCTCATTATATCAAGCCTCTAGAGAAGTAAATGTGATCTTCCATGGTTAGTGAAAAACCAAGAAAGACAATATCACATCATGTCATGATGAGAGTAAGCTCAGAAGAAAAGGGACAATCAAGCATTTGATACCTGCCGAGGGCGAGGCATCCGACAGCCAAGAATACAACTTTCTATTGTGTCTACACTAATTGTATGGCCTCCTATGTTATATGCAGACTGGAAAACATAGACGAAGTGAGAAATAGTGATAATGATCATATAGTGATTTTGAGCTTCTAGCAAAAACCAGATAAGTTACCTTCAAGAGTAAAAAGGCTCTCTTGACATTGTTTTGGGGTACCCCATAAGCTAAGTATGTCTGTCGAAAACAAAGAAACGGTTATAATCCGATTCGCTGGGAAAAGTGGTGTTAAGGATGGATTAACAGATGCAAAAGGTTGACATGTTTACATGCATCACAAGCGAGTTGTGAATATTTATCCAGAAAGCCAGCTTTTCCTCGTACTTAAGTTTCCTCAAATCGACTTCCTCTAAACGAGAGATAAGCAACCTGTCAAACCATAACCCAAGAGATTAAAAAACTGTAAGATAACAGGAAAATGCCCTGGAAAAGATTTGTGATGCTGATGCCTAAATATTACATAGGCTGACCTGAAGTTTTCGAGCAAACTCTCGACATCACATAGTTTCTGAGGGTCTCCACAGATCCATGAAATCTCAATCATTGTACTGTATGGCCCACTAAAATCTTTAAGACCTTCCACGAGAAAAGGATTGTCCAATCGAACGTCGAAGGATGAGTTGTTTCTGAACCCTGGACTGCACATGGCACACTGTTCTCCTGGAGAAAATGCACTGACCGATGACAAAGAAGACGTTGGAGACGAAAGTCCATGATTCGACAAAGATGGTTCTGCAAGTTTGCAATATATGGTTGATATGCACTTGACCATGTCTTCTGAAAGCCGGTTAGGAGTCTCTGGTACGTGGTCAGAAATGCGAGTTCCAAGATGCTCAGCGAGACTGATAATATTGGATGAAGCATTTTGTGCATACTGTGAAGAAGCAACAAGCAATTCATTACTAAGAAATGTTTCAAGAATGCTTCAAAAACACTTCGAAAATGCTTCAACTGCTAAAAGTTACCTCCATCATGGACACCGGTTGGGAATGACATGCACGCAGAGTTTTATCCAATGACTCTACTGAAGTAGACACTTTATCCAATGCAGCTGCATTTACCATTGTCAGTGACGATTGAGAACGATGAAAATTGGAAATCAATAGTTTTTCATCTCTCCCAATATCATTGCAATCTTTCCTTGGATTTTCAAGTGACTGACAACCAGAAGGGGCTGCTGAGCTTTCATCTTTTGAGGCAATATCAGGTAGGGGAGCTTCCATTGACCTGCCTCTAGGGGTTGAAGGCAATTTCGACTTTTCGTCCTTAGCAGAAGGAGATACAGAGGATGATTGTCCATCAAATGCTTTTCGGTACAAAGAAAGTAGGTATTGTTCTAAATGCACAACTTCTAGTTCTAACGTTGCAATCTCCCTGATTAACTCCATAGCTGACTGCAGTTAAATAAGTGGATTTAATTTACAAAATAATAAAAACGATACATGTTCAGAGAACACAAGAACGTATCACATATTTCTTTATGAAGAATGAATTGTCTTTTGCTATTTGACAAGGAATAGAACATGGCTTAGATATGCTAGTGTTACCTTTGGCATTGAGATTTTGTCTGATTTGTTACAGGGAAAGACTCCATGACCCAAAGCTTTTTCTAATGCAGAGCGGAGCTTGAACTGGTCTTGTAATCGCTTCTCAAGTTGAATAATCTAATGTGAAGCATTGAAATGGTAAATCAATCAATAAAAATATGCCGATATAATTCATACTGGTTCGTGGTTGTAAACTTCCAATTACATGTACAAGGACTACCAAATTTAAGTCCATACCTCTTGCTTCAAAGAATTATGCACTTCCATCTTCGGCGACGAGTTTTTCTTATTCTCTACTTCTTTCACCTGATTCATATCCTGGTGTTCAGTGAAAGAATACTAGTAAGAATTTGAGCCTACAAAAAGGTGGTCATATCATTTTTGTAATTTAAAACTTCTTGCCTAATTAAGCATATAATAGTTGATAAGGAAAAAGGAAAAAGGAAAACATCTTACCATCTTTACAGTGTTGGACAATTCGAGTGAATTATCTAATCGATCATCTCGAACCGCTTGCCTGTCGAGCGAGCTGCCATATGCGTAGAGCAAAGACAAAAGAATTCTACAACATGAGTAGGAGAAGAAGTCAAGGACAGAGGTTTCTCAACATCATTCAGATGATAAAACTTTACCATCCATCCAAACAACCATCAGAAACAACGCTCTCTTACTTATTTCCAAGAACAAAAAGAAGCTAAACAACAACAAGAAGAACAGATTATCATTTCACTTCTCTTCTTGACATGTCTCAGCCACAAACTCCATTAAAAGAATCAGCCAATTTGATAAGAATAACAGGACAAAATTTTCCTACCCTCCTAATTTCCAGAGCTCTTAGAGGATGAGAATTTGAACCTTAACTCTCATTTTCAACCAACAACAACTCAAATACAGAATTGCAAAATTTGAGAAGTCAATATGTACGTTAGTAATCAATAAACAGAAACAAAAACACATTGAAAGCTACCTTTTGGAGCGGCTGTGTCCTGTTTTCACATCCACTCCCAGCATTTCTTCTTCTAACCCCACTTCCAATCAGATTCCCAAATCCTTAAAACCAACTCAAAATTGTAAACAAACTCCAAAACAAAAAACCCCCCAACTCCCAAACAAGAATAGAAGTAACAAAACAGGAAGAAAGATCAAGGGAGCCAAAATGGAAGAAACCAGAAAGTGATCAATCCGTGGCTCATGAGACTGAGTAGTGAGGCTACGAAAAGGCTGCTGCAGACCCACAAAGAAAAAAAAGGTCATAGAAAAGGAAGCTTTTGTAGGAACAAGCTTCCATTGAAAAGGGGCCCATGAGCTCAGAGAATAGGTGGAGTTTCTGAAATGGGTGTTTTTAGAAATTTGGTATTGCTTTCGCCGGGTGAGAAGTGGACAGGTCGAAGGGGTTTGAATGAAGAAAGAAAAGTCCAAATAGAGTCGAGAATCGGCGCAAATCGCCAACGGGAGAAGCGATTGAGAAGTGGGGAAGTGGCCAAATCAGAGATTCCAAAAGGGCGCATAGAAGAAAGAGATTTCAAAAGGGAAAATCAGTGGCATTGTTTAATTGTTAGTTGTGTGTGTGATTAGAGAAAGAACTCAGAAATGTGTTGAGAAACCGTTGTTGTTCTTCTGGAAATGAGAGTCGGCGGGCAATTTCTCTGCCTCCTAGCTCCGGGCCTCCTGTAATGTGTTCTGCATTTCTGTATATATGCAATGATAAAATTGTCGATGCTCACAAGTTAAAAGGAAGGGGATGATTCAACTTCTTCTGATGGTTGGTGGTTGGTGATAAGAAGAATTAGCAAAGAAAGAATACTTTTAAAGTTTTTTCTCAATTTAGCCCTTTCCTAAATTTTCAAAATTTTCAAAATTAGGTTCCACTTACAAGTTTAGTCTCTCCACTCTACGGTGTGTCAATTGGTCTATGAATTTGAAAAGTTTCGGATAACTTTAAAGTTTCAATTTTGTATCTAATAGACATCTTAACTTTAAAACTATCTAGTAAGCTCTTAAATTTTTATTTTTGTGTAAAATTTGGTCTCTCAACTTGTAATTTTGTGTCTAATAAATTTTTGACTTATTCGACATTTTTTAAAATTCACAAGCTTACTAGATACAAAACTGTAAGTTTATGTTTTGAATAGACATAATATTTAATTTTATATCTAATATATTGGTTAATTTTTATAAATTTTGATTAAGTCAGAGACTCATTAGACATAAAATTGAAAGTTCAAGGGTCTATATTTAGACATAAAAAGTTCAAAGGCTTATTAGACACAAAATTGAAAATTCAAAGATCTAACTACTAGATACTTTTTGAAGTTTATGTACTAAATTGACACAACTCTGAAAGTTTAGGACTAAACTTGTAATTTAATCTATAAAAAAACGTTGGAAAATAAGTTGTTTGCATTGTCCTTGGTATTTGTTATTGTGTCAATCTAGCTCATGTCTTTCGATTTTTTTTTGGTTAAATTATTGAAATACTTCTGAATTATAGGATTGGTTTCAATTAATACTCCAAACTTTGAAAAGTTTTATTTTAGTCCTTGAAGTTTGAAGTTTGTTTCAAAACGACCTTTGAGAGCTTTTGCCATAATTTGACACGTGCTTGGAGGAAAAAAAATAAAGACACAACCACTATGAAAAATTGGAAGAATTTAGAGATTATTAGGGAGAAATATCATTAAAACAAAAAATATAAAAGAGAGGGTGTGAGGTTGAAAAGCACGAAGATGACAACCGGTAGAACTCAAAGTTTAGGGGTATAAGTAGACATGTCATTTTTAAGTAATGAATAAGTTAATGACAAAAGCCTTCCAAGGTCATTTTGAAACAAACTTCAAAGTTCAAAAGTTTAAACTCGGACTTTATTTTAAAAAAAAAAAATTAAAATGAAAATTTTCAAAGTTTGGGAGTATAATTGAAACCAACCTCATAGTTGAGTTTTTTTAAACTTTCTTTTCTTTAACAAAATAATAATTCAACTTCAAGTGGGATGAGTCAATCCGAGATAGCTAAATATCTCTAATAATTTCAAAAGTCATAGTTCGATTTTTCATCCGATAATAATGGTTAAAAAGAAAAAGAAAAAAAAAAGTGGGAGTGGTGGTTTGAACTTTGACTCTTGAAAGTATTGCTATTATCTTAATAAAAGTTAGTGGATAGTATGAAAATTATAGTGAATTTTAAAAAGTTTTGATGAAAAATTCGAATACCTAATTTCTTGATTGATGTCATATGTTTTAAATTGTTTAAGTGGCTTAGATTGAAAACTTATACATAATGTTAAGTATGATAAACTAAAAAATGACATACTAACCCACACTATGAGGAAGAAATTAAATTTTATATGTCCAAGATGGACAATAAAGAGTTAGGAACAATATCTGTGACTTTAATGTCATATTTCTATTAAAATCATTTTTTCTTAATCATCTAAAAAGTATTTTTAAAACTTAATATTAAACTATTAATAAAGCAAAAAGTTTGATTTGATAAATAAAAATATATTTAATATTGAACTTTTATAAAAAATAACAATAGTAAGGTGTGTCAATTTAAGCCGTGAATAAATTTAATAAAAGTATAAACAATTGTAACCCTTATTCAAATATAAATTACAATGGATCAAAATAAAAAAAAAAAATATGGGAAAATTGAGCTAATTATGACTCACTTTTTTTCTGTCACTTTTGTAGACTATTCCAAGCATGTTTAAATTCTATAGTTGGTAGAAGATGCACTTTATTGAATCATTTGAGATGAGAGTATGAATATGTAAATGATTGGAAAGTATATTTTGCAAATTATTAAATAAATATATGTCACTCACACTATAAAAGATATATCTCCACAATTGCACAATGGTTTATTTTACAAATATTTTATTTTATTTTGTAAAAATCCTTTTCAAAAGAGTTTTCTTTTAATATTCCGCATTTAGACCTAACTTTTTAGTTTATTACATATTTAATTTTGGTAGTATCTTTTGGATGTTAACATTAAAAATGGCGGCAGAAAACCTATTCATGACCACACGTATGATTCATTAATAAAATTTAATGTATTATTTATTATATTGTCATTCTCTAGGCTTAGTTTATGTGTCACGCTCAATTTAATTATTTCTAACTTTATGTTGGCCTAATTCCACTTCATTATGTTGGAAAATTTTTCATACCCCACCAAAACTTGTAAAGTTCATTTCTTAACCATGTGGTTGTTGAGTTAAATTTTATCTTAATCTTTTTTCATTTCAAAAAAGAAAACTATGAATTTAAAATAAGCGGTAAAATAATATTGTTCCTAAATAAATGAGTGTTTTTTTAGTTCAACAATATTTGGGGGTGAGGATTTAAATCAATAACTTCTTTGTGACACTCGAGGATAGGAGGGGTGCATAAATGAACCGAGACCGCATCCGAATGAGAGAGATCTTGAGGACATGAAAGTATGGTCAAGATAAGCTTAAAAAAATTGATAGATTTACTACCTATACCAACAAGATAGAAACTTTGAAGTTAAGCGTACTTGACTTGGAGAAGTTCTATGTTTCAGGGGATGCAGGAGAATGTCGGAACCATCAGGTGTCAAATATGGATTTCGAATCCTGATCCGAATCTTGGACCTAGGGCGTTCCATTCTTGGTAGAGGGTACATCTCATTTTACTGTGGAGGCATGTTGAATCAAGATCAAGTTGGCAAGAGTCTTTGTAATGACATGTTTCATACTTAAAAACTAAATGATGATAACTAGATTCATCTTCTTTATTGATGTTGGACGTATTTTGTCGACATTTGGTGTTAATTTCAGTCAGTATTTTATAGGTGTTTTAATATTTCATCTTCAATTTTTATGTCAATACTATTAGATTACATGAGGTTTCATCTCAAAATCAATTGGCCATGAGTGGAGTAACCCATTTTATCTTATAAATTGTGAGGTCTCCACTTATTTTTTCAACGTGGGATCCTCAACAAATACATCATTGGTATTTTATTACTTCATCTAGAAATTGTTACCTATTATTGTTTTGTAACTTTTTTTACTTTTATTCTCATTACATAATTTTGAGTTATTGAAATTTTTGTTGAAGGTTCTCAAATTATTGTCATAACATAAAACACTAATAACTACTTGTTTTTCCATAATTTTGAAATGTAAAATAATGTAAAATTGATTCAAATTACAACTACCATATAAATTGTTGCAAAATAGGTACAAAAAGTGTTGCCATATAAGGAAAAAAATTGTTGCTATTGAACCAACTACTATAGCGATTACAAAGGGTTTTGACATTTATACAAATTGTTGTAAAAATAACAGACGTCACTATAATTTTTGCAATATAGTAAAAAATATTGTTGCATATGAGTAAGCTATTCCAACAATTACAATCTACCGCAATAAGTTCAATATTGCAGCAATTAAGAAGTGCTCCTAATGCTTAAGAAACCGCTGCAGGTTAGTAGAGTTATTCATCCACTGTTACAATAATTTAGAGAATTGTTACAATTGAAATTACAATTGCAGTGGTTCCTAGATATGATTGTAGCAGTTTGAAAACCGATGCACACTAACAACAATTAACAAAATTGTTGTATTATGACATTACCAACCGCTGCAAAATAGAGTAGCTATCGAGGCGGGTATTTCATTTTGATTCCAGCAGTTGTCTAAATTGTTGCAATAGACCGTCCCAACACATCTTCTACCAACGGTTGTGTAACTGCTGCAAAATATCTTGTCACGGTTAAAAACCGCTATAAAAACTTAATAAAACCGTTGCAATAGACCTTTCATCCCGTAGTGGTTAATTTCAAAAATAGAAAAAAGTGTAAAAATTTCTCTTAACCAAATTAATTTCAATAACGACAATCAACGAACCCTATAAAAAATTTTCCACAACATATTGATCTACAAAATCAACTATGCAATAAAAAGGGCCAAAGTTCCAAATGGTTGTTGAACTGAAAAAAAAAAAATTGTAATGACGACAATCAAAACTTATAAAAATTACTCCTCAACAAATTGATTTACAAGTTGAAAAAAAAAGAAAAAAAAGAAAAACAAATTGATCTACAAAATCAACCACTGAATAAAAAACTTTCAAAACTCATCAATTTTGAGAATAATCTAAAGATATATTTTCTTTGAAACTTTAATCTCATTCCTAACTCTCTTATCCGTAATTCATTAAACACACATATATAAGTCTAATTAAAGACAAAAATTAAATTACTTATCTAATTGATTTATTTTCCATGAAGTAATTGATTAGAACATAAAGTTGTTGAATAAATAAAAGATATTTGAAATAAAAATGTCATATCTGAATTAAAAGGGTGAATATGTGATATGTCCCAAACAAAATTTCTTAAAATTATTGTTGATTAAAATTTGGCTGTTAGCTATTACATGGACAAAAAGGTGTGTTTGAGAAAAAATAATGCAATGAATTAAAAGGAGCAAAAATAATCATTTTATTGTGAAATGTGAGTTGGGTGAAACTTTAAGTGATTGATTCCATATTGACATGAAAAACAAGAATAAGCCAAGTCACCTCAAAGGGGAAATTGACATAAAGATGATAAACAAAAAGCCTCTTAGATCACGAAAATATGTAGGGTTCTAGTTCACGGAAACCACAGTAAACACTTTTACGAAACTAACAATTTAGGTCCCGTTTGATAACTATTTGGTTTTTAAAAATTAAGCTTATAAATCATATTTCCAACTTCATGCTTCTTTGTTTTTCTAATACCTTTCTTTCCTTGTTTTTAAAAACCAAACAAATTTTGAAAACTTAAAAAAGTAGTTTTCAAAAACTTGATTTTGTTTTTATAATTTGGCTAGGAATTCAAATGTGTCATTTACAAAGATGAAAACCATGATAGGGAAATTGGAAGAAATTAAACAAGCCTAATTTTGAAAAACCAAAAACCAAAAACCAAATGGTTATCAAACGGGGCCTTAACTTACGAATTCTTATTCATAACTATTATTTAATCTTTGAATTTTAGTATATGTAAGATTTAGTTTTTTTCGTGAAAATATCTATCAAAAAGTGCTAAATTTTATTATATGTATTGACCTAGTTCTAATAGTTTTATTTGATTATTCCTAATCAGCTATCAAAAAGGAAAATATACCTTGTTGGTGTAGGTAAGTAACTATCAATTATTCTTTTAAGCTTATCTTGACTATAGTTTCATATCCTTTGGATCCCTCTCATTCAGACGTGGTCTCAGTTCATTCATTTATCCCTCCTATACTCGGACGTCACAATCGATCTATATAAATAAACTGAAATCTCATTAAATCTAAACAACTTTGTTACATGTCATGCCATACAATCCATTATTAGTATTAATGTAGCAGAAAATAAAATTAAAAAAAAAAATGGATCAAATTTTACATGGGATGATTTATGTTTTCTAAATCAACTGATTAACTATTTTTTGAAATATAACGTCATTTTGAACATGTCATGTTTAGAGAGAGAGAGAGGTCCCTCATTTCTGTGGTGAGGAGCAAAAAGCACATACAAATACAAAGCAGAGAGAGGAGAGAGAGAGAAATATAATATAATAATTAATTTTGAAAAAAGGGGACATGATCTCTGAGGGTGTGTTTATTGAGATAAATAATTGGGTGAATAATTCCAAAAGCTTCACTCTCTTCCACATAACCCTCACAAGCAAAACAACTAATGCAAACATTGTGTCTCAATGCAGCCAAATTCTTTGCCTTTTCCATTTCGGAATTCGGAATTCACCTTTACTATCATCTCATCTTTTTTTTTTTACTATATTCTTTTTTATGTCACCACAATTTATTTATTCATTACCCTTCCATGTTATTCATATTAAGAATTTATTTAGAGTATGCTTTTTAATCCTAGATGATTTTTAAATGGTCTAAAAGACTTTCTACGTAAAAGTTGTACTAATGACCAAGAGATCAATGATTTAAACTCCCACTCCATGTTGTAAAAGGAAAAGTTTTATATTCAAAACATTTCTAAAGAACTTTTAAGAGATTTAAGAGTTTGGCCCTACAACTTTTTAGACACGAACGACTCTATGTTGAAATTGGTTTTACAATCTTCATTCCACAGGTATAATCTTACTAATTCTTCACTCATACATAGTTTTTACTTACTAATCTATTCTTTCTTGTTGGGAATTAGAGAGTGCAACCAAAGTCCCACATTGGCTAGATAAGAAGATGATCATAGGTTTTTATAAGGGAGGACAAGTATCTCCATTGGTATGAGACCTTTAGCTATGAGGACTTATGCCCAAAGTGGACAATATGATATATGTGGTTGTCCGATAATCCCTTACAAGTGGTATAAGAGCCATGCCCCTGACGTAGGCATTTCGTAAATTCCTCTGGTGTCGAACAAAGAATTTGTGAGCCTTGAAAAACATAGTCTTGGTGGAGATCCGTAAATGGTCTTAATTACGTTTTTGAATATTATACTGGGTTTAATTTAAATAAAATATGTTTTGTTTTGTTATTGTGATTTAGGTTTATTATATTTCTTATAGGTGTAGACCAATTTTCTCTATTATATTTTATGACGGTGTGAAAAGGTATTATTAGTTGTCCATCTAGAAAACAAAAAACCCTAGTGATCATTTGTGCATTCTCTTTCCATTTTCTCTTCCCTTAAATTAAAAAATGCATTCAAACATAAGAAAAATCTTATGTCCTCTCCCCATAGCTCTGATAGAATGCTATTATTCCTTAGTATTTTCAGGGCTATTTCTCTATTTGATGTACTGATAGTTAGTTAGCCTATCTTTATGCTCCAGGTGTCTTTGTATATGGCTTTATATACGGTATATTGGTCTGTATATTTCTTCAAGCAATACATTCTACTCAATACAGTATCATTACATCACTCTCTCTCTCTCTAGCTTTATATCAAATATAACAAGTAATTAAAATCTAGTTTGTTTTTGTGTAAAAGAGTCCATCCAAGGTTAAAAAATCTCCAAAGAGACAGAAAGATGCATTGTTATTTAAACAATAAGCATTGGAAAAGAAGATCTAATATTGACTTTGAAAAAAGATTCTTCTTTTCTTTGGACTTTCCCACACAGTTAAAAAACACTTGAATAATCTTCATCCTAATTAACATGAAAAAGAAAAACAGAAATGAAACTTCTATTTTTATTTTTATCCTATTAAGCCACAAAAACAAGTTGTAAGGGTTTGGCTGCACATGCATATGGCTAAGAAAAATACAACAACATTCAAAACCACTATTTATTGTATTATTATTTTTGGGTTAGTGAAGCAACCATTGGTATTTGGTATTATCATAAAATAACCCGAACCAGCTGACAGACATGCTTCATGGATTCACGTAGCTGTTTGGAATTTTAATAATCCAAAACACACACCAAGTTTCATACAACTCAGATTCTTCTCGAAAAGAAGCCATTGTTTTTTTTTAAATAAAATTTATAATTTTTTGGGTTAAATTTTTGTAATGATTTAAATTCAAATGTTTTTTTTTTTTTGAAAATGTTATTATATAGTGAGTCTGTTATAATGAAATATCTTTAGGAGTTTGGTTTATGCACTATCAACTATTCTGATCATCACCAATTCAAACAACCATAATGACAAAGACAATTATTATCTTCCTCAAGGTTGAAGATTCCATCTCGATTAAAAAGAAAATATTTAATTGTTACTGGATAGAGACGATGTTATCGAAAGGGTTAGCAACAAAAAGAAAAATGATATGTTATGAGCTATTCAAAATATGAAGTATGTTTAGTTAAAAACACATGAAAAATCACCCATTTGTAAAGCACTTCTAAATACTTTTTAACAATAAGCGGGTGTTTTTGCTATAGTCTTAAAGAGAGTTCTAAGCATATCTTAAATTGTGTCAGTATAAAAAACAACTAAAGTATTATAGAAAGAAGTTAAAAAAAAAAAAAAAGGGCTAAATATGTATTTCTAATTTTTCTTTAATTGCCTAAAAAAGTATCTTAACTTTTTCTGTTGAGCTTTCCAAAAAAAAAAAAAAAAACTTTTTCTTTTGAGTGGGCGTCGGGTTAACTCAACTCAAGCATCATATCATGCATTTGGAAAAAATGAAGAAAGAGACAGAAAAAGGAAAAGGTGAAAATAATAGGCAAAGGTAGGTTGGCTTCAAAGGATTTGGTGAATAATAAAATATTATTTTGTACTCTAAATTACCATAAACCAAAAACTCACGAAGTTTCATACAACACAGATTCCTTGAAAAAAGTAGCCATTTTTTTTTAAAAAAAAAAAAAAAATAATAATAAAGTTTAGGGCTAACTGTACCCCCAACATTTTGATTTCTTTTTCAATCATAAATGTAAGAAATTAATTAAATTGTGACACATTACAAATTAGAAGATACCTTTGAATGAATTGATATGAGTTGAACTATTTTTCGTATCAATGTTAAATGATATCCCGACGTTGTAGGCCCACTCATTTTTATTTTTCTAAAAAGACGATGTTAACTTTTCTTTTTCTTTGGAGGGGTTAGCTCAAGCTAAGCGTGCATGTGTTTGGAGTAACATGAGAAAAAAAAAGAAAGGATGTTGTGTGAAGAAGGGGGATTTGTTGAGAGGGAATAAAATGAAAGTGGGTATTGAGGGAGAGAGGGGTTTGAGATGAGAGAAAACAAATGCAATATCCAAAATTGAAAGGAATCTTTTTTTTTATTGTGTGTTGATGATGTGGGGGACTGAGTAGGTGAAACCCAAAGTCCATCTCAAAAGCCTTTGTAAAGAGAGGAGAGAGATGATGCCTTTTGCTGCATATGATTGGCATTGACTTGCTTGTCCAAATGTCTTTGGAAACTTTCTCTTTTTCCATCTCACTTGTGGGATTCCCATATACCATTTTCTTCTTCCCTTTTGCTTTCTCTTACAACAACTACTTTCATCTATTCCCTCTCTCTCTCTCTCTCTCTCACATGTTGGTTTAGGTTAGAGGCTTTCAGTTAATGATAAAATCTTAGTATAAAAAGTTTTGGATCAGAATCTTTTTAATTTATACATTTTAATGGTAATAAGGGTTTCTAAGTTCTTTGCTTCATGTTGAGAAAATGTTTGCCTACATTAGCTAGATAATGAAAATAAACAAATTAAAACTAGGGTGGTTGGAATTTATAATAACTGAAAAAGTCTTGTGGTAAATACTTCAATAAGCTAGATTGACTTTTTTTTTTTTTTTTTTTTTTTTTTTTTTTTTTTTTTTTTAATTTTTTTAGTGTATGCAATTTGTCTCTAATTCCTATTTAAATTATTAGAAGCTCACATGGTATATTGAATGTCATCTTAGATATATATATGAGAGAGTTTAGTTTAAGAGATGTAACTTAAATATTTTAGAACATATGAATCGAATTAAAGGACCTTACATTGGTCATACTAAATATTATAGATGATATTGTTCAATTATCTCAGACATGTGTGAGAAGGGTTGAATGATTCACCATGTAGTGGGAGTCTTTGAGTTTTAAAGTATTTTAGAAATCAATAATTGGATCAAATGTGTGTAGAACTCTTTCGGTGGAAATCGTCTACTCAAAGACAAGTTCTAATTCAATCTTTCTTCGTAGCCACTATCTAGACGCTATGGAATGAGAGAAACAATCGTATTTTCAAAGGGCTATCGCGTTCTTTACATCAGATCAGGGAGGACATTATAGCTTTATCTGGTTTTTGGTTGTCTTCCTCTTGTTCTTTCAGGAATTATGATACTTCATCTATCTTGCTAAATTGGAAGACCTTTTATGTAACCTCCATCTTTGTATGTTTCTCACCTACGTAATGAATAAAGTATCCCCTTTCTAAAAAAAAAAAAAACGACGACATACACTCTCAATATAATTTCCTTGTATTCAACTAATTGAAAGATCTATTCTTCTTGTTATGTTTCAACTACAAAGGATGAAAGTTGGCGAAAAGAAAGAAATGATGAAAAGAAAAACAAGACGTATGTTATTCCATCTTTTAAACTTATATATGGGTATAGCAGAAAAGGGGAAGAGAGGTAAAGTTTCTCAAATTGGAAAGAAATAATGGACTTATCTAAATAAAAACTTTTTATTATATTTTCGTTGAAACCGCTTTGAAACTATAATTGAGACTATTTGAAATATCTTTATATGGACTATCAATAAACTATCTATATGGTAAACTTTGGGTCACATGCTTAAACCCAAACCTAACATGGAGTATCGTCCATAAGTTATTGGTCATCCTGCATCAACCTAACCTATTGATTTTGAGCCACTTTCTCTCTTATGTTTTATTTAATTGATGTTAGAGCTATTAACATAAAGAGCCACTTTGTATTTTTACCATTTGTTTTCCAAAAATAACTAGAGTTTTTGCTTTTTATGAAAATAGACATCAGCCCATTAAAACCCAATATATTTTAGGGAAATTGTGCTAGATGGCTAGAATAAACAAGCCATTAAATTTTTTGTCTAAAAATCTTACGTATTTTGGGATGTGGCTGCCGCGAATCAAGGGACGTCCAGACAGGGGGCGTTTTTCCATTTTTACCCTTGAGTATATCTGTGCATATACAAACGCCGTATATAATGTTGTTACATGCCCAAGATCTTTTTTCTCCACATTTCGTGGGATCCTCGCGTGGTCTCTAACTGATTTCCGCAGATCCCGTTTTCTTCTCCATTCTAACGGTCAAAATCGATTTTTGTTTGTATTTCCGTTTTGTACTCATTCTCCAACCTCTCTCTCAATTAGTGTTTAAAGATCGTTCCAAATATATAGCTTAATCCAACTCTTCTTCACACTACTAGAAAAAAATTGTTACTTGACGCTTTTGGAATGTCAAATTTTAATACTCTTGACGTATTTAAAAGCATCGAGAGAACCACTGTCAAGAATAAGGGGTCGAAAATGTGACAAACGAGAAGCGTCAAGATATTCTTTCCTTGATATTTTTTAAACGTCAAGAATATTAACAGCGTTGACCTTTTTAAAGCGTCATGTATATAGATTTCTTGACATTTATTAAATATCATTTTTGTTAGAACTTGACAGACCTGACGCGTCAAATGGTACTTTATCTTGACATTTCAAAAATGTCAATTTAATAAGTTTTTGACACATTTTACATGTCATGTTTGTTTGTGATTTTTTTTTTTCAATTATAATAGTTGTTCCCTATTATCTTGGATCTCCTACAATTTGCTACATTGAGAAAGACATAATTTCGTCAACCAAATAAACAACAATACACATTCAAGATGTATCAACCAAATTTCCACCAATAACATTAACAAAATTCATATATGGACAATTCCAAAATTACAAGAACTATTAACCCAATAAAATAAGTATAACATGGTTACATATAATTTCCATAACATTATGGTGTTTGTCAAGTACAATATTGTCAATTGCAAAAATAATAATAATAATAATAATAATAATAAAAAGGGGAAAATAAAAAGCCCACATAACTCTTTGAAGGTTGATTGAACGTTGTGCAATTTGTACTTGAAGCCATTGACGATGCATAGGAACAACAAATCTGACAGATAAGAAAACAATGCAAATAAGGTAAGCAAGTGAACTAGAAAAGCTAAAACAATCCAAGCTTTAGAAGCATAACATCAAAACTTATAACAAACCTAAACAACCAAATTTTACCAACTTTTTGCTTAATAACCAAAGGTTTTAAGAAACATAAACTCTACCTACCTAGAAGTAACTCATCCCTCAACTTTCAAAAGTAATACTATGCAAATAAACAACAAACTGGTAAATTGATATTCGAACAACAATCTAAAAATTACAGTTATAGTTATATGTTCATTTCACTAAAAAAGATAACAAAAAAGAATAAGGAAAAAAAACCAAGAATGAGAACTTGTTGGTTTGGGTAACATGTACAACAATCTAAAAATTACAGTTATAGTTGATTCTTTTACTCACATTATATGTTCATTTCAAAACTAAGATGTGCTGCAACCATTCATGTTCTTAGTTTGACATCTGTTGCATTATTCACCATCTCTACTTATAAACAAATATGAAAATAGAAGAACAAGCTTTAAATTACAACTCAAAAGTAAACCCAAACTAAAAGACAATATATAAGAAATACAAAGGGAGTTGGAGAAAGTGAAAACCTCGAGTCAAGAGCATCATTTTTCCCGATTCCTTGTTGGAACATAAGTCATCTCTTCAACCACCTACAAACAAAATATTAAAGAAAAACTTGTATCAACATGGACATTTCGATGTTTCTGGTTTATAAAGTGAAACTTCAAACATACATTTATTCAGCAGCAAACGACATATATATGGCAATCCCAAATTTTCCTCGTCACTTGGAAACAAGACAAAACACTTCTATACTCAAAACTGCCCGACCACAACATCCACACACTTCCGGTACACCAAACCTTTACAACCATAAAGCGAGTCAGATCTCGCATCCACAACTCAAGCAGACATTCATAGCCAATCATAATCTATCCAAACAAAACATGCCTCCAAGTAAACCAAAAGATGCTAAGTTAACTTTAAGATCCTCATTCTGTCATCATGCCTTATAATGAAACTCATCATACTTATATGAATTCACAAGCAAAACACAAGGCTTACATCTTTTCTCAAACTGATGATCAGACCAAGTTGATATGTACTGTGAGACCAAAAGGAAGAATGCCAAGATCATTTATTCTTCCTTTGCTCAAACAGTATGGAAAAAAGAGTGTTTGTCACTCAACTACTTAGCACACATATACTTAAAAAAAAAGATAGACTTCTTTCTATGAATGAGCTGAACCCTGCTTTGGAAAGTGTGGCTACAATGTATGCACATAATCTTCTCAGACAAGGAGGAAAGAGGAAATATGGAACTAGGCAAAGTTTCTAGCTTCCAATTTGTCCTCTTTGGCTAAACTTTCTTGTAAATAATTATTCCCTAGCAATAGAGAGATGGAGAAGCTCGTGATGGAAAAAGCAGAAATAGAAGCAAGCACTTATGCAAATATCATCATAATATAACCTTGATGACCGACCTGACCAACACCGCAAGTGCACGGGTCGCAAGTAATATAAAACGAAAATATTCCGAGTATCGAATCCTCAGGGAGGTGAAGCGAAAATTAAGTGAAGCACGAATTTCTTGAATACTAAAAATACTTGGGCGAAATAATATTTAGGGACCAAAACATGAAATTAAAATGAATTTAAAATTAAAGCAATTAAAGGGTTGAAATCAATTTGATCAATCAAGAAACAAAAAAATATGGAGAAAGAGATTTTAGTGAGAAGCGGGGTCTTGAAAATCCATTAATAGCTAAATAGTTATTACAATTAACCTATCTCATTGCCCAACTAATTATAATCCTAGAATCTCCGTTAATCACATAGGATCTCCTGTCGGTTTCCCCTAATTCTAATTAATTTCTTTTAACAACCTAAGTGTCCTTAGCGCCATTAAAATTAGTTAATTATTACGCTCTGATTCATTTTAGGAATCTTAGTTTAATCAACTAATCCCGTTGTCACGACGGGCAATTAAACTAGTTGCATGGATTACGATCTATCCTAATTTCTCTTCGTTGAGTTTCCATTAAGAATCAGATCAGTAAACAATTGGCCAGATTACAAACAGCATTACGAGCATCCATACAAATAATTAGTAAAAAAGGGCAAGAGAAAGACAATTGTAATAACATTTAACTATATATTTTCATTTCAAGACCCCAAATTGGGGTTTAGCTATACATGGCTAAAATATCCACAAAATATACAATGGAAAGCATAAATATGAGCAAAATAAAAGGAAAGGAAATGACCGTTGAAGACCCCGTCGCTAGCGCTTGGAGTCCCTCCGAGCACGCCTTGAGCCTCCTAGAGTGCTCCCCAAAGCTCCCCAAAATTTTCCCACTAAGAATCTCTCAAAAAGGCTAAAAAGCCTTGAGAGAAGGCTCAAAAAGAGCCTAGGAAGGAAAGGAATGAAGGAATGAAGGAAAGAAATGAAGGAATGAAGGAATGATTGATGATAAAAATGGGCACCAAGGGAGGCTATTTATAGGCCCGGAAATAGGACAGCGTTGCGACGCTATCGGCACAGCGTCGCGACGCTGTGACGTCACCCGACTTGCTCGCCAAGAAAAGAGGATAGTGTCGCGAAGCTGTCCCCACAACGTCTCGACGCTGTGCGGTTTTCAGACCAGTGGGCGCGAATTTGGGCTTCAATCTTGGGCCAACTTCAATTCTTTTTGGACCTCTTCTTCATGGTTGACTTCTTGGGCTCCCCCTTTGACCCATGGTAGGATTTTAGGCTTGTATTGCTCAATTTTGGGCATTTTTTCCACCAAAATCCATATTATGCTCCTAAAGACCAAATAACAAATTATTTTAGAATTTCTCAATAAAAACACAATTAAAGTGCTCAAAAGCTTAATAATTAGGACTAAAATAGCGACATTTCTGACCGCTATCACACCCCCAAACTTAAATAGGACAGCGTTGCGACGCTATCGGCACAGCGTCGCGACGCTGTGACGTCACCCGACTTGCTCGCCAAGAAAAGAGGATAGTGTCGCGACGCTGTGCGGTTTTCAGACCAGTGGGCGCGAATTTGGGCTTCAATCTTGGGCCAACTTCAATTCTTTTTGGACCTCTTCTTCATGGTTGACTTCTTGGGCTCCCCCTTTGACCCATGGTAGGATTTTAGGCTTGTATTGCTCAATTTTGGGCATTCCAAAATCCATATTATGCTCCTAAAGACCAAATAACAAATTATTTTAGAATTTCTCAATAAAAACACAATTAAAGTGCTCAAAAGCTTAATAATTAGGACTAAAATAGCGACATTTCTGACCGCTATCACACCCCCAAACTTAAATAGGACAGCGTTGCGACGCTATCGGCATAGTGTCGCGACGCTGTGACTTCACCCGACTTGCTCGCCAAGAAAAGAGGATAGTGTCGCGACGCTGTCCCCACAACGTCTCGACGCTGTGCGGTTTTCAGACCAGTGGGCGCGAATTTGGGCTTCAATCTTGGGCCAACTTCAATTCTTTTTGGACCTCTTCTTCATGGTTGACTTCTTGGGCTCTCCCTTTGACCCATGGTAGGATTTTAGGCTTGTATTGCTCAATTTTGGGCATTTTTTCCACCAAAATCCATATTATGCTCCTAAAGACCAAATAACAAATTATTTTAGAATTTCTCAATAAAAACACAATTAAAGTGCTCAAAAGCTTAATAATTTAGGACTAAAATAGCGACATTTCTGACTGCTATCACACCCCCAAACTTAAGCTTTTGCTAGTCCCTAGCAAAATAAATTCGAAAGATGCATGAAATAGAATCGCTCAAGCCTCAATGATTTAGGAATTTTTAAGCTAAAATGGAAAAAATGCAAGTGGAATAAGCAAGCACCGCATACTCATGAAGAAATCTTAAAAGAGTTTGAACTTAAGATTAATGAATAGCATGCTCAAGACTTTTCTAATGATTCTTTTACTAACCTAGATTAGTCTTATGGCTTTCTCCATTTGTTTTCCCCCTACACTGGCTAAGAGCCCCTAATAGGTCGGAGTTCTTCTATCATGCAAAAAAAAGAAACTAGGGCGCCTGACATTTTTCTTTTTCATGGGGAGCAAAACTCACAAATATTTTTCACTTTCTTTTTCTTTTGCTACTCCCCCAAACTTGCATTTTGATATCTAATGGTACTAGCTTTCACACTACGGTGCAGGGACCCTTAACCCGAATTTTATTCTCTGATTGGCCTAACTGATCACACCGCAGGTAGCTCTTTTTACCCCTAGTCTTTTCTTTTGTGCAAGCAAAAAAAAAAATTTCTTTTCCAACAGATTTTTCTTTTTCTCTCTTTTTTTTTTTGTTGCTTTTCTCTCAGCAGGCATAGCATTTTTTTTTACCTAGTTCTTTAAAACAATCAAGCATGAACTCCTAGTGTTAGAAACTAAGCCTATCGGGGTGACAACAAACTTTAAAAATCATAATAAAAATCTAGATTTTCAAAGATGTCATAAGATAAGTCTATCGCATGCTTTAGACATTAAAATGAAGTATCAAAAAATTTTAAAATTTCACAATTTCTGCTATGCTCCCAGATTCCACAACATATAAACCATTTTCTTCCAAAACTTCTAAAATCACATCCTCAGCTATCATGACTATCTACTCATGCATCCAATAGAATTTAAATATGCTCAACACAACGAAAGCCTCCCCCCCAAACTTAAACTAAACATTGTCCCTAATGTTTATAAACAATAAAGCAAAAAGAGGATACTGAGACTTCCCTGAGCTAGGAGCAACTCATCCTCTTCCTTTGGATCCAGAAAAATGGGATTGTTGGAGCTTTGGGATTTGCTAAGGTGATCCTGCAAAACAAAATTGGATCACGAAGCAAAGAAAATTATTTACCGCAAATAAAACTACCTAAACTTTAAATCCTTGGGTTTCCTCCCAAGCAGCGCTTTCTTTAACGTCTTTAGCTAGACGAGGCTCGGCACGCTCACGGAGGCTCGAAATAAAAATTTTCATCGTCCTCCGGGCCTTGTAGAAAATCACGCACCGAATTGCACACTGCAAACAGGGAGAAAAAAAACTTTCTCCTGGCCCATCATCACTAAAGAGATTGTTATAATAACATTTCAAAAAATATGTAGCAACGTCAAATCTCTTTTCCAAGTCTCTATTCTCAAAACAGTTATTAACAGAGTCATCCAGCGTCATGATGTCTACTGGTCTAGGATCTAAGGATGGCCTATCAACTATGCCTATCCATTCATCAGATTCAATATCTAAATGCTCAGGATATGCCTCAGACTCAGTATTAAAAAATGAATCAACTAAGCTATCATATGACTCATCATCAGAAGAATTAAAGAATTCAAGCTCCTCTAGGTCAGATTCTATACTATTAATGCTATCAGGACCCGAATCAAAATTATTCACACTTTCAGGGTCCGACTTTATATACTCATCTGGATCAGACTCGATAGATTCAACATTATCATGATCAGACTCTAAATTATCATCTATCAAGTAATCATCTCCATGCAAATCATTATCTAACATCGACATTTCAAGCTCATTCTCAAAATCAGGCAAATCATCCATTTCAGGCATTTCTATTTCATTCTTGAAAGCAGGCAAATCTTCAATTACAGACATTTCATTCTCAAAAGCAGGGAAATCTAATTCATTTTCAAAGTCAGGCAAATCTATATCAATCAGCTCATTTTCAAACAAAGGATCATCAAAAAATGCATTAGGATTAAAATTATCATCCATATGTGCTTCTTCTAATCCTAGGCCTAGATCATATTCTACCTCATCATCATCGTCAGTCAAATATTCTGGACCTATAGAAAAGCAGGTACGCAGACTACATACAGACTCATCCTATCTAAAAATACTAAAAACAACATTTTCATCATCCACATTTAAGGTTAACTTACCTGTATGCATGCTAATTTCAGCCTTACCTGTGGCTAAGAAAGGTCTGCCTAAGATGATGGGTACCTCTTTGTCTTCCTGCATGTCAAGTACCACAAAATCTACAGGGAAGATGAATTTGTTGACTCTCACCAACACGTCCTCTACAATACCCATAGGTTGGGTAATCGATCTATCAGCAAGCTGTAGAGTGATGTCAGTGTCTTTCAAACCTGTCAAACCAATCTTCCTGTACAGTGAATAGGGCATCAAATTTATACTAGCACCTAGATCACACAAGGCCCTATCGAAAGATACTTCTCCTATAATGCAGGGAACAGTAAAACTCCCTGGGTCTTTTTGTTTTGAAGGCATCTTTCCTGAAACTATGGTACTACTGTTTTCAGACAACCTAAAAACCTCTTTTTTCAAACTTTTCTTCCTAGATAACATCTCTTTCATGAACTTCCCATAATTTGGCATATTATACAAAGCATCTACTAAGGGAATATTCACAGATAATTTTCTAAACATTTCTAGGAATTTCTGAAACTGTTCATCCAATTTAACATTTTTAAGGCGTTGAGGAAAAGGTAACTCCCTGTAGTCAAAGGTAGGACATTCGCCCCTCCTCTTGGGTGGGCTGATGTGCGACCCTTTATCAAAGTGATTGCAAGGGACTACTTCTTCCTCGCTCAGCTTCTCTTTATGTTTCTCATTTTTCTACTTTTTCTTATCTTCTTCTCTTCCTGCAAAATTGTTAGAAAAATCAAAATTCAAATCAATAGAGTTAGGAGGATGTTGGGACCTTTCAGAGGAGGCTTTTTGTGCCTCAACCCTTCCATCTTCATCCATGCTCTTTTCTTCTTTCTTTTTCTTCTTTTCTGAACTGATCTCTAGCTATCTACCACTTCTCAGTGTCACCATCTTACACTGCTCTCTCAGATTGGTTTCAGTGTCGCTAGGAAACTTCCCTTTCTGAAGGGCATTCACCGCTGTAGCGATCTGACTTATCTGAACTTCCATATTCTTAAGAGCTGTGTCGTGGTTATTAACCGCTATCTGGAGATTCACATTTAACACCTTCTGCTCCTTGATAAACATGGCCACCATCTCTTCCAGGCTGTTTTTCTTTTCAGGAACACTGGTCTAAGCAAATCCTGGCGGTGGCTGCAATACGTTCTTGGTGTTCGAATAAGAAAAGTTCTCATGATTGTGCAGACTGGGATGGTAGAAGTTCGGTACTCCTTGAGTGAATGCTCTATTTCCCACATATTGAACTTCTTCAACATCTTGATTATCCTTCTTTGAGTATCCTTCAGCTAAGGTGGAAATGGATTTGACCACCTCAGATGAAGTCAGCTTATTCAAAGCGTTTGTCAAAGATGCTATCTGTGCCTTCAGAGAGCTTGACTCATCTATTTCATAAATGCCAGCCTTCTTTGCAATTATCCCCCGTTCTGTCGGCCACTGGTAACTGGTTGTTGCCATTTCCTCTAAAAGATCCTTGGCTTCTGTCATTGTCTTGGAAAGAAAACTCCCTCCTGCTGATGTGTCTAGAACCGTCTTGGTGGAAGGATTCAGTCCATTGTAAAATAACTACACCTGGAGCCAATCTAGGTAACCATGTTGCGGGCACTGCCTAACAATCTCCTTATTGTTGGGTTTTATGCCCTAAAACTCGTAGATAGTGAATGTAAACAAATTGTATACTTGTTTCAATAAAGTGTTATTGAGTTTCTACAATAAAGTGTTATTGTTAAATATTGCACAATTTGACCCAAATCCAATAAACTAAGATCTAAGGTTGTTTACATGTGACTTGAACTAGTATGTGGGGACATACGGGGATTGGTGTTCAAGTAACAACCTAAAAGGTCTATAGTACAAGGATAATGTTGGGTACCTTATCCTGGTAACACTATGTGATACGGCCCGCTTTGTATTCGATACAGACGTATTAATCCAAGGCGTCCATGTAGGAGACATGCGAGCGGGGGTATCCTATGCAATGAGTTTGCATAAGACCGGACCACGAAATAGTAAACCACTAGATGTAACACCGTTAACTAGTTAGTTTACTGTTTCAATACGATGACCTAGGTAACTCAGTCTTAATCCTGAGTGTGTCATGAACTCCTTCTCATGAGGGATTGTCCTTTGATTAGCATGGGTGAGAGTGGCCAATACGCCGACTCATTATGCCTTCCTTTTTGGGGACAAGACCGAGTGGGAGGCTGGGGACATGACAACACAAGAAGGAATTCACTCCTTCCCACATCTAGGAGAAGTAGATGAGTGTTCCCTTAAGTGGTGACTCCGGGACTTGAACAAAGGGATCCCGCCCTCTCACTGGCCCGAGAGGGACTTTCTGTTTAATGGTTGGACCATAAACAGGTTGTTCATTATAGGAGCACTGTTACTTAAGGAGACAGATGTAACACAAGGGTAAAACGGTAATTTGACCCAGCCGTGATTACGAACACTCGTGGAGGATTGACTTACCGGCATAGGTCTACATCCATGGACACAGAAATGTTCTACAGTGAGAAGAGTTCAGCTGTGGGTCTTTAGTGGAATGACCCACAGTTAATGAATATTGGTTAACCTGATTAATGAGTTTAATCTATTAACCTCATATCATTGGAGCTTCTGATCTGTAGGTCCATTAGGTCCCCCTGCTAGCTCGTAAAGAGTAATTAGGAACAAATATATCTTGAGAGAATTTGAATAGTTCAAATTCATATTGGGAATTAAGTTAATTGTACGAGATACAAATTAATATAATGTATGGTGATGCATTAAAATATTTGAAAGAGTTCAAATATATGTCTAATTAAATATATGGTATTTAATTAGAAGATAAATTAATTAATTATGAATTAATTAATTATTCAATTTAGTTTAAATTAAATGAGATTTAATTAAACTATAGTCTATGAGAGAAATAAATATTTGAAGAAGTTCAAATATTAATATGAATTTGATTCATATTAAATTTATAGGATATAAGAGAATTTGAAGGAGTTCAAATTTTAATATGAATTTGATTCATATTATAGAATTAATTAATTGAAGGCCTGAAATTAAATATATGATATTTAATTGGGTAATTAATTAATTAACTAATAGAAGGTCTGAAATTAAATATATGATATTTAATTGGTGATTAATTAATTTAAAGAATTAATTAATTGGAAATTAATCAATTATGAAAATGATTAATTACTTATGGAAGTAATTAATCATTTATGGAAATGATTTAATCACTTATGGAAGTGATCAATCATTTATGGAAAAGATTAATCAATTATGGAATTGATTAGTTATGGAATTGATTAATTATGGAAAAGATTAAATCAATTATGGAAATAATTGATTTTAAATGAATATTTTATTCATGGTCTTTCTCCTATAAATAGAACACTAACCCTAGGGTTTATGTGATAGAACATATGGCCACCATAAGGCCCTCTCATATTCTCTCAACCCAAGAACTCTAGGGAGAATTTTCTCTCTAGAGTTTTTCCCATTCAAGATTAGGTAGTCCCACAACTACGTTCCTAATCTCAGAGTTATAGCGGGGAAGATCAAATGGTGGTGTTCTTCGTTGTTGCAGAGCAATCAAGAATCATGTCCGTTGAATTATTCAGAGTCGTCAACGGAGGTATGTTTTTCACCGCTTAACCTTTTGCCAATGTATTGGTATTTTGTAGAATAAAATTAATTTACGAACGGTCCAATTACGCTTCCGCTTTAACGGAATTGGGGAATTCCAAATCCTTTCAATTGGTATCAGAGCCGATCGTAGATTTAATTTCGTTTCTCTAAAATTAGCATTGGTTCAATGGTGGGTATTTTAATTTCATATATGTGATATTGTTTTAATTTACAAAATTGATTATTTAGGCATATTTGTTGGCATTAGATTTATACTTTTGATTAGATCAATTGTAAATGCCAAAAAAGGAAAATATTTGAAGACCAAGATATGTCTTGGATTTAAATTATTGTAATTTAAATTGCTTTCAATTTCTTAGGATATACCAAATATGCCGGTCAATTTTGGTACTTTTAATTTAATTATGCATGTGATGTATGTATTAAATTAATTGATTGTTGCATAAAGTATGTCATTTAGCTTAAAATCCCACCATAGGTTAAGCATATTCGTGCATAGTTATTATTATAAATGTTATAATGTATGAAATATGTATGAATTTTATTTTCATGAGTATTTAATATAAATTGTTAAGATTAAATGGATGAAAATTGAGAAGCATTGAGCATGAAATTACTTTAGTAAATAATATAAAGAGTTATATTTATGAAAGTAATTTATATGCTTATTTATTTTCATGAGCAATTAATATAAAGTGTTATGTTAATGTATGAAAATGTGATTGCTTATTTTAATTTTCTTGGGTAATTAATTTAAGAGTTAGATTAATTGAAGAAAATTAATTTGCATCTAGCATGAAATTACTTTAGTTTAAAAATATAAAAAGTTATATTTATGAAAGTAATTTATATGCTTATTTATTTTCATGAGCTATTAATATAAAGTGTTATGTTAATGTATGAAAATTTTCTTGGGTAATTAATTTAAGAGTTAGATTAATTAAAGAAAATTAATTTGCATTGAGCATGAAATTACTTTAGTTTAAAAAATATAAGAGTTATATTTATATTAGTAATTTACATGCTTAATTTTCATGAGCTATTAATATAAGTGTTATGTTAATGTATGAAAATGGTAATGCTTAATTTTAATTTTCTTGTATAATTAATTTAAGAGTTAGGTTAATTAAAAGGAAATTAAATTGCATTGAGCATGACATTACCTTAGATTAATATAATTGTTATATTTTTGGTATGTCATGTATGCTAATGTATGGTTTTATAAATTAATTAGAATTTGATTGTTAATTTATTCACCATAGTAGCATGTTATAGGGTTAATTCATTAAAATTTATAATAGTTATAAAATTAATGAATAGAAACCGTTAACCTATAACAAAGAATTGCATGCAAACATAGGATCTTAGGATAAATGAATTAATTTTAAAATGTTTAAAATTAATTAGACCTAAGATCTCATTTCTAATAGGATTAGAATTATTCTTACTTAGAATTAAAATTAGTTTTAATTGACTAAGTAGGAAAAACATTACTATGATTATAAGGGAACTCCACCGGTTAAGTTCTGTCTAAGGCTGGGGGTATTTAAGCTGACGGTTTACGGAACACCTCCTACCTGGGAACTGATTCGGAATACCGGAGTTGAATTAATCATAGTTAAATGTTAGCATGCAATGTCACTAGGTTTGTTAAAAGTATTTAATACACCTAGATCTTTAGAGTAAAGACCTTACATTACTGTGGTTATAAGGGAACTCTCTCGGTAAAGTTCTGTCTAAGGCTGGGGGTATTTAAGTTGACGGTTTACGGAACACCTCCTACCTGGGAACTGACCCGAACCTTGAGTTGAATTAACCATAGTAATGTTGACTTGCAATGTTGGGTTTATTAAAAGAAGTTTAATTCACCTAAAACATTGCAGTTGAATCCTTTCCATAATTGTTATAATAGGATCAGACTTAGATAGATTGACTTAGCCGAATTTTATCTAAGTTAAACAACCCTAAATTAACCTTAGGACATTTTCAGTGGGAGGAAAATTACAAAACGAGATTTAAATCAAGTTTTGCTCCTACGTCCCTATATTCACAATGTGAGGTTCATGCTCGGCTTCGAGTCGCCTTAGGAGCGGCCTCCCTTCGGAAAGTGTTTGCATGGGTCAATATCAGGGTGAATGGGAAAAATGTCTAGAGTAAGTGGGAGCAGGACACGTGTCAACGTATCCCTCGGTCTCCGCCCCTAGTTCGCACCGTGAGAGTCCTATGATCCGCCTGCAGGTTGTCTTGGCGCAACCATCCCTTCGGAGGGCCTGATCATAGGATTCGGAACACCGTGAACTCCTGAATAGGATAAGGTCACTTAGGCTAATCACCAACAGTTGTCTTTCCCTTCGGTAGCCTGTTGGTGCGTGCCTCTGAGATCTGAAAGTGGGAGGGTTACACTTACGGGGATGAGTTAAATGTGTTAACTAACCCTTGACCGAACAACGGTAACTAAACGCTAACGGAATATGAGTTATTCTGGTGTTAGAGTTTGGTTGAGATTGTCTCAATTCAGAGGAGGAGTAGCTGACCACCCTTCGGTGGCTGTTGTTCTAAACCTATGAAGTATCGTTGCAAAAACTAAATCAATAGTTTTATAGGGTTTCTTTGATTGCTTATTTGTTTTTGCAGAATTTGATTGGATTATTTGTAATGGGTTAGTGCAATTAATAATACAAGTAATTTGTTACTTCAGCAATTTTATAATAATTTTATGTGTATTGTCTTACGTCATTTTATAAATAACGGTAATACAACAAGCTTAAACGACAAATTGTGGTAAATAAGTCTAGGATTATTCTTAACTGAGGAATGTCCTCATGCCCCATATGTTTAATTCATTAAGAATTGTTCTTGGTGAATATGACATAGAACCTTGCTTAGCAAAAGGAGAACTTGTTCAAGACCGTAATTTTCATTTACCTGTCTTGAAAACGTGACTAGTGAAGAATAGTGATTCTCCCTGAATACTTGATTCAGGGGCCACAAATCACGTGTGTTCTTCTTTTAAAGGAATAAGTTCCTGGCAAGAGCTTGCTGCTTGTGTAATAACTCTCAAAGTTAGAATTAGAGAGGTTATTTTGGTTATATCAGTGGGGAACATTAAGTTATTTTTCTCAGTGGGAGAAAACACATATTATTAGATAATGTGTATTTAATTCCTAAGATCAAAAGAAATTTGATTTCTGTGTCTTATTTGCTGGAACAATGTTACTCTTTACCTTTCTCTGCTAACGCAGTTTTTGTTTCAAGAAAGGGAGTTGACATTTGTTTAGCTTTACTGGAAAGTAACCTAAATGTTTTAAGACTAATCAAGAGTAAAGCAGTCATGAACACTGAGTTGTTTAAGACTGCTACTACTCAATGTGAAAAGAGGCAAAGTTTCTCCTAAAGGAAAATACATTTCTTTGGTTTTAAGGTAGACCATATTAATCTCAATATGATTAGGAGATTGGTCAAGAGTGAACTTCTAAGCAAGTTAGAAGATGACTCTCTACTACCTTGTAAGTCATGCCTTATGGGCAATATGACTGATAGGTCTTTTACTGGAAAAGATCTAAGAGCTAAAGAGCCCTTGGAGCTTGTACATTTGGATCCTTGTGGTTCAATATGTTAAAGCAGTGGGAGGGCATGAATCATTTTTTTTGGATGATTATTCAAAGGTATGAGTATCTTTACCTAATGCAACTTAAGTCTGAAGCTCTTGAGATATTCGAAGGGGCTTAGGACTGAAGTTGAAAACTTGTTAGGTGAGATGATAAAAACACTTCGATCTGATCAAAGTGTTGAGTATAGGGATTTGAGATTCCAGGACTATTTGATAGTACATGGGATCACACCCTAAATCTCATTTAGGAGAAATGGAACCTTATTGGATATGGTTCATTCCATGTTGAGCTATGCTCAATTGTCTGACTCGTTTTGGGGTCATGCAGTGTTGACTGCATTGCATACTGCAGTAGGCAACCCCAAAGAAAACGAGAAGTGGATACTTCTTCAATTCACAAGAGAATAAAGAATTTGTATCGACAAATGCTAAATTCTCAGAAGAAGTCCACATCAAAAATCATAAACCACAAGAGTAAAGTCGGTTTAAGTAAGTTAACTAATGAAGCTACAGTAACATCCACAAGAGTTGTTGATGAGGTTGGCTGTTCAACAAGAGTTGTTGATGGATCAATGCAACTAGTCAGACACATCCATCTCAATAGTTGAGAGTGCCTCGATGTAGTGGGAGGGTTATATTATAACCTGAACGTTACATGGGCTTGATTGAAGCCTAGGTCATCATACTTGATGATGGCATTAGAGGATTCATTATCTTTTAGAAAGAAAATGAATGATGTTGACAACGACCAGAGGATTAAAGCCATGAACCTAGAAATGAAGTCTTTTGTATTTCACTTCCATCTGGGATCTTGTAGATCTGCTTGATGGGTAACACCTATTAGTTACAAGTGGATTTACGAGAGGAAACGAGACATTCATGTCTTAACCAGAAGGGTTCATACAACAAGATCAAAAGCAAAAGGGTTTGCAAGCTTAAGTGATCCATTCATGGATTGACCTAAGCATTTCGATCTTGAAATATAAGATTTGATATAGTGACCAAATCTTTTGGCTTTAATCGGAACATTGGTGAGTCTTGTGTTTACAAGTGATCTTCAATAGTTTAGTAGCTTACTTAGTGTTGTATATGATTGATATCCTAATCATTGGGAATGATGTAGGTTATCTTACTGACTAGTAAAAGGAGCTAGCAGCTCAATTCCAAATGAAAATTTGGGAGAAGCTGAGTTTGTTCTTGGGATCCAAATTTTTTAGGAACCGTAAGAACAAAAAGCTATCCTTGTCTCAAGTATCTTATATCTACAAAATGTTAGTTAGATATAAGATGCAGAATTCCAATAAGGGTTCACTACCTTTTAGACATGGAATTCTTTTGTCTAAGAAAATGTTTCCTAAGACACCTCAAGAGGTTGAGGACATGAGACGAATGCCCTATGCAATAGGGATTGTCAGTAAGTATCAATCTAATCCAAGATTTGATCACTGGAAAACCGTTAAGAATATCCTCAAGCATCTTAGGAGAACGAGGAACTATATGCTCGTGTATGGGACTAAGGATTTGATCCTTACAGGATACACTGACATGGATTTTAAGACTGATAAGGATTTAAGGAAATCTACATCAGCATCTATGGTCAATCTTTACAAATGAGCTATAGTATGACATAGTTACAGTCTTGACCATATAGGCCGAAAATATAGCTACTTGTGAAGCAGCGATAGAGACTGTATGGCTTAAGAAGTTCTTGACTGATTTGGAATGTGTTCCAAATGTGAACTTGCCCATCACACTTTATAGTGGTACAGTGGTGTTATGGCAAATTCAAAAGAACCTCGCAGCCCAAGACAAACAAACACATTGAATTGAATGAGATTTTGCTGATTAATTCACGAAGGCTCTCTCGGCTAAAGTGTTTGAGGGTCATCTAGAAGGTCTAGGTCTACGAGTTATGTACAAAAATGAAATCTAGGGCAAGTGGGAGAAATGTAATTGGTATAGTGATACCATTATGTAATGGGTATAGTGATGCCCTAGTTTATTGTATTTGTACATTGTATATGTTTTATACATGTATTTATACACCTGCTGCTGTATAGATTATTGTACATCCCACTAAACTAGAGTTTTAGTTCAAGTGGGAGTTTGTTGGGTTTTATGCCCTAAAACTCGTAGATAGTGAATGTAAACAAATTGTATACTTGTTTCAATAAAGTGTTATTGAGTTTCTACAATAAAGTGTTATTGTTAAATATTGCACAATTTGACCCAAATCCAATAAACTAAGATCCAAGGTTGTTTACATGTGACTTGAACTAGTATGTGGGGACATACGGGGATTGGTGTTCAAGTAACAACCTAAAAGGTCTATAGTACAAGGATAATGTTGGGTACCTTATCCTGGTAACACTATGTGATACGGCCCGCTTTGTATTCGATACAGACGTATTAATCCAAGGCGTCCATGTAGGAGACATGCGAGCGGGGGTATCCTATGCAATGAGTTTGCATAAGACCGGACCACGAAATAGTAAACCACTAGATGTAACACCGTTAACTAGTTAGTTTACTGTTTCAATACGATGACCTAGGTAACTCAGTCTTAATCCTGAGTGTGTCATGAACTCCTTCTCATGAGGGATTGTCCTTTGATTAGCATGGGTGAGAGTGGCCAATACGCCGACTCAATATGCCTTCCTTTTTGGGGACAAGACCGAGTGGGAGGCTGGGGACATGACAACACAAGAAGGAATTCACTCCTTCCCACATCTAGGAGAAGTAGATGAGTGTTCCCTTAAGTGGTGACTCCGGGACTTGAACAAAGGGATCCCGCCCTCTCACTGGCCCGAGAGGGACTTTCTGTTTAATGGTTGGACCATAAACAGGTTGTTCATTATAGGAGCACTGGTACTTAAGGAGACAGATGTAACACAAGGGTAAAACGGTAATTTGACCCAGCCGTGATTACGAACACTCGTGGAGGATTGACTTACCTGCATAGGTCTACATCCATGGACACAGAAATGTTCTACAGTGAGAAGAATTCAGCTGTGGGTCTTTAGTGGAATGACCCACAGTTAATGAATATTGGTTAACCTGATTAATGAGTTTAATCTATTAACCTCATATCATTGGAGCTTCTGATCTGTAGGTCCATTAGGTCCCCCTGCTAGCTCGTAAAGAGTAATTAGGAACAAATATATCTTGAGAGAATTTGAATAGTTCAAATTCATATTGGGAATTAAGTTAATTGTACGAGATACAAATTAATATAATGTATAGTGATGCATTAAAATATAAAGTTTAATTTTAGATTAAACTTTATTATATTGAGAGATTGATATATTTGAAAGAGTTCAAATATATGTCTAATTAAATATATGGTATTTAATTAGAAGATAAATTAATTAATTATGAATTAATTAATTATTCAATTTAGTTTAAATTAAATGAGATTTAATTAAACTATAGTCTATGAGAGAAATAAATATTTGAAGAAGTTCAAATATTAATATGAATTTGATTCATATTAAATTTATAGGATATAAGAGAATTTGAAGGAGTTCAAATTTTAATATGAATTTGATTCATATTATAGAATTAATTAATTGAAGGCCTGAAATTAAATATATGATATTTAATTGGGTAATTAATTAATTAACTAATAGAAGGTCTGAAATTAAATATATGATATTTAATTGGTGATTAATTAATTTAAAGAATTAATTAATTGGAAATTAATCAATTATGAAAATGATTAATTACTTATGGAAGTAATTAATCATTTATGGAAATGATTTAATCACTTATGGAAGTGATCAATCATTTATGGAAAAGATTAATCAATTATGGAATTGATTAGTTATGGAATTGATTAATTATGGAAAAGATTAAATCAATTATGGAAATAATTGATTTTAAATGAATATTTTATTCATGGCCTTTCTCCTATAAATAGAACACTAACCCTAGGGTTTATGTGATAGAACATATGGCCACCATAAGGCCCTCTCATATTCTCTCAACCCAAGAACTCTAGGGAGAATTTTCTCTCTAGAGTTTTTCCCATTCAAGATTAGGTAGTCCCACAACTACGTTCCTAATCTCAGAGTTATAGCGGGGAAGATCAAATGGTGGTGTTCTTCGTTGTTGCAGAGCAATCAAGAATCATGTCCGTTGAAGTATTCAGAGTCGTCAACGGAGGTATGTTTTTCACCGCTTAACCTTTTGCCAATGTATTGGTATTTTGTAGAATAAAATTAATTTACGAACGGTCCAATTACGCTTCCGCTTTAACGGAATTGGGGAATTCCAAATCCTTTCACTTATATCTCTCCCATGCCTCGTAAAGTTGCTCCTCGTCTAACTGTCTGAAAGTTCCGATCTCTGTCCGGAGCTTCGTCGTGTTGGCAGGAGGGAAAAATTTCGTCAGGAATGCCTGGGCAAGCTCGTCCCATGTGCTGATACTGCCCGTCTCGACTGATTCGAGCCAATCTTTAGCTTTATCTTGAAGAGAAAATGGGAATAACCTCAATCTTATCGTGTCGGCTGAAACTCCATTCATCTTTACAGTCCCGCAAATCTCCAAGAATGATTGCAGATGCGAATGTGGATCCTCCGAAGGATGTCCCTTAAACGAATTGTCTCGCGCCATCTGAATCAATCCCGTCTTTAACTCGAAATTATTTGCTTGGATTGGGGAGTAAACGATGCCTGAATTCTTGGTTGGGAGGACTGGATGTAAAAAGTCTCTGATTGCCTTGGGAGCTTCATCTTGATGGGCCTTTACTTCCGTTAGTCTTTTCTCTCTACGAATAGATCTGAGTGTCCTGGTAATTTCAAGATCTAAAGGAAACAATTCAACCACCTTATGTCTTCGCATGCAACACTCCCAAACAATCGAAAGAACCAAACAATCGAAAGAACCAAACAAAAACAAAAATAAAATAATATTCACAAGAAATATATTTACAACCTAAATTACTATTTATCCCTTTCTTTTTAATATCAAGAAAAAAAATACTTTGCTTAAAAATCAAACCTCCCCGGCAACGGTGCCAAAAACTTGATGACCGACCTGACCAACACCGCAAGTGCACGGGTCGCAAGTAATATAAAATGGAAATATTCCGAGTATCGAATCCTCAGGGAGGTGAAACGAAAATTAAGCGAAGCAATGAATTTCTTGAATACTAAAAATACTTGGCGAAATAATATTTAGGGACCAAAACATGAAATTAAAATGAATTTAAAATTAAAGCAATTAAAGGGTTGAAATCAATTTGATCAATCAAGAAACAAAAAAAATATGGAGAAAGAGATTTTAGTGAGAAGCGGGGTCTTGAAAATCCATTAATAGCTCAATAGTTATTACAATTAACCTATCTCATTACCCAACTAATTATAATCCTAGAATCTCCGTTAATCACATAGGATCTCCTGTCGGTTTCCCCTAATTCTAATTAATTCATTTTAACAACCTAAGTGTCCTTAGCGCCATTAAAATTCGTTAATTATTACGCTCTGATTCATTTTAGGAATCTTAGTTTAATCAACTAATCTCGTTGTCACGACGGGCAATCAAACTAGTTGCATGGATTACGATCTATCCTAATTTCTCTCCGTCGAGTTTCCATTAAGAATCGGATCAGTAAACAATTGGCCAGATTGCATACAACATTACAAGCATCCATACAAATAATTAGTAAAAGAGGGCAAGAGAAAGGCAATTATAATAACATTTAACTATATATTTTCACTTCAAGACCCCAAATTGGGGTTTAGCTATACATGGCTAAAATATCCACAAAATATACAATGGAAAGCATAAATATGAACAAAATAAAAGGAAAGGAAATGACCGTTGAAGACCCCGTCGCTAGCGCTTGGAGTCCCTCCGAGCACGCCTTGAGCCTCCTAGAGTGCTCCCCAAAGCTCCCCAAAATTTTTCCACTAAGAATCTCTCAAAAAGGCTAAAAAGCCTTGAGAGAAGGCTCAAAAAGAGCCTAGGAAGGAAAGGAATGAAGGAATGAAGGAATGAAGGAATGAAGGAATGATTGATGATAAAAATGGGCACCAAGGGAGGCTATTTATAGGCCCAGAAATAGGACAGCGTTGCGACGCTATCGGCACAGCGTCGCGACGCTGTGACGTCACCCGACTTGTTCGCCAAGAAATGGGACAGCGTCGCGATGCTGTCCCCACAACGTCTCGACGCTGTGCGGTTTTCAGACCAGTGGGCGCGGATTTGGGCTTCAATCTTGGGCCAACTTCAATTCTTTTTGGACCTCTTCTTCATGGTTGACTTCTTGGGCTCTCCCTTTGACCCATGGTAGGATTTTAGGCTTGGATTGCTCAATTTTGGGCCTTTTCCCACCAAAATCCATATTATGCTCCTAAAGACCAAATAACAAATTATTTTAGAATTTCTCAATAAAAACACAATTAAAGCGCTCAAAAGCTTAATAATTTAGGACTAAAATAGCGACATTTCTGACCGCTATCAAACCTCCCATAAAAAATATAGACAACTCATTGTAATTCTGCAGATCCCATGTAAGGTTAGAACTCGTAACAATAGGCGATTATTAAAAATTAAATAAATACTATTAACGAAAATAACTTATCATGGTTGAAGATGCCTAGAAGGCTAAAAATGACAAGGGAAAAATACATTCCTCTTTTCATCAATATTCAAGTTTCAACACCAGTTTTCATATTTATCTCGTAATGCCAAATACAATAACCACATAGCAACTAGCAAGTAACAACCACCCAAAGATTAAAAAGAACATGCAGGATATAATGTCACAAGAAAGTATAGTACAGTTAGATGCCTGCCTCTTCCTCAATTAGTTGAAAAGAAGCCCAAAACAATCTTAACCTCGGACCCTCAGCAATTGCATGCAAGCTTAGAGGTTGCTTGGCATGACATTCTGCAAATTCAAATACCTCATTTTCCATACTTCTCCTACGTTCAAAAGCATCTAGAAAATCCAAAATCTTTCCTTTAACTACATCTAATGCATGCTTCGGATTAATTTGATCATCAGCCTTCATGCCACTGCAATAAAAAAAATATATAAATAAAATATAAAACCTCAAAGTAAACAGGAGTAGACATAAAGTGCAGATATACACATCAAATAACAACGCAACACACTGAAAATTATATTTGTTAGCGACAACATATCTCAACCTTGTAAACTGTGCACCCTTACCTACCAGAAAAGGTTGGGTTATCTGAGGCTGAATCGGTTTGAGAGATGATATTTCCAGGTTGATTAGACTTTGGTAAAGATATTACTCCAGCCATATATGTTAGAAATATACTGGTCATCAGAAGCAATTGATCAACAAAAAGTACCTCAGAGGCTGTTGTTCCATCAACGTTTACCAAAGACCTTAGGTAAGCATGTTCTCTGAAGGTCTTCCTGGGAGCAGGATTTACAATTAAGTTTGAGCCACAAAAACCACTAAGAACATCAAATTGTACTTTCTACACATGAAGAACCAATAAGAACAAGGCATTCAGTTTATACTTATTCTTAAGACAAACCAAAGCTTACAAAAAGATGAAATCATTTTTGAGAGCCTCCCCTAAAAAGAAACTATGCAATAACATTTTCATTAAGAGAGCATAAGGAACCATAAATAATCACCACTGAGACACACCGTTCAGTTTATTTTCTCTTTCTAATGTCTCAAGACTGTTGCACACAAAAACAAGTTTGAACTTTAATAGTCACTTCCTAACCTTATCAAGACTTCTAGACATTCCAAAAAATGGCTAACATAACTAGGGCCAATATTAAATGTATGCAGGAAAGGTAAGAAGTATCGTCTTGAGATAAAATAAAATTGAAGGTAAGGAAATAAGCAAAATCAGTTAACCTCTGTTCTCTTTTAAATCTGAAATTGCATGGTGCAAAGCTTTTGACTTTGAAGGGAGTTCTTCAAACTTGCAGCTTGATAGATGGTGTGATAGTCACATAGCTACTTACGTAAAGGCCAACTCAACATGCTACAACTAATTATAACATTCTCATGCCACACTCATGCTTCCAAAAGAGTAAAACAATCATGTTCTCCAATTCTAAGGCTAACCATTCATACTTATCTCATGCTAGCATAATGACATAATGAATACATGGGTCCAAAGCATACGACATAAACCAAAAAGCTACTTACATTAGCCCAACAAATCCTTGATTAACTTCTAACCAATTTTCCTTTAATTCCAAGACTTCAAGCAACTACACAAAAGGAAAAAGCATTCGTAAAATCCGCATATTATTAAAACAAATGAGCACAAGGTGTCAATCCAATTTGGGGTGAACTAATACTCGAAACTCACCCAAAGCAGAAACTTAGCTTGCTGTCCGGGCTCTCAAATCCACCTAAATTCAACAATTTAATCACCAAACGCTATGGGCATCTTAAATTCAATAGCCAAAATCAATGGGTATTCATCTAACACACATAAATCATTCAAAACTTGACTTAATTCACTTACCCAATGACGAACTCGCTCAAAGATGCTCGACCCAATGACAACTCTCTTAGCCTCCAAGCCTTTAACCAACTACATTAGAAGGGAGAAACAAGCTTAAAACTCGTAGACCTTCTAAATCACGAGACATACGGGGTTAAATCAATTTTAGGAGAGATTTAACTCCCCAAGAACTTACCTAAACAAAAATTAAGCTTGCTGTCCAAGCCCTCCAATTCTGCTCCAAAACGACAAATACAATCCCGAATGCCATGAAAACCTTGGAAACAATTGCCACAATGAATGGGTAAGCCTCTAGCACCATAAAACCAACAAAAACTCGAGCTCAAGTCACTTACCCACTGAACGAAATGCTGGAAAAACAGAGAAAACGATCCCGAACAATGCTGGTTGCGCCCAATGACACTGCTGCAGGAGAAACAATGCAATCATGACCACACCCACGCTGCTACAACACCCAAAACAGAGGGGAAAGAGACCGAGAGTGAGGGAGCTAACGATTAAGAGAGAGATCGGGCAAGAGAGATGCGAAATCAACCTTTAAATCGCGCGCAAACTCGCTTGAAACGGTCTGCCCAGCTGCTGTCCGCCGTCGTGGTCCGAGCTCGCCGGAGGAGGAGTCACGGAGGGAGGTGAAGGGAGGGCTGGCCGAATCGAAGAAGGGAACGGTTTGCTGCAGAGGGAGGCTCTCGAAGTAGAATAAGAAAACAGAGAGATGGTCGTGGTATACACGAATAAGAAGAGAAGTTCTTGGGCGCTGGAAAATCACGATAGAATGAGAGGAAGTTGCTGCAAGCCAGTCGAAACCGAAAACGCAGAGGGCTGAGGGTGAAGGATCGTGTGGCTCAACAAACAGAAGAAGGAAATTAGGGTTGATACAAGTAAATCGGGATAAAACTTGACATTTTTTAAATGTTAAGTAAATTGTTATAGTTCTCGACATTTTAAAGGTGTCAAGTATTTTGTGGCGTGCAACAAAATCCGAAAAACTCCGTCAAACTTCGCCTTCATCGTTTTCTCCATCTCTTTTTCTTTTTTTTTTTCTTATTTTCTTATGTTTTTTAATATAGTTTGTTTCTCTTCCCCCTCTTTTTTTTTGTTATTCCTTCTCCCTTCCCTTCTTTTTTTTCTTTTCTTCTTTCTGTTTCTCTCCCTTTTTTTTCTATCTTTTCGTATCTTTTTTTTTGTTTCGCCGGAGTTACACAAAACAGACATAAACCGACCGACCGACAGTGAGTTCAGTCGGTCGGTGTCACCAAGCTCTAAAAAACCGACAAAAACTAAAATCGATCGACTGATATGTCTGTGGTCGGCGTCGATTTTTGCCCAAAATCGACTCCGACCGATCGATGAACACCCGTATACGAAACAGAGTCTTAGAATAGAGTCAACAACTCTAAAACATGTATATATCAGTACAGACAGACAAGTAACAGAGACACGGACAAATAAAAAAAGGAGTTATTGTTGGGGCAAATATAGGACTCAGAAGCATGGGTCATATATAAAAACGTTCTTCATATTGTTGGGGCAGACACACAACTCAAATCCATTTTTCATTTAATAAGCATGGATCATATATGTAAACATTCTTCATATGCAGGCATGGGGTAATATACATACATATAATAGTACAGACACGAAACAACGTTTTAGAATAGAGTCGTATTCAACCAAATTTACACACTTGAATTCAAAGAACAAAGTCACGTCAAAATAGATACTGCTCAACTTTAGATTCCAATACACACGAGCACTCCATAAACGGTGTAAATAATATGTATATATTAATTCATACCACTCGGACAGTGTCACCTTCTTTAACTACGTTCATCTTCATCCTTTTGTCCTTTTTTTTTTTTTTCACTTTTCTGTTTCTTAACAGCCACCTAGATGATTTGCACAAAAAACAAACAACTTATAACACCTTGTCAAGTTTTTGGGTATCAAGTGTGAATGTGGGTCGACTTTATACCTTTTCATCAAGTTTTGTTTTCTTTTTTCGTCATCCTTCCTCCACGTCATCACTTGAGGAGTGATCATTAGTCACAGTCGTCATCGTCAGTGTCATTCTTAGACGTGTCATCACTTGTATCAGGGGCAACCTTTCCAGTATAATTAGTCAAAAAGCGTATATAATATAGACCATAAATAAAATGTGATGTAAAATACGGGGGTTGTGAATTTTTAGTGTAATTACCTCGGGGGCCATGATTTTCTCTTTCTCTGTGTCTTTTGTTTGTTTCAACCGTCTTTTTTTCTTTTTGCTACCTGTTTCAGCGTCCTTCTTGATCTTGCAAATTATGAACAAACGGGGATGGATAACCTAAATAGAATGAACACATTTACTTTCTATCTAAAAGGGAGGCATTTAACTGTGTTTACCTCATCGTCAGTCTTCTTCTTCCTATAAGGGGGGGGGGTATTTAACTGGGTTTACCTTCAACCGTTCACTCGCTCTCGTTGATGGTTGTTTATCCTTTGCCATACCTTTGCGAAAATGGTGGTAAAAATTGCCAGTTATGTAACAAGCATGTAAGGCGTATATTGGCAAAACAGATTTGGAATCCCTAAAATCAAGGGATTGTGTATGAGGTAGTTTCAAATTTAAAAGTAATCCAGCCGATAATTTAATACCTTCGGTCTCCAACCTTTTGAAAAGCTTTTGTTGTCGGTCGTCGCTTGGAAAAATCTTTATACTTCAACGGTCAGCAGGTTTCACAGTGTTGGTGGTGTTTTTGCGGTCGTTAGAAGGATGCGAACGTGAAGGGACTATTTTTAGGTAATTTGTAGGGAAGAAGGAAGCGATAGAAAGGTGGGAAGGGGTTGAGGTGAATGATTTTATTCGATTTGACATGCAATAAATTCGTCAGGTGAGATTTTAAATTCGTTTTTTTAAATACCCAGCTTGAACATTCGTTTATTAAACCACAGACATGAGATTAATTTGGAAGTTCAAAGGGTTTACACAGTCGTTGGTGTAATTCCTTGTAAATACGTTACTGAGCGTTATATTATGATTATTCCGTTATTCCATTTGCCATCTATGGGCGTGTAGTTGAGTGTACTCATTTTTATTTTTGTATTTGTGAATCATATGTTCATCTGCACAGAGGTATCAGTTTTATTTTTTTTTCCAGAAGCCAGTTCTTCAATATTAGGAAGATGGTAGTTAGTCGTAGGAAATTCAAATTTGGTTGTTAGGTTGTTGCAACAATCATGTATTTCTCTCTCTTCCTCATAAATCTCCAACTTTTTAGTTGCATTTCTCTCTCCTAATCTCTGATCTAATTGGTAGGAAGTTCCTAGACGGGTTGTTAGGGGCATTTTGTCTTCTTCAATTAGGAAGTTATTAATTAAAATCACGTTAGTCATTTAATTAATTTCTAAACTTTTTTAGCTATTTTTAAAATCCCACCTATTGAATCTAGCCATTAATCTCGTTGATTTTAGGGTTAAAAGAAGAAAAAAAAAGCTTTCTAACACTATGATTTCTTAACATTTGAAAGCAAAACAAAAACTTTTTATTAGAGTATATTACTCCTCAATTGTTGCCTTAATTTATGCTCTTATTTATGCCTATTGATTGTAAATTATTTGTTGTATTATTACTGTACATTTTCCTTTCTTATCTCTTCTGTTGTGTATAAATGTATTCTTCTTCAAGTAATGAAAGATTTATGCAAATTACACATTTCTATCTTGTGTATTTCAATATGGTATTAGAGCAATAAACAAATTCTTACATTTTTTTCCTCTCAACCGATTGTCATCTATGCTTAGAAAGAGATTCAAATTATGCAACAACAGAACAACAAAATCACCTCTGTTTATCGCAAGCATCATCAGTTTTCTGTCTTCTCCAATGGCCAACACAGTGACTTCATCCTCATCTATAACATCGCCTTTATTCCTTCTCTCCAACATCTGTAATCTTGTGCCGCTTCGCTTAGATTCAACAAACTATGTCTTGTGGAAATTCCAAGTTTCCTCTATTTTGAAGGCCCATTCCTTATTTGGGCACATTGATGAATCTCTTCCAAAACCTGCAAAATATGTTCGTTCTCCTACTGGTGAAATCACAACAGAGGTTAGTACTGATTGTATCCATTGGGTCTCTCGTGATCAGGCTCTAATTACTTTATTCAATGCAACTTTGTCTCCTTCCACTCTTGCAAATGTTGTTGGCTCTGCTTCCTCGAAAGATTTATGGTCTTCTTTATAAAAACGTAACGCTACTCTTCAAATACAAGATCCACCATTCTTGACTTGCGATCTGCCTTATATACAATCAAGAAACTTTCATCTGAATCTGTAGAAAAATATACTTGTCAGATTAAAGAACTTGTTGACAAGCTTGTAGTAGCTTCAATTAAAATTGATGATGAAGAACTTTTGGTTCATACCTTGAATGGGCTCCCAGTTGAATTCAATGCCTTTCGCACCTCCATACGGACTCGAAGTGGTTCTCTGTCTCTAGAAGGACTTCATAATCTGCTCGATGCTGAAGAGAAAACTCTTCAACGAAATGTGCCCATTGATCCCATTTCTACCGCCGTGGCTGCTGCTATTGCAAGGAACTTCTCGAACCCTAATACTCGAGAAAGACGCAGACAGAAACTTTCACGTGGTCGTGGAAAAAAATCAATTCCCATCCTCGCGCGGCCCAAACCCATTCTTCACTGAAGCTAGCGGCTCAACGAATCAATTTTCACGTGGTATCTTGGGTTTCGGTTCGGGTCAATTCCAGGGTCACACCGACGGATTTGCACAATTTGGGTCTTGAATGCAATTCGGGTCTGAAATGCCATCTTTTGGATCTGGACACACTAATATTGAATCTGCTTCTTCAAATACCAATATGGGAGGTCAACTTTTTTGTCAAATATGCTCAAAACCTGGTCATGAAGCCCTTGATTGCTACAATTGGATGAATTTTTCTTATCAGGGTCATCATCCACCGACTCAATTGGCTGCAATGGTGGTAAATTCTATGAATTCACAATCTTCGAATGATAATACTAATACCTTCTGGTTATCTGACAGTGGTTGCAATATTCATATGACAATGACCTGGCAAATCTCAATCTCCCCAACAATTACAACAGAGAAGAATCTGTCACAGTGGGTAATGGCCAAAATATAGGAAGTGGTACACTTTCTACCCCCTCTCACACTTTTAATCTTTCCAAAATTCTTCGTGCTCCTGACCTTGCAGCCAACCTTTTATCAGTTCATAAATTTTTCCTTGATAATAACTATATTTTCATCTTTGATACTGACTGGTTCCTAATCCAGGATAAAGTCTCTGGCAAAACTTTATACACTGGTGAAAGCGTCAATGGCCTCTATCCTATACCAAGTCCAGCTATGCTATCTTCTTATTTGCACACCAAAAACTTTAATTTTATGGCAAAACAAGAGTGTTCTTTGTGGCATCATCGATTTGGTCATCCCGCTCCCAAAATATTACGCTTTAGTTTGTCTCATCTTGTTCTTTCTTTATCTACTTCTCTTTCTACTTGCAAATGCATTAGTTGCTTGATAGGGTTTCTTAGGTTTTGCCCCAACATTGTCTTTCTTGATCGTAGCTTGTTGGGGTGGACTTTTGGAATCTGAAAGATGGCGGGTTAAACTTACGAGAAGTTGTTAAGTTGTTAATAATTTCTTGATCGAACAACAGTAACTAAACACTAACGGGATAGGAGATATTCTAGTGTTAAAGTTTGGTTGAGAGCGTCTCAATTTAGGGGAGGAGTAGCTGATCACCCCTCGGTGGTTGTTGCTCTAAACCTCTAAGGTATTATTGCAAAAGAATTATGAATTATAGGGTGCTTAATTAATTTTGCTAAATTGATTGGATATCATGTATAATGAGTTTAGTGCAAAATTTAATACAAGTTATTTGTTTATTTCAGCAATATGTCGAAAAATGTATGTTGTTTGCCTAATGCCAAATTAAACAGTTTAGAACATCGTACTAAGAATACACGCTTAAACACTGAACTAGTGGCAAACGATTTATTGGTCTTAAACAAGGAACGTCCTCGACCAAACTGCTTAGCAAACGAGAACTTAACCAAAGACTTACTAGTCTTGGAAACGTGTTTAGTGGAGAATGATAGTTGGGCCTGGATACTCGATTTAGGGGACACCAATCACGTTTGTTCTTCGTTTAAAGGGATGAGTTCCTGGGAACAACTTGGAGCTGGTGAGATGACTCTCAGAGTTGGAACTGGAGAGGTTGTCTCAACTATAGCAGTAGGAAACGTGAAATTATTTTTCCAAGATAACAAGTATATATTATTAGATAATATATAAATAGTTCCAAATATTAAAAGAAATTTGATTTATATATCTTGTTTGCTCGAACAAGATTATTTCATATATTTCTCATTAAATGAAGCTTTCATTTCCAGAAAGGGAGTTAATGTTTGTTCAGCGTTGTTGGAAAATAATTCGTATATTTTAAGACGTATCAAGAGTATAACAGTTAATAACACCGAGATGTTTAAAACTGCTACTACTCAGAGTAATAAAAGGCAAAGGATTTCTCCTAAAGAGAATACCTATCTTTGGCACCTGAGGTTAGGCCATATAAATCTCAATATGATTGGGAGACTGGTCATAAGTGGGATTCTAAGCGAGTTAGAAGACAACTCATTACCTTCCTGTGAGTCATGCCTTGAAGGCAAGAAGACTAAACGATCTTTTACCGAAAAAGGTTATAGGGTCAAAGAACCCCTAGAGCTTATACATTCAGACTTCTGTGGTCCGATGAATGTTAAAGCACGAGGTGCGTATGAATATTTCATCAATTTTATTGATAATTATTCTATGTATGGAAAACTTTACCTAATGCATCATAAGTTCGAAGCCCTTGAAAAGTTCAAGGAGTACAAGGCAGATGTTGAGAACTTATTAGGTAAAACGATTAAAACACTTCGATCATATCGAGGTGGAGAGTATATGGATTTAGAATTCCAGGACTACTTGATAGAACACGAAATCACATCCCAACTCTCAGCGCCTGGTACAACTCATCAAAACGGTGTATTAGAAAGGAGAAATAGAACCTTATTAGATATGATTCATTCCATGATGATCTATGCTCAGTTGCCTGACTCGTTTTGGGGTCATGCAGTAATGATTATGTTGGGGTTTATGTCCTAGAACTCAAGTTTTATTATCCTTTATATAAATAAAGATGTTATTCAGTGAAATTGTTTTTTTGAATCTTGAAATCCAATAGAAACATCCATGGTTATAAGTATGAGATACTTGAACTATATCTTGGATATAGACAGAGATCAAGTTCAAGTATATAACCTAAATTGTCTATAGTAAATGAATAAGGTTGGGTACCTTATTCTGGTAACACTATGGATGCGGCCTACTTTGCGAATGAGGCAAACGACGTGATCCTGGATCGTTCATGTAATGATATGCAAGTAGGGGCATCCTGTGTAAAAGATGTTTACACAAGACAGGACCAAGAAATAAGTCACTCTTACTTTATAACGCTGTTTACTGTGAAGACTGACTTTTTCATATGATGACCTAGGTAACTCGATCTTAATCCTGAGCTTACTATGAACTCCTGTTTCTTTAGGGTTGTCCTTTGATCTACATGGGTGAGAGTGGTTTAAAAGTACCGTTCAATAATCCTACCATTTTGGGGGCAACACTAGATAGATGGCTGGGAACATAGTAAAGTGATAAGGGTAAAAAATATACCTATTTTACCCTTATATCTAGCTCATTTCTTGGTTAAATGTTGAATTTTGTGATCAATTTACTGTTCTAGAGCTCAAAATATGCTTACTTTGATAAATTAGGGTGTTGAGAATCACTTTTATCAAATTTAACTCATTTGTGCTTAAAAAGACTTGATTTTAAGAGAATTTGACTTAGTTTGCTGCTGTGCAGAAAAACAGAGGAAAAGCTGGAATTCCCCAGAAATGCGAAGGCAAAAATGAAATGCGACTGCATTTCTGGAAAAACAAAGGCCGTTCTGAGTCGCACGCGGGTCGTTGTTGACGAGTTTTCTTTGCACCTAACTGGCTGTTTTGACCCCGAAACTGATTGGGCAACCTTCCAGCACCTATTTCACAGCTCCTCAACCATTTTCTACTCTATATAAGCTCGAGATTCGAAGTCAAATTCAAGTAGAACTCACTTGGAAGAAAAGGGTGGTGACAGAACCCTGGCTCGACACCAATGAGTAAGGATGCCCGAGGTCCTTCTTAGATGACCAAATTCTAACCCGAGAGAGAGTTAGACATCAAACCTTGTGGTTTGTAGAGAGTTTCACCCATTCCCATCTTGTAAAAGTGAGAGAGTGGAGTGTCTTAGCGAACTCTAGAAGGATTGAGTAAACAAAAAACCCATACTATTTAGCTATCTCCTTTATTTCCAGCTCTTGAATCTTTTCATTATTCTGTATTCTTTACATTATTATTTGAATGAAAATGTGTTCATTTCCTTTTTATCCCATCATGAGTAGCTAAATCCCGTTGAGGGGTTCAATGTGGTGAATTCCCTTATGGTTTAATGGCTTGAAAGTGTTTTATTTGCTTAAGTTGTGTTTAATGCATGTCATTCTTTATTGATTATCACTCTAATCTTGCTGAGTTTAAATTGATCACTTAGACTTTGCAAGCTATGTGAGTTTGATCTCGAAAGGGACAAACGATATAGGTTCTCATGAAGGTGATATAGGAGAAAAAGCTTGAAAGAGATTGTTCGGCGGTATAGGGCAAGCTGCCTAAGGCACCTTATATCGACTATAGGGTTATAGGTTGCATTCGTGAATTATCTATGTCGGAGTTGAGTACTAGAAATGGGCATAACGGTACTCGCTTAGCCTTCTAACGGTTTTTGGAAACAAGGGCCAAATAGAAGTTAAATTTGACCCAATGCATTGAATACACTTAAGTTAGATATTGCATGACTATGGTTATTACCTTAGGGATGAATCCATGTTGAATACCTCGTTTTATCTTATTGTTATTCTTTATTATTTTATTGCTTGTTTTGTTTATCTTTTCAAAAACCCAACAATCAACTTATTTTCTTTGGTTACCTTTTTCAAAAGCAATCATTTGAGCAGTTTCTTCATCAAATCTGAATTTCCAGTTTAGTCCTCGTGGGATCGATACCCTTGGAATACTTCTAAGGTTTTTTATTACTACGTGCGACAGTGTATACTTGCACTTAAGTGTTAGCTGAATTATTCTTTATTATTCTTATTATTCACCTTATCTCACATTCATCCTTTCAGCTAACCACGCACCATAAAGCAAGACGGAATTTACTCCTAGGGATAGTATAGAGGTTGTTCCCTTAAGTGCTGAATCCAAGGCTTGAACAAGGGGCCCCACCCTCTCATTGGCCCGAGAGGGATCTTGTTTAATGGTTGGAGCATAAACAAATTGTTCATTAGAGGACTAGTGGACTAAAGGAACTAAGATGTACTATAGGGGTAAAACGGACATTTGACCTGTCTATAGTAACGAACGACCTGTGAAGGATTGACCTACTAATCATGGTTATATCGAGTGGATGGAAATATATCTACAGTGAGGGGAGTTCAACTACTAGGCTATAGTGGAGTGTCCCAGTAGTTAATCGATGTTGGTTAACTAGGTTAAAAGAGTTTGGCTAGTTTAACCTCGTACCATTGGAGCCCATGATCTATAGGTCCATTAGGTCCCTTGCTAGCTCCAGACTAACCTTTGGAACAATATGATGGATAAAATATGAATTACTTTAAGTTCATGTTGAGAAAAATGAATATAGGTTATAGGCGTTGTCGGTACATCGGGTTTTTGTGAAAACCGTGTATGTGAGTATTTAATATTTAAATATGATTTAAATACCGACAACATGAATAGGGATTCATGATAGGAAAATTACATTTCGAAAATGTTCGGGAATAGTGGAAAAATATTAATTTAATATTAGATATTAAATTAATTATTAATTATTTATTTAATAATTATTTTAAATTAATTTTGAATTAATTTAAAATTGAAAAATCAAAATTCAATTTTTGATTTTTCAGATTATTGAAAATTAGATAATTATCCAATTAAATTAGGATAATTATTGATTTAATTAAATTCATAAAACATGAATTTTTGGAGGTGGAGTGCATGGTGACTAAACCCATGCACTCCCCTCATGTTAGCCACCTAAATTCCCTCTACTTCTTGGCTGATTGCGTGTCAATCTGTGGGGCTTTTCTTCTTCATCAATCCCTCAATAAAAGGGAAGAAGATTGCTGAAGAAAGAGAGCTTGAAACATAGTGAATTGCTGCCAAATTGAAAACTCACCAAACCCACCTCCATAAGCTTGTTCTTCAAGCTTATTCTCTTCAATTCTATCACTTGAGGATCCCACAATCCGTTCCAAAGGCTTGAGCCTAGCAAGGAAGATCCTTTGGTGGTTCGTGACTCATTGGTGAAGAAAAACAAGAAGGAAATCCAACCAATTTCTCCATTGAAACAAGTTTGGTAATCTGTCTCTGTTTTTCTTCATATGAACAACATGTCTTAATTGATCAAATTGAGCTTCTTATGTGCCTAAGATCCAAAATTTCTTCCGCGTTTTAGATATTAACACTTTCAATTGGTATCAGAGAAGGTTTGGGCACCTAATTCGCTGTAATTTGATCATGGTGGGTAGCATTTTGAAAATCAATTTGCATGGGTGATGAAATGGATATATTACGGTTTTGACAATTTTTTACTCTTCAATTTGTTGATGAAAATGTAATTGCTCACATGTATTGTTGGGTTTTATGCCCTAAAACTCGTAGATAGTGAATGTAAACAAATTTTATACTTGTGTTTAATAAAGTGTTAGTTAGTTTCTGCAATAAAATGTTATTATTAAATATTGCACTATTTGACCCAAATCCAATAAACTAAGATCCAAGGTTGTTTGTATGTAACTTGAACTAGTATGTGGGGACATACGGGGATCGATATTCAAGTAACAACCTAAAAGGTCTATAGTACAAGGATAAGGCTGGGTACCTTATCCTGGTGACACTATGGATACGGCCCACTTTGTATTATGATACAAACGCTATGATCCAACGCGTTCATGTAGTTGACATGCGAGTGGGGGTATCCTATGCAATGAGTTTGCATAAGACCGGACCGCGAAATAGTTAACCACTAACTGTAACACCGTTAGTTGGCTTGGTTTCTATTTCACTAGGATGACCTAGACAACTCAGTCTCAATCCTGAGTGGATTATGGACTCCTGTTCACGAGGAGTTGTCCTTTGATTTGTATGGGTGAGAGTGGCCAGCACGCCGACTCAATAAGCCTACCATTTTGGGGACAATACCGAGTGGGGAGCTGGGAACATAATCACACAAGATGGAATTCACTCCTTCCCGACTCTAGGGTAAGTAGAGGTGTGTTCTCTTAAGTGGTGTCTCCGGGACTTGAACAATGGGCCCAACCCTCTCTATGGCAGGAGAGGGACTTCTGTTTGTTGGTTGGACCTCAAACAGGTTGTTCATTAGAGGAGCACTGGGGACTTAAGGACAAAGATGTAAACTAGGGGTAAAACGATAATTTGACCTAGCTGGGATACGAACACACGTGAAGGACTAACTTGTAGTATTGGTCGATATCCGTGGACACAGAAATATTCTGCAGTGAGAAGAGTGCAGCTGAGGGTCTTTAGTGGAATGACCCACAGTTAACGAATGGAGACTAACTTGGTTAATGAGTTTAAGCCGATTAGTCTCGTATCGTTGGAGCTTCTGATCTGTAGGTCCATTAGGTCCCACTGGTAGCTCGTAAAAAGACTTGAAGCAAACAAATATAAATTGTAAATTGAAAGTATTCAATTTATTTGGGGAATCGTATAATGTATATTGATGCATTATAATATAAAGTTTATGAAACTTTATAATATAATTTTTGAAATTATTTCAAAAATTAATTCTTGAGAGAAAATGTTTGAAAGAGTTCAAATAAATTTAATATGAATTGGATTCATATTAATTTTAATAAAATCCCTAAGATTAAATATATGATATTTAATTGGGTAATTAATTAATCATGGAATAAATTAATTATTTATTAAAATTAGAGACCTTTTCCTATTAGGAAAGAAAATATTTGAAAGAGTTCAAATAAATTTAATATGAATTGGATTCATATTAATTTTAATTTTAATAAAATCCCTAAGATTAAATATGTGATATTTAATTGGGTAATTAATTAATTATGGAATTAATTAATTATTAAAATTAGATATTGTTCAGATAATAGATTTGAACTTATTCCTAGACCTTTTCCTATTAGGAAAAGGTCTTGGCCTTTACCTATATATAGGACCCCTGGGGTGGGGTGAAAGGCATCCCATTGTCTCTCCTTCTCTCAGAGATCTCTCCCAAAAGACTCCCACAAGTCTCCTGCTTCAAGAAGTCTTAGAGATATACTGGTGTAGCCGATTGGTGGTGTTCGCACAAGAGGGTTGCTGCGTTTTCATTCTTATTGGCAAGAAAAGGCGAATTGATTAAGGTTTTCTACAAAAGTAAGTTTTCTATGAAATCCTTGATCACTAGGATCAATCTAGTTGATTTTTTTAGCATGTTTATAGCATATGTACAGCTCATTAAATATAGATTTATTGCTGTAATATTTTGCAAATTGTATTGGTATTTCAATTAGAATCTAAGACTCTGAGTAGGTTCGGTAATACTTTCCGCTGCGTGGGGCTTTTATCCCTTCATGTATATGAGCATTAATGTGTTGAGAAGAGTGTGTAATTTTTGGAGAGTCATTAGAGTCCATTTAATACTGTAATTGATTTAAAGAAGGAGAAGAACACATGCTGGTTGAAGAACAGGGGCTTCCAGTCGCGACAGCGTCGCGACTCTGTTCATCAAGCGTTGCGACGCTCATGAGTTTTTCAAGAACAGGCGCGAAAATTTCCAGATCAAGGCAGTTCGAAAAAACTCGATTGGTTCGGTTCAAATCTCGGTCGGTTCAGTCCTTTATGGTCCGATTCAGTGATGATTAAGGCTTGGGAGGTCCAGTTCGGGTCTTTTCAAGGCGGTTCATGATGGTTCTGAAGGTGTTCATATGAAAAATGCGGAAGCAATTTTAGGATCGGAGGCACTTAACCAAGTCAATTTTAGAAAATGAAAACATGTTGTTTTTTAAACCGAAGCAGAGAGCAGAATTGTAACCAACCTTTTGGAGACCAATTGAGCAACTCCTTTTGTTTCCTTGGATCACGAACAGTGTGTGGACCACCTCTAGTGTCTTCCCTGTTATCCTCTGGCCTTAGAACAATTTGTGGGAGTCTATGGTGATAGGGATTTGAAGGGATGTGCTTGAAGGTTCAAGCACTAGAGAGTATTGAGAGAGTGAGTTTGAGTAGAAATTTTAGCAGCATAACATTACTCCAAAAAATCCATACTTCTCCGTCTTCTAATCTCCTACTTATATAGGATTTCAATGCATCTTAGATTCACCAATGTAAGACACATGGAGAGGAGAATGACCTTAGTGGATTTTAGGTGTTCTATGGAGGTTACATGCAAAGATGCATGTGTGTGGTGTTATTCCACTATCGTCATCCATGCAAGAGTGGGTTTAGATGTGTAATTCCACTATCTTCATCCATGCAAGAGTTAATTTCTACTCTTGGATTTAATTTAAAATGCAATTCTCAATTGCCTTTCAAATTATCAATTAATTGAACTATTTCAACTAATCATATGATATTAATCAAATTAATTCATATCACCTAATTCAATCCACTAATTGATAGCTCAATTATTTGAGCTATATTTTATACTATTTTAGTGTTTAGTCTTGAGTATTATTTGGCCAATTTTATGTCTATTTGGTTTAATTTTGTAGGAATCAAACATTTTGATGGAGATTGATGTTTTTGAAGAATACCGATGATTTGAGAGAAAAAGAATTGATTCAAGTGAAGAAGTGAGCAAAAGAAGACAAGGTTCAAGGCCCCCATTCAAAAGGTAGTGTTGAGACGCCCCATAGATAGCGTCTCAACGCTGCCCCATAAGTCAGAATGCGTGAATTTGAGGAAGCGTCTAGACGCTGCGAGACTTTCCGATTCTGCTAGGGCGGACATCGCGACAGCGTTGCGACGCTGTCGTGGTAGGATGGGCAGTATAAAAGGAAAACGACGCTGCAGTTCGTGGAGAGCTTCTTGGGAGATCAAAATACGACTTTGGAGAGCAGAAACTGGACAGAACACAGAGGAGATCGGGGGGAGCTTAATTTCAGAGCCTAGATCGTGAGGATCGTGACGGGAACGCGCGGGAATCACGGCTAGCGAGTTTATTATTTCTCCCTTTATTTCTTGTACTAATTTTATGATGTATTGGACAGATTTTGCTTGTGATTTTGAGACTATGAGTAGCTAAATTTCATTTCTTAGGGGCTTGATGTAGCCATTAGATTGTATGGATTAATTTAGGGATTCTTAGGACGGTTCGTAACGCGTTTTATTTATGCAATTGAATGCTTAATGCTTATAATCTCTTGATCACGGATTGTATGTTGTTTTATCTGAACTAATTGCTTGGGAGAGGGTAATTTAGATTAGATTATCAATTGCATGACTTAGGTGGTTCTATAATCGGGAGATTTAGGATTGCTTGAGAAACCATTATAAGGATTGTTCCTTAATTCTTATGCTTGTTGTAGAAATTAGATAGGGATATCAATTTCTTAATTTGCATAAAGAATTAATTGTGCTCGGGAGAGGCTTTTAATAATCAATAATCCTTGGTTTATGAAATCGTTATGTGTCCATTCATTATTAATCACTGAATTAATTCATGCATCTAATAGGTGAAATCAATTCCCTAAGGCTTTTCTCCATTAAGTTTCCACCCTTTTTATTGCTTTGAGTAGTTTTTAATCAATTTGCATCTTTCTCGAATATTTTCTCTAAATAAAATTGGGCAAATATAGCTTTAGTAATTAGGTGAACTAGAAAACCAATCCAGAGGACGACATTCGATTTTTAATCACTATATTATAACTTGGGCCCGTACACTTGCAGTTAGGAATTTGCGTATCACTAATCTTGAATTTCCGTAAATTCAAGATTGAAATCTCTATCTCAAATTTTAATTAAAAACAATTCATAATCATTTTTAAATTAAAACAATAATTAATTAAACAATTTAATCAATTATGTAATATTAATTTAATATCATATATCAAATTAATATTATGCACCTAATATGAATCCCTATTCATATATTTTGTATTTAAATCATATTTAAATACTTTACTCTCTCAATTAATAGTTTAATCCATAATTAAACTATTGTGTTGATAATATCGTATATAATCGACACTAATTCCCTAAACCGAATTTTGAACGATTCAAACTTTCCTATCACTATGTTCTAAGGTATCATTCGTATGAGCTAGTAGGGGGACCTAATGGACCTACAGATCATGGGCTCCAACGATCCGAGGTTAACTGACTAATCTCATTAACCTAGCTAACCAACATTCGTTAACTATCGAGACACTCCACTATAGCCCAGTAGCTGCACTCCCCTCACCGTAGATATATTTCTGTCCACCTGATATAACCATGATTAGTAAGTCGATCCTTCACAGGTTGTTCGTAACTATAGTTGGGTCAAATGTCCGTTTTACCCCTATAGTACTTCTTGTTCCTTAAGTCCCACTGATCCTCTAATAAATAATTGGTTTATGGTCCAACCAACAAACCGAGTCCCTTTCGGGCCAATGAGAGGGCGGGATCCCTTTGTTCAAGCCCCGGAGTTAGCACTTAAGGGAACAACCTCTCTACTATCCCTAATTCGGGTAGGAGTGAATTTCTTCTTGCTAGACTATGTCCCCAGCTATCTACCCATTCCTATCCCTGAAATGGGAGGCTTATTGAGTCGGCGATGCTGAGCCACTCTCACCCATGCAGATCTAAGGATAAGCCCGAATAAACAGGAGTTCATAGTTAGCTCAGGATTAAGATCGAGTTACCTAGGTCATCGCATGAAATAGTCAGTCTTGTTAGTAAACGGCGTTATAAAGCAAGAGTGAGTTATTTCTCGGTCTTGGTCTTATGCAAACTCATTGCATAGGACGCCCCCACTCACATGTCTCTACATGGACTATTTAGGATCACATCGTTTGTACTATCTACAAAGTGGACCACGTCTCATAGTGTCCCCCATGATAAGGTACCCAGCCCTATCCCTATACTATAGACCGTTTTGGCTATTACTCGAGCCTGATCCACTTTTATGTCTCCACATAAAGCTCAAGTGTTCATCCTATAGCCCCTCTTAGTTTATTGGATTTGGGTTATTTAACGTGCAATTTAGTTATTCAGTAACGACTTTACTGAATGAATCTCGACAACGACTTTATCGATCAAGTATATAATTCGTTTAACATTCATTATCTACGAATTTTAGGGCACCAATCCCAACAATCTCCCACTTGAACTAAAACTCTAGTTTAGTGGGATGTACTATAATCCATAACAACAGTGGGTGAATAAATACTTATATTAATAACAGAGTAAAAATACAATAAATTAGGGCAACTAAATACCCTATATACTAAGGCATCGATATACCGCTTACAATTCTCCCACTTGTCCTAGATTATTTCCCATACATATCTCGAAGAACCTAGACCTTCTAGATGACTCTCGAGCACTTTAGCTGTGAGTGCCTTCGTGAATGGGTCAGCAGTGTTGTGCTCCGACGCTATCTTCGTGATGATCACGTCTCTTCGGTGCACAATCTCCCTGATGAGATGATATTTCCTTTCGATGTGCTTGTCTCTCTTATGGTTGCAAGGTTCCTTTGAGTTTGCAACTGCACCGCTATTATCACAGTATAGGGTAATAGGCAAATGCATATTTGGAACGACTTCCAAGTCAGCCAGGAACTTCCTGAGCGATACTGCCTCTTTCACTGCTTCGCAAGCAGCTACATATTCGGTCTCCATGGTCGAGTCTGCAACGCATCCCTGCTTGATGCTACGCCATACTATTGCTCCTCCATTCAGAGTGAATACTGACCCCGATGTAGATTTCCTCGAATCTTTATCGATTTGAAAGTCAGAATAAGTGTATCTTGTAAGGATTAAATCCTTAGCGCCATACACGAGCAAATAGTCCTTCGTTCTCCTAAGATACTTGAGGATATTCTTAACGGTTGTCCAGTGATCGAATCTTGGATTGGATTGATATCTACTGACAATCCCTACTGCATAACAAATATCAGGCCTAGTACACAACATGACATACATTAAGCACCCTATATTTCATAAATCTTTTGCAACGATACTTAAGAGGTTTAGAGCAACGCCACCGAGGGGTGATCAGCTACTCCTCCTCTGAATTGAGACGTTCTCAACCAAACTCTAACACCAGAATAACTCATATTTCGTTAGTGTTTAGTTACCGTTGTTTGGTCAAGAAATTATTAACAATTTAATAATTTTCTGTAAGTGTGACCCGCCATCTTTCAGATCCTAGAGGTCCGCCCCAACGAGCTACGATCAAGAAAGACAATGTTGGGGCAAAACCTAAGAAACCCTATCCATTACGGAGTTCGCCCTGCTACCCCATGCTCAAAGCCCTCCGAAGGGATGGTCACACTATTGGCAACACGCAGGCGGAGCATGAATTCTCAAAGCGTACCAATGGAGGAGACCGAAGGATGTGTTGACACACTTCCCGCTCCCACTTACTATAAACACTCTCTTCATTCACCTTGGTATTGAATCATGCAAATGTAGGGATAAAAAGCCTAGGCAGCGGAAGATTTCAGAGACCTAACTCAAACAAAACAATGATCGAAATACCGATACGTTGGCAAAATCATTCACAGCAGAAAATAACAATTTATAGATGTTGTACAGGTTACAAAACTTGCATAAATTTAGATAAGAAACACCCTAGATCAACGTTCTAATTGATCCTAACGATCAAGTATCGAAGGAACTTACTTTGATGGAAGATCTAGACCGTTTCGCCAATTCCTTCGCTAGAATCACCCCAAAAACAGCAGCAAAAACGCCTTTCTTTTGCTGTAAATATCTCCACGAACACTACCACAAAGCTACACCAATGATCTCTAAAGGTTGTGTTGAGTAGGTTTGTGGGAACACTGATCTCTCTAAGGGAACGTTGAGAGAAAAAAAGGTTTCTGGGATCTCTCTCTGGAGTTTTTCGTGAGTGCCAAAACCACAATAACCAACTACTGTAAAATATAAAGTCCTAAATTATTAAGCTTTTGGGCGCTTTAATTGTGTTTTTATTGAAGAAATCTAATTTAATTTTTTATTTGGTCTTTAGGAGCTTATTATGGATTTTGGTGGAAAAAAGGCCCAAAATTGAGTAATCCAAGCCTATAATCCAACCATGGGTCAAAGGGGGAGCCCAAGAAGTCAACCATGAAGAAGAGATCCAAAAAGAATTGAAGTTGGCCCAAAATTGAAGCCCAAATCTGCGCCCACTGGTCTGAAAACCGCACAGCGTCGCGACGCTGTCCCATTTCTTGGTGAGCAAGTCGGGTGACGTCACAGCGTCACGAGGCTGTGTCGATAGCGTCGCGACGCTGTCCTATTTCCGGGCCTATAAATAGCCTTCCTTGGTGCCCATTTTGATTATCAATCATTCCTTCCTTCATTCATTCCTTTCCTTCCTAGGCTCTTTTTGAGCCTTCTCTCAAGGCTTTTTAGCCTTTTTGAGAGATTCTTAGTGGAAAAATTTTGGGGAGCTTTTGGGGAGCACTCTAGGAGGCTCAAGGCGTGCTCGGAAGGACTCCAAGTGCTAGCGACGGGGTCTTCGACGGTCATTTCCTTTCCTTTTATTTTGCTCATATTTATGCTTTCCATTGTATATCTTGTGGATATTTTAGCCATGTCTAAACCCCAATTTGGGGTCTTGAAATGAAAATATATAGTTAACTGTTATTATAATCGCCTTTCTCTTGCCCTCTTTTACTAATTATTTGAATGGATGCTCGTAATGCTGTATGCAATCTGGCCAATTGTTTACTGATCCGATTCTTAATGGAAACTCGACGGAGAGAAGTTAGGATAGATCGTAATCCATGCAACTAGTTTAATTGCCCGTCGTGACAACGAGATTAGTTGATTAAAATAAGATTCCTAAAATAAATCAGAGCGTAATAATTAACGAATTTTAATGGTGCTAAGGACACTTAGGTTGTTAAAATGGATTAATTAGAATTAGAGGAAACCGACAGGAGATCCTATGTGATTAACGGAGATTCTAGGAGTATAATTAGTTGGGCAATGAGATAGGTTAATTGTAATAATTATTTAGCTATTAATTGATTTTCAAGACCCCGCTTCTCACTAAAATCTCTTTCTCCATTTTTTTTTGTTTCTTGATTGATCAAATTGATTTCAACCCTTTAATTGCTTTAATTTTAAATTCATTTTAATTTCATGTTTTGGTCCCTAAATATTATTTCGCCCAAGTATTTTTAGTATTCAAGAAATTTTTTGTTTGCTTAATTTTTCGCTTCTCCTCCCTGTGGATTCGATACGCAGAATATTTCCGTTTTATATTACTTGCGGCCTGTGCACTTGCGATATTGGCAAAACCAACCAACAAACAGAAGTCCCTCTCGTGCCATAGAGAGGGCAGGGCCCATTGTTCAAGACTCGGAGATACCACTTAAGGGAACACACCTCTACTTACCCTAGAGTCGGGAAGGAGTGAATTCCATCTTGTGTGATTATGTTCCCAGCTCCCCACTCGGTCTTGTCCCCAAAATGGTAGGCTTATTGAGTTGGCGTTCAGGCCACTCTCACCCGTACAAATCAAAGGACAATCCCTCACGGATAGGAGTGCATAATCCACTCAGGATTAAGACCAATTTGCCTAGGTCATCCTAGTGAAATAGAAACCAAGCTAACTAACGGTGTTACAGTTAGTTGTTAACTATTTCACGGTCCGGTCTTATGCAAAATCATTGCATAGGATACCCCGACTCGCATGTCAACTACATGAACGCGTAGGATCAATACGTTTGTATCAAAATACAAAGCAGACCGTATCCATAGTGTCACTAGGATAAGGTACCCAGTCTTATCCCTATACTATAGACCCTTTAGGTTGAATCTTGAGCATTGATCCCCCCATATGTTCCTACATACTAGTTCAAGCCCCATTCTATCAGTCTAGGTTGTTTAGTTTATTGGATTAGGGTTAATAAGACAAGATTACGCAATACAAACACAGATAAATGAATAATAAATCATTTTATTAATGTTCGGTCAAAAGGTACATTTACTATCTACGAGTTTTAGGGCATAAAACCCAACAACAAATAACCTAAGTACTGCATGAATCATGTTTTCCTATGGTGGGATTTTAAATCTAAATGGCATACATAATGCACAAAGAATTGAATTAAATTAAAACATACATTCATAAATGCATAATTAATTAAATAAACTAAAGTGAATTGGTTTTTTTAATCAAGAAAATATCCTAAAATTATTACAATAATAATTTCAAATAGGGCTTGGACCGCTCCCGAACCATTCGAATCGACCCGAACCACCTTGAATTGCTTGAACACTTTTGGGCTGGAACTTCAATAGCATTCTGGAATTTTCGGCTAGCTTTGAACAGTCTCCGAATTTCTTCAAATTGATAGGCTAAACAGACTATATTGACTCTCAAATTTTACAGACTTCATATGCACTCATTAATGCCCATATACATGTAGGCAATTACAAATTTATTAAACAAATTGAATGAAAATTAAAGCCAATCCCAAAACCAATTTACTGTAGTTACCAACACAGTTTCATCATACTAAAAGCTACCCACCAAACTAAAATTAATGCATGTTAGGTGCCTTAATCATGCTCTGATACCAATTGAAGGTGTTCATATGACAAATGCAGAAGCAATTTTAGGATCGGAGAACCATGTCAATTTCAGAAAATGAAAACATACTGTTTTTTAAACCAAAGTAGAGAGCAGAATTGTAACCAACCTTTTGGAGACCAATTGAGCAACTCCTTTTGTTTTCTTGGATCACGAACGGTGTGTGGACCACCTCTTGTGTCTTCCTGCTATCCTCCGACCTTAGAACGACTTGTGGGAGTCTATGGTGATAGGGATTGGAAGGGATGTGCTTGAAGGTTCAAGCTCTAGAGAGTATTGAGAGAGTGAGTTTGAGTAGAAATCTTGGCAGCATAACATTACTCCAAAAAATCCATACTTCTCCATCTTCTAATCTCCTACTTATATAGGATTTTCATGCATCTTAGATTCACCAATGTAAGACACATGGAGAGGGCCTTCGTAAACGGATCAGCAATGTTGTGCTCCTAAGCGATCTTGGTCACGACCACATCTCCTCGTTGCACAATCTCTCGAACCAAGTGATACTTCCTCTCGATGTGTTTACCTCGTTTGTGGCTGCGAGGTTCCTTTGAATTGGCTACAGCCCCACTGTTGTCACAGTATAATGTTATGGGCAAGTTCATATTTGGAACAACTTCCAAATCTTTCAAGAACTTCCTTAGCCAAACTGCTTTCTTCGCTGCTTCACAAGCAGCTACATACTCAGCCTCCATGGTTGAGTCCGCTATGCATCCTTACTTGATGCTTCTCCAAACTACAGCTCCCCCGTTAAGGGTGAACACTGATCCTGACGTGGATTTCCTAGAATCCTTGACAGATTGGAAGTCAGAGTAGGTGTATCCAGTGAGAACTAACTCTTTAGCCCCAAACACCAGCATGTAGTCCCTCGTTCTTCTAAAATACTTGAGAATTCCTTTAACGGCGGTCCAGTGGTCTAACCCTGGATTTGACTGATATCTGCTGACTATCCCTACAGCATAACAGATGTCAGGCCTCGTGCAGAGCATTGCATACATTAAGCTGCCCACAGCTTGGCGTAGGGAATTCGTCTCATATCCTCAACTTCTTGAGGTGTCTTAGGACATTGTTCCTTAGACAAGTGAACCCCATGCCTGAAAGGCAATAAACCCTTCTTGGAGTTCTGCATCGAATATCGAGACAACATTTTGTCGATATACGTTGCCTGAGTCAGGGCTAGCGTTTTGTTCTTTCGATCCCGAATAATCTGGATTCCAAGAACATATTGGGCCTCTTCTAAATCTTTCATTTGGAATTGGGCCGCTAGCCAATCTTTTACGTCAGACAGATATCCTACATCATTCCCAATGAGTAGAATGTCATCAACATAAAGTACGAGGAAAGCTACTTTATTTTTGTTGATCTTCTTGTATACACAAGGCTCATCAACATTTTGGTCAAAGCCAAAAGATTTGATCGCAATATCAAATCTAATATTTCAAGATCTGAAAGCCTGTTTCAACCCATAAATGGATCGATTCAGTTTACAAACCTTTTGCTCCTGACCTTGGGTTATGAACCCTTCAGGCTAAGACATGAAGATACTCTCTTCAAGATTACCATTCAGAAAGACAGTCTTGACATCCATTTGCCATATCTCATAGTCATAATATGTGGCTATGGATAAGAGAATTCTTATGGACTTTAGCATAGCAACAGGAGAAAAGGTTTCTTCATAGTCCACCCCTTCTCTTTGGGTATAACCCTTTGCTACAAGTCTTGCTTTGAAAGTCTGTACTTTCCTAGCAGCATCTCTTTTCGTCTTATAGATCCATTTACACCCTATGGGTTTGACCCCTTCAGGTGGATCTACAAGTTCCCAAACTTGATTGAAGTACATTGACTCCATCTCAAGGTCCATGACTTTGGCCCATTCGTCTTTATCTACATCATTCATTGCCTGACAATAAGACAATGGATCCTCAACGCCGTCATCAAGTATGACTACTTGTGTTTCAGTTAAACCCAAGTAACAATCAGGTTGAATTACAACCCTCCCAATGTGTCGAGGCTCTCCCACTATGCGAGGAGGATGAGATTGACGTGAAGAACTGGCACCTACATCAACTCTTGTTGAAGGACCAGCTTCATCAACAACTCTTGTTGACTCTTCTATAGCTTCTCCTAATACTAGTTTACTACGTGGTTTGTGATCTCGAATGTGGTCTTCCTCCAAGAAAGTAGTGTTTTTAGATAGAAACACTTTGTTTTCTTGAGGGTCGTAGAAAAGACCACCTATCGTTTCTTTAGGGGTATCCAACAAATTGGCATACTCTAGAAGGGGGTTCCAGTTTCTTAGGATTCGTCACTAGCACGTGTGCAGCACAACCTCAGATAAAGAAGTAACGCAAACTAGGTTTACGCCCCCTCCATAGCTCAAAAGGTGTTTCAGAAACAGTTTTGAGGGAACATTGTTTAGAATATGAATTGCAGTCTCTACTGCATACCCCAAAAACGAGCTCGGCAATTGAGCGTAGCTCATCATTGAACGAACCATGTTTAACAAGGTTCTATTTCTCCTTTCTGATACACCATTTTGCTGAGGTGTACCAAGTGCAGAGAGTTGGGATTGGATTCCATGTTCTATCATGTAGTCATAGAATCTCTGATCCATATAGTCTCCACCTCTGATCCATATACTCCTTTTGTTTTCTTGGATCACGAACGGTGTGTGGACCACCTCTAGTGTCTTCCCCGCTATCCTCCTGCCTTAGAACGACTTGTGGGAGTCTATGGTGACAGGGATTGGAAGGGATGTGCTTGAAGGTTCAAGCTCTCGAGAGTATTGAGAGAGTGAGTTTGAGTAGAAATTTTGGCAGCATAACATTACTCCAAAAAATCCATACTTCTCCATCTTCTAATCTCCTACTTATATAGGATTTTCATGCATCTTAGATTCACCAATGTAAGACACATGGAGAGGAGAATGGCCTTAGTGGATTTTAGGTGTTTGATAACTCTCCAAAAGGGAGTTATTTAGGCCTTAGTTCTATAGTAATTTGTGTGTCATTTGTGTTAAATAGGGTTGCTTTTAGATGAATATTATATGTTTTAACCCATTTGGAAGAATGGAGGCTTTGAAAGTTATTTTGTGCAGAAAATATTGTTGAGGGACTTGAAGGAGCAAAATCTATGATCCAGCAAAGTAGGGAGCAAAACTGCCACGTAAGCAGTTCGTAATCCATTTTATAAAGTGGCGTTAGCTGAATTAATTACGGACCTAAGAAGCTTGGAGAGCCTGCCCCGTGTCCAATTTAACCTAATTAGGTTAAACCTCATCTTATAAAAGGAGGAGCCGTCATAGATAAATTCATTCACGATTGGGAGACCAAATCAATCGGCTGGAGGTCGAATTGACGGCAGAATGGAGATCTAAGAAGACCAAGTGCGATTCCTCTCAAGAAGACGAAGTTCTTCATGTTCTTGGTGGTTTGGAGCAACCGTTTCATCTCCCCAATTACTAAAAGGATTAGTATTTCTTGTGTATTTCGCATTATGGATGTGCTTATCGAGATTGTAACGTGTTTTATGTTTTCAATCATGAACTAATTGCTTTGTAGGCATAGGTTAAGAATTATGTGATTGTTATATTTATAAAATTTGGAAATTCTATTTGATTATGATCATCTTGAGTTATTGTTGTTCTTCAATTTCATTATGTGCCCGCCTAGCTAGCCGGTATGTATAGCTTCTCCTAGTTTCAGGGATGATTTAGGAGTTGTGTGGCGATAATTCACGTTAGACCATTATGAGTTGGTGAATGCCAATAGTTGAACTAGGGATAGTCAATTGCCTAACGCTTGATCGGTAGAGCTTAATTGGAGTTGAAACATATTCCAAAAAATTCGGAGTTCCAGGAGGATCCCGCTGATAATACTGCATGAGATTGACGGATGAAAAGAATTGCTGGAACATCTTTATAAACAATTATAGAAGTCTTAACCTGTGTCTGTTTCCATTCTGGTTTCTCTAGTCGTAATCATTTACTGCTTTCGTATTTCTTTTGTTTCAGCATTTTAAAAACCCAATCAATTTAACCAACCTTTTGAAATCACTAAAAAGGAAAATTAAATCAATAGAGGTAGGCAATTTCAAGACCCTGTGGATACGATAAATACTTATCACTTGCTGCTAGATTGTGTATACTTGCACAGTATTCTGGAGTTAATTTATCTCATATTTTTACCCACTCAAAATTGCAACAAGTTTTTCGCCGTTGCCGGGGACTTGAAATTGTGTTTATTTAATTTGATTGATTTTTTTTTGTGTATTTTTGGTGATTTGGTTCGTGAAGTTTTTGATTGTTTCTTTTTGTTTTGTAGGTGTGACTTTGGTGTATGAGCGATCCCCTTGGGATTAGATTTTCAAGAAATTCAAGTGAATCTCGAAGAGGAATTGTGCGATGCAGCAAAATCCACCGCTGGAGCAAAATGGACAGCAAAATAACCAGGCTGAGAACCCTATTTTTGTAGCAAATGCTAGGGCCAGAGCCATTCGAGCATATGCTTTTCCAGTGTTTGACAAGTTGAATCCAGTGATAATGCGTCCAGTTATTGAGGCATCAAACTTTGAAATGAAACCGGTCATGTTTCACATGTTACAGATGATTGGCCAATTCCATGGTTTATCATTTGTGGACCCCTATTTACATCTTAAGTATTTTCTAGGAGTTAGTGATTCAGTTGTTATTCAGGGAGTGTCGAGAGATGTCCTTAGATTAACCCTATTTCCTTATTCCCTTAGAGATGGAGCAAAGGCGTGGTTGAATTCTTTTGCTCCAGCGTCGATAAGTACGTGGAACGAGTTAGCGGAGAAATTTCTTACTAAGTATTTTCAACCAATTAGAAATGCCAAGTTAAGGAGTGAGATAGTGAGATTTAGGCAAAATGAGGAAGAAACTTTTATTGAGGCTTGGGAAAGGTTTAAGGAGCTTTTGCGACAGTGTCCCTACCACTGTTTACCACATTGTATTCAAATAGAAATATTTTACAATGGGTTAAGCATAGCAACCCAGTGTATGGTTGATGCTTCTGCGGGAGGGGACCTTTTGGCAAAAACTTTTAATGAAGCTTATGAGATTTTAGAGAGAATATCAACCTACAGTTGTCAATGGTCAGATGTTAGAGGCTCTAGTAAGAAAGTTAAGAGTGTGATAGAAGTTGATGGTGTGTCTACCATTAGGGCCGATATTGCAGCATTAGCTTAGCGCTCTTAAAAACATAACTGTGGTAAGCAATGTTCAGCAGCCGCCGCGCGGTGGAGCCTGTTGTAGTTGTAAACCAAGTGGTGGAAGAATCTTGTGTCTATTGTGGTGAAGAACATAATTATGAGTTTTGCCCTAACAATCCAGCTTTTGTGTTTTTTGTAGGTAATCAAAGGAATAATCCATATTTGAATTTTGATAATTCAGGTTGGCGTAACCACCCCAACTTTGCGTGGGGAGAGCAAGGAAGTAATTCGCAAGCCCCCCATGCACAACAAAAGGTGGCAGGTCAGTCAGGATTTGTTTTGCAGAACCAACAAGGTTTGCCCCAGCAAAATAAGCAGGCTACCCATCAAAATTCGAGTAATTCTTTGGAGACAATGATGAAGGATTATATGGCTCGTAATGATGTCTTAATCCAAAGTCAGCAGGTTTCATTGAGAGCCCTAGAGTTTCAAATGGGTCAGCTAGCTAATGAGCTGAAGGCACGACCTCAAGGGAACATTCCTTCAGATATTGAACACCCTAGAAGGGAAGGTAAGAAGCAGGTGCAGGCAGTGACTTTAAGGAGTGGTAAGCCACTAGAAGAGAGGAAAGAGCCTAGTAAACCCCAGGAAGTAGAAAAAAGTAGTGATAGTAATGTTGTCGAAAAAGAGTTGGAGTTTGGTAAAAATGATGGAGGCAGCAGCAAAGATGCTAGAGCATCTATTTCTGTTCCAGATGTAATGCCCCCACCTTATGTACCGCCCCCACCCTATGACCCACCCTTACCTTTTCCACAAAGGCAAAAACCGAAGAACAAGGATGTTCAATTTAAGAAGTTTTTGGAGATTTTAAAGCAGCTTCATATAAACATACCCCTAGTGGAACCTTTAGAACAAATGCCAAATTATGCAAAATTTCTTAAGGATATATTGACTAAAAAGAAGAGATTAGGAGAGTTTGAAACTGTGGCTCTTACTGAGGAATGTAGTGCTATTCTTAAGAATGGGCTACCTTCCGAAGCTAAGGATCCAAGATCATTCACTATTCCTGTCTCCATAGGTGGAAAGGAGTTGGGGAGAGCACTTTGTGATTTAGGCGCAAGCATAAACCTTATGCCTCTTTCGATTTATCGAAAGCTAGGTATAGGTGAAGCTAGGCCTACCACAGTTACACTCCAATTAGCAGATAGGTCTATCACATATCCTAAAGGTAAAATTGAGGATGTTCTCGTCCAGGTAGATAAATTTATTTTTCCTGTCGATTTCATTATTCTAGATTATGAGGAAGATAAGAATGTCCCAATTATTCTTGGTCGTCCATTTTTGGCAACTGGTAGTTCATTGATGGATGTCCAACCGGGGGAGCTTACAATGAAGGTGCATGACCAAAAGGTAAAGTTCAATGTGTTTGATGCAATGAAATATCCTATGATATTGAGGATTGCTCGTGCATTCAGGTGTTGGATGAGTTTGTTGAGGACCACTTTGAGAAGGAATTGATGGAGTACCATACCCAAAAATTTGGAGAAATCCAAATTGAGGATTTGGAAATAGGTGGATTGGAGTATGAGCATAAGGATGCAGGTGAGATTTCTAGTTTTAAGTGGACTTTTGAATCCTTTGAGCCAACTGATAAGAAATCCAAGCCTATGCAACCTTGTAATTCGTTGAAATTGCTCCAGCAACCTGAGATTAGGAAGTCCTTCCTTGATGAGCAGTATTTTGTTGTGGATTCCTTCCTTGATGAGCGGTTATTTAATGTAGCTCATATTAAGGCAGTGAAAGGACCTTGGTATGATGACTTTTCCAATTACCTTGATTTTGGAAATTTGCCTCCTGGTTTATCAAAAGAACAGATGAAAGAATTTTTCCATGAGGTGAAGTTTTATTTATCAAATGATGCATCTATGGTTAGACAATGTGTTGATGATGGCTGTGAGTTTAAAGTAAAAGGGTAGCGAATAAAGCATTACTGGAGAGAGGATTTTCGTTCCAAATATCTCTCTGAAGTTGCTGGCAGATTTAGGGGAGCGCAAGTTTTGAGGGAGCAAATATTTCAGCATTCTAATCAGAAGCTCCCATTATTTGATTTCGTTTTTTTTTTTGTGTGTTAGTTTTGATTTATTTTCTGTTTTGATATTATTTTGATTTGATATAATTTTTATTCGGTTGGATTTGTATTTTATTATTTATTTTATTTTTATTTTTTGTAGGTTAGTTTAGATTTGATTTTGAAGAATTTTATTTTCGAAAGATTTTTCCAGATGTAAAATAATATATCTTGTGGCTGTTTTTTAAAAAAAAAAGATTTGATTTCATAGTTTTGTTGAGAAGATCAGAGATTTTATTCGGTTAAGATTTTTTGTGAGATAAGATTATAATTTTACCATTGAGATGTTATTGTTGTTAGTAGGATAATTAAGTGGGCATATAGTTAATTACCAAAGATGTCATGTGTTGAGCAGAGGGCAACTGGCGTTATGGTTGTTACACACAAAGGGAGCACAATAAATGGAAGATCTTACCGTTTGACAGATAAAAATTTTTCATGAAACCATGAAGTTAAAATGGTAACTTAAATTTAATTAAGAGATAATTAGGGGCTAATTATTTGTTGAAGATCTTTGAGTTAGTGCCCTATTTATACGATCTCCCATCAGGTACATTTTTCACTCTTATCTTTTATTACTACTAATGTGATTTTTTTCTCTGTCTGTATTATTATTGTGAGGAAAAAAAAAAAAACACGAGCAAGAAAAAAAATGTTGAGACTGTTGAAACTGAGATGGAACTGAGTGAAGAAGTTGAGCTTGATGAAAGATTTTGGTACGAGAGATTTATCCATGAAGAGGCAAGAAAAAAATATCAAGAAGTCCTGAAGTGAGATGTTCTAATGGAGCGCGGCTTCAATGGTGGCAAAGAGCTCCCACATTTTCTGTAAGCAGACATCACTAATCATGTTTGGGAACGGTTGTGCGCAAAGCCAAAGCCCACTATTGATCAACTAGAATGGGAGTTCTACGCCAAAATCGATGAAAATGAAGGATTCTTTGTTATTGTTCATGGAGTTGTTGTCGATTGAAGCCCTGTAGTGATTAATTCTTTGTTTAATTTGCAAGACCTTCCCCCACGCTGTTTTCAATGAAAGATTAGTTGCTTCCTCAAATGAGCAACTAAATGCCCAGTGTAGGTTGTCTAGGACGAAGGCAAGAACATTCCAGTCAGCATACTTGAAAAGTGAGGCTAACACTTGGCTCAACTTTGTCAAGCAGAGATTATTGTCTACAATGTACGCCTCCACTATCCGCCGTGATCGAGTGCACTTGAAGGTTCAGAGTCCCAAGGAGTTCTAATGATATAAAGTTATTTGACAAGGGGATTATTGACACTGCTAATCTGGCTAGACTTCAGAGAGGTGAGGTGCGCTAGGGTGGTTTGTTGTGCGGTGTCCATAGAGTGCTGGAGCAACTTGAGATGGTTCTCAGTAGGCTAGAATTCACTGAGAGACAACTTCAAACCTACTAGAGCTATGATCATTAAAGGGACACCACACTAAGGAGGGCTATGTAAGTGAATTTTTCTAAGCCATATCAAGCCTTCCTAATTTTCCTTGATGATCTTATGAACCCATGCATTCCACCCCCGCCCTTCATTCGAGAGGAGGAAGAAAACCCAGAGCCTGAACATGAAGAATAATGAAAGGAAAGTTTCAGTTTCTTCGAGCAAATATTTTGTTGAATGATTTTTTGTGCTCGCCTTGCATGTGTTGTGTTCTTTCTGCTTATGTTATGATCTGCTACTTTGTTTTTATCTAATGCTTTAAAATCTATCTCTGTCACGATTATGTTAATCTGTGATCTTGATCTTTAATGAAATCAAATATTGTTTTGTTTGGCACATCTGCGTATCTAACTTATTTTTCTTGTGAATTTTTGAAGCTTGGACTAGTTAGCTTAATTAGATCAAGGTGTTCTGATCTCCAGAAACCTTTTGCTTGAGCATTCCTTCTAGCCTAGTCATGACTGCAGCAAAAAGTTCTGAGGTAGCATTGTCTTATTTGATCCACCTTAAGCTTAGTCTTAGTCCCACGCTTAGTTTAAAATTCAAATAGAAAAAAATTAAGTTTGGGGGTATACTTATCATGTTGCTAATTCATTGAGAACAATGAATCATTTAAGTTTGGGGGACTTTTAGCTACTCCGCTTGATTTGCCCGAGCATTTCTCTCCTTCATAATAATTTCTCTAGGTTGTTGAGTAACCAGGGACATTTGTGACACCCACAGTTTGTCTTTGCGTCAAAAGATGACCTAGGAGAATATATAAAAAAATGATTAAAAAAATTAATTGATGAAAAGAAAAATTGTGAAAATTTTGCTGTGAAAATTGAAAGAGTAGAAATTTTGAAGGATGAATGATAATCTAGCAGTTTTCTATCTCCCAGGGCTTAGGTGAGCTTCATCATAAAATGTCGCCATTCTGAGAAGCAAGGGATAGAATAACTAAGGATTTTTAGGTTTAACAATGAGTATTTAGCCTAGTTGGTGATAAATTTGAGGCAAGGGTATACTGCACCATAAAGTGGGTCATCTCATGCTTAAAAACTTATGACTGTAAGGCTGCTTTAAGTCTGAAGAACAAAAGAATAAATCCCCTGAAATATGTGTTAAAATATGTCTGATAATAGAGCTAAGCTGTGGTAAGTTCTTAGGATTGAGTTAAAGGTGGTGATTATTTGTTCAATGCTAAAAGAATTATTTTGCTGCAGCAGTGCTTGATTTTGCAGGATGCTCAGGTAAAGGTTGAAGGTAGTGTTGGAATATCTGTTTTGATTGAGTTGTGCTATGACTAATGTTTTGAATTTTCAAGGGAAGGTGAGTTAGTATTTCTCGGGACGCGCAATAGTTCAAGTTTGGGGGTATGATAACTCTCCAAAAGGGAGTTATTTAGGCCTTAGTTCTATAGTAATTTGTGTGTCATTTGTGTTAAATAGGGTTGCTTTTAAATGAATATTATATGTTTTAACCCATTTGGAAGAATGGAGGCTTTGGAAGTTATTTTGTGCAGAAAATATTGTTGAGCGACTTGAAGGAGCAAAATCTATGATCCAGCAAAGCAGGGAGCAAAACTGCCACGTAAGCAGTTCGTAATCCATTTTATAATGTGGCGTTAGCTGAATTAATTACGGATCTAAGAAGCTTAGAGAGCCTGCCACGTGTCCAATTTAACCTAATTAGGTTAAACCTCAACTTATAAAGGGAGGAGCCGTCAGAGATAAGTTCATTCACGATTGGGAGACCGAATCAATCGGCTGTAGGCCAAATTGACAGCAGAATGGAGATCTAAGAAGACCAAGTGCGATTCCTCTCAAGAAGACGAAGTTCTTCATGTTCTTGGTGGTTTGGAGCAACCGTTTCATCTCCCCAATTACTAAAAGGATTAGTATTTCTTGTGTATTTCGTATTATGGATGTGCTTATCGAGATTGTAACGTGTTTTATGTTTTTAATCATGAACTAATTGCTTTGTATGCATATGTTAAGAATTATGTGATTGTTATATTTATAAAATTTGGAAATTCTATTTGATTATGATCATCTTGAGTTATTGTTGTTCTTCAATTTAATTATGTGCCCGCCTAGCTAGTCGGTATGTATAACTTCTCCTAGTTTCAAGGATGATTTAGGAGTTGTGTGGCGATAATTCACGTTAGACCATTATGAGTTGGTGAACGCCAGTAGTTGAACTAGGGATAGTCAATTGCCTAACGCTTGATCGGTAGAGCTTCATTGGAGTTGAAACATATTCCAAAAAATCCGGAGTTCCAGGAGGATCCCGCTGATAATACTGCATGAGATTGACGGATCAAAAAAATTGCTGGAACATCATTATAAACAATTACATGTATTTACCTGTGTCTGTTTCCATTATGTTTTCTCTAGTCGTAATCTTTTACTACTTTCGTATTTATTTTGTTTCAGCATTTTAAAAATCCAATCAATTTAACCAACCTTTTGAAATCACTAAAAAGACAAATTAAATCAATAGAGGTAGGCAATTTCAAGACTTTGTGGATACGATAAATACTTATCACTTGCTGCTAGATTGTGTATACTTGCACAGTATTCTGGAGTTAATTTATCTCATATTTTTACCCACTTCAGAATTGCAACAGTGTTCTATGGAGGTTACATGCAAAGATGCATGTGTGGTGTTATTCCACTATCTTCATCCATGCAAGAGTGGATTTAGATGTCTAATTCCACTATCTCCATCCATGCAAGAGTTAATTTCTACTCTTGGATTTAATTTAAAATGCAATTCTCAATTGTCTTTCAAATTATCAATTAATTGAACTATTTCAACTAATCATATGACATTAATCAAATTAATTCATATCACCTAATTCAATCTACTAATCTTGAATTTCCATAAATTCAAGATTGAAATCTCTATCGCAAATTTTAATTAAAAACAATTCATAATTATTTTTAAATTAAAACAATAATTAATTAAACAATTTAATCAATTATGTAATATTAATTTAATATCATATATCAAATTAATATTATGCACCTAATATGAATCCCTATTCATATATTTTGTATTTAAATCATATTTAAATACTTTACTCTCTCAATTAATAGTTTAATCCATAATTAAACTATTGTTTTGATAATATCGTATATAATCGACACTAATTCTCTAAACCGAATTTTGTACGATTCAAACTTACCTATAACTATGTTCTAAGGTATCATTCGTATGAGCTAGCAGGGGGACCTAATGGACCTACAGATCATGGGCTCCAACGATACGAGGTTAACTGACTAATCTCATTAACTTAGCTAACCAACATTTGTTAACTATCGGGACACTCCACTATAGCCCAGTAGCTGCACTCCCCTCACCGTAGATATATTTCTGTCCACCTGATATAACCATGATTAGTAAGTCAATCCTTCACAGGTTGTTCGTAACTATAGCTGGGTCAAATGTCCGTTTTACCCCTATAGTACTTCTTGTTCCTTAAGTCCCACTGATCCTCTAATGAACAATTGGTTTGTGGTCCAACCAACAAATTGAGTCCCTCTCAGGCCAATGAGAGGGCGGGATCCCTTTGTTCAAGCCCCGGAGTCAGCACTTAAGGGAACAACGTCTCTACTATCCCTAATTCGGGTAGGAGTGAATTCCTTCTTGCTGGACTATGTCCCTCGCTATCTACCCGTTCCTTTCCCTGAAATTGGAGGCTTATTGAGTCGGCGATGTTGAGCCACTCCCACCCATGCAGATCTAAGGATAAGCCCGAATAAACAGGAGTTCATAGTTAGCTTAGGATTAAGATCGAGTTACCTAGGTCATCGCATGAAATAGTCAGTCTTGTCAGTAAACGGCGTTATAAAGCAAGAGTGACTTATTTCTCGGTCCTGGTCTTATGCAAACTCATTGCATAGGACACCCCCACTCACATGTCTCTACATGGAAGATTTAGGATCACATCGTCTGTACTATCTACAAAGTGGGCCACGTCTTATAGTGTCCCTAGGATAAGGTACCCAGCCCTATCCCTATACTATAGACCGTTTTGGCTATTACTCGAGCCTGATCCACTTTTATGTCTCTACATAAAGCTCAAGTGTTCATCCTATAGCCAGGGATCTTAGTTTATTGGATTTGGGTTATTTAACGAGCAATTTACTTATTCAGTAACGACTTTACTGAATGAATCTCGACAACGACTTTATCGATCAAGTATAGAATTCCAGGACTACTTGATAGAACATGGAATTTCCTCACAAATCTCAGCACCGGGTACACCACAAAAAAATGGTGTGTTAGAAAGAAGAATCAGAACCTTATTGGACACGGTTCGGTCTATGATGAGTTATGCACAACAGCCTGATTAATTTTGGGGTTTTCTAGTGGAAACCGCTGCATATATTCTGAACATGGTTCCCTCTAAAAGTGTTCCAGAAACACCTTACGAGTTATGGAGAGGACGTAAAGGAGTTTACGACACTTCAGAATTTGGGGATGCCCAGCGCACGTGTTGGTGCAGAAACCAAAGAAATTGGAACGACGTTCAAGAATATGTCTTTTTGTAGGATACCCTAAAGAAACAAAAGGAGGTCTGTTTTATGATCCTCAAGACAACAAGGTAATTGTTTCAACCAATGCCACATTCCTTGAGGAAGATCATATAAAAAATCATCAAACACGGAGCAAACTAATACTTAAAGAAATTTTCGGGGAAGATAACAAACAAACAAACAACAGTTGTTAATGAAGCTGGTCTTTCAAAACCATCTCAAGATATGAGAATGCATCGACGCAGTGGGAGGGTTATAATCCAACCTGATCGATACATGTGTTTAACTGAAACTCAGTTCATCATACCTGATGATGAAGTAGAGGATCCATTGTCTTATAGACAAGCAATGGGAGACAAAGATAAGGACCAGTGGGTCAAAGCCATGAAGTAACACCATGAGATACGGCTGATGCACAATTTGCATACCGCAAGTGTACGGGTCAAGTAATAATATAGTGTTTTCGTGATTAAACGAGTGTCGTCCTCTGGATTGGTTTTCTAGCAAATTAAGTACCGTGAATAATCTTGTCCAATTTTATTTAGGGAGCAAAACTTAAAGATAAAGATAAATCTAAAGACAAAAAGCATAAAATAAAGGTGGAGACTCAAATGAAAAGACTCTTAGGGAATTGATTTCATTGTTGAAGTTGAGGATTAATTAATGGGATGAATTTAGCATGCAATTATTCTACCAAGTCTAGGAACCTTTTATCACAACTATCTCTCCCGAGCATAATTGATTCTCATGCATGCAACCAACTTGATATCCCTATCTAAGTTCATTAACATGCAAGGCTTTGGGTTTAGTTCTTCAAGCAACTTCTAAAGTTATTCCAAATCCCGTCACAAACTTAGAATTTCTACTTTAGTCATGCAATTAAATAAAGTAAGTCTTAGGCCAAATCCCCTCTCCCGAGCAAGATTCAACACTCGAATCATTCAACTAGTGATCAAGTAATTGAAAGCATTTAACCATAATTGCATAGGTAAAATAAATGCATATTCATACCACAAAATCAATCCAACAAACTAAAACAACTACATCAATCCCTAAGACAAACAACTAGCAATTCATAGTCTTTAAACTACAAACACTAATTGAAAGAAAAGCCATAAAAACTACAAGAGTTAAGGGAAAGAGAAAGGAAAACTTGAATCCGCCGACACCGCACGTCCCCGTCACGATCTCCATGTCTTCTCGCTTGATTCCCGCTCCTTGGCCTTGCCTTTAGCTCCCACAAAAGGTCTCTAGTCGAAATTAGGGCTAAAATCTAACCAATTGGACTCCCCCAATCCGTAGCACAAAAGGATGAATTTATAGAAAATCTGCCGACAGCGTCGAGACGCTATGGACAGCGTCGCGACGCTGTCACGATACCGCGAATCTGGAAAATTTGCCGAGAGCGTCGCGACGCTATGATTTTTTTTTTTTTTTTTTTAAGAATGAAAACTCCAAATATAGAATGTCAGCGTCGAAACGCCCAAAGAGCAGCGTCTCGACACTGGTCTGCGGATGGGCCTATCTTCAATCTTCCAACTTTGATTCTTTTTTCATTCTTCAGCTTCTTTTCGCATCCCGAACATCCAATTGGCTCAAAACTATATTTCCTACAAATACAACACATAAATGCATAATTTTGGCCAATAAATTATAAAAGACTAGCTAAATTAATTAGGGAAAACTAGCTAGCTATGCTCGTTATCAACGGCCGGCTTTGTAATTGATACAGACGCATTGATCCAAAACGTCCATGTAGTTTGCATAAGACCGGACCATGAATTAGTATAGCACTCGATATAACACCATTAACTAGTTAGGTTACTGTTTCAATAGGATGACCTAGGTAACTCAGTCTTAATCTTGAGTGTGTCATGAACTCCTTCTCATGAGGGATTGTCCTTTGATTAGCATGGGTGAGAGTGGCCAATACGCCGACTCAATATGCCTTCCTTTTTGGGGACAAGACCGAGTGGGAGGCTGGGGACATGACAACACAAGAAGAATTCACTCCTTCACACTTCTAGGAGAAGTAGATGAGTGTTCCCTTAAGTGGTGACTCTGGGATTTGAACAAAGGGATCCCGCTCTCTCACTGGCCCAAGAGGGACTTTTAGTTTATTGGTTGGACCATAAACAGGTTGTTCATTAGAGGAGCACTGGTACTTAAGGAGACAGATGTAACACAGGGGTAAAACGATAACTTGACCCAGCTGTGATTACGGACACTCAAGAAGGATTGACTTAACCGGTATAGGTCTATATCCGTGGACACAAAAATGTTCTACAGCGAGAAGAGTTCAGCTGTGGGTCTTTAGTGGAATGATCCACAGTTAATGAATATTGGTTAACCTGATTAATGAGTTTAATCGGTTAACCTCATATCATTGGAGCTTCTGATCTATAGGTCCATTAGGTCCCCCTGCTAGCTCGTAAAGAGTAATTAGGAACAATTATATCTTGAGAGAATTTGAATAGTTCAAATTCATATTGGGAATTAAGTTAATTGTATGAGATACAAATTAATATAATGTATAGTGATACATTAAAATATAAAGTCTAATTTGAAATTAAACTTTATTATTATGAGAGAAATAAATATTTGAAAAAGTTCAAATATTAATATGAATTTGATTCATATTAAATTTATAGGATATAAGAGAATTTGAAGGAGTTCAAATTTTAATATGAATTTTATTCATATTATAGAATTAATTAATTGAAGGCCTGAAATTAAATATATATTTAATTTGGGTAATTAATTAATTAAGTAAAGAATTAATTAATTGGAAATTAATCAAGTATGGAAATGATTAATCACTTATGGAAATGATTAGGGTGTGTTTGGTTTAACTTTTCAAGTGTTTAATTTTGAAAATAAATCATTTTGAAAATTTTTTTAGTGTTTGGCAACCACTAAAAATGGCTTATTAGAAAATGAGATTGATAAATAAACCATTTTGAGAGAAACACTTGAAACCAACTTTTTAAAAAAGACTTCTTAGGTAAACAATAACTTGTGTAGAAAAACATTTGTTTGAAAATGCAACCAAACATATGAGTGTTTAAATTTTAAACAATTTTTATACAAAATGTTTTTTAAAAAATGCATTCTTGAATAACATTTAAATTAAAATGTATTCCAAATGGACCCTTAATCATTTATGGAAATGATTTAATCACTTATGGAATTGATCAATCATTTATGGAAAAAATTAATCAATTATGGAATTGATTGGTTATGGAATTGATTAATTATGGAAAAGATTAAATCAGTTGTGGAAATAATTGATTTTAAATGAATATTTTATTCATGGCCTTTCTCCTATAAATAGAACACTAAACCTAGGGTTTAGGAACTACAACATATGGCCACCATAAGGTCATTCTTGCCTCCCTCTCATATTCTCTCAACTCAAGAACTCTAGAGAGAATTTTTCTCTCTAAGAGTTTTTCCCATTCAAGATTAGGTAGTCCCACAACTACGTTCCTAATCTCAGAGTCATAGTGGGGAAGATCAATTGGTGGTGTCCCAATTGTTGACGCTTGGTCCCTATGGAATCAAGAAAGGCGTTCTTGATATTTCAGAAACAACAACGACGGTATGTTTGCTTCTCCCCTTTAGAATTAGTTCTAAGGTGGTATGTTTAGCCTTAATAATTGATTTAGAATAGTTTTCTAAATTTTGTCAATGTATTGGTATTTTGGTGGAAACAAAATTAACTACGAACGGTCCCAATTACGCTTCCGCTTTACGGAATTCCAATCCTTCAACTCTCAATGGAGGAGCAGTAGTGTGGAGAAGTATTAGATAAGGATGTATTGCCGACTCCACAATGGAAGCTGAATATGTTGCAGCCTGTGAAGCATCAAAAGAAGCAGTGTGGCTTAGAAAATTTCTAAATGAGTTAGAAGTTGTTCCTAACATGCACTTGCCTGTCACACTCTATTGTGACAATAGTGGAGCAGTTGCGAATTCGAAGGAACCTCAAATCCATAAACAAGGAAAGCATATTGAACGCAAATACCATCTCATCCGGGAGATAGTACAGAGAGGAGACGTGATCGTCACCCAAATAGCCTTGGAGCAGAACATGGCTGATCCATTTACAAAACCCCTCTCGGCTAAAGTGTTTTAGGGACATCTCCAGAGTTTAGGACTACGAGATTTTAACATTTGATATATTGCTGAGTCACCTAACAATATTGTAATCTCACTTGAGTTATAGTCCAAGTGGGAGTTTGTTGGGGTTTATGTCCTAGAACTCAAGTTTTGTTATCCTTTATATAAATAAAGATGTTATTCAGTGAAATTGTTTTTTTGAATCTTGAAATCCAATAGAAACATTCATGATTATATGTATGAGATACTTGAACTATATCTTGGATATAGACAGGGATCAAGTTCAAGTATATAACCTAAATTGTCTATAGTAAATGAATAAGGTTGGGTACCTTATTCTGGTAACACTATAGATGCGGCCTATTTTGCGAATGAGGCAAACGACGTGATTCTGGATCGTTCATGTAATGACATGCAAGTAGGGGCATCCTGTGTAAAAGATGTTTACACAAGACAGGACCAAGAAATAAGTCACTCTTACTTTGTAATGTCGTTTACTGTGAAGACTGACTTTTTCATATGATGACCTAGGTAACTCGATCTTAATCCTAAGCTTACTATGAACTCCTGTTTCTTTAGGGTTGTCCTTTGATCTACATGGGTGAGAGTGGTTTAAAAGTACCGTTCAATAATCCTACCATTTTGGGGGCAACACTAGATAGATGGCTGGGAACATAGTAAAGCAAGACGGAATTCACTCCTACCCGATTCAGGGATAGTAGAGAGGTTGTTCCCTTAAGTGCTGAATCCAAGGCTTGAACAAGGGGCCCACCCTCTCATTGGCCCGAGAGGGATCTTGTTTAATGGTTGGACAATAAACAAATTGTTCATTAGTGGACTAGTGGACTAAAGGAACTAAGATGTACTATAGGGGTAAAACGGACATTTGACCTGTCTATAGTAACGACCGACCTGTGAAGGATTGACTTACTAATCATGGTTATATCGAGTGGACGAAAATATATCTACAGTGAGGGGAGTTCAACTACTAGGCTATAGTGGAGTTTCCCGGTAGTTAACGGATGTTGGTTAATTAGGTTAAACGAGTTTGGCTAGTTTAACCTCGTACCGTTGGAGCCCATGATCTGTAGGTCCATTAAGTCCCCTTGCTAGCTCAAGACTAACCTTTTGAACAATATGATGGATAAAATATGAATTACTTTAAGTTCATGTTGAGAAAAATGAATAGAGGTTATAGGCGTTGTCGGTACATGGGGTTTTTTGTGAAAACCGTGTATGTGAGTATTTAATATTTAAATATGATTTAAATACCGAGAACATGAATAGGTATTCATGATAGGAAAATTACATTTCAGAAATTTCGGGAATAGTGGAAAAATATTAATTTAATATTAGATATTAAATTAATTATTAATTAATTATTTAATAATTATTTAAAATTAATTTTGAATTAATTTAAAATTGAAAAATTAAAATTCAATTTTTGATTTTCCAGATTATTGAAAATTAGATAATTATACAATTAAATTAGGATAATTATTGATTTAATTAAATTCATAAAACATGAATTTTTTGAGGTGGAGTGCATGGTGATTAAACCCATGCACTCCCCTCATGTTAGCCACCCAAATTTCCACTACTTTTTGGTTGATTGAGTGTCAATCTGTGGGGCTTTTCTTCTTCATCAATCCCTCTATAAAAGGGAAGAAGATTGCTGAAGAAAGAGAGCTTGAAACATAGTGAATTGCTGCCAAATTGAAAACTCACCAAACCCACCTCCATAAGCTTATTCTTCAAGCTTCTACTCTTCAATTCCATCACTTGTGGATCCCACAATCCGTTCCAAAGGCTTGAGGATAGCAAGGAAGATCCTTTGGTGGTTCGTGACTCATTGGTGAAGAAAAACAAGAAGGAAATCCAACCAATTTCTCCATTGAAACAAGGTTGGTAATCTGTCTCTGTTTTTCTTCATATGAACAACATGTCTTAATTGATAAAATTGAACTTCTTATGTGCCTAAGATCCAAAATTGCTTCCACGTTTTAGATATTAACACTTTCAGATTGTTGTTTATATTTTGAACAACGTTCCTTCCAAATGTGTTTCTGAAACACCATTTGAGTTGTGGAGAGGGCGTAAAACTAGTTTACATTACTTTAAGATCTAGGGATGTCTAGCACACGTGCTAGTGACTAATCCGTAGAAATTGGAATCCTGTTCAAAACTATGCCTATTTGTAGGATATCCCAAGGAAACGAAAGGTGGATACTTCTTCGACCCACAAGAGAATAAGGTATTTGTATCGACAAATGTCACATTCTTAGAAGAAGACGACATAAGAAATCACAAGCCACGAAGCAGGATAGTGTTAAGCGAGTTATTAAATGAAGCTACAGAAACATCAAGTCATAGTGGGATGAAGCTGACACCTCGAGTCATAAGAAATCACAAGTCGATGAAGCTGACACCTCGAATCAACCACATCCTTCTCAAGAGATAAGAGAGCCTCGACATAGTGGGAGGGTTGTTAGACAACCTGATCGCTATTTGGGTTTAGCTGAAACGCTAGTCTTCATACCTAATGACGGGGTCGAGGATCCATCAACCTCTAAATAGGCGATGGATGACGTTGACAAGGACGAGTGGATTAAAGCCATGTACCTAGAAATAGAGTTCATGTTCTTTAATTCAGTTTTGGATCTTGTAGATCAGCCCAAATGGGTTAAACCCATAGGGTGTAAATGGATCTACAAGCGAAAACGAGACGCTGCTGGAAAGGTACAGACCTTTAAAGCTTGACTTGTGGCAAAAGGTTTTACCCAGCAGGAGGGGATTGACTATGAGGAAACCTTCTCCCCTGTTGCCATGTTGAAATCGGTAAGGATACTTCTATTCATTGCCACATTTTATGATTATGAGATATGGAAAATGGATGTTAAGACTACTTTTCTAAACGGTAATCTTGAGGAAAGTATCTTTATGTCTTAGCTAGAAGGGTTCATTGTCCTAAACCCTAAGATATGACCTAAAACGGTCTACAACAATGTTGAAACGTAAAAGAGGCAAAAGAAATCGTAAACGAACCAAAATTCTAACCTAACGGCAGAATAAACTGAGGCTACATATTTATAGAAAACTCGGCGGCATCGAGATGCCAAGGGCAACGTCTCGACGCTGCGAACTTTACTCTCTGGCCAAATTTCGCGTCGGCGTCGAGACGCCAAGGGCAGCGTCTTGACGCCAGCCATGATTCTCGACTTGCTATTTTATTTCTCTGTCTTTTCTCGTTTCTTCTCCGTACGGGGCTTCAATCTTCGGCTTTTGGTGTCATTCTTCAGGTCCGTTTCAGCACAATTGGGTCCTTTAACCTCCTCCCCGTCCAAGACACCGAGATGGCTCCAAAACTCTGTAATTGGCCCGAATTAACACCAATTAGCGAAATCGGCTCCGGACATAGCCTAAGCTCAAATATCTTGTAAACAAGACAAGTAAAGCATAAAATAACTCTAACAACCTTAGATTAGAGGTGATAAAATAGGTATATTTAGGTCCTATCAAATACCCCCAACCTAAATCTTGCTAGTCCTCGAGCAAGGCACACATAGACCAAAGAAAAAAACATTGTGCATATAATTGAAAAGTGACTTAATCTTCAAGACTCAAATATTCCAAAAACTAAAGCAATCAAGATACATTCGCAAGAGAGACAAATGAGGAGACAAATCAAAAATTTTCAAAGATTATCTTGCACAAGAGAGCTCCATCCCACCTAAAGAAGACTTTACTAGCCCGGGATTGGTTTACTCAACTCTCATCCTTTCTTCCCCCTACACTGGCACTAAGGTCTTGCTAAAAGGCCCAAATAGAACAAACTAGGTTGCTTCCTATTGCTAGGTGCTTGATCAAGGAATTCCTTTTTCTTTTCTCTTTTTTTTTTCTCTTTTGCTTTTTTCTTTTTTTCTCTCTTTTTTTTTTCTTTTTGCATTTCTTTTGGATGGGGCACTAGCTTTCACACTACAATGCAGGGACCCATAACCCGAGTTTAACTCTTGGTTGGCCTAACTAATCACACAGCATGTAGCTCTTTTTACCCCTAAGCGTTTAAGCTCAATGCAAGCATGCTTTCTTTTTCTCAAAGTAAAAATAACGAGCATATGATTTTTCTTTTGGCTCGCGCTCACTGACTTATTTTTCCACTCTCTCTCTTTTTTTAGCAAGCATATTTTCTTTTTTTTTTCTCCCCTAGGCAAGACTCCACACACTATTTTGCAAAAAATTTAGACTTTCTCCCTTAACCTTACACCTATCGGGGTGACAACAGGAATATGAACTAAGTAACTCACTCCTAAGCATTCGAGTCCTACTTTAAAGCAAGAAAGACACCCAACATGTGCAAGACATATCCTAGAAATCTTTTAAAAAGGCTCCTTTTTTGAACACTCTCGGTCACAACTCATCGAAAGCAATAAATTTTCGAAAACAATTTGAGTCAATCCTAAGAAATCATCATCACTTAAACAAGCATATACACAACAAGCATGCAAGACATTCATTAAGCACAAACGCTGGCCTGACGCTCAGATGCTCAAGGCCCAACAAAAATATAAAGTATGATTCCCCACCCCCAACCTAAATTTTACATTGCCCTCAATGTAATATATCATGAAGAATAAGACAATGTATAGGGAAAGAATAGAACTTCCCTGAATTTCGCGCTCATGGGTGGTGAATCATGTTTTCTTACAAATATAGAAGCTTCGCTTTGGTACTACCATTCCTAAAAGACAAAAACAAGAAAACAAGCATAAAAGCAACTAATAAAAAATAAACCTATTTAAGAATTGAAAAGACAGAAAGCAGTAAACTTTGCAAATGTTTAAGGTCGTTTGTTCGACCACATTCTCCTCGCTTCTCATCCGAAATCAATCTCCTTGTTTTTCAGTGCATCCTTTTTCTTTTTCTTCTTTTTGATTTGCTCCTGCATAGACAAATTAAACGTGCACACAGAGTGCAAGACATGAGAAAATTTAAACAAATAATCCATCATCATCCACAACATATTGATCAAGACACCTTTATAATGAGCAACAGATGTGTCAACAATCGGAATCACTAAGTCTAGCTCATGCAAATCAAAATTAATAAGCTTAGGGGAAATAAAATTTCGCATAGAATCAACTAAAGCTAATTCATTATCTATTTCCATTTCTCCTATCATGCATGACATATCACATAATCAGACTTAGAATCTAAATAAGGTTCAAGCTCAGGCTCACTAACCTCATTAGACTTACCTTCTTTTTGTTGCTCATAATCTTGGCTAATCGAGGAATGGGAAGAATTTACCTTTCGTGCTTGAAATATGATGAGTCCAACATAAGTTGCCAAGCTCGAAATTATCTCTCTAGCCTCACTGGGTGTTTTGTCTAGTGCATCCCCGCCACTTGCTATATCCAACATCCTTCTGTCATCAGGTGATAATTCTTCAATGAAGTGCAACAACAAGGACTCCTCAGACAATGGGCGATGAGGAAGTGCACATAACCCATTGAAGCGATCCCAGTACTTATGAAAGTATTCCTCAGGTGCGTGGGTGATGTATATGATTTCTCTTGTGACTTTGAAGTTTCCAAGAGATGGGAGGTGCCTAGGATCAGGAGTTGCAAGGTATTGCATCATGTGCTCGACCATGGGATTAGCATGCCGAGGCTATACTGATTTCATCGTTAAGCTCTGCAAAAAGAAAACGAAAAAGCACAAAAAGAACACAAAATCCTATAAACACTAGAAAACGCCCCTCCCCGACAACAACGCCAATTTGACGGGCCGGAGTTGTCAAGGCTCCTGTTGGTCAAAAAAAAATTTATAATCCACGGCACTACAACTATTTTGTAGAAATAGTGGCCGGGGTCGAACACAGGGAAGCGGGTCTAGCAAGTGTAGAATTTCTTGCTTACGAAAACAGGGGGATTTTGGAAAGCAGGGTAATACAAGAAAATAAATGCAAAAAAATTAAGGAGACAGAAATAAGCAGGCAGAAGAGAATTAAGATGAAATTTAATAACATAAAAAGGGATCGTTGGATTGGGATTTCTTATGCTTTATTCTATTTCGATTGGCTTCCTAGTTTTCTCTAATGATTGTTCTAAACTGATTTCATTAGTCCAGTCGGCTTCTGGGTTACTCGGAGGACCCCCTTACAATAACCTGTGCTAATTATCTTGCTAATCGTGAATTCTGCAATTAACAAGATTAATCAATATATTCTTTATCGTTCGCCACCCCTTATACATAAAATAGCAACCATCCGAAACCTCTGCAACGGTTACTAATTATATCTAACTAGTTTTATATTAAGCGATCTCGCAATCACCTATTAAACTAGCGCTTTGGGATCGTGGGTCTGGAATTGTATTAACTAAATTCAAATAAGATTCAAATCTAATTCCTACAACCTTTAACATGCATCCTAGGCCTATCAAGGGTCGTCTTGAGTAGAGAGTGGCTTGCCTCAACCTAATGGCTATCTAAAAATAAGTGATTGAATACACCAGCGGTAATCACATAGGGTCATCAATCCTAATAGACCAGCCTCATGTATTGGTTTAAACGGGATGACATGCAAAACTGAATGAAAAGACAGCAAGAACAGTAAACAAATTCTAGAAAACTAAGCCAATCTCATTAGAAATCAAATCATAAACCCAATCCAACGATCTAATACGATTAGCTACTCATAGATGAAGTAAAAACATGAATAAACAAGAAAGAATCCATAAGATATGACCTAAAAAGGTCTACAACAGTGCTGAAACGTAAAAGAGGCAAAAGAAATCGTAAAAGGACCAAAATTCTAACCAAACGATGGACTAAACCGAGGCTACATATTTATAGAAAACTCGGTGGCGTCGAGATGCCAAGGGCAGCGTTGAGAAGCTGCAAACTTTACTCTCCGACCAAATTTCGCGTCGGCGTCGAGACGCCAAGGGCAGCGTCTCGACGCCAGCCTTGATTCTCGACTTGCTGTTTTATTTCTCGGTCTTTTCTCGTTTTTTCTCGGTATGGGGCTTCAATCTTCGGCTTTTGGTGTCATTCTTCAGGTCCGCTTCAGCACATTTGGGTCTTTTCACCTTCTCGTCGTCCAAGACACTGAGATGGCTCTAAAACTCCGTAATTGGCCCGAATGAACACCAATTAGCGAAATTGGCTCCCGACATAGCCTAAGCTCAAATATCCTGTAAACAAGACAAATAAAGCATAAAATAACTCTAACAAGCTTAGATTAGAGGTGATAAAATAGGACTATTTAGGTCCTATCACTTATGTAGTGACATAAAAGTGGATCAAGTTCAAGTAATAGCCTAAAACCGGTCGATAGTATAGGGATAAGGCTAGGTACCTTATCCTAGGGATACTATGTGATGCAGGTCACTTTGTAGTTAGTTCAGACGATGTGATCTTGAATCGTCCATGTCTAGAGACCCGAGTGGGGGCGTCCTATGCAATGAGTTTGCATAAGACCAGGACCGAGAAACAAGTCAATTTCACTATATAACGCCGTTTACTATTGAAACTGAATTATTTAGTGCGATGACCTAAGTAACTTGATCTTAATCCTGAACTAACTATGAATTCCTGTTTATTTGGGATTATCCTTTGATTTGCATGGGTGAGAGTGGCTCATCATCGTCAACTCAATAAGCTTACCATTTTAGGGATAAGATCGAGTAGATAGCTAGGGACATAGTCCTGCAAGACGGAATTCACTCCTACCTTAATTAGGGATAGTAGAGAGGTTGCTCCCTTAAGTGTGACTCTGGGACTTGAACAAAGGGATCCCACCCTCTCGTTGACTCGAGAGAGGGATTAGATTGGTGGTTGGACCACAAACCAACTGTTCATTAGAGGATCAGTGGGACTTAAGGAACTAGAGGTAACTTTAGGGGTAAAACAGACATTTGACCCGATATAGTTACGAACGACCTGTGAAGGGTCGACTTACTAATCATGGTTATATCGGGTGGACATAAAAATATCTACAGTGAGGGGAGTGCAACTATCGGGCTATAGTGGAGTGACCCGGTAGTTAATGAATGTTGGTTAACTAGGTTAATGAGTTTAGCCGGTTAATCTTGGATCATTGGAGCCCATGATCTGTAGGTCCATTAAGTCCCCCTGCTAGCTCATACGGAATAAACCTTAGAACAAATGTGATGATAGAGTTTGAATAGTTCAAATACGATTTAAGGGAGTTAACATTAATTATATGTGATATACTTAACATATGATAGTTTAATTACAAATTAAACTATAGAGAGAGTCGAGAATATCTAAATGAGATTTAAATATTAGAATTGTGTATTCGATACACATTTCGGTTTAAATATGAATAGGGATTCATATCGGTTTGGAGAGAGATCGAAATTAGGGAAATTATTTAATTTAGTATTGGATATTAAATTAAATAATTATAATTAATTAAAAAGTTTAATTAATTATATTAGTATTAACTTCATTTAAATTTAGTTACCTAATTAATTCTAAATGTTGAAATTATTTAAATTGAAATTGTGAATTTCAATTTTGAGGTGGCATTATTAAGCATGGAGTTTGTTCATGCTTTGACACCAAATTTGGTGACAAATTGAGTTCCACCAAGCCTTGTTCCCCTCATACTTAAGGTCGTCAGCTTCTTCTTACAAAAGAATGCATTTTGCTAGAAGGTTCATGCAAAGACTGCTGGTCAATTTCCTCTAAAAAACCAAAGTTGCTTTCTCATTAGTTTTGCTTGAGTTATCAAGTTTGCTCTTCCAATTTCATAACGATTAGGCTCCCACAAGCCGTTCTAAGGCCGAAGTATAGCGGGGAAGACGTCGGTGGTTGTCCACAAGTCGATCGTGATCATAATTGGTCGAACGACTTGTCGAGGGTCCTAGTCAGATAAATTTATAATCCACGGCACCTTAACTACTTTTGTAGTAACAGTGGTTGGGGTCGGACACAGGGAAGGGAGTTCTAGCAGAGTTCAGGATTTTTGTGTAGAACACAAATTAGGGGGTTTTAGAAATGTGATGCAAAGAAATAAAATAGAAGACTGGATGCAAATTTAATCTAAATAAATAAAGCATGCAACGAGGAGAAATTAAGATAAAATTCAATAAACAGAGGACCGTTGGATTGAGGGTTCGATGCTTGAATGATTTTCACCTGGCTTCCTAGTTTTCTCTAAATATTACTTCATGAAAATTAAATTGAGCCTGGTAGTGCTTCTTGGTTACTCGAAGAATCCTCCTAACTAACCTATGTTTAATTAATTAATTAACTCTGGATCCCATAGCTAATCTAATTAATTAATTTAAGGAATTTGCCCACTATCCCGCATGCGTAGCTCGTGTAGGGAACGAGTTCCCGATGCAGCGGAAGCGGTTTCAGGAACAATTCGTAATTAATTTAGAATTATGAAATACTAATACACTAGCAACATACATACATTCATAATCTAATGAATATCTAGATTAATGATGCGATGTGGATTGAAGATGGATATTGGGAAATATGGAAAATAGAAATTAAAGATGAATTCAACCAACCAAGTGCAAGTATACACTATCGCATGTAGTAATAAAACTCTGGAAATATTCCAAAGGTATCGATCCCATAGAGACTAAGCTTGAACACATATTTGAAAAAGAAACTGCTCTTAAATTGCTTAAAAATGTAACCAAGGAAAATAATTGATGTTGGGGTTTTGGAAAATAAATGAGCAAAAAAGTAAAAGAAATAAAAACAATAATAAAAGCGAGGTGCTCAGTAAAGCTTCAACCCTAAGGCAAATAACTCTAGTAATGGCTTATTTAACCTAAGTCTAGATATGCATTCGGTCAAGTTTAACTCCTATTTGGCCTTTCTCCCAAGAACCGTTAGAAGACTAAGCGAGTACCGTTATGCACATCTCTGTGACTCGACTCTGACATAGATTATTAATGCATGCAACCTATAACCCTATAGTTGTTATAAGCGACCATCCCCTATAATACCGAATACACTCTCTCGAGTCCTTTCTCCTATATCACATGATAGCACCTGAAATGTGCTATTTAATTACCTTTAATTTAATCTTGTTAGTTTGTGTTTTATGGTTTAATTGTTTATTTTGTAGCATTTCGAGCACAAGAGGATATTAGGCCAATTTTTCAATTGGGCACTAATTCGAGAGTTTTAGGACGTTTTCGGGCTAATTTGGAATTCCTGATTTGACATGGAGCTAAAGGACGTGATCGGAGTGATAGGACCTAAATAGTCCTATTTTATCACCTCTAATCTAAACTTGTTAGAATGGTTTTATGCTTTATTTGTCTTACATACAGGATAATTGAGCTTAGGCTATGTCGGGAGCCGATCACGCTAATTGGTGTTAATTCGGGCCAATTAAGAAGTTTTGGAGCCATCCCGGTGTCTTGGATGGCGAGGAGGTGAAAAGACCCAATTGTGTTGAAGCGGGCCTGAAGAATGACACCAAAAGCAAGAGATTAAAGCCCCAAACCGAGAAGAAGCGAGACAAAGCCGAGACATAAAGCAGGAAGTCGAGATATGAGGTTGGCGTCGAGACGCTGCCCTTGGCGTCTTGACGCCGACGCGAGTTCTTTCTGAAGTGTATTGTTCGCAGCGTGAGACGCTGCGCCTTGGCGTCTCGTCGCTGCCGTATTTTCTATATATATGTAGCCTCGGTTTAGTCCATGGTTAGGTTAGCATTTTGGTCCCTTTTACGCTTTCTTTGCCTCTTTTACATTCCAGCACTGTTGTAGACCATTCTTGGTCATATTCTATGGATTCTTTTATGTTATTTGTTGCTTTTACTTCATCTATGTGTAGCTAAACTTGTTTAGATCGTTGGATTGGGATTATGTCTTGATTCTTAATATGATTGGCTGAGTTTTCTGAGTTATATTTGTTGTTCTTGTTGTATTTCTATTAAGTTTTGCATGTAATCCCGTTTAAACCAATACATGAGGCTAGTCTATTAGGAATGACGCCCGATTACCGCTTGTGTATTCTATCAGTTATTTTTAGATAGCCACTAGGTTGAGACAAGCCACTCTCTATGCGAGACGACCCTTGATAGGCCTAGGATGCATGTTAAAGGTTGTAGGAATTAGATTTAAATTGCATTTGAATTTAGTTCTTGCAATTTCGGACCTACGTTCCCAAAGCAGCTAGTTTAAATAGGTGATTGTGAAATTGCTTAATCTAAAACTAGTTAGATATAATTAGTAACCGTTGGAGAGGTCTCGGATGGTTGCTAAATTAAGTATAAGGGGTGGCGAGCGATAGAGTCCATATTAATTAATCTTGTTAATTGCAGAATTCACGGTTAGCAAGTTAATTAGCACAAGTTAGTGTAGGGGGTCCTCCGAGTAACCCAGAAGCCAACCGAACTAATAAAATCAGTTTAGAATAATCATTAGAGAAAACTAGGAAGCCAACAAATTAGAATCAAGCATAATAAATCTCAATCCAACGATCTCCTTTTATGTTATTGTTTCTGCCTAATTTCCCTTCTACATGTTTACTTTGTGCCATTTAAATTCAGTATTTTATTATTCTTTTGTTTGTCCTTCATTATAAAAATCCCCCCTGTTTTCATAAGCACGGAATTCTACACTTGCTAGATCCCCCTTCCCTGTGTTCGACCCCGGCCGCTATTGCTACAAAATAGTAGTAGTGCCGTGGATTATAAATTTTATTTGACGACTTAGGGAGAATTTGAAACCCTCCTGCGGGTCACATCAAGTTGGCGTCGTTGCCGGGGAAAGGCGTTTTCTTGTGTTTATAGGATTTTGTACTTTTTGTGTCTTTTGAGTTTTTGTGCATTTTCCTTTTTCTTTTGAGTAATTGCAATGGGTGACAAATTAATTATATATAATAGAAAATTTAGCACAAGGTAAAAAGAATTGCAAATATGGCAAAAAAATTAGAATATTCCCATTCTACCCTTCTCTTTCTCTCCCTTTCCATTTACCCTTTCTTCCACTCATTTCTTGTGTGTTACGATTTTTTTTTCTTCTTTTTACCCTTTCTTACCCTCATTTCTTGTGTGTTACGATTTCTTGTTTTTTTTTTCTTTTTTTTTCTTTTCTTTTTATAATGAGCTGTTACGATTTCTTTATTTTTATTATTATTTTTTATTTTTTGTGCATTTATGAGGGTGGAGTTTTTGTGTGATAAATATGTTTTTTCCCTCTGTTTTGTTATGCGCAATTTATTAGGTTGTGCATCTTCTTCTTCTTTTTTTATTTGATTTGCTTTTTATTCTTCTTCCCACAAGGTATTGTTATGATTGTTTAATTGATCTTTGTTGGCCTTCTTTTTAATTCAAGAATGCCAAAAATACAAAAATAGCAATTTTGGTGAGTGTTTGTATAGGTATATCAAAGTATATCACTGATATACTCAGGTTAATCTTAGTCTATCACTGACTATCACTGGTCCAAGTCTATCAGGGCTATAATTGATAAATAATGAAATACAAAGAATACAAGAATAGCAGTTTTATGATGGTGGTCACGGAGCTTGTGTGCTAGGCTTTAAAAATTATATTGTTGATTGAGAGTCGCTTGTTCGTAATGGTTATTTTTGGATTTTATGTTCTAATTACCACAAGAGACTTAAATTTTTTGTTCAATTTATGATTGTAGTATAATAATTTTGGATGAGTTTCTAATTACCGAGATGATTGCAATGCAAAGTACTTTACTGATAGATTTCAATTAAATTGATTCCTATCAGTAACAATCATTGGTAGACTTCAATTAATTGATAATTAACTGATTTCTATCCGAGATAGAAACCGATAGACTTCAATTAACTGATTACTATTCCTCAATAGAAAATGATAGATTTGAATTAAACTAATTTCCATCAGTGATACAAGTCAATAGACTTTAATTAAATTGATTTCTGATAGAAACTGATAAACTTCAATTAAATTGATTTCTATCAGTGATAGAAACTAATAGTCTTGAATTAAATTGATTTCTATCAGTGATAGAAACTGATGACCTTGAATTAAACGATTTTCTATTAGTGATTATCACTGATAGACTTAAATTAAACTGATGGATAGAAACTGATAGCCTTGAATTAAATTGTTTTCTATCAGCGGCTATCACTGATAGGCTTGAATCAAACACGATAAAAACTTATAGATTATGATCATCAAAGTCTATCAGTGATACACACTGATAGAGTTCGATTAATCAAAGTCTATCCGTGTCTATCACTAATAGACTCCGATTAATTGAAACTTATCATCAAAGTCTATCAGTATTTATCATTGATAGACTCTGATTAATCGAAGTCTATCAGTTACTATCAATAATAGGGACTGATAGACTATTGGAGATACTAAGGGTTTTTTCGTAATTTAACGTACTTTTTGCTATTTCCGCAAATAATTTTATTTTTTTGCTATTTTTGCAATACTTTTGCCGGTTTTTGCTATCTGTGCAAAGCCCCCTTTTCTTTTTGCAGAGCTTAATGATGAAATCAGCATAGCCTTGGCGTGCTAATCCCATGGCCGAGCGCATGATGCAATACCTTGTAGCTCCTGATCCGAATCATCTCCCATCTCTTGGAGACCTCGAAGTCACAAGAGAAATCATATACATCACCCAAGCACCTGAGGAATACTTTCACAAGTACTAGGATCGTTTCAATGGGTTATGTGCACTTCTTCATACCCCATTGTCTGAGGAGTCCTTGCTATTGCACTTCATTGAGGGATTATCACCCGATGACAGAAGGATGTTGGATATAGCAAGTGGTGGGGATGCACTAGAAAAAACACCCAGTGAGGCTAGAGAGATAATTTCGAGCTTGGCAACGTATGTTGGACTCATCATATTTCAAGCACGAAAGGTAAATTCTTCCAATTCTTCGGATAGCCAATCTCTTGAGCAACAACAAGAAGGTAAGTCTAATGAGGTTAGTGAGCCTGAGCTTGAACCTTCTTTAGATTCTGAGTCTAATTCATGTAATTCTTCATGCTTAATAGAAGAAATAGAAATATGTGATGAGGTAGCTTCGGTCCATTTTACGCCAATTTCTATTTCCCCTGAACTTATTAGTTATGAATTGCATGGGTTAGATTTAGTAATTCTAATTGTTGACAAGTCTGTTGCTCATTATAAAGGTGTCTTGATCAGTATGTTGGGAATGATGATGGATTATTTGTTTAAATTTTCTCATGCATTGCACTCTGTGTGCAAGTTTAATTTATCTATGCAGAAGAAAAATAAAAAGGTTGCACAGAAAATCAAGGAGATTGATTTTGGATGAAAAGAGAGGAGAGCGTGGTCGAGCAAACGACCTTAAACATTTGCACCCTATAATTTTACTGTTTTTTGTCTTTTCAATTCTTAGATAGGTTTTATCTTTATCAATTGCTTTTATGCTTGTTTCCTTGTTTTTGTTTCTCTTTTAGGATTGGCGGTACTAAGGCGATACTTCAATATTTACAAGAAAGCGTGATTCACCACCCATGAGCGCAATATTCAGGCAAGTTCTACTCTTTCCCCATGCATTGTCTTAATTCTTCATGGTTTATTACATTGAGGGCAATGTAAATTTTAGGTTGGGGGTGGGGAATTATACTTTATATTTCTGTTGGGCCTTGAGCATCTGAGCATTAGGCTAGTGTTTGTGCTTAATGAATGTCTTGCATGCTTGTTGTGTACATGCTTGTTTAAGTGATGATGATTTCCTGGGATTGACTCAAATTTTTTAAAAACTTTATTGCTTTCGATGAGTTGTGACTGAGAGTGTTCAAAAAAGGAGTCTTTTCAAAACTTTTCTAGGATACGTCTTGCACATGTTGGGTGTCTTTCTTGCTTTAAAGTAGGACTTGAATGCATAGGAGCGAGTTACTTAGCTCATATTCCTGTTGTCACCCCAATAGGTGTAAGGTTAAGTGAGAAAGTCTAATTTTTTTGCAAAATAGTGTGTGGAGTCTTGCCTAGGAGAGAAAAAGAAAATATGCCTGCAATAAAAAAAAGAGTGGAAAAATAAGTTAGTGACCGTGAGCCAAAAGAAAAATCATATGCTCGTCATTTTTATTTTGAAAGAAAAAGCATGCTTGCATTGAGATTAAACGCTTAGGGGTAAAAAGAGCTACCTGCGGTGTGATCAGTTAGGCCAACCAAGAGTAAAACTCGGGTTATGGGTCCCTGCACTGTAGTGTGAAAGCTAGTGCCTCATCCAAAAGAAATGCAAAAAAAAAAAAAAAAAAAAAAAAAAAAGAGAGAAAAAAAAGCAAAAGAAAAAGAAAAGAAAAATGAATTTCTTGATCAGGCACCTAAGTAAGAGGAAGCAACATAGTTTGTTCCATTTGGGCCTTTTAGCAAGACCTTAGTGTCAGTGTAGGGGGAAGATAGGACGAGAGTTGAGTAAACCAGTCCTGGGTTAGTAAAGTCTTCTTTAGGTTGGATGGAGCTCTCTTGTGCAAGATAGTCTTTGAAAAATTTTGATTTGTCTCTCTTGCGAATGTCTCTTGATTGCTTTAGTTTTTGGGAATATTTGAGTCTTGAGGATTAAATAACTTTTCAATTATATGCACAACATCTTCTTCCTTGGTTTTTGTGTGCCTTGCTCGAGGACTAGCAAGATTTAGGTTGGGGGTATTTGATAAGACCTAAATAGTCCTATTTTATCACCTCTAATCTAAACTTGTTAGAATGGTTTTATGCTTTATTTGTCTTACTTACAGGATAATTGAGCTTAGGCTATGTCGGGAGCCGATCACGCTAATTGGTGTTAATTCGGGCCAATGACGGAGTTTTGGAGCCATCTCGGTGTCTTGGACGTCGAGGAGGTGAAAAGACCCAATTGTGTTGAAGCGGGCCTGAAGAATGACACCAAAAGCCAAAGATTGAAGCCTCAAACCGAGAAGAAGAGAGACAAAGTCGAGACATAAAGCAGGAAGTCGAGATATGAGGCTGGCGTCGAGACGTTGCCCTTGGCGTCTGGACGCCGACACGAGTTCTTTCAAAAGTGTATTATTCGCAGCGTGAGACGCTGCGCCTTGGCATCTCGACGCTGCCGTATTTTCTATATATATGTAGCATCGGTTTAGTCCGCCGTTAGGTTAGCATTTTGGTCCCTTTTACGATTTCTTTGCCTCTTTTACATTCCAGCAGTGTTGTAGACCATTCTTGGTCATATTCTGTAACGCCCGTAATTTGAGTTAAATCTCAAATTTTATTAGTTTGGAGTTAATTTGGATTAAAGATTTGGAAATTAGTGGGAAAATATGATTTATCTTGATCTTGTGTTTCCTTAAAGAAAAAGATGAAAGGTGGCATTTTTGTAATTTTTGAGATTTTGAAGCCAAGCCCAAGCCTTTCTTTAAAAGGTTGCACGCAACCCTAGGCTCCCCTTCATCTTCTTCCTTCTCCCTCCCTTAGTCACGATTTCTCCCCTCCCATCTCCTCTTTGTTTTTCTTTTTAATTCAGCCGTCTCTCCTCTCTCACGCTCGCCTCCAAGCATCCATCCTCCGGCGATTTTCCAGCGGCAGTGAGGAGTTCTCCGGCGTGGTGGGCGGTGAGCAGTCCGTAGGTGGTTCGTTGTAGTTGTTAGGCGTGAAAAACGGCTGTTTCCGGCAAGTTTCATCACCGGTGTTGCTGGACCAGTAGTGTCTCCGTGTGAGCCCTCTTCCTTGGGTGTTTTCCAGCGAATTTAGAGGCATAAGTGGCTGGTTTTCGTGTTTCTCCGTCGAGGGGTGCAGTGGGTCGCGGACAGCAGCATATTTGGGACGTTTTCAGTGGGTTTTTGGGCGTTTTCATCATTGGGTAAGTTGGATTGAAGGTTGTATTGGTTGTTTATCGCATTTAATCAAATACCCATTGATGTTAGCTCTCTTTTTCAAGATACCCATAACGTTTGGAGGTTTAATCGTCAAATTTAAGCAATTTTAGAACCCGACCAGCAGCGTTAGGAGACGGTTTTGGGTAAGTTTCTTCTTGATTTAGCCTCCGTTAGAGTTTAATTTAGTTCCTAAAAATTACCCATTCCTTTTGGGACTTGTTTCAGTGTTGCCCATCCAATTTCGAGTTCATAATTGTGAATTTTTCGCTCAATTAAAGTTATGTTCAGCAAGCGACATTCTGTTTTGTGTGGTTAAGGACTTTGGAGTTAAAAGAATTAATCTAGTTTTGTTCAGAGTATTTAAGCCGAGGTAAGTGAGCTTACTATTGAACCTTTTAATTGGGTGCACATGTTTGATTTTCTAAAATTCTCGTGCTTATGTGTTATCCTTGAAATTTATTTTATTTAATAAAAGCATGAGAATTGTATGAAAGTTTATTATCTTTTATTTGAGTATGCGTTTATGAAAATTATTGAAAGCATGAAATTCATTATCATCGCTTGCATTTGTTAGCGAGTAAAATAGTTGAGCTGGTGGTCTCTTTTAAATTCCATTAAAGGAATAAGTTTAAATTAGTGTACATGAAATTGATGTACGTTCGGAGATGCCTACACAGGGCTTAGGGACATGAAATTGATGTACCTAAGTCGAGGTTTGTGAAATTGACGACCTCGAGGTTTCGTGAAATTGACGGCCTCCGTAGGAGACATATGAAATTGATGTGTCTAGGATATGCATGAAATTGATGTATATCTTCCCTCCAATTAAAGTTTAAAATAAAGTTTAGAGCCACCAAATTTATATTTGTTGTAGATTTTTAAAATGTTTTTAAAGCGTGACCCAACCTCAATAGTAGGGTCACTTACTGAGTATTTTTAAAATACTCATTCTTTTCAAAAATAATTTTTTTTTCAGGTAAAGGCAAGGGCAGATGAAGGGCGATTGATGAAAATCCGTTAGGCAGCCATGAGAGGACTTCAGTTCATATTTTATTTTCTTCCGCGTTAAGAACACTATTTTACTTTATTTGAATTGTAAACTGGTTTTTTTTTTTGAGAAATTTCTAGAGGCCTGGTACATTTATGTTTCAGAAATTATTTAAGCTTATTTAAAACCTTTGAAATTAGGGATCCCAAATAAACGTTTGGTTTTAAAGATTTTGTTTAAATTAGTGTTTCTGTTTCAAATTATTTTTATTTAGAAAGGCCTCCAAAGCATGCATTGTCGTAACGGTCCCTTTAAGACTTATTAAGAAGTCGGGTCGTTACATATTCTATGGATTCTTTTATGTTATTTGTTGCTTTTACTTCATCTATGCGTAGCTAAACTCGTTTAGATCGTTGGATTGGGATTATGTCTTGATTCTTAATATGATTGGCTGAGTTTTTTGAGTTATACTTGTTGTTCTTGTTGTATTTCTATTAAGTTTTGCATGTAATCCCGTTTAAACCAATACATGAGGCTTGTCTATTAGGATTGACGGCCTATGCGATTAACGTTTGTGTATTCGATCAGTTATTTTTAGATAGCCACTAGGTTGAGGCAAGTCACTCTCTACACGAGACGACTCTTGATAGGCCTAGGATGCATGTTAAAGGTTGTAGGAATTAGTTTTAAATTACATTTGAATTTAGTTCTTGCGATTCCGGTACCCACGATCCCAAAGAGGCTAGTTTAAATAGGCGATTGTGAAATTGCTTAATCTAAAACTAGTTAGATATAATTAGTAACCGTTGCAGAGGTCTCGGATGGTTGCTAAATTATGTATAAGGGGTGGCGAGCGTTAGAGTCCATATTAATTAATCTTGTTAATTGCAGAATTCACGGTTAGCAAGTTAATTAGCATAGGTTAGTGTAGGGGGGTCCTCCGAGTAACCCAGATGCCAACCGGACTAATAAAATCAGTTTAGAATAATCATTAGAGAAAACTAGGAAGCCAACGAATTAGAATCAAGCATAATAAATCCCAATCCAACGATCCCTTTTTATGTTATTGTTTCCGCCTAATTTCCCTTCTGCAAGTTTACTTTGTGCCATTTAAATTCAGTATTTTATTATTATTTTGCTTGTCCTTCATTATAAAAACCCCCCTGTTTTCATAAGCACAAAATTCTACACTTGCTAGATCCTCCTTCCCTGTGTTCGACCCCAGCCGCTATTGCTACAAAATAGTAGTAGTGTCGTGGATTATAAATTTTATTTGACGACTTAGGGAGAATTCGACACCCTCCTGCGGGTCATGTCACGGAGCATTCAAGCCTCAAGATCGGAGCCAAAAGGACCAAAAGAGCATTCAAATTATGTATTTTCGAGAGCTTGCGTCGAGACTCTGGCCTTGGCGTCTCGATGCCAACACGAAAATGCGCGAAACAAAATTTTTCTAGCGTCTCGATGCTACTTATGGCGTCTCGACAATACGACTACGCTATAAATTTGTTTTTTTCGTATCTAGGTCATTCAAACTTCGTTTTTAGTGATTCTTTCGCCGTTCTTCTTGTTTTTCTCTCTACGTTTTAGTTCTCCCAAGTTTAGATTAGTTTTAGGTAGGTTAATGAAGCCTTGGGGGCATAGATTAGGCTTGTCTATGGTCGTCTAAGCTTGGATCGCTGTAGTTGGAACCTCGGTATTGTAAGTACATTAGAGTTTTATGAGATTCAATGAGTTTACTGTTCTGAATGCATATTCTTCTTGGGTTTTACTGTGCATAATGTATGTTTTACTTGTTGTTTGTGATTTTAGATTCCCGCTTTTATAATTAGCATGCGCAGTAGGTTAGATTGACGCCCTAACTCGCAGCTCGTATGCTAATAATCCGCTAAAGAATTTATTTAAACTTAGCTAATGGATAGTTAATTCATAGTTAGCACATAAACCGATTCATGGGCACGGGTCCCAAGAGCAGTTCTCTGACTTTGTTGCTCTTCATGATAGGTCTAGGGTCTAAATCGATATTCGTAATTAAATTAGATTTCTCCTAATTAATTATGGGTATTATAGCCTAGAGCAACAATTAGTTAATTTATTAATCGTGGTCAGGTTAATTAATTAACCAATTGCACGTTGGTTCAACGGGTTCGTTGGGTTAGCGCTCTAGGGGTATCTTGATCTTAATGCAGTTACTTAATAAATTGATTTCGACGGGTCCGTGGAGTTAATTAATTAGTAATTAGTGATTGAATCGATGGACAGTGGGATCGAGTCAATTGATTTATGGTACCAATTAGACAACATGCATTTAAAACATTATCTGCTAATCAATGAGTAAAAATGAATGTACTGAACCCGAGTGTCTCCAGCTACAGTGATCAACAAGGTGAGATTAACCAACCACCCCTTTACTTTCCCGTCTTTACTTTCTTGCAATTTAATTTCAATATTTTATATTTCCTTGCATTTCAGTCTATCCAAATCCAACCCCCTTTTTAGTCCCGTCATCGCAATAAACCTGATTAAGACGAATTAACAATCGTGCTCCCTGTGTTCGACTCCGGCCACTACTGCTACAAGCTAGCTTTAGGGGTTGTGGAATATAAGTTTATTTAACAACGGACCTCGGAGAATTCGACACCCTTCTGAGGTCCCGACATCACCTTTATGAGAACCGATATTGTTTGACCCTTTCAGTACCAAACTCACATAGCATGCAAAGTCTAAGTGATCAAGTTAAACTCAGCAAGATTAGAGTGATAATCAATAAAGGATGACATGCAATATATAGAACTTAGGTAAATAAACAACTTTCAAGCCATTTAAACCATAAGGAAATTCACTATACCGAACCCCTCAATGGAATTTAGCTACGCATGATGGAATATGATGCAAACGAATAACTTTCCATTGAAATAATGAATAAGAAGTACACAACAATGAAAAGAAACAAGTGCTGGAAAATTTAAAGTGCTAGGGTTTTTCAATTTATCCCAATCCTTCTAGAGTTCTCACGACACTCTACTCTCCCTTTGCAAGGTGGAAATAGAGTGAAATCTCTACAAACACAAAGGTTTGATGTCTAACTAAGGTTAGAATTTTGTCTTCAAGCAAGGACCTCGGGCATCCCTACTCATGGGCGTCTACTAGGGTTCTGTCACCACCTTCTTCTTCCAAGTGAGTTCTAATTGAATTTGCCTTCGAATCATGGCCTTTTATAGCGTGGGGAGTGGTTGAGGAGTCACGAAAATGGTGTTTGCAGGTAGCCCAGTCAGTTTCGAAGTCAAATCAGTCGATTAGGTGTGCAAAACACTCGTTCAAAACGACCCACGACAGACTCGAAACTGTCTGCGTCTACCTAGAAATGCGGTCGCATTTCACTTTGGCCTTGGCAAAAATGCAGTCGCATTTCTGGAAAATTGCCTTTTTCCTCTGTTTTCTGTAAAACACCAAAACTAACTCAATTTTATACCAAAATGAGTTCTTTTAAGCACAAATATGTATAATTTGACACACATGACTCTCAAGGTCCTAACTCATCAACTTTAACACCTTTTAAGCTCAAGAATAGTGATTTTAATCTAAAACATACAATTTTCACAAGGAAATGAGCTAAATATAAGGGCAAAATAGGTATATTTTTTACACTTATCGTACCCCAAAACTTAACTTATTGCTTGTCCTCAAGCAATAGCAAATTAGAACGTTAACGATCAAATCTCATTGTCAATCAGAATGTTAGAGCTCAATCGTAATTACAAATCAAAATGTTAAAGATCAAATGTAATTGCCAATCAGAATGTTAGATCTTAACTTTAATTGCAAATCAAAATGTCATGAATAAACCATATGGAATCAAGTAAACATGCTTCTTGATTGGGTGATCCGCAAGCGAACGGGTCGACAAGTAATAAAGAGACGGTAAGTATACCGATTATCGTATCCACAGGGAGAAGTGAACTTAGGCAAGGAAAAATTCTAAACACTAAAAATAATTAGGCTGCCTATTATCTAGGGAACTTATCATGAATGAAAGATGGAGTTGAAAAATTAAACAAGACAACAAAGCAGTAATGATCAAGAAATTTAGTAATAATAAGGGAGATTGAGTCAAATAAGAGGCGGGGCTTTGAATTCCAAAATACAGTTTATTAATTATTCTAAGTACTTAATATTGTGTCCAACTAATTATAGATCTAGAATCTCCATTAATCACATAGGTTCTCCTGTCGGTTTCCCCTAATTATAATTAACTCATTTTAACAACCTAAGTGTCCTTAGCGCTATTAAATGGGCTGATTAATGAGTCCTTATTCATTATTGATCTCTAAGCCTAATCAACTACTCTCGCTGTCACTACGAGCAATTAAGCCTAGTTGAGTGGGTTATGATCTGACTTAGTTTCTCTCCGTCGAGTTTCCACTAAGTATCTACTCACTATAAATTTGGCCAGAAACTATAGAGCATTAAGAACTCCCACACAAATAATCAGTAAACTGGACACAAAAATAAGCAATTAGAATAACATTTAAAACTCTATTCCTTCATTCAAGACCCGTAAGCCGGGATTTTAGCTATACATGGATGCTATAAGTATCAAAATTTCCCGTTTATACATGGTATAAAGAAATAAATGAACAAATAAAGAGGATAGGAACTAAACCGTCGATGTACCCTGAAGGGGTCCGGAGTTGTCAAGGCTCCGAGTTGTCAAATAAATTTATAATCCATGGCACTATAACTATTTTGTAGAAATAGTGGCCGGGGTCGAACACAGGGAAGGGGATCTAGCAGATGCAGAAATTTTGTGTTTATGCAACAGGGGGTTTTGGAAAAGCCGAATAAAATGAAATAAAAGACTGAATATAAAATAAATAGAATAAAGCATGCGACAGAGAGAAATGAGACAAAAATCAATATCATAAAGGGACCGCTGGATTGGGATTTCTTATGCTTGAATGGTATTTGACTTGGCTTCCTAGTTTTCTCTAAAAATCATTCTATGCTGATTTTATTAGTCCGCTTGGCTCTTTGGTTACTCGGAGGACCCCCCTACACTAACCTGTGTTTAAATAACCCATAACCCTGCAATTAACATGATTAATTAAATTATCATTTTCGACCGCCACCCCTCATGCATAAAGTAGCAAGCATCCGAAACCTCGCAATGACTACTAAATTATATCTAACTAATCTAAAATAAGCAATCTGAAACCTCGCAATTACCTACTTAAACTAGTCGCTTTAGGTTCGTGGGTCTGAAATTGTATTAACTAAACATAATTCGAATTTAAATTTAATTAATGCAACCTTTAACATGCATCATAGGCCTATCAAGGGTCGTCAGTCCGTAGAGATTGTCTTGCCTCAGCCTAGTGGCTATCTAAAAATAACTGATATAATGCACAAATAGAAATCTCCTAGGGTCATCAATCCTAAGAAACTAATCTCATGCATTGGTTTAAATGAGATTACATGCAAAACTTAATAAAATACAGCAAGAACATAAAATTTAAAGCCAGAAAACTCAGCCAAGATCAATATTATTCAATGCATAGTCCCAATCCAACGAAACAAAAGAGTTTAGCTACTCATAAACAAAGATAAACTACAAATAGATGTAAAAGAATGCATAAAATATTACCCAAAAGGGTCTACACAGCAGCTGGAAACAAAAGGAAATGAAAGTAATCGAAAAAGGGCCAAAATTCTAACCTAACGGCGGACTAAACCGAAGCCCTATATTTATAGAAAACGTTGTGGCGTCGAGATGCTAGGCTTGGTGTCTCGACGCCACAGACTTGAATCTCCGTGTCATATTCGCGTCAGCGTCAAGACGCTAGGGGCAGCATCTCGACGCCATCCCCAATCCGAACCTTGCTGTCTTTTTTCTCGGTTTTGTCTCGTTAATTCTCGATACAGGGCTTCAACCTTCAATCCTTGGTGTCGTTCTTCAGACCCGCTTCGATACACTTGGGTCTTTTCACCTCATCGTCGTCCAAGAACACCGAGATTGCTCCAAAACTCCATAATTGGCCCGAATTAACACCAATTTAGTGTGGTTGGCTCCCGACATCGCCTAAGCTCAAAGTACTTGTAAGTACGACAAATAAAACATAAAATTCCTCTAACAAGTTTAGATTAGAGGTGATAAAATAGGACTATTTTGGTCCTATCAAATACTCGCAACCTAAATTTTGCTAGTCCTCGAGAAAGACACACACAAACCAAAGAAAAAGATTTTGTGCATATAATCGAAAAGTGACTTAATCCTCAAGACACAAACATTCCAAAAACTAAAACAATCAAGAGACATTTGCAGGAGACACAAATGAGGAGACAAATCAAAAGTTTTCAAAGATAATCTTGCAAAAGAGAGTTATACCCCACCTAAAGAAGACTTTATTAGCCCGAGATTGGCTTACTCAACTCTCATCCTATCTTCCCCCTACACTGGCACTAAGGTCTCGCTAAAAGGCCTAAATGGAACAAACTAGGTTGCTTCCTCTTTGCCTAGGTGCCGGAATAATGAATTCCTTTTTCTTTTTCTTTTTCTTTTTCTTTTTGCATTTCTTTTAGGACGGGACACTAGCTTTCACACTACAATGCAAGGACCCACAACCCGAGTTTAACCCTTGGTTGCCTAACTGATCACACTGTAGGTAGCTCTTTTTACCCCTAAGCGCTCAATACAATGCAAGCATGTTTTTTCTCAAAATAAAAGCAAGAAAGACGAGCATATGATTTTTCTTTTGGGCTCGCGCTCACTAACTCATTTTTCCTCTCTCTCTCTCTCTTTTTTTTAGCAGGTGTATTTTCTTTTTCTCTCCGAGGCAAGACTCCACACACTATTTTGCAAAAAAATTAGACTTTCTTGCTAAACCTTACACCTATCGGGGTGACAACAGGAATATAAGCTAAGTAACTCGCTCCTAAGCATTCAAGTCCTACTTTAAAGCAAGAAAGACACCCAACTCGCGCAAGACATATCCAAGAAAAATTTTAAAAAGGCTCCTTTTTTAGAACTCATGGTCACAACTCATCGAAAGCTATAGATTTTCGAAAAAATTTGAGTCAATCCTAGGAAATCATTATCGCTTAAACTAGTATATACAAAATAGGCATGCAAGGCATTCATTAAGCACAAACGTTGGCCTGACGCTCAGATGCTCAAGGCCCAACAGAAATACAAAGTACAATCCCCCACCCCCAACCTAAAGTTTACATTGTCCTCAATGTAATAGATCATGTAAAGACCAGACAATGTACAAGGAAAGAATAGAAACTTTCTTGAATTTGAGCTCATGGGTGGTGGATCGCGTTCGCTTACAAACATAGGGGCTTGCTTTTGGTACCGCCAATCCTAAAAGATAAAACAAGAAAACAAGCATAAAAGCAACTAACAAAAATAAACCTATCTAAGAATTGAAAAGACAGAAAGCAGGAAAATTATAGGGTGCAAATGTTTAAGGTCGTTTGCTCGACCACGCTCTCCTCTATTCCTCCTTTTATGGTGGTTTCTCTCCACAGGTCCAAAATACATTATTTTTAGAAAATTGTTGTTTGACTAACCTTGGGGCTTGTAGAGAAGAATCAGTAGAAGCAGAAAAAATATTGGAAGTAGAAGCGGGTTGACAGAAAATTCGTTCAGCCCTGAGTCTAGAAGACGAGCACTTGGTGATCCCACCAGATTTATCAGTAAAAGTTATCTGGTGCTCGTCAACTACGTCAAACAGTTCACCTTCGATGTCGGGACATCTAATGGCAGATGAGTGCATCTCATTATCAGTAACCATGCATGATTTATAATTTAACGTGCGATCATTCACTAGGTCAGGTTCAATCATGTAGTACTCAATAGAAGATGCAGGTGGATTTTCAATATCATAAAAAATTTTAAAGTACAAGGTCTTATCCTGAAATCCTACTGATACAACACCCTCATCTACATCAATAACTGTCTTGGTAGTCTTCATAAAGGGACGACCAAGAAGTATTGTAGCAGAAGATGGATGGTGATTAGGATTTGGAGTATCTAAAACATAAAAATTAGCTGGAAAGACCAAATCCTCTACCCTAACTAAAACATTTTCAACTATTCCAAGAGGTTTTATGCATGACTTATCTGCTAATTGTATGACTATGCCAGACGTCTTTATATCAGTCAAGTTTAGTCTCTTATAAACAGACACAGGCATAACATTTATCAATGCTCCTAGATCTAACATGGCATATTTTATCTTACAATCCCCAATCATACACGATAAAGTAAACATGCCAGGATCAGAACATTTTATAGGTAAGTCTTTAGATAGTAATGCACTTACGTTCTCACTAACCTCTTCTTTACCTGAGGACTTCTCCTAACCTTTGTACCAAGTTTTGAGGAACTCAGCGTAGGCTGAGATTTTCAAGATTGCCTCAAGTAATGGGATGTTCACCTTGACTCGCCTAAAAACATCTAAATCATCCTACACACTTGGAGTAGCAGGTTCAGTAAAGTTCACAGGCGAAACAAGAAAGGAATTCATATTCATATTTTGTGAATCAAAAGAAGAAAATTTGTCAGAAGTAACAGAAAACTTATCAGAAACAACAAGGAATCCTGGGGGACAGTCAGGTGTGGCTACTCCATTCCACATTGTGCTCACGTCGGCCTTTGGATTTACTTCAGGTTGGGCAGGCAACTTACCAGAACCTTTATTGTCCATCTTACTAACTTGGGTTGCCAGTTGAGTGATCTGGTTTCCCAAATTTTGGATGGCATTCCTGGTCTCCTACTGGAACTGTAGGGAGCTGTCAGTAAGTTTCTTTAAAGCCTCATCAAAAGACGTACCTGAAGTAGATGAAGTGGAAGCTTGATTTTGCTTGAACATTAGTGGCCTCTGTTGGTTCCCATAGCTAAAATTTGGACGGTCTCTCCATCCTGGGTTGTATGTATTGTTGTATGGGTTGTACTGCCTTTGATTTTCATTGAACCCACCAACAGCGTTCACTTCTCCACTTTCTTGGATCTCTGGGCAGACATCGGTAGTATGGCTAGTCATTGAGCAAAGCCCACAGGCTTTCGCCTACATCTGTCCTGAACATAAAGAGCAAACAAGCTTAGTTAACTCACTCATTTCAGAATGCATATCGCTTACCTCGCACTTTGTGGCGGCTTGCACAACTGCGGTGGGCCCTCTTGTCCCAAATTATTGAGAGTTCTCAACCATACTTGAAATCAGCTGTCTTGCCTCAGCTGGTATTTTGTTGACTAGTGCTTCTCCACTGGCGGCGTCCACCATACTCTGATCCATAGGTAGCAGTCCCTCGTAAAAATATTGGATCAATAGTTGATCCGAGATATGATGATGTGGGAAACTGGCACACAAGCATTTAAATCTCTCCCAGTACTCGTGGAGTGTCTCTCTAGTGATCTGCGAAATGCCATAAATCTACATCCTGATGTTGGCAGCTCTACTCGCTGGGAAGAACTTCTCTAGGAATTGTTTTTTCATCTCGTTCCATGTATTGATAGAGCCGGAGGGGAGGTAATACAACCAATCTTTTGCTGAATCCTTTAGCGAAAAGGGGAATGCCCTAAGGTTCAGCGCCTCCTCTGTCACTCCATGTGGTCTCATACCAAAACATACAATGTGGAATTCCTACAATGTTTGTGCGGGTCCTCTCCTGCACTACCATGAAAAATAGGGAGTAAGTGAATGAAACCTGACTTTAACTCAAAGTTACCTGTCGTCCCGGGGTAGGTAATACAAAGTGGCTGCTGGTTCAGATCTGGTGCTGCCAGCTGCCTCAACGTTCTCTAAGCCATGGCTGGGGCTTCAACCTCACTGAGATTATCTAATATTCTTCTTCTTGCTCGCCTTCTTAATCTCGTCTCCGCTCTTGAGATCTCTGGTTCAAACCTAAGATCGTTGCCCTGCAAAGCACGTGTGATCATAAACCATGCAAGCAAGAATTAAAAACACAAAATCCTATAAATACTAGAAAATGCCCTTCCCCGGCAACAACGCCAATTTTACAGGGTCTGAAGTTGTCGAGGCTCCGAGTTGTCAACTAAATTTATAATCCACGACACTATAACTATTTTGTAGAAATAGTGGTCAGGGTCAAACACAGGGAAGGGGATCTAGCAGATGCAAAAATTTTGTGTTTATGCAACAGGGGGTTTTGGAAAAGCCGAATAAAATGAAATAAAAGACTGAACATAAAAGAAGTAGAATAAAGCATGCGACAGAGAGAAATGAGACAAAAAACAATATCATAAAGGGACCGCTGGATTGGGATTTCTTATGCTTGAATGGTATTTCACTTGGCTTCCTAGTTTTCTCTAAAAATCATTTTACGCCCACTTTATTAGTCCGGTTGGCTTCTTGGTTACTCGAAGGACCCCCTACACTAACCCGTGTTTAATTATCTCGTTAACCTAGAACCCTGCAATTAACATGATTAATTAAAGTATCATTATCGACCGCCACCCCTCATGCATAAAGTAGCAACCATCCGAAACCTCGCAATGACTACTAAATTATATCTAACTAATCTAAAATAAGCAATCTGAAACCTCGCAATTACCTACTTAAACTAGTCGCTTTAGGTTCGTGGGTCTGAAATTGTATTAACTAAACATAATTCGAATTTAAATTTAATTAATGCAACCTTTAACATGCATCATAGGCCTATCAAGGGTCGTCAGTCCGTAGAGATTGTCTTGCCTCAGCCTAGTGGCTATCTAAAAATAACTGATATAATGCACAAATAGAAATCTCCTAGGGTCATCAATCCTAAGAAACTAATCTCATGCATTGGTTTAAACGAGATTACATGCAAAACTTAATAAAATACAGCAATAACATAAAATTTAAAGCCAGAAAACTCAGCCAAGATCAATATTATTCAATGCATAGTCCCAATCCAACGATACAAAAGAGTTTAGCTACTCATAAACAAAGATAAACTACAAATAGATGTAAAAGAATGCATAAAATATGATCCAAAAGAGTCTACACAACAGCTGGAAACTAAAGGAAACGAAAGTAATCGAAAAAGGGCCAAAATTCTAACCTGACGGCGGACTAAACCGAAGCCCTATATTTATAGAAAACGTCGTGGCGTCGAGTCGCTAGGCTCGGCGTCTCGACGCCACGGACTTTGATGTCTGTGTCGTATTCTCGTCAGCGTCGAGACGCTAGGGGCAGCATCTCGACGCCATCCCCAATACGAACCTTGCCGTCTTTTTTCTCGGTTATGTCTCGTTAATTCTCGGTACGGGGCTTCAACCTTCGATCCTTGGTGTCGTTCTTCAGGCCCGCTTCGATACACTTGGGTCTTTTCATCTCCTCGTTGTCCAAGAACGCTGAGATGGCTCCAAAACTCCATAATTGGCCCGAATTAACACCAATTTAGCGTGGTTGGCTCCCGACATCGCCTAAGCTCAAAGTACCTATAAGTAAGACAAATAAAACATAAAATTCCGCTAACAAGTTTAGATTAGAGGTGATAAAATAGGACTATTTTGGTCCTATCATATACTATAGTTTTAATATGAATTTTATTGATATTAATTTTAACCTATAGTTTAAAATGAATCTAATTCATAATTTATATTTGAACTCCTTCAAATATTAGATTCTCTCATTAATTAATTTTAAATCACATCCGAAATTAATTTCCAATTATAAAGTTTAATTCACTAACTAAATTAATACTACAATGTATCTTCATACATTACATTAATTGCATCATATACAATTAACTAAAATCCTCTTGAATATTCAAGACTATATAATCTCAGAATCCATTACGAGCTAGCAGGTGGACCTAATGGACCTACAGATCAGAAGCTCCAACGATACAAGATTAATTGGCTAAGCTCATTAACAGAATTAATCGGCATTCGTTAATTGTGGGTCACTCCACTAAAGACCCACAGCTGCACTCTTCTCACTGTAGAATATTTGTCTGTCCACGGATATCGACCATACCGGTAAGTCAATCCTTCACGAGTGTTCGTAAGACCAGTTGAGTCAAATTACCGTTTTACCCCTAGGTTACCTCTTGATCCTTAAGTACCACTAATCCCTCTAATGAACAAGTTATTTAGGGTCCAACCACTAAACAGAAGTTTCTCTCGAGCCAAGAGAGGACACGCGCCTTCGTTCAAGACTCGGAATAAGCCCTTAAGGGAACATACATCTACTTGCCCCAATAGGGGAAGGAGTGAATTCCATCTTGTAATGTTATGTTCCCAGCCCCCACTCGGTCTTGCCCCTAAAATGGTAGGCTTATTGAGTCAGCAAACCGGCCACTCTCACCCATACAAATCTAAGGACAATCTCTCATGAAAAGGGGTTCATAACATACTCAGGATTCAGATTGAGTTACCTAGGTCATCCTATTGAAATAGAATCATATCTAGTTAACGGTGTTACATCTAGTCGTTACCATTTCGTGGTCCGGTCTTATGCAAACTCATTGCATAGGATACCCCCACTCGCATGTCTCCTACATGGATGCTTTGGATCAATGCATCTGTATCGAATACAAAGCGGGTCGTATCACATAGTGTCACCAGGATAAGGTACCCAACTTTATCCCTATACTATAGACCTTTTAGGTTGTTACTTGAACATTGATCCCCATATGTCCCCACATACTAGTCCAAGTTTTATTCAAACAACCTTGGATGTTAGTTTATTGGATTTATGGTTAATTAATGCAAGGATAAGTGTTCAAGTAACAACCTAAAAGGTCTTTAGTACAGGGATAAGGTTGGGTACCTTATCCTGGTAACAGTATGTGATACGACCCGCTTTGTATTCGATAGAGACGTATTGATCCAAAGCGTCCATGTAGTAGACATGCGAGCAGAGGTATCCTATGCAATGTGTTGGATTTTATGTCCTAAAACTCAAAGTTTGTAATCCTTTTGCAATAAAGATGTTATTCAGTGAGTTGTTCATTTATATACTTTAAATCCAATAAGATAAACATCCATGGTTATAATATGAAATACTCGAGATATATCATGGATATGGACAGGGATCAAGTTTTAATATATAACCTAAATGGTCTATAGTATAGGGATAAGGCTCGGTACTTGATCCTGGTGACACTATGGATGCGGCTGATAGGACCTAAATAGTCCTATTTTATCACCTCTAATCTAAGCTTGTTAGAGTTATTTTATGCTTTACTTGTCTTGTTTACAGAATACTTGAGCTTAGGCTATGTCGGGAGCCGATTTCTCTAATTGGTGTTAATTCGGGCGAATTACAGAGTTTTGGAGCCATCTCGGTGTCTTGGACGGCGAGGAGGTGAAAAGACCCAACTGTGCTGAAGCGGGCCTGAAGAATGACACCAAAAGTCAAAGATTGAAGCCCGTGCCGAGAAGAAACGAGAAAAGACCGAGAAAAGACCGAGAAAATAAGCAGGAAGGCATGGATCAGGGACGGCGTCGAAATGGTGCCCCTGGCGTCTCGACGTCGACGCGATTTTCATCCGGAATGTAAAGTTCGCAACGTCGAGACGCTACCCTTGGCGTCTCGACGCTGCCGAGTTTTCGATAAATATGTAGCCTCAGTTTAGTCCATCGTTAGGTTAGAATTTTGGTCCTTTTACGATTTCCTTTGCCTCTTTTACGTTTCAACACTGTTGTAGACCTTTTTAGGTCATATCTTATGGATTCTTTCTTGTTTATTCATGCTTTCACTTCATCTATGAGTAGCTAATCGTATTAGATCGTTGGATTGGGTTTATGCTTTGATTTCTAATGAGATTGGCTGAGTTTTCTGGAATTTATTTACTGTTCTTGCTGTCTTTTCATTCAGTTTTGCATGTCATCCCGTTTAAACCAATACATGAGGCTAGTCTATTAGGATTGACGACCCTATGTGATTACCGCCTGTGTATTCAATCAGTTATTTTTAGATAGCCACTAGGTTTAGGCAAGCCACTCTCTACGCGAGACGACCCTTGATAGGCCTAGGATGCATGTTAAAGGTTGTAGGAATTAGATTTGAATCTTATCGAATTTGGTTAATACAATTTCGGACCCACGATCCCAAAGTGGCTAGTTTAATAGGTGATTGCGAAATCATTTAATATAAAACTAGTTAGATATAGTTAGTAATCGTTGCAAAGGTTTCATATGGTTGCTATTTTATGTATAAAGGGTGGCGAACGATAAAGAATATATTAATTAATCTTGTTAATTGCAGAATTCACGATTAGCAAGACAATTAGCACAAGTTAGTGTAGGGGGGTTCTCCGAGTAACCCAGAAGCCGACCGGACTAATGTAATCAGTCTAGAGCAATCATTAGAGAAAACTAGGAAGGCAATCGAAATAGAATCAAGCATAAGAAATCCCAATCCAGCGATCTCTTTTTATGTTATTGAATTTCATCTTAATTCTATTCTGCCTGCTTATTTCTGTCTCCTTTATTTTTGCATTTATTTTCTTGTATTACCCTGCTTTCCAAAATCCCCCTATTTTCGAAAGCATGAAATTCTACACTTGCTAGACCCCCTTCCCTGTGTTCGACCCCGGCCACTATTTCTACAAAATAGTTGTAGTGTCGTGGATTATAAATTTTATTTGTCCAATAGGAGCCTCGACAACTCCGGCCCGTCAAATTTGCATCGTTTCCGGAGAAGGGCGTTTTCTAGTATAGTTTATGATCTCACGTTCTTCGCAGGGAAACGATCTTAGATTTGAACCTGAAATTTCTAGAGTGGAGACGAGATTTAGAAAGCAAGCAAGAAGAAGAAGAGTTAATAATCTCAGTGAGGTTGAAGCACCAGCCATGGCTGAGAGGACATTAAGGTAGCTGGCAGCGCCAGATCTGAACCAGCAGCCACTATGTATTACCTACCTCGATACGGCAGGTAACTTTGAATTAAAGTCAGGTTTAATACACTTACTCCCTATTTTTCATGGTAGTGCAGGAGAGGACCCGCACAAGCATTTGCAGGAATTTCATATTGTATGTTCTGGTATGAGACCTGAGGGCATTCCCCTTTTCGCCAAAGTATTCAGCGAAAGATTGGCTCTATTACCTTCCCTCTGGCTCTATCAGTACGTGGAATGAAATGAAGAAGCGGTTCCTAGAAAAATATTTTCTTGCCAGCCGAGCTTCTAAAATAAGGAAGGAAATTTACGGGATCTGCCAAGAATCAGGAGAAAGCTTATACGTGTATTGGGACAGATTCACGCGCCTCTGTGCAAGTTTCCCACACCACAAGATTCCCGACCACCTTCTGACCCAGTATTTCTATGAAGGACTGTTGCCTTTAGACAGGAGCATGATTGATGCCGCCAGTGGAGGAGCTTTGTTATATAAGACCCAATCTGAGGCTAGAGAGCTGATCTCGAGCATGGTTGTGAATTCCTAGCAGGTTTTCCATAGAGAGCCTTCACCGAGAAATCAAACGGCTTCTAAAAGTGAGGTAAGTGAACTTCGAACTGAACTGCATGAACTCTCTAATCTTGTTTGTTCTCTTGTTTCAAATCGAGCTAGGGAAAAGGAACGTAGGTTGCCCGAAGCAAATACTGTAAGCAACCATGTAGATGTATCATGGGAGGACATAGTTACGATGTTCATTGATTTTTTTGTGAGGTCTCAGCAGGAGACACGAGAATCAATCCTAGATCTGAAGAACCAGCTGAGCAAGCTGGCGGGGCAAGTTAATGAGAAAGAAAATCCAGCCCGTCTCAACTTCAGTTCTAAGGATGTTAATGTCGTCACTCTAAGAAGTGGAAAAGAGCTACCTCCCAGAACCCCTCCCCCAGTCATCGATCCTCCTCAGGAAAAGTCAGAGGAAGCTGAACCAAGCTCCCCCAAGTCTCCTACCTGGGTAACTTCCGATCCTCCAATATTTCCTAATAATGATATTCCTAAGGCTCCCTTTCCAAGCAGGTTATCTAAACCAAAGGAAAAGGCATTAGACCAAGAGCTGTTGGACATATTCAAGCGCGTGGAGGTGAATATTCCACTTCTTGATGCAGTCAAGCAGATTCCCAGGTACGCAAAATCCCTTAAGGATTTATGTACGAACAAGAGGAGACCTAGAGAAAAAGACAGAGTGGTAGTAAGCCAAAATGTTTCAGCCATGTTAAAAGGAGAGATTCCACGAAAATGTAAAGACTCAGGTGTGTTTACATTACCATGCATAATAGGAGATAGGAAGGTGGAGCAATGCATGCTAGATTTAGGAGCATCTATAAATGTTATGCCATACTCCGTTTATCAAGAACTTAATCTCAATGACATGCATGAAACTGATATTGTGATGCAACTAGCAAATAGAACTGTGGTCCACCCTCTAGGTTGTGTAGAAGATGTTTTGGTTAAAGTGGGTGACCTCATATTTCCTGTTGATTTCTATATATTAAAAACTGATGAGCATGTTTCACCCACCTTTGCCAGCATCTTACTTGGGAGACCATTTATGAAAACTGCTAAGGCTAAAATTGATGTGGACGGAGGGCAAATCTCTGTAGAATTTGATGACCAAGTGGTGACTTTTAATTTGTTTAATACAATTATACATCCAGAGAGTACTGTAGCTTCTGTATGCCAGGTCGATGTTGTAGATTCTTTAGTGCAGGACGCGATCACGGAGGACAACTACGTTACTAATCAGGATTTGCAGGACGAGTCAAAATAGAATGATAGTGGGGAGTTAACTTCCATGCTCCCTCCTGACTCCCACGAAGTATATGCTGAAATCCTTTCTCAAGCTGACAAGCTGTTGCCATCTGTTATAAAGGCACCAACAGTAGAGTTAAAAGCCATGCCTGAGCACCTTAAGTATGTATACCTAGGAGATTCAGAGACTCTACCAGTGATAATCTCTAAGGAGTTAACTGCCCATCAGGAGAAAAAGTTGATTCAAGTACTGAAGGAAAACAAGTTGGCTATTGGGTGGACTTTAACAGACATAAAAGGTATCATCCCCGCACTTTGCACAAGATACTAATAGAGGATGACGTCAAACCCTCACGAGAACCCCAAAGGAGGCTCAACCCTACATTGAAGGACGTGGTAAAGAAAGAGATAGAGAATCTCTTGCAGTCAGGTATTATCTATCCTATCTCTGACAGTAAGTGGGTAAGTCCAATACATGTTGCCCCCAAGAAAACGGGATTCACTGTGATTAAAAACAAGGATAATGAGTTAGTGCCTACTAGGATTCAGAACGGGTGGAGAATGTGCATAGACTATAGAAAACTAAATAGCTCCACTAGAAAGGATCATTTCCCCATCCCATTCATTGACCAAATGCTTGAACGATTGGCAGAGAAACCTTTTTTCTATTTCTTGGATGGTTTCTCAGGTTTCTTTCAAATTCCAATAGCACAAGAGAACTAGGAGAAAACTACTTTTACCTACCCATTTAGCACATATGCCTACAGGAGGATGCCCTTTGGGCTATGCAACGCTCCAGGAACTTTCCAGAGATGTATGATGAGCATATTTTTGGATTATATCGAGAACTGTATTGGGGTGTTTATGGACGACTTCACTGTTTACGGGGATTCATTTGACATCTGCCTTAGTAATGTGGACAAGGTCATGAAAAGGTGCATCAAAACAAATCTTGTTCTTAACTTCGAGAAATGCCACTTTATGGCTAGCTTCGAGATTGTCTTGGGGCATGTAATATCAAATAAAGGAATAGAAGTTGATAAAACTAAGGTGGACGTTATCGCTAACCTACCTTATCCCAAGACCATTAGAGAGATTCGCTCTTTTCTTCGACATGCGGGATTTTATCGTAGGTTTATCAAGGACTTTAGCAAAATCGCTCCACCAATGATGAACTTATTAAAAAAGGACGCTATTTTTTAATTTGGAAAAGAGTGTCAAGAAGCCTTCGATTCGTTAAAGCATTCCCTGACAAGCGCTCCTATCATTCACCCACCTCAATGGGACCTACCCTTTGAAATCATGTGCGATGCTAGTGACTATGCCGTAGGAGCAGTGCTAGGGCAGCGAGTTGATAAGAAAAGCCATGTCATAGCTTATGCTTCGAGGACTCTGAATTCTGCCCAATGCAATTACACCACAACAGAGAAAGAGCTTCTGTCTGTCGTCTTTGCATTAGAGAAATTCAGATCCTACATTATCAGTTCTGAGGTTATAGTGTTCTTTCATCACGCAGCTCTCAGGTACTTGATGACAAAGAAGGAGTCCAAGCCTCGACTATTAAGGTGGATTTTGCTTCACTAAGAGTTTAATTTGAAAATCAAGGATAGAAGAGGATCAGAGAATCCAGTTGTCGACCACTTAAGCAGGATAGTAAAAGAGGAAGAAAGCGCGCCCCTCAATGACGAGTTCCCAGGAGAGCGTCTAATCCACGCACAAACAATGATACCATGGTATGCTGATCTCGTCAATTACCTCGTGACAGGAAGCGTGCCCAGCCGGCATGACAAATCCAGCAGAGAAAAATTGGAAAGGGAATCTAGGTACTATGTTTGGAATGAACCCATACTGTGGAAATTCTACTCCGACCAGATCATCAAACAATGCGTTCCTGACGATGAATTCCAGTCTATACTAGCATTCTGTCATTCGCATGCCCCTCAATGACGAGTTCCCAAGAGAGCGTCTGTTCCACGCACAAACAATGATACCATGGTATGTTGATCTCGTCAATTACCTCGTGACAGGAAGCGTGCCCAGTCGGCTTGACAAATCCAGTAGAGAAAAATTGGAAAGGGAATCTAGGTACTATGTTTGGGATGAACCCATATTGTGGAAATTCTACTCTGACCAGATCATCAAACGATGCGTTCCTGACGATGAATTCCCGTCTATACTAGCATTCTGTCATTCGCATGCCTGTCGTGGACACTTTGGCCCCAGAAGAACCGCTAGAAAGGTCCTTGAATGCGGGTTTTATTGGAATACTCTGCATAGAGACGCAAATTTATATTGCAAGGAGTGTGATAAGTGTCAAAGAGCAGGGAGTATCTTGCGCAAAAATGAAATGCCTCAAGTTCCCATACTTATCTGCGAGGTGTTTGACGTTTGGGGAATTGACTTTATGGGACCATTTCCTACATCATGTGGATTCACGTACATATTATTAGTTGTCGATTATGTCTCCAAATGGGTGCTGGCTACCAGGACTGATGATGCAAAGACCGTTGTAGGATTCCTGAGATCTAACATCTTTAGCAGGTTCGGAGTTCCAAGAGCAGTGATCAGCGACCAGGGAACGCACTTTTGTAATAGGATCATCGGGGCCTTACTGAGGAAATACAGAGTCCAACATAGGGTTGCCACTGCATATCACCCTCAGGCAAATGGACAAGCAGAGATTTCCAATCGAGAAATTAAGTCAATCCTTGAGAAGACGGTTAACCCAAGCAGAAAAGACTGGAGTCTGAGATTGGATGATGCCCTGTGGGCCAACAGAACTGCTTACAAGTTCCCGATAGGAATGACACCATTCAGGATGGTTTACGGGAAGGAATGCCTGATAGCGAGCAGAAATGTCGCTATTTTAGTCCCAATTTATTAGGCTTTTTTGTGCTTTCATTGTGTTTTTATTGAAAATATTTCATATATTGTGTTATTTGGTCTTTAGGAGCAAACTATGGATTTTGGTGATAAAAGTGCCCAAAATGAAGTCATTCAAGCCAAATTTCCATGCTTGGGTCAAGGAGAGTCAAAAGAGGACAACTATGAAGAAAAAGCCCAAAAAGAATTGAAGTTGGCCCAAGAAAAGAAGCCCAATCCGCAGCTGGAATTTCTGGAAAACGCATAGCGTCGAGACGCTGTAAGGACAGCGTCGCGACGCTGTCCATTTCTTGGCCGGCAAGTCGATGACGGCACAGCATCGCGACGCTGTGCCGTATAGCGTCGCGACGCTACCCCCTTTCCGAGCCTATAAAAGGCGCCCCTTGGTGCCTCATTTTACCATCAATCATCATATTCTTCCATTCCTTTCTTGCTTTCTTGGCTCCTTTGGGAGCCTCTCTCAAGGCTTCCAAGCCTTTTTGAGAGTTTCTTTAGTGGGAAACTTTTGGGGAATTTTGGGGAGCATTTTAGGAGGCTCAAGGAGTGTTCGGAGGGACTCCAAGCGTCAGCGAGGGGGTCTTCAACGGTCAATTCCTTCCCTTTTATTATGTTCTTAATTATGCTTTCCATTGTAATTATTGTGAATATTTTAGCTATGTATAGCTAAACCCCAATTTGGGGTCTTGAAATGAAATTCTAGTTCAAATGTTGTTATAATTGTCTATCTCTAGCCCTTTTGTCCTAATTATTTGTATGAATGTGCTTAATGCTTTATGCAATCTGGCCAATTGTGTACTGATCTGATTCTTAATGGAAACTCGATGGAGAGAAGTTAGGATAGATCATAATCCATGCAACTAGTTTAATTGCCCGTCGTGACAACGGGATTAGTTGATTAAACTTAGATTCCTAAAATGAATCAGAGCGTAATAATTAATGATTTTTAATGGCGCTAAGGACACTTAGGTTGTTAAAATGAATTAATTACAATTAGGGGAGATCGACAGAAGAACCTATGTTATGAACGGAGATTCTAGGAGTATAATTAGTTGGGCGATGAGATAGGACAATTGTAGCAATTGTTTAGCTAATAATTGATTTTCAAGACCCCTCTTCCCATTAGAAAACTCTTTCTCCGTATTTTATTTTTATCGATTGATCAAATTTTCTCTTTAATTGTTTTGATTTTTTATTTTCTTTGATTGCATGATCTGGTCCCTAAATATTATTTCGCTCAAGTATTTTTAGTGCTCAAGGAATCTTTGCTTGCTTAAATTTCGCTTCGCCTCCCTGTGGATTCGATACTCGGTATACCTACCGTTTTATATTACTTGTGACGACCCGTGCGCTTGCAATGTGAAAGTCGTAAAACGGTGAATAGTAGTCGTTGTCGTCCGAACAATGCCACCTTCCAGTGGAAGTTGAGCACAAGGCATATTGGGCGATCAAGAAATGCAATTATAACGCAGATAAGGCAGGAGAAGAAAGAAAATTCCAATTGTAGGAGCTGGAAGAACTAAGAATGGAAGCCTATGAGAATTAAAGAATTTATAAGTCTAAGATAAAGCTACTCCATGATGGCAAGATCATCACAAAGAAATTCCAATCGGGGCAGAAAGTATGTCTTTTTAGATCCAAGCTGAAATTCATGCCAGGTAAGCTCAAATCTAGATGGGAAGGCCCATTCATCGTGACTAACATTTTTCCCTACGGCACAATGGAGGTGATGAACCCCAAGTCAGGGGAGATGTTTAAAGTGAATGGTCAACGGTTGAAGATATTTCTTGAAGGAGACCCCGTACCAGACCTCTGAGAAACTCTTCTAATCCCTCCGGTGTACAATAAAAAAGAAGGAATAGAGGAGAGCGTGGTCGAGCAAACAACCTTAAACATTTGCACTCTATAAATTTACTGCTTTTTGTCCTTTAAATTCTTAGATAGGTTTATTTTTATTAGATGTTTTTATGTCTGTTTTTTTTTTTTTTCTCTTTTAGGAATGGTGATACCAAAGCGAAGCTTCTACATTTATAAGAAAATATGATTTACCACCTATGAGCGCAAAATTCAGGGAAGTTCTACTCTTTCTCTATGCATTGTCTTAATTCTTCATGATTTATTACATTGAGGGCAATGTAAATTTTAGGTTGAGGGTGGGGAATCATACTTTATATTTCTTTTGGGCCTTGAGCATCTGAGTGTCAAGCCAGCATTTGTGCTTAATGAATGTCTTGCATGCTTGTTGTGTATATGCTTGTTTAAGTGATGATGATTTCCTAGGATTGACTCAAATTTTTTCGAAAATTTATTGCTTTTGATGAGTTGTGACTGAGAGTGTTAAAAAAAGGAGCCTTTTCAAAACTTTTCTAGGATATGTCTTGCACATGTTTGGTGTCTTTCTTACTTTAAAGTAGGACTTGAATGCTTAGGAGTGAGTTACTTAGTTCATATTCCTGTTGTCACCCCGATAGGTGTAAGGTTAAGCGAGAAAGTCTAAATTTTTTGCAAAATAGTGTGTGGAGTCTTGCCTAGGAAAGCAAAAAAGAAAATATGCCTGCCAAAAAAAAAGAGAGAGAGGAAAAATAAGTCAGTGAGCGAGAGCCAAAAGAAAAATCATATGCTCGTCATTTTTATTTTGAAATAAAAAGCATGCTTGCATTGAGCTTAAACGCTTAGGGGTAAAAAGAGCTACATGCGGTGTGATTAGTTAGGCCAACCAAGAGTTAAACTCGGGTTATGGGTCCCTGCATTGTAGTGTGAAATCTAGTGCCCCATCCAAAAGAAATGCAAAAAGAAAAAAAAAAGAGAGAGAGAAAAAAAAAAGCAAAAGAAAAAGAAAAAAAAAGAGAGAAAAGAAAAAGGAATTCCTTGATCAGGCACCTAAGCAAGAGGAAGCAACCTAGTTTGTTCCATTTGGGCCTTTTAGGAAGACCTTAGTGCCAGTGTAGGGGGAAGATAGGATGAGAGTTGAGTAAACTAATCCCGGGCTAGTAAAGTCTTCTTTAGGTGGGATGGAGCTCTCTTGTGCAAGATAATCTTTGAAAATTTTTTATTTGTCTCCTCATTTGTCTCTCTTGCGAATGTCTCTTGATTGCTTTAGTTTTTGGAATATTTGAGTCTTGAAGATTAAGTCACTTTTCAATTATATGCATGACGAAAGAGATTGTCTCGGTCTCTTGTCAAATAAATTTGTAATCCATAACCTCTAAAGCTAACTTGTAGCAGTAGTGGCTGATAGCGGGCAGAAATGTCGCTATTTTAATCCTAAATTATTAGGCTTTTAAGTGCTTTTATTGTGTTTTTATTGAGAAAATCTAATGTAATTCATTATTTTGTCCTAAGGAGCAAATTGTGGAATTTTGGTGTAAAAAGGCCCAAAAATGAGCATTTCAAGCCAATCTTCCAAGCATGGGTCAAAGGAGAAGCCCAAAAGTCAACAATCCAAGTGAAGATCCAAAAAGAATGAAGAAAGCCCAAGTTTCAAGCCCAGCCCGCGCGGAGATGTACTGGAAGCAGCACAGCGTCGCGACGCTGGGAGGGTAGCGTCGTGACGCTGTCCCTTTTCTTGTCGGGCAAGTCGAGTGACGTCACAACGTCGCGACGCTGTGCCCTTAGCGTCGTGACGCTGTCCCTATTCCGTGCCTATAAAAGGGACCCCTTGGTACCCCATTTTGGCATCAATCATTCCATCCTTCCTTCCTTCCTTTCCTTTGCTCTCCTTGAGCATTCTCTCAAGGCTTTTTAACCTTTTTGAGAGTGAAGAGTGGGAAATTTTGTGGGGAGCTTGTGGTGAGCACTCTAGAGGCTCGAAGCGTGTTTCGGAGGGACTCCAAACGCAAGCGACGAGGTTCTCGACGGTCACTTTCCTTACTCTTTTTTTGCTCCAAATTATGCTTTTTATTGTATACATTGTGGATATTATGACCATGTATAGCTAAACCCATTTTGGGGTCTTGAAATGAAAATTCATAGTTAAATATTATTATAATCGCCTATCTCTTGTCCATTTTACTAATTATTTGTATGGATGTTCGTAATGTTGTATATGATCTGGCCAGTTATATATTGATTCGATTCCTAATGGAAACTCGACGGAGAGAAATTAGGATAGATCATAATCCATGCAACTAGTTTAACTGCTCGTAGTGACAACAGGATTAGTTGGTTAAACTTAGATTCTAATAATGAATCAGAGCATAATAATTAACGAATTTTAATGGCGCTAAGGACACTTAGGTTGTTAATATGAGTTAATTATAATTAGGGGAGACCGACAGGAGAACCTATGTAATACGGAGATTCTAGGATTATAATTAGTCGGGCAATGAGATAGGATGATTGTAATAATTAATTAGCTATTAATTGATTTTCAAGACCCCGCTTCTCACTCAAAACTCTTTCTCCATATTTTTTATTTCTTTGATTGATCAATTTAATTTCTTTAATTGCTTTAAATTTTTTAATTCATTTTAGTATCAAGTTTAGGTCCCTGAATAATATTTCACCCAAGTACTTTTAGTGATCAAAAACTTATTGCTTTGCTTAAATATCATCACACACACCTCCCTGTGGATTCGATACTCGGAATACTTCCGTTTTATTATTACTTGCGGCCCGTGCACTTTGCGGCCATCAAGTTTTTGGCGTCGTTGTCGGGGAGGTTAGATTTTTAAGCAAAATAATTTCTTCTTAACATTAAAAAGAATGGGCTAAATATTAATTTAGGTTGTAAATATTTTTCTTTTATTTTTTTTTGTGAATAGTTTTTTTTTTTTTTAATCTTGATTAATTTGGGGGTTAGTGCATGCGAAGAGATAAGGTGGTTAATTTGTTTCTGCTAGATCTTGAAATTGATAGGACAATTAGAGCAATTTATAGAGAGAAAAGATTAACGGAAGCAATGGTCCACCAACATGACGACGCTCCCAAAGCAATCAGAGATTTTTTGCAGCCAGTTCTCCCAACAGAGAATTCCGGCATTGTTTACGCCCCGATTCAAGCGAACAATTTCGAATTAAAGACAGGATTGATTCAGATGGCGAGAGACAATTCTTTCAAGGGACATCCTTCGGAGGACCCACATTCCCATCTTCGATCATTCCAGGAGATATGCAGGACAGTAAAAATGAATGGAGTTCCGGCCGACGCAATTAGATTAAGGTTATTTCCATTTTCCCTCCAAGATAAAGCGAAAGATTGGTTAGAATCAGTCGAGACAGGAAGCATCAGTACCTGGGACGAGCTTGCTCAGACATTCCTTACAAAAATTTTCCCACCTGCCAAGACTACAAAGCTCCGAACAGAGATCGGAACGTTCAGACAGTTGGATGAGGAGCAATTATATGAGGCATGGGAGAGATATAAAGAGATGCTTAGGAGATGCCCACAACATGGCTATCCCGATTAGCTTCAAGTACAATTATTCTATAATGGATTGAATCCTTCTACCAAGACAGTTATTGACACATCATCAGGTGGGAGTTTTCTATCCAAGACGGTGACTGAAGTGAAGGATCTTTTGGAGGAGATGGCGGCAACCCAATGGCCGACAGAAAGGGGGATAATTTCAAAAAAGGCTGGCATATATAAGATCGATGAGTCAAGCTCTTTGAAAGCGCAAATGGCATCGCTGACGAATGCACTAAACAAGCTTACTTCTTCTAAGGTGGTCAAGTCTATCTCCACCTTGGCAGAAGGATACTCAAAGAAAGAAAGTCAGGACGTCGAAGAAGTTCAGTATGTGGGAAATAGAGCATTCACTCAAGGGGTACCGAACTTCTACCATCCAAGTCTGCGCAACCATGAGAACTTTTTGTATTCGAACACCAAGAATGTGTTACAACCACCACCAAGATTTGCTTCATCAAGTGCATCAGAAAAGAAAAGCAACTTGGAAGAAATGGTGGCCCTTTTTATCAAGGAGCAAAAAGTGTTTAATGTAAATCTCCAGTCAGCGGTAAATAACCACGACACGGCTCTCAAGAATATGGAAGTGCAGATAGGACAGATCGCTTCTGCAGTAAACGCCCTTCAGAAAGGGAACTTTCCAAGCGACACTGAAACCAATCCTAGAGAGCAGTGCAAGATGGTGACACTCAGAAGTGGTAGAAAACTGGAGAACCGCTTGTGATTTAAATTTTGAATGCACTAACAATTTTGCAGGAAAAGTGAAGAATGAAAAGCAGGAAGAAAAGCTGAACGAGGAAGAAGTAGTCCCATGCAGACACCATGATAGAGGGTCGCACATCAGCCCGCCCAAAAGGAGCGGCGAATGTCCTACCTTCGATTATAGGGAGTTACCTTTTCCTCAGAGATTTAAAAATGTTAAACTAGATGAACAATTTCAAAAATTCCTAGAAATGTTTAGAAAGCTTTCTGTGAACATTCCTTTAGTTGATGTTCTTCATAATATGCCTAATTATGGGAAGTTCATGAAAGAAATGATGTCTAGGAAGAAAATTTTGTCAAAAAAAAGAAGTCTTTAGGTTATCTGAGAACAGTAGCACCATGGTTTCAGAAAAGATACCATTGAAACAAAATGACCCAGGGAGTTTTACTGTTCCTTGTGTTATAGGACAGGTATCTTTCGATAGGGCTTTGTGTGACTTAGGAGCAAGATGCCCAATTCTTTGTACAGGAAGATTGGACTGTCAGGTTTGAAAGACACCGACATCACCCTCCAGCTTGCTGATAGATCGATCACCCAACCGATGGGTATTGTGGAGGACGTGTTGGTGAAAGTCAACAAATTCATCTTCCCAGTAGATTTTATGGTGCTCAATATGCAAGAAGACAAAGAGGTACCCATCATCTTAGGTAGACCTTTCCTAGCCACAGGTAAGGCTGAGATCAGTGTTCACACTGGTAAGTTAACCTTGAATGTGGATGATGAAAGAGTCATTTTCAGTATTTTTGGACATGACGAGTCTGTATGTAGTTTGCATACCTGTTTTTCAATTGGTCTAGAATTATTGACTGATGATGATGAAGAGGTAGAATTTGATCTTGGCTTAGGATTAGGGGAGGCACCTAGGATGATGAAGATTTTAATCCTAATGCATTCTTTGATGATCCTCTGTTTGAAAATGAATTGATTGATATAGAAATGCCTGCTTTTGTAAATGAAATTGAAATGCCTGCAATAGATGATCTGCCTGCTTTGAATTTAGAGGATTACTTGATAGATGAAAATATTGAGTCTGATCATGATACTGTTGAATCTATTGAGTCTGATCCTGACATTGTTGAATATATAGAATCGGACCCTGAAATTGTTGATAGTTTTGATTCAGGTCCTGATAGTGTTGATAGTATAGAATCTGACCCTAATATGGTTGAATTCTTTGATTCTTCTGATGATGAGTCATATGATAGCTTGGTTGAATCCTTTTCGAAACTGCGTCTCAGGAATCTCATGAGCATATAGAAAATGCATCTGATGAATGGATAGGCATAGTTGATAGGCCATCCTTAGATCCTAGACCAGTCGACATCATGACGCTGGATGACTCTGTGAATAATTGTTTTGAAAATAGAGATTTAGAAAAAAGATTTGATGTTGTTACATATTTATTGACTTGTTATTATGACAATCTTTTTAGTGATGACGGGCCAAGGGAAAGTTTTTTTTCTCCCCTGTTTGCAGTTTGTAATTCGGTACGAGATTTTCTTCAGAGCCCGGAGGATGATGAGAATTTTTATTTCGAGCCTCCATGAGCGTGCCCAGCGTCGTCTAGCTAAAGATGTTAAAGAAAGCGCTGCTTGGGAGGCAACCCAAGAATTAATAGTTTAGTTAGTTTGCGGTAAATAATTTTCCTTGCTTCGTGATCCAATTTTGTTTTGCAAGATCACCTTAGCAAGTCCCAAGGCTCCAAAAATCCCATTTTCTCGACCCAAAGGAGGAGGATGAATTGCTCCAAAATTCAGGGAAGTCTCAGTATGCCTCTTTATGTTTTATTGTTTTTAAACATTGGGGACAATGTTTAGTTTAAGTTTGGGGGGAGGCTTTCGCTGTGTTGAGCATGTTTAAATTCTTTTGGATGCATGAGTAGATAGCTATGATAGCCGAGGATGTGATTTTAGAAGTTTTGGGGAGAATGGTTTATATGTTGTGGAATCTGGGGGCATAACAGAAATTGTGAAATTTTTTAAAAAAATTTATACTTAGTTTTGATGTCTTAAACATGCAATAGACTTATCTTATGAAATCTTTGAAAATCTAGATTTTTATTATGATTTTTATAAGTTTGTTGTCACTCCGGTAGGCTTAGTTTCTAATATTAGGAGTCCATGCTTGACTGTTTTAAGAACTAGGTGGAAAAAAATGTTATGCCTGCTAAGAGAAAAGCAACAAAAGAAAAGAGAAAAGCAACAAAAGAAAAGAGAAAAAAAAAAAAAAGAAGTATCTGTTGAAAAGAAAATTTTTTGCTTGCACAAAAGAAAAAGACTAGGGGTAAAAAGAGATACTTACGGTGTGATCAGTTAGGCCAACCAAAGAATAAAATTCGGGTTAAGGGTCCCTGCATCGTAGTGTGAAAGCTAGTACCATTAGATATAAAAATGCAAGTTTGGGGGAGAAGAAAAAGAAATGAGAAAAAAATATTTGTGAGTTTCAAAAAATATATATATATATATATATTTGTGAGTTTGGCTTCCCCCTGAAAAAGAAAAATATCAGGCACCCTAGTTTCTTTGTTTGCATGATAGTAGAACTCCGACCTATTAGGGACTCTTAGCCAGTGTAGGGGGAAAACAAATGGAGAAAGCCATAAGACTAATCTAGGTTAGTAAAAGAATCATTAGATAAGTCTTGAGCATGCTATTCGTTAATCTTAAGTTCAAATTCTTTTAAGATTTCTTCATGAGTATGCGGTGCTTGCTTATTCCACTTGCATGTTTTCCATTTTTGCTTGAGAGTTCTAAAATCATTGAGGCTTGAGTGATTCTATTTCATGCATCTTTCGAATTTATTTTGCTCGGGACTAGCAAAAACTTAAGCTTGGGGGTGTGATAGCGTGCAGAAATGTCGCTATTTTAGTCCTAAATTATTAGGCTTTTAAGTGCTTTTATTGTGGTTTTATTGAGAAAATCTAATGTAATTCATTATTTTTTCCTAAGGAGCAAATTGTGGAATTTTGGTGTAAAAAGGCCCAAAAATGAGCATTTCAAGCCAATCTTCCAAGCATGGGTCAAAGGGGAAGCCCAAAAGTCAACAATCCAAGTGAAGATCCAAAAGGAATGAAGAAGGCCCAAGTTTCAAGCCCAGCCCGTGTGGAGATGTTCTGGAAGCAGCACAACATCGCGACGCTGTCCCTTTTCTTGCCGGACAAGTCGAGTGACGTCACAGCGTCACGACGCTGTCCCTATTCCAGGCCTTTAAAAGGGACCCCTCGGTACCCCATTTTGGCATCAATCATTCCATCCTTCCTTCCTTCCATCCTTTCTCTTGCTCTCCTTGAGCATTCTCTCAAGGCTTTTTAACCTTTTTGAGAGTGAAGAGTGGGAAATTTTGTGGGGAGCTTGTGGTGAGCACTCTAGAGGCTCGGAGCGTGTTTTGGAGGGACTCCAAGCACAAGCGACGGGGTTCTCGACGGTCACTTTCCTTACTCTTATTTTGCTCCAAATTATGCTTTTTATTGTATACATTGTGGATATTATGACCATGTACAGCTAAACCCATTTTGGGGTCTTGAAATGAAAATTTATAGTTAAATATTATTATAATCGCCTATCTCTTGTCCATTTTACTAATTATTTGTATGGATGTTCGTAATGTTGTATATGATCTGGCCAGTTATATATTGATTCGATTCCTAATGGAAACTCGACGGAGAGAAATTAGGATAGATCATAATCCATGCAACTAGTTTAACTGCTCATAGTGACAACGGGATTAGTTGGTTAAACTTAGATTCCGATAATGAATCAGAGCGTAATAATTGACGAATTTTAATGGCACTAAGGACAGTTAGGTTGTTAATATGAGTTAATTATAATTAGGGGAGACCGACAGGAGAACCTATGTAATTAACGGAGATTCTAGGATTATAATTAGTCGGGCATTGAGATAGGATGATTGTAATAATTAATTAGCTATTAATTGATTTTCAAGACCTCGCTTCTCACTCAAAACTGTTTATCCATATTTTTTATTTCTTTGATTGATCAATTTAATTTCTTTAATTGTTTTAAATTTTTTAATTCATTTTAGTATCAAGTTTAGGTCCCTAAATAATATTTCATCCAAGTACTTTTAGTGATCAAAAACTTATTGCTTTGCTTAAATATCGTCACACCTCCCTGTGGATTCGATACTCGGAATACTTTCGTTTTATTATTAATTGAGAGAATAATATATTTGAAGGAGTTCAAATATATGACTAATTAAATGTGTATTTAATTAGCGAATAAATTAATTAATTATTCAATTAGTTCAATTAAATGTGATTTAATTAAACTATTATATATGAGAGAAATATTAAAATATGATTCTAATATATAATTAATTAAATATGAGTGACATTTAATTAATTATAAAATTAATTAATTTTGAATTGATTAATTGCTAAATTTAATTTAGTTAAATATGATTTAATTAAATTAAATCTATACATTAATTTTAATGTGAATTTGATTCATATTAAAACTATACGTTAAAAGAGAGATGCACATTTGAATATGATTCAAATGTTTAATTAATTAAATATGTGATATTTAATTGATCTAAGAATTAATTAATTGGGTAGTTTGATTAATTTAATTAAATGTGATTTAATTAATTTGAATTAAAATTAGGCTAAATTATAAAAAAAATGCCCCTGAACTATGGGGTTTGTTTCAAAAATGCCCCTGAACTTTCAAAATTTTCAAAAATACTTTTGAACTTTGAAGAATGTTTCAAAAATACCCTTGCTGTTAATTTTGGATGGAAACCGTTAAAGTTTGAGTTTCAAAAATACCCTTGAACTTTCAAAAAAAATTCAAAAATACCCTTATTGAAAAATAATTCTCCTTTTTTCCTCCTCTCTCACCGTAAATTCTTTCTCCATGAAAATTAATGCAAAACTTTGCTTATAAAGGTTGTGTGCAACTCAATACCAAATAAAAAAAGACTTTGAAATCAAGTTTTCTCTTTTAAAAAGCGTAAAGAAGATAAGTGTGAGAAAACAACATATATATGTATATATATTATTTCATTTTTTGCTCTCTCTTTGTTTGTGTATCTTAATGATAAGAAGAAGAAATGTTTATAAGACGGTGAGTTTGGTCCAATTTATAAGATTAATCAATCAAAAGTTTTATATATGATTTTGTTCTTATTGATATTTAAGAATTGTTAGAATCCTTATACAACAATAGTTTCATTTATTTTTCGTAATAGGAATATAGAGAAAGCTAGGAAATAATATTGAAAAGACTACCAACACATATAGAATTTCAAGAACAAAACAAAAGTCATCTTGAAGATTCGATACGAAAATCTAGCCAAGTGCTTTGGATGTGTTGAAAGAGAAAGAAAGCTCCTAGATTATGAATACATGACCAATAAGTAAAGTCTCTCATTAATTTTTGGAAGAAGAGTTAATTTATGGTGGGAGAAGGGAAAAAAAAAAAAGAAGCATTTTTCAATAAGGGTATTTTTTATTTTTTTTTTTGAAAGTTCAAGGGTATTTTTGAAACTCAAACTTTAACGGTTTCCATCCAAAATTAACGGCAAGGGTATTTTTGAAACATTTTTCAAAGTTCAGGGGTATTTTTGAAACTTTTTAAAGTTCAGGAGCATTTTTGAAACAAACCCCATAGTTCAGGGGTATTTTTTATAATTTAGCCTTAAAATTATGGCTTATGTGAGGGATGTGCATTTAATGTGATTTAAATGCATATCAATTAAATATGTGATATTTGATTGGATTAATTAATTCATTTAATTAAATAAATTCTAATTGTTATTATTTATTTTAATTAAATGGAAATTAGTTATTCTCTCACTGATAGCACCTAATTTGTGTTATCTTATTGCCGCTAATCTAAGCTTGTTAAAAGAATTTTATGGTTTAATTGTTTTATTTTTCAGGTAATTCGAACGTTGGTGACAATGAGAGCGAACCACACGAATTCAGGTTAATTAGAGCATTTTTGAGCCATCTCAATGTCCACGAACGACGAGGAGGTGTAAAGACTCGAGCGGATCGAAGAAGGCCTTCGAGCCCCAAACCGAGATAGATCGAGTTGAACCGAGAAAAAGGACAACATGTTGGAAAAGAGGACATCGTCGAGACGCTGACGGAGCGACTTGTCGAGGGTCATGTCAAATAAATTTATAATCCACGATTCATAAAGCTAACTTGTAGCAGTAGTGGTCGGGGTCGATCACAGGAAACAATCGGCTTATTTCTAAATTCTTTTGTGTTTTCGAGGTAACCAAAATGGGGGGTTTATGGATAAAAGATTAAGACATAAAGTAAAGGCGGGAAAATAAATAAGAGAAATTAAATGAAATGAAAGTAAAGGCGGGGTTAGTTGATCTTACCACAAGGATCACTGTAATCGGGGTTGAACTCGGTGTTAAGTTTGATTAATTTCATTCATCAATTATCAATTGATATTTAATTAACTATCTAAGTCCGGCGTACTCCGGCAACAAACCGAGAGCCATGATCCTACTATCACAAACATGCAAACGCTAAGTTTGATTCTAGTTTAAATTAATTAATTGGCCGACAAACTAATCTAAACCACATTGGGATCTAGCCGAATTAATTCAGATGCAACGGGCAACAAACCACAATTACAATTGATTAAATCATTTAGTTCTAGGGACGCATGCGTAATATCATAACGTTAACCTATTTGCTACTTAGATTTAGCAAGTAAATTTAGAAAGGGCGCGGTCAAGGTTGTCAATTTTTCCTACCACAATCTAAACTTTTATGCAACGAACTAAAATCACAAAGACAATTAACTAGGTAATTTAGAATAGAAATCTCATAAAATTGAATCAAACTTACAAACCGAGGTCCCGATTACAATGATCCGAGCTTAGTTGGCCATAGACAAGCACCTCCAATCTCGAGGCTCGATCAACCGACCCTTAGATTAAGAAAACTTAAAAGAACTTTTGAAACTAGAGAGAAAAGTGACAACAAAATTGTAGTGATGGATGAATTGTGGGATACCCCTAAACCTACACCAAAGGCCTCTATTTATAGGAGTTCTTGGCCTTCAATTCGTGGTAACTTGCTGCTGAAGAAGGCCTCAAATTTGGAGAAAATCGCCAGCCAAATAAGGAAAAGATCAATTCTGGAAAACTGCCTAGCGTCGCGACACTGTCCTTTCAATTTTGGAAAGAATCTCTCGAATTGCCCTAGCGTCGCGACGCTGTGGGCTAGCGTCTCGACGCTGAACCCCAGCTTGGTCTTCAAGTTCTTTCCTTATTTGTGCGAAGTCTCGACGCTGATGATGGGCGTCTCGAAGCTAATAAGGCTTCAGGGGCAAAATGGTTATTTTACACTCCGGTTTCGCCCGTTTTGGCCTGAATTGCTTCCAAAGCTCCGATGAGGACCTATACACATATTATACTCATTTTAAAACATTTTTCGTAAGCAATTCAACTAAGATAAGAAAATTGGGAGATTCTAAATGTATAACAAATTAGACCGATCAGACGTTGTCGCGAAATTACGCGGAAGACAGTAGCTCAGCGTCGAGACACTATTCTCCTAGCGTCTCGATGCTGCTTTGATTTCTATAAATATTAGGGTTCGTCTTAGTCCGCCATTGGGTTAGATTTATTGCACTTTTATGATTCTTTTCGTTTTCTTTTGGTTTTCTAAGTTGTTTAGACCTTTTTAGGTTGTTTCTTATGTATTGTTTTGAGATTATTTGTTCTTCTCTTTCAATTATGAGTAGCTAAACCCTTTAGAATCGTTGGATTGGGCATTGCTTTGAATGGTTTGAAACCTTGGCTGAGTTTTCTAGTTTGATATTGAACTTCTTGTTGTTTTATTGAATGCTTTTCATGCAATCTTGTTTAAACCAATGCATGTGATTACGTTCTTAGAATTGACGCCTCTTAGAATTTTGTTTTGTGCATTCTATCAGTTATTTGAGATAGCAACTAGGCTGAGGTAAGTCCATCAGTAATCTCGTATGTTTAGTGTAGATTCTTGATAGGCCTAAGATGCATGTTAAAATTTATGTAGTTAAATCTGAATTCCCATTATGTTTAATTATTTCAATTTCGGACCCTTGTGTTTAAAGCGGTTAATTTTTGTAAGCAATCGTGAGATCTCGGGTTGTTTATTTTAAAATTAATTAGATATAATTTGATGATTATCGGGCTATGCATGTGGGGTAGCGGGCGAATTCTTTAAATTTAGGGATAAGTACATAGATAGCCCAAATATGGGTCTAATATTTTGTAAATGTCTAAGTTTCCTATTTATTTCATAAAAGGCTTGCTAGCTCAATTTTTTTCACAAAAGTTAGGGCCCTTTTACTTTTTAGCCCTCATAGAGACTTCTACCTATTAAATAAAAATAAATAAATAATAATAAAAAAAAGTAAATCAGGAAACACATTTCCTTCAAAATACGATTTTCAAGGATGGAATTTAAAAAAAAAAAAAAAAAAAAAAAATCTTCTCTTTCTCCTCATAACCGCACCTCAAAAAAAAGGAAACTCTCCTCAAATCTTGCAACTTTTCTCCAAAAAAAAATTTTGCGTTCTATTGATGTTTTTTTTTTATATACTTCCTCACTTCTCATAACCACACCTCAAAAAAGGAAAACATATCTCCTTCTAATCGTGCAAACGGCAACGCATACATGAACGATATTATTTTCTATATAAAATATATAATAATTATATAGTATAGTGTTTATATAATATATATTTTTGTATATATATATGTGTGTGTGAACTGGTATATATATGTACCGTTATACAATATATTTCTATTCACTATTGACTATCCCTAAATATATATAATATATTTAGAAATGATATAAATATACTGCTACCTATCATGAATATATTTGGAAATGATATGCATTAAGAACTATCGGTAGGGTGATACAATAAGTGGGTTTTCTGTGCGGTAGAACTATCACTCAATTGATTGTAGAATGTAATCTTTTTTCAAATAATAAATATATACCATGCATTATAATATATAATCAATATACAAAATCCATTATATAATATATATTCATCATTGTGTATTCAATTAATACATAAAACGCTAGAATGATAAATATATACCAGACTGTATATTGTATCATAAATATATACTTAGATCTATATTATATAAACCTCCTTATATAGTAGACATGGTTTATAAAGTTCATAAGTGAATTTTCATAATTATAAATATAGGTCATGGAATATATTTTAACTATAAATATATACTTAGATGTATAATATATAAACCTTATTGTTTTTTATAGGTAATAATCTCATTCACATATGGATGGTGTATGGTGGTTGTTGGAATGAGATTAATAATTATATTGATTATTATTCATGAAGGAATATTGTTCACTAATTTGATTGAAGTTGTAATCCAAAAGTTACGACTGGTGTATTTCCTTAGGATCATTCACATATAAAATATAATATCCATAATAGTAACAGAAACCATCTGATTATTATCCAACCATCATTTTGTTGTATATAAACCATCTGATAAATTATATAAACCTCCAACTAAGAGAACAATAACACAACTAAGTTAACAATATCCCAATAACACAGATGATTATATATAAACCATATTATATATTATATAAACCCAATTACACAAGAAAATAATAACATACATAAGTAAACAATAACCATCTGTTCGTTATATATAAGCCATTGTTTATTGGAGTAAGAACCCAGAATGATTTTTATAAACCCATAGCTAAGTAAACAATGACCCAGTAACCAAATAAGAAAACAAACGGTATATATTTTATAAACCACATAACAAACCCAAATATACCTTTCGTGAATGAACTACAGCAACAACCAAAATAATATGAACTTTTTAAACAAGAACGATAGACGAACCACAAAAAAAATGAAGCGTCAACCGACAGAGGCGTTAGATGTGTTGACGGGGGCTTGAAACGACGCTCGGAGGATGAGATAGTGGTAACGATGACGTGAGAGTGAATGGGCGGCGTGAACGTGAATGAAGGGTGAAACTTTTTCCATGAAATAGGAACCGAGGTGAGCGTGAAGCAGAAACGTGATTAGCGTGAGTGAATGGAGGGTGAATTTTTTTTCCTAAATGCGTGAGATGATATGTGGGAGAAAATCTTGAGAGAATCAAGGAGTTATTTAGGAGGGAGAAGGTGAAGAGATTTTTACAACAAAGCAATAATTATGAGAATATATTTTAGGCAAATATATGGATTATTTTATTTAACAAAAAGGGTATAATGGTAACAAAAATGATTGAAAATCTAATCTTGAAAATCTTCAAAACTATTGACATATATGTAAATATGCATCTCAAACAGTCTATCTATCAAAATTTCTCTTAAATTAATTAATTAGATTAGTTGCGGGATCCCGGGTTAATTAATTAATTAAACACGAGTTAGTTAGGAGGATCCTTCGAGTAACCAAGAAGCACTACCGAACTCAATTCAAATTGCATGAAGTAATCTTTAGAGAAAACTAGGACCAGGTAAAAATCATTCAAGCATCAAACCCCCAATCCAGCGATCTTTCGTTTCATTGAATTTTAGTCCTAATTTCTCCTTTGTTGCATGCTTTATTTATTTGGCTTTATTTTGCATCTCGTCTTTTATTTTATTTCTTTGCATTGCATCTCTAAAACCCTCCCTGTTTGTGCTATGCACAAAAGCATGAACCTTGCTAGGTCTCCCTTCCCTGTGTTCGACCCGGCCACTGTTACAACAAAAGTAGTTTTGGTGTCGTGATTATAAATTTCATTTGATTAGGACCCTCGACAAGTCCCGTCACTCACACATCAGATGTCCCTCACACTAGATTAGGGGATAAGTGGATTCTCTCATTCACTTTCCTAACCCCATCTCTCTTCTCGCAGACTCCCTCTCGTTTTCTTTCAAGGTTTTTACAGAGAGAAATGCTCTCAACATAGAACTTAGAGAAGTCATTTTCTCTGGTGTTTTTTGTTACGCAAATTGCTAACCACGAGTGTACGAGCCAAGTTATAATATAATGATTAAAAATCGAATGTCATAATTACTAAATGTATATTTGCCCAATTTTATTTAGAGAAAAGATTCGAGAATGATGCAAATAAATTCAAAGCTACTCAAAACAATTGAAAGTGTGAAAACTTAATGGAGAAAAAACTTAGGGAATTGATTTCACCTATTAGATGCATGAATTAATTTAGTGATTAAATATGATTGAACACGTAACGATTTCATAAACCAAGGATTAATGCTTATTAACTGTCTCTCCCGAGCACAATTAAATCTTCATGCAAAATTAAGAAATTGATATCCCTATCTAATGTCTACAACTAGCATAAGCCTTAGAGTTCAATCCTTTGAACGATTTCTCAAGCAATTCTAAATCTCCCGATTATAGAACCACCTAAGTCATGCAATTGATAAATCTAATCTAAACTACCCTCTCCCGAGCTATTAGTTTAGATAAAACAACAAATAATCCGTGATCAAGAGATTACAAGCATTAAGTACTCAATTGCATAAATGAAACACGTTACGAACAATCACAAAAATCCCTAAATCAAACCATACAACTAATGGCTACATCAAGTCCCTAAGATACGAAAATTAACTTCTCATGGTCTCAACAATACAAGCGAAATATGCCAACAATCTCATCATGACAGTACAAGAAACAAAAGGTGGAAGAATAAAACTCGCTAGCCGTGATAACCGTGCGTTCCCGTCACGTTCCCCATGATCTAAGCTCCGAAAATCAGCTCCCTTCAGTCTCCTCAGCTCTCTGGTCGATTTTCCTCTGTTTTAGGCATACTTTTCTCTCCAAGAAGGTTCCCCCAAAACTGCTACGTAATGTTCTATTTATAACACAGATTCTGCTGCGACAGCGTCTCGACGTTGTCGCGTGTACGCCCTAGTAAATTAGGAAAGTGTGCGTAGCATCGAGACGCTGAAGGAGTAGAGTCTCGACGCTACTCCAAACGTGCGCATTCTTCCTTTTTGGCAGTGTTGAGACGCCCAAGGGTAGCGTCTCAACGCTACCCTCTCGGATTGGAGGCTTGAATCATTCTCTTTTTTCACTTATTTCTTCACTTGAATTTATCCATTTGCTTCCAAATCACCGGTATTCATCGAAAACTTCAATTTCCATCCAAAAGCTTGATTCCTACAAAATTAAACCAAATGTACATAAAATTGGTCAAATAATCCTCAAGACTAACACTAAAATATTATAGAATATAGCTCATAAATTGAGCTATCAAATACCCCCAAACTTAAGCATTTGCTAGTCCTGAGCAAAGTAAGTTTATCTCATTTATTTCTTTCCTCTCTTACGCGTGTGTGTGACTAGTCCTCTCTATCTTAATCTTTTTAAGCCCAAAACAGTTTTATGTAACCCTTTGCTCATTTTCCCCCTACTCTGGTCCTAAGTTCCAATTATCAAGTCTCTCCACAGTCAAGATGGTAATATGCCACTAGGGTGCCTAAATTGGGTAAACAACCCCCAAACTTTGAGCTTTTTTGAAATTAAACAATTGTCTTTAAAGGTGGCCACTAGCTTTCACACATTCACTGTAGGAGCCCCTACCTATAACACTTTTACTCATAGACAGCCCTAACTGATCATAGTAGAGGCAGCTCTTTTTTTACCTTAATTGAATTTCATTTACTAAGCTCATTTTTTAGTTTTTTTTTTCATCAACATTTTTTTTTCTTTAAACATGACATGTACATTAGGTAATGGAAGGCATAAATTTCTCCTAAGTGTAACATTACTAACTATCATGCAAATTAACCATCAAATTAGTCCCTAAAACCTTTCGAGGTGACAACAAGGCCCAGATCACATAACCTTATTCTAAGCTCGTAAAACTAAAGATAGGAGACTACGTGCTCAGAGGGTGCAAGAGATTCACAAAATAAATTCAAAATATCTTGAATCCTGTCTTTAAGTATTATTGAACAGAAGTAACCTACCTGCTTTCTGAAATTAGGTATCCTCATTGTAGGATTGGAATTTCCCAATTCCGTAAAGCGGAAGCGTAATTGGACCGATTCGTAGTTAATTTTGTTTCTACAAAAATACCAATACATTGGCAAAGATTCAGAAAACTATTCTAAAACTATTTATTAAGGCTAAGCATACAACCTTAGATCGAATCTAAAGGGGAGAAGCATACATACCGTCGTTGTCATCTCTGAAATATCAAGAACGCCTCTCTTGATTGCGTCAACAATTGGGACACCACCAATTTGATCTTCCCCGCTATGACTCTGAGATTAGGAATGTAGCTGTGGGACTACCCAATCTTGAATGGGAAAAACACAAGAGAAAAAAGTTCCTCTTTGTGTTCTTGATTGAGGGAATATGAGAGAATGGTTAGGGAGGCTAGAGAGGATGCAAGAGTGCATTCTTGTGGCCTTATGTTGTGCCACCTAAACCCTAGGTTTAGTGTTTTATTTATAGGAAAAATGTCATGAATAAAATATTCACAAATAATCAATTATTTTCATAAATAATTAATCTTTTCCATAATTGATTAATTATTTCCATAAATGATTAATAACTTCCATAAGTGATTAATCATTTCCATAGTTGATTAATTATTTCTATAATTAATCATCTCTATAATTGATTAATTATTTCCATAAATGATTAATTACTTCCATAAGTGATTAATCATTTCCATGAATGAATAATTATTCAATTAATTAATTCTATAATTAATTAATTACCTAATTAAATATCATATATTTAATTTCATGTCTTCTATTAATTAATTAATTACCCAATTAAATATCAAATATTTAATTTCATGCCTTCTATTAATTAATTAATTACCCAATTAAATATCATATATTTAATTTCAGGCGTTCAATTAATTAATTCTAAATATATGAATCAAATTCATATTAAAATTTGATCAACTCATTCAAATTCTCTTATATCCTATAAATTTAATATGAATCAAATTCATATTAATATTTGAACTTCTTCAAATATTTGTTTCTCTCATATACTATAGTTTAATTAAATCACATTTAATTAGACTAATTGAATAATTAATTAATTCATAATTAATTAATTAATTTACTAATTAAATATCATATACTTAATTTGTCATACATTTGAACTCCTTCAAATATATAATTCTCTCAATTAATAAAGTTTAATCACAAATTAAACTTTATATTATAATGTATCACCATACATTATATTAATTATATCTCATACAATTAATTTGATTCCCATAACGAATTTGAAGAATTCAAATTCTTTCAATATAAATTTGTTCGTAATTACCCTTTACGAGCTAGTAGGGGGACCTAATGGACCTACAGATCAGAAGCTCCAATGATATGAAGTTAACTGACTAAACTCATTAATCAGGTTAACCAATATTCATTAAATGTGGGTCATTCCACTAAAGACCCACAGCTGAACTCTTCTCACTGTAGAGCGTTTCCGTGTCCACGGATATAAACCTATACCGGTAAGTCAATCCTTCACGAGTGTCCGTAATCACAACTGTGGGTCATTCCACTAAAGACCCACAGCTGAACTCTTCTCACTGTAGAGTGTTTCCGTGTCCACGGATATAGACCTATACCGGTAAGTCAATCCTTCACGAGTGTCCGTAATCACAATTGGGCCAAATTACCGTTTTACCCCTGTATTACATCTATCTCCTTAAGTATCAGCGCTCCTCTAATGAATAGCCTGTTTATGGTCCAACCATTAAACAGAAAGTCCCCCTCGGGCCAGTGAAAGGGCGGGATCCCTTTGTTCAAGTCCCGGAGTCACCACTGAAGGGAACACTCATCTACTTATCCTAGAAGTGGGAATAAGTGAGTTCTTTCTTGTGTTGTCATGTCCCCAGCCTCTCACTCGGTCTTGTCCCCAAAAAGGAAGGCTTATTGAGTCGGCGTATGATAAGAGTAAAAAATATACATATTTTACCTTTATATTTAACTCATTTCCTTGTCAAAAGTTGCATGTTTTAGATCAATTTCACTGTTCCCGAGCTCAAAATATGTTAAAGTTGATAAGTTAGGTAGTTGAGAGTCACATTTGTCAAATTATGCTCATTTGTGCTTAAAAAGACTCAATTTGATGGAAATTTGACTAAGTTTGTTGCTGTGCAGAAAAAGCAGATGAAGCTGGAATTTGCCCATAAATGCGACCGCATTTCTGGGAAGGCAAAATGAGATGCGACTTCATTTTTGGAAAAACAAAGGCAGTTCCGAGTCTATCGCGGGTCATTTTAAACGAGACTATTGCGCACCTAACCGGCTGTTTTGACCCCAAATGCGTCTGGGCTACCTACCAGCACCTATTTCGCAGCTTCTCAACCACTTCCAACACTATATAAGCTCGTGATTCGAAGTCAAAATCAAGTAGAACTCATTTGGAAGAAGAGGGTGGTGACAGAACCCTAGTTGACGCCTATGAGTAGGGATGCCCGAGGTCCTTCTTAGATGACTAAATTCTAACATTAGTTAGACATCAAACCTTAGGGTTTGTAGGGATTTTCACTCATTCCCACTTTGTAAAAGCGAGAGAGTGGAGTGTCGAGAGAACTCTAGAAGGATTGGATAAAATAGAAAAAACCCTAGTATTTAGCTACTGTCATTATTACCAGCTTGTGTTACTTTTCATTTATCTGTATTCTTTACATCTTATTTTCAATGAAAAGATATTTATTTGCATTTTATCTCACCATGAGTAGCTAAATTCCATTGAGGGGTTCAATATGGTGAATTCCCTTATGGTTCTATATCTTGAAAGTGTTTTATTTGCTTAAGTATTGTTCAATGCATGCCATTCTTTATTGAATATCATTCTGATCTTGCTGAGTTTAAATTGATCACTTGGACTTTGCATGCCATGTGAGTTTGATCTCGAAAGGGACAGACGATATCGGTTCTCATAAAGGTGATATAGGAGAAAAAGCTCGAAAGAGATTGTTCGGTGGTATAGGGCAAGCTGCCTAAGGCACCCTATATCAACTATAGGGTTATAGATTGCATTCATGAATTATCTATGTCAGAGTCGAGTCACAGAAATGTGCATAACGGTACTCGCTTAGCCTTCTAACGGTTCTTGGGAGTAAAGCCAAAAAGAAGTTAAATTTGACCCAATGCGTTGAATAGGCTTAAGTTGAATAATCCATGATTAAAGTTATTGCCTTTGGATGAATCCATATTGAATACCTCGTTTCATTTATTATTGTTATTCTTTATTTATTTACTTGTGTTATTTATTTTTCTAAAAATTAATCATCAATTATTTCTTTGGTTACCTATTTTTAAGCAATCAGTTGAGCAGTTTCTTCTTCAAATCTAAATTTCCAATTTAGTCCTCGTGGGATCGATACCCTTGGAATACTTCTAAGGTTTTTATTACTACCTGCGATAGTGTATACTTGCACTAAGGTTGGCTGAATTTATCTCTATTATTATTCACTATATTATTCACTACTTGCACAGGGATGGATTTATTCAATCCATCATTCAGCCTCTGTCGCACCAGCGTACAGGCCACTCTCACCCATGCTAATCAAAGGACAATCCCTTGTGAGAAGGAGTTCATGACACACTCAGGATTAAGACTGAGTTACTTAGGTCATCCTATTGAAACGGTAACCTAACTAGTTAACGGTGTTACAACCAGTGGTTGACTATTTCGTGGTCCAGTCTTATGCAAACTCATTGCATAAGATACCCCCGCTCGCATGTCTACTACATGGACTCTTTGAATCAATACGTATGTATCAAATACAAAGTGGGTCGTATCACATAGTGTTACCAAGATAAGGTACTAATGCAAACACCGCAATACCGCAAGCGCACAGGTCAACAAGTAATATAGTGATTTTGAGTATAGAGTATCGTCTCCACAAGGATTGGATTTATTCAATTAATTACTGCGAATAATCTTGCTTTGCTTTATTTAGAGAACAAAATCTAATGCTAAAAAATAATAACAAAAAGCTAATCTAAAAAGCAAAAGATAAATGGAGACACAATTTGGAGGGATAATTCTAGGGTGTTGATTTCATTAATTGACCTTTAATTGCTTAATCAATTAGCTAACTTGGATTAATTAATCATTTGATTCATAAGTCTAGAAGCCTAATATCAAGGACTCCCCTGTCGATTTCCTCCTATCTCATGCGTTTTAATAAAGAATCTCCTTTCGGTTTCCTCTTTGTTTACTTAGCATGGCATTACGACCCTTCAATAACAACCTCTAACGTTATTTATTCTATCCCGTGTCACTCGGGTAAATAAACGTCAGTCATGCATTCAGTTCTAGTCTAAGATTCTCTCCGTCGAGTTTTCACTTAGTAACAATTCATTTAATCAGTGATCAGGTGATCAAAAGCATTAAGGACAAAATGCACAAATGAATGATAATGACAATCGAACCAAATCAATTCAATAATTAAACAAAGGTTCAACAAACTAAATCATACTCATAGAATTTAGGAATTTTCTACTAACATCCAATAATTCCAAATCACATCTATTCTACAAACTAAAAGTAAAGGAAAAAGGAATAGAAATGCTCAATAAAGTGTCGATCTCCTCGATCCCATGGCGACCTCCATCGATCTCGACCTCCCAAGATCTTCAACAAGGCTCCCAAAACTCTCCCAAAACCCCAATTTCAGTATTGAATCGAGAATAGGGTGAAAACCCTCAAATTGGCTCCCATAATCCAAATGCAAGAGGCCCCTTTTATAGTTGCACAACAGAGACAGCGTCGCGACGCTGTGAGGTAATAATCTTGGAGCCAAAGTCGTCTCAGCATCGAGACGCTGTCCCAGTTCCAGACACTCGGTATCTGGTGATGAAGTTTTTGTCAATAATCACCTCGGGATGAACTAACTCCTCCTGGTGGTCCCATGAAACGCCTGCACGACGACATAAAGCAGTAATTAGCGAGGGGTGCCCAAGTCCCACAGTCGTGCTACGCCGACGAATATGGCACAAGGATTGAAAGATCACCTTGTCGACATCAATAGAGCGACCAGTGGCGATAGCGTAGAGAAGGATGGCCCGTGTCTTCGTGATGTCACTAAGGTGTGCCACTGGCATCAACTTGGCACAGAGGAAACTGTGCCATGCTCGATGATCAACGTGGAGATCGGTAGTCCTAAAACGCACCACCTCCTTACCATTTAGAACCCACTCTGCTCCCAGCCTTCGTAATACCTGAATGACCTCATTAACATCAAGTGGTCACTAATATAGGATGTATACCCATCCCTCTCAAAACTGGGTAAGTCATAAAAACGGTTTATGGTATCTGAATCAAAAGGAACGGTGTGCCCCCGAACAAAGGAAAAAGATGAGCCCTCCACCTATTTGCATAGAACTCGCGAACCACTGACACTACCCCGACCTCAGGATGGCTAACGAAATGCCCCCAACCCCGCTCGGCAATACCATTAACTATATTAGGTTGTACTTCAAGGTCAGGTCTCAAGCCTCGCTCAAGGATAATGTTCCTATGAACTACGTAGGCCTCAAAAAGTTGCTCGGCGTCCCGACTAATAAATCGATGACGATCAAAAGGAGTGGAGGAAGAGGAGGAAGCGAAATTTTTCGTAGATCTTTTACTCATAGTGTGAAGGAAAGAAATAAAAGCTAGGTACAAGGCACAACCAAAAGTAAGAAATAGCCTCTAACAACAAGAGACAACCACCAACTTCAATATAAGCCCGTCCGCCTCAAACAAAAGTTTCAGCACACAACTACACCACAATGCAACCCGTCTCCCACAATATAATGCAAAAACCAGCAGGATGAAACCCAAAATAATCCAACTACACAAGCTCCAAACAGTGTAAAGAAGCTAACAATAATCAACAGAATGATGCAAAACTAAAGCCCAACAAACAATACTTGCCAATACACCAAAAACAACAGCAAAAACAATGAATAATTGACCAAACAAATCTAAATCAGCAACCAAAAAAAACTTCAAATTGCAACTGACAACAACCAAATGACATAGAAAGACCGAACAACTCACAAAGATCATGTATTCGAATGCACCCTCGAATTAAAGATGAAGTAATCGGACAGATTGGCACTAAGAAGAAGAGAGGGATACCCACAAGGCACAACCCATGACGAAGAACGATGAAGATCCTCCGAAAATCACCGAAAACAACGAAACCCACTAGCCTACTGCCGGAAAGATGATAAAATTCGTGAGTGAAGCAAGAAATCAAAGAGAAATCGTTTGGAGATTAGAGAAAATGCAAAGGAGAAGAAGGAATATCGTGGTCGGCGGCTAGGGTTTGAAAACACAAAAACCCACCGATTTGCGATTCTTGAATTTTTAGTTCCAGAATCACGACAGCGTCTCAACGCTGTCGCGTGTACGCCCTAGTAAATTAGAAAAGTGTGCGTAGCGTCGAGACGCTGAAAGGGTAGCGTTGAGCAACTACTCCAAACGTGCGCATTTTGCCTTTTTGGTAGCGTTGAGACACCCAAGGGTAGCGCCTCAACGCTACCCTCTCGGATTGGGGGGCTTGGATCATTCTCTTTTTTCACTTATTTCTTCACTTGAATTTATCCATTTGTTTCCAAATCATCGGTATTCATCAAAAACTTCAATTTCCATCCAAAAGCTTGATTCCTACAAAATTAAACCAAATGTACATAAAATTGGCCAAATAATCCTCAAGACTAACACTAAAATATTATAAAATATAGCTCATAATGTAACACCCCGAGTGCCTTGGGTGTATTTAAATCCCGAGTTTAGAGTTGAAAGAAATATAAATTCTATTTTTGGCTTGAATTTAGGGATTTAATTATATACTAAGGTGTGGGGAAATTAATCTGTTATATTAATTAGTTTCTCTCCTTAAAAGCTCGATTAAAAGTTAGCGAGTGTTGGTAACCTGAGAGGTTAAAGCGTTTAAATATTCATGCTAATTGAAGGTTAGTTGAAAGCTAATCTTGGATTGGCTATTTTTGGGTTTTTGAGGTTTTGTGGAAAAAAAAAAAGAAAAAAATGCCCTAACTCTCCATCTCTTCCCCATCTTCACGCGTGACCCCCCCAGCCGATCTCGCGCCGCCGCCTCCCCCCTTTCAGCCCCGCCACCGTCTTCAGCCCTTCAGCCGCCGCCGCCCTCTAGGTCTCTCCTTCGCACGGCTCTATCTCTTTTGTTTCACCGTTTTCGCGCCGTCTCCTCCCTGTCCGTGCGTTTTTGGTCAAGAAAACCTCGTGGGTAAGTCTCCTTTCTCTCGATCTAGGTGTTTTGTGGCCCGATCCAACTCCTTCATGTCCGTATTGGTTAGATCTTGCGCGGACAGTAGCTCGAAGCACTGTCTCCTCCGCATTTCAGCGATAAAAATCGTGGGTAAGCCTTTTTCCTTCCTTTCCTTGTGATTTTAAGGCCTGATATAAGTTTCTCTAGGTTCAGTTTGGTTAGATCTCGTGTGCCTAGCAATTCGAAGCCCCGTTGACCTCATTTCAGTCAATTTCGCCTCTATCCAGCAGCGTTTTCGGGTGTTTTCAGCACCGCTTGACTATTCCGGTAAATCTAGATGCTTACCCATGTTTGGTTGGTGCTTAGGATTAAATACTCATTCATTTGAGTGTTGGAATTTATGCATTGAGTTGTGTTTGATTTTCTGATCTGCAGCGCCGTCTTTGTGTTCGATTAAGTTCGAAACACTTTAATTCGAATACCCACTGCCCAAGGACTATTCTAGTGAAGGATTGGAATTCCGTAATTCCGTAAAGCGGAAGCGTGATTGGGACCGATTCGTAATTAATTTTGTTTAATCTAAAATACCAATACATTGGCAATAATATTAGAACTATTCTAAATTTATATTAAGGCTAAGCATACAAAAATATTAGATCTAAATCTAATTAATATAGTAACAAATTACTTACTCTCGTTGATGACTCAGATTAAATTCACCAACTGCTTGTGAATTAATCACGAACTAGTGCGAACACCACCACTATGGCTACACCGGTATGACTCTGAGACTTCTAGAGGCAGGAGACTGGTGGGAGTCTAGAGGAAGCCTTGAGGGGAATTCTCTGAGAGTAGGAGAATGAATGGGATGTCTTTCACCCCACCCCAGGGGTCCTATTTATAGGTAAAGGCCAATACTTTTTTCCTAATAGGAAAACGTCTCTAATTTTAATAAATAATTAATTAATTCCATAATTAATTAATTTCCCTAATTAAATATCATATATTTAATCTTAGGGATTTTATTAAAATTAAAATTAATATGAATCCAATTCATATTAAATTTATTTGAACTCTTTCAAATATTTTCTTTCCTAATAGGAAAAGGTCTCTAATTTTAATAAATAATTAATTAATTCCATAATTAATTAATTTACCCAATTAAATATCATATATTTAATCTTAGGTATTTTATTAAAATTAAAATTAATATGAATCCAATTCATAATAAATTTATTTGAACTCTTTCAAATATTTTCTCTCAAGAATTAATTTTTGAAATTAATTCAAAAATTATATTATAAAGTTTCATAAACTTTATATTATAATGCATCAATATACATTATACGATTCCCCAAATAAATTGAACACTTCCAATTTACAATTTATACTTAATTGCCTCAAGTCTCTTTACGAGCTACCAGTGGGACCTAATGGACCTACAGATCAGAAGCTTCCAACGATACAAGACTAATTGGCCAAACTCATTAACCAAGTTTAGTCAACATTCGTTAACTGTGGGTCACTCCACTAAAGACCCACAACTGCACTCTTCTCATTGTAGAATATTTCTGTGTCCACGGATATCGACCAAGCAGTAAGTCAATCCTTCACGTGTGTTCGTAACACCAGCTGGGTCAAATTACCGTTTTACCCTTGGGTTACCTCTGGTTCCTTAAGTACCACTGATTCCTCTAATGAACAAGTTGTTTAGGGTCCAACCACTAAACAGGAGTTCCTCTCAGGCCATGAGAGGACGGCGCGCCTTTGTTCAAGCCCCGGAATCAGCCTTTAAGGGAACACACATCTACTTACCCCAATCCAGGGGAACGAGTGAATTCCATCTTGTACTGTTATGTTCCCAGTCCCCGTTCGGTCTTGCCCCTGAAATGGTAGGATTATTGAGTCGGCGAACTGGCCACTCTCACCCATACAAATCTAAGGACAATCCCTCCTGAAAAGGGTTCATAACAGACTCAGGATTGAGATTGAGTACCTAGGTCATCCTATTGAAATAGAAACATAAACTAGTTAACGGTGTTACATCTAGTGGTTACTATTTCGCGGTCCGGTCTTATGCAAACTCATTGCATAGGATACCCCCACCCGCATGTCTCCTACATGGATGCTTTGGATCATTGCATCTGTATCGAATACAAGGTGGGTCGTATCACATAGTGTCACCTGGATAAGGTACCCAGCCTTATCCCTATACTATAGACCTTTTAGGTTGTTACTTGGACACTGATCCCCGTATGTCCCCACATACTAGTCCAAGTTTCATTCAAACAACCTTGGATCTTAGTTTATTGGATTTAGGGTTTATTAATGCAAACTCGATTATTCAATAACCAAATTACTGAATTACTCAAATAACGCTTTATTGAGATCGATTAATTTGTTTCATTTACTATCTACGAGTTTTAGGGCATAAAACCCAACATCTAGCGCATCGTTAGAGGTTAGAATAACCCGTCTAACGCGGAAGCGGGTTCGTCCATTTGGGTAAGTTTCCTTGTTGTCCCTTCGCTTTTAGCGTTAAAGGTTGTTGTCCATTAGTTATTTTAGCCTTAGAATCATGATCTTGTTGTTACCCATTGCATATCTAGGCTCGTAGGAGTTGCCTAATCATTATAGGTCCTAGAGCATGTTTTAAAATGGATTATCATGGCTTTGTTGGTTAAAATCAAGTAGTTCTTCAATGCCCATTAAGTTTCGTTGCCTTAGAATGTTCCCGATCCTTTGTAGGTTCTTAAATCATGGTTTAAATGAGCTTTTACTTGCTGTTTGTGGCTTGAGAAGCATGCTAGAATAGGCCTCCATTAATTGTCTTAGGTTTAGTAGCGTGCTCGATTCTTAGGAGTTCCTAGTACACTTTATGTGGGTCGTTTACTTGCTGTCCAGCGACTAAAAAGCCTTATCTGGAGTCGTTTGGCGAACACCCATTGCCCATTGTGCCTTAGACATGGTTGCCCATGGTTTAAAGGTTTTGGGTTTTCATTTTGGGGTACGTTTAAAGGTTGTCCAGCAAAGAAATGAGCTGGGTAAAGTGGTTTTGGCCCCTAGTAGCTTGTTAGTCCGTTATCTCTTGGTTTAGTCTTTGATGGTAGCGTTTTGGTTGTAGTTCGAGGTGCTTGTGGAGCTTGGTGCAAGTGTCGCCTCGTTGGTAATTAGAAGAAGTGATTTGTAAGTACTTTCTACTTGCTGGGTTGTGTTTGATTGCATGAAGCATGTTTTGTTGTTTTCTTGCTTTATTTTTATACTTGCGAAAAACATGATCTGTTGTGATGTTATGTGTTGTAATGCTTGAGATGAGCTTATTCCGTTCAGTGCTTGGGTTAAGCATGTGTTATTGTTAAAGCATGAAATATGTGACTGTTGAGTCATGGATATTGATTAAGCATGCGTGTTTGGGTCAAGCATGTTTGGTTAGGCTAGCATGTGTCACGGGAAGTGTAGCATGAGTCTAGCGGTAGCGTTGCATGACGCATAATTCATGTGTAGGTGCGCAGCGTGGTGCATAATTCAGGTGTTTGGTTTTGCGTAGCATGGCGCGTAATGCATGCGAGTGGTTTTGCATAGCATGAAGCGTAATGCATGCGAATGGTTTTGCGTAGCGTGGCGCGTAATGCACGTGTAAGGTTTTGCGTAGCATGGCGCGAAATGCATGCGATTGGTTTGCGCAGCATGGCGCGTATTTCATGCGTTAGGTGCGAAGCATGACGCGTAAATCATGTGTGGTCTAGTAGTGTGTGGGTGCATAGTGTGGGAAGCATATGCATAATGTGGTTTTAGTGCTTTGTGAGCATAATGCGATTTTATTGCTTTGTGAGCATGATACGATTTTATTGCTTTGTGAGCATGTTGGTTTACTGCTTTTGGAAGCATGTTGAATGTGTGTGAGAAGCATGTTGTTTGCCATTGTTTGTTGTTTGTGATATGGCTCGTGTGAGCTACTTACCAGTACCGCGGTTGTACTGATACCCCCTTCCCCACCTTCCCCCCAACATTTTAGATGTTGCAGGTATCGAGGATGATCCGGACCTTGGTGGCGAGGAGGAGAACCGCGAGGAAAGTTCCTAGAGTGTTGGTTTTGTAGTTTTTATGTTTGTTAATGACTTTAGTAGGGTAGCTTGAGTTGTTTCGTTTAGTGGTTCTGTGATGGTGAGAGATTCACCTGAGAAAGGCTAAGATTATGTATCTAGACTTGTTTATTTTGATTAAGTTTAATAAATGTTTTAGCTAGTGGTCTAGCTCTTTTTGTTAATAAAATGTCTTTAAGTTCCGCTACGTGGTTTCAGTTTATTGCATGTATTGATAAGGTATGATTTGTCTAGAGGAGATAGGTTGTGAAATCTGGCTGAAGTTTGGTGAAGTTTGGCTTGTTGCTTGTTTAGGAGTGTTAAATATCTATATCAGGTGTTGTAAAATTTTGGGATAACCAGTTTTACGACGTTATGCTGTCGAAATTTTCGGTACATTCGGTCTAAAGAGAGTTATCCTAGTTGCTTATGAGTCTTGAGTGAGTAGTACCGTCGCTAGGCTGTAGGTTGGAGAACCTGGGGCGTTACACATAAATTGAGCTATCATTTTTCTCCCAAAAGGTTAAGATCACAAGATCCCACAATCTCGTTCCCAAAACTCAGAGGATAGCGGGGAAGATCAATTGGCGGTGTCCCAATTGGCACATTTGGTCCCCGAAATCAAGAAGGTGTTCTTGATCCATCAGAGACGTCAACGCCGGTACGTATTGCTTCTCCCTATTAGATTAGATCTAAATTAATGTATGCTTAGCCTTAATCATTTTAGAATTGTTCTATGATTGCCGATGTATTGGTATTTTGGGGCAAACAAGATTAACTACGAACGGTCCAATTACGCTTCTGCTTATGGAATTCGGAATTCCAATCCTACATAGAATTGATTCTAGGAATGAATCCTTTGGATACTTTAATTCTTCCAAATTTTGTGCATTGTCTGATTCGGTGAAAGAGTATTCTACTTGTTATGTTTAGCAAGAACAATGCTTAAGGGTCAGAATCAAGCTCAACAACCTTATTCTTAGACTAAAGAATGCTCAAGTAGGAACTTTCTTACATAACACAAAACTTGAGGGCTAGATCAACACTTGGAACCAGCTTGAATCCTAAAACAACAATGTTCAAGCATTAATTAAGGACTAGCCTAAGGCAATTAAACCATGATTGAAAGCCTAAAGAGCATTGATACCTACTAAGCTCCACCAAACAGAATTAGTTCTTTGTTTGAAATAACTCGAGTAACCTCTAATTGATCCCAAGCTACAAGTAAACAACTTCCAGTATCAATGACTAATTAGTGGAGCCTAACAAGAGTTCAAACAAGCCAAAAAAAGGTGAAAAAAACTTTGTGAACCATGCTAAACGAGCCTAAAAGCTTGCTAGAATTTGCCCACCAGCACTAAAGTTGCTCAAATATGAGTTGTTTGATAGGGGTGTTCAAATCAAATCGAAAAACCGACCAAACCGATGTCTGTCGGTCGATTTAGAGTGATATATCGGTCGATCTTGGTTTATAAGGGAAAAAAACCAAAGATACCAACTCCCACACTTATAGGTAATTCGCTTGTTGGAAAGTGATCCCATAGGCCCGAAAACGTGGATACCAACTCCCATGCTTATAGGTAATTCGATTCGAGACCTTTCAACTTATGGGTAGTCACTACAAGCTAGATTCGAGCCTAAAAGCTCATTGATTAGCACTAAAAGGACCTTAAACCTGCAATTCAAAGTTGATAATGAATGGGTAAATCAAATCAAAGCTATTTGAGTTACGGGTAACTCAATTTCAAAGCTGAAAAAGCATGGGTCCAAGCCAAATCTTACCAAAAACGCCGAACAACGTCTTTAGAGGGTTGGAATCGCGTCGAACTTGTTGGACAGAATGTGCTTGCACCAAAAAAGGAGCCGACAACAAATTATCCACCTAGTCAAGAAATAGGTTGAAGACAAATGGCCAGCAGTTCCAAGTGATGATTCTTTATTCCTGTTGCTAGGAATTTATAGGAACTGATACAAGACCTAATGGGCAGAGACAAAGTCTGGGCCCTAAAGCAAAATATTAAAAACTATTCTTAAGCCCAATGTTAACAGCCCAACAAGAAAAGAAATATACAAAGGAATATCAGTATAAACGTGGTTATGTTCTAACTCCCCCTCTCAAACGAATGGGAGCAGGCAGCACCCCGAGTTTGGATCGCAGAGCATTAAAGCGTGTCTCAGAGAGTCCTTTTGTTAATCCATCTGCAATTTGGTCATCGGTAGGAACATATCTCACCTCTAATTCCTTTCCAATTACTTTATCTCTGATGAAATGTATATCAATTTCAACGTGTTTACTCTTGGAGTGAAATACAGGATTGGCTGCGAGAGATAAGGCACTGGTATTGTCGCACCAGATCACCAGAGTTGTTCTTGAAAGGTAGCCAATTTCACGTAGGAGAGATTTAATCCAAATTACTTCTGCGGCCGTGTGAGCTAGGGCCCGATATTCAGCCTCAGTGCTAGATCGAGCCACCACCTTTTGTTTTCTAGATGCCCAACATACCAGAGCATTACCAAGGAAGATACAATAGGCGGATGTAGATCGACGATCATCTGGGTTACAAGCCCAATCGGCGTCGGAGAAGGCCGTCAAGAATAAATTGCTAGAAGCTTTCAAATGTAACCCATAGTTTTTGGTTCCCTGAAGATATCTCAAAACCCTTTTTACCGCTTTCCAATGGATATCTGTAGGCCTTTGCATAAATTGGCTCAATTTATTTACAATGTATGATATGTCGGGTCTGGTATGGCACAAATATTGCAATGCTCCAATTGCACTTCTATAAGCTTTTGGATTATCCATAGGATTTCCTTCATAAGCAGACAAAACTTTCCCACTCACTGCCGGTGTTCCACATGGTTTGATATGATCCAAGTTCATCCGTTCTAGGAGGTCAGTTATGTACTTGGACTGAGTTAAGTATAACCCGCTTTCATCTCTAATTGTTTCTACACCAAGGAAATAGTCAAGTTCCCCAATGTCTTTGAGAGAAAAAAGGTTATTCAGTTCTGTGACAAACTTTGAGATGATTTTGTTGCAATTTCCTGTCACAAGAATGTCATCAACATATATCAACACAAAAATATCAATATTGTCTTTATGGAAGTGGAATAGAGAGATGTCGGCTTTGGAGTTTTTGAAGCCCCACTTGATAAGAGCACTCTTTAGGCTATCATACCATGCTCTTGGAGCTTGTTTCAACCCGTAAAGAGCCTTGTTCAACTTACACACATGATTTGGCTTGTCTCGATCCACAAATCCTTCCGGTTGACGCATATAAACATCCTCCTCTAGTTTTCCATTTAGAAAGGCATTGTTAATATCCAATTGTCTAATCTCCCACTTGTTGGCAACTGCAATAGTCAAAATGATGCGAATGGTTGGTGCTTTCACTACAGGACTGAAGGTTTCATTAAAATCCAATCCCGGATGTTGGTGAAATCCTTTTGCCACAAGCCTAGCTTTAAACCTTTGTACACTCCCATCTTGGTTAAATTTTTTCTTGAACACCCATTTGTTTCCAACCAAGTTGTAGGTATTTGAAAATGGAACTAGAGTCCATGTGTCATTCTTTTTAAGTGCTGTCATCTCTTCCAACATAGCATTCTCCCATTCTTTAAATTGAAGAGCTTGTGCAACATTTCGAGGTTCTTCTGCCAGGTTGATGGACTCATATTTCTCTTTTTCTGTTTTGGTACATGCCAAGTAGTTCCGCACCTTGGGTTTAAAAATTCCACTTTTTGCTCTAGTTTGCATAGGGTGCGATGGTCTGATTTCATGCTGCCTTTCTGCTATATTTTCAGTGTCTTGTTCAGTACCAATTGTTGTTGTATTCTCATTTTCTTGTACAAATGGTGGGCTGTCTTGGTTAGGAAATTGAACTGAAATGCTTGGAGAGGAACTTGGATGAGAGATAGGTGATGCCACAGGGGACTCTAAACTCCTAGGACTCATTCTAATCTCATTGTTGGTTGCAATTGTTGGAGAAATAGGAGAACTGGGCTGTTGTGTGCTATTTTCAGTGGGCTGAATGGGAGAATATTGTGTATCAGAGGAAGAAAAAGGTAAGTTTAGCAAGGTGATGATAGTGTCATACGACCTTTGAGTGGATGGAGAGCTAGTCATAAATCCCTTTTTAAAAGGAAACTCCTCCTCATTGAAGATGACATTCCTAGACACATAGATACGACCGTTTGAGCTTAAACACTTGTAACCTTTGTGAACCTCACTATACCCAAGGAAAACACATTTGGTGGAGTGAAATTGAAATTTGTGTTTTTGGTAGGGTCTTAGACAAGGGAAGCACGAGCACCCAAACACCTTTAAAAACTTGTAGTCTGGTTTTGTGCCAAAGGCTTTTTCCCAAGGACATTGATGATTTAGGATTGGAGTTGGTAGGCGGTTGATTATATAAGTGGCAGTGTAAAAGGCATCCCACCAATACCTCAAAGGCATTGATGCTTGGGCTAATAGGGTCAATCCCATTTCAACAATGTGGCGGTGTTTCCTTTCTACTACTCCATTTTGCTCACTAGTGTGAGGACATGGATGACGAAATGCTATTCCCTTTGATTTAAGATATGAAGAAAAGGGTCTAAATTCCCCACCCCAATCACTTTGAACAGTTTTGATCTTCCTCTCAAATTTGTTTTCAACAAGTTTTTGATATTCAATAAAGGTAGTCAAGGTTTCAGATTTAAATTTGAGAGGAAAAATGTGGGTCAATCTAGTATGGTTATCAACAAAGCTCACATAATAGTTAAAGCCCGAGGATGAGGTGATTGGTGAGGGTCCCCAAAGATCACAGTAAATAAGCTCAAGTGGCGCACTAGTTTGAGACGTTGAGAGTTTAAAGGGAAGAGAATGAGATTTTCCAAATTGACAAGCATCACAAAAACCTGAATTTTCATTAATAGGGATTTTTTCATTACAAAATTTGAGGGTTTGGCTCAACACCCTATCAGACGGATGACCTAAACGTTGATGCCAAATACTCTTAACTCCCTGACTCTTCTGAACATTGAGAGCTAAGTGAGGAGGACTCGAAGTTACACTTGGACGACTAGACTTAATGACCGGACTGGAACTAAAATTTGAAGACACTTTAAAGGCTTGAACAACAGACTCCTTGCTTGCCTCAGGATTGTCTAGACTGACTTGATATAACCCATCTCTAAGTCTCCCTTTGAGCACCACCATCCCTGTTTCCTTGTCCTTCACAAAGCAACAATCAGAGTGAAATTCTACAACAACATTATTGTCTGCAGTAAGTTTAGATATGCTCATCAAATTTCTCTTAATGCTAGGAACATGCAGAATATTTTTCAACATAATAGGAGTGTGCTTTGAATGATAAGAGTTGTGCCCAATATTAGCAATATCAAGTTTAGACCCGTTACCAACATATACTGATTCATTAACCTGATATTCAGCTTGGATTCGAAGATTGTTAAGATCTGGAGTGATGTGACTTGATGCTCCGCTATCAGCGAGCCAACCCGGATCAGCAACTATTTCAGGGGTAGCAATATATGCTGAGTTCTGGTTGTGAGTGTTGTCTTGAGTGGGAGGTGTACCTGTGTAACTCTTCTCAAATCTGTGATAACAAATGGCTGCCGAGTGACCATACTTCCCACATACCTGGCACGTAGGCTTAGAATTATTGTTTCGGTAGTTGTTTCCTCTCCCACCATTATTTCTTCCTCGACTGTTTCCTCTAAACTGCTGGTTAGATTGACTTCTCCCTTGGCTTGTGTTTTGATTCTTGTAGTTGGTGTTGTTGGAGGGACTTTGCTTGTTATAAGCAACATTGGCAGTTATGTTTCCTGATTCTGTATTTGGATTTACAACATTCAAGTTGATGAGAGTATTTTCAAAGGTTATAAGGGTGGAGTGGAGTGTTTGCCATGTCATCTCTTCTTTGTTTATTTGACAGGTAATGGGAAGATACTCTGCATCTAGGCCTGATACTATGTAGGAGGTAAGATCATCCATTGCGACAGGGGCACCAGCAAGCCCAAGGTTATCAGCTGCTTGTTTCATAAGGGTGAGGTACTCACTCATTTTCAGGGCTCCTTTCCTCGTATTTTGAAGGGTGGCCTTGAGTTGTTGCTTCCTTGCTCGGTTGGTAGTGCCGTAAAGATCCTCAAGAGCTTTCCATACTTGCCTTGAGGTAGTGAAGTTAATGATCTCGCAAGCTATAGTTGGAGTCATTGAACCGTATAGCCATCCAAGTAGAGCTTGGTCCATTGTGGACCATTCTTCAAAGTCAGGGTTTGCTTTGAGTTCAGAAGATTTGGGTTGTTGGTCAGAGGGAGCAATAAACTCTGGTGGTTGTGCTTTGGTTCCAAGCACGTACCCATCTAGTTTTTGACCCTTGAGAACAGCTAGCACCATTTTCTTCCATAAGATGTAGTTCTTTTCATCAAGTTTGACTGTGAGGACAGTTGACAGTGGATTGCCAAACGGGTGGATAGACGTTGGGTTTACTGCAGTGGAAATAATGCTTGTTACTTGAGTTGTCGGTGTGGGTGTAGGTGTGGTATTGGTTGGGGTGACAGGGGATGTGAGTGAATCTTCCGTAGACATCAGAGGAGCAAAGCTTTAGAGGATAGGGTATGGGGATCGGTGCCGCTCTGATACCAAGTCAAGAAATAGGTTGAAGACAAATGGCCAGCAGTTCCAAGTGATGATTCTTTATTCCTGTTGCTAGGAATTTATAGGAACTGATACAAGACCTAATGGGCAGAGACAAAGTCTGGGCCCTAAAGCAAAATATTAAAAACTATTCTTAAGCCCAATGTTAACAGCCCAACAAGAAAAGAAATATACAAAGGAATATCAGTATAAACGTGGTTATGTTCTAACTCACCTAAACGCGCGGGTTCTCGCGAATTGCAGCAGGCGAAGGTGGGCTTTCCAATTCGTGACGGCTGCATGTGTGGGTGATACGAGGGATCAACGAAACGTTGAGAAAACTTGCATGAGTTGGTTTGAACTACCGCTGAAAGGCCACAAACCACTGGCAGAGACATCGTTCACCGTGGGTTTCATTATTGGAAGTTCTTTTTTGGAGCTCACCGCCTTCACAGAAGGCTTGCCGAAGAAGAAAAAAAAAGCATGGGCTTGCTTCGTTCGCGGAGGAGAACACCGGCGTGGGTTTGTGTCGCTGCCTTGATTCCCGTCGCAAGAGAAGAAGTGCAACCAGCGGTTTGGGAGAAGAAGAAATTCAAATGGGGGGTTGAGTAGCATGAAGAGGAGAAAGGAGAAGAGAGGGAAATGTTTAGGGCTTTTTTTTCTTTTTTTTTTCCTTTCATTTTAATCCACCAAATAGAAAGTGCCTAATTAACCAAAAGAGAAAATACTTGGACTTCTCAATCACCAATTTTAATCATTTTTCCCAATATTAAATCCAAATTAAACTCCTAAATGGTTTTAGAAATTCTAATTGAAAAAGATTTGGGAGTTCCTTTTTGAATTTGGAGACAAGATCTAAATTAAATTCTAAAATCTTGGAAATCAAATATTTAATAAAAAATCTATTACAAAAATTTAATTCCTCGAACTTAGGGGCTGAAACTCTAATCTTCCAAATTAGAATTTTAGTGAATAGGTCGAATTACTTCAGAAAGACTTAATTTTGAATGTGGGGCATCACAAAAGAAGACTATAGACTTAAAGAAAACAAAGGGAAGAAAGAGAAAAAGCAAGAAATATTAGAAAGAGAAAAAAAAATTAAGAGAGAAGAAAGAAAGAGAAAGCAAAAATTGAAAGAAAGAGAAAATCAACCATTTAAGAAGTTTAATAAAAGTTTCCGTTTTAGAATTCCATAGTGCATTTTTCCCTTTTGCAATGACTTGTGTTTAGGATGGCATGTTTAGAAACATTCAAGCTTGGTTGGTCACCAAACTTGTGGAATGTTTTCGTCTTTAAATAGGAATGAGTGTTTCTTATCTCTAGGACTTTGACCTTAAGGTTATTCGTTGTTGCTCCTCTTAAGTTGATCCAAGTTGATACGAAGGTGCAAAGACTTGTGTTTAGACGGTCCATATATCCAAAGGATTATCTATGCCAAGGTTCTTAGTATTGTCATCCATCATTTGGTATCACAGCTAGTTTAGCTCAAGACTGGACCTATCATTTTTTTTTTTTTGAGAAGTTGGACCTATCATTCTTTTGTTATTCTTTAATTCTCATCTATCATTCTGACTTTATTTGCTTCTTAAATTCAGTCTTGACTAATAAAAAAAAATAATTGCAAATTGAAATCTTGAGTATAATCCATATCATAGCAATTTTATATGCTTGTTCATTTATGATCTTCAAATGCAATTATTCTTGAATTGATCACATTCAAGAAAACTATCCCGCCATCCAAATTTCATTAAATTCTGAGTCTTGTAGCCCAAGTTAACCATTTTTCTTTGAAATTTGTTCATTGAAAAAAAAAAGAAAAATCTATTGCATTTCTTTAGAATTTAGTTTATCTTTAGTGAATTTATTTTTGGTGATCACAAATCCAAATTGCATGAAATCCGTGCCTAAATTGTGGAGAATCAAGTAAAATTCAAGAATAAAGTCGATCTTGAAAGAAATCGTTGACATAAGATAGAGAAATTCAAATTTGAATGCTCACTGCTCCATCTTGCGGACTTTGATCCATCATTGAGCCCAAATTTTGAGCCATAATCCATCCATGTTTCAAGAGTAAGCCCATAAAAATGGGGCCAACGAACCGGTCAAAAAGATCCTGAACCAATCGAACCAATCCAACTATATGAGAGTCCAATTTTTTAGCCTTTTACCCCTTTTAGCCCACTCCGATTCAAAGTTTAATTTCATAAAATTTCACTAGGTGAGTCTAATTCACTTGAATTAATGGTCATTTTTTAAAAGAAAAAGTTTAAAGACTAAAATGGATATTTTAAAAGTTCAAAGATAAAAATGAAAAAAATAAAATAAAATTTCGAACACTAAAATAAAAAGTTAAACCTTGTTTAAATAATGCTAGATTTCCTAACTCCATTTAAATTTCTCAAATTCTGTTAAATATTTATTGAGGCCATTGTATTAATTGAGGCCCACGTGCCCATAACCTTAAAACCGCAAAATAAGGTGGGCCCAACCCAAGGGATGGTACGGCCGATCCTTTATTAATTAACATAGATAAAAAAAAATGAAAATTAAAAAAAAAAAAATTGCCCTTCTTTTTATTAAAAAAAAAAGTTTCTGTTTCTTGTCATTTATGGATACAGAAAAAAGACAAAGAAAACATTGAGGTACTTTGAAAAATGAATCATCATTATTTTTACGAAAAGGATTGGGGTTGGTTGGTCCTGGTGATCATGGGCCTGAAGAGCCCTAATTATCGGCCCACGTTTCTTCTTCTTAACAAAGACAGCCCACTGGTAGGGTAGGGCCCCTCCATGCCAGAGACCAACATTTAATTTCACATTAGGGTTAACTACACAAATGGCTAAATTAAAATAGTGTTTTTGTTAAATAGCTAAACTTATCAAAGATTTCAAATATGGCTATAACTTAATTATTAAAGTTTATAAATTATTCGATTGGACTAATATACCCTTAAAACAGTCTTTCTCTCTCTTGGAAGTAAATTTTGGAAGCTAGAGGAACTTATGGCTAGAAAATAGGAAACAACAAACTATAAAATAACATTTATAAACTTTATCCATAAGATTAATTGATTGTAAATAAAATTGAAAATTGGTAAATGTTAATATATTAGTAACAAATTTTTGTACATTTTCTAAAAAAAAATGTACATTATTTGAAAATATAAGTAAATTTGATCAAAATATAAGTAAATTTGTGTTTAAAATTTTGAGAAACATGAATCTTAAGATATTCATATAAAATCTTAAAGATAAAGTACATATTTCCATTTAAAAACTATTCATATAAAATCTTAAGATATTCATATAAAATCTTAAAGATAAAGATAAAGTAAAATATTTACCCTAAGATACTCATATAAACGAGGGTTTCCATTTAAAATATTTGTAAAATATTTACTCTAAGATATTCATACCTCAATTGTGCAGTGGCTGGGTTTCCGTTTGAATTGCAGCAGCTGGAAAAATCTCAAATCACAGCGGTGGAAAAATTTAGAATTTGAAATCACAGCAATGACGAAAATTTGAAATCTCAAATCACAGCAATGACGACAAGCCCGCACTCGTGATCGCTCGTTTGAAGGATTTAGTGTTGAAGCCCGCACTCAAATCACCGCAAAATTCAGTGTTGAAGGAGAAATCGCCGATAAAACCCCCTATCAAATGGAAATCGCAAAATTCAGTGTTGAAGCTCGACGTCAATAATGAATACTGGGTGATAGTCAAACGGCAACTGGGTGATAGTCGATTCTGCGGTGGGTATCCTCCAACACGTCGATTCTACGGTGGGTATCCCCCAGTGGTGAGATATTAAAAATCTGATGAGATATTACAAGAATTAATCCCCTATTTATAAACCAAATTTGTTATTATCTTTTATATCATTTAGAATTTTGAGATATTACAAGAATTAATCCCCTATTTAGATTTTTGTTTAAAGGAATTAAAGCATTTAGTTTTTTTTTTTTTTTAAATTAAAGCATTGAATGGAGTAATTGTGTTTTTTTTTTCTTTTTAATTGTGTTTGGTATAATTTAGTATTTTTTTTAAAAAAAAAATAAAGCATTGAATGGAGTAATTGTGTTTGGTATAATTTAGTATAATTTCATGTTATATTTTTATCGAATGGAGTAATTGTGATAATTGTTTGTTATATTTATATAGTTTCTTATATGGCAAAAACTAAAGATACTTTGAAGAGGAGAGCTAGCGAGAGACTTAGGGCTGCAAGAGTAATACCTAAAGGTAGATCGAACAGAGAAACATCACCTATTTCTCTTGACAACGACCATGAGGTACACCATGCTATTTACTTTGTTAGTCATTATTTACATATAAATGTCGTTATTTACCATTGAACAAAAAACGTTTACACTTGATATTTACCTCTCATACTTTTTGTTTACTACAGTCTGAGGAAACCATGAATCAAACATCTAAGCGACGACATCCGATGGATAAAAGGAGGCAACGAGAAAAGATAGAAACAAATCCCTTTTTAAAAAAGGAAAAACATAAAAAAAATGCTGAGAATGTTGAAAATGAAGTTGAAAGAAAGGTTAGTAACAATTTCAATCAATTATCTACCATCCAATAAAATGTTGGATAACATTAGTTTTGGTGTTTGATGTAGCCAAAAAGTTTGGGAAGAGCAAATTATATGAATGGATCCTGAAATTTGGATAAAATTAATGGTTGAATTATGAAAAATGTGACATTTTGAAAATAAATTATAAAAATATTGCTTAGTGTTTAAATTTAGAAAGTAACAATAGATTTGAAATTAGTTTAAAAGGGTTGATGGAGAATTTGAAAGATTTGAATATTTGAGGAAAAAAAAAAGATTTGGGTTAGATTCTGTTAACCTAATAACACGTAAAACAAGTGTTGAATTTGATGGAAGGGCAATAAAGGAAAACAAAAAAAATGGGAATTCATCCAAAAATACAAATTAGCCATTTTTAAAAATCTTGTATAGTTTAGCCAAATTTCAAAACCCTTATTTTAAAAAAAAAAGTTTCTGTTTCTTGTCATTTATGGATACAGAAAAAAGACAAAGAAAACATTGAGGTACTTTGAAAAATGAATCATCATTATTTTTACGAAAAGGATTGGGGTTGGTTGGTCCTGGTGATCATGGGCCTGAAGAGCCCTAATTATCGGCCCACGTTTCTTCTTCTTAACAAAGACAGCCCACTGGTAGGGTAGGGCCCCTCCATGCCAGAGACCAACATTTAATTTCACATTATCTTCATATTCAATTGAGACCAACCCCTCATTTTTGGGCATTAAATAAACACACAAACCCTACAAATATATATATATCTATATAGATATGTAAGAAAATTATACCACCTACTCTCTCTTCTCTCATTCAAAATTTTCATGGTTTTGCCTTGCTTGCTTGTTTCTCATGTCTCTACCCAACTTGGGCTCCCACATCCCTATCAACACCTAGAGATAGGATTAATAATCAACAATCACAGGTCGTCTTTTAAGTCATCTCCATGTTTAGACAACTCGAATATAGCTTAGTAGATAAAAATATATTTTTAATTACTATTTCAAAAGTTGATGATTTGATACACTCACTTGTTGAACTCGAAAAAAGAAAAAAAAAAAAAGTCATCTCTATTATTATATATGAAAAATTATTGAATGAGGTAATTTGTCAACTGGTTAAGGTATATACTTTCAACCAATTAGAGATCAAAGGTTCAAATCACTCGCCTCCAAATGTTATTGAACTAAAAAAAACATATTTATCTCCTTCAAAGAGTTGTACGGTTTAAATTCCGATGCATATCGTGAAGTCTACAATTAATCAATTAAAATTTAATGAAGAAATTATTGTAATTTTTCTTTTGAGAAGGAAATAAGTCATTGCAACTTGATCTCTCAATTACTGACTGATTGTTGTTGTTATTATTATTATTTGACCGAATGCTTGGTTGAATAATTTTTTTTTTCGAAGAATTCATTGTTTTTTCTTTTTAATTTTCGTTTCGGATCGTTACGCATCAAGAACATAGAAGGCCAACAGGACCACTTTTGTCTCTCCACTGATTGAAAATAAGATACTTTTAATTAATGTGCAATTAATATGGAGCAAATTTCACCTCTATACTTGGTATGAAACCAAAGACAATAAATTAACTTTGATGTTGAATAACATATTTTATCCCTACATTATGAGCATTTGTTCATCTTGTCATAAACTTTAAAAAAATTCAATCCAAGTCTTTGGACTTTGAATTATATTTATTGAGACACAAACCTAATATGGGTTGTTTTATTTTTCATAATCATTATACTCTAATAATGTATACACATTCATTTATAATCTACCAAATTGTTATTATTATCACTTTTTTTTAGTTCAGCAACATTTGAGGGTGAGAGATTTCAACCTCTGACCAATTGGTCGAAGATACATGCTAACTACCACTAAGATATGCTCACCTTGGTCACCAAATTGCTAAGAGATCAACAAGAAATTTGTCACCTCATTCAATCTTCCAGAAAAATTGAGTATCGTATTTAGACATTTCTTAAGTGGAGAAAGACAAAAGGTTAAAGTATATGTTGATATGCCTTGAATCTGATATGAAGCACTCCAAATGACCAAATACGGGGGTCTCGCTGTCCTGTCGCCTCATTCAATCTTCCAGATTAGATATGTTTTTTTTTCGTTTTGGGCCTATTATGTTAGAGTTAAGAGTGATGTCATATATATAAACTCTCTTAACCTATTTTGTCCTAATCTCTGTAATCTGAATACTCCTCATAATAAGATCGTTCTCTCCCTCTGCCCGTGGACGTAGCTAACACACCGTTAGTAAACCACGTAAATCTGTGTTGTTTTCTTCGCTCTTTCATTCTTGTTACGTTGATTTATGTTTTCTGTCATAACAGTATAAATGAAAGCTTATGGAGACATATTCGAAACTTTTTAAAACTAGACATGGATCTCGAAATACGGAATTTAACCTAATTTCTTTTTGTGGGAAAATATATGTGTGGAAAAGGAGAATTGAGATAGAGAGCCGCCATAGCTATGGAAGGAAAGGGATTTTGGGCATGTGAAAGCAAAGCAAGAAAGATACATATTTAGAATAAGGTTAAAAAAAGAAAGTGGAGTTGGGTGTTGGTTGAAGAAGGAAGAAAGAAAAGTGAAAATCTGATACCTAAAAATGTTATATTCAGGTGGGTTATAGGTGTTTTCTCAAAGGGAAAGCAACAACACTCACATAAAAGTGTGTAGTTAAATAGGTGAAAGGTTCTTGTTGCTTGGAATTTTATTATTTTCATTTCTAAGCTAACTTAAACCTGCATATCACTACTATTTCCCAACAATATTCCATTACCAAATTGCTTTTCACAGAGACAAGCAACAAAATTAATCTCCCAAACAAGCTAGAAAAGCCACTAAAAATTTCACAACCATGGAAACTAAAAGGGCAGCTAGCCAATCTTGCGTAATTAAAATAATTTATTATAAAAATAGCAACTAAAAAATATAAACATAACAAAAATTAGAACACACATGTAAATTTTTCTATTGCTATGATTATAATCAATCAATTCAAACCTTTGATCTATTGATCAAACACATGTCTTAACTAGTTGTCCTGGCTAAATATGATCATATATTATATAATAATTCAATAACTATTACATAAAATAAAAATATATTACTTGTTATTATTGAAATCAAATCATAAATTGTCAATGGAACATAATTAAGTAGTTAAAGTATCTATATCTTTCTTCAAACTCCACCCTTCTTGTTGTAATATAATATTCTAAAAACTCAATCAATAAATAAATTATAAAGTGTTATATTTCTATTTATTTTTCAAATGGTTATATTTATAATTACTCTCATAAATATATATTAGTTAAATTGTATGTTACCATCGTAACATTTTTTAATTGCAAGAATTAAACTCTCAAATTTAGAAGATTATGTTGTAGTGGACAGTATTGGTATGTATCCTCCACTAAAATAGACATAGTTTAGGGAGATCCCTACATATCAGTATGCAGTGAGTATTGTTCTAAATGTTTGGCCACGAGAAAACCCTAGTACCACCATTTCCATTCTCTCTCTTTCTCTCCCTCTATCTAAATACAAGAGTAGATGAAAGAGAGTTTGAAATCTAAATAAAAACTTCAAATTGAATGTATAATTACTACTAATCACTCTATTATAAAGTATTTAAACAAAACACCACCACAATCAGAGCTATAAAGAGAGTAGGCTTACGGAGAGAGAGAGAAAGACTTACTTATATGAACATATATTTAATTAATATATGCCGCCATGTAAAATTCCTTAATAAAATGGCTGAATTGGGGAAACAAAAAAATAATAAAAATATAGCTCAGAAAATTTAAAATGATTATTTTCAGTTTTTTTTTTCCTTAAATATATATAATAGAAAAGAAAAAAAAAAAGAAATGGAAAACTGGTGTTTAAACTATGTCTATATTAAATTATATATATGATGATGGAGTTTGAGAAATTTTAACAGCCTCCAAACTCGGATCTGAGGGAGAAAGAAGGGTTGTTGTCGGGGATGTTGCCGGCGTGGCGTAAACCTAGTGTGAGCGACACGTCACCGGCGGTGGTCCCGAACCTTATGAGTGTGGTGGGCCCCTGGATGTCAGACGTGGCAGAGCCGCTTGTGGTCCCGAATTGATGATCAGGTGCAGCGAGAACGCTGACACGCCGACACGTGTCCTGCAGGTCTGAGTCATAGTGGCTGCCCGGAAAGCAGTGCGCCACCATCGGAGGAGGCGGCGCTGCCTGGGTTGCGGCGGAGGAGGAGGAGGAATATTGTTGATGCTTTTGATTTGCTTGGTTTTGCGAGAAGGCCGAAGGGTCGTTTTCGGAGGTATGATCGGGTCTTTTAGGTGGTGGAGCGGCGGAGGAGGGCGGCGGTGGTGGTGGTGGTGCAGCGGTGGAAGTGGGCGGCGTTGGAGGCGTGGTTTGTGGGTGGTGGTGGTTGGTTTCTCTGTCCTCATCTGTATTATCATCGTCATCATCTTCTTTGGCTTCTTGTTGGTACATCTCTTCCACCATGGGTTTCCACAACCGAACCCTGGCATTAATGAACCAGTTTGATACCTGCAAATAAATCAATTTTCTTTTCATTCATTTCACTGTCAATAACAAATAACAAGAAATTAAAAATTCTTAAAAAAAAAAAAAAAACAGAAAAGTTCCAATCCAATGCACATCATCCCAAAATTCACACCCTATTTTGATCCATTCTAACTTGAAATGGAAATAAAAGAAAGAACAGTTAAATTACTATTTTAGCCTCTTCTTCTAAATTTAAAACTGTTTCCTTGCATAAATCTCAAAGGAGGTTCTTGAGATCTCTAAAAGTTTTATATTTTCTTTAGACATGAAACAACTATGTCAATAAACAGAATCACATATTTGCAATATTTAACAAAAGAAAAAAAAAAAATTAAACTTGTTGAATTCTATGTTGGATCAGATGTTTTTTTTTTTTTTTTTTTTCCAAACATAAAAAAACTATAGGTGTAAAATTGGAGACAAATATGTACTTTGAACGACTAAAAATTAAACCTTTGAGCTAGGGTGAAAGCTAGAATGTGTTGATTGAAGTCTAGCTAGGGAAGTGTATCTAGAGTCTAGAAAAGTGGATTCATGAACATCTTTTGTTCAAGTTAGAGAGAGAGAGAGAGTGAGTAAATTTAGAGGAAAAGGGAGAGGGAGTGGTAAAAGTGGGAAATTGGGGTCTTAATCAGCCACCTTTTGGAACATAATAATGGCAGAAGAGGGTAAGAGCAGCAGCAGTATCAGCAGCTGCTGCAGCTGCTTCTGCTTCTGCTTCTGTATGTCGATGACAATGGACAGTCTGACAATGAACACAAAAACTTTTTGAGGGTTTTGAATTTACCATTTCACAAGTAAGGCTGAAAACTTACTGTAGCTCAAAAGGTCTCGAGACTCCATTAATGAACCAACACACTCGACTTCTCAAAACCACTCATTCAATTCAAACACAACGCCCCCTTTTGTTTCCTTTATATATATCCATCAATTAAAACCCATGCACAAGCACACGCCATTGCCTTTTCCAACTTTGATTAACTTTCTAATTTCATTTTTATTTTTTATTCAACAACGAGTACTCTATCATAAAGTGTTTTCATTTCTTCTCCTTTGCCCTTACTGACTTCTCTTTTAGTTTTTATTGTTTAAAAGTTTGCCTTGTTTGCATATAACTACTTTTGCTTTTACTTTCCAATATTTCGTACTTAAATTCTCAATTGGATGTTCGAAAGCTACAACTCCTTCACCATAACAATCAATTTCTTCTTAGTTTTCCATTTGCAAGTGTACTAACCAAGTTACAAGTAAAAACAAGTATACATGAATCTCTAAAGTTAGAAAACTACAAAACAAAACCATTCATTTATTACCAAATACTTTGAAAAAAAGAAAACTTCAAAATTAACCCAAATTAAATAAACTTAAAAAAAGAAAAAAGGACACGCATGCTCTTATAGTTAGTCAAAAGACAAGTAACCTAAATTACAATAGGACCCAACATGGGGAAACCTAGTAGAGAAGGTTACCTTAACAGTGAAATAGAAGCTAGTTTGAACAGTAAAATGTAATTGTTCTTTTGTTTCGTTACTATTAATATTATTGTCTCTATTTTGTCTTACTTACTTCGAATTTATTCATTGTCATCATGGTTTCCTATCGTGTGGTTGGATTGTCTGAATTCGGAGAGAGAAAAAAAAAAAAAAAAGATAGAGATAATAAAGATAGAGAGATGATGCATGAGTGTCTCTAACTAGTGTACTTGGTGCTGGACATTTATTATTCTTCAAACATTTTCAGAATTTTTGTCTTTGTGGTACGTGAAGAAAGAATCCAAGGTCCAGAGAGAGCAAAAAGAAAATTAAAAGAAAAAAAAAAAAAAAGGAATCTAATTTTTATTTGATGTCTTTAATTGAAAGTAAAAATGTGTACTGACCTGATTTCTTGATAAACCAGTCTGTCTAGCCAACAAATGCTTATCAGCATCACTAGGATACCTGAGAAAAAGAGAAGAAGGAACATGAGTCGTTGCGTGGATTAAACGTAAAAAGAGGCACAAAATCTATCAAAACTTGGCTGTTTTATTTGCTTTTTAAAGTTGATTTCTTTTCTCTTGGAGTGTCAAAATCTAAGTCAGATGGGTATGTATTAGATGTGAAAAGAAAAACACATAGAGACACATGATTTGGAGGACTGCCCAATTATTGATTATATTTATCTAACTTTTGCTCTCTCTCAACTAGGATTTGTTGCAGTTGCAACAACTCTCAGCTCTCACTCCATCATTATCATCATTATCATCATCATCTTTGCTATGTAGAGTTTTTTAATGGAGCTCACTCACTCACTACTCACTCACTAGCTAGCTTTTTCCGACAGCTTTTGCCTGACCATTCTCACATCCTAGGACAGTGTATCACTGTGTTCATTTTTATCACTTACACTCATAATCACTCCTTAAGTTGACTACTTAATGACTCTCTCTCTCTCGCTCTCTCTCATGGACTAATAATAATTCCCTACTCTAGCTAGCTTTTTTCCCCTACATATAGATATTGGTTTTTGTAAAAGATTCTGCACACAATCCAAAAGTTTGAGTTTAATAGATTATAGTAAATTCAATGCTTTCTTTTTTATATATATACACTTAACTCTCGCTCTCAAGACTTGAAAACCAACAGAAGATCCAACAAATGAAACAGTAATTAGAGAGGAGATGATATTCTAGCAGTTTGATTATTGAGTCTACTATTTTATTTAAACTAAAGGGTTAAGGTAAAATTTAATGTTTTATTCATACTCTAATTAAGGCTCTTTCTTACCTGTTAGGTTTGAAAATGAGTACAAAACCCAACAAGTGAAATATTGATTAGAGAGGAAATGACATTGGTCCTACGTACGCCGATATAGAAGGTTAAATTAGGACTATTAGATTTAAAAGCTTAAGTTGATAGGTTAAAGAAGATAGGAAGAAAAGATATACGCACGGGTGAAGGAAATGCTCGAAGAGCCAGGCTCGCAAGATGTTGACAGAGCGTTCGGGCAAGCCGCGTTGGGGACGCCAAGCTTCTTGTTCCATCATGCCCATTTGGTGGAAGGCTCGTTGCTGCCTCAAGCTTTGCTCCAAGAGCTTAAGCCTTGGAGTCTCTCCCTTTGTGATTCCCGAGCCTCGTCCAGCTGCTCCCCCATCTTTCTCGCCCAACATCTCGCAGCTGTGCTTCAGCTGCGCTGATATGGCGTCCTTCAGACACCTGAAATGCCTCGACATCGCCTTCTGCGCCAATGCCGTGTATGGCACCGCCGCCCCGAACCCCATCACCACGTCGAATGAATTCACCACCATTTGCATCTGCTCGCAGTAATGGTTGTATCTTCTATCCACCTGCACAGTACTCCAAACCCCAACTCAACAAATCAATATCAATAATAATACTTGTGTACTACTACTATTTGCCCTTTTGACTTTCATGCTGTGTTTAATTTTGTGAGTAAATATATCAAAATATGAAGACAAGAAATAGTCAAGAATCATGATCCATCCTCGTGTTTTAATTTATTTTTACTTCGTTTCCAAACACACAAGAAATTAATTAACAAGCTAAGGTCAACTTATAATTAACAAGCAATAATATATAAATAAATTAATGTAAATTGCCCTCGTACGTGATTTGGGATCGGGGTAAGATTTTGCTGAATCAAAGAAGTTTTATTTAAAAAAAAAAAAAATGAAAGAAGTTGGTGGTGTCGTCTTTTCAAATCTTAAAATCACCAACTTGATTGTCCTATAAAACAGTGTAACATCATCGGCCGGCTTTTCTTGGATTTTAAAAACCGGCCGGATGGATGGATGTCTGTTCTACATAGAATTCTCCAAAAATAATGAAAATAAAAATAAAGAAAAAGAAAAAGAAAAAGAAAAAAGACGTAAAAAAGAGTTAAATGCTATGATTGACTGTTGAAGAAGAAAAAGAGGTGCAAAAAAGAAAGATTATACATGCCTCATCAAGCATAGATAACAGTTTGACCTTCCTCCTTTGATGTTCAATCCTATCAGCTGCTGACAAAGCCGGCGGTTGTGGCTGTGGCTGGTCCTTGGACGTCGAGGAAGAGACTCCGCCGCCATCGCCGCCGTGGGAGTTGGAGTTGGAGGGCAAATTTGATTTACTCAATTTATTGTTATTCTTCTTGAACTGGCCTCTTCCAACGCTACAAAACTCCTCCAACAATTCTTGTGCAGCTTTTACATACTTTGAGTTTCTCAACAAGTTGACAACTCCCAATGAAGAATTGGAAGACCCGATTCCGACGTGGACGTGTTGAGGGTGATGATGGTGGTGGTTCTGATAAAGTAACCCGCTGTCACCCATTCTCAATTCCTCGGCTTTTGCTGCTTCTAAGGACGATGATAATGACAACGAAAGACGGCCTTCGTTAGGGTTTGAAGAAGAATGGTCTCCTGGTTCTTGCTCTGGAACCACCCCCCATGTGAATTGTCCAAAAGACCCTCCTGAAGATGGGGGGTTTGGAAGAAGCATGTGGAGTGTTGAGGACACCGCCGGCGCTGCAGGCGGTGGCGGTGGTGGAGACGGCGACCGGGGATTTGGGTTCATCAGAAAAAGCTGCATGGCCACTGCTGAGTCGGTGGCGTTGATTGCTTGCCGGTTCCCGTACCAGTCCGTCTGCGGCGGCGGTGGCGGTGGAGGTGGAGGAAAATTGAACATTTCGGATAAAATTCCAGTGGAGTCATAGACGTGGTGGAGAGCGCCGGGGCCGGCGGATTGGTCGTCGTCGTCGTCGTCAATTCCGACCAAGGACGGCGGAGGCGGCGGTGGGTCGAATCCTTGGAGGCGGAGCTTCTCCTTTCGGATCTGGTGGGCTATGTGGTGGTAGTGTTGAGGTTGAGGGTCTTGGTGGGTGTTGGCGGCGGCGGAGGATCTGTCAAAGCCATTGGAGAAGGGCGTGAAGAAGCCTGCAGCCGCGGCGGCCTGGTGGTAGTCTTGTTGCGACATAGAATTAGAATCAGTCTTTGAGTTGCAGAAAAATGGTGGAATACAAGAACTGGACGCCGTCGCTATAATTCCCATACCAGCGAATTCTCATAATTCCTTTTCACCTTCATCATCATCATCATCTTTCTCCAATTCCCCCGCTAGCTAAAAATCCCTCTCTGCTCAATCCACTGCAAAATCGACCCACAAAAATAAAAAAAGGAATAATTAATTTCAAAATTCTAAAAACAACCCACAATTTAATTTGAAGTCATTATCCAAAAAATCGCTCAAAAATCCCAACTTTTCAGCAGAAAAAAGAAAAGGAAGAAGAAGAAATGGGAATTATTTTTTTTTTTCCCCTTGGGATTATTAATTAATATAATTGAATTTCACTTTTAACCAAAAAAAAAAAAAAAAAAAAAAAAAAAACCTGTTAGAGTTGAGCTGGGAGATGAAAGGAGGCAAAGGACTGGAGACATCATTTTCGTTAGTGTGGAATTGAAAGGTTGTTCTTCAATTGTTCCCATTTCTCTCTCTTTCTTTCTTTCTTTCTTTCTCACTCTCTCTTACTCCTCCTGTTGTGTGTTGTCCTTCTATCTCTCGTCTCTTTCTTTCTCTTTCGCTCCTTTCTTTTTTTTCTTTAGAGGCTGCAAATCGCCTTCTGGAAAAGGAGACCCCAAGCTTCAATCTCTATACAACAATTTCTACATATATAAATCAAAACAAAACAAAAAAAAAACCACACACACCCTTTAACACACTCATATCTCTCTCAACTCTCAAACAAAACCACACCCCCAAGAGAGAGATAAATCAGAAAGAATAAGCAACCGGAAAACCCTCTCTATTATATTCTTCTTCCTTTCTAATTTTATTAAATTAAAAAATACTCACACACATTCACCAAAATACCCTCCCAACTTTTCCTCCTTTCTAATTTATTCAATATTAAACTAACTACACACGTCACTAATTGCGCTTAAATCATAAAATATCTTTATATCTTTATATTCTATAAAAATTTATTATTTTTTTCGGAGAAGTCCTTTGGACAAAACACAAGGGAATAACTTACAAAAGATAAGGATAGTACAAAGTCACCTCAATGATCCAAGTGGCGGAATGTCTGGAATGCCCTCGCCAATCATTAAATCTGCAGCTTTCGGCGGAGGGTAAATTGGTAATTGACAGGGGAATAATTAGCGACCCCGAAGAGAGACAAAACTCAAAAAGGGATTGTAGCGATGAAAAATTAATTAACGTTGGGGGGAAATGTCGTCGCACGCGCGGCGGATATCTAGCACGTGCCACGGGTTGGGCTGAAAATGCAAAGTTAGGTTCACCCCCTGTGACATATATGGTGTGAAAGCCACACGTAACCGTTTTATGGTTTTGTACTCTCTAAATTTCCCCATGACCACATTACCCTCGCCCTAATCTTATCTTTATTTTTATTATTTTCAATCAAATTCTATATCAATCTATCCTTAAAAGCAATTGTCAAAAAAAAATCTAACCTTAAAAGCAGGTTGTTCTAGTCAACAAGAACTTAGCTCAAATGGCATAAAGTTGTACTGATAACTATAAAATTTGTGGTTCGAATATTATATCATGGATTAAAATGTTAGCTAATTAAAACTATCACCAACATCTTTTAAGTATGAAGAGATATTTTTTTTTAAAAAAAGTGTTATTTAGTGTTTTTTTTTTAAAATTTAATAGTTGTGTAAAGATGTAACTACTCAACTGAAGAGTTCCAAATGTTATTGAACTCAAAAAATAAAAGTGAGAATAAGTAATTACATTTAAATCATTGTTTAATTCACGAGATTAACATTAGAGCTTGCATAGAATTGCAATTAATTTAGAGATGTAATTGAAACTTCTTAAATAATGTACAATAAACACTACGTTAAAGTTGAGGGACTATTTTTTTAATTATTATTTTGATTTTTTTAAATTAAGTTTGTAATTGAACTTATTATATTCATTTTTGAATCGTTTTCGTACTAGAATCATTTTCTAATCACAACACAGGAAGAATTATGAAAAAGAAAATGTTTTAGTAAAATGGAATTGAATTGTAGATATTAGTAAGGAATTAATAAGAATACTACTTTAGACTACATATTAGTCAACGAATATTTTGGTATTTGTCGTTTATATAGAGTGTAGAGATCATGAAGAACAAGAAAAATAAAAACTTTCCCGATGTGTGTTAGAATTATCTATTATTAAACGTTTTTTTATATATAGAAAAGGAAATAAGCTCAACTAAGAAAAGAAAAATGAGGTTTCTTAAAAATAAAGAAAAGATATTAAAAAAAAAAAAAAAAAGAAGTGGAAAATGAGGTCTATTTGAAGCTGTGCTACCAAACCCAAATCAAGAAGAAGATCAAAACTACTTTAGTTTCCAACTGCAAACCGGATTGATATGTGACATTTCAACCAGCTCAATTTTTCATTTACTTTTCTCTACAATTTATTATTCATATAATACGATAATAAAGATTTAATATCATAAAAATAACTTGGTTAACACAAATTTTAAATGTGCCCTCGAGTTAAATCTAAAATTCAATTTGACTTTATAAAAAAATTTAATTGGGTAAGATGAAGTGGATGTTTAATGTTAAATCAAAGATTTTATATCTTGAAAGTAAAATTGAAATTGTCAAAACGAGTATAGCTCAGTGGTAATTAGCATGTATCCTCGACCAAGAGGTCAGAGGTTCGAATTTGTCCACTCCAAATATTGATGTACTCAAAAAAAAAAAAAAAAAAAAAAAAAGTAAAATTGAAACTTTTAAATCCTTTTTATTTTAAGGAAAAAGAGAAGAAAATTTAATTGTTATTATAATTGCTATTTAATTATCTATTATTATTATTATTTAAAGGAGTGTGGTGCGGGTGTTTTTCTCACGTGAATCCCACTCTCCATCTCACACGATTGTAAGGCCCATCTTCACATCATTGATAGCGAAGTAACTTCTCTTTCATTTTCCCTTTGTTTTTGGTTGCTTTATCTCACGTGCCAGTGTCACGTGCCTCTTCTACTTCTCAGTTTTTTTAGTACATCAACATCTGGAAGGGGGATTCGAACCTCTAACATCATGGTCGAGAATACATGTCAATTACCGATGAACTATGCTCCCTTTGGTTTCTACTTCTCAGTTAAACCATGCTGTATCACATTATTATTATTATTATTATTATTATCATTATTATTATTATTATTATTATTATCATTATTATTATTATTATTATTATTATTATTATGGTGAAATTTGAAATGCTAGCTAGGGTTTTTCCAAGATAATGATAAATTTATGATTTTACGTTAAGATTTAGGCGTCAATTTTGGTATTTTTATTTGCACAAACAACGTCTACGTCATATGGTTTATAATTGATTTCTTGAATATGAGACTAATTAATATGATTATTTTGAATCTCTAAAACAAAGAAAGAGGGGAAATTAGGATTTTTGGGCCTTTGATTTAAATGCAAGCAACAAACAAGTACCTTCCTCACCCTCTATCTTTCTGAGCAATCAACAAGTCTAAACATGAACCATTATTAGTTTTTTTCTTAGTAGTACTGAATATTAAATCTCAAATATGTTGTCACTCAAAGAATATATTAAAATTAATTTATCCTAACATAACAATTTGAGCTTTGTAGTTATTTAACATGAAACCAAGAGCTATTTTTGTCAAATAGTCCAAACTAGGTTTACATCTCCCTCTTTATATATCAGGCTTTCATTATTTGAAAATCATTTCGACTGGTTCGATAACCATTTTGTTTTTTATTTTTTTGGTTTTTTATAATTAAGCTTTCAAACACTACTTCCACCTATTGTCATCTACTTTCTTCCCAGGTTTTGAAAAATCAAAATTTGAAAACTAAAAAAAATAGTTTTCAAAAAAATTTTTTTTTTTTTTTTGGAATTTGAATAAGAATGTAAATGTGTCTTTAACAAAGATGAAAACCATTGTAAGGAAATCGGAGGAAAACAAGTATAATTTTCAAAAACCAAAAACCAAATGGTTATCAAATGGGGCCTTAGTTTTTGGTTGTTCATTTTTTAAAATTAAAGTTACAAACACTACTCCCACCAATGGATTCCTTTGTTTTCTTAACTACATTTTATAAGTGTTTTCAAAATCCAAGTTAAGTTTTGGGTCGGTTGGGTAACCATTTTGTTTTTGTTGGTTTTTGAAAATTGAGACTATAAACACTAGTTCTACTTATAAGTTTCTTTGTTTTCTTACCTATCTTCTTTCTCATGTTTTCAAAAACCAACTCAAAGTTTGAAAACTAAAAAAAAAAAATAACAGTTTTAAAAAACTTGCTTTTGTTTTTAGAATTTGGCTAAGAATTCAAATGTGTCCTTAACAAAGATGAAAGTTATGTTAAGGAAATTTGGGTAAAACAAACCTAAGTTTCAAAAACCAAAAACTAAATGGTTATTAAACAGACCCTAAAAACTTGTTTTTCTTTTTAGAATTTGGTTCAGACTTCCATCAAATAATGCTTTAATAAAAAAAAAATGAAAACTATTATAAGGAAATAGTGTGCAAACAAGCAAAAATTTCAAAATCTAAAAAAAAATAGTTATTAAAGAGAGTCTAAAATTTTCAGATTTATTCTATTTTATTTCAAAATATTTATGTTAGTTCTTAAAATTTTGAAAAATAATCATTCTGATAATTTGTAGGATTGTCAATTTCTCTCCCGCTTAATAACCCCCCCCCCCCAGCTAACCTAATAAGTGTGACATCAATATTGAATTGGATGGTAAATCGTAGATATAGAAAGTTTTTATAGAAAATTGCAAATATAGCAAAATTTTTAAATCATTTTTTTAAATTCCCGTTTTGCCCCTATTTTGATTTCTATCAATGATAAATTTCCATCACTGATAGAATCTATCACTAATAGAAATCTATCGCTGATAGAATCACAGTGATAGAAATCCAGTGATAGATTTCTATCACTAATAGAAATTTATCGCTAATAGAAATCAATAGTGTATTTGATAAAAACCAATAGTGTATTTGATTACGAGATAATTTTGTACATATATATATATATTTTTTTTTTTGGTTTTGTTGAGGTTTCTCTTCTTTAAATTTCAACTTCCGCTTTGTGTTTTTCTTTTCTTCCAGTTCAATTTTCATGTTCTTTTGCTTAGACATCTATAAAAACAAAATCAAAACAAAATAAGTGACATAGGTTTTAGAAATAAAAATGATAGTTTTCTATCAGTGATAGAAATCTATCAAATGATACATTTTTATCACTGATAGAAAGTTAGATTTCTATCACTGAAAGAAATATATTATTGATAGGTCTATCAATGACAGAAATCTTCTATCACTGATAGAAATCCATCAATAATAGAAAACCTTCTATCACTGATAGAAAACAATAGCAACTTCCAAAAAAAATGCGGAAATCTTCTTTCGATTCTATTAGTGATAGAAAGATAGAAATCTGTTAGTGATAGGTTTCTATCACTGATAGAAATCTATCTTTCTATTACTCATAGAAATCTATCAGTGATAGATTCTATCACTATAAAAACCTATTGTTAATATAAATCATAGTGTATTTGATAAAAACCAATAATGTATTTGATAAAAACCAATAGTGTGTTTGATTACGTGATAATTTTGTACATATATTTTGTTTTTTTTTTTTGTTTTTTTTTGTTTTTTTTTTTTTTTTTGTTTTGTTGAAGTTTCCCTTCTTTAAATTTCAACTTCCACTTTGTGTTTTTCTTTTCTTCCGGTTCAATTTTCATGTTGTTTTGCTTCGACATCTATAAAAACAAAATCAAAATAAAATAAGTAACATAGGTTTTAGAAATAAAAATGATAGTTTTCTACCACTGATAGATTTCTATCACTGAAAGAAATCTATCATTGATAGGTCTATTAATGATAGAAATCTTCTATCACTGATAGAAATCCATCACTGACAGAAAACCTTCTATCATTGAAAGAAAACAATAGCAACTTCCAAACAAAATGCAGAAATCTTCTATCGATTCTATCAGTGATAGAAAGATAGAAATCTGTTAGTGATAGGTTTCCATCACTGACAGAAATCTATCTTTCTATTGCTCATAGAAATCTATCCGTGATAGATCCTATCACTATAGAAACCTAGTGTGATACTTTGATATTTTTCAAATAATATTTTTATGTTTTTTGATTATGTTTTTTTTCCAGGTTGATCCTATTAGAATGTACAGTACAAAGTAATTGACGGATATAACTATTTCTATCACAAATAGAAACCTTTAGATCTGTATTGTTGGTGTAGAGAATGCAAGAGAATCTGAAGGATGTGAACAAAAATCTCTAAAACTTAATTGATTATTATTAAAATATAATTAGAATATAAGGTAAATCAGTGAGTTAAATCTATCGGTGATAGAAATCAATCAATGATACGTTTCTACCACTGATAGAAACATTTCTATTAGTGATAGAGTGATAGGAGATTTCTATTATTGATAGAAATCTATAAGTGATATGTTTTTATCAATGATAGAAACGTGATAGAAAGTTAGATTTCTATCCTTGATAGAAAATTATTTAGTGATACGTTTCGCCATCAGTGATAGATTCTATCAGTGATAGAAAGGGTAATTTAGTAATTTAGACCCTCTGAGTATAATATTTTGCCATTTTTGCAATTCTTTTTGTGGGCTGCCATTTTTGCTAATATTTTAGTCAATTTTATTATATATGCAATCGACCCTATTGAATATGTTAATACACATATTCTAACCTATACCATCGATTTATTAATTTGTAGGAGCTAGATTAATGACAAAGACCACAATAATTACCTTTTGAAAGATCAAAGATAAAAAAAATAGACATAAAAAATTTATAGATAAAAATAAAATAAACCTAAAAGTTCAGGAAATGTAAATAAAATTTTAATCTTGAAATTGAGTTCAAAGTTCTATTTGAAGTTTTATTAATCTAGCCCCTGCTAATTTAAAATTTGAATCCATGGTGATGATTTAAATATGATATCAATCGAGAAGTTGTTATTGGTTCTTGGATTCTCATGAAACAGATATTCATGTTCGTTTGTTTGATAGTAATGTTAGATATTTAAACATGTTAAGGTGCCCAAACATCTTAATTACAAGGTTCATACAAAGGCCTTTAGAAACTTTTGATACTCACCTTAACTATACATTTTTTAGATTCTCATGTTAGGCATCTTCTTATATTATAAAATTCGGGTTTTTGATGTTGTATGGTTTTAGTCTCTGAATTTTGTTAATTATTTTGTTTAGTGGTTATTATTCTGTTATTCTCCTTGGTGTATAAATACCTTTTCTCATTAATAAATCATTATGAGGAGAATGATCAATTATACTCTGAATTTCTATATGATATCAGAGCAATATTGACTAGCATCCAAATTTTTTTTCTCCTCACCACGCGTCAGTTTTCTCTCGCGTGATTCTTTTCATCGATCAAATGATGAATTCTTCTACAGAGCAAGCCCAAGTTTCGAGTTCTTCAACTTCCTCGAATACTTCTGTTTCACTTCTTCACAATATTTGTAATCTCGTCTCTATTTGGTTGGATTCTTCAAACTATGTTTTGTGGCGTTTTCAGATATCGCATCTCCTCAAGTCTCACAAACTTTTCAAGTATGTTGATGGATCAGTCAAGGTTCCTGAGAAAGAAATTCGAGTTGAAGGTCAGCCTTCTCAATTGAATCCTGAGTATGAACAGTGGTACGAGCGTGATCAAGCACTCATTACGTTGATTAATGCTACGTTGACTCAAACTGCTTTGTCCTATGTAATTGGATGTCAGACGGCGAAGGAAGTTTGGGAGAAATTGGAGAAACATTTTTCCTCATCAAATCGCACCAATATTGTTGGTCTAAAAACTGAATTACAGAGTATCTCAAAGAAGCCTGGTGAATCAATTGATGTGTATGTTCAGAGAGTCAAGGATCTTGTTAATAAGCTAGCCGCTGTTTCGGTTGTAATTGATGTTGAGGATCTTGTTATCTACACTGTTAATGGCCTACCTTCAGCCTATAATGTCTTCAAGACATCTCTTCGGACGCGATCTCAGATCTTAACCTTTGATGAACTGCATATTTTGATGAAGACTGAGGAGACTGAGCTTGAAAAGCAGTCTAAACTTGAAGAGGCTAATACTGTTTCTCATCTTGCAATGGTGGCTAATCTTGAATCTCATGGTAGAGAAAATTGGAGACCACAAGGCCAAGGGCGTGGAAATTCTGGTGGTCGCTTTGATTCCAATCGATCTGGTGGTCATGGTAATGGCGGACGTGGTAATGTCTTTTCTTCTAATCTCAATTCACTGCCTCAAGGTCAGTACTCCTCTGCCTCTTCTTACAGTGGCCAGAACTCTAATAAAGTTTATTGCCAGATCTGTCACAAATATGGGCACAATGCCCTTGATTGTTATAATATGATGAACTACTCCTTTCAAGGCCGTCATCCTCCAGCGAAACTCGCGGCTATGGAAGCTTTCGCTTCTAATACGACTACTAATGGTCCTATTTCTGGTTTATTTCCTCAGGAATCTCACGTCTGGCTCTCTAACACAGGGTGTAATGCTCACCTAACAAATGATCTTGGTAATTTGAGTGTTACTTACAACGGAGAAGAGAGTATTACAGTGGGTAATGGTCAGTCTCTCTCTATATCTCATCTTGGATCTGGGAATATTTCCTTTTCTGATAAGTCTTTTACTCTTGCCAATTTATTTCGTGTTCCTAAAATCTCTACCAATCTTCTTTCTGTCCATCAGTTCTGCCTTGATAATAACTGTCGTTTCATTTTTGAATCTTCTTCGTTCATCATTCAGGACAAGGCATCGGGCAAGGTCCTGTTCCACGGGCCTAGTGTAAATGGCTTGTATCCTTTATCTGCTCATTCTTCTATGGCACAAGTAAACCTTAAAGCCAATGTTGGTGCTAAAGCTTCATCTACTGTGTGGCACGATAGGTTAAGTCATCCCTGCCTTTCGGTTCTTCAATCTGCCTTGAAGTCTTCTGGTTTGTCTATCCCTTGTTCTTCTACTGTTTGTAAACACCGTCTTGATGGAAAAATGTCCAAGCAATGCTTTCCTTTATCTGCATCTGCATCTACTTTACCTCTTGAAATACTTCATAGTGATGTATGGGGTCATGCCGCTGAGAAGTCAATAAATAATCATCGTTACTATGTTTCTTTTATTGACGGTTTCTCTCGATATACTTGGCTATTTCCTTTATGCTATAAGTCTGATGTTTTCTCTGCCTTTACGAATTTCCTACCCTTTGCTGAAAATTTGTTGTCTACCAAGTTAAAAACTTTCAGAAGTGATGGTGGGGGTGAATTCTCTAGTAAATCCTTTCAAAATTACCTAACTAATCGTGGTGTCTTGCATAAAAAATCATGTCTGTATACCCCTGAACAAAATGATGTTGCTGAGCGCAAACATCGTCACATTGTTGAAATGGTCATTTCTTTAATGTTTAAATCGTCTGTTCCAATGCCGTTTTGGTATTTTGCTTTCGCCACTGCTGTCTACTTGATTAATCATCTTCCTTCATCCTTTCTGGACAAAAGTCTCCTTTTGAGCTTTTGTTTAAAACCTTACCTGATTATTCTTTCTTAAAAGTGTTTGGTTGTGCTTGTTATCCGTTACTTCGTCTTTATAATCATTCTAAACTTCAGTCACGTACTACACAGTGTGTGTTTCTTGAGTATCCACTTGGTTATAAGGGTTACTTGTGCTTTGATCCTCTTACTGAAAAATTCTACATTTCCCGTCATGTTGTTTTTGATGAGCATTTGTTTCCTTTTGCTTCTTTACATTATTCTTCCTCTGTTCCTTCTGTCTCTTCCTCGATGTTTCATGATTCTTTACCTTTTTCATCCTCTATTGCTTCTTGTAATCTACCTTCTTCTGCCTTTAATGACATTCTTCAGCCAACTTCTCAACCAACACCTCAACCTATGTCTCAACCAACACCTAAGCCAACATCTCAACCAACACCTAAGCCAACATCTCAACCAACACCTCAGCCTTCTACAAATGCTCATTCATCCTCAAGTTCTCAACCCTCTGTATCTACTTCCATAGATCCATCCATCAGCAATAATTCCTCACTTGAGCTTGTTCCAGAACCTATTCATTCTCAAGAACCTAAACCTATTTCTTCTCATGAGACTGATCTCCCCACTGTAACTAATCTCCATCCAATGCAAACGAGGTCTAAGTCAGACATTTCTAAAAAGAAGGTTTTTGTTGCTCATATTGTGCCTTCTGTTTCTCAAGAGCCCAATTCTTTTACCCAAGCTTCTAAGCATTTCTGTTGGCAGTTGGCAATGCGTGATGAATATGATGCTTTGATAAAGCAAGGCACTTGGTCTCTCACTTCTTTACCATCCAATAAACAAGCTATAGGGTGTAAGCGAGTCTATCAAATTAAGAGGAATCCCGATGGAAGTATAGCTCGTTATAAGGCACGTCTTGTTGCAAGGGGTTTCATCAAGAAGAGGGTGTTGATTATTTTGAAACCTTTAGTCTGGTTGTAAAGAAACCCACTGTTCGCATTGTCTTATCATTGGTAGCCACTTTTAAATGGGGTCTTTGTCACTTAGACGTTAAGAATGCCTTTTTACATGGTGAGCTACAAGAAGAGGTTTATATGCAACAACCTCAAGGCTTTGTTAATCCACAGTTTCCATCTCATGTGTGTAAACTTCATAAGTCTCTCTACGGCTTGAAACAAGCACCTCGTGCTTGGTTTCAATGTTTTACTACTCATCTTACTACACATGATTTTAAGGCTTCTTTTGCTGATCCATCATTATTTGTTCGTAATGTTCATGGGTCTATTACTTATCTACTTCTCTATGTAGATGACATTATTATAACTGGTAATGACCCTACTTATGTGGATTTATTGGTTGAACGTTTGAAGGGTGTCTTTGATATGACTGATTTGGGGGCTCTTACATACTTTCTGTTGGGTTTTATGCCCTAAAACTCGTAGATAGTGAATGGTTACAAATTGTTTACTTGTCTCAATATGTTGTTATTCAGGTTTGTACAATAAAGAGTTATTGTTACTAAAATTGCACAATTTGACCCAAATCCAATAAACTAAGATCCTAGGTTGTTTAGATGAAACTTGAACGAGTATGTGGGGATATATGAGGATCAGTGTTCAAGTAACAACCTAAATGGTCTATAGTATAGGGATAAGGTTGGGTACCTTATCCTGGTGACACTATGAGATACGGTCCACTTTGTATTCGATACAGATGCAATGATCCAAAGCATCCATGAAGAAGACATGCGAGTGGGGGTATCCTATGCAATGAGTTTGCATAAGACCGGACCGCGAAATAGTAACTACTAGATGTAACACCGTTAACCAATTTAGGTTTCTATTTCAATAGGATGACCTAGATAACTCAATCTCAATCCTGAGTATGTTATGAACCCCTTTCAGGAGGGATTGTCCTTAGATTTGTATGGGTGAGAGTGGCCAGTTCACCGACTCAATAAGCCTACCATTTCAGGGGCAAGACCGAGTGGGGGCTGGGAACATAACATTACAAGATGAAATTCACTCCTTCCCCTATTGGGGTAAGCAGATGTGTGTTCCCTTAAGGGCTGATTCCGGGTCTTGAACAAGGGCGCCCATCCTCTCTTGGCCCTAGAGAAACTGCTGTTTATTGATTGGATCATAAACAGATTGTTCATTAGAGGAATCAGTGGTACATAAGGATCAAGAGGTAACCCAGGGGTAAAATGGTAATTTGACCCAGCTGGCGTTACGAACACTCGTGAAGGATTGACTTACCGTTATTGGTCAACATCCGTGGACACAGAAATATTCTACAGTGAGAAGAGTGTAGCTGTGGGTCTTTAGTGGAGTGACCCACAGTTAACGAATGTTGACTAACTTGGTTAATGAGTTTAGCCAATTAGTCTCGTATCGTTGGAGCTTCTGATTTGTAGGTCCATTAGGTCCACCTGCTAGCTCGTAAAGGGTTCTGAGGTTAAATAGTTTTGAATGGAATTTGAAGTGTGTTCAAATTCGTTAAGAGAATTATATTGTATTTGATACAATTAAGATAATGTATGAAGATACATTATAATATAAGTTTAATTGGTGAATTAAACTTTCTAATATAAAATTAATTTTGGATGTGATTCAAAATTAATTAATGAGAGAATTATTTGAATATGATTAAAATAGTAAATTAATTAAATATATGATATTTAATTAATGAATTAATTAATTAATTTGATTTAATTAAATGTGGTTTAATTAAATTAATACTATAGTTAATAATTAATGTTCATTTGATGCACATTAAAACTATAGGTTAAATGAGAGAGATATAATTGAATATGATTCAATTATAAAATTAATTAAATATTTGATATTTAATTAATGTGGATTCAATTAATAGGATTAATTGAATGGCCAATTTAATTCAATTGAATATGATTCAAATTGAATTAAATACTTTATATTATAATTCATTTAATTAATATTGATTTAATTAAATTAATTATAATTAATTATAATTAATTAAATGATTATTATTATTTAATTAATAGACGACCAAGATCGTTTGGATTAGATCCAGCGATCAAGATTAAGTAGGGTTTTAACTCCCTCCACACTTATCGTTAAGTGGAGAGGGGGTTACCCAACTATCGATGAATTCTCTCACTCACTCACGAAAAAACACAGAAGAAGTTCTCTCAGTTTTTCTCTCAAGAAACAACATTCTGCTTGCGAAAAATTCCCTTCCCAAGGTGAGATCGATCCTGTTGGGTTTTATGCCCTAAAACTCGTAGATAGTGAATGTAACCGTTGACCGGATATTAATGAAATAATATTGATATATTTTTCCATTAAATGTTATTAGTTATTTTATATTTGTTTTTGCCTAAAAATAACCCTAATCCAATAAACTAGACATCTCAGGCTGTAATATGACTCTTGAACTATATGTAGCGACATATGGGATCATTGTTCAAGAAACAGCCTAAAGGGTCTATAGTATAGGGATAAGACTGGGTGCCTTATCCTGGTGACACTATGGATACGGCCCACTTTGTATTTGATACAAACGCTACGATCTAACGCGTTCGTGTAGGAGACATGCGAGTGGGGGTATCCTATGCAATGAGTTTGCATAAGATCGGACCGCGAAATAGTAACCACTAGTTATAACACCGTTAACTAGTTGGTTTTCTATTTTCACTAGGACGACCTAGACAACTTAGTCTTAATCATGAGTTGATTATGGACTCCTGCTCATGAGAGATTGTCCTTTGATTTGCATGGGTGAGAGTGGCCAATATGCCGACTCAATAAGCCTACCATTTTGGGGACAAGACCGAGTGGGGAGCTGGGAACATAATCGTACAAGATGGAATTCACTCCTTCCCGACTTTAGGGAAGCAAATGAGTGTTCCCTTAAGTGGTTACTCCGAGTCTTGAACAAAGGGCCCTACCCTCTCAATGGCACGAGAGGGTTTTCTGTTTGATGGTTGGACCACAAACAGGTTGTTCATTAGGGGAGAACTGGTACTTAAGGAAATAGAAGTAACCCAGGGGTAAAACGGTAATTTGACCCAGCTGGTGTTACGGACACTCGTGAAGGACTAACTAGTCGATATTGGTCTATATCCTGGACACAGAAAATATGTCTGCAGTGAGAAGAGTGCAACTGTGAGTCTATAGTGGAATGTACACACAGTTAACGAATATTGATTAATTTGGTTAATGAGTTTGACCAATTAATCTCATATCGTTGGAGCTTCTGATCTGCAGGTCCATTAGGTCCCACTGGTAGCTCATAAAGTAATTTGAGGCAACTAAGTAATAAATGTAAATTGAAAATGTTCAATTTTCCAAGGGAAACAAATATAATATATATTGATATATTATTATGAGAGAAATTAATATTTGAAGAAATTCAAATATTAATATAAATTTATGGAAGTTTGAAAGAGTTCAAATAATGAATTAATTAATTTAAGGCCTAAAATCTATTTGGGCAAATTAATTAATTCAAGGCCGGAAATTAAATATGTGATATTTAATTGGTGGTTAATTAATTGAAGAATTCATTAACCGGAAATTAATCAATTATGGAAATAATTAATCACTTAAGGAAGTGATTAATCATTTATGGAAATGATCTAATCACTTATGGAAGTAATTAGTCATTTGTGGAAAAGATTAATCAATTGTGGAATTGATTGATCATGGATTGATTAAATAAGGAATAAGATTGAATCAATTTTGGAAAAGATTGATTTAATTGAATATTTTATTCATGGCCTCTCTTCTATAAATAGAACACTAGACCTAATTGGTCAAGGACACTCTCCTCTTGCTCTTAGACTCACAAGACAAGACCTAGAATTCTCTCTAGCCTCCCTCTTAGAGAAAGACTCCCACAAGTCTTTTGCCTCCTAGACTTAGAGACATACCGGTGTAACCTCTGTGGTTATTGTGTCAATAAAGAAGAAATTTCCAGCGATTATAAGACAAGGAGGCTGCTGCGTTTTCGATCGTTGGAGCGTCGTTGGCGAAGAACGGTCAAGTCTACAACGAAGGTTTGTAACGGTTCTTGCCCTTTTCTTTAGAAAAGCATGAAAATAAATTTAGATTTATTTTTCAGCATGTTTAAACCAATTTTCCAGCAACTTTAAAGTGTGTTTAAAGTGTATTTGAGTTTTTCGTAACGGTATTTTAATGTTAATTAATATACGGCGTAAGGTCCTTTCGATGCGCTTCCGCTGCGTGGGGACTTTTATTCCCTTCAGATCCCACAATCGAGATCTCAAGATAGCCCAAGAGAATAGCGGGTGTTCTTGCGTGGTGGTGTCCTTTGGGAGCATTGTGCAGAATTTTTCAGCCTTGTTCAAGTAAGTTTCCTTAATCTAAAGTTGTTTAGATTGTAATTTACAGCATGCTTAATCTGGAAATAGGATAGAAAGTTTCTGTGATTTCTTGTCCAACGTACCGGTATTCTATTAAATTGAAATTAAATCACGCTCGATTAATTTCGCTTCCGCTTAAGGATTCAATTCCTTCACTTTCTTGGTCTGGAAATTCAATACAAGTCTGATGGTTTGCTGGTTAATCAAACAAAGTATGCTACTGATATTTTAAAAAGTTTGGAATGGCTTCTTCTAAGTTTTGCAATACCCCTGTTTCTGTTGGTTCTCTTGATGTTGTATCTCTTTTATGTTCTCTTGATGATGCCAAGGCTTATAGGAGTATGGTTGGGGCTTTACATTATCTTACGTTTACTCGACCTGATATTTCTTTTGCTGTCAGTCGGGTTTCTCAATATATGCATTCTCCAACTTATACTCAACTCACTGCTGTTAAGCGAATATTTAGCTATATTCGAGGTACTTTGTCTGTTCGGCTACATTTTAAGCCAAGTCTGTTTAATCTCTTGGCATTCTCGGACTCAGATTGGGCTGGCTATCAGTCTGATAGGCGGTCTACAATGGGATTTGTAGTTTTTCTGGGTAATAATCCTGTATCTTGGGTTTCTAAGAAACAATCCACTATTTCTAGAAGCTCTACCGAGGCTGAATATCGGGCCCTTGCTGCTGCTATAGCTGAGATTTCGTGGATTCGACAAATTCTATGTGATTTGTTTGTTTTTGTTCCACAAGCCCCTGTACTCTTTTGTGACAATCAGTCTGCATTACAATTAGCTCGCAATCCGGTGTTTCATGGACGAACGAAGCACATTGAGGTAGACTTCCACTTTGTTCGTGACAAGGTTGCCTCTCGAGATCTTAAGCTAATTTGTTGACATTGCTGTGACTACTGATCATCATCAACCTACTTATTTGTTGACAAAAGCTGTGACTACTGATCGCCTGATCTTTTTACGTTCCAAACTCATGCCTTCTATCGCATTGGTTTGGGGGGGGGGGGATGATGTTGTATATGGTTTTAGTCTCTGAATTCTGTTAATTATTTAGTTCAGTGGTTATTATTATGTTATTCTCCTTGGTGTATAAATACATTTTCTCATTAATAAATCATTATGAGGAGAATTATAAATTATACTCTGAATTTATATAACTTTCACTTATATTTTGTATATAGTTTCTTCGATCAATTTCTTTTATTTTATATTTAAGGAATTCATGCATGTATTGGAAAAATAATGGTATACAATTAACTATATTTATATAGAACATATTTTTAGTGATGCCAAATATTCAAATTCTATTAAAACAAACTCCCTAAAAATATATATATATTTTTGAAATATTCCTAAAAATATTTCAACATAATTTCTTATCATTTATTTGTTATCATATATTATTTTATATTATTATTTGTCAATGAGGGTAGATTAATCTTTTAATTATTTTATTTGTTATTGTTGGGGAATTGGGGAGTACGACCAAAGTCTCACATTGGCTAGATAAGAGGATGATCATAGGTTTATGAGGGAGGACAAGTATCTCCATTGGTACGAGACCTTTTGGGTGGAACCAAAAGCAAAGCCATGAGGCTTTATGCCCAAAGTGGACAATATCATACCATTGTGGAAACATGTGTCGTGTCCTCGTCCTTAACAAGTGGTATTAGAGCCAGACCCTGACTTAGCCATGCCGATAGAATCCTCAAGTGTTCAACAAAGAATTTGTGAGCCTTAAAGAAACAGTCATGGGTAGAATATGTAATCTGGCTCTAAGCGCAAACTCTTTGGTAAAGGGGATATGGTATCCGTAATCTGACTCTAAGAGCAAACTCTTTGGTAAAGGAGATATAGAATCCGTAATCTGGCTCTAAGAGCAAACTCCTCCCTAAGAAAGGAGATATGGACGGATAGATGACTATTTGAAGGGAGGTTTTATCTTTTAATCAATATAAATATGCAAACCCTAACTAGTTCTTCCTATTTTTTACATGCTATCAAAGCTTATTGAATTTAGAGTTTGCCGAAAATGAGGTAGTGAATGTGGCATTTGCTGTGTTTCGTCGACCCTTTTCATAATCAACAATTCGAAATTTATTTGCTATTGTGCATATTGGTTGCATACTTGTTCGAAGAAGCATTTGGATTCTTGAAAATTCAAGTCGGCAACTACCATAACGAAAAGTAAGAAGTTGAAATCCATTGGCAATTGAGAGAAGAAATTGAAATTGTAGGTTTTGGTTCATTGGTAATTGAAATCGATCGACTGCATTGTTGATTGGTAATTGAAATTTGATACTTTGTTAAAATCAATGGTTGAAATCGATCGTATGGTTAATGGTTCATTGATTGGTAATTGTTTATTTTGTAGCTATTTAATTGGTCTGCTATTTGAGTAGTACTATTAATTCCATAGCTACTTGGATTTGTATTGTTGAAATCAATTGGCATATGGGGTATTGGAATTATGGAAGTTGAAATTGATTGGTATTTGATATTGTTTTGGTTTCTATTGGCTTTGTTGTTTTGGAGATTTCGTATTATCATCATACGAATCATAAGGATGATTCTCTTCAGTCGATTAGCGTACAATTGGATGGTAAAAATTATTCATATTGAAGTTATGTTATGCAGAATTTCTTGCAAGGAAAATCTATGTGGGTCTATATCATAAGTAAGCAGTCGAATCTATAGATAGTAACGTTGCTGACGGGATGGAGTTGTCGAGGCTCCTGTTGGTCAAATAAAATTTATAATCCACGACACTACAACTAATTTGTAGAAATAGTAGCCGGGGTCGAACATAGGGAAGGGGACCTAGCAGTTGTAGAATTTCGTGCTTACGAAAACAGGGGGATTTTTAGAATGAAGGACAAGCAAAAATAATAAAATAATTAAATGCTGAATTTTAAATGAAACAAAATAAGCATGCAAAATAGAAATAAGACGAGGATCAATAACATAAGAAGGGATCGTTGGATTGGGGTTTCTTATGCTTGATTCTAATTCGTTGGCTTCCTAGTTTTCTCTAATAATCGTTCTATGTTGATTTCATTAGTTCGGTCAGCTTCTGGGTTACTCGGAGGACCCCCCTACACTAACCTGTGCTAATTAACTTGCTAACCGTGAATTCTGCAATTAACAAGATTAATCAATATAAGCTTTATCGCTCGCCACCCCTTATACATAATTTAGCAACCATCTGAGACCTCTGCAACGGTTACTAATTATATCTAACTAGTTTTAGATTAAGCAATTTCACAATCACCTATTTAAACTAGCCGCTTTGGGATCATGGGTCCGGAATTGTAAGAACCAAATTCAAATGCAATTTAAATCTAATTCCTACAACCTTTAACATGCATCCTAGGCCTATCAAGGGTCGTCTCGCGTAGAGAGTGGCTTGCCTGAACCTAGTGGCTATCTAAAAATAACTAATAGAATACACAAGCGATAATCACATAAGGCGTCAATCCTAATAGACTAGCCTCATGTATTAGTTTAAACGAGATAACATGCAAAACTTAATGAAAATACAGCAAGAACAACAAGTAAAACTCAGAAAACTCAGCCAATCTTATTAAGAATCAAGACATAAACTCAATCCAACGATCTAAACGAGATTAGCTACGCATAGATGAAGTAAAATCAACAATAGACATGAAAGAATCCATAAAATATGACCAAGAATGGTCTACAACAGTGCTGGAATGTAAAAGGAAATTGTAAAAGAACCAAAGTTCTAACCTAACGACGGACTAAATCGAGGCTACATATATATAGAAAATACGGCGGCGTCGAGACGTCAAGTGCAGCGCCTCGACGCTGCGAACCTTTCACTTCTGCCAATTTTCGCATCGGCGTCGAGACGCCAAGGGCAGTGTCTTGACGCCGACCTTTGATACTCGACTTTCAGCTTTAATTCTCGGTCTTGTCTCGCTTCTTCTCGGTACGAGGCTTCAATCTTCGGCTTTTGGTGTCATTTTTCAGGCCCGCTTCAACACAATTGGATCTTTTCACCTCCTCACCGTCCAAGACACCGAGATGGCTCCAAAACTCCGTAATTGGCCTAAATTAACAACAATTAGCGTGATCGGCTCCCCACATAGCCTAAGCTCAATTATCTTGTAAACAAGACAAGTAAAGCATAAAATGACTCTAACAAGCTTAGATTAGAGGCGATAAAATAGGACTATTTAGGTCCTATCAAATACCCCCAACCTAAATCTTGCTAGTCCTCGAGCAAGGCACACACAGACCAAAGAGAAAGATGTTGTGCATATAATTGAAAAGTGATTTAATCCTGAAGACTCAAACATTCCAAAAATTAAAGCAATCAAGAGACATTCGCAAGAGACAAATGAGGAGACAAATCAAAATTTTTCAAAGATTATCTTGCATAAGAGAGCTCCATCCCACCTAAAGAAGACTCTACTAGTTCGGGATTGGTTTACTTGACTCTCATCCTATCTTCCCCCTACACTGGCACTAAGGTCTTGCTAAAAGGCCCAAATGGAACAAACTAGGTTTCTTCCTCTTGTTTAGGCACCTGATCAAGGAATTCTGTTTTCTTTTCTTTTTTTTTTTGCTTTTTGCTTTTTCTCTCTCTCTGTTTTTCTTTTTTTTTTGCATTTCTTTTGGATGGGGCACTAGCTTTCACACTACAATGCAGGGACCCATAACCCGAGTTTTACTCTTGGTTGGCCTAACTGATCACACTGCAGGTAGCTCTTTTTACCCCTAAGCGTTTAAGCTCAATGCAAACATGTTTTTTCTTTCAAAATAAAAATGACGAGCATATGATTTTTCTTTTGGCTCGCGCTCACTGACTCATTTTTCCTTTTTTTTTTTTTTTTTTTTTTTTTTTTACAGACATATTTTCTTTTTCTGTCCTAGGCAAGACTCCACACACTATTTTGCAAAAAATTTAGACTTTCTCGCTTAACCTTACACCTATCGAGGTGACAACAGGAATATGAGCTAAGTAACTTGCTCCTAAGCATTCAAGTCTTACTTTAAAGCAAGAAAGACACCCAACATGTGCAAGACATATCTAAGAAAAGTTTTAAAAAGGCTCCTTTTTTGAATACTCTCAGTCACAACTCATCGAAAGCAATAAATTTTCAAAAAAATTTGAGTCAATCCTAGGAAATCATCATCACTTAAACAAGCATATACGCAACAAGCATGCAAGACATTCATTAAGCACAAACGCTGGCCTGACGCTCAGATGCTCAAGGCCTAATAGAAATATAAAGTATGATTCCCCACCCCCAACCTAAAATTAACATTGCCCTCAATGTAATAAATCATGAAGAATTAAGACAATGCATAGGGAAAGAGTAGAACTTCCCTGAATTTGGCGCTCATGGGTGGTGAATCAAGCTTTCTTATAAATGTAGAAGCTTCGCTTTGGTACCACCAATCCTAAAAGAGAAACAAAAACAAGGAAACAAGCATAAAAGCAACTAACAAAAATAAACCTATCTAAGAATTGAAATGACAGAAAGCAGTAAACTTTGCAAATGTTTAAGGTCGTTTGCTCGACCACATTCTCCTCGCTTCTCATTCGAAATCAACCTTTTTTATTTTCATTACATCCTTTTTATTTTTCTTCTTTTTGATTTGCTCCTGCATAGATAAATTAAATTTGCACTTGGCGTGCACAACATAAGAAAATTCAAACGAATCATTCGACAACCTCAACATTTTAATCAAAACACCTTTACTCTTAGCAACAGAATGATCAGTGATTGGAATTACTAAGCCTAAATCATGTGAATCATTGTAATAAAACTTTGGAGGAACAGAAAATGGTATAATGCTAGCTGAAGCTACTTTAACACGCTCAGCTCCTGCCTCTACTAGTATGCACGGTGAATCACATGCATCAGGCTCAGAATCTAAAGAAAATTCAAGCTTAACTTCACTGACCTCATGGTGATTTTCTTATGATTTACCTTCTTGTTGCCTTGGAATCTGGATTTCTAGCTCATGGAGAGAGGTGGCCATTTGAGTGTTCTCCTGCTCCTGAATCTGACTCAAGGCCTTTTCATGAGCTTTCATTGTGAGGAACCGAGAACTCTCTGTCATATTTGAAATTATCTCCCTTGCTTCACTAGGTGTTTTGTCAAACAGATCACCACCACACGCTGCATCGAGCAAACCTCTATTCTCCAATGTCGAACCATCATAGAAACTCTCGATCAAGGAAAACTCCGTCATTGGAAAATGAGGACACGCACATAAACCATTGAAGCGATCCCAATACTCGTGAAACGCTTCCTCTGATGCTTGGGTGATGTATATGATCTTTCTAGTGACGTCAAGGTCTCCAAGAGAAAGAAGGTGACTCAATTTTGAAAGTTGATAGACCTTGCATCTTGTACTCGGCCATAATCCTAGCTTATCACGTCGAGGTTATGCTGATTTAATCGCTAAGCCCTGCAAAAAGAAAATGAAAAAGCACAAAAAGAACACAAAATCCTATAAACACTAGAAAACGCCCTTCCCCGGCAACGACGCCAATTTGACGGGACGGAGTTGTCGAGGCTCCTGTTGGTCAAATAAAATTTATAATCCACGGCAACACAACTATTTTGTAGAAATAGTGGTCGCGGTCGAACATCGGGAAGGGAACCTAGCAGTTGTAGAATTTTGTGCTTACGAAAACATGGGGGATTTTTAGAATGAAGGACAAGCAAAAATAATAAAATAATTAAATGCTGAATTTTAAATGAAACAAAATAAGCATGCAAAACAGAAATAAGACGGGGATCAATAACATAAAAAAGGATCGTTGGATTGGGGTTTCTTATGCTTGATTCTAATTCGTTGGCTTCCTAGTTTTCTCTAATAATCGTTCTATGCTGATTTCATTAGTCCGGTCGGCTTCTGGGTTACTCGGAGGACCCTCTACACTAACCTGTGCTAATTAACTTGCTAACCGTGAATTCTGCAATTAACAAGATTAATCAATATAAGCTTTATTCTTTCGCCACCCCTTATACATAATTTAGCAACCATCTGAGACCTCTGCAACGGTTACTAATTTTATCTAACTAGTTTTAGATTAAGCAATTTCAATAATCACCTATTTAAACTAGCCGCCTTGGGATCATGGGAATTGTAGAAACCAAATTCAAATGCAATTTAAATCTAATTCATACAACCTTTAACATGCATCCTAGGCCTATCAAGGGTCGTCTCGCGTAGAGAGTGGCTTGCCTCAACCTAGTGGCTATCTAAAAATAACTGATAGAATACACAAGCGGTAATCACATAGGGCATCAATCCTAATAGACTAGCCTCATGTATTGGTTTAAACGGGATAACATGCAAAACTTAATGAAAATACAACAAGAAAAACAAGTAAAACTCAGAAAACTCAGCCAATCTTATTAAGAATGAAGACATAAACCCAATCCAACTATCTAAACGAGATTAGCTACGCATAGATGAAGTAAAATCAACAATAGACATGAAAGAATCCATAAAATATGACCAAGAATGTTCTACAACAGTGCTGGAATGTAAAAGGAACAAAGGAAATCGTAAAAGGACCAAAGTTCTAACCTAACGACGGACTAAATTGAGGCTACATATATATAGAAAATACGGCGACGTTGAGACGCCAAGGGCAGCGTCGAGATGCTGCGAACTTTTCATTCCGGCCAATTTTCGCGTCGGCGTCGAGACGCCAAGGACAGCGTCTTGACGCCGACCTTGATACTCGACTTTTTTACTTTAATTCTCGGTCTTGTCTCATTTCTTCTCGGTACGGGGCTTCAATCTTCGGCTTTTGATGTCATTCTTCAAGCCCGCTTCAACACAATTGGGTCTTTCACTCCTCCTTGTCCAAGACACCGAGATGGTTCCAAAACTCCGTAATTGGCCCGAATTAACACCAATTAGCGTGATCGGCTCCCGACATAGCCTAAGCTTAATTATCCTGTAAATAAGACAAGTAAAGCATAAAATGACTCTAACAAGCTTAGATTAGAGGCGATAAAATATGACTATTTAGGTCCTATCAGTTGCTGATATGCTTCCTTATTAGATGTTTGGGAAGCTGACAATTCGAACATTATCACATGGATTAATAATTCTTGTTACATATTCTATTTGGTGCTTAGTTGGCAAAATATGAAACTACTAAAAAGGTTTGGGATCATTTGGCTAGATTGTTACCATAGTCCAACTTTGCCAAATAGTATCAATTAGAGACAGATATTCATATGCTTCAACAAAATGATATGAGTATTCACAAGAATTTTATTTTGCTATGTCCGAATTATGGGATCCGTTAGCATTTATAAAATCTGTAGAATTGAGCACAATTCAAGCTTACATCACTCAGAGAGAAGTACAACATCTAGATCAGTTTCTCATGGCTCTTCGTCTTGAATTTGAGGGATTGTATGGGACAATCCTACATCGTACTCCTGTCCCTTTCGTTGATTAAGTAGTCAGTGAACTGTTAGTAGAGGAGGTTTGTCTTAAGTCTCACGGTAATAAGAAAATTACATCACCTCCAAATGCATCTATTTTTGCAGTTCCATAGCGGTCTCCAGTTGGTAACCAAAATAGATCGACCTCTAAGGTCACTTCTAATGAGTGTGCATTATTTAAAAAGAAGGGTCATCGGAACACTCAGTATTCGTCTAGTTAAGCCCGCTCATTCTTGTCGTTAGTCGATGTTCTTAGTGTGTTTTGGGGGAAGTGATTGTTACTGATGCTCATGTGATTAATCAAATCTCAATCTTGCATAGCTCAGATTTTTCTCCTTTCGATTTTTTTTTTTGGACAGTTGCCTAATTATTCCTCATTGAGTGTCTTGCTTTGTTCTCTGACCTCATGTTGAGTGCAACAAATTGTCCCATCGGTTCGCCTTATGTGTGTTTTTAGGATTATAGTGTTGGTCAAAAGGGAGATTGTTGTTTTGATTCAGTTAGTAAAAAATTGTACATCTCTTGTCATGTTATGTTTTTAGAGCATATTCCTTTTCTTCTCTAATTCCTGCTAGTTGACATGATATTGCCAGATCTCATTCTCATTGATCACTTCAATATTGACATTGAAGAAGCTCCACCCTCAGTTCCAGTTGCTCCTACTAATAATGCAATAGAATCTAATACTTTGGTTGATGAGACATCCACCTCTATTTCTCCTCCTCCTATGACCACTCAATCAACTTCTGAGGTTGTAGATGATCTGATCCTCCACCTCGTCAATCCACTCATTTTCGTAAGTCTACTAAACTACCAAGTTTTGTTTATTCTTCTTATTCTAGTTCCTTTGCTTCGTCTGTTGCTTCTATTCATCGTCTTGTGATCTAGTTTGGCAAGATGATATGACTGATGAGCTTACTTCTCTACATCAAACTCATACGTGGGATTTAGTATCATTGCCATATGACAAACGTCCCATTAGTTCTTGTTGGGTCTACAAGATTAAAACTAAATTTGATGGATCCATTGAATGATACAAGCTCAAATTGTTGCTAAAGGCTACTCCTAGAGGTATGACATCAATTATAAAGAAACTTTTTCCCCTGTTGCAAAAATGACAATAGTTCACATTATGATTGTAGGCTTTGCAGAGCACTTTATAGTCTCAAACAAGCACTTCATGCTTGTTCTGATAAGTTCTTCGCGGTGATCACTTTGCTTGGTTTTGTTCCTAGTCATCATGATTCTGCATTGTTTGTCAAGTGTACAAATACAAGTCACATTTAATTATCTTTTTATGTTGATGACATGATTATTACCGGTGATGATTGCAATTGAATAGAATATTTAAGGAAAAATACACTTTTGGTCCCTGAGGTTTGAGTTAGGTTTCATTTTGGTCCCTAAGTTTTAAAACCGACATTTTAGCCCCTAAGGTTTGGATTTTGTTTCATCTTAGTGCCTTCATCCAATTTTCCGTTAATTACTAACAGATTGCTGACGTGACAATTTTTTTTTTATTAAAAAAGTGTTTTTAATATTTTAAAGTAAAAATATATTAAAATAATAAAAATATTATTTTTTATTTTTTTTTTATTTCTCCTTGTTTTTCCTTCTTCTTCTTCTCATTCTTCTTTTTCACCACCACCACCATAGTTACTAACCACTGCCCGCCGCCGCCGCTGGTGACTATTTCAACGACCATTTCGATGACCTCTGACGAATATTTCGACGACCGAAAATTGTTTTCCCTTTTTTCTTTCTTTTCTTCTACCATTTTTCTTCTATATTTGTTCTTTATTTTTTCGTTTTTTTAAAAATGAAATTAAAAAGAAAGAAGAAAAAAATGAAACAAATTTCTGTTGCTGGAAAAGTTGTTAGAATAGTCACTGACGGCGACGGGCTGCGGGCGGTGGTCGGAGGTCAGCGACGACGGGTGGTCGGTAACTATGATGGTGGTGGTGAAAAAGAAGGGGGAGAAGGAGAAGAAGAAGGAAGAAGGAGAAGGAGAAAAAAAATTAAGAAATAATAATATTTTTATTAATTTAATATTATTTTATTTTAAAAAATTTTAAACAATTTTTTTAACAAAGAAAATAGTGTCACGTCAGCAATCCGTTAATAATTAACGGAAAATTGGACGAAGGGACCAAAATAAAAAGAAATCCAAACCTGAGGGGCTAAAATGTTGAGTTTTAAAACTTAGAAACTAAATTGAAACCTAACCCAAACCTCAGGGACCAAACGTGTATTTTTTCCAATATTTATAATTTGAGCTATCTCATTGTTTTGTTATGAAAGACTTAGACGTCCTGCATTACTTTCTAGGCATTGAGGTCACATGTCCCTTTAAAGGCTATCTCTTATCTCAACCGAAGTATATATTTGATATTTTCGATCATACGTGTCTCATTGACAACATGATTGTTGATACTTTTCTTGAGACTAATGCTCTCAATACTCTCCATCAGATGGTCTTCCTTTGTTAAATCACAAATGTCTAATTCTTCCATTAGCTTTTTGGAGTACGTTTTTATGATTAAGGTTAGAAATGACAGTCTGGACATAGTTCAATTGGTCAAGATATATACCTTCAATCAAAAAAATTAAAGGTTTAAGGTATAAGGTTGAACTCTACCTCACATGTTGTTGAGCTAAAAAAAGAAAAGAAAAATCTTAATCTGTTAGACGCATCATTCAATTCATATTAAATTTTAGGAAAAAAAACACTTTTGGTCCCTGAGGTTTGAGTTAAGTTTCATTTTGGTCCCTGAGTTTTCAAACTCGACATTTTAGTCCCTGAGGTTTGGATTTCGTTACTCTTGGTCCCTCAATCAATTTTTTCCATTAAATGCTAACATATTTATCTTGACTGAGGGACCGAGAGTGTAACGAAATCCAAACCTCAGGAACTAAAATGTCGAGTTTGAAAACTCAGGGACCAAAATGAAACCTAACCCAAACCTCAAGGACTAAAAGTGTATTTTTTTCTAAATTTTATTTTATTATAAAATTAAATTAAATACAAAGTATTGGGTACAAATACGAGTTTTAGAAAAAGTTGTAAAAACAAACATTGGGCTGCGTTGTAATTTTTTTAGCTTTCTATTTTTAGAAATATTGCTTATACGATAACAACTTGGTTTATCTTGTAACTAAGGGGCTGTTTGGGGCGCTGGATTGGTTATAATAATCAGTGGTTATTATAATTTGGGGGTTATAATAATCTGTGGAGTTAAATAGTCTGTGTTTGGGGTGCAGATTATTTTAGTCTGGGATAAAATAATCTGTGTTTGGGATGCAGATTATTTTAGTCAGGGATAAAATAATTTGTGTTTGGGATGCAGATTATTTTAGTCAGGGATAATGTGACGCCCCGTGCTTTTCAATGTAATTAATTTCTTATATAGTCGAGTAGTGTAAATTTATTTGGCTTGTACTTATGAAATTATTGAATTGCAATAAGACACTTGGGATTTTGATTCTTAAGTTTAATAATGGTGTTAAATTGATTTCTCCCTAAAAGGCTTAATAATTTATCAGTTGGTAGTTAAGGTCAGATCAAGGCGTTGATTTTCCTCGTTATGGAGTAAATTAGTTAGAGGTTGGCTAACTTTAGTAATTCTATTTTGGGAGTTTTATGGGTTTAAGAAAAAATGGTTAAAGGAAAAAGTTATTAAAAAAAAAAAAAACCCAAAGTGAGCCTTTCTCTCTCCTTCTCTTGCGTGAACCAGCCGGCGCCCCCCTTGTCGTGTTCAGCTCAGCCGCTGCCCCAGCCCCCTCTTCGCGCCGCTCTCGTTTTTGCCTTCCAGACGCCGCCCCCTTCTCGGGCGTGTAGCCGTCGTGCAACCCAACCGCCGCCGCTCCCGTTTTCCCTCTCTCCCTCTCTTCGGTTTCTCTCTTGCGTGAGGCGTGAGCCCCGTCGCTGCAGCCAGCGTTGTCGCACCGTCGCTGTTCGTTGAGCAGCGCCAACGCCACCTCTTTTCCTCTCTTTTCCGCGCGTTTTCGGCGAGGTAACTCCGTGGGTAAGCCTATCTTCCCTTGTCCTGGTTGGTTTAGAGCTCGATCTAACTCCCTCCGCTTTGTTCAACAAGATTCGTGTGCGTCCAGCAGTCCGAGCCTCGCTTTTGCGCGTTTTTGCTTCTGTCCAGCAAGCGGTTTATCCTCGAAACTCTTTGTCGGGTAAGTTTAAGCTTTACCCAAGGTTGGTGGATGCTTAGAACAAATTACCCTTTTTGTTTTGAGCATAAAGATTGAATTTCTTGCTTTAATTCTATTCTGCAGCGCCGCCTCGTAGCCGCTCAGGATCGTTTTGACTCAAGTTTGGAGACCCATTGCCCTGAGATCCTTTAGTGGGCTGTCTTGGCTCGGTATGACCCATTTCGGCGAGGTTTCAAGTCCGTTGGGCAAGAAAACCTTGCTGTTTTGGCTCTTTTCTTGCTGTTTTGGATTAAAAATCATTTAGTATTGTAACCCATTAGTCGTTTAGGGCTTTAAAGTGTTTCCCCACCCATTAGAGATTCCTGGAATGTGAAAGTATGTGGTTCTTGTTGCTGTCTTTTGTTTAAAGCATGTTTAAGTTAACTGCCCATCGAGTGTTGTTGCCTAGTTAGTGTTGCCCAACCCTTATAGGCTCTTAAATCATGAGTTTAATGGGTTTTGCTTGCTGTCCGTAGTTAAAAAGCATGCTAAATCATCACCTATCAATTGTCTAGACTCGAGTAGCGTTGCCCAATCTCTAGGAGCCCTTAGGATCCCTAAATGTACCTTTGTACTTGCTGTCCAGCGACTGAAAAGCCTTAGTAATGGTCGTTCAGCATATGCCCATGGCCCGTAGTGCCTTAGACATGGTTGCCCATGGTCTAAAGCTTTTGGGTTTTCATTTTGGGGAATGTTTGAAGACTATTTAACAAGGAAATAGGCCTAGTAAGTGGGATTTGGCTTTTCAAGCTTATCTTAAGGTCTTTAGGTAAATTCTAACCCCTTTTAGCTGCCTTTGTAATTTAGGAGCTCATCTTGGCTGCTTTAGGCTTGTTGAGGTTGCCTTGGAGGCGCTATAGGTAAGTAGTTTCTACTTACTAAGCTTGTTTGACTGCATAAAGCATGCTCGCTTGTTTATCTGCTTTTATATTTGTATGAAATGTTATATATATGAATTGTTGTGTTGTGATCCTTTAAGTGCTTTGTATGAAGCATGAGTTGTATCTTCTGTGTTGCTTGAGTTGTATTCGCTTAAGAAGTATAAGCATGATAGGTACTTGTCTTAGGCGTAGTGACTGTTGAGTCGAGCATGATGAGTCCGATTGGCATGTTGCATGGGGGATGTGTAGCATGAGTCGGGTGTGAGAGCCACAGCACATGGTGCGTAATTCATGTGTAGCGGAGCGTGACGTGGAAATCACGTGGGTGTGAGTGCGGAGTGTGACGCGGAAATCACGTAAGAGTAGCGCAACACATGGCGCGGAATTCATGTGGGGTAGGTGTGGAACATGACGCGGAAATCATGTAAAATGCGCATCACATGGTGCGGAATTCATGTGTAGTGGAGCATGACGCGGAAATCATGTAGTTAGCGGAGCATGACGCGGAAATCATGTAGTTGCGGAGCATGACGCGGAAATCATGTGGAGTCTAGTGCGTGTGTTGCATAGCGTGAGATGCATTGCATGAGTTTGATGTTTTTAAGCATGTGGTTAGTTTTTAGCTTGAAAGCATGTTTCTTATTGTGGTTGTGTAACCTGTTGGATGCGTGTGTTGAGCATGTTGCTTGTAATGGTTGTATGTTTGTGGTTTGGTAAGTGTGAGCTGCTTACCAGTACCACGGTTGTACTGATACCCCCTTCCCCATCTTCCCCCAAACATTTTAGTTGTTGCAGGTTTCGATGACGAGCTGGATCCTGGTGAGGAAGAGGAGAACTTCGAGGAGGAACCCTAGGGCGTTTGGCTTTCTTTCCTATGTTTGATAGGCTAGAGTTGGTTATAGTTCCATTTTTGCTATGCTTGAGTAGACTAGTTTAGTTTCGTTGATTGTGGATCTGTTGGTGAGACTTGGTTTAGTTGTTTTGTTTATGATCCTAAGTTTAGTTCCATTGTTTTATCATTTTTTAAATAAAGTTGTTAGTTATCACTCTTTTGGGATCAAGTGCTGGTGTTATTAAAAGTTTAGTGAATATTGTGTTCCATTGCATGATTTGAGTTAAGGCGTGTTGCTACGAGACCTGACTCGTATAGAGAAGTAGGCTGTGGATCTGAAATGAAGTTGGTGGAGTTGAGTTGGTTGTTTCGAAGTGTTTTACTTGTTTATCAGGTGTTTGAAAAAATTGGTTCAGGCCATTTTACGCCGTTATGCTGCCGAAATTTTTGGTACATCCGGTTTAAAGTGGTTCAGTTCCATAGATAAGGGTTTAAGGGTTGAAGTAGCGTCTCTAGGCTAAAGCTTGGAAAATCTGGGGCGTTACAGATAAAATAGTCTGTGTGTTGGAGTGCTGATCTGTTTTAACATGGGGTTCTGAATCAAATGTTCAAACTGACTGTTTTTTTTTCCTAGTTTTTTAGGATATACGATTCACTTTGATTTAAGTTTTTTTTTTTTTTTTTTTTTTTTCACAAAACAAAAAAGTTTAGGATTTGGTATAGAAAAGTCATATTAGTTAACTTTTAGTACTGCCAAAATAAAAATTGTAAATGTTTAGTTCAAAAATCATATTAGTTTTTTTCTTTTTTTTTCAATAAAATCATTTGAAACAAACTTGAGTGTGGTAAATACAATTTCGTTTGAATGTTTTTTTGTTTTTTTGTTTTTTTGTTTTTTTTTAAGTTGGTTAACCTTCGATGTTGTCAAAAGTAGGGAAGAAATTTGACCTAAAAAAATGGTGAGTGCTTAGTTCAAAAACCATATTAGTTTTTTTGGGAAAATACACTTTTGGTCCCTGAGGAGGTTAGGTTTTATTAAAAAAATATTTTTTGATTTTTTTAAATAAAAAATATTTTATTATTTTATTATTATTTCTTTTTTCTTTTTCTTTTTTTCCTTCTTTTTCATTTTTTTCCTCCATCTTTATCTTCTTCCTCCATTTCCATCATCTTCATCTTATTCCTCCATTTCCATCTTCATGTTCATCATCTTCTTCCTCCATTTCCATCATCATCTCCATCTTCTTCCTCAACCTCAAACTCTATCTTCATCATTTTCTTCTTCCTCTAACCCTAATGGCGGCAATGTTTTCAACGACTTTTCCGGCGCTTGCCGACAAATTTCTCAACGACCAAAATTTTTTTCCTCGTTTTTTTTTTCTTTTCTTCTTTTTTTTTTTCTTTATTTTCATTTTTTATATTTTTCAAAATGAAAATGAGAATAAATATGAAAAAAAGGAAAAAAAAATCAGATGCTGGAAAAGTGGTCGGCGATCGCCGGAAAAGTCATCGAAAAAGTGGTCGGCGGCCGCCGGAAACTTCGTCGGCCGATGGCGACCGGCGGTCGTTGGAAAAGTCAAGGAGTCGCATGGAAGAAAAGAGGAGAGAGTTACTGTAGAAAATGGATAGAATAATCGGATGGGTTGAATGATGGTTACTGTAGAGAATGGATAAAATAATCGGGGGTAAAAACAACCCACCTTACCATTTATTTTTGTTGATGCCCCAAACACTGAATAGGTTATAATAAAGGGGGTTATTATAACCTATTCAGTGCCCCAAACAACCCCTTAATGAAAAAAAAATATATTTTAAATTTTTATGTAAATTTTTCAAACAAAAAAATATTTTTATAAATTATATTGTGGTTTCTTTTTGGAATTTGACTAAGACTTACAAAAATATTGTTAATCTTGAGAATTGTTGGTAAAAGAAATGGTCAATAAACATGCTTATGTTTTTTTTAATAGAAAATATAAAAGATTATTATAAAATATAACTTTTTAGGAATAGAAATTTTCAATCATTAAAGTCATCTATGAAATTACTGCACATATGTTTCAAAACGAAAGCAAAAAATCACATTTGATGATTAATGTGGAGGAAAATTTCTAGTATTACGTAGTACATACCAATTAACTTTTATTTATCTACAAGAAGAAAAGAGGGTGAATAATTCAACTTTAACACCAACAAAATGTTTTATTGAAGTTACATGATAGCCAATAACTAATGATTAAAAAAACTTTGAATTTCAAAGGGAGTAAAGGAGAAAAATAAGATAGATAGAGTTTAGTTATTGAAATGGATTGCAATTTAAGGTTTGTTATTTGTAGCTATAACAACTTTTTAAAAAAATTGTAAATATGAAAAATCTATTAATGATAGACATCATTGTTAGACTTTAATCACAATACATGTAGCTTTTTCGAGGTAGACTACTATTATTGATAGAATAGTCTATTAGCAATAATTGCAATTGTGATTGCTATGGGTGAATTTGGACCTAGCTCTAAGAAAGTCAGAATGATAGAAGCCTAGAGGAGAAACAAGCCCACGGAGGCCCAATGGAAGGGGAAAACCCTAATTTCAGCTATAAATAGAAGAGGTTCACCCCAAGGAAAGGGGACTGAACTAGGTATTTGTTCTCTTCCTCTTAATATACTTGCTGCACTCATGAACTCCTAACTGACTTAAGCATCGGAGTCTGTGTGGCAAGCACCACACCGGTGCTTAGTTTTCTCTTGTTTTGCAGGCCACGTCTTCCCCCCTTCAACAAATTTACCGTTGATGTCGTTTTGCAGGCCACGTCTTCCCCCTTCAACAAATTTACCGTTGATGTCACGTGAGGGTCAGGTGAGTTGCTTGGCCAAATTTTGGCATGAACAGTGATTAAAGTCTTTCATTGAAAGGCTTCTATCACTGATAGACTTTAATCTTGTTATATTTGCAAATGGTTTTGGCAAATCTATTGGTGATAGACATATATCATTGATAGACTTCAATCACAATGCATGCAGTCTATCAACAATATTTGCAATTGTGATTAAAGTCTGTCGTTGTTGATAGACTTTAATTTTCTTATATTTGCAAATGGTTTTGGCAAATCTATCTAAACTTTAATCACAATGCATATAATCTATTAATGATAGACTACTATCGCTGATAGAATACTCTATCAGTAATAATTATATACTTGTGATTGAAGTCTATGCTGACAGACTTATATCACTTATAGACTTCAATTTTGCTACATTTGCAAATAGTTTTACATTTTGTTATATTTGCAATTATTTTAGTCTATTTTTCTATTTGTGCAAACAACATAGAGTTTAGACTTCCTAATGCACATATATCCTCTTAAAACTCAATCCAATCCAACCCAACCCATTTGAAATTTTCTTTTACAGGGATCAAAAGTAATTATGTGGGAAAATTTAATCATCTATTAGTTTATATAAAATCACTCTCTAATATATCATAATTTACAAAATTTGGTAAATATCTCTGTTTGAAATAAGTTTTCAAGAAAATATGCGACTATATCTTCCTTCTCTATAATTTATTTTTTATTTCAAATAGATTGAAAATTTGATCGGTTCAATTTTTTTTCCTGAAAAAATTGTCTAATATTATATTATATTATATTAAATAATTTAGTGTAAATCATAAAAAAAAAAATTACGTAGATAAATTAACTTATAATTTATAATTTTAATTTTATAAAGTTTAAATAATTATCTTATATATTTCAAAAAAAAAAAATCCTATAACAAATTTATAAATCAATCAATAAATAAGTAATTAAAATAATATATCTACTTTCCTCATTATACTTGTTACAATAATTTGATATCAATTAACAAACACTATAATTTACTCATACTATCTTTCAAAAAAAAAAAAAAAAAACAATTACTCATACTACAGTTAAATTTCTTAAAAACACACCATTGATAACAATTATTTTAATACCATAATTCCTCCGAAATTAATTGGAGACCAATTTTATTTTTTATTTTTTGGTTGAAGTTGTGTGTAACAACAATCTAATATATGGTATTTCAAAAAAAGAAAATAAAACCTAATATATGGATGAAATGAAAATGGGAAGGGAAGATCAATGACAAAGAGGCACAATCATCGAAGTTTAAGAGAATATTTAAAGACGTGTTTACTTTTCAGTGCCAAAAACTGACATATATGACAATTATTTATTTATTTATTTATTTATTTAAGAGTCCTCATTTGTTTATGAATATATATTTGCAAAATTGTAATATATCTGTGGCAGTGATGGATGTTTTTATAGTGATTGCAAATTGCAGGTTTTTGATAGCGACTTTACGGTCCACAAGTTGTCTGTTGGACATGAAATCGCGACTTACTAGAATGGTTTTTCACCCAATTCCACATCAACTCATCCTGGGACCATAAACAAAAGACGTACATCCAATCAAATTACGAGATTTTTTCCCCCTTTTTAAGTCTCTTAATGATGCAACTAAATCTTCAACTTAATGAAATTAACACCTTCATTTACTTGTTAATCTCTGATGTTGTAAGATTTGTACAGAGATATGACTATATGAGTTATTCCCAAGGTTAATTTTTCTTCATTTTCTTTTTCTAAAATCCATGTTTTCCAAAGGTAATTATGCTAAAATAATATAGTTTCAAAAATATTACTTGACGAGAATAGAATACTCTTACTTGATATTGTGATCAGTTATCTATTAGAGAAAAGGTTTTAAAAGAGAAATCCATCCCGATCGCCAATTTATAATCACGGATTTGAAAAAAAGCTAAAAAATAAAAATAGTTAAAATATAGTCACACGTGAGAATTGCATGACACAAACATTTTTTGAATCTCCAATCTGTCCCTACACTGCATTAAGGATGGAACTCCTTTCCTTGTTTTAAGGATAGTCTATCTTCAAAAAAAAAAAAAAAAAAAAAAAATCTAGTCGCTTGATTTTAAATCAAATAATAAATCCTTTCTTGTCAAATCTTCTTGACGTTTGTGTTGGTATCGATGTTAGAGGCGAGGACGACTCTAGTAGACGAAGGCAAAATTCTGGTACTGGTGGAATTAGTGGAAGACACAACGACAAAAAGAGATCGGGATGGTGGTTTTGCTGCAGATTTGCGAGGACAACGTCCTTTACTGTACAATGGTGGCCCGTGAACGAGCAATTTTGCTGCTATGAGCTTTGATGTCGATACCAATCGTGCCAAGCAAAAGGTATGGATTGCCGGTTGAACCTCATTTTCAACCAACCAATCGGCACAACTGATGTGGCATTTCATTTTTTTTTCTATTAAGAAAAAAAAATCGATGGCTTCTTTCCTTAGAAAAAAATATACTATTTTAGAAAAAAAAAAACCATTTTTTTAGGGTTTTCTTATCTCCTATTTTCTTCGACGTTAATTGAAAAATATCACCCTAAACATTGTGTATATACACAATATTTGAATTATACATAGTATATTTGTGTTTTATATTTCTCAACAATTTTACATTTTTTAACATATATTGTATGGATGTTGAGGATAGATTCAAATAATTTTTATGTTGTAGAAGGTATTTTCATAAATTAGTAAAAATAATATTTACACTCTTGTTATCAAATATGATCAATTATTTTTCTAGAACAAAACTTATAAATATAATATGTTTAGAGGGTTAATGTTGAGGTTTTTCTTGTGGATGAACAATTTTTATGAGATTACGTAGTATTTGCGTAATGAGATTACACAGTATTTGTGTATTTATAGAATTGTCCAGTATTTACTTATCAAGCATTTTCATTGTTTCCGAATATTTGAATTTGAGATTTGTTTTAATCTATAATTATGGTATATTTGAATTTAAATATTCAAGAGATATAGGTGGTTATATTTGAATTTAAGATTTGTTATAATCTCATGTTCTATTTAAATTTAAATAATTCTCAACTAAGACTTTTCAACAGATTTTATTTTGATTTCTGTTTGAATATACCCGGCTGAAAAAAATGAAATCTTTCAAGTATTTGAGTCCTCTTTTTAGGAAGTTTTTGTTTATTGTCCTCAAAGGCATTTTAGTCAGTTCCATTAATTAGACAAATTAACATTTTTTTCCCTTTTTCCATTTTTACAATAAAAAAAAACTGTTTTTTTATTCAATTTAGCCTTTTTATTTGGGTCATTTTTACCATTAACCCTTAAATGAATCGTAATTGGGCCTCATCTCCTAACACTTAGATCTTTATTATAGGAAACACTATGCATATAGAAAGGCAAATTAACAATTTAGTTGTTGAATTATGATGGATATGTCTACTTAATTAGTTTTTAACTTGATTTTTTTTAAATCTTACGTATTCGGGTAAGAAAAAATAGGTTCTCCGTTTTCTCTCTAGACAAAGGTAGAAAGGGGCGGCCTTTGAGTGCCGATCAAAGTAGGAAGATTTTGGAAAGGAGGAAGAGGAAGTTGGCGTTCGACGGAAAATAATTTGGATGAGCCAGAACTGATACAGACGCTTGCCAATCAAAACAACAAGATGGGGGGATCTGTCCAAGCGGTGGAGAAGTCTCAGAAGGTTCTGGAAGAGATGGCGACCACGATGGTTTCCGATCAGGTTGAATCTGCAACGGTTGGAAAGTGAGAGAGGGGGGGGGGGGGGGGAGGCAGTAAACAAGGAAGGGAAGAATATCTTAAGATCTGCCATAAATCCCAACGACTCCATATTTAATGAGGGAATGATTAAGGTGAATTCCAATAATGCAAATATGGCAATCGGTCCAATAGTTAATCAGCAAGTCAAGGTGACATTAAGTGAGCTTGTTTTTATGGAATTAGATGGGCAAGAATCAGGAAAGGAAATTTGAGACAAGGGACCTTCGGTTAAGGGAAACATAAAAAAACAGAGAGAATTTTAAATGAGAATACTGAAGGGGAAGGAAAAAATAAAGTGGAAAAGACTTTTGAGGGCCAAAAAAGAGGAGGACCGAAAAAATTTAGTGTTAAATGATTATGAGTCTATAGTGGGACATAAACACAATATTGATTTGGAGGAAGAGTCTTCCAGTAGAAAGCGACCTATGGTTGAGAGTGTTCTTACTAATGCAAGATCAGTGGAGGCTGCTGGACAGTCCTGCCGGACACAATGAAAATCTTAAGTTGGAATGTCCAAGGGCTGGGGAACCCGAGGACATTAAGAGTGCTCCGACATCTTGTTAGAAGTCATGGTCCCCAATTGGTTTTCCTAATGGAAGCCAAGATTAAAAATAATGGAGTGGAAAGAATTTGTAGGGATCTTCAGTTTGAGTGTGGTATTGAAGTCCCAAGTGTGGGGTTGAGTGGTAGTTTAATGTTGTTATGGCAAAATGATACGGATGTAGTAATTCGATCTTATTCTAAGGGTCACATTGATGTGGTGATTAGAGATCTAAAAGGGAGATGGAGATTCACTGGCGTTTATGGTAACCCTTGTAAAGAGCTTTGCCATGAGACATGGGCTTTAGTGAATCGTCTCACTGACGTTCTAGGAGTCCCCTGGATATTAGGGGACGATTTTAATGAGATTACTAATACTGGTGAGAAAATGGGTGGCCTTACTCGTTCAGAGGGTCAGATGAAGGATTTTCGGAACTGTATTGACTTGTATGGTTTAATGGATCCGGGGTTTATTGGTCCAAAGTTTACTTGGTGTAGCAACCATTTTCAGACTGATCTAATATGGAAAAGGTTAGATCATTTTCTTCTAAATAATGAGATGCAAATGAGGTGTAGCTGGTTCAAAGTATGGCAGTTAGCTCGTCTAGCTTCCGATCATAAACCCATCCTAGCTAAATGGATAGATGATGATCGGGTGTGGGGAAAGGAAAAGAGAAAATGGCCGAAGCGTTTTGAAGAAGCTTGGATCAAATATGACGAATACAGAGAGATTGTGTCTCAAGTTTGGCAAGCGTCGAGTCACTTAGCTCGTAGATCTATTCAAGATAAAACAAGAATTTGCCTGAATAGGTTAGTGGGGTGGAGTAAGGCTAAATACGGTGGTTCTATTAAGGGAGCTATAGAGAAGAAAGAAAATGAGATACAAGATATCCAGAATAAAAATGATCATCAAAATCTAATTGAAATGGGGATCAAGGAGCAAGAGCTGGAAAATCTTCTCGAGGATGATGAGATTTATTGGAAACAGAGATCAAGGGAGGAATGACTTCAATGGGGAGATAGGAATACCAAATGGTTCCATATGAGAGCCAATAGAAGGAGGAAGACCAATAGGATATGTGGTTTGATGGATGAGGAAGGAAATTGGAAAACGGATGACTCTGAAATGGCGGGGGTCGCTAACCGTTATTTTCAATGTTTGTTCCAATCATCCAATCCAATGATGGAAGTGAAAGGGTTGGAATTCCCAATTCCGTTACAGCGGAAGCAATTGGACCGTTCGTAAATTAATTTTGTTCTACAAAATACCAATACATTGGCAAAAGGTTAAGCGGAGAAAAACATACCTCCGTTGACGACTCTGAATACTTCAACGGACACCACCACGAGGCTACCCTGCTATTCTCTGAGATTAGGAACGTAGTTGTGGGACTACTAATCTTGATTGGGAAAAACTCTTTGAGAGAAAATTTCTCTCTAGAGTTCTTGAGAGAATATGTGAGGGAGGCTAGAATGAGACCTTAGGGTTAGGGTTCTCATAACCTTTCCTTTTATAAGAAAGGAAACCCTAATGTGAGGTTAGGAAACAATCTTGACCGTTAGATCAAGATCAATTAATTAATTGATTAAATCAATTAATTAAATGTTAATTAATTAATCATATTAATTAATTAATCTTATGCACATTTAAATCTTATTTAAATGTAATTCCCTCACATAATATATATAGTTTAATTAAACTTAATTAAACCACATTTAATTAATTCAATTAAACTAATCAATTAATTAATTAATTTCATAATTAAATATCACTCATATTTAATTAATTACTCATTAGAATCATATTCTAATAATTCCCTCATAGACTATAGTTTAATTAAATCTCATTTAATTTAAACTAAATTGAATAATTAATTAATTCATGATTAATTAATTCATCTTCTAATTAAATACCATATATTTAATTAGACATATATTTGAACTCTTTCAAATATATTAATCTCTCAATTTAATAAAATTTAACTCAAATTAGACTTTATATTTTAATGCATCACCATACATTGTATTAATTTGTATCTCATACAATTAACTTAATTCCCAATATGAATTTGAACTATTCAAATTCTCTCAAGATATAATTGTTCCTAATTACTCTTTACGAGCTAGCAGGGGGACCTAATGGACCTACAGATTAGAAGCTCCAATGATATGAGGTTAACTGATTAAACTCATTAATCAGGTTAACCAATATTCATTAACTGTTCGTCATTCCACTAAAGACCCACAGCTGAACTCTTCTCACTGTAGAACATTTATGTGTCCACGGATATAGACCTATGCTGGTAAGTTAATCCTTCACGAGTGTCCGTAATCACAGCTGGGTCAAATTACCGTTTTACCCCTGTGTTACATCTGTCTCCTTAAGTACTAGCGCTCCTCTAATGAACAACCTGTTTATGGTCCAACCATTAAACATAAAGTCCTTCTAGGGCCAATGAGAGGGCGGGATCCCTTTGTTCAAGTCCCAGAGTCACCACTTAAGGGAACACTCATCTACTTCTCCTAGAAGCGGGAAGGAGTGAATTCCTTCTTGTATTGTCATGTCCCTAGCCTCCCACTCGGTCTTGTCCCCAAAAAGGAAGGCATATTGAGTCGGCGTATTGGCCACTCTCACTCATGCTAATCAAAGGACAATCTCTCATGACAAGGAGTTCATGACACACTCAGGATTAAGACTAAGTTACCTAGGTCATTCTATTGAAACAGTAACCTAACTAGTTAACGGTGTTATAACTAATGGTTGACTATTTCGTGGTCCGGTCTTATGCAAACTCATTGCATAGGATACCCCCGCTTGCATGTCTACTACATGGACGTTTTTGATCAATACATCTGTATCAAATACAAAGCGGACCGTATCTCATAGTGTTACCAGGATAAGGTACCCAACCTTATCCTTGTACCTATAGACCTTTTAGGTTGTTACTTGAACATCGATCCCCGTATGTCCCCACACAGAAATTTTCTCTCTAAGAGTTTTTCCCAATCAAGATTAGTAGTCCCACAACTACGTTCCTAATCTCAGAGAATAGCAGGGTAGCCTTGTGGTGGTGTCCGTTGAAGTATTCAGAGTCGTCAACGGAGGTATGTTTTTCTTCCCTTAACCTTTTGCCAATGTATTGGTATTTTGTAGAACAAAATTAATTTACGAACGGTCCAATTGCTTCCGCTGTAACGGAATTGGGAATTCCAATCCTTTCAATTGGTATCAGAGCCGATCGTAGATCTAATCTTGTTTCTCTGAAATTTGCATTGGTTTTTGGTGGGTATCTTTATGCATTTGATGAATGAAAGGTTTGCTAGTAGATGTTTTGGGTTTTTGGCATTAGATTTTGCAATTTTTTTATTGATTTGATCAATGTACGGGGCGGGTGTTTTGGGCGTTTTATTGCAAATCGAGTCTGTAAGTCCGTGTCTATCGATTGTGGCTTTTTCCTGTGAAAATCAGTGCGGATTTGGGACCAAAATCGAGGAAGATTGCTGCTGAAAATCGATATTTCTGGGTAAACAGAAGGCTGGATCTTAACGCTGAAATAAAAGAAACAAAAGTGGTTAACTATCATGATGCACGCATGCCACTTGTTGGTTGAGTCTCAGTTTGCACATTTGTAGCGCATGAGTTCGAGCCTGGTCGCGGATGAATTTTTATTAAAAAAAAGTTTTTGACAACTGCATTGACTAGGATTCGAACCAGAGCACATGCAGATGAACGTTAACATCATCTTACGTGAAACCAACTAGACCGTGGGGCGTTTATAGTTTGAAATCATTTTTAATGTATGGTTCAGGCGCGGTTCAAGGATATTAGACCGGTTATTGAATGGTTCTTGGCGTTTTTGACCATTCTGAGTAGGTTTTGGGCCGGTTCAGCACGTTGAGACCCAATTCAAGGCTGGTTCACGGCTAGGTAGGGTAATTTTAGATTAATTATTGTAATTTTTCTTATGTATTTTGTCATAGGATGCCAAAAACCCATCTACTTAGCTATTTAATTGCTTTATGAATGTCATATAGCTTAAAATCCCATCATAGGTTAAGCATATTCATGCATTTTTTTAATTATAATTGTTATAATATAAGTATTATGCATGAATTTAATTTTCATGGGTATTTAATATAAATTGTTATGATTAAATGGATGAAAATTGAGGAGCATTGAGAATGAAATTACTTTAGTAAAAATATAAAAAGTTATATTTATGAAAGTAATTTATATGCTTATTTATTTTCATGAGCTATTAATATAAAGTGTTATGTTAATGTATGAAAATGTGAATGCTTATTTTAATTTTCTTGGGTAATTAATTTAAGAGTTAGATTAATTGAAGAAAATTAATTTGAATTGAGCATGAAATTACTTTAGTTTTAAAAAAAAAAATATATGAGTTATATTTATATTTAAGTAATTAACGTGCTTAATTAATTTTCATGATATATTAATATAAATGTTATGTTAATGTATGAAAATGGTAATGCTTAATTTTAATTTTCTTGTATAATTAATTTAAGAGTTAGGTTAATTAAAAGGAAATTAAATTGCATTGAGCATGACATTACCTTAGATTAATATAATTGTGATATTTTTGGTATGTCATGTATGCTAATGTATGGTTTTATAAATTAATTAGAATTTGATTGTTAATTTATTCACCATAGTAGCATGTTATAGAGTTAATTCATTAAAATTTATAATAGTTATAAAATTAATGAATAGAAACCGTTAACCTATAACAAAGAATTGCATGCAAACATAGGATCTTAGGATAAATGTATTAATTTTAAAATGTTTAAAATTAATTAGACCTAAGATCACATTTCTAATAGGATTAGAATTATTCTTACTTAGAATTAAAATTTGTTTTAATTGACTAAGTAGGAAAAACATTACTATGATTATAAGGGAACTCCACCAGTTAAGTTATGTCTAAGGCTGGGGGTATTTAAGCTGACAGTTTACGGAACACCTCCTACCTGGGAACTGACCTGGAATACCGGAGTTGAATTAATCATAGCTAAATTTTAGCATGTAATGTCACTAGGTTTGTTGAAAGTGTTTAATGCACCTAGATCTTTAGAGTAAAGACCTTACATTACTGTGGTTATAAGGGAACTCTCTCGGTAAAGTTCTGTCCAAGGTTGGGGGTATTTAAGTTGACGGTTTACGGAACACCTCCTACCTGGGAACTGACCCGAACCTTGAGTTGAATTAACCATAGTAATGTTGACTTGCAATGTTGAGTTTATTAAAAGAAGTTTAATTCACCTAAAACATTGTGGTTGAATCCTTTCCATAATTGTTATAATAGGATCAGACTTAGATAGATTGACTTAGCCGAATTTTATCTAAGTTAAACAACCCTAAATTAACCTTAGGACATTTTCAGTGGGAGGAAAATTACAAAACGAGATTTAAATCAAGTTTTGCTCCTACATCCCTATATTCACAACGTGAGGTTCATGCTCGGCTTCGAATTGCCCTAGGAGCGGCCTCCCTTCGGAAAGTGTTTGCATGAATCAATAACAAGGTGAATGGGAAAATGTCTAGAGTAAGTGGGAGCGGGACACGTGTCAACGTATGCCTCGGTCTCCGCCCCTAGTTCACACCGTGAGAGTCCTATGATCCGCCTGCAGGTTGTCCTGGTGCAACCATCCCTTCGGAGGGCCTGATCATAGGATTCGGAACATCGTGAACTCCTGAATAGGATAGGAACTCTTAGGCTAATTACCAACAGTTGTCTTTCCCTTCGGTAGCCTGTTGGTGCGTGCCTCTGAGATCTGAAAGGGAGGGTTACACTTACGAGGATGAGTTAAATGTGTTAACTAATCCTTGACCGAACAACGGTAACTAAACGCTAACGGAATATGAGTTATTCTGGTGTTAGAGTTTGGTTGAGATTGTCTCGATTCAAAGGAGGAGTAGATGACCACCCTTCGGTGGCTGTTGTTCTAAACCTTTGAAGTATCTGATATCTTGCGAAAAGCAAGATTATTTATCCTCTAAACTTAAGCTAAAAGAAGGATACAAGGCCCTCAGATGCGTTATCTTAGCGCATAAAGAAAGAAAAAAAAGTGATTATTATAAGCGGCAAGCTATATTTGTGTATGCGATAAGAAATTATAAAATAGTGCGCTAACGCAGCTAATTTAGTTGTTTCAAGTTCCTTCTGAGCGCAGGCACACTCCCCTAGATGATCAAGAGACAGAAAAAGATGGATGAAAAGACAAGCTCTGACGCAAATGGCGCAGCCAGCACAAGTGAGAGAAAAATTAATGATTTGAACAAAGCAAGTTGCAATTACTCAGTAAAATCACTTTCCCTCTTCTATAAATAGAAGCTCAAGAAACAGAAGAAGGAGAGCTGGGCAGGGGGATTCATATCTCTGCTCAATAGGGAGAAGAAAGGCGATCAGCAAAAGAATCACAGGGAGAGCTGTGATTATGAGAAAACTTGCGTGTGAAATGTTTTATATTATGATATCTTGTTGTGCGCGCATGAGCTAACTTTCCTCTTCAAGGCCTAGCGCAAGCACCTCATGCGGTGATAAGTACATCTTGTAAGCGCATATTTTGATTTAAATGAAACATTGATTGGTTTCTGCTTAGTTGCGATAATCTTTTCATTACTAATCCCCGCTTGGCCAGCCGGATGTGGTAGCAGTATGCTTAATCCTTGACAGGTAACACATATGGATCTCTCTAAGTAGAACAAGTTAGCGCATGACATGTAGTCTTGGTAGTATTAAAATTATTACAGCTAAAGGATATTGCATGCTTGAACTTTGATTGCGTTGTGACCAACTCAGTCCCTTGTAAGTATTAAGAGAACTAAGCTTTACGCATAAACTAGTCAAATAATTAATTGATAGTTTATTGCTAAACGCATAAGGAATACCGGAAGGAAAACTTAGTGATTTTTTCTCACTTAGGCGTTAATAGATCAATTTATCAAAGTTAGCGCTACAAGATTCTTATGAACACATGAGGCTGCAACCGCAAAAGCCTTGATACTGCTCGCATTGTGAATTCTCCTTTAACTCTCATTACTTGTTTTCTTTTATGCAATTAGTTACTATTCAAATTATACCAACCCTCGTTTTTATTTCCTTGAAGAAATATTACACGTTTTGAGTCTTAAATCAGTAAACATTATTAAGGAACTTCTGTACTCTTTCCCTGTGGATTCAACCCTGGACTCACCAGGTATTACTTGATTTTGTCAGTTTATACTTGGATTGATTAAAATCTACGACTACTAAATTAAACACTCTGACAACCGATCAAGTTTTTGGCGCCGTTGCCGGGGAAAGAGGCAACAAAGGTCTATAATAATTTTGCTGATCTAACACTCCGTGTAATATTATCCACTGTGTTCCCTGTTGAGTCTTTTTTCTCCAGGTGACTCAAAGTTGTATGCGTGCCGCCAGACAAATCGATTTTGAAATAGATCCTGAGATTGATAGAACATATCACAGAAGAAGGAGAAATCGAAGATCTCGAATGCAAGCAGGAGAAATGGCACCACCATATCAGCCAAACAGACCATTAAATCCCATCTAGATGGCCGATGATAGGGCCAGAGGAATTAGAGACTATGCAGCCCCTGCAAATTGTAATTTCAATCCGGGGATAGTTCAGCCTACTCTAGAAACAGAAAGGTTTGAACTAAAACCTGTTATGTTCCAAATGCTAACAACTGCAGGGCAATTTGGAGGAAGTCTAGCAGAAGACCCACACTCTCACTTAAAGTCATTTTTGGATATTTGCAATAAATTTATTATTCCAGGAGTAACACATGAGCAATTGCAAGTTATTTTATTTCCTTATTCATTAAGAGATGCGGCGAAGGTGTGGCTAAACCAGCAAACAGCAAACTCTATCGCAACATGGAACGATCTGGCAGAAAAGTTCCTAGAGAAATACTTCCCTCCCACCGCAAACTCCAGATTGAGGAAGGAAATAATGACATTCGCGCAAATGGAGGATGAAACGTTGAGTGAAGCATGGGAACGATTCAAGAGCTTGCTACAAAGATGCCCGCACCATGGTTTACCATTATGTATTCAGCTAGAGACTTTCTATGTAGGTCTCAACAAGAATTCGCAAGTTTTGGTAGACTCATCCGCAAATGGGGCATTACTTAGAAAGACCTATGACGAAGCTCACGCAATCCTTGATAGAATTGCGCGCAATAATTATGAGTGGGGCACCGCGGAAGACAGAAGAAGGAGACCCATTAAAACCAACTCAGGAGGTTTTGAAATAGATCCTATGACTTCGGTAAATGCAAAGATTGATGCGTTGACCTTAAAAATGGATGCACTCACAGCTGGCACCGCACCTTTGATTGCGCAACTCAACGCAGTTGGATGCGGGATCTGCGGCGAAGGACATACGAATGATCAGTGTCCTTCAAACCCAGAATCAGTTTTCTATGTGGGACCGCAAGGAGCTACGCGCAACAACCCATATTCAAACAAATATAATCCAGGGTGGAGAAATCACCCGAACTTCTCATGGAATGGAGGCGGGAATAAACAGCAACAAGGTAATGTAAATCCTGCGCCAAGATTATTCAATTCTAACAATGATCAATCTTCGCAGGGACATTTTCAGCTCAACACAGACGGAGGAAACCAAAGAGCATCATCCTCGAATGCGTTGGAAAACATGATGAAGGAATTCATGGCCAGTCAAATGGAGTATATGGCCAAGAATGACGCAGTGGTTTAGAGTCAGGCTGCATCCCTTCGCAGTCTGGAAATACAAGTCGGACAACTTGCATCAGAGTTAAAAAATAGACCTGCGGGAGCACTGCCCAGTAATACGGAAGATCCAAAAGGGAAAGAGCACTGCCATGCGGTGACTCTTCGCAGTGGAAAGCAATTGTAGGTACATGAACCTGCACTGACACAAAATAATTTGCCTAAAAATACAGCCGCAGAAGATCATGACCAAACGAAAGAAGGAAAAGTAGCTGAGGATGAAGAATTCAAAAAGAAGGAGGCTCACGCAGAAAAAGAGCCTGACGCATATAAGCCCGCAATACCTTTTCCTCAAAGGTTGCGAAAGAAAAATGATGAGGCCCAGTTTAAGAAGTTTTTAAATGTTTTGCGAGAGCTGCATATCAACGTCCCACTTGTAGAGGCGTTGGAAAAAATGTCGAGTTATGCCAAATTCTTAAAAGACATTCTGATGAATAAACGACCATGGAAAGAATTTGAAACCGTTGCGCTGACAAATGAATGCAGCGCAATACTTGCCAACAAGCTTCCCCCAAAGTTGAAAGATCCTGGAAGTTTCACCATTCCTTGTTCGATAGGGGGCATCGATGTTGGTAAAACATTATGTGACCTGGGCGCAAGTATAAATTTAATGCCATTATCGTTTTACAAGCGCCTAGGGATTGGAGAAGCGAGACCAACAACCGTGACACTCCAATTGGCAGACAGATCCGTCGTTCACCCAGAAGGAAAGATTGAAGATGTTTTGGTCAAGGTTGACAAGTTTATTTTTCCTGCAGACTTTATTATCCTAGATTATGAAGCTGACAAAGAAATCCCCATTATTTTGGGAAGACCATTCCTGGCCACCGGTCAAACACTTATTGATGTACAAAAAGGAGAACTGACAATGCGTATGAACGATCAGAAGGTGGTTTTTAATATTCTCTCCTCGCTTAAATATCCTGATGATCCCAAAGATTGCGACATGGTAGCCCGCATAGACGTGTGCTCCCCGCAGAACATACTATTAAATGCGTTCAGCCCCATAGAAGAAGGAAACGAGGGAGAACAGATGGAAGAAAACTGCACCCTAATGCAGCATGAAGAAGTTATCCACATTCTGGAGCTGAAAGGAAGAATTCACACCACACCCTCTATAGTGCAACCTCCTGCACTAGAACTCAAACCATTGCCAACGCATTTGAAGTATAGATTCTTGGGAGAAAAAGAATCACTCCCAGTCATAATCTCATCAAAGCTTGATTCATCGCAAGAAAACCTGCTGATGAAAGTTCTCGCAAGGCACAAAAAGGCCATTGGGTGGAGTCTAGCAGATATTAAAGGTATTAGTCCTTCATATTGCATGCATAAAATTCGGTTATTAGACGAATCCAATGAATTTGTTGAACGACAAAGAAGGCTAAATCCGGCAATGATCGAAGTAGTACGAAAAGAAATAATCAAATGGCTCGACGCAGGCGTAATATATCCTATCGCAGATAGCAGATGGGTGAGTCCAATCCAATGCGTACCCAAGAAAGGCGGCATGACTGTAGTGACTAACGCAAATAATGAGCTGATTCCATCCCGCACCACTACAGGATGGCGAATCTGCATGGATTATCGCAAGTTGAACGCAAATACCAAGAAGGACCATTTCCCTCTTCCATTCATTGACCAAATGCTAGATCGACTTGCAGGACAAGCTTATTATTGTTTTCTCGATGGATACTCTGGGTATAATCAAATTACCATTGCGCCAGAAGACCAAGAAAAAACCACATTCACCTGCCCATATGGCACCTTTGCATTCAGAAGGATGCCTTTCGGACTATGTAATGCGCCTGGAACATTCCAGAGATGTATGATGGCCATCTTCTCAGAACTTCTGGAAAAATCTGTGGAAGTTTTTATGGATGACTTCTCAGTATATGGGAAGTCTTTCGCAGACTGTTTAATGTAGCTTGAGCAAGTATTGGAAAGATGCGAAGAAACCCACCTCGTGCTAAATTGGGAAAAATGCCATTTTATGGTGGAAGAAGGCATTGTCTTAGGCCATCGCATATCTAACGCAGGTATTGAAGTGGATAAGGCCAAAATTGACGTCATTGAGAAATTACCACCTCCTACATCTGTAAAGGGAATTCGCAGCTTCCTAGGACATGCAGGATTCTATCGCAGGTTCATCAGAAACTTCTCACACATTACAAAACCACTATGCGCATTACTAGAGTCAAACAAAAAATTTGACTTTTCAGAAGAATGCATTAAAGCATTCAAGAATCTGAAACTTGCACTAGTAAGTGCACCCATCCTCGCAACCCCCGACTGGAAGGAACCTTTTGTCTTGATGTGCAATGCCAGTGACGTGGCAGTAGGAGCAGTGTTGGCACAGAAAAAGGAAAAGATTCTGCACCCCATTTATTATGCCAGCCGAACATTAAATGAAGCACAAACAAATTATACAACAACCGAGAAGGAATTATTAGCGGTTGTTTTTGCGTTTGACAAATTTCGTGCTTATTTGATTGGCTCCAAAGTCAAAGTCTATACAGACCATGCGGCGATAAAATATCTGATCACAAAAAAGGACGCAAAGCCAAGATTGATTAGATGGATTTTATTGCTACAAGAGTTCGATCTAGAAGTCAAAGACAAAAAGGGGAGTGAGAATTTAGTTGCCGATCCTTTGTCGCGTTTGGAAAATCATGAGGAGGAAGATGCACCAAGAGTCCCAATCGCAGAAGAATTTCCTGACGAGAAACTTTTTATGATGGACGATGAAGAACCTTGGTTTGCAGACATTGCAAATTACCTTGTCTCAGGGGTCTTGCCAGAAGAATACTCAGCGCAACACCATAAGAAATTCTTTCATGAGATAAAATTTTATTTTTGGGATGACCCTTACCTCTATCGCAGAGGACCTGACCAAATCATTAGGAGATGCGTTGGCCAAAAAGATGCAATGAAGATATTAAAGGAGTGTCACGAAGCTCCGTACGGAGGCCATTTTGGAGGACAACGCACCGCAACCAAAGTTCTACAGAGCGGTTATTGGTGGCCGACCTTGTTCCAAGACGCAAGAAGACATGTTGAAAGCTGCGACAGATGCCAGTGCACTGGAAACATCAGCGCAAGAAATGAAATGCCTCAAAACTACATAATAGAAATAGAGCCGTTCGATGTTTGGGGCATTGATTTCATGGGACCTTTCCCATCGTCGCAAGGGAACCAATACATTCTCCTCGCAGTTGACTATGTCACCAAGTGGGTAGAAGCAATCGCTTGCATTAAGAACGATGCTGCGACCGTGGCAAAATTTCTCAAAAAGAATATTTTGGCAAGATTCGGAGTGCCACGCAGACTGATTAGTGATGAAGGGACCCACTTCATAAACAATATCATGGATAAGTTATTGCGAAAATACAATGTTAAACATCACATCGCAACAGCATATCACCCACAAAGCAAAGGTCAGGCCGAAGTCTCAAATAGGGAAATCAAGAGGATTCTCGAAAAAGTTGTCAGCGCCAGCAGGAAAGATTGGGCGCAACACCTAGATGATGCGCTATGGGCATATCGCACAGCTTTCAAAACACCCATAGGAACATCTCCATATGCGTTGGTGTTCGGAAAAGCTTGTCATTTACCCTTGGAATTAGAGCATAAGGCGCATTGGGCAATGAAGCGTTTAAACTTTGATTTAGAAGCAGCAGGACAAGAACGATTGCGTCAATTGTCAGAATTGGAAGAATTCAGAAGGTGTGCATATGAGAATGCCAAGATAAGTAAAGAAAAACAGAAGCAATGGCATGATCAAAGAATATACAAAAAGGATCTCAAAGAAGGTATGAAAGTATTACTATTCAATTCTCGTTTACGACTCTTTCCAGGGAAATTAAAATCCAGATGGTCGGGCCCCTACACCATTCATAAGGTATACCCATATGGGGCAGTAGATCTACATTCTACCAATGGAAAGAGAATTTTCAAAGTCAATGGGCAAAGAGTAAAGCCATACATCGAAGGAACTTTCAATGAAGCAGCCGAAATGATTCTTCTGAAAGATCCACCTTAAAGCAATAAGACAAAATAGGTCCGAGAAAACGCTCTCAGCTGCGTCAGGACCTAGCGCAAGGTAAGAGCATGACAGGTTAGAAGTTGTAAATATTTTCTCTCCGCATGTTTTGTTTTATTTTTAATATTTTGATAGGTTGAGCTTTAGAAAGAAAACTTCATCGCATGGTTGGCTCATATGTTTCTTTTCAATAACATAGAATCACTGCGTTAGTAAAGTTTTGTCGCAACAGAACCTTAGAAGGAAAATCCCATCGCATGTCCAAATCCATCCGTATTATTTTTGAGGCATAGCCATAATCATGACAGCATTTAAGGAAATGCACTAACCCCTGTCTTATCACGTTACCCAAGGCAACCGCTCACATTCCCCCATAATAATCATGATCACCCACTTACATGGGATGAGAAAGGGCACCAGACCCCAGGAACGCATGCTTTGCGTTAAGTTATAAAATAGGGATGCGACTTCACTTCGTCTTCTACATTTGCTCGCAAAACCCTAGAACTCCTTGCCTTCCTTCCAGTGGAATTTTCCTCTGAAACTCTCCAAAAAAAAAAAAAAAATCAGCCATGTCCGACTCACAGAACCTCTCGATTGCCGGATATGCGGACGACGCTCCTCCATCCTCACCGGAGGTGGAAGGGCCGCACAGAGATGTGATTATCTCCTCGGATGAGGAAGGAAGCAACCCACAAAATATCAACCAAATGGAGGAAGATGAGCCAGAAGTCGTCGACGGAGAACCACCCATTGCTAACACAGACGCTCAACTCACCACCGCTCCATCATCTTCAGGCGCAGACGAAGTACTCAACATCGCCCCACTAGACACATCCACTTTCTCCATCCAACCTGTCACCCTTCAGGCAGCCCCAAACGTCTCTGCCCCTCGAAACCTAACCCCCTTTCCATCACCATTCCTGTCGGTTGCCCTCCCTCCGCTTCCAAACCCTTCCACTACTACAGCCCAAACCACCGATCCTTCCCCTTCCTCCGTCCCGACTGAAACCATTTCCACTCCTCCACCACCATCATCTTCCACGAGCACCACACTACCGCAGTTCTCAGAGCAACAGGTCGCCGCATGGAACGACCTACTAGAAGAACTAGGCGAAGAAGGCAATGAAATTCGCCAACGAGAACAAAGAAAGGCTGCCGCCGCAGAAACAAGTGCGGCAAACAGAGACGAAGGATCAAGCAATGCGGAAACCGCACTTGCCGCAGACATTGCTGCACACAACCTCGCTGCCATTGCAGCAGCCATGGAGGTAGAGATGTCTGATTCGGAGGATGAAATCCCCCTCACTCGTCGCCGCAATATCCAATCTACAGGGGTGGTCATCAGAGAACCGTCTGAACAACCTGCGGCGGCCCCTAGTAGAAAACGGAAAGCGCCCACCGCAGCCAAGGACAAGGGAAAACAGAAGGTGGGCGCAAGCAGAGAGCCAGAAGCCACAGATTGGGGGAAATTCCAAGAAGAGCGAGGATTTAGTTGCCCCCTGCCGCAGGCAACGACTGATCAAATTTCCCAGTGCAAGTGGGAAACAGTCTGCGAGAATCCCAGATCCTATGCCCCTGCGCTTGTCCACGACTTTTACCACACGCAATGGCGAGAAGAAATTGATGAAGTCCTGGTTCGCGGCCACGCCATCGCCTTTTCTTCCTCCCACATAAACAGCGTATATGAACTACAAGACATTCCCAATGCAGAAGGCAATGCGCTCCTTGAATGTCTGGAAGATGATTTTCTGAGCACAGTACTTCTTGTGGTGGCAAGGCCTGGTGCCAAATGGGATGGGCATGGAGCAGCAAGGACACTCAAATCGCAACTACTCGACTTTGAGGCCACACTTTGGATGCACTGGGTTAAGAATCGCATCATGCCCACAACGCATGACGCGACATTAAGCCTACAGCGAGTAGTCCTTGTCTATTGCATAATGAAGGGGATTCCAATTGACCTCGGACGCATCCTCGTAGACACCCTGCGCCAGACAGCTGCAAAACCAAAGGGCGCCAAATTTTGTCCTGGACTGGTCACATCCCTCTGCCGCGCATCAAATCTATTGCCCGCAACAGACGAAGAAATCCGCACGATGCGAAAGGATTTTGATGAGCATTGGTGGGCGCGTGTCACCAGCACGCGCAATAAGCGGCTACAAGAGAGCATGCCGCAGTCAGTCCCTGCGCCCCAGCCTACTGAGCCTTCACAGGCGTCTAAACCGCAAAGGAAGAAGAGGCGCAAACAGACTGCGGGCAGATATCCACCACCAGCCGCAAGGAACTCCCATTCCACTCAACCAGCACAGGAAACTACTGTTTGTGCCCAACCTCAGAGACCCTTGCCAGAAAATTTGCCACCACCACCACCACCAACAATTAATCTCAACCAACCTCCCCCTCCGCCCACTGCAGATCTGCGACCAGAAGAGATTTTTGAAGCCACTTTACCAAGCCCTCCTCGCAATAATGAAGAACCTGCTCCACCACCAACGCCGCATACAACCGCTTCTGCGAGCACAGGTCAAGCTGCGCCTGACTTAACAGTTGATATCGACGCAGCTCTTATCTTTTCTCAGATGCAACAGATTCTTCAAGAAGTTATTCAGCCCTTGCAGAGGCAGCAGGAACGGTTGTGCCAGCAGCAGGAATTAATGCGTCAACAACAATTCGAGTTATCGCAGAGAGTTAACGCATTGGTCCTCTTTCTCATGCGATGGACTGCAAGTTTTGGCCACCTGCCTATTACACCCAATCTATTTGCACAGCCAGCTGAACAACAACGGCCCCCTAGCGCCGGCTCAGCCCAAATGCGTGGAACTATGCCTCCGCCTGTGCCAAGAGAGCCACGAGCACCTCCACCTCCACCATCGCAGGAATAATCATCTACTTTCCTTATCATCCTTTGTTTTCTTTTTTTAATGCGCTCTTGTTTATAATTTTGGATTGCAATGCATTAATATAACCAGCTGTTTATCTCATCGCACTTTTTTTTCTCTCTGCCCTCCACTTACATGTCTTTATCTAGCAAACTCCTTGCCTTAGCTTCTTTGTTTTTAATCCGCGCTTCTTTTTTCTGAATTTTCTTCAACACATTACTTAAATAAATTTAACTTTTGTCTTCATTTCCTCAGACCTTAAAGAAAATTTCCTCGCATTTTCGACTTGTCGCCACTCAGCCTTCTTCTGCTTCAAGTCCTTGTGCTTCAAAGTAAGTTTGGGGGACCATGAGGACATTGTCCATATTAAGTTTGGGGGAATCAACGCATAAATAACTAATTTAATAAATAATGAGTGCGTTCCTCTAGGTATGCGGCATGTTTGTAGCCAGGGGTATTTATGACACCCATAGTTTGCCACTGCGCGAAGACAAAACGCAACCCATGAACGTTGAGGACAGTAAAAAAAATGCAATACCCGTAGTTGGATACCTTTAATCACAAATGTGGGTAAGCCAAAACGAAAGTATGCATTTTGATGTCCAACTGATTGCTTTCTGCTTAAAAAAAAAAAAAAAAACTTGGAGGATATATATATCTTTTTATGCGTCCAGGGCAAGGAAGATTGGCTGAGTCAGCGCAAGGATGAATCTAAGCACAAGGAGCCTTCTTTAAGCAATGGAGAAAAATTGGCAAAAGTCAAATCTATTTGGGTAATGTGTGCGAGAAAAAGAAGAAAAAGGATGCCAAGATCGCAAGCAATAAAGAGCTGAGTAATTGCTGCAAGGTGGATAACAGACATTGCTTGGGGACAAGCAATGGTTTAAGTTTGGGGGTTTGATATCTTGCGAAAAGCAAGATTATTTATCCTCTAAACTTAAGCTAAAAGAAGGATACAAGGCCCTCAGATGCGTTATCTTAGGGCATAAAGAAAGAAAAAAAGTGATTATTATAAGCGGCAAGCTATATTTGTGTATGCGATAAGAAATTATAAAATAGAGCGCTAACGCAGCTAATTTAGTTGTTTCAAGTTCCTTCTGAGCGCAGGCACACTCCCCTAGATGATCAAGAGACAGAAAAAGATGGATGAAAAGACAAGCTCTGACGCAAACGGCGCAGCCAGCACAAGTGAGAGAAAAATTAATGATTTGAACAAAGCAAGTTGCAATTACTCAGTAAAATCACTTTCCCTCTTCTATAAATAGAAGCTCAAGAAACAGAAGAAGGAGAGTTGGGCAGGGGGATTCATATCTCTGCTCAATAGGGAGAAGAAAGGCGATCAGCAAAAGAATCACAGGGAGAGCTGTGATTATGAGAAAACTTGCGTGTGAAATGTTTTATATTATGATATCTTGTTGTGCGCGCATGAGCTAACTTTCCTCTTCAAGGCCTAGCGCAAGCACCTCATGCGGTGATAAGTACATCTTGTAAGCGCATATTTTGATTTAAATGAAACATTGATTGCTTTCTGCTTAGTTGCGATAATCTTTTCATTACTAATCCCCGCTTGGCCAGCCGGATGCGGTAGCAGTATGCTTAATCCTTGACAGGTAACGCATATGGATCTCTCTAAGTAGAACAAGTTAGCGCATGACATGTAGTCTTGGTAGTATTAAAATTATTACCTCTAAAGGATATTGCATGCTTGAACTTTGATTGCGTTGTGACCAACTCAGTCCCTTGTAAGTATTAAGAGAACTAAGCTTTACGCATAAACTAGTCAAATAATTAATTGATAGTTTATTGCCAAACACATAAGGAATACCAGAAGGAAAACTTAGTGATTTTTTCTCACTTAGGCGTCAATAGATCAATTTATCAAAGTTAGCGCTACAAGATTCTTATGAACGCATGAGGCTGCAACCGCAAAAGCCTTGATACTGCTCGCATTGTGAATTCTCCTTTAACTCTCATTACTTGTTTTCTTTTATGCAATTAGTTACTATTCAAATTATACCAACCCTCGTTTTTATTTCCTTGAAGAAATATTACACGTTTTGAGTCTTAAATCAGTAAACATTATTAAGGAACTTCTGTACTCTTTCCCTGTGGATTCGACCCTGGACTTACCAGGTATTACTTGATTTTGTCAGTTTATACTTGGATTGATAGTTTATTGCCAAACACATAAGGAATACCAGAAGGAAAACTTAGTGATTTTTTCTCACTTAGGCGTCAATAGATCAATTTATCAAAGTTAGCGCTACAAGATTCTTATGAACGCATGAGGCTGCAACCGCAAAAGCCTTGATACTGCTCGCATTGTGAATTCTCCTTTAACTCTCATTACTTGTTTTCTTTTATGCAATTAGTTACTATTCAAATTATACCAACCCTCGTTTTTATTTCCTTGAAGAAATATTACACGTTTTGAGTCTTAAATCAGTAAACATTATTAAGGAACTTCTGTACTCTTTCCCTGTGGATTCGACCCTGGACTTACCAGGTATTACTTGATTTTGTCAGTTTATACTTGGATTGATTAAAATCTACGACTACTAAATTAAACACTCTGATAACCGATCAGTATCGTTGCAAAAACTAAATCAATAGTTTTATAGGGTTTCTTTGATTGCTTATTTGTTTTTGTAGAATTTGACTGGATTATTTGTGATGGGTTAGTGCAATTAATAATACAAGTAATTTGTTACTTCACCAATGATATAATAATTTTATGTGTATTGTCTTACGTCATTTTATAAATAACGGTAATACAACAAGCTTAAACGACAAATTGTGGTAAATAAGTCTAGGATTATTCTTAACTGAGGAATGTCCTCATGCCCCATATGTTTAATTCATTAAGAATTGTTTCTTGGTGAATATGACATAGAACCCTGCTTAGCAAAAAGAGAACTTGTTCAAGACCGTAATTTTCATTTACTTATCTTGAAAACGTGATTAGTGAAGAATAATGATTCTCCCTGAATACTTGATTCAGGGGCCACAAATCACGTGTGTTCTTCTTTTAAAGGAATAAGTTCCTGGAAACAGCATGCTGCTTGTGTAATAACTCTCAAAGTTAGAATTAGAGAGGTTATTTTGGCTATAGCAGTGGGGAACATTAAGTTATTTTTCTCAGTGGGAGAAAATACATATTATTAGATAATGTGTATGTAATTCCTAAGATCAAAAGAAATTTGATTTCTGTGTCTTATTTGCTGAAACAATGTTGCTCTTTACCTTTCTCTCCTAACGCAGTTTTGTTTCAAGAAAGGGAGTTGACATTTGTTTAGCTTTACTGGAAAGTAACCTAAATATTTTAAGACTAATCAAGAAGTAAAGCAGTCATGAACACTGGGTTGTTTAAGACTGCTACTACTCAATGTGAAAAGAGGCAAAGGATTTCTCCTAAAGGAAAATACCTTTCTTTGGTTCTGAGGTAGACCATGTTAATCTTAATTTGATTGAGAGATTGGTCAAAAGTGAACTTCTAAGCGAGTTAGAAGATGACTCTCTACTACATTGTAAGTCATGCCTTGTGGGCAATATGACTGATAGATCTTTTACTGGAAAAGATCTAAGAGCCAAAGAGCCCTTGGAGCTTGTACATTTGGATCCTTGTGGTTCAATATGTTAAAGCAGTGGGAGGGCATGAATAATTCATCTCTTTTGGGTGATTATTCAAAGGTATGAGTATCTTTACCTAATGCAACTTAAGTCTGAAGCTCTCGAGATATTCGAATGGGCTTAGGACTGAAGTTGAAAACTTGTTAGGTGAGATGATAAAAACACTTCGATCTGATCAAAGTGTTGAGTATAGGGATTCGAGATTCCAGGACTATTTGATAGTACATGGGATCACACCCTAAATCTCATTTAGGAGAAATAGAACCCTATTGGATGGTCTGGCTCGTTTTGGGGTCATGCAGTATTGACTGCATTGCATACTGCAGTAGGGCAACCCCAAAGGAAACGAGAAGATGATACTTCTTCAATTCACAAGAGAATAAAGAATTTGGATCGAAAAATGCTAAATTCTCAGAAGAAGTCCACATAAAAAATCATAAACCACATAGTAAAGTCGGTTTAAGCAAGTTAACTAATGAAGCTACAGTAACATCCACAAGAGTTGTTGATGAGGTTGGCTATTCAACAAAAGTTGTTGATGGACCAGTGCATCTGGTCAGACACATCCATCTCAATAGTTGAGAGTGCCTCGATGTAGTGGGAGGGTTGTTTTATAACCTGAACGTTGCATGGGCTTGATTGAAGCCTAGGTCGTCATACCTGATGATGGCATAGAAGATTCATTGTCTTTTAGAAAGAAAATGAATGATGTTGACAACGATCAGAGGATTAAAGCCATGGACCTAGAAATGAAGTCTTTTGTATTTCACTTCCATTTGGGATCTTATAGATCTGCTTGATGGGTAACACCTATTAGTTACAAGTGGATTTACAAGAGGAAACGAGACATTCATGTCTTAACCAGAAGGGTTCATACAACAAGATCAAAAGCAAAAAGGTTTGCAAGTTTAAGTGATCCATTCATGGATTGACATAAGCATTCGATCTTGAAATATAAAATTTGATATAGTGACCAAATCTTTTGGCTTTAATCAGAACATTGACGAGTCTTGTGTTTACAAGTAATCATCAATAGTTCAGTAGCTTACTTAGTGTTGTATATGATTGATATCCTAATCATTGGGAATGATGTAGGTTATCTTACTGACATTAAAAGAGGCTAGTAGCTCATTTCCAAATGGAAATTTGGGAGAAGCCGAGTTTGTTCTTGGGATCCAAATCGTTAGGAATGGTAAGAACAAAAAGCTAGCCTCGTCTCAAGTGACTTATATCTACAAGATGTCAGTTAGATATAAGATGCAGAGTTCCAAGAAGGGTTCACTACCTTTCAGGCGTGAAATTCTTTTTGTCTAAGAAACTGTTTCCTAAGACACCTCAAGAAGTTAAGGAGATGAGACGAATGCCCTATGCAATAGGGATTGTCAGCAAGCATCAATCTAATCGAAGATTTAATCATTGGAAAACTGTTAAGAATATCCTCAAGTATTCGAAGAGAACGAGGAACTATGTGCTCGTGTATGGGACTAAGGATTTGATCCTTTCAGGATACACTGACACAGATTTTAAGACTGATAAGGATTTGAGTAAATCTATATCAGTATCTATGGTCACTCTTTACGATGGAGCTATAGTATGACATAATTACAATCTTGACCGTATAGGCCGAAAACATAGCTGCTTGTGAAGTAGCGATAAAGACTGTATGGCTTAGAAAGTTCTTGATTGATTTGGAATGTGTTCCAAATGTGAACTTGCCCATCACACTTTATAGTGATATAGTGGTGTTGTGGCAAATTCAAAAGAACATCGCAGCCCAAGACAAGCAGACACATTAAATTGAATGAAATATTGTTGATTCATTTACAAAGACTCTCTCGGCTAAAGTGTTTGAGGGTAATCTAGAAGGTCTAGATCTACGAGATATGTACAAAGGTGTAATCTAGGGCAAGTGGGAGAAATGTAATGGGTATAGTGATACCATTATGTAATGGGTATAATGATGCCCTAGTTTATTGTATTTGTACATTGTATATGTTTTATACATGTATTTATACACCCACTGCTATATAGATTATTGTACATCCCACTAAACTAGAGTTTTAGTTCAAGTGAGAGTTGTTGGGTTTTATGCCCTAAAACTCATAGATAGTGAATGTAAACAAATTGTATACTTGTTTCAATAAAGTGTTATTGAGTTTCTACAATAAAGTGTTATTGTTAAATATTGCACAATTTGACCTAAATCTGATAAACTAAGATCCAAGGTTGTTTGTATGTAACTTGAACTAGTATGTGGGGACATACGGGATCGATGTTCAAGTAACAACCTAAAAGGTCTATAGTACAAGGATAAGGTTGGGTATCTTATCCTGGTAACACTATGAGATACGGCCCGCTTTGTATTTGATACAGATGTATTGATCCAAAAGGTCCATGTAGTAGACATGCAAGCGGGGGTATCCTATGCAATGAGTTTGCATAAGACCGGACCACGAAATAGTCAACCATTAGTTATAACACCGTTAACTAGTTAGGTTACTGTTTCAATAGAATGACCTAGGTAACTTAGTCTTAATCCTGAGTGTGTCATGAACTCCTTGTCATGAGGGATTGTCCTTTGATTAGCATGAGTGAGAGTGGCCAATACGCCACTTCAATATGCCTTCCTTTTTGGGGACAAGACCGAGTGGGAGGCTAGGGACATGACAACACAAGAAGGAATTCACTTCTTCCCGCTTCTAGGAGAAGTAGATGAGTGTTCCCTTAAGTGGTGACTCCGGGACTTGAACAAAGGGATCCCGCCCTCTCACTGGCCCGAGAGGGACTTTTTGTTTAATGGTTGGACCATAAACAGGTTGTTCATTAGAGGAGCGCTAGTACTTAAGGAGACAGATGTAACACAAGGGTAAAACGATAATTTGACCCAGCTGTGATTACGGACACTCGTGAAGGATTGACTTACCGGCATAGGTCTAAATCCGTGGACACATAAATGTTCTACAGTGAGAAGAGTTCAGCTGTGGGTCTTTAGTGGAATGACCCATAGTTAATGAATATTGGTTAACCTGATTAATGAGTTTAATCAGTTAACCTCATATCATTGGAGCTTCTGATCTGTAGGTCCATTAGGTCCCCCTGCCAGCTCGTAAAGAGTAATTAGGAACAATTATATCTTGAGAGAATTTGAATAGTTCAAATTCATATTGGGAATTAAGTTAATTGTATGAGATACAAATTAATACAATGTATGGTGATGCATTAAAATATAAAGTCTAATTTGAGTTAAACTTTATTAAATTGAGAGATTAATATATTTGAAAGAGTTCAAATATATGTCTAATTAAATATATGGTATTTAATTAGAAGATGAATTAATTAATCATGAATTAATTAATTATTCAATTTAGTTTAAATTAAATGAGATTTAATTAAACTATAGTCTATGAGGGAATTATTAGAATATGATTCTAATGAGTAATTAATTAAATATGAGTGATATTTAATTATGAAATTAATTAATAAATTGATTAGTTTAATTGAATTAATTAAATGTGATTTAATTAAGTTTAATTAAACTATATATATTATGTGAGGGAATTACATTTAAATAAGATTTAAATGTGCATGAGATTAATTAATTAATTAACATTTAATTAATTGATTTAATCAATTAATTAATTGATCTTGATCTAACGGTCAAGATTGTTTCCTAACGTCAAATTAGGGTTTCCTCTCTTATAAAAGGAAAGATTATGAGAACCCTAACCCTAAGGTCTCATTCTAGCCTCCCTCACATATTCTCTCAAGAACTCTAGAGAGAAATTTTCTGTCTAAGAGTTTTTCCCAATCAAGATTAGTAGTCCCACAACTACGTTCATAATCTCAGAGAATAGCAGGATAGCCTCGTGGTGGTATCCGTTGAAGTATTCAGAGTCGTCAACGGAGGTATGTTTTTCTCCGCTTAACCTTTTGCCAATGTATTGGTATGTTGTAGAACAAAATTAATTTACGAACGGTCCAATTGCTTCTGTAACGGAATTGGGAATTCCAATCCTTTCAGGAAGATATTAACATCACATTGGATTCAATCCCTTCGAGTATCTCTGAGGAGCATAATAGTATCCTCACTCGGAACTTCACTAAGGAAGAGATTGAAGTTGTGGTTAAAAAGATGCATCCGACAAAAGCCCCTGGCCCAGATGGTATGCAGGCTATCTTCTATCAAAGATATTGGGACATTGTTGGGGATGACGTCAGTGAGTGTTGTTTACAATTTCTCAATGGGACAGATAGATTGGAGGAGCTAAATCAGACCTACATTGCTTTAATCCCTAAAGTAAGAGAGACTAAGTCTATGAAAGATTTCAGACCTATCAGTCTTTGCTCGGTAATATATAAAGTGATCGCTAAAGTGCTTGCAAATAGGATGAAACAGGTGTTGGGTACAGTTTTCTCTCTCAGTCAGTGTGCCTTTGTGCCAGGACGTTTAATCACGGACAACACCATTTTAGGCTTTGAATGCACTCATGCGGTTAAAAGTAAAAGGAAAGGTAAAGACAGGGTGGCAATGCTAAAATTAGACATGAGCAAGGCATACAATCGGGTAGAGTGGGTTTTCATTCAGAAAGTTATGGAAAAGATGGGTTTCAGTGACAGATGGACTGAATTGATTATGCGATGCGTGGAGTCTGTGAGCTTCAGAATTCTTCTTAATGGGATCCCTCAGGTGAAGGTCGTTCCAAGATGAGGTCTCAGGCAAGGAGATTCTCTCTCCCCTTACTTATTTTTGATATGTGCAGAAGGCTTGTTTAGCCTTTTAAATAGATCAGAAAGTAGGAGGGAGCTTTCAGGTTTGCGTATTAATAATCATTGTCCTTTTATTACTCACTTGTTTTATGTTGATGATAGCTTATTGTTTTTCAAAGCATCTGAACAAGAATGCAGGATCATTAAGGATATCTTAAATATATATGAGTGAGACTCGGGTCAGACTATCAATTTTGAGAAGTCTAACTTCATGGTGAGCCCTAATGCGAACGAAGTCCAAGTGCACAAGATTCAGGAGATTTTGGGAGTTCACTACAAGGAGAATTTGGGTCAATACCTTGGCCTACCCTCTCAAAACGCTCGCAACAAAAAGTAAATCTTTGACAACATCAAGAACAAAGTTTGGAAAGATTTGCAAGGATGGAAAGGGAGGTTTTTTTCTTCTACTGGCAGGGAGATCCTCATTAAAGCTGTTGCTCAAGCAATTCCAAATTATGCTATGAGTTGTTTTAAGTTTCCTATATCTCTATGTAACGAGTTAAATTCTATGTGTGCTAGGTTCTGGTGGGGCTCCACGGAGGACAACAAGAAGATCCATTGGAGAAGCTGGAAAAGATTATGCGCAAACAAGACTCAAGGAGGGATGGGATTTCGAGACATATCTATCTTCAATCAGGCGATGCTTGCGAACCAAAGTTGGAGAATAATTTGGTTTCTTGATAGTCTTTTGGCTCGAGTACTTAGAGGCAAATACTTTAAAACGGGCCACTTTCTAAAAGCACCATTGGGGCACAATCCTTCATACACTTGGAGAAGTATTATTTGGGGTCGTGATATGTTTAAAAAAGGCCACCAGTGGAAGATTGGGAATGGGGTAAATGTGGAAGTGGCAACTGACTCGTGGATTCCAAAGAAAGAAAGTGGAAGGCCCATAGTTGTTCATCCTGATATCCAAGACTTTTGAGTGGCTCAACTATTAACGTCGAATGGCTTATGGAATTAAGAGTTAGTGAAAGCTTCATTTACAGAACGCGGATGCGGAAGCTATCTTAAACATCTTGATAAACGCTTATAGCAAGGAGGATGAGATTATGTGGGACCTGGACCCAAAAGGCTTTTTCTCTGTCAAGTGCGCGTATAGATTGGGTGTACAACTTCAATCTTCTAATGAAGCTTCGGTTTCAAATTATCAAAGACAAGAACATCTTTGGAAACGCTTCTGGAAAGCTAACGTCCCGCCAAAAATCAAAATCTACGGATGGAGGATCCACAACGATATCCTTCCTACTCTATCCAATTTGTTAAAGAGAAGAATGAATGTTAATCCGTTTTGTTTTCATTGCAGGAACCGAATTGAGACGACAAGTCATCTATTTTGGGAATGCAAAGTAACAAAGGTAATGTGGGATCGGTTTTGTCCTCTAACTAATGTTGGCTCGTTTGTTGATAGGGCAGGTTGGTCACCAGCGGATTATTTGGGCTATATCTGGGAGGAAAGAGGAGAGGACCCAAGTGCGGAAGACATATTGGTAAAGAGCTTAGTCATCTGTTGGCAGATATGGAGTTATCACAACGAGATTGGCCACAATAGACTGAACACAAAGACAGAGCAACTGGAAAGGAACATTCAGAGATATTGCGAGGAATTTTCTAAAAGTCAAAGAACGTACCTTCGGACTGCAGTCAACTCCATGGTCGAATAAAACCAGATTCAGAAGGACTCGTGGATTCCGTCGTCGACAGGGGTCTGGAAGCTAAACAGTGACGCGTCATGGCGAGAGGACTTAGGCTGCGGTGGCCTTGGATGGATCCTTAAGGATGATGAAGGACGACCAGTGCGAGCAAGATGCTAATCGACGAACAAGAAATGGAAAATCTCCAAGCTTGAGACGTGGGCAGTGTGTGAAGGACTAAATCGATTCCCCCAGGCGCTCCTCCCGTGCGAATAGATGATAACTCAATTATTGAGCTATATTTTATAATATTTTAGTGTTAGTCTTGAGGATTATTTGGCCAATTTTATGTACATTTGGTTTAATTTTGTAGGAATCAAACTTTTGGATGGAAATTGAAGCTTTTGATGAATATCGGTGATTTGGAAGCAAAAGAATTTAATCAAGTGAAGAAATGAGAGAAAAATGCAATGAGTCAACCTCCCAATCCGAGAGGGTAGCGTTGAGACGCTACCCTTGGGCGTCTCAATGCGTTTCAACGCTACCCATAAGGCAGAATGCACGTATTTGAGGCAGCATCGAGACGCTACTTCCACAGCGTCTCGACACTGCGACACTTTCCTTAAAATTCTAGGGCGTACGCGCAACAGCGTCGAGACACTGTCGCGGCAGAATCTAGGATATAAATTGAAAACGATGCAACTGAGAGGGGTAAGGCTTTTTGGAGAGAAAAATATGACTAAAGAGAGGGAAACTCGACCAGAACGCTGAGGAGACTGAGGGGAGCTAATTTTCGGAGCTTAGATCGTGGGGATCGTGACGGGAACATGCGGTTATCACATCTAGCGAGTTTATTCTTCCTCCCTTTGTTTCTTGTACTGTGATGATGCGATTTTTGGCCTATTTTGCTTGTATTATCGAGACCATGAGTGGCTAATTCTCGTATCTTAGGGACTTGATGTAGCCATTAGATTGTATGGATTGATTTAGGGATTTTTGTGACTGTTCGTAAAGCCTTTTATTTATGCAATTGAGTACTTAATGCTTGTAATCTCTTGATCACTGATTATTTGTTGTTTTATCTAAACTAATTGCTCGGGAGAGAGTAGTTTAGATTAGATTTATCAATTGCATGACTTAGGTGGTTCTATAATTGGGAGATTTAGGATTGCTTGAGAAACCATTAAAATGATTGAACTCTAAAGCTTATGCTAGTTGTAGAAATTAGATAAGGATATAAATTTCTTAATTTTGCATAAAGAATTAATTGTGCTCGAGAGAGACATATAATAATTAGTAATCCTTGGTTTATGAAATCGTTATATGTTTAATCATATTTAATCACAAGATTAATTCATGCATCTAATAGGTAAAATCAATTCCCTAAGGCTTTTCTCCATTAAGTTTTCACACTTTTAATTGTTGTGAGTAGTTTTGAATTAATTTGCATCATACTCGAATCTTTTCTCTAAATAAAATTGGGCAAATATACCTTTAGTAATTAGGTGAGCTAGAAAACCAATCCAGAGGATGACATTCGATTTTTAATCACTATATTATAACTTGGGCCCGTACACTTGTGGTTAGCAATTTGCCTAACAATAGAATCTGATGCAAGCCATGTTGTGAATTTGTTGGTCAGTGAGGAGGAAGATATCTTCAAAATTTCTCGTTTTATCAAGGAAGCCAAAGCCCTAATTGCATCAAGGCAAATAGATAAAATAGTTTATGTTCCTAGAAAGCCCCCTTATCTGGCAAAAACAACTTGTGTTTTTAATTTATCTGAGGTTTGGGAAAATTTTTTTCCTGATTGGTTGCTGGCTTTTAATGCTGCAGATATTTGTAATGGCAATTTCACCAATGGGGGTTCCTGTCCTATTGGTGTTTTTCCTTTAGGAGCAAATGCTCCTTCTTAATAATATTGAGACATTTTTTCAAAAAAAAAAAAAAAAAAACTTGATTTTTTTTAAATACATGTTGTAGTTTCATGTAGTTCCTACTATTAATGATGTTAGCTATGATTGTGTGACATATTTATTAAACATATATTAGATGATTCAACACAATAATTTGACTAATAATGGTAGAAAGAAGGTTAAAAATCACTTTTGATTTCTCAATTTTCATGAAAGCAAAATTTTAGTCAGTGAACTTTGATTTGTAACGATTTAGTCCCTGTACCTTCAATTTTATAATAGTTTAGTCCCTCAACTTTAATAAGTAACAATTTAGTCCCTGTATTTTTAAATTTGTAATGATTTAGCCCCTATCATGAAAATTAATGAACAAATTTAATGAAATTTCTTACATAGATAGATTAATAAATTAATTTGGGACCCGATATGTTTATAAGGCTACAAAGTTTAATTTTTAGATAATAAAAACCGACATTTAATCTTGATAGTTTTTTTTGCAACAAGGATTAAATTGTTACAAATTTGAATGTACATGGACTAAAATTGTTGCAAATTTGAAAGTAAAGAAACTAAATTGTTACTTATTAAAGTTTAACGGCTAAATTGTTACAAAATTGAAAGTACAAGAACTAAAAGGTTACAAATCATAGTTCAGGAACCAAGTTGTTACTTTCACGAAAGTTCAGGGACAAAAAGTAATTTTTAAAATAGAAAGAATTGAGTGAATGACGACGCAAATGAAACATACCTTCCATTTGAAACAACATATATTTATAAGTAGCACATGGTTGAACTAATTGAAAGCTAAAATGGAAATACCAATCTCAAGTATAAATAACTGATAGCCTGCAAATATGCTATCTATTTCCTATTCATCTTAGCTAGTTTTGTACTTAAATTATGTGCTTTGATGTGTTTTTATGCTTAAATTTCAGAAACCGAGCCAAAGAAGCAAACCTGAAGTTCTTGAAAAATCTTGGATGATTTTGAAGGCTTTTGGACCATTTTGAAGATCAAAGAATTGTAGAATTGAAGATCAAGCCCAAAAGCCCAAGTAATGTGAGTGGGCAACAAGTAATATGAGTGCCGCACCAAGTAATGTGCTTCTATAAATACCTCATCTTCCAAGCTATGAAGGGAGTGCCAATTTGAGGGTTTTTACCCTATTCTTGATTCAACACTAAACTTGGGGGTTTTGGGAGAAGATTGGGAGCCTAGATAAAGATCTTTGGAGCTCGGGATTGATGGAGATCGCCACGGGAACGAGTATATCGACATTATTTTGAGCATATCTCTTCCCTTTTCTTTTACTTTTAGTTTCTAGATTAGGTGTAATTAGGAATTGTTGGTTGTTTTGTGATTATGAGTAGCTAATTTCTAAATTCTATGGGTTTGATGTAACTAGTTGGACATTTGCTTAATTATTTAGCTGATTTGGTTTAATTATCATTTTCATTCATTTGTGCATTTTGTGCTTAATGCTTTTAATCACCTGATCAATGATTAATTGAATTGTTTTCTAAGTGGAAACTTGACGGAGAGAAGTCTAGACTAGAACTGAATGCATGACTAATGTTTATTTACTTGAGTGACATGGGATTAAATAAATAAACTTAGAGGTTGTTAATGAAGAGTCGTAATGCCATGCGTAGTAAATAAGGAGGAAACCGAAAGGAGATTCTTTATTAAAACGCATGAGAAATAGGAGGAGACCGACAAGAGCATGCTTGATATTAGTCTTCTAGACTTATGAATTGAATGTCTAATTAATCCTAATTGTCTAATTGATTATGCAATTAAAGGTCAAACAAATCAAATCAATACCCTAGAATTATCTCTCCAGATTGTGTCTCCATTTATCTTTTTCTTCCTAGATTAGCCTTTTAGTTTATCTTGCCAGCATTAGATTTTGTTCTCTAAATAAAACTAAGCAATAGTAATCACAATAATTAATTGAATAAATCCAGTCCCGGTGGAGACGATACTCTTATACTCAAAATCACTATATTACTTGACCGGTGCGCTTGCGGTACGCATCACGTTTCTAGCGTTGTTGCTGGGGATTGGATAATTCTAATTCATTTAATATTCTGAAGAAATTGCTTGTTTTAATTTAGAGGTTTTATTTTGCTTTCTTTGCTTTAATTTTTATTTGAGTCTTGGTCCATTGTTATTATTGTGATGTTATTTGGTGTTTGCATCTGATTGAGAACCTGTTTATTGTTGTTTTAACGAATGTTGGTTAACTAGGTTAAAGAGTCTAGCCGGTTAATCTCGAATCATTGGAGCCCATGATTTGTAGGTCCATTAGGTCCCCTGCTAGCTCATACAGACTAAACTTTAGAACAGAGTGATGAGAGTGTTGGAAATATTTAAATATGATTTAAATATTGCAAATATGTATATGATACATATTTTGGTTTGTATTTTACATATGAATAGGATTCATAATTAAATGATCGGGATTGAGACAGATTGGAAATGGTGCCATTATTTAATTTGATATTGGATATTAAATTAAATAATCATAATTAATTAAAAGGTTTAATTAACTATTTAAAATTTATTATTGAATTAATTTTAATTCAAAATTAATTATGGAAATTTGAGAAATTTCCTATTATTTGGAGGTGATGTTTGTATGACAATGATCATGCATTTAGCCCTCTTTAGACACCTAACCTTGTCCCAAATTTGTTGTCTTCTTTTGAAGAAGCACTATGCATGTTCTTCTTCTATAAATTGAGGAGAAAAACACAAGTGTAGGTGATTGATCTTGTTGAATTTGTTCTCTCAAAAGCCACAGTCCAAAACTCTTTTGAACTCCCTTTTCTGCCTAAATTCATCATTGATTCGGTTCCCACAATCCGTTCTAAGGCCGAAGGATAGCAGGGAAGACATTGGCGGTCTTCCACAACTCATTCATGATCTAAGAAATCCATTGAGGTGCTCGAATTCAGTTTCTAAAGGTTGGTACACGAAATGCCCTATTTTGGTTCTTAAAAACCATGTTTTTCTTTTACAAAATTAATGTAATTAGAGTGCTTAGATCCTGAAATGCTTCTGCTCAAGTGTTGTACACTCCTTCAATTGGTATCAGAGCATGATTTGGGCACTCAATTTACATTAATTTTAGCTTGGTAGGTGAATTTTCATGTGATGAATGTGTTGGGAGCTAAAGTTGGATATATTACGGTATTGGCATCAAATTCGCTTCCAATTTGTTGAAATAATTGTAATTGCCCAATTGTTTATGGGCTTTATGTATGAAGATGAGTCTGTAAATTTGCTAGTCAATAGAGTCCATTTAGGCCTGTAATCGATGGAAATCGGAGAAGGAACTAGCTGGAAATCGAAATAGAGGCTGCTGGCCGAGGGTGCTGGCCGAGGGTCAACGTCGAGACGCTGATGAACATCCCAGAAAGGCGCGCAGATATAAATGGTGGTTCGGTCCGGTTTGGTTTATTCAAGCCTGGTTCAGCCCTTTTGAGCTATTGAAGGTCCGATTCAACCCATTTTGGTTCGGTTCAAGCACATTGGAGGCGGTTCGAGCTGGTTCGAAGGGTTTGGGAGTGATCCAAGCCTGGTTTTAAATTATTAATATAATAATTTAGTTATTTGCTTGCTTTAGATGCCAAAATCGATCCACTTTAGTGTGTTAAATTATTTATGCATGGTGAATGTATCTTATAATTAAATTGAATTGTATATGCATCAAGTATGCCATATAGATTTAAAATCCCACCATAGGAAAAGCATGTTTCATGCATTGAAAGTATGTTATAAATGTTATAATATATAGTATGCATGGTTAGGGGTTTCATGAAATTAGTATAAATAGTTATATTAATTTAGGAGATGCACGTTGGATGTTTTATTTTCGGTAATGAATGATTAGTATAATCGTTATATTAATTAAAAAAAATAAACGAAGCATGCAACGTGAAACTTCCTTAGCTCAATATAATCGTTATATTCGATTACATGCTTGTTATAGGTTATCGTCCTTTTATAAGTGTTATAAAAAGAGATAGAAATTTAAAATCTATAACAAAAATAAAAGCTTGCTCACGTAGAGTTAATGAATTTCAATCTCAATAATTTTTTCATAGTTGAAATAGGTCGATATCTTGTAAAGCTAAGGTTACAAGAGAACTCACTCGATAAGATGTTGTCTAAGGCTGGAGGAATTTAAGTTGACGGTTTACAAAACACCTCCTACCTGGGTATCGAGCCGGTACTTGTGTTAGGTTAACACGGTTTTATGAGCATGCGTGAGCGATATGAGGTTTTAAAGAGTTTAACACCTAGACATCATAGTATAATCGTTATACTCACCTAGACATCATAGTATAATTGTTATACTCACCTAGACATCATAGTATAATTGTTATACTCACCTAGACATAGTTATTTCATGAAAAGATGCTAATGGTGCTTATATAACTAGAATTTGATTATGATAGGACCAAATTCTAGTTATATTCTCCGGGCCAAGAACGACTTGTGGCCATGAAAAGATGCTAATGGTGCTTATATAACTAGAATAGAGTCTTCCCTACTATTCTCCGGGCCAAGAACGACTTGTGGGAGTCTATAGTGATAGGGAATGGGAAGGGAATGCTTGAAGGTACTAGCACTTGAGAGATCTATGGAGATGAATGAGTTTGAGAGTAAATTCCAGCAGCATAACAGTAAGGAAATCACACTCTTAGGCTTGAATCTGATTCATACTCTACTTATAGAGATATTCCATGCAAGGAGAAGCCTCATGACACAAGACACATGGTAGAATTGCAACTCAAAATGGATTCTAGGTGTTCAATTCACAACACATGCAACTAGTGCATGAATGTGATGTTTTCCACTTTGTATCAACATGCAAGAGTGGGAATCCAACTAAATCCACTAACTTGAATTCATGATTTGAATTTTTAGCTTGCAATTAACCCTAATTTCAATTCTAAGTTGAAATTGATTTCTTGGTAATTAATTTGGGACAATTCCAATTAATTTGATATGATTAATCCAATTAATCATTGTCACCTTGTGCAATCTATTATATATGGTTCCTAATACATATATATTGTATTTAAAACACTTTTAAATACTTTATCTCTCATTTTCTAATTTAATGCATAATTAAATTATTGTGTCAAACACAATTTACGATAATACCATATTTCCGATTTTGAACGATTCAAAGAATCCTATCAATTGTTCTAGGCTTTATTCCGATATGAGCTAGTAGGGGGACCTAATGGACCTATAGATCATGGGCTCCAACGATTCGAGGTTAACCGACTAATCTCATTAACCAAGCTTAACCAACATTTGTTAACTACCGGGACACTCCACTATAGCTCGATAGTTGCACTCCCCTCACCATAGATATATTTCCGTCCACTTGATTTAACCATGTTCGGTAAGTTGATCCTTCACAGGTTGTTCGTAGCTATAGCTAGGTCAAATGATCGTTTTACCGCTATAGTACTTCTTGTTCCTTAAGTTCCACTAATCCTCTAATGAACAATCGGTTTGTGGTCCAACCATCAAACCTTAGTCCCTCTCGGTCCAAGGAGAGGGTGGGGCCCCTTGTTCAAGTCCTGGAGTTAGTACTTAAGGGAACAACCTGTCTACTATCCCTGAAATGGGTAGGAGCAAATTCTGTCTTGTGAGACTATGTCCCCAGCTATCTATTCGATCTTATCCCCAAAATGGTAGGCTTGTTGAGTCGGCGATGCGGCCACTCTCACCCATGCAGATCAAAGGATAATCTCGTATAAACAGGAGTTCATAGTTAGCTCAGGATTAAGAACGAGTTACCTAGGTCATCTTTGAGAAATAGTCAGTTTCTACAGTAAACGACGTTATAAAGAAAAAGTGACTAATTTCGTGGTCCAGCCTTATGCAAACTCATTGCATAGGACGCCCCTACTCGCATGTCTCCACATGAACGATTTAGGATCTCATCGTTTGTACTTAATACAAAGTGGGCTGCGTCCATAATGTCCCCAGGATAAGGCACCCAACCCTATCCTTATACTATAGACTATTTTGACTATAAACTTGAACTTGATCCTACGATATGTCTCTACATATAGTTCGAGTATTCATGTTATAGCCAAGGATCTTAGTTTATTGGATTTAGGTTAATCATTCGCAGTTTACATATTCAATAACATCTTTTACTGAATAACCTCAATAACGACTTTATTGGAAATAGAATATGTTTAATGATTTACAAACTACGAGTTTATAGGAAATTAAACCCAACAGTTAGAGCTTCCCGGGAGCACTTAGGAGCAAAAAGTACTTGAAAGGAGAAAATTAGGCCAATTCCAAGCATTTGAAGCTTAAATGATCAAGTAGAGCAAGCTAGATCCGAGAGGGTAGCGTTGAGATGCTATCCTCAAGCATCTCAATGCTACGAATTCAGCAAGAAGAATGCATCATCACCTAGTGTCGAGACGCTGGCCTTAGCGTCTCGATGCTAGGCCGAAAACACGTGCTTTTGGAGCCAGAAGGTGCAGCGTCTCGACGTTATACCTAGCGTCTCGACGCTGCTTCACATATTTAAAAAGCAGTTTTCCGCCGCTAGGTCATATGTTCAGCCGTTTTCTCTCGTTCCAGTTCTATTCTTCTACGACTTCTCTGTACTTTCTCAATTTCTTTAGTTTAGATTAGTTTTAGGGAGGTTAATCGAGCCTTATGATAGCGCGCGAGCTATATTTCCCGATATATGTTAGTTAGTCTTTGAGTGATTTTGGGCCAATTTAATGCACTTTTTGTAGGAATTAATTATTGGAGCTAAATCGAGAAATTGGAGTTAATCGGGTGCTCGGGACACTAAAAGAGGCCAAAGAAGCAAAAGGGATCAAAGCTGGAGGCTTACATTTGAGGCAAACCTGAGAGGGCAGTAGGCTGGAGCTTGGGACAGCGTCTCGACGTTGTCCCTTAGCGTCTCGACGCTGCATTTCCTTTTCTGCTTTTGGCGGAAGAATGGACAGCGTCTCGACGCTGTCGACAAATTCCTTATATAAAGATCATTTTGTGCTATGGATTGGGGGAGTCCATTTGATGCAATTTTAGCCCTAAAATCGACTAGAGACCTTCTGTGGGAGCTAAAGCAAAGTGGAGGAGTGAGATTCAAGGTTTAGCTCGTGGAGATCGTGACGGGGACGTGCGGTTTTGGCGACAATAGTGTTTTATCTCTTTTCTTCCCTTTCTTTAGTTGTTTTTAATGGCTTTTTCAGATTTAGCTTACATCGTAACGCCATGTATGAGTAGCTAGATTTGTTCTCTTAGGGATTGATGTAACCTTTTGGGCGTTGTTGGATTATTTGATGGATGTTTATTGTTTTTAACTCATTTATGTAATTTACTACTTTAACGCTTTTAACTCACTGGCCATGAGTTAATTGGTACTATCTCTAATTCTTGCTCGGGAGAGGGGACTTAGTTTAGATAAATAAATTGCATAACTATAATAATCCTAGAATCGGGCGATTTAGGATAGTTGTAGAAATTGTCAATAGGATTCAATTAAAACCATGCATGTGAATGAATCTAGATAGGGATATCGGGTTGATCATATGTGTGAGAATTATTTATGCTCGGGAGAGATAAATATGATAATATAAAATCCTAGATTTATGAGTCATTCCATGTCCATACATCCATTAATTAATTCACAACCCCAATAGGTGAAATCAATTCCGTAAGAGTTTTTCATCTTTTGAATTCCCTAATTTTCAGCTTTTGTGTCTTGATTTCTTCATTATCACTATGTTTAAATCCCTAGATAAAATTGGACAAGAGTATTCGTGATAATCAATTTGGTTAGAAACCCACTCCAGAGGACGACACTTGTAACGCCCCACATTTTCATAACCTATTAACCTAGCGACATTACCAAACTAACCGAGTGCTCCGAAAATTTCAGTAGCATAACAACATACATAAGACTAACCCAAAATTTTTCTAGATCTGCTAGAACCAAAACAACACTTCTATAACATTTTCAACAACACCACCATGCTACAACACAACAGAACTCCAGAGAACAAGCGAGTCAAGCCCCGCAATAACATTAATCAATTAAAAGGAGTATTCACAACTAAAACTTTACTTCTAAAACAACTCATCTAAGCACAACGGATTACAACCTTAGCAAAGAATAAAAACTAGCAAGACAACCAACCACAACCTAGAGTTCAACAATAATAATTTAAGAAATAAACCAAACGGGACAACAATTGTCCAACAATAACAAGCAACAACTACCCTAACCAAATCCAAAGAAAATAAAGGGTGATAACAATGCTACTAGCTATGGTCCTTCCTCATATGCCTCCTCTGCATCACCATGGTCAGCACAATCCTCATAACCTGCATAATTTGGAAGTTGGGGGGAGAGAGAGGGGAGGAGGTCAGTACAACCACAGTACTGGTAAGTAGCCCCTACCTGAGAAGTCATCAAACAACAACCAAACAAACAATATGCTTTTCATGCGCAAACAACATGCTTTTCAAAGCTATAAACACAACAACAGGCTTAGAAAGCTAGTAAATGAATGACTCTCCTGAGCCATAACCTCATGCATCTCTCTATGCAAATCACTAACCACTCAAGCTCCACAAGCTTACTCAACACTCATGATCAGCCCTCACATGGCACTTCACACGTGATTTCCGCGTCACGGTCCGCAAAACTCTCCAAGACTGATCCTTCGAGTTGCACCGACCCCTGACCATTTATACCCAGGGCCTCGACACTTCTCTATGGAGCTCGGCGTTCGACCCTTGACCATTTATACCCAAGGCCTCGAACTGTGCATTAACCCTTGACCATTTACACCCAAGGCCTCGATGACGAAGCAACGTATTGACCCTTGACCATTTATACCCAAGGCCTCAATACTTGCGTCAAGACTCATCACACCGACCCTTGACCATTTATACCCAAGGCCTCGATGCTCCTCTTATCTAACATTAGCATGTCGACCCTTGACCATTTATACCCGAGACCTCGACATCCAATAGTGATATATCAGCCCCCAACCATTTATACCCGAGGCCCTGATATCTCAAGCACAAAGCTAGTCCTTTTTAAACCAATGGTGACATGCCACCCCTCGACCATTTGTACCCATGGTGCACTGACATTCTCCCATCTTTCCCTTTTCTCACATTTTACGTCCCTGACCTCTTTTCTCACACCTATCTAGAATGCATATGCCCTGCAACATGCTTCTAGACTGAAGTACTATGTCCACCAAGCACATACATACAATATGTTCTCACCTCACGCATAACTCATGAGCGCACAACAAAACTAGCATGCTTTACAACCAAACATCACAACAACAGTCCACACTATTCAGAGATTTCATATATACATAACATAGAAGCAAGAAACACTTTACATGTATATATAAGCATAAAAACAAAAGCATGGAAACAATTATAAAGCAAGTAAACATACAATGTGCATCATGCAATCAAACAGACTCAACAGATAGAAACTACTTACCTATAAAGCACTCCTAAGCGATCTTAAAAGAGCAACAGATCCAACCGAAAGAGCCTAAAGAGCTCAAACTACAAACAACGACTTCTAAGGGTTAGAAATTGATAAACAACACCAAAGAGACTTAATAAAGGGAGGTAAAGGGTGCTGGAATTTACCGTTCTGCTCTCAAACAGTCTCGAATACAAGCTCATTTGTGTTCGAAACGACCCAACAACCAAGATCCCAAGTCACCGGGTTATGGGTAACCAAAATCAAGGCCTTCTGAGTTGTGGGTATTCGCTGAACACGATCTTTGAGATCAAATGCTCGCTGAACAGCAACCGAATACACCTAATCCTGTAATTTTGAAGTCGATAACGAATGGGTAATCCAAATTCGAATTCGAATAAGCATGGGTCATGATTTAAAGTGAATTCAGAGCCCAAACAAACATGGGTAAACCGAATCAGAGTACAACGAATCGAGGGTCACGCTGAAAATTACCAAGAACACCGATTGAAGCTGAGGGAGAGCTGAAAATCGCGTCAACCACGTACAATCGCTTCTGGCCGCGGGTATAAGGCTGCTGGAAACGAGAGGAAGAGAGGGACAATCGACTTGAGGCGACGAGACCACAGACTGAAAGTCGAGGGAGGAGAATTGATGCAGACTCGCGAAGCCCAAGTGGCTGTTCGCGTGGGTGCTGCGGATTCGAAGCTGAAACACAAAAGGAGAGGAAGAAAACGGAACTAAGAAGAAGGGAAAATCGTCACCTGCCTTGATGCATGCCGGAGGGAGGAGATCGAGGGAGGGAGACGGAGGGCTCAGCTTGCCGGAAAGGAAGAATAATGAAGAGGGGAAAGAGACGGCGTTGTGCGAACCAACAGGAGCTGGCTTGACGTGTGGGTAGCTGGCTGCGAACGAGAGAGAGACAAGAATGGGGGTCTTGGCGGCTACACAAGAAGGAGAGGGAGAAGATGAGATAATTTTCGGGCTTTTTCTTTTCCTTTATTTTCCCTTTCTTTTCTTTTAAAATACAACTTAAGAAAAGAAAAACCCATTTAAAATAAGAGCTAAACCTTATTTAGGATTCTATTTAAAATCTCAAGCTTAACTCCTACAAGATTTAGGAAAGAAAATAACGTAGTTGATTAAGGATTTGGGTCTTTTGATATTTAAAATAAATATCGAATATTAAACCTCCAAACTTTAGAAAATTAAAGATTTAATTAAAAATCTCTTTTTCCTAAATTATAGAAATTTAATTTAGTAACCCAAGGCTAAGCTTAAATTCTAATTTTTTAAATTAAAATAAAATGCTCAATTAATCCCAAAAGGGTTCGATTTCGAAACGCGGGGCGTTACAATCTCCCCACCATAATAACCTTCGTCCTCGAAAGTTGCTTGCTTAACCACTTTGGATGCTTGACCTTGATTCCAACTCTAACTCCTCAAGGCACTTAATACTAGTGGCTTTCTACTCAACAAGCCACTTTCCTCCTAGGATCCCAAAGTTAAAAAACTAAGGCACAAGGAGAATAGTTCATGTATATCCATAACAACTCCAAAGACAAGTTGTTTGAACATACAACATTTGAAGCAAAGCTCACTTACAGGCAACTTGACCAAGTGCATCAACCACTCAAAAGGTCTAACAAAATCAAATCCAAACTCTAATCTTGCACAACCTACAGGAAACTTGGCCATGTGCATCAAAAGCCAACTTCACTTCCAAAATTGGAACTAAGCTATCCGCTTTTGCACGACACACATGAGGCTTGCTTTTAACGATGCTACCTGAGGGAACACATGTTGCTAACGTCAGCTCAAAATTTCTAGCTTGACATATTCACTTCCCACTTTCAGTAACATCTTGAATTCTCATCTCGGTCGAGCAAGTATCTCATCAACAAACTTCACCAACTTAAAACCCACTTTGTTGGTAGGTTGCAACCGCTAGTTTCAACTAGGCATCGCCAAAGGAACGTCAAAACAGCTTCCGCTGCCAACTCTCCTTATCAAACCAACCACCCTTCCTAGAAAGGCTATGGGGTGACAATAACACCGTCCGTGGTACTGCCATACAAAAAGTACACCAAGGTAACTTTATCGTGACAACAACTGACGTTGCAATCATGATCCATTATCGATTCTCAATATCTCATCGCCTTGGATTGAGGTCTCACTGTGTGAGGGAAATGCTTTGATTCTTGGTCTAGGAATAAACCAACACAGCGCCAAGAGCATTATCACGAGCAAGTCCAAAAAGACCTTGAGACTTGGTTCACGGAATCCATAACAGTTGCAAAGCTATTCAGCCTGAAGGCATCACAACAAGCTTGCAACACTCAAACTTGATTTTGGAAGCATCCTTGGAACGGTAATTCCATGACCCTTAACTTTAAGAAGCTGGATCACAAAACTATTCTTAGGAAGATCTTTTTCCTTGAAACTGGCCTGAACAAAGAGGTTTGCCCAACTTCACCTATTACAAGGAAATCTCTGGATTCCTTAGGATCTAGGCAACGCTTGGAAGGGCTTGAAAACCAACTTACTAGTTTCCACCAACTTCAAAGGAGAAAAAATATCTAACTGATCGAACATAACAATTAAAGCAAGTCTAGGAGCTCGCAACACAAATAGAGTCAGATGACGAGGCATTGCAAGAAGAAAGGAAATTCTAGAGCGATAGATAGACTCGAGGAAGGAGCACTAACTTGGAAACGAGAGGTGAAACCAACTCCCACCTTTAGGGACTTCATCGATATTTGCTTAGCTAACCTTCCTAGGCACTTGGCATTCGGGTCACTCATGCTGAACAATCCTTAGCATAATGACCTCCCTTATTGCACTTGAAACAAACTTTTCGCTCTAACCAACACTCTCCTTTGTGAAGCTTGTGACAAGAAGGGCAAGGAGGATATGGAATGTACTTTTTCACTTACTGCTGAGTAGGCTCAATAGGTGGGTTCCTCAGGGGAGACAGCTTTCTTTTAATTCCAATGGTTGATCCCTTCTCAAGATGAGGTTGTGCCTTCTTGAAAACATTCTTATCCATGATCAATGCACCCGTGAGCGCTTCAGCAAAGGTCGCGGGCCTGCTCAGGGCTACGGAGCCACGAATTTCCTCACGGAGGCCTTTAATGAACCTCCTTATCTTCTGCTCTGGCGTGCTGACCAGGTCAGGAGCAAAACGTGATAGTGCAGTAAACTTCCTCTCATACTGCACTACAGACATACTTCCCTGGGCCAAATGAAGGAATTCCGCTTCTTTGTCATCCTTGACTGTCTCTGGAAAGTAATAATCGTACAACATGTCTTTGAACCTTTCCCATGAAATCGGTTGATTAGCATGATCTTCGGTAGCTGCCACGGACTTGCACCACATGCGAGCGTCGTTCTTGAGCATGAAGATTGCTCCTCTGATCTTCAGGGGATCATTATAGTTCATGAGGTCAAACAGTGCCTCTAGATAAGCGATCCACCGTTTTGCTGCAAACGGATTCTCGGATTGCCCATCAAAGGAGGGAGGCCCATAGCGCTTGAAGTCCCTCATGAACTGGGATTCATCTGCGTTCTCGGGTACCCAATTAGGGTTTCGTGGTGTCCTGGCATTTCTCTGAGCCATGTTATCGAACATGGTCTGGAGGGCTTCCGGAGTGATCAACAAAGGAGCTGCATGAGGGGTCGGAGGAGGCGGAGGATCAACTCCGTGCCGGACGGGAGGAATCGGGGGATTAACCCCGTGCAGAGAGGGAGCCAGAGGATCGCCCCCCTGTTGAGCAGTAACTTCCTCTGCTTGGCCATATTGCCTGGCAATTGTAACTTCAGGATCATGACCACGAGACATTGCCTATAAAAGGTGGTACTAAGGTCAAAGAACAGATAACAACTAGGATTTAAGCTCTAATCCAAAACTAGGAAGCAACCTAATCCTACTATTATACGATAATAACGCAATCAAAGCAAACTATCTAACCACCTAAAGGGAGCAACCTAAGCCTAACTACTACAAGGTAAGGCAACATGGGAAACAAAACATGCTCCAACAAGGCAACCAAGACAATTAATAAACATGCAAGCAAGCTAACAATAATCGTGCAAGGAAACCGAGTAACAATCAATGATCATACATAGAAATCCAAGGTAAAACAAACATCATTCAAATAAATAGTGTAAGACATCATAATTCCAACATACATGGTGATGGAGAAGAGAACGAGGAAGACCATTACCCTAAACATCCAAACAACCTAGATTTCCTAAGTCAGTTTACAGGAACAACTCTGCTCTGATACTAACTGTAATGCCCCACGTTTTCATAACCTATTAACCTAGCGACATTACCAAACTAACCGAGTGCTCCGAAAATTTCGGCAGCATAACAACATACATAAGACTAACCCAAAATTTTTCTAGACTTGCTATAACCAAAACAACACTTCCATAACATTTTCAACAACACCACCATGCTACAACACAACAGAACTCCAGAGAACAAGCGAGTCAGGCCTCGCAATAACATTAATCAATTAAAAGAAGTATTCACAACTAAAACTTAACTTTTAAAACAACTCATCTAAGCACAACGGATTACAACCTTAGCAAAGAATAAAAACTAGCAAGCCAACAAACTACAGCCTAGAGTTCAACAATAACAATTTCATAACTAAACGAAACGGGACAACAACTGTCCAACAATAACAAGCAACAACTACCCTAACCAAATCCAAAGAAAATAAAGGGCGAGAACAATGCTACTAGCTATGGTCCCTCCTCATATGCCTCCTCTCTCCTCATACCTGGTGATGTAGAGGAGGCATATGAGGAGGGACCATAGCTAGTAGCATTGTTCTCGCCCTTTATTTTCTTTGGATTTGGTTAGGGTAGTTGTTGCTTGTTATTGTTGGACAGTTGTTGTCCCGTTTCGTTTAGTTATGAAATTGTTATTGTTGAACTCTAGGCTGTAGTTTGTTGGCTTGCTAGTTTTTATTCTTTGCTAAGGTTGTAATCCGTTGTGCTTAGATGAGTTGTTTTAGAAGTTAAGTTTTAGTTGTGAATTCTCCTTTTAATTGATTAATGTTATTGCGAGACCTAACTCGCTTGTTCTCTGGAGTTCTGTTGTGTTGTAGCATAGTGGTGTTGTTGAAAATGTTATAGAAGTGTTATTTTGGTTCTAGCAGGTCTAGAAAAATTGTGGGTTAGTCTTATGTATGCTGTTATGCTGCCAAAATTTTCGGAGCACTCGGTTAGTTTGGTAATGTCGCTAGGTTAATAGGTTATGAAAACGTGGGGCGTTACAACACTCGTTAACACAAAAATTACTATACTAAAACTTGACCCGTGCGCTTGTGGTAGGATAATTTCACATCAAGCTTTTGGCACCGGTTTCGGGGATTGGCATAGGTAGTCAAATTGATACTGTGAAAAAATTGTCTGGTCTTAATTTAGGTTGTATTTTTATTTTTAGGTAGATTGCATTTTTTTCTTATTTGCTTTCTTTCCATATTTATTTTTTCCTTTTTTGTTTTTGTTTCCATAGTTGTAATTTTCCTTTTTAGTACTTTCCTTGTTTTTTTCATTTTTCCTTATTTATTAGTTTCCTTAATTATTTTTGCCTTATTTGTTTTTGCATTCCCAATTTGTTAGTCTTTCCCTTTTCTAGAATATCTTTTCCTTATTTAGTTTTAGTTGTTTCCTTTTCTATTTTCTTTCATTATTTGTTTCTTTTCCTTTTCTTTTGTTTCCTTTTTAGGTTAGTTTAGATCGTGTATGCGAAAGAATAGGGATTTGTCCTTAGTACCTTTGGACCCCGAAATCGAGAGGACAATTAGTAGGATTCAAAGGGAAACTAAAGAATCTATCCAAATGGCCGATCCAAATGCTCATGAGGAGCCTAAGCCCATCAGAGACGATTTTCAGCCCGTGTTCCAAGGGCAACAGTTGGGGATTGTCTATGCCCTGATTAATGTCAACAATTTTGAGCTAAAAAATCGGTCTCATCCAAATGGCTCGAGATTGCGTGTACAGAGGATCTCCCACAGAGGATCCAAATTCTCACTTGAAATCCTTTCTAGATATCTGTGGGACAGTAAAAATTAATGTTGTTACTGAGGATGGCGTTTGTTTACGTTTATTTCCCTTTTCTTTGCAGGATAAAGCGAGGGATCGGCTGTAGTCTATTCCACCTGGGAGCATTACCACTTGGGATGCTTTGGTCCAGGCCTTCTTGAAGAATTTTTTCCCTCCTGCTAAGACGGTCAAGCTGAGGACTCAAATTGGGACGTTCCAACAACAGTTTGATGAGCAGCTGTTCGAGGCATGAGAGCGTTACACAGAGTTGCTGAGGAAGTTCCCTCAGCATGGATATCTCGACTGGTTGCAGATCCAACTTTTTTACAATGGTTTAAATCCTAGTCCTAAAACCATTGTTGATGCAGCTGCAGGTGGGACTATGTTGTCCAAGACCGTGGAGAATGCACGTACATTACTGGAGGATATGGCCACCAACAGTTATCAGTGGCCATCTAAGCGGTCTACACCAAAAAAGGGTGCAGCTGGAGTATTCGAGATCGATAATGTAAGTGCCCTCCAAGTTCAAATGTCATCCTTTACTAATGCTTTCTTGAAGTTTTCAGGTACAGGAAGTGCTCAATCTATCGAGTCAGCAGCTGCCATTGCATCTCAGTCTCAGGAGGAGACCATAGAACATGTTCAGTATGTTTCAAATTCCAATTTTATGGGATATAATAATTCTACACCTACACATTATCACCCTAACAATAGGAACCATGAAAACTTCTCGTATGCTAATAATCAAAATGTTTTAAATCTCCTGGTTTTGCCCCTTAAAAGCAAGAGAATAAACAATCTTTAGAGGATCTTGTTGGAGCTTTTATTGCAGAATCTAGTAACAGGACAAATAAGCTTGAGGAGGCAGTGATCACCATCAACACCACAGTGACTGGCCACAGTGCTGCCATAAAAAACATTGAAACTCAATTGGGACAACTTGTGAACGTTGGAAACACCATGCAGAAAAGTAAAGCCCCAGTTGAGCAGGAAAGATCCTAGATGGAGTATTGTAAAGCCGTCACTGTGCATCACAAGGAGGAAATCTAAGTAGTAGAGGAGCAGGAAACTACTAAACCAGAAGGTCCCACTAGAGAAGCTGAGGAGGGCACATCCTCAAATGAAGTTGAAAAGTTTAAGCCTGAGCCCTCTATTCCTTCTCCCACTGTTTTAGTTCCAAAGCCAAAGAAAAAGAACTTTGCAGCTCAATTTAAAAAGTTCTTAGATGCCTTTATGAGTCTTAACATTAATTTACCTTTTGCAGAGGCGTTAGAGCAAATGCCCAATTATGTGAAGTTCATGCAGGAATGACTTTCGAGAAAGAAGAAGGAGAAAAGAATGGAGACAATGTACCTTACTGAGACTTGCAGTGCGAGACTTAAACCGAGTGTACCAACAAAATTAACTTATCCAGGGAGTTTTTTTGTTCCTTGTAGCTTTAGTAATCATTATTTTTGTGCTTTATGTGATCTAGGAGCTAGCATTAATGTGATTCCCTTATCATTGTGCAAAAGGTTAGAAATAGGAGAAATTAAACCTACTACTGTTAAATTGCAATTGGCTGACCAATCTGTTGTTAGTCATGTGGGAATAATTGAGAATGTGCTGATTAAAGTAGGTAAATTTTTTCTGCCTGTTGATTTTTATGTGATGTATGTGAAAGAGAATCCTTTAATGGCAGTTATTTTAAGAAGAACATTCCTCGCTACTGATAGCAAGCATAAATGTTGCTATTTTATCCTTAGATTTACTAGCTTTTGTATGCTTTTATTGTATTTTTATCATACATATTCATTTAATTTCATAATTTTGTCCCTAGGAGAATTATTTGGATAATTGGAGAAAAAGAGCCCAAATTCATGGATTTAAAGCCTTAATTATCAAGTTGGGTCAAGAGAAAGAGCCCAAGATCCATTACATGAAATGTTTGGGCCAAAGGAGTAGTGGGAGGCCCGAAATTCTGCTCAAATCCGCTTGTAGAAGGTTCTGGAACTGGGACAGCGTTGACGCTGTCCCCTAAGCGTCTCGACACTGTCCTATTCTTGCCGCACAAGCCAAAGTGATGCGACGCTGTGACCCTAGCGTTGCGACGCTACCCCATTTCCATGCCTATAAAAGGCACGCCTCACTCCCTCATTTGATCATCAATCACCATTCCAATTCCTTTCTTTAGTCTTTCTAAAGGCTCTTAAAGCCTCTTTGAGGGTCGAGTGTGAGAAGTAGTGCGAAATCATTGTAACGAGCATTTTTGAAGGGCTCGAGAGCTTGTTTCGGAGAGGATCCATAGCGCAAGCGAGGGGTTCTCTACGGTTCATTCTCCTAACTCTTTACTTTGCTCTTTTATGCTTATGATTATGTACTTTTGGGAAATGTTGATCATCATGTATAGCTAAATCCCAATTGTGTGTCTTCAAATGAAAGGTTATAGTTGATTATTATTCTTAATTGCCTAACTTTTGTCCAAATACTGATTATTTGTGTGGATGGTCTTAATGCTTTATATAATCTGAGTTGGGGCTATATTTTATAGCTTATTGTGAAATTGGCATGTGGTTGTTTATGGATGTTATTTTTGCATGATTATGACTTCTCAGGATAGGTTTTTTTGTCAATTTTTAAGCTTTTGTTGAGTTGTAAGCATGAGTGCCCCAAAAAGGGAGACTTCTTAAAATTTTTCCAAGAGATGTCTTGCATTGCTGGAGTATTTTTCCTATCTTAGAGTTGGATTTGAATGCTTAGGAGCGAATTATTAGGGTCATATGCTTGTTGTCACCTCGATAGGTGTAGGGAAGAGCTCAAGAGTCTATTTGTTGCAAATTAGCATGTTTAATCTCGCCTAGGAGGAAAGAAAATAATATATGCTTGCTATGCTTAAATAAAACATCATTCTTGCTCTTACAATTGAAAGAAAAATAATGTCGGCTTGTGTACACACTATGCAATGTATAAAAATGTCTTAGGCAAAAAGAGCTACCCCTATTGTGATCAGTTAGGCCAACCAAGGATTAAACCCGGGTTATGGATCCCTACAGTAGGTGTGTGAAAGCTAGTGCCACATTTAAATGCTTCATTCAATTTTAAAATTAAAGCACCTAGGTATGGATAAAACAATCTAATTTGTTGTAGTGGCTCATTAGTAAATCCTTAGTGCCAGTGTGGAGGGAAGATGAGTTGGGAGTCTTATAATCCAACCCCGAGCTAGTAGAGTCCAACTAAGTAAGTTAGATCTCTGTATGCAAGTTAATTTTGGAAAAATTTCGATTTGTCTCCTTCATTGGGCCTTGTGTGCATGTCTCTTATTTGCTTGATTATTGACTTTTGAGCCTTGAGGATTTAGTTGTGTGTTGTTGCATCCTTTTACAACCGATGTCTAATTTTTAGTTTGCTCGAGGACTAGCAAAAGCTTAAGTTTGGGGGTGTTTGATAGCGTGCATAACGAGCTATATTTCCCGATATATTTTAGTTAGTCTTTTAGTGATTTTGGGCCAATTTAATGCACTTTCATGTTCTTTTTGTAGCAATGAACTATTGGAGCTATATCGAGAAATTGGAGTTAATCGGGTGCTCGGGACACTAAAAGAGGCCAAAGAATAAAAAAGGATCAAAGTTGGAGGCTTACATTTGAGGTAAACCCGAGAGGGCAGGCTGGAGCTTGGGACAGTGTCGAGACGCTGCCTTTCCTTTTCTATTTTTGGCGGAAGAATTACGCTGTTGACAGATTCCTTATATAAAGAACATTTTGTGCTATGGATTGGGGGAGTCCATTTGATGCAATTTTAGTCCTAAAATCGACTAAAGACCTTTTTGTGGGAGCTGAAGCAAAGTGGAGGAGTGGGATTCAAGGCTTACCTCGTGGAGATCGTGACGGGGACGTGCAGTTTCGGTGACAATAGTGTTTTATCTCTTTTCTTCCCTTTCGTTAGTTTTTTTTAATGGCTTTTTCAGTTTTAGCTTACATCGTGACGCTATGTATGAGTAGCTAGATTTGTTCTCTTAGGGATTGATGTAACCCTTTTGACGTTGTTGGATTATTTGATGGATGTTTATTGTTTTTAACTCATTTATGCAATTTATGACTTTAACGCTTTTAATTCACTGACCATGAGTTAATTGATGCTATCTCTAATTCTTGCTCGGGAGAGGGGACTTAGTTTAGATAAATAAATTGCATAACTATAATAATCCTAGAATCGGGAGATTTAGGATAGTTGTAGAAATTTTTAATAGGATTCAATTTAAACCATCCATGTGAATGAATCTAGATAGGGATATCGGGTTGATCATATGTGTGAGAATTATTTATGCCTGGAAGAGATAAATATTGAAGGAGTGAAGAACACTCGAGCGGAAGCGTTAACGGATCTTAGGCCTTGATTTTCATTAATTTTGAAGATTAAAAGCATGCTGGAAATTTTACAAAAACAGAGGAATTCGAACTTACCTCTTGGAACTCCGAATTCAAGCATCTCATTGGTTGTTTCTTTACACGATCGAGTCATGGACGACCACCGAGATCTTCCCCGTTGTGGGAACCCGAGCATGATGGATTTTGGGAGAAAAGAGATGGGTTTTGTTAGCTTGATGTTCCACGGTTTTTTGAGAGAAAATTACAGCATCCATGCATTCTTTTCTTCAGCAAAATCCAACTCCTAGCTTGACGAAGAAGACATACATATATATATGTGTTTAATTGAGATAATGGATCTGAATTTGTCACCAATTTTGGTGGCAATCACACAAAGAATGCATGGTGTAATTTCATGGGTAAATTGACACCTAAATTAGAAATTTAATTTCTTTATTAATTTCATAATAAAATCAATTTTGCATAATTAGTTTTAAATGAAATTAATTCTAATCTAATTAATTAAACATATTTAATTAATTATATTTTGTTTAATTTGGATATCAAAATACCAAATTAAACATTTGTGCCAATCTCGTTTTCTCTCAAAACCGATTATGAATACGAATCACTATTCACTATTCAAAACCGAACATGTATCGAATACATTTTCCAATATTTAAATCATATTTAAATATTGTCAACTCTCCTATTAATTATAGTTTAATTTCAAAGATTAAACTAAAATACGTTAAATTATATCGAATATAATTAACGATATCTCCCTAATATGAATTTGAACGTTTTCAAATTCTTCCATCACTCTGTTCTAAGGTTAATCCGTTTGAGCTAGCAGGGGGACCTAATGGACGTACAGATCATGGGCTCCAACGATTCGAGATTAACCGGTTGAACTCTTTCAAACCTAGTTAACCAACATTCGTTAACTAACGGAATACTCCACTATAGCCCGTAACTAAACTCCCCTTACTGTAGATATATTTCTGTCCACCCGATATAACCATGATCTGTAAGTCAATCCTTCACAGGTTTTTCGCAACTATAGTAAGGTCAAAAGTCCATTTTGCCCCTATAACACTTCTTGTTCCTTATGCCTTTACTGAGTCCCTAATGAAAATTTGATTTGTGGTCCTACCACTAAACCTAAAACCTCTCGGGCCAATGAGAGGGCGGTGCGCCTTTGTTCACGTTCTGGAGTCAGCACTTAAGTTAACAACCTCTCTACTATCCCTAAAGTCGGGTAGGAGTGAATTCCATCTTGCAGAACTATGTTCCCAGCTATCTACTCGGTCTTATCCCCAAAGTGGCAGGTTTATTGAGCGGCGTTATTGGCCTACTCTCACCTATGCAAATCAAAGGATAATCTCGAATAAGCAAGAGTTCATAGTTAGCTTAGGATTAAGATCGAGTTACCTATGTCATCTCTCGAAATAGTCAGTTTCACAGTAAACGGCGTTATAAAGTGAAAGTGACTTATTTCGCGGTCCGGTCTTATACAAACTCATTTGCATAGGACGCCCCCACTTGCATGTCTCTACATGAACGATTTAGGATCACATCATTTGTAATAAAGTGGGCCGCATCTCATAGTTTTTCTTAGGATAAGGTACCCAGTCTTATCCCTATACTATAGACCGTTTTAGGCTATGCACTTGAACCTGATCCATTTTTTATGTCACTACATATAGTTCGAGTGTTTCATATCATAGCCATGGATTCTAGTTTATTGGATTTGGGTTAATAAAAACATAGATAAACTAATCTTTCGACAACAAAAAAATGAACTATTTCAATAACGTTTTATAAATAACTTTGTTACATTTACTATCCACGAGTTTTAGGACATAAACCCCAACAAATATGAGAATATAAAATCCTAGATTTATGAGTCATTGCATGTCCATTCATCCATTAATTAATTCACAACCCCAATAGGTGAAATCAATTCCGTAAGAGTTTTTCATCATTTGAATTCCATAATTTTCAGCTTTTGCGTCTTGATTTCTTCATTATCACTAAGTTTAAATCCCTAGATAAAATTGGACAGGAGTATTCGCGGTAATAAATTTGGTTAGAAACCCAATCCAGAGGACAACACTCGTTAACACGAAAATCACTATATTAAAACTGGACCCGTGCGCTTGCGGTAGGAAAATTCCACATCACCTTAGGGCTTATATTAGGCTCGTCGATGGCTGTCTAAGCGTCATATGCTGTAGTTTGAACCTCGAATTTGTAAGTACATTACGTTCTTATGAGATTTATGAGTTTTTTGTGCTTGATTGTATGATTTCATTGATGTTTGTGGTTTTAGATTCCCGTTCTTATAATTAGCAAGCACAGTAGGTTAGATTGATGCCCTAACTCGCAGCTTGCTTGTCAATAATCTGCTAAGAAATTAACTTCCACGTAGCTAATAGAATTTTAATCATAGTTAGCAAATAAACCGATTGATGGGCATGGGTCCCAAAAGCATTTCTCTAACAATGTAATTTGCATGATAGGTCTTGGGTAACAATTAGTCAGTTTCTTAATTAAATAAGGCTTTTCCTATTTAATTATGGGTATTCTAGCCTAGAGCAACAATTAGTCAGTTTCTTAATCACGGCCAGGTTAGTTAATTAATTAATTGTATGTTGGTTCGACGGGTTAGTCGGGTTAGCGCTCTAGGGGTATATTGATCTTAATGCAATTATCTAGTTAGTTAATCTCGATGGATTAGTAGGGGTTAATAAATTAGTAATTAGGAATTGGTTCGATGTACGATGGGATCAAGTCAATTAATTTAGAGTACCAATTAGACATCTTGCATGTAAATCATTAATTTGATAATCGATGAGTAAGAACAAATGTACCGAACTCCGAGTGTCACCTATTACAGTGATCACCAAGGTGAGATTAACTAACCGCCCTTTTATTTTCTGTTATTTATTTCTTTGCCCTTTACTTTCAACACTTTTGCTTTTCTCGTCTTTAATTCCTTTTCTCTTCAACCCCCCTTCTGTTACCACAAGCACAAAAGGATTTAAAAGTAAACCAGTTGTTCCATGTGATCGACCCCGACCACTACTACTACAAAATTAGTTTAGTGTGTAGGGACGAGGGTCCCAGCGCAGGGGAAGCAGTTTCAGGAACAATTTGCAATTAATTCAGAATCATGAAATACCAATACATTAGCAACATACATACATTCATAATCTAATGAATATCTAGATTAAGCATACTGAAAATTTATAGAATCTAATTCTAATTTACATAAAGTAACAAGTTACTTACTCTCGTTGACGACTCAGATTTAATTCACCAACTGCTTGATAAATAATCACGAACAACTTGGAACACTACCACAGGAAAACACTGGGTATTCTCTGGGGAATTTGAGGACAAGGCAGTGGGAACATTCTTCTTGATTTTAGGGAGAATTCAATGAATTCAGAGTGTTCAGAATGAATCAACTGGGAGACATTCTATGACTTATATAGAATGCCATATCCCTTTCCTACTTGTAATAGGTTAGGGATATATTTAATTAATTAATAATTAATTACTCTTCCCAGTTGTAATAGGATTGAGATTTATTTACTTAAATAGTTTAATTTAAATCATATTTAAATGAACTTCTCCCACATAACCTTTAGTTTTAATATGAATCTAATTCATATTAATATTTGAACTCATTCAAACATTTAATTAATTTTGAATCATATCCAAAATTAAATTTTTATTATAATGTGTCATTATACATTATATTATTTCCCTTATTAATCAAGACTTAATTTCCTCAATTACCCTTTACGAGCTATCAGTGGGACCTATTGGACCTATAGAACAAAAGCTCCAATGATATGAGATTAATTGGCTAAACTCATTAACCAAATTAATCAATGTTCGTTAACTGTGGGTACACTCCACCATTGACCCACATCTGCACTCTTCTCACTGCAGAATATTTCTGTGTCCACTGATGACATGCAAAAATGTCATCATTTTCCTATTAATTTTAGCTAGTTTTGTGCATGAATTGTGAGCTTTAATGTATTTTTATGTTGATTTTGTAGAAAACCGAGTTCGAGAAGCAAAACCAAGAATTTTACCAATTTTGGATATAAGAAGAAGACTTTGGGCCATAAAAGGAGAAAAGAAAAGAGAAAATTTGAAGGGGAGGCCCAAAAAGCCCAAAAGAAAGAAGAAAGGAGGCAAAAATCCGCAAATAGGGCTTCTAGAAGGCCTAGCGTCTCGACGCTAGGACCAGAGCGTCTCGACGCTAGGAAAGCAGCGAAGAAAAATCCAGAATCCCGACAGCGTCGCGACGCTGTCCTCGTAGCGTCGCGACGCTGCGACAACTTCAGCGCTAAGAAAACTGACGTCACAGCGTCGCGACGCTGTGACGTAGCGTCTCGACGCTGCCGACTTGTTCAGCAAGAAATGTCCAGCCCCTTTCCCTATAAAAAGCCCCCTCTCCCAAGGTGAAAATCATCCCATTTTGGGGAGCTCTCCCCTAGCTCAATAGAGAGAAAAAGAGAGAAGAGTTGTGAGGAAAAATGAGGAATTAAGCGAGATTCCAAGGCTCGGATTCGAGATGTTCGTGACGGGAGCTTGGGATCAACTTATCGGTTATTTCTTCCTTACTTCTTTGTAATTTCTTATTTTAATTTGAGTTAGGCCTATGGATCAAGATCATTTTGGCAAAATTATTTCCAATTGTGAATAGATCTTGAGACCTAGGGTCGTTATTCTAGCTAACTTGATATTGTAGCGCAATTACTTGGATTATGTAATGAATTTCTTCATATTTCATCTATGCAATTCATTCTTAATGCTTTTAATCTCTTGATCACGGATTAATTGATTTGTTGGTCTAAATTGATATTCGACAGAGAGAATTTAGATTAGATCCAAATTGCATGGCTAATAATTGCTTGGAACACGAGGGTGAAAAAGAATTGTTAGAAATTGATAATGAAGTTGCTTAATGCCATACTATGATTAACTAAGGATATGGACACATAAATTAGTTATGTTAGTATGAGATGTGGAGGAACTTGAAAGAGAAATCCACTTATAATCACTTCTAGATTTATGAAATTGAAGATTATTAGTTACATATATCCATGTAATGGAGCTACAAATCCAAGAAAGCTAGTTAACATCCTAGGTCAAGCCCCCTTTGATAGGAAAATTCCTTTTTACTTGCATGTTTCTTTTTATTTGTTCTTTAATTTTCGCTTAACCAATTCGAGTTGAAATTCTAAATAAAATTAAAATATGATGGTTCTTGGTGCTTAATGGATATAATTCAAATTCCCTGAGGATTCGATACTCGGAATACTTTCCGTTTTATATTACTTGCGGCCCGTGCACTTTGCGGTCATCAAGTTTTTGGCGCCGTTGCCGGGGAATTTGTAAATTTTCCGTTAATATTGAGAATTAAGTGTTTGATTTTAATTTAGAAATTTTATTTTTGCATTTTAAATTTTTAGTTTAAGAAGTTGTGGCAAAATCTGAGGAGTTATAAGGTGGATAATCTGTTCTTTGAGATTTAATCATGGCAGAAGACAAAGCAATCAGAGATTATTTCTTGCCTGAATTTTCATTAAACTATTCTGGAATAGCTTACGAGCCAATCACTGTCGATAATTTTGAGCTCAAAGCTAGTCTCATTCAAATGGTGAGAGAGAATGCTTTCAAAGGCCACCCATCAGAAGATCCACACAATCACCAAAGATCATTTTTGAATATCTGTGAAACTGTAAAAATGGGAGGAGTTAGCCCTGACTCAATTCGTTTGCAGTTATTCCCATTTTCTTTACAAGATAAGGCTAGAGATTGGTTAGACTCGTTAACCTCAAATAGCATCCTTGGTTGGAATGATTTAGTCAAAGCTTTCCTTACAAAATTTTTCCCATTAGCCAAAATCACCAAGCTTAGAACTGAAATTGGAACGTTTAAACAATTGGAGGAAGAGCAACTGCATGAAGCTTGGGAAAGATATAAGGATATGTTAAGAAAATGCCCACAACATGGATACCATGATTGGCTCCAGATACAACTTTTCTACAGTGGGTTAAATAGGGATTTAAAGACAATTCTTGACACTACGGCTGGAGGAAACTTTTTAGCCAAAACTGTTAGGGAGGCACGAGCCATAGTAGAAGAGTTGGCTTTGACGAGTTACCAATGGCAACCAGAGCCCAAAATTAAGGAGAAACCATGTGAGAATAATGAGGTGAGTGCTTTAAGGTTGCAAGTCGAAGCTCTAACCAAGGTTCTAACCAAAGTCACAGGACCAGAAATTCCAAATGCACCGAAAGCCGAAGTAAAAGAAGAACCTAAACCTGAAGAAAAGAAAAGCCCTTTGGAAGAAATGCTAAGAAACTTCATGAATGAGACTAGAAATTTGAATGAAAATGTTCAAGCCAAAGTAGACATTGTCATTAATAAGATGGAAGCAAAAATAGATCAAATGACAATATTCATGAAGGAAATCCAGCAAGGAAATTTATCCAATGTCGTCGCCATGGACACACAAGAACAATGCCTGGCCATAACTCTGAGAAGTGGAAAGCAGGAAGCAGAGAGAAAAGAAGTCAAACAGACCAGCACTAGGAGGATTCTGGATGAAGATGATGATCAAAACACAGAAGAGGAGGAGAAAGCGCCGCCAGCTCCACCTGAAAAGACGTCCCATGAGTTCGTGGACTGCTCCAGTGGATATTGCATGGTACCTTATACCTCACTACCCGAGGAGACTTTGATTGAAAGCTTCTATGAAAGGTTAAAGATGCTAGATTCAGTTAGTGATGGTGATGTGCTTGGTACGACACCCAATGAGGCATGGGAGATCAATGAAAATCTGACAGAAACCACTCAGTTCCATGCCACTCCTCATGATGAGCCAGAATGCCAAGTTTCAGAGCAGCAGCAGGAAGGTAAATTAAAAGAAAATCCCATCAAGGTCAGTGAGCTTGAACTTAATTTTCCCTATGAGCCTAGTTCATGTAATATCTCATGCAAGTTAGGAGATTTGGAGATTGAGAAAAATTCATATCATTTCAAGCCTATTTCTTTTTCTCTTAAGAATTATAACTCTGAAATGCATGATTTAGGCTTAGTGATTGCAGTACCTGATCCCCTTGCTGTTAGGCTTAGATGGTATTTAAATAATATGTTCGAGAAAGCGGAGGATTACTTGATTATAATTTCTTATGCTGTGCACCCAATGTGCAAGTTGAAATTTTTTGTGCAGGATCTGAGAAAGAAAAAGAAAGATCCTCTGAGGATCAAGGAAGTGCACTTCGGTTGAAAACACCGAATCCCGTCTAGCTCAGGACGTTAAACAAGCGCTTCTTGGGAGGCAACCCAAGCTTTTAAAGTTTTTTTTAGATTTCATTTTAGTTTTTAGCGTTGATCCTAATGCTCCCTTGAGATCGATCTTTGTGCAGAAAGCTCGTAAAATGACATCTATCCTCTCATTCTCTCTCCGGACAAAAATTCAAGACGTTTCAGATTCTCTCGCTTTTTCAGGGCAGTATCGATCCCTCTTTATCTGATTAAATATTCATACATTGGGGACAATGTACATTTTAAGTTTGGGGGGGAGATTTGCTCTGCTTAGGTTTTGCATAAGTAATGCTTTTGATAAATTAAATGCATGTTGATGATGATGACGTCTGATGATTTGCTTTTAGCCATGATTCTCTCTTATTTGCTGCAAATTTGAAAGCATGTCTAAATTCAAGAAAATTTAAATTTTTTTCTTTGAATCCCTTGCAAAGTATGATGATTCACTTGTTTTATTATGATTTTGAAAGCCTAGATGAAAGTTATATGCTTTAGAAGTTCGTTGTCACTCCGATAGGTGTAAAGTTTGTCTAGATAGCTTTCTTGCGTAATAGTTAGTAATACTGAGCTTTGGGAAAAAGAAATGCTTTGATTTTCCTAACAAAAAAAAAATGCTCCACTTTCTTGAGAGCGTTAGTAACCAGGGGCATTCATGACACCCATCGTTTGCCTTTGCATGAAAGCGCTGGAAAGAAATGAGCATGCCTCGGCAACCTGAAAGATAAGGCGCTCGTAGTTGGATCTTTTCATCACCAATGTTGGCAAGCCAGAACGATGGTGCTTCATCTAAAAGGATTCCAAAAAAAAAAAAAAAAAAATTATGGGCACCTCAGTAAGGTAATGCTTGCTAGATAAGTGAGATGGCTAAAAAGGGCGAGCTTTAGTGCCAGTGTAGGGGGAAGATGAATGGAGGAGTGTATAAATGATTCCGGGCTAGTAAAAATTGTGATAAGGCAGTTGATGATTCGTTTTTGCAAGGGAGGATAGGATTAGATTTTAAACTTCTTGATGGTTGTTCATGCTTACTTATTTGTTTCAATAGTTTGCATTCATGGCTAGAAGCATTGAGGATAGAGTTGATAGCATGCAAGTTATGATTCATATGCATTACTTTATTTTGCTCGGGACTAGCAAAACTTTATGTTTGGGGGTGTGATGACATGCAAAAATGTCATCATTTTCCTATTAATTTTAGCTAGTTTTGTGCATGAATTGTGAGCTTTAATGTATTTTTATGTTGATTTTGTAGAAAACCGAGTTCGATAAGCAAAACCAAGAATTTTACCAATTTTGGATATAAAAAGAAGACTTTGGGCCATAAAAGGAGAAAAGAAAAGAGAAAATTTGAAGGGGAGGCCCAAAAAGCCCAAAAGAAAGAAGAAAGGAGGCAAAAATCCGCAAATAGGGCTTCTAGAAGGCCTAGCGTCTCGACGCTAGGACCAGAGCGTCTCAACGCTAGGAAAGCAGCGAAGAAAAATCCAGAATCGCGACAGCGTCGCGACGCTGCGACAACTTCGGCGTTAAGAAAACTGACGTCACAGCGTCGCGACGCTGTGACGTAGCGTCTCGACGCTGCCGACTTGTTCAGCAAGAAATGTCCAGCCCCTTTCCCTATAAAAAGCCCCCTCTCCCAAGGTGAAAATCATCCCATTTTGGGGAGCTCTCCCCTAGCTCAATAGAGAGAAAAAGAGAGAAGAGTTGTGAGGAAAAAGGAGGAATTAAGCGAGATTCCAAGGCTCGGATTCGAGGTGTTCGTGACGGGAGCTTGGGATCAACTTATCGGTTATTTCTTCCTTACTTCCTTGTAATTTCTTATTTTAATTTGAGTTAGGCCTATGGATCAAGATCATTTTGGCAAAAATTATTTCCAATTGTGAATAGATCTTGAGACCTAGGGTCGTTATTCTAGCTAATTGGATATTGTAGCGCAATTACTTGGATTATGTAATGAATTTCTTCATATTTCATCTATGCAATTCATTCTTAATGCTTTTAATCTCTTGATCACGGATTAATTGATTTGTTGGTCTAAATTGATACTTGACAGAGAGAATTTAGATTAGATCCAAATTGCATGGCTAATAATTGCTTGGAACACGAGGGTGAAAAAGAATTGTTAGAAATTGATAATGAAGTTGCTTAATGCCATACTATGATTAACTAAGGAGATGGACACATAAATTAGTTATGTTAGTATGAGATGTGGAGGAACTTGAAAGAGAAATCCACTTATAATCACTTCTAGATTTATGAAATTGAAGATTATTAGTTATATATATCCATGTAATGGAGCTACAAATCCAAGAAAGCTAGTTAACACCCTAGGTCAGGCCCCCTTTGATAGGAAAATTCCTTTTTACGTGCATGTTTCTTTTTATTAGTTCTTTAATTTTCGCTTTACCAATTCGAGTTGAAATTCTAAAGAAAATTAAAATATGATGGTTTTTGGTGCTTAATGGATATAATTCAAATTCCCTGAGGATTCGATACTCGGAATACTTTCCGTTTTATATTACTTGCGGCCCGTGCACTTTGCGGTCATCATCCACAGATATAGACCAATAACAACAAGTTAGCCCTTCACGACTGTTCGTAACACCAGTTGGATCAAATTACCGTTTTACCCCTAGATTACCTTTATATCCTATGTACCAATGCTCCTCTAATGAACAACCTGTTTATGGTCAAACCAATAAACAGAAACCTCTTTCGTGCCAGTGAGAGGGTAGGGCCCTTTGTTCAAGACCTGGAGACACCACTTAAGGGAACACTCATCTACTTACCCTGAAGTCGAGAAGGAGTGAATTCCATCTTGTGTGATTATGTTCCAAGCCACCCACTCAGTCTTGTCCCCAAAATGGTAGGCTTATTGAGTCGGCGATCTGGCCACTCTCACCTATACAAACCAAAGGACAACCCCTCGTGAACAAGAGTTCATAATACACTCACGATTGAGACTAAGTTGCCTAGGTCATCCTAGTGAAATAGAAATCTTACTAGTCATCGAAGTTACATCTAGCAGTTAATATTTCACGGTCTGATCTTATGCAAACTTATTGCATAGGATACTCCCACTTGCATGTTCTCTACATGAACGCGTTGGATCATTGCATTTGTATCAAACACAAAGTGGTTCGTATTCATAGTGGTACCAGGATAAGGTACGCAACCTTATCCCTATACTATAGACCCTTTAGGATGTATCTTGAACACTAATCCCCGTATGTCTTCACATACAATTCAAGACTCATGTTGTTGGATTGGAATTCCTAAATTCTATAAGCGGAAGCGAATTGGACCGTTCGTGGTAAATTAAGTTTACTCTAAAATACCAATACATTGGAAAAATCCTAGAACTATTCTATGATTTAACAACTAGGCTAAGCATACAACATTTGATCTCATCTAAAGGGGAGAAGCATACATACCGTCGTCAGACGACTGTGATGGATCAAGACACCTTTCTTGATTTCATAGGGACCTAAAGGTGTTCATATAACACATGCAGAAGCAATTTTAGGATTGGAGGCACTTAATTACATAGATTTTAGAAAATGAAAACATGCTGTCCAAATACCGTAAGTAGAGAGCAGAATTTGTACCAACCTTTTTGGAGACCGATTTAGCAACTCCCTTTGATTCCTTTGATCACGAAGGGTGTGTGGACCACCTCTAGTGTCCTCCCTACTATTCTCCGGGCCAAGAACGACTTGTGGGAGTCTATAGAGATAGGGAATGGGAAGGGAATGCTTGAAGGTTCAAGCAATAGAGAGATATATGGAGATGAGTGTGTTTGAGACCAAAATCCAGCAACATAACAATATGGAAATGGCTCAATCTGCATCATACTCTATATATAGAGATCTTCCATGCAAGGAGAAGCCTCATGACACTAGACACATGGTAGAATTGCAACTCAAAGTGGATTCTAGGTGTTTAATTCACAACACATGCAACTAGTGCATGGATGTGTTGTTTTCCACTTTGTATCAACATGCAAGAGTGCGAATCCAACTAAATCCACTAAATTAAATTCATGATCTGAATTTTTAGCTTGCAATTAACCCTAATTTCAATTCTAAATTTAAATTGATTTCTTGGTAATTAATTTGGGACATTTCCAATTAATTTGATATGATTAATCCAATTAATCATTGTCACCTTGTGCAATCCATTATATATGATTCCTAATACATATATATTGTATTTAAAACACTTTTAAATACTTTATCTCTCATTTTCTAATTTAATTCATAATTAAATTATTGTGTCAAACACAATTTACGATAATACCCTATTTCCCGATTTTGAACGATTCAAAGATTTCTATCAATTTGTTCTAGGCTTTATTCCGATATGAGCTAGTAGGGGGACCTAATGGACCTATAGATCATGGGCTCCAACGATTCGAGGCTAACCGACTAATCTCATTATCCAAGCTAGCCAACATTCGTTAACTACCGGGACACTTCACTATAGCCCGGTAGTTGCACTCCCCTCACTATAGATATATTTTCGTCCACTTGATTTAACCATGTTCAGTAAGTCGATCCTTCAGAGGTTGTTCGTAGCTATAGCTAGGTCAAATGACCGTTTTACCCCTATAGTACTTCTTGTTCCTTAAGTTCCACTAATCCTCTAATGAACAATCGGTTTGTGGTCCAACCATCAAACCTAAGTCCCTCTCGTTCCAACGAGAGGGTGGGGCCCCTTGTTCAAGTCCTGGAGTTAGTACTTAAGGGAACAACCTCTCTGCTATCCCTGAAATGGGTAGGAGCGAATTCCGTCTTGCGAGACTATGTCCCCAACTATCTATTCGATCTTATCCCCAAAATGGTAGGCTTGTTGAGTCGGCGATGCTGTCCACTCTCACCCATGCAGATCAAAGGATAATCTCGTATAAACAGGAGTTCATAGTTAGCTCAGGATTAAGAACGAGTTACCTAGGTCATCTTTGAGAAATAGTCAGTTTCTTCAGTAAACGGCGTTATAAAGAGAAAGTGACTAATTTCGTGGTCCAGTCTTATGCAAACTCATTGCATAGGGCGCCCCCACTCGCATGTCTCCACCTGAACGATTTAGGATCTCATCGTTTGTACTTAATACAAAGTGGGTCGCGTCCATAGTGTCCCCAGGATAAGGCACCCAACTGTATCCTTATACTATAGACTATTTTGACTATAAACTTGAACTTGGTCCTACGATATGTCCCTACATATAGTTCGAGTATTCATTTTATAGCCAAGGATCTTAGTTTATTGGATTTAGGTTAATCATTTGCAATTTACATATTTAATAACATCTTTTATTGAATAACCTCAATAACGTCTTTATTGGAAATAGAATATGTTTAATTATTTACAAACTACGAGTTTATAGGACATTAAACCCAAGAAACTCCCACTTGGACTAGAAACTCTAGTGGGATACAGGAAGTTAGGTGTGAGAGATACATAAAGACAATAAACTAGGGCATCAACCATACCCTTACGTTTCTCCCACTTTCCCTAGTCTAACAAAGCTCGTAGTCCTATATTAACTAGGTGACCCTAAAAAACTTTAGCCGTGAGGGGTTTTGTAATCGGATCAGCCATGTTGTGCTCCGAAGCAATCTGCGTGACGATCACATCTCCTCGTTCCACGATCTCCTTGATAAGATGATATTTGCGCTCAATATGCTTTCCTCACTTGTGACTTCGAGGTTCCTTAGAGTTTGCAACTGCTCCACTGTTATCACAATAGAGGGTGATGGGCAGTTGCATATTTGGAACAATTTCCAACTCTGTTAGGAATTTTCTTAGCCATACTGCCTCTTTTGCTGCTTCGCAGGCGGCTACGTACTCTGCTTCCATGGTAGAGTCAGCAATGCAACCTTGCTTAATACTCCTCCATACTACTGCTCCTCCATTTAGAGTAAACACAGATCCCGATGTTGATTTCCTTGAATCTATATCGGTCTGACAATCTGAGTCAGTGTATCCTGTAAGGATCAAATCCGTAGCTCCATACACGAGCGTATAATCCCTAGTTCTCCTTAGATACTTAAGGATGTTTTTAACGGCAGTCCAATGCGCATGTCTAGGATTAGACTGATATCTGCTGACAATTCCTATGGCATAGCATATGTCGGGTCTGGTACACAACATGGCATACATCAAACTACCAACTACTGATGCATAGGGAATACGTCTCATTTCCTCAACTTCTTGAGGTGTCTTAGGACTTTGTTCCTTTAACAGGTGAACCCCGTGCCTAAAAGGTAATAACCCTTTCTTAGAGTTCTGCATCGAATATCGTACCAACATTTTGTCGATATATGATGCTTGAGACAGTGCTAGCGTTTTGTTCTTTCTATTTCTTATGATTTGAATGCCCAAAACAAATTGAGCCTCACCCAAATCTTTCATTTGGAATTGAGTTGCTAGCCATTGTTTTACGTCAGTCAGAAATCCTACATTATTCCCAATAAGTAGGATATCATCTACGTATAGAACTAGAAAAGCTACAGTGGATTTGACGATTTTCTTGTAAACACAAGGTTCGTCAACATTCTGCTCAAAGCCATACGTTTTGATCGCAGTGTCAAAATGTATATTCCAGGATCTTGATGCTTGTTTTAGTCCATAAATGGATCGTTTAAGTTTGCAAACCTTTTGCTCATCACCCTGGACTATGAATCCCTCTGGTTGAGCCATATAGATAGTCTCTTCAAGATTGCCGTTCAAAAAGGCTGTCTTGACATCCATTTGCCATATTTCATAATCATAAAATGTGGCGATGGATAAGAGTATTCTAATCGACTTAAGCATGGCAACAGGGGAAAATATTTCTTCAAAATCCACTCCTTCCCGCTGGGTAAAACCCTTTGCCACAAGTCGAGCCTTAAAGGTTTGAACCTTACCGGCTTGGTCTCGTTTTCTTTTGTAGATCCATTTGCAACCAATAGGTTTTACCCCATCCGGCTACTCTACAAGTTCCCAGACCGAATTGAAGTACCTTGACTCCATTTCGAGATCCATGGCTTTGATCCACTGGTCCTTATCAACATCATTCATTGCCTGATTAAAGGTCAATGGATCCTCTATACCATCATCAGATATGATGGTTTGAGTTTCTGTTAAACCCATGTAACGGTCGGGTTGTATTATAACCCTCCCACTACGTCGAGGCTCTTTCACTATTTGAGATGGATGTGTTTGATCAACAACTTTTGATGGACCAGCTTGATCAACAACTTTTGATGGACCAGCTTGATCAACAACTTTTGTAGATTCTTTTGTAGTTTTTCTTGAAATCTCATCTAATACTAGTTTACTGCAAGGTCGATGATCTTTTATGTGATCTTCCTCAAGGAATGTAGTGTTTGTCGATACAATCACTTTATTTTCCTAAGGATCGTAAAATAGACCACCTTTCGTTTCTTTAGGATATCCCACAAACAGGCACAGTTTTGAACGACGTTCCAATTTCTTTGGGTTTTGCACCAACACGTGTGCCGGGAATCCCCAAATTCTGAAGTGACGTAAACTACCTTTACGACCTCTCCATAGCTCATAGGGTATTTCAGAAACACTCTTAGAGGGAACCATGTTCAAAATGTATATGACAGTCTCAACTGCATATCCCCAAAACGAATCAGGCAACTGAGCATAGCTCATCATTGATCGAACCATGTCTAACAAAGTTCGGTTTCTCTTCTCTGATACACCATTTTGTTGTGGTGTAGCAGGGGCTGAGAGTTGGGACGTGATTCCATGTTCTATCAAATAGTCTTGGAATTGTAGGTTCATATATTCTCCACCTCGTGTTTTAATCGTTTTACCTAAGTGGTTCTCAACCTTGGTCTTGTACTCTTTGAACTTTTCAAGGGCTTCAGACTTGTGATGCATTAGGTAAATGTAGCCATACCTTGAATAATCATCAATGAAACTGATGAAATATTCATACCCTCCTCGTGCTTTGAAATTCATAGGACAACAGAGATCCGAATGCACGAGTTCTAAGGGTTCTTTGGCCCTATAACCTTTTTTCGAAAAAGGTCGTTTGGTCATTTTTCCCTCAAGGCAGGACTCACATGGTGGCAACGAGTCATCTTCTAACTGATTTAGTAGTCCACTCTTTACCAATCTTTCAATCCTATTGCGATTTATGTGGCCTAATCTCAAGTGCCAAAGATAGGTATTGGGAGAAACTTTTCGCCTTTTGTTTTGAGTTTCCGCTACTTTAAACATTTCCGTATTAAAAATAGCTTTAACTTGAATTGGCCTTAACACGTATAAGTTACTTTCAAGTTTTGCAGAACATATATGCATACCTCTTTTGTTAACAAACACTTCATTAATATCAAAAGATACTTGGTATTCATGTTCAATCAAACAAGAGATAGATATTAAGTTCCTTTTAATATCGGGAACGTACAAGACATTTTCAAGTAATAAAAATCTATCTCCAAAAGACAACTTGAGAGTTCCTGAAGCTCTGGCTGAGACGACCTCTCCAATTCCAAGTTTGAGAGTTACCTCGCCATCTGCCAGCATGTGCCAGGAACTAATTTCCTGTAAAGAAGAGCATACATGGTTAGTCGCTCCTGAATCTAATACCAAGGCAGAGCTATCTTACTCAACTAAACATGTTTCGATAATGAGCAAATCAAATTTACCTTGTTTTTCCTTTTCAGCCTTCTTTTTTGCAAGGTACTTAGGACAATTGCGTTTCCAATGTCCATCTACATTACAGTGGAAACATTTTCCTTTATCTGTAGCTTTTGTTTTTGCCTTGCTTCCCATTGGAGCTTTTCCTTTCACTTTTTCCTTCTTTTTCTTCATCTGAATACTCTTATTCTTAGAAGTGGAAGGTCCAGACTTGGTTCCTGAAGATGATCCTTTTTGGAACCTCTTGGTGGTGGCAACGTTTGCTTCCCCTTCTTGTCCCCTTTTTGTGAGACTTTGGTAGGTCTGGAGCTCGTTCAGCAAAGTAGTCAGGTAATAGTCTATTTTGTTCATGACAACGTTTGTCCTGAATTGAATGAAGCTCTTCGGAAGAGACTCCATTCTAAAACTAACTTGACTACCCTCGTCTATGGTAGCACCGTTTACTTCAGCGATATTGAACTGAACCATCATGTTCAAAACATGTTCCCTAACAGAAGCACCTTCCTTCATTCGGGAATTGTAAACATTCTTGAGAGCTTCGTGTCTAGTTTGTGAGGACGGTGGTCCAAACATACCTTGCAACAAAGTCATGATCTTCCTTGCGGTGACCATCCTCTCGTGCGTTTTAGACAAGACATCTGAAATGCTTGCTAAGATATAGACTCTTGCTTTTTCATTTGCGCGAGTCCATTTCTCATATGTTTCCCGAACAATTCGGTTTGCTGACGAGCCAGGGTTAGGTGGACACTCTTCGGTTAGGACAAATCTAAGATCCTCGATTACTAGTATGGTATTCAGATTAGACTTCCATGTTCCATAATTATCTCCGTTAAGCTTATCCGAAGCGAGAAATTGTACTAGTGAGCTAGACATGCTGAAAAATTAAACAAAACTATTAGTAATTAGCTAATTAACCATTTTTGACAAAATCCAATCAGGTTTTAGCAAAAGTAATAATGTACCCAAGATTATTATTATTTTGCAACGACACTTTAGTGAGTTAGAGCAACTGCTACCGAGGGGCAGTCAATTACTCCTTCACTAAACCAAGACATTCTTGACTAAATACTAATTCCAGAATAACTCTTATTCCTATACTGGTTTAGTTATGGTTTAAATTTGGTCAGGAATATACTAACACTTAGTAACCCTTGTAAGTGTGACCCGCCATTTTAAGATTACAGAGAACGGCCCCAACAATGCTACCAAATGGAAAAGCTAATGTTGGAAATGATCCTAAGTAATCCTATCCATTTCTGGAGTTTGCGTTGTTCCGATCTCCATGTTACAATCCTCCGAATGGTTAGTAGTTCCAGGGCATACAAGCAGGCGAAACATGGAAATCTCAGGGTGCAACCTAACGGAGGAGACCGCAGGATGTGTTGACACACTTCCTTCACTCACTTACTATAAATACTTTCTCCATTCACCTTTTTATTGATTTATGCAAACACCTTCCGGATGGAGCAGTTGAGGTATAATCAACACGAGGCCAAGCATAAATCTCACGTTGTGAACAAAAGGGAGAACGTGAAAGGGAAATGGATTTGATATATCTCTCCCCTCCCACTAAGTATTTTAAACGGTTTTGGGTATACTTATACTTAGGCGAATTCCGGCTAATTGAATAAACCCTAAGTCTAAGTTTATTTTCACTTACGATGTCTAGGTGATAACGATTAAAACCTCACATCACACACGTGCCTGCTCATAAAACTGGGTTAACTTTAACTCAAGAACCGACTCGATGCGCAGGTAGGAGGTGTTCCGTAAACCGTCAACTTAAATACCTCCAGCCTTAGACAACATCTTGTCGGGTGAGTTCTCTTGTAACCTATGTTTTACAAGCTTATCGACCTATTTGAATCTAATTGAAATTGATTGAGAATTTGGATTCAAATTAACCCTAAGTGAGCATGCACCTTTTCTTTGTTATAGATTTTAAATTTCTATCTCATTTATAACAATTATAAAATCAATCTATAACAAGCCCAATTTGAATATAACATTTATAATCAAACTAAAGAAGTTTCATGCTTCATGCTTTGTATATTTTCTCTTTTAATTAATATAACTTTTATATCAATTAATCAATTTTGAAAATAACCATTCAAGCATGCATCTCCCTAAATTAATACAACATTTATATTAATTATCATGAAACTTTATACATGCATTTAATTAATATCATAACTCTTATAACATATTAATTAATGCATGATTCATGCTTTCCTATGGTGTGATTTTAAATCTAAATGACATACATTATGCACATAAAATACTATTTAATTAAAACATACATTCAATAATGCATAATTAATTAAATTAACTAAAGTGAATTGGTTTTGGGATTTTTAATCAAGCAAAAATAAAAACTAAAATTATTACAATAATAATTTCAAATAGGGCTTGGACCGCTCCCGAACCATTCGAACCGACCCAAACCGCCATTGGATTGCTTGAACCGGACCATTTTACCTTTAAGTGAAGAACACACTTGGGCTGGAACTAAAAAACAGCATGCTGGAATTTTTGGCCAGCAGCGAACAGTCTCTGAATTTCTTCAAATTGACGGCCTAAATGGACTCTATTGACTCTCAAAGTTTACAGACTCCATATGAACACAATAATGCCCATAAACATGTAGGCAATTACAATTAATTCCAACGAATTGACTGAGAATTAAATTCAATCCCAAAACAAATTTTCCTTAGTTTCTACACAGTTTCATCATATGAAAAGCTACCCACCAAGCTAAAATTAATGCATGTTAGGTGCCTTAATCATGCTCTGATACCAATTAAAGGTGTTCATATAACACATGCGGAAGCAATTTTAGGATCGGAGGCACTTAACTACATCAATTTTAGAAAATGAAAACATGCTGTCCAAATACCGTAAGCAGAGAGCAGAATTTGTACCAACCTTTTTGGAGACCGATTTAGCAACTCCCTTTGATTCCTTTGATCACAAACGGTGTGTGGACAACCTCTAGTGTCTTCCCTACTATTCTCCTGGCCAAGAATGACTTGTGGGAGTCTATAGAGATAGGGAATGGGAAGGGAATGCTTGAAGGTTCAAGCAATAGAGAGATATATGGAGATGAGTGTGTTTGAGACAAAAATCCAGCAGCATAATAATATTGAAATGGCTCTCTTGGCTTTGAATCTGATTCATACTCTATACATAGAGATCTTCCATGCAAGGAGAAGCTCATGACACAAGACACATGGTAGAATTGCAACTCAAAGTGGATTCTAGGTGTTTAATTCACAACACATGCAACTAGTGCATGAATGTGTTGTTTTCCACTTTGTATCAACATGCAAGAGTGGGAATCCAACTAAATCCACTAAATTAAATTCATGATCTGAATTTTTAGCTTGCAATTAACCCTAATTTCAATTCTAAATTGAAATTGATTTCTTGGTAATTAATTTGGGACATTTCCAATTAATTTGATATGATTAATCCAATTAATCATTGTCACCTTGTGCAATCCATTATATATGATTCCTAATACATATATATTGTATTTAAAACACTTTTAAATACTTTATCTCTCATTTTCTAATTTAATTCATAATTAAATTATTGTGTCAAACACAATTTACGATAATACCCTATTTCCCGATTTTGAACGATTCAAAGATTTCTATCAATTTGTTCTAGGCTTTATTCCGATATGAGCTAGTAGGGGGACCTAATGGACCTATAGATCATGGGCTCCAACGATTCGAGGCTAACTGACTAATCTCATTATCCAAGCTAGCCAACATTCGTTAACTACCGGGACACTCCACTATAGCCTGATAGTTGCACTCCCCTCACTATAGATATATTTTCGTCCACTTGATTTAACCATGTTCAGTAAGTCGATCCTTCATAGGTTTTTCGTAGCTATAGCTAGGTCAAATGACCGTTTTACCCCTATAGTACTTATTGTTCCTTAAGTTCCACTAATCCTCTAATGAACAATCGGTTTGTGGTCCAACCATCAAACCTAAGTCCCTCTCGATCCAACGAGAGGGTGGGGCCCCTTGTTCAAGTCCTGGAGTTAGTACTTAAGGGAACAACCTCTCTACTATCCCTGAAATGGGTAGGAGCGAATTCCGTCTTGCGAGACTATGTCCCCAGCTATCTATTCTATCTTATCCCCAAAATGGTAGGCTTGTTGAGTCGGCGATGCTGACCACTCTCACCCATGCAGATCAAAGGATAATCTCGTATAAACAGGAGTTCATAGTTAGCTCAGGATTAAGAACGAGTTGCCTAGGTCATCTTTGAGAAATAGTCAGTTTCTTCAGTAAACGACGTCATAAAGAGACAGTGACTAATTTCGTGGTCCAGTCTTATGCAAACTCATTGCATAGGACGCCCTCACTCGCATGTCTCCACATGAACGATTTAGGATCTCATCGTTTGTACTTAATACAAAGTGGGCCGCGTCCATAGTATTCCCAGTATAAGGCACCCAACCGTATCCTTATACTATAGACTATTTTGACTATAAACTTGAACTTGATCCTACGATATGTCCCTACATATAGTTCGAGTATTCATTTTTATAGCCAAGGATCTTAGTTTATTGGATTTAGGTTAATCATTTGCAATTTACATATTCAATAACATCTTTTACTGAATAACCTCAATAACGTCTTTATTGGAAATAGAATATGTTTAATGATTTACAAACTACGAGTTTATAGGACATTAAACTCAACAGGACCAAGTGTCAACAATTCTTGGGACACCACCACATAAGCCTTCTACTGCTATCCTCTAAGATCAGGAACGTAGTTGTGGGACTACCTCATCTTGAATGGGAAGCACACCAGAGAAAACGTTCTTTGTGTTCTAGGTTGAGAGAAACTGAGAGGGAGGCTACCATAAGACCTTAAAGGTTAGGTTTCTCATAACCTTTCCTCTTTATAAGTGAAAAAACCCCTAATGTGAGGGTAGACAAAGATCTTGACCTTGAGATCAAAATCAATTAATTAATTAATATAATATTTAATTAATTAATTAAATGTCAATTAATTAATCATATTAATTAATTAACTTCATGCACATTTGATAGCATGCATAAACGCTATCATTTTATTCTTAGATTTAAGAGTTTTTGTTGGGTTTTATTGTGGATTTAATGTTTAAATATGTTTAATTCTGAATTTTTGTCCGTAGGAGATTTTTGATCAATTTTTGGAGAAAAAGGAGAAGAATTGGCCCAATTTATAAAGATGCAATCATGAAAAATCAAGGATGGGTCAAGTTGTGAAGTCCAAGGCCTTGAGAATGAAAGAATTGGGCCAAGAACCAGATAATTCAACCCAAATCAGCCGAAAAATCGAGTCTAGAAAGTTCCAGCCAAAGGACAGCGTCGCAACATCGAAGCAACTTGGGTGGCAAGACAAATACGTCATAGCGTCGTGACGCTATCACGTCTGGAGCTCTATTTATGACGTGTTTTGGCCTCGGGATTTGATCATCAAGCAACATTCTCCAGATACATTTAAAGGCTCTTTGAGCCATTTTGGGGGTTGGGATGAGAGTGAGTGAGAGTAGCTCTTAAAGAGCGCTTTTGGGCATTTTTGGAGATGATCGGGAGCTTGGTTCGCGGTGAATCAAAGGCGTAAGCAAGGGATTCATCGTCGGTTTAGTTCTTATTCCCTATTCTTGTCCATTTACTATTTTTTACAATGTATATGTTTGAATTTTTGGTGTTCATAGTGACAATGTATAGCTAAACAACCGACATTCGGGTATTGAATGAAGAAATAGAGTTATAATGTTATTCTGATTACCTCGTATTGTGTCCAATTTTACTAGTTATTTGTTTGGGTGTTCTTCATGTTCTATGAATTTTGGCCAAATTTATAGTGAATCGATACTTAGTGGAAACTCGACGTTGAGAAACTAAGTCAGATCATAACCCATCCAACTAAGCTTAATTGCTCGTGGTGACAGCGAGATTAGTTGATTAGGCTTAGAGATCGAATGAATCGGGACTTATTAATTAGCCCATTTAATAGCATTAGGGGAAACCGACAGGAGAACCTATGTTAACAACGAGATTCTAGATCAATAATTAGTTGGACATGATATTTAGTAATCAGAATAATTATTAAAGTATAGTTTGGAATTCAAGACCCCGCCTCTCATTTGACTTGATCTCCCTCGTTTGTGACTAAATTGCTTGGTCAAAATTGTTTTATTGCCTTGTTTGATTTTTATGTCCATCTTTCATTGCATTAAATTTCCTAGATAATATGCAACCTCAGTAATTTTAGTGTTTAGATTATTGCTTTGCCTGAGTTTACGCTACTCCCTGTGGAATACAATATTCGGTTTACTTACCGTCTCTTTATTACTTGACGATCCGTACGCTTGCGGGATTGACACCAAGTTCGTGGCGCCATTGCCGGGGAGTAGTAATTAGTGTAGGCAAATTAATTTTCTAACTTTGAGAAGAAAAAGATGAATTTTAATCTAGGTTGTATATAGTTGAGTTTTTAAATTTTTGTGAATAGTTTATTTTCTTGTTTTGAAATCTTGGGGCAATGGATGCCAAGGCATAAGGAGGCTAATATTCTTCCGTTAGATCTTGAGATTAACATAACTTACAGGTTTGAAAGAGACCGAGACCACCCTCCAATTGGTAGATCGATCTGTGACCCCACCCATGGGGATTGTGGAAGACGTCTTGGTCAGAGTGAACAAGTTCATTTTCCCGGTTGACTTCGTGGTACTAGACATGGAGGAAGATAAGAATGTTCCCATCATCCTAGGTAGACCCTTCTTGGCGACAGGTAAGGCCAAGATCAGTTTGCATTTAGGTAAACTAACTCTGAACATGGATGATGAGAATGTGGCCTTGAATATTTTTGGCCAGGACGAATCTATTGTAGTATTCATACATGCTTTTCAGTAGGCCATGCTTTTTTGCCACCTAGTGACGATGAGTTAGATTTAGAGTTAGAATTAGAAGGTTTGCCTGATATGGGATTCGATCCTGATGAGTTCTTTAATGATGATTTGTTTGAGGGTGAAGAAATGTTAGAAGATTTTGAATTGCCTATTTTGTTGGACTATAATGAGCATGATGAAAATGATACCGTCATACAGTCTAATGTAGATAATGAGTCTCATGTAGATATTTCTGTAAAAAATACCACGCCTGATGTAGATTTGGTTCTTTTTGAAAAACCATCTCAGGATACGAGACCCATAGATATCATGATGCTTGATTTTTTTGTTAACAATTGTTTTGAAAATAGAGATTAAGAGAAAATGTTTGACTTAGATGCTTGGATTTTAGAAAATTATTTGTTATGTGATGAGAGCATAGGGGAGTATTCTTTCCATCTCCTGTTCTTTTTCTGTAAGATTGCAGCGCCATTCATCAGTAGCTCTCAAGGGCTGGAGGACGAAAATTTTATCTTCGAGCCTCCATGAGCGGATCGAGCCCCGTCTAGCTAGAGACGTTAAAGAACCGCTGCTTGGGAGGCAACCCAAGGATTGTTAGTTAGTTGTTATTTCATTTTTCGGATTTAAATGAGCCCTTTCTCCTTGATCCAATTTTGTGTCTCAGGAACCAAGAAGCAAGCCCCGTCAAATCCAAAAGTGCGCTCTCCCGATCCGAAAGATGTTGAATTTCTCCAAAAAGAAGTTAGGGAAGTTTTAGTATCCCTCTGCTTTTTAATTGTTTAAAACATTAGGGACAATGTTTATTTTAAGTTTGGGGGGAGGCTTTCGCTGCTTTTGAGCTTATCTGAATTCTTTTGGATGCATGTTTTGTGTAGCAAGGACAACCTAGGATTTGAATTAGAGTTTTTGGGGGAATATGGTTTATATGAATGTGGAATTCGGGAGCATAGCAGAAAACTGAGAAATTTTTAAAATTTTTTGCTTAGTATTAATGTCTAAAGCATGCAATAAACTTATCCTTTGAGATCTTTGAAAATCTAGATTCTTGTTATGGCTTTTATAAGTTTATTGTCACTCTGATAGGCTTAGTTTCTAGCACTAGGAGTTTATGCTTGACTGTTTCAAGAACTAGGTGAAAAATAAGAAGAGAAAAAAATGCTATGCCTACAAAAAGAAAAGAAAAAAGCAACAAAAGAAAATGAATTATCTGTTGAAAAGAAAGAAAGAGAAAAAAATATTTTTGCTTGCAAAAGAAAAAAAATTGAACTAGGGGTAAAAAGAGCTACATCCGTTGTGATCAGTTAGGACCATCCAAGGATAAAATTCAGGATATGGGTCCCTGCAGCGGTGTGTGAAAGCTAGTGCCCTTAGGATCATATAATGCAAGTTTGGGGGGGAATCCCTTCAGAAAAAGAAAAGAATCAGGCGCCCTAGTTTCTTTATTTGCATGATAGCTAAAATTCTGAACTGTTAGGACTCTTAGTTAGTGTAGGGGGAAGACAAATGGAAAAAGCCGTAAAACTAATCTAGGTTAGTAAAAGAACCACTAGATAAGTTTTGAGCATGTTATTCGTGAATGCTAAGTTTCATTTTAAAATTTCTTCATGAGTATGTTGTGCTTGCTTGGTCCACTTGCATGTTTTCCATAATTCCCTAAGAGTTCTAATTCATTGAGGCTAGAGCGATTCTTTGCATGTATCCATACAATTTATTTTGCTCGGGACTAGCAAAAGCTTAAGTTTGGGGGTGTGATAGCATGCATAAATGCTATCATTTTATCCTTAGATTTAAGAGTTTTTGTTGGATTTTATTGTGGATTTAATGTTTAAATATGTTTAATTCTGAATTTTTGTCCCTTGGAGTTGTTTGATCAATTTTTGGAGAAAAAGGAGAAGAATTCGCCCAATTTATAAAGATGCAATCATGAAAAATCAAGGATGGGTCAAGTTGTGAGGTTCAAGGCCTTGAGAATGAAAGAATTGGGCCAAGAACTGGATAACTCAAACCAAATCAGCCCAAAAATTGAGTCTAGAAAGTTCCAGCCAAAGGACAGCGTCGAGACGCTAATCATCAGTGTCACAACGCCGAAGCAACTTGGGAGACAAGAGAAATACGTCAGCGTCGCGATGCTATCGCGTCTGAATCTCTATTTAAGGCGCGTTTTGGCCTCGGGATTGGATCATCAAGCAACATTCTCCAGCAACATTTAAAGGCTCTTTGAGCCATTTTGGGGGTTGGGATAAGAGTGAGTGAGAGTAACTCTTAAAGAGTGTTTTTGGGCATTTTTGGGGATGATCGGGAGCTTGGTTCGCGACGGATCAAAGGCGTAAGCAAAGGATTCATCGTCGGTTTAGTTCCTATTCTCTATTCTTGTCCATTTACTGTTTTTTACAATGTATATGCTGAAAATTTTGGTGTTCTTAGTGATAATGTATAGCTAAACTCCCGGCATTCGGGTCTTGAATGAAGAAATAGAGTTATAATGTTATTCTGATTACCTCGTATTGTGTCAAATTTTACTAGTTATTTGTTTGGGTGTTCTTAATGCTCTATGAATTCTGGACAAATTTATAGTGAATCGATACTTAGTGGAAACTCGACGAAGAGAAACTAAGTCAGATCATAACCCATCCAACTAAGCTTAATTGCTTGTGGTGACAACGAGATTAGTTGATTAGGCTTAGAGATCGACAATGAAGCAGGACTTATTAATTAGCCCATTTAAAAGCTCTAAGGACACTTAGGTTGTTAAAATGAGTTAATTAGAATTAGAGGAAACCGACAGGAGAACCTATGTTAACAAGAAGATTCTAGATCAATAATTAGTTGGACATGATATTTAGTAATCAGAATAATTATTAAAGTATAGTTTGGAATTCAAGACCCCACCTCTCATTTGAGTTGATCTCCCTTGTTTGTGACTAAATTGCTTGATAAAAGTTGTTTTATTGCCTTGTTTGATTTTTATGTCCATCTTTCATTGCATTAATTTTAGTACGTGTTTAGATTATTGCTTTGCCTGAGTTTACGCTACTCCCTGTGTAATACGATATTCGGTTTACTTACCGTCTCTTTATTACTTGACGATCCGTGCGCTTGCAGGATTGACACCAACATTTAAATCTTATTTAAATGTAATGCCCTCACATCATATATAATTTTAATTAAAATTAATCAAATCGCATTTAATCAAATTTAATTCAACCACACAATTAATTAATTCTTTTGATCAATTAAATATCACATATTTAATTATTTAAATATTTGAATCATATTCAAATGAGCGCCTCTCTTATAGCCTATAGTTTTAATTAAATCACATTTAATTTAACTAAAATGAATAATTAATTAATTTATTTACTAACTAAATATCAAATATTTAATTGGACATATATTTGAACTCTTTCAAATATATTATTCTCTCAATAAAGTTTAATCTCAAATTAAACTTTATATTATAATGTATCATTGTACATTATATTAATTGTATCTCATACAATTATATTGATTCCCATATTGCATTTGAACTATTCAAATTCTCTCAAGATATAATTGTTCCTAATTACTCTTTATGAGCTAGCAGGGGGACCTAATGGACCTACAAATCAGAAGCTCCAATGATATGAGGTTTACTAACTAAACTCATTAATCGAGTTAACCAATATTCATTAACTGCGGGTCACTCCACTAAAGACCCACAATTGAACTCTTCTCACTGTAAAACATTTCTGTGTCCACGGATATAGACCTATACAGTCAATCCTTCACGAGTGTTTGTAACTACAGTTGGGTCAAATTACCGTTTTACCCCTGTGTTACCTCTGTCTCCGTAAGTACCAATGCTCCTCTAATGAACAACCTATTTATGATCCAACCATTAAACAAAAAGTCCCTCTTGGGCTAGAGAGAGGGCGGGATCCCTTTGTTCAAGACTGAGAGTCACCACTCAAGGGAACACTTATCTATTTCTCCTAAAAGCGGGAAGGAGTAAATTCCATCTTGTGTTGTCATGTCCCCAGCCCCCCACTCGGTCTTGTTCCCAACAAGGTAGGTTTATTGAGTCGGCGTACAGTCCACTCTCACCCATACTTATCAAAGGACAATCCCTCGAGATAAGGAGTTCATGACACAGTCAGGATTAAGACCTAGTTATCTAGGTCATCCTATTGAAATAGTAACCTAACTAGTTAATGGTGTTACAACTAGTGGTTGACTATTTCGTGGTCCAGTCTTATTCAAACTCATTGCATAGGATACCCCGCTCGTATATCTACTACATGGATGCTTTGAATCAATACGTCTGTATCAAATACAAAGCGAGTCGTATCACATAGTGTTACCAGGATAAGGTACCCAACCTTATCCATGTACTATAGACCTTTTAGGTTGTTACTTGAACATCGATTCCCATATGTCAGAGTTGTTTGGTAGCCTTATCCCTGTACTATAGACCTTTTAGGTCTGGACGACTTGTTTGGTAGTTTTTACAAAAATCATTGGTCGATTGTCGGGTCTGATGTTGTTCAGAGTTGTTTGGCAGTTTTAAACCAAGGTTGCTCCCCTTATGCTATTAATGAAACTATGGTTGTTCTCATTTCGAAAATTAAGGCACCCCGTAGAGTTTCTTACTTTCGGCCTATTTCTCTATTTAACGTGAGTTATAAGTTGATTTCAAAGGCTTTGGTTAACCGTATGAAGCATATCTTGCCTAAGTTGATCTCACACAATCAAAGTGCTTTAGTCCCTGGTAGATGTGTTGTTGATAATGCCATTCTGGGGTTTGAGTGTGTTTATGAGTTGAAGCGGCGAACGGGAGGAAAGTTCAGATGGTTGCTTTGAAGCTTGTTATGAGTAAGGCATATAATAGGGTGAAGTGGTCATTCATTCAGAAGGTTATGCTCAGAATGGGTTTTTCTAGGTGGTGGATTGACTTGATTTTGCAGTGTGTTAGTTCGGTAACTTATGCGGTGTAGATTGAAGGTGGTGGTAGAAAATAAAATGGAAAATAAGAATTAAAGATGAATTCAGTCTAGCTAAGTAGAAGTATACACTATCACATGCAGTAATAAAAACTCTTGAAGTATTTCAAAAGTATCGATCTCACAGGGACTAATTAAACACATATTTGAAGAAGAAACTGCTCTTAAATTTCAAAGTAGGCAACCAAGTAGAAATAATTTAGCAATTGGCATGAAAGATTTAGTGTCTAAGCATGTGCTTGAAATAAATTTAGGCTTTTCCTAGTTAATCTAGAGCATTGTAATCATCCTTAGCTTAATGCAATCGATTAGTAGTTAGCTTATTAATCGGTTAGGACTGGTCTCGATGCATTGGTCGGACTTAGAAATTTAGGGATATTATGCTTGTTGGCTTTTCCAGTTAAGTCAATTAGGCGTTCAATTAGTAAATTAATTTTTTCGATAATCAATGAAGGAAATAAATCATATTGAAACCCGAACGTCTCCGATTACCGTAATCATTGAGGTAAGATTAACTTGCCCATTCTTTTATTTTATCAATTTAATTTTGTCATTTAAATTCTCGCAATTTATCTTTCCTCGCAATTATCCAAATCCCCCAATTAGTCTGGTCATCGCAATAAATCTAGGATAAACAAATTATAATCGCGCTCCCTGTGTTCGACCCCGGCCACTACAACTGCAAAGTAGTTTAGTGTTCGTGGAATTATAAATTTATTTGACTCGGAGCCTCGACAACTCCAACCCGTCAAATTGGCGCCGTTGCCGGGGAGCCAAGCTTGATTTTTTTTTCTTGGGTTTATTGTGATATTTTCTTTTTGCATTTTTCTATGAGTTGATCTTATGACAGGATATTCGATCGAACAGCCACATCAGTCTTCTGGTTCAGGTAAGTCTCTCAAGGACTTAAATCATGAATTTTCTGCTAACACTTTTTGCATGCAGAACACTCGAGCTGAGTTAAAAAGCCTATCCGATAAGATGGCAGAGTGGCCGTCTTTGTGACGAATGTGGAGAGATCGTACGAGCAGTTGCGTAGAGAGATCATCCTTAAATCGTCCCAAGCAGAAGCCGATTGTGAGAAGTTTAAGTGATCCTTGCCATTCCAAGATCGAGTCTCTGAGGTTAAGGAAGATTCTGAGCTCGAATGCGAGGAGATTCAAGTGATAGAGTTTTAGGTTGACGAGTCTGAGTTTGTTTTGTCCTTAAATTCTCTTTTATTTTATTTATCTTGTGCTCTGTCTCACGAAAATTTATCCCTTGAGTCTTTTTGCTTTGTTTTTCCCCTATCTTTCTATATATTGAAAATTTTAAAAAATTTAATGCATCTTCTGGGTCCCATGAGAAATGGGTGAGCCTACTTCTGTTGGCAAGTTTTGTAGATTCTAGGAAGAAGGGCCCGAAGAAATACAAGAATTTTTATGTGCCCTGACAGGAAGATGCATAATCCCGTCGAGCATGGCGACCTTAAAAACTTGCACCCCAATAATTTTATCCCTTCCCTTTGTTTTTATTTGTTTTCTTTTTAATTTTTATTTATGTTTGTTTGCCTTCTTTTTGTTTTGTCGGAGTCTATGACATGTGCCTATGGAAAAGAAATCTTTCGAGGTGTCGTGGATCTTTCCCTTCCAACCATTGTGCTTAAATTCAGGGGAGGTTTTATGTTCCTTTTACTTTGTCCTTTAGTTTTTCATGTTTGGATACATTGAGGGTGGGGTATAATGCTTTCTGTTTTTTGTTGGACCCTGAGCATCTGTGCATCGGGCCAACGTTTGTACTTATTGACTTCTTTGCATGCTTCTTGTGTATTTTTTGTGCTTATGTGATCATTATTTCCTACGAAAGCCTCAATTTTTTTAAAAAGATTTTAGCTTTCGATGAGTTGTAATCATGAGTGCCCTAAAAGGGAGTCTTCTTAAAATTTTTCTTAGGTATGTCTTGCATAAGTTGAGTGTCTTTCTTGTTTTAAAGTAGGATTTGAATGCTTAGGAGCGAGTTATCAGACTCATATTCCTATTGTCACCCTCATAGGTGTAAGGTTTAGTGAGAAAGTCTAAATTTTTTGCAAAATAGTGTGTGGAGTCTTGCCTAGGAGATAAAAAGAAACTATCCTTGTGATATAAAAAAAGAGAGGTAAAATAAGTAAAGTGAGCTTATGTGTAAATAATTTTTGTGTTCGTCTCTCCTTGTTTTATTTTTCTTTAAGAAAAAGCATGCTTTGCATCGATTATGAGTGATTAGGGGTAAAACGAGCTACCTGCAGTGTGATCAGTTAGGCCAACCAAATGTTAAACTTGGGTTATGGGTTCTTGCACTATAGTCTGAAAGCTAGTGCCCCACCCTAAAAAGAAATGCAAAAGAAAAAGAAAAAGGAATTCCATATTCAGGCACCTAAGCAAAGACTAAGCAACCTAATTTGTTCCATTTAGACTTTTTAGCGAGACCTTAGTGCCAGTGTAGGGGGAAGATATGATGAGAATTTGATAAGTCAATCCCTAGTAAAGTTCTCTTTAGGTGGGCTAGAACTCTCTTATGCAAGATTGTCATTGAAAACTTTTGATTTGTCTCCTCATTGGATCGTGCATGTCTCTTGATTGCTTTAGTTTTTTAATTTTTGAGCTTAGAGGAATGAATTGCATTATCACATTTGTATTCAACTTTTCTTTGGTTTATTTGCCTTGCTCGAGGACTAGCAAGATTTAGGTTGGGTGTATTTGATAGCACCTAATTCGTGCTATTTTATCACCCTTAATCTAAACTTGTTAGAGCTATTTTACGGTTTAAATGTCCATTTTTGTAGGTATTCGAGCATTGGATACATTGGGAGCGAATCACACAATTTGGTACTAAATTAGACATTTTGGAGCGTTTTTTAGCACTGAGACACTCTCGGTTGACCTTCAACGTGCGTTGACTTTCGTTGACCAAGGGCATTTTTGTCATTTTGCTTCGGTTTAGCTCGTTTTCAACTCGATTTGGTCCCGACCTCATATTTTAGACTTGCAACAACATTATAGTCAAATTAAAGCATTTTGCACATAGAATTCAACGAAGATAAGCGATTTAGGAGATAAACATATAACAAATTCGCTCTATCAGTAATTCACTAAACCAAACCCCTCAATGGAATTTGGATACGCATGATGGATAAAAGTGCAAACAAATAACTTTCCATTGAATAAATAAATGAGAAATACAAGAAATAATGAAAAGAATAAGGTGTTGCAAAATAATGTGCAGTAAGTAAAGCTAGGGTTTTTTCTCTTTATCTAATCCCTCTAGAGTTCTCACGACACTCTACTCTCCCTTCATAAGGTGGAAAAAAGGTGAACTCTCTACAAACACAAAGGTTTGATGTCTAACTTGTTGGGTTTTATGCCCTAAAACTCGTAGATAGTGAATATAACCGTTGGCTGAATATTAATGAAATAGTATTGATGTATTTTTCCATTAAGTGTTATTAGTTATTTTATGTTTGTCTTTGCCTAAAATATCCCTAATCCAATAAACTAGACATCCTAGGCTGTAATATGAGTCTTGAACTATATGTAGCGACATATGGGGGTCACTGTTCAAGAAACAGCCTAAAGGGTCTATAGTATAGGGATAAGACTGGGTGCCTTATCCTGGTGACACTATGGATACGACTCACTTTGTATTTGATACAAACGCTATGATCCAACGCTTTCGTGTAGGAGATATGCGAGTGGGGGTATCCTGTGCAATGAGTTTGCATAAGACCAGACCGCGAAATAGTAACCACTGGCTATAACACCGTTAACTAGTTAGGTTTCTATTTCACTAGGACGACCTAGACAACTTAGTCTTAATCCTGAGTTGATTATGGACTCCTGCTCATGAGGGATTGTCCTTTGATTTGTATGGGTGAGAGTGGAGAATACGCCGACTCAATAAGCCTACCATTTTGGGGACAAGACCGAGTGGGGAGCTGGGAACATAATCCTACAAGATGGAATTCACTCCTTCCCGACTTTAGGGAAGCAGATGAGTGTTCCCTTAAGTGGTGACTCCGAGTCTTGAACAAAGGGTCCTACCCTCTCAATGGCACAAGAGGGTTTTCTGTTTGATAGTTGGACCACAAACAGGTTGTTCATTAGAGGAGAACTGGTACTTAAGGAAATATAAGTAACCCAGGGGTAAAACAGTAATTTGACCCAGCTAGTGTTACGGACACTCGTGAAAGACTAACTAGTCGTTATTGGTCTATATCCATGGACACAGAAAATATGTCTGCAGTGAGAAGAGTGCAACTGTGAGTCTATAGTGGAATGTACACACAGTTAACAAATATTGATTAATTTGGTTAATGAGTTTGACCAATTAATCTCACATCGTTGGAGCTTCTGATCTGCAGGTCCATTAGGTCCCACTGGTAGCTCATAAAGTAATTTGAGGCAACTAAGTAATAAATGTAAATTGAAAATGTTCAATTTACTAAGGGAAACAATATAATATATATTGATATATTATTATGAGAGACATAAATATTTGAAGAAATTTCAAATATAAATGTGAATTTGATTCATATTAAATTTATAGGAATTTGAAAGAGTTCAAATATGAATTAATTAATTTAAGGCCTAAAATTAATTTGGGCAATTAATTAATTCAAGGCCGAAAATTCAATATGAGATATTTAATTGGTGACTAATTAATTAAAGAGTTAATTAATTAAAAATTAATCAATTATGGAAATAATTAATCACTTATGGAAGTGATTAATTATTTATGGAAATGATCTAATCACTTATGGAAGTAATTAGTCATTTGTGGAAAAGATTAATCAATTATGGAATTGATTGATCATGGATTGATTAAATAAGGAATATATTAAATCATTTATGGAAATAATTGATTTAATGTGAATATTTTATTCATGGCCTTTCTCCTATAATTAGAACACTAGACCTAATGGTTTAGTAGCCCTCTTGCTCTTAGACTCACAAGACAAGACCCTAGAATTCTCTCTAGCCTCCCTCTTAGAGAAAGACTCCCACAAGTCTTTTGCCTCCTAGACTTAGAGACATACCGATGTAACCTCTGTGGTTATTGTGTCTTTGAAGAAGAAAATTCCAGCAAAGAAATCAAAAGGGGGCTGCTGCGTTTTTGTTCGTTGAAGCGTTTGTAACAGTTTTTTTCCCGTTTCTTTAGAAAAACATGAAAATAAAAGTAGTTTTATTTTCTAGTTGTTTTCAGCATGTTTATAGCGTTTTACAGCCGCTTTAAAGCATGTTTAAAGTTTTGTTTTTCATTTTCGTAACAGTATTTTTTATATTAATTAATATACGGCGCAAGGTCCTTTCGATACACTTTCGCTGCGCCGGGGCTTTCATCCCCTTCATAACTAAGGCTAGAATTTAGTCTTCTAGTAAGGACCTCGGGCATCACGACTCATGGGCGTCTACTAGCGTTCTGGCACCACCCTCTTATTCCCAGTGAGTTTTGCTTGCATTGGCCTTCGATTCATGGCTTTTTATAGAGTGAGGAGTTGTTGTGGAGTTATGAAAATGGTGCTTGCAGGTAGCCCAATCAGTTTTGGAGTCAAATAAGTCAGTTAGGTGCGTGGAAAGCTGGTTCAAAACGACCCGCGACGGATTCGAACTTTTCATTTTCTGCCTAGAAATGCGGTCGCATTTCATTTTGCCTTGACAGAAATGCGGTCACATTTTTGCTGTTCGCCCTGTTTTCCTCTGTTTTTCTGCAGCACGTAAAATTAAGTTAAATTCATACCAAAATGAGTTCATTTAAGCACAAATATGCATAATTTGATACATATGACTCTCAAAGACTCAAATTACCAACCTTTACATTTTTTAGGCTCGGGAGTAGTATATTTGATAATAAATATACAAGATTAATTAGAAATAAGCTAAGAATAAGGGGCAAAATAGGTATATTTTTTACACTTATCATACCCCCAAAATTAACTCATTCCTTGTCCTCAAGCAATAGCAAATCAGAATGTTAGAGATCAAATATTATTGAAAAATCAGAATGTTGGAAATAAATCATATGAAATCAAGTAAACATGCTTCTCAATATCGTTTTCTAAAAAGTTGCCTTTTAGGAGAGGTTTCTACTCTAGTGCTAGTCACAACTTCTAAGTCTCCTAGGCATGAGGATTTCTACTTTTCTTTTCCAAAACCAAAACTCTGCCTAGTCCATCCTAACCAAAATGCTTAAACTACCCAACTCCTATTCATAGAGCCTAGTGTAATCCTTTAGTTAAGAAAACTAATCTTGAGGTAAATGAGCATACATGAGCATTTCTTTTATATCTTCCCCCAACTTGTTTGACTGCTAGTGCTCTTTTATTCAACTTTCTTTTCTATTTGCCCAAGAGAATCAATGTTGTCACCTCTACCTTCGTTCTAGCTTAGCGACACTTTATGGTGAAGATATCTAGCTACGAGCAAAGATCACAAACTCAGAATAATACTCACTTCCATAAGTCAACCTTTCATGCAGTGGCAAACCATGGGTGTCATGAATGCCCCTGGTTACTCAGTAACTCTAGGAAGGAGGAGTAACTCTCGGTTTTTTGATTTTTTTTTGTATAACTCTCAGAAGACATATTCTTTTCAGTAGTACAAACTTAGAACAAAATACAAATTTACAAAATAAGCACTGCTCCAAATTTAAGATAGGCAATATCCTCATTGACTTTTGTTTTCGGGACATGGGCTTAACAAGAGGCCTTTTGTTTTCAAGACATTAAGGCTAAACTCTCATAGTGTGCTAAATCGGTTAAACATGAGGAAGTTTAGACTTACGAAAATTCTGTAAAGAAAAAGACTAATGGAAAGCCTATGACTAGAAGACAAATCGGCTGTGACGGTGGCACTTTTGAGATAGAGATATGCTCTACTTATCATCATAAAGGACTTAAAAGAAAACTCACATGAAAGCATATTTATCAAAAACATTGTCAAGCAAAAAGTTTCAAAAAGTTTGTTTTTTCAAGATTTTCACTAGTTTAGCAAAAATGGACAGCAAGCAGATTTTTGTTCAAAAAAAACTTTAAAACCCAAGTCATTTTATACGTAATCTAGCAGGAACCCATCACTAAACTAACCCAAAGTATTAAACTAAACAAACTAGAAACTAACTAAAACTAACTAAACAACAAACTAGTCATAAACACATGTCAAAACAGATGTAGAAAAAATAAAACCAGCAAATACCAAATATGAACAAAATCTAAAGAAAGCATGTAAAATTATAAGGGGAACAAAAAACTCTCCTATTCCTCCTCTGAGGAACCATCTTTATTCTCTTATTCTTCATCATCAGATTCTTCGGGATCTTGAGGCAGTAAACTCCGTGGAAAGTCAGGAAAGACAGGGGTGATGCTAGGGGAGATAGAGAGGTAAAACTCTCTGATGGTTTCATCTCGCTCTTTGGCATTGACCCAATAGGGTTGAACCGATCTTCTATGCGATCTAATTGGCGAAGATTGAATCCATGAGCCTCAAATGATGGAGTAGGCCCTGATACAGGAGTGGATGATGGTGGTGAAGCAGGTGTTGACCCTAGTGAAGGAGTAGCCTGGGAAGTAAAAGCCTTATCTTTCCGCTGTGCATTATAGAGTTGTAACTTTCCTATCAAAGTTAGATCGATAGTAGGCTTATAGAATTGTCGTTTCTCGTCCTTCCCTGGAACAATCTTGACTCTCTGGCACAGTTGGGTTATCAGTGGCCCAAAGAATAATTTCCTAGCTATTTTTCTCCCACAAGAGAGAATTTCCTCACGTATAATGCTCCCCATATTGAACTCCAACCCCATCATCATACCGTAGAGAAGCATCACCCTCTCCACAAAAATAGTGCTATCGTGGGTAGTATTGGGTTTTATGCCCTAAAACTCGTAGATAGTAAATGTAAAATTTGACTGCTTCAATGAAGTATTATTTCTATATATTTGTTTTGCCTAAATATAACCACAAATCCAATAAACTAAGAACCCGAGGCCAAGCATAAATCTCACGTTGTGAACAAAAGGGAGAACGTGAAAGGGAAATGGATTTGATATATCTCTCCCCTCCCACTAAGTATTTTAAACGGTTTTGGGTATACTTATACTTAGGCGAATTCCGGCTAATTGAATAAACCCTAAGTCTAAGTTTATTTTCACTTACGATGTCTAGGTGATAACGATTAAAACCTCACATCACACACGTGCCTGCTCATAAAACTGGGTTAACTTTAACTCAAGAACCGACTCGATGCGCAGGTAGGAGGTGTTCCGTAAACCGTCAACTTAAATACCTCCAGCCTTAGACAACATCTTGTCGGGTGAGTTCTCTTGTAACCTATGTTTTACAAGCTTATCGACCTATTTGAATCTAATTGAAATTGATTGAGAATTTGGATTCAAATTAACCCTAAGTGAGCATGCACCTTTTCTTTGTTATAGATTTTAAATTTCTATCTCATTTATAACAATTATAAAATCAATCTATAACAAGCCCAATTTGAATATAACATTTATAATCAAACTAAAGAAGTTTCATGCTTCATGCTTTGTATATTTTCTCTTTTAATTAATATAACTTTTATATCAATTAATCAATTTTGAAAATAACCATTCAAGCATGCATCTCCCTAAATTAATACAACATTTATATTAATTATCATGAAACTTTATACATGCATTTAATTAATATCATAACTCTTATAACATATTAATTAATGCATGATTCATGCTTTCCTATGGTGTGATTTTAAATCTAAATGACATACATTATGCACATAAAATACTATTTAATTAAAACATACATTCAATAATGCATAATTAATTAAATTAACTAAAGTGAATTGGTTTTGGGATTTTTAATCAAGCAAAAATAAAAACTAAAATTATTACAATAATAATTTCAAATAGGGCTTGGACCGCTCCCGAACCATTCGAACCGACCCAAACCGCCATTGGATTGCTTGAACCGGACCATTTTACCTTTAAGTGAAGAACACACTTGGGCTGGAACTAAAAAACAGCATGCTGGAATTTTTGGCCAGCAGCGAACAGTCTCTGAATTTCTTCAAATTGACGGCCTAAATGGACTCTATTGACTCTCAAAGTTTACAGACTCCATATGAACACAATAATGCCCATAAACATGTAGGCAATTACAATTAATTCCAACGAATTGACTGAGAATTAAATTCAATCCCAAAACAAATTTTCCTTAGTTTCTACACAGTTTCATCATATGAAAAGCTACCCACCAAGCTAAAATTAATGCATGTTAGGTGCCTTAATCATGCTCTGATACCAATTAAAGGTGTTCATATAACACATGCGGAAGCAATTTTAGGATCGGAGGCACTTAACTACATCAATTTTAGAAAATGAAAACATGCTGTCCAAATACCGTAAGCAGAGAGCAGAATTTGTACCAACCTTTTTGGAGACCGATTTAGCAACTCCCTTTGATTCCTTTGATCACAAACGGTGTGTGGACAACCTCTAGTGTCTTCCCTACTATTCTCCTGGCCAAGAATGACTTGTGGGAGTCTATAGAGATAGGGAATGGGAAGGGAATGCTTGAAGGTTCAAGCAATAGAGAGATATATGGAGATGAGTGTGTTTGAGACAAAAATCCAGCAGCATAATAATATTGAAATGGCTCTCTTGGCTTTGAATCTGATTCATACTCTATACATAGAGATCTTCCATGCAAGGAGAAGCTCATGACACAAGACACATGGTAGAATTGCAACTCAAAGTGGATTCTAGGTGTTTAATTCACAACACATGCAACTAGTGCATGAATGTGTTGTTTTCCACTTTGTATCAACATGCAAGAGTGGGAATCCAACTAAATCCACTAAATTAAATTCATGATCTGAATTTTTAGCTTGCAATTAACCCTAATTTCAATTCTAAATTGAAATTGATTTCTTGGTAATTAATTTGGGACATTTCCAATTAATTTGATATGATTAATCCAATTAATCATTGTCACCTTGTGCAATCCATTATATATGATTCCTAATACATATATATTGTATTTAAAACACTTTTAAATACTTTATCTCTCATTTTCTAATTTAATTCATAATTAAATTATTGTGTCAAACACAATTTACGATAATACCCTATTTCCCGATTTTGAACGATTCAAAGATTTCTATCAATTTGTTCTAGGCTTTATTCCGATATGAGCTAGTAGGGGGACCTAATGGACCTATAGATCATGGGCTCCAACGATTCGAGGCTAACTGACTAATCTCATTATCCAAGCTAGCCAACATTCGTTAACTACCGGGACACTCCACTATAGCCTGATAGTTGCACTCCCCTCACTATAGATATATTTTCGTCCACTTGATTTAACCATGTTCAGTAAGTCGATCCTTCATAGGTTTTTCGTAGCTATAGCTAGGTCAAATGACCGTTTTACCCCTATAGTACTTATTGTTCCTTAAGTTCCACTAATCCTCTAATGAACAATCGGTTTGTGGTCCAACCATCAAACCTAAGTCCCTCTCGATCCAACGAGAGGGTGGGGCCCCTTGTTCAAGTCCTGGAGTTAGTACTTAAGGGAACAACCTCTCTACTATCCCTGAAATGGGTAGGAGCGAATTCCGTCTTGCGAGACTATGTCCCCAGCTATCTATTCTATCTTATCCCCAAAATGGTAGGCTTGTTGAGTCGGCGATGCTGACCACTCTCACCCATGCAGATCAAAGGATAATCTCGTATAAACAGGAGTTCATAGTTAGCTCAGGATTAAGAACGAGTTGCCTAGGTCATCTTTGAGAAATAGTCAGTTTCTTCAGTAAACGACGTCATAAAGAGACAGTGACTAATTTCGTGGTCCAGTCTTATGCAAACTCATTGCATAGGACGCCCTCACTCGCATGTCTCCACATGAACGATTTAGGATCTCATCGTTTGTACTTAATACAAAGTGGGCCGCGTCCATAGTATTCCCAGTATAAGGCACCCAACCGTATCCTTATACTATAGACTATTTTGACTATAAACTTGAACTTGATCCTACGTATGTCCCTACATATAGTTCGAGTATTCATTTTATAGCCAAGGATCTTAGTTTATTGGATTTAGGTTAATCATTTGCAATTTACATATTCAATAACATCTTTTACTGAATAACCTCAATAACGTCTTTATTGGAAATAGAATATGTTTAATGATTTACAAACTACGAGTTTATAGGACATTAAACTCAACAGGACCAAGTGTCAACAATTCTTGGGACACCACCACATAAGCCTTCTACTGCTATCCTCTAAGATCAGGAACGTAGTTGTGGGACTACCTCATCTTGAATGGGAAGCACACCAGAGAAAACGTTCTTTGTGTTCTAGGTTGAGAGAAACTGAGAGGGAGGCTACCATAAGACCTTAAAGGTTAGGTTTCTCATAACCTTTCCTCTTTATAAGTGAAAAAACCCCTAATGTGAGGGTAGACAAAGATCTTGACCTTGAGATCAAAATCAATTAATTAATTAATATAATATTTAATTAATTAATTAAATGTCAATTAATTAATCATATTAATTAATTAACTTCATGCACATTTGATAGCATGCATAAACGCTATCATTTTATTCTTAGATTTAAGAGTTTTTGTTGGGTTTTATTGTGGATTTAATGTTTAAATATGTTTAATTCTGAATTTTTGTCCGTAGGAGATTTTTGATCAATTTTTGGAGAAAAAGGAGAAGAATTGGCCCAATTTATAAAGATGCAATCATGAAAAATCAAGGATGGGTCAAGTTGTGAAGTCCAAGGCCTTGAGAATGAAAGAATTGGGCCAAGAACCAGATAATTCAACCCAAATCAGCCGAAAAATCGAGTCTAGAAAGTTCCAGCCAAAGGACAGCGTCGCAACATCGAAGCAACTTGGGTGGCAAGACAAATACGTCATAGCGTCGTGACGCTATCACGTCTGGAGCTCTATTTATGACGTGTTTTGGCCTCGGGATTTGATCATCAAGCAACATTCTCCAGATACATTTAAAGGCTCTTTGAGCCATTTTGGGGGTTGGGATGAGAGTGAGTGAGAGTAGCTCTTAAAGAGCGCTTTTGGGCATTTTTGGAGATGATCGGGAGCTTGGTTCGCGGTGAATCAAAGGCGTAAGCAAGGGATTCATCGTCGGTTTAGTTCTTATTCCCTATTCTTGTCCATTTACTATTTTTTACAATGTATATGTTTGAATTTTTGGTGTTCATAGTGACAATGTATAGCTAAACAACCGACATTCGGGTATTGAATGAAGAAATAGAGTTATAATGTTATTCTGATTACCTCGTATTGTGTCCAATTTTACTAGTTATTTGTTTGGGTGTTCTTCATGTTCTATGAATTTTGGCCAAATTTATAGTGAATCGATACTTAGTGGAAACTCGACGTTGAGAAACTAAGTCAGATCATAACCCATCCAACTAAGCTTAATTGCTCGTGGTGACAGCGAGATTAGTTGATTAGGCTTAGAGATCGAATGAATCGGGACTTATTAATTAGCCCATTTAATAGCATTAGGGGAAACCGACAGGAGAACCTATGTTAACAACGAGATTCTAGATCAATAATTAGTTGGACATGATATTTAGTAATCAGAATAATTATTAAAGTATAGTTTGGAATTCAAGACCCCGCCTCTCATTTGACTTGATCTCCCTCGTTTGTGACTAAATTGCTTGGTCAAAATTGTTTTATTGCCTTGTTTGATTTTTATGTCCATCTTTCATTGCATTAAATTTCCTAGATAATATGCAACCTCAGTAATTTTAGTGTTTAGATTATTGCTTTGCCTGAGTTTACGCTACTCCCTGTGGAATACAATATTCGGTTTACTTACCGTCTCTTTATTACTTGACGATCCGTACGCTTGCGGGATTGACACCAAGTTCGTGGCGCCATTGCCGGGGAGTAGTAATTAGTGTAGGCAAATTAATTTTCTAACTTTGAGAAGAAAAAGATGAATTTTAATCTAGGTTGTATATAGTTGAGTTTTTAAATTTTTGTGAATAGTTTATTTTCTTGTTTTGAAATCTTGGGGCAATGGATGCCAAGGCATAAGGAGGCTAATATTCTTCCGTTAGATCTTGAGATTAACATAACTTACAGGTTTGAAAGAGACCGAGACCACCCTCCAATTGGTAGATCGATCTGTGACCCCACCCATGGGGATTGTGGAAGACGTCTTGGTCAGAGTGAACAAGTTCATTTTCCCGGTTGACTTCGTGGTACTAGACATGGAGGAAGATAAGAATGTTCCCATCATCCTAGGTAGACCCTTCTTGGCGACAGGTAAGGCCAAGATCAGTTTGCATTTAGGTAAACTAACTCTGAACATGGATGATGAGAATGTGGCCTTGAATATTTTTGGCCAGGACGAATCTATTGTAGTATTCATACATGCTTTTCAGTAGGCCATGCTTTTTTGCCACCTAGTGACGATGAGTTAGATTTAGAGTTAGAATTAGAAGGTTTGCCTGATATGGGATTCGATCCTGATGAGTTCTTTAATGATGATTTGTTTGAGGGTGAAGAAATGTTAGAAGATTTTGAATTGCCTATTTTGTTGGACTATAATGAGCATGATGAAAATGATACCGTCATACAGTCTAATGTAGATAATGAGTCTCATGTAGATATTTCTGTAAAAAATACCACGCCTGATGTAGATTTGGTTCTTTTTGAAAAACCATCTCAGGATACGAGACCCATAGATATCATGATGCTTGATTTTTTTGTTAACAATTGTTTTGAAAATAGAGATTAAGAGAAAATGTTTGACTTAGATGCTTGGATTTTAGAAAATTATTTGTTATGTGATGAGAGCATAGGGGAGTATTCTTTCCATCTCCTGTTCTTTTTCTGTAAGATTGCAGCGCCATTCATCAGTAGCTCTCAAGGGCTGGAGGACGAAAATTTTATCTTCGAGCCTCCATGAGCGGATCGAGCCCCGTCTAGCTAGAGACGTTAAAGAACCGCTGCTTGGGAGGCAACCCAAGGATTGTTAGTTAGTTGTTATTTCATTTTTCGGATTTAAATGAGCCCTTTCTCCTTGATCCAATTTTGTGTCTCAGGAACCAAGAAGCAAGCCCCGTCAAATCCAAAAGTGCGCTCTCCCGATCCGAAAGATGTTGAATTTCTCCAAAAAGAAGTTAGGGAAGTTTTAGTATCCCTCTGCTTTTTAATTGTTTAAAACATTAGGGACAATGTTTATTTTAAGTTTGGGGGGAGGCTTTCGCTGCTTTTGAGCTTATCTGAATTCTTTTGGATGCATGTTTTGTGTAGCAAGGACAACCTAGGATTTGAATTAGAGTTTTTGGGGGAATATGGTTTATATGAATGTGGAATTCGGGAGCATAGCAGAAAACTGAGAAATTTTTAAAATTTTTTGCTTAGTATTAATGTCTAAAGCATGCAATAAACTTATCCTTTGAGATCTTTGAAAATCTAGATTCTTGTTATGGCTTTTATAAGTTTATTGTCACTCTGATAGGCTTAGTTTCTAGCACTAGGAGTTTATGCTTGACTGTTTCAAGAACTAGGTGAAAAATAAGAAGAGAAAAAAATGCTATGCCTACAAAAAGAAAAGAAAAAAGCAACAAAAGAAAATGAATTATCTGTTGAAAAGAAAGAAAGAGAAAAAAATATTTTTGCTTGCAAAAGAAAAAAAATTGAACTAGGGGTAAAAAGAGCTACATCCGTTGTGATCAGTTAGGACCATCCAAGGATAAAATTCAGGATATGGGTCCCTGCAGCGGTGTGTGAAAGCTAGTGCCCTTAGGATCATATAATGCAAGTTTGGGGGGGAATCCCTTCAGAAAAAGAAAAGAATCAGGCGCCCTAGTTTCTTTATTTGCATGATAGCTAAAATTCTGAACTGTTAGGACTCTTAGTTAGTGTAGGGGGAAGACAAATGGAAAAAGCCGTAAAACTAATCTAGGTTAGTAAAAGAACCACTAGATAAGTTTTGAGCATGTTATTCGTGAATGCTAAGTTTCATTTTAAAATTTCTTCATGAGTATGTTGTGCTTGCTTGGTCCACTTGCATGTTTTCCATAATTCCCTAAGAGTTCTAATTCATTGAGGCTAGAGCGATTCTTTGCATGTATCCATACAATTTATTTTGCTCGGGACTAGCAAAAGCTTAAGTTTGGGGGTGTGATAGCATGCATAAATGCTATCATTTTATCCTTAGATTTAAGAGTTTTTGTTGGATTTTATTGTGGATTTAATGTTTAAATATGTTTAATTCTGAATTTTTGTCCCTTGGAGTTGTTTGATCAATTTTTGGAGAAAAAGGAGAAGAATTCGCCCAATTTATAAAGATGCAATCATGAAAAATCAAGGATGGGTCAAGTTGTGAGGTTCAAGGCCTTGAGAATGAAAGAATTGGGCCAAGAACTGGATAACTCAAACCAAATCAGCCCAAAAATTGAGTCTAGAAAGTTCCAGCCAAAGGACAGCGTCGAGACGCTAATCATCAGTGTCACAACGCCGAAGCAACTTGGGAGACAAGAGAAATACGTCAGCGTCGCGATGCTATCGCGTCTGAATCTCTATTTAAGGCGCGTTTTGGCCTCGGGATTGGATCATCAAGCAACATTCTCCAGCAACATTTAAAGGCTCTTTGAGCCATTTTGGGGGTTGGGATAAGAGTGAGTGAGAGTAACTCTTAAAGAGTGTTTTTGGGCATTTTTGGGGATGATCGGGAGCTTGGTTCGCGACGGATCAAAGGCGTAAGCAAAGGATTCATCGTCGGTTTAGTTCCTATTCTCTATTCTTGTCCATTTACTGTTTTTTACAATGTATATGCTGAAAATTTTGGTGTTCTTAGTGATAATGTATAGCTAAACTCCCGGCATTCGGGTCTTGAATGAAGAAATAGAGTTATAATGTTATTCTGATTACCTCGTATTGTGTCAAATTTTACTAGTTATTTGTTTGGGTGTTCTTAATGCTCTATGAATTCTGGACAAATTTATAGTGAATCGATACTTAGTGGAAACTCGACGAAGAGAAACTAAGTCAGATCATAACCCATCCAACTAAGCTTAATTGCTTGTGGTGACAACGAGATTAGTTGATTAGGCTTAGAGATCGACAATGAAGCAGGACTTATTAATTAGCCCATTTAAAAGCTCTAAGGACACTTAGGTTGTTAAAATGAGTTAATTAGAATTAGAGGAAACCGACAGGAGAACCTATGTTAACAAGAAGATTCTAGATCAATAATTAGTTGGACATGATATTTAGTAATCAGAATAATTATTAAAGTATAGTTTGGAATTCAAGACCCCACCTCTCATTTGAGTTGATCTCCCTTGTTTGTGACTAAATTGCTTGATAAAAGTTGTTTTATTGCCTTGTTTGATTTTTATGTCCATCTTTCATTGCATTAATTTTAGTACGTGTTTAGATTATTGCTTTGCCTGAGTTTACGCTACTCCCTGTGTAATACGATATTCGGTTTACTTACCGTCTCTTTATTACTTGACGATCCGTGCGCTTGCAGGATTGACACCAACATTTAAATCTTATTTAAATGTAATGCCCTCACATCATATATAATTTTAATTAAAATTAATCAAATCGCATTTAATCAAATTTAATTCAACCACACAATTAATTAATTCTTTTGATCAATTAAATATCACATATTTAATTATTTAAATATTTGAATCATATTCAAATGAGCGCCTCTCTTATAGCCTATAGTTTTAATTAAATCACATTTAATTTAACTAAAATGAATAATTAATTAATTTATTTACTAACTAAATATCAAATATTTAATTGGACATATATTTGAACTCTTTCAAATATATTATTCTCTCAATAAAGTTTAATCTCAAATTAAACTTTATATTATAATGTATCATTGTACATTATATTAATTGTATCTCATACAATTATATTGATTCCCATATTGCATTTGAACTATTCAAATTCTCTCAAGATATAATTGTTCCTAATTACTCTTTATGAGCTAGCAGGGGGACCTAATGGACCTACAAATCAGAAGCTCCAATGATATGAGGTTTACTAACTAAACTCATTAATCGAGTTAACCAATATTCATTAACTGCGGGTCACTCCACTAAAGACCCACAATTGAACTCTTCTCACTGTAAAACATTTCTGTGTCCACGGATATAGACCTATACAGTCAATCCTTCACGAGTGTTTGTAACTACAGTTGGGTCAAATTACCGTTTTACCCCTGTGTTACCTCTGTCTCCGTAAGTACCAATGCTCCTCTAATGAACAACCTATTTATGATCCAACCATTAAACAAAAAGTCCCTCTTGGGCTAGAGAGAGGGCGGGATCCCTTTGTTCAAGACTGAGAGTCACCACTCAAGGGAACACTTATCTATTTCTCCTAAAAGCGGGAAGGAGTAAATTCCATCTTGTGTTGTCATGTCCCCAGCCCCCCACTCGGTCTTGTTCCCAACAAGGTAGGTTTATTGAGTCGGCGTACAGTCCACTCTCACCCATACTTATCAAAGGACAATCCCTCGAGATAAGGAGTTCATGACACAGTCAGGATTAAGACCTAGTTATCTAGGTCATCCTATTGAAATAGTAACCTAACTAGTTAATGGTGTTACAACTAGTGGTTGACTATTTCGTGGTCCAGTCTTATTCAAACTCATTGCATAGGATACCCCGCTCGTATATCTACTACATGGATGCTTTGAATCAATACGTCTGTATCAAATACAAAGCGAGTCGTATCACATAGTGTTACCAGGATAAGGTACCCAACCTTATCCATGTACTATAGACCTTTTAGGTTGTTACTTGAACATCGATTCCCATATGTCAGAGTTGTTTGGTAGCCTTATCCCTGTACTATAGACCTTTTAGGTCTGGACGACTTGTTTGGTAGTTTTTACAAAAATCATTGGTCGATTGTCGGGTCTGATGTTGTTCAGAGTTGTTTGGCAGTTTTAAACCAAGGTTGCTCCCCTTATGCTATTAATGAAACTATGGTTGTTCTCATTTCGAAAATTAAGGCACCCCGTAGAGTTTCTTACTTTCGGCCTATTTCTCTATTTAACGTGAGTTATAAGTTGATTTCAAAGGCTTTGGTTAACCGTATGAAGCATATCTTGCCTAAGTTGATCTCACACAATCAAAGTGCTTTAGTCCCTGGTAGATGTGTTGTTGATAATGCCATTCTGGGGTTTGAGTGTGTTTATGAGTTGAAGCGGCGAACGGGAGGAAAGTTCAGATGGTTGCTTTGAAGCTTGTTATGAGTAAGGCATATAATAGGGTGAAGTGGTCATTCATTCAGAAGGTTATGCTCAGAATGGGTTTTTCTAGGTGGTGGATTGACTTGATTTTGCAGTGTGTTAGTTCGGTAACTTATGCGGTGTAGATTGAAGGTGGTGGTAGAAAATAAAATGGAAAATAAGAATTAAAGATGAATTCAGTCTAGCTAAGTAGAAGTATACACTATCACATGCAGTAATAAAAACTCTTGAAGTATTTCAAAAGTATCGATCTCACAGGGACTAATTAAACACATATTTGAAGAAGAAACTGCTCTTAAATTTCAAAGTAGGCAACCAAGTAGAAATAATTTAGCAATTGGCATGAAAGATTTAGTGTCTAAGCATGTGCTTGAAATAAATTTAGGCTTTTCCTAGTTAATCTAGAGCATTGTAATCATCCTTAGCTTAATGCAATCGATTAGTAGTTAGCTTATTAATCGGTTAGGACTGGTCTCGATGCATTGGTCGGACTTAGAAATTTAGGGATATTATGCTTGTTGGCTTTTCCAGTTAAGTCAATTAGGCGTTCAATTAGTAAATTAATTTTTTCGATAATCAATGAAGGAAATAAATCATATTGAAACCCGAACGTCTCCGATTACCGTAATCATTGAGGTAAGATTAACTTGCCCATTCTTTTATTTTATCAATTTAATTTTGTCATTTAAATTCTCGCAATTTATCTTTCCTCGCAATTATCCAAATCCCCCAATTAGTCTGGTCATCGCAATAAATCTAGGATAAACAAATTATAATCGCGCTCCCTGTGTTCGACCCCGGCCACTACAACTGCAAAGTAGTTTAGTGTTCGTGGAATTATAAATTTATTTGACTCGGAGCCTCGACAACTCCAACCCGTCAAATTGGCGCCGTTGCCGGGGAGCCAAGCTTGATTTTTTTTTCTTGGGTTTATTGTGATATTTTCTTTTTGCATTTTTCTATGAGTTGATCTTATGACAGGATATTCGATCGAACAGCCACATCAGTCTTCTGGTTCAGGTAAGTCTCTCAAGGACTTAAATCATGAATTTTCTGCTAACACTTTTTGCATGCAGAACACTCGAGCTGAGTTAAAAAGCCTATCCGATAAGATGGCAGAGTGGCCGTCTTTGTGACGAATGTGGAGAGATCGTACGAGCAGTTGCGTAGAGAGATCATCCTTAAATCGTCCCAAGCAGAAGCCGATTGTGAGAAGTTTAAGTGATCCTTGCCATTCCAAGATCGAGTCTCTGAGGTTAAGGAAGATTCTGAGCTCGAATGCGAGGAGATTCAAGTGATAGAGTTTTAGGTTGACGAGTCTGAGTTTGTTTTGTCCTTAAATTCTCTTTTATTTTATTTATCTTGTGCTCTGTCTCACGAAAATTTATCCCTTGAGTCTTTTTGCTTTGTTTTTCCCCTATCTTTCTATATATTGAAAATTTTAAAAAATTTAATGCATCTTCTGGGTCCCATGAGAAATGGGTGAGCCTACTTCTGTTGGCAAGTTTTGTAGATTCTAGGAAGAAGGGCCCGAAGAAATACAAGAATTTTTATGTGCCCTGACAGGAAGATGCATAATCCCGTCGAGCATGGCGACCTTAAAAACTTGCACCCCAATAATTTTATCCCTTCCCTTTGTTTTTATTTGTTTTCTTTTTAATTTTTATTTATGTTTGTTTGCCTTCTTTTTGTTTTGTCGGAGTCTATGACATGTGCCTATGGAAAAGAAATCTTTCGAGGTGTCGTGGATCTTTCCCTTCCAACCATTGTGCTTAAATTCAGGGGAGGTTTTATGTTCCTTTAACTTTGTCCTTTAGTTTTTCATGTTTGGATACATTGAGGGTGGGGTATAATGCTTTCTGTTTTTTGTTGGACCCTGAGCATCTGTGCATCGGGCCAACGTTTGTACTTATTGACTTCTTTGCATGCTTCTTGTGTATTTTTTGTGCTTATGTGATCATTATTTCCTACGAAAGCCTCAATTTTTTTAAAAAGATTTTAGCTTTCGATGAGTTGTAATCATGAGTGCCCTAAAAGGGAGTCTTCTTAAAATTTTTCTTAGGTATGTCTTGCATAAGTTGAGTGTCTTTCTTGTTTTAAAGTAGGATTTGAATGCTTAGGAGCGAGTTATCAGACTCATATTCCTATTGTCACCCTCATAGGTGTAAGGTTTAGTGAGAAAGTCTAAATTTTTTGCAAAATAGTGTGTGGAGTCTTGCCTAGGAGATAAAAAGAAACTATCCTTGTGATATAAAAAAAGAGAGGTAAAATAAGTAAAGTGAGCTTATGTGTAAATAATTTTTGTGTTCGTCTCTCCTTGTTTTATTTTTCTTTAAGAAAAAGCATGCTTTGCATCGATTATGAGTGATTAGGGGTAAAACGAGCTACCTGCAGTGTGATCAGTTAGGCCAACCAAATGTTAAACTTGGGTTATGGGTTCTTGCACTATAGTCTGAAAGCTAGTGCCCCACCCTAAAAAGAAATGCAAAAGAAAAAGAAAAAGGAATTCCATATTCAGGCACCTAAGCAAAGACTAAGCAACCTAATTTGTTCCATTTAGACTTTTTAGCGAGACCTTAGTGCCAGTGTAGGGGGAAGATATGATGAGAATTTGATAAGTCAATCCCTAGTAAAGTTCTCTTTAGGTGGGCTAGAACTCTCTTATGCAAGATTGTCATTGAAAACTTTTGATTTGTCTCCTCATTGGATCGTGCATGTCTCTTGATTGCTTTAGTTTTTTAATTTTTGAGCTTAGAGGAATGAATTGCATTATCACATTTGTATTCAACTTTTCTTTGGTTTATTTGCCTTGCTCGAGGACTAGCAAGATTTAGGTTGGGTGTATTTGATAGCACCTAATTCGTGCTATTTTATCACCCTTAATCTAAACTTGTTAGAGCTATTTTACGGTTTAAATGTCCATTTTTGTAGGTATTCGAGCATTGGATACATTGGGAGCGAATCACACAATTTGGTACTAAATTAGACATTTTGGAGCGTTTTTTAGCACTGAGACACTCTCGGTTGACCTTCAACGTGCGTTGACTTTCGTTGACCAAGGGCATTTTTGTCATTTTGCTTCGGTTTAGCTCGTTTTCAACTCGATTTGGTCCCGACCTCATATTTTAGACTTGCAACAACATTATAGTCAAATTAAAGCATTTTGCACATAGAATTCAACGAAGATAAGCGATTTAGGAGATAAACATATAACAAATTCGCTCTATCAGTAATTCACTAAACCAAACCCCTCAATGGAATTTGGATACGCATGATGGATAAAAGTGCAAACAAATAACTTTCCATTGAATAAATAAATGAGAAATACAAGAAATAATGAAAAGAATAAGGTGTTGCAAAATAATGTGCAGTAAGTAAAGCTAGGGTTTTTTCTCTTTATCTAATCCCTCTAGAGTTCTCACGACACTCTACTCTCCCTTCATAAGGTGGAAAAAAGGTGAACTCTCTACAAACACAAAGGTTTGATGTCTAACTTGTTGGGTTTTATGCCCTAAAACTCGTAGATAGTGAATATAACCGTTGGCCGAATATTAATGAAATAGTATTGATGTATTTTTCCATTAAGTGTTATTAGTTATTTTATGTTTGTCTTTGCCTAAAATATCCCTAATCCAATAAACTAGACATCCTAGGCTGTAATATGAGTCTTGAACTATATGTAGCGACATATGGGGGTCACTGTTCAAGAAACAGCCTAAAGGGTCTATAGTATAGGGATAAGACTGGGTGCCTTATCCTGGTGACACTATGGATACGACTCACTTTGTATTTGATACAAACGCTATGATCCAACGCTTTCGTGTAGGAGATATGCGAGTGGGGGTATCCTGTGCAATGAGTTTGCATAAGACCAGACCGCGAAATAGTAACCACTGGCTATAACACCGTTAACTAGTTAGGTTTCTATTTCACTAGGACGACCTAGACAACTTAGTCTTAATCCTGAGTTGATTATGGACTCCTGCTCATGAGGGATTGTCCTTTGATTTGTATGGGTGAGAGTGGAGAATACGCCGACTCAATAAGCCTACCATTTTGGGGACAAGACCGAGTGGGGAGCTGGGAACATAATCCTACAAGATGGAATTCACTCCTTCCCGACTTTAGGGAAGCAGATGAGTGTTCCCTTAAGTGGTGACTCCGAGTCTTGAACAAAGGGTCCTACCCTCTCAATGGCACAAGAGGGTTTTCTGTTTGATAGTTGGACCACAAACAGGTTGTTCATTAGAGGAGAACTGGTACTTAAGGAAATATAAGTAACCCAGGGGTAAAACAGTAATTTGACCCAGCTAGTGTTACGGACACTCGTGAAAGACTAACTAGTCGTTATTGGTCTATATCCATGGACACAGAAAATATGTCTGCAGTGAGAAGAGTGCAACTGTGAGTCTATAGTGGAATGTACACACAGTTAACAAATATTGATTAATTTGGTTAATGAGTTTGACCAATTAATCTCACATCGTTGGAGCTTCTGATCTGCAGGTCCATTAGGTCCCACTGGTAGCTCATAAAGTAATTTGAGGCAACTAAGTAATAAATGTAAATTGAAAATGTTCAATTTACTAAGGGAAACAATATAATATATATTGATATATTATTATGAGAGACATAAATATTTGAAGAAATTTCAAATATAAATGTGAATTTGATTCATATTAAATTTATAGGAATTTGAAAGAGTTCAAATATGAATTAATTAATTTAAGGCCTAAAATTAATTTGGGCAATTAATTAATTCAAGGCCGAAAATTCAATATGAGATATTTAATTGGTGACTAATTAATTAAAGAGTTAATTAATTAAAAATTAATCAATTATGGAAATAATTAATCACTTATGGAAGTGATTAATTATTTATGGAAATGATCTAATCACTTATGGAAGTAATTAGTCATTTGTGGAAAAGATTAATCAATTATGGAATTGATTGATCATGGATTGATTAAATAAGGAATATATTAAATCATTTATGGAAATAATTGATTTAATGTGAATATTTTATTCATGGCCTTTCTCCTATAATTAGAACACTAGACCTAATGGTTTAGTAGCCCTCTTGCTCTTAGACTCACAAGACAAGACCCTAGAATTCTCTCTAGCCTCCCTCTTAGAGAAAGACTCCCACAAGTCTTTTGCCTCCTAGACTTAGAGACATACCGATGTAACCTCTGTGGTTATTGTGTCTTTGAAGAAGAAAATTCCAGCAAAGAAATCAAAAGGGGGCTGCTGCGTTTTTGTTCGTTGAAGCGTTTGTAACAGTTTTTTTCCCGTTTCTTTAGAAAAACATGAAAATAAAAGTAGTTTTATTTTCTAGTTGTTTTCAGCATGTTTATAGCGTTTTACAGCCGCTTTAAAGCATGTTTAAAGTTTTGTTTTTCATTTTCGTAACAGTATTTTTTATATTAATTAATATACGGCGCAAGGTCCTTTCGATACACTTTCGCTGCGCCGGGGCTTTCATCCCCTTCATAACTAAGGCTAGAATTTAGTCTTCTAGTAAGGACCTCGGGCATCACGACTCATGGGCGTCTACTAGCGTTCTGGCACCACCCTCTTATTCCCAGTGAGTTTTGCTTGCATTGGCCTTCGATTCATGGCTTTTTATAGAGTGAGGAGTTGTTGTGGAGTTATGAAAATGGTGCTTGCAGGTAGCCCAATCAGTTTTGGAGTCAAATAAGTCAGTTAGGTGCGTGGAAAGCTGGTTCAAAACGACCCGCGACGGATTCGAACTTTTCATTTTCTGCCTAGAAATGCGGTCGCATTTCATTTTGCCTTGACAGAAATGCGGTCACATTTTTGCTGTTCGCCCTGTTTTCCTCTGTTTTTCTGCAGCACGTAAAATTAAGTTAAATTCATACCAAAATGAGTTCATTTAAGCACAAATATGCATAATTTGATACATATGACTCTCAAAGACTCAAATTACCAACCTTTACATTTTTTAGGCTCGGGAGTAGTATATTTGATAATAAATATACAAGATTAATTAGAAATAAGCTAAGAATAAGGGGCAAAATAGGTATATTTTTTACACTTATCATACCCCCAAAATTAACTCATTCCTTGTCCTCAAGCAATAGCAAATCAGAATGTTAGAGATCAAATATTATTGAAAAATCAGAATGTTGGAAATAAATCATATGAAATCAAGTAAACATGCTTCTCAATATCGTTTTCTAAAAAGTTGCCTTTTAGGAGAGGTTTCTACTCTAGTGCTAGTCACAACTTCTAAGTCTCCTAGGCATGAGGATTTCTACTTTTCTTTTCCAAAACCAAAACTCTGCCTAGTCCATCCTAACCAAAATGCTTAAACTACCCAACTCCTATTCATAGAGCCTAGTGTAATCCTTTAGTTAAGAAAACTAATCTTGAGGTAAATGAGCATACATGAGCATTTCTTTTATATCTTCCCCCAACTTGTTTGACTGCTAGTGCTCTTTTATTCAACTTTCTTTTCTATTTGCCCAAGAGAATCAATGTTGTCACCTCTACCTTCGTTCTAGCTTAGCGACACTTTATGGTGAAGATATCTAGCTACGAGCAAAGATCACAAACTCAGAATAATACTCACTTCCATAAGTCAACCTTTCATGCAGTGGCAAACCATGGGTGTCATGAATGCCCCTGGTTACTCAGTAACTCTAGGAAGGAGGAGTAACTCTCGGTTTTTTGATTTTTTTTTGTATAACTCTCAGAAGACATATTCTTTTCAGTAGTACAAACTTAGAACAAAATACAAATTTACAAAATAAGCACTGCTCCAAATTTAAGATAGGCAATATCCTCATTGACTTTTGTTTTCGGGACATGGGCTTAACAAGAGGCCTTTTGTTTTCAAGACATTAAGGCTAAACTCTCATAGTGTGCTAAATCGGTTAAACATGAGGAAGTTTAGACTTACGAAAATTCTGTAAAGAAAAAGACTAATGGAAAGCCTATGACTAGAAGACAAATCGGCTGTGACGGTGGCACTTTTGAGATAGAGATATGCTCTACTTATCATCATAAAGGACTTAAAAGAAAACTCACATGAAAGCATATTTATCAAAAACATTGTCAAGCAAAAAGTTTCAAAAAGTTTGTTTTTTCAAGATTTTCACTAGTTTAGCAAAAATGGACAGCAAGCAGATTTTTGTTCAAAAAAAACTTTAAAACCCAAGTCATTTTATACGTAATCTAGCAGGAACCCATCACTAAACTAACCCAAAGTATTAAACTAAACAAACTAGAAACTAACTAAAACTAACTAAACAACAAACTAGTCATAAACACATGTCAAAACAGATGTAGAAAAAATAAAACCAGCAAATACCAAATATGAACAAAATCTAAAGAAAGCATGTAAAATTATAAGGGGAACAAAAAACTCTCCTATTCCTCCTCTGAGGAACCATCTTTATTCTCTTATTCTTCATCATCAGATTCTTCGGGATCTTGAGGCAGTAAACTCCGTGGAAAGTCAGGAAAGACAGGGGTGATGCTAGGGGAGATAGAGAGGTAAAACTCTCTGATGGTTTCATCTCGCTCTTTGGCATTGACCCAATAGGGTTGAACCGATCTTCTATGCGATCTAATTGGCGAAGATTGAATCCATGAGCCTCAAATGATGGAGTAGGCCCTGATACAGGAGTGGATGATGGTGGTGAAGCAGGTGTTGACCCTAGTGAAGGAGTAGCCTGGGAAGTAAAAGCCTTATCTTTCCGCTGTGCATTATAGAGTTGTAACTTTCCTATCAAAGTTAGATCGATAGTAGGCTTATAGAATTGTCGTTTCTCGTCCTTCCCTGGAACAATCTTGACTCTCTGGCACAGTTGGGTTATCAGTGGCCCAAAGAATAATTTCCTAGCTATTTTTCTCCCACAAGAGAGAATTTCCTCACGTATAATGCTCCCCATATTGAACTCCAACCCCATCATCATACCGTAGAGAAGCATCACCCTCTCCACAAAAATAGTGCTATCGTGGGTAGTATTGGGTTTTATGCCCTAAAACTCGTAGATAGTAAATGTAAAATTTGACTGCTTCAATGAAGTATTATTTCTATATATTTGTTTTGCCTAAATATAACCACAAATCCAATAAACTAAGAACCCATGGCTATATTATGTATACTTGAAGTTTATGTGTGACATAAGTATGGATCAAGTTCAAGTAAATAGTCTAAACAATCTATAGTATATGGATAAGGTTGGATGCCTTAATCCTGGGGACACTACTGGTGCTTTGTTCTTTAAAGATAGACGATGTGATCCTAATCGTTCATGTATAAGACATGTGAGTGAGGGCGTCCTATGCAACATAGAGATCGGACCAGGAGATAAGTCACTTTCACTTTACAACACCGTTTACTGTTGAAACTGAACATCTCATACATATAACTTGGGTAACTCGATCTTAATCCTGAGCTAACTATGAACTCCTATTTATTTAGGATTGTCCTTTGATTTGCATGGGTGACAGTGGCCAAACATCGCCGACTCAATAAGCCTACCATTTTGGGGATAAGACTAAATAGATAGCTGGGGACATAGCTTTACAAGACGAAATTCACTGCTACCCGTTTTAGGGTTAGTAAAGAGGTTGTTCCCTTAAGTACTGACTTCGAGTCTTGAACAAGGGGCCCCGCCCTCTCACAACCTTGAGAGGGACTTGGTTCAGTGATTGTATCACGAACTAATTGTTCATTAGAGGATCAGTGGAACTTAAGAAACAAGATGTAACTATAGGGGTAAAACGGACATTTGACCCAGCTCTAGTTACGAACAATCGGTGAAGGGTTGACTTACTAATCATGGTTATCGAAAGTGAATAAGAAATATATCTACAGTGAGGGGAGTGCAGCTACGGGCTATAGTGGAGTGTCCTGGAAGCTAACAAACGATGAATGATTAGGTTAATGAGATTAATCGGTTATCATCATTTCATTGGAGCCCATGATCTGTGGGTCCATTAGATCCCTCTACTAGCTCAAGAGGAATAAAACTTGGAACAATATGATAGGTTAACATTTGAAACGTTCAAATTCGGAAAAGGATACAAAAGTTGGTTATATACGTTATTTAATGACTTATTAGTTTAATTGTGAATTAAACTTAAAATGAGAGTTGAATATATTTAAATATGATTTAAATATTAAACATGTGAATAGAGATTCATGTTCGAGAAATTTCGTTGGGAGAAAACCGGGATTTGACAAGTAATGTTGATTTAATATATGATATTAAATTAATTATTTTATTTTATTTTATTTTAATTAAATAAAGTGTTATTTAAATTAAAATAAAAATAAAAGAAAGTGGGATTATTCAGAATTTTATTTGCAAATTTTGAATTTAAAAGAAATTAAAAAAATTAGCAAATTTCGGAGGTGGTACTTAGTGACTGATCACTTGTAATTAGCCTTCTTGCACCACCTAACCTTATGACTCAAAATGATCCCAAACTGCTGTCAATTTCTTGTGCAATTTTTGTGCATGATTTCTCTCTATATATAGAGGATCAGCTGGTGAAAATAAGTGGATTGATTCAACCTAAAATGCTGCCAAAATTCTCCCATAAGCTTTCCTTTCCAATTCCTATCAATTGAGGATCCCACAATCCGTTCCAAGGCATGAGGATAGTAGAGAAGATCCAAGTGGTTGTTCAAAAGCCGTTGGTGTGAATTATAAAGCATCAGATTATACGAATTGGGAGCTTCAAGAGGTAGGTATCGTTTTACTCTGTTTTTTGTTCATATGAGCAACATGTCTTATAGGATCAAATTGATGAAATTGTGTGCCTAAGATCCAAAATTGCTTCCCCATGTGTGATATTAACACCTACAGGTAGTAGACATCAAACGGTTCTTAGTAAAGTGAAGCCAAACTGCCGGTTCAGGCTTCAAGTCACTTGGTACCAAGAACTTCACTTTCATTTGAGACTTTTTCCACTGCACTCCTTCTCTTGCACTCCTTCTCTTGCCACTAATTTAAGTGCTTCTCTAAACTGCTTGGCTGTGGGATTCTTAATCGCTTCATTCTCTCTCGAGTTCAAAGTTGCTTTGACCCGGTAAATCATGTTTATGTCCACGGAAGAGAAACTCACCATTTTCCCGTGCACCACTGACAAACTTAAGCTCTCCTCCCTTAAACCTGCATAAAATTCTCGAACTTGAGGCACCACGGCCTCCTGAGGATGAGCACATAATTCCTGCCACTTGTAATGAGAGATCACCATCGTTATGAACTCTGGCAAGACACCAGCTCGGTTAGAGAATCCTTTAATGACTTATGGGAATGGGTTCTTTGGCGGTGTTGTGGTTGCGGGTGTGGCAGTGGCGGGAGAGGGAGAGGTGTCCACGGACCTCGTCCTCGACCTCTTTGCGAAAATTGGATCATTATTGTTCTTTATTCTCCGCTCTGCCTTAATTTCCCTTCTTCTATTTTTCATCAAGGCTGAAGAAATTAGGATTCTGTCATCATAACTCCACCTCTGAATCTGAATCGTTTTCACTGTTATGTCACTAGAGGCACTTACCTCCATTTCATCATCTTTCTTCTCATCTTCTTTCTCTTAAAAAGAATGATAACTTCCAAAAAGCAAGTTATTTCTCCTTTAAACTTAAGCTAAAATAAGGCTAAAAGATATATTGATGCGTTTTTACAATGCAATAAGGAAGGAACTTGCGATGGTTATCTGCGGAAGATTATATTCATGGATGCGGTACACAATTATAAAAAATATAAGGCGCTAACGCATTAAAAATGTAGTTGTTTGTTGCCCAAGTTTTCTTCAGCGCAGGCACACATCCCAAGACGATCATGAAAGGAAAAGATGGATGAAAAGACCATGCTGACACATAACTGACACGCAAGTGGGCGGAAGATAACTGAAGCACGTTTTCTAGTTCCTTGGTGAAGTCAGTTTCCCTTGCCTATAAAAAGCATCCACCTGCTCGAAGAAAAGGGAAACGGAGAGCGGAGAGAGAGAGAGGAGAATAAAAGAAGCAAGGAGAAAGAGAAATCACAGAAAGTTGCGGCAGAGGGTAGACTTGCATTCATATTAGCTATGTATTACACAGTGTACTCTTTTGCTCGCATGAGCTAATTTTCTTCATCAAGGCTTAGCACAAGCACCCATGCGGTGATAAGTCTATTTTGTAAGCGCATACTTTGATTTAATGAAACATTATTGCCTTCTACTTAGATGCGATACTATTTTCATTACTAACTCTCGCCTGGCCAGCCGGATGCGGTAGCAGCATGATAAATTCCTGACAGGTAACGCATGTGGAAATATCTAAGTAGAACAAGTTAGCACATTACATGTAGTCTTGGTAGCATTAGATAAATACTACCGCTATAAGATAGTGCATGAATGAGCTTTGACTGTGTTAAGACTAACGCAGTCTCTTGTAAGTTGTTAGAGAACTAAACCTATGCATGAACTAGCCAAATAAATAGTTGTTAGTTTTATGCCAAACGCAGAAGTAGTACCGGAAGGGAATCTTATGAATTTTTCTCACTTAGGCATTAATGGATCAATTAGTCATGGTATGCGCTACAAAGTTACTTATAAACGCATGAGGTTGCTACCTCAACAACCGTGATAATATTCTCATCAAATCTCTTTTAACTCTCAGCACATGTTTTACTTTCCTGAATATTTATTTTTATGACCATCAAATCTCTTCTTTAAACTTTAATAATATCATACGTCCTTGAGTTCAAATCAACAAAGTTATTAAAGAATTTCAAATAGCCTTTCCCTTTGGATTCGACCCTAGAACTCACTAGGTACTACTTGATTGTGTTAATTTATACTTGGATTAATACATATCTGCGATAAATTCTGCATTAATTTATTGGCATACTGATAACCGATCAAAGAAGAACTTCCAGCAGTGGGTGAAGTGCCCCTTGTATCATATTCAAATAGTGGAACAAGGGAAACATTACCCTACTGATCATCCAAGGCAACAAATTTGCCTTTCTCAGAATGCTGTCCAACTGCGGTCGCATTCTGCCTTTCTTCATCTTCTGTTGTTTTTTCTTCAATTGCCCCTTCAGGGGCCTTGTTTTTCTTTTCTTGCAGCTGTTCCCCTTCTGTTTGAGCATTATGTAGGGGCTCAAAGGCTGCGAGAAAATCTTCAGTCTCTTTCCTTCGATTTTCTTCTTCTCGAAGTCCTTGTCTTGTTTTTTCTTCTTCTAGAAGTTGGAGTTCTGGTGCCAACCTCCTAATTTCTTCCTCCTCTTTCCTGGCCTTCTCGGCCTCAATTTTCTCTTATTCCTCTCTTTTGGCCTTTTTGGCCTCTTGTCTTTCGTCCTCCTTTTTTCTTTTTCTCTAATTTTCTCTCTTTTTCGCTTCTTCTATATCTCTCTTCTTGCTCAAGTCCTCTTCAATCTGCATACTTCTTATTTCCCTCAATTGTTCTTGAATTTCAGCTCGGAGAGCTAAGTCTCTCCTCCTAGCTTCCTCTAGGACTTTTTGTTGACTTATCATGTTCTCAAAAGCTCTTTTATCTTCTTCCTCCTCAGCCCTCAAATCTTCCAATGCCTCTTGTTCAGCCTGATAACCCTCGACAATAACTACTGCCTGAGCCATGACTGCTATGATCATATCCTCAAAAACATCTGCGGGCATGTTTGCCCTCATAAGCGGCTGAATCACCAAAGGCTTCTCGATCCAAAATTTACTGTCCATTTTCTTGGCATTCTTCTTCTTGGACTGATAAGTCACAAATGGCTTATTCCTGCACTCACCAAAATCAGTTAGAGAACGTTCACCCTTACCCATCGGAGAATCACCTTGCCTTGAGCTCTCGCAGACGATTGGGAATGGGTTTTCAATTTCATGATCCCAACGATATTTTTCCTCTTCCTCAATGGCAGCACGCCTTTGGGCTCCCATGGCCCGGATCATAGTGAATCACTCCTTCATCGCTTCTTGAAAGGTCTCTCCACAGAATGTTGTGTTCGATGGAGGCTATTGGTGGGTTTGGTCTTCCTTTTTTCGTGAAACACTTGGATTTCCATGCCTAGAGGTCGACATTCTTGCTGATGAAGGAGTTTGAGGCGTGGTTCTATGTTCCACGGTAGTTATTGAAGAACCCGTGGGTCTTTCGACTGCTCTTTCGTGCATGCGTGAACTGGGGCCTTCCTCATGGTATTGATCAGTTTGCTTTGTGCGTGGGTTGCTTCGGCTACTCTAAGAATGAGTAATCTTGCGAGGAATCGAGTGGCTTGGAGTGTTTTTCATGTCTTCTTCTTCTTAGGTCCTTTTCGTTTCAAGAGAGAGTGAGGAGGGTTGTTGGGTTGACTTGAATGCAAATGAGAGTTCAAATGAGCGTGGAATTTGATCACGTAACTGTCCCTTCGGTTTCAAGAGAGAGTGAGGAGGGTTGGTGGCTTGGAGTCTCCTTATTTATAGGTTTCTCAAAATTTAGATCACGTAACTGTCATTTAAATGACGTCACTACCCTAGGTAAACTGGAAAATGCAATCGCATTTCCAGATGCACTGGGAGAAATTCGATCGCATTTTCCCAGCTTCACTGCCCATTTATTTTTTTCCACTTCTTTGCTTCTTTTTCGGCTTTCCTTCTTTTCTTATATAGCTGAAACAATAACAAACTTACAAAAATGTTCACACACTTAAACATTATTATTTTGGATTGGAAAATTTTCAAGCAAAAAGTCAAATCAAAACACCTTGGCCAATTCAACTCCAATGTAAATCCCCGGGAAAAGGTCTTCCCTACGGTCATCTTAAGTACCTTTTCCTAGAAAGGATTTTCCTTAGAAAGAGTTCCCTCTTGCCCAAGTTATTTTGTTTTTTTTTTTCCTTTTTAACTTAAAAAATTTCTTATTACTATACTTTTTTTTTTCCTAACATAACAATCCACATAATATACAAAGATTAAGAAATATAGGTCATACTAAGTCTACCACCGACACATAGGCTTCCTCAACCCTCAAACTGTTTCCCCAATAAGGTTTAATTCTTTAACCCATTAACCTTAAAATGCATACCTTGATTATCCACGAGCTCCAAAGTTCCATAGTAAATTTTTTTACAGTTTTATAAGGTTCTGACCATCGTGACTTCAACTTGCCCGGGAATAATTTCAACCTTGAGTTGAAAAGTAGCACCTGCTGACCTTTATGAAATTCTTTCGGGCTTATCCTTCGGTCGTGCAATCTCTTAACCTTCTCCTTGTAGAACTTTGCATTTTCATAAGAGAAGTGTCGAAGTTCTTCCAACTCCTTCAGTTGCAACTTCCTTTTAATTTCGACCTTATCCATGTTGAAGTCAAATTTCTTTTACGCCCAGTATGCTTTGTGCTCGATTTCTAGTGGTAGATGACAAGCTTTCCAAATACAATCCTGTATGGAGACATCCCCAAAGGTGCTTTGTATGCTGTCTTGTGTGCCCATAACACTTCGTCAAGATGAAGTGACCAATCTAGAGGGTCTAGGTCTGCGAGATATGTACATAGACTAATTTAGGGCAAGTGGGAGTAATGAGTATTGTGAATGCCCTAGTTTATTGTATTTATCTGTATTTGTACTTTTCATGTATTATACAGTATTAATACAAACTACTATTCCTACTTCAATGATTATTCATTCAATTTTGGTTGTTGATGTACATTGCCCACAAGAGTTTTAGTTCAAGTGGGAGTTGTTGGGTTTTATGCCCTAAAACTCGTAGATAGTAAATGAAAAAAATTAATCGATCTCAATAAAGCGTTATTTGAGTAATTCAGTAATTTGGTTATTGTATAATCGAGTTTGAATTAATAAACCCTAAATCCAATAACGAAGATCCAAGGTTGTTTAAATGAAACTTGGACTAGTATGTGGGGACATACGGGGATCGATGTCCAAGTAACAACCTAAAAGGTCTATAGTATAGGGATAAGACTAGGTACCTTATCCTGGTGACACTATGTGATACGACCCACCTTGTATTCGATACAGATGTAATGATCCAAAGCATCCATGTAGGAGACATGCGGGTGGGGGTATCCTATGCAATGAGTTTGCATAAGACTGGACCACGAAATAGTAACCACTAGATGTAACGTCGTTGACTAGTTTAGGTTTCTATTTCAATAAGATGACCTGGGTAACTCAATCTCAATCCTGAGTCTGTTATGAACCCCTTTCAAGAGGGATTGTCCTTAGATTTGTATGGGCGAGAGTGGCCAGTTCGCCAACTCAATAATCCTACCATTTCAGGGGCAAGACCGAATGGGGGCTGGGAACATAACAGTACAAGATGGAATTCACTCCTTCCCCTATTGGGGTAAGTAGATGTGTGTTCCCTTAAGGGTTGATTCTGAGGCTTGAAGAAAGGCGCACCGTCCTCTCCTGGCCCGAGAGGAACTCCTGTTTAGTGGTTGGACCCTAAACAACTTGTTCATTAGAGGGATCAGTGGTACTTAAGGAACCAGAGGTAACCCAGGGGTAAAACGATAATTTGACCCAACTGGTTTTACGAACACACGTGAAGGATTGACTTATTGCATTGGTTAATATCCGTGGACACAAAATATTCTACAGTGAGAAGAGTGTAATTGTAGGTCTTTAGTGGAGTGACCCACAGTTTATGAATGTTGACTAACTTGGTTAATGAGTTTAGCCAATTAGTCTCGTATCGTTGGGGCTTCTGATCTTTAGGTCCATTAGGTCCCACTGGTAGCTCGTAAAGAGACTTGAGACAATTAAGTATAAATTGTAAATTGAAAGTGTTCAATTTATTTAGGGGAATCATATAATGTATATTGATACATTATAAAGTTTATGAAACTTTATAATATAATTTTGAATTAATTTCAAAATTAATTCTTGAGAGAAAATATTTGAAAGAGTTCAAATAATTAATATGAATTGGATTCATATTAATATAAATAATTTAATAAAATCCCCAAGATTAAATATGTGATATTTAATTGGGTAATTAATTAATTATGGAATTAATTAATTATGGAATTAATTAATTATTTATTAAAATTAGATATGAATAAGATAATAAATTTTATCTTATTCATGACCTTTTCCTATTAGGAAAAGGTCTTGGCCTTTACCTATAAATAGAACCCCTGGGGTGGGGTGAAAGGCAGCCCATTCATTCTTCTACTCCCAGAGAATTCCCCTGAAGGCTCCCTCTAGACTCCCACCAGTCTCTTGCCTCTAGAAGTCTCAGAGTCATACCGGTGTAGCCATAGTGGTGGTGTTTGCAGTAGTTCATGATTTTTTCACAAGCAGTTGATGAATTTAATCTGAGTCATGAACGAGAGTTAGTAATTTGTTACTATATAAATTAGATTTGGATCTAATATTTTTGTAGGCTTAGCCTTAATATAAATTTAGAATAGTTCTAAGATTATTGCCAATGTATTGGTATTTTAGATTAAACAAGATTAATTATGAATCGGTCCCAATCACACTTCCGCTTTACGGAATTATGGAATTCCAATCCTTCAATTGGTATCAGAGCCGATCGTAGATCTAATTTTTTTTCTCTAAAATTTGCATTGGCTTTTGGTGGGATTGATTAATGCATAATGTATGTATGGTTTGCATTGGACTGTTTAGGTTAATTTTATGGCCATAGATTTTACTGTTTTTTTTTTATGTGATTTGATCATGTAAGGGCCCAGTGTTTCGGGTATTTTATGTAAAATCGAGTCCTTTGTAATTCCGAGTCTAGATTAAGTTTTTAATGAGATGAAAAACGTTGAATTCACGGCTGAAATCGAAGAAAGAGATGAAGAACAGACGCTGTTTTTACCCAGAAAGTGCTCCAGACGCAATAGCGTCGCGACGCTGTCTCGATTCGCAGAAGCAGGTTGATTTTGCGACATTGCAAGGACGTGTTTCAGGCAATTCAAGGTAGCTGGCGGTCTGGTTCGCACGGTCCATCTGGGCTGGGACCGATTTGGTCCGGTTCAGCTGGAATTTGGCTCGGTTCGTGTTTTTCGTGGCTGGTTCGAACTGGTTCGGGTCGGTTCAGGCGGTCTAGACCAGTATTTGAAGTTGCAGAAGGATTTTTAGGATATAATTTAGCTATAATTATTGTAATTTTTGCTTTATTTTATCCTAGGGGCCAAAATTAACTGGTTCAATTGCTATTTAAATGCTTTGTGGATGTCATTTAGATTAAATCCCACCTTAGGTTAAGCATGATCATGCATTTTAATATATTATAAATGTTATAATGTATGATATTAATGCATGATGGATGGATTTCATGAGTAATTTAATATAATGGTTATGTTAAATATATGAAATACAATAAGCATGTGGCATGACATTACATAGCTTAAATATAAAGAGTTATATTTAATTTAATGTCTTATGGATGCTTGGGTGATTTTCATTATTTGCATGATATAAGGAGTTATATTAAGAAAATATAAAAATCAATTTGCATTAAGAATGACACATCCATAGTTTATATAATTGTTATATTAAGTCATGAAATGCAAATGTTATGGTTTATTGATTAATTTGAATTTGATTGTTAATTAATTAAATCATATAAAGTTTATTATAGGGATAATCATTAAAACTTATAAGAGTTATAAAATTAATGATTAGAAACCGTCAACCTATAATAAAGATTGCATGAAAACATAGGATCATAGGTATATGAATTAATTTTAAAATGTTTAAAATTAATTAGACCTAAGATCTCGTTAATTCTAATAGGATTAGAATTAAGTCTTGCTTAGTTTTAAAATAGTTTTAATATGACTAAGTAGGACAAACATAACTATTGGTTATAAGGGAACTCTACCGGTGAAGTTCTGTCTAAGGCTGGAGGTACTTAAGATGAGGATTTACGGAACACCTCCTACTTGGGAACTGACCCAGAACTTGAGTTGAATTAACCACAGTTATCTAAGCATGCAATGTCGCTGGGTTAATTAAAAGAGTTTAATTCACCCAGATCTTTAGAGTAAAGAGTTTACATTACTATAGTTATAAGGGAACTCTACTGGTGAAGTTCTGTCTAAGGCTGGGGTACTTAAGATGACGGTTTACGGAACACCTCCAACCTGGGAACTAACCCGGATTACCGGAGTTGAATTAATCATAGTTAAATGTTAGCATGCAATGTCACTAGGTTTATTAAAAGAGTTTAATTCACCTAGATCTGTAGAGTAAAGAGTTTACATTACTATGGTTATAAGGGAACTCTCCCGATGAAGTTCTGTCTAAGGCTGGAGGTACTTAAGATGACGGTTTATGGAACACCTGCTACCTGGGAACTGACTCGGAACTTGAGTTGAATTAACCATAGTTATGTTAGCATGCAATGTTGCCAGGTTAATTAAAAGAGTTTAATTCACCTAAGACATTAGATTAAAGATCTCCATATAAGATTTTTCAAAAAAAAAAAAAAAAAGATCTCCATATAAGAGTTTTGTACATGCAGAAACTTAGATAGATTCACTCAGCCCGAATTTACCTAAGTAATAGACCCTATAATTATAAAAATACTTAGTGGGAGGGAATATATCAAAACAAGATTTTCATAAATCAATTTTTGTTCTCACGTCCTCAAAAGTTCACAACGTGAGGTTCATGCTTGGCCTCGAGTCACCCTGGGAGTCACCCCCTACAGATGGTGTTTGCATGGATCAATATCAAGGTGAATGAGGGAGTATTTTATAGTAAGTGGGAGCAGGATATGTGTCAACGTATCCTACGGTCTCTTCCATTAGGTTGCATCGTGAGATCCCCATGATCTGCCTGCGAGTCGCCTTGGGAGCGATCACCCTACGGAGGGCTTGATCATGGGAGTCGGAACAGCGCAAACTCCAAAAATGGATAGGGTTTCTTAGGTCCATTTCCAACTTTGACTTTCCCTACGGTAGCATTGTTGGGGCCGACCTCTGAGATCTGAAAAATGGAGGGTCACACTTGTTAATGTGTTAATAATTTCCTGACCGAAAAAACGGTAGCTAAGAACTATTGGAATCTGAGTTCTTCTGGGAATAGGGATTGGCTGAGATTGTCGCAATTCAGAGGAGGAGTAGCTGACTGCCCTACGGTAGCTATTGTTCTAAACCTCTGAAGTATCGTTGCAAAATGAATGTTTACTCTATGGGTTGATCATTACTTTTGCTAAATTGATTAGATTAAAATAATACGATTATTTTGTGTAATGGGTTAATGCAACATCACTTATTAAGTTAATTTGTTTGTTCTCAGCATGAAACGTTCTTTGTATGCCTCGAATAACGCCAATTACAAAACTGGTATTTCTAATACAACTAAGAAAATGAACTTAAACATTAATTGCGTGGAATTGGTCTTAACTAAGGAGGGTCCTCAAGCCCACATGTGTAATTCATCTGAAATTGTTCATGATGAATATGACATAGACTGCTTAGCGCATCTCAATGAAAATAAATCTGATTTATTGGTCATTGAAACGTGTATAGTCTAAAATGATGATACAGCTTGAATCCTTGATTCAGGTGCCACTCATCACGTATACTCTTCCTTTGAGGAACTGAGCTCCTGGCAACAGTTGGATGCTGGGGAAGTGACTCTCAAAGTTGGGACTAGGGAGCTCATTTCAGCTAAAGCAATGGGAGATATTAAAATGTTCTTCTCCAGAGAACGCTATATGTTATTAGATAATTGATCGGTTGTCAGTATGTCAAATAAATTAATACAAAATTATCGCAGATATGTATCAATCCAAGTATAAATTGACACAGTCAAGTAATACTTAGTGAGTCTAGGGTCGAATCCACAGGGAAAGGCTATTTGCAAAGCTTTAATAATTTTTACTGATCTGAACTCAAAAACGTGTGATATTATGAAAAACTAAATAAGAGAGTTGATGGGTATGGAGAATAATTATCGCGGGAAAGTAAAACATGCGTTGAGAGTAAAAGGGAAGTCTTAAGAGGAATAATATCAAGTCTGTTGCGTTCGCAACCTCATGCGTTTATAAGAACCTTGTAGCACATACCATGACTAATTGATCCATTAATGCCTATGTGAGAAAAAATCACAAGTTTCCCTTCCGGTACTACTTCTGCGTTTGGCATAAAACTATCAAATGGTTGTTTGGCTAGTTCATGCGTGGGCTTAGTTCTCTAGCAACTTACAAGGGACTACGTTAGTCTTAACACAATCAAAGCTTCATTCATGCACTATCTTATATCGGTAGTATTTATCTAATGCTACCCAGACTACATGCATTGCGCTAGCTTCCTCTACTTAGATATATCCGCATGCATTACCTGTCAGGGATTTATCATGCTGCTACCGCATTCGGCTGGCCAGGCGGGAGTTAGTAATGAAAATAGTATCGCAACTAAGTAGAAAGCAATAATGTTTCATTAAATCAAAGTATGCGCTTACAAAGTAAAACTTATCACAGCATGGGTGCTTGCGCTAAGCCTTGATGAAGAAAATTAGCTCATGCGAGGAAAACAATACATTACGCAATACATCGCAAATGCAAGTCTACTCTTAATCACAACTCTCTGTGATTTCTCTTTCTCCTTGCTGCTTTGATCTTCGTCTCTTCCCTCTCGTCCCCTTTCCTTTGAGCAGATGCCTTCTATTTATAGGCGAAGGAAACTAACTTCTCCAAGGAATTAGAAGCTTGCTTCAGTCATCTTCAACCTACTTGCACGTCTTTTAGCCCACTTGTGCGTCAGTGTGTCAGCATGGTCTTTTCATCCATCTTGTCTGTCTCATGATCGTCTTGGGATGTGTGCCTGCACTGAGAGAAACTTTGGCAACAAACAACTGAATCAATTGCGTTAGCACCCTATATTTTTATAATTTCGCACCGCATACATAATTATAGCCTACCGCAGAAAACCATCGCATTTTCCTTTCTTATTGCACTGAAGTAACGCATCAATGTATCTTCTAGCCTTATTTTAATTGCCCGTCGTGACAACGGGATAAGTTGATTAAACTTAGATTCCTATAATGAATCAGAGCATAATAATTAACAAATTTTAATGGTGCTAAGGACACTTAGGTTGTTAAAATGGATTAATTATAATTAGGGGAAACCGACAGGAGATCCTATGTGACTAACGGAGAATCTAGGAGTATAATTAGTTGGGCAACGAGATAGGTTAATTGTAATAATTATTTAGCTACTAATTGAGTTTCAAGACCCCACTTCCCATTTTAAAACTCTTTCTCCATATTTTTATTTCTTGATTGATCACTTTAATTTCCTTAATCGCATTAATTTTAAAAATAATTTTATTTTCATGTTTGGTCCCTAAATATTATTTCTCCTAAGTATCTTTAGTGTTCAAAGAATTTTTGCTTTGCTTAATTTTCGCTTCTCCTCCCTGTGGATTCGATACTCGGAATATTTCCGTTTTATATTACTTGCGGCCCGTGCACTTGCGGTATTAGTAGCGGTGACGCGCAACACTTCTTCAATCATTAGTAGCTTCTCATCGGGGAATTCTTCTGCGATGGGGATATCAGACGCATCTGCCTTTTCAGGGTTTTCCAGCCGCGATAGATGATCTGCCACCTGATTTTCACTCCCCTTTTTGTCCTTTATTTCCAAATCAAATTCTTGGGACAAGAGAATCCACCTAATCAGGCTTGGTTTTGCGTCTTTTTTAGTGATTAGGTAATTGATTGCCGCATGATCAGTGTAGACGACGACTTTGGAGCCTATCAAATAAGCACGGAATTTATCAAAAGCATAAACAACCGCCAATAATTCCTTCTCGGTTGTTGTGTAATTATTATGTGCTTCATTCAATGTCTTGCTGGCATAATAAATAAGGACAAACGGTTCTTTCCAGTCAGGGGTTGTGAGAATGGGCGCAGTGACTAACGCATGCTTCAAATCATTAATTGCCTTGGCGCATTCTTCTGAAAATTCAAATCTTCTATTTACCTCCAACAATGCGCATAATGGCTTGGTGATATGCTAGAAGTTCTTTATGAATTTGCAGTAGAAACCTGCGTGAGCTAAGAAACTTCGAATTCCTTTCACAGAGGTGGGTGGTGGCAGCTTTTCTATCACATCTATTTTTGCCTTGTCTACCTCGATACCTGCTTTCGATATGCGGTGGCCTAGGACTATGCCTTCTTCTATCATAAAATGGCATTTCTCCCAATTCAACACTAGGTTAGTCTCTTCACATCGCTCCAAAACACGTTCCAGTTGCGTTAGGCAATCTGCGAAAGACTTTCCATAAACTGAGATTTCGTCCATGAAAACTTCTACTGATTTTTCTAGCAATTCTGAAAAAATGGCCATCATGCACCTTTGGAATGTCCCTGGCGCATTGCACAACCCAAAAGGCATTCTTCTAAACGCAAAGGTTCCATATGGGAAGGTGAAAGTTGTCTTCTCCTGATCCTCCGACGCAATGGATATTTGATTATATCTTGAATATCCGTCAAGAAAATAATAGTATGTCTGTCCCGCAAGTCTATCTAGCATTTGATCAATGAAGGGAAGAGGGAAATGATCCTTCTTCATGATTGCGTTGAGCTTTCGGTAGTCCATACATATGTGCCACCCAGTAGTGGTGCGTGATGGGATTAATTCGTTGTTTGTGTTGCCTACCACCGTCATTCCTCCTTTCTTTGGTACGCAATGCACCGGACTTACCCATCTACTGTCTGCGATAGGGTACATTACTCCTACGTCGAGCCATTTGATGATCTCTTTACGCACAACCTCCATCATGGCAGGGTTCAGTCTTCTCTGACGTTCAATAAATTCATTTGATTCGTCTAGGAAACGAATTTTGTGCATGCAATATGAGGGGCTAATTCCCTTGATATCTGCGAGACTCCACCCAATATCATTCTTGTGCCTTGCCAGTACCTGCATTAGAAGGTTTTCCTGCGGCTGATCAAGCTTTGATGAAATGATCAGAGGTAGAGATTCTTCTTCTCCCAAAAATTTATACTTCAGATGCGCAGGGAGTGGTTTGAGTTCTAGCACAGGTGGTTGCACTATGGAAGGCAAGGTGGGAATTCTTTCTTTGAGATCTAGCGCATGAATTACTTCTGTGGGTTGCGCCAGGATGCAATTATCATCTGTTTCTCCTGTGACTTGTTCATCCTTTGTCTCCTCTCGCGCAGCTCTAAGCGCATTTAATTTCAGGATTTCAAGTTGCAAAAAGTTGATACTAGTACCATGATTGACAATTACATATGATCCATAACATTTTGGATTGCAATTAGTATTGAACTCTTACATTCTGATTTGCAATTAAAAAGCTGATCTTTAACATTCTGATTTGCTATTGCTTGAGGACAAGCAATGAGTTAAGTTTGGGGTATGATAAGGGTAACAAATATACCTACTTTACCCTTATATTTAGCTCATTTCCTTGTCAAAAGTTGCATGTTTAGATCAATTTTACTATTCTCGAGCTCAAAATATGTTAAAGGTTATGAATTAGGGAGTTGAGAGTCACATTTGTCAAATTATGCTTATTTGTGCTTAAAAAGACTCAATTTGATAGGAATTTGACCCAATTTGGTGTTGTGCAGGAAAACAGAGGAAGGCTAGAAATTACCCAGAAATGCGACCGCATTTCTGGGAAGGCTAAAATCAAATGCGACCGCATTTCTGGAAAAACAGAGGTCGTTCTGAGTTCGTCGAGGGTCGTTTTGAATGAGACTTTTGCGCACCTAACCGACCGTTTTGACCCCGAAAATGACTGGGCTACCTACCAACACCTATTTGGTGGCTCCTCAACCACTTCCCACACTATATAAGCTCGAAATTTGAAGTCAAATCCAAGCAGAACTCAACGGGAAGAAGAGGATGGTGACAGAACCCTAGTAGACGCCCATGAGTAGGGATGTCTGAGGTCATTCTTAGAAGACTGAATTCTAACCTTAGTTAGACATCAAACCTTAGTGTTTGTAGGGATTTTCACCCATTCCCACTTGTAAAAGCGAGAGAGTGGAGTGTCGAGCGAACTCTAGAAGGATTGGATAAAAGAAAAAACCCTAGTATTTAGCTACTGCCATTATTTCCAGCACTTGTCACTTTTAACTCATTTGTATTCTTTACATTTTATTTTCAATGGAAAGTTGTTCATTTGCACTTTATCCCACCATGCTTAGCTAAATTCCGTTAAGGGGTTCAATATGGTGAATACTCTTATGGTTCAATAGCTTGAAAGTGTTTATTTGCTTAAGCTTCTATTCAATGCATGTCATTCTTTATTGATTATCATTCTGATATTGCTGAGTTTAAATTGATCACTTAGACTTTGCATGCTATGTGAGTTTGATCTCGAAAGGGACAGACGATATCGATTCTCATAAAGGTGATATAGGAGAAAAAGCTCGAAAGAAATTGTTCGGTTTTATAGGGCAAGCTTCCTAAGGCGCCCTATAACAACTATAGGGTTATAGATTGTTGAGTGTTATACCGCAAGCGTACGATTGCCCAAGTAATATTAAAACGAAAATTATTCCGTGTATCAAATCCATAGGGAGGAAGTACAATAATTAAGCAAAGCAATTAATTTTGATCACCAAAAATACTAGTGTCGAATATTATTTAGGGACCTATTCATGATGCTAAAACAAATTAAAAATTAAAGCAATTAAAGAAATTTAAACGATCAATCAAAATAAAAATATTGAGAAAGAATCGAGTGAGAAACGGGGTCTTGAAAATCAGAATATAGCTAATTAATAATTATAATTATCCTATCTCATTGCTCGACTAATTATAATCCTAGAATCTTCGTCTATCACATAGGTTCTCCTTTCGGTCTCCCCTAATTATAATTAACTAATATTAATAACCTAAGTGTCCTTAGCGCCATTAAAATCGTTAATTAATACGCTATGATTCATTATCGGAATCCAAGTCTAACCAACTAATCTCGCTGTCACTACGAGCAGTTAAACTTAGTTGCATGGATTATGATCTATCCTAATTTCTCTCCGTCGAGTTTCCATTAGGAATCAATTCAATATATAATTGGCCAGATCATATAAAGCATTACGAACATCCATACAAATAACTAGTAAATGGACAAGGGATGGGCAATCATAAGATGAACTAATTGACTTTTACCAATACATCCTCAACAACATCCATTGGTTGGGTAATTGATCTATCAGCAAGTTGGAGGGTAATATCGGTGTCTTTCAAACCTGAAAGTCCGATCTTCCTGTACAAAGAGTAGGGCATTAGATTTATACTTGCTCTTAAATCACACAAAGCCCTATCAAAAGACACCTTTCCTATAACACAGGGAACAGTAAAACTCCCTGGGTTATTTTGTTTCAATGGTATCTTTCCTGTAACAATGGTGCTACTATTCTCAGATAACCTAAAGACTTCTTTTTTAGACAAATTTTTCTTTCTAGACATCATCTCTTTCATGAATTTTCCATAATTAGGCATGTTATAGAGAGCATCAACTAAAGGAATATTCACAGAAAGCTTTTTATACATTTCTAAAAATTTTTGAAATTGTTCATCTAACTTAACATCCTTAAATCTTTGAGGAAAGGGTAACTCCCTGTAATCGAAGGTTGGACATTCGCCCCCCCTTTTGGGAGGGCCAATGTGCGACCCTCTATCGTATTGGTTGCACGAGACTACTTCCTCCTCGTTCTCTTTCAGCTTTTCATCCTGCTTTTTCTTTTCTTTTCCTGCAAAATGGTTAGTACAATCAAAATTTAAATTGCAAGAGCTAGGAGGATTTTGGGACCTTTCTGTTGAGGCTTTTTGTGCCTCAGCCCGTTCATCTTCATCCTTACTCGGCTTTTCTTCCTTCTTCAGCTTCCTCTCTTCATCTGAGCGGTCCTCCAGTTTTCTACCACTTCGAAGTGTCACCATCTTGCAATACTCTTTAGGATTTGTCTCAGTGTCGCTTGGAAACTTGCCCTTCTGAAGGGCGTTTACTACAGAAGCGATCTGTCCTATCAGCACCTCCATGTTCTTGAGAGCCGTATCATGGTTATTTACTGCTGACTCGAGACTTACGTTCAAAACTTTTTGCTCTTTGATAAAGAGGGCCACCATTTCCTCCAAGTTGCTTTTCTTTTCTGGAACACTTGATGAAGCAAATCCTGGTGGTGGTTGTAACACATTCTTGGTATTGGAGTATGAGAAGTTCTCGTGGTTGCGCAGATTTGGGTGAACGCTCGATTTCCAACATATTGAACTTCTTCGACATCCTGACTCTCCTTGTTCGAGTATTCTTCTGCCCAAGTGGAGATAGACTTGACCACTTCGGAAGAAGTAAGCTTGTTCAGCGCGTTCGTCAGCGAAGCCATCTGCGCTTTTAGAGAGCTTGACTCATCGATCTCATATATGCCAGCCTCCTTTGCTATTATCCCCCTTTCTATAGGCCATCGGTAAATGGTTGCCGCCATCTCCTCCAAAAGATCTTTTGCCTCAGTCACCGTCTTGGATAGAAAGCTTCCATCTGCTGACATATCAAGAACTGTCTTGGTAGAAGAGTTCAACCCATTGTAGAACATCTGCACTTGAAGCCAATCGGGATAGGCATGCTATGGGCATCTCCTTAGCATTTCTTTGTATCTCTCCCACACCTCATATAACTGCTCCTCATCCAACTGTCTGAACGTTCCAATCTCTGTACGGAGCTTTGTGGTCTTCGCAGGTGGGAAAAATTTGGTAAGGAATGCTTGAGCAAGCTCCTCTCAGGTACTAATACTTCCCGGTTCAACTGACTCTAGCCAATCTTTCGCTTTGTCTTTGAGGGAAAATGGAAATAACCTCAATCTGATTACATCGGCTGGAACTCCGTTCATTTTTACTGTCCCGCAAATTTCTAGGAATGATCGGAGATGGGAATGTGGATCCTCAGTAGGATGTCCCTTGAAAGAATTATCCCTCGCCATCTAATCAATCCCGTCTTTAATTCGAAGTTGTTCGCTTGAATCGGGGCATATACAATGCCGAAATTCTCAGTTGGGAGAACTGGCTGCAGAAAATCTCTGATTGCTTTGGGAGTGTCGTCTTGTTGTTGGGCCATTTTTTCCGTTAATCTTCTTTCTCTACGAATTGCTCTAATTGTCCTGTCAATTTCAAGATCTAGTGGAAACAAATTAACCACCTTATCTCTTTGTATGCACCAACTCCCAAGCTAATCAGAATTAAAAACAAAAATAATAATATTCACATATTGAAAAATATTTACAACCTAAATTAATATTTAGCCCGTTCTTTTTAATGTCAAAAAAAATATTTTGCTTAAAAAAATCTATCCTCCCCGGCAACGGCGCCAAAAACTTGTTGAGTGCTATATCGCAAGCGTACGGTTGCCCAAGTAATATTAAAACGGAAAGTATTCCGAGTATCGAATCCACAGGGAGGAAGTACGATAATTAAGCAAAGCAATTAATTTTGATCACCAAAAATACTAGTGCCGAATATTATATAGGGACCTATTCATGATGCTAAGACAAATTAAAAATTAAAGCAATTAAAGAAATTTAAACGATCAATCAAAATAAAAATGTGGAGAAAGAATCGAGTGAGAAACGGGGTCTTGAAAATCATAATATAGCTAATTAATAATTATAATTATCCTATCTCATTGCTCGACGAATTATAATCCTAGAATCTTCGTCTATGACATAGGTTCTCCTTTCGGTCTCCCCTAATTATAATTAACTCATATTAATAACCTAAGTGTCCTTAGCGCCATTAAAATCGTTAATTAATACGCTCTGATTCATTATCGGAATCTAAGTCTAACCAACTAATCTCGCTGTCACTATGAGCAGTTAAACTTAGTTGCATGGATTATGATCTATTCTAATATCTCCCTGTCGAGTTTCCATTAGGAATCAATTCAATATATAATTTGTCAGATCATATAAAGCATTACGAACATCCATACAAATAACTAGTAATTGGACAAGAGATGGGCAATCATAATAACAATTAACTATGAACTTTCATTTCAAGACCCCAATATGGGTTTAGCTATACATGGTAAAAAATTCCAACATGTACATAATATAAAGCATAAATTGGAGCAAAATAAGAGTAAGCAAAGTGACCGTCGAGAACCCTGTCGCTTGCGCTTGGAGTCCCTTCGAACCACGCTCCGAGCCTCCTAAGTGCTCGCTACAAAGCGTCCCACAAAATTCTCACACTCGACCCACAAAAAGGCTTAAAAGCCTTGAAAGAGTGCTAAAAGAGAGGAAAGGAAAGGAATGGAAGAATGATGGATGATTGATTGATGCCAAAATGGGGAGCCAAGGGGCGCCTTTTATAGGCCCGGAAATGGGACAACGTCGCGACGCTGTGATGTCACTCAACTTGTTCGGCAAGAAATGGGACAGCGTCGCGACGCTGTCCTCCAAGCGTCGTGACGCTGTGACGATTCCAGAACATTCACGCGCGGGCTGGGCTTGATTCTTGGGCTTTCTCCATTCTTTTTGGATCAACACTTAAAATGTTGACTTTTGGGCTTCCTCCTTGACCCATCCTTGGAAATATGGCTTGATTTACTCATTTTTGGGCCTTTTTACTCCATAATTCCATAAATTGCTCCTAGGGACAAAATAATGAATTTAATTAAATTTTCTGTATAAAAACACAATCAAAGCATATAAAAGCCTATTAATTTAGGACTAAAATAGCGGCATTTATGCCCGCTATCATAGATTGCATTCGTGAATTATCTATGTCGGAGTCGAGTCACAAAAATGTGCATAACAGTACTCGCTTAGCCTTCTAATGGTTCATGGGAGCAAGGCCAAATAAAAGTTAAATCTGACCCAATGCATGGATTAGGCTTAAGTTGAATAATCTACGATTAAAGTTATTTGCCTTTGGGATGAAACTATATTGAATACCTCGTTTTACTTATTATTGTTATTTCTTTATTTAATTGTTTTATTTATCGTCCAAAAATCAATCATCAATTATTTCTTTGGTTACCTATTTTAAGCAATCATTTGAGCAGTTTCTTCTTCAAATCTGAATTTCCAATTTAGTCCTCGTGGGATCGATACCCTTGGAATATTTCTGCAGTTTTTATTACTACGTGCGATAGTGTATACTTGCACTAAGGTTGGCTGAATCATTCTTAATCTTTATCTATCATCTTATCTCACATCCATCATTCAGCCTCTGCTGCACCAGGTGGCTGCAAAAACATTCTTAGTATTCGAATATGAAAAATTCTCATGATTGCACAAACTTGGGTCATAGAAATTTGGTAGGCATTGGGTTTCAGTGAATGCACGGTTGCCTACATACTGAACTTCTTCCACTTCCTGGATCTCCTTCTTTGAGTAGCTCTCCGCTAAGGTGGAAATGGACTTAACCACCTCAGAAGAAGTCAACTTATTCAGTGCATTCGTCAGATATGCCATTTGGTTCTTTAGTGAGCTCGACTCATCAATTTCATAAATGCCAGCCTTTTTTGATGATGATGCCCTCTTCGTGGGCCATTGGTAACTAGTTGATCCCGTCTCTTCCAAAAGCTCCTTTGTGTCCGTAACGGTTTTGGATAGAAAACTCCCACCTGCAGAAGTATCGAGGACAGTTTTAGTGGAAGAATTCAAACCATTATAGAATAATTGTACCTGAAGCCAGTCCGGGAAGTTTTGCTGCGAGCATCTCCTTGTTGAAAGATTGGAATTCCCAATTTCGTTACAGCGGAAGCAATTGGACCGAATCGCATTTTAATTTCGTTGTACAAAATACTAGTACATTGACAAATAATGAATTCATAATTCTACAATTTAAGGTTAAGCAAACAAACCTTCGTTGGCGACTCTGAATTCAAGAACGCTTCTTGATTATGCAGGGACCAAAATGTGAAATCTTGGGACACCACCACAAGATTACCCCGCTATTCTCTGAGTTTGGAAACGAGATTGTGGGATCTCTTTGATCTTGAACTTCGGAAGAATTTTTTCAACAGAGAAGGAAGTCTTCTCTGTTCTTTTTCTCTGAGAGAGCATGAGAGCAAGTTGGAGAGTGAGAGAGAGATATGATCTTTTCATACTGCAGAAAAATTGAGATCACCCCAAAATGACCCCTCAAGCGTGAGATTCAACCCAATCCCACTACCATCTGCCATGTGTCCATTTAATGTGAGGGTTAACTTTAATTAATTAATTAAAATTCAATTAATTCAATTAATCATATTAATTAATTAATTCTAATTAAATATCTTCATATTTAATATATGTGCATTTTAATCATATTAAAGGCACATCCCTCACATAATCTATAGTTTTAATTACAATTAATTAAATCGTATTTAATTAAATTAATTAAACTACACAATTAATTAATTCATAATTAATTAATTCTTTGATCAATTAAATATCACATATTTAATTAATCAAACATTTGAATTATATTCAAATGTACATCTCTCACATAACCTATAGTTTTAATATGAATCATATTCACATTAAAATTAATCTATAGATTTAATTTAATTAAATCACATTTAACTAAATGAAATTAATTTTATAATTAATTAAATATCATACATATTTAATTAATTACTCATTAGAATCATATTCTAATATATCTCTCATATATTATACAGTTTAATTAAATCACATTTAATTTAAACTAAATTGAATAATTAATTAATTAATTTATTAATTAAATATCATATATTTAATTAATTATATATTTGAACTCCTTCAAATTATTATTCTCTCAAATTAATAAAGTTTAATCTCACATTAAACTTTATATTACAATGTATCACTATACATTATATTAATTGTATATCATACAATTAACTTGATTCCCAAGATGAATTTGAATTATTCAAATTCTTTCAAGATAAATTGTTCCCAATTACTCTTTACGAGCTAGCAGGGGGACCTAATGGACCTACAGATCAGAGGCTCCAATGATATGAGGTTAACTGACTAAACTCATTAATCGAGTTAACCAATATTCATTAACTGTGGGTCACTCAGCTAAAGACCCACAGTTGCACTCTTCTCACTGTAGAATATTTTTGTGTCCACGGATATTGACCAATAACGGTAAGTCAATCCTTCACGAGTGTTCGTAACTACAGTTGGGTCAAATTACCGTTTTACCCCTGAGTTATCTATGGCTCCTTAAGTACCAGTGCTCCTCTAATGAACAACCTGTTTATGGTCCAACCAGTAAACAGAAAGTCCCTCTCTGGCCAGTGAGAGGGTGGGATCCCTTTGTTCAAGACCCGGAGTCACCACTTAAGGGAACACTCATCTACTTCTCCTAGAAGCGGGAAGGAGTGAATTCCATCTTGTGTTGTCATGTCTCCAGCCCCCCACTCGGTCTTGTCCCCAAGAAGGTAGGCTTATTGAGTCGGCGTCCAGACCACTCTCACCCGTACTAATCAAAGGACAATCCCTCGTGAGAAGGAGTTCATGACACACTCAGGATTAAGACTGAGTTACCTAGGTCATCCTATTGAAACAGTAACCTAACTAGTTAACCGTGTTACATCTAGTGGTTTTCTATTTCATGGTCCGGTCTTATGCAAACTCATTGCATAGAATACCCCCGCTCGCATGTCTCCTACATGGACGCCTTGGATCAATACGTCTGTGTCGAATACAAAGCGGGCCGTATCACATAGTGTTACCAGGATAAGGTACCCAGCCTTATCCCTGTACTATAGACCTTTTAGGTTGTTACTTGAACACCGATCCCCGTATGTCCCCACATACTAGTTCAAGTTACATATCAACAACCTTAGATCTTAGTTTATTGGATTTGGGTCATATTGTGAAATTTTAGACTTAAATTAACAATAACACTTTATTGTAGAAAACTCAATAACACTTTATTGATACAAGTGTATAATTCGTTAACATTCACTATCTACGAGTTTTAGGACATAAAACCCAACACTTGTAACGTTCTCATGCCTCGTACAGTTGTTCATCGTCAAGTTGTCTGAAGGTACCAATCTCCGTACGGAGCTTGGTTGTCTTGGCAGGTGATGGGACGATTTCGGAGGGTGTCGAATTCTTCAACGTCCGTGCCAAATAAATTTATAATCACCGTACACTAAACTACTTTGTAGCAGTAGTGGTCGGGGTCGAACACAGGGAGTGCATTTATAATTTGCTTAACTTAGATTTATTGTGGCGACCAAACTAATGGGGGTTTGAGATGCGAGAGTGATAACTTGCAAAAAGCAAGTTATTTCTCCCTTAAATTTAAACTAAATAAGGCTGAAAAGATCCAAGTTGCGTTGGTTTAGCGCATAATAGTGAGGGAATTGCGATAGCTAATCTTGAAAGGAACTAAATAATGCCTTGATAGCCTTGTCATCTGATATTTCTTCTAATTTCATCGCATCATTTATTTTACAGCACAGTGCCATCTATTGCAGTTATCCGCATTCAAGTTTTTAGTCCATAATGCCATGCATTTGAGTGTTTATTAGTAAAGTTTATTAAAATACCTTAGCCTTCCTTCCCTGTGGATTCGACCCTAGAACCCTCTAGGTACTACTTGATTATGTTTAATTTATAATTGGATTAATGCATATCAGCGACAATTTTGTGTTAAATTAATCATCCCTCTGAGATTCGATCATGTTTTTGGCGCCGTTGCCGGGGAAGGCAACTAAGTTTTAATATTCTTTCTGAACTAACATTCCAATTGGTGTTATTTTCCTTGACATGTAGAGTAGTTTTTTCAGGTAAGCAAGATTGTATGCGTGCTGCTCGCCGCATTAACATTGAGACCGAACCTGAGATTGACCGAACTTACCACTGAAGAAGAAGAAGTCGGCGTGCTCGAAGAAAAGTCATCGAACAACCAGTAGAAATGGCAGCTCCAAATCCTCAGAATCTGCCAGTGAATCCTATACAAATGGCTGATGATAGAGCACAAGGAATTAGAGATTATGCAGCCCCTGTCAATTGTGATTTTAACCCAGGAATTGTACGTCCAACCTTGGAAACTGAAAGGTTCGAGCTTAAACCAGTCATGTTCCAAATGCTAACTGCTGTAGGACAATTTGGAGGAAGTGTAGCAGAAGACCCACACTCACATCTCAAGTCGTTCCTGGACATATGCAACAAATTCATTATTCACGGAGTAAGTCAGGAACAGTTACAGGTTATCCTTTTTCCTTACTCCCTGAGAGATGTTGCAAAAGTCTGGTTAAATCAGCAACCAGCAAACTCCATTGCTAAATGGAATGATTTGGTCGAGAAATTTCTGGAAAAATATTTTCCACCAACAGCAAATTCTAGACTCAGAAAAGAAATCATGACGTTCGCCCAGATGGAAGACGAGACACATAGTGATGCGTGGGAACGTTTTAAAAGTTTACTGCAGAGATGCCCATACCATGGATTGCCACACTACATTCAGTTAGAGACCTTTTACGTCGGACTGAATAAAAATTCACAAATCCTAGTAGACTCATCTGCTAACCGTGCGCTGTTAAGGAAAACATACGACGAAGCGCATGCAATCCTTGACCGCAATGTGCGCAACAATTATGAGTGGGCACAGCAGAAGATAAAAGGAAAAGGCCAGTAAAGACCAGTTCAGGAGGTTTCGAAGGTAATACTTTTAATTACCAAAATGCCCTTTCTTGATCCCGAGAACACCAAAATGACCTATGCATCAAATAGACTCAAAATTATCCAATTATCATAAATAATAGCTTTAGGATAAGCAAAATTTACAGAAATAATTAGCACCGAATTTGGTGCTATTAGCAAGCGGGAAGAATTTCGTGAGAAATGCCTGAGCTAGCTCGTCCCAGCTGTTTATTCTACTCGGTTCTAATGATTCTAACCAATCTTTAGCTTTATCTTGATGAGAGAATGGAAACAACCTTAGTCTTATAGCGTCTGCCAAAACTCCATTCATCTTGACCGTTTCGCAAATCTCGAGAAAGGATCGAAGATGGGAATGTGGGTCCTCCGAAGGGTGTCCTTTAAAGGAATTGTCCCTTGCCATCTGGATTAACCTCGTCTTCAATTCAAAATTGTTCGCTTGGATCAGAGCATAGACGATACCAGAATTTTCGATTGGGAGAATTGGCTTCAGAAAGTCTCTAATAGCCTTGGGTGCGTTATCTTGCTGGGCCATTGTTTCCGTTAGTCTTTTATCTTTGCGAATAGCTTTAATCGTCTTGTCAATCTCAAGATCTAAGTGAAACAGATTAGCCTCCTTACCACTTCGCATACAAAGCCCCCAAGATAATAAAAAAAAAAAAATAAAACTATGCACAAAAAGAATAAAAGAAAATATTTACACCCTAAATTAATACTTAGTCCGTTTTTTTCAATTTCGGATATTATTTTGCCTAAAACAAACCTTCCCCGGCAACGGTGCCAAAAACTTGTTGCTATACTCTCAAGCGTATGATTGCCCAAGTAATATAAAATGTTACAGTAATACCGAATATCGATTTCCACAAGGAGGATAGTGATTAGGCAAGATAATAAACCGAACACTAAAATTACTAAGACAAAATATTATCTAGGGACCTAAACATGATGATAAAAAGCAATCAAAGATTAAAGTAATCAAAGAATCAAGGTGATCAATCAAAGTGAAAAGGTGGAGAAAGAATCAATTGTGAGGCGGGGTCTTGAAAGTCGGATTATAGCTAACCAATTATCTAATTGTCATATCTCGTGTTCGACTAATTATAAACCTAGAATCTTCGTTTGTTACATAGGTTCTCCTTTCGGTTTCCCCTAATTATAATTAACTCTAATTAATACCCTAAGTGTCCTTAGCGCTATTAACCAGGTTAATTAATTAGCCCTGATTCATTTTCGGTCTCTAAGCCTAACCAACTACTCTCGCTGTCACTACGAGCAGTTAAACCTAGTTGAGTGGATTATGATCTATCTTAATTTCTCTCCGTTGAGTTTCCATTAAGAATCTATTCACTATAAAATTGGCCAGATTCTATAGAGCATTACGACCATCCACACAAATAATCAGTATATGGACACAGAGATAGGCAATTAAGGTAACAATCAACTATAATCTTTCATTTCAAGACCCACAATTGGGATTTAGCTATACATGAGAGTAAAAACTTCCCAAGAATACATACTAATAAGCATAAAAGAGCAATTAAAGAGTTAGGAGAATGAACCGTAGAGAACCCTTTGCTTACGCCTTGGATCCTCTCCGTTACAAGCTCCCAAACCCTCCAAAAATGCTCAATACAAGATTTCACACTTTCCTCACAACACGATCCTCAAGGGAGGCTCCAAGAGCCATAGAGACTAAAGAAATGGATTGGAGTGGTGATTGATGATGAAAATGGGAGGTGAGGCGCAGTATTTATAGGCCTGAAAATGGGGTAGTGTCGTGACGCTGACGTCACAACGTCGCGACGCTGTGACGTAGTCTTCTTGGGCGGCAAGTCACGGCAGCATCGAGACACTAGGGGACAGCTTCATTCCAGAAGCTTCCAGGTGCGTTTTTTAGTAGATTTTCGGGCCTCCCTCCATTCTTTTGGCCCAAATGCTTTTCATGATGGGTCTTGGGCTATTTCATATTGACCCAACTTGATCTTTAAGGATGAACTCCATGAAATTGGGCTATTTTCTCTTCTTTTTCTCCAATCATCCATGAGAATCTCATAGGGACAAAATTACACAAATAAATAGATATGTATGATAAAAATACAATAAAAGCACACAAAAGCTAATAAATCTAAGGACAAAATAGCAACATTTATGCTTACTATCAGTCTCATAGTGTCCCCAGGAGAAGGTACCCAGCCCTAACCCTAAACTATAGATCGCTTTGGCTATTACTCGAGCTTGATCCACTTTTATGTCTCTACATAAAGCTCAAGTGTTCATCCTATAGCCAGGGATCTTAGTTTATTGGATTTGGGTTATCTAACATGCAATTTACTTATTCAGTAACGACTTTACTGAATGAATCTCGATAACAATTTTATCGAACAAGTATATAATTTGTTTAACATTCACTATCTACGAGTTTTAGGGCACAAAACCCAACATCAACTTCAATCTTTCCCTTCTAAAATTTCATCACCAAGTCGGGTCCCACAACACGTTCTAAGGTCGAAGGATAGCGAGAAAGAAACTACAAGTCGTCCACATTCCATTCGTATTCAAATTCATCCAACAACCAAAGAGAATTCGAGCTCCAAACAGGTTGGTATTATTTGCTATGTTTTCGTGTACTTGAATGCATGCTTTTAGATTGCTAAATTAAAGAAACTAGAGTGTTTTCGATCCAAACCGCTTTCGCATGAGTGTTGTACACTCCTTCAGACACATACGAGTGGGGGTGTCCTATGTAATGAGTTTGCATAAGACCGAACCGCGAAACAAGTCACTCTCACTTTATAACTCCATGCACCTTGGTATTGACCCATTCAAACACTTTCCGAACGGAGGCCACTTCCAGGGTGACACGAAGCCGAGCATGAATCTCGCGGTGTGAACACAGGGGAACGTGAGAGAAAAAACTTGATATATAAATATCTCGTTTTGAACTTTTTCTCCCACTGAAGTGTTCTACTGGTTTTAGGGCTTATTTAACTTAGATAAATCAGGCTAAGTTAACCTATCTAAGTCTATGTTTATTTAACTTATAATGAGGTATTTACGTTAATGTTGTAGGTGAATTAAACTCTTTTATTTAACCTATCAATATTGCATGCTAACATAACTATGGTTAATTCAACTCAAGATTTGGGTTAGTTCCCAGGTAGGAGGTGTTCCGTAAACCGTCAACTTAAGTACCTCAAGCCTTGGACAGAACTTCACCGGGAGAGTTCCCTTATAACCATACTAATGTAAAGTCTTTACTCTAAAGATCTAGGTGAATTAAATTCTTTTAATTAATCTAGCAACATTACATGCTAACATAATTATGGTTAATTCAACTCAAGTTTCGGGTTAGTTCCCAGGTAGAAGGTGTTCCGTAAATCGTGATCTTAAGTACCTCCAACCTTAGACAGAACCTCACCAGTTGAGTTCCCTTGTAACCAATAGTTATGTTTGTCCTACTTAGTAATATTAAAACAATTTTAAAACTAAGCAAGACATAATTTTAATCCTATTAGAATTAACGTAATGTTAAGTCTAATTAATTTTAAACATTTTAAAATTAATTCATTTACCTCTTATCCTTTGTTTGCATGCAATCTTTATTATAGGTTGACGGTTTCTAATCATTAATTTTATAACTCTTATAAATTTTAATGATTATCCCTATAATATACATTCTATCGTTTTAATTAATTAACAATCAAATTCAAATTAATTAAAAAACCATAATATTTGCATTTCATGACTTAATATAACAATTATATTAAACTATGGATGTGTCATGCTTAATGCAAATTGATTTTCATATTTTATTAATATAACTCCTTATATTAAACCAAACATGAAAATCATACAAGCATTCATGAGACATTAAATTAAATATAACACTTTATATTTAAACTATGTAATATCATGCTAATGCTTATTCAATTTCATATATTTAACATAACTATTATATTAAATCACTCATGAAATTTATCCATCATGCATTATACCATACATTATAACTATTATAATATATCAAAATGCATGATCATGCTTAACCTAAGGTGAGAATTAATCTAAATGACATCCACAAAGCAATTAAATAGCAAACGAACCGATAATTTGGCCCATATGATAAAATAAAGCAATAAATTACATCAATTGAGCAAAATGTTATCCTAATAAGTTTTTTGCCGCTCTAAAACCGGACCAAAATGACTCAAACCGACCTCAAAAACCAAGCCAATCCACCACGAACAGGGGCTGCACCATTCAAAACCAATCAAACCGAATCACCTACATCACGAACAGGCGTGCTTGAAACCGTAGCCGCCGCTGCTGAAACTTAACACTGAAGGGAATAAAAGTCCCCACGCAGCGGAAGCGCATCGAAAGGATCTTACGCCGTATATTAATTAACATTAAAATACCGTTACAAAAAACTCAAATACACTTTAAACACACTTTAAAGTTGCTGGAAAATTGGTTTAAACATGCTGAAAAGTAAATCTAAATTTATTTTCATGCTTTTCTAAAGAAAAGGGCAAGAACCGTTACAAACCTTCGTTGTAGACTTGACCGTTCTTCGCCAACGACGCTCCAACGATCGAAAACGCAGCAGCCTCCTTGACTTATAATCGCTGGAAATTTCTTCTTGATTGACACAATGACCACAGCGGTTACACCGGTATGTCTCTAAGTCTAGGAGGCAAAAGACTTGTGGGAGTCTTTCTCTAAGAGGGAGGCTAGGGAGAATTCTAGGTCTTGTCTTATGATTCTAAGAGCAAGAGGAGAGTATCCTTGACCAATTAGGTCTAGTGTTCTATTTATTGAAGAGAGACCATGAATAAAATATTCAATTAAATCAATCTTTTCCAAAATTGATTCAATCTTATTCCTTATTTAATCAATCCACGATCAATCAATTCCACAATTGATTAATCTTTTCCACAAATGACTAATTACTTCCATAAGTGATTAGATCATTTCCATAAATGATTAATCACTTCCTTAAGTGATTAATTATTTCCATAATTGATTAATTTCCGGTTAATGAATTCTTTAATTAATTAACCACCAATTAAATATCACATATTTAATTTACGGCCTTGAATTAATTAATTTGCCCAAATAGATTTTAGGCCTTAATTTAATTAATTCATTATTTGAACTCTTTCAAACTACCATAAATTTATATTAATATTTGAATTTCTTCAAATATTAATTTCTCTCATAATAATATATCAATATATATTATATTTGTTTCCCTTGGTAAATTGAACATTTTCAATTTACATTTATTACTTAGTTGCCTCAAATTACTTTATGAGCTACCAGTGGGACCTAATGGACCTGCAGATCAGAAGCTCCAACGATATGAGATTAATTGGTCAAACTCATTAACCATAATAATCAATATTCGTTAACTGTGTGTACATTCCACTATAGACTCACAGTTGCACTCTTCTCACTGCAGACATATTTTCTGTGTCCACGGACATAGACCAATATCGACTAGTTAGTCCTTCACAAGTGTCCGTAACATCAGCTGGGTCAAATTACCGTTTTACCCCTGGGTTACTTCTATTTCCTTAAGTACCAGTTCTCCTCTAATGAACAACCTGTTTGTGGTCCAACCATCAAACAGAAAACCCTCTCGTGCCATTGAGAGGGTAGGGCCCTTTGTTCAAGACTCGGAGTAACCACTTAAGGGAACACTCATCTGCTTCCCTAAAGTCAGGAAGGAGTGAATTCCATCTTGTACGTTTATGTTCCCAGCTCCCCACTCGGTCTTGTCCCCAAAATGGTAGGCTTATTGAGTCGGCGTATTGGCCACTCTCACCCATGCAAATCAAAGGACAATCTCTCATGAGCAGGAGTCCATAATCAACTCAGGATTAAGACTAAGTTGTCTAGGTCGTCTTAGTGAAATAGAAAACCAACTAGTTAACGGTGTTATAACCAGTGGTTACTATTTCGCGGTCCGATTTATGCAAACTCATTGCATAGGATACCCCCACTCGCATGTCTCTTACACGAACGCGTTAGATCGTAGCGTTTGTATCAAATACAAAGTGGGCCATATCCATAGTGTCACCAGGATAAGGCACCCAGTCTTATCCCTATACTATAGACCCTTTAGGTTGTTTCTTGAACAATGATCCCATATGTCGCTACATATAGTTCAAGACTCATATTACAGCCTAGGATGTCTAGTTTATTGGATTAGGGTTATTTTTAGGCAAAAACAAATATAAAATAACTAATAACATTTAATGAAAAATATATCAATATTATTTCATTAATATCCGGTCAACGGTTACATTCACTATCTACGAGTTTTAGGGCATAAAACCCAACAAACTCCCACTTGAACTAAAACACTAGTTAGTGGGATGTAAATGCAGTAATCTAAAGCTGGGAATGTCATGTATATTAAAATAATACAATGAACTAGGGCATCCTTATACCCATTATACATTTCTCCCACTTGCCCTAGATTAGATGGCATACATATCTCGTAGACCTAGACCCTCTAGATGACCCTCAAACACTTTAGCCGTGAGAGCCTTCGTAAATGGATCAGCGATGTTGTGCTCTGAAGCGATCTTAGTGACGATCACATCTACTCGTTGCACAATCTCCCGTATCAGGTGATACTTCCTCTCGATGTGTTTACCTCGTTTGTGGCTTCGAGGTTCTTTTGAGTTGGCTACAGCCCCACTGTTGTCACAGTATAGTGTTATGGGCACGTTCATATTCGGAACCACTTCCAAATCAGTCAAGAACTTTCTAAGCCATACTGCCTCCTTAGCTGCTTCGCAAGCTGCTACATACTCAGCCTCCATGGTTGAGTCTGCTATGCATCCTTGTTTGATGCTTCTCCACACTACTGCTCCTCCATTGAGGGTGAATACTGACCCTGATGTGGCATTCCTTGAATCCTTATCAACTTGAAAGTCAGAGTCAGTGTATCTAGTAAGAATCAAATCCTTAGCTCTATACACCAGCATGTAGTCCCTCGTTCTCCGAAGATACTTGAGGATATTCTTAACCGCTCCCCAGTGGTCCAACCCTGGATTAGACTGATATCTACTGACTACTCCCATTGCATAACATATGTCAGGCCTAGTGCAGAGCATAACATACATTAAGCTGCCCACAGCTGAGGCGTAGGGAATGTGTCTCATGTTCTCAATTTCTTGAGGTGTCTTAGGAGACTGTTCCTTAGACAGGTGTACCCCATGTCTGAAGGGTAGTAGTCCCTTCTTGGAGTTTTGCATCGAATATCGAGACAACATTTTGTCAATATACGTTGCTTGAGACAGTGTTAGCGTTTTGTTCTTACGATCCCTAATGATTTGGATTCCTAGAACATATTGAGCCTCTCCCAGATCTTTCATTTGGAATTGGGCTGCTAGCCATTTTTTAACGTTAGTGAGGTATCCTACATCATTCCCAATGAGTAGGATATCATCTACATAAAGTATTAGAAAAGCTACTTTCCTTTTGTTGACTTTTTTGTACACACAAGGCTCATCAACGTTTTGGTCAAAACCAAAAGATTTGATTGCAGTATCAAATCTAATGTTCCATTATCTGGACGCTTGTTTCAATCCATAAATGGATCGATTGAGCTTACAAACCTTTTGTTCCTGACCTTGGGCTATGAACCCTTCGGGTTGAGACATGAAGATATTTTCTTCAAGATTACCATTCAGAAAGGCAGTCTTGACGTCCATTTGCCATATTTCATAGTCATAATATGTGGCTATGGATAAGAGAATTCATATGGACTTTAACATGGCTACAGGAGAAAAAGTTTCCTCATAGTCAACCCCTTCCTTTTGGGTATAACCCTTTGCCACTAGTCTAGCTTTGAAGGTCTGTACCTTTCCAGCTGCATCTCTTTTTCTCTTATAGATCCATTTGCACCCTATGGGTTTTACCCCATTTGGTAGATCTGCGAGTTCCCATACAGAATTGGAGTGCATTGACTCCATTTCCAGGTTCATGGCTTTAACCCATTCATCCTTATCTTCGTCATTCATTGCCTGTCGATAGGACAATGGATCCTCAATGCCATCATTAGGTATGACAACCTGAGTTTTAGTTAAACCCAAGTAGCGATCAAGTTGTAATACAACCCTCCCACTACGTCAAGGCACTCTCAACGTTTGAGATGGACGGGATGGATCTGAAGAATTAGTTCCTTCATCAACCCTTGTTCAAGGTCCAACTTCATCAACAACTCTTGGTGACTCTTCAATAGCTTCTCCTAATATTATTTTGCTGCGTGGTTTATGATCTCTCATGTGGTCTTCCTCTAAGAAGGTGGCGTTTGTCGATACAATCACCTTATTTTCTTGTGGGTCGTAGAAATAACCACCTCTCGTTTCTTTAGTGTAACCAACAAATTGGCACAGTTTTGAACGAGGTTCCAGTTTCTTAGGATTTGTCACAAGCACGTGTGCTGGACAACCCCAGATGCGAAAGTGATGCAAACTAGGTTTACGCCCCTTCCATAATTCGAAAGTTGTTTCAGAAACACTTTTCGAGGGAACATTGTTCAAGATGTATACTGCAGTCTCTACTGCATACCCCCAAAACGAGCTAGGCAATTGAGCATAGCTCATCATTGATCGAACCATGTCCAACAAGGTTCTATTTCTCCTTTCTGATACACCATTCTGCTGAGGTGTACCAGGGGCTGAGAGTTGAGATTGGATTCCATGTTCTATCATATAATCCTGGAATCTTTGATCCATATACTCCCCTCCTCGATCAAATCGAAGTACTTTAATAGATTTACCTAACAGGTTTTCAACTTCAGCCTTAAACTCCTTAAACTTTTCAAGGGCTTCAGACTTATGTCCCATTAGGTACAAGTAACCATATCTTGAATAATCATCTATGAATGAGATGAAATATTTGTACCCTCCTCGAGCTTTTACATTCATTGGACCACATAGATCCGAATGTATTAACTCTAAGGGTTCTTTGGCTCTATAACCTTTTCCAGTAAAGGGTCTTTTTGTCATTTTTCCCTCGAGACAAGATTCACAAGGTGGTAGTGAATCATCTTCTAACTTACTTAGAAGTCCATTCTTTACCAAACGACCGATTCTATCGATGTTTATATGACCAAGTCTAAGATGCCAAAGATGAGTATTGTTACTTGTTGGAGAAATCTTTTGCCTTTTTCTTTGAGTTTCAGCATTTTTAAATAATTCGTGATTTAAAAGTGCTTTGTTTTCGGTTGGTCTTAATACATACAAGTTATTTTCTAATTTGGCTGAACAAATAAGTACACCTTTCTTAAAAATGAACGCTTCATTCATATCAAAAGTAACTGTATACGATTGTTCAATCAAACATGAAATAGAAATTAAGTTCCTCTTAATCTTGGGAACGATTAACAAACTTTCTAAAAGTAAGAATCTATTTCTAAAAATAACTTCGTAGCTCCCATTGCTTTAGCTGAAATGACTTCTCCAGTTCCGACCCTAAGTGTCATTTCCCCATCGTTCAACTGCCGAAAGGAACTATTTTCTTGAAAAGAAGAGCAAACATGATTAGTTGCTCCTGAATCAAGTATCCAGGTAAACTCATCATGTTCTACCAGGCATGTTTCTAAAACCAGTAAATCAAATTTACCTTCCTTTTCCTTCTTTTTCTCAGCAAGGTACTTTGGGCAGTTTCTCTTCCAATGTCCATCTACATTGCAGTGGAAACACTTGCCCTTATCTGCCACAGCTTTGGTTTTTCCCTTGCTTTTAGCGGCAGTACCGGGAGCTTTCCCCTTGTTTCCTTTCTTCTTCTGAGTTTTCTTTGAAGAAGTGGCTACAGATTTAGTTCCAGAGGATGAACCCTTCTCGAACTTTCTTTTAGAGTGAACAACGTTTGCCTCTCCTTCTATCTGTCCCTTGTTCTTAAGAAGAGACTGATAGAGTTGTAGCTCATTCAGGAGGCTAGTCAGGTTGAATGTTATTTTGTTCATCATTGCATTGCTTCGAAATTGTAGAAAACTCTTCGGAAGAGATTCTAAGATGAATGCAACCTGACTACGCTCATCTATGACCGCCCCCGTTTGCTTCTGCCACGTTGAATTGGACCATCATATCCAGGACATGCTCCCGAACAGACGTGCCCTCTTTCATGCGACAACTATAAACGTATTTGAGTGCGTCATGGTGGAGTTGGTAGGACGGTTGTCCAAACATCTCCTGGAGAGAGTTCATAATCTCCCTCGCTGTTACCATGCCCTCATGCCTTTTAGCAAAGACTTCAGATAAGCTGGCTAGGATATAGACGCGAGTCTTATCATTGGCCTTTGTCCAGCGGTCATAAGCATCCTTAACTGCTTGGGATGCATTACGAGCAGGGGCTGGAGGACAATCCTCCGTTAAGACGAACTGCAGATCATCGACAACAAGAATCGTATTCAGGTTCGACTTCCACGTAGCGTAATTTTCACCGGTTAATTTCTCATTTTTAACCAAAGAGACAATTGAGGAAGACATTGCTGAAATTCAAACAGACAATGACCGTATTAGTTATCTTTGCCTTAACCCACCATACAAGCAAACAATTGCACACAATCCAATCAATTTAGCAAAACAGACAATCACATAACCCTAAAACTATTGATTTAGTTTTGCAACGATGTTTCAGAGGTTTAGAATATCAGCCACCGAAGGGTGATCAGGTATTCCTCCTCTGAAATGAGACATTTCTCAGCTAATTCTAATTCCAGAATAACTCATATTCCTATAGACATTAGCCACCGTTGTTCGGTCAAGGATTTGTTAACACTTTTAACTCATCCTTGTAAGTGTAACCCTCCCACTTTCAGATCTCAGAGGCACGCACCAACAGGCTACCGAAGGGAAAGACAACTGTTGGTGATTAGCCTAAGAGCTCCTATCCTATTTAGGAGTTCACGATGTTCCGAATCCTATGATCAGGCCCTCCGAAGGGATGGTTGCGCCAGGACAACCTGCAGGCGGATCATAGGACTCTCACGGTGTGAACCAGGGGTGGAGACTGAGGGATACATTGACATGTGTCCCGCTCCCACTTACTCTAGACATTTTTCCCATTCACCTTGATATTGATTCATGCAAACACTTTCCAAAGGGAGGCCGCTCCTAAGGCGACTCGAAGCCGAGCATGAATCTCACGTTGTGAATATAGGGACGTAGGAGCAAAACTTGATTTAAATCTCGTTTTGTAATTTTCCTCCCACTGAAAATGTCCTAAGGTTAATTTAGGGTTGTTTAACTTAGATATAATTCGGCTAAGTCAATCTATCTAAGTCTGATCCTATTATAACAATTATGGAAAGGATTCAACCGCAATGTTTTAGGTGAATTAAACTTCTTTTAATAAACCCAACATTGCATGTCAACACTACTATGGTTAATTCAACTCAATGTTCGGGTCAGTTCCCTGGTAGGAGGTGTTCCGTAAACCGTCAACTTAAATACTCCCAACCTTAGACAGAACTTTACCGAGAGAGTTCCCTTATAACCTCAGTAATGTAAGGTCTTTACTCTAAAGATCTAGGTGCATTAAACACTTTTAATAAACCTAGTGACATTTCATGCTAACATTTAACTATGATTAATTCAACTCCGGTATTCCAGGTCAGTTCCCAGGTAGGAGGTGTTCCGTAAACCGTCAACTTAAATACCCCCAGCCTTAGACAGAACATTACCGGTGGAGTTCCCTTATAATCACAGCAATGTTTTTCCTACTTAGTCAATTAAAACTATTTTTAATTCTAAGTAAGAAAAGATTCTAATCCTATTAGAAACTGATCTAGGTCTAATTAATTTTAAACAATTTAAAATTAATCCAATTTATCCTATGATCTTATGTTTGCATGCAAATCTTGATTATAGATTGACGGTTTCTAATCATTAATATTAAAGAACTATTTCAAATTTTTAATGATTAATCCTATAATCAAGAATCTAGGGTTTAATTCATTCAACAATCTCATTCAAATTAAATAATTAAACCATACTAATTGCATGAATAATATAACAATTATATTATTAACTATGGATGTTTCATGCTTCATGCAATATTGATTTTCTTTTAATATAACAATATAAGCCAATCAAGAAAATCAATCAAGCATGCTTCATTCATCACATTAAACATAACTATTTATATTTAATTTAAGTAATAACATGCTTCATGCTTTCCAATTTTTCATATAATTAATATACACTTATATTAAAAAATATGAAAATAATTCCATGCATTTAAACATATATTATAACAATTTATAATATAAAAAAATGCATGAGCATGTTTATAACCTAAGGTGGGATTAAAATTCTATATGACATCCATAAAGCATATAAATAGCAATTGAACCGGTTAATTTTGGCCCCTAGGATAAAATAAAGCATTAAATTACAATAATTTTAGCTAAATTCTATCCTAAAATCCTTCTGCAGCTCCAAAAGTTGGTCTAGACAGCACGAACCGCCCCGAACAACCTCGAACCGGCTTCCAAAATCACAAACCATGCAAAAAATTGGCTGAACCGGACCAAATAGGTCCCAGCCCAGCCGAACCGGACCGCCCACCAGCTTGGACCGCGTCTGTTGAAGCCCTAACGAGCGCCGCCATCGTGACAGCGTCGAGACGCTATAATCGCAGCGTCCCGACGCTGTGCGCTTTCCTTATCTGAGCGCCTGTGGTATCGAGACAGCGTCGAGACGCTGTTGGAGTAGCGTCCCGACGCTGTTGCGTCTGGAGGCAGAATCTAGGTAGTGGCAGCATCGTTTCTTAGATTTTTCTTCTGATTTCAGCGGCGATTTCTCCGTTTTTCATCTCATAAAAAACTATTGGGAAAAATACAATTTTGGTCCCTGAGGTTTGGGTTAAGTTACACTTTGGTCCCTGAGTTTTAAAACTCAACAAAAATACCCCTGAGGTTTGAGATAAGCAGCATTTTGGTCCCTGCCGTCTAATTTGCTGTTAGATGCTAACAGATTGCTGACGTGGCCACATTTTTTTAATTAAAAAAATTATTTTTTTTTTATTTTTAAAATAAAAATAAATAAAAACAATAAAATATTATTATTTTAATTATTTTTTATTCTCTTTCTTCTTCCCCTCTTCTTCATCCTCTTCCCTCCACCCTTTCTTCATCTTCTTCAAATCTCCTTGCCGGCGACCGGCGGCCGGCCACCGCTCGCCGCCGCCGGCCGGCCGCCGACGACTGTAACTTTTTTTTTTCTTTTTTTTTTCTCTTTTATTCCCCTTTCTTCTTCTCTCTTACCCCATTTTTCTTCTTTTCTTTTTTTTAACTGGCGGCCGCCACCGCTGTGGGTTTCATCTGCAGAAAGAAGCCCCATTCCAAATGCACTCACGAAGCCCATTGCCGCCCAAACCCTGCGCTCGATCCTACACGATAATCGACATCCACGCCCGCCACCGCCGTGGGTTTCGTTCCAGATCTACCGTATTTTCGTTCCAGATCTTGTCCCCCGTGAGTTTCGTTTCTAGATCTGAAGTGGGTTGCTGTCCGTCGCTCCTTCCTCCTCGTTTCGAGCTCCCCATTTCGTTCCAGATTTGATGGACAGCGGCCGTCACGCGACCAGGAGACGTCCTTGGGTTTTCTGGTGACCGGCACGACGGACAACGACCGTTTCGTTTTAGATCTGACTAGGCTCGTTCCGATGGGTGGCGTTTGCGTTCAAGATCTGGGTTCCGATGGCGTTTGCGTTCCAGATCTGGGTTCCGTGGATTCCGGCAGGTGCGGCGACTTCCAACTAAAAAAAGAAAAGAAAAACGAACCAGAAGAGAAGAATAAGAAGAAAAGAAAGGAGAAAGGTGAGAAAAATTAAAAAGAAAAAAAATCAGCGACGACGGTGATCGGTTGCCGGCGGCGGTCGGCGGCGATGGTGGCTACTGTTGATATTAGAGTCAGAGAGTGGTGGAGATGAGGAAGATTGAAGAAGAGGGAAGAAGAAAAAGAAAAAAGAAAAAAGAAAATTAAAAATAATATAAAATATATAATATATTATTTTATTTTGAGAAATTAATAAAAAAATATTTTTTTTTTAATAAAAACTAGTGCCACATCAGCAATCTGTTAGTATTTGACAGAAAAATTGACGGAGGGACTAAGAGTGTAACGAAATTCAAACCTCAGGGACTAAATTGTCGAGTTTGAAAACTGAGGGACCAAAGTGTCACTTAACCCAAACCTCAGGGACCAAAAGTGTATTTTTCCCAAAACTATTCTAGACCCGGACTTACATAGGACTCGATTTTACATAATATACCCGAAACATCGGGCCTTACATGATCAAAATCACATAAAAATAAAATCTATGGCCATAAAATTAACCTAAACAGTTCAACGCAAACCGAACATACATTATGCATAAATCCCACCTATTAGAGCCTATCGCAAATTTTAATATTAATTAATAGGGACAGCGATGGCTCTGATGCCGATTGAAGGGAATAAAAGTCCCCACGCAGCGGAAGCACATCTAAAGGACCTTACGCCGTTTATTAATTAACATTAAAATACCGTTACGAAAAACTCAAATACACTTTAAACACACTTTAAAGTTGCTAGAAAATTGGTTTAAACATGCTGAAAAGTAAATCTAAATTTATTTTCATGCTTTTCTAAAGAAAAGGGCAAGAACCGTTACAAACCTTCGTTGTAGACTTGACCGTTCTTCGCCAACGACGCTCCAACGATCGAAAACGCAGCAGCCTCCTTGTCTTATAATCGCTGGAAATTTCTTCTTGATTGACACAATGACCACAGAGGTTACACCGGTATGTCTCTAAGTCTAGGAGGCAAAAGACTTGTGGGAGTCTTTCTCTAAGAGGGAGGCTAGAGAGAATTCTAGGTCTTGTCTTATGATTCTAAGAGCAAGAGGAGAGTATCCTTGACCAATTAGGTCTAGTGTTCTATTTATAGAAGAGAGGCCATGAATAAAATCTTCAATTAAATCAATCTTTTCCAAAATTGATTCAATTTTATTCCTTATTTAATCAATCCATGATCAATCAATTCCACAATTGATTAATCTTTTCCACAAATGACTAATTACTTCCATAAGTGATTAGATCATTTCCATAAATGATTAATCACTTCCTTAAGTGATTAATTATTTCCATAATTGATTAATTCCCGGTTAATGAATTCTTTAATTAATTAACCACCAATTAAATATCACATATTTAATTTCCGGCCTTGAATTAATTAATTTGCCCAAATAGATTTTAGGCCTTAATTTAATTAGTTCATTATTTGAACTCTTTCAAACTTCCATAAATTTATATTAATATTTGAATTTCTTCAAATATTAATTTCTCTCATAATAATATATCAATATATATTATATTTGTTTCCCTTGGTAAATTGAACATTTTCAATTTACATTTATTACTTAGTTGCCTCAAATTACTTTATGAGCTACCAGTGGGACCTAATGGACCTGCAGATCAGAAGCTCCAACGATATGAGATTAATTGGTCAAACTCATTAACCATATTAATCAATATTCGTTAACTGTGTGTACATTCCACTATAGACTCACAGTTGCACTCTTCTCACTGCAGACATATTTTCTGTGTCCACGGACATAGACCAATATCGACTAGTTAGTCCTTCACGAGTGTCCGTAACACCAGCTGGGTCAAATTACCGTTTTACCCCTGGGTTACTTCTATTTCCTTAAGTACCAGTTCTCCTCTAATGAACAACCTGTTTGTGGTCCAACCATCAAACAGAAAACCCTCTCGTGCCATTGAGAGGGTAGGGCCCTTTGTTCAAGACTCGGAGTAACCACTTAAGGGAACACTCATATGCTTCCTTAAAGTCGGAAAGGAGTGAATTCCATCTTGTACGATTATGTTCCCAGCTCCCCACTCGGTCTTGTCCCCAAAATGGTAGGCTTATTGAGTCGGCGTATTGGCCACTCTCACCCATGCAAATCAAAGGAGAATCTCTCATGAGCAGGAGTCCATAATCAACTCAGGATTAAGACTAAGTTGTCTAGGTCGTCTTAGTGAAATAGAAAACCAACTAGTTAACGGTGTTATAACCAGTGGTTACTATTTCGCGGTCCGGTCTTATGCAAACTCATTGCATAGGATACCCCCACTCGCATGTCTCCTACACGAACGCGTTGGATCGTAGCGTTTGTATCAAATACAAAGTGGGCCGTATCCATAGTGTCACCAGGATAAGGCACCCAGTCTTATCCCTATACAATAGACCCTTTAGGCTATTTCTTGAACAATGATCCCATATGTCGCTACATATAGTTCAAGACTCATATTACAGCCTAGGATGTCTAGTTTATTAGATTAGGGTTATTTTTAGGCAAAAACAAATATAAAATAACTAATAACATTTAATGAAAAATATATCAATATTATTTCATTAATATCCGATCAACGGTTACATTCACCATCTACGAGTTTTAGGGCATAAAACCCAACAAACACAGTGTCAAGAGGCAAAATCTGGGCTATTCTACGACTTGTTCTTTCGTTTTGGCAAAATTTGGTCTCGATCTTCATCGAATTTTGAGCCTAATCTTGACCCGGACTTACAATAGACTTGAATTTTCATATAATTGCCCAAAAACACGAAGGCCCTTACAATTTTGATCAAATCAAAAGTAAATTATAAGGCCAAATCTATCTAAACCATTCACTTGCAAACTACATTCATAATGCAATTTAATCCCCACCACAACTAATGAAAATTTTAGAAAACTAAAATTAAAAATACAAAAAGGGCTCTGATACGAATTGAAGGATTGGAATTGGGAAAAATACACTTTTGGTCCATGGGGTTTGGATTAGGTTTCATTTTGGTCCCTAAGTTTTCAAACTCGACATTTTAGTCCCTGAAGTTTGAATTTCGTTATACTCTTGGTCCCTCAGTCAATTTTGTCGTTAAACACTAACAGATTGCTGACGTGGCAATAGTTTTTTATTTAAAAATATATTTTTAAATTTTTTAAAATAAAATAATATATTAAATACTTTTTTATTATTTTTTCTTTTTCTTTTTTATTTTTTTCTTCTTCCATCTTCTTCCTTAATCTTCTTCTCCACCGCTCATAAACGCTAACCTTAACAAACTTCGCAGCTACCACCACCTCCAGCCACTTCCTTTCTTTCTTTTTAATTTTTTTCTTCCTCTTCCTTTCTTTTTCTCCATTCCCTTGTTTTCTTTTTCTTACTCTTCCTCTCTCTCTTTTTCCCTTCATCTTTCTCCTCTGCGTGCGTACTCAGCTTCGTCCTCATGCGTCCGTTGCACCCTTTTCTGTTTGTTCTGCCCAACCATTCTCACACCGTGCTCGTGCGTTCGCACCTCCATCCTCTCGCCACCGTTGGATTCGAAGGGGTAATCGGTCTGAAACGAAAGGGATCCCCTTTGATTCTAGTTTGAAATGAGGAAAGAAAGGAAGGGCATGCAGCGCCGCTACGAGGACAGAAGAAGTAGGCGTGCACCGGCGACGTCGAGTGTTGTGCAAATGAGGGAGAGAGAGTTGCGAGAGAGAGTAGTGGGTTAGAGAGAGAGGAGCAGCGATGCTAGGTTAAGGGAGGTCGTTTAAGATTTGAAGCATGCATGGCTTATCTCTTTGAGAATGAGGCCCAAAGAGGATTCTATCGAGGTAATTAATGGCTAAGAGAGCAATGATAGAGGAGAAGCCATAAAAGTCATTAACTTTAAGCAACTACTCGACAACCTCTGTTCTAGCCAGAAACAGAGCATTAACTCTTTCAACAAAGCTCGCAAAAATGCTACCATTTTGGATATTGTGATCTCGTTCTTTGGACAGTAAACTATCGAGCTCCTCGTCTTCCAAAACAACCAAATGGGTCTTTTCTTCCAGAAAGGGGAGATCATAGGCACTGCCATTGTCGTAAAAAATGGGATCGTCTACTTGCAGGTCTTGTTGTTGTGTTCATGAAGGATCAGAATGCCTAAATTCCCAATGGAAGCGTGTAGGGTCGATTCGTATTCTAATTAACTTTTCTAAAATACCAGTACATTGGCAAATCATACAGAACAATTCTATATATGAACTATGCTAAGCATGCATTAAATCTAAATCTAATAATTGAAACGAAATACTTTACTTGTTGATGACTTTCTTCAATGAATTCCACAAAGAACAATATGACCACAGTAGGGACACTACCATTGAGATCTTCCACTGCTATATCTCTGAGATTAGGAACCAAGTTGTAGGACTTGGTGTTCTTGAATTTTGGGAAAAGAATTTCACTAGAGAATGTTGTAAAAATTCTTAGAGATAAATTTTTGCTTGAGAGTGAAGTCTTGAATTGTCTCAATTGGGAACACATTCTGTGGTTTATATAGAATGCAATATATCCCTTTCCTAGTCATAATAAGATAGGGATTTAATTAATTAATAATTAATTACTTTTTCCAATCGTAATATGATGGAGATTCATTTAATTAAATAATAATAATTAATTAATCAAATCAATAATGAATTAAATAAAATTTCATTCATTTCATTTAAATCATATTTAAATGAACATCTCCCACATAACTTATGGTTTTTAATTAAATCAAATTTAATTTAATTAAATAATTAATTAATTACTAAATAAATATCTCATATTTAATTTCAGCATACAATTAAATCTTATTTAATTGTATTCCGCTCAATTAATAAGGTTTAATCTCAAATTAAACTTTATATTATAATGTAGGGAAAAATACACTTTTAGTCCCTGAGGTTTGGGTTAAGTTAGACTTTGGTCCCTGAGTTTTAAAACTCAACAAAATTACCCCTGAGGGTTGAGATAAGGAGCAATTTGGTCCCTCCATCCATTTTTTGTTAAAGGTTAACAGAATTATGATGTGGCATTATTTTTTGTATTAGAAAAATTATTTTTTAGTTTTTTAAAATAAAATAATATTAAAATAATAAAAATATATGATTATATTTTTCTTTTTTTCATTTATATATATATATATATTTTTTTTTTATGTTTCTTCTCCTTCTTCTTCTTTTCTCCAGACCAACTAGCGGCAACTTCTTCTTTAGACCACCGGCGACCACCTACGCTGAAGCCCTCGTTCACTGGAGCCGTCGTTCGCCATCTCCGATCTTCTTCTTCGATAGGTTCTCCATCTCCGATCGTCTTCTCTGGTTCTCCATTTCGGCAGTTTCGAGACCCACAACCAAGACGCGATTTCGACCCAGCCCACGCAACAAACACGAACACTCTCTTTCTCACGATTTCGACCCAGCCCACGAACACTCCCTTCCCTTCCGTCTCTGAACGTGAGACCCACGAATCCACCAGCGCTGTTTTCGATCTGAACGCGAGACCACGAATCCGCCAGTCGCCTGAGTCTTACCGAACAAATCTGAACGACATGGGTTTTCTTCTTCCTCGAACAGCCACGAGGGCGTCTTCTTCTTCCTCCAACGGTCGCGAGCCACCATCAAGCATCCACCGAATAGATCTGAACAGCCACGAGGCGCCGCCTGGGTTTTATTCTTCCTCGAACAGCCGCCTGAGTATTCTTCTTCATCGAATAGCAAACCCCTTGGTCGGTCGCGTGGAAGCCCAGATCTGTTTTCTTCTCTCTCTAGGTCGGTCACATGGGTTTCTCTCTCTCGATCGTCTTTCTCTCCCCGTCGCCGGCAATGAGTTTCTGCCCGTTCGAGTTTTGGTTCCGTTGTTGTGATGATGAAGTTCAAATAGGGGAATGGCGAAAAAAAGAAAAGAAAACAAGAAAAGGAGAAGAAAGAAAGGAAGTGGAAGAATTTTTTAAAAAAAAAAAATCTCCGCCGGTGATGGTGTTCGCGTCACCAGCGGACGGTAGCGGTGGCTGGTGATGCCGCCGGCAGTTACAGATGGTGGCTGGGTGATGGCTGGATGGTAGGTGGATGGTGAAGAAGAAGAATAAGGTAGGAGAGAGAAAAAGTAATTAAAATAATAATAGAATAATAAAAAAGAATAATATTTTATTGTTTTTATTTTAAAATAAAAAAAATAATTTTTTTAATTAAAAAAATATTATGAGGCCGTTAGTATTTAACGGCAAAATGGATGGAAGGGACCAAATTGCTCCTTATCTCAAACCTCAGGGGTAATTTTGTTGAGTTTTAAAACTCAAGGACCAAAGTGTAACTTAACCCAAACCTCAGGGACCAAAAGTGTATTTTTCCCTATAATGTATCACATACATTATATTAATTGTATGTCATACAATTAACTTGATTTACCATAATGAATTTTGAAATATTCAAATTCCTTTCAAAACTAATTGTTCCTAATTACCCTTTATGAGCTAGCAGGGGGACCTAATGGATCTATAGATTAGAAACCCCAATGATATGGGGATAACTGACTAAACTCATTAATTAACTTAACGAATATTTATTAACTGTGGGTCACTACACTAAAGACCCACAGCTGCACTCTTCACACTGCATAATGTTGTTGTGTCCCCAAGTATAGACCAATAACAGCAAGTTAGTCTTTCATGAGTGTTTGTAACACCTGCTATGTCAAATCACCGTTTTACCTCTGGGTTACCTCTGTATTCTTAAGTACCAATGCTCCTCTAATAAACAACTTATTTTATGGTCCAACCATTAAACAGAAACCCCTCTCGGGCCAGTGAGAGGGTAGGGCCCTTTGTTCAAGACCCGGAGACACCACTTAAGGGAACATTCATCTACTTACCCTGAAGTCGGGAAGGAGTGAATTCCATCTTGTGTGATTATGTTCCCAACCACCCACTCGGTCTTGTCCCCAAAATGGTAGGCTTATTGAGTCGGCGAACTGGCCACTCTCACCCATACAAATCAAAGGAAAAGCCCTCGCGAATAGGAGTTCATAATACACTCAGGATTGAGACTAAGTTGCTTAGGTCATCCTAGTAAAATAGAAACTTAACTAGTCAACGGTGTTACATCTAGTGGTTACTATTTCGCGATCTAGTCTTATGCAAACTCATTGCAAAGGATACCCCCACTCGCATGTCAACTACACGAACGGGTTGGATCATTGCGTTTGTATCAAATACAAAGTGGGTCGTATTGATGAGCCACCGCAAGTGCACGGCCCGCAAGTAATATAAAACTGTAAATATAACCGAGTATCGTATCCACGGAGAGTAGCGTGACTTAGGTATGGAAATATTCTAAACACTAAGGGGTTGTTTAGGGCGCTGAGTTGGTTATAATAGCTGGCGGTTATAATAGTCTGGGGGTTATAATAGTTTGTGTTTCTGGTGCAGATTATTATATTATGGGATAAAATAGTGTGTGTTTGGGGTGCAGATTATTTTAGTCTGGCATAAAATAGTATGTGTTTGGGATGCAGATTATTTTAGTCTGGATTAAAATAGTTTGTGTTTGGAGTGTTGATCTGTTTAACATGGGGTTTAGTTGTAAAAAAAATAAAGTTTTGGGTATACGGGTTAAATTATGTGTTTAACTTAAAAGGAGACAAAAATAACCTAAGGTAAGAGTTGATTTTCTTTGTTTTAGAGTCATGGTTTTGTCACAAAATAATTCATTTTATGATTTCATATAGAAAAACCATATTTGTTTCATTTTTGTATTTCCAACATAAAAATGGTAAATTGATAAGTCCAATTTATTATACACTTAGAATCTCCCAATTTGCTTATCTTAGTTGAATTCCTTGCAAAAAATGCTTTAAAATGAGTATAATATGTCTATAGGTCCTCACTGCTTTGGAAGCGATTTAGGGCTTAAACGAGCGAAACCGGAGCGTAAAATGACCAAACTGCCCCTGGAGCCGTCGCAGCGTCAAGACGCTGCTGTTGAAGGGTCGGGATGCTACTCAAATATGAAAATAACTCGGGCGTGAAGATGTAGCGAGAGCTTCGCGACGCTCTCAACATAGCGTCGCGACGCTATGTGATCCGCAGAATTCTTTCCAAGTTTGAAGGCAGAGCGTCGCGACGCTGTGTCCTAGCGTCGCGACGCTAGGCAGTTTCCATAATTGAAATTTTCCAAATTTGGCTGGAATTTTTCCATGTTTGAAGACCCAATTCAGCACGATTCTTCCACGAATTGAAGGCCAAGAATCCCTATAAATAGAGGCCTTTGGTGTAGGTTTAGAATCATCCCTCAACACACAATTCACTACAACTTAGTAGTCCATCTCTCTCCACCTTTCCACCATACTTCTTAATTTTTAGTCTTTCTTGTTTTCCTTTATGTATCAAGCTTGTTCTTGCTCCATAAGAGGTTAAGTTCTTCATTCATGTAACCGGGGTGTCAAGAGTAAGTTCATATTCTTTTAATGAAATTTATTGTTTGAATTATCAAAGCATGTTTATGTGATTTTAGTTCTTTTTATATAAGTTTAGATTGTGGTAGGAAAGATTGACAACCTTGACCGCTCCCTCTCTAAATTTACTTGCTAGATCTAAGTAGCAAATAGGTTAACGTTATGATTATAAGCATGCGTCCCTAGAACTAAATGATTTAATCAATTGTAATTGTGGTTTGTTGGCCGTTGCATGTGAATTAATTCGGCTAGATCCCAATGCGGTTTAGATTAGTTAATAGGCATATTAATTAATTTAAATTAGAATCAAACTTAGCGTTTGCATGTTTGTGATAGTTGGATCATGGTTCTCGGTTTGTTGCCGGAATACGCCGGACTTAAACTTGTTTTGACTTATTAGTGAAATTAATGATTTAATTGAATTGAACTTACCATGACTAACCCGGTTGCATGATGTTTGAGGTATTGATTTCTTTTTTTAATTCTTCTACTTTCCTTTTCTATTATTTTCCATAATTAGCTTACTTTCCTTGTTTACTTTCTTTCCAAGTATCAAACCCCCCCCCATTAGTCCGGTCATCACAATAAATCTAAGATAAACAAGTTATAATCGCGCTCCCTGTGTTCGACCCCGGCCACTACTGCTACAAGTTAGCTTTAGAGGTTGTGGATTATAAATTTATTTGATAAGAGACCTCGACAATCTCTTCCGTCATAAATGCTTATTGAAAACTCATTTTACCTTCATTATCAAAAGAATCAAATAAAATAGAAATCACATAAAATAAAAACTTGAGAAGTATTTTTTTAATTATTATTATCAAAGTAAACTTTAATACGATAAGTATAATTTGGAATGAAAAATATGGTCCGATGAAGGTAAACATTCATATAATTCATTATCAAAAGTAATTATGTAATAAGACTCCATATTTATGTATGTACAAAGACAACCTAGTATCTAACTCACTATAAATTTTTCGACTTTTCCGGCGACCGAAATTTTTTTCCCTCTTTTTTCATTTCTTTTCTTCTACCTCTTTTCTTTTTTTTTTTTCTTTACTTTCATTTTTTATATTTTTCGAAATGAAAATGAGAAGAAAGATAAGAAGAGAAAAAGAAAAAAAAACCATCGCAAAAAAAGTGGCTGGAAAGTCGACGGCGGTCGCCGGAAAAGTCGTCGGTGGTCGCCAGAAAAGTCACCGGCCGGTCGTCGCCAAAAAAGTCAAGGAGTCACATGGAAGAGGAGAGGAGAGTGTTACTGTAGAGAATAGATAAAATAATTGGGTGGGTTGAATGATGGTTACTGTAGCAACACGGGGGGTAAAAATAACCCACTTCACCCATTATTTTTGTTGATGCCCCAAACACTGAGTGGGTTATAATAGCCCCCACTATTATAACCAACACAGGGGGCCAAACGACCCCTAAAATTACCAAGGATGCTCATTATCTAGGGAATTAAGCGCATAGAAAAGACGGGTCAAAGACAACAAAACACTAAAGCAATTAATGATCAAGCAGAGTTGAAACACACTGAGGGATAACAGATAGGATGAAATTAAAGTTCGAGTCTTGAAGTCCAATAAATAGTCTAATTGATAATTGACTACTAATTATAGATCTAGAATCTACTTTATGACATAGGATCTTCTGTCCGTTTCCCCTAATTATCATTAACACATTTTAATAACCTAAGTGTCCTTAGTGCTATTAAATGGGTTAAGTCTTAAGTCCCGATTCATTTTAGATCTCTAGGCCTAACAAACTAATCTCGTTGTCACTACGAGCAGTTAAGTCTAGTTGGTTGGGCTATGTCCTAACTTAATTTCTCTTCGTCGAGTTTCCACTAGGTAATAAATCAGTATAAACTTGGCCAGAATTTATAAAGCATTACGATCACCCAAACGAATAATCAGTAAATGGACACAATATAAGTAGTCAAAATATCGTTCAACTATGTATTTTTATTCAAGACCCGAATGTCGGGAAGTTAGCTATACAATGTCATACCGACTATCAAAATTTCCAGCATATACATGTATTAAAATAGTAATATGAACAAGAAAAGGGTTGTTGGGGTTGGTGCCCTAAAACTCGTAGATAGTGAATGAAACAAATAGTTAATATACTTGTTCGATAAAGTCGTTATGGAGTTTTTGTTCACTCAAGTTATTAAATGAGTGAATTGCACGCTAAATAACCCAAATCCAATAAACTAGTATCCATGACTACGACATGAGTGCTTGAACTATATGTTGTGATATAAATATGGATCAAGTTCAAGTAATAGCCTAAACGGTCTATAGTATAGGGATAAGGCTGGGTACATTAATCGTAGGAAAACTATGTTACGCGGCCCATTTTGTTTTAGTAGAAACGACGTGATCCTGGATCGTTCATGTATAGACATGTGAGTGGTTGGCGTCCTATGCAAATGAGTTTGCATAAGACCAGACCGAGAAAAGTCACTCTTGCTTTATAACGCCGTTTACTGACAAGACTGAATATTTCAAATGCGATGACCTAGGTAACTCGATCTTAATCCTGAGCTAACTATGAACTCCTGTTTATTCAGGCTTATCCTTAGATCTGCATGGGTGAGAGTGGCTCAACATCGCCGACTCAATAAACCCCCCATTTCAGGGATAGAAACAGATAGATTGCTGGGGACATAGTCTTGTAAAATGGAATTCACTCCTACCCAATTTAGGGATAGTAGAGAGCTTGTTCCCTTAAGTACTAACTCCGGAACGTGAACAAAGGGATCCCGCCCTCTCATGGCCCGAGAGTTTCTTAGGTTTAGTGGTGGGACCACAAAGCAATTGTTCATTAAGGGCTCAGCTAGAGACTTAAGGAACAAGATGTAAATTCAGGGGTAAAACGGACTTTTCACCTAACTCTAGTTACAAACAACCTGTGAAGGGTCGACTTACCGATCATGGTTATATCGGGTGGACAGAAATATATCTATAGTGAGGGGACTTCAACTATCGGACTATAGTGGAGTGTCTCGGTAGTGAACGAATGTGGCTAACTGGGTTAAAAGAGTTTAACCAATTAATCTCGGATCGTTGAAGCCCATGATTTGTAGGTCCATTTGGTCCCCCTGCTAGCTCATACGGAATAAACCTTAGAACATATGTGATGAGATAGTTTGAAGCGTTCAAACTCGTATTAGGAAAGTTGTCGTTAAATTACATTTACTATATTTAACGTCAAAGTTTAATTATGAATTAAACTAAATAGAGAAAGTTGTACATATTGAAATATGATTTAGATATTACACATGTGAATAGGGATTCATGTTCGAGAAATTTGTTTGAATTTGAATTGGATTTCGTATTCAAATAATCAATTAAAATGGAGGTCAACGTTGGTGTCGGGTTTGTTGTAATTATTTAATTTAAAGTGTGTGATATTAAATTAAATAATTATTATTATCAATTAATTAAAGTGTTTAATTAATTTTAGGTTTAATCTTATTTAAATTAGTTTAACTGAGATTGTGGGTTTTGTTGTAAAATGGAAATTACCATTTTAATGTATTCATTTTACAAAAAGGAGAAAAACCACCAATTGACACCAAAACAAGGATTTCCCTTGACTCATTTCATCTTCAGCTTGCTGTCCACATATGGTGGACTTAAGATGCATGAAATCATGCTTTAAACGCTGAAGATTAGAGAGAAAATAGAAGGCTTGCTGTGAATTTAGTTTCATAAGAAAACTCTCTCAAACTCATCTTTCTCTCTAAAAGTTCATCACAAATTCGAGTCCCACAACTCGTTCTAAGGCCGGAGGATAGCGAGGAAGACTCTCGTGGTCGTCTACAACCGATTTGTGCAAAGAAATCATCCACGGAATTGAAGAATTCGACAATCAAAGGTTGGTAACTTTGAAACTCCATTTTCGGTTTCAAGAATGCATGTTTTTCATAACTAAAATTAAAGGAAATTTGAGTGTTTCGATCCGAATTGCTTCCTCTCGTGTATTGTACACTCCTTCAATTGGTATCAGAGCATGAATTAAGCACTCAATTTCGTTTAATTTTAGCTTGGTGGGTTGAATTTTCATGAGATGTTTGAATGGTTGCTAAAATGGGTTATTATGATTTTGGCATCAAATTAGCTTTAATTTCTTGGATGAAAGTTGTAATTGCCTACATGTTTCTGGGCATATACGTGTTGGCTTGAGTCTGTAGAAATTTGGGAGTCAATAGAGTGGAAATTAGGCTGTAATCGAAGAAAGAAGACAATGTGTTTGCTAGCCGAAAAAATAGAGCACCAGAAAATGCAGATTTCTGGGCTGCTGTATGAACAGCGTCTCGACACTGTTGAATTTTCAAAAGGCGCAGGTCAATTTAAACGGTGGTCTGGTCTGGTTCTCGGGCGGTTCACTAGATTCTCGGTCGGTTCAAGCATTTCCATGGCGGTTCAGGCCGGTTCAAGCCAATTTCAACCTCTTTTGGTTCGGTTTAATCAATTCCAAGCTGATTCGAGCCGGTTCGAATGGTTCGGGAGCGGTTCAAGGCTATTTTTCAATTATTAATGTAATAATTTTAGTACTTGCTTGATTAGGATGCCAAAATCGGTCAATTTTAGTGTGTTTAATTTATTATGCATTATGAATGTATAGCTAAAATTAAATTAGAATTAAATATGCATATTGTATGCCATATAGATTTAAAATCCCACCATAGGAAATCAGGTTTCATGCATTAGTAATTTATTATAAGTGTTGTAATAAAAATGAAATGCATGATTAGGGTTTCATGATTAGATGCATATTGAATGTTTAATTTCGTTTAGCCCGATTAGTATAAATGTTATATGAATAAACGAAAACGAACAAGCACGCAGCATGAAACCACCTTAGCATAGATGGATGTTATAAATTTATCGTTCTTTATGATTTGGAAGAAAGGAAGGCTCCTCCTATTAAGCCATCCCTGATTGAGGCACCTACTTTAGAATTGAAGCCTTTACCAGATCATCTAAAGTATGTGTATCTTGGGGAGGGTGAAACGTTGCCCATTATTGTTTCATCAGATTTAATGTCGGAGGATGAAGAGGCCTTAATAAAATTGATGCAGCAATATCGCAAAGCAATAAGTTGGACATTGGCTAACATTAAGGGAGTTAGCCCTTCTTTGTGTATGCATAAAATCACTCTAGAGGAGGGATCCTTTAGGAGTATTGAGCAACAGAGAAGGCTTAACCAGGCAATGAAAGAGGTTGTTAAAAAGGAGGTGATTAAATGGTTGGATGCTGGGATTATTTATCCAATTGCAAATAGCAATTGGGTAAACCCTGTCCAATGTGTTCCTAAGAAAGGAGGTGTTACGATAGTGTCTAATAAGGACAATGAGTTGATCCCCACCAGGACAGTAACTGGCCGGAGGGTTTGCATTGATTACAGGAGGTTTAACAAAGCCACCCGTAAGGACCATTTCCCTCTACCATTTATTGACCAGATGTTGGATAGGTTGGCTGGTCAGGCTTACTACTGTTTCTTCGATGGTTATTCTGGGTATAACCAGATTACCATTGCTATTGAGGATCAGGAAAAAACCACTTTCACCTACCTTTGTGGGACGTTTGCCTTCAGGCGAATACCTTTTGGCCTTTGCAATGCTCCAACAACATTTTCGCGGTGTATGTTTGCAATTTTTTCTGATATGATTGAGTCCACTGTTGAGGTATTTATGGACGATTTTTCAGTTTTTTGAGGGTCTTTTTCAGCATTGTTTGAATAATTTAGGTAAGGTGTTAAGAGATGTGAGGATACCCATCTAGTTCTTAATTGGGAGAAATGCCACTTCATGGTGAAGGAGGGGATAGTGTTAGGTCATAAAATTTCAAAGAAATGTCTAGAAGTTGATCGAGCAAAAATAGAAGTTATTGAGAAGTTAGAACCACCGAATTCAGTCAAAGGGATTCGGAGCTTTTTAGGTCATGCTGGATTTTATAGAAGGTTCATAAAGAATTTTTCCAATATTAGCAAACCTCTTTGTAAATTGTTGTGTGCTGATAGTGTTTTTGACTTTGATGCAGATTGTAGGAAGGCTTTTCAGCTTTAAAGGTTGCTTTAATCTCAGCGCCCATTCTATGTGCACCCAACTGGAGTATGTCATTCGAGGTGATGTGTGATGCCAGTGATGTTGCAGTAGGTGCAATGCTGGGGCAAAAGCAGGGCAAAATTATCCATCTTATTTATTATGCAAGCAGGGTTTTGAATGAGGCACAAATCAACTATACAACTACTGAAAAAGAGTTGTTAGCGATTGTGTTTGCCTTTGAGAAATTCTGCCCATATTTAGTTGGTTCCAAAGTCACGGTTTTCACAGATCATCCAGCAATAAGGTATTTAATGTCTAAAAAAGATGCAAAGCCTAGATTAATTCGTTGGGTTTTGTTATTGCAGGAATTTGACTTGGAGATAAAGGACAAGAAGGGATCATAAAATGTTATTGCAGATCATTTATCTCGTCTTGATCCATCATCATCTTTGCTGGAGAAATCTGTCATTTCAGATTCATTTCCAGATGAGCAACTTTTTGCTGTTGAGGTAAAGGTAGTGAATAATACTCCTTGGTATGCTGATATAGCCAATTTTTTAGTAAAGGGAGTCTCTCCTATTGATATGGATTGGAGGCAGGTGCAAAGGTTTAAGCATGATGCAAAATTCTTTTATTGGGATGAGCCATTTATGTATAAACAGTGTTCTGATGGTATTATTCGAAGGTGTGTTTCAGGTGATGAAGCAAAGGAAATCCTAGAGTAATGTCACTATTCGCCGTATGGAGGTCATTTCAGCGGTCAAAGGACAGCTATGAGGATTTGACTATGTGGATTTTTCTGGCCTTTTTTATTTAAGGATGCTCATTGGTTCTATAAGCAATGTGATGCTTGCCAAAGGAGAGGAAATTTAGGACCTAGAGATGAAATGCCTCTTACTTATATTTTAGAATTAGAATTATTCGATGTATGGGGTATTGATTTTATGGGGTCATTTCCCCCTTCTAACGGTAATGTTTTTATCTTATTGGCAGTTGACTACGTGTCCAAGTGGGTAGAGGCCATTGCATGCCATCAGAATGATGCTAAGACAGTGTCAAGGTTTCTTCACTCGCACATTTTTGCGCTGTTCGGGACACCTAGGCCTCTTGTGAGCGATGAGGGTACACACTTTGTGAATAATGTGTTAGCTAAGCTTTTGGCTAAATATGGAATTAGGCATAGGATTGCTACCTCTTATCACCCGCAAGCAAACGCTCAAGCTAAAGTTAGTAATAGGGAAATTAAATCTATATTAGGGAAAGTAGTCCATCCATCTTGGAAGGATTGGTATTTTCGGTTAGATGAGGCTCTTTGGGCTTATAGAACAGCCTATAAGACTCCTCTAGGTATGTCTCCCTATAGGTTAGTGTATGGAAAGGCTTGCCATTTACCGTTAGAGCTTGAGCATAAAACGTTTTGGGCTTTAAAGAATTTGAATTTTGATTTGAGTCGTGCAAGTGCAATTAGAATGCTGCAGCTTAATGAGTTAGAGGAGTTTCGTCAGTTTTCTTATGAAAATGCGAAAATGTATAAAGATAAAATGAAGCGGTGGCTTGATAAGAAGATAAAACCTAAAGAATTTATTAAGGGTCAGAGAGTCTTGCTATACAACTCTAGATTAAAATTGTTTCCTGGAAAATTAGAATCTAAATGGTCTGGACCGTTTGTTGTGATTGAAGTTTTTCCTCATGGAGCAATTACTTTGAGAGATGAAAAAGATGGGCGAGTGTTCAAGGTTAATGGACAGCGAGTGAAGCATTATTGGGGTGAGGAGTTTCGTTCGAAATATCCTTCCTTGAAATTTGTTGAAGAATAAGCGAGCGGGAGTTTTGCGGGAGCATTTCATATTGCAATATTTTTAGCTCCCAGTGTTTGTTGCGATTTTATTTTATTTCGTGTATTTTATTTTATTCTAATTTGAATTATTTTAAATTAGATTTTATTGATTTCAATTCTATCTGATTTATTTTAATTCGATTGGTAGTTTTTAATTTTCAATTAGATTTTTTTTTCGGTTTATTTATTTATTTTGAATTCGACCGATTTGATAGATTTATTTTAATTATCGTTTTACCCCTGGGTTACTTCTATGTCCTTAAGTACCAATGCTCCTCTAATGAACAACCTGTTTGTGGTCCAAACACCAAACAGAAACCCCTCTCGGGGAAGTGAGAGGGTAGGGCCCTTTGTTCAAGATCCGGAGTCATCACTTAAGGGAACACTCATCTGCTTCCCTAAAGTCGAGAAAGAGTGAATTCCATTTTGTGTGATTATGTTCCCAGCTCCCCACTCGATCTTGTCCCCAAAATGGTAGGCTTATTGAGTCGGTTGTCTCTTGGTGACGATCACATCTCCTCATTGCACAATCTCCTTTACCAGGTGATACTTCCTCTCTATGTGTTTTCCTCGTTTATGGTTGCAAGGTTCTCTTGAATTGGCTACAGCCCCACTGTCGTCACAGTATAATGTTATGGGCAAGTCCATATTTGGAACGACTTCCAAATTTGTCAGGAACTTTCTGAGCCAAACTGCTTCCTTAGCTGCTTCACAAGTAGCAACATACTCAGCCTCCATGGTTGAGTCTGCTATGCATCCTTGCTTGATGCTTTGCAAGACTACAGCTCCCCCGTTAAGGGTGAACACTGACCCTGACGTGGATTTCCTAGCATCTTTGTCAGATTGAAAGTCAAAGTCGGTGTATCCTGTAAGGATCAAATCCTTATCCCCATACACCAGCATGTAGTTCCTCGTTCTCCGAAGATACTTGAGGATATTCTTAAGCGTTGTCCAGTGGTCTAACCCTGGATTGGACTGATACCTACTGACTATTCCCACTACATTACATATGTCAAGCCTAGTGCAGGGCATAACATACATTAAGCTGCCCACAACTGAGGCGTAAGGAATGTGTCTCATATCCTCAACTTCTTGAGGTGTCTTAGGACATTGTTCCTTGGACAGATGAACCCCATGTCTGAAAGGTAATAAACCTTTCTTGGAGTTATGCATCGAATATCGAGACAACATCTTGTCGATATACGTTGCTTAAAACAATGCTAACGTTTTGTTCTTACGATCCCGAATGATCTGGTTCCCAAGAACATACTGCGCCTCTCCCAAATCTTTTATTTGGAATTGGGCCGCTAGCCATTTCTTAACGTCAGTAAGGTATCCTACATCATTCCCAATGGGTAGGATATCGTCCACATAAAATACTAAAAAAGCTACTTTGTTCTTGTTGATTTTTTTGTATACACAAGGATCATCAACATTCTGGTCAAAACCAAATGATTTGATTGCAGTATCAAATCTAATGTCCCAAGATCTAGACGCCTGTTTCAACCCATAAATGGATCGATTCAGTTTGCAAACTTTTTGCTCCTAACCTTGGGCTATGAACCCTTCGGGCTGAGACATGAAGATATTCTCTTCAAGATTACCATTAAAAAAACGGCAGTCTTGATGTGCATTTACCATATTTCATAGTCATAATATGTGGCTATGGACAAAAGAATTCTTATAGACTCTAACATAGCAACATGAGAAAAAATTTCCTCATAGTCAACCCTTTCTCTCTGGGTGTAACCCTTTGCTACTATTCTAGCTTTGAAGGTCTGTACCTTCCCAGCTGCCATCTCTCTTTCTCTTATAGGTCCATTTGCACCCTATGGGTTTTACCCCTTCAAGTAGATCTACAAGTTCCCATACGGAATTGGAGTACAATAACTCCATTTCAAGGTCCATGGCTTTGACCCATTGGTCCTTGTCTACATCATTCATTGTCTGTCGATAAGACAACGGATCCTCAATGCCATCATCTGGTATAATGACCAGAGTTTCAGTTAAACCCAAGTAGCGGTCGGGTTGTGATACAACCATCCCACTGCGTCGAGGCACTCTCAACGTTTGAGAAGGATGAGACGAACCTGAAGAACTAGCCCCTCCATCAACTCTTGTTGAAGGTCCAGCTTCATCAACAACTCTTGTTGATTCTTCAGTAGCTTATTCTAAAACTAACTTACTACGTGGTTTATGATCCCTCATGTGGTCTTCCTCTAAGAAAGTAGCATTTGTCGATACAAACATCTTATTTTATTATGGGTCGTAGAAAAGACCACCTCTCGTTTCTTTTTGGGTAACCAACAAATTGGCACAGCCTTGAACGAGATTCCAGTTTCTTAGGATTTGTCACAAGCACGTGTGCTGGACAACCCTAGATATGAAAGTGTTGTAAACTAGGTTTACGCCCCCTCCATAGCTCGAAAGGTGTTTCAGAAACACTCTTCAAGGGAACATTGTTCAGGATGTGTACTGCAGTCTCTACTGCATACCCCCAAAACGAGCTAGGCAACTGAGCATAGCTCATCATTGAGCGAACCATGTCTAACAGGGTTCTATTTCTCCTTTCTGATACACCATTCTACTGAGGTGTACCAGGGTCTAAGAGTTGAGACTGGATTCCATGTTCTATCATGTAGTCTTGGAATCTCAAGTCCATATACTCTCCACCTCGATCAGATCGAAGTGTCTTAATTGTTTTACCTAACAGGTTTTCTACTTCAGCCCTAAACTCCTTGAACTTTTCAAGGGCCTCAGACTTGTGTCCCATTAGGTATAAGTAACCATACCTCGAGTAGTCATCTATAAATGAGATGAAGTATTCGTACGCTCCTCGAGTCTTTACATTCATCGAACCACAGAGATCCGAATGAATTAACTGTAAGGGTTCTTTGGCCCTATAACCTTTTCCAGTAAAAGGTCTTTTGGTCATTTTTCCCTCAAGACATGATTCACATGGAGGTAGTGAAATATCTTCTAACTCATTTAGAAGTCCATTCCTTACCAGACGATCCCTATCGATGTTTATATGACCAAGTCTTAAGTGACAAATATAGGTATTGTTACTACTAGGAGAAATACGTTGCCTTTTTCTTTGAGTAGTAGCAGTCTTAAACAACTTGGTGTTCATGATTGCTTTACTCTCGATTGGTCTTAAAACATATAAATTATTTTACAGCTTTGCTGAACAAATATGAACTCCCTTTCTTGAAATGAATGATTCATTTACTGAGAAAGATATGGAGTAATCTTGTTCAAGCATACAACATATAGAAATCAAATTCCTTTTGATCTTTGGAACAACATACATATTATCTAATAATATGTATTTATTCTTACTGAAAAATAATTTTATGTTCCCCACTGCAATAGTTGAGACGACCTCTCTTGTTCCTACTTTGAGAGTCATCTCACCAGCTTCAAGCTGTTGCCAGGAACTCATTCCTTTAAAGGAAGAACAAACATGGTTGGTGGCCCCCTGAATCTAGTATCCAGGCAGAATCATCATTCTCCACTAAGCATGTTTCTAAGACAAGTAAATCATATTTACAGTCTCTGAAAATATTCCTTTTTGCTAGGCAGTGTTTTGTGTCATATTCATTATGAACATTTCTTAATGAATTAGAAATTGGGGAATGAGAACATTCCTCTGTTAAGACTAATCTTAGATCATCTATAACCGGAATCGTATTCAGGTTAGATTTCCATGTTAAGTAAGTCTGTTCGGTTAATTTTCCATTATTAAGCAGTGAGATAATAGAGGAAGACATTGCTGAAATTACATTAACAATGACCGAATTAGTTATCTTTGCCTTAACCCATCACACGAGCAAAAATTTGCATACAATCCAATCAATTTAGCAAAACAAGCAATCATAGAACCCTAATACTATTGATTTAGCTTTGCAACGACGTTTTAGAGGTTTAGAGCAACAGCCACCGAAGGGTGATCAGCTACTCCTCCTTTGAAATAAGACACTTCTCAGCTAATTCTAATCTCGGAATAACTCATATTCCTATAGACATTAGCCATCGTTATTTGGTCAAGGATTTGTTAACACACTTAACTCATCCTCGTAAGTGTAACCCTCCCACTTCCAGATCCCAGAGGTGCGCACCACAGGCTACTAAAGGGTGTGACAACTGTTGGTGATTAACCTAAGAGACCCTATCCCATTTAGGAGTTCACAGTGTTTCGAATCCTATGATCAGGCCCTCCGAAATGATGGTCGCTCCAGGACGACACGCAGGCGGATCATGAGAATATCACGGTGTTACCTAGGGTTGGAGACTGAGGGATACGTTGACATGTGTCCCGCTCCCACTTATTATAGACACTTTCCCCATTCACCCTGCTATTGACCAATGCAAACACTTTCCGAAGGGAGGCCGCGCCCAGGGCGACACGAAGCCGAGCATGAATCTCATGTTGTAAATATAGGGACGTAGAGCAAAACTTGATCTCATTTTGTAATTTTTCTCCCACTAAAATGTCCAACCGTATGTTTTAAGGGTTATTTAATTTAGATAAATTCGGCTCAGTCAATCTATCTAAATCTAATCCCATTATAACTCTTATGATGAGAATTTTATTGTAACGTTCTAGGTGAATTAAACTCTTTTAACAGTCCAAGCAGCATCACATGCTAACATGACTATGGTTATTTCAACTTAGGTTTCGGGTCTGTTCCCAGGTAGCAGGTGTTCCATAAACCGTCAGCTTAAATACCTCCAGCCTTAGACAGAACTTCACCGGGAGAGTTCCCTTTTAACCATAGCAATGTAAAGTCTTTACTCTAAAGATATAGGTGTATTAATCTCTTTTAATCGACCTAGCAACATTGCATGTTAACATTAAACTATGATTAATTCAACTCTTGTATTCCGGGTCAATTTCTCAGGTAGGAGGTGTTCCGTAAACCGTCATCTTAAGTACCTCCAGCCTTAGACAGAACTTAACCAGAAGAGTTCTGTTATAATCATAGCAATTAAAGTCTTTACTCTAAAGATCTAGATGTATTAAACTTTTTTAATCAACCTAGCAACATCGCATGTTAACATTAAACTATGATTAATTCAACTCAGGTATTCCGGGTCAATTTCCAAGGTAGAAGGTGTTCCGTAAACCGTCATCTTAAGTACCTCCAGCCTTAGACAGAACTTCACCGGGGAGAGTTCCCTTTTAACCAAAGCAATGTAAAGTCTTTACTCTAAAGATCTAGGTGAATTAAACTCTTTTAATTGTCCTAGCGACATTGCATGTTAACATAATTGTGGTTAATTCAACTCAAGTTTCTGGTCAGTTCCCAGGTAGGAGGTGTTCCGTAAATGGTGCGGCAGAGGCTGAATGATGGATGTGAGATAAGATGATGAATAATAATAAAGATAAATTCAGCCAACCTTAGTGGAAGTATACAGTATCGCACGTAGTAACAAAAACCTTAGAAGTATTCCAAGGGTATCGATCCCACGAGAACTAAATTGGAAATTCAGATTTGAAGAAGAAACTGCTCAACCGATTGCTTAAAAATAGGTAACCAAAGAAATGATTGATGATTAATTTTTAGAAAAAATAAATAACACAACTAAATGAATAAAGAATAACAATAAACAAACGAGGTATTCAATATGGATTCATCCCAAAAGGCAATAACTTTAATCGTGGATTATTCAACTTAAGCCTATTTAATGCATTGGGTCAGATTTAACTTCTATTTGGCCTTGCTCCCAAGAACCGTTAGAAGGCTAAGCGAGTACTGTTATGCACATTTATGTGACTCGACTCCGACATAGATGATTCACGAATGCAATCTATAACCCTATAGTTGATATAGGGTGCCTTAGGCAGCTTGCCCTATACCACCGAACAATCTCTTTCGAGCTTTTTCTCCTATATCACCTTTATGAGAACCAATATCGTCTGTCCCTTTTGAGATGAAACTCACATGGCATGCAAAGTCTAAGTGATCAATTTAAACTCAGCAAGATCAGAATGATATTCAATAAAGAATGACATGCATTGAACAATACTTAAGCAAATAAAACACTTTCAAACTATTGAACCATAAGGGAATTCACCATATTGAACCCCTCAACGGAATTTAGCTACTTATGGTGAGATAAAGTGTAAATGAATACCTTTTCATTGAAAATAAGATGTAAAGAATACAGATAAATGGAAAGTAACACAAGCTGGAAATATTGACAGTAGCTAAATACTTTGGGTTTTCTATTTTATCCAATCCTTCTAGAATTCGCTCAGATCCTCCACTCTCTCGCTTTTACAAGTGGGAATGAGTGAAAATCCCTACGAACCCGAAGGTTTGATGTCTAACTCAGGTTAGAATTTAGTCATCTAAGAAGGACCTTGGGCATCCCTACTCATAGGCGTCAACTAGGGTTCTGTCACCACCCTCTTCTTCCAAATGAGTTCTACTTGAATTTCCTTTCGAATCGAGGTTTTTTATAGTGTGGGTAGTGGTTGAGGAGTCACGAAAATGGTGTTGGTAGGTAGCCCAGTCAGTTTCGGAGTCAAAACAACCAATTAGTTGCGTGAAAAGCTCATTTAAAACGACTCGCAACGAACTCAGACTTTTCTCTTTCTGCTCAGAAATGCGGTCGCACTTCATTTTGCCATGGCAGAAAGGCGGTCGCATTTCAACAGCATTTTTCTGTTTTCCTTTGTTTTCTGCAAAACACCAAAACTAAATCAAATTCATACCAAAATGAGTTCTTTTAAGCACAAATATGTTTGACTGCTAGTGCTCTTTTTATTCAACTTTTTTTTTTCAAGAGAATCCTCGTCGTCATCTTTACCTTCGTTCTAGCTTATCGACACTTTGTGGTGAAGATATCTAGCTACGAGCAAAGATCACAAACTCAGAATAATACTCACTTCCCTAAGTCAACCTTTCATGCAGTGGCAAATCGTGGGTGTCATGAATGCCCCTGGTTATTCAGTAACTCTGGGAAGGAGGAGTAACTCTCGGTTTTTTTTTTCTGTTTTTTCTTTTTTTTTTCTCTCTCTCTCTCTTTTTTTGAATAAATAACTTTTTTTTTCAGAGCTCATATTCTTTCTCTAGCAGCAAACTTACAAATAAGCACCCCCCCAAACTTAAAATACGCAATGTCCTCATTGACTTTTGTTTTCGGGACATAGGCGCAACATGAGGCTTTTTGTTTTCAAAACATCAAGGCTAAACTCTCCTAGTGTGCTAAATAGGTTAAACATGAGGAAGTTTAGACTTAGGAAAATTCTGTAAAGAAAAAGACTAATGGAAAGCCTATGACTAGAAAACAAATAGATTGTGACGGTGGCACTTTTGAGATAGAAATATGCTCCAGTTATCATCATAAAGGACTTAAAAGAAAACTCACATGATAGCATATTTATCAAAATCATTTCCAATCAAAAAGTTCTATCAAAAGTTGGTTTTTTAAAAAAATTAGTAGTTTAGCCACAATGGACAGCAAGCATATTTTTAAAAAAACTTTAAACCCCAGTCATTTAAACCTAATCTAGCAGCAACCCTTCACTAAACTAACTCAAAACAGTAAACTAAACAAATAAGCAACTAATACTATTTAAACAGCAAATCTTTCGTAAAAACATCAAACTAACCTATCAAAACTGTAAACTAACATGCTGGAAATATAAAACAGCAACTAACACATATTAACAAAATCTTAGAAAGCATTTAAAAGTGTAAGGGGAACAAAAAACTTCCCCATTCCTCCTCTGAGGAACCTTCTTCATTCTCTTCCTCCTCAAGGCTGCTGAAATTGGAATTTGATCCTCATCCAATTCATTTACCTCAGAATCTGACTTTGTCTCATCACTAGAGGAACTAACCTCCTTGTCATCTTCTCTCTTCTCATCTATTTTTTTTTTTTTACTTTTGAAGAAGAGCTTCCAATAGTACGTGAAGTTCCTCTGGTATCATACTTGAAGAATGGATCAAGATTGGCTTCACCTTGCTGGTCCTCAGTGGCAACAGCTTTGTCTTTGGTCGAATGCGATTCAAATGCGGTCGCATTCTGCACTGTTTCTTTTTTTTTTTTGTCTTTTCTTTTCTTTTTTTTTCTTTAAAAACCTGGAACATCAACGAGCTCATCAAAATGTTCACACTTTTAAACATGTTTTTTTTTTCTTTGAGTGGAAATTTTCAAGTAAAAATTCAAACTCAAAATACCTTGGCGAATTCAACTCCCAGGTAAATCCCCAGGAAAAGGTGTTCCCTACGATCATCTTAAGTACCTTTTCCTAGGCAGGATTTTCCTTAGACAGAGTTCCCTCTTGCCCAAGTTATTTTGTTTTTTTATTTTTTAACTTCTAAGAATTTCCTTACTATTCTTTTCTTCTTTTATCTTTCTTTTAAAAACTGAAACATCAACAAACATATAAGAGTTTTCAGACACTTATTCCTTTTGAAAAATTTTTCTGAACCATTTCGAGTTAAAAACCTTAGCCACTTCAATTCTCAAGAGAATCTCCAGGTATTTATAAAAGCTCTTAAAAGAAAACAAACTTGAGCATCAACAAACTAACAAAGAAATATACTAAAAACAATATGCTAAGAATAAAACTAAAAATTCTAAACCTAAATAAGCAAGCAAAAGATCGATGAATTAATGCAATGAAACAAATTACGAAAGATATAACTAAGCAATTGAAAAACAAAGAAACATGCTGGTGTTTAGAAGGAAACAATAAGAAGTAAAGGAGAGTGAAAACTCCCTAAGTCCTTGGAAGGTCTGTCCTCCACATCATAGGTCTTAGGCTCATCGAGGAGGGATGACAAAAATGGAGGGGCAACTGGGCTTCATCAGATGAGTTGCCCAGGAACATCCGCTTGATACCCTCGTCCCTCTCTCAAGCATGGGTCTAATGGTCCTTGTTTTACTCCTGGTTGTGTTCGTTTTTGGTGAGGATCAGGTCATATATGCTCTCAATAGATGAAGAAAGAGCAGTAGATGTGGTGACACTTTCTTATTCGACTTTTACTCCCCCTCAGGTTTTCTTTGCCTTTTCTTCATCTTCCTATCTCATGTTTTCTTCTTTTTGTCTCCTAACTTCCTTCTATATATTAACTTCCTGAAACATAAACAAACAAATCAAAAATTTCACAAGCTCAAATATGTTATAAATTGTTTTTTTTTTTTTAAGAGAATTCAAGTCAAAAAGTTTTGATCAATTCAACTTCCAGGTAAGTCCTCAGTAGAGGTGTTCCCTATGGTCAGCTTAAATACCTCAGCCTAGCCATGACTTTCCTTAGACAAGGTTCCCTCTTGATCAAAATCTTTTATTCTTGACTTCAAACTTAATTTTTTTTTTTAAAAAAAAATACGAATTGATGCAAAGAGAAATAATGACTTAGCTGATCTCCATCTTGGAGATTAAAGCTTTATTCCTACTTTTTGCGCCATCAACATTCATTTTAACCCTAGGTCTTGATAACAGACGAGATTTGAGTCTTAACTGAGGCATTTTAATCATGGAGTGCTTTGTCTCTATTATCAGCTCACTCAATCTACTCTTGAATGTAGTCTTTGCAGTCTCATCCTCGGTCGTATATTGCAGATTCTTATCCTCCATGATTTCCTCGTTGATTTCTTCCTCAAATAGCATTTTCTGCAAGCTACAACAAGCAAAGGAATAATTAGGATCGTCCTCAAACTCATCTTTTTCTAACATTTTTTGCAAGCTACATGATAACTCTCCAAAAGGGAGTTATTTAGACCTTATTTCTATATTGATTTGTGTGTCTTTTATGCTTAATAGGGTTGCTTTTAGATGGATATTATATGTTTTAACCCATTTGGAAGAATGGAAGTTTTGGAAATTATTTTGTGCAGAATATGTTGCTGGGCGACTTCAGGGAGCAAATTCTGTGCTGCAGCAAAGCTGGGAGCAAAACTGCCACGTCACAGCTCGTTAGCCAATTTAACAAACTGAATTCTGTTAAGCTAATCTCGGGATAAAGGAGCAAGGAGAGCCATCCACGTGTCTAGGTCAACCTAATTCAAGCTTTCCTCAACTCTATAAAAGGAGATAGCCGCCCAAGTTAAATTCATTCCATCCTTGGGAGAAAACATTCCATTCTTGGTAAGTTACTTCCACCTTTGGGAGCCGAGTAGAGGAGAGAGATTGGAGACCATCAAGAAAACCATCATTCGCAAGCTGATCGAGGAGATTAATATTTTCTTGTATTATTTTGTGAATATGGATATGCTTACTCAGATTGTAACGTGTGTTTCCATGCATTTGATGAACTAAGTAGCTGTAGACGTTGGTTAGGAACATGTAATTGTCGTGCTTAATCTCTAGTAATAAATATTGATTCTATGCATCTTGATTAATTGTTGTGTTCATTTCTATTTTATGCCCGCTTGGCCAGCCGGTATGAATACCTCTCTCTAGTTTCAGGGATGATTTAGAGAGTGTGTGGCGGTTAATCACACTAGATCATTGTGTATTTGTGAATGCCAGTGACTGAGCTAGGGATAGCCAGTTGCCTAGTGCTTGATCGGTAGTACTTCATTGGGGTTGAAACACATTCCAAAAGATCCAGAGTTCTGGGAGGAATCTGCTAATAAGACTGCGAGAGTTTTGCATGATCAATAGTATTGCTAGAGCATATTTTAAAACAATTACTAAATCCTGACCAGCGCCTGTTTCTAATCTGTCTGTCTATCCGTTTACTTACTGTTCTGTCATTTCTTTTGATTCAGCATTATTCTTATAAAAACCAATCATTTTTACCATCTTTGAAACCATTAAAGAGTTATACAAAATAGATAAAGTGGAAGCTAGTTCAGGCCTTGGATTGATAATACTTATTACTTGTTGCGGATTGTGTATACTTGCACAGAGTCTAGAGTCTATTTACATATCATTTTTACTCACTCTAGGAACCCAACACTACAATATGTAAAAGAATCAATAGGATCAAAATCAAAACATCCATCCATTTCATCAGGGTGTTCGAATGCTTGGAGCACATCGAAGTTCACTTGTTGTGAAGTGACATCTGCATGGCTCACTACAACTTCTTGTTCTGGTGCCTCTCCTTATTCTCTTTTTGAGGCGATTCTTCTCTAATCAGTTCTTTCTCTTTTGTCTCCTCAGTATTTTCAAGTGTTGGAATGCTTCTTGCTTCTACTGGGAGTTCAGGGTTTTCATGCTCCAATCCACTTTGAAATGTTATCACCTTGTATTGCTCTTGTGCTTCTTGTTCCACATTCTCATTGTTGTCAGGCAAGATTTCTTCTTGACTGTTTTTCAATTCCTCTATCAATTGCCCTACTTGAATCTCCAAGCTCTTCATCGTGGCATCATTCCTTGCCATGTATTCTCTTATGAGTTCTTACAAGCTAGTTGACACTTGTGATTCCATCTCTTGTTGCATTTCTTGTTGGGCATACTGAACTTGATATTGGTTTTCAAAAGTAAACAGACATTCTTGCTCCAAATGAGGTGTTTGATTATTGTTGCTAACATCTTGTTGGTCTTCCCATGAGAAGTAAGGGCGTTGCAACCATTTTGAGTAAGGATCGAAAATAGGACTCTAGTTGTCTAGTTTCCCTGTATAGTAAGGATTAGATGGACAAGTTTCAAACAAAGAATGAATCTTAGCACAATAAACACAAAAGAAATTAGAATGACAAGTCATTGATGTGATTTGTGCACTCAAGGTTGTGATGATGTCTTCTTCCACATGTGGATTATCTTGAGTTATCAAACCCTTAAGTTGTGCTTAACTTCTATCGCCTTTTTTCTTTTTCTCTTTTTTTTGGTCAACAGGAGGATCGACTCTGGGTAGATCTATTAGAAGTTCTTGAATGCAAGTAGCTTCTTCGAGATGTTCCCGTGCGCGCAACTCCTATTGCTCTTTCTTTCTATCTCAAGGTCTAGCTCGAAGAGATGATGCTCTTTGCTCATGCACCACCTTCAACCTGCAAAAGAAACTGCAAATCAAAGTTAAATTCTCTTAAGATAGAAATTCGATCACAATCAAATCGCAATTTCAACAAACCAAAACTGGTTTCACTTTTGGTCCCCGGCAACGGCGCCAAAAACATGGTGCGGCAAAGGCTAAATGATGGATGTGAGATAAGATGATGAATAATAATAAAGATAAATTCAGCCAACCTTAGTGGAAGAATACAGTATCACACGTAGTAATAAAAACCTTAGAAGTATTCCAAGGGTATGATCCCACGAGGACTAAATTGGAAATTTAGATTTGAAGAAGAAACTGCTCAACCGATTGCTTAAAAATAGGTAACCAAAGAAATGATTGATGATTGATCTTTAGAAAAAATAAATAACACAAGTAAATGAAATATGAATAACAATAAACAAATGAGGTATTCAATATGGATTCATCCCAAAAGGCAATAACTTTAATCATGGATTATTCAACTTAAGCCTATTCAATGCATTGGGTCAGATTTAACTTCTATCTGGCCTTGCTCCCAAGAACCGTTAGAAGGCTAAGCGAGTACCGTTATGCACATTTCTGTGACTCGAATCCGACATAGATAATTCACAAATGCAATCTATAACCCTATAGTTGATATTGGGTGTCTTAGGCAGCTTGCCCTATACCACCGAACAATCTCTTTCGAGCTTTTTCTCCTATATGACCTTTATAAGAACCGTTATTGTCTGTCCCTTTCGAGATCAAACTCACATGGCGTGCAAAGTCTAAGTGATCAATTTAAACTCAGCAAGATCAGAATGATATTCAATGAAGAATGACATGCATTGAACAAAACTTAAGCAAATAAAACACTTTCAAGCTATTGAACCATAAGGGAATTCACCATATTGAACCCCTCAACGAAATTTAGCTACTCATGGTGAGATAAAGTGCAAATGAATACCTTTTCATTGAAAATAAGATGTAAAGAATACAGATAAATGAAAAGTAACACAAGCTGGAAATATTGACAATAGCTAAATACTTTGGGTTTTTTTATTTTATCCAATCCTTCTAGAGTTCGCTTAGACACTCCACTCTCTCGCTTTTACAAGTGGGAATGGGTGAAAATCCCTACAAACCCTAAGGTTTGATGTCCAACTCAGGTTAGAATTTAGTCATCTAAGAAGGACCTCGGGCATCTCTACTCATAGGCGTCAACTAGGGTTCTGTCACCAGCCTCTTATTCCAAATGAGTTCTGCTTGAATTTCCCTTCGAATCGAGGCCTTTTATAGTGTGGGAAGTGGTTGAGGAGTCACGAAAATGGTGTTGGTAGGTAGCCCAGTTAGTTTCGGAGTCAAAACAACCAATTAGTTGCGTGAAAAGCTCATTTAAAACGACCCGCGACGAACTCGGAATTTTCTGTTTCTGCCCAGAAATGCGGTCGCATTTCATTTTGCCTTGGCAGAAATGCGGTCGCATTTCAACATCATTTCTCTATTTTCCTCTGTTTTCTGCAAAACACCAAAACTAAGTCAAATTCATACCAAAGTGAGTTCTTTTAAGCACAAATATGTATAATTTGACACACATGACTCTCAAAGACCTAAATTACTAACTTTTACACTTTTTAGGCTCGGGAATAGTAATTTTGACCAAAAACATACAAGTTTCACAAGAAATAAGCTAAGAATAAGGGGCAAAATCGGTATATTTTTGGCACTTATCAGTAAACTGTCATCTTAAGTACCTCCAGCCTTAGACAGAACTTCACCGGGAGATTTCCCTTTTAACCATAGCAATGTAAAGTCTTTACTCTAAAGTTCTAGGGGAATTAAACTCTTTTAATTGACCTAGCGACATTGCATGCGAACATAACTGTGGTTAATTCAACTCAAGTTCCGGGTCAGTTCCCAGGTAGGAGGTGTTCCGTAAACCGTCATCTTCAATACCTCCAGCCTTCGACAGAATTTCATCGGTAGAGTTCCCTTATAACCAATAGTTATGTTTGTCGTACTTAGTCATATTAAAACTATTTTAAAACTAAGCATGAGTTAATTCTAATCCTATTAGAATTAACATGATCTTAGGTCTAATTAATTTTAAACATTTTAAAATTAATTCATTTACCTATGATCCTATGTTTGCATGCAATCTTTATTATAGGTTGACGGTTTCTTATCATTAATTTTATAACTCTTATAAGTTTTAATGATTATCCCTATAATAAACTTAATATAACAATTATATTAAACTATGGATGTGTCATGCTTAATGCAAATTGATTTTCATATTTTATTCATATAACTCCTTATATCATGCAAATCAAGAAAATCACCCAAGCATCCATAAGACATTAAGTTAAATATAACTCTTTATATTTAAGCTATGTAATGTCATGCCACATGCTTATTGTATTTCATATACTTAACATAACCATTATATTAAATTACTCATGAAATTCATCCATCATGCATTAATATCCTACATGATAACATTTATAATATATAAAAATGCATGATCATGCTTAACCTAAGGTGGGATTTAATCTCTAAATGACATCCACAAAGCATTTAAATAGCAAACGAACCGATAATTTGGCCCCTAGGATAAAATAAAGCAATAATTACATTAATTTAGCATAATTTTATCCTAATAAGTCTTCTGCCGCTCCAGAACTGGACCAAAACGACCCGAACCATCTCGAACAGGCCTCCAAAAACTCGAACCAAGCAATCCCAGCACGAACCGGAGCCAACCCCTTGAACGGAACCGTCTTCACCACTTGAAAAACCCTAGCGCCGCCGCTGGAACTCGACACAGCGTCGAGACACTACGAAGCCAGCATCGAGACGCCGTCGCGTTTTGCATATTGCTGGAATTTTGAGACAGCGTCGCGACGCTGATGAACCAGCGTCTGGAGGAAAAATCTGGAGAACTTCGCAGCTGTTCTTCCGTTTTTGGCTAAATTTGGTCTCAATCTTCATTGATTTTTTAGCCTAATCTAGACTCGGACTTATAATTGACTCAAATTTACGTATAATTGCCCAAAAACACAAGGACCCTTACAATTTTGATCATATCAAAGCAGTAAATTCTAAGGCCAAATTTATCGAAAACATTCATTCGCAAAATTACATCCACCATGCAATTAATCCCACCGAACCAATGCAAACTTTTGAAAAACAAGATTAGATCTACGATCGGCTCTGATACCAATTGAAGGGATTGAAATTCCATAATTTCGTAAAGCGGAAGCGTGGTTGGGACCGATTCCTAGTTAATTTTGTTTAATCTAAAATACCAATACATTGGCAATAAACTTAGAACTATTCTATATTTATATTAAGGCTAAGCATACAAAATTAATAGATCTAAATCTAATTTATATAGTAACAAGTTACTTACTCTCGTTGACGACTTAGATTAAATTCACCAACTGCTTGTGAAATAATCACGAACTACTGCGAACACCACCACTATGCCTACACCGGTATGACTCTGAGACTTCTAGAGGTAGGAGCCTGGTGGGAGCCTTTAGGATAATTCTCTGAGAGTAGGAGAATAAATGGGATACCTTTCACCCCACCCCAGGGGTCCTATTTATAGGAACAGGCCAATACCTTTTTCTTATTGTAAAAGGTCATGAATAAGATCAAATCTATTATCATATTCATATCTAATTTTAATAAATAATTAATTAATTCTATAATTAATTAATTACCCAATTAAATATCATATATTTAATCTTAGGGATTTAATTACATTATTTATATATATTAATATGAATCCAATTCATATTAATTATTTGAACTGTTTCAAATATTTTCTCTCAGGAATTAATTTTGAAATTAATTCAAAATTATATTATAAAGTTTCATAAACTTTATATTATAATGTATCAATATACATTATATGATTCTCCTAAATAAATTGAACACTTGCAATTTACGATTTATACTTAATTGCCTCAAGTCTCTTTACGAGCTACCAGTGGGACCTAATGGACCTGCAGATCAGAAGTTCCAACGATGTGAGATTAATTGGTCAAACTCATTAACCAAATTAATCAATATTCGTTAACTGTGTGTTCATTCCACTATAGACTCATAGTTGCACTCTTCTCACTACAGACATATTTATGTATCCACGGATATAGACCAATAACGACTAGTTAGTCCTTCACGAGTGTCCGTAACACCAGCTGGGTTAAATTACTGTTTTACCCCTGGGTTACTTCTATGTCCTTAAGTACCAATGCTCCTCTAATGAACAACCTTTTTGTGGTCCAACCACCAAACAGAAACCTCTCTCGGGCCAGTGCGAGGGTAGGGCCCTTTGTTCAAGACCCGGAGTCACCACTTAAGGGAACACTCATTTGCTTCCCTAAAGTCGGGAAGGAGTGAATTCCATCTTGTGTGATTATGTTTCCAGCTCCCCACTCGGTCTTGTCCCCAAAATGGTAGGCTTATTGAGTCGGCGTACTGGCCACTCTCACCCATACAAATCAAAGAACAATCCCTCGTGAACAGGAGTCCATAATCCACTCAGGATTCAGACTAAGTTGCCTAGGTCATCCTAGTGAAATAGAAACCTAACTAGATAACGGTGTTACAGCTAGCGGTTACTATTTGACGTCCGGTCTTATGCAAACTCATTACATAGGATACCCCCACTCACATGTCCCCTACACTAACGCGTTGGATCATTGCGTTTGTATCAAATACAAAGTGGGCCATATCAATAGTGTCGCCAGGATAAGGTACCGCTGCCTTCTAGAGTGGGGTAAAAATAGAATAAAAATAAGCTCTAGAATATTGTGCAAGCATACACAGTCTGCAGCAAGTGATAAGTAATTTATCGTATCCATGGGGTTTGAATAGCCCTCACTTTACCTATCTCGTGTAACTTTTTAATGGTTTCAAGGTTTGTTAAAATGATTGATTTTGGTAAAATGCTGGAGCAAACGAAATGACAGAACAGAAAGTAAACGGATAAAGCAGATAGATTCGAAACAGACGTTGGTCAGGATTTCAGTAATTGTTTTAAAAGATGCTCTAGCAATATTATTGATTAGGCAATTCTCTTGCAGCCTTATCAGCAGGATCCTCCCGAAACTCTGGATTTTTTGGAATGTGTTTCAACTCCAATGACATGCTACCGATCAAGCACTAGGCAACTTGTTATCCCTAACTCAGTCACTGGTGTCCACCAACACATAATGGTCTAGTGTGATTAAATGTCACACACTTCTCAAATCATCCCTGAAACTAAGAAGTGATATTCATACCGGCTGGCCAGGCGGGCACAAAATAGAAATATACACAACAAATAATCAAGATGCTCAAATCAACATATATTGCATAGAGTATGAAGCACGACAATTACATAATTCCTAACCAACACCTAAGAAAATTTAGTTCATAAGGTTCATCACAACACACGCTACAATCTGAGTGTGTGCATCCATAACTACAAGAAATTACAAGAAAAGATTAATTCCCTTGATTAGATCTGTAGTTGATGGTCTTCTTGAAGTCTCCAACCTTTCCTCCTCTATTCGGCTTCCAAAGATGGAAATTGGAATGTCCTTGACTTGAGACGGCTCTTTCCTTTTATAGAGTAGAGTCAAGCCCTAATTAGGTCAAACTTTCACGTGGAGGGCTCTCCAAGCTTCCTAGATCCAAAATTATTTCAGCTAACGCCACCTCATAAAATGGATTACATGTAGCTTACGTGGCAGTTTTGTTCCCTACTTTGCCGGATCACAGATTTTGCTCCCTCAAGTCGCTCAACATTATTTCCTGCACAAAATAACTTCCAAAACATCCATTCTTCCAAATGGGTTAAAACATATAATATTCATCTAAAAGCAACCCTATTTAACACAAATGACACACAAAACACTATAGAAATAAGGCCTAAATTCCCTTTTGGAGAGTTATCATACCCCCAAACTTGAACTATTGCGCGTCCCGAGCAATGCCAACTAACCTTCCCTTCATAATTCAAAACATTAGACATAGCATAACTCAATCAAAACAGATATTCCAACACTACCTTCAACCTTTACCTGAGCACTCTGCAAAACCAAGCACTGCTGCAGCAAAATAATTCTTTCAGAATTGAACAGATAATCACCACCCTTTACTTAATCCTAAGAACTTGCCACGGCCTAGCTCTATTATCAGACATATTTAAACACATTTTTAAGGGGTCTATGTTTTTGTTCTTTAGACTTAATGCAGCCCTACAGTCATAAGCTCTTAAGCATACCCTTGCCTCAAACTCATCACCAACTAGGCTAAATACTCATTGCTAGCTCAAAAATCCTTAGTTATTCTATCCCTTGCTTCTCAGAATGGCGACATTTTATGATGAAGCTCACCTAAGCCCTAGGAGACAGAAAACTGCTAGATTATCATTCATCCTTCAAAACTTTTGCTCCATGAATTTTCTCAGCAAAATTTTCACAATTTTTCTTTTTAGCAAATAATTTTTCTCATTTTTTCCAATATTTCCTAGGTCATTTTTTGACGCAAAGACAAACCGTGGGTGTCACAAATGTCCCTGGTTACTCAACAACCTAGAAAAATAATTATGAAGGAGAGGAATGCTCGAGCAAAACAAGCGAAGTAGCTAAAAGTCCCCCAAACTTAAATTATTCATTGTCCCCAATAAATTATTAACATGATAAATTATACCCCCAAACTTAATACTTTCTCTATCTGAAATTTAAACTAAGCGCGAGACTAGAATTAAGCTTAAGGTGGATCAAATAAGTCAACTCTACCTCAAAATCTTTTTGCCGCCGCGATGACCAGGCTAGATGAAATGCTCAAGCAAAAGGTTTTTGGAGATTAGAACACCTTGATATAATTAAGCTAACTAGCCCAAGCTTCAAAAATTCAGAAGAAAATGGTTAAGTTAGGAATGCTCAGTGCTATAGAACAGAAACAACTTGGAAATTTCATTAAAAACACAGAAAAAGATTTACATCAGCAGATATTTTTGATAGGCCTAGAAACAGAAAAACATAAACATAAAAAGAAATTGGGTTCAGGAATACGCGAGCAACCAAAAATATAAGAACAAAAATAATGCTCGCCCAACTTCTCTTTCTTCATCAATCCTCCTGACCCTGCTCATCTTCCTCTTGAAGGATTGGAATTTCGTAATTCCGTAAAGCAGAAGCGTGATTGGGACCGATTCGTAATTAATTTTGTTTAATCTAAAATACCAATACATTGGCAATAATATTAGAACTATTCTAAATATAGATTAAGGCTAAGAATACAAAAATATTAGATCTAAATCTAATATATATAGTAACAAATTACTTACTCTCGTTGCCGACTCAGATTAAATTCACCAATTGCTTGTGAAATAATCACGAACTAGTGCGAACACCACCACTATGGCTACACCGGTATGACTCTGAGACTTCTAGAGGCAGAAGACTGGTGGGAGTCTAGAGGAAGCCTTGAGGGGAATTCTCTGAGAGTAGGAGAATGAATGAGATGCCTTTCACCCCACCCTAGGGGTCCTATATATAGTAAAGGCCAAGACCTTTTTCCTAATAGGAAAAGGTCTCTACTTTTAATAAATAATTAATTAATTCCATAATTAATTAATTATCCAATTAAATATCATATATTTAATCTTAGGGATTTTATTAAAATTAAAATTAATATGAATCAAATACATATTAAATTTATTTGAACTCTTTAAATATTTTCTCTCAAGAATTAATTTTTGAAATTAATTAAAAAATTATATTATAAAGTTTCATAAACTTTTTATTATAATGCATCAATATACATTATACGATTCCCCAAATAAATTGAACAATTTCAATTTACAATTTATACTTAATTGCCTCAAGTCTCTTTACGAGCTACCAGTGGGACCCAATGGACCTACAGATCAGAAGCTCCAACGATACGAGTCTAATTGGCTAAACTCATTAACCAAGTTAGTCAACATTCGTTAACTGTGGGACACTCCACTAAAGACCCACAGCCGCACTCTTCTCACTGTAGAATATTTATGTGTCCACGAATATCGACCAATGCAGTAAGTCAATCCTTCACGTGTGTTCGTAACACCAGCTGGGTTAAATTACCGTTTTACCCCTGGGTTACCTCTGGTTCCTTAAGTACCACTGATCCCTCTAATGAACAAGTTGTTTAGGGTCCAACCACTAAACAGGAGTTCCTCTCGGGCAAGGAGAGGATGGCGCGCCTTTATTCAATCCCCGGAATCAGCCCTTAAGGGAACACACATCTACTTACCCTAATAGGGGAAGGAGTGAATTCCATCTTGTACTGTTATGTTCCTAGCCCTCATTCGGTCTTGCCCCTAAAATGGTAGGATTATTGAGTCGGAGAACTGGCCACTCTCACCCATACAAATCTAAGGACAATCCCTCCTGAAAGAAGTTCATAACAAACTTAGGATTCAGATTGAGTTACCTAGGTCATCCTATTGAAATAGAAACCTAAACTAGTTAACGGCATTAGATCTAGTGGTTACTATATCCCGGTCCGGTCTTATGCAAACTCATTGCAAAGGATACCCCCACCCGCATGTCTCCTACATGGATGCTTTGGATCATTGCATCTGTATCGAATACAAGGTGGGTCGTATCACATAGTGTCACCAAAATAAGGTACCGTACCTTATCCCTATACTATAGACCTTTTAGGTTGTTACTTGGACATCGATCCCCGTATGTCCCCACATACTAGTCCAAGTTTCATTTAAACAACCTTGGATCTTAGTTTATTGGATTTAGGGTTTATTAATGCAAACTCGATTATTCAATAACCAAATTACTGAATCACTGAAATAACATTTTATTGAAATCAATTAATTTGTTTCATTTACTATCTACGAGTTTTAGGGCATAAAACCCAACAACTCCCACTTGAGCTAAAACTCTAGTGGGCAATGTACATCAACAATCAAAATTGAATGAATAATCATTGAAGTAGGAATAGTGGTTTGTATTAATACTGTATAATACATGAAAAGTACAAATACAGATAAATACAATAAACTAGGGCATTCACAATACCCATACACTTCTCCCACTCGCCCTAGATTATTCTATGTACATATCTCGCAGACCTAGACTCTCTAGATGACCCTCGAACACTTTAGCCGTGAGAGCTTTTGTAAATGGATTAGCAATATTTGCGCTCTATGTGCTTGCCTCTTTTGTGACTACAAGGTTCTTTAGAATTTATCACTGCACCACTATTATCACAATAAAGGGTGATTGACAAGTTCATATTTGGAACAACTTCCAAATCCATCAAGAACCTCCTTGGCCATACAAACCCCTTAGTTGCTTCACAAGTAGCGACATATTCGGCGTCCATGGTGGAGTCTGCAATGCATCCTTGCTTGATGCTACGCCAGACTACAGCTTCCCCGTTGAGGGTAAATACTGACCCTGATGTGGATTTCCTATAATCCTGATTAGTCTGAAAGTCAGAGTCTGTGTATCCTGTAAGGATCAAATCCTTAGAGCCATACACAAGTTGATAGTCCCTCGTTCTCCGAAGATACTTGAGGATGTTTTTAACTGTAGTCTAGTGGTCTAACCCTAGATTGGACTGGTATCTACTAACTATCCCCACTGCATAGCATATGTCAGGCCTAGTACACAACATGGCATACATAAGGCTGCCCATAGCTGAAGCATAAGGGATCCGTCTCATATCCTCAATTTCTTGAGGTGTCTTAGGACACTGTTCCTTAGACAGATGAACTCCATGCCTGAAGGGTAGTAAACCCCTCTTGGAATTTTGCATCTTATATTTAGACAACATCTTGTCTATGTAGGATGCTGGAGACAGGGCTAACGTTCTATTCTTACGATTCCTGATAATTTGAATCCTTAGAACATACTGAGCTTCACCCAAATCTTTCATTTGGAACTTAGTCAATAGCCAAGTTTTAATTTCAGCCAGATATTCTACATCATTCCCAATGAGTAGAATATCATCTACATACAACACTAGAAAAGCTACTGAACTGTTGATAATCCTTTTGTAAACACAAGGCTCATCAACGTTCTGGTCAAAGCCATAAGATTTGACAGCAGTGTCAAACCTTATATTCCAAGATCTAGAAGCTTGCTTCAACCCATAAGTGGATCATTTAAGCTTGCAAACGTTTTGCTCCTGACCTTGAGCAATGAACCCCTCTGGTTGAGACATAAGGATGCTCTCTTCAAGATTGCCATTTAGAAAAGCAGTCTTGACATCCATTTGCCGAATCTCATAATCATAAAACATGTCAATGGACAAGAGTATCCTAATCGACTTTAGCATGGCAACTGGGGAGAAGGTTTCTTCATAGTCCACCCCTTCCTTTTGGGTATAACCCTTTGCCACAAGTCGAGCTTCGAAAGTCTGTACTTTTCCAGCTATGTCTCGTTTCTTCTTGTAGATCCATTTGCACCCTATGGGTTTTACCCCTTCAGGTTGGTCTACAAGATCCCAAACTTGATTGAAGTACATAGACTCCATCTCTAGGTCCATAGCTTTGACCCACTGGTCATGATCCACATCATTCATTGCCTGTGTAAAGGTCAATGGATCCTCAACCCCATCATCAGGTATGACAGCTGGAGTTTCTGCTAAACCCAGATAGCGTTCAGGTTGAATAACAACCCTCCCACTACGTCGAGGCATTCTCAACTCTTGAGAAGGATGGGCTCGACCAGATGTACTGGGCTCATCAACAACTCTTGTTGAAGGTTTAGCCTTATCAACAACTCTTGTTGATTCACTTGTAGCTTCACCAGAAAGTTCACTTAACACAATTTTACTGTGTGCTTTGTGTTCTCTAACGTGGTCTTCTTTCAAGAAAGTAGCATTTGTCGATACAAACACTTTATTTTCTTGTGGATCGAAGAAGTATCCACCTCTTGTTTCTTTTGGGTAGCCTACGAATAGGCATAATTTTGAACGTGAATCCAATTTCTTTGGGTTTGTCACTAACACATGTGCAGGGCAGCCCCAAATTCTGAAATGACGTAAACTAGCTTTACGCCATTTCCAGAGCTCAAATATTGATTCAGAAACATTCTTTGAGGGAACAACATTCAAAATATAAACTGCAGTCTCTACTGCATAACCCCAAAAAGAACTAGGCAACTGAGCATAGCTCATCATAGATCGAACCATGTCTAACAAGGTTCTGTTTCTCCTTTCAGATACACCATTCTGCTGAGGTGTACCTGGTGCTGAGAGTTGGGACGAGATTCCATGTTCTATCAAATAGTTCTTGAATTTTAAGTTCAAATACTCTCCACCTCGATCAGATCGAAGTGTTTTAATGGTCTTACCAACAAGTTCTCAACTTCAGTCCTGTACTCCTTGAACTTTTCAAGGGCTTCAGACTTATGACTCATTAGGTATAAATAACCATACCTTGAATAATCATCTATAAAAGAGATGAAATATTCATACCCTCCCCGAGCTCTTACATTCATTGGACCACAGAGATCCGTATGTACGAGTTCTAAGGGCTCCTTGGCACGATAACCTTTTCCAGTAAAAGGTCGTTTGGTCATCTTACCTTCAAGACATGACTCACATGGAGGTAAAGTACCATCTTTTAACTGGCTTAGAAGTCCGTTCTTAACCAATCTCCCAATCCTATTGAGATTTATGTGGCCAAGTCTCAAGTGCCAAAGATAGGTACTTTGAGAAACTTTTTGCGTTTTTGGTTGAGTCTCAGCTGTTTTAAACATTTCATTGTTCAAAATAGTCCTAGACTCTATTGGTCTTAAGACATACAAATTGTTCTCCATTTTTTCAGAACATATATTAGCACCCCTTTTAGTAATGAAAGCTTCATTCCCTGAAAAGGACACTGAATACCCTTGTTCTAGCAAACAAGAAATAGAAATCAAATTTCTTTTTATTTTGGGAACTATATCTACGTTATCTAATAAGATATAGCGTTCCTTGGAGAAGAACATTTTAATATCTCTCACTACTTTAGCTGAAATGAGCTCCCCAGTCCCAACTCTGAGAGTCATTTCCCTAGCATCTAACTGTTGCCAAGAGCTCATTCTCTCAAAGGAAGAGCATACGTGATGAGAGGCACCTGAATCAAGGATCCAGGCTGTATCATGATTTTGCACTATACATATTTCAATGATCAATAAATCAAATTTATTTTCATTGAGATGTGCTAAGCAGTCTATGTCATATTCATCATGAACAATTTCAGATGAATTTGACATATGGGCTTGAGGACCGTCCTCATTTAAGACCAATTCCACGCATTTAGTGTTTAAGTTCCTTTTCTTAGTTGTATTAGAAATACCAGTTTTGTAATTGGCGTTGTTAGAGGCATACAAATAACGTTTCATTGCTGAGAACAAACAAATTAACTTAATAAGTATTGTTGCATTAACCCATTACAAAAAATAATATTATTATTTTAATGCAATCAATTTAGCAAAAGTAATGATCGACCCATAGAATAAACATTCATTTTTGCAATGATACTTCAGAGGTTTAGAGCAACAACTACCGTAGGGCAGTCGGCTACTCCTCCTCTGAATTGAGACAATATCAGCCAATCACTATTCCCAGAATAACTCATATTCCAATAGTTCTTAGCTACCGTTTTTTCGGTCAAGAAATTATTAACACCTTAACAATTTCTCGTAAGTGTGACCCTCCATTTTTCAGATCTTAGAGGTCGGCCCCAACAATGCTATCATAGGGAAAGTCAAAGTTGGAAATGGACCTAAGAAACCCTATCCATTTCTAGAGTTTGCGTTGTTCCGACTCCCATGATCAAGCCCTCCGTAGGGTGATCGCTCCCAGGGCGACTCGCAGGCAGATCATGGGGATCTCACGGTGCAACCTAATGGAGGAGATCGTAGGATACGTTGACACGTGTCCTGCTCCCACTTACTATAAAATACTCCCTCATTCACCTTGATATTAATCCATGCAAACACCATCCGTAGGGGGTCACTCCCAGGGTGACTCGAGGCCAAGCATGGACCTCACGTTGTGAACTTTTGAGGGCGTGAGAGCAAAACTTGATTTATGAAAATCTTGTTTTGACATATTTCCTCCCACTAAGTGTTTTTATAATTATAGGGTCTATTACTTAGGTAAATACTGGCTAAGTGAATCTATCTAAGTCTATGCATGTATATAACTTTTATATATATAGGTATTTTCTCTAATGTCTAGGTGAATTAAACACTTTTAATTACCTAGAGACATTGCATGCTAATATAACTATGGTTAATTCAACTCAAGTTCCGGCTCAGTTCCCAGGTAGCAGGTGTTCCGTAAACCGTCATCTTAAGTACCTCCAGCCTTAGACAAAACTTTACTGGTAGAGTTCCCTTATAACCAATAGTTATGATAAATCTTTACTCTAAAGATCTAGGTGAATTAAACTCTTTTAATTGACCTAGTGACAGTGCATGCTAACATAATATGGTTAATTCAACTCAAGTTCCGAGTCAGTTCCCAGGTAGTAGGTGTTCCGTAAACCGTCGTCTTAAGTACCTCCAGACTTAGACAGAACTTCATCGGGAGAGTTCCCTTATAACCATAGTAATGTAAACTCTTTACTCTAAAGATCTAGATGAATTAAACTCTTTTAATAAACCTAGTGATATTGCATGCTAACATTTAACTATGATTAATTCAACTCCGGTATTCCAGGTTAGTTCCCAGGTAGGAGGTGTTCCGTAAACCGTCATCTTAAGTACCCCCAGCCTTAGACAGAACTTAACTGGTGGAGTTCCCTTATAATCATAGTAATGTTTTTCCTACTTAGTCAAGTAAAACTATTTTTAATTCTAAGTAAGAAAATAATTCTAATCCTATTAGAATTATAATGAGCTTAGGTCTAATTAATTTTAAACATTTTAAAATTAATTTATTTTAACCTAAGGTCCTATGTTTGCATTCAACTCTTTGTTATAAGTTGACGGTTTCTAATCAATTTTATAACTTATTATAAAATTTTAATGATTAGCCCTATAACATGCTTCTATGGTGTTGGAAAAATAACAATCATATTCTAATTATTAAACACCATATTATTATGACGCCGATAACGATAATATAACGATTATATCAATCTAAAGTGGTGTCATGCTTCATGCAATTTCAATTTCATTTAATTAATGTCGATTATATTAATTAAACACCCACGAAATTAAATTACATGAAATTTGACATTAATATAATATAACTCTTATATTAATCTAATTAATGTCATGCTCAATGTTATTCCATTTTCATTTAATTAATATAACATTTTATATTAAATCATACATGAAAACAAGCATTGACTTATATTTATTATTTTCATTCATAATATAACTAATTATATTAACTCTCATGAAAATAATCCTAAGCATGCATGCTACATTAATTAAATATAAATATTATATTTAGCTAAATTAATGTCATGCATCATGCTTCACCAATTTCATATATTTAATATAACAATTATACTAAATAACTCATGAAATTAAATTCATGCATAATTACCATACATTATAACAATTATAACATAAATATGCATGAAAACATGCTTAACCTATGGTGGGAATTTAAGCTATATGACATCCATAAAGCAAATAAATAGCAATTGAACCGGTTAATTTTGGCCCCTAAGATAAAATAAAGCATAAATTACAATAATTATAGCTAAATTCTATACTAAAAGTCCTTCTGCAGCTCCAAATACTGGTCTAGACCGCTCGAACCGTCCCGAACCACTTCGAACCAGCTACGAAAACCACGAACCGAGTCAAATTCTAGTTGAACCGGACCAAATCGGTCCCAGCCCAGCCAAACCGCGGGAACCGGACCGTCCTGTTGCGAATCCCTAATGCGTGTTGTAATCGTGACAGTGTCGCGACGCTGCGGCTTCTTCTCACCATCTGCATCCGTAAATTGAGACTTTTTGGGCAAAAAACAACAGCTCTTTCTCGTCTTTTGGCCTCGATTTTTTTGGCGATTTCTCCGATTTTTATCTCATAAAAACCTATTCTAGACCCGGACTTACATAGGACTCGATTTTACATAAAATACCCGAAACACCGGGCCCTTACATGATTAAATCACATAAAAACAGCAAAATCTATGGCCATAAAATTAACCTAAACAGTTCAATGCAAACCATACATACATTATGCATTAATCAATCCCACCAATAGCCAATGCAAATTTTAGAGAAACAAAATTAGATCTACGATCGGCTTTGATACCAATTGAAGGATTGGAAATCCGTAATTCCGTAAAGCGGAAGCGTGATTGGGACCGATTCGTAATTAATTTTGTTTAATCTAAAATACCAATACATTGGCAATAATATTAAAACTATTCTAAATATATATTAAGGCTAAGCATACAAAAATATTAGATCTAAATCTAATATATATAGTAACAAATTACTTACTCTCGTTGACGACTCAGATTAAATTCACCAATTGCTTGTGAAATAATCACGAACTAGTGCGAACACCACCACTATGGCTACACCGGTATGACTCTGAGACTTCTAGAGGCAGGAGACTGGTGGGAGTCTAGATGGAGCCTTGAGAGAAATTATCTTAGAGTAGGAGAATGAATGAGATGTCTTTCACCCCACCCCAGGGGTCCTATATATAGTAAAGGCCAAGACCTTTTTCCTAATAGGAAAAGGTCTCTAATTTTAATAAATAATTAATTAATTCCATAATTAATTAATTACCCAATTAAATATCACATATTTAATCTTAGGGATTTTATTAAAATTAAAGTTAATATGAATCCAATTCATATTAAATTTATTTGAACTCTTTCAAATATTTTCTCTCAAGAATTAATTTTTGAAATTAATTAAAAAATTATATTATAAAGTTTCATAAACTTTTCATTATAATGCATCAATATACATTATACGATTCCCCAAATAAATTGAACACTTTAAATTTACAATTTATACTTAATTGCCTCAAGTCTCTTTACGAGCTACCAGTGGGACCTAATGGACCTACAGATCAGAAGCTCCAACGATACGAGACTAATTGGCTAAACTCATTAACCAAGTTAGTCAACATTCGTTAACTGTGGGACACTCCACTAAAGACCCACAGCCGCACTCTTCTCACTGTAGAATATTTCTGTGTCCACGGATATCGACCAATGCAATAAGTCAATCCTTCACGTGTTCGTAACACCAGCTGGGTCAAATTACCGTTTTACCCCTGGGTTACCTCTGGTTCCTTAAGTACCACTGATCCCTCTAATGAACAAGTTGTTTAGGGTCCAACCACTAAACAGGAGTTCCTCTCGGGCAAGGAGGGGATGGTGCGCCTTTATTCAAGCCCCGGAATCAGCCCTTAAGAGAACACACATTTACTTACCCTAATAGGGGAATGAGTGAATTCCATCTTGTACTGTTATGTTCCCAGCCCCCATTCGGTCGTGCCCCTGAAATGGTAGGATTATTGAGTCGGTGAACTGGCCGCTTTCACCCATACAAATCGAAGGACAATCCCTCCTGAAAGGAGTTCATAACAGACTCAGGATTGAGATTGAGTTACCTAGGTCGTCCTATTGAAATAGAAATCTAAACTAGTTAACGGCGTTACATCTAGTGGTTACTATTTCCCGGTCCGGTCTTATGCAAACTCATTGCATAGGATACCCCCACCCGCATGTCTCCTACATCGATGCTTTGGATCATTGCATCTGTATCGAATACAAGGTGGGCCGTATCACATAGTGTCACCAGAATAAGGTACCCAACCTTATCCCTATACTATAGACCTTTTAGGTTGTTACTTGGACACCGATCCCCGTATGTCCCCACATACTAGTCCAAGTTTCATTTAAACAACCTTGGATCTTAGTTTATTGGATTTAGGGTTTATTAATGCAAACTCGATTATTCAATAACCAAATTACTGAATCACTCAAATAACACTTTATTGAGATCAATTAATTTGTTTCATTTACTATCTACGAGTTTTAGGGCATAAAACCCAACACCTCCTTTTCTTCTCTTTCTACTGGCGGCGGCGGAATCCAGGGATTAAACAGGTCATCGGGGAAAACAGGGAAGGCCTGATAAGGTTTTGAAAAATTGGATTGTAGGGCCCTCCTTAGGGTGGCATCCCTCCTTTTAGCATAAGTCCCGTAGGTTTGAGCCTGCCTATCAGCATACTCTTGCCTAATGGCTGAAAGTGCCAGTTGCTCTAAAATCTGGTGGATGCCGCACACTAGCCCACCTTGGCGTGCCTCCTAGGTGCGCTGAAGCCGGGCCAAATTGGGCGTGTCTATAATCCCCTTGTCGATCAAAATAACATCCTCTGCGCTCGTAGGCACTCCTGCCCTGCTGCACAACTTGGTAATCGTGTTTGGGAAGAACAGCTTTCCCACCTTCTTACGCCAGCATTTGTAGATTTTATTCGCAATAATCTTACTAACATCTATACTCAAGCAACGTAGAATAGCAAATACTAGCAGCACTCTATCCCGAGATACTGTCGAGTCATGGGTTGTCGGAAGCAAACGTGATTTGATGAAGCCCAACCATGTGTTAGCCTCACTCTCCAAGTAAGTTGCCTGGAACGTGCGCTTCTCCGTCTTCGACAACCTCCATTGGGCCCCTTCAATACCAACCTCCCTGACAGCCGCACTCAATTGATCGTTAGATGGTGCCACCACCATCTCATTAAATTCGACATGTGGAAAATCTTGGAGGTTGAAGAGAGAATTTATCGCTCCTGGGCTCCAATCGACAGCCACCCCTTGAACCATGGCTTGAAATCCCTCCTGATCATCTATGTTCGCATAGAATTCATGAACAATGTTTGAATTTAGTGGCTCTGGTTTCGCACAGAATTGACTCCACCCGTGATTCGCAATTCCAACCCTCAAGAAATGTGGTAAGTCTTCTCTGAAGCCTCTTTCAAATAAGAAATCCCTTTTTAGCATCTCCCTGTATTTCGCTCTGGAAAGTTCATTAACGAAGCGAATAAACGACATTCCTGATTCTTCATCTTCTGCTTCATCCGTTGCTTCGGCAAGTCTCTTGCCCTTGTCTTCTTGATGCTTTGTCAAGGCTTCCTCTTCTGCCTTCTATTTTGCTTCTTCTTTTTCCTGATCCTCTGCCCCTTCTTTCTCTTGCTCTTCTTTCTCAGAGTTTTCTTTCTCACATTCTGTCGTTGACGGAGATGGAGTGTCTGTCTTGATCACCTTGATTCGTCCCGCCTTCTACTTTCGGCGGCGACGACGTGGAATCCCCGGAACAATTTCTTCAGTCTGAACCTGCTGCTCTTGGGTTCCCTGTCCATTTCCTTGCTCTTGCACATCTACTTTCCTTACAACCTCTACAACCTCAGCCTGTTGTTGTCTTCTTCGTCTCTTAGCCTCTCTTTCTTCCGGCGTCTTCCTTTTCTTTATCTTTGTCTTTGGTGCCTCAGGTGTAACCGACACTTCCTCTTCCTCAGCATCCCTTTCCTTACGGCCTCTTGTTTTCGCCATTTAGGATTTGAAGAATTTTCGCATGTAATTAGTAAAATAAATTATAAAAATCTAAGGAGAAGATTTAAAGAAGAATGATAGAGTAAAAAGGAAAAGAACCTGAGTGGGGTTTAAATGGGGCTTCAACAAAGAAAATCCTAACCGAATAAACTTCCTCCATTAATGATATTACCATTTTAAACCTGCATGTAATTAGTAAAATAAATTATAAAAACGGTAAAATCTGCCTTTAATGATGTGTTGTCCAACGACTTTGCCGTTCGATTTTCCCTGGGCGACATGTGGAAGCACCTGATCTTCCATGCAAATTACCTGCCCACGGAAAATTCAAATCCAAACGGTAAAATATTTAATTTACAACCAATCCCCTCAAAATCGAACGAAATATTTGATCCTTTTAACAGAATGCAGAAACAAACCACTCAGCAAAGATTTTCTTCTAGAAGAATCTTTGATACGGAAAATCCTAATTTGAATTTCAAATCGCCAAAATAAAATCTCTCCTTTTTATCTTCAGCCGAATAAATGAAGAAATATATTATTATTAACCTAATCTAAAACAAAAATTTAAATAACGAAAATACAAACTGAAATTAAAGCTAAACTAAACCAACCCGATTAAATTGAAAATCAGCCAAATTAAAAATGAACAATCCGAAAATAAAATCTACGGAAATTAAAAATAACGAATTAAAATAAATCAGATAAAATTCAAACAAACCAAATCTAATTCAAAATAATTTGAATTAAAATTACATCCAACCAGAGAAAAATAAAATCGCAACAAATCCTGGGAGCCAAAAAAATATTGCAATATTAACTGCTCCTGCAAAACTCTCGCTCGCTTATTCATCAACCAATTTTATGGAAGGATATTTCGAACGGAATTCCTCTCCCCAATAAGGCTTCACTCACTGTCCATTAACCTTGAACACTCGCCCATCTTTTTCATCTCTCAAAGTAATTGCTCCATGAGGAAAAACTTCAATCACAACAAATGGTCCAGACCATTTAGATTTTAATTTTCCAGGAAACAATTTCAATCTAGAATTATAAAGCAAGACTCTCTGAGCCCTAACAAATTCTTTAGGCTTTATTTTCTTATCATGCCACCGCTTAGTCTTTTCTTTATACATTTTTGCATTTTCATAAGAAAACTGGCGAAACTCCTCTAACTCATTAAGCTGCATCATTCTAATTGCACCTGCACGACTTAGATCAAAATTCAACTTCTTTAAAGCCCAAAACGTTTTATGCTCAAGTTCTAACGGTAAATGACAAGTTTTTCCATACACTAACCTATAGGGAGACATACCTAGAGGAGTCTTATAGGCTGTCCTATAAGCCCAAAGAGCCTCGTCTAACCGAAAAGACCAATCTTTCCTAGATGGATGGACTACTTTCTCTAAAATAGATTTAATTTCCCTATTACTAACTTTAGCTAGACCATTTGCTTGCGGGTGATAAGGGGTAGCAATCCTATGCTTAATTCCATACTTAGCTAAAAGCTTACTTAAAACATTATTCACAAAGTGTGTACCCTCATCGCTCACTAAAGCTCTAGGTGTCCCAAACTGCGCAAAAATGTGCCTCCACCAACTTGGACACGTAGTCAACTGTCAATAAGATAAAAACATTATCGTTAGAAGGGGGGAATGGCCCCATAAAATCAATACCCCATACATCAAATAACTCCAATTCTAAAATATAAGAAGAGGCATTTCATCTCTAGGTCTTAAATTTCCTCTCCTTTGGCTATCACATTGCTAATAGAACCAATGGGCATCCTTAAATAAGGAAGGCCAGAAGAATCCACATTGCAAAATCCTCATAGCTGTCCTCTGACCACTGAAATGACCTCCATACGGCGAAGAGTGACATTGTTCCAGGATTTCCTTTGCTTCATCACCTGAAATACATCTACGAATAATACCATCAAAGCATTGCTTATACATAAATGGCTCATCCCAATAAAAGAATTTTGCATCATGCTGAAACCTTTGCAACTGCCTCCAATCCATATCAATAGGAGTGACTCCCTTCACCAAAAAGTTTGCTATATCAGCATACCAAGGAGTATGATTCACTACCTTTACCTCATCAACAAAAAGCTGCTCATCTGGAAATGAATCTGAAATGGCAGATTGCTTTAGAAAAGATGATGTTGGATCAAGACGAGACAAATGATCTGCAATAACATTCTCTGATCCCTTCTTCTCCTTTATTTCTAAGTCGAATTCCTGCAATAACAAAACCCAACGAATTAATCTAGGCTTTGCATCTTTCTTAGCCATTAAGTACTTTATTGTTGTATGATCTGTGAAAAGCGTGACTTTGGACCCAACCAAATAAGGGCGGAATTTCTCAAAGGCAAACACAATCGCTAACAGCTCCTTTTCAGTAGTTGTATATTTGATTTGTGCCTCATTCAAAACCCTGCTTGCATAATAAATAGGATGGATAAATTTACCCTGCTTTTGCCCCAACATTGCACCTACTGCAACATCACTCGCATCACACGTTACCTCAAATGGTAAACTCCAATTGGGTGCACAAAGAATGGGCACTGAGATTAAAGCAGGTTTTAAAGTCTCAAAAGCCTTCCTACAATCTGCATTAAAGTCAAAAACACTATCAGCACACAACAAGTTACAAAGAGGTTTACTAATTTTGGAAAAATCCTTTATGAACCTTCTATAAAATCCAGCATGACCTAAAAAACTTCGAATCCCTTCAACTGAATTCGGTGGTTCTAATCTCTCAATAACCTCTATTTTTGCTTGATCAACTTCTAGACCTTTCTTCGAAATCTTATGACCTAACACTATGCCCTCCTTCACCATGAACTGGCATTTCTCCCAATTAAGAACTAGATGGGTATCCTCACATCTCTTTAACACCTTACCTAAATTATTCAAACAATGCTGAAAAGACCCTCCAAAAACTAAAAAATCATCCATAAATACCTCAACAGTGGACTCAATCATATCAGAAAGAATTGCTAACATACACCTCTGAAATGTTGCTGGAGCATTGCAAAGGCCAAAAGGCATTTTCCTAAAGGCAAAAGTCCCATAAGGGCAGGTGAAAGTGGTTTTTTCCTGATCCTCAAGAGCAATGGCAATCTGGTTATACCCAGAGTAACCATCTAAGAAACAGTAGTAGGCCTGACCAACCAATCTATCCAACATCTGGTCAATAAATGGTAGAGGGAAATGGTCCTTACGGATGGCTTTGTTAAGCCTCCTATAATCCATGCAAACCCTCCAGCCAGTTACTGTCCTGGTTGGGATCAACTCATTGTCTTTATTAGTCACTATTGTAACACCTCCTTTCTTAGGAACACATTGGACAGGGCTTACCCAATTGCTATCTGCAATTGGATAAATAATCCCAGCATCCAACCATTTGATCACCTCCTTTTTAACAACCTCTTTCATTGCAGGGTTAAGCCTTCTCTGTTGCTCAATACTCCTAAAGGATCCCTCCTCTAGAGTGATTTTATGCATACAAAAAGAAGGGCTAATTCCCTGAATGTCAGCCAACGTCCAACATATTGCTTTGCGATATTAGCTAGTTGGAGTGTGACTGTGGTAGGCCTAGCTTCACCAATACCTAGCTTTCGATAAACCGAAAGAGGCATAAGGTTAATGCTCGCGCCTAAATCACAAAGTGCTCTACCTAACTCTTTTCCACCTATTGAGACAGGAATAGTAAATGACCCTGGATCCTTAGCCTTGGTTGGTAGCCCATTCTTAAGAATAGCACTACATTCCTCAATAAGAGATACAGTTTCAAACTCACCTAACCTCTTCTTTTTAGTTAAAATATCCTTTAGAAATTTACCATAATTAGGCATTTGCTCAATAGCTTCTACTAAAAGGATATTTATATGCAATTGCTTAAGAATTTCTAAAAACTTCTTAAATTGACCGTCCTGATTCTTAGGCCTTTGCCTTTGTGGAAAAGGTAGGGGTGGTACATAAGGTGGGGGCGACACATAAGGTGGTTCCACATCTGGAACAGAACCAGATGCTCCAGACTCCATTATTGCTGCCTCCATCACCTTTACCAGACTCCAACTCTTTTTCAACAACAACATTTTTATCATCGTTCTTCTCTATATCCTAGGGTTTACTAGGCTCTCTTCTCTCTTATAGTGGCTTACCACTCCTTAGAGTCACTGTCTGTACCTGCTCCTTACCTTCCCTTCTACAGTGTTCAGTATCTGCAGGAAGTTTCCCTTGAGGCCTTGCCTTCAACTCATTAGCTAGCTGACCCATTTGCAATTCCAGGGCTCTCATTGAAGCTTGATTACTTTGAATTGCAGCATCTGTACGAGCCATATATTCTTTCATCATTGCTTCAAGAGAAGTCTCCGAATTTTGCTGGGGCAAAATCTGCTTATTTTGCTGGGGCAATGCCTGTGATTTAGCAAATCATGACTGGTTCACCTTTTGTTGTGCTTGAGGGGCTTGCGAATTGCTTCCTTGCCTTCCCCATGCAAAGTTAGGGTGGTTGCGCCAACCTGGATTATAAAAGTTAGAGTAAGGGTTATTTCTTTGATTACATACAAAAAACACAGAAGCTGGATTGTTGGGGCAAAACTCGTAGTTGTGCTCTCCACCACAATAAACACATGAGTCCTCTGCAACTTGGTTCACCACTGCAGCAGGCTCCACAGCTAGCGGCTGCTGATGATTAACCACTGTCACATTTTTAAGAGCGTTAGCTAACATTGCAATATCAGCCCCAATGGTAGACACACCATCAACTTCTAACACACTCTTAACTTTTTTATTTGAGCCTCTAACATCCGGCCACTGACAACTATTGGTTGATATTCTTTCTAAAATTTCATGGGCTTCATTAAAGGTTTTTGCCAAAAGGGCCCCTCCTGCAGAGGCATCGACCATACTTTTGGTTGCTACGTTTAGCCCATTGTAAAATGTTTCCATTTGGATACAATGAGGTAAACCATGGTGGGGACACTTTCACAAAGGCTCCTTAAACCTCTCCCAAGCCTCACTAAAAGTTTCACCTTCAAGTTGCCTAAATCCCACTATCTCACTCCTCAACTTGGCATTCCTAGTTGGTGGAAAATATTTACTAGGAAATTTTTCCTCTAACTCATTCCATGTCTTAATTGATCCTGGAGCAAAAGAATTTAACCATGCCTTTGCTCCATCTCTAAGAGAATACGAGAACAAAGTTAATTTAAGGGCATCTCTAGACACTCCTTGAATTACAAATGAATCACTAACTCCTAGGAAAGACTTAAGATGTAAATGGGGGTCTTCAGATGACAAACCATGGAACTGACCCACGGTTTGCAACATCTGAAACATTACCGGTTTCATTTCAAAATTTGCTGCCTCAATTTGAGGACGTGCAATTCCTGGATTTAACTCATCAAACATTGGAAAAGCATACGCTCAAATGGCTCTAGCCCTATCATTCACTACCAAGATAGGGTTCTCAGCCGGATTATTTGGCTGTCCATTTTGCTCCAGCGGTGGGTTAGGCTGCAACACACGATTATGCTGGGGATTAATTGGATCTTCTAGAGCTTGCGGGAGTCACGGCACGTTATCCATTGGATTTTGATTTCTTTGTTGCTCTCTCCTTCTTCTCCTGAATGTCCTTTCAATTTTTGGATCAAGCTCGAACCTCACCCCAGGTGGATCGCTCATGCACCAAACTCACACCTGCAAAAACAAAAGAAACAATAAAAAAGTTCTAGCACCAAACCACTAAAACACATACACAAAACAAATCAGATAAAAACTTATTCAAGTCCCCGGAGACGGCGCCAAAAACGTGTTGCCTTCTAGAGTGGAGTAAAAATAGAATAAAAATAAGCTCTAGAATACTGTGCAAGCATACACAATCCGCAACAAGTGATAAGTAATTTATCGAATCCACGGGGTTTGAATAGCTCTCACTTTACCTATCTTGTGTAGCTTTTTAATGGTTTCAAGGCTTGTTAAAATGATTGATTTTGGTAAAATGTTGAAGCAAAGAAATGACAGAACAGAAAGTAAACGGGTAAAGCAGATAGATTGGAAATAGGCGCTGGTCAGAATTTCAGTAATTTTTTTTAAAGATGCTCTAGCAATATTATTGATTAGGCAATTCTCTTGTAGTCTTATTAGCAGGATCCTCCCGAAACTCTGGACTTTTTGGAATGTGTTTCAACTCCAATGACGTGCTACCGATCAAGCACTAGGTAACTGGTTATCCCTAACTTAGTCACTGGCGTCCACCAACACATAATGGTCTAGTGTGATTAAATGCCACACACTTCTCAAATCATCCCTGAAACTAAGAAGTGATATTCATATCGGCTGGCCAGACAGGCACAAAATAGAAATATACACAACAAATAATCAAGATGCTCAAATCAACGTATATTGCATAGAGTATGAAACACGACAATTACATAATTCCTAACCAACACCGAAGCAAATTTAGTTCATAAGGTTCATCACAACACACGCTACAATCCGAGTGTGTGCATCCATAACTACAATAAATTACAAGAAAAGATTAATTCCCTTGATTAGATCCGTAGTTGATGGTCTTCTTGAAGTCTCCAACCTTTCCTCCTCTATTCGGCTTCCAAAGATGGGAATTGGAATGTCATTGACTTGAGACGGCTCTTTCCTTTTATAGAGTAGAGTCAATAGGTCAAACTTTACATGTGGAGGGCTCTCCAAGCTTCCTAGATCCGAAATTATTTCAGCTAACACCACCTCATAAAATGGATTACGTGTAGCTTACGTGGCAGTTTTGTTCCCTACTTTGCCGGATCACAGATTTTTCTCCCTCAAGTCGCTCAGCATTATTTCCTACACAAAATAACTTCCAAAGCATCCATTCTTCCAAATGGGTTAAAAAATATAATATTCATCTAAAAGCAACCCTATTTAACAAAAATGACACACAAAACACTATAGAAATAAGGCCTAAATAACTCCCTTTTGGAGAGTTATCAGGTACCCAGCCTTATCCCTATACTATAGACCCTTCAAGCTGTTTCTTGAACAATGATCCCCATATGTCTCCACATACAGTTCAAGACTCATCCCACAGCCCATGATGTTTAGTTTATTGGATTAGGGTTATTTAGGCAAGATGTACATAATATAGACAATAACTCTTTATTGAAAAATCATCAAACAATACTTTATTTATGTTCGGTCAATTATTACATTTACTATCTACGAGTTTTAGGGCATAAAACCCAACATACTATCGAAAACCAAGAAGAGGACTTTCCAGGCCGCTAATCTGAAGAAGGAAGTCAATACTTGGATGGGATTTATCAGGCAGAGGCTGCATCCAACAACTCACGACTCCACAGTTTCTCGGGAAAGAGTTCTTTTGGCTTTTGCAATTCTAAGGTCTCTTAGCATCGACGTGGGTAAGATTATCGCTGGTGAAATTTTTTGACGTTGGCGTAAGAAGGTTGGAAAATTGTTCTTTCCAAATACAATTTCAATGCTATGTAAGACAGTGGGGGTTCTAGAAAGCGCACAAGATGTGATCTTATTGGACAAGGGAATAATTGACACGCCAAACTTGGCACGGCTTCAACGGAAAAAAGGAAGCACATCAAGGTGAGCTAGTCTGTGGCATTCACCAAATCTTAGAAAAACTCACACTTTCAGCCAGCAGGCAAGAGTTCGCCGAGAGGCAGGCTCATACCTACTGGAATTATGTTAAAAGACGTGATGCCGCATTAAGGAAGGCATTGCAAGCAAACTTTTCAAAGCCTTATCAGGCCCTTCCTATATTCCTTGATGATTTACTAAACCCTTGGATCCCACCACCGAAGGATTGGAATTCCATAATTCCGTAAAGCGGAAGCGTGATTGGGACCGATTCGTAATTAATTTTTTTTAATCTAAAATACCAATACATTGGCAATAATCTTAGAACTATTCTAAATGTATATTAAGGCTAAGCATACAAAAATATTAGATCTAAATCTAATTTATATAGTAACAAATTACTTACTCTCGTTGACGACTCAGATTAAATTCACCAACTGCTTGTGAAATAATCACGAACTACAGCGAACACCACCACTATGGCTACACTGGTATGACTCTGAGACTTCTAGAGGCAGGAGACTGGTGGGAGTCTAGAGGGAGCCTTCAGGGGAATTCTCTGAGAGTAGGAGAATGAATGGGATGCCTTTCACCCCACCACCGGGGTCCTATTTATAGGAAAAAAAGGTCATGAATAAGATCAAATCTATTATCTTATTCATATCGAATTTTAATAAATAATTAATTAATTCAATAATTATTTAATTACCCAATTAAATATCACATATTTAATCTTAGGGATTTTATTAAATTATTTATATTAATATGAATCCAATTCATATTAATTATTTGAACTCTTTCAAATATTTTCTCTCAAAAATTAATTTTGAAATTAATTCAAAATTATATTATAAAGTTTCATAAACTTTATATTATAATGTATACATTATATGATTCCCCTAAATAAATTGAACACTTTCAATTTACAATTTATACTTAATTGCCTCAAGTCTCTTCACGAGCTACCAGTGGGACCTAAAGGACCTACAGATCAAAAGCTCCAACGATACGAGACTAATTGGCTAAACTCCTTAACCAAGTTAGTCAACATTCGTTAACTGTGGGTCATTCCACTAAAGACCCACGGCTGCACTCTTCTCACTGTAGAATATTTCTGTGTCCACGGATATCGATCAATGTAGTAAGTCAATCCTTCACGTGTGTTCGTAACACCAACTGGGTCAAATTACCGTTTTACCCCTGGGTTACCTCTGGTTCCTTAAGTACCATTGATCCCTCTAATGAACAAGTTGTTTAGGGTCCAACCACTAAACAGGAGTTCCTCTTTGGCCAGGAGAGGACGACGTGCCTTTGTTCAAGCCCCGGAATCAGCCCTTAAGGGAACACACATCTACTTACCCCAATAGGGGATTTAGTGAATTCCATCTTGTACTGTTATGTTCCCAGCCCCCATTCGGTCTTGCCCCTGAAATGGTAGGATTATTGAGTGGGCGAACTAGCTACTCTTACCCATACAAATCTAAGGACAATCCCTCCTGAAATGAGTTCATAATAGACTCAGGATTGAGATTGAGTTACCTAGGTCATCCTATTGAAATAGAAACCTAAACTAGTCTTATGCAAACTCATTGCATAAGATACCCCCACCCGCATGTCTCCTACATGGATGCTTTGGATCATTGCATCTGTATCGAATACAAGGTGGGTCGTATCACATAATGTCACCAGGATAAGGTACCTAGCCTTATCCCTATACTATAGACCTGTTGCTACTTGGACACTGGTCCCCGTATGTCCCCACATACTAGTCCAAGTTTCATTTAAACAACCATGGATCTTAGTTTATTGGATTTAGGGTTTATTAATGCAAACTCGATTATTCAATAACCAAATTACTGAACCACTCAAATAACGCTTTATTCAGATTGATTAATTTGTTTCATTTACTATCTACGAGTTTTAGGGCAACAACTCCCACTTGAACTAAAACTCTAGTGGGCAATGTACATCAACAATCCAAATTGAATGAATAATCATTGAAGTAGGAATAGTGGTTTGTATTAATACTGTATAATACATGAAAAGTACAAATATAGATAAATACAATAAACTAGGGCATTCACAATACCCATTACACTTCTCCCACTTGCCTTAGATTATTCTATGTACATATCTCGCAGACCTAGACCCTCTAGATGACCCTCGAACACTTTAGTCGTGAGAGCCTTCGTAAATGGATCAAAAATATTGTGCTCAGAGGCTACCTTCGTGACGATCACGTCCCCTCGTTGCACGATCTCTCTGATGAGATGATATTTGCGCTCTATGTGCTTGCCTCTTTTGTGACTGCGAGGTTCTATAGAATTTACCACTGCACCACTATTATCACAGTAAAGGGTGATTGACAAGTTCATATTTGGAACAATTTTCAAATCCATACAGCCTCTTTACCTGCTTCACAAGCAGCGACATATTCGGGCTCCATGGTGGAGTCTGTAATGCATCCTTGCTTGATGCTACGCCAGACTACAGCTCCCCTATTGAGGGTAAATACTGACCCTAATATGGATTTCCTAGAATCTTTATCAGTCTGAAAGTCAGAGTTTGTGTATCCTATAAGGATCAAATCCTTAGAGCCATACACAAGCTGATAGTCCCTCGTTCTCCGAAGATACTTGAGGATGTTTTTAACTGCAGTCTAGTGGTCTAACCCTGGATTGGATTGGTACCTACTGACTACCCAAACTGCATAGCAAATGTCAGGCCTAGTACATAACATGGGATACATAAGACTGCCCACAACTGAAGCATAAGGGATCTATCTCATATTCTCAATTTCTTGAGGTGTCTTAGGACACTGTTCCTTAGACAAATGAACTCCATGCCTGAAGGGTAGTAAACCCCTCTTGGAATTTTGCATCTTATATCTAGACAACATCTTGTCCATATATGATGCTTGAGACAGGGCTAACGTTCTGTTCTTACGATTCCTGATAATTTGAATCCCTAGAACATACTGAGCTTCACCCAAATCTTTCATTTGGAACTTAGCTGATAGCCATTTTTTAATGTCAGCTAGATATTCTACATCATTCCCAGTGAGAAGAATATCATCTAGATACAACGCTAGAAAAGCTACTGAACTTTTGATAATCCTTTTGTAAACACAAGGCTCATCAACGTTCTGGTCAAAGCCATAAGATTTGACAGCAGTGTCAAACCTTATATTCCAAGATATGGAAGTTTGCTTCAACCCATAAATGGATCGTCTAAGCTTGCAAACGTTTTGCTCCTGACCTTGAGCAATGAACCCCTCTGGTGTTGGGTTCTATGCCCTAAAACTCGTAGATAGTGAATGGTGACAAATTGTTCACTTGTATCAATTCGTTGTTATTGAGATTTGTCCAATAAAGAGTTATTGTTACAAAAATTGCACAATTTGAGCCAAATCCAATAAACTAAGATCCTAGGTTGTTTAGATGAAACTTGAACTAGTATGTGGGGACATACAAGGATCAGTGTTCAAGTAACAACCTAAATGGTCTATAGTAGAGGGATAAGGTTGGGTACCTTATCCTGGTGACACTATAAGATACGTCTCACTTTGTATTCGATACAGATGCAATGATCCAAAACATCCATGTAGGAAACATGCGAGTGGGGGTATCCAGTGCAATGAGTTTGCATAAGACCGAACCGCGAAATAGTAACCACTAGATGTAACACCATTAACTAGTTTAGGTTTCTATTTCAATAGAATGACCTAGGTAACTCAATCTACATCCTGAGTATGTTATAAACCCCTTTCAGGAGGGATTGTCCTTATATTTGTATGGGTGAGAGTGGCCAGTTCGCCGACTCAATAAGACTACCATTTCAGGGGCAAGACCGAGTGGAGGCTGGGAACATAACAGTACAATATGGAATTCACTCCTTCCCCTATTGGGGTAAGTAGATGTGTGTTCCCTTAAGAGCTGATTCCGGGTCTTGAACAAGGGCGCCCATCCTCTCATTAGAGGAATCAGTGGTACTTAAGGAACCAGAGGTAACCCAGGGGTAAAACGGTAATTTGACCCAACTGGCGTTACGAACACTCGTGAAGCATTGACTTACCGTTATTGGTCAATATCCATGGACACAGAAATATTCTACAGTGAGAAGAGTGCAGCTGTGGCTCTTTAGTGGAGTGACCCACAGTTAACGAATGTTGACTAACTTGGTTAATGAGTTTAGCAAATTAGTCTCGTATCGTTGGAGCTTCTGATTTGTAGGTCCATTAGGTCCACCTGCTAGCTCGTAAAGGGTTCTGAGGTTAAATAGTCTTGAATAGAATTTGAAGTGTGTTCAAATTCGTTAAGGGAATTATTAATTTGTATTTGATACAATTAAAATAATGTATGGAGATATATTATAATATAAGTTTAATTGATGAATTAAACTTTATAGCATAAAATTAATTCTGGATGTGATTCAAAATTAATTAATGAGAGAATTAAATATTTGAAGGGGTTCAAATATTAAATATGAATTAAATTCATATTAAAGTATAGGTTAAAATAATATGAATAGTGATTCATATTAAAACTATAGTACATGAGAGAATTATTTGAATTTGATTCAAATAGAAAATTAATTAAATATTTGATATTTAATTAAAGAATTAATTAATTTGAGAATTAATTAATTAGTTTAATTTAATTTGATTAAATATGATTTAATTAAATTAATATTATAGTTCATATTTAATGTACATTAGATGCACATTAAAACTATAGGTTAAAAGAGTGAGACACATTTGAATATGATTCAATTGTGTAATTACTTAAATATGCGATATTTAATTAATAATGGGAACAATTAATTATTGAATTAATTGGTTGGCTCGAATTAATTCAATTATATAAGATTTAATTGAATTGATTAGTTGAAAACTATATAGTAAAATTAATTTAGTTAAATTACGATTTAATTAAATTAATTTTGCATAATATATGGTTTTAACATTAATTATTATTTAATAATAATTAAATCTCAACGGTTGGAATGGTGCCATGTGGGGAGTTAGAGATCGTGGATCTCTCCCCCTCCCATTGGTGAAAAACGTACTGTAGAGGTGTTTTTAGATCTCTCTCTCACTCTCAATAAAAAAAAAGCTCTCTCCACAAGAATCTCTCTTAAGGAAAAAATACAGCAAGCTTCTTGCTGAAAAATTGATTTCACATTCCCTTTCAAGGCAAGGTCGCTGGATCCCACAATCCAAATCTCAAGAATTCAGAGTATAGTGGGTGATCTCTATTGGTGGTGTTCATTGGGAATTCATGACGAATAATTCGTTGAGGAGCATAGTGTTGTGAAGAACGGTCTTCAACAAGTAAGTCCTCAAATTCTAAATAGTTTAGAATGTGTTAATTGCATGCTTAATCTAGTTTTAATTTTAGAAACGTTCTGAAATTTGTTGGCCACTGTACCAATGTTTTCTGTGAAACCAAATTAAGAACGAACGATCTGATATACGCTTCCGCTGCAAGGAATTTCAATCCTTCATCTGGTTGAGAGATAAAGATGTTCTCATCAAGATTGCCATTCAGAAAGGCAGTCTTGACGTCCATTTGCCAAACCTCATAATCATAAAACGTGGCAATGGACAAGAGAATTCTTATCGACTTTAACACGGCAACTGGGGAGAAGGTTTCCTCATAGTCCACCCCCTCCTTTTGGGTATAACCGTTTGCCACAAGTCGAGCTTTGAAAGTCTGTACTTTCCTAGCTGCGTCTCGTTGTCTCTGATAGATCCATTTGCACCCTATGGGTTTAACCCCTTCAGGTAGGTCTGCAAGATCCCAGACTTGATTGAAGTACATAGACTTCATCTCTAGGTCCATAGCTTTGACCCACTAGTCATGGTCCACATCATTCATTGCCTATCTAAAGGTCAATGGATCCTCAACTCCATCATCAGGAATGACAGCTGGATTTTCTGCTAAACCCAGATAGCGTTCCGGTTGAGTAACAACCCTCACATTACGTCGAGGCATTCTCAACTGTTGAGAAGGATGGTCTTGACCAGATGTACTGGGCTCATCTACACCTCTTGTTGAAGGTCAAGTTTGTGTACTGGCTCATCAACAACCCTTGTTGAAGGTCCAGCCTCATCAACAACTCTTGTTGATTCATTTGTAGCTTCACCAGAAAGTTCACTTAACACCATTTTACTGCGTGACTTGTGTTCTCGAACGTGGTCTTCTTCTAAGAAAGTAGCATTTGTCGAAACAAACACTTTATTTTCTTGTGGATCGAAGAAGTATCCACCTCTTGTTTCTTTTGAGTAGCCTACGAATAGGCATAATTTTGAACGTGAATCCAATTTCTTTGGGTTTGCTACTAGCACATGTGCAGGGCAGCCCCAAATTCTGAAATGACGTAAACTAGCTTTACGCCCTCTCTAGAGCTCAAATGGTGTTTCAGAAACACTATTTGACGAAACTACATTCAAAATATAAACTGCAGTCTCTACTGCATAACCTCAAAAAGAACAAGGCAGATGAGCATAGCTCATCATAGATCGAACCATGTCCAACAAGGTTTTGTTTCTCCTTTCAGATACACCATTCGGTTGAGGTGTACCTGGTGCTGAGAGTTGAGACGACATTCCATGTTCTATCAAATAGTTCTGGAATTTTAAGTCCAAATACTCTCCACCTCGATTAGATCGAAGTGTTTTAATGGTCTTACCTAACAAATTCTCAACTTCAGTCATGTACTCCTTGAACTTTTCAAGGGTTTCAGACTTATGACTCATTAGGTTTAAATAACCATACTTTGAATAATCATCTATGAAAGAGATGAAATATTCATACCCTCCTCGAGCTTTTACATTCATTGGACCATAGAGATCTGTATGTACGAGTTCTAAGCGCTCCTTGGCACGATAACCTTTTCTAGTAAAAGGTCGTTTGGTCATTTTACCTTTGAGACATGACTCACACAGAGGTAAAGTACCATCTTCTAACTGGCTTAGAAGTCCGTTCTTAACCAATCTCCTAATCCTATTGAGATTTATGTGGCCAAGTCTCAAGTGGCAAAGATAGGTACTTTGAGAAACTTTCTGCCTTTTTGGTTGAGTCTCAACTGTTTTAAACATTTCATTGTTCAAAATAGCCCTAGACTCTATTGGTCTTAAAACATACAAATTCTTCAGCATTTTTGCAGAACAGATATCCGTACCCCTTTTAGTAATGAAAGCTTCATTCACAAAAAAAAGACACTGAATATCCTTGTTCTAGCAAACAAGAAATAGAAATCAAATTTCTTTTTACTTTGGGAACTATATATACATTATCTAATAACATATAGCGTTCCCTGGAGAAGAACATTTTAATATCTCCCACTGCTTTAGCTGAAATGAGCTCCCCAGTCCCAACTCTAAGAGTCATTTCCCCAGCATCCAACTGTTGCCAGGAGCTCATTCCCTCAAAGGAAGAGCATACGTGATGAGTGGCACCTGAATCAAGGATCCTGGCTGTATCATCATTTTCCACTATACACGTTTCAATGACTAATAAATCAAATTTATTTTCATTGAGATGTGCTAAGCAGTCTATGTCATATTCATCATGAACAATTTCAGATGAATTAGACATGTGGGCTTGAAAACCGTCCTCAGTTAAGACCAATTCCATGCAATTAATGTTTAAGTTCATTTTCTTAGTTGTATTAGAAATACCAGTCTTGTAATTGGCGTTATTCGAGGCATACAAAGAACGTTTCATGCTGAGAACAAACAAATTAACTTAATAAGTGATGTTGCATTAACACATTACACAAAATAATAGTATTATTTTAATCCAATAAATTTAGCAAAAGTAATGGTCGACCCATAGAGTAAACATTCATTTTGCAACGATACTTCAGAGGTTTAGAACAACAACTACCGTAGGGCAGTCAGCTACTCCTCCTCTGAATCGAGACAATCTCAGCCAATCCCTATTCCCAGAATAACTCATATTCCAATAGTTCTTATCTACCATTTTTTTCGGTCAGGAAATTATTAACACATTAACAATTTCCCGTAAGTGTGACCCTCCATTTTTCAGATCTCAGAGGTCGGCCCCAACAATGCTACCGTAGGGAAAGTCAAAGTTGGAAATGGACCTAAGAAACCCTATCCATTTCTGGAGTTTGCGTTGTTCTGACTCCCATGATCAATCCCTCCCTAGGGTGATCGCTCCCAGGGCGACTCGCAGGCAGATCATGGGGATCTCACGGTGCAACCTAATGGAGGAGACCGTAAGATACGTTGACACGTGTCCTGCTCCCACTTGCTATAAAATACTCCCTCATTCACCTTGATATTGATCCATGCAAACACCATCCGTAGGGGGTCACTCCCAAGGTGACTCGAGGCCAAGCATGGACCTCACGTTGTGAACTTTTGAGGACGTGAGAGCAAAACTTGATTTATGAAAATCTTGTTTTGATATATTTCCTCCCACTAAGTATTTTTATAATTATAGGGTCTATTACTTAGGTAAATTATGGCTAAATGAATCTATCTAAGTCTATGCCTTATGTAACTCTTATATGGAGGTCTTTAATCTAATGTCTTAGGTGAATTAAACTCTTTTAATTAACCTGGCAACATTGCATGCTAACATAACTATGGTTAATTCAACTCAAGTTCCGGGTCAGTTCCTAGGTAGCAGGTGTTCCGTAAACCGTCATCTTAAGTACCTCCAGCCTTAGACAGAACTTCATCGGGACAGTTCCTTGATAACCATAGTAATGTAAACTCTTTACCCTAAAGATCTAGGTGAATTAAACTCTTTAAAAACCCTAGTGACATTGCATGCTAACATTTAACTATGATTAATTCAACTCTGGTATTCTGGGTTAGTTCCTAGGTAGGAGGTGTTCCGTAAACCGTCATCTTAAGAACCCCCAGCCTTAGACAGAACTTAACCGGTGGAGTTCCCTTATAATCATAGTAATGTTTTTCCTACTTAGTCAATTAAAACTATTTTTAATTCTAAGTAAGAATAATTCTAATCCTATTAGAAATATGATCTTAGGTCTAATTAATTTTAAACATTTTAAAATTAATCTAATTTTCCTAAGATCCTATGTTGTCATACAATTCTTTGTTATAGGTTAACGGATTCTAAATTTTATAACACTTATAAAATATTAATGAATTAATCCTATAACTTGCTACTATGGTGACATAAATTAGCAATCGAATTCTAATTAATTTATAACCATACAATAGCATTTATGACATACATTAATATAACAATTATATTAAACTAAGGTAATGTCATGCTCAATGCATTTTAATTTTCATCAATTTAATATAACACTTTATATTAAACATCTATGAAAATAAAATTCATACATATTTCATACAATATAACATTTATAATAATAAATATGCATGAATATGCTTAACCTAAGGTGGGAATTTAAGCTATATGACATCCATAAAGCAAATAAATAGCAATTGAACCGGTTAATTTTGGCCCCTAGGATAAAATAAAGCATAAATTACAATAATTATAGCTAGATTCTATCCTAAAAGTCCTTCTGCAGCTACAAATGCTGGTCTAGACCGCCCGAACCGACACGAACCACTTCGAACCAACCACGAACCGAGCAAAATTCCACCTGAACCGGACCAAATCGGTCCCAGCGCAGATGGACAGTGTGAACCAGACCGCCAGCTACCTTGAACCACCTGAAACACATCATCGTGAAACCCTAACGCATGCCGCACATCGTGACAGCGTCGCGACACTGCGGCTTCTGTCTCGCCGTCTGCGTCTGCGAATCGAGACAGCGTCGTGATGCTGTTGCATCTGGAGCACTTTCTGGGCAAAAAACAGCGTCTGTTCTTCGTCTTTTTCTTCGATTTCAGCCGTGAATTCAACGTTTTTCATCTCATAAAAAACTTAATCTAGACCTGGACGTACAAAGGACTCGATTTTACATAAAATACCCGAAACACCAGGCCCTTACATGTTGGGTTTAATGTCCTATAAACTCGTAGTTTGTAAATCATTAAACATATTTTATTTCCAATAAAGACGTTATTGAGGTTATTCAGTAAAAGATGTTATTGAATATGTAAATTGCGAATGATTAACCTAAATCCAATAAACTAAGATCCTTGGCTATAAAATGAATACTTGAACTATATGTAGGGACATATCATAGGATCAAGTTCAAGTTTATAGTCAAAATAGTCTATAGTATAAGGATAAGGTTGGGTACCTTATCCTGGAGACACTATGGACGCGGCCCACTTTGTATTAAGTACAAACGATGAGATCCTAAATCGTTCATGTGGTGACATGCGAGTGGGGGCGTCCTATGCAATGAATTTGCATAAGACTGGACCACGAAATAAGTCACTTTCTCTTTATAACGTCGTTTACTGAAGAAACTGACTATTTCTCATAGATGACCTAGGTAACTCGTTCTTAATCCTGAGCTATCTATGAACTCCTGTTTATGCGAGATTATCCTTTGATTTGCATGGGTGAGAGTGGCCAGCATCGCCGACTCGACAAGCCTACCATTTTGGGGATAAGATCGAATAGATAGCTGGGGACATAGTTTCGCAAGACGGAATTCACTCCTACCTATTTCAGGGATAGCAGAGAGGTTGTTCTCTTAAGTACTAACTCCAGGACTTGAACAAGGGGCCCCACCCTCTCGTTGGATCGAGAGGAACTTAGGTTTGATGGTTGGACCGCAAACCGATTGTTCATTAGAGGATTAGTGGAACTTAAGGAACAAGAAGTACTATAGGGGTGTAACGGTTATTTGACCTAGCTATAGCTACGAACAACCTGTGAAGGAACGACTTACTAAACATGGTTAAATCAAGTGGACGAAAATATATCTATAGTGAGGGGAGTGCAACTATCGGGCTATAGTGGAGTGTCCCGGTAGTTAACGAATGTTGGATAACTTTGATAATGAGATTAGTCGGTTAGCCTCGAATCGTTGGAGCCCATGATCTATAGGTCCATTAGGTCCCCCTACTAGCTCATATCGGAATAAAGCTTAGAATATTTTGATAGGAAACTTTGAATCGTTCAAAAACGGGAAATAGGGTTTTATCGTAAAACATGTTCGACACAATGATTTAATTATGAATTAAATTAAGAATTGAGAGATGAAGTATTTAAAAGTGTTTTAAATACCATATATATGTATTAGGAATCATATATAATTCATGGCATTAGGTGATAAAGATTGATTGGATCAATCATATCAAAATTACTTGGAAATGTCCCAATTAATTGCCTAGAAATCAATTTCAATGTTGAATTGAATTTGAAATGAATTGAAAGCTGGAAATTCACAATTAGGATTCAATTCATAGTCGATTTAGTGGTTTTTCCACTCTTGCATAATGATACATAGTGGAAAACAACACAAACATGCATTAGATGCATGTGTTGTGAAGTAGACACCTAGAATCCACTTTGAGTTGCATCTTGACCATGTGGCTAAGTGTCATGAAGCTTGTCTTTGCATGGGAGAGGTCTATAAAAGGGGCTTGAATTAGATTCAAGAGGAGCAAGCTTTCATTTAGTGTTATGCTGCAAATTTTCTCCCTCAAATTCTCTCTCATTTCATCTCCTTCCAAAAGCTTGTACCATCAAGCATTCCCTTCCTATTTATTTCTTCTATAGACTCCCACAAGTCTTTCTAGGCTCAAGAGAATAGTAGGGAAGACACTAAAGGTTGTCCAAGAGAAGTTGGAGAAAGATAATATCACAAGGAGTTCCTTACAAGTGAGCATCAAAGAGGTTGGTACTCATTTACTCTCTTTTCTACCCTTTCTAGAACATGCATGCTTTAGGAGTAAAATTGAATGTCTTAAGTGCTTTAGATCTTCAATTGCTTCCGCATGTGTTATATGAACACCTTCATTACATGATCAAATCACATAAACAGAGTAAAATCTATAGCCATAAAATTAACCTAAACAAACCAATGCAAACCATACATACATTATGCATTAATCAATCCCACCAATAGCCAATGCAAATTTTGGAGAAACAAAATTAGATCTACGATCGGCTCTGATACCAATTGAAGGATTGGAATTCCGTAATTCCGTAAAGCGGAAACGTGATTGGAACCGATACGTAATTAATTTTGTATAATCTAAAATACCAATACATTGGTAATAATCTTAGAACTATTCTAAATTTATATTAAGGCTAAGCATACAAAAATATTAGATCTAAATCTAATTTATATAGTAACAAATTACTTACTCTTGTTGACGACTCAGATTAAATTCACCAACTGCTTGTGAAATAATCGCGAACTACAGCGAACACCACCACTATGGCTACACCGGTAGGACTCTGAGACTTCTAGAGGCAGGAGACTGGTGGGAGTTTAGAGGGAGCCTTCAGGGGAATTCTCTAAGAGTAGGACAATGAATGGGATGCCTTTCACCCCACCCCCGGGGTCATATTTATAGGAAAAAAGGCCAAGACCTTTTCCTAATAGGAAAAGGTCATGAATAAGATCAAATCTATTATCTTATTCATATCTAATTTTATTAATTAATTAATTAATTACCCAATTAAATATCACATATTTAATCTTAGGGATTTTATTAAATTATTTATATTAATATGAATCCAATTCATATTAATTATTTGAACTCTTTCAAATATTTTCTCTCAATAATTAATTTTGAAATTAATTCAAAATTATATTATAAAGTTTCATAAACTTTATATTATAATGTATCAATATACATTATATGATTCCCCTAAATAAATTGAACACTTTCAATTTACAATTTATACTTAATTGCCTCAAGTTTCTTTACGAGCTACCGATGGGACGTAATGGACCTACAGACTAGAAGCTCCAACGATACGAGACTAATTGGCTAAACTCATTAACCAAGTTAGTCAACATTCGTTAACTGTGGGTCACTATACTAAAGACCCACAGCTGCACTCTTCTCATTGTGAATATTTCTGTGTCCACGGATATCGACCAATGTAGTAAGTCAATCCTTCACGTGTGTTCGTAACACCAGCTGGATCAAATTACCGTTTTACCCCTAGGTTACCTCTAGTTCCTTAAGTACCACTGATCCCTCTAATGAACAAGTTGTTTAGGGTCCAACCACTAAACAGGAGTTCCTCTCGGGCCAGGAGAGGACGACGCACCTTTGTTCAAGCCCCGGATTCAGCCCTTAGGGGAACACACATATACTTACCCCAATAGGGGAAGGAGTGAATTCCATCTTGTACTGTTATGTTCCCAGCCCCCATTCGGTCTTCCACTGAATTGTTAGGATTATTGAGTCGGTGAACTGGCCACTCTCACCTATACAAATCTAAGGACAATCCCTCTTGAAAGGAGTTCATAACAGACTCAGGATTGAGATTGAGTTACCTAGGTCATCCTATTGAAATAGAAACCTAAACTAGTTAACGACATTACATCTAGTGGTTACTATTTCGCGGTTCAGTCTTATGTAAACTCTTTGCATAGAATACCCCCACCCACATGTCTCCTACATGGATGCTTTGTATCATTGCATCTGTATCCAATACAAGGTGGGTCGTATCACATAGTGTCACAAGGATAAGGTACCTAGCCTTATCCCTATACTATATGTAATACCTGTTTCTATGTGTAGATATATATATATTAATAATAATAATAATCAATTGGTTGGGTTACAATTGGTTTAAAAAAAAAAAAAGAAATAAGAAGCTTTAGTTTAAAAAAAAAATAGAAAAAAAAGAGAGAAACCAAAGCTAATTCCGTTAGAAGCTTTGGTTTACACAAGTTTTATTATTAATAAAAAAAAAATGAAACCAAAGCTTCCAACGGAAGCTTTGGTTTAAGCAAGATTTAGATTAAAAAAAAAAAAAGAAAAAAAGAAAAAGAATAGATGAAAACCAAAGCTTCCGTTGGAAGCTTTGGTTAAAACAAGAGTTTGAATAAAGAAAAAAAAAAGGGTAAGACAAGGTTCTGTGAAGCCCACGAAAAAGAGAGAAAAAGAGAGAAAGAGAGGAAGATGGAGAGAACTTGGAGAAATGGCTATTTTGAGAGGAGGTTGAGGTATTTTTAAGCTATTCTTGAAGGGAAAATCAAGGAAGGAAGCTCAAACTTTGGATTGGAACCTTGGGTAAGTTCTCTAACTCATGATTTAAGTTTCTCATGGGTTGTAGAGGTTAGATTAGTAGATTCTTTTGTGGGTTTTTCTTCCTTTGGGTGGAAACTTCATGGGTTAGCTTGAAAACTAAAGTGAAGGTAGTTGTTGTGTTGAAAAAAGGAGAAATTTGATGGAATCCATGTAATTGTTGTAAAAATAATTGAAAGAGGCTTATTTGCAAATTGTTAAATTGCAAGTTCTTTACAAAAAATTGGAATACTAGTGAGGTTTCATGGAAAGGAAGATGAAAAGGAAGGAGCGGAATGAAGCTTTTTATAAAGAGGTGTGCAATGGAGTTATTGGAAAACCATATTTTAGAAATATGATAACATTTACATGGTAGTTGGAGGCTAAGCTCATGGAAATTATAGTTATTCCAAGTGTTAAAGGGGAACCTAAAGCTTGGTATAATTTGGTGTTGTGTTCTAATTTGGGGATTTAAAAGTTGTTAATACTTGGGTAATTATTATTTCAGGTCAAACAGAGATCGGGACCGCCTACGACCCAAACTTCTTTCATCAATAGTATAGTGAGTGGTTATTCTTCAAAATACTTGTCTTATTTAGAAATTAATGAAATTTGAGTTTGAAGTCAATTATGATATATATGTATATATATATGTATATATTTGTACAAATGAGTTGGTTGTCGAGGATTATGATAATTTCTAAGACTATTGTAGAAAGGCGACTTATGGTTTTGAAGCTTTAAGATTTTAGCCTATCGGCAAAGGCCCAAGTTCTTTTGAAATTTTACGATCATATAACTACACATTTCAAATATTTGAAAGTTTAAAAGTGAATGAAGTGTTTGAAATATGATTTGCTTGAGATGAGAAACTTAATTAATTTCAATGTTTTATTGATGTCAAGCACTTAACTATGGCATGGAAATTTCTCAAATATGATCCTTGGTTTACAATGCATTCTTTTAAAACGACTATAACGCTAGTGTGGGTTGATAGCTTGTAACTATAATGTTGACATTGTTTTCAAACCACTAGAGATTGTACCCATGGTGAGTTCCCAATGCACTTGCGTGAATGTGTTTCCGTGGTGTATATATGATATGTATGAGGTCTTTGGGACCCACTTCGACACACACATAGGCTTTGGGCCGTGTGTCGAGGTGTTTTGCCCTTTTGGGGGTTGCTCTGCGCGCGTATGACCAGGATAGCTCTGCCACACATCTTGAGATTACTCGATGTGTGGTATGACCAGATTTGCTCTGCTACATATCTTGAGACTACTCGATATGTAGTATGACCAGTTGCTCTGCTTTATACGTCGAGTTTCTCCGTATATAGTATGACCAGTTTCGGGTACAACTATTAGTGATGGAAAAACTTCTCATAGCCCATGATGGTTTATCTTTCCAAATGCTTATGTTACAGTGTTTTCGATTTTAGGCATTTCACGTTTTTACTTGCAAGAGACTTTATCAGGTATCTCAAGGTTTTATTCATAAAGAATCTATATTGGTTGTTAAATTATGATTGCAACTATGTTTGTCATGAGTTCCTAAAAAGTCATATCTTATCTCTTTTTATATATAAATTTTCACCACTCACTGGGCTTATTAGCTCACCCTTTTTCTTTCTAAACTTTTTCCACCAGGTAGTAGTTGAGTTCCTGACGAGCCTACCAGAGTTGATATCTGCCACCAAACTCAATAGGTTGCATGTCATTTTGCATTATTTATAGATGTATCTTTTTTTTTTTTTGTAACTAGAATGGCTAGCATCTTCATGGTGATGTATGATCATGGTTGATAGGGTGGTTTTGTGATTGAAAACTATATGTTGTTTTGTGTAGTTTGACTATACCATGGTTGTAAATTCTGAACTGACTTGGGAGCTGGTGTTGGATTTTATATTATGATTATTTGGGAGTGTTAAATCTTGTTTTCAGGTGGGTTAGATATCCAAATTTCAGGGGAAACTCTGCCGAAATTTTTATGATTTCTTTTTATTTAAGAAACCATTGCTAGCCATGTTTTGAAAAGTCTTGTTCATAGTCAATCCAGTTCATGCATAGTTGACAATGAAGTTTGTAGTTAGTTGGGATTTCATTGTCAACACGTCACGTCCGAGGTTGGTTAGGATAATCTGGGGCGGGGCGTGTCACTATAGACCTTTTAGGTTGTTACTTGGACACCGATCCCCGTATGTCCCCACATACTAGTCCAGGTTTCATTTAAAAAACATTGGATCTTAGTTTATTGGATTTAGGGTTTATTAATGCAAACTCGATTTATTCAATAACCAAATTACTGAATCACTCAAATAACGCTTTATTAAGATCGATTAATCTGTTTCATTTACTATCTACGAGTTTTAGGGCATAAAACCCAACAGAGGGGACTCAGAAAAGAAATATTAACAAAACTACTATTAACAGTGGAAGCTTACCAATTAATCCAAGCTTGATCTATACTCCTTAGAGACCCTTTTTTATTTTATTTTTCATTGCCATATCTGAAAATATTATTAGTTGGTTTCTCCTGTCTCTCAAGCTACTACTTAGAAAAGAATTACATCAAACAAGCATGCGGTAGGCACTACTTAACAAAGGAAAAAAAAAGAGGAAAATCTTTATGATTCTCCAAAAAAGTCTCCAACCAGAACATCATTAAAAAAAATTCCAAACAACAAGATTCAACTAGACATAAATAGAGGAATCAAAAATAGAAAAAAAAAAGCAATTAAACCACAATAAAGTTTGTAAAAGTTCATTAGGGTAAACAAAATGAAAGTGGAAAACTTTTCAGAATCTTGGGCTCTGTCGTTCTCAATTTCCTCTTTTACCACAGCTAATAGCTTAGCTTCTTAGAGCTCCAACCCAAAATATCCCTCTCATTTCCTACCGAAACATCGACAACAACACAAAATTCAAAATATAAAAACCTCAAATCCTACCGCATAAGATCAACTCAGTAACAAGAATCTAAAATTCCTAAGCCACTTCAAATGGAAAAGACAACAATACATCACTGATAATACCAGTAATCAGTCGAGGATTTGGGTAAGAGTCATCGTTAAAAGATTTAATCGGGCAGCAGGTCGTCGAGAATGGTTTCAAAACGAAGCGAATGGAGTTTGGAGGAAGGCCTTCAATATTAAGGATTAAGCAGGGGTTATAGTCGGTGGTGAGAAAGATGACATCTAGGCCGATGTCGGAAAGCAGATCCACAAGAAAAAAAAAGTGTTTAATGTTTCCAAACTTCACAAAGTAAACTGCATCACCTGAGGTTTCGCTATCATCGACGGCTAGAGGCGATGGAGGAGAAAAATGAGAAGTATATGCCTTTCTACTAGGGTTTTGTGAGAAAAGTGAGAGTAGAGACTGATTTTTTCTTTTTCAATTTAGTTTTTTAAGTTTAAACCCACTTTCAAAAATCAGGGTCACCAACTCATTTTTCAATGGTCTGTCATTGTATGTATGCGTGCATTTGTTAAGTCCGTCATCATTTGTTGTAGTGTTATAATGTTGAGCAAAGCCCAACATTGTATCTCAATTTCATTTTTTTTTCAAAAACTTCCGCGTTTTTTTTTTCGTCTGTCATTATTTATCCGTGCATTTTTTCTTGACCGTCATTATAACGCTGTTTTGTAGTAGTGTAGTTATGGATGCACATACTCAGATTGTAGCGTGTGTTACCTTGTACTCCATGAACTAAATTTACTTAGGTGTTGGTTAGGATCTATGTAATTGTCGTGCTTCATACTGTATGCAATTTATATTGATTTGAGCATCTTGATTATTTGTTGTGCGTATTACTATTTTGTGCTCGCCTGGCCAGCCGGTATGAATACCACCTCTTAGTTTCAAGGATGATTTGAGTGGTGTGTGGCATTTAATCACACTAGACCATTATGTGTTGGTGGACGCCAGTGACTGAGTTAGAGATAACCAGTCGCCTAGTGTTTGATTGATAGAGCGTCATTGGAGTTGAAAGACATTCCAAAAAATCCAGAGTTCCGGGAGGATCCTACTGATAAGACTGCAGGAGAATTTCCTAATCAATATAATTGCTAGAGCATCTTTTTAAACAATTACAGAAATCTTAACCAACGCCTGTTTCCAATCTGTCTACTTTATCCGTTTACATTCTGCTCTGTTATTTCTTTTGCTTCAGTATTATTTCAAAATCAATCATTTTAACAACCTTGAAACCATTAAAAAGCTACACAAGATAGGTAGAGTGAAAGCTATTCAAAACCTCGTGGATACGATAAATTACTTATCACTTGTTGCAGACTATGTGCACTTGCATAGTATTCTAGAGAGCATTTTTACCATATTTTTATCCCACTGTAGAAGGCAACATCGAGCAACAAAAATGATTTATCAAAATAAAATCTCGCTCGGTTCTTTTTCTTCCTCTAGTCCTCCTGACCAGCATCTTCATCCTCTTCTCCTTCTCTTTCTATCGGCGGTGGTGGGATTCAGGGGTTCAACAAATCATCAGGCAATACCTGGAAGGCTTGATATGGCTTGGAAAAGTTTGATTGCAGCGCCTTCCTTAACGTGGCATCCCTCCGTTTAACATAAGTCCAGTATGTCTGAGCTTGCCTTTCAGCAAACTCCTACCTACTGGCTGAAGTTGGAGTTGTTCTAAAATCTGATGGATGTCGCACACCAACCCGCCTTGTCGCGCTTCTTGAGTCCTCTGAAGCCTCGTCGGGTTAGATGTGTCTATAATTCCCTTATCTAGTAGGATAACATCTTCAGCACTCTCTGGAACCCCTGCTCTTTGCCAAGTATAGTTATTGTGTTCGAAAATAAAAGCTTGCCCACCTTCTTTCGCCGCAACCAAAAATTTCACTGGCGATCACCTTACCAACATCGATACTCAAAGACCTCAAAATTGCAAAAACTAACAGCACACGATCGCGGGAGACAGTGGAGTCATGGGTTGTCGGCAGAAGACGCAACTTAACGAAGCCCAGCCAGGTGTTTGCTTCGCTCTTCAAATAAGCGGCCTGAAAAGTTTGCTTCTCTGTCTTCAACAACCTCCATTGGACCCCTTCTATTCCTACTTCCCTAACAGCTGCATTCAACTACTCATTAGATGGCGCTGCCACCATCTCATTGTAACCGGCATGGGGGAAGTCTTGAAGATTAAATAAAGAATTAATCACACCTGGGCTCCAATCCACAGCGACTCCTCGAACAATTGCCTGGAAGCCTTCTTCTTCGTCAATATTCGCATAAAATTCGCGAACTATATTTGAGTTTACTGGCTCCAAAAACTGCTCCCATCCGTGATTAGTAATCCCTGCTCACAGAAAGTGCGGTAGGTCATCTCCAAATCCTCTTTCAAAAAGAAAATCCCTTTTCAGCATTTCTAAGTATTTTGCTTTGGCAATGTTGTTGACGAAGCATTCGTATGGCAGCCTCGGTTCCTCAATTTCTTCTTCCGCTGCTTCGGCTGTTGCTTCGGCAACTCCTTTGCCTCTGTCTTCTCCTTGCTTCACCATGGCTTCCTCTCCAGCTTTCTTTTCAGTCTCTTCCTTCTCTTGATCCTCTTTTTCTGTGTTTTCCTTCTCTGATTCTGTTGTTGGCGAGGATGGGGTGTCCGTCCGAACCCTCTTAATTCGTCCACCTTCTCCCTGAAACTGCTGTTCTTGAATTTCTTGACGATCCCCTTGCTCTGGCACATCTTCTGCGTGCTTATCTTGTATTTCCTGCTGAGTTTCGACAGGTTGGTCTCCTTGCTCTGGACCTTTTCCTTCTTCAGGGCCTACTGGTTGCTCTTCCCCAGCCACTTCCTCTGCAACATCCTCAATTACTTTTTGCAGAATCTCTGTGACCTCAGCCTGTTGTTGTCTTCTAAACCGCTTGGCCTCTCTTTCCTCAGGTGTTCTTATTCTCTTCGCTTTCTTTTTCGATGCCTCCGGTGTCACTGACACTTCTTCCTCCTCAACCTCCCTTTCTCTCCTACCTCTCGTCTTTGCCATTCAAGAACTCAACGAATTTTCGCACACACAGCAACAGAAGAAAATAGAAGGCAAGGAACGATTGCAAGATGAAGATGAAATGAAAAGAAAAACGTACCAGGGCTTGATTTAAATAGGGCTCTAGCACTTAGAATCCTAACCGAAAGATATTCCTCCATTAATAAAATATTACCGTTTAAGTTGCATGCAATCATGGAAATTTAATCCCAATAAACGGTACAAATCGCCCCGTGGTAAATGCTTGATGTGCTAGTTAGGCTAGATCGTTGGATCTACACTGCACGATACATGGAAGCACCAGATGCTCCACGCGTTTTACTTGCCCACAGAAAGATTAAATTCCAAACGGTAAAAATATTTAATTCTCAACCAATCCGATTATAATCTGACGAAATATTTTGATCCTAACCAAAAGATTGTGAAAACAAACTGATCTTCAAAATATATTCTTCTAGAAGGATCTTTTATCCGGAAGTTCAAATTAAAATTTCAAACTGCCAAAAATCAAATCAAATCTTATTTTGCCGAATAAATTAAGAAATACATTATTATAAACCTAATCTATACAGAAATTAAAATCAAAATACAACTAAATCAAAACAAAATAATCCGATTAAATTAAAAATTAAATCGGCCAAGTTCAAAATAATTAAACCGAAAATAAAATCCAACGAAAATTAAAAATACCAACGAATTAAAATAAATCAGATAAAATTAAAATAAACAAAATCTAATTAAAAATAATTCAAATCACAATAAAATAAAATCGCAACAATCATTGGGAGCTAAAAATATTGCAATATGAAATGCTCCCGCAAAACCCTTGCTTGCTCATTCTTCAGCCAATTTTATGGAATGATATTTTGAACGAAATTCCTCTCCCCAGTAATGCTTCGCTCACTGTTCACTAACCTTCACACTCGTCCATCTTTGTCATCTCTAAAAATAATTGCTCCATGAGGAAAAACTTCAATCACAACAAATGGTCCAAACCATTTTGATTTTAATTTTCTTGGAAACAATTTCAATATAGAGTTGTACAATAAGACTCTTTGACCCTTAACAAATTCCTTAGGCTTCAACTTCTTATCATGCCACCGTTTTGTTTTCTCTTTATACATTTTCGCTTTCTCATAAGAAAATTGGCGAAACTCCTCTAACTCATTAAGCTGCAACATTTTAATTGCACCTGCACGACTTAAATCAAAACTCAATTTTTTTAGAGCCCAAAACGTTTCATGCTCAAGCTCTAACGGTAAATGGCAAGCCTTTCTATATACTAACTTATAGGGAGACATGCCTAAAGGAGTCTTATAGGCTGTCCTATAAGCCCAAAGAGCCTTATCTAACCGAAAAGGCCAATCTTTCCTAGATGGATGGACTACTTTCTCTAATATAGATTTAATTTCCCTATTAGTAACTTCAGCTTGACAATTTGCTTGCGGGTGATAAGGTGTAGCTATCCTATGCTTAACTCCATACTTCTCTAAATGTTTAGTTAACACATTATTCACAAAGTGTGTACCCTCATCGCTCACAAGAGCCCTAGGTGTCCCAAACCGTGCAAAAATGTGCGATTGAAGAAACCTCGACACCGTCTTAGCATCATTCTGATGACATGCAATGGCCTCCACCCACTTGGACACGTAGTCAACTGCCAACAAAATAAACACATTACCATTAGAAGGGGGAAATGGCCCGATAAAATCAATACCCCATACATCAAATAATTCTAATTCTAAAACATAAGTAAGAGGCATTTCATCTCTAGGTCCTAAATTTCCTCTTCTTTGGCAAGCATCACATTGCTTGTAAAACCAATGGGCATCCTTAAATAAAGAAGGCCAGAAGAATCCACATTGTAAAATCCTCATAGTTGTCCTCTGACCGCTGAACTGACCTCCATACGGGGAAAAGGGACATTCCTCCAGGATTTTATTTGCTTCATCACATCGAATAATACCATCAGAACACTGTTTATACATAAATGGCTCATCCCAATAAAAGAACTTTGCATCATGCCTAAACTTTTGCAGCTGCCTCTTATCCATATCAATAGGAGTGACTCCCTGTACCAGAAAATTAGCTATATCCACATACCAAGGAGTACTATGTGTCACAATTGCACACTTTCGTATTCGGGATGGGCGATTGTGCGGCACTTGTGCTAACCCGGCGGGCAAGTCAGTCGTACCAAAAATCACAAATCGCAGACAACTTCGATGTAGGGTCAAGCCTCCGCTCACGTTTCAAGAGAAAATTGGTTTTATAAAACTTGAGAGAGAAAAAGCATTGAAAACATCTTTAAAAGAAAGCATTGAATACAAGGGTGCAAGAAAGCTTGATTGCAAGAAAGTATACAATGCTTGGTAGGGGGGAGGTTTGATGACTATTTGGTCCCCCCTACGGTACATTTTGAAGCATTTTTACTATGGCAGGAGTGAACATGCAAAGTAGCGAGGAGTCATACGCCCCCAAAACTAGTTACAACAAAAAGGAAACAACAAAACTAATTACATGGCATTAAAACATGATGGTTGAGGATGGTTTAGGCATGCGGTCATAGGCACAACTCGCCCTGGAAAAGCATGCCCAAGACATTCTCCCCCATTTAAACTGTTGACAACCCTGTCAACTGACGGAGCTTGAACTTTTCGATCTTCTGCGTCCAGGCTTCTAGGTCTTCAACTCGTTCCCAACTTGTTTATTCCGTAGGGAGGTCCTTCCACTTGACACAGAATTCCTGGATCCTCCGTACGGGTTTTCCAGTCTTCCTGACTCGCTCGTCCAAGATCTCTTCAACTTCTTTGTCTTCTTTCTGTTTGAGGTCAATACTAGGTCGAACAACGACATTACGACGATCGTCATCTAGATCGGGATAATAGGGTTTTAAGTTGCTCACATGAATTACTAGATGAATTGTCATCCATGCAAGCAACGCCACCCTATAAGACGTGGTCCTGATCTTCTTGAGGACTTCTATAGGTCCTTCATACTTTCGCACGAGTCGCTGATCTTTTCGGCTGCAGAATCGAATCTGTTCGGGTCTCAGCTTTATAAGGACTTGGTCTCCAACTCGAAATTCAAGGGGGCGACGCTTCTTGTTCGCCCACTTCTTCATTCGCTTGGAGGCTTTCTCCAAGTAGGCTTGGGCAATGTCAGTGGTCTGTTTCCACTCTTTTGTAAAATTATGGGCATGTGGATTCTTCCCTGCATAAGGATGGTCAATAATATGAGGTAGGGAAGGTTGTATGCCGCTAACAATTTCAAAAGGGTTATTTCCTGTAGATGAACTTGTTTGGCAATTGAAACAAAACTGAGCCACATCTAGCAATTGGACCTAGTTCTTCTGTCGAGCATTAACAAAGTGGCATAGATATTATTCAAGCATACAGTTGAATCTTTCGGTCTGACCATCGGTCTGTGGGTGATAGCTTGAGGATATGTTCAAACTCGTCCCCAAGAATGTGAATAATTTCGTCCAAAAGGTGCCGATAAAACGACCGTCTCTGTCACTCACAATACTCGATGGAATGCCACAAAGCTTGACAACGTGTTTGAAGAATAGTTGGGTCGTCAATTCTGCTGAACATTGCTTGGGGGTTGCCACAAAAGTTGCATACTTCGAAGATCGATCGATGATAACCAGGATTGCTTCGTGGTCCCCTACCTTCGGGAGGTGAGTGATGAAGTCCATGGAGACACTCTCCCAAGGCCTGGATGGAACTGGTAAAGGTTCGAGGAGCCCCGACACCTTCTCTTTCTCAACTTTGTCTTGCTGGAATATAAGACAAGTCTTCGTGTACTGCATAATAACATCTCGCATGTTTGGCCAGAAGTACCCTTTCTTCAGAAGGGCATAAGTATGCTGCCATCCAGGATGACCTGCCCATAGAGTGTCATGACACTCATACATTAGTTTCTTTCTCAAGTCCCCTGCTCGGGGAACATATAATCAATTCCCTTTCGTCATCAGCAAATCATCCTCGACCCACAACGTCTTGGTCTTTCCGACTTTGGCTAAGGACACGACAGTTTGGGCTGAGGAGTCTTTCAATAATTTTTCTTTGATGATGTCGCACATGGATCCGTCAACCTTACTTGTATGTATAGGAGCGAGCATGCACAGGGCTGCATGCTCACCCTTTCGACTCAGGGCGTCTGCTACTTGATTGCTCTTTCCTTTCTTGTGCTCAACTCTGAAATCGAACTCAGCCAAGAACTCTTCCCACCGCGCATGCTTTGCGGTCAACTTTGACTGAAAGAAGAAATGATAGATAGCAATATTGTCGGTTCTAACCACGAAGCGTGATCCCAACAAATATTACCTTCAGGCCCTCAGGCAATGGACAACAACCAACATCTTTTTCTCGGAGACAATGTACCTCATTTCAACACTATTCAACTTGCGGCTCTCGTAGGCGATAGGGTGACCTTCCTGGAGAAGTACGCCCCGGAGAGCAAAGTCAGACGCATCGGTCTCGAATTCAAATGGTTTTGTTACATCCACCAATCCGAGGACAGAGCCCCTCGTCATGGTGGTCTTGAACTCTTCAAAAGCCCTCTGACATTCGTCTGACCAATGCAAGGTTACATTATTCTTCAATAATTTTGTTAGTGGAGCAGCTCGTCGGGAAAATCCTTCGATGAACCGAGGATAATAGTTTACCAAACCCAAGAATGAACGAAGTTCGGTCATAGAAGTAGGAACTCTCCATTCTTGGATGGCTTTCACCTTGTCACTGTCCATACTGATGCGGCCATATTCAATCACATGGCCCAAGAAGTTTATGTGTTGTTGCGCGAAAGCACATTTATCTCTCTTTACATATAGTTGATTCTGCCAAAGCTTGTCAAAGACGAGACGTAAGTGTACTCGGTGCTCCTCTAGCGTAGGGCTGTATACGACTATGTCGTCCAGATAAACCACTATGAATTGGTCAAGGTACTCATGAAAGACCTGATTCATCAACGTACAGAAACTGGCTGGCGCATTCGTCAAGCCAAAGGGCATCACCAGAAATTCAAAAGCCCCATATCTCGTAACGCATGTGGTTTTAAACTCATCACCTTCGGCAATGCGAACTTGATAATATCCCGATCGGAGGTCTAACTTGGTGAAGTATCTAGCCCCGTGTAACTGGTCAAATAGGTCAGATATTAGAGGCAGTGGGTACTTGTTTCTCACTGTGACTTTGTTCAGGGCCCTATAGTCGATACATAAACACAAGGTCTCATCCTTCTTCTTCTGAAACAACACGGGAGCCACATAGGGCGCTTTTGCAAGACGGATCAACCCTGCACTTAGGAGTTCGTCTAGTTGTTTTTTCAACTCGGCCAATTCAGGTGGTGCCATCCGATATGCATTTTTCGCTGTAGGTTTGGTTCCTGGTAGGAGCTCAATCTCGTGGTCAATCCCCCGCCGAGGGGGCAAGGCCTTTGGCAGACTATCTGGCATTACATCTGTAGGATTGGAATTCCCTAATTCCGTTAGCGGAAGTGTAATTGGGACCGTTCGTAGTTAATTTTGTTTCCAAAAATACTATTACATTGGCAAAAAACATAGAACAAATTCTATAGAAACTTAAATCTAAGCATACAAAATTTAGATCTAAATCTATAATAAAGAAAAGAGAAGCAAACCTCCGTTGACGTCTCTGAAAATCAAGAATGATTCTTGATTGCTTTGCAACAACGAAGAACACCACCATTTGATCTTCCCGCTATAACTCTGAGATTAGGAACGTAGTTGTGGGACTACCTGATCTTGAATGGGAAAAACTCTTAGAGAGAAAAATTCTCTCTAGAGTTCTTTAGTTGAGAGAATGAGAGGGAGGCTAGAATGAGACCGTAGGGCTACGGTTCTCATAACATTTCCTTTTATAAGAGAGGAAAGCCTAACGTGAGGTTAGGAAACAATCTTGACCGTTAGATCAAGATCAATTAATTAATTGATTAAACCAATTAATAAAATGTTAATTAATTAATCATACTAATTAATTAAATGTTAATTAATTAATCATATTAATTAATTAATCTCATGCACATTTAAATCTTATTTAAATGTAATTTCCTCACATAATATATTTTAATTAAACTTAATTAAATCAAATTTAATTAATTCAATTAAACTAATCAATTAATTAATTTCAATAATTAATTAATTTCACAATTAATTAAATATCTCCCATATTCAATTAATTACATATTAGAATCATATTCTAATAATTCCCTCATAGACTATAGTTTAATTAAATCTTATTTAATTTAAACTAAATTGAATAATTAATTAATTCATATTCTAATTAAATACCATATATTTAATCAGACATATATTTGAACTCTTTCAAATATATCAACGTCTCAATATAATAAAGTTTAATCTCAAATTAGCTTTTATATTTTAATGCATCACTATACATTATATTAATTTGTATCTCATACAATTAACTTAATTCCCAATATGAATTTGAACTATTCAAATTGTCTCAAGATATATTTGTTCCTAATTACTCTTTACGAGCTAGCAGGGGGACCTAATGGACCTAGAAGCTCCAATGATATGAGGTTAACCGATTAAACTCATTAATCAAGTTAACCAATATTCATTAACTGTGGGTCATTCCACTAAAGACCCACAGCTGAACTCTTCTCATTGTAGAACATTTTTGTGTCCATGGATATAGACCTATACTGGTAAGTCAATCCTTCACGAGTGTCCGTAATCACAGTTGGGTCAAATTACCGTTTTACCCCTGTGTTACATCTGTCTACTTAAGTATCAGTGATCATCTAATGAACGACCTGTTTATGGCCCAACCAATAAATAGAAAGTCCCTCTCGGGCAAGTGAGAGGGCGGGATCCCTTTGTTCAAGTCTCGGAGTCACCACTTAAGGGAACACTCATCTACTTCTCTTAGAAGTGGGAAGGGGTGAATTCCTTCTTGTGTTGTCATGCCCCAGCCTCCCACTCAGTCTTGTCCCCAAAACGGAAGACATATTGAGTCGGCGTATTGGCCACTCTCACCCATGCTAATCAAAGGATAATCCCTCATGAGAAGGAGTTTCTGACACACTCAGGATTAAGACTGAGTTACCTAGGTCATCCTATTGAAACAGTAACCTAACTAGTTAACGGTGTTACAACTTATGGTTGACTATTTCATGGTCCGGTCTTTTGCAAACTCATTGCATAGGATACTCCCGCTTGCATGTCTACTACATGGACGCTTTGGATCAATACGTCTGTATCAAATACAAATCGGGTCGTATCTCAAAGTGTTACCAGGATAAGGTACCCAACCTTATCCTTGTACTATAGACCTTTTAGGTTGTTACTTGAACATCAATCCCTGTATGTCCCCACTGTTGGGTTTAATGTCCTATAAACTCGTAGTTTGTAAATCATTAAACATATTATATTTCCAATAAAGACGTTATTGAGGTTATTCAGTAAAAGATGTTATTGAATATGTAAATTGCGAATGATTAACCTAAATCCAATAAACTAAGATCCTTGGCTATAAAATGAATACTCGAACTATATGTAGGGACATATCATAGGATCAAGTTCAAGTTTATAGTCAAAATAGTCTATAGTATAAGGATAAGGTTGGGTACCTTATCCTGGAGACACTATGGACGCGGCCCACTTTGTATTAAGTACAAACGATGAGATCCTAAATCGTTCATGTGGTGACATGCGAGTGGGGGCGTCCTATGCAATGAGTTTGCATAAGACTGGACCACGAAATAAGTCACTTTCTCTTTATGACGCCGTTTACTGAAGAAACTGACTATTTCTCATAGATGACCTAGGTAACTCGTTCTTAATCCTGAGCTATCTATGAACTCCTGTTTATGCGAGATTATCCTTTGATCTGCATGGGTGAGAGTGGCCAGCATCGCCGACTCGACAAGCCTACCATTTTGGGGATAAGATCGAATAGATAGCTGGGGACATAGTTTCGCAAGACGGAATTCACTCCTACCCTTTTCAGGGTTAGTAGATAGGTTGTTCCCTTAAGTACTAACTCCAGGACTTGAACAAGGGGCCCCACCCTCTTGTTAGATCGAGAGGGACTGAGGTTTGATGGTTGGACCGCAAACCGATTGTTCATTAGAGGATTAGTGGAACTTAAGGAACAAGAAGTACTATAGGGGTGAAACGGTTATTTGACCTAGCTATAGCTACGAACAACCTGTGAAGGAACGACTTACTAAACATGGTTAAAACAAGTGGACGGAAATATATCTATAGTGAGGGGAGTGCAACTATCGGGCTATAGTGGAGTGTCCCGGTAGTTAACGAATGTTGGCTAGCTTAGATAATGAGATTAGTCGGTTAGCCTTGAATCGTTGGAGCCCATGATCTATAGGTCCATTAGGTCCCCCTACTAGCTCATATCGGATTAAAGCCTAGAATATTTTGATAAGAAACTTTGAATCGTTCAAAAACGGGAAATAGGGTTTTATCGTAAAACATGTTCGACACAATGATTTAATTATGAATTAAATTAGGAATTGAGAGATGAAGTATTTAAAAGTGTTTTAAATACCATATATATGTATTAGGAATCATATATAATTCATGGCATTAGGTGATAAAGATTGATTGGATCAATCATATCAAAATTACTTGGAAATGTCCCAATTAATTGCCTAGAAATCAATTTCAATTTTGAATTGAATTTGAAATGAATTGAAAGCTTAAAATTCACAATTAGGATTCAATTCATAATGGATTTAGTGGTTTTTTCCACTCTTGCATAATGATACATAGTGGAAAACAACACAAACATGCATTAGATGCATGTGTTGTGAAGTAGACACCTAGAATCCACTTTGAGTTGCATCTTGACCATGTGGCTAAGTGTCATGAAGCTTGTCTTTGCATGGGAGATGTCTATAAAAGGGGCTTGAATTAGATTCAAGAAGAGCAAGCTTTCATTTAGTGTTATGCTGCAAATTTTCTCCCTCAAATTCTCTCATTTCATCTCCTTCCAAAAGCTTGTACCATCAAGCATTCCCTTCCTATTTCTTTCTTCTATAGACTCCCACAAGTCTTTCTAGGCCCAAGAGAATAGTAGGGAAGACTCTAGAGGTTGTCCAAGGAGCATAGGAGAGGCAAACACCACAAGGAGTTCCACATAAGTGAGCTACAAAGGTTGGTGTTCTCTCAACTCTATATTCTGTCTTTTATAGAACATGCATGCTTTAGGAGCAAAATTGAATGTCTTAAGTGCTTTCGATCTTCAATTGCTTCCGCATGTGTTATATGAACACCTTCACCCACAGACTAGTTCAAGTTACATACAAACAACCTTGGATCTTAGTTTATTGGATTTGGGTCAAATTGTGCAATAATTAACAATAACACTTTATTGTAGAAACTCAATAACAAGTATACAATTTGTTTACATTCACTGTCTACGAGTTTTAGGGCATAAAACCCAACAACATCAACATATTCTTGCAAGACGTCACTAACTTCTGGTGGGACTTCTTCCGCCGTAGAGGGTTCTTCGACCATCGGGTTGGCCATGAAGGTGGGTTCATCACGACTAAGGCCTTTGTTTAACTGTAAGTCCAAAATCATTCTCATACTGATGGGTTGCTTGATACTCGCTGGAACTACGGTGGGACTGTTATCAATGACAATCATACATTTGGCGAGTGGTAAAGGGATCACCTTATGCTCTAAGAGAAATTCCATTCCCAATACCACGTCGAAATCATCCATGCGAACCACTACAAGGTCCACATTACCTGTCCACTTGCCCAACTTTAATGGAACCTTTTTGGAAGTTCCCACAATGGGTAAGGCTTCAGAATTAACTGTTTTCATCTTGCCAGAGTATTTCTCAATCTTTAATTGTGGGTTGCGCCAGAATCAATAATGGTACCCTTAGCAAGCCCACCATTGATGATGACATCAACAAACATCAATCCCCTCTAGGACATGTCTTTCGACCCGGAGGCTTTTCTCTGTATGGCAGATAAGAACTTTAGGGCTCCCATCCTGGGTGTGTTCTCCTCTTCCTTTGATTTGTTGCCCTCAACCTCGGTTTAGGTAAATTACCGGATTGTACTGCGGCTTGAAGTGCAGTGAGGGCAGCTCGATTCGGGCAGTCATATATAGTCTATGGGGACCCTTACATAGGAGGCAAGAAAGGGGCCATTGTTGGTTCTGCCTCGGTGGATAGGGCCCTCGAGGAGGACCTGAGGAAAAGGTCTGAGGCTTCTTGTCGGTCTCTCCAGGTTTCTGATTTGTGGGCCTGAAAGGCCGATTCTCATTGTGCGGCGGTGGTACATACTTATTTTGAGGAACTGAGTCACCACCTAAGTCGAAGAGTCTTTCAGCAGCAGCCAAGGCAGATGCCAGATCTTGGACTCTCTGTTCGTATAACTTAGTCTTAGCCCATGGTTTTAAACCTTCAACGAAACAAAACACTTTGTCTTTCTCAGACATATCACGGATATCAAGCATCACAGCAGAAAATTGCTTCACATATTCCCTTATCCCTCTAGTGTGCTTCAACTTGCGAAGCTTGCGTCTTGCTATGAATTCAACGTTCTCGGGGAAGAACTGAGCCCTCAATTCTTTCTTGAGGTCTTAACAAGAGTTAACTGTGGCCAGGCCACTCTGAATGTCATTCACTTTGGTGCGCCACCATAGCTTCGCATAATTAGAGAGATGCATTGTGGCCAATGTAATTTTCATCTCTTCTGAAGTTGTTCTGGTGGCTTTGAAGTACTGTTCAACGTCGAAGATGAAATTCTCAAGCTCTTTCGCGTCACGGTTCCCACTGAATGCCTTGGGCTCTGTGACCTTAATATTGTCATGCACCCCATGCACTTGGTACCTTTCCTAAATTATCCAAACAATGCTGAAAAAACCCTCCAAAAACTGAAAAATCGTCCATAAATACCTCAACAGTAGATTCAATCGTATCAGAAAAAATGGCTAACATACACCGCTAAAATGTTGTTGGAGCATTGCAAAGGCCGAAAGGCATTCGCCTGAAGGCAAATGTCCAATACGGGCAGGTGAAAGTTGTTTTTTCCTGATCCTCAGGAGCAATGGTAATCTGGTTATACCCAAAATAACCATCTAAGAAACAATAGTAAGCCTGACTAGCTAAACTATCCAACATGTGGTCAATAAATGGTAGAGGGAAATGGTCCTTACGAGTGGCTTTGTTATGCCTCCTGTAATCCATGCAAACCCTCCAGCCAGTTACTGTCATGGTGGGGATCAACTCATTATCTTTATTAGTTACTACCGTAACACCTCCTTTCTTAGGAACACATTGGACAGGGCTTACCCAATTGCTATCTGCAATTGGATAAATAATCCCAGCATCCAACCATTTAATCACCTCATTCTTAACAACTTTTTTCATTGCAGGGTTAATCCTTCTCTATTGCTCAGTACTCCTAAAGGATCCCTCCTCTAGAGTTATTTTATGCATACAGAAAGATGGGCTAATTCCCTGAATGTCAGCCAATGTCCAACCTATTGCTTTACGATATTGCTGCAGCAACTTAACTAAGGCCTCTTCATCCTCCGGCACTAAATCTGATGCAACAATATTGGGCAACGTCTCACCCTCCCCAAGATACGCATACTTTAGATGATCCAGCAAAGGATTCAAATCTAAGGTAGGTGCCTCAGTCAGGGATGGCTTAATAGGAGGAGTCTTCCTTTCATCCAAATCTAAAGACTCAAAAACATCCTCACACCTAGAAACTTCTTTTTCATTTTTTCTTTCTAAAGTACAAACTACTAAATCCTCCATACTAATCTCTCCATAATCCTCAAAATGGAGATTTGTCAAATCGTCAATTGTGGTCTCAACAATTGTGTTCTCCAGAATCCGAATGAAAGAGCAATCTTCCACTTCATCTGGATACTTTATGGCTTTAAAAACATTAAATTCCACTTTCTCATTATGAACCCTCATTGTTAATTCCCCTTTATGAACATATATCAATGCCTTACCAGTAGCAAAAAATGGACGACCAAGAATATTTGGGACATCTTTATCTGCCTCATAATAAAAAAAATAATAAAATCAGCAGGAAATATAAATTTATCTACCTTCACTAAGACATCCTCAATCTTACCTTCAGGATATGTGATGGACGTATCAGCTAGTTGAAGTGTGACTGTGGTAGGCCTAGCTTCACCAATACCTAGCTTTCGATAGACCGAAAGAGGCATAAGGTTAATCCTCGCGCCTAAATCACAAAGTGCTCTACCCAACTCTTTTCCACCTATAGAGACAGGAATAGTAAATGACCCTGGATCCTTAGCCTTGGTTGGTAGCCCATTCTTAAGAATAGAACTACATTCCTCAGTAAGAGATACAGTTTCAAACTCTCCTAACCTCTTATTTTTAGTCAAGATATCCTTAAGAAATTTTGCATAATTTGGCATTTGCTCTAAAGCTTCTACTAAAGGAATATTTATATGCAATTGCTTAAGAATTTCTAAAAACTTCATAAACTGACCATCCTGGTTCTTAGGCTTCTGCCTTTGTGGAAAAGGTAGAGGTGGTACATAAGGTGGGGGCGGTACATAAGATGGTTCTAAATCTGGAACAGAACTAGTTGCTCCAGCATTTTTATTGCTGCCTCCATCATTTTTACCAGACTTCAACTCTTTTTCAACAACAACATTTCTATCACTATTCTTCTCTACATCCTGGGTTTTACTAGGCTCTTTTTTCTCTTCAAGTGGCTTACCACTCCTTAGAGTCACTGCCTGCACCTGCTCCTTACCTTCCCTTTTTGGGTGTTCAGTATCCACAAGAAGTTTCCCTTGAGGACGTGCCTTCAGCTCATTAGCTAGCTGACCCATTTGCAATTCCAGGGCTCTCAATGAAGCTTGATTACTTTGAATTGCGGCATCGGTACGAGCCATATATTCTTTCATCAATGACTCTAGAGAACTCTCTGAATTTTGCTGGGGCAATGCCTGCTTATTTTGTTGGGGCATTCCCTGCGATTTAGCAAATCCTAACTGGTTTGCCACCTTCTGCTGTGCTTGGGGGACATGCGAATTGCTTCCTTGCCCTCCCCACGCAAAGTTGGGGTGGTTACGCCAACCTGGATTATAAATATTTGAATATGGGTTATTTCTTTGATTACCTACAAAAAACACAGAAGCTGGATTGCTAGGGCAAAACTCATAATTATGATCTTCACCACAATATTAAAATATAAAAATACAGCAGCTGAAACAAAAGACTAAACAGAAAGTAAAAAGAAGGACTCAATTAAGGATCTTCCCCACTCTACCTAGCTTGCTCTTAACCTTTTTCAATGGGAGACAAGCCTTTCTCTTCTTCTTCTTTCGAATGGAAGAGCCGACAGAGGCTGGAAGATCCGAAACTCAGAGTGGTTATGACGGGACACAGGAGGGTGTCAAATTCTCTAATGTCCATGCCAAATAAATTTATATTCCATAACCCCTAAAGCTATCTTGTAGCAGTAGTGGTCGGGGTCGAACACAGGGAGCATGATTGTTAATTCGTCTAAATTAGGTTTACTGCGATGACGGGACTAAAAGGGGGGTTGGACTTGGATAGACTAAATGCGGGGAAATATAAAATATTGGAGAAAATTAAATTGCAGGAAAGTAAAGACGGGAAGATAAAAGGCAAGTAAGCTAATCGTACCTTGGAGATCATTGCCATCGGAATTACTCGATGTTAGTTTATTTAAATTCAATCATTGATTTTCTACAGATTAATTTTATGAAATTATTATGAGCCCGGAATGCTTCTTTGCTTTTCAGATAGCCCACCTACCCAGCCTGTGCTTAATTAATTATTGTAAATTGCGCCACCCGCCCCTCATGCTTAGACCAATAAATCCTCAATCCAAATCTAATTAGTTAAATTAGGAATCCGGTAAATCCTCAAAATTACTAATTATCCAACCGCATTATCATGCAAGGCCCGAAATTGTCTAATTAAACAAGGAATTTAAATTCTCTGCTTTAATTAAATCAATTTCTCCTATGTTCTTAGGCCTATCGGAAGTCTACACTAGGCTACCGTCAAACTAGTGATGGATCCGCCTCAACCTAGTGGCTATCTAAAAATAACAGATAAATCATGCTCGTATTCAATTTAAGAGGCGTCAATCCTTAAACTAACATGCAAACAAGATTGTTTAAACGAGAATCATAGGATGCAACATAAAAACATTCAAAAAAATCACAAGAAAAGAACATAAATGTCATGAAAACTTAAATAAACTTACAACAAAGGTTCCGATTACAGCGATTCGCGCTTAGACGACCATAGACGAGCCAAATCTAAGCCCAAGGCTTGATTAACTGACCCAAAACTAGAAGAAACTAAGAACTAGACAGAAAATAGAGAGAAAATGAAGAGAAATCGAAAAAGAACAAACAAAGACGGCAGAATAATGACCTAAAACTCAGAAATCTACTATTTAAATAACGAGGCGACGTCGGGACGCTGTGGCCAACGTCGAGACGCTGATGGTGATTTGAGTGGTCCATCATATTCGTAGTGTCGAGACGTCGTGAGGTAGAGTCTTAACGCTACCTCTCGGGTCTAGCTCATTTGGTGCTTCAATTTTGCTCCATTTGACGTTGTTTTCGAGTCTTGCGTGCTCCGCTTTGGTCTTTTCACCTCCTTGACATCCCGTGGATTCGAGTTGGATCAAAACCACATTTATCTCCTCGAATTTACGTCAATTTGGAATATTGGCTCTTGAGAAGCTCTAACAACAAATACCTACAAAATAATACAATTAAGCACATGATTGGACATAAAACTAGCAAGATTAAGACTAAATATATAGGGCCAAATTGGTCCTATCAGGTTACAAGATGAGAAGAAAGAAAAACGAAAAAAATATCCTTAGGACGAATTTCCGAGCTTTCATTACTTCTTGCACCTCTGTTGTAGCTATTGCCTCCACCCATTTAGAAACGTAATTCACTGCTAGCAAGATGTAAATCTTGCCAAAGGATGAAAGAAACGGTCCCATGAAATCAATTCCCCATACATCAAAGATTTCCACCTCTATTGTGTAGTTCATTGGCATCTCATCTTTGGCCGTTATGTTTCCTGTTCTTTGGCATTTATCACACCCCCTTGCGTATAGATATGCGTCTTTAAACAGAGTTGGCCAGAAGCATCCACTTTGAAGCACTTTAGTTGGCGTCTTTGTTCCTGCAAAATGGTCTTCTTAAGGAGCATTGTGGCAACCTTCCAAAATTTTTGGGATCTCTTCTTCTGCTACACATCTCCTCAGAACTTGATCATGTCCTATCTTGTAAAGATAAGGTTCGTCCCAGCAGTACTTTTTACAATCATGGAAAATTTTATTCAATTGTTGCTCGTTTGCATTAAGAGGACATATTCCACTAACTAAATAGATAGTAATGTCTACATACCAGGGTGCCTCATAAGTGCTTATAGCCAACACCTGTTCATCAATAATGGTTTCTCCAATTCCTAACTCATCATTACTCTGTGCCTCCTTTCCTAATCTGGACATGTGGTCTACAACATGATTTTCTGTCCAAGATTTCTATATCAAATTCTTGAAGAAGTAGGATCCATCTGATTAGGCGAGGTTTTGCATCCTTCTTTGATAAGAGATACTTTTGTGTTGAACGATCGATGTGGACTATCACTTTAGTGTCGGTGAGGTAGGATCTGAACTTGTCAAAAGCAAAGACTACCGTGAGCAATTCCTTCTCTATGGTAGTATAATTGACTTGAGCTTCGTTCATAGTCTTGTTGGCATAGTAGATGGGATGTATTATCTTGTTCCTCTTTTGCACTAGCACAACTGCTACTACAAAGTCGCTTGCATCGCACATGAGTTCGAACGGCTGACTCTAGTCAGGTTCAATCATTATAGGAAACTTCTCAAAGGCATTTAAGCATTTTGGATCGAAATCAAACTTCCTGTCAAGCTTTAGCAACCTGCAAAATTGTTTTGATATTTGTGAGAAGTCCTTGATGAATCGTCTGTAGAACCCTACATGTCCTAAAAAGCTTATTATTTCTTTCACTGTCATTGGTGGCGGTAATTTTGCAATAATTTCAACTTTGGCACTGTCCACCTCGATTCCTCTTCGAGAGATCTTATTCCCTAATACTATTCCTTCTTGCACCATGAAATTACACTTGTCCCAGTTTAGTACTAAGTTCGTCTCCTCGCACCTCTTTAGAACTTACTCCAAATTCTGCAAATAATTATGAAATGAAGTTCCAAAGACTAGAAAGTCATCCATAAAAACTTCTAATGGCTTCTCCACAATATTTGAGAAATTTGCCATCATACAATGTTGGAAAGTTCCTGGTGCATTACATAGTCCAAAGGGCATCCTTCTGAAAGCAAAAGTGCCATAAGGACATGTAAATGTTATCTTCTTTTGATCTTTAGGTACTATTATAATCTGGTTGTAACCGAAGTATCCATCCAGGAAAAAATAATACTTTTTGCCTGCAAGTCTATCCAACATTTGATTTATGAAAGGAAGAGGAAAGTGGTCCTTTTTAGTTGCTTTATTCAACTTTCTATAGTCCATTCACACTCTCCATCCTGTCACAGTTCTTGTTGGAATCAACTCATTTCTCTCATTTGTGACAACTGTCATCCCCCTTTCTTTGGAACACACTGAACTTGGTTGACCCAACAACTATCTGCAATAGGGTAAATAACTCCAACATCTATCCATTTGATGATCTCCTTTCTGACTACCTCCTTCATCATTGGATTGAGCCTCCTCTGCATCTCAACTAATTTCTTGGCTCCTTCTTCCAAATTAATAGGGTACATATAGAAAGAATGGCTTATTCCCTTAATATCTGCTATAGTCCAACCAATTGCTTGTTTGTGCTTGGATAAAACCTGCAATAAAGAAAGTTCATCCTGTTCATATAAATTGGCTGAGATGATAACAAGTAAAGTTTCATTTTCTCAAAGAAACATGTATTTTAGGTGAGATGGAAGGGGCTTCAATTCCAATTATGGTGGTTCTTCAATGGAGAGCTTTATTGGCATAGTCTTTTAGGGTCTCCGTTCACAGGTCATAGCTCCTCAATTGCGGTTGCATCTTCTGTCGCGATCTCTTCATTAGAACTCTCCTCTTCACGGTCATCCTCTTCTGAGTCACCTATTGATAACTTGCAAAAAAAAAAGTTATTTCTCAACATAAAATTAAATTAAATAAGGCTAGAATGAGTTGTGATGCACTGAATGGGCGCATAAAAGCTTAAGATTGCGGTAATAGAATCGTCAAGGTAGATTTCTTTGCTGCGGCAGGAAAACGCCTAATCTTTATCATCTAACGCATGTTTACTCTAGTTTATTCCCTTACCCAAGTATCAGTATAGCGCAGGCGATGAACCAAGCACGTGGAAAGTACATTGGCGCCCTGTTCGACGCTAGACCTGACATCTTGCGAAGCTGCAAGCTGGCATTGGATGAGTGGAACACGCAAGCCTATTTCTTGGAGAAGTCAGCATCCTCAGCCTATTTATTCTCTGATTTGATCAAAGAGAAGGGGAGAAAGTGAGAGAAGAGATCAGAGGAAAGAAAGGAAGAGCCCTAGTCCAGTGCAGTCATTTCCTTTTGTAACATGTATTACACCATGTATTCTTTTTGTAGCATGAGCTAATTTCCTTTATCAAGGCTTAACTTAGGCGCCCATGCGGCGATAAACTGTTTGTATCCGTTATGTTTGAATGAATGAAATTGATGCTTTCTACTTAGATGCTTTAATATTTTCATTACTAATTCCCGCCCCACCAGCCGGTTGCTGTGGCAACATGATAAATCCTGGAAGGGTAACGCATGTGGAAATATCTAAGTAGAGCAAGTTAGCGCATTGCATGTAGTCTAGGTTGTGTTAGAATTAGCACTGCCGCGAGAGATAATTCATGAATGTGTTTAGATTGTTTTAGGAATAACTCAATCACTTGCAAGTAAATTAGAGAACTGCGCTAACGCATGAACTAAGTGAACATAAATGTTCTTAGTCCTACGCCAAACACATGTGTAAAAGCAGAAGGGAATCACATGTTTATTTCTCGCTTAAGCATCATTAGCATTTCATTCAAACTATGCGCGGTAGAGTAGTTTATCAACGCATGTGGTTGCTGCGGTGAAAGCCTTGATAGCCTCTCTCATCTGTTTTCTTTTACCTCTATCGCACGCCCTATATCTTACTTCCTTTATCGCAATAATCATTAACACAATCATCTTTTATCTAATAGTTAGCGCCATGCGTCTGAATATTTGTTAGATAGCCTTGTTAAGATGTTCTTTTCACTTCCCTGTGTTCTTACCCTGGAATACTCCAGGTACTACTTGGTTATGCTTGATTTATACTTGGATTAGTGCATAACAGCGATAGATTTCTTTGATTATTTTGCACAATATTGAGTCATTATAGTTTGAACCACCTATGGTGTCGCAAATCTCCATCTTATTGCAATCCTCCATTTCCCCACGGTAGTGCAATGCGTTTTGCACATTAAACTTGGTTTCATGATCATTCACCCGCATTGTTAGCTCCCCTTTTGGACATCTATGATTGTACGATAAGTGTCTAAGAATGGTCTCCTTACAATGATTGGTGCCTCCCTATCAGCTTCACAATCAAGGATAATGAAATCTACAAGGAAAACAAATTTATCTACTTTTATATGTACATCTTCGATCTCCCCTATGGGCCTTGCAGTTGACCTGTCTGTCAGCTGTAGAATCACAGTGGTTGGTCTTGCTTCCCCAATTCCTAACTGCTTGAAGATTGATAGAGGCGTTAAGTTGATGTTGGACACTAGATCGCATAGAGCTCGTCCAACACTTTTTCCTCCAATCACACAAGGAATTGTGAAACTGCCCGGGTCTTGAAGCTTGGGTGGCACTTTGCTTGTAATCAAAGCACTACAATTCTTTGTAAGCGTGACAATCTCATATTCTCCTAGCTTGCGCTTCTTTGATAGAATATCCTTCAAGAACTTGGCATAGTTTGGCATTTGCTCAATGACTTCTACCAATGGAATACTAATGTAGAGTTGCTTGAGGATATCAAAAAACTTTTTGAACTGCTCGTCTTGGTTCTTCTTGATGAGTCTCTGAGGGAATGGTGGAGGTGACCTTGCATTTTGATACAAAATTTTCAGGTTTCTTGGCTGGTTCCTTCGCATTTTCTGTTGGTGACGGTTTTGCGGCTGCATGTTGCCTTGCAAGCGCATTTTGTGCCAAGTTTCCTGCAGCACCATCTTCTAGATTTTGATTTGACTCAACTTTTTCCTGCTCAACATCTTGAGTGGGACACTCTGCATTATTAATTACTTTTTCTTTGTGACGGAAGAGATTGTTGCGGTCTCTTATCAAATAAATTTATAATCCACGATTCCTAAAGCTAGCTTGTAGCAGTAGTGGTCGGGGTCGATCACAGGGAACAATCGATTTATTTCTAAATTCTTTTGTGTCTTTGAGTTAACCAAAAAGAGGGGTTTATTGATAAGACCTTAAGACATAAAGTAAAAGGCTGGAAAATAAATAAGGAAAATTAAATGCAAGGAAAGTAAAGGCGGGGTTAGTTGATCTTACCACGAGGATCACTGTAATCGAGGTTGAACTAGGTGTTAAGTTTGATTAATTTCATTCATCGATTATCAATTGATATTTAATTATCTATCTATGTCTGGCGTACTCCGACAACAAACCGAGAGCCATGATCCAACTATCACAAACATGCAAACGCTAAGTTTGATTCTAATTTAAATTAATTAATTGGCCTATTAACTAATCTAAACCGCATTGGGATCTAGCCGAATTAATTCACATGCAACGGGCAACAAACCACAATTACAATTGATTAAATCATTTAGTTCAAGGGACGCTTGCGTAATATCATAACGTTAGCCTATTTGCTACTTAGATTTAGCAAGTAAATTTAGACAGGGCGCGGTCAAGGTTGTCAATGTTTCCTACCACAATCTAAACTTGTATGCAAAGAACTAAAATCACAAAGACAATTAACTAAGTAATGAAGAATGGAAATCTCATAAAATTGAATCAAACTTACAAACCGAGGTCCCGATTACAATGATCCGAGCTTAGTTAGCCATAGACAAGCACCTCCAAGCTCGAGGCTCGATCAACCGACCCATGGACTAAGAAAGCTTTAAAAACTAAGGAGAATGGTGGAGAAAGGGGAGAGAGATGGACTACAATGTGGTAGTGAATTGTGTATTGAGGGATGATTCTAAACCTACACCAAGACCCTCTTTTTATAGTGTTTCTTGGCCTTCAATTCGTGGTAGAATGGTGCTGAATTGGGTCTCCAAAGAAGGAAAATTTCCAGCCAAAATAGGAAAATTTTAATTCTGGAAAACTGCCTAGCGTCATGACGCTAGGCCTTCAGCTATGGAAATTATTCTGCGGATCAACACAACGTCGCGACGCTACGGTGGCAGCGTCGCGACTCTAGGCCTTCAGCTGAACGACCAAGTCTTTTCCCTATTTGAGCAGCGTCCCGATGCTTGGATGGCAGCGTCTCGACGCTTCGACGGCTCCAAGGGCAGAATAGTCATTTTACGCTCCGGTTTCGCTCGTTTAAGCCCCGAATCGCTTCTAAAGCTCCGGTGAGGACCTATAGACATATTATACTCATTTTAAAGCATTTTCCGCCAGGAATTCAAATAAGATAAGAAAATTGGGAGATTCTAAGTGTATAACAAATTAGACCGATCACTTTGTCATGCTCTATTGGTAATTCCGGCTCTTGATACTACAATCCGCTCCTTAGAGTTATGGCTTTGCAATGTTCTTTTCCTTCTCTTTGATGTGCACTATCTCTTTGTAGCAATGTCACTACTGGTCTATTCCTCATCTCCTGAATTAGCTGCCCAATTTGCAATTAAAGATTCCTCAAGGAAGCTGCTTGAATTCGAATCATTGAGTAATTCTTGGTCATGAACACCCTCATATGATTCTCCAAGTTTGATGTTGATTTGGGTTGCACTTGCATTGGTTGCTGCTGCATTTGCGGTTGCATTTTTTATTGCAAAGGCTGTGTAATCTTTAGTTGAACTTGACCATTGAATCTTGGTGGTCGTCCCTGCTTAACAAAAGGTTGCATTGGAAGTACTAGCATTTTGTCCTCCCCACGAAAAGTTAGGGTGTTGTCTCCATCCCAGATTGAATGTGTTGGAGTAAGGATTTACTTTGTTTTGTTCACCTACAAAATATACTAAAGCTAGATTTTGAGGACAATATTCAAATGAATGTTCTTGATTGCAAGTATTGCAAATGGGGGTTGAAGCTTGGCTCATGGCTGCAACTTGAACTTGATTCCCTAAAGTAAGATTCATAAGCATATTGTTCATAGTTAACATCCGCTCTGATAGTGTCTCTAGATGATTGACTTCTTAGGCCTTGATCCTACTTCTAGATGGTATTTCTGTAGGGATGAAACCCTTGCACAATGGAAGATAATCAAAGGACCTTTGACTGTGTTTTAATCTAAACTAAAATACTAATACGATGGCGAAAATACAACAATTATCATGCATATTCTGCTATACATTGAAAGTAAAAACATGCTGGACAGTTAAGATAAAATCGTTATTTTATCATACAAATTGTAGAGAAGAATCCGAAAGGACTTACTCTCGTTGAAGTCTTGACGGTTTCACCAAACCTTTGAACCTTCTCTTGAAAATTCAGCAACCACGAGCCTTGATCTTTACTGAAAATTCTTCTCCAAGTCTTGCGAACACCACCACTATGGCTACACCGATATATCTCTGAGAAGTCTTGAGGTAGGAGACTGGTGAGAGTCTAGGAAGCCTTCAGGGGAATTCTCTGAGAGCTGGAGAATTAGTGGGATGCCTTTCACCCCAGCCTAGGGGTTCTATTTATAGGAAAATGTCATGAATAAGATCTAATCAAATTTATTATCTCATTCATATCTAATTTAATAAATAATTAATTAACTCCATAATTAATTAATTACCCAATTAAATATCATATATTTAATTTATGAATTTTATTAATATGAATCCAATTCATATTAATTATTTAAACTCTTTTAAATATTTATTTCTCTCAAAAATAATTTTGAAATTAATTCAAAATTATAGTATAAAGTTTCATAAACTTTATATTTTGTGATTCACCTAAATAAAATGAACACTTTCAATTTACAATTAATACTTAATTGTCTCAAGTCTCTATATGAGCTACCAGTGAGACCTAATGGACCTGCAGATCAAAAGCTACAACAATATCAGATTAATCGGCTAAACTCATTAACCAATTAATCAATTTTTGTTAATTGTGGGTTCACTCCACTAAAGACCCACAGTTGTACTCTTCTCACTACAGACATAATTATGTGTCCACGGATATAGACTAGTAACAACAAGTTAGTCCTTCACGAGTGTTCGTAACGCCAGTTGGGTCAAATTACCATTTTACCCCTGGGTTACCTCTACCTCCTTAAGTACTAGTGCTCCTCTAATGAACAACCTATTTGTGGTCCAACCATCAAACAGAAACCCCTCTCATAGTACTAGTGCTCCTTAAATGAACAACCTGTTTGTGGTCCAACCATCAAACAGAAAACCCCTCTCGGGCCAGTGAGAGGGTAGGGCCAGGTTCGAGACTTGGAGACAGCACTTAAGGAAACACTCATCTACTTCCTCAAAGTCGGGAAGGAGTGAATTTCATCTTGTGTGATTATGTCTCCAGCTCCCCACTCAGTCTTTTCCCCAAAATGATAAGCTTATTGAGTCGGCGTTTTGGCCACTCTCACCCATACAAATCAAACGACAATCCCTTATGAACAGAAGTCCATAATCCACTCAGGATTCAGACTAAGTTGCCTAGGTCATCCTAGTGAAATAAAAACCTAACTAGTTAACGGTGTTATAGCTAGTGGTTACTATTTTGCGGTCCAGTCTTATGCAAACTCATTGCATAGGATACCCCCACTCGCATGTCCCCTACTCGAATGCGTTGGATCATTGCGTTTGTATCAAATACAAAGTAGTTTGTACCCATAGTGTCACTAGGATAAGGTACCCAACCTTATCTCTATGGGAAAAATACACTTTTGGTCCCTGAGGTTTGGGTTAAGTTACACTTTGGTCCCTGAGTTTTTAAACTCAACAAAATTACCCCTGAGGTTTGGATTTCGTTACATTTTTTGTCCCTCCGTCCAATTTTCTGTTAAATCCTAACAGTTTGCTGATGTGACACTATTATTTTCATAAAAAATTATTTTTTAATTTTTCTAAATAAAAATATATTAAAATAATAAAAATATTATTATTTTAGTTTTTTTAATTCTTTCTCTCCCTCTTTCTTCTCCTTCTTCTTTCTCTTCTCCATCTCCTTCTTCCCCATTTCTTTCTTCTTCAACTTCGGTGGCCAGCCGCCGCCGACTGTGGGCGAACGGCGGCGACGGTGACGACCGGTAAAGTTTTTTTTTCTTTTTCTTCTTTCTTATTCTCCTTTCTTTTCTTTCTTTTGTTTTTTTTAAACCAGAGGGAGTATCGGGGAGGAGGAGCTCCTCCTCCCCAATTCCGGCACCGACTCTAGGGGGAGGAGCTCCTCCTCCCCGATTCCCACGCCGAATCGGGGGGGGGGGGAGGATCTCCTTCTCCTCGATTCTCCATCTATTTAAAAAATAGAAGAAAGAAAATAAAGGAGAAGAAGAAAGAAGAAGAAGAAAAAAAACTTTACCGGTCGTCGCCGTCACAGCCGTTCGCCCGCAGCCGACGGTGGCCGGCCATCGGAGTTGAAGAAGAAGGAAATGGGGAAGGAAGATGGAGAAGAGAAAGAAGAATGAGAAGAAAGAGGGAGAGAAAGAATTAAAAAAATAATAAAATAATAATTTTTTTATTATTTTAATATATTTTTATTTAGAAAAGGTAAAAAATTATTTTTTATTATAATAATAGTGACACGTCAGCAAACTATTAGGATTTAACAGAAAATTGGACGGAGGGACAATAAATGTAACGAAATCCAAACCTCAGGGGTAATCTTGTTGAGTTTGAAAACTCAGAGACCAAAGTGTAACTTAACCCAAACCTCAGGGACCAAAAGTGTACTTTTCCCTATCTCTATACTATAGACCTGATAACTTGCAAAAACCAAGTTATTTGTCCTTTAAATTTAAGCTAAAACAAGGTCAAAAGATACATTGATGCGATACCTCAATGCAATAAGGAAGGAAAATGCGATGATTTTATGCGGTAGGCTATATTCATGTATGCGGTGAGAAATTATAAAAATATAAGGTGCTAACGCAATTAATTCAGTTGTTTGTTGCCCAAGTTTCTCAGCGCATGCACACATCCCAAGACGATCATGAGACAGACAAGATGGATGAAAGGACCATGCTGACACACTAACGCACAAGTGGGCTAAAAAGCATGCAAGTGGGCTGAAGCAAGTTGCTAATTGCTTGGAGAAGTTGGTTTCCTTCGCCTATGTATAGAAGCCACCTGCTTAAAGGAAAGGGACACCATATAGAAGATACCAGGGACAAGAGGGAAGAGACGAATATGAAGGAGAAAGAGAAATCACAGGAAGCTGTGATTAAGAGTAGACTTGCGTTTGCAATGTATTGCGTAATGTATTGTTTTGCTCGCATGAGCTAATTTTCTTCTTCAAGGCTTAGCGCAAGCACCCATGCGGTGATAAGTCTATTTTGTAAGTGCATACTTTTATTTAAATGAAACACTATTGCCTTCTACTTAGTTGCGATACTACTTTCATTACTAACTCCCGCCTGGCCAGCCGGATGCGGTAGCATCATGCTAAATCCCTGACAGGTAATGCATGCGGACATCTCTAGGTAGAAAAAGTTAGCGCATGGCATGTAGTCTTGGTAGCATTAGATAAATACAACCTCTAAAAGATAGTGTATGAATGAGCTTTGATTGCGTTAAGACTAACGCAATCCCTTGTAAGTTGCTAGAGAACTAAGCCCACGCATAAACTAGCCAAACAAACATTTGATAGTTTATGCCAAACACATCAGTAGTACCGGAAAGGAAACTTATGATCTTTTCTCACTTAGGCATTAATGGATCAATTAGTCATGGTATGCGCTACAAGGTTCTTATAAACGCATGAGGTTGCGACCGCAACAGCCTTGATACTATTCTCCTTAATACTTCTCTTTTTACTCTCATCGCATGTTTCACTTTCTATATTTCAAACTCACCAACACTCTTATTTAGCCTTTTGTATAATATCATACGTTTTCGAGTTTAGATCAGTATAAATTATTAAAGTTTTGCAAATAACCTTTCCCTGTGGATTCGACCTTAGACTCACTAGGTATTACTTGATTTTGTCAATTTATACTTGGATTGATATATATCTACGACAAATTTGCATTAATTTGTTCAGCATACTGACAACCGATCAAGTTTTTGGCGCCGTTGCCGGGGAAAGGCAACCAAATTTTTAATAATCTTTCTGATCTGACACTCCGTTTGATATTATTTACCTTGTTCCCTGTTGAGTACTTTTCTCCAGGCAACCGAAGATGGCATGCGTGCTGCTCGCCAGATTGATTTCGAAGTTGATCCTGAAATTGATCGAACTTATCATAGAAGGAGAAGAAATCGAAGACAACCAGGAGAGATGGCAGCACCCAACCAACCAAATAGACCGATAAATCCCATCCAAATGGCCGATGATAGGGCCAGAGGGATCAGAGATTATGAAGCCCTTGCAAACTGTAGTTGCAACCCAGGGATAGTACAGCCCACTTTGGAAACAGAAAGGTTTGAGCTAAAACTTGTTATGTTTCAAATGTTGACTGCTGCAAGACAGTTCGGAGGAAGTCCAGCTGAAGATCCACACTCTCATCTAAAATCGTTCCTGGACATTTGTAATAAATTCATCATCCCAGGAGTAACGCATGAGCAGCTGCAAGTCATCCTATTTCCCTATTCGTTGAGAGATACGACGAAAGTATGGCTAAATCAGCAACCAGCAAATTCCATTGCGACATGGAATGATTTAGCCGAGAAGTTTTTAGAAAAATACTTTCCACCCACCGCAAACTCAAGACTAAGGAAGGAAATCATGACTTTTGTGCAGATGGAAGACGAAACACTGAGCGAGGCGTGGGAACGTTTTAAAAGTCTACTGCAAAGGTGGTTGCATCATGGACTACCACTCTGCATCAGCTAGAAACCTTCTATGTGGGACTTAACAAAAACTCGCAAGTATTAGTGGATTCATCTGCTAATGGTGCTCTCCTCAGGACAACTTATGATGAAGCTTACGCAATCCTCGATCGGATTGCACGCAATAATTATGAGTGGGGCACTACGGAAGACAGAAAAAGAAGACCTATTAAAACAAGTTTTGGAAGTTTTGAGGTTGACCCATTGACTTCAGTCAACGCAAAGATTGATGTGTTGACTACCAAAATGGATGCGCTGACTGCAAACACAGCACCATTGATCGCGCAACTCAATACAGTTGGATGCGGGATCCGCGGAGAGGGACACACGCATGACCAGTGTCCTTCTAATCCAGAGTGTGTATTCTACGTAGGACCGCAAGGAGCTGTGCGCAACAACCCATTTTCGAACACATACAACCCAGGATGGAGAATTCACCCAAATTTCTCATGGAATGGTGGTGCAAACAAACAGCCACAGCAAGGTAATGCAAACCCTACTCCAAGATTATTTAACTCTAACTCTGAGCAATCATCGCAGGGCCAATTTCAGCGCAATATCAACACAAAAGGTGGAAACCAAAGAGCATCATCCTCAAATGTGCTGGAAACAATGATGAAAGAATTTATGGCAAGCCATAATGAATATATGGCAAAGAATGATGCAGTGGTTCAAAGCCAAGCTGCATCCTTGCGAAATCTGGAGATGCAGGTAGGACAGCTTGCATCAGAGCTTAAAAATAGACCTGCAGGAGCATTACCTAGCAATACAGAAGATCCAAAAGGAAAAGAGCACTGCCACGCACTAACTCTCCGCAGTGGGAGGCAGCTGCAGTCAAATGACCCTGCGTCGACGCAAGAAAATTTGACTAAAAATGCAACCGCAACAAGCAGCAACCAAGTGCAAGAGGAGAACACAGCTGAAGAAGAACCTAAAAAGAACGAGGCACACGTAGAGAAAGAACCTGACGCATACAAGCCTGCAATTCCTTTTCCACAAAGATTGAGAAAGAAGAATGACGAAGCCCAGTTCAAGAAATTTTTAAATGTCTTGCGAGAGCTACACATCAATATTCCACTTGTAGAAGCATTGGAAAAAATGCCCAACTACGCAAAGTTCTTGAAGGACTGATAAGGGTAAAAAATATACCTATTTTACCCTTATATTTAGCTCATTTCTTGGTCAAATATTGAGTGTTTAGGACAATTTACTATTCCCGAGCTCAAATTATGCTTCATTTGATAAGTTAGGGTGTTGAGAATTACTTTTTTCAAATTTAACTTATTTGTGCTTAAAAAGACTTGATTTTAAGAGAATTTGACTTAGTTTGTTGATGTGCAGAAAAACAGAGGAAAAGCTGGAATTCCCCAGAAATGCGACCTCATTTCTGGGAAGGCAAAAATGAAATGCCACCACATTTCTGGAAAAACAGAGGCCGTTCTGAGTCGCACGCGGGTCGTTGTTGACGAGTCTTCTTCGCACCTAACCGGTTGTTTTGACCCCGAAATTGACTGGGCAACCTTCCAGCACCTATTTCGCAACTCCTCAACCACTTTCTACACTATATAAGCTCGAGATTCGAAGTCAAATCCAAGCAGAACTCACTTGGAAGAAAAGGGTGGTGACTGAACCCTGGCTCGACGCCAATGAGTAGGGATGCCCGAGGTCCTTCTTAGATGACCAAATTCTAACCCGAGAGAGAGTTAGACATCAAACCTTGTGGTTTGTAGAGAGTTTCACCCATTTCCACCTTGTAAAAGTGAGAGAGTGGAGTGTCTTAGCAAACTCTAGAAGGATTGAGTAAACAAAAAACCCATAATATTTTGCTATCTCCTTTATTTCCATCTCTTGAATCTTTTCATTACTTTGTATTCTTTACATTATTATTTCAATGAAAATGCGTTCATTTGCTTTTTATCCCATCATGAGTAGCTGTTGGGTTCCTAGAGTGAGTAGAAATGCGATATAAAAATGCTCTAGAACACTGTGCAAGTATACACAGTCCGCAGCAAGTAATAAGTATTATCAATCGAAGGCCTGAACTAGCTTCCACTTTGTCTATTTTGTATAACTTTTTAATGGTTTCAAAGATGGTAAAAATGATTGGTTTTTATAAGAATAATGCTGAGGAAAAATTAATGACAGAACAGAAAGTAAACGGATAGACAGACAGATTAGAAACAGGCGCTGGTCAGGATTTAGTAATTGTTTTAAAAGATGCTCTAGCAATATTATTGATTATGCAAACTCTCGCAGTATTATTAGCGGATTCCTCCCGGAACTCCGGATCTTTTGGAATGTGTTTCAAAAACCAATGAAGTACGACCGATCAAGCACTAGGCAACTGGCTATCCCTAGCTCAGTCACTGGCGTTCACCAATACACAATGATCGTAGTGTGATTAATCGCCACACACTCTCTAAATCATCCCTGAAACTAGAGAGAGGTATCCATACCGGCTGGCCAAGCGGGCATAAAATAGAAATGAACACAACAATTAATCAAGATGCATAGAATCAATTTATATTACTAAAGTTTAAGCACGGCAACTACATATTCCTAACCAACGCCTAAAGCTACTTAGTTCATAATACGCATGGAAACACACATTACAATCTGAGTAGGAACGTCCATAATTACAAGATAATAAAAGGAAATATTAATATCCTCGATCAGCTTGCAATGATGGTCTTCTAGATGGTCTCCAATCTCTCTTCTCTACTCGGCTCCCAAAGGTGGAAGGAACTTCCCAAGAATGGAATGTTTTCTCCCAAAAGTGGAATGATCTTGACTTGGGCGGCTACTTCCTTTTATAGAAGGAAAGGAGGCTTGAATTAGGTCAACATGGACACGTGTAGGGCTCTCGTTGCTCCTTTATCCCGAAAATAATTCAACAGAAGTCGGTTCATGAAGTTGGCTAACGAGCTGTGACGTGGCAGTTCTGCTCCCAGTTTTGCTGCAGCACAGAATTTGCTCCCTCAAGTCGCCCAGCAACAGATTCTGCACAAAATGATTTCCAAAGCTTCCATTCTTCCAAATGGGTTAAAACATATAATCTACATCTAAAACCAACCCTATTAAGCACAAAAGACACACAAATCAATATAGAAATGAGGCCTTAATAACTACCTTTTGGGCAGTTATCACACCCCCAAACTTGAACTATTGCGCGTCCCGAGCAATACTAACCAACCATCCTTTCAAGAATTCAAAACGTTAGACAAAGCATAGCTTAATCAAACCAGACAATCCAGCACTACCTTCAACCTTTACCTGAGCACTCTGCAAAACCAAGCTCTGCTGCAGCAAAATAATTCTTCCGGCATGGACAAATAATCACCACTTTTAACTCAATTCTAAGAACTTGCCACAGCTTAGCTCTACTATCAGACATATCAAAACATATTTTCAAGGGGTTTAAATTTTTGTTTTTTCAGACTTAAAGCAGCCTACAGTCATAAGCTCTTACGCACGGGATGACCCACTTTATGGTGCAGAATACCCTTGCCTCAAACCCAGAATGGCAACATTTTATGATGAAGCTCACCTAAGTTCTGGGAGACAGAAAAACTGCTGGACTATCATTCATCCCTCAAAACTTTTGCTCCATGAATTTTCTCAGCAAAATTTTCAACAATCACTTTTTCAGCAAATAATTTTTCATAATTTTTCACATTTCCTAGGTCACCTTTTGACGCGAAGACAAACTGTGGGTATCACAAATGTCCCCGGTTACTCAATAACCTAACAAATTATTTAATGAAGGAGAGGAATGCTCGAGCAAAACAATTGGAATAGCAAAAAGTCCCCCAAACTTGAATTATTCATTGTTCCCAATGAATCATTAATTTTGCAAATTATACCCCCAAACTTAATTTTTTCTATCTGAATTTTTAACCTAAGCGTGGGACTAAAACTAAGCTTAAAGTGGATAAAATAAGTCAACAGTACCTCCAGAATTTTTCTTTGCCGCAGCAATAGTCGAGGCCAGAAGAAATGCTCAAGCAAAAAGTTTCTGGAGATCAGAATACTGTGATCTAATTAAGCTTAACCAGTCCAAGCTTCAAAAATTCAGAAGAAAATTAGTTAAGTTAGAATTCTCAGTGCTATAGAACAGAAACATCTGGAAATTTCATTAAAAATATATAAAAAGAAATTACATCAGCAGATATATTTGTTAGAAGCAGAAATAAAAAGAAACAAACAAAACATCAACAGAAAAGGAAAGTAGAAAATGCGCGAGCAAACAAAAAGTCAGAACAAAAATCATGCTCGCTCAGGGCCACTTCATCCTTCAGTCCTCTTGGCCCGGTTCATTTTCATCTTCCTCTTCTCCTCCTTCCATCGGTGGGGGTGGAATCCAGGGGTTGAATAAATCTTCAGGGAATGCTGGAAGGGCTGGATATGGTTTCGAAAAATTCTCTTGCAGCGCGTTCTTCAGATTGGCATCACGATTTTTAACATAGCTCCAGAAAGTCAAAGCTTGCCTTTCAGCAAACTCCTGCCTGCTGGCCGAAAGTGCGAGTTGTTCTAAAATCGTGTTGATGTCGTGGACCAGCCCACCCTGACGTACTTCCTGCATACGCTGGAGCCGTGCCAAGTTAGGCGTGTCAATGATTCCCTTGTCAAACAGAATCACATCCCCTTCATCTTCCGGAACCCCTGCTCCTCTGCAAAGGATCGTGATTGTGTTCGGAAAGAATAGTGTCCCCACTTTCTTCTTCCAACAACCAAATATTTCATCAGCAATAATTTTTCCCACATCAATACTGAGAGACCTCAAAATAGTGAAAGCCAAAAGCACTCATTCCCTAGAAACTGTCGAGTCATGAGTCGTTGGAAGCATCCTTTGTCTGATAAATCCCATCCACTTGTTTGCTTCCCTTTTCAAATAAGCCGATTGGAATGTCCTCTTCTGAGTCTTGGATAGCTGCCACTGTGCCCCTTCAATGCCTACCTCCCGCACAGCATAACTTAACTGCTCATTAGATGGCGCAACAACCATCTCATTATATGCCGCATGGGGGAAGTTCTGAAGGTTATACAGTGCGTTGATAGCACTAGGACTCTAGTCGACCTCAATACCTCGAACAATTGCTAGGAAACCTTCTTCTCTGTCGATATTTGCATAGAATTCGCGCACTAACTGCGCGTTCACAGATTCGGGCTTTGAACAGAATCGTTCCCATCCGTGATTCGCAATACAGGTCCTCAGAAAACGTGGAAGCTCACCACTAAATCCCCTCTCAAACAGGAAGTCCCTTTTCAGAAGCTCAGCGTATTTTGCTCTGGCAAAATTGTTGACGAAGCGATCATCCAGTAACTGTTGCTCTTCAATTTCATCGTGCTCTTCTGATGCTCCAGCAACACCTTTGCCCTTTTCCGCCCTTCGCTTGAGCAACCGCTCTTCCTCAGCCTTTTTCTCTGCCTCTTCTCTTGCTCTTTCCTCAAAAGAGAAAATTTTGATCTGTAAAATGCTCCTGCAAATCACTTGCTCTCTCAATCATCGACCAACCTTAGGGAAGGATATTTCTACTGAAACTCCTCTCCCCAACAATGCTTGACACGCTGACCATTCACCTTGAATACTCTTCCATCTTTTTCATCTTGCAAAGTAAGTGCTCCATGGGGAAAAACCTCAATCACCACAAACGGACCTGACCATTTGGACTTTAATTTCCCAGGAAACAACTTTAATCTAGAATTATAAAGCAAAACTTTTTGACCTTTGACAAACTCTTTAGGCCTAATTTTCTTGTCATGCCACAACTTAGTCTTTTCTTTATATATTTTCGTATTCTCATAAGAAAATTGGCGAAATTCTTCCAATTCGTTAAGCTGCAGCATTCTCATTGCTCCTGCACGACTCAGATCAAAATTTAACTTTTTCAAAGCCCAAAACGTTTTATGCTCCAGCTCTAATGGTAAATGACAAGCTTTCCCATATACTAACCGATAGGGAGACATACCTAGAGGAGTCTTATAGGCTGTCCTATAAGCCCAAAGTGCCTCATCCAACCTAAAAGACCAATACTTTCTAGATGGATGGACTACTTTTTCTAGAATTGATTTAATTTCCCTATTACTTATCTCAGCTTGGCCATTAGCCTGTGGGTGATAGGGGGTAGCTATCCTATGCTTGATTCCATACTTAGCTAAAAGCTTAGGTAAGACGGTATTAACAAAATGTGTACCCTCATCACTTATTAGAGCTCTAGGTGTCCCAAACCGCGCAAAAATGTGCGATTGGAGAAACTTTGAAACTGTCTTGGCATCACTCTGATGGCATGCAATGGCCTTCACCCACTTGGACACGTAATCTACTGCAAATAAGATAAAAACATTACCATTAGAAGGGGGAAATGGCCCCATAAAATCAATACCCCATACATCGAATAATTCAACTTCTAAAATGTAAGTAAGAGGCATTTCATCTCTAGGCCCCAAGTTTCCTCTCCTTTGACAAGCATCACATTGCTTGTAGAACCAATGGGCATCCTTAAACAAGGTAGGCCAGAAGAATCCACAATGCAAAATCCTCACAGCTGTCCTTTGACCGCTGAAATGGCCTCCATACGGCGAAGAGTGACATTGCTCCAGGATTTCCTTTGCTTCATCACCTGAAAACACCTACGAATAATACCGTCAGAGCATTGCTTATACATAAATGGCTCATCCCAATAGAAAAATTTTGCATCATGCTTAAACTTTTTCTTCTGCCTCCAATCCATGTCAATAGGAGTGACTCCTTTTACCAAAAAGTTGGCAATATCAGCATACCAAGGGACTTCCCTGACTACCTTTATCTGAACAGCGAAAAGCTGTTCATCTGGAAAAGAATCGGAAATGGCAGATTGCTCCAGCAAAGATGATGATGGATCAAGACGAGACAAATGATCTGCAATGACATTCTCTGATCCCTTCTTATCCTTTATCTCCAAGTCGAACTCTTGCAATAATAAAACCCAACGAATTAGTCTAGGCTTTGCATCTTTCTTAGACATTAAATACCTTATTGCTGCATGATCCGTGAACACCGTGACTTTGGATCCAACCAAATATGGCCGGAATTTCTCAAAGGCAAACACAACAGCTAACAACTCCTTCTCAGTAGTTGTGTAGTTGACTTGTGCCTCATTTAAAATCCTGCTTGCATAATATATAGGATGGATAAATTTGCCCTGCTTTTGCCCCAGCATTGCACCTACTGCAGCATCACTCGCATCGCACATTACCTCAAATGGTAAATTCCAATTAGGTGCACAAAGAATGGGTGCTGAGATTAAAGCAGCCTTTAATGTTTCAAAAGCCTTCCTACAATCTGCATCAAAGTCAAAAACATGATCAGTGCACAATAAGTTACAAAGAGGTTTACTGATTTCGGAAAAATCCTTTATGAACCTTCTATAAAATCCAGCATGTCCTAAAAAACTCCGAATCCCCTTCACTGAATTCGGTGGTTCTAATCTCTCAATAACCTCAACTTTCGCTCTATCAACTTCTAGACCATTCTTAGAAATCCTATGACCTAACACTATGCCCTCCTTCACCATGAAGTGACATTTCTCCCAATTAAGAACTAAATGGGTATCCTCACATCTTTTTAATACCTGACCTAAATTATCTAAACAACTTTGAAAAGACCCTCCAAAAACTGAAAAATCGTCCATGAATACCTCAACAGTGGACTCAATCATATCAGAAAAAATTGCCAACATACACCGCTGAAATGTTGCTGGAGCATTGCAAAGGCCAAAAGGCATTCGCCTGAAAGCAAATGTCCCATAAGGGCAGGTGAAAGTGGTTTTTTCTTGATCCTCAGGAGCAATAGTAATCTGGTTATACCCAGAATAACCATCCAAGAAACAGTAGTAGGCCTGACCAGCCAATCTATCCAACATCTGGTCAATAAATGGCAGAGGGAAGTGGTCCTTACGGGTGGCTTTATTAAGCCTCCTGTAATCCATGCAAACCCTCCAACCAGTTACTGTCCTAGCTGGGATCAACTCATTGTCTTTATTGCTCACCACAGTGACACCTCCTTTCTTAGGAACACATTGGACAGGGCTTACCCAATTGCTGTCTGCAATTGGATAAATGATGCCAGCATCCAACCATTTAATCACCTCCTTTTTAACCACTTCTTTCATCGCAGGGTTAAGCCTTCTTTGTTGCTCAATACTCCTAAAGGATCCCTCATCTAGAGTGATTTTGTGCATACAAAAAGATGGGCTAATCCCCTGAATGTCAGCCAATGTCCAACCAATAGCCTTGCGGTAGTGTTGCAGCAATTTTATTAAGGCCGGCATTAAATCTGATGCAACAATAATGGGCAACGTCTCACCCTCCCCAAGATACACATACTTTAGATGATCCGGCAAGGGCTTCAAATCTAGAGTAGGTGCCTCAATCAGGGACGGCTTAATCGGGGGAGCCTTTCTTTGATCTAAATCTAAAGACTCAAAAACATCCTCACACCTAAACAATTCTTTTTCATTTTTTCTTTCTAAAGGACAAACCTCTAAATCTTCTACACTAACCTCTCCATGATCTTCCAAATGCTTATGTGCCGAATCCTGTATTGCTCTCTCAACAATTGTGCTCTCCAGAATCCTAATGAAAGAGCAATCTTCCATCTCGTCTGGATACTTCATGGCTTTAAACACATTAAATTTCACTTCCTCATTACAGACTCTCATTCTTAACTCTCCTTTTTGAACATCTATTAACGCCCTACCAGTAGCCAAAAATGGACGACCTAGAATAATTGGGACATCTTTGTCAGCCTCATAAACTAAGATAATAAAATCAACAGGGAATATGAATTTATCCACTTTTACTAAGACATCCTCAATTTTCCCCTCAGGATATGTGATAGACCTATCAGCTAATTGGAATGTAACTGTGGTAGGTCTAGCTTCACCAATACCTAACTTTCGATAAACCGAAAGAGGCATAAGGTTAATGCTTGCACCTAAATCACAGAGTGCTCTACCTAACTCTTTTCCACCTATAGACACAGGTATAGTAAATGATCCTGGATCCTTAGCCTTGGGTGGTAGTCCATTCTTAAGAATAGCACTACACTCCTCCGTAAGAGATACAGTTTCAAACTCACCTAACCTCTTCTTTTTAGTTAAAATATCCTTAAGAAATTTAGCATAATTAGGCATTTGCTCAATAGCTTCTACTAAAGGGATATTTATATGCAATTGCTTAAGAATCTCTAAAAACTTTTTAAATTGACCGTCCTGATTCTTAGGCTTTTTGCCTTTGTGGAAAAGGTAGAGGTGGTACATAAGGTGGGGGCGGCACATAAGGTGGTTCCACATCTGGAATAGAACCAGATGCTCCAGCATCTTTATTGCTGCCTCCACCACCCTGACCAGACTCCAACTCTTTCTCAACAACAACGTTATTTCTATCGCAATTACTATCTATATCCTGGGTTTTACTAGGCTCTTTTCTTTCTTCTAGTGGCTTACCACTCCTAAGAGTCACTGCCTTTACCTGCTCCTTACCTTCCCTTCTAGGGTGTTCAGTATCTGATGGAAGTTTCCCTTGAGGCCTTGCCTTCAGCTCATTAGCTAGCTGACCCACTTGCAATTCCAGGGCTCTCATTGAAGCTTGATTACTTTGAATTGCGGCGTCTGTACGAGCCATAAATTCTTTCATCATTGCCTCGAGAGAATTCCCCTAATGTTGCTCGGGCAAAGCCTGCTTATTTTGCTGGGGCAATACCTGCGTCTTAGCAAATCCCGGCTGGTTCACTTTCTGCTGTGCTTGCACATTACTCCCTTGTCCTCCCCACGCGAAGTTGGGGTGGTTGCGCCAACCTGGATTATAAAAGTTAGAATAAGGGTTATTCCTCTGGTTACCTACAAAAAACACAGAAGCTGGATTGCTGGGGCAAAACTCGTAGTTGTGGTTTTCACCACAATGGACACAAGCTTCCTCTGTAACTTGGTTCACCACTGCAGCAGGCTCCACAACTGGCGGCTGCTGATGACTAATCACTGTCACATTCTTAAGAGCGTTAGCAATCATTGCAAGATCAGCCCTAATGGTAGACACACCATCAACCTCTAATACACTCTTAACCTTTTTATTTGTGCCTCTAACATCCGACCACTGACAACTATTAATAGATATTCTTTCTAAAATTTCATAGGCTTCGTTAAAAGTTTTTGCCAAAAGGGCCCCTCCAGCCGAAGCATCAACCATACCTTGAGTTACCGCATTCAATCCATTGTAAAATGTTTCCATTTGGATACAATGTGGTAGGCCATGGTGGGGACACTTTCGCAAAAGCTCCTTAAACCTCTCCCAAGCCTCACTAAAAGTCTCATCTTCAAGTTGCCTAAACCCTACTATTTCACTCCTTAATTTAGCATTTCTATTAGGTGGGAAATATTTACTCAAAAAATTTTCAGCTAACTCATCCCATGTCCTAATTGATCCTGGAGCAAAAGAATTTAACCACGCCTTCGCTCCATCCCTAAGAGAATACGGGAACAAAGTTAATCTAATAGCATCTCTATGCACTCCTTGAATTACAAAAGAATCACTAACTCCTAGAAAAGACTTAAGATGTAAATGAGGGTCTTCAGATGACAAACCATGGAACTGCCCCACGGTTTGCAACATCTGAAACATTACCGGTTTCATTTCAAAATTTGCCGCTTGAATTTGAGGACGTGCAATCCCTGGATTCAACTCATCAGACATCGGAAAAGCATAAGCTCGAATGGCTCTGGTCCTATCGTTTGCTACCAAGATAGGATTCTCAGCCTGATTATTTTGCTGCTCATTCTGCTCTAGCGGCGGGTTTTGCTGCAGCACACGATTCTGCTGGGGGTTCGCTAGACCTTCAAGACCTTGCGGGAGATGCGGCACGTCAGCCATTTGATTTTGCTGTCTACGCTGCTCTCTTCTTCTTATCCTGAATGTCCTCTCGATTTCTGGATCAAGCTCAAACCTCACCCCAGGCGGATCGCTCATGCACCAAACTCACACTTGCAAGAACAAAAGAAACAATCAAAAAGTTCTAGCACCAAACCACTAAAACACACACAAAAAACATATCAGATAAAAACTTATTCAAGTCCTCGGCAACGGCACCAAAAACTTGTTGGGTTCCTAGAGTGAGTAGAAATGTGATATAAAAATGCTCTAGAACACTGTGCAAGTATACACAGTCCGCAGCAAGTAATAAGTATTATCAATCCAAGGCCTGAACTAGCTTCCACTTTATCTATTTTGTATAACTTTTTAATGGTTTCAAAGATGGTAAAAATGATTGGTTTTTATAAGAATAATGCTGAGGCAAAATTAATGACAAAACAGAAAGTAAACGGATAGACAGACAGATTAGAAACAGGCGCTGGTCAAGATTTAGTAATTGTTTTAAAAGATGCTCTAGCAATATTATTGATTATGCAAACTCTCGCAGTATTATTAGCGGATTCCTCTTGGAACTCCGGATCTTTTGGAATGTGTTTCAAAACCAATGAAGTACGACCGATCAAGAACTAGGCAACTGTCTATCCCTAGCTCAGTCACTGGCGTTCACCAATACACAATGATCGTAGTGTGATTAATCGCCACACACTCTCTAAATCATCCCTGAAACTAGAGAGAGGTATCCATACCGGCTGGCCAAGCGGGCATAAAATAGAAATGAACACAACAATTAATCAAGATGCATAGAATCAATTTATATTACTAAAGTTTAAGCACGGCAACTACATATTCCTAACCAACGCCTAAAGCTACTTAGTTCATAATACGCATGGAAACACACATTACAATCTGAGTAGGAACGTCCATAATTACAAGATAATAAAAGGAAATATTAATATCCTCGATCAGCTTGCAATGATGGTCTTCTAGATGTTCTCAAATCTCTCTTCTCTACTCGGCTCCCAAAGGTGGAAGGAACTTCCCAAGAATGGAATGTTTTCTCCCAAAAGTGGAATGATCTTGACTTGGGCGGCTATTTCCTTTTATAGAAAGAAAGGAGGCTTGAATTAGGTCAACATGGACACGTGTAGGGCTCTCGTTGCTCCTTTATCCCGAAAATAATTCAACAGAAGTCGGTTCATGAAGTTGGCTAACGAGCTGTGACGTGGCAGTTCTGCTCCCAGTTTTGCTGCAGCACAGAATTTGCTCCCTCAAGTCGCCCAGCAACAGATTCTGCACAAAATGATTTCCAAAGCTTCCATTCTTCCAAATGGGTTAAAACATATAATTTACATCTAAAACCAACCCTATTAAGCACAAAAGACACACAAATCAATATAGAAATGAGGCCTTAATAACTACCTTTTGGGCAGTTATCAGTAGCTAAATCCCGTTGAGGGGTTCAATGTGGTGAATTCCCTTAGGGTTTAATGGCTTGAAAGTGTTTTATTTGCTTAAGTTGTGTTTAATGCATGTCATTCTTTATTGATTATCACTCTAATATTGCTGAGTTTAATTTGACCACTTAGACTTTGCATGTTATGTGAGTTTGATCTCGAAAGGGACAAACGATATCGGTTCTCATAAAGGTGATATAGGAGAAAAAGCTCGAAAGAGATTGTTCAGCGGTATAGGGCAAGCTGCCTAAGGCACCCTATATCGACTATAGGGTTATAGGTTGCATTCGTGAATTATCTATGTCGGAGTCGAGTCCTAGAAATGGGCATAACGGTACTCGCTTAGCCTTCTAACGGTTTTTGGAAACAAGGGCCAAATAGAAGTTAAATCTGACCCAATGTATTAAATACACTTAAGTTAGATTTTGCATAAGTATGGTTGTTACCTTAGGGATGAATCCATGTTGAATACCTCGTTTTATCTTATTGTTATTCTTTATTATTTTATTGCTTGTTTTGTTTATCTTTTCAAAAACCCAATCAATCAATCTTATTTTCTTTGGTTACCTTTTTCAAAAGCAATCATTTGAGCAGTTTCCTCATCAAATCTGAATTTCCAATTTAGTCCTCGTGGGATCGATACCTTGGAGTACTTCTAAGGTTTTTTATTACTACGTGCAACAGTGTATACTTGCACTTAAGTGTTAACTGAATTATTCTTTATTATCTCACTTATCATCTTATCTCACATCCATCTATTCAGCTGACGACACACCAAGGACATCTTGACAAACAGAAGACCATGGAAAGAGTTTGAGACAGTTGCGTTGACAAGTGAATGTAGCGCAATACTCGCCAACAAACTCCCACCTAAATTGAAAGATCCTGGAAGCTTCACTATTCCATGTTCAATAGGAGGGATCGATGTTGGCAGAGCCTTATGCGACCTTGGCGCAAGCATAAATTTGATGCCCTTGTCAGTTTACAAGCGCCTAGGGATTGGAGAAGCAAGACCAACCACTGTCACGCTTCAATTGGCAGATAGATCCGTGGTACATCCCGAGGGAAAAATTGAAGGTGTTCTGGTAAAAGTTGACAAATTTATTTTTCCTGCATTTTTCATCATACTTGATTACGAAGCTGACAGAGAAGTTCCCATTATGTTGGGAAGACCATTCCTTGCGACTGGCCAAACATTGATTGATGTGCAAAAAGGAGAGCTTACCATGCGCATGAATGATCAAAAAGTGGTTTTTAATGTGCTCACCTCATTAAAATACCCAGATGACACCAAGGAATGCGACGTGGTAGCACGCATAGATGTATGTTCTCCACTGGAAATGTTTCACTTAAATGCGCTCAGAACTGCGCAAGAAGAAGCAAAGGAAGAACAAATCGATGACAACTGCAACCTGGCGCAACCCACAGATCTCAAAGGAAGAATTCCCACCTTACCTTCCATAGCGCAACCACTCCCAACGCATCTGAAGTATAAGTTTTTGGGAGAAGAAGAATCCCTGCCGGTTATTATTTCATCAAAGCTTGATCAGCCGCAAGAACACCTTCTGATGCAGGTCCTCGCAAACAACAAGAATGCCATTGGTTGGAGTCTCGCAGATATTAAAAGAAATAGCCCCTCATATTGCATGCACAAGATTCGTTTGCTAGATGAATTTGAATAATTTATTGAGCGACAGAGAAGACTGAATCCAGCAATGATGGAGGTTGTGCGAAAAGAAATCATAAAGTGGCTCGACACAGGTGTGATTTACCCTATCGCAGACAGTAGATAGGTAAGTCCGGTGCAATGCGTACCCAAAAAAGGAGGAATGACGGTTGTAGCCAACGCAAACAATGAATTGATCCCATCGCGCACCACTACTGGGTGGCGCATATGTATGGACTACCGTAAGCTCAACGAAATCACGAGGAAGGATCATTTCCCTCTTCCATTCATTGATCAAATGCTAGATCGACTTGCGGGACAGACATACTACTGTTTTCTTGACAGATACTCAGGATATAATCAAATATCCATTGCGCCAGAAGATCAAGAAAAGACAACCTTCACCTGCCCATATGAAATCTTTGCGTTTAGAAGAATGCCTTTTGGGCTTTGCAATGTGCCAGAGACAATCCAAAGATGCATGATGGCCATTTTTTCAGAATTACTAGAAAAATCAGTAGAAGTCTTCATGGATGACTTCTCAGTTTATGGAAAGTCCTTCGCAGATTGTCGAACGCAGCTGAAACGTGTTTTGGAGCGATGCGAAGAGACTAACTCGGTGTTGAATTGGGAAAAATGCTATTTTATGGTAGAAGAAGGCATAGTCCTAGGCCACCGCATATCACGCACGGGAATCGATGTAGACAAGGCAAAAATTGATGTAATCGAAAAGTTGCCACCTCCCACCTCTGTGAAAGGAATTCGAAGTTTCTTGGGTCACGCAGGTTTCTACCGCAGATTCATAAAGAACTTATCGCATATCACCAAGCCATTATGCGCATTGTTGGAAGCAAATAGAAGATTTGAATTTTCAGAAGAATGTGCCAAGGCGTTTAATGATCTGAAGCATGCGCTGGTCACTGCGCCCATTCTCACAACCCTTGATTGGAAGGAACCATTTGTCCTAATGTGTGACGCAAGCGACATGGCATTGGGAGAAGTTCTGGCACAGAAAAAGGAAAAGTCACTTCATCCTATTTATTATGCCAGCATGACATTGAATGAAGCACGAAATAATTACACAACAACCGAGAAGGAATTATTGGCGGTTGTTTATGCTTGTGATAAATTTCGTGCTTATTTGATTGGCTCTAAAGTCACTGTCTACACAGATCATGCGACAATCAAATACCTAATCACTAAAAAGGTCGCAAAACCTATATTGATTAGGTGGATTCTCTTGCTGTAGGAATTTGATTTAGAAATCAAAGACAATAAAGGGAGTGAAAACTTGGTCGCAGATCATTTATCGCGATTGGAAAATCCTGAGAAAGTGGATGCGTCATATATCCCCATCGCAGAGGAATTCCCTGATGAGAAGCTGCTTTTGATTGAAGAAGAAGAACCATGGTTTGCGGACATAGCAAACTATCTCGCCGCAGGAGTCTTACCTGAAAAGTACTCCGCCCAGCAGTGTAAGAAATTCTTTCATGAACTTAAATTTTATTTATGGGATGACCCTTACCTTTATCGCAGAGGACCAAACCAGATAGTTAGAAGATGCGTTGGAAGTGTAGATGCGTCGAAGATTTAAGAAGCGTGCCATGAAGCTCCATATGGAGGACATTTCGGAGGCCAACGCACTGCGGCAAAGGTGTTACAAAGTGGCTATTGGTGGCCAACTTTGTTCCAGAACGCAAAGAAATACGCAGATAGATGCGACAAGTGCCAACGCACCGGCAATATCAGCGCAAGAAACGAGATGCCGCAGAATTATATAGTGGAAATTGAACAGTTTGATGTTTGGGGAATCGATTTTATGGGACCTTTTCCATCATCGCAAGGATACCAGTACATCCTCCAAGCAGTCGACTATGTCACTAAGTGGGTGGAGGCAATTGCTTGCATTAAAAGTGATGCGGCAACCGTGGCCAAATTCCTTAAGAAAAACATTTTCACAATATTTGGGGTGCCACGAAGACTACAGTGATGAAGGAACCCATTTCGTGAACAATGTCATGACTAAGCTGTTGCAAAAATACAATGTCAAGCACCATATCGCAACAGCTTATCACCCGCAGAGCAACGGTCAAGCAGAGGTATCGAACAGGGAAATAAAAAGAATTCTCGAAAAAGTTGTCAGCATAAATAGAAAGGACTGGGCGCAACATCGGGATGATGCATTATAGGCATATCGCACGGCTTTCAAAACACCCATAGGGATGTCTCCTTTTGCGTTAGTATTTGGAAAAGCCTGTAAGTTGCCTTTAGAATTGGAATACAGCACGCATTGGGCATTAAAACGACTTAATTTTGACCTAGATGCAGCAGGATAGGAAAGATTGCGCCAGCTCTCAGAGTTAGAAGAATTTAGAAGATGCGCGTATGAGAATGCCAAAATCAACAGAGAAAAACAAAAACAATGGCATGACAGGAAAATATGCAAAAAGGATCTTAAAAAAGGTATGAAGGTATTATTATTCAACTCTCGTCTACGTCTTTTCCCAAGTAAACTAAAATCAAGATGGTCGGGCCCATACACTATCCAGAAGATATATCCATATGGGGCTGTGGACCTACATTCTGCTGATGGGAAGAGAATTTTTAAAGTCAACGGACAAAGAATCAAACCATACATTGATGGGACCTACGACGAGGTAGTTGAGATTATCCTTCTAGAAGATCCACAATGAAGCAACAAGACAAAAATAGGTCCAGAAGAGAAGTGCTCTCAAATGCGTGAGGACCTAACGCAAGGTAAGAGCACCGCATGTCAGAAATTGTAATTATTTTCATTCTTTCTATATAGTTTATTTTGTTGCATTAGAGCCTTAGGAAGAAAACCCTAGCGCATGTCCTCATTCATCTGTACATTATTCGCATTGGAGGCATAGCCACAATCATTTCACATTTAATGAGCCGCACTACTCCCTGCTATTGCACATTACCCGAGGCAACTGCCCACATTCCCCCATGATAATCATGGCTACCTACCTATGTGGGATGCGAAAGGGCATCATTACCAAACCAGGCAGCACCTTGCGTTAGCTATAAAAGGCATTGCACCTTCTCTTTCAATTCTTCATCTTCTTCATCTTTTTCGTGCGAAAAAACTTAAACCCTTGCTTTCTCTCTCTCTCGCGAAGCTTCTCTCTACCCTCACCGAACCTCGCCATGTTCGACTCACAGAACCTCTCCATCGCTGGCTATGCAGACGATGCGCCTCCATCATCGCCGGAAGTTGAAGGACCACACAGGGACGTCGTCATTTCCTCTGATGAGGACGATGACGACCAACACAACGACAACGTCATGGAGGAAGAAGAACCAGAGGTTATCGACGGAGAGCGACCTGACGAAAGCATCGAAACACTGCCTGCCGCTGCACTGTCTACCTCCAGCGAAACCACCACTGAAGTACTCGATATAGCACCATTAGACACCTCCACTTTCAGACTCCAACCAGTGCAACTCCATCCAGCCCAAAACACCCTCGCCCCACGCAACCTCACTTCATTTCTCTCCCCTTTCCCTTCTGTCCAACTTCTTCCACCTCCCGACTCTTCAGCTACCCTTTCCTCAAGCACCACCCCTTCATCTTCCTCCACTCCCGCGAGTATTTCCAACCCTCTTCCACCATCAACCTCCACAAACCCCACCTTTCCGCAATTTTCTGAGCGGGAAGTGGACGCATGGGAATCCCGATTGGGGGAGTTGGGCGAAGAAGGCGAAGCAATTCGCCAAAGAGAGGAAAGAGAAAGAGTTGCGGCAGAAGAAACTGCCCGCAAGGCCACCGCAGAAGAAGAAGCGGCCAGAGAAAGAGAACGCGCCAGCAAAGCCGCGCAAGATCGAGCTGCCGCAGAAGTTGTCACAGCAAACTTGGCTGCAATTGCGGCAGCCCTGAGCTCTCCAACGCGAAGGTCAGAGTCCCCAGAATCGGAAGATGACCTACCTCTAAACCGTCGCCGCAACATCCAACCAACTGGGGTAGTCATCCGAGAGCCCTCAGAAATACCTGCGGCAGGCACGAGCAAGAAAAGAAAAGGGGCGCCCACCGCATCAAAAGGAAAAGGCAAAGAAAAAGTCAGAGAGGACAAGGGCAAATTCCGAGAGGAGAGGGGGTTCAGCTGCACACTCCCGCAGACAATGACGGATTAGATTTCCCAATGCAGATGGGAAACAGTCTGCGAAAACTTCCCTGATTTCGCTCCTGCGTTAGTCCACGACTTCTACCGAGCACAGTGGCAGGAAGAAATCAATGAAGTAGTGGTGCGTGGCCACACAGTAGACTTCTCCTCTACGTGCATCAACTTCGTGTACGAGTTGCCAGATATCCCTGACGCAGAAGGGAATGCGCTACTGACATGCCTGGACGATGACTTCCTGAACGCAGTGCTGCTTGCAGTAGCCAGACTTGGAGCCAAGTGGGACGGCCATGGGGCTGCGAGGACCCCGAAGTCGCAGCTGTTGGACTTCGAGGCCACGACTTGGATGCATTGGATAAAGAACCGCATCATGCCCACAACGCATGATGCCACTTTGAGCATTCCAAAGGTGGTCCTCGTATACTGCATCATGAAGGGGACCCCACTCGACTTGGGCCAAATCCTTGTCGACACATTGCGCCAGACTGCCGCAAAACCCAAAGGCGCAATGTTTTGCCCTGGCCTCGTCACCCGCCTATGCCGCGCATCAGGCCTCCTGCCCGCAACAGACGAAGAAATCCGACCCATGTGGAAGGATTTTGACGATCAGTGGTGGACGCGCATAACGCGCACCCACAACTTGCATCTGCAAGGAGGAAACCAGCACCCAACCCCCGCATCCCAAACAACAACACCTGCGCCTGCGCCTGAAGCACCAAAGAAGAAGAGGCGCAAGCAAACTGCGGGAAGAAACCCTCCACCAGCCGCAAGGACCCCTCAGACAGCTCCAGCAGCGCAGGAAACCACTGTCTGTGCCCAACCTCAAGCGTCTTTGCCACCACCGCCACCAACTGTACAACAAACTCCTTCTCCGCAGCACGATGAGGCCTTGCGACAAGATGAAATGTATGAGGCCCCATTGCCAAGCCCTCCTCGCAACAATGGAGAAGTCCCTGTGCCAAGCTCCACACCGCAAGCCACACCTTTTGCGAGCACAAGCAATGCTGCGGCGGATCCACAACTTGATGTGGATACAACCTTTATATTCTCAGAACTGCGGCAAATGATTCAAGAAGTCGCAGAGCCCCCGCGCCTGCAACAAGTAAGGATGTGCCAACAACAAGAACTGCTGTGGAAGCAACAAGAAGAGTTGTCCACACGCGTGAACTCCCTAGTCCTTTTTCTGCTGCGATGGACAGAATCCTTTGGCCGTCTTCCAGTCACACCAAACCTATTCATGCGGCCACCTGCGCAACAAAGACCTGATGGCGTAGGAACTTCTCAAGTGAGTGCCCCCATGGCTCCACCTGCGCCGAGACATCCAAGACCACCTCAACCACCGCCACCGCAGGAGTAGAAAATACTTCCTTAATTTTCTTGTTTTCTTTTGTTTAGTTTAGATGAATGCGCCCTGTTTTTGTAATTTTGTCCCGCATTCAATCAACATAGTTTGATGTTTATTCTCATCGAAATTTTCTTTCTGCCTTAATATAATGCCTTTATCTAACAAATTCTCTGTGTTAGCTCCTTTACTTTAATCCATGCATCTAATGTTCTTAGTTTTCTTGCACGCATTAGTTTATTGGTTTCACCTCTGTTTTCATTTCCTCAGACCTTAAGGAAAATCCCTTCGCATTTTCGCCCAGTCGCACCTCAGCCTTGCTCTCCTTAAGTCTATGCAATCCAGTTTAAGTTTGGGGGACAATGGGGACATTGTCCAATTTAAGTTTGGGGGAGTCCGTTAATCAGCGCATAAATAAATCACGCATGCGTTCCTCTGGAATGCGACGTGTTTGTAGCCAGGGGCATTTATTACACCCATAGTTTGCCACTGCGCGAAGATGCAACTGCATTCCATGAGCGTACAAGACAGTAAAAAAATGTAATGCCCGTAGTTGGATACCTTTCATCACAAATGTGGGTAAGCCAAAACGAAAGCATGCGTTTTGATGTCTATTGCCTTCTACTTAAAAAAAATAAAATAAAAATTAAAAAATAAAAAAATAATAATTTTTTGCGCGCCCAAGACATGAGGAGAAGATTGGCTGAGTTAGCGCAAGGTAGAATCTAAGCACAAGGAACTTTCCTTAAGCAATGAAGGAAATTTGGCAGAAGTTTAATCCTGTTTAGTAATCCGCAAAGAAAAACGAGAAAAGAATATGTTAGGACCAAAGGCATGGAAGAGCTAAGTAACCCTCGCAGAGTTGATAATAGGCATTGCTTGAGGATAAGCAATAGTTTAAGTTTGGGGGTTTGATAACTTGCAAAAAGCAAGTTATTTGTCCTTTAAATTTAGGCTAAAACAAGGCCAAAAGATACATTGATGCGATACCTCAACGCAATAAGGAAGGAAAATGCGATGATTTTATGCGATAGGCTATATTCATGTATGCGGTGAGAAATTATAAAAATATAGGGTGCTAATGCAATTAATTCAGTTGTTTGTTGCCCAAGTTTCTCAATGCATGCACACATCCCAAGACGATCATGAGAAAGACAAGATGGATGAAAGGACCATGCTGACACACTGACGCACAAGTGGGCTGAAAAGCATGCAAGTGGGCTGAAGCAAGTTGCTAATTCCTTGGAGAAGTTTGTTTCCTTCGCCTATATATAGAAGCCACCTGCTTAAAGGAAAGGGACACCATATAGAAGATACCAGGGACGAGAGGGAAGAGACGAAGATCAAGGAGAAAGAGAAATCACAGGAAGCTATGATTAAGAGTAGACTTGCGTTTGCAATGTATTGCGTAATGTATTGTTTTGCTCGCATGAGCTAATTTTCTTCGTCAAGGCTTAGTGCAAGCACCCATGCGGTGATAAGTCTATTTTGTAAGCGCATACTTTGATTTAAATGAAACACTGTTGTCTTCTACTTAGTTGCGATACTACTTTCATTACTAACTCCCGCCTGGCCAGCCGGATGCGGTAGCAGCATGCTAAATCCCTGACAGGTAATCCATGCGGACATCTCTTGGTAGAACAAGTTAGTGCATGGCATGTAGTCTTGGTAGCATTAGATAAATACTACCGCTAAAAGATAGTGCATGAATGAGCTTTGATTGCGTTAAGACTAACGCAATCCCTTGTAAGTTGCTAGAGAACTAAGCCCACGCATAAACTAGCCAAACAAACATTTGATAGTTTATGCCAAACGCATAAGTAGTACCGGAAGGGAAACTTATGATCTTTTCTCACTTAGGCATTAATGGATCAATTAGTCATGGTATGCACTACAAGGTTCTTATAAACGCATGAGGTTGCGACCGCAACAGTCTTAATACTTCTCTTTTTACTCTCATCGCATGTTTCACTTTCTATATTTCAAACTCACCAACTCTCTTATTTAGCCTTTTGTATAATATCATACGTTTTCGAGTTTAGATCAGTATACATTATTAAAGTTTTGCAAATAACCTTTCCTTGTGGATTCGACCCTAGACTCACTAGGTATTACTTGATTTTTTCAATTTATACTTCGATTGATATATATCTACGACAAATTTGCATTAATTTGTTAAGCATACTGACAACCGATCAAGACCCTACAGGCTGTTTCTTCAACAGTGATCCCCGTATGTCCACTACTACAATTATTGATATAGACGATGGTCATATGACCGTGGTTTATTCTATTTGACTACGGTTTTGCGACCGTGGTCTTCTCCAGTGTAGTCTATACTATAGACCATGGCTAACGTTCGTTGTGGTCTATACTATAGACTACAACTTAACGTTAGCTATTGACATTAGCCATAGTTTATATTATAGACTATGGTTGACGTTAGTAATGGTGTATATTATAGACTACAACTAACGCCAGTCGTGGTCTATTATATATAAACCATGGCTGACGTTAGCCATGGTCTATATTAGAAACCATGTCTGACGTTAGCCATGGTCTATACTATAGACTACAGCCAACGTTAGTCGTGGTTTATATAGTAACATCAGCCTGGTTTATGACTATATAAACCATGGTTGACGTTAGTCATGGTCTTTATTGATATATCATGGTTGATGTTAGTCATGGTCTTTATAATATGTACAGACCATGGTCGACATTAATCATGATCTTTATTGATAGACCACAACTAACATCTACCATGGTCTATGATGTGGAATTTTCCTACCGCAAGCGCACGGGTCAAGTAATAGTAAAGTGATTTTTGAAATCGAGTGTCGTCCTCTGGATTGGATTTTTTTAATCAAATTTAATTACCGAAAATAATCTTGTCCAATTTTATTTAGGGAACCAAACAAAGTGAGAAATAATGAAAATCTAACACAAAACAATAAAATAGTGACAAACAATTGATGACAACGGTCTTAGGGAATTGATTTCACCAATTGGGATTATGGATTAATTCATGGTTTAATGACATGCTATGATTCATAAATCTTGGGAAACTAAAATCACACATATCTCTCCTGAGCATACATGATTCTCCCACATGCAATGGACCCGATATCCCTATCTAAATTCATTAAACATGCAAGGCATTAAGGTTAACCTTTTTAACGATTTCTAGAATTAACTATTATCTCCCGATTTCTAGCTAAATCCTAGTTATGCATAATGATTTCTAAGCTAAATCCTCTCTCCCGAGTAAGATTCAAGCACAAACAACAATCAATTTATGGCCGGTAAATTAAAAGCATTAAGAACACAATTATGCATAAAAGACATCAATAGCAATAAAACCATAAAATCAATCCATAAAGTGTCCAACGGCTACATCAATCCCTAAGAATTAAACTTAGCTACACATAATCCAAATTACAATATAAACTAAGTCTAAACAAACCATAAAAACTACTAAAGAAAAGGGAAAAGAGAAGTAAACGCTAAGTAGGCCGAGACCGAACATCCCCGTCACGATCTCCACGAACAAGGCCTTGAAATCCACTTTTCTCCACTTGCTTCAGCCTTCACAAGCCATAAAAACTACTAAAGAACTGGGAAAAGAGAAGTAAACGCTAAGTAGGTCGAGACCGAACGTCTCCGCCACGATCTCCACGAACAAGGCCTTGAAATCCACTTTTCTCCACTTGCTTCAGCCTTCACAGCCACCTTTTCTCTCTGTTTTACGACTCCAAAGTCACCAAAAAAGTCCCCCTAATCAGCCCTAATCACAATCTTTAAATAAGGCAAAAATTGGTCGTAGCGTCGCGACGCTGTAGGGGTAGCGTCGCGACGCTACCGCAAAATCTCGGATTCTGGAAGTTCGCCGAGAGCGTCGCGACGCTATGATTTTATTTTTATTTTTATTTTTTTAAGAATCTTGAACTCATTTGACTCCAATTTCTCAATTAAGCTTCAAACACATACTTCCTACAAATAAAACATATAAATGCATAAATTTGGTCAAATAATTGTAAAAGACTAGCTTAATTAATTAGAGAAAAATAGCTAGCTATGCTCGCTATCAGTCTATACAAATAAACCATAGGAAGCATCAGACATTGTCTTTTGATATAGACTACGACTAATGTTAGATGAGGTCCTGTAGTGTATACAATAATACACCACGATTTATTTATGCATTATTTTGTTTTTTCAAATTTTCATTAATCCAAATTTTATTAATTAACCTAAAACTTCCACTGACACAAAGAAATTTAGCTTTAATAAACCAAAATTCAATCAAAATTTTATTCATAAAGAAAACGTAAAAATAGAATATCGTTGAAATATGAAATCTGGCAAGTTAACTAGTTAAAACTATTATACATCATATGGTGCAGTAATATACTGTTGAAGAAATTGTCCCCACTCATTACGAACTTCATCAATCTCAACTTGAGAATATGTCTTTTTCCTGATAAACTGCAATAAAAAAGGCATATAAATATATATTTTATCACAAATTTATTTAAAATAATAAATAAGGCAATTCACATATGGTTCATATCATACCCAGCTCTTTAACAGAATTCTTTTGTTGATCCATCACGACATCCCTCAAATTTCATTACATAATATCCACATTCTACCATTCCAGGTTGACGAGGACTCTATATAATAAATAATAAGTAAAAAATAGGAATAAATATAAAATTCTGAGTAACTTGTCATTGTAATGAAAACAAAAATACTTACTTTAATAGGAGGTTTCAAAAAAATTCCTCTTCGACCCTTCAATCCCGCTTTAGATCTAAATATCTTTAGGACCCTATTTTAAGAATCAAACAAATGCACACTTATGGAACTATTATATATATAATAAGAAAAAGTTAAACTACATCTTACATGTTTACAAGAGTTTTGATCTCATCATTTGTTACACTTGATATTGAATCTAACGAATATGCAACATCTCTACATAAATCTAGAATAAGCAGTATCCAATGGTATCTACACAAAATGTATCCATTATATAATATAAATACAATGAGAAAAATAATATACATACCCAGTATTTATTGGAATAACTGCCCATTGATTAAGTTTTACTTGAGCAATCTTGATGCTAAACGACTTTCTAAATTTCCAATTCTGCTACCAAGTGAGCTCGGGTCAACAAATAAATATTTCTCTACTGCATTAATTTGAACTAATACAATATACAAGTATCTATAAAACAAATACAAACAATAAATAAATTAAAATTTCAAACATATATGTGAAATCTATCTTTATTAATAATAAAAATTAAACTTACCCTATATAAAATTAAGATACAATTCACCGCAATTTTCACCATCATGCAAAAGTGAAAAATATCATCATCCATAATATAAAAATTTAGCTCAATTCCAAAAACATGTTTTAGAATTTGCACTCTTATCGAACCACCAGGAATCACTAATTTTGCATACTCAAAAAGTGGTCTTAATGATTCAGGTAACATTGATAAGTCAACAGTAGATGACAAGATTTCCGTTCTAGGAGTTGATGACTATTGAAAAAGAAAAGAGTTAATTTTTTTCAAATACGTAAGGTCAACTATTTTTCTATGTTAAAATAATGAGTTGAAATAATACCTTAACTTCTTTAGAGTAGATAACAAGTTCACGAGGCCATGCTACTTGATATCCTATTGCATCTTCTACACGTACGATCTTGTTGTCTATTGGAAATGACAATAAACAATTTTCTGATGTCACAATTTCAATGCCCACTTTCACGATATCTCCTCCAATCGGTGTGCCATGCAATATTTCATTCGGGTCCATTCTTTCGTACACAAAACCCGATGCTACTATCATCATATCACTATTCACAGCAAGTTCACATGGTTTTCTCTATTCATAAAAAAATGTATATTATTAGAAATATACACATAATAAATTAAAATAATAATTTATAAACATACCTTTATCAAATGTCTTTTGTTTGTAATAGCTTCATTCAGAACGAGTTGAGATGAAAGGTCTTGCTCAAATAGGAGATTTTGTGTTTTAGACTTTTCATCTTCATACTTTTTGAGTTGTTCTGCCATTACCCTAAGTTTTTCTTCATTGACAAATTTCTCTTCTTTTAAATGATGACATGCTTTATCTGATTCAAGTTTCTCAGCAAGTAGACGTTTGTGTGCATCAAAACTTACATTATTATTAGGATTTTGGAAATATGAACTTGGCAAAACGTATTCCCCCAAAGCTCTCACACGTCCACTATGTTCATCTGTCCCTAAAGCTTGAGTTAATGCATCATTTGGTGATGAAATTACTTTTCTTTTCTCAAATGATTGAGAAAGTGTTTCCTACAAAATATAAAATATATAATGATATTTAATTATAACTTTTAAAATAACACATACATATATCTATACTTACTATTTTAGCTGCCATACTTGCAGTTTTCTCATTTAAAAATTCTCCTTTGTTATTCCGTCGAGCAAATATCCATAACTGTGATCTTTCCATAGTTTCCACGTTTTCCCTTTTCCTTTCTACAATAACTAAATAACATTAGTTTTAATTATTGAAATATTAAGAAAACAAATTATTAAATTACTCTTACCAATTCTTCTACCATGTTTGGATATCCTTTACGTGATAATCGATGATAATAAGCATATTTTAGTCTTCTTTCACGTTGTTTTTCACGCTCAATCTACAAATTCATGTATAATTTATAATAAATAAAATGGTTAAATTTAAATAATATCAAACTCATATCTGAAACATATATTCTCAAAACATGAAAAAAAAAACATACCTGAAACTCTTTACTCAATCTGGTACTAACAAACTTATCCCAAACTTTTTGATGAATATAGTTGTAAAGTTCAGGCGGATGTTTAATACGCTCCAAATTATCGACATTTGGATAGATGTAATCTCGTGACAATTTATATTTAAATTGACGCCATTTTTGAGATGTTGAAATCAAAATTTTTTTCCTCGTGGTACCATCCAAAACAAAAGTTGCCAACAAATATGTGGTAAACAACTTTATTACACACAATAATGATAAGAATAAAGAGAATAATAATGATAATAATTACTATAAAATGTAAGCTTCTACATACTTAAAACTTTTAACATAAAGTTTGTAGTATATGATTATTCATTGATTTTTTGAACTTTAAAAACACCACAATAACAAGAAATTTGACTATCATCATCATTATCATCATCGTCGCAATCATTATTATTATTGGTTTTAAATGAAATTTCTTTTTTTTTTTGGAAAATATTAATTATAATAAATTAATTACAAATAAAATATTCGTTTTTTAAATAATAATATAAAGTAAACTAAATTTATGATTAGTATGTTAACATGAGCATAGCTCAACTGACATAAAACTTGTATTAATGACCATGATGTCTATGGTTCAAATCCTCCCATCCCCTTATGTTGTCAAAAAAAAAAAAAAATATTATGTTTAGTATAATTGTGCCCTAAATTTCTTTTTTTTTTAAATTACATCTCCTATTGAGTATATTGATTAAGATTCCTAGACAATCATATCATTTTTAAAAATATATTTTACAGATAATAATATAATAATATAACTATATGTCAATCATACAAAATTCTAAAGGATTTCTTAAATTAAATATTATTAATATATTTTATAGTCTATAGTATGTGTTTAGACATGGGTTAAAAAACATGTAGTCTAAAAGCATGACATAAAGATATGTTTTCAACTATGGAGTTAACAAGCCATGGTCTAAAGTAAAACAATAATATCATAGACCACATTTAACACTAACTATGGTCAAAGTTAATTTTTAGACCACGGTTGTGGACATCGTAGTCTATAAAATTTTACGCCATAGTTGAAAAAACTTGTAGTCTAAAAGCTTGACATAAAGATATGCTTTTACCCATAGTGTTAACAAGCCATGGTCTAAAGTAAAACTGTTGGGTTTTATGCCCTAAAACTCGTAGATAGTAAATGTAACATTTGACTTGCTTTAATGAAGTATTATTTCTATATATTTGTTTTGCCTAAATGTAACCACAAATCCAATAAACTAAGAACTCATGACTATATTATGTATACTTGAAGTTTATGTATGACGTAAGTATGGATCGAGTTCAAGTAAATAGCCTAAATGATCTATAGTACATGAATAAGGCTGGGTACCTTAATCCTGGGGACACTATTGGCGCGGCTCGCTTTGTTCTCTAAAGACAAACGATGTGATCCTAATCGTTCATGTATAATACATGTGAGTGAGGGCGTCCTATGCAATGAGTTTGCATAGAGATCGGACTAGGAGATAAGTCATTTTCACTTTACAACGTCCTTTACTGCTGAAACTGAATATCTCGTACGTAGTAACTTAGGTAACTCGATCTTAATCTTGAGCTAACTATGAACTCCTATTTATTTAGGATTGTACTTTGATTTGCATGGGTGAGAGTGGCCAAACATCGCCGACTCAGTAAGCCTACCATTTTGGGGATAAGACTGGATAGATAGCTGGGGACATAACTTTGCAAGACGGAATTCACTTCTACCCATTTTAGGGTCAGTAAAGAGGTTGTTCCCTTAAGTACTGACTCTGAGTCTTGAACAAGGGGCCCCACCCTCTCATAACCTTGAGCGGGACTTGGTTCAGTGATTGTATCACAAACTAATTGTTCATTAGAGGATCAGTGGAACTTAAGGAACAAGATGCAACTATAGGGGTAAAACGAACATTTGACCTAGCTCGAGTTACGAACAACCGGTTAAGGATCGACTTACTAATCATGGTTATCTCAAGTGGAAAAGAAATATATCTATAGTGAGGGGAGTTCAGCTACGGGCTATAGTGGAGTGTCCCGGAAGCTAACAAACGATGAATAACTAGGTTAATGAGTTTAACCGATTATGCTCGTATCGTTGGAGTCCATGATCTATAGGTCCATTAGGTCCCTTTACTAGCTCAATAGGAATAAAACTTGGAACAATATGATAGGTTAACATTTGAAACGTTCAAATTCGGAAAAGGATACAAAAGTCGGTTATATACGATATTTGACGACATATTGGTTTAATTTCGAACTAAACTTAAAATGAGAATTGGTTATATTTAAATATGATTTAAATATTAAACATGTGAATAGGGATTCATGTTCAAGAAATTTCTTTAGGAGAAAAACCGAGATTGGAGAAATAATATTAATTTAATATAAGATATTAAATTAATTAATTTTATTATTTTAATTAAATAAGTTTTATTAAAATAGAAATAAAATTACAATAGAGAAAGTGGATAAATTCAGATTATTTAAAATAAAAATAAAATTAGAATTTTTTAATTTTAGAAATTAAAAAATTTCCTAATTTTTGGAGGTGGTCGGTTTTGACTAATCCATGGAATTAGGCCCTGCTTAAGACACCTAATTTGTCTCCTAATTGTTGTCAATCTTGGCTGAATTCTCCTTGCATGTTTTCTTCTATATATACATGCTTTGATGGTGAAGAAAGTACGACTGGAATATACTGAAATGTTGCTGAAATTTCTCCATACTCTCTCAACTCTCAAACCCACTCTTCAATCTTGAGTTTCAAGCTTTCCTTTCCAATTCCTATTAATTGAGGATCCCACAGTTTGTTCCAAGGCCTGAGGATAGTAGAGAAGATCCAAGTGGTTGTCCAAGAGCCGTTGGTGTGAAATTTAAAGCCTCGGATTACACGAATTTGGAGCTTCAAGAGGTAGGTGCTACTTACTTTGGTTTTAGCTCTTATGAACAACATGTCTTCTAGGATCAAATTGATGAAATTGTGTGCATAAGATCCAAAATTGCTTCCGCATATTTGATATTAACTCCTACAAAAATAATAATATCATAGACCACAATTAATGTTAACTATGGTGTAAAGTTAATTTTTAGACCACGGTTGTGGACACGGTAGTCTATAGTTGACTTTAAAACCACGGTTTTAATTCACTATAGTGTAAATTTCATTTTTCGACCATGGTTTTATATACCTAGAGTCTATAGTATGATTTTAGAATATGGTTTTTATTGACTGTGGTGTAAAGTAGGCATAAAGATACAATTTCAACCATGTATTTAGAAACCATGGCCTTAAGTAAAACAATAATTTGACTACAAACCATGGTTAATATTAGCCATAATGTCATTTTAATTTGTAGACTATGGTTGTTGACACTGTAGTCTATCGTTGGTTTTTAAACGATGGTTTGTTATACTTGTAGTTTATGATATGCTTTTAGACCATGGTCTTTATTGACCATGATGTAAAAATAATATTTACACCACGGTTTTAAAAACTCAGAGTCTATAGTATACTTTTAGACCATAGTTTTTACTAAATGTAGTCTATAGTTGGCTTTTAAACCAGGGTGTTTTATATTTGTAGTTTATGATATGCTTTTAGACCATGGTTTTTATTGACCATGATGTAAAGATAGTATTTACACCACACCATGGTTTTAAAAACTCATAGTCTATAACATACTTTTAAACTATGGTTTTTATTAAACATGGTCTCTAAATGAGTGTATTTATTTGAGACCACAGTTAGTTTAATCTCTACAACATCATACCATGGTTTTTAAAAAACTATGGTCTTATGTCTAAATTAAAGTGTAGTGTATACTCAATTGTGTGTAGTGGTCTCCACATACAGTTCAAGACTCATCCCACAACCTTGGATGTTTAGTTTATTGGATTAGGGTTATTTAGGCAAGATGTACATATAGACAATAACTCTTTATTGAAAAAACATCAAACCATATTTTATTTATGTTCGGTCAATTGTTACAATTACTATCTACGAGTTTTAGGGCATAAAACCCAACAAACTCCCACTTGAACTAAAACTCTAGTCAATGAGAAGTAAATGCAATAATCTAAAGTTGGGAATGTAATGTACACTGTATATTACATGAAAGGTAACTATACAAGTAATACAATAAACTAGGGCATTCTTATACCCATTACACATCTCCCACTTGCCCTAGACTTTCTAGATGACCCTCAAACACTTTAACCGATCAGCGATGTTGGCTACAGCCCCCTGTTGCTACAGTATAATGTTTGAAGGGATAAAAGCCCTTTCACAGCGGAAGAATTCAGAGAACCAAACACTGTTTTTAAAAAAACGTTTTAAATACCAATACAGAGGCAAAATCTACAACAACATTTATCAAATAAAACTTGTAGATTAAGGCTATAAACATGCTATAAAATTGATTAAAATCTAGGTCTAACCATGTTTTTATTTAAGGAATACATAGGTCCAGAGGAAACTTACTTTTGTTGACGTTCTTGACCGATATCGCCTATTCCTTGGGACTTAGATCAAATTTCCAACAGCCTCTTCGTCGATGAATCTCCATGACAAACACCACCACTAAGGTTCAGTCGGTATTCTCAATAAGCTAAAAGATGAGGATGCTTGTGGGACCACTTTTCTCTCTAAAGGAATTGGGAGGAGAATTTTCGTTCTGTATTTTTTTCTAGAGTGGGAGTGAATGAGAGAATGACCGTGAGGGAAGGAAGTAACCTTTTATGTAACTTCCCTAACTCTCTAGCATGAGGGAGAAAAGATCGTGGAACTTTCCCACGACTAGGAACAACATAACTGATCTGGTCAGTTATACAATTTATTAAATAAATAATAAATTATTATAAATATATAAATTAATTTAATTAATAACTATATTAATTAAATAAATAATAATGTTAATGATTAATTAAATCATATATTTTTTTTAGAAGAAAGAAATTAATTAACTCATATTTAATTAACTATTTCATTTAAATCATATTTCAATGAATATCCCTCACATAACCTATAATTTTAATGTAATTTAATTGAATCAAATTTAATTTAATTAAAATAAAATAAATAAAATAATTAATTAATTAATCATTAAATTGAATATCACGTATTCAATCATATCACTCTCATATAACCTATAGTTTTAATGTGCATCAAATGTGCATTAATTTTAACCTATAGTTTTAATATGAATGCAATTCATATTTTAAATTTAATATTCGAACTCCTTCAAATATTTCATTCTACTTTTAATTAATTTTGAATCAATATTCAAAATAAATTTATATTATAAAGTTTAATAATAAATATAAACTTTATATTATAATGTATCTCTATACATTGTATTATTTCCCTTAGTAAATTTACCTCAACACCCTAAATGAGCTACCAGTGGGACCTAATGGACCTATAGATCAGAAGGTCCAAGGATATGAGATTAATTGGCTAAACTCATTGACCAAGTTAATCAATATTCATTAACTGTGGTTCACTCCACTATAGAACTACAACTGCACTCTTCTCACTGCATATATATTTTTGTGTCCACGGATATTGACCAATAACAGCAAGTCAGTCCTTCACGTGTGTTCGTAACACCAGCTGGGTAAAATTTACCGTTTTACCCCTGGGTTACCTCTACATCCTTAAGTCCTAGTGCTCCTCTAATGACCAACCTGTTTGAGGTCTAACCATCAAACAGAAGTCCCTCTCGTGCCATAGAGAGGGCAGGGGCCTTTGTTTAAGACCCGGAGACACCATGACGGGGCCGGAGTTGTCGAGGCTCCGAGTGTCAAAGAAAATTTATAGTCACCGAACACTAAACTACTTGCAGTAGTAGTGGCCGGGGTCGAACACAGGGAACAACTGGTTTACTTCTAATCTCTTTTGTTTTTGGTTATATAAAGGGGGGTTGAAGGAGAATACCCGGGGTCGACATGCAATTGATTAATTAATTAATCTGGCCACGATTAATAAATTAACTAATTGTTGCCCTAGACTAGAATACCCATAATCAATTGGGGGAAATCTAATTAATTACAAATATGGGCTTAGACCCTAGATCTATCATGTCAAGCAACAAAGTCAGAGAACTACTCTTGGGACCCGTGCCCATGAATTATTCTACTGTTAACTATTGAACTAGTCATCCATTAGCTACGTGGAAATTAGTTCCTTAGCGAGTTATTAACATACGAGCTGCGAGTTAGGTAGTCAATCTAACCTACTGTGCATGCTAATTATAAAAGTGGGAATCTAAAGCCACAAACAACCGATAAACCATGCATAAAGGTCAGAAAAGTCTAGATATACAACCAATCAATTCAGAAAACTCCAAAATCTCATAAAAAGACAAATGTACTTACAATCGCGAGGTTCCAACTACAGCAAACGGTGCTTAGACGACCATAGACAAGCCTAATCCAAGCCCAAGGCTCGAGAAACCAACCTAAACTACCTAAAAACTATAAAATACAGATGAAGAGTGAAGAAATCGGAGGGAAACCGAGAGAAAAGAAAAAAAAATGGCTGCTGGACCTTCAAGTTGTTGTGACCTAAATCCCACACCGGACTATTTAAATAGTGAAGTGGCGTCGAGATGCCGTGGCCAGCGTCTCGACGTTGACGGTGATTTTGTCGGTCCTTCAAATCCGAAGCGTCGAGACGCCATGAGATGGCATCGAGACACTATCTCTCGGATCTTCTTTGTTTGGCTGCTTCAAAACTTGATCCTTTTGACGTTGTTTTCGAGTCTCCAGTGCTCCACTTTGGTCTTTTCACCGTCTCGACATCCCATCAAGATGGATCAAAACCACGTTAATTTCTTCGAATTAACGCCAATTTCGAATATGGGCTCCCTAGAAGCGCTTGATACAAAACTCCTACAAAATACCACTTTAAGCAAAATAATTACTGTAAAACTAGCAAGATTAAGGACAAATAAATAGGGACAATTTGGTCCCATCAAATACCCCCAACCTAAACCTTGCTAGTCCTTGTGCAAACATATAAAATAAGAAGTAAGGATTCAATGGTTGCAATCTCATAGACTTTAATCTCAATATCTAAAATGCCAAAAATTATTGCAATCGAGAACAATTTACATGAAACCTAAATAGAGAGACAAATCAAAAGTTTTCATGAAAGTTCTTGCTCAAGTTTACACTTAGACTTAGAATCAATTCTACAACCCCGGGATTTGATTACACAACCCTCAACCTATCTTCCATGTACACTGGCACTACGAACTAACCAAAGAGCAAATAAAATAAATTAGACTGCTTTTCTCTGTACCTAGGTGCCTGAAAAATAAAATACATTTTCTTTCTGCATTCTTTTTAGGTGGGGCACTAGCTTTAACACTACGATGCAGGGACCCATAACAAGAGTTTAACCCTTGGTTGGCCTAACTGATCACACCGCAGGCAGCTTTTTTTACCCCTTATCACTCATGAACATAGCATAGCATGCTTTTTCTTCAAAAATAAAAATAAACGAGCATATGATTTTCTTTTAAGCTCGCGTTCATTTTTTTTTTCTTTTTCCTTGGCATATTTTCTTTATTTTCTCATATGCAAGATATTACATGCTAATTTGCAAGCATTTGTCTCTCTAGTTCATCCCAACACCAATCGAGGTGACAACAAGAATATGGATTCTATAATTCACTCCTAAGCCTTCAAACTAATCCTAGGCATGCTAAGGTTTACTCTTGCAAGAAAAGTACTAGAAAAGTTTTAAAAAGGCTAAATTTTTTAGCAACATGCTTATAATTCAATAAAAGCAATAAAGTTGGCAGGATGACACATCATTGATTTTCATAATCAAAGAAAAAGCAACCAGATCATCCATACATCAACACTCAATCATCTAAAATTTGCTTAAAACAGGTCCAATGCTTAGATGCATGGCCTCAATCCAGAAAACATAGAACATTAAAATAAAGCATGCATAATAAAATAGTCTGACGCTCGGGTGTATCAAGACTCAACCAAAACAAGCATGCAAGACCAACTCCACCCCCAACCTAAAATCATACATTGTCCTCAATGTATTTAATCAAGAAAAATTTAAAGGACAAAGAGTAAGGGAACATAAAATCTCCCCTGCTTTAAGCTCAATGATTGGAAGGGAATGATTCACCATGACTTGAAAGATAACAGTTTTGCTGAAGTAGGTCACAAAATCCTAAAAACAAGAAAGGAAATCAAACATAAATAAAAAATAATTAGAAGAAAAACATCTTAAAATAAAGAGAAGGGATAGAAATTATTTTTAAAGTGGGGTTGCCTCCCAGAAGCACAAGTCTTTAACGTCGATTACTCGACGAGATTTGCAGTCTTCAACCGAAATCCACTTCTTTGATCCTCAGAGGATCTTTCTTCTTTTTATTTATCAGCTCCTACACAGGAAAACTCAACTTGCACACATAGTGCACAACGTAAGTAATTTTAAGTAGTATATCCTCATCCGTCCAATTTAAGCTAATTTTAAGCACCCTAGGCTCGACTTGGTCAGCCACTTGAATCACTAGGCCTAAATCATGCTCTTTAGAAGCAGAGACATCAGGTGCAAAGGAATTAGGTGCATAATAGTCAGAATTTAGCTCAACATTCCTAATCTTTAACTCTCCTAACATGCTCGAAGTACTAAATGAATCAGACCTATAATTAAAGGAAGAGTTAAGCTCAGATTCACTGACCTCGTTGGGATTTTCTTCTAACTTATCTTCCTGCTGCTCTGAGATTTGGCTCTCTAGCTCATCAGGGGAGTTGGCACGGAATCTAGTGACTTCTGGCAGTTTTGCAATAATCTCCCACGCCTCACCGGGTGTTGTTGCAAGCACATCACCACCACTAGCTTAGTCAAGCTTTCTTCTATCGTCAAGTGTTAGCCCTCCGTAGAAGCTTTCTATCAGGGACTCCTCTAAGAGTGGGGTGTGATGTTCCATGCAGTGTAGATTGAAGCAGCTCACGAACTCATGGAACAACTCTTCAGGTGCTTGCGCAGCGTTGACAATTCTTCTGGTGGCTTCTATGAGCAGCGCAATGGGGTGGTACTTCTTCAGGAAAATTCTTATCATCTCGCTCCAAGAAGATACCGACTTTGGAGGCAGCGAGAAAATCCACTTCCTAGCTTTTCCTTGTAGTGAGTGCGGAAACACCCTCAATTTGAATTGATCTTCAGACATCTCTGGGGGTTTCTTTTCGGAACAGCTCGAGAGAAACTCAGATATATGAAAGTAGGCATCTACTCCTGACTCACCACAAAAGGAAGGAACTAAGAAAATAAATTCAGATAGGGAGACAGAGTTACCTTCTTCTTGATTTATGATGAAGGGGGGTGGTGGATATTTAGGAGCGGAAAAGCGAACTTGCACTGCACCCTCGACCCTTCCTATCCAAGTGGACAGTGGATCGAGTGTCTGCCAGATATCCATGAAGCTCAATTGCCTTTCCTTGTTTCTTGGCAGGGAGGTGTTTGCTGTTGTAAAGATTTGTCACTGGATGTGTAAGAAACAAACTAATACGCAAGAGACAATAAAAAGGTGAAAAACACAAAATTAATTAGAAACAAACACCGTGTTCCCCGACAGCGGCGTCAATTTGACGGGGCTGGAGTTGTCGAGGCTCCGAGTGTCAATGCAAATTTATAGTCACCGAACACTAAACTACTTGCGGTAGTAGTGGCTGGGGTCGAACACAAGGAACAACTGGTTTACTTCTAATCTCTTTTGTGTTTGGTTATAAAAAGGGGGGTTGAAAGAGAAGATTATATGGACAAGGAAAATAAAATTGCGAGAAAGTAAATGGCAGAAATTAAATGGCAGAAAAGTAAATAGGGAGGTTGGCTAATCTCACCTTGCCGCTCACTGTAGCTGGAGACACTCGGGATTAGTACGTTTACTTTTTATTCATCGATTAGTAGATAATGATTTATATGCATGCTTGCCTAATTGGTACTCTAAATCAATTGACTCGATCCCACCGTCCATCGACTCAATTACTAGATACTAACTAACTAACCTCACGAACCCGTCAAAGTTAATTAATTACGTATCTGCATTAAGATCAAGATACCCTTAGAGCGCTAACCCAACGGACCCGTTGAACCAACATGCAATTGATTAATTAATTAACCTGGCCATGATTAATAAATTAACTAATTTTTGCCCTAGGCTAGAATACCCATAATCAATTAGGGGAAATCTAATTAATTACAAATATCGGCTTAGACCCTAGATCTATCGTGTCAAGCAACAAAGTCAGAGAACTGCTTTTGGGACCCGTGCCCACAAATCATTCTAGTGCTAACTATTGAACTAACCATCCATTAGCTACGTGGAAATTAGTTCCTTAGCGAGTTATTAACATACGAGCTGCGAGTTAGGGCGTCAATCTAACCTACTACGCATGGTAATTATAAAAGTGGGAATCTAAAGCCACAAACAACCGATAATCCATGCATAAAGCTCAGAAAAGTCTAGATATACAACCAATCAGTTCAGAAAACTCCAGAATCTCATAAAAAGACAAATGTACTTACAATCGCGAGGTTTACAAAATCGGCATACCAAGGGAAACAAGTTTTAACAGCATACAATCTTTCATCTGGAAAAGCTTCTTTAATAGGAAAGGTTCCGATATTCTTTTCATGCTCTATCTTAGACAAATGGTTTGCGACTACATTTTCACAACCTTTTCTATCTTTGATCTCGTAGTCAAACTCTTGCAGTAAAAGAATCCATCTTATAAGTCTGGGTTTGGAATCTTTCTTACTACTCAAATAACGAATAGCAGCGTGGTCAGTGTGCACTATAACCTTCGTACCAAGCAAATAGGGCCTAAACTTATCGAAAGCCAACACAACGACAAACATCTCTTTTTCTGTAGTGGTATAATTCTGCTGAGCACTATCTAGAGTTCTACTTGCATAATATATAGCCCTAAAGAACTTATCTCGACGTTGCCCTAAGACAGCTCTTAAAGCATAGTCACTAGCATCACACATGATTTCAAATGGTTGACTCCAATCAGGCACAACAATGATAGGGGAAGAAATCAACTTTTCTTTTAAAAGATCAAATTCTAGCAAACAGTCTTTTGAAAACACAAATGGAGCATCCTTTTCAAGCAAATGGCACAAGGGTTTAGCAATTTTTGAAAAATCTTTTATAAAACGCCTATAAAACCCTGCGTGGCCTAAGAAACTACGAACTCCTTTAACATTAATGGGTGGGAGAAGTTGTTCAATAGCAGAAATTTTGGCTTTATCAACCTCCAAACCTTTTTCAGACACCTTGTGACCTAAAACTATCCCTTCCTTTACCATAAAATGGCATTTTCCCAGTTTAAAACAAGGTTAGTTTCTTGGCATCTTTGTAAAACACGAGAGATATTATGCAAACAGTTATCAAATGATGAACCGAAAACAGAAAAATCATCCATAAAGACTTCCATAATCTCTTCTACAAAGTCTGCAAATATGGCCATCATACAACGCTGAAAGGTAGCCGGAGAATTACACAGTCCAAATGGCATACGCCGAAACGCATAGGTACCATAAGGACACGTGAATGTTGTTTTCTCTTGGTCTTCAGGCGCAATCGCAATTTGATTATAGCCCGAATAACCATCCAGAAAACAATAATACGGATACCCAGCTAGCCTATCATGCATTTTGGTCAATAAAAGAGAGAGGGAAGTGATCTTTTCTGGTGGCTTTGTTTAACTTCCTATAATCAATACACACACGCCAACCAGTGACTGTCCTAGTAGATATTGATTCATTTTTCTCATTTTTTATAACAGTCATCCTCCCTTTCTTAGGCACTACTTGAACAGGACTCACCCAAGGGCTGTCAGATATAGCATATATAATCCCTGCATTTAATAATTTTAACACCTCGGCTTTAACCACTTCCTTCATTGCTGGATTCACATGTTCTACTGTGGGATTAAAGGTATCTTCCATTAAAATTTTATGCATGACAATAGAAGGACTAATACCCTTAATATCACTAATAGACCAACCTAGAGTAGATTTATGCTTTTTTAATATATCCAACAATTTTTCCTCTTCTACTTTACTTAAATCAGCAAAAATGATAACAGGAAAAGTCAAGAAGATTCTCCTAAGAAAGCATAACGTAGGTGAGCAAGCAATTGTTTCAATTCAGGGGAATGGACATCAACTTGAGCACAAATATCTAATGATAATTTTTCTTCCCTTCCTAAAGATCTATCAATTAAAGCATTTTCCTGATGAACATCTATTAATTCATCTCCAAATACATTAGGCATGCTTATTTCTTAATGATCCACAAGAGACTCTGACTCTACACATGCATTGATAATAGTGTCAACCGAATCAATCGAAAAGCACGAACGGACCTCTTCTGGATGTTTTAATGCATTAAAAAGGTTGAACACTACATCGTCGTCTTCTACTCTAAGAGTCAGGGTTCCTTTTTGTACCTCAATTAATGCACGAGCGGTTGCCAAAAATGGTCTTTCGAGAATGATCGGGACTTCGGGGTCTTCCTCCATGTCTAATACTACAAAGTCTGCAGGAAATATGAATCTGTCAACGTTAACTAGAACATCCTCTAACACATATTTAGGGTATGTCATCGAACGATCCGCCAATTGTAGAACAATTGTAGTTAACTTCAATTCCCCTAAACCAAGTTTCCTGTAAACATTGAAAGGCATTAGGTTAATGCTTACCCCTAAATCAAAAAAGCTTTTTTAATAAACAAACTACCAACAGTACAAGGAAGAGTGAAACTCCCTGGAACTTCTTTTTCTTTGATAATATTTCCTTCATAAACTTGGCATAGTGTGGCATCTGTTCCAAAGCATCAACAAAAGGAATGTTAATATGCAACTGTTTAAAAATATCAAGAAATTTTGAAAATTCAGCATCCAACTTTTTCTTTTGAAATCTTTGAGGATAAGGAATCTGATTAGGAACTAAAGGAATAGAATCAGAAAACTTATTTGGCACAGGTGTTGCTATCTCTTCCTCTGGTTTGTTTTCATCATCCTCATCTAGTATCCTTCTAGTGCTGGGCTTTGTTTCTTCTTTTCTTTCAACTTCTTTCAACTGTTTCCCACTTCTGAGAGATATGGTAGGACATTGTTCTTGTGGGTCCATGGCGACGACATTAGATATCTTTCTTTGCTGGATCTCCTTCATGAATATTGTCATTTGATCTATTTTTGCTTCCATCTTACTAATGACAATATCTTGTTTTACTGACAAATTCCTAGTCTCATTTATGAAATTCCCTAGCATTTCTTCCAAAGGGTTTTTCTTCTCTTGAATTATTTCCTCGGGTTTAGGCTCCATTTTTTCTTCAACCTTAGGTAAACTTGGAATTTCTGATTCTGTGAGCTTGTTTAGAGCCTTGGTTAGAGCTTCGACTTGCAATCTTAAAGCACTTACCTTATTAATCTCACATGGTTTCTTCTTAGATTTGGACTCTGGTTGCTCAGACTGCCATTGATAACTTGTCAAGGCCAACTCTTCTACCAGGGTTCGTGCATCTTTGGCAATTTTGGCTAAGAAATTTCCTCCAGCCGTAGTGTCAAGAATTGTCTTAAAATCTCTATTTAACCCATTATAGAAAAATTATATCTGAAGCCAGTCAGGGTATCCATGTTGTGGGCATTTCCTTAACATGTCCTTATATCTTTCCCAAGCTTCATACAATTGCTCATCCTCTAATTGTTTAAACATTCCAATTTCAGTCCTAAGCTTGGTAATTTTAGCTAATGGGAAAAATTTTGTAAGGAAAGCTTTAACTAAATCATTCCAACTAAGAATACTATTTGAGGTTAACGAGTCTAGCCAATCACTAGCCCTATCTTGTAAAGAAAATGGAAACAACTGTAAACAAATAGCGTCAGAGCTACCTCCTCCTATCTTTACCGTTCCACAGATATCCAAAAATGATCTTAGGTGATGGTGTGGATCCTCTGATGGATGGCCCTTGAACGCATTTTCTCTTACCATTTGAATGAGACTAGCCTTGAGCTCAAAATTATCAACAGCGATTGGCTCGAAAGCTATTCCGGAGTAGTTTAATGGAAATTATGGCAAAAAATAATCTCGGATTGCTTTATCTTCTTGATCTGCCATGATTAAATCTCAAAGAAACAATTTACCCACCTTATATCTTCACAATTTTTTTCCACAACTTCTTAAACTAACTGAAGGTGTACATATTACACATGCGGAAGCAATTGAAGATCGAAAGCACTTAAGACATTCAATTTTACTCCTAAAGCATGCATGTTCTAGAAAAGACAGAATAGAGAGTTTAGAAAACACCAACCTTTGTAGCTCACTTATGTTGAACTCCTTGTGGTGTTTGCCTCTCCTATGCTCCTTGGACAACCTCTAGAGTCTTCCCTACTATACTCCGGGCCAAGAACGACTTGTGGGAGTCTATATAAGATAGGGAATGGGAAGGGAATGCTTGAAGCATCAAGCAATGGAGAAGAATGAGAGATGAGAGAACTTTGAGTCCAAATTCCAGCAGCATAACATTAAGGAAAATGGCTCTCATAGCTTTGAATCTGATTCAAGCTCCTTTTAAAGACATTCTCCATGCAAAGCCAAGCCTCAAGACACAAGACACATGGTGTATTTGCAAGTTCAAGTGGATTCTAGGTGTACATCTCACAAGACATGCAACAATGCATGAGTGAGTTGTCTTTCCACTTTGAATGTTCATGCATAAGTGGATTTCCAACTAAATCCACCAAATACAAATTGAAATCTAATTTCAAGCTTGCAATTTAATGTTCATTTCAATTCCAAATTGAATTTAACATTAGGTAATTGATTTTGAGGCATTACAAAATGATTTCTTATGATTAATCCAATTAATCATTCTAATCTTGTGCAATAAATCATATATGACTCCTAATACATATATATGGTATTCAAAACACTTTTAAATACTCCATCTCTCATTTTCTAATTTAATTCATAATTAAATTATTGTGTCAAACACAATTTACGATAATATCCTTTTTCCCGATTTTTGAACGATTCAAAGCTTCCTATCTTTTGTTCTAGGCTTAATTCCGATATGAGCTAGCAGGGGGACCTAATGGACCTATAGATCATGGGCTCCAACGATTCGAGGCTAACCGACTAATCTCATTGCCAAGCTAGCCAACATTCGTTAACTATCGGGACACTCCACTATAGCCCGATAGTTGCACTCCCCTCACTATATATATATTTCCGTCCACTTGATTTAACCATGATTAGTAAGTCGATCCTTCACAGGTTGTTCGTAGCTATAGCTAGGTCAATAAGCCGTTTTACCCCTATAGTACTTCTAGTTCCTTAAGTCCCACTGATCCTCTAATGAACAATTGGTTTATGGTCCAACCAATAAACCGAGTCCCTCTCGGGCCAATGAGAGGCCGGGATCCCTTTGTTCAAGCCCCGGAGTCAGCACTTAAGGGAACAACCTCTCTACTATCCCTAATTCGGGTAGGAGTGAATTCCTTCTTGCACGACTATGTCCCCAGCTATCTACCCGTTCCTATCCCTGAAATGGGAGGCTTATTGAGTCGGCGATACTGAGCCACTCTCACCTATGCAGATCTAAGGATAAGCCCGAATAAACAGGAGTTCATAGTTAGCTCAGGATTAAGATCGAGTTACCTAGGTCATCACATGAAATAGTCAGTCTCGTCAGTAAACGGTGTTATAAAGCGAGAGTGACTTATTTCTCGGTCCTGGTCTTATGCAAACTCATTGCATAGGACGCCCCCACTCGCATGTCTCTACATGGACGATTTAGGATCACATCGTCTATATCATCTATAAAGTGGGCCGCGTCTCATAGTGTCTCCAGAATAAGGTACCCAACCCTATTCCTATACTATAGACCGTTTTGGCTATTACTTAAGCTTGATCCACTTTTATGTCTCTACATAAAGCTCAAGTGTTCATCCTATAGCCATGGATCTTGGTTTATTGGATTTGGGTTATTATATGTGCAATTTACTTTATTCAGTAATTTTATCGAATAAGTATATAATTCGTTTAACATTCACTATCTACGAGTTTTAGGGCACCAATCCCAACACTAACAAATTAAAATGCAGGAATAAAATTTCTAAATTAAAATCAAACACTTAATTCTCAATATTAATGGAAAAATACAATTTCCCCGGCAACGGCGGCAAAAACTTGTTGCACTTTTCCGCAAGCGTACAGTTGCCCAAGTAATATTAAAACGAAAAGTATTCCGAGTATCGAATCCTCAGGAAAATTAATTTAATTCCAGTAATTACCAAGAATCATCATGCTTAATTTTATTTAGAAGCTCAACTTTAAAGAAATAAAGAACTAACAAGAAACTAAAGAAATCATGCAATAAAATGGAAATATCCTATTAAGGGGACTTGACCTAGGGTGTTATCTAGCTTTTTGGATTTGTAGCTCAAATACATGGATACATGTAACTAATAATCTTCAATTTCATAAATCTAGAAGTAATTATAAGTGGATTTCTCTTTCAAGTTCCTCCACATCTCATACTAACATAACTATTTCATGTGTCCATTTCCTTAGTTAATCATAGTATGGCATTAAGCAACTTCATTATCAATTTCTAACAATTCTTTTTCACTCTCGTGTTCCAAGCAATTGTTAGCCATGCGATTTGGATCTAATCTAAATTCTCCCTGTCGAGTATCAATTTAGACCAACACATCAATTAATCCGTGATCAAGAGATTGAAATCATTAAGAATGAATTGCATAGATGAAATATGAAGAACTTCGTTACAAAATCCAAAGATTTAAGCTACAATATCCAATTAGCTAGAATAACGACCCTAGGTCTCAAGATCTACTCACAAATGGAAATAATTTTGCCAAAGTGATCTTGATCCATAGGCCTAACTCAAACTACAAAAAGGAATTACAAAGAAGTAAGGAAGAAATAACCGATAAGTTGATCCCATGCTCCCGTCACGATCATCTCGAATCTCGAGCCTTGGAATCTCGCCCAATTCCACATTTTTCTTCACAACTCTACTATCTTTTTCTCTCCTTTTGAGCTAGGGGAGAACTCCCCCAAAATGGGATGATTTGAGCCATTGGGAGGGGTCCTTTTTATAGGAGCAGAAACGGAGATGACTTGCTGCCCTAGACGCACAGCGTCGCGACGCTACATCACAGCGACGCTGTGACGTCAGGATTTCTTGTCGCACACTGCACCTAGCGTCACGATGCTAGGCCTTCTAGAAGCCCTATTAGCGGATTTTGGCCTCCTTTCTTCTTTCTTTTGGGCTTTTTGGGCCTCCACTTCAAATATCTTCTCTCCAACTCTTCTATTATGGTCAAAAATCTTCATTTTGGTCTTGAAATTACTAAAATTTACGGTTTTGCTCACGAACTCAGTTTTCTACAAAATCAACATAAAAATTCATTAAAGCTCACAATTAGCGCACAAAACGAGCCAAAATAACTAGGATAAAGATAGCATTTTTGCATGCTATAATCAATCCCTTCTGGATAACAATGGTCAGATAAAAGATGAGACAATAGTTGTTCATTTCAAGGGTTCATCCTCTGAATCTAAAGCTGCATCTCAGAATTCTTCTTTGAATAAGATTCATAAGGAAAATGGAGACAAGGGGAATACTCCCGCATCTGCTGAGGAAAAGAAGGAAAAGAAAGGTAAATTTGTTTTAATAGTTTTAGAAACATGCCTAGTAGAGCATGATGAGTTTACCTGGATACTTGATTTAGGAGCAACTAATCATGTTTGCTCTTTTTTTCAGGAAAATAATTCCTTTCGGCAGTTGAACGATGGTGAAATGACAATCAGGGTTGGAACTGGAGAAGTCATTTCTGAAGGTGTTCATATAACACATGCGGAAGCAATTGAAGATCGGAAGCACCTAACTACATCAATTTTATACTTAAAGCATGCATGTCCTAAGGAAACCAAAACAGAGAGTTTAGAATAACCAACCTTTTGCAGCTCAATAGGTGGACCTCCGTGGATTCTTTTCTTCTCCAATCTACTTAGGACAACCCCTAGAGTCTTCCCTACTATTCTCCGGGCCAAGAACGACTTGTGGGAGTCTACAAAGATAGGGAATGGGAAGGGAATGCTTGAAGGATCAAGCTATAGAGAAGTATGTGAAGATGAGAGAGTTTGAGTCCAAATTCCAGCAGCATAACAGTAAGGAAATGGCTCTCTTAAGCTTCATTCTGATTCACACTCTACTTATAGAGTGATCTTATGCAAGGGGAAGCCTCAAGAAGCAAGACACATGTTGGAGATGCAAGCTATAGTGGATTCTAGGTGTTCATCTAACAAAACATGCAAGAATGCATGAATGAGTTGTCTTTCCACTTTGAATCACCATGCAAGAGTGGGAATCCAACTAAATCCACTATCTTAGATTAAAATCTGATTTCTAGCTTGCAAATTAACTTTAATTTCAATTCCCAATTGAAGTTAATATTATGTAATTAATTAGAAACTTTTTCCAATTAATATAAAATGATTTAATCCAATTAATCATACCAACTTTGTGCACTCCATCATATATGATTCCTAATCCATATATATGGTATTTAAAACACTTTTAAATACTTTATCTCTCATTTTCTAATTTAATTCATAATTAAAAAATGTGTCAAACACATTTTACGATAATACCCTATTTCCCGTTTTTGAACGATTCAAAGATTCCTATCAATATGTTCTAGGCTTTAATCCGATATGAGCTAGTAGGGGGACCTAATGGACCTATAGATCATGGGCTCCAACGATTCGGGGCTAACCGACTAATCTCATTATCTAAGCTAGCCAAGATTCGTTAACTACCGGGGCACTCCACTATAGCCCGATAGTTGCACTCCCCTCACTATAGATATATTTCCTGTCCACTTGATTTAACCATGCTCAGTAAGTCGATCCTTCACAGGTTGTTCGTAGCTATAGCTAGGTCAAAAGGCCGTTTTACCCCTATAGTACTTCTAGTTCCTTAAGTCTCCCTGATCCTCTAATGAACAATTGGTTTATGGTCCAACCAATAAACCGAGTCCCTCTCGGGCCAATGAGAGGGCGGGATCCCTTTGTTCAAGCCCCGGAGTCAGCACTTAAGGGAACAACCTCTCTACTATCCCTAATTCGGGTAGGAGCGAATTCCTTCTCGCACGACTATGTCCCCAGCTATCTACCTGTTCCTATCCCTGAAATGGGAGGCTTATTGAGTCGGCGATATCGAGCCACTCTCACCTATGCAGATCTAAGGATAATCCCGAATAAACAGGAGTTCATAGTTAGCTAAGGATTAAGATCGAGTTACCTAGGTCATCACATGAAATAGTCAGTCTCGTCAGTAAACGGTGTTATAAAGCGAGAGCGACTTATTTCTCGGTCCTGGTCTTATGCAAACTCATTGCATAGGACGCCCCCACTCGCATGTCTCTACATGGACGATTTAGGATCACATCGTCTATACCATCTATAAGGTGGGCCACGTCTCATAGTGTCCCCAGAATAAGGTACCCAGCCCTATCCCTATACTATAGACCGTTTAGGCTATTACTCGAGCTTGATCCACTTTTATGTCTATACATAAAGCTCAAGTGTTCTTCGTATAGCCATGGATCTTAGTTTATTGGATTTGGGTTATCTAATGTGCAATTTACTTATTCAGTTATGACTTTACTGAATTAATCTCGATAACGACTTTATCGAACAAGTATATAATTTTTGTTTAACATTCACTATCTACGAGTTTTAGGGCACCAATCACAACAATCTCCCACTTGAACTAAAACTCTAGTTCAGTGGGATGTACTATTAGCCATAACAGCAGTGGGTGTATAAAACACATGTGTATTACATAAAATGTATTACAATGTATAAATACAATAAACTAGGGCATCAGATACCGGTTACAATTCTCCCACTTGCCCTAGATTATTTTCCATACATATCTCGCAGACTTAGACCTTCTAGATGACTCTCGAACACTTTAGCCGTGAGTGCCTTCGTGAATGGATCATCTATATTGTGCTCTGACGCTATCTTTGTGACGATCACGTCTCCTCGGTGCACAATCTCCCCGATGAGATGATATTTCCTTTCGATGTGCTTGCCTCTCTTATGGCTGCGAGGTTCCTTTGAGTTTGCAACTGCGCCGCTATTATCACAATACAAGGTGATAGGCAGATGCATATTTGGAATGACTACCAAGTCAGTTAGGAACTTCCTGAGCCATACTGCCTCTTTTGCTGCTTCGCAAGCGGCTACATATTCGGCCTCCATGGTCGAGTCTGCAATGCATCCTTGCTTGATGCTACGCCATACTATTGCTCCTCCATTCAAAGTGAATACTGACCCCGATGTAAATTTCCTCGAATCTTTATCGGTTTGAAAGTCAGAATCAGTATATCCTATAAGGATCAAATCCTTGGAACCATATACGAGCACATAGTCCCTTGTTCTCCTTAGATACTTGAGGATATTTTTAACGGCTGTCCAGTGATCGAATCCTGGATTGGATTGATATCTACTGACAATCCCTACTGCATAACAAATGTCAGGCCTTGTACATAACATGGCATACATTAGGCTGCCTGCTGCAGAGGCATAGGGAAAATGTCTCATGTCCTCAACTTCTTGAGGTGTCTGAGGACACTGTTCCTTAGACAAATTAATTCTGTGTCTGAAAGGTAATAGTCCCTTCTTGGAATTTTGCATTTTATATCTAACAAACAATTTGTCGATATAAGATGCTTGAGACAGGGCTAGCGTTTTGTTCTTTCGGTCTCGAACAATTTGGATCCCTAGAACATATTGTGCCTCACCCAAATCTTTTATTTGGAATTGAGTTGGTAGCCATAGTTTAATGTCAGTGAGATAACCTACATCATTCCCGATGAGTAGGATATCATCCACATACAGTACTAAGAAAGCTACGGAGTTGTTGATGATCCTTTTGTAAACACAAGGCTCATCAACGTTTTGTTCAAAGCCATAAGATTTGATTGCAGTATCAAATCTCATGTTCCAGGATCTAGACGCTTGTTTTAACCCATAAATGGAACGATTAAGCTTGCAAACTTTTTGCTATCAAACCTCATGTTCCAGGATCTAGACGCTTGTTTTAACCCATAAATGGATCGTTTAAGCTTGGAAACTTTTTGCTCTTGATCCTGAGCAATGAACCCCTCTGGCTGAGACATGTAGAAACTTTCTTCAAGATTGCCGTTCAGAAAAGCAGTCTTGACATCCATTTGCCATATTTCATATTCGTAAAACGTGGCAATGGATAAAAGTATCTGAATCGACTTCAACATGGCAATAGGGGAGAAGGTTTCCTCATAGTCAATCCCCTCCCGCTGGGTAAAACCCTTTGCCACAAGTCGTGCCTTAAAGGTCTGTACCTTTCCAGCAGCATCTCGTTTTCTCTTGTAGATCCATTTGAACCCTATGGGTCTAACCCCTTCAGGTTGATCTACAAGATCCCAAACTGAATTAAAATGCATGGACTCGATTTCCAAGTCCATGGCTTTAATCCATTCGTTCTTGTCAACGTCATCCATTGCCTGTTTAAAGGTTAATGGATCCTCGATCTCGTCATCAGGTATGACTACTGGAGTTTCAGTTAAACCCAAATAGCGATCAGGCTGTCTAACAACCCTCCCACTACGTCGAGGTTCTCTATTTCTTGAGAAGCACACGATTGACTCGAGGTGCCAGCATCATCAACAACTCTTGTTGATGTTTCTGTAGCTTCGTTAGATAGTTCACTTAAAACGACTTTACTACGTGGCTTGTGGTCTCTGAGGTGGTCTTCTTCTAGGAATGTAGCATTTGTCGATACAAGTACTTTATTTTCCTCTGGATCAAAGAAGTATCCACCTCTTGTTTCTTTGGGATAGCCTACAAATAGGCAAAATCTAGAACGAGGTTCTAATTTCTTTGGGTTTGCCTCTAGCACGTATGCAGGACATCCCCAAATTCTGAAATGTCGCAAACTAGCTTTACGTCCTTTCCAGAGCTCAAACGGTGTTTCAGAAACACTTTTTTAGGGAACTACGTTCAAAATATATACTGCAGTCTCTACTGCATAACCCCAAAATGAGTTAGGCAACTGAGCATAACTCATCATCGAACGAACCATGTCCAACATGGTTCTGTTTCTCCTTTCCGATACACCATTTTGCTGAGGTGTACCAGGGGCTGAGAGTTGGGACGTAATTCCATGCTCTATCAAATAGTCTTGAAAAATTGAGTCCATATACTCTCCACCTCGATCGGATCGAAGTGTTTTAATTGTCTTACCTAATAGGTTCTCAACCTCGGCCTTGTACTCCTTGAACTTTTCAAAAGCTTCGGACTTATGATGCATCAGGTAGAGATAGCCATACCTCGAATAATCATCAATGAAACTGATGAAATATTCGTACCCTCCTCGAGCTCTAATGTGCATTGGTCCACAGAGGTCCGAATGAATGAGCTCTAGGGGCTCTTTGACACGATAACCTTTTCCGGTAAAAAGTCGTTTTGTCATCTTGCCCTCAAGGCATGACTCACAAGGAGGCAACGAGTCGTCTTCTAACTTCTTTAGAAGTCCACTTCTGACCAATCTCCCAATCCTATTGAGGTTGATATGGCCTAACCTCAAGTGCCAGAGATAGGTATCTTGAGAAACTCTTCGCTTTTTAGGTTGAGTCTCAACAGTTTTAAACATCTCGTGATTTAAAATAGCTTTAGACTCAATTGGTCTCAAAACATACAATTTATTCTTCATGTTTGCAGAGCAAACATCAATATCTCTTTTAGTTATGAACGCTTCATTAACAGAAAAAAAATTGAATAACCTTGTTCAATTAAACAAGATAGAGAAATCAAATTTCTTTTAATTTTCGAAACTATGTACACATTATCTAATATCATGTAACGTTCCTTGGTGAAGAATAATTTTATGTCTCCCATTGCAATAGCCGAGATGACTTCTCCTGTTCCGACTTTAAGAGTCATCTCTCCAGCTCTTAGCTGTTGCCAGGAACTCCTTCTTGGAAATGAAGAACATAAGTTATTAGTGGCACCTGAATCGAGTATCCAGGCAGAATCGTCGTTTTCCACTAAACATGTTTCCAAGACTAATAAATCGCATTTAGAGTCGTGGATCATGTTTTTCTTGGCTAAGTAGTTAGTTTGAGGACATTCCTCAGTTGAGACCAAACCTAAATTGTTTGCCACGTGTTTAGCGTTCAAGTAAGTATTCTTAGTCGTATGTACTAAATCGTTTAATTTGGCGTTCGACAAAGCACATTCGTTTTTCGACATATTGCTGAAACAAACAAATTAATCTCTATTAGAAACTTGCACTAAACCCATTATTCATATTATCCAATCAGATTTTAGCAAAAGCAATCATCGACCCATATATACAATTGATTTATTTGCAACGATACTTCAGGGGTTTAGAAAAACTGCAATCGTAGGGCAGTTAGCCACTCCTCCTCTGAATCGAGACAATCTCGGCCAAATACTATTACCAGAATAACTCTTACTCCAATAGTTATTAGCTAACGTTAATTTGGTCAAGACCATCTTGTAAGTGTTACCCATCATTTTCAGATCGCAAAGGAAGGCCCCAACAATGCCACCGTAGGGAAGAGCTAATGTTGGGAATGGCCCTAGGAAACCCTATCCATTTCTGGAGTTTGCGATGTTCTGAATCCCATGTGCAAGCCCTCCGTAGGGTGATCACTCCCAGGGCGACTTGCAAGCAACGCATGGGAATCTCGCGGTGCAACCTAATGGTGGAGACCGTAGGATACGTTTGACACGTTTCCTTCACCCACTTACTATGAACACTTTCCCCATTCACCTTGATATTAACCCATGCAAACACCATCCGTAGGGGGATGCTCCCAGGGCGCCTCGAGGCCAAGCATGGATCTCACGGTGTGAACTCAGGGGGACGTGAGAGTAGAAACTTAATATGAACATTTTGTTTCTATACTTTTCCTCCCACTAAAGTGTCCTAAGGTTTTAGGGTCTATTACTTAGGTAAATTCCGGCTAAATGAATCTATCTAAGTCTATGCCTTATTAAACAAGGTCTTTACACTAAATGTCTAGGTGAATTAAACTCTTTTAATTACCTAGTGACATTGCATGCTAGTAAGACTGGTTAATTCAACTCAGGTTCCGGACCATTTGCCGGGAGAGTTCCCTTATAACCAAGGTCTTATGTCCTACTTACTCGAATTTTAAAAACTATTTAAAAAATCTAAGTAAGTCATATTTCTAATCCTATTGGAAAAGGCGATCTTAGGTCTATTTCATTTTAAACCATTTAAAGAATGACGAGATCCTAAGATCCTATGTTAGCATGCAACTCTTTGTTATAGGTTTTACGGTTTCTATTCATTAACATTTATAACTCTTATAACTTTTAATGAATTAACCCTATAACATGCTTTCTAATGGTGATTTAAAGCATATAACAATCAATCATTCAAGTTATAAACAAAGCACCATTTAGAAACAACCTATGTCTAGGTGTGTATAACCCTTTATACTACGATGTCTAGGTGAAAACCCTTTAAAACCTCACATCGCTCAAGCATGCTCATAAAACTCGAGTTAACTTAACTCAAGAACTGACTCGATGCCCAGGTAGGAGGTGTTCCGTAAACCGTCAACTTAATTACCTCCAGCCTTAGACAACATCTTGTTGGGTGAGTTCTCTTGTAACCGTTGTTTTACAAGATATCGGCCTAAACTATGCAAGTTGATCGATTTGGAGGTTCATTAACCTAAGTGAGCATGCACTTTATCTTGTTATAGATTTTAGATTTCTATCTCATTTATACCAATTATACAATCAATCCACAACAAGCCTAATTTGAATATAACACTTATAATCAAACTAATAAATTTCATGCTTCATGCTTGGTTAATTTTATCTTTTAATAAATATAACAATTATATCATTTAATCAATTTTAAATTAACCATTCAAGCATGAATCTCCCTAAATTAATACAACACTCTCTTGTATTAATCAAACATGAAATTTCCATCATGCATTTAGGAAAAATTAATAACACTTATTAAAATTAAAATTAAATGCACGATCATGCTTTCTTATGGTGGGATTTTTAAACTATATGGCATGCTCATAATGCACATACATTCATTTAATTTAATACACATTCAACAATGCATAAATAAATTAAAGAAAGCTAAAATGGAATGGCTTGGCAATTTAAAACAAACAATTAACTAATTATTACAATAATAATTAATTAAAAAATGCTTGTAGTGATCCCGATCTTCACGAACCATCCCGAACCGCCCCTTCATAGACTGAACCGGCCTTCTAATGTGTGTAAATGGGCTGAACCAGCTGCAGGCAAACCGAACCGGACTGGAAATTTCCAGATTCTGGAAAATCTGTTCTACTGCGTCGAGACGTTACTTGAAGAGCGTCCCGACGCTCCCGCAACCAGCAGCCTCTGCTGCTGTTTTCTACTTGCGTCTTCTCCAGTTTTTCTTCGATTTTACAGCCTATATGGACTCTATTGACTCTATAAAAATTACAGACTCTTGTACACACATTAATGCTCATACATTTCCGAGAAATTACATTTTCATGAAGAATTGAAAGCTCAAAAAATTGCCAAACCACAACACTTCCATTTTAGCACACAGAAAATTCATTTTCAGAATGGTACCCACCACAGCAAAATTAATGCAAGTTAAGTGCTCTAATCATGCTATGATACCAATTGAAGGTGTTCATATAACACATGCGGAAGCAATTGAAGATCAGAAGCACCTAACTACATCAATTTTAAACTTAAAGCATGCATGTCCTAAGGAAACCAGAACAGAGAGTTTAGAATAACCAACCTTTTGCAGCTTAATAGGTGGACCTCCGTGGATTCTTTTCTTCTCCAATCTACTTAGGACAACCCCTAGAGTCTTCCCTACTATTCTCCGGGCCAAGAACGACTTGTGGGAGTCTACAAAGATAGGGAATGGGAAGGGAATGCTTGAAGGATCAAGCTATAGAGAAGTATGTGAAGATGAGAGAGTGTGAGTCCAAATTCCAGCAGCATAACAGTAAGGAAATGGCTCTCTTAAGCTTCATTCTGATTCACACTATACTTATAGAGTGATCTCATGCAAGGGGAAGCCTCAAGAAGCAAGACACATGTTGGAGATGCAAGCTATAGTGGATTCTAGGTGTCAATCTAACAAAACATGCAAGAATGCATAAATGAGTTGTCTTTCCACTTTGAATCACTATGCAAGAGTGGGAATCCAACTAAATCCACTATCTTAGATTAAAATCTGATTTCTAGCTTGCAAATTAACTTTAATTTCAATTCCCAAATGAAGTTAATATTATGTAATTAATTAGAAACTTTTTCCAATTAATATCAAATGATTAAATCCAATTAATCATACCAACTTTGTGCATTCCATCATATATGATTCCTAATCCATATATATGGTATTTAAAACACTTTTAAATACTTTATCTCTCATTTTCTAATTTAATTCATAATTAAAAAATGTGTCAAACACATTTTACGATAATACCCTATTTCCCGTTTTTGAACGATTCAAAGATTCCTATCAATATGTTCTAGGCTTTAATCCGATATGAGCTAGTAGGGGGACCTAATGGACCTATAGATCATGGGCTCCAACGATTCGGGGCTAACTGACTAATCTCATTATCTCAGCTAGCCAAGATTCGTTAACTACCGGGACACTCCGCTATAGCCCGATAGTTGCACTCCCCTCATTATAGATATATTTCCTGTCCACTTGATTTAACCATGCTCAGTAAGTAGATCCTTCACAGGTTGTTCGTAGCTATAGCTAGGTCAAAAGGCCGTTTTACCCCTCTAGTACTTCTAGTTCCTTAAGTCCCACTGATCCTCTAATGAACAATTGGTTTATGGTCCAACCAATAAACCGAGTCCCTCTCGGGCCAATGAGAGGGTGGGATCCCTTTGTTCAAGCCCCAGAGTCAGCACTTAAGGGAACAACCTCTCTACTATCCCTAATTCGGGTAGGAGCGAATTCCTTCTCGCACGACTATGTCCCCAACTATCTACCCGTTCTTATCCCTGAAATGGGAGGCTTATTGAGTCGGCGATACTGAGCCACTCTCACCTATGCAGATCTAAGGATAAGCCCGAATAAACAGGAGTTCATAGTTAGCTCAGGATTAAGATCGAGTTACCTAGGTCATCACATGAAATAGTCAGTCTCGTCAGTAAACGGTGTTATAAAGCGAGAGCGACTTATTTATCGGTTCTGGTCTTATGCAAACTCATTGCATAGGACGCCCCCACTCGCATGTCTCTACATGGACGATTTAGGATCACATCGTCTATACCATCTATGAGGTTGGCCACGTCTCATAGTGTCCCCAGAATAAGGTACCCAGCCCTATCCCTATACTATTGACCGTTTAGGCTATTACTCGAGCTTGATCCACTTTTATGTCTCTACATAAAGCTCAAGTGTTCTTCCTATAGCCATGGATCTTAGTTTATTGGATTTGGGTTATCTAATGTGCAATTTACTTATTCAGTTATGACTTTACTGAATTAATCTCGATAACGACTTTATCGAACAAGTATATAATTTTTGTTTAACATTCACTATCTACGAGTTTTAGGGCACCAATCCCAACAATTTCAACTAAGGCAGTGGGAGTTGCGAAGTTACTTTTAGAAAGTTTGTTATTTGTTCCCAAGATTAAGAGGAACTTAATTTCTATTTCATGTTTGATTGAACAATCATATACAGTTACTTTTAATATGAATGAAACGTTCATTTATAAGAATGATGTACTTATTTGTTCAGCCAAATTAGAAAATAACTTGTATGTATTCAGACCCACCGAAAACAAATCACTTTTAAATCACGAATAATTTAAAACTGCTGAAACTGAAAGAAAAAGGCAAAGAATTTCTCCAACAAGTAACAATACTCATCTTTGGCATTTAAGACTTGGTCATATAAACATCGATAGAATTGGTCGTTTGGTAAAGAATGGACTTCTAAGCGAGTTAGAAGATGATTCACTACCACCTTGTGAATCTTGCCTCGAGGGCAAAATGACCAAAAGACCCTTTATTGGAAAAGGTTACAGAGCCAAAAAACCCTTAGAGTTAATACATTTGGATCTCTATGTTCCAATGAATGTAAAAGCTCGAGGAGGGTGCGAATATTTCATCACATTTATAGATGATTATTCAAGATATGGCTACTTATACCTAATGGGACATAAGTCTGAGACCCTTGAAAAGTTTAAGGAGTTTAAGGTTGAAGTTGAAAACCTATTAGGTAAATCAATTAAAGTACTTCGATCTGGTCGAGGAGGGGAGTATATGGATCAAAGATTCCAAGATTATATGATAGAACATGGAATCCAATCCCAACTCTCAGTCCCTTGTACACCTCAACAAAATGGTGTATCAGAAAGGAGAAATAGAACCTTGTTAGACATCGTTCGATCAATGATGAGCTATGCTCAATTGTCTAGCTCGTTTTGAGGTTGTGCAGTAGAGACTGCAGTACACATCTTGAACAATTTTCCCTCGAAAAGTGTTCCTGAAACACCTTTCAAATTATAGAAGGGACGTAAACCTAGTTTGCGTCACTTTCGTATCTGGGGTTGTCCAGCACACGTGCTTGTGACAAATCCTAAGAAACTGGAACCTCATTCAAAACTGTGCCAATTTGTTGGTTACCCTAAAGAAACGAGAGGTGGTTATTTCTTCAACCCACAAGAAAATAAGGTGTTTGTATCAACGAACGCCACCTTCTTGGAGGAAGACCACATGAGGGATCATAAACCACGTAGCAAATTAGTATTAGGAGAAGCTACTGAAGAATCACCAAGAGTTGTTGACGAAGCTGGACCTTCAACAAGGGTTGATGAATGAACTAGTTCTTCAGATCTATCCCATCCTCTTCAAACGTTGAGAATGCCTCGACGCAGTGGGAGGGTTGTATTACAACCCGATCGCTACTTAGGTTTAACTGAAACTCAGGTTGTCATACCTAATGATGGCATTGAGGATCCATTGTCCTATCGACAGGCCATGAATGACGAAGATAAGGATGAATGGGTCAAAGCCATGGACCTGGAAATGGAATCAATGTACTTCAATTCTGTATGGGAACTCACAGATCTACCTGATGGGGTAAAACCCATAGGGTGCAAACGGATCTATAATAGAAAAAGAGATGCATCTAGGAAGGTACAAACCTTTAAAGCTAGACTAGTGGCAAAGGGTTATACCCAAAAGGAAGGGGTTGACTATGAGGAAACCTTTTCTCCTGTAGCCATGTGAAAGTCCATAAGAATTCTCTTTTCCATAGCCACATATTATGACTATGAAATATGGCAAATGGACGTCAAGACTGCCTTTCTGAATGGTAATCTTGAAGAGAATATCTTCATGTCTCAACCCGAAGGGTTCGTAGCCCAAGGTCAGGAACAAAAGGTTTGTAAGCTGAATCGATCCATTTATGGATTGAAACAAGCGTCTAGATCTTGGAACATTAGATTTGATACTGCGATCAAATCTTTTGGTTTTGACCAAAACGTTGATGAGCCTTGTGTGTACAAGAAAATCAACAAAAGGAAAGTAGCTTTTCTAGTACTTTATGTAGACGATATCCTACTCATTGGAAATGATGTAGGATACCTCACTGACATTAAGAAATGGCTAGCAACCCAATTCCAAATGAAAGAACTGGGAGAGACCCAATATGTTCTTGGAATCCAAATCATTAGGGATCGTAAAAACAAAACCCTAGCACTGTCTCAAGCAACGTATATTGACAAAATGTTGTCTCGATATTCAATGCAAAACTCCAAGAAAGGATTGTTACCCTTCAGACATGGGGTACACCTGTCTAAGGAACAGTCTCCTAAGACACCTCAAGAAATTGGGATTTATGGAGCAAGGAGAGCCGATTTAACAAACTGAATTCTGTTAAGCTATTTTCGGATTTATGGAGCAAGGAGAGTCATCCACGTGTCTAGGTCAACCTAATTCAAGCCTCCTATCACTCTATAAAAGGAGATAGCCTCCCAAGCCAAATTCATTCCTTTTTGGGAAGGGAATTCCATCCTTGGGAGGAACATTCCACTTCTGGGAAGAGATCGTACTCATTTCCACTTTTGGGAGCCGAATAGAGGAGAGAGATTAGAGACCATCAAGGAAACCATCATTTGCATGCTGATCAAGAGAATTAATATTTTCTTGTATTATTTTGTGAATATGGATATGCTTACTCAGATTGTAACGTGTGTTTCCATGCATTTTATGAACTAAGTAGCTTTAGACGTTGGTTATTGAGCATGTAATTGTCGTGCTTAGTCTCTAGTAATAAATACTGATTTGATGCATCTTGATTAATTGTTGTGTTCATTTCTATTTTATGCCCGCCTGGCCAGCTGGTATGAATACCTCTCTCTAGTTTCAGGGATGATTTAGGGAGTGTGTGGCGGTTAATCATACTAGATCATTGTGTATTGGTGAACGCGAGTGACTGGGCTAGGGATAGCCAGTTGCCTAGTGCTTGATCGGTAGAGCTTCATTGGAGTTGAAACACATTCTAAAAAATCTGGAGTTTCGGGAGGAATCCGCTAATAATACTGCGAGAGTTTTCCATGATCAATAATATTGCTAGAGCATCTTTTAAGTTTTGAGCTTGATCCAGAAATCGAGAGGACATTCAGGAGAAGAAGGAGAGAGCCGCGTAGAAACCAGAATTCAATGGCTAATGTGCCGCGTCTCCCGCAAGGTCCTGAAGAACCAGCGAACCCCCAGCGGAATCGTGTGCTGCAGCAAAACCAGCCGCTGGAGCAAAATGAACAGGAAAATAATCAGGCTGAGAATCCTATCTTGGTAGCAAACGATTGGGCCAGAGCCATTCGAGCGTATGCTTTTCCAATGTTTGATGAGTTAAATGCAGGGATTGCACGTCCTCACATTGAGGCAGCAAATTTTGAAATGAAACCGGTAATGTTTCAGATGTTGCAAACCGTGGGTCAATTCCATGGTTTGTCATCTGAAGACCCCCATTTACATCTTAAGTCTTTTCTAGGAGTTAGTGATTCTTTTGTAATTCAAGGAGTGCCTAGACATGCCCTTAGATTAACTTTGTTCCCGTATTCTCTCAGAGATGGAGCAAAGGCGTGGTTAAATTCTTTTGCTCCAGGATCAATTAGGACATGGAATGAGTTAGCAGAAAAATTTTTGAGTAAATATTTCCCACCTAATAGAAAGACTAAATTGAGGAGTGAAATAGTAGGGTTTAGGCAACTTGAGGATGAGACTTTTAGTGAGGCTTGGGAGAGGTTTAAGGAGCTTTTGCGAAAGTGTCCCCACCACGGTTTACCACATTGTATCCAAATGGAAACATTTTACAATGGGTTAAATGGAGCAACCCAAGGTATGGTTGATGCTTCGGCTGGAGGGGCTCTTTTGGCAAAAACTTTTAATGAAGCCCATGAAATTTTGGAAAGAATATCTACTAATAGTTGTCAGTGGTCAGACGTTAGATGTCACACCCCCTTCCGAACCAACTGCTAGCTTAGACCGGAAGATGGCGTGAAGCCAACGGACATCGTCCTCCTCTAACGATACCCATTGACCCTCCTGAAACGTTGAACCTGATAAACATACTAATCTTAGATATAAGATATTCTACATGAAACACAACACAGTGGAATCCTTGAAAACCTTTCAACATACACGAGGTGCCGCCCTGACATAACTCGGTTTGGAAAATAATCTGATATAGTTATCACAACCAAAAACATATACAACCGGGGTTTATACAACCACGACCTCTAGGACTAAATTATCCAATCCTTACAAAACATTTACAATATAAACAGACTCAATATACAACTCTACCCATGTACTGGAGCTTGTTCTGGAACTTTCAGCAGACGTTGGCAGTGTATCAGGCACCGGGAGCTCGATCTCTACCTGAAATTTGGGAAAACATTTTGAAAGAATGAGCTACGAAGCCCAGTGAGTGACTTAATTTAAAATTGTAGATTCGGAAATCAGAACACGTGATAAAACTTTAAATGTATAAAGCTGTTCAACCAAGGCGTTAAACATAACCGTGCTATGATAAAAGCTTTCTCAAAAACATCGCAGGTTCATCATTAAAAATCTAGCAAGGCATATCAAGTACATCAAACGTATTAACTAACATGACCGATCTATGTTGTGTAGGGCACGCCCCGTACAACCAACGTTTACTAGTCCTACGATGTAGTGGGGCCCGCCCAGCACTCCCATCGTCTTTGTCGTAGTGGGGCCCACCCAGCACTCCCATCGTCTTTGTCGTAGTGGGGCCCGCCCAGCACTCACGACAGCATCGTTGTCACGGAGTACACTCAACGTCAACAACGGAATATAACCTGTGTGCACACGGTACCATATAGCCTCGGGCTCAATATCTCAGTCATGTAGTCAATAGAAATCTCATAAAATCACATGAAAACATTAAAACATGCCTGCTTATCGTTATCTTTCGTAAAACTCAAGCTTACTCAGCTTGCTCGTGGAAAAAAACCGAAAATCTTTAAATAATTCTTGCTAATACATGCTTGGCTTAAAAGGATGTCGTTTCAACTATTTTTCAGAAACTCAATAATCACGTGCTCATTTATAACCCTCATTAGAAAATCTAAGCTCATAACTTAAGCTTGAAACCATTCATAAAAACCATGTATCATTCATAGAAAAGCATGTAAAACATCTAAACATGAACAACCGTTGGAAACAATTTTTTAAATTCATTTTGTCACTCACAGTCTTAGCTAGTTTCCTGGTCTGTAGACTCGACCTATTTCCTCTTGGCCTGTCAAACAACCAAAACCGAGCATTAGAACCATAGATAGTCTTATTCTTCCATGCTCATGAATTCTAAACACTTGAATAAGAAATCTCACTTCACATTCGACTTTTCCAGATTTTCCAGATTCTATACCCTAACTTCCAACACCCATAACTTCCTCAATACTTAACCAAAATTAATGTACTATACATCCAACTCTTCATTTTCGAACACTCTACAACTTACCTGAAGAAATGAAAACGCGATTCCCAACCAATTTGCCCAGAAACGCCCCGAACACAGACAACATAGATTCGAGATTCTCTGCTACCCTTTATCTTTCTCCTGAAATTAAACCTACTTCAAGTCATTTCTGGCTCACGTATTCTTCATGAAAGTTGTAGTAAATTGAATAAGCTTTCCAACCATAACAAATAGAGCTTCTGATTCAACTTGTACACCCCAGAATGCTTGAAACACCAGAGAAAACCAGAGATCCTCCTGCTTTGCTCGAAAATCCTATGCTCTGCCCTTGCCGGATCATCTAAAGTATGTGTATCTTGGGGAGGGTGAGACATGCTAGAGCATGAGGAGGCCTTAATAAAATTGTTGCAGCAATATCGCAAGGCAATAGGTTGGACATTGGCTGACATTCAGGGAATTAGCCCATCTTTTTGTATGAACAAAATCACTCTAGAGGAGGGATCCTTTAGGAGTATTGAGCAACAAAGAAGGCTTAACCCTGCAATGAAAGAGGTTGTTAAAAAGGAGGTGATAAAATGGTTGGATGCTAGTATTATTTATCCAATTGCAGATAGCAATTGGGTAAGCCCTGTTCAATGTGTTCCTAAGAAAGGAGGTGTCACGGTGGTGAGCAATAAAGACAATGAGTTGATCCCAACCAGGACAGTAACTGGCTAGAGGGTTGGCATTGATTACAGGAGGCTTAATAAAGCCACCCGTAAGGACCACTTCCCTCTACCATTTATTGACCAGATGTTGGATAGATTGGCTGGTCAGGCCTACTACTGTTTCTTGGATGGTTATTCTAGGTATAACCAGATTACCATTGCTCCTGAGGATCAGGAAAAAACCACTTTCACCTGCCCTTATGGGACGTTTGCTTTTAGGCGAATGCCTTTTGGCCTTTGCAATGCTCCAGCAACATTTCAGAGGTGTATGTTAGCAATTTTTTCTGATATGATTGAGTCCACTGTTGAGGTATTTATGGACGATTTTTCAGTTTTTGGAGGGTCTTTTCAAAGTTGTTTGGATAATTTAGGCAAGGTGTTAAAAAGATGTGAGGATACCCATCTAGTTCTTAATTGGGAGAAATGCCACTTCATGGTGAAGGAGGGCATTGTTTTGGGTCATAGGATTTCTAAGAACGGTCTAGAAGTTGATAGAGCAAAAATTGAGGTTATTGAGAGATTAGAACCACCGAATTCAGTGAAAGGGATTCGGAGTTTTTTAGGTCATGCTGGATTTTATAGAAGGTTCATAAAGGATTTCTCAAAAATCAGTAAACTTCTTTGTAACTTATTGTGCACTGATCATGTTTTTGACTTTAATGCAGATTGTAGGAAGGCTTTTGAGACTTTAAAGGCTGCTTTAATCTCAGCACCCATTCTTTGTGCACCTAATTGGAGTTTGCCATTTGAGGTAATGTGTGACGCGAGTGATGCTGCGGTAGGTGCTATGTTGGGGCAAAAGCAGGGAAAATTTATCCATCCTATCTATTATGCAAGCAGGGTTTTAAATGAGGCACAAGTCAACTATACAACTACTGAAAAGGAGTTGTTAGCTGTTGTGTTTGCCTTTGAGAAATTTCGGCCATATTTGGTTGGATCCAAAGTCACGGTTTTCACGGATCATGCAACAATAAGGTATTTAATGTCTAAAAACGATGCAAAGCCTAGACTAATTCGTTGGGTTTTATTATTGCAGGAATTCGACTTTGAGATAAAGGACAATAAGGGATCAGAGAATGTCATTGCAGATCATTTGTCTCGTCTTGATCCAACATCATCTTTGCTGAAGCAATCTGCCATTTCAGATTCTTTTCCAGATGAACATCACTTTGTTGTTGAGGTAAAGGTAGTCAAGGATGTCCCTTGGTATGCTGATATTGCTAACTTTTTGGTCAAGGGAGTCACTCCTATTGATATGGATTGGAGGCAAATGAAGAAGTTTAAGCATGATGCGAAATATTTTTATTGGGATGAGCCATTTATGTATAAGCAATGCTCTGATGGTATTATTCGTAGGTGTGTTTCAGGTGATGAAGCAAAGGAAATCCTGGAGCAATGTCACTTTTCGCCGTATGGAGGCCATTTCAGCGGTCAAAGGACAGCTATGAGGATTTTGCATTGCGGATTCTTCTGGCCTTCCTTGTTCAAGGATGCCCATTGGTTCTACAAGCAATGTGATGCCTACCAAAGGAGAGGGAACTTAGGGCCTAGAGATGAAATGCCTCTTACTTACATTTTGGAAGTTGAATTATTCGATGTATGGGGTATTGATTTTATGGGGTCATTTCCCCCTTCTAATGGTAATGTTTTTATCTTATTGGCAGTTGATTACGTGTCCAAGTGGGTGGAGGCCATTGCATGCCATCAGAATGATGCCAAGACAGTATCAAGGTTTCTTCAATCGCACATTTTTGCGCGGTTTGGGGCACCTAGAGCTTTAATGAGTGATGAGGGTACACATTTTGTTAATAATATCTTAAATAAGCTTCTAGCTAAGTATGGGATTAAGCATAGGATAGCTACCCCTTATCACCCACAAGCAAATGGTCAAGCTAAAATAAGTAATAGGGAAATTAAATCAATTCTAGAAAAAGTAGTCCATCTGTCTAGGAAGGATTGATCTTTTAGGTTGGATGAGGCTCTTTGGGCTTATAGGACAGCCTATAAGACTCCTCTAGGTATGTCTCCCTATAAGTTAGTATGTGGGAAAGCTTGTCATTTACCATTAGAGCTTGAGCATAAAACGTTTTGGGCTTTTAAGAAATTAAATTTTGATCTGAGTCGTGCAGGAACAATTAGAATGCTGCATCTTAATGAATTGGAGGAAATTCGTCAATTTTCGTATGAAAATTCGAAAATGTATAAAGAAAAGACTAAGCTGTGGCATGATAAGAAAATTAAGCCTAAAGAGTTTGTCAAGGGTCAAAGAGTTTTGCAATATAATTCTAGATTAAAATTGTTTCCAGGGAAACTAAAATCTACATGGCCAGGGCCATTTATTGTGATTGAAGTTTTCCCCCGTGGAGCAATTACTTTGCAGGATGAAAAAGATGGGAGAGTGTTCAAGGTGAATGGACAGCGTGTGAAGCATTATTGGGGAGAGGAGTTCCAGACGAAATATCCTTCCCTAAAGCTAGTTGATGATTGAGAGAGCAAGATTTTTGCGGGAGCATTTCGCAGAGCAATATTTTGAGCTCCCAGTGTTTGTTTTTATTTTCTCGCTGATATGATTTGATTTGAATTAGGTTAGATTTCGTTTGTTTAAATTTTGCATGATTTATTTTAAGTTCATTATTATTTTGAATTCCGTAGATTTTACCGTGATTTTGAATATTTTTATTATTTCTGGTAATTTAGTTTTTTTTTTATTATTTATTCCGATTAGATTATATTCAGTTTTTATTTTCGATTATTTTAATTTCTGTTTAGAGTAGGTTTAATAAAGATTTTTCCTGATTTATTCGGCTTCAAATAAAAATAAAAGATAAGATTTGATTTGAGCGGTTAATTTATATTTGAATTTTCAGATTTGATTTTTCTATTTTAAATTTGAATTTCGTATCAAAGATTCTTCAGGTAATCTTTTGTTCAGAAGGTTGTTGCGGCAAAGTTATGGCTGAAGCAATTCGTCCGAATAGGAAGGGTTTTATTGTGAATTAATTACTTTTACCGTTTGATTTTGAATTTTCTGTGGGCAGGTAAATTGCATGGAGATTTCTGATGCTGCCACATGTCGCGCAGGGGTAATCCAACGGTTTAGCCGTTTGACAGCACATAATTATTTACCATGGGCGATTGAAATTCAAGATTTTACCGTTGATGAATTTGATTTACAGATTGCATGAGATCTGAACGGAAAATCAATTAATGAAAACAAATCCTTTCGGTTGAGATTTGATTTTGCTGAAGCCTTATTTATTCACAGACTTCGGTAAGTTTCTTTTCACTTCACCTTCGCGTTTCATTCCTTTACTGTTCGTATTTCTCATTCTTTCTCTGTGTGCGATAAGCTTCCTTTAAGTCTCCAATGGCGAAAACAAGAGCAAGAAAAGAGCGAGACAACGAGGAAGAAGAGGTACCAGTTACCCTTGAGGCACAGAAAGTGAAAACGAAGAAAAAGAAAACGTCGGAGGAAAAAGAAGCCAAACGAAGGAGAAGGAAGCAGAGGACTGAGGACCAAGAAGCTGTCCAGAAGGCGGCGGAAAAGGTTGTTGATACGATAGTTGAAGAAGGAAATCTGAAAGAACCAGAGGGACAGAATACTAAGATGAGTGACCCAGTAGTTGCAAATACGGAGGAAGTTCAAGAAGAACAAACAGAGGAAGTTCAAGAAAAACAGGTCGAAGATACGCAAGAAGGTAGGACAGACGATGTTCAGAAAACAGGTAATGAGCAGGTGGAGCAAGAGCAAGAGGCTCGAGTGGAGGTTATCATGCCGGAGGTGCCATGACGTCGCCGCGTGAAGCGCAAGGCTGGACGCGTCAAGGTAGTCCGAACTGATACTCCCTCGCCTCCAACCACTGATTCTGAAAGAGAAAATGCAGAAAGAGAGGAACGAGAGAATAAGGAAGCCGATGACAAGGCAAGAGAGGAAGAAGCAAAGAAGGCGGAGGAAGAGATTTTGCCCAAACAAAAGGAAGACAGGGGCAAAGGTATTGCTGAGGCATCGACTGAGGCTAAAAATCTCGATGCTGAGGAATCGCGATTGTCGTACATTCGCTTCATCAACAATCTTGCCCGAGCAAAGTATGTCGAAATGCTGAGACGGGACTTCCTGTTTGAACGAGGATTTGGCGATGATCTGCCACGGTTCTTGAGGATTGGAATAGTGAATCATGGCTGGAGTCAATTTTGTGCAAAGCCAAAGCCTGTTAGTTCCAACATTGTTCAGGAATTTTATGCAAATATTGAGGATCAAGAGGAATTTCAGGCTATCGTCCGAGGAATGCCCATTGACTAGAGCCCATGAGCTATTAATTATTTATTCAACCTCCAGGACTTTCCGCATGCAGGCTTTAACGAGATGGTGGTAGCACCATCTAGCGACCAATTAAATGCGGCTGTCCGGGAGGTTGGCATCGAGGGGGCTCAGTGGAGACTATCGAAGACAGAGAAGCGCACGTTTCAGGCCGCTTATCTGAAGAGTGAAGCCAATACATGGATGGGCTTCATCAAGCTGCGTTTGCTACCAACAACTCACGACTCAACGGTGTCTCGGGATAGGGTTTTGCCAGCCTTTGCTATTCTTCGTTCAATGAGTATCGATGTGGGTAAAATCATTTCGTCTGAAATTTATGACTGCTGGCGGAAAAAGGTTGGGAAGTTGTTTTTCCCCAACACTATCATGATGCTATGCCGAAGGGCGGGGGTGCCAGAGAGTGAGGATGATGTGACTTTAATGGAGAAGGGAATAATCTACACACCAAATCTGGCTAGGCTTCAAAGGACGCAGGAAGCACGCCAAGGAGGTTTGGTGTGCGACATCCACCAAATGCAGGAGCAATTACAGATGCATTCCAGCAGGATGGAATTTGCTGAAAGGCAATTCCAGACCTTTTGGAATTATGTGAAGAGAAGGGATGTCGCGTTGAGGGTGGCCTTGCAATCAAACTTTTCTACACCATATCCGGCCTTACCCGTATTCCCTGATGACCTACTGGACCCCTGGATTCCGCCACCGCCTGTCGAGAGAGAAGGAGATGAAGAAGAAGATCCTGGTCAGGAGGATTGAAGAGGGAAATTTGGGCGAGCAATCTTTTTGATGGAATATTTTTGTTGCTTGCGCATTTCTGACAGCATCTTCTTCTATCTTTGATGGAATATTTTTGTTGCTTGCGCATTTCTGACAGCATCTTCTTCTATCTTTGCTTGTTTTGTTCTGCTTCTTTTTAATTTTGTCTGCTTCTGAAAAAAATATATATCTGCTGTGTAATTTCTTTTTTTTTTTTTTGTTTTTAATGAAATTTCCGAAGTTGTTTCTGTTCTATGGCACTGAGTAATTCTAACTTAACTGATTTTCTTCTGAATTTTTTAAGCTTGGACTGGTTAAGCTTAATTAGATCAAGGTATTCTGATCTCCAGAAACCTTTTGCTTGAGCATTTCTTCTAGCCTGGTCACAGCTGCGGCAAAGAAGATTCTGAGGTAGTGTTGATTTATTTGATCCACTTTAAGCTTAGTTCTAGTCCCACGCTTAGGTTGAAAATTCAAATAGAAAAATTTAAGTTTGGGGGTATAATTCTCAAAATTAATGATTCATTGGGGACAATGCATAATTCAAGTTTGGGGGACTTTTCGCTACTCCAATAGTTTTGCTCGAGCATTCCTCTCCTTCATTAATTAATTTGCTAGGTTGTTGAGTAACCAGAGACATTTGTGATACCCACAGTTTGTCTTTGCATCAAAAGATAACCTAGGAAATGAGAAAAATGAAAAATTATTTGCTGAAAAAAGTTGATTGTTGAAAATTTTGCTGAGAAAATTCATGGAGCAAAAGTTTTGAAGGATGAATGATAATCCAGTAGTTTTTCTGTCTCCCAGAACTTAGGTGAGCTTCATCATAAAATGTTGTCATTCTGAGGGGCAAGAGATAGAATAACTAAGGATTTTTTAGCTTTACAACGAGTATTTAGCCTAGTTGGTAATGAGTTTGAGGCAAGGGTATACTGCACCATAAAGTGGGTCATCCCATGCTTAAGAGCTTATAACTGTAGGGCTGCTTTACGTCTAAAAAACAAAAATATAAACCCCTTGAAAATGTGTTTTAAAATGTCTGATAATAGAGCTAGGCTGTGGCAAGTTCTTAAAATTGAGTTAAAAGTGGTGATTATTTGTCCATGCCGGAATAATTATTTTGCTGCATCAGAGCTTGGTTTTGCAGAATGCTCAGGTAAAGGTTGAAGGTAGTGTTGGATTATTTGTTTTGATTAAGCTATGCTTTGTCTGATGTTTTGAATTCTTAAGAGAAGGTTCGTTAGTATTGCTCGGGACGCGCAATAGTTCAAGTTTGGGGGTGTGATAACTCTCCAAAAGGGAATAATTTAGACCTTATTTCTATATTGATTTGTGTGTCTTTTGTGCTAAATAGGGTTGCTTTTAGATAAAGATTGCATGTTCTAACCCATTTGGAAGAATGGAAGCTTTGAAAATTATTTTGTGCAGAATATATTGCTGAACGACTTAAGGGAGCAAAATCTGTGCTGGAGCAAAGTTGGGAGCAAAACTACCACGTCACAGCTCGTTAGCCGATTTAACAAACTGAATTCTGTTAAGCTATTTTCGGATTTACGGAGCAAGGAGAGCCATCCACGTGTCTAGGTCAACCTAATGCAAGCCTCCTATCACTCTATAAAAGGAGATAGCCGCCCAAGCAAAATTCATTCCTTTTTGGGAAGGAAATTCCATCCTTGGGAGGAACATTCCACTTTTGGGGAAGAGATCGTACTCATTTCCACTTTTGGGAGCCGAATAGAGGAGAGAGATTGGGGACCATCAAGGAAACCATCATTTGCAAGCTGATCAAGGGAATTAATATTTTCTTGTATTATTTTGTGAATATGGATATGCTTACTCAGATTGTAACGTGTGTTTCCATGCATTTTATGAACTAAGTATCTTTAGGCGTTGGTTAGGGAGCATGTAATTGTCGTGCTTAATCTCTAGTAATAAATACTGATTTGATGCATCTTGATTAATTGTTGTGTTCATTTCTATTTTATGCCCGCCTAGCCAGCTGGTATGAATACCTCTCTCTAGTTTCAGGGATGATTTAGGGAGTGTGTGGCAGTTAATCACACTAGATCATTGTGTATTGGTGAACGCCAATGACTGAGCTAGGGATAGCCAGTTGCCTAGTACTTGATCGGTAGAGATTCATTTGAGTTGAAACACATTCTAAAAAATCCGGAGTTCCAGGAGGAATCCGCTAATAATACTAAGAGAGTTTTGCATGATCAATAATATTGCTAAAGCATCTTTTAAAACAATTACTAAATCCTGACCAGCGCCTGTTTCTAATCTGTCTGCCTATTTGTTTATTTTCTGTTCTGCCATTTCTTTTGCTTCAGCATTCTATAAAAACCAATCATTTTAACCATTCTTGAAACCATTGAAAAACTAAACAAAATATATAAAGTGGAAGCTAATTCAGACCTTGGATTCGATAAATACTTATTACTTGCTGCGGACTGTGTATACTTGCACATAGTTATAGAGTCTTTTTATATCTCATTTCTACTCACTCTGGAAACCCAACAGGGAGATTGTGCAATGAGGAGATGTGATCGTCACTAACATCGCTTCAGAGCACAACATTGCTGATCCATTTACAAAGGCTCTCACGGCTAAAGTTTTTTAGAGTCTAGGTCTACGAGATATGTATGTCGTCTAATCTAGGGCAAGTGGGAGAAATGTATTATGGGTATAAGGAAGCCCTAGTTCATTGTATTATTTTAGTATATTTACTTTATGTAATATACAATACACATGACATTTCCAGCTTTAGATTATTGCATTTACGTCCCACAAACTAGTGTTTTAGTTCAAGTGGGAGTTTGTTGGGTTTTATGCCCTAAAACTCGTAAATAGTGAATGTAACCATTGACCGAATATTAATGAAATAATATTGCCTAAAATAACCTTAATCCAATAAACTAGACATCCTAGGCTGTAATATGAGTCTTGAACTATATGTAGTGACATATGGGGATCATTGTTCAAGAAACAACCTAAAGGGTGTATAGTATAAGGATAAGACTGGGTGCCTTATCCTGGTGACACTATGGATACAACCCACTTTGTATTTGATACAAACGTTATGATCTAACGCGTTTGTGTAGGAGACATGCGAGTGGGGGTATCCTGTGGAATGAGTTTGCATAAGACCGGACCGCCAAATAGTAACCACTAGTTATAACATCGTTAACTAGTTAGGTTTCTATTGTACTAGGACGACCTAGACAACTTAGTCTTAGTCTTGAGTTTATTATGGACTCCTGCTCATGAGGGATTGTCCTTTGATTTGTATGGGTGAGAGTGGCCAATACGTCGACTCAATAAGCCTACCATTTTGGGGACAAGACCGAGTGAGGAGTTGGGAACATAATCGTACAAGATGGAATTCACTCCTTCCCGAGTTTAGGGAAGCCGATGAGTGTTCCCTTAAGTGGTGACTCCGAGTTTTGGACAAAGGGCCCTACCCTCTCAATGGAACGAGAGGGTTTTCTTTTTGATTGTTGGACCACAAGCAGGTTGTTTATTAGAGGATAACTGGTACTTAAGGAAATATAAGTAACCCAGGGGTAAAACGGTAATTTTACCCAGCTGGTGTTACGGACACTCATGAAGGACTAACTAGTCGTTATTGGTCTATATCCGTGGACACAGAAAATATGTCTGCAGTGAGAAGAGTGCACCTGTGAGTCTATAGTGGAATGTACACACAGTTAACAAATATTGATTAATTTGGTTAATGAGTTTGCCCTATTAATCTCACATCGTTGGAGATTTTGATTTGCAGGTCCATGAGGTCCCACTGGTAGCTCATAAAGTAATTTGAGGCAACTAAGTAATAAATGTAAATTTAAAGTGTTCAATTTACTGAGGGAAACAATATAATATATATTGATATATTATTATGAGAGAAATAAATATTTGAAGAAATTTCAAATATAAATGTGAATTTGATTCATATTAAATTTATAGGAATTTGAAAGAGTTCAAATATGAATTAATTAATTTATGGCCTAAAATTAATTTGGACAATTAATTAATTCAAGGCTGAAAATTAAATATGAGATATTTAATTGGTGACTAATTAATGAAAGAGTTAATTAATTGAAAACTAATCAATTATATAAATAATTAATCACTTATGGAAGTGATTAATCATTTATGGAAATGATCTAATCACTTATGGAAGTAATTAGTCATTTGTGGAAAAAATTAATCAATTATGGAATTGATTGATCATGGATTGATTAAATAAGGAATAGATTAAATCTTTTATGGAAACAATTGATTTAATATGAATATTTTATTCATGGCCTTTCTCCTATAAATAGAACACTAGACCTAATGGTTTAGTAACCCTCTTACTTTTAGACTCACAAGACAAGACCCTAGAATTCTATCTAGCCTCCCTCTTAGAGAAAGACTCCCACAAGTCTTTTGCCTCCTAGACTTAAAGACATACTGGTATAACCTCTGTGGTTATTGTGTCTTTGAAGAAGAAAAAACCAGCGAAGAAATCAAAAGGGGGCTATTGCGTATTTGTTCGTTGAAGCGTCGTTGGCGAAGAATGGTCCAATCTACAATGAAGGTTTGTAAATGTTCTTTCCCGTTTCTTTAGAAAAGCATGAAAATAAAAGTAGTTTTATTTTCTAGTTGTTTTCAGCATGTTTATAGCATTTTACAGCGGCTTTAAAGCATGTTTAAAGTTTTGTTCTGCCTTTTATAACTATGAAATATGGCAAATGGTCGTCAAGACTGCCGTTCTGAATGGTAATCTTGAAGAAAATATCTTCATGTCTTAACCAGAAGGGTTCGTAGCCCAAGGTCAGGAACAAAAGGTTTGTAAGCTGAATCGATCCATTTATGGATTGAAACAAGCGTTCAGATCTTGGAACATTAGATTTGATACTGCGATCAAATCTTTTGGTTTTGACAAAAACGTTGATGAGCCTTGTGTGTACAAGAAAATCAACAAAAGGAAAGTAGCTTTTCTAGTACTTTATGTAGACGATATCCTACTCATTGGGAATGATGTAGGATACCTCACTGACATTAAGGAATGACTAGCAACCCAATTCCAAATGAAAGAATTGGGAGAGGCTCAATATGTTCTTGGAATCCAAATCATTAGGGATCGTAAGAACAAAACGCTAGCACTGACTCAATCAACGTATATTGAAAAAATGTTGTCTCAATATTCAATGCAAAACTCCAAGAAGGGATTGTTACCCTTTAGACATGGGGTACACCTGTCTAAGGAACAGTCTCCTAAGACACCTCAAGAAATTGAGAACATGAGACATATTCCCTACGCCTCAGTTGTGGGCAGTTTAATGTATGTTATGCTCTGCACTAGGCCTGACATATGTTATGCAGTGGGAGTAGTCAATAGGTATCAGTCTACTCTAGGGTTGGACCACTGGGGAGCGGTTAAGAATATCCTCAAGTATCTTCGGAGAACGAGGGACTACATGCTTGTGTATGGAGCTAAGGATTTGATTCTTACTGGATACACTGACTCTAACTTTCAAGCTGATAAGGATTCAAGGAAATCCACATCAGGGTCAGTATTCACCCTCAATGGAGGAGCAGTAGTTTGGAGAAGCATCAAACAAGAATGCATAGCAGACTCAACCATGGAGGCTGAGTATGTAGCAGCTTGCGAAGCAGGTAAGGAAGCAGTCTGGCTCAGACAGTTCTTGACTGATTTGGAAGTTGTTCCAAATATGAACGTGCCCATAACACTATACTGTGACAACAGTGGGGCTGTAGCCAACTCAAAAGAACCTCGAAGCCACAAACGAGGTAAACACATCGAGAGGAAGTATCACCTGATATAGAAGATTGTGCAACGAGGAGATGTGATCGTCACTAACATCGTTTCAGAGCACAACATCGCTGATCCATTTACGAAGGCTCTCACGGCTAAAGTGTTTGAGGGTCAAATTGAGGGTCTAGGTCGATGAGATATGTGTGCCGTCTAATCTAAGGCAAGTGGGAGAAATGTATAATGGGTATAATTGAAAATAAAATGCAAAACATAAAAGAAAGTAAACTCGACATAGAGAAAAGATAATTGAAAATAATATTAAAGAATGAACTGAGTACAAAAGCTCAACTTACAACGGAAACGTAAAGGAAAACAATAACAAATTGCTGGAATTAAAAGAATGCTAAACAAAAGTAAAGACAAGACTCTATTAAGGATCTCTCCCTCTCTGTCTAGCTTGTTCTTGCCCTTTCTCTTCTTCTTCTTTCGAATAGAAGAGTCGACAGAGGATGAAAGTCCCAGAACTCAAAGTAGTTACAAGATGAGAAGAGAAAAACTAAAAAGAATTTATCCTAAGGACGAAAACTCCAAGCTCCCTTTGCATCTTGCATCTTGGTCTCTTTTTATAGACCTTGGAAGGTGAGATTGGCTGCCGTGATCAGTGTGAGAAGGCCTTGAAAGGTAAGAATCCACAATCTTCGGAGATTTGATACAATATTGGGGATTTTCGAATAATTTTGTGAAGATCCCGCGAATCTCGGTATTCTGTCAGAAAGGCCAGTTGCGGGCGCATCTTGGGCTCAATTCTTCCTATGCATAACTTTGACAAGTCTGTCTTCAGCATGAGGCTACTTCTCTTGTATGGCTTGTGGGTGCATTTTGATCGCATATCCCACATCCTCATGTCTAGACGCAGGCGCAATTCTTCAGCTTTTACTTATTTGCTCCACTACCTTTTAATCTCCTCCTGCGGGCGCATGCTTCTCGCAAAGTCTTCTGCACAAAAACATTAACTTGGATAAATTCCTACAAAAATAATCTCTTTATGTACATTTTAAGCTTAAATTGTAAGGACACGTTCGTCATTTAGCTTTTCTTTAAAAAAAACAAAACAAAAGAAATGAAAAATGAAAAAAAAGAAAAAGAAAAAAGGAAATGAACGCCCAAGATCAACTTCTAGAAGAGGGTTTTCCTTAAAAAAAAGTGGCTTCACATAAGCCACACATGAAAAAAAAAACAAAAAGGAAGGGAAATAGATGGATATGCTTTTGGCAGTGGAAGGAAAAAAAACAGACAGGAAGAAGCGTAAGGAGAGACAATGGAGATGGAATGGTTGTCATAAGTCATCGGCTCGCCGAAAATTTGCTGGAAAGTGAAGGTAATGTCGAATTTCACTGAAAATGTCGTGGGTAAACTCGATTTCAATCTGGTAAGTTCTTCCTTTTTAAGTTTGAAGGATTAAGGACAATATGGAAGTGTAGGACACTTTTAGTGTGGGTATTTTGTTTCTATGGGTCTTTATTTACTGTGTTTTGTAAGGTTGAGTTTAATAGAAGAAAGAAGATTGTTGTTGGTTTAATCTCAGTCAAAGAAAAAGTGGGAAATATGCCAAATTGAGAGGAATTAAGATTAGTGTATCATGTGCTCTTATTGAAGAAAGAAGATGAAATGAAGGTTAAAAATGGTGATCAAGAGCTATATGAAAGGGAAATCTAAGGGAAAGAAGGGGAAGAAAAGAAATTGGAGAAAGAAGGGAAGTGAGACGAAGAATAAAATATTAAAGTAACACTATTGGAATGTGAAATTGACTTGATGGATAGTACAGGTGGGTAATTGAGGTCATTCACGTGGATGGTGGTTCTTGGGAAGAGAAAATTACCTTTTATTGTAGAAAATGAAGGGATGTGTGAAATGAGAAAAAAAAAGATATTATATTAATTGTTTAAATGGGAAGAAAGAGACAAAATGTGCTTGTCATTGGGATGGAAGAGAAAATGAAAAATTGGAAGTTTGGATTAAGTGAAGTAAATGACAATTTGGTTAGCTGGTCAATGTGTGAAGCTTATGTTTAATTTCCTATTAGATATAATTCATAATTTATTTAATGGATTTTTAAATTTCAGGTTGCACACAAATTGAATAGCTTATGGTCCGAAGCGCCGACGACCATAGTGTTGTGAGTGGTTATGTTACAAAATGTTTCTTTGTTTAATTATTATTATGAGATTTCACAAGTTTTACCATTATGTTGGAGTTTTAAAGGGACTATTATGAGATTTACAAAGAGTTGCTATGATTACCAACATTGTTATGGTTTTCAAGTCATTCGAGATTTCGAGAAAACAAGTGTTACAGATTTTCCGTACATTATGATTTTAGCCATAATTATTATTTAGAGTTGTGTGAGATATTTTATGGTGGTCTGAGTAATTAAAAGTATTTGTGTTATTTGAGAGATCTCTTTAATTTATGAAATGTGTTTTTAGAGCATGAGAATGGTTTTAGAGTAATTGGTTGATGCTGAGTTTTTATGTTAAAAGTGATTTTAATCCACTAGATCTATGTACCCATGGTGATTACCCGTATACTACGTGAATGTGTTTCCGTAGTACAGAAAGGGGTCTTTAGGACCCACTCTAGCACACGTGAGAGCTTTGGGTCGTGTTAGAGTACTTAGCCCTTTAAGGGTTGCTCTACGTGCACATATGACAGAGATGGCTTTGCTATGAATTTCAAGATTACTCAATGCATAGCATGACAGAGATTGCTCTGCTGAGCGTATTGAGGTTACTCTACGCCAGTATGACTAAAGATTTGGGTACAGGTTTGGTGATAAATCTTTCAGACATATGTTATTGTTTTCAAGAGTTATCTCTATAAATATTTCTTTATGTTTTTGTTTTCTTGAGAGTTATTAAAACAACTCATGTTTTACATTGTTTTCCAGAGCTATGATATTTTGCTTAAAGAAGCGATTGGTTTTCATGAAATTATTTTATTATGAACTTACCACTCACTGGGCTTTCCAGCTCATTCTTTTATTTTTATTTTTCCACCAGGTTGCTCTTGAGTTTCAAGCAGAGTTGATTGAACGGAGTAAGTTAGCCAGAGTCTGCCACCAGTCTCTAAAATTCGATGCATATCACTTAGTTTATATAAAGTTTGGTAACGAGGTGTCAGGTTGAGTATTGTGGTTTTAGACGCCTGTGTCTCTAGCCTGGTTCTAGGATGTGATATAGTATCTTTACTTCCAGGGAGTTTATATATGCGTATATATGGTCTTGTTTCAGGTGTGTTTTAAACCAAGTTTCAGGGAAAACTCTGCCCAAATTTCTGGTTATTTAAGTTGTTGTTGGTAAAAATAGGTAGGCAAAAAGCTTTGTTAATTAGTTGAAATGAATTTAAGAAGGTGTTCAACGAAGAATGTTGTCCATGATTATATAGAAATGAGAAGTTAAAGAAATGTTGAACTTGAAATAAGGGTCGATGAAAATTGTCGAACTCAAGAGAAAGTATGTTAAACTTCTCAAACAGGCATCCACAATAACTGAGAGGTTGATAAGTGTGAGAGATTTGAAAATGGTTTAGGAAAAAAAAAATCAAACTTATGTTACAAGTTTAAAATGGAAAGACGTGGAAGATTGGCTGAAGCTACTATGTTAAAGGAAAATAGTTGGTGAATAAAGATGCTCTTTTAAGTAATAATGAGAACATTCAAGGATTTGTGAGAATTTCACCATTTAACAAGTGAAGGTTGAAGGCTTGTGACATGATTGCTAAGACGAAAAAATCTTGTCAACATGGTTATATGGACCTGCAAGTTAATTAGGAAAATAATTGTTTCGTTAGGATGCATAAATGGTAGGAAGTGGAGTTTGTCAGTTCCCTTCCAAAGAAGAGGCTTATAGCTAGTTGGGCTAGCAAATATAAGAGATTTGAGGGCAATTTCTGAGAGGAAATTCAGGGTTGGAGTAGAGAAAGTTTGGAAGATTGGTAGATACAACTATGCGTGGATTTGGAAAAATAAATTAGGAAGGACCACTCTAAAAGAGCACTTAAATAGTAAAGGTGATATTTCAGTTGTCCTAGTTAGAGATTCAGTTAAGAGTAAATGCCTTCATCAAAGTTTCAGAGAACTTTCAGTTCTAAAAGTGGATTCAGTACTACATAGCAAGCTAGCAAGATGAATCCAAGTCAAAATGGGGGTAAGGTACATCAAGGTCGATACCTCAAAGTGATAAGTAAATGAGGAATAGATGTATCTAGAGAATTCTCCTAAGAATTAATCTAAGTACAAGGAGATTGCGCATACACCATGTGAAGTTAGTAGATAATGCCTCAACAAAAATTTTGGTTGTTGGAATCAAAACATTCAATTCTTGTTAATACAAAGTGTGATTGTATCCACTTAGATTAGTTGGCTTGTTTTAGAAGTATGGACGAACACATAGAATATTCCAAAATAAGGTTACTGACATTGTAAGATAAAAGATTATATTTTAAATCTAACAAGTTTGAGTTTTGGGTTGATCAAATTGTGTTGGGCCACATGATTTATGAAAGGAACATAGTTTTTGATCTCCGAAAGGTTGACGTAATCACAAAGTGGAGACAAACTACAATTGTAACTTTCTGAGATTTGTTGGAGAGTATTTGTTTGTGGTTACATAGGGATGTGGAGTGAAGCACGTTGTAAAACTTAGCGTAAAGACCGATGAGATTATTGTAAAAGATACATGAGTCTCTCTACGAGAATGTGGGGTTGGAATGAGGTGAACTCTATAGTCAGGAAGGTTGAGCTCTGATGGAAGAGATTGTCGCGGTCTCTTGTCAAATAAATTTATAATCCACGATTCCTAAAGCTAACTTGTAGCAGTAGTGGTCGGGGTCGATCACAGGGAACAATCAGTTTATTTATAAATTCTTTTGTGTTTTTTAGGTAACCAAAAGGGGGGGTTTATGATAAAAAGATTAAGACATAAAGTAAAGGCGGGAAAATAAATAAGGAAAATTAAATGTAAGAAGAGTAAAGGCGGGGTTAGTTAATCTTACCATGAGGATCAATGTAATCGGGGTTGAACTCGGTGTTTAGTTTGATTAATTTCATTCATCGATTACCAATTGATTTTAATTAACTATCTAAGTTCGGCGTACTCCGGCAACAAACCGAGAGCCATGATCCAACTATCACAAACATGCAAACGCAAAGTTTGATTCTAGTTTAAATTAATTAATTATCCAATTAACTAATCTAAACCGCATTGGGATCTAGCTGGATTAATTCACAAGCAACGGGCAACAAACCACAATTACAATTGATTAAATCATTTAGTTCAAGGGATGCATGCGTAATATCATAACGTTCAAAGAACTAAAATCACAAAGACAATTAACTAAGTAATGAAGAATGGAAATCTCATAAAATTGAATCGAACTTACAAACCGAGGTCCCGATTACAACGACCCGAGCTTAGTTGGCCATAGACAAGCACCTCCAAGCTCGAGGCTCGATCAACCGACCCATAGACTAAGAAAACGTAAAAGAACTCTAGAAAAGTAAAGAGAAAGGTGGCTACAATATTGTATTGAGGAATCAATTGAGGGATGATTCTAAACCTACACCAAGACCCTCTATTTATAGAGTTTCTTGGCCTTCGATTCGTGGTAGAATGGTGCTGAATTGGGTCTTCAAACAAGGAAAAATTCTGGACAAATTCGGAAAAAATTGATTTTGGAAATCTGCCTAGCGTCTGACGCTCCGCTGTCCCCTTCACTTTTGGAAAATTTCTTGGAATGCCTTAGCGTCGCGATGTTGTCGCCAGCTCCGATTTCACTCGTTTAAGCCCCGAATCGCTTCCAAAGCTCCGGTGAGGACCTATAGACATTTTATTCTCATTTTAAAGCATTTTTTAGGAATTCAACTAAGATAAGCAAATTGGGAGATTCTAAGTGTATAATAAATTGGACTTATCAAGCTCTTATTTTGACAGCGAGATGGAATGACTAGAAATTAAGTAGAAGCAACTATCAGAGAGGCAAAAGGAAAACATCTAGAAATAGAGAAGTTTAGAGAGCTAATGGGATAAATCTGCGTGGTTCTTAGTTAGTGCAATTAATATTTTGGACGATAAGGGGATTGCATTATTATACTAACGCCTTATAGTGAGATACAATTATAGTTATTGTTAGATGCAATATGATATCATGAAATGGTGTATTGTTATAATCAAGTAGGTTATGCAATAGGTGAGGTATGCATTATTTTGATGGAGAACTTGGTTGATCAACTATTGGATACTCAAATGTGTTTTGAAGTTGTTACGTGATTAGATGTCACACATATTTGTGGATTAAATGTACTAGAGATTGCTTTTAGATTATAAATCTAAGTAATATGAGCTTGGTTGTATTGTCAAACGGATGGGTGACTCAACAAAATTGTGGATCTTATAAACAGGATTGTCCATTCTTATGTATAAAGTATGTTGGGCTTCACAGTTACATGTTGGCATATTCTGAAGATAGAAAGAAGCACACAAGACATTCGTAATTGATGTTATGGACATGGAGCGATAAAATTGTATTAAATGCTAATCTAGTAATTATAGGTTTGGTTTGAAGGGTTGTGTTTTGGGATGTGATCTATGCAAGGGTAGTTTTGCTAACCCTTAATATTTGAGAAGGTGGTGACTGGAAACAACTTACAATTGGTATAAAGGTTGGAAGTTTCTATGGTGGTTGGTGTATGTTTGGAAATTCTCAAAGTTAGCATTCCTATTGAGCGGTATGGCTAAAAAGAGAATTCCATATTTGCATAGATAAACAAAAGTAAAATACGATCCTTGGAACATGAAGAAAAGACTAGTTGTCACTTGATATCCATAGTTCAAGGTATCGTAAATAATTTGTTATCTACGTGAAATTCTCTTCAGGTTTGGGTGTGTTTTATGCAAATTGGAAGGTTAGCAAGTTATGCTTCAAAGGTGAAGTAGAAGCGAAAGCAAGATTATTCAACACATGCTTGAGAACTAATTATACTGGTTTGGTCTTAAGAGTCTAAAATCTTTAAGGATTGGTGACATTATCGTAAGAACATAAGTTGCATGTAGGTGGACAAATCACAAAGGTTTAAAGTTGATCGAATAAAAATTGTGTAAAGAAAAATGGCTGACGAGTGAAGAACTAATAAGATTGGACCATTGACTATTTCATCGAGGAAAAGTAATGTTGTTTGTTTTTCTTATTTCCCTAAAGCTTGGGGACAAGTTCTTTAAGAGTTGCATTGGTGCAGTGGATTCTCGTTGATTGGGTATGAATCCAACCATCTCTTGGATACCAAAATTTTGGTAACGAATTCAAATGAGAAGCTTTATTTCAAAATGGGTGTAGGACTTACTCTGTTTAACAGAGCGGTATGCGTTTAAGGGGTGACTTAATATGGTTAAGATGAGAGAAATGAAGAGTAATTATCAGAAATTGGTATGTGAACTAAGAGCTTAGCTTAATTGGTTGTCTGTATCTAATTACTCAAAGTCTAAGGAAAGGGAAATACTTGAAAAAGCTCTTAATTCAGCATATACTATGCAACCAAGAGGAAAAAAACATGTCAGAAGTCTAAGAGAGAGAGCTCAATTTTGTTTAAATAGAGTAATAGTTGTATGAATCATGTTCATAGTTAGAGCAACCAAGAGTACAAACTAGTCAAGAATATTATGTTATGCTACAAGGACTAGTTATGAAGGATAGTGTAATACCAGAGTAGCGCAGTAGAAATGTGATGAGTAGTGCATGATAGTTTAGCATTGAAAGTCCCCAGTGACCTAAAACTCAAAAGGACAAGTTGGAAGTCCTATATTTAAAGAAAAGTGTTTGTTATGACGCAACAAGAAGTTTAGAAATTGTCACATATAGATATAAGCATGTTTTCAACTTTTGGTTGGAGGTTACATTGGGTATTCTTAATCATTCGATTGATTAGCCATACCGAATTTCGAGGACGAAATTCTCAAAAGGGGTAATATTATGTAAGGGCACGTTCGTCATTTAGCTTTTCATTTAAAAAAAAAAACAAAACAAAAGAAATGAAAAATGAAAAAAAAAAGAAAAAAGAAAATGAAGCCCAAGCCCAACTTCTAGAAGAGGATTTTCCTTAAAAAAAAAAAAAAAGAAAAGAAAAAAGTTGCTTCACATAAGCCACACACGAAAAAAAACAAAAAGGAAGGGAAATAGAGGGATATGCTTTTGGCAGTGGAAGGAAAAAAAAAACAGACAGGAAGAAGCGTAAGGAGAGACGATGGAGATGAAATGGTTGTCGGAAGTCATCGGCTCGCCGAAAATTTGTTGGAAAGTGATGGTAATGTCGAATTTCATTTAAACTGTCGTGGGTAACTCGATTTCAATCTGGTAAGTTCTTCCTCTTTTAAGTTTGAAGGATTAAGGACAATATGAAAGTGTAGGACACTTTTAGTGTGGGTATTTTGTTTCTTGGGTATTTGTTTCTATGGGTCTTTATTTACTGTGTTTTGTAAGGTTGAGTTTAATAGAAGAAAGAAGATTGTTGTTGGTTTAATCTCAGTCAAAGAAAAAGAGGGAAATATGCCAAATTGAGAGGAATTAAGATTAGTGTATCATGTGCTCTTATTGAAGAAAGAAGATGAAATGAAGGTTAAAAATGGTGATCAAGAGCTATATGAAAGGGAAATCCAGTGGAAAGAAGGGGAAGAAAAGAAATTGGAGAAAGAAGGGAAGTGAGAGGAAGAATAAAATATTAAAGTAACACTATTGGAATGTGAAATTGACTTGATGGATAGTACAGGTGGGTAATTGAGGTCATTCACGTGGATGGTGGTTCTTGGGAAGAGAAAATTACCTTTTATTGTAGAAAATGAAGGGATGTGTGAAATGAGAAAAAAAAAGATATTTTATTAATTGTTTAAATGGGAAGAAAGAGACAGAATGTACTTGTCATTGGGATGGAAGAGAAAATGAAAAATTGGAAGTTTGGATTAAGTGAAGTAAATGGCAATTTGGTTAGTTGGTCAATGTGTGAAGCTTATGTTTAATTTCCTATTAGATATAATTCATAATTTATTTTATGGATTTTGAAATTTCAGGTTGGACACAAATTGAATAGCTTATGGTCCGAAGCGCCGACGACCATAGTGTTGTGAGTGGTTATTTTACAAAATGTTTCTTTGTTTAATTATTATTATGAGATTTCAAAAGTTTTACCATTATGTTGGAGTTTTAAAGAGACTATTATGAGATTTACAAAGAGTTGCTATGATTACCAAATTGTTATGGTTTTCAAGTCAGTCGAGATTTCGAGAAAACAAGTGTTACAAATTTTCCGTATATTATGATTTTAGCCAAAATTATTATTTAGAGTTGTGTGAGATATTTTATGGTGGTTTGAGTAATTAAAAGTATTTGTGTTATTTGAGAGATCTCTTTAATTTATGAAATGTTGTTTTAGAGCATGAGAATGGTTTTAGAGAAATTGGTTGATGTTGAGTTTTTATGTTAAAACTGATTTGAATCCACTAGATCTATGTACCCATGGTGATTACCCGTATACTACGTGAATGTGTTTCCGTAGTACAGAGAGGGGTCTTTAGGACCCACTCTAGCACACGCGAGAGCTTTGGGTCGTGTTAGAGTACTTAGCCCTTTAAGGGTTGCTCTACGTGCACGTATGACAAAGATGGCTCTGTTATGCATTTCGAGATTACTCAATGCATAGCATGACAGAGATTGCTCTGCTGAGCGTATTGAGGTTACTCTACGCCAGTATGACTAGAGATTTAGGTACAGGTTTGGTGATAAATCTTTCTGACATATGTTTTTGTTTTCAAGAGTTATCTCTATAAATATTTCTTTATGTTTTTGTTATCTTGAGAGTTATTAAAACAACTCATGTTTTACATTGTTTTCCAGAGCTATGATATTTTGCTTAAAGAAGCGATTGGTTCTCATGAAATTATTTTATTATGAACTTACCACTCACTGGGCTTTCCAACTCATTCTTTTATTTTTATTTTTCCACCAGGTTGCTCTTGAGTTTTAACCAGAGTTGATTGAACGGAGTAAGTTAGCCAGAGTCTGCCACCAGTCTCTAAAATTCGATGCATATCACTTAGTTTATATAAAGTTTGGTAACGAGGTGTCGGGTTGAGTATTGTGGTTTGAGACGCCTGTGTCTCTAGCCTGTTTCTAGGATGTGATATAGTATCTTTACTTCCAGTGAGTTTATATATGCGTATATATGGTCTTGTTTCAGGTGTGTTTTAAACCAAGTTTCAGGGGAAACTCTACCAAAATTTCTAGTTATTTAAGTTGTTGCTGGATTTACAATGATCTTAAGAGTGATTAAAAGCATGCTAGTGGGCAATGAGGTCCTATAGTCAGTTAGGATTCATTGTCGGCACACCACGTCACTAGTTGTTATGAGTAGTCTGGGGCGGGGTGTGACATAAATTCTATAATTCTAAGATTTTCTTCATGATTCTACAACTTTTGCTAAAATGACTCGAAATGATAAGAATTTGAACACAATGTCTTTGCTTTCCAAACAATAATATAGATTTTTAAGGTTAAATAACACACATAAATGAGCGTTATCACTTCCCAGTTGTGTCTCTCTTCCTCTTATAAATCCATTTGCACCCTATGGGGCTAACCCCTTCAGGTTGATCTACAAGATCCCAAACTTCATTTAAGTACATCGACTCAACCTCAAGGTCCATAACTTTACCCCACTGGTCCTTATCCACATCATTCATTGCCTGATTAAAGGTCAATGGATCCTCAACGCCATCATCGTCATCGTGTATGACGGCTAGATTTTCTGCTAAACCCAGATAGCGCTCAGGTTGAATAACAACCCTCCCACTACGTCGAGACATTCCCAACTCTTGAGAAGGATTGACTTTACCTGATGTACTGGGCTCATCAACAATTCTTGTTGAAGGTCCAACCTCATCAACAATTCTTGTTGATGTATCTGTAGCTTCACCAGAAAGTTCACTTAACACCATTTTACTACGTGGATTATGTTCTCTAACGTGGTCTTCTTCCAAGAAAGTAGCGTTTGTTGATACAAATACTTTATTTTCCTGTGGATCGAAGAAGTGTCCACCTCTTGTTTCTTTTGGGTAGCCTACAAATTAGCATAATTTTGAACATGAATCCAATTTTTTGGGTTTGCCACTAGCACATGTCCAGGGCAACCCCAAATTCTGAAATAACGTAAACTAGCTTTACGCCCTCTCTAGAGCTCAAAAGGTGTTTCAGAAACACTCTTTGAGGGAACCACATTCAAAATATAAATTGCAGTCTCTACTGAATAACCCCAAAAAAAAACTAGGCAATTGAGCATAGCTCATCATAGACCGAACCATGTACAACAAGGTCCTGTTTCTCCTTTCTAATACACCACTCTGTTAAGGTGTACTAGGTGTTGCGAGTTGGGACGTGGTTTCATGTTCCATCAAATAGTTCTGGAAATCTAGGTCCATATAGTTTCCATCTTGATCAGATCGAAGTGTTTTAATGGTCTTATCTGACAAGTTCTCAACTTCAACCTTATACTCTTTGAACTTTTCAAGGGCTTCAGATTTATGACTCATTAGATACAAATAACCATACCTTGAATAATCATCTATGAAAGAGATGAAATATTTATACCCTCCTCAAGCCCTAACATTCATAGGACCACAGAGATTTGAATGTATGAGCTCTGAGGGCTCTTTGGCACGATAACATTGTCCAGTAAAAGGTTGTTTCGCCATTTTTCCTTCAAGACATGACTGACATGGAGGTAAAGAACCATCTTCTAACTCACTTAGAAGTCCGTTCTTAACCCATCTCCCAATCATATTGAGATTAATGTGACCAAGTCTCAAATGCCAAAGATAGGTACTTTGAGAAACCTTTCACCTTTTTGGCTGAGTTGTTCTAAAGATGTCATTGTTTAAAATAACCCTAGATTCTATTGGTCTTAAAACATATAAGTTGTTCTCCATTTTTTGCAGAATCGATATCAGTACCCCTTTTAGTAATGAAAGCTTCATTTACAGAAAAGGACACTAAATATCCCTGTTCAAGCAAACAAGAAATAGAAATCAGATTTCTTTTAATCTTGGGAACTATATATAGATTATCCAATAACATATATCGTTCCTTGGAGAAGAACATCTTAATATCTCCCACTGTCTTAGCTGAAATGAACTCCCCAATCCCAAGTCTCAGAGTAATTTCTCCAGCATCTAAGTGTTGCTAGGAGCTCATTCCTTGAAAGGAAGAGCATACGTGATGAGTGGCACCTGAATCAAGGATCCAGGTTGTATCATCATTTTCCACTATACACGTTTCAATGATCAATAGATCACATCTACTGTCATTCATATTTGCTAAGCAGTTTATGTCATATTCATCATGAACAATTCGAGATGAATTAGACATACGGGCCTGAGGACATTCCTTAATTAAGACCAATCCCAAATTATTTGCCACACATTTAGTATCTAAGTTTGATTTCATAATTGTATTAGATATACCAGTTTTATTACAATTGGCGTCATACAAGGCATTGAAAGAACAATTCATGCTGAAAACAACAAATTAATCTGTATTAGTTATCTGCATTAACCCATCATACAAAAAAAAATTATTAATCCAATCAATTTAGCAAAAGTAATGATGGACCCATAGTAAAATCATTTATTTTGCAACGGTACTTCAGAGGTTTAGAATAACAGCTACCGTAGGACAATCAACTACTCCTCCCCTGAATTGAGATTATCTCAACCAATCACTATTATCAGAATAACTCATATTCCAAAAGTTCTTAGCTTTCAATTTTCGATCAGGAAATCATTAACCCCATAACAATTTCCCGTAAGTGTGACCCTCCATTTTTAGATCTTAGAGGTCGGTCCCAACCTAATGGAAGAGAACGTTGGATACGTTGACACGTGTCCTGCTCCCACTTACTATAAAATACTGCCTCATTCACCTTGCTATTTATCCATGCAAACACCATCTTGAGGATGTGACGTGCGATTTTGCTTACCCCAAGTGTACGAGTCAAGTAATAATATAGTGTTTTCGTGTAAAACGAGTGTCGTCCTCTGGATTGGTCTTCTAGCAAATTAATTACCATGAATAATATTGTCCAATTTCATTTAGAGAGAAAAACTTAATGCAAAGGATAAATCTAAAGACAAAAGCATAAAATAAAAGGTGGAGACTCAAATGGAAAGACTCTTAGGGAATTGATTTCATTATTTGAGATTGAAGATAAATTAATGGGATGAATTTAGTGCGCAATTATTTTACAAGCCAAGGAAACTTTTATCACAATTATCTCTCCCGAGCATAATTGATTCTCATGCATACAATAAACTCAATATCCCTATCTAAGTTCATTAGCATGCACGGTCTTGAGTTTAGTCCTTGTTACAACTTCTAAAGTTATTCTAAATCTCCCGATCTTAGAATTTCTACTTTAGTCATGCAATTGGTAACGTCTAAGCTAAACCTCTCTCCCGAGTAAGATTCAACACTAAATCATTCAACTAATGGCCAATTAATTGAAAACATTTAATCATAATCACATGAATAAAAGAAAAGCACATTCATATACCAAAAATCAATCCAACAAACTAATCAACTACATCAATCCCTAAGAAAAACAATTAGGAAATCATAGTCTTCGAACTACAAACACTAATTGAAAGAAAAGCCATAAAAATAACAAGAGGTAAGGATAAGATAAGGAAAAAAACTCGAATCCGTTGACACCGCACGTCCTCGTCATGATCTCCACATCTTCTCGCTTGATTCCCGCTCCTTGGCCTTGCTTCAGCTCCCACCAAAGGTCTCTAGTCGAAATTAGGGCTAAAATCTAACCAATTGGACTCCCCCAATCCATAGCACAAAGTGATGTATATATAGAAAATTTCCCAACAGCGTCTCGACGTTGCACCTTTGCCGCCTTTATTATTTATGGAAATTTAATGGTAGCGCCGTGACGCTGCCCTCTCGGGTCTTCATCTTATTTGCACTCCAATTTGACTCTTCTTTCTATTTCCTTAGCCACTTTTTAGGTCCCGAACACTCGAATTATTTCCAAATGGTCCAATTCGCTCCAATATTTGCCGAAACTTAATTCCTACCAAAGAAACATGAAAACACATAAAAATTGCCAAATAATCCTCAAAGACTAACTATAATTAACCGGGAAAAATAGCTCTTTTTGCCTAAAACATTATTATTCATTGCATATTGTGCACAAGCCATGGCATAATTTTCTTTCAAAAATAGAGACAAGAATAATTTCGTCGTTATGAGCACGATAAGCATATATTCTTTTCTTTCCTCCTACGTAAGATTAAACATGCTAATTTGCAAAAAACAAAATAACTCTTTAGCTCTTCCCTACACCTATCAAGGTGACAACAAGCATATGAACCTAATAATTCGCTCCTAAGAATTCAAGTCAAATTCTAAACCAAGGAAAATACTCTACTAATGCAAGACATCTCGTAGAAAAATTTTAAAATGTCTCCCTATTGGGGCACTCATCCTTTCAACTCATCAAAAGCTTAAAATTTGACAAGAAAGTCTATCCTAGGAAATCATAATCATGCAAAAATAGCATCCAAAAACAACCATATACTAAATTCACAATAAGCTCAAAAAAACAAAAAAAAAAAATAGCCAGAACTCAGATGCTTAAGGGCTCAACAAGCAAAGCATTTCACCCCCAAACTTATAACATGCATTGTCCTCAATGTATATAAAACTAAAACATAAATTGTTGGGTTTTATGCCCTAAGACTCGTGGATGGTAAATATAAACATTTGACCGAACATTAATAAAATGATATTTCATGTATTATTCATTTATTATTGTTTGTATTGCGTATATCTTGCCTAAATAACCCTAATCCAATAAACTGAACATCCTAGGCTGTTAGTATGAGACTTGAACTAGTATGTGGGGACATACGGGGATCGCTGTTCAAGTTACAGCCTAAAGGGCCTGTAGTATAGGGATGAGGTTGGGTACATTATCCTGGTGACATTGTGGATACGACCCGCTTTGTATTATGATACAAACGCAATGATCCAACGCATTCGTGTAGGGGACATACGAGTGGGGGTATCATGTGCAATGAGTTTGCATAAGACTAGACCGTGAAATAGTTAACCACTAGCTGTAACATCGTTGACTAGTTAGGTTTCTATTTCACTAGGATGACCTAGGCAACTTAGTCTCAATCCTGAGTGGTTTATGGACTCTTGTTCACAAGGGATTGTTCTTTGATTTGTATGGGTGAGAGTGGCCTGCCTGCCGACTCAATAAGCCTACCATTTTGGGGACAACACCGAGTGGGGAGCTGGGAACATAATCACATAAGATGGAATTCACTCCTTCCTGACATTAGGGTAAGTAGAGTTGTGTTCCCCTAAGTGGTATCTCTGGGTCTTGGACAAAGGGCCCTGCCCTCCTCAAACAGGTTGTTCATGAAGGGATAAAAGCCCTACGCAGCAGAAGAATTTAACAGGACCTACTCAGAGTCTTAGATTCTAATTGAAATACCAATACAATTTGCAAAAAAATACAGCAATAAATCTATATTTAATGGGCTGTATGTAGGCTATAAACATGATAAATGATCAACTAGATTGATCCTAGTGATCAAGGATTTTATAGAAAACTTACTTTTGTAGAAAGCCTTGATCAATTCGCCTTTTATTGCCAATAAGATTGAAAACGCAACAACCCTCTTGTGCGAACACCACCAATCGGCTACACCGGTATGTCTCTAAGACTTCTTGAAGCAGAAGACTTGTGGGAGTCTTTTGGGAGAGATCTCTAAGAGAGAGAGACAATGGGATGCATTTCACCCCACCCTAGGGGTCCTATATATAGTAAAGGCCAAGACCATTTTCCTAATAGGAAAAGGTCTCTAATTTTAATAAATAATTAATTAATTCCATAATTAATTAATTACCCAATTAAATATCATATATTTAATCTTAGGGATTTTATTAAAATTAAAATTAATATGAATCCAATTCATATTAAATTTATTTGAACTCTTTCAAATATTTTCTCTCAATAATTAATTTTTGAAATTAATTCAAAAATTATATTATAAAGTTTCATAAACATTATATTATAATGCATCAATATACATTATATGATTCCCAAAATAAATTGAACACTTTCAATTTACAATTTATATTTATTTGCTTCAAGTCTTTTTACGAGCTACCAGTGGGACCTAATGGACCTACAGATCAGAAGCTCCAACGATACGAGACTAATCGGCTTAAACTCATTAACCAAGTTAGTTTCCATTCGTTAACTGTGGGTCACTCCACTAAAGACCCACAGCTGCACTGTTCTCACTGCAAAATATTTCTGTGTCCACGGATATCGACCAATACTACAAGTCAGTCCTTCACGTGTGTTCGTATCCCAGCTGGGTCAAATTACCATTTTACCCCTGGTTTACATCTTTGTCCTTAAGTCCCCAGTGCTCCTCTAATGAACAACCTGTTTGAGGTCCAACCAACAAACAGAAGTCCCTTTGGTGCCATAGAGAGGGTTGGGCCCATTGTTTAAGTCCCGGAGACACCACTTAAGGGAACACACCTCGATTTACCCTAGAGTCGGGAAGGAGTGAATTCCATCTCGTGTGATTATGTTCCCAGCTCCCCACTCGGTATTGTCCCCAAAATGGTACGCTTACTGAGTCAGCGTGCTGGCCACTCTCACCCATACAAATCAAAAGACAACCCCTCGTGAACAGGAGTCCATAATCCACTCGTAATTGAGACGGAGTTGTCTAGGTCATCCTAGTGAAATAGAAACCAAGCCAACTAACGGTGTTACAGTTAGTGGTTAACTATTTTGCGGTCCGGTCTTATGCAAACTCATTGCATAGGATACCCCCACTCGCATGTCTACTACATGGACGCTTTGGATCAATACGTCTGTATCAAATACAAAGTGGGTCGTATCACATAGTGTTACCAGGATAAGGTACACAGCCTTATCCTTGTACTATAGACCTTTTAGGTTGTTATTTGAACATCGATCCCCGTATGTCCCCACATACTAGTTCAAGTTACATACAAACAACCTTGGATCTTAGTTTATTGGATTTGGGTCAAATAGTGCAATATTTAACAATAACATTTTATTGCAGAAACTAAACAACACTTTATTAAACACAAGTATAAAATTTGTTTACATTCACTATCTACGAGTTTTAGGGCATAAAACCCAACAAACTCCCACTTGAACTAAAACTCTAGTTTAGTGGGATGTACAACAATCTATTCAGCAGTGGGTGTATAAATACATGTATAAAACATATACAATGTACAAATACAATAAACTAGGGCATCACTATACCCATTACATAATGGTATCACTATACCCATTACATTTCTCCCACTTGCCCTAGATTTCATCTTTGTACATAACTCATAGACCTAGACCTTCTAGATGACCCTCATACCCTTTAGCCGAGAGAGCCTTCGTGAATATTTCAATTTAATTCAATGTGTTTGCTTGTCTTGGGCTGCAAAGTTCTTATGAATTTGCCACAGCACCACTGTATCACTATAAAGTGTGATGGGCAAGTTCACATTTAGAACACATTCCAAATCAGTCAAGAACTTTCTAAGCCTTACAGTCTCAATCGCTGCTTCACAAGCAGCTATATTTTCGCCCTATATGGTCAAGACTGTAATTATGCTACACTATAGCTCCTTCGTAAAGTTTGACCATGGATACTGATTGATATCTGCTGACTATCCCTACAACATAACAGATGTCAGGCCTCGTGCAGAGCATTGCATACATTAAGCTGCCCACAACGGAGGTGTAGGAAATCTGTCTCATTTCCTCAATCTCTTAAGGTGTCTTAGGACACTATTCCTTAGACAAGTGAACCCTATGCCTGAAAGGCAATAAGCCCTTCTTGGAGTTCTGCATCGAATATCGGGACAACATTTTGTCAATATACGTTGCTTGAGACAGGGCTAGCGTTTTGTTCTTCCGATCCCGGATTATTTGGATTCCAAGAACATATTCGGCCTCTCCTAAATCTTTCATTTGGAATTGGGCTGCTAGCCATTCTTTTACGTCAGACATATATCCTTATCAGTCTTAAAATCCATGTCAGTGTATCTTGTAAGGATCAAATCCTTAGTCCCATACATGAGCATATAGTTCGTCTTTCTCCTCAGATACTTGAGGATATTCTTAACGGTTTTCCAGTGATCAAATCTTGGATTAGATTGATACTTACTGACAATCCCTATTGCATAGGGCATTCGTCTCATGTCCTCAACTTCTTGAGGTATCTCACGAAACAGTTTCTTAGACAAAATGAATTCCACGCCTGAAAGGTAGTGAACCCTTCTTGGAATTCTGCATCTTATATCTAACTAACATCTTGTAGATATAAGACACTTGAGACAAGGCTAGCTTTTTTGTTCTTACGGTTCCTAACGATTTGGATCCGAAGAACAAACTTTAGCTTCTCCCAAATTTTCATTTGGAAATGAACTGCTAGCTTATTTTACTAGTCAGTAAGATAACCTACATCATTCCCAATGACTAGGATATCAATCACATACAACACTAATAAAACTACTGAACTATTGACGATCTTCTTGTTAAGACAAGATTCATCAATGTTCTTGATCAAAGCCAAAAGATTTGATCACAGTATCAAATCTTATATTTCAAGATCGAATTGCTTAGGTCAATCCAAGAATGGATCACTTAAGCTTGCAAACCCCTTTTTCTTCTGATCTTGCTAAATGAACCATTCTGCTTGAGACATGTAGATACTCTTCTCAAGATTACCATTCAAAAGGGTAGTCTTTACATCCATTCAAAAATGGACAAGAGTTCTAACAGACTTCAGCATGACGACAGGAGATAAGAATTTCTTACAGCCCCCTGTCTCTGGGTATAACCCTTTTCCATAAGTCTAACCATAAGATTACGTCTCGTTTCTTCTTGTAATCCATAGGTGTTACCCCATTAGATAAATCTACAAGATCCTAGATGGAATTGAAATCACATATTTTAATTCTGGGTCCATTGCTTTAATCCAATTGGTTCTTGTTAACATCATTCATTGTTTTGCTCTAAGACAATGAATTCTCAAAGCCATCATCAGGTATGATGATCTGGGCTTCAATTAAGCCCATGTAACAGTCAGATTGTAGAACAACCCTCCCACTATATTGAGGCACTCTCAACTCTTGAGATAGATGTAACTAACCAATTGTGTTGGCCCTATCAACAACTCTTGTTAAAGGTCCATTGCTTTAATCCATGATAACTTGCAAAAAGCAAGTTATTTGTCCTTTAAACTTAAGCTAAAACAAGGCCAAAAGATACAATGATGTGTTACTTCAGCAAAAAAAGAAAGGAAAATGTAATGATTTTATGCGATAGGCTATATTCATGTATGCGGTGAGAAATTATAAAATATAGGGTGCTATCGCAGCTAATTTAGTTGTTTCCCAAGTATCTTCTTAGCTCAGGCACACATCCCAAGATGATCACGAGACAGACAAGATGGATGAAAGGACAGTGCTGACACAACTGATGCAACTAACGCAAGTGGACTAAAAAGAGGCTGAAAAGTTGCAAGTTGGCCGTTGATGACTGAAGCAAGTTACTTGGAGAAGTTAGCTTCCCTCACCTATATATAGAAGCCACCTGCTCAAGGAAGACAACTCATAATTGAGAAGAATTGAGGGACGAGAGGAGAGGATATAGATCAAGGAGAAAGAGAAATCACAGAAAGCTTTTATTAGGAGTAGACTTGCGTTTGCGATGTATTATTGCATGATGTATTGTTTTGCTCGCATGAGGTAACTTTCTTCTTCAAGGCTTAGCGCAAGCACCTCCTGCGGTGATAAGTATATTTTGTAAGCGCACATTTTGATTTAATGAAACTTTAATTGCCTTCTACTTAGTTGTGATACTATTTTCATTTCTAACTCCCGTTTGGCCAGCCGGATGCGGTAACAGCATGCTAAATCCCTGGCAGGTAATGCCTGCGGACATCTCTAAGTGGAACAAGTTAGCGCATGACATGTAGTCTTGGTAGCATGAAAGACTACCGCTAAAAGATAGTGCATTCATGAGCTTAGATTGCGTTAAGACTAACACAGTCCCTTGTAAGATTTTAGAGAATTAAGCCCCACGCATGAACTAGCCAAATAACCAATTGATAGTTTTATGCCAAACGCAGAAGGAGTACCGAAAGGGAAACTTATGATTTTTTTCTCACTTAGGCATTAATGGATCAATGAACCAAAGTATGCGCTACAAGGTTCTTATAAACGCATGAGGTTGCAATCGCAACAACCTTGATACTATTCTCCCTAATACTTTTCCTTTCACTCTTGTCGCATGTATTGCTTTCTGCAAGTTTTATTTTTCAAGCTTACCAACTCTCTTATTTATTCTTTTATATAATATCACACGTTGCCGAGTTTAGATCAGTAAATATTATTAAAACTTTGCATATAACCTTTCCCTGTGGATTTGACCCTAGCCTCACCAGGTATTACTTGATTTTGTCAATTTATACTTGGATTGATTATTATCTACGACTACTTGTGATTAACTTTTTGAACATACTGACGAACCATCAATCCAATTGGTTCTTGTTAACATCAATCATTGTCTTGCTCTAAGACAATGAATCTTCAAAGCCATCATCAGGTATGACGATCCGGGCTTCAATTAAGCCCATGTAACGGTCAGATTGTAGAACAATCCTCCCACTTCATTGAGGCACTCTCAACTCTTGAGATAAATGTAACTAACCAGTTGTATTGGCCTTATCAACAACTCTTGTTAAAGGTCCATCATCATCAACAACCCTTGTTGACTTATCAACAACTCTTGTTGATATTTCTGTAGCTTCATCAGTTAATTTACTTAAAACGATCTTACTTTGTGACTTATTATTTCTTATGTGGTCTTCTTCTGAGAATGTAGCATTTGTCGGTACAAATTTTTTATTCTCTTGCGGATTGAAGAAAGATCCACATCTCTCGTTTTCATGGGGTAGCCTACAAATAGGTATTCTGTTTGAATAGTGTTCCAATTTCTTTTTGGGTTGGCCACAAGCACATGTGTTGGACTCCCCAAAAATAACGTAAACTACTTTTACGCCTTATCCACAATTCAAAAGATGTTTCAGAAACACTTTTGATGGAACGTTGTCCGAAATATGCACTGCAGTCTACACTGCATGACCCCAAAACGAGTCAGGCAAATGAGCATAGCTCATAATGAATGGAACCATATTCAATAGGGTTCTATTTCTCCTATCTGATACACCGTTTTCCTAAGGTGTTTTCAGGGGTTTGAGAGTTGAGATGTAATTCCATGTTCTATCAAATAGTTCTTGAAATCTCAAGTCTCATATACTCTACACCTCGATCAAATCGAAGTGTTTTTATCATCTCACCTAACAAGTTTCCAACTTTAGTCTCAAACCACTTTGAATTTCTCAAGAGCTTTAGACTTTAAGTTGCATTAGGTTGAGATACTCATACCTGAATAATTATCAATAATATAGATGAATTATTCATGACCTCCCACTGCTTTAACAAACTGGATCACAAGGATCCAAATGTACAAGCTCCAAGGGCTCTTTGGCTCTATAGTTATTTTCAAGCAAAAGAATCTATTAGTCATATTGCCCTTAAGGCATGACCTATAAGGTAGCAGAGAGTTATCTTCTAACTTGCTTAGAAGTATACTCTTGACCAATCTCCCAATCATATTGAGGTAAATATGTCCTAACCTTAAGTGCCAAAGAAAGGTATTTTCCTTTAGGAGGAATCCTTTGCCTTTCATTTCTTTGAGTAGTAGCAGCCTCTGGCAACGCAGTGTTCATGACTGCCTTACTCTAGATTAGTCTTAAAAACATTTATGTTATTTTTCAGTTCAGCTGAACAAAAGTTAACTCCCTTTCTTGAAATGAACTGCGTTAGCAGGGAAAGGTAAGAAGTGACATTGTTCCAGCCAATAAGATACAGAAATCAAATTTCTTTTGATCTTAGGAATTATATACACATTATCTAGTAATATGTATTTGCTCCCACTGGGAAAAATAACTTAACGTTCCCCATTGCTACAGCCAAGACAACCTCTCTAATTCAAAATTTTGAGAGTTATCTCAATAGCATGAAGCTATTGCTAGGAATTCATTCCTTTGAATAAGAAGAACAAACGTGATTTGTGACTATGAATCAAGTATTCGGGTAGAATCACCATTCTTCACAAATTACGCTTCCAAGACTAGTAAATCGAATTTACTGTCTTTGGACAAGTCTTCTTTGCCTGAGCAAGGCTTACTGTCACATTCATTAATAACACTTCTTAATGAATTGACCATTTGGGGCATGAGAACATTTCTCTATTAAGACTAATCTTAAATTATTCGCCACAAATTAATCGTTTAAGTTTGTTGTATAATCACCGTTATTTATTCAATAGGCGTAAGACTATGCACATATTTAATCATTGAATCGCTGAAATAACAAATTACTTGATTATTTATCGCACTAACCCATTACAAGAGCAATACAAACAATTTCATACAATCCAATCAGTTTAGAAAAAAACAAGCAATCATAGAACCCTAAGACTATTGATTTAGTTTTGCAACGATGTTTCAGAGGTTTAGAGCAACAGCCACCGACGGGTGATCAGCTACTCCTCCTTTGAAATGAGACACTTCTCAGCTAATTCTAATTTCGGAATAACTCATATTCCTATAGACATTAGCCACCGTTATTTGTTCAAGGATTTGTTAACACACTTAACTCATCCTCGTAAGTGTAACCCTCCCACTTTCAGATCCCAGAGGCACGCACCAACAGGCTACCGAAGGGAAAGACAACTGTTGGTAATTAGCCTAAGTGACCGTATCCTTTTCAGGAGTTCACGGTGTTGCGAATCCTATGATCAGACCCTCCGAAGGGATGGTTGCTCCAAGACAACACGCAGGCAGATCATAAATTTCTCACGGTGTGACCTATGGGTGGAGACCGAGGGATACGTTGACACGTGTCCCGCTCCCACTTACTATGGGCACTTTCCCCATTCACCTTGTTATTGACCCATGCAAACACTTTCCGAAGGGAGGTCGCGCTGAAACGACACGAAGTCGAGCATGGATCTCACGTTGTAAATATAGGGACGTAGGAGTAAAAATTTACCTCCCACTAAAGTGACATACCGTACATTTTAGGGTTTATTAACCTAGATAAATCCGGCTAATTCAATTTATCTAAGTCTAATCCTATTATAACTATTTTAATGAGAATTGTACTGTTATAGGTGAATTAAACTCTTTTAACAAACCTAGCAACACCGTATGGTAACATGACTATGGTTATTCAACTCAGGTTCCGGGTTTGTTCCCAGGTAGTAGGTGTTCCATAAACCGTCAGCTTAAATACCTCCAGCCTTAGACAAAACGTAACCGGGAGAGTTCCCTTTTAACCATAGTAATGTAAAGTCTTTACTCTAAAGATCTAGGTGTATTAAACTCTTTTAATAAACCTAGTGACATTGCATGCTAACATTTAACCATGATTAATTCAACTCCGGTATTCCGGGTCAATTCCCAGGTAGGAGGTGTTCCGTAAACCGTCAACTTAAGTACCCCCAACCTTAGACAGAACTTTTTCGGTAGAGTTCCCTTTATAATCATAGTAATGTTTGTCCTACTTAGTAGGTTAAAACTATTTTAAAGAACTACGCAAGACTTAATTCTAATCCTATTAGAATTAAAGTAATCTTAGGTCTAATTAATTTTAAGCATTTTAAAATTAATTCATTTACCTATGATCCTATGTTTGCATGCAATCTTTATTATAGGTTGACGGTTTCTAATCATCAATTTTAAACTATTCAAAATTTTAATGACTAGCCCTATAATCATGCATACTATAGTTCTAAAATAATTAACAATCATATTCAAGTTAATATAATAAAACTATAAATATATTGTCTTGCATTGCATGAATTTTAATATAACAATTATATTATGCTATGGATGTTTCATGTTCAATGCGACTTTGATTTTCTTATTAAATAATTATAACAATTATAATATTGCCAATGAAGGTAAATCAAAGTAGCATGGTGCAAACAACTTATTAAATATAACTCTTTATATTTAATTAAGTAATTTCATGCATCATGCTATTCCATTTTTCATGATTTTAATATAGCTCAACTATATATTAAACAACTCATGAAAATAAACCATGCATTTCAATTCATACATTATAACTAATTATAATATATATAAAATGCATGAGCATGCTTTATAACCTAAGGTGGGATTTTAAATCTAAATGACATCCATAAAGCATTTAAATAGCGTATAAACCAATTAATTGACCCCTAGGATAAAATAAAGCACATAAATTACAATAATTTAAGCTATTTTATCCTAAAAATATCCTTCTGCAGCTTCAGAACCAGGCTAGACCGCACGAACTGACCTGAACCGCTTCGAACCGGACTCAAAATCACGAAAACAAGCTTAAACTGGGCTAGACCGGGCCAAACCGACGCTAGACAAGCCATAACAGTCGAACCGGACCGCAAAAACTCTTTTAGCCGCTTCATAAAGCCCTAGGCGCACGCGCGCATGAAATCGCGTTAGCGTCGTGAAGCTAAGAATATAGCGTCGCGACGCTTATGCGATCGCAGAATTCCTTCTTCGCGACACTCAATGAATAGCGTCGCGACGCTGTTGCGTCTGGAGGCAAAATCCGAAAATTCCAGCGACTGTTCTTCGTGTTTGGCCTCGATTTTGGACGTGAATTTCAACGATCTTCATCATCGAACACCCTATTCTAGACCCGGACTTACATCGGATAATAGATTTACAAAATATGCCCAAAAACGCAGGGGCATTTACATTGAACCATTCAAGAAAACGTAAATCTATGGCCAAATTAATCAAAACCATTTATACGCAAACCATAACATTCACAATGCATAAATCCCACCATGAACAAATTGCAAATTTCAATTTAAAAATCAAGAACAACTGAGTTGGCTCTGATACCAGTTGAAGGGATAAAAGCCCTATGCAGCGGAAGAATTTAACAGGACCTACTCAGAGTCTTAGATTCTAATTGAAATACCAATACAATTTGCAAAAAATTACAACAATAAATCTATATTTAATGGGCTGTATGTAGGCTATAATCATGCTAAATGATCAACTAGATTGATCCTAGTGATCAAGGATTTCGTAGAAAACTTACTTTTGTAGAAAGCATTGATCAATTCGCCTTTTCTGCCAATAAGATTGAAAACGCAGCAACCCTTTTGTGCGAACACCACCAATCGACTGCACCGGTATATCTCCAAGACTTCTTGAAGCAGGAGACTTGTGGGAGTCTTTTGGGAGAGATCTCTGAGAGAATGAGAGACAATGGGATGCCTTTCACCCGACCCAAGGGGTCCTATATATAGTAAAGGCCAAGACCTTTTTCCTAATAGGAAAAGGAAGTCCTTTTCCTAATAGGAAAAGGTCTCTAATTTTAATAAATAAATAATTAATTCCATAATTAATTAATTACCCAATTAAATATCATATATTTAATCTTAGAGATTTTATTAAAATTAAAATTAATATGAATCCAATTCATATTAAATTTATTTGAACTCTTTCAAATATTTTCTCTCAAGAATTAATTTTTGAAATTAATTCAAAAATTATATTATAAAGTTTCATAAACTTTATATTATAATGCATCAATATACATTATATGATTCTCAAAATAAATTGAACACTTTCAATTTACAATTTATATTTATTTGCTTCAAGTCTTTTTACGAGCTACCAGTGGGACCATACAAATCAAAGGACAACCTCTCGTGAACAGGAGTCCATAATCCACTCAGGATTGAGACCGAGTTGTCTAGGTCATCCTAGTGAAATAGAAACCAAGCCAACTAACGGTCACTACAAGAAAAATTGAGTTACTTGACGCTTTTTGAATGCCAAATGTTAATACTCTTGACGCTTTTAAAAGCGTTTAGAGAACCACTGTCAAGAATAAGGTATCGAAAAGGTGACAAACGAGAAGCGTCAAGACATCTTTTCCTTGATAAATTTTAAACGTCAAGAATATTAACTTTTTGACAGTTATAAAGTGTCATGTATATAGATTTCTTGGCAGTTATTAAATATTATATTTGTTAAAAACTTGACAGCTCTAACATGTCAAATAGTATTTTATCTTGACATTTCAGAAATGTCAATTTAAAAAGTTATTGACACATTTTACATGTCAAGTTTGTGAGTAATTTTTTTTTTCAATTATAATATTTGTTCCCTATCATCTTGAATTTCCTGCATTGCATTCCAAGATCAACCAAATAAAGAATACACATTCAATACCCATCAACCAAATTTCCTCCAATAACATCAATTAAATATCTTCAACATTACAAAATGAACAACCTCCATATAAACAATTCCAAAATTACAATTATCAACCCATATGAACAATTCCAAAAATTACAAGACCTATCAACTTCCATTTGGACAATTCCAAAATGAAGAACTTTACACAAATTTCCACCATATCCACAAAATTACATAATACCTATCTCCACCATATATTCAATAACACAAACTACCTATTTCCACCATATCTTCAAAATGATAATTTTTTTGTCAATGATAAAAGAAAGCAAGGTGAGTTTCAAGCTTTACAAGAGAGGATAGCTTGAGAGTTCTCAGCGCATGCCTTTGCAATACAAACTTGAAGTCTTTTATAGACTCCGGACTTCAAACAAAAATTGAATGCGGAAAATTAAAAGATAAGATCGAATAATCAGGACAGGACCCCTGACAGATTCGTCTTTTTGAAAAGTAGTAACGACAAAATTGAAAAAGTAAATCTAAATTATTATTCCGACAGGACAGGACCCCTGACGGATAGACGTGACTTAAAGAAAAAATAATTAAAGCAAATAATTATAAAAGACAAAATAGGAAAAGGTAAGAAGATAAGATATCATGTCTGCCACTTTACGACTGTTGAAGATGCTTCAGCTTTATCTCTTTTTAGTAGATAAGATTCTTTATCTTGTCGGCTGAATTATTAGCTCCAATCCTAACCCTCGATCACCCTATGTTATATTGTTCCAATCGATTTGTCCATTATATCGTTCCTTTAGAGTCAAATAGATTCTTTCAGAAACGTAATTTGGAAGGCCATCCAGAAATTTTTCTTTCCAGTGGCTCCAATGTGGATCTTTCATGCGGAAGACCCTGGAAATGAACATGTCCTTGTACCAATTGAAATTGGCCAAGTTTTTGCATCTAAGATTTTTGAGAATCGTTCTTTGAGTGTCTTCATGCTTCACACTATGGGCTGTTGTGAAGTGCCAAGAGATTGCATAGACCAGTGCCTCTACGGCATCTTGCTGATCTACTTCTTCTTCTATGATGACCACTTTAGGCGGAGTTTTTGATGATTCAGGTTTAGTAATAGGTTCTCCACCTATTCTAATTCCTGGATCGGCTTTGGTATCGGGAACTTCCCTTTTTCTTTTGACTTTGGTGGAATGAGTTTTGATCTCATTTCTGAGGGAAGCACTAAGAGCATCCCACCATGCTTTGAGAATACCTGTGAATCCATTAATAAGGGTGGAACAGGCGACATGATTTGAATTGCCATTTTCTTGGAAAGAAGTTGCGGCAATGAGCATTTCAGATAGCATGTCTTGGATTTGTCTATCTGATTTTCCATCTAGGTTCCAAACCACAATGGATTGTCCATCGAATTGCTTGGTTTTTCCGAACCTATAATTTTGCTCGTAATTGAGGTCAGGCATAGAAGGCCTTTGGTACCAATTTACTCTATCACCTGGATTGTAACCCAGTTTGTTTAGAGATGGAGGATCTTCTAAATGAAGACCTTTGAGTTGTTCAATGATTGATTCAACATTTTCACTATCTGTATCGTCGAGGGTGTTAAGCTGATTAGAGCTTTCTCCTCTTGAGATGGCAGATAGTTTTCTGTCGATTTCCTCCAAAAGTTTCGTTTTTGGAGTTTTTCGGTTGACTTGCTCAAGAGGACTGAACATTGGTTTAACTGGCGCTGGAGGAGGATCAATTAATTCCTCTAGCCGATAAACTTGTTCAGCTATTGAGGTAAGCATCCGATTTGAGAAGTTGTTCTGACATTGGATGCTTTTGATTTCCTTGTTAGTAGGAGGTTGAGCTTCCTCGCTTTCTCTAACAAGTTGGAAGGGTTTGGCGACAATCCTTTCATGGTAGAAACTGTCGAATTCGACGTCTTCCATGGGAGGAAAGTTACCTTGAATTTCACCTCTCCTGGCGGTTTTCCACTTTTCCTTTTCTCGAATGGCACAAATATGGGAAAATTCATCCCTTTGATTGAACCATCTGAAAAAGGAAATATGCTCTTGAAGTTTTTCAAGGACTTTGAAATACTCTTCTTTGAATGCTTTCCTCTGCTCGGCAGAGTAAGTTGCAAAGAAGTGTTTTCTAGCTTCCTTGTTTTCATCCGCCATGAATTCTTTTTGGAGGGCTACTTTATCAACTTTGAATTCGTTATCAGAGATGATAACATTCAATTGACTTTTGAAAACAGATTCTGTTTCCATGTCGGTTTGAGAAGGAGAAGGAGGCTTTTCTTCTTCATATTGAAAATTTGGAATTCCTTCTTCCAGCCTTACAGATTTGACTCTAAGTGAGCCAGATCTTCCAATACTTTGAAGAGACTCTGGTCTGATACCAGAGGTGCTTGGTCTGGAACTCATGAACTCCTTTTTGTTCATGTTTTCCTTCAAGATTGGGAAACGAGGTTCTTCCTCATCGAATTTGATTTCTACTCTCCCATCTGGGTGCTCGATGATGTGAGAGAGTTCTTTTTCTTTCTTCTTGGGGACGAAGGCATTTTCAATTGTCCAAGAAGGGTTTTTGGTAAGGCTATCCCATGAAAGCATCTTTGGGACACTGACAGAGGATTTATTGATGTTGGTCTCGATAAGCATGGTTTTTCCTTTGGGGGATTGTACCAATACTTTCGGTTCCATTGAGGAAGTAAGGGTTTTGTAGGTAATCTTGTATAGAAGTGTCATCTTCTTGACACCTTCTTCAAGATTTAAACCTTTTCCCGTGACTTCCAAGGTTAAGGTTTTGAGAATATGGGGGTCATCTAATGCCACCATAAAGTTTGGAAAACAATTGAAATAAACTGGTCCATCGGCAAGATTGGATTCGATGATACCAAGGAGAGAGTTAGAGAAGTCTTTATGACGTTTATCTCTCAGAATTGCAAGAACAGGGGTGTCGAGACCCGTTCTGAACATTGGACGAAGGGCGACTTGAACAGCTCCGATATGAAGGAACTGAAAGTCTTTTCTGTGTTTGAGGATGTCGTCTTTTGGAAATAATTGAATTGAATCAATATTTCCATAGACTGGAATTTTGCGTTCAACAATCTTTATGCAATGTTGTTCTTTGAAATTGAACGTATTGTGCATATAGATTGTTTTATTGTCAAGCTTGGGCAAACCCCATGCTTGAAGATTGTTTTCGATCTTTGCTATATGCAAAGCTTCGTTTGAGATGTCAGAGCCGGATGAGGCCATATGCTGGTCCTCGATTTCATTTTGAGTTAGCTCCTTTGAGGGAGCAGGTTTTGAGGGAAGAGTTTTGAAAAGAATTTTCTTCAGAAGAGACATCGATTAATTAAAGAAAAACATTTTTCAAAACTTCAAACAATAAACTTTGAAATACAAAAACTATTTTCTTTGAGTTGATTATCAAAAGATATTTACCTTAACTTACTCTTTCGGCGAGAAGGCGAGGTAGGCTGACCAACGGATTCACCGCGCTTCTTTGCGTCTTACAACCGGGACCACCAACCGGCAACAGTCCTTCGCAGCTATCCTTCGGAGTAAATGAAAGTGAATAGCTTCTGACGATCTCTTCGTCGAAGACAGTTTTTGAATTCAAAGGTTATAGAATGAACTTGTGAAAGATGTTTTCTAGAATAGATCTCCTCTCCCCCAGAAAAAAATTTGAAATCAACAATTTGAACACTCAGAAATTGATAAATTTGATCTTTATTGAATGGCTCTGATACCACACTGACAACAGCTTGGGCGCCCTTTGAGAGGATCGACTAGCTGATAAAAGAAAGCAAGGTGAGTTTCAAGCTTTACAAGAGAAGATAGCTTGAGAGTTCTCAGCGCAAGCCTTTGCAATACAAACTTGAAGTCTTTTATAGACTCCGGACTTCAAACAAAAATTGAATGCGGAAAATTAAAAGATAAGATCGAATAATCAGGACAGGACCCCTGACAGATTCGTCTTTTTGAAAAGTAGTAACGACAAAATTGAAAAAGTAAATCTAAATTATTATTCCGACAGGACAGGACCCCTGACGGATAGACGTGACTTAAAGAAAAAATAATTAAAGCAAATAATTATAAAAGACAAAATAGGAAAAGGTAAGAAGATAAGATATCATGTCTGCCACTTTACGACTGTTGAAGATGCTTCAGCTTTATCTCTTTTTAGTAGATAAGATTCTTTATCTTGTCGGCTGAATTATTAGCTCCAATCCTAACCCTCGATCACCCTAGGCGGATTATAGGCTAAACCCGGACTTACATCATCATCTGCCGGTAAACGCCAAACTAGGTCCTCACGATCTAGGAAAGTTGCTAACGATCTTTGCCTTCAAAACATCGAATTCTTGTATCTTTATCGTACTGCTGCTTCATCTTCTAAGGCTGTGCTTTGGCAGAAATGTATTTACAGTGCAAACTAGAATAATTACAGAGTTTACACCTTTTAGATCTAGAGAAGAGAATTTACAACACACTTTTTTTTTTTTTTTTTTTTTAATTTGACGGAATTACTTCCTTTTGAAGTATTCCTGAAATACTAACTGCTTCTATGTGAAACTGGATTATTTGACTCGGAGCTCACATGGGTTGTGAGTCGAGGAACGGGTCGTCCAGATCGTAATCCGGCTCTTCGTCTTCTCCTTGAGCAGAAGAAGCTGGGGACGCGCTCGAAGCCGCCATCTGGAGAATTCTTTGAAAATCTGCATCAGATGTGGTCTGTGCTAGAGCTGCAAGGAGCTTGGATTTGTCATTGAGAAATTCTGCATTTCTCTTGATGTCGATATCCTGAAGATATCCATTGGCCGCAAACCACTCTTTAACCTTGTTGAGGGTTGCGTTCTGGAAATTGAATTTATCCCACCACTTGATCTTTAGGATCTTGGTGACTGTTTTGTACTGAGGTTGATTGCTGGTTGAGAAGTTCCAGCAAAAAATCCATGGAATTTGAAAATATAGACAGAATCTCATTGAGTTATGAAACGCTGTCTTTTGAATGTTCCTTGCAAAGTGATAATACGATTCTTGCAAGGGTGTTGGTAAAATATCATCCGAAAGACCGAATGTATTCCACCATTGAATAAACCACAAAGGAAATGTGATTTTGTATGCATTTACCTATGATCCTATGTTTGCATGCAATCTTTATTATAGGTTGACGGTTTCTAATCATCAATTTTAAACTATTCAAAATTTTAATGACTAGCCCTATAATCATGCATACTATAGTTCTAAAATAATTAACAATCATATTCAAGTTAATATAATAAAACTATAAATATATTGTCTTGCATTGCATGAATTTTAATATAACAATTATATTATGCTATGGATGTTTCATGTTCAATGTGACTTTGATTTTCTTATTAAATAATTATAACAATTATAATATTGCCAATGAAGGTAAATCAAAGTAGCATGGTGCAAACAACTTATTAAATATAACTCTTTATATTTAATTAAGTAATTTCATGCATCATGCTATTCCATTTTTCATGATTTTAATATAGCTCAACTATATATTAAACAACTCATGAAAATAAACCATGCATTTCAATTCATACATTATAACTAATTATAATATATATAAAATGCATGAGCATGCTTTATAACCTAAGGTGGGATTTTAAATCTAAATGACATCCATAAAGCATTTAAATAGCGTATAAACCAATTAATTGACCCCTAGGATAAAATAAAGCACATAAATTACAATAATTTAAGCTATTTTATCCTAAAAATATCCTTCTGCAGCTTCAGAACCAGGCTAGACCGCACGAACTGACCTGAACCGCTTCGAACCGGACTCAAAATCACGAAAACAAGCTTAAACTGGGCTAGACCGGGCCAAACCGACGCTAGACAAGCCATAACAGTCGAACCGGACCGCAAAAACTCTTTTAGCCGCTTCATAAAGCCCTAGGCGCACGCGCGCATGAAATCGCGTTAGCGTCGTGAAGCTAAGAATATAGCGTCGCGACGCTTATGCGATCGCAGAATTCCTTCTTCGCGACACTCAATGAATAGCGTCGCGACGCTGTTGCGTCTGGAGGCAAAATCCGAAAATTCCAGCGACTGTTCTTCGTGTTTGGCCTCGATTTTGGACGTGAATTTCAACGATCTTCATCATCGAACACCCTATTCTAGACCCGGACTTACATCGGATAATAGATTTACAAAATATGCCCAAAAACGCAGGGGCATTTACATTGAACCATTCAAGAAAACGTAAATCTATGGCCAAATTAATCAAAACCATTTATACGCAAACCATAACATTCACAATGCATAAATCCCACCATGAACAAATTGCAAATTTCAATTTAAAAATCAAGAACAACTGAGTTGGCTCTGATACCAGTTGAAGGGATAAAAGCCCTATGCAGCGGAAGAATTTAACAGGACCTACTCAGAGTCTTAGATTCTAATTGAAATACCAATACAATTTGCAAAAAATTACAACAATAAATCTATATTTAATGGGCTGTATGTAGGCTATAATCATGCTAAATGATCAACTAGATTGATCCTAGTGATCAAGGATTTCGTAGAAAACTTACTTTTGTAGAAAGCATTGATCAATTCGCCTTTTCTGCCAATAAGATTGAAAACGCAGCAACCCTTTTGTGCGAACACCACCAATCGACTGCACCGGTATATCTCTAAGACTTCTTGAAGCAGGAGACTTGTGGGAGTCTTTTGGGAGAGATCTCTGAGAGAATGAGAGACAATGGGATGCCTTTCACCCCACCCAAGGGGTCCTATATATAGTAAAGGCCAAGACCTTTTTCCTAATAGGAAAAGGAAGTCCTTTTCCTAATAGGAAAAGGTCTCTAATTTTAATAAATAAATAATTAATTCCATAATTAATTAATTACCCAATTAAATATCATATATTTAATCTTAGAGATTTTATTAAAATTAAAATTAATATGAATCCAATTCATATTAAATTTATTTGAACTCTTTCAAATATTTTCTCTCAAGAATTAATTTTTGAAATTAATTCAAAAATTATATTATAAAGTTTCATAAACTTTATATTATAATGCATCAATATACATTATATGATTCTCAAAATAAATTGAACACTTTCAATTTACAATTTATATTTATTTGCTTCAAGTCTTTTTACGAGCTACCAGTGGGACCATACAAATCAAAGGACAACCTCTCGTGAACAGGAGTCCATAATCCACTCAGGATTGAGACCGAGTTGTCTAGGTCATCCTAGTGAAATAGAAACCAAGCCAACTAACGGTCACTACAAGAAAAATTGAGTTACTTGACGCTTTTTGAATGCCAAATGTTAATACTCTTGACGATTTCTAAAAGCGTTTAGAGAACCACTGTCAAGAATAAGGTATCGAAAAGGTGACAAACGAGAAGCGTCAAGACATCTTTTCCTTGATAAATTTTAAACGTCAAGAATATTAACTTTTTGACAGTTATAAAGTGTCATGTATATAGATTTCTTGGCAGTTATTAAATATTATATTTGTTAAAAACTTGACAGCTCTAACATGTCAAATAGTATTTTATCTTGACATTTCAGAAATGTCAATTTAAAAAGTTATTGACACATTTTACATGTCAAGTTTGTGAGTAATTTTTTTTTTCAATTATAATATTTGTTCCCTATCATCTTGAATTTCCTGCATTGCATTCCAAGATCAACCAAATAAAGAATACACATTCAATACCCATCAACCAAATTTCCTCCAATAACATCAATTAAATATCTTCAACATTACAAAATGAACAACCTCCATATAAACAATTCCAAAATTACAATTATCAACCCATATGAACAATTCCAAAAATTACAAGACCTATCAACTTCCATTTGGACAATTCCAAAATGAAGAACTTTACACAAATTTCCACCATATCCACAAAATTACATAATACCTATCTCCACCATATATTCAATAACACAAACTACCTATTTCCACCATATCTTCAAAATGATAATTTTTTTGTCAACCTACAATTTCCACTTTAAACAACAAACATTTACACAAAAAAGTATATCGTGCACCTATGTAGCTACCCAAAAAATTCAAATGAACCATTTCAAAGTAGTCGCCATCAGATGTAGCGACCCAGAAATTCAGCCCACTCTACACGCACTTCATCTAGCTCAAATTGCGAGTATGAGTTCCTTGTATCAATCTATAAATTAACATTAAGAGTCAAATATTATTAATATGATCAATAATACTTTCTATTTGAACTATATATTACAAACCAAAATAGTAAACATACCGAATCTGTGATTAAGGTGCTTCTTTTAGTCATGATATCTCTCATATATCTCATCACATAATATCCACATTCAACATTTCCCACTTGTAAAGGGCACTGCAATACCAAAACAAGTAATTTATGTTACATACGTGCACTAGACGTGTAAAATAAGTTTAATAATGTTTATACTTGCCTTTACTGTTTTCCATAATGTCGATTTTCAAGTTTTGTTCAAATTCTTCTGAGATTGAAAAATTGATATTGCCCTATGATTGTCAAAATATAACCACAAAATTACAAAAGGAAGTAATCGTTAAGACAAGCTATACAAAAAAAAGAAAAAACTTACATGTCTGTTACATATTTGATGTCTGTTCGAGAACTTGTTCTTAATGAGTCGAGATGATAGACCATATCATCGTATGCATTGATAACAATTAGTGCCCAATGACCGCTAATTACATAAAATACAACTAATTAGTCGTTTTCACTAATGGAAGTTTGAGATAACTAAAACTGTACTTACCCTGGATTATAAGGAGCAAGAACTACTTGATTTTGTTTTGAAGTCATCAATCTGCTACAAAGGTTTCGAGCTCTAATTTCTGGAGTGTTTTTCCCAGTAGATATAAGAGATGGGTCGACGAAAACGTACTGTGAAACTTGCTTTGAATCAATAAAGTATGAGTATAATTACCTACAAAAGATTAGACATGTACTTAGTACATACGAAAATAAGTCTTAACTACTAAATATGATCAATCATAACTGAATAATGTTACTTATGCCATATAAGCCACCATTGATAATTTCTTAACTTGTTGCATGCCGCAAACGTCAATTTTATCTTCTCGCAAGATACAACTCTTTCGACTAAAACCCAAAAGCTCAACAGGTAGTTGAAAGGAAATACCAGTGTCATTGGGCATTCCCTTTTCAGCAAACCTAAGTATAAACTTCAAAGATATTGGCAAATTGGATGTTGACACATTAACAATTTCTTCCTCCTTGGTCATCTTCGTTGAAGTTTTCTCCTATGTCAAATGTAATGCATATATAAAGACATTTAACTTATATCTAAATATAATTATGTCTGAAAAACTTAATTATGTCCGAAAAAATTAAAAACAAACAATTAATTGAAAAGAGGTCAATTACATGAGTTTTTGTAAGTAAACAACAAAAAGGATAAACTAGACAATGTGGAAACTCAGTGCAAAGGGATCAAAATAGATCAGCAAGCAAATTCATCTAATTCCTCAATATGCTAGTTGATTTTTCACTGAAAATAAATGAAAAAAAGAGCGAAACATTTGCAACAAAACATCTTATAGCTGGTATCTACACAAGTTAGATCAATATAATTCATATCCAATAATAGTCGCCACTTGTATTTCTTTTCTAATTAAGGTCAGAAGGCCAACAACCATATGTTATTTGTTATTTTCATTTTAGAGGCATGTTACTTTTATTATATCGTCTTCTGGAGTTGTTGCTCATTGTATTATCTTGTTTTGTACGGGGTGGTCCTTCATTTATTTAATAAATGGTTCTCTCATTTATTTTTCATTTAATTTTTGTTTTGAGTTCCCTCAATTATGGATTTCAATTTGGTTACATGTTTTAATTTGAAACTAAGACTGAAACTCTTTCTACATCCTTTCACTCTAAGAAGACCAAGTATTCAGGATATTTCTTAAAATAGAGGAACATTTTAATAGCTTACAAAGTAGTAGACAACGACACAAATTGATTTTCAGGCATAAACAAATTCAAGTAGTACCTCACAGAGTAGTAGACGACGACAAATAATGGACAGTGAGACCCACGCAAATATTGGACAACAACAAAAGTCAGACCAATAAGAAGTTGTGGCCGATTATTTGCCACCTTTCAGTTCTCCCATGGCTATCATTCATGAAATCCCATTACCCAAGTCAATGCATACACAAAAAGAGATGAAAGGATAAATAATTGATTAAAAAAAATTGTGATCTCACTAATAGGTGAGAGAGAAAGGGTAAAAATCGTAAAAATTGAGAAGCCATAAAATAAGGAATGTGAATGAAATCAATTGAGTTTTTGAGAGAAATGAGATTATTTCTTTCCAGTAGAGGTAATCTTTGTCAAAATTGGTAGTTGGCTAGTCTCGCTTATTGATATTTATTCCATTTCAAAAATTTTAATAAACACCATTAAAGAGAGAAAATTTTCATTATCATAAGTCCATTTCGATTGATCTTTCGAAAAATGATGTCTTAAATAGAATATATAAATAAATATTGCATAAGTTCGACACTCGGATCCCTTAGACTTGAATGGTTACTTAGATTTGATACCTACCACTACATGATATGGAAAAAGTATTTAAAATAGATTGTGAAATAGATATATGCATAAGTTTGAGATTAGAGCATCTTGAAAGGGTAAGAGTATCATCTCAAATAAATTGCAAAGTTGATGTTTGCATATATGACCATAATCTAACCAAGAAACTTCCTCAATTAAATTTGTTTTCTCCTCTTAATGACCACTGGTGACCAAGAATAATTCAACAGAGTCGGTAAGCTCCCTTTCTCTCCCATCATCCAAATCCAAAAGAGAAAGCTCTCCATTTGATCTCAAAATCAAACATCTAGCAAAACATCTAGCAAAGCATATCAACATTGTGCTCTAAAAGCGCTTACAAAGCAACTGAATTTGAGCTAGTCTAATACTGACTGTTTATCCATCTGCTCTGTTCCTTTGTTTTGTTTATGGGCTACAGAAGCAACTCTGAAGGGAAAAAGGCCTATTTGGCCTATGTTTCAAAAGGACTCGGAAAGTCACAAGACTGGGGCATGGTCATGAATTTTCAAAGAAAAAATGGTTCACTGTTTAATTCTCCATCCACAACAGTAGCGACTTTTATGAACCTTAATAACGATAGCTGCCTTGATTATCTTCACTCACTTGTACATAAGTTCGGGAATGCAGGTTCCTTTTTCATCGCTTTTTTTGCTTTCTTTATTCCCTCTGTCTCCCATGTATATGCCACTTATTTTGCTGTAACTCTTTTGTACATGCTGCATTTCAGTTCCAACTATATATCCTCTAGATATATATGCTCAATTATGCATGGTTGATAACCTTCAAACATTGGGCATAGATCGTCATTTCAAAGAGGAAATTAGGAGTCTATTGGACAAAACTTATAGCTATTCTAGTATTTATGATCTACTGCATTAAATGATGAACTTAAAAATATTATATGTAAATTGATGGTTATTTTTACCATACACAGTGGTTTTTATCTTTGTGGTATTTTCTTCCAAAAACAGGCATTGGCTCAAAGGGGACGAAAATATACTATTAGATGCTTCAACCTGTGCAGTGGCCTTCCGAATTTTGTGCTACATAACATGTTGACAAATACCTTGCATAAGTTTGATATTCATAATGGCATCTTAAATAGATTGAGAAGGCACAACAACTTTACCCAAAGTATTTTAGGTCGCCGCCGTTCATGAGGTCGCCGCCGTTCGTGAAGAGAATCTGTGTGTGAGGTCGTCTGCAAACAGAGAACAAAGAGTGAAACTGGAGTGTCTAGTCGCCGGTGTTTGGGTGTTTGTGTTGCAGTTCGCGCGAGAAACAGAGAGTGACACCGAACCAGAGGTTGAACCAAAGGTTTGCGAGTGAAGGCTGTCAGATGTCAGGTGTCGCCAGAGTCAGGGTGTCTGCGGAGGTCGCGAAGGCCGTCGCGAAGAAGAAGCCGGCGTCGGGGCGTCTATGGAGTCTACGGAAGTCGCGAAGAAGATGTTGAGGCTGAACGATCTGGGCGTTTATGGAGGTCGTGAGAGGGAGGAGGCGTGCGGCGATTTTCGCGAGAGGGAAGGGGCGTGCGGTGTTGGAGAAAATACTGAAAAAAGCCCTAATTTTGAAAAAGCCCTATATTAAATTAAAAGAAATTTCATTATTCTTGACATTTTTAAAATATCAAGTCTTTCTTAGTGTGAAAAAATCTGAAAAACTTCATAAAACTCTGTGTTTTTGTTTTTTTCTTGACGTTTTTTCGTTAAAATTACATAAGTCTTGACATTTTTTTGTTAAAATTGCATAAGTCTTGACATGTTTTCTTAAAAATGTCAACTAATTGAAAAACCCAAATGTCAAGTAACACTGTTTTTCTTGTAGTGGGTGTTACAGTTAGTGGTTAACTATTTCGCGGTCTGGTCTTATGCAAACTCATTGCATAGGATACCCCCACTCGCATGTCTACTACATGGACGCTTTGGATCAATACGTCTATATCAAATACAAAGTGGGTCGTATCACATAGTGTTACCAAGATAAGGTACCCAGTCTTATCCTTTTACTATATACCTTTTAGGTTGTTATTTGAACATCGATCCCCGTATGTCCCCACATATTAGTTCAAGTTACATAGAAACAACCTTGGATCTTAGTTTATTGGATTTGGGTCAAATAGTGCAATATTTAACAATAACATTTTATTGCAGAAACTAAATAACACTTTATTAAACACAAGTATAAAATTTGTTTACATTCACTATCTACGAGTTTTAGGGCATAAAACCCAACAGTTCATTAGAGGAGCACTGGGGACTTAAGGATATAGATGTGACCTAGGGGTAAAACGGTAATTTGATCTAGCTGGGGTTACGAACACACGTGAAGCACTGACTTGCTGTTATTGGTCAATATTCGTGGACACAAAAATATATCTGTAGTGAGAAGAGTGCAGCTGTGGTTCTATAGTGGAGTGAACCACAGTTAACGAATATTGATTAACTTAGTTAATGAGTTTAGCCAATTAATCTCATATCGTTGGAGCTTCTGATCTATAGATCCATCAGGTCAAACAGGTAGCTCGTATAAGGTGTTGAGGTAAATTTACTAAGGAAATTTAATATGAATTAGATTCATATTAAAACTATAGGTTAAAATTAATGCGCATTGGATGCACATTAATACTATAGGTTATATGTGTTGGGTTTAATGTCCTATAAACTCGTTGTTTGTAAATCATTAAACATATTCTATTTCCAATAAAGACATTATTGAGGTTATTCAGTAAAAGATGTTATTGAATATGTAAATTGCGAATGTTTAACCTAAACCCAATAAACTAAGATCCTTGACTATTAAATGAATACTCGAACTATATGCAGGGACATATCATAGGATCAAGTTCAAGTTTATAGTCAAAATAGTCTATAGTATAAGGATACGGTTGGGTGCCTTATCCTGGGGACACTATGGACGCGGCCCACTTTGTATTAAGTACAAATGATGAGATCCTAAATCGTTCATGTGGAGACATGCGAGTGGGGGCATCCTATGCAATGAGTTTGCATAAGACTGGACCACGAAATTAGTCACTTTCTCTTTATAACGCCGTTTACTGAAGAAACTGACTATTTCTCAAAGATGACCAAGGTAACTCGTTCTTAATCCTGAGCTAACTATGAACTCCTGTTTATACGAGATTATCCTTTGATCCTGCATGGGTGAGAGTGGCCAGTATCGCCGACTCAACAAGCCTACCATTTTGGGGATAAGATCGAATAGATAGCTGGGGACATAGTCTTGCAAGACGGAATTCACTCCTACCCATTTCAGGGATAGTAGAGAGGTTGTTCCCTTAAGTACTAACTCCAGGACTTGAACAAGGGGCCCCACCCTCTCGTTGGATCGAGAGGGACTTAGGTTTGATGGTTGGACCACAAACCGATTGTTCATTAGAGGATTAGTGGAACTTAAGGAACAAGAAGTACTATAGGGGTAAAACGGTCATTTGACCTAGCTATAGCTACGAAAAGCCTGTGAAGGATCGACTTACTGATCATGGTTAAATCAAGTGGACGGAAATATATCTATAGTGAGGGGAGTGCAACTATCGGGCTATAGTGGAGTGTCCCGGTAGTTAATGAATCTTGGCTAGCTTAGATAATGAGATTAGTCGGTTAGCCTCGAACCGTTGGAGCCCATGATCTATAGGTCCATTAGGTCCCCCTACTAGCTCATATCGGATTAAAGCCTAGAACATATTGATAGGATTCTTTGAATCGTTCAAAATCGAGAAAAAGGGTATTATCGTAAAATTGTGTTTGACACAATGATTTAATTATGAATTAAATTAGAAAATGAGAGATAAAGTATTTAAAAAGGGTTTTAATACTATATACATGAATTGAGATTCATATATAAAGGATGCACTTTATTAAGATGATTAATTTGATTAATCATTCATAATTAAGTGGGGCTAGCTTCAAGATTGATTAAATTCAATTTAGAATTGAAATTAAAACCAATTATGCCTAATTAGAATCTTATTTTGAATCATAAAGATAGTGGAAAAACTTGGAAATCCACTCTGAAGACTCAAAGTGGAATTACACCACATTCATGCAATGGTGCATGTAGTGTTGTTTGAACACCTAGCTTCACTTTCTCCATAAAGACAACCATGTGTCTTGCATCTTGAGGCTTCTTCTTGCATGGATTCTCTCTATAAGTAGAGGAAGAATCAGATTGTGCAAATATACAGCAATTACCTTAGTGTTATGCTGCTGAATTTCTTCCTCAATCACTCTCTCATCTCATATCTTCATAAAGCTCGAACCTACAAGCATCCCTTCCCATTCCCTATCACTATAGACTCCCACATGTCGTTCTTGGCCCGGAGAATAGTAGGGAAGACTCTAAAGGTTGTCCAAGAGAGATTGGAGAAGAAATCATCACAAGGAGGATCACCTAAGTGAGCTACAAAGAGGTTGGTGTTTTCTTTCTTTCTGTTCTGTTTTTGTAGAACAAGCATGCTTTAGGAGTAAAATTGATAGAGTTAAGTGCTTTCGATCTTCAATTGCTTCCGCATGTGTTATATGAACACCTTCAATATGAGAGAAAAATAATTGAATATGTGATATTCAATTTTATGATTAATTAATTTTAGAATTAATTAATTAAAAGTTTTAATTTAGTTTAATTAAATTTTATTTAAGTAAATGACATTAAAACTATAGGGTATAAAAGGGAAGTTCATTGAAATAATTATTTAAACGAATAATCTAATTAAATATGATTTAAAATATATTATATTAATTAATTAATTAATTAAATTAATAAAATTAAAATTTATTTTGATTTTAATTTTATTTAAAATTAAAATATCAGGTAGCTGATTAGATCAGTTACCTGATCGTGCGTTCAGTTCCTGAATGCTTCTCCATCTCCCTATCGATAAGCAATCAGTTTGTTGGCCTCTTTCTTGCTCTCGCTCATTCGCGTGTGACTTCAGAGAAAATTCCCAAAGAATTTTTCCTTCTTCTCCTTAGTAAGGCTCTCTCCCACAAGAAACCTCAACAAGGATCCTAAAGAGAATATCGGTTGCTCCTATGTGGTGGTGTTCGTGAAATTTCCAGCAAAGGAATCCTCCTTGGTCGCTGTAATTTTCTGCAAAAGCCCGAAGAATTGGCGAGTTCAGTCGAGTTCTTCAGCTCTAGTAAGTCTCTTTAACCCTTAGACTGCTAGGGATTAATTCTAGATTAGATCAAGGTAATTTTTATGTTAAAATCAGAATGCAAATAGCCTAGTTACAGTAGCGTTTATGTGATATAGTTACTGTAATTTATTTGCCAACGTATCGGTATTCTAATCAATTATTAAATGGGTTTTGGATCTCTGATAAGTCTTCCGCTGCGTGAGGCTTTTATCCATAAATAAATAAGCATGAGAAGAAGAAAAGGATGGAAGGGGTGAATAATACTGTCCTAGAATGATGACCTTCTCATCGATGCTAGCAAAGACAAGAGCCACGGGAACACCTACAAAAACAAAAACAACAAACAAATCAAAAGCATAAAAGCAAAAACAAACTAACTTGGGTTGCCTCCCATAAGCGCTTGTTTAACGTCTTTAGCTCGACGTTCTCGTGCGGACTTTCAAGACACATAAAAATTCTCATATTTCTTTGGGCACTTCATCCTTAAATCGATATAACTAACGATCGCTAGCAAGCTCACTAGCTTCTCATGGGCCCCTAAAACAGAAATATTTTTAGTATTTTTCAATAATATAAGCATAAAAGGAGAAACATCAAAATAAAGAGACTCAGACTCTAAAACTGACTCGTGAGAATAGAAAAAATAATAATCATAATCTACAGAGGATGGAGAAGATAAAACAGATGAATGCTTTCCAACCTCAAACTCTACCTCCTGAACTTCCTTTGACACTACAAACTTATTTTCTTTTTCTTCCTCACAAACATGTTCTTGGTAGGTGCTAGAACTTTCCAATTATTCCTTACTATCTATGCAACTTACCCCTAAATGCTCATCCTTAGCAAAATCAAAAGAATGAAGCTCCTGAATGGGTGTCGATGAATTAATTGCCACATGACTCACTAGACAACCTATGGAAGTGGATCCCACTTCACTATCTTCCCTTTGGGTCAAAATTCCTTTCATAGATTCTTCAAATTTTAGTCTCCTTGCTCTAGACTCAATATAATTTTGAAGTAAGCTTTCTAAGGAAGAATTTTCTTTTAAAGGGGTATAACTTGAAAATGAAAAATTGGAAAATGATGTTGGTTCTTTTGGCTCATATTCCCTAACGGGCCGCCCAAAATTATAGAAGACCATTCAAATAAATTAGAGCATCAACGATAATTAGGCTTTCAATTTGATTTAAACACCAAATAACATCACAACAAGAACAAAGGACCAAGACTCAAACCAAACAAATAAGGAAAACACTAAAATAGGAAAATAACAAATTACAAATAAGGAAAAAAACAAACAAATAAGGAAAACACTAAAATATGAAAATAACAAATATGCAAACAAAAAAAAATGCAACTACCTAAAAAAAATAAAAATACACCCTAAATTAAGACCGAACAATTTTTCCACAATATTAATTTAACTAAATATGTCAATCCCCAACAACGACGCAAAAAACTTGATGCGCGATTTTGCTTACCGCAAGTGTACGGGTCAAGTAATAATATAGTGTTTTCGTGTAAAACGAGTGTCGTCCTGTGGATTGGTTTTCTAGCAAATTAATTACCGTGAATAATCTTGTCCACTTTTATTTAGAGAGCAAAACTTTATGCAAAAGATAAATCTAAAGACAAAAGCATAAAATAAAAGGTGGAGACTCAAATGGAAAGACTCTTAGGGAATTGATTTCATTATTTGAGATTTGAAGATAAATTAATGGGATGAATTTAGTGTGCAGTTATATTACAAGCCAATGAAACTTTTATCACAATTATCTCTCCCGAGCATAATTGATTCTCATGCATACAATAAACCTAATATACCTATCTATGTTCATTAGCATGCACGGTCTTGAGTTTAGTCCTTGTTACAACTTTTAAAGTTATTCTATATCTCCCGATCTTAGAATTTCTACTTTAGTCATGCAATTGGTAACATCTCTCTCTCCCGAGCAAGATTCAACACTAAATCATTCAATTAATGGCCAATTAATTGAAAGCATTTAACCATAATCACATGAATAATATAAAAGCACATTCATACAAAAAATCAATCCAACAAACTAAACAGCAACTACATCAATCCCTAAGACAAACGATTAGGAAATCATAGTCTTGGAACTACAAACACTAATTGAAAGAAAAACCATAAAAACAACAAGAGGTAAGGAAAAGATAAGGAACAAAACTCGAATCCGTTGACATCGCACGTCCCCGTCACGATCTCCACATCTTCTCGCTTGATTCCCGCTCCTTGGCGTTGCTTCAACTCCTACCAAAGGTCTCTAGTCAAAATTAGGGCTAAAATCTAACCAATTGGACTCCCCCAATCCGTAGCACAAAGTGATGCAAATATATAAAATTTCCCAATAGAGTCGAGACGCTAAGGACAGCGTCTCGACGCTGCACTTTTACCGCCTTTATTATTTATGGAAATTTATTAGTAGTGTTGAGACGCTTTAGGGCAGCGTCGGGTCTTCTGAAGGTGTTCATATAACACATGCGGAAGCAATTGAAGATCGGAAGCACTTAAGACATTCAATTTTGCTCCTAAAGCATGCATGTTCTATAAAAGACAGAATATAGAGTTGAGAGAACACCAACCTTTGTAGCTCACTTATGTGGAACTCCTTGTGGTGTTTGCCTCTCCTATGCTCCTTGGACAACCTCTAGAGTCTTCCCTACTATTCTCTTGGGCCTAGAAAGACTTGTGGGAGTCTATAGAAGAAAGATAGAAGGGAATGCTTGATGGTACAAGCTTTTGGAAGGAGATGAAATGAGAGAGAATTTGAGGGAGAAAATTTGCAGCATAACACTAAATGAAAGCTTGCTCCTCTTGAATCTAATTCAAGCCCCTTTTATAGACATCTCCCATGCAAAGACAAGCTTCATGACACTTAGCCACATGGCCAAGATGCAACTCAAAGTGGATTCTAGGTGTCTACTTCACAACACATGCATCTAGTGCATGGTTGTGTTGTTTTCCACTATGCATCATCATGCAAGAGTGGAAATGCCACTAAATCCATTATGAATTGTATCCTAATTGTAAATTTTCAGCTTGCAATTCATTTCAATTTCAATTCAAAATTGAAATTGATTTCTAGGCAATTAATTGGGACATTTCCAAGTAATTTTGATATGATTGATCCAATCAATCTTTATCACCTAATGTCATGAATTATATATGATTCCTAATACATATATATGGTATTTAAAACACTTTCAAATACCTCATCTCTCAATTCCTAATTTAATTCATAATTAAATCATTGTGTCGAACACGTCTTACGATAAAAACCCTATTTCCCGTTTTTGAACGATTCAAAAATTCCTATCAATATGTTCTAGGCTTTAATCCGATATGAGCTAGTAGAGGGACCTAATGGACCTATAGATCATGGGCTCCAACGATTCAAGGCTAACCGACTAATCTCATTATCTAAGCTAGCCAACATTCGTTAACTATCGGGACACTCCACTATAGCCCGATAGTTGCACTCCCCTCACTATAGATATATTTCCGTCCACTTGATTTAACCATGTTCAGTAAGTCGTTCCTTCACAGGTTGTTCGTAGCTATAGCTAGGTCAAATAACCGTTACACCCCTATAGTACTTCTTGTTCCTTAAGTTCCACTAATCCTCTAATGAACAATCGGTTTGCGGTCCAACCATCAAACCTAAGTTCCTCTCGATCCAACGAGAGGGTGGGGCCCCTTGTTCAAGTCCTGGAGTTAGTACTTAAGAGAACAACCTCTCTGCTATCCCTAAAATGGGTAGGAGTGAATTCCGTCTTGCGAAACTATGTCCCCAGCTATCTATTCGATCTTATCCCCAAAATGGTAGGCTTGTCGAGTCGGCGATGCTGGCCACTCTCACCCATGCAGATCAAAGGATAATCTCTCATAAACAGGAGTTCATAGATAGCTCAGGATTAAGAACGAGTTACCTAGGTCATCTATGAGAAATAGTCAGTTTCTTCAGTAAACGGCGTTATAAAGAGAAAGTGACTTATTTCGTGGTCCAGTCTTATGCAAACTCATTGCATAGGACGCCCCCACTCGCATGTCACCACATGAACGATTTAGGATCTCATCGTTTGTACTTAATACAAAGTGGGCCGCGTCCATAGTGTCACCAGGATAAGGCACCCAACCGTATCCTTATACTATAGACTATTTTGACTATAAACTTGAACTTGATCCTACGATATGTCCCTACATATAGTTCGAGTATTCATTTTATAGTCAAGGATCTTAGTTTATTGGATTTAGGTTAATCATTCGCAATTTACATATTCAATAACATCTTTTACTGAATAACCTCAATAACGTCTTTATTGGAAATAGAATATGTTTAATGATTTACAAACTACGAGTTTATAGGACATTAAACCCAACATCTTCATCTTATTTGCACTCCGATTTGATTCTTCTTTCTATTTCCTTAGCAGCATTTTAGGTCCCAAACACCCAAATTGTTTCCAAATGGTCCAATTTGCTCCAATATTTTCCGAAACTTAATTCCTACAAAAGAAACATTAAAACACCTCAAAATGGCCAAAAAATCCTCGAAGACTAACTATAATTAACTGGGAAAAATAGCTTGCTATACACGCTTGACGAGACAAGCTGTTGGGATTCGCGTCAAATAAATTTATACTCCACGACACCACAACTATTTTGTAGAAATAGTGGCAGGGTCAAACACAGGAAGGGGAATCTAGTTAACTCACTCATCTCAGAACGTATATCGCTTACCTCGCTCTTTGTGGCGGCTTGGACAGCTACGATAGGTCCTCTTGTCCCAAACTGTTGAGAGTTCTCAGCCATACTCGAAATTAATTGTCTTGCTTCAGCTGGCGTCTTGTTCACAAGTGCTCCCCCACTAGCAGCGTCTACCATACTCCGATCCATAGGTAGCAGTCCCTCATAAAAATATTGGATCAACAACTGATCCGAGATCTGGTGGTGTGGGAAACTGGCACATAAGCGCTTGAATCTCTCCTAGTACTCATGGAGTGTCTCCCCAGTGATCTGCAAAATGCCATAAATCTCATTTCTAATGTTGGCAGCTCTACTTGCTAGGAAGAACTTCTCTAGAAATTTCTTCTTCATCTCGTTCCATGTACTGATAGAAACGGACGGAAGGTAATACAACCAATCCTTTGTTGAATCCTTTAGTGAGAAGGGGAATGCCCTAAGATTCGACGCCTCTTCTGTCACCCCATGTGGTCTCATGCCGGAGCATACAATGTGGAACTCTTGAAGGTGCTTGTTGTTGGGTTTTATGCCCTAAAACTCGTAGATAGTGAATGACAAATTGTTCACTTGTCTCAATACGTTGTTATTGAGGTTTGTACAATAAAGAGTTATTGTTACTAAAATTGCACAATTTGACCCAAATCCAATAAACTAAGATCCTAGGTTGTTTAGATGAAACTTGGACTAGTATGTAGGGACATACGGGGATCAGTGTTCAAGTAACAACCTAAATGGTCTATAGTATAGGGATAAGGTTGGGTACCTTATCCTGGTGACACTATGTGATACGATCCACCTTGTATCTGATGTAGATGCAATGATCCAAAGCATCCATGTAGAAGACATGCGGGTGGGGGTATCCTATGCAATGAGTTTGCATAAGATCGGATCGCGTAATAGTAACCACTAGATGTAACGTCGTTGACTACTTTAGGTTTCTATTTCAATAGGATGACCTAGGTAACTCAATCTCAATCCTGAGTCTGTTATGAAATCCTTTTAGGAGGAATTGTCCTTAGATTTGTATGGGTGAGGGTGGCTTGCTCGCTAACTCAATATTCATACCATTTCAGGGGCAAGACCGAATGGGGGCTGGGAACATAACAGTACAAGATGGAATTCACTCCTTCCCCTATTGGGGCAAGTAGATGTGTGTTCCCTTAAGGGCTGATTTCGGGTCTTGAACAAAGGCGCGCCATCCTCTCCTGGCCCGAGAGGAACTCCTGTTTAGTGGTTGGACTCAAACAACTTGTTCATTAGAGGTATCAGTGGTACTTAAGGATCCAGAGGTAACCAAAGGTAAAACGGTAATTTGACCCAGCTGGTGTTACGAACACACGTGAAGGATTGACTTACTGCATTGGTCGATATCCGTGGACACGGAAATATTCTACAATGAGAAGACTGTAGCTTTGGGTCTTTAGTGGAGTGACCCACAGTTAACGAATGTTGATTGACTCGGTTAATGAGTTTAGCTGATCAATCTCGTATCGTTGGAGCTTCTGATCTGTAGGTCCATTAGGTCCACCTGCTAGCTCATAACGGGTTCTGAGATAATATAGTCTTGATATTAAAGGGAATTTCAGTTAATTATATTTTGATACAATTAATATAATGTATGGAGATACATTATAGTATAAGTTTAATTATTGAATTAAACTTTATAGTAAAATTAATTTTGGATGCGATTCGAAATTAATTAATGAGAGAATTATGAATTTAATTAAATATGTGATATTTGATTAATTCATGAATTAATTAATTGGGGAATTAATTAATTTAAATTTAATTTGGTTAAATGTGATTTAATCAAATTAATACTATAGTTTATATTAATGTACATTTTGATGCACATTAAAACTATAGGTTAAATGAGAGAGATAAAAATGAATATGATTCAATTATAAAATTAATTAATATTTAATTAATGTGGATTCAATGAATGAGATTAATTGAATGGTCAATTTAATTCAATTGAATATGATTCAGATTGAATTAAATACCTTATGTTATAATTGATTTAATTAATATTAATTTAATTAAATTAATTATAATTAATTAATTAATTAAATGATTATTATTATTTAATTAATAGACGGCCAAGATCGTTTGGATTTGATCCAATGATCTAGATTGGGTAGGGTTTTAACTCCCTCCCCACTTATCGTTAAGTGGAGAGGGGTTACCCAATTCATTTTTTCACTCTCATTCTCACACAGAAAAATTAGTGGTGAAAAACGCTCTCTCAGATCTCTCTCTCTCTCAAATCCAAAATTCTGCAACCTTACGTTGCGTAATTTTTCCCTTCCAAGACAAGTTTTGGGTTCCCACAAACCAATCTCAGAGATCCAAGAGCATAGTGGGTGTTCGTGCGTGGTGGTGTCCATTTGGGGATCAAAGAATATTTTTGGGAGCATTGTGTAGAATTTTCCAGCACTATTCATGTAAGTTTTCTGATCTAAAACTAGTTTAGATTGCATGCTTAATCATAGGAATTGTTTCTCAATTATTGCCAACGTATTGGTTTTTCTAAAATTGAAATTAAATACGAGATCGTTCTTGATTGCTTTCGCTGCCAAAAGGGATTTCAACCATTCACTTGTGTGGGTCCTCTCTTGCACTACCCCGAAAAATTGGGAGTAAGTGAATCAAACCTGACTTTAACTAAAAGTTACCTGTCGTCTCGGGGTAGGTAATACAAAGCGGCTGCTGGTTTAGATTTGGGGCTACTAGCTGCCTTAACGTTCTCTCAGCCATGGTTGGGGCTTCAACCTCGCCGAGATTATCTACTCGCCTTCTTCTTGCTCGCCTTCTTAACCTCGTCTCCGCCCTTGAGATCTCTGGTTCAAACCTAAGATCGTTGCCCTACGAAGAACGTGTGATCATAGACCATGCAAGCAAGAATTAAAAACACAAAATCCTATAAACACTAGAAAAACGCCCTTCCCCGGCAACGACGCCAATTTGACGGAACAAGCTGTCGGGACTCGCGTCAAATAAATTTATACTCCACGACACTACAACTATTTTGTAGAAATAGTGGTCGGGGTCAAACACAGGGAAGGGGAATCTAGTGAATGCAGCCTTTTATGTTCACACAACAGGGGGGTTTTGAAAAAGAAAGATCAAAGCAGTAAAATAAAATGCTAAAATGTAAATAAAACTGAATAGGACAAACATGGAACAAAGAGAAACACGATTAAATTCAATATTAAACAAGGATCGCTGGATTGGGAATGTTATGCTTGAATATTTTGCTATTTGGCTTCCTAGTTTTCTCTAATAATCATTCAATGTTATTTATATGAACCCGGTTTAGTTTCTTGGTTACTCGGAGGACCCCCTTACACTAACCTGTGTTTAATTAATTAATTAACCCATAACCTTGCAGCTAACATAATTAATCAATTTTTTATTGATCACCCGCAACCCCACATGCATAGCCCAATGACCACCAAGCTATATCTAACTAATAAACCCGAAACCTCGCGATTTCTTACGTACATTAGTCGCTTTAAACTCATGGGTCCAGAATTGCATTAATTAAATATAAATGGAATTTAAATTCAATTAACACAACCTTTATCATGCATCTTAGGCTTATCAAGAAGCTACACTCAGTAGTGATGGACTTGCCTCGGCCTAGTGGCTATCTCAAATAACTGATAGAATCCACAGAAAATAATTTCCTAGAGTCGTCAATTCTAAGACATTAATCCCATGCATTGGTTTAAACGAGATTACATGTAAAGCTCATAAAAACAGTAAGGAACAACAAGTAATAACCCAGAAAACTGAGCCAAGCATCATAAAATTCAAAGCATAAACCCAATCCAATGATTCCAAGTAATTTAGCTACTCATAGAGAATGGAAAACGATAAATATATTGAAAAGAATACATAAGAATTGAGCCTAAAAGGTCTACACAGCAGATAGAAACGAAAAGAGGCGAAAAGAATCGTAAAAAGTTGAATAATCTAACATAACGGGGGACTAATCCGAAGCCCTATATTTATAAAAAACGTCGCAGCGTCGAGACGCTAGGCTCGGCATCTCTACGCCACGGACTTTGTATTCCGTGTGACGTCGTCCCCAATCCGAGCCTTGCTGATTTTTTTCTCAGTTTTGTCTCAGTCTTTCTCGGTACGGGGTAGGGGTGTTCATCGAACCCGATAACCCGAAAAACCCGGCCAACCCAACCCAAATTATAAGGGTTGGGTTGGGTTAGAATGGAATTTGGGTTGGGTTGGGTTGAAAATTCAGTGAACCGACCGGTTCGGTTCGGGTAGCGGGTTCAAGCAATTTTTTTTCGGTTCAACCTGAACCGAACGGGCTAAAATATATATATATATATATATATATATATATATATATATAATATAGTTTTAGGGTTAGCAACTAAGCATGCACATCTTCAAGTTCACGTTTCCTGCCGTCGTCCTCTCGCTTTTCTTCTTCTTCATCTCCACCCCGCCCGTGCCCGCCTCTCGTTTTTCTTCTCTTCTTCATGTTCACGCTGGGTCGCCGACACTGCCCGCCTCTCATTTTTCTTCTTCTTCTTCTTCACGTCGAGTCACCGACGCCGCCTGCCTTTCGTTCTTCTTCTTCTTCGTCTTCACGCCGCCCACGCCACACTAGACCAGACCAGACGCTTCTTGTTTTTCTTCTTCACGCCATCATAGTTGCCGATTCGCCAGACCAGACGGCATCGTCGATTAGCCCATCGCCATCAATCAAAACTCTGGTTCTTTCTCCTTTATTTACTTTTTATTTGGTTTTTTCAAACTCTGGTTTTTAAGTTTCAAAACAGAGCTCAAAACACAATTTTATGCCACATTTTGAATTTATAATCTTTTAATGGCTCTAATGTTCTATGATTATGATTCAAAACCTTGCTCCCCGTCTGATTAATGGCTTTACTGAATTTTCTACTGAATTTTCTACTGAATTTTTAAGGAGAACAGCAGGAAGGAAGCTTTTTGAAAAAGAAAGAAAGAAAGGGGAAAAAAAGTAACCCGGTGACCTTACCCTAACCAACCCGGGCAAAATGGGTTGGGTTGGGTTAGGTTACCTTCATGAATAGGTTTGGTTGGGTTGGGAATTTTACAACCCCGAATTTTCGGATTGATCCAAAATTTACCCCTAACCTGGACCAAACCGACCCGTGTACACCCCTAGGGGCTTAAACCTTCAATTATTGGTGTAGTTCTTTAGTCCCGCTTCAATCCACTTGGATCTTTTCACCTCCTCGCTATCCAAGAACATCGAGATGGCTCCAATACTCCATAATTGACCTGAAATAACACCAATTTGTGTGGTTGGCTCCCTATATCACCTCTGCTCGAAGTACCTGCGAATAGGACAATTAAAGCATAAAATCCCTCAAACAAGCTTAGATTAGAGGTAATAAAATAGCACGAATAAGGTGCTATCAACGCTATCAGGATGTGAGAACAAAACTTGATTTAAGAAAATCTCATTTTTTTTAGAATTAAGGGTGTATTACTTAGGTGAATTCCGGCTAAATGAATCTATCTAAGTCTATGCCTTTACATAACTCCAATATATAGTGTTAGGGCTTATGTTCTAGAACTCAAGTTTTGTTGTCCTTTCAATAATAAAGATAAAGATGTTATTCAATGAAATTGTTTATTTTGTATCTTAAATCCAGTAGAAACATCCATGGTTATAATATGAGATACTCGAACTATAAATGGTCTATTGTAAATGGATTAGGCTGGGTACCTTATCCTGGTAACACTATGGATGCGACCTACTTTGCGAATGAGGCAAACGACGTGATCCTGGATCGTTTAGGTAGAGACATGCGAGTAGGAGCATAATGTGTAAAAGATGTTTACACAAGACAGAATCGAGAAATAAGTCACTCTTACTTTATAACGCTGTTTACTGTTAAGACTGACTATTTCATGTGATGACCTAGGTAACTCGATCTTAATTCTGAGCTTTCTATGAACTCCTGTTCATTTAGGATTATCCTTTGATTTGCATGGGTGAAAGTGGTCCAATAGTGCCATTCAATAATCCTACCATTTTGGGGATAAGACTAGATGGATAGCTGGGGACATAGTAAAGCAAGACGGAATTCACTCCTACCCAATTCAGGGATAGTAGTGAGGTTGTTCCCTTAAGTGCTGAATCCATGGCTTGAAAAAGGGGCCCCACCCTCTCATTGGCTTGAGAGGGACTTTGTTTAGTGGTAGGATTGACTTACTAATCATGGTTATATCGAGTGGACGGAAATATATCTACAATGAGGGGAGTTCAACTACTAGGCTATAGTGGAGTGTTCCGGTAGTTAACGGATGTTGGTTAGCTTGGTTAAAAGGGTTTAGCCGGTTAAACCTCGTACCGTTGGAGCCCATGATCTGTAGGTCCATTAGGTCCCCTTGCTAGCTCGAGACTACCCTTTAGAACAATATGATGGATAAAATATGAATTACTTTATATTCATGTTTAGGGAAATGGATAGAGGTGATTGACGTTGTCGATACGTCGGGTTTGTGTGATATTTAATATTTAAATATGATTTAAATATCGAGAACATGAATAGGGATTCATGATTGGAAAATAACATTTCGGATAAGAAAAAGACTAATGGAAAGCCTATGACTAGAAAACAATTCAGTTGTGACGGTGACACTTTTGAGATAGAACAAAGCTCAAGTTTTTATCATCAAGGGCTAAAAAGAAAACTCCTTTGAAAACATGCTTTCTTCCAAAAATATTTTTTATCAAGCAATTTTTTCTTAAAGTTGATTTTTTTCTTCAAAAAGTTCATAGGTTAAGCTCCAAAACAGCAAGCAGAATTTTAAAGAAAAGTTTCAAAAACCCAAGTTTTCCTAATCTAAATTATCAACAAGCTATCTAAACTACTCAACATAACTATTAACAAGCTAAACAATTAAAAAAAATAAAAAAAAAAAACAACCACTAAACAATTAAAAACAGAATGTAAACATGCTAAAACTCAAAAAATAGCAAGCAACAAAAAAAAAACAGTATTATATACAAAAAAAAATAGCATGTAAAAGGGGTCAGAAAACTCCCCTAGTCCTCGTCTGAGGAACTCTCTTTCTCTTCATCTTCTTCATCATTTTCTTATTCATCTTCCTCAGAATCCTTGTCTTCTTGAGGCAGCAGCGATCGAGGGATATCGGGAAAGACTGGGGCAATACTCGGGGCGATAGAGAGATAGAACTCTCTAATGGCTTCACCCCTCTCCTTTGCATATGCCCAATAAGTCCTCAGGTTGTCCCTGATTTGATCAAGTTGACTGTAGGCAATGGCTAGGGCTTCAGATGACGGTGAGGGCCCTGAAAAAGGACTGTGCTGGGACGAAGAAGCTATGTTTGGCCCTGATAGTGGAGTGGCCTGAGATGTGGAGGCTTTGTCTTTCCTTTGGACGCTATTCTGCTGAAGCTTCCCAATCAAGGATAGGTCAATGGTAGGCTTGAAGAAATGACGCTCCTCATCCTTGCCTGGAACTATCTTCACCCTCTGACAAAGCTGGGTGATAAGTGATCCAAAGAAAAGTTTACCTGCTCGTTTCCTTCCACAGGCTAGAATCTCCTCCCTGATTATGCTCCCAATATTGATCTCCAACCCCTTCATAATACAGTCGAGGACCATGACTCTATCCCATGAGATGGTACTATTGTGGGTGGTCGGCATCAATCGATTTTTCAGAAAGTGAAGCCAAACTGCCGATTCTGGCTTGAGATCGCTTGGCACTAGAGTCTTCACCTTCGTCTGGGACTCTTTCCACTGAACTCCCTTGTTGGCCACTAGTTTTAGTGCTTCTTTCATTTGTTTGGCCGAGGGGTTCCTAATGACATCATTCTCTCTTGGATGTAAGGGTGCTTTGATTCTGTACACCCGGTTGATGTTTACTGAAGAGAAGCTGACCATTTTGCCTCTCACTACCGCCATACTGATGCTTTCCTCCCTCAGGCTGAAGTAAAACTCTCTCACTAAAGGCACCACGACCTCTTGAGGGTGAGCACAGAACTTCTGCCTCTTGTACTGTGAGATAACTCTGCTTACAAACTCTGGCAGTGCTCTAGCTCTGTTAGAGAATCCCTTCTCGTTGAGGAAATCTCTTTTTCTCATTATCTCCATCCTTTCCTGAAAATTTGCATCTCTGAATACTTCGGGGAATGGATTTTTAGGAGATGGAACCTTAGGAGATTTGGCTTTCGACTTGGTGGGTGAGACGGTAGGAGGAGCTGCAGGAGAGGCGTCCATGGACCTAGTCATCGACCTCTTGGAAAATATGGGGTCATTCTTGTTTTTGGTCCTCCTTTCAGCTTTAATCTCTCTTCTTCTCTTTCTCCTCAATGCTGCAGATGTTGGGTTTTATGCCCTAAAACTCGTAGATAGTAAATGAAACAAATTAATCGATCTCAATAAAGTGTTATTTGAGTAATTCAGTAATTTGGTTATTGAATAATCGAGTTTGCATTAATAAACCCTAAATCCAATAAACTAAGATCCAAGGTTGTTTAAATGAAACTTGGACTAGTATGTGGGGACATACGGGGATCAGTGTCCAAGTAACAACCTAAATGGTCTATAGTATAGGGATAAGGCCGGGTACCTTATCCTGGTGAGACTATGTGATACGGCCCACCTTGTATTCGATACAGATGCAATGATCCAAAGCATCCATGTAGGAGACATGCGGGTGGGGGTATCCTATGCAATGAGTTTGCATAAGACCGGACCGCGAAATAGTAACCACTAGATGTAACGCCGTTAACTAGTTTAGGTTTCTATTTCAATAGGATGACCTAGGTAACTCAATCTCAATCCTGAGTCTGTTATGAACCCCTTTCAGGAGGGACTGTCCTTAGATTTGTATGGGTGAGAGTGGCCAGTTCGCCGACTCAATAAGCTTACCATTTCAGGGGCAAGACCGAATGGGGGCTGGGAACATAACAGTACAAGATGGAATTCACTCCTTCCCCTATTGGGGTAAGTAGATGTGTGTTCCCTTAAGGGCTGATTCTAGGGCTTGAACAAAGGCGCGTCGTCCTCTCCTAGCCCGAGAGGAACTCCTGTTTAGTGGTTGGACCCTAAACAACTTGTTCATTAGAGGAATCAGTGGTACTTAAGGAACCAGAGGTAACCCAGGGGTAAAACGGTAATTTGACCCAGCTGGTGTTACGAACACACGTGAAGGATTGACTTACTGCTTGGTCGATATCCGTGGACACAGAAATATTCTATAGTGAGAAGAGTGCAGCTGTGGGTCTTTAGTGGAGTGACCCACAGTTAACGAATGTTGACTAAACTTGGTCAATGAGTTTGGCCAATTAGTCTCGTATCGTTGGAGCTTCTGATCTGTAGGTCCATTAGGTCCCACTGGTAGCTCGTAAAGAGACTTGAGGCAATTAAGTATAAATTGTAAATTGAAAGTGTTCAATTTATTTGGGGAATCGTATAATGTATATTGGTGCATTATAATATAAAGTTTATGAAACATTATTTTTGAATTAATTTTTTTAAAAAAAAATTAATTCTTGAGAGAAAGTATTTGAAAGAGTTCAAATAAATTTAATATGAATTGGATTCATATTAATTTTAATTTTAATAAAATCCCTAAGATTAAATATATGATATTTAATTGGGTAAATTAATTAATTATGGAATTAATTAATTATTTATTAAAATTAGAGAACTTTTCCTATTAGGAAAGAAAATATTTGAAAGAGCTCAAATAAATTTAATATGAATTGGATTCATATTAATTTTAATTTTAATAAAATCTCTAAGAGTAAATATATGATATTTAATTGAGAAATTAATTAATTATGGAATTAATTAATTATTTATTAAAATTAGAGACTTTTTCCTATTAGGAAAAGGTCTCCCTTTTCCTATTAGGAAAAAGGTCTTGGCCTTTACTATATATAGGACCCCTGGGGTGGGGTGAAAGGGATCCCATTCATTCTCCTACTCTCAGAGAATTCTCCCAAAGGCTCCCACAAGTCTCCTGCCTCTAGAAGTCTCAGAGTCATACCGGTGTAGCCATAGTGGTGGTGTTCGCACTAGTTCGTGATTAATTCACAACCAGTTGGTGAATTTAATCTGAGTCGTCAACGAGAGTAAGTAATTTGTTACTTTATAAATTAGATTTAGATCTAATATTTTTGTATGCTTAGCCTTAATATATATTTAGAATAGTTCTAATATTATTGCCAATGTATTGGTATTTTAGATTAAACAAAATTAATTACGAATCGGTCCCAATCACGCTTCCGCTTTACGGAATTACGGAATTCCAATCCTTACAATTGGTATCAGAGTCGATCGTAGATCTAATTTTGTTTCTCTAAAATTTGCATTGGCTATTGGTGGGATTGATTAATACATAATGTATGTATGATTTGCATTGAACTGTTTAGGTTAATTTTATGGCCATAGATTTTACTGTTTTTATGTGATTTGATCATGTAAGGGCCCGGTGTTTCGGGTATTTTATGTAAAATCGAGTCCTATGTAAGTCCGGTTCTAGAATAGGTTTTTATGAGATAAAAATCGGAGAAATTGCGACGCTGTCACGATTACAACACGCGCTAGAAATTCGCAACAAGACGGTTCAAGGCTGTTGGGCGGTCCGATACACGCGGTCTGGTTGGGCTGGGACCGATTTGGTCTGGTTCAACTGGAATTTAGCTCGGTTCGTGGTTTTCATAGCTGGTTCGAAGTGGTTCGGGCAGTCTAGACCAGTATTTGGAGCTGCAGAAGGATTTTTAGGATAGAATTTAGCTATAATTATTGTAATTTATGCTTTATTTTATCGTAGGGGCCAAAATTAACCGATTCAATTGCTATTTATTTGCTTTATGGATGTCATATAGCTTAAATTCCCACCATAGGTTAAGCATGTTTCATGCATATTTATGTTATAAATGTTATAATATATGATAATTATGCATGAATTTAAATTTCATGAGTTATTTAGTATAATTGTTATATTAAATATATGAAATTGGAAAAGCATGATGCATGACATTAATTAGATAAATATAATTGTTATATTTTATTAATGTAGCATGCATGCTTAGCATTATTTTCATGAGAATTAATATAATTAGTTATATTATGAATGAAAATAATAAATATAAATCAATGCTTGTTTTCATGTATGATTTAATATAAAATGTTATATTAATTAAATGAAAATGGAATAGCATTGAGCATGACATTAATTAGATTAATATAAGTGTTATATTATATTAATGTCAAATTTCATGTAATTTAATTTCATGGATGTTTAATCAATATAATCGATATTAATTAAATGAAATTGAAATTGCATGAAGCATGACACCACTTTAGATTAATATAATCGTTATATTATCGTTATCGGCGTCATAATAATATGGTGTTGAATAATTAGAATATGATTGTTATTTTTCCAACACCACAGAAGCATGTTATAGGGCTAATCATTAAAATTTTATAATAAGTTATAAAATTGATTAGAAACCGTCAACCTATAACAAAGAGTTGCATGCAAACATAGGACCTTAGGTTAAAATGAATTAATTTTAAAATGTTTAAATTAATTAGACCTAAGCTCATTATAATTCTAATAGGATTAGAATTATTTTCTTACTTAGAATTAAAAATAGTTTTAATTGACTAAGTAGGAAAAACATTACTATGATTATAAGGGAACTCCACCGGTTAAGTTCTGTCTAAGGCTGGGGGTACTTAAGATGACGGTTTACGGAACACCTCCTACCTGGGAACTAACCCGGAATACCGGAGTTGAATTAATCATAGTTAAATGTTAGCATGCAATATCACTAGGTTTATTAAAAGAGTTTAATTCACCTAGATCTTTAGAGTAAAGAGTTTACTTTACTATGGTTATAAGGGAACTCTCCCGATGAAGTTCTGTCTAAGGCTCTTAAGATGACGGTTTACGGAACACCTGCTACTTGGGAGCTGACTCGGAACTTGAGTTGAATTAACCATAGTTATGTTAGCATGCAATATCACTAGGTCAATTAAAAGAGTTTAATTCACCTAGATCTTTAGAGTAAAGATTTATCATAACTATTGGTTATAAGGGAACTCTACCGGTAAAGTTCTGTCTAAGGCTGGAGGTACTTAAGATGACGGTTTACGGAACACCTGCTACTTGGGAACTGAGCCGGAACTTGAGTTGAATTAATCATAGTTATATTAGCATGCAATGTCTCTAGGTAATTAAAAGTGTTTAATCCACCTAGACATTAGAGAAAAGACCTATATATATAAAAGTTATATACAGGCATAGACTTAGATAGATTCACTTAGCCGGAATTTACCTAAGTAATAGACCCTATAATTATAAAAACACTTAGTGGGAGGAAATATATCAAAACAAGATTTTCATAAATCAAGTTTTGCTCTCACGTCCTCAAAAGTTCACAACGTGAGGTTCATGCTGAAGGATTGGAATTCCCCAATTCCATTACAGCGGAAGCAATTGGACCGTTCGTAAATTAATTTTGTTCTACAAAATACCAATGCATTGGCAAAAGGTTAAGCGGTGAAAAACATACCTCCGTTGACGACTCTGAATACTTCAACGGACATGATTCTTGATTGCTCTGCAACAACGAAGAACACCACCATTTGATCTTCCCCGCTATAACTCTGAGATTAGGAACGTAGTTGTGGGACTACCTAATCTTGAATGGGAAAAACTCTAGAGAGAAAATTCTCCCTAAAGTTCTTGAGTTGAGAGAATATGAGAAGGCCTTATGGTGGCCATATGTTGTATCACCTAAACCCTAGGGTTAGTGTTCTATTTATAGGAGAAAGGCCATGAATAAAATATTCATTTAAAATCAATTATTTCCATAACTGATTTAATCTTTTCCATAATCAATCAATTCCATAACCAATCAATTCCATAATTGATTAATCTTTTCTATAAATGATTGATCACTTCCATAAGTGATTAAATCATTTCCATAAATGATTAATTACTTCCATAAGTGATTAATCATTTTCATAATTGATTAATTTCCAATTAATTAATTCTTTAAATTAATTAATCACCAATTAAATATCATATATTTAATTTCAGACCTTCTATTAGTTAATTAATTAATTACCCAATTAAATATCATATATTTAATTTCAGGCCTTCAATTAATTAATATTATAATATGAATCAAATTCATATTAAAATTGGAACTCCTTCCAATTCTCTTATATCCTATAAATTTAATATGAATCAAATTCATATTGATATTTGAACTTCTTCAAATATTTATTTCTCTCATAATAATAAAGTTTAATTTCAAATTATACTTTATATTTTAATGTATCATTATACATTATATTAATTTGTATCTCATACAATTAACTTAATTCCCAATATGAATTTGAACTATTCAAATTCTCTCAAGATATAATTGTTCCTAATTACTCTTTACGAGCTAGCAGGGGGACCTAATGGACCTACAGATCAGAAGCTCCAATGATATGAGTTTAACCGATTAAACTCATTAATCAGGTTAACCAATATTCATTAACTGTGGGTCATTCCACTAAAGACCCACAACTGAACTCTTCTCACTGTAGAACATTTCTGTGTCCATGGATATAGACCTATACCGGTAAGTAAATCCTTCACAAGTGTTCGTAACTACAGTTGGGTCAAATTACCGTTTTACCCCTGTGTTACATCTGTCTCCTTAAGTACCAGCGCTCCTCTAATGAACAACCTATTTATGGTCCAACCATTAAACAGAAAGTTCCTCTCGGGCCAGTGAGAGGACGGGATCCCTTTGTTCAAGTCCCGGAGTCACCACTTAGGGGAACACTCATCTACTTCTCCTAGAAGTGGGAAGGAGTGAATTCCTTCTTGTGTTGTCATGTCCCCAGCCTCCCACTCGGTCTTGTCCCCAAAAAGGAAGGCATATTGAGTCGGCGTATTGGCCACTCTCACCCATGCTAATCAAAGGACAATCCCTCATGAGAAGGAGTTCATGACACACTCAGGATTAAGACTGAGTTACCTAGGTCATCCTATTGAAACAGTAACCTAACTAGTTAACGGTGTTATAACTAATGGTTGACTATTTCGTGGTCCGGTCTTATGCAAACTCATTGCATAGGATACCCCCGCTCGCATGTCTCCTACATGGACGCCTTGGATCAATACGTCTGTATCGAATACAAAGCGGGCCGTATCACATAGTGTTATCAGGATAAGGTACCCATCCTTATCCCTATACTATAGACCTTTTAGGTTGTTACTTGAACACCGATCCCCGTATGTCCCCACATACTAGTTCAAGTCACATGTAAGCAACCTTGGATCTTAGTTTATTGGATTTGGGTCAAATTGTGCAATATTTAACAATAACACTTTATTGTAGAAATTCAATAACACTTTATTGAAACAAGTATACAATTTGTTTACATTCACTATCTACGAGTTTTAGGGCATAAAACCCGACAAACTCCCACTTGAACTAAAACTCTAGTTTAGTAGGATGTACAATAATCTATACAGCAGTGGGTGTATAAATACATGTATATACAATGTACAAATACAATAAACTAGGGCATCACTATACCCATTACATAATGGTATCACTATACCCATTACATTTCTCCCACTTGCCCTAGATTTCATCTTTGTACATTACTCGTAGATCTAGACCTTCTAGATGACCCTCAAACACTTTAGCCGAGAGAGTCTTTGTAAATGAATAAGCAATATTTCATTCAATTTAATGTGTCTGCTTGTCTTGGGCTGCGATGTTCTTTTGAATTTGCCACAACGCCACTATATCACTATAAAGTGTGATGGGCAAGTTCACATTTGGAACACATTCCAAATCAGTCAAGAACTTCCTAAGTCATACAGTCTCTATCGTTGCTTCACAAGCAGCTATGTTTTCGGCCTATACGATCAAGACTGTAACTATGTCATACTATAGCTCCATCGTAAAGAGTGACCACAGATACTGATGTAGATTTCCTCAAATCCTTATCAGTCTTAAAATTCGTGTCAGTGTATCCTGTAAGGATCAAATCCTTAGACTCATACACGAGCATATAGTTCCTCTTTCTCCTCAGATACTTGAGGATATTCTTAACGGTTTTCCAGTGATCAAATCTTGGATTAGATTGATACTTACTGACAATCCCTACTGCATAGGGCTTTCGTCTCATGCCCTCAACCTCTTGAGGTGTCTTAGGAAACAATTTCTTAGACAAAAGAATTCCATGTCTGAAAGGTAGAGAACCCTTATTGGAATTCTGCATCTTATATCTAACTAACATTTTGTAGATGTAAGATATTTGAGACAAGACTAGCTTTTTGTTCTTACAGTTCCTAACAATTTGGATCCTAAGAACAAACTCAGCTTCTCCCAAATTTTCATTTGGAAATGAGCTGCTAGCTTATTTTACTAGTCAGTAAGATAACCCACATCATTTCCAATGACTAGGGTATCAATCATATACAACACTAATAAAGCTACTGAACTATTGACGATATTCTTGTTAAGACAAGATTCGTCAATGTTCTGATCAAATCCAAAAGATTTGATCACAGTATCAAATCTTATATTCCAAGATCGAATTTCTTAGGTCAATCCATGAATGGATCACTTAAGGTTGCAAACCCTTTTGCTTTTGATCTTGTTGTATGAACCCTTCTGGTTAAGACATGAATGTCTCGTTTCCTCTTGTAAATCCACTTGTAACTAATAGGTGTTACCCATCAAGCAGATCTACAAGATCCCAGATGGAAGTGAAATACAAAAGACTTCATTTCTAGGTCCATGGCTTTAATCCTCTGATCGTTTTCAACATCATTCATTTTCTTTCTAAAAGATAATGAATCCTCTATGCCATCACCTGGTATGATGACCTAGGCTTCAATCAAGCCCATGTAACGTTCAGGTTATAATATAACCCTCCCACTACATCGAGGCACTCTCAACTATTGAGATGGATGTGTCTGACTAGATGCATTGATCCATCAACAACTCTTGTTGAACAACCAACCTCATCAACAACTCTTGTTGATGTTATTGTAGCTTCATTAGTTAACTTACTTAAACCGACTTTACTCTTGTGGTTTATGATTTTTGATGTGGACTTCTTCTGAGAATTTAGCATTTGTCGATACAAATTCTTTATTCTCTTGTGAATTGAAGAAGTATCCACTTCTCGTTTTCTTTGGGGTTGCCTACTGCAGTATGCAATGCAGTCAACACTGCATGACCCCAAAACGAGTCAGACAATTGAGCATAGCTCAACATGGAATGAACCATATCCAATAGGGTTCCATTTCTCCTAAATGAGATTTAGGGTATGATCCCATGTACTATCAAATAGTCCTGGAATCTCAAATCCCTATACTCAACACTTTGATCAGATCAAAGTGTTTTTATCATCTCACCTAACAAGTTTTCAACTTCAGTCCTAAGCCCCTTCGAATATCTCAAGAGCTTCAGACTTAAGTTGCATTAGGTAAAGATACTCATACCTTTGAATAATCATCCAAAAAAGATGAATTATTCATGCCCTCCCACTGCTTTAACATATTGAACCACAAGGATCCAAATGTACAAGCTCCAAGGGCTCTTTGGCTCTTAGATCTTTTCCAGTAAAAGACCTATCAGTCATATTGCCCATAAGGCATGACTTACAAGGTAGTAGAGAGTCATCTTCTAACTTGCTTAGAAGTTCACTCTTGACCAATCTCCCAATCAAATTGAGATTAATATGGTCTACCTTAAAACCAAAGAAAGGTATTTTCCTTTAGGAGAAATCCTTTGTCTCTTTTTCACATTGAGTAGTAGCAGTCTTAAACAACTTAGTGTTCATGACTGCTTTACTCTTGATTAGTCTTAAAACATTTAGGTTACTTTCCAGTAAAGCTAAACAAGTGTCAACTCCCTTCTTGAAATAAAACTGCGTTAGCAGAGAAAGGTAAAGAGTAACATTGTTCCAGCAAATAAGACACAGAAATCAAATTTCTTTTGATCTTAGTAATTAAATACACATTATCTAATAATATGTATTTTCTCCCACTGAGAAAAATAACTTAATGTTCCCCACTGATATAGCCAAAATAACCTCTCTAATTCTAACTTTGAGAGTTATTACACAAGCAGCAAGCTCTTGCCAGGAACTTATTCCTTTAAAAGAAGAACACACGTGATTTGTGGCCCCTGAATCAAGTATTCAAGGAGAATCACTATTCTTCACTAATCACGTTTTCAAGACAGGTAAATGAAAATTACGGTCTTGAACAAGTTCTCTTTTTGCTAAGCAAGGTTTTATGTCATATTCACCAAGAACAATTCTTAATGAATTAAACATATGGGGCATGAGGACATTCCTCAGTTAAGAATAATTCTAGACTTATTTACCACAATTTGTCGTTTAAGCTTGTTGTATTACCGTTATTTATAAAATGACGTAAGACAATACACATAAAATTATTATATAATTGCTGAAGTAACAAATTACTTGTATTATTAATTGCACTAACCCATTACAAATAATCCAATCAAATTCTGCAAAAACAAATAAGCAATCAAAGAAACCCTATAAAACTATTGATTTAGTTTTTGCAACGATACTTCAAAGGTTTAGAACAACAGCCACCGAAGGGTGGTCAGCTACTCCTCCTCTGAATTGAGACAATCTCAACCAAACTCTAACACCAGAATAACTCATATTCCGTTAGCGTTTAGTTACCGTTGTTCGGTCAAGGGTTAGTTAACACATTTAACTCATCCCCGTAAGTGTAACCCTCCCACTTTCAGATCTCAGAGGCACGCACCAACAGGCTACCGAAGGGAAAGACAACTGTTGGTGATTAGCCTAAGTGACCCTATCCTATTCAGGAGTTCACGGTGTTCTGAATCCTATGATCAGGCCCTCCGAAGGGATGGTTGCGCCAGGACAACCTGCAGGCGGATCATAGGACTCTCACGGTGCGAACTAGGGGCGGAGACCGAGGGATACGTTGACACGTGTCCCGCTCCCACTTACTCTAGACATTTTTCCCATTCACCCTGATATTGACCCATGCAAACACTTTCCGAAGGGAGGCCGCTCCTAAGGCGACTCGAAGCCGAGCATGAACCTCACATTGTGAATATAGGGACGTAGGAGCAAAACTTGATTTAAATCTCGTTTTGTAATTTTCCTCCCACTGAAAATGTCCTAAGGTTAATTTAGGGTTGTTTAACTTAGATAAAATTCGGCTAAGTCAATCTATCTAAGTTTGATCCCATTATAACAATTATGGAAAGGATTCAACCGCAATGTTTTAGGTGAATTAAACTTCTTTTAATAAACCCAACATTGCAAGTCAACATTACTATGGTTAATTCAACTCAAGGTTCGGGTCAGTTCCCAGGTAGGAGGTGTTCCGTAAACCGTCAACTTAAATACCCCCAGCCTTAGACAGAACTTTACCGAGAGAGTTCCCTTATAACCACAGTAATGTAAGGTCTTTACTCTAAAGATCTAGGTGTATTAAATACTTTTAACAAACCTAGTGACATTGCATGCTAACATTTAACTATGATTAATTCAACTCCGGTATTCCGAATCAGTTCCCAGGTAGGAGGTGTTCCGTAAACCGTCAGCTTAAATACCCCCAGCCTTAGATAGAACTTAACCGGTGGAGTTCCCTTATAATCATAGTAATGTTTTTCCTACTTAGTCAATTAAAACTAATTTTAATTCTAAGTAAGAATAATTCTAATCCTATTAGAAATGAGATCTTAGGTCTAATTAATTTTAAACATTTTAACATTAATTCATTTATCCTAAGATCCTATCTTTGCATGCAATTCTTTATTATAAGCTAACGGTTTCTATTCATTAATTTTATAACTATTATAAATTTTAATGAATTAACCCTATAACATGCTACTATGGTGAATAAATTAACAATCAAATTCTAATTAATTTATAAAACCATACATTAGCATACATGACATACCATAAATATAACAATTATATTAATCTAAGGTAATGTCATGCTCAATGCAATTTAATTTCCTTTTAATTAACCTAACTCTTAAATTAATTATACAAGAAAATTAAAAATAGCATTACCATTTTCATACATTAACATAATACTTTATATTAATAGCTCATGAAAATAAATAAGCATATAAATTACTTTCATAAATATAACTTTTTATATTTTTAAACTAAAGTAATTTCATGCTCCATGCTTCTCAATTTTCATCCATTTAATATAACACTTTATATTAAACATCCATGAAAATTAAATCCATACATATTACATAATTATAACATTTATAATAATAAATATGCATGAATATGCTTAACCTATGGTGGGATTATAAACTATATGACATTCATAAAACAATTTAAATAGCTAAGTAGACGGGTTTTGGCATCCTAGGACTCAAAACAATAGAAAAATTACAATAATTAATCTATCTAAGTCTTATCTTGCTGTGAACCAGCTCAAAACAGCCTCAAACCGCATCCAAACCCTTCGAACCGACGAAAAATAGAGCTAAACCATGTTGAACCGTGCAAAACCAGCTTCAAATAAGCTTTAACCGAGGCAAAAACTGTCCAGACCAAGCTGAACTGCACTGAACCAGGTCAAACAGTCCACGAACCAGTCAACAGTCGCTTGAACAGCGCCAAACAAATGCGAACCGGTCAAAGATCCACGAACCGAGTGAACCAACTTCCAGACCGGACCGAACAATCCATGAACCGGTCTGAACCAAGCCACAAACTTACGGACTGACGCTTCACGGAAAAAAGAAATTAATTTGCTTATATACTGCTACAGTCCAGATTCGAACCCCTGCCCTCCAAACAAGTAAATGGACGTTCAACCAACAAACCCACGCGCGTTCAACGTGCCAGTAATCCGTTTTTATATATTTTATTATTATTATTTTTTTTTAAAAAAAACAGCATGCGAAAATTGACGAAAACAAGCCCACCGTCACGCTCGAACCGCCGCCCTCACTCGTGAACGCACGCTTCTTACCCAGCTGCACGCGAAATAGTCTCAGCGCATGCGTTCGAACCGCAATTCTGTTCGTTTTCTGGGAAATTTAACACCATCTCTCGGCTTTTTCCAGAAAACGTCAATTCTAGCGTCGATTCTTCTCAAAATTGGTTCAAATTGCATCGATGTTCAAAGCAAAACAACCACAATCGATAGACACGGACTTACAGACTCGATTTGCAACAAATCGCCAAAAACAACGGGTCCTTACATGATCAAATCAATGAAAAATTGCAAATTCTAATGCCAAAAACCCTAACCATCTACTAGCAAACCATTATACATCAAATGCACAATTAAATCCCACCGATAAACCAATGCAAATTTTGTAAAACAAAATTGAAATTACGATCGGCTCTGATACCAATTGAAGGATTGGAATTCCCCAATTCCATTACAGCGGAAGCAATTAGACCGTTCGTAAATTAATTTTGTTCTACAAAATACCAATGCATTGGCAAAAGGTTAAGCGGTGAAAAACATACCTCCGTTGACGACTCTGAATACTTCAACGGACATGATTCTTGATTGCTCTGCAACAACGAAGAACACCACCATTTGATCTTCCCCGCTATAACTCTGAGATTAGGAACATAGTTGTGGGACTACCTAATCTTGAATGGGAAAAACTCTAGAGAGAAAATTCTCCCTAAAGTTCTTGAGTTGAGAGAATATGAGAAGGCCTTATGGTGGCCATATGTTGTATCACCTAAACCCTAGGGTTAGTGTTCTATTTATAGGAGAAATGCCATGAATAAAATATTCATTTAAAATCAATTATTTCCATAACTGATTTAATCTTTTCCATAATCAATCAATTCCATAACCAGTCAATTCCATAATTGATTAATCTTTTCTATAAATGATTGATCACTTCCATAAGTGATTAAATCATTTCCATAAATGATTAATTACTTCCATAAGTGATTAATCATTTTCATAATTGATTAATTTCCAATTAATTAATTCTTTAAATTAATTAATCACCAATTAAATATCATATATTTAATTTCAGACCTTCTATTAGTTAATTAATTAATTACCCAATTAAATATCATATATTTAATTTCAGGCCTTCAATTAATTAATTCTATAATATGAATCAAATTCATATTAAAATTGGAACTCCTTCCAATTCTCTTATATCCTATAAATTTAATATGAATCAAATTCATATTGATATTTGAACTTCTTCAAATATTTATTTCTCTCATAATAATAAAGTTTAATTTCAAATTATACTTTATATTTTAATGTATCATTATACATTATATTAATTTGTATCTCATACAATTAACTTAATTCCCAATATGAATTTGAACTATTCAAATTCTCTCAAGATATAATTGTTCCTAATTACTCTTTACGAGCTAGCAGGGGGACCTAATGGACCTACAGATCAGAAGCTCCAATGATATGAGGTTAACCGATTAAACTCATTAATCAGGTTAACCAATATTCATTAACTGTGGGTCATTCCACTAAAGACCCACAACTGAACTCTTCTCACTGTAGAACATTTCTGTGTCCACGGATATAGACCTATACCGGTAAGTCAATCCTTCACAAGTGTTCGTAACTACAGTTGGTCAAATTACCGTTTTACCCCTGTGTTACATCTGTCTCCTTAAGTACCAGCGCTCCTCTAATGAACAACCTGTTTATGGTCCAACCATTCAACAGAAAGTTCCTCTCGGGCCAGTGAGAGGACGGGATCCCTTTGTTCAAGTCCCGGAGTCACCACTTAAGGGAACACTCATCTACTTCTCCTAGAAGTGGGAAGGAGTGAATTCCTTCTTGTGTTGTCATGTCCCCAGCCTCCCACTCGGTCTTGTCCCCAAAAAGGAAGGCATATTGAGTCGGCGTATTGGCCACTCTCACCCATGCTAATCAAAGGACAATCCCTCATGAGAAGGAGTTCATGACACACTCAGGATTAAGACTGAGTTACCTAGGTCATCCTATTGAAACAGTAACCTAACTAGTTAACGGTGTTATAACTAATGGTTGACTATTTCGTGGTCCGGTCTTATGCAAACTCATTGCATAGGATACCCCCGCTCGCATGTCTCCTACATGGACGCCTTGGATCAATACGTCTGTATCGAATACAAAGCGGGCCGTATCACATAGTGTTATCAGGATAAGGTACCCATCCTTATCCCTATACTATAGACCTTTTAGGTTGTTACTTGAACACCGATCCCCGTATGTCCCCACATACTAGTTCAAGTCACATGTAAGCAACCTTGGATCTTAGTTTATTGGATTTGGGTCAAATTGTGCAATATTTAACAATAACACTTTATTGTAGAAATTCAATAACACTTTATTGAAACAAGTATACAATTTGTTTACATTCACTATCTACGAGTTTTAGGGCATAAAACCCGACAAACTCCCACTTGAACTAAAACTCTAGTTTAGTAGGATGTACAATAATCTATACAGCAGTGGGTGTATAAATACATGTATATACAATGTACAAATACAATAAACTAGGGCATCACTATACCCATTACATAATGGTATCACTATACCCATTACATTTCTCCCACTTGCCCTAGATTTCATCTTTGTACATTACTCGTAGATCTAGACCTTCTAGATGACCCTCAAACACTTTAGCCGAGAGAGTCTTTGTAAATGAATAAGCAATATTTCATTCAATTTAATGTGTCTGCTTGTCTTGGGCTGCGATGTTCTTTTGAATTTGCCACAACGCCACTATATCACTATAAAGTGTGATGGGCAAGTTCACATTTGGAACACATTCCAAATCAGTCAAGAACTTCCTAAGTCATACAGTCTCTATCGTTGCTTCACAAGCAGCTATGTTTTCGGCCTATACGATCAAGACTGTAACTATGTCATACTATAGCTCCATCGTAAAGAGTGACCACAGATACTGATGTAGATTTCCTCAAATCCTTATCAGTCTTAAAATTCGTGTCAGTGTATCCTGTAAGGATCAAATCCTTAGACTCATACACGAGCATATAGTTCCTCTTTCTCCTCAGATACTTGAGGATATTCTTAACGGTTTTCCAGTGATCAAATCTTGGATTAGATTGATACTTACTGACAATCCCTACTGCATAGGGCTTTCGTCTCATGCCCTCAACCTCTTGAGGTGTCTTAGGAAACAATTTCTTAGACAAAAGAATTCCATGTCTGAAAGGTAGAGAACCCTTATTGGAATTCTGCATCTTATATCTAACTAACATTTTGTAGATGTAAGATATTTGAGACAAGACTAGCTTTTTGTTCTTACAGTTCCTAACAATTTGGATCCTAAGAACAAACTCAGCTTCTCCCAAATTTTCATTTGGAAATGAGCTGCTAGCTTATTTTACTAGTCAGTAAGATAACCCACATCATTTCCAATGACTAGGGTATCAATCATATACAACACTAATAAAGCTACTGAACTATTGACGATATTCTTGTTAAGACAAGATTCGTCAATGTTCTGATCAAATCCAAAAGATTTGATCACAGTATCAAATCTTATATTCCAAGATCGAATTTCTTAGGTCAATCCATGAATGGATCACTTAAGGTTGCAAACCCTTTTGCTTTTGATCTTGTTGTATGAACCCTTCTGGTTAAGACATGAATGTCTCGTTTCCTCTTGTAAATCCACTTGTAACTAATAGGTGTTACCCATCAAGCAGATCTACAAGATCCCAGATGGAAGTGAAATACAAAAGACTTCATTTCTAGGTCCATGGCTTTAATCCTCTGATCGTTTTCAACATCATTCATTTTCTTTCTAAAAGATAATGAATCCTCTATGCCATCACCTGGTATGATGACCTAGGCTTCAATCAAGCCCATGTAACGTTCAGGTTATAATATAACCCTCCCACTACATCGAGGCACTCTCAACTATTGAGATGGATGTGTCTGACTAGATGCATTGATCCATCAACAACTCTTGTTGAACAACCAACCTCATCAACAACTCTTGTTGATGTTATTGTAGCTTCATTAGTTAACTTACTTAAACCGACTTTACTCTTGTGGTTTATGATTTTTGATGTGGACTTCTTCTGAGAATTTAGCATTTGTCGATACAAATTCTTTATTCTCTTGTGAATTGAAGAAGTATCCACTTCTCGTTTTCTTTGGGGTTGCCTACTGCAGTATGCAATGCAGTCAACACTGCATGACCCCAAAACGAGTCAGACAATTGAGCATAGCTCAACATGGAATGAACCATATCCAATAGGGTTCCATTTCTCCTAAATGAGATTTAGGGTATGATCCCATGTACTATCAAATAGTCCTGGAATCTCAAATCCCTATACTCAATGTTGGGATTGGTGTCCTAAAACTCGTAGATAGTGAATGTTAAACGAATTATATACTTATTCGATAAAGGCGTTATCGAGATTAATTCAGTAAAGTTATTACTGAATAAAGTAAATTGCACATATAATAACTCAAATCCAATAAACTAAGATCCATGGCTATAGGATGAACACTTGAGCTTTATGTAGAGACATAAAAGTGGATCAAGCTTGAGTAATAGCCAAAACGGTCTATAGTATAGGGATAGGGTTGGGTACCTTATTCTGGGGACATTATGAGACGCGGCCCACTTTATAGATGGTATAGACGATGTGATCCTAAATCGTCCATGTAGAGACATGCGAGTGGGGGCGTCCTATGCAATGAGTTTGCATAAGACCAGGACCAAGAAATAAGTCACTCTCGCTTTATAACACCGTTTACTGACGAGACTGACTATTTCATATGATGACCTAGGTAACTCGATCTTAATCCTGAGCTAACTATGAACTCCTGTTTATTCGGGCTTATCCTTAGATCTGCATAGGTGAGAGTGGCTCAGTATCGCCGACTCAATAAGCCTCCCATTTCAGGGATAGGAACGGGTAGATAGCTGGGGACATAGTCGTGCAAGAAGGAATTCACTCCTACCCGAATAAGGGATAGTAGAGAGGTTGTTCCCTTAAGTGCTGACTCCGGGGCTTGAACAAAGGGATCCCGCCCTCTCATTGGCCCGAGAGGGACTCGGTTTATTGGTTGGACCATAAACCAATTGTTCATTAGAGGATCAGTGGGACTTAAGGAACTAGAAGTACTATAGGGGTAAAACGGCTTATTGACCTAGCTATAGCTACGAACAACCTGTGAAGGATCGACTTACTAATCATGGTTAAATCAAGTGGACGGAAATATATCTATAGTGAGGGGAGTGCAACTATCGGGCTATAGTGGAGTGTCCCGATAGTTAACGAATGTTGGCTAGCTTAGACAATGAGATTAGTCGGTTAGCCTCGAATCGTTGGAGCCCATGATCTATAGGTCCATTAGGTCCCCCTACTAGCTCATATCGGAATTAAGCCTAGAACAAAAGATAGGAAGCTTTGAATCGTTCAAAATCGGGAAAAAAGGGTATTATCGTAAATTGTGTTTGACACAATAATTTAATTATGAATTAAATTAGAAAATGAGAGATGAAGTATTTAAAAGTGTTTTGAATACTATATATATGTATTAGGAATCATATATATGGAATTGCACAAGATAACAAAGATTAATTAGATTAATCATATCAAAATTAATTTGAAAATTTTCAAATTAATTACCAAGCAATCAATTTCAATTTAGAATTGAAATTGGGGGTAATTTGCAAGCTTGAAATTTGATTTCAATTTGAATTTAGTGGATTTAGTTGGAAATCCACTTAATGCATGATCATTCAAAGTGGAAAGACAACTCACTCATGCATTGTTGCATGTCTTGTGTAATGTACACCTAGAATCCACTTGAGCTTGCAAATACACCATGTGTCTTGTGTCTTGAGGCTTGGCTTTGCATGGAGAAAGTCTTTAAAAGGAGTTTGAATCATATTCAAACATAAGAGAGCCATTTCCTTAATGTTATGCTGCTGGAATTTGGACTCAAAGTTCTCTCATCTCTCATTCTTCTCCATTGCTTGATGCTTCAAGCATTCCCTTCCCATTCCCTATCTTATATAGACTCCCACAAGTCGTTCTTGGCCCGGAGTATAGTAGGGAAGACTCTAGAGGTTGTCCAAGGAGCATAGGAGAGGCAAACACCACAAGGAGTTCATCATAAGTGAGCTACAAAGGTTGGTGTTTTTCTAAACTCTCTATTCTGTCTTTTCTAGAACATGCATGCTTTAGGAGTAAAATTGAATGTCTTAAGTGCTTTCGATCTTCAATTGCTTCCGCATGTGTAATATGTACACCTTCACTCAACACTTTGATCAGATCAAAGTGTTTTTATCATCTCACCTAACAAGTTTTCAACTTCAGTCCTAAGCCCCTTCGAATATCTCAAGAGCTTCAGACTTAAGTTGCATTAGGTAAAGATACTCATACCTTTGAATAATCATCCAAAAAAGATGAATTATTCATGCCCTCCCACTGCTTTAACATATTGAACCACAAGGATCCAAATGTACAAGCTCCAAGGGCTCTTTGGCTCTTAGATCTTTTCCAGTAAAAGACCTATCAGTCATATTGCCCATAAGGCATGACTTACAAGGTAGTAGAGAGTCATCTTCTAACTTGCTTAGAAGTTCACTCTTGACCAATCTCCCAATCAAATTGAGATTAATATGGTCTACCTTAAAACCAAAGAAAGGTATTTTCCTTTAGGAGAAATCCTTTGTCTCTTTTTTACATTGAGTAGTAGCAGTCTTAAACAACTTAGTGTTCATGACTGCTTTACTCTTGATTAGTCTTAAAACATTTAGGTTACTTTCCAGTAAAGCTAAACAAGTGTCAACTCCCTTTCTTGAAATAAAACTGCGTTAGCAGAGAAAGGTAAAGAGTAACATTGTTCCAACAAATAAGACACAGAAATCAAATTTCTTTTGATCTTAGTAATTAAATACACATTATCTAATAATATGAATTTTCTCCCACTGAGAAAAATAACTTAATGTTCCCCACTGATATAGCCAAAATAACCTCTCTAATTCTAACTTTGAGAGTTATTACACAAGCAGCAAGCTCTTGCCAGGAACTTATTCCTTTAAAAGAAGAACACACGTGATTTGTGGCCCCTGAATCAAGTATTCAGGGAGAATCACTATTCTTCACTAATCACGTTTTCAAGACAGGTAAATGAAAATTACGGTCTTGAACAAGTTCTCTTTTTGCTAAGCAAGGTTTTATGTCATATTCACCAAGAACAATATGACATAGACGTATTGTTCATGATGAATATGACATAGACGAATTAGCACATCTCAATGAAAATAAATTTGATTTATTGATCATTGAAACGTGTATAGTGGAAAATGATGACACAGCCTGGATCCTAGATTCAGGTGCCACTCATCACGTATGCTCTTCCTTTGAGGGAATGAGCTCCTGGCAACAGTTGGATGCTGGGGAAATGACTCTCAGAGTTGGGACTGGGGAGCTCATTTCAGCTAAAGCAGTGGGAGATATTAAAATGTTCTTCTCCAGGGAACGCTATATGTTATTAGATAACGTATATATAGTTCCCAGAATAAAAAGAAATTTGATTTCTATTTCTTGTTTGCTAGAACAAGGGTATTCAGTGTCCTTTTCTGTGAATGAAGCTTTCATTACTAAAAGGGGTGCTGATATATGTTCTGCAAAAATGGAGAACAATTTGTATGTCTTAAGACCAATAGAGTCTAGGGATATTTTGAACAATGAAATGTTTAAAACAGCTGAGACTCAACCAAAAAGGCAAAAAGTTTCTCAAAGTACCTATCTTTGGCACTTGAGACTTGGCCACATAAATCTCAATAGGATTGGGAGATTGGTTAAGAACGGACTTCTAAGCTAGTTAGAAGATGGTACTTTACCTCCATGTGTGTCATGTCTCGAAGGTAAGATGACTAAACGACCTTTTACTGGAAAAGGTTATCGTGCCAAGGAGCTCTTAGAACTCGTACATACGGATCTCTGTGGTCCAATGAATGTAAGAGCTCGAGGAGGGTATGAATATTTCATCTTTTTCATAGATGATTATTCAAGGTATGGTTATTTATACCTAATGAGTCATAAGTCTGAAGCCCTTGAAAAGTTCAAGGAGTACAGGACTGAAGTTGAGAACTTGTTAGGTAAGACCATTAAAACACTTCGATCTGATCGAGGTGGAGAGTATTTGGACTTAAAATTCCAAAACTATTTGATAGAACATGGAATATCGTCCCAACTCTCAGCACCAGGTACACCTCAACAGAATGGTGTATCTGAAAGGAGAAACAGAACCTTGTTAGACATGGTTCGATCTATTATGAGCTATGCTCAGTTGCCTAGTTCTTTTTGGGGTTATGCAGTAGAGACTGCAGTTTATATTTTGAATGTTGTTCCCTCAAAGAGTGTTTTTGAAAAACCATTTGAGCTTTGGAAAGGGCGTCAAGCTAGTTTACGTCATTTCAGAATTTGGGGCTGCCCTGCACATGTGTTAGTAGCAAACCCAAAGAAATTGGATTCACGTTCAAAATTATGCCTATTCGTAGGCTACCCAAAAGAAACAAGAGGTGGATACTTCTTTGATCCAAAAGAAAATAAAGTGTTTGTATCGACAAATGCTACTTTCTTGGAAGAAGACCACGTTAAAGAACACATACCACGCAGTAAAATTGTGTTAAGTGAACTTTCTGGTAAAGCTACAAATAAATCAACAAGAGTTGTTGATGAGGCTGGACCTTCAACAAGAGTTGTTGATGAGCCCAGTTCAGAGGCTGGACCTTCAACAAGAGTTATTGATGAGCCCAGTACATCTGGTCAAGCCCATCCTTCTCAAGAGTTGAGAATGCCTCGACGTAGTGGGAGGGTTGTTATTCAACCTGAACGCTATCTGGGTTTAGCAGAAACTCCAACTGTCATACCTGATGATGGGGTTGAGGATCCATTGACCTTTAGACAGGCAATGAATGATGTGGACCATGACCAGTGGGTCAAAGCTATGGACCTAGAGATGGAGTCTATGTACTTCAATCAAGTCTGGGATCTTGTAGACCTACCTGAAGGGGTTAAACCCATAAGGTGCAAATGGATCTACAAGAGAAAACGAGACGCAGCTGGGAAAGTACAGACTTTCAAAGCTCGACTTGTGGCAAAGGGTTATACCCAAAAGGAGGGGGTGGACTATGAGGAAACCTTCTCCCCAGTTGCCATGTTAAAGTCGATAAGAATTCTCTTGTCCATTGCCACCTTTTATGATTATGAGATTTGGCAAATGGACGTCAAGACTGCCTTTCTGAATGGCAATCTTGATGAGAACATCTTTATGTCTCAACCAGAGGGGTTGATGCACAATTTGCTAACCGCAAGTGTACGGGTCAAGTAATAATATAGTGTTTTCGTGTAAAACGAGTGTCGTCCTCTGGATTGGTTTTCTAGCAAATTATGTACCGTGAATACTTTTGTCCAATTTTATTTAGGGAGCAAAACTCCATGAAAAAGATAAATCTAAATACAAAAAGCATACAATAAAGGTGGAGACTCAAATGGAAAGACTCTTAGGGAATTGATTTCGTTGATTAAGATTGAGGGTTGATTAATAGGAATGAATTGACCGTGCAATTATTCTACAAGCCAAGGAAACATTTATCACGATTACCTCTCCCGAGTATAATTGATTCTCATGCATATAACTAACTTGATATCCCTATCTAAGTTCATTAACATGCAAGGCATTATTCGGTTCGGTCCTTGTTATACTTCTAGAGATATTCTAAATCCCGTCACAAACTTAGAATTTCTACTCTAGTCATGCAATTGAACAAAGCAAGTCTTAGGCCAAATCCTCTCTCCCGAGTTAGATTCAACACTTAAATCATTCAATTAGTGATCAAGTAATTGAAAGCATTACACATAAAATTGCATGCATAAAATAAGAACACATTCATACCCAAAATTCAATCCAACAATTTAAGCAACTACATCAAACCCTAAGACAAACAACTAGCAATTCATAGTCTTTAAACCACAAACACTAATTGAAAGAAAAGCCATAAAAACTACAAGAGTTAAGGGAAAGAGAAAGGAAAACTCGAATCCGCCGACACCGCACGTCCCCGTCACGATCTCCACGTCTTCTCGTTTGATTCCCGCTCCTTGGCCTTGCCTTTAGCTCCCACAAAAGGTCTCTAGTCGAAATTAGGGCTAAAATCTAACCAATTGGACTCCCCTTGGCCGTAGCATGAAAAGATGAATTTATAGAAAATCTGGCGACAGCGTCGCGACGCTGTCGCGATACCGCATTTTTGGAAAATTTGCCTATAGCGTCGCGACGCTATGATTTTTTTTTTTTTTTTTTTTTTTTTAGATTGAAGACTCCATTTGACTCCAATTGCTGAATTAAGCTTCAAACACATACTTCCTACAAATAAAACATAAAAATGCATAAATTTGGGCAAATAATTGTAAAGGACTAGCTTAATTAATCAGAGAAAAATAGCTAGCTATGCTCGCTATCAGGGGTTCGTTGCTCAAGGTCAAGAGCAAAAAGTTTGCAAGCTTAGACGATCCATTTATGGGTTGAAGCAAGCTTCCAGATCTTGGAATATAAAGTTTGACACTGCTGTCAAATCTTATGGCTTTGACCAGAACGTTGATGAGCCTTGTGTTTACAAAAGGATTATCAACAGTTCAGTAGCTTTTCTGGTGTTATATGTAGATGATATTATTCTCATTGGAAATGATGTAGAATATCTAGCTGACATTAAAAAATGGCTATCGACTGTGTTCCAAATGAAAGATTTGGGTGAAGCTCAGTATGTTCTAGGGATTCAAATTATCAGGAATCGTAAGAACAGAACGTTAGCCCTGTCTCAAGCATCATATATAGACAAGATGTTGTCTAGATATAAGATGCAGAACTCCAAGAGGGGTTTACTACCTTTTAGGCATGGAGTTCATTTGTCTAAGGAACAGTGTCCTAAGACACCTCAAGAAATTGAGGATATGAGACACATCCCTTATGCTTCAGCTATGGGCAGTCTTATGTATGCCATGTTGTGTACTAGGCCTGACATTTGCTATGCAGTTGGGATAGTCAGCAGGTACCAGTCCAATCCAGGGTTAGACCACTGGAATGCAGTTAAAAACATCCTCAAGTATCTTCGGAGAACGAGGGGCTATCCGCTTGTGTATGGCTCTAAGGATTTGATCCTTACAGGATACACAGACTCTGACTTTCAGACTGATAAGGATTCTAGGAAATCCACATCAGGGTCAGTATTTACCCTCAACGGGGGAGCTGTAGTCTGGCGTAGCATCAAGCAAGGATGCATTGCAGACTCCACCATGGAGGCCGAATATGTCGCTGCTTGTGAACAGCTAAGGAGGCTGTATGGCTACGGAAGTTCATGATGGATTTGGAAGTTGTTCCAAATATGAACTTGCCAATCACCCTTTACTGTGATAATAGTGGTGCAGTGGCAAATTCTAAAGAACCTAGCAATCATAAAAGAGGCAAGCACATAGAGCGCAAATATCATCTCATCAGAGAGTTCGTGCAACGAGGGGACGTGATCGTCACGAAGGTAGCCTCTGAGCACAATATTGCTGATCCATTTACGAAGGCTCTCACGGCTAAAGTGTTCGAGGGTCATCTAGAGGGTCTAGGTCTGCGAGATATGTACATAGAATAATCTAGGGCAAGTGGGAGAAGTGTAATGGGTATTGTGAATGCCCTAGTTTATTGTATTTATCTGTATTTGTACTTTTCATGTATTATACAGTATTAATACAAACTACTATTCCTACTTCAATGATTATTCATTCAATTTTGATTGTTGATGTACATTGCCCACTAGAGTTTTAGTTCAAGTGGGAGTTGTTGGGTTTTATGCCCTAAAACTCGTAGATAGTAAATGAAACAAATTAATCGATCTCAATAAAGTGTTATTTGAGTAATTCAGTAATTTGGTTATTGAATAATCGAGTTTGCATTAATAAACCCTAAATCCAATAAACTAAGATCCAAGGTTGTTTAAATGAAACTTGGACTAGTATGTGGGGACATACGGGGATCAGTGTCCAAGTAACAACCTAAATGGTCTATAGTATAGGGATAAGGCTGGGTACCTTATCCTGGTGACACTATGTGATACGGCCCACCTTGTATTCGATACAAATGCAATGATCCAAAGCATCCATGTAGGAGACATGCGGGTGGGGGTATCCTATGCAATGAGTTTGCATAAGACCGGACCGCGAAATAGTAACCACTAGATGTAACGCCGTTAACTAGTTTAGGTTTCTATTTCAATAGGATGACCTAGGTAACTCAATCTCAATCCTGAGTCTGTTATGAACCCCTTTCAGGAGGGACTGTCCTTAGATTTGTATGGGTGAGAGTGGCCAGTTCGCCGACTCAATAAGCCTACCATTTCAGGGGCAAGACCGAATGGGGGCTGGGAACATAACAGTACAAGATGGAATTCACTCCTTCCCCTATTGGGGTAAGTAGATGTGTGTTCCCTTAAGGGCTGATTCTAGGGCTTGAACAAAGGCGCGCCGTCCTCTCCTAGCCTGAGAGGAACTCCTGTTTAGTGGTTGGACCCTAAACAACTTGTTCATTAGAGGAATCAGTGGTACTTAAGGAACCAGAGGTAACCCAGGGGTAAAACGGTAATTTGACCCAGCTGGTGTTACGAACACACGTGAAGGATTGACTTACTGCTTGGTCGATATCTGTGGACACAGAAATATTCTATAGTGAGAAGAGTGCAGCTGTGGGTCTTTAGTGGAGTGACCCACAGTTAACGAATGTTGACTAAACTTGGTCAATGAGTTTGGCCAATTAGTCTCGTATCGTTGGAGCTTCTGATCTGTAGGTCCATTAGGTCCCACTGGTAGCTCGTAAAGAGACTTGAGGCAATTAAGTATAAATTGTAAATTGAAAGTGTTCAATTTATTTGGGGAATCGTATAATGTATATTGGTGCATTATAATATAAAGTTTATGAAACATTATTTTTGAATTAGTTTAAAAAAAAAATTAATTCTTGAGAGAAAGTATTTGAAAGAGTTCAAATAAATTTAATATGAATTGGATTCATATTAATTTTAATTTTAATAAAATCCCTAAGATTAAATATATGATATTTAATTGGGTAAATTAATTAATTATGGAATTAATTAATTATTTATTAAAATTAGAAAACTTTTCCTATTAGGAAAGAAAATATTTGAAAGAGTTCAAATAAATTTAATATGAATTGGATTCATATTAATTTTAATTTTAATAAAATTCCTAAGATTAAATATATGATATTTAATTGGGAAATTAATTAATTATGGAATTAATTAATTATTTATTAAAATTAGAGACTTTTTCCTATTAGGAAAAGGACCTTTTCCTATTAGGAAAAAGGTCTTGGCCTTTACTATATATAGGACCCCTGGGGTGGGGTGAAAGGGATCCCATTCATTCTCCTACTCTCAGAGAATTCTCCCAAAGGCTCCCACAAGTCTCCTGCCTCTAGAAGTCTCAGAGTCATACCGGTGTAGCCATAGTGGTGGTGTTCGCACTAGTTCATGATTAATTCACAAGCAGTTGGTGAATTTAATCTGAGTCGTCAACGAGAGTAAGTAATTTGTTACTTTATAAATTAGATTTAGATCTAATATTTTTGTATGCTTAGCCTTAATATATATTTAGAATAGTTCTAATATTATTGCCAATGTATTGGTATTTTAAATTAAACAAAATTAATTACGAATCGGTCCCAATCACGCTTCCGCTTTACGGAATTACGGAATTCCAATCCTTCAGCAGAGATAGGTACTTGGTTGTCATCCAGCTCCTTAATCTCTGAGTCGGATTCTGTCTATGAACCACTGGAGGTCTCGACCTCCTTGCTTTCTTTCTCTTCTTCACCTCTATTCTCTCCCGAAGAGGTGCTATAAACTGCTGGTGGATCATCTTTGAATAGAGGTTCGAAAACCTCATCAGCAGGCTGAGCTTCAGTGGCCTCATCCTGACCTTCTTCAGAATGCGGCCCAGATGCGGTCGCAATATGGGCTTCAACTTGCATTTTTTATATTAATTTCGATTCTAAATTGAAATTAATATTGATAATTAATTTTGTGGCCTTTCCAATCAATTACACATGATTAATCAAATTAATCATTCTAACCTTGTGCAATCTATTATACATGAATCCTTATTCATGTATATAGTATTTAAAACCTTTTTAAATACTTTATCTCTCATTAATTATTGTGTCAAACACAATTGACGATAATACCATTCTTCCCGATTTTTAACGATTCAAAGTTTCCTATCTTATTGTTCTAGGCTTTATTCCGATATGAACTAGCAGGGGGGCCTAATAGACCTACAGATCATGGGCTCGAACGATTCGAGGCTAACCGACTAATCTCATTAACCAAGCTAACCAACATTCGTTAACTACCAGGACACTCCACTATAGCCCAGTAGCTGCACTCCCCTCACCATAGATATATTTCCGTCCACTTGATATAACCATGTTTAGTAAGTCGATCCTTCACAGGTTGTTCGTAGCTATAGCCGGGTCAAATGTCCGTTTTACCCCTATAGTACTTCTTGTTCCTTAAGTTCCACTAATCCTCTAATGAACAATCGGTTTGTGGTCCAACCATCAAACCTAAGTCCCTCTCATGCCAAGGAGAGGTTGGGGCCTCTTGTTCAAGTCCTGGAGTTAGTACTTAAGGGAACAACCTCTCTACTATCCCAAAAATGGGTAGGAGCGAATTCCGTCTTGCGAGACTATGTCCCCAACTATTTATCCGATCTTATCCCCAAAATGGTAGGCTTGTTGAGTCGGCAATGCCTGGCCACTCTCACCCATGCAGATCAAAGGATAATCTCGTATAAACAAGAGTTCATAGTTAGCTCAGGATTAAGATCAAGTTACCTAGGTCATCTAGTGAAATAGTCAGTTTCTACAGTAAACGACGTTATAAAGAGAAAGTGACTAATTTTGCGGTCCAGTCTTATGCAAACTCATTGCATAGGACGCCCCCACTCGCATGTCTCTACATGAACGATTTAGGATCTCATCGTTTGTACTCAATACAAAGTGGGCCGCGTCCATAGTGTCCCTAGGATAAGGCACCCAACCCTATCCTTATACTATAGACTATTTTGGCTATAAACTTGAACTTGATCCTATGATATGTCCCTACATATAGTTCGAGTATTCATGTTATAGCCAAGGATCTTAGTTTATTGGATTTAGGTTAAATATTCGCAACTTACATATTCAATAACATCTTTTACTGAATAACCTCAATAACGTCTTTATTGGAAATAGAATATGTTTAATGATTTACAAACTACGAGTTTATAGGACATTAAACCCAACACTAAGTTGAGACAAACTCGGCCACCTCACTAAGTTGAGACATTGTCGAGGAAGAAGGAGTTTGAGCGTCGGTTCCTTGGTTCACGATCGTCGGCGAGAAACCCGTGGGTCTCGTCCTTCTTGTGCCGTGCATGGGTGTTTTAGGATGCTCTTCTTGCTGTCGAACGTGTGTTTCTGTTGGATTGCTCGCCGTTTTATGACTTTCACACCGCAAGCACACGGGTCGTCACAGGTAATATAAAACGGTAGGTAATACCGAGTATCGAATCCACAGGGAGGCGAAGCGAAATTTAAGCAAGCAAAGATTCTTTGAGCACTAAAAATACTTGGGCAAAATAATATTTAGGGACCAGATCATGCAATCAAAGAAAATTAAAAATCAAAACAGTTAAAGAGAAAATTTGATCAATCGATAAAAATAAAATACGGAGAAAGAGTTTTCTAATGGGAAGAGGGGTCTTGAAAATCAATTATTAGCTAAACAATTGCTACAATTGTCCTATCTCATCGCCCAACTAATTATACTCCTAGAATCTCCGTTAATAACATTGGTTCTCCTGTCGGTCTCCCCTAATTGTAATTAATTCATTTTAACAACCTAAGTGTCCTTAGCGCCATTACAAAATCATTAATTATTACGCTCTGATTCATTTTGGGAATCTAAGTTTAATCAACTAATCCCGTTGTCACGACGGGCAATTAAACTAGTTGCATGGATTATGATCTATCCTAACTTCTCTCCGTCGAGTTTCCATTAAGAATCAAATCAGTACACAATTGGCCAGATTGCATAAAGCATTAAGCACATCCATACAAATAATTAGGACAAAAGGGCTAGAGATAGGAAATTATAACAACATTTAAACTATAATTTCATTTCAAGACCCCGAATTGGGGTTTAGCTATAGATAGCTAAAATATTCACAATAATTACAATGGAAAGCATAATTAAGAGCATAATAAAAGGGAAGGAATTGACCGTTGAAGACCCCTTCGCTGACGCTTGGAGTCCCTCCGAACAGTCCTTGAGCCTCCTAGAATGCTCCAGAAAATTTCCCAAAAGTTTCCCACTAAAGAAACTCTCAAAAAGGCTTGGAAGCCTTGAGAGAGGCTCCCAAAGGAGCCAAGAAAGCAAGAAAGGAATGGAAGAAGAACGCGAATTGGAGCATAGTGCAGTTTGCTCCAAATTCAAGTAAGGTTTCGATATCTAAAATAGTTTTAGATTTTAATAGCATGCTTAATCATTTTTATAGAAATTAGTTTCTGTAATTCTTGTTGCCAACGTACCAGTTTTTCTAAAATTGAAAATTAATTCGAGATTGGTCTTGTTTGCTTCCGCTGCCAAAGGGATTTTAACCCTTCAATTGGTATCCGAGCCATCTCGTTAATTGATTTCAATTTTATGAAAATTGCGTTGGTTTTTGGTGGGATCGATTTGCATTATGAATGTTTGGTTGGCTTAAAGACTGTTTAGGTGTTTTGGCATAAGATTTACAATTTTTTTTGTATGATTTGATCATGTAAGGGCCCATGTTTTTGGGGCAAATTGTTGTAAATCGAGTCTTGTAAGTCCGTGTCTAGAAATTTAGGATCAATTTGTTGATCGGTGTTCGAATCGGGGTTGAAATCGGAGAAGAACTGCTGCTGAATCGAAGGACAGAACGCTGTCCAGAGGCGTAGCGTCGCGACCTTGCTCATTAGAGTCGCGACGCTGTAGAACGAACGCAAAACGGAGATTTTTCGGGCTAGCGTCGCGACGCTGGCGGCAGTTTCGCTCAACCACGCGGATCAGACGCGAAACGTGCGGCGTGAAGCAGTTACTTCAGGCGGTTACAAAATATATTTGTTTGCGTTCTTGAATGATCGAACTCAGGATATGGAGTAAGTGGTGTGTGCGCGTGTCTTGCAAATGGGAGTGCATGAGTTCGAGCTGGTATGAAGGGGTTTTTTTTTAAAAAATTTCGCGTGCAGCTTTCTGAAGTTGGTTCGGTCCGGTTCACTGAGGATGGGTCCGATTCATGCTGGTCTGGTCCGGTTCAAGGTTATATTGGGTCGGTTTGAGAAATTTGGGTCTGGTTTGGGCGATTCTGACACGGTTCGGGCTGGTTCTGAGCGGTTCAGACCAATTACAAGGCGGTTTAGGGCTAGATTTTGAATTATTAATGTAATTTTTCATTATTTTTGCCCTAGGATGCCAAAATACCGGTCTTTATAGCTATTTATTGCTTTATGAATGTCATTTAGCTAGATCCCACTATAGGTTAAGCATGTTTTCATGCATTTTTATGTTATAAATGTTATAATATATGATAATTATGCATGAATTTAAATTTCATGAGTTATTTAGTATAATTGTTATATTAAATATATGAAATTGGAAAAGCATGATGCATGACATTAATTAGATAAATATAAATTGTTATATTTTATTAATGTAGCATGCATGCTTAGATTTATTTTCATGAGTATTAATATAATAGTTATATTATGAATGGAAATAAATTTTCAATGCTTGTTTTCATGTATGATTTAATATAAAAAGTTATATTAATTTAATGAAAATGGAATAGCATTGAGCATGACATTAATTAGATTAATATAAGAGTTATATTATATTAATGTCTAATTTCATGTGATTTAATTTCGTTGATGATTAATTAATATAATCGATATTAATTAAATGAAATTGAAATTGCATGAAGCATGACACCACCTTAGATTGATATAATCGTTATATTGATTTTATTGGCGTCATGAGCGTTATGGTGTTTAATAACTGGAATTTGATTGTTATTGTTGCAACACCATAGAAGCATGTTATAGGGCTAAGCATTAAAATTTTATAATAGTTATAAAATTGATTAGAAACCGTCAACCTATAACAAAGAATTGCATGCAAACATAGGACCTTAGGTTAAAATGAATTAATTTTAAATTGTTTAAAATTAATTAGACCTAAGCTCAATTTTAATTCTAATAGGATTAGAAGTATTTTCTTACTTGGGACTAAAATAGTTTTAATGCACTAAGTAGGAAAAACATTACTATGGTTATAAGGGAACTCTCCCGGTGAAGTTCTGTCTAGGCTGGGGGTACTTAAGTTGATGGTAACGGAACACCTCCTACCTGGGAACTGACCCGGAACCTGAGTTGAATTAATCATAGTCTAATGTTAGCATGCAATGTCACTAGGAAATTAAAAGGGTTTAATTCACCTAGACATTAGAGTAAAACCCTATTTATAAGAGTTATAATAGGCATAGACTTAGATAGATTGACTTAGCCGGGTTTATCTAAGTTTAATAACCCTAAAATACAGTAGGACATTTCAGTGGGAGGAAAAATATAAAAACAAGATTTTTCATATCGAGTTTTTACTCTCACGTCCCCCTGTGTTCACACCGTGAGATCCATGCTCGGCTTCGTGTCGTCGTAGAGCGGCCTCCCTTCGGAAAGTGTTTGCATGGGTCAATACCAAGGTGAATGGGGAGAATGTCTATAGTAAGTGGGAGCATGACACGTGTCAACGTATCCTACGGTCTCCACCCCTAGACCGCACCGTGAGATTCTTATGATCCGCCTGCGTGTCGTCCTGGAGCGACCATCCCTTCGGAGGGCCTGATCATAGGTTTCGGAACACCGCGAACTCCTGAATAGGATAGGATCGCTTAGGCTAATTACCAACAGTTTTCTTTCCTAACGGTAGCCTGTTGGTCCGTGCCTCTGAGATCTGAAAGTGGGAGGGTTACACTTACAGGGATGAGTTAAATGTGTTAACTAATCCTTGACCGAACAACGGTAACTAAATGCTAACGGAATATGAGTTATTCTGGTGTTAGAATTTGGTTGAGATTGTCTCAATTCAGAGGAGGAGTAGCTGACCACCCTTCGGTGGCTGTTGCTCTAAACCTCTGAAGTATCGTTGCAAAAACTAAATCAATAGTTTTATAGGGTTTCTTTGATTGCTTGTTTGTTTTTGTAGAATTTGATTGGATTATTTGTAATGGGTTAGTGCGATTAATAATACAAGTAATTTGTTACTTCAGCAATTATATAAAACGATATGTGCATTGTCTTACGCCAATTTATTAATAACGGTTTAAGATACAACTAGCTTAAACGAAACTTGTGGTAAATGATTTTAGATTAGTCTTTTGTGAGGAATGTCCTCAGGCCCAAATGTCTAGTTCATCTTGAATCGTTCATGATGATTATGACATTAACTGCCTAGCCAATACCAATGACAATTAATATGATTTATTGGTCATTGAAATGTGCATAGTGGAAAATGAGGATACAGCCTGAATTTTTAATTCAGGTGCCACTTATCACGTTTGCTTTTCCTTTTAAGGAATAAGCTCATGGCAACAGTTGCAATTAGGTGGGATGACTCTCAGATTTTGATCTGGAGGGTATGTCTCGGCTTTGGCAGAGGGAACATTAAGTTATTTTATCCAGTGGGAGAAAATACACATTATTAGATAATGTATATGAATTTCCTAAAGATTAACAGAAATTTGATTTTTGTATCGTTTATGTTGGAACAATGTTACTCAATACCTTTCCCTGCTAACGCAGTTTTATTTTAAGAAAGGGAGTTGACATTTGTTCAGCATTACTGAAAACAACTTATGTGTTTTAAGACTAATCGAGAGTAAAGCAAGTCATGAGCACTGAGTTGTTTAAGATTGCTTATACTCAGAGAAATAAAGGCATAGGATATCTCCTAAAGGAAATACCTTTCTTTGGTTCTTAAGGTTAGGCTATTTTTACTGGAAAAGAGCTAAAAGAGGCAAAGAACCCTTGGAGCTTGTACATTTGGATCCTTGTGGTCCAGTATGTTAAAGCAGTGGAAGGGCATGAATAAATCATTCTATTTATGGATGACTAGTCAAAGGTATGAGTATCTCTATCTAATGCAATTTCAGTCTGAAGCTCTTGAGATATTCGAAGGGGCTTAAGACTGAAGTTGAAAACTTGTTAGGTGAGATAATAAAAACACTTTGATCTGATCAATGTGTTGAGTATAGGGACTTGAGATTCTAGGACTATTTGATAGTTCATGGAATCACATCCTAAATCTCAGTTAGGAGTAATAGAACCTTATTGGATATGGTTCAATCCCCGTTGAGCTATGCTCAATTGCCTGACTCGTTTTGGGGTCATGCAGTGTGACTGCAGCGTGTATTTTGAACAACGTTCCATCAAAAGTGTTTATGAAACACCTTCTATGTTGTGGATTGGATGTAAAGATTGTTTACGTTCCATTAAATTTTGGGGTGTCCAGCACTTGTGCTTGTGACTAACCCAAAATAAATTGGAATACCGTTCAAAATTATGCCTAATTGTAGGCAATCCGAAAGGAAACGAGGATAAGATACTTCTTCAATCCATAAGAGAATAAAGAATTTGTATCGACAAATGCTTCATTCTCAGAAGAAGAACATATGAGAAATCATAAGCCATAAAGTAAGGTCGGTTTAAGTGAATTAACTAATAAAGCTATGGAAACATTAACAAGAGTTGTTGATGAATCAACAAAAGTTGTTGATAAGACTGGTTATTCAACAAGAGTTGTTGATAAAATCAATATAACGATTATATCAAACTATAAGATTCAGTTCAACCTGACTACCCTCCTCTCGGAGTTACAGATTTATGAGTCCTTGCAGAAAAGCAAGGGCAAAAATGTGGCAAAAGGAGAGGCCAATGTGGCCCATTCCAAAAAGAAGTTCCTGAAGGGTTCATCCTCAGGGACTAAATCTGTACCTCAAGCTTCTTCATCGAAGCAAATCCAGAAGAGGAAGGGAGACAAGGGGAAGGCTCCTGAACAAGCTGTCAAGGTAAGGGCAAGGCCAAGGTCGTGGCCGACAAAGGCAAATGCTTCCACTGCAATGCAGATGGTCATTGGAAGCGCAATTGTCCCCGTTACCTCACAGAGAAGAAGAGAGAAAAAGAAGGTAAATTCGATTTACTGGTACTAGAGACTTGTCTCGTAGAACATGATGAGTTTGCCTGGATACTGGATTCGGGAGCCACTAATCATGTTTGCTCTTCTTTTCAGGGAAATGATTTCCAGCAGCTGGCAGATGGTGAAATGACTCTCAAGGTTGGAACAGGAGAGGTCGTTTCAGCTCGTGCAGTGGGAGCATTCTTTAGAAATAAGTTTTTGATTTTAGAGAACTTGTTTTTGGTTCCTAGAATTAAAAGGAACCTTATTTCTTTTTCTGCTTTGTTAGAACAAGAATACTCTATTTCTTTTCAGCTTAATGAAGCAATTATTTCAAGAAATGGTATTTTTATATGTTCTGCTCAGCGTGAGAATAATTTATTTGTGTTAAGACCTACTGATGCTAAGGCTATTTTAAGTCATGAATTGTTTAAAACAGCCGAAACGCAAAACAAAAGGCAAAAGATTTCTCCTCTAAGTAACAATACGTATCTTTGGCACCTTCGTCTTGGTCATATTAACATCGATCGGATCGATCGTTTGGTTAAAAATGGACTTCTAACTGATATAGAAGATACATCTTTACCACCCTGTGAATCGTGTCTCGAGGGTAAAATGACCAAGAGGCCTTTTACTGGAAAAGGTTATAGGGCCAAAGAACCACTTGAACTGATACATTCGGATCTTTGTGGTCCAATGAATGTAAAGGCTCGAGGTGGTTATGAATATTTCATCTCTTTCATAGATGATTATTCTCGATACGGTTACTTATACCTGATAGGACATAAGTCTGAGGCTCTTGAAAAGTTCAAAGAGTTTAAGGCTGAGGTAGAAAACCTATTGGGTAAAACAATGAAAACGCTTCAATCAGATCCAGGTGGAGAGTATTTGGATCAACAATTTCAGGACTATATGATAGAACATGGAATCCAATCCCAACTCTCGGCACCTGGTACACCTCAGCAGAATGGTGTATCAGAAAGGAGAAATAGAACCTTGTTAGACATGGTTCGATCTATGATGAGCTATGCTCAGTTGCCTAGCTCGTTTTGGGGGTATGCAGTAGCGACTGCAGTACACATTCTTAACAACGTTCCCTCAAAGAGTGTTTCTGAAACTCCTTTTGAGTTATGGAAGGGGCGTAAACCTAGTTTGCGTTACTTCCGTATCTGGGGTTGTCCTGCACATGTGTTAGTGACTAATCCTAAGAAATTGGAACCACGTACGAGAATGTGCCAATTTGTTGGATACCCGAAAGAAACGAGAGGTGGTCTTTTCTACGACCCTCAAGGTAATAAAGTATTTGTATCGACAAATGCAACTTTCTTGGAGGAAGACCACATTCGAGATCATAAACCACGAAGTAAGTTAGTATTAGGAGAAGCTACAGAAGGATCAACAAGAGTTGTTGATGAATCTGGTCCTTCAACAAGAGTTGTTGGAGAATCCAGTTCCTCTCGTCAATCTAGTCCTCCTCACGTAGTGGGAGAGCTTCGACGCAGTGGGAAGGTTGTGATACAACCTAACCGCTACTTGGGTTTAACAGAAACACAAGTAGTCATACCTGATGACGGCACAGAAGATCCATTGTCTTATCGTCAGGCAATGAATGACGTAGATAAGGACGAGTGGGTCAAAGCTATGGACCTTGAGATGGAGTCTATGTACTTCAATCAAGTTTGGGAGCTTGTAGATCCACCTGAAGGGGTTAAACCCATTGGATGTAAATGGATCTATAAGAGGAAAAGAGATGCTGCTGGGAAAGTACAGACTTTCAAAGCGAGACTTGTAGCAAAGGGTTATACCCAACGAGAAGGGGTGGACTATGAAGAAACCTTTTCTCCAGTAGCTATGCTTAAGTCCATAAGAATTATCTTATCCATTGCCACGTTTTATGACTATGAAATATGGCAAATGGATGTCAAGACAGCTTTTTTGAATGGCAACCTTGACGAGAGTATTTTTATGTCTCAACCCGAAGGGTTCATAACCCAAGGTCAGGAGCAAAAGGTTTGTAAACTGAATCGATCCATTTATGGGTTGAAACAGGCCTCCAGATCTTGGAATATCAGATTTGATACAGCGATCAAATCTTTTGGCTTTGACCAGAATGTTTATGAGCCTTGTGTATACAAGAAAATCAACAAGAATAAAGTAGCTTTCCTCGTACTTTATGTTGACGACATCCTACTCATTGGGAATGATGTAGGGTATCTGTCTGACGTAAAAGAATGGTTGGCGGCCCAATTCCAAATGAAAGATTTGGGTGAGGCTCAGTATGTTCTTGGCATCCAGATTATTCGGGATAGAAAGAACAAAACGCTAGCTCTGTCTCAAGCAACGTATATCGACAAGATGTTGGCCCGATATTCGATGCAGAACTCCAAGAAGGGCTTGTTGCCTTTCAGGCATGGGGTTCACTTGTCTAAGGAATAGTCTCCTAAGACACCTCAAGAAGTTGAGGACATGAACGGATTCCCTACGCCTCTGCAGTGGGTAGCTTAATGTATGCCATGCTATGCACGAGGCCTGACATCTGTTATGCTGTAGGGATTGTCAGCAGATATCAGTCAAATCCAGGGTTAGACCACTAGACCGCCGTTAAAGGAATCCTCAAGTATCATAGGAGAACGAGGGACTACATGCTGGTGTTTGGGCCTAAAGAGTTGGTTCTCACTGGATACACCGACTCTGACTTCCAAACCGACAAGGATTCTAGGAAATCCACGTCAGGGTCAGTTTTCACCCTTAACTGGGGAGCTGTAGTTTGGAGAAGTATAAAGCAAGGATGCATAGCAGACTCCACGATGGAGGCTGAGTATGTAGCTGCTTGTGAAGCAGCGAAGGGAGCTGTTTGGCTAAGAAAGTTCTTGACAGATTTGGAAGTTGTTCCAAATATGAACTTGCCCATTACATTATACTGTGACAACAGTGGGGCTGTAGCCAATTCAAAGGAACCTCGCAGCCACAAACGAGGTAAACACATAGAGAGGAAGTATCATCTGATTCGGGAGATTGTGCAAAGAGGAGATGTGGTCGTGACCAAGATCGCTTCCGAGCACAACATTGCTGATCCGTTTACGAATTCCCTCTCGGCTAAAGTGTTCGAGGGTCATCTAGAAAGTCTAGGTCTGCGAGATATGTATAGAGCATAATCTAGGGCAAGTGGGAGATGTGTAATGGGTGTAAGGATGCCCTAGTTTATTGTATTTTGTATATTTACTTTTTATGTAATGTACAACATACATGTACCATTTCCAGCTTTGGATTATATTGTATATACTTTCCCTGTAACTTGAGTTTTAGTTCAAGTGGGAGTTTGTTGGGTTTTATGCCCTAAAACTCGTAGATAGTAAATGTACATTTGACCGAACATTAATAAAAGTGATGTATTATTCAATGTTTGTATGATATCTTGTCTTATTAACCCTAATCCAATAAACTAAACATCCAAGGCTAATAGAATGAGGCTTGAACTAGTATGTAGGGACATACGGGGTTCAATGTTCAAGTTTTAGCCTAAAGGGTTTGTAGTATAGGGATAAGGCTGGGTACCTTATCCTGGTGACACTATGGATACGGCCCACTTTGTATAATGATACAAACGCAATGATCCAACGCGTTCATGTATTTGACATGCGAGTGGGGGTATCCTGTGCAATGAGTTTGCACAAAGACCGGACCGCGAAATAGTTAACCACTAACTGTAACACCGTTAGTTAGCTCGGTTTCTATTTCACTAGGATGACCTAGGCAACTTGGCCTTAATCCTGAGTGGATTATGGACTCCTGTCCATGAGGGATTGTCCTTTGATTTGTACGGGTGAGAGTGGCCTATTCGCCGACTCAATAAGCCTATCATTTTGGGGACAAGACCGAGTGGGGAGCTGGGAACATAGTCTTACAAGATGAAATTCACTCCTTCCCGACTTTAGGGTAAGTAGAGGTGTGTTCCCTTAAGTGGTGACTCCGGGTCTTGAACAATGGGACCTACCCTCTCTATGGCACGAGAGGGACTTCTGTTTGATGGTTGGACCTCAAACAGGTTGTTCATTAGAGGAGCACTGGTACTTAAGGACCAAGAGGTAGCCCAGGGGTAAAACGGTAATTTGACCTAGCTGGGGTACGAACACACGTGAAGGGCTAACTTGCTGTTGACGGTAGATATCCGTGGACACAGAAATATATCTGCAGTGAGAAGAGTGCAACCGTGGTTCTTTAGTGGAGTGAACCACGGTTAACGAATATTGATTAATTTGGTTAATGAGTTTAGCCAATTAATCTCACATCGTTGGAGCTTCTGATCTGTAGGTCCATTAGGTCCCACCGGTAGCTCATTTAGGGTATCGAGGTAAATTTCTAAGGGAGATTTGAATATTCGAAAGGTGTTCGAATATTGGGTTAAAATATGAATATGATTCATATTAAAACTATAGGTTATAATTAATGTGCATTAATACTATATTTCAAAATTGATAGAAATATAATTAAATATGTGATATTTAATTATTGTATTAATTAATTGTTGGATTAATTAATTAATTGTTTTAATTTAATTCGATTAAATTTGATTTAATTGAATTTCATTAAAACTAAAGGTTAAAGTGGATATGTACATATAAATGTGATTTATATGGTTTTATTAAATTAAGGAGTTAATTTAATATTATTAATTAATTATTTTATTTTAATAATTAATTAATTACTCGATCAGTTGTTTAAACTGATTGAGTCTTCCACAATCCCAGCAACTGAAACGTTGAGGCAGAGAAGTTTCAGGGAAGTTACTCCCATCTGTTGCTTGATAGCAGTAGACTCTCCCTCATTTTGAAAGGTTCAGTTTTTTTTTTCTCAATCTCTCTCTCACTCTCTCATTCTCTCTGCAATTCTCTGAATACAGAAGAGAATTTCTCCCAAGAAATTCTTAGGCTTCCACCATCCTCCTCTTCACATAATCCCGTGAGATTACTGGTGAATCCTCGTGGTGGTGTTCGTGTGAGATTTGCAACAAAGAAAGATCTCTTGGGCTGCTGTATTTTCTGCATTCCGTTGGGGTTTTTGGCAAAACAATCAAGAACGTCTTCAAGAGTAAGTAGTTCTTGATCTTGGATCATTAGGATCCAATTCTAGATTAGATCTAGAATTTTTATTTATTTTTCCAGCATGCTCTCATGTATTTTACAGCATGTATATGTTTTCTTTCTGCTGTAAAATATTTATTTTTGCCAACGTATCGGTATTCCGATCATGGTTTGTTTTGGGAAAAGGTCTCTGATATGTTTCTGCTGCGCAAGGGCTTTTATCCCTTCAATCGAATCCTATGATCAGGCCCTCCGAAGGGATGGTTGCTCCAGGGCAACACGCAGGCGGATCAGGTACCTTATCCATAGTGTCACCAGGATAAGGTACCTAGCCTTATCCCTAACGTTTCCGCTGTATTTTCTGCATTCCGTTGGGGTTTTTGGCAAAACAATCAAGAACGTCTTCAAGGGTAAGTAGTTCTTGATCTTGGATCATTAAGATCCTTCCTAGATTAGATCTAGGATGTTTTTAATTTTTATAAAGCATGTTTTATATAGTTTTACAGCATGATTTAAGTATGTTGTTCTTGCTGTAAAATGCCTTTGCAAATTGTATCGGTATTTTGATCTTAAGAAAACACGGTATGGTTTTATGATCGTTTCCGATGCGTTGGGGCTTTATCCCTACAATTGGTATCAGAGCCATCTCTGTGTTTTTTCTTAGGGTTTAAAATTTGCAATTTGCTGTCATGGTGGGATTAAATGCATTATGAATGTTTTATAATTTGCTATGAACTGTTTAGGTTTAATTGGCCATTAATTTATGTTATTTTGATACGATCAAATGTAAGGGCCCCTGTGTTTTGGGCATTTATTCATAAATTTGGAGTCTGTAAGTCCGGGTCTAGTTTAGGCATGAATATCTGTGAAGAACTCGATAAAATTTGAGGCCAATTGGGAGAAGACAGTCGCTGTTTTGCCCAGAAAACTACTCCAGACGCATAAGCGTCGAGACACTAGGCGTTAAGCGTCTCGACGCTATCGCGATTTCATGCTGCGGACGGGTTGAAATCTAGTCAGCGTCGGGACGCTGTCACGATTTCGTGCGGCAGTTCGTTATTTACGTGGAGACGTGAGAAGAAACCCTAATTGCTGGTTCGGTTCGCGTGAATGGGTTGAGCTGGGACCGGTTTGGTCCGGTTCGATCCGTTTTTGGTTCGGTTCGGGTTCTTCAAGGTCGGTTCGAAGCGGTTCGGGTCTGTTCATGCTTGTTGGTCCGGTTTTGAAGCTGCAGACTCTTGTAATAGGATAGATTATTTGCTTTCTTAGTGTAATTAAGCTTTATTTTATCCTAGGGGCCAATTAAACCGGTTCATTAGCTATTTAAATGCTTTGTGGATGACATTTAAATATTAATCCCACCTTAGGTTATAAAGCATGCTCTTGCATTATGTATGTTATAATTTGATTATGATGTATGGAATAATGCATGGTTTTTTTTTCATGATTTAATTTATATATAGTTGAGTTATATAATAATCATGAAAAAGGGATAGCATGATGCATGCAATTACATAGTTTTAATATAAGAGTTATATTGAAAATGAATTGTTTGCAGCATCCTACTTTGGTTTTCCATTTTTGTCAATAATTAATTGTTAATTTATTAAAATGGAAATCAAGTTGCATTGAGCATGAAACATCCATAGGTTAATATAAAAGTTATATTAATTTTCATGCAATGCAAAAAGTATATAGTTTATATTTGATTAATTCGAATATGATTGTTAATTAAATTAAACTATAGTATGCATGATTATAGGGCTAATAATTAAAATTTTGAAATAGTTTAAAATTTATGATTAGAAACCGTCAATCTATAATCAAGATATGCATGCTCACATAGGATCTTAGGTTAAAATGAATTAATTTTAATGAGTTAAAATTAATTAGACCTAAGATCATTTTCTAATAGGATTAGAAATTCTTACTTAGTTTTAAAATAGTTTTAATAAACTAAGTAGGACAACATTCCTATGACTATAAGGGAACTCTACCAGTGAAGTTCTGTCTAAGGATTGGGGGTATTTAAGTTGACGGTATACGGAACACCTCCTACCTGGGAACTGATCTGGAACACCGGAGTTGAATTAGTCACAGGTTAATGTTAGAATAATGTCGCTAGGTAAATTAAATTTGTTTAATACACCTAGACATTAGGTCTTATTATAATAGTTATAATAGGACTAGACTTAGATAAATGACTTAGCCGGATTTATCTAGGTCTAATAAAACCCTAAAATATCCGATAGGTTACTTTAGTGGGAGGAAAATTACAAAACTTGATTTAAATTGAGTTTTGCTCCTACGTCCCTCTATAGTTCACACCGTGAGATCCATGCTCGGCTTCGTGTCGTCGTAGAGCGGCCTCCCTTCGGAGAGTGTTTGCATGGGTCAATACCAAGGTGAATGGGGAAAGTAACTATAGTAAGTGGGAGCGGGACGCGTGTCAACGTATCCTTCGGTCTCCACCCCTAGGTCACAACGTGAGATTCCTATGATCCGCCTGCGTGTTGCCCTGGAGCAACCATCCCTTCGGAAGGCCTGATCATAGGATTCGGAACACCGTGAACTCCTGAATAGGATAGGATCGCTTAGGCTAATTACCAACAGTTGTCTTTCCTAACGGTAGCCTGTTGGTTCGTGCCTCTGAGATCTGAAAGTGGGAGGGTAACACTTACGGGGAGGAGTTAATTTGTTAACAAATCCTTGACCGAACAACTGTGGTTAATATCTAATGGAATATGAGTTATTCTGGTATTAGAAATTGACTGAGAAGAGTCTCATTTTAGAGGAGGAACAACTGATCACCCTTCGGTGGCTGTTCTTCTAAACCTCTAAAGCATCGTTGCGAAACACAATCATAGTTTTATTAGGGTTCTTTGATTGCTTGTTTGCAAAATTGATTGGATGTATGCAATTGTTTGTATTGCTTGTGTGATGGGTTAAGGCAAAGATAACTAATACGGTCAATTGTTAGTTTTTTCAGCAATGTCTTCCTCTATTATCTCCTTGCTTAAAAACGAACAACTAACGGGCGAAAATTTTCCACAATGGAAATCGAATCTAAATACCATTCTCGTGGTAGAGGATCTAAGGTTCGTCTTAACAGAGGAATGTCCTCCCGTTCCCCCTCGCACTGCCATTCAGGCAGTAAAGGATGCCCATGAACGCTGGACTAAGGCCAATGAAAAGGTCAAAGTCTATATACTGGTCAGCTTGTCTGAAGTGTTGGCCAAGCGTTATGAAAATGTGGAAACTGCCAGGGAGATTATGAATTCCCTGCAGGAGATGTTTGGACTCCCGTCCTATCAGCTCCACCACGATGCCTTGAAGAACGTCTTCAATGCCAAGATGCAGGAAGGTCAATCTGTTCGGGAACATGTCCTGGACATGATTAACCAGTTCAATATAGCTGAGGCAAATGGCGGGGTAGTTTGTGAGCGCAGTCAGGTTGCGTTCATCCTTCACTCGCTCCCAGCGAGCTATCTGTCTTTCAGGACGAACGCGAGCATGAATAAGATTCAGTTCAACCTGACTACCCTCCTCTCGGAGTTACAGATTTATGAGTCCTTGCAGAAGAGCAAGGGCAAAAATGTGGTAAAAGGAGAGGCCAATGTGGCCCATTCCAAAAAGAAGTTCCTGAAGGGTTCATCCTCAGGGACTAAATCTGTACCTCAGGCTTCTTCATCGAAGCAAATCCAGAAGAGGAAGGGAGACAAGGGGAAGGCTCCTGCACAAGCTGTGCAAGGTAAGGGCATGGCCAAGGTCGTGGCCGACAAAGGCAGATGCTTCCACTGCAATGCAGATGGTCATTGGAAGCGCAACTGTCCCCGTTACCTCGCAGAGAAGAAGAGAGAAAAAGAAGGTAAATTCGATTTACTGGTATTAGAGACTTGTCTCGTTGATCATGATGAGTTTGCCTGGATATTGGATTCGGGAGCCACTAATCATGTTTGCTCTTCTTTTCAGGGAAATGATTTCCAGCAGCTGGCAGATGGTGAAATGACTCTCAAGGTTGGAACAGGAGAGGTCGTTTCAGCTCGTGCAGTGGGAGCTGCAAAATTATTCTTTAGAAATAAGTTTTTGATTTTAGAGAACTTGTTTTTGGTTCCTAGAATTAAAAGGAACCTTATTTCTGTTTTTGCTTTGTTAGAACAAGAATACTCTATTTATTTTCAGCTTAATGAAGCAATAATTTCAAGAAATGGTATTTTTATATGTTCTGCTCAGCGTGAGAATAATTTTTTTGTGTTAAGACCTACTGATGCTAAGGCTATTTTAAGTCATGAAATGTTTAAAACAGCCGAAACGCAAAACAAAAGGCAAAAGATTTCTCCTCAAAGTAACAATACGTATCTTTGGCACCTTCGTCTAGGTCATATTAACATCGATCGGATCGATCGTTTGGTTAAAAATGGACTTCTAACTGATTTAGAAGATACATCTTTACCACCCTGTGAATCGTGTCTCGAGGGTAAAATGACCAAGAGGCCTTTTAATGGAAAAGGTTATAGGGCTAAAGAACCACTTGAACTGATACATTCGGATCTTTGTGGTCCAATGAATGTAAAGGCTCGAGGTGGTTTTGAATATTTCATCTCTTTCATAGATGATTATTCACGATACGGTTACTTAAACCTGATGGGCCATAAGTCTGAGGCTCTTGAAAAGTTCAAAGAGTTTAAGGCTGAGGTAGAAAACCTGTTGGGTAAAACAATCAAAACGCTTCGATCAGATCGAGGTGGAGAGTATTTGGACCAAAGATTCCAGGACTATATGATAGAACATGGAATTCAATCACAACTCTCAGCACCTGGTACACCTTAGCAGAATGGTGTATCAGAAAGGAGAAATAGAACCTTATTAGACATGGTTCGATCTATGATGAGCTATGCTCAATTGCCTAGCTCGTTTTGGGGGTATGCAGTAGAGACTGCAGTACATATTCTTAACAGTGTTCCCTCAAAAAGTGTTTCTGAAACTCCTTTTGACTTATGGAAGGGGCGTAAACCTAGTTTGCGTTACTTCCGTATCTGGGGTTGTCCTGCACATGTGTTAGTGACTAATCCTAAGAAATTGGAACCACGTACGAGAATGTGCCAATTTGTTGGATACCCGAAAGAAACGAGAGGTGGTCTTTTCTACGACCCTCAAGATAATAAAGTATTTGTATCGACAAATGCAACTTTCTTGGAGGAAGACCACATTCGAGATCATAAACCACGAAGTAAGTTAGTATTAGGAGAAGCTACAGAAGGATCAACAAGAGTTGTTGATGAATCTGGTCCTTCAACAAGAGTTGTTGGAGAATCCAGTTCCTCTCGTCAATCTAGTCCTCCTCACGTAGTGGGAGAGCTTCGACGCAGTGGGAGGGTTGTGATACAACCTAACCGCTACTTGGGTTTAACAGAAACACAAGTAGTCATACCTGATGACGGCACAGAAGATCCATTGTCTTATCGTCAGGCAATGAATGACGTAGATAAGGACGAGTGGGTCAAAGCTATGGACCTTGAGATGGAGTCTATGTACTTCAATCAAGTTTGGGAGCTTGTAGATCCACCTGACGGGGTTAAACCCATTGGATGTAAATGGATCTATAAGAGGAAAAGAGATGCTGCTGGGAAAGTACAGACTTTCAAAGCGAGACTTGTAGCAAAGGGTTATACCCAACGAGAAGGGGTGGACTATGAAGAAACCTTTTCTCCAGTAGCTATGCTTAAGTCCATAAGAATTATCTTATCCATTGCCACGTTTTATGACTATGAAATATGGCAAATGGATGTCAAGACAGCTTTTTTGAATGGCAACCTTGACGAGAGTATTTTTATGTCTCAACCCGAAGGGTTCATAACCCAAGGTCAGGAGCAAAAGGTTTGTAAACTGAATCGATCCATTTATGGGTTGAAACAGGCCTCCAGATCTTGGAATATCAGATTTGATACAGCGATCAAATCTTTTGGCTTTGACCAGAATGTTTATGAGCCTTGTGTATACAAGAAAATCAACAAGAATAAAGTAGCTTTCCTCGTACTTTATGTTGACGACATCCTACTCATTGGGAATGATGTAGGGTATCTGTCTGACGTAAAAGAATGGCTGGCGGCCCAATTCCAAATGAAAGATTTGGGTGAAGCTCAGTATGTTCATGGCATCCATATTATTCGGGATAGAAAGAACAAAACGCTAGTTCTGTCTCAAGCAACGTATATCGACAAGATGTTGGCCCGATATTCGATGCAGAACTCCAAGAAGGGCTTGTTGCCTTTCAGGCATGGGGTTCACTTGTCTAAGGAACAGTCTCCTAAGACACCTCAAGAAGTTGAGGACATGAGACGGATTCCCTACGCCTCTGCAGTGGGTAGCTTAATGTATGCCATGCTATGCACGAGGCCTGACATCTGTTATGCTGTAGGGATTGTCAGCAGATATCAGTCAAATCCAGGGTTAGACCACTGGACCGCCGTTAAAGGAATCCTCAAGTATCTTAGGAGAACGAGGGACTACATGCTGATGTTTGGGGCTAAAGAGTTGGTTCTCATTGGATACACCGACTCTGACTTCCAGACTGACAAGGATTCTAGGAAATCCACGTCAGAGTCAGTTTTCACCCTTAACGGGGGAGCTGTAGTTTGGAGAAGTATAAAGCAAGGATGCATAGAAGACTCCACAATGGAAGCTGAGTCAGTAGCTGCTTGTGAAGCAGCGAAGGAAGCTGTTTGGCTAAGGAAGTTCTTGAAAGATTTGGAAGTTGTTCCAAATATGAACTTGCCCATTACGTTATACTGTGACAACAGTGGGGCTGTAGCCAATTCAAAAGAACCTCGGAGCCACAAACGAGGTAAACACATAGAGAGGAAGTATCATCTGATTCGAGAGATTGTGCAACGAGGAGATGTGGTCGTGACCAAGATCGCTTCCGAGCACAACATTGCTGATCCGTTTACGAAGGCCCTCTCGGCTAAAGTGTTCGAGGGTCATCTAGAAAGTCTAGGTCTGCGAGATATGTATATAGCGTAATCTAGGGCAAGTGGGAGATGTGTAATGGGTGTAAGGATGCCCTAGTTTATTGTATTTTGTATATTTACTTTTTATGTAATGTACAACATACATGTACCATTTCCAGCTTTGGATTATATTGTATATACTTTCCCTGTAACTTGAGTTTTAGTTCAAGTGGGAGTTTGTTGGGTTTTATGCCCTAAAACTCGTAGATAGTAAATGTACATTTGACCGAACATTAATAAAAGTAATGTATTATTCAATGTTTGTATTATATCTTGTCGTATTAACCCTAATCCAATAAACTAAACATCCAAGGCTAATAGAATGAGCCTTGGACTAGTATGTAGGGACATACGGGGATCAATGTTCAAGTTTTAGCCTAAAGGGTCTGTAGTATAGGGATAAGGCTGGGTACCTTGTCCTGGTGACACTATGGATACGGCCCGCTTTGTATATTGATACAAACGTAGTGATCCAACGCGTTCATGTAGTTGACATGCGAGTGGGAGTATCCTGTGCAATGAGTTTGCACAAAGACCGGATCGCGAAATAGTTAACCACTAACTGTAACACCGTTAGTTAGCTCGGTTTCTATTTCACTAGGATGACCTAGGCAACTTGGCCTTAATCCTGAGTGGATTATGGACTCCTGTCCATGAGGGATTGTCCTTTGATTTGTACGGGTGAGAGTGGCCTGTTCGCCGACTCAATAAGCCTACCATTTTGGGGACAAGACCGAGTGGGGAGCTGGGAACGTAGTCTTACAAGATGGAATTCACTCCTTCCCGATTTTAGGGTAAGTAGAGGTGTGTTCTCTTAAGTGGTGTCTCCAGGTCTTGAACAATGGGCCCTACCCTCTTTATGGCACGAGAGGGATTTCTGTTTGTTGGTTGGACCTCAAACAGGTTGTTCATTAGAGGAGCACTGGTACTTAAGGACCAAGAGGTAGCCCAGGGGTAAAACGGTAATTTGACCTAGATGGGGTACGAACACACGTGAAGGTCTAACTTGCTGTTGACGGTCGATATCCGTGGACACAGAAATACATCTGCAGTGAGAAGAGTGCAGCTGTGGTTCTTTAGTGGAGTGAACCACGGTTAACGAATATTGATTAACTTGGTTAATGAGTTTAGCCAATTAATCTCATATCGTTTTAGCTTCTGATCTGTAGGTCCATTAGGTCCCACCGGTAGCTCTACAAGGGCGTTGAGGTAAAATTCTAAGGGGAATGGACCATTCGAAGGTGTTCGAATGTTAAGTTTAAAATATGAATTTGATTCATAATGAAACTATAGGTTAAAAATTAATGTGCATTGGATGTACATTAATACTATAGTTTTATGAGAGAGAATAATAATTGAATATATGATATTCAATTTTATTATTTTATAATTAATTAATTGATTTAGTTTAATTGAATTTGATTTAATTAAACTATAGGTTAAAGAGGGATATTAATTTGAATGGGATTTAAATTAATGTTATTTTAATTAATTATGATTAATTAAAAAGTAATTAATTATAATTAAAATTACTTTTTGATTTTAATTTATAATTAATTAAAATATCAGGTAACTGATTAATCAGTTACCTGATGTTATGCGTGCAATTGCCCTATTTTTCCTCTCCTGATCGATAGGTAAAAAGGTATGGGACTTGGTCAGTTGGACAAAAGCTTTACTCACGCAATCTCTCCCTCTCTCACGTTCTCTCAATCTCCCTCTCTGTGAGTTAGAAATTTTACCAGAGAAACCTTAGAGATTTGGTTCCCACAAGCCACTCAACCTTTATCCCTAAGAGAATACCGGTGCAACCTCCGTGGTGGTGTTCAAGGCTAATTTACAGCAAAGAAAGGAGTTATTCGCTGCTGTATTTTTGAGGAATCAAAGGTTTTTGGTGAGATTTTGTCAAGAAAAACTACAAAGGTATGAGTTTCTTGATCTTGGATCATTATGATCCGTTTTTCCTAGATTAGATCTAGGATTTATTTACTGTAAAGCATGTTTTTCATACTGTTTTGAGCATAAATATGTGATATTTTCTGCTGTGTATGTTCCTAACGTATCGGTATTTTAATCCGACTTAAAATTAGAGTTATGGTTCGAACATATAAAACTCGTATATACACAATTGAAGGGTTAAAATCCCTTTGGCAGCGGAAGCAAACAAGACCAATCTCGAATTAATTTTCAATTTTAGAAAAACTGGTACGTTGGCAACAAGAATTACAGAAACTAATTTCTATAAAAATGATTAAGCATGCTATTAAAATCTAAAACTATTTTAGATATCGAAACCTTACTTGAATTTGGAGCAAACTGCACTATGCTCCAATTCGCGTTCTTCTTCCTCCCAATGGACACCACCATCACGGATCACCTACTATCCTCTAGGATCGCTGAGATATGGCTTGTGAGATATGGCTTAGGGTATACACAAGGTTCATCAACGTTCTGGTCAAAGCCAAAAGATTTGATCGCTGTATCAAATCTGATATTCCAAGATCTGGAGGCCTGTTTCAACCCATAAATGGATCGATTCAGTTTACAAACCTTTTGCTCCTGACCTTGGGTTATGAACCCTTCGGGCTGAGACATATAAATACTCTCGTCAAGGTTGCCATTCAAAAAAGCTGTATTGACATCCATTTGCCATATTTCATAGTCATAAAACGCGGCAATGGATAAGAGAATTCTTATGGACTTAAGCATAGCAACTGGAGAAAAGGTTTCTTCATAGTCCACCCCTTCTCGTTGGGTATAACCCTTTGCTACAAGTCTCGCTTTGAAAGTCTGTACTTCCCCAGCAGCATCTCTTTTCCTCTTATAGATCCATTTACACCCAATGGGTTTAACCCCTTCAGGTGGATCTACAAGCTCCCAAACTTGATTGAAGTACATAGACTCCATCTCAAGGTCCATAGCTTTGACCCACTCGTCCTTATCTACGTCATTCATTGCCTGACGATAAGACAATGGATCTTCTCTGCGAGGTAACGGGGACAGTTGCGCTTCCAATGACCATCTGCATTGCAGTGGAAGCATCTGCCTTTGTCGGTTACGACCTTGGCCTTGCCCTTACCTTGCACAGCTTGTGCAGGAGCCTTCCCCTTGTCTCCCTTCCTCTTCTGGATTTGCTTCGATGAAGAAGCTTGAGGTACAGATTTAGTCCCTGAGGATGAACCCTTCAGGAACTTCTTTTTGGAATGGGCCACATTGGCCTCTCCTTTTGCCACATTTTTGCCCTTGTTTTTCTGCAAGGACTCATAAATCTGTAACTCCGAGAGGAGGGTAGTCAGGTTGAACTGAATCTTATTCATGCTCGCGTTCGTCCTGAAAGACAGATAGCTCGCTGGAAGCGAGTGAAAGATGAACGCAACCTGACTTCTCTCGCAGACTACCTCGCCATTTGCCTCAGCAATATTGAACTGGTTAATCATGTCCAGGACGTGTTCCCGAACAGATTGACCTTCCTGCATCTTGGCATTGAAGACGTTCTTCAAGGCATCGTGGTGGAGCTGATAGGACGGGAGTCCAAACATCTCCTGCAGGGAATTCATAATCTCCCTGGCAGTTTCCACATTTTCATAACGCTTGGCCAACACTTCAGACAAGCTGACCAGTATATAGACTTTGACCTTTTCATTGGCCTTAGTCCAGCGTTCATGGGCATCCTTTACTGCCTGAATGGCAGTGCGAGGGGGAACGGGAGGACATTCCTCTGTTAAGACGAACCTTAGATCCTCTACCACGAGAATGGTATTTAGATTCGATTTCCATTGTGGAAAATTTTCGCCCGTTAGTTGTTCGTTTTTAAGCAAGGAGATAATAGAGGAAGACATTGCTGAAAAAACAAACAATTGACCGTATTAGTTATCTTTGCCTTAACCCATCACACAAGCAATACAAACAATTGCATACATCCAATCAATTTTGCAAACAAGCAATCAAAGAACCCTAATAAAACTATGATTGTGTTTCGCAACGATGCTTTAGAGGTTTAGAAGAACAGCCACCGAAGGGTGATCAGTTGTTCCTCCTCTAAAATGAGACTCTTCTCAGTCAATTTCTAATACCAGAATAACTCATATTCCATTAGATATTAACCACCGTTGTTCGGTCAAGGATCTGTTAACAAATTAACTCCTCCCCGTAAGTGTTACCCTCCCACTTTCAGATCTCAGAGGCACGGACCAACAGGCTACCGTTAGGAAAGACAACTGTTGGTAATTAGCCTAAGCGATCCTATCCTATTCAGGAGTTCACGGTGTTCCGAATCCTATGATCAGGCCCTCCGAAGGGATGGTTGCTCCAGGGCAACACGCAGGCGGATCATAGGACTCTCACAGTGTGACCTAGGGGTGGAGACCAAAGGATACGTTGACACGCGTCCCGCTCCCACTTACTATAGTTACTTTCCCCATTCACCTTGGTATTGACCCATGCAAACACTTTCCGAAGGGAGGCCGCTCTACGACGACACGAAGCCGAGCATGGATCTCACGGTGTGAACTAAACAGGGACGTAGGAGCAAAACTCGATTTAAATCAAGTTTTGTAATTTTCCTCCCACTAAAGTAACGTATCAGATATTTTAGGGTTTGATTAGACCTAGATAAATCCGGCTAAGTCATTTATCTAAGTCTAGTCCTATTATAACTATTACAATAAGACCTAATGTCTAGGTGTATTAAACAAATTTAATTTACCTAGCGACATTATTCTAACATTAACCTGTGACTAATTCAACTCCGGTGTTCCAGATCAGTTCCCAAGTAGGAGGTGTTCCGTATACCGTCAACTTAAATACCCCCAATCCTTAGACAGAACTTCACTGGTAGAGTTCCCTTATAGTCATAGGAATGTTGTCCTACTTAGTTCATTAAAACTATTTTAAAACTAAGTAAGAATTTCTAATCCTATTAGAAAATGATCTTAGGTCTAATTAATTTTAACTCATTAAAATTAATTCATTTTAACCTAAGATCCTATGTGAGCATGCATATCTTGATTATAGATTGACGGTTTCTAATCATAAATTTTAAACTATTTCAAAATTTTAATGATTAGCCCTATAATCATGCATACTATAGTTTAATTTAATTAACAATCATATTCGAATTAATCAAATATAAACTATATACTTTTGCATTGCATGAAAATTAATATAACTTTTATATTAACCTATGGATGTCTCATGCTCAATGCAACTTGATTTCCATTTTAATAAATTAACAATTAATTATTGCCAAAAATGGAAAATCAAATTAGCATGCTGCAAACAATTTATTTTTAATATAACTCTTATATTAAAACTATGTAGTTGCATGCATCATACTTTTCCATTTTCATGAATTTAATATAACTCAACTATATATTAAATCAATCATGAAAATCCATGCATTATTCCATACATCATAATCATATTATAACATACATAATGCATGAGCATGCTTTATATCGTAAGGTGGGATTAAAATTTAAATGACATCCACAAAGCATTTAAATAGCGAATAAACCGGTTTAATTGGCCCCTAGGATAATTAAAGCAAAAATTACTCTAATTAAAGCTTTAATACTATCCTATTACATAAAATACAGCTCCACAATTGGTCTAGAATCCACGAACCGACCCGAACCGCTTCGAACCGACCTTGAAAATCTCGAACCGCCCAAACATCGGGTTGAACCGGACCAAACCGGTCCCATCTCAACCCAAACCGCACGAACCGGACCGCCCATTAGGGTTTCAGCGCACGTCTCCACGAAGGCTGAACTGCCGCACGAAATCGCGACAGCGTCGAGACGCTAAAGGCATAGCGTCCCGACGCTGGCGCGATTTCAACCGTTCGCTGGGTGAAATCGCGACAGCGTCGAGACGCTGTAGGCCAAGCGTCCCGACGCTGTTGCGTCTGGAGCTCGATTTTGGGCAAAAAACAGCGGCTGAACAATTCCAATTGGCCTCGATTGATACCGTGTTCTTCACCAATCTTCAACCTATTCTAGACCCGGACTGTACAGACTCGATTTTATGAATTAATGCCCAAAAACACAGGGGCCTTTACAATTGATCGCATCAAAAATTCATAAAATCTATGGCCAATTTAAACCTAAACAGTTTATCGCAAATTAATACATACATTATGCAAATCCCACCTTAAAACCAACGCAAATTCCAGATCAAGGTTTAAGAATTTGAGATGGCTCTGATACCAATTGAAGGGATAAAAGCCCTTGCGCAGCGGAAACATATCAGAGACCTTTTCCCAAAACAAACCATGATCGGAATACCGATACGTTGGCAAAAATAAATATTTTACAGCAGAAAGAAAACATATACATGCTGTAAAATACATAAGAGCATGCTGGAAAAATAAATAAAAATTCTAGATCTAATCTAGAATTGGATCCTAATGATCCAAGATCAAGAACTACTTACCCTTGAAGACGTTCTTGATTGTTTTGCCAAAAACCCCAACGGAATGCAGAAAATACAGCAGCCCAAGAGATCTTTCTTTGTTGCAAATCTCACACGAACACCACCACAAGGATTCACCAGTAATCTCACGGGATTATGTGAAGAGGAGGATGGTGGAAGCCTAAGAATTTCTTGGGAGAAATTCTCTTCTGTATTCAGAGAATTGCAGAGAGAATGAGAGAGTGAGAGAGAGATTGAGAAAAAAAAACTGAACCTTTCAAAATGAGGGAGAGTCTACCGCTATCAAGCAACAGATGAGAGTAACTTCCCTGAAACTTCTCTGCCTCAACGTTTCAGTTGCTGGGATTGTGGAAGACTCAATCAGTTTAAACAACTGATTGAGTAATTAATTAATTATGAAAATAAAATAATTAATTAATAATATTAAATTAACTCCTTAATTTAATAAAACCATATAAATCACATTTATATGTACATATCCACTTTAACCTATAGTTTTAATGAAATTCAATTAAATCAAATTTAATCGAATTAAATTAAAACAATTAATTAATTAATCCAACAATTAATTAACACAATAATTAAATATCACATATTTAATTATATTTCTCTCAATTTTGAACTATAGTATTAATGCACATCTAATGCACATTAATTATAACCTTTAGTTTTAATATGAATCATATTCATATTTTAACCCAATATTCGAACACCGTTCTGAAGGGATAAAAGCCCCACGCAGCGGAAAGTATTACCGAACCTACTCAGAGTCTTAGATTCTAATTGAAATACCAATACAATTTGCAAAATATTACAGCAATAAATCTATATTTAATGGGCTGTACATAGGCTATAAACATGCTAAAAGATCAACTAGATTGATCCTAGTGATCAAGGATTTCATAGAAAACTTACTTTTGTAGAAAGTCTTGATCAATTCCCCTTTTCTTGCCAATAAGATTGAAAATGCAGCAACCCTCTTGTGCGAACACCACCAATCGGCTACACCGGTATATCTCTAAGACTTCTTGAAGCAGGAGACTTGTGGGAGTCTTTTGGGAGAGATCTCTGAGAGAAGGAGAGACAATGGGATACCTTTCACCCCACCCCAGGGGTCCTATATATAGGTAAAGGCCAAGACCTTTTCCTAATAGGAAAAGGTCTAGGAATAAGTTCAAATCTATTATCTAAACAATATCTAATTTTAATAATTAATTAATTCCATAATTAATTAATTACCCAATTAAATATCACATATTTAATCTTAGGGATTTTATTAAAATTAAAATTAATATGAATCTAATTCATATTAAATTTATTTGAACTCTTTCAAATATTTTCTTTCCTAATAGGAAAAGGTCTCTAATTTTAATAAATAATTAATTAATTCCATGATTAATTAATTACCCAATTAAATATCATATATTTAATCTTAGGGATTTTATTAAAATTAATATGAATCCAATTCATATTAAATTTATTTGAACTCTTTCAAACATTTTCTCTCAAGAATTAATTTTTGAAATTAATTCAAAAATTATATTATAAAGTTTCATAAACTTTATATTATAATGCATCAATATACATTATACGATTTCCCAAATAAATTGAACACTTTCAATTTACAATTTATATTTGTTTTCTTCAAGTCTTTTTACGAGCTACCAGTGGGACCTAATGGACCTACAGATCAGAAGCTCCAACGATACGAGACTAATCGGCTTAAACTCATTAACCAAGTTAGTCTCCATTCGTTAACTGTGGGTCATTCCACTAAAGACCCTCAGCTGCACTCTTCTCACTGCAGAATATTTCTGTGTCCACGGATATCGACCAATACTACAAGTCAGTCCTTCACGTGTGTTCGTATCCCAGCTGGGTCAAATTACCGTTTTACCCCTGGTTTACATCTTTGTCCTTAAGTCCCCAGTGCTCCTCTAATGAACAACCTGTTTGAGGTCCAACCAACAAACAGAAGTCCCTCTCGTGCCATAGAGAGGGTTGGGCCCATTGTTCAAGTCCCGGAGACACCACTTAAGGGAACACACCTCTACTTACCCTAGAATCGGGAAGGAGTGAATTCCATCTTGTGTGATTATGTTCCCAGCTCCCCACTCGGTATTGTCCCCAAAATGGTAGGCTTATTGAGTCGGCGTGCTGGCCACTCTCACCCATACAAATCAAAGGACAACTCCTCGTGAACAGGAGTCCATAATCCACTCAGGATTGAGACTGAGTTGTCTAGGTCATCCTAGTGAAATAGAAACCAAGCCAACTAACGGTGTTACAGTTAGTGGTTAACTATTTCGCGGTCCGGTCTTATGCAAACTCATTGCATAGGATACCCCCACTCGCATGTCAACTACATGAACGCGTTGGATCATAGCGTTTGTATCATAATACAAAGCGGGCCGTATCCATAGTGTCACCAGGATAAGGTACCCAGCCTTATCCCTATACTATAGACCTTTTAGGTTGTTACTTGAACATCGATCCCCGTATGTCCCCACATACTAGTTCAAGTTACATAAACAACCTTGGATCTTAGTTTATTGGATTTGGGTCAAATAGTGCAATATTTAACAATAACATTTTATTGCAGAAACTAAATAACACTTTATTAAATACAAGTATAAAATTTGTATACATTCATTATCTACGAGTTTTAGGGCATAAAACCCAACACGTTCGAATATTCAAATCTCCCTTAGAAATTTACCTCGACACTCTAAATGAGCTACCGGTGGGACCTAATGGACCTAGAGATCAGAAGCTCCAACGATGTGAGATTAATTGGCTAAACTCATTAACCAAATTAATCAATATTCGTTAACCGTGGTTCACTCCACTAAAGAACCACGGCTACACTCTTCTCACTGCAGATATATTTCTGTGTCCACGGATATCGACCGTCAACAGCAAGTTAGCCCTTCACGTGTGTTCGTACCCCAGCTAGGTCAAATTACTGTTTTACCCCTGGGCTACCTCTTGGTCCTTAAGTACCAGTGCTCCTCTAATGAACGACCTGTTTGAGGTCCAACCATCAAACAGAAGTCCCTCTCGTGCCATAGAGAGGGTAGGGCCCATTGTTCAAGACCCGGAGTCACCACTTAAGGGAACACACCTCTACTTACCCTAAAGTCGGGAAGGAGTGAATTCCATCTTGTAAGACTATGTTTCCAGCTCCCCACTCGGTCTTGTCCCCAAAATGATAGGCTTATTGAGTCGGCGAATAGGCCACTCTCACCCGTACAAATCAAAGGACAATCCCTCATGGACAGGAGTCCATAATCCACTCAGGATTAAGGCCAAGTTGCCTAGGTCATCCTAGTGAAATAGAAACCGAGCTAACTAACGGTGTTACAGTGAGTGGTTAACTATTTCGCGGTCCGGTCTTTGTGCAAACTCATTGCACAGGATACCCCCACTCGCATGTCAACTACATGAACGCGTTGGATCATTGCGTTTGTATCATTATACAAAGTGGGCCGTATCCATAGTGTCACCAGGATAAGGTACCCAGCCTTATCCCTATACTACTGACCCTTTAGGCTAAAACTTGAACATTGATCCCCGTATGTCCCTACATACTAGTTCAAGCCTCATTCTATTAGCCTTGGATGTTTAGGTTATTGGATTAGGGTTAATAAGACAAGATATAATACAAACATTGAATAATACATCACTTTTATTAATGTTCGGTCAAATGTACATTTACTATCTACGAGTTTTAGGGCATAAAACCCAACACTTCATTCCTGTTAAACCAATCTTCCTGTATACAGAATAGGGCATTAAATTTATACTAGCACCTAGATCACACAAGGCCCTATTGAAAGATACTTCTCCTATGGTGCAGCGAATGGTAAAACTCCCTGGATCTTTTTGTTTAGAAGGCATCTTTCCAGAAACTATGGTACTACTACTTTCAGACAATTTAAAAACTTCTCTTTTCAAACTTTTCTTCCTAGAAAGCGTTTCTTTCATGAATTTCCCATAATTAGGCATGTTACACAAAGCATCTACCAAGGGAATATTCACAGACAATTTTTTAAACATTTCAAGGAATTTTTGAAACTGCTCATCTAATTTAACATTTTTAAAGCGTTGAGGAAAAGGTAACTCCCTGTAATCAAAGGTTGGACATTCGCCCCTCCGCTTGGGCGGGTTGATGTGCGAACCTTTGTCATGGTTGTTGCATGGAACCACTTCTTCCTTGTTCAGTTTCTTGTCATGCCTTTCATCCTTTTCTTTTCCTGCAAAAGAGTTAGAAAAACCACAATTCAAATTAATAGAGTTAGGAGGATGTTGGGACCTTTCAGAGGAGGCTTTTTGTGCCTCAGCCCTTTCATCTTCATCCTTGCTCTTTTCTTCTTCCTTCTTCTTTTCTGAACTGATCTCCAGCTTCCTACCACTTCTTAGTGTCACCATCTTGCACTGCTCTCTTGGGTTAGGTTCAGTGTCGCTTGGAAATTTCCCCTTCTGAAGGGCATTCACTGCTGAAGCTATCTGACCTATTTGAACTTCCATATTTTTCAAAGCAGTGTCGTGGTTATTGACTGTCGTCTGGAGATTGACATTCAGCACCTTTTGTTCTTTGATAAACATAGCCACCATCTCCTCCAGGTTATTCTTCTTTTCAGGCGCACTGGATGATGCAAAACCTGGCGGTGGCTGCTAAACATTCTTCGTGTTTGAGTACGAGAAGTTCTCGTGATTGTGTAGACTAGGGTGGTAGAAGTTCGATATTTGAGTAAATGGTATGTTCCCCACGTATTGAACTTCTTCCACATCTTGACCTTCCTTCTTCGAATACCCTTCAGCTAAGGTGGAAATGGATTTGACCACCTCAGATGAAGTCAACTTGTTTAGGGCATTGGTCAGAGATGCCATCTGTGCCTTCAATGAACTCGACTCATCTAATTCATAAATTTCAGCCTTCTTAGAAATTGCTCCTCTCTCGGTCGGCCACCGATAACTGGTTGATGCCATTTCCTCTAACAGATCTTTGGCTTCCATTACTGTTTTGGAAAGCAAACTTCCTCCTGCTGATATGTCTAAAACTGTCTTAGTGGAGGGATTCAATGCATTGTAAAACAACTGCACCTGGAGCCAATCCGGATATCCATGCTGGGGGCACCGCCTAAGCATCTCCTTATATCTGTCCCATGCCTCGTACAACTGCTCCTCGTCAAGTTGCCTAAGCGTTCCAATCTCAGTCTGGAGCTTCGTAGTTTTGGCAGGCGGGAAAATTTTAGTTAGGAAAGCTTGGGCAAGCTCATCCCATGTACTAATACTGCCCGTCTCGACTGATTCGAGCCAATCCTTAGCTTTGTCTTGTAGAGAAAATGGAAATAACCTCAATCTTATAGCGTCTGCCGGAACTCCGTTCATCTTCACTGTCCCGCATATTTCCAAGAATGATCGCAGATGTGAGTGTGGATCCTCAGAAGGATGTCCCTTAAAAGAATTATCGCGTGCCATCTGAATCAATCCTATCTTTAACTCAAAATTTGTAGCTTGTATCGGGGCGTAAACAATTCCGGAATTCTCAGTGGGAAGAACTGGCTGTAGAAAGTCTCTGATCGCCTTGAGAGCTTCTTGTTGGGCCATTGCTTCTGCTAATCTTTTTTCTCTATGAATGGTTATAAGAGTCCTGTCAATTTCGAGATCTAGCGGAAACAAATTAACCACCTTGTTGCTTCACATACAATACTCCCAATCAATCAAAAGAACCAAACAAAAATAAAATGATATGATATTCACAAGACAATAAAAGAAAAATATTTACACTTAAATTACTATTTATCCCTTTCTTTTTGATGTCAAGAAAAATTGGTTTGCTTAAAAATCAAGCCTCCCCGGCAACGGCGCCAAAAAACTTGTTGGACTGCTCGCCGTTTTACGACTTTCACACCGCAAGCGCACGGGTCGTCACAAGTAATATAAAACGGTAGGTAATACCGAGTATCGAATCCACAGGGAGGCGAAGCGAAATTTAAGCAAGCAAAGATTCTTTGAGCACTAAAAATACTTGGGCGAAATAATATTTAGGGACCAGATCATGCAATCAAAGAAAATTAAAAATCAAAAAAGTTAGAGAGAAAATTTGATCAATCGATAAAAATAAAATACGGAGAAAGAGTTTTCTAATGGGAAGAGGGGTCTTGAAAATCAATTATTAGCTAAACAATTGCTACAATTGTCCTATCTCATCGCCCAACTAATTATACTCCGAGAATCTCCGTTAATAACATAGGTTCTCCTGTCAGTCTCCCCTAATTGTAATTAATTCATTTTAACAACCTAAGTGTCCTTAGCGCCATTAAAAAATCATTAATTATTACGCTGTGATTCATTTTAGAAATCTAAGTTTAATCAACTAATCCTGTTGTCACGACGGGCAATTAAACTAGTTGCATGGATTATGATCTATCCTAACTTCTCTCCGTCGAGTTTCCATTAAGAATCAGATCAGTACACAATTGGCTAGATTGCATAAAGCATTAAGCACATCCATACAAATAATTAGGACAAAAGGGCTAGAGATAGGCAATTATAACAACATTTAAACTATAATTTCATTTCAATGGAAAGCATAATTAAGAGCATAATAAAAGGGAAGGAATTGACCGTTGAAGACCCCTTCGCTGACGCTTGGAGTCCCTCCGAACACTCCTTGAGCCTCCTAGAATGCTCCCCAAAATTCCCCAAAAGTTTCCCACTAAAGAAACTCTCAAAAAGGCTTGGAAGCCTTGAGAGAGGCTCCCGAAGGAGCCAAGAAAGCAAGAAAGGAATGGAAGAATATGATGATTGATGGTAAAATGAGGCACCAAGGGGCGCCTTATATAGGCTCGGAAAGGGGGTAGCGTCGCGACGCTATACGGCACAGCGTCGCGACGTTTTCCAGATCTTTCAGCTACGGATTTGGGCTTCAATTTGGGCCTCTCCACATTTCTTTTTGAACCTTTTTCTTCATAGTTGAGCTCTTTTGATTCCCCTTGACCCAAGCATGGAAATTGGGCTTGAATGGCTTCATTTTGGGCACTTTTATCACCAAAATCCATAATTTGCTCCTAAAGACCAGTTAACAAAATACATTAAAAATTTTCAATAAAAACACAATTAAAGCACAAAAAAAGCCTAATAAATTGGTACTAAAATAGCGACATTTTTGCTCGCTATCAGTTTCGGCTTCTTGGGCGGTTTGAGCACTCTAGGATCGAGTGATCTTGCGAGATGATGATGATTTGGGTGAGTTCTTCATTGATCTTGATGTGGGTTTCGGTTTCAAGATGAGAGAATATAGAGAGTTGGAGTTTTGACTTGAATACTGAAAGTCTAAGTGTTTGGTGAGAGGGAAAGAACTAAAGTCATCTATTTATAGTTTTCTAATTAGGTCACGTGATGGTAAAAAATTTTCGTGACTGCCCTCTTATTTTTGAAAATGCGGTCGCATTCCCAAATGCACTGGGGAGAAATGTGATCGCATTTTTCCCAGTTTTTCTGCCTTTCTCTCTTTTTTTTTTTCTTTTTCTTGACTTTTCATTTTCCCTTGCTTTTCTTTCTTTGCTGAAACAATCATAAACATGTTAGAAGGTTCACTTGCTTAATCACGACTTATTCTTTTCCCCTTTTTTTTTTCTTTTTTTTTTCTTTTTTTAAGATAGATAGGCTACAAAATAATATGGACTTTGCAAACTCTCAGGTAAATCCCCAGGAAAAGGTGTTCCCTACGGTTAATTTAAGTACCTTTTCCTAGACAGGATTTTCCTAAACAGAGTTTTTACTCTTGTCCAGACAATTTTGACTCCTATCTGCATTATTTTTATTATTATTTCACTGTAGATCCATAATATACAAATATAATTTCTCAAAGTATAGAATTCATACCAAGTCAATCACAGAAACATGGGCTTCTTCATCCTCAAAGCCCTTCCCCCCAGTAGGGTTTGATTCTTTGTCTTTTCAGGGGTTAATTGATTTCTTCTACTTCAATCTTTTTCCCACCTTTTTCTTCTTGTTCTCCAAGTAGATCTTCCAAAGTTTCCCCTTTCATCATTTCCTGAAAAGTAGATAAGGAGAGTTCGTCAATTTCATCAACCAATGAACACTCCTCAAGATCTCCAAGGTACTTCATTGCATTCATCACATTGAAAGTGACTTGTTGGTCATTGACCCTCATGGTCAACTCTCCTTTATGCACATCAATTAAGGTCCTGCCGGTGGCTAAGAAAGGTCGTCCTAAAATGATCGACACGTCCATATCAGCTTCACAATCCAAAATGATGAAATCTGTTGGGAATACAAATTTTTCAACCTTGGCTAACACATCTTCAATTTTTCCAATAGGTTGTGTCAATGATCTGTTTGCTAACTGTAAGGTTACAATTGTTGGTCTTGCTTCTCCTATCCCCAACTGTTGAAAAACTGAGTATGGCATCAGGTTTATACTCGCTCCTAAGTCGCATAAAGCTCTACCTACATTCTGTCCTCCAATGGAGCATGGAATGGTGAAACTTCCTTGGTCTTTGAGCTTAGGAGGGATCTCATTCTTGACCAGTTCACTAGAACATTCAGTGAGTGCAACTGTTTCGTATTCTCCTAATCTTCTTTCCTTTGATAGAATATCCTTCAGAAACTTCACATAGGTAGGCATCTGTTCAAGTGCTTCTACCAATGGAATATTGATATGTAGCTGTTTTAAAACATCTAAGAACTTCTTGAACTGTATATCCTGAGAAGCATGTTTAAATCTTTGCTGGTATGGAGGAGGTGGTCTATATTCTGGATCTATCACAAACTTTTGGGGTCTTGTGGTCGCATTAACTTGTTTCTTCTCTGAATTTGATTTTTCTTCTTTTTCTACCAAGGCTTCATGCTCCTTGGTCTTTTCTTCATTGCTTTTATTCTGTATAACTTCTGAGGTAATTTATGATTTCCTTTCTAAAAACTTTTCTTGAGCTTCTTTTGGGATCCCTGCTTCCTGATTCACTGGGTACTTTGGGCCATCATATTCTAGTCCACTTCTCAAGGTTACTGCCTTGCACTGTTCTTTTCCTTCTCTGTGAGGGATCTCGGTCTTGCTGGGCAACGTCCCTTGTGGTCTGTTTTTAATCTCCTGAGCAATCTTTCTAATCTGTACTTCCAAATTCCTAAATGCAACATCATTTCTTGCCATATATTCCTTCATAAGAGTCTCTAGATTTGACTCTTGACTCTGCACTTGGACTGGTTGGAAGTTCTTTTGCGGCTGCTGTTGTGCAGGAGGTTTCTCGAACTGGTTTGTGTTGGAATTACTTGAGTCGGCTTGTCCTCCCCAAGAGAAGTTTGGATGTTGTCTCCAACCTGGGTTGTATGTAGCCGAGTATGGATTCCATCTGTTCTGGTTCTGGTTCCCTTGTTGACCTACATAAAAGACAGATGCGGAATTTAGTGGACAGTTATCGGCAATGTGTTCCTCACCACAAATTTCACAACAGGGAGAAGAAATAGCATTGGCAGGGGCTATGTTGGCTTGATTGTTCATAGTCATGCCCATCATCATGTTGTGGATAGCCTTGATCTGGGCTTGCAAAGTAGAATTAGCCTCTGTTTCCACTGCTTTAACTGGATTCTTCAAGATGGCTGTTGGTTCAGTTTCTCCCCAATGTCTATTGTTTGTGGCTATGGTGTCCAAGATAGCATGTGCCTCATTTGCAGACTTCTTCAAGAAAGATCCGTTTGCAGATGCATTGACTAGTGCCTTTGAAGCTTGATCTAATCCACTATAAAAATGCTCCAAGATGATGCAAGCAGGCAATCCGTGGTGTGGACACTTCCGAACCAGCCTTTGAAATCTTTCCCAAGCTGCATCCAAAGGTTCGTTATAAGATTGTCTGAAAGCAATAATTTCAACTCTATATTTGACATTTTTATTAGAAGGAAAAAACTTCTCTACGAATTTCTTAGCCAAATCGTTCCAAGAAGTGATGGAGTTTGGAGGGAATGAATCCAACCAAGCTTCAGCATCTCCCTGCAAAGAAAATGGAAAAAGCTTTAGTTTCAAAGTATCTTCAGGCACTCCTATAACTTTAAAAGAATTGCAAACTCTCAAAAATAGCTTGATGTGTTTATGTGGATCTTCATTTGGAAGTCCAGAGAATTGGCCCATGGTATTCAACATTTGGAACATCACTGGTTTAAGTTCAAACTGTGGAGCATCTATCGGTGGCTCCAAAATTCCTGGATTTAAAGTCTGGAAAACTGGTAAAGCATAGTCCCTTATTGCTCTATTGCAGTCTTCAGCAATGTAAATTGGATTTTCTTGTTGTGGAACCGGTGGAACTGGAGGAATTCTCCCACCATTTTGCTCCCTTCCACGATTCTGTGGATCAACTTGAGGATCGACTCCAGGAGGTTCCATTGGAAACTCTTCTATGTAAGAAGCTTCTTCTAGAGGTTCCTGTGCGCTCAACTCTTGTTGTTCCCTTCTCTTTCGTCTTTGCTCCTTCCTACGACGACGAAAGGTTTTTACAATCTCAGGATCAATATCAAGGAGTGGACACCCCTTGTTCATGCACTAACCTCAACCTGCAAGAGAAAAACAATTGCAAATTAAAGTCAAATTCCCTTTGAGACAGAATTGCGGTTGCAATCTAATTGCAATTTCAAATAACAAAACTAGTTTCACTTTTGGTCCCCGACAACGGCGCCAAAAACTTGGTGCGGCAAAGGCTGAATGATGGATGTGAGATAAGATGATAAATAATAATAAAGATAAATTCAGACAACCTTAGTGCAAGTATACACTATCGCACGTAGTAATAAAAACCTTAGAAGTATTCCAAGGGTATCGATTCCACAATGACTAAATTGGAAATTCAGATTTGAAGAAGAAATTGCTCAAGTGATTGCTTAAAAATAGGTAACCAAAGAAATGATTGATGATTGATTTTAAAAAAAGTAAATAACACAAGTAAATAATAAAGAATAACAATAATAAACAACCGAGGTATTCAATATGGATTCATCCCAAAAGCAATAACTTTAATCATGCATGGATTATTCAACTTAAGCCTATTCAATGAATTGGGTCAGATTTAACTTCTATTTGCCCTTGCACCCAAGAACCGTTAGAAGGCTAAGCGAATAACGTTATGCACTTTTTTGTGACTTGACTCCGACGTAAATAATTCACGACACTACAAGAAAAATTGACTTACTTGACGCTTTTGGAATGTCAACTGTTAATACTCTTGACGCTTTTAAAAGCGTTGAGAGAACCACTGTCAAGAATAAGGTATCGAAAATGTGACAAACGAGAAGCGTCAAGACATCTTTTACTTGATATATATGAAATGTCAAGAATATTAAATTTTTGACACTTATAAAGCGTCATGTATATAGATTTCTTGACAGTTATTAAATATCATATTTGTTAAAACTTGACAGCTCTAACATGTCAAATGGTACTTTATCTTGACATTTCAGAAATGTCAATTTAAAAAGTTGTTGACACATTTTACATATCAAGTTTGTTGGTAATTTTTTTTTTCAATTATAATAGTTGTTCCCTATTATCTTGAATCTCCTGCATTGCATTCCAACAATTTGATATATTGATCAACCAAATAAACAAATACACATTCAAGATCCATCAACCAAATTTCTTCCAATAACTTCAATAAAATTCATATCTTCAACATTACAAAAGTATCCAACCTCCAAATGAGAAATTCCAAAATTACAACTATCAACCCATATGAACAATTCCAAAAATTACAAGACCTATCGACCCACATAAATAATTACAAAATTACAGGACCTATCAACTCCATTTGGACAATTCCAAAATGAAGAACTTTACACTCATTTCCACCGTATATTCAAAATTACATAATACCTATCTCCACCATATATTCAAAATCACAAACTACCTATTAAATAATTAATGTGCTTCCGTGCCTTAAAATCAACCTGAACTTGGAATCCTTGTCTTTCTTGTTTCTCTCCAAATGCTTTCGGATTGAAACACCTTCCTTGATGAGATGGTAAAGATCCTCCGGGATTTCAGGAGCAAGTCCTGAGCCAAAAAAGAAAACATGTTAAAAAGAATAACATAATAATTCTGATTGATGTATAAAATAGAAGTTCAGTGGAGGAAGGGTAGATGAGGCTCACCAATAACATTAACAAAGTTCATGTGTTCAACATCACCAAACTATCAATCTTATAAACAATTCCAAAATTTCAAGAATTATCATGTAACGACCCGACTTAAAAGAAGCTAAAATACACTTCGACAGCATAACGATATACACTTCTATATGAAAAAAATGGGCCCAAAACGTAACTTCAGTTCGTAAAACATAAAAGGAAAACTCCTCACAACACTTCGACAACATAACGATATACATATGACTAACCCAAAAATTTTTAAACCTGTTAAACAAGAGAAACACACTTCTATATGAAAAAAAATCACCCAACTACAGCCTCACAACACTTTAGGTTCACAACAAAACCCCAAATGTGAACGTACTGGATCAAATAAATGAACACAAACATATTAGCACTAGGCAAAGTTTCAAGCTAGACCCCATTTGTTTTGAGTAATTTCAAGATCACCATACACATACAGAGTTCATTTTCTGAAACTCTAATCTGTTATTGCAAAAGGAGCACCAACATAGTTAATGGAATGGAAATGAATCCTATTGCAGCTGAGAGAAAATCCATAACTGGGGTTCTTTAAAAACTTCAAGAGCTACGTAAAACACCTTAGTATAAAATTGAACTGAACCCCTCCACCCCCCCAAAAAAAAAAAGAAAAAGTAAAGATTGTAAAGAAGTCAAATATGTTTTCCATAATTCTTACACCAAAAACCAAAAAGAGCCAAAAAGAAAAATGGAGTACCTTTGCTCGTCATTAAAAGCCGCTCGTCTTAGTTTTTGGATCACACATTACTCCTTTCCATTTACAAGGATGGGGTTCCTCTGGCTTCCATTGAAGAATAACACCGTCAGAATCAAGAATTGCTGCTTTGAAACTGAAAAGCGCCTCGCCCGGCATAAAAGAAGTTGCTTACTCTTAGCAGGAAGATGCTAACTTCTTGGCATGTAACGTAACAGTATAATATGACTATGTACAAAATTCTTAACATCACAGATTTTGCTCAGCGTTAAATTACTCCAGTTCACACCAATACACTAACCATGGCATACTATATATTGTGTATCATATCTCACCCAAGACCGTTTAGCATATATATATACATGTATAAAAGAAAAGTTCATAGTAAATCCAACAACCATCGCAATTAAAGCAAAAGCCATAGCATATTACACGATTTTCCAGAGGAATGAACTTCCTCCAATCAATATTCCCCAGTCCATGCACTTCAAATAGTTATATTCCAAAGCCAAGCATCACAAAAACAACAGCTAACTTGGACTTGAAGCATCAGAAGTAGCATGAATTACAACTCAAGCATCTTTGATAGTCAAAGTAAAGTGAAATGATCTCACGAATCACGCTAAACACATCAATTACACAGCTAAAAAACTCACAAAAAAAACAAAAAGAACAGCCACCTAAACGAAAATCAATCAATGATTGCAGATACACACCATGAATCCAAGGAGCACAACAAATTTCAATAAAATTAGAACTAAATGTGGTGATTAGAACTGACATTCGAACCTGCAACAACAATCAATGACATACACTTAGAATTCAAAATCAATCCATATCTTTAGAATCTCTTTCTGTTTCCTTAAGTTAAGAGCATGTTATAAATTCAATATCAGATCTAACATAAACTTCACAAGAGTTCAAAGTAGCTCTCACCAGTATTTCTCTCCAACTGTTCACCAAATGAAATGACAGAAATTGCAGAGGCAAAGCATATGTAAGTGGTGGGAGCCAAAATCCTACAAACCAATGAAAACATCAAGAATCCACATTCAACACTAAAACAGAAAGGCAAAAAAAAAAAAAAAAAAAAAAAAAGGGAAAAAAAACCTCAAAAGTCAAAATGAACCAAGATTGCAAAAACCAAAGAACAATGGACAGATTTTTTTTTTCATTTTCATACCTATATCCAACTCTCAACCCAACATTCCAGTCTCTTGTTGGTAACAAACCAACCTCCCCTTCAGGTCATTCTTGATTCCTCAAAAAGGAACAAAAGTTTCCTCCATGGGTCTTCTTTCTTCACTTCAAAATCTCTCTCAAAGCAAAAGAAGAAGTAGAAGAAGACAAGTATTTCACAATGATGGGCCTGAAAACTTCTTCAACTTTCAACTTCTAGGGATCTTCTTCAATGGCATTGCGATATAACAAAAAGGGGTTTTAGAAACTCAAACTCAAACTCAAAAAATGGCAAGTCAGTATGGATTAAACAATCAAGAATAACAAACTCAAAAAATGGCAAGTCAGCTTTCAACTTCTAGGGATCTTCTTCTAGGGATCTTTTTCGATATGGATTTGTTGGGATTGGTGTCCTAAAACTCGTAGATAGTGAATGTTAAACGAATTATATACTTATTCGATAAAGGCGTTATCGAGATTAATTCAGTAAAGTTATTACTGAATAAAGTAAATTGCACATATAATAACCCAAATCCAATAAACTAAGATCCATGGCTATAGGATGAACACTTGAGCTTTATGTAGAGACATAAAAGTGGATCAAGCTTGAGTAATAGCCAAAACGGTCTATAGTATAGGGATAGGGTTGGGTACCTTATTCTGGAGACACTATGAGACGCGGCCCACTTTATAGATGGTATAGACGATGTGATCCTAAATCGTCCATGTAGAGACATGCGAGTGGGGGCGTCCTATGCAATGAGTTTGCATAAGACCAGGACCAAGAAATAAGTCGCTCTCGCTTTATAACACCGTTTACTGACGAGACTGACTATTTCATGTGATGACCTAGGTAACTCGATCTTAATCCTGAGCTAACTATGAACTCCTGTTTATTCGGACTTATCCTTAGATCTGCATAGGTAAGAGTGGCTTAGCATCGCCGACTCAATAAGCCTCCCATTTCAGGGATAGGAACGAGTAGATAGCTGGGGACATAGTCATGCAAGAAGGAATTCACTCCTACCCGAATTAGGGATAGTAGAGAGGTTGTTCCCTTAAGTGCTGACTCCAGGGCTTGAACAAAGGGATCCCGCCCTCTCATTGGCCCAAGAGGGACTCGGTTTATTGGTTGGACCATAAACCAATTGTTCATTAGAGGATCAGTGGGACTTAAGGAACTAGAAGTACTATAGGGGTAAAACGGGCTTTTGACCTAGCTATAGCTACGAACAACCTGTGAAGGATCGACTTACTAATCATTGTTAAATCAAGTGGACAAAAAAATATGTCTATAGTGAGGGGAGTGCAACAATCGGGCTATAGTGGAGTGTCCCGGTAGTTAACAAATGTTGGCTAGCTTGGATAATGAGATTAGTCGGTTAGCCTCGAATCGTTGGAGCCCATGATCTATAGGTCCATTAGGTCCCCCTACTAGCTCATATCGGAACAAAGCCTAGAACAAAAAGATAGGAAGCTTTGAATTGTTCAAAATCGGGAAAATGGGTATTATTGTAAATTGTGTTTGACACAATAATTTAATTATGAATTAAATTAGAAAATGAGAGATGGAGTATTTAAAAGTGTTTTGAATACCATATATATGTATTAGGAATCATATATAATTCATGGCACTAGGTGATAAAGATTAATTGGATTAATCATGTAAAAATTACTTGGAATTGTACAAATTAATTGCCTAGAAATCAATTTCAATTTTGAATTGAAATAGGAATGAATTGCAAGCTGAAAATTGAGAATTTAGATTCAATTTTAAGTGGATTTAGTGGCATTCCCACTCTTGCATGTTGATGCATAGTGGAAAACAACACAACCATGCACTAGTTGCATGTGTTGTGAATTAAACACCTAGAATCCACTTTGAGTTGCAATTTCACCATGTGTCTAGTGTCATGAGGCTTCTCTTTGCATGGAAGATGTCTATATAAGGAGTATGAATCAGATTCAAATGAAGGAGAGCCATTTTCCATATTGTTATGCTGCTGGATTTTGGTCTCAAACTCACTCATCTCCATATATCTCTCTAGTGCTTGAACCTTCAAGCATTCCCTTCCCATTCCCTATCTCTATAGACTCCCACAAGTCGTTCTTGGCCCGGAGAATAGTAGGGAAGACACTAGAGGTGGTCCACACACCGTTCGTGATCAAAGGAATCAAAGGGAATTGTTGAATCGGTCTCCAAAAGGTTGGTAAAAATTATGCTCTCACCTTACGGTATTTGGACAGCATGTTTTCATTTTCTAAAATTGATGTAGTTAAGTGCCTCCGATCCTAAAATTGCTTCCGCATGTGTTATATGAACACCTTCAGGATTTGCTTCTATTACGGCTATATCCTCAAACAATCGAGATTTTGCAAAATCATAACAAATAAATAACTAACCGACACGTAACAGTTTCCAGTCAACCAGTATTGGACAAAGTTTTGATATTAAAAAAAAAATTACAAATATTTTACGTGTTCTATTAAATGTGCATGGTACAACTTAATAGTCCTCATAGATAAGATAAAAATAACTATATAAAGTTAAAATAAGAATGTCACAATTACATTAAAGAAACATATAAGGACAATTTAAAGGCACACAACTAACTCATGCCAACATGCCAATTCTCAAAAGAAACTAATTCAAGCTTCATACTAGTCATTTATCAATTCCAACAAGCATGCTATGGGGCCAAGCTTGAAACTGAAATCCAATAGCTACTTACCTTTGCTAATAAATTTGCTTGGCAAAACAAATAAACTCCTTAGCTTCAAAGGAGGAAAAACATACTTAAACTCATAAACCTCTTTGAATGAAAAGGCACAAGGAGGTAATTAACTTTTGGGAGAGGTTTAACTCCCAAAAACTCACCTAAATCAGTCAACAAGCTTGCTGTCCAAGCTTCCAAAATCCGCTCCAAACGACAATTAGACTTCCAAACGTGGTGGGTACCTTGAAAAAGAAAGCTAACTCCAATAGGTATCCTTCTAACATCAGAAAAACACTCAAAACTTGACGAAATTCACTTACCCAAAGGTGAAGACGCCCAAATATGCTGGAACTAAGAAGCTACAGCTCGAACCGCCAAAATTGAAGAGAAACGCAGCTAAACGAAGGAAAAAACGAATGGGTATTCGATTAAACTTATTAATCAACCAATAAGCAATTCCTACGCAGTTACCCACTGCAAGAAATGTTGGAAAATCAGAGGAATCGACCTCCAAACGCTGTCGCCCACGAGTCCAAACAACAAAACCACCGGAGCTTGCAAAAACGGTCCTTGCGGGCTTGAAATCCACTGGAAATTTCGAGAGTGAGAGATGGGAAACAAAGAAACACTATGAAATCAGCAAACGAACACAACCAAGAGTGGATTCAACCTCACCACGCGTGAAACCGAGAACCTGCCAGAAAAAACGCTCATCGACTGACTTTTTGCGCCGCCACTGCCGAGGCCTGAAGCTACTGCCGCCGTCGTGACCGCTGCACACCGGAGAAGGACGCACCGTCGACGAAGAAGGTGGCTAGCGAGAGGAAGACCCTCGGCTGAAGAAGAGAAGAGGGAGAGAGAGAGGGAGCGTGCGAAAAGGCGGGGCAGCGCGACGGACTGGCGACGGCGGTGATGGATCGACGCACGAATCGGCGGCGGGGCTAGGCGGCTGAAGGCTGGAAATCGGGGGGGGGGGGTCTGCGGCTAAAGAAAAACAAGGGGGCTTCGTGCGTGAGGGTTGACGGAGGAGAGAAAGATTTTTTTTTCTTTTTCTTTAATAGAATAAAAATCCCTTTTCTTTTCTTTAAATAAACCCTAGGCAAGTAATACTTGACATTTAAAAGGTAGCAACCAAGAGTGGATTCAACCTCACCACGCGTGAAACTGAGAACCTGCCAGAAAAAACGCTCATCGACTGACTTTTTGCGCCGCCACTGCCGAGGCTTGAAGCAACTGCCGCCGTCGTGACCGCTGCACACCGGAGAAGGACGAACCGTCGACGAATTAGGTGGCTGGCGAGAGGAAGACCCTCGACTGAAGAAGAGAAGAGGGAGAGAGAGAGAGCGTGTGAGAAGGCGGGGCAGCGCGACGGACTGGCGACGGCGGCGATGGATCGACGCACGAATCGGCGGCGGGGCTAGGCGGCTGAAGGCTGGAAATCGGGGGGGGGTCTGCGGCTGAAGAAAAACACGGGGGCTTCGTGCGTGAGGGTTGAAGGAGGAGAGAAAGATTTTTTTTTTCTTTTTCTTTAATAGAATAAAAATCCCTTTTTTATCTTTAAATAAACCCTAGGCAAGTAATACTTGACATTTAAAAGGTAGCAAGTAAATTGGAATAAAACTTGATATTTTTTAAATGTCAAGTAAATTATTATAGTTCTCAACATTTTAAAAGTGTCAAGTATTATGTGGCGTGCAACAAAATTCGAAAAACTCCGTCAAACTCCGTGTTTTTACATTTTTCTTGACGTTTTTTTGGTTAGAAATGCAAATTCTTGACATTTTTTTTAGAAAATGTCATCTAATATAAAATCTGAAGTGTCAAGTAATGCAATTTTTCTTGTAGTGCGAATGCAATCTATAACCCTATAGTTGATATAGGGTGCCTTAGGCAGCTTGCCCTATACCGCCGAACAATCTCTTTCGAGCTTTTTCTCCTATATCACCTTTATGAGAACCGGTATCGTCTATCCCTTTCGAGATCAAACTCACATAGCATGCGAAGTCTAAGTGATCAATTCAAACTCAGCAAGATTAGAATGATATTCAATAAAGAATGACATGCATTGAACAACACTTAAGCAAATAAAACACTTTCAAGCTATTGAACTATAAGGGAATTCACCATATTGAACCCCTCAAGGGAATTTAGCTACTCATGGTGAGATAAAGTGCGAATGAATACCTTTTCATTGAAAACAAGATGTAAAGAATACAGATAAATTAAAAGTAACAAACGCTGGAAATAATGACAGTAGCTAAATACTAGGGTTTTTCTATTTTATCCAATCCTTCTAGAGTTCGCTTAGACACTCCACTCTCTCTCTTTTACAAAGTGTGAATGGGTGAAAATCCCTACAAACCCTAAGGTTTGATGTCTAACTCAGGTTAGAATTTAGTCATCTAAGAAGGACCTCGGGCATCCCTACTCATAAGCGTCAACTAGGGTTTTGTCACCACCCTCTTCTTCCAAATGAGTTCTGCTTGAATTTGACTTCAAATTACGAGCTTATATAGTGTTGGAAGTGGTTGAGGAGCTGCGAAATAGGTGCTGGTAGGTAGCCCAGTCGGTTTCGGAGTCAAAACAGCCCGTTAGGTGCGAAGAAGTCTCGTTCACAACGACCCGCGCTAGACTCGGAACTGCCTCTTTTTTTCCAAAAATGCGGTTGCATTTCATTTTGCCTTCCTAGAAATGCGGTCGCATTTCTGGGGAATTTCCAGCTTTTCCTCTGTTTTCCTGCACAGCAACAAACTTAGTCAAATTCCCTTAAAATTGAGTCTTTTCAAGCACAAATGAGCATAATTTGACAAATGTGACTCTCAACACCCTAACTTATCAACTTTGACGTATTTTGAGCTCGGGAACAGTAAATATGATCTAAACATGCAATATTTGACAAAGAAATGAGCTAAATATAAGGGTAAAATAGGTATATTTTTTACCCTTATCAGTAGTATCAAACCTAATATTCCAAGATCTAGACGCTTGTTTCAACCCCTAAGTGGGTCGATTGAGCTTGCAAACCTTTTGCTCCTGACCTTGGGTTATGAACCCTTCGGGTTGAGACATGAAGATATTCTCTTCAAAATTACCATTAAAAAAGGCAGTCTTGACATCCATTTGTCATATCACATAATCGTAATGAGTGGCTATGGACAAGAGAATTCTAATAGACTTTAACTTAGCAACTGGAGAAAATGTTTCGTCATAGTCAACCCCTTCTCTCTAGGTATACCCCTTTGCTACGAGTCTAGCTTTGAAGGTCTGTACCTTTCCAGCTACATCTCTCTTTCTCTTATAGATCCATTACACCCTATGGGTTTTACCCCTTCAGGTAGATCTACGAGTCCCCAAACTAAGTTGGAGTACATAGACTCCATTTCAAGGTCCATGGCTTTGACCCATTGGTCCTTATCTACATCATTCATTGCCAGTCGATTAGACAATGGATCCTCAACGCCATCATCAGGGATGACAACCTGAGTTTCAGTTAAACCCAAGTAGCGGTCAGGTTGTGAGATAGCCCTCCCACTACGTCGAGGCACTCTCAACGTTTGAGAAAGATGATACGGACCTAAAGAACTGGCCCCTCTATCAACCCTCGATGAATGTCCAGCATCATCAACAACTATTATTGATTCTTCAGTAGCTTCTCCTAATACTATCTTACTACGTGGTTTATGATCTCTCATGTGGTCTTTCTCCAAGAAAGTAGCATTTGTCGATACAAACACCTTGTTTTCTTGTGGGTTGGAAAATACCACCTTTCGTTTCTTTTGGGTAACCAACAAATTGGCACAGCCTCGAACGAGGTTTTAGTTTCTTAGGATTTGTCACAAGCACGGCTGCTGGACAACCCCAGATGCGAAAGTAACGTAAACTAGGTTTACGTCCCCTCCATAACTCGAAAGGTGTTTCAGAAACACTCTTCGAGGGAAGATTGTTTAGGATGTGAACTGCAGTCTCTACTGTGTACCCCCAAAATGAGCTAGGCAACTGAGCATAGCTCATCATCGAATGAACCATGTCTAACACAGTTCTATTTCTCCTTTCTGATACACCATTTTGCTGTAGTGTACCAAGGGCTGAGAGTTGAGAATGAATTCCATGTTCTATCATGTAGTCTTGGAATCTCTAGTCCATATTGATAGCATGCATAAATGCTGCTATTTTAGCCTTGAATTTAATAGCTTTTGACGTGTTTTATTGTGTTTTTAGTATATAAATTTATTTAATTGATTAATTTTGGTCCCTAGGAGTTTTGGTGGAAAATTGGAGAAAAAGTGGAGAAAAGAAGCCCAATTATTGGAGATCAAGGTGGGTCAAGTGAGAGAAGTCCAAGACCCAACATAGAAGTCAATTGGGCCAAAGATTGGAGATGAAGCCCAAAATTCAGCCTTGAACGCAATCTGGAAAGTTCCAGCCGAAGGACAGCGTCTCGACGCTGGGATGTCCTTGTTCCCAAGTCGATTACGTCACAGCGACGCTAGCGTCGTGACGCTATCCCTGCTGAAGGCGTATATAAGACGCGATTTTGGCCTCATTTCCATCATCAAGCAATCATCCAATTCCTTTTCTTAGTCCTTTCAAGGCTCTTTGAGCCACCTTTGAGGGTCGAGTTGTGAGGATAGTGAATATTCTTGTATTGGGCATATTTTGGGGTGCTCGGGAGCTTGTAACAAGGAGGATCCAAGGCGCAAGCAAGGGGTTCCTCTACGGTTCATCTCCTAAACTCCTTTATTTGTTCATTTATGCTTTCCATTATGTATAAACGAGAAATTTTGGTATACATGTATAGCTAAATCCCGGTTTGTGGGTCTTGAATGAAAGAATATAGTTAATTGTTATTTTGATTGCTTGTATTTGTGTCCATTATACTGATTATTTGTGTGGGTGCTCGTAATGCTCTATAGACTCTGGCCAATTTTATAGTGATTAGATACTTAGGGGAAACTCGACGGAGAGAAACTAAGTCAGGTCATAACCCACTCAACTAGGCTTAACTGCTCGTAGTGACAGCGAGAGTTGTTGGTTAGGCTTAGAGATCAATAATGAATCATGGCTCATTAATTAACCCGTTTAATAGTGCTAAGGACACTTAGGTTATTAAAATGAGTTAGTTATAATTAGGGAAACCGACAGGAGAACCTATGTAATTAACGGAGATTCTAGGTCTATAATTAGTCGGAGACAAGATAGGATAATTAAAATAACTAATAAGCTATATTCCAGATTTCAAGACCCCGCCTCTCATTCGACTCTGCCATCCTCTGTGCCCCTTTGCTTGATCAATTCATTTCATTGCTTTCTTTAATTTCAATTGCATCTTTCACCATGATTAGGTCCCTAAATAATAATCCATCCTAGTAATTTTAGTGCTTAGTCTATTATCTTGTCTGAATCGCTCCTCCCTGTGGAATTGATACTCGATACTCTACCGTTTTATATTACTTGTGGCAACTGTACACTTGCGGAATAACACGCAACACATACATTCTTCACCTCGATCTGATCGAAGTGTTTTAATAGTCTTACCTAAAAGGTTTTCTACTTCAGCCTTAACCTCTTTGAACTTTTCAACGGCCTCAGACTTATGCCCCATGTTGGGTTCCTAGAGTGAATAAAAACGCGATATAAAAATACTGTAGAACTCTGTGCAAGTATACACAGTCCGCAACAAGTAATAAGTATTATCAATCCAAGGCCTGAACTAGCTTCCACTTTATCTATTTTGTATAACTTTTTAATGGTTTCAAAGATGGTAAAAATGATTGGTTTTTATAAGAATAATGTTGAAGCAAAATAAATGACAGAACAAAGAATAAACAAATAGGCAGACAGATTAGAAACAAGCGCTGGTCAGGATTTAGTAATTGTTTTTAAAAGATGCTCTAGCAATATTATTGATCATGCAAACTCTCGCAGTATTATTAGCGGATTCCTCCCGGAACTCCGGATTTTTTGGAATGTGTTTCAACCCCAATGAAGTACGACTGATCAAGCACTAGGCAACTGGCTATCCCTAGCTCAGTCACTGGCGTTCACCAATACACAATGATCGTAGTGTGATTAATCGCCACACACTCTCTAAATCATCCCTGAAACTAGAGAGAGGTATTCATACCGGCTGGCCAAGTGGGCATAAAATAGAAATGAACACAACAATTAATCAAGATGCAGTAATCAATATATATTACTAGAATTAAGCACGGCAATCACATTATTTCCTAACCAACGCCTAAGCTACTTAGTTCATAATATGCATGGAAACGCACGCTACAATCTGAGTAAGCATGTCGATAATTACAAGATAATAAAAGGAAATGCTAATCTCCTCGATCAACTTGCAATGATGGTCTTCTAGGTGGTCTCCAATCTCTCTCCTCTATTCGCCTCCCAAAGGTGGAAGGAACTTCCCAAGCATGGAATGTTTTCTCCCAAAAGTGGAATGATTTTGACTTAGGCGGCTACTTCCTTTTATAGAAGGGTAGGAGGCTTGAATTAGGTCAACATGGACACGTGTAGGGCTCCCCTTGCTCCTTTATCCCGAAAATAATTCAACAGAAGTCGGTTCATGAAGTTGGCTAACGAGCTATGACGTGGCAGTTCTGCTCCCAGTTTTGCTGCAGCACAGAATTCGCTCCCTCAAGTCGCCCAGCAACAGATTCTGCACAAAATGATTTCCAAAGCTTCCATTCTTCCAAATGGGTTAAAACATGTAATATATATCTAAAACCAACCCTATTAAGCACAAAAGACACACAAATCAACATAGAAATGAGGCCTAAATAACTACCTTTTGGGCAGTTATCACACCCCCAAACTTGAACTATTGCGCGTCCCGAGCAATACTAACCAACCTTCCCTTCAAGAATTCAAAACGTTAGACAAAGCATAGCTTAACCCAACCAGACAATCCAACACTACCTTCAACCTTTACCTGAGCACTCTGCAAAACCAAGCTCTGCTGCCACAAAATAATTCTTCCGGCATGGACAAATAATCACCACTTTTAACTCAATTCTAAGAACTTGCCACAGCTTAGCTCTACTATCAGACATATCAAAACATATTTTCAAGGGGTTTAAATTTTTGTTTTTTCAGACTTAAAGCAGCCTACAGTCATAAGCTCTTAAGCACGGGATGACCCACTTTATGGTGCAGTATACCCTTGCCTCAAACCCATCACCAATTAGGCTAAATACTCTTTGTAAGCTCAAAAATCCTTAGTTATTCCATCTCTTGCCCCTCAGAATGGCAACTGATGTGGAATTTTCCTTACCGCAAGCGCACGGGTCAAGAAATAATATAGTGTTTTCGTGTAAAACGAGTGTCGTCCTCTGGATTGGTTTTCTAGCAAATTAAGTACCGTGAATACTTTTGTCCAATTTTATTTAGGGAGCAAAACTTCATGAAAAAGATAAATCTAAAGAGAGGCATAAAATAAAGGTGGAGACTCAAATGGAAAGACTCTTAGGGAATTGAATTCGTTGATTAAGATTGAGGATTGATTAATAGGAATGAATTGACCGTGCAATTATTCTACAAGCCAAGGAAACATTTATCACGATTACCTCTCCCGAGTATAATTGATTCTCATGCATATAACTAACTTGATATCCCTATCTAAGTTCATTAACATGCAAGGCATTATTCGGTTCGGTCCTTGTTATACTTCTAGAGATATTCTAAATCCCGTCACAAACTTAGAATTTCTACTCTAGTCATGCAATAGAACAAAGCAAGTCTTAGGCCAAATCCTCTCTCCCGAGTTAGATTCAACACTTAAATCATTCAATTAGTGATCAAGTAATTGAAAGCATTACACATAAAATTGCATGCATAAAATAAGAACACATTCATACCCAAAATTCAATCCAACAATTTAAGCAACTACATCAAACCCTAAGACAAACAACTAGCAATTCATAGTCTTTAAACCACAAACACTAATTGAAAGAAAAGCCATAAAAACTACAAGAGTTAAGGGAAAAAGAAAGGAAAACTCGAATCCGCCGACACCGCACGTCCCTGTCACGATCTCCACGTCTTCTCGCTTGATTCTCGCTCCTTGGCCTTGCCTTTAGCTCCCACAAAAGGTCTCTAGTCGAAATTAGGGCTAAAATCTAACCAATTGGACTCCCCTTGGCCGTGCAAGAAAAGGATGAATTTATAAAAAATCTGCCGACAGCGTCAAGATGCTATGGACAGCGTCGCGACGCTGTCGCGATACCGGGAATCTGGAAAATTTGCCGAGAGCGTCGCGACGCTGGTCCTAGCGTCGCGACGCTATGATTTTTTTTTTAAATCAGCTGGGCTGAATTTGACTTCTTCCAACCTGATCCTTTTTCGATCTTTTAGCCCTTTTTCATGTCCCGAACACGCAATTAGCTCAAATATTTATTTCCTACAAATACAACACAAAAACGCATCATTTTGACCAATAAATTATAAAAGACTAGCTAAATTAATTAGGGAAAACTAGCTAGCTATGCTCGCTATCAGCAACATTTTATGATGAAGCTCACCTAAGTTCTGGGAGACAGAAAAACTACTGGACTATCATTCATCCCTCAAAACTTTTGCTCCATGAATTTTCTCAGCAAAATTTTCAACAATCACTTTTTCAGCAAATAATTTATCATAATTTTTCACATTTCCTAGGTCACCTTTTGACGCGAAGACAAACTGTGGGTATCACAAATATCCCCGGTTACTCAATAACCTAACAAATTATTTAATGAAGGAGAGGAATGCTCGAGCAAAACAATTGGAGTAGCAAAAAGTCCCCCAAACTTGAATTATTCATTGTCCCCAATGAATCATTAAAATTTTAAATGACACCCCCAAACTTAAATTTTTCTATCTGAATTTTTAACCTAAGCGTGGGACTAAAACTAAGCTTCAAGTGGATCAAATAAGTCAACACTACCTCCAGAATTTTTCTTTGTCGCAGCAACAGTCGAGGCCAGAAGAAATGCTCAGGCAAAAAGTTTCTAGAGATCAGAATACCGTGATCTAATTAAGCTTAACCAGTCCAAGCTTCAAAAATTCAGAAGAAAATTAGTTAAGTTAGAATTCTCAGTGCTATAGAACAGAAACATCTGGAAATTTCATTAAAAATATAGAAAAAGAAATTACATCAGCAGATATATTTTTTTTAGAAGCAGAAATATTAAAAAGAAACAAACAAAACATCAACAGAAAAGGAAAGTAGAAAATGCGCGAGCAAACAAAAAGTCAGAACAAAAATCATGCTCGCTCAGGGCCACTTCATCCTTCAGTCCTCTTGGCCCGGTTCATTTTCATCTTCCTCTTCTCCTCCTTCCATCGGTGGGGGTGGAATCCAGGGGTTGAATAAATCTTCAGGGAATGCTGGAAGGGCTGGATATGGTTTCGAAAAATTCTCTTGCAGCGCCTTCTTCAGATTGGCATCACGATTTTTAACATAGCTCCAGAAAGTCAAAGCTTGCCTTTCAGCAAACTCCTGCCTGCTGGCCGAAAGTGCGAGTTGTTCTAAAATCGTGTTGATGCGTGGACCAGCCCACCCTGACGTACTTCCTACATACGCTGGAGCCGTGCCAAGTTAGGCGTGTCAATGATTCCCTTGTCAAACAGAATCACATCCCCTTCATCTTCCGGAACCCCTGCTCCTCTGCAAAGCATCGTGATTGTGTTCGGAAAGAACAGTTTCCCCACTTTCTTCTTCCAACAACCAAATATTTCATCAGCAATAATTTTTCCCACATCAATACTGAGAGACCTCAAAATAGCGAAAGCCAAAAGCACTCGTTCCCTAGAAACTGTCGAGTCATGAGTCGTTGGAAGCATCCTTTGTCTGATAAATCCCATCCACATGTTTGCTTCCCTTTCCAAATAAGCCGATTGGAATGTCGTCTTCTGAGTCTTGGATAGCTGCCACTGTGCCCCTTCAATACCTACCTCCCGCACAACATCACTTAACTGCTCATTAGATGGCGCGACAGCCATCTCATTATATGCCGCATGGGGGAAGTTCTGAAGGTTATACAGTGCGTTGATAGCACTAGGACTCCAGTCGACCTCAATACCTCGAACAATTGCTAGGAAACCTTCTTCTCTGTCGATATTTGCATAGAATTCGCGCACTAACTGCTCGTTCACAGATTCGGGCTTTGAACAGAATCGTTCCCATCCGTGATTCGCAATACCGGTCCTCAGAAAATGTGGAAGCTCACCACTAAATCCCCTCTCAAACAGGAAGTCCCTTTTCAGAAGCTCAGCGTATTTTGCTCTGGCAAAATTGTTGACGAAGCGATCATCCAGTAACTGTTGCTCTTCTACTTCATCGTGCTCTTCTGATCGTTCTTCTATTGTATCCGCGACCCTTTGCTCGGTATTTTCTTCGGTATTTTCCTCTGGTTGTTTCGGGCTTTCTCCTTCTACTGTGGCAGTAACAGTCGCAACCTCTGTTGCCTTTTCTTGTTCCTCAGCCCTCCGTTGCTTTCTCCTCCTTTTCGCTTCTTTCTCCTCTGGCGTCTTCTTCTTTTTCGTTTTCGCTTTCTGTGCTATAGGGTAACAGGTACCACTTCGTCCTCATTCTCCCTCTCTTTTCTAGCTCTTGTTTTGGCCATTGAAGACGCAAGGGGTTTACAGAGAATGAAAACGAAAAAGAAAGCAAAAGATCGAAGCAAGAAGATGAAGTAAGAAAAACGTACCGAGGGTTTCCAATAAATAAGGCTTCAGCTCAAGAAATCCTAACAGAAAGATTTTGCTCCATTAATTAATATTATCGCTTTAAATCGCATGCAACCGGTAGAATTAAATCATCCAACGGTAAAATCTGGAATTTCAAACGCCCGTGGTAAATAACTATGCATTGTCAAATAGCCAGACCGTTGGATTGCCCCTGCGTGGCACGTGGCAGCATCATAATTCCTCATTCAATTTCCTGCACACGGAAATTTAAAATTCAGACGGTAAAAAGAAATTAATCTTCAACAAAAACCCTTCCTATTCGGACGAGAGATTTGCTTCAGCCATAACTTTGCCGCAACAATCTTCTGAAAAGATTACCTGAAGAATCTCGGATACGGAAAATTTTAAAAAAAAGAAAAAAAAATCAAATCCGGAAATTTAAATATTGACCGCTCAAATCAAATCTTTTTACTATTCAAAACCGAATAAGGAGAAATTTTATTCAAATCTAATCTAAACAGAAATTTAAATAACCGAAAACCTAATTAAAAGATAATTCAAAGATAACTTAAATAAATCAAATAAAGCGAAATCAAATCTGCAAAAATAAATTCTACAAAATTATAAATATCAACGAAATTAAAATCAACCATGCAAAAATTCAATCAAACAAAATCTATCCTCATCGAATTTAAAAACAAATCAGCGAAAAATAAAAACAAACACTGGGAGCTCAAAATTTTGCTCTGTAAAATGCTCCTGCAAACCACTTGCTCTCTCAATCATCGACCAACCTTAGGGAAGGATATTTCGACTGAAACTCCTCTCCCCAATAATGCTTGACACGCTGACCATTCACCTTGAATACTCTTCCATCTTTTTCATCTTGCAAAGTAATTGCTCCATGGGGAAAAACCTCAATCACCACAAACGGACCTGACCATTTGGACTTTAATTTCCCAGGAAACAACTTTAATCTAGAATTATAAAGCAAAACTTTTTGACCTTTGACAAACTCTTTAGGCCTAATTTTCTTGTCATGCCACAACTTAGTCTTTTCTTTATATATTTTCGCATTCTCATAAGAAAATTGGCGAAATTCTTCCAATTCGTTAAGCTGCAGCATTCTCATTGCTCCTGCACGACTCAGATCAAAATTTAACTTTTTCAAAGCCCAAAACGTTTTATGCTCCAGCTCTAATGGTAAATGACAAGCTTTCCCATATACTAACCGATAGGGAGACATACCTAGAGGAGTCTTATAGGCTGTCCTATAAGCCCAAAGTGCCTCATCCAACCTAAAAGACCAATCCTTTCTAGATGGATGGACTACTTTTTCTAGAATTGATTTAATTTCCCTATTACTTATTTCAGCTTGACCATTAGCCTGTGGGTGATAGGGGGTAGCTATCCTATGCTTGATTCCATACTTAGCTAAAAGTTTAGTTAAGATATTATTAACAAAATGTGTACCCTCATCACTTATTAGAGCTCTAGGTGTCCCAAACCGCGCAAAAATGTGCGATTGGAGAAACTTTGAAACTGTCTTGGCATCACTCCGATGGCATGCAATGGCCTCCACCCACTTGGACACGTAATCTACTGCCAATAAGATAAAAACATTGCCATTAGAAGGGGGAAATGGCCCCATAAAATCGATACCCCATACATCGAATAATTCAACTTCTAAAATGTAAGTAAGAGGCATTTCATCTCTAGGCCCCAAGTTTCCTCTCCTTTGGCAATCATCACATTGCTTGTAGAACCAGTGGGCATCCTTAAACAAGGTAGGCCAAAAGAATCCACAATGCAAAATCCTCATAGCTGTCCTTTGACCGCTGAAATGGCCTCCATACGGCGAAGAGTGACATTGCTCCAGGATTTCCTTTGCTTCATCACCTGAAACACACCTACGAATAATACCGTCAGAGCATTGCTTATACATAAATGGCTCATCCCAATAGAAAAATTTTGCATCATGCTTAAACTTTTTCTTCTGCCTCCAATCCATGTCAATAGGAGTGACTCCTTTGACCAAAAAGTTGGCAATATCAGCATACCAAGGGACTTCCCTGACTACCTTTACCTGAATAGCGAAAAGCGGTTCATCTGGAAAAGAATCGGAAATGGCAGATTGCTCCAGCAAAGATGATGCTGGATCAAGACGAGACAAATGATCTGCAATGACATTCTCTGATCCCTTCTTATCCTTTATCTCCAAGTCGAACTCCTGCAATAATAAAACCCAACGAATTAGTCTAGGTTTTGCATCTTTCTTTGACATTAAATACCTTATTGCTGCATGATCCGTGAACACCGTGACTTTGGATCCAACCAAATACGGTTGGAATTTCTCAAAGGCAAACACGACAACTAACAACTCCTTTTCAGTAGTTGTGTAGTTGACTTGTGCCTCATTTAAAATCCTGCTTGCATAATAGATAGGATGGATAAATTTGCCCTGCTTTTGCCCCAGCATAGCACCTACTGCAGCATCACTCGCATCGCACATTACCTCAAACGGTAAATTCCAATTAGGTGCACAAAGAATGGGTGCTGAGATTAAAGCAGCCTTCAATGTCTCAAAAGCCTTCCTACACTCTGCATCAAAGTCAAAAACATGATCAGTGCATAATAAGTTACAAAGAGGTTTACTGATTTTGGAAAAATCCTTTATGAACCTTCTATAAAATCCAGCATGTCCTAAAAAACTCCGAATCCCCTTCACTGAATTCGGTGGTTCTAATCTCTCAATAACCTCAACTTTCGCTCTATCAACTTCTAGACCATTCTTAGAAATCCTATGACCTAACACTATGCCCTCATTCACCATGAAGTGGCATTTCTCCCAATTAAGAACTAGATGGGTATCCTCACATCTTTTTAATACCTGACCTAAATTATCTAAACAACTCTGAAAAGACCCTCCAAAAACTGAAAAATCGTCCATGAATACCTCAACAGTGGACTCAATCATATCATAAAAAATTGCTAACATACACCGCTGAAATGTTGCTGGAGCATTGCAAAGGCCAAAAGGCATTCACCTGAAAGCAAATGTCCCATAAGGGCAGGTGAACGTGGTTTTTTCCTGATCCTCAGGAGCAATAGTAATCTGGTTATACCCAGAATAACCATCCAAGAAACAGTAGTAGGCCTGACCAGCCAATCTATCCAACATCTGGTCAATAAATGGCAGAGGGAAATGGTCCTTGCGGGTGGCTTTATTAAGCCTCCTGTAATCCATGCAAACCCTCCAACCAGTTACTGTCCTAGTTGGGATCAATTCATTGTCTTTATTGCTCACCACAGTGACACCTCCTCTCTTAGGAACACATTGGACAGGGCTTACCCAATTGCTGTCTGAAATTGGGTAAATGATGCCAGCATCCAACCATTTAATCACCTCCTTTTTAACCACTTCTTTCATAACAGGGTTAAGCCTTCTTTGTTGCTCAATACTCCTAAAGGATCCCTCCTCTAGAGTGATTTTGTGCATACAAAAAGATGGGCTAATCCCCTGAATGTCAGCCAACGTCCAACCAATAGCCTTGCGGTATTGCTGCAGCAATTTTATTAAGGCCTTCTCATGATCCGGCATTAAATCTGATGCAACAATAATAGGCAACGTCTCACCTTCCCCAAGATACACATACTTTAGATGATCCGGCAAAGGCTTCAAATCTAAAGTAGGTGCCTCAATCAGGGATGGCTTAATCGGGGGAGCCTTTCTTTGATCTAAATCTAAAGACTCAAAAACATCCTCACACCTAAACAATTCTTTTTCATTTTTTCTTTCTATAGAACAAACTTCTAAATCTTCTACACTAACCTCTCCATGATTTTCCAAATGCTTAACTGCCGAATCCTGTATTGCTCTCTCAACAATTGTGCTCTCCAGAATCCTAATGAAAGAGCAATCTTCCATCTCGTTTGGATACTTCATGGCTTTAAACACATTAAATTTTACTTCCTCATTACAGACTCTCATTGTTAATTCCCCTTTTTGAACATCTATTAACGCCCTACCAGTAGCCAAAAATGGACGTCCTAGAATAATTGGGACATCTTTGTCAGCCTCATAATCTAAGATAATAAAATCAACAGGGAATATGAATTTATCCACTTTCACTAAGTCATCCTCAATTTTACCCTCTGGATATGTGATAGACCTATCAGCTAGTTGGAGTGTGACTGTGGTAGGTCTAGCTTCACCAATACCTCACTTCCGATAGACCGAAAGAGGCATAAGGTTAATGCTTGCACCTAAATCACAGTGTGCTCTACCTAACTCTTTTCCACCTATAGACACAGGTATAGTAAATGATCCTGGATCCTTAGCCTTGGTTGGTAGCCCATTCTTAAGAATAGCACTACATTCCTCAGTAAGAGATACAGTTTCAAACTCACCTAACCTTTTCTTTTTAGTTAAAATATCCTTAAGAAATTTAGCATAATTAGGCATTTGCTCTATAGCTTCTACTAAAGGGATATTTATATGCAATTGCTTATGAATCTCTAAAAACTTTTTAAATTGACCATCCTGATTCTTAGGTTTTTGCCTTTGTGGAAAAGGTAGAGGTGGTACATAAGGTGGGGGCGGTACATAAGGTGGTTCCATATCTGGATCAGAACCAGATGCTCCAGCATCTTTATTGCTGCCTCCAGCACCCTGACCAGACTCCAAATCTTTCTCAACAACAACATTATTTCTATCACAATTATTATCTATATCCTGGGTTTTACTAGGCTCTTTTCTTTCTTCTAGTGGCTTACCACTCCTAAGAGTCACTGCCTTTACCTGCTCCTTACCTTCCCTTCTAGGGTGTTCAGTATCTGATGGAAGTTTCCCTTGAGGCCTTGCCTTCAGCTCACTAGCCAGCTGACCCACTTGCAATTCTAGGGCTCTCATTGAAGCTTGATTACTTTGAATTGCGGCGTCTGTACGAGCCATAAATTCTTTCATCATTGCCTTGAGAGAATTCCCCGAATTTTGCTGGGGCAATACCTGCGCTTTAGCAAATCCCGGCTGGTTCACTTTCTGCTGTGCTTGCACATTACTCCCTTGTCCTCCCCACGCGAAGTTGGGGTGGTTGCGCCAACCTGGATTATAAAAGTTAGAATAAGGGTTATTCCTCTGATTACCTACAAAAAACACAGAAGCTGGATTGCTGGGGCAAAACTCGTAGTTGTGGTTTTCACCACAATAGACACAAGCTTCCTCTGCAACTTGGTTCACCACTGCAGCAGGCTCCACAACTGGCGGCTGCTGAGGACTAATCAATGTCACATTCTTAAGAGCGTTAGCAATCATTGCAAGATCAGCCCTAATGGTGGACACACCATCAACCTCTAATACACTCTTAACCTTTTTATTTGTGCCTCTAACATCCGACCACTGACAACTATTAATAGATATTCTTTCTAAAATTTCATAGGCTTCGTTAAAAGTTTTTGCCAAAAGGGCCCCTCCAGCCGAAGCATCAACCATACCTTGAGTTACCGCGTTCAATCCATTGTAAAATGTTTCCATTTGAATACAATGTGGTAAGCCATGGTGGGGACACTTTCGCAAAAGCACCTTAAACCTCTCCTAAGCCTCACTAAAAGTCTCATCTTCAAGTTGCCTAAACCCTACTATTTCAGTCCATAATTTAGCATTTCTATTAGGTGGGAAATATTTACTCAAAAATTTTTCAGCTAACTCATCCCATGTCCTAATTGATCCTGGAGCAAAAGAATTTAACCACGCCTTCGCTCCATCCCTCAGAGAATACGGGAACAAAGTTAATCTAAGAGAATCTCTAGGCACTCCTTGAATTACAAAAGAATCACTGACTCCTAGAAAAGACTTAAGATGTAAATGAGGGTCTTCAGATGACAACCCATGGAACTGCCCCACGGTTTGCAACATCTGAAACATTACCGGTTTCATTTCAAAATTTGCCGCTTGAATTTGAGGACGTGTAATCCCTGGATTCAACTCATCAAACATCAGAAAAGCATAAGCTCGAATGGCTCTGGTCCTATCGTTCGCTACCAAGATAGGATTCTCAGCCTGATTATTTTGCTGCTCATTCTGCTCCAGCGGCGGGTTTTGCTGCAGCACACGATTCTGCTGGGGGTTCGCTAGACCTTCAGGACCCTGCGGGAGATGCGGCACGTCAGCCATTTGATTCTGCTGTCTACGCTGCTCTCTTCTTCTTATCCTGAATGTCCTCTCAATTTCTGGATCAAGCTCGAACCTCACCCCAGGCGGATCGCTCATGCACCAAACTCACACCTGCAAAAACAAAAGAAACAATCAAAAAGTTCTAGCACCAAACCACTAAAACACATACACAAAACAGATCAGATAAAAACTTATTCAAGTCCCCGGCAACGGCGCCAAAAACTTGTTGGGTTCCTAGAGTGAATAAAAACGCGATATAAAAATGCTCTAGAACTCTGTGCAAGTATACACAGTCCGCAACAAGTAATAAGTATTATCAATCCAAGGCCTGAACTAGCTTCCACTTTATCTATTTTGTATAACTTTTTAATGGTTTCAAAGATGGTAAAAATGATTGGTTTTTATAAGAATAATGTTGAAGCAAAATAAATGACAGAACAAAGAATAAACAAATAGGCAGACAGATTAGAAACAGGCGCTGGTCAGGATTTAGTAATTGTTTTTAAAAGATGCTCTAGCAATATTATTGATCATGCAAACTCTCGTAGTATTATTAACGGATTCCTCCCGAAACTCCAGATTTTTTGGAATGTGTTTCAACCCCAATGAAGTACGACTGATCAAGCACTAGGCAACTGGCTATCCCTAGCTCAGTCACTGGCGTTCACCAATACACAATGATCGTAGTGTGATTAATCGCCACACACTCTCTAAATCATCCCTGAAACTAGAGAGAGGTATTCATACCGGCTGGCCAAGCGGGCATAAAATAGAAATGAACACAACAATTAATCAAGATGCAATAATCAAAATATATTACTAAAATTAAGCACGGCAATCACATTATTTCCTAACCAACGCCTAAGCTACTTAGTTCATAATATGCATGGAAACGCACGCTACAATCTGAGTAAGCATGTCCATAATTACAAGATAATAAAAGGAAATGCTAATCTCCTCGATCAGCTTGCAATGATGGTCTTCTAGGTGGTCTCCAATCTCTCTCCTTTATTCGGCTCCCAAAGGTGGAAGGAACTTCCCAAGCATGGAATGTTTTATCCCAAAAGTGGAATGATTTTGACTTGGGCGGCTACTTCCTTTTATAGAAGGGTAGGAGGCTTGAATTAGGTCAACATGGACACGTGTAGGGCTCCCCTTGCTCCTTTATCCCGAAAATAATTCAACAGAAGTCGGTTCATGAAGTTGGCTAACGAGCTATGACGTGGCAGTTCTGCTCCCAGTTTTGCTGCAGCACAGAATTCGCTCCCTCAAGTCGCCCAGCAACAGATTCTGCACAAAATGATTTCCAAAGCTTCCATTCTTCCAAATGGGTTAAAACATGTAATATATATCTAAAACCAACCCTATTAAGCACAGAAGACACACAAATCAACATAGAAATGAGGCCTAAATAACTACCTTTTGGGCAGTTATCACCCCATTAGGTATAAGTAACCGTACCTCGAATAGTCATCTATAAATGAGATGAAGTATTCATGCCCTTCTCGAGCCTTGACATTCATTGGACCACAAAGGTCCGAATGTATTAACTCTAAAGGTTCTTTGGCCCTGTAGCCATTTCCAGTAAAAGGTCTTTTGGTAATTTTTCCGTTAAGACATGATTCCCATGAAGGTAGCGAATCATCTTCTAAATCACTTAGAAGTTCATTCTTTACCAAACGACCGATCCTATCGATGTTTGTATGACCAAGTCTTAAGTGCCAAAGATAGGTATTGATACTACTAGGAGAAATACGTCGCCTTTTTCTTTGAGTTTTTGTAGTTTTAAATAATTCGTGAGTTAAAAGTGCTTTAAATTCGGTTGGTCTTAATATATATAAGTTATTTCCAATTTGGCTGAACAAATAAGTACTCCATTTTTATAAATGAATGCTTTATTCATCTCAAAGGAAGCTTTATAACAAAGTTCCTCTTAATCTTAGGAACAATAAACAAGCCTTCTAAAAGCAAAAATCTATTTCTAAAAAATAACTTCGCAGCTCCCACTGCCTTGGCTGAAACGACGTCTCTCGTTCCAACCCTGAGCGCCATTTCACCATCTTCTAGTTGCCGAAAGGAACTATTTTCCTGAAAAGAAGAGCAAACATGATTAGTTTCCCCTGAATCAAGTATCCAGGTGAACTCATCATTTTCCACAAGGCATGTTTCTAAAACAAGTAAATCAAATTTACCTTCCTTTTCCTTTTTTTTTTCTCAGCAAGGTACTTTGGGCAGTTTCTTCCAGTGCCCATCCACACTACAATGGAAGCACTTGCCCTTGTCAGCCACAACCTTGGCTTTTCCCTTGCCTCGACCAGTAGGTGCGGGAGCTTTCCCCTTGTCTCCTTTCTTCTTCTGAATTTTCTTTGAAGAAGAGGCCACAACTTTAGTTCCTGAAGTTGAGCCCTTCTCGAACTTTCGCTTGGAGTGGACAACATTTGCCTCTCCTTCTACCTGTCCCGTGCTTTTTAGAAGAGACTGTTAGAGTTGTACCTCATTCAGGAGGCTTGTTAGGTTAAAGACAATCTTGTTCATCACCGCATTGCTGCAAAACTGTAGGAAACTGACGGGGTCCGAGCTGTCGAGACTCGAGTTGTCAAATAAATTTATAGTCCACGGCACTAAAACTGTTTTGTAGAAATAGTGGCCGAGGTCGAACACAAGGAATGGGATCTAGCAGATGCAGAATTTTGTTCCTATGTAATAGGGGGGTTTTGGAATAGCAGGACAAACAAAATAATTGCTGCAAGTAAATAGAGCAGAATAAAGCATGCGATTGAAAATAGAGCAAAATTCAATACCATAAAAAGGAACCACTGGATTGGGATTTCTTATGCCTGAATACTATTTCACTTGGCTTCCTAGTTTACTCTAAAAAAATTATTCTATGCCGATTTTTATTAGTCCGGTCAGCTTCTTGGTTACTCGAAGGACCCCCCTACACTAACCTATGTTTAATTAACCCGTTAACCCAGAATTCTACAATTAACAAGATTAATCAATTTTATCATTATCGATCGCCACCCCTCATGCATAAAGTAGCAATCATCCGAGACCTCGCAATGGCCACTAAATTATATCTAACTAATCTAGAACAAGCAATCTCGCAATTACCTACTTAAACTAGCCGCTTTAGGATCGTGGGTCCGGAATTGTATTAACTAAACTTAAACTTAATTTAAATCTAATTCATACAACCTTGAGCATGCATCCTAGGCCTATCAAGGGTCGTCACTTCGTAGATATTGTCTTGCCTCAGCCTAGTGGCTATCTAAAAATAACTTGTAAAATATACAAGTAGTAATCTCCTAGGGTCGTCAAGCCTAAAAAACTAGTCTCATGTATTGGTTTAAATGGGATAACATGCAAAACTCAATAAAAATACAGCAAGAACAGAATTGAAAAACCAGAAAACTCAGCCAAGTTTAATAACAATCAAGACATAATCCCAATCCAACAATACAAAGACGTTTAGCTACTCATAAACAAGGTAAAACCATAAACAAATACAAGGATTTGCATAAGATATGACCTAACAACGTTTATACAACAACTGGAAAGTAAAGAAGATGAAACAAATCGAAAAGAGACCAAAATTCTCACCTAACAGTGGACTAAACCGACGCCACAAACTTTTTATTCCGCTTCGAATTTGCGTCGACGTCGAGACGCTAGGGGCAGCGTCTCGACGCGATCCCTAATCTGAGCATGCTGTCTTTTTTTCTCGGTCTTGTCTCGTTACATCTCGGTACGAGACTCCAGTCTTTGGCTCTTGGTGTCGTTCTTCAGGCCCGCTTCAATACACTTAGGTCTTTTCACCTCCTCACCATCCAAGACACAGAGATGGTTCCAAAACTCCATAATTAGCCTGAATTAACACCAATTTAGCACGATTGGCTCCCGACATTGCCTAAGCTCAAAGAACCTGTAAGTAAGACAAGTAAAGCATAAAATTCCTCTAACAAGCTTAGATTAGAGGTGATATAATAAGACTATTTAGGTCCCATCAAATACCCCTAACCTAAATTTTGCTAGTCCTCGAGCAAGAAACACACAAACCAAAGAAAAAGATGCTGTGCATATAATCGAAAAATGACTTAATCCTCAAGACTCAAACATTCCAAAAACTAAAGCGATCAAGAGACATTCGCAGGAGAGAAAGATGAGGAGACAAATCAAAATTTTTCAAACATAATCTTGCACAAGAGAGTTCCATCCCACCTAAAGAAGACTTTACTAGCCCGTGATTGGCTTACCCAACTCTCATCCTAGCTTCCCACTACACTGGCACTAAGGTCTCGCTCAAAGGCCTAAATGGAACAAACTAGGTTGCTTCCTCTTTGCCTAGGTGCCTGAATAAGGAATTCTTTTTTCTTCTTCTTTTGTTTTTGTTTTTGTTTTTCTTTTTGCATTTCTTTTAGGATGGGGCACTAGCTTTCATAGTATAATGCAGGGACCCATAACCCAAGTTTATCCCTTGGTTGGCCTAACTGATCACACTGTAGGTAGCTCTTTTTACCCCTTTGCGCTCAATACAATGCAAACATGTTTTCTTTTTCTCAAAATAAAAATAAGAAAGACGAGCATATGGTTTTCCTTTTGGCTCGCGCTCACTGACTTATTTTTCCGCTCTTTTTTGTTTTACAGGCATATTTTCTTTTTCTCTTCTAGGCAAGACTCTACGTACTATTTTGCAAAAAGTTTAGACTTTCTTGTTTAACCTTACACCTATCGGGGTGACAACATGTGCAAGACATATCCAAGAAAACTTTTAAAAAGGCTCCGTTTTGAGCACTCATGGTCACAACTCATCGAAAGCTATAAATTTTCGAAAAAAATTGAGTCAATCCTAGGAAATCATCATCACTTAAACAGGTATATACACAATAGGCATGCAAGACATTCATTAAGCACAAACGCTAGCCTGACGCTCGGATGCTTAAGGCCCAACAGGAATATAAAGTACAATCCCCCACCCCCAACCTAAAGTTTACATTGCCCTCAATGTAATCAATCATGAAAAAAAACAAGACAATGTAAAAGGAGAGAATAGAACTTCCCTGAATTTTGAGCTCATGGATGGTGAATCACGTTTGCTTACAAACTTAGGGGCATCGCTTTGGTACCGCCAATCCTAAAAGGAAAAAACAAGAAAACCAGCATAAAAGCAACAAACAAAAATAAACATATCTAAGAATGGAAAAGACAAAAAAAAAAAAAAAAAACAGGAAAATTATAGATTGCCAATGTTTAAGGTTGTTTGCGCTACCACGCTCTCCTCTATTCCTTCGTATGGTGGCTTCTCTCCACAGGTCCAGAATACATTATTTTTGGAAAATTGTTGTTTAAGTAATTTTTGGGCATGTAGAGAAGAATTAGTAGAAGTAGCAAAAATATTGGAAGCAGAAGTGGGCTGACAGAGAATTCGCTCAGCCCTAATCTTAGAAGATGAGCACTTGGTGACTCCACCAGATTTATCAGTAAAGGTTATCTCGTGCTCATCAACTATATCAAACAGTTCACCTTCTATGTCAGGGCATCTAATAGCAGATGAAGGCATCTCATTATCAGTAACCATGGATGATTTAGAATTTAACGTGCGATCAATCACTAGGTCAGGTTCAAGCATGTAGCACTCAGCAGAAGATGGTTGATGATTTTCAATATCATCAAAAAATTTAAAGTACAGGGTCTTATCTTGAAATCCTACTGATACAACACCCTCATCTACATCAATAACTGTCTTGGCAGTCTTCATAAAGGGACAACCGAGAAGTATTGTAGCAGAAGATGGATGGTGATTAGGATTAGGTGTATCTAAAACATAAAAATCAGTAGGAAAGACCAAATCTTCTACCCTAACTAAAACATTTTCAACTATTCCAAAAGGTTTTATGCATGACTTATCTGCTAATTGTATGACTACGCCAGATGTCTTTATATTAGTTAAGTTCAATATTTTATAAACGGACACATGCATAACATTTAAAGAAGCTCCTAGATCTAACATGGCATATTTTATCTTGCAATCTCCGATCATACACGGTATAGTAAACATGCCAGTATCAAAACATTTAACAGGTAAGTCTTCAGATAGTAATGCACTTACATTCTCACTAACCTCTTCTTTATCTGAGGACTTCTCCTTACCTTCGTACCAAGTTTTCAGGAACTCAACATAGGCTGGGATTTTCAAGATTGCCTCAAGCAATGGAATGTTCACCTTAACTCGCCTAAAAACGTCTAAATCGTCCTGCACACTTGGAGTAGCAGGTTTAGCAAAGTTCACAAGTTAAATAAGAAAAGAATTGGTATCCATATTATGTGAATCAAAAGAAGAAAATTTACTAGAAGTAACAGAAAACTTATCAGACACAGTAGGATTGCCAAAAGTAACAGAAAACTTATCAGACAAAGCAGGGAATCTTGGGGGACAGTAAGGTGTGGCTACTCCACTCCACATTGCGCTCACATTTGCCTTTGGACTTACTTCAGGTTGGGCAGGAAACTTGCCAAAACTTTTATTGACCATCTTACTGACTTGGGTTGCCAACTGAGTGATTTGGTTTCCCAAATTCTGGATGGCATTCCTGGTATCCTGCTGGAACTACAAAGAGATGTCAGTACGTTTCTTTAAGGCCTCATCAAAAGACGTACCTGAAGTAGAGGAGGTGGAAGCTTGATTATGCTTGAACATCAGTGGCCTCTGTTGGTTCTCATAACTAAAATTTGGATGGTCTCTCCATCCCGGGTTGTATGTGTGTATGGGTTGTACTGCCTTTGATTTCAATTGAATCAACCAACAGCATTCACCTCTCCACTCTCTTGGATCTCTGGGCAGGCATCGGTAGTATGGCTAGTCATTGAGCAAAGTCCATAGGCTTTCGCCTGCACCTGACCTAAACTCAAAGAGCCAACAAGCTTAGTCAATTCACTCATTTCAGAACGCATATCACTTACCTCGCTTTTCGTGGCGGCTTGCACAACTGCGGTGGGCCCTCTTGTCCCGAATTGCTGAGAGTTCTCAGCCATGCTCGAAATCAGCTGGCTTGCCTCAGTTTGGGTTTTGTTGACTAGTGCTTTTCCTTTGGCGGCGTCCACCATACTCCGATCCATAGGTAGTAGTCCCTCGTAAAAATATTGGATCAATAGTTGATCTGAGATCTGGTGATAAGGGAAACTGGCACACAAGCGCTTAAATCTCTCCCAATACTCGTGGAGTGTCTCCCTAGTGATCTGCGAAATCCCATAAATATCTTTTCTGATGTTGGCAGCTCTACTTGCTGGGAAGAATTTCTCCAGGAATTGCTTCCTCATCTGGTTCCATGTACTGATAGAACCGGAGGGAAGGTAATAAAGCCAATCTTTCGCTGAATCCTTTAGCGAAAAGGGGAACGCCCTCAGGTTCAGCGCTTCCTCTGTCACTCCATGAGGTCTCATACCATAACATACAATGTGGAATTGATGCGTGTGTGGCCGAATGATGGATGTAGGAAAATATGGTAGATAAAGATTAAGAAAAATTCAGCAAACCTAGTGCAAGTATACACTATCGCATGCAGTAATAAAAAAACATTAGAACTATTCCAAGGGTATCGATCCCACGAGGACTAAATTGGAAACACATATTTGAAAAAGAAACTGTTCAAAGATTGCTTGGATAAGGTAACCAAAGAAATAGTTGATGATGATTTTTGGAAAATAAACAAAATAAACAAGTAAAGAAAAACAATGATAAATAAGCGAGGTGCTCAATATAGTTTCAACCCTAAGGTAAAATAACTCTAATCATTCCTTATTAAACCAAAGTCTATTCATGCATTGGGTCAGATTTAACTTCTATTTGGCCTTGCTCCCAAGAACCGTTAGAAGGCTCGTTTAGCATGCAATTCTTTGTTATAGGTTGACGGTTTCTATTCATTACCTTTTATAGCTCTTTACAACTTTTAATGAATTAGCTCTATAAAATGCTTCTAATGGTGATGAAAGCTTATAACAGTCAAGTATTCAAGTTATATAAAGCATCATTTAGAAACAACCTACGTCTATGAAGGATTGGAATTTCGTAATTCCGTAAAGCAGAAGCGTGATTGGGACCGACTTGTAGTTAATTTTGTTTAATCTAAAATACCAATACATTGGCAATAAACTTAGAACTATTCTGGATTTATATTAAGGCTAAACATACAAAAATATTAGATCTAGATCTAATTTATATAGTAACAAGTTACTTACTCTCGTTGACGACTCAGATTAAATTCACCAACTACGTATGAAATAATCACGAACTATTGCGAACACTACCACTATGGCTACACCGGTATGACTCTGAGACTACTAGAGGCAAGACACTGGTGGGAGCCTTCAGGAAAATTCTCTGAGAGTAGGAGAATGAATGGGATGCCTTTCACCCCACCCCAAGGGTCCTATTTATAGGACCTTTTCCTTATAGGAAAAGGTAATGAATAAGATCTATTATCTTATTCATATCTAATTTTAATAAATAATTAATTAATTCCATAATTAATTAATTACTCAATTAAATATCATATATTTAATTTTTGGGATTTTATTAACATGAATCCAATTCATATTAATTATTTGAACTCTTTCAAATATTTTCCCTCAAAATTAAATTTTGAAATTATTTCAAAAATTATATTATAAAGTTTCATAAACTTTATACTATAATGTATTATCATATATTATATGATTCCCCTATATAAATTGAACACTTTCAATTTACAATTTATACTCAATTGCCTCAAGTCTCTTTAGGAGCTACTAGTGGGACTGTTGCAATTCTGAAGTGGTTCAAAATATAGATAGAATTCACTTCAAAATATTGTGCAAGTATACACAATCTAGCAGCAAGTGATAAGTATTTATCGTATCCACAGGGTCTTGAATTGCCTACCTCTATTGATTTAATTTGTTTTTTAGTGATTTCAAAAGGTTGGTTAAACTGATTGGGTTTTTGAAATGCTGAAACAAAAGAAATACGAAAGCAGTAAATGATTACGACTAGAGAAACAGAATGGAAACAGACACAGGTTAAGACTTCTGTAATTGTTTATAAAGATGTTCCAGCAATTCTTTTGATCTGTCAATCTCATGCAGTCTTATCAGCGAGATCCTCCCGGAACTCCGAATTTTTTGGAATATGTTTCAACTCCAATGAAGCTCTACCGATCAAGCGTTAGGCAATTGACTATCTCTAGTTCAACTACTGGCGTCCACCAACTCATAATTGTCTAACGTGAATTATCGCCACACAACTCCTAAATCATCCCTAAAACTAGGAGAAGTTATACATACCGGCTAGCTAGGGGGGCACGTAATGAAATTGTAGAACAACAATAACTCAAGATGACATAATCAAATAAAATTTCCAGATTTTATAAAGATAACAATCACATAATTCTTAACCCATGCCTACAAAGCAATTAGTTCATGATATAAAACATAAAGTACATTACAATCTCAATAAGCACATCCATAATGCGAAATACACAAGAAATACTAATCCTTTTAGTAATTGGGGAGATGAAACGGTTGCTCCAAACCATCAAGAACATGGAAGAACTTTGTCTTCTTGAGAGGAATCGCACTTGGTCTTCTTAGATCTCCATTCTGTAGTCAATTCGGCCTCCAGACGATTGATTCGATCTCCCAATCGTGAATGAATTTATCTTTGACGACTCCTCCTTTATAAGATGAGGTTTAACCTAATTAGGTTAATTTAGACACGTGGAGTGACTTCCCAGCCGGATTAGTCCGAGATCTATGCTCAAAACGCCACCTCATTTAATGAATCACGTTGATGTGGAATTTTCTTACCGCAAGCGCACGGGTCAAGTAATAGTAAAGTGATTGTGAAATCGAGTGTCGTCCTCTGGATTGGATTTTTAAGTTAGATTAACTACCATGAATATTCTTGTTCAATTTTATTTAGGGACCAAAAAGTAGTTGATTTTAGAAACTAAGGTAATGCAAATTTAAGATGTGAAATTCATTCGAGAGAATACTTAGGGAATTGATTTTGTCAACTTAATCTACGATTTATTTTAAGGAATGAATTATAACGCACAATGGTTTTATGAGTCCAAGAACCTTTAATCACAACTACCTCTCCCGAGTATAATTGATTCTCATGCAAATTAACTACCTTGATATCTCTATCTAAGTTCTTTAACATGCAAGACATTTAGTTCTTTTTGACCAATTCTAAAGTTACTCTAAATTCAGTCACGAGTTTAGAATTTCTACTTTAGTCATGCAATCTTAATTAAGTCTACGCTAAATCCCCTCTCCCGAGGAAGACTCAACACTTAGATCATTCAACTAATGGCCAATTAATTGAAAGTATTAAATTAAGAATGCAAACATAAAACAATTGCACAATTCAACCCATAAATCGATCCATAAACTAAAAACACTACATCAATCCTTAAGTAACAAACTTAGCTACTCATACAAGGTGTTACAAGATAAACTAAGCATGAAAAAACCATTAAAACTAACTAAAGTAAGAAGGAAAGAAGATTAAACACTAGGTGGTCGAGACCGCACGTCCCCGTCACGATCTCCACGAACAAAGTCTTCAATCCCGCTCTCCACCACTTGCTTTAGCTTCCAAAGAGGATTTTTCTCTGAGTTTTCGGCCACAATTCTACCAAAAGAACTCCCCCAATTTGACCTAATTGCAATCTTTAAATAGGAAAACTTTGGCCTAGCGTCGCGACGCTATAGGGGTAGTGTCGCGACGCTACCGCGATATCGCAGATTATGTATCCGAATTTAATCGAGACGTCTCGACGCTGTGACCAATTGTCGCCTACTCAGAAATGGAAAATAGCAGCGTCGAGACGCCCTTTGGCAAGGGTCTCGACGCTGGTCCTCGGCAAGGTCAGTCCACAGTGCTTCCAACTTCGATTCTCTTCGGTTCTTCGGCCTCTTTTCGCGTCCCGAACGCCCGATTAACTCCAATACTGCAATTTAGCTACCAAAACATATTTCCTACAAATAAAACATATAAATGCATAATTTTGGCCAAATAATTGTAAAAGACTAGCTTAATTAATTAGAGAAAAATAGCTAGCTATGCTCGCTATCACACGTGCAGCTCACGTGGCAGTTTTGCTCCCAGCTTTGATGGATCATGGAAATTGCTCCCTCAAATCGCTCAACATTATTTTCTCTGCAAAATAACTTCCAAAGCATCTATTCTTCTAAATAGGTTAAAACATATAATATTAATCTAAAAGCACACCTATTAGACACAAATGACACACAAATCACTATAGAAATAAGGCCTAAATAGACCCTTTTTGGGAGTTATCAGGGACCTAATGGACCTGCAGATCAGAAGCTCCAACGATACGAAATTTAATCGTCTAAACTCATTAACCAATTAATCAATTTTCGTTAACTGTGGGTCCACTCCACTAAAGACCCACAGTTGCACTCTTCTCACTGCATACATAATTCTGTGTCCACGGATATAGACCTATACCGGTAAATCAATCCTTCACGAGTGTCCGTAACCACAGTTGGGTCAAATTACAATTTTACCCCTGTGTTACATCTTTCTCCTTAAGTACCTGTGCTCTTCTAATGAACAACCTGTTTATGGTCCAACCAATAAACAGAAAGTCCCTCTCAGGCCATTGAGAGGGCCGGATCCCTTTGTTCAAGTCCCGGAGTCACCACTTAAAGGAACACTCATCTACTTCTCCTAAAAGTGGGAAGGAGTGAATTCCTTCTTGTGTTGTCATGTCCCCAACCTCCCACTCGGTCTTGTCACCAAAAAGGAAGGCATATTGAGTTGGCGTATTGGAACTCTCACCCATGCTAATCAAAGGACAATCCCTCATGAGAAGGAGTTCATGACACACTCAGGATTAAAACTGAGTTACCTAGGTCATCGTATTGAAACAGTAACCTAACTAGTTAAGGGTGTTATATCTAGTGGTTTACTATTTCATTGTCCCGTCTTATGCAAACTCATTGCATAGGATACCCCCGCTTGCATGTCTACTACATGGACGCTTTGGATCAATACGTCTGTATCAAATACAAAGCAGGTCGTATCACATATTGTTACCAGGATAAGGTACCCAGCCTTCTCCTTGTACTATAGACCTTTTAGGTTGTTACTTGAACATCGATCCCCGTATGACCCCACATACTAGTTCAAGTTACATACAAACAACCTTGGATCTTAGTTTATTGGATTTGGGTCAAATTTTGCCGTATTTAACAATAACACTTTATTGTGGAAAATCAATAACACTTTATTGAAACAAGTATACAATTTGTTTACATTCACTATCTACGAGTTTTAGGGCATAAAACCTAACAAACTCCCATTTGAACTAAAACTCTAGTTTAGTGGGATGTACAATAATCTATACAGTAGTGAGTGTATAAATACATGTATAAAACATATACAATGTATAAATACAATAAACTAGGGCATCACTATACCCATTACATAATGGTATCACTATACCCATTACATTTCTCCCACTTGCCCTAGATTTCATCTTTGTACATAACTTGTAGACCTAGACCTTGTAGATGACCCTCAAACACTTTAGCCGAGAGAGCCTTAATGAATGAATCATCAATATTTCATTCAATTTAATGTGCCTGCTTGTCTTGGGCTGCGAGGTTCTTTTGAATTTGCCACAGCACCACTGTATCACTATAGAGTGAGATGGACAAGTTCATATTTGGAACACATTCCAAATCAGTCAAGAACTTCCTAAGCCATACAGTCTCTATCGCTGCTTCACAAGCAGCTATATTTTCGGCCTATATGGTCAAGACTGTAACTACGCCATACTATAGCTCCTTCGTAAAGATTGACCATAGATACTGATGTAGATTTCCTCAAGTCCTTATCAGTATTACTCCAACGCGTGGTCCTCTGCTTTTGTATCATGAAGGGCCTTGCGGTCTGTTGGGTTTTATGCCCTAAAACTCGTAGATAGTAAATGAAACAAATTAATCGATCTCAATAAAGCGATTCAGTAATTTGGTTATTGAATAATCGAGTTTGCATTAATAAACCCTAAATCCAATAAACTAAGATCCACGGTTGTTTAAATGAAACTTGGACTGATATGTAGTCACATACGGGAATCGGTGTCCAAGTAACAACCTAAATGGTCTACCTTATCCTGGAGACACTCTGTGATATGGCCCACCTTGTATCCGATACAGATGCAATGATCCATAACATCCATGTAGGAGACATGCGAGTGGGGGTATCCTATGCAATGGGTTTGCATAAGACCGGACCGTGAAATAGTAACCACTAGATGTAACGCCGTTGACTAGTTTAGATTTCTATTTCAATACGGACCTAGGTAACTCAATCTCAATTTTGAGTCTGTTATGAACTCCTTTTCAGGACGGATTGTCCTTAGATTTGTATGGGTGAGAGTGGCCAGTTCGCCGACTCAATATTCCTACCATTTCAGGGCCAAGACCGAATGGGGGCTGGGAACATAACAGTACAAGATGGAATTCACTCCTTCCCCTATTGGGGCAAGTAGATGTGTGTTCCCTTAAGGGATGATTCTGGGGCTTGAACAAAAGTGCGTTGTCCTCTCCTGGCCCGAGAGGAATTTCTGTTTAGTGGTTGGACCCTAAACAGGTTGTTCATTAGAGGGATCAGTGGTACTTAAGGATCTAGAGGTAACCCAGGGGTAAAACGGTAATTTGACCCAGCTGGTGTTACGAACACACGTGAATGATTGACTTACTGCATTGGTCGATATCCTTGGACACAAAAATATTCTACAGTGAGAAGAGAGCAGCTGTGGGTCTTTAGTGGAGTGACCCACAGTTAACGAATGTTGATTGACTCGGTTAATGAGTTTAGCTGATCAATCTCGTATCGTTGGAGCTTCTCATCTGTAGGTCCATTAGGACCACCTTCTAGCTCATAACGAGTTCTGAGATAATTTAGTCTTGTTATTGAAGGGAATTCAAGTTAATTGTATTTTGATACAATTAATATAATGTATGGAGATACATTATAGTATAAGTTTCATTATAATAAAATTAATTTTGGATATGATTCAAAATTAATGAAAGAGAGAATTATGAATTTAATTAAATATGTGATGTTTGATTAATTCATGAATTAATTAATTGGGAATTAATTAATTTAATTTAGTTTGGTTAAATGTGATTTAATCAAATTAATACTATAGTTTATATTAATGTACATTTTGATGCACATTAAAACTATAGGTTAAATGAGAGAGATAAAATTTAATATCATTCAATTATAAAATTAATTAAATATTTGATATTTAATTAATGTGGATTCAATTAATAGAATTAATTGAATGACCAATTTAATTCAATTGAATATGATTCAAATTGAATTAAAGGCTCATCAACGTTCTGGTCAAAGCCATAAGATTTGACAGCAGTGTCAAACCTTATATTCCAAGATCTGGAAGCTTGCTTCAACCCATAAATGGATCGTCTAAGCTTGTAAACTTCTTGCTCTTGACCTTGAGCAATGAACCCCTCTGGTTGAGACATAAAGATATTCTCATTATGATTGTCATTCAGAAAGGCAGTCTTGACGTCCATTTGTCAAATCTCATAATCATAAAACGTGGCAATGGACAAGAGAATCCTTATCGACTTTAACATGGCAACTGGGAAGAAGGTTTCCTCATAGTCCACCCCCTCACGGAAGAGATTGTTGCGGTCTCTTGTCAAATAAATTTATAGTCCACAACCTCTATGGCTAACTTGTAGCAGTAGTGACCGGGGTCGAACACAGGGAGCACGATTATAACTTGTTTATCTTAGATTTATTGTGATGACCGGACTAATTGGGGGTTTTTATATTTGGAAAGAAATAGTAATGGAAAGTAAGCTAATTATGGAAAATATTGCAAAAGGAAAGTAAAGAAACAAATCAATACCTCAAAGATCATGCAACCGGGTTAGTCATGGTAAGTTCAATTCAATTAAATCATTAATTTCACTAAAAAGTCAAAACAAGTTTAAGTCCGACGTATTCCGGCAACAAACCGAGAACCATGCTCCAACTATCACAAACATGCAAACACTAAGTTTGATTCTAGTTTAAATTAATTAATATGCCTATTAACTAATCTAAACCGCATTGGGATCTAGCCGAATTAATTCACATGCAACGGCAACAATCCACAATTAAAATTGATTAAATCATTTAGTTCTATGGACGCATGCTGATGGAAGAGATTGTCGAGGTCTCTTATCAAATAAATTTATAATCCTCAACCTCTAAAGCTAACTTGTAGCAGTAGCGGCCGGGGTCGATCAGAGGGCGTCTATGCAAACAAATCTTTAATTCCTTAATTGTTTTAGGTAACCAAAAAGGGGGGTTTTTATATATGGAAAGAAATTTAACAAGGAAAGAAAACCAAATATGGAAAATAACAAAAGAGGAAAGTAAGAGAATTGAATTTAGGAAAGAGATCAATACCTTAAAAATCATGCAACCAGGTTAGTCATGGTAAGTTCAATCCAATTAAATCATCAATTTCACTAATAGGTCAAAACAAGTTTAAGCCCAGCGTATTCCGGCAACAAACCGAGAATCATGATCCACTATCACAAACATGCAAACGCTAAGTTTGATTCTAGTTTAAACTAATTATTTGGTCAATTAATTAACCTAAACCGCAATGGGACCTAGCCGAGTTAATTCACATGCAACGGGCAACAAACCACAATTACAATTAATTAAATCATTTAGTTCTAGGGACGCATGCGTATAAACATAACGTTAACCTATATGCTACTAAGATTTAGCAAGTAAATTTAGAAAGGGCGCTGTCAAGGTTGTCAATCTTTCCTACCACAATCTAAACTTATAGAAAAAGAACTAAAATCACATAAACATGCTTTGATAATTCAAACAAGAAATTTCATTAATAGAATATGAACTTACTCTTGACACCCCGGTTACATGGATGAAGAACTTAACCTCTCATGGAGCAAGAGCAAGCTTGATTCTTCATGGAATACATCAAGGAAAGCAAGAAAAATTAAAACTAAGAAGAATGGTGGAAAGGGAGAGAGAGATGGACTACAAAGCTGTAGTGAATTATGTCTTGAGGGATGATTCTAAACCTACACCAAAGGCCTCTATTTATAGGGATTCTTGGCCTTCAATTCGTGGTTGAATGGTGCTGAATTGGGTCTTCAAACAAGGAAAAGTTCAGCCAAAATTGGAAAAAATTTGATTCTAGAAAGAAGCAGCCAAAACAAGGACACAGCGTCGCGATGTTATGCCTTCAATATGGAAAGAAGCTGCGAATCACTCGTAGCGTCGCGACGCTCTCGCTAAAACTTGGAGCCCACAACTTTTCCTTATTTGAGCAGCATCTCGACCTTCAACAGCAGCGTCTCGACACTGCAATAGCTCCAAGGGCAGAATGGTCATTTCACGCTCCAGTTTTGCTCGTTTAAGCCCTGAATCACTTCCAAAGCTCCGGTGAGGACGTATAGACATATTATACTCATTTTAAAGTATTTTTCGCAAGGAATTCTACTAAGATAAGAAAATTGGGAGATTCTAAGTGTATAATAAATTGGACTTATCAAATACCCCCAACCTAAACCTTGCTAGTCCTCGAGCAAGCTAATATTATAATGAGAGAGATTATTATGTAATGCAATATTCATGACTCAATTTCTCAAAGATAAGCATGATCAACATTTTACTTAACAGAATTAAATGCGAGACTTGCATAGTTAGAGACAAATTAAAATTAGCCAAATTCTTTCTTATGTAAAATATGAGCTAAGTCTTTCCTAGAGATGTTTTGAAAAGTTCGAGAAGGACTTATAAAATTCCCTATTCCATCTTCCCTCTACACTGGACAAAGGAATAATGCATTAAAGGAAGGGAGCAAACTAACTTGTTTACGGATTCAAAGGGGGCCTTAAGCTTGCATAGAAATGATTATTAAAGGGTACTAGCTTTCACACAACTAATGCAGGACCACTTTTCCCCGAGTTTGCTCTAGGACGGCCTAACTGATCACACTAGAGGTAGCTCTTTTTACCCCGGCAAGCTAAAATAAATTTTTATCGCATTCTTTTTCTTGATAAAATAAATGTTTTTTTTTATTCCCAAGGCACGAAACAAGTTGTTTTGCAAAAATTTCCTCTAAACGTGCTACCTATCCTATCGAGGTGACAACGGAGGCGTGAATCTTATTAAGCCATCTAAAACCAACGAAACTACGCTAGAAAGGACTTATGCTCAATTTAGTTAAGAAAAATTGTAATGAAGTCTCTAAAGAGGCTAGAATGCATGCAGTTCAACTATAAGAAAAATATATACTCATGCTTTCCTATCCTAGAAATTTCATAATCAATTATAGAGCAAGGCATAAAATCTCAAAATTTTGTTTTCAAGTTTGCTCAGTTTAAAGATAAGTTTGAACACTGATTCAAATCAGTTCCCAGGTAGGAGGTGTTCCGTAAACCGTCAACTTAAATACCTCCAACCTTAGACAGAACTTCACTGGTTCGGGTCAGTTCCCAGGTAGGAGGTGTTCCGTAAACCGTCAACTTAAATACCTCCAACCTTAGACAGAACTTCGCCAATTCTGGTTCTAATTTATTTTTAAATTGCTTAAAATAATAGGTCAATCAAAGCATAAAGCAAACATGCATATGTTTCCCACCCCCAACCTAAACATTACATTGTCCTCAATGTAAATTAAACATGCATCTCAAAGGACAAAAAGTAGAAAGGGAACAGAAAACCTCCCCTGTTTAAGCATTGGTTTGGACAAGTATGGAAACTTCCACGATTGGCAAAATTTATAGAGATTTGGTGTAGGGTCCTATAAAGCAATAAAGAAAGACATTTAAGGAAATAACAAAGGAATAAACTACTAAATAAGGAAATGATAGAAATTGGGTTGCCTCCCATAAGCGCAATTTTTTTAACGTTGTTATGTTCGACAGGTTTGAACCAATCAACCCGGGCTGTCATCTTCACTGTTGTAGACAAATGGTGCAAAGCTTCCAATGGATTCCTCATCAGAAGAAACATAATTATCGTGGTCAAAAAAAAAATAGTGCTTAGATTAGTGGAGGAATGAGGGTTATTACCAACTACCCTAAATGTCATTGTCTTTCCTTTAAATCCTACTGTAACAACTCCTGAGTCTACATCAATGTTTACCTTTGCCGTCTTCATGAAAGGGCGACCCAAAATAATAGAGGCAGAAGTAGAGTTACATGGTGCAGACATATCAAGAATATAGAAATCAGTAGGAAAGATAAAATCCTCCACTTTAACAAGGACATTCTCACAGATACCTAAAGGGGTGATGCTAGATCTATCAGCTAATTGAATTATTACACTAGTCTCATGCAAATTAGACAATCCTAACTCATGATATAGAGACATAGGCATAACATTGATTGAAGCTCCTAAGTCTAGCATGGCATGTTTAACATGGTGATGTCCTATCATCCAAGGTACGGAAAACATACTCGGATCTAAGCATTTTTCAGGTAAAGGTTTGAAAGCAAGCATGGAAAGATTTTCACTAACCTTTTTGTTGGAGACTTTCTTTTTGGTACACCATCTTTTCAAAAATTTGGCATACCTTGGAAATTGTTGAATGGCCTCCAAGAGTGGGATGTTGACTGAAACTTTCCTGAATACTTCTAAGGCATCCTTGTCCTCTTCCTCCTTTTTCTTATTAGGCTGAACTAATCAAGAAGGAAAGGGAGCAGGATCAATGTAATAAAAAACAACAGAGGGTTCAAAACTTACCTTATTAGTCTTTTCTTTGATATTTTTGGAAGGGATTGAAGGTGGCTTCAAGGTGGCTCCACTCCTAAGTGTGATTGCATTTAGACCTTTTTTTTTTTTGGAATTTCTGGTTGGGCTGACAACTTTCCATATTGGACTTCCAATCTACTTATGGAAGTGGCCAATTGTGTAATTTGATTTCCCATATTTTGCATACCGACCTTAGTCTTCTGTTGAAACTTAGAAGTAGATTCAGCTAAAGACTTAATCATATCTTCAAGAGACATACCTGATTGGGAAGATTTCCCTCCAAAGTTCTGTTTCTGATTGTTATTTTGGCAATAGCTAAAGTTAGGGTGATCCCTCCATCCCGAATTGTAAGTGTTGGAATATGGATCGTACTTCCTACCTTGGCCATTCTGATTTGCATACCCTCCTATTGCGTTGACTTCTGCAGTTTGGCCTTCTTGCAACTGTGGATAGGAATCAGTGGGGTGCCTTCGATTGAACAAATTCCACAAACTTTTTCCTTAGTAATTTGTCCTGTCTCAAGTTGTTTAACAAGATCAGTAAGTTCAGACATTTTTGAATCAAGACTTCTTACATCATTCACTGCTGCTACTTTTGGTAATAGACCGGGAACTCGTGTTCCAAATTGTTGAGAATTTTTCGGCCATGGAAGATATGAGTGCTCGGGCCTCTGCTGCAGTTTTGTTCACTAATGCTCCTCCACTAGCTGCATCGATCATGCCTCGATCTGTGGGAAGTAAACCTTCATAGAAATATTGAATTACCAATTGATCGGCTATTTGATGGTGAGGAAAACTAGCACATAATCTTTTAAAACGTTCCCAATATTCGTAAAGAGTTTCACCGGCAATTTGAGTGATACCATAAATTTCTTTACGAAGGTTGGCGGCCCTACTTGTAGGGAAAACGTTTTCTAAAAGTATTTTTTTCATATCAGCCCAAGTATTAATTGAACCACTTGGAAGAAAATACAACCAATCTTTTGCCATATCTTTTAAAGAAAAAGGGAAAGCACATAAACTTATTTGTTCGTCAGTTACACCGTTGGGCTTCATTCTCGTGCAAACGATGTAGAACTCCTTTAGGTGCTTGTGTGGGTCCGCCCCTGTACTTCCCCTGAAAATAGGCGAAAGATGGATTAGTCCAAATTTCAATTCAAATGCACCTTAGGTCTCGGGATAAGTGCTGCAAAGTGGTTGTTGGTTCAAATTCGGGGCCGCGAGTTGCTTCAATGTTTGCTCGGCCATAACTTGTGGTTCGTTGACTTCCTCTCTTTTTGCCTCCCTTTGAAGTCTACGTTCTTCCCTTGTGATGTCAGGACAAAACTAAAATTCTCTATCCTGCGAAGAACGGGTTTGCATAAACTGTAGACAAAAAGTAGAAAAGTCAAATGAAAACAAAAAAGGAAAGAAAAATTTGCCGAAGACTCCCCGGCAACGGCGCCAATTTGATGGAAGAGATTGTCAAGGTCTCTTATCAAATAAATTTATAATCCTCAACCTCTAAAGCTAAATTGTAGCAGTAGCGGCCGGGGTCGATCACAGAGAGTCTATGCAAACAAATCTTTAATTCCTTAATTGCTTTAGGTAACCAAAAAGGGGGGTTTTTATATATGGAAAGAAAGTTAACAAGGAAAGAAAACAAATTATGGAAAATAACAAAAGAGGAAAGTAAGAGAATTGAATTTAGGAAAGAGATCAAGACCTTAAAAATCATGCAACCGGGTTAGTCATGGTAAGTTCAATTCAATTAAATCATCAATTTCACTAATAAGTCAAAACAAGTTTAAGCCCGGCATATTCCCGCAACAAACCGAGAATCATGATCCACTATCACAAACATGCAAACGCTAAGTTTGATTCTAGTTTAAACTAATTAATTGGCTGATTAATTAACCTAAACCGCAATGGGATCTAGCCGAGTTAATTCACATGCAACGGGCAACAAACCACAATTACAATTAATTAAATCATTTAGTTCTAGGGACGCATGCATATAAACATAACGTTAACCTATATGCTACTAAGATTTAGCAAGTAAATTTAGAATGGGCGCGGTCAAGGTTGTCAATCTTTCCTACCACAATCTAAACTTATAGAAAAAGAACTAAAATCACATAAACATGCTTTGATAATTCAAACAATAAATTTCATTAAAAGAATATGAACTTACTCTTGACACCCCGGTTACATGGATGAAGAACTTAGCCTCTCATGGAGCAAGAGCAAGCTTGATTCTTCATCGAATACATCAAGGAAAGCAAGAAAAATTAAAACTAAGAAGAATGGTGGAAAGGGAGAGAGAGATGGACTACAAAGCTGTAGTGAATTGTGTGTTGAGGGATGATTCTAAACCTACACCAAAGGCCTCTATTTATAGGGATTCTTTGCCTTCAATTCGTGGTAGAATGGTGCTGAATTGGGTCATCAAACAAGGAAAACTTCAACCAAAATTGGAAAAAATCGATTCTGGAAACTGCCTAGCGTCGCGACGCTATGCCTTCAATATGGAAAGAATCTGCGAATCACTCGTAGCGTCGCGACGCTCTTGCTGAAACTTGGCGTCCACGACTTTTCCTTATTTGAGCAGCGTCCCGACCCTTCAACAGCAGCGTCTTGACGCTGCGACAACTCCAAGGGCAGAATGGTCATTGTACACTCCGGTTTTGCTCGTTTAAGCCCCGAATTGCTTCCAAAGCTCCGGTGAGGACCTATAGACATATTATACTCAATTTAAAGCATTTTTCGCAAGGAATTCAACTAAGATAAGCAAATTGGGAGATTCTAAGTGTATAATAAATTGGACTTATCACATGCGTATAATCATAACGTTAACCTATTTGCTACTTAGATTTAGCAAGTAAATTTAGAGAGGGCGCGGTCAAGGTTGTCAATTTTTCCTACCACAATCTAAAGTTATATAAAAAGAACTAAAATCACATAAACATGCTTTGATAATTCAAACAATAAATTTCATTAAAAGAATATGAACTTACTCTTGACACCCCGGTTACATGAATGAAGAACTTAGCCTCTTATGGAGCAAGAACAAGCTTGATACATGCAGAAAAGCAAGAAAGAACTACGAAGAATGGTGGAAAGGGGGAGAGAGATGGACTACAATGTTGTAGTGAATTATGTGTTGAGGGATGATTCTAAACCTACACCAAAGGCCTCTATTTATAGAGTTTCTTGGCCTTCAATTCGTGGTAGAATGGTGCTGAATTGGGTCTTCAAACAACAAAAAATTCTAGCCAAAATTAGAAAAAATCGATTTTGGAAAATTGCCTAGCGCCGCGACGCTATGCCTTCACTATGGAAAAAATGTGCGAATCACTCGTAGCGTCGCGACGCTCTCGCTGAAACTTCACGCCCATGCTTTTTCCTTATTTGAGCAGCGTCCCGACCCTTCAACGGCAGCGTCTCGAAGCTTCGATGGCTAAAAGGGCAGAAATGTCATTTTACACTCTGGTTTTGCTCGTTTAAGCCCCAAATCGCTTCCAAAGCTTCGGTGAGGACCTATATACATATTATACTCATTTTAAAGCATTTTTCGCAAGGAATTCAACTAAGATAAGCAAATTGGGAGATTCTAAGTGTATAATAAATTGGACTTATCAATGTACTTTCCTAGCTGCGTCTCGTTTTCTCATGTAGATCCATTTGCACCCTATGGGATTAACCCATTCAGGTAGGTCTACAAGATCCCAGACTTTATTGAAGTACATAGACTCCATTTCTAGGTCCATAGCTTTGACCCACTGGTCATGGTCCACATCATTCATTGCCTGTCTAAAGGTCAATGAATCCTCAACTCCATCATCAGGTATGACAGCTGGAGTTTCTGCTAAACCCAGATAGCGTTCAGGTTGAGTAACAACCCTCCCACTACTTCGAGACATTCTCAACTCTTGAGAAGGATGGGCTTGACCAGATGTACTGGGCTCATCTACAACTCTTGTTCAAGGTCTAGTCTGTGTAGTGGGCTCATCAACAACCCTTGTTGAAGGTCCAGCCTCATCAACAACTCTTGTTGATTCATTTGTAGCTTCACCAGAAAGTTCACTTAACACCATTTTACTGCGTGGCTTGTGTTCTCGAACGTGGTCTTATTCTAAGAAAGTAGCATTTGTCAAAACAAACACTTTATTTTCTTGTGGATCGAAGAAGTACCAACCTCTTGTTTTTTTTAGGTAGCCTATGAATAGGCATAATTTTGAACGTGAATCCAATTTCTTTGGGTTTGCTACTAGCACATGTGCAGGACATCACCAAATTCTGAAATGACGTAAACTAGCTTTACGCCCTCTCCAGAGCTCAAATGGTGTTTCAGAACACTCTTTGAGGGAACTACATTCAAAATATAAACTGCAGTCTCTACTGCATAACCCCAAAAAGAACTAGGCAGTTGAACATAGCTTATCATAGATCGAACCATGTCCAACAAGGTTCTGTTTCTCCTTTCAGATACACCATTATGTTGAGGTGTACCTGGTGCTGGGAGTTGAGACGAGATTCCATGTTCTATAAAATAGTTCTGGAATTTTAAGTCCAAATACTCTCCACCTCAATCAGATCAAAGTGTTTTAATGGTCTTACCAAACAAGTTATCAACTTCAGTCCTATACTCCTTGAACTTTTCAAGGGCTTCAGACTTATGACTCATTAGGTATAAATAACCATACCTTGAATAATCATCTATGAAAGAGATGAAATATTCATACCCTCCTCAAGCTTTTACATTCATTGGACCACAGAGATCCGTATGTACGAGTTCTAAGGGCTCCTTGGCACGATAACCTTTTCCAGTAAAAGGTCGTTTGGTCATTTTACCTTCGAGACATGACTCACACGAAGGTAAAGTACCATCTTCTAACTGGCTTAGAAGTCCGTTCTTAACCAATCTCCCAATCCTATTGAGATTTATGTGGCCAAGTCTCAAGTGCCAAAGATAGGTACTTTGAGAAACTTTCTACCTTTTTGGTTGAGTCTCAGCTGTTTTAAACATTTCATTGTTCAAAATAGCCCTAGACTCTATTGGTCTTAAAACATACAAATTGTTCTCCATTTTTGCAGAACAGATATCAGTACCCCTTTTAGTAATGAAAGCTTCATTCATAGAAAATGACACTAAATATCCTTTTTCTAGCAAACAAGAAATAGAAATCAAATTTCTTTTTATTTTGAGAACTATATATACATTATCTAATAACATATAGTGTTCCCTGGAGAATAACATTTTAATATCTCCCACTACTTTAGCTTAAATGAGCTCTCCAATCCCAACTATGAGAGTCATTTCCCAGCATCCAACTGTTGCGAGGAGCTCATTCCCTCAAAGGAAGAGCATACATGATGAGTGGCACCTGAATCAAGGATCCAGGTTGTATCATCATTTTCCACTATACACGTTTCAATGACCAATAAATAATATTTATTTTCGTTGAGATGTGCTAAGCATTCTATGTCATATTCATCATGAACAATTTCAGATGAATTAGACATGTGGGCTTGAGGACCGTCCTCAGTTAGACCAATTCCATACAATTAATGTTTAAGTTCATTTTCTTAGTTGTATTGGAAATACCAGTTTTGTAATTGGCGTTATTCGAGGCATACAAAGAACGTTTCATGCTGAGAACAAACAAATTAACTTAATAAGTGATGTTGCATTAACCCATTACACAAAATAATAGTATTATTTTAATCCAATCAATTTAGCAAAAGTAATGATCGACCCATAGAGTAAACATTCATTTTGCAACGATACTTCAGAGGTTTAGAACAACAGCTACCGTAGGGTAGTCAGCTACTCATCCTCTGAATTGAGACAATCTCAGTCAATCCCTATTCCCAGAATAACTCATATTCCAATAGTTCTTAGCTACCGTTTATATTCGGTCAGGAAATTATTAACACATTAACAATTTCCCGTAAGTGTGACCCTCCATTTTTCAGATCTCAGAGGTCGGCCCCAACAATGCTACCGTAGGGAAAGTCAAAGTTGGAAATGGACCCAAGAAAACCTATCAATTTCTGGAGTTTGCATTGTTCCGACTCCCATGATCAAGCCCTCCGTAGGGTGATCGCTCCCAGGGCGACTCGCAGGCAGATCTTGGGGATCTCACGGTGCAACCTAATGGAGGAGACCGTAGGATACGTTGACACGTGTACTGCTCCCACTTACTATAAAATACTCCCTCATTCACCTTGATATTGATCCATGCAAAGACCATCCGTAGGGGGTCACTCCCAGGGTGACTCGAGGCCTAGCATGGACCTCACGTAGTGAACTTTTGAGGACGTGAGAGCAAAACTTGATTTATGAAAATCTTGTTTTGATATATTTCCTCCCACTAAGTATTTTTTATAATTATAGGGTCTATTACTTAGGTAAATTCTGTCTAAATGAATCTATCTAAGTCTATGCCTTATATAACTCTTATATGGAGGTCTTTAATCTAATGTCTTAGGTGAATTAAACTCTTTTAATTACCTAGTGACATTGCATGCTAACATTAGGCTATGATTAATTCAACTCAAGTTCTGGATCTGTTCCCAGGTAGGAGGTGTTCCGTAAACCGTTAACTTAAGTACCCCCAGCCTAGACAGAACTTCACCAGGAGAGTTCCCTTATAACCATAGTAATGTTTTTCCTACTTAGACCATTAAAACTATTTTAATACTAAGTAAGAAAAAAATAATTAAGAATTATTTTTTTCTTACTTAGTATTAAAATAGTTTTAATGGTCTAAGTAGGAAAAACATTACTATGGTTATAAGGGAACTCTCCTGGTGAAGTTCTGTCTAGGCTGGGGGTACTTAAGTTAACGGTTTACGGAACACCTCCTACCTGGGAACAGATCCAGAACCTGAGTTGAATTAATCATAGCCTAATGTTAGCATGCAATGTCACTAGGTAATTAAAAAGGTTTAATTCACCTAGACATTAGTGTAAAGACCTCTATATAAGAGTTATATACAGGCATAGACTTAGATAGATTCACTTAGCCGGAATTTACCTAAGTAATAGACCCTTTAATTATAAAAATACTTAGTGGGAGGAAATATATCAAAACAAGATTTTCATAAATCAATGTTTTGCTCTCACGTCCTCAAGAGTTCACAACGTGAGGTTCATGCTTGGCCTCGAGTCACCTTGGGAGTGACCCCCTACGGATGGTGTTTGCATGGATCAATATCAAGGTGAATGAGGGAGTATTTTATAGTAAGTGGGAGCAGGACACGTGTCAACGTATCCTACGGTCTCCTCCATTAGGTTGCACCGTGAGATCCCCATGATCTGCCTGCGAGTCGCCCTGGGAGCGATCACCCTACGGAGGGCTTGATCATGGGAGTTGGAACAACGCAAACTCCAGAAATGGATAGGGTTTCTTAGGTCCATTTCCAACTTTGACTTTCCCTACAGTAGCATTGTTGGGGCCGACTTTTGAAATCTGAAAATGGAGGATTACACTTACGGGGAATTGTTAAGGTGTTAATAATTTCCTGACCGAAAAATGGTAGCTAAGATCTATTGGAATATGAGTTATTCTGGTAATAGGGATTGACTGAGATTTTCTCAATTCAGGGGAGGAGTAGCTGACTGCTCTACAGTAGCTGTTGCTTTAAACCTCTGAAGTATCGTTGCAAAATGAATGTCTTTTCTATGGGTCGATCATTACTTTTGCTAAATTGATTGGATTAAAAGAATGTTATTATTTTGTGTAATGGGTTAATGCAAGAAAACTAATTAAATTAATTTGTTTGTTTCAGCATGAATCGTTCTTTGTATGCCTCTAATTACGCCGTATGTAATAAAACTGGTATCGTTAATACAACTAAGGAAATGCACTTAAACACTAATTGCATGGATTTGGTCTTAACTGAGGACTGTCCTCAGGCCCACATGTCTAATTCATCTGAAATTGTTCATGATGAATGTGACATAGACTGCTTAGCAAACCTCAATGAAAATAAATGTGATTTATTGGTCATTGAAACGTGTATAGTGGAAAATGATGATACAACCTGGATCCTTGATTCAGGTGTCACTCATCACGTATGCTCTTCCTTTGAGGGAATGAGCTCTTGGCAACAATTAGATGCTGGGGAAATGACTCTCAGAGTTGGGACTGGGGAGTTCATTTCAGCTAAAGCAGTGGGAGACATTAAAATGTTCTTCTCCAGGGAACGTTATATGTTATTAGATAATGTATATATAGTTCCTAAAATAAAAAAGAAATTTGATTTCTGTTTCTTGTTTGCTTGAACAAGGATATTCATTGTCATTTTATGTAAATGAAGCTTTCATTACAAAAAGGGGTGCTGATATCTGTTCTGCAAACTTGGAGAACAATTTATATGTTTTAAGACCAATAGAGTCTAGGGCTATTTTGAACAATGAGATGTTTAAAACAGCTGAGACTCAACCTAAAAGGCAAAAGGTTTCTCAAAGTATCTATCTTTGGCACTTGAGACTTGGGCACATAAATCTCAATAGGATTGGGAGATTGGTTAAGAACGGACTTCTAAGCCAGTTAGAAGATCGTACTTTACCTCCGTGTGAGTCTTGTCTCGAAGGTAAGATGACGAAACGACCTTTTACTGGAAAAGGTTATCGTGCCAAGGAGCCCTTAGAGCTCGTACATACGGATCTCTGTGGTTCAATGAATGTTAGGGCTCGAGGAGGGTATGAATATTTTATCTCTTTCATAGATGATTATTCAAGGTATGGTTATTTATACCTAATGAGTCATAAGTCTGAAGCCCTTGAAAAGTTCAAGGAGTATAAGGCTGAAGTTGAGAACTTATTAGGTAAGACCATTAAAACACTTCGATCTGATCGAGGTGGAGAGTATTTGGACTTAGAATTCCAGAACTATTTGATAGAACATGGAATCACATCTCAACTCTCAGCACCAGGTACAACTCAGCAGAATGGTGTATCTGAAAGGAGAAACAGAACCTTGTTAGACATGGTTCGATCTATGATGAGCTATGCTCAGTTGCCTAATTCTTTTTGGGGTTATGCAGTAGAGACTGCAGTTTATATTTTGAATGTTGTTCCCTCAAAGAGTGCTTCTGAAACACCATTTGAGCTCTGGAGAGGGCGTAAAGCTAGTTTACGTCATTTCAGAATTTGGGGGTGCCCTGCACATGTGCTAGTGGCAAACCCAAAGAAATTGGATTCACGTTCAAAATTATGCCTATTTGTAGGCTACCCAAAAGAAACAAGAGGTGGATACTTCTTCGATCCACAAGAAAATAAAGTGTTTGTATCGACAAATGCTACTTTCTTAGAAGAAGACCACGTTCGAGAACATAAGCCACGCAGTAAGATAGTGTTGAGTGAACTTTCTGGTGAAGCTACAAATTCATCACCAAGAGTTGTTGATGAGGCTGGACCTTCAACAAGAGTTGTTGATGAGCCTAGTTCAGATGTTGGACCATCAACAAGAGTTGTCGATGAGCCCAGTACATCTGGTCAAGCCCATCCTTCTCAAGAGTTGAGAATGCCTCGACATAGTGGGAGGGTTGTTATTCAACCTGAACGCTATCTGGGTTTAGCAGAAACTCCAGTTGTCATACCTGATGATGGAGTTGAGGATCCATTGACCTTTAGACAGGCAATGAATGGTGTGGATCATGACCAGTGGGTCAAAGCTATGGACCTAGAGATGGAGTCTATGTACTTCAATCAAGTCTGGGATCTTGTAGACCAACCTGAAGGGGTAAAACCCATAGGATGCAAATGGATCTATAAGAGAAAACGAGACGCAGCTGGGAAAGTACAGACTTTCAAAGCTCGACTTGTGGCAAAGGGTTATACCCAAAAGGAAGGGGTGGACTATGAAGAAACCTTCTCCCTAGTTGCCATGTTAAAGTCGATAAGGATACTCTTGTCCATTGCCACGTTTTATGATTATGAGATTTGGCAAATGGATGTCAAGATTGCTTTTCTGAATGGCAATCTTGAAGAGAGCATCTTTATGTCTCAACCAGAAGGGTTCATTGCTCAAGGTCAGGAGCAAAAAGTTTGCAAGCTTAAACGATCCATTTATGGGTTGAAACAAGCTTCCAGATCTTGGAATATAAGGTTTGACACTGCTGTCAAATCTTATGGCTTTGACCAGAACGTTGATGAGCCTTGTGTTTACAAAAGGATTATCGGCGGTTCAATAGCTTTTCTAGTGTTGTATGTAGATGATATTCTGCTTATTGGGAATAATATAGAATATCTAGCTATTAAAACTTGGCTATCAACTGAGTTCCAAATGAAAGATTTGGGTGAAGCTCAATATGTTCTAGGGATTCAAATTATCAGGAATCGTAAGAACAGAACGTTAGCCCTGTCTCAAGCATCCTATATAGACAAGATGTTGTCTAAATATAAGATGCAGAATTCCAAGAGGGGTTTACTACCCTTCAGGCATGGAGTTCATCTGTCTAAGGAATAGTGTCCTAAGACACCTCAAGAAATTGAGGATATAAGATGGATCCCTTATGCTTCAGCAGTGGGCAGCCTTATGTATGCCATGTTGTGTACTAGGCCTGACATATGCTATGCAGTTGGGATAGTTAGTAGATACCAGTCTAATCCAGGGTTAGACCACTGGACTGCAGTGAAAAACATCCTCAAGTATCTTAGGAGAACGAGGGACTATCAGCTTGTGTATGGTGCTAAGGATTTGATCCTTACAGGATACACAGACTCTGACTTTCAGACTGATAAGGATTCTAGGAAATCCACATCAGGGTCAGTGTTTACCCTGAACGGGGGAGCTGTAGTCTGGCGTAGCATCAAACAAGGATGCATTGCAGACTCCACCATGGAGGCCGAATATGTCGCTGCTTGTGAAGCAGCAAAGGAGGCTGTATGGCTTAAGGAAGTTCTTGATGGATTTGGAAGTTGTTCCAAATATGAACTTGCCAATCACCCTTTATTGTGATAATAGTGGTGCAGTGGCAAATTCTAAAGAACCTCGCAGTCACAAGAGAGGCAAGCACATAGAGCGCAAATATCATCTCATCAGAGAGATCGTGCAACGAGGTGATGTGATCGTCACGAAGATAGCTTCGGAGCACAACATTGCTGATCCATTTACGAAGGCTCTCATGGCTAAAGTGTTCGAGGGTCATCTAGAGGGTCTAGGTCTGCAAGATATGTACATAGAATAATCTAGGGCAAGTGGGAGAAGTGTAATGGGTATTCAAATGCCCTAGTTTATTGTATTTATCTGTATTTGTACTTTTCATGTATTATACAGTATTAATACAAACCATTATTCCTACTTCTATGATTGTTCAATTAATTATGATTAATGATGTACATTACCCACTAGAGTTTTAGTTCAAGTGGGAGTTGTTGGGTTTTATGCCCTAAAACTCGTAGATAGTAAATGAAACAAATTAATCGATCTCAATCAGTCGTTATTTGAGTGATTCAGTAATTTGGTTATTGAATAAATCGAGTTTGCATTAATAAACCCTAAATCCAATAAACTAAGATCCAAGGTTGTTTAAATGAAACTTGGACTAGTATGTAGGGACATACAGGGATCAGTGTTCAAGTAACAACCTAAATGGTCTATAGTATAGGGATAAGGCTGGGTACCTTATCCTGGTGACACTATGTGATACGGCCCACCTTGTATCCGATACAGATACAATGATCCAAAGCATCCATGTAGGAGACATGCGGGTGGGGGTATCCTATGCAATGAGTTTGCATAAGACCGGACCGCGAAATAGTAACCACTAGATGTAACGCCGTTAACTAGTCTGGTTTCTATTTCAATTGGATGACCTAGGTAACTCAATCTCAATCCTGAGTCTGTTATGAACTCCTTTTCAGGAGGGATTGTCCTTAGATTTGTATGGGTGAGAGTGGCCAGTTCGCCGACTCAATATTCCTACCATTTCAGGGGCAAGACCGAATGGGGGCTGGGAACATAACAGTACAAGATGGAATTCACTCCTTCCCCTATTGGGGCAAGTAGTTGTGTGTTCCCTTAAGGGCTGATTCCAGGGCTTGAACAAAAGCGCGCTGTCCTCTCCTGGTCCGAGAGGAATTTCTGCTTAGTGGTTGGACCCTTAACAGGTTGTTCATTAGAGGGATCAGTGGTACTTAAGGATCCAGAGGTAACCCAGGGGTAAAACGGTAATTTGACCCAGCTGGTGTTACAAACACACATGAAGGATTGACTTATTGCATTGGTCGATATCCGTGGACACATAAATATTCTACAGTGAGAAGAGTGCAGCTGTGGGTCTTTAGTGGAGTGATCCACAGTTAACGAATGTTGATTGACTCGGTTAATGAGTTTAGCTGATCAATCTCGTATCGTTGGAGCTTCTGATCTGTAGGTCCATTAGGTCCACATGCTAGCTCATATCGGGTTCTGAGATAATTTAGTCTTGATATTAAAGGGAATTAATATAATGTATGGAGATACATTATAATATAAAGTTTAATTAAAGAATTAAACTTTATAATTAATTTTGGATATGATTCAAAATTATTTATTGAGAGAATAATGAATTTAATTAAATATGTGATATTTGATTAATTCATGAATTAATTAATTGGGGAATTAATTAATTTAATTTAGTTTGGTTAAATGTGATTTAATCAAATTAATACTATAGTTTATATTAATGTACATTATGATGCACATTAAAACTATAGGTTAAATGAGAGAGATAAAATTGAATATGATTCAATTATAAAATTAATTAAATATTTGATATTTAATTAATGTGGATTCAATTAATGAGATTAATTGAATGGCCAATTTAATTCAATTGAATATGATTAAAATTGAATTAAATACCTTATGTTATAATTGGTTTAATTAATATTGATTTAATTAAATTAATTATAATTATTTAATTAATTAAATGATAAATGATATTTATTATTTAATTAATAGACGGCCTGGATCGCGTTGATTATGATCAACGGTAGAGATTAAGTAGGGAATAACTCCCTCCCCACTTATCGTAAAGTTGGGAGGGAGTTTCCCAAGATGTCTCTCATTTTTCTCTCATTCACGCAAAAGACAGAGAGAGGAACTCTCAAAATCTCTCCAAAAATTCCAGCAATTCACCTTGCTGTAAATCCCTTCCAAGACTAGTTTTGGGTTCCCACAAGCCAATCTTGAGTCCCAAGAGTCATAGCGGGTGATTCGACGTGGTGGTGTCCATTTGGAGATCAAGAACGAGATCCTTGGAGCATTGTGCGTGATTGCTTCCTAAATCACGTAAGTTTTCTTAGTTCTAAAATAGTTTTAGATCTAAGATTCGAGCATGCTTAATTGTGTTATTTAGAAATTTGTTTCTAATTTGATTTGCCAACGTAGAGGTTTTTCTAAAATTGAAATTAAAAACGAGATTGTTCTTAATTGCTTCCGCTGCCAAAAGGAATTTAATCCTTCAGGGTCGACTTACTGATTATGGTTGTATCAGGTGGACAAAAATATATCTACGGTGAGGGGAGTGCAGCTACGTGCTATAGTGAAGTGTCCCGTTAGTTAAACGGATGTTGATTAACTAGGTTAATGAGTTTAACCGGTTAATCTCGGATCGTTGGAGCCCATGATCTATAGGTCCATTAGGTCCCTCTGTTAGCTCATGCGGATCAACCTTAGAACAATGTGATGAAAGAGTTTGAATCATTCAGATTCCATTTTGGGATTTAAAACGTTAATTATATACGATATACTTAACGTATTATTTAATTGTGAATTAAATTATAAAGAGGGTCGGTAATATTTAAATAGGATTTAAATATTGCAAGTTTGTATAGGATACATATTTCGGTTTGAATTTGAATAAGGATTCAGATTCAAATAATCAAAATTGAGAGAAATCGGGATTAGTGTAAATTATTAATTTAATATTTGATATTAAATTAAATAATTTATAATTAATTAAAAGGTTTAATTAAATTATTTAAATTAATTTTTATTTAAAATTAATTAAAGAAAATGAATTTCATTTTTCATTTTTTTTCAAAAGGTGGTTAGCGTGGTTTTCTTGATTACTTGCAAGCGACTGAATTATCCCAAAGACAATCTAAACACATTCATGATTTATCTCATGCGGTAGCGCTCGCTCTAACGCAACCCAAACTACATGCAACGCATTTCTTGCTATACTTAGATATCTACACATGCATTACCCTTTCGGGATTTATCATGCTGCTACTGCAACCGACTAGCCAGGCGGGCATTAGTAATTAAAGTATTAATGCATCTAAGTAGAAAGCATCAATTTCATTCATTCAAAAATATAACGCATACAGGAAATGTTCATTGCCGCATGGGCGCCTACTTTTAGCCGTGATAAAAGAAAGTTAGCTCATGCTACTAAAAGAATACATAACGCAATACATAGAAATAGAGAATGCTTGCGTCGAACAGGTGTCCTTCTCTTCCTTTTTTTCGCCTCCGTCGTCTCTCTCATTTGCTCACGAACAAATCGTTGGAATTTATAGACTCGAGGATGCTGACTTCTCCAAGCAACAGGCTTGCGTGTTCACTTCTAAATCTGCCAGCTCACACCTCTGCCACATTTCAGCACCAGCACCGAACAGTCTGTCGATGTACCTTTTCACGTGGAAGCTCCAGCGCCTGCTGATAGCGAGCAAAAATGTCGCTATTTTAGTCCCAATTTATTAGGCTTTTTTGTGCTTTAATCGTGATATTAATGAAAATATTTAATGTATTGTGTTATTTGGTCTTTAGGAGAAAAGTTGTGGATTTTGGGGAAAAAACTGTCCAAAATGAAGCCAATCAAGCCCAAATCCAAGCTTGGATAAATAGGGGAGTCAAAGAAGCCAATCATGATAGAAAAGCCCAAAAAGAAGTGAAGAGAAGGCCCAAAAATCAGCCCAAACCGAAGCTGGGAAATTCTGGAAATTGGGTCAGCGTCGAGACGCTGTGAAGTTAGCGTCGCGACGCTACCCATTTCTTGGGCAACAAGACGCGTGCGTTGCAGCGTCGCGACGCTGTGCAATGTAGCGTCGTGACGCTACCCCCAATTTGGGCCTATAAAAGGCACCTCTTGGTGCCTCATTTCGCATCAATCAAATCATTCTTGAATCCATCCTTTCTTTCCTTCCTTTGGCTCCTTTGGAGCCTCTCTCAAGGCTTCCTAGCCTTTTTGAGAGATTTCTTAGTGGGAAATATTTGGGGAATTTTGGGGAGCATCCTAGGAGGCTCAAGGAGTGTTCGACGGAGCTCTGAGCGTCAGCGAAGGGGTTCTTCGACGGTCAATTCCTTTCCTTTTATGCTCTTAATTATGCTTTCTATTGTAAATGTTGTGGATATTTTAGCTATGTATAGCTAAACCCCAAATTGGGGTCTTGGAATGAAATTATAGTTGAAATGTTGTTATAATTACCTGTATCTTGCCCTTTTTTCCTAATTATTTGTATGGATGTGCTTAATGCTTTATTCAATCTGGCCAATTGTGTAATGATTCGATTCTTAATGGAAACTCGACGGAGAGAAGTTAGGATAGATCATAATCCATGCAACTAGTTTAATTGCCCGTCGTGACACCGGGATTAGTTGATTAAACTTAGATTCCTAAAATGAATCAGAGCGTAATAATTAATGATTTTTAATAGCGATAAGGACACTTAGGTTGTTAAAATGAATTAATTACAATTAGGGGAAACCGACAGGAGAACCTATGTGATTAACGGAGATTCTAGGATTATAATTAGTTGGGCAATGAGATAGGATAATTATAACAATTGTTTGGCTAATAATTGATTTTCAAGACCCCTCTTCCCATTAAGAAAACTCTTTCTCCACATTTTATTTTTATCGATTGATCAAAATTATTTTCTTTAACTACTTTGATTTTTGGAATCTTTTTAACTGCATGAACTGCCCCCTAAATATTATTTCTCCTAATTATTTTTAGTGCTCAAGAGATTTTTGCTTGCTTAAATTTCGCTTCGCCTCCCAGTGGATTCGATACTCGGAATTCTTTTCGTTTTATATTACTTGTGACGACCCGTACGCTTGCGGTTACCAACAAGTTTTTGGCGCCGTTGCCGGGGAGGCTTGATTTTTAAGCAAATCAATTTTTCTTGACATCAAAAAGAAAGGGATAAATAGTAATTTAGGTGTAAATATTTTTCTTTTAATTTTGTGAATATCATTTGTTTTTGTTTTATTTTGTTTGATTCTCTTGATTGATTTTGAGTATTGTATGCGAAGGAACAAGGTGGTTAATTTGTTTCCGCTAGATCTTGAAATTGACAAGACTCTTAGAACCATTCGTAGAGAAAGAAGATTAGCAGACGCAATGGCCCAACAAGAAGCTCCCAAGGCGATCAGAGACTTTCTACAGCCAGTTCTTCCCACCGAAAATTCTGGAATCGTTTACGCCCCGATACAAGCTACAAATTTTGAGTTGAAGACGGGATTGATTCAGATGGCACGCGATAATTCTTTTAAGGGACATCCTTCTGAGGATCCACACTCACATCTGAGATCATTCTTGGAAATATGCGGGACAGTAAAGATGAATGGAGTGCCGGCAGACGCTATCAGATTGAGATTGTTTCCATTTTCTCTACAAGACAAAGCTAAGGATTGGCTCGAATCAGTCGAGACGGGCAGTATTAGTACATGGGATGAGCTTGCCTAGGCTTTTCTGACAAAATTTTTCCCGCCTGCCAAAACTACGAAGCTCCGGACTGAGATTGGGACGTTTAGACAACTTGACGAGGAGCAGTTGTACGAGGCATGGGAAAGATACAAGGAGATGCTTAGGCGATGCCCCCAGCATGGATATCCTGATTGGCTCCAAGTGCAATTATTTTACAATGGATTGAATCCCTCCACTAAGACAGTCCTAGACACATCAACAGGAGGAAGTTTTCTTTCCAAGACGGTGACAGAAGCCAGGGATTTGTTAGAGGAAATGGCGGCAACCAGTTATCAATGGCCGACGGAGAGGGGAGCAGTTTCAAAGAAGGCTGGAATCTATGAATTGGATGAGTCGAGTTCGTTGAAAGCTCAGATTGCATCGCTGACCAACGCCCTGAACAAGTTAACTTCATCTGAGGTGGTCAAATCCATTTCCACCTTAGCTGAAGGCTATTCGAAGAAGGAAGGTCAGGATGTGGAAGAGGTCCAGTACGTGGGGAACAGACCATTTACGCAAGGAATACCGAACTTCTACCACCCGAATCTGCGCAATCACGAGAACTTCTCGTACTCAAACACAAAGAATGTCTTGCAGCCGCCGCCAGGTTTTGCATCATCCAGTGCGCCTGAAAAGAAAAATAACCTGGAGGAATTGGTGGCTATGTTTGTAAAGGAACAGAAAGTATTGAACGTGAATCTTCAGACGGCAGTCAATAACCACGACACTGCTTTGAAAAATATGGAAGTTCAAATAGGTCAGATAGCTTCAGCAGTGAATGCCCTTCAGAAGGGAAAATTTCCAAGCGACACTGAGCCTAACCCAAGAGAGCAGTGCAAGATGGTGACACTAAGAAGTGGTAGGAAGCTGGAGATCAGTTCAGAGAAGAAGGAAGAAGAAAAGAGCAAGGATGATGATGAAAGGGCTGAGGCACAAAAAGCCTCCTCTGAAAGGTCCCAACATCCTCCTAACTCTATTGATTTGAATTGTGGTTTTTCTAAATCTTTTGCAGGAAAAGACAAAGAAGAAAGTCATGAAGAGAAACTGTACGAGGAAGAAGTGGTTCCATGCAACCACCATGACAAAGGTTCACACATCAACCCGCCCAAGCGGAGGGGCGAATGTCCAACCTTTGATTACAGGGAGTTACCTTTTCCTCAGCGCTTTAAGAATGTTAAACTAGATGAGCAGTTTCAAAAATTCCTTGAAATGTTTAAGAAATTGTCTGTGAATATTCCCTTGGTAGATGCTTTGTATAACATGCCTAATTATGGGAAATTCATGAAAGAAATGCTTTCGAGGAAGAAAAGTTTGAAAAAAGAAGTTTTTAAATTGTCTGAAAGTAGTAGTACCATAGTTTCTGGGAAGATGCCTTCTAAACAGAAAGACCCAGGGAGTTTTACCATTCCCTGCACCATAGGAGAAATATCTTTTAATAGGGCTCTGTGTGATTTAGGTGCTAGTATAAACTTGATGCCCTATTCTGTTTACAGGAGGATTGGTTTAACAGGAATGAAGAACACCGACGTTACTCTCCAGTTAGCTGACAGATCAATTACCCACCCGATGGGTGTTGTGGAGGACGTGTTGGTGAAGGTCAATAAATTTATCTTCCCTGTAGACTTTGTGGTACTAGACATGCAGGAGGACAGAGAGGTGCCCATTATTCTAGGCAGACCTTTCCTAGCTACAGGTAAAGCTGAGATTAGTGTGCATACAGGTAAGCTTACCTTGAACATTGATGATGAAAAAGTTGTGTTTAGTATTTTTGGTCAAGATGAGTCTGTATGTAGTCTGCATACTTGTTTTTCTATTGGTCCTGAATACTTGACTGACGATGATGAGGAGGTAGAGTTTAATCTTGGCCTAGGCTTAGGAGAAGTGCTTATGGATGATGGGAATTTCGATCATAATGCTTTATTAGATGACCCTCTGTTTGAGAATGAGCTGAATGATTTAGAATTGCTTGACTTTGAAAATGAATTGGAATTGCCTGCTTATGAGAATGAAAAGTCTGCAGTTGATAATTTACCTTCTTTTGAAAATGAGTTAGATTTACTTGAAATCAATGATTTTGATGATGATATTGATTTGCCTGACATTGAGGATGAGCATGAATTGTATAGAAAGGATTACTCGATAGAAAATTTTGAGTTTGATCATGATAACACTGAATCTATTGAGTCTGATCTTGATATTCCTGAGTTCATGAACCCAGATAATGTTAATACCTTTGATTCGTGTCCTGATGATGTATATAGCATAGAATCTGACCCAGAGGAACTCGAATCTATGCATAGTATAGAATCTGACCCTGAAGAGCTTCAATTCTTTAATTCTGATAGTGAGTCATATGATAGCCTAGTCGAATCATTTTTTAATTCTGAGTCTGAGGAATCTTCTGAGCATATAGATATTGAATCTGATGAATGGATTGGCATGATTGATAGGCCATCTTTAGATCCCAGACCAGTAGATATCATAACGCTTGATGACTCTGTTAACAATTGTTTTGAGAATAGAGATCTAGAAAAGAGATTTGATGCTGTTGCATATTTTCTGAAATGTTATTATGATAATCTCTTTAGTGATGATGGGCCAGGGGAAAGTTTTTTTTCTCCCCTATTTGCTGTGTGCAATTCGGTGCGTGATTTTTTGCAGAGCCCGGAGGATGATGAAAACTTTTATTTCGAGCCTCCGTAAGCGTGCCGAGCCTCGTCTAGCTAAAGACGTTAAAGAAAGCGCTGCTTGGGAGGCAACCCAAGGATTAAAGTTTAGATAGTTGTTTTTGCGGTAAATAATTTTCTTTGCTTCGTGATTCAATTTTGTTTTGCAGAATCACCTTAAGCAAATCCCAAAATTCCAAGAATCCCATTTTTCTGGATCGAAAGGAAGAGGATAAAGCGCTCCTAGCTCAGGGAAGTCTCAGTATCCCTCTTTATGCTTTACTGTTTTAAAAACATTGGGGACAATGTTTAATTTAAGTTTGGGGGGGAGGCTTTCGCTGTGTTGAGCATATTTGAATTCTTTTGGATGCATGAATAGATAGCCATGATAGCCAAGGATGTGATTTTAGAAATTTTGGGAGAAAATAGTTTATATGTTGTGGAATCTGGGAGCACGGCAGAAATTGTGAAATTTTAAAATTTTTTGATACTTAGTTTTGATGTCTAAAGCATGCAATAGCCTTATCTAATGACGTCTTTGAAAATCTAGATTCTTATTATGATTTTTAAAGTTTGTTGTCACCCCGATAGGCTTAGTTTCTAATACTAGGAAGTTCATGCTTGATTGTTCTAAAGAGCTAGGTAGAAAAAAATGTTATGCCTGCTGAGAGAAAAGCAAAAGCAACAAAAGAAAATGAGAGAAAAGAAAAATCTGTTGAAAAAGAAAATATTTTTGCTTGCACAAAAGAAAAGCCTAGGGGTAAAAAGAGCTACCTGCGGTGTGATCAGTTAGACCAACCAGAGAATAAAATTCGGGTTAAGGGTCCCTGCACCGTAGTGTGAAAGCTAGTACCATTAGATATCAAAATGCAAGTTTGGGGGAGTAAAAAAAGAAAAAGTAAAAGAAAGTGAAAAATCGATTGAGAGTTTTGCTCCCCCATGAAAAAGAAAAAATATCAGGCACCCTAGTTTCTTTTTTTTTTTTTTTTTTTGCATGATAGAAGAACTCCGACCTATTAGGGGCACTTAGCCAGTGTAGGGGGAAAACAAATGGAGAAAGCCATAAGACTAATCTAGGTTAGTAAAAGAATCAATAGATAAGTCTTGAGCATGCTATTCATTAATCTTAAGTTCAAACTAGTTTAATATTTCTCCAAGAGTATGCGGTGCTTGCTTATTCCACTTGCATGTTTTCCATTCTATCTTAGGAATTCCAAAATCATTGAGGCTTGAGTGATTCTATTTCATGCATCTTTAGAATTTATTTTGTTCAGGACTAGCAAAAGCTTAAGTTTGGGGGTGTGATAGCGAGCAAAAATGTCGCTATTTTAGTCCCAATTTATTAGGCTTTTTTGTGCTTTAATCGTGATATTAATGAAAATATTTAATGTACTGTGTTATTTGGTCTTTAGGAGCAAAGTTGTGGATTTTGGGGAAAAAAGTGCCCAAAATGAAGCCAATCAAGCACAAATCCAAGCTTGGATAAATAGGGGAGTCAAAGAAGCCAATCATGATATAAAAAGCCCAAAAAGAAGTGAAGAGAAGGCCCAAAAATCAGCCCAAACCGAAGCTGGGAAATTCTAGAAATTGGGTCAGCGTCGAGACGCTGTGAAGGTAGCGTCGCGACGCTACCCATTTCTTGGGCAACAAGATGCGTGCGTTGCAGCGTCGCGACGCTGTGCAATGTAGCGTCGCGACGCTACCCCCAATCCGGGCCTATAAAAGGCACCTCTTGGTGCCTCATTTTGCATCAATCAAATCATTCTTGAATCCATCCTTTCTTTCCTTCCTTTGGCTCCTTTGGAGCCTCTCGCAAGGCTTCCTAGCCTTTTTGAGAGATTTCTTAGTGGGAAATATTTGGGGAATTTTGGGGAGCATCCTAGGAGGCTCAAGGAGTGTTCGGCGGAGCTCTGAGCGTCAGCGAAGGGGTTCTTCGACGGTCAATTCCTTTCCTTTTATGCTCTTAATTATGCTTTCTATTGTAAATGTTGTGGATATTTTAGATATGTATAGCTAAACCCCAAATTGGGGTCTTGGAATGAAATTATAGTTGAAATGTTGTTATAATTACCTGTCTCTTGCCCTTTTTTCCTAATTATTTGTATGGATGTGCTTAATGCTTTATTCAATTTGGCCAATTGTGTAATGATTCGATTCTTAATGGAAACTCGACGGAGAGAAGTTAGGATAGATCATAATCCATGCAACTAGTTTAATAGCCCGTCGTGACACCGGGATTAGTTGATTAAACTTAGATTCCTAAAATGAATCAGAGCGTAATAATTAATGATATTTAATAGCGCTAAGGACACTTAGGTTGTTAAAATGAATTAATTACAATTAGGGGAAACCGACAGGAGAACCTATGTGATTAACGGAGATTCTAGGATTATAATTAGTTGGGCAATGAGATAGGATAATTATAACAATTGTTTGGCTAATAATTGATTTTCAAGACCCCTCTTCCCATTAAGAAAACTCTTTCTCCACATTTTATTTTTATCGATTGATCAAAATTATTTTCTTTAACTACTTTGATTTTTGGAATCTTTTTAACTGCATGAACTGCCCCCTAAATATTATTTCTCCTAATTATTTTTAGTGCTCAAGAGATTTTTGCTTGCTTAAATTTCGCTTCGCCTCCCAGTGGATTCGATACTCGGAATTCTTTCTGTTTTATATTACTTGTGACGACCCGTACGCTTGCGGTTACCAACACCTGCGATACAAAATAGCTTGGGCAAAAGAAAAAGCTACAGTATATGCGCTCAATCAATTTTTGCATTTTTCCCGCCACATCAAGGAATTTCACTCTAAAGACACATTTATCGCAACTCTATGCTCATATGCGTTGATATGGCGCATCGATACTCTTTTCTAGCCTCTTTTATTCTAAATTTAGGTGAGAAATAACTTGTTTTTTTGCAAGTTATCATATACTATTTGAATTTCCCTACTTATCTCATAAGTTTTTATCGTTTTCATTTACTTGTTTATTTCTAGTTTTGTTCTCAATCAAAACCCCTATTCAAAATATCTTTTTTGCTACCATCCTCAGTTGCAAAATTTAGAGGAGGTTCTTGTTTTGCAAAATCTTGTGTTTTTCGACTAGTCACCATCTCCCTTGGGTTCGATATTCGAAGTACTCTCCACTTTATTACTTGATAGTGTATACTTGCACTTAAGTAGTGTCACAGCACACGCACGTCAGTTGTTCCCTTAAGTGCTGACTCCGGGTCTAAAACAAGTGGCCCCACTCTCTCACTGGCATGAGAGGGACTTGGTGAAGGGATTGGAATTCCATAATTCTGTAAAGCGAAGCGTGATTGGGGCTGATTCGTAGTTAATTTTGTTTAATCTAAAATACCAATACATTGGCAATAAACTTAGAACTATTCTAGATTTATATTAAGGCTAAGCATACAAAAATATTAGATCTAACTCTAATTTATATAGTAACAAGTTACTTACTCTCGTTGACGACTCAGGTTAAATTCACCAATTGATTGTGAAATAATCACGAACTATTGTGAACACTACCACTATGGCTACATCGGTATGACTCTGAGACTACTAGAGGCAGGAGACTGGTAGGAGCTTTTTTGGAGAATTCTCTGAGAGTAGTAGAATGAATGGGATGCCTTTCACCCTACCCCAGAGGTCCTATTTATAGGAAAAAGTCATGAATAAGATCAAATTTATTATCTTATTCATGTCTAATTTTAATAAATAATTAATTAATTCCATAATTAATTAATTACCCAATTAAATATCATATATTTAATCTTAGGGATTTTATTAAATTATTTATATTAATATGAATCTAATTCATATTAATTATTTGAACTCTTTCAAATATTTTCTCTCAATAATTAATTTTGTAATTAATTCAAAAATATACTATAAAGTTTCATAAACTTTATACTATAATGTATCAATATACATTATATGGTTCCCCTAAATAAATTGAACATTTTCAATTTTCAATTTATACTTAATTGCCTCAAGTCTCTTTACGGCTACCAGTGGGACCTAATGGACCTGCAGATCAGAAGCTCCAACGATATGAGATTTAATCAGCTAACGGTTACTATTTCGCGGTCCGGTCATATGCAAACTCATTGCATAGGATACCCCCACTCGCATGTCCCCTACACGAACGCGTTGGATCATTGTGTTTGTATCAAATACAAAGTGGGTCGTATCCATAGTATCGCCAGGATAAGGTACCCAGCCTTATCCCTATACTATAGACCCTTCAGGCTGTTTCTTGAACATTGATCCCCGTATGTCTCCACATACAGTTCAAGACTCATTCCTCAGCCTTGGATGTTTAGTTTATTGGATTAGGGTTATTTAGGCAAGATGTATGACGGAAGAGATTGTCGCAGTCTCTTGTAAAATAAATTTATAATCCACGATTTCTAAAGCTAACTTGTAGCAGTAGTGGTTGGGGTCGATCATAGGGAACAATCGGTTTATTTCTAAATTCTTTTGTGTTTTTTAGGTAACCAAAAAGGGGGGTTTATTGATAAAAGATTAAGACATAAAGTAAAGGCGGGAAAATAAATAAGGAAAATTAAATGCAAGAAAAGTAAAGGAGAGGTTAGTTGATCTTACCATGAGGATTACTGTAATCGGGGTTGAACTCGGTGTTAAGTTTGATTAATTTCATTCATCGATTATCAATTGATATTTAATTAACTATCTAAGTCTGGCGTACTCCGACAACAAACCGAGAGCCATGATCCTACTATCACAAACATGCAATTCTAGTTTAAATTAATTATTTGGCCTATTAACTAATCTAAACTGCATTGGGATCTAGTCGAATTAATTCACATGCAACGGGCAACAAACCACAATTACAATTGATTAAATCATTTAGTTCAAGGGACACATGCGTAATATCATAACGTTAGCCTATTTGCTACTTAGATTTAGCAAGTAAATTTAGACAGGGCGCGGTCAAGGTTGTCAATCTTTCCTACCACAATCTAAACTTGTATACAAAGAACTAAAATCACAAAGACAATTAACTAAGTAATTAAGAATGGAAATCTCATAAAATTAAATCAAACTTACAAACCGAGGTCCCGATTACAACGATCCGAGCTTAGTTGGCCATAGACAAGCACCTCCAAGCTCGAGGCTCGATCAACCGACCCATGGACTAAGAAAACTTAAAAGAACTTTTGAAACTAGAGAGAAAAGTGGCTTCAAAATTGTAGTGAGGGATGATTTGAGGGATGATTCTATACTTACACCAAAGGCCTCTATTTATAGGGATTTTTGGCCTTCAATTCGTGGTAGAATGGTGCTGAATTGGGTCTTCAAACAAGGAAAAATTCTTGCCAAAATTGGAAAAAATTGATTCTGGAAAATTGCCTAGCGTCGCGACGCTATGCCTTCAAGTAAGGAAAAAGTTATGCGGATCTTGTAGCGTCGCGACGCTCTCGCTTCAGGTTTGCGCCAATGCCTTTTTTCCTTATTTGAGCAACTTCCCGACCCTTCAACAGCAGAGTCTCGACGCTGCGACAACTCCAGGGGCAGTTTGGTCTTTTTACGCTCCGATTTCGCTCGTTTAAGCCCCGAATCTCTTCCAAAGCTCCGGTGAGGACCTATAGACATACTATACTCATTTTAAAGCATTTTTCGCAAGGAGTTCAACTAAGATAAGCAAATTGGGAGGTTCTAAGTGTATAATAAATTGGACTTATCAATATACATAATATAGACAATAACTCTTTATTTAAATAACATCAAACAATACTTTATTTATGTTCGGTCAATTGTTACATTTACTACCTACGAGTTTTAGGGCATAAAACCCAACACTTGGTTTGGTGGTTGGACTACAAACCATTTGTTCATTAGAGGATCAGTGGGACTTAAGGAATAAAAATTACTATAGGGGTAAAATGGACATTTGACCCGACTATAGTTACGAACAACTTGTCAAGGATCGACTTACTAATCATGTTTATATCGAGTGGGCGGAAATATATCTACAGTGCGATGAATGACATCCAACTATGGGCATTGCATTTTTTTCTTGCCCTAAATGCTCATAGAATACTTATGCGCTCTTGCGCAAAGGCAAACGATGGGTGACATGAATGCCCCTGCCTACTAGCGCAAAGAAACTAGCGGAACGCATTTATTTTCATTATTGTTGCGCTAAAACATCTAACGCACCCCCAACTTAAAATGGAAAATGTCCCCATTGCCCCCCAAACTTGAACATGGGAATGCTATGTGATGCTCTAAGTAGGCGCTGGCTGAGCTGCAACAGCATCGGATCATCAAGCGAAGAAAGAAAAATTCCTAAGGCTGAGGGGAATTCGAAGAAAATTAAAATTATTTGCATACAGCTACAGTAGAAAAGCCTTAGAAAAATTTTTGGAGCCTAAGGCTTAGCCAAAATAGCTAATGCAAAGATATTTAACAGCTAAGGCACATATTAAAGGCGCTCAAAGAATTGCGATATAAGATAAAATCTTTGCCATTCATTAATGCGGTAGTAGTAATACAAAAGATACTAGAAGTAGAACGCATCCCAAAAATTTTAATATTAAAAAGATAGAAATCTGATAAGTCACTCCCTTGTCGATGGCGGTGGCCTAGGTGATCGAGGAGGCGGCAGCGTCATCTCAGGACGCACTTGCGATGGCTTAGCGCCATCAGGTCTCTGTGGCGGACACGACCGGATAATTAGATTGGCGGGCGCAGGTGGCAAGTTGCCAAAGGCACTGATCCAACGCACCAGATAGAGAATGAGAGAGTTCAAACTCTTCTTCAACTCTTCTTGCTCTTTCCTCAGAGGCTCAATTACTTCTTCTAGATGGCACCGCATCTCCGTGTAGATATTTCCCATGTCCACGTCTATTATTTGAGGTGAGGGAGCACTGGCGCTTGCGGTAGCCTCGGTACTTGATGGAGGATCAGGTAGCGACAGTTCTTGATGCAGGTACTCCTCTTCATTCGTCTGCGAAGAGCAGACTTGAACATTAAAAACAGGCACCATGGGAACTTCTTCTTCTTGGCGGCGCAGGGGGGAGTTAGGACGCAGTGGGGATGGAACTCGATTTTCTGCGCAAACAGCAGTTTCCTATGGTGGAATGGGGTTCAGCTCAATTTGCGACGCAGCAAGCCTGGACATAGGCCTTGGATTTCATTCAGCAGCCGAAGGGGCTTCCTCCTACTCCGGCACTGACGTTGGCATGATGCGGTTGTTGTGCGACGTGGTTATCTGCATCAGCCAACGATCATTGAAAGATTGGAAGATCTTCCGCCGTTCTTCATCTGGCGCAGGGACCACACTGGACTGGAGGCACAGTTACGTTACCATGTCAGGGCAGAACATGACTCCACGTGGCTTGGCAGCGGTCTAGTGGAATGCCTCTACGATGATTCTGAAGGACATGACTCCACGTGGCTTGGATCGAACCACTCAAAATTCTTTTAATTTTAGTTATGAAAACATGCAAATATAAAACCAAAAACAGAGGAACTTTTGTACCAACCTTTTGGACGAAATTGAAGCAATCCGTGGATGAATTCTTTGCACAAACTTGTTGTGGACAAGCACCGTTATCTTCCCCGCTATTCTCCGACCTTAGAACGAGTTGTGGGACTCAAGAACTTGATGAATTTAGTGAAGAACGAGATCGGTTTTTGAGAGAGTTTCTTTGAAAACGTTTTGTGAAGAAAACAAAATTCCAGCAAGCCTCCACATTCAAGATCACCTTTGATCTTTTTCATTTCTTCTCTATTTAAGGAATCAGTATTCAGAATACCAAAATCCTCTCATGAAGACACACCACCCATGGAGTAATAGGTGTTTTACTTGGTGGCAAATTGTGAGAAAGAGATTTTGGTTAGTCATTGCCAATGTGTCAAGCTTACACAATTAACCTCTTGGATTTTGAATTATTTGAAATTGAATTTCAAATCAATTTCCACCAAAATCCACTAACTCAATTTTGAGTAAAATTTTACTTATTAATTAACCATTTTAATTAATAATTATTTTCATTTAATATCAAATATTAAATAAAATATTTGCACCAAATCTCATTCCCGGTTTCTAATATGAATCCCTATCCATATCCAAACCGAAATATTGTATCGAATACATAATTCTAATATTTAAATCTTATTTAAATATTCTTGATTCTCTCTAAAATAGTTTAATTCGTAATAAACTTTAACGTTAAATATATCGAACATAATTTTAACGACAACTTCTCTAATATTAGTTTGAACTTTTCAAACTTTTTCATCACATATGTTTTAAGTTTTATTCCGTATGAGCTAGCAGGGGGACCTAATGGACCAACAGATCATGGGCTCCAACGATCCGAGATCAACTTGTTAAACTCTTTTAATTCAGTTAACCAACATTCGTTAACTACCGGGACACTCCGCTGTAGTCCGATAGTTGAACTCCCCTCATTGTAGATATATTTCTGTCCACCCAATATAACCATGATTAGTAAGTCGACTCTTCACAGGTTGTTCGTAACTAGAACTGGGTCAAATGTCCGTTTTACCCCTGAAGTTACATCTTGTTCCTTAAGTCTCTAGCTGAGTCCCTGATGAACAATTGGTTTGTGGTCCCACCACTAAACCTAAAACCTCTTGGGCCAATCAGAGGGCGGGATCCCTTTTTTCACGTTTCAGAGTCAGTCACTTAAGGGAAAAACCTCTCTACTATTCCTAAATTGGGTAGGAGTGAATTCCATTTTGCAAGACTATGTCCCCAGCTATCTACCCGTTCCTAACCCTGAAATGGGGTGTTTATTGAGTCGGTGATGTCGAGCCAATCTCACCCATGCAGATCTAAGGATAAGCCCAAATAAACAGGAGTTCATAGTTAGTTCAGGATTAAGACCGAGTTACCTAGGTCATCCATTGAAATAGTCAGTCTTGATAGTAGACGGTGTTATAAAGTAAGAGTGACTTATTTCTCGGTCCTAGTCTTATGCAAACTCATTTGCATAGGATGCCCCCCACTCGCATGTCTATACATGAACGATCCAGGATCATGTCGTTTGTACTCAAACAAAGTGGGCCGCATCACATAGCTTTCCTAGGATTAAGGTACCCAACCTTATCCCTATACTATAGACCGTTTAGGCTATTACTTGAACTTGATCCATATTTATGCCACAACATATAGTTCAAGCACTCATGTCATAGCCAAGGATACTAGTTTATTGGATTTGGGTTGTTTAACGTGCAATTCACTCATTTAATAACTTGAGTGAACAAAAAACTCCATAACGACTTTATCGAACAAGTATATAATTATTTGTTTCATTTACTATCTACGAGTTTTAGGGCACCAACCCCAACAATCTCCCACTTGTACTAAAACTCTAGTTTAGTGGGATGTATAATAATCTATAACAAAAGTGAGTGAATAAATACTTGTATTAATAACAATTTATAAATACAAGAAACTAGGGCATAATAATACCCAATACGTCACGATTTTTGAATACCGGTTACATTCCTCCCACTTGCCCTAGATTATTTTCTATACATATCTCGCAGACCCAGACCATCTAGATGACTCTCAAACACTTTAGTTGTGAGAGCCTTTGTGAATGGATCAGCAATGTTGTGCTCCGACGCAATCTTTGTGACGATCACGCCTCCTCGGTGCACTATCTCCCTGATGAAATGATATTTCCTTTCAATGTGCTTGCCTCTTTAATGGCTTCTAGGTTCTTTCGAATTTGCAACTGCACCGTTGTTATCACAGTAAAGAGTGATGGGCAGATGCATATTTGGAACGACTTCTAAATCAGTCAAGAACTTCCTAGGCCATACCGCTTCTTTCGCTACTTTGCATGCAGCTACATATTCGGCCTCCATGGTCGAATCTGCTATACATCCTTGTTTGATTCTACGCCATACTATTGCTCCTCCGTTCAGAGTAAATACTAAACCCGATGTGGATTTTCTCGAATCCGTATCGGTTTTGAAATCAGAATCAGTGTATCTTGTAAGGATCAAATCCTTATCACCATACACGAGCATATAGTCCCTCGTTCTCCTAAGATACTTGAGGATATTTTTCACGGCAGTCCAGTGATCGAATCCTGGATTTGATTGATACCTACTGACAATCCCTACTGCATAACAAATGTCAGGCCTTGTACACAACATGGCATACATGAGGCTGCCTACTGCAGAGGCATAGGGAATCCGTCTCATGTCCTCAACTTCTTGAGGTGTCTTAGGACATTGTTCCTTAGACAAAGTGATTCCATGTCTCAAAGGTAATAATCCTTTCTTGGAATTCTGCATCTTATATCTAATCAACAACTTGTCTATATAAGATGCTTGAGACATAGCTAGCGTCTTGTTCTTACGGTCCCGAATAATTTGGATCCCTAGAACATTATGCGCCTCACCCAAATCTTTCATTTGGAATTGAGTTGCTAGCCATTGTTTAATGTCAGACAGATAACCTACATCATTCCCGATGAGTAGGATATCGTCTATATACAAAACTAAGAAAGCTACTGAACTTTTGACGATCCTTTTATACACACAAGGCTCATCAACATTCTGTTCAAAGCCATAAGACTTGATCGCAGTATCAAATCTTATATTCCAGGATCTTGATGCTTGTTTCAATCCATAAATGGATCGTTTGAGCTTGCAAACCTTTTGCTCTTGACCCTGGGCAATGAACCCTTCTGGCTGAGACATAAAAATACTTTCTTCAAGGTTGTCATTCAAGAAAGCAGTCTTGACATCCATTTGCCATATTTCGTAATTATAAAAAGCAGCAATGGATAGAAGTATTCTTATCGACTTTAACATGACAACCGGGGAGAAGGTTACTTCATAGTCAATCCCCTCCCTCTAGGTAAAACCCTTTGCCACAAGTCGTGCTTTAAAGGTCTGTACCTTTCCAGCAGCATCTCGTTTTCTCTTGTAGTTCCATTTGCATCCTATGGGCCTAACCCGTTCGGGTTGATCTACAAGATCCCAAACTGAACTAAAGTACATGAATTCCATTTCGAGGTCCATAGCTTTAATCCATTCATCTTTGTCAACGTCATTCATTGCCTGTCTATAGGTCAATGGATCCTCGACTCCGTCATCAGGTATGACTGGTGTTTCTGTTAAACCTAAATAGCGATCAGGTTGTGTAATAACCATCCCACTACATCGAGGCTCTCGTATCTCTTGAGAAGGACGTGACTGATTTGAGGTGCCAGCTTCATCAAAGACCCTCGTAGATGATTTTGCAGCTTCGTTTGATAATTCACTTAAAACAACTTTACTCCGTGGCTTGTGATTCCTAACGTGGTCTTCTTCCAAGAATGTAGCATTTGTCGATACAAATACTTTATTTTCTTCAGGATCAAAGAAGTAACCACCTCTCGTCTCTTTGGGATAGCCTACAAATAGGAAAAATCTTCAACGAGGTTCTAATTTCTTTGGATTTGCCTCAAGTACGTATGTCGGGCATCCCCAAATTCTAAAATGACGTAAACTTGCTTTACGCCCTTTCCAGAGCTCAAACGGTGTTTCTAGAACACTCTTTGAGGGAACCACGTTAAGTATGTAAACTGCAGTCTCTACTGCATTACCCCAAAATGAGTTAGGTAATTGAGCATAGCTCATCATTGAGCGAACCATGTCTAACAGGATTTCGTTTCTCCTTTCCGATACACCGTTCTGTTGAGGTGTACCAGGGGCCGAGAGTTGGGACGTGATTCCATGTTCTATCAAGTAGTCTTGGAATCTCGAGTCCATATACTCTCCACCACGGTCAGATCGAAGTGTTTTTATCGTCTTACCTAATAGGTTCTCAACCTCGGCCTTGTACTCCTTGAATTTTTCAAGGGCATCGGATTTATGATGCATTAGGTAGAGATAGGCATACCTTGAATAGTCATCAATGAAACTGATGAAATATTTGTGCCCTTCCCGAGCTCTAACGTTCATCGGTCCACAGAGGTCCGAATGTATGAGCTCTAAGGGCTCTTTGGCTCGATAACCCTTTCCGGTAAAAGGTCGTTTAGTCATTTTTCCTTTAAGGCATGACTCGCAAGGAGGTAAGGACTTATCTTCTAACTTGTTTAGAAGTCCATTTTTAACCAATCTCCCAATCCTATTGAGATTAATATGGCCTAACCTCAAGTGTCAGAGATAGGTATTTTGAGAAACTTTCCGTCTTTTAGGTTGAGTCTCAATGGTTTTAAACATCTCATGATTTAAAATAGCTTTAGACTCAAATTGTCTTAAAACATATACATTATTCTCCATGTTTGCAGAGCAAACATCAATACCTCTTTTAGTTATGAACGCTTCATTAACAGAAAAGGATATTGAATAACCTTGTTCAATTAAGCAAGATAGGGAAATCAAATTTCTTTTAATTTTAGGAACTATGTATACATTATCTAATATTATGTAACGTTCCTTCGAGAAGAATAATTTTATGTCTCCCACTGCAGTAGCCGAGATGACTTCTCCTGTTCCAACTTTTAGGGTCATCTCACCAGTTTGTAACTGTGTCCAGGAACTCATTCCTTGAAATGAAGAACATGCGTGATTAGTGGCACCTGAATCGAGTATCTAGGCAGAACTATCATTTTCCACTATACACGATTCCAAGACTAATAAATCAGATTTTGAGTCATGGATTATGTTCCTCTTGGCTAAGCAGTTTGACTGAGGATGTTCCTCTATTAAGACCATACCTAAATTGCTTGCCACGTGTTTTAAGTTTTTCTTAGTCGTATGTTTTAAACAGTTTAATTTGGCATTCGACAAAGCACATACATAATTCGACATATTGTTGAAATCAACAAATAACTTGTATTAAAATTTGCACTAAACCCAGTATACATATTTATCCAATCAAATTTAGGAAAACTAATCATCGACCTAAGTATATTATCGATACTTTTGCAACGATACTTCAGAGGTTTAGAATAACCGCTACCGTAGGGCAGTCAGCTACTCCTCCTCTGAATCAAGACAATCTCAGCCATTTACTATTGTCAAAATAACTTTTTATTCCAATAGTTCTTAGCTACCGTCGGTTCGGTCAAGACAATCGTGTAAGTGTGAACCGCCATTTTCAGATTCCAGAGGACGACCCTAACGGAAACAAATTAACCACCTTGTTCCTTCTCATACAATACTCCCAATCAATCAAATAAAACAAAAACAAATGATATTCACAAAATAATAAAAGAAAAATATTTACACCTAAATTACTATTTATCCCTTTCTTTTCGATGTCAAGAAAAATTAATTTGCTTAAAAATCAAGCTTCCCCGGCAACGGCGCCAAAAACTTGTTTGCTGTTTGCTACCGCAAGCGCACGGGTCGCACAAGTAATATAAAACGGTAGTAATACCGAGTATCGAATCCACAGGGAAGCGAAGCGAAAATTAAGCAAAAATAAAATCTCTTGAGCACTAAAAGTACTTAGGCAAAATAATATTTAGGGAACAGCTCATGCAAATAAGAGAAATTTAAAATTCAAAGCAGGAAAATAATTTGATCAATCAAATAAAAAAAAATATGGAGAAAGAGTTTTCTTTTAATGGGAAGAGGGGTCTTGAAAATCAATTATGAGCTAAACAATGGTTATAATAATCCTATCTCATTGCCCAACTAATTATACTCCTAGAATCTCCGTTAATCACATAGGTTCTCCTGTCGGTTTCCCCTAATTATAATTAATTCATTTTAACAACCTAAGTGTCCTTAGCGCCATTAAAAATCATTAATTATTACGCTCTGATTCATTTTAGGAATCTAAGTTTAATCAACTAATCCCGGTGTCACGACGGGCAATTAAACTAGTTGCATGGATTACGATCTATCCTAATTTCTCTCCGTCGAGTTTCCATTAAGGATCGAATCATTACACAATTGGCCAGATTGAATAAAGCATTAAGCACATCCATACAAATAATTAGGAAAAAGGGCAAGAGACAGGTAATTATAACAACGTTTGAACTATAATTTCATTTCAAGACCCCAAATTGGGGTTTAGCTATACATAGCTAAAATATCCACAACATTTACAATAGAAAGCATAATTAAGAGCATAAAAGGAAAGGAATTGACCGTCGAAAAACCCCTTCGCTGACGCTCGGAGCCCCGCCGACTACTCCTTGAGCTTCCTAAGATGCTCCCCAAAATTCCCCCAAAATATTTCCCACTAAAGAATTCTCTCAAAAAAGGCTAGAAAGCCTTGAGAGAGGCTCCAAAGGAGCCTAAGGAGGGAGGAAAGGAAGGAAAGAATGGATTGATTGATGCAAAATGAGGCACCAAGAGGTGCCTTTTATAGGCCCGGATTGGGGGTAGCGTCGCGACGCTACATTGCACAGCGTCGCGACGCTGCAACGCACGCGTCTTGTTGCCCAAGAAATGGGTAGCGTCGCGACGCTGCCTTGCATAGCGTCTCGACGCTGCCCCAATTTTCAGAATTTCCAGCTTCGGTTTTGGGCTGATTTTTGGGCCTTCTCTTCACTTCTTTTGGGCATTTTCATCATGATTGGTTTCATTGGATCCCCTTTTGATCCATGCTTGGATTTGGGCTTCATTTGCTTCATTTTTTGCACTTTTTCTCCCAAAATCACTAACTTTGCTCCTAAGGACCAAATAACGGAATTCATTAAATATTTTCATTAAAAACACGATTAAAGCACAGAAAAGCCTAATAAATTGGGACTAAAATAGCGACATTTCTGCTCGCTCTCACACCCCCAAACTTAAGCTTTTGCTAGTCCCGAGCAAAATAAATTCTAAAGATGCATGAAATAGAATTGCTCAAGCCTCAATGATTTTGGAATTCTTAAGATAGAATGGAAAACATGCAAGTGGAATAAGCAAGCACCGCATACTCTTGAAGAAATCTTAAACTAGATTGAACTTAAGATTAATGAATAGCATGCTCAAGACTTATCTATTGATTCTTTTACTAACCTAGATTAGTCTTATGGCTTTCTCCATTTGTTTTCCCCCTACACTGGCTAAGAGCCCCTAATAGGTCGGAGTCCTTCTATCATGCAAAAAAAAAAGAACTAGGGTGCCTGTCATTTTCTTTTTCATGGGGGAGCAAAACTCACAATTGATTTTTCTCTTTCTTTTGCTTTTTCTTTTGCTACTCCCCCAAACTTGCATTTTGATATCTAATGGTACTAGCTTTCACACTACGGTGCAGGGACCCTTAACCCGAATTTTATTCTCTGGTTGGCCTAACTGATCACACCGCAGGTAGCTCTTTTTACCCCTAGGCTTTTTCTTTTGTGCAAGCAAAAATTTTCTTTTTTCAACAGATTTTTCTTTTCTCTCATTTTCTTTTGTTGCTTTTGCTTTTCTCTCAGCAGGCATAACATTTTTTTCTACCTAGCTCTTTAGAACAATCAAGCATGAACTTCCTAATATTAGAAACTAAGCCTATCGGGGCGACAACAAACTTTAAAAATCATAGTAAGAATCTAGATTTTCAAAGACGTCATTAGATAAGGCTATTGCATGCTTTAGACATCAAAACTAAGTATCAAAAAATTTTAAAATTTCATAATTTCTGCCGTGCTCCCAGATTCCACAACATATAAACTATTTTCTCCCAAAATTTCTAAAATCACATCCTTGGCTATCATGGCTATCTATTCATGCATCCAAAAGAATTCAAATATGCTCAACACAGCGGAAGCCTCCCCCCAAACTTAAATTAAACATTGTCCCCAATGTTTTTAAAACAGTAAAGCATAAAGAGGGATACTGAGACTTCCCTGAGCTAGGAGCGCTTTATCCTCTTCCTTTCGATCCAGAAAAATGGGATTCTTGGAATTTTGGGATTTGCTTAAGGTGATCCTGCAAAACAAAATTGGATCACGAAGCAAAGAAAATTATTTACCGCAAAAACAACTATCTAAACTTTAATCCTTGGGTTGCCTCCCAAGCAGCGCTTTCTTTAACGTCTTTAGCTAGACGAGGCTCGGCATGCTTACGGAGGCTCGAAATAAAAATTTTCATCATCCTCCGGGCCTTGTAAAAAATCACGCACCGAGTTGCATACCGCAAACAGGGGAGAAAAAAAACTTTCCCCTGGCCCATCATCACTAAAGAGATTATCATAATAACATTGCAGAAAATATGTAACAGCATCAAATCTCTTTTCTAAGTCTCTATTCACAAAGCAATTGTTAACAGAGTCATCAAGCGTTATAATATCTACCGGTCTAGGATCTAAAGATGGCCTATCAATCATGCCAGACCATTCATCAGAAAAAACATTTACATGCTCCTCAGATTCCTCAGACTCAGTATTAAAAAATGATTCAACTAGGCTATCACATGACTCACTATCAGAATTAAAGAATTCAAGCTCTTCAGGGTCAGATTCTATACTATGCACAGATTCGAGTTCCTCTGGGTCAGTTTCTAAACTATATACATCATCAGGACACGAATCAAAGGTATTAACATTATCAGGGTTCATGCATTCAGGAATGTCAAGATCAGACTTAATAGATTCAGTGTAATCACGATCAGACTCAAAATTATCTACCAAGTAATCTTTTTTATGCATTTCATGCTCATCCTCAATGTCAGGCAACTCTATATCATCATCAAAATTATCCATTTCAGGCAAATCTAATTCATTCTCAAAGGAAGGTAAATCATCAACTGCATATCTGTCATTGTCACAAGCAGGCAAGTCTAATTCATTTTCAAAGTCAGGAAGTTCTAAATCATTCTCAAACAGAGGATTATTCAAATATGCATTGTGATCAAAATCCTCATCATCCATAGGCACTTCTCCTAAGCCTAAGCCAAGATTAAACTCTACCTCCTCATCATCGTCAGTCAAGTATTCAGGACCAATAGAAAAACATGTATGCAAACTACATACAGACTCATCTTGTCCAAAAATACTAAACACAACTTTTTCATCATCAATGTTCAAGGTAAGCTTACCTGTGTGGACACTGATCTCAGCTTTACCTGTAGCTAGGAAAGGTCTGCCTAGAATAATGGGCACCTCCTTGTCCTCCTTCATGTCTAGTACCACAAAATCTACGGGGAAGATAAACTTGTTGACCTTCACCAGTACGTCCTCCACAACACCCATTGGTTGGGTAATTGATCTGTCAGCAAGCTGGAGAGTGACGTCGGTGTCCTTCATACCTGTTAAACCAATCCTCCTGTAAACAGAATAGGGCATCAAGTTTATACTTGCTCCTAAATCACATAAGGCCCTATCGAAAGATGCTTCTCCTATGGTGCAGGGAACAGTAAAACTCCCTGGATCTTTTTGTTTAGAAGGCATCTTCCCAGATACTATGGTACTGCTACTTTCAGACAATTTAAAAATTTCTTTTTTCAGACTTTTCTTTCTAGAAAGCATTTCTTTCATGAATTTCCCATAATTAGGCATGTTATACAAGGCGTCTACTAAGGGAATATTCACAGACAATTTCTTAAACATTTCTAGAAACTTTTGAAACTACTCATCTAATTTAACATTCTTAAAGCGCTGAGGAAAAGGTAACTCCCTGTAGTCAAAGGTTGGACATTCGCCCCTCCGCCTGGGCGGGCTAATGTGCGAGCCTTTGTCATGGTGGTTGCATGGGACTACTTCTTCCTCGTACAGTTTCTTGCTGTGCCTGCCATCCTGCTTTTTATCTTCTTTTCTACCTGCAAAATTGTTAGAAAAATCACAATTTAAGTCAATAGAGTCAGGAGGATGTTGGGACTTTTCAGAGGAGGCTTTTTGTGCCTCAGCCCTTTCATCTTCATCCCTTCTCTTTTCTTCTTCCTTCTTCTTTTCTGAACTGTTCTCCAGCTGTCTACCACTTCTCAGTGTCACCATCTTGCACTGCTCTCTTGGGTTAGGCTCAGTGTCGCTTGGAAATTTTCCCTTTTGAAGGGCATTCACTGCTGAAGCGAACTGTCCTATTTGAACTTCCATGTTTTTCAGAGCTGTGTCGTGGTTATTGACTGCTGTCTGGAGATTGACGTTCAAAACTTTCTGTTCCTTTACAAACATAGCCACCAACTCCTCCAGGTTATTCTTCTTTTCAGGCACACTAGATGATGCAAAACCTGGCGGTGGCTGCAAAACATTCTTTGTATTTGAGTATGAGAAGTTCTCGAGATTGCGTAGACTGGGGTGGTAGAAGTTCGGTATTCCTTGCGTAAATGGTCTATTTCCTACGTACTGGACTTCTTCCACATCTTGACCTTCCTTCTTTGAATGACCTTCAGCTAAGGTGGAAATGGACTTGACCACCTCAGACGAAGTCAACTTGTTCAGCGCATTGGTCAGAGATGCCAGCTGTGCCTTCAGTGAACTTGACTCATCCAATTCATATAATCCAGCCTTCTTCGAAATTGCTCCCCTCTCGGTTGGCCATTGATAACTGGTTGCTGCCATTTCCTCAAGCAGATCTTTGGCTTCTGTCACTGTTTTTGAAAGAAAACTTCCTCCTGCTGATGTGTCTAGGACTGTCTTCGTGGAGGGATTCAATCCATTATAAAATAACTGCACTTGAAGCCAATCAGGATATCCGTGTTGGGGGCACCGCCTAAGCATTTCTTTGTATCTTTCCCACGCCTCGTACAACTGCTCCTCGTCAAGCTGCCTAAATGTTCCGATTTCAGTCCGGAGCTTGGTAGTCTTGGCAGGCGGGAAAAATTTTGTCAGAAAAGCCTGGGCAAGCTCATCCCATGTACTTATGCTGCCCGTCTCGACTGATTCGAGCCAATCCTTTGCTTTATCCTGTAGAGAGAATGGAAATAACCTCAATCTGATAGCGTCGGCCGGAACTCCGTTCATCTTCACCGTCCCACAAATTTCCAGGAATGATCGCAGATGTGAGTGTGGGTCCTCAGAAGGGTGTCCCTTAAACGAGTTATCGCGCGCCATCTGAATCAATCCCGTCTTTAACTCAAAATTTGTAGCTTGGATTGGGGCGTAGACAATCCCAGAATTCTCGGTGGGGAGAACTGGCTGTAAGAAATCTCTAATTGCCTTTGGAGCTTCCTCTTGGTGGGCCATTGCTTCTGCTAATCTTTTCTCTCTTCGAATGGATCTAAGAGTCCTGTCAATTTCAAGATCTAACGGAAACAAATTAACCACCTTGTTCCTTCTCATACAATACTCCCAATCAATCAAATAAAACAAAAACAAATGATATTCACAAAATAATAAAAGAAAAATATTTACACCTAAATTACTATTTATCCCTTTCTTTTCGATGTCAAGAAAAATTAATTTGCTTAAAAATCAAGCTTCCCCGGCAACGGCGCCAAAAACTTGTTTGCTGTTTGCTACCGCAAGCGCACGGGTCGCACAAGTAATATAAAACGGTAGTAATACCGAGTATCGAATCCACAGGGAAGCGAAGCAAAAATTAAGCAAAAATAAAATCTCTTGAGCACTAAAAGTACTTAGGCAAAATAATATTTAGGGAACAGCTCATGCAAATAAGAGAAATTTAAAATTCAAAGCAGGAAAATAATTTGATCAATCAAATAAAAAAAAATATGGAGAAAGAGTTTTCTTTTAATGGGAAGAGGGGTCTTGAAAATCAATTATGAGCTAAACAATGGTTATAATAATCCTATCTCATTGCCCAACTAATTATACTCCTAGAATCTCCGTTAATCACATAGGTTCTCCTGTCGGTTTCCCCTAATTATAATTAATTCATTTTAACAACCTAAGTGTCCTTAGCGCCATTAAAAATCATTAATTATTACGCTCTGATTCATTTTAGGAATCTAAGTTTAATCAACTAATCCCGGTGTCACGACGGGCAATTAAACTAGTTGCATGGATTACGATCTATCCTAATTTCTCTCCGTCGAGTTTCCATTAAGGATCGAATCATTACACAATTGGCCAGATTGAATAAAGCATTAAGCACATCCATACAAATAATTAGGAAAAAGGGCAAGAGACAGGTAATTATAACAACGTTTGAACTATAATTTCATTTCAAGACCCCAAATTGGGGTTTAGCTATACATAGCTAAAATATCCACAACATTTACAATAGAAAGCATAATTAAGAGCATAAAAGGAAAGGAATTGACCGTCGAAAAACCCCTTCGCTGACGCTCGGAGCCCCGCCGACTACTCCTTGAGCTTCCTAAGATGCTCCCCAAAATTCCCCCAAAATATTTCCCACTAAAGAATTCTCTCAAAAAAGGCTAGAAAGCCTTGAGAGAGGCTCCAAAGGAGCCTAAGGAGGGAGGAAAGGAAGGAAAGAATGGATTGATTGATGCAAAATGAGGCACCAAGAGGTGCCTTTTATAGGCCCGGATTGGGGGTAGCGTCGCGACGCTACATTGCACAGCGTCGCGACGCTGCAACGCACGCATCTTGTTGCCCAAGAAATGGGTAGCGTCGCTACGCTGCCTTGCATAGCGTCTCGACGCTGCCCCAATTTTCAGAATTTCCAGCTTCGGTTTTGGGCTGATTTTTGGGCCTTCTCTTCACTTCTTTTGGGCATTTTCATCATGATTGGTTTCATTGGATCCCCTTTTGATCCATGCTTGGATTTGGGCTTCATTTGCTTCATTTTTTGCACTTTTTCTCCCAAAATCACTAACTTTGCTCCTAAGGACCAAATAACGGAATTCATTAAATATTTTCATTAAAAACACGATTAAAGCACAGAAAAGCCTAATAAATTGGGACTAAAATAGCGACATTTCTGCTCGCTATCAGTTTCCTTCACCCACTTACTATGAACACTTTCCCCATTCACCTTGTTATTGACCCATGCAAACACCATCTGTAGGGGGACGCTCCCAGGGCGCCTCGAGGCCAAGCATGGATCTCACGGTGTGAACACAGGGGGACGTGAGAGTAAAAACTTGATATTAATATCTTGTTTTTATATTTTTTCTCCCACTAAAGTATTCTAAAATTTTCGGGTCTTCTTATTACTTAGGTAAATTCCGGCTAAATGAATCTATCTAAGTCTACGCCTTTTATAACTCTTTATAAAGATATTTACTCTAATATCTAGGTGAATTAAACCATTTTAGGTACCTAGCAACGTGTGCATGCTAATAAGACCGTGGTTAATTCAACTCAGGTGCCGGTCCAGGTGCCGGGGGAGTTCCCTTATAACCAAAGTCTTATATCCTACTTAATCATATTTTAATATATTTAAAATACTAAGTAGGAAGTTCTAATCCTATTAGAAACGTGATCTTAGGCCTATTAAATTTTAAACCATTTAAAAAATAACTCAATCCTAAGATCCTATGTTAGCATGCAATTCTTTGTTATAGGTTTATGACGGTTTCTATTCATTAACTTTTATAACTATTATAACTTTTAATGAATTAGCCCTATAACATGCTTCTAATGGTGATGAAAGCATATAACAATCAAGTATTCAAGTTATATAAAGCACCATTTAAAAGCAACCTATATCTAGGTGTCTATAACTACTTTATACTTATGATGTCTAGGTGATAAACTCTTTTTAAACCTTACATCGCTCATGCATGCTCATAAAACTCGGGTTAACTTAACTCAAGTACCAACTTGATGCCCAGGTAGGAGGTGTTCCGTAGACCGTCAACTTAAATACCTCCAGCCTTAGACAGCATCTCGTCGGTTGAGTTCTCTTGTAACCTTAGCTTTACAAGATATCGACCTATTCTATGCGAATTATTCGAGTTGGAGTTTCGTTAACCCTAAGTGAGCATGCTTTTATCTTGTTATAGATTTTAACGTCTATCTAGGTTTATAACACTTTATAAAGAACGATAAATCTATAACATCCATCTATGCTAAGGTGGTTTCATGTTGCATGCTTGTTCGTTTTCGTTTATTCATATAACATTTATACTAAATGAGCTAAACGAAATTAAACATTCAACATGCATCTAATCATGAAACCCTAATCATGCATTTCATTTTTATTACAACACTTATAATAAATTACTAATGCATGAAACATGCTTTCCTATGGTGGGTTTTTAAATCTATATGACATAGAATATGCATATATAAATCTAATTTAATTTAACTATACATCCACAATGCATAATAAATTAAACACACTAAAATGGACCGATTTTGGCATCCTAATCAAGCAAAAAACTAAAATTATTACACTAATAATTGAAAATTAGCCTTGAACCGCTCCCGAACCATTTGAATCGGGCCGAACCAGCTTGATTTTGCTTGAATCAAACTAAAGGAGGTTGAAATTGGCTTGAACCGGTCTGAATTGGGTGAACTGGACCAGAAATAAACCGAACTGCCCGAACCACCGTTTGAAACTTCGAACAGCGCCTTGAACATTCAACAGCGTCGCGACGCTTATGAAGCGCCTCATGACGCTATTCTTACAGCAGCCCAGAAACTGCAGTCTTCAGCGTGCTCTGTTTTTTCGGCCAGCACACACTTCGTCTTCTTTATTCGATTACAGCCTAATTTTCACTCTATTGACTCCCAAATTTTTACAAACTCAAGCCAACACATATATGCCCATAAACATGTAGGCAATTACAACTTTCATCCACGAAATTAAAGCTAATTTGATGCCAAAACCATAATGAGCCCATTTTAGCAACCAAGCAAATATTCATGCAAAATTCAACCTAACAAGCTAAAATTATACAAAATTGAGTGCTCAATTCATGCTCTGATACCAATTGAAGGAGTGTACGAGACACATGCGGAAGCAATTCGGACCGAAGCACTCAAAATTCTTTTAATTTTAGTTATGAAAACATGCAAATATAAAACCAAAAACAGAGGAACTTTTGTACCAACCTTTTGGACGAAATTGAATCAATCTGTGGATGAATTCTTTGCACAAACTTGTTGTGGACAACCACCGTGATCTTCCCCGCTATTCTCCGGCCTTAGAACGAGTTGTGGGACTCAAGAACGTGATGAATTTAGTGAAGAACGAGTTGGGTTTTTGAGAGAGTCTCTTTGAAAACGTTTTGTGAAGAAAACAAAATTCCAGCAAGCCTCCACATTCAAGATCACCTTTGATCTTTTTCATTTCTTCTCTATTTAAGGAATCAGTATTCAGAATACCAAAATCCTCACATGAAGACACACCACCCATGGAGTAATAGGTGTTTTACTTGGTGGCAAATTGTGAGAAAGAGATTTTGGTTAGTCATTGCCAATGTGTCAAGCTTACACAATTAACCTCTTGGATTTTGAATTATTTGAAATTGAATTTCAAATCAATTTCCACCAAAATTCACTAACTCAATTTTGAGTAAAATTTTATTTATTAATTAACCATTTTAATTAATAATTATTTTCATTTAATATCAAATATTAAATAAAATATTTGCACCAAATCTCATTCCCGGTTTCTAATATGAATCCCTATCCATATCTAAACCAAAATATTGTATCGAATACATAATTCTAATATTTAAATCTTATTTAAATATTCTTGACTCTCTCTAAAATAGTTTAATTCGTAATTAAACTTTAACGTTAAATATATCGAACATAATTTTAACGACAACTTCTCTAATATTAGTTTGAACGTTTTAAACTTTTTCATCACATATGTTCTAAGTTTTATTTCGTATGAACTAGCAGGGGGACCTAATGGACCTACAGATCATGGGCTCCAACGATCCGAGATTAACTGATTAAACTCTTTTAATTCAGTTAACCGACATTTGTTAACTACAGGGACACTCCACTATAGTCCGATAGTTGAACTCCCCTCACTGTAGATATATTTCTGTCCACCCGATATAACCATGATTAGTAAGTAGACCCTTCACAGGTTGTTCGTAACTAGAGCTGGGTCAAATGTCTGTTTTACCCCTGAAGTCACATCTTGTTCCTTAAGTCTCTAGCTGAGTCCCTGATGAACAATTGGTTTGTGGTCCCACGACTAAACCTAAAACCTCTCGGGCCAATGAGAGGGCGGGATCTCTTTGTTCACGTTCCGGAGTCAATCACTTAAGGGAACAACCTCTCTACTATCCCTAAATTGGGTAGGAGTGAATTCCATTTTGCAAGACTATGTCCCCAGCTATCTACCCGTTCCTAACCCTGAAATGGGGGGTTTATTGAGTCGGCGATGTTCAGCCAGTCTCACCCATGCAGATTTAAACAGGAGTTCATAGTTAGCTCAGGATTAAGATCGAGTTACCTAGGTCATCGCATTGAAATAGTCAATCTTGACAGTAAGCGGCGTTATAAAGCAAGAGTGACTTATTTCTCGATCCTGGTCTTATGCAAACTCATTTGCCTAGGATGCCCCCACTCGCATGTCTATACATGAACGATCCAGGATCATGTCGTTTGTACTCAAACAAAGTGGGCCGCATCACATAACTTTCCTAGGATTAAGGTACCCAACCTTATCCCTATACTATAGACCGTTTAGGCTATTACTTGAACTTGATCCATATTTATGCCCCAACATAAAATTCAAGCACTCATGTCATAGCCAAGGATACTAGTTTTTTGGATTTGGGTTGTTTAACGTGCAATTCACTCATTTAATAACTTGAGTGAACAAAAATCTCCATAATGACTTTATCGAACAAGTATATAACTATTTGTTTCATTCACTATCTACGAGTTTTAGGGCACCAACCCCAATAGATTTTCCCCAGGTTTATTGCAATGCCCTTCATTATGCAATGGCAGAGCACCACCCTTTGGAGAGATAGGGTCGCATCATGCGTTGTGGGCATGATGCAATTGTTTATCCAGTGCATCCACGAGCTGGCCTCTAAGGTCAGCCACTGAGGTTTTAGGGTCCTTGCAGTGTCGCACCCGTCCCACCTTGCGCCAAGTCGCTCCACGGTTCTAAAGACTTCTCGCAAGAAATCCCCGTCTTGGGAATTTAGCAGACCATTCCCTTCTGCCTCTAGCGCCTCGGGTAGCTCGAGGAGGACCTTGATGATGCTCGGGGAGAATGCTACTGCGTTGTCGCAGACCATGGCTTCATCAATTTCATCGTTCCAGGTTGCGCGGTAGAAGTCCCACACCATCCCAGACATGAATTCATGGAGTGTTTCGCATGCCAGCTCCCACTTGCAGCTGGCTATCTGGTCCTTCATACTCTAAGGGAGTGCACAGCTGAAACCGTGTTCCTCCGTGAAGTTGGGGCGCTCCTCCCCAACTTTCTCTTTGCCTTTGGCCGCTGCGCTGGCAACTCTCTTTCTTTTCTTCTAGCCACTTGGGCCCTCATCCTTTCGAAGGGGAAATTTGTGAATGACCAGCGATGGCGCCCGCAAATTCCTGCGCTAACTGAGTGGCACTTCATCTTCAGATTCTGGCTGCGCCTGCTCGTTGTCCAAAATTTGGGCATTGAGATCAAACCGACCCGCGCTGGCCTCTGTGATTGCAGCTAGGCCTGCGGCAGCCATGTCTTCAGTTGCTTTTTCTTACTCTTCCTTATCAGCACCCTCTTTTTCCTAGTTTTCCTCTACGGCGGCTTTTCGTGAAGCTTCGTCCGTCGCAGCCTTTCTGGCTTCTTCTCGCTGGCACAAGGCTTCACCCTCTACGCCTAATTCACCTAGGATATTGTTCCATTCCTCCACCTCCTACGCTGAGAGGTGAAGAACTGGAAGGTCTGGGGTTGCATGACCTTCGGGCGAATGGATGGGGGAAGAAGATGGAATGGGTTGAAAAGTTAAGGGATTTTGGGAGGAGGAAAGTGGGTTGGAATGTGAAGAGTTAGCAGGTGGAGGAAGAGCAAGCGGCTGGGATTCAGAAGGGTGAGGGAAACGGGTAGGAACGGAGGGGATAAGGATGACGGGTTGTATTTGAAACGTGGAGGTTTGGAGGGGCTGAAGGTCTAGGGGCTCGTCATCAGTGGTTGGGCCGGTAGGAGGGAAAGGGAGTTGTGGCAAAGCACACGGTAGGTCGCCGTCGATCACTTCCGAATCTTCCACCGGACTTGCAGCATCTACATTTGGGAGCACTGGCGGCATATCTTCCTGGTCGCTTTCCGACGATAGTTCGACTCCTCTATATGGGCCTTGAACTTCCGACGATGAGGGGTTTTCATGGTCGTCATCATATCTGCTGACGGAGATATTTTGGGAGTCGTCTAGAGACGTTTCTTAGGGCTGAAGAACTTGAAAAATTGACGAGGTTTGGCAGAGCGAAAGTAGAGGGAAAACGGAAACGGTGAGGGCTTGAGGAAAAAGATAATAAAATTTTCATGCCATTCACGCATGTATATAGCCGGCACATGTTGCATTAAATGGGAATCCAAATGGTTTCCTCTGCAATCATGCCTTTTCAAATCCCACTCATAAAAATAGGAAATGATGATCGTGTGAGAACGTGGCCCTACCTCGAGTGTCTTTGAACGTGATATGACTCACTTGAGTACAGCAGAGGTTGATGTGACGACACAAGGACTACGTGTCATTTTGTCTGACGCACAATGCTCTTTCCTTATTCGTGCAAGGCTTTCCCTAATAACACTACCAAGGCTCTATTCTAATCCTACTAAACTAAGTTATCGCATGGTACGAACAAAAATAAATGCGATACGAAAAAACAAACATATTGACTTGGGATGTTCTCTCATATGCACTAGGTCCTGACGCAACACGAAAACGCCTCCTTACTGGACCTAAATCTCTTTTGCTCTCAAGGTGGATCTGTCAGAATGACGATTTCAACTACCTCATCAAAAGTCCCATCGACATATGGTTTAATCTGTTGTCTGTTGACCTTGAATATTCTTTGTCCATCAGCCGATCGTAGGTCTACTGCTCCGTGGGGATATATCTTTTGGATAATGAAAGGGTCTGACCACCTTGATTTCAGCTTTCCTAGAAAAAGACGTAAACGAGAGTTAAATAACAGAACTTTCATTCCTTCTTTTATTACCTTTTTCCTGAGCAATTTTTCATGCCATTTTTTCTGTTATGAAATTAGGATTTAATCAATAAGTTTTAGCATGTTATTAGCCTATTTCTTGCTGTATATTATGTGATAATATTGCTAAATTTTGTCGTCGTATTGGTATTTAAAATGGGATTAAAAACATTGTATGGTTCTGTGAATTCTTCCACTGCGTAAGGGCTCTCATCCCTTCACTTTTGTATGTTTGTTCATTACTTATGTATTTCTTTTGTATGTTTAATTTCTTTTTAACTTCATATATAGAGCATTAAGGATTTGTATGGCACAAAGTATATTGAAGCAACAACGAAAGACTAATTGAATACCTGTAAAGATAACTAGAAAATTTTCTGTTATGAGTTTTTTTTTTAAGTGTCCTCGCCAACAAGGTTGCGTTGAATGTGGGTACTATGTGTTGAAGTTTATGAAAGAAATTCTACATAATCCAGAGACCCCCATCACTGCTCTCGTAAGTTGGATATTTCTAAACTTAGGCTTATGTGTATATATATACTATACTTTTTCTTAAATTAGTTATAATCGTAATATCTATTTTTTGTTTTTTTGTTTTTTGTAGTTTAATACTAAGAATCCATTAACACAAGAACAGCTGGACGAGGTACGAGGCTAATGGGTGGGACATGTGTCAAACTTCACGTGAAGTATTCATCCTTGTGGTAGTTAGCTGTTTCCTTTTAAATATAGGATGTGTAGGTTTTCTTGACATATATATGTGGTCGTTTGAATGGACAAAAAAGCGAGTCTGCTTACATTTTATTCTTTTTGTAAATCTTTCAGTTTACTATATAGTTTAGAACAATTTAGTGGTTTTGGATATTGTATTGAGATGTTTAAAGTTTTTTGGATCAAATGAAATAAAGTATTTGATGTTTTCTCAATTGTTGTGTTTGGATTGAATGAAATAATATTCTCAAATGTTGGTTTGAAATATCTGTAGATTGGATCAATGAAAATATTTTGCATTACAATAGGTATTCAGGATGTGGATTTGAATTATGCTAATAAATATGTTGCAGGTGGTATGAGGAAAGATGTCAGTTTATAACTGTCATCTTATGACACTATAATAACAGTTATAAAACGTCATCGTAACATACCATCATTATATCGTAGTCGAACGTGTTGAGGGAAAGATGTCATTTTAAAACTTTCATTAATGTAATCATATATGTCGGTTGTAAATTGTCATTATTGATAACTGTCATCATAGGGGTCGACAAAGATGTTGGTTCTAAACTGACATCATTGTAATTCGTCATCGTACGGGTTCAATAACACCTAGAACAATCACAGTTTCTTACTGTCATTGTTGTAATCTGTCATCGTACGGGTTCAATCACACCTAGAACAATCACGGTTTTCAACTGTCATTGTTGTAATCTGTCATTATACATGTATGATCACGGAGGCGTTTGATGACGGTTTGTAACTGTCATTGTTGTAATCATTTATCATAGGGGTTCAATCACACCCTGAACAACAACGGATCCAGATTCATTATCATAGGGGTTTAATAACAGTGCAAAACTGACATCTAAGCCCAAAATTGTTGTAGTGTATACCCATTACATAATCATATCACTATACCCATTACATTTCTCCCACTTGCCCTAGATTACATTTTTGTACATATCTCGTAAACCTAGACCTTCTAGATGACCCTCATACATTTTAGTCGAGAGAGCCTTCGTGAATGAATCAACAATACTTCTATTCAACTCAATGTGCTTGCTTGTCTTGTGGTTGCGAGGTTCTTTTGATTTTGCCACAACACCACTATTATCACAATAAAGTGTGATTGCCAAGTTCACATTTGGAACACCTTCCAAATCATTCAAGAAATTCCTAAGCCATACAACCTCTATCGCTACTTCACAAGCAGCTACCTCTTCGACCTACATGGTCGAGACTGTAGCTATGTCATACTATAGCTCCTCCGTTGAGAATGAACACAGATACTGATGTAGATTTCCTCAAATCCTTATCAGTCTGAAAATCTGTGTCAGTGTATCCTGTAAGGATCAAATTCTAAGCGCCATACATGAGCATATAGTCCCTCGTTCTCCTAAGATACTGGAGGAAGTAAATAACGGCTTTCTAGTGATCAAATCCTGGATTGGATTGATACTTACTGAAAATCCCTACTGCATAGGGCATACACCTCATGTCCTCAACTTCTTGAGTTGGCTAAGGACACTGTTCCATAGCCTAGTGAATTTCATGTCTGAAAGGTAGTGAATCCTTCTTGGAATTCTGCATCTTGTATCAAATTAACATCTTGTAGGCATAAGACACTCGAGACAAGGCTAGCCTTTTGTTCTTACGGTTCCTAAGAATTTGGATCCCAAGAAAAAACTCAGCTTCTCCCAAATCTTTCATTTGGAAATGAGCTCCTAGTCTCTTTTAATATAATGCCAGTAAGATAACCTACATCATTCCCAATGATTAGGATATCAATCATATAGAATACTAAGTAAGCTACTAAACTATTGATTACCTTCTTGTCGACACACGACCCATCAATGTTCTGATTAAAGCCCAAAAGATTTGATTGTAGTGTCAAATTTCTATTCCAAGATCAAGATGCTTATTTCAATCCATGAATGGATCGATTAAGCGTGCAAACCTTTTGCTCTTCACCTTGCTAAATGAACCCTTCTGGTTGAGACAAGTAGACACTCTCAACATCTCATTTTTCCTCTTGTAGATCCATTTGCAACCTATAGGTTTTACCCCGTAAGGTTGATCTACAAGATCTCAGATGGAATTGAAATGCATAGATTCCAATTCCAGGTTCATGGCTTTAATCCAATGTTCCTTTGTTAACATCATTCATTACCTTGCTATAAGACAATGGATCCTTTGTGCCATCATCAGGTATGATGACCTAGGCTTCAGTTAAGCCCAGGTAACAAACAGGTTGTAAAACAACCCTCCCACTACATCGCGACAGTCTAAACTCTTGAGATGTATGTGAATGACCAGTTGTACTGGCCCCATCAACAACTCTTGCTGAAGAACCAACCTCATTAACAACTCTTGTTGACTCACCAACAACTCTTGTTGATGTCTTTGTAGCTTCATTAGTTAATTTACTTACTTAAAAAGACCTTACTTCGTGGCTTATGATTTTTCATGTGATTTTTTTTCTAAGAATGTAGCATTTGTCAATACAAATTCTTTATTCTCTTGTGGATCGAAGAAGTATCCACTTCTCGTTTCCTTGGGGTAGCCTACAACGTACGCATTGCAGGGATAAAAGCCCTTGCGCAGCGGAAGATTTCAGAGAACCAATTCACTGTTTTTAACATCGTTTTAAATACCAATACGATGGCAAATCTATAGCAATATTATGACATAATCTACGGCAAGTAATAGACTAATAGCATGTTGTAAATTGCATAATTAAATCCTATTTAGTCATGTTTTTCCTCATAGAAATCACATATCAAGAAGGTACTTACTAGCGTAGACGACTTGATCGGATTTCACCCAAACTCCATTGGAATTCTCTGTAGAATTACACCAGCCCCTTGATGAAAACTTTCACCAAAATTCAGCAACACTACCAAGAGTATCCAGCCGGCCGGTATTCTCACAAGGTTTTTGAGAATAGGTTGGTGGGAACCTTTCTTCTAAAGGGAATTATTTTGGGAAAGGAGATAACCTTTTTTTCTTGAGAGAATTTGCAGTATCGTAAGTTACAAAATTCACACACTCTGAACTACTTCCCACGCCTGAAGCTATCAAGGGAGAACTTCTCACGTTGCTTGGTGTACGGTTACGAAGGAGAGAAAAAAAAAATGTGTACCATCCATGTATTCCATTCGTTAGATCTGACTGATTATTTAATTTAATTTTAAAAAACCAATTAAATTAAATCAATTCTTATTTAATTAATTAAATCAACATTTAATTAATCCATTTCATTTAAATCACATTTAAATGAACATCTCCCACATAACTTAAAGTTTTAATTCAACTAATTCAATTAAATCAAATTTAATCAAATAAAATTAAGTAATTAATTAATTACTAAATTAAATATCATATATTTAATTTAACCTAAAACTGAATCATATTCAATTATATTTCTCTCATATAACCTATAGTTTTAATGTGCATCTAATGTACATTAATTTTAACCTATAGTTTTAATACGAATCCAATTCATATTAAATTTAATATTTTAACTCTTTCAAATATTTAATTCTCCTATAAATTAATTTTAAATCAATATTCAAAATAAATTTATATTATAAAATTTTAATGAAAATATAAACTTTATATTATAATGTATCTCCATACATTATATTATTTTCCTTAAATTTACCTCAACACCTTTTATGAGCTACCGATGGACCTAATGGACCTATAGATCAGAAGCTCCAACGATATGAGGTTAATTGGCTAAACTCATTAACCAAGTTAATCAATATTCGTTAACTGTGGTTCACTCCACTATAGAACCACAGCTGCACTCTTTTCACTGCAAATATATTTCTGTGTCCACGGATATTGACCAATAGCAGCAAGTTAGTCCTTCACGAGTGTTCGTAACACCAGTTTGGTCAAATTACCGTTTTACCCATGGGTTACCTTTACATCCCTAAGTACCAGTGCTCCTCTAATGAACAACCTGTTTGAGGTCCAACCAACAAACAAAAATCCTTCTTGTGCCATAGAGATGGCAGGGCCCTTTGTTCAGGACCCAAAGACACCACTTAAGAGAACACTCATCTACTTACTCTAAAGTCGGAAGGAGTGAATTCCATCTTGTGAGATTATGTTCCCAGCTCCCCACTCAGTCTTGTCCCCAAAATGGTAGGCTTATTGAGTCGACGTGCAGGCCACTCTCACCCATACAAATCAAAGGACAATCCCTTGTGAACAGGAGTCCATAATCCACTCAGGATTAAGACTAAGTTGCCTAGGTCATCCTAGTGAAATAGAAACCTAACTAGTCAACGGTGTTACAGCTAGTGGTTGTTATTTCGCGGTCCGATCTTATGCAGACTCATTGCATAGGATACCCCCACTCGCATGTCCTCTACACGAACGCGTTGGATCATTATGTTTGTATCAAATACAAAGCGGGTCGTATCCATAGTGTCACCAGGATAAGGTACCCAACTTTATCCCTATACTATAAACCCTTTAGGTTGTACCTTGAACAGTGATCCCCGTATGTCATGCTATCTTTTTCCTAGTCATTTTAGCTAGTTTTGTGCGTTAATTGTGAGCTTTAATGTATTTTTATGTTGATTTTGTAGAAATCCGAGCTCGGGAAGCAAAACCGGGAATTTTACTAAATTCGGGATCAAAATGGAGACTTTGAACCATTAATTGAAGAAAAGAAAAAAATACAATTGAAGTGAAGCCCAAGGCCTATTTCCGTGCATTAAGGCTTCTAGAAGGCCCAGCGTCGCGACGCTAGGCTTAGAGCGTCTCAACGTTGGATGAAGTGCGCGACAAGAAAATGATGTCACAGCGTCGCGACACTGTGACGACGCTGTTGTCTTGGGCAACAAGAAACCTTCCGAATTCTCTCCTATAAAAGGGCCACTTCCCAATGGTTCAAGGCATCCAATTTTGGGGGATTCTCCCCTAGCTCAATAGAGAGAAAAAAGTGAGTTGAATTGAGAAGAAAAATGTGGAATTGATCGAGATTCCAAGGCTTGGGAATCGAGATGATCGTGACAGGAGCTTTGGATCAACACAACGGTTATTTCTTCCTTATGTCTTTGTAATTTCTCATTTTAGATTGAGTTAGGACCATGGATCAAGATCATTGGGCCGAAATTATTCCCATTTGTGAGTAGATCTTGAGACCTAGGGTCGTTAATTTAGTTAATTGGATATTGTAGTTTAAATACTAGGATATTGTAACGAAGTTCTTCATATTTCATCTATGCAATTCATGCTTAATGCTTTTTGTAACGACCCGACTTCTTAATAAGCCTTTAAGGGACCGTTACGACAATGCATGCTTTGGAGGCCTTTTTAAATAAAAATAATTTGAAACATAAACACTAATTTAAACAAAAACTTTAAAACAAAACTTTTATTCGGGATCCCTAAATTTTAAAGGTTTTAAATATTCTTAAACAATTTCTAAAATTAAATATACATGGCCTCTAGAAAATTTCTCAAACATGTTTATAAATCAATAAAGTAAAGCAGAGTTCTTAAAGCGGAAGAAAAATATGAAACTCAGGTCCTCTCATGGCTGTCTATCGGATTCTCATCAATCGCCTTTCATCTGCCCTTGCCTTTACCTGAAAAAAAATATTTTGAAAAGAATGAGTATTTAAAATACTTAGTAAGTGACCCTAATATTGAGGTTGGGTCACACTTTAAAAACATTTTAAAACTCAACAACAAAGATAATTTTGGTGGCTCAAAACTTTATTTTTAAACTTACTAAGGATATACATCAATTTCATGCATACCCTAGACATATCAATTTCATGTGTCTTCTATGGAGGCCGTCAATTTCACGAACCTCAACTTAGGTACATCAATTTCATGTCTCTAAGTCCTATCTCTGAATGTACATCAATTTCATGTACACTTCTAAGACTCATAAATAATTCCTTTAATGGAATTTTAAACTCATTCCTTTAATGGAATCTTAAATTCATTCCTTTAATGGAATTTTGAGAGGCCACCAATCTAATGTTCAAACATCAACAAATGCAAGCAATGATAATGAATTTCATGCTTTCAATAACTTTTTCAAAAACTCATACATAATTAAAATAACAAATTGTCATGCTCAATTTTCATGTTTTTAATAATCATAATAAACTTCAAGAACAACTCATAAACACGAATACTTTATAAAATCAAATATTCGCACCCATTTAAAAAGGGTTCAACAGTAAGTTCACGTACCTTGGCTTCTAACTCCTTAATTTAAACTCCAATTTAATTCCAACAACGTCGATCACGGCCACGGACCAACCAATATAAACGAAGTCGACGCTTGCCGCCCAAGTTCTAAATCGACTTAATTTTCAACAATCCAAGGTCTAATCTCTATGGGTGCCTATAATCAAGACCCAATCTCACATGGGTATCTCATTATGAGGAATAATCAATCCAAAATTGCTTTAAAATTCACTTACCCATGTCCGAACTCACTCGAAATCGAAGGACTTCGAAGACCCACTGCACAAATCACCAACAATCGGAAGGAAGCTTGCTGCAAAACCCCCAAAACTAAATGGGTATTCAATCTAATTACCACAAACAACCAACAAGACCTTAAACTAACTTACCCAATGCCGGATTCGACTAAAAATGCCCAAGAACGCTGCTGAACGCCAGAATCCTCGCATCCTTGCTGACCTACTGCTACTCGCCAGATTTCGTCAAGTGCAGCAGCTATACCAGCCGAAAAAACGAGGCTACTGGACCGAATCTTGCTGCTGAAACTCGCCGACACGCTGCTTCGCCGGAACGCCTTTGCTGCTGTTGTCGCGACGCGAGGAAGGCTGCAGCCGACTGGAGTTTCTGCTACACGCTTGCACTGTCGTGGCATGCGGTCGTCGAGAGAACGTGTGAGGGAGCTGCCGGCCGGAGGAAACACGCACGCCAGTGACGAGTTGGAGGTTGCACCGTTGGGTAGGAGAAGAAGAAGAAATCGAAAAATAAAAAGGGGAGGGTTATACGGCTGGTTCAAGTGAGAAGGGAGGAGAAGATGGCTGATTTTTTACTCCTCCTCGGGCTACGTGCGACTTAAATAAAAAGGATGGCTAGGGTTTTGCTTGGCTTCAAAGACCAGTTATTTATGAAATTGCCATTCCAGCTCTAATTTTAAAATTTCACCAATTTCTCAAATCTTTTAATCTCCCTCCAACTCCAATTTAACTCCCAAACTAAATAAATTTGAAATTTTCTTGAATTACGGGCGTTACACTTTTAATCCCTTGATCATGGATTGAATGATTTGTTGGCCTAAATTGATACTCGACAGAGAGAAGTTAGATTAGATCTTAATTGCATGGCTAGCAATTGCTTGGAACACGAGAGTGAAAAAGAATTGTTAGAAATTTATGATGAAGTTGCTTAATGCCATACTATAATTAACTAAGGAAATGGACACATAAATTAGTTATGTTAGTATGAGATGTGGAGGAACTTGATAGAGAAATCCACTTAAAATTCACTTCTAGATTTATGAAATTGAAGATTAGTAGTTGCATTCATCTAATTAATTGAGCTACAAATCCAAAAAGCTAAGTTAACACCCTCGGTCAAGTCCCTTTAATAGGATATTTCCATTTATTTGCATGCTTTCTTTAGTCTTTTGTTAGTTCTTTTACCTTTAAGAGTTGATCTTCTAAATAAAATTAAACATGATGGTTCTTGGTAATCAATGGACTTAATTCAAATTTCCTGTGGATTCGATACTCGGTACTTTACCGTTTTATATTACTTGTGGCAACCGTACGCTTGCGGTAAACCGAGCAACATCCCCACATAGAGTTCAAGTCTCATAGAAACAGCCTAGGATGTTAGTTTATTGGATTAGGGTTATTTAGGCAAGACAAACATAATACAAACAATAATTTATTGAATAATACATCAATATCATTTCATTAATGTTCGGTCAATTGTTACATTTACTATCTATGAGTTTTAGGGCATAAAACCCAACACGCATAACTTTTTTGAATGGTGTTCCAGTTTGTTTTGGGTTAACCACAAGCACATGTGCTAGACACCCCAAAAATTGAAATAACGTAAATCACCTTTATGCCTTATCCAGAAAGATTTTTTAGAAACTCTTTCGACGGAACATTGTTCAAAATATGTACTGCAGTCAACACTGCATGACCCCAAAACGAGTCAGACAACTGAGCGAAGCTCATCATGGATCGAACCATCTCTCATAAGGTTCTCTTTCTCATATCTGTGATTCCATGTACTATCAAATAGTGTTGGAATCTCAAATCCAACAACTCCACACCTCGAACAGATCGAGATGTTATTATCATCTTACCTAACAAGTTTTCCACTTCAGTCTTAAGCCATTTTGAATTTCTCAAGAGCTTCAGACTTAAGTTGCATTAGGTAGAGACACCCATACCTTGAATAATCATCTATAATAGAGATGAATTATTCATGCCCTCCCACTTCTTTAACATATTAGACCACAAGGATCAAAATGTACAAGCTCCAAGAGCTCTTTGGCTCCATAGTTCTTTTCCAGTAAAAGACCTATTAGTCACCTTGTCCTTAAGGCATGACCTACAATGTAGCAAAGAGTCATCTTCTAACTCTTGGAAGTCTATTAGAAGTCTACTCTTGATTAGTCTTAACCTATTAGAAGTCTACTCTTGACCATGCTCCAAATCATATTGAGGTTAATATGACCTAACCTTAAGTGCCAAAGATAGGTATTTTCCTTTAGGAGAAATCCTTTGCCTCTAATTTCTTTGAGTAGTAGCAATCTCAAACAACCCAGTGTTCATGACTTCTTTACCCTTGATTAGTCTTAAAACATGTAAGTTATTTTCCAGTCCAGCTGAACAAATGTCAACTCCCTTTCTTAAAATTAAAATTGTGTTAGCAGGGAAAGGTATAACATTGTTCCAGCAAATAAGATACAGAAATTAAATTTCTTTTAATCTTAGGAATTACATACACATTATCTAACAATATGTATTTGCTCCCACTAGGAAAAATAACTTAACGTTCCCCACTGCTACAACCAAGATAACCTCTCTAGTTCAAACTTTGAGAGTTATCTCAATAGCATCAAGCTGTTACCAGGAACTCATTCCTTTAAAAGAAGAACAAACGTGATTTGTGACCCCTGAATCAAGTATCTAGGGAGAATCACTATTCTTCACTAATCATGTTTCCAAGACGAGTAAATAAAATTTACAGTCTTTAGATAAGTTCTCTTTGACTAAGTAGGGTCTTATGTCATATTCATCACAAACATTTTGTAATTGATTAGACATTTGGGGCATGAAGACATTCCTCGGTTAAGACTAATTTTAAATCATTCACCACAAATTAATCGTTTAAGTTTGTTGTGTAGTTACCGTTATTTATAAATTGGCGTAAGACAATGCACATAAATTATTATACATATCGTTGAATTAACAAATTACTTGTAATATATTGCACTAACCCATTACATCTTGTAACGCCCCAGGATTTTATAACTATCCTAGCGGCATTACTAATTCCTAAACCAAACTAACCGAATGCACCGAAAATTTCGGCAACATAACGACATACATATTACTAAACCAAAATATTTCTTTAACCTGTTAAGCATAGAAAAAGCACTTCTATATAGCAATCAGCCCTCAACTTCACATTCACATCACACAGATTCACAACAGAACTCCAACCTCTAGTTACACAACCACAATACGAGTCAAACCTCGCATTCTCATATAGCCACAACCAATCTATAGAATCTCAACTTACTAAATTAAAGCTTACAACTAAATTACTAGAAACAACTTCACTTTATTAAACTAAATGAGGAGACAAGTTTCGATAAAACTAACACAATTGAAGCCTAGCCCTTCAACAAGAATAATTTAGAAGCTAAACCAAACAAGACAACAGTTGTCCAACCATATGAACCACAAACTGCCCTAACCAAAATGAAAATAAGAGGGAAAACAATGCGAACTAGTTATGGTCCTTCCTCATGCCTCCTCTACATCACCATGGTCAGCACAATCCTCATAACCTGCATAATCTGGGAGTTGGGGGGAGAGAGGGGAGGGGGTCAGTACAACCATGGTACTGGTAAGCAGCCCCTACCTGAGAAGCCATCAAACAACAACCAAGCAAACAACATGCTTTTCACACGCAAACAACAATGCTTTTAAAACGATAAACCAAACATGCTTTAATAACGTGAAATCAAACCACACAACACATATTGCATGCAACAATATAATGACAACATGAATCCACACATCATGTTACGCAACCCCAATGGTTTCCGCGCCATGCCCGCACACTCACACATGATTTCCGCGTCACGCTCCGCAAAACTCTTCAAGACTGACCCTTCGAGTCGCACCGACCCCTGACCATTTATACCCAGGGCCTCGACACTTCTCTACGGAGCTCGGGATTCGACCCTTGACCATTTATACCCAAGGCCTCGAAGTGTGCATCGACCCTTGACCATTTACACCCAAGGCCTCAATGACTAAGCAACATATTGACCCTTGACCATTTATACCCAAGGCCTCAATACTTGCTTCAAGACTCATCACACTGACCCTTGACCATTTATACCCAAGGCCTCGATGCTCCTCTTTATCTAACATTGGCATATCGACCCTCGACCATTTATACCCGAGGCCTCGACATCCAATAGTGATATATCATCCCTCTACCATTTACACCCGAGGCCCTGATAATCTCAACCACAAAGCTAGTCCTCTTTGAACCAATGATGACATGTGATAGCGAGCAGAAATGATGCTATTTTATTCCCAATTTATTAGGCTTTTTTGTGCTTTAATTGTGTTTTTATTGAAAATATTTAATGTATTTTGTTAACTGGTCTTTAGGAGCAAATTATGGATTTTGGTGATAAAAGTGCCCAAAATGAAGCCATTCAAGCCCAACTTCCATGCTTGGGTCAAGGGGAATCAGAGGTCAACTATGAAGAAAAAGGTCCAAAAAGAAATGTGGAGAGGCCCAAATTGAAGCCCAAATCCGTAGCTGAAAGATCTGGAAAACGCCTAGCGTCGAGACGCTGTAAGGACAGCGTCGCGACGCTGTTCATTTCTTGGCCGGCAAGTCGATGACGTCACAGCGTCGCGACGCTGTGCCGTATAGCGTCACGACGCTACCCCCTTTCCGAGCCTATATAAGGCGCCCCTTGGTGCCTCATTTTACCATCAATCATCATATTCTTCCATTCCTTTCTTACTTTCTTGGCTCCTTGGGAGCCTCTCTCAAGGCTTCCAAGCCTTTTTGAGAGTTTCTTTAGTGGGAAACTTTTGGGGAATTTTGGGGAGCATTCTAGGAGGCTCAAGGAGTGTTTGGAGGGACTCCAAGCGTCGGCGAAGGGGTCTTCAACGGTCAATTCCTTCCCTTTTATTATGCTCTTAATTATGCTTTCCATTGTAATTATTGTGAATATTTTAGCTATGTATAGCTAAACCCCAATTTGGGGTCTTGAAATGAAATTATAGTTTAAATGTTGTTATAATTGCCTATCTCTAGCCCTTTTTTCCTAATTATTTGTATGGATGTGCTTAATGCTTTATGCAATCTGGCCAATTGTGTACTGATCTGATTCTTAATGGAAACTCGACGGAGAGAAGTTAGGATAGATCATAATCCATGCAACTAGTTTAATTGCCCGTCGTGACAACGGGATTAGTTGATTAAACTTAGATTCCTAAAATGAATCAGAGCGTAATAATTAATGATTTTTAATGGCGCTAAGGACACTAAGGTTGTTAAAATGAATTAATTACAATTAGGGGAGACCAACAGGAGAACCTATGTTATTAACGGAGATTCTAGGAGTATAATTAGTTGGGCGATGAGATAGGACAATTGTAGCAATTGTTTAGCTAATAATTGATTTTCAAGACCCCTCTTCCCATTAGAAAACTCTTTCTCCGTATTTTATTTTTATCAATTGATCAAATTTTCTCTTTAATTGTTTTTATTTTTAATTTTCTTTGATTGCATGATCTGGTCCCTAAATATTATTTTGCCCAAGTATTTTTAGTGCTCAAAGAATCTTTGCTTGCTTAAATTTCGCTTCGCCTCCTTGTGGATTCGATACTCGGTATTACCTACCGTTTTATATTACTTGTGACGACCCGTGCGCTTGCGGTGTGAAAGTCGTAAAACGGCGAGAAGTCCAACGACATGCCACCCCCTCGGCCATTTGTACCTGAGGTGCACTGACATTCACCCTTTTTTTCATTTTCTCACATTTTAGGTCCCTGACCTCTTTTCTCACACTTATCTAGAATGCATATGCCCTGCAATATGCTTCTAGACTCAAGTACTATGCCCACCAAACATATACGTACAGCAACATGCTCTCACCTCACGCATAACTCATGAGCTCACAACAGAACTAGCATGTTTTCAACAAAACATCACAAACAACGTTCATATATTTCATAACTACATGTACATATAACATATAAGCAACAAAACAAGTATAAAGCATATATAAAGCGAGTAAACAAACAGCGTGCATCATGCAATCAAGCAGACCTCAACAAATAGAAACTACTTATTGGAAGCTCTAAACAGTCCTAAACTAGATGAAAAGCTCCAAAGATAATCCAAGAGCTCCTAAACCAAAACTAGGCAAGCTCCTAACAGCAAGGATAACATATAAAGATCAGAATTGAGCTTAACCACCCTATTTGAACCTAAAAGAACATAGGGAAGAATTTCTTACCAACCAACTTGGCCTTAAACCTGCCGGCTAGCTCGACAACAAGGAACAAGATTAATTCCTTCTAAGCTCCACCCAACAGAATACGTTCCTCGCTGGAAATAACTCAAGTAAGCTTTAATTGATCCCTAGCTACAAGTAAACAACTTCAAGCATCAAGGACTATTTAGCGAAGCCTAACAAGAGTTCTAACAAGGCTAAAAAGGTAAAGAAGCTTACCGAACCACACTAACGAGTCCAAAAGCTTGCTGGAATTGGCCGACCAACAGAAAATCTCCTTGAATATGCACTGCCCGAGATTCGAATTGGGTCCAACTGCAACTTAAGAGCACACCCATGGGTTATAGGCTATTCAAAAGCCAACATAATTGGATTACAAAGGTCCAAGGGCGAGGAAACTTACCAAACAACACCTAAACGACCTTGAAGCTTGCTGCCCAATGATCGAAAGGCTCCAGAAACGACAATCTAAAGCCGTTGGACCAAGAATGCATCAATTCAAGGTCGCACGGATTGTGGGTAATCATCCAGAGCCCGCTTTGGGTCCAATTTACAGCTGGACTGCGACTGAACAAGGCTATATCCTACGATTTGAAGCCGATAACGAATGAGTAATCCAAATTCAAACTCGAAGAAGCATGGGTCCAGCCGGAACCTTACCAAAACGCTGCAGAGACGATGACTTGAGCTGGAACTCGCGGATTGAAACAAGCAGAGGTCGGAAATCGAAGAAGAACCGCACGGATTGAAGGCAGAATGTCGTGGGTCTTGCGTTCGACACTGAAATCACATGAGAACAAGAACAAGGGACAGAGACTTATGTCGTTGGAGCGAAGAAGTAGAAAATTGAGTTGCGGCCTGCTCAACTTGTGCGCGTGCGATGCTCGCCAGAGGGAGAGGAATTGCAGTCATGGGTTCTGCTTGTCGACGTGCGCAAAAGAAGAGGAAGAGACGAAGCCACTCAATCGAGGCTGCTCGCGATGGCAACGGCTGGGCTTCAGTTGACTGCATGCTTGGGCTGGGCGGCAAACGCACGCACGGGGGAGAAGGGGGTTGGACGGCTCGCGGGGCTGCTTGCGATGGGAGAAACGACGACGCGAGGTCTACTTGTCGGAAGAAGACTCGCTGGAAAGAAGGATCGAGAGAGGGAGGGAGACCGTCGGCTGAAGAAAATCACAGGGGGGGGTGTTGCAGCGACTTCAACACAAGAAGAAAGAAGAAGGGAAGATTAGTATGCTTAGGAGTTATCTCTTATTTAAGATTCTATTTAGAATCCCAAATTTAACTCCTAAAAGGTTTGGGAAAGAAAATAACACAATTAAAGATTTAATTACAAATTTATTTTTCCTAAATTATAGGAAATTAAAGAATTAATTAAAGATTTAAAATAAATATCGTATATTAAACCTCCAAACTTTAGGAAATTAAAGATTTAATTAAAAATCTATTTTTTCTAAATTATAGAAATTTAATTTAGCAACCCAAGGCTAAGCTTAAATTCTAATTATTCAAATTAAAATAAAACGCTCAATAAATCCTAAAATGGCTCGACTTCGAAATGCGGGGCGTTACACATCTAATCCAATCAGATTCTACAAAAACAAACAAGCAATCAAAGAAACCCTAGAAAACTATTTATTTAGTTTTTGCAACGATACTTCAGAGGTTTAGAACAACAACCACCGAAGGGTGGTCGACTACTCCTCCTCTGAATTGAGACAATCTCAACCAAATCCTAACACCAGAATAACTCATATTCTGTTAGTGTTTAGTTACCGTTGTTTGGTCAAGAATTTGTTAACACATTTAACTCATCCTCGTAAGTGTAACCCTCCCGCTTTCAGATCCCAGAGCTAATCACCAACAGACTACCGAAAGGAAAGACAACTATTGGTAATTAACCTTAGTGGCCCTATCCATTTCTGGAGTTCGCGGTGTTCTGAAACCTATGATTAGGCCCTCCGAAGGGATGGTCGCTCCAGGACGACACGTGGGCGAATCATAAGAATCTCATGGTGCGACCTAGGGGTGGAGACCGTAGGATATGTTGACACGTGTCTTGCTCCCACACTTACTATAGATATTTTCCCCATTCACCTTGTTATTGACCCATGCAAACACTTTCCAAAAGGAGCCCTGCCCAAGGCGACACAAAGCTGAGCATAGATCTCACAGTGTGAACATAGGGGGACGTGAGAGTAAAAACTCGATATGAAAATCTCGTTTTTATATATTTTTTCACTGAAATGTCCTACCGTATTTTAAGGTTATTTTAACTTAGATAAACCCGGCTAAATAAATCTATCTAAGTATATGCCTATTATAACTCTTATAATTAGGTCTATTTCACTAATGTCAGGTCAATTAAACCTTTTTAATTACCTAGTGACATTGCATGCTAATAAGAGAGTGGTTAATTCAACTCAGGTACCGGGTCAGTTCCTAGGTAAAAGGTGTTCTGTAACCCGTCAAATTAAATACCTCCAGTCGAGACAGAACTTCACCGTGAGAGTTCCCTTATAACCAAAATCTTGTTTGTCCTACTTACCATATTTTAAAACTATTAAAATACTAAGTAAGAAGAAAATTCTAATCCTATTAGAGAGATGTGATCTAAGGTCTAATTAATTTTAAACATTTTAAAATTAATAAATTTTTACCTAAGATCCTATGTTTGCATGCAACTCTTTGTTATAGGTTAACGGTTTTCTATTCATTAATTTTATAACACTTATAAATTTTAATGAATTAACCCTATAACATGCTACTATGGTGACATAAATTAACAATCGAATTCTAATTAATTTATAAACCATACACTAGCATACATGACATACTATTGGATTTTATGTCCTAAAACTCGTAGATAGTAAATGTAACAAAGTTAATTATGATCGATAAAGCATTATTGAGGTTATTCAATAAATGATTATTCAATGGTTTTTTAATTCTACAATAATTAACCCAAATCCAATAAAGTAGAACCCATGGCTATATAATGAACACTTGAACTTAATGTGTAGACATAAAAACGGATCAAGTTCAAGTATAGCCAAAACGGTCTATAGTATAGGGATGAAGGTTGGGTACCTCATCCTGGGGACACTATGAGACACGGCCCACTTTGTATTAATACAAATGATGTGATCCTGAATCGTTCATGTAAAGACATGCGAGTGGGGGTGTCCTATGCAATGAGTTTGCATAAAACCAGAATCGAGAAATAAGTCACTTTCTTTTACAACGTCGTTTACTATGAAACTGACTATTTCATGCGATGACCTAGGTAACTCGATCTTATTCCTGAGCTAACTATGAACTCTTGTTTATTCAAGATTATCCTTTGATTTGTATGGGTGAGAGTGGCTCAACATTGCCGACTCAATATGCCTACCATTTGGGGATAAGATCGAGTTACAGCTGGGGACATAGTCTTGCAAGATGAAATTCACTCCTACCCGTCTGTAGGGATAGTAAAGGTTGTTCCCTTAAGTGCTGACTCCGAGTCTTGAACATCTGATTGAATAACCTCAATAACACTTTATTGATTATAATTAACTTGTTACATTTACTATCCACGAGTTTTAGGACATAAAACCCAACACCCAGGTGTTCAAGCAGAACCAAGCGTTATGATCCTCATTAGGTAAGTCTCTGGTCAATATTGCTAAACAACTTGCTGACAGTTCTTTGCAGTTGCAGAAGAAGACTAGGAATGCAATCAGAACCTAGGAAGTTAGATGACCTAGATGGCCACTCAAATCAGCAAGTTGGAGAACAAAAGCTCCTTGCGCTGCCCGAGGTCAATTCTAAGGCGAACGTCAGTGCCTCATGGAGTGGAGTAGCCCGGCCTGTCGCTTCTCCAGGATCTTTTTCTTTCCTTCTTCTGATAAAAATCTTTTTGTATATAAAAATGTTGAGGCATGTTGTTTGTCACTTGTTTTGTGTGTTGAAAAAAAAAAAGGTTGTATATATAGTAAGTTTGAAGCATTGTTAATTTCACTTTACATTTGCAAAGTGTCTAAATTCATATATCTTGCTGTAATTCACATCCTTTCATTCACATCTTTTCACTCATAACTCTTCGTTTCCATCTCATTATTCTTGAACCATTTTGCTTCTTCAAAAAAAATTCTTCCATTACACCTTTCCAAACTTGCTTCTAAATTTGGGATTTTTGTGACTTTTCACATTCTAGCTATATTGATGTGTTCTTGCATGATTCTCATAAGAACACTATAGACTTGCTAAAGTTTGAGAGATTAGGCGTATTTTCTATATTTTTATGAGTGCAAACACGAGTGACCTTTCATCTTCCTAGAGAGACGTGTGAGGGAGCGCTTGTGAGGTCCATTGTTTTTTTTTCCTTCTTACTTTACTTTGTTTTACATCATGGAAAATCAAGGTGAAGGTAGTAACATTTCCGAGGCACGAATGAGAGAGGTGCAACTGAAAGTGTTAATATCTAAAGAGCGGAAGCAATTTTGGATCTTAGGCACAAAATTAGTTTAATTTGATCAAACATTGCAAGCTATCCAAGAAGAAGAAAAACAGAGTATTGTTTACCAACCTTGAATCAATGGAGAATTGGTTGGATTTCTTTCTTGTTTTACTTTACCAACTATTAGAGAATATTCTCCATTATTATTTGGATTATTATTTGGCTTAATTTAAGCCTTTAATTGCTGTATTTTGATGTAAATGTTTCTTTCCTTTTCTGTGTATTCTTTGGTGTATAAAGTTCATTCCATTCTAATGAAAATATCAAGCAAATTAGTCTCCCATATTCTTTGCCTTATCATGGTATCAGAGCAAAAATAAAACTCTTACCATTTTTTTTTCATCTCTTCAGCAAGTTTCGATTTCTGCCCTTCTCTCCTTCGGTTGCAGCATTCCAGCAAGTTTCTTCCTCATTTTTCGATTTCTGTTTTGCTCAAATGGCTAGCACAGTTGCTTCATCTTCATCTACAGTCACTGAATCAATTTCCTCCGCTACCTCCTCACCGCTGTTTCTTCTATCAAATATATGTAATCTCGTGTCGCTTCGTTTGGATTCAACGAATTATGTGCTGTGGAAGTTCCAAGTCACCTCCATCTTGAAGGCTCATTCCCTCTTCAGCCATATTGACGATTCACTGCCCAAACCCGGTCAATACGTTCTTACTCCTGAAGGCACAGCAACGACACAGATCAGTCCTGACTACATTCAGTGGGTATCTCGTGATCAAGTTCTTATTACTCTTATAAATGCCACATTATCTCCCTCTGCCCTTGCTCATGTGGTTGGTTCAGTTTCATCTAAGGCTTTATGGTCTTCTTTAGAAAAACAGTATGCATCCAACACTAGATCTAGCATTCTTGATTTACGCTCTGCCCTATATAAAATCAAGAAACTCTCTTCAGAATCCATTGAGAAATATACTTGTCGCATTAAGGAAATTGTTGATAAACTTGTTGCTGTTTTGGTTAAAATTGAGGATGAAGAAATTCTTGTGCATACCTTGAATGGTCTTCCAGCTGAGTTCAACGCCTTCCGCACATCAATCAGAACACAAAGTGGAACTCTATCTTTAGAAGAACTCCACGTTCTGTTAGCCGCTGAAGAACAGACGCTGCAGCTCCACGCAACAGATCCCTTACCTATAGCTATGGCGGCAGTTTAGAGCCCTAATTTTCGGGGCAGAGGAAGACGGAGTCAATTTCCACGAGGAGGCCGAGGGTTTCAACGCAATCAGCGTTTTGATGGGCTTATTCAAAATTCCAACCCAGTCGGCCCATTCTCTCATAATTTCCAGGCGGCCCGAATGACAAGCGGTCCAAACCCAGGAGGCCAAAATTCCGGAAATCATTTCTCACGCGGGCAGCTTCAACACGAGTCGGACCATTTCGGATCCGGATTCGGGTCTGGACCATCTTTCGGGTCTGGCAGCATTTTGGGCTTTCCTTCCTCCAATTTAAATTCTGGTTCTTCATCGGGTCGTATCTTCTGTCAAATATGTTCAAAATCTGGATATGGGGCTCTCGATTGCTACAATAGGATGAATTTTTCCTATCAGGGTCGTCATCCACCAGCTCAATTGGCTGCTATGGCGGTAAATTCTATGAACTCACAATCTCCGAATGATAGTTCTAATGCATTTTGGTTATCTGACAGTGGCTGCAACGTTCATATGTCAAACGATCTGGAAAATCTCAATCTCTCCAACAATTATAATGGAGAAAAATCTGTCATAGTGGGTAATGGCCAACCTTTAAATATCCAAAACACAGGCAGTGGTACACTTTCTACCCCCTCTCATACTTTTAATCTTTCCAAAATCCTTCATGCTCCTGAACTTGCAGCAAACCTTTTATCAGTTCATAAATTTTGCCTTGATAATAAATGTATTTTTATCTTTGATACTGACTGGTTCCTAATTCAGGATAAAGTCTCTGGCAAAATCTTATACACTGGTGAAAGCGTCAATGGCCTCTATCCCATCCCCAGTCCATCCACACTATCCTCTGATCTGCACCCCAAAAACTTTAATTTTATGGCAAAACAGGAATGTTCTCTGTGGCATCATCGGTTTGGTCATCCCGCACCTAAAATATTACGCTCTAGTTTATCTCGTCTTGGTTTCTCTTTATCTAGTTCTATTTCTACTTGCGAATGCATTAGTTGCTTGAAAGCTAAAATGTCTAAACTCTCCTTTCCTATGTCTTTTTCCTTTTCCATTTCTCCTTTAGATCTTATTCATAGTGATGTATGGGGACCTTCTCCTATTAATTCTATTAATGGATATCGCTATTATGTTAGTTTTATAGATGATTTTAGCAGATTTACCTGGCTTTTTCCTCTTTCTTCTAAGTCTGATGTTCATGCCATTATTCTGAAATTTGTTCCTTTTGTAGAAAATTTATTATCTACCAAATTAAAAATATTTCGTTCTGATGGTGGTGGAGAGTTTTGCAATTCTTCTACTTTGTCTTTCTTTAATTCTAAAGGTGTTTTGCATCAAAAATCATGTCCATACACACCTGAACAAAATGGGGTAGCTGAGCGTAAACATCGTCATATAGTTGAAACTGCAATGTCTCTTCTTTTTCATTCATCTGTTCCCTTAGAATTTTGGCCTTATGCCTTTTCTACTGCAGTTTTTCTAATCAACCGTATGCCTACTTCTTCGCTCAATATGTCATCTCCTTTTGAGAAACTTTTTGTTTACACTCCTGATTTACATCATTTAAAAGTTTTTGGGTGTGCATGTTATCCTTTATTAAAACCATATACCAAGCATAAACTTGAACCTAAAACCTCCCAACATATTTTCCTTGGTTATACTCTAGAATATAAAGGATATATATGTTACAATCCCATCACAAAAAAATCAATTGTTTCTCGCCATGTTATTTTTCACGAAACAATATTTCCCTTTGCCAAGCCTTTAGCCTCTCCAAAACCTGCAACACCTTCTCATCCTGACATAACACCCCTACTCACCCTTTTACATACATCTCCAAACCCATCTTCACCTTCCCCACCTACCCACTTATCCACTGTTGACACTAATTCTTCTTCTCAAGAGACTTTGCATGTTTCATCTTCTAGTTTTGCAGATTTACCAGCAGTTGAGCAATCCCATGAGCATTCAGTATCCCAAAATGTTCACATTCCTGCAAGCACTGTCAATAATCATCTGATGCAAACACGAGCTAAGTCAGGAATTTTTAAGCCAAAGGCGTTTATCTCCACTATGACTACTTCAGTTCCAACAGATCCTACTTCATATTTTGTTGCTTCGAAGTATCCAGAATGGAGATCCGCTATGTGTGAAGAATTTAATGCCCTTCAGGAACAAGGTACGTGGTCCCTCGTAGCTCGTTTACCTTCCATGAATGTTGTGGGTTGCAAATGGGTCTTTAGGACCAAATATAACTCTGATGGCACTATTGCTCAATATAAAGCCCGATTAGTTGCTAAAGGATATCATCAGGTCGAAGGGTTTTGACTTTATTGAAACATTCAGTCCAGTTGTTAAAAAGCCAACAATCAGAGTTATTCTCGCTCTTGCTGCTCATTATAAGTGGTCTTTAACTCAACTGGATGTAAAGAATGCTTTTCTACATGGTCACTTAAAAGAGGAAGTTTATATGTCTCAACCTCCTGGCTTTCTTGACAAATCCAGTACACATCATGTTTGTCACCTTCATAAGAGTCTATACGGTCTAAATCAAGCTCCCTGAGCATGGTTCGATCGCTTTACATCATATCTATTCACCTTGGGGCTTACTGCTTCTACGTCTGATTCCTCCTTATTTGTACGCTCGATTGGATCTTCTTTGACATATCTGTTACTTTATGTTGATGATATAATTATCACTGGACTAGACTCTTCATATCTATCAGTCTTAAAGAAGCAGTTGGCAACAGAGTTTCAGATATCGGACCTTGGTGCATTGAAATACTTTCTTGGCCTGGAAGTCCACTCGACCACTGATGGCATTTTTGTCAATCAAGCTAAGTATCTCACTGACTTACTCCACACTGCAGGAATGTCCTCTGCTAAGACATGCTTAACACCCATGTCTACTACAGTTGATCTCCATATCTCTGCACCGTTATTTCACGATGCCACGCTTTATCGTCAACTGGTTGGTTCCCTTCAGTATCTCACTTTTACACGACCTGACATTTCCTTTGCAGTAAATCGTGTAAGTCAATTCATGCATCGACCTACCGTTGTTCATTTCTCTGCTGTCAAACGTATCTTACGTTATCTCTCAGGCTCCAAACCACTTGGCATTCTGTTTCGACGTGCAAATTTGTCTCTCACTGCCTTTTGTGACTCTGATTGGGCTGGTGACACTTCTGACCGACGATCCACATCTGGCTTCATTGCTTTTCTTGGCTCCAGTCCGATATCCTGGTCAGCCAAAAAGCAACTGAGGCTGAATATCGCTCTCTTGCGACTACAACAGCAGATCTTTATTGGCTACGACAGCTTCTTCAGGATCTCCACGTCATCTTATCAAGTCCGCCTACATTACTGTGTGACAACATTTCAGCTATTTCTCTTGCCAATAATCCAGTTTTTCATGCTCGCACGAAACACATTGAGATTGACTATCATTTTGTTCGTGAAAAGGTTGCTCGTAAGGATATTTCAGTTCAGTTCATATCTTCAAAGGATCAGTTGGCTGATTTATTCACAAAACCATTGTCATCCTCAGTCTTCTTGACATTTCGAGACAAACTTCTGACTTCTCTTCAGTCATCAGTTTGAGGGGGCATATTAGAGAATATTCTCCATTATTATTTGGATTATTATTTGGCTTGATTTAAGCCTTTAATTGTTGTATTTTGATGTAAATGTTTCTTTCCTTTTCTGTGTATTCTTTGGTGTATAAAGTTCATTCCATTCTAATGAAAATATCAAGCAAATTACTCTCCCATATTCTTTGCCTTATCACCAACGAGTCACGAACCACCTAAGGATCTTCTTTGCTATCCTCAAGCCTTTAGAACGGATTTTGGGATCCTCAAGTGATGGAATTTGAGAAAGAAAGCTTGAAGAACAAGCTTGCAAGGTGGGTTTTGGTGAGTTTTCAATTTGGCAACATTTCTTTATGTTTCAAGCCTTATTTCTTCAGTCATCTTCTTCCCTTTTATAGAGGGATTAGAGATGAAAGAAAGCTCCAGCAATTGACACTCAATCAACCAAAGATTAGTGAGAATTTTGATGTCCAACATGAAGTGAGTGCTTGGATTTAGTCACCATGCACTCCACCTCCAAAAATTCAATCCTTTTTTAATTTAATTAAATCCATAATTATCCTTAATTAGTTGGATAATTATTTGAAATTTAATAATCTGAAAAATTAAAAATTCAATTTCAATTTTTCAATTTTAAATTAATTCAAAATTAATTTAAAATAATTATTAAATAATTAATTAATTATTAATTTAATATTAAATATTAAATTAATATTTTTCCACCAATCCCGAACATTTCCTAAATGTTATTTTTAATTATGAATCCATGTTCATGTTTTCGGTATTTAAATCATATTTAAATATTAAATACTCACCTACACGGTTTTCATAAAAACTCGTTGTACCGACAACGCCTATCACCTCTACTTATCTTTCTCAACATGAACTTAAAGTAATTCATATTTTATCCATCATATTGTTCTAAAGGTTAGTCTCGAGCTAGCAAGGGGACCTAATGGACCTACAGATCATGGGCTCCAATGGTACAAGGTTAAACTAGCCAAACTCTTTTAACCTAGTGATAGCGAGCATAGCTAGCTATTTTTCTCTGATTAATTAAGCTAGTCTTTTACAATTATTTGCCCAAATTTATGCATTTTTATGAAAAAAAAAAAAAAAAAATCATAGCGTCGCGACGCTATAGGCAAATTTTCCAAAAATGCGGTATCGCGACAGCGTCTCGACGCTGTCGCCAGATTTTCTATAAATTCATCTTTTCATGCTACGGCCAAAGGGAGTCCAATTGGTGAGATTTTAGCCCTAATTTCGACTAGAGACCTTTTGTGGGAGCCAAAGGCAAGGCCAAGGAGCGGGAATCAATCGAGAAGACGTGGAGATCGTGACGGGGACGTGCGGTGTCGGCGGATTCGAGTTTTCCTTTCTCTTTCCCTTAACTCTTGTAGTTTTTATGCCTTTTCTTTCAATTAGTGTTTGTGGTTTAAAGACTATGAATTGCTAGTTGTTTGTCTTAGGGTTTGATGTAGTTGCTTAAATTGTTGGATTGAATTTTGGGTATGAATGTGTTCTTATTTTATGCATGCAATTTTATGTGTAATGCTTTCAATTACTTGATCACTAATTGAATGATTTAAGTGTTGAATCTAACTCGGGAGAGAGGATTTGGCCTAAGACTTGCTTTGTTCAATTGCATGACTAGAGTAGAAATTCTAAGTTTGTGACGGGATTTAGAATATCTCTAGAAGTATAACAAGGACCGAACCGAATAATGCCTTGCATGTTAATGAACTTAGATAGGGATATCAAGTTAGTTATATGCATGAGAATCAATTATACTCGGGAGAGGTAATCGTGATAAATGTTTCCTTGGCTTGTAGAATAATTGCACGGTCAATTCATTCCTATTAATCAATCCTCAATCTTAATCAACGAAATCAATTCCCTAAGAGTCTTTCCATTTGAGTCTCCACCTTTATTTTATGCTTTTTGTATTTAGATTTATCTTTTTCATGGAGTTTTGCTCCCTAAATAAAATTGGACAAAAGTATTCACGGTACTTAATTTGCTAGAAAACCAATCCAGAGGACGACACTCGTTTTACACGAAAACACTATATTATTACTTGACCCGTACACTTGCGGTTAGCAATTTGCGCATCACCTAGTCAACCAACATCCGTTAACTACCGGGACACTCCACTATAGCCTAGTAGTTGAACTCCCCTCACTGTAGATATATTTGTGTCCACTCGATGTAACCATGATTAGTAAGTCAATCCTTCACAGGTCGTTCGTTACTATAGATAGGTCAAAAGTCCGTTTTACCCCTATAGCACATCTTAGTTCCTAAAGTCCACTGGTCCTCTAATGAACAATTTTGTTCATGGTCCAACCATTAAACAAGATCCCTCTCGGGCCAATGAGAGGGTGGGGCCCCTTGTTCAAGTCTTGGATTCAACACTTAAGGGAACAACCTCTCTACTATCCCTAAATAGGGTAGGAGTGAATTTCATATTGCATTACTATGTCCCTAGCCATCCATCTAGTGTTATCCCCAAAATGGCAGGATTATTGAACGGAATTTTATGACCACTCTCACCTATGCAGATCAAAGGTTAACCTTAAACAAACAAGAGTTCATAATAAGCTCAAGAATTAAGATCGAGTTACCTAAGTCATCGTATGAAATAATCAGTCTTAACAGTAAACGTCGTTATAAAGTAAGAGTGACTTATTTCTCGGTCCAGTCTTGTGTAAACATCTTTTACACGGGATGCCCCTACTCGCATGTCTTTACATGAACGATCCAGGATCACGGCGTTTGCCTTATTCGCAAAGTAGGCCGCATCCATAGTGTTACCAGAACAAGGTACCCAACCTTATTCATTAACTATAGACCATTTAGGTTATATACTCGAACTTGATCCCTGTCCATATTCACTATATAGTTCGAGTATCTCATGTTATAACCATGGATGTTTCTATTGGATTATAAGTTATAAATAAACAATTTCACTGAATAACATCTTTATTTATATAAAGGATAACAAAACTTGAGTTCTAGGACATAAACCCCAACAAACTCCCACTTGGACTATAACTCAAGTGAGATTACAATATTGTGAGGTAACTTAGCATTATATATCTTATGCTAAAAGCTCGTAGTCCTAAATTATGGAGATGTCCCTCAAACACTTTAACCGTGAGGGGTTTTGTAAATGGATCAGCCATGTTCTATTTTGAAGCTATCTGGGTGACGATCACGTCTCCTCTTTGTACTATCTCCCATATGAGATGATATTTGCGTTCAATGTGCTTTCCTCGTTTATGGCTTCGAGGTTCCTTTGAATTTACAACTGCTCCACTGTTGTCACAATAAAGAGTGACTGGTAAGTGCATGTTTGGAACAACTTCTAACTCATTTAGAAATTTTCTAAGCCACACAGCTTCCTTTGATGCTTCACAGGCAACAACATATTCAGCTTCCATTGTGGAGTCGACAATACTTGTTTGTTTAATACTTCTCCACACTACTGCTCCTCCATTCAGAGTGAACACAGATCCCGATGTATATCTCCTTGAGTCTATGTCGGTTTGAAAATCTGAGTCAGTGTATCCAGTAAGGATCAAGTCCTTAGATCCATACACCAGCAAATAGTCTCTTGTTCTCCTCAAGTATTTTAGGATATTCTTAACGGCAGTCCAATGTGCTTGACCAGGATTGGACTGATATCTGCTGACAACACCTATTGCATAGCATATGTCTGGACGTGTGCACAACATTGCATACATAATACTTCCGACTGCCGATGCATAAGAAATTCGTTTCATATCCTCAACTTCTTGAGGTGTTTTTGGACTCTGTTCCTTTGATAGGTGCAATCCATGTCTAAAGGGCAACATTCCCCTTTTAGAATTTTGTAATGAATATCAATTCAGAATTTTATCGACATAGGATGCTTGAGACAGTGCCAGGAATCTGTTCTTTCGATCATTAAGTATTTGGATCCCCAGAACATATTGAGCTTCTCCCAAATCCTTCATTTGGAATTGAGCTCCTAGCCACTGCTTAATGTCAGACAATACTCCCACTACATTTCCTATAAGTAGAATGTCATCAACATACAGAATTAAGAAAACTACAGTAGAATCAATGATCCTTTTGTATAGACAAGGTTCATCTATATTCTGTTCAAAACCATAAGATTTGATTACAGTGTCAAATCTTTTATTCCAGGATCTTGAGGCTTGTTTTAATCCATAGATGGATTTGTTAAGCTTGCAAACCTTTTGTTCTTCTATCTGGACTATGAACCCTTTTAAGGATGACGATTCTAATGAACATGAGGATGACCAAGTTACATTAGTTGGGACTCCAAGGGGAGGAGAAAGACGTCTTGGTCGTGGCTTAAATAGAGCGAGAGGCCAAGGAAGAGGATATCAAAATTTCCAAAGGAGAGCTCCATGGGAAGAAGCTCAAGTGGATCGTAACTTGGGGAGCATCAAATTGAAGCTCCCAACGTTTTATGGAAAAACCGATCCGGAGGAATACCTTCAATGGGAGCAAGCGGTAGAATATGTGTTTGATTGTCATAACTTTAGCGATCAAAACAAGGTAAAACTTTGTGTTGCTCAATTTAAACAATACGCTCAAACATGGTGGGATAAGTTGATGTCAAGTAGGAGAAGAAATCTCGAGGCGCCAATCGATTCATGGTATGAATTCAATGAGTCAATGAGGAAGGGGTTTGTTCCAAAGCATTTCCAAAGGGACATGGCGCAAAAGCTTCAAAGATTGAGACAAGGAAGTAAGTCTGTGGAAGATTACTACAAGGAGATAGTTTTTTTGATGGATCGACTAGATCTTGATGAAGACATGGAAAGTCTCATGGCACGACTCCTTGATGGCCTAAGCAAGGAGATTGCAGACAAGGTTGATTTACAACCTTATGGTGACATAGAGGAGATGCTGCATCTTTCCATAAAGGTGGAAAAACAATTGAGTACAAGAAGAGCAAGGTACACTTCGTCTAAAGTGATTTTAGACGTAGAGAAAAGTTTGTGCAAGAAAAATCTAAAGAAAGGGGATAGTCTTCTTTGAAAGGAAAGGCTAAAGTAGAAGAGCCTAGGGAGAGAAATAGGGATATCAAGTGCTGGAAATGTCAAGGGTTAGGGCATGTAAGTAGGGATTGTCCAAACAAAAGGACAATGATTATCAATAATGGAGAAGTAGTAACTGAGGGTGAGGAAAGTGAAAATGAGGAGGAGAGGGAAGAAATTGTTGAGTTAGAGGAGTCTAGTGATGGAAGTTATGAAAAACCAGTTGTTGGGGATGTGCTCGTAACTAGAAGAGCTTTAAGTGCTCAAGTTAAAGAGGATCTAGTTGAAGAGCAAAGGGAGACATTGTTTCATACTTGTTGTCATGTAAATGGCAAGGCTTGTTGTGTGATCATAGATGGTGGAAGTTGTACAAATGTTGTTACTACATTACTTATCAAACGATTGAGATTGCCTACAATACCACATCCTAGACCTTACAAACTTCATTGGTTGAACAATTGTGGGGAAGTTAGAGTCAATAGACAATGTCTTGTGTCATTTTTTATTGGGAGATACAATGATAATGTCCTATGTGATGTTGCTCCTATGCATGCTGGAGAAATTCTTTTGGGAAGACCGTGACAATTTGACAGAAAAGTGATGCATGATGGTTATCTTAACCGCTACAAATTTACCAAAGATGGGAGAAAGATTATTCTTCTTCCTTTGTCAACTAGCGATGTGTTTGATGAGCAATGTAAGTTAGAGAAAATGAGAGTGGAGACCGAAAAAATTATAAAGGAACTACCTCAATTATGTTTGAGAACTCCCTTTTCTTCAGGTGAACCCCCACAACAATAATTAGAATAACCCCATTAACCAAATGATAAGACAACCCCAAGAAAGTTAAACAGATTTGCTTGGAAGGATGATCAAAGATCAAGAATAAAGGAGAACTCGTTCCTAACTTCAAGATTTCGAACTCTTCACAATCTAATTGATCGGACTAGATTGATCGGACTAGATTGAAAGTCCTAGGCATGCATTCTAACACAAAAACACAAAGAAAGCATAAAAGCTTGAGAGAGACTAAACTCAATCTGAAATTTCATTCAAATTCAACTTGTTCTCAAATGAAAAATTACATCCCTATTTATACCAATTCAAAAGACATCATGAAGGGGCAGAACCCTTCACCTATGTAGCCTAGATTCAACCCCCAACTCTTAAAATCCATACATGAACCATCATAAATACAAATACATGAATTAAATAGGTACATAATGCATTAAATATGATGGATGAATCTAGATTTTTAGATTCATTATGCCTCTTGGTTGAAAGGATGTCTTTGTTATGCTTGAAAGGATGTAAATTTTCACCATAGTAATTGATTGAGCTAGTTGGTCACTTATTTCCTTATCACGACTCTTCATTGAAGGCGTGGTTTTTAGAGTCTCCAGTGCATAACAAGGCGCCAGGTGAAAATCCAGAAGCAACTTTAGGTCGTCGAATTATTAGAGATGAACAGGTTCGCTGGGGTAGTTCATTTAAAATTCATGGAGAATTCTTTTATATCTCTGATTATTGGGAATGGTTAGAGGTCGTAATTTCTCTAAGTACGCCGATACTGAAGAAGACTCGTTTGTTTGATGTTGTAATGACTTCCCTGTATACTTATGATCGCAATAATGATATAGTTCGAGCTTTTTGTGAAGCATGGTGTCCTTCCACAAATACACTTCATACATCATCAGGAGAATTATCTATCTCTCTATGGGACATGTGGAGATTAGGAGGTCTTTCCATCAAAGGTAGGTTTTATGATGAAGACGTTCCTTGCTGCAAGGAATTATTAGGTTCGCCTGATCGAGAGGATGAAGATTGTCCAAAAAGTTGTGAATATCTTTTTGCTGCGTACTATCACATTGCATCTCAACAACGTGATCGCCTTCAATTTCCTATCAAATCGTGGATTTCTTTCTAGTTTAAAGGGGATTCGAAATATGAAAAACCTCCTCTTCGAAAGCCGAATAAGGCTTCTCGTCCATGTCAAACCTATAATCCGGATGGAGCTCCTATCAAGCGTCACGACTGGTTCGAAAAAGAAATGGATCTATTTTTCATGTTGGGCGTAGAAGATGAATTGAAAGATAAAACATACTTGGCTGCCTTTCTTGTTGGCTGTGCGTATTTGTATTTCCCGACCAACGTGCTTCCCTTCGTCCAAAAGTTTTTAAAGTCGCCAGTCTTATGGTTGAAGGTTACATTTTCAGTCTTGTTGTTCCTGTTTTGGCCAATATCTATCATGGACTAGGCCAGATTCATAGTGCATCTCCTTCTGCTAGATTTTCAAAGGCTTGTTTCCCTCTGCACTATGTCCATGCTTGGCTGGCTTATTATTTTAACACGCACTATAAAGTTCCAGCACCTGTCACTGGCCCGATGATGGTTGAGTTTTCTGGCGATGGTGGGGCTAAGTACTTTAATGATTTTGAAGCCCGTGTACATATTCACAAAGGTAAATATGTGTCATAGTATGCGAGTCTTCAAGACAGAAATACTGGCGAGCTTCTGAAAGATGACAGGAAATTATCGTTTTGGCTTTCTTCATTCTTCATAAGCATTCGATCGTGCTTCTTATCTTCACGTTGTGGATCGTTGATGGTTATCGATGCTTATAGTCCTTGTCGATTTAGTCGACAATTTGGATTTTATCCACCGAATGACTTGGGTAAAGAAATTCCTAAGGAAAATTTAGCCAATGTGTTACGTCTTTCGAGGATATGCACTCAAAGAGAAACATTATCCTAAGTGTACCTTCCTGCTCGTGCAACGAAACCACACACTCAAGTTACTCAACGCTACAGAAGTTGGTGGTTAGCTAAGCATGGGAATTATCTTGAAGAAGGCATACAAAAGTTGGTGGGTAGTGCTTCTCCTCTTCCCTCTAAGCCCAAGTTACCTAAAAAGGTTGGTAATAATAATGGAGGTAAAAGGATTCACCTGTTTGAACCTGGTGAGTTTCTTTCTAAAGATGATGATGGTAGTCAGAGCAGTAGCAGTGATCATCATTGGAAAAGGCATAAAAAGTCCAATAAACCATCAGTATGTGAAGATGAATTTTTTTATGGGGTTCCTAGCGCATCACAATTTCCTGAGCTCCCTGCACCATTGGTAAGTGTTTTCATCCCTTCTTCATTATAATATTTTACTATTATTATTATCATTATTATTTACTAGATTGATTTTTTTTTTGTGCAGTCACCTTTAAATGATCCCCTTATAGAAGCTGGGGGCATCATAATCCTCCTTCTTTTGTGAGTCCAGACGTTTTTTATTATGTGGCTACTCGTGTGGACAATTTCAAAGCGTCGATGGATAGAATTGTGACTCAATCTTGTCATCCTGTAACTAATGAGATTCCTGAACAAATGAAGACAACAACACATGCAGCTGCGCCTGAGTTCTCTAATTATTGTGCTGACAATGTGATTTCCAACTATAGGAAATAGGCTGCCCTTGCCATGTGGGAGAGCATACAACAGAAGATCGTGCGCACTTCCGTCGACAAGATACCTCGTCTTGAACAAGAGACGTCCAAAATATTTCATGTGATTTTTGAGACCTGTGCATCCAGCTTGGACCCTCTTAAAGAAATTGTAAGTGCATATTTCAAGAAGGTAGAGAAGTATAACCAACTCAGTCGTCGTTTTCTTCTCAATTAACTTCAGAGAGTAAGCATCGTCAATTGGAAGAGACCAAATTTAGCTTGGAAAAGATACTATACAGTGAAAGTGAACTACTTACAGCGAAGGGTACACTTCATCAACAACATTTGCAAGCATTGCGAGAAGAAGAAGAATTGGAAGCTAGGCTTGAAGCTGTGAAAGCTAAGCGAGGTGAGATTTCTAAGTTGATTGTCGAGAAGGAGGACCTTTTAAAACAACATCAACTCGAGGCTTCCAAACTGCGAGGAACTATAAGTAGTATTGAAGATGCCCCTGTTCTTACTGATGTTGATGCTAAAACTCTGACGATACTTCATGGAATGTTGAAAGATGCACAAGAAGAGCTGAAGAACCACAAGTGGATACCGTGATCAGACTTCATTTTTTTTTTTTTTATATCATTGTAGCACCTTTTTTTGTGTCATTTTTTATCGAAGATATCTCCTTTCTCTTTTTCTTTTTTTTTTTTTTTTTGTAATAGGCAAGATTTTTTTTATCCAACATCAGACTTGTTTCGCATAATGAACTGACTTTTTATTATTATTATTCAAGAATAAATTTTCTTTTACCAACATGTGATGATGATTTTTTTTTATTTCATGGACTGAGCTTAAAGTTTCCTTTAAGTTGCCTAGTATCCATTCATAAACAGGATCAAGTCATAACGTAGATCATAATACAAATTTGATTTTTTTTTTAGTCGTTCACCTTTTTAACTCATACGGGCCAGGAGTATCATGTAGTTTAGGCTCTTGCAATATGGAGCATTACAATTTAAGCATAATATTTCTTCCGTCTTTATCAACTATCTTGTATGCTCCATTTGTGTAGACAAGAGAGTAAGGTGTGGCTCCTGTTGGAGTACGATAAGTGGTCTGGTGCGCCCATAACGCTTCACCAATTCTTTCTTGCCAGTCTCTCTTCGTCTTGGAGACTACCTTCTTCAACAAGTTGCAAAATGTCTTGTTGGATGCTTCAGCCAAGCCATTCGCAGCAGCACTGTACATAGACGAATTATATTGTTTGAAGCCAAACTTTTCACATAACTTATCCATCAAACTGTCAGAGAATTGTCTTCCATTATCTGTCACGATGCATTGAGGAATGCCATATCGATAAATGAGATGATTACGAACAAAATCTGCTACATTTTCTTTCTTTGCTTCTTTTAATGCAACAGCTTCAGTCCATCTTGAGAAATAATCAGTCCCTGCAAGGATATAAGAGTGTTCTACTGATGATTTGGGTGTTATAGGACCAACAAGGTCAAGTCCCCAAGCTTCAAACGACCATGAAGCTACAGTTGGGTGAAGTGGCTCTGGCGACTGATGTATGAAGTTGGCATGAAATTGACAAGCTTCACATTTCTTTGCATATTCCATCAAATCCTGAACCATCGTAGGCCAATTGTAGCCCATTCTCTTTAGTTGAAAATGATGTTTTGGCCCAGATTGATGAGCTCCACAAATACCTGAATGTGCTTCCTCTAATGCTTGCATCGATTCTTCTTTTCCTAAACATCGAAGATAAAGGCCTTCAAATGAGCGACGATATACGGTATCTTTGTAGTAGATAAATCGAGATGCTCTTCTTCATATTTTAGTCTTATGGCGCGTCTCAATAGGAAGCTTTCCATGTTGTAGATAATCTATAATTGGTTGTCGCCAATCTTCTTCTTAAATCACGTAGACAGATATTGCATTCGTTTCCTGACTTTCTTTTTCAATTGGTGGCACAACCCATCTTTGGCAGAGTGGAATGTTTAGAACTTCATTTTCGTCAGCGTGGTGGCTAAATTTGCCAATGCATCAGCCTTTGTATTTTCAGATCTTGGAACATGTTCTATCGTCACACTCTCGAAACTTTCCAATAATTGTCTGGCGTAATTGAAGTAAGGTATCAAATCTTCATGTTTTGCCTCATATTGGAGCAACAATTGATTGACTATCAATTTTGAATCTCCAAAAATTTCAATATACGTCACTCCGATCTCTATGGCTATTTGAAGACCAATGATGAGTGCTTGATATTCAGCAACATTGTTCGAACACACTTCTCCAAATGTGAAGCTATATGGCAACATGTGTTTTTCAAACGAGATGAATACTACTCCTGCCCTTGCACCATTTCTTCGAGCCTCTCCGTCAAAATACATAGTCCAAGACTCAGCTAACTCAATGTAGAATATCTCTTCGTCAGGCAAGGCTTCAGATAATTTCCAGTCCGATGGTACCGGGTGGTCGGCTAAGAAGTCTGCCAAGGCTTGCCCCTTCACCGTCTTTTGTGGAACGTAGACAATATTGTATTGTTGAAGTAAGATTTCCCACTTAGCCAACCGTCCTGAGATAATTGGTCTAGACAAGACATACTTGATTGGATCAGCCTTTGCCACCAAGTGCACCGTGAAAGCTTGCATGTAATTGATGTGGAATTTTCCTACCGCAAGTGTACGGGTCAAGTAATAATATAGTGTTTTCATGTAAAACGAGTGTCGTCCTCTAGATTGGTTTTCTAGCAAATTAAGTACCGTGAATAATCTTGTCCAATTTTATTTAGGGAGCAAAACTCAATGATAAAAGATAAATCTAAAGACAAAAAGCATAAAATAAAGGTGGAGACTCAAATGGAAAGACTCTTAGAGAATTGATTTCATTGTTGAGATTGAGGATAAATTAATGGGATGAATTTAGCATGCAATTATTCAACCAAGTCTAGGAACCTTTTATCACAACTATCTCTCCCGAGCATAATTGATTCTCATGCATGCAACCAACTCGATATCCCTATCTAAGTTCATTAACATGCAAGGCTTTGAGTTTAGTTCTTCAAGCAACTTCTAAAGTTATTCCAAATCCCGTCACAAACTTAGAATTTCTACTTTAGTCATGCAATTAAATAAAGTAAGTCTTAGGCCAAATCCCCTCTCCCGAGCAAGATTCAACACTCAAATCATTCAACTAGTGATCAAGTAATTGAAAGCATTTAACCATAATTGCATAGGTAAAATAAATGCATATTCATACCACAAATCAATCCAACAACCTAAAACAACTACATCAATCCCTAAGACAAACAACTAGCAATTCATAGTCTTTAAACCACAAACACTAATTGCAAGAAAAGCCATAAAAACTACAAGAATTAAGGGAAAGAGAAAGGAAAACTCGAATCCGCCGACACCGCACGTCCCCGTCACGATCTCCACGTCTTCTCGCTTGATTCCCGCTCCTTGGCCTTGCCTTTAGCTCCCCCAAAAGGTCTCTAGTCGAAATTAGGGCTAAAATCTCACCAATTGGACTCCCCCAATCCGTAGCACAAAATGATGAATTTATAGAATATCTGCCGACAGCGTCGAGACGCTAACGCTGTCGCGATACTGCGGATTTGGAAAATTCGCCGAGAGACGCTATGAAGTTTTTTTTTTTTTTTTTAAATCAGCTGGGCTGAATTTGACTTCTTCCAACTTGATCCTGTTTCGATCTTTTAGCCCTTTTTCATGTCCCACACACGCAATTAGCTCAAATATTTATTTCCTACAAATACAACACAAAAACGCATCATTTTGGCCAATAAATTATAAAAGACTAGCTAAATTAATTAGGGAAAACTAGCTAGCTATGCTCGCTATCAAACACCCCCAAACTTAAGCTTTTGCTAGTCCTCGAGCAAACTAAAAATCAAGCATACAATGGAAGAATGGATGCAACAAACATGACTCAATCCTCAAGGCTCAAAAGTCAATAATCAAGCAATCAAGAGACATGCACATAAGGACCAATGAGGGAGACAAATCAAAAGTTTTCCAAAATTAACTTGCACAAGCGAGATCTAACTTAACGAGATCAGACTCTACTAGCCCGGGATTGGATTACTAAACTCTCAGCTCATCTTCCCTCTACACTGGCACTAAGGATTCACTAACGAGTCAATGGAACAAATTAGTTTGTTTTCCTCCATACTTAGGTGCTTATAATTGAAAATTAAATCAAGCATTTATATGTGGCACTAGCTTTCACACACCTATTGCAGGGACCCTTAACCTGAGTTTTCTCTGGTTGGCCTAACTGATCACAACAGGGGTAGCTCTTTTTGCCTAAAACTTTATTACTCATTGCATATTGTGCACAGGCCATGGCATAATAAATTTTTTCTTTCAAATTGTAACAACAAGAATTATTTATCTTTATGAGCATGATAAGCATATATTCTTTTTTTTTTCCTCCTAAGCAAGATCAAACATGCTAATTTGCAAAAAAATCAACTCTTTAGCTCTTCCCTACACCTATCGAGGTGACAACAAGCATATGAACCTAATAATTCGCTCCTAAGCATTCAAATCCAAATCTAGCCAAGACAAATACTCTACTCATGCAAGACATCTCCTAGAAAAAGTTTAAAAAGTCTCCCTTTTTGGGCACTCATGCTTACAACTCATCGAAAGCTTGAAAATTGACAAGAAAGCCTATCCTAGGAAATCATAGTCATGCAAAAATAGCATCCAGAAAACAACCATATGCTCAATTCAAAGAAAGCTCAAAACTATAGCCCGAACTCAGATGCTCAAGGGCTCCACAAATATGCTATTCCACCCCCAAACTTAAAGCATGCATTGTCCTCAATGTATAACGAAAATAAGGCATAATCAAGCATGAAAGCAAATAAAGAATGGAAGGGGTGAACAATACTGCCCTGGAATGATGACCTTTTCATGAAAGCTTGCAAGCAAAGAGGAAACTGGAACCAAGACCTACAAAACAAAAACAAACAATAAATAAAAAACGCAAAGAAAAACACAACTGAACTTACTTGGGTTGCCTCCCATAAGCGCTTGTTTAACGTCATTAGCTCGACGTGCTCGTGCAGTCTGTCAAGGTACATAAAAATTCTCGTATTTCTTTGGACCCTTCTTTCTTGAATCAATAAAACTCACTATCGCTAGCAAGCTTACTAGTTTCTCATGGGCCCCTGAAACATAATTATTTTTAGTATTTTTGTATAAAATAAACATAAAAGGAGAAAGATCAAAATAAAGAGACTCAGACTCTAAAACTGACTCGTGAGAATAGAAAAAAGAACAATCAAAATCTACAAAGGATGGAGAAGATAAATCAGACGAAGGCTTTTCAACCTCAAACTCTACCTCTTGAACTTCCTCTGTCACTGCAAGCTCATTTTCTTTTTCTTCCTCACAAACATGTTCTTGATAGGTGCTACAACTCTCCAATTCTTCCCCACTATTAATGCAACTCACCCCTAATTGCTCATCCTTAGCAAGATCGAAAGAATTAAGCTCATGAATGGGTGCCAATGAATCACCGGCCACATGACTCACTAGACATCCTATGGAAGTGGATCCCACCTCACTAACTTCCTTTGGGGTTTGAAGTCCTCTTATAATTTCATCAAATTTTAGACTCCTCGCTCTAGACTCCTCAATATAATTTTGAATTATGCTTTCTAAGGAAGAATTTTCTTTTAAAGGGGTAAAACTTGAAGATTGAAAATTGGAATATGGTGTTGAATAAAAAGCCATTCAATTAAAGCAACAATGATAATTAGGCTTCCAATCAAATAATAACCCAACAAGAACAAAGGACTAAGACTCAAACAAAAAAGGAAAGAAAGAAAAAAAATAAATAAATAAACAAAAGCAAATAAGGGAAAGACAAATAAGGGAAAAAAAAATCAAACAAATAAGGAAATAACTAAAATAGGAAACTAACAAATATGGAAAGAAAACAAATAAGGAAAAAGAAATGCAATCTATCTACAAAATAAAAATACACCCTAAATTAAGACCGAACAATTTTTCCACAATATTAATTTAACTAAATATGCCAATCCCCGGCAACGGCGCCAAAAACTTGATGTTGAATTTTCCTACCGCAAGTGTACGGGTCAAGTAATAATATAGTGTTTTCGTGTAAAACGAGTGTCGTCCTCTGGATTGGTTTTCTAGCAAATTAAGTACCGTGAATAATCTTGTCCAATTTTATTTAGGGAGCAAAACTCAATGATAAAAGATAAATCTAAAGACAAAAAGCATAAAATAAAGGTGGAGACTCAAATGGAAAGACTCTTAGAGAATTGATTTCATTGTTGAGATTGAGGATAAATTAATGGGATGAATTTAGCATGCAATTATTCAACCAAGTCTAGGAACCTTTTATCACAACTATCTCTCCCGAGCATAATTGATTCTCATGCATGCAACCAACTCGATATCCCTATCTAAGTTCATTAACATGCAAGGCTTTGAGTTTAGTTCTTCAAGCAACTTCTAAAGTTATTCCAAATCCCGTCACAAACTTAGAATTTCTACTTTAGTCATGCAATTAAATAAAGTAAGTCTTAGGCCAAATCCCCTCTCCCGAGCAAGATTCAACACTCAAATCATTCAACTAGTGATCAAGTAATTGAAAGCATTTAACCATAATTGCATAGGTAAAATAAATGCATATTCATACCACAAATCAATCCAACAACCTAAAACAACTACATCAATCCCTAAGACAAACAACTAGCAATTCATAGTCTTTAAACCACAAACACTAATTGCAAGAAAAGCCATAAAAACTACAAGAATTAAGGGAAAGAGAAAGGAAAACTCGAATCCGCCGACACCGCACGTCCCCGTCACGATCTCCACGTCTTCTCGCTTGATTCCCGCTCCTTGGCCTTGCCTTTAGCTCCCCCAAAAGGTCTCTAGTCGAAATTAGGGCTAAAATCTCACCAATTGGACTACCCCAATCCGTAGCACAAAATGATGAATTTATAGAAAATCTGCCGACAGCGTCGAGACGCTAACGCTGTCGCGATACTGCGGATTTGGAAAATTCGCCGAGAGACGCTATGAAGTTTTTTTTTTTTTTTTTTTTAAATCAGCTGGGCTGAATTTGACTTCTTCCAACTTGATCCTGTTTCGATCTTTTAGCCCTTTTTCATGTCCCAAACACGCAATTAGCTCAAATATTTATTTCCTACAAATACAACACAAAAACGCATCATTTTGGCCAATAAATTATAAAAGACTAGCTAAATTAATTAGGGAAAACTAGCTAGCTATGCTCGCTATCAGTAATGTCTCAATTTGTCAATAGCAAAGAAAAGTGAAAAGCACATTTTCTCGATGGGTGAATAATTTAGCTCTGTCCCATTCAAAGTTCGACTTAGATAATACAAAGCACATTCTTTGCCTTTCTCTCCCTCTTGAGCGAGTAATGGCCCAAACAATCTTTCTTGTGCAGCAATGTACAATATCAACGATTTCCTGCAATTGAAGCGCTTAAGACAGGAGGATTAAGCAAATACTTATTAATGCTATCAAAAGCATTTTGACAAGTTTTATCCCATTCAAAGGTTGTGTCTTTTCTCATCAATCTTTGAAATTGATGACATCGACCTGCTAGATTGGAGATGAACCTTCTGATGTAAGCCAGACACCTTTGGAGACTTCTTAATTCTCGCAAGTTTTGTGGTTCTGGCATTTTCTGAATGGCGTCAATCTTTGATTGGTCGATTTCAATTCCTCGATGCCTTACTACGAAGCCAAGAAACTTTCCCAATGTCACACCAAAGGCACATTTAAGAGGATTCATTTTCAACTGGTACTTTCTCAAACGGTCAAAAACTATCTTCAGATCTTGCAAGTGGTCTCCTCGTTTCTTGGATTTGACCACGAGATCATCAACATAGCACTCAACACGTTTGTGGAGCATATCATCGAAGATCTTCTGCATGGCTCGTTGGTAAGTTGCCCCGGCGTTCTTTAATCCAAAAGGCATCACCTTGTAACAGTATATTCCTTTTGGAATCTGAAACGTTGTCATCTCTTCATCTTCAAGGACCATTCGAATTTGATTATACCCTAATGATCCATCCATGAAAGATAAGGTTTCATGTCCTGTAGTGGCATCGACCATAAGTTCAGTGATGGGCAATGGAAAATCATCTTTGGGACATGCATTATTGAAGTCACGGAAGTCCACACATACACGCAGTTGTCCGTTCTTCTTTTTGACTGGCACAATGTTTGCTTTCCATGTTGGATATTTCACTTCCCGAATGAACCCTGCCTCTATCAACTTGTTGACTTCAATTTCAATTTGAGGAACAAGCTCCGGTCGGAAACGCCTTTGGGCATGCTTAATAGGTCGATATCCTTGTTTAATCGCAAGATGGTTGACTACTATCTTTGGATCGATTCCTGGTATCTCTTTTTACGGCCAACCGAAGACATCTTTATATGTTACGAGCAAATTCAAGTATTCATGTTCCTCTTCAGTACTAAGTGACACACTGATGAATGTCGGGCGTGGTTCTTCTGCCATACCAAGGTTTACTTCTTTTAGCTCATCAATTGTTGATTGGCTGCCATTCTCTAATGATGTCGGTGCTTCTTCATCATCTTCTTCAGAAATTTTAGTATCTGGCATTTCTTTGAAAGAAATATGGCAACAATTGGCCTGTTCTTCTTCATGCTCCTAGTTCACCTTCGAAAGGTTAGTTAGAATGACTAACTGTCACTTTACTTTTAAAGAACCTTCGGTATTTATGAGAACAAAAGGTTTTCTCCTCATCCGTGAAAGAATTGTACTGGAAAAACCGTTGTTGTCATTCATTTCATCAGATTCTTCTATTTCGAGACTTATCAACTTTCCCTTGCATTGGCCATTTGTTGCTTGAAGGCGGTCGAACACGGATCTCAAAGGTTCATCTACTTTCTTCGATGTAGACACACTCAAACGATGAAACACTGAACGTCGAGTAGGAGCAGAAGTTTTGCTCTGACCTTCCTTTTCTGAAGATGAATATTTCAGCTGCTGATGAACTGAAAGACGAGTATTCGGCGCTTTAATGCGATCGAAGACAGAGATTTTCTGGCTATCATCGTTCTTTTTATCTTCTGGATCGCTCACCTCTTCTATCGTTATGTGATGTGCATCTGCAACTTTCCATTTTCTGGTTATACGAACTGGCTCTGGGGGATTGTACCCTAGTTCGGCTCTCGAGGATGGTATGGCATAACCTTCTTTTTGGAGCTTCTTCTGTGTTGGAGAAAGCTCAGATCTCGCATCAAAGATTTTTAAACTTTTAAACTCAGTATGAGTTGTAAAGTCGTATCCTGCCTTTTTTAGGAGTTTATATGCATTTGGGTCGAATTCAGCCTTTGTTCGTGTTTCCGGCAAAGCAACTTTGGTACGATCAGTCTTTGATTCATGAATCTCTTGCTTGGTAATTGTTGTAAGAGGTGTGATGAAATTTTCTTTTAGAATCTCCACATCACCAACTTTCAAAATTCCTGAACATTCTGTGAATGGTGATTCCCCTTTTTGCGCCAAGATAAAGGAACGTAGGGCAATATAGGGACGTTTGACGACGCCTCTTCCTTTGGAGCCTTCGATTTTGCAGGGTGAGCGGATGCTTCCTTTGATTGAACTTCACAAGCATCTACTTCTTCGATCGACTCTTTCTTCACATTCTTTTGATGCTCTATTTTGTGATTTTCAATCAGAGGAATCGGTTGGTACAATCTCTCCTACTTTATCATTCTGCATATAAAATTTCGCATCTTTAAAGTGGGATTCTGCCTCTGAGAATGGATTGGTATCAGCTTCAACTTTCTTCACGCCGTCTTGATAGAACTTGAAACATTGGTGAAGTGTAGAAGATATTACTCCATTTCCATGAATCCAATGACGACCTAACAACAACTTGTAAGTGGTCTTGGAATCTATGATATGGAATAAAGTGTTGGCCTTCAAATCTCCAATAACAAGCTCCAAATGGATCATGTCAATTGCTCGTTGGTCGCCTTGGTTGAAGCCTTGAATAACCAACCTACTGTTTGATAGTTCATCCATTGAAATTCCTATCTATGTCATGGTTGACTTAGACATTATATTCACTGCAGATCCATCGTCGATAAGAATTCGGCCAACTTTTTGCTCTCGAATATATCCTGAGACAAATAAGGGGGCCTATTGTGAGGCTTCGATCCCAACATCAAGTCTTCATCTCTGAAGCTAATGGACATATAACATGAGGCACATTTGTAGTTTGTAACATGTTCTTTCTTTTGTAGTTTCGGAAAATGTGAGGCTCTCTTTGAATGGAATGTTTCATTTGCTTCTTTCGACGAGTTACCAAAGTCCATCCTTCATCTTCATTTTCAACAGACTCAAGTTGGTCTTGGAAGATGTCACTTGAAGATTCTTGTTGAAGCCAAATAAAAATCGGCGCTAATGTCCCGAACTGGATCAGACTTGCTACTGAACCATGAACCGGGCTTGGAGCTACTCAGTTGTTCAGATTTGTTGCTATCGTCGCATGATTTGATTGAGCTACCTCATCAAGATCTAACTCAATCTTCTTTTATTTAGCTAACTTAAAAAATTAGCTCCTTCAGAACGAAGCATTTTTCCACCGGGTGGCTGATGACTCGATGATACTTGCAGTAGTTGGGATCATTAACTCTCCCCATCTCTTCTGGTCGCTTACATTTTGGTTGCTCAATAAGTCGTTTTTCCAGGAGTTTTTCTAACATATTTGGAATGTCAGAATCTGGAAAAGCGTAAACTTTTTCTTGCCTTTCTTTCAGGGTCAGACGACGTCTCTCGCCTCCCTCTTGTTGTTTTTCCATCTTCTTTTCTTTTCCTTTCGAAGAAAACTTGAAAGGAGCTACATTGACTACCATTGACTCTTTGGTAGTACTTTTGGTAGTTTTCTCAATATTCTTAACTTCCTTCTTTTCTTTCCTACTGTCGGGGAATTAAGGATCTTTGTTCCCTCTAGTAGCAATGCTCAATTCCATGTCATGTGCGCGGGTTGCCAACTCCTCGAAAGTGCGGGGCTTTATTCCTTGCAGGATATAGAGGAGTCCCCAATGCATGCCTTGGATGCACATCTCGACTGCAGATACTTCAGTGAGTCGGTCCTTGCAATCTAGGCTCAAAGCTCTCCAACGGTTGATGTAGTCAACAACCGGTTCACCTTTCCGTTGTTTAGCGCTGGTGAGCTCTATCATATTGACGGTTCGTCTTGTGTTGTAGAAGCGGTTGAGAAACTCCTTCTCAAGTTGTTCCCAACTATCAATAGTCTCAAGCTCAAGGTCGGTATACCAGTCGAAAGCATTTCCCTTCAGTGTTCGTACGAACTGTTTGACTAGTACGTCTCCTCTAGTACCAGCATTTTCACACGTCTCGATGAAATGAGCAACGTGCTGCTTGGGATTGCCCTTCCCGTCGAATTGTTGAAACTTTGGTGGCTGGTATCCATTAGGCATGACATGTCAAATGAAAAAAAAAACATATTATAGTTCACTCAGATGTTTGAAAAGCATGATTTGTTAGAGAATTCTTGTATGACATGACATGTCAAATGAAAGATTTTTTGTTTTTTTTTAATAGTTCAGTCAGATGAAAGGTTAGGTGAAATGGTGCACTGAAAACGCTACATATTTTTATTTCAAAAATGATAATAATAATTTAGGGAAAAAAAAAACTACATATTTTAGTGCCTTTTTCCAATGAAGCCCTCAAGTGAAAACACTAGCTATTTCAGAGGTTCAAATTTCGATCTTTCTTTTTCTCAAAAAAAAGAAGAAAAAAATTGATCTTTCTATCTGTGTTGAAAAAAAGAATAGTAATAATAGACTTTCGTCATGAATGTACAATTTTGATGTGAGGTTTTCGATTCAACTGACAATTTTTTATGTGATCCAAAAAGCAACTATAATATGTTTTTTAGAAATATTTCAAAACTACAATATTTTTCATTTTTTTATTTAAAGAGATATCCTCCGTCATTCTCTTAGAATACGCCAAAATCCTTGGATAAAGACAAGAAAATAAAGTTGCAATATTGTAAGAGGACACATGATTGCGACCACAATCAAAGAAGCATAAAAGCGAGATCTATCCCTTCACAATAATAATTTCAATACCTGACCCAAGTAGAAAAAGGAAATCAATATATTTTAATTTAAAGTACTTCTTTAGAAATTGTTTAATTAGAAAAAACCATTTAAAAATGCTTTAGCTAGGGAGAAAAAAAAAACCACTTTAAAAGTACCCTAAAACATTAACATCGTGAATAAGAGGCCAAATAAATACTCTTGTGTTTGTCACAAAATGACTTTTTTGAAGTGCTCTATCAAATGTGAGTATCTCAAGAACGGTCCATTTCATGTTTGTGTATTTAATTTAAACGTCTTTTATTTTATAATATTTTACAATTGAATTTCTCCCAAGCTTGCATTATTCTCTATCTTTTTCTTTGAGAAAAAAAAATCAAATATAATTCAATAGAAATTTCAATCCACATGTTTTCTATCTTCCTTTCATATCAATGATGACTGACGTTCACACAAATCTATTATAGGTTTTTTTTTATTTAAAAAATAATACCTTTTTTTCCTTGTCTTCTTTTAAATTTTGTAGGAACATAAACAAGATTCATGTGATACAAATCTCATGGAAATGAAAGAGACAATGAAAAACGTACAATGGTAAAACTTTTGTGGGGTCAAATACATATATTGAGAATTTGAAGTAATACTAATACATGAGTAATTGCTCCCTTTTAAATATTTCAAAAAAAAATTGCTCTCTTTTAAAAAGTGAACAGAATGATTTCCCTCCTCGTTTATTATATAGTTTCAAAATGTTCATCAACTCATCATTTCTTTAGACAAAAGACTTTACAGAAAATAATATAGAACCCTAACATGCATTTTGTATTGAGTGATGTGAATTAAAAGAAACATGCTGTCCACCAGTGATGGTTTAATAGATAAAATTCAAATGATTTAAAGTTTTCACTAAACTTCAAGTTATTATTATTTTGGGTGAAAGTGGAGAATTCAAACCACATACCTCTTAGTTATTATGTTCATGTGACAAAAGAATCAAATTATTTTTACCCTTTATGTTTGTAATAAAAGAGACAAAATCAGTAACTGCGGAGAAAAGAAAAAAATAAAAGGTTAAATATATAATTGTGTAAATATCAACCCTAATTCTAATGAAAAAATTCACACTCATCTATTTTATGTATATTAAAGCCCGATTGATAAGTATTTAGGCTCTGTTTGATGACCATTATCTTGTTTTTAGTTTTGGTTTTTTAAAATTAAACTTATAAGCACTACTTCCGTCCATAAGTTTCTTTTGTTTTGTTACCTACCTTTTTCCCGTGTTTTCAAAAACCAACTTAAGTTTTGAAAACTAAAAAAAAAAGTAGTTTTCAAAAATTTGTTTTTGTTTTTGAAATTTGGTTAAGAATTCAAACATGTTGTTAATAAACATCAAATTTATGGTAAGAAAATTAGGAGAAAAGAAGCTTAATTTTTAAAACCAAAAACCAAAAACCAAAAATCAAATAGTTATCTAACGGGGCCTTAGATTTTTATTTTTTATTTTTTGACAATTAAGCTTATAAACATTATGTTTTTTATCTAGGGTATGTTTGGTTTAACTTTTCAAGTGTTTAATTTTTTTTAAAAAAAAATCATTTTGAAAAAAATTATAGGCTAAATTATAAAAAAATACTCCTGAACTATGGGGTTTGTTTCAAAAATGCCCCTAAACTTTGAAAAATGTTTCAAAAATACCATTGCCGTTAATTTTTTGATGGAAACCGTTAGAATTTACGGTGAGAGGAGGAAAAAAGAAGAAGCATTTTTCAATAAGGGTTTTTTTTTTTAATTTTTTTGAAAGTTTAAGGGTATTTTTGAAACTGAAACTTTAACGGTTTCCATCCTAAAAATTAACAGCAAGGGTATTTTTGAAACATTTTTCAAAGTTCAGGGGTATTTTTGAAACTTTTCAAAGTTCAGAGGCATTTTTTAAACAAACCCGATAGTTCAGGGGTATTTTTTATAATTTAGCCAAAATTATACTATTTGGAAACAACTAAAAATGACGACTTATTAAAAAATGAGATTGCTAAATAAATCATTTTGAAAAAAAAAACACTTGAAGGCAAATTTTTTAAATAGAGTTTTTTTTTTTTTTTTTTTTAATACAACAACATTTTGAGGTGAGGGGGATTCAAACCTTTGACCTCTTGGTCGATGGTACATGTCAAACCGCTGAGCTATGCTCGCTTTGGCTTAAACAGAGTTTTTAAGTATATAATAGTTTGGGTATAAAAACACATATGAGAAAATATAACCAAACATAAGAGTATTTAATTTCTAAACATTTTTTATACAAAATGTTTAAAAAAGAAAATGCATTCTTGAAAAACACTTAAACTAGAAGGTACTCCAAACATACTCTTAATCAACTTTCTGAAAATGTTTTTAAGAAATCAAGCCAAGATTGAAAACTAAGGGTGTGTTTGGTTTAACTTTTCAAGTGTTTAATTTTGAAAAAAATTCTAGTGTTTGGCAACCACTAAAAATGACTTGTTAGAAAATGAGATTGATAAATAAACTATTTTGGGAGAAACACTTGAAACCAACTTTTTTTAAAATAGTGTTTAGTATACAAAAACTTGCGTATAAAAACACCTATGAGAAAATGCAACCAAAGACATGAGTGTTTAAATTCTAAGCAATTTTTATACAAAATTTTTTTTAAAAAAATGCATTCTTTAAAAACATTTAAATTAAAATGTATTCCAAACGGACCCTAAGTCTTCATTTGATAGCTATTTGGGTTTTGGTTTTTAATTTTGTTTTTGAAAATTAAGTTTATAAACACTACTTCCACCATATAAGTTTCTTTGTTTTGTTATCCACATCTTTCCCATGTTTTCAAAAACCAAGTCAAATTTTGAAAGAAAAAAAAAATGGCCGGTTTGATAACCATTTGGTTTTTTTTAAAATTAAGCTTACGAGCACTACTTCCACCTATAAGTTACTTTATTTTGTGATCTACCTTCTTCCAATATTTTAAAAAACCAAGTCAGATTTTGAAAACTAATTAAAAAAGTAGTTTTCAAAAGCTTGATTTTTATTTTTGGAATTTGGCTAAGAATGCAAATGTGTCCTTAACGAAGATTTAAGCCATGACATAATTAAAATCGACACTTAATTTCAATGCTATTTTTCATTATAGAGGTTAAATCATTACAAATTTCAAAGTACAAAGACAAAATTGTTACATATTAAAGATTAATGACAAAATTGTTATAAAATTGAAAGTATAGAGACTAAATTATTACAAATTAAAATTTATGGACTAAATTGTTAGTTTCATGAAAATCAAGGAACAGAAAGTGTATTTTACTTTTGACGTTTAATTAAATCGAAACACAGAGTGTTTCCAACTAAGTTAGAGTACATGGTGACGTTAATAATCATTTTAAGGATGAAATATCACATTAAGAATTTGGAAAAAAAAAAGAAAGTAATTGAAGATCATGTTTGAATGGTGAGATAAAATGAGGAAAAGAAAGGTAAAAAAAGGAAAGTAAAAGTATATATAAATATATATATTAAGTGATTGATGTACGAGGAAGCGTCAACGCCAAAGTTGAGTGTTTTGTTTTTGCCCAATTGAGGGTTTTGAAAAGGAAACTCCAGACACAGTCTCTCTCTTCTGATTTTTGCTTTTCTTTTTTATCAAATTATTATATTCCCTTTCTATCCTCCTTTCAACCTCACATTTACACTTTTTTTTTTTTTTTTTGACAACTCACTGTGCCTTGTTTGGTTCATATGATGAACATTTAGACTTTTAATACATTCTCTTTGCTAACACACTTTTCTTTCCCATTTCCTTTGCCGCATGCATGTCGTCTTTTTCCTTTTTTTTTTTTTTTTTTCTCATTAAAATTCCAAATTTACGACAGAAGAAAAAGAGATATATATATATAGTCAAAATAATGTTTGAATTATATTTTTTTTTAGACACAAATACAGTTGGTAGTTGTCTGTCTGTTGAAGGTTCACTTTCACATGGTAAGGTAGCCATGTGGCTCATTCATAAAGTTAACACTACTTGATAGCTTCTCTCTACTTCTTATATCATTTATATACCATCATTACAAAATTTAAAATTTTCCTATCTTTATTGTTCTTAGTTATTGAAAATAAATTTCTCTCTTGTTTTTCATTCTGTCAAAAAAAACCTATGTTGTATTTTGTTTACTGTGGTTCAAATTCAACCATATCAATTCAGTTTGTAGTTTTTCTTTTCAAGTGTCGTGTCTTTGAGGCAAGAAAGTTTGGTTGTATATAGTTTTTTCCTTTTGTTTTTGTGTTTTTGTCTAGTGATTGATCGTTTTTTTTAAAAAAAATAAAATAAAATAAATATGCTCATCACCAAGCTCTCGTCATTTTGTGTACATCGACTAGTAGATATGGAACAAAGTAACGTTTGGTAAAAAGGAAATATCTAGCAACATAAATATAAGATTTTGCCAAGAAACTATTCTTCAGATAGTCTTCTGTTTTTGTTAAAAAAAGAAAAAAAAAGGTAGTCTTCTGTTTTTTAATTCAAATTTTAAAGCTGCTTAAAACTATATTATCAGATAATTTGGAAAGGTAAACGTTATAGTATAACATTGATACATGCTTACAAATATATATTTTTTTTTTCAACCCATACATGTTTACAAATATAAACATATATATAACTTTAGAAGAAAGAGTAATTTCCAAATTTGTGGAAAAGAAAAACAAACAAAGATTTCAGAAGAGGTACTGAAATATGTCTGATTTGTTGATTTAGTTCTGAAAAGTAGAAAACTATTTCAAACAAAACCCTTTTGAAAATTGAATCAATTTTTTTTTTTTTTTTGAAGAAAATTTTTTTAATCAATTATCAAATATTGTAACTGTTGTCATAAAATTTGGGTCCTACATTAGTAGATGGAAGAAAAGGAAATGAATAATATCTGCAAACATCATCCAATTAAAACGCTACAATTAGTCCTAATTAAATTATGACATGTGGATATATATTATTATACAATTCAACCTTTTTTTTTTTTTTTTTTTTTGAGGGATACACAATTCAACCTATAGCTTGGGAAATTGATGTTTTATAGATGGGTATAATACTGAAAATATCCAAAGGTCATTTTTTAGGAAAAAAAAAAGAGTAATTTCAAAATTTAAAAATATCCATAGGGGGGCCTTTAATTTCTTTTTCATTTTTTTTTGATAAGATCCATTGAGTAATTTGATAAGCTAATTTACACACACATCTTAAGAAAAGTGGATAGTTCCCAGTACGTTATAGTTCAATTGCTTGTGATTGCTTCAGAACTCATCCAAAGAAAACGATTTGTTTTTTTTTTTAAAACAAAAGGGACACTTACTCTTTCTTTACCTAATGAGATGTTAAAGCTGTACCAATCATTTTCTTTCAATAACGCTTCTCCTAAAACCCTTCTCCATGTTTAAAGCAACCAAAATCTTCAATCTTTCATGATTAAAATTTAAGTTCTCTCTCTACCAAACCCCTATCTTTGCTTAAGTAATTCAGTTTCTTTTTTCATTGGTTGGAGAAATTCGAACCAATCAACGATTTTCGATTTAAAAAAAGATCTATTTTGCATAATTTAAGCATGAAAAGAACAAAAATTTTATATTAAAATGAGTTTGCCTTCTGATGGGCCACAATAGAGCCAAAAAAGAAAAAGAACCAATTGTATTGAAAGAAGTTGAGAAAGTAATGAAACTTGGATCTCACTAAGTATAGATATGTATATATTTAAAAACTTTTAGACCTTTAGTTTTTTTTTCTTTTTGAAACCCTAAATCAAACCAGAATAGGTCACTTTGAAATCATAATAAGTCCAACTTTTGGAGTCTTTTTGGACCACACTCCTTTAGATGCTAGTGGAAAATGCCAAAGCCCCATTTATATGAACTTTTAAGAGACCAATTAATTAATGAAGTTAAATTAGTGACCTTTTTGTCTAACAAGAAAAAGAAGTTAGTTAATATATAGGCTTAATTGACACCTATGATTATGCCAAATTAATCAGAAAGTTGAAAGGGCCAAAGGAGAGAGTGGATTCTCATTTGGTGATGGGTTGATTGCTTCTTGGGACTTGGGAATCAAAACACAGCTGTGTCCTTCTCAAGTGGGTCACTTTCCTCTCTATCTGATGCCAAGCTACATTAACTTAGGGACCAACATTCTCATGGTCTCTGATTCCCCACTCTTTTTTCCCACACAAAATTTTACTTTTTTCTCCCTTCTCTTACTCTATCCACAATTTCACTTTTCATTAATCATATTTCATTTTATCGATGGATTAATCGCTTTCAAATATACAATGGTCAAAGACGTTTCGAATATATGGTAGAATTATTAGGATTGAAAACATTGAGATGAGAATTTCGAATGAAAACTGATTAGGACGAGCATAGATGCCTTTGATATAAAAGATGGAAAAAGAAAGAGGGAGAAAAAAGCACGGAGAAATGGAGGATTTTGGGAGGGCTTTTAATGGTGGCCCTAAGGAAGAAAATGACGCGATTGAAATAATTGAAAGCCAAAGGCATATTAGTGAAACAAATATAAAAGAAAAAGATAGGGAAAAGGAAAAGGATATTATTATTATCTGTTAGCTAGGTTATGAAGGTGGTCCTTGAAGGGGCATCTTGGGGGTCCACGTGGCACAGTAGGCAAGGGATGGTCATGGCCACATGGGAATTGTGGTCCTGACATACTGAACCTTTATTAAAAAAAACTCAACATCTGTCTTTAGAAGAGAGAGAGAGATGACAGCCTGTTCAGCAAACACAAGAGAGAGAGAGAGAAAAGCCTTTATTATTTTTTTAAAAATTTTTTATTTTTGCCTTCTCTTCCCTTTTTAGAGGGCAAAAAGAAGTGGGCTGGACATTGAAAGAGTGTTTTGCAGCCTTGTTGTGGGGGTGGGTCCAGAATAAAGAAGAAGCCTTTTTGGGTTTTTTTGTATGGACCTATTTGGGCTGGGTCCACTAAACTAGCATGCCATAGTTAAATCAAGATATAATCAATATTTAGAGTTTCTATTTTCTAAAATGAAAAAATTTCACAACCACAATTGGATTTTGGCACCCCCCATTAGCCCGATCGTCTATCCAAAAATAGTCCATGTGGTTACAGCTTTCACATTGCATCAAATATTCTCTGGTTAATACAATCAACATGTCACATAAGTGTCGACGACAGTAACAAATCTAATACAAAATTGAAAGTGTTCTAATGATACAATTGAAACTTTTAAAAGTTTAGTGTAAACTTAGAGACCAAATTTTGCGTATATGCTTTTGGATAATAACGAGCTAGGGGGACAAAATAGCTGATTCTTTGGTGAGTTGCAAGACAAGTTGAGAATGTGATAATTGGGCTAGGTCAAGATATGGATAATCGGGAGAGATATGGGCCCCTTCTTATGATGGGTTCAAAAAACAGAAAAAAGTCTGTCAAATTAAACACAATGATGCGACATTAATCAACTTGGTAGGCCCTGTCTTTGCATACATAACCTGGGCTTGGGCCTTTGGTCATGGATTAACTAAATTTCACAGCCCAACTCATTTTTTGGTTCCTCAAGCCTTACTAACTAAATGGGAAAATTGCATCCGCCTGTTTTTTCAATGGAAGATTTGAGGGGCAACAAGAAAAATGGCTAAAAATAAATAGTTGGCTTGAAAAATGGCTACACAAGTTTATAAATTAAATAGATGGCTAAACGATTTTATGATTAATAAATCCCTATTCGTAGAAGACAAAAATGCCCTCCAACAAACTGTCTAAGGTGTTCCTAACGTTTAAAATTAAAATCAAAGTTTATGAGAGAGAAAATACCCCCTAAAAAAGTTACAGAAATTCTAGGAAGCTTGAAATTCAAAAATCCAAGGAACTAAACTAAATTGAAAATCTAGATGCATTCGTGTTCTTAAAAAACTGTTGAAGAAATTGATAACTAGGAGAGAAGGAATTTGATCACAGTGTACCTGACTGTCAAAGATTTGACAGATTGTTGCTTATTTCCAGTTCCATTGACATTTCCAGTTCCATTGACGGAGTCCGGTTCTTCAATTTGACTCAAGGAGCCATCTCCGAGTTTCTTAGAACAAGCTATGCATGTCAGCATTTTGACCTCTTACATCACTTCTCCAATAGCCCAATTTCAAGCAGCGAAACAAATGTCAAATCGCTGCCACTCACTTTCGGTCGCTGGTAAGCCAAATTTTGCCTAAAATTAAGTTTCTAAAAGAAATGCAAGATGATCGAGAACAAAAGCCAATCCCTTGATATGTAATTAATGGCTAGATTTTCCTTTTATTTGCAACTACTTTATATGATAATCCCTTGATTTTAGGGATTTTTTTTTTTTTTTTTTTGACAATACGCGATTATCCTGCTTGATTGTAACAACATTTTTTTTTCCCAAAACCGCAAGTCATGACAAAAGATAAACAGATTGTTTATTATTGTGAAAATCCCCCTGGATGCAAGGAAAAATAAGAAAAAAGAAAAACGGACAAAGAAGGATATAATTGATGAAGTAGACCCCATCAAAGCGGTATATAGTGATATATAAATATATTATTTACATTGTTTATGAATTGCTTGTGTGTACTGGAGTCTAAAATTTGAGATGTATGAATCTAGATATGAATCTGTATTGTGTATCAAAGGGGGAAAGTGTGCTGGAATGCCTATTGAATGACACTTTGTTGCCTGTTTGTACTATTATATACATGCGTATTACACATGCTAGTATATCAGTTGTGGGCAAAGTAAAAGAGCGGTATGTACTGATATATACATATATTATTTGCACCGTTTATGACCTGCTTGTGTATACTGGAGACTAGAACTGATATGTATGTATCTGGATATGCATGTATCGAAGGGTGAAAGTGTACTGGACTCTACTGTTTGTCTGTACTATTATGTACATGTATATTACCCATGCCAGTATATGCGTATTACCCCCACACAATGTTTGTACATGCTTATTACATGCCTGCTTCTGAGTTATGTAAGCACTGTAGTGTATACACATGTGATAACGCCTTTTCTGCTTTTTTTAACGAGGCTCTGTTGCCTGCCTGTATGTACTACTACATATGTCTTCGGGGATTTGCACAATAATAAACAATCAAATTATAATAGCATGGTCATCGAGGGGTGGATGTAGTTGAACTTTTTTACCTTTTTGTCAAAACGTGGCTTCTTTTTACTTTGTCCTTCTTCCTCACTATCTAGAGTCTAACCTTGAGATGTATATATCTGGATATGACTCTGTACTGTATATATCTGGAATTGTGAAGCTCCGTGCATTTCAATGTAAATAATTTCATGAATATAGTCGAATAAAGTGTAATTTTGTTGGCTTGTACTTATGAAATTATTAAATTGCACTAAGGCACTTGGGACTTTGTTTTTGAAGTTTAATAATGGTGTTAAATTGACTTCTCCCTAAAAGGCTTGATAACATTTTTGTTGGCATTTTAAGGTCAGTGCAAGGCAACTTCCACGTTATTGAGAATCGGTTAGTGGCTGTCTAATTTTGGATTTCTATTATTGGAAGTTTTTGGGCTTAAGAAAAGAAATTCAAAGGGATTAAGGAATTAAAAAAAAAAACCCTAAGAGAACCCTTTCCCTCTCCTTCTCTTGCGTGAACCAGCCTGCGCCCCCTCCCTTCGCGTGTGTATCTGCCGCACGACCCACAGCCGCTGTCTCTAGCAAATCGTCTCCCTTCGTGCCGCTCGACCCACAGCCGCCGTCTCCAGTAAATCGTTGCGCCGCCGCCCCAGCTCCCTTCGCGTCGCACGACCCAGCCGCCGCCGTGGGTTTTCCCTCTCTCCCTCTCCCCGCGTGCGCTTCTCTCTCTCGGCGGTCTCTCCCTCTCTTCAGTTTCTCTCTCTCGTGTGAGGCGTGAGCCCCGCCGTTGCCGCCAGCCAGTCGACGTTCCGCCGCCGCCGCCTAGATCTCCCTCTCCCTCGCTCTCTCCCGTGCGTTTCCTCTCCTAACTCGAGCAGTGGGCTGATCTGCGATCCAACCGTGAGGAGACCAGCGAGCTCGATTTCGTCTCTCTTGAACGATTTCGGTAAGTTGGCTTAAGACCCACTCAATCTCTTCAAGTTTTAGCTTGTGCCCATGCTTGTTTGAGTTCGATTGCGGGTTACCCATCCCTTTTCGGCTTCTAAATTGCAGGATTAAGCCTCACTTGTCTGCTGTCCAGCAACCGATTGGACCTAATGTGAGCTTTGGACGATTCCCCACAAGCCGATCAACCTTAAACTGAATTGCCCGTGGTTTGACATCTTTAGATTGCCATTTTGGAGCTCTCTCAACCACTGGACAGCAAGCTTTAAGGCGTTTTAGGTGCTGATCGGTAACTCCCAGCGCCCTTAAACCTTTGGAATTTGTCTTATTAGTTTTGGTTCAGTTTGTGACCCTTTGGTGCTCTTTATGTTGTAGTCTGGTATCAACTCGAGCTCGAAACAACACTAATACAAGGTGTCTTGGTGCTGTTCGGAAAATTCTAGCAAGTGTGTGGGTGCTTTTGGCAAAGATAAGTAAGTTTAAATATTCTCTTAGCCATTTGAGTACCCTTCTTTATGCTGAAAATCAATCCCTTATTGTGGATAAGCTGTCTTGTAGCTAAAATCATTTTAGAGCATTCTCGAGCTCATTAGGCCGCCTACCAAGAACCTAAGGTTGATCTTGAGTAAGTTCTTCCCCTTAGGCACTTGTTCGGTTGCTCCTGGTGTATGAGCTAGTGTTAACCTCTAAATATTTCCTTAATTTCTTAGGAGCTTATTTGGATCTTTTCGAGTTGGCTAAGGGTGTTTTAGGAGCCTTCAAGTTCTCTAGAGCATTTGTAATATTGTAAGTAGTTTCTACTTACCTAGCTTGTTTGATTGCATGAAGCATGATCGTTTGTTTATCTGTTTTTCCTATATTTGTACTGAGTATGATTTGCTATGTATGGTCTATTGAGTTGTAAACATTGAAATGGTTGTGTTAATCTTGAATTGTATTTATTGCATTGCTTGAGATGTGTACGCTTAAGAAGTATAAGCATGATAGGTACTTGTCTTAGGCTTAGTGACTGTTGAGTCGAGCATGATGAGTCTGGTTGGCATGTTGCATGGGGGATGTGTAGCATGAGTCGGGTGTGTGGCACAGCACATGGTGCGAATTCATGTGTAGCGGAGCGTGACGCCGAAATCACGTGGGTGTGAGTGCGGAGCGTGACGCGGAAATCACGTAAGAGTGGCGCAACCATGGCGCAGAATTCATGTGGGGTAGGTGCGGAACATGACGCAGAAATCATGTAAATTGCGCAGCACATGGCGCGGAATTCATGTGTAGCGGAGCATGACGCGGAAATCATGTAGTTGCGGAGCATGATGCGGAAACCATGTGGAGTCTAGTGCGTGCGTTGCATAGCGTGAGATGCATTGAATGAGTTTGATGTTTTTAAGCATGTGGTTAGTTTTTAGCTTGAAAGCATGTTTCTTATTGTGGTTGTGTAACCTGTTGGATGCGTGTGCTGAGCATGTTGCTTGTATTGGTTGTTTGTTTGTGGTTTGGTAAGTGTGAGCTACTTACCAGTACCACGTTGTACTGATACCCCCTTCCCCATCTTCCCCCAAACATTTTAGATGTTGCAGGTTTGGATGACGAGCTGGATCCTGGTGAGGAAGAGGAGAACTACGAGGAGGAACCTTAGGGAGTTCGAGTTTTCTTTCCCTTGCTTGGATGGATTAGAATTGTTATGGTTTTATCTGCTGGCTTGAGTAGTCTAGTTGGAGTCAGTTGTTGCTGTTTCTGTTTTGGAGAGTTTTGGTTGAGAGGTCTCTAATATGAACTGAAGGTCTAGATCCTTTGTTTCTTATTTATGGAATAAAAGATGAATAGCTAGAATTCTTTTGGGTTAAGTTGTTGGTTTTGGTAATGGTTGATTAAATAACTTGTTTTGCTGCATGAAGTGAAATAATGCATGTTGCTACGAACTCGTATAGTGAAGTAGGCTGTGTATCTGAATTGTAGACTGGTGGAGTTGGGTGGACTGTTTAGAAGTGCTTTAATTGCTTATCAGGTGTAAAAAATTTTGGTTCAGGCCATTTTACGCCGTTATGCTGCCGAAATTTTCTGTACTTCTGGTTTAAAGTGGTTCAGAACTGTGGATAATAGTTTGAGGGTTGTAGTAGCGTCTCTAGGCTAGAGGTTGGAAAACCTGGGGCGTTATAGGAATGCCAATTGAAAGACACTCTATTGTCTGTCTGTACTATTATATACATTCATAATACCCCCAGTATATGAGTTGTGTATCTCCCCCCACAATGTATGAGTTATTTGCGCACTTTATGATCTGCTTGTGTGTACTGGAGTCTAAAATTGAGACGTATATATCTGGATATGACTCTATACTGTATATATCTGGAATGCCTATTAAATTGAAACCAACTTCTAATTTCAAACTTAGAATTTTGATCGTGATATGCAACAACTAAAAAGAAAAATCTATAACGTTTAAATGAGGGGCAGAAATTGCAAGATTAAATCTTTTTTGACCGTTGGAAAGGGTGAAAACTAAGCCTAAAAAATAGGTAGATCTTTTAAGACCATTGGAAATATATCACCAACTGAACTCCCTGTAAATCAGGATTCATCCACCCCCAAAAAATGGGGAAAAAAACCGATTTCAACCGTTAACGACATGTGTCTATAGATGTATATACTAGGGGTATAAATGGCAAAAAAAATCCAAAAAACAGTTCCTAGAAACGCGGTAGCCAGCCCTACAAATAGTAAACTCCCGTAGCCAAAAATTTCTAGTCATTTGCCACAATTTCCCAGATTGGAGCAACTAGATCAACAATCACATTTTAACTTACTCCTTTTGAAAAATTCCAAACATGTTTTTTGTTGTAAAAATGGTCAATTACTAATTTTATATAGAATGTGGAAAGAAGCAGTGGACTAAAATTGTAATGCCCCACATTATCATGAACGATATTTTCGTGATTTTGCATTGTTATTATGCTTTTACTAATTTAGATAAAATAGTGTAATAAATTACTTAAATCTGTATTAGGATCCTTTGGAAATTTAATTTATGATAATTTAGGCCTATTAAGCTTAATTGATATCGCTTAAGTCCAAAGCCACTTGTAATTATCTGTTTTATTATGATTATTACGATTATAGAAATCCACTCCAAATATTAGTAACTTCCCTAATTTATATTTAGTTATATATAAATTAGAAGGAAAAACAAATTGAATATCTATATAAGATTAATTAACTTAGCAAGTATGTAAATTGTAGTTGGATGAGAAAATTTTCAGACTGTATGATGGAGACAAGGCCCGGTTTCTATTTTCATTCATTAAAGAGCAACGGCTCAGTAGCTTTTATAAAAGCTTATAAACACTGCTAGGGTTTCCAAAGAATAAAGAATAATATAAAACATTTACACATGGCATATTCTTTATGGATGAGAAAGAATAAAGAAAATCCTGTATAATAACAAATTATGTTAAAGGATTTTTCTAGAGTCTTGAGACGTGTCCTCTACTTCTTTTAGATTTTCTTCTTGACCCAATTTACCAAAACGGTGCGTTTGGATTTTAGCCTTAATATCCCCCTTCAAACGAGAGGGGAGAGGAACTACCCCGAGTTTGGTGCGTAATAGTTGAAACTGAGAATGAGATAATGTTTTTGTCAAACAATCGGCTAACTAGTCGGAGGAGGGAACATATCGAACTGTGAGATCACCACAAAGAACCTGGTCACGAACAAAATGTATATCGATTTCGATATGTTTAGTGCGAGCATGAAACACCGGATTGGTTGCAAGAGCACCGACACTCATATTGTCACACCACAGCACAGGTTGGGTGGAAGTAGGAATACCAATCTCGGAGAGTAGTTGACGAAGCCAGATAATTTCAGCCGCCGCATGAGCAAGGGCACGATATTCAGATTCTGTGCTTGACCGAGCCACAACAGGTTGCTTTTTTGAAGATCGAGAGACAAGAGAACGACCAAGAAATACACAGTAGCCTGCAATAGACCGATGATCATCGATGTTGGAGGCCCAATCTGCATTAGAGAACGCAGTAATAGATAAGCCATCACTCGATGAAGAAGAAGACCAACAGACATAGTGCCTTGCAAGTAACAAAGTACTCTCTTGACGGCTTGCCAGTGAACATCAGTCGGGTATTGAAGAAACTGACTGAGATGGTTGACTATATAAGCAATGTCTGACAGAGTATTGGTGAGATATTGAAGCGCGCCAATCGTGCTTCGAAAAATGAAAGGATCAGCCATGGGTTTTCCAATTGTAAGAGACAACTTATAACCCAAAACAGATGGAGTAGGAGCAGGCTTCAAATGACTCATGTTAAGTTTGAGAAGCAAATCAGAAATATACTTAGACTGACTAAGACGTAGACCATGATCAGTATAATCAATCTGAATTCCGAGAAAATAACTTAACTTCCCGAGATCCTTTAATGCAAAACGACTATCCATAATAGATATGAAATTATTAATGAAGCCAACACAGTTCCCAGTCACAACAACATCATCAATGTAAACAAGAAGAAGCACAATAACTTGACCTCTGCGGTAAATGAACAAAGAGGAATCAGACTTTCTGTTCGTAAAGCCCCAGCCAAGTAGAACGTTCTTGAGAGTATTATTCCAGGCACGCGGAGCCTATTTAAGGCCGTAGATGGCTTTCTTTAATTTGCAGACGTAAGTAGGATGATCTGAGTTTTCATACCCAGGCGGCTGCTGCATATACACGTGTTCATCCAAGGTACCATTAGGGAACGCGTTGTTGAAGTCGAGCTGACGGAGAACCCAATAATAGTTTACTGCGAGCGTGAGGACAACCCGAATGGTGGAAGCCTTGACTACGGGACTGAATGTTTCAAAAAAATGAATTCTAGGCGCTTGGTGAAACCCTTTGACGACGAGTCAAGCTTTGTACCTCTGAATAGATCCATCGAGATGCCTCTTAATACGGAATACCCACTTGCTGCCAACCACATTAAACGAGGGATGAGGAGGAACAAGAACCCACGTACCATTTTGAACAAGTGCCTTATATTCCAAGTCCATTGCAGCTTTCCATGGAGCAGTCATGGAGCAGTGGCGAGGGCGTCGGCGACCCAAACCAGTTCAGTGAGAGTCCAATCGGTCGGAGACTTGGTGAGTGATGATCGCAAAGTGCACGGGCCATAAGTAATATAAAACGGTAGGAAATACCGAGTATCGAATCCTCAGGGAATTTGAATTGAATCCATTAATTACCAAGAACTATCATGCTTAATTGTATTTAGAATTTAAACTCGAATGATTAAGTAAAAATTAAAGAGACTAACAAAAAGAAACATGCAAATAAATGGGAATTATCCTATTAAGGGGACTTGACCAAGGGTGTTAACTTTAGCTTTTTGAACTTGTAGCTCAATTAATTGGATGAATGCAACTACTAATCTTCAATTTCATAAATCTAGAAGTGAATTTTAAGTGGACTTCTCTTTCAAGTTTCTCCACATCTCATACTAACATAACTAATTTATGTGTCCATTCCTTAGTTAATTATAGTATGGCATTAAGCAACTTCATCATTAATTTCGAACAACTCTCTTTCACTTTCGTGTTCCAAGCAATCGTTAGCCATGCAATTTGGATCTAATCTAACTTTTCTCTGTCGAGTATCAATTTAGGTCAACAAATCATTCAATCCGTGATCAAGGGATTAAAAGCAATAAGCATGAATTGCATAGATGAAAAAAATGAAGAACTTCGTCACAATATCCAAGTACTTAAGCTACAATATCCAGTTAGCTAAATTAACGACCCTAGGTCTCAAGATCTACTCACAAATGGGAATAAATTCGGCCCAGTGATCTTGATCCATGGTCCTAACTCAATCTAAAATAAGGAATTACAAAGACATAAGGTAGAAATAACCGTTATGTTGATCCAAAGCTCCCGTTACGATCATCTCGATTCCTGAGCCTTGGAATCTCGATCAATGCCACCTTTTTCCTCACAATTGCACTCACTTTCTCTCTATTGAACTAAGGGAGAACCCCAAAAATTGGATGCCTTGAAATATTGAGAAGAGGTCTATTTATAGGTGAGGATCCAGAATTAACTTGCTGCCCAAGACGCACAGCGTCATGACGCTGACGTAACAGCGTCGTGACGCTGTGACGTTATCATTTCTTGGCCATTCTTTCTCCTTTCTTTTGGGCTTTTTAGGTCTCCACTTCAAATGTAATCTCCTCCTTTCATCATTCATGGTCCAAAGTCTTCACTTTGATCCCGAAATTGGTAAAAGTCCCGGTTTTGCTTTCTGGACTCGGTTTTCTACAAAATCGACATAAAAAGACATTGAAGCTCACAATTAACGCACAAAACTAGCCAAAATATGTAGGAAAAAGATAGCATAATTGCATGCTATCAAATACCCCCAAACTTAAGGTTTTGCTAGTCCCGAGCAAAATAATGAAATGCATATGACTCATAAATAGCATGCTAATGACTCTATCCTCAATGCTTCAAACGTCATCATCATCAACATGCATTTCATTCATCAAAAGCATTACTAAAGCAAAACCTCAGCAAAGCAGATATCCCCCCCCCCCCCCCCAAACTTAAAATATACATTGCCCCCAATGTATGAGCATTAAATCAGATAAAGAGAGATCGATACTGCCCTGAAAATGCGAGAGAATCCAAATCGTCTTGAACTTTCAGCCAAAGAGAAAATGAGAGGTTAGGCACGAATTCACGAGCTTCCTGCACAAGGATCGATCTCATGGGAGCATTAAGATCAACACAATAACAAATAAAAACTACAAAAACTTGTTAAAAGCTTGGGTTGCCTCCTAAGAAGCGCTTGTTTAACGTCCTGAGCTAGACGGGGCTCGGTCACCCTAAATCCGTCAAAATTATTTTTTCAACTTTCCGTTCTTCGAATCCGCAGTAGTGATTCACACGCTGTACATTGACTTTGAAGGTTAGCCCACTGCTATCCATTAACTCAATTGAACCATATGGGGATACCTCCTTGACTATGAATGGACCGGACCATCTTGACTTCAATTTTCCAGAAAACAATTGCAACCGGGAATTGAAAAGAAGAACTTGCTGCCCAAGCACAAAAGAATGCTTCTGGATCAACCGAACATGCCATCTGGCTGTTCTTTCTTTATAAAGCTCAGCGTTCTCATACGCCTGGCTCCTAAATTCTTCTAACTCATTGAGCTGTAGGAGCCGATGTTCCCCAGCCTTCTCCGCATCAAGGTTCAACTTCTTGATAGCCCAGTATGCTTTGTGCTCGAGCTCCATAGGCATATGACAGACCTTACTGTACACTAATCAATACGGGGAAGTACCGATCGGAGTTTTGAAAGTCGTCCGATATGCCCAGAAAGCATCGTCCAACTTGAATGCCCAATCCTTCTTATTGATGCGAACTGTCTTCTCCAAGATTTGCTTTATCTCCCTGTTAGAAATCTCAGCTTCACCGTTAGTTTGGGGATGATAAGCAAGAGAAGTCTTATGCTTGACACCATATTTCCTAAGTAATTGCCTCAAACAATTTATTACAAAAATGGCTATCGCCTCTACCCATTTAGAAACATAATCAACAGCAACTAAGATGTACAAGTATCCATTGGAAGAGGGAAAGGGACCCATAAAATCTATGTCCCACACATCAAAAAGCTCTACTTCAAGAATAGGGGTTAGGGGCATTTCATGGCGTCTAGAAATATTACCTGTCCGCTGGCATCTATCACATGTTTTTACAAAGGTATAACAATCCTTAAATAAAGTTGGCTAATAAAAACCAGATTGAAGTACCTTTGCTGCTGTACGGGTCAGACCAAAGTGATCACCATATGGAGAGGCGTGACAATCATGAAAAATCTTACCTGTTTCTTCTGCTGGAATGCACCTTCGAATGATTTGATCTGAACATACCTTGAAGAGAAACGGATCATTCCATAGGTAGGATTTCACATCATGTAGAAACTTCTCTCTTTTCAGGGCATTTAAGTCAGGCGACATTTCTTTTCCTGCAAGAAAATTCACAAAATCAGCATACCAAGGAAAAGAAATTTTAACTAAATATAGTCTTTCATCTAGAAATGCTTCTTTAATAGGAAAGGTCGTGACATTCTTTTCATGCTCTATCCTAGGCAGGTGGTCTGCGACCACATTCTCACAACCTTTTCTATCCTTAATCTCATAATCAAACTCTTGCAGCAAAAGAATCCATCTATCAGGCGAGGTTTTTAATCCTTCTTACTACTCAAATATCGAATTGCAGCGTGGTCAGTGTGCACTATAACCTTTGTACCAAGCAAATATGGCCTAAATTTATCAAATGCAAACACAACAACAAACATCTCTTTTTCAGTAGTAGTGTAATTTTGCTGAGCACTATCTAGAGTTCTACTTACATAGTATATGGCCCTAAAGAACTTATCACGACGTTGCCCTAAGACTGCTCCAAAAGCATAGTCACTAGCATCACACATGATTTCGAATGACTGACTCCAATCAGGCACAACAATGATAGGTGCAGAAATCAAATTTTCTTTAAGTAAATCAAATGCTAGCAAACAATCTTTGGAAAACACAAATGGAGCATCCTTTTCAAGCAAATTACACAGGGGTTTAGCAATTTTCGAAAAATCTTTTATAAAACGCCTATAAAACCCTGCGTGGCCTAAGAAACTTCGAACTCCCTTAACATTGATGGACAGAGGCAGTTGCTCTATAGCAGAAATTTTGGCCCTATCTACCTCCAAACCTTTCTCAGACACTTTGTGGCCTAAAACTATCTCTTCTTTTACCATAAAATGACATTTTCCCAGTTCAAAACAAGGTTAGTTTCTTGGCATCTTTGTAAAACACGAGAGAGATTATGCAAACAATTATCAAATGAAGAACTGAAAACCGAAAAATCATCCCTAAAGACTTTCATAATCTCTTCTACAAAGTCTGAAAATATGGCCATCATACAACGCTGAAAGGTAGCCGGAGCATTACACAGTCCAAATGGCATACGCCAAAACGCATAAGTACCATAAGGACATGTGAATGATTTTTTTTTCTCTTGGTCCTTAGGCGCAATCGTAATTTGATTATAGCCCAAGTAGCCATCCAGAAAACAATAGTACGGATACCCAACTAGCCTATCAAGCATTTGGTCAATAAAAGGGAGGGGGAAATGATCCTTCCTAGTGGCTTTGTTTAACTTTCTATAATCAATACATACTCGCCACCCAGTGACTGTCCTAGTTGATATTGACTCATTCTTTTCATTTTTTATAACAGTCATCCCCTCTTTCTTAGGTACTACTTGAACAGGACTCACCCAAGGGTTGTTAGATATGACATATATTATTCCTGCGTTTAACAATTTTAACACCTCGACTTTTACCACTTCCTTCATTGTTGGATTTAATCTTCTTTGGTGTTCTACTGTGGGATTAAAGGTATCTTCCATTAAGATTTTATGCATAACAATAGAAGGACTAATACCTTTAATATCACTAATAGACCATCCTAGGGAAGATTTATGCTCTTTCAAAACATCCAACAATTTTTCCTCTTCTACTTTATTTAAATCAACAGATATGATAACAGGGAAAGTAGAATATTCTCCTAAGAAAGCATAACGTAGGTGAGCAGGCAATTGTTTTAATTCAGGGGAAGGGGTGTCAACTTGAGCACAAATATTTAATGATAATTTTTCCTCCCTTCCTAAGGATCTATCAAATTCATCACAAATTAAAGTATTTTCCTGATTAACATCTATTAATTGATCTCCAAACACATCAGACATACTTATTTCATAACGATCAACAGGAGACTCTGACTCTACACATGCATCGATAATAGTGTCAACTGAATCAATTGTAAATCAAGAACTAACCTCCTCTGGGTGTTTTAATGCTTTAAAAAGGTTGAACACTACCTCATCGTCTTCTACTCTGAGAGTCAGGATTCCTTTTTGTACCTCCATCAAAGCGCGAGCGGATGCCAGAAATGGTCTTCCAAGAATGATCGGGACTTCGGGGTCCTCCTCCATGTCTAGCACTACAAAATCTGCAGGGAAAATAAACTTGTCAACTTTAACCAAAACATCCTCTAATATACCTTTTGGGTATGTCATTGAACGATCTGCCAATTGTAGGACAATGGTGGTTGACTTCAATTCTCCCAGATCAAGTTTCCTATAGACACTGAAAGGCATTAGGTTAATACTTGCCCCTAAGTCACACAAAGCTTTTTTAATAAACAAACTACCAATAGTACATGGAAGAGTAAAACTCCCAGGATCTTTCAATTTCAGTGGTAGATGTTTCTGAATTATGGCACTACACTCGGCAGTCATATTCTGAAGGGATAAAAGCCCTACGCAGCGGAAAGAATTATCGAACCTACTCAGAGTCTTAGATTCTAATTGAAATACCAATACAATTTGCAAAAATATTACAACAATAAATCTATATTTAATGGGCTGTACAGTGGCTATAAACATGCTAAAAATTAACTAGATCTAATATAGACGATCCTAGTGATCAAGGATTTCATAGAAAACTTACTTTTGTAGAAAGCCTTGATCAATTCGCCTTTTCTTGCTAATAAGATCGAAAACGCAGCAACCTTCTTGTGCGAACACCACCAATTGGTTACCGTGGTATATCTCTAAGACTTCTTGAAGCAGGAGACTGGTGGGAGTCTTTTGGGAGAGATCTCTGATAGAATGAGAGTCAATGGGATGCCTTTCACCCCACCCCAAGGGTCCTATATATAAGTAAAGGCCAAGACATTTTCCTTATAGGAAAAGGTCTATGAATAAGTTCAAATCTATTATCTAAACAATATCTAATTTTAATAAATAATTAATTAATTCCATAATTAATTAATTACCCAATTAAATATCATATATTTAATCTTTAGGGATTTTATTAAAATTAAAATTAATATGAATCCAATTCATATTAAAATTTATTTGAACTCCTTCAAATATTTTCTCTCAAGAATTAATTTTTGAAATTAATTCAAAACATATATTATAAAGTTTCATAAACTTTATATTATAATGTATCAACATACATTATACGATTCCCCAAATAAATTGAACACTTTTAATTTACAGTTTGTTTTTAATTGCTTCAAGCCTTTTTACGAGCTACCAGTGGGACCTAATGGACCTACAGATCAGAAGCTCCAACGATACGAGACTAATTGGCTAAACTCATTGACCAAGTTAGTCAACATTCGTTAACTGTGGGTCACTCCACTAAAGACCCACAACTGCACTCTTCTCACTGCAGAATATTTTTGTGCCACGGATATCGACCAATAACGGCAAGTTAGTCCTTCACGCGTGTTCGTATCTCCAGCTGGGTCAAATTACCGTTTTACCCCTGAGTTACCTCCTCCTCCTTAAGTACCAGTGCTCCTCTAATGAACAACCTGTTTGTGGTCCAACCATCAAACAGAAAACCCCACTCGGGCCAGTGAGAGGGTAGGGCCCTTTGTTCAAGACCCGGAGACACCACTTAAGGGAACACTCATCTACTTCCTCAAAAGTCGGGAAGGAGTGAATTTCATCTTGTGTGATTATGTTCCCAGCTCCCCACTCGGTCTTGTCCCCAAAATGGTAGGCTTATTAAGTCGGCGTATTGGCCACTCTCACCCATACAAATCAAAGGACAATCCCTCGTGAACAGGAGTCCATAATCCACTCAGGATTCAGAATAAGTTGCCTAGGTCATCCTAATGAAATAGAAACCTAACTAGTTAACGGTGTTACAGCTAGCGGTTAATATTTCGTGGTCCGGTCTTATGCAAACTCATTGCATAGGATACCCCCACTCGCATGTCTATTACATGGACGCTTTGGATCAGTACGTCTGTATCAAATACAAAGCAGGCCGTATCACATAGTGTTACCAGGATAAGGTACCCAACCTTATCCTTGTACTATAGACCTTTTAGGTTGTTACTTGAACATCGATCCCCGTATGTCCCCACATACTAGTTCAAGTTACATAAAAATTGTTGGGTTTTATGCCCTAAAACTCGTAGATAGTAAATGTAACCTTTTACCAAACATTAATAAAATAGTTTATTTTGTTTGTATTTAGTAGATCTTGTCTTATTAACCCTAATCCAATAAACTAAACATCCTAGGCTGATAGTATGAGGCTTGAACTAGTATGTAGGGACATACGGGGATCAATGTTCAAGATTCAACCTAAAGGGTCTATAGTATAGGGATAAGGCTGGGTACCTTATCCTGGTGACACTATGATTATGACCCGATTTGTATTATGATACAAACGCAATGATCCAACGCGTTCATATAGTTGACATGCGAGTGGGGGTATCCTATGCAATGAGTTTGCATAAGACCGGAACGCGAAATAGTTAACCACTAACTGTAACACCGTTAGTTGCCTTGGTTTCTATTTCACTAGGATGACCTAGACAACTCGGTCTCAATCCTGAGTGGATTATGGACTCCTGTTCACGAGGGGTTGTCCTTTGATTTGTACGGGTGAGAGTGGCCAGCACGCCGACTCTATAAGCCTACCATTTTGGGGACAATACCAAGTGGGGAGCTGGGAACATAATCACACAAGATGGAATTCAGTCCTTCCCGACTCTAGGCTATGTAGAGGTGTGTTCCCTTAAGTGGTGTCTCCAGGACTTAAACAATGGGCCCAACCATCTCTATGGCACGAGAGGGACTTCTGTTTGTTGGTTGGACCTCAAAACAGGTTGTTCATTAGAGGAGCACTGGTACTTAAGGACAAAGATGTAAACCAGGGGTAAAACGGTAATTTGACCCAGCTGGGATACGAACACACGTGAAGGACTGACTTGTAGTATTGGTCGATATCCGTGGACACAACAATATTCTGCAGTGAGAAGAGTGCAGCTGTGGGTCTTTAGTGGAGTGACCCACAGTTAACGAATGGAGACTAACTTGGTTAATGAGTTTAAGCCGATTAGTCTCGTATCGTTGGAGCTTCTGATCTGTAGGTCCATTAGGTCCCACTGGTAGCTCGTAAAAAGACTTGAAGCAAACAAATATAAATTGTAAATTTAAAGTGTTCAATTTATTTGGAAAATCATATAATGTATATTGATGCATTATAATATAAAGTTTATGAAACTTTATAATATAATTTTTGAATTAATTTCAAAAATTAATTCATGAGAGAAAAACATTTGAAAGAGTTCAAATAAATTTAATATGAATTGGATTCATATTAATTTTAATTTTAATAAAATTCCTAAGATTAAATATATGATATTTAATTGGGTAATTAATTAATTATGAAATTAATTAATTATTTATTAAAATTAGAGACCTTTTCCTATTAGGAAAAAGGTCTTGGCCTTTACTATATATAGGACCCCTGGGGTGGGGTGAAAGGCATCTCATTGTCTCTCCTTCTCTCAGAGATCTCTCCCAAAAGACTCCCACAAGTCTTCTGCTTCAAGAAGTCTTAGAGATATACCAGTGTAGCCGATTGGTGGTGTTCGCACAAGAGGGTTGGTGCGTTTTCAATCTTATTGGCATGAAAAGGCGAATTGGTTAAGGCTTTCGACAAAAGTAAGTTTTCTATGAAATCCTTGATCACTAGGATCAATCTAGTTGATCATTTAGCATGTTTACAGCCTACATACAACCCATTAAATATAGATTTATTGCTGTAATATTTTGCAAATTGTATTGATATTTCAATTAGAATCTAAGACTCTGAGTAAGTCCTGTTAAATTATCCCTTCAAAAACAACCTTGGATCTTAGTTTATTGGATTTGGGTCAAATTGTGCAATATTTAACAATAACATTTTATTGCAGAAACTTAATAACACTTTATTAAAACAAGTATATAATTTGTTTACATTCACTATCTATGAGTTTTAGGGCATAAAACCCAACAAACTCCCACTTGAACTAAAACTCTTGTTTAGTGGGATGTACAATAATCTATTCGACAGTGGGTGTATAGATACATGTATAAAACATATACAATGTACAAATACAATAAACTAGGGCATCACTATACCCATTACATAATGGTATCACTATACCCATTACATTTCTCCCACTTGCCCTAGATTTCACCTTTGTACATAACTCGTAGACCTAGACCTTCTAGATGACCCTCATACCCTTTAGCCGAGAGAGCCTTCGTGAATTAATCAACAATATTCTATTTAATGTGCTTGCTTGTCTTGGGCTGTAAGGTTATTTTGAATTTTCCACAACACCACTGTATCACTATAAAGTGTGATGGCAAGTTCACATTTGGAACACATTCCAAATCAGTCAAGAACTTTCTAAGCCTTACAGTCTCTATCGCTGCTTCACAAGCAGCTATATTTTCGGCCTATATGGTCAAGACTGTAATTATGCCACACTATGGCTCCTTCGTAAAGTTTGACCATGGATACTGATGTAGATTTCCTCAAATCCTTATCAGTCTTAAAATCCATGTTAGTGTATCTTGTAAGGGTCAAATCCTTAGTCCCATACACGAGCATATAGTTCCTCTTTCTCCTCAGATACTTGAGGATATTCTTAATGATTTTTCAGTGGTCAAAACTTTGATTAGATTGATACTTACTGACAATCCCTATTGCATAGGGCATTCGTCTCATGTCCTCAACTTCTTGAGGTGTCTCAGGAAACAGTTTCTTAGACAAAATAAATTCCACACCTGAAAGGTACTGAACCCTTCTTGGAATTTTGCATCTTATATCTAACTAACATCTTGTAGATATAAGACACTTGAGACAAGGCTAGCTTTTTGTTCTTACGATTCCTAACAATGTGGATTCGAAGAACAAACTTAGCTTCTCCCAAATTTTCATTTGAAAATGAGCTGCTAGCTCATTTTACTAGTCAGTAAGATAACCTACATCGTTCCCAATGACTAGGATATCAATCACATACAACACTGATAAAGCTACTGAACTATTGACGATCTTTAAGACAAGATTCATCAATGTTTGGATCAAAGCCAAAAGATTTGAACACAGTATCACATCTTATATTCCAAGGTCGAATTGCTTAGGTCAATCCATGAATGGATCACTTAAGCTTTGCAAACCCTTTTGCTTTTGACCTTGCTAAATGAACCATTCTGGTTGAGACATGTAGATACTCTTCTCAAGATTACCATTAAAAAAAAATGTAGTCTTGACATCCATTCAAAATGGACAAGAGTTCTAACAGACTTCATCATGACGGCAGGAGATAAGAATTTCTTACAGTCCCCTGCCTCTGTGTATAACCCTTTGCCTTAAGTCTAATCATAAGATTATGTCCCGTTTCTTCTTGTAGATTCACTCGTAATCCATAGGTGTTACCCCAATAGATAGATCTACAAGATTCTAGATGGAATTGAAATCACATATTTTAATTTCGGGTCCATTGCTTTAATCCAATTGGTTCTTGTTAACATCATTCATTGCCTTGCTCTAAGACAATGGGTCCTCAAAGTCATCATCAGGTATGATGACCTGGGCTTCAATTAAGCCCATGTAACGGTCAAATTGTAGAACAGCCCTCCAACTATATTGAGGCACTCTCAACTCTTGAGATATATGTAACTATCCAGTTGTATTGGCCTTATCAACAACTCTTGTTAAAGGTCCAGTATCATCAACAACCCTTGTTGACTTATCAACAACTTTTGTTGATATTTTTGTAGCTTTATTAGTTAATTTACTTAAAACGACCTTACTTTCTGGCTTATTATTTTTCATGTGGTCTTCTTCTAAGAATGTAGCATTTGTCGGTACAAATTCTTTATTCTCTTGTGGATTGAAGAAGTTTTCCACATTTCTCGTTTCCTTGGGGTGGCCTAGGAATAAGTATACTGTTGAACAGTGCTCCAGTTTCTTTTGGGTTAGCCACAAGCACGTGTGTTGGACTCCCCAAAAATAACGTAAACTATTTTTACGCCTTATCCACAATTTAAAAGATGTTTCAAAAAACACTTTTGATGGAACGTTGTTTGAAATATGTACTGTAGTCAACACTGCATGACCCCAAAATGAGTCAGGCAAATGAGCATAACTCATAATGAAACGAACCGTATCCAATAGGGTTCTATTTCTCCTATCTGATACACTGTTTCCTTAAGGTGTTTTAGGGGTAGTTGAGATGTAATTCCATGTTCTATCAAATAGTCTTGGAATCTCAAGTCTGATCTACTCTACACCTCGATCAGATTGAAGTGTTTTTATCATCTCACCTAACAGGTTTCCAACTTCAGTCTCAAACCACTTTGAATTTTTCAAGAGCTTTAGACTTAAGTTGCATTAGGTTGAGATTGATAACGGACAAAAATGTCGCTATTTTAGTCCTAAATTATTAGGCTTTTGAGTACTTTTATTGTGTTTTTATTTAGAAAATCTAATGAAATCTATTATTTTGTCCTAAGGAGCAAATTGTGGAATTTTGGTGAAAAAAGGCCCAAAAATGAGCATATCAAGCCAATCTTCCAAGGATGGGTCAAAGGGGAAGCCCAAAAGTCAACAATCCAAGTGAAAATCAAGAAAAGAAAGGAAAAGGCCCAAGATCAAGCCCAGCCCGCGCAGAGAAGTTCTGGAAGCGTCACAGCGTCGAGACGCTGTCCCATTTCTAGCCGGGCAAGTCGAGTGACGTCACAGCGTCGCGACGCTGTCCCTATTCCGGGCCTATAAAAGGGACCCCTTGGTACCCCATTTTGGCATCAATCATTTCCATCCTTCCTTCCTACCTTCCTTTCCTTTGCTCTCTTTGAGCAATCTCTCAAGGCTTTTTATCCTTTTTGAGAGTCAAGAGTGGGAAATTCTGTGGGGAGCTTGTAGTGAGCACTCTAGGAGGCTCGGAGCGTGTTTTGGAGGGACTCCAAGCGCAAACACGGGTTTCTCGATGGTCACTTTCCTTACTCTTATTTTGCTCCAAATTTTGCTTTTTATTATATACATTGTGGATATTATAACCATATATAGCTAAACCCATTTTGGGGTCTTGAAATGAAAATTCATAGTTAATTGTTATTATTTTTGCCTATCTCTTGCCCATTTATTAATTATTTGTATGAATGTTCGTAATGCTGTATATGATCTGGCCAATTATATATTGATTCAATTCCTAATGGAAACTCGACGGAGAGAAATTAGGATAGATCGTAATCCATGCAACTAGTTTAACTTATCGTAGTGACAACGAGATTAGTTGGTTAGACTTAGATTCCGATAATGAATCAGAGCGTAATGATTAACGAATTTTAATGGCGCTAAAGACACTTAGGTTGTTAATATGAGTTAATTATAATTAGGGGTGACCGACAGGAGAACCTATGTGATTAACGGAGATTCTAGGATTATAATTAGTCGGGCAATGGGATAGGATAACTATAATATTTAATTAGCTATAAATTGATTTTCAAGACCCCGTTTCTCACTCAAAACTCTTTCTCCATATTTTTTTCTTTGATCGATCAATTTAATTTCTTTAATTGTTTTAATTTTTGATTCATTTTAGCATCAAGATTAGGTCCCTAAATAATATTTCTCCCAAGTACCTTTAGTGATCAAGAATTAATTGCTTTGCTGAAATATCGTTACACCTCCCTGTGGATTTGATACTCGGAATACTTCTGTTTTATTATTACTTGCGGCCCGTGCACTTTGTGGTCACCAAGTTTTTTGAGCCGTTGCCGGGGAGGTTAGATTTTTTAAGCAAAATAATTTTTTTTGACATTAAAAAGAACGGGCTAAATATTAATTTTGGTTGTGAATATTTTTTTTTCTTTTATTCTTTTTGGTGAATATTTTTATTTTTATTTTATTTTTATTTTGTTTTTAATCTTGATTAATTTGGGGATTAGTGCATGCGAAGAGATAAGGTGGTTAATTTTTTTCCGCTAGATCTTGAAATTGACAGGACAATTAGAGCTCTTCGTAGAGAAAGAAGATTAACGGAAGCAATGGCCCACCAACAAGACGACGCTCCCAAAGCAATCAGAGATTTTTTGCAGCCCGTTCTCCCAACCGAGAATTCTGGCATTGTTTATGCCCCGATTCAAGCGAACAACTTCGAATTAAAGACGGGACTGATCCAGATGGCGAGAGATAATTCTTTTAAGGGACATCCTTCGGAGGACCCATATTCCCATCTACGATCATTCCTAGAGATATGCGGGACAGTAAAGATGAACGGAGTTCCGGCCGATGCAATCAGATTAAGGTTATTTCCATTCTCCCTCCAAGATAAAGCGAAAGATTGGCTAGAGTAAGTCGAGACAGGAAGCATCAGTACCTGGGACGAGCTTGCTCAGGCATTCCTTACAAAAATTTTCCCGCCTGCAAAGACCACAAAGCTCCGTACAGAGATCAGAACGTTCAGACAATTGGATGATGAGCAATTATATGAGGCATGGGAGAGATATAAAGAGATGCTTAGGAGATGCCCACAGCATGGCTATCCCGATTGGCTTCAAGTACAGTTATTCTATAATGGATTGAATCCTTCTACCAAGACAGTTCTTGATACATCAGCGGGTGGAAGCTTTCTATCCAAGACGGTGACTGAGGCGAAGGATCTTTTGGAGGAGATGGCGGCAACCAGTTACCAATGGCCGACAGAAAGGGGGATAATAGCATAGAAGGCTGGCATATATGAGATCGATGAGTCAAGCTCTCTAAAAGCGCAGATGGCATCGTTGATGAACGCGCTGAACAAGCTAACTTCTTCTGAGGTGGTCAAGTCTATCTCCACCTTAGCAGAAGGATACTCGAAGAAGGAAAATCAAGATGTCGAAGAAGTTCAGTATGTGGGAAATAGAGCATTCACTCAAGGAGTACCGAACTTCTACCATCAAAATCTGCGCAACCATGAGAACTTTTCATATTTGAACACCGAGAATGTGTTACAACCACCACCAGGATTTGCTTCATCAAGTGTTCCAAAAAAGTAAAGCAACTTGGAAGAAATGGTGGCCCTCTTTATCAAGGAGCAAAAAGTTTTGAATGTAAATCTCCAGTTAGCAGTAAATAACCACGACACGGCTCTCAAAAATATGGAATTGCAGATAGGACAGATCGCTTCTGTAGTAAACGCCCTTCAGAAAGGGAAGTTTCCAAGCTACACTGAAACCAATCCTAGAGAACAGTGCAATGTGGTGACACTCAGGAGTGGTAGAAAACTGGAGGACCACTCAGACAAAGAGAGGAAGCTGAAGAAAGAAGAAAAGTTGAGCAAGGATAAAGATGAACGGGCTGAGGCACAAAAAACCTCCTCAGAAAGGTCCCAAAGTCCTCCTAGCTCTTGTGATTTAAATTTTGAATGTGCTAACAATTTTGCAAGAAAAGAAAAGAAAAAGCAGGAAGAAAAGCTGAACGAGGAAGAGATAGTCTTGTGCAACCACCATGATAGAAGGTCGCACATCAGTCAGCCCAAAAGGAGGGGCGAATGTCCTACCTTCGATTACAGGGAGTTACCCTTTCCTCAGAGATTTAAAAATGTTAAACTAGATGAGCAATTTCAAAAATTCCTAGAAATGTTTAGAAAGCTTTCTGTGAATATTCCTTTAGTCGATGCTCTTTATAACATGGCTAATTATGGAAAATTCATGAAAGAGATGATGTCTAGGAAGAAAAGTTTGTCAAAAAAAGAAGTCTTTAGGTTATTTGAGAACAATAGCACCATTGTTGTAGGAAAGATGCCATTAAAACAAAAGGACCCAGGGAGTTTTACTGTTCCATGTGTTATAGGAGAAGTGTCTTTCGATAGGGCTTTGTGTGACTTAGGAGCAAGTATAAATTTAATGCCCTATTCTTTGTATAGGAAGATCGGACTTTCAGGATTGAAAGACACCGATATCACCCTCCAGCTGGCTGACAGATCAATCACCCAACCCATGGGTATTGTGGAGGATGTATTGGTGAAAGTCAACAAATTCATCTTCCCAGTAGACTTCGTGGTGCTCGACATGCAAGAAGACAAAGAAGTGCCCATCATCTTAGGTAGACCTTTCCTAGCCACAGGTAAGGTCGCGATCAGTGTTCACACTGGTAAGTTAACCTTAAATGTGGATGATGAAAAAGTAGTTTTCAGTATTTTTGCACATGACGAGTCTGTATGTAGTTTGCATACCTATTTTTCAATTCGTCCAGAATTATTGACTGATGATGATGAAGAGGTAGACTTTGATCTTGGCTTAGGATTAGGGGAGACACCTATGGATGATGAAGATTTTAATCCTAATGCATTCTTTGATGATCCGTTGTTTGAAAATGAATTTATTGATATTGAAATGCCTGCTTTTGTGAATGAAATTGAAATGCCCGCAATAGATGATCTGCCTGCTTTGAATGTTGAGAATTACTTGATAGATGAAAATATTGAGTCTGATCCTGATATTGCTGAATCTATTGAGTCTGATCCTGACATGGCTGAAGATATAGAATCGGACCCTGAAATTGTTAATAGTTTTGATTTAGGTCCTGATAGTGTTGATAGTATAGAATCTGACCCTGATATAGTTGAATTCTTTGATTTTGATGATGAGTCATATGATAGATTGGTTGAATCCTTTTTGAATACTGAGTCTCATGAATCTCATGAGCATATAGAAAATGCATCTGATGAATGGATAGACATAGTGGATAGGCCATCTTTAGATCCTAGACCAGTTGATTGTTGGGTTTTATGTCCTAAAACTCGTAGATAGTGAATGATTTGTTGGGTTTTATGCCCTAAAACTCGTAGATAGTAAATGTAACACTTTACCGAACATTAATAAAATAGTTTATTTTGTTTGTATTTAGTAGATCTTGTCTTATTAACCCTAATCCAATAAACTAAACATCCTAGGCTGATAGTATGAGGCTTGAACTAATATGTAGGGACATACGAGGATCAATGTTCAAGATTCAGCCTAAAGGGTCTATAGTATAGGGATAAGGCTGGGTACCTTATCCTGGTGACACTATGGATACGACCCACTTTGTATTATGATACAAACGCTATGATCCAATGCGTCCATGTAGTTGACATGTGAGTGGGGGTATCTTATGCAATGAGTTTGCATAAGACCGGACCGCGAAATAGTTAACCACTAACTGTAACACCGTTAGTTGGCTTGGTTTCTATTTCACTAGGATGACCTAGACAACTCAGTCTCAATCCTGAGTGGATTATGGACTCCTGTTCATGAGGAGTTGTCCTTTGATTTGTATGGGTGAGAGTGGCCAGCACGCCGACTCAATAAGCCTACCATTTTGGGGACAATACCGAGTGGGGAGCTGGGAACATAATCACACAAGATGGAATTCACTCCTTCCCGACTCTAGGGTAAGTAGAGGTGTGTTCCCTTAAGTGGTGTCTCCGGGACTTGAACAATGGGCCCAACCCTCTCTATGGCACGAGAGGGACTTCTGTTTGTTGGTTGGACCTCAAACAGGTTGTTCATTAGAGGAGCACTAGGGACTTAAGGACAAAGATGTAAACCAGGGGTAAAACGGTAATTTGACCCAGCTGGGATACGAACACACGTGAAGGACTGACTTGTAGTATTGGTCGATATCCGTGGACACAGAAATATTCTGCAGTGAGAAGAGTGCAGCTGAGGATCTTTAGTGGAATGACCCACAGTTAACGAATGGAGACTAACTTGGTTAATGAGTTTAAGCCGATTAGTCTCGTATCGTTGGAGCTTCTGATCTGTAGGTCCATTAGGTCCCACTGGTAGCTCGTAAAAAGACTTGAAGCAAACAAATATAAATTGTAAATTGAAAGTGTTCAATTTATTTGGGGAATCGTATAATGTATATTGATGCATTATAATATAAAGTTTATGAAACTTTATAATATAATTTTTGAATTAATTTCAAAAATTAATTCTTGAGAGAAAATATTTGAAAAAGTTCAAATAAATTTAATATGAATTGGATTCATTTTAATTTTAATAAAATCCCTAAGATTAAATATATGATATTTAATTGGGTAATTAATTAATCATGGAATTAATTAATTATTTATTAAAATTAGAGACCTTTTCCTATTAGGAAAGAAAATATTTGAAAGAGTTCAAATAAATTTAATATGAATTGGATTCATATTAATTTTAATTTTAATAAAATCCCTAAGATTAAATATGTGATATTTAATTGGGTAATTAATTAATTATGGAATTAATTAATTATTAAAATTAGATATTGTTCAGATAATAGATTTGAACTTATTCCTAGACCTTTTCCTATTAGGAAAAGGTCTTGGCCTTTACCCATATATAGGACCCCTGGGGTGGGGTGAAAGGCATCCCATTGTCTCTCCTTCTCTCAGAGATTTCTCCCAAAAGACTCCCACAAGTCTCTTGCTTCAAGAAGTCTTAGAGATATACCGGTGTAACCGATTGGTGGTGTTCGCACAAGAGGGTTGCTGCGTCTTCAATCTTATTGGCAAGAAAAGGCAAATTGATCAAGGCTTTCTACAAAAGTAAGTTTTCTATGAAATCCTTGATCACTAGGATCAATCTAGTTGATCTTTTAGCATGTTTATAGCCTATGTACAGCCCATTAAATATATATTTATTGCTGTAATATTTTTGCAAATTGTATTGGTATTTCAATTAGAATCTAAGACTCTGAGTAGGTTCGGTAATACTTTCCGCTGCGTGGGGCTTTTATCCCTTCATGATTAACGAATTATACACTTGTATCAATAAAGTGTTATTGAGGTTTATGCAATAAAGTGTTATTGTCATTTTAAGTCTAAAATTGCACAATATAACCCAAATCCAAAAAACTAAGATCCAAGGTTGTTGATATGTAACTTGAACTAGTATGTGGGGACATAACGGGGATCAGTGTTCAAGTAACAACCTAAAAGGTCTATAGTACAGGGATAAGGCTGGGTACCTTATCCTAGTAACACTATGTGATACAGCCCGCTTTGTATTTAATACAGACGTATTGATCCAAGGCGTCCATGTAGGAGACATGCGAGCGGGGGTATCCTATGCAATGAGTTTGCATAAGACCGGACCACGAAATAGTAAACCACTAGATGTAACACCGTTAACTAGTTAGGTTACTGTTTCAATAAGATAACCTAGGTAACTCAATCTTAATCCTGAGTGTGTTATGAACTCCTTCTCACGAGGGATTGTCCTTTGATTAGTATGGGTGAGAGTGGCCTGCACACCGACTCAATAAGCCTACCTTCTTGGGGACAAGACCGAGTGGGGGGCTGGGGACATGACAACACAAGATGGAATTCACTCATTCCCGCTTTTAGGAGAAGTAGATGAGTGTTCCCTTAAGTGGTGACTCCGGGTCTTGAACAAAGGGATCCCGCCCTCTCATTGGCCTGAGAGGGACTTTCTGTTTACTGGTTGGACCATAAACAGGTTGTTCATTAGAGGAGCACTGGTACTTAAGGAGCCAGAGGTAACTTAGGGGTAAAACGGTAATTTGACCCAGTTGAAGTTACGAACACTCGTGAAGGATTGACTTACCGTTATTGGTCAATATCCGTGGACACATAAATATTCTACAGTGAGAAGAGTGCAACTGTGGGTCTTTAGTGGAGTGACCCACAGTTAATGAATATTGGTTAACTCGATTAATGAGTTTAGTCAGTTAACCTCATATCATTGGAGCTTCTGATCTGTAGGTCCATTAGGTCCCCTTGCTAGCTCGTAAAGAGTAATTGGGAACAATTTATCTTGAAAGAATTTGAATAGTTCAAATTCAATATGGGAATCAAGTTAATTGTATAAGATACAATTAATATAATGTATAGTGATACATTATAATATAAAGTTTAATGTGAGTTTAAACTTTATTAGATTAAGAGAATAATATATTTGAAAGAGTTCAAATATATAGCTAATTAAGTATATGATATTTAATTAGTAAATTAATTAATTAATTATGAATTAGTTAATTAAAGTTTAATTAAATGTGATTTAATTAAACTATATCATATGAGAGATATATTAGAATATGATTCTAATATGTAATTAATTAAATATGGATGATATTTAATTAGTTATAATATTAATTAATTTTAAATTAATTAATTGTTCAATTTAATTTAATTAAATGTGATTTAATTAGATTAAAACTATAGATTAATTTTAATGTGAATATGATTCATATTAAAACTATAGGTTATAAGAGGGATGCATATTTGAATATGATTCAAATGTTTGATTAATTAAATATGCGATATTTAATTGGTCAAAGAATTAATTAATTATGTAATTAATTATGTAGTTTAATTAATTTAATTAAATATGATTTAATTAATTTTAATTAAAACTATAGTTTATGTGAGGAATGTGCATTTAATATGATTAAAATGTACATGCAATTAAATATGGAGATATTTAATTGATTGGTTAATATGATTAATTAAATCATATTTAATTAATTGTATTAAATTAATATTTTGATTATTTTAATCAAAATTGATAATCCTCACACCTAATGGACACATGGCGATGTGTGATTGCCTTCCCTCATATCTCACGTTGGAGGGGTCACTTGATATCTCCCTCATTCTGCAGAAAGAAGAGGCACTGTCTCTCTAAATCACTCTCCTCTCTCATTCTCTCTCAATACAGAATACAGAGAAGAAAAATTTCTTCTCTTCATGATTCCCAATCAAGAATTCAGTCCCACAACCGAGTTCCCAAACTCAGAGGATAGCAGGGTAATGTTGTGGTGGTGTCCCAAGATTTCATTTTTGGTCCCTGGCAATCAAGAAGGTGTTCTTGAATTCAGAGTCTTCCACGACGGTAATTTTGCTTAACCTTAAATTGTAGAATTATGAATTCTGTTTTTTTGCCAATGTACTAGTATTTTGTAGAACAAAATTTAAATACGATTCGGTCCAATTGCTTCCGCTGTAACGGAATTGGGAATTCCAATCCTTCATTGATATCATGACGCTGGATGACTCTGTGAATAATTGTTTTGAAAATAGAGATTTAGAAAAAAGATTTGATGCTGTTACATATTTTTTGACTTGTTATTATGACAATCACTTTAGTGATGACGGGCCAGGGGAAAGTTTTTTTTCTCCCCTGTTTGCAGTGTGTAATTCGATACGAGGTTTTCTTCAAAGCCCGGAGGATGACGAGAATTTTTATTTCGAGCCCCCATGAGCGTGCCGAGCCTCGTCTAGCTAAAGACGTTAAAGAAAGCGCTGCTTGGGAGGCAACCCAAGGATTAAAAGTTTAGTTAGTTTGCGGTAAATAATTTTCCTTGCTCCGTGATCCAATTTTGTTTTGCAGGATCACCTTAGCAAGTCCCAAGGCTCCAAAAATCCCATTTTATCGACCCAAAGGAGGAGGATGAATTGCTCCTAATTCAGGGAAGTCTCAGTATCCCTCTTTATGCTTTATTGTTTTTAAACATTGGGGACAATGTTTAATTTAAGTTTGGGGGGGGGGGGGAGGCTTTCGCTGTGTTGAGCATGTTTAAATTCTTTTGGATGCATGAGTAGATAGCTATGATAGCCGAGGATGTGATTTTAGAAGTTTTGGGGAGAATGGTTTACATGTTGTGGAGTCTGGGAGCATAGCAGAAATTGTGAAATTTTAAAATTTTTTGATACTTAGTTTTAATGTCTAAAGCATGCAATAGACTTATCTTATGAAATCTTTGAAAATCTAGATTTTTATTATGATTTTTATAAGTTTGTTGTCACTCCGATAGGCTTAGTTTCTAACAATAGGAGTTCAGGCTTGATTATTTTAGGAACTAGGTAGAAAAAAATGTTATGCCTGCTGAGAGAAAAGCAACAAAAGAGAGAAAAAAGAAATATCTGTTGAAAAGAAAATTTTTGCTTGCATAAAAGAAAAAGACTAGGGGTAAAAAAAGCTACCTACGGTGTGATCAGTTAGGCCAACCAAAGAATAAAATTCGGGTTAAGGGTCCCTGCATCGTAGTGTGAAAGCTAGTACCATTAGATATAAAAATGCAAGTTTGGGGGGGAAGCAAAAGAAAAAGAAAGTGAAAAATATTTGTGAGTTTGGCTTCCCTTTGAAAAAGAAAAATATCAGGCGCCCAAGTTTCTTTGTTTGCATGATAGTAGAACTTCGACCTATTAGGGACTCTTAGCCAGTGTAGGTGGAAAACAAATGGAGAAAGCCATAAGACTAATCTAGGTTAGTAAAAGAATCATTAGATAAGTCTTGAGCATGCTATTCGTTAATCTTAAGTTCAAATTCTTTTAAGATTTCTTCATGAGTATGCGGTGCTTGCTTATTCCACTTGCATGTTTTCCATTTTTGCTTGAGAATTCTAAAATCATTGAGGCTTGAGTGATTCTATTTCATGCATCTTTCGAATTTATTTTGCTCGGGACTAGCAAAAGCTTAAGCTTGGGGGTGTGATAGCAGACAGAAATGTCGCTATTTTAGTCCTAAATTATTAGGCTTTTGAGTACTTTTATTGTGTTTTTATTTAGAAAATCTAATGAAATCTATTATTTTGTCCTAAGAAGCAAATTGTGGAATTTTGGTGAAAATATGCCCAAAAATGAGCATATCAAGCCAATCTTCCAAGGATGGGTCAAACGGGTAGCCCAAAAGTCAACAATCCAAGTGAAAATCAAGAAAAGAAAGGAAAAGGCCCAAGGTCAAGCCCAGCCCGCGCGGAGAAGTTCTAGAAGCGTCACAGCGTCGAGACGCTATGAGGACAGCGTCAAGACTCTGTCCCATTTCTTGCTGGGCAAGTCGAGTGACGTCACAGCGTCGCGACGCTGTGCCCTTAGCGTCGTGACGCTGTCCCTATTCCGGGCCTATAAAAGGGACCCCTTGGTACCCCATTTTGGCATCAATCATTTCCATCCTTCCTTCCTTCCTTCCTTTCCTTTGCTCTCTTTGAGCATTCTCTCAAGGCTTGTTAGCCTTTTTGAGAGTCAAGAGTGAGAAATTTTGTGGGGAGCTTGTAGTGAGCACTCTAGGAGGCTCGGAGCGTGTTTCAGAGGGACTCCAAGCACAAGCGACGGGGTTCTCGACGGTCACTTTCCTTACTCTTATTTTGCTTCAAACTATGCTTTTTATTGTATACATTGTGGATATTATGACCATGTATAGCTAAACCCATTCTGGGGTTTTGCAATGAAAATTCATAGTTAATTGTTATTATTTTTGCCTATCTCTTGCCCATTTATTAATTATTTGTATTGATGTTCGTAATGCTGTATATGATCTGGCCAATTATATATTGATTCGATTCCTAATGGAAACTCGACGGAGAGAAATTAGGATAGATCGTAATCCATTCAACTAGTTTAACTGCTCGTAGTGACAACGGGATTAGTTGGTTAGACTTAGATTCCGATAATGAATCAGAGCGTAATAATTAACGAATTTTAATGGCGCTAAGGACACTTAGGTTGTTAATATGAGTTAATTATAATTAGGGAAGACCGACAGGAGAACCTATGTGATTAACAAAGATTCTAGGATTATAATTAGTCGGGCAATGAGATAGGATAACTATAATATTTAATTAGCTATAAATTGATTTTCAAGACCCCACTTCTCACTCAAATCTCTTTCTCCATATTTTTTTTCTTTGATTGATCAATTTAATTTCTTTAATTGCTTTAATTTTTGATTCATTTTAGCATCAAGATTAGGTCCCTAAATAATATTTCTCCCAAGTACCTTTAGTGATCAAGAATTAATTGCTTTGCTTAAATATCGTTACACCTCCCTGTGGATTCGATACTCGGAATACTTCTGTTTTATTATTACTTGCGGCCCGTGCACTTTGCAGTCATCAGAGATACGCATACTTTGAATAATTATCTATAATATAGATGAATTATTCATGTCCTCCCACTGCTTTAACATATTAGACCACAAGGATCCAAATGTACAAGCTCCAAGGGCTCTTTGGCTCTTTTAGCTCTTTTCCAGTAAAAGATCTATCAGTCATATTGCCCATAAGGCATGACGGAATTGGTATTAGAGAGTGTTCTTCTAACTAACTTAGAAGTATACTCTAGACTAAGCTCCCAATCATATTGAGATAAAAAATAGCCTAACACCTTAAGAACCAAAGAAAGGTATTTCCTTTAGGAGAAAATCTTTGCCTTTCATTTCTATGAGTAGTAGCAGCCTCAAACACCTCAGTGTTCATGACTCTTTTACTGTTGATTATTCTTAAAAACATTTATGTTATTTTTCAGTTCAGCTGAACAAAAGTTAACTCCCTTTCTTGAAATGAATGCGTTAGCAGGGAAAGGTAAAGAGTAACACATTGTTCTAGCCAATAAGATACAGAAATCAAATTTCTTTTGATCTTAGGAATTACATACACATTATCTAATAATATGTATTTGCTCCCACTGGGAAAAATAACTTAACGTTTCCCATTGCTACAGCCAAGGTAACCTCTCTAGTTCAAAACTTTGAGAGTTATCTCAATAGCATCAAATTGTTGCCAGGAATTCATTCCTTTTAATAAGAAGAACAAACGGGATTTGTGACTATGAATCAAGTATTCGGGTAGAATCACCATTCTTCACAAATTACGCTTCCAAGACTAGTAAATCGAATTTACTGTCTTTGGACAAGTCTTCTTTGGCTGAGCAAGGCTCAATGTCACATTCATTAATAACACTTCTTAATGAATTAAACATTTGGGGCATGAGAACATATATCTGTTAAGACTAATCTTAAAATATTCGCCACAAATTAATCGTTTAAGTTTGTTGTATAATCATTGTTCTAGGCGTAAGACTATGCACATATTTAATCATTGAATCGCTGAAATAACAAATTACTTGATTATTTATCGCACTAACCCATTACAAAAGCAATACAAACAATTGCATACAATCCAATCAGTTTAGCAAAAACAAGCAATCATAGAACCCTAAGACTATTGATTTAGTTTTGCAACGAATTTTCAGAGGTTTAGAGCAACAACCACCGAAGGGTGATCAGCTACTCCTTTGAAATGAGACACTTATCAGCTAATTCTAATTCCGGAATAACTCATATTCCTTTAAACATTAGCCACCGTTATTCGGTCAAGGTTTTGTTAACACACTTAACTCATCCTCGTAAGTGTAACCCTCCCACTTTTAGATCTAAGAGGCACGCACCAACAGGCTACCGAAGGGAAAGACAACTGTTGGTAATTAGCCCAAGTGACCTTATCCCTTTCAGGAGTTCACGGTGTTACGAATCCTATGATCAGGCCCTCCGAAGGGATCGTTGCTCTAGGACAACACGCAAGTGGATCATAAGACTCTCACGGTGACCTATGGATGGAGACCGAGGGATACGTTGACACATGTCCCGCTCCCACTTACTATGGGCACTTTCCCCATTCACCTTGTTATTGACCCATGCAAACACTTTCCGAAGGGAGGCCCCACTAAAACGACACAAAGTCGAGCATGAATCTCACGTTGTGAATATAGGGACGTAGGAGTAAAAACTCGATGTAAATCAAGTCTTGATTTTTCCTCCCACTAAAGTGACCTACCGTATGTTTTAGGGTTTATTAACCTAGATAAATCCGGCTAATTCAATTTATCTAAGTCTAATCCTATTATAACTATTATAATGAGAATTTTACTGTAATGTTCTAGGTGAATTATGAAGGATTGGAATTCCGTAATTCCGTAAAGCAGAGGCGTGATTGGGACCGATTCGTAATTAATTTTGTTTAATCTAAAATACCAATACATTGGTAATAATCTTAGAACTATTCTAAATTTATATTAAGGCTAAGCATACAAAAATATTAGATCTAAATCTAATATATATAGTAACAAATTACTTACTCTCGTTGACGACTCAGATTAAATTCACCAACTTCTTGGGAAATAATCACGAACTACTGCGAACACCACCACTATGGCTACACCGGTATGACTCTGAGACTTCTAGAGACAGGAGACTGGTGGGAGTCTAGAGGGAGCCTTGAGGGGAATTCTCTGAGAGTAGGAGAATGAATGAGATGCCTTTCACCCCACCCCAGGGGTCCTATATATAGTAAAGGCCAAGACTTTTTCCTAATAGGAAAAGGTCTCTAATTTTAATAAATAATTAATTAATTCCATAATTAATTAATTACCCAATTAAATATCATATATTTAATCTTCGGGATTTTATTAAAATTAAAATTAATATGAATCTAATTCATATTAAATTTATTTGAACTCTTTCAAATATTTTCTCTCAAGAATTAATTTTGAATTAATTCAAAATTAGATTATAAAGTTTCATAAACTTTATATCATAAGACTGCCTACAGCTGAAGCATAAGGGATCCGTCTCATATCCACAATTTCTTGAGGGTTCTTAGGACACTGTTCCTTAGACAAATGAACACCATGCCTGAAGGGTAGTAAACCCCTCTTGGAATTCTGCATCTTATATCTAGACAACATCTTGTCTATATATGATGTTTGAGACAGAGCTAACGTTCTGTTCTTACGATTCTTGATAATTTGAATCCCTAGAACATACTGAGCTTCACCAAAATCTTTCATTTGGAACTCAGTCGATAGCCATTTTTTAATGTAGCTAGATATTCTACATCATTCCCAATGAGAAGAATATCATCTACATACAACACCAGAAAAGCTACTGAACTGTTGATAATCCTTTTGTAAACACAAGGCCCATCAACGTTCTGGTCAAAACCATGAGATTTGACAACAGTGTCAAACCTTATATTGCAAGATCTAGAAGCTTGCTTCAACCCATAAATGGATCGTCTAAGCTTGCAAACTTTTTGCTCATGACCTTGAGCAATGAATCCCTCTGGTTGAGACATAAAGATGTTCTCATCAAGATTGCCATTCAGAAAGGCAGTCTTGATGTCCATTTGCCAAATCTCATAATCATAAAACGTGGCAATGGACAAGAGAATCCTTATCGACTTTAACATGGCAACTGGGGAGAGGGTTTCCTCATAGTCCACCCCTTCCTTTTGGGTATAACCCTTTGCCACAAGTCGAGCTTTGAAAGTCTGTACTTTCCCAGCTGCGTCTCGTTTTGTCTTGTAGATCCATTTGCACCCTATGGGTTTAACCCCTTTAGGTAGGTCTACAAGATCCCAGACTTGATTGAAGTACATAGACTCCATCTCTAGGTCCATAGCTTTGACCCACTGGTCATGGTCCACATCATTCATTGCCTGTCTAAAGGTCAATGGATCCTCAACTCCATCATCAGGTATGACAACTGGATTTTCTGCTAAACCCAGATAGCGTTCAGGTTGAGTAACAACCCTCCCACTACATCGAGACATTCTCAACTGTTGAGAAGGATGGGCTTGACCAGATGTACTAGGCTCATCTACAACTCTTGTTGCATGTCCAGTCTGTGTACTGGGCTCATCAACAACCCTTGATGAAGGTCCAGCCTCATCAACAACTCTTGTTGATTCATTCGTAGCTTCACTAGAAAATTCACTTAACACCATTTTACTGCGTGGCTTGTGTTCTCGAACGTGGTCTTCTTCTAAGAAAGTAGCATTTGTCGAAACAAAAACTTTATTTTCTTGTGGATCGAAGAAGTATCCACCCCTTGTTTCTTTTGGGTAGCCTATGAATAGGCATAATTTTGAACGTGAATCCAATTTCTTTGGGTTTGCCACTAGCACATGTGCAGGACAACCCCAAATTCTAAAATGACGTAAACTAGCTTTACGCCCTCTCTAGAGCTCAAATGGTGTTTGAGAAATACTCTTTGAGGGAACTACATTCAAAATATAAACTGCAGTCTCTACTGCATAACCCCAAAAAGAACTAGGCAGTTGAGCATAGCTCATCATAGATCGAACCATGTCCAACAAGGTTCTGTTTCTCCTTTCAGATACACCATTCTGTTGAGGTGTACCTGGTGCTGAGAGTTGAGACAAGATTCCATGTTCTATCAAATAGTTCTGGAATTTTAAGTCCAAATACTCTCCACCTCGATCAGATCGAAGTGTTTTAATGGTCTTACCTAACAAGTTCTCAACTTCAGTCCTGTACTCCTTGAACTTTTCAAGGGCTTCAGACTTATGACTCATTAGGTATAAATAACCATACCTTGAATAATCATCTATGAAAGTGATGAAATATTCATACCCTCCTTGAGCTCTTACATTCATTGGACCACAGAGATCCGTATGTACGAGTTCTAAGGGCTCCTTGGCGCTATAACCTTTTCCAGTAAAAGGTCGTTTGGTCATCTTACCTTCGAGACATGACTCACACGGAGGTAAAGTACCATCTTCTAACTGGCTCAGAAGTCCGTTCTTAACCAATCTCCCAATCCTATTGAGATTTATGTGGAAAAGTCTCAAGTGCCAAAGATAGGTACTTTGAGAAACTTTCTGCCTTTTTCGTTGAGTCTCGGCTATTTTAAACATTTCATTGTTCAAAATAGCCTTAGACTCTATTGGTCTTAAAACATACAAATTGTTCTCCATTTTTGCATAACAGATATCAGTACCCCTTTTAGTAACGAAAGCTTCATTCACATAAAAGGACACTGAATATCCTTGTTCTAGCAAACAAGAAACAGAAATCAAATTTCTTTTTATTTTGGGAACTATATATACATTATCTAATAACATATAGTGTTCCCTAGAGAAGAACATTTTAATATCTCCCACTGCTTTAGCTGGAATGAGCTCCCCAGTCCGAACTCTGAGAGTCATTTCCCCAGCATCCAACTGTTGCCAGGAGCTCATTCCCTCTAAGGAAGATCATACGTGATGAGTGGCACCTGAATCAAGGATCCATGCTGTATCATCATTTTCCACTATACACGTTTCAATGACCAATAAATCAAATTTATTTTCATTGAGATGTGCTAAGCAGTCTATGTCATATTGATGACCGCAAAGTGCACGGGTCGCAAGTAATATAAAACGGAAGAATTCAGAGTATCGAATCCACAGGGAGGCGAAGCGAAAATTAAGCAAGCAAAAATCTCTTGAGCACTAAAAATAATTAGGAGAAATAATATTTAGGGGACAGTTCATGCAGTTAAAAAGGATTCAAAAAATCGAAGCAGTTAAAGAAAATAATTTGATCAATTGATAAAAAATAAAAAGCGGAGAAAGAGTTTTCTAATGGGAAGAGGGGTCTTTGAAAATCAATTATTAGCCAAACAGTTGCTATAATTATCCTATCTCATTGCCCAACTAATTATAAACCTAGAATCTCCGTTAATCACATAGGTTCTCCTGTCGGTTTCCCCTAATTGTAATTAATTCAGTTTAACAACCTAAGTGTCCTTAGCGCCATTAAAAATCATTAATTATTACGTTCTGATTCATTTTAGGAATCTAAGTTTAATCAACTAATCCCGGTGTCACGACGGGCAATTAAACTAGTTGCATGGACTATGATCTATCCTAACTCCTCTCCGTCGAGTTTCCATTAAGAATCAAATCATTACACAATTGGCCAGATTGAATAAAGCATTAAGCACATCCATACAAATAATTAGGAAAAAGGGCAAGAGACAGGTAATTATAACAACATTCTGACTATAATTTCATTTCAAGACCCCAATTTGGGGTTTAGCTATACATAGCTAAAATATCCACAACATTTACAATAGAAAGCATAATTAAGAGCATAAAAGGAAAGGAATTGACCGTCGAAGAACCCCTTTGCTGACGCTCAGAGCTCCGCCGAACACTCCTTGAGCCTCCTAGGATGCTCCCCAAAATTCCCCAAATATTTCCCACTAAGAAATCTCTCAAAAAGGCTAGAAAGCGTTGAGAGAAGCTCCAAAGGAGCCAAAGGAGGGAGGAAAGGAAGGAAAGAATGGATGGATTGGTGATTGATTGATGGTAAAATGAGGCACCAAGGGGTGCCTTTTATAGGCCCGGATTGGAGGTAGCGTCGCGACGCTATATTGCACAGCGTCGCGACGCTGCTATGCACGCGTCGTGTTGCCCAAGAAATGGACAGCGTCGCGACGCTGTGCCATTTTCCAGCAATTCCAGCTTCGGTTTGGGCTAATTTTTGGGCCTTCTTTTTACTTCTTTTTGGGCTCTTCCATCATGATTGGCCTCTTTGGATCCCCTTTTGATCCAAGCTTGGATTTGGGCTTCATTAGCTTCATTTTTGGCACTTTTTCTCCCAAAATCACCGACTTTGCTCCTAAGGACAAAATAACAGAATACATTAAATATTTTCATTAATAACACGATTAAAGCACAGAAAAGCCTAATAAATTGGGACTAAAATAGCGACATTTCTGCCCGCTATCACATATTCATCATGAATAATTTCAGATGAATTAGACATGTGGGCTTGAGGACCGTCCTCAGTTAAGACCAATTCCACGCAATTAATGTTTAAGTTCATTTTCTTAGTTGTATTAGAAATAACAGTTTTGTAGTTGGCGTTATTCGAGGCATACAAAGAACGTTTCATGCTGAGAACAAACAAATTAACTTAATAAGTGATGTTGCATTAACCCATTACACAAAATAATCGTATTATTTTAATCCAATCAATTTAGCAAAAGTAATGATCGACCCATAGAGTAAACATTCATTTTGCAACGATACTTCAGAGGTCTAGAACAAAAGCTACCGTAGGACAGTCAGCTACTCCTCCTCTGAATTGAGATAATCTCAACCAATCCATATTCCCAGAATAACTCATATTCCAATAGTTCTTAGCTACCGTTTTCTCGGTCAGGAAATTGTTAACACATTAAAAATTTCCCGTAAGTGTGACCCTCCATTTTTCAGATCTCAAAGGTCAGCCCCAACAATGCTACCGTAGGGAAAGTCAAAGTTGGAAATGGACCTAAGAAACCCTATCCATTTCTGGAGTTTGCGTTGTTCCGACTCCCATGATCAAGCCCTCTGTAGGGTGGTCGCTCCCAGGGCGACTCGCAGGCAGATCATGGGGATCTCACGGTGCAACCTAATGGAGGAGACCGTAGGATACGTTGACACGTGTCCTGCTCCCACTTACTATAAAATACTCCCTCATTCACCTTGATATTAATCCATGCAAACACCATCCGTAGGGGGTCACTCACAGGGTGACTCGAGGCCAAGCATGGACCTCACGTTGTGATCTTTTGAGGACGTGAGAGCAAAACTTGATTTATGAAAATCTTGTTTTGATATATTTCCTCCCACTAAGTATTTTTATAATTTTAGGGTCTATTACTTAGGTAAATTCCGGCTAAGTGAATCTATCTAAGTCTATGCCTGTATATAACTTTTATATATATATAGGTCTTTAATCTAATGTCTTAGGTGAATTAAACTCTTTTAATTAACCAGGCAACATTGCATGCTAACATAACTATGGTTAATTCAACTCAAGTTCCGAGTCAGTTCCCAGGTAGCAGGTGTTCCGTAAACCGTCATCTTAAGTAACTCCAGCCTTAGACAGAACTTCATTGAGAGAGTTCGCTTATAACCATAGTAATGTAAACTCTTTACTCTAAAGATCTAGGTGAATTAAACTCTTTTAATAAACCTAGTGACATTGCATGCTAACATTTAACTATGATTAATTCAACTCCGGTAATCCGGGTTAGTTCCCAAGTTGGAGGTGTTTTGTAAACCGTCATCTTAAGTACCCCCAGGCTTAGACAGAACATAACCGGTGGAGTTCCCTTATAATCATAGTAATGTTTTTACTACTTAGTCAATTAAAACTATTTTTAATACTAAGCAAGACTTAATTCTAATCCTATTAGAATTAACGAGATCTTAGGTCTAATTAATTTTAAACATTTTAAAATTAATTCATTTACCTATGATCCTATGTTTTGCATGCAATCTTTATTATAGGTTGAACGGTTTCTAATCATTAATATTATAACTCTTATAAGTTTTAATGATCATCCCTATAATAAACTTTATATGGTTTAATTAATTAACAATCAAATTCAAATTAATCAATAAACCATAACATTTGCATTTCATGACTTAATATAACAATTATATAAACTATGGATGTGTCATGCTTAATGCAAATTGATTTTCATATTTTCTTAATATAACTCCTTATATCATGCAAATCATGAAAATCACCCAAGCATCCATAAGACATTAAATTAAATATAACTCTTTATATTTAAGCTATGTAATGTCATGCCACATGCTTATTGTATTACATATATTAAACATAACCATTATATTAAATTACTCATGAAATCCATCCATCATGCATTAATATCATACATTATAACTTTTATAATATATAAAAATGCATGATCATTGTCACACCCCCTCCCGGACCACCTGCTAGCTTAGCCCGGAAGATGGCGTGAAGCCAACGGACATCGTCCTCCTCTAACGATACCCGTTGACCCTCCTGAAACGTTGAACCTGATAAACATACTAATCATAGATATAAAATATTCTACATGAAACACAACACAGCGGAATCCCTAGAAACCTTTTAACATACGCGAGGTGCAGCCCTGACATAACTCGGTTTGGAAAATAACCTGATATAGATATCACAACCCAAAAACATATACAAATGGGGTTTATACAACCACGACCTCTAGGACTAAATTGTCCAATCCTTACAAAACATTTACAATATAGACGGACTCAATATACAACTCCACCCACGTACTGGAGCTTGATCTGGAACTTTCAGCAGACGTTGGCAGTGTATCAGGCACCGGGAGCTCGATCTCTACCTAAAAAGTGGGAAAACATTTTGAAAGAATGAGCTACGAAGCCCAGTGAGTGACTAAATTTAAAACTGTAGATTCGAAAATCAGAACACATGATAAAACTTTAAACGTATAAATCTGCTCAACCAAAGCGTTAAACATAAACGTGCAACGATAAAAGCTTTCTTAAAACATCGCAGGTTCGTCATTGAAAATCTAGCAAGGCATATCAAGTACATCAAACGTTTTAACTAACATGACCGATCTACGTTGTGTAGGGTACGCCCAGTACAACCAACGTTTACTAGTCCTACGATGTAGTGGGGCCCGCCCAGCACTCCCATCGTCTTTGTCGTAGTGGGGCCCGCCCAGCACTCACGACAGCATCGTTGTCATGGAGTACACTCAACGTCAACAACGGAATATAACCTGTGTGCACACGGTACCATATAGCCTCGGGCTCAATATCTCAGTCATGTAGTCAATAGAAATCTCAGAAAAATCACATGAAAACGTTTAAACATGCCTGCTTATCGTTATCTTTCGTAAAACTCAAGCTTACTCAGCTTGCTCGTGGAAAAACCGAAAATCTTTAAATAATTCTTGCTAATACACGCTTGGCTTAAAAGGATGTCGTTTCAACTATTTTTCAAAAACTCAATAATCACATGCTCATTTATAAACCTCATTAAAAAATCTAAGCTCATAACTTATGCTTGAAACCGTTCATAGAAATCATGTATCATTCATAGAAAAGCATATAAAACGTCTAAACATGAACAACCGTTGGAAACAATTTTCGAAATTCATTTTGTCACTCACAGTCTTAGCTAGTTTCCTAGTCTGTAGACTCGACCTATTTCCTCTTGGCCTGTCAAACAACCAAAACCGAGCATTAGAACCATAGATAGCTTTGTCTTTCCATGCTCATGAATTTCTAAACAATTGAATTAAGAATCACATTCACATTCTACTTTCCAGATTTTCCAGATTCTATACCCTAACTTCCAATACCCATAACTTCCTCAATACTTAACCAAAATTAATGTACTATACATCAAACTCTTCATTTTTGAACACTCTACAACTTACCTGAAGAAATGAAAACGAGATTCTCAACCAATGGGCCCAGAAACGCCCCGAACACAGACAAGACAGATTCGAGGTTTTCTGCTACCCTTTATCTTCCTCCTGAAATTAAACCTACTTTAAGTCATTTTGGGCTCACGAGTTCTTCATGAAAGTTGTAGGAAATTGAATAATCTTTCCAACCATACTAAATAGAGCTTCTGATTCAACTTGTACACCCCAGAATGCTCAAAACACCAGAGAACACCAGAGATCCTCCTGCTTTGCTCGAAAATCCTATGCTCTGTTTTCCATTCCAAAAACCATTAACTTCTCATACGATTTAGCTCAAGCTTCCTTCATGAAATTTGTTAGAAAAATGAACTAACTTTCACGAAAATCAAACCTCACCTCTTGGTTCCTTCTGTGTAGCTCAATCCGAATCAAAAACCAGAGGTTGACAGGTTGAACTCAGATTCTGCTATGGCTGGCTTTGCATGAGCTTTTCCTATCTTCTTCAACCTTAAAACCACGAAATTCTTCTTCTTCTTCTTCCTTCACTCTCTCCCTCAAGTGCTCTGAAAATTTGGAAGGAAAATGATGAGGAATGTGGCTGGAAGTGGGCTGAAAATGGGTAGGAGTTGGCTTAGGCGGTGGTGGGTTTGTGCTGTCCATTCCCATTTTCTCTTTTTTATTTTTTTTATTTTTTTTTTTATTTTTTTTTTGCTTTTCATTTCCCTTTGTGATTTGTTTCTTTTTTTTTCCATTTTCCTTTTCCTTTTCCTTTTCTTTTATTTTCTTTCTTCTTTTAACTTAGTAAATCCCAACAACTTAAATTCAACTATGAAACCACAATAGATGACAAGAGAAAATGATCCTAGGGAAGTCTCGGGTTTACAATCATGCTTAACCTAAGGTGGGATTTAATCTAAATGACATCCATAAAGCATTTAAATAGCAGTTGAACCGGTTAATTTTGGCCCCTAGGATAAAATAAAGCATAAATTACAATAATTATAACTAAATTCTATCCTAAAAATCCTTCTGCAATTCCAAATACTGGTCTAGACCGCCCGAGCCGACCCGAACCACTTCGAAGCAGCCACGAAAAACACGAACCGAGCAAAATTCCAGCTGAACCGGACCAAATCGATCCCAACCCAGATGAACCTTGTGAACCGGACCGCTTGCTACCTTGGACCGCCTGAAACTCGTCCTTGAGAAACCCTAACGCACGCCACACATCGTGACAGCGTCGCGACGCTGCGGCTTCTCCTCACCGCCTGCGTCTGCGAATCGAGACAGCGTCCGACGCTTGAAGAACAGTGTCGCGACGCTGTTGCGTCTGGAGCACTTTATGGGCAAAAAATAGTGTCTATTCTTCGTCTTTTTCTTCGATTTCAGCCGTGAGTTCAACGTTTTTCATCTCATAAAAAACTTAATCTAGACCCGGACTTACAAAGGACTCGATTTTACATAAAATACTTGAAACACCGGGTCCTTAGATGATCAAATCACATAAAAAACAGTAAAATCTATGACCATAAAATTAACCTAAACAGTCCAATGCAAACCATACATACATTATGCATTAATCAATACCACAAATAGCCAATGCAAATTTTAGAGAAACAAAATTAGATCTACGATCGGATCTGATACCAATTGAAGCGGAAGCGTGATTGGGACCGAGTTGTAATTAATTTTGTTTAATCTAAAATACCAATACATCGACAATAATCTTAGAACTATTCTAAATTTATATTAAGGCTAAGCATACAAAAATATTAGATCTAAATCTAATATATATAGTAACAAATTACTTACTCTCGTTGACGACTCAGATTAAATTCACCAACTTCTTGTGAAATAATCACGAACTACTGCGAACACCACCACTATGGCTACACCGGTATGACTCTGAGACTTCTAGAGGAAGGAGATTGGTGGGAGTCTAGAGGGAGCCTTGAGAGGAATTCTCTGAGAGTAGGAGAATGAATGGGATGCCTTTCACCCCACCCTAGGGGTCCTATATATAGTAAAGGCCAAGACTTTTTCCTAATAGGAAAAGGTCTCTAATTTTAATAAATAATTAATTAATTCCATAGTTAATTAATTACCCAATTAAATATCATATATTTAATCTTAGGAATTTTATTAAAATTAAAATTAATATGAATCCAATTTATATTAAATTTATTTGAACTCTTTCAAATATTTTCTCTCAAGAATTAATTTTGAAATTAATTCAAAATTATATTATAAAGTTTCATAAACTTTATATTATAATGTATCAATATACATTATATGATTTTCCTAAATAAATTGAACACTTTCAATTTACAATTTATACTTAATTGCCTCAAGTCTCTTTACGAGTTACCAGTGGGACCTAATGGACCTACAGATCAGAAGGTCCAACGATACGAGACTAATTGGCTAAACTCATTAACCAAGTTAGTTAACATTCGTTAACTGTGGGTCACTCCACTAAAGGCCCACAGCTGCACTCTTGTCACTGTAGAATATTTTTGTGTCCATGGATATTGACCAATGCAGTAAGTCAATCCTTCACGTGTGTTCGTAACACCAGCTGGGTCAAATTACCGTTTTACCCCTGGGTTACCTCTGGTTCCTTAAGTACCACATATCCCTCTAATGAACAAGTTGTTTAGGGTCCAACCACTAAACAGGAATTCCTCTCGGGCCAGGAGAGGACGGCGTGTCTTTGTTCAAGCCCCGGAATCAGCCCTTAAAGGAACACACATCTACTTTCCCCAATAGGGGAAAAAGTGAATTCCATCTTGTTCTGTTATGTTCCCAGCCCCCATTCGGTCTTGCCCCTGAAATGGTAGGATTATTGAGTCGGCGAACTGGCCACTCTCACCCATACAAATCTAAGGACAATCCCTCCTGAAATGGGTTCATAACAAACTCAGGATTGAGATTGAGTTACCTAGGTCATCCTATTGAAAATAGAAACCTAAACTAGTTAACGGCGTTACATCTAATGGTTACTATTTCGCGGTTCGGTCTTATGCAAACTCATTGCATAGGATACCCCCACCCGCATGTCTCTTACATGGATGCTTTGGATCATTGCATCTGTATCGAATACATGGTGGGCCGTATCACATAGTGTCACCAGGATAAGGTACCCAGCCTTATCCCTATACTATAGACCTTTTAGGTTGTTACTTGGACACCGATCCTCGTATGTCCCCACATACTAGACCAAGTTTCATTTAAACAACCTCGGATCGTAGTTTATTGGATTTAGGGTTTATTAATGCAAACTCGATTATTCAATAACCAAATTACTGAATTACTCAAATAACGCTTTATCGATATCGATTAATTTGTTTCATTTACTATCTACGAGTTTTAGAGCATAAAACCCAACAAATTAAACTCTTTTAACATACCTAGCAACATTTCATGCTAACACATGACTATCGTTATTTCAACTCAAGTTCCGGTTCTGTTCCCAGGTAGCAGGTGTTCCGTAAACCGTTAGCTTAAATACCTCCAGCCTTAGACAGAACTTAACCGGGAGAGTTCCCTTTGAACCATAGTAATGCAAAGTTTTTACTCTAATGATCTAGGTGTATTAAACTCTTTTAATTAACCTAGCGACATTGCATGCTTACATAACTGTGGTTAATTCAACTCAAGTTCTGGGTCAGCTCCCAGGTAGGAGGTGTTCCGTAAACCGTCATCTTAAATACCTACAGCCTTAGACAGAACTTAACAGGTAAAGTTCCCTTATAACCAATAGTTATGTTTGTCCTACTTAGTCATATTAAAACTATTTTAAAACTAAGCAAGACTTAATTCTAATCCTATTATAATTAACGCGATCTTAGGTCTAATTAATTTTCAACATTTTAAAATTAATTCATTTACCTATGATCCTATGTTTGCATACAATCTTTGTTATAGGTTGACGGTTTCTAATCATTAATTTTAAACTACTCAAATTTTAATGATTAGACCTATAATCATGCATACTATAATTTTAAAATAATTAACAATCACATTCAAGTTAATATGATAAAACTATATATATATGATTGCATTGCATGAATTTAATATAACAATTATATTAAACTATGGATGTTTCATGCTCAATGCAACTTTGATTTCCATTATTAATAAATTAACAATTAAATTATTGCCAAAAATGGTAAATCAAAGTAGCATGCTGCAAACAATTTTATTAAATATAACTATTTATATTTAACTAGGTAATTGCATGCATCATGGTTATCATTTTTCATGATTTTAATATAGCTCAACTATATATTAAACAATTCATGAAAATAAACCATGCATTTCAATCCATACATTATAACTAATTATAATATATATAAAATGCATGAGCATGCTTTATAACCTATGGTGGGATTTTAAATCTAAATGACATCCATAAAGCATTTAAATAACATATGAACCGGTTAATTGGCCCCTAGGATAAAATTAAAGCTTAAATTACAATAATAAAGCAAAATTCAATCATATTATAGCCTTCTGCAACTCCTAACCGGACCAAAACCGCTCCAAACGTGCTAAGATCGTCCAAACCGGGTCAAAACCGCTAAAAAATAGGTCAAAAACCGCTTGAACCAGCTGGAAAACCACTGAACCAGTCAAAAACCGCTGCTCAGTCAACGAACTGGTTAGCGAACCGCCTGGAATTCAACGAACCGCGCGTCTGGACAACGAACCACGCAACCGGTCAATTGGGATTTTAAATCTAAATGACATCCATAAAGCATTTAAATAACATATGAACCAGTTAATTGGCCCCTAGGATAAAATTAAAGCTTAAATTACAATAATAAAGCAAAATTCAATCATATTATAGCCTTCTGCAGCTCCGAACCGGACCAAAACAGCTCCAAACGTGCCAAGATCGTCCAAACCGGGTCAAAACCGCTAAAAAATGGGTCAAAAACCGCTTGAACCAGTTGGAAAACCACTGAACCAGTCAAAAACCGCTGCTCAGTCAACGAACCGGTCAGCGAACCGCCCGGAATTCAACGAACCGCTCGTCTGGACAACGAACCACGCAACCGGTCAACGAACCGTTTGACCAAATGTCTAAACCGCGTGCACAAGTGGCTGAATCGGACCACCCGTCTCGTACCGCCCATCTGAGTCGCGTGCATCTGCAAACCGCGCCTGCTGATGCCAGCGACGCGAGCGCCGACGTCAGCCCTCATCTGAAAACCCGCGATTTCGAGATTTTTTTTCCTCGATTTTCTGCACAGTTCCAGCCGCTGTTCTTCGCCGTTTTCCTCCGTTTTTGGCCAAATTTGGTCCCGATCTTCATCGTTCTTCAGCCTATACTAGATCCGGACTTACAGAGACTTGAAATTTACAATTTAAATGACTAGAAAACGCAGGGGCCTTTACATTTGATCAAATCAAAAATTGTAAATCTAAAGCCAATTAACCTCCAGTTCATAGCAAAATTTAAACATTCATAATGCAAATCCCACCATAAACAAATTGCAAATTTCAATTTAAAATCAAGAAAAACAGAGTTGGGTCTGATACCAATTGAAGGGATAAAAGCCCCACGCAGCGGAAAAAATTACCGAACCTACTCAGAGTCTTGATTCTAATTGAAATACCAATACAATTTGCAAAAATATTACTACAATAAAACTATGTTTAATGGGCTGTACAGCAGCTATAAAAATGCTAAAAATTAATTAGATCTAATCTAGACGATCCTAGTGATCAAGGATTTCATAGAAAACTTACTTTTGTAGAAAGCCTTGATCAATTCGCCTTTTCTTGCTAATAAGATCGAAAACGCAGCAACCATCTTGTGGGAACACCACCAATTGGTTACACTGGTATATCTCTAAGACTTTTTGAAGCAGGAGACTGGTGGGAGTCTTTTGGGAGAGATCTCTGAGAGAAGAAGAGTCAATGGGATGCCTTTCACCCCACCCTAGAGGACCTATATATAGGTAAAGGCCAAAACCTTTTCCTAATAGGAAAAGGTCTATGAATAAGTTCAAATCTATTATCTGAACAATATCTAATTTTAATAAATAATTAATTAATTCCACAATTAATTAATTGCCCAATTAAATATCATATATTTAATCTTTAGGGATTTTATTAAAATTAAAATTAATATGAATCCAATTAATATTAAAACTTATTTGAACTCTTTCAAATATTTTCTCTCAAGAATTAATTTTTGAAATTAATTCAAAAATTATATTATAAAGTTTCATAAACTTTATATTATAATGTATCAACATACATTATACGATTCTCCAAATAAATTGAACACTTTCAATTTACAGTTTATATTTAATTGCTTCAAGTATTTTTATGAGCTACCAGTGGGACCTAATAGACCTACAGATTAGAAGCTCCAACGATACGAGACTAATTAGCTAAACTCATTGGCCAAGTTAGTCAACATTCGTTAACTGTGGGTAACTCCACTAAAGACTAGGGGTGTTCAAAATTAAACCGAAACCGACTCGACCGACCGAAACCGACCGAACCGACGTCGGTCGGTCAGTTTTTCGGTAGATTCGGTCGGTTTCGGTTTTGTCAATTGACAAAACCGACTGTCGGTCGGTCGGTTCAACCAAAAAATAAAAAACCGACCGACCGACCGATAATAATATATTTAAAGAAGAAAATCTGTTTTGCCCATTGTACATCATGCACACTGCCCAGTGCATGTCTTTTCAACTCTTTTCAAGGCTTCTTTTTCAAAAAGTAATGATTACTTTTTTAAATTTTTATTATTTTTTTTTCTCCTCTCTCTCTCTTTCCTTTTTGTCTTTTCCCATTCCAACTTTTCTTTCTCTTTCCTCACGTGAACCCTCCCTCCCTCTTCTTTCTTTTTTCTATTCTCTCTTTCTTCTTCATCCCATTTCCTTCTACCCGATTTCTTTCTCCCTCTCTTTTCTCCTTCCCTTTCTTTCTCATTCACTCCTTCTCATTCTCCGGCGTCGGCGGACTTTCGTTCGTTTTTTTTTTCTTCTCTTTTTTCTTATTCTTCCTCACTAATCTCTCTTTCTTCTTCTTTCCCTCTCTTTCTCTTTTTCCTCTTTTTTCTTCCCTTATTTTCTCCTCTTCCCCATGCTTCAAACACTCACAAAAACTTCCAAGAAAAAATCTCATCTCAAAGAAGAAAACCTCATCTCAAGTCACAAAACCGACAAAATCGACCGACCGACCGTGTTTTTGGTCGGTCGGTTTCAGAGAGCGTTCAAAAACTTCCGGCCACCGACCGACCGAAACCGATAGGTCGGTTGTCGGCGTCGGTTTTTGCCCAAAACCGACTCCGACCGACCGACGAACACCCCTACTAAAGACCCACAACTGCACTCTTCTCACTGCAGAATATTTTTGTGTCCACGGATATCGACCAATAACGACAAGTTAGTCTTTCACGAGTGTTCGTATCTTCAGCTGGGTCAAATTACCGTTTTACCCCTGAGTTACGTCTACCTCCTTAAGTACCAGTGCTCTTCTAATGAACAACCTGTTTGTGGTCCAACCATCAAACAAAAAACCCCTCTCGGGCCGGTGAGAGGGTAGGGCCCTTTGTTCAAGACCCGGAGACACCACTTAAAGGAACACTCATCTACTTCCTCAAAAGTCGGGAAGGAGTGAATTCCATCTTGTGTGATTATGTTCCTAGCTCCCCACTCGATCTTGTCCCCAAAATGGTAGGCTTATTGAGTCAGCGTACTGGCCACTCTCACCCATACAAATCAAAGGACAATCCCTCGTGAACAGGAGTCCATAATCCACTCAGGATTCAGAATAAGTTGCCTAGGTCATCCTAGTGAAATAGAAACCTAACTAGTTAACGGTGTTACAGCTAGCGGTTAATATTTCGTTGTCCGGTCTTATGCAAACTCATTGCATAGGATACCCCCACTCGCATGTCTACTACATGGACGCTTTGGATCAGTACATCTGTATCAAATACACAGCGGGCCGTATCACATAGTGTTACCAAGATAAGGTACCCAACCTTATCCCTTGTACTATAGACCTTTTAGGTTGTTACTTGAACATCGATCCTCGTATGTCCCCACATACTAGTTCAAGTTACATAAAAACAACCTCGGATCTTAGTTTATTGGATTTGGGTCAAATTGTGCAATATTTAACAATAACATTTTATTGCAGAAACTTAATAACACTTTATTAAAACAAGTATATAATTTGTTTACATTCACTATCTACGAGTTTTAGGGCATAAAACCCAACATATTCACCATCTCATGATTCTCAAACTTCCTTTTCTTCGATAAAATCTCCTTCATGAATTTGGCATAGTGTGGCATCTGTTCCAAAGCATCAGCAAAAGGAGTGTTAATATGAAGCTGTTTAAAAATGTCAAGAAATTTAGTAAACTCAGCATCCAACTTTTTCTTTTGAAATCTTTAAGGATAAGGAATTTGATTAAGAACTAAAGGAATAGAGTCAGAAGACTTATCTGGCACTGGTGGTGATGTTTATTCCTCTGTTGTGTTCTGATCATCATCCGCATCCAATATCTTCCTAGTGTTGGGCTTTGTTTCTTCTTTCCTTTCAACTTCTTTCAACTGCTTCCCACTCCTTAAAGATATGGTGGGGCATTGCTCTTGTGGGTCCATAGCGAAGACATTAGATAACTTCCCTTGCTGAATTTGATTTATGAATATTGTCATCTGATCGATCTTTGCTTCCATCTTACTAATGACAATATCTTATTTCTCTACCCTGGCTTGTGGTGCGTGTCGGGTTGAAAGGTGGATGTGAGAAAAAGATGATGAATAATAATTAAGATAAATTCAACCCAAGCTGGTGCAAGTATACACTGTTGCACGTAGTAATAAAAACCTTAGAAGTATTCCAAGGGTATCGATCCCACGAGGACTAAATTGGAAACACAGATTTGAAAAAAACTGCTCAAAGATTGCTTAAAGTAGGTAACCAAAGAAATAATTGATGATTGATTTTTGGAAATTAAACAAAACAATAGAATAAAGAAATAACAATAATAAATAAAACGAGGTATTCAATATAGTTTCATCCCAAAGGCAAATAACTTTAATCATAGATTATTCAACTTAAGCCTATTCAATGCATTGGGTCAGATTTAACTTCTATTTGGCCTTGCTCCCAAGAACCGTTAGAAGACTAAGCGAGTACCGTTATGCACATTTCTGTGACTCGACTCCGACATAGATAATTCACGAATGCAATCTATAACCCTATAGTTGTTATAGGGTTCCTTAGGCAGCTTGCCCTATAACACAGAACAATCTCTTTCGAGCCTTTTCTCCTATATCACCTTTATGAGAACCGATATCGTCTGTCCCTTTCAAGATCAAACTCACATAGCATGCAAAGTCTAAGTGATCAATTTAAACTCAATAAGATCAGAATGATAATCAATAAAGAGTGACATGCATTGAATAGAAACTTAAGCAAATAAACACTTTCAAGCTATTGAACCATAAGGGAATTCACCATATTGAACCCCTGAACGAAATTTAGCTAAGCATGGTGGGATAAAGTGCAAATGAACAACTTTCCATTGAAAATAAAATATAAAGAATACAAATGAATGAAGAGTGACAAGTGTTGGAAATAATGGCAGTAGCTAAATACTAGGGTTTTTTCTTTTATCCAATCCTTCTAGAGTTCGCTCGACACTCCACTCTCTCTCTTTTACAAGTGGGAATGGGGTGAAAATCCCTACAAACCCTAAGGTTAGAATTCAGTCTTCTAAGGTTAGAATTCAGTCTTCTAAGAAGGACCTCGGGCATCCCTACTCATGCGCGTCTACTAGGGTTCTGTCACCACCCTCTTCTTCCCAGTGAGTTAAGCTTGAATTTGACTTTGAATCACGAGCTTATATAGTGTGGGGAGTGGTTGAGGAGCCACGAAATAGGTGCTGGTAGGTAGCCCAGTCATTTTCGGGGTCAAAACGGCCAGTTAGGTGCTCAAAAGTCTCGTTCAAAACGACCCGCGACGGACTCGGAATGGCCTCTGTTTTTCCAGAAATGCGGCCGCATTTGATTTTAGCCTTCCTAGAAATGTGGTCGCATTTCTTGGCATTTTCCAACTTTCCTCTATTTTCCTGCACAACACCAAATTGGGTCAAATTCCTATCAAATTGAGTCTTTTTAAGCACAAATAAGCATAATTTGACAAATGTGACTTTCAACTCCCTAATTCATCAACTTTAACATATTTTGAGCTCGAGAATAGTAAAATTGATCAAATATAATCTCTGTTGGGTTTTATGCCCTAAAACTCGTAGATAGTAAATGTAATGATTGACCGAACATAAATAAAGTATTGTTTGATGTTTTTTTTTTCAATAAAGAGTTATTGTCTATATTATGTACATCTTGCGTAAATAACCCTAATCCAATAAACTACACATTCAAGGCTGTAGTATGAATCTTGAACAGTATGTAGAGACATATGGGGATCACTGTTCAAGAAACAACCTAAAAGGTCTATAGTATAGGGATAAGATTGGGTGCCTTATCCTAGCGACACTATGGATACGACCCACTTTGTATTTGATACAAACGCAATGATACAACTCGTTCGTGTAGGGGACATGCGAGTGGGGGTATCCTATGCAATGAGTTTGCATAAGACCGGACCGCGAAATAGTAACCACTAGCTGTAACACCGTTAACTAGTTAGGTTTCTATTTCACTAGGACGACCTAGGCAACTAAGACTGAATCCTGAGTGGATTATGGACTCCTGTTCACGAGGGATTGTCCTTTGATTTGTATGGGTGAGAGTGGCCAGTACGCCGACTCAATAAGCCTACCATTTTGGGGACCAGACCGAGTGGGGAGCTGGAAACATAATCACACAAGATGGAATTCACTCCTTCTTGACTTTAGGGAAGCAGATTAGTGTTCCCTTAAATGGTGTATCCGGGTCTTCAACAAACGGCCCTGCCCTCTCACTGGCTCGAGAGGGGTTTCTGTTTGATGGTTGGACCACAAACAAGTTGTTCATTAGAGGAGCACTGGTACTTAAGGAGGTAGAGGTAACTCAGGGGTAAAACCATAATTTGACCGAGCTGGTGTTACAGACACTCGTGAAGGACTAACTAGCTGTTATTGGTCTATATCCGTGGACACAGAAATATGTCTGCAGTGAGAAGAGTGCAACTGTGAGTCTATAGTGGAGTGAACACACAGTTAACGAATATTGATTAATTTGGTCAATGAGTTTGACCAATTAATCTCACATCGTTGGAGCTTCTGATTTGTAGGTACATTAGGTCCCACTGGTAGCTCGTAAAGAGACTTGAGGCAATTAAGTATAAATTGTAAATTGAAAGTGTTCAATTTATTTAGGGGAATCATATAATGTATATTGATACATTATAATATAAAGTTTATGAAACTTTATAATATAATTTTAAATTAATTTCAAAATTAATTCTTGAGAGAAAATATTTGAAAGATTTCAAATAATTAATATGAATTGGATTCATATTAATATAAATAATTTAATAAAACCCCTAAGATTAAATATATGATATTTAATTGGGCAATTAATTAATTATGGAATTAATTAATTATTTATTAAAATTAGATATGAATAGGATAATAGATTTGATTAGATCTTATTCATGACCTTTTCCTATAAATAGGACCCTTGGGGTGGGGTGAAAGACATCCCATTCATTCTCCTATTCTCAGAGAATTCTCCTAAAGGCTCCCACCAGTCTTCTGCCTCTAGTAGTCTCAGAGTCATACCGGTGTAGCCATAGTGGTAGTGTTCACAATAGTTCGTGATTATTTCACAAGCAGTTGGTGAATTTAATCTGAGTCGTCAACGAGAGTAAGCAACTTGTTACTATATAAATTAGATTCAGATCTAATATTTTTGTATGCATAGCCTTAATATAAATCTAGAATAGTTCTAAGTTTATTGCCAATGTATTGGTATTTTAGATTAAACAAAATTAATTACGAATCGGTCCCAATCACGCTTCTGCTTTACGGAATTACGAAATTCCAATCCCTTCAATCTCCTTCTTTCATCATTCATGGTCCAAAGTCATCATTTTGATCCCGAAATTGGTAAAATTCCCGGTTTTACTTTCTGGACTCGGTTTTCAACAAAATCGACAAAAAAAGACATTAAAGCTCACAATTAACGCACAAAACTAGTAAAAAAATGTAGGAAAAAGATAGCATAATTGCATGTTATCAGTGAGCCAAACCTTTGGCTTGAAAATGTCGGCTTTACCGCGTGTTATCATCGGGTGACCTTCAGGTTGAGGATTTACCGCCATAAGTGAGGGAGAAGGTATTGGCGAAGATGAGGATTCCATCGTCGGGGAAGAGACTGAAGGTGAGGGAGATACGACTTGGGCAGTGGAGTTAGGGCATGTCAAGGGCAACGAGGACACGTGGGTGGGTGTGGGCAGACGGTGAGATGAAAGCAGGTTGGAGAAGTTGGGGTGGGCAAAATCTGTAACGGGAGAAGTTTGGCTTGTTGAGTCGTGTGGTTGGGCCGGAGAGGAGATGGGAGAGTTTAAACGGGTAGGAGATTGTGGTTGGGCTGAAACTGGGCCTAACACGTTTGGACTAATGGCTTGGGCTGCAGCAGCTGGGCTGGAACTTGGAACATTGGACTTATCACCAAAATGAGAGTCTCTAGATCGAGAATTGACGCAAGGCAGCCAGCCGATTGTGGGCTGTGACACTTGGGCAAGTGGCAACAAATTAAAGGAGTCAACACGAAACCTAGAAGCAAACGGGAATTCACCTTCATTAAACAACACATGTCTTGAGATAAAAAAATTTTCCAGAAGTGTGAAGACACTTATGGCCTTTGTGAATTGTATTGGAGCAAGGATAAACATAGTACGAAACTGAATTTTCTGAGTATTAAACAGGCGTAGATATGGGTAACATGCACAACCAAAAATTTTGAGGGATGAAAAATCTATCTTCTTTCTCAGCAAAACTTCTAAAGGAGATTTTCCATTCAGAACATCAGTTGGAAGCCCATTGATAAGGTTTACTGATGTTAAAAACTCATCCCACCAAAAGGTTAACGACATAGCAGCTTGGGCTAATAAAGTTAGACCCGTTTCTACTATGTGTCTATGCTTTCACTCAGCTCGTCCATTCTGTGCTGAAGTATACGAACATGAATACTGAGAAGCAATTCCTTCTTGAGAGCAAAATCGATGCACTTTCACGAACTCATCGCCATTATCTGAGCGTAAAACTTTTATGCAACTGCCAAACTGATTTTTTACTAGATTATAGAAGTGAATGAAGGTAGACATAGTTTCACTTTTTTGCTTCAAGGGATAGATCCATACATATCAACTAAAATCATCTAGAAAATGAACATAATACCGAAAACCATTGGAAGATTCAACTGGAGCGGGTCCCCATAAATCTGTATGAACTAATTCAAAAGGCTTAGCTGCACGTGATTCAGACTTTGGAAAAGGAAGGGCATGGTGCTTACCATATTTGCATGCTTCACAGAATTGAAAACTATCATTAATTTTCACTGGTAGTTTACACTTTTTAATAACATTATCAAGTGTTTTATATGAAGGATGTCCAAGACGACAATGCCAAACACCTTTAGAGTTAACAAAATTTACATCCTCATCTAAACCGTTACTCACATGAGCAGACCATACAACATTATTTGTCGACTCCAACACATTTTTTAAATGTCTCGAAGCACTACCAGTGACTGCTCCTTCAGTTCTAAGCTTGTACAGACCATCTTTAAGAACCCCTGTCACCAGCACTTTGCTCGTATGAATGTCCTTTACAAGGCAAGAATTAACATGGAATACAAGATAAACATCATTGTCTTGAGCTAATTTTGAAACACTCACTAAGTTTTTAGCTATATCAGGCACGCATAACACATTCTGAAGATTAATCGATCCATCTTTAGAAGTCAAAACAGAGTTAGCAACATGAGAGATAAGTAATTTTTTGTCCATTTCCAACAATAACAGATTCCTTACCTCCATATTCAACTGGATGAATGATGTTGTTCTGATTTCCAGTTACATGACTCGAGGCTCCACTATCAACATACCAGTTCGGATCAACTATAGTTTCTGGATTTGCAACGAACGGATTGGAATTTTGTCCGGCTACAAACGCATGAGGATTTGAATTGCCTCCAGATGAGCCCATATTTCCACGGTCACTTATCACGTTTTGATTTCAATTTCTAGCCATTCCATTCCCTTTCTCGTATTCCTTATCGAAGTGGTGATAGCAGACTACTGCCGAATGCCCATTTTTACCACAAACCTGACAAATTGGACGATTATTACCTTGCCATCTGCCTCGACTGCAATTTCGGCCTCCACTTCCTCCTCTCTGGCTCGGACCATTCGAAAATATAAGGCGATTTCCATTGAACTACTGGTTCTGTCTTTGTGCTCCTAAACCTTGATTTTTTGGTGTTAACCATATTCACAGAAACATTGTGGTTAAATGACAAATTATTCTTATAAGAGTTTTGGATCTCTAACTGTTTCTCGAATACAAGCTAGTCAGCTTGTAGTTAAGCCCAGGAAACTCCACTACGTCTTTGAAGAGCAACTCCTATCGGGTTGTATTCTTCATCCAATCCCAACAGAACTTGGGATATTAGTGATCGTGTAGATACCGGACTACCAGCTTGTTCGAGATTGTCGGCATGAGTCTTCATATGACTCTTAAATAATCAGTCATCTTGGAGGACCCCTTTCAGGTTTGTTGAAAAACTTGTCGAAGATAATCTTCTTCTGCTCGTGACTGAACCCCAAAAAGTTCTTGAATAGCCGCCAACAAGTCTTTAGCGTTTTCGTATCCCATAACTTGCATTGCGACCTCCGGGGTCATTGAGTTGTACAACCAGCCAAGAAGCAGCTGATCGACAACTACCAATGACTCATAGAGCGGGTTTACAGTAGTCTCCACGGCAAGTGTTGAACTCAACGCTTTAGTGGCACTGGCTTCGATTACAACAGTCTGTGAGCTTTCAGCTCTTGAACTTGCAGTTTCGGTTGATGATGTATTAATCTTTTCTCAAAATATAGATCAACACTTCAAACATATTAATACATTCCTAGATATTATTAAACGAAATGGTTTAGTAGTATCTCTTCCAAAAATTAAATTATTCCAAACTCAAATCCGATTTTTAGGATTTGATATTCATTTACGCCTAATAAAACCTATTCAAAGGTCAATTGAGTTTGCATGAAATTTTCCTGATCAAATTCCTGATAAAACCCAATTGCAACGATTTCTAGGTTGCCTCAATTATGTATCTGATTTTATTCAAAATCTAAGAACCATTTGCAAACCTCTTTATGACCGATTAAAAAAGAATCCTGAGCCCTGGTCCGATAAGCACACAGAGGCTGTCAAGTCTATCAAAACTTTAGCCAAATCAATTCCCTGTTTAAGCCTTATCAATCAGAAAGCAGACCTCATAGTGGAATCCGACGCATCCGATATCGGATATGGAGGAATCCCGAAACAGTGTGTTGATAACAAAGAATCAATTATCAGATTTCATTCTGGAGTTTGGAATAGTACTCAGAAAAACTATTCAACAGTAAAAAAATGATTTTAGCAATAGTTTTATGTGTTCAAAAGTTTCAAGGAGATTTAATTAATAAGAGTTTTATAATTAAAACGGATTCAAGAGCCTCTAAATTTGTTTTAGAAAAAGATGTAAAAAATCTCGTTTCAAAACAAATCTTTGCAAGGTGGCAAGCTATCTTGTCATGCTTTGATTTTCAAATTTTGCCTATAAAAGGCGTTCAAAACCCCCTTGTTGATTATCTCTCAAGGGAATTTCTTACAAAGAAAACTTCTTCTCTCCCTCTATTGAAAAATGAGTGATCAGCGAGGCAAAGCCTCTTCTTCAAAGGGCAAAAGCCCAGCTTCTTCTTCAAAATCCCCAGCTCTTATGAGCGCGGACGAATATGCAATGGACTTGTGTTTCACTCCAGTGAATCATCCAAGGACCAGAAGTGCTTCGATTCAAATCAGAGATTCAATGGAGTCTTTAACTCCACCACCAAGGTCATTCGCCTCTCTCGTACGGCCTACTGCCGTTACTCCAATGAGACCTACTGTCTCACCTTCTACTCCATCTTCATCTCATCAGGGATCATCAATCCCTACAACCTTTGCTGAAGCTGTTCAGCCTCCCAAAAGATTCATTCCAAAACCTGAAATAAAAAATTATTTCGAAAAATCTCTTCAATTATCTGGTACAAAAATTATGTGGTACAAAAATTATGAGCATTCTTGGTTCATTCAATTTTGCCAAAATGCTTATAAAGTCAAATTTCAATTCTGGTTTATCAAATGGTGGAAAACTTTCGGATCCTCCGAAGAAATCTTTCCAGTTCCTATTCAAGAATCTTTTCATTACTTTTCTCAAACCATTTACAAAAATGCATTCCCTCTTAATATGCGTTTTTGTTTATACTTTCAAATCCCCTGGATTTTCTGCTGGAATTTCCAGACAAACACCTATACTTATTTCAAACAAATTGTTAAGATCCTTCAAATCAAATGGTGGGACAAGTATAAGTTCTCACACGCAGAACTCAAAGCCGTCAAACAAAGGTTCGCCGACAATGGCTACCTTCAAGACCTCTCCAAGAAGAAAAATGCTGAATTTTTGAATTCAAAATCAAAGTTGATAGCTGCTTTGGAGCAAACTACGACCGAGGCAGACTTTCAAAAAATTCTCAACCAAGCCACTTCAATTGCATCTTCATCTTCTCACCATAATTCTGACATTGAAGAAGAAGAAGATGAATATTATCTCAATGATCCGTTCTTAGATTCACAACCCATGTGAGTCTAATGTGAAAAAAAAGGTGTGTGTAAGTTAATCAACTTATGTAAATTAAGAATGTTGTAAATTATAAATTGTAAATTACAAGCAACTCCTCATCAGTACTAAAAGATAATGTCCGACTCTCCTAGACAACGAACATTATGACAACTCGCAGTAAAGGAGTGTTGCGAAGGACTGATGCAGTGTGTGGTCCCAGTAGTAAATCTCGAGATGAGTTGTAAATCCGTTGGTCAGCATGCCTTGCCTTCACGTCTGATAAAGTGAGATGAAATAATATTCGAAGACAATCAGACGAGGACAACAATTATCAACTTTATTAAAGCGACTTTAATAAAGAGATACGACAAAAGATGGTGGAGTTGTGCATGAATAACATTGTGCGTAAATAACATTATGTCAAATATGGGTGCATTTATGTGCATTTATTGTACCCATGTCATTATTGTACCTATGTACCTATGTCATTATGGTATCTTTTGTCTTTATCTTTTTAGAAAATAATTGAGTGTGTAAGAGTGTGCAATTATAGTGTGTTGTACAAGCGTGCAAGATAATAGTTTTTACTTTCTGTATGTCTTGTAATATTTTACTTTTGGTTTAAATATTTTGTTATATCAATCTAGTCAGGGGTCCTGTCTTGTCAGATTGATTCTTATCCTTTAATTTTTCGTTTTCAATTATAATTTCAAATCCGGAGTCTATAAAAGGCTTCGATATTGTAATCAAAGGGCATCAGAAAATTTCGAGCTTTCATTTGAAGTTTGAAACATTTCCACACTCTCCTACTACTATTCTCCCCTTGTAATCGATCCTAATTCTCTTCGCAGTTTACCGAGGAACAATTGGTATTAGAGCCTCTATTCAATAAAATTACCTTCTTTTCTACATATCTCTTACCAGAGCAAAATAAATTTCAATCTATCGTCCAAACTTTGAGAACTCATCAATTAAATCTTGCGTCCGCTAGTCGTCCGCTGGTTGGTAAAGGTTGTGTTCCCGGCAGTAAGTGTAAGTCTGTTGGTAAGCTCCTGTTCCACAGTAACTAGTACTTGATATAATTGCTGCATTTTTAAAGCTTTGAAGAAAGAAAGAAAAATATTTTATTCTATTTTAAAATATGCACAAAAGAAGAGAATCATGTCTAAACTCTTAAAGAAGATGATTAGCTCTAGAGTCAAAGGGAAAGCGATTTCAATTTCCAATGATCATGAAGATCATAAAGGTAATTCAGAATCAAAACTCTCAAGCACAACCAATCGAGAATTGTCAATAGCAAAAATAGAAGACAAACTCCATCAATGGAGCATTCCAAAGGTAGATCCAAAAACAATTTATTATCATAGTACCTTCAATTTTTCTCAAAGAAACTATATTAAAATCTCTGAGAAAAATTTTCCAATCAACAATGATCGTGAAACAATAAACCTTTTTTCAAAAAAACTTATCCTTCAACATCGTGAAGAATTCAACTATCTTCACATAGGATTAGTCCAAATAGCAATCAAACCCCTATTCAAACTCGGTTTAGATATTCCAATTCTTGTCTCTTTAAGAGATAAGAGACATTTAAATTTCTCAAACTCTCTTCTAGGGATTGTCCAATCCAATCTTGAAGGAGGACCTATTTTCTTCAATTGTTATCCAAATTTTACGCTTTCATTAAAGGATCTAAATATCCTATCTTCCCTAATAGTTGACGTTTATTCAAAAAATCTTAATATTCAAGAAGAGACTCATTCTGCTGTAATGATTTTTAGAATCTATTACAAGCTTATGAATACAAACATCTCTCCAAGAGCTTTGAGATTTTCTCCAAAGGGATCCATAGTCCTCTTAGAAGCAAATCTAGATAGATCAGCAATCACTGTTCCCAAAAGTTTATCTTGGGAACAAATCACCAGAAATCCAACATGGAAGCTTACGGAAGCTTTTACCCCACCAAAAAAGAACTCAAATTTAGCTCAAATTGTTGAACATACCGATGGAACGGTAGAAGTTAAATTTTTTGAAGAACCAGAGACTTCAAAAGTTAAGGAGTTTATGTCCTCAAGGCCAAGTACATCTGTAACTTCTTCAGAAATCGATTCCAAGTTCTACTTTGACCGATCCAACTCATTAAGAGTAAAATCAGTCAATATAGAGCAAAATGTGGCAAATGTTCGATATGAAGATCAGCCACAATCACCCACACAGACAGACATAGATAATCGATCTGTGTTTGCCAGTCAATTAAATGTCCTTATCGAAGGATTTTCAATAAATAAAGAGGCCCTGAAAAAGGACTTTCTTTCTCTCAAAAACAAAGCAAGAAGAAAAGCCTTTTTTCAAAATTATGATGAAGACCAAAGATCTGAGATAAGATCCAGATGATATTCATTAATGAAAGAAGTCGAACGAAATATTCCATTTTTTACTTGGATGAAAGAATCCGAAAATGAAATTAATATGCTTCAAGAGTCTTGGAAAACCACTCAAAGAGGAAATATTCATTCTACTCATCCTCCTCTAGAGGAAATTGAGTTTGAAACGATCTATGGAGAAAAGGTCAAAGCTAGTCCATTCAAAAATGTCAGTGAAAATGACGAAAAGAACGTCCCTACTCTTAAGGATATAAAGAATATCCAACTTCAAAACAATTTTTCCAATAAAACCCTTTCTACCATTGCTAATCAAGTAGAAAAGATTGAGGGAAAAATATCAAAACCATCTATTACTTCATTTTCAAATACAGGAATCTTCATACCTCCTATAGATGAGTCAATTCCTTAATTCAAACCCACAGTCATTGACAGCAAGATTAAAATAAGGACCAAAGAAGAAGAAACTTTAGCCTTAATCGAAGAAAAGCTAAACAGTTTTCATATTTCAAAACCATCAACTTCAAAGACAACTCCTACAATCAACGTTATTAATGATTCCATATTGATCAAATCATTCAAAAAACTAGAAATCTTTCTCTAGAAGAAGAGAGAATCGAGCTACCAAACGAAGTCCTAAAAATAGGATCAAAAGCATCTAAACACGCAGTAATGCGAAATTGGTATCCGCTACCTTCCTTCCTGGATGTCCAATTTGAAGAAAAAACACAAATAACTCAAGCCTCTTACGACGGATTAGCCATCCATGAATGGAATGTATCTGGTATATCCGATTATCTTATCCTCAATGTAATCAATGAAATGTTGATTGCCTCAAACGCCTACCGTCAAAGAGGTAAGAGAGACCATGAAATAGCCCAACTGCTTGTTGCAGGATTCACGGGGCAATTAAAACAATGGTGGGATAAATATTTGACAGAAGGTGATCGTCAATATATCTTAACCCACACTACTACTGAAAAGAAAAGACAAACAATCAAACTCGAAGGGCAATTACCTCAAACTGTTGAAAGAGAAGAAAGCATAGAAGACGCTGTAAATACCCTCGTTTATACCATTAGAAATGCCTTTGTAGGTGATCCGACTCAATACCAAGCCAGATCGACTGAAATTCTTTTAAATCTCAAATCTCCAACATTAGGAGATTTTAGATGGTACAAAGACATGTTCCTAAGCAAAGTTCTCATTAGAGCCGATTGCTCTTCTTCCATTTGGAAGGAACAATTCATTAAAGGCCTTCCTAGCTACTTTGCTGAAAGAATCAAAATTGATCTCAATACTAAGTATGACGGAAAAATTCCATGGGATACTCTAACCTATGGAAACTTAACTTCCTTCATAATAAATGAAGGTCTCCGTCTCTGCAATGAATCAAAAATTCAATCCAAGCTTAACAAATCTTTTGGATCCAAACGAGTAGAATTAGGAATTTTCTTCGATCAATATGGATGTGGAAGAGTTCGACCACCATCAACAGTGAGAAAATCATCCATCAAAAGGTATCGAAGATACCAAGACAGAAAAAACCACAGGCCATATAGGCCATTTCAAAGAAAAAATTATAAAAAATCATATAATTCGTACAAAAAACGCCCCTCATACAAAGGAGGAAGTTCAAAAAGAAACATCCAATGTTACAAATGTAGATCTCATGGACATTATGCTAATAAGTGTCCTATGAAAAAGAAGATCAATGAATTAGAAATAGATGACAATACGAAGCAACAATTTCTAAACATCATTCAATCTGATTTTGAAGAATCAATCATATACAGCTCCGATGAAGGTCAAATTCTTGAATTACAAGAAGAAACCGATTCATATTCTAGTAGTGATTATGAAGAAGAAGAAAACGAAGGCAAAAGAGTTTGTTCAGGATGTATATGTGTCCTAACAAAAGATCAAGAAACTCTACTCAATGTTGTTGACAAAATAGACAACGTAGAACTTCAAAAATCAATTTTACATAGCCTTAAAAATTCAATTCTTGAAAAAAGGGAGCAGGAAGAATCAAGTAACTTCCAGCCTTATGAATGGAAGAACGTTGTCAGAAAATTCGAAGAACCAAAACCAGTCACCATTCAAGATCTTCAAGCTGAGATCAATATCCTAAAAATAGAAGTCTCGGAACTCAAAAGAGATACTGATCGAGAAATCTTTCAACTCCGTCAGGAAATATTTCAAATCAAAACGGAAGCAGAAACAGTTCCCAACGAAGAGGAGGAGTCTTTCGTTGGAGCTATTTCGAGCATACGATTCCAAAAATGGTATTCTTTAGTAACTCTAAAGATCCATGATTTTACAATTACGCTCCATGCACTAATTGATTCAGGTGCCGATCAAAAATGTATCCGAGAAGGATTAATACCTTCGATATACTTCGAAAAAACTTCTGAAACCCTTCGTGGTGCTAATAATAATCAACTCATGATCAATTACAAATTATCAAAAGTCCATGTTTGCGATGAAGGAGTTTGTTTCGCCAATTCATTCCTCTTAGTCAAGGACTTAGGTCAAGAATTGATCCTAGGTACTCCATTCCTTACTCAACTTTACCCAATAACAATATCAGAGGAAGGTATAATCTCTGATGTTTTGGGGCAAGAAATTATATTCAAATTTAAAAGTCCTATAACTCGCCAAAAAATCCATAACTTACAACAAAACACAGTTCAAAATTCTATTAATATCATAGAAAGCAAACAAAAACAAATCCAATTTTTAAAAGAAGAACTTTCTTACAAAAAAATTGATGAAGAATTAAAAAAGAAATCATTACAAGACAAAATATCCCATTTCAAGACAAGATTAGAAAAAGAAGTTTGTTCAAATTTTCCAAATGCTTTTTGGAAAAGAAAACAACATATTGTCAATCTCCCCTATATCAAAGATTTCAATGAAGAAAAAATTCCAACAAAGGCTAGGCCAATTCAAAGGAATTCTGAATTATTAACCCATTGCAAAAAAAGAAATTGATGATCTTTTGAAGAAAGGTCTCATTCGCCCGTCCAAAAGCCCTTGGTCTTGCGCGGCTTTCTATGTCAACAATCAAGTAGAGAAAGAACGAGGAGTTCCAAGGTTAGTCATAAACTACAAACCTTTAAACAAAGTTTTGGAATGGATTAGATATCCAATTCCTAATAAACAAGATTTACTCAAAAGAATTTCCAATTCAAAAATATTTTCAAAATTTGATATGAAGTCGGGATTTTGGCAAATCCAGATTTCGAAAAAAGACCGATACAAAACTGCTTTCACCGTCCCTTTTGGACAATATGAAGGGAACCTTATCCCATTTGGTTTAAAAAATGATCCATCAGAATTTCAAAAAATTATGAATGATATTTCCAATCCTTTTCAGGAATTTTCAATTGTTTATATTGATGATGTATTAATCTTTTCTCAAAATATAGATCAACACTTCAAACATCTTTATACATTCCTAGATATTATTAAACGAAATGGTTTAGTAGTATCTCTTCCAAAAATTAAATTATTCCAAACTCAAATCCGATTTTTAGGATTTGATATTCATTTAGACTTAATAAAACCTATTCAAAGGTCAATTGAGTTTGCATGAAATTTTCCTGATCAAATTCCTGATCAAACCCAATTGCAACGATTTCTAGGTTGCCTCAATTATGTATCTGATTTTATTCAAAATCTAAGAACCATTTGCAAACCTCTTTATGACCGATTAAAAAAGAATCCTGAGCCCTGGTCCGATAAGCACACAGAGGCTGTCAAGTCTATCAAAACTTTAGTCAAATCAATTCCCTATTTAAGCCTTATCAATCCAAAAGCAGACCTCATAGTGGAATCCGACGCATCCGATATCGGATATGGAGGAATCCTGAAACAGTGTGTTGATAACAAAGAATCAATTATTAGATTTCATTCTGGAGTTTGGAATAGTACTCAAAAAAACTATTCAACAGTCAAAAAAGAGATTTTAGCAATAGTTTTATGTGTTCAAAAGTTTCAAGGAGATTTAATTAATAAGAGTTTTATAATTAAAACGGATTCAAGAGCCTCTAAATTTGTTTTAGAAAAAGATGGAAAAAATCTCGTTTCAAAACAAATCTTTGCAAGGTAGCAAGCTACCTTGTCATGCTTTGATTTTCAAATTTTGCATATAAAAGGCGTTCAAAACCCCCTTGCTGACTATCTCTCAAGGGAATACCTTACAAAGAAAACGTCTTCTCTCTCTCTCTTAAAAAATGAGTGATCAGCGAGACAAAGCCTCTTCTTCAAAGGGCAAAAGCCCAGCTTCTTCTTCCAAGTCCCCAGCTCCTATGAGCGCGGACGAATATGCAATGGACTTGGGTTTCACTCTAGTGAATCGCCCAAGGACCAGAAGTGCTTCGATTCAAATCAGAGATTCAATGGAGTCTTTAACTCCACCACCGAGGCCATCCGCCTCTCTCGTACGACCTACTGCTGTTACTCCAATGAGACCTACTGTCTCACCTTCTACTCCATCTTCATCTCATCAGGGATCATCAGTCCCTACAACCTTTGTTGAAGCTGTTCAGCCTCCCAAAAGATTCATTCCAAAACCTGAAATAAAAAATTATTTCGAAAAATCTCTTCAATTATCTGAACCAATAGTTGAACCCCAATTTGATGGGAGTTCAATTGTTGAAATTATTCAAAATATTTATCCTCAAGGATTCTACTTCATCCCAGAATCCTTAATCAAAACAAGAAAATATTACAAATTTTTTCTTGTTGATTCAAAATCTGTCGAGATAACCCATATCCCCGACAGAAATGATCCTTCAAAAATAGCTTATTCTAAGCTAAAAATAAAAAAGGTCATCAATCCGACCCATTGGAATCAAAATATGCTTACAGAAAGGATACTCTCCAAACCATTCAATCCAGAAACTTACTCGTATTGGAATTACATTGAAGCCTGGTACAACGTTATGTGGTACAAAAATTATGAGCATTCTTGGTTCATTCAATTTTGCCAAAATGCTTATAAAGTCAAATTTCCATTCTGGTTTATCAAATGGTGGAAAACTTTCGGATCTTCCGAAGAAATCTTTCCAGTTCCTATTTAAGAATCTTTTCATTCTTTTCTCAAACCACTTACAAAAATGCATTCCCTCTTAATATGCGTTTTTGTTTATATTTTCAAATCCCCTGGATTTTCTGTTGGAATTTCCAGACAAATACCTATACTTATTTCAAACAAATTGTTAAGATCCTTCAAATCAAATGGTGGGACAAGTATAAGTTCTCACACGCAGAACTCAAAGCCGTCAAACAATGGTTCGCCGACAATGGCTACCTTCAAGACCTCTCCAAGAAGAAAAATGCTGAATTTTTGAATTCAAAATCAAAGTTGATAGCTGCTTTGGCGCAAACTACGACCGAGGCAGACTATCAAAAAATTCTCAACCAAGCCACTTCAATTGCATCTTCATCTTCTCACCATAATTCTGACATTGAAGAAGAAGATGAATATGATCTTAATGATCATTTCTAAGATTCACAACCCATGTGAGTCTAATGTAAAAAAAAAAAAAAAAGTGTGTGTGTAAATTAATCAACTTATGTAAATTAAGAATGTTGTAAATTACAAGCAACTCCTCATCAGTACTAAAAGATAATGTCCGACTCTCCTAGACAACGATCATTATGACAACTCGCAGTAAAGGACTGTTGCGAAGGACTGATGCGGTGTGTTGTCCCGGTAGTAAATCTCGAGATGAGTAGTAAATCCGTTGGTCAGCATGCCTTGCCTTCACGCCTGATAAAGTGAGATGAAATAATATTCGAAGACAATCAGACGAGGACAACAATTATCAACTTTATTAAAGCGACTTTAATAAAGAGATACGACAAAAGATGGTGGAGTTGTGCATGAATAACATTGTGCGTAAATAACATTATGTCAAATATGTGTGCATTTATGTGCATTTATTGTACCCATGTCATTATTGTACCTATGTACCTATGTCATTATGGTATCTTTTGTCTTATCTTTTTAGAAAATAATTGAGTGTGTAAGAGTGTGCAATTATAGTGTGTTGTACAAGCGTGCAAGATAATAGTTTTTACTTTCCGTATGTCTTGTAATCTTTTACTTTTGTTTTAAATATTTTGTTATATCAATCCAGTCAGGGGTCCTGTACTGTAAGATTGATTCTTATCCTTTAATTTTTCGTTTTCAACTGTAATTTCAAATCCAGAGTCTATAAAAGGCTTCGATATTGTAATCAAAGGGCATCGGAAAATTTCGAGCTTTCATTTGAAGTTTGAAACATTTCCACGCTCTCCTACTACTATTCTCCCCTTGTAATCGATCCTAATTAATTCTGTTAAAGGATTTTTCTAGAGTCTTGAGATATATCCTCTGCTTCTTTTAGATTTTCTTCTTGACCCAATTTACCAAAACGGTGCATTTGGATTCTAGCCTTAATAGGATGTATGGCATGGTCACTTATAAGTCTAGTGAACTCTAACTTTTACCATAAACTTTTAATTAAATTATAAATATATTATTACAAGATAAGTAGAAAGTAAAAATCTAAGAGTTTAACTTCATTTGTTTTATCTTGGTCAAACACGGTACATAGAGAATAGAAAGAGCGTTACTCTGCCCTTAAGTTTATTCCAATCATAGTCATAGATGTTTTCTTAACCTAATTTTTAGGGTTTTCACCAAGGCTCACTTGGAGTTAATGTGGATGATATGAAGAGCCGAAAGATTCATTTTAAGCCATCTTGGTCATGCATGCAAAGAGGAGCGTGATGGATAGATTATTTCATATTCCAATAGCCTTCATTCTTAAGTTTACTAGGTGTCGTCTTTCGATTTATTTTCCAAGAGAGTCTAAAGAAACCTGAAAATTCCTTCTTTGCACCTTCCTTAATGTTGCAAATCACATCTTCGAGGGAGAATTAGTTTGTTTTCCAAGTTGGTTCAAGTTGTTTTCTTGGATTTTACTGGATCGTTCAACGGTCGCATCAAATTGGTAAGATATTAGTCATCTTTTAATCTACTTTGTAGTGAATCTTTTCCTAGCATTTTATTAGGACCTAAACATGCTTATACTCATTTTTCTAAGGTTTTCAACCTCATTTCTAGCTCCTTAGTTGCTGGAATGTGGGCACATTTTATCTTTACGGTAGAAAGGAAATCGCACCAACTCCTTTTCAAATTCTTTTAGGGGTTACTATTAGCAAAATTAGGTGTTTTTTTTAGGTGCTAGTTAGATCTAAATATCTTGATTTTGAGACTGGAAAACATAATTAAAAAATGTCCCAAAACAGTCCCTAGAGTTGCTTTAAAACGGTGTTCTAAGAAGCACAGACACGGACACGAGACATGAATACGATACGACATATGGACATGGTGACACGCCATTTTTTAAAATTAAGCATGTTTGAAACTGACCTAACCTCTTCTAGGTTGAGTCCCCCTTGATATGTTAGGTAAGTTTGAAACAGTCCCTAGAGTTGATTAATGATATTTTAACTAAAAAGAAGAGGTTAGGTGAGTTTGAAACTGTATCTCTTACTGAAGAATGTAGTGTTATTCTTAAGAATGAGCTACCAACCAAGGCTAAGGATCCAGTGTCATTTACTATTCCTGTCTCAATACGTGGAAAAGAGTTAGGTAGAGCATTTTGTGATTTAGGCGCAAGCATTAACCTTATGCCTCTTTCGGTCTATCGAAAGCTAGGTATTGGTGAAGCTAGGCCAACCACAGTCACACTCCAACTAGCTGATAGGTCTATCACATATCCAGAGGGTAAAATTGAGGATGTCTTAGTGAAAGTAGATAAATTCACATTTCCTGTTGACTTCATTATCTTAGATTATGAGGCAAATAAAGATGTCCCAATTATTCTTCGTCGTCCATTTTTGGCTACTGGTAGAGCATTGATAGATGTTCAAAAATGGGAATTAACAATGAGGGTTTATAATGAGGAAGTGAAGTTTAATGTTTTTAAGGCCATGAAGTATCCAGACGAAGTGGAAGATTGTTCTTTCATTAGGATTCTGGAGAACACAATTATTGAGACAACAATGGAGGATTTGGCAGACAAGCATTTGGAAAACCAAGGAGAGGTTAGTGTTGAGGATTTAGAAGTTTGTTCTTTAGAAAGAAAAAGTGAAAGAGAAGTGTTTAGGTGTGAGGATGTTTTTGAGTTTTTAGATTTGAATGAAAGAAAGGCTCCTCCTATTAAGTCATCCCTGATTGAGGCACCCACTTTAGATTTGAAGCCCTTGCCGGATCATCTAAAGTATGTGTATCTTGAGGAGGGTGAGACGTTGCCCATTATTGTTGCATCAGATTTAATGTTGGAGGATGAAGAGACCTTAATAAAGTTGCTGCAGCAATATCGCAAAGCAATAGGTTGGACATTGGCTGACATTCAGGGAATTAGCCCGTCTTTCTATATGCATAAAATCACTCTAGAGGAGGGATCCTTTAGGAGTATTGAGCAATAGAGAAGGCTTAACCCTGTAATGAAAGAAGTTGTTAAGAATGAGGTGATTAAATGGTTGGATGTTGGGATTATCTATCCAATTGCAGATAGCAATTGGGTAATCCCTGTCCAATGTGTTCCTAAGAAAGGAGGTGTCAGAGTAGTGTCTAATAAGGACAATGAGTTGATCCCAACCAGGACAGTAATTGGCTGGAGGGTTTGCATGGATTATAGGAGGCTTAACAAAGCCACCCATAAGGACCATTTCCCTCTTGTTGGGTTTTATGCCCTTAAACTTGTAGATAGTAAATGAAACAAATTAATCGATCTCAATAAAACGTTATTTGAGTAATTCAGTAATTTGGTTATTGAATAATCGAGTTTGCATTAATAAATCCTAAATCCAATAAACTAAGATCCAAGGTTGTTTAAATGAAACTTGGACTAGTATGTGGGGACATACGGGGATCGGTGTCCAAGTAACAACCTAAAAGGTCTATAGTATAGGGATAAGGCTGGGTACCTTATCCTAGTGACACCATGTCATACGACCCACCTTGTTACTCTGGGTATAACCAGATTACCATTGCTCCTGGGGATCAGGACAAAACCACTTTCACCTGCCCTTATGGGACGCTTGCCTTTAGGTGAATGCCTTTTGGCCTTTGTAATGCCCCAACAACATTTCAGCGGTGTATGTTAGCAATTTTTTCTGATATGATTGAGTCCACTGTTGAAGTATTTATGGACGATTTTTCAGTTTTTGGAGGGTCTTTTCAGCATTGTTTGAATAATTTAGGGAAGGTGTTAAAGAGATGTGAGGATACCCATGTAGTTCTTTAGTGGGAAAAATGCCACTTCATGGTAAAGGAGGGCATAGTGTTAGGTCATAAGATTTCAAAGAAAGGTCTAGAAGTTGATCGAGCAAAAATAAAGGTTATTGAGAGATTAGAACCACCGAATTCAGTTAAAGGGATTCGAAGTTTTTTAGGTCATGCTCGATTTTATAGAAGGTTCATAAAGGATTTTTCCAAAATTAGTAAACCTCTTTGTAACTTGTTGTGTGCTGATAGTGTTTTTGACTTTAATGCAGACTGTAGGAAGGCTTTTGAGACTTTAAAGGCTGCTTTAATCTCAGCCCCCATTCTTTGTGCACCTAATTGGAGCTTACCATTTGAGGTAATGTGTGATGCGAGTGATGTTGCAGTAGGTGCAATGCTGGGACAAAAGCAGGGCAAATTTATCCATCCTATCTATTATGCAAGCAGGATTTGGAATGAGGCACAAATCAACTACACAACTACTGAAAAAGAGTTGTTAGCGGTTGTATTTGCCTTTGAGAAATTTCGCCCATATTTGGTTGGAACCAAAGTCACGGTTTTCACAGATCATGCAGCAATAAGGTACTTAATGACTAAAAAAGATGCAAAGCCTAGATTGATTCGTTGGGTCTTGTCATTGCAGGAATTCGACATGGAGATAAAGGACAAGAAGGGATCAGAGAATGTTATTGCAGATCATTTTTCTCGTCTTGATCCAACATCATCTTTGTCAGAGCAATCTGTCATTTCAGACTCTTTTCCAGATGAACAGCTCTTTGCTGTTAATGCAAAGGTAGTCAAGGATATCCCTTAGTATGCTGATATAGCCAACTTTTTGGTAAAAGGAGTCACTCCTATTGACATGGATTGGAGGTAGATGAAAATGTTTAAGCATGATGCAAAATTTTTCTATTGGGATGACCCATTTATGTATAAGCAATGCTCTGATGGTATTATTCGAAGATGTGTTTCAGGTGATGAAGCAAAGGAAATCCATGAGCAATGTCATTCTTCGCCATATAGAAGTCATTTCAGCGGTCAGAGGACAGCTATGAGGATTTTGCAATGTGGATTCTTCTGGTCTTCCTTATTTAAGGATGCCCATTGGTTCTACAAGCAATGTGATGCTTGCCAAAGGAGAGGAAATTTAGAGCCTAGAGATGAAATGTCTCTTACTTACATTTTAGAATTAGAATTATTCGATGTATGGGGTATTGATTTTATGGGGTCATTTCCCCTTCTAATGGTAATGTTTTTATCTTATTGGCAGTTGATTACGTGTCCAAGTGGGTGGAGGCCATTGCATGCCATCAGAATGATGCCAAGACAGTGTCAAGGTTTCTACAATCGCACATTTTTGCGCGGTTTGGGACACCTAGAGCTTTAGTGAGTGATGAGGGTACACACTTTGTGAATAATGTGTTAACCAAGCTTTTAGCTATGTATGAAATTAAGCATAGGATAGCTACCCCTTATCACCCACAAGCAAATGGTCAAGCTGAAGTTAGTAATAGGGAAATTAAATCTATTCTAGAGAAAGTAGTCCATCTATCTAGGAAAGATTGGTCTTTTCGGTTAGATGAGGCTCTTTGGGCTTATAGGACAACCTATAAGACTCCTCTAGGTATGTCTCCCTATAGGTTAGTGTATGGGAAAGCTTGTCATTTACCGTTAGAGCTTGAGCATAAAACGTTTTGGGCTTTAAAGAAATTGAACTTTGATTTGAGTCGTGCAAGTGCAATAAGAATGCTGCAGCTTAATGAATTAGAGGAATTTCGCCAGTTTTCTTATGAAAATGCAAAAATATATAAGGAGAAGACTAAGCGGTGGCATGATAAGAAGATAAAACCTAAAGAATTTGTTAAGGGCCAAAGAGTTTTGTTATACAGCTCTAGATTGAAGTTGTTCCCTCGAAAATTAAAATCTAAATGGTTTGGGCCATTTGTTGTGATTGAAGTTTTTCCTCATGGAGCAATTACTTTGAAAGATGAAAAGGATGGGAGAGTGTTCAAGGTTAATGGACAGCGAGTGAAGCATTACTGGGGAGAGGAATTCCATTCGAAATATCCTTCCCTAAAATTGGTTGATGAATAAGCGTGCGAGAGTTTTGCGGGAGCAGTTCTTATTGCAATATTTTTAGCTCCCAGTGTTGTTACGATTTTATTCTATGGAAGACTTTAGCTCATAAGGAAGACTTTTCTTCTATGGAAGCGGATCACACATCACTCTCCTCCTCTTGTGGATGCAATCTCCATAGGGATTTTTCTAGAGCTAAATTCATGGCTCTATTATCCTCAATATAATCTTCAAGTAGGCTCTAAGGGAGATGTTTCTTCTAAAGAGGGATAGCTTGAATAGAAAAAATTGGACGATGGTGTTGGTTCTTCAGGCTCAGATTCCCTAAAGGGCCACCCTAAACTATTACAAGCCATTTAATTCAATCAACAATATTCAGGCTCTCAATCAGACTTAAACACCAACTAATAGCACAACAAGAACAATGGATCAGGACTCAAATAAAAACAAAAACAAAGAAAGCAAAATAAAACCTCTAAATTAAAACAAGCCATTTCTTCACAATATTAAATGAATGAAATTGGCCAATCCCCGACAACGACGCCAAAAATTTGGTGCGAGCACCGCAAAGCGCACGGGTCAAGTAATATAGTGATTTTGAGTATGGAGTATCGTCTCCACAGGGATTGGATTTATTCACTTAATTACTGCGAATAATCTTGGTTAGTTTTAGTTAGAGAACAAAATCTAATGTTGAAAGAGAATAACAAAAAGCTAATCTAGAAAGAAAAATATAAATGGAGACTCAATCGGTCTCCTCCTATTCTCATGCCCTTTAATGAATAATCTCCTTTCGGTTTCCTCCTTATTTACTAAGCATGGCATTACGACCCTTCATTATCAACCTCTAACATCTATTTAATTTATCCCGCTATCACTCAGGTAAATAAACATTAGTCATGCATTCAATTCTGGTCTAAGCTTCTCTCCGTTGAGTTTCTACTTAGAGAGCGATTCATTTAATCAGTGATCAGGTGATTAAAAGCATTAAGGATAAAATGCACAAATGAATGATAATGACAATCAAACCAAATCAATTTATCAATTATGCAAAGGTTCAACAAACCAAATCATACTCATAGAATTTAGGAATTAACTTCTCATAATCACTAAACATCCAATAATTCCTAATCACAACTATTCTAGAAACTAAAACATAAAGGAAAAGGGAGAGAAATGCTTATAATTGTGTCGATCTCCTCGATCCCATGGCGACCTCCATCGATCTCGAGCTCCCAAGATCTTCAACAAGGCTCCAAGTCTTCTCCCAAAACCCCCAATTTTAGTGTAGAATCGAGAATAGGGTGAAAACCTTCAAATTGGCTCCCCAAACAAGGCTGAAAAATGATCAATTTATAGATGTCCAGTCGCGCCAGTGTCGAGACGCTGATGTTATAGCGTCTCGATGCCGTGACGTAACAAACTTAAATGCCCAAGTCGCGTCAACGTCTCGACGCTGCCCTATCTCAAGAATGTTCTTCATGACTTGCTGATTAATAGGAAATAGATAACATTTTGGCATGCTATCACCACCCCCCCGAACTTAAATTAAACATTGTCCCCAATGTTTTAAACAAGAAAATCAAAGGGAGAAATAAGACTTCCCTAATGCATGGAGAAATCCAGAGGCCTTTGAATTGAGTGAGACTGGATCCTAGGGTCTGACTAGGCTTGCTACTTGATCACCTAAGACACAAAATTGGATCAAGAGAGCAAGGGTTTATTGAATTCAAAAGAACAACTAAGTAAACTTGGGTTGCCTCCCAAGAAGCGCTTCTTTAACGTCTATAGCTAGAAGCTCTTCTTTAACGTCTATAACTAAGTAAACTTGGGTTGCCTCCCAGGATTGGCGTCTCGACGCCACAAACATTTTATTCCGTATCGAATTTGCGTCGGCTTCGAGACGCTAGGGGCAGCGTCTCGACGTCGACCCCTGTCCCAGCCTTGCTGCCTTTTTCTCGGTCTTGTCTCGGGATTTCTTGGTATGGGGCTCCAACCTTTGATATTTGGTGTAGTTCTTCAGGCCCGCTTCAATCCACTTGGGTCTTTTTACCTCCTCGCCGTCCAAGAATATCGGGATGACTCCAAAACTCCTTAATTGGCTCGAATTAACACCAATTTGTGCGGTTGGCTCCCAATATCACCTATGCTCGAAGTACCTGCAAATAAGACAATAAAATCATAAAATCCCTCTAACAAGCTTAGATTAGAGGTAATAAAATAGCACGACTCAGGTGCTATCACTATATTTGCATGCAATTTTTTATTATAGGTTAACAGTTTCTATTCATTAATTTTATAGCAATTATAAATTTTAATGAACTAACCCTATAACTTGCTACAATGGTGACAAACATTAACAATCGAATTCTAATTAATTTATAAACCATACACTAGCATTCATGACATACATAAATGTAACCTTTATATTTATTCTAAACTAATGTCATGCTCAATGCAATTCAATTTTCATTTAATCAACCTAACTCTTAAATTAATTATTTATGAAAATTATAAACATGCATTGAACATTTTCATACATTAATATAACATTTATATTAATAACACATGAAAATAAATTAAGCATTCAAATTACTTTCATAAATAAAACTTTTATATTTTTAACGAAAGTAATTTCATGCTCAATGCTTCTCATTTTCATCCATTTAATATAACACCTTATGTTAAACATTCCTAGAAATAAAATTCATACATATTTCATCCATTATAACATTTATAATAATAAATAATATGCATGAATATGCTTAACCTATGGTGGGATTTTCAACTATATGACATTCATAAAACAAATAAATAGCTAAGTAGACAGGTTTTGGCATCTTAGGACAAAATACATTAGAAAAATAAGAATAATTAATCTAAAACTGTCCTATATTGTCGTGAACTGCCCAAAACCAGCCTCGAACCAGGTTGAAATAGCATGAACTGCTTCAAAAAACATACAAACCAATCAAAATCTGCACGAACCGGTCAAAACCGATCAATACTCGCATGAACCAGGCCGCAAAACCACAAACCAGTCAAATTTTGCACGACCGAGAGCCAAACCGGTCAAATATCGCACGAACCAGCGCCGAACCGGTCATAATCGGAGAACCGGTTAGGATTGCCACCGAACCGCCAGAACCGCACTTGGACCACGTCGAACCCGCTGAAATTGGCTGGACCGCGTGTTGCATAGGGTTGACGTTAGCTATTTCGTCTTATGTGCAATGCTGATGTCCACGCCGCTCGATTTGTTTTCCTGATCAATTGAGCCTCTGTTTTCCAGAAAACCTCGACTTCCAACCTTGATTTTGATGATTTTGGCCTCAATTTCTTCAATTCTTTGCAGCAAATCGTAAAATTGGAATGACAAGGACTTATAGACTCGATTGCAATTAAAATGTCAAAAACAAAGGGCCCTAACATTGAACAAATCAACGAAAAAATAGCAAAACTAATGCCAACCTAAAACATCTACTAGCAAACATTTCAAACATACATTATTCAGAAAACTACCTACCAATTAACCAATGCAAATTTTAGAAACAAAATTAAGCATACAATATGGCTTTGATTCCAATTGTAGGAATGAAATTCCCATTTCCAGAGCGGAAGCGTATTGCAAGACCAATCGTATGTTAATTATGTTCCCTAAAATACCAATACATTGGAAAAATTCTAGAACTATTCTAGATCATACAAGCTAAGCATACATGAAATATTGATCTAATCTAATATGGAGAAGAGAAGCAAAACTCACCGTCGTCTGACGACACAAAAAAATCAAGAACGCTGTCTTGATTGCACAGGGACTGAAAACGCAGCAACGATATGGGCACCACCATATGGCCTTCCACTGTTATCCTCTGAGATCAAGAACATGGTTGTGGGACCATCATCTTGATTTTTGGGAAAAACACCAGAGAAAAGGTTCTCTGTGTTCTTGTGGGTTGAGAGAGAATGAGAGAAACCAAGAGATTACAAGTCGCCCTAGGCATGAGGAGTGAAAGACACACCCACCCCATCTTGCGTAAACCCTAATGTAAAAGGGGAAATGATAGATCTTGACCGTCTGATCAAAATTAATTAATTAAATAATATAGAATAAATTTAATTAATTAATTAAATGTTTATCAATTAATCATATTAATTAGTTAACCTCATGTACATTTAAATCATATTTAAATGTCATGTCCTCACATATTATATAGTTTTAATTAAACTTAATTAAATCACATTTAATTAATTCAATTAAACTAATCAATTAATTAATTCCAATAATTAATTAATTTTATAATTAATTAGATATCACTCATATTTAATTAATTACACATTAGAATCATATTATAATAATTCTCTCATATATTATAGTTTAATTAAATCACGTTTAATTTAAACTAAATTGATTAATTAATTAATTCATAATTAATTAATTAATTTTCTAATTAAATATAGCCATATATTTGAACTCGTTCAAATACATCATTCTATGAATATAATAAAGTTTAATCTCAAATTAAACTTTATTTTTTAATGCATCACTATACATTATATTAATTGTATCACATACAATTAACTTAATTCCCCATATGAATTTGTACTATTCAAATTCTTTTCAAGATTCTTTGTTCCTAATTGCTCTTTATGAGCTAGCAGGGGGACCTAATGGACCTACAGATCAGAAACTCCAATGATATGGGGTTAATTGATTAAACTCATTAATCATGTTAACCAATATTCATTAACTGTACGTGGGTCACTCCACTAAAGACCCACAACTGAGCTCTTCTCATTGTAGAACATTTTTGTGTTCATAGATATAGACCTATATTGGTAAGTCAATCCTTCACAAGTGTTCGTAACTACAACTGGGTCAAATTACCGTTTACCCCTATGTTACCTCTGTCTCCTTAACTACCAGTGCTTCTCTAATGAACAACCTGTTTATGGTCCAATGATAGCACCTTATTCGTGCTATTTTATTACCACTAATCTAAGCTTCCTAGAGGGATTTTATTTTTTATTTGTCTTATTTACAGATACTTCGAGCATAGGTGATGTCGGGAGCCAACCGCACAAATTGGTGTTATTTCAAGCCAATTAGGGAGTTTTGGAGTCATCTCGGTGTTCTTGGACGACGAGAAGGTGAAAAGACCCAAGTGGATTGAAGCGGGCATGAAGAACTACACCAAGGATTGAAGGTTGAAGCCCCGAACCGAGAAAGACCGAGACAAAAGCGAGAAAAAAGGCAGCAAGGCTAGGATTAGGGACGACGTCGAGACACTGACGCGAACTCGACAAGGAGATCAAAGTTCGTGGCGTCGAGACGCTGCTTCGTTTTCTATAAATATAGGGCTTTGGTTTAGTCCGTCGTTAGGTTAGAATTTTTGTCTTTTTACGATTATTTTTGCCCCTTTACGTTTTCATCTGTTGTGTAGACCTTCTTAGGTCAATTTTAAGTATTCTTTTGCATCTATTTGTTGTTTTCCATTCTATATGAGTATCCTAATTACTTGGAATCGTTGGATTGGGTTTATGCTTTGAATGTCATGATATTTGGCTGAGTTTTCTGGGTTTTACTTTCTGTTCTTTGTTGTTTCTATGCGCTTTACATGTAATCTCGTTTAAACCAATGCATGGGATTGATGTCTTAGAATTGATGACTGTAGGAGATATTCTATCAGTTATTTTGAGATAGCCACTAGGCCAAGGCAAGTCCATCACTATTGAGTGTAGATTTTTGATAAGCCTAAGATGCATGTTAAAGGTTGTCTTAATTAAATCTAAATTTCATTTATGTTTAGCTAATGCAATTCTGGACCCATGAGTTTAAAGCGGCTAATGTATGTAAGCAATTGCGAGGTTTCATGTTGTTTATTTTAGATTAGTTAGACATAGCTTAGTGGTCATTGCGAGGTTTCGGATGGTCATTGGGTTATGCACGAGGGGTGGCGAGCGATAAATCTAAATTTAATTAATTATGTCAACAATAGGGTTCTGGGTTAATTTATTAATTAAACACAGGTTAGTGTAGGGGGGTCCTCCGAGTAACCAAGAAGCTAACCGAGTTCATATAAATAACATTTAATGATTGTTTGAGAAACCTAGGAAGCCAAGTAGCATAATATTCAGGCATAAGAAATCTCAATCTAGCGATCCCTGTTCAAAATTGAATTTTATCTTATTTCTTTTCATTGCATGATCTCCTGCTTTGCGCTACTTACATTCAGCACTTTATTTCCTGTTTTCACCTATCCATTCCAACCCCCCTGTTGTGTAAACACAAAGTACTGCATCCACTACATCCCCTTTCCCTATGTTCGACCCCAACCACTATTTATACAAAATAGTTGTAGTGACGTGGATTATAAATTTTATTTGATATGACCCTCGACAAGTCGTCTATCATCCAACCATTAAACAGAAAGTCAGTGAGAGGGCGGGATCCCTTTGTTCAAGACCCGGAGTCACCACTTAAGGGAATACTCATCTACTTCTCCTAGAAGCGGGAATGAGTGAATTCCATATTATGTTGTCATGTTCCCAGCCCCCCACTCGGTCTTGTCCCCAACAAGGTAGGCTTATTGAGTCGGCGTACAGGCCACTCTCACCCATACTTATCAAAGGACAATCCCTCGTGAGGAGTTCATGACAAACTCAGGATTAAGACTAAGTTACCTAGGTCATCCTATTGAAACAGTAACCTAACTAGTTAATGGTGTTACATCTAGTGGTTTACTATTTCGTGGTCCGGTCTTATGCAAACTCATTGCATAGGTGATGGTTGTCGTTTACTTCAAATAAATTTGTATCCACGACACTCAAACTACTACTTTAGTAACTGTGGCCTGGGTTGAGCACAGGGAAGGAGATTCTAGCAGAATGTATGTTTTGGTGCAATACACAACATGGGGGTTTTGGATAAGCAGCACGAAGAAATAAAAAGAAAGATTGGATGTAAATTTAGGCTAAATAAGGAAAGCATGAAACGAAGAGAATTTGAGATAAAATTCAATAAAATGGAGGATCGTTGGATTGGGGGTATGATGCTCGATTGGCTTGTTACTTGGCTTCCTAGTTTTCTCTAAAAATTATTTTATTTAATTTAAATGAGCCCAATAATGCTTCTTGGTTACTCAGAGGATCCTCCTAACTAACCTGTGTTTAATTAATTAATTAACCCAGGATCTTGCAGCTAATCTAATTAATTAATTTTGGATATTTGTCCCCTACCCTACATGCATAGCCCGATAATCACAAAACTATATCTAACTAATTTAAAATAAACAACCCGAGATCTCGCGATTGCCTACATAAATTAATCGCTTTAAACACAAGGGTTCGAAATTGAGTTAAGCAAAGAGAATAAAAATTCAGATTCGATTAATTCAGCTTTTAACATGTATCTTAGGCTGATCAAGAATCTACAATAAACATGCTAGATTAGTGATGGACTTGCCTCGGCCTAGTGGCTATCTCAAATAACTAATAGAATGCACGAAACTAATCTCTAAGAGTCGTCAATTCTAAGATCTTAATAACATGGATTGGTTTATGCAAGATTACACGAAAAACATCAAATAAACAACAAGAAACTCAGATATAAACCAGAAAACTGACAACACTCATTTATGTGCGTTATTTAGCCTTAAAAGATTAGGTAATTGTTTGGGAAGCAAGGACTTTATGCCTAAAATCTTATCATTCTAAGTCATTTTAGCAAAAGTTGTAGAAGCATGAAGGAAATCTTAGAATTATAGAATTTACGCTTAATTTGTACAAAAAGAGATTATTTCGTAAACAACTTATCCAAGTAATGTTTTTGTGCAGGAGTCTATGCAAGGAGAATGCGCCCGCAAGAGGAGATAAAGGTTAGCGGAGCAAAAGGAGTTCAGGCTTCAACCTCAGTCGTGGATCCATCCAAGCTAAAAGGGAAAAGATCAACATGATGGGGTCCGATGTTGCAACAGCAGGAGGAGCAGAAGGAGCAGAGTAGGGTAGTAGCCGATGCTCTATGGTTTGCAAAAGCCATGGCCTGCCAGATTAGAGACGAGCAACTAGCTGAGGAAAGAAGGAGAAAGAAGGAAGCGGAAAGGGAGGCTAAGAGGAAGAAAATCGAAGAAGAAGAGCAAGCTGCTCTGGACTTCGTCGTCGCTTGCCTGAAAGATTTGGTGGATACCACTGAGAAAGAAGAAGAAGAGTTTGCGCCCATTGCTGAGGGCCATTCAAAAGATTTTGTAGAGAAGTTTGCAGTCGCAAATATAGCGCAAATAGAGCTAGAAATCGAGTATGCACTAGATACTGAGGTGTAGTCTAAAGTGCAAATCCCGCCACCACGAAAAGAGGATGAAAATGTGCTCGAGGACCTGTTCGAGCACCAGAAAGGAGCAGTGTTCGAGGACCTGATCGAACATGAGCAAGAAGAGGAGCAACAAGCTCCAATTGATGACAGTGCAGCTGAAGGGAGAACTAAGAAGAGAAAAAGAAAAGACAGTCCCCTAAGGAAGCCTAGCACTAGGGAAGCGACTTTTGTGCTTCCCCAAGCAAAGGCACCACCATCACCGCTGCCTGCGAGGAGAGAACAAGTTGTTCCCCGATCGAAGAAGACTCCAACAAAGAGGTCGAGAGTAGAAATTCAAGTGGAAGCTCATGCAGACGCTCAGACCCATTTAGCTATCATGAAGAAGCGGGTTCTAACGTGTGAGAAAACATTTTCCACGAAGACAAGTCCTCTCCCAACATTCATTGAGGATATTTTGCGCAGGTATGGCTGAGAGCGACTATGCAAGGAGCCGAAGGCTGCATCTATCCCATTGGTTCGAGAGTTCTATGCACAAATAGGGGAAGAGATGCAGACGACCATGCTCGTACGTGATCTGGTGGGGGACTTTTCAACGAGGCAAATTAATCGAATTTTTCGACTGTCATCCCTCTGGTACACAGCTGGCAACAAAGTCATTGAAGAATCAACTGATGAGCAGCTGACAACAAATCCATTGAAGAAGCCACTGATACAGCAGGAAATGCGATCACAAAATTATCACAGAATATACCAGATGTGGCCGCAAGTCAACTGCAACCTCCAGTCCCTAAACCACAACCTGAAAATGATTTGGTGGTTTTAAGGAGAGACTTGGAGAAGATGAGAAACCAGTTTATGGAGTACCTGACGTATGCTAAAGAGCGAGATGGAGTTGTCAGGTGCATCTTGGAGAATGTGGTGGATGACCTGGATGAATACCTTCAACCATTCCCCAAAATAAACTGGAATCCAACGCCAGGCGATGGAGCAGGCCCTTCTAACGCCTAGGGGAGTCTTCCTTTCACCCTTCTATTCTTTAATTCTTTATTCTTTTATTGACAGGTGACTGAAAGTAGGGCCTAAGTTATCTTTAATTGATTTTTGATTATTTTGTTGTAGGTTAGTTTGTTTTCTTTGATTGTTGTATTTTTAGTCATTTCTTTTGTTTCAAAAGTTGGATAAAATTTTGAAAAGGTATATCTCTTTTTAAAGGAAAAAAAAATAATTCTAAGAAAAAGTAAAGAGAAGCGTGCTTTTTAGGTTTGTTTGTTTTTTAGTGCCTTTAATGATGATAACTAAAGCTCTCTCGATTCTTTAAATGCTTTAGTAACTTCAAGTTTTGAAAATAGGAAGCCTGAATAAACTCTTCTCTCCATAACACATTCAAGTCCAAACTCACCTTAGGCTTTGACTACCGATACCTTTAGGAAGGATAGACTTGATCTTAACTTGCCAATCCTTTTAAGTCTCACCTATTTTGATCTTCATGTTAGTCAATGGGGACATTGACTCATTTAAGTTTGGGGGGACAGTTTTGTATTTGTACTCTCTTATGTATAATGTGCCTATTGCTAGTGCTAACAATATATATATATATATATGGGGACAGTTTTGTATTTGTACTCTCTTATGTATAATGTGCCTATTGCTAGTGCTAACAATATATATATATATATATATTGAAAAGCAAGGAGATACTCCTTCTTGAGCAGTCGTGACACCCACGATTTCCACTGCATGAAAGGTTGGTTTGGGAAGTGAGTATGCGCTACAGTCTTAATGGTGAGCTATGCTCATAGTCAGCTACTTTCACCACAAAGTGTTAGTATGTTGGAACGAAGGTATAGATGGCCATGAGACTTTCCTTTGCCAAAAAAAAAAAAAAAAAGAAAAAAAGAAAAAGAGAAAGAGAAAGAAAACCTAGCAGCATCTTTAATAAGTTTGGGGGAGGGAAGTTAGCTTTTCTTTTCCATTTGTGAGAGTCAAGATGGCTTGAGAAAGAGATATGATAAAGGTTACGTAGAATAACAGGCAAAAAGAGGTGGGAATCCATGAGAAGGCTCATTTTTATCTTGAGAGGTGTGAGTGAAGGCCTAATGTTAGAAAAAACTTTGTGGTTAATCTAGAGTATTAGGAGTCGAGTTCTTTCCTGAAAGGCGCACTCACAAACTAAACTTTCCTATGAAACGCACATCTTTTTCTTTCTTGTTTTTACTAACTTGTTAATATTGCTTGAGGACAAGGAATGGCTTAAGTTTGGGGGTGTGACAATGTAATGGAGTGTACGAGACACACGCGGAAGCGATTTGGATTGAAAACACTCAAATTTCTTTTAATTTTAGTTATGAAAACATGCCACAATTAAACCGAAACAGAGGAACTCGGTTACCAGCCTTTTTGGAAGCTCGATTCCTCTCGGTTTGTTGGATGATTTTGAACACGAACACGTCCGAGACAACCACCGTGGTCTTCCCCGCTATCCTCCAGCCTTAGAACGAGTTGTGGGACTCAAGAACGTGATGAATTTCTAGAGAGAAGCTTGGTAACTCAAACCAAGTTTTAGAGAGATGAAGTTGTGAATTTTTTAGAGAATTCAGAATGTGATCAGCCAAATTTCTCAGCTTTTCTCCTCCTTTTAAACAACCACATCATGCACAACTCATCAGCATATCAAGACAGCAAATGGATTAAAGTGATAGTCATAGTCTTGGTGTCAACATGGGGTAATTTACCTCTTGGTTTAAAGCTTTTATAAATGAAAAATAATTTCATCAAAACCCACTAAAATTGATAAGATTAAAACATTTTTAATCAATTTTAAATTAGATTTAATCCAAAATTTATTAATTAAACATTTTAATTAATAATTACAATTATTAATATCTAAATATTAAATTTAAGTAATTAACCCGACACCAATCTTGACTTCACTTAAACCCGGTTTTTCTAATATGAATCACTATTCATATTTAAACCAAATGTGCATCGTATTCTAATATTTATATCTTATTTAAATATTCTCGACTCTCTCTAAAATAGTTTAATTTTTAATTAAACTTGAACGTTAAATATATCATATATACTTCAATGGTAACTCCCTAAGTCGAATTTGAACGTTTCAAATTCTCTCATCACTAAGTTCTAAGGTTTAATCCGTATGAGCTAGCAGGGGGACCTAATGGACCTACAGATCATGGGCTCCAAAGATCCGAGATTAACTAGCTAAACTGTTTTAACCTAGTTAACCAACATTTGTTAATTACCGAGACACTCCACTATAGTCCGATAATTGAACTCCCCTCACTGTAGATATATTTCTGTCCACCCGATATAACCATGATTAGTAAGTCGACCCTTCACAGGTTGTTCGTAACGATAGCTGGGTCAAATGTCCGTTTTACCCCTGAAGTTACATCTTTTCCCTTAAGTCTCCACTGAGGCCCTAATGAACAATTGGTTTGTGGTCCCACCACGAAACCTAAAACCTCTCAGCCCAATGAGAGGGTGGGATCCCTTTGTTCACGTCCCGGAGTCAGTACTTAAGGGAACGACCTCTCTACTATCCCTAAATTGGGTAGGAGTGAATTCCGTCTTACAAGACTATGTCCCCAGCTAGCTACTCGTTCCTATCCCTGAAATGGAGGGTTTATTGAGTCGGCGATGATGAGCCACTCTCACCCATGCAGATCTAAGGATAAGCCCGAATAAACAGGAGTTCATAGTTAGCTCAGGATTAAGATCGAGTTATCTAGGTTATCGCTTTGAAATAGTGAGTCTTGTCAGTAAACAGCGTTATAAAGCAAGAGTGACTTTTCTCGATCCTGGTCTTATGCAAACTCATTTGCATAGGATGCCCCCACTCGCATGTCTCTACATGAACGAACCAGGATCACGTCATTTGTACTCAAACAAAGTGGGCCGCGTCACATAGTTTTCCTAGGATTAAGGTACCCAGCCTTATCCTTATACTATAAACCGTTTAGGCTATTACTTGAACTTTATCCATATTTATGTCACTACTGATGTGGACTTTTCCTACCGCAAGCGCACGGGTCAAGTAATAATATAGTGAATATAATTCGAATGTCGTCCTCTGGATTGGATTTTTAAGCAAATCAAGTATTGTGAATTATCTTGCTCAATTTTATTTAGGGATCAAAAAGTGATGAATAGATGAAATGAAAACTAAATCAAACAAGTAAAAAGTGTGGAAATTCAATTAACACTTAGGGAATTGATTTCGCCGATTTAGTCTAGGATTGATTTTAAGGATTAAGTTATTATGCACAATGAAATTATGAGCCTAAGACCCTTTTATCACAACTACCTCTCTCGAGTATAATTGATTCTCTTGCAAATTAATCTACTTGATATCCCTATCTAAGTTGGTTAACATGCAAGGCAATGAGATCTTTTGACCAATTCTAAAGTTAATCTAAAACCGTCACGAATTAGAAAGTAAACTTTAGTCATGCAATCTTGAGTAGTCTATATTAAATCCCCTCTCCCGAGCAAGAATCAACACTTAAATCATCCAACTAATGGCCAATTAATTGAAAGCATTAAATCAAGATTACAAACATAATAACCATTGCACAACTTAAACCATAAATTCAATCCATAAACTTAATCAACTACATCAATCCCTAAGCTACAAGTTTAGCTACTCATGAATAGAATTACTAGCTCAACTAAACATGTAAAAGCCATAAAGTCTAGCTAAAGAAAGGAAAAGGGAAGGAAAAACTCAATGTAGGCCGAGACCGAGCGTCCCCGTCACGATCCCCACGAACGATGGGTTGATTTCCCCCTTGCTCCCTTTGCTTCAGCCTTAATCCTCTCTGTTTCTGCTCTGTTTACGGCTCCAAGAAGTCCCAAAATTGAATCCCCCAAAAACCTAGCCGAAAAGAACTATAAATACTGATTTTTCGTCGTAGCGTCGAGACGCTATCCAGACAGCGTCTCGACGCTGCCTCTAATCACGCGTATTCTGGAAAGGAAATTACGCAGCGTCGAGACGCTAAGGTCGCAGCGTCGAGACGCTGTGACCTTTTTGCGCCTATTCTGATATGGAATGCCAGCGTCGAGACGCTCAAGGGATGGCGTCTCGACGCTGGTCAAATGTTGACCGAATGTTGACTTTTTTCTCTTTGATTCTTTTTCATTTCTTTGCATCTTTTCACGTCCCGAGCATCCGATTAACTCCAATATTGCGCTATAGCTCCAATCAACCATTTCCTACAAAATAAACAATAAAGTGCAATAAAATGGCCAATAATCATCAAAGACTAGCTAAATTAAATAAGTAAAGATAGCTAGCTATGCTCGCTATCAAATACCCCCAAACTTAAGCTTTTGCTAGTCCTCGAGCAAACTACAAATCAAACATACAATGGAAGAAAGGATGCAATAATCATGACTCAATCCTCAAGGCTCAAAAGTCAATAGTCAAGCAAGCAAGAGATATGCACACAAGGACCAATGAGGGAGACAAATTAAAATTTCTCCAAAATTAACTTGCATGAGCGAGATCTAACTCAACAAGATCAGACTCTACTAGCCCGGGATTGGATTATTAAACCCTCAACTCATCTTCCCTCTACACTGGCACTAAGGTTTCACTAATGAGTTAATGGAACAAATTAGTTTGTTTTTCTCCATACTTAGGTGCTTTTAATTAACAATTGAATTAAGCATGTATATGTGGCACTAGCTTTCACACACCCATTGCAAGGACCCTTAACCTGAGTTTTCTCTGGTTGGCCTAACTGATCACAACAGGGGTAGCTCTTTTTGCCTTAATCTTTATTAACCATTGCAAATTGCGCGCATAAGTCATGACTATTTTCTTTTTCAACAATAACAACAAGAATTATTTTTCGTTATGAACAAGTTAAGCATATATTCTTTTCTTTTCTCCTAAGCAAGATCAAACATGCTAATTTGCAAAAACTTAACTCTTTAGCTCTACCCTACACCTATCGAGGTGACAACAAGCATATGAACCCAATAATTCGCTCCTAAGCATTCAAATCCAAATCTAGCCAAGACAAATACTCTACTCATGCAAGCCATCTCCTAGAAAAATTTTAAAAAGTCTCCCTTTTTGGGCACTCATGCTTACAACTCATCACAAGCTTGAAAATTGACAAGAAAGCCTATCCTAGGAAATCATAGTCATGCAAAAATAGCATCCAGAAAACAACCATATGCTCAATTCAAAGAAAGCTCAAAACTATGGCCCGAACTCAGATGCTCAAGGGCTCCACAACCATGCTACTCCACCCCCAAACTTAAAACATGCATTGTCCTCAATGTATAAAGAAAGTAAGGCATAAACAAGCATGAGAACAATAAAAGAATGAGAGGAGTGAATAATACTGGCCTGAATTGAGGATGACTTCTTGCTTGAAATCTTGAAAGCTTGAAAGCAAAGGAGAGACAGAAAACAAGACCTACAACACAAAAACAAACAATGAATCAAAAGCAAACAGAAAAGCACAACTACACTTACTTGGGTTGCCTCCCATAAGCGCTTGTTTAACGTCATTAGCTCGACGTGTTGGCCGTGCTTCAAGGAGGCTTCTTTTCTGTGAATCCAACAGTGGTGCTCTTTCTTGCACCTTTCTTGTAGCCCATGAAAAGCATGTCCGAGTGTCCCTTAGAGTCTTCAACTGCTTTAAATATTTCTTTGTCATTCCTGACTCTTACAGTGAGCTCCCTGCGCTCAATATCAATAATCACTCGCCCAGTGGCGAGGAATGGTCTTCCTAATATGACAGGCATCGAAGGATTTTCTATCATGTCCATAACATATAAATCAATAGGGAAGAAAAATCTACCTACTCTGATTAAGACATTTTCTACAATGCCAACTGGTCTAACCACAGACTGATCAGCCAATTGGAGCTTTACAGGAGTAGATTTAATCTCACCTATGTCTAACTTTTTGCACAGAGATAGAGGGATGATATTGATGCTGGCACCTAAATCACATAATGCTCTGAAAGAATAAGTACCAAAGCTACAAGGAACAGAAAAACTCCCTGGATCTGTTACTTTTTCAGGTACTTTCTGTTGTACTATGGTGCTGCATGTGGAAGCAAGGTATACAGTGTCAACCTTCTTTTCTTTTCGCTTCTTTGCTAACCACTCCTTCATGAACCTGTTATACTGTGGCATCTCTAATGTCTCTGCAAAAGGAATATTAATGTTCAGATTCATAAAAGCATTCATAAACTTGTCAAACTGAACCTGATTGTTCTTTTTCTTCTTTTTCTTTTTCTTTTCCTTGGGAACCATCAGTGCGGGAGAAGGAATAGGAGGCTCAAGGTTAGGCTTTTCAGCCTCATCTGCTGATGTGTCCTCCTCAGCTTCCCCTGTGGGCGTTTCATAATCCTCAGACTCAGGCTCCTCTTCAGCTTCCTCCTGATGTACAGCGATTGCCTTACAGTACTCCATCTGAGTTTTCTCCTGCTCAGCTGGGGCCTTACCTTTATTCATGGTACTTACAACACTTACCAACTGTCCCAGCTGAGTCTCAATATTCTTGATGGCAGCACCGTGGCCATTCACCGTGGTGTTGATGGCAAAGACTGCCTCCTCCAATTTAGTTGTCCTGTTACTAGACTCTGCAATGAAAGCTCCAACAAGATCTTCTAACTTTTTATTTTCTTGAGTTTGAGGGGCAAACCCAGGAGGATTAAGAACATTCTTAGTATTTGCATAAGAAAAATTTTCATGGTTCCTATTGTTAGGGTGATAATGTGTAGGTGTAACATTATTATTATATCCCCTAAAATTAGAATTTGATACATACTGAACCTGTTCAATGGTCTCCTCCTGAGGTCTAGATGCCAAAGCAGCAGCTGATTCAATTGATTGTGCACTCCCTGTACCTGAAAATTTCATAAAAGCATTAGCAAGGGAAGTCATCTGGGCCTAGAGTGCACTTACTTTATCAACCTCAAACACTCCAGCAGCAATCTTTTTGGGTGTAGACCGCTCAGATGGCCACTGATAGCTGTTTGTGGCCATATCCTCTAAAAGTATGCGAGCATTTTCCACGGTCTTGGACAACAGAGTCCCACCTGCAGCTGCATCAACAATCGTTTTCGTACTAGGAGTTAAACCATTATAAAACAATTGAACCTGGAGCCAGTCGGGGTAGCCATGCTGAGGGCACTTCCTCAGTAGCTCTTTAAATCGCTCCCAAGCTTCGAACAGCTGCTCATCATATTGTTGTTGGAATGTCCCAATCTCGGTCCTCAGCTTGACCGTCTTTGCAGGAGGGAAAAATTTCTTTAAAAAGGCCTGGACCAAAGCATCCCAGGTGGTGATGCTCCCAGGGGGAATGGACTGCAACCAATCTCGTGCTTTATCCTGCAAAGAAAAGGGAAATAAACGTAAGCGAATAGCATCCTCAGACACTCCATTAATTTTTACCGTCCCACAAATATCCAAAAATGATTTAAGATGAGAATTTGGATCCTCGGTGGGCGATCCTCTGTATGCACAGTCTCGGGCCATCTGAATGAGACCGGTCTTCAGCTCAAAGTTGTTGGCATTGATCGGAGCATAGACAATCCCCGATTGTTGCCCCTGAAACACGGGCTGAAAGTAGTCTCTAATAGGCCTAGGCTCCTCAGGTATATTTTGGTCAGCCATTTGAACAATTTCTCTATTTTCTCTTCGAATCCTATGAATTGTTTTCTCGATCTCGGGATCCAAAGGTGCCAAAATCAAATCTTTATTACTTCGCATATAAAATCAAAACTACTCTAAAAAGGAAAGAAAACAAATAAGGAAAGAAAATAAAGAAAAGAAAACAACTAATCTAAATATGGAAAATATAATCTAGAAAAGGAAACAAAATAGCCTAATATGGAATGCAAAATAAATATGGCAAAACACAAATAAGGAATCTAACAAATAAGGAAAAACTAATCTAAAAAGGAAAGAAAACACTAAAAAGGAAAAAGAATCTATCTATGGAAAAAAAAATCAATCAACCTAAACTAAAAAAAAAACAAATATGGAAAGAAAAACAAATAAGAAAAAAAATGCAAACAACCTAGAAAAGTAAAAATACACCCTAAATTAAGATCAAACAATTTTTTCACAATATCAATCTAGCTAAATGTGCCAATCCCCGGCAACGGCGCCAAAAACTTGATGTGGACTTTTCCTACCGCAAGCGCACGGGTCAAGTAATAATATAGTGAATGTAATTCGAATGTCGTCCTCTGGATTGGATTTTTAAGCAAATCAAGTATTGTGAATTATCTTGCTCAATTTTATTTAGGGATCAAAAAGTGATGAATAGATGAAATGAAAACTAAATCAAACAAGTAAAAACTGTGGAAATTCAATTGGGAAAAACACTTAGGGAATTGATTTCGCCGATTTAGTCTAGGATTGATTTTAAGGATTAAGTTATTATGCACAATGAAATTATGAGCCTAAGACCCTTTTATCACAACTACCTCTCCCGAGTATAATTGATTCTCTTGCAAATTAATCTACTTGATATCCCTATCTAAGTTGGTTAACATGCAAGGCAATGAGATCTTTTGACCAATTCTAAAGTTAATCTAAAACCGTCACGAATTAGAAAGTAAACTTTAGTCATGCAATCTTGAGTAAGTCTATATTAAATCCCCTCTCCCGAGCAAGAATCAACACTTAAATCATCCAACTAATGGCCAATTAATTGAAAGCATTAAATCAAGATTACAAACATAATAACCATTGCACAACTTAAACCATAAATTCAATCCATAAACTTAATCAACTACATCAATCCCTAAGCTACAAGTTTAGCTACTCATGAATAGAATTACTAGCTCAACTAAACATGTAAAAGCCATAAAGTCTAGCTAAAGAAAGGAAAAGGGAAGGAAAAACTCAATGTAGGCCGAGACCGAGCGTCCCCGTCACGATCCCCACGAACGATGGGTTGATTTCCCCCTTGCTCCCTTTGCTTCAGCCTTAATCCTCTCTGTTTCTGCTCTGTTTACGGCTCCAAGAAGTCCCAAAATTGAATCCCCCAAAAACCTAGCCGAAAAGAACTATAAATACTGATTTTTCGTCGTAGCGTCGAGACGCTATCCAGACAGCGTCTCGACGCTGCCTCTAATCACGCGTATTCTGGAAAGGAAATTACGCAGCGTCGAGACGCTAAGGTCGCAGCGTCGAGACGCTGTGACCTTTTTGCGCCTATTCTGATATGGAATGCCAGCGTCGAGACGCTCAAGGGATGGCGTCTCGACGCTGGTCAAATGTTGACCGAATGTTGACTTTTTTCTCTTTGATTCTTTTTCATTTCTTTGCATCTTTTCACGTCCCGAGCATCCGATTAACTCCAATATTGCGCTATAGCTCCAATCAACCATTTCCTACAAAATAAACAATAAAGTGCAATAAAATGGCCAATAATCATCAAAGACTAGCTAAATTAAATAAGTAAAGATAGCTAGCTATGCTCGTTATCAACTACATATAGTTCAAGTATTCATATTATAGCCAAGGATTCTAGTTTATTGGATTTGGGTTATTTAATCGTGCAATTCACTCATTTAATAAATTGAGTGAACAAAAACTCAATAACGACTTTATCGAACAAGTATATAACTATTTGTTTCATTCACCATCTACAAGTTTTAGGGCACCAGCCCCAACACAACGCTCATTTATGTGCGTTATTTAGCCTTAAAAGATTAGGTAATTGTTTGGAAAGCAAGGACTTTATAACTAAACTCTTATCATTTTAAGTCATTTTAGCAAAAGTTGTAGAAGCATGGAGGAAATCTTAGAATTATAGAATTTACGCTTAATTTGTAAAAAAAGAGATTATTTTGTAAAGAATTTATCCAAGTAATGTTTTTGTGCAGGAGTCTTTGTGAGGAGAATGCGCCCGCAAGAGGAGATAAAGGTTAGCAGAGCAAAATGAGTTAAAAGCTGAAATATTGCGCTTGCATCTGGACTTGAAGATGTGAGGAATGCGATCAAGTTGCGCCCGCAAAGCCAGATAAGGAAAGAATCCCCATGCTGATGAAAAAATTATCAAAGCAGAACACAGAGGAAATTGCGCTCGAGATGTGGTCGCAACTGGGCTTTCCGACAGAATACCGAGATTCGCGAGATTTACACAGAATCATCCTAAAATCCCCAATCCGGCATCAAATCTCTGAGGATTGTGGATTCTTACCTTCCAAGGCCTTCTCACACTGATTTCGGCAGCCAACCTTACCTTCTATGGTCTATAAAAGGGGACCAAGGTGCAAGAAGCAAAAGAAGCTCGGTGCTTGGAGTTTTCGTCCTTAGGATATATTTTGGTTCTTTCCTCTCACCTTGTAACCACTTCGAGTTCCAGATCCCTCAGTCTCTGTAGGCTCTTTTATTCGAAAGAAGAAGAAGAGAAAGGCTTGTCTCTCCTTGAAAAAGGGCAAGAGCTAGCTAGATAGAGAGAGAGAGAGGAGTTGAGTCTTGTCTTTATTTTATGCTTTGTACTCTTTAATTTCTAGCGTTTTGTATTTGTTTTTATTTACTTTCAATTGTAAGCTAACCTTTTGTACTCAGCTCATTCTTTAATAGTAATTTGTTATTTTTCTCTATGTCGAGTTTGCTTTTCTTTATGTTTTGCAATTTACTTTCAGTCATGAGCTAAGCTTCTATTTAGGGGTTCAAGTATGTGGATTCCTTGAATAGAAGAAAGCCCTGCCGATGCAAAAGCAACTTTGCTTCCTCTAGCATTGTTTGTTTTTTTTTTTTTTTTTGGAAATTAAGGTTTAAATGTTAGCTTAAACTAATCACTTAGAATAGCATAGTTTGCATTTAATTGATGGCCGACAGGTTGGAGTTAAAGGTGTGGGTTCGCAAATCAATAGTGAAAAAGATCCTAGAAATAGGACTTTGACTTCTTGCTTCTTAGAAATAGGATTGGAACCACTAGGGTTTTAAGAGTCGTGAGTATTAGTAATCTAAGTTTCAGCTAGCCCTAGAAATAGATGTCTAGCTAGCTTAGTCTGCTAAAGGCAGCTACAACGGAGCTGAATAGGAGTTGGACTTAACTCACAACCTGGTTGTTAGGGAATTGCGAGTGCAAACTGGGATATGTTATCTACACCATGTCTATATGGGCAACATAGATAGTGTGTCTCAGCCGTCTGCAATGCCTGAGTAAATTGCGGGCGCATAGGTGGAAGTGATCTAAAGTTCAAAGTTGAAACTATTTGAATTTCCCTGCTCTTCTCATTGATATTTTATCTGTCTTTACTTTTTGTCTTTCTGTCTTTGTCGTAAAACCAAAATCCCAATCAACTATTTTTCTTGGTTACTAACCGTGGCCACAAATTTAGAGGAGGTTCACAATTTACAGAATTGTGTGTTAACTAAGCTAGTCACCATCTCCCTTGGGTACGATATCCGAAATACTTTCCACTTTATTACTTGATAGTGTATACTTGCACTTAAGCAGGCTGGTGTTGCATTAGCACAATCCAGCTCCTCGACCAAAAACTCAGCCCAAGATTCAATCCATTCAAAGCATAATCCCAATCCAACGATTCTACAAGAATTAACTACTCATAGATAAAGGAAAACAACAAATAATCTCAAAAGAATACATTAGAAACAACTCTAAAAGGTCTAAACTACTTAGAAAACTAAAAAGGGACGAAAGAAATAGTAAAAAGGTGAAACTTCAAACCTAACGGCGGACTAAACTGAGCCCTAGTATTTATAATAACCGTCGTAGCATCGAGACGCTAGGAAACAGCGTCTCAACGCTACAGATATTATTTCACGTGAAATCGCATCAGCATCTCGACGCTGACCCCCTCTTCCAGCTTGCTACCTTTTTTCTCTGTTTTATCTCGGTCTTTCTCGGCTTGGGGCTTGAACCTTTGACTCCTTGGCACTATTCCTCAGGCCCACTTTGATCCGCTCGGGTCTCTTCACCTCCTCCTCATCCAAGAACTTCGAGATGGCTCAAAAACTCTCTAACTGACCCGAATTAGCATCAAATTGTCTGGTTGGCTCCCAATGCTACCTATGCTTGAATTCCCTAAAAATAAGATAATTAAGGCATTAAATTCTTCTAACAAGCTTTGATTAGCGATAATAAGATAGCATAAATTAGGCGCTATCAATAGGATACCCCCGCTCGCATGTCTACTACATGGACGTCTTGGATCAATACGCCTGTATCGAATACAAAGCGGTGCGTATCTCATAGTGTTGTCAGGATAAGGTACCCAACCTTATCCCTGTACTATAGACCTTTTAGGTTGTTACTTGAACATTGATCCTCGTATGTCTCCATATACTAGTTCAAGTTACTTACAAACAACCTTGGATTTTAGTTTATTGGATTTGGGTCATATTGTGCAATACTTAACTAAATATAACAATAACACTTTATTGTATAAACCAAAATAACATTTTATTGACACAAGTATACAATTCGTTAATATTCACTATCTACAAGTTTTAGGACATAAAACCCAACACTACTACTGTTGTGCAAATTGCTCACCGCAAGTGTATGGGTCAAGTTTTAATATAGTGAAAAATCAAGTATCATCCTCTAGATTGGTTTTCTAGTTCACTTAATTACCATAGGTGTATTTGCCCAATTTTATTTAAAGAAAAGATTCGATCAAGGTGTGAATTAATCCAAAATTACTCAAAACAAGCAAAAAGTGTGAAAACTTAATGGAGAAAACCCTTAGGGAATTAATTTCACCAATTAGATGTATGAATTGATTTATTTATTAATTATGATTGAATATGCAAATATTCCATAAACCAATAATTTCTAATTATCAACTGTCTCACCCGAGCACAATTAAACCTTTATGCTAAGTTAAGAAATTAATATCCCTATCTAATTTCAATAACAAGCATAAGCATGAAAATACAATTCTTTTAACGGTTTCTCAAGCAATCCTAAATCTCCCGATCTTAGCACAACCTAAGTCATGTAACAGATAAATCTAGTCTAAATTACCCTCTCCCGAGCATCTAATTCAGACAATACAACATTCAATCTGTGATCAAGTGATTAAAAGCATTAAATTCTCAATTGCATAAATAGTATAACTACAAGCAATCATAATAATCCAGAAATCAATCCATAAAAACTAACGGCTACATCAAATCCCTAAGATAAGAAATTAGCTACTTATGGTCTCAAAATTATAAGCGAAGCATATATAAAACCCCCTCATGATAGTACAAGATTAAAGAGTATAAGAGTAAAACAGTTTTGCTATGAAGACCGCACGTCCACGTTACGATATCCACAACCCATGAAGACCTCATTTATTTGCGTTATTTGGCCTTAAAAACTTAGGTTATTGTTTGAAAAGCAAGTACTTTATGCTTAAAATCATATCTTTTTGAGTCAATTTAGCAGAAGTTTTAGAATCATGTTGAAAATCTTAGAAATATAGAATTTATGCTTAAAATGTCTAAAAAGAGATAGTTTTTGCAAGAATTTATCCAAAGTTAATGTTTTTGTTCAGAGAGCTTTGCAAGGGAAATGCACCCGCAATTGGAGAGAAAGAGTTAGCGGAGCAAAAGAGTTGAAGTTGAAGATTTGCACCCACATTTGATACTGAAGATGTGAACATTGTGTTTGAATTGTGCCCGCAAACTAATAAGGAAAGTAGCCCCAGCTGAAGACAAAAGTGTCAAGGCAGTGCATAGAAGATTTTGTGCCCAACTTTGCGGACACAACTGGGCTTTCCGACAGAATTCCGAGAATCACAGGATCTTCATAAAATCATCCAAAAATCCCACATCTCGTATCAAATCTCCAAGGATCATGGACTTTTTTTCCTTCAAGGGCTCTCTCACACTGATCTCAGCAGCCAACCCTACCTTCCAAGGTCTATTAAAGGCGACCAAGGTGCAAGAAGCAAAGAGAGCTTGAAAATTCGTCTGTAGAATAGTTTTTTTAGTTTTTCTTTCTTCTCATCTTGTAACCACTTCGAGTTCCAGATCTTCTAGCCTCTGTCGGCTCTTCCATTCGAAAGAAGAAGAAGAGAAAGGCTTGTCTCCCCATGAAAAAGGTTAAGAGCAAGCTAGATAATGTGGGGAAAGATCCTTAGTTGGGTCTTGTGTCTTATTTTCTGTTCAGTCTTTTGTGTTAAACTGCTGTACTTTTCTGTTTTAATATAATTTTCAGTTGTAAGTTCTTTATTCTTGTACTTGTTCATTTATTTAATATGAATTCAGTTTATTCCTTTACTTTGTGCACTTTTACTTTATGTCTTGCACTTAAGCTGAGCTAAGCCTCTTCTAGGTGATTCAAATATGTGAATACCTTGAGTAGAACAAAGCCCCACCTATGCAAAGGCAACTGTTGGATTTCTAGAGTGGGGTAAAAATATAGCAAAAATAAGCTCTAGAATATTGTGCAAGCATACACAATCTGCAGCAAGTGATAAGTAATTTATCGTATCCACGGGGCTGAACAGCTCTCACTTTACCTATCTTGTGTACTTTTTAATGGTTTCAAGGTTTGTTAAATTGTTTGATTTTGATAAAATGCTAAAGCAAAAAAAAAGAAGACAGAACAGAAAGTAAACAAATAAAGCAGACAAATTGGAAACAAGCGTTGGTCAGGATTTTAGTAATTATTTTAAAAGATGCTCTAGCAATATTATTGATTAGGCAATTCTCTTGCAGTCTTATTAGCAGGATCCTCCCAGAACTCTGGATTTTTTGGAATGTGTTTCAACTCCAATGACGTGTTACCGATCAAGCACTAGGCAACTAGTTATCCCTAACTCAGTCACTGGCGTTCACCAACACACAATGGTCTAGTGTTATTAAATGTCACACACTTCTCAAATCATCCCTGAATCTCAAATCATCCCTGAAACTAAGAAGTTATATCCATACCGGCTGGCCAGGCGGACACAAAATAGAAATATGCACAACAAATAATCAAGATGCTCAAATCAACATATACTGCATAGAGAATAAAGCACAACAATTACATAATTCCTAACCAACACCTAAGTAAATTTAGTTCATAAAGCTCATGATAACACACGCTACAATCTGAGTATCCATAACTACAAGAAATTACAAGAAAAGGTTAATTCCCTTGATTAGATCAGTAGTTGATGGTCTTCTTGAGTCTCCACTCTTTCCTCCTCTATTCGGCTCCCAAGATGGGAAGTAAGTCTCCACGAATGGAATAGGACTTTCCTTCTCCAAATTTGAGTTGTTTTTTACTTGAGACGGCTCTTCCTTTTATAGAGCGAGATCAAACCTTAATTAGGTGAATTTGTACACGTGGAAGGCTCTCCAAGCTTCTTAGACCCGAAAATAATTCAACTAACTTCAGCTCATTAAAATGGATTACGAGTTGTTACGTGGCAGTTTTGCTCCTTGCTTTGCTGGATCACAGATGTTGCTCCCTCAAGTCGCTCAACAATATATTCTGCACAAAATAACTTTCCAAGCATCCATTCTTCCAAATGGGTTAAAACATATAATATGCATCTAAAAGCAACCCTTTTTAGCACAAAAGACACACAAAACACTATAGAACTAAGGCCTAAATAACTCCCTTTTGGAGAGTTATCAGCAACCTTGCTTCCTCTTAGCATTGTTTGTTTTTCCTGAAAGTCTAAGTTTCATTGTTAGCTTAAACTGATCACTTAAGTTAGCATAGTTTGTGTTTAGCTGGTGGCCGAAAGGTTGGAGTTGAATGCGCGGGTTCGCAAAAACAGTAGTGGAAAAGATCTTAGAAATATAACTTTGTTTTCTTGCATCCTATAAATAGGACTAGAACCACTAGAGTTTTGGGAGTCGTGTGCAATAAGTATCTAACTTTCAGCTAACCCTAGAAATAGATGTCTAATTGGCTTAGTCTTCTAAAGGCACCTACAGCAGAGCTAAATAGGAGTAGGTCTTAACTCACAATCTAGTTGTCAGGGTATTTGCAGGATCAAACTGGTAGCAAACTATCTGCACCATGTCTATGTGGGCACTATAGACAGCGTTCTCCAGCCGTTTGAAATGCCTAAGTGAGTTGCTAGCGCAAAGATGGGTGCAATTTACTACTTTTGGTTGATGCTATTTGAATTCCCCACTTATCTCATATATCTTTACACTTTTACTTTCTTGCTTTATTTTATCTTTTTGTCTTCAATCAAAAAAACCCCAATCAATTTATTCCTTTTGTTACCATCCTCGGTTTCAAATTTAGAGGAGGTTCTTGTTTTATAGAATTGAGTGTTTTTTCAACTAGTCACCATCTCCCTTGGGTACGACCTTCGGAGTACTCTCCAATTTATTACTTGATAGTGTATTGTTGCCTTCTGGAGTGGTTAAAAATATATATCAAAATTACTCCAAAATACTGTGCAAGCATACACAATCCGTAGCAAGTGATAAGTATTTATCGTATCCACAGGGTCTTGAATTTCCTCACTCTATTGATTTTACTTAGCCTTTAGTGATTTCAAAATTTCGTTAAATTGATTGGGTTTTAAAATGTTGAAGCAAAATAAATGAGAAAACAAAAAATGTAAACGAATAGAGAAAACAGAATGGAAACAAGCACATGTTAAGACTTCGATAATTGTTATAGAAATGATCCAATAATTCTTTTGATCAGGCAATCTCATGAAGTCTACCGATCTCATGCAGTCTCCCGAAACTCTACATTTTTTTGTAATGTGTTTCAACTCCAATGAAGTTCTACCGATCATGCACTAGGTATTAGAGTTGCTGCCCTAAAACTCATAGATAGTGAATAAAACAAATAGTAATATACTTGTTCGATAAAGTCGTTATCGAGGTTTTATTCACTTAAGTCATTAAATAAGTGAATTGCATGTTAAATAACCCAAGTCCAATAAACTAAGATCCATGGCTATATAGTATGAATACTTAAACTTTATGTGGTGACATAAAAGAGGATCAAGTTCAAGTAATAGACTAAACGGTCTATAGTATAGGGATAATGCTGGGTACCTTATCCTGGGGACATTATATGACGCGATGCACTTTGTAGTTAGTGCAAACAATGTGATCCTAGATCGTTCATGTACAGACATGCGAGTGGGGGTGTTCTATGCAATGAGTTTGCAAAAGACCTAGACCAAGAAATAAGACCTATATCGTTTATAATGTCGTTTACTGTAGAAACTAACTTATTTAGTGCGATGACCTAGGTAACTCGATCTTAATCCTGAGCTAACTATAAACTCCTGTTTATTCGGGATTATCCTTTGATCTGCATGGATGAGAGTGGCTCATCATTGCCGACTCAATAAGCCTACCATTTTTGGGATAAGACCGGGTAGATAGCTGGGGACGTAGTATTATAAGACAAAATTCACTCCTACCCGAATTAGGGATAGTAGAGAAGTTTAATTTATGCATGTTTTCTTTCCTAAAATTAAATTAAATTAGAGTGCTTCGATCCAAATCGCTTCCGTTAGTGTCTCATACACTCCTTCAATTGGTATCAGAGGATGATTTGGGCATTCAATTTCATTTAATTTTAGCTTGGTGGGTTGATTTTTGCATGTGATGTGAGAATGGTTGCTAAAGTGGGCTCATTATGGTTTTGGCGTCAAATTAGTGTTTAATTTGTGGATTAAAGTTGTAATTGCCTACATGTTTATGGGCATATATGCGTTGGCTTGAGTCTGTATAAATTTTGGAGTCAATAGAGTTGAAACTAGGATGTAACCGAAGGAAGAAGACGTTGTTCATCAACGTCACGACGTTGATGAACATTCAAAGGTGCGACTTAAAGATTCAAACGATCTGGTTCGGTCTTTTGCAGGCGGTTCAGCTCCCATTAAGCCTATTTCAGCCCCTTTTGGCCTGGTTCAAGCAAAATCAACATGGTTCGGGCTGGTTCGAACGGTTCGGGAGCGATTTGAGATCAATTTTTAAATTATTATTTTAATAATTTTAGTGTTTGCTTGATTAGGATGCCAAAATCGGACCACTTTAGTGTGTTTAATTTATTATGTAATATGGATGTATGTTTAAATTAAATTAGAATCACATATGCATCTTGTATGTCATATAGATTTAAAATCCCACCATAAGAAAGCAAGTTTCATTCATTAGTAAATTATTATAAGTGTTATAATGAAATGAAATACATGAGTTAGGGTTTCATGTTAGATGTATGTTGAATGTTTTAAATTCGTTTAGCTCGATTAGTATAATCGTTATATTAATAAAACACAAACAAACAAGCATGCAACATGAAACCACCTTAGCATAGATGAATGTTATAGGTTGTCTATGTTATAAAGCGTTATAATACAATATAGACGTTAAAATCTATAACAAAATAAAAGCATGCTCACATAGGGTTAACGAACCTCAAACTCGAACAATTCCCATAGAATACGTCGATATCTTGTAAAGCTAAGGTTACAAGAGAACTCACCCGGTGAGATGCAGTTTAAAGTTGGAGGTATTTAAGTTGATGGTTTACGGAACACCTCCTACCTGGGTATCGAGCTGGTACTTGAGTTAGGTTAACCCGAGTTTTATGAGCATGCACGAGCGATGTAAGGTTAAAAGAGTTTCTCACCTAGACATCGTAAGTAAGCGTTATACACACCTAGACGTAGGTACTTCTAAATGGTGCTTCATATAATATGTATCTTGAATGTTTTTTGCTTTCATCACCATTAGAAGCATGTTATAATTCTAATTCATTAAAAGTTATAATAGTTATAAAAGTTAATGAATAGAAACCGTCAAAACCTATAACAAAGAGTTGCATGATAACATAAGATCTTAGGGAATGAGTTAAATTTAAAACGGTTTAAAATTTAATAGACCTAAGATCACGTTTCTAATAGGATTAGAATATCCTACTTAGTATTTTAATAGATTTAAAATATGATTAAGTAGGATATAAGACTCTGGTTATAAGGGAACTCTCCCGACACCTGGTCCAGTAGCTGAGTTGAATTAACCATGGTCTTATTAGCATGCAATGTCACTAGGTAATTAAAAGGGTTTAATTCACCTAGATATATAGAGTAAAGACCTTATTGAATAAGGCATAGACTTAGATAGATTCATTTAGCCGGAATTTACCTAAGTAAATAGACCCTAATTGTTAAAATACTCAGTGGGAGGAAAAGTATAAAAACGAGATGTTTCATATCGAGTTTTTAATCCCACATAGCTCCAGAAAATTCACACCGTGAGAATCATGCTCAGCCTCGTGTCACCTTGGAAGTGACCTCCCTTCGGAAGGTGTTTGTATAATTCAATACCAAGGTGAATGGAGAGAGTGTTTATAAAAAGTGGGAGTAGGAAGTGTGTCAACACATCCTACGGTCTCCTCCATTGGTACGTTCTGAGATCCCATGCTCCACCTGCATGTTGCCAACAGTGTAACCATCCCTTTGGAGGGCTTGAGCAAGGGGTAGCAGGGCAAACTCCGTAATGGATAGGGTTTCTTAGGTTTTGCTCCAACATTGTCTTTCTTGATAGTAGCTTCTTGGGACGGACCTCTGGGATCTGAAAGATGGCGGGTCACACTTACGGGAAATTATTGAGATGTTAATAATTTCTTGACCGAACAACGGTAACTAAATACTAACGGAATAAGAGTTATTCTAGTGTTAGAGTTTGGTTGACAATGTCTCGGTTCAGAGGAGGAGTAGTTGATCACCCCTCGGTGGCTGTTGCTCTAAACCTTTGAAGTATTGATGCAAAAGAATCATGAATTAAAGGGTGCTTAATTACTTTTGATTGGATATTATGTATAAATGGGTTTAGTTCAAATTTTAATACAAGTTATTTGTTTGTTTCAACAATATGTCAAATCATGTATGTGCTTTGTCTGATGCCAAATTAAACGGTTTAGATCATACTACTAAGAAAGCTGACACTAAACGAGTGGCAAACTATTTAATGGTCTTAAAAGACGAACGACCTCAAGTAAACTGCTTAGCTTACGTGAACGTAACCAAAAACTTACTAGTCTTGGAAACGTGTGTAGTGGAGAACGATAGTTTGGCCTGGATTGTTTGCTTGAACAAACTTATTTTGTATCTTTCTCATTAAATGAAGTTTTCATTTCCAAAAAGGGAATTAATGTCTGTTCAGCATTATTGGAAAATAATTTGTATGTTTTAAGACTTATTGAGAGTGTAGCAGTTAATAATACTGAAATGTTCAAAACTGCTACTACTCATAGTAATAAAAGGCAAAGAGTTTCTCCTAAAGAGAATACCTATCTTTGGCACCTGAGGTTAGGCCATATAAATCTCAATAGGATTGGGAGACTGGTCAAAAGTGGGATTCTAAGCAAGTTAGAAGACAACTCATTACCTCCTTGTGAGTCATGCCTTGAAGGCAAAATGACTAAACGATCTTTTACCGGAAAAGGTTATAGGGCCGATGAATGTTAAAGCACGGGGTGGATATGAATATTTCATCAGTTTTATTGATGACTATTCCAGGTATGGATATCTTTACCTAATGCATCATAAGTCTGAAGCCCTGCCCTTGAAAAGTTCGAGTACAAGGCAGAGGTTGAGAACTTATTAGGTAAAATGATTAAAACACTTCGATTAGATCGAAGTGGAGAGTATATGGATTACGAATTCCAGGACTATTTGATAGAACATGGAATCACATCCCAACTCTTAGCGCCTGGTACACCTCAACAGAACGATGTATCGGAAAGGAGAAATAGAACCTTATTAGATATGGTTCGTTCCATGATGAGCTATGGTCAATTGCCTGACTTGTTTTGGGGTCACGCAGTAATGACTGTTGTTTATATTTTAAACAACGTTCCATCCAAAAGTGTTTCTGGAACACCATTTGAGTTGTGGAGAGGGCGTAAAACTAGTTTACGTTAGTTTAGAATCTGGGGATGTCCATCACACGTGCTAGTGACTAACCCGAAGAAATTGGAACCCCGTTCAAAATTATGCCTATTTGTAGGCTATCCCAAGGAAACGAGCGGTGGATACTTCTTCGATCCACAAGAGAATAAGGTATTTGTATCGAAAAATGCCACATTCTTAGAAGAATACCATATAAGAAATCATAAGCCACGAAGCAAGATAGTGTCAAGCGAGTTATCAAACAAAGCTACGGAAACATCAATGAGAGTCGTCGATAAAGCTGGCACCTCCAGTCAGTCACGTCCTTCTCAAGAGATAAGACAGCCTTGACGTAGTGGAAGGGTTGTTAAACAGCCTGATCGCTATTTGAGTTTAGCTGAAACGCCAGTCGTCATACCTGTGTTGGGTTTTATGCCCTAAAACTCGTAGATAGTGAATGTAACGTTTGACCGAATATTAGCAAAATAATATTGATGTATTTTTCCATTAAATGTTGTTAGTTATATTATGTTTGTCTTTGCCTAAAATAACCATAATCCAATAAACTAGACATCCTAGGCTGTAGTGTGAATCTTGAACTATATATAGAGACATATGGGGATCACTGTTCAAGAAACAGCCTAAAGAATCTATAGTATAGGGATAAGACTGGGTGCCTTATCCTAGTGACACTATGGATACGACCCACTTTGTATTTGATACAAACGCCATGATTCAACGCGTTCGTGTAGGAGACATGCGATTGGGGGTATCCTATGCAATGAGTTTGCATAAGCCCGGACCGCGAAATAGTAACCACTAGTTATAACACCGTTAACTAGTTAGGTTTCTATTTCACTAGGACGACCTAGACTACTTAGTCTTAATCCTGAGTTGATTATGGACTCCTGCTCATGAGGGATTGTCCTTTGATTTGTATGGGTGAGAGTGGTCAGTACGCCGACTCAATAAGCCTACCACTTTGGAGACAAGACCGAGTGGGGAGCTGGGAACATAATCACACAAGATGGAATTCACTCCTTCCCGACTTTAGGGAAGTAGATGAGTGTTCCCTTAAGTGGTGACTCCGAGTCTTGAACAAAGGGTCCTACCCTCTCAATCGCACGAGAGGGTTTTCTGTTTGATGGTTGGACCACAAACAGGTTGTTCATTAGAGGAGAACTGGTACTTAAGGAAATAGAAGTAACCCAGGGGTAAAACGATAATTTGACCCAACTGGTGTTACGAACAATCGTGAAGGACTAACTAGTCGTTATTGGTCTATATCCATGGACACAGAAAATATGTCTGCAGTGAGAAGAATGCAACTGTGAGTCTATAGTGGAATGTACACACAATTAACAAATATTGATTAATTTGGTTAATGAGTTTGACCAACTAATCTCACATCATTGGAGCTTCTGATCTGCAAGTCCATTAGGTCCCACTGGTAGCTCATAAAGTAATTTGAGGCAACTAAGTAATAAATGTAAATTGAAAGTGTTCAATTTACTAAGGGAAACAATATAATATATATATATTATCATGAGAGAAATAAATATTTGAAGAAATTTCAAATATTCATATGAATTTTATTCATATGAAATTTATAGGAATTTGAAAGAGTTCAAATATGAATTAAATTAATTCAAGGTCGGAAATTAAATATGTGATATTTAATTGGTGATTAATTAATTGAAAATTAATCAATTATGGAAATGATTAATCACTTATGGAAGTAATTAATCATTTATGGAAATGATTTAATCACTTATGGAAGTAATTTAATCAATTATGGAATTGATTGATCATGAATTGATTAATTATGGAAAAGATTAAATAAGTTATGGAAATAATTGATTTTATGTGAATATTTTATTCATAGCCTTTCTCCTATAAATAGAACACTAGACCTAATGGTTTAGGAGCCATCTTGCTCTTAGAATCACAAGACAAGACTCTTGCATTCTCTCTAGCCTCCCTCTTAGAGAAAGACTCCCACCAGTCAATAGCCTCCTAGACTTAGAGATATACCGGTGTAACCTCTGTGGCTATTGTGTTCTTCAAGAAGAAAAACTCCAGCGAAGATCTAAAAGGGTTGCTGCATTTTCAACGTTAGAGCGTCGTTGGCGAGAATCGGTCAAGTCTACAACGAAGGTTTGTAACAGTTACTCTTTTCTTTAGAAAGTATGAAAAATAAAGTAGCTTTATTTTTCTGTATTTTCAGCATGTTTATAACGATTTTACAACAACATTAAAGCATGATTAAAGTAGCGTTTTGCCTTTTCGTATTGGTATATTAATGTTAATTAATATACGGCGTGAGATCCTCTCGACGTGCTTCTGCTGTGCCGGGGCTTTCATCTCTTTCAACCTGATGACGAGGTCGAGGATCCATTAACCTTAAAACAGGTAATGGATGACGATGATAAAGACGAGTGGATTAAAGCCATGGATCTAGAAATTGAGTCCATGTGCTTTAATTCACTTTGGGATCTTGTAGATCAACCCGAAGGGGTTAGTGTTGGGTTTTATGTCCTAAAACTCGTAGATAGTGAATGATTAACGAATTATACACTTGTATCAATAAAGTGTTATTGAGGTTCATGCAATAAAGTGTTATTGTCATATTAAGTCTAGAATTGCACAATATGACCCAAATCCAATAAACTAAGATCCAAGGTTGTTTACATGTAACTTGAACTAGTATGTGGGGACATAAAAGGTCTATAGTACAAGGATAACGTTGGGTACCTTATCTTGGTAACACTATGTGATACGGCCCGCTTTGTATTCGATACAGACGTATTGATCCAAGACGTCCATGTAGGAGACATGCGAACGGGGGTATCCTATGCAATGAGTTTGCATAAGACCGGACCACAAAATAGTAAACCACTAGATGTAACACCGTTAACTAGTTAGGTTACTGTTTCAATAGGATGACCTAGGTAACTCAGTCTTAATCCTGAGTGTGTCATGAACTCCTTCTCACGAGGGATTGTCCTTTGATTAGTACGGGTGAGAGTCGCCTGCACGCCGACTAAATAAGCCTACCTTCTTGGGGACAAGACCGAGTGGGGGGTTGGGGACATGACAATACAAGATGGAATTCACTCCTTCCCCTATTAGGGCAAGTAGATGTGTGTTCCCTTAAGGGCTGATTCCGAGGCTTGAATAAAAGCGCGCTGTCCTCTCCTGGCCCGAGAGGAATTTCTGTTTAGTGGTTGGACCCTAAACAGGTTGTTCATTAGAGGGATCAGTGGTACTTAAGGATCCAGAGGTAACCCAGGGGTAAAACGGTAATTTGACCCAGCTGGTGTTACGAACACATGTGAAGGATTGACTTACTGCATTGGTCGATATCCGTGGACACAGAAATATTCTACAGTGAGAAGAGTGCAGTTGTTGGTCTTTAGTGGAGTGACCCACAGTTAACGAATGTTGATTGACTCGGTTAATGAGTTTAGCTGATCAATCTCGTATCGTTGGAGCTTCTGATCTGTAGGTCCATTAGGTCCACCTGCTAGCTCATAACGGGTTCTGAGATAATATAGTCTTGATTATTAAAGGGAATTTAAGTTAATTGTATCTTGATGCAATGAATATAATGTATGGGGATACATTATAGTATAAGTTTAATTAATGAATTAAACTTTATAATAAAATTAATTTTGGATGTGATTCAAAAATTAATTAATGAGAGAATTATGAATTTAATTAAATATGTGATATTTGATTAATTCAGTAATTAATTAACTGGGGAATTAATTAATTTAATTTTAATTTGGTTAAATGTGATTTAATCAAATTAATACTATAGTTTATATTAATGTACATTTTGATGCACATTAAAACTATAGGTTAAATGAGAGAGTTAAAATTGAATATGATTTAATTATAAAATCAATTAAATATTTGATATTTAATTAATGTGGATTCAATTAATAGAATTAATTGAATGGCCAATTTAATTCAATTGAATATGATTCAAATTGAATTAAATACTTTATATTATAATTCATTTAGTTAATATTGGTTTAATTAAATTAATTATAATTAATTAATTAATTAAATATTTATTATTTAATTAGTTAATGGCCGAGATCGTTTTGATTAAGATCTAACGGTCTAGATCTAGTAGGGTAATAACTCCCTCCCCACTTATCGTACAGGGGAGAGGGAGTTCCCAACTGATCACTCATTCCTCTCATTCACGCAAGTTACAGAGAAAGAAAGTTTTTTTCTTTTCTCTCTTCCTCTCTCAAATTCCAGCTCTTTACCTTGCTGAAAAATTCCCTTCCAAGACCAAAGTTGGTTCCCACAAGCCGGATCTCAAGTCCCAAGAGTCATAGCGGGTGATCCAACGTGGTGGTGTTCATTGGGAGGAAGAAGAACGCGAATTGGAGCATAGTGCTGATCGTTCTTCAAGTCCATGTAAGTTTTTCTAGATCTAAATAGGTTTTAGATCTAATTTACAGCATGCTTAATCTGATCTAGTTTAATTTAGAAATTGTTTCTAATTTTGATTTGCCAACGTATTGGTTTTTCTAAAATTAAAATTAAAACGAGATCGTTCTTGATTGCTTCCGCTGCCAAAAGGAATTTTAATCCTTCAGTTAGACCCATAGGGTGCAAATGGATCTACAAGAGAAAATTGTTGGGGTTTATGTCCTAGAACTCAAGTTTTGTTATCCTTTATATAAATAAAGATGTTATTCAGTGAAATTGTTTATTTATAACTTATAATCCAATAGAAACATCCATGGTTATAACATGAGATACTCGAGCTATATAGTGAATATGGACAGGGATCAAGTTCGAGTATATAACCTAAATGGTCTATAGTAAATGAATAAGGTTGGGTACCTTATTCTGGTAACACTATGGATGCGGCCTACTTTGCGAATAAGGCAAACGACGTGATCCTGGATTGTTCATGTAAAGACATGCGAGTAGGGGCATCCTGTGTAAAAGATGTTTACACAAGACTGGACCGAGAAATAAGTCACTCTTACTTTATAAAGCCATTTACTGTTAAGACTGATTATTTCATGTGATGACTTAGGTAACTCGATCTTAATCCTGAGCTTGCTATGAACTCCTGTTTGTTTAGGGTTATCCTTTGATCTACATAGGTGAGAGTGGTCATAAAATTCCGTTCAATAAACCTCCCATTTTGGGGATAACACTAGATGGATGGCTGGGGACATAGTAATGCGATATGGAATTCACTCCTACCCTATTTAGGGATAGTAGAGAGGTTGTTCCCTTAAGTGCTGAATCCAAGACTTGAACAAGGGGCCCCACCCTCTCATTGGCCCGAGAGGGATCTTGTTTAATGGTTGGACCATCAACAAAATTGTTCATTAGAGGAACAGTGGACTTAAGGAACTAAGATGTGTTATAGGGGTAAAACGGACTTTTGACCTATCTATAGTAAAACAGACTTTTGACCTATCTATAGTAACGAACGACTTGTGAAGGATTGACTTACTAATCATGGTTACATCAAGTGGACACAAATATATCTACAGTGAGGGGAGTTCAACTACTAAGCTATAGTGGAGTGTCCCAGTAGTTAACGGATGTTGGTTGACTAGGTTAAAAGAGTTTGGCTAGTTTAACCTCGTACCGTTGAAGCCCATGATCTGTAAGTCCATTAGGTCCCCTTGCTAGCTGACTTATTTAGTGCGATGACCTAGGTAACTCGATCTTAATCCTGAGCTAACTATAAACTCCTGTTTATTTGGGATTATCCTTTGATCTGCATGGATGAGAGTGGCTCATCATTGCCAACTCAATAAGACTACCATTTTTGGGATAAGACCGGGTAGATAGCTGGGGGACGTAGTCCTACAAGACAGAATTCACTCCTACCCGAATTAGGGATAGTAGAGAAGTTTAATTTATGCATGTTTTCTTTCCTAAAATTAAATGAAATTAGAGTGCTTCGATCCAAATCGCTTCCGTTAGTGTCTCATACACTCCTTCAATTGGTATCAGAGGATGATTTGGGCACTCAATTTCGTTTAATTTTAGCTTGGTGGGTTGATTTTTGCATGTGATGTGAGAATGGTTGCTAAAGTGGGCTCATTATGGTTTTGGCGTCAAATTAGTATTTAATTTGTGGATTAAAGTTGTAATTGCCTACATGTTTATGGGCATATATGCGTTGGCTCGAGTCTGTATAAATTTTGGAGTCAATAGAGTTGAAACTAGGATGTAACCGAAGGAAGAAGATGTTGTTCATCAACGTCACGACGCTGATGAACATTCAAAGGTGCGACTTAAAGATTCAAACGGTGTAAAGATTTCAGTAATTGTTTTAAAAGATGCTCTAGCAATATTATAGATTAGGCAATTCTCTTGCCGTCTTATCAGCAGGATCCTCCCGGAACTCTGGATTTTTTGGAATGTGTTTCAACTCCAATGACGTGCTACCGATCAAGCACTAGGCAACTGGTTATCCCTAACTCAGTCACTGGCGTCCACCAACACATAATGGTCTAGTGTGATTAAATGCCACACATTTCTCAAATCATCCCTGAAACTAAGAAGTGATATTCATATCGGCTGGCCAGGCAGGCACAAAATAGAAATAGGCAAAACAAATAATCAAGATGCTCAAATCAACATATATTGCATAGAGAATGAAGTACGACAATTACATAGATCCTAACCAACACCTAAGTAAATTTAGTTCATGGAGTGCAAAACAACACACGCTACAATCTGAGTATGTGCATCCATAACTATAAGAAATTACAAGAAAAGATTAATTCCCTTGATTAGAACCGTAGTTGATGGTCTTCTTGATGTCTCCAATCTTTCCTCCTCTATTCGGTTCCCAAAGATGGAAAGTAAGCCTCCATGAATGGAATAAGACTTTCCTTTCTCCGAATTGGAATTGTTTTTTACTTGAGACGACTCCTTCCTTTTATAGAGTGAAGTCAAGCCCTAATTAGGTCAAACTTAACACGTGGAGGGCCCTCCATGCTTCCTAGTCCGAGATTAATTCAGCTAACGCCACCTCATTTAATGAGTCACGTGCGGCTCACGTGGCAGTTTTGCTCCCTACTTTGCTGGATCAAGAATTTTGCTCCCTCAAGTCGCTCAGCATTATATTCTACACTAAATAACTTCCAAAGCATCCATTCTTCCAAAAGGGTTAAAACATATAATATTCATCTAAAAGCAACCCTATTTAACACAAATGACCCACAAAACACTATAGAAATAAAGCCTAAATAACTCCCTTTTGGAGAGTTATCAGAGCCCTAAAACTCGTAGATAGTGAATAAAACAAATAGTAATATACTTGTTCGATAAAGTCGTTATCGAGGTTTTGTTCACTTAAGTCATTAAATAAGTGAATTGCCCGTTAAATAACCCAAGTCCAATAAACTAAGATCCATGGCTATATAGTATGAATACTTGAACTTTATGTAGTGACATAAAAGTGGATCAAGTTCAAGTAATAGCCTAAACGATTTATAGTATAGGGATAAGGTTGGGTACCTTATCTTGGGGACACTATGTGACGCGACCCACTTTGTATTTATTGTAAATGATGTGATCCTGGCTCGTTCATGTAGAGACATGCGAGTGGGGGCGTTCTATGCAATGAGTTTGCATAAGACCAAGACCAAGAAATAAGTCACTTTCCTTTATAATGTCGTTTACTGTAGAAACTGATTTATTTAGTGCGATGACTGATAACGCTCATTTATGTGTGTTATTTAGCCTTAAAAACCTAGGTTATTGTTTGGAAAGCAAAGACTTTGTGTTTAGAATTTTAGAATTTAAGCTTAAAATGTACAAAAGAAGATTATTTTTGTAAGAATTTATCCAAGTTAATGTTTTTATGCAGAGGACTTGGCGAGGAAGATGCGCCCGCGAGAGGAGATCAAAGGTTAGAGGAGCAAGTAAGTTGAAGCTAAAGAATTGCGCCTGCATCTAGACCTAAGGATGTGGAATATGCGATCAAAATGCGCCCGCAAACCATATAAGGAAAGTAGCCCCACCTGAAGACAGATTTTTAAAACTGCACACAGGAAGAAATGCGCCCGATATGCGGCTGCAACTGGGCTTTACAACAGAATACCGAGATTCGCGGGACGTTCACAGAATTGTCTGAAAATCTCCAATCTGGTATCAAATCTTCGAAGATTTTGGATTCTTACCTTCCAACGCCTTCTCACATTGATCTCGACAGTCAACCTCACCTTCCAAGGTCTATAAAAGGGGACCGAGATGTAAGAAGCAAAGAGAGCTAGGAGTTTTCGTCCTTAGGATAGATTTATAAGTTTTTCACTTCTCATCTTGTAACTTGATAGGACCTAAATAGTCCTATTTTATCACCTCTAATCTAAGCTTGTTAGAGGAATTTTATGCTTTACTTGTCTTACTTACAGGTTCTTTGAGCTTAGGCAATGTCAGGAGCCAATCACGCTAAATTGGTGTCAATTCGGGCCAATTATGGAGTTTTGGAGCCATCTCGGTGTCTTGGATGGCGAGGAGGTGAAAAGACCCAAATGTATTGAAGCATGCCTGAAGAACGACACAAAGAGCCAAAGATTGGAGCCTCGTATCGAGATGAAGAGAGACAAGGCCAAGAAGAAAAACAGTATGCTCAGATCAGGGATGGCGTCGAGACGCCGACGCGATTACAAAGCAGTGTATAAAGTTCGTGGTGTCGAGACGCTGCGACTTTTTCTATAAATAATAGGTCTTGGCTTAGTCCGTCGTTAGGTTAGAAATTTGGTCCCTTTACGATTTCTTTCGTTTCTTTTACTTTCCCCCATCTGTGTAGACTTTGTTTGGTCATTATTTATGCAATCTTTTGTATTAGTTTATGTTTTTACTTTGTTTATGAGTAGCTAAACGCATCTATATCGTTGGATTGGGATTATGCCTTGATTGCTATTGAATTTGGCTGAGTTTTATGGTGTTTTAAGTACTCTTCTTTCTGTGTTTCTATTAAGTTTTGCATGTTATCCCATTTAAACCAATACATGAGGTTAGTCTATTAGGATTGACGACCCTATGTGATTACCGCTTGTGTATTCTATCAGTTATTTTTAGATAGCCACTAGGTTGAGGCAAGCCACTCTCTACGTGAGACGACCCTTGATCGGCCTAGGATGCATGTTAAAGGTTGTATGAATTAGATTTAAATTGCATTTAAATTTAGTTAATACGATTCCGGGCCCACGATCCCAAAGCTGTTAGTTTAAGTAGGTGATTGTGAAATTGCTTATTATAGATTAGTTAGGTCACTACTACAAAATTGGGATTCCATGACACCAAGGGTAAAGGAAATAAAATTAAGGGAGATAAAAAAAGGTCATAAAATGTTTGAGGAGCGTTTTTGGCAGAAAAAAACGGAGATTTTCGTATTTTCGAAAATTTATGACATTTTTTCAATGTCATAAATCTATGACTTTGATTAACTGTCATTAATTAAAAATAATTGAAAAAGGGCATTTAAGTAATTAGGTATGTAACAACCCATTTAAAAAGAAAAAAGAAAAATCAATATTTGAAAACCCTAAAGAAAAATATGTATCTCTCACGTTCCCCCTCACGATCTCCCTCTCCCTCTCTCGATATCCTCTCTCCCTCACTCGTCTTTCTCTCTCGCCGGCCATCGCCCTCTTGTCTCCGATCATGTCGCCGCCACTACCTGCAACCTTCACCTCCGATCCAATCGACGAGCGCCGCCGCCTTTCTCCTTCTACAGCTGATCAGTATCTCTCTCCCCCTCTGCAACAGGTCAGTATCTCTCTCCCTCTCGGTTCGATTTCTTTTCTTGATTCTATGGATTTTTTTTTCTTTGATTGATGATGATTATTATGGTAGTTTGTATGTATCTAAGTGATGTCTTGTTTGAGTTTAATGAAAAAGCTTGTTTTTTCCAAGGAAATATGTGTTTATGGTTACGGGAGGAGGTTTGAGAGTCAAATTTGTCGAAATTTTTAGCCCAATTAACCATTGTAGAAAAATGCTTAGTTTACTATTACATCACACTAGAAAGTTTATTATCCCATGGAAGGATCAAATCTGACAAGTCTATGCATAGGAGGTATGCTTTCTTGTACTTGCAACCTCTGTAGTGCGTAAGACAAGTTTTGTTGTGAGTTCTGTTTTCAATTTCAGTTCAGGGATCTCTCTTGTGGAAATGTTAAGTAGCTTCTATTTTTGTGATCATTAGTTGGCAGCATATTTTGGTTACTAGTGTGTATTTGGGAGGAGAAGAAAAAGTTTTTTTGAAGCTTGATTTTTCAATGGGGTTAGGTTTGGAGTTTTGCACCATTGCAAGTCTCGTCTAATTACAATAGTAAAGTCTTATATAGGTCTCCTGAGATGTTTCTTTTTTCTTTTTGCATTTCCCTCTTCTCCATTTATTTATATACTGCTCTTTATCAGACCTAATGAATGGAAGTTTAAATTGTTGGTAATGAAGCATTAGGTCTGGGGAATGCCCTTTTATCGTATCTTTTCGTACTCCATCATTTCCTCTCTCAATGTATGCTAATAATGTTTTCTCTGAACAAAGAAATTGTACACTGATACAATAAGAATATATTCTCTAGTTTGGTTGGAAGAAGAAACTATTAAAATATTTCAACTTTTGTTGGTTATGATCACTAGGAAAGCCAATTTTGTTTAATTTTAGTTTCTTCGCTTTCTTTATTTCTTGTTGCTTTGTAGTTTATGGAGTAAATTTTTTGGTTCCTTGTTTCGTTTTTGGTAGTGTTATTGACTTTATTAGTATTTAAAACCATATGTATATTTCTCTTTTTTTTTTTGGTTATCATGGATATGTGGAGTCTTTGGCCACTGATGATGGAAGCATTGGCAGAATGGGCTATTGACGTTTTTTCCAAGTACGTTAACTTTGCAGCAATTTTCTATTTATTCTTTGTTGACAATGATATGTACTCTCTGTGCATACCAAGGAACTTCTAAACACAATAATTTTGTATTTTCTGCTTTGAGTATAGGACTCATAATTTTTTCCCCATGTAGTTTAGTTGTCTAGTTCCATTTCCGAATAAATTCTGGAAAATTGCGTGAAAAAGTGCAATGACTTTTGATATATAGCAAAGTGGTAGTCAACGGTCATAAGGGTTATAACTACTTTCCAGATGCATGTGGGTAATGTAAAACAGACTTATGCTAGTGAAGCCCCTTTCTAGTGGTTTGGTAGCCATTGCTGTACCTGATCGATTACATGTTGTAAATGGAGATAATGGAGAAAAATAGCTGGCTAGAGGAAACGTGTAGCTCATTGTAATAAAATAACTTCATACCTAGTCAAACTAGCATTGGTTACACCAAGCGTAATTTAAATTATTTTATTTTATTTTTGATAAATGAAGTCTAGTTTAGTTGTAATGCTCATGTTGTTGCTTTTTATAACTTTTAAGGGTTATAAATATAAATTATTTTTAGTTGGTCAAAGTTTGTGTAATGTCATGCATGTCCATATTTATTTGACACAATTATTTTGGGCTATAGTATGACTGTTTGCGTTGAGGTATATGAAATGAATGTAGCACTAAATAACCATGGATATAAGGGGGTTGATTTCGATGTCTTTTTGGTTCACAGATATTGGTGTTCCATTGGACAATTACGGATCCTAGGGGACTGCACATTTCTTCACGTCCAAAGCTCCTTACTACCAGCCAAGTCTTTGGCACATGATTTCATCAGTGAATTGCTTTACTCTTGAAGGAGTTACATCTCCTATTATTAGATATCTTTCATTTTTTGGTTTTTTAATGGGTGAGGTGTTGATGTTTTAGTGTTACTACTAACTTAGCTACTGAAACAATGTTTGTTGACTTGCCTTTACTGTGATATGCTGGTGCCATTTTGCTTTAGATAATTTTTTTTCTTTTTGAGAAGAAATATAGAACTTTCATTCAAGAATGCCACAACAAAAAACAGCCAAAGGACAAGGGATAAGGCATCCCTTTCCGAGAAAAACTACACAAAAGCCTTCCAATGAAGCATAATCATGGCAGCCAAATAATTACAAAAAATTCTATCAAGGGCACTCCAAAAGAATACCATTTTGCTGTAGATAATGGCTGACAAGAATTTGGAAGATGGTGATATTGAGCCTGCTCCAAAGCTTATTCAAGTTGTCTTTCAAAACCGCAAAGGTTAAGGGGATCCATGGATTGAACTGTATCTCAGAATCACAATAGAACGCCTGCAACGAACTGAGAAGTCATACTTGAAGTGTCTTCTAATGCAAGTGGTAAGGGTTGAGTTAGGTCGATATACTCTAGTGAAGAAGCTTTTTTTTTTTTTAAATGCCCATACATGTCAGGCTTGGTCTTGGTTATTCATGTTCAAGTATTACTTTCCAGCTGGCTTACTATTTAAGATTATTGAATTTAACTATGAGCAGTGGGGTTAGGTATCTCTTGTTGCTATCTTGTTTGGAACTTGGCATCTTAGGAGGTTCCTTTCTATTCTGAGATATTCAATGGTATAATGATTTAAAATCTATGTACATACTTAGGCATAAAGATTCGATCTTATGTTTAAGTTTAGTTATGTTAATTCTTAAGGCTAGATTTGAATTTTGTATTGAGAGGGTATAGTCGAGAAGGAATAATTGAAGCAAGAACTTCAATGAAATACCTAAGGTAAGCCAAACACGAGTCACCATAAAATATAAACCTTAAGGTGATGGGCTAGCCACGAAAAAAACTACATTTTATGAAGCTACCAAATAATGATTTGATTTTCTTCTTTGACCCTATAGATTAGGTATACTTCTTCACCAAGTTCAAGAAGCAATAAAAACCAGTGTTAACTTCATAGTTCATACATAAAGGTTAGTGTTAAGCTTATTTTTAAGCTTAAAGGTACTTTTCTCCCCTCACCAAAGAATATTATTGCTATTTACATTGTATTTCTTCTAATTAATTCTTACATAGCATTTGGTTTGATGATTAAAGTGAACAGAGTTTCTGACATTGAGGTTTTGAAGTCCTAACAAATACTAATGTTTGAAGAAATACTATAGAGAGTTGAGGTGGTAGGAATGTTTGTAAAGCAGAGATAGAGATCGGGTTATGAGTGCCCATGTATCTTCTTTGATAACAAGGTAAAGATATATTGTGAAAACACTATTTTGTTATTTAAATATATTGTGTTCTATTGTGTGGGGCTTCTTGTTGGTGCATTTATATTGCACTTCTGTTAATTATCAACCTTGTTATCGTTATCCTGGAATGTTGTATGCTATCTTCTTAGACTACTTTTCTATATAATATTGAAGATTTTTTCATATCTCTAAATTGTTAGACTTGTGGTGAAGAATGTAGAAGGAAAGATATAATAGGTAAAGAATGATTTTTAGATTTTCACCTGAGTAGTTCTCCTAAGTGCTTTGGAGAATTCATTTTAGTTGTATTCATTCACAAATGCTGCTTCTTGATTTGCCATACTTCACAAATAACATTGATATTAATATTTGATATAATGAAACATAATACAAAATTGGAAATAAAAAATTGTTGAGAGTCTTCCCCTGTCTCTCCCATTTTCAATTTACTGGAATGTTAGCAAATTTGTACTCAAGTATGTTTTAGGATTTCATCAAGTTAAGACAATTTGGACTTACCGATGAGATGTTGATTTGCCATTAATGGTTCAACTATTTTCTTGCATTTGTTTTTGTTTTTGCCCTTTTCTTCTTCTCTAGCTTTGCTTTTGTTTTTGAGTTTTAGAATATTGTGTTTCACGCAAAAGCATGTAAAAATAAGAATGTTGAACCAGAGGTGGTATTCGATTAGGGATTAGTATATTCACATTCCTTATTTTCATGAACTCACTCTAGTAACAAACTTGCAAGTTTTTAGTCAAAATTTATTTCCTAAAGCATTAATGTAAGTTAGGAAAATGTCGTGCTAAGATCAACTTTTTGATAGTGGTAAAGAATAGGCATAGAGGTTTAGTTTGAGGCTTTTGGTGAGTTGTGAATGTTAGAATCAATGTATTTCATATTCTTTCCTTTTTTTTTCTCTCTTTTCTTTGTTCTTTTTACACTTCCTATTGTAATTCACGACTTGTGGGAGTCTATAGAGATAGGGAATGGAAAGGGAATGTTTGGAGGATCAAGCTCTAGGGAGATTCTTTTAGGTGAGTGAGTTTGAAACACAATTCCAGCAGCATAACAGTATGAAAATGGCTCTCTTAGCTCTCAATCTGATTCAACCTCTACTTATAGAGAATATCCATGCATCAAAGAGTCTAGAGATGAAGGACACATGGTCAAGAGCCAAGCAATATTGGATTCTAGGTGCTGTAATCAAATTACATGCAAGGTTGCATGTTTGTGTTGTAATTCCACTATGGAATTACATGCAAAGAGTGGATTTCAATAAAAATCCACTATCTTCAATTTGATACAAGATCAAATCTTGTCTTGCATTTTAATTTAAATTCAATTCCAAATTGATTTTAATTTAGGCCCCGTTTGATAACCATTTCGTTTTTGGTTTTTGGTTTTTGAAAATTAAGCTTATGTCACCTACTTTCACTTATAGGTTTCGTTATTTTAGTATCAACCTTCTTCCTTGTTTTCAAAAACCAAGTCCAATTTTGAAAACAAAAAAAAAGTAGTTTTCAAAAACTTGTTTTTGTTTTTAGAATTTGGCTAGGAATTCAAATGGATCTTTAACAAGGATGAAAGTCATGGTAGGAAATTTAGGAGAAAACAAGCATAATTTTCAAAAACCAAAAACCAAAAACCAAATGGTTATCAAACGGGGCCTTAGTAATTGATTTGAAACCAATTTTCAATCAATTGGATGTGATTAATCAAATTAATCAATCTTACCTAATGCAATCCACTAATCATGAATCCTTATTCATGTATATAGTATTTAATACATATTTAAATACTTTTATCTCTCAATTAATAATTTAATTCATAATTAAATTATTGTGTCAATAATATCAAATATAATTGACAATGATTCCATTTCCCGATTTTGAACGATTCAAAGTATCCTATCTTATTGTTCTAAGCTTTATTCCGATATGAGCTAGCAGGTGGACCTAATGGACAAACAGATCATGGGCTCCAACGATTCGAGGTTAACCGACTAATCTCATTAACCAAGCTAACCAACATTCGTTAACTACCGGGACACTCCACTATAGCCCAATAGCTGCACTCCCCTCACCGTATATATATTTACGTCCACTTGATATAACCATGTTCAGTAAGTCGATCCTTCACAGGTTTTTCGTAGCTACAGCCGGGTCAAATGTCTGTTTTACCCCTATAGTACTTTTTCCTAAGTTCCACTAATTCTCTAATGAACAATTGGTTTGTGGTCCAACCATCAAACCTGAGTCCCTCTCGGGCCAAGGAGAGGGTGGGACCCCTTGTTCAAGTCCTGGAGTTAGTACTTAAGGGAACAACTCTACTATCCCTGAAATGGGTAGGAGTGAATTCCGTCTTGCGAAATTATGTCCCCAGCTATCTATCCGATCTTATCCCCAAAATGGTAGGCTTATTGAGTCGGCGATGTCTAGCCACTCTCACCCATGCAGATCAAAGGATAATCCCGAATAAACAGGAGTTCATAGTTAGCTCAGGATTAAAATCGAGTTACCTAGGTCATCTTATGAATTAGTCAATTTCTACAGTAGACGGCGTTAGAAAGAGAAAGTGGCTTATTTCGCGGTCCGGTCTTATGCAAACTCATTGAATAGGACGCCCCCACTCATATATCTCCACATGAACGATTTAGGATCTCATCGTTTGTACTTAATACAAAGTGGGTCGCGTCCATAGTGTCCCCAGGATAAGGTACCCAACCCTATCCTTATACTATAGACCGTTTTGGCTATATACTTGAACTTCTATGTCTCTATATATAGTTCGAGTTTTCACTTTATAGCCAAGGATCTTTAGTTTATTTGATTTAGGTTAAATATTTGCAACTTACATATTCAATAACATCTTTTACTGAATAACCTCAATAACGTCTTTATTGAAAATAGAATATGTTTTATGTTTTACAAAACTACGAGTTTTAGGACATTAAACCCAACACCTTGTACATTGTCTTATTTTCCATGATTGATTACATTGAGGGCTATGTAAATATAACGCCCCGTATTTCGAAATTAAGCATTTTTAGGATATTTTGGAGCAATGATTGGTTTGTATTGAATTATGTTGAGGGGAATTAAGTTATTTAAGTGGTGGAAATTTTGATATCAATTTCTATGGTTATGGAAATAAGTTATTATCCAAGTTTTCCTAAGCTGAGAAAGGAAATTAGAGCCCTAATTGGAGTTGGAGGGAAAATTGATTTTTGTTTTAGATGTTAAAAAAAAAGGAGGAAGCCCTAAGATTTCACTCTCCTTCTTCCCTCTCATCCTCGTGTAGCCGCAATACCCCGGCCACCCTCTGTGATTTCGTATATCCGGTAGCGACAACCCGAGCCACCTCCTTTCGTTCTTCTTCTCCTTCACGCCAAGCCCACTGCCTTTATCCCTCGTGTCTTTCCTCCTGCGACAACCAAACAAGTAGCCGCACAACCCATGCACGCGAATGGCAACCTTCAGCCATTCTTCACGTCATCTTCTTCGTTTCCGACGACTTTGTGCAACGATCTCTGGCGACTTTGTGCAACTACCCACGAACCGAGATCCCTCTCCTAGTTGTCTCCTTTCTTCTCCATTGAACGTCGTGCATCACTGTTTTCTTTTCCCCTCCAACTCGAGCACCGACACAGACCTGCAAACCAGCTGCGAACCTCTCCTTGACGTTTTCTCGTCTTCGGCAAGCAAACCCACGCAATCGGCACAAAATCTTCTCTAGACCACAAGCAACCACATAGTTTAAGTGACTGTGCAAGATGGTGTGAGGTTTCGTGTCGTCCAGCAATGTATTCTTCGCTTTGGTAAGCTTTCGACACTAGCTCATGCTTAATCGACCTCGAGAACGATTTACCCATTCCTTATTGGTCTCAAATATTCAGAATCAGGCTTTGTTGGAGTAAAAAATGGCATTCAGTTATCACCCACGACCCGAATAACACCAAATCAGTTTGCCCATAGTCATTGAAGATTAATTCACAATTTTAGATGTCATGGAAAAGCAACCAGCATGATTTTTGGTCCTTTTGGTAAGGATTCCAAAGGGTTTAAACTCATTCGGGCACTTCTAGCCAAGATCCAAGTCTTTCCAGTAAGGATTAGGTAGCAAACCTTCATTTAGACCCTTTCAAGCTAGTTTTGTATGCTGTGAACGAGTTTCTAACCTTTGGGAAATTAAATTTTCTTATAGCATCGATTTGGTTTCAAACATTTCAAATCCTAGCCTTGAACCTTGTATTTTGTATTGTAGGAGCTCGTTAGACTAATTTAGGAGTGCTTTAGAGCAATTAGTAAGTGGATTTCTACTTGTTGAGTTTGTTTGTTGTGTGTTAGCATGATGTATGCCTTGTTCTTGTTATATTTTTATGATCTATACATATCGCTTCTTGAATTGTATGTTGTGTGAGAGTTGGTTAGATGTTTGTTGCGGTATGTTGGACCGTTGAGATGCTTTGATAGATTTTGGTTGATTATCTTGGTGTTTCATTATGGTTGTCGAAATGAGCATATTATTTATGTTGTGAGCATGTTGCATAGTTGTCATGGTTTTCTGGCATAAAGCATAGTCTAGTGGCATGATGTGTAGGATTCATGCATTCTAGTGAGATTGTGAGGTCAGAAAGCCTCGTGTCATTAAAAAGGAAAGTTAGGTGAATACCAGGTGCCTCGGGTAAAAATGGTCGAGGGGTGGTATGTCACCAATGGATTAAGAGGAGCATCGGGTGCCTTGGGTATTATGGCCAAGGGGCGATGTGATGAGTCTATACGTTGTGAAAGTCATCGGGTGCCTTGGGTAATATGGCCAAGGGGCGATGCACAGTTTGAGGCCTTGGGTAATGATAACTCTCTAAAAGGGAGTTATTTAGACTTTATTTCTATAGGGATTTGTGTGTCTTTTGTGCTAAATAGGGTTGCTTTTAGATAGATATTACATGTTTTAACCCATTTGGAAGAATGGATGCTTTGGAAGTTATGTTGTGCTGAATATATTGTTGAGCGACTTGAGGGAGCAAAATCTGTGCTGGAGCAAAGCTGGGAGCAAAACTGCCACGTCACAGTTCGTTAGCCAATTTAATGAACTGAATCTGTTAAGCTATTCTCGGGATAAAGGAGCAAGGAGAGCCATCCACGTGTCTAGGTCAACCTAATTCAGCTTGCCTCCACTCTATAAAAGGAGATAGCGGCCCAAGTCAAAATCATTCCACTTTTGGAAGGGGATCATTTCTCATTTCCACTTTTGGGAGCCAAATAGAGGAGAAAGATTAGGGACTACAAGAAGACCATAAATTGCAAGCTGATCAAGGGAATTAGTATTTTCTTGTATTACTTTGTAGTTATGGATGCATTTACTTATATTGTAACGTGTGTCTCTATGCACTTTATGAACTAAGTAATTTTAGGCGTTGGTTAGGGAACATGTAATTGTCGTGCTTAACTTCTATGCAATAAATATTGGTTTGATGCATCTTGATTATTTGTTGTGTTCATTTCTATTTTATGCCCGCTTGGCCAGCCGGGTATGAATATCACTTCCTAGTTTCAGAGATGATTTGGGGAGTGTGTGACATTTAATCACACTAGATCATTGTGTATTGGTGAACGCTAGTGACTGAGCTAGGGATAGCCAGTTGCCTAGTGCTTGATCGGTAGTGCTTCATTGGAGATTGAAACACATTCTAAAAAATCCGGAGTTCCGGTAGGAATCCGCTAATAAGACTGCGAGAGTTTTGCATGATCAATAATATTGCTAGAGCATCTCTTAAAACAATTACTAAATCCTGACCGGCGCCTGTTTCTAATCTGTCTGCTTATTTGTTTACTTTCTGTTCTGTCATTTCTTTTGCTTCAGCATTATATCAAAACCAATCATTTTAACCGTTCTTGAAACCATTAAAGAGTTGCATAAAATAGATAAAGTGAAAGCTAATTCAGACCCTGGATTCAATACATACTTATTACTTCTTGCGGATTGTGTATACTTGCACAGAGTTCTAGAGTCTATTTCTTACTACATTTTCACCCACTCTAGGAGCCCAACAAGTTTTTGGCACCGTTGCGGGGGACTTGAATAAGTTTTTATCTGATCTGTTTTGTGTATGTGTTTTAGTGGTTTGGTGCTAGAACTTTTTGATTGATTGTTTTGTTTTTGCAGGTGTGAGTTTGGTGCATGAGCGATCCGCCTGGGGTAAGGTTCGAGCTTGATCCAGAAATCGAGAGGACATTCAGGAGAAGAAGGAGAGAGCAGCGTAGAAACCAGAATTCAATGGCTGATGTGCCACGTCTTTCGCAGGGTCCAGAAGATCCGATGAACCCCCAGCAGAATCGTGTGCTGCAGCAAAATCCACCGCTAGAGCAAAATGAACAACAAAATAATCAGGCTGAGAATCCTATCTTTGTAGCAAATGATAGGGCCAGAGCCATTCGAGCGTTGCTTTTCCAATGTTTGATGAGTTAAATCCAGGGATTGCACGTCCTCAAATTCAGGCAGCAAATTTTGAAATGAAGCCGGTAATGTTTCAGATGTTGCAAACCTTGGGTCAATTCCATGGTTTGTCATCTGAAGACCCCCATTTACATCTTAAGTCTTTTCTAGGAGTTACTCATTCTTTTGTGATTCAAGGAGTGCCTAGAGATGCCCTTAGATTAACTTTGTTCCCGTATTCTCTTAGAGATGGAGCAAAGGCATGGTTAAATTCTTTTGCTCCAGGACCAATTAGGACATGGAATGAGTTAGCAGAAAAATTTCTGAGTAAATATTTCCCACCAAATAGGAATGCTAAATTGAGGCGTGAAATAGTAGGGTTTAGGCAACTTGAAGATGAAACTTTTAGTGAGGCTTGGGAGAGGTTTAAGGAGCTTTTGCGAAAGTGTCCCCACCATGGTTTACCACATTGTATCCAAATGGAAACATTTTTCAATGGGTTAAATGGAGCAATTCAAGGTATGGTTGATGCTTCAGCTGGAGGGGCCCTTTTGGCAAAAACTTTTAATGAAGCCCATGAAATTTTAGAAAGAATATCAACTAATAGTTGTCAGTGGTCAGATGTTAGAGGCACAAATAAAAAAGTTAAGAGTGTGTTAGAGGTTGATGGTGTGTCCACCATTAGGGCTGATATTTTAATGTTAGCTAACACTCTTAAAAATATGACAGTGGTTAGTCATCAGCAGCCGCCAGCGGTGGAGCCTGCTGCAGTGGTGAACCAAGTTGCAGAGGAAGCATGTGTCTATTGTGGTGAAGAGCACAACTACGAGTTTTGCCCCAGCAATCCAGCTTCTGTGTTTTTTGTAGGTAATCAGAGGAACAACCCTTATTCTAGCTTTTACAATCCAGGTTGGCGCAACCACCTCAACTTCTCATGGGGAGGACAAGTAATGTGCAAGCACAGCAAAAGGTGAACCAGTCGGGATTTGCTGAAGCACAGGTATTGCCCCAGCAAAATAAGCAGGCTTTGCCCTAGCAAAATTTAGAGAGTTCTCTTGAGGCAATGATGAAGGAATATATGGCTCGTACAGATGCCGCAATTCAAAGTAATCAAGCTTCAATGAGAACCCTGGAATTGCAAATGGGCCAGCTTGCTAATGAGCTGAAGGCAAGGCCTCAAGGGAAACTTCCTTCAGATATTAAACACCCTAAAAGGGAAGGTAAGGAGCAGGTAAAGGCAGTAACTCTTAGGAGTGGTAAGCCATTAGAAGAGAGAAAAGAGCCTAGTAAACCCCAGGATTTAGAAAATAATTGTGATAAAAATGTTGTTGTTGAGAAAGAGTTTGAGTCTGGTCAAGGTGCTGGAGGCAGCAATAATGATGCTGGAGCATCTGGTTCTGTTCCAGATGTGGAACCACCTTATGTGCCGCCCCCACCTTATGTACCACCTCTACCTTTTCCACAAAGGCAAAGGCCTAAGAATTAGGATGGTCAATTTAAGAAGTTTTTAGAGATTCTTAAGCAATTGCATATAAATATCCCTTTAGTAGAAGCTATAGAGTAAATGCCTAATTATGCTAAATTTCTTAAGGATATTTTAACTAAAACGAAGAGGTTAGGTGAGTTTGAAACTATATCTCTTACTGAGGAATGTAGTGCTATTCTCAAGAATGGGCTACCAACCAAGGCTAAGGATCCAGGATCATTTACTATACCTGTGTCAATCGGTGGAAAAGAATTAGGTAGAGCACTTTGTGATTTAGGCGCAAGCATTAACCTTATGCCTCTTTCGGTCTAATGAAAGCTAGGTATTGGTGAAGCTAGGCCTACCACAGTCACACTCCAATTAGCTAATAGGTCTATCACATATCCAGAGGGTAAAATTGAGGATGTCTTAGTGAAAGTAGATAAGTTCATATTTCCTGTTGACTTTATTATTTTAGATTATGAGGCAGATAAAGATGTCCCAATTATTCTTTGCTACTGGTAGGGCGTTGATAGATGTTCAAAAAGGGGAATTAACAATGAGGGTTTACAATGAGGAAGTAAAATTTAATGTGTTTAAGGCCATGAAGTATCCAGACGAAATGGAAGATTGCTCTTTCATTAGGATTCTGGAGAACACAATTGTTGAGACAGCAATGCAGGATTTGGCTGACAAGCATTTGGAAGATCATGGAGAGGTTAATGTAGAGGATTTAGAAGTTTGTTCTATAGAAAGAAAAAATGAAAAAAAAAAGTGTTTAGGTGTGAGGATGTTTTTGAGTCTTTAGATTTAGATAAAAGGAAGGCTTCTCCTATTAAGCCATCCCTAATTGAGGCACCCACTTTAGATTTGAAGCCCTTGTCGGATCATCTAAAGTATGTGTATCTTGGGGAGGGTGAGACGTTGCTCATTATTGTTGCATTAGATTTAATGCCGGAGCATGAAGAGGCCTTAATAAGGTTGCTGCAGCAATATCGCAAGGCAATAGGTTGGACATTGGCTGACATTCAGGGAATTAGCTGATGACCGCAAAGTGCACGGGTCGCAAGTAATATAAAACGGAAAGTATTCCGAGTATCGAATCCTCAGGGAATTTGAATCATATCCATTAAGTACCGAAAACCATCATGTTCAATTTTATTTAGAAGTCCAATCTCGAATGATAGAACGAAAATTAAAGCAACTAATAAAAAGAAACATGCAACAACAAAATGGAAATCACCAATTAAGGGAACTTGACCTAGGGTGTTATCTAGCTTTCTTGGATTTGTAGCTCAATTACATGGATGCATGTAACTAATAATCTTCAATTTCATAAATCTAGAAGTAATTTTAAGCGGAATTCTCTTTCAAGCTCCTCCACATCTCATACTAACATAACTAATTCATGTGTCCATCTCCTTAGTTAATCATAATATGGCATTAAGCAACTTCATTATCAATTTCTAACAATTCTTTTTCACTCTCGTGTTCCAAGCAATTATTAGCCATGCAATTTGTATCTAATCTAAATTCTCTATGTCGAGTATCAATTTAGACCAACAAATCAATTAATCCGTGATCAAGAGATTAAAGGCATTAAGCATAAATTGCATAGATGAAATATGAAGAAATTCATTACAGAATTCAAGTAATAGCGCTACAATATCCAATTAACTAGAATAACGACCTTAGGTCTCAAGATCTACTCACAATTGGAAATAATGTTGCCAAAATGATCTTGATCCATAGGCCTAACTCAAATTAAAATATGAAATTACAAAGAAGTAAGGAAGAAATAACCGATAAGTTGATCCCAAGCTTCCGTCACGAGCATCTCGAATCCCGAGCCTTGGAATCTCGCTCAATTCCTCCTTTTTCCTCACAATTCTTCTCACTTTTTCTCTCTATTGAGCTAGGGGAGAGCTCCCCAAAATGGGATGATAATAACCAAAGGAAAGGGGGCTATTTATAGGAGCATGGGCGACCCTTTTCTTGCTGGACAAGCCAACAGCGTCGAGACGCTACGTCACGACGTCAGGTTTTCTTGGAGCAGAAGTTGTCGCAGCGTCGCGACGCTACCGCGATTCGGGAATTTTCTTCACTGATCACCTAGCGTCTCGACGCTAGGCCTTCTAGAAGCCCTATAAGCAGGTTTTGGCCTCCTTTCTTCATTCTTTTGGACTTTTTGGGCCTCCACTTCAAATATCTTCTTTTCTTTTCTCCTGTTATGGTCCAAAGTCTTCTTTTTATGCCCAAAATTGGTAAAATTCTTGGTTTTGCTTCACGAACTCGGTTTTCTATAAAATCAACATAAAAATGCATTAAAGATCACAATTCATGCACAAAACTAGCTAAAATTAATAGGAAAATGATGACACTTTTGCATGTCATCATTAGCCCATCTTTCTGTATGCACAAAATCACTCTAGAGGAGGGATTCTTTAGGAGTGTTGAGCAACAGAGAAGGTTTAACCCTGCAATGAAAGAGGTGGTAAAAAAGGAGGTGATAAAATGGTTGGATGCTGGGATTATTTATCCAATTGCAGATAGCAATTGGGTGAGCCCTGTCCAATGTGTTCCTAAGAAAGGAGGTGTCACGGTGGTGAGCAATAAAGACAATGAGTTGATCCCAACCAGGATAGTGACTGGCTGGAGGGTTTGCATGGATTATAGGAGGCTTAATAAAGCTACCCGTAAGGACCACTTCCCTCTACCATTTATTGACCAAATGTTGGATAGATTGGTTGGTCAGGCCTACTACTGTTTCTTAGATGGTTATTCTGGGTATAACCAGATTACCATTGCTCCTAAGGATCAAGAAAAAACCACTTTCACCTGCCCTTATGGGACGTTTGCTTTTAGGCGAATGCCTTTTGGCCTTTGCAATGTTCCAACAACATTTCAGAGGTGTATGTTAGCAATTTTTTCTGATATGATTGAGTCCACTGTTGAGGTATTTATGGACGATTTTTAAGTTTTTGGAGGGTCTTTTCAGAGTTGTTTGGATAATTTATGTAAGGTGTTAAAGAGATGTGAGGATACCCATCTAGTTCTTAATTGGGAGAAATGTCACTTCATGGTGAAGGAGGGCATTGTGCTAGGTCATATGATTTCTAAGAACGGTCTAGAAGTTGATAGAGCAAAAATTGAGGTTATTGAAAGATTAGAACCACCGAGTTCAGTAAAAGGAATTCGGAGCTTTTTAGGTCATGTTGGATTTTACAGGAGGTTCATAAAGGATTTTTCAAAGATTAGTAAACCTCTTTGTAACTTATTGTGTACTGATCATGTTTTTGACTTTAATGCAGATTGTAGGAAGGCTTTTGAAACTTTAAAAGCTGCTTTAATCTCAGCACCCATTCCTTGTGCACCTAATTGGAGTTTACCATTTGAGGTAATGTGATGCGAGTGATGCTGCAGTAGGTGCTATGCTAGAGCAAAAGCAGGGAAAATTTATTCATCCTATATATTATGCAAGCAGGGTTTTAAATGAGGCACAGGTCAACTATACAACTATTGAAAAGGAGTTGTTAGCTGTTGTGTTTGCTTTTGAGAAATTCCGACCATATTTGGTTAGATCCAAAGTCACAGTGTTCACGGATCATGCAGCAATAAGGTACTTAATGTCTAAAAAAGATGTAAAGCCGAGATTGATTCGTTGGGTTTTATTATTACAGGAATTCGACTTGGAGATAAAGGATAAGAAGCGATCAGAGAATGTTATTGCAGATCATTTGTCTCGTCTTGATCCAACATCATCTTTGCTGAAGCAATTTGCCATTTCAGATTCTTTTCCAGATGAACAGCTCTTTGTTGTTGAGGTAAATGTAGTCAAGGATATCCCTTGGTATGCTGATATTGCTAACTTTTTGTAAAGGGAGTCACTCCTATGGATATGGATTGGAGGCAGATGAAAAAGTTTAAGCATGATGCGAAATTTTTCTATTGGGATGAGCCATTTATGTATAAGCAATGCTCTGATGGTATTATTCGTAGGTGTGTTTCAGGTGATGAAGCAAAGGAAATCCTGGAGCAATGTCACTCTTCGCCGTATGGAGGCCATTTCAGCGGTTAGAGGACAGCTATGAGGATTTTGCATTGTGGATTCTTTTGGCCTTCCTTATTTAAGGATGCCCATTGGTTCTACAAGTAATGTGATGCTTGCCAAAGGAGAGGAAACTTGGGGCCTAGAGATGAAATGCTTCTTACTTACATTTTGGAAGTGGAATTATTCGATGTGTGGGGTATTGACTTTATGTGGCCATTTCCCCCTTCTAATGGTAATGTTTTTATCTTTTTGACAGTTGATTACGTGTCCAAGTGGGTGGAGGTCATCGCATGCCATCAGAATGACGCCAAGACAGTATCAAGGTTTCTTCAATCGCACATTTTTGCGCGGTTTGGGACACCTAGAGCTCTAGTGAGTGATGAGGGTACACATTTTGTTAATAATATCTTAACTAAGCTTTTAGCTAAGTATGGAATCAAGCATAGGATAGCTACCCCTTATCAACCACAAGCAAATGGTCAAGCTAAAATAAGCAATAGGGAAATCAAATCTATTCTAGAAAAAGTAGTTCATCCATCTAGGAAGGATTGATCTTTTAGGTTGGATGAGGCTCTTTGGGCTTATTGGACAGCCTATAAGACTCCTCTAGGTATGTCTCCCTATAGGTTAGTATATGGGAAAGCTTGTCATTTACCATTAGAGCTTGAGCATAAAACGTTTTGGGCTTTGAAAAAATTAAATTTTGATTTGAGTCGTGCAGGGGCAATTAGAATGCTGCAGCTTAATGAATTGGAGGAATTTCGCCAATTTTCGTATGAAAATTCAAAAATGTATAAAGAAAAGACTAAGCTATGGCATGATAGGAAAATTAAACCTAAAGAGTTTGTCAAAGGTCAGAGGGTCTTGCTTTACAATTCTAGATTAAAATTGTTTCCTGGGAAACTAAAATCTAAATGGTCAGGGCCATTTATTGTGATTGGAGTTTTTCCCCATGGAGCAATTACTTTGCAGGATGAAAAAGATGGGAGAGTGTTCAAAGTGAATGGACAGTGTGTGAAACATTATTGGGGAGAGGAGTTCCAGTTGAAATATCCTTCCCTAAAGTTGGTTGATGAATGAGAGAGCAAGATTTTTTCGGGAGCATTTCACAGAGCAATATTTTGAGCTCCCAGTGGTTGTTTTGATTTTATTTCTCGCTGATTTGGTTTGATTTAAATTTTAATAATGTTAGATTTGATTTGTTTAAATCTTGCCTGATTTATTTTAAGTCGTTGTTGTTTTTAATTCTGTAGATTTTATTTTTGAGTATTTTTATTATTTTCGGTAGTTTAGTTTTTATTTATTCCGATTAGATTTAATTAGATTTTATTTCAGTTTTTATTCTCGATTATTTAAATTTTTGTTTAGGATTTGAATTTAATAAAGATTTTTCCTGATTTATTCGGCTTCAAATAAAAATAAAAGAGATTTGATTTGAGCGGTTAATTTAAATTTCCTGATTTTATTCTATTTGAATTTTAAATCTTCCGTATCCGAGATTCGTCTGAAAGATAATCTTCGTTCAGAAGGTTGTTGTGGCAATTTTATGGTTGAAGCATATCTTTAGTCCGAATAGGAAGGGTTTTTTTGTGAATTAATTACTTTTACCGTTTGGATTTTGAATTTTCTGTGGGCAGGTAAATTGCATGGAGAATTCTGATGCTGCCACGTGTCGCGCAGGGGTAATCCAAGGGTGTAGACGTTAGGCAACGCATAATTATTTACCATGGGCGATTGAAATTCAGATTTTACCGTTGCTGGATTTAATTTACAGATTGCATGAGATTTGAACGGTAATTCCAATTAATGGGGAGCAAAATCTTTCGGTTAGGATTCCTTTTGCTGAAGCCCTATTTATTAACAGCCTGCGCTAAGTCTTTTTCACTTCATCTTCTTGCTTCATCCCTTCCCGTTTGTATTTTTCTTCTTTTTGCTTTTGTGTGTGGTAAATTCTTTTGAGTCTTCAATGGCGAAAACGAGAGCAAGAAAAGAGAGAGACAATGAGGAAGAGGAGGCACCTGTTACCCCCGAAGTACCGAAAACAAAGGCAAAGAAAAAGAAAACACCAGAAGAGAAAGAAGCTAAGAGGAGAATAAGACAGTAGAGGGCTGAGGATCAAGAAGTTGTGCAGAAGGTAGTAGAGGATGTTGCTGCCGAGGTAGTTGAAAAAGGCAATCCGAAGGAACCTGAAGGACAAAACCCAGAGCAGACTGACCCGATAGTTGCGGATATGGAGGAAGTTCAAGAAAAACAGATTGAGGATGCACAAGAAGGACGGACAGAGGTTGCGCCTGAAAAAGGTAATGAACAAGAGAAGGAGGCCCGAGTGGAGGTTATCATGTCGGAAGTGCCAAGACGTCGCCGCCAGAAGCAAAAAGTCGGTCGTGTTAAGGTAGTCCGAACTGATACTCCCTCGCTGCCGACCACTGATTCTGAGAGAGAAAATGCAGAGGAACAGGAGAAAAAAGAGGTCGAAGCCAAAGCAAGAGAGGAAGCAGAGAAAAAGGTTGAGGAAGAAATTTTGCTCAAACAAAGGGAAGACAAGGGCAAGGGCATTGCTGAAGCATCGCCGGAACCAGAAGATAACGAAACAGAGGAACCAAGGTTGCCGTATCATCGCTTCGTCAACAATCTTGCCAGAGCAAAGTATGCTGAGCTGTTGAAGAGAGACTTCCTGCTTGAGAGAGGATTTAGTGGTGATCTTCCACATTTTCTGCAGGCCGGCATTACGAACCACGGTTGGGAGTTATTCTGTTCCAAGCCTGAATCTGTGAACGCGCATGTAGTGCGCGAGTTTTATGCAAATATTGACAAGGAAGAGGGTTTCCAAGTTATCGTCCGAGGAGTAGCAGTTGACTGGAGTCCTGGTGCCATTAACGCCCTGTATAACCTTCAAGATTTCCCCCACGCAGGATATAATGAGATGGATGTGGCGCCATCTAATGAGCAATTAAGCGATGCTGTTCGGGAAGTTGGTGTTGAAGGGGCTTAGTGGAGGCTTTCGAAAACAGAGAAAAGGACATTTCAGTCAGCCTATCTTAAGAAGGAAGCAAATACATGGATGGGATTCATCAAACAAAGGTTGCTTCCAACGACCCATGACTCGACGGTTTCTAGGGAACGTGTGCTTCTGGCTTTCACGATTTTAAGGTCTTTCAGTATTGATGTGGGCAAGATTATTGCGAGTGAGATATCTGGATGCTGGCGGAAGAAAGTTGGGAAGTTGTTTTTCCCTAATACAATTACAATGCTTTGCAAGAGAGTAGGGGTTCTAGAGAATGAAGGAGATGTCATATTATTTGACAAGGGAATCATTGACATGCCTAACTTGGCACGGCTTCAGCGTACGCAAGAGGCACGTCAGGGTGGGCTTGTTTATGGCATTCAAAAGATTGTAGAACAACTTGCACTGTCGGCCAGCAGGCAAGAGTTTGCCGAGAGGCAATCTCAAACTTTCTAGAGCTATGTTAAACGTCGTGATGCAATCTGAAGAAGGCGCTACAGGAAAATTTTTCCAAACCATACCCAGCCCTTCCAGTATTCCTTGATGATTTATTGAACCCCTGAATTCCGCCGCCGCCTGTTGAAAGAGAAGAAGAGGATGATGAAGAGCAGGGTCAGGAAGATTGATGAATGTGATGATCTTGAGCGAGCATTATTTTTGTTTCTCTAATTTTGATTGCTCGCGTATATCTGACCCCACTTTCTGTTGATGTTATGTTTTCTTGATTTTAAATCTTCTGTCTTTAGGCCATCAAAATATCTGCTTATGTAATTTCTTTCTTTGTTTTTAATGAAATTTCTGGAGTTGTTTCTGTTCTATAAGCACTGAGTAATTCTAACTTAACTAATTTTCTTCTGAATTTTTGAAGCTTGGACTGGTTAAGCTTAATTAGATCAAGGTATTCTGATCTCCAGAAACCTTTTGCTTGAGCATTTCTTCTAGCCTGGTCGTTGCTGCGGCAAGAAGATTCTGAGGTAGTTTTGATTTATTTGATCCACTTTAAGCTTAGTTCTAGTCCCATGCTCAGTTTAAAATTTAGATAGAAAAATTTAAGTTTGGGGGTATAATTCACAAAATTAATGATTCATTGGGGACAATGAATAATTCAAGTTTGGGGGACTTTTTGCTACTCCAATTGTTTTGCTCGAGCATTCCTCTCCTTCATTAAATAATTTGCTAGGTTGTTGAGTAACTAGGGACATTTGTGGTACCCACAGTTTGTCTTTGCGTCAAAAGATAACCTAGGAAATATGAAAAAAAATTATTTGCTGAAAAAAAAGTTGATTGTTGAAAATTTTGCTGAGAAAATTCATCGAGCAAAAGTTTTGAAGAATGAATGATAATCCAGCAGTTTTTCTGTCTCCCAGAACTTAGGTGAGCTTCATCATAAAATGTCGCCATTCTGAGGGGCAAGAGATAGAATAACTAAGGATTTTTTAGCTTTACAAAGAGTATTTAGCCTAATTGGTGATGAGTTTGAGGCAAGGGTATACTGCACCATAAAGTGGGTCATCCCATGCTTAAGAGCTTATGACTATAGGACTGCTTTAAGTCTGAAAAACAGAAATATAAACCCCTTAAAAATGTTTTTTAATATGTCTGATAATAGAGCTAGGTTGTGGCAAGTTCTTAGAATTGAGTTAAAAGTGGTGATTATTTGTCCATGTCGGAAGAATTATCTTGCTGCAGCAGAGCTTGGTTTTGCAGAATGCTCAAGTAGAGGTTGAAGGTAGTGTTGGATTATCTATTTTGATTAAGCTATGCTTTGTCTAACGTTTTGAATTCTTAAGAGAAGGTTGGTTAGTATTGTTCGGGACGCGCAATAGTTCAAGTTTGGGGGTATGATAACTCTCCAAAAGGGAGTTATTTAGACCTTATTTCTATAGGGATTTGTGTGTCTATTGTGCTAAATAGGGTTGCTTTTAGATAGATATTATATGTTTTAACTCATTTGGAAGAATGGATGCTTTGGAAGTTATTTTGTGCCGAATATATTGCTGAGCGACTTGAGGGAGCAAAATCTGTGCTGGAGCAAAGCTGGGAGCAAAACTGCCACGTCACAGTTCGTTAGCCAATTTAATGAACTGAATTCTGTTAAGCTATTATCGGGATAAAGGAGCAAGGAGAGCCATCCACGTGTCTAGGTCAACCTAATTCAAGCTTGCCTCCACTCTATAAAAGGAGATAGCCGCCCAAGTCAAAATCATTCCACTTTTGGAAGGGGATCATTTCTCATTTCCACTTTTGGGAGCCGAATAGAGGAGAAAGATTAGGGACTACAAGAAGACCATCAATTGCAAGCTGATCAAGGGAATTAGTATTTTCTTGTATTACTTTGTAGTTATGGATGCATTTACTTATATTGTATTAATTAGTAACTCCTATGCAATAAATATTGATTTGGTGCATCTTGATTATTTGTTGTGCTCATTTCTATTTTATGCCCGCTTGGCCAGCCGGTATGAATATCACTTCCTAGTTTCAGGGATGATTTGGGGAGTGTGTGGAATTTAATCACACTAGATCATTGTGTATTGGTGAACGCCAGTGACTGAGCTAGGGATAGCCAGTTTCCTTGTGCTTGATCGGTAGTGCTTCATTGGAGTTGAAACACATTCTAAAAAAATTCGGAGTTTCGGGAGGAATTCGCTAATAAGACGGCGAGAGTTTTGCATGATCAATAATATTGCTAGAGCATCTCTTAAAACAATTACTAAATTCTTTGGGCGGCAAGCTGAAGCAGTAGCGTCGAGACGCTGCACCCCTAGCTTCTCGACGCTAGGTCAATCCGAGAGATGCATTCCATATCTGAAGGCCTAGCGTCGCGACGCTGTGTCCTAGCGTCTCGACGCTAGGCAGTTTTCCAAAATTATAATTTTCCAAATTTGGCTGGATTTTTTTCATGTTTGAAGACCCAATTCAGCACCATTCTTCCACGAATTGAAGGCCAAGAATCCCTATAAATAGAGGCCTTTGGTGTAGGTTTAGAATCATCCCTCAACACACAATTCACTACAACATTGTAGTCCATCTCTCTCCCCCTTTCCACCATTCTTCTTAGTTCTTTCTTGCTTTTCTTTATGTATCAAGCTTGTTCTTGCTCCATAAGAGGCTAAGTTCTTCATTCATGTAACCGGGTTGTCAAGAGTAAGTTCATATTCTTTTAATGAAATTTCTTGTTTGAATTATCAAAGCATGTTTATGTGATTTTAGTTCTTTTTATATAAGTTTAGATTGTGGTAGGAAAGATTGACAACCTTGACCGCGCCCTCTCTAAATTTACTTGCTAAATCTAAGTAGCAAGTAGGTTAACGTTATGATTATACGCATGCGTCCCTAGAACTAAATGATTTAATCAATTGTAATTGTGGTTTGTTGCCCGTTGCATGTGAATTAATTCGGCTAGATCCCAATGCGGTTTAGATTAGTTAATAGGCATATTAATTAATTTAAACTAGAATCAAACTTAGCGTTTGCATGTTTGTGATAGTTGGATCATGATTCTCGGTTTGTTGCCGGAATACGCCGGGCTTAAACTTGTTTTGACTTATTAGTGAAATTGATGATTTAATTGAATTGAACTTACCATGACTAACCCGGTTGCATGATCTTTAAGGTATTGATTTCTTTCTTTACTTTCCTTTTCTATTGTTTTCCATAATTAGTTTTCTTTCCTTGTTTACTTTCTTTTCCAAATATAAAAACCCCCCATTAGTCCGGTCATCACAATAAATCTAAGATAAGCAAGTTATAATCGTGCTTCCTGTGTTCGACCCCGACCACTACTGCTACAAGTTAGCTTTAGGAATCGTGGATTATAAATTTATTTGATAAGAGACCTCGACAATCTCTTCCGTCAAGGTGCATGGTTAGTTGCAAGTTTGCATTAGTGGTAGAGCATGTTACATGTGTATGTTGTTCATCTCATATATGAAGCATGTTATTGTAGTTGAAAAGCATGTTACCTATTCGGTATATGTATGCTGTTTATTGGCTCTTCAGGTGTGAGCCACTTACTTAGTATTGTGGTTTTGTACTGACCCACCACCAGATTTTGTAGGTGATGAAGAATACTACAAGCTTGGTGATGTTGAGGAGCAGGCCTGAGAAACTGTAGTATCTAGATTGTTCCTTCAGTAATACCTTATGCATGATTAGTTGTTACTAGGAAAGTTAGTTAGTACGTCGAACTAGAAGTGCTTTGTGAAAGGATGGCTTCTATGTACCTCATTTAGTGTTTTGAATTAGAATTATAGTTGATTCAAGGTATTTGAATGGAAAATTATTACGTAGTTCTGACTCTTTCATACATAGTGAAATTGAGTTGTGTTTAAATAGATCGATGTTGTATGCCTTGTTGAGTAAGCTTGCAGTTTTGTCGAGCAGTTGTGAATACGAGACCTAACTCGTATGGTGTTTCTGTTGTGGAAGTTCTATTGAGTTGTAATAAGGTTAGAAATGTCATATAGAAGTGTTGTTTTATGTTTAATAGGTGTTAAAAATTTTGGTTTAGTCATATGTACGTCGTTATGTTGCCCAAATTTTTGGGACATCAAGTTGACATTAGAGTAAAATTTTTAGTAATGTTCCCTAGTTTAGGTCGAATTTTGGGGGTGTTACAGTAAACTTTAGGTTGGGGGTGTGGGATTGTACTTTATATTCCTGTTGGGCCTTGAGCATCTGAGCATCAGACCAGCGTTTGTGCTTAATGAATGTCTTGCATGCCTGTTGTGTATATACATGTTTAAGTGATGATGATTTCCTAGGATTAACTCAAATTTTTTCAAAAATTTATAGCTTTCGATGAGTTGTGACCATGAGTGCTCAAAAAGGAGCCTTTTTAAAACTTTTCTTGGATATGTCTTGCACGAGTTGGGTGTCTTTCTTGCTTTAAAGTAGGACTTGAATGCTTAGGAGCGAGTTACTTAGCTTATATTCTTGTTGTCACCCTGATACGTGTAAGGTTAAACGAGAAAGTCTAAATTTTTTGCAAAATAATGTGTGGAGTCTTGCCTAGGAGAGAAAAAGAAAATATGTCTATAAAAAAAAAGAGAGGAAAAATAAGTCAGTGAGCGCGAGCCAAAAGAAAAATCATATGCTCGTCTTTCTTATTTTTATTTTGAGTAAAAGCATGTTTGCATCAAAAGAGCTATATACAGTGTGATCAGTTAGGCCAACCAAGGGTTAAACTCTGGTTATGGGTCCCTGCATTGTAGTGTGAAAGCTAGTGCCCCATCCTAAAAGAAACGCAAAAAGAAAAAAAAAAAAAAAAAGAGAAAAAAAAAGCAAAAGAAAAAGAAAAAGGAATTCCTTATTCAGGCACCTAGGCAAAGAGGAAGCAACCTAGTTTGTTCCATTTAGGCCTTTTAGCAAGACCTTAGTGCCAGTGTAGGGGGAAGATAGGATGAGAGTTGAGTAAGCCAATCTCGGGCTAGTAAAGTTCTCTTTAGGTGGGATAGAACTCTCTTGTTCAAGATTATCTTTGAAAAATTTTAATTTGCCTCCTCATTTGTCTCTCCTGCGAATGTCTCTTGATTGCTTTAGTTTTGGAATATTTGAGTCTGGAGGATTAAGTCACTTTTCGATTATATGCACAACAACTTTTTCTTTGGTTTGTGTGTGCCTTGCTCAAGGACTAGCAAGATTTAGGTTGCGGGTATTTGATAGTACCTTTTTTCACCTCTAATCTAAGCTTGTTAGAGGAATTTTATGCTTTACTTGTCTTACTTACAGGTTCTTGTAGCTTAGGCAATGTCGGGAGTCAATCACGCTAAATTGGTGTCAATTCGGGCCAATTATGGAGTTTTGGAGCCATCTCGATGTCTTGGACGATGAGGAGGTGAAAAGACCCAAATGTATTGAAGCGGGCCTGAAGAAAGACACTAAGAGCCGAAGATTGGAGCCCCGTACCGAGATGACGCGAGACAAGGCCAAGAAGAAAAACAGTATGCTCGGATCAAGGATGGCGTCGAGACGCTACCCCTAGCGTCTCGACGCTGCGAATTTTTCTATAAATAATAGGTCTCGATTTAGTCCGCTGTTAGGTTAGAAATTTGGTCCCTTTACGATTTCTTTCGTTTCTTTTACTTTCCAGCATCTGTGTAGACCTTGTTTGGTCATAATTTATGCAATCTTTTGTATTAGTTTATGTTTTTACTTTGTTTATGAGTTGCTAAACGCATCTATACCATTGGATTGGGATTATGCCTTGATTGCTATTGAATTTGGTTGATTTTTCTGGTGTTTTAAGTATTTTTCTTGTTGTGTTTCTATTAAGTTTTGCATGTTATCCCATTTAAACCAATACATGAGGCTAATCTATTAGGATTGATGACCCTATGTGATTACCGCTTGTGTATTCTATCAGTTATTTTTAGATACCCACTAGGCTGAGGCAAGCCACTCTCTACGTGAGAGGACCCTTGATAGGCCTAGGTTGCATGTTAAAGGTTGTATGAATTAGATTTAAATTGCATTTAAATTTAGTTAATACAATTCGGAACCCACGATCCCAAAGCGGCTAGTTTAAGTAGGTGATTGTGAAATTGCTTATTCTAGATTAGTTCGATATAATTTAGTGACCATTGCGAGGTCTCGGATGGTTGCTACTTTATGTATGAAGGGTGGCAGTCGATAAAGATAAAAATTGATTAATCTCGTTAATTGCAGAATTCACGGTTAATGGGTTAATTAAACACAGGTTAATGTAGGGGGGGTCCTCCGAGTAACCAAGAAGCCAACCGAACTAATAAAAATTGGCATAGAATAATTATTAGAGAAAACTAGGAAGCCAAGTGAAATAGCAGTCAGGCATAAGAAATCCTAATCCAGTGATCCCTTTCATGATATTGATTTTTGTCTTATTTCTCATTTGCATGCCTTATTTTGTCTCCTTTACATTCAGCAATTTTTTTTTTTTTTTGCTTTGTCCTGCTTTCCAAAATCCCCCTTGTTTTATGAGCACAAAATTCTGCATCTGCTAGGTCCCCTTCCCTGTGTTCGACCCCGACCACTATTTCTACAAAATAGTTATAGTGCTATGGATTATAAATTTACTTGACCAACACGACCTTCGACAAGTCGGACCCGTCCTAACCACTCCGAGTTCTGGATTTTCCAGCCTCTGTCGGCTCCTCCATTCCAAAGAAGTAGAGGAGAAAGGTTTGTCTCCCCTTGAAAGAGGACAAGAGCAAGCTAGATAGAGCTAGATAGAGAGGGGAAAATCCATAGTTAGTCTTGTCTTTACATTTTATACTTTCTGTTCTTTTATTTCCAGCAGCATTGTACTTGTTTTTCTTTACTTTTCAATTGTAAGTTAAATTATTGTACTCAAGTCTTTATTTAATATGAATTCTAGTTGTTCTTATATTTTGAGTTTTCTTTCTTTTATGTTTTGCACTTTATTTTCAATTATGAGCTAAGCTTCAACTTGGGGGTTCAAATATGTGGATTCCTTGAGTAGAAGAAAGCCCCGCCTATGCAAAAGCAACTTTCCTCCCTCTTAGCATTGTTTGTTCTTGCTGAAAATTAAAGTTTATTGTTATCTTAAATGGGCCACTTAGGTTAACATAGTTTGTATTTAGCTAATGGTCGAAAGGTTGGAGTTGAATGCGAGGGTTCGCAAAAACAAAGTGGAAAAGATCCTAGAAATAGGACTTTGTTTTCTTGCATCCTAGAAATAGGACTGGAACCACTAGGGTTTTAAGAGTCGTAAGCGTTATTTATGTAAGTTTCAACTAGCCCTAGAAATAGATGTCTAGTTGGCTTAGTCTTCTAAAGGCACCTACAGCGGAGATGAATATAAGTTGGACTTAACTCTCAATCTAGTTGTCAGGTGATAACTGCCCAAATGGTAGTTATTTAGGCCTCATTTCTATATTGATTTGTGTGTCTTTTGTGCTTAATAGGGTTGGTTTTGGATAGATATTACATGTTTTAACCCATTTGGAAGAATGGAAGCTTTGGAAATCATTTTGTGCAGAATCTGTTGCTGGGCGACTTGAGGGAGCAAATTCTGTGCTGCAGCAAAACTGGGAGCAGAACTGCCACGTCACAGCTCGTTAGCCAACTTCATGAACCGACTTCTGTTGAATTATTTTCGGGATAAAGGAGCAAGGAGAGCCCTACATGTGTCCAGGTTGACCTAATTCAAGCCTCCTATCCTTCTATAAAAGGAAGTAGCCGCCCAAGTCAAAATCATTCCACTTTTGGGAGAAAACATCCCATTCTTGGGAAGTTCCTTCCACCTTTGGGTGCCAAATAGAGGAGAGAGATTGGAGACCATCTAGAAGACCATCATTGCAAGCTGATCGAGGAGATTAGTATTTCCTTTTATTATCTTGTAATTATGGACATGCCTACTCAGATTGTAGCGTGCGTCTCCATGCATATTATGAACTAAGTAGCTTAGGCGTTGGTTAGGAACAATGTGATTGTCGTGCTTAACTTTAGTAATATAAATTGATTACTGCATCTTGGTTAATTGTTGTTCTTATTTCTATTTTATGCCCGCTTGGCCAGCCGGTATGAATACCTCTCTCTAGTTTCAGGGATGATTTAGAGAGTGTGTGGCGATTAATCACACTACGATCATTGTGTATTGGTGAACGCCAGTGACTGAGCTAGGGATAGCCAGTTCCCTAGTGCTTGATCGGTAGTACTTCATTGGGGTTGAAACACATTCCAAAAGATTCAGAGTTCTGGGAGGAATCTGTTAATAATACTGTGAGAGTTTTGCATGATCAATAATATTGCTAGAGCATCTTTTAAAAACAATTACTAAATCCTGACCAGCGCCTGTTTCTAATCTGTCTGCCTATTTGTTTATTCTTTGTTCTGTCATTTATTTTGATTCAACATTATTCTTATAAAAACCAATCATTTTACCATATTTGAAACCATTAAAGAGTTATACAAAATAGATAAAGTGGAAGCTAGTTCAGGCCTTGGATTGATAATACTTATTACTTGCTGCGGACTGTGTATACTTGCACAGAGTTCTAGAGTCCTTTTATACCATATTTTTACTCACTCTAGGAACCCAACAAGTTTTTGGCGCCGTTGCCGGGGACTTGAATAAGTTTTTATCTGATCTATTTTGCGTATGTGTTTTAGTGGTTTGGTGCTAGAACTTTTTGATTGTTTCTTTTGTTTTTGCAGGTGTGAGTTTGGTGCATGAACGATCCGCCTGGGGTGAGGTTCGAGCTTGATCCAGAAATCGAGAGAACATTCAGGAGAAGAAGGAGAGAGCAGCGTAGAAACCAGAATCAAATGGCTGACGTGCCGCGTCTCCCGCAGGGTCCTGAAGATCCAGCGAACCCCCAGCACAATCGTTTGCTGCAGCAAAACCTGCCGCTGAAGCAAAATGAGAAGCAAAATAATCAGGCTGAGAATCTTATCTTGGTAGCAAACGATAGGACCAGAGCCATTCGAGCATATGCTTTTCCAATGTTTGATGAGTTGAATCCAGGGATTGCACGTCCTCAAATTCAAGCGGGTAATTTTGAAATGAAACCGATAATGTTTCAGATGTTGCAAACCGTGGGTCAGTTCCATGGTTTGTCATCTGAAGACCCTCATTTACATCTTAAGTCTTTTCTAGGAGTTAGTGATTCTTTTGTAATTCAAGGAGTGCCTAGAGATGCTCTTAGATTAACTTTGTTCCCGTATTCTCTTAGGGATGGAGCGAAGGCGTGGTTAAATTCTTTTGCTCCAGGATCAATTAGGACATGGGATGAGTTAGCCGAAAAATTTTTGAGTAAATATTTCCCACCTAATAGAAATGCTAAATTAAGAAGTGAAATAGTAGGGTTTAGGCAACTTGAACATGAGACTTTTAGTGAGGCTTGGGAGAGGTTTAAGGAGCTTTTGCGAAAGTGTCCCCACCATGGCCTACCACATTGTATCCAAATGGAAACATTTTACAATGGATTAAACGCGGTAACTCAAGGTATGGTTGATGCTTCGACTGGAGGGGCCCTTTTGGCAAAAACTTTTAACGAAGCCTATGAAATTTTAGAAAGAATATCTACTAATAGTTGTCAGTGGTCGGATAAAAAGGTTAAGAGTGTATTAGAAGTTGATGGTGTGTCCACCATTAGGGCTGATCTTGCAATGATTGCTAACGCTCTTAAGAATGTGACAGTGATTAGTCATCAGCAGCCACCAGTTGTGGAGCCTGCTGCAGCGGTGAACCAAGTTGCAAAGGAAGCTTGTGTCTATTGTGGTGAAGATCACAACTACGAGTTTTGCCCCAGCAATCCAGCTTCTGTGTTTTTTGTAGGTAATCAGAGGAATAACTCTTATTCTAACTTTTATAATCCAGGTTGGCGCAACCACCCCAACTTCGCGTGGGGAGGACAAGGGAGTAATGTGCAAACACAGCAAAAAGTGAACCAGCCGGGATTTGCTAAAGCGCAGGTATTGCCCCAGCAAAATAAGCAGGCTTTGCCCCAACAAAATTCGGGGAATTCTCTCGAGGCAATGATGAAAGAATTTATGGCTCGTACAGACGCCGCAATTCAAAGTAATCAAGATTCAATGAGAGCCCTAGAATTGCAAGTAAGTCAGCTAGCTAATGAGCTGAAGGCAAGGCCTCAAGGGAAACTTCCATCAGATACTGAACACCCTCGAAGGGAAGGTAAGGAGCAGGTAAAGGCAGTAACTCTTAGGAGTGGTAAGCCACTAGAAGAGCCTAGTAAAACCCAGGATATAGAAAAGAATAGTGATAAAAATGTTGTTGTTGAGAAAGAGTTGGAGACTGGTCAGGGTGCTGGAGGCAGCAATAAAGATGCTGGAGCATCTGGTTCTGTTCCAGATGTGGAACCACCTTATGTGCCGCCCCCACCTTATGTGCCACCTCTACCTTTTCCACAAAGGCAAAAGCCTAAGAATGAGGATGGTCAGTTTAAAAAGTTTTTAGAGATTCTTAAGCAATTGCATATAAATATCCCCTTAGTAGAAGCTATAGAGGAAATGCCTAATTATGCTAAATTTCTTAAGGATATTTTAACTAAAAAGAAGAGGTTAGGTGAGTTTGAAACTGTATCTCTTACTGAGGAATGTAGTGCTATTCTTAAGAATGGGCTACCACCCAAGGCTAAGGATCCAGGATCATTTACTATACCTGTGTCTATAGGTGGAAAAGAGTTAGGTAGAGCACTCTGTGATTTAGGTGCGAGCATTAACCTTATGCCTCTTTCGGTCTATCGAAAGCTAGGTATTGGTGAAGCTAGACCTACCACAGTTACACTCCAATTAGTTGATAGGTCTATCACATATCCAGAGGGTAAAATTGAGGATGTCTTAGTGAAAGTGGATAAATTCATATTTCCTGTTGATTTCATTATTTTAGACTATGAGGCTGACAAAGATGTCCCAATTATTCTAGGACGTCCATTTTTGGCTACTGGTAGGGCGTTAATAGATGTTCAAAAAGGGGAATTAACAATGAGGTCTGTAATGAGGAAGTAAAATTTAATGTGTTTAAGGCCATGAAGTATCCAGACGAGATGGAAGATTGCTCTTTCATTAGGATTCTGGAGAACACAATTGTTGAGACAGCGATGCAGGATTCGGCAAATAAGCATTTGGAAAATCGTGGAGAGGTTAGTATAGAAGATTTAGAGGTTTTAGAAAGAAAAAATGAAAAAGAATTGTTTAGGTGTGAGTAAGTTTTTGAGTCTTTAGATTTAGATCAAAGAAAGGCTCCCCCAATTAAGCCATCCCTGATTGAGGCACCTACTTTAGATTTGAAGCCCTTGCCGGATCATCTAAAGTATGTGTATCTTGGGGAAGGTGAGACGTTGCCTATTATTGTTGCATCAGATTTAATGCCGGAGCATGAAGGGGCCTTAATAAAACTGCTGCAGCAATACCGCAAGGCTATTGGTTGGACATTGGCTGACATTCAGGGGATTAGCCCATCTTTTTGTATGCACAAAATCACTCTAGAGGAGGGATCCTTTAGGAGTATTGAGCAACAAAGAAGGCTTAACCCTGCAATGAAAGAAGTGGTTAAAAAGGAGGTGATTAAATGGTTGGATGCTGGCATCATTTATCCAATTGCAGACAGCAATTGGGTAAGCCCTGTCCAATGTGTTCCTAAGAAAGGAGGCGTCACTGTGGTGAGCAATAAAGACAATGAGTTGATCCCAACTAGGACTGTAACTGGCTGGAGGGTTTGCATGGATTACAGGAGGCTTAATAAAGCCACCCGTAAGGACCACTTCCCTCTACCATTTATTGACCAGATGTTGGATAGATTGGCTGGTCAGGCCTACTACTGTTTCTTGGATGGTTATTCTGGGTATAACCAGATTACTATTGCTCCTGAGGATCAGGAAAAAACCACTTTCACCTGCCCTTATGGGACGTTTGCTTTCAGGCGCATGCCTTTTGGCCTTTGCAATGCTCCAGCAACATTTCAGTGGTGTATGTTAGCAATTTTTTCTGATATGATTGAGTCCACTGTTGAGGTATTTATGGACGATTTTTCAGTTTTTGGAGGGTCTTTTCAGAGTTGTTTAGATAATTTAGGTCAGGTGTTAAAGAGATGTGAGGATACCCATCTAGTTCTTAATTGGGAGAAATGCCACTTCATGGTGAAGGAGGGCATAGTGTTAGGCCATAGGATTTCTAAGAATGGTCTAGAAGTTGATAGAGCAAAAGTTGAGGTTATTGAGAGACTAGAACCACCGAATTCAGTGAAGGGGATTCGGAGTTTTTTAGGTCATGCTGGATTTTATAGAAGGTTCATAAAGGATTTTTCAAAAATCAGTAAACCTCTTTGTAACTTATTGTGCACTGATCATGTTTTTGACTTTAATGCAGATTGTAGGAAGGCTTTTGAAGCATTGAAGGCTGCTTTAATCTCAGCACCCATTCTTTGTGCACCTAATTGGAATTTACCATTTGAGGTAATGTGTGATGCGAGTGATGCTGCAGTAGGTGCAATGCTGGGGCAAAAGCAGGGCAAATTTATCCATCCTATATATTATGCAAGCAGGGTTTTAAATGAGGCACAAGTCAACTACACAACTACTGAAAAGGAGTTGTTAGCTGTGGTGTTTGCCTTTGAGAAATTCCGGCCATATTTGGTTGGATCCAAAGTCACGGTGTTCACGGATCATGCAGCAATAAGGTATCTAATGGCTAAGAAAGATGCAAAGCCTAGACTAATTCGTTGGGTTTTATTATTGCAGGAGTTCGACTTGGAGATAAAGGATAAGAAGGGATCAGAGAATGTCATTGCAGATCATTTGTCTCGTCTTGATCCATCATCATCTTTGCTGAAGCAATCTGCCATTTCAGATTCTTTTCCAGATGAACAGCTCTTTGCTGTTCAGGTAAAGGTAGTCAGGGATGTCCCTTGGTATGCTGATATTGCCAACTTTTTGGTCAAGGGAGTTACTCCTGTTGACATGGATTGGAGGCAGAAGAAAAAGTTTAAGCATGATGCAAAGTTTTTCTATTAGGATGAGCCATTTATGTATAAGCAATGCTCTGACGGTATTATTCGTAGGTGTGTTTCAGGTGATGAAGCAAAGGAAATCCTGGAGCAATGTCACTCTTCGCCGTATGGAGGCCATTTCAGCGGTCAGAGGACAGCTATGAGGATTTTGCATTGTGGATTCTTCTGGCCTACCTTGTTTAAGGATGCCCATTGGTTCTACAAGCAATGTGATGCTTGCCAAAGGAGAGGAAACTTGGGGCCCAGAGATGAAATGCCTCTTATTTACATTTTAGAAGTTGAATTATTCGATGTATGGGGTATTGATTTTATGGGGCCATTTCCCCCTTCTAATGGCAATGTTTTTATCTTATTGGCAGTGGATTACGTGTCCAAGTGGGTGGAGGCCATTGCATGCCATCAGAGTGATGCCAAGACGGTTTCAAGGTTTCTCCAATCGCACATCTTTGCGCGGTTTGGGACACCTAGAGCTCTAATAAGTGATGAGGGTACCCATTTTGTTAATAATATCTTAACTAAGCTTTTAGCTAAGTATGGAATCAAGCATAGGATAGCTACCCCCTATCACCCACAGGCTAATGGTCAGGCTGAAATAAGTAATAGGGAAATTAAATCAATTCTAGAAAAAGTAGTCCATCCATCTAGGAAGGATTGGTCTTTTAGGTTGGATGAGGCTCTTTGGGCTTATAGGACAGCCTATAAGACTCCTCTAGGTATGTCTCCCTATCGGTTAGTATATGGGAAAGCTTGTCATTTACCATTAGAGCTAGAGCATAAAACGTTTTGGGCTTTGAAAAAATTAAATTTTGATCTGAGTCGTGCAGGAGCAATAAGAATGCTGCAGCTTAACGAATTGGAGGAATTTCGCCAATTTTCTTAAGAGAATGCGAAAATGTGTAAAGAAAAGACTAAGTTGTGGCATGACAAGAAAATTAAGCCTAAAGAGTTTGTCAAAGGTCAAAAAGTTTTGCTTTATAATTCGAGATTGAAATTGTTTCCTGGGAAACTAAAGTCCAAATGGTCAGGTCCGTTTGTGGTGATTGAGGTTTTCCCCCATGGAGCAGTTACTTTGCAAGACGAAAAGGATGGGAGAATGTTCAAAGTGAATGGACAGCGTGTCAAACATTATTGGGGAGAGGAGTTCCAGATGAAATATCCTTCCCTAAAGTTGGTTGATGATTAAGAGAGCAAGATGTTTGCGGGAGCATTTTATAGAGCAATATTTTGAGCTCCCAGAGTTTGTTTTAATTTAATTTTTCACTGATTTATTTTTAATCTCGAGTATTCTAGATTAAGTTTGTTTAATGATTTATTGTCAGTCTGTTGTTATTTTTAATTCCATAAAATTTATTTTAGATTTTATCTATGTCTATTTGAATTTTATTTGATTTTGTTGGATTTTATTTTCAGTTTATTTATTTATTTAGTTGAATTATCTTAAATTCGGTTTTATTAGATTTTAGTTTAGATTTACATTTTAATTAGTGTAGGTTTAATAAAGATTTCCTCTAATTAATTCGGCTTCAAAAATAAAAAGAAAGGATTAGATTTGATTTGATCGGTTAAATTTAACTTTAAATTTAAAAAGATTTGATTTTCCTGCTTTGAAATTTGAATTACGTATCCAGGACTCTTCAGGTTCAGAAAGTTGTTACGGCAAAATTATGGCTAAAGCGAATCGTCCGAATAAGAAGGGGTTTGTTGGAGTAATTATTTTTACCGTTCGATTTTGAATTTTCTATGGGCAGGTAGATTGCATGGATGCTGCCACGTGTCGTGCAGGAATGATCCAACGGTCTGGCTATTTGACAACGCATAATTATTTACCATGGGCGTTTGAATTCCAGATTTTACCGTTTGATGGTTTAATTCTACCGGTTGCATGCGATTTAAAATGGTAATTTCAATTTAATGAAAGCAAGATCTTTCTGTTAGGATTTTATTTTGCTGAAGCCTTATTTATTGGCAACCCTAGGTACGTTTCTCTTACTTCATCTTCTTGCTTCGATCTTTTGCTTTCGTTTTCGCTTTCTTTCTCTGTTAAACCCTTGAGTCCTTCATGGCAAAAACAAGAGCGAGGAAAGAAAGAGAGAATGAGGAGGAAGAGGTACCTGTTACCCCTGAGGTGCAGAAGGTAAAGGCGAAGAAGAAAAAAACACCAGAGGAGAAAGAAGCCAAGAGACGAAGACGACAACAGAGGGCTGAGGAACAAGAAAAGGCAACAGAGGTTGTTGCTGCCACAGTAGAAGAAGGAGACCCACAAGAACCTGATGTACAGAACCCAGAGGAGGTTGAGCAGAGAGTCGCGGATACGGAAAAAATTCAAGAGGAACATACCGAGGAAGTTCGAGAAGAAATTTCAGAAGAAGTTCAAGAAAAGCAGGCCGAGGATGTGCAAGAGCAACAGGCAGAAGATGTTCAGGTAACGGATAATGAGCCAGTGTAGGAGGCTCGAGTGGAGGTGATCATGCCAGAAGCACCGAAACGTCGCCGCGTTAAGAGGAAAGCAGGCCGCGTTAGGGTTGTCCGAACTGACACTCCTTCGCCTCCAACCACAGATTCTGAAAGAGAAAATGCAGAGAGAGTAGAGCGTGAAAAGAAGGAAACCGAAGACAGAGCAAGAGAAGAGGCAGAGAAAAAGGCTGAGGAAGAGCGGTTGCTCAAGCGAAGGGCGGAAAAGGGCAAAAGTGTTGCTGAAGCATCGGAGGAGCTTGATGAAATAGAAGAACATGGTCGCTTCGTCAACAATTTTGCCAGAGCAAAATACGCTGAGCTGCTGAAAAGAGACTTCCTGTTTGAAAGAGGATTTAGCGGTGATCTTCCGCATTTTCTAAGGACCGGCATTGCAGACCATGGCTGGGAGTTGTTTTGTGCGATGCCTGAGTCTGTAAACGCACCGGTGGTGCGTGAATTTTATGCTAATATTGATAAAGAAGATGGTTTCCAGGTGATTGTTCGAGGAGTCGAGGTAGACTGGAGTCCTAGTGCTATCAATGCACTGTATAACCTTCAGAATTTCCCCCATGCAGCTTATAATGAGATGGCTGTAGCGCCATCTAATGAGCAGTTAAGTGATGCTGTGCAGGAGGTGGGTATTGAAGGGGCACAGTGGCAGCTGTCCAAGACAGGGAAAAGGACATTTCAGTCAGCTTATCTGAAGAAGGAAGCGAACACGTGGATGAGATTTATCAGACAGAGGATGCTTCCAACGACTCATGACTCGACGGTCTCGAGGGAACGGGTTCTTCTGGCTTTCGCGATTTTGCGGTCTCTTAGCATTGATGTAGGGAAGATGATTGTTAATGAGATTTCTGGTTGTTGGAAAAAGAAAGTGGGGAAACTGTTCTTTCCGAACACAATCACGATGCTTTGCAGAAGAGCAGGGGTTCCAGTGGATGAGGGAGATGTTATCCTGTTTGACAAGGGAATTATAGATACGCCTAACTTGGCGCGGCTTCAGCGTACGCAGGAGGCACGTCAAGGTGGGCTTATCTACGGCATCAACACGGTTTTAGAACAACTGGCACTTTCAGCCAGTAGGCAAGAGTTTGCCGAGAGGCAAGCTTTAACCTTCTGGAACTATGTTAAAACTCGTGATGCAAATCTGAAGAAGGCGCTGCAAGAGAATTTTTCCAAACCGTATCCAGCCCTTCCAGCATTCCCTGAGGATCTGTTGAACCCCTGGATCCCACCCCTACCTGTTGAAAGAGAAGAGGAGGATGATGAAGAGCAGGGTCAGGAAGACTGACTAATGTGATGATTTTGAGCGAGCATTACTTTTGTTTTTCCATTTTTGTTTGCTCGCGCATATCTGACCCCACTGGCTAATATGTTTGCTTGTTTCTTTTTAATGTTTCTGCTTCTACAAAAATATATCTGCTTTTGTAATTTCTTTATTTGTTTTAATGAAATTTCCGAAGTTATTTCTGTTCCATAAGCACTGAGTAAATCAAACTTAACTAATTCTCTTTCTGAATTTTTGAAGCTTGGACTGGCTAAGCTTAATTAGATCAAGGTATTCTGATCTCCAGAAACCTTTTGCTTGAGCATTTTCTCTGGCCTGGTCGTTGCTGCGGCAAAGAAAATTCTGGAGGTAGTGTTGACTTATGTGATCCGCTTTAAGCTTAGGTCTAGTCCCACGCTTAGTTTTAAAATTCAGATAGAAAAATTTAAGTTTGGGGGTATAGTTGCAAAACTGATAATTCATTGGGGACAATGAATAATTCAAGTTTGGGGGACTTTTTGCTACTCCAATTGTTTTGCTCGAGCATTCCTCTCCTTCATGTAAAAATTTGTTAGGTTATTGAGTAACCGGGGACATTTGTGATACCCACAGTTTGTCTTCGCGTTAAAAGGTAACCTAGGAAATGTGAAAAATAATGAAAAATTATTTGCTGAAAAAAGTGGTTGTTGAAAATTTTGCTGAAAAAATTCATGGAGCAAAAGTTTTGAAGGATGAATGATAAGTCCACAAGTTTTTCTGTCTCCCAGAACTTAGGTGAGCTTCATCACAAAATGTCGCCATTCTGAGGGGCAAGAGATGGAATGACTAAGGATTTTTGAGCTTTATAAAGAGTATTGAGCCTAATTGGTGATAAGTTTGAGGCAAGGGTATACTGCACCATAAAGTGGGTCATCCCATGCTTAAGAGCTTATGACTGTAGGGCTGCTTTAAGTCCGAAAAACAGAAAATATAAACCCCTTGAAAATGTGTCTTGATATGTCTGTTAATAAGAGCTAGGTTGTGGCAAGTTCTTAGAATTAAGTTTGAAGTGGTGATTATTTGTCCATGTCGGAAGAATTAATTTGCTGCAGCAGAGCTTGGTTTTGCAGAATGGTCAGGTAAAGGTTGAAGGTAGTGAGGATTATCTGTTTTGATTAAGCTATGCTTTGTCTAATGTTTTGAATTCTTGAAGGGAAGGTTGGTTAGTATTGCTCGGGACGCGCAATAGTTCAAGTTTGGGGGTGTGATAACTGCCCAAAAGGTAGTTATTTAGGCCTCATTTCTATATTGATTTGTGTGTCTTTTGTGCTTAATAGGGTTGGTTTTGGATAGATATTACATGTTTTAACCCATTTGGAAGAATGGAAGCTTTGGAAATCATTTTGTGCAGAATCTATTGCTGGGCGACTTGAGGGAGCAAATTCTGTGCTGCAGCAAAACTGGGAGCAGAACTGCCACGTCACAGCTCGTTAGCCAACTTCATGAACCGACTTCTGTTGAATTATTTTCGGGATAAAGGAGCAAGGAGAGCCCTACACGTGTCCAGGTTGACCTAATTCAAGCCTCCTATCCTTCTATAAAAGGAAGTAGCCGCCCAAGTCAAAATCATTCCACTTTTGGGAGAAAACATCCCATTCTTGGGAAGTTCCTTCCACCTTTGGGAGCCAAATAGAGGAGAGAGATTGGAGACCATCTAGAAGACCATCATTGCAAGCTGATCGAGGAGATTAGTATTTCCTTTTATTATCTTGTAATTATGGACATGCCTACTCAGATTGTAGCGTGCGTCTCCATGCATATTATGAACTAAGTAGCTTAGGCGTTGGTTAGGAACAATGTGATTGTCGTGCTTAACTTTAGTAATATAAATTGATTACTGCATCTTGGTTAATTGTTGTTCTTATTTCTATTTTATGCCCGCTTGGCCAGCCGGTATGAATACCTCTCTCTAGTTTCAGGGATGATTTAGAGAGTGTGTGGCGATTAATCACACTACGATCATTGTGTATTGGTGAACGCCAGTGACTGAGCTAGGGATAGTCAGTTGCCTAGTGCTTGATCGGTAGTACTTCATTGGGGTTGAAACACATTCCAAAAGATTTGGAGTTCCGGGAGGAATCTGCTAATAATACTGCGAGAGTTTTGCATGATCAATAATATTGCTAGAGCATCTTTTAAAAACAATTACTAAATCCTGACCAGTGCCTGTTTCTAATCTGTCTGCCTATTTTTTTATTCTTTGTTCTGTCATTTATTTTGATTCAGCATTATTCTTATAAAAACCAATCATTTTTACCATATTTGAAACCAGTAAAGAGTTATACAAAATAGATAAAGTGGAAGCTAGTTCAGGCCTTGGATTGATAATACTTATTACTTGCTGCGGACTGTGTATACTTGCACAGAGTTCTAGAGTCCTTTTATACCATAATTTTACTCACTCTAGGAACCCAACATCAGGGTATTTGCGGGCGCAACTGAGATATGCTATCTGCACCATGTCTATATGGGCAACATAGATAGTGTTTCTCAGCCAACTGCTATGCCTGAGTAATTTGCAGACGCATAAGTGGGTGTAATCTAAAGCTTAAGCTTGAAACTATTTGAATTCTCCAATTTATCTCATAGAGTTTTTACCGTTTACTTGCTTATTTCAAATTTTTTCCTTAAATCAAAGCCTCAATCAAACTATTTTTCTTTGTTACCAATCGTGGCCGCAAATATAGAGGAGGTTCCTGTTTTTATAGGATCTTGTGTTAACTTAACTAGTCACCATCTCCCTTGGGTACGATATCCAAAATATTTTCCACTTTATTACTTGATAGTGTATACTTGCACTCGAGTAGGTGTTGCGCATTAGAAGCGCAACCCAAGTCAATGACCTAGGTAACTGGTAGCATGCATAAATGCTATCTATTTCCTATTATTTTTAGCTAGTTTTGTGCTTGAATTGTGTGCTTTGAAGTGTTTTTATGTTTAAATTTCAGGAAACCGAGCCAAGGAAGCAAAACAAGAGTTTTGAGAGATTTTGGATGATTTTGGAGGCTTTTGGAGTAATTTGAAGTAGTTCAATGAAGATCCAAACCCAAAAGCCCAAAGAAAAGCAAGATGGAGGCCCAAAATTGTAGTCCAAGGGCCATTCTTGAAGTTGAAGACCGAGGCCTAGCGTTGAGACGCTGTGACGACTTGCACTCCAAGCCGATGACGTAACAGCGTCACGACGCTTCCCCTGCTGTGCAACTATAAAAGGGGCCATTTGCATTCGGATTAAGTAGCCAATTTGAGGGTTTTCACCCTATTCTCGATTCAAAACTAAATTTGGGGGTTTTGGGAGAGTTTTGGGAGCCTTGTTGAAGATCTTTGGAGCTCAGGATCGATGGAGGTCGCCATGGGATCGAGGAGATCGACACTTTCATTAGCATTTCTCTTCCCTTTTCCTTTACTTTTAGTTTGTAGAATAGTTGTGATTAGGAATTATTGAATGTTTAGTGATTATGAGTAGCAATCCTAAATTCTATGAGATTGATTTAGTTGTTGAACCTTTGCTGAATTAATGAATTGATTTGGTTTGATTGTCATTGTCATTCATTTGTGCATTTTGTCCTTAATGCTTTTAATCATCTGATCACTGATTAAATGATCTGTTACTAAGTGGAAACTCGACGGAGAAAAGCTTAGACTAGAATTGAATGCATGACTGACGTTTATTTACCCGAGTGACACGGGATAAAATGAATAGCGTTAGAGGTGGTACTGAAGGGTCGTAATGCCATGCTAAGTACATAAAGAGGAAACCGAAAGAAGATTCTTTATTAAAAGGCATGAGATAGGAGGAAACCGACATGAGAGTCCTTGAATTTAGGCTTCTAGACTTATGAAGTGAATGACTAATTAATCTGAATTAGCTAGTTGGTTAAGCAATTAAAGGTCCAATTGATGAAATCAACACTCTAGAATTATCCCTCCATATTGTGTCTCCATTTATCTTTTGCTTTCTAAATTAGCTTTTTGTTATTCTTTTCCGACATTAGATTTTGTTTTCTAAATAAAGCTAAGAAAGATTACTCGCGATAATTAACTAAATAAATCCAATCCCTGTGGAGACGATACTCGATAATCACAATCACTATATTCTTGTGGCAACCGTACACTTGCGGATAGCTGGGGACGTAGTCTTGCAAGACGGAATTCACTCCTACCCGAATTCGGGATAGTAGAGAGGTTGTTCCCTTAAGTGCTGACTTCGGGACTTGAGCAAAGGGAACCCGCCGTTTCATTGGCCCGAGAGTTATTAGGTTTGGTGGTTGTACCACAAACCAAATTGTTCATGAGAGGATCAGTGGGACTTAAGGATCTAGATGTAATTTTAGGGGTAAAACGGACATTTGACCTAGTTGTAGTTATGAACAACCTGTGAAGGGTCGACTTACTAAGCATGGTTATATCAGGTGGACAGAAATATATCTACAGTGAAGCGAGTGCAACTATCGGGCTATAGTGGAGTGTCCCAGTAGTTAACGAATATTGGTTAACTAGGTTAAAGAGATTTAGCCGATTAATCTCGGATCGTTGGAGCCCAAGATCTGTAGGTCCATTAGGTCCCCTTGCTGGCACATACAGAATAAACCTTAGAACAATATGATGAGAGAATTTGAAACAATCAAATTAATTTTAGGGAGTTGTCGTTAAATTATGTTCGATATATTTAACGTTAAAGTTTAATTACGAATTAAACTATTATATATTGAGAGAGTTGGAAATATTTAAATATGATTTAAATATTATATACGTGAATAGGGATTCATGTACGAGCAATCGGTTTGGAGAGGTAATGGGATTTGTGCAATTATTTAATTTGATTAAATAATTATTAAGTTAAATTAAAGTGTGTTTAATTTAAATTAAAATGATTTTATTTAAAAATAAAACTGATTATTTGAATTAGTTTTATGAAATTAATTTAAATAAAATTCAATTCTTGAATTTCATTAGTGGGTTTATATGTAACTCAACAATAATGCATGAATTAAGGTGAATGACTAATCTCCATTCCCATCAGCTGTCTACATCTTGTAAGTTTGGTTTTGCATGAAATCATCTATTAAAAGAAGAAGAATTTAGTTTGAGAAGAGGTTGGATGCTGGATGATTGAAAAATTCTCTCAAAACTAAAGATAACTATCATATCTTACTCCCAAAATTTCATCACAATTGAGGCTCCCACAAGCCGTTCTAAGGCCAGAGATGAAGGTGTTCATATAACACATGTGGAAGCAATTGAAGATCGAAAGCACTTAACTACATCAATTTTACTCTTAAAGCATGCTTGTTCTATGAAAAACAGAAATAGAGAGATAAGAAGAACCAACCTTTTGTAGCTCAATAGGTGGACCTCCTTGGATTCTTTTCTTCTCCAATATTCTTAGGACAACCCTCAGTGTCTTCCTTACTATTCTCCTGGCCAAGAACGACTTGTGGGAGTCTATAGAGATAGGGAATGGGAAGGGAATGCTTAAAGGTTCAAGCACTTGAAAGATATGTGGAGATGATTGTGTTTGAGAGCAAATTCCAGCAGCATAACAGTATGAAAATGACTCTCTTTTCTTCAATCTGATTCACACCTTACTTATAGAGTGATCTCATGCAAGGAGAAGCCTCAAGAAGCAAGACACATGTTGGAGATGCAAGCCATAGTGGATTCTAGGTGTTCATGTATCAATACATGCAACTAGTACATGGATGTGTTGTATTCCACTTTGTATCTTCATGCAAGAGTGGGAATCCAACTAAATCCACTAACCTAGATCCAAAATTTGATTATTGCTTGCATTCTAATTCTAATTTCAATTCCAAATTGAAATTGATTTCTTGGTAATTAATTTGAAACATTTCAAATTAATTTGATATGATTAATCCAATTAATCATTGTCACCATGTGCAATCTATTATATATGAATCCTAATTCATATATATAGTATTTAAAAACACTTTTAAATACTTTATCACTCATTTAATAATTTAAATCATAATTAAATTATTGTGTCAATCACTATTGACGATAATACCCTTTTTCCCAATTTTGAACGATTCAAAGATTCCTATCTTATTGTTCTAGGCTTTATTCCGATATGAGCTAGTAGGGGGACCTAATGGACCTATAGATCATGGGCTCCAACGATTCGAGGCTAACCGACTAATCTCATTAACCAAGCTAACCAACATTCGTTAACTATCGGGACATTCCACTATAGCCCAGTATTTGCACTCCCTCACAATAGATATATTTTTGTCCACTTGATATAACTAGGTTTAGTAAGTCGATCCTTCACAGGTTGTTCGTAGTTATAGCCGGGTCAAATGTTCGTTTTACCCCTATAGCACTTCTTGTTTCTTAAGTTCCACTAATCCTCTAATGAACAATCGGTTTCTGGTCCAACCTTCAAACCTAAGTCCCTCTCGGTCCAACGAGAGGGTGGGGCCCCTTGTTCAAGTCCTAGAGTTAGTACTTAAGGGAACAACCTCTCTATTATCCCTGAAATGGGTAGGAGCGAATTTCGTCTTGTGAGACTATGTTCCCAGCTATCTATCTGATCTTATCCCCAAAATGGTAGGCTTATTGAGTCGACGAAGTCTGGTCACTCTCACCCATGCAGATCAAAGGATAATCTCGTATAAACAGGAGTTCATAGTTAATTCAGGATTAAGATCGAGTTACCTAGGTCATCTTGAGAAATCGTCAGTTTCTACAGTAAACGGCGTTATAAAGAGAAAATGACTTATTTCGTGGTCCAGTCTTATGGAAACTCATTGCATAGGACGCCCCCACTCGCATGTCTCTACATGAACGATTTAGGATCTCATCGTTTGTACTTAATACAAAGTGGGTCGCGTCCATAGTGTCCCCAGGATAAGGCACCCAACCCTATCCTTATACTATAGACTATTTTGGCTATAAAGTTGAACTTGATCCTATGATATGTCCCTACATATAGTTCGAGTATTCATGTTATAGCCAAGGATCTTAGTTTATTGGATTTAGGTTAATCATTCGCAATTTACATATTCAATGACATCTTTTACTGAATAACCTTAATAACGTCCTTATTGGAAATAGAATATGTTTAATGATTTACAAACTAAGAGTCTATAGGGCATTAAACCCAACAGGAGAATAGCGGGGAAGACTTACGTGGTTGTCCCGAGCTCGTTTGTGAGAAGAAAACACCAAAGAGGTTGCTTGATTCGGCTACCAAAGGTTGGTAAATAACACAAAAGAGTGTAAAATTGGCCAAATAAATTTCAAAGACTAACAAATAAACATGGGAAAACATAGCTCGTTATGCGACATGCGGGTGTGCTGTGACACTGCTCGAGTGCAAGTATACACTATCAAGTAATAAAGTGGAGAGTACTCCAGATATCGTACCCAAGGGAGATGGTGACTAGTTGGCAAAATACTCAATTCTATAAAACAAGAACCTCTTCTAAATTTGCAACCGAGGATGGTAACCAAAGAAATAGTTTGATGGAGTTTTTTTTATTGAAGAAAAAAAGATAAAATAAATCAAGTAAATGAAAGTAGTTAAATATATATGTGATAAGCAGAGAATTCAAATAAGCATCAACCGAAAGCATTAAAATGTGCTTACCTTTGCGCTAGCAACTCACTCAGGCATTGCACACAGCTGGAGAATGCTATCTATAGTGCCCACATAGACATGGTGCAGACAGATTACTTCAGTTTGCGCCTGCAAATACCCTAACAACTAGATTGTGAGTTAAGTCCTACTCCTATTCAGCTTCCGCTGTAGGCGCCTTTAGAAGACTAAGCCAACTAGATATCTATTTCTAGGGCTAGCTGAAACTTAGGTAATTATTGCACACGACTCCAAAAACTCTAGTGGTTGCAGTCCTATTTGTAGGATGCAAGAAATCAAAGTCCTATTTCTAGGATCTTTTCCACTATTGATTTTGCAAACCTGCGCATTCAACTCCAACCTTTCGGCCACCAGCTGAACACAAACTATGCTAACTTAAGTTATCAGGTTAAGCAAACAATGAAACTTAAACTTTCAACAAAAACAAACAATGCTAAGAGGAAGCAAGGTTGCCTTTGCATCAGTGGGGCTTTCTTCTACTCAAGGTATCCACATATTTGAACTCCGATAAGAAGCTTAGCTCATTGAAGAAATTAAAATAGTAAAAATTGCACAAAGTAAAAGAATAAATTGAATTCATATTAAATAATCAGAAAGAGTACAAAGAATAAGAACTTACAGCTGAAAAGTAAACGAAAACAGAAAATATAGCAACTAACAAAATAAACTAAACAGAAAGTAAAACTCAAGACTCAACTAAAGGATCTTTCCTCTCTCTATCTAGCTTGATCTTAACCTTTTTCAAGGGGAGACAAGTCTTTCTCTTCTTCTTCTTTCGAATGGAAGAGTCGACAGAGGTTGGAAGATCTGGAACTTGGAGTGGTTACAAGATGAGAAGAAAGAAAAATAGAAAAACTATCCTAAGGACGAAATTTCGAGCTCCCTTTGCTTCTTGCACCTTGGTCGCCTTTTATAGACCTTGAAAGGTAGGGTTGGCTGTCGAGATCAGTGTGAGAAGACCCTTGAAGGCAAAAATCCATGATCCTTGGAGATTTGGCACGAGATTTGGGATTTTCATATGATTTTGTGAAGATCCTGTGAATCTTGGAATTCTGTCGGAAAGCCCAATTACAGGCGCAAATCTTCTATGCACTGCCTTGACACTTTTGTCTTCAACTAGGGCTACTTTTCTTATAAGTTTGCAGGTGCATTTCAAACGCAAATTCCACATCTTCAGGACCAAATATGGGTTCTGATAGCATGCATAAATGCTATCTATTTCCTATTATTTTTAGCTAGTTTTGTGCTTGAATTGTGTTTTTATGTTTAAATTTCAGAAAACTGAGCCAAGGAAGCAAAACCGGAGTTTTGAGAGATTTTGGAGGCTTTTGGAGCAATTTGAAGAATTCCATTGAAAATCCAAGGCCAAAAGCCCAATAGAAATGAGTTGGAGGCCCAAGAGAAGACCAAAAGAGCCATTCTTGAAGTTGAAGACGGAGGCCTAGCGTCGAGACGCTAGCCTTGAGCGTCTCGACGCTAGGCAGCTACGGAGAAGGATCTGGAACTGGGACAGCGTCAAGATGCTGCGACGACTTGGGCTCCAAGACTGTGACGTAACAACGTCGCGACACTGCCCCTGCTGAACACCTATAAATAGAGCCTTTTGCATTCGGATTAAGGGAGGCAATTTGTGGGTTTTAACCCTATTCTCGATTCAAGACTACGATTGGGGGTTTTGGGAGAGTTTTGAGAGACTTGTTGAAGATCTTTGGAGCTCGGGATCGATGGAGGTTGCCATGGGATCGAGGAGATCGACACTTTTATGAGCAATTCTCTTCCTTTTTCTTTTACTTTTAGTTTGTAGAATAGTTGTGATTAGGAACTATTGGATTTTAGTGATTATGAGTAGTTAGTTCCTAAATTCTATGAGATTGATTTAGTTTGTTGAACCTTTCCTCAATTAATGAATTAATTTGGTTTAATTGTCATTATCGTTCATTTATGCATTTTGTCCTTAATGCTTTTAATCACCTGATCACTAATTAACTGAATTGTTACTAAGTGGAAACTCGACGGAGAGAAGCTTAGACTAGAACCGAATGCATGACTGACGTTTATTTACACGAGTGACAAGGGATAGAATGAATAACGTTAGAGGTTGTACTGAAGGGTCGTAATGCCATGCTAAGTAAATAAAGAGGAAACCGAAAGGAGATTCTTTATTAAAAGGCATGAGATAGGAGGAAACCGACAGGAGAGTCTTTGAAATTAGGCTTCTAGACTTATGAATTGAATGACTAATTAATCTGAATTAGCTAGTTGGTTAAGCAATTAAAGGTCCAATTGATGAAATCTACACTCTAGAATTCTCCCTCCAAATTGTGTCTCCATTTATCTTTTGCTTTCTAGATTAGCCTTTTGTTATTCTTTTCGACATTAGATTTTGTTCTCTAAATAAAGCATAGCAAGATTATTCACAGTAATTAATTGAATAAATCCAATCCCTGTGGAGACGATACTCTTATACTCAAAATCACTATATTACTTGATGACCCGTACGCTTGCGGATCATCATGAGGCGCAAATCTACAACTTCAACTCTTTGCTCCACTAACTGCTTATCTCCAATTGCGGGCGCATTTCCACCGCAACTAATCCTCTGCACAAAAACATTAACTTGGATAAATTCTTGCAAAAGTAATCTCTTTTTGGACATTTTAAGCACAAATTCTATATTTCTAAGATTTCCAACATGATTCTAAGACTTTTGCTAATTTGACTCTAAAAGATATGATTTTAAGCACAAAGTCCTTGCTTTCCTAGCAATAACCTAAGTTTTTAAGGCTAAATAACACACATATCTGGCCAAAACGGAAGAACAAGTCGCGGAATAGCCCAGATTTTGCCTCCAGACGCTGGTTCATCAGCGTCTTGATGCTGTGTTGATTACCAGGTGCATGCAGAAACCGACAGCGTCTTGACGCTGTGTCGAGTTTCAGCAGTGGCGGCTAGGGTTTTGTGTGCTCCGATTTGTGATGTAGTCGGTTTGGTTCGACTAGTTTTGAACGGTTCAACACCAGTTCATGGGTGATTGGCTTGGTTCGAGGTTTTGGAGGTCGGTTCGAGCTGGTTCGGGTCGTTTTGGTCCAGTTCTGAAGCGGCAGGAGACTTATTAGGATAAAATTTTAATAAGTTAGTGTAATTTATTGCTTTATTTTATCCTAGGGGCCAAATTATCGGTTCATTTGCTATTTAAATGCTTTATCGATGTCATTTAGATTAAATCTCACCTTAGGTTAAGCATGATCATGCATTTTGATATTATAAACGTTATAATTGATAACTTTCAAAAAGCAAGTTATTTGTCCTTTAAACTTAAGCTAAAAATAGGCTAAAAGATACAATGATGTGTTACCTCAACGCAAGAAGAAAGGAAAATGTGATGATTTTATGCGATAGGCTATATTCATGTATGCGGTGAGAAATTATAAAGATATAGGGCGCTAACGCAACTAATTCAGTTGTTTGTTGTCCAAGTTTTTCTCAGCGCAGGCACACATCCCAAGACGATCAAGAGACAGACAAGATGGATGAAAAGACAATGCTGACACAACTGACGCAAGTGGGCTGAAAAGGGGTTGAAAAGTCGCAAGTAGGCTGAAAAGGTGCAAGTTGGCTAATGATGACTGAAGCAAGTTGCTAATTACTTGGAGAAGTTGGTTTCCTTCCCCTATAAATAGAAGCCACCTGCTCAAGGAAAGGGACAACTCATATACACAAGAATTGGGGGACGAGAGGAAGAGACGAAGATCAAGGAGAAAGAGAAATCACAGAGAACTGTGATTTAGAGTAGACTTGCGTTTGCAATGTATTATTGCATGATGTATTGTTTTGCTCGCATGAGCTAATTTTCCTCTTCAAGGCTTAGCGTAAGCACCTCATGCGGTGATAAGTATATTTTGTAAGCGCATACTTTGATTGAATAAAACATTATTGCCTTCTACTTAATTGTGATACTATTTTCATTACTAACTCCCGCTTGGCCAGCCGAATGCGGTAGCATTATGCTAAATCCCTGACAAGTAATGCATGCGGACATCTGTAAGTAGAACAAGTTAGCGCATGGCATGTAGTCTTGGTAGCATTAAAATCCTACCACTAAAAGATAGTGCATGCATGAGCTTTGATTGCATTAAGACTAACGCAGTCCCTTGTAAGTTGCTAGAGAACTAAGCCTCCCGCATGAACTAGCCAAATAACCAATTGATAGTTTTATGCCAAACGCAGAAGGAGTACCGGAAGGGAAACTTGTGATTTTTTCTCACTTAGGCATTAATGGATCAATTAGTCATGGTATGCGCTATGAGGTTCTTATGAACACATGAGGTTGTGACCGCGACAGCCTTGATACCATTCTCCTTAAAACTTCTCTTTTTACTCTTGTCGCATGTTTTACTTTCTGCACAGTTTATTTTTCAAACTCACCAACTCTCTTATTTATTCATTTATATAATATCACACGTTTTTTAGTTTAGATCAGTAAAAATTATTAAAGCTTTGAAAATTACCTTTCCCTGTGGATTCGACCCTAGACTCACTAGGTATTACTTGATTTTGTCAATTTATACTTGGATTGATATATATCTACGACAAAATTTGCATTAATTTGTAAAGTATACTGACAACCGATCAATAATGTACGGTATGAATGCATGATGGATGGATTTCATGAATAATTTAATATAATGATTATGTTAAATATATGAAATCGAATAAGCATGTAGCATGACATTACTTAGCTTAAATATAAAGCGTTATATTTAATTTAATGTCTTGTGGATGCTTGTATGATTTTCATGATTTGTTTGTCATAAGTTTTAAATTAATAAAATATGAAAATCAATTTGTATTCAGCATGACACATTCATAAGTTAATATAATTGTTATATTAATGTCATGAAGATGCATGTTCTATGGTTAATTTAATAAATTAGAATTTGATTGTTAATTAAATTAAACCACAGAAAGTATATTATAGGGATAATCATTAAAATTTATAAGAGATATAAAATTAATGATTAGAATCCGTCAACCTATAATAAAGATTGCATGCAAACATAGGATCATAGGTAAATGAATTAATTTCAAAATGTTTAAAATTAATAAGACCTAAGATCACATTAATTCTAATAAGATTAGAATTTAGTCTTACTTAGTATTTTAAAATTAGTTTCAACATGACTAAGTAGGACACACATATCCTATCGTTATAAGGGAACTCTACGAGTAAGGTTCTGTCTAAGGTTGGAGGTACTTAACTTGACAGTTTATGGAACACCTCCTACCTGGAAACTAACCCGAAACTTGAGTTGAATTAACCATAGTTATGTTAGCATGCAAGGTTGCTAGGTTCATTAAAAGAGTTTAATTCACATAGATCTTTAGATTAAAGACTTTACATTGCTATGGTTATAAGAGAACTCTCCTGGTGAAGTTCTGTCTAAGGTTGGAGGTACTTAAGGGCCTGTTTGGTAACGTTCTCGTTTCTTGTTTCCATTTCTTCATTTTTAATAAAGAAAAATAGAATTTCATGACCCTAACACCTATACATTCAATAATAATAAACCTATATTCTTATGTTTGGAAAAAATTGGAAACAAGAACAAAAAAGGAGAAACTAGTTTTAGTTGTTCCCAAAAGTTCTATACATAGTTTGGGAGTGTTTCTAAAAAATGAGAAACAAGAAACATACATAGTTATTAAAAGTTTAGATTTCTTAATAAAATTGGAAACAAGAAACAAGAAACGAGAACGTTACCAAACGGGCCCTAAGATGATGGTTTACGGAACACTTGCTACCTGGGAACTGACCCAAAACTTGAGTTGAATTAATCATAGTCATGTTAGCATGCAAAGTTGCTAGGTTAATTAAAAGAGTTTAATTCACCTAGAACAATAAAGTAAACACCTCATTATAAAACTTATAGTAGGCATAGACTTAGATAGGTTGACTTAGCCAAATTTATCAAAGTCAAATAAACCCTAAAACCCGTAGAACACTTCAGTGGGAGGAAAAGTTCAAAAAGAGATATTTATATATCAAGTTTTTTCTCTCACGTCCCCTTGTGTTCACACCGTGAGTTTCATGCTCGACTTCGTGTCACCCTGGAAGTGGCTTGCCTTCAAAAATTAGTGTTTGCATGGGTCAATTGTTGGGATTTATGTCCTAAAACTCGTAGATAGTGAATGATTAACGAATTATACACTTGTATCAATAAAGTGTTATTGAGGTTTATGCAATAAAGTGTTATTGTCATATTAAGTCTAGAATTGCACAATATGACCCAAATCCAATAAACTAAGATCCAAGGTTGTTTACATGTAACTTGAACTAGTATGTAGGGACATACGGGGATTGGTGTTCAAGTAACAACCTAAAAGGTCTATAGTACAGGGATAAGGCTGGGTACCTTATCCTGGTAACACTATGTGATACGACCCGCTTTGTATTCGATACAGACGTATTGATCCAAGGCGTCCATGTAGGAGACATGCGAGCGGGGGTATCCTATGCAATGAGTTTGCATAAGATCGGACCACGAAATAGTAAACCACTAGATGTAACACCGTTAACTAGTTAGGTTACTGTTTCAATAGGATGACCTAGGTAACTCAGTCTTAATCCTGAGTGTGTCATGAACTCCTTCTCACGAGGGATTGTCCTTTGATTAGTACGGGTGAGAGTGACCTGCACGCCGACTCAATAAGTCTACCTTCTTGGGGACAAGACCGAGTGGGGGGCTAGGGACATGACAATACAAGATGGAATTCACTCCTTCCCCTATTGGGGCAAGTAGATGTGTGTTCCCTTAAGGGCTGATTCCGGGTCTTGAACAAAGGCGCGCCGTCCTCTCCTGGCCCGAGAGGAACTCTTGTTTAGAGGTTGGACCATAAACAACTTGTTCATTAGAGGGATCAGTGGTACTTAAAGGAACCAGAGGTAACCTAGGGGTAAAACGGTAATTTGACCCAGCTGGTGTTACGAACACACGTGAAGGATTGACTTACTGCATTGGTCGATATCCGTGGACACAAAAATATTCTACAGTGAGAATAGTGCAGCTGTGGGTCTTTAGTGGAGTGACCCACAGTTAACGAATGTTGATTGACTCGGTTAATGAGTTTAGCTGATCAATCTCGTATCGTTGGAGCTTCTGATCTGTAGGTCCATTAGGTCCACCTGCTAGCTCATAACGGGTTCTGAGATAATATAGTCTTGATTATTAAAGGGAATTTAAGTTAATTGTATCTTGATGCAATTAATATAATGTATGGGGATACATTATAGTATAAGTTTAATTAATGAATTAAACTTTATAATAAAATTAATTTTGGATGTGATTCAAAAATTAATTAATGAGAGAATTCTGAATTTAATTAAATATGTGATATTTGATTAATTCATGAATTAATTAATGGGAAATTGCAGTAGGTGGCAAATTGGACCAAATTAATAGCAAATATAGCACCATGTAAAAAAAATTGAAAATATAGCAAAATCTATCGGAGTCTATCTGATAGACTTCGATTATCAGAGTTTATCAACGATGGGCTCTGATTAATCAGAATCTATCAGTCTACTGATAGACTCCAATTATTCAGAGTCTATCAGTGTCTATCGCTGATAAACTCTGGTTAATCAAAATCTATCAGTGTCTATCAGCGTCTATCAGTGACTATCACTGATAGACTTTGATTAATCGAACTCTATCAGCGATAGACACTGATATACTTTGAATAATCAGAGTCTATCAGCGATAGACACAGATAGAATCTGACAACAGCTTTTTGGTCTTGTACAATTAATTTTGCTATATTTGCAATTAGTTTGAAACTATGCTATATTTGCTATTAATTTGGTCCAATTTGCCATCTATGCAACTGTCCCTTAATTAATTGGGGAATTAATTAATTTAATTTTAATTTTAATTTGGTTAAATGTGATTTAATCAAATTAATACTATAGTTTATATTAATGTACATTTTGATGCACATTAAAACTATAGGTTAAATGAGAGAGTTAAAATTGAATATGATTCAATTATAAAATCAATTAAATATTTGATATTTAATTAATGTGGATTGAATTAATAGAATTAATTGGATGACCAATTTAATTCAATTGAATATGATTCAAGTTGAATTAAATACTTTATATTATAATTCATTTAGTTAATATTGATTTAATTAAATTAATTATAATTAATTAATTAATTAAATATTTATTATTTAATTAGTTAATGGCCGAGATCGTTTTGATTAAGATCTAACGGTCTAGATCTAGTAGGGTAATAACTCCCTCCCCACTTATTGTACAGGGGAGAGGGAGTTCCCAACTGATCAATCATTCTCTCATTTTTGCGAAAAAATACAGAGAGAGCCTTGAAACTTTTCTCTCTAGTTTTTCTCTCAAAATACAGCATTTACCTTGCTGAATTTTTCCCTTCCAAGACGAATTTTGGGTTCCCACAAGCCAATCTCAGAGATCCAAGAGCATAGCGGGTGCTCTCGAGTGGTTGTGTTCGTTGGGAGGAAGAAGTACATGAATTGGAGCATCGTGCGGTGTTTTTCGGGTCTCCATTCATGTAAGTTTTCGGTGTTCTAAATAGTTTAGATCTGAATTTTACAGCATGCTTGATCTAGTTTAATTTAGAAATTAGTTTCTTATTTGATATTGCCAATGTATTGGTTTTTCGTAAACGAAATTATGAAACGAATTGGTCTTGATTGTTTCCGCTGCCAAATGGATTTTAACCCTTCATCAATACCAAGGTGAATGGGGAAATTTTTCATAGTAAGTCGGAGAAGGACATGTGTCAACACATCCTACGATCTCCTCTATTGGTTTGTTCCTGAAATTTCATGCTCTGCTTGCGTTTTGTCGTAGTGTGACCATCCCTTCGGAGGGCCTAGGCATGGAATAGCAGGACAAACTCAAAAAATGGATAGGGTTTCTTAGGTTCATGTCACAATATTGTCTTTCTTAATAGTAGCTTGTTGGGGCGGACGATCTGAAAATGGAGGGTTACACTTACGGGGATAAGTTAAATGTGTTAATGAATCCTTGACCGAAAAACGATGTCTAATGTCTATAGGAATATGAGTTATTTTGGCATTAGAGTTAGCTGAGAATTGTCTTAATTCAGGGGAGGAGTAGCTGATCACCCTTCGGTGGCTATTGTTCCCAACCTCCACTCGGTCTTGCTCCTGAAATGGTAGGCTTATTGAGTCGGCTTAATTGGTCACTCTCACCCATACAATTCTAAGGACAATTCCTTATGAAAAGGGGTTCATAACACCCTCAGGATTCATATTAAGTTACTTAGGTCATCCAATTGAAATAGGAACATAACTAGTTAATGGTGTTACATCTGGCAGTTACTATTTCGCGGTCTAGTCTTATGCAAACTCATTGCATAGAATACTCCCACTCGCATGTCACTTACACGAACGCGTTGGATCGTTGCATTTATATCAAATACAAAGTGGGTCGTATCACATAGTGTCACCAGGATAAGGTACCTAGCCTTATCCCTATACTATATACGCTTTAGGTTGTTACTTGAACATTGATCCTCGTATGTCCCCACATACTTGTTCAAGTTTCATTTAAACAACCTTGGATCTTAGTTTATTGGATTTAGGGTTAATTAATACAAAACTCAAATAACACATTCAATAACACTTTACTGAATTACTCAAATAACACTTTATTGAGATTAATTAATTGTTACATTTACTATCCACGAGTTTTAGGGCGTAAAACCCAACAAACTCTCACTTGAACTAAAACTCCAATGGGATGTACATCAATCATAATAATCCAACAAAGTAGGAATAATGTTTTGTATTAATACAGTACATATCTCCCACTTGCCCTAGATTATCCTATGTATATATCTCGCAGATGGTGGGTGACTCCACAAGCGCACGGGTCGTCAAGTAATAAAGAGACGGAAAGTATACCGAATATCGAATCCACAGGGAGAAGTGTAAATTCAGGCAAAGCAATAATCTAAAACACTAAAATTACTAAGGTTGCCCATTATCTAAGAAATTCAATGCAATAAAAGATGGAAGTCAAAATCAAATAAGAAATTAAACAAACTTTGATCAAGCAATTTAATCACAAACGAGGGAGATTGAGTCAATTGAGAGGCAGGGTCTTGAATTCCAAAATATAGTTTAATAATTATTCTGATTACTAAATACCATGTCCGACTAATTATAGATCTAGAATCTCCTTGCTGACATTGGTTCTCCTGTCGGTTTTCCCTAATTATAATTAACACAATTTAACAACCTAAGTGTCCTTAGCGCTATTAAATGTGGGCTAATTAATAAGTCCTGATTCATTATTGATCTCTAAGCCTAATCAACTAATCTCGCTGTCACTACGAGCAATTAAGCCTAGTTGGATGAGTTATGATCTGACTTAATTTCTCTCCGTCTAGTTTCCACAAAGTATCAAATCACTATAAATTTGGCCAGAATTCATAGAGCATTAAGAACACCCAGACAAATAACTAGTAAAATTGGACACAATATGAGGCAATCAGAATAACATTATAACTCTATTTCTTCATTCAAGACCCGCATGCCAGGAGTTTTTCTATACATTATAACTATGAAAACCAAAATTTCTCGTCTATACATTGTAAAAATAATAAATGAACAAGAATAGGGAATAGGAACTAAATCGGCGATGAATTCCTTGCTTACGCCTTTGATTCGCTGCGAAACAAGCTCCTGATCTTCCCCAAAAATGCCCAAAAACAATATTTAAGCACTCCTCTCACTTACTCTCATCCCTCCAATAAAAAATGGCTCAAAGAGCCTTTAAATGATGCTGGGAATGTTGCTTGATGCCCCAAAGAGAGGCCAAAGTCGCGTCTTAAATAGAGCTCCAGGGGGCACAGCGTCGCAAGGCTGTGACGTAATTTTCTTGGCCCTCAAGCTGTTTCGGCGTCGCGACGCCGTCCTTCGGCTGGAACATTCCAGACTTGATTTTGGGGCTGATTTGGGTTGATATTTTCAATTTATGGCCCAATTCTCTCATTCTCAAGGCCTTGAACTTCTCAAGTTGACCCATTTTTTATTTTCCATGATTGCATCTTCATAACTTGGGCCTTTTCTTCTCCATTTTTCTCCAAAAATTGATTAAAAAGCTCATAGGGACAAAAATTCATAATTAAACATATTTAAACATTAAAACCACAATAAAACCCAACAAAAAAACTCTTAAATCTAAGGATAAAATGATAGCATTTAGGCATGCTATCAGCAGACCCAGACTCTCTAGATGACCCTCGAACACTTTAGCCGTGAGAGTCTTCGTAAATGGATCAGCAATGTTGTGCCCCGAAGCGATCTTCGTGACGATCACATTCCCTCGTTGCACGATCTCTTGGATGAGATGATATGTGTGCTCTATGTGTTTGCCTCTTTTGTGGCTGCGAGGTTCTTTAGAATTTTCCACTGCACCACTATTATCACAATAAAGAGTGACTGACTGCGAGTGTAGCCAATTAATCTCATATCGTTGAAACTTTTGATCTGTAGGTCCATTGAGTCCCACTAGTAGCTATAAAGGGTATTGAGGCAATTAAGTCTTGATTGAATTGAAGTGTTCAAATTTACTAAAGGAAATTATATAATGTATGGTGATACATTATATGTTAATTAAACTCTATAGCATAAATATAATTTTGGATATGATTCAAAATTAATTTGTGAGAGAATTAAATATTTGAAGGAGTTCAAATATTAATTTTTTAATATGAATTTGATTCATATTAAAACTATAAGTTATGAGAGAAATACAATTAAATATGATTTAATTGTAGGCGTAAATTAAATATATGATATTTAGTTGATTAAATAATTAATTATTTATTTAAATATGTATTTTCTATTCTTAGGGGGGTCTGGCGGCGGCTGAACAAAGGAAATAGGGGAAGGGATGAACTTTTAGGGCTTTTTTTCCTTCTTTCAAATATTTACCTATTCTTTTCTTTTAAAATACACCCTAAGAATAGAAAACCCAATTAAAATATCAATTAGACCTTATTTAGGATTTCATTTAAAATCCCAAGCCTAACTCCTGAAAGGTTTGGGAAAATATACTTATTATAGATTATAGATTGGTTATGTATGGAGATGTGAATGTGAAAAGAAAATTAAATAGTTGATATCAATATTATTTTTTAATTAAATAATAATAAATAATAAAACAATTATAAAAAAAGATATAATAAATAAATGGGAAATTGCAATGGGTAGCAAAAAACATTAGGATATTTGCAAATTTAGCTATGTTTTTTTAGATTTGCAAATATAGCAAAATTTTTAAAATATGATTTTCAACTTTTTTATTATTCCAGTCTTACCCTTGTTGGTATATCAAATGGTATATTAGTAGTATATCTGATATACTTTTTATTTACTGATATACGAAATATAAGTTCTATCAGTTAACTGATATACCATATTTGATATACCCAATATATTGAATATATACTGGATTTGATAAGCATAACTTTTGTTGTACCTAATTTATGAGTATCGATATATGAATGTTGATATACCAATGATATACTTGATATATTACTTTTCTTTACTTATATTTGTTATGTTTCATTTTTCCTTTATTGAATTGTGTTGTGTTATATTTACATATTTTAAACGAAATGTTTGTCTTTTATAACATAAATGTTTGTCTTTTATACCTTTTTTTTTTAGTACATTTGTCTTTTATACTTGTTATGAATTGATATACCTCATTTGTTATATTACTCAAATAATTAATAACATTGATATACCCGATTATGAGTAGTAAAATACATCAATGATAGATTTGTTATTTTTTGAAAAAAAAATCTTTGATATATATTTTTAATAGTTGTTGTATTATGAAGGTCGTGGAATGCAAGATTTGTTATAAGTATATCAATAAGATGCAATTTTAAATATATCATTGGTGTAATAGTAGTATATCAATACTCACTAAAAATGTAATTTCAAGTATACCAATGTATCAGTAGTATAATAATTAAAATGATATATAGTATATCGATGATATATTTGTCAACATGAGCATAGTTCAACTAGCAGAAGACATACACATCCAACCAAGAGGTTAGAGGTTTAAATCTCTTACCATACATATTGTCCCAAAATAAAGCTAGTATATCTAATTCTTTATTAATGAAATATATCAAAGACATCTAAACTAATGAAGGCTTATGTGTATACTTCATGAATGAAGGATATTATGTTCATGAAATATACACCTAATCTACTATATATTTAGTATATTAGTTGATTGATATACCAAATATCTAGTATATTAGTCACATTAAATAATTGAATGATGTAACTGATATACGGTATATCAATAACACCATTGATATATTTTTTAAATTTCCCACTTCCAACGTGTTTTTTAGGGATTTTTTTGACTTTTCAACTTTAATGTTTAGGTTGGACCCACTTTTTTTTGTTATATATGCAACATTAAAAAACTGATGACATGGTTGCAAATTTCATTTTTATTTTTTCTATTCTTGCAACTGCCCCTAAATAAATTAAAAACCTATTAGTACTGAGTAGATTTGTTTTAATTATCTTTTTTTTATGCTAACAAGAAAAATTTAGGCATTATCTTAAAAACAAAAGATATATCTTTTGTTCAAAATTTTTTTTTTTTTCTTTTTTTAAAGATCAGTGACATATTTTGTAAATATAAGATCTAAGAAAGGGACAAAATGATCCAAAAATGATTTTCCTTCTTAAACACCTTTTAAGATGGTAAAATAAGATTATGGGGACGAAAACAATGAGACAACCCCATCAATTATTTAATTGGTAAAAGACGTAGTCTTTACAAATTTTTTTAGAAAAGGGCAAAATCCACTCATGTAGTCATGTTACGTGTTTTATTCTTATATATAGTATGTAACAATATAAAACACTGAAAAAGAGATGGAAGAAAAAAAAACAATCAAATATATATGCCACTAATTCATAAATCTGGAAAAGCTTGAACTGGAGAAGTACTATTGGCTTCATCTTTATAAACATCAACTTCATGAACACAGCAACAGAACATGAACCTGAAAATGGCATTACGTGAATGCTTTCTATGACCTTGACACCTTGATTTTGATTTCAACTTCTTTGCCTTGTGAAATGGCGTTGCTTTCTGCTTCTCATCACTAAACTTGTAGCTTCTCAAATACCTTTGCCTCGGATAGTTAATAATCTCATTACTCCTATATGTTTCAAACCCAAAAGACGACGACGACGACGACGACGACGACGGGTTCTCTATCATGTTCTTCTTTGAGCATATCCTTTGCAAAAATGCTGCATCTGCTTCTGCCCATTTATGCTGCTTAGAAACCTCTGCGTTTTCTACGGCTTTCCAATCCATCAAGTTTATCTATTTTCAAGATGGAAAACTTTAGGCTTTAATCTTTGCACTTGAAAAGAAATATAAAAAGTTCTTTGATATTAAATTCAAACGCTAGGAGATGGTGATATAAATGCAAGGTCAAATTTCTCAAATACCTTTGCCTCGGATAGTGGAGGGAGAAAGAATTTTTTGTTTCTTAAAATTACAAACGTCCAAATTTATATAAGTGAATGATGAAATCTTTTCCAACAAAAGAAAGGAAAAGAAATCCTTAACTAAAAAGGAAGATATGACAAATTTTTATAATTAGAATTTGAAAAAGTATAGTACGAAAGAAACTTGTTTTCCAAAAACCATATTCCTAGTTTGTGAAATCAAAGAAGATTTTTTTGTTTAAACGTCATTTTAGAGGTTGTCTTTAATTTTTTTTTTTTTTTTTAAAAAAAATAAGTATATCAAGTGTATTGTTATCATTTTTCTTATATTTCTTATTTTTAAAAAATGAAAATAAAAATAGATCCAAAATTCTTTCTAACCATAAATCAATTGGGTATATTTCTAAGTCAAAACTAAAACGATTAAGACTTAGTTTAGGATTAATGTAGCTTCTAAAATAATTGTTGTTGATTGTGCTTTTAAGAAAATCAGCTGTACTATGAAGTAAATTAGTGTTTGATAAATTTTAGTTTTATAGATGAAAAGGTGGGTTGATGTGTTTTGTAAATTAATATTCTAAATTATTGCAACATAACTATATTTTTTCAATAAATAAATTTAATGTTTATATTTAATTTCAAAGTTTTATAAGATAATTTTAATATTATTTTAAGATAATTATATTTTTTAAACATATAAGGTAATTGTTTTAAATTTCATATGATTTAAAATATAATGTTATGTTTAATCTATGATGTTCTTATATTTTGCTAAGAAATATAATTTGCTACTTGTATTGAAAAAAAAATATTTCAATTAAAATAAAAAAAAAATCAACTGAGTATAAGATAATAGAATAAAAATATTTAACTTAAACTAAAAAAATGATTAACATGAATCAAATCTAAAAAAACGTGTAGAGAGATAAATAGTTACTTACAAATTAGATTTTTAGGAAAGCTACACTGAAAAACTATGATTATTAGATTTTGCACATCAACGTAGTTGAAAAGTACTTTTATAAAAATTAATTTATAATCTGTTTTACCAAAGGCTAAAAAAGGTTAAGATTCTTTTTTAATCAATTCAACCTCCTCCAAAATCAACGTAGAATGCACCCGCACCCTAAATTAAGTAGAGAAAATATTCGATAATTATTACACCAAAAAGGGGAGCGGATCAAGAGAATCATGGGGCCAGACAGGCAGACAAAGATTTTCGTTTTTTTTAATTAAACTTTAATTAAGTACCCAATTAAAAATTCAAAAGAACTAAATCATTTATAATATATATATATTAATTAACATCATCCATCTTGTATTAAGAAGGAAAAAAATAAAAAAAGAAATAGATTTTATCATTTTATAGTACTCTAAAAATACATTTATATGTATAATTTCAATTAAATAATTAATAATATAAATAATACTATGAAAATAAAGCCTTCGAGTAGAAATCTTAGGTCATATTGACCTATACCTAAGATTTTATAACTCAAACTCCTGGATCCAAACACTCAAGTTCAATCTAAAAACTAATAGCGTTGAAAAACAAAAAAATAGTTGTAAAAGAAAAAACATTCGAATACAAAATCGTCAGTATGTATAGTTGACATCTTTAAAAGCATAATCACATCAAATATAGCAGATTTCTTTATTTACCTTTTCTATATATTAGCTTCAAGTTCTCGAGATTTTTGGCTTCTGCTGAAAACACTTAATATTGTCAATGGATCCTCGTTTTACTTTAGCTAATGAAAGAGTTTCTTTACTTGTGTGTTACTGCAAACTGCAAATTCTCCTTTTTATAACCCAATGGACCAAATTCTTTTCCTACTCGAACATGGATTTGTCTCTTTTTTGGGAAAACAAAGCTTTATTTCTCCTTGTCCAATTAAAATTTCAATTTTTTTTTTTTTTTTGACAACATGTGGGGTTGGAAGGATTCAAACCACAGATCTCGTGGTTAACAATACGATTTTATGCCAGTTGAGCTATGCTGTTGTTGGCAATTAAAATTTCAAAATGATTATTCTTTTTCCTTTTACCAAAAGGATATATTTTTTTTATTATTATAGAGGATAATAGAAATTAAGAATAAAATAATATCGAATGAATCCACCTCGCCGCCAAAACTCACTGCTGTAGTTTTGAACGATGGAGATATATATGGAATTGGGGGTGTGGCTTTCGTAATTGGCTCCATTCGTTTTGTGCACGATTTTTTTTTCATTTGATAATAATTTGGTTTTTGAAAATTTTATTTGTTTTCTTTCAGTTTCCTTACCATAGATTTCGTTTTTGTTAAGTGAACATTTGCATTTCTAATCAAAATCCTAAAACAAAAACGAGTTTTTGAAAACTACTTTTTAAATTTAAATTTTCAAAACTCCACTTGATTTTGTAAAACACATGAAAATAGTGTTCATAAGCTTAAATTTCAAAAATCAAATTGTTATCAAACGGAGCCAACTTTACTTGAGCCAACTACGGTAGGAAGCTTCATTGTTTATGTCGTGTATAAGATAATCCTTTTTTTAGTATCTTTTTTTAGTACAATAAGATAACCCTTGTACTTGTAAATGTCTAAAAACTTCAATTAACACTTAGAATTAGAATTAGTCCATTGGAATTGATTTTTATCGAAATCGATTAAATAATAATAATATGATAACCAATTTACATGCAAGAAAAAGATACAACGTAAAATTGCTTATAAAATTTATACATGGAAGGCTAATAAGACAATTTTAAAAAATAATAAAAACAATGAGCTACTAGTAGATATTAATTTTAAGAGTTATTGAAAGTACAAGAACTCAATTTTGACTTTATAAGAGTACATGGGCGGCTAAATTAGAACAAACCTCAAAATACATGGAACAAAGTAGTATTTTAACAGTTAGATTTGATTGGGGAAGTGAGAAGCGATCCTTGATTTGCATATCGACGCTAAATCTCTTTTGAAACAATAAGATTTGGGTTCATGATCATACATCAAATTTGTTTTTGTCAACAAATTAAAGTATTATTAAAACAAGCGAAATCCAGAAAATATAGACCACTCATCTCCTTTGAAAGATACAAAAAATCTCATCTCTTCCAATAGATCCTTCATTTTGCTCCCAACGTATCCCACCAGAATCTTGCCAAAATTTTAGTCAAATCATCACATAAGAGTTTAGGGAGCTTAAAGCAACTCATAATATGTATAGGGATAGCCTGAACTACACTTTTGAATTTTGATGAGTACTTCTTTACTTCAAAGAAAAAAAAAAACTTCCTTACCACCCTGAAATGTTTGTCATAATCTTTGTTTTATTCTTCTAACTTCTAAGATCCACTCCTCTTGTCCTAACAAAAGATGAAGGAATGCGTAAATACTTTTCCAAATCATTAACTATCGGGATTGCTAAGATAGGCATATATTCCCGAAAAAGTGGAGAGGACATTCTTGGGAAAAAACATAGCAAACTTCCCATAATTTACTGATTGGCCTAATGCCAATTCATAATCTAATAGAAAATTCCTTACCATCCAACACTCCTTCATAGTTGCTCCACACAAAATTAAACTATTATCTGCAAATAACAAGTGAGATATAGCGGAGTAATGCTTACTCGAGGAAATACCTGATATTCTATGCTTGAGTCGTGCACCAGTAAATAACCACCGGAACAAATTTCATTTTTAGTGTCTTTCAAAAACCAACATTAAAAGGAAACGATGTCGGTTGAGCGACCGACCTCTTTATCACTGACATCGTAGGTTTTAATGCCGATCAATGCTCGACATTAAAGGTCTCTTTCGATGTCAGGCAATGTCTGACATTAAAAGTCACTTACAATGTTGTTCTACGCCTGACATTGAAAGCTATGACATCAAATGTGCGTCATTAAATGTCAATTTTGTATATTTCAATGACGGACAATGTCTGTCATCGTTTAATTCATTATTAAATAAAATTTTTTTGGTTGCACACGTAGCTATTAGATAACATGGGGTTCCATCTCAAAACCAATTGGCAATGAGTGGAGTAGCTCATTTATTTTATGAATTGGGAGGTCTCCACTTACCTTTTCAATGTGGGATCCTCAACATGCCCCCTCAAGATAGTGCCTCTTTTGGGTTCACCATCTTGGATCGGGTTCCAATTTTTTTTTTTCTTGGACATAATACCCGTTTGGGTTTCATGGGCTCTGATACCATATCAACAAACTTAAACGATAAGTGGAGACCTCCCAATTCATAAGATAAATGGGCTACTCCACTCATTGCCAATTGGTTTTGAGATGGAACCCTATGTTATCTAATATGGTATCAGAGCCCATTAAACCCAAACGGGTATTCGGTCCAATAAAAAAAAATTGGGATCCGATCCAAGAATGGTGAACCCAAAGAGACACCATCTTGAGGGGGCATGTTGAGGATCCGACATTGAAAAAATTAGTGGAGACCTCCCAATTCATAAGATAGATGAGCTACTCCACTCATTGCCAATTGGTTTTGAGATGGAACCCCATGTTATCTATTAGTAGCTAATCAACAATAATTACATGAGAGAAGGCACTTCAATGACAAAGAATGATTAAAGTTTAATAAAACTGGAAATATGTTTAGCCAATTTAGAAAGAATATAAAGGCATACAACAAGAAAGACCACAAAAGGAGCTGTTAAAACAATTACGGACAATTTGAAAATATTCAAGCGGATTAACAAAAAGAGCAAAACAGAAACCAAGAAGTGCAGTAAAGAAAAGAAATAGTATGAGAAGGAGAAGAGCACACCGAGTTTAAAGTGGTTCCACCAATGCGGTGTACATCCACTGTGAATCAGAGAGATCAAGCTTTCATTCAGACACCAAATCGCCCATGAATGATCGAGCGAGGAAGAAGATGAGACCGGATACAGCAATAGCAATTTTCTCTCAACTCACACCCAAAGCCCATACAATTTTTACACACTCTGAAGAATGGACTAACACCCCCTTTATAAAGAGAATTACAAAACAACTGCCATAACTAACTTTTAACCATCCACTGTAAAAGGGGAAGGGGAAGTTTAACTGCTGTAAAAGAAAATGGTAAATGGTTGCAAGACTGATGTGAGCTACTAAGAATTCAACAATTCACCCTCTTAGTGAGCATCAGAATACAAAGAATGAAAGATGAAGCAATGCTCTCTGATTCAAAGACAAATTTGCTGTTTTTAGAAAAATAGCATGATTCCAAATTTTTTTGCTAACTTGAGGCAATCAGCAGGCTTCCAAATTTTGCTGACTTGAAAAGCAATCAGCAGGCTTCCAAATTTTGCTGACTTGAAGCAATCAGCAAGCTTCCATCTTGAGGAGTTCACACAAATACTCAAACTTGTCTGATGGCAAAGATTTTGTTAAAAGATCAGCAGGATTTAAAGCAGTAGCAACTTTGGACAGCTTCACTTTCCCTTCTTGTAAAGCATCACGCACATAATGGAACCTCACATCTATGTGTTTGGTTCTGTCATGAAAGCTTGGATTCCTGGACAGTGCAAGAGCACTCTGGCTGTCACAGAATATTTTGACCGAAACTTGAGTGGGACACATCTCAGCAACTAATCCCTTTAGCCAAATTGACTCTTTAACTGATTCAGCAAGAGCTATGTACTCTGCTTCTGTAGAGGAAAGAGCTACAACGGATTGCAAAGTAGAGCGCCAACTAATAACATTTCCATACAAGCTGAAAACATAACCAGTAAGAGACCTTCTTCGGTCCAAATCAGCAGTATAATCTGAGTCTACATGCCCAATTATGCATTCATCATCATGGCTATCAGCAGTATACAACAAACCTCTGTCTAATGTCCCTTTAATATACCTGATTACCCATTTTGCAGCTTCCCAGTGAGCTCTCCCTGGTTTACTCATAAATCTGCTTATGACACTCATGGCATGGGCAATATCGGGTCTACAACACACCATTCCATACATTAAGCTTCCTACCAAATTAGCATAAGGAATGGGCTTCATATCATCTAATTCTTCTTCTGTAGAAGGGGACTGAGCCATGGATAATTTAAAATGTTGTGCAAGCGGTGTTCTAACTGACTTACATTCCTCCATATGAAAACGTTTCAGTACTTTACCAAAGTATTTGGTTTGGGATAGAAATAACGAATGCTTTGTTCTATCCCTACATATTTCCATGCCCAATATTCGTTTAGCAACACCTAAGTCCTTCATTTCAAATTGTTTCCCAAGCTGTTTCTTTAAAATTTGAATCTCACAAGTATTGTTAGATGCAATCAATATATCATCGACATATAACAACAACAAAACATAAGATTTATCAATGACTTTCTTATATACACAGCAATCATAAGGATTTTTAACAAAACCCTTTGAAGATATGAAGGAATCAAAACATTTATTCCACTGACGCGAGGACTGCTTTAAACCATAAATGGATTTTTGCAAATGACAGACATGTTTTTCTTTACCAATTTCAATATATCCTGGTGGTTGATTCATATATATGTCTTCATCTAGGGTTCCATACAAGAAGGCTGTTGTAACATCCATCTGTTCAAGCTCCCAATCAAAGTAAGCTACTAAGGACAATAACACACGGATGGAAGTATGACGAACTACTGGAGAAAAAACTTCATTGTAGTCTATGCCCTCCTCTTGTTTGAACCCTTTTGCCACTAATCTTGCCTTAAAACGAGGTTTTTGAAGACCATTAATACCAGGCTTTATTTTAAAAATCCATCTACAATCAATTACCTTTTTGTTTAAAGGTTTATTCACCAATTTCCAAGTTTTATTTCTGTGTAAAGAGTCTATTTCTTGATCCATTGCCAGTTTCCAGTTGGCTGAATCTTTGGATTCTATGGCTTGCTTGTAAGTATTAGGCTCATGGAACAAATTTTCATCAAAGCAATTTAAAGCATAACCTACAAAATCAGCTTCTTCATATCGGGCTGGAGGTCTAATTACCCTTCTTGGTCTGTCTCTAGTAAGCTGATAATTATCTAATTGACTATGATGTTCTGTACTAACAGAAGGTAAGTTTTCACCCTCTTGAGATGGATCCTCTGCACTTAATTCATGTTCTGGGCTTGCTGTAGGAGGGATATTTGAGGTCTCATCTGCTCTAATTTCAGATTCAGTAGGCTGCAATTCTATTTCAAAACTATTTGTTTCAAGTGTTTTTGAACTATCATTTTTGTTATGCTTATTCCATGGCATCGAATCTTCATTAAATGTTACATCTCTGCTCACAAAACATCTATTTTCTCCAGGTTCTAGAGACCAAAGTTTGTATCCTTTAACTCCATGAGGAACCCCAGAAATATGCATTTTCTTGCCCTCGGTTCTAATTTCCCCTGTTTTATATGGGCAAAAGCTTCACATCCAAAGGTTCTTAGATGATTAAGCTTTGGTGGTCTTCCATTCCAAATTTCTTGAGGTGTTTTAAGGTTCAAGGCTGTAGAGGGACTCCTATTTATTATATAAACAGCAGTGCATACAGCTTCCCCCCAGAAAATTTTAGGAAGACTAGCATTTGAGAGCATGCATCTTACTTTTTCAAGTATTGTTCTGTTAAAACGTTCGGCCAATCCATTTTGTTGTGGGGTACCGGGTACAGTCAAATGCCTTGTTATACCATATTGTTTACAAAGGATTACAAAACTTTCATTAAGGAATTCAAGGCCATTATCAGTTCTGAGTATTTTTATTTTTCTCCCAGTTTGATTTTCAACCATGTTTTTCCATTCAACAAATTTGGAGAAAGTTTCATCTTTGGTTTTCAACATGTATACCCAAAGTTTTCTAGAATAGCCATCTATTATGGATAGAAAATATCTAACCCCTCCATGAGTTCTAACCCTTGATGGACCCCACAAATCCGAATGGATATAATCTAGTTTTTCCAAAGGTTTATGAGATGAATGTGTGAAACTAGATCTAGAAGCTTTACCAATTACACAATGTTCACAAAACTTCAAATTTGAAAGCTTCTTATCACCAATTAGTCCCTGTTTGTAAAGTGATTCAATGCCCCGCTGACTTAAATGTGCAAGTCTTTTGTGCCAAAGTTGGGTGTGTTTTGAATTATCTTCCTTAGCAACATGATTAATTTCCCCTGTTACTGTCTCCCCTGCCAATACATATAGGCCACCTTTTAAGGTTCCTTTTAGTTTAACTAAAGAATCTTTATAGACAATAATGGTGCCTTTTTCAGATTTGTATGTAAAACCAGCCTTATCTAAAGTCCCAAGTGATATCAAATTACGTTTTAGTCCAGGTACAAATCTAACGGCTGACAACAGTTTGAAGGAACCATCATGAATTTTCAATTTAACTGATCCTATTCCCTTTATATCACACTGTTGGTTATTTCCCATGACTACCTTCCCTCCATCAAATTCTTCTAATTCAACAAAAAATTGTTTATTTGGAGTCCTGTGAAAAGTAAAACCCGAATCCATAATCCACTCATTTTTTATTTCAAAATCACTGACCATAAGAACTTCGGCTGACTCATACCCCTCCAGGACATTTGCAGAATTTTTATTTGGTTGTTCTTTCCTAACTGGCAGTTTTCCTTTTCTTTTAAGAACAGGACAATCATACTTGAGGTGCCCCTCTTTACGACAGTAATTACAGGTTTGTTTATCATTGGCATTAGACGAATTTCCCTTCTGATTAAATCTTTTGTGCTTATTAGCTTTATTGTTTTGGCATTTGTTAGGTTTATTTTTAACATACAAAGCCTCTGTATCCTTCTTATCAGTTCTCAATTCTAATTCCTTGGATCTTAATGAATTTAGGACTACATCCAAGGTCAAAGTATCTCTACCATACTTGATTGCACTTCTGATTTCTTTATACTTTTCAGGTAAAGAATTAAGAAGAATTACAGCTTGATTCTCACTATCTAGTTTTTCTCCGGAATTAACTAAATCCATACAGATTCTACTAAATTCATCAATATTTTCTTCTAATCCCTTAGCTTGATCCATTTTAAAACCAAACAAGCGTTCTTTCATGTAAATTTTATTTGTGAGAGATTTGGACATATACAGGGCATCAAGTTTAGTCCACAATTCAGCAACATTATCTATATCAGTAACTCTTCTTAACACATTATCAGCCAGATGAAGAATTAATGTACTATAAGCTATCTCAGACATTTCAGATTTCTCATCTTCAGTCATCGATTGAGGGTACTTACCTGGATCCAACGCTTTGGCCACCTTTTGTTGAACCAAAAGAGCCCTCATCTTCTTTTTCCAGAGGTTGAAGTCGCCCTTTCCATCGAATTTGTCCAATTTAATTCTCGCAGACATGTTTGGCAATCAAAGAACAAAAAATGGATCAAGAAATTACGCAGAATTAGGTTTCGATCAATCAAGATTTCAAAAAACAGAGTATCGAAATTTTTTTTTTCTTTCAAGAAATCGATACAAAAGAGAATCTAAGCTTTAGAAAATACTAGAATCCTTCTTATCAATGGCTCTGATACCAATTGTTAAAACAATTACGGACAATTTGAAAATATTCAAGCGGATTAACAAAAAGAGCAAAACAGAAACCAAGAAGTGCAGTAAAGAAAAGAAAGAGTATGAGAAGGAGAAGAGCACACCGAGTTTAAAGTGGTTCCACCAATGCGGTGTACATCCACTGTGAATCAGAGAGATCAAGCTTTCATTCAGACACCAAATCGCCCATGAATGATTGAGCGAGGAAGAAGATGAGACCGGATACAGCAATAGCAATTTTCTCTCAACTCACACCCAAAGCCCATACAATTTTTACACACTCTGAAGAATGGACTAACACCCCCTTTATAAAGAGAATTACAAAACAGCTGGCATAACTAACTTTTAACCATCCACTGTAAAAGGGGAAGTTTAACTGCTGTAAAAGAAAATGGTAAATGGTTGCAAGACTGATGTGAGCTACTAAGAATTCAACAGGAGCCAAACTATATAAAGGCCCTCCAATCAAGTCCTTAACTCAAAATAGTGATAAATAAAACCTAAACTACATTCACAACATTATTTATATTAGTAAAAGAACACGTGCTAGTGACTTTTTAATTTAAACTTTTAAAATAATGTATAATTGTTTGCAAAATTTTATTCATGTAACAAATAAATATTATATAAACTTTATTTTTATGACGAAACGTTGCTAAAAATAAAACATTTCTAAATATAGATTATGAATTTAGACACAAACACAATTTTATGAGAAAATCATTAAAAAAAAATTGGGAATTATAAATGCACTCATGTGCCATGTTGATTTAAGAAATAATGCAAACATTTTAATAATTTTATTATAAAAATTCATATTTTTATTAAATAAATAAATATCGGATATTATTTAAACTCTATACTAATGATCGATCTTAAGGATTTAAATTTCTCCTCATTGTGGATTATATATATATATATATATATTGAAGCTGGAAAAATATCATTAAGGAAACGAAAAGTTTGGCACAATATTTTCCTCTTCCAAAATTAAAGAGAAGCAAAACGGGATACCCTCATCCCCTCCAAACCGACTTTCTTCCCACGAGAGAAATGAAGAAAACCCAAAAAAATACACAAAATCACCCACAACGATAGAAATACGTGCCAATTTGTGCGCAAAAGAGTTGGATTCCCTAGAACATTTTGTGAAAGAGACGACTTGTGCCTCCTTTGTCAATTCCTCAATGTCGCTGGCCACAAGAGCAGACAAATCTTTGGCCTCTCGATTAAGAACTTTCACAACTTCAATGGAGTCTGACTCTACTACTAGCGATGGTCTGAGTCTGCTTCCATCTGCCTCTTCGCGTCCGGTAAGAGCTTTCAAGCCTTCAAGAATGGCTTTTGCTTCAATGATTTTGATTGATCCACATCTGTTAATAATTAAAGAAATGTTATGTATCATAATTAAAGAAATGAAAAAAACAAACATAAAAATAAACCTTACTTTCCCTACTTAATCTATAAAAAAGAAACATTCATTTTCTGTATATGGTAAAATAATAAAAAGGGAAATCCTTATAAATGATCATATATACACTGTATTTCTGAAAAATGGCCAAACAAAATTTTTCAATGAAAAATGGCTAAACCGTTTTTTAAACACATTTACACGTTAAATATTCTTCCAATTATACCCCTCAGTCAGTTTTTTCGTCCACACCTATTTTTTAAGGAGTCATTATCTGATATAATTCAAAAAAAAAAAGTTCAAACCATTTCACCCATGAATCAAGGAATCTGTTAGATTTACACCATCTATCTTCCCTCCTATCAAAATTCAAATTCAGATTTTTAAATCGGAAAGATTAAACATATGTACTTGCCCATAACATTATACTGTGATAACAGTGAGGCTGTAGTCAACTTGAAAGAACCTCGCAGCCACAAACGAGGAAAGCACGTAGAGAGGAAGTATCACCTAATACGGGAGATTATGCAATGAGGAGATGTGATCGTCACCAAGATCACTTCGGAGCTGTAGTCAACTTGAAAGAACCTCGCAGCCACAAACGAGGAAAGCACGTAGAGAGGAAGTATCACCTAATACGGGAGATTATGCAATGAGGAGATGTGATCGTCACCAAGATCACTTCGGAGCACAACATTGCTGATCCGTTTACGAAGGCTCTCTCAACTAAAGTATTCGAGGGTCATTTAGAGAGTCTAGGTCTGTGAGACATGTATATTGTATAATATGGGACAAGTGGGAGATGTGTAATGGGTATAAGGATGCCCTAGTTTATTGTATTTGTATATTTACCTTTTATGTAATGTACAGTATACATTTGACATTTCCAGCTTTAGATTATTTATTGTATATACATTCCACTAACTAGAGTTTTAGTTCAAGTGGGAGTTTGTTAGGTTTTATGCCCTAAAACTCGTAGATAGTAAATGTAACAATTGATCGAACATTAATAAAATGTTATTGATGTCTTATTCAATAAAGTATTATTGTTTATATTATATTTGTCTTGCCTAAATAACCCTAATCCAATAAACTAACATCCTAGGTTGTTATATGAGTCTTGAACTGTATGTGGGGATGATAGCGGACAGAAATGTCGTTATTTTAGTCCTAAATTATTAAGCTTTTGAGCACTTTAATTGTGTTTTTATTGAAGAAATCTAAAATAATTTGTTATTTGGTCTTTAGGAGCATTTTATGGATTTTTGGTGGAAAAATGCCCAAAATTGAGCAATCCAACCCAAATATCCATCCATGGGTCAAAGGGGGAGCCCAAGAAGTCAACCATGAGGAGAAAATCCAAAAAAGAATTGAAGTTGGCCCAAATTTCAAGCCCAAACCGCATGGACTGTTCTGGAATCCGCACAGCGTCGAGACGCTGTGGGGACAGCGTCGCGACACTGTCCCATTTCTTGGCTAGCAAGTTGGGTGACGTTACAGCGTCGCGACGCTGTGCCGATAGCGTCGCGAGGCTGTCACTATTTGTTGGGCGCGTCGTCACACCACTATTAATACTGCAAGTGCATGGGCAGCAAGTAATATAAAACGGAAATATTCCGAGTATCGAATCCACAGGGAGGCGAAGTGAAACTTTAAGCAAAGCAAAAATTCCTTGAACACTAAAGATACTTAGGAGAAATAATATTCAGGGACCAAAACATGAAATTAAAAATGATTTTAAAATTAACGCGATTAAGGAAAGTAAAATGATCAATCAAGAAAAATAAAATATGGAGAAAAAGTTTTAAAATGGGAAGTGGGGTCTTGAAACTTAATTAATAGCTAAATAATTATTACAATTAACCTATCTTGTTGCCCAACTAATCATATTCCTAGAATCTCCGTTAGTCACATAGGATCTCCTGTCGGTTTCCCCTAATTATAATTAATCCATTTTAACAACCTAAGTGTCCTTAGCGCCATTAAAATTCGTTAATTATTACGCTCTGATTCATTTTAGGAATCTAAGTTTAATCAATTAATCCCGTTGTCACAAACTAGTTGCATGAATTATGATCTATCCTAATTTCTCTCCGTCGAGTTTCCGTTAAGAATCAGATCAATATACAACTGGCCAGATTGCATACAGCATTACGAGCATCCATAAAAATAATTAGTAAACAAGGCAAGAGATAGACAATTATAACAACATTTAACTATAATTTCATTTCAAGACCCCAAATTGGGGTTTAGCTATACATAGCTAAAATATTCACAAAATATACAATGGAAAGCATAAATGAGAGCAAAATAAAAGGAAAGGAAATGACCGTTGAAGACCCCGTTGCTGGCGCTTGGAGTCCTTCCGAGCAAACCTTGAGCCTCCTAGAGTGCTCCCCAAAAACTCCCCAGAATTTCCCACTAAAGAACTCTAAAAAAGGCTAAAAAGCCTTGAGAGAAGGCTCCAAAGGAGCCAAAGAGAGAAAGGAATGAAGGAATGGAATGATGATTGATGCCTCAAATGGGCACCAAGGGGTGCCTTTTATAGGCCTGAAAAATGGACAGCGTCGCGACGCTGTGACGTCATCAACTTGCCGGCCAAGAAATGGGACAGCGTCTCGATGCTAGGCGAATTCCAGAACTTTCAGGCGCGGTTTTGGGCTTGAATTTGGGCCAACTCCAATTCTTTTTGGGCCTCTTCTTCATGGTTGACTTTCTTGGACTCCCCCTTGACCCATGTATGGAATTTGGGCTTGAATGGCTCCTTTTTGGGCATTTTTTTCACCAAAATCCATAATTTGCTCCTAAAGACCAAATAACAAAATATATTAAATATCTTCAATAAAAACACAATTAAAGCACTAAAAAGCTTAATATTTTAGGGTTAAAATAGCGACATTTCTGCCCACTATCACTATTCCGGGCCTATAAATAGCCTCCCTTGGTGCCCATTTTTATCATCAATCAAATCTAATTCCTTTCATTCCTATCCTTCCTTGGCTCTTTTTGAGCATTCTCTCAAGGCTTTTAGCCTTTTTGAGAGTTAGTAGTGGAAAAATTTTGGGGAGCTTTTGGAAGCACTCTAGGAGGCTCAAGGCGGGCTCGGAGGGAGTCCAAGCGTTAGCGACGGGGTCTTCGACGATCATTTCCTTTCCTTTTATTTTGCTCATATTTATGCTTTCCATTGTATATCTTGTGGATATTTTAGCCATGTATAGCTAAACCCCAATTTGGGGTCTTGAAATGAAAATATATAATTAAATGTTATTATAATTGCCTTTCTCTTGTCCTCTTTTACTAATTATTTGTATGGATGCTCGTAATGCTGTATGCGATCTGACCAATTGTATATTGATCCGATTCTTAATGGAAACTCGACGGACAGAAATTGGGATAGATCATAATCCATGCAACTGGTTTAATTGCCCGTAGTGACAACGAGATTAGTTGATTAAACTTAGATTCCTAAAATGAATCAGAGCGTAATAGTTAACGATTTTTAATGGCGTTAAGGACACTTAGGTTGTTAAAATGGATTAATTAAAATTAGGGGAAACTAACAGGAGAACCTATGTGATTAACGGAGATTCTAGGATTATAATTAGTTGGGCAATGAGATAGGATAATTATAGTAATTATTTAGCTATTAATTGATTTTCAAGACCCCGCTTCTCACTCAAAACTCTTTCTCCATATTTTTTTTATTTCTTGATTGATCAATTTGATTTCCTTAATCGCTTTGATTTTTAAATTCTTTTTATTTCATGATTTGGTCCTTGAATATTATTTCGCCCAAGTATTTTTAGTGTTCAAGGAATTTTTGCTTGGCTTAAATTTCGCTTCGCCTCCCTGTGGATTCGATACTCGGAATATTTTCGTTTTATATTACTTGCGGCCCGTGCACTTGCGGTAAAGGCACTCACTAACAGGGGACATACGGGGATCACTATTCAAGATATAGCCTGAAGGGTCTATAGTATAGGAATAAGGTTGGGTACCTTATCTTGGTGATACTATGGATACGTCCGCTTTGTATTTGATACAAATGCAATTATCCAACACGTTCGTGTAGGAGACATGCGAGTGGGGGTATCTCATGCAATGAGTTTGCATAAGACTGAACCACGAAATAGTAACCGCTAGCTGTAGAATCTTTGACTAGTTAGGTTTCTATTTCACTAGGATGACCTAGGAAACTTAGTCTCAATCCTGAGTGGGTTATGGACTCCTGTTCACGAGGCATTGTCCTTTGATTTGTATGGGTGAGAGTGGCATATACGACGACTTAATAAGCCTACCATTTTGGGGACAAGACCGAGTGGGGAGCTGGGAACATAATCACACAAGATGGAATTCACTCCTTCCCGACTGTAGGATAAGTAGATGAGTATTCCCTTAAGTGGTATCTCCGGGTCTTGAACAAAGGGTCCTACCCTCTTAATGACACGAGAGGGATTTCTGTTTGGTGGTAGGACCTCAAACAGGTTGTTCATTGAGGAGCACTGGTACTTAAGGATGTAGAGGTAACCCAGGGGTAAAACGGTAATTTGACCCAACTGGCATTATAAACACTCGTGAAAGACTAACTTGCTGCTATTGGTCAATATCCGTGGACATATAAATATATCTACAGTGAGGAGAGTGCAACTGTGGTTCTATAGTGGAATGAACTCACACTTAACGAACATTGGTTAACTTGGTTAATGAGTTTAGCCAATTAATCTCATATCGTTGGAGCTTCTGATCTGTAGGTCCATTAGGTCCCACCGGTAGCTCATAAAGGGTATTGAGGTAAATTACCTAGGGGAAATAATATAATGTATGAAGATACATTATAATATAAAGTTTATATTTTCATTAAACTTCATGATATAAATTTATTTTGAATATGATTCAATTATGGGGTTAAATTAAATATATGATGTTTAATTTAATGATTAATTAATTGGAGAATTAATTAATTATTTAATTTCATTTAACTAAGTTAATTGAATTGAAACCTTAGGTTATATGAGGGATATTTGTTTAAATATGATTTAAATGAATTTATTAATTAAATAGGATTTAATTAATTAAATTAATTATTTTAATTTTAATTTTAAATTAAATTTAATTATATCAGTGTTTAGTAATTGATGGTGTTGGTTTTTGACCAACATGTGGAGTGTTCTCCACAATCTCTCAACCCTCCTTCACTAACCGCACGGCTGAAGTTGTGGGGAGTTAAAACTTCTTCTCCTTCAGACATGTGAAAGCTAGAATCTCACATTCTCTCATACTGAGATATTTTAGAGAAGAAAATTTCCCAGAGAGAAAATCACAGAGATTTCCCAAAAGCTTTCCCCAATTAGTCTAGAGAATCCCACAATTCTCCTAAGCCTCAAACCTTCTGAGATATACCTGTTGAATCACCATCCTTACCCCAAGCTATCTCCAGTTCAACACAGCAACAAATACTGACTCACGGCAGCAGCAAGAACAAAATAATGCAGTGGAATATATGCAATCTAACAATCAGTCGAAGAACTTATAAAGTATAAAAGAAGGATAGGGAAAGATTAAGAACACCAGAAATTTATAGTGGTTCAATCCCAATGAGGGATCTACATCCACTTTTAGGCACTCTACTAGGTAATCAATAAACTTGTAATGTCAATACAAGTAGCAGCTCAATACAGAGAATATACTCACCAATTCTCTCAATTGTAGTGTCCATTGATCGTGAATTTTGGAGAAAATTTCCAGCGAGATCGTGAGGTTTTGGGGGTGCTATATTTTACCATAGAAAAGCCAAGGCCTTGGTGATTTTCGATCAAGACTTCAACGACAGGAAGTCTTTGTAGATCCCTTTATCCTTTGTAGAATTGCATGAAATAGATAGGGATTTTTTTTCTTCTGCAAATCAGCATGCTTTAACCATAATATTTGCAGTAATTTATGAGATGAATGTCGTTGTATTTTTTCAATTGTACTGGTATTCTAAATCGTTGTTAAAATTGAGTTTGGTCCCTCTGACTGTCTTCCGCTGTGCGAGGTTTTAATCCCTGCAATAAGGACACCATTGAAGTAGAAAGATTCCTCTAAAGATTGAGAAAAAAAATAAGAGAAAATTACATAAACCAACTCTGAACTATGGGGTTTGTTGCCATCACACCGTTAAACTTTGAATTTGATCACTTTCGCCATGTACTTTGTTAAGGGTTGCAATCATACCCATGAATTCTTAATTTGATCAATCAACCTCTTATAGTTTGTTAAGTGTTGCAATAAACCGTTCATTTATTTTTTCAAATATATACAACTACTAGAAGAGGCTAATTGCAACACTTAACAAAGTACAGAGACTGAACAATCAAATTAAAAGTTCGAGGGTGTGATTTTTACAAACTCCATAGTTTTTTTTTTGATAATGTCGCAATTTCATTAAAAAGAAGGATCACCCCGAGGGGTTACAAAGAGATACCTCTCCTGATGTATCAGGTGAGAGATCCATTCAGGAAAGTTTGAAGTCCATTCCTACGAAGAAAAATAAAGACCTACTCGGGCCAACTTATGGGCGAATCTGTTATATGAACGACGAACATGACAAAAATTAATCCTATTGAAGGAGGACATGGTATCTTTAATATCCTCTAGAATAGAAATAATGCTGGAGTCAACTAAACCACTCCCCTGAATGGCTTGGATCAGTGATAGAGAATCAGACATTACCGTCACGCGGTCCACTTCTAATCTCCTAGCAAACTGAAGGCCTTCAAGCACTGCTCCCGCTTCCGCACATAAAGGGGTAGTACAAATATGAGAAGGCAAAGATAATCCTGCCTTTAATCCACCCTGCTTGTCTCGAACGACGACCCCGAAACCAGATCTCCGGTTTATCTCATCGAAGGCAGCATTAGTATGCATAATAGTCTCCTCGCCTTTATTAATCATATCGTGAAATGTAGGAGCAAGCATGTTAGAACAATCACTTACCCTGTTTGCCTTTCTAAATATATTCCACTATATAATCATGTATCCACGCACATCTGGCATCAATGCTCGGAATTGGACGATTATGAACTACATGATTTCTATCATTCCAAATCGTCCCAAGCACCAACACAGATGAGATCCAAGTTGGTCTCCTGACAGCAACTAAGATGTAACCATCGGTCTTTTATATCCATATGCCTTTGGTGGACCCCGTGATCTGCTGGCACAAGTACATCCCATACTTCCTTAGCACGCCTACGAAGAAACAAAGCATGATCTGTAGTTTCCGCCTCCTCCAGACATAAGGTACATAACCCATCAATCGAAACATGATGACGCCTAAGATTAACCAACGTGGGAATAGAATTATGGAATGAACTCCAAACAAAATGTTTGACCTTACAAACTCCATAGTTCAAAGGATGATTTGTGTATTATATATGTATATATATATTGAACAAAAATATATATCTTTTAGATGTGAGATGAATGATCAATAGAGAAAAAAAAAATGAATTGACAGATGAGCTTAACCGAACAATGAGAGGAAAAAAGAGAGTGGAGGAGATAAAACTTTTGGAAGATTTCATGGATGGATATGAATGAACTTCAAAATCTGTAAAGAAACATATGATCACTCGATGACTCGACAATTTGTACCTTCATCCTATCAATCTACCACGTGTTAAAATCCAACGCAACTAATTTCCTTTCAGTTGTTTTTTCAAGTTTTACGTGGCAAAAATTATTTCTAATTTTTAAAACTTTGAAATAGAATCTTTTCAAAAAAAAAAAAAAAAAAAAAAAAAAAAAGACTTTGAAATAGAAATATGAAAGATTAAACTTAATGAAAAAAAATGTTGATCTGTTAAGTGTATATGCATAATTTTATTTGTCTACTTCAATATATTACAAAAATATGTCAATTCATTATTAATAATTCATATGATAATTTTTTTAGGCCAAAAATCCATATGATAATCAATCAAATGAATATAAAGATTAAATTATAAATCATTTTCAAAAAAAAAAAAAATAAAATAAAATAAATCTAGGCTTAATGTATCTAACAGCTAGGTCTATCAATTTTAAAGGATGTCTAATTAGTCAATAGATTTTTTTTTTTTTATTTTTTATTTTGTGACTAACAAGTTCTTATAAATTTTAAAAGTGTCTAATATGTCCTTAAATTTTTAATATGTTCTTAACTTATTAAACAATTTTTGAACTTAAAAAATCTATTAGACACGTATTAAACAATTAAAAATATAAAAACTTATCATATTGAAAGGTCAATGTTTATTGAACACAAAATTCAATTTTTTTTGTAATGTATAATTGATATGTAAACTTTAAAAATCTTGAATAAATTAGAGAGTTATTAAACAGTTTAAACATTTACTAATGAAGTTTTTAAGTTAAACGACAACATGAGCATAACTCAACTGACATAAGACTTGTGCTAATGACCGATCCTCCCACCCCTATATGTTGTCAAAAAAAAAAAAAAAAAAAGAAGTTTTTAAGTTAAACAGAAGACTGAAATCGGCAATTTCGTCCAATATAAATTAAATATAACTTTCTTGTGGCTAAAAAGGCTAGTTCTATTTTTAAGTATTATACAATACATTCTGAGTTACCAAAGCGTGTCGCAGCTTGTTGGCTTAGTGGGTACCTGGGCTCTGCTCAATGTTTACCACCATGTCACAGGTTCGATCCGTTTGGTACAGAGAAGGCAAATAATAATAATAATAAATGATGATTTATTCCCAGGTATTCCAAAATACCTTTTCTCAACATTATATTTAATAATTATAAAGAAAGCAAAAGCTATGTTGAGGTATTCCGAAATACCTTATTTATAGTATTCCTGAAAAGCAATTTTATACCAAAATACTCTTTTAAATTTCTTATAATTATATGATTAGTTTTTAAATTTCAAAATCAAAATTATATAATTAAAAAAAAATATATGATTCTGTTTTTAATTTTCAAATTTGAGTCTAAATTTCATCTATATATTTTCTATCTTCTTCCATTGGTTTTTACATCTACAACTATTTTTCTCCCCTCATTGTTCGTTTTAGGTATCTCCTTTAAATCTTATTATTATTATTTAATTTTATCTGTAACGCTGAGAATTTTAGGTAACCATTTATGCCTCTAATTATAAGTTAATTGAGCAGGTTTCGTCTATTTAAATGGAATTAGAGGAGTTAATTGAAGTTAGTTTCATGTAATTAGTGTAGAGAGATAATTAAATTGAATTGAGTTTGTTGGATTTCAATTTAATTAAGCTTGATGACATTCTTGTAATTAAATAGTCAGTGAGCCAAGCCTAACCCTAACCCTTACTTTTAAGCCACATGCAGCCAAGGAGCCTTCATCTTATTCATTCTCCTCTCCCCATTCATGATTTTTTTAGCCTTATTCTCCATCTTCTTGGTTTTTTTCAACCTTCACTGATCATCTCTCTCTTCTTCATTGTCACTCTCTCTCCCTCCCTTTTATCGTCGATCTGCCACTACTCCAACCTCTATTGCCAGCGATGTCGTCCCAGCGAAGCAAGGCAGCAATGTGTCTGTCTTTCGGCAGCAGTAGGCAGGCGTGGCAGCGTTCTGGCCGTTGCATTCTGGCCCTCTCCGATGACATCTAGCAGGTGTAGCAGCCGACATTTGTGTTTCCAGCAAGTCAGTGTGTCATGGGTCCCTATTCCGACGAGTGCCTTCGTTTTCCATCAATTAGGGCGAAGGACAACAGTTGTAAGTTGCAATTTCTGACGATTTTGAGCGTTTTCATAAATGGGTAAGTGAGATCTAAAGTTTTCTCGATCTGATTTTAGTGTTTGTTGATGTAACGACGCGACTAGAAGGAAGCTGGAAACATGCTGGAGGTCGCTACTACATGCATGGAAATGTCAAACATTTGATACTTTAAAGCGAAAAAGACCAAAAGTAAAATCTTTTATTTAATAAACTGGACCCAAAACTGAGAATCATTTTACAATAAAAGCAGTCAAAGACATGATATACAAATTTCACAAAGTTGAAATTAAAAAAAAAAAAACATCTAAAAGCATGAAACTAAGAAACTCGACCCTAGACTTCTAGGGACATGATTTGCAGTTGCATCCCATAGCCTAGCCAAGTCACTGCCCTTGTCCCTCGCTCGATGTCATCAAGTACCACCTGAAAAGGAAAGTCATGTAGCATGAGTGAGTATATAAGAATATACTCAGTAAGTAGCCCACTTAAGGGCTGAAACTGATAGCATGGAAAACTGTTAACATGAAACTTGACATGGGTCTTAACATCATAGGGACCTAATTGGAACAGTCATTCAGGTTTCTAACTTGATAGCACACATAGCGAGTTATTTTTTCCTGTTAATTCTAGTTAGTCTTTGAGCTCTATTTGGCCATTTAATGCACTTTCATGTTCTTTTTGTAGGAATTTATTATTGAAGCTCAACTAGAGAAATTGGAGTTGATCGGGTGTTCGGGACGCTAAAAGAGGCCAAGGGAACAGAAAGGAATCAAATTGGAGGTTTGTCATAAGTGGAAGACCCAAGGCTCAGCATCGAGATACTGGTTTTAGAGGGTCTCTACATTGGCATTCTGTTGAGTGAGAAATTTCGGCCAATCACAAATTGCCACGTCATTAATTTGAATTAATGATAAAATAATTTTGGGACCAATTACAAATTTACACGTGTCCCTAAATTAAATTAATAGACATTAAAATTCGGCAAATCAAACAATGCCACCTGTCTATTATTGATCTATCAATGACATAAGTCGAGTCCAATCAAATTATGCCACGTGGCAATTGGACCCGAGACGAATGTGACTCGAGATCATCGAAGAAATTGAGCTAAATTAAAATAATCCAATTTTACTAAAAATAAGTTGGATTAAAGCCCAAATATAGCCTAAGCCCAAAGGTTGGGCCCAAGCCCAAGTCCATATGAGGTCCATCAAACTCTATAAATAGAGGAGACCACCATTCATTTTAGGGGATTCGGACAGAGTCAGAGAAGCCAGAGCCTAGAGCATTCTCCCAAGGTCCAGAGTCTTCAGAAGTCAGAGAGTCCAGAGAATTCAGAAGATCTAAGATTCAGAATTCGTCAATCTCAAGACTCAGAAGATCCAACGACTGGAAAACTCCAAAGAATCAACCGTTTCTTCATCAAGATACAAGTTGAAGATTCAACCTTCCTCCGTCTGAGATCAAGCTCGCCAGCCCTCAGATCAGACTCTACATTTTGAGAGAAAGCATCAGAGGATAAATATTAGAGACTGTAACACTTCTACATACAAAATCAATAAAATCAAGTTCATTTCCACGAATTAAATTTCTTTGTCGAAATCTCGTGTGAACAAATTGGCACGCCCAGTGGGACAGTCTCTACCTCTCATCTCTTTTTCTCCCAAAGAAATCATGACTTCCGAAGAAGCTTCTTCAAAGATCGCTGCTTCAAGCAACTCCTATGTGGGGCCAATTACTCGCAGTCGCTCCAAGGAAACCCAACATGAAGACGGCCAAACTCCTGTCATTGCAAACAAGATGCTGAGACGCATGACAGAATCTGCTCAACTTGAAATCGCCACTGCAGAAGATCTGATGCTTGGCAAATTCATCTCTTCTTCTTAGCAACCAAACGAAACATCCAGTCCTGATGTGATGTCTGTTATGATGACTGATGCTGGAACTAGTGAAGAACGAATGGCTGAAGTTGAGAAGAAAATCAGCATGTTACTGAAGATGGTCGAAGAGAAAGACCAAGAAATCGCCTCTCTCAGGAACCAGATGGAAAGTCGGGATGTTGCTGAATCGAGTCAGACCCCTACCATCAAAGATAAGGGAAAGATTATTGCACAAGATCAGTCACAACATTCCGCTTCTATTGCTTCACTGTCCGTCCAGCAGCTCTAGGATATGATCATGAATTCCATCAGAGCTCAATATGGTGGACCGACTCAGAACTCTCTCTTGTATTCCAAGCCATATACCAAGAGAATCGACAATTTGAGAATGCCTCATGGATACCAGCCACTGAAGTTTCAACAATTTGATGGGAAGGGCAATCCCAAACAGCACGTTGCTCATTTCGTCGAGACATGTGAAAACGCTGGTACTAGAGGAGACCTACTAGTCAGGCAATTCGTACGAACACTGAAGGGGAATGCTTTTGACTGGTATACCGACCTTGAGCCTGAGACTATCGATAGTTGGGAACAACTTGAGAAGGAGTTCCTCAACCGCTTCTACAGCACAAGACGAACCGTTAGTATGACGGAGCTCACCAGCGCTAAACAACGGAAAGGTGAACCAGTTGTTGACTACATCAACCGTTGGAGAGCTTTGAGCTTAGATTGCAAGGACCGACTCACCGAATTGTCTGCTGTTGAAATGTGCACCCAAGGCATGCATTGGGGACTCCTTTATATCCTGCAAGGAATAAAGCCCCGCACTTTCGAGGAGTTGGCAACCTGCGCTCATGACATGGAATTGAGCATTGCTACTAGAGGGAACAAAGATTCTATTGTCCCCGATGGCAGGAAAGAAAAGAAAGAAGTCAAGAATACTGAGAAAGCTACCAAAAGCACTACGAAAGAGTCAATGGTAGTCAATGCAGCTCCTTTCAAGTTTTCTTCGAAAGGAAAAGAAAAGAAGATAGAGAAACAGCAAGAGGGAGGTGCGAGGCGTCGTTTGACCTTGAAAGAAAGGCAAGAGAAAGTTTACCCTTTTCCAGATTCTGACATTTCAGATATGTTAGAACAACTTCTGGAAAAACAACTTATTGAACTACCAGAATGCAAGCGACCAGAAGAGATGGGGAGAGTTAATGATCCCAACTACTGCAAATATCACCGAGTCATCAGCCACCGGGTGGAAAAGTGCTTCGTTCTGAAGGAGCTAATTTTGAAGTTAGCTAAAGAAAAGAAGATTGAGTTAGATCTTGATGAGGTAGCTCAATCAAATCATGCGACGATAGCAACAAATCTGAACAACCGAGTAGCTCCAAGCCCGGTTCATGATTCAATAGCAAGTTTGATCAAGTTCGGGACATTAGAGCCGATTGTTATTTGGCTTCAGCAAGAATCTGCAAGAGACATCTTCCAAGACCAACTTGAGTCTGTTGAAAATGAAGACGAAGGATGGACTTTGGTAACTCGTCGAAAGAAGCAAAAGAAACATTCCGTTCAAAGAGAGCCTCACATGTTCCGTAACTACAGAAGAAAAAACATGTCACAAAAGCATAAGAGAAAGATCAAAGGTTCAAGAAAGCCTAAACTAGTTGTCGAAGAGAATCAAGATTTTGTTCTGTCTCGACATCCGGTAACCCTTAAAGATTTCTTCCCAAAGAACTTTCTTAATGACGATCATGAGGACATCCCTGAGATAGTCGCATGTCATGCTGTCAATACATTTGAAGAAGGCGATTCTTCCTCAAGTCCATCTCAGGTGATAACAAGGCCAGAAGATTCACCTTCATTTACAATAGATGATTTGTTGTCACTTCCTCAAGCAACCAAAGATGCTATTGTTGAAACATTGAAAAGTTCTAACGTTTCAGACGTTCCAGACTTGCAAGAACACAAATGTGCCTCATGTTATATGTTCATTAGCTTCACAGATGAAGACTTGATGTTGGGATCGAAACCTCATAATAGGCCCTTATTCGTCTCAGGATATATTCGAGAGCAAAAAGTTGGCCGAATTCTTATCGACGATGGATCTGCGGTGAATATAATGCCTAAGTCAACCATGACACAGATAGGAATTTCAATGGATGAACTATCAAACAGTAGGTTGGTTATTCAAGGCTTCAACCAAGGCGGTCAACGAGCAATCGGCATGATCCGTTTGGAGCTTGTTATTGGAGATTTGAAGGCCAACACTTTATTTCATATCATAGATTCCAAGACCACTTACAAGTTACTGTTAGGTCGTCCTTGGATTCATGGAAATGGAGTAATATCTTCTACACTTCATCAGTGTTTCAAGTTCTATCAAGACGGTGTCAAGAAAGTTGAAGCCGACACTAATCCATTCTCAGAGGCAGAATCCCACTTTGCAGATGCAAAGTTTTATATGCAGAATGATAAAGCAGGAGAGATCATCCCAGGTGAGATTCCTCTGATTGAAAGTCACAAAGTAAAGCATCCAAAGAATGCGGAGAAGGAGCCGATCGAAGAAGTAGATGCTTGTAAAGTTCAATCAAAGGAAGCATCCGCTCACCCTGCAAAATCGAAAGCTCCAAAGGAAGAGGCATCGTCGAACGTCAATATATTGCGCTACGTTCCTTTATCTCGACGCAAGAAAGGGGAATCACCATTCACAGAATGTTCAGAAATTTTGAAGGTTGGTGATGTGGAGATTCTAAAAGAAAATTTCACCACACCTCTGACAGCAATTACCAAGCAAGAGATTCAGGAATCAAAGACTGATCGTACCAAAGTAACTTTGCCGGAAAGACGAACGAAGGCTGGATTTGACCCAAATGCATACAAACTCCTAGAAAAGGCAGGATACGACTTTACAACTCATACTGAGTTTAAAAGTCTAAAAATCTTTGATGGGAGATCTGAGCTTTCTCCGACACAAAAGAAGCTCCAAAAAGAAGGTTATGTCATACCATCCTCGAGAGCCGGACTAGGGTACAATCCCCCAAAGCCAGTTCGTATAACCAGAAAATGGAAAGTTGCAGATGCACATCACATAACGATAGAAGAGATGAGCGATCCAGAAGATAAAAAGAACGATGATAGCCAGAAAATCTCTGTCTTCGATCGCATTAAAGCGCCGACTACTCGGCTTTCAGTTCATCAGCGGCTGAAATATTCATCTTCGAAAAAGGAAGGTCAGAGCAAAACTTCTGCTCCTACCCGACGTTCAGTGTTTCATCGTTTGAGTGTGTCTACATCGAAGAAAGTAGATGAACCGCCGAGATCCGTGTTCGATCGCCTTCAAGCAACCTATGGCCAATGCAAGGGAAAGTTGAAAAGTCTTGAAACAGATGAATCCGACGAGATGAATGACAACAACGGATTTTCCAGTACTGTTCCTTCACGGATGAAGAGAAAACCTTTTGTTCTCATAAATACAGAAGGTGCTTTAAAAGTAAAGCGACAGTTAGTCATTCTAACTAACCCTTCGAAGGTGAACCAAGAGCTTGAAGAAGAACATGTCAATTGCTGCCATATTTCTTTCGAAGAAATGCCAGATACTGAAATTTCTGAAGGTGATGCTGAAGAAGCACCCGCATCGTTAGAAGATGGCAGTCAATCAACGATTGATGAACTCAAAGAGGTAAACTTGGGTACGATAGAAGAACCGCGCCCGACATTCATCAGTGCGTCACTTAGTGCTGAAGAGGAACGTGAATACTTGAATTTGCTCGTTACATATAAAGATGTCTTCGCTTGGTCGTACAAAGAGATGCCAGGACTCGATCCAAAAATAGCAGTCCACCATCTTGCGATTAAACAAGGATATCGACCTATTAAGCAGGCCCAAAGGCGTTTCCGACCGGAGCTCGTTCCTCAAATTGAAATTGAAGTCAACAAGCTGATAGAGGCGGGGTTCATTCGAGAAGTGAAATATCCAACATGGATCGCAAACATTGTGCCAGTCAAAAAGAAGAATGGACAACTGCGTGTATGTGTGGATTTCCGTGACTTGAATAATGCATGTCCCAAAGATGATTTTCCATTGCCCATCACTGAACTTATGGTTGATGCCACTACAGGACATGAAGCCTTATCTTTCATGGATGGATCATCAGGGTATAATCAAATTCGAATGGCCTTTGAAGATGAAGAGATGACAGCATTTCGAACTCCAAAAGGAATATACTGTTACAAGGTGATGCCTTTTGGATTAAAGAATGCTGGGGCAACTTACCAACGAGCCATGCAGAAGATCTTTGATGATATGCTCCACAAACGTGTTGAGTGCTATGTTGATGATCTAGTGGTCAAATCCAAGAAACGAGAGGACCACTTGCAAGATTTGAAGATAGTTTTTGACCGTTTGAGAAAGTACCAGTTGAAAATGAATCCTCTTAAATGTGCGTTTGGCGTGACATCGGGAAAGTTTCTTGGATTCGTAGTAAGGCATCGGGGAATTGAAATCGACCAAACAAAGATTGACGCCATTCAGAAAATGCCAGAACCACGAAACTTGCGGGAATTAAGAAGTCTCCAAGGGCGTCTGGCTTACATCAGAAGGTTCATCTCCAATCTAGCAGGTCGATGTCAGCCATTTCAAAGACTGATGAGAAAAGACACAATCTTTGAATGGGATAAAGCTTGTCAAAATGCTTTTGATAGCATTAAAAAGTATTTGCTTAATCCTCCTGTCTTAAGCGCTCCAATTGCAGGAAAACCGTTGATATTGTACATTGCTGCACAAGAAAGATCACTTGGGGCATTACTCGCTCAAGAAGGAGAGAAAGGCAAAGAATGTGCTCTGTATTATCTAAGTAGAACTTTGAATGGGGCAGAGCTAAATTATTCACCCATCGAGAAGATGTGTCTTTCACTTTTCTTTGCCATTGACAAACTGAGACATTACATGCAAGCCTTCACGGTGCACTTGGTGGCAAGGGCTGATCCAATCAAGTATGTCTTGTCTAGGCCAATTATCTCAGGGAGGTTGGCTAAATGGGCAATCTTACTTCAGCAATATGACATTGTCTACGTTCCGCAAAAGGCGATGAAGGGGCAAGCCTTAGCAGACTTCTTAGCCGACCATCCGGTACCGTCGGACTGGAAATTATCTGAAGCCTTGCCTGACGAAGAGATATTCTACATTGAATTAGCTGAGCCTTGGACTATGTATTTTGACGGAGCAGCTCGAAGGAATGGCGCAGGGGCAGGAGTAATATTCATTTCGCCTGAAAAACATATGTTGCCATATAGCTTCACATTTGGAGAAGTGTGCTCGAACAATGTCGCTGAATATCAAGCGCTCATCATTGGTCTTCAAATAGCCAAAGAGATCGGGGTGACGTACATTGAAATTTTTGGAGATTCAAAATTGATAGTCAATCAATTGTTGCTCCAATATGAGGCAAAACATGAAGATTTGATACCTTACTTCAATTACGCCAGACAATTATTGGAAAACTTCGAGAGTGTGACGATAGAACATGTTCCAAGATCTGAAAATACAAAGGCTGATGCATTGGCAAATTTAGCCACTGCTCTGACGATTTCAGAAGGTGAAGTTCTAAACATTCCACTCTGCCAAAGGTGGATCGTGCCTCCAACTGAAAAGGAAAATCAAGTAACTAATGCAATATCTGTCTATGTGATTGAAGAAGAAGATTGGCACAACCGATTATAGATTACCTACAATATGGAAAGCTTCCTGTCGAGACGCGTCATAAGACTGAGATACAGAGAAGAGCATCTCGATTTATCTACTACAAAGATACCCTATATCGTCGCTCATATGAAGGCCTTTATCTTCGATGTTTGGGAAAAGAGGAATCAGTGCAAGCATTAGAGGAAGCACATTTAGGTATTTGTGGAGCTCATCAGTCTGGGCCAAAGCTTCATTTTCAACTAAAGAGAATGGGCTACTACTGGCCTACGATGGTTCAGGATTCGATGCAATATGCAAAGAGATGTGAAGCTTGTCAATTTCACGCCAACTTCATACATCAGTCGCCAGAGCCGCTTCACCCAACTGTAGCTTCATGGCCATTTGAGGCTTGGGGACTTGACCTTGTTGGTCCTATAACACCCAAATCATCGGCAGGACACTCTTATATCCTTGCAGGAACTGATTATTTCTCAAGATGGGCTGAAGCTGTTGCATTAAAAGAAGCAAAGAAAGAAAATGTAGCAGATTTTGTTCGTAATCATCTCATTTATCGATATGGCATTCCTCATCGCATCGTGACAGATAATGGAAGACAATTCTCTAACAGTTTGATGGACAAGTTATGTGAAAAGTTTGGCTTCAAACAATATAATTCGTCTATGTACAATGCTGCTGCAAATGGGTTGGCTGAAGCATTCAACAAGACATTATGCAACTTGTTGAAGAAAGTAGTCTCCAAGACGAAGAGAGACTGGCAAGAAAGAATTGGTGAAGCGTTATGGGCATACCGGACCACTTATCGTACTCCAATAGGAGCCACACCCTATTCTCTTGTCTATGGAGTAGAAGTTGTTCTCCCTCTAGAAAGAGAGATCCCATCGTTGCGAATGGCGGTGCAAGAAGGTTTGACTGTGGAAGACAATGCTAAGTTACGTCTTCAAGAGTTAGAAGCATTAGATGAAAAAAGATTGGATGCTCAACAAGCTTTGGAATGCTATCAAGCGCGCATGTCTAAAGCTTTCAACAAAAAGGTACGGCCTCGTTCATTTCAAGTTGGTGAGCTCGTACTCGCAGTTCGAAGACCTATCATCACAACTCGGCATACAGGACACAAGTTTACACCTAAATGGGACGGACCCTACGTTGTGAAAGAAGTCTACACAAATGGAGCATACAAGATAGTTGACAAAGACGGGCTCAAAATTGGCCCAATCAACGGCAAGTTTCTCAAGAAATATTATGCTTAAAATGTAATACTCCTTATCGTAAGAGTATAAACTACATGATACTCCTGGCCCGCATGAGTTAAAAAGGTGAACGGCCCAAAAAAAAAAAAAAAAAAAAAAACTTACCAGTGGTGCAGGGAGTTCTGGAAATTGTGATGCGCTAGGAACTCCATCAAAATATTCATCTTCACATACTGATGGTTGTCTGGACTTTTTAGACCTTTTCCAGTGATGATCGTCGCTACTGCTATGACTACCATCATTATCCTTAGAGCAAAATTCACCAGGTTCAAACATGCGAATCCTTTTGCCTCCGTTGTCATTACCAATCTTTTTAGGAAATTTGGGTTTAGAGGGAAGAGGAGAAGCGCTGTCCACCAACTTTTGTATGCCTTCTTCAAGATAATTTCCATGCTTGTCTAGCCACCAACTTCTGTAGCGTTGAGTAACTTGAGTGTGTGGTTTCGTTGCACGAGCAGGAAGGTATACTTGGGATAATGTTTCTCTTTGAGTGCATATCCTCCAAAGACGTAACACATTCGCTAAATTTGCCTCAGGAATTTCTTTACCCAAGTCATTCGGTATGTCTTGATAGAAACCAAATTGCCGACTAAATCGACAAGGGCTATAAGCTTCAATAACCATCAACGATCCACAGCGTGAAGACAAGAAACACGACCGAATGCTTATGAAGAATGAAGAAAGCCAAAACGATAATTTTCCGTCATCTTTCAAAAGCTCGCCTGTATTTCTAGCTTGAAGACTCGCATACCATGACACATATTTACCTTTGTGAATATGTACACGGGCTTCAAAATCGTTAAAGTACTTAGCCCCACCCTCGCCAGAAAACTCAACCATCATCGGGCCAATGACAGGTGCTGGGACTTTGTAATGCGTGTTAAAATAATAAGCCAGCCAAGCATGAACATAGTGCAAAGGGAAACAAGCCTTTGAAAATCCAGCAGAAGGAGATGCACTGTGAATCTGGCCAAGTCCATGATAAATATTGGCCAAAACAGGAATAGCAAGACTGAAAACGTAACCTTCAGCCATAAGACTGGCGACTTTAAAAACTCCTGGACGAAGAGAAGCACGTTGGTCGGGAAACACAAATGCGCACAACCAACAAGAAAGAAAGGCAGCCAAGTATGTCTTATCTTTCAATTCATCTTCTACGCCCAACATGCAAAATAGATCCATTTCTTTTTCGGACCAGCTGTGACGCTTGATAGGAGCCCCATCCGGATTATGGGTCTGACGAGGACGAGAAGTCTTCTTCGGCTTTCGGGAAGGAGGTTTTTCATATTTCGAATCTCCTTTGAACCAGAAAGAAATCCACGATTTGAAAGGGATTTGAAGGCGATCGCGTTGTTGAGATGCAATGTAATAGTACGCAGCAAAAAGGTACTCACAACTTTTTGGGCAATCTTCATCCTCTCGATCAGGCGAACCTAATAATTCCTTACAGCAAGGAACAACTTCATCATAAAACCTACCCTTGATGGAAAGACTTCCTAATCTCCACATGTCCCATAAAGAGATAGACAACTCTCCTGATGATGTATGAAGTGTATTTGTGGATGGACACCATGCTTCACAAAAAGCTCGAACTATATCATTATTGCGGTCATAAGTGTATAGGGAAGCCATTACAGCATCAAACAAACGAGCCTTCTTCAGTATCGTCGTATTTAAAGAAATTACGACCTCTAACCATTCCCAATAATCAGGAATATAAAAGAATTCTCCATGAATTCTTATTGAGTTACCCCAACGAACTTGTTCGTCTCCAATAATTCGACGACCTAAAGTTGATTCTGGATTTTCACCCGGCACTTTGCTATGTATTGGAGACTCTAAAAACCACGCCTTCAATGAAGAGTCGTGACTCAAAAGTCTTTCTTCTGACCATCTAGACAAAGAGGTTGAATTATCCAGGCAATGTTGTGATCCCCTAAAATTACCGCATATTGTCTCTCCTACAGGAAGAATAACGCCATTTTCAATAGGCTGATCTCTATCCTTCAAGATGACTAAGTAGTTTTTCTCAGGATCAGGGTGCTCAGTGATATACACCATGATGGAGATAAGTTTCTCTACACAAAAAAAAAATGTCAATCTTATCCAAGAAGTTATGAAGGCAAGAAAGTGATGCATGAATAATCAATAATACAAAAAAAAAAAATATATTCAACTCAATAAGACACTATAGTCATCAAAACGACTGGTCTAGACAGAGTGGAATCACTGTAGGCGAGTCTGGTGACTACTCCTGCAGGTTACTCAGATCACCCAATAAAATGGGGACTGGTCTAGCAGGAGTGCATCACTGTAGGCGAATCTGGTGACTACCCCTGCAGGTTACTCAGATCACCCAATAAAATGGGGACTGGTCTAGCAGGAGTGCATCACTGTAGGCGAATCTGGTGACTACTCCTGCAGGTTACTCAGATCACCCAATAAAATGGGGACTGGTCTAGCAGGAGTGCATCACTGTAGGCGAATCTGGTGACTACCCCTGCAGGTTACTCAGACCACCCAATAAAATAGGGACTGGTCTAGCAGGAGTGCATCACTGAAGGCGAATCTGGTGACTACCCCTGCAGGTTACTCAGACCACCCAATAAAATGGGGACTGGTCTAGCAGGAGTGCATCACTGAAGGCAAGTCTGATGACTACCCCTGCAGGTTACTCAGATCACCTAATAAAATGGGGACTGGTCTAGCAGGAGTGCATCACTGTAGGCGAATCTGGTGACTACCCCTGCAGGTTACTCAGATCACCCAATAAAATGGGGACTGGTCTAGCAGGAGTGCATCACTGTAGGCGAATCTGGTGACTACTCCTGCAGGTTACTCAGATCACCCAATAAAATGGGGACTGGTCTAGCAGGAGTGCATCACTGAAGGCAAGTCCGGTGACTACCCCTGCAGGTTACTCAGATCACCCAATGAAATAGGGGACTGGTCTAGCAGGAGTGAAATCACTGCAAGTGAATTTGGAAACGACTGTTGCACGATGCTTACACATTCAAGTAAGAAAGAAACAAATTGCAATAATATATGTGCAAAAAAAAAAAAAAATATGGCACAATCAAAGTGGTTCATATGCATATTAAAAAAAAAAAAGTTTGAACATGTATATACCTTTCAAATGGTGGACAAAGGTTGATGTTGTGTCCAAGGAGATCGTAAGTAAATTTGTTAATTTCAATTCCTATGAAAGAAGAGAATATAATTAAAAAAAAGTAATGGTACAACAAGTTTCATTAAAAAAAAAAAAAAGCAAGTAAGAAAAAGAAAAAAAAAAAAATATATACACATGTATGTGTGCGTGGGATGCAAAACTTTAGTGGCCGCAAAGTTAAAATTAAAAAAAAAAAAAAAAAAAGGTATTGAACAACTTGCGGTTGGGATACAAATGCCATTAAAAAAAAGAAAAAAAAAAGGGAAGTGGTTAATGCTGTACATATATGTAAAAATAAAATAAAATAAAAAAAAAGGGAAAGGAAAGCTTACGGTTTGGATAAAAAAAATTAAAAAAAAAAAAAGAAAGACCTAATGGTTGGCAGCATTAAAATAAAAGAAAATTAAAAAAAAAATTAAAAAAAAAAAGAGGGAAGGGAAAGAAAGAAAGTGGATTAATACAAAGAAAAAGAAATCTTACATGATGTATGTGATGCGTACGGCAAAATTAAAAGAAATTGAAAGTGGTTTGTTATTTTTAACCTAAAACACTATATGTATGTGTATAGGAGATGCGGCAACTTCTAAATTAAAATAAAAAAATAAAAAAAATAAAACTGAAAGTGGTGGTTGCATAACTTGCCGCAAACATTGAGGTTAAAAAAAAGTTGAAGGCTGCGGAAAGTGTGGAGGAAGCAAATTATTATACCAAAAAAAAAAAATGTATGTACATACAGAAGCTTACGGCAATAAAAAGGAATAAAAAAATTCTTACCAACGACGCAACGAAAAGGCACAAAGGGAGGTTATTGCTCGAATTCAAGGCCTACACGAAGAAGAAAATACATGAACATTTGGAGTCAAATGAAAGAAAGAAAAGAGAAGTTAAAGAGGAGAGAATTTTTCTTACCTAGATTTCTTGCTTGAATGGTTTTGTGTCTTGACCTATGCAACTTATTCAATTTATAAGGGAGAAATTAGGTCAAACACATAAGGAAAAGTTGATTCTTGGCCAAGGAAATTTTTGCCTAATCAAATATGGCAATGAATTTCCTACAATTGCTATTAAGGTAAAAAAAAATTGACTCAAAGTTATATGGATCAAGAAAGAAATCTTGGCCTAATAAAATTGGCAAACCAAGGGACCTCCAATTCTTGTTCAAAGTACCTATCTACCTCCAAATTCATGTCCAAGGTAGAGAAAAAAAAATTGTCACAATTTTGGTTAAAATTAATTTTCCAATTTAAAAAAAAAAGTATTGGAAATCAAAATTGAAAATTTGGCCAAAATTAATGTTGGTAGCGAAAACGAAATTATTTGCAATTATAAGTTAATATTCTGATTAATTTCGTCTATCGACACAAATTAAAGTTATGACTAAGCGTCACATATTTTTTCTCACAAAGCATGCTTTTCAAAATCCATGCACGCATATAGGTGCATAAATTTCGAAAAGGGGGCATTTGTTGAGTGAGAAATTTCGGCCAATCACAAATTGCCACGTCATTAATTTGAATTAATGATAAAATAATTTTGGGACCAATTACAAATTTACACGTGTCCCTAAATTAAATTAATAGACATTAAAATTCGGCAAATCAAACAATGCCACCTGTCTATTATTGATCTATCAGATGACATAAGTCGAGTCCAATCAAATTATGCCACGTGGCAATTGGACCCGAGACGAATGTGACTCGAGATCATCGAAGAAATTGAGCTAAATTAAAATAATCCAATTTTACTAAAAATAAGTTGGATTAAAGCCCAAATATAGCCTAAGCCCAAAGGTTGGGCCCAAGCCCAAGCCCATATGAGGTCCATCAAACTCTATAAATAGAGGAGACCACCATTCATTATAGGGGATTCGGACAGAGTCAGAGAAGCCAGAGCCTAGAGCATTCTCCCAAGGTCCAGAGTCTTCAGAAGTCAGAGAGTCCAGAGAATTCAGAAGATCTAAGATTCAGAATTCGTCAATCTCAAGACTTAGAAGATCCAACGATTGGAAAACTCCAAAGAATCAACCGTTTCTTCATCAAGATACAAGTTGAAGATTCAACCTTCCTCCGTCTGAGATCAAGCTCGCCAGCCCTCAGATCAGACTCTACATTTTGAGAGAATGCATCCGAGGATAAATATTAGAGACTGTAACACTTCTACATACAAAATCAATAAATCAAGTTCATTTCCACGAATTAAATTTCTTTGTCGAAATCTCGTGTGAACACATTCCTAATTTGTTTTTTGAGACAGCAGGACAACGTCTCGACGCTGTCCCTAGCGTCTCGATGCTGTCGATATTTTCCTTATAAATAGAATATGATGTGCTACGGATTAGAGGAGTTCATTTGATGCAATTTTAGCCCTAAAATCGACTAGAGATTGTTGGATCGGTATGGCAACCCTAGTGGGAGGTGAATAGGGTTTAATTAAACTTTTTCCTAAATTGACCCAATTAAACTAATTAATACACTTTTTATAAACAATAAGAAAAATTCAATTTATGCAACAAATAAGACAGACAAAAAATGTGATAATTTAATTCTATCAAATTTCACAAACAAATAAAAACATGCAATAAATTACTTAAATTAATTGCAAAAAATAAAAAGGATAGAGTTAGAGAAGAAGAAACCGTAATTTTTATAGTGGTTCGGTCAAACTCGACCTACTCCACTCCCCAAGCCCCTCTTGGGAATTCGAATAAAATCTTTCCAACTCTTTTCTTTCCACGGATTAGCACCACCGCTCCTTTTACGGGTTCAAGAGCAAACTCGATCCTTTCCATGGGTTAAGGATCAAACCGTTACAAATGTTGGAATCTTTGAAGAATACAAGAAAACTTTCAATAGAGTGGATTTACAAATATAAACACTCAACAAATTGATCCTCACAATACAATAAAACTCTCTTAAGAATAAGACGAAAAGACAAAAATTGGGAGCTTGGAGCGAGCAACAATGGAAACTTTTTTATTTGGGAGGATTGTAAAAATGTAAAATTTGTTGGTAAAAATGTAAAATTTTTTGGTAAAAATTTGGAGAGGAAGATGAGTTTATAAAGAGAGGGAAATAGGGTAAAAAATTGAATTTAAACTGGACCATTGGATTTTTGTTAAAGAAAAAAATGAAGGGTGGAGATTAAAAGAAATTTAAAGTAAAAAGGAATATAAAATAATAAAATAATATTAATAATAATAAAATAAAAAAAAATTAAGATTGAAAACTTCTTTCCAATGGTAACGGAAAAACATTTAATGCATTTTGATTTTTTTTTAATAATAACCGTTTGAGACAATTATTTTTTTAATAAAATTATATATATATATATATATATAATCCACAACCTCTAAAGCTAACTTGTAGCAATAGTGGCTGGGGTCGATCACAGGGAGTCTATGCAAACAAATCTTTATTTCCTTAATTGTTTAAAGTAACCGAAAAAAGAGGTTTTTTTTTTTATATTTGGAGAGAAAATTGTTATGAAAAGAAAACTAATTACGGAAATATTGTAAAAGGAAAGTAAAAGAATCAAGTAAAAAGGAAAGAAATTCAATACCTCAAAGATCATGTAATCGGGATTTTCATGGCAAGTTCAATTCAATTAAATCATTAATCTCACTAATTAGTCAAAAACAAGTTTAAGTCTGGCATATTCCGGCAACAAACCGAGAACCATGATTCAACTATCACAAACATGCAAACGTTAAGTTTGATTCTAGTTTAAATTAATTAATTGGTCGATTAACTAATCTAAACCGCATTGGGATCTAGCCGAATTAATTTACATGCAACGGGCAATACACCACAATTACAATTGATTAAATCATTTAGGTATAGGCACGCATGAGTAACATCAAAATGTTAGCCTATTTGCTACTTAGATCTAGCAAGTAAATTTAGAGAGGGCGCGGTCAAGGTTGTCAATCTTTCCTACCACAATCTAAACTTATAAACAAAGAACTAAAATCACATAAACATGCTTTGAGAATTCAAACAAGAGATTTCATTAAAAGAAGTTGAACTTACACGTTGACATCCCAATTACATGAATGAAGAGTCTAGCCGCTCATGGAACAAGAACAAGCTGAATTCTTCATGGAATACATCATGGAAAGCAAGTAAAAAACTAAAAACTAAGAAGAATGGTGGAGAAAGGGGAGAGAGATGGACTACAATGTTGTAGTGATTTGTGAATTGAGGGATAATTCTAAACCTACACCAAATGCCTCTATTTATAGGAGTTCTTGACCTTCAAATCGTGGTATCTTGGTGCTGAAGAAGGCCCCAAAATTGAAAAATTCTTAGAGGCAAATATAGAAAACTTCAATTCTGGAAAATCGACAGCGTTGCGACGCTGTCCCTTCAGATATGGAAAGTTGTCGTTGCAGACGCCTAACATTGAGACGCTAGGATTGCAGCGTCTCGATGTTGCTTTCTAGCTCCATCTCCAAATTCTTTCCTTAAATGGCTGGCATCCCGACGCTGGAGAGGGAGAGTCTCGACGCTAATGAGGCTCCGAGGACAGAATGGTCATTTTCCACTCCGGTTTTGCTCGTTTAAGCCCCGAATCACTTCCAAAGCTTCGATGAGGACCTATACACATATTATACTCATTTTAAAGCATTTTTTGCAAGGAATTCAACTAAGATAAGCAAATTGGGAGATTCTAAATGTATTACAAATTAGACCGATCAATCATTAACAAGTAAATCTCCAAAATTTCCTTCTAAAACATCACTACAAATAGGCTCATTAGAAATAACATTGCAAGATTCATCAAATACTACATGCATAGATTCCTCAACTACTAAAGTTCTTTTATTGAAAACGCTATAAGCTTTACTAGTAGAAGAATAGCCAAGGAAAATACCAACATCCGTCTTAGAATCAAATTTTCCAAGTTTTTCTTTGTTATTCAAAATAAAACATTTGCAACAAAAAACATTGAAATACCCAATATTTGGAATTCTTTTATGCCAAAGTTCATAAGGAGTTTTATCCAAAGAAGGTCTAATTAAAACTCTATTTAAAACATAACAAGCGGTGTTAACGGCTTCCGCCCAAAAGTATGCAGGTAAACCATATTCATGCAACATTGATCTAGCAAATTCTTGCAAAGTACGATTTTTTCTTTCAACTACACCGTTTTGTTGAGGAGTTCTTGGAGCATAGAAATTATGAGAAAAACCATTTTCTTCACAAAAAGTTTCAAAAGAATTGCTATCAAATTCTCCTCCTTGATCGCTCCTAATTTTAGAAATAAAAAAACCTTACTAGCAAAACTTTTCAAAGCATCATCCTTATGTTTTAGCATCAAAACCCAAGTAAATCTTGAAAAATCATCAACTATCACAAAGGCATAATAGTTGGAGGGGTCTAGTTGTAGAGATCACATTTTTAGATTTTAAAGAGGACTTAGTTTGCTTACCCATTTGACAAGCATCACAAACTTTATCCTTTTCAAATTTAAATTTGGGAAGACCTCTAACCAAAGAATTCTTGGAAATATTTGAAATTAAGTGCATGCTAGCATGACCTAGTCTTCTATGCTATAACCAAGAACCATCATACAAAGCCGATAAACATTTATCACTAATAGGACAATCATTCAAATCAATAGTGTAAACATTTTCATCTCTATTTCCAACAAATATAACTTTTCTATCACTAGCATTTTCAATGATGCAATTCTTTTTATCAAACACAACTCTAAAGACTTTATCACACAATTGACTAATACTAAGTAAATCATGCTTTAAACCATCAACTAAAAGTACATTTTCAATCAAGGTAGAAGAACCATTACCTATACTACCCTTACCAATGATTTTACCTTTCTTGTTATCACCAAAGGTCACTAAAACTCCATCCTTTTTTGGAAAGATGGATAAACTTGGATGGGTCTCCCGTCATGTGCCTCGAGCAACCACTATCCAAGTACCATTTGTTTTTCTTGGAGGCTTTTAAACAAACCTACAAACACAAATGTTCAAGTTTGATTCTTTGGTACCCACACTTGTTTGGGTCCTAGATGGTTAACATTGACAAACTTGGGAATCTATTTCATTTTTGCATAGATATTTAAGACATTGGATTTGAAGGATTGGAATTCCCAATTCCGTAACAGCAGAAGTAATTGGACCGTTCGTAAATTAATTTTGTTCTACAAAATACCAATACATTGGCAAAAGGTTCAACGGTGAAAAACATACCTCCGTTGACGACTCTGAATACTTCAACGGACACCACCATTTGATCTTCCCCACTATAACTCTGAGATTAGGAACGTAGTTGTGGGACTACCTAATCTTGTATGGGAAAAAAAAACTCTTAGAGAGAAAAATTCTCTCTAGAGTTCTTTTGTTGAGAGAATGAGAGGGAGGCTAGAATGAGATCTTAGGGCTAGGGTTCTCATAACCTTTCCTTTTATAAGAGAGGAAACCCTAATGTGAGGTTAGGAAACAATCTTGACCGTTAGATCGAGATCAATTAATTAATTGATTAAATCAATTAATTAAATGATAATTAACTAATCATATTAATTAATTAAATGTTAATTAATTAATCATCATAATTAATTAATCTCATGCACATTTAAATCTTATTTAAATGTAATTTCCTCACATAATATATTTTAATTAAACTTAATTAAATCACATTTAATTAATTCAATTAAACTAATCAATTAATTTCAATAATTAATTAATTTTACAATTAATTAAATATCTCCCATATTCAATTAATTACATATTAGAATCATATTCTAATAATTCCCTCATAGACTATTAAATCTCATTTAATTTAAACTAAATTGAATAATTAATTAATTCATAATTAATTAATTCATCTTCTAATTAAATACCATATATTTAATTAGACATATATTTGAACTCTTTCAAATATATCAATCTCTCAACATAATAAAGTTTAATCTCAAATAGACTTTATATTTTAATGCATCATTATACATTATATTAATTTGTATCTCATACAATTAACTTAATTCCCAATATGAATTTGAACTATTCAAATTCTCTCAAGACATATTTGTTCCTAATTACTCTTTACGAGCTAGCAGGGGGACCTAATGGACCTACAGATCAGAAGCTCCAATGATATGAGGTTGACTGATTAAACTCATTAATCAAGTTAACCAATATTCATTAACTGAGGGTCATTCCACTAAAGACCCACAGCTGAACTCTTCTCACTGTAGAACATTTCTGTGTCCATGGATGTAGACCTATGCCGGTAAATCAATCCTTCACGAGTGTCCGTAATCACAGCTGGGTCAAATTACCGTTTTACCCTTGTGTTACATCTATCTCCTTAAGTACTAGCGCTCCTCTAATGAACAACCTGTTTATGGTCCAACCATTAAACAGAAAGTCCCTCTCGAGCCAGTGAGAGGGCGGGATCCCTTTGTTCAAGTCCCGGAGTCACCACTTAAGGGAACACTTATCTACTTCTCCTAGAAGCGGGAAGGAGTGAATTCCATCTTGTGTTGTCATGTCCCCAGCCCCCCATTCGGTCTTGTCCCCAAGAAGGTAGGCTTATTGAGTCGGCGTGCAGGCAACTCTCACCCATACTAATCAAAGGACAATCCCTCGTGAGAAGGAGTTCATGACACACTCAGGATTAAGACTGAGTTACCTAGGTCATCCTATTGAAACAGTAACCTAACTAGTTAACGGTGTTACAACTAATGGTTGACTATTTCATGGTCCGGTCTTATGCAAACTCATTGCATAGGATACCCCCGCTCGCATGTCTCCTACATGGACGCCTTGGATCAATATGTCTGTATCGAATACAAAGCGGGCCGTATCACATAGTGTTACCAAGATAAGGTACCCAGCCTTATCCCTGTGCTATAGACCTTTTAGTTTGTTACTTGAACACCGATCCCCGTATGTCCCCACATACTAGTTCAAGTCACATGTAAACAACCTTAGATCTTAGTTTATTGGATTTGGGTCAAATTGTGCAATATTTAACAATAACACTTTATTGTAGAAACTCAATAACACTTCATTGAAAACAAGTATACAATTTGCTTACATTCACTATCTACGAGTTTTAGGGCATAAAACCCAACAAACTCCCACTTGAACTAAAACTCTAGTTTAGTGGGATGTACAATAATCTATACAGCAGCGGGTGTATAATATACATGTATAAAACATATACAATGTACAAATACAATAAACTAGGGCATCACTATACCCATTACATAATGGTATCACTATACCCATTACCTTTCTCCCACTTGCCCTAGATTTCATCTTTGTACATTACTCGTAGATCTAGACCTTCTAGATGATCCTCAAACACTTTAGCCGAGAGAGTCTTTGTAAATGAATCAGCAATATTTCATTCAATTTATTGTGCCTGCTTGTCTTGGGCTGCGATGTTCTTTTGAATTTGCCACAACACCACTATATCACTATAAAGTGTGATGGGCAAGTTCACATTTGGAACACATTCCAAATCAATTAAGAACTTCATAAGTCATACAGTCTCTATTGCTGCTTCACAAGCAGCTATGTTTTTGGCCTATACGATCAAAACTGTAACTATGTCATACTATAACTCCATTGTAAAGAGTGACCACAGATACTGATGTAGATTTCCTCAAATCCTTATCAGTCTTAAAATCCGTGTCAGTGTATCCTGTAAAGATCAAATCCTTAGTCTCATAAACGAGCATATAGTTCCTCTTTCTCCTCAGATACTTGAGGATATTCTTAACGGTTTTCCAGTGATCAAATCTTGGATTAGATTGATACTTACTGACAATCCGTACTGCATAGGGCATTCGTCTCATGCCCTCAACCTCTTGAGGTGTCTTAGGAAACAATTTCTTAGACAAAAGAATTCCATGTCTGAAAGGTAGAGAATCCTTATTGGAATTCTGCATCTTATATCTAACTAACATTTTGTAGATATAAGATATTTGAGAGAAGACTAGCTTTTTGTTCTTAAGGTTCCTAACAATTTGGATTATAAGAACAAACTCAGCTTCTCCCAAATTTTCATTTGGAAATTGAGTTGCTAGCTCATTTTACTAGTCAGTAAGATAACCTACATCATTCCCAATGATTAGGATATAACCTACATCATTCCCAATGATTAGGATATCAATCATTTATAATACTAATAAAGCTACTGAACTATTAACGATATTCTTGTTAAGACAAGATTCATCAATGTTCTTATCAAAGCCAAAAGATTTGATCACAGTATCAAATCTTATATTCCAAGATCAAATTGCTTAGGTCAATCCATGAATGGATCACTTAAGCTTGCAAACCCTTTTGCTTTTGATCTTGATAAATGAACCATTCATGTTGAGACATGTAGATACTCTTAACGTCTCGTTTTCTCTTGTAGATCCATTTGCAATCTATATGTTTTACCCCATAAGGTTGATCTACAAGGTCCCAGATAGAATTGAAACACATAGATTTCATTTCTAGGTGCATGACTTTAATCCACTGGTCCTAGTTAACATCATTCATTGCCTTGCTTTAAGACAATGGATCCTCAATGCCACCATAAGGTATGATGATCTGGGCTTCTGTTAAGCCCATGTAACGGTCAGGTTGTAGAACAACTCTCCCACTACATCGAGGCATTCTCAACTCTTGAGATAGATGTAACTAACCAATTGTATTGACCCTATCAACAACTCTTGTTAAAGGTTCAGCATCATCAACAACCTTTGTTGACTTATCAACAACTTTTGTTGATATTTGTGTAGCTTCATCAGTTAATTTACTTAAAACGACCTTACTTTGTGGCTTACTATTTCTCATGTGGTCTTCTTCTGAGAATGTAGCATTTGTCAATACAAATTATTTATTCTCTTGTGGATTGAAGAAGTATCCACATATCTCGTTTCCATGGGGCAGCCTACGAATGGTATACTTTTGAACAATGTCCCCAAAAATAACGTAAACCACTTTTACGCCTTATCCACAAATCAAAAGATGTTTCAAAAACATTTTTGATGGAACGTTGTTCAAAATACACACTGCAGTCAACACTGCATGACCCCAAAACGAGTCAGGCAAATGAGCATAGCTCATAATGAATTGAACCATATCCAATAGGGTTCCATTTCTCCTATCTGATACACCGTTCTCCTAAGGTGTTTCCAGGGGTTGAGAGTTGGGATGTAATTCCATGTTCAGTCTTGGAATCTCAAGTCCCACATACTTTACACCTCGATCAGATCGAAGTGTTTTTATCATCTCACCTAACAAGTTTTCAACTTTAGTCCCAAGCCCCTTTGAATTTCTCAAGAGCTTTAGACTTAAGTTGCATTAGGTTGGGATACCCAAACCTTGAATAATTATCTATAATATAGATGAATTATTCATGCCCTCCCACTGCTTTAACATATTGAACCACAAGGATCTAAATGTACAAGCTCCAAGGGGTCTTTGGCTCTTAGATCTTTTCCAGTAAAAGACCTATTAGTCATATTGCCCATAAGACATGACTTACAAGGTAGTAGAGAGCCATCTTCTAACTCGCTTAGAAGTTCACTCTTGACCAATCTCCCAATCAAATTGAGATTAATATGGTCTACCTTAAAACCAAAGAAAGGTATTTTTCCTTTAGGAGAAATCCTTTGCCTCTTTTCACATTGAGTAGTAGCAGTCTTAAACAACCCAGTGTTCATGACTGCTTTACTCTTGATTAGTCTTAAAACATTTAGGTTACTTTCCAGTAAGGCTAAACAAATGTCAACTCCCTTTCTTGAAACAAAACTGCATTAGAAGAGAAAGGTAAAGAGTAACATTGTTCCAGCAAATAAGATACAGAAATCAAATTTCTTTTGATCTTACATACACATTATTTAATAGTATGTATTTTCTCCCACTGAGAAAAATAACTTAATGTTCCCCACTGCTATAGCCAAAATAACCTCTCTAATTCTAACTTTGAGAGTTATTACACAAGCAGCAAACTATTGCCAGGAACTTATTCCTTTAAAAGAAGAACACACGTGATTTGTGGCCCTTGAATCAAGTATTCAAGGAGAATCACTATTCTTCACTAATCACGTTTTCAAGACAGGTAAATGAAAATTACGGTCTTGAACAAGTTCTCCTTTTGCTAAGCAGGGTTCTATGTTCATATTCACTAAGAACAATTCTTAATGAATTAAACATATGGGCCATGAGGACATTCCTCAGTTAAGAATAATCCTAGACTTATTTACCACAATTTGTCGTTTAAGCTTGTTGTATTACCGTTATTTATAAAATGACGTAAGACAATACACATAAAATTATTATATAATTGCTGAAGTAACAAATTACTTGTATTATTTATTGCACTAACCCATTACAAATAATAAAATCAAATTCTGCAAAAACAAATAAGCAATCAAAGAAACCCTATAAAACTATTGATTTAGTTTTTGCAACGATACTTCAAAGGTTTAGAACAACAGCCACCGAAGGGTGGTCAACTACTCCTCCTCTGAATTGAGACAATCTCAACCAAAATCTAACACCAGAATAACTCATATTCCGTTAGCGTTTAGTTACCGTTGTTCGGTCAAGGGTTAGTTAACACATTTAACTCATCCCCGTAAGTGTAACCCTCCCACTTTCAGATCTCAGAGGCACGCACCAACAGGCTACCGAAGGGAAAGACAACTGTTGGTGATTAGCCTAAGTGACCCTATCCTATTCAGGAGTTCACGGTGTTCCGAATCCTATGATCAAGCCCTCCAAAGGGATGGTTGCGCCAGGACAACCTGCAGGCGGACCATAGGACTCTCACGGTGTGAACTAGGGGCGGAGACCGAGGGATACGTTGACATGTGTCCCACTCCCACTTACTCTAGACATTTTTCCCATTCACCTTGTTATTGATTCATGCAAACACTTTTCGAAGGGAGGCCGCTCCTAAGGCGACTCGAAGCCGAGCATGAACCTCACGTTGTGAATATAGGGACGTAGGAGCAAAACTTGATTTAAATCTCTTTTTGTAATTTTTCTCCCACTGAAAATGTCCTAAGGTTAATTTAGGGTTATTGAACTTAGATAAAATTCACCTAAGTCAATCTATCTAAGTCTGATCCTATTATAACAATTATGGAAAGGATTCAACCGCAATGTTTTAGGTGAATTAAACTTCTTTTAATAAACCCAACATTTCAAGTCAACATTACTATGGTTAATTCAACTCAAGGTTCGAGTCAGTTCACAGGTAGGAGGTGTTCCGTAAACCGTCATCTTAAGTACCCCCAGCCTTGGACAGAACTTTATCGAGAGAGTTCCCTTATAACCACAATAATGTAAGGTCTTTACTCTAAAGATCTAGGTGTATTAAACACTTTTAACAAACCTAGTGATATTGCATGCTAACATTTAACTAAGACTAATTCAACTCCGGTATTCCGGGTCAGTTCCCAGGTAGGAGGTGTTCCGTAAACCGTGAACTTAAATACCCCCAGCCTTAGACAGAACTTTACCGGTGGAGTTCCCTTATAATCATAGCAATGTTTTTCCTACTTAGTCAATTAAAACTAATTTTAATTCTAAGTAAGAATAATTCTAATCCTATTAGAAATGTGATCTTAGGTCTAATTAATTTTAAACATTTTAAAATTAATTCATTTATCCTAAGATCCTATGTTTGCATGCAATTCTTTGTTATAGGTTAACGGTTTCCATTCATTAATATTATAACTATTATAAATTTTAATGAGTTAACCCTATAACATGTTACTATGGTGAATAAATTAACATTCAAATTCTAATTAATTTATAAAAACCATACATTAGCATACATGACATACCATAAATGTAACAATTATATTAATGTAAGGTAATGTCATGCTCAATGCAATTTAATTTCCTTTTAATTAACCTAACTCTTAAATTAATTACCCAAGAAAATTAAAACTAAGCATTACCATTTTCATACATTAACATAACATTTATATTAATAGCTCATGAAAAAATAAGCATGTTAATTACTAATATAAATATAACTCTTATATTTTTAAACTAAAGTAATTTCATGCTCAATGCAAATTAATTTTCTTCAATTAATCTAACTCTTAAATTAATTACCCAAGAAAATTAAAATAAGCATTCACATTTTCATACATTAACATAACACTTTATATTAATTGTTCATGAAAATAAATAAGCAAATAAATTACGTTCATAAATATAACTCTTGATATTCTTTATAAAGTAATTTCATGCTCAATGCTTCTCAATTTTCATCCATTTAATCATAACAATTTATATTAAATACTCATGAAAATTAAATTCATGTATAATACTTATATTATAACAATTATAATTAAAAATGCATGAATATGCTTAACCTATGGTGGGATTTTAAGCTATATGACATCCATAAAGCAAAATAAATAGCTAAGTAGACGAGTTTTGGCATCCTAGGACAAAACAAATTAGAAAAATTACATTAATTTATCTAAATATGCCCTATCTAGTTGTGAACCACCCCGAACCAGCTTCAGATCGCATGAACCAACTCCAAAACTGCCCAGACCAAGCTGAACCACGTTGAAATAAGCTTGAACCGGCCAAAAAATCACTGAACCGGCCCAAAAATCGTCCAGACCGCACGAACCAAGTCAAAATCCAGCTGAACCGGTCAACCATCGCTTGAACCGCATGAAACCAATGTGAACCGGGTTGAAATCCCTTGAACCGCGCCTGAACCGCTCTGCCAGACCAAACCGAACCACCCACGAACTGACCGCACAGAAGGAAAAAATAATTGCCCCATCCATGCCTCAAACCCACACACTTGCATATAACAGCCGCATGCCCCATCCGCTCAGACACACCTGGGTTCGAGTCATAGTTTACGCAATTTTTATTTAACCCTTTTTTTTCGCGATTCCGTCTGTAATTGCGTGCGTCCACCGGCTTCGAGACGCTCTTAATCCAGCGTCTCGACGCTGGCTCTCGGATTTCCAGAAATCGTCAATTTCCAGCACTATACTCATCCGATTTGGTCCCAAATCGCAACGTTTTTCACAAAAACACAGCCACAATTGATAGACACGGACTTACAGACTCAATTTGCAATAAAACGCCCAAAACACCGGGCCCTTACATTGATCAAATCAATAAAAAATTGCAAAATCTAATGCCAAAAACCCAAAACATCTACAAGCAAACCTTTCATTCATCAAATGCATAAAGGTACCCTAAACAAACCAATGCAAATTTCAGAGAAACAAGATTAGATCTACGATCGGCTCAGATACCAATTGAAGGATTGGAATTCCCAATTCCGTAACAGCGGAAGCAATTGGACCGTTCGTAAATTAATTTTGTTCTACAAAATACCAATACATTGGCAAAAGGTTAAGCGGTGAAAAACATACCTCCGTTGACGACTCTGAATACTTCAACGGACACCACCATTTGATCATCCCCGCTATAACTCTGAGATTAGGAACGTAGTTGTGGGACTACCTAATCTTGAATGGGAAAAAAAAACTCTTAGAGAGAAAAATTCTCTCTAGAGTTCTTTTGTTGAGAGAATGAGAGGGAGGCTAGAATGAGACCTTAGGCTAGGGTTCTCATTACCTTTCCTTTTATAAGAGAGGAAACCCTAATGTGAGGTTAGGAAGCAATCTTGACCGTTAGATCAAGATCAATTAATTAATTTATTAAATTAATTAAATGATAATTAACTAATCATATTAATTAATTAAATGTTAAGTAATTAATCATATTAATTAATTAATCTCATGCACATTTAAATCTTATTTAAATGTAATTTCCTCACATAATATATTTTAATTAAACTTAATTAAATCAAATTTAATTAATTCAATTAAACTAATCAATTAATTTCATTAATTAATTAATTTTACAATTAATTAAATATCTCCCATATTCAATTAATTACATATTAGAATCATATTCTAATAATTCCCTCATAGACTATTAAATCTCATTTAATTTAAACTAAATTGAATAATTAATTAATCCATAATTAATTAATTCATCTTCTAATTAAATACCATATATTTAATTAGACATATATTTGAACTCTTTCAAATATATCAATCTCTCAACATAATAAAGTTTAATCTCAAATAGACTTTATATTTTAATGCATCATTATACATTATATTAATTTGTATCTCATACAATTAACTTAATTCCCAATATGAATTTGAACTATTGAAATTCTCTCAAGACATATTTGTTCCTAATTACTCTTTACGAGCTAGCAGGGGGACCTAATGGACCTACAGATCAGAAGCTCCAATGATATGAGGTTGACTGATTAAACTCATTAATCAAGTTAACCAATATTCATTAACTGAGGGTCATTCCACTAAAGACCCACAGCTGAACTCTTCTCACTGTAGAACATTTCTATGTCCATGGATGTAGACCTATGCTGGTAAGTCAATCCTTCACGAGTGTCCGTAATCACAGCTGGGTCAAATTACCGTTTTACCCCTGTGTTACATCTGTCTCCTTAAGTACCAGCGCTCCTCTAATGAACAACCTGTTTATGGTCCAACCATTAAACAGAAAGTCCCTCTCGGGCCAGTGAGAGGGCGGGATCCCTTTGTTCAAGTCTCGGAGTCACCACTTAAGGGAACACTTATCTACTTCTCTTAGAAGCGGGAAGGAGCGAATTCCATCCTGTGTTGTCATGTCCCCAGCCCCCCATTCGGTCTTGTCCCCAAGAAGGTAGGCTTATTGAGTCGGCGTGCAGGCCACTCTCACCCATACTAATAAAAGGACAGTCCCTCGTGAGAAGGAGTTCATGACACACTCAGGATTAAGACTGAGTTACCTAGGTCATCCTATTGAAACAGTAACCTAACTAGTTAACGGTGTTACGACTAATGGTTGACTATTTCATGGTCCGGTCTTATGCAAACTCATTGCATAGGATACCCCCGCTCGCATGTCTCCTGCATGGATGCCTTGGATCAATACGTCTGTATCGAATACAAAGCGGGCCGTATCACATAGTGTTACCAGGATAAGGTACCCAGCCTTATCCCTGTACTATAGACCTTTTAGGTTGTTACTTGAACACCGATCCCCGTATGTCCCCACATACTAGTTCAAGTCACATGTAAACAACCTTGGATCTTAGTTTATTGGATTTGGGTCAAATTGTGCAATATTTAACAATAACACTTTATTGTAGAAACTCAATAACACTTTATTGAAAACAAGTATACAATTTGCTTACATTCACTATCTACGAGTTTTAGGGCATAAAACCCAACAGGATTTAGACAAGTATCAAGAATAAATTGTATGTCCAAACTTGCCACATGAGAAACAAACAACATTATGCAAAGATTTATCTCTTACAACAAATTTATGCACTCTACTTTTCATAGAGAAATATTCCTTGGAGCATTATGAAACTTTGCTCTTTGAGAAAAATTTCTTCTTGCTAAAGTAGTTGTTGGGTTTTATGCCCTAAAACTCGTAGATAGTAAATGTAACATTTGACCGAACATTAATAAAATGATGTATTATTCATTTGTCTTGTTTGTATTGAGTAATCTTGTCTTATAATCCAATAAACTAAACATCCTAGGTTGTTAGTATGAGGCTTGAACTAGTATGTAGGGACATACGGGGATCAATGTTCAAGATACAGCCTAAAGGGTCTATAATATAGGGATAAAGCTGGATACCTTATCCTGGTGACACTATGGATACGACTCGCTTTGTATTATGATACACACGCAATGATCCAACGCGTTCATGTAGTGGACATGCGAGTGGGGGTATCCTGTGCAATGAGTTTACATAAGACCGGACCTCAAAATAGTTAACCACTAGCTATAACACCGTTAGCTAGCTAGGTTTCTATTTCACTAGGATGACCTAAGCAACTTGGTCTCAATCTTGAGTGGGTTATGGATTCCTGTTCACGAGGGATTGTCCATTGATTTGTATGGGTGAAAGTGGCCTGCACGCCGACTCAATAAGCCTACCATTTTGGGGACAAGACCGAGTGGGGAGTTGGGAACATAATCACACAATATAGAATTCACTCCTTCCCGATTCTAGGGTAAGTAGAGGTGTGTTCCCTTAAGTGGTGTCTCCGGGTCTTGAACAATGGGCCTTACCCTCTCTATGGCACGAGAGAGACTTCTGTTTGTTGGTTGGACCTCAAACAGGTTGTTCATTAGAGGGGCACTGAGACTTAAGGATAAAGAGGTAACCTAGGGGTAAAACGATAATTTGACCTAGCTGGGGTACGAACACATGTGAATGACTGACTTGCTGTTATTGGTCGATATCCATGGACACAGAAATATATCTGTAGTGAGAAGAGTGCAGTTATGGTTCTATAGTGGAGTGAACCATAGTTAACAAACATTGATTAACTTGGTTATTGAGTTTAGCCAATTAATCTCATATCGTTGGAACTTCTGATGTGTAGGTCCATTAGGTCCCACCGGTAGCTCATTAAGGGCGATGAGGTAAATTTCTAAGGGAGAATTGAATATTCGAAGGGGTTCAAATATTATGTTTAAAATATGAATTTGATTCATATTAAAACTATAGGTTAAAATTAATGCGCATTGGATGCACATTAATACTATAGGTTATATCAGAGAGATATAATAAAATATATGATATTTAATTATAGTATTAATTAATAGTTTGTTTTAATTTAATTTAATTGCATTAAAACTATAGGTTATGTGGGAAAATTTATATAAATTATATTAAATTAATTGGTTAATTTAATTTATTTAATTAATTAATTATTAATCAGTTTGTTTAACTAATTAAACGTGGTCTTCCCACTAACCACTTATCACACAATTGAAGGAGTTGGTTTAGGAAGGGGGTTATTCATCCGTTGAGCCCTTCACTCCAGTGGCGGATACAAAACTTCATGCCAAGGGGGGCTATATAGGAATAAAGGAAAATATCGATTTTTACCCTAAAATTGGTATAGTGTGTTTATTGTCCGTTTGGAATACTTTTTAGTATAAATGTTTTTCAAGAATGCATTTTTACTTTAAACATTTTGTATAAAAATTGTTTAGAATTTAAACACTCATATGTTTGGTTACATTTCCTTTAAGTTTTTTTATACAAAATTATATACTTAAAAACTCTTTTTAAAAAATTTGTTTTCAAATGTTTATCTTAGAAGGGTTTATTTCTCAATCTCATTTTTTAATAAGTCATTTTTAGTGGTTGCCAAACACTAGAATTTTTTTTCAAAATTAAACACACCCTTAGCTTCTACCTTAAACTTTCAATGGTATCCAGTTGTACATTGAACTTGGTTTAGTGTTGTAATTTTCATCTTAACTTTAAAAAATATTGTAGTTTTATCCTATGGTAAATTTTTATTCAAAGAATTTTCAATATAGATATAAAAGAAAAAGAATGATATATAAATAACAAGTTAGATTTTTTTTCTTTTTTACTATGATTATTGTTCACATGTAACTTCAGAGATGGAGACACGTGGAATAAACAATATATTGTATTGATGTAATATGCTTGTGGGTGTACAATCTCCAATGTTAATCCTTTGATTCTCTCTCTTGTGTGTGAATGTGTTTCACTCGAGGGCTGGAACACTTGATCACGAGTCTGAAGCTTCAATGGATTCTTGGAGCTTGAAGTCTTCTAGTCTTGAAGGAATCTTCAGTCTTCAAGAAGTGTTGATGTCCTGAAGAGTCTTTGATCTTTGAGGAATTTTGAAGTCTTGAAGAGTGTTTGGTCTTCAAGAAGTGTTGATGTCCTGAAGAGTCTTTGATCTTCAAGGAGTGTTGAAGTCTTGAAGAGTGTTTGGTCTTCAAGAAGTGTTCAACACTTGAATTTATGGATTGCAGAGAGTCTTCGGTCTTCAGACTTGGTGAAGTCTCTCTGAATTCTCTGGTTCTGCTTGAGAGCTTTAAAATTCTGAATTCTTGTCTTTGTGAGAGTCTAGAATTTCTGAACCCTGAAATGGAGGAGAACCCCTCTATTTATAGAGTTCTCGCTGGATGGGCCCTGGTGACTTTTGGACCTAACAACTTGGACTTGGGCTTTATTGGTCTTGGGCTCAACTATTTAGTCTTGGGTTTGGTTCATATTTGACCCAAAACCATATGACCCAAATATTTAAAAGACCCAAATTTGATCCAATTAATTATTTTGTTAATTAATTGGTCAAATTAATTAATTTGATCAAAATAAGTTATTTTCTAATTAATTGATCAAATAGAAATTTGACTCTTTACATTTATAATTGGCCAACTTTGTCTTCAAATTAAATTTGGGACACATGTCAATTTATAATTGGTCCCAAATTTAATTATTTGTAATTTGGACATTAATTTTAAATAATGACGTGGCAATTGTGGTTGAACAAAATTTCTCCTTCAACGAATGCCCCCTTTTCGAGATTTAGGCACAAGTTATGTGGGAGTGAATCTCAAAAAAGAAATTTTGGAATAAAAATGCAACGTATTTGTTCTTGATTTTGACTCCATTTGCTGAGTCAATTTAATCAAAATATGAATTTTGGTCAAAATTTTGATTTTTTTTATTTGACACACTCTTATCGCCAATTAATCAAAATTTGAAGTTTGGTCAAAATTTTGATTTTCCTTATTTGGCAGCAAACTTTGATTTGAACTTAAGTTTGGGCAAAAAATGGTTTATGCCCAAATTTTGATTTGAGGCAAAATTCTACCCAATTTTAACTTGCATTTGGAATAGAATTTGAGGTTTGGACTTTGGTCCATTTGGGATAAAATTTGGAATATGTCCAAAATTTAATTTAAGTAAATTTAAGATTGCATCCAAAATTTGGTGGGGAATTTGGAATAAAATTTTCATATGGAACTTATAAAATTTGATATGAGATAAGAGTTTAATTATACTCAAATTCAGTTTAATTCAATCTAATCAATTTAGGAGTCTATCAAATCAATTTGAATTTATCTCCTAATTTGATTTAAATCAAATCTCATACTTTGGATTAAAATTTGAAACAAAATCCCCAAATTTTTATCTTTCAATTTGATTTAAATCAAATCTCATATCTTTGGGTTCAAATTTGAACCCATCCTAAAATTGATGAAGATTGCCGTTGGAGATAAGATTTATATTTGAACCCATCCCAAAATTGATGAAGATTGTCGTTGGAGATAAGATTTATATTTGAACACATCCCAAAATTGATGAAGATTGCTGTTGGAGATAAGATTTATATTTGAACCCATCCCAAAATTGATGAAGATTGTCGTTGGAGATAAGATTTATATTTGAACCCATCCCAAAATTGATGAAGATTGCCGTTGGAGATAAGATTTATCTATTTGAATCCAAACTTTCCCTTCTATAAATGGGGCTGAACCTTAGTAGGGGAGAGCACACATCAATTGCAGAGAGCATTCAAGAAAGGATTCAAGTAGGAAGCTTCCCCCTCCCTTCAATTTTCTTTCATTCTACTTTTTTTTTTTTCGTTTTTCTCTCTTTTTTTTATTTTCGTTTTTTTTCTTTTTTTTTTAATTTTCGTTTTTTTTTAATTTTTCGTTTTTTTTTAAGATTCTTCCTTTTCCTTTTTTTTTTGAACTCACAACACTTTGCCCATATTTCAATTACAAGCACAGTGTTTTCATCCACCATCAAAAAGGTAAGTACGTAGGTAAGTGATTTTTTTTAAGGCATACATATCCTTGTTGTCTTCAATTTGCAGGTACAACGTCTTTCAACATTAGTCCAAGGACATATGACGTCTTTGGACTTTTATTGCGACGACGCTCTCCGACCCAAGGACACATGATGTCATTCCCACTTGGGCTCCTTTACCGCTGCCACGTCTTTCAACATGAGTGCAAGGACATGTTCCTTGGACTTTTTCCGCTGCCACATCTTTCAGCATGAGTGCAAGGACCTGTTCCTTGGACTTTTGCCGCTGCCACGTCTTTCAGCATGAGTTCAAGGACGTGTTCCTTGGACTTTTGCCGCTGCCACGTCTTTCAGCATGAGTGCAAGGACGTGTTCCTTAGACTTTTCCCGCTGCCACGTCTTTCAGCATGAGTGCAAGGACGTGTTCCTTGGACTTTTGCTGCTGCCACGTCTTCAACATGAGTACAAGGACGTGTTCCTTGGACTTTTGCCGCTACCACGCCATTCAGCATGAGTACAGGGACATGTTCCTTGGACTTTTGCCGCTGCCACGCCCTTCAGCATGAGTACAAGGACATGTTCCTTGGACTTTTGCCGCTGCCACGCCCTTCAGCATGAGTACAAGGACATGTTCCTTGGACTTTTACTGCTGCCACGCCTTTCAGCATGAGTACAAGGACATGTTCCTTGGACTTTTGCCGCTGCCACGTCCTTCAGCATGAGTACAAGGACATGTGACGTCCTTGAACTCTTGTTGTCATAACGTTTTGCAACATTAGTCCTAGGAGATTTTCCTTCACGCATTATTATTATTATCATTTTTAACTTATCTTCATAAAAATCTTATTCTTTTGACTTGTGTTAACTTTCATCTCTTTAAGTTTTGCAGAGTCATTGTGTGCTTTGCAGAACATATTGTCTCTGAAAAGATGTACCTCGTTCTCCTGAAAGACAACAATCAACCCATAAGAAGCGAGCTCAGCTTCTTAGTAGAAGAGCCTAAGACTGGACGTCTTGCAGCCCAATGGCCCCCACCACTAAATTTGCATACCATTTCTGATTGGTCCGTAGAGAGGCCTCTAGACCAAGATTCTAAGGCTTGGTTTCTAGAATCTTCAATCCATACACAAAATCCTAATTGACATCCAGAGGTGACGTTAGGGCGCCGAATAATTGATGGATCAGTTCGTTGGGAATCCGCCTTGAAAATTTCAAGCGAATTTCTTTTTATTCCTCGGTATTGGGAATGGTTGGAATTTTTCGTAGGTCGGAATGAAGAGGTGCTTCAGATTGCTCATTTATTGGATGCAGTGGTGGCTTCCCTTTACACCTACGATCGAAACAACAACATAGTTCGGGCTTTTTGTGAAGCTTGGTGTCCTGCAACCAATACACTTCACACTCGTGCGGGAGAACTTTCAATTTCCTTATGGGACCTTTGAACATTTGGGGGTTTGCCCATCAGAGGTAGATTTTATGAGGAAGTTATCCCTAGCTTTAAAGAGTTAACTGGGTCCAACAACCAGACAAAACATCTTCCAAAAAGTTGGGAACACCTTTTCCATGCATTCTACTTGCTTAACGCTTCAAGAACTGACCATTCCCATGTTCCAATCAGCTCCTGGACTTCTTTTTTGTTCAAGGGTGAATAGAGGTATGCAAAGCCTCCTCAACGGAGACCCAAGAAGACCTCTCGCCCTAGCACGACTCATAACCCAGACGACACAAATATCAAGCGTCACGAGTGGTCAGATGAGGAGAACAACTTGTTTCACGAGCTAAAGATTGACATGAAACATAGAAACCAGACATACTTAGCGGCTTTTTTATCTTGTTGGCTTTGCGCCTTTGTGTTTCCCCAAGGGAATGCTAACCACATACGTCCTAGTGTTTTTAAGGCTGTCAGCTTAATGGCTGAAGGGAAAACTTTCAGTCTTGCAGTCCCTGTCCTTGCCAACATCTACCACGGGTTAGGTAAAGTTTTCAATGCTTCTGTTTCAGTTGGACGCATAGATGCTTCTCTCCCCGTGCATTACATTTTTGGTTGGCTCGCCCATTATTTTGGTACCAATTATAAGACTCCAACGAAAGTTTGAGGTCCTAGCATGGTTGACTTTTCCGGCGAAGGTGGAGCTATATATGATGAGTTCGAGGCTCGCGAATTGATCCATGGGGGTGCATCCATATCATGGCACACGAACCCTAGTAGGAACAAAAACAAGACCATAAAGTATGAAAAGATTACGTAATTCATACCTTCTTCCTATTTCTCGAGCCTTCGCTCATGCTATCTGTTAGCGCGATGTAAAGATTCATTAGTTATCGAACCCTACAACCCCTACCGATTCGGCCGCCAGTTTGGCTTTTATCAAGACATACCTAATGACTTAGGAGAAGTTTTTCCCATAGTCACCTTGGAAAACATTTTACACCACTGGCGGGTTTGTCTGGGAACCAATGCGGAGTTTCAAATATTTCTTCCAGCTCGTACATTGAATCCTCAAGACCATGTCACTTCACGTTATCGAAGTTGGTGGTCTGAAAAGTATGATAATTACCTAGGGGACGACATAAGTAAGTTGGTTGACAGTATCATTCACTCTCGAACCCAACCTAAGCTACCTAAAAAAGGCGACTCTAAATTTGGGGGAAAAGAACTCCGCCTGCTCAAGGTTGCCAGATCTCTAGACGATTCAACTGAAGAAGAGAGTCAAAACAACATTGGAGATCGACACTGTAAAAGAGCCAAAAGACCCAAGAAAGCTTCTGATCTCGATGACAAGTCCATCAAGAGTGCCTCTAATGCTTCACAAACTCCTGACAACATTGAGACTTTGGTTGAACAACCCCCTTTTTTTTCTTTTTTTTTCTTTTTTTTTTTACTTAGACCCTCTTTTATTTTTCTTGTGCAGCTTCCTTTAAATGACCGTGTTCAAGAAGAGGAAGAATGTTCGAGCGAGCAATCTTTGACAAATCTTGATGCTTTTGCTTCTTCCATGAAGAACTTCGGAAGCTCTCATGCATCTTCGAGCAAACAAGTCGTGAATTCGTCTTCTCGTTCTACTGAGAAAGTCCCTCAACATACTCACGAGAAAATGGTTGCCCCAGTCTTTGAAGTTTCTCAGTTCTATGCTGATGATGTAATTTCCAACTTTCGACGACAAGCTGCTTTATCCATATGGAAAAGCATACAACAGAAGATTGTACACACCTCTTTTGAAGTTGTTGCTAGCCTTGAGCACCTTGAGCAAGAATCTCACAAGATCTTCGATGTAATGGCAGAGGCCACCACGAACAACTTGAAACCTCTACAAGAATTTGTAGGCAACTACTTCCAGAAAGTGAGAGAATCCAATGGATTACAATCTTCGCTCTCTACTCACCTGACCCCATCGAGTAGGGATAGTCAGTTGGAGGAAAAGAAGCTCCATTTAGAGAAGGCTTTGTCTACCTAAAGTCGTGTTGTTGAGGAGAAAGATGCACTTCAAAAACAACTTGCTCGCTCTGTCTCAGAAGTTGCAGATCTAAATACCAAGGTTGCAGAATTAGAGGCCAAGTTAACAGCTACAGAGGCCAAGGTAGAAAGCCTTTCCAATTCGGTCTCTGAAAAGGAAAAGGACTTAGCTCATGAAAAACTTGCAGTTTCGAAAATACATGAGGAGATTAGTGACATCGAGTGTGCCCCCACCGTCAGCTAATCTCCTCACGTATTTTCGAAAATTAAAAAATACGCTTGCTGAGCCTCTAACCTCCCTTCATCAAGTGCTTCTAACTCTTGAAGGCACAACCCTTCCTGGATGGCCATCCTTAATGAGGGAATCTCTCGTTCTAACGGGAGCACAACTTCCACCCCATAGACGAGGGAATAAGGTGTGACCCCGGTAGGAGTGCGATGAGTAGTTCGGTAAGCCCACAACACTTCACCGATCTTTTCTTGCCAATCTCTCTTTGTCTTAGAGACTACCTTCTTCAATAAGTTACATAGCGTTTTATTGAATGCTTTTGCCAACCCATTTGTTGCGGCATTGTACATAGAGGACTTGTATTGCTTGAAGTTAAACTTCTCACACAACTTATCCATTAGGCCATTGGAGAATTGCCTTCCATTATCTATCACAATACGATGAGGGATACCATATCGATAGATTATATGAGTTCGGACGAAATCCACAACATTTTCTTTCTTGGCTTCTTTCAATACGATAGCTTCAGCCCATCATGAAGCTACAGTCGGATGAAGGGGCTCCGGTGGCTGCTGTATGAAGTTTGCATGGAATTGACAGGCTTCACACTTCTTTGCATATTCCATTGAGTCTCGAATCATTGTAGGCCAATAATAACCCATCATTTTTAATTGAAACTGGAGTTTTGGACCCGACTGGTGGGCGCCACAAACACCTGAATGTGCCTCATCTAATGCCTTAGCTGCTTCTTCCTTTCCAAGGCATCGAAGGAAGAGTCCCTCATAAGAACGCCGATAAAGGGTCTCCTTATAGTAGATAAAACGGGCACCTCTTCTTCGTATATCGACCTTACGTCTGGGATCTGTGGGAAGTCTTCCATGTTGAAGATAATCTATAATAGGCTGTCACCAATCCTCTTCTTCAATTGCAAAAACAGAGATCATATTTGCTTCTTGACTTTCATCTTCTATTGGTGGCACAATCCACTTCTGACAAGGTGAGATGTTCATCGACATATCCTCTGGGATTGTTAGGGCAGTCGCCAAATTTGCTAGAGCATCTGCCTTTTTATTTTCTGATCTCGGAACATGCTCCAGTACTATACTGTCAAACCTTTCTAGCAGTTGTCTTGCATAGATGAAATAAGGCTTCAAGTCTTTATGCTTCACTTCATACTGGAGCAAGAGTTGGCTAACGACCAACTTTGAATCACCATAGACCTCTATATATGTTATGCCAATTTCCAAGGCCATTTGGAGGCCGATTATCAGCGCTTGATATTCAGCAACATTGTTTGAGCACAATTCACCAAGCACGAAGCTGTAGGGGAGCATGTGTTTCTCAGGTGAAATAAAGATGACTCCTGCCCCTGCTCCACTTCTTCGTGCCGCGCCATCAAAGTACATGGTCCAAGGTTTGGTGATTTCAACATAGAAGACTTCTTCATCAGGTAGATCTTCACATAACTTCCAATCTGATGGGATTGGATGATCCGCCAAGAAGTCGGCTAATGTCTGCCCTTTAACCGCCTTCTGAGGTACATAAACGATGTCATATTGCTGGAGTAAGATGGCCCACTTAGCTAGGCGTCCATAAATAACCGGCCTCGATAGAACGTACTTGATAGGATCAGCTTTCGCGACCAAGTGCACTGTGAAAGCTTGCATGTAATGCCTTAACTTGTCAATAGCGAAGAAAAGAGCAAGACTCATTTTCTCAATGGGTGAGTAATTTATCTCAGCTCCATTCATAGTCCTGCTTAAGTAATAAAGGGCTCGTTCTTTTCCTTTCTCACCTTCCTGTGCCAATAACGCTCCCATTGATCTTTCTTGAGCAACGATGTATAGAATCAATGGTTTTCCAGCTATAGGGGCTCCTAAGATAGGAGGGTTAAGCAAATATTTCTTAATGCTTTCGAAAGCGTTTTGACATGCTTCATCCCACTCGAATCTTTCTCCTTTCCTCATTAGCCTTTGAAAAGGTTGGCATCGACCAGCTAAGTTAGAGATGAATCTTCAAATGTAGGCCAGACGACCTTGCAGGCTTCTCAACTCATGTAAGTTTTTAGGCCTTGGCATCTTTTGAATGGCGTCAATCTTTGACTGATCTATTTCGATTCCTCGATGTCTAACGACGAACCCCAGGAACTTCCCAGAAGTAACACCTAATGCACATTTGAGAGGGTTCATCCTCAATTGATACTTTCTCAAACGATCAAAGACCACTTTTAGATCCTTCAAGTGATCTTGTCGTCTCTTTGACTTAACAACAAGATCATCGACATAGCACTCGACATGTTTATGCAGCATATCGTCGAAAACCTTTTGCATAGCACGCTGATAAGTAGCTCTAGCATTCTTTAATCCAAAGGGCATCACTTTGTAACAGTATATCCCTTTTGGAGTTCGAAAGGCTGTCATTTCTTCATCTGCAAGAGCCATTCGAATCTGGTTATAACCTGATGACCCATCCAAAAAAGACAAAGCTTCATGCCCTGTGGTGGCATCCACCATGATTTCTGTGATTGGCAGTGTAAAATCGTCTTTGGGACATGCGTTATTTAAATCGCGAAAGTCAATGTAAACACGTAGCTGTCCATTCTTCTTCCTAACAGGAACAATATTGGCTATCCACGTAGGGTACTTTACCTCACAGATGAATCCTGCTTCTAATAACTTATTGACCTCTATTTCAATTTGAGGATAAGTTCCAGGCGAAAACGTCGCTGAGCCTGCTTGACTGGCCGATACCCCTCTTTAATTGCGAGATGATGGACAGCTACTTTTGGATCAAGTCCAGGCATCTCTTTATATGACCAGGCAAAGATGTCTCTATACGAAGCGAGTAAACTGATATATTCACCCTCTTCTTCGGGAGTAAGTGACGTGCTTATAAAAGTTGGGCACGACTCCTCTGGTGTATCCAAGTTTACTTCTTTAAGATCATCTACTGTGGATTCGCTGCCGTCTTCAAGTAATAAAGGTGCTTCGTCCTCATCTACTTCAGACATTTCGACCTCCGTTTCCTCTTCAACAGTGATATGAAGACAAGAGGTTTGTTCTTCTTCCTGGTCACTATCTTCTTCCGAAGGATTGGTTATGACAACATCATGTCGCTTTACCTTCAAGGAACCATCCGTATCGACAGTAACAAAGGTTTTTCTTTTCATTCGTGAAGGAACTGCACTACGAATTTCTCCATCGGCCTTAGTGATCTTTTCATTTTTCATCGCATCTTCATTTTGAAGTTGGTGAGAAATCGATGAAGCAGACTGTTTTTTTTTGTCTCTTCTTGTGGTAACACTTAACCTCTGAAAAACTGATGGTCGAGTCACATCCGGAGTTGAAAATGTACTCTTTTCTTTCCCAATGGGCACATTTAACCTTTGAAAAGCTGAAGGTCGAGTGACATTTGGAGTTGAAAATGTACTCTCTTCTTCCTTAATGGGCAAACTTAACCTTCGAAAAACTGAAGGTCGAGTGGAGCTATTGGTAGGTTGTGTGCTCTCTTCTTCCATTTCATTGACACTTAATCTCTGAAAGATTAAAGCACGAGCAATTGGTGGCCTGATGCGCCTAAAAACAGAAGTTCGTTGGTTGACACTCTCTTTTTCTTTTGAGTCATCAACCTCCTCTACTGTTATATGATTTGTATCTGCCACTTTCGCCTTCCCTCTTCTTATTATGCGAACTGGCTCAGGCGACTTATATCCCAGTCCTTTTCTCGTTGTAGGCAGACTATAACCTTCCTTTAGAAGTTTCTTCTGTGTTGCAGAGAGCTCAGATCATTCATAAAAAACCCCTAGACTTTTAAACTCAGTGTGAGTTGTGAAGTCATAACCTGCTTTCGCTAGAAGTTTGTATGCCTTGGGGTCGAACCCATCTTTAGTTCGTTTGTCAGGCAAGATCGCTTTTATCTGATCATCCTCAGGTTTCTTAACCTCTTGTCTTGTGATCTTGTAAGAGGCATAGTGAAACTTTCCTTCAAAATTTCAACATCACCGACCTTTATGCTTTCTGAACATTCAGTGAAAGGTGATTCACCCTTTTTACGTCGAGATAAAGGGACGTATCGTAGGATAGGTGAATTTGAACATTTCTCATCCTTTACAACCTTAGGTTTCACAAGGCTTGTAGACGCTTCACCCTTTTTCAGGTCGGAAGTATTCACATCTTCAACAACTTCCTTTCTTACGTCTGTCTGTGGCTCTAAATCGATTTTATCATTCTTTTTTATCAAGGGGATTTCTGCAGGTATGGTTTCCCCTGTGTTTTCATTCTTCAGATAAAACTTTGCATCAGCGAAATGAGATTCAACTCTTGAAAATGGGTTAGTGTCAGCTTCAACTTTCTTGATGCCATCTTCATAGAATTTGAAGCACTGGTGCAATGTAGAGGTTATGACTCCATTACCATGGATCCAAGGACGACCTAACAACAGCATAGGTGGTCTTAGAATCTATTACATGGAACAAAGTATCAACTTTTAAGTCTCCAATGATGAGTTCAAGGCGTATCATGCCAATCGCCCGTTGTCCACCTTGATTGAAACCTTGGATCACCAATTTACTGTTTGATAGTTCCTCCATCAAGATGCCTAATTGCTTCATGGTTGACTTAGGCATTATATTGACAGCTGATCCATCATCGATGAGGATCCGACTAACCTTCTGTTCTCTAATGTATCCTAAGACGAATAAAGGTCTATTGTGAGGCTTTGACCCTAGCAACAAATCTTCATCAGAAAATCCGATAGACATGCAACACGAAGCACATGTGCGTGCCTGGGAGGTTGGGATGTTTGTACCATCAGATTCTATCAATGCATTAATAAGGACGCTTTTAGCTTCCTGAGGAAGTGACAGTAAGTCCTTTATGCTGAAGGAGGATAAGTCTCCTGGACTCGCCATCGTTCCCGAGAGCTAGTAGGGACATCATCATCTTCCACCACGCCCACAATGTGACACGTGACAGTTTCAAGTGCCTCTCCTTGACTATCATCGAGAAAGCGCCTTGGGAAGTATTTGTTGGGTTTTATGCCCTAAAACTCGTAGATAGTAAATGAAACAAATTAATCGATCTCAATAAAGTGTTATTTGAGTAATTCAGTAATTTGGTTATTGAATAATCGAGTTTGCATTAATAAACCCTAAATCCAATAAACTAAGATCCAAGGTTGTTTAAATGAAACTTGGACTAGTATGTGGGGACATACGGGGATCAGTGTCCAAGTAACAACCTAAATGGTCTATAGTATAGGGATAAGGCTGGGTACCTTATCCTGGTGACACTATGTGATACGGCCCACCTTGTATTCGATACAGATGCAATGATCCAAAGCATCCATGTAGGAGACATGCGGGTGGGGGTATCCTATGCAATGAGTTTGCATAAGACCGGACCGCGAAATAGTAACCACTAGATGTAACGCCGTTAACTAGTTTAGGTTTCTATTTCAATAGGATGATCTAGGTAACTCAATCTCAATCCTGAGTCTGTTATGAACCCCTTTCAGGAGGGACTGTCCTTAGATTTGTATGGGTGAGAGTGGCCAGTTCACCGACTCAATAAGCCTACCATTTCAGGGGCAAGACCGAATGGGGGCTGGGAACATAACAGTACAAGATGGAATTCACTCCTTCCCCTATTGGGGTAAGTAGATGTGTGTTCCCTTAAGGGCTGATTCTAGGGCTTGAACAAAGGCGCGTCGTCCTCTCCTAGCCTGAGAGGAACTCCTGTTTAGTGGTTGGACCCTAAACAACTTGTTCATTAGAGGAATCAGTGGTACTTAAGGAACCAGAGGTAACCCAGGGGTAAAACGGTAATTTGACCCAGCTGGTGTTACGAACACACGTGAAGGATTGACTTACTGCTTGGTCGATAACCGTGGACACAGAAATATTCTATAGTGAGAAGAGTGCAGCTGTGGGTCTTTAGTGGAGTGACCCACAGTTAACGAATGTTGACTAAACTTGGTCAATGAGTTTGGCCAATTAGTCTCGTATCGTTGGAGCTTCTGATCTGTAGGTCCATTAGGTCCCACTGGTAGCTCGTAAAGAGACTTGAGGCAATTAAGTATAAATTGTAAATTGAAAGTGTTCAATTTATTTGGGGAATCGTATAATGTATATTGATGCATTATAATATAAAGTTTATGAAACTTTATAATATAATATAATTTTTTAATTAATTAAAAAAAATTAATTCTTGAGAGAAAGTATTTGAAAGAGTTCAAATAAATTTAATATGAATTGGATTCATATTAATTTTAATTTTAATAAAATCCCTAAGATTAAATATATGATATTTAATTGGGTAAATTAATTAATTATGGAATTAATTAATTATTTATTAAAATTAGAGACTTTTTTATTAGGAAAGAAAATATTTGAAAGAGTTCAAATAAATTTAATATGAATTGGATTCATATTAATTTTAATTTTAATAAAATCCCTAAGATTAAATATACGATATTTAATTGGGAAATTAATTAATTATGGAATTAATTAATTATTTATTAAAATTAGAGACTTTTTCCTATTAGGAAAAGGTCTCCCTTTTCCTATTAGGAAAAAAGGTCTTGGCCTTTACTATATATAGGACCCCTGGGGTGGGGTGAAAGGTATCCCATTAATTCTCCTACTCTCAGAGAATTCTCCCAAAGGCTCCCACAAGTCTCCAGCCTCTAGAAGTCTCAGAGTCATACCGGTGTAGCCATAGTGGTGGTGTTCGCACTAGTTCGTGATTAATTCACAAGTAGTTGGTGAATTTAATCTGAGTCGTCAACGAGAGTAAGTAATTTGTTACTTTATAAATTAGATTTAGATCTAATATTTTTGTATGCTTAGCCTTAATATATATTTAGAATAGTTCTAATATTATTGCCAATGTATTGGTATTTTAGATTAAACAAAATTAATTACTAATCGGTCCCAATCACGCTTCCGCTTTACGGAATAACGGAATTCCAATCCTTCAATTGGTATCAGAGCCGATCGTAGATCTAATTTTGTTTCTCTAAAATTTGCATTGGCTATTGGTGGGATTGATTAATACATAATGTATGTATGATTTGCATTGAACTGTTTAGGTTAATTTTATGGCCATAGATTTTACTGTTTTTATGTGATTTGATCATGTAAGGGCCCGGTGTTTCGGGTATTTTATGTAAAATCGAGTCCTATGTAAGTCCGGGTTTAGAATAGGTTTTTATGAGATAAAAATCGGAGAAATTGCGACGCTGTCACGATTACAGCACGCGCTAGAAATTCGCAACAAGACGGTTCAAGGCTGTTGGGCGGTCCGATTCACGCGGTCTGGTTGGGCTGGGACCGATTTTGTCCGGTTCAGCTGGAATTTAGCTCGGTTCGTGGTTTTCATAGCTGGTTCGAAGTGGTTCGGGTCGGTTCGAGCGGTCTAGACCAGTATTTGTAGCTGCAGAAGGATTTTTAGGATAGAATTTAGCTATAATTATTGTAATTTATGCTTTATTTTATCCTAGGGGCCAAAATTAACCGATTCAATTGCTATTTATTTGCTTTATGGATGTCATATAGCTTAAATTCCCACCATAGGTTAAGCATGTTTCATGCATATTTATGTTATAAATGTTATAATATATGATAATTATGCATGAATTTAAATTTCATGAGTTATTTAGTATAATTGTTATATTAAATATATGAAATTGGAAAAGCATGATGCATGACATTAATTAGATAAATATAATTGTTATATTTTATTAATGTAGCATGCATGCTTAGCATTATTTTCATGAGAATTAATATAATTAGTTAATTATGAATGAAAATAATAAATATAAATCAATGCTTGTTTTCATGTATGATTTAATATAAAATGTTATATTAATTAAATGAAAATGGAATAGCATTGAGCATGACATTAATTAGATTAATATAAGAGTTATATTATATTAATGTCAAATTTCATGTAATTTAATTTCATGGATGTTTAATTAATATAATCGATATTAATTAAATGAAATTGAAATTGCATGAAGCATGACACCACTTTAGATTAATATAATCGTTATATTATCGTTATCGGAGTCATAATAATATGGTGTTGAATAATTAGAATATGATTGTTATTTTTCCAACACCATAGAAGCATGTTATAGGGCTAATCATTAAAATTTTATAATAAGTTATAAAATTGATTAGAAACCGTCAACCTATAACAAAGAGTTGCATACAAACATAGGACCTTAGGTTAAAATGAATTAATTTTAAAATGTTTAAAATTAATTAGACCTAAGCTCATTATAATTCTAATAGGATTATAATTATTTTCTTACTTAGAATTACAAATAGTTTTAATTGACTAAGTAGGAAAAACATTACTATGATTATAAGGGAACTCCACCGGTTAAGTTCTGTCTAAGGCTGGGGGTACTTAAGATGACGGTTTACGGAACACCTCCTACCTGGGAACTAACCCGGAATACCGGAGTTGAATTAATCATAGTTAAATGTTAGCATGCAATATCACTAGGTTTATTAAAAGAGTTTAATTCACCTAGATCTTTAGAGTAAAGAGTTTACTTTACTATGGTTATAAGGGAACTCTCCCGATGAAGTTCTGTCTAAGGCTGGAGGTACTTAAGATGACGGTTTACGGAACACCTGCTACCTGGGAACTGACTCGGAACTTGAGTTGAATTAACCATAGTTATGTTAGCATGCAATATCACTAGGTCAATTAAAAGAGTTTAATTCACCTAGATCTTTAGAGTAAAGATTTATCATAACTATTGGTTATAAGGGAACTCTACCGGTAAAGTTCTGTCTAAGGCTGGAGGTACTTAAGATGACGGTTTACGGAACACCTGCTACCTGGGAAATGAGCCGGAACTTGAGTTGAATTAACCATAGTTATATTAGCATGGAATGTCTCTAAGTAATTAAAAGTGTTTAATCCACCTAGACATTAGAGAAAAGACCTATATATATAAAAGTTATATACAGGCATAGACTTAGATAGATTCACTTAGCCGGAATTTACCTAAGTAATAAACCCTATAATTATAAAAATACTTAGTGGGAGGAAATATATCAAAACAAGATTTTCATAAATCAAGTTTTGCTCTCACGTCCTCAAAAGTTCACAACGTGAGGTTCATGCTTGGCCTCGAGTCACCCTGGGAGTGACCCCCTACGGATGGTGTTTGCATGAATCAATATCAAGGTGAATGAGGGAGTATTTTATAGTAAGTGGGAGCAGGAACGTGTCAACGTATCCTACGGTCTCCTCCATTAGGTTGCACCGTGAGATCCCAATGATCTGCCTGCGAGTCGCCCTGGGAGCGATCACCCTACGAAGGGCTTGATCATGGGAGTCGGAACAACGCAAACTCCAGAAATGGATAGGGTTTCTTAGGTCCATTTCAAACTTTGACTTTCCCTACGGTAGCATTGTTGGGGCGGACCTCTGAAATCTGAAAAATGGAGGGTCACACTTACGGGAAATTGTTAAGGTGTTAATAATTTCCTGACCGAAAAAACGGTAGCTAAGAACTATTGGAATATGAGTTATTTCGGGAATATGGATTAGCTGAGATTGTCTCAATTCAGAGGAGGAGTAGCTGACTACCCTACGGTAGCTGTTGTCTAAACCTCTGAAGTATCGTTGCAAAATGAATGTTTATTCTATGGGTTGATCATTACTTTTGCTAAATTGATTGGATTAAAATAATAATATTATTTTGTGTAATGGGTTAATGTAACAATACTTATTAAGTTAGTTAGTTTGTTCTCAGCAATGAAACGTTCTTTATATGCCTCGAATAACGCCAACTACAAAACTGATATTTCTAATACAACTAAGAAAATGAACCTAAACACTAAATGCGTGGAATTGGTCTTAACTGAGGACGGTCCTCAAGCCCATATGTCTAATTTATCCGAAATTGTTCATGATGAATATGACATAGACTGCTTAGCACATCTTAATGAAAATAAATTTGATTTATTGATCATTGAAACGTGTATAGTGGAAAATGATGACACAACCTGGATCCTAGATTCAGGTGCCACTCATCACGTATGCTCTTCCTTTGAGGGAATGAGCTCCTGGCAACAGTTGGATGCTGGGGAAATGACTCTCAGAGTTGGGACTGGGGAGCTCATTTCAGCTAAAGCAGTGGGAGATATTAAAGTGTTCTTCTCCAGGGAACACTATATGTTATTAGATAACGTATATATAGTTCCCAGAATAAAAAGAAATTTGATTTCTATTTCTTGTTTGCTAGAACAAGGGTATTCAGTGTCCTTTTCTGTGAATGAAGCTTTCATTACTAAAAGGGGTGCTGATATATGTTCTGCAAAAATGGAGAACAATTTGTATGTCTTAAGACCAATAGAGTCTAGGGCTATTTTGAACAATGAAATGTTTAAAACAGCTGAGACTCAACCAAAAAGGCAAAAAGTTTCTCAAAGTACCTATCTTTGGCACTTGAGACTTGGCCACATAAATCTCAATAGGATTGGGAGATTGGTTAAGAAAGGACTTCTAAGCCAGTTAGAAGATGGTACTTTACCTCCATGTGAGTCATGTCTCGAAGGTAAGATGACCAAACGACCTTTTAGTGGAAAAGGTTATCGTGCCAAGGAGCCCTTAGAACTCGTACATACGGATCTCTGTGGTCCAATGAATGTAAGAGCTCGAGGAGGGTATGAATATTTCATCTCTTTCATAGATGATTATTCAAGGTATGGTTATTTATACCTAATGAGTCATAAGTCTGAAGCCCTTGAAAAGTTCAAGGAGTACAGGACTGAAGTTGAGAACTTGTTAGGTAAGACCATTAAAACACTTCGATCTGATCGAGGTGGAGAGTATTTGGACTTAAAATTCCAAAACTATTTGATAGAACATGGAATATCGTCCCAACTCTCAGCACCAGGTACACCTCAACAGAATGATGTATCTGAAAGGAGAAACAGAACCTTGTTAGACATGGTTCGATCTATTATGAGCTATGCTCAGTTGCCTAGTTCTTTTTGGGGTTATGCAGTAGAGACTGCAATTTATATTTTGAATGTTGTTCCCTCAAAGAGTGTTTCTGAAACACCATTTGAGCTTTGGAAAGGGCGTAAAGCTAGTTTACGTCATTTCAGAATTTGGGGCTGCCCTGCACATGTGTTAGTAGAAAACCCAAAGAAATTGGATTCACATTCAAAATTATGCCTATTCGTAGGCTACCCAAAAGAAACAAGAGGTGGATACTTCTTTGATCCAAAAGAAAATAACGTGTTTGTATCGACAAATGCTACTTTCTTGGAAGAAGACCACGTTAAAGAACACATACCACGTAGTAAAATTGTGTTAAGTGAACTTTCTGGTAAAGCTACAAATAAATCAACAAGAGTTGTTGATGAGGCTGGACCTTCAACAAGAGTTGTTGATGAGCCCAGTTCAGAGGCTGGACCTTCAAAAAGAGTTATTGATGAGCCCAGTGCATCTGGTCAAGCCCATCCTTCTCAAGAGTTGAGAATGCCTCGACGTAGTGGGAGGGTTGTTATTCAACCTGAACGCTATCTGGGTTTACCAGAAACTCCAACTGTCATACCTGATGATGGGGTTAAGGATCCATTGACCTTTAGACAGGCAATGAATGATGTGGACCATGACCAGTGGGTCAAAGCTATGGACCTAGAGATGGAGTCTATGTACTTCAATCAAGTCTGGGATCTTGTAGACCTACCTGAAGGGGTTAAACCCATAGGGTGCAAAAGGATCTACAAGAGAAAACGAGACGCAGCTGGGAAAGTACAGACTTTCAAAGCTCGACTTGTGGCAAAGGGTTATACCCAAAAGGAGGGGGTGGACTATGAGGAAACCTTCTCCCCAATTGCCATGTTAAAGTCTAAGAATTCTCTTGTCCATTGCCACCTTTTATGATTATGAGATTTGGCAAATGGACGTCAAGACTGCCTTTCTGAATGACAATCTTGATGAGAACATCTTTATGTCTCAACCAGAGGGGTTCGTTGCTCGAGGTCAAGAGCAAAAAGTTTGCAAGCTTAGACGATCCATTTATGGGTTGAAGCAAGCTTCCAGATCTTGGAATATAAAGTTTGACACTGCTGTCAAATCTTATGGCTTTGACCAGAACGTTGATGAGCCTTGTGTTTACAAAAGGATTATCAACAGTTCAGTAGCTTTTCTGGTGTTGTATGTAGATGATATTCTTCTCATTGGAAATGATGTAGAATATCTAGCTGACATTAAAAAATGGCTATCGACTGAGTTCCAAATGAAAGATTTGGGTGAAGCTCAGTATGTTCTAGGGATTCAAATTATCAGGAATCATAAGAACAGAACGTTAGCCCTATCTCAAGCATCATATATAGATAAGATGTTGTCTAGATATAAGATGCAGAATTCCAAGAGGGGTTTACTACCCTTTAGGCATGGAGTTCATTTGTCTAAGGAACAGTGTCCTAAGACACCTCAAGAAATTGAGGATATGAGACACATCCCTTATGCTTCAGTTGTGGGCAGTCTTATGTACGCCATGTTGTGTACTAGGCCTGACATTTGCTATGCAGTTGGGATAGTCAGCAGGTACCAGTCCAATCCAGGGTTAGACCACTGGACTGCAGTTAAAAACATCCTCAAGTATCTTCGGAGAACGAGGGGCTATCAGCTTGTGTATGGCTCTAAGGATTTGATCCTTACAGGATACACAGACTCTGACTTTCAGACTGATAAGGATTCCAGGAAATCCACATCAGGGTCAGTATTTACCCTCAACGGGGGAGCTGTAGTCTGGCGTAGCATCAAGCAAGGATGCATTGCAGACTCCACCATGGAGGCCGAATATGTCGTTGCTTGTGAAGCAGCTAAGGAGGCTGTATGGCTACGGAAGTTCTTGATGGATTTGGAAGTTGTTCCAAATATGAACTTGCCAATCACCCTTTACTGTGATAATAGTGGTGCAGTGGCAAATTCTAAAGAACCTCGCAATCATAAAAGAGGCAAGCACATAGAGCGCAAATATCATCTCATCAGAGAGATCGTGCAACGAGGGGACGTGATCGTCACGAAGGTAGCCTCTGAGCACAATATTGCTGATCCATTTACGAAGGCTCTCACGGCTAAAGTGTTCGAGGGTCATCTAGAGGGTCTAGGTCTGCGAGAAATGTACATAGAATAATCTAGGGCAAGTGGGAGAAGTGTAATGGGTATTGTGAATGCCCTAGTTTATTGTATTTATCTGTATTTGTACTTTTCATGTATTATACAGTATTAATACAAACTACTATTCCTACTTCAATGATTATTCATTCAATTTTGATTGTTGATGTACATTGCCCACTAGAGTTTTAGTTCAAGTGGGAGTTGTTGGGTTTTATGCCCTAAAACTCGTAGATAGTAAATGAAACAAATTAATCGATCTCAATAAAGTGTTATTTGAGTAATTCAGTAATTTGGTTATTGAATAATCGAGTTTGCATTAATAAACCCTAAATCCAATAAACTAAGATCCAAGGTTGTTTAAATGAAACTTGGACTAGTATGTGGGGACATACGGGGATCAGTGTCCAAGTAACAACCTAAATGGTCTATAGTATAGGGATAAGGCTGGGTACCTTATCCTGGTGACACTATGTGATACGGCCCACCTTGTATTCGATACAGATGCAATGATCCAAAGCATCCATGTAGGAGACATGCGGGTGGGGGTATCCTATGCAATGAGTTTGCATAAGACCGGACCGCGAAATAGTAACCACTAGATGTAACGCCGTTAACTAGTTTAGGTTTCTATTTCAATAGGATGATCTAGGTAACTCAATCTCAATCCTGAGTCTGTTATGAACCCCTTTCACGAGGGACTGTTCTTAGATTTGTATGGGTGAGAGTGGCCAGTTCGCCGACTCAATAAGCCTACCATTTCAGGGGCAAGACCGAATGATGGCTGGGAACATAACAGTACAAGATGGAATTCACTCCTTCCCCTATTGGGGTAAGTAGATGTGTGTTCCCTTAAGGGCTGATTCTAGGGCTTGAACAAAGGCGCGCCGTCCTCTCCTAGCCTGAGAGGAACTCCTGTTTAGTGGTTGGACCCTAAACAACTTGTTCATTAGAGGAATCAGTGGTACTTAAGGAACCAGAGGTAACCCAGGGGTAAAACGGTAATTTGACCCAGCTGGTGTTACGAACACACGTGAAGGATTGACTTACTGCTTGGTCGATATCCGTGGACACAGAAATATTCTATAGTGAGAAGAGTGCAGCTGTGGGTCTTTAGTGGAGTAACCCACAGTTAACGAATGTTGACTAAACTTGGTCAATGAGTTTGGCCAATTAGTCTCGTATCGTTGGAGCTTCTGATCTGTAGGTCCATTAGGTCCCACTGGTAGCTCGTAAAGAGACTTGAGGCAATTAAGTATAAATTGTAAATTTAAAGTGTTCAATTTATTTGGGGAATCATATAATGTATATTGATGCATTATAATATAAAGTTTATGAAACTTTATAATATAATTTTTGAATTAATTTAAAAAAAAATTAATTCTTGAGAGAAAGTATTTGAAAGAGTTCAAATAAATTTAATATGAATTGGATTCATATTAATTTAAATTTTAATAAAATCCCTAAGATTAAATATATGATATTTAATTGGGTAAATTAATTAATTATGGAATTAATTAATTATTTATTAAAATTAGAGACGTTTTCCTATTAGGAAAGAAAATATTTGAAAGAGTTCAAATAAATTTAATATGAATTGGATTCATATTAATTTTAATTTTAATAAAATCCCTAAGATTAAATATATGATATTTAATTGGGAAATTAATTAATTATTTATTAAAATTAGAGACTTTTTCCTATTAGGAAAAGGTCTCCCTTTTCCTATTAGGAAAAAGGTCTTGGCCTTTACTATATATAAGACCCCTGTGGTGGGGTGAAAGGTATCCCATTAATTCTCATACTCTCAGAGAATTCTCCCAAAGGCTCCCACAAGTCTCCAACCTCTAGAAGTCTCAGAGTCATACCGGTGTAGCCATAGTGGTGGTGTTCGCACTAGTTCGTGATTAATTCACAAGCAGTTGGTGAATTTAATCTGAGTCGTCAACGAGAGTAAGTAATTTGTTACTTTATAAATTAGATTTAGATCTAATATTTTTGTATGCTTAGCCTTAATATATATTTAGAATAGTTCTAATATTATTGCTAATGTATTGGTATTTTAGATTAAACAAAATTAATTACGAATCGGTCCCAATCACGCTTCCGCTTTACGGAATTACGGAATTCCAATCCTTCAGTATTCTGCCAAAGTTATGGGTTTTGGAGGGCAAAAGAAATATCCACTTTCCTCCACGATAGGCTTTGACCTCCTTGACTTCTTTTTTCCTTTCTCCCTTTTAGACTTAGCCTTTCTTTTATTGTCTCGAAATAGGCGGACTCTTTCAGTGCGTAACTTTGCTTTTGCTTTTTGCGACGAACGACAAGGGTCCAACCTTCGTTCTCATCTTCGATGGAAACATATTTTTCTTAGGATCCCTTCATTGTGGCTTCTTTTTGGAATCGAACCACTATGGTGAAGGGATAAAGGCCTAGCGCAGCGGAAACAATCATGAAACCATACTGTATTTTCTTAAGATTAAAATACCGATACAATTTGCAAACAAATTTTACAGCAATATAAACTACTTTAATCATGCTGGAAAAATGAATAAAGCATGCTGGATTTTAATTATAAAACACTAGATCTAATCTAGAGTTGGATCCTAATGATCCTAGATCAAGAAATACCTACCGTAAGTGAAATTTCTTGATCGATTTGCCAATTCTCCTTCATTTTCACCCAAAACCAGTAGCAAGAGGTCCTTGATCTCGCTGTGAAATTGACACGAACACCACCACCAAGGATTCACCGGTATTCTCTTAAAGGATTGCACGTTGGGAGCTTGTGGGAGTAATATCTCTAAGGGAATAGGTGAACTTTTTGGGTCTTTGTACTCTTAGGAAAAGTTGCAGAGAATACTTGGAATGAGAGAGAGCTTTTTCGTGGGATTCACGGAGATACACTCGACTGAATGAAGGAGAGCACGTATAGAAGCCAACAACTACTCCTAAAAAGCCTCTCAGCCCACGCATAAGATGGAAGACACGTTCCCATCAGTTAGGTTAACTGATGGGAGAAAATTAATTAATATTTAAATAATATTAATTAATCTTTTTAATTAAATTAACTCTTAATTTAATTTTAATGTGTTTTGTATAAACATATTGATACATCCCTTCCATTTATTCTATAGTTTTAATAAAATTTAATTAAACCAAAATTTAATTAAATTAAATTAAAACGGAAATATTAATTAATTCACCAATTAACTAATATTATAATTAGATATCATATATTCAATTATATTCCTCTCATTTAAACTATAGAATTAATATACATCATATGTGCATTAATTATAACCTATAGTTTTAAATATGAATCAAATTCATATTTTTACATAATATTCGAACCCCTTTGAATATTCAATTCACCCTTAGAGATTTACTTCAACGCCCTAATAGAGCTACCAGTGGGACCTAATGGACCTACAGATCAGGAGCTCAAACGAGATGAGATTAATTGGCTAAACTCATTAACCAAGTTAATCAATGTTCGTTAACTGTGGTTCATTCCACTATAGAGCCACAGCTGCACACTTCTCACTGCAGATATATTTCTGTGTCCACGGATATCGACCATCAACAGCAAGTTAGCCCTTTACGTGTGTTCGTACCCCAGCTAGGTCAAATTACCGTTTTACCCCTGCGCTACCTCTTGGTCCTTAAGTACCAGTGCTCCTCTAATGAACAACCTGTTTGAGGTCCAACCATCAAACTGAAGTCCCTCTCGTGCCATAAAGAGGGTAAGGCCCATTGTTCAAGACCCGGAGACACCACTTAAGGGAACACACCTCTACTTACCCTAACGTTGGGAAGGAGTGAATTCCATCTTGTAAGACTATGTTCCCAGCTCCCCACTCGGTCTTGTCCCCAAACTGGTAGACTTATTGAGTCGGCGAATAGGCCACTCTCACCCGTACAAATCAAAGGACAATCTCTCATGGACAGGAGTCCATAATCCACTCAAGATTAAGGCCAAGTTGCCTAGGTCATCCTAGTGAAATAGAAACCGAGCTAACTAACGGTGTTACAGTTAGTGGTTAACTATTTCGCGGTCCGGTCTTTGTGCAAACTCATTGCACAGGATACCCCCACTCGCATGTCAACTACATGAACGCGTTGGATCATCACGTTTGTATCAATATACAAAGCGGGTCGTATCCATAGTGTCCCCAGGATATGGTACCCAGCCTTATCCCTATACTACAGACCCTTTAGGCTAAAACTTGAACATTGATCCCCATATGTCCCTACATACTAGTTCAAGCCTCATTCTATTAGCCTTGGATGTTTAGTTTATTGGATTAGGGTTAATAAGACAAGATATAATACAAACATTGAATAATACATCACTTTTATTAATGTTCGGTCAAATGTACATTTACTATCTACGAGTTTTAGGGCATAAAACCCAACATATGTGATCAAGGGTCCCAAATTGAATCAACTTTTCTTCATAATCACATTTGTCGTTATCGTTCCATGATTTGCTTGGGCCACCTCATCAAGGTCCAACTAAATTTTCTTTTCACGAGCCAACTTAAGGATTAGCTCCTTCAATACAAAACAATTCTCCACCGGGTGGCTAACGACTCTGTGATACTTGCAATAGTTAGGATCATTGACTTTCCCTAGCTCTTCTGGTCATTTGCACTCTGGGAGTTCAATTAGTTGCTTCTCCAACAGTTGTTCCGACATATCTGGAACGTCGGAGTCTGGAAACGGATACACCTTTTCCTTTCTTTCTTTTAAAGTTAGGCGACGTCTCTTGCTTTCTCCACTCGCTTATTTGTTTTGTTTTCCCTTCCTTTGGCGGAAAGTTTCACAGGGGTCGTGTTGACGACCATGGATTCTTTCGTGGCACTCTTCGTAACTTTCTCAGTGCCTTTGACTTCCTTCTTTTCTTTCCTCATGTCTGGGACTACGAGATCTTTATTCCCTCTACTAGCGATGCTGAACTCCATATCTTAAGCTCGAGCCGCTAATTCTTCAAAGGTTCGGGGTTTTATCCCCTGCAAGATATAAAGAAGTCCCCAATGCTTGCCTTGGGTGCACATCTCAATAGAGGACACCTCGGAGAGTCTATCTTTACAGTCGAGACTCAAGGCTCTCCAACGGTTGATGTAGTCAATGACTGGCTCACCCTTTCGCTGCTTTATGTTCGTGAGTTCCGTCATACTAACTGTTTGCCTCGTACTGTAGAAGCGATTCAGAAACTCTCTCTCCATCTGTTCCCAACTGTCAATTGTATCGGGCTCTAGGTCAGTGTACTAATCGAACGCTTTTCCTTTCAGTGTTTGGACAAATTGCTTAACAAGAAAATCTTCCCGAGTACCAGCGTTCTCACAGGTTTCAACAAAGTGGGCAATGTGCGCTTTGGGTTGCCCTTTCCATCAAACTGTTGGAACTTGGGAGGCTGATACCCAGTGGGCAGTCTGAGATTGTCAATCCTCTTTCTATAAGGTTTAGAATACAAGAGGGAACTTTGAGTGGGTCCACCATATTGAGCCCTGATGGAATTCATGATCATGTCTTGCAGTTGTTGGACAGACAAAGAGGCAACTGACGCGGAGTGTTGCGATTGGTCCTCATGCACGACAACCTTCCCCTTTGTTGGGTTTTATGCCCTAAAACTCGTAGATAGTGAATGTAACCGTTGACCGGATATTAATGAAATAATATTGATATATTTTTCCATTAAATGTTATTAGTTATTTTATATTTGTCTTTGCCTAAAATAACCCTAATTCAATAAACTAGACATCCTAGGCTGTAATATGAGTCTTGAACTATATGTAGCGACATATGGGGATCATTGTTCAAGAAACAGCCTAAAGGGTCTATAGTATAGGGATAAGACTGGGTGCCTTATCCTGGTGACACTATGGATATGGCCCACTTTGTATTTGATACAAACGCTATGATCCAACGCGTTCGTATAGGAGACATGCGAGTGGGGGTATCCTATGCAATGAGTTTGCATAAGACCGGACTGCGAAATAGTAACCACTTGTTATAACACCGTTAACTAGTTGGTTTTCTATTTCACTAGGACGACCTAGACAACTTGGTCTTAATCCTGAGTTGATTATGGACTCCTGCTCATGAGGGATTGTCCTTTGATTTGTATGGGTGAGAGTGGCCAATACGCCGACTCAATAAGCCTACCATTTTGGGGACAAGACCGAGTGGGGAGCTGGGAATATAATCGTACAAAATGGAATTCACTCCTTCCCGACTTTGGGGAAGCAGATGAGTGTTCCCTTAAGTGGTCACTCCGAGTCTTGAACAAAGGGCCCTACCCTCTCAATGGCACGAGAGGGTTTTCTGTTTGATGGTTGGACCACAAACAGGTTGTTCATTAGAGGAGAACTGGTACTTAAGGAAATAGAAGTAACCTAGGGGTAAAACGGTAATTTGACCCAGCTGGTGTTACAGACACTCGTGAAGGACTAACTAGTCGATATTGGTCTATATCCGTGGACACAGAAAATATGTCTGCAATGAGAAGAGTGCAACTGTGAGTCTATAGTGGAATGTACACACAGTTAACGAATATTGATTAATTTGGTTAATGAGTTTGACCAATTAATCTCACATCGTTGGAGCTTCTGATCTGCAGGTCCATTAGGTGCCACTGGTAGCTCATAAAGTAATTTGAAGCAACTAAGTAATAAATGTAAATTGAAAGTGTTCAATTTACTAAGGGAAACAATATAATATATTCATTAGCCGGGAATTAATCAATTATGGAAATAATTAATCACTTAAGGAAGTGATTAATCATTTATGGAAATGATCTAATCACTTATGGAAGTAATTAGTCATTTGTGGAAAAGATTAATCAATTATGGAATTGATTGATCGTGGATTGATTAAAAAGGAATAAAGATTGAATCAATTTTGGAAAAGATTGATTTAATTGAATATTTTATTCATGGCCTCTCTTCTATAAATAGAACACTAGACCTAATTGGTTCAGTACTCTTCTCTTGCTCTTAGACTCACAAGACAAGACCATTGAATTCTCTTTAGCCTCCCTCTTAGAGAAAGACTCCCACAAGTCTTTTGCCTCCTAGACTTAGAGACATACCGATGTAACCTCTGTAGTTATTGTGTCTTTGAAGAAGAAATTTCCAACAAAGAAATCAAGAGGGAGTTGCTGCGTTTTCGGTCGTTGGAGCATCATTGGCGAAGAACGGTCAAGTCTACAACGAAGGTTTGTAACGGTTCTTTCCCGTTTCTCTAGAAAAGCATGAAAATAAATTTAGATTTATTTTTCAGCATGTTTATTGTTATTTTCCAGCAACTTTAAAGCATGTTTAAAGTTTATTTTGCCTTTTCATAATGGTATTTTAATGTTAATTAATATACGGCGTAAGGTCCTTTCGATGCGCTTCCGCTGCGTGGGGACTTTTATTTACTACAATCGGCATCAGAGCCATCACTGTCCCTATTAATTAATATTAAAATTTCTGATAGGCTCTAATAGGTGGGATTTATGCATAATGTATATTCGGTTTGTGTTGAACTGTTTAGGTTAATTTTATGGCCATAGATTTTATTTTTATGTGATTTTGATCATGTAAGGCCCGGTGTTTCAGGTATTTTATGTAAAATCGAGTCCTATGTAAGTCCGGGTCTAGAATAGGTTCTTAGGAGATGAAAATCGGAGAAATCGCCGCTGAAATCGAAGCCAAAATCGAAGAAAACGTGAGTTTTTGCCAAGATTCTGCCTCCAGACGCAAAAGCGTCGGGACGCTACTCCAAAAGTGTCTCGACACTGTCTCGATACCGCAGGCGCTCAGGTAAGGAAAGTGCACAACGTCGGGACGCTGAGATGCAAGCGTCTCGACGCTGTCATGATGCGGCGCGCCCTAGGGCTTCAACAGGCGCGGTTCAAGCTGGTGGACGGTCCGGTTCACTCCAGTTCAGCTGGGCTGGGACCTATTTGGTCCGGTTCAGCTACTTTTTGTCTTGGTTCGTGATCTTGGAGGTTGGTTCGAGGTGGTTCGGGGCGGTTCGTGATGTCTAGACTAGATTTTGGAGCTGTAGAAGGATTTTAGGATAGAATTAAGCTAAAATTAATGTAATTTAATGCTTTAGTTTATCCTAGGGGCCAAAATTAACTGGTTCAATTGCTATTTATATGCTTTATGGATGTCATATAGAATTATTAATCCCACCTTAGGTTATAAACATGCTCATGCATTTATTTATATATTATAAATTGTTATAATGTATGTTTTAAATGCATGGAATTATTTTCATATTTTTTAATATAAGTGTATATTAATTATATGAAAAATTGGAAAGCATGAAGCATGTCATTACTTAAATTAAATATAAAGAGTTATGTTTAATGTGATGAATGAAGCATGCTTGATTGATTTTCTTGATAGACTTATAATTGTTATGTTAAAAGAAAATCAAAATTGCATGAAGTATGAAACATCCATAGTTAATAATATAATTGTTATATTATTCATGCAATTAGTATGGTTTAATTATTTAATTTGAATGAGATTGTTGAATGAATTAAACCCTAGATTCTTGATTATAGGATTAATCATTAAAATTTGAAATAAGTTCTTTAATATTAATGATTAGAAACCGTCAATCTATAATCAAGAATAGCATGCAAACATAAGATCATAGGATAAATTGGATTAATTTTAAATTGTTTAAAATTAATTAGACCTAGATCGGTTTCTAATAGGATTAGAATTATTTCTTACTTAGAATTAAAAATAGTTTTAATTGACTAAGTAGGAAAAACATTGCTATGATTATAAGGGAACTCCACCGGTAATGTTCTGTCTAAGGTTGGGGGTATTTAAGTTGACGGTTTACGAAACACCTCCTACTTGGGAACTAACCCGGAATACCGGAGTTGAATTAATCATAGTTAAGTGTTAGCATGCAATGTCACTAGGTTTGTTAAAAGTGTTTAATGCACCTAGATCTTTAGAGTAAAGACCTTACATTACTGAGGTTATAAGGGAACTCTCTCGGTAAAGTTCTGTCTAAGGTTGGGGGTATTTAAGTTGATGGTTTACGGAACACCTCCTACCTGGGAACTGGCCCGAACCTTGAGTTGAATTAACCATAGTAATGTTTACTTGCAATGTTGGGTTTATTAAAAGGAGTTTAATTCACCTAAAACATTGCAGTTGAATCCTTTCCATAATTGTTATAATAGGATCAGACTTAGATAGATTGACTTAGCCGAATTTTATCTAAGTTAAACAACCCTAAATTAACCTTAGGACGTTTTCAGTGGGAGGAAAATTACAAAACGAGATTTAAATCAAGTTTTGCTCCTACGTCCCTATATTCACAACGTGAGGTTCATGCTCGGCTTCGAGTCGCCTTAGGAGCGGCCTCCCTTCAGAAAGTGTTTGCATGAATCGATAACAAGGTGAATAGTGGGAGTGGGACACGTGTCAACGTATCCCTCGGTCTCCCCCCCTAGGTCACACCGTGAGAGTCCTATGATCCGCCTGCAGGTTGTCCTGGTGCAACCATCCCTTCGGAGGGCCTGATCATAGGATTCAGAACATCGTGAACTCCTGAATAGGATAGGAACTCTTAGGCTAATTACCAACAGTTGTCTTTCCCTTCGGTAGCCTGTTGGTGCATGCCTCTGAGATCTGAAAGTGGGAGGGTTACACTTACAAGGATGAGTTAAAAGTGTTAACAAATCCTTGACCGAACAACGGTGGCTAATGTCTATAGGAATATGAGTTATTCTGGAATTAGAATTAGCTGAGAAATGTCTCATTTCAGAGGAGGAGTGCCTGATCACCCTTCGGTGGCTGATATCCTAAACCTCTGAAACATCGTTGCAAAACTAAATCAATAGTTTTAGGGTTCTATGATTGCTTGTTTTGCTAAATTGATTGGATTGTGTGCAATTGTTTGCTTGTATGATGGGTTAAGGCAAAGATAACTAATACGGTCATTGTTTGTTTAAATTTCAGCAATGTCTTCCTCAATAGTCTCTCTGCTTAAAAATGAGAAATTAACCGGCAAAAATTACGCTACGTGGAAGTCGAACCTGAATACGATTCTTGTTGTGGATGATCTGCGGTTCGTCTTAACGGAGGATTCTCCTCCAGCCCCTGCTCGTAATGCATCCCAAACAATTAAGGATGCTTATGACCGCTGGACAAAGGCCAATGATAAGGCTCGCGTCTATATCCTAGCCAGCTTATCTAATGTTTTGGCTAAAAGGCATGAGGGCATGGTAACAGCGAGGGAGATTATGAACTCTCTCCAGGAGATGTTTGGACAACCGTCCTACCAACTCCACCATGACGCTTTCAAATACGTTTATAGCTGCCGCATGAAAGAGGGCACGTCTGTTCGGGAACATGTCCTGAGTATGATGGTCCAATTCAACGTGGCAGAAGCAAACGGGGCGGTCATAGATGAACGTAGTCAGGTTGCATTCATCTTAGAATCTCTTCCGAAGAGTTTTCTACAGTTTCGAAGCAATGCAATGATGAATAAAATAGTATTCAACCTGACTAGCCTCCTGAATGAGCTACAACTCTATCAGTTTCTTCTTAAGAACAAGGTGAAGGGAATAAAAGTCCCCACGCAGCGGAAGCGCATCGATTGGACCTTACGCCGTATATTAATTAACATTAAAATACCGTTACGAAAACTCAAACAAACTTTAAACACTCTTTAAAGTTGCTGGAAAATCAGTTTAAACATGCTTAAAAATAAATCTAAATTTATTTTCATGCTTTTCTAAAGAAAGAAGGAAGAACCGTTACAAACCTTCGTTGTAGACTTGACCGTTCTTCGCCAACGACGCTCCACAAACGAAAACGCAGCAGCCTCCTTTTCTTGTGATCGCTGGAAATTTCTCCTTTGAATGACACAATAACCACAGAGGTTACACCGGTATGTCTCTAAGTCTAGGAGGCAAAAGACTTGTGGGAGTCTTTCTCTAAGAGGGAGGCTAGAGAGAATTCTAGGTCTTGTCTTTGAGAGTCTAAGAGCAAGAGCAAGAGTGTCAAGTGTCATGACCAATTAGGTCTAGTGTTCTATTTATAGAAGAGAGGCCATGAATAAAATATTCAATTAAATCAATCTTTTCCAAAATTGATTCAATCTTATTCCTTAATTAATCAATCATGATCAATCAATTCCATAATTGATTAATCTTTTCCACAAATGACTAATTACTTCCATAAGTGATTAGATCATTTCCATAAATGATTAATCACTTCCTTAACTGTGTGTTCATTCCACTATAGACTCACAGTTGAACTCTTCTCACTGCAGACATATTTTCTGTGTCCACGGATATAGACCAATATCGACTAGTTAGTCCTTCACGAGTGTCTGTAACACCAGCTGGGTCAAATTACCGTTTTACCCCTGGGTTACCTCTATTTCCTTAAGTACCAATTCTCCTCTAATGAACAACCTGTTTGTGGTCCAACCATCAAACAGAAAACCCTCTCGTGCATTTGAGAGGGTAGGGCCCTTTGTTCAAGACTCAGAGTAACCACTTAAGGGAACACTCATCTGCTTCCCTAAAGTCGGGAAGGAGTGAATTCCATCTTGTACGATTATGTTCCCAGCTCCCCATTCGGTCTTGTCCCCAAAGTGGTAGGCTTATTGAGTCGGCGTATTGGCCACTCTCACCCATACAAATCAAAGGACAATCTCTCATGAGCAGGAGTCCATAATCAACTCAGGATTAAGACTAAGTTGTCTAGGTCGTCCTAGTGAAATAGAAAACCAACTAGTTAACGGTGTTATAACCAGTGGTTACTATTTCGCGGTCCGGTCTTATGCAAACTCATTGCATAGGATACCCCCACTCGCATGTCTCCTACACGAACGCGTTGGATCGCAGCGTTTGTATCAAATACAAAGTGGGCCGTATCCATAGTGTCACCAGGATAAGGCACCCAGTCTTATCCCTATACTATAGACCCTTTAGGCTGTTTCTTGAACAATGATCCCATATGTCGCTACATATAGTTCAAGACTCATATTACAGCCTTGGATGTCTAGTTTATTGGACTAGGGTTATTATTAGGCAAAGACAAATATAAAATAACTAATAACAATTAAAAAACATATCAATATTATTTCATTAATATCCGGTCAACGGTTACATTCACTATCTACGAGTTTTAGGGCATAAAACCCAACACAAGGGACAAGTAGAAGGAGAGGAAAACGTTGTTCACTCTAAAAGAAAGTTCGAGAAGGGTTCATCCTCTGGAACTAAATCTGTAGCCACTTCTTCGAAGAAGATTCAGAAGAAGAAAGGAAACAAGGGGAAGGCTCCCGCGACTACTGCTAAAAGCAAGGGAAAAGCCAAAGTTGTGGCAGACAAGGGCAAGTATTTCCACTGCAATGTAGATGGACACTAGAAGAAAAACTGCCCAAAGTACCTTGCTGAGAAAAAGAAGGAAAAGGAAGGTAACTTTGATGTACTAGTTTTAGAAACATGCCTAGTAGAACATGATGAGTTTACCTGGATACTTGATTTAGGAGCAACTAATCATGTTTGCTCTTCTTTTTAGGAAAATAATTCCTTTCGGCTGTTGAACGATGGGGAAATGAGACTCAGGGTCTGAACTGGAGAAGTCATTTCAGCTAAAGCAGTGGGAGCTGCGAAGTTATTTTTTAGAAATAGATTTTTACTTTTAGAAAGTTTGTTAATTGTTCCCAAGATTAACAGGAACTTAATTTCTATTTCATGTTTGATTGAACAATCGTATACAGTTACTTTTGATATGAATGAAGCATTCATTTATAAGAATGGTGTACTTATTTGTTCAGCCAAATTAGAAAATAGCTTGTATGTATTAAGACCAACCGAAAACAAAGCACTTTTAAATCACGAGTTGTTTAAAACTGCTGAAACTCAAAGAAAAAGGCAAAGGATTTCTCCAACAAGTAACAATACTCATCTTTGGCATCTTACACTTGGTCATATAAACATCGATAGAATTGGTCGTTTGGTAAAGAATGGACTTCTAAGCAAGTTAGAAGATGATTCACTGCCACCTTGTGAATCTTGTCTCGAGGGCAAAATGACCAAATGACCCTTTACTGGAAAAGGTTACAGAGCCAAAGAACCCTTAGAGTTAATACATTCAGACCTCTGTGGTCCAATGAATGTAAAAGCTCGAGGAGGGTACGAATATTTCATCTCATTTATAGATGATTATTCATGATATGGTTACTTGTACCTAATGGGACATAAGTCTGAAGCCCTTGAAAAGTTTAAGGAGTTTAAGGCCGAAGTTGAAAACCTATTAGGTAAATCAATTAAAGTACTTCGACCTGAGTGAGGAGGGGAGTATATGGATCAAAGATTCCAGGATTATATGATAGAACATGGAATCCAATCCCAACTCTCAGCCCCTGGTACACCTCAACAAAATGGTGTATCAGAAAGGAGAAAAAGAACCTTGTTAGACATGGTTCAATCAATGATGAGCTATGCTCAATTGCCTAGCTCGTTTTGGGGGTATGCAGTAGAGACTGCAGTACACATCTTGAACAATGTTCCCTCGAAAAGTGTTTTTGAAACACTTTTCGAATTATGGAAGGGGCGTAAACCTAGTTTGCATCATTTTCACATCTTGGGTTGTCCAGCACACGTGCTTGTGACAAATCCTAAGAAACTGGAACCTCGTTCAAAACTGTGCCAATTTCTTGGTTACCCTAAAGAAACGAGAGGTGGTTATTTCTACGACCCACAAGAAAATAAGGTGATTGTATCGACAAACGCCACCTTCTTGGAGAAAGACCACATGAGGGATCATAAACCACGAAGCAAAATAATATTAGGAGAAGCTACTGAAGAATCACCAAGAGTTGTTGACGAAGCTGGACCTTCAACAAGGGTTGATGAAGGAACTAGTTCTTCAGATCCATCCCGTCCTTCTCAAACGTTGAGAATGCCTCGACGCAGTGGGAGGGTTGTATTACAACCTGATCGCTACTTGGGTTTAACTGAAACTCAGGCTGTCATACCTAATGATGGCATTGAGGATCCATTGTCCTATCGACAGGCAATGAATGACGAAGATAAGGATGAATGGGTTAAAGCCATGAACCTGGAAATGGAGTCAATGCACTCCAATTCTGTATGGGAGCTCGCAGATCTACCAGATGGGGTAAAACCCATAGGATGTAAATGGATCTATAAGAGAAAAAGAGATGCAGCTGGGAAGGTACAGACCTTCAAAGCTAGACTAGTGGCAAAGGGTTATACCCAAAGGGAACGGGTTGACTATGAGGAAACCTTTTCTCTTGTAGCCATGTTAAAGTCCATATGAATTCTGTTGTCCATAGCCACATATTATGACAATGAAATATGGCAAATGGACGCCAAGACTGCCTTTCTGAATGGTAATCTTGAAGAGAATATCTTCATGTCTCAACCTGAAGGGTTCATAGCCCAAGGTCAGGAGCAAAAGGTTTGTAAGCTCAATCGATCCATTTATGGATTGAAACAAGCGTCCAGATCATGGAACATTAGATTTGATAATGCGATCAAATCTTTTGGTTTTGACCAAAACGTTGATGAGCCTTGTGTGTACAAGAAGATCAACAAAAAGAAAGTAGCTTTTCTAATACTTTATGTAGACGATATCCTACTTATTGGGAATAATGTAGGGTACCTCACTGACATTAAGAAATGGCTAGCACCCAATTCCAAATGAAAGATCTGGGAGAGGCTCAATATGTTCTTGGAATCCAAATCATTAGGGATCGTAAGAACAAAACGCTAGCACTGTCTCAAGCAACGTATATTGACAAAATGTTGTCTCGATATTCGATGCAAAACTCCAAAAAGGGATTATTACCCTTCAGACATGGGGTACACCTGTCTAAGGAACAGTCTCCTAAGACACCTCAAGAAATTGAGAACATGAGACACATTCCCTACGCCTCAGCTGTGGGCAGCTTAATGTATGTTATGCTCTACACTAGGCCTGACATATGTTATGCAGTGGGAGTAGTCAGTAGGTATCAGTCTAATCTAGGGTTGGACCACTGGGGAGCAGTTAAGAATATCCTCAAGTATCTTCGGAGAACGAGAGACTACATGCTTGTGTATGGAGCTAAAGATTTGATTTTTACTGGATACACTGACTCTGACTTTCAAGCTGATAAGGATTCAAGAAAATCCACATCAGGGTCGGTATTCATCCTCAATGGAGGAGCAGTAGTTGGAGAAGCATCAAACAAGGATGCATAGCAGACTCAACCATGGAGGCTGAGTATGTAGCAGCTTGCGAAGCAACTAAGGAGGCAGTCTGGCTTAGAAAGTTCTTGACTGATTTGGAAGTTGTTCCGAATATGAACGTGCCCATAACACTATACTGTGACAACGGTGGGGCTGTAGCCAACTCAAAAAAACCTCGAAGCCACAAACGAGGTAAACACATCGAGAGGAAGTATCACCTGATACGAGAGATTGTGCAACGAGGAGATGTGATCGTCACTAAGATCGCTTCAGAGCACAACATCGCTGATCCATTTACGAAGGCTCTCACGACTAAAGTGTTTGAGGGTCATCTAGAGGGTCTAGGTCTACGAGATACGTATGCCGTCTAATCTAGGGCAAGTGGGAGAAATGTATAATGGGTATAAGGATGCCCTAGTTCATTGTATTATTTTAGTATGCATGACATTTCCAACTTTAGATTATTGCATTTACATCCCACTAACTAGTGTTTTAGTTCAAGTGGGAGTTTGTTGGGTTTTATGCCCTAAAACTCGTAGATAGTGAATGTAACCGTTGACCGGATATTAATGAAATAATATTGATATATTTTTCCATTAAATGTTATTAGTTATTTTATATTTGTCTTTGCCTAAAATAACCCTAATCCAATAAACTAGACATCCTAGGTTGTAATATGAGTCTTGAACTATATGTAGCGACATATGGGGATCATTGTTCAAGAAACAGCCTAATGGGTCTATATTATAGGGATAAGACTGGGTGCCTTATCCTGGTGACACTATGGATACGACCCACTTTGTATTTGATACAAACACTATGATCCAACGCGTTCGTGTAGGAGACATGCGAGTGGGGGTATCCAATGCAATGAGTTTGCATAAGACCGAACCACGAAATAGTAACCACTTGTTATAACACCGTTAACTAGTTGGTTTTCTATTTCACTAAGACGACCTAGACAACTTGGTCTTAATCCTGAGTTGATTATGGACTCCTGCTCATGAGGGATTGTCCTTTGATTTGTATGGGTGAGAGTGGCCAATACGCCGACTCAATAAGCCTACCATTGTGGGGACAAGACCGAGTGGGGAGCTGGGAACATAATCGTACAAGATGGAATTCACTCCTTCCCGACTTTAGGGAAGCAGATGAGTGTTCCCTTAAGTGGTCACTCCGAGTCTTGAATAAAGGGCCCTACCCTCTCAATGGCACGAGAGGGTTTTCTGTTTGATGGTTGGACCACAAACAGGTTGTTCATTAGAGGAGAACTGGTACGTAAGGAAATAGAAGTAACCTAGGGGTAAAACGGTAATTTGACCCAGCTGGTGTTACAGACACTCGTGAAGGACTAACTAGTCTATATTGGTCTATATCCGTGGACACAGAAAATATGTCTGCAGTGAGAAGAGTGCAACTGTGAGTCTACAGTGGAATGTACACACAGTTAACGAATATTGATTAATTTGGTTAATGAGTTTGACCAATTAATCTCACATCGTTGGAGCTTCTGATCTGTAGGTCCATTAGGTCCCACTGGTAGCTCATAAAGTAATTTGAGACAACTAAGTAATAATTGTAAATTGAAAGTGTCCATTAGGTCCAACTGGTAGCTCATAAAGTAATTTCAGATCTTTGTGGTCCAATGAATGTAAAGGCTCAAGGTGGTTATGAATATTTCATCTCTTTCATAGATGATTATTCTCGATATGGTTACTTATACCTAATGGGCCATAAGTCTGAAGCTCTTGAAAAGTTTAAAGAGTTTAAGACTGAGGTAGAAAACCTGTTAGGTAAAACAATTAAAACACTTCGATCAGATCGAGGTGGAGAGTATTTGGACCAAAGATTCCAGGACTATATGATAGAACATGGAATCCAGTCCCAACTCTCAGCACCTGGTACACCTCAGCAGAATGGTGTATTGGAAAGGAGAAATAGAACTTTGTTAGACATGGTTCGATCTATGATGAGTTATGCTCAATTGTCTAGCTCGTTTTGGGGGTATGCAGTAGAGACTGCAGTACATATTCTTAACAACGTTCCCTCAAAAAGTGTTTCTGAAACTCCTTTTGAGTTATGGAGGGGGCGTAAACCTAGTTTGCATTACTTCCGTATCTGGGGTTGTCCTGCACATGTGCTAGTGACAAATCCTAAGAAATTGGAACCACGTACTAGAATATGCCAATTTGTTGGATACCCAAAAGAAACGAGAGGTGGTCTTTTCTACGACCCTCAAGAAAATAAAGTGTTTGTATCCACAAATGCAATTTTCTTGGAGGAAGACCACATTCGAGATCATAAACCACGAAGTAAGTTAGTATTAGGAGAAGCTACAGAAGGATCAACAAGGGTTGTTGATGAACCTGGTCCTTCAACAAGAGTTGTTGGAGAATCCAGTTCTTCTCGTCAATCTAGGCCTCCTCACGTAGTGGGAGAGCTTCGACGTAGTGGGAGGGTTGTAATACAACGTGATCGCTACTTGGGTTTAACTGAAACATAAGTAGTCATACCTGATGACGGCGTAAAAGATCCATTGTCTTATCGTCAGGCAATGAATGACGTAGATAAAGACTAGTGGGTCAAAGCCATGGACCTTGAGATGGAGTCTATGTACTTCAATCAAGTTTGGGAACTTGTAGATCCACCTGAAGGGGTTAAACCCATTGGGTGTAAATGGATCTATAAGAGGAAAAGAGATGCTGCTGGGAAAGTACAGACTTTCAAAGCAAGACTTGTAGCAAAGATTTATACCCAAACAGAAGGGGTGGACTATGAAGAAACCTTTTCTCCAGTTGCTATGCTTAAGTCCATAAGAATTCTCTTATCCATTGCCACGTTTTATGATTATGAAATATGGCAAATGGATGTCAAGACTGCTTTTCTGAATGGCAATCTTGATGAGAGTATTTTTATGTCTCAACCCGAAGGGTTCATAACCCAAGGTGAGGAGCAAAAGGTTTGTAAACTGAATCGATCCATTTATGGGTTGAAACAGGCCTCCAGATCTTGGAATATTAGATTTGATACAGCGATCAAATCTTTTGGCTTTGACCAAATGTTGATGAACCTTGTGTTTACAAGAAAATCAACAAGAATAAAGTAGCTTTCCTTGTACTTTATGTTGATGACATCCTACTCATTGGGAATGATGTACGATATCTGTCTGACGTAAAAGAATGGCTAGCGGCCCAATTCCAAATGAAAGATTTGGGTGAGGCCCAGTATGTTCTTGGCATCCATATTATTCGGGATAGAAAGAACAAAACGCTAGCACTGTCTCAAGCAACGTATATCGACAAGATGTTGGCCCGATATTCGATGCGGAACTCCAAGAAGGGGTTATTGCCTTTCAGGCATGGGGTTCACCTGTCTAAGGAACAGTCTCCTAAGACAACTCAAGAGGTTGAGGATATGAGACGAATTCCCTACGCCTCTGCAGTAGGTAGCTTAATGTATGCTATGCTCTGCACGAGGCCTGACATTTGTTATGCTGTAGGGATTGTCAGTAGATATCAGTCAAATCCAGGGTTAGACCACTGGACCGCCGTTAAAGGAATCCTCATGTATCTTAGGAGAACGAGGGACTACATGCTGGTGTTTGGGGCTAAAGAGTTAGTTCTCACTGGATACACCGACTCTGACTTCCAGTCTGATAAGGATTCAAGGAAATCCACATCAGGGTCAGTGTTCACCCTTAACGGGGGAGCTGTAGTTTGGAGAAGTATGAAGCAAGGACGCATAGCTGACTCCACGATGGAGGCTGAGTATGTAGCTGCTTGTGAAGTAGCTAAGGAAGCAGTTTGGCTAAGGAAGTTCTTGACAGATTTGAAAGTTGTTCCAAATATGAACTTGCCCATTACGTTACACTGTGACAACAGTGGGGCTGTAGCCAATTCAAAGGAACCTCGTAGCCACAAACGAGGTAAACACATAGAGAGGAAGTATCATCTGATTCGAGAGATTGTGCAAAGAGGAGATGTGGTCGTGACCAAAATCGCTTTAGAGCACAACATTGCTGATCCGTTTACGAAGGCCCTCTCGGCTAAAGTGTTCGAGGGTCATCTAGAAAAGCTAGGTCTGCGAGATATGTATATAGCGTAATCTAGGGCAAGTGGGAGATGTGTAATGGGTGTAAGGATGCCCTAGTTTATTGTACTTTGTATATTTACTTTTCATGTAATATACAATATACATGTACCATTTCCAGCTTTGGATTACATTGTATATACTTTCCCTGTAACTTGAGTTTTAGTTCAAGTGGGAGTTTGTTGGGTTTTATGCCCTAAAACTCGTAGATAGTAAATGTACCTTTGACCGAACATTAATAAAAGTGATGTATTATTCATGTTTGTATTATGTCTTGTCTTATTAACGCTTATCCAATAAACTAAACATTCAAGGCTAATAGAATGAGACTTGAACTAGTATGTAGGGACATATGGGGATCGATGTTCAAGTTTTAGCCTAAAGGGTCTGTAGTATAGGGATAAGGCTGGGTACCTTATCCTGGTGACACTATGGATACGGCCCGCTTTGTATATTGATACAAACGTATTGATCCAACGCATTCATGTAGTTGACATGCGAGTGGGGGTATCCTGTGCAATGAGTTTGCACAAAGACCGGATCGCGAAATAGTTAACCACTAACTGTAACACCGTTAGTTAGCTCGGTTTCTATTTCACTAGGATGACCTTGGCAACTTGGCCTTAATCCTGAGTGGATTATGGACTCCTGTCCATGAGGGATTGTCCTTTGATTTGTATGGGTGAGAGTGGCCTATTCGCCGACTCAATAAGCCTACCATTTTGGGCACAAGATCGAGTGGGGAGCTGGGAACATAGTCTTACAAGATGGAATTCACTCCTTCACAACATTAGGGTAAGTAGAGGTTTGTTCCCTTAAGTGGTGTCTCCGGGTCTTGAACAATGGGCCCTACCCTCTTTATGGCACGAGAGGGACTTCTGTTTGATGGTTGGACCTCAAACCGGTTGTTAATTAGAGGAGCAATGGTACTTAAGGACCAAGAGGTAGCCTAGGGGTAAAACGGTAATTTGACCTAGCTGGGGTACGAACACACGTGAAGGGCTAACTTGCTGTTGACGGTCGATATCCGTGGACACAGAAATATATCTGCAGTGAGAATAGTGCAGTTGTGGTTCTATAGTGGAGTGAACCATAGTTAACGAATATTGATTAACTTGGTTAATGAGTTTAGCCAATTAATCTCATATCGTTGGAGTTTCTGATCTGTAGGTCCATTAGGTCCCACCGGTAGCTCTATAAGGGCGTTGAGGTAAATTTCTAAGGGTGAATTGAATATTCATAGGAGTTTGAATATTAAGTTAAATATGAATTTGATTCATATTAAAAATTATAGGTTATAATTAACGCACATATGATGTACATTAATTCTATAGTTAATTTGAGAGATATATAATTAAATATATGATATTTAACAGTGATATTAATTAATTGGTGAATTAATTAATATTTTGGTTTTAATTTTTTAATTAAATTTGATTTAATTAAGTTATATTAAAACTATAGGTTAAATGGAGTTTATTTTGTATAAATAGGTTTATACAAATGACATTTAATTAAATTAATAGTTAATTTAATTAAAAGATTAATTAATATTATTTAATATTAATTAAATCTTTTCCCATCAGTTAGGTTAACTGATGGGAACGTGTCCTCCATCACATTCTCAGTCTTGCGTGAATGGGAGAGTTTTAAGGAGGAGGTTGGGCAATTTTACGGGAACTCTCTTTTATTCAGTTTTGCTCTCTCTCTGGGACTCACGCAGAACTATCTCTCTCTCTCTGGGACTCACGCAGAACTATCTCTCTCTCTCTCAATCCCAAGCTCTCTCTCTGCAATTCTCTTCCAAAGAATACAGAGCACTCAATTCACCAAAAACCCTTAGAGATCACGCTCCCACAAGCTCCTAACGCGCATCCTTCAAGAGAATACCGGTGCAACTTTGGTGGTGGTGTTCGTGGCATTTTTACAGCGAGATCAAGGACTTCTTGCTGCTGGTTTTGGGTGAAAATCTAGGAGATTTGGCGAACGGTTCAAGAATTTCTACAAAGGTATAGTATTCCTGGCCTTGGATCAATAGGATCCTTCTTAGATTAGATCTAGGAGTTTTTCCTTTTGATCATAGCATGCTTTATGCGTTTTTCCAGCATGTATAAATTTGTTTATGTTGCTGAGAAATGGTTTGCGAATTGTAACGATATTTTAATCTTAAGAAAAATACAGTGTGGTTTTATGATTATTTCCGCTGCGTTGGGGCTTTATCCCTACAATTCAGACGTTTGGTCAACCGGTTCGTTGACCAGACGCGCGGTTCGTTGAATTTCGGGCGATTTACTGATCGGTTCGTTGACTGAGCGGCAATTCTTGGCTGGTTCAGTGGTTTTCCAACTGGTTCAAGCGGTTTTGACCCAATTTTTGCGGTTTACTAACCAAGTAGCCTTCATTGCTTTCTTCTTGGATTTCTTGGATGATTTGAGAAGAGGACAACCAGTTCTAATATGACCCGATTTCTTGCATTCATAGCATATTACCTCATCCTTTTTGCTCTTTTCACCTTTTGACTCTTTTTGGTTGGAGAGATGCTTCTTGATTTGCTTCTTTCTCTTGATGAAGTTCTTATACTTACGTGAAAGATAAGCAACATCATCTTCATCAAGGACATCTTCATCTTGGAAGTCAACTTCTAAGGAGATGGTCTTTAGAGCTATACTCTTCTCTTTCTTTTTCTTCTCATCCTCCCTGTTTTTCTTGATCTTTATCTCATGCGTCAACAACGAACCAATGAGTTCATCCATGGAGAGGGATTTGAGATCCTTTGCCTCTTGAATGGCAGTGACTTTAGGCTCCCATTGTTTAGGCAAAGACCAAAATAACTTCTTTACCTTCTCAAGATTTGAGTACTTTTTTCCCAAGTCCTTCTAAAGCATTGACAATGTTAGTAAATCTAATAAACATATCGAAAATAGCTTCATTTTCATCAATTTTAAACATTTCATATTGATGAACTAACATGTCAATTTTTGTTTCTTTTACTTGACTAGTTCCTTCATGAGTAATTTCTAATTTATCCCATATCTCTTTAGCGGTTTTGCAAATAGACACTGTATTATACTCAACTTCATTCAAAGTACAAAATAAGCAATTAATAGCTTTGACATTTAAAGAGCATGCTTTCTTTTCATTTGTTGACCATTCTTCCTTAGGATTTATAGTGCTAACACCATCAACATCTTTTGTTGGAATTTTAAAACCCTCTTCAACAATATCCCATAAATCATAATCGATAGAAAGCAAGAAAAATCTCATTCTATTTTTCCAATATCTATAATTAGTATCATTAAAGAAAGGAGGCTTTGTAATAGATTGACTATCGGTAAAAGGGATGAAACCTAAAGTGGCCATAACTCACAAACAATTAAGTTTATCAAGGAAAAAATATTTCAATATGAGAAACCCGCTCTGATACCAATTGTTGGATCGATATGGCAACCCTAGAGGGGGGTGAATAGAGTTTAATTAAACTTTTTCCTAAATTGATCCAATTAAACTAATTAATACAGTTTTTTATAAGCAATAAGAAAAATTCAATTTATGCAAGAAATAAGATAGACAAAAAGTGTGATAATTAATTCTATCAAATTTCACAAACAAATAAAAACATGAAATAAATTACTTAAGTTAATTGAGAAAAATAAAAAGGAAAGAGTTAGAGAAGAAGACGACACCGTAATTTTTATAGTGGTTCGGTCAAACTTGACCTACTCCACCCCCCAAGTGCCTCTTGGGAATTTGAATAAAATCTTTCCAACTTTTTCCACGGATTAGAGTCCAACCGTTACACCACCGCTCCTTTTACAAGTTCAAGAGCAAACCCGATCCTTTCCACAGGTTAGGATCAAACCATTACAAATGTTGGAATCTTTGAAGAATACAAGAAAACTTTCAATAGAGTGGATTTCCAAATATAAACACTCAACAAATTGATCCTCACAATACAATAAAACTCTCTTAAGAATAAGATGAAAAGAAAAAATTTGGGAGCTTGGAGAGAGCAACAATGAAAACCTTTTGATTTGGGAGGATTGTAAAAATGTAAAATTTGTTGGTAAAAATTTGGAGAGAAAGATGAGTTTATAAAGAGAGGGAAATGGGGTAAAAATTGAATTTAAATTGGACCATTGAATTTGTGTTAAAGAAAAAATGAAGGGTGGAAATTAAAAGAAATATAAAATAATAAAATAATATTAATAATAATAAAATAAAAAAAATTAAGATTGAAAACTTCTTTCCAACAGTAACTAAAATGCATTTAATGCATTTTGATTTTTTTTTAATAATAACCGTTTGACACAATTATTTTTTTTATAAAATAATATATATATATAAAGCCGCATGTGTCACACTCTCCAGCCTTCCACGTGTCGCCGTCTGGTTTGTCCATGAACAGCTCAGCCGCCACGTCATCACCACCGGTGTTTTTCGTAAAACGTGTTTCGGCTATAACTTCTGCATTTTAGCTCCGATTTGAGTGATTCAAGAGGCATTGGAATCGTTGTTCCAAGCTCTACGCTATGGTAAAATTAAAACACTAAAATTTTCAATAATTTAAAATTGAGTTTGTTATCATCAAAACATTGATTAATTAACTAATTAAAATTAATTAATTTGAGATTAAGGGCCAAAAAGCCAATAGAGACGTTCTGTGGGAGCTGAAGCAAAGTGGAGGAGCAGGATTCAAGGTTTAACTCGCGGAGATCGTGTGGTTTCGGCGACAATAGCGTTTATTCTCTTTTCTTCCTTTACTTTAGTTATTTTTATGGCTTTTTCAGATTTAGCTTACATCGTAATGCCATGTAGGAGTAGCTGGACTTGTTTTCTTAAGGATTGATACAGCCCTTTGGGCGTTGTGATTTAATTTATGGATGTTTGATTACTTTAAACTCATTTATGCAATTTCTATGCTCAATGCCTTTAATTTACCAACCATAAATTATTGGATGCGTTTTCTAAATCTTGCTAGGGGAGAGGAGGCTTAGTTTAGATCTTAAATTGCAAAACTAGGATAATTCTAAGATCGGGAGACTTAGGATAGTCTTAGAAATCGTTAAAAGGACTAGACTTTAGGCCTTGCATGTTAATGAATTTAGATAGGGACATTGAGTTCATAGCATGCTTGAGAATTATTTATGCTCGGGAGAGATAAATATGATTATTGTTAATCCTTGATTTATGAGTCTTTGCATGTTCATTCATCCATGTAATTAACTCACAACCCAATAGGTGAAATCAATTCCCTAAGAGTTATCTCCATTTGAATTCCACACTTTTTAGCTTTTGTGTCTTGATTTTTCATTATCAATAAGTTTAAATCCCTAAATAAAATTGGACAAGATTATTCGCGGTAATTAATTTGGTTAGAAACCCAATTCTGAGGACGACACTCGTTAACACGAAAATCACTATATTAAAACTTAACCCGTGCACTTGCGCCAGGAAAAATCCACATCAAGTTTTTTGCACTGTTGCCAGGGATTGACATATTTAGCTAGATTAATAATGGGGGAAAATTGTTCGGTCCTAATTTAGGGTGTATTTTTATCTTTGTAGATAGTTGTATTCTTTTTCCTTAATTGTTTTCTTTCCATTATTAGTCTTTTCCTTTATTGTTGTTTTCTTTATTTTGTAGTTTCCTAATTTAGTATTTCCTTAATTGTTTTAGTTTTCCTTCTGTGCTAGGGTAGGTGATAACACTCATTTATGTGCACTATTTAGTCTTAAAAACCTAGGTTATTGCTTGGAAAGCATAGACTTTATGCTTAAAATTTTATCATTTCAAGTCAGATTAGAAAAAGTCATAGAATCTTATGCAAATCTTAGAAATATAGAATTTATACTTAAAATGTACAAAAAGAGATTATTTTTTGTAAGAATTTATGTAAGGACGTGTTTGTAAATTTAGAATTTCTTTAATAAAACAAACAAAGAAAGTGGGAATTTTTTAAGGAATTGTGGTGGACACGTGTGTATTGGCCAAGGTGGTGGTTAGAAAATGGCAAGTGGTAAAAATAGAAGAAAGAAAAAAAAGGAAATGAAGGAAAAAGAAAAAAAAAGAAAGAAAGGGAGAGAGAGGAAACTTTTTCGAGTGAAAGGAAAGAGAGGGCCAAAGCAAAGAGAGAGAGAGCGCTTGAGCAAGGGGGTTCTTGCGTTTCGGAGATCAAGGAACTTGAATCAACGTTGAAGGCTGAAAGAAAGGAAAAATCTATGGAATATCAACGCCCCAAAGGTTAGATCTTGTTAGTATTGTTGATTTTGAAGGATGAATAATTGTTTTAAGAGTTTGTATTTGTGGGTTTTTCTTCTTGATCAAAACCCTCCATGAGGAAGATTAAAAGCTAAGAGCAGGGGAAATTATGGTGTTGGTAATATTCAAATTAATTGAAATAGCTAAATCAATGGTTTTAATGCACAATAATGCAAGAATTGGTATATTATCTTAGGGTTCCATGGAAAATTTATAAGATTCTATTGGTTTTCATTCTTTAATTATTGGGTTGCTTTGAAGTATGAAAAATAGGAATAAGAATGGAGGATTTAACCTCAGTAAGGACATAATTTGGTGGAGTGTTCGTGTGAGTTTTGCTGTGGAGAGTCAGAATGGAAGATTGGATTAGAGGAATTTAAAGAAAACAGAGAGGGAGAGGGCTTTCTTCATGGGTTTTATTTTCTTTATATGATTTTGTTATGTGTGTAGGTCTTCCTATATGTTCTGCAAATTGTTTAAAAAAAAAAAAACGAAGAAGAGAGACAAAATGAGGTGAAGATGACTCCATGTAATGGCATGAAGATTTTGGAAGAAGGAAATGCCCTGAACTAAAGAAGAAGAAGAGGTAAATAAAAGTTGCTAAAATAAGGGAAGTAAAATCAAAAGTGATGGATTGATAGTACAAGAAATTAAATGGAGAGAGAGAAAGAAGTGCTTGAAGACCTTATGTTCACGTGAGAATTGGGGTTTGGAGGAAAAACAATAATATTTTATTATGAAGTAGGAAATGAAATGTGGGGAGAGAGAAGAAAATGTTATTTTAATAAGAGTAAAGACGAAAGAGTACTTAACAATATTGGGATAGGAGAGAAAGTGAGAATTTGGATTAACAAAGATAAATGGAAAATTGGTTCAAATGAACAATGTGCACATAATGTTTATTTCCTTATTGGAGATAGTTCATAAGTTATATTACGAGTATTGGAATTTCAGGTTATACAGAAATTGGAACAATTTATGATCCGAAACATCTGGGGGAAAAGTTCGGTGAGTGGTTGTTTTACAAAATGTTTCATTGTTGTTTAATTATTATTATGAGATTTCAAGAGCTTTACAACTATGTTGGAACTTTAAAGAAACTGTTATGAGATTTACAAAGAGTTGCTATGAGTTACCAATATTGTTGTGTTTGCTTAAATTATCGTCTATAGATATTAGAGATCTTTTCAAGTTATTCGAGAATTCAAACAAGTGTTACAAAGTTTCCGTATATTATGTTTTTAGCCAAAATTATTATTTAGAGCTATATGAGATGTTTTACAGTGATTTGAGTAATTAAAATTATTTGTGTTCTTTGAGGAATATCTCTAGTTTACGAAATGTTGTTTTAGAAAAAAAAACGGTTTTAGAGCCATTGGATGATGTTGAGTTTTATGTTAAAAGTGGTTTGAATCCACTAGATCTATGTACCCATGGTGATTACTCGTATACTACGTGAACGTGTTTCCGTGGTATAGAGAGAGGTCCTTAGGACCCACTTTAGCACACGTGTTGGTTTTGGATCGTGTGTTAGGGTGCTTAGCCCTTGAGGGTAGCCCTTCGTGCACGTATGGAAGAGATTGCTCTGCTGAGCGTATTGAGATTACTCTACGCCAGTATGACTAGAGATTTGGATACAAGTTTGGTGATAATTCTTTCTGACATGTGTTATTGTTTTCAAGAATTACCCCGTAAATATTACTTTATGTTTTAGTTATCTTGAGAATCATTAAACATCTCCTGTTTTACATTGTTTTTCCAGAGTTACAAAATTATAATTAAAGAGGAGATTAGTTATTATTTTATTTATGAACCTACCACTGACTGGGCTTTTCAGCTCATTCTTTTATTTTTATTTTTATTTTTTCCACCAGGTTGCTCTTAAGTTTCAACCAAAGTTGGCTTAGCAGATGAGCTAATCAGAATCTGCCACCAGTCTCTACAACTCGATGCATATCACTTATTATGTATAAGGTTTGGTAATGAAGTGTCAGGCTGAGTATTGTGGTTTGAGACGCATGTGTCTCTAGTCTGGCTAGAGGGTGTGATATGGTATCTTTATTTCTAGAGAGTTTATATGCGTATATATTGCCCTTTTCAAGTGTGTTATTGATGACATGCAAAAATGTCACCATTTTCCTATTAATTTTAGCTAGTTTTGTGCATGAATTGTGAGCTTTAATGAATTTTTATGTTGATTTTGTAGAAAACCGAGTTCGAGAAGCAAAACCAAGAATTTTACCAATTTTGGGTATAAAAAGAAGACTTTGGGCCATAAAAGGAGAAAAGAAAAGAAGATATTTGAAATGGAGGCCCAAAAAGCCCAAAAGAATGAAGAAAGGAGGCCAAAATCCGTGTTTAAGGCTTCTAGAAGGCCTAGCGTCTCAACGCTAGCAAAAACTTGATGACCGCAAAGTGCACGGGCCGCAAGTAATATAAAACGGTAGGTAATACCGAGTATCGAATCCTTAGGGAATTTGAATTACATCCATTAAGTACCAAGAACCATCATATTCAATTTTATTTAGAATTCCAACTCGAATGGTAAAGCGAAAATTAAAGAAACTGATAAAAATAAACATGCAACAACAAAATGGAAATATCCTATTAAGGGAACTTGACCTAGGGTGTTATCTAGCTTTTTGGATATGTAGCTCAATTACATGGATGCATGTAACTAATAATCTTCAATTTCATAAATCTAGAAGTAATTATAAGCGGATTTCTCTTTCAAGCTCCTCCACATCTCATACTAACATAACTAATTCATGTGTCCATCTCCTTAGTTAATCATAGTATGACATTAAGCAACTTCATAATCAATTTCTCACAATTCTCTTTCACTCTCGTGCTCCAAGCAATCGTTAGCCATGCAATTAGGATCTAATCTAATTTCTCTCTGTCGAGTATCAATTTAGACCAACAAATCAATCAATCCGTGATCAAGTGATTAAAGGCATTAAGCATAAATTGCATAGATGAAAATATGAAGAAATTCATTACATAATCCAAGTAATTGCGCTACAATATCCAATTAACTAGAATAACGACCCTAGGTCTCAAGATCTACTCACACATGGAAATAATTTTGTCAAAATGATCTTGATCCATAGGCCTAACTCAAATTAAAATAAGAAATTACAAAGAAGTAAGGAAGAAATAACCGATAAGTTGATCCCAAGCTCCCGTCACGAGCATCTCGAATCCCGAGCCTTGGAATCTCGCTCAATTCCTCCTTTTTCCTCACAATTCTTCTCACTTTTTCTCTCTATTGAGCTAGGGGAGAGCCCCCCAAAAATGGGATAATTTTCACCTTTGGGAAGGGGGCTATTTATAGGAGCAGAAACGAACCTTTCTTGCTGCCCAAGACGCACAGCGTCGAGACACTAGGTCACAGCGTTGAGACGCTGTGACGTCAGGTTTTCTTGGAGCAGAAGTTGTCGCAGCGTCGCGAACGCTACACGGACAGCGTCGCGACGTTACCGCGATTCTGGAATTTTCTTTGCTGCTCGCCTACGGTCAAGACACTCTGGTCCTAGCGTCGAGACGCTAGGCCTTCTAGAAGCCTTAAACACAGATTTTTGCCTCCTTTCTTCATTCTTTTGGGCTTTTTGGGCCTCCATTTCAAATATCTTCTTTTCTTTTCTCCTTTTATGGCCTAAAGTCTTCTTTTTATACCCAAAATTGGTAAAATTCTTGGTTTTGCTTCTCGAACTCGGTTTTCTACAAAATCAACATAAAAATTCATTAAAGTTCATAATTCATGCACAAAACTAGCTAAAATTAATAGGAAAATGGTGACATTTTTGCAGTTATAACCAAGTTTCAGAGGAAACTCTGCCCAAATTTCTGGTTATTTAAGTTATTATTGAAGGATTGGAATTCCATAATTCCGTAAAGCGGAAGCGTGATTGGGACTGATTCGTAATTAATTTTGTTTAATCTAAAATACCAATACATTGGCAATAATATTAGAACTATTCTAAATATATATTAAGGCTAAGAATAAAAAAATATTAGATCTAAATCTAATTTATAAAGTAAGAAATTACTTACTCTCGTTGACGACTCAGATTAAATTCACCAACTGTTTGCGAATTAATCACGAACTAGTGTGAACACCACCACTATGGCTACACCGGTATGACTCTGAGACTTCTAGAGGCAGGAGACTTGTGGGAGCCTTTGGGAGAATTCTCTGAGAGTAGGAGAATGAATGGGATACCTTTCACCCCACCCCAGGGGTCCTATATATAGTAAAGGCCAAGACCTTTTTCCTAATAGGAAAAGGGACCTTTTCCTAATAGGAAAAAGTCTCTAATTTTAATAAATAATTAATTAATTCCATAATTAATTAATTTCCCAATTAAATATCATATATTTAATCTTAGGAATTTTATTAAAATTAAAATTAATATGAATCCAATTCATATTAAATTTATTTGAACTCTTTCAAATATTTTCTTTCCTAATAGGAAAAGGTCTCTAATTTTAATAAATAATTAATTAATTCCATAATTAATTAATTTACCCAATTAAATATCATATATTTAATCTTAGGGATTTTATTAAAATTAAAATTAATATGAATCCAATTCATATTAAATTTATTTGAACTCTTTCAAATACTTTCTCTCAAGAATTAATTTTTTTTTAAATTAATTCAAAAATTATATCATAAAGTTTCATAAATTTTATATTATAATGCATCAATATACATTATACGATTCCCCAAATAAATTGAACACTTTCAATTTACAATTTATACTTAATTGCCTCAAGTCTCTTTACGAGCTACCTGTGGGACCTAATGGACCTACAGATCAGAAGCTCCAACGATACGAGACTAATTGGCCAAACTCATTGACCAAGTTTAGTCAACATTCGTTAACTGTGGGTCACTCCACTAAAGACCCACAGCTGCACTCTTCTCACTATAGAATATTTCTGTGTCCACGGATATCGACCAAGCAGTAAGTCAATCCTTCACATGTGTTCGTAACACCAGCTGGGTCAAATTACCGTTTTACCCCTGGGTTACCTCTGGTTCCTTAAGTACCACTGATTCCTCTAATGAACAAGTTGTTTAGGGTCCAACCACTAAACAAAAGTTCCTCTCAGGCTAGGAGAGGACGGCGCGCCTTTGTTCAAGCCCTAGAATCAGCCCTTAAGGGAACACACATCTACTTACCCCAATAGGGGAAGGAGTGAATTCCATCTTGTACTGTTATGTTCCCAGCCCTCATTCGGTCTTGCCCCTGAAATTGTAGGCTTATTGAGTCGGCGAACTGGCCACTCTCACCCATACAAATCTAAGGACAGTCCCTACTGAAAGGGGTTCATAACAGACTCAGGATTGAGATTGAGTTACCTAGGTCATCCTATTGAAATAGAAACCTAAACTAGTTAACGGCGTTACATCTAGTGGTTACTATTTCGCGGTCCGGTCTTATGCAAACTCATTGCATAGGATACCCCCACCCGCATGTCTCCTACATGGATGCTTTGGATCATTGCATTTGTATCGAATACAAGGTGGGCCGTATCACATAGTGTCACCAGGATAAGGTACCTAGCCTTATCCCTATACTATAGACCATTTAGGTTGTTACTTGGACACTGATCCCCGCATGTCCCCACATACTAGTCCAAGTTTCATTTAAACAACCTTGGATCTTAGTTTATTGGATTTAGGGTTTATTAATGCAAACTCGATTATTCAATAACCAAATTACTGAATTACTCAAATAACACTTTATTGAGATCGATTAATTTGTTTCATTTACTATCTACGAGTTTTAGGGCATAAAACCCAACAACTCCCACTTGAACTAAAACTCTAGTGGGCGATGTACATCAACAATCAAAATTGAATGAATAATCATTGAAGTAGGAATAGTAGTTTGTATTAATACTGTATAATACATGAAAAGTACAAATACAGATAAATACAATAAACTAGGGCATTCACAATACCCATTACACTTCTCCCACTTGCCCTAGATTATTCTATGTACATATCTCGCAGACCTAGACCCTCTAGATGACCCTCGAACACTTTAGCCGTGAGAGCCTTCGTAAATGGATCAGCAATATTGTGCTCAGAGGCTACCTTCGTGACGATCACGTCCCCTTGTTGCACGATCTCTCTGATGAGATGATATTTGCGCTCTATGTGCTTGCCTCTTTTATGATTGCGAGGTTCTTTAGAATTTGCCACTGCACCACTATTATCACAGTAAAGGGTGATTGGCAAGTTCATATTTGGAACAACTTCCAAATCCATCAAGAACTTCCGTAGCCATACAGCCTCCTTAGTTGCTTCACAAGCAGCGACATATTCGGCCTCCATGGTGGAGTCTGCAATGCATCCTTGCTTGATGCTACGCCAGACTACAGCTCCCCCGTTGAGGGTAAATACTGACCCTGATGTGGATTTCCTGGAATCCTTATCAGTCTGAAAGTCAGAGTCTGTGTATCCTGTAAGGATCAAATCCTTAGAGCCACACACAAGCTGATAGCCCCTCGTTCTCCGAAGATACTTGAGGATGTTTTTAACTGCAGTCCAGTGGTCTAACCCTGGATTGGACTGGTACCTGCTGACTATCCCAACTGCATAGCAAATGTCAGGCCTAGTACACAACATGGCGTACATAAGACTGCCCACAGCTGAAGCATAAGGGATGTGTCTCATATCCTCAATTTCTTGAGCTGTCTTAGGACACTGTTCCTTAAACAAATGAACTCCATGCCTAAAGGGTAGTAAACCCCTCTTGGAATTCTGCATCTTATATCTAGACAACATCTTGTCTATATATGATGCTTGAGACAGGGCTAACGTTCTGTTCTTACGATTCCTGATAATTTGAATCCTTAGAACATACTGAGCTTCACCCAAATCTTTCATTTGGAACTCAGTCGATAGCCATTTTTTAATGTCAGCTAGATATTCTACATCATTTCCAATGAGAAGAATATCATCTACATACAACACCAGAAAAGCTACTGAACTGTTGATAATCCTTTTGTAAACACAAGGCTCATCAACGTTCTGGTCAAAGCCATAAGATTTGACAGCAGTGTCAAACTTTATATTCCAAGATTCCCGTAAATGGATCGTCTAAGCTTGCAAACTTTTTGCTCTTGACCTTGAGCAACGAACCCCTCTGGTTGAGACATAAAGATGTTCTCATCAAGATTGCCATTGAGAAAGGCAGTCTTGACGTCCATTTGCCAAATCTCATAATCATAAAAGGTGGCAATGGACAAGAGAATTCTTATCGACTTTAACATGACAATTGGGGAGAAGGTTTCCTCATAGTCCACCCCCTCCTTTTGGGTATAACCCTTTGCCACAAGTCGAGCTTTGAAAGTCTGTACTTTCCCAGCTGCGTCTCGTTTTCTCTTGTAGATCCATTTGCACCCTATGGGTTTAACCCCTTCAGGTAGGTCTACAAGAGCCCAGACTTGATTGAAGTACATAGACTCCATCTCTAGGTCCATAGCTTTGACCCACTGGTCATGGTCCACATCATTCATTGCCTGTCTAAAGGTCAATGGATCCTCAACCCCATCATCAGGTATGACAATTGGAGTTTCTGCTAAACCCAGATAGCGTTCAGGTTGAATAACAACCCTCCCACTACGTCGAGGCATTCTCAACTCTTGAGAAGGATGGGCTTGACCAGATGTACTGGGCTCATCAATAACTCTTGTTGAAGGTCCAGCCTCTGAACTGGGCTCATCAACAACTCTTGTTGAAGGTCCAGCCTCATCAACAACTCTTGTTGATTTATTTGTAGCTTTACCAGAAAGTTCACTTAACACAATTTTACTGCGTGGTATGTGTTCTTTAACGTGGTCTTCTTCCAAGAAAGTAGCATTTGTCGATACATACAGTTTATTTTCTTTTGGATCAAAGAAGTATCCACCTCTTGTTTCTTTTGGGTAGCCTACGAATAGGCATAATTTTGAACGTGAATCCAATTTCTTTGGGTTTGCTACTAACACATGTGCAGGGCAGCCCCAAATTCTGAAATGACGTAAACTAGCTTTACGCCCTTTCCAAAGCTCAAATGGTGTTTCAGAAACACTGTTTGAGGGAACAACATTCAAAATATAAACTGCAGTCTCTACTGCATAACCCCAAAAAGAACTAGGCAACTGAGCATAGCTCATAATAGATCGAACCATGTCTAACAAGGTTATGTTTCTCCTTTCAGATACACCATTCTGTTGAGGTGTACCTGGTGCTGAGAGTTGGGACGATATTCCATGTTCTATCAAATAGTTTTGGAATTTTAAGTCCAAATACTCTCCACCTCGATCAGATCGAAGTGTTTTAATGGTCTTACCTAACAAGTTCTCAACTTCAGTCCTGTACTCCTTGAACTTTTCAAGGGCTTCAGACTTATGACTCATTAGGTATAAATAACCATACCTTGAATAATCATCTATGAAAGAGATGAAATATTCATACCCTCCTCGAGCTCTTACATTCATTGGACCACAGAGATCCGTATGTACGAGTTCTAAGGGCTCCTTGGCACGATAACCTTTTCCAGTAAAAGGTCGTTTGGTCATCTTACCTTCGAGACATGACTCACATGGAGGTAAAGTACCATCTTCTAACTGGCTTAGAAGTCCTTTCTTAACCAATCTCCCAATCCTATTGAGATTTATGTGGCCAAGTCTCAAGTGCCAAAGATAGGTACTTTGAGAAACTTTTTGCCTTTTGGTTGAGTCTCAGCTGTTTTAAACATTTCATTGTTCAAAATAGCCCTAGACTCTATTGGTCTTAAGACATACAAATTGTTCTCCATTTTTGCAGAACATATATCAGCACCCCTTTTAGTAATGAAAGCTTCATTCACAGAAAAGGACACTGAATACCCTTGTTCTAGCAAACAAGAAATAGAAATCAAATTTCTTTTTATTCTGGGAACTATATATACGTTATCTAATAACATATAGCGTTCCCTAGAGAAGAACACTTTAATATCTCCCACTGCTTTAGCTGAAATGAGCTCCCCAGTCCCAACTCTAAGAGTCATTTCCCCAGCATCCAACTATTGCCAGGAGCTCATTCCCTCAAAGGAAGAGCATACGTGATGAGTGGCACCTGAATCTAGGATCCAGGCTGTGTCATCATTTTCCACTATACACGTTTCAATGATCAATAAATCAAATTTATTTTCATTGAGATGTGCTAAGCAGTCTATGTCATATTCATCATGAACAATTTCGGATAAATTAGACATATGGGCTTGAGGACCGTCCTCAGTTAAGACCAATTCCACGCATTTAGTGTTTAGGTTCATTTTCTTAGTTGTATTAGAAATATCAGTTTTGTAGTTGGCGTTATTCGAGGCATATAAAGAACGTTTCATTGCTGAGAACAAACAAACTAACTTAACAAGTATTGTTACATTAACCCATTACACAAAATAATATTATTATTCTAATCCAATCAATTTAGCATAAGTAATGATCAACCCATAGAATAAACATTCATTTTGCAACGATACTTCAGAGGTTTAGAACAACAGCTACCGTAGGGTAGTCAGCTACTCCTCCTCTGAATTGACACAATCTCAACTAATCCATATTCCCGGAATAACTCATATTCCAATAGTTCTTAGCTACCGTTTTTTCGGTCAGGAAATTATTAACACCTTAACAATTTCCCATAAGTGTGACCCTCCATTTTTCAGATTTCAGAGGTTGGCCCCAACAATGCTACCGTAGGGAAAGTCAAAGTTGGAAATGGACCTAAGAAACCCTATCCATTTCTGGAGTTTGCGTTGTTCCAACTCCCATGATCAAGCCCTCCGTAGGGTGATCGCTCCCAGGGCGACTCGCAGGCAGATCATTGGGATCTCACGGTGCAACCTAATGGAGGAGACCGTAGGATACGTTGACACGTTCCTGCTCCCACTTACTATAAAATACTCCCTCATTCACCTTGATATTGATTCATGCAAACACCATCCGTAGGGGGTCACTCCCAGGGTGACTCGAGGCCAAGCATGAACCTCACGTTGTGAACTTTTGAGGACGTGAGAGCAAAACTTGATTTATGAAAATCTTGTTTTGATATATTTCCTCCCACTAAGTATTTTTATAATTATAGGGTTTATTACTTAGGTAAATTCCGGCTAAGTGAATCTATCTAAGTCTATGCCTGTATATAACTTTTATATATATAGGTCTTTTCTCTAATGTCTAGGTGGATTAAACACTTTTAATTACCTAGAGACATTGCATGCTAATATAACTATGGTTAATTCAACTCAAGTTCCGGCTCATTTCCCAGGTAGCAGGTGTTCCGTAAACCGTCATCTTAAGTACCTCCAGCCTTAGACAGAACTTTACCGGTAGAGTTCCCTTATAACCAATAGTTATGATAAATCTTTACTCTAAAGATCTAGGTGAATTAAACTCTTTTAATTGACCTAGTGATATTGCATGCTAACATAACTATGGTTAATTCAACTCAAGTTCCGAGTCAGTTCCCAGGTAGCAGGTGTTCCGTAAACCGTCATCTTAAGTACCTCCAGCCTTAGACAGAACTTCATCGGGAGAGTTCCCTTATAACCATAGTAAAGTAAACTCTTGACTCTAAAGATCTAGGTGAATTAAACTCTTTTAATAAACCTACTGATATTGCATGCTAACATTTAACTATGATTAATTCAACTCCGGTATTCCGGGTTAGTTCCCAGGTAGGAGGTGTTCCGTAAACCGTCATCTTAAGTACCCCCAGCCTTAGACAGAACTTAACCGGTGGAGTTCCCTTATAATCATAGTAATGTTTTTCCTACTTAGTCAATTAAAACTATTTTTAATTCTAAGTAAGAAAATAATTCTAATCCTATTAGAATTATAATGAGCTTAGGTCTAATTAATTTAAAACATTTTAAAATTAATTCATTTTAACCTAAGGTCCTATGTTTGCATGCAACTCTTTGTTATAGGTTGACGGTTTCTAATCAATTTTATAACTTATTATAAAATTTTAATGATTAGCCCTATAACATGCTTCTATGGTGTTGGAAAAATAACAATCATATTCTAATTATTCAACACCATATTATTATGACATCGATAACGATAATATAACGATTATATTAATCTAAAGTGGTGTCATGCTTCATGCAATTTCAATTTCATTTAATTAATATCGATTTATTAATTAAACATCCATGAAATTAAATTACATGAAATTTGACATTAATATAATATAACTCTTATATTAATCTAATTAATGTCATGCTCAATGCTATTCCATTTTCATTTAATTAATATAACATTTTATATTAAATCATACATGAAAACAAGCATTGATTTATATTTATTATTTTTATTCATAATATGACTAATTATATTAATTCTCATGAAAATAATGCTAAGCATGCATGCTACATTAATAAAATATAACAATTATATTTATCTAATTAATGTCATGCATCATGCTTTTCCAATTTCATATATTTAATATAACAATTATACTAAATAACTCATGAAATTTAAATTCATGCATAATTATCATATATTATAACATTTATAACATAAATATGCATGAAACATGCTTAACCTATGGTGGGAATTTAAGCTATATGACATCCATAAAGCAAATAAATAGCAATTGAATCGGTTAATTTTGGCCCCTAGGATAAAATAAAGCATAAATTACAATAATTATAGCTAAATTCTATCCTAAAAATCCTTCTGCAGCTCCAAATACTGGTCTAGACCGCCCGAACCGACCCGAACCACTTTGAACCAGCTATGAAAACCACGAACCGAGCTAAATTCCAGCTGAACCAGACCAAATCAGTCCCAGCCCAACCAGACCGCGTGAATCAGACCGCCCAACAGCCTTGAACCGTCCTGTTGCGAATTTCTAGCGCGTGCTGTAATCGTGACAGCGTTGCAATTTCTCCGATTTTTATCTCATAAAAACCTATTCTAGACCCGGACTTACATAGGACTCGATTTTACATAAAATACCCGAAACACCGGGCCCTTACATGATCAAATCACATAAAAACAGTAAAATCTATGGCAATAAAATTAACCTAAACAGTTCAATGCAAATCATACGTACATTATGTATTAATCAATCCCACTAATAGCCAATGCAAATTTTAGAGAAACAAAATTAGATCTACGATCGGCTCTGATACCAAATGAAGGATTGGAATTCCATAATTCCGTAAAGCGGAAGCGTGATTGGGACCGATTCGTAATTAATTTTGTTTAATCTAAAATACCAATACATTGGCAATAATATTAGAACTATTCTAAATATATATTAAGGCTAAGCATACAAAAATATTAGATCTAAATCTAATTTATAAAGTAACAAATTACTTACTCTCGTTGACGACTCAGATTAAATTCACCAACTACTTGTGAATTAATCACGAACTAGTACGAACACCACCACTATGGCTACACCGGTATGACTCTGAGACTTCTAGAGGCTGGAGACTTGTGGGAGCCTTTGGGAGAATTCTCTGAGAGTAGGAGAATTAATGGGATACCTTTCACCCCACCACAGGGGTCTTATATATAGTAAAGGCCAAGACCTTTTTCCTAATAGGAAAAGGGAGACCTTTTCCTAATAGGAAAAAGTCTCTAATTTTAATAAATAATTAATTAATTCCATAATTAATTAATTTCCCAATTAAATATCATATATTTAATCTTAGGGATTTTATTAAAATTAAAATTAATATGAATCCAATTCATATTAAATTTATTTGAACTCTTTCAAATATTTTCTTTCCTAATAGGAAAAGTTCTCTAATTTTAATAAATAATTAATTAATTTCATAATTAATTAATTTATTGAATTAAATATCATATATTTAATCTTAGGGATTTTATTAAAATTAAAATTAATATGAATCCAATTCATATTAAATTTATTTGAACTCTTTCAAATACTTTCTCTCAAGAATTAATTTTTTTTAAATTAATTCAAAAATTATATTATAAAGTTTCATAAACTTTATATTATAATGCATCAATATACATTATACGATTCCCCAAATAAATTGAACACTTTCAATTTACAATTTATACTTAATTGCCTCAAGTCTCTTTACGAGCTACCAGTGGGACCTAATGGACCTACAGATCAGAAGCTCCAACGATACGAGACTAATTGGCCAAACTCATTGACCAAGTTTAGTCAACATTCGTTAACTGTGGGTCACTCCACTAAAGACCCACAGCTGCACTCTTCTCATTATAGAATATTTCTGTGTCCACGGATATCGACCAAGCAGTAAGTCAATCCTTCACGTGTGTTCGTAACACCAGCTGGGTCAAATTACCGTTTTACCCCTGGGTTACCTCTGGTTCCTTAAGTACCACTGATTCCTCTAATGAACAAGTTGTTTAGGGTCCAACCACTAAACAGGAGTTCCTCTCAGGCTAGGAGAGGACGGCGCGCCTTCGTTCAAGCCCTAGAATCAGCCCTTAAGGGAACACACATCTACTTACCCCAATAGGGGAAAGAGTGAATTCCATCTTGTACTGTTATGTTCCCAGCCCCCATTCGGTCTTGCCCCTGAAATGGTAGGCTTATTGAGTCGGCGAACTGGCCACTCTCACCCATACAAATCTAAGGACAGTCCCTCCTGAAAGGGGTTCATAACAGACTCAGGATTGAGATTGAGTTACCTAGGTCATCCTATTGAAATAGAAACCTAAACTAGTTAACGGCGTTACATCTAGTGGTTACTATTTCGCGGTCCGGTCTTATGCAAACTCATTGCATAGGATACCCCCACCCGCATGTCTCCTACATGGATGCTTTGGATCATTGCATCTGTATCGAATACAAGGTGGGCCGTATCACATAGTGTCACCAGGATAAGGTACCCAGCCTTATCCCTATACTATAGACCATTTAGGTTGTTACTTGGACACTGATCCCCGTATGTCCCCACATACTAGTCCAAGTTTCATTTAAACAACCTTGGATCTTAGTTTATTGGATTTAGGGTTTATTAATGCAAACTCGATTATTCAATAACCAAATTACTGAATTACTCAAATAACACTTTATTGAGATCGATTAATTTGTTTCATTTACTATCTACGAGTTTTAGGGCATAAAACCCAACAATTATTGGATTTACAATGAGCTTAAGAATGGTTAGGAGCATGCTAGATGGTAGTAGGGTCCTATGGTCGGTTAGAATTCATTGTCGGCACGTCACGTCACTAGTGGTTGGAGTAGTCTGGGGCGGGGTGTGTCAATTTATCCAAGTTAATGTTTTTGTGTAGAGGACTTTGCGAGGGAGACGTGCTCGCAAAAGGAGAATAAAGGTCAGCAGAGAAAAAGAGTTGAAGTGAAGGTTTGCGCCTGCATCTTGACCTAAGGATGTAGGATAAGCGACCAATATGCGCCCGCAACCTTATAAGGAAACCGGCCCCAACTGAAGACAGAATTGTCAAGGCAGTGCACACAGAGATTTTGCACCCGATATGCGGCTGCAACTGGGTTTTCGACAGAATTTCGAGATTCGTGAGATCTTCATATAATCATCCAAAAATCTCAAATCTTGTATCAAATCTCCGAGGATCGTGGATTCTTTCCTTCCAAGGCCCTCTTACACTGATCTCGACAGCCAACCTCACCTTACAAGATCTATAAAAGGGACTCAAGATGCAAGAAACAAAGGGAGCTCGAAATTTCTTCCTTAGGATAGATTTTATGTTTATCTCTCTTCTCATCTTGTAACCACCCCGAGTTCTGGGTCTTTTAGCCTCTGTCGGCTCTCCCATTTGAAAGAAAAAGAAGAGAAAGGCTTGTCTCTCATTGAAAAAGGGTAAGAGCAAGCTAGATAGATAGGGGAAGATCCTTAATCGAGTCTTGCCTTTACTTTCTATTTTAGTACTTTAGTTTCAACATTCTTAAGTTTTTGTTTTTCTTTTATTTCAATTGTAAGTTATAATTCTTGTACTCAATTCTTTTAGTTAATATGTATTCAAGTTGCTTTTCTATTTTGTGTTTTCTGTATCTTTCGTCTTGCACTTTACTTTCATCTATGAGCTAAGCTTCTTCTCGGGGTTCAAATATGTGGATACCTTGAGTTGGAGAAAGCATCACCTATGCAAAAGCAACCTTGCTTCCTTTTAGCATTGTTTGTTTTTTTTTAGTTTAATTTTCATTGTTAGCTTAAACTGATCACTTAGGTTAGCATAGTTTGTATTTAGCTGATGGCCGAAAGGTTAGAGTGGAATGTGGGTGTTCGCAAAAACAATAGTGGAAAAGATCCTAGAAATAGGACTTTGTTTTCTTGCATCCTAGAAATAGGACTGGAACCACTAGGGTTTTAAGAGTCGTGAGCATTATTTATCTAAGTTTCAGCTAGCCCTAGAAATAGGCACCTACAGCGGAGCTGAATAGAAGTAGGACTTAACTCACAATCTAGTTGTCAGGACAATTGCGGGCGCAACTGGGGGAATGCTATCTGCACCATGTCTATGTGGGCAACATAAATAGTGTTCTTCAGTTGACTGCAATGCCTGAGTAAGTTGCTGGCGCAAAAGGTGGGCGCAATGTAATGCTTAAAATTGATGCTATTTGAATTTCCCCGTTTATCTCATAGAGTTTATTCGTTTTCATTTGCTTGCTTATTTTATTTTTTTTCTCAATCAGAACCTTATTCAAACTTTTTTCTGGTTACCATCCACGATTGCAAATTTAGAGGAGGTTCTTGTTTTATCCGAATCTTGTGTTTTTCAACTAGTCACCATCTCCCTTAGGTACGATATCCGGAATACTTTCCACTTTATTACTTGATAGTGTATACTTGCACTTGAGCAAAGTCACAACACACACACTTCAAGTTTTTGGCATCGTTGTCGGGGAGATTTTGGTAAAACGGTTGAATTACATGAATTTTAGTTTCTATAAAGCAGGAATTGCGATCGGTTTGCGACTGCAAATTCCTCTGTCCTAGAACATCAACTCTTTTTGCAGGAATTTATTTGTAGATTGGATTGGTGTATTCTCAAAAGTCTTGTATTCAATTTTGATCTTGAGATAGAGATGACTTTTCGACAGCTCCGTAAGGAGCAAAGAAGGAAGTTAAAGGAACTACGAGAAGTTCAACAACAGGAAACCCCAGAAGAAGTTTTTCTGCAGGAAATTGCTATGAAGCCACCTGTTGGAGACCTTCTCGGTTTGCAACAAAAAGGAGCACAACCTAACAATGTGCAGCAACAAGCTGCGGCAGCAAATAATCCTATTCTTATTGTAGATGAAAGGAATGGAGCCATAAGGGATTATGCGGCCGCAACTTTCTACAATCTCAATACAGGAATTGTCAAGCTAGTCATTGATGCCAATCATTTTGAGCTCAAGCCAATCATATTCCAAATGTTTCAGACTATAGGCCAATTTCCAGGACTTCCTAGTGAAGATTCTCACAAGCACATGAAACAATTCTTGAGAATATGCAACTCGTTCAAGCTTAATGGAGTATCCAATGAAACTTTGCGTTTGAAATTTTTTCCATTTTCTTTACAAGGTAACTGATAAAGGTAAAAAATATACCTATTGTACACTTATATTTAGCTCATTCTCTTGTCAAAATTGTATGTTTTAGGTAAAAAACACTATTCTCGAGGTTAAAAAGTGCTAAAATTGATAAGTTAGGATGTTGAGAGTCATGTGTGTCAAATTGTATGTTGATAAGTTAGTTTTGGTGTTTTGTAGAAAACAGAGGAATCTGGAAAAATTCCTAGAAATGCGACCGCATTTCTGGCAAGGCTAAAATGAAATGCAATTGCATTTTTGGGCGGAGGTAGACAGTTCCGAGTCCGTCGCGGGTCGTTTTGAACGAGTGTTTTGGTCACCTAACCAGCTGTTTTGACTCCGAAACTGACTGGGCCACCTGCTAGCACCATTTTCGTGACTTCTCAACCACTTCCCATGTTATAAATGTTGGGGTTGGTGCCCTAAAACTCGTAGATAGTGAATGAAACAAATAGTTGTATACTTGTTCGATAAAGTCGTTATGGAGTTTTTGTTCATTCAAGTTATTAAATGAGTGAATTGCACGTTACATAACCCAAATCCAATAAACTAAGAACCCATGGCTATATTATGTATACTTGAAGTTTATGTGTGACATAAGTATGGATCAAGTTCAAGTAAATAGTCTAAACGATCTATAGTATATGGATAAGGTTGGGTACCTTAATCCTGGGGACACTATTGGCGCGGCTCGCTTTGTTCTTTAAAGACAGACGATGTGATCCTAATCGTTCATGTATAAGACATGTGAGTGAGGGCGTCCTATGCTAAGAGTTTGCATAGAGATCGGACCAAGAGATAAGTCACTTTCACTTTACAACACTGTTTACTGTTGAAACTGAACATCTCATACTTATAACCTAGGTAACTCGATCTTAATCCTGAGCTAACTATGAACTCCTGTTTATTTAGGATTATCCTTCGATTTGCATGGGTGAGAGTGGCCAAACATCGCCGACTCAATAAGCCTACCATTTTGGGGATAATACTAAATGGATAGCTAGGGACATAGCTTTGCAAGATGGAATTCACTGCTACCCGTTTTGGGGATAATACTCTAAGTCTTGAACAAAGGGGCCCCGCCCTCTGGACTTAGTTCAGTGATTGTATCGCGAACTAGTTGTTCATTAGAGGATCAGTGGAACTTAATGAACAAGATGTAATTATAGGGGTAAAACGGACATTTGACCTAGTTGTAGTTATGAACAACCAGTGAAGGGTCGACTTACTAATCATGGTTATCTAAAGTGGAATATATCTACAGTGAGGGGAGTGCAGCTACGGGCTATAGTGGAGTGTCCCGGAAGCTAACGAACGATGAATGACTAGGTTAATGAGATTAATCGGTTATCATCATTTCGTTGGAGCCCATGATCTGTAGGTCCATTAGGTCCCTCTACTAGCTCAATAGGAATAAAACTTGGAACAATATGATAGTTCATATTTGAAACGTTCAAAATTGGAAAATGGTACAAAAGTTGGTTATATGCGATATTTAATGACTTATTAGTTTAATTGTGAATTAAACTTAAAATGAGAGTTGAATATATTTAAATATGATTTAAATATTAAACATGTGAATAGGGATTCATGTTCGAGAAAATTCGTTGGGAGAAAATCGGGATTTGACAAGTAATGTTGATTTAATATATATGATATTAAGTTAATCATTTTATTTTATTTTATTTTAATTAAATAAAAGTGTTATTTAAATTAAAATAAAAAGAAACAAAAAAAGAAAGTGGGATTATTCAGAATTTTATTTGCAAATTTTGAATTTAAAAGAAATTCAAAAGTTAGCAAATTTTGGAGGTGGTGCTTAATGACTAATCACTTATAATTAGCCTTATTGCACCACCTAACCTTATGACTCAAAATAATCCCAAATTGCTGTCAATTTCTTGTGCAATTTTTGTGCATGATTTCCCTCTATATATAGAGGATGAGCTGATGAGAATTGTAGGTTTTCTTCAACCTAAAATGCTGCCAAAATTCTCCCAAGAACTTCCATGTTCATAGTCTCAAGTTTGCTTATACCCATAAGCTTTCCTTTCCAATTCCTATCAACTGAGGATCCCACAATCCGTTCCAAAGCCTGAGGATAGTAGAGAAGATCCAAGTGGTTGTCCAAAAGCCGTTCGTGTGTATTATAAAGCATCGGATTATACGAATTGGGAGCTTCAAGAGGTAGGTACCTTATTACTCTATTTTTGTTCTTATGAACAGCATGTCTTCTAGGATTAAATTGATCAAATTGTGTGTGCCTAAGATCCAAAATTGCTTTTGCATGTGTGATATTAACACCTTCAATAAAAGGCCATGATTCGAAGGCAAATTCAAGCAGAACTCACTCGAAAGAAGAGGGTGGTGACAAAACCCTAGTAGACGCCCATGAGTAGGGATGCCCGAGGTCCTTGCTAGAAGACTAAATTCTAACCCTTAGTTAGACATCAAACCTGAATGTTTGTAGAGATTTCACCCTATTCCCACCTTGTAAAAGGAGAGTAGAGCGTCGTGAGAACTCTAGAAGGATTGGATAAAAGTGAAAAACCCTAGTTTTAGCTACTGCACAATATTTTTAAAGCACTTGTTTCTTTTAATTATTCTGTATTCTTTATTCATTATTTCAATGAAAAGTTATTCATTTGCATTATATTCCATCATGCGTAGCTAAATTCCATTGAGGGGTTCGGTATAGTGAATTCCCTTATGGTTTAAATGGCTTGAAAGTTGCTTATTTGCCTAAGTTTTATTTATTGCATGTCATCCTTTATTGATTATCATTCTAACCTTGTTGAGTTTAACTTGATCACTTAGACTTTGCATGCTATGTGAGTTTGATACTGAAAGGGTCAAACAATATCGGTTCTCATAAAGGTGATATAGGAGAAAGGGCTTGAGAGAGTGTATTCGGTGTTATAGGGGATGATCGCCTTATAACAACTATAGGATTATAGGTTGCATGCATGAATAATCTATGTCGGAGTCGAGTCACAGAAATTTGCATCACGGTACTCGCTTAGCATTTTAACGGTTCTTGGGATCTAGGCCAAATAGGAGTTAAACCTGACCAAATGCATAATTAGACTTAGGTTGAATAAGCCATTACTAGAGTTATTTGCCTAAGGGTTGAAGCTTTACTGGACACCTCGCTTTATTATTATTGTTCTTTATTTACTTGTTTGTTTATTTACTTTCCAAAACTCAACATCAACTATTTTTCTTTGGTTACCTTTCAAAAGCAATTTAAGAGCAGTTTCTTCTTCAAATCTGTGTTTCCAAATTAGTCTCTGTGGGATCGATACTTTTGGAATATTTCCAGAGTTTTTATTACTACATACGATAGTGTATGCTTGCACTTGGTTGACTGAATCCATCTTTAATTTCTATTTTCAATATTTCCCTTTAGTCCACATCGCATCAGTAATGCAGAAGCATGGTTAGATTCTTTTCCACCGGATAGCTGATAAGGGTCAGAAAATACCTATTTTACCCTTATATTTAGCTCATTTCCTTGTCAAAGTTGATGGAATTGAATCCTCTAGCGGAAGCGGTTTTCACCGATCGTGATTTTAATTTCAGTCAAAAGAAAACCAATACGTTGGGCAAATAGAAACGATTTCTAGAAATAGATTAAACATGCTGTAAAAACGAATCTAAACTATTTTATATGAAGAAAAACTTACATGAACAGTGCTGGAAAATTTTGCACAATGCTCCTCAATGAACACGACCACCCCAGATCACCTGCTATCTTCTAGGCTATGAGATAAGGATTGTGGGATCCTAAAAGTCATCTTGAAGGGAATTTTTCAGCAATCCACTTACTGGTTTTTGATAAAGAGAATGTTAGGATTCAGAGAGAAAAACTTCTGTGTTTTTGTGTGAATGAGAGAATGAGTAGTAAGTCAGGGGAACCCCCATCATCCACTACGTAGGATTAGGTTAGGATAACTCCCTAACCAATCCTGTCCATTGATCTAAACCAATTAGATCTGGACCATTTAATTATTATCAAATAATAATTAATAATTTAAATAATTAATTATAATTATTAAATAATAATAATTAATTATCTAATTAATTATAATTAATTTAATTAAACCAATTTCATTTAAATCAATTATAACATATAGTTTTAATTCAATCAAATCATATTCAATTGAATTAAATGGGCCATCCAATTAATTTAAATTAATTGATCCCACATTAATTAAATATCGAATATTTAATTAATATTACAATTGAATCATATTCAATTTTAATCTCTCTCATTTAACCTATAGTTTTAATGTGCATCAAGATGTACATTAATTTAAACTATAGTATTAATTTGATTAAACCACTTTTAACCAAATTAAATTAAATTAATTCCCCAATTAATTAATTCATGAATTAATCAAATATCACATATTTAATTAAATTCATTATTCTCTCAATAATTAATTTTGAATCATATCCAAAAGTAATTTTATTATAAAGTTTAATTCATTAATTAAACTTATACTATAATGTATTTCCATACATTATATTAATTGTATCAAAACACAATTAACTTAAATTGCCTTTAATATCAAGACTAAATTATCTCAATATTTCAAAAAAAAAAGACTAAATTATCTTAGAACCCGTTATGAGCTAGCAGGTGAACCTAATGGACCTACAAATCAGAAGCTCCAATAATACGAGATTAATTGGCTAAACTCATTAACCAAGTTAATCAACATTCGTTAACTCTAGGTCACTCCACTGAAGACCCACAGCTGCACTCTTCTCACTGTAGAATATTTTTGTGTCCATGGATATTGACCAATGCAGTAAGTCAATCCTTCACGTGTGTTCGTAAAACCAGTTGGGTCAAATTACCGTTTTACCCCTGGTTACCTCTGAATCCTTAAGTACCACTGATCCCTCTAATGAACAACCTATTTAGGGTCCAACCACTAAACAGAAATTCCTCTCGGGCCAGGAGAGGACAGTGCGCTTTGTTCAAGCCCCGGAATCAGCCCTTAAGGGAACACACATCTACTTGCCCCAATAGGGGGAGGAGTGAATTCCATATTGTATTGTTATGTTCCCAGCCCCCATTCGGTCTTACCCCTGAAATGGTAGGATTATTGAGTCGGCGAGCAGGCCACTCTCACCCATACAAATCTAAGGACAATCCCTCCTGAAAAGGAGTTCATAAGAGACTCAGGATTGAGATTTAGTTACCTAGGTCATCCTATTGAAATAGAAACCTAAAATAGTTAACGACGTTACATCTAGTGGTTACTATTTCGCGGTCCGGTCTTACGCAAACTTATTGCATAGGATACCCCGACCCGCATGTCTCCTACATTGATGCTTTGGATCATTGCATCTGTATCGGATACTAGGTGGGTCGTATCACATAGTGTCACCAGGATAAGGTACCTAGCCTTATCCTTATACTTTAGACCATTTAGGTTATTACTTGGACACCGATCCCCGTATGTCCCCACATACTAGTCCACGTTTCATTCAAACAACCTTGGATCTTAGTTTATTGGATTTAGGGTTTATTAATGCAAACTCGATTATTCAATAACCAAACTACTGAATCACTCAAATAACGCTTTATTGAGATCGATTGATTTGTTTCATTTACTATCTACGAGTTTTAGGGCATAAAACCCAACAAAAGTTGCATGTTTTGATCAAATTTACTATTCCCGAGCTCTAAAAATGTTAAAGTTGATGAAATAGGGAGTTGAGAGTCATATATGTCAATTTAGCTTAATTGTGATTAAAAAGACGTATTTTGATATGAATTTGACTTAAGTTGGTGTTATGCAGAAAAACAGAGGAAAGTTGGAATTTCCCAGAAATGCGTCTCATTTCTGGGAAGGCTAAATCCAAATGCAACCGCATTTCTGGGCAGACAGAGGTAGTTCCGAGTTCGTCGTGGGTCGTTTGGAATGAGAGTTTTGCGCACCTAATCGACTGTTTTGACCCCGAAACTGACTGAGCTACCTACCAGCACCTATTTCGTGGCTCCTCAACTACTCCCCACACTATATAAGGCCTTGATTCAAAGAGAAATCCAAGCAGAACTCACTGGGAAGAAGAGGGTGGTGACAGAACCCTAGTAGACGCCCATGAGTAGGGATGCCCGTGGTCCTTCTTAGATGACTGAATTCTAACCTTTAGTTAGACATCAAACCTGAGTGTTTGAAGAGATTTTCACCCTATTCCCACTTGTAAAGGAGAGTAGAGTGTCGAGCGAACTCTAGAAGGATTGGATAAAAGAAAAAACCCAAGTTTTAGCTACTGCACCATATTTCCAACAATGGTTCTTTTCATTATTTCTGTATTCTTACATTAATTATGTCAATGAAAAGTTATTCTTTTGCATCTTATTCCATCTTGCGTAGCTAAATCCCATTGAAGGGTTCAATATAGTGAATTGCCTTATGGTTAACTTAGCTTGAAAGTGTTTATTTGCTTAAGTTCTATTCATTGCATGTCACTCTTTATCGAATATCATTTTGAATCTTGTTGAGTTTGAATTGATCACTTAGACTTTGCATGCTATGTGAGTTTGATCTCGAAAGGGACGAACAATATCGGTTTTCATAAAGGTGATATAGGAGAAATGGCTCGAAAGAGTGTATTCAGTGTTAAAGGGCGAGGCAGCCTAAGACACCCTATAACAACTATAGGGTTATAGATTTCATGCTTGAATTATCTATGTCCACTACTACAAAAACGAGTTTTAATGACGGACAGAAAAAAGGGCACGGAGTCTTTAATGACGGACGAAAAACACGCGGGCCTTTTAATGTCGGACGCGTGTTTTTAAAATATTTAAGACTTATAATGGCGGGCATTGCCCGCCGTTAAAAGTGTTTTTTTTTTTTTTAATTTTTATAAAATGGTAAAAATACTCAGTTTCACTCTCCTCGAAAATCAGCTGCGTTTTCTCTCTCCCGAAAACTCGATTTCGAAACCCTTTCCACTTCTTCAACCTTCAGCGTTTTCTGCCTTGACGGCGACTGGAGTTGGCATCTCGTTGTCTTCAACCCTCGACAGCGACTGGAGTTGGCATCCTGTTGTCTTCAACCTTTGTTATTGATGCGTAGATATCTGAGTTCGTTCAATGTCTCTTATCATAGATCCATTTCTTACGGTTTATGAATTTATCGAGTTTCTTCAAAAATGATAAACCTCCTACATACGTAATAGTGGAGTGATGCTGTCTATTTGTGACATCTCACAAGCTTCATAGTTTATATGTTATTCCTTTTGCTGTTGATAGTTGGTTCTCTTAAAGGCTATCTTATGATTTAGAATGGGAGGTTGGAGAACGTAGTAGGATGGTACCATTCTCATCCAGGTTACGGATGCTGGCTTTCGGGTATTGATGTTTCCACACAAATGTTGAACCAACAATTTCAGTAGCCATTTCTGGCTGTTGTAATTGATCCTACGAGAACCGCTTCTGCTGGGAAGGTTGAGATTGGGGCTTTCAGGACCTACCCTGAAGTGAAGGATATAAGCCACCAGATGAGCCTGTCTCTGAGTATCAAACCATCCCACTGAATAAGATTGAGGATTTCGGTGTGCATTGTAAACAGGTTTCCTCACTCAATCTTTCAACTTCTTGGATTTTTTTAGTTTATTTGTCGTTTGGTACACCTTTTTTCTTAACTTGTTCATCTTATTGCAGTAGTATGCGCTTGATATCACTTATTTCAAGTCTTCACTTGACTGCCACCTCTTGGATTTGCTTTGGAACAAGTACTGGGTCCATACTCTTTCATCTTCTCCTTTCTTGGGTAATGGAGATTATGTTGGTGGTCAAATCTCAGATTTAGGTATCCTTCATTACAACGCACTCTTTTTACTACTCTGACTCAAATCATTTGGTGTGATCTGATTCTATTTAGTGGTTTATTTTGTGCTTTGCAGCTGAAAAACTTGAGCAGCTGGAAAATCAATTGGCTCACTCCCGCTTTGGGCCATTAATAGCTTCTTATTTATCTTAAGCTTTCTTCTTTTATATATATACACGAGCACATGTTGTTCTCTCTTGTACATGTGAATGATCATCTGTTATTATATAATTTGTACTGTAGAAAAACTATGGATCTTATAATAGATCCCAATTACCTATAGCCACTACCTAAGAAGCACGGATACGGACACGAGACACGGATACGACACGACACGGACACGGGGACACGTCATTTTTTTTAAAATCTAGAACACGGGGACACATCATTTTTTATGGAAAGTTTGTGTACTGGTTTGTGTACTCTTGAACTCTAAAAATGGAGGTTGTTTATTTTGGAGGAATGCAAATAATTTTGATTGGGGGGGGGGGGGGGGGTATTTTAGTTTTAGAGAAAGCCCAAATCAATTATTTGGACTGTTTAGTTATATTCTTGTGCATCATGCTAACAACACAGAGTTTGATCATCCTTGTGTACATGATGCTAACAACACAGAGTTTGATCATCCTTGTGTACATGATGCTAACAACACAAAGTTTGATATCCTGAAACCATATCAAACCGTGAATCCTTGTGTGGTTTTTTTACCTGAGGTGTGCACTTTACAAGTTTGCTCAAGTTGTTTCCACGTATCCTTTGAACTTGAGTTTCTGTTCTTGATAATAGGGTTCAAAGACTCATATGGGAGGAACTATATGCGTCAAGGGTCAAGGAGAAGTTACTTTAATGTTATGGACTGCAAAGCTGCAAAGTTGTAAGGATCTCGTATTGATTATAACTTACTGGCATGTTATAAATATTATGGACTGCAAAGCTATTAGTTATCCTTGATAATAAACTCATTTCACACAAACTTGTTCTAGAGTGTTTGATTAGATTAAGTATTGGAGCGTTATGACTATCTTACAATTATGGTAGTAATAGTTTAAAAGTAGATTGAAGATAGAAAAGCATGGAAGTTCATTCATTTGTTTATGTTGATTTTGTATGATTTGAGTATTATGACTATCCTGCAGTTATGGTAATCATAAATTAATTAGTTGGTTGTATTGATAAGTTTGTTTACGTTGAGTTGTTACGTTCTTGTGTTAAGTTCTTTTAATAAGTTATTATATTCTTGTGTTTACGTCCTTCCAAGAAGTGTTTCAATGTAATTATCTTTTCTAGTCTTGTGTAGGTCAAAGAATGGCAAAAAGCCATGACATCAACAATCCGAAACAGGGAACTTTCAATTCATACTCTCTTAGTTTACTTGTGATCTTTCATTTTCAGGTGGTTTTTCTTCCAATGTTGTTGTGTTATGCTAAAATTTATTGGTGTTAGGCCGTTAACTTTTGAGTGTAGTAAAGTTAAATTAATTGGTGTTAGGCCGTTAACTTTTGAGTGTAAGAGTTTTATATATTAAAAAACTATAAAAATATAGGGAGGTCCATAAGGAAAGTGTTTTGATGAATGATTTGCTTCAAAGATATGGATGATAGCTATGAATAAAATTTTATGCTATTAGCCCCCATTATTGAAGAGATTGAAGACTTAGCTCCACTTGCGAGAACCAGCAACTCTATCTCCTACAATCTCACGGACGTCGAAGTTGCCCTTTTGGTTTTTTTGTTGGTTTTAAGCAACCCCCTTTTCCACTTTGAAAGAAGTTGATTTGGTTCCACTAGTTTGTTTGTTTACTTTGTTTTTTTATTCGGTTTCTTTTTTTTTTTTTCTTCTTAGCAAGTTGTATAGCTGCTCCTTGGAAAAGACAAGGCTCCAAAATTGAGGTATGTTGGACTGTTTTTGCCATGTAGTTTTATTTTCCGTTCAGAAGTCACTTTTAGAATAGGGCTCTGAATTTAATTAGTGGTTCATTCTTGTTTTTGTTTTTGTCAAATATGCCAGATTCATAAATTTCGTTCGTATTCTTTATTCTTGTAAGTAATTTGAATGTTTAATTGAGGTAGATTTGGAACTATGAGGTTGCAACGTCGAAATTTACTTAGGGCTATAGTTCTGTGAGTTCATGTTTCTAACAACATTGGAGTCGAAATACTTATTGTGTGTTTATACTAAATTAAACTTGCTTATTGGAGGCTTTGGTTGCTGGTAGTGTTCGTGTTAATTATGAGTTTTCTTGGCAATTACTGAAATGTAGTTTTGTTGGGTTGGTTTGTATCTGCAGCAAACTTCAGAGTGATGCGTTGAGAGAAGTCGTTATTTCATCTATCTTTGGTGATAGCAGCGAGAACAAGCGACAATTTACTGAGACTATTGAACTTCAGATTGGACAGAAAAACTATGATCCATAGAAGGACAAACGTTTCAATGGGTTAGTGAAGTTGCCTCATATCCCTCGCCCTAAGATGAAGATTTGCATGTTTGGAGATGCTTTGCACGTCGAAGAGGTGACTATTATTCTTGCTTTTTTGCCCCTTAGAGAGATGACTACTTATTTCTTGGGTAATATAATGTGGGAACAAGCTTGTCAACTCAATTCTGATATTTTGTATGTGGCTTACTGTAGTTTGTGTTACAGTTCTACTTGAGATAGTGTCTTTAAGAATAAGTAAGCAAAGTTTCGACGGCCAATGGGGCACTCAGGTAATCTTGTTTTGTAATTCCATTGTTTGACTTATCCTGTTTCATTTTTTAAATTGTTTTGCGAGTCCTATGTTGAGAGTATTTATTCTTGAGTTGTCGCTCATAGTTCGTAAACTCAATCATTTTTATTCTATCAGTGCATATAAGCTTGATTTTGATGCTTATCATTTTGACACAATGTTTAACTTCTAGATTCGACCAAGGAGTTTCCATTTGTGGGTTTTGAGTTCTCCATTTGTATGTTAAAATCAAGTGGTTGGACATATATTTGTTATTTGAGTTCTTGTTTCGGTTGTAAAGCGAGGGATCACTACTACAAATTAGAGCTTTAATGACGGTCTAAAAAAATGGGCTGGGGAAACAATGACAGACGAGAAAAAAAAAGCACGGAAGTGAAAATAAAAATTTTAAAACACCTACAATGATGGTCAATGCCTCTTTTCATCTTCTCTCAAAACACTACAATCATTCTCGCTTTTTTACCCAACTCATTCTCTCTCCCCGATTTCTCTCTTCCCTACTCACCTCATTCATCAGCAACACAACCTTTTCCTTTCGCCGGTGGTGGCTCTATCTCTCTCACCATCTCGCCGTGGGTTTTGGCTTTGGTTTCTTGTGGGGTTTGGTTGTGGATTTCTCAAGTGGTCACCACTCATGCTTAGTCGTCGATGTGGGTTGTCGTCGTCGATGTTAAGCGTGGGTTTGTTCATCGTCCGTTCAAATTGTCACTGCTAATAGTCTAGATCTGTTGCAGCTATGGGTTTAGATTTAGGTTTCATGAGTTTGTCCACCGTTTTCTAGATATCTATCGCCGTTGTGGGTCTAGATCTAGGTTGTGTGAGTTTAGATTGTGGGTTTGTCTGCCAGTTTCTAGATATTCGTCACCGTGGTGGGTTTAGAATTAGGTTTCGTGAGTTTAGATCGTGGGTTTATCCGCCATTTTTTTATAAAGTATTTTCTTTGATGGTCATTTGGACACTTTAAACTTTGCTTTGTTCTTCGATTGCTTTAAATCTAACCCATCTTCGCAATTCTGGCTCTCTCTGGAAATTCTCTTCCAATTTTGCTGTAAAATTCTTTCATATTTTCTAGCAATTTTATTGCTCTCTCTGAATTCTCGCTATGCTAAATTGTGTTTATATGTGTATTAGAAAAATGTTCTGGAGTGATAATGGAGCACTAACGTTGTAAACATGTAGCTCAACACCCTATCAAGGTTAGAATGCAAAGTATTTCTTTTTAGTGTAGGATTCCTTGTTTCAGTTGTAAGGCGATGAATATTTATAGTTTTTCCGTCATTAAAAGTCTGTCACTTGTTAGTTTTTCATGTTAAAACTAACTTGCTTAGTTTTAGAATATTTGGGGTCTTGTTGTGAACCTGAAGTGTTGTGAGGCTGTAGTTGGGTGATTTTTTTTCATATAGAAGTGTGTTTCTCTTGTTTAACAGGTTTGAAAATTTTTGGGTTAGTCATATGTACGTCGTTATGCTGTCGAAATTTCTAGAGCAACTGGTTAGAATTAGGATAGATGCTTTAGTAATGTCTCTAGGTTAAGTATAGAAACCTAGAGCATTACAGGTTCTCTGAAGGGGTTAAACTTGATATCTTGAAGTTTGTAAGCTTTTGGAGTTTATTGGGTTTTCTAACAATTTTTTTCGATACTCATCGAGAGTGATTTTTTTTTGTGTATTTTATTGTTAACTAAATTTGTTTTTCTTAGGTTCTTCGAGTTGTTGGATATATGTTTGTTATGTGAGATCTTGTTTTGGCGTTGTATCGAACCTAATTACAATTTGTTTTTCTTAGGTCGTTCTTCAAGTTTGATGTACAAGCAAGATTATGGTGACAAGAATGAAAGCGGCATGTACGAGAATTTTTGTATTTTAGTGTAGGTGTAGACTTTTAATCATAGGTGCTTAGTAATTTTGAGGCTTTTAAGTGTAAGTATTTGTAATTTTATTTTTATATCAAACTTATTTGAATAAAAATTGTATGAACAAATTTGGTTCATGGGCTTATTGAAATGAAATTTGACAAATATTTGATTTCAATACAATTTTGCACATTTAAGATTAAGATTACTTTCTTTACAGGTTGACAAATGAAGAAAATATCGTTGGTATGCCACCGAGCAACCAAGAATTTTTTTTATTAAATTATGAACAAAATGATGACGGGCAATGTCTGTCATTAAAAAAGATATTTAATGACGGATTTTTAATGACAGACACTTTTAATGACGGACATTTGGTTGGAAAATACACTTTTGATGACGGACTTTTCATGACGGACGCCTTTTAATGACGGGCATTGCCCGTCATTAAAACTGTCTGTCGTTGTACCTTTTAATGGCGGACAGCTTTTAATGACGGGCATTGCCCGTCATTAAAAGGCGCCGGTCATGAAAAGTTACCACGACACTCGTATAGACGACGTACATCGCCCGTCATCAAAGGTCTTTAATGACGGGCAATGCCCGTCATTAAAAGCGATTTTTGTAGTAGTGGTCAGAGTCGAGTCACAGACATGTGCATAACGGTACTTGTTTAGCCTTCTAATGGTTCTTGGGAGCAAGGCCAAATAGAAGTTAAATCTGACCTTATCTAAGCAATCTTTGAACAGTTTCTTCTTCAAATCTTTGTTTCCAATTTAGTCCTCGTGGGATCGATACCCTTGGAATACTTCTAAGGTTTTTATTACTACATGCGATAGTGTATACTTACACTAGGTTGGCTGAATTTATCTTAATCATTATCTACCATATTTTCTAACCTCCACATTTCAGCCCGATACGCATCAAGTTTTTGGCGCCGTTACCAGGGACCAAAAGTGAAACTATTTTGTTTATTGAGATTGCGATTCAATTGCGACCGCATTTTTGTCTCAAAAAGGATTTAACTTTGATTTGCAATTTTTCTCTTGCAGGTTAAGGTTAGTGCATGAACAAGGGGTGTCCACTCCTTGATATAGATCGTGAGATAAAAAGAACCTTTCGTCGTCGTCGAAAAGAGCAAAGACGAAAGAGAAGGGAACAACAAGAGTTGAGCGCACAGGAACCCCTTCCAGAACCTTCTTATATAGAAGAATTTCTGATGGACCAACCTGGAGTTGATCCTCAAGTTGACCCACAGAATCGTGGAAGGGAGCAAAATGGTGGGAGAATCCCTCCAGCACCTCTAGTTCCACTGGGGCCACCACATGAAAATCCAATTTATAATGTTGAAGATCGCAATAGAGCAATAAGGGACTATGCCTTACCCGTTTTCCAAACTTTGAATCCAGGAATTCTAGAGCCACCAATAGAAGCTCCACAATTTGAGCTGAAACCAATGATGTTTCAAATGCTCAATACTATGGGCCAGTTTTTCGGACTTCCGAGTGAAGATCCACATAAACATATCAAGTAGTTCTTGAGAATTCGTATTTCTTTTAAAGTCACAGGAGTACCTAAAGATACATTGAAACTACAGTTTTTTCCTTTTTCATTACAGTGAGAGATTCCAAAGGCTGGTCAAGAAGTGTCCTCATCATGGATTGCCTGCATGTATCATCATAGAGCATTTTTACAGTGGATTGGATCAAGCTTCAAAAGCTCTAGTCAATGCATCTGCCAATGAATCTTTCTTAAAGAAGTTTGCAAATGAAGCACATGACATATTGGACACAATTGCCACAAATAAAAGGCACCGGGGAGAGACGGAGCCGACAATTTTAAAGAATCCAGTTAAAACAGTAGAGACGGAGGCGAATTCAACCATGCAAGCCCAGATCAATGCCATCCACAAGATGATGATGGGCATGACCATGGCTAACCAAGCTAACATAGCCCCCACCAATGCTTTCTCTTCTCCCCGCTGTGATATTTCTAATGAGGAGCATGTTACTGATAACTGTCCTTTAAATCCTGCATCTGTTTTTTATGTAGCTCAGCAAGGGAATCAGAACCGATGGAATCCATACTCGGCTACATACAACCTAGGTTGGAGACAACATCCAAACTTCTCTTGGAGAGGTCAGGCCAGTACGAGTAATTCCAATACAAATCAATTTGGGAAATCTTCAACAGGATTCAATTCTCAGACTACACAGCAGCAGCCGCAGAACAACTTCCAACCGGTCCAAGTTCAGAATCAAGAGTCAAATCTAGAGGCTCTGATGAAAGAGTACATGGCAAGAAATGATGTCGCTGTCAGGAACTTGGAAGTACAAATTGGACAGATCGCTCAAGAAATAAAAAATAGACCACAAGAGACATTGCCCAGCAAGACTGAAAACCCTCACCGAGAAGGTAAGGAGCAGTGCAAGGCCGTCACCTTGAGGAATGGATTAGAATATGATGGACCAGAATACCTCGTGACTCAAGAAGTAAGGAAAATCCCAGAAAAAGCTCCAGAAGAAGTTCCAGAAAAGAAGTCAGAAGTTACCACAGAAGTTTGTCAGAATAAAGAAAATAAAGAAAAGACCAAGGAGCCAAAGCCGTGGAAGAAAAAAGTGAAAGTTCAAGTTCAGAGAAAAAGCAGGAAAATGCGACCGCAAAACCTAAAAAGTTTATTATAGATCCAGATTACAGACCACCACCTCCATATCCTCAAAGATTCAAATATGCCTCACAAGATGGACAGTTTAAAAAGTTTCTAGACATCCTGAAGCAACTCCACATCAACATCCCGTTGGTGGAAGCGCTTAAACAGATGCCAACTTACGTGAAATTCCTAATGGACATTCTGTCCAAGAAGAGAAGATCGGGAGAGTATGAAACAGTTGCACTTACCGAATGCTTTAGTGCATTGGTCAAGAACAAGATCCCTCCAGAGTTAAAGGATCCAGGAAGTTTCACCATTCCATGCTCCATTGGAGGACAGAATGTTGGTAGGGCATTATGTGATCTAGGAGCAAGTATAAATCTGATGCCATATTCCGTTTTCAAGCAGTTAGGTATAGGAGAAGCTAGACCAACAACTGTAACTCTGAAGTTAGCCGACAGGTCACTAACACAACCCATGGGCAAGATTGAGGATGTGTTAATCAAGGTTGATAAGTTCATATTCCCAACAGACTTCATCATATTAGACTGTGAAGCAGATAAAGAGGTGTCGATTATTTTAGGTCGACCATTCTTAGCAACTGGTAGGACCTTGATCGACGTTCAAAAAGGAGAGTTGACTTTGAGGGTCAATGATCAACAAGTCACCTTCAACGTCATGAACGCACTGAAATATCAAGGAGATCTTGAAGAATGTTCGGTGATTGAGGATGATTGACGAACTTTCTTTGTCTACTTTGCAGGAATTATTAAAGGGAGAGACATTGGAAGACATGCTTGAAGAGGAAGAACAAGAGGAAAAAGGTGGGAAAAAGATTGACGGGAGTAGAAGAACCAGCCACAAATGAATCTGCAGTAGTAAGGATAGAAGCGTTGAGAGATCCCTTAGAATCAAACCAGGAAGAAATCAAGCCGCTGCAACCATCTATGATCAACCCTCCAGATCTAGAACTTAAATCGCTACCGGAACATCTTAAATATAGTTTCCTTGGAGAAAACAAAACGTTACCAGTTATTATATCAGCTTATCTCACTGACAATGATGAAATATCTTTGCTGTAGGTCCTATCTAGTCACAAAAAGGCAATAGGTTGGACAATTGCAGATATTCAAGGAATCAGCCCATCATTTTGCATGCATAGAATCAACCTGGAAGAAGGAGCCAAGAATTCCATTGAAAGTCAGCGGAGACTAAATCCCATTATGAAAGAAGTTGTCAGGAAAGAGATTTTGAAATGGCTGGACGTAGGAGTTATTTATCCAATTTCAGACAGTAGTTGTAGTGGAGAATGTGAAGAACGAATTGATTCCGACAAGGACAGTCACAGGATGGCAAGTCTGCATGGACTATCACCGACTAAATAAAGTAACCAGGAAAGACCACTTCCCGTTACCATTTATAGATCAAATGTTGGAAAGACTTGCAGGGAAGGATTATTACTGCTTTTTAGATGGTTACTCAGGTTACAATCAGATAACAATAGCCCTAAAAGACTAGGAGAAGACCACGTTCACATGTCCGAACGGGACATTTGCCTTTCGAAGAATGCCATTTGGATTATGCAATGCACTAGCCACCTTTCAAAGGTGTATGATGGCAATATTCTCCGATATGGTAGAGCGAACATTAGAAGTGTTTATGGATGACTTCTCTGTCTTCTGTGAAACGTTTGCAGTGTGTTTACAGAATTTAGACCAAGTGCTTGAAAGATGTGAAGAAACAAACCTGGTATTGAACTGGGAAAAATGCCATTTCATGGTACGCGAAGGCATAGTCCTTGGACACCGAATTTCCAGAAATGGAATTGAGGTAGATGTTGTCTTCTAGAATGGGGTAAAAATAAGGTAAAAATAAGCTCTAGAATACTGTGCAAGCATTCACAATCCGCAGCAAGTGATAAGTAATTTATCGTATCCACGGGGTTTGAATAGGTCTTACTTTACCTATCTTGTGCAATTCTTTAATGGTTTCGAAAGTGGTTAAAATGATTTATTTTGATGAAATGCTAAAGCAAAAGAAATGACAGAACATAAAGTAAACAAATAAAGCAGATAGATTGGAAACAAACGTTGGTCAGGGTTTTAGTAATTGTTTTAAAAGATGTTCTAGCAATATTATTGATTAGGCAATTCTCTTGCAATCTTATTAGCAGGATCCTCCCGGAACTCTGGATTTTTTGAAATTTGTTTCAACTCCAATGACGTACTACCGATCAAGCACTAGGAAACTGGCTATCCCTAACTCAGTCACTAGCGTTCACCAATACATAATGGTCTAGTGTGATTAAATGTCACACACTTCTCAAATGATCCCTGGAAGTAAGAAGTGATATTCATACCGGCTGGCCAAGCGGGCACAAAATAGAAATAAACACAACAATTAATCAAGATGCTCAAATCAACATATATTGCATAGAAATGAAGCACGACAATTACATAATTCCTAACCAACACCTAAGTAAATTTAGTTCATAAAGTTCATCATAACACACTACAATCTGAGTATGTGCATCCATACCTACAAGAAATTACAAAAAAAGATTAATTCCCTTGATTAGATCCGTAGTTAATGGTCTTCTTGAAGTCTCCAATCTTTCCTTCTCTATTCGGCTTCCAAAGATGTCAATTGGAATATTTTTGACCTGAGTCGACTCTTCCCTTTTATAGAGTGAAGTCAAACCCTAATTAGGTCAAATTGTACACGTGGAAGACTCTCCAAGCTTCATAGATCCGAAAATAATTCAGCTAATGCCACTTCATAAAATGGATCACGCACAGCTTACGTGGCCGTTTTGCTCCCTACTTTATTGGATCACAGAATTTGCTCCCTCAAGTCGCTAAGCATTATAGTCTGCACAAAATAATTTCCAAAGCATCCATTCTTCCAAATGGGTTAAAACATATAATATTCATCTAAAAGCAACCCTATTTAACACAAATGACACACAAAACACTATAGAACTAAGACCTGAATAACTCCCTTTTGGAGAGTTATCATACCCCCAAACTTAACTATTGCCCGTCTCGAGCAATACTAACTAACCTTCCCTTGAGAATTCAAAACATTAGACAAAGTATACTCAATCAAAACAGGTAATCCAACACTACCTTCAACCTTTACCTGAGCATTCTGCAAAACCAAGCACTACTGCAGCAAAATAATTCTTCCAGCATGGACAAATAATCCCCACCTTTAGCTCAATGCTAAGAACTTGCCACAGCATAGCTCTATTATCAGACATATTTAAACGCATTTTTAAGGGGTTTATATTTTTGTTCTTCAGACTTAAATCAGCCCTACAGTCATAAGCTCTTAAACATAGGATGACCCACTTTATGGTGCAGTATACCCTTGCCTCAAACTCATCACTAACTAGGCTAAATACTCATTGCTTGCTCAAAAATCTTTAGTTATTCAATCCCTTGCTTCTCAGAATGGCAACATTTTATGATGAAGCTCACCTAAGCCCTGGGAGACAAAAAAACTGCTAGATTATCATACATCCTTCAAAACTTTTGCTCCGTGAATTTTCTCACCAAAATTTTCACAATTAATTTTCAACAATTTTTTTTTCTCATATTTCCATATTTCCTAGGTGATCTTTTGACGCAAAGACAAATTGTGGGTGTCAGAAATGTCCCTGGTTACTCAACAACCTAGAAAAACAATTATGAAGGAGAGGGATGTTCGAGCAAAACAAGTGGAGTAGCAAAAAGTCCCCCAAAATTTAATTATTCATTGTCCTCAGTGAATTATTAACAAGATAAATTATACCCCGAAACTTAAATTTTTCTATCTAAATTTTAAACTGAGCATGGGACTAGAATTAAGCTTAAGGTGGATCAAATAAGTCATCACTACCTCAGAATCTTCTTGTCGCAGCGATGACCAGGCTAGAAGAAATGCTCAATCAAAAGGTTTCTGGAGATCAGAACACCTTGATCTAATTAAGCTAACTAGTCCAAGCTTCAAAAATTCAGAAGAAAATTAGTTAAGTTAGGAATGCTCAGTACTTATAACAGAAACAACTTCGGAAATTTCATTAGCAACAATTAAAAAGATTTACATCAGCAGATAATTTTTGTGGCCTAGAAGCAGAAAAATAAAAACAAGAAAATAGAAAATAGAAACATCAAAAGAAATTGGGGTCATCAATATGCGAGCAATCAAAAAGATAAGAACAAAAATAATGCTCGCCCAAAGCCATCATATCCATCAATCCTCCTGACCCTGCTCATCTTCCTCCTCTTCCTCTATCTCTACTGGGGGCGGTGGAATCCAGGGATTAAATAGGTCATCAGGGAAAACAGGCAAGACTTGATAAGGTTTTGAAAATTTGGATTGCAAAGCCCTCCTAAGTGTGGCATCCCTCCTTTTAGCATAAGTCCAGTAGGTTTGAGCTTGCCTTTCAGCATACTCTTGCCTACTGGCCGACAGTGCCAGTTGCTCCAAAATCTGGTGGATGCCGCAAACCAGCCCACCTTGGCGTGCCTTTTGCATGCGCTGAAGCCGAGCCAAATTGGGCGTGTCTATTATCCCCTTGTCAAGTAGAAAAACATCCTCTGGACTCGTGGGCACTCCTGCCCTACTGCATAACAAGGTAATCGTGTTTGGGAAAAACAGCTTCCCGACCTTTTTACGCCGGTAATTGAAAATTTCACTCGAAATAATTTTACCCACATCGATACTCAAAGATTGTAAAATAGCAAATACCAGAAGCACTCTGTCCCGGGACACTGTCGAGTCATGGGTCGTCGGGAGTATACGCAGCTTGATGAAGCCCAACCATGTGTTAGCCTTGTTAGATCGGTATGACAACCCTAGAGGGGGGTGAATAGGGTTTAATGAAATTTTATAAACTTTTTACTACGGTAAGCCCAATTTAAACAAATAAGTGAACTTTTTATAAATAATTAATAATTAATTTTAACACCAATTGATCAACAAATTAGAAATATATTTCAAACACCATAAATAATTCAAATGTAAATATTGTTCATACGCATGAAGAACAAATATTAACAATTAATTTCATGCAAATTATGATAAAGAACATTAATTGCAAAAGTTAAATAGTAAAGGGTTAGAGAAAACAACACCGAAAATTTATAGTGGTTCGGCAAACGGCCTACTCCACTCCCCAAGCTCCTCTTGGGTATTCGATTGTTATTTATAGTGGTTCGGCAAACGGCCTACTCCACTCCCCAAGCTCCTCTTGGGTATTCGATTGAAGAACACGACTCTTTCCACGACTTAGAGTCCAACTAGTACAATGTTCTTTTTCCGGGAGCAAGAACAAACCCGATCCTTTCCACGGTTTAGGATCAAACCGTTACAACCGCTCTTTTTAGGGCTCAAGAGAAACCCTTACAAAGAATTTGGAATTTGAATACAATCTCACAAACTCTCTCAAAAGAGTAGATATACAAATTTACGCTCACAAATTTGTAAGAAAAATCTTACAAAATAAAAGTCCTCAGTGGCTAAAGAAATATGAAATTGAAAGCTCAAGAATTCTCTCAAAAATAAAATCTCTCACAATAAATAGAACAACATTAAAGTTTGAAGAGATAGAGCAATGGAAGACTTAGAGAGAAAGTGTTGTATGATTTTGTGAGAAAATGGGGGTATAAATAGGAAGAAGACGGAGTTGAAAGAAATTTGAAATTGAGTTTGATTTGGACCATTGGATTGGAGTTAAAGAAAAAAATAAAGGGTGAAGATTAAAATAAATTAAAAGTAAAAAGAAATTTAAAATAATAATATAAATAAATAATATTAATAATAATAAAATTAAAATAAAACATTTTTAAATTTTAAAACATTCAACGGTTAAAACTTAAAACATTTTATAATAATAATAATAATAATAATAATAATAATAATAATAATAATAATAATAATATATGTGTGTGAGTCTAACGGTGAAAAGAATTTTTTTAAAAAATATTATATATATATATAAATATGTGTCAAACGGGCAAAGGATTTAATGCTACTGAAATTCTGATTTTTTTTTTTAATTTTCAAACTGTTACTCACACAATTTTTTAAAAATAAAATTATATATTCATAGCGAGCATAGCTAGCTAGTTTTCCCTAATTAATTTAGCTAGTCTTTTATAATTAAATGACCAAAATTATGCATTTTTGTGTTTATTTGTAGGAATTATGTTTTGGAGATAAAATTGGGAAATTGGAGCTAATTGGATGTTCGGGATGCGAAAAGAGGCAAACGAACGAAGAGAATCGAAGTCGGAAGAGCTCAATTTAGGCCTGGCCGAAGACCAGCGTCGAGACCCTTGCTAAAGGGCATCTTGACGCTGCTATTTTCCTTCTTGAATAGGCGGCAACAGGTCACAGCGTTTCGATGCTGTGACCATAGCGTCTCGACGCTATGCGATTTGCAATTCCAGAATCGGGGATATCGCGGTAGCATCACGACGCTAACTGTGCCGAAATTTTTTCCTATTTATACTTTGCGATTAGGTCTGATTTTGGGGCTTCTTTTGGTGATTTTGGAGCCATAAAATAGAGAAAATTTGGGATGTGGAAGTGGAACCAAGTGGAGAAAAAGCGGTAATCAAAGCTTTGTTCGTGGGGATAGTGACGGGGACGTGCGGTCTCGGCCTACCTATCGTTTATTTCTCTTTTCCCTTACTTTAGTAGTTTTAATGGCTATTGCAGACTTTTGCTATACGTAACGCTTTGTATCATTAGCTAAGTTTTGAATCTTAGGGATTGATGTAGCCGTTGGGCACTTTATGGATTGAATTTATGGATTGTTGCTATTGATTTCATTTATGCAACATGTATGTTTAATGCTTTCAATTTACCGGCCATGAATTGGATGTTGATTATGTCTAAATCTAACTCGGGATAGAGGATTTAGCTTAGAACTTATTTTGCATAACGAGGATTTAGCTAGAGATCGGGAGATAATAGTTAATTCTAGAAATCGTTAAAAAGGATAACCTTAATGCATTGCATGTTTAATGAATTTAGATAGGGATATCGGGTTCATTGCATGTGGGAGAATCATGTATGCTCGGGAGAGATATGTTTGATTTTAGTATTCCAAGATTTATGAATCATAGCATGTCATTAATCCATGAATTAATCCATAGTCCCAATTGGTGAAATCAAATCCCTAAGACCGTTGTCATCATTAGATTGCACATTCTTTTTTGTTTTGTGTCAAATTTTGCATTCTTTGTCATTAAAGTGTGTTCCCTAAATAAAATTGGTCAAAAGTATTTCCGGTAATTAAATTGGCTAGAAACCCAATCCAGAGGACGACATTCGAAATCTATTTTCACTATATTATAACTTGACCCGTACACTTGCAGTAGCAATTCGTGCATCAAGTTTTTGGCGCTATTGTCGGGGATTGGCATATTTAGTCAATTTAATATCGTAGAAAAATTGTCCGGTCTTAGTTTAGGGTGTATTTTTTTTTGTTATTTTTGTTATTTTTTGTTTTTTAGGTAGATTGCATTTTTTCCTTTGTTGTTTTGTTTTACATATTTAGATTTTTCCATATTTGTTTGAATTTTCCATAGATAGAATTTTTTTTTTTAGTTTTATCCTTTTTAGATTAATTTTTCCTTGTTTGGTAGTTTCCTAATTTGTTTTTGCCATATTTGATTTTGCATTCCTTATTTGTTTATCTTTTCCTTTTTTAGATTATATTTTTCCTATTTTAGATTTAGTATTTCCTTTTCTAGTTTCTTTCCTAATTTGTTTTCTTTCATTTTCTTTTATTTTCCTTTTTAGGTTAGTTTAGTTGGTGTATGCGAAAGGTTAGGGAGTTGGCCTTAGTTCCCTTTGACCCGGAGATAGAAAGAACTTTTAATAGACTTCAAAGGGAGAACCATGCAAATCTCATCCAAATGGTCAATCCTAACCCCGAGGAGCCTAAGCCCATTACAGACGACTTTCAGCCGGTCTTTGAGGAGCAACAATCGGGGATAGTCTATGCCCCGATCAATGCTAATAATTTCGAGTTGAAAATGGGTCTCATTCAGATGGCTCGAGACTGTGCTTATAGAGGATCCAAACTCTCACCTGAAATCCTTCCTAGACATCCGTGGGACGGTAAAATTAAATGGAGTTTCTGAAGATGCCATTCGTTTACGTTTATTTCCTTTTTCTTTTCAGGATAAAGCGAGGAACTGGTTACAATCGATTCCACCTGGGAGCATTACCACTTGGGATGCTTTGGTCCAGGTGTTTTTAAAGAAATTATTCCCTCCTGCCAAGATGGTCAAGCTAAGGACCAAAATTTGGACATTCCAGCAACAATTTGATGAGCAACTCTTCGAGACGTAAGAGCGATTTAAAGAGCTACTGAGGTAGTGCCTGCAGCATGGCTATCCCGACTGGCTTCAGGTTCAATTATTTTATAATGGCTTAACTCCTAGTACAAAAACTATTGTTGATGCAGCTGCAGGTGGGACTCTGTTGTCCAAAACCATTCAGAATGCTAGGACTTTGCTGGAGGAAATGGCCACCAATAGCTATCAGTGGCCATCTGAGCGGTCGGGACCGAAAAAGATTGCTGCTGGAGTGTTCGAGATTGACAACGTAAGTGCACTTCAGGCCCAGATGTCTTCTCTTGCTAATGCTTTTCTGAAATTTTCAGGTATAGGGAGTGCTCAATCGATCGAGTCTGCAGCTGCCCTTGAATCCCAGACTCAGGAGGAAAATCTAGAGCAGGTTCAGTATGTCTCTAATTTTAATTCTAGGGGGTACAATAATAATTCTACACCTACACATTATCACCCTAGCAATAGAAATCATGAGAATTTTTCCTATGCAAATAATAAAAATGTATTAAATCCTCCTAACTCTACTCCTCAAAGTCAAGAAAGTAAAAAATCTTTAGAGGATCTTGTTGGAACTTTTATTGCAGAATCAAGGAACAGGTCAAATAAGCTCGAGGAGGTCGTGATTGCCATAAACACCACTGTCAATGGTCATTCTACAGCCATCAAGAACATAGAGACCCAGCTGGGACAATTGGTAAGTGTTGTCAACACCATGAATAAAGGGAAAGCCCCAGCTGATCAGGAGAAATCTCCATTGGAGTACTGCAAGGCCGTCACTGTGCATCACGAGGAGGAATTGCACATAGCTGAGGAAGAGGAGACTACTGAATAAGAGGAACTCACTAGAGAAGCTGAGGAGGGCACCACTTCAAACGAAGCTGAAAAGCTTATACCTGAGCCCTCTATCCCTACTCCTACTGCTTTAGTTCCTAAGTCAAAGGATAGGAAAAAGAAAAATTCTAAGGCTCAGTCTAATAAGTTTCTTGATGCTTTTACATGTTTGACTGTTAATATTCCTTTTTCAGATGCCCTGGAGCAGATGCCTCATTACAAGAAGTTCATGAAGGAATGGCTCAACAAAAAAGAAGAAGGAAAAGCAGATGGAGACCGTGTACCTCGCATCAACTTGCAGTGCTCGCCTTCAACAGAAAGTACCTGACAAACTGGCTGATCCAAGGAGTTTTACTATTCCTTGTAATTTTGGTACTTACTCTTGTAGAGCATTGTGTGATCTAGGTGCTAGCATAAATATCATTTCTTTATCTTTATGCAAGAAATTGAATATAGGAGAAATAAAATCTACTTCTGTTAGGCTCTAGTTGGCTGACTAGTATGTGGTTAGTCCATATGGGGTTGTTGAGAATGTATTGATTAAAGTAGGTAAATTTCTCCTTTCTGTTGATTTCTTTGTGATGGACATTAAAGAAAATCCTGTTATGCCTATTATATTAGGGAGACCATTCCTTGCTACAGGGAGAGCGATAATTGACATTGAGCGCAGGGAGCTTATCATTCGGGTCCAACATGAGAAGGAGATTCTGAAGGCATTTGAGGATCCTCAAAGCACATCTGAGACATTTGTTGTTGGCTATAGGAAAGGTGCTAGGAAGAGCACGATTGATGGAACGCCTGACATTAGACCACCTTGATGCCTATTCGGTCAACATGTCGAGCTATTGATGTTAAACAAACGCTTATGGGAGGCAACCCAAGTAAGTCCAGTTGTGTTTTTCTTTTTGCTTTTGATTTATTGTTTATTTTTGTTTTGTAGGTCTTGGTTCCAGTTTCTTCTTTGTTTGCATGCTTCCATAAAGTGGTCATCGTCATTCCAGGGCAGTATTGTTCACTCCTTCCACTCTTTTATTGTTCTCATACTTGGTTATGCCTTATTTTCTTCATACATTAAGGACAATGCATGTTTTAAGTTTGGGGGTGGAATATCATGTTTGTGGAGCCCTTGAGCATCTGAGTTTGGGCTATAGTTTTGAGCTTTCTTTGAATTGAGCATATGGTTGTTTTCTGGATGTTATTTTTGCATGACTATGATTTCCTAGGATAGGCTTTCTTGTCAATTTTCAAGCTTTCGATGAGTTGTAAGCATGAGTGCCCAAAAAGGGAGACTTTTTAAAAATTTTCTAGGAGATTTCTTGCATGAGTAGAGTATTTTTCTTGGCTGGATTTGGATTTGAATGCTTAGGAGCGAATTATTAGGTTCATATACTTGTTGTCACCTCGATAGGTGTAGGGAAGAGCTAAAGAGTTAATTTTTTGCAAATTAGCATGTTTAATCTTGCCTAGGAGGAAAGAAAAGAATATATGCTTATCATGTTCATAAAGAAAAAGCATGCTTGTTGTTACAATTTGAAAGAAAAAAAAAAAGTCATGACTTATGCGCGCAATGCAATGTTTAATAAAGTTTAGGCAAAAAGAGCTATCCCTGTTGTGAACAGTTAGGCCAACCAAAGAGTAAAACTCGGGTTATGGGTCCCTGCAATGGGTGTGTGAAAGCTAGTGCCACATATAAATGCTTGTTGTAATTTTCAATTATAAGCACCGAAGTATGGATGAAAACAAACTAATTTGTTCCATTGACTCGTTAGTGAATCCTTAGTGTTAGTGTAGAGGGAAGATGAGTTGAGAGTTTAGTAATCCAATCCCGGGCTAGTAGAGTCTAATCTAGTTAAGTTAGATCTCGCTTGTGCAAGTTAATTTTGGAAAATTTTTTATTTGTCTCCCTCATTGGTCATTATGTGCATGTCTCTTGATTGCTTGATTTTTGACTTTTGAGCCTTGAGGATTGAGTCATGTTTGTTGCATCCATTCTTCAACTGTATGCTTGATTTTTAGTTTGCTCGAGGACTAGCAAAAGCTTAAGGTTGGGGGTGTTTGATAGCGAGCAAAGCTAGCTATTTTTCCCTAATTAATTTAGCTAGTCTTTTATAATTAAATGGCCAAAATTATGCATTTTTGTGTTTATTTGTAGGAATTATGTTTTGGAGATAAAATCGGGAAATTGGAGCTAATTGGATGTTCGGGATGCGAAAAGAGGCAAAGGAACGATGAGAGTCGAAGTCGGAATAGCTCAATTTAGGCCTGGCTGAAGACCAGCGTCGAAACCCTTGCTAAAGGGCTTCTCGACGCTGCTATTTTCCTTCTTGAATAGGCGGCAACAGGTCACAACGTCTCGACGCTGTGAGATTTTCAATTCTAGAATATGTGATATCGCGGTAACGTCGCAACGCTACCCTTATAGCGTCGCAACGCTGTGCTGAAAATTTTCCCTATTTATACTTTGCGATTAGGTCTGATTTTGGGGCTTCTTTTGGTGATTTTGGAGCCGTAAAACAGAGAAAATTGGGGCTGTGGAAGTGGAACCAAGTGGAGAAAAAGCGGGAATCAAAGCTTCGTTCGTGGGGATCGTAACAGGGACGTGCGGTCTCGGCCTACCTAGCGTTTATTTCTCTTTTCCACTACTTTAGTAGTTTTAATGGCTATTGTAGACTTTTGCTATATCGTAACACTTTGTATGATTAGCTAAGTTTCGAATCTTAGGGATTGATATAGCTGTTGGGCACTTTATGGACTGTTGCTATTGATTTCATTTATGCATCATGTATGTTTAATGCTTTCAATTTACCGGCCATGAATTGGATGTTGATTGTGTCTAAATCTAACTCGGGAGAGAGGATTTAGCTTAGAACTCATTATGCATAACTAGGATTTAGCTAGAGATCGGGAGATAATAGTTAATTCTAGAAATCGTTAAGAAGGATAACCTTAATGCCTTGCATGTTTAATGAATGTAGATAGAGATATCGAGTTCATTGCATGTGGGAGAATCATGTATGCTCGGGAGAGATATGTGTGATTTTAGTATTCCAAGATTTATGAATCATAGCATGTCATTAATCCATAGTCCCAATTGGTAAAATCAAATCCCTAAGACTGTTGTCATCATTAGATTGTTACATTCTTTTAGTTTTGTGTCAAATTTTGCATTCTTTGTCATTAAAGTGTGTTCCCTAAATAAAATTGGTCAAAAGTATTTCTAGTAATTAAATTGGCTAGAAACCCAATCCAGAGGACGACATTCGAAATCTATTTTCACTATATTATAACTTGACCCGTACACTTGCAGTAGCAATTCGTGCATCATATATATATATATAATATAGATATTTAAATAACCAAAAATTTCCATGTGTTGCTCATGATGCTGACTCAGCCGCCACGTCATCGCCACCGGTATTTTTCGTTAAGCTTGTTTCGGCTATAATTTCTTCATTTTAAATTTGATTTGAGTGATTCAAGAGGCGTTGGAATCGTTTTTCCGAACTCTACGCTATGGGCACATTAAAACATTAAAATTTTCAGTAATTAAAAATTGGGTTTGTTATCATCAAAACATTGATTAATTAATTAATTTGAGATTAAGGACAAAAAAAGCCAAAAATCTCTCCCTTTTTGATGATGACAAACCATTCAAGAAAAATAGCTTGAAATACATGTAAACCATATGTAGCACATAATAAAATTCAACATATCACCATAAAGATCATTCTTGAAATTCACTCAAAAATAAATTTTCCCCCTAACTAATACAATCAAAATCATAACAAATTTATAGCATATTTTTCTTAAACTTCTCCCCCTTTGGAATCATCAAAAAGAATAATTAAGAAAAATTTAGAACTACATAAATGATTCCCTTAAAAACATGAACATAAATTTAGAGCAACTCCGCCTAAGAATATTTACACATGCTTTTCATATCTCCCCTTATCAATATGCCTTCTAAAAACTTTAACAAAAAAATCAAGAAGCATCAATTATAAGAAATTCTAAAATAAAATTTTACTTCAAAGATTACTTACTCCCCCTAAATAGATAAACAATATGCATATAAGACGGGTAAATTTCCGAACATACCTCGATAAGCTTTAACAACAATAAGTTTTATCTTCTTCATCTTCTAGTCAAGTTTAGTGGATGTACTCATAGAAGTTTTTGCAAAATTACCATCAATGAACTTGTATTTGAGTAACTGCTCTCAACATATTCACTTCAAACTTAGTAAGCATATACTTAGAAAATACTTTAGTTATACTTTTCACATAAAGAGAAATAAAAATAAATATTATGAAAATCATATAAATAGTACAACTCCCTCTAAAAACATGCATTCTCTTATTTTTAAAAAAATCAATAAATATCAAGGAGATGAAGCAACACAAGGAAAATCGTCCAAACAATTTTGCACAAGATAAAAAATATCATGTTAGATCAATCTATTTCAAGCACATCATCAATAAATTTCACAAAATTTTCATTAGAGAAAATATGGCATAAGTGAAGTGAAATTCCAAATAGAAATTTAATTCTCATGGATATGCACATAAACAAATTTTCATACGCACAAAGGTTACATTAAGCAAATTAATCTTAAAAGAATCAACTTGCCAACTTATCAAATCCAAGCAACATTTAAAACATCATCATGATACCAAAATATGAAATGTTATAAAACAAAGCATATCATCACATAGGCCACTTGAAAAGAATTTATCAAATAAACATATATGCAAATAACACCATAAAAAGATTAACTAAATAAACACTAATACCAATTGTTTTTTATCACGATCTATGTCATAAAAAAAATATATCTATCAAATATGGAAAACAAAATCACGAAAATTAAGTAAGCACTTTTGAACAACATGCTAACAAAATTTTAGAGTATAAATCAATTTCATAAAAACTCCCCCTATGAAAATGAATTCAACAACTATTTTCAAACAAAATTTAAAGACAATCAAATTAAAAAAAAAAAAAAAAAAAATAGCACAATTTTGAAATTAATTTCCATAGAAAACATATAGTTCATGGCCAAAAAGTATTCAATCAAAGTATTCGAAAACAACATACATCCATCAATAACAATAATTCATATTTTCAATTCCTGTAATATCAAATTTTAATACTTGGATAAATCAATGATCAATCAATTGGATAAATATCAACATTAAAAACCGATAATCTAATATCATGCAAAATATGCCAAAATATATATTCAATAATTTCTCATGGCATATAATCCAAATTTAAATAAAAAAACAATAAAGATTATGAATAAATCTCAAGAACATTCTACCACAAATTTTCAAGAGCATTAATCCACTAATCCATAAATAATCAAGCAAATGCACATAAATGCCAAAAGTATTCTCAAGTATCTCATGGACATTTAATCTAATCAACACAATTCAAGAAACCGATATTTCATATTCTCTAACCCATCAAGAAGATATAATTTCCATATCAATAAAATAATAAACTATCAAGAAAATACAAAATTACCGAAAAAGTCATTTTTCTTGATGTGTTCAAGCAAGCCACTAAGTTGCTTCAATGAAACTTATTTCCAACTTATAAGACCAAAGAAACCACTTGCTTATTGAAATCACACCTACAACGACAAAGCTCAACCAAAAGATCTTGGTACCCATTTCTTGGGTCCTTCATTGTTAGTGAGCATTGATTTTGGAACCCATTTCAAATTTGTTCCAACACTTTTAGCATTCATTTTTGGCAAATAACAAATATCAAATTTATTATCAATTTTGCCACAATTTTTAGACAAGAATTTCTTCTTAGTAATTTGATTTTGCACAATATTTTTCTTCAAGAAATTCTTCCTTGGAGCATTTTTTAATTTAAAACAATTTGGTCTAATATGACCTTTAACTCCACAAAAATGACATGTAGGTACAAATGTAGACTTTACATTCATATCTCTAACCTTTCCATGCCTATGTACAAACTTAGTACTATGCACACATTTAGATTTTGCATGAACATGCTTAGGCACTAATTTAGCATTATGCAAAAATTTAGTTCTAGCATAAGCATGTTTAGGCACAATATTCAATTTTACATGCATATTTCTATCATTTCCACGCTTATTCACAAATTTCTCATTATGGGCCAATTTTGAGCTAGCATGAAATTGTCTAGGTACAAATTTTGAATTTCCATGTATAATTATAACATTTTCATGCTTTGGCACAAATTTATTTTTAACAAAATTAGGCACATTGTGCAAAAAATCTTTAGGCATAGAATGAGTAGTTTGAGCATATTTCAATTTAAAACATTTAGGTCTAATGTGACCTGAAAATACCACAATGATGACATATGGGTACAAAATTAGCTTTAGCATTCTTAGATACAATATTAGGCATATTAAGCTTAGGCACAATAGGAGATGCTTTAACAAATATAGTTTTAGAAGTTGAAGGAGTAGAGCATTCATCAATATAGCCTAAACCTCTTTTATCTCTATAAGGCTTTCCTACTTCTATTATTTTGTCTAATTTCTGAGCCCCTATGGTCAACTTTTTAATGGTATCTTTTGCAATTTCAAGCTCTTTACTAGCAAACATTTCTTTTTCTTTAAGCATATGCAAAAGATTATTTTTCTCATAATTATCACATTCAAGAAATTTAATTTTGTCAATAAAGGAAATTTTCTCTTTTTCTAAAGATGTTATTGCTAGTTTCCAAAATAGCAATTTCATTTTTTAAACTAGAAATTTTATCTTTTAATTCCAAAGAAAAAGATTCAATTTTCTCATTCTCTTTTCTCAATTCATTCAATTCAATTTTTAATTCACATAAAAAAGATTTGAGGTCCCCATTTTCTTTTTTCAAGAAATTTATTTCTATTAATCAAAGTATTCTTTTCATCACAACAATCATCAACTTTCTCATGCAACAATATATCATTAGCTCTATTTTTCAAACAATCATTTTCATCTATCAAAGATTTATTTTCAATGGACAATGCATTATACTTCTTTGATAGAATAACATATTTCTAACCTTTTCTAAATCATGTTGCATACTTTCAAAAGCATCATATAGTTCATCATATGAAGGGGATTTTTGATTTACCTCATCCTCATCGGTTTCGACATCGCTCCCATCATTCGAATGAGCCATCAAGCATAAAGAGGATCCATCACATTTTTCTTTTTCTACTCCATGAATTTTTTCTTGATTTTGAGAATTGTAATTCTCCTTCACATCAAATAAATCATTAGAAGTACAATGAGAATTTTTTACACTATAAACATCATCAAGAAATTTCCAAATATCATATGCATATGTAAAATGTGAAATTTTATCACATATATTTTTATCCAAAGCACAACATATGATATTTATAGCTCGAGCATTTAAAGAAAGCATTTCATCATTCAATTTTGATTTTGATAAATCATTTTCACAAACATACCAAATATCAAAATCAATAGCAAGCAAAAACGTTTTCATTCTGTGGCTCCAAACATCATACTTTTTACCATCAAACAATGGAGGTTTATCAATACAATAACTTTCCATAAAATCTAAAGTTGTCATAGCTCTAGCAATTAAGCTTATCAAGAAAAAAAAATATTTCAAGAAGAGCAACCCTCTCTGATACCAATTGTTGGATCAGTATGACAACCCTAGAGGGGGGTAAATAGGGTTTAATGAAATTTTATAAAATTTTTATTACGGTGGGCCCAATTTAAACAAATAAGTGAACTTTTTATAAATAATTAATTTTAACACAAATTGATCAACAAATTAGAAATATATTTCAAAGACCATAAATAATTCAAATGTAAATATTGTTCATAAGCATGAAGAACAAATATTAACAATTAATTTCATACAATTTATGATAAAGAGCATTAATTGCAAAAGTTAAATAGTAAAGGGTTAGAGAAAATAACAACGAAAATTTATAGTGGTTCGGCAAACGGCCTACTCCACTCCCCAAGCTCCTCTTGGGTATTCGATTGAAGAACACGACTTATAGTCCAACTGGTACAATGTTCTTTTTCCAGGAGCAAGAACAAACCTGATCCTTTCCACGGTTTAGGATCAAACCGTTACAACCGCTCTTTTTAGGTCTCAAGAGAAACCCTTACAAAGAATTTGGAATTTGAATACAATCTCACAAACTCTCTCAAACGAGTAGATATACAAATTTACGCTCACAAATTTGTAAGAAAAAAATTACAAAATAAAAGCCCTCAGTGGCTAAAGAAAGATGAAATTGAAAGCTCAAGAATTCTCTAAAAAATAAAATCTCACACAATAAATAGAACAACATTAAAGTTTGAAGAGATAGAGCAATGGAAGAATTAGAGAGAAAGTGTTGTATGATTTTGTGAGAGAATGAGGGTATAAATAGGAAGAAGATGAAGTTGAAAGAAATTTGAAATTGAGTTTGATTTGGACCATTGGATTGTAGTTAAAGAAAAAATAAAGGGTGAAGATTAAAATAAATTAAAAGTAAAAAGAAATTTAAAATAATAATATAAATAAATAATATTAGTAATAATAAAATTAAAATAAAACATTTTTAAATTTTAAAACATTCAACGGTTAAAACTTAAAACATTTTATAATAATAATAATAATAATAATAATAATAATAATAATAAATATATATATTTGTGTGTGAGTCTAACGGTTAAAAGAATTTTTTAAAAAATATTTTATAGATATATAAATATGTGTCAAACGGGCAAAGCATTTAATGCTACTGAAATTCTGATTTTTTTTTTTTTAATTTTCAAACCGTTACTCACACAATTTTTTTTAAAATAAAATTATATATATAAATAACCAAAAATGTCCATGAGTTGCTCTCCCATCCTTCCACGTGTCAGCTTCGGATTGGTCCATGATGCTGACTCAGCCGCCACGTCATCACGACCAGTATTTTTCGTTAAGCTTGTTTCAACTATAATTTCTTCATTTTAACTTTGATTTGAGTGATTCAAGAGGCGTTGGAATCGTTGTTCCGAACTCTACGCTATGGACACATTAAAATATTAAAATATTCAGTACTTAAAAATTGGGCTTGTTATCATCAAAACATTGATTAATTAATTAATTAAAATTAATTAATTTGAGATTAAGGGCCAAAAAGCCAACAAGCCTCACTCTTCAAATAAGCCGCTTGGAATGTACGCTTCTCTGTTTTCGACAACCTCCATTGGGCCCCTTCAATGCCAACCTCCCTAACAGCCGCGTTCAGTTGATCATTAGATGGTGCCACCACCATCATATTAAATCAAGCATGAAGAAAATTTTGGAGGTTGAAGAGAGAGTTGATTGCTCCTGGGCTCCAATCGACAACCACCCCTCGGACCATGACTTGGAATCCTTCTTGATCATCTATGTTCGCGTAAAATTCACGAACAATGTTTGAATTTAGTGGATCTGGTTTCGCACAGAATTAACTCCACCCATGATTTGCTATTCCAGCCCTCAAGAAATGCGGTAAATATTCACCGAAACCTCTTTCAAATAGGAAATCCCTTTTCAGCATCTCCTTGTATTTTGCTCTGGCAAGTTCATTGACGAAGCGAATAAATGGCATTCCTGCTTCTTCCTCTTCTGCTTCGTTCGTTGCTTCGGTAACTCCCTTGCCCTTGTCTTCTTGATGCTTCGTCAAAGTTTCTTCCTCTGCCTTCTTTTCTGTTTCTTCTCTTTCCTGGTCCTCTGCCCCCTTTTTCTCTTGCTCTTCTTTCTTAGAGTTTTCTTTCTCAAATTCTGTTTTCGACGGCGACGACGTGGAATTTCCGGCACAACTTCTGCAGCCTGAACCTGCTGCTCTTGGGTTCCCTGATCATTTCCTTGCTCTTGCACTTCTTCCGCTTGCTTCTCTTGCACTTCTTGCGGATTTTCTACTATTGGATCACTCTGTTCAGCATCTTTCTTTTCCTCAGGTTCCTTTGGTTGTTCTTCTTCAACCGCGTCATCAGCAATGTCCTCAATTACCTTTCTCACTACTTCCGTAACCTCAACTCTCTGTTGTCTCCTTCGTCTCTTAGCCTCTCTTTCTTCCGATGTCTTCCTTCTCTTTGCTTTTGTTTTCGGTGCCTCAGGGGTAATGGGCACTTCTTCATCCTCAGTATCTCTTTTTTTCCTCCCTCTTGTTTTAGCCATTTCAGACTTGGAAAATTTTACAGTAGTCGGAAACAAGGGGAAAATAAAAACAAAAAAGAATGAAGGCAAGAAGATGAAGTGAAACGAAACTTACCAAGGGTCTTGAATAAATAGGGCTTCAGCATATTAAATCGTAACCGAAAGATTCTACCCCTACTTAAACAAAAATTACCGTTTTAATTTGTATGTAATCATAATTAAATTTACAAAATGGTAAAATTTTGCCCCGTGGTAAATCTTCCATGCACTTGCTAACGGATAGATCATTGGATCAACACTGCGTGACACGTGGAAGCGCCAGATGCTTCATGCGGTTTACCTGTCCACGGAAAAATTAAATTCCAAACGGTAAAATATTTAATTCACAACCAATTTCCTTTATAATCAGACGATATATTTGATCCTTCCAACAGATTGCAAAAACAAACTGATCATCAAAAGATTTTCTTCTAGAAGAATCTTTGATACGGAAAACTCCAATTCAAATTTAAACTGCCAAAATCAAATCTCTTCTTTTTATCTTTAGTCGAATAAATTAAGAAATATATTATTAAAACCTAATCTAAACATAAATTTAAGGGAAAATACAATTTTAGTCCCTGAGGTTTGGGTTAAGTTACAATTTGGTCCTTGAGTTTTCAAACTCAACAATTTAGTCCCTGAGGTTTGGATTTCGTTACACTCTTGGTCCCTCTGTCAAATTTTCTGTTAAGCTCTAGCGGAATGCTGACATGGCATCTAATTTTATTAAAAAATATATTTTTTGATTTTTAAAAATAAAAAATATATTAAAATAATTAAAATATATTATTTTTGAATATTTTAAGTTCCTCTCTCCTCCTCATCTTCTTCCTCATCCCAACCACCCTTCTGCTTCCTTCAACCCAACCACCACCACATATCACCGACGACCGACAGCCGACAGCCGCTGGATAACTTTTTTTTTTCTCACCTCTTCTTCTTCCTTTCTTCTCTTCTTCTCTTTTCATTTTCTTTCTTTTTTTTTTTTAAGAAAAAAGGGGAAACGGGGAGGATGACTCCCGTTTCAGATCTGTCTCTTTCCCTTAGCGCCGCCGTCCTATCCACATCTCTCTCTTCGTTTTCGCCGAAAACCCAGCCGCCACCGTTCCTCGCTTCGCCCATCACCATCGGTTCTCTTCCTCCCTCTTGTTCGGCAACAAGAAACAAGAAACCCACATCTTGCTGGTTTTCGACAACAAGAAACCCAATCTGAAGCTCGAACAGCTCGAAATGGTGATGGGTCTGTCCGAAGAAGACGGAATTTCTCACCTCTCTGCGAACACTGTCCATTACAATCCCTTCGATGTGTCTTCCTGGGTTCAAAGCATGCTCGCTGAACTCAACAGCCCTTCAATCCCAACGAATCGACGACCCTGTTCTCGCCATAGCCGAATCGACTTCCTCCTCTGTCGCCGCCTTCGCCGCGACTCCGAGTACAATCTCCGAGCGATTTCGGGCGTTGCTGCTTACCCCCAGAGCGATTCCGAGTACGATCTCCGACCCTGCTCATTCTCCATTCCCCCATCTCCTTCTTCTTCTTCAGTACAAACCCATCATCGGAGAAGCCCATATCTGCTATCGTGAAGGACTCGAAACCCAGATCCGGAACGAGCCCATTGTCGGTGAGGTCCTCCTCTGTTTTTCGGCCGCAAATGGAAGAAGAGTAGAAGAAATAAAAAAAAAGAAGAAAGAAAGAGGAAAAAAAATTTCGGCGACGGCGACGGCCGGCCGGCGGTGGCGGCGGTGGTCGGCGGGAGGTGGCCGCCGATGATTGTGGATGGTGGCTGGCTAAGAAAGGAGATTGGTGATCATAGCCAAGGTTTAAAATGTCGATGTCGATGGAAATGTCGAGGTCCTGATTTTATGGAAATATCGATGTCGATGGAAATGTCGATGGAAATTCCGGGAAGATTTACGGAAATCATGGAAATTGATGGAAATTGTTTGAATTAGTCCATGAAACTTTGTTTGTGGCTTAATTAGGATATAATTGACAATTTTTTATCATCATATCTAAAAAGTAGAACAATATTTGGATGAAAATGTTGATTAAAATGTCGATACGTGCAGAAAGATTTGTAAATTATTAAATGAGACTTTAATTTGAAAATTAAAATAGATATGAAATATTGATAGATGAAAAATAAAAAAAATAACACTAATAAAGTAAAAAAATAACACTAATAAACTAATATGTAAAGAAAGATGTAACCTTTTAAAATTAAACTTCTTAACTTAAAGAAAGAAATTAGTAATTGAGACAAGTGAGATAATTTGGGAGAATTAGGAGATTTAAGAGAATTTGGAAAAATTGAGAGAATTTGAGAGAATTGAGAGAGTTTGGGAGAGAGTTTGAAAAATTGAGGTGTGAAGAAATTGAGATGAAGTTGGGGTATTTATAGGTGGTAAAAATAATAAAATAATAAAAATGTAAAATTAAAATAAATAATTAAAAATAATTTTTGTGGTAAAAAATGAATTTTGGAATTTGTAATATTCTGATGGGATTGATTTGAGAATTGATAAATGAAAATATAAAAGAAAATGATAAAAAAAAAGGTAAAAAAACATGAATTCAAATAAAAATAATAATAAAAGAAAGAAATAGACTATAAAAACATAAAAAAAAATAAAAAGAAGGTCATAATATCAACTTTTCAGAAGAATCCATCCAAAGTCCAAAAAGTGATCACGGGCTGGCTTTAAATAAAAATTAAAAAAAAAAAAAAAAAAAAAGGAAATTGGGTGGAAATGTCGACATGTCGTCGACATTTCCATGGAAATGTCGACATGTCGTCGACATGGGGGGAAGATGGAAACTTCCCCCCCACGGAAATGTCGACACTGTCGACATACCGACATTTCCATGGAAATGTCGGTATGTCGACGGAAATTTGATACACTGATCATAGCTTGTTGAAGAAGAAGAAGAAAGAAAAAACAAACAAAAATATATTAAAAAAATGAATATCTTTATTGTTTTTATTTTAAAAAATAAAAAATAATTTTTTATTAAAAAGAATACTGCCACGTCAGTATTCTGTTAACATTTAACCGCAAAATGGACGACAGGGACCAAATTTCTCCTTATCTCAAACCTCAGGGGTAAAATTGTTGAGTTTGAAAACTCAGGGACCAAAGTGTAACTTAACTCAAACCTGAGGGACCAAAAGTGTATTTTTTCCTAAATTTAAATAACAAAAATACAAATTAAAATTAAATCTAATCTAATCCGATTAATTCAAAAATTAAATCGGCCAAATTAAACACACCAAAATTAATATCTACAAAAATTTAAAAATACCAACGAATTAAAATAAATCAGATGAAATTCAAACAAAGCAAATCTAATTCAAAATAATTCAAATTATATTCAAATGAAATGAGTGAAAAATAAAATCGCAACAAACACTAGGAGCTAAAAATATTGCAATATGAAATGCTCCCGCAAAATTCTCGCTCGCTCATTCATCAACAAATTTTAGGGAAGGATATTTCGCACGAAATTCCTCTCCCCAATAATGTTTCACTCGTTGTCCATTAACCTTGAATACTCACCCATCTTTTTCATCTCTCAAAGTAATTGCTCCATGAGGAAAAACTTCAATCACAACGAATGGTCCAGACCATTTAGATTTTAATTTTCCAGGAAACAATTTCAATTTGGAGTTATAAAGCAGGACTTTCTGTCCCTTATCAAATTCTTTAGGCTTTATTTTCTCATCATGCCACAACTTAGTCTTTTCTTTATACATTTTCGCATTTTCATAAGAAAACTGACGAAACTCTTCTAATTCATTGAGCTGCAGCATTCTTATTGCACCTGCACGACTCAAATCAAAATTCAATTTTTTCAAAGCCCAAAACGTTTTATGCTCAAGCTCTAACGGTAAATGGCAAGCTTTTCCATATACTAACCTGTAGGGAGACATACCTAGAGGAGTCTTATAGGCTGTCCTATAAGCCCAAAGAGCCTCATCTAACCGAAAAGACCAATCTTTCCTAGATGGATGGACTACTTTCTCTAAAATAGATTTAATTTCCCTATTACTGACTTCAGCTTGACCATTTGCTTGTGGGTGATAGGGGGTAGCTATCCTATGCTTAATTCCTTACTTAGCTAAAAACTTAGTTAAAACATTATTTACAAAGTGTGTACCCTCATCACTCACTAAAGCTCTAGGTGTCCCAAACCGCGCAAAAATGTGCAATTAGCGAAACCTTGACATTGTCTTGGCATCATTCTGATGGCATGCAATGGCCTTCACCCACTTGGACACGTAATCAACTGCCAATAAGATAAAAACATTACCGTTAGAAGGGGGAAATGGCCCCATAAAATCAATACCCCATACATCGAATAATTATAATTCCAAAATATAAGTAAGAGGCATTTCATCTCGAGGTCCTAAATTTCCTCTCCTTTGGCAAGCATCACATTGCTTGTAGAACCAATGGGCATCCTTAAATAAGGAAGGCCAGAAGAATCCACATTGCAAAGTCCTCATAGCTGTCCTCTGACCGTTGAAATGACCTCCATACGGCGAAGAGTGACATTGCTTCATCACCTGAAACACATCTACGAATAATACTATCAGAGCATTGCTTATACATAAATGGCTCATCCCAATAAAAAAGTTTTGCATCATGCTTAAACTTTTTCATCTGCCTCCAATCCATGTCAATAGGAGTAACTCCTTTTACCAGAAAGTTAGCAATATCAGCATACCAAGGGATATCCTATACTACCTTTACCTTAACTGCAAAGAGCTGCTCATCTGGAAAGGAATCGGAGATGACAGATTGCTCCAGCAAAGATGATGTTGGATCAAGACGAGACAAATGATCTGTAATAACATTCTCTGATCCCTTCTTGTCTTTTATCTCCAAGTCGAATTCCTGCAACAACAAAACCCAACGAATCAGTCTAGGTTTTGCATCCTTTTTGGCCATTAAGTACCTTATTGCTGCATGATCTGTGAAAACCGTGACTTAGGTTCCAACCAAATATGGGCGGAATTTCTCAAAGGCAAACACAACTGCTAACAACTCCTTTTTAGTAGTTGTATAGTTTATTTGTGCCTCATTCAAAACCCTGCTTGCATAATTGATAGGATGGATAAATTTGCTCTACTTTTGCCCCAGCATTGCACCTACTGCAACATCACTCGCATCACACATTACCTCAAATGGGAAACTCGAGTTAGGCGCACAAAGAATGGGGGCTGAGATTAAAGTAGCCTTTAAAGTCTCAAAAACCTTCCTACAATCTACATTAAAGTAAAAAACACTATCAGCACACAATAAGTTACAAAGAGTTTTACTAATTTTGGAAAAATCCTTTATGAACCTTCTATAAAATCCACCATGTCCTAAAAAACTCTGAATCCCTTTAACTATTCAGTGGTTCTAATCTTTCAATAACCTTTATTTTTGCTCGATCAACTTCTAGACCTTTCTTTGAAATCTTATGACCTAACACTATGCCCTCCTTCACCATGAAGTGACATTTCTCCCAATTAAGAACTAGATGGGTATCCTCACATCTCTTTAACACCTTACCTAAATTATTCAAACAATGCTGAAAAGACCCTCCAAAAACTGAAAAATCGTCCATAAATACCTCAACAGTGGACTCAATCATATCAGAAAAAATTGCTAACATACACCGCTGAAATGTTGCTGGAGCATTACAAAGGCCAAAAGGCATTCGCCTAAAGGCAAACGTCCCATAAGGGCAGGTGAAAGTGGTTTTTTCCTGATCCTCAAGAGCAATGGTAATATGGTTATACCCAGAGTAACCATCTAAGAAACAGTAGTAGGCCTGACAAGCCAATCTATCCAACATCTGGTCAATAAATGGTAGAGGGAAGTGGTCCTTACGGGTGACTTTGTTAAGCCTCCTGTAATCCATGCAAACCCTCCAGCCAGTTACTGTTCTGGTTGGGATCAACTCATTGTCTTTATTAGTCACTACTGTAACACCTCCTTTCTTAGGAACACATTGGACAGGGCTTACCCAATTGCTATCTGCAATTGGATAGATAATCCCCGCATCCAACCATTTAATCACCTCCTTCTTAACAACCTCTTTCATTGCAGGGTTAAGCCTTCTCTGTTGCTCAATACTTCTAAAGGATCCCTCCTCTAGAGTGATTTTATGCATACAGAAAGATGGGTTAATTCCCTGAATGTCAGCCAATGTCCAACCTATTGCTTTGCTATATTGCTGCAGCAACTTAATTAAAGCCTCTTCATCCTCTGACATTAAATCTAATGCAACAATAATGGGCAACGTCTCACCCTCCCCAAGATACACATACTTTAGATGATCCGGCAAGGGTTTCAAATCTAAAGTGGGTGCCTCAATTAGGGATGACTTAATAGGAGGAGCCTTCCTTTCATCCAAATCTAAAGACTCAAAAACATCCTTACACCTAGAAACTTCTTTTTCATTTTTTCTTTCTAAAGAACAAACTTCTAAATCCTCTACACTAATCTCTCCATGATCTTCCAAATGATTGTTTGTCAAATCCTCCATTGCTGTCTCAACAATTGTGTTCTCCAGAATCCTAATGAAAGAACAATCTTCCACTTCGTCTGGATACTTCATGGCCTTAAAAACTTTAAACTTCACTTTCTCATCATAAACCCTCATTGTTAATTCCCCTTTCTGAACATCTATCAATGCTCTACCAGTGGCAAAAAATGGACGACCAAGAATAATTGGGACATCTTTATCTGCCTCATAATCTAAGATAATAAAATCAATAGGAAATATGAATTTATCTACTTTCACCAAGACATCCTAAATTTTACCCTCTGGATATGCAATAGACCTATCAGCTAGTTGGAGTGTGACTGTGGTAGGCCTAGCTCCACCAATACCTAGCTTTCAATAGACCGAAAGAGGCATAAGGTTAATGCTTGCACCTAAATCACAAAGTGCTCTACCCAACCCTTTTCCACCTATAGAGACAGGAATAGTAAATGACCCTGGATCCTTAGCCTTAGTTGGTAGCCCATTCTTAAGAATAACACTACATTCCTCAGTAAGAGATACAATTTCAAACTCACCTAACCTCTTCTTTTTAGTCAAAATATGCTTAAGAAGTTTAGCATAGTTAGGCATTTGCTCAACAGCTTCTACTAAAGGCATATTTATATGCAATTGCTTAAGAATTTCTAAAAACTTCTTAAATTGACCATCCTGGTTCTTAGGCCTTTGCCTTTGTGGAAAAGGTAGAGGTGGTACATAAGGTGGGATCGGCACATAAGGTGGTTCCACATTTGGAACAGAACCAGATGCTCCAGCATTATTATTGCTGCCTCCATCACCTTTACCAGACTCCAACTCTTTCTCTACAACGACATTTTTATCACCATTCTTCTCTATATCCTGGGGTTTACTAGGCTCTTTTCTCTCTTCTAGTGGCTTACCACTCCTCAGAGTCATTGCCTGTACCTGCTCCTTACCTTCCCTTCTAGGGTGTTCAGTATCTGCAGGAAGTTTCCCTTGAGGTCTTGCCTTCAACTCATTAGCTAGTTGGCACATTTGCAATTTCAGGGCTCTCATTGAAGCTTGATTACTTTGAATTGCGACATCTGTACAAGCCATATATTCTTTCATCATTGCCTCAAGAGAACTCTCCGAATTTTGCTGGGGCAAAGCCTGCTTATTTTGTTGGGGCAATACTTGTGATTTAGCAAATCCTGACTGGTTCACCTTTTGTTGTGCTTGAGGGGGGCTTGTGAATTGCTTCCTTGCCCTCCCCATGCAAAGTTGGGATGGTTGCGCCAACCTGGATTATAAAAGTTAGAAAAAGGGTTATTCCTTTGATTACCTACAAAAAACACAGAAGCTGGATTGTTGGGGCAAAACTTGTAGTTGTGCTCTTCACCACAATAACACACATGATTCATCTGCAACTTGGTTCACCACTGCAACAGACTCCACAGTTGGGGGCTGCTGATGACTAACCACTGTCACATTTTTAAGAGCGTTAGCTAACATTGCAATATCAACCCTAATGGTGGACACACCATCAAACTCTAACACACTCTTAACTTGTTTATTTGAGCCTCTAACATCCGACCACTGACAACTATTGGTTGATATTCTTTCTAAAATTTCACGGGCTTCATCAAAGGTTTTTGCCAAAAGGGCCCCTCCAGCCGAAGCATCGACCATACCTTGGGTTGCCATGTTTAGCCCATTGTAAAATGTTTCCATTTGGATACAATGAGGTAAACCATGATGGGGACACTTTCGTACAAGCTCCTTAAACCTCTCCCAAGCCTCACTAAAAGTTTCATCTTCAAGTTGCCTAAATCCCACTATCTCACTCCTCAACTTGGCATTCCTAGTTGGTGGAAAATACTTACTAAGAAATTTTTCCGCTAACTCATTCCATGTCCTAATTGATCCTGAAGCAAAAGAATTCAACCATGCCTTTGCTCCATCTCTAAGAGAATACGAGAACAAAGTTAATCTAAGAGAATCCCTAGACACTCCCTTAATTACAAATGAATCACTAACTCCTAGAAAAGACTTGAGATGTAAATGGGGGTCTTCAGATGACAAACCATGGAATTGACCCACAGTTTGCAACATTTGAAACATTACCGGTTTCATTTCAAAATTTGCTGCCTCAATTTGAGGACGTGCAATTCCTGGATTTAACTCATCAAACATTAGAAAAGCATACGCTCGAATGGCTCTGGCTCTATCGTTTGCTACCAAGATAGGGTTCTCAGCCTGATTAGTTTGCTGCCCATTTTGCTCCACCGGTGGATTAGGCTGCAACATACGATTCTACCGGGGATCAACTGGATCTTCTGGAACTTCCGAGAGACGCGGCACGTTATCCATTGGATTTTGATTTCTACGCTGCTCTCTCCTTCTTCTCCTGAATGTCCTTTCAATTTTTAGATCTAGCTCAAACCTCACCCCAGGCGGATCGCTCATGCACCAAGCTCACACCTGCAAAAACAAAAGAAACAATCAAAACGTTCTAGCACCAAACCACTAAAACACATACACAAAACAGGTCAGATAAAAACTTATTCTAGTCCCCGGCAACGACGCCAAAAACTTGTTGCCTTCTAGAGTGGGGTAAAAATAAGGTAAAAATAAGCTCTAGAATCCTGTGCAAGCATACACAATCCGTAGCAAGTGATAAGTAATTTATCGTATCCAGGGGTTTGAATAGCCCTCACTTTACCTATCTTGTGCAATTCTTTAATGGCTTCGAAAGTGGTTAAAATGATTGATTTTGATGAAATGCTAAAGCAAAAGAAATGATAGAACAGAAAGTTGTTGGGTTTTATGCCCTAAAACTCGTAGATAGTGAATGGTGACAAACTGTTCACTTGTCTCAATACGTTGTTATTGAGGTTTGTACAATAAAGAGTTATTGTTAATAAACTTGCACAATTTGACCCAAATCCAATAAACTAAGATCCTAGGTTGTTTAGATGAAACTTGAACTAGTATGTGGGGACGTACGAGGATCAGTGTTCAAGTAACAACCTAAATGGTCTATAGTATAGGGATAAGGCTGGGTACCTTATCCTGGTAACACTATGTGATACGACCCATTTTGTATTCGATATAGATGCAATGATCCAAAGCATCCATGTAGGAGACATGCGAGTGGGGGTATCCTGTGCAATGAGTTTGCATAAGACTGGACCGCGAAATAGTAACCACTAGATGTAACACCGTTAACTAGTTTAGGTTTCTATTTCAATAGGATGACCTAGGTAACTCAATCTAAATCCTGAGTATGTTATGAACTCCTTTCAGGAGGAATTGTCCTTAGATTTGTATGGGTGAGAGTGGCCAGTTCGCCGACTCAATAAGCCTACCATTTCAGGGGCAAGACTGAGTGGGAGCTGGGAACATAACATTACAAGATGGAATTCACTCCTTCCCTTATTGGGGTAAGCAGATGTGTGTTCCCTTAAGGGCTGATTTCGGGTCTTGAACAAGGGCGTCCATCCTCTCCTGGCCCGAGAGGAACTACTGTTTATTGATTGGATCATAAAAAGATTGTTGATTTGAGGAATCAGCGGTACTTAAGGATCAGAGGTAACCCAGGGGTAAAACGGTAATTTGACCCAGCTGGCGTTACGAACACTCGTGAAGGATTGACTTACCCTTATTGGTCGATATTCGTGGACACAGAAATATTCTACAGTGAGAAGAGTGCAGTTGTGGGTCTTTAGTGGAGTGACCCACAGTTAACGAATGTTGACTAACTTGGTTAATGAGTTTTGCCAATTAGTCTCGTATCGTTGGAGCTTCTGATCTGTAGGTCTATTAGGTCCACCTACTAGCTCGTAAAGGGTTCTGAGGTTAAATAGTCTTGAATAGAATTTGAAGTGTGTTCAAATTCGTTAAAGGAATTAAATTGTATTTGTTACAATTAAGATAATGTATGAAGATACATTATAATATAAGTTTAATTGGTGAATTGAACTTTATAGTATAAAATTAATTTTGAATGTGATTCAAAATTAATTAATGAGATTCATATTGAAAGAGTTCAAATATTAAATATGAATTAGATTCATATTGAAACTATAGGTTAAATTTAATGTGAATGAGATTCATATTAAAACTATAGTATATGAGAGAATTATTTGAATTATGATTCAAATAGTAAATTAATTAAATATATGATATTTAATTAACGAATTAATTAATTTAATTTAATTTAATGTGATTTAATTAAATTAATTATGTAGTTAATATTTAATGTACATTAGATGCACATTAAAACTATAGGTTAAAAGAGAGAGACACATTTGAATATGGTTCAATTGTGAAATTAATTAAATATGTGATATTTAATTAATACTGGGAACAATTAATTATTGAATTAATTGGTTGGCTCGAATTAATTCAATTAAATAATATTTAATTGAATTGGTTAGCTGAAAACTATATAGTAAAATTAATTTAGTTAAATTACGATTTAATTAAATTGATTTTGCATAATATATGGTTTTAGTTTTAATTTATATTATTTAATAATAATTAAATCCCAATGGTTGGGATGATGCCATGTGGGGAGTTAGTGTTGATGGGTAACTCCCTCTCCCATGAGTGAGAATACGTTTTTACAGAGGACTAATCACTTTTACTCTCTAAGAAAATCTCTGAGTTTTCTCTCAATTTTTTCTCTCAACTTTATTGTTGTATGTTTTTCCCATTCCCTCTTAAGGCTATTTGTGATTCCACAATCACAATCTCATGAATTCAGAGTATAGCAGATGATCCGATTGGTAGTGTTCATTGAGGAGCATTGTGTAGAGAAGAAATTCGTTCTTCAACAAGTAGGTTTATAATCCTAATTAGTTAGTTTTAGAAATCAGAATGCTTAATTAGTTTATGTTTTAGAAATGTTCTGAAATTTAAAGTCAATGTATCAGTGTTTTCCGTGAAACCCAATTAAGAACGAACGATCTGATATACGCTTCCGCTGCGAGGATTTTCATTCCTTCAAAAGTAAACAAATAAAGCAGACATATTGGAAACAGGCGTTGGTCAGAGTTTTAGTAATTGTTTTAAAAGATTTTCTAGCAATATTATTGATTAGGCAATTCTCTTGCAGTCTTATTAGCAGGATCCTCCCGGAACTCTGGATTTTTTGGAATGTGATTCAACTCCAATGACGTACTACCGATCAAGCACTAGGCAACTGGCTATCCCTAACTCAGTCACTAGCGTTCACCAACACATAATGGTCTAGTGTGATTAAATGCCACACACTTCTCAAATCTTCCCTGAAACTAAGAAGTGATATTCATACCGACTGGCCAAGCAGGCACAAAATATAAATAAACACAACAATTAATCAAGATGCTCAAATCAACATATATTGCATAGAAATGAAGCACGACAATTACATAATTCCTAACCAACACCTAAGTAAATTTAGTTCATAAAGTTCATCATAACACACACTACAATCTGAGTATGTGCATCCATACCTACAAGAAATTACAAGAAAAGATTAATTCCCTTGATTAGATCCGTAGTTAATGGTCTTCTTGAAGTCTCCAATCTTTCCTTCTCTATTCGGCTTCCAAAGATTGCAATTGGAATATTTTTGATTTGAGACAGCTCTTCCCTTTTATAGAGTGAAGTCAAGCCCTAAGTAGGTCAAATTGTACACGTGGAAGGCTCTCCAAGCTTCCTAGATCCGAAAATAATTCAGCTAACGCCACTTCATAAAATGGATTACGCACAGCTTACGTGGCCGTTTTGCTCCCTGCTTTACTGGATCACAGAATTTGCTCCCTCAAGTCGCTCAGCATTATAGTGTGCACAAAATAACTTTCAAAGCATCCATTCTTCCAAATGGGTTAAAACGTATAATATTCATCTAAAAGCAACCCTATTTAACACAAATGACACACAAAACACTATAGAACTAAGGCCTAAATAACTCCCTTTTGGAGAGTTATCAGTAGACAAGGCAAAGATTGAGACCATATCCAAGTTGCCTTTTCCAAAAACAGTTCGAGATATCAGGAGCTTTCTAGGCCACGTAGGTTTTTACAAAAGATTTATTAAAGATTTCTCTAAAATTTCTAAACCGTTGTGCAGGTTACTCGAAGTAGATAGACCGTTCGAATTCAATGAAGATTGTAAGCAGGCTTTCGAAACTTTAAAGAATGCACTAAGTACATCCCCAATCATAATTGAACCTGATTGGACTTAACCATTCAAGTTGATGTGCGATGCTAGCGACTTTGCAGTTGGAGCAGTACTATGTTAGAAAAGAGGAAAAATTGTGCAACCTATTTATTTTGCAAGCAAAACGCTCAACGAAGCTCAATTGAACTATACTGTCACGGAAAAGGAATTACTTGGAGTAGTATTTGGTTTTGACAAATTTAGATCCTACCTAGTGGGAACTAAAGTCATAGTTCATACTGATCATTCAGCTCTCAAACATTTGCTATCCAAAAAGGATGTCAAGCCCCGACTAATCCGTTGGACTTTACTTTTGCAGGAGTTTTACATTGAAATCCAGGATAGAAAGGGAACCGAGAATCAGGTAGCAGACCACCTATCAAGACTTGGAGAGGAAGCGCAAGTGGAGAAATGGTTGGATATTCAAGAATCGTTTGCATATGAGCAAATTCTGGCAGTAAGGGCAGTTGAAATTCCATGGTTTGCAGATTATGTGAACTACTTAGTCAGTGGACTAAAACCCCCGGAAGCAACCTCTCAACAGCTTAAGAAGTTTCTAAAAGATGTCAAGAACTACTACTGGGATGAGCCATACTTATACAAGCTAGGTCCAGATCAAATACTTAGACGGTGTGTAACAGAAGAAGAGGTACTACTCATATTGGAAGCCAACCATTTGACTCCATATGGAGGACACTTTGTCGGACTAAAGACTGCAGCCAAAGTCCTCCAATCAGGATACGTTTGGCCAAGTCTCTTCAAAGATGCACACCTCTTCACAAAGAACTATGATCAGTGTTAAAGAACTGGGAATCTAACAGCCAAGAGTGAAATGCCTCTAAACTTCATACTCGAAGTGGAAATCTTCGATGTATGGGGGATAGACTTTATGGGCCCATTCCCGCCGTCCTTTGGAAACATTTACATTTTGCTTGCAGTTGACTACGTATCGAAATGGATCGAGACCATAGCTACAGCAACAAATGATGCAAAGGTGGTGAAGAAATTTTTCATGAAGAATATTTTCACAAGATACGAAATCCCTCGTTTCATCATAAACCATGAAGGATCTCATTTTTTAACAAGATGATAGCCAACCTATTTTCCAAATACAATATCAGGCATAGAGTAGCCAATGCTTATCATCCTCAAACAAATGGACAAGCAGAGCTCTCTAACCGGGAGATCAAAGCCATTTTGGAAAAGACGGTAGCCCCTTCTAGAAAGGATTGGTCTACGGCTTGACGAGGCATTATGGGCACACAGAACTGCATACAAGGTGCCCTTAGGTATGTCTCTGTATCGACTCATATTTGAAAAAGCCTGTCACTTACCGCTTGAGTTGGAACACAAAGCTTACTGGGCATTAAAGAAGTTCAATTTCAACATGGACAAAGCTAAAATCAAGAGATAGTTACAATTAAATGAATTGGAAGAACTCCGACACTTCTCCTATGAGAATGCAAAACAATATAAGGAGAATGTCAAAAGATGGCATGATAGAAGAATTCATCCAAAGGAGTTCTATAAGGGTCAGCAAGTGCTACTCTTTAATTCCAGACTTAAGTTATTTCCGGGAAAACTGAAATCAAGATGGTCGGGACCATTCGAAATCCTGAAAATCTTTGATTATGGAACCGTAGAGCTGATGGATAATCAAGGCAAGCATTTCAAGGTGAATGGACAAAGAATTAAACCCTATTGGGGGAAGAATTTTGGGGCCGAAGAAGCCCCTGTAGCTGTGATTTATCTGGTATGACTTCTATCTCTGAAAATGTATACATTATGTGGATTTGTAATAAATAAAATAAAATCAAATAGATAGGATAACAAAATATATGGACAAGAGTAAAACTCTATCTAGGAAAATCCTATCGAGGAAAAGTACTTAAGCTGACCATAGGGAACACCTTTTCCTGGGGATTTACCTGGGAGTTTGAAAAGTCCAAGTTATTTTGTGTCTATCTAAGAAAAAGAAATGAATAATCTTGTTTAAGTATGTGAACTTTCTAACAAGTTTATTATTGTCTCAGCCAATGAAAGAAAGAAAGAAAAGCCAAGAAAAATAAAAGAAGTCAGAAAAAAATAAAGAAGGCAAACATTGGGGGAAATGCGATCGCAATTATTCCCAATGCATTTGGAAATGCGACCGCATTTCCCAGATGCTCAAGGGTAGTGATGTCATTTAAATGACGATCACGTGACCTAATTTTGAGAAACCTATAAACAACTGACTTAAGTGTTTTCCTTTTTCACCAAGCACTTAGACCTTTTGCATTCAATTCAACTTCACCAAACTCTCCATCTTCACTCTCTTGAAACCAAAACCCACAAGGAGGAACCATGAAGAACACGCTGAAAACATCCACACCTCGCATGATTACTCGATCTCAGAGTAATCAACGTGCCCATAATGTTGAACCAAGTGCTCGCCAAGAAGAGCAACCCGAAGCGAGCATGCACGGAATGAAAGGCGCAAGACCAACGGGTTTTTCGCTGGCTATTGTAGACCGAAGAACTACTGTTCAAACTCCTTCTTCCTCGACAAAGTAAGCCACTTCTAGAGAGAATCTGAGTAGTTCTCAACCAAGAAGATCCACGCCCTCTGTTTTTCTCCACAAAATCCAAAAACCCGCAGGCCAACAACTGAGAAAACGCTGGAGAGAATTGTTCGCAATGATCTGTGAGATGGGAGCCCAAAGGCGTGCGACACTTGAAGAAGAAGCAAGGTTGCCTGATGGTGAAGAATCCGCCAAAGTGGGAGAGAGCTCTCGACAAGGAGAGACTCAAAAGGGTAAGGCCTCCAAACCTTCTACTAATCCAACTTCTTGCAGGAACAAGCCGTTTGTGACTTACAGTGCAAGGAAGAAGGATTCCAAGAAGGCTGAACCTGAAAAGCCTCTGGTCATTAAGCCCCTTAAAGTGGCAAGAATGCCACCGGATATGTTCGAAGAGATGATTTGACAGGCCGTTGCACAAGCCCTCATTATTGCCGAAGGATATAGGGCTGAGCAAGATGCATTCAAAGAAATAAGGGCTGAAAAATAAATGGAAAATCAGAGCATGAGGGAAGAAGATGAATTTGCGAGAAAAAGAGACTTGGAAGAAGAAAGAAAAGAGGCCGAGAGGGCCATTCAAGCTGAGAAAGAGAGAAAAGAAGCCGAAGAACTCAGGAGGGTGGCTGCTAAACTCCACCTCCTGGAGAAAGAAAAAGAGAGAAGAGAAAATTTGAGAGTAGAAGAAGCAAGAAGAAAAGAGACTGAAGACTTTCTTGCAGCCTTTGAGCCATTGCACAAGGCTCAAAGTGAGGCTGCACAGCTGCAAGAAGTTGAAGAAGAGGCCCTTAAAGGGCCAAGTGAAGAAAAGTCCGAAAAAGAAAAAGAGAAAAAAACCGAAGGCCAGAATGCGACCGCATTTGGGCCACATTCTGAGGAAGGCCAGGAAAAGGTCACTAAAGAGAACCAGGCTGATGAGGCCCTTGATCCACTGTTCGAATATGATCTCAGGCGACATTCACCAGCTGCTGATAGCACCTCTTCAGGAGAGAAGAAAGATGAAGAGGAAATTGAAAAAGAAGAGGACGAAACCTCTAGCGATAGCAAAACAGATTCAAATCCTGAGATAAAGGAATTGGATGATGACCAAATTCCTATCTCTGCAGCTTTGAGGAAGAAAAGAAGAAGAGAACTGAGGGCCAAGAGGAGGACAAAGAATAAGAATGACCCTATTTTTGCCAACAGGCCGAGGACATGGTCCATGGACGCATCTCCTGCAGCTCCTCCTATCTCCACACCTATCAAATCGAAGACCAAATCGCCTAAGAACTTTCTTTAGTTAGACATCAAACCTGAGTGTTTGTAGAGATTTTCACCCTATTCCAAATTGTAAAGGAGAGTAGAGTGTCGAGCGAACTCTAGAAGGATTGGATAAAAGAAAAAACCCTAGTTTTAGCTATTGCACCTTATTTCCAGCAATTGTTCTTTTCATTATTTCTATATTCTTACATTCATTATGTCAATGAAAAGTTATTCTTTTGCATCTTTTTCCATCATGCGTAGCTAAATCCCATCGAGGGGCTCAATATAGTGAATTCCCTTATGGTTATTTTAGCTTGAAAGTGTTTATTTGCTTAAGTTCTATTCATTGCATGTCACTCTTTATTGAATATCATTTTGAAATCTTGCTAAGTTTGAATTGATCACTTAGACTTTGCATGCTATGTGAGTTTGATCTCGAAAGGGTTGAACAATATCGGTTTTCATAAAGGTGCTATAGGAGAAATGGCTCGAAAGAGTGTATTCGGCATTATAGGGCGAGGCTGCCTAAGGCACCCTATAACAACTATAGGGTTATAGATTGCATGCTTGAATTATCTATGTCGGAGTCGAGTCATAGACATTTGCATAACCGTACTCGCTTAGCCTTCTAACGGTTCTTGGGAGCAAGGCCAAATAGAAGTTAAATCTGACCCAATGCATGAATAGACTTAGGTTTAATAAGCAATGATTAGAGTTATTATACCTTAGGGTTGAAACTATATTGAGCACCTCGCTTATTTATCATTGTTTTTCTTTACTTGTTTATTTTATTTATTTTTCAAAAATCATCATCAACTATTCTTTAGTTACCTTATCTAAGCAATCTTTGAATAGTTTCTTCTTCAAATCTGTGTTTCCAATTTAGTCCTCGTGGGATCGATACCCTTGGAATACTTCTAAGGTTTTTATTACTACATGTGATAGTGTATACTTGCACTAGGTTGGCTGAATTTATCTTAATCATTATCTACCATCTTTTCTAACCTCCACATTTCAGCCCGACACGCATCAATAGCATCACCACATGGGATGAGCTTGCTGAAAAATTTCTTTTGAAATATTTTCCACCTACAAAGAATGCTCATATCCGAGGGGAAATTATCACTTTTAAACAAGGACCACAAGAAGAAGTAGACACAGCATAGGAGTGTTTTAAGAACTTGATAAGGAAATGTTGACACCATGGTTCGCCTGTCTGTCTTCTTGTAGAGAACTTTTACAATGGATTGACTCAAGCTTCCAAAGCAATAGTCAACGCATCAGCTAATGGTTCGTTGCTTAAAAAGACTTTCAATGAGGCAAATGAGATTTTGAACGCTATTGTTTCAAATCATAGTCAATGTGGAGAAGAAGAAACACCATCTAGGAGCAGTGTTAAGGTCCAAGAAGTCAATCATCTCGAGACACTATCAGAGCAATTGTGAACTACGAACGACATGCTTATGAATCTTACTTTAGGAAATCAAGTTCACGTTGCAGCCGTGAGTCAAGTTTCAACCCTCATGTGCATTACTTGCAATGAAAAGCACTCACTTGAAGATTGTCCTCAGAATCCAGCTTCAGTATGTTTTGTAGGTACATAGAATAAAATAAATCCTTATTCCAACACATATAATCCAGGATGGAGACAACACCCTAACTTATCTTGGGGAGGACAAAATGCAAGCACAACAAATGCAACCCCTTCCGTTAAGCAAGGAGGACCAACCAAATTTAATGGTCAAGCTCAACTAAATATTGCACAGCCATTGCAGCCGCAAATGCAGCAGCAACCTATGCAAGTGCAACCCCAATCGACCATAAACTTGGAGAATCTTATGAGGGAACTAATGATCAAGAATGACGCAGTGATTCAAAGTCAAACAACTTCCTTAAGAAGTCTAGAATCTCAAATTGGGCAGTTAGCTAAAGAAATGAGGAACAGACTAATAGGGACCCTACCAAGCAATATAGAGAACCCGAAAAGAGAATGCCTAAGCAAGGACAAGGCCTCCATTACCTTGATCGACCCCAAGTAATTCGAGAATGAGATTGTGTAAATATGTATGCTATTTCGGTTGTTTTGTTTTCTTTCTTTTGTTTATCATTTTCATTTTTTCTTTTCTTTTATCTTTTTAAAAGCAAAATTTCAAAAAGACTGTGCAAAATGTTTAGAGTGGTGGAAAAACAAGAAAATCACGTCTTGTGAATAAGGACTTGCATTTTCATGATTTGCCAAAATTTCTATCTTAGTTCTTCTTCAAAGTTATGAAATTCTTCTTCAAATTTGGACACTTATCCTATGTGAATGTTCCAAAAATTTTAATTAAGTGTGCAAAAAGATTCATGAAGGAGCAAGAGAAAACAATTAGAAAAAGGGCAGGATTTGTGATGCAAATGCGGTCGCAAATCTACCTTGTGCTAAATAAAGAAAATGTTTCAGGTAGCATTTGCAGGTGCAATTCCAGTAAAATTAGAGGGCCTAGAGTGACGTCATTCAAAAATTTCCAAATCATTTAAGGGAAGTTCGAAACGTATAAATAGCGAAGGATTTGACTTAGGTCAATTATCTTTTGAACTCCTTCAACGTCTCTCTCTCGCCCAAAGTACCCGCCAAAGCTCCAAGCTTCTCCGACCACCTGTTCCAACCACCAATGCCGATGGAAACCACACAAATTCCGTATAGAACTCGTCGGCGGTACCTTCTGTCTGAAACCCATAAGTTAAACTGAAGAAAGATGAAGCATCCATCCGCTTCTCAGCCAAAGAACCCCGTTTCAGCTTGAAAACCATCCTCAGGTTCTTCTTCTGAGAGGTTGAAGGCGGTTTCAAAGCCCTCTCCTCCTTCATGGAAATCCAAAGTGCAGCATTCTACCCGTACGACCTCTACTCGGTCAAAAAGTCAAGGTAAGCTTCCCCAGCCATCAACTCGTGCAGCTTCGCTTTCAAGAGTATGGGAAGAAGACTTGAGACGAGCTACTGAGAAAAGTTGCAAGGTCATTGAGGATGCGGCCATGGAAACCAAAGAGGAGGAAGAAGAGGAAACACCCCTTGTCCTCAAGCCGTAAGCAGTACGAATAAAGGAAAGGGAGGAAGCAGAGAAGAAAGTGGGAGTGAAATATTTTAGAAGGAAGAAGAAGGATGAAGTTGAACCATGTATCCAGGTTGCAACCGCAGATATGGAGCAACCTGAGAATCTGATTGCAAGTTGAGCTGAAATTGCGACTGCAAACATCAATGAAGCAGAAGAAGCAATGCTAGTTCCTGAGGCACTAACCAAAAAAGATTTGCCCACATCTGGGGTGCAAATGCAGGTCTAGACATCCAAAAATTCAGCTGTGGATCCCTCCAAGCCTAGAGCCAAAAGATCAACACAATGGGGTCTAGAGTTGGAGCAGTCGCTTGAAGAAAGAAATGGAAATCAAGTGGTGGCCGACACTATCTGGCTAGCAAAAGCCAGGCCGCCCAAATCAAAGATGAGCTTAAGGCTGAAGAAAGAAGAAGAAAGAAAGAGGCCAAGAGAAAACAGAGAGAAGAAGAAGAAGAAGAAGCTGCAGTGGATTTTGCAGCTTCCTGTTTAAATGACTCAGTGGATGCCACTGAGAAAGAGAGAGAAGAAGAGATTGTGCCCGCCTCTGAGGGCCAATCTACAGTTTATGTAGGGGAGTTTGCGGTCGCAAATGTGGCGTAAATAGAGTAAGAACTAGAGATTATGAAAGGGTGAAGAACACCATATCGGAAGCAATTTGGATAGAAAGCCTCTCCATTTCAATTAATTTTAGAATGAAAAACATACTAAAACCGAACGAAAAACAGAGCACGAGACAACCAACCTCTTTGGATGAAATTTGAGCTGTTCCTTGGTTAAATTTGAACACGAACAAGCTTCAGACTACCACGAGAGTCTTCCCTGCTATCCTCCGGCCTTAGAACCGCTTGTGGGAGCTGAATTCGTGATGAATTTGAAGGAGCTTTGAGAGAGTTTTAAGCAAAAACTATGGTAATTGATTTTGAGAGAAATTTTCTCAAATTTTATAATAATCCTCTTTAGCTTTTGTTTTTCTTCTTCTTATATATATATCAGAAAAACATGCCATCTCCTTTGATTTAAAGAAGACAACACTTAAAACCACAAACATTCAAAGCTTAAGGTGTCAATTAGATTGGGAATGCATGATGTAATCACTTACATCATTCCCGTCTTCTCTCAAAACCGATTATGTTCTTTCTCTCAAACATGAATCCCTATTCATGTAATCAATATTTAAATCATATTTAAATACCTTCGACTCTCTCTATATTATAGTTTAATTCATAACTAAACTAATACGTTAATAATATCGCTATATAATTAACGTTAATTTCCTGAATCGAATTTGGACGATTCAAATTCTTTCATCACTATGTTCTAAGGTTTATTCCGTTTGAGTTGGCAGGGGAACCTAATGGACCTACAGATCATGGGCTCTAACGATCCGAGATTAACTAGTTAAACTCTTTTAACCTAGTTAACCAACATTTGTTAACTATTGGGACATACCACTACAGCTCGATAGTTGAACTCCCCTCACTGTAGATATATTTATGTCCACCCGATATAAACCATGTTTAGTAAGTCGACCCTTCACAGGTTGTTCGTAATGAAAGCTGGATCAAATGTCCGTGACGGGGCGGGAGTTGTCGAGCCTCCCAGTTTGTCAAATAAAATTTATAGTTCCACGAACACTAAACTACTTGCAGTAGTGGCCGAGGTCGATCGCAGGGAGTGGCGGTTGGTTACTTATTTCCTATTTATTTTGAGTTGGGAAAGCGGTAAATGGGGGGATTGAATAATAGCAAGATAGACGTGCAGGGAATTAAAATGCAGGAATTTAAATAGACAAGGAATTAAATAGACAAGAATTTAAATTGCAAGGAACATAAATAAGCAAGAGAGTTAATTAAATTAGGCAACGCCGATTGGAGAGATTATTGGGATTAAATGGTTTACTTTGATCATTGTCTTCCTACCTTATTAAGGCTAAGTTGAATTGCTTAATTGCCCAATCGATCTAATCTGAACCTAGAAAAGACCCAAAGCCCACCTAATCCATCTAACCCGATCATACAACGTCCATCGAATTAGACTCTAATTGACTAATTAATTAATCTGATTAGACTACCAAATCAAATAATCAACCAATTGCCTTAAGTCTAGTGGATTGATTAGGACATTAGAAATAATTAGGCCTAGATTACTACTAACGCTATTTTGGATACTAGACCTATCGTGTCAAGCAACAAAGTCAGAGACTGCTCTTGGGACCCGTGCCCACGAATCAGTCTATGCGCTAACTATTGAATTGATGATCCATTAGCTACTTGGAAATCGATTCCTTAGCAAGTTATTAACATACGAGCTGCGAGTTAGGGCGTTGTTGCTGACCGCAAGCGTACGGGTCGTCACAAGTAATATAGTGATTTTGAGTATAGAGTATCGTCTCCACAGGGATTGGATTTATTCAATTAATTACCACGAATAATCTTGCTTAGCTTTATTTAGAGAACAAAATCTAATGCCAAAAAGATAAAATAGACATAAAGCTAATCTAAAAAGCAAAAGATAAATGGAGACACAATTTGGTGGGATAATTCTTAGAGGGTTGATTTAATCAATTGGACCTTTAATCGCTTAATCAATTAACTAATATGGATTAACTAATCATTTGATTCATAAGTCTAGAAGCCTAGTGACAAGGACTCTCCTGTCGGTCTCCTCCTATCTCATACCTTTTAATAAAGAATCTCCTTTCAGTCTCATCTTTATTTACTTAGCATGGCATTACGACCCTTCAATACAACCTCTAACGTTATTTATTTTATCCCGTGTCACCCGGGTAAATAAGCGTTAGTCATGCATTCAGTTCTAGTCTAAGCTTCTCTCCGTCGAGTTTCCACTTAGTAACGATTCATTTAATCAGTGATCAGTTGATTAAAAGCATTACGGATAAAATGCACAAATGAACAATAATGACAATCAAACCAATTCAATTCATTAATCAAGCAAAGGTTCAACATATTAAATCAAACTCATAGAATTTAGGAATTAACTACTCATAATCACTAAAATCCAATAATTCCTAATCACAACGATTCTAGAAACTAAAACATAAAGGAAAAGGGAAGAGAAATGCTCATAAAAGTGTCGATCTCCTCGATCCCGCGCCGACCTCCATCGATCCCGAGCTCCAAAGATCTTCAACAAAGCTCCAAAACTCTCCCAAAAATCCCCAATTTTAGTGTGGATTCTAGAATGGGGTGAAAACCCACAAATTGGCACACAAAACTTGGATGCAAATGGCTCCTTTTATAGGCTCCCAGCAGGCGTAGCGTGGAGACCCTACGTCACAGCGTCGCGACGCTCTGACGTCATCTTTTCTTGGGCTCCAAGTCGTCGTAGCGTCGAGACGCTACATGGACAGCGTCGCGACGCTACCCCATTTTCTGGATTTTTCCGCATAGTTGCCTAGCGTCGGGACGCTCAAGGCTTAGCGTCTCGACGCTAGGCCTTGATCTTCAATGAATTGCCCGATTTTGACTCAATTTTTGGGCCTCCTTCATTTTCTTTGGCCCAAATGCTTCATGTAATGGGTCTTGGCTTCTTTTCTTGACCCAACTTGATAATTTAAAACTTGAAATTCATGAATTTGGGCTTCTAACTCATTCTTCTTGGCTTTTTGGATTTGGGTCTTCAATGTAATTCTTCAAATTGCTCCAAAAGCCTCCAAAATCATCTAAAATCTCTCAAAATTCTGATTTTTCTTCTTTGACTCGGTTTTCTGAAATTTAAACAGAAAATAGAATTAAAGAACACAATTCAAGCATAAAACTAGCTATAATTAATAGAAAAATGATGACATTTTTGCATGTCATCACACCCCCAAACTTAAACCTTTGCTAGTCCCGAGCAAAGCTAAAACCACATATATGAATCAAATATTGCAAATGCATGACTCTAAGCTCAATGATCAAAATAATGAACTCTAACAATTAAAGGAAATATTAAAACATATTCATTCATCACGAAATTTAAATTTAAACTCTTAATCCCTTGCGTGTGTGTGTGCGAGCTTCCTTATTAGGTCTTTACTAGCCTAGAGAAGGTTTATAAAATCCTCAGTTCATCTTCCCCCTACACTGGCCCTAAGCTCTAATTATCCAGCTTCCCAACAATCAAGAAAGCAATATCCCACTAAGGTGCCTGAAACAATGGGGTATGCCTCCCCCAAACTTGCATTTTTTTTTTTTTTTTTTTATTGAGAATCCTTTTAGATGTAGCGCCTTCGTTCTGGCTTGCCAACATTGGTGGTGAAAGCATCCAACTACGAGCGCCTCATCTTTCAGGTTGCCAAGGCATGCTCATTTCTTTCCAGCGCTTTCATGCAAAGGCAAACGATGGGTGTCATGAATGCCCCTGGTTACTAACGCTCTCAAGAAAGTGGAGCATTTTTATATATATATATATATATATATATATATTTTCGCACTTTTCTTTTCTCATTTTTTTTTCTCTTTTCTTTTCTTTGCAGGCTAATTATCATGATTTTTCTCCCAAGTAAAACATTACAAACTCTCATGCAGCTCAACTTTCAAATCAGATCTTAAGCCTATCGGAGTGACAACAAACATCTAGATAATATAATCAAGTTCTAAGCATTCAAAACCATATAAGTAGGCTACGTGCTCAACATGTGCAAGGAATTCAAAGAAAAAAAATTTAAATTTACATGACTCTTGAACATGCTTTGATATTTCACAAAAATTGTACAGGATTCATTATCTAGATCATATCATAGACCGTCCTCATCAAAACAGATGCAATATAATCATCATGAAAAAAATTTCAATCAGCTCAGATCAGAACAGCAAAGCCTCCCCCCCCAAACTTAAATCATACATTGTCCTCAATGTATTAATTATTCAGACTAATTAAGCATGCATAAGGACAATTAAAAAGATATAGGGAGAATGGTACTGCCCTGAAATGTGAGAGAAACCATGGATGCCAGCCTTCAAAATCATTGGGGTTGTTTTTGGAAGAAATTATGGTCTCGAGCTCCTTCAAAAATTGATCAACAGGAACGAAAGATCAACATGCTCTAACTACAAAAAAAAAAAAAAAAAAAAAAAAAAACTGAAAAACAAAGAAAAGAAAATTGACTGAAATTAAACTTGGGTTGCCTCCCAAGAAGCGCTTTTTTAACGTCTCTTAGCTAGACGAGTTTGTGCGGGCTTTCAAGGCACATAAAAATTCTCGTATTTCTTCGGGCCCTTCTTCCTTGAATCAATGAAGCAGACTATTGCTAGTAAGCTTACTAGCTTTTCATGGGCCCCTGAAGCAGAAATATTTTTGGGATTTTTTAATAATAAAACCATAAAAGGAGAAAGATCAAAATAAACGGACTCTGACTCAGACTCAGACTCGTGAGAATAAGAAAAAGAACACTCATTATCAAGAGAGGATGGAGAGGATAGAACAGACAAAGGCCTTTCAACCTTAAACTCTATCTCTTGAAACTCCTCAAACACTATGGGCTCATTTTCTTTTTCTTCCTCACAATCTTGTTATTGATGGGTGCTAGGAATATCCAATTCTTCCTCATAATCTATACAGCTCACCCCTATATGCTCAAACTCAGCGAAGTTGAAAGAATTAGGCTCCTGAATCGGCGCTAATGAATCACTGGCCACATGACTCACTAGACACTCTATGGAAGTGGATCCTACTTCCTTATCTTCCCTTTGGGTCTGGAATCTCTCCATAGATTTTTCTAATTCTAAATTCATGGTTCTAGACTCCTCAATAAAATCTTCAAGCAAGCTCTCTAAGGAAGATTTTTCTTCTATGGAAGCGGATTGCATTTCACTCTCATAATCTTGGGGATGAAATCTCCCTAGGGATTTTTCTAGAGCTAATTTAGTGGCTCTGGTATCCTCAATATAATCTTGAAGCAAATTTTCTAGGGGAAATTTTTCTTCTAAAGAGGGATAATTTGAATAGAAAAAATTGGATGATGGTGTTGGTTTTTTGGGCTCAGATTCCCTAAAGGGCCACCCAAAATTATTAAAAGCCATTTAAAACAATTAAATCAACAATGATCAGGCTTTCAGTCAGATGCAAACACCAATTAAATGCACAACAAGAACAATGGACCAGGATAAAAATAAAATAAAGCAAAATAAAACCTCTAATCTAAAGCAAGCAATTTCTTCACAATATTAATTGAATGAAATTAGCCAATCCCCGGCAACGGCGCCAAAAACTTGTTGCTGACCGCAAGCGTACGGGTCGTCACAAGTAATATAGTGATTTTGAGTATAGAGTATCGTCTCCACAGGGATTGGATTTATTCAATTAATTACCACGAATAATCTTGCTTAGCTTTATTTAGAGAACAAAATCTAATGCCAAAAAGATAAAATAGACATAAAGCTAATCTAAAAAGCAAAAGATAAATGGAGACACAATTTGGTGGGATAATTCTTAGAGGGTTGATTTAATCAATTGGACCTTTAATCGCTTAATCAATTAACTAATATGGATTAACTAATCATTTGATTCATAAGTCTAGAAGCCTAGTGACAAGGACTCTCCTGTCGGTCTCCTCCTATCTCATACCTTTTAATAAAGAATCTCCTTTCAGTCTCATCTTTATTTACTTAGCATGGCATTACGACCCTTCAATACAACCTCTAACGTTATTTATTTTATCCCGTGTCACCCGGGTAAATAAGCGTTAGTCATGCATTCAGTTCTAGTCTAAGCTTCTCTCCGTCGAGTTTCCACTTAGTAACGATTCATTTAATCAGTGATCAGTTGATTAAAAGCATTACGGATAAAATGCACAAATGAACAATAATGACAATCAAACCAATTCAATTCATTAATCAAGCAAAGGTTCAACATATTAAATCAAACTCATAGAATTTAGGAATTAACTACTCATAATCACTAAAATCCAATAATTCCTAATCACAACGATTCTAGAAACTAAAACATAAAGGAAAAGGGAAGAGAAATGCTCATAAAAGTGTCGATCTCCTCGATCCCGCGCCGACCTCCATCGATCCCGAGCTCCAAAGATCTTCAACAAAGCTCCAAAACTCTCCCAAAAATCCCCAATTTTAGTGTGGATTCTAGAATGGGGTGAAAACCCACAAATTGGCACACAAAACTTGGATGCAAATGGCTCCTTTTATAGGCTCCCAGCAGGCGTAGCGTGGAGACCCTACGTCACAGCGTCGCGACGCTCTGACGTCATCTTTTCTTGGGCTCCAAGTCGTCGTAGCGTCGAGACGCTACATGGACAGCGTCGCGACGCTACCCCATTTTCTGGATTTTTCCGCATAGTTGCCTAGCGTCGGGACGCTCAAGGCTTAGCGTCTCGACGCTAGGCCTTGATCTTCAATGAATTGCCCGATTTTGACTCAATTTTTGGGCCTCCTTCATTTTCTTTGGCCCAAATGCTTCATGTAATGGGTCTTGGCTTCTTTTCTTGACCCAACTTGATAATTTAAAACTTGAAATTCATGAATTTGGGCTTCTAACTCATTCTTCTTGGCTTTTTGGATTTGGGTCTTCAATGTAATTCTTCAAATTGCTCCAAAAGCCTCCAAAATCATCTAAAATCTCTCAAAATTCTGATTTTTCTTCTTTGACTCGGTTTTCTGAAATTTAAACAGAAAATAGAATTAAAGAACACAATTCAAGCATAAAACTAGCTATAATTAATAGAAAAATGATGACATTTTTGCATGTCATCACACCCCCAAACTTAAACCTTTGCTAGTCCCGAGCAAAGCTAAAACCACATATATGAATCAAATATTGCAAATGCATGACTCTAAGCTCAATGATCAAAATAATGAACTCTAACAATTAAAGGAAATATTAAAACATATTCATTCATCACGAAATTTAAATTTAAACTCTTAATCCCTTGCGTGTGTGTGTGCGAGCTTCCTTATTAGGTCTTTACTAGCCTAGAGAAGGTTTATAAAATCCTCAGTTCATCTTCCCCCTACACTGGCCCTAAGCTCTAATTATCCAGCTTCCCAACAATCAAGAAAGCAATATCCCACTAAGGTGCCTGAAACAATGGGGTATGCCTCCCCCAAACTTGCATTTTTTTTTTTTTTTTTTTTTATTGAGAATCCTTTTAGATGTAGCGCCTTCGTTCTGGCTTGCCAACATTGGTGGTGAAAGCATCCAACTACGAGCGCCTCATCTTTCAGGTTGCCAAGGCATGCTCATTTCTTTCCAGCGCTTTCATGCAAAGGCAAACGATGGGTGTCATGAATGCCCCTGGTTACTAACGCTCTCAAGAAAGTGGAGCATTTTTATATATATATATATATATATATATATTTTCGCACTTTTCTTTTCTCATTTTTTTTTCTCTTTTCTTTTCTTTGCAGGCTAATTATCATGATTTTTCTCCCAAGTAAAACATTACAAACTCTCATGCAGCTCAACTTTCAAATCAGATCTTAAGCCTATCGGAGTGACAACAAACATCTAGATAATATAATCAAGTTCTAAGCATTCAAAACCATATAAGTAGGCTACGTGCTCAACATGTGCAAGGAATTCAAAGAAAAAAAATTTAAATTTACATGACTCTTGAACATGCTTTGATATTTCACAAAAATTGTACAGGATTCATTATCTAGATCATATCATAGACCGTCCTCATCAAAACAGATGCAATATAATCATCATGAAAAAAATTTCAATCAGCTCAGATCAGAACAGCAAAGCCTCCCCCCCCAAACTTAAATCATACATTGTCCTCAATGTATTAATTATTCAGACTAATTAAGCATGCATAAGGACAATTAAAAAGATATAGGGAGAATGGTACTGCCCTGAAATGTGAGAGAAACCATGGATGCCAGCCTTCAAAATCATTGGGGTTGTTTTTGGAAGAAATTATGGTCTCGAGCTCCTTCAAAAATTGATCAACAGGAACGAAAGATCAACATGCTCTAACTACAAAAAAAAAAAAAAAAAAAAAACTGAAAAACAAAGAAAAGAAAATTGACTGAAATTAAACTTGGGTTGCCTCCCAAGAAGCGCTTTTTTAACGTCTCTTAGCTAGACGAGTTTGTGCGGGCTTTCAAGGCACATAAAAATTCTCGTATTTCTTCGGGCCCTTCTTCCTTGAATCAATGAAGCAGACTATTGCTAGTAAGCTTACTAGCTTTTCATGGGCCCCTGAAGCAGAAATATTTTTGGGATTTTTTAATAATAAAACCATAAAAGGAGAAAGATCAAAATAAACGGACTCTGACTCAGACTCAGACTCGTGAGAATAAGAAAAAGAACACTCATTATCAAGAGAGGATGGAGAGGATAGAACAGACAAAGGCCTTTCAACCTTAAACTCTATCTCTTGAAACTCCTCAAACACTATGGGCTCATTTTCTTTTTCTTCCTCACAATCTTGTTATTGATGGGTGCTAGGAATATCCAATTCTTCCTCATAATCTATACAGCTCACCCCTATATGCTCAAACTCAGCGAAGTTGAAAGAATTAGGCTCCTGAATCGGCGCTAATGAATCACTGGCCACATGACTCACTAGACACTCTATGGAAGTGGATCCTACTTCCTTATCTTCCCTTTGGGTCTGGAATCTCTCCATAGATTTTTCTAATTCTAAATTCATGGTTCTAGACTCCTCAATAAAATCTTCAAGCAAGCTCTCTAAGGAAGATTTTTCTTCTATGGAAGCGGATTGCATTTCACTCTCATAATCTTGGGGATGAAATCTCCCTAGGGATTTTTCTAGAGCTAATTTAGTGGCTCTGGTATCCTCAATATAATCTTGAAGCAAATTTTCTAGGGGAAATTTTTCTTCTAAAGAGGGATAATTTGAATAGAAAAAATTGGATGATGGTGTTGGTTTTTTGGGCTCAGATTCCCTAAAGGGCCACCCAAAATTATTAAAAGCCATTTAAAACAATTAAATCAACAATGATCAGGCTTTCAGTCAGATGCAAACACCAATTAAATGCACAACAAGAACAATGGACCAGGATAAAAATAAAATAAAGCAAAATAAAACCTCTAATCTAAAGCAAGCAATTTCTTCACAATATTAATTGAATGAAATTAGCCAATCCCCGGCAACGGCGCCAAAAACTTGTTGCTGACCGCAAGCGTACGGGTCGTCACAAGTAATATAGTGATTTTGAGTATAGAGTATCGTCTCCACAGGGATTGGATTTATTCAATTAATTACCACGAATAATCTTGCTTAGCTTTATTTAGAGAACAAAATCTAATGCCAAAAAGATAAAATAGACATAAAGCTAATCTAAAAAGCAAAAGATAAATGGAGACACAATTTGGTGGGATAATTCTTAGAGGGTTGATTTAATCAATTGGACCTTTAATCGCTTAATCAATTAACTAATATGGATTAACTAATCATTTGATTCATAAGTCTAGAAGCCTAGTGACAAGGACTCTCCTGTCGGTCTCCTCCTATCTCATACCTTTTAATAAAGAATCTCCTTTCAGTCTCATCTTTATTTACTTAGCATGGCATTACGACCCTTCAATACAACCTCTAACGTTATTTATTTTATCCCGTGTCACCCGGGTAAATAAGCGTTAGTCATGCATTCAGTTCTAGTCTAAGCTTCTCTCCGTCGAGTTTCCACTTAGTAACGATTCATTTAATCAGTGATCAGTTGATTAAAAGCATTACGGATAAAATGCACAAATGAACAATAATGACAATCAAACCAATTCAATTCATTAATCAAGCAAAGGTTCAACATATTAAATCAAACTCATAGAATTTAGGAATTAACTACTCATAATCACTAAAATCCAATAATTCCTAATCACAACGATTCTAGAAACTAAAACATAAAGGAAAAGGGAAGAGAAATGCTCATAAAAGTGTCGATCTCCTCGATCCCGCGCCGACCTCCATCGATCCCGAGCTCCAAAGATCTTCAACAAAGCTCCAAAACTCTCCCAAAAATCCCCAATTTTAGTGTGGATTCTAGAATGGGGTGAAAACCCACAAATTGGCACACAAAACTTGGATGCAAATGGCTCCTTTTATAGGCTCCCAGCAGGCGTAGCGTGGAGACCCTACGTCACAGCGTCGCGACGCTCTGACGTCATCTTTTCTTGGGCTCCAAGTCGTCGTAGCGTCGAGACGCTACATGGACAGCGTCGCGACGCTACCCCATTTTCTGGATTTTTCCGCATAGTTGCCTAGCGTCGGGACGCTCAAGGCTTAGCGTCTCGACGCTAGGCCTTGATCTTCAATGAATTGCCCGATTTTGACTCAATTTTTGGGCCTCCTTCATTTTCTTTGGCCCAAATGCTTCATGTAATGGGTCTTGGCTTCTTTTCTTGACCCAACTTGATAATTTAAAACTTGAAATTCATGAATTTGGGCTTCTAACTCATTCTTCTTGGCTTTTTGGATTTGGGTCTTCAATGTAATTCTTCAAATTGCTCCAAAAGCCTCCAAAATCATCTAAAATCTCTCAAAATTCTGATTTTTCTTCTTTGACTCGGTTTTCTGAAATTTAAACAGAAAATAGAATTAAAGAACACAATTCAAGCATAAAACTAGCTATAATTAATAGAAAAATGATGACATTTTTGCATGTCATCACACCCCCAAACTTAAACCTTTGCTAGTCCCGAGCAAAGCTAAAACCACATATATGAATCAAATATTGCAAATGCATGACTCTAAGCTCAATGATCAAAATAATGAACTCTAACAATTAAAGGAAATATTAAAACATATTCATTCATCACGAAATTTAAATTTAAACTCTTAATCCCTTGCGTGTGTGTGTGCGAGCTTCCTTATTAGGTCTTTACTAGCCTAGAGAAGGTTTATAAAATCCTCAGTTCATCTTCCCCCTACACTGGCCCTAAGCTCTAATTATCCAGCTTCCCAACAATCAAGAAAGCAATATCCCACTAAGGTGCCTGAAACAATGGGGTATGCCTCCCCCAAACTTGCATTTTTTTTTTTTTTTTTTTTTATTGAGAATCCTTTTAGATGTAGCGCCTTCGTTCTGGCTTGCCAACATTGGTGGTGAAAGCATCCAACTACGAGCGCCTCATCTTTCAGGTTGCCAAGGCATGCTCATTTCTTTCCAGCGCTTTCATGCAAAGGCAAACGATGGGTGTCATGAATGCCCCTGGTTACTAACGCTCTCAAGAAAGTGGAGCATTTTTATATATATATATATATATATATATATATTTTCGCACTTTTCTTTTCTCATTTTTTTTTCTCTTTTCTTTTCTTTGCAGGCTAATTATCATGATTTTTCTCCCAAGTAAAACATTACAAACTCTCATGCAGCTCAACTTTCAAATCAGATCTTAAGCCTATCGGAGTGACAACAAACATCTAGATAATATAATCAAGTTCTAAGCATTCAAAACCATATAAGTAGGCTACGTGCTCAACATGTGCAAGGAATTCAAAGAAAAAAAATTTAAATTTACATGACTCTTGAACATGCTTTGATATTTCACAAAAATTGTACAGGATTCATTATCTAGATCATATCATAGACCGTCCTCATCAAAACAGATGCAATATAATCATCATGAAAAAAATTTCAATCAGCTCAGATCAGAACAGCAAAGCCTCCCCCCCCAAACTTAAATCATACATTGTCCTCAATGTATTAATTATTCAGACTAATTAAGCATGCATAAGGACAATTAAAAAGATATAGGGAGAATGGTACTGCCCTGAAATGTGAGAGAAACCATGGATGCCAGCCTTCAAAATCATTGGGGTTGTTTTTGGAAGAAATTATGGTCTCGAGCTCCTTCAAAAATTGATCAACAGGAACGAAAGATCAACATGCTCTAACTACAAAAAAAAAAAAAAAAAAAAAAAACTGAAAAACAAAGAAAAGAAAATTGACTGAAATTAAACTTGGGTTGCCTCCCAAGAAGCGCTTTTTTAACGTCTCTTAGCTAGACGAGTTTGTGCGGGCTTTCAAGGCACATAAAAATTCTCGTATTTCTTCGGGCCCTTCTTCCTTGAATCAATGAAGCAGACTATTGCTAGTAAGCTTACTAGCTTTTCATGGGCCCCTGAAGCAGAAATATTTTTGGGATTTTTTAATAATAAAACCATAAAAGGAGAAAGATCAAAATAAACGGACTCTGACTCAGACTCAGACTCGTGAGAATAAGAAAAAGAACACTCATTATCAAGAGAGGATGGAGAGGATAGAACAGACAAAGGCCTTTCAACCTTAAACTCTATCTCTTGAAACTCCTCAAACACTATGGGCTCATTTTCTTTTTCTTCCTCACAATCTTGTTATTGATGGGTGCTAGGAATATCCAATTCTTCCTCATAATCTATACAGCTCACCCCTATATGCTCAAACTCAGCGAAGTTGAAAGAATTAGGCTCCTGAATCGGCGCTAATGAATCACTGGCCACATGACTCACTAGACACTCTATGGAAGTGGATCCTACTTCCTTATCTTCCCTTTGGGTCTGGAATCTCTCCATAGATTTTTCTAATTCTAAATTCATGGTTCTAGACTCCTCAATAAAATCTTCAAGCAAGCTCTCTAAGGAAGATTTTTCTTCTATGGAAGCGGATTGCATTTCACTCTCATAATCTTGGGGATGAAATCTCCCTAGGGATTTTTCTAGAGCTAATTTAGTGGCTCTGGTATCCTCAATATAATCTTGAAGCAAATTTTCTAGGGGAAATTTTTCTTCTAAAGAGGGATAATTTGAATAGAAAAAATTGGATGATGGTGTTGGTTTTTTGGGCTCAGATTCCCTAAAGGGCCACCCAAAATTATTAAAAGCCATTTAAAACAATTAAATCAACAATGATCAGGCTTTCAGTCAGATGCAAACACCAATTAAATGCACAACAAGAACAATGGACCAGGATAAAAATAAAATAAAGCAAAATAAAACCTCTAATCTAAAGCAAGCAATTTCTTCACAATATTAATTGAATGAAATTAGCCAATCCCCGGCAACGGCGCCAAAAACTTGTTGCTGACCGCAAGCGTACGGGTCGTCACAAGTAATATAGTGATTTTGAGTATAGAGTATCGTCTCCACAGGGATTGGATTTATTCAATTAATTACCACGAATAATCTTGCTTAGCTTTATTTAGAGAACAAAATCTAATGCCAAAAAGATAAAATAGACATAAAGCTAATCTAAAAAGCAAAAGATAAATGGAGACACAATTTGGTGGGATAATTCTTAGAGGGTTGATTTAATCAATTGGACCTTTAATCGCTTAATCAATTAACTAATATGGATTAACTAATCATTTGATTCATAAGTCTAGAAGCCTAGTGACAAGGACTCTCCTGTCGGTCTCCTCCTATCTCATACCTTTTAATAAAGAATCTCCTTTCAGTCTCATCTTTATTTACTTAGCATGGCATTACGACCCTTCAATACAACCTCTAACGTTATTTATTTTATCCCGTGTCACCCGGGTAAATAAGCGTTAGTCATGCATTCAGTTCTAGTCTAAGCTTCTCTCCGTCGAGTTTCCACTTAGTAACGATTCATTTAATCAGTGATCAGTTGATTAAAAGCATTACGGATAAAATGCACAAATGAACAATAATGACAATCAAACCAATTCAATTCATTAATCAAGCAAAGGTTCAACATATTAAATCAAACTCATAGAATTTAGGAATTAACTACTCATAATCACTAAAATCCAATAATTCCTAATCACAACGATTCTAGAAACTAAAACATAAAGGAAAAGGGAAGAGAAATGCTCATAAAAGTGTCGATCTCCTCGATCCCGCGCCGACCTCCATCGATCCCGAGCTCCAAAGATCTTCAACAAAGCTCCAAAACTCTCCCAAAAATCCCCAATTTTAGTGTGGATTCTAGAATGGGGTGAAAACCCACAAATTGGCACACAAAACTTGGATGCAAATGGCTCCTTTTATAGGCTCCCAGCAGGCGTAGCGTGGAGACCCTACGTCACAGCGTCGCGACGCTCTGACGTCATCTTTTCTTGGGCTCCAAGTCGTCGTAGCGTCGAGACGCTACATGGACAGCGTCGCGACGCTACCCCATTTTCTGGATTTTTCCGCATAGTTGCCTAGCGTCGGGACGCTCAAGGCTTAGCGTCTCGACGCTAGGCCTTGATCTTCAATGAATTGCCCGATTTTGACTCAATTTTTGGGCCTCCTTCATTTTCTTTGGCCCAAATGCTTCATGTAATGGGTCTTGGCTTCTTTTCTTGACCCAACTTGATAATTTAAAACTTGAAATTCATGAATTTGGGCTTCTAACTCATTCTTCTTGGCTTTTTGGATTTGGGTCTTCAATGTAATTCTTCAAATTGCTCCAAAAGCCTCCAAAATCATCTAAAATCTCTCAAAATTCTGATTTTTCTTCTTTGACTCGGTTTTCTGAAATTTAAACAGAAAATAGAATTAAAGAACACAATTCAAGCATAAAACTAGCTATAATTAATAGAAAAATGATGACATTTTTGCATGTCATCACACCCCCAAACTTAAACCTTTGCTAGTCCCGAGCAAAGCTAAAACCACATATATGAATCAAATATTGCAAATGCATGACTCTAAGCTCAATGATCAAAATAATGAACTCTAACAATTAAAGGAAATATTAAAACATATTCATTCATCACGAAATTTAAATTTAAACTCTTAATCCCTTGCGTGTGTGTGTGCGAGCTTCCTTATTAGGTCTTTACTAGCCTAGAGAAGGTTTATAAAATCCTCAGTTCATCTTCCCCCTACACTGGCCCTAAGCTCTAATTATCCAGCTTCCCAACAATCAAGAAAGCAATATCCCACTAAGGTGCCTGAAACAATGGGGTATGCCTCCCCCAAACTTGCATTTTTTTTTTTTTTTTTTTTTATTGAGAATCCTTTTAGATGTAGCGCCTTCGTTCTGGCTTGCCAACATTGGTGGTGAAAGCATCCAACTACGAGCGCCTCATCTTTCAGGTTGCCAAGGCATGCTCATTTCTTTCCAGCGCTTTCATGCAAAGGCAAACGATGGGTGTCATGAATGCCCCTGGTTACTAACGCTCTCAAGAAAGTGGAGCATTTTTATATATATATATATATATATATATATATATTTTCGCACTTTTCTTTTCTCATTTTTTTTTCTCTTTTCTTTTCTTTGCAGGCTAATTATCATGATTTTTCTCCCAAGTAAAACATTACAAACTCTCATGCAGCTCAACTTTCAAATCAGATCTTAAGCCTATCGGAGTGACAACAAACATCTAGATAATATAATCAAGTTCTAAGCATTCAAAACCATATAAGTAGGCTACGTGCTCAACATGTGCAAGGAATTCAAAGAAAAAAAATTTAAATTTACATGACTCTTGAACATGCTTTGATATTTCACAAAAATTGTACAGGATTCATTATCTAGATCATATCATAGACCGTCCTCATCAAAACAGATGCAATATAATCATCATGAAAAAAATTTCAATCAGCTCAGATCAGAACAGCAAAGCCTCCCCCCCCAAACTTAAATCATACATTGTCCTCAATGTATTAATTATTCAGACTAATTAAGCATGCATAAGGACAATTAAAAAGATATAGGGAGAATGGTACTGCCCTGAAATGTGAGAGAAACCATGGATGCCAGCCTTCAAAATCATTGGGGTTGTTTTTGGAAGAAATTATGGTCTCGAGCTCCTTCAAAAATTGATCAACAGGAACGAAAGATCAACATGCTCTAACTACAAAAAAAAAAAAAAAAAAAAAAAAACTGAAAAACAAAGAAAAGAAAATTGACTGAAATTAAACTTGGGTTGCCTCCCAAGAAGCGCTTTTTTAACGTCTCTTAGCTAGACGAGTTTGTGCGGGCTTTCAAGGCACATAAAAATTCTCGTATTTCTTCGGGCCCTTCTTCCTTGAATCAATGAAGCAGACTATTGCTAGTAAGCTTACTAGCTTTTCATGGGCCCCTGAAGCAGAAATATTTTTGGGATTTTTTAATAATAAAACCATAAAAGGAGAAAGATCAAAATAAACGGACTCTGACTCAGACTCAGACTCGTGAGAATAAGAAAAAGAACACTCATTATCAAGAGAGGATGGAGAGGATAGAACAGACAAAGGCCTTTCAACCTTAAACTCTATCTCTTGAAACTCCTCAAACACTATGGGCTCATTTTCTTTTTCTTCCTCACAATCTTGTTATTGATGGGTGCTAGGAATATCCAATTCTTCCTCATAATCTATACAGCTCACCCCTATATGCTCAAACTCAGCGAAGTTGAAAGAATTAGGCTCCTGAATCGGCGCTAATGAATCACTGGCCACATGACTCACTAGACACTCTATGGAAGTGGATCCTACTTCCTTATCTTCCCTTTGGGTCTGGAATCTCTCCATAGATTTTTCTAATTCTAAATTCATGGTTCTAGACTCCTCAATAAAATCTTCAAGCAAGCTCTCTAAGGAAGATTTTTCTTCTATGGAAGCGGATTGCATTTCACTCTCATAATCTTGGGGATGAAATCTCCCTAGGGATTTTTCTAGAGCTAATTTAGTGGCTCTGGTATCCTCAATATAATCTTGAAGCAAATTTTCTAGGGGAAATTTTTCTTCTAAAGAGGGATAATTTGAATAGAAAAAATTGGATGATGGTGTTGGTTTTTTGGGCTCAGATTCCCTAAAGGGCCACCCAAAATTATTAAAAGCCATTTAAAACAATTAAATCAACAATGATCAGGCTTTCAGTCAGATGCAAACACCAATTAAATGCACAACAAGAACAATGGACCAGGATAAAAATAAAATAAAGCAAAATAAAACCTCTAATCTAAAGCAAGCAATTTCTTCACAATATTAATTGAATGAAATTAGCCAATCCCCGGCAACGGCGCCAAAAACTTGTTGCTGACCGCAAGCGTACGGGTCGTCACAAGTAATATAGTGATTTTGAGTATAGAGTATCGTCTCCACAGGGATTGGATTTATTCAATTAATTACCACGAATAATCTTGCTTAGCTTTATTTAGAGAACAAAATCTAATGCCAAAAAGATAAAATAGACATAAAGCTAATCTAAAAAGCAAAAGATAAATGGAGACACAATTTGGTGGGATAATTCTTAGAGGGTTGATTTAATCAATTGGACCTTTAATCGCTTAATCAATTAACTAATATGGATTAACTAATCATTTGATTCATAAGTCTAGAAGCCTAGTGACAAGGACTCTCCTGTCGGTCTCCTCCTATCTCATACCTTTTAATAAAGAATCTCCTTTCAGTCTCATCTTTATTTACTTAGCATGGCATTACGACCCTTCAATACAACCTCTAACGTTATTTATTTTATCCCGTGTCACCCGGGTAAATAAGCGTTAGTCATGCATTCAGTTCTAGTCTAAGCTTCTCTCCGTCGAGTTTCCACTTAGTAACGATTCATTTAATCAGTGATCAGTTGATTAAAAGCATTACGGATAAAATGCACAAATGAACAATAATGACAATCAAACCAATTCAATTCATTAATCAAGCAAAGGTTCAACATATTAAATCAAACTCATAGAATTTAGGAATTAACTACTCATAATCACTAAAATCCAATAATTCCTAATCACAACGATTCTAGAAACTAAAACATAAAGGAAAAGGGAAGAGAAATGCTCATAAAAGTGTCGATCTCCTCGATCCCGCGCCGACCTCCATCGATCCCGAGCTCCAAAGATCTTCAACAAAGCTCCAAAACTCTCCCAAAAATCCCCAATTTTAGTGTGGATTCTAGAATGGGGTGAAAACCCACAAATTGGCACACAAAACTTGGATGCAAATGGCTCCTTTTATAGGCTCCCAGCAGGCGTAGCGTGGAGACCCTACGTCACAGCGTCGCGACGCTCTGACGTCATCTTTTCTTGGGCTCCAAGTCGTCGTAGCGTCGAGACGCTACATGGACAGCGTCGCGACGCTACCCCATTTTCTGGATTTTTCCGCATAGTTGCCTAGCGTCGGGACGCTCAAGGCTTAGCGTCTCGACGCTAGGCCTTGATCTTCAATGAATTGCCCGATTTTGACTCAATTTTTGGGCCTCCTTCATTTTCTTTGGCCCAAATGCTTCATGTAATGGGTCTTGGCTTCTTTTCTTGACCCAACTTGATAATTTAAAACTTGAAATTCATGAATTTGGGCTTCTAACTCATTCTTCTTGGCTTTTTGGATTTGGGTCTTCAATGTAATTCTTCAAATTGCTCCAAAAGCCTCCAAAATCATCTAAAATCTCTCAAAATTCTGATTTTTCTTCTTTGACTCGGTTTTCTGAAATTTAAACAGAAAATAGAATTAAAGAACACAATTCAAGCATAAAACTAGCTATAATTAATAGAAAAATGATGACATTTTTGCATGTCATCACACCCCCAAACTTAAACCTTTGCTAGTCCCGAGCAAAGCTAAAACCACATATATGAATCAAATATTGCAAATGCATGACTCTAAGCTCAATGATCAAAATAATGAACTCTAACAATTAAAGGAAATATTAAAACATATTCATTCATCACGAAATTTAAATTTAAACTCTTAATCCCTTGCGTGTGTGTGTGCGAGCTTCCTTATTAGGTCTTTACTAGCCTAGAGAAGGTTTATAAAATCCTCAGTTCATCTTCCCCCTACACTGGCCCTAAGCTCTAATTATCCAGCTTCCCAACAATCAAGAAAGCAATATCCCACTAAGGTGCCTGAAACAATGGGGTATGCCTCCCCCAAACTTGCATTTTTTTTTTTTTTTTTTTTTATTGAGAATCCTTTTAGATGTAGCGCCTTCGTTCTGGCTTGCCAACATTGGTGGTGAAAGCATCCAACTACGAGCGCCTCATCTTTCAGGTTGCCAAGGCATGCTCATTTCTTTCCAGCGCTTTCATGCAAAGGCAAACGATGGGTGTCATGAATGCCCCTGGTTACTAACGCTCTCAAGAAAGTGGAGCATTTTTATATATATATATATATATATATATATATTTTCGCACTTTTCTTTTCTCATTTTTTTTTCTCTTTTCTTTTCTTTGCAGGCTAATTATCATGATTTTTCTCCCAAGTAAAACATTACAAACTCTCATGCAGCTCAACTTTCAAATCAGATCTTAAGCCTATCGGAGTGACAACAAACATCTAGATAATATAATCAAGTTCTAAGCATTCAAAACCATATAAGTAGGCTACGTGCTCAACATGTGCAAGGAATTCAAAGAAAAAAAATTTAAATTTACATGACTCTTGAACATGCTTTGATATTTCACAAAAATTGTACAGGATTCATTATCTAGATCATATCATAGACCGTCCTCATCAAAACAGATGCAATATAATCATCATGAAAAAAATTTCAATCAGCTCAGATCAGAACAGCAAAGCCTCCCCCCCCAAACTTAAATCATACATTGTCCTCAATGTATTAATTATTCAGACTAATTAAGCATGCATAAGGACAATTAAAAAGATATAGGGAGAATGGTACTGCCCTGAAATGTGAGAGAAACCATGGATGCCAGCCTTCAAAATCATTGGGGTTGTTTTTGGAAGAAATTATGGTCTCGAGCTCCTTCAAAAATTGATCAACAGGAACGAAAGATCAACATGCTCTAACTACAAAAAAAAAAAAAAAAAAAAAAACTGAAAAACAAAGAAAAGAAAATTGACTGAAATTAAACTTGGGTTGCCTCCCAAGAAGCGCTTTTTTAACGTCTCTTAGCTAGACGAGTTTGTGCGGGCTTTCAAGGCACATAAAAATTCTCGTATTTCTTCGGGCCCTTCTTCCTTGAATCAATGAAGCAGACTATTGCTAGTAAGCTTACTAGCTTTTCATGGGCCCCTGAAGCAGAAATATTTTTGGGATTTTTTAATAATAAAACCATAAAAGGAGAAAGATCAAAATAAACGGACTCTGACTCAGACTCAGACTCGTGAGAATAAGAAAAAGAACACTCATTATCAAGAGAGGATGGAGAGGATAGAACAGACAAAGGCCTTTCAACCTTAAACTCTATCTCTTGAAACTCCTCAAACACTATGGGCTCATTTTCTTTTTCTTCCTCACAATCTTGTTATTGATGGGTGCTAGGAATATCCAATTCTTCCTCATAATCTATACAGCTCACCCCTATATGCTCAAACTCAGCGAAGTTGAAAGAATTAGGCTCCTGAATCGGCGCTAATGAATCACTGGCCACATGACTCACTAGACACTCTATGGAAGTGGATCCTACTTCCTTATCTTCCCTTTGGGTCTGGAATCTCTCCATAGATTTTTCTAATTCTAAATTCATGGTTCTAGACTCCTCAATAAAATCTTCAAGCAAGCTCTCTAAGGAAGATTTTTCTTCTATGGAAGCGGATTGCATTTCACTCTCATAATCTTGGGGATGAAATCTCCCTAGGGATTTTTCTAGAGCTAATTTAGTGGCTCTGGTATCCTCAATATAATCTTGAAGCAAATTTTCTAGGGGAAATTTTTCTTCTAAAGAGGGATAATTTGAATAGAAAAAATTGGATGATGGTGTTGGTTTTTTGGGCTCAGATTCCCTAAAGGGCCACCCAAAATTATTAAAAGCCATTTAAAACAATTAAATCAACAATGATCAGGCTTTCAGTCAGATGCAAACACCAATTAAATGCACAACAAGAACAATGGACCAGGATAAAAATAAAATAAAGCAAAATAAAACCTCTAATCTAAAGCAAGCAATTTCTTCACAATATTAATTGAATGAAATTAGCCAATCCCCGGCAACGGCGCCAAAAACTTGTTGCTGACCGCAAGCGTACGGGTCGTCACAAGTAATATAGTGATTTTGAGTATAGAGTATCGTCTCCACAGGGATTGGATTTATTCAATTAATTACCACGAATAATCTTGCTTAGCTTTATTTAGAGAACAAAATCTAATGCCAAAAAGATAAAATAGACATAAAGCTAATCTAAAAAGCAAAAGATAAATGGAGACACAATTTGGTGGGATAATTCTTAGAGGGTTGATTTAATCAATTGGACCTTTAATCGCTTAATCAATTAACTAATATGGATTAACTAATCATTTGATTCATAAGTCTAGAAGCCTAGTGACAAGGACTCTCCTGTCGGTCTCCTCCTATCTCATACCTTTTAATAAAGAATCTCCTTTCAGTCTCATCTTTATTTACTTAGCATGGCATTACGACCCTTCAATACAACCTCTAACGTTATTTATTTTATCCCGTGTCACCCGGGTAAATAAGCGTTAGTCATGCATTCAGTTCTAGTCTAAGCTTCTCTCCGTCGAGTTTCCACTTAGTAACGATTCATTTAATCAGTGATCAGTTGATTAAAAGCATTACAGATAAAATGCACAAATGAACAATAATGACAATCAAACCAATTCAATTCATTAATCAAGCAAAGGTTCAACATATTAAATCAAACTCATAGAATTTAGGAATTAACTACTCATAATCACTAAAATCCAATAATTCCTAATCACAACGATTCTAGAAACTAAAACATAAAGGAAAAGGGAAGAGAAATGCTCATAAAAGTGTCGATCTCCTCGATCCCGCGCCGACCTCCATCGATCCCGAGCTCCAAAGATCTTCAACAAAGCTCCAAAACTCTCCCAAAAATCCCCAATTTTAGTGTGGATTCTAGAATGGGGTGAAAACCCACAAATTGGCACACAAAACTTGGATGCAAATGGCTCCTTTTATAGGCTCCCAGCAGGCGTAGCGTCGAGACGCTACGTCACAGCGTCGCGACGCTCTGACGTCATCTTTTCTTGGGCTCCAAGTCGTCGTAGCGTCGAGACGCTACATGGACAGCGTCGCGACGCTACCCCATTTTCTGGATTTTTCCGCATAGTTGCCTAGCGTCGGGACGCTCAAGGCTTAGCGTCTCGACGCTAGGCCTTGATCTTCAATGAATTGCCCGATTTTGACTCAATTTTTGGGCCTTATTTGGCCCAAATGCTTCATGTAATGGGTCTTGGCTTCTTTTCTTGACCCAACTTGATAATTTAAAACTTGAAATTCATGAATTTGGGCTTCTAACTCATTCTTCTTGGCTTTTTGGATTTGGGTCTTCAATGTAATTCTTCAAATTGCTCCAAAAGCCTCCAAAATCATCTAAAATCTCTCAAAATTCTGATTTTTCTTCTTTGACTCGGTTTTCTGAAATTTAAACAGAAAATAGAATTAAAGAACACAATTCAAGCATAAAACTAGCTATAATTAATAGGAAAATGATGACATTTTTGCATGTCATCAGGCGTCAATCTAACCTTCTGCGTATGCAAATAATACAAACTGAATCCAAAATACAATTGTAATATAGATTTAAATACAGAATCAAAACATGAAACTCACAAAGAAATATATTTATAACCCAATGATCCAAAGCATCCATGTAAGAGGCATGCGAGTGGGGGTATCCTATGCAATGAGTTTGCATAAGACCGGACCACGAAATAGTAACCAGTAGATGTAACGTCGTTCACTAGTTTAGGTTTCTAATTTAATAGGATGACCTAGGTAACTCAATCTCAATCCTGAGTCTATTATGAACCCCTTTCAGGAGGGATTGTCCTTGGATTTGTATGGGTGAGAGTGGCTTGTTCGCCGACTCAATAATTGATGTGGTGTCGGGCTGAAATGTGGAGGTAAGAAAAGATGGTAAATAATGATTAAGATAAATTCACCCAACTTAGTGCAAGTATACACTATCACATGTTGTAATAAAAACCTTAGAAGTATTCCAAGGGTATCAATCCCATGAGGACTAAATTGGAAACACAGATTTGAAGAAGAAACTGTTCAAAGATTGCTTGGATAAGGTAACCAAAGAAATAGTTAATGATGATTTTGGAAAAATAAATAAAATAAACAAGTAAAGAAAACAATGATAAATAAGCGAGGTGCTCAATATAGTTTCAACCCTAAGGTAAAATAACTCTAATCATTGCTTATTAAACCTAAGTCTATTCATGCATTGGGTCAGATTTAACTTCTATTTGGCCCTTGCTCCCAAGAACTGTTAGAAGGCTAAGCGAGTACCGTTATGCACATGTCTGTGACTCGACTCTGACATAGATAATTCAAGCATGCAATCTATAACCCTATAGTTGTTATAGGGTGCTGATAACTCTCAAAAAGTGAGTTATTTATAGTCCTTTATAGATTGGTTTATATGTTATTTGTGCCATTTGGATGTGTTATTAGATGGATTTATTGTGTTTTAGCCTAATTATGAGAATTGATGCTTTGGAGTTTCCTTTGCAGAAAAATGAATGTTGACCAGTATAAGAGAGCAAAGTTGATGATCCAGCAAAATATCAGCAAAACGGGCCACGTGAGCTACACGTGATTCATTAAATGAGGTGGCGTTTTAAGCATAGATCTCGGACTAATCCGACTGGGAAGTCACTCCACGTGTCTAAATTGACCTAATTAGGTTAAACCTCATCTTATAAAAGGATGAGCCGTCAGAGATAAATTCATTCACGATTGGGAGACCGAATCAATCGGCTGGAGGCCGAATTGACTGCAGAATAGAGATCTAAGAAGACCAAGTGCGATTCCTCTCAAGAAGACGAAGTTCTTCCATGTTCTTGGTGGTTTGGAGCATCTGTTTCATCTCCCCAATTACTAAAAGGATTAGTATTTCTTGTGTATTTCGCATTATGAATGTGCTTATCGAGATTGTAACGTATTTTATGTTTTCAATCATGAACTAATTGCTTTGTAGGCATGGGTTAAGAATTATGTGATTGTTATATTTATAAAATCTCGAAATTCTATTTGATTATGTCATCTTGAGTTATTGTTGTTGTTCAATTTCATAATGTGCCCGCCTAGCTAGCCGGTATGTATAGCTTCTCCTAGTTTTAGGGACGATTTAGGAGTTGTGTGGCGATAATTCACGTTAGACCATTATGAGTTGGTGGACGCCAGCAGTTGAACTAGGGATAGTCAATTGCCTAACGCTTGATCGGTAGAGCTTCATTGGAGTTGAAACATATTCCAAAAAATCCGGAGTTCTGGGAGGATCCTGCTAATAAGACTGCATGAGATTGACTGATCAAAAGAATTGTTGGATCATCTTTATAAACAATTACAGAAGTCTTAACTTGTGTCTGTTTCCATTCTATTTTCTCTAGTCGTAATCATTTACTGCTTTCGTATTTCTTTTGTTTTAGCATTTTAAAAACCCAATCAATTTAACCAACCATTTGAAATCACTAAAAAGGAAAATTAAATCAATAGAGGTAGGCAATTCATGTTGGGTTTAATGTCCTATAAACTCGTAGTTTGTAAATCATTAAACATATTTCTATTTCCAATAAAGTCGTTATTGAGATTATTCAGTAAAAGATGTTATTGAATATGTAAATTGCGAATGATTAACCTAAATCCAATAAACTAAGATCCTTGGCTATAAAATGAATACTCGAACTATATGTAGAGACATACCGTAGGATCAAGTTCAAGTTTATAGTCAAAATAGTCTATAGTATAAGGATACGGTTGGGTGCCTTATCTTGGGGACACTATGGACGCGGCCCACTTTGTATTAAGTACAAACGATGAGATCCTAAATCGTTCATGTGGAGACATGCGAGTGGGGGTGTCCTATGGAATGAGTTTGCATAAGACTGCACCACGAAATTAGTCACTTTCTCTTTATAACGCCGTTTACTGAAGAAACTGACTATTTCTCATAGATGACCTAGGTAACTCGTTCTTAATCCTGAGCTAACTATGAACTCCTGTTTATACGAGATTATCCTTTGATCTGCATGGGTGAGAGTGGCCAGTATCGCCGACTCAACAAGCCTAACATTTTGGGGATAAGATCAAATACATAGCTGGGGACATAGTCTCGCAAGAAGGAATTCGCTCCTACCCATTTCGGGGATAGTAGATAGGTTGTTCCCTTAAGTACTAACTCCAGGACTTGAACAAGGGGCCCCACCCTCTCGTTGGATCGAGAGGGACTTAGGTTTGATGGTTGGACCACAAACCGATTGTTCATTAGAAGATTAGTGGAACTTAAGGAACAAGAAGTACTATAGGGGTAAAACGGTCATTTGACCTAGCTATAGTTACAAACAACCTGTGAAGGAACGACTTACTGAACATGGTTAAATCAAGTGGACGGAAATATATCTATAGTGAGGGGAGTGCAACTTTCGGGCTATAGTGGAGTGTCCCGGTAGTTAACGAATCTTGGCTAGCTTAGATAATGAGATTAGTCGGTTAGCCTCGAATCATTGGAGCCCATGATCTATAGGTCCATTAGGTCCCCCTACTAGCTCAAATCGGATTAAAGCCTAGAACATATTGATAGGAATCTTTGAATCGTTCAAAAACGGGAAATAGGGTATTATCGTAAAATGTGTTTGACACAATGATTTAATTATGAATTAAATTAGGAATTGAGAGATAAGGTATTTAAAAGTGTTTTAAATACCATATATATGTATTATGAATCATATATAATTAATGGCACTAGGTGACAATGATTAATTAGTTTAATCATGTCAAATTACTTGGAAATGTCTCAATTAATTACATAGAAATCAAATTCAATTTAGAATTGAAATAAGAATGAATTGCAAGCTGAAAATTCAGAATTTAGATTCAATTTAGTGGATTTAGTGGGATTCCCACTCTTGCATGTTGGTGCATAGTGGAAAACAACACAACCATGCACTAGTTGCATGTGTTGTGAATTAAACACCTAGAATCCACTTTGAGTTGCAATTTCACCATGTGTCTAGTGTCATGAAGCTTGTCTTTACATGGAAGAGGTCTATATAAGGAGTATGAATCAGATTCAACTCCAAGAGAGTGAGTTACCTACTGTTATGCTGCTGGAATTTACTCTCAAACACACACACCTCCATAGATCTCTCAAGAGCTTGTACCTTCAAGCACTCCCTTCCCATTCCCTATCTCTATAAGACTCCCACAAGTCGTTCTTGGCCCGGAGAATAGTAGGGAAGACTCTAGAGGTTGTCCAAGAGGATTGGAGAAGAAAACATCACAAGGAGTTCCACACAAGTGAGCTACAAAAAGGTTGGTGCTCTCTAACTTTCTGTTCTATCTTTTCTAGAACATGCATGCTTTAGGAGTAAAATTGATTGAGTTAAGTGCTTTCGATCTTCAATTGCTTCCGCATGTTTTATATGAACACCTTCAATCTGTATCAGAGCATGATTAAAGCACTTAACTTGTATTAATTTTGCTGTGGTGGGTACCATTTTGAAATTGATTTTTCTGTGTGCTAAAATGGAAGTGTTGTGGTTTGCCAATTTTTTGAGCTTTCAATTCTTCATGAAATGTAATTGCTTGGAAATGTATGAGCGTTAATGTGTGTACAAGAGTCTGTAATTTTTATAGAGTCATTAGAGTCCATATAGGCTGTAAAATCGAAGAAATCCGGAGAAGACGCAAGCAGAAACAGCAACCAGAGGGTGCTGGTCGCGAGAGCGTCGGGACGCTCTTCAAGTAGCTTCCCGACGCTGTAGAACATTTTTCCAGAAACTATAGTTTTTCCAGTCTAGTTCGGTTCAGCAGCTTGGTTCTTGGTCCGGTTCGGTCTTCTGCAGCCCAGTTCAGCCTTAATTCTCACATTACAAACTCAGTTCAGTCCATGGAGGGTTGGTTTGGGAAGGTTCGTGAAGCTCGGGATCGCTACAGGCATTTTTATATAATTATTATTGTAATAATTAGTTAATTGTTTGTTTTAAATTGCCAAACCAATCCATTTTAGCTTTGATTTAATTTCTTTATGCATTGTGAATGTATGATTTAATTAAATGGTTGTATGTGCATTATGAGCATGTCATATAGTTTTAAAATCCCACCATAGGGAAAGCATGATCATGCAATTTTTATTTTTAATAAGTGTTATTAATAATTCAAATGCACGAGGGAAATTTCATGTTTAATTGATATAAGTGTTGTATTAATTTAGGGAGATTCATGCTTGAATGGTTAATTTAAAATTGATTAATTGATATATAAAAGTTATATATTAAAAGATAAAATTAACCTAGCATGAAGCATGAAATTTCCTTAGTTTTGTTTATAAGTGTTATAATCAAATTGGAAAGCATGTTATAGATTAGATTTATAATTGTTATAAATCACTTAGAAATTTAAAATCTATAACAAAGAAAAGGTGCATGCTCACTTAGGGTTAAATTGAATCCAAATTCTCGATCGATTTCAATTAGATTCAAATAGGTCGATAAGCTTGTAAAACATAGGTTACAAGAGAACTCACCCGACAAGATGCTGTCTAAGGCTGGAGGTATTTAAGTTGACGGTTTACGGAACACCTCCTACCTGGGCATTGAGTCGGTTCTTGAGTTAAAGTTAACCCAGTTTTATGAGCATGCACGTGTGTGATGTGAGGTTTTAATCGTTATCACCTAGACATCGTAAGTTTAAATGAACTTAGACTTAGGGTTATTCAATTAGCCGGAATTCGCCTAAGTATAAGTATACCCAAAACCGTTTAAAATAGTTAGTGGGTGAAGGTGTTCATATAACACATGCAGAAGCAATTGAAGATCGGGAGCACCTAACTACATCAATTTTACTCCTAAAGCATGCTTGTTCTACAAAAACAGAACAGAAAGAAAGAAAACACCAACCTCTTTGTAGCTCACTTGGGTGATCCTCCTTGTGGTGTTTTCTTCTTCAATCCTCCTTGGACAACCTCTAGAGTCTTCCCTACTATTCTCTGGGCCAAGAACGACTTGTGGGAGTCTATAAAGATAGGGAATGGGAAGGGAATGCTTGAAGGATCAAGCTATTGAGAAGTATGTGAAATGAGAGAGTTTGAGTCCAAATTCCAACAACATAAAAGTAAGGAAATGGCTCTCTTAGGCTTTGAATCTGATTCATACTCCTTATAAAGACATCTTCCATGCATAGAGAAGCCTCATGACACTAGACACATGGTGAAATTGCAACTCAAAGTGGATTCTAGGTGTTTAATTCACAACACATGCAACTAGTGCATGGTTGTGTTGTTTTCCACTATGCATCAACATGCAAGAGTGGGAATCCCACTAAATCCACTAAATTGAATCCAAATTCTGAATTTTCAGCTTGCAATCCATTCCTATTTCAATTCTAAATTGAATTTGCTTTCTAGGTAATTAATTGGGACATTTCCAAGTAATTTAACATGATTAATCTAATTAATCATTGTCACCTACTGTCATTCAATATATATGATTCCTAATACATATATATGGTATTTAAAAAACTTTTAAATACCTTATCTCTCAATTTCTAATTTAATTCATAATTAAATCATTGTGTCAAACACATTTTACGATAATACCCTATTTCCCGTTTTTGAACGTTTCAAAGATTCCTATCAATATGTTCTAGGCTTTAATCCGATATGAGCTAGTAGGGGACCTAATGGACCTATAGATCATGGGCTCCAACGTTTCGAGGCTAACCGACTAATCTCATTATCCAAGCTAGCCAACATTCATTAACTACCGGGACACTCCACTATAGCCCGATAGTTGCACTCCCCTCATTATAGATATATTTCCGTCCACCTGATTTAACCATGCTCAGTAAGTCGATCCTTCACAGGTTGTTCGTAGCTATAGCTAGGTCAAAAGTCTGTTTCACCCCTATAGTACTTCTAGTTCCTTAAGTCCCACTGATCCTCTAATGAACAATTGGTTTATGGTCCAACCAATAAACCGAGTCCCTCTCGGGCCAATGAGAGGGCGGGATCCCTTTGTTCAAGCCCCGGAGTCAGCACTTAAGGGAATAACCTCTCTACTATCCCTAATTCGGGTAGGAGTGAATTCCTTCTTGCACGACTATGTCCTCAGCTATCTACCCGTTCCTATCCCTGAAATGGGAGGCTTATTGAGTCGGCGATACTGAGCCACTCTCACCTATGCAAATCTAAGGATAAGTCCGAATAAACAGGAGTTCATAGTTAGCTCAGGATTAAGATCGAGTTACCTAGGTCATCACATGAAATAGTCAGTCTTGTCAGAAAACGGCGTTATAAAGCAAGAGTGACTTATTTCTCGGTTCTGGTCTTATGCAAACTCATTGCATAGGACGCCCCAACTCGCATGTCTCTACATGGACGATTTAGGATCACATCGTCTGTACTATCTACAAAGTGGGTCGCGTCTCATAGTGTACCCAGAATAAGGTACCCAGCCCTATCCCTATACTATAGACCGTTTAGGCTATTACTCGAGCTTGATCCACTTTTATGTCTCTACATAAAGCTCAAGTGTTCATCCTATAGCCATGGATCTTAGTTTATTGGATTTGGGTTATCTAATGTGCAATTTACTTATTCAGTAATGACTTCACTGAATTAATCTCGATAACGCCTTTATCGAATAAGTATATAATTTTGTTTAACATTCACTATCTACGAGTTTTAGGGCACCAATCCCAACAGTGGGAGGGGAGAGATATATCAAATCCATTTCCTTCTCACGTTCTCCCTTTAGTTCACAGCGTGAGATTTATGCTTGGCCTCATGTTGATTATACCTCAACTGCTCCATTCGGAAGGTGTTTGCATAAATCAATAACAAGGTGAATGGAGAAAGTATTTATAGTAAGTGAGTGAAGGAAGTGTGTCAACACATCCTGCGGTCTCCTCCGTTAGGTTGCATCGTGAGATTTCCATATTGCGCCTGCTTGTATGCCCTTGAGCTACTAACCATTCGGAGGGTTGTAACATGGAGATCGGAACAACGCAAACTCCAGAAATGGATAGGATTACTTAGGACCATTTCCAACATTAGCTTTTCCATTTGGTAGAATTGTTGGGGTCGTTCTCTGTAATCTTAAAACGGCGGGTCACACTTACAAGGGTTACTAAGTGTTAGTATATTCCTGACCAAATGTAATGATAACTAAACCACTATAGGAATAAGAGTTATTATGGAGTTAGTATTTAGTCAAGAACGTCTTGGTTTAGTGGAGTAATTGACTGCCCCTCGGTAGCAGTTGCTCTAACTCACTAAAGTGTCATTGCAAAATAATAATCCTGGGTACATTATTACTTTTTCTAAAACCTGATTGGATTTTTGTCAAAAATGGTTAATAAGCAAATTCTAATAGTTTTGTTTAAATTTTTCAGCATGAATAGCTCACTAGTACAATTACTCGCTTCGGATAAGCTTAACGGAGATAATTATGGAACTTGGAAGTCTAATCTGAATACCATACTAGTAATCGAGGATCTTAGATTTGTCCTAACCGAAGAGTGACCACCTAACCCTGGCTCGTCAACAAACCGAATTGTTCGGGAAACATATGAGAAATGGACTCGCGCAAATGAAAAAGCAAGAGTCTATATTTTAGCAAGCATTTCAAATGTCTTATCAAAAAAGCACGAGAGGATGGTCACCGCAAGGGAGATCATGACTTCGTTGCAAGGTATGTTTGGACAACCGTCCTCACGAACTAGACACGAAGCTCTCAAGAATGTTTACAATTCCCGAATGAAAGAAGGTGCTTCTGTTAGGGAACATATTTTGAACATGATGGTTCAGTTTAATATCGCTGAAGTAAACGGTGCTACCATTGACGAGGGTAGTCAAGTTAGTTTCATAATGGAGTCTCTTCCGAAGAGCTTCATTCAGTTCAGGACAAACGCTGTCATGAACAAAATAGACTTTAATTTGACTACCTTGCTAAACGAGCTCCAGACCTACCAAAGTCTCACCAAGAGGGGACAAGAAGGGGAAACAAACGTTGCCTCCACGAAGAGGTTCCAAAAGGGATCATCCTCAGGAACCAAGTCTGGACCTTCCACTTTAAGGAATAAGAGTATTCAGATGAAGAAAAAGAAGGAAAATGGGAAAGGAAAAGCTCCAATGGGAAGCAAGGCAAAAACTAAAGCTGCAGATAAAGGGAAATGTTTCCATTGTAATGTAGATGGACATTGGAAACGCAATTGTCCTAAGTACCTTGTGGAAAAGAAGGCTGAAAAGGAAAAACAAGGTAAACTTGATTTGCTCGTTATCGAAACATGTTTAGTTGAGCAAGATAGCTCTGCCTGGATATTAGATTCAGGAGCGACTAACGATGTATGCTCTTCTTTACAGGAAATTAGTTCCTGGCATATGTTGGCAGATGGCGAAGTAACTCTCAGAGTTGGAACTGGAGAGGTCGTCTCAGCCAGAGCTTCAGGAACTCTCAAGTTGACTTTTGGAGATAGATTTTTATTACTTGAAAATGTCTTGTACGTTCCCGATATAAAAAGGAACTTAATTTCTATCTCTTGTTTGATTGAACATGAATACCAAGTATCTTTTGATATTAATGAAGTGTTTGTTAACAAAAGAGGTATGCATATATGTTCTGCAAAACTTGAAAGCAACTTATACGTGTTAAGGCCAATTCAAGTTAAAGCTATTTTTAATACGGAAATGTTTAAAGTAGCAGAAACTCAAAACAAAAGGCGAAAAATTTCTCCTAATACCTATCTTTGGCACTTGAGATTAGGCCACATAAATCGCATTACGATTGAAAGATTGGTAAAAAGTGGACTACTAAATCAGTTAGTAGATGACTCTTTACCACCATGTGAGTCCTGCCTCGAGGGAAAAATGACCAAACGACCTTTTTCGGAAAAAGGTTATAGGGCCAAAGAACCTTTAGAACTCGTGCATTCAGATCTCTGTGGTCCTATGAATGTCAATGAACGAGGAGGGTATGAATATTTCGTCAGTTTCATTGATGATTATTCAAGGTATGGCTACCTTTACCTAATGCATCACAAGTCTGAAGCACTTGAAAAGTTCAAAGAGTACAAGACCGAGGTTGAGAACCACTTAGGTAAAACGATTAAAACACTACGATCAGATCGAGGTGGAGAATATATGGACCTACAATTCCAAGACTATTTGATAGAACATGGAATTACGCCCCAACTCTCAGCCCCTGCTACACCACAACAAAATGGTGTATCAGAGAGGAGAAACCGAACTTTGTTAGACATGGTTTGATCAATGATGAGCTATGCTCAGTTGCCTGATTCGTTCTAGGGATATGCAGTTGAGACTGCCGTATACATTTTGAACATGGCTCCCTCTAAAAGTGTTTCTGAAACACCCTATGAGCTATGGAGAGGGCGTAAAGGTAGTTTACGTCACTTCAGAATTTGGGGATGCCCGACACATGTGTTGGTGCAAAACCCAAAGAAATTGGAACGACGTTCAAAACTGTGCCAGTTTGTGGGATATCCTAAAGAAACGAAAAGTGTTCTGTTTTACAATCCTCAGGATAATAAAGTGATTGTATCGACAAACGCTACATTCCTTGAGGAAGATCACATAAAAGATCATCGACCTCGCAGTAAACTAGTATTAGATGAGATTTCAAGAAAAACTACAAAAGAATCTACAAAAGTTGTAGATCAAGCTGGTCCATCAAAAGTTGTTGATCAAACACATCCATCTCAAATAGTGAGAGAGCCTCGACGTAGTGGGAGGGTTATAATACAACCCGACCGCTACATGGGTTTAACAGAAACTCAAACCATCATATCTGATGATGGTATAGAGGATCCATTGTCCTTTAATCAGGCTATGAATGATGTTGATAAGAACCAGTGGATCAAAGCCATGGATCTCGAAATGGAGTCAATGTACTTCAATTCGATCTGCGAACTTGTAGAGCAGCCGGATGGGGTAAAACCTATTGGTTGCAAATGGATCTACAAAAGAAAACGAGACCAAGCCGGTAAGATTCAAACCTTTAAGGCTCGACTTGTGGTAAAGGGTTTTACCCAGCGGGAAGGAGTGGATTTTGAAGAAACTTTTTCCCCTGTTGCCATGCTTAAGTCGATTAGAATACTCTTATCCATTGCCACATGTTATGATTATGAAATATGGCAAATGAATGTCAAGACAACCTTTTTGAATGGCAATCTTGAAGAGACTATTTATATGACTCAACCAGAGGGATTCATAGTTCAGGGCGATGAGCAAAAGGTTTGCAAACTTAAAAGATCCATTTATGGATTAAAACAAGCATCAAGATCTTGGAATATACGTTTTGACACTGCGATCAAAACGTATGGCTTTGAACAGAATGTTGACGAACCTTGTGTTTACAAGAAAATCGTCAAATCCACTGTAGCTTTTCTAGTTCTATACGTAGATGATATCCTACTTATTGGGAATAATGTAGGATTCCTGACTGACGTAAAACAATGGCTAGCGACTCAATTCCAAATGAAAGATTTGGGTGAGGCTCAATTTGTTTTGGGTATTCAAATCATAAGAAATAGAAAGAACAAAACACTAGCACTGTCTCAAGCATCATATATCGACAAAGGAACAAAGTCCTAAGACACCTCAAGAAGTTGAGGAAATGAGACGTATTCCCTATGCATTAGCAGTTGGAAGTTTGATGTATGCCATGCTGTGTACCAGACCCGACATATGCTATGCCGTAGGAATTGTCAGCAGATATCAGTCTAATCCTGGACATGCGCATTGGACTGCCGTTAAAAACATCCTTAAGTATCTAAGGAGAACTAGGGATTATACGCTCGTGTATGGAGCTAAGGATCTGATCCTTACAGGATACACTGACCCAGATTTTCAGACCGATATAGATTCGAGAAAATCAACATCGGGATCTGTGTTTACTCTAAATGGAGGAGCAATAGTATGGAGGAGTATTAAGCAAGGTTGCGTTGCTGACTCTACCATGGAAGCAGAGTACGTAGCCGCCTGCGAAGCAGCAAATGAGGCAGTATGGCTAAGAAAATTCCTAACAGAGTTGGAAATTGTTCCAAATATGCAACTGCCTATCACCCTCTATAGTGATAACAGTGGAGCAGTTGCAAACTCTAAGGAACCTCGAAGTCACAAGCGAGGAAAGCATATTGAGCGCAAATATCATCTCATCAGGGACATCGTGCAACGAGGAGATGTGATCGTCACGCAGATTGCTTCGGAGCACAACATGGCTGATTTGTTTACAAAACCCCTCACGGCTAAAGTTTTTTAGGGTCACCTAGTTAATCTAGGATTACGAGCTTTGTTAGACTAGGGCAAGTGGGAGAATTGTAAGGGTATGGTTGATGCCCTAGTTTATTGTCTTTATGCTTCTCTCACACCTAACTTCATGTACCCCACTAGAGTTTCTAGTCCAAGTGGGAGTTTGTTGGGTTTACTGTCCTATAAACTCGTAGTTTGTAAATCGTTCAACATATTTCTATTTCCAATAAAGTCGTTATTGAGGTTATTCAGTAAAAGATGTTATTGAATATGTAAATTGCGAATGATTAACCTAAATCCAATAAACTAAGATCCTTGGCTATAAAATGAATACTCGAACTATATGTAGAGACATATCGAAGGATCAAGTTCAAGTTTATAGTCAAAATAGTCTATTGTATAAGGATACGGTTGGATGCCTTATCCTGGGGACACTATGGACGCGGCCCACTTTGTATTAAGTACAAACGATGAGATCCTAAGTCGTTCATGTGGAGACATGCGAGTGGGGGCATCCTATGCAATAAGTTTGCATAAGACTGGACCACGAAATTAGTCACTTTCTCTTTATAACGCCGTTTACTGAAGAAACTGACTATTTCTCATAGATGACCTAGGTAACTCGTTCTTAATCCTGAGCTAACTATGAACTCCTGTTTATACGAGATTATCCTTTGATCTGCATGGGTGAGAGTGGCCAGTATCGCCGACTCAACAAGCCTACCATTTTGGGGATAAGATCGAATAGATAGCTGGGGACATAGTCTCGCAAGACGGAATTCGCTCCTACCCATTTCGGGGATAGTAGATAGGTTGTTCCCTTAAGTACTAACTCCAGGACTTGAACAAGGGGCCCCACCCTCTCGTTGGATCGAGAGGGACTTAGGTTTGATAGTTGGACCACAAACTGATTGTTCATTAGAGGATTAGTAGAACTTAAGGAACAAGTACTATAGGGGTAAAACGGTCATTTGACCTAGCTATAGTTACGAACAACCTGTGAAGGAACGACTTACTGAACATGGTTAAATCAAGTGGACAGAAATATATCTATAGTGAGGGGAGTTCAACTAAAGGGCTATAGTGGAGTGTCCCGGTAGTTAACGAATCTTGGCTAGCTTAGATAATGAGATTAGTCGGTTAGCCTCGAATCGTTGGAGCCCATGATCTATAGGTCCATTAGGTCCCCCTACTAGCTCATATCGGATTAAAGCCTAGAACATATTGATAGGAATCTTTGAATCGTTCAAAAACGGGAAATAGGGTATTATCGTAAAATGTGTTTGACACAATGATTTAATTATGAATTAAATTAGGAATTGAGAGATAAGGTATTTAAAATTGTTTTAAATACCATATATATGTATTATGAATCATATATAATTAATGGCACTAGGTGACAATGATTAATTAGATTAATCATGTCAAATTACTTGGAAATGTTCCAATTAATTACCTAGAAATCAAATTCAATTTAGAATTGAAATAGGAATGAATTGCAAGCTGAAAATTCATAATTTAGATTCAATTTAGTGGATTTAGTGGGATTCCCACTCTTGCATGTTGATGCATAGTGGAAAACAACACAACCATGCACTAGTTGCATGTGTTGTGAATTAAACACCTAGAATCCACTTTGAGTTGCAATTTCACCATGTGTCTAGTGTCATAAAGCTTGTTATTGCATGGAAGAGGTCTATATAAGGAGTATGAATCAGATTCAGCTCCAAGAGAGTGAGTTACCTACTGTTATGCTGCTGGAATTTACTCTCAAACACACACACCTCCATAGATCTCTCAAGAGCTTGTACCTTCAAGCACTCCCTTCCCATTCCCTATCTCTATAAGACTCCCACAAGTCGTTCTTGGCCCGGAGAATAGTAGGGAAGACTCTAGAGGTTGTCCAAGAGGATTGGAGAAGAAAACATCACAAGGAGTTCCACACAAGTGAGCTACAAAAAGGTTGGTGCTCTCTAACTTTCTATTCTGTCTTTTCTAGAACATGCATGCTTTAGGAGTAAAATTGATTGAGTTAAGTGCTTTCGATCTTCAATTGCTTCCGCATGTGTTATATGAACACCTTCAATTCAAGACCCTATGGATACGATAAATACTTATCACTTGCTGCTAGATTGTGTATACTTGCACAGTATTTTGAGGTGAATTCTATCTATAATTTTAACCACTTCAGAATTGCAACAGGTGCCTTAGGTAGCCTCGCCCTATAACACCGAATACACTCTTTCGAGCCATTTCTCCTATATCACCTTTATGAGAATCGATATTGTTCGTCCCTTTCGAGATCAAACTCACATAGCATGCAAAGTCTAAGTGATCAATTCAAACTCAGCAAGATTCAGAATGATATTCAATAAAGAGTGACATACAATGAATAGAACTTAAGCAAATAAACACTTTCAAGCTAAGTTTACCATAAGGGAATTCACTATATTGAACCCTTCAATGGGATTTAGCTATGCATGATGGAATAAGATGCAAAAGAATAAATTTTCATTGAAATATGAATGTAAGAATACATAAGTAATGAAAAGAACAATTGTTGGAAATAAGGTGCAGTAGCTAAAACTAGGGTTTTTTTTCTTTTATCCAATCCTTTTAGAGTTCGTTCAACACTCTACTCTCCTTTACAAGTGGGAATAGGGTGAAAATCTCTACAAACACTCAGGTTTGGTGTCTAACTAAAGGTTAGAATTCAGTCATCTAAGAAGGACCACGGGCAACTCTACTTATGGGCGTCTACTAGGGTTCGTCACCACCCTCTTCTTCCAAGTGAGTTCTACTTCGATTTCTCTTCGAATCAAGGCCTTATATAGTGTAGGGAGTAGTTGAGAAGCCACGAAATAGGTGCTGGTAGGTAGCCCGGTCAGTTTCTGAGTCAAAACAGCCGATTAGGTGAACAAAACACTCATTCAAAACGACCCGCGACGAACTCGGAACTGCCTCTGTCTGCCCAGAAATGCGGTCACATCTCTGGGAAATTCCAGCTTTCCTCTATTTTTCTGCATAACACCAAATTAAGTCAAATTCATATAAAATTTTCTTCTTAAGCACAATTAAGCATAAATTGACATATATGACTCTCAACTCCCTATTTCATCAACTTTAAAATTTTAGAGCTCGGGAATAGTAAATTTGATCAAAACATGCAACTTTGACAAGGAAATGAGCTAAATATAAGGGTAAAATAGGTATATTTTTTACCTTTATCAATAATTCTACCATTTCAAGGGCAAGACCGAATGGGGGCTGGGAACATAATAGTACAAGATGGAATTCACTCCTTCCCCTATTGGGGTAAGTAGATGTTTGTTCCCTTAATGGCTGATTCCAGGGCTTGAACAAAAGCGCGTTGTCCTCTCCTGGCCCAAGAGGAATTTTTGTTTAGTGGTTGGACCCTAAACAGGTTGTTCATTAGAGGGATCAGTGGTACTTAAGGATCCAAAGGTAACCCAGGGGTAAAACGGTAATTTGACCCAGCTGGCGTTACGAACACTCGTGAAGGATTGACTTACTGTATTGGTCGATATCCGTGGACACAGAAATATTCTATAGTGAGAAGAGTGCAACTGTGGGTCTTTAGTGGAGTGACCCACAGTTAACGAATGTTGATTAACTTGGTTTATGAGTTTAGCCAGTTAATCTCGTATCGTTGGAGCTTTTGATCTGTAGGTCCATTAGTTCCACCTGCTAGCTCGTAACGGGTTTTGAGATTAATTAGTCTTGATATATAAGGGAATTTTAGATAACAGTATTTGATACAGTTAATATAATGTATGGAGATACATTATAATATAAGTTTAATTAGAGAATTAAACTTTATAATAAAAATTAATTTTGGATATGATTCAAAATTAATTAGTGAGAGATTTAAATATTTGAACGAGTTCAAATATTAAATATGAATTATATTCATATTGAACTATAGGTTAAAATTAATATGAATATGGATTCATATTAAAACTATAGTATAAGAGAAAAAATGAAATTAATTAGATATGTGATATTTAATTAATTTATGAATTAATTAATTTTAATTTAATTTGGTTAAATATGATTTAATCGAAATTAAAACAATAGTTTATAATTAATGTACATTTGATGCACATTAAAACTATAGGTTAAAAGTGAGAGATATTCATTTAAATGCGTTTTAAATGTATGTATTAATTAAATATGATTTAATTAATTAATGTGATTAATTAATTAAAATTGATTAATATGATTGATTAATTAAAATTGATTAATATGATTAATTAATTAAAATTGATTAATATGATTAATTAATTAAAATTAATTTAATTTTAATTAAATTAATTTTAGGAAGTTACAACGGGTGAACAATCTTGTGGTTATCCCAGATTTTTTCGCCCTCTCACTTGGATGTTCACGCATTCTCAGTGGGTACAGAGAAGTTGATTTTTAATCTCCACTTTGTACTCTCTGAACGCTCTCTCATCTCTCTCTCTCAACCAAAAAATTCAGCATCCTCCTTTGTTGCAATTTTCCCTTACCAAGACTACGACGATCCCACAATCTAGATCTCACAGCCTAGAGGATAGCGGGTGATCCATGGTGGTCGTGTCTTGATCGAAGAAGGAGCTTTGTGCTGTTTTCGGGCCTCCATTCATGTAAGTGTTATGATCTAAATAGTTTTAGATCGATTTTACAGCATGCTAAATCTAAGAATTTATAGAAATATGTTTCTATTTTATATTGCCAACGTATTGGTTTTTCTAAATTGAACTTTAATTCGAGAATGGTCCTGATCGTTTCCACTGCCAAGGAATTTTAATCTTTGATGAAGACCAGCAGGGTGACGATGAACTTGATCCCTTGTTTGAATATGATACAAGAGAAACTTCACCAGCTGTTGGAAGCTTTTCTTTAGAAGAAAAAGATGACGAGAAGAAAGAAGATGAAAATGAGGTCAGTATCTCCAGTGATGAGACAGAGTCAGATTCTGAGGTAAAGGTATTGAATGAGGATCAAAGTCCAATTTTGACAACCTTGAGAAGGAAGAGAAGAAGCGAATTGAAGGCCTGGCGGGGGACAAAGAATAAAAATGATCCTATTTTTGCAAAGAGGTCGAGGACAAGATCTATAGACGCCTCACCCGTGCAAGCCACCACCTCACTGCCAAAGAATCCGTTCCTTGAAGTCTTTAAGGATGTGGACTTCCGAGCCAAGATGGAGATAATGAAGAATAGGGACTTCTTCAACGAGAAGAGATTCTCAAATCAGGCTGGTAGCCTGCCAGAGTTCACGACTAAGGTGATCTCTCAGTACAAGTGGCAGGAGTTATGTTTTCACCCTTAGGAGGTCGTGGTGCCTCTAGTGCATGAATTCTATGCAGGATTGAGGGAGGAGAGCCTAAGTCTATCGGTGGTGCGCGGGAAGATGGTGAGCTTCTCTTCCATGGACATTAATAGGATTTACCGGGTCAAAACACCTTTGAACCCGAGAGGAAATGATGCTATTAAGAACCTCACGACCAAGCAGTTGAGAGAAGCACTTAAATTAGTGGGCAGAAAGGGAGTGCAGTGGAAGAAATCTAAGACGAAAGTGGAGTCCTTTGTACCAAGTGACTTGAAACCTAAATCGATAGTGTGACTTCACTTTATCAAGAATCGTTTGATGCCTACCACCCATGACAACACTATGTTTGTGGAGAGGGTGATGCTTCTCTACAGTATGATAAGAGGTTGGAGCTCAATATTGGGAGCATTATTTGTGAGGAGATTCTCTCTTGTGGGAGAAAAAGAGCCAGGAAATTGTTCATTGAGTCACTGATAACCCAACTGTGCCAGAGGGTCAAAATCGTTCCAAGGAAGGATGAGGAACGACACTTCTATAAGCCTACTATCGATCTACCTCTGACAGGGAAGCTGCAACACTATAATGAACAGAGGAAAGACAAGGCTTCCACTTCTCAGGCTACTCCTTCACCAGGACCGACACCTGCTTCACCACCGCCATCCACTCTTGTATCAGGGCCTACTCCATCATCTGAGGCTCTTGGGTTCACTCTTCACCAGTCAGACCGCATTGAAGACCGTTTGAAAACTTATTGGGTCTATGCCAAAGAGCGGGATGAAGCCATTAGAGAGTTTTACCTCTCTATCGCCCCTAGCATCGCCCCTATCTTTCCTGACTTTCCACGGAGTTTACTGCCTCAAGATCCTGAAGAATCTGATGAAGATGAAGAAGAAGAGAATGAAGATGGTTCCTCAGAGGAGGAATATGAGAGTTTTCTGTTCCCCTTACACTTTTAAATGCTTTCTTTAGATTTTGTTAATATGTGTTAGTTGTTGTTTTTCTGATTACTTGTTGTTTAGTTAATTCTATTTAGTTTTTAGTTTTTTAGGTTACTGTTTTGTGTTAGTTTAGTAATGGTTGCTACTAGATTAGGATTGAGATGACTTGGGTTTTTAAAGTTTTTTTTTTTTTGGAAAATCTGTTTGCTGTCCATTTTGCTAAACTCTTGAAAAAACCAACTTTTTGAAACTTTTTGCTTGGAAAAATGTTTTGATAAATATGCTTTCATGTGAGTTTTTCTTAAGTCCTTTATGATGATAACTAGAGCATATTTCTATCTCAAAAGTGCCGCCGTCACAACCAATTTGTTTTCTAGTCATAGGCTTTCCGTTAGTCTTTTTTATCTTTACAAAAAAATTTTAAGTCTAAATTTCCTCATGTTTAACCTATTTAACACACTAGGAGAGTTTAGCCTTGATGTTTTGAAATAAAAAACCTCATGTTAAGCCCATGTCCCGAAAACAAAAGCCAATGAGGGCATTGCCTATCTTAAGTTTGAGGGGGAGCTAATTTTGTAAATTTGTTCTATTGTAAGTTTGTACTGCTAAAAAAATATATGTGCTCTAAAATTTGTATGCAAAAAGAAAAGAAAAAAAAAACGAGAGTTAGTCCTCCTTCCTAGAGTTTACTAAGTAACCAGGGGCATTCATGACACCCATGGTTTTCCACTGCATGAAAGGTTGACTTAGGGAAGTGAGTATTATTATGATTTTGTGATCTTTGCTCGTAGCTAGATATCTTCACCACAAAGTGTCGATATGCTAGAACGAAGGTAAATGTGACGACGAGGATTCTTTTGGGGAAAAAGAAAGTTGAATAAAAAGAGCACTAGCAGTCCAACATGTTTGGGGGAGATAGAAAAGAAAATAAACTCATGTATGTTCATTTACCTTGAGATTAGTTTTCTTAACTAAAAGGATTACACTAGGCTCTATGAATAGGAGTTAGGTAGTTTAAGCATATTGGTTGGGATGGACTAGGGAGAGTTTGGTTTTGAAAAAGAAAAGTAGAAATCCTCATGCCTAGGAAACTTGAAGTTGTGACTAGCACTAGAGTAGAAACCTCTCCTGGAAGGCAACTTTTTAGAAAACAATCTTGAGAAGCATGTTTACGTGATTTTCATATGGTTTATTTCCAACATTCTGATTTGCAATTATATTTGATCTCTAACATTCTGATTTGCTATTGCTTGAGGACAAGCAATGAGTGAAGTTTGGGGGTATGATAAGTGCAAAAAATATACTTGTTTTGCCCCTTATTCTTAGCTTATTCATTGTGAAACCTGTATGTTTTTGGTCAAATTTACTGTTCCCGAGCCAAAAAAGTGTAAAAGTTGGTAAGTTGGGTCTTTGAGAATCATGTGTGTCAAATTATACATATTTATGCTTAAAAGAACTCATTTTGGTATGAATTTAACTTAGTTTTATGTGTTGCAGAAAAACAGAGGAAAACAGGGCAAGAAGCAGAAATGCGAGGGTAGAAACAGAAAAGTTCGAGTCAGTGGGGGCTATTTTGAACGAGTTTTCCACGCACCAAACTGGCTGATTTGACTCCGAAACTGACTGGGCTACCTGCAAGCACCATTTTCGTGACTCCTCAATGACTCACCACGTTATAAAAGGCCACGAATCGAAGGCAAAAGCAAGCAGAACTCAATAGAATAAGAGGGTGGTGACAGAACACTAATAGACGTCCTTGAGTTGTGATGCCCAAGGTCCTTGCTAGAAGACTAAATTCTAACCTTAGTTAGACATCAAACCTTCCTGTTTGTAGTGATTCTACCATATTTCCATCTTGTAAAGGGATTTGATAAATTGAAAAAATCCTAGTTTTAGCTATTGCATGGATCTTCCAGCACCTATTTCTTTTCATTATTTTTGGTACTTCTCATTCATTTATTCAATGGAAAGTTATTTATTTGCATTTTTTATCCATCATGCGTAGCTAAATTCTATTGACGGGTTCGATTTAGTGAATTCCCATATGGATTGAATAGCTTGAAAGTTGTTTTATTTACCTAAGCTTTAGTTATGTATGTGATGCGCAATTTGCATACCGCAAGTGTACTGGTCAAGTAATAATATAGTGTTTTCGTGATTAAACGAGTGTTGTCCTCTGGATTGGTTTTCTAGCAAATTAAGTACGATGAATAATCTTGTCCAATTTTATTTAGGGAGCAAAACTTAAAGATAAAGATAAATCTAAAGACAAAAAGCATAAAATAAAGGTGGAGACTCAAATGAAAAGACTCTTAGGGAATTGATTTCATTGTTGAGATTGAGGATTAATTAATGGGATGAATTTAGCATGCAATTATTCTACCAAGTCTAGGAACCTTTTATCACAACTATTTCTCCCGAGCATAATTGATTCTCATGCATGCAACCAACTTGATATCCCTATCTAAGTTCATTAACATGCAAGACTTTGGGCTTAGTTCTTCAAGCAACTTCTAAAGTTATTCCAAATCCAGTCACAAACTTAGAATTTCTACTTTAGTCATGCAATTAAATAAAGTAAGTCTTAGGCCAAATCCCCTCTCCCGAGGAAGATTCAACACTCGAATCGTTCAACTAGTGATCAAGTAATTGAAAGCATTTAACCATAATTGCATAGGTAAAATAAATGCATATTCATACCACAAAATCAATCCAACAAACAAAAACAACTACATCAATCCCTAAGACAAACAACTAGCAATTCATAGTCTTTAAACTACAAACACTAATTGAAAGAAAAGCCATAAAAACTACAAGAGGTAAGGGAAAGAGAAAGGAAAACTCGAATCCGTCGAAACCGGCACGTCCCTGTCATGATCTCCACGTCTTCTCGCTTGATTCCCGTTCCTTGGCCTTGCTTTAGCTCCCACCAAAGGTCTCTAGTCGAAATTAGGGCTAAAATCTAACCAAATATGACTCTCCTAATCCGTAGCACAAAAAGAAGAATTTATAGAAAATCTGCAAATAGCGTCGTGACGCTGTGGACATAGCGTCGCGACGCTGTGCCTTTGCCGCGTATTCTAAATAAGGAAAACCGAGAGCGTCGCGACGCTATGGACATAGCGTCGCGACGCTGCGCCAAATTCCAGCATACTGCCTTCTCGGAATTGTCAGCTTCTAATTCTTTTCTAATTAATTTCCTTTGCCTCCTTTTAGTGTTCCGAGCACTCGATTAACTCCAAATTCTCGTTTTAGCTCAACATAACAATTTCCTACAAAATAAACATTAAAGTGCAATAATATGGCTACGAATTACTCAAAGACTAACCAAATTAAATAGGGAAAAATAGCTAGCTATGCTCGCTATCAAACACCCCCAAACTTAAGCTTTTGCTAGTCCTCGAGCAAACTAAAAATCAAGCATACAATTGAAGAATGGATGCAACAAACATGACTAGATCCTCAAGGCTCAAAAGTCAATAAACAAGCAATCAAGAGACATGCACATAAGGACCAATGAGGGAGACAAATCAAAAGTTTTCCAAAATTAACTTGCACAAGCGAGATCTAACTTAACAAGATCAGACTCTACTAGCCCGGGATTGGATTACTAAACTCCCAACTCATCTTCCCTCTACACTGGCACTAAGGATTCACTAACGAGTCAATGGAACAAATTAGTTTGTTTTCCTCCATACTTAGGTGCTTATAATTGAAAATTACAACATGCATTTTTATGTGGCACTAGCTTTCACACACCTATTGTAGGGACCCATAACCCGAGTTTTACCCTTTGGTTGGCCTAACTGATCACAATAGGGGTAGCTCTTTTTGCCTAAGTTTTATTAAACATTGCATTGCGCGCATAAGTCATGACTTTCTTTTTTTTTTTCTTTCAAATTGTAACAACAAGAATCATTTTTCTTTATGAGCATGATAAGAATATATTCTTTTCTTTCCTCCTAAGCAAGATCAAACATGCTAATTTGCAAAAAAATAACTCTTTAGCTCTTCCCTACACCTATCGAGGTGACAACAAGCATATGAACCTAATAATTTGCTCCTAAGCATTCAAATCCAAATCTAGCCAAGACAAATTCTCTACCCATGCAAGACATCTCCTAGAAAAAGTTTAAAATGTCTCCCTTTTTGGGCACTCATGCTTACAACTCATCGAAAGCTTAAAATTTGACAAGAAAGCCTATCCTAGGAAATCATAGTCATACAAAAATAACATCCAGAAAACAACCATATGCTTAATTCAAAGAAAGCTCAAAACTATAGCCCGAACTCAGATGCTCAAGGGCTCCACAAGCATGATATTCCACCCCCAAACTTAAAACATGCATTGTCCTCAATGTATAAAGAAAATAAGGCATAATCAAGCATGAGAACAATAAAAGAGTAGGAGGAGTGAACAATACTGTCCTGGAATGACGATGTCCTCTTTTATGGAAGCTTGCAAGCAAAGGAGAAGCTGGAACCAAGACCTACAAAACAAAAACAAACAATAAATCAAAAGAAAAAAGAAAAACACAACTAAACTTACTTGGGTTGCCTCCCATAAGCGCTTGTTTATTGTCTTTAGCTCGACGTGCTTGTGCAATCTGTCAAGGCACATAAAAATTCTCGTATTTCTTTGGGCCCTTCTTCCTTGAATCAATAAAACTCAATATTGCTAGCAAGCTCACTAGCTTCTCATGGGCCCCTGAAACAAAATTATTTTTGGTATTTTTTATTAAAATAAGCATAAAAGGAGAAATATCAAAATAAAGAGACTCTGACTCAAAAACTGACTCGTGAGAATAGAAAAAGGAACAATCATATTCTACAAATGATGGAGAAGATAAAACAGATGAAGGCCTTTCAACCTCAAACTCTACCTCCTGAACTTCCTCTGACACTACAAGCTCATTTTCTTTTTCTTCCTCACAAACATGTTCTTGATAGGTGCTACAACTCTCCAATTCTTCCCCACTATTAATGCAACTCACCCTTAACTGCTCATCCTTAGCAAAATCGAAAGAATTAAGCTCATGAATGGGTGCCAACGAATCATCGGCCACATGACTCACTAGACATCCTATGGAAGTGGATCCCACCTCACTAACTTCCTTTGGGGTTTGAAGTCCTTTTATAATTTCATCAAATTTTAGACTCCTTGCTCTAGACTCCTCAATATAATTTTGAACTATGCTTTCCAAGGAAGAATTTTCTTTTAAAGGGGGATAACTTGAAGATGAAAAATTGGAGTATGGTGTTGAATAAAAAGTCATTCAAATCAATCAAAGCAACAATGATAATTAGGCTTCCAATCAAATAATAACCCAACAAGAACAAAGGACTAAGACTCAAACGAAAAAAGAAAGAAAAAAAAGAACAAAGAAATCTAAATAGAAAAGGAAAACAAAAACAAAAAAAGAAAAAAAAAAACAAATAAGGGAAGAACTAAAAAGGAAAGTTACAACTATGGAAAGAAAAACAAAAAAGGAAATAAGGGAAGAACTAAAAAGGAAAGTTACAACTATGGAAAGAAAAACAAAAAAGGAAATAAAACAAATAAGGAGAAAAAAAATGCAATCTACCTAAAAAATAAAAATACACCCTAAATTAAGACCGAACAATTTTTCCACAATATTAATTTAACTAAATATGTCAATCCCCGGCAACGGTGCCAAAAACTTGATGCGCAATTTGCATACCGCAAGTGTACGGGTCAAGTAATCATATAGTGTTTTCGTGATTAAACGAGTGTCGTCCTCTGGATTGGTTTTCTAGCAAATTAAGTACCGTGAATAATCTTGTCCATTTTTATTTAGGGAGTAAAACTTAAAGATAAAGATAAATCTAAAGACAAAAAGCATAAAATAAAGGTGGAGACTCAAATGAAAAGACTCTTAGGGAATTGATTTCATTGTTGAGATTGAGGATTAATTAATGGGATGAATTTAGCATGCAATTATTCTACCAAGTCTAGGAACCTTTTATCACAACTATCTCTCCCGAGCATAATTGATTCTCATGCATGCAACCAACTTGATATCCCTATCTAAGTTCATTAACATGCAAGGCTTTGGGTTTAGTTCTTCAAGCAACTTCTAAAGTTATTCCAAATCTCGTCACAAACTTAGAATTTCTACTTTAGTCATGCAATTAAATAAAGTAAGTCTTAGGCCAAATCCCCTCTCCCAAGGAAGATTCAACACTCGAATCATTCAACTAGTGATCAAGTAATTGAAAGCATTTAACCATAATTGCATAGGTAAAATAAATGCATATTCATACCACAAAATCAATCCAACAAACTAAAACAACTACATCAATCCCTAAGACAAACAACTAGCAATTCATAGTCTTTAAACTACAAACACTAATTGAAAGAAAAGCCATAAAAACTACAAGATGTAAGGGAAAGAGAAAGGAAAACTCGAATCCGTCGAAACCGGCACGTCCCTATCACGATCTCCTCGTCTTATCGCTTGATTCTCGTTCCTTGGCCTTGCTTTAGCTCCCACCAAAGGTCTCTAGTCGAAATTAGGGCTTAAATTGCACCTCGTCATTTTTCTTGCACAACCTCTGTGGGAAGGGGATTGGCGGTTTGTATGCGTCAGGCTCTTTCGTCTTTTCCTCTTCCTTTTCTTTCACCTTGCCTTCTTTGGTCTGTTTACCAGCGCTAAACTCTTTCTCTGAATCATTTGGGAGCATTGTCACTTCTTTTGGTGCAGGATCAATTTCTTTATTCTGAATCTACTTTCCACTATGTAGTGTCAACGCATGGCATTGCTCCTTTCCTATGTGAGCTTCTGCATTGCTCGGTAAAGTCCCTGCAGGTCTGTTGTTCAATTTTGATGCAAGTTGTCCTACCTGAACTTCTAGGTTTCTCAGGGATGCGGCTTGACTTTGAACAATCGAATCATTCTTTGCCATGTACTCTTTCTGGCTTGCCATAAAGTCCTTCATCATGTTTTCTAATGAATTGGAAGATGATGCGCTTGAGTCTCAACTGCTTGCGTTGTTGTTGTTGCACTGGAAATTTCCTTGAAAGGATCCCTGCGCTACCTGATCATTGTTAGCATTAAACAGTCTTGGTCCAGAATTATTGTTACCTTACTGCGGTTGCTGCTTGTTGCACCAACATTTCCACTCCATGAGAAATTGGGATGATTCCTCCAGCTTGGGTTGTATGTATTTGAGAAAGGGTTGTTGTGCACGTTCCCCTGCGGTCCCACATAGAAAACAGACTCTGGGTTGGACGGGCATTGGTCATGCGTGTGGCTTTCGCCACAGATGTCGCATCCCACCACAGCTAGTTGTGTTATTAGGGGAGCTATGTTGTGTAGGAATTGAATCCTCAGTGGAAGCGGTTTTCGCCGAGCGTGATTTAATTTCTATTAAACAGAATACCAATACGTTGGGCAAAGAACATATAGAAACTATTTCTAACGTTAAGCATGTTGTAATTCAAGGTATCTAAAACGATTTTAGATCAAGGAACTTACATGATATTGAAGTGAAATCAGCACGATGCTCCAAAACTTCTTCTTTGATCTCCCAACGGACACCACCACTCAAGAACACCCACTATGCTCTTGGATCGCTGAGATTTTGGCTTGTGGGAACCAAAAACCGTCTTGGAAGGGAAAAATTCAGCAAGGTAAAGGTTGATGTATCTTTTGTTTTTGAGAGAGAGAGAGAGAGTTTCGAGAGAATTTTCTCCATTTTGTTTTTGCGTGACTCACTGAATGAGAGGGAGGCAACCCTAACTCATACGTGGGGAATGGGAGGTTAACTCCTTGCATGATCTCCACCGTTGATCATAATCAACAAGATCCTGGTCGTCAATCAATTAAATAATAATAATTTAATTAATTAATTATAACTAATTTAATTAAATCAATATTAATTAAATAAATTATAATATAAAGTATTTAATTCAATTTAAATCATACTCATTTGAATTAAATTGGTCATTCAATTAATTCTTGATAGGACCTAAATAGTCTTATTTTATCACCTCTAATCTAAGCTTGTTAAAGTTATTTTACGCTTTACTTGTTTTCTTTGCAGGATAATTGAGCTTAGGCTATGTCGGGAGCCGATCACGCTAATTGGTGTTAATTCGGGCCAATTACGGAGTTTTGGAGCCATCTCGGTGTCTTGGACGACGAGGAGGTGAAAAGTGAAGGATCTGGAATTCCCTAATTCCGATAAAGCGGAAGCGTAATTGGGACCGATTCGTAGTTAATTTTGTTTATCCAAAAAAATATCATTACATTGGCAAAAATCATAGAACAAATTCTATAGAAACTTAAGGCTAAGCATACAAAATTTAGATCTAAATCTATAATAAAGAAAAGAGAAGCAAACCTTCGTTGACGTCTCAGAAAATCAAATATGATTCTTGATTGCTCTGCAACAACGAAGAACACCACCATTTGATCTTCCCCGCTATAACTCAGAGATTAGGAACGTAGTTGTGGGACTACCTAATCTTGAATGGGAAAAACTCTAGAGAGAAAATTCTCCCTAGAGTTCTTGAGTTGAGAGAATATGAGAGGGTCTTATGGTGGCCATATGTTGTAGTCCCTAAACCCTAGGGTTAGTGTTCTATTTATAGGAGAAAGATCATGAATAAAATATTCATTTAAAATCAATTATTCTCATAACTGATTTAATCTTTTCCATAATTAATCAATTCCATAATTGATTAATCTTTTCCATAAATGATTGATCACTTCCATAAGTGATTAAATCATTTCCATAAATGATTAATTACTTCCATAAGTGATTAATCATTTCCATAATTGATTAATTTCCAATTAATTAATCACCGATTAAATATCATATATTTAATTTCAGACCTTCTATTAGTTAATTAATTAATTACCCAATTAAATATCATATATTTAATTTCAGGTCTTCAATTAATTAATTCTATAATATGAATCAAATTCATATTAAAATTGGAACTCCTTCCAATTCTCTTATATCCTATAAATTTAATATGAATCAAATTCATATTAATATTTGAACTTCTTCAAATATTTATTTCTCTCATAATAATAAACACTACAAGAAAAATTGACTTACTTGACGCTTTTGGAATGTCACTGTTAATACTCTTGACGCTTTTAAAAGCGTCGAGAGAACCACTGTCAAGAATAAGGTATCGAAAATGTGACAAACGAGAAGCGCCAAGACATCTTTTACTTGATATATATGAAACGTCAAGAATATTAAATTTTTGACACTTATAAAGCGTCATGTATATAGATTTCTTGACAGTTATTAAATATCATATTTGTTAAAACTTGACAGTTCTAGCATGTCAAATGGTACTTTATCTCGACATTTCAGAAATGTCAATTTAAAAAGTTGTTGACACATTTTACATGTCAAGTTTGTTGGTAATTTTTTTTTTCAATTATAATAGTTGTTCCCTATTATCTTGAATATCCTGCATTGCATTCCAACAATTTGATATATTGATCAACCAAATAAACAAATACACATTCAAGATCCATCAACCAAATTTCTTTCAATAACTTCAATAAAATTCATATCTTCAACATTACAAAAGTATCCAACCTCCATATGAGCAATTCCAAAATTACAACTATCAACCCATATGAACAATTCCAAAAATTATAAGACCTATCGACCCACATGAACAATTACAAAATTACAGGACCTATCAACTCCATTTGGACAATTCCAAAATGAAGAACTTTACACTCATTTTCTCCGTATATTCAAAATTACATAATACCTATCTCCACCATATATTCAAAATCACAAACTACCTATTAAATAATTAATGTGCTTCCGTGCCTTAAAATCAACCTGAACTTGGAATCCTTGCCTTTCCTGTTTCTCTCCAAATGCTTTCGGATTGAAACAGCTTCCTTGATGAGATGGTAAAGATCCTCCGGGATTTCAGGAGCTAGTCCTGAGCCAAAAAAGAAAACATGTTAAAAAGAATAACATATTAATTCTGATTGATGTATAAAATAGAAGTTCAGTGGAGGAAGGGTAGATGAGGCTCACCAATAACATTAACAAAGTTCATGTGTTCAACATCACCAAACTATCAATCTTATAAACAATTCCAAAATTTCAAGAATTATCAACCCAATATGAACAATTCTAAAATTCCAACACCTATTAACACCATAAAGTAAGTGTAAAATGGTCACATATAATTTCCATAACATTATGATAGTTGTCGAGTGCAATAATTTCACTTGCAAAAATAAAAGCAAATGAAAAAAAAAAAAAGTCTCACATAACTCTTTGAAGGTTGATCGAATATGGTGCAATTTGTACTTGAAGCCATTGATCAACATGATCAAATCTGATACATAAGAAGAAATGCAAATAATTTAATCAAGACAATTAAGATTAGAAGTATGAATAACATATACTCAAATGAACATAAACAACCATACTCATCAAGTTAACACAAACAACTACAGTTATCAAATTTTATTGAACATAAATACAAAACTTAAACAACTTATCAAATTTGAATACCTTAGAAAAACAATAGATATCTAAAGTAATTCATTCTTAACAACCAGTAGAATCTTTGGAACATCATACATTTAGCATCAACAATTTTTTGGATCCAATATCCAACTTTGATTCAAATATCCAACTTATGGCTTGAATCCAAATCACCCTAACATACTAAATTGTCATTTTAAAAGGGTCTAAAGTGTTGAACTTAGTCCGAATGACTACTTACCTTAGCTAAACAAATTCTTGATTAGCATGCTTTTTAAACAACTCTTCTAAGGTGTAGATAATAAATAGGTATCAATTAGCATGCTTTTTAAACCATAACCAACAAGCAAAACCCATTTATTTTACATTTTAAGGACCTATAAAGGTTGGGCAATGCTTTAAAAGCCTAAACAACTAATGGGTATCAATTAAAACATGATTTTAAGGCTTAACACCTAACGGGCAACTAAACTTAAGGCTAACAAGCTTAAGGACAGTGATGAAACTCACCCAAACGGAATTTAATAAGTCTACCTGAGGCCCTAAAACGTAGTTGAGATCCCTATTCTAAGCCTTCCCTCGAAGACAATTATGGTCCCTAAACCACTATGATGCTACCAAAAATTCGGCAGCATAACAACATACATATAGGGAACCCAAAAATTTTCGCTTCACCTGGAAACAAAATAATGCACTTCTATAGTCACAACGAGCCAGATCTCGCATCCAAACTTCAATCCAAACTCCAACAGACATTCAACCCATCCTCCAATATCATAAATAAAAATCCAGAGAGAAACCATAGCCATCCAAGCCAAACATGCTTTAAAATAAACCAAAAGATGCTAGGTTCATTACGAAGCTATCGACCTTGGTTCTTAAAAATCTTTAAATTTTAAAACCTTAAATTTTTTTGTTCCGACCTTGTAATGTATGATTTTTCTTAGATTGAGTATTTTCTTTCTGCAGGAAGGTTACCTTGTCCATGAGTGTAATGAAAGGTGCAGCTGTAGTAGAACCTGTCCAAATAGAGTGTTGCAAAATGGAATTCAAGTAAAACTTGAAGTCTTCATGACAGAGACAAAGGCAATTTCTTCTTTATGTGCCTTATGATTTTTTTTTTCCTGCTAACTTGTATATAACCTTTAGTTTCCTAGCTGGTGTTTTCTGTAGTTTCTTATACGAAATTGTAAAAACAATACAGGGGTGGGCAGTGAGGGCTGATGAAGCCATTCTGCGTGGCACATTTGTTTGCAAGTACATTGGAGAGGTGTTGGATGAACAGGAAGCAAACAGGAGACGTGACAGGTTTGTATGATTTTTTAAACTTCTCTTTAGAATCAGCTTTTTCTCTATGTATACTCCACTATATCTTCTATTAGGTTAACAGTGAAGGGAACTGCTATTTCTTGGATGTGGATGCTCATATAAATGACATTAGTAGATTAGTTGAAGGATCAGCTAGATATATTATTGATTCCACAAATTATGGAAATGTTTCGAGATTCATAAATCACAGGTGAGCAGAGATTTATGTTCCACATCTTCTTTCCGCTCATTCAGACATTTGGCAATTTTAGCATGTATTTACTCATGCTTATTTGTTGCTTGACTACGACATATTAAAGGCATGTATATTATTGATTCCATAATCCACGCTACTCATTTAATGCCCAACTAAAGGCAATCTCAACATGCTCATCATGCTTCAAAAGTTAACCCAACACACTTTACTTAAGCTTAAAGACCAACTTGGTCTAAAAATGGAATCTTAATCCAACTATCCACTTTAAATTCCCAATTAACAAACAATGGGCAATTGGTCTAAGGCATAGAATTTGAATCCAAATAGCTACTTACCTTGGCCAAATAATATTTGCAAAATCCTTTTCAAAATTCCTTAACTCCAAGGCTTTAGGCTAGCTACACAAAAGGGGGAAACTTCATCATTCAATAGGAGTTCAAAGCAAGCATTCAACTTGGAGTCCATTAATTTAGAGAAGATTTAACTCTCAAAAACTTACCCAAACTCAACCTTTAGCTTGCTGTCCAATGATCCAATAACGCTCCACACTGACGATTAAATCCCCAAAAGCTAAGAGAACCTTGCAATCACATGCCAGGGCAATTGGAACTTATGGGCCCATTTGAATTTTGGTTTGTAAAAATGGACCCAATTTTAAAATCTTTTATTTGGGGACCCTTGTGGCTGTGAAAAGACAAAATTAGCCTTGCCCTTTGCCCAAGTTATCTTCTTAAAAATCCCAACCGAAATTGGGACAAAATCCATGCAATATGACAAAATTTGATTGAATTTAATGAATCCCGATCGAATTTTGACAAATAATCATGCAACCACGGACTAAATTTGCCCAAAATTAATGAATCTGACCGAATTTAGTAAATCCCGGTCGAAAATGGTCGGGATTCATGCATTCCTGGTCGAATTTTGGCCGAAAATCATGCAAATCCGCCCAAATTAATGAATCCCGACCGAAAATAATGAATACCGGTCGGGATTCATGCATTCCCGGCCAAAATTCGGCCGAGAATGCATGGAGCATTTTTACAAACCGGAAGGCTTGCATTTTTAAAATTTCCGGAAGGCTTTTTTTTTTTTTTAGAAAAAAAAAAAGAATCATGCCGCATATCTTCTTTTCTTCTTCTTCTTTTTTTATGTTTTGAATAATTAAAATTTTGTTTTTCTTCTCTTTTGAAAAAATTAAAAGTTTGTTTATTATACTTAAATTTTTTTTTTAACAAATTTGAAAAAAAAAATAATAAATTAAGAATATATTATATATTGATGGACATTTTGATAGTTAAAAAAAAATTATTTAGTTGTTTTTTAAAAAAGAAAGTGGGTAAACTTGGGTAGAATTTGTTGAAATTTTTAATTTTTGTTGGTTTAAAATTAATGGGTATAAAAGTTTTCATACAAGGTTAGAATGGACATTTTGCATGGTTGATGACATCACAAAAATCAGCAAGAGGTCCCCAAATATAAGTTTTTAAAAAAGGGCCAATTTTTACAAACCAAAATTCAAATGAGCCCATAAGTTCCAATTGCCCCACATGCCAAAATCTATGGGTGCTCCTTTAACTCAAATAAATCATCCAAAACTTGACTTAGTTCACTTACCCAAAGCCGAAATTGCTCAAACACGCTGAAACTCGAAGACCCACTGAATGAATCGCCAGAATTGAAGGGAAAAGCTTGTTGAACGAAATTAATAATGAGTGGGCATTCGATTAAACATGATAGTCAATCAGTATAACCTTCAATCCAACTTACCCACGTTGAAAGCTCGTCGAAAACGTCCAAAATCGATCCAAATCACTACTGTTCGCGCCGAAAACAGAACACCTGTCGAAAAACGCAAATACAGTCGCCGCCACTCCTGAGACTTGCTGTAAAAACCTTATAAAATGGAGAGGGAGATCACGAGAGAGAGAGAGACAACGAAAAGGGGGGAAAATAAGCTTGAGAAACAACCAAAACAGAGGGAAAAACCATACCCACGCTTGAAGAATCCTGCTGGCCGCTCGAAGGACTATGAACCGTCGGACTTCTCGCCACCAACCGCTGTCAACGGACTGCTTACTGGAGACGCCGGAGAAGACAAATGGAAAAGAAACCCATGAGCCGGTGACGGAAATAAAAGAAGAAGAATCAAGGATGGCGGTGGTTGGGTTGCTAGACCAACGGGCATGAAGGTGAAGAAGAATGAAGAATGTGGGATTTTTTTTTTCTTCCTTGGCTGTGCGTGTGGTTCCAAAACAAAAGACAAAAACCTAGGGTTTAACTTGGCTCTTTTTCCTTTTATTTACAACATTGCCATTAAATCAATTAACTCCATTCCCAAGCTAATTAAACTCCAATTACTCTCCTAAATCAATTTAATTAACCAACACTTGATCAATTAAACATAAAATTGAGGAAATTGACGTTTACCAAAATTTAGCAACGTTACAGAAGGAGACGAACTGGAGAACGACGGAGAGAGAGAGTGTGCGAGAAGGCGGGACGGCGCGACTGACTGGCGACGGCGGCGACGGATCGGCGGCGGGGCTGGGCGGCTGAAGGTTGGAAATCGGGGGGGTCTGTGGCTAAAGAAAAACAAAAGGGGCTTCGTGCGTGAGGGTTGAAGAAGGAGAGAAAGATTTTTTTTTTCTTTTTCTTTAATAGAATAAAAATCCTTTTTCTTTTCTTTAAATAAACCCTAGGCAAGTAATACTTGACATTTAAAATGTAGCAAGTAAATCGGGATAAAACTTGATATGTTTTAAATGTCAAGTAAAATTATTATAGTTCTCGACATTTTAAAAGTGTCAAGTATTCTGTGGCGTGCAACAAAATCCGAAAAACTCCGTCAAACTCCGTGTTTTTACATTTTTCTTGACGTTTTTTTGGTTAAAAATGCAAATTCTTGACATTTTTTTAAGAAAATGTCAACTAATATAAAATTTGAAGTGTCAAGTAATGCAGTTTTTCTTGTAGTGAAAGTTTAATTTCAAATTAGACTTTACATTTTAATGTATCATTATACATTATATTAGTTTGTATCTCATACAATTAACTTAATTCCCAATATGAATTTGAACTATTCAGATTCTCTCAAGATATAATTGTTCCTAATTACTCTTTACGAGCTAGCAGGGGAACCTAATGGACCTATAGATCAGAAGCTACAATGATATGAGGTTAACTGATTAAACTCATTAATCAGGTTAACCAATATTCATTAATTGTGGGTCATTCCACTAAAGACCCACAGTTGAACTCTTCTCACTGTAGAACATTTCTGTGTCCACGGATATAGACCTATACCGGTAAGTCAATCCTTACGAGTGTTCGTAATCACGACTGGGTCAAATTACCGTTTTACCCCTGTGTTACATTTGTCTCCTTAAGTACCAGCGCTCCTCTAATGAACAACCTGTTTATGGTCCAACCATTAAACAGAAAGTCCCTCTCGGGCCAGTGAGAGGGCGAGATCCCTTTGTTCAAGTCCCGGAGTCACCACTTAAGGGAACACTCATCTACTTCTCCTAGAAGTGGGAAGGAGTGAATTCCATCTTGTGTTGTCATGTCCCTAGCCCCCCACTCGGTCTCGTCCCCAAGAAGGTAGGCTTATTGAGTCGGCGTGCAAGCCACTCTCACCCATACTAATCAAAGGACAATCCCTCGTGAGAAGGAGTTCATGACACACTCAGGATTAAGACTGAGTTACCTAAGTCATCCTATTGAAACAGTAACCTAACTAGTTAACGGTGTTACATCTAGTGGTTTACTATTCCATGGTCCGGTCTTATGCAAACTCATTGCATAGGATACCTCGCTCGCATGTCTCCTACATGGACGCCTTGGATCAATACGTTTGTATCGAATACAAAGCGAGCCGTATCACATAGTGTTACCAGGATAAGGTACCCTGCCTTATCCCTGTACTATAGACCTTTTAGGTTGTTACTTGAACACCGATCCCCGTATGTCCACACATACTAGTTCAAGTCACATGTAAACAACCTTGGGTCTTAGTTTATTGGATTTGGGTCAAATTGTGCAATATTTAACAATAACACTTTACTGTAGAAACTCATTAACACTTTATTGAAACAAGTATACAATTTGTTTACATTCACTATTTACGAGTTTTAGGGCATAAAACCCAACAAACTCCCACTTGAACTAAAACTCTAGTTTAGTGGGATGTACAATAATCTATACAACAGCAAGTGTATAAATACATGTATAAAACATATACAATGTACAAATACAATAAACTAGGGCATCACTATTCCCATTACATAATGGTATCACTATACTCATTACACTTCTCCCACTTGCCCTAGATTACATCTTTGTACATAACTCGTAGACCTAGACCTTCTAGATGACCCTCATACACTTTAGCCGAGAGAGCCTTCGTGAATGAATCAACAATATATCTTTAGATTTAATGTGCTTGCTTGTCTTGCAATAGGCAAGTTCATATTTGGAACACCTTCCAAAATAGGCTTGAACTTCCTAAGTCATACAGTCTCTATTGCTGCTCCATAAGCAACTGCTTATCGGCCTATATCGTTGAGGTTTCAACTATGTCATACTATATCTCCTCTGTTAAGAGTGAACACATATACTGATGTAGATTTCCTCAAATCTTTATTAGTTTGAAAATCTGTGTCAGTGTATCGTATAAGGATCCAATCCTCAGTGCCATACACGAGCATATAGACCCTCGATCTCCTAAGATACCGGAGGATGTACTTAACGGCTCTCCAGAGATCAATTCTTGGATTTGATTGATACTTACTGACAATCCCTACTGCATAGGGCTTATGTCTCAAGTCCTCAACATCTTGAGGTGTCTCAAGACACAGTTCCTTAGACAAAAGAATTTCATGCCTAAAAGGTAGTGAACCCTTCTTGGAATTCTGCATCTTATATCTAACTAACATCTTGTAGATATAAGACACTTGAGACAAGGCCAGCTCAGCTTCTCCCAGATTTTCATTTGGAAATGAGCTACTAGCCTCTTTTAATGTCAGTAAGATAACCTACATCATTCCCAATGATTAGGATATCAATCATATACAACACTAAGTAAGCTACTGAACTATTGATGATTACTTGTAAACACAAGACTCATTAATGTTCTGATTAAAGCCAAAAGATTTGGTCATTATATCAAATCTTATATTTCAAGATCGAAATGCTTAGGTCAATCCATGAATGACTTAAGCTTGCTAACCCTTTTGCTTTTGATCTTGTTGTATGAACCCTTCTGGTTAAGACATGAATGTCTCGTTTCCTCTTGTAAATCCACTTGAAACTAATAGGTGTTACCCATCAAGCAGTTCTACAAGATCCCAGATGGAAGTGAAATACAAAAGACTTCATTTCTAGGTCCATGGCTTTAATCCTCTGATCGTTGTCAACATCATTCATTTTCTTTCTAAAAGACAATGAATCATCTATGCCATCATCAGGTATGATGACCTAAGCTTCAATCAAGCCCATGTACCGAGAAGAAGCGAGACAAGACCGAGAATTAAAGCAGCAAGTCAATCAAGGCTGGCGTAGAGACGCTGCGCCTTGGCGTCGAGACACCGACGTGAAATTTGGCCGGAATATAAAGTTCGCAGCGTCTCGATGCTGCCCTTGGCATCTCGACACCGCCGAGTTTTCTATAAATATGTAGCCTCGGTTTAGTCCGTCGTTAGGTTAGAATTTTGGTCTTTTTGCGATTTCCTATGTTCCTTTTACTTTCCAGCACTGTTGTAGACCTTTTTAGGTCATATTTTATGGATTCTTTCATGTCTATTGTTGCTTTTACTTCATCTATGCGTTACTAATCGTATTTAGATCATTGGATTGGATTTATGCTTTGATCTCTAATAAGATTGTCTGAGTTTTCTGGTTTATTTTGCTTTTCTTGCTGTCTTTTTCATTCAGTTTTGCATGTTATCCCGTTTAAACCAATACATGAGGCTAGTCCATTAGGATTGATGCCCTATGTGATTAGCACTTGTGTATTCTATCAGTTATTTTTAGATAGCCACTAGGTTGAGGCAAGCCACTTTCTACGCGAGACGACCCTTGATAGGCCTAGGATGCATGTTAAAGGTTGTAGGAATTAGATTTGAATTGCATTTGAATTTATTTCATACAATTTCGAATCCACGATCCCAAAGCGGCTAGTTTAAATTGGTGATTGTGAAATTGTTTAATCTAAAACTAGTTAGATATAATTAGTAACTGTTGCAGAGGTCTCGAATGGTTGCTATTTTATGAATAAGGGGTGACGAGCGATAAAGTTAATATTAATTAATCTTGTTAATTGCAGAATTCACGGTTAGCAAGTTAATTAGCATAGGTTAGTGTAGGGGGTCCTCCGAGTAACCCAGAAGCTGACCGGACTAATGAAATCAGCTTAGAACGATTATTAGAGAAAACTAGGAAGCCAACAAATTAGAATCAAGCATATTAGAATCAAACATAATAAATCTCAGTCCAACGATCCCTTTCATGTTATTGATTCCCGTCTAATTTCTCTTCTGCATGTTTATTTTGTGCCATTTAAATTCAGTATTTAATTATTTTTGCTTGTCCTTCATTCCAAAAATCCCCCCTGTTTTCATAAGCACGAAATTCTACAACTGCTAGGTCCCCTTCCATGTGTTCGACCCCGGTCACTATTTCTACAAAATAGTTCTAGTGCCGTGGATTATAAATTTATTTGGCACGACCCCCACGACAAGCTCCGTCAATTCTTAATTAATTGTTCCCCATATTAGTTAAATATCAAATACTTAATTAATATTACAATTGAATCATATTCAAGTTTATCTCTCTCATTTAACCTATAGTTTTAATGTGCATCAAATGTACATTAATTATAAACTATAGTTTTAATTTCGATTAAATCATATTTAACCAAATTAAATTAAAATTAATTAATTCTCCAATTAATTAATTTATGAATTAATCAAACATCACATATTTAATTAAATTCATAATTCTCTCATAAATTAATTTTGAATCATATCCAAAATTAATTATAAAGTTTAATTCTCTAATTAAACTTTATACTATAACGTATCTCCATACATTATATTAATTCCCTTAATATTCAAGACTAAATAATCTCAGTACCCGTTACGAGCTAGCAAGTGGACCTAATGAACCTACAGATCAGATGCTTCAACGATACGAGATTAACTGGCTAAACTCATTAACCAAGTTAATCAACATTTGTTAGTTGTGGGTCACTCCACTAAAGACCCGAAGATGCACTCTTCTCACTGTAGAATATTTCTGTGTCCATGGATATCGACCAATACAGTAAGTCAATCCATCACGAGTGTTCGTAACACCAGCTGGATCAAAGTACTGTTTTACCCCTGGGTTATCTCTGGATCCTTAAGTACCACTGATCCCTCTAATGGACAACCTGTTTAGGGTCCAACCACTAAACAAAAATTCCTCTCGGGCTAGGAGAGGACAACGTGCTTTTGTTCAAGCCCTGGAATCAGCCCTTAAGGGAACACACATCTACTTACCTCAATAGGGGAAGGAGTGAATTCCATCTTGTATTGTTATGTTTCTAGCTCCCATTCGGTCTTGCCCCTGAAATGGTAGGACTATTGAGTCGGCGAACAGGCCACTCTCACCCATACAAATCCAAGGGCAATCCCTCCTGAAAAGGAGTTCATAACAAACTCAGAATTGAGATTGAGTTACCTAGGTCATCCTATCGAAATAGAAACCTAAACTAGTCAACGGTGTTACATCTAGTGGTTACTATTTCGCTGTCCGGTCTTATGCAAACTCATTGCATAGGATACCCCCACTCGCATGTGTCCTACATGGATGTTTTGGATCAATGCATCTATATCGAATGCAAAGTGGGTCGTATCTCATAATATCACCAGGATAAGGTACCCAACCTTATCCCTATACTATAGACCATTTAGATTGTTACTTGAACACCGATCCCGTATGTCCCCACATACTTGTCCAAGTTTCATTTAAACAACGTTGGATCTTAGTTTATTGGATTTAGGGTTTATTAATGCAAACTCGACTATTCAATAACCAAATTACTGAATCCCTCAAATAACGCTTTATTGAGATTGATTAATTTGTTTCATTTACTATCTACGAGTTTTAGAGCATAAAACCCAACATGTCGGCCGTCAACGCGTCCATCCTGGTGGTTAACGCATCAATTTTTGCATTCACCGCAGTCATGGGATCTACCTCAAAGCTTCCTGAGCTGGTCTTTATTAGGCGCTTCCTCTTGTCCTCAATTGTTCCCCATTCATAGTTGTTTCTTGCTATGAGGTCAAGGATCTCATGCGCTTCATCATATATTTTTCTAAGCAGCGCGCCATTGGCTGATGAGTTGATAAGCACCTGGGAATTTTTGTTCAACCCTACATAGAATATCTCCAACTTAATCCAGTGCCACAATCCATAGTGAGGGCATCTTTGCAATAGGCCTTTAAATCGTTCCCAAGCGTCACTGAGGGTCTCATCTTCCAACTGCACGAACGTCATAATCTCCTTTCGCAGCCTGGAATTTATTGTTGGTGGGAAGTATTTTTTCGAAAAATTTCTCAGCCAAATCATTCCATGTGGCTATGGAATTTGCTGGTTGCTGGTTCAACCACACTTTAGCAACATCTCTTAATGAGTAAGGGAACAAAATCACTTACAACTGTTCTGGGGTCACTCTTGGAATAATGAACTTGTTGCATTTGTCGAGAAACGATTTAAGGTGCGAATGTGGGTCTTCTAATGCACTTCCTCCAAATTGTTCTGCAACGGTTAGCAATTGAAACATAACAGGTTTAAGTTCAAACCTTTCAGTTTCCAACATGGGGTGAACTATTCCTGGATTGAAATTGCACACTCCTGGGACTGCATAATTTCTAATGTCTCGTTCTCGATTGTCAGCCATTTGTATTGGATTTATGGGAGGATTTTGTGGATTTGGCGCAACCATCTCTTTGGGTTGCTCTACTACTTGCTTTCTGGCACGCTAATTTCTTCTTAACCTTTGATGGTATGTTCTATCAATTTCTTGATTTATGATTGTGTCTATGCAGCGGGTGGCACGCATACACTTGTGCACACCTGTAATAAATCCACTCACAACAGGGAGCAGAAATAGCACCAAACAAAATACAAATCAAGAAAAAGTGTTAAAAACTTTAGTTGTCTTCCCCAGCAACAGTGCCAAAAACTTGGTTCGAATTATAATTGCTTCTAATTATGCTGAATTATCTGAGAATATGTTGTTGCTATGTAGTAATCCAAGTATAATTCATGCATAACCAAGTAATACCTAGAGCATTCCAGGGTCAGAACATAGGGAAGGGGAGTGAAGTAGGTTGAACACTTTTATCAACTTATACTCAAATGCATGGTACTGATAAGTAAATAATTAAAAGGAATGCTAGTCATGCGATAGGCAGAAGTAAATAGACAGATGCGATAAGGGTAAAAACAGAGATGTGAGGCTATCAAGGCATTCACCGCAGCTAGCACATGCATTAATGAAATCTCCTGTAACGCATACAAATAATAAAATGATACTGATGCATAAGCGAGAAATAAACATGTGATTCCCTTCCGATATTACACATGCGTTTGGCATAGAACTAAGAACATTTATGTTCACTTAATTCATGCGTTGGTGCGGTTTTCTTATTTGCTTGCAAGCGGCTGACTTATCCCTAAGATAGTCTAAACACATTCATGAACTATCTCTTGCGGCAATGCTAGAATTAACTCAAACCAAACTACATGCAATGCATTATCTTACTCTACTTAGATATTTCCACATGTGTTACCCTTCCAGGCTTTATCATGATGCTACCGCAACCGGCTGACCAGGCGGGTGTTAGTAATGAAAGTATTAGCGCATCTAAGTAGAAAGCATTAATTTCATTCATTCAAATGTAACACATACAGGAGAAATTCATTGTTGCATGGGCGCCTAGGCTAAGCCTTGATAAAGGAAAATTAGTTCATGCTACTAAAGGAATACAAGATAAAAAATGCTTATGTGTTGTACAGACTTCCTTCTTTTCGTCTCTATTTTTTCTCTCGTACGCCACACCCTCTCTTGAACAAATGGCAAGAATTTATAGACTTTGAGGATGCTGACTTCTCCAAGCAACCAACTTGTGTGTTCAACTTCTAAATCTGCCAACTCACAGCTCTACCACATGTTAGCTCCAACATTAGACAGCTTATAAATGTACTTCCTCACATGATAGCTCCAGTGCCTGCAACATAATATAGCTTGGGCAAGAAATAAAGCTACAATATATGTGTTAGATGAATCTTTTTTTCATTTTTCCCACCGCATCAAGGAATTTCACTTTGAAACAAAAACATATCGCAATTCTATGATATTATGCACTGATTCGGCGCATCACTTCTCTTTTCTAGCCTCTTTCAATGGGGAATCAAATCCAACATATTCCCAACCTCTTTTGAGGACCCATCTTAGTGTTGTGGTGGAGCAATTGGAACATATACTGCACATCCAAAATTTCGTAGATGAGATATATTTTGCTCCTGGCCATAAGCTAATTGTAATGGGGAGTACTTATGATAAGATGTTGGTCTAATGCATATAAGTGACGTTGCATGCAAAATAGCATGACCCCATACAGATATTGGAAGCTTTGCTCTCATAAGTAATGGTCTAGCAATTAATTGCAAACATTTTATAAATGATTCTGCTAAATCATTTTGCGTATGAACATGAGCTACAAGATGTTCAATATTTATCCCAATTGATATACAATAATTGTATAATTAGGAAATTGCGCTTGTAATTTGATTATTTGAGCAAGTAATCTTGCAAATGCAATGTTTCGACTTGATAATAAACATACATGTGACCATCTACTGGATGTGTCAATTAAAATTATAAAATATCTAAATGGTCCACTTGGTGGATTAATAGGTCCACATATATCACCATGAATTCGTTCTAGAAATGTAGGTGACTCAACACCCACTTTAGCCACTGATGGTCTAATTATTAATTTACCTTGAGAGAAAGCAACACATGATAATTCAATAGATTGAAAAATCTTCTGATCCTTTAATGGATGTCCATGTGAATTCTCAATAATTCTTCTCATCATTATTGACCTAGGACGACCCAATCGGTCATGCCAAACAGTGAATATATCTAGATTCAAGAACTTCAGGTTCGTTGTTGCATATGTTTCATTACTCGTATATGAGCTAGTATAATATAATCTAGAAGAAAAAGCCGGCAGTGTTTCTAATATACGTTTTTCATTTAAAGTAGTAGATGTAATATATAGATATTCTATATTATTTTTACTACTAGTCTCAACAAGATAACCATTATAACGTATATCATTGGAACTTAATAGATTTCTTTTTTATTTGCTAGAGAACAAAGCATTATTAATTGTGAATTTTGTTCCTCTAGGCAAAATCAGATTTGTTTTTCCAAATCCTTCAATCAAGTTTGCAGAACCTGATCTTGTATTGACATTTGCTTCGAGCATTGTCAATTTACAAAAGTATTTTCTATCTGTAGTATTGTATGTGTAGTTGCACTATCTGTCAAGCATAAATCTTCATTGTTCATTTTTTAATCAACCAAAATATGAAAAATGTTCATGATTCTTCATTAAAAATGATGTTGGGCTTTATGTCCTAGAACTCAAGTTTTGTTATCCTTTATATAAATAAAGATGTTATTCAGTGAAAATGTTTATGAATATCTTAATAATCCAATAGAAACATCCATGGTTATAACATGAGATACTCGAAGTATATCATGCATATGGACAGGGATCAAGTTCGAGTATATAACCTAAATGGTCTATAGTAAATGAATAAGGTTGGGTACCTTGTTCTGGTAACACTATGGATGCGGCCTACTTTGCTAAATAAAGCAAACGACGTGATCCTGGGTCGTTCGTGTATTGACATGCAAGTATGGGCATCCTGTGTAAAAGATGTTTACACAAGACTGGACCAAGAAATAAGTCACTCTTACTTTATAACGCCGTTTACTGTTAAGACTGATTATTTCATGCGATGACCTAGGTAACTCGATCTTAATCCTAAGTTTACTATGAACTCCTGTTCGTTTAAGGTTATCCTTTGATCTGCATGAGTGAGATTGGTCATAAAAGTATCATTCAATACTCCTACCATTTTGGGGATAACATTAGATGGATGGTTGGGGATGTAGTAAAGCAAAACAAAATTCAGTCCTACCCGATACAGGGATAGTAGAAAGGTTGTTCCCTTAAGTGCTGAGTTCGAGGCTTGAACAAGGGGCCCCACCCTCTCATTGGCTTGAGAGGGTTCTTGTTTTATGGTTGAACCATAAACAAATTGTTCAATAGAGGACTAGTGGACTTAAGGAACTAAGATGTTCTATAGAGGTAAAACAGACATTTGACCAGTCTATAGTAACGAACGACCTGTGAAGGATTGACTTACTAATCATGGTTATAACGAGTGGATGGAAATATATCTACAGTGAGGGGAGTTCAACTACTAGGCTATAGTGGAGTGTCCCGGCGGTAGTTAACGGATGTTGGTTAGCTAGCTTAAAAGAGTTTGACTAGTTTAACCTCGTACCGTTGGAGCTCATGATCTGTAGGTCCATTAGGTCCCCTTGCTAGCTTGAGACTAACCTTTGGAACAATATGATAGATTAAATATGAATTACTTATAAGTTCATGTTGAGAAAAATGAATAAAGGTGATAGGTGTTGACGGTACGTCGGGTGTTGTGAAAACCGAGTGTGTATGGATTTTAATATTTAAATATGATTTAAATACCGAGAACATGAATAGGGATTCATGTTAGGGAAAATAACATTTTGGAAATGTTCGGGTAAAGTGGCAAAATATTAATTTAATATTAAGATATTAAATTAATAATTATTTATTTATTTATGTCATAATTAATTTTGAATTAATTTAAAATTAAGAAATTGAAAAATATTTTTTCAAATTTCAGATTAATTAAAATAAATAAGTTAGTGGATTAATTCAAGATAATATTGGATTGATTAAAATCAAAATGAAATTTGATTTTTTGGAGGTGGAGTGCATGGTGACTAAACCCATGCACTCCCCCCCTCTCTTAAGCCACTTAATACTCCATTAATTTGGAGCTGATTTGGTGGCAAACCCTAGGCCTTTTCTTCATGCTTAATCCCTCTATATAATTGAAGAAGAAGGCTGAAAGAATTAGAGAAGAAAGGTATTGAAATTCTGCCAAAATCCATACTCACACCACCCACTTTCATAAGCTTGTTTTTCAAGCTTTCTCTCTAAAATTCCATCTGTAACGCCCCAAGCCCAAGATTCGGAATTCGGATTCGGCACCTAAGGCCCCGACATTCGCCTACGACCTGGCCACGTTACCATACTCGTCTTAAACTGCTTCCAAGAGTGAAGACAATCCCCACAAGCCAACACGGGGTCCTTTTAGCATGCTTTGTCCTCACTCACATGCTCCCTAGAAAAATTCCCAGGAGGTCACCCAACATAGAACTTCTCCAAGCTAAGCACGCTTAACTTCAAAGTTCCTATGATTGAGCCACCGAAAAGGAAGGTGCACCTTGTTGGTATAGGTAGTATCTATCAATTCTTTTTAAGCTTATCTTGACTATACTTTCATGTCCTCAGGATCCCTCTCATTCGGATGTGGCCTCGGTTCATTCATGTACCCCTCCTAACTCGGGTATTACATGCCCACCAGCTTTCGCCTTGGTTCGTCCCTGAACCACATCCTACTGGGAGAGGTTCCGCTCTGATACCATCTGTAACGCCCCAGGCCCAGGATTCGGAATCCGGATTCCAAATCCTGGACCTGGGGCGTTACACCATCACTTGAGGATCCCACAATCCGTTTCAAAGGCTTGAGGATAGCAAGGAAGATCCTTTGGTGGTTCGTGACTCATTGATGAAGAAAAACAAGAAGCTAATCCAACCAATTTCTCCATTGAAACAAGGTAGGCAAGCTGTCCCTGTTTTTCTTCATATGAACAACATGTCTTTGGTGATAAAATTGAGCTTCTTATGTGCCTAAGATCCAAAATTGCTTCCGATTTTTAGATATTAACACTTTCAAATGAAAGATTACAATAAGTCTCGTGAATGGAAAAAAAAACTTGAAATGTAAGAACTCAAAACTCAACTAGTAAACATAAAAAAAACAACTAAAACATAAATCAGTACTAATTTTGGACATTCTCATAGTTAAAAGAAGTATTTGCTACTCCTTTAGTGCTTTCAATCTTCTCTTCAAGAGTTTCAAAGAAATCAGCAACATCCAAATGTGTCATGTCAGAAGGGTCAAATACATCGTATTCTTGATATGCAAATTTTGCTTCTACACTTGTCTCTTTTTTCTTCAATGAGGCTTGATAGAGATCAACTAAGTGTTTAGACGTACGACAGGTACGAGACCAATGTCCCTTCATACCACATCGAAAGCATTGGTTTTCAACACTTTTAGAACTCTTATTTTGTGAAGTTTTTCCTTTATGATCATCATTATTTGTGGTCTTCTTGAAATTTTGTGACAGAAACAGTAAATCAACGAAATAAGAATGAAAGGGCAAAGAAAAACAACACACAGATTTACGTGGTTCACTATCGATGTGTTAGCTACGTCCACGGGTAGAGAGAGAACAATCTTATTAGCGAGTAAAACGTATGCAGATTACAGAGATTAGGGCAAACTAGGTTAAGAGGGTTTATATATGGCACCACTCTTAACTCTAACATAATAGGTCTAAAATAAAAGCTCAAAATGGAAAATCATATCTAATCTCTATACATAATTTAGCTTGTTGAGACCCCCGTACTTGGTCATTCGAAGCGCTTCATATCAGGTTTAAGGCATATCAACATGAAATTTGAATAATTATGGCGACCACCACGAAATGAATAACTATTTCTTCCTCTACCACTGTCATGACCTCGACCTCGACCATGATTATTAGAAGTTATAACATTCACTTCAGAGAATGGTGTTGCTCTAGTTAGTCGAGATTCATGATTTTTCATTAACAACTCATTATTTTGTGCAGCCACGAGAAGACATGATATAAGTTCAGAATATTTTTTAAAATCTCTCTCTCGATATTGCTGTTGTAGGAGCATATTTGAGACATGAAAAGTAGAAAATGTCTTCTCTAACATATCCTCATTAGTAATTTTTTCTCTGCATAACAATAGTTTGAAACTTATTTTCAATAATACAGAATTATAATCACTTAGGTCCCGTTTGATAACCATTTTGTTTTTTGTTTTTTGTTTTTGAAAATTATGCTTGTTTTCTCCTAAATTCCCTACCATGGCTCCCATCCTTATTAAGGATCTATTTGAATTCCTAGCCAAATTCTAAAAACAAAAACAAGTTTTTGAAAACTACTTTTTTTTGTTTTCAAAATTGGACTTGGTTTTTGAAAACAATGAAGAAGATTGATACTAAAACAAAGAAACTTATAAGTGAAAGTAGGTGTGTATAAGCTTAATTTTCAAAAACCAAAAACCAATAACGAAATGGTTATCAATTGGGGCCCTACTAATTTAAAATCTTGCAATCTTAGGTGCATCCAATCATAACGAGCTTTTGGAAGAATAAACGTTTTTTTTTTATCATACATTTCTTTCAAATTTTGCCATAAAATGTAGGGATCTTTTACCATAAGATACTCAATTTTTAATCCCTCATGAAGATGATTGCGAAGGAAAATCATCACTTTTGGCTTTTCTTGATTTGAAGTTATATTTCCTTCTTTGATTGTTTCTCCAAGATTCATGGCATCCGAATGAATTTCAGCATCAAACACCCATGACAAATACTTATTTCCATTGGTATCGAGAGGACCTCTAATTTTGTAAGATTTTTCATGGTAAAACCATCACAAAGAAATGTAATTATATTAGAAATTTAATATACCAAACATGCATTCTAAAAATCGTAGGTAATTAACAATTAAAGTTATATTGTGTCTATAAAACATATATCCATGCTCTATATATATCAAATATATATTGTTCACATAATAATATTCAAGAAAAATTTAAACAATAATGTATATAAAACAAAAATCAATAAAATCAATATACATTAGCTCTATAGGAAATTATGTTATGTACGTAACATTTTAAACAACATGAATAACAAACCTATACCAAATTTTAGATTATCAAGTAATAAGATTTTAAACATATAATATCTTTCCAACATTTAGAGAAAAAAATAAATAAATTGCAATATTGAATTGAAGGTGTTCATATAACACATGCGGAAGCAATTGAAGATCGGAAGCACTTAAGACATTCAATTTTGCTCCTAAAGCATGCATGTTCTATAAAAGACAGAATATAGAGTTGAGAGAACACCAACCTTTGTAGCTCACTTATGTGGAACTCCTTGTGGTGTTTGCCTCTCCTATGCTCCTTGGACAACCTCTAGAGTCTTCCCTACTATTCTCTTGGGCCTAGAAAGACTTGTGGGAGTCTATAGAAGAAAGATAGAAGGGAATGCTTGATGGTACAAGCTTTTGGAAGGAGATGAAATGAGAGAGAATTTGAGGGAGAAAATTTGCAGCATAACACTAAATGAAAGCTTGCTCTTCTTGAATCTAATTCAAGCCCCTTTTATAGACATCTCCCATGCAAAGACAAGCTTCATGACACTTAGCCACATGGCCAAGATGCAACTCAAAGTGGATTCTAGGTGTCTACTTCACAACACATGCATCTAGTGCATGGTTGTGTTGTTTTCCACTATGCATCATCATGCAAGAGTGGAAATGCCACTAAATGCATTATGAATTGTATCCTAATTGTAAATTTTCAGGTTGCAATTCATTTCAATTTCAATTCAAAATTGAAATTGATTTCTAGGCAATTAATTGGGACATTTCCAAGTAATTTTGATATGATTGATCCAATCAATCTTTATCACCTAATGTCATGAATTATATATGATTCCTAATACATATATATGGTATTTAAAACACTTTCAAATACCTCATCTCTCAATTCCTAATTTAATTCATAATTAAATCATTGTGTCGAACACGTCTTACGATAAAAACCCTATTTCCCGTTTTTGAACGATTCAAAAATTCCTATCAATATGTTCTAGGCTTTAATCCGATATGAGCTAGTAGAGGGACCTAATGGACCTATAGATCATGGGCTCCAACGATTCAAGGCTAACCGACTAATCTCATTATCTAAGCTAGCCAACATTCGTTAACTATCGGGACACTCCACTATAGCCCGATAGTTGCACTCAAATCACTATAGATATATTTCCGTCCACTTGATTTAACCATGTTCAGTAAGTCGTTCCTTCACAGGTTGTTCGTAGCTATAGCTAGGTCAAATAACCGTTACACCCCTATAGTACTTCTTGTTCCTTAAGTTCCACTAATCCTCTAATGAACAATCGGTTTGCGGTCCAACCATCAAACCTAAGTTCCTCTCGATCCAACGAGAGGGTGGGGCCCCTTGTTCAAGTCCTGGAGTTAGTACTTAAGAGAACAACCTCTCTGCTATCCCTAAAATGGGTAGGAGTGAATTCCGTCTTGCGAAACTATGTCCCCAGCTATCTATTCGATCTTATCCCCAAAATGGTAGGCTTGTCGAGTCGGCGATGCTGGCCACTCTCACCCATGCAGATCAAAGGATAATCTCTCATAAACAGGAGTTCATAGATAGCTCAGGATTAAGAACGAGTTACCTAGGTCATCTATGAGAAATAGTCAGTTTCTTCAGTAAACGGCGTTATAAAGAGAAAGTGACTTATTTCGTGGTCCAGTCTTATGCAAACTCATTGCATAGGACGCCCCCACTCGCATGTCACCACATGAACGATTTAGGATCTCATCGTTTGTACTTAATACAAAGTGGGCCGCGTCCATAGTGTCACCAGGATAAGGCACCCAACCGTATCCTTATACTATAGACTATTTTGACTATAAACTTGAACTTGATCCTACGATATGTCCCTACATATAGTTCGAGTATTCATTTTATAGTCAAGGATCTTAGTTTATTGGATTTAGGTTAATCATTCGCAATTTACATATTCAATAACATCTTTTACTGAATAACCTCAATAACGTCTTTATTGGAAATAGAATATGTTTAATGATTTACAAACTACGAGTTTATAGGACATTAAACCCAACATGAATAAATGTTATAGAAATATTGATAGCAACATTGTGATTAACAATATAAACACTTAAATAAGTAAAGAATTTAAATTCAATATGTTCATAAAAAGATTGATGTCAAATAATTAATAACAAAAGCATTTGAATTATGAATTGCCACAAATCTCAAACTTAATATGTAAAATAAAATGAATCATGAGCAATTAAGGAGAATCATAAAGAAAGAGATGAATTTGAATGTTAAATCATAAACGATAAAATGAATTCTAATCTTGACTTGTAAACAATAATATGAATTCAAACATGGAATTATGGTAAACAAAAAATTACTTTTAAACATAACATGAAGATTATAAAAATAACATGTCAATATGAATAAAATAATAGATTGTCACTTTTAAAAAAAAATAATAATAATAATAGATTGTCAACGTTCAAAGAATACACAGTGTATATATGAGGTATTCAATAGATATACACTGTCTATATAGAACGTACATAATACAAACAAGAAAAACAGAAATACATCCTACCTTTAGCAAAGAAAAATGGTAGAGATTCGTGCTGATAACGTATTATGTAATATGAACAAAAAAAACAACAAGAGAAACAACAATAAAAACAAAGAAGAGCAATTAGAATGTAAAAGGAGAGAAAAAGAAAGTAGAGAGCAAAGTAATTCCCTATTGAGGTGTGTCCTTCAAAGTGTCCATACAACCACTATATATAGAGGTAACATATGGCAGGGTTAATGAGAGGGATTAATAGGGATATGTAACCTATGGAGGTTATGGGCATCTAATAAGAATATTCCAATGGAGTTAGAATATTCATAATAGATTATTATTTTGGTTAAAGATACCAATTTGAACTTTTCTTTACTTTTCATAATATTTTAACTTTATTTTTCTTTGAAAAATATTTGCAAATATATTGCTTTTAAAATTGATTTTAATAGCGGTAATTTGACTGCTTTTTTATTTTATAGTTTTTTTTTTTAAATTCAACAACATTTGGGGATAGGGAGACTCTTAGAGTACATATGCCAATTATGCTATGGTCACTTTGACGGTTGATTTCATTTAAAATAATTGTTTTTCTTTTTTAAGGGTTTTTTTTAGTTTAACAACATTTGTGACGGAAGGATTGAAACCTATGAAATAATTCTAAGAGGAAAGGAGATAGAAGGTCATAATCTCTCATCGAAAACAATCCTATGAAATAATCCAAAAATGATATTGAATCATCTAGGCCTACTCTAAAGTATACATAAAAGTAGGCATCCAATAAATCATCCACCAATCCAAATCTTCATTCAAAACAATCCTATGTAATCCAAAAATGATATCTATGAATATATCTATGAATACCAATTTTTTCAATATCATCTTTGGCCAACTTTAGAGATGATAAAGTTAGTGTCCATAGTTTCAACGATAATTGGCATGTACCACAGACTAAAGGTTCAAATCTCTCTATTTCAAATGTTCTTGAACTAAAAATTAATAATAATAATAAAGTTAATATTTAAATAATGTTTTTCTGGTTCTGTCTTGAATGTCTACCTTAACATTGAAAAAGTAACAAAAAAAAAAATAATCATCCACCAATCCAAATGTAGGTCAGTTTGGTTTAGGCATATATGTTCCAGTGGAGGGAGATTTGAATCCCCCATGATTAATTCATTAACGTATTTAGAAAACTTACACTTATAAAAATCCACTCTTTTGATTAAAATTAAAAAAAATTAAAAAAAAAAAACCACTCGTACCGTGAATTATAAAACTCAAAAAAATTCATATAGAACTTATTTCTTTTTCTTTGTAGTTAGAAAAGATTTTCGATGTTTTTTTTTTTTTTTATTGTTAATGATTTTTGATAATTTTTACACAGGATATTTGTTTAAAATGATAAGGCTCCTAATCATACTTACCAAAGTATAAGTGAGGATTTACCCAGTGAGCAAAGTTACACCGTTTTGTAGTCTCTGTGTAATCTCTTTAGGTTGTTATTTTATTCCTTCTCTGTATACGTGGCTGGTGTATAGTGGCTGAGAATCTTTATTGTTACCCATCCTTGCCTAATTATTCATTGCCTGTATGATTGTAATAATAAGCTGAGTGAAATAGAATTGATACACAAAATTTCTCCAGTGTTCTTGTTCCTTCTTTGAAATTGTCACTTGGTATCAGAGCCAACTTTGGCAATCACCATGGCAGATGATGGATCGTCTTCGTACTCATCAGCAGCTGTCTCAGCTCCAATTCAGTCCGCTGCTACAGTCATAAGCTCATCCTTTGGTCATCTGTTGAGTACTGTGTTGACAGTGAAGCTCGACGACAAAAACTATTTGCTGTGGAGAGGGATGGTGCTAGCCATCCTTCGTGGCCAAAAAGTGGATGGATACGTCCTCGGTGAAGGGATAAAAGCCCTTGCGCAGCGGAAAACTTTTCAGAACCTTAACTCCGATTTGATTTAGGATCAAAATACCGATACGTTGGAATAAAAATAACAGCAGTAAACTAAATTTTAACATGTTGTACAACAATAATAATGTTGGGTTTTATGCCCTAAAACTCGTAGATAGTGAATGTAACCGTTGATCAGATATTAATAAAATAATATTGATATATTTTTCCATTAAATGTTATTAGTTATTTTATATTTATCTTTGCCTAAAATAACCCTAATCCAATAAACTAGACATCCTAGGCTGTAATATGAGTCTTGAACTATATGTAGCGACATATGGGGATCATTGTTCAAGAAACAGCCTAAAGGGTCTATAGTATAGGGATAAGACTGGGTGCCTTATCTTGGTGACACTATGGATACGGCCCACTTTGTATTTGATTGGAAATATAATTGCTTCTAATTACCTTGAATTAACTAAAGAATATATCGTTGTTGTGCATTAATCCAAGTATAAATTATGCACTACCAAGTAATACCTGGAGTATTCCAGGGTCGAATCCATAGGGAAGGGGCGAGTAGAGAAAATATCTCAAATTAAATCCTATTCTAATGATGTTGTGTTGGGGTAATAAAATATGGATGCGACAGGTTGAACATGCGATAAAGAAAAGCAATAATAATGCGATAGAAAGATACGATGGATGATGAGCTATCAAGACTTTCGCCGCAGCAACCACATGCGACAGATAAGATATTAATGTAGCGCATAACAATGAATCGACAGAATATTGATGCCTAAGCAAGAAATAAACATGTGATTCCCTTCCGGTATTACACATGCGATGAACTAAGAATATTCCTATTGCTTAATTCATGCGTTTAATCAGTTCTCTATATGCTTGCAAGCGGTTGAATTATCCCTAAAGCAACCCAAACACATTCATGAAATATCCTAAGCGGCTGAGCTATTCCTAACACAACCAGACTACATGTAATGCATTATCTTGCTCTACTTAGATATTTCCACATGCATTACCCTTCCGGGATTTATCATGCTACTACCTCTATCGGTTGATCAGACGGATATTAGTAATGAAAGAATTATCACATCTAAGTAGAAAGCATCAATATCATTGATTCACTGCATTGCATACAAAAAATAATCTTAATGCCTCATGGGCACCTAGGCTAAGCCTTGATAAAAAGAAATTAGATCATGCTACAACATACAATAAAACATAAAACTCTAAATTAGTTCATGCTACAGCATATAATAAAACAAAAGACTCTAAGAAAGACTCAGATCCTTGGATCCCTGGATGCTTTTGATTCTTCATCTCCCCCCTATTTATAAACCTTTCTTGCTTGGAGCCAAAGCATGTGTTCCTTGGAGCCAAAGCATATGTTGCTTTGAGCCAAAGCATGTCTTGCTTTGAGCCAAAGCATGTATTGCTTGGATAGAAACTTGTTGTAGCATCAACAAGCATCCCTTGCTACAGCAACAAGCTTTCCATTACTACAGCAACAAGCTTTCCATTGCTACAGCAACAAGCATCCCTTGCGCCAGCTGCTACAGCATCAAGTTTTCCTTGCTACAGCAATAAGCTTTCCATGCGCCAGCTGCTACAGCAACAAGCTTTCCAGCTTGTCATGCTCTAGCGCATAATTGGCCAAGTTTTTCCTGATGCAACAATAAATTAGAATTAGTGCAGTTTTATATGAATTTCAAAGATAATAATCAATATGAGCACATTAATACAAATAAATCAATATTACTGCATCTAGCATATAAATTAGTTAAAACTTGGGTATTTTCACTCTCTTGAGGCTCACAATAAGCTTAAATTAGACGCCTAATAACTTGATATTTTCAAGTTATCAGTATTTGATACAAACGCTATGATCCAACGCGTTCGTGTAGGAGACATGCGAGTGGGGGTATCCTATGCAATGAGTTTGCATAAGACCGGACCATGAAATAGTAACCACTTGTTATAACACCGTTAACTAGTTGGTTTTCTATTTCACTAGGACGACCTAGACAACTTGGTCTTAATCCTAAGTTGATTATGGACTCCTGCTCATGAGGGATTGTCCTTTAATTTGTATGGGTGAGAGTGGCCAATACGCCGACTCAATAAGCCTGCCATTTTGGGGACAAGACCGAGTGGGGAGCTGGGAACATAATCGTACAAGATGGAATTCACTCATTCCCGACTTTAGGGAAGCAGATGAGTGTTCCCTTAAGTGGTCACTCCGAGTCTTGAACAAAGGGCCCTACCCTCTCAACGGCACGAGAGGGTTTTCTGTTTGATGGTTGGACCACAAACAGGTTGTTCATTAGAGGAGAACTGGTACTTAAGAAAATAGAAGTAACCCAGGGGTAAAACGGTAATTTGACCCAGCTGGTGTTACGGACACTCGTGAAGGACTAACTAGTCGATATTGGTCTATATCCGTGGACACAAAAAATATGTCTGCAGTGAGAAGAGTGCAACTGTGAGTCTATAGTGGAATGTACACATAGTTAACGAATATTGATTAATTTGGTTAATGTGTTTGACCAATTAATCTCACATCGTTGGAGCTTCTGATCTGCAGGTGGATTAGGTCCCACTGGTAGCTCATAAAGTAATTTGAGGCAACTAAGTAATAAATGTAAATTGAAAGTGTTCAATTTACTAAGGGAAACAATATAATATATATTGATATATTATTATGAGAGAAATTAATATTTGAAGAAATTCAAATATTAATATAAATTTGAGTCACAATAAATTTATGGAAGTTTGAAAGAGTTCAAATATGAATTAATTAATTTTAAGGCCTAAAATCTATTTGGGCAAAATTAATTAATTCAAGGCTGGAAATTAAATATGTGATATTTAATTGGTGGTTAATTAATTAAAGAATTCATTAGCCAGGAATTAATCAATTATGGAAATAATTAATCACTTAAGGAAGTGATTAATCATTTATGGAAATGATCTAATCACTTATGGAAGTAATTAGTCATTTGTGGAAAAGATTAATCAATTATGGAATTGATTGATCTTGGATTGATTAAAAAGGAATAAAGATTGAATCAGTTTTGGAAAAGATTGATTTAATTGAATTTTTTATTCATGGCCTCTCTTCTATAAATAGAACACTAGACCCAATTGGTTCAGTACTCTTCTCTTGCTCTTAGACTCACAAGACAAGACCATAGAATTCTCTCTAGCCTCCCTCTTAGAGAAAGACTCCCACAAGTCTTTTGCCTCTTAGACTTAGAGACATACCGGTGTAACCTCTGTGGTTATTGTGTCTTTGAAGAAGAAATTTCCAACAAAGAAATCAAGAGGGAGTTGCTGCGTTTTCGGTCGTTGGAGCATCGTTGGCGAAGAACGGTCAAGTCTACAACGAAGGTTTGTAATGGTTCTTTCCCGTTTCTCTAGAAAAGCATGAAAATAAATTTAGATTTATTTTTCAGCATGTTTATAGCTATTTTCCAGCAACTTTAAAGTATGTTTAAAGTTTATTTTGCCTTTTCGTAATGGTATTTTAATGTTAATTAATATACGGCGTAAGGTCCTTTCGATGCGCTTCCGCTGCGTGGGGACTTTTATTCCCTTCAAATAAAGCATGCTTATGATCGAAGGATAAACTCCTAGATCTAATCTAAGAAGGACCCTATCGATCCAAGATCAAGAATACTTACTTTGGAAGATGTTCTTGACCGATTCGCCTATAAACCCTTGCGAAGACAGAAAATTCCAGCAGCAAAATCTTCCTTTAATGCTGCAAATTTACCACGAACACTACCACGTAGTAGCACCGGTATCCTCACGGGGAAAAACGTTGATTGCTTGTGGGAGCAAGGTAAAACTCTAGGAATTTCTTGGGAGGAAAGTCTCTGTATCGCTAGAGAGCAAAAGGGACGATTGATCTCAATCAATTGAGAGAGAGAGAGCAAATAGGTTTGAGAGGTTAGAGAGGAATCTGGGATTAAGCGTAAAAACTGACCCAACTCCCTAAAATAACCCACTCCCAACGTGTACAGGTTAGTGGGGAAGAAAAATTCAATCAGTTTCTTTAACTGATTGATGAATATTAATATTAATAAATAATAAATTAATATTAATAATAATAATTAATTTAATACTTAAATTAATTATTATTTATGTAAATCATATTTTACATAAACATTCCCACATAACCTGTGGTTTTAAAGTAATTTAATTAAATCAAATTTAATTAAATTTAATTAAACAAAATATTAATCAATTCAACAATTAATTAATATTGTAATTAAATATCATATATTTAACTATATCTCTCAATTAAACTATAGTATTAATGTACATCTAATGTGCATTAATTATAACCTATAGTTTTAATATGAATCAAATTCATATTTAAATTTAATATCCGAACACCTTCGAATATTCGATTCTCCCTTAGAATTTCACCTCAACGCCCCTAGTGAGCTACCGGTGGGACCTAATGGACCTACAGATCAGAAGCTCCAACGATATGAGATTAATTGGCTAAACTCATTAACCAAGTTAATCAATATTCGTTAACTGTGGTTCACTCCACTATAGAACCACAGCTGCACTCTTCTCACTGCAGACATATTTCTGTGTCCACGGATATCGACCATCAATAGCAAGTTAGCCTTTCACGTGTGTTCGTACCCCAGCTAGGTCAAATTACCGTTTTACCCCTAGGCTACCTCTTGATCCTTAAGTACCAGTGCTCCTCTAATGAACAACCTGTTTGAGGTCCAACCAACAAACTGAAGGGATAAAAGCCCTTACGCAGCGGAAGAATTTCACATAACCAAACACTGTATTCAAAATTGTTTTAAATACCAATACAAAGGCAAATAATCACAGCAGTAAAATTCACAATAAAACTATTGAATAGGTTCTTAAACATGCTTTATAAGGAATTATAAATCCTCTAGATTTAATCTAAAGGGGATACTAACGATCCTAGATCGAGAACTACTTACTATAAGATGCGTTCTTGATCGTTTCGCCTAATTCCTTGGTTTTCCTCCCAAAAACCAGCAGCAATAGATCTTGATCTTGCTGGAAAATTATCACGAACAGCACCACGGGGTTGCACCGGTATTCTCACGGGATATGTGTAGAGGAGGATGGTGGGAACCTCAGAATTCTAGGGAGAAAAAAAACTCTTCTGTATTGCAGAGAGAATGCAGAGAGAATGCAGAGAGAGTGTGAGAGTGAGCGATAGGCCTTAAACTGAATTGCTGAATAAGGGAGAGATATTTGCTTTCTACCAACGAATGGGAGTAACCTCCCTAAGATTTCTCTCCCTCAACGTTCAGTTGCTGGGATAGTGGAAGACTCAATCAGTTTAAACAACTGATTGAGTAATTAATTAATTATTATTAAAAATAACATAATTAATTAATAATATTAAATTAACTCCTTAATTTAATAAAACCATATAAATCACATTTATGTGTACATATCCACTTTTACCTATAGTTTTAATGTAATTCAATTAAATCAAATTTAATCGAATTAAATTAAAACAAACAATTAATTAATACAATAATTAAATATCACATATTTAATTAAATTTCTCTCATTTTTAAACTATAGTATTAATGCACATCTAATGCACATTAATTATAACCTATAGTTTCAATATGAATCAAATTCATATTTTAGCTTAATATTCGAACACCTTTCGAATATTGAAATCTCCCTTAGAAATTTACCTCGACACCCTAAATGAGCTACCGGTCGGACCTAATGGACCTACAGATCAGAAGCTCCAACGATATGAGATTAATTGGCTAAACTCATTAACCAAGTTAATCAATATTCGTTAACCGTGGTTCACTCCACTAAAGAACCACGACTGCACTCTTCTCACTGCAAATATATTTCTGTGTCCACGGATATCGACCGTCAACAGCAAGTTAGCCCTCCACGTGTGTTCGTACCCCAGCTAGGTCAAATTACCGTTTTACCCCTGGGCTACCTCTTGGTCCTTAAGTACCAGTGCTCCTCTAATGAACAACCTGTTTGAGGTCCAACCAACAAACAGAAGTCCCTCTCGTGCCATAGAGAGGGTAGGGCCCATTGTTCAAGACCCGGAGACACCACTTAAGGGAACACACCTCTACTTACCCTAATGTCGGGAAGGAGTGAATTCCATCTTGTAAGACTATGTTCCCAGCTCCCCACTCGGTCTTGTCCCCAAAATGGTAGGCTTATTGAGTCGGCGAATAGGCCACTCTCACCCGTACAAATCAAAGGACAATCACAGGAGTCCATAATCCACTCAGGATTAAGGCCAAGTTGCCTTGGTCATCCTAGTGAAATAGAAACCGAGCTAACTAACGGTGTTACAGTTAGTGGTTAACTATTTCGCGGTCCGGTCTTTGTGCAAACTCATTGCACAGGATACCCCCACTCGCATGTCAACTACATGAACGCGTTGGATCATTACGTTTGTATCAATATACAAAGCGGGCCGTATCTATAGTGTCACCAGGATAAGGTACCCAGCCTTATCCATATACTACAGACCCTTTAGGCTAAAACTTGAACATCGATCCCCATATGTCCCTACATACTAGTTCAAGTCTCATTCTATTAGCCTTGGATGTTTAGTTTATTGGATTAGGGTTAATAAGACAACATATAATACAAACATAAATAATACATCACTTTTATTAATGTTCGGTCAAATGTACATTTACTATCTATGAGTTTTACGAGTTTTAGGGCATAAAACCCAACACAAACAGAAGTCCCTCTGGTGCCATAAAGAGGGTAGGGCCCATTGTTCAAGACCCGGAGACACCACTTAAGGGAACACACCTCTACTTACCCTAAACTCGGGAAGGAGTGAATTCCATCTTGTAAGACTATGTTCCCAGCTCCCCACTCGGTCTTGACCCCAAAATGGTAGGCTTATTGAGTCGGCGAACAGGCCACTCTCACCCGTACAAATCAAAGGACAATCCCTCATGGACAGGAGTCCATAATCCACTCAGGATTATGGCCAAGTTGCCTAGGTCATCCTAGTGAAATAGAAACCGAGCTAACTAACGGTGTTACAGTTAGTGGTTAACTCTTTCGCGGTCCGGTCTTTGTGCAAACTCATTGCACAGGATACCCCCACTCGCATGTCAACTACATGAACGCGTTGGATCATTGCGTTTGTATCAAAATACAAAGCGGGTCGTATCCATAGTGTCACCAGGATAAGGTACCCAGCCTTATCCCTATACTACAAACCCTTTAGGCTAAAACTTGAACATCGATCCCTATATGTCCCTACATACTAGTTCAAGTCTCATTCTATTAGCCTTGGATGTTTAGTTTATTGGATTAGGGTTAACAAGACAAAACATAATACAAACATTGAATAATACATCATTTTTATTAATGTTCGGTCAAATATACATTTACTATCTACGAGTTTTAGGGCATAAAACCCAACACTCGGAACAAAAGCTCAACCTGCAGAGCTTATTGGTGTGTCGTCAGCTGAATGAATAGATGTGAGAGATAAAAATAAACTCAGCTAACCCTAGTGCAAGTATACATTGTCGCACGTAGTAATAAAAAACCTTAGAAGTATTCCAAGGGTATCGATCCCACAAGGACTAACTGGAAATTCAGATTTGAAGAAGAAACTGCTCAACTTGATTGCTTAAAAGTATAGGTAACAAAAGAAAATAAGATTGATTGATTGGGTTTTTAGAAAAGATAAGTAAAACAAGCAAATAAACAAAGAAATAACAATAAGAAATAGACGAGGTTTTCAACATGGATTCATCCCTAAGGCAATAACTTTAATTATGCAATATTTAATCCTAAGTCTATTCAATGCATTGGGTCAGATTTAACTTCTATTTGGCATTACTCCCAAGAACCGTTAGAAGGCTAAGCGAGTACCGTTATGTACATTTCTGTGACTCGACTCCGACATAGATAATTCACGAATGCAACCTATAACCCTAATAGTCGATATAGGGTGCCTTAGGCAGTTTGCCCTATACCGCCGAACAATCTCTTTCGAGCTTTTTCTCCTATATCACCTTTATGAGAACCAATATCGTTTGTCCCCTTCGAGATCAAACTCACATAGCATGCAAAGTCTAAGTGATCAAGTTAAACTTAGCAAGATCAGAGTGATAATCAATAAAGAATGACATGCATTGAACACAACTTAAGCAAATAAAACACTTTCAAGCTATTGAACCATAAGGGAATTCACCATATTGAACCCCTCAATGGAATTTAGCTACTCATGGTGAGATAAAGAGAAAATGAATACATTTCCATTGAAATAAGAATGTAAAGAATACAAAATAATGAAAAGTATCAAAAGCTGGGAATAATGAAGATAGCTAAATATTATGGATTTTCTATTTACTCAATCCTTTTAGAGTTCGCTAGGACACTCCACTCTCTCGCTTTTACAAGTGGGAATGGGTGAAAATCCTTACAAACCCTAAGGTTTGATGTCTAACTAAGGTTAGAATTTAGTCATCTAAGAAGGACCTCGGGCATCCCTACTCATAGGCGTCAACTAGGGTTCTATCACCACTCTCTTCTTCCAAATGAGTTCTACTTGAATTTGACTTCGAATCTCAAGCTTATATAGTGTGAAAAATGGTTGAGAAGTTGCGAAATAGGTTCTGGTAGGTAGCCCAGTCGGTTTCGGGGTCAAAACAACTGGTTAGGTGCGAAGAAGACTCGTCAACAACGACCCGCGAACGACTCGGAACGGCTTCAGTTTTTCCAGAAATGCAGTCGCATTTCATTTTGCCTTCCAAGAAATGCAGTCGCATTTCTGGGGAAATTACAGCTTTTCCTTTGTTTTCTGCATAGCAACAAACTTAGTCAAATTCCTTTAATTTTAAGTCTTTTTAAGCACAAATAAGCATAAATTGACAAAAGTGAATCTCAACACCCTAACTTATCAACTTTAACATATTTTGAGCTCGGGAACAGTAAAATTGATCTAAACATACAACATTTGACAAAGAAATGAGCTAAATATAAGAGTAAAATAGGTATATTTTTTACCCTTATCACACCCCCAAACAAAACTCATTGCTTGTCCTCAAGCAATTGCCAATCAAAATGTTAGAGATCAACTTAATTGCAAATCAGAATGTAAGAGCTCAATACTAAATTGCAAACCAAAACGTTAGAGTTCATGTGTAATAATCAATCATGGTACTAGTATCAACTTTAGATTTCAAATCGAGTGACATGGAATCAAGTAAACATGTTTTTCAAGATCGTTTTCTAAAAAGTTTCCCTTTCAGGAGAGGGTCCTACTCTAGTGCCAGTCACAACGTTTGAGTTTCCTAGGCATGAAGATTTCTATTGTTCTTTTTCAAAGCAAAACTCTCCCTAATCCATCCTAACCAATGTGCTTAAACTACCTAACTTCTACTCATAGAGCCTAGTGTAGTCCTTTTAGTTAAGAAAAACAATCTTGAGGAAAACATGAGCATACATGAATTACTAGACTTTTTCTATCTCCCCCAAACTTAATTGACTACTGGTGCTCTTTTTATTCTACTTCTTTTTCTCCCGAGAGCATCCTTGTTGTCATCTTTACCTTCGTTCTAGCTTATCGAAACTTTGTGGTGAAGATATCTAGCTACGAGCAAAGTTCACGAGCTCAGAATGATACTCACTTCCCTAAGTAAACCTTTCATGCAGTGGCAAACCATGGGTGTCATGAATGCCCCTGGTTACTCAGTAAACCCTAGGAAGGAGGAGTAACTCTCGGTTTTTCTTTTTTTTTTTCATATATACTGAGCACATATTCTTTTTCCAGCAGTACAAATTTACAAAAAGCATGGTATAACATATAAAGCATAAAGCACCCCCCCTCCCCCCAAACTTAAATTAGACAATGTCCTCATTGGCTTTGTTTTTGAGGCATGGGCTTAACATAAGGCTTTTTATTTTTCAAAACTTCAAGGCTAAACTCTCCTAGAGTGTTAGAAAGGTTAAACACGATGATGTTTAGACTTTAAGAAAATTTTGTAAAGAAAAAGACTAATGGAAAGCCTATGACTAGAAAACAATTCAGTTGTGACGATGACACTTTTGAGATAAAACAAAGCTCTAGTTTTCATCATCAAGGGCTTAAAAGAAAACTCCTTTGAAAACATGCTTTTCTTCCAAAACATTTTTAATCAAATATTCTTTAAAGTCGATTTTTTTTCTTCAAAAAGTTCATAGGTTAAGCTCAAAACAGCAAGCAGATTTTTTCAAGAAAAGATAAAAACCCAAGTTTGTTTAATCTAAACTATCAACAAGCTATCTAAACTACCCTATGATCATATTATTAACAAACTCAACAATTAAACAATCAAAACAACAACTAAAAAATTAAAAACAGAATTTAAACATGCTAAAACTAAAAAAACAGCAAGCAACAAAAACATAATTATATACAAAAACAGCAAGTAAAGGGGTCAGAAAACTCCCCTAATCCTCGTCCGAGGAACTCTCTTTCTCTTCATTCTCTTTTTCATCATTTTCATCATCCTCTTCATCAAAATCCTTGTCTTCTTGAGGCAGCAGCGACTGAGGGAAATCGGAAAAGACCGGAGCAATGCTTGGGGCGATAGAGAGATACAACTCTCTAATGGCTTCATCCCGCTCCTTTGCATATGCCCAATATGTTCTCAGGTTGTCCCTGAGTTGATCTATCTAGCGGTAGGAAATAGCTAGGGCTTCCGATGACGGTGAGGGCCCTGTAAAAGGAGTGTGCTAGGATGGAGAAGCCATGCTCGGCCCTGAAGGTGGAGTGGCCTGAGATGTGGAGGCTTTGTCTTTCCTTTGGATACTGTTCTGTTGGAGCTCAAGGATAGGTCAATGGTCGGCTTGAAGAAATGACGCTCCTCGTCCTTGCCTGGAACGATCTTCACCCTTTGGTAGAGCTGGGTGATGAGTGATCCAAAGAAAAGTTTACCTGCTCTTTTTCTTCCACTTGCTAGGATTTCATCCCTTATTATGCTCCCCACGTTGATTTCCAACCCCTTCATAATGCAGTAGAGGAGCATTACTCTATCCACTGAAATCGTGTTGTCATGGGTGGTTGGCATCAAACGATTCTTTAGAAAGTGAAGCCAAACTGTCGATTCTGGCTTTAAGTCGCTTGGCACTAGAGTCTTCACCTTCGTCTGAGATTCTTTCCATTGGACCCTCTTGTTGGCCACAAGTTTCAGACCTTCTTTCATTTGGTTGGCCGAAGGGTTCCTGATAACATCGTTCCCTCTTGGATTCAAGGGTGCCTTGATCCTGTACACCCTGTTGATGTCCACCGAGGAGAAGCTGACCATCTTGCCTCTCACCATCGCTATACTGATGCTTTTCTCCCTTAGGCCGGCGTAAAATTCTCGAACTAAAGGCACCACGGCCTCCTGAGGGTGAGCACAGAACTCCTGCCACTTGTACTGGGAGATAACTCTTGTTACGAACTCTGGCAGTGCTCCTACTCTGTTAGAGAATCCCTTCTCATTGAGGAAGTCTCTTTTTCTCATGATCTCCATCCATTCCTGAAAATTAACATCTTTGAATACCTTGGGGAATGGATTTTTAGGAGATGCAGCCTTGGGTGATTTGCCCTTTGACTTGGTGGGTGAGACGGTAGGAGGAACTGCAGGAGAGGCGTCCATGGACCTAGTCCTCGGCCTCTTGGCAAATATCGGGTCATTCTTGTTTTTGGTCCTCCGTTCAGCTTTAATCTCTCTCTTTCTCTTTTTCCTCAACGCTGCAGAGATAGGAACTTGGTCATCATCCAGCTCCTTTATCTCTGAATCGGATTCAATATCAAAGTCAGTGGAGGTCTCGACCTCCTTGTCTTCCTTTTCTTCTTCATCCCTCTTCTCTCCTGAAGAGGTGCTATCAGCTGATGGTGGGTCATCTTTGAATAGAGGTACGAAAACCTCATCAGCAGGCTGCTCAATGGTGGCCTTGGCTAGGCCTTCTTCAGAATGCGGCCCAAATGCGGTCGCATTCTGGCCTTCATCCTGTACTTTTCTTTCTTTTTCTTTTTCTAAAATTTCTTCAGTTGGCCCCTGTTGGGCCTCTTCTTCTACCCTCAATTGCAGCAATTCAGCTTCACTTTGAGCCTTATGAAGTGGCTAAAAGGCTGCAAGGAAGTCTTCAGCTTCCTTCCTTATTTTTTCATCTTCTTTCAATTCTTCTCTTCTCTTTTTCTCTTCCTCGAGAAGTTGCAAATCAATGGCTGCTCTCCTGAGGTTTTCCTCAAACTTTCTCTCTTCTCCAGCTTCTAAGGCCCCCTCGGCCTCTTGCTCTTCTTCTCTCTTTCTTTTCTCTTCGCTTTCTTCCTCATCTCTTCTCTTTGCAAACTCATCTTCCTCCATCATTTGCTAGTTTTCCATCTCTCTCTCAGCTTCAATATCTTTCAAAGCATCTTGTTCAGCCTTATACCCTTCAGCAATCACAAGAGCCTTTGCCACAGCTTGGCGGATTATATCTTCAAACACATCCGGAGGCATTCTTGCGGTTTTAAGGGGCTCAATCACAAGCAGCTTTTCGGGCACATTTTTCTTCGGGCTCCGCTTTCTTGCACTATAAGTAACAACTGGTTTGGTCTTGCAAGATGAAGAGGGGTTAGTTGTAGGTTCGGAAGGTTTACCTGTTGAAGTTTCTTCTTGCCGAGAGCTCCTTGCTGCTTTGGCGGCTTCTTCTTCATTTCGCCTATTCGCTTCCTCTTCAAGAGCAGCACGTCTCTGAGCTCCCATCTCCTGGATCATCACAAACCACTCCCGCGAGCGTTTCCTAAACTGTTGAGTGGCGGGTTTTTGGGTTTGGGGGACGGTAGTGGCGCGCGTGGACCTCTGTGGTGTAGACGAACTCGGAATCTCCCTCGATGTGGCCGGCATTGTCGAAGAAGTGGGAGTTTGAGCATTGGGTTCGAGGTTCACGATCGTCAGTGAGAATCCCGTGGGTCTCCTCCTTTTCGTGTCGTGCATGGGTGTTTCGGGTCGCTCCTCTTGCCGTCGGTCACTTGCTTCAGCTTCGTGGCCGGTTCGACCACTCTGAGATCGAGTGATCTTGCGTGATGATGAGGGTTTTTGCGTGTTCTTCATCTTCTTGAATATGGGTTTTCAGTTTCAAGATGTGAGAATATGGAGAGTTGAGGGTTTGACTTGAATGCAAAGGAGTTGAGTGGTTGGTGAAGAGGAAAAGAACATAAGTCAGCTATTTATACTTTTCCAATTAGGTCACGTGCAGGTCAAATGAAATTCATGACTTCCCACTTATTTCTGAAAATGCGGTCGCATTTCCAAATGCACTGGGGAGAAATGCGATCGCATTTCACCCAGTTTTTCTGCTTTCTCTATTTTTTCTGACATTTCATTTTCCTTTGTTTTTTCTTCTTTGCTGAAACACTCATAAACATGTTAGAAAGTTCACGTGCTTAATCATGATTTATTATTTATTTTTTTTCTTTCTTTTAAGAGAAATAAATAAAGAAAAAGGTTTTGATCAATTCAACTTCCAGGTAAGTCCCCAGGTAGAGGTGTTCCCTACGGTCAGCTTAAAAACCTCAGCCTAGGCAGGACTTGCCTTATACAAAGTTCCCTCTTAATAAAAAATCTTTTATTCTAAACTTGCAAATTCACATTTTCCTATTTATATTTTCTGTTTTTTTCTTTTTTTTTTTTATTTTAACAAAAGATATGGTACAAAATAATATGCACTTTTCAAACTCCCAGGTAAATCCCCAGGAAAAGGTGTTCCCTTCGGTCAACTTAAGTACCTTTTCCTAGACAGGATTTTCCTAGACAGAGTTTTTACTCTTGTCCAGATATCTTTGGAGTCCCTTGTCTGTATTATTATTTTATAGATCCAGATACTATACAAAAATAAATTCTCAAAGTAGAGACATCATACCAGGCCAATCACGGAGACATGGGCCTCCTCATCCTCGAAGCCCTTCCCCCAATATGGTTTGATTCTCTGTCGCTTCATGGGTTGATCGATTTCTTCAACTTCAATCTTTTTCCCACCTTGTACTTCTGGTTCTTCATCTCCGAGTATATCCTCCAAGGTTTCTCTTTTTATCATTTCCTGAAAAGTAGATCGGGAGAGTTCATCAATTTCATCAATCATTGAACATTCCTCGAAATCTCCAGGGTACTTCATTGCGTCCATCACATTAAAAGTGACTTGCTGATCATTAACCCTCATGGTCAATTCTCCTTTCTGTACATCTATCAAGGTTCTACCAGTGGCTAGGAACGGTCGTCCTAATATGATTGGCACGTCCTTGTCAGCTTCACAATCTAAAATGATGAAAATGCAGGGAAGACAAACTTATCAACCTTGACCAATACGTCTTCAATCTTTCCGATAGGATGAGTAAGTGATCTGTCTGCCAACTGTAAGGTTACAGTTGTTGGTCGCGCTTCCCCTATCCCTAACTGCCTAAAAACCGAATATGGCATTAAGTTGATGCTTGCTTCTAAGTCGCACAAAGCTCTACCTACATCCCTGCCTCCTATGGAGCATGGAATGGTGAAACTTCCTGGGTCTTTGAGCTTGGGAGGGATCTCATTCTTGACCAGTGCACTGGAACATTCCGTGAGTGTAACAGTTTCGTATTCTCCCAACCTTCTCTTCTTTTATAGAATATCTTTCAGGAACTTCACATAGGTAGGCATCTGTTCAAGTGTTTCTACCAATGGGATATTGATGTGTAGCTGCTTTAATACATCTAAAAACTTCTTAAACTGTATATCCTGCGAGGCATGTTTGAATCTCTAAGGGTATGGAGGAGGTGGTCTGTATTCTGGATCTATTACAAATTTTTGAGGTTTTACAATTGCATTCCCTTGTTTTTTCTCCAACTTTTATTTTTCTTCTTTTTCTACCAAGGCGTCATGCTCCTTGGTCTTTTCTACTTTATCTTCTTTATTCTGTATGGTAATGTCTGACTTCTTTTCAAAAATATTTTCACGAGCTTCTTCAAGGATTTCTTCTTCTTGACTTACTGGATACTTTGGGCCATCTTATTCTAATCCACTTCTTAAGGTCACTGCCTTGCATTGCTCCTTGCCTTCTCTGTGAGGGATCTCGGTTTTGCTAGGCAACGTCCCTTGTGGTCTATTCTTAATCTCTTGAGTAATTTGTCCAAGCTAAACTTCCAAATTCCTTACTGCAGCATCGTTTCTTGTCATATACTCCTTCATAAGAGTCTCTAGATTTGAATCTTGACTCTGCACTTGGACTTGTTGAAAGTTTTTTTGCAGCTGTTGTTGTGTAGGAGGTTTCCCAAACTGATTTGTGTTGGAATTACTCGAACCGACTTGTCCTCCCCAAGAGAAGTTTGGATGTTGTCTCCAACCTGGGTTGTAAGTGGTCGAATATGGATTCCATCTATTCTGGTTCTAGTTTCCTTGTGGACCTACATAAAATACAGATGCAGGGTTCAGTGGCAATTATCAGTGATGTGTTCCTCACCACAAATTTCACAACAGGGAGAAGAGATGGCATTGGCAGGGGCTATATTTGTTTGATTGTTCATGGTCATGCCCATCATCATGCTATGGATAGCCTTGATCTGGGCTTGCATTGTAGAGTTAGCCTCTATTTCCACTACTTTAACTGGATTCTTCAAGATTGTGGTTGGCTCAGTCTCTCCCCAATGGCGATTGTTGGTGGCTATGGTGTCTAAGATAGCATGTGCCTCATTTGTAGACTTCTTCAAGAAAGATCTGTTTGTAGATGCATTGACTAGTGCCTTCGAAGCTTGATCTAACCCACTATAAAAAAGCTCCAAGATAATGCAAGCAGGCAATCCATGGTGTGGACACTTCCGAACCAGACTTTGAAATCTTTCCCAAGCTGCATCCAAAGGTTCATTATAAGATTGTCTGAAAGCAATAATTTCAGCTCTATATTTGGCATTTTTATTTGAAGGAAAAAACTTCTCTAAGAATTTCTCTGCCAAATCATTCCAAGAAGTGATGGAGTTTGGAGGGAATGAATCCAACCAAGCTTCAGCATCTCCCTGCAAAGAAAATGGAAAAACCTTTAGCTTCAACGTATCTTCAGGCACTCCTGTAACTTTAAAAGAATTGCAAACTCTTAAAAATAGCTTAATAGGCTTGTGTGGATCTTCATTTGGAAGTCCAGAGAATTGGCCCATGGTATTCAACATTTGGAATATCACTGGTTTAAGTTCAAACTGTGGAGCATCAATCGGTGGCTCCAAAATTCCTGGATTTAATGTCTGAAAAACTGGTTAAGTGTAGTCCCTTATTGCTCTATTGCGGTCTTCAGCAATGTATTTTCTTGTTGTGGCACCGGTGGAACTAGAGAAACAGGAGGAATTCTCCCACCATTTTGCTCCCTTCCACGATTCTGTGGATCGACTCCAGGAGGTTCCAATGGAAACTCTTGTATGAAATAAGCTTCCTCTAGAGGTTCCTGTGCGCTCAACTCTTGTTGCTCCCTTCTCTTTCGTCTTTTTTCCTTCCTTCGACGATGAAAGGTTCTTTCTATCTCAGGATCAATGTCAATGAGTGGACACCCCTTGTTCATGCACTAACTTCAACCTGCAAAAGAAAAACAAATGCAAACCAAAGTCAAATTCCCTTTGAGATGGAATATGTGGTCGCAATCTGATCGCAATTTCAAAAATAAAACTGGTTTCACTTTTGGTCCCCAGCAACGGTGCCAAAAACTTGGTGCGTCGTCAGCTAAATGAATAGATGTGAGAGATAAAAATAAACTCAGCTAATCCTAGTGCAAGTATACACTGTCGCACGTAGTAATAAAAAACCTTAGAAGTATTCCAAAGGTATCGATCCCACGAGGACTAACTGGAAATTCAGATTTGAAAAAGAAACTGCTCGACTTGATTGCTTAAAAGTATAGGTAACCAAAGAAAATAAGATTGATTGATTGGGTTTTTAGAAAAGATAAGTAAAACAAGAAAATAAACAAAGACATAACAATAAGAAATAAACGAGGTATTCAACATGGATTCATCCCTAAGGCGATAACTTTAATCATGCAATATTTAATCCTAAGCCTATTCAATGCATTGGGTCAGATTTAACTTCTATTTGGCCTTGCTCCCAAGAACCGTTAGAAGGCTAAGCGAGTACCGTTATGCACATTTCTGTGACTCGACTCCGACATAGATAATTCACGAATGCAACCTATAACCCTATAGTCGATATAAGGTGCCTTAGGCAGCTTGCCCTATACTGCCGAACAATCTCTTTTGAGCTTTTTCTCCTATATCACCTTTATGAGAACCGATATCGTTTGTCCCTTTCGAGATCAAACTCACATAGCATGCAAAGTCTAAGTGATCAAGTTAAACTCAGCAAGATCAGAGTGATAATCAATAAAGAATGACATGCATTGATCACAACTTAATTAAATAAAACACTTTCAAGCTATTGAACCATAAGGGAATTCACCATATTGAACCCCCCAACGGAATTTAGCTACTCATGGTGAGATAAAGAGCAAATGAATACATTTCCGTTGAAATAAGAATGTAAAGAATACAAAATAATGAAAAGTATAAAAAGCTGGGAATAATGGAGATAGCTAAATATTATGAGTTTTCTATTTACTCAATCATTTTAGAGTTCGCTAAGACACTCAACTCTCTCGCTTTTACAAGTGGGAATGGCTGAAAATCCCTACAAACCCTAAGGTTTGATGTCTAACCAAGAATTTAGTCATCTAAGAAGGACCTCGGGCATCCCTACTCATAGGCGTCAACTAGGATTCTGTCACCACCCTCTTCTTCCAAATGAGTTCTGCTTGAATTTGACTTCGAATCTCGAGCTTATATAGTGTGAAAATGGTTGAGGAGCTGTGAAATAGGTGCTGGTAGGTAGCCAGTCGGTTTCGGGGTCAAAACAACCGATTAGGTGCGAAGAAGACTCGTCAACAACGACCCGCGAACGACTCGGAACGACCTCAGTTTTTCTAGAAATGCAGTCGCATTTCATTTTGCCTTCCCAGAAATGCGGTCGCATTTCGGGGGAAATTCCAGTTTTTCCTCTGTTTTCTGCACAGCAACAAACTTAGTCAAATTCCTTTAATTCTAAGTATTTTTTAGCACAAATGAGCATAAATTGACAAAAGTGAATCTCAACACCCTAACTTATCAACTTTAACATATTTTGAGCTCGGGAACAGTAAAATTGATCTAAACATACAACATTTGACAAAGAAATGAGCTAAATATAAGGGTAAAATAGGTATATTTTTTACCTATATTGTTCGTAACTAGTGTTAGGTCAAATGTCCGTTTTACCCCTATAGTTATATTTTGTTCCTTAAGTTCCACTGATCCTCTAATGAACAACTAGTTCGCGATACAATCACTGAACCAAGTCCCTCTCAAGGTTATGAGAGGGCGGGGCCCCTTGTTCAAGACTCGGAGTCAGTACTTAAGGGAACAACCTTTACTAACCTTAACGGATAGCAGTGAATTCCATCTTGCAAAGTTATGTCCCCAGTTATCCATTTAGTCTTATCCCCAAAATGGTAGGCTTATTGAGTCAGCGATGTTTGGCCACTCTCACCCATGCAAATCAAAGGATAATCCTAAATAAACCGGAGTTCATAGTTAGCTCAGGATTAAGATCGAGTTACCTAGGTTATATGTATGAGATGTTCAATTTCAACAGTAAACAGTGTTGTAAAGTGAAAATGGCTTATCTGCTGGTCCGATCTCTATGCAAACTGTTTGCAAAGGACGCCCTCACTCACATGTCTTATACATGAACAATTAGGATCACATCGTCTGTATCTAAAGAACAAAGTGAGTCGCGCCAATAGTGTCCCCAGGATTAAGGTACCCAACCTTATCCATATACTATAGATCGTTTAGACTATTTACTTGAACTTCATCCATACTTATGTCACACATAAACTTCAAGTATACATAATATAGCCATGGGTTCTTAGTTTATTGGATTTGTGGTTATATTTAGGCAAAACAAATATATAGAAATAATACTTCATTGAATCAAGTCAAGTGTTACATTTACTATCTACGAGTTTTAGGGCATAAAACCCAACAAACTCCCACTTGCACTAAAACTCCAGTGAGTGGAAATGTATACGCATTTAATAATACCAAAGCAAGGAAATGTTACAAATACAATAAACTAGGGCACTTCTATACCCTGTACATCTCCTACTTGCCCTAGGTTATGCTATATACATATCTCGTAGACCTAAGTTCTATAGATAACCCTCAAACACTTTAGCCGAGAGAGTCTTTGTAAATGGATAAGCGATGTTGTGTTTTGAAGCGATCTTCGTGACTATCACATCCTCATGCTGCACTATCTCCCGAATTAGGTGATACTTCCTCTCGATGTGTTTGCCTCGTTTGTGACTACGAGGCTCTTTAGAATTGGCTACTGCCCCACTGTTTTATCGCAATATAAAGTGATGGGCAAGTTCATGTTTGGAACAACTTCTAAGTCTGTCAGGAACTTCCGTAGCCATACTGCTTCTTTGGCTGCTTCACATGCAACAACATACTTTGCTTCCATGGTGGAATCAGTGATGCATCCTTGTTTAATGCTTCGCCATACTACTGCTCCTCCATTCAGAGTAAACACTGACCCTGACATAGATTTTCGTGAATCTATGTCAGTTTGAAAGTCAGAGTCGGTGTAACCAGTAAGGGTCAGATCCTTTGAACCATACACCAACATATAATTCCTCGTTCTTCAGAGATATTTAAGGATGTTTTTAACGGCAATCCAATGGTCATACCCTGGATTAGATTGGTACCGACTAACTATTCCTACTGCAAAACAAATGTCTGGCCTAGTGCAGAGCATAGCGTACATTAGGTTGCCGACAGCTGAGGCGTAGGGAATATGTCTCATGTCCTCAATTTCTTGAGGTGTCTTAGGACATTGTTCTTTAGACAGATGAACTCCGTGCCTGAAAGGTAATAATCCTTGCTTGGAGTTCTGCATCGAATATCGAGCTAACATTTTGTCGAGATACGCTACCTGAGACATGGCTAAGGTTTTGTTCCTGCGATCCCTAATGATTTGGATGCCAAGAACAAATTGTGCTTCTCCCAAATCTTTCATTTGGAATTGTGATTCTAGCCAGTTTTTAACGTCGGTAAGATATCTTACATTATTCCCAATAAGCAGAATATCAACTACATATAGTATTAAGAAAGCTACTTTATTCTTGATGATATTCTTGTAAACACAAGGTTCATCAGGATTTTGGTCAAAGCCAAATGATTTGATCGTTGTATCAAATCGAAGATTCCAAGACCTTGAAGCTTGCTTTAATCCATAAATGGATCGTTTTAGTTTACAAACTTTTTGTTCTTCATTCTTGGAAATGAACCCTTCAGGTTGAGACATATAGATATTCTCGTCAAGGTTGCCATTCAGAAAGGCAGTTTTGACGTCCATTTGCCATATTTCATAGTCATAACATGCGGCTATGGATAGGAGAATTCGAATGGACTTAAGCATAGCAACAGGGGAAAAAGTTTCTTCATAGTCAATTCCTTCCCTTTGGGTAAAACCTTTTGCTACGAGCCTAGCTTTGAACTTTTGCACGTTTCCAGCCGCGTCTCTCTTTCTCTTATAGATCCACTTGCATCCTATGGGTTTTATCTCGTTAGGTGGATCCACAAGATCCCATACTGAATTGAAGTACATTGACTCCATTTCAAGGTCCATTGCTTTGACCCATTGGTCTTTATCAACGTCATTCATTGCCTGTTTAAAAGTCAATGGATCCTCGATGCCGTCATCCGGTATGACGACCTGTGTTTCAGTTAAACCTAGCTAGCGGTCAGGCTGTATTATAACCCTCCTACTGCGTCGAGGCATACTCAACGATTGAGCAAGATGAGATTGACCAGAACAACTAGCTCCAGCACTATCAAAAGTAGGTGAACCAGTTTGATCAACAAATTTTGTCTTTTCTTCAGTAGTTTCTTTTAATACTAATTTGCTTCGTGGTTTATGATCTTTCAAATAATCTTCTTCTAACAAAGTAGCGTTCGTAGAGACAAACACTTTGTTTGCTAGTGGGTCGTAGAAGAGACCACCTCTCGTTTCTTTTGGATATCCAACAAATTGGCATAATGTTGAACGTGGTTCCAATTTCTTAGGATTCGTCACTAACACATAGGCAGGACATCCCCAGATCCGGAAATATCGTAAACTAGGTTTACGTCCTTTCCATAATTCGAAGGGTGTTTTGGAAACACTTTTCGAAGGAACATTGTTCAATATCTCAACTGCAGTCATTACTGCATGTCCCCAAAACGAGCTAGGCAATTGAGCATAGCTCATCATTGATCGGACCATTTCCATCAATGTTCTATTTCTCCTTTCGGATACACCGTTCTGTTGTGGTGTTCCTGGTGCTGAGAGTTGTGATTTGATTCCATGTTCTATCATATAATCTTGGAATTGTAAATCCATATACTTTTCTCCTCGATCAGATCGAAGAGTTTTGATTGTTTTTCCTAATAGGTTTTCAACTTCAGCTTTATATTCTTTGAACTTTTCAAGTGCTTCAGATTTGTGCGCCATTAGGTACAAGTAACCATATCTCGAATAATCATCTACAAAAGAGATGAAATAGTCGTATCCTCATTTTACATTCATTGGACCACAGAGGTCTGAATGTATAAGTTCTAGAGGTTCTTTGGCTCTATAACCTTTTGTCGTAAACGGTCTTTTAGTCATTTTTCCTTCTAGGCAGGATTCACATGGAGGTAATGAATCGTCTTCTAACTCATTTAGAAGTTTATTTTTTACCAATCTTTTGATCCTATCAAGATTAATGTGGCCTAGCCTTAGATGCCAAAGATAAGCGTTACTATTTGGAGAAATGCGTTGCCTTTTTCTTTGAGTATCAGAAGTTCTCAATAACTCGTGATTTAAAACTGTTTTTGTTACGGTTGGTCTTATGACATACAAGTTGTTTTCTAACTTTGCTGAACAGACGAACATTCCTTTTCGAGAGATGAACGCTTCATTAACTTCAAAATTTACAGAATATCCTTGCTCAATTAGGCAGGAGATAGATATAAGATTCCTACGTATTTTAGGAACTATATACAGATTTTCCAAAACCAAAAACCTATCTCCTATAATCAACTTGACATCTCCCACTGCAGAAGCTGAAATGACGTCTCCCGTTCCAACCCTTGAGTGTCATTTCATCTTTCTTCAACTGTCGAAATGAACTAGCTACCGTTTGTTTGGTCAAGAACTTATTCTTGTAAGTGTGACCCTCCCACTTTCAGATCCCAGAGGTATGCACCAACAGGCTACCGTTTAGGAAAAGACAATTGTTGGTGACTGACCTAAGTGACCCTATCCATTCCTGGAGTTCGCGGCGTTCTGAATCCTATGATCAGGCCCTCCGAAGGGATGGTCGCTTCCAGGGCGACGCGCAGGCGGATCATAGGAATCTCACTGTGCAACCTAGTGGTGGAGACCGTAGGATACGTTGTCACGTGTCCTTCTCCCACTTACTACGAACACTTTCCCCATTCACCTTGGTATTGATGCATGCTTAATACTTTCTAAGGGAGGCCACTTCCAGGGTGACGCGAAGCCGAGCATGTATCTCACAATGTGAACATAGGGGGACGTGAGAGAAAAACAACTCGATATGAACATCTTGTGTTTTATACTTTTCCTCCCACTGAAGTGTCCTATTTATTTTAGGGCTTTTTTTTACTTAGATAAAATCCGGCTAAGTGAAACTATCTAAGTTTATGCCTTATTAAATAAGGTCTTTACTCTAATGTCTATGTGAATTAAACTTTTTAATTCCTAGTGACATTGCATGCTAATAAGATCGCGGTTAGTTCAACTCAGGTTCCGAACTAGGCGCCGGGAGAGTTCCCTTATAACCAAGAGTCTTATATCCTACTTAATCATATTTCAAATCAATTAAAAATACTAAGTAGGAAATTTTAATCCTATTAGAATTGTGATCTTAGGTCTAATAAAATTTTAAACCGATTAAATTTCAATTCATTTCCTAAGATTCTATGTTAGCATGCAACTCTTTGTTATAGGTTGACGGTTTTCTTTTCATTAATATTTATAACTCTTTACAACTTTTCATGAATTAGTCCTATAACATGCTTCTAATGGTGATAAAAGCGTATAACAATCAAGTATTTCAAGTTATATAAAGCACCATTTAGAAACAACTTATATCTAGGTGTGCATAATTATTTTATGCTTACGATGTGTAGATGATAAACTCATATTATGACCTCACATCGCTCACGCATGCTCATAAAACCGAGTTAACTTAACTCAAGTACCGGCTTGATGCCCAGGTAGGAGGTGTTCCGTAAATCATCAACTTAAATACCTCCAGCCTTAGACAGCATCTAACCGGGTGAGTTCTCTTGTAACCTTAGCTTTACAAGTTATCGACCTAAAACTATTTTGAATCGATTGATCTTTGAGTTGTTTTTAACCCTAAGTGAGCATGTTTTTATATTTGTTATAGATTTTAAATGTCTATGTCGCTTTTATTACAAATAAAACGACATTAACCCATAACATGCATTTATTCGATCGAAACGCTTTAAATCGAGCTAAGGAAGTTTCATGCAGCACGCTTTGTTCGTTTTCGTTTAGCTAATATAACGATTATATAATCAAACGATAACGTAATTACTTCATTCAACATGCATCTATCATGAAACCTAAACATGCATTTTAATATTATAACTTAATTATAATATACTTAATGCATGTAACATGCTTCCTATGGTGGGATTTTAAATCTATATGACATGCTTTATACGTATAGTTGGCTATTTAATTAAAACATACATCCATCCATGCATAATTAACTAAATCACACTAAAATGGACCGGTTTTGGCAATTTCAAGCAAGCAACAACTAAATTATTGCATTTAATAATAAAAAAAAAAACTGCTTAAATTATTCTTGTCTGGTCAGCCCGAATGGTCAGCCCCTCTGGTCATGCTATCAACCATTTGGTCAGCTTGTCAACCATCTGGTCAACCCGAATGGTCAGCCCGTATGGTCAGGCTATCAACCATCTGGTCAGCCTGTCAACCATCTGGTCAGCCTGAATGGTCAGCCCCTCTGGTCAGGCTATCAACCATCTGGTCAGCTTGTCAACCATCTGGTCAGCCCCTCTGGTCAGACTGCTCTTCTTTGGCCAGCTTGAGTTCTTCTTCTTTCGAGCAATTACAGTACTAGATGGACTCTAATGACTCTCAAATTTTACAGACTCGATACTAACTCATTTATGCCCATAAACATGTAGGCAATTACAAATTATTTCAACAAATTTGAGAGAATTAAATTGCCAAAACCGTAATATATCCATTCTAGCACCCATAAAAATTCAATATGCAAATGCTACCCACCATTATTAAATTAATGCAAATTGGGTGCCCAAACCATGCTCTAATACCAATTGTAGGTGTTAATATCACACATGCGGAAGCAATTTTGGATCTTAGGCACACAATTTGATCAATTTGATCCTAGAAGACATGTCGTCCATAAGAACAAAAATAGAGTAATAAGGTACCTACCTCTTGAAGCTCCCAATTCGTGTGACCCGATGCTTTATAATTCACACCAACGGCTTTTGGAAAACCACTTGGATCTTCTCTACTATCCTCAGACATTGGAACGGATTATGGGATCCTCAATTGATAGGAATTGGAAAGGAAAGCTTATGGGTATAAGCAAGCTTGAGAGTATGAACATGGAAGTTCTTGAGAGAATTTTGGCAGCATTTTAGGTTGAAGAAATCCTCCAAATTCTCATCAGTTCATCCTCTATATATAGAGGAAAATCATGTACAAGAATTGCACCAAAAATTGACAACAATTAGGGATCATTTTGAGTCACAAGATTAGGTGGTGCAATAAGGCTACTTACAAGTGATTAGTCATTAAGCACCACCTCCAAAATTTGCTAATTTTTTAATTTCTTTTAAATTCAAAATTTGCAAATAAAATTTTGAATGATCCCACTTTCTTTTGTTGTTATTTTTATTTTAATTTAAATATCATTTATTTAATTAAAATAAAATTATTTAATTTAATATCTCATATTAAATTAATACCATTTGTGCAATCGTGGTTTCTTTCTCCCAACGAATTTTCTCGAACATGAATCCCTATTCACCTATTTAATATTTAAATCATATTTAAATATATAGCTCTCATTTTAAGTTTAATTCATAATTAAACTAATATATCGTTAAATATCGTATATAAGCGACTTTTGTATCCTTTTCCGAATTTGAACGTTTCAAATATTAACCTATCATATTGTTCCAAGTTTTATTCCTATTGAGCTAGTAGAGGGACCTAATGGACCTACAGATCATGGGCTCCAACGAAATGATGATAACCGATTAATCTCATTAACCTAGTCATTCATCGTTCGTTAGCTTCTGGGACACTCCACTATAGCCCGTAGCTGCACTCCCCTCACTGTAGATATATTTCTTGTCCACTTTAGATAACCATGATTAGTAAGTTGACCCTTCACCGATTGTTCGTAACTAGAGCTAGGTCAAATGTCTGTTTTACCCCTATAGTTACATCTTGTTCCTTAAGTTCCACTGATCCTCTAATGAACAACTAGTTCGCGATACAATCACTGAACCAAGTCCCTCTCAAGGTTATGAGAGGGCGGGGCCCCTTGTTCAAGACTCGGAGTCAGTACTTAAGGGAACACCCTTTACTAACCCTAAAACGGGTAGCAGCGAATTCCATCTTGCAAAGCTACATCCCCATCTATCCATTTAGTCTTACCCCCAAAATGGTAGGCTTATTGAGTCGCCGATGTTTGGCCACTCTCACCCATGCAAATCAAAGGATAATCCTAAATAAACCGGAGTTCATAGTTAGCTCAGGATTAAGATCGAGTTACCTAGGTTATATGTATGAGATGTTCAGTTTCAACAGTAAACGGTGTTGTAAAGTGAAAGTGGCTTATCTTCTGGTCTGATCTCTATGCAAACTCTTTGCATAGGGCGCCCTCACTCACATGTCTTATACATGAACAATTAGGATCACATCGTCTGTCTCTAAAGAACAAAGCGAGCCGCGCCAATAGTGTCCCCAGGATTAAGGTACTCAACCTTATCCATATACTATAGATCGTTTAGACTATTTACTTGAACTTGATCCATACTTATGTCACACATAAACTTCAAGTATACATAATACATAATATAGCCCTGAGTTCTTAGTTTATTGGATTAGTGGTTATGTTTAGGCAAAACAAATATATAGAAATAATACTTCATTGAAGCAAGTCAAATGTTACATTTACTATCTACGAGTTTTAGGGCATAAAACCCAACATCACCGTCGATCAGGCTCTTTGTGGTTGGTTGTTTGGGTCAATGACACTAGCAATCGTCGTCGATGTTGTTAGTTTCAGCACCTCTCGAGAAGTTTGTAAGGCACTTGAGTAGGTATATGGCTCCACAAGCAAGGCTAGGGTTAATCAACTAAGAGGAGTTCTTCAAAACACCAAGAAAGGAACAACGAAGATGGTTGAATATCTCGCTACCATGAAGCAGGCCTCGGAGAATCTTCTATTGGCCGGTAATCCTATCTCCTTGAGTGATTTAATTTCATATGTTTTGGCTGGGCTAGATTCAGAATACGTTCTGATTGTCTGCTCTATCGAGGATAAGGACATCACTACATGGCAAGAGTTTGCCTCAATTTTGATTCAGTTCGAGGGGACGTTTGCTCGATATACTGTGCCTACAAACGTCAAAGAGCTTCCAGATCTTGCTGCATATTTGGTGTATAATCAATTTGGGCAGAACTCTAGGCAAAAGCCTTTCAGCCCATCTTTCAGTCCGAATCGAGGAGGTTTTTCACAAGGAAATAATCATCAACAATTCAGCAACAACAGAGGTTCTAGCAGAGGCAGAGGGCGTGGTCGCAACAACTATCAGAGAAACAACAGCAAGCCAACATGCCAATTGTGCAGGAAATATGGACATTCAGCACCCTACTGTTATATGCGTTTTGAGAAGCAGTTCAATAATCCTCATGCTGCCAATAACTCTAACTCTCAAGGTGGTAATGGTTCAAATTCTTCTGCATACATCGCCACACCAGAAATTTTGACCGATCCCAAGTGGCTTGCTGACAGTGGCGCTACGAATCATGTTACCTCTGATGCTGGTAATATAACAGAGAAGAATGCTTATAATGGTAAAGGTTTTCTTGTTGTAGGAGATGGTAATCGTTAAAATGTTGATCATGTTGGTAACACATTAGTTCCTTGTGATTCTAAGGCTATCAAACTTAATAATATATTACATGTGCTGCAAATTAGAAGAAATCTTGTTAGTATAGCCCGGTTAACTGCTGATAATAATGTGTTTGTTGAATTTCACTCTTGTTTTTGTCTTGTGAAGGACAAGGCTTCAAAGAGGGTGATACTACAAGGAATTCTTAAGGATGGTTTGTATCAACTAGAGCTGCCTTCATCTCCAAATTACTCCTCCATTCATGGATCTGCTGTCTCTCGTGTTAGTCCTCTGTCTACTTCTGAATCCAATAACTCGTGTGCTGTCTCTATGAAGTCTGTCATGTCGAGTCATGATTCTGTATTTCATGTTGCTAGTTCAAAGTCTAAGTCGTTCAGTGTGTCCAAAGTTGTGTTACATCGTCGTTTGGGTCATGCCTCTGAGAAGGTTGTCCATAATGTTCTTAAGGCTTGCAATCTTCCTGTTTATGGCAATGATAAACTACCTTTTTGTGTTGCTTGTCAACTAGGCAAATCTCATTTATTGCCTTTCTCCTTGTCTTCCTTTAAGGCCAAACAGCCACTTGAATTAATATATTGTGATCTTTGGGGACCTTCACCGGTTGAATCTACCTTAGGATATCGTTACTACATTAGTTTTGTAGATAACTTTACTCGCTTAACCTACATCTATCCTTTAAAAGCAAAAAGTGAGGCCTTAGTGACTTTCAAAAACTTTAAAGCCCTTGTGGAAAATCGCTTTAACACAACCATTAAGATACTTCAAACTGATTGGGGGTGAGTTTAGATCCTTTGTTCCCTTCCTAAAGTCCTTTGGCATTGAGTTCCGTCACTCATGTCCTCACACTAGCCAACAAAACGGTATAGTAGAAAGGAAACACAGACACATAATTGAAATGGGTCTTTCTATGCTTGCTCAATCATCTCTACCCTTACGTTTTTGGTGGGATGTTTTCTCCTCGGCCACCTATATCATCAATCGACTTCCTACCCCTGTCCTCAATAACATCTCTCCTTGGGAAAAGGCCTTTTCTCGCTCTCCAGACTATGACTTCCTTAGAACCTTTGGCTATGCTTGTTTTCCTTGTCTTCGTCCATATCAATCCCACAAATTTCAATTCCATAGCACTAAATGTGTGTTTCTTGGTTATAGTTTCTCTCACAAAGGTTACAAATGTCTGAGTTCAAGTGGCAGAGTCTATATATCTCGACATGTTGTTTTTAATGAAGAAGAGTTCCCTTTTAAATATGAGTTCCTTCATCCTCGATCTTCTCCTGTGTCTAGTGAGGTCATTGTTCACTGGTTACCCTTTCCTAACTCCTCCTCTCCTTCTGCCTCCTCTTCTACATCCGCTTGTGTTATGCCCAGTCCTGCTATTAATTCCTCTGGTTTAGCAGATCATCCTTCTGAATTCCAGACTTGTTCACCTTCTTTGCCTGCCGTTGATCCCAACACAAGTGCATCCTTGAGTGATGTTCAATCTACGCATCCTGTGCTGCTTGATGTGCCTGCGGCTACATCTTCTACTGTATCCCCTTTTCTGTGGAAGGCACCTTAGAAATTGGTAACACTGCTGTGATAAATCAGACAACTACTTCTGAGGCAGGTGATGTTTCGACTGCTCCTATTATTGCTCCTAATACTCATCATATGCAGACTCGAGCCAAGAGTGGTATCTTTCGACCGAAAACTTGGGGCTCTTTTCTTGCCTCTTCTTCTGATTTGCAGGATGTTAGGGAACCTCTGACAGTTCAGGAGGCCTTGCTATCTCCCCTCTGGAGGAAAGCCATGGAGGATGAAATGGGTGCTCTATCTCGCAACAAAACCTGGCACTTAGTCCCAGAACCTCCAAATGTTAACCTTGTTGGATGCAAATGGGTGTTCAAGGTTAAATGTCTCTTGGATGGTTCATTTGATCAATGTAAGGCTCGTCTAATTGCCAAGGGATTCAATCAGGTGCCCGGTATTGATTTTCATGAGACTTTTAGTCCGGTAGTTAAAGCTCCTACTATTAGGATAATATTAGCTCTTGTTGTTGCGAAAGGTTGGTCTATTAGGCAATTAGACGTGAATAATGCGTTCTTAAATGGTTGTCTCACTGAAAATGTATATATGAAGCAACCTGAGGGTTTTCTTGATTCTTCTCAGCCTTCTTTTGTGTGCAAATTAGATAAAGCCTTGTATGGTTTGCATCAGGCTCCTCGTGAGTGGTATGATCGTCTACGGGCTACTTTGATTGGCTGGGGTTTCTCTAATTTTAGAGCTGACAACTCAGTGTTCTTTTTCTCAAACTCCAGCATGGTTGTTCTTGTTCTGATCTATGTGGACGACATCCTGGTGATTGGGGACTGTCCTCGGTTTATCTCCACATTTGTTGACCCTCTAAATACTGTTTTTGTGTTGAAGGATATTGGGCCTTTGAGCTACTATCTTGGGGTTGAAATCCTTCGTACTGATGCTGGTATGTTTCTTCTTCAGTCCAATTATATCTCTTCTTTACTTAACAGAGTTGGCATGTTCAACTTGAAGTCGTGTTCAACTCCAACCGTCACAAGCAAAAAGTTTTCTGCATTTGATGGTTCTCCCATGATTAATCCATCGCTTTATCGGAGTGTTTATAGGTGCTTTACAATATCTTTCTCACACTCGGCCTGATATTTCTTTTATTGTGAACAGGCTCAGTCAATTTCTTCAACGACCGACTGTGTCTCATTGGCAAGGTGTCAAGGGCGTTCTCAGATACTTGAAAGGTACATTAGATTATGGTATTTTCTTTCCAAAGGAGTCCTCACCTTTGTCTCTTGTTGCCTACACTGATGCTGATTGGGCGTGCTGCGTTGATGATCGTCGTTCCATTACTGCTCATTGCATCTTCTTGGACAATTCTTTAGTCTCCTGGTCTTCAAAGAAGCAAAGCGTGGTAGCTCGCTAAAGTGCAGAGTCAGAATATCGCTCGCTTGCTCAAACGACTGCTGAAATGTCTTGGATTCAGTCCTTCCTTCGCGAGATTGGTCTCTGTCCGGCTGCAACTCCCATTGCATGGTGTGATAACACAAGTTCCATCTCCCTTGCTCAGAATCCTGTTTTCCACTCTAGGGAGTAAGCATGTGGAACTTGACATGCACTTTGTTCGGGAAAAGGTTCTCTCCAAATCTATTGACATTCGGTATGTACCTTTTGCTGACCAACTTGCAGACGCCCTCACCAAGCCGCTATCCGAGATTGCCTTCAGCAATATCCGCTCCAAACTCGGTGTGATTATCTCACCCTCTCGTTTGAGGGGGGATGATAAGGCTCCTAATCATACTTACCAAAGTATAAGTGAGGATTTACCCAGTGAGCAAAGTGACACCGTTTTGTAGTCTCTGTGTAATCTCTTTAGGTTGTTATTTTATTCCTTCTCTATATACGTGGTTGGTGTATAGTGGCTGAGAATCTTTATTGTTACCCATCCTTGCCTATTTATTCATTGCCTGTATGATTGTAATAATAAGCTGAGTGAAATAGAATTGATACACAAAATTTCTCCAGTGTTCTTGTTCCTTCTTTGAAATTGTCACTTAGAACTAGTAATAAATGAAAAGTAAAAATTGGGAAAAAAAATTGAGTTCAAATTGACTAAATTGAAAATTTAAGTGAAAATTGACATAATATGCTACAAATTTTTATCTCTAAAAAAAAGTATGAAAGAAGTTAAAAGTTCAATTTGATGAGATTTAAAGTTTTGGATGAAAATTGATAAAATTGGTCAGTTTTAGAAGGGAAATTTTTATTCTTTTTTCCAGAAAAACATGAAAAGAAAGTCTAATTTCTTGAAACTTTGTTTTTAAAAAAAAAAAAGAAGAAGAAAAACATGAAAAGAAAGTCTAATTTCTATATAAAATGGAGACAATAATAATCAACGAAAGTTTGATGATAAACCAAAGATCGAAACAAATTTTCTTTGTTTGTGAACTTAGGAGTGGGACCTCTTGGTCAAAGTACAAACTTTACGTCAGTCGAACATTTGATGATAAATCTAAATGAAATTTAAGCTTTCATTTAAATTTAAAAAATTAAAAAGCCTAATCCAATAAAAAAAAATCACAAAACTATCCCTAACTACCTTCAGGCATATAATCTATGATTTAAAGGGACGATTAAGCACACATAATTGTTAATCCTCACTCCCACAATGTTCTATGTTTTAAAAAAGAAAAGTAAAAAATAAATATATATATATATATATATATATTTTAAAAGAATGGAGCCCGTCTTGGTATTCCCTTCCTGCTTCTTCTTCTGAATGATTTACTGTCCCCCAACCTTTCCTCCACTTGAATTTCCACTGCCTCTTTCTCACTCTTATTCTGCACCAAAAACTTATTCTATTTATCCTTCATTATTCATTTTTCTTATACAACTGAAGGTTTAATTTTCAACGTTTAAAATAAATAAAGAAATAAACTTACTTTGCAATGGTGTGAACGAAGAGAGGTTTCAAGATCAAAAGAGCATCCACATTTTTCACATCTGTAATCCACAACTACATGTCCTCCATATACTTCTTCCCCTGCCTTTTCCTAAACATATATAATATATATAAAAGTTTTTATTTCTCTATTTGAATGAAGAACCCTAATTTTGAAAACAATAATAAATAAAGAAAGAAAAAGCAATTAAAATTAATGAAACCTGAAAATCTCTTTCTTGCTTTTGATTTTTGGACGGCTCACTTGGAGCAGAAGCCTTGTGATCTTTCCGAAGTCGGAGATTATAAGGAAGCGACTTGTCATCCATTGTTGAATCTGGAGAGATAAAAAGGAAAATATATTGAATGATGAACAGAAGCAAAAATAGCTTAGCTTCAGATTTTTAAACCAAACAGAATACTTGAGATTAGGAGGGCCTGTTCATTCGCCTCTTTAACCGGGTGCTGATTTCAATTTTTTTTTTTTTTTTTTTTTAATTCTAACCTAAATCTGTGGAATATTTTTAAAAATAATCGTTTTGAAATTTCAGATTTTATGTTGTTTGATTACAATTTTGTTTACGTTCTCCGATATATATATTTGCTTTTAGATTTTTGGTTTTTCAAATTTTCATTTTTTTTTTTTTACAGCTCAATATTTTTCAATACTTTTATCTTTCACTCTTTATGAACACGTTTCAAAACAGATCAGAAATATTATCGCTTTTCTAGGATTTTTCTAAGATGCAGTTTTGAAATCTTAGATCAAATTTTTTGATAATTAAAAAAATAGAAATGTTATTACTGTTTTTTTAATTTTTTTTTTAACCCGTTTATCTTTATATAAATTCTATATTTTTTGTTTGAGAAAATATAAATTCTATATTTAGTCAATATGATTTTTTTTTTCTTTGAAGAAATATTTAGTCACTATGATTAAAGGAAAATAATCGATGTTACATTATCTTCTCAATATAACTTAGAAGAAGATGATTTAGAACTTTAATTTTATGGATATGGATGAAAAGAAACTAACTATAAACTTTAATAAATATTTGATTGATGATAATTGAGATCATATCTATATCTATTTGTGCTATATTAAAAGATAATTACATAATTAGTTTTTAAATTCTAGAATCAAAATTCGTAATTTAATAAAATTCAAAATAAGATGTGATTTTATCCTTTAATTTTCAAATTTTAGAATCAAAATTCGTACTTTAATAAAATTCAAAAGAATATTTGATTTGAGTCTCTATCAATTTTTCATCTTCCAATTTGTTTTCACATCTACAACTATTTGTCTCCCCTCATTTGTTTCAGGTACCTTCATGAATTATTATTATTATTATTATTATTATTATTATTATTATTATTATTATTATTATTATTATTATTATTATTATGCTTTTGTTTAATTTTGTCAATTTAATTTGAAGAAGGTCATTCTCACAAATGTTATGGTCTAACTTTAATTTTCCCCTCTCCCAATTTATTTTCATGATTTTCAAGTGTAAAATTACTTATGTCCTCCGTTAATCTTTGCTTCAAGTATTTTTTTTTTTAAATTTTTTATTTTCTTAATTTAGTTACATGGTATTCGATTTCGGTAAATTATGTGAAATCTTACAAAAATAATCCCCTTTTGTACATTTTAAGCTTAAATTCTATAATTCTAAGATTTTCCTCATGATTCTACAACTTTTGCTAAAATGACTTGAAATGATAAGATTTTAAACACAAAATCTTTGCTTTCCAAACAATAACGTAGGTTTTTAAGGCTACATAACGCACATAAATGAGCGTTATCAGGCATCCTCTAGAGAATACACCCCATCTAATAGTCAGTTGGCACCTAATTAGTGGGGTCGAATCTCGCCTACAGTTACCTCGGGTTCCTCTTCCAACTTAGAGATACAGTAGGCATCCTCTAGAGAATCATGTGCCTCATCTAATAGTCAGTTAGCACCTATTAGTGGGGTTGAATCTCGCCTATCGTACCTTAGATTCTTCTAGATGTACATAAATTTCCAAGTAATTGCCATGAACATGGTTCTTTTATTATTATGAAACGTACATATGCATGGGGTCCCACAACAAAACATCATACATTCATGGAATGCAACATACATATCCTCAATCATGTATAAATACGAGATTTCATAGTTTTTCCTCTAAAGTTAATTCATGGTCTACAATTCAATAAATTCATGGTTCATGTATCATGTTTATCATTCATCAAATCATATGAATCACTTTCCAAAAATTCATGCAGGATCTATCCTATCAGCACACAGTTCCCAACCTAGCCTAAGCGTTCTAATAGTAAAGCCACTTACCTTGGCTCAAATACACCTGATCTAAAATTCCAATTACTTCTAGCAAGCCAACTTTGACCTTAATCAATTGATTACCCAAAACTTCAATTAAGTGGATGGACAACAGCTTAAAATAGTGAAAATTGTGAATTCAGAGCCAAAATATAGTGGCCAACGCTGAAACCAATTCAAGCACACATGGGTAAATATCGTGAACCAAAACAAACACCAACGAAGGCTAAATCAAGAAGAAACCTACCCAAACGACTTCCTTATCTTGATGGTCAGACCCAAAAATCAGACCAATTTTGATAGTTTCGGCTCCGACAACTTGGGAAACCTTAAATCAAAGTCTAAATTTCAATGAGTATTCAACTAGACGCTTAAACAAGCCAATTAAACACCCAAACCATCTTACCCAAAGTAAAAAATGCTAGAAAAATACTCAAACGATCAAAACGTCTGCTGCACACTTCACACGCCACCGAAAAGCACACAGAGGACAGCCACAACTTGCCGAAAAACCATTGTACCGAAGATAACGTCGAAAAAATAGAGAGAGAGATCGACTGCGAAAGGGGAAAACCGAGAGAAAACACAAACCCACCACGCACTGCTCGCAAAATGCCTTGCTGCTCTTCGGTCGACGAGGCTGCACGCCGGAGCATCTGGCCTTCGCTAGAGATGCTGCTCAGCTGGTGTCCTTCTTGGAGAAGAAGAAGGCAACTAAAAAAATGGAGATGGCTGCAATAGAGAAGAAGGAATTCGTGAATGGGAGGGATGGAGCTCAATTGAAAAACCTCGAGCTGCGTGCGACTATTATAAAAGAGAGCTCGGGTTTGATTCACTTGGCTTAAGGACCATTTAATTACCAATTTGCCACCCAGCTTATTTAAATTGAAATCCAACCAAAAATCACCTCAATCTTCAAAACTAAAAATTTGATTTAATCCATCTTTCTACACAATTTCATAAAAGTATAGCTCAATAAAACTTTAAATTCACGAAGTATAACATTACCTTAAATTCTTGAAGTTACAATGAAGCTTCTTGTTGTTGTTTACTTCATTGGACAATTTCTCCTCCAAGTTGTCCATCTTTCTTTTAGGTTGATCGCTTGTTACTTTGAGGCGATCAAAGGCAGATGTTGAAGGTCGACGTTTCTTTGATGTAGAGACACTTAGCCTTTGGAAGACTGAAGGTCAAGTGGAGGTGAACACCAAACATTGGTTTTCTTCTTCTATCTCGGCCAGACTCATTCTTTGGAATACCGAAGGACAAGTAGTTGAAGACTTAATGCGATCAAAGACAAAAGTCCTTTGTTCAACCCTCTTGGAATCATCAACTTCTTCTACATGGATGTAGTATGAAGTTTCAAAGTTTCGTTTCTCCTTTTTGTGGAAAGTTTTGGAAAAGAAGTTATTCGATATCCCCAGTTGTCAAGGTTGAGAAAACTCTTTACTTCTCTGCCTCTTAGGTTGAGGTTTCTCCTTCTTGACTTTAGGGCAAGTAGATGAGTGTTCCCTTAAGTGGTGTCTCGGGGACTTGAACAAAGGGCCCTACCCTCTCACTGGCTTGAGAGGGGTTTCTGTTTAATGGTTGGATCATAAGCAGGTTGTTCATTAGAGGAGCACTGATACTTAAGGAGATAGAGGTAACCTAGGAGTAAAACGGTATTTTGATCCAATTGGTGTTACGAACACTCGTGAAGGACCAACTTGTTGTTATTGATCTATATCCGTGGACACAAAAATATATTTGTAGTGAGAAGAGTGCACTGTGGGTCTTTAGTGGAGTGTGATGACATGCATAAATGCTATCATTTTCCTATTAATTTTAGCTAGTTTTATGCTTGAATTATGTACTTTAATGCTATTTTATGTTTAAATTTCAGAAAACCGAGTCAAGGAAGCAAAACTGGAATTTTGAGAGATTTTGGATGATTTTGGAGGCTTTTGGAGCAATTTGAAGAAGTTCATTGTTGATCCAAGTCCAAAAGCCCAAAAAGAATGAGTTAGAAGCCCAAATTCATGAACTCCAAGCCTTAACTATCAAGTTGGGTCAAGAAAAGAGCCTAAGATCCATTACATGAAGCATTTGGGCCAAGAGAAAGTTGGAGGCCCAAAAAATTGAGTCAAAATCGGGCCATTCTAAAAGATTCAAGGCCTAGCTTCGAGATGCTAAGCCTTGAGCGTCCCAACGCTAGGCAGCCATGCGGAAAGATCCAGAAAGTGGGTAGCGTCGCGACGCTGTCCATGTAGCGTCGCGATGCTGCGACGACTTGGAACCCAAGACAGAAGTGACGTCAGAGCGTTGCGACGCTGCGCCTGCTTGGAGCCTATAAATAGAGTCATTTTCATCCAAGTTTGGAGAGCCAATTTGTGGGTTTTCACCCCATTCTAGAGTCCACACTAAAATTGGGGATTTTTGGGAGAGTTTTGGAGCTTTGTTGAAGATCTTTGGAGCTCGGGATCGATGGAGGTCGGCGCGGGATCGAGGAGATCGACACTTTTATGAGCATTTCTCTTCCCTTTTCCTTTATGTTTTAGTTTCTAGAATTGTTGTGATTAGGAATTATTGGATTTTAGTGATTATGAGTAGTTAATTCCTAAATTCTATGAGATTGATTTAGTTGTTGAACCTTTGCTGAATTAATGAATTGATTTGGTTTAATTGTCATTATTGTTCATTTGTGCATTTTGTCCTTAATGCTTTTAATTAACTGATCACTGATTAAACGAATCGTTACTAAGTGGAAACTCGACGGAGAGAAGCTTAGACTAGAACTAAATGCATGACTGACGCTTATTTACCCGAGTGACATGGGATAAGTTAAATAACGTTAGAGGTTGTATTGAAGGGTCGTAATGCCATGCTAAGTAAATAAAGAGGAAACCGAAAGGAGATTCTTTATTGAAAGGTATGAGATAGGAGGAAACCGACAGGAGAGTCCTTGTCATTAGGCTTCTAGACTTATTGATCAAATGATTAGTTAATCCATATTAGTTAATTGATTAAGCGATTAAAGGTCCAATTGATGAAATCAACCACTCTAGAATTATCCCTCCAAATTGTGTCTCAATTTATCTTTTGCTTTCTAGATTAGCTTGTTAGTTTATCTTTTCAGCATTAGATTTTGTTCTCTAAATAAAGCATAGCAAGATTATTCATGGTAATTAATTGAATAAATCCAATCCCTATGGAGACGATACTCTTATACTCAAAATCACTATATTACTTGTGACGACCCGTACGCTTGCGAAAAATCGTGCAACAAGTTTTTGGCGCCAGTGTCGGGGATTGGCTAATTTCATTCAATTAATATTGTGAAGAAATTGCTTGCTTTAATTTAGAGGTTTTATTTTGCTTTCTTTATTTTTATTTTTATCCTGGTCCATTGTTCTTGTTGTGCATTTAATTAGTGTTTGCATCTGATTGAGAGCCTATCTATTGTTGATTTATTGTTTTAAGTGACTTTTTATAATTTTGGGTGGCCCTTTAGGGAATCTGAGCCTGAAGAACCAACACCATCATCCAATTTTTTCTATTCAAATTATCCCCCTTTAGAAGAAAAATCTCCCCTAGAAAATTTGCTTCAAGATTATATTGAGGATAATAGAACACCCAAATTAGCTCTAGAAAAATTCCAAGGGAGATTGCATCCCCAAGAGGAGGTGAGTGAAGTGCAATCCGCTTCCATAGAAGAAAAGTCTTCCTTAGTGAGCTTGCTTGAAAATTTTATTCAAGAGACTAGAGCCATGAATTTAGAATTAGAAAAATCTATGGAGAGACTCTAGACCCAAAGGGAAGATAGGGAAGTAGGATCCACTTCCATAGGTTGTCTAGTGAGTCATGTGGCCACTGATTCATTAGCGCCCATTCAGGAGCCTAATTCTTTCAATTTTGCTGAGTTTGAGCACATAGGGGTGAGTTGTGTAGATTGTAAGAAAGAATTGGATAGTTCTAGCACCCACCAAGAACAAGTTTGTGAGGAAGAAAAAGAAAATGAGCCTATAGTGTTTAAGGAGTTTCAAGAGATAGAGTTTAAGGTTGAAAGGTCTTTGTCTGTTCTATCCTCTCCATCCTCTCTTGATAACGAGTGTTCTTTTTCTTGTTCTCACGAGTCAGCGTCAATGTCAGAGTCCCTTTATTTTGATATTTCTCCTTTTATACTTTTATTAAAAGAAAATCCCAAAAATATTTCTGCTTCTAGGGCCCATGAAAAGCTAGTAAGCTTACTAGCAATAGTCGCCTTCATCGATTCAAGGAAGAAGGACCCGAAGAAATATGATAATTTTTACATGCCTTGAAAGACCGCACAAACTCGTCTAGCTAAGAGACGTTAAACAAGCGCTTCTTGGGAGGCAACCTAAGTTTATTTTTTCGTTAATTTTCTTTTCTTTGTTTTTCAGTTTTTTAGTTAAAACATGTTGATCTTCCATTCCCGTTGATCAATTTTTTAAGGAGCTCGAGACCACAATTTCTTCCAAAAACAACCCCAATGATGTTGAAGGCTGACATCCATGGTTTCTCTCACATTCCAGGGCAGTACCGTTCTCCCTTTATCTTTTTAAATTGTCCTTATGCATGCTTAATTAGTTTGAATGATTAATACATTGAGGACAATGTATGATTTGAGTTTGGGGGGGAGGCTTCGTTGTTCTGATCTGAGCTTATTGAAAATTTTCATGATGATTCTATTGCATCTGTTTTGATGAGGACGACCTATGATATGATCTAGATAATGAATTGTGTTCAATTTTTGTGAAATATGAAAGCATGTTCAAGATTCATGTAAATTTAAATTTTTTCTTTGATTTCCTTGCACATGTTGAGCACTTAGCCTACTTTTATGGTTTTGAATGCTTAAAATTGGATTATATTATCTAGATGTTTGTTGTCACTCTGATAGGCTTAAGATCTGATTTGAAAGTTGAATTGCATGAGAGTTTGTAATGTTTTACTTGGGAGAAAAATCATGTTTATTAGCCTGCAAAGAAAAGAAAGAAAAAAAAAAGGAAAAAAAAGGAAAAAAAGAAAAAAAAAAGAGAAAAAAAGAAAAAAAAAAGTATAGTGAATAAAAAGCTTGCTATGTCTAAAAAACTAGGGGCAAAAAGAGCTACCTGCGGTGTGATCAGTTAGGCCAACCAAGAATAAAATTTGGGTTATGGGTCCCTGCATCGTAGTGTGAAAGCTAGTGTCATTAGAATCATAAAAATGCAAGTTTGGGGGAGGCATACCCCGTTGTTTCAGGCACCTTAGTGGGATATTGCTTTCTTGATTGTTGGGAAGCTGGATAATTAGAGCTTAGGGCTAGTGTAGGTGGAAGATGAACTGAGGATTCTATAAACCTTTTCTAGGCTAGTAAAGACCTCATAAGGAAGCTCGCACACACACACGCAAGGGATGAAGAGTTTAAATTTAAATTTCGTGATGAATGAATGTGTTTTGATATTTCCTTTAATTGTTAGGGTTCATTATTTTGATCATTGAGCTTAGAGTCATGCATTTGCAATAGTTGATTCATATATGTGGTTTTAGCTTTGCTCGGGACTAGCAAAGGTTTAAGTTTGGGGGTGTGATGACATGCATAAATGTTATCATTTTCCTATTAATTTTAGCTAGTTTTATGCTTGAATTGTGTACTTTAATGCTATTTTATGTTTAAATTTCAGAAAATTGAGCCAAGGAAGCAAAACCGGAATTTTGGATGATTTTGGAGGCTTTTGGAGCAATTTGAAGAAGTTCATTGTTGATCCAAGTCCAATAGCCCAAGAAGAATGAGTTAGAAGCCCAAATTCATGAATTCCAAGCCTTAACTATCAAGTTGGGTCAAGAAAAGAGGCCAAGATCCATTACATGAAGCATTTGGGCCAAAAGAAAGTTGGAGGCTCAAAAAATTGAGTCAAAATCGGGTCATTCTAAAAGATTCAAGACCAAGCGTCCCGACGCTAGGCAGCTATGCGGAAAGATCCAGAAAGTGGGTAGCGTCGCAGCGCTACGACGACTTGGAGCCCAAGACAGAAGTGACGTCAGAGCGTCGCGACGCTGCGCCTGCTGGGAGCCTATAAATAGAGCCATTTTCATCCAAGTTTGGAGAGCCAATTTGTGGGTTTTCACCCCATTCTAGAGTCCACACTAAAATTGGGGATTTTTGGGAGAGTTTTGGAGCTTTGTTGAAGATCTTTGGAGCTCGGGATCGATGGAGGTCGGCGCGGGATCGAGGAGATCGACGCTTTTATGAGCATTTCTCTTCCCTTTTCCTTTATGTTTTAGTTTCTAGAATTGTTGTGATTAGGAATTATTGGATTTTAGTGATTATGAGTAGTTAATTCCTAAATTCTATGAGATTGATTTAGTTGTTGAACCTTTGCTGAATTAATGAATTGATTTGGTTTAATTGTCATTATTGTTCATTTGTGCATTTTGTCCTTAATGCTTTTAATTAACTGGTCACTGATTAAACGAATCGTTACTAAGTGGAAACTCGACGGAGAGAAGCTTAGACTAGAACTAAATGCATGACTGACGTTTATTTACCCGAGTGACACGGGATAAGTTAAATAACATTAGAGGTTGTATTGAAGGGTCGGAATGTCATGCTAAGTAAATAAAGAGGAAACCGAAAGGAGATTCTTTATTGAAAGGTATGAGATAGGAGGAAACCGACAGGAGAGTCCTTGTCATTAGGCTTCTAGACTTATGAATCAAATGATTAGTTAATCCATATTAGTTAATTGATTAAGCGATTAAAGGTCCAATTGATGAAATCAACCACTCTAGAATTATCCCTCCAAATTGTGTCACAATTTATCTTTTGCTTTCTAGATTAGCTTGTTAGTTTATCTTTTCAGCATTAGATTTCGTTCTCTAAATAAAGCATAGCAAGATTATTCATGGTAATTAATTGAATAAATCCAATCCCTGTGGAGACGATACTCTTATACTCAAAATCACTATATTACTTGTGACGACCCGTACGCTTGCGAAAAGTCGTGCAACAGAGTGTACCCACAGTTAACGAATATTGATTAATTTGGTTTATGAGTTTAGTGATAACGCTAATTTATGTGCGTTATTTAGCCTTAAAAACTTAGGTTAATGCTAGGAAAGCAAGGACTTTGTGCTTAAAATTATATCTTTTTTAGTCAAATTAGCAAAAGTCTTAGAATCATGTTGGAAATCTTAGAAATATAGAATTTATTCTTAAAATGTCTAAAAAGAGATAGCTTTTGCAAGAATTTATCCAAAGTTAATGTTTTTGTGCAGAAAACTTTGCAGGGAAAATGCGCTTGCAATTGGAGAGAAAGAGTTAGCAGAGTAAAAAAGTCAAAGTTGAAGATTGCGCCCACATTTGATCCTGAAGATGTGGAGATTGTGTTTGAAATGTGCTCGTAAACTAATAAGGAAAGTAACCCCAACTGAAGATAAAAGTGTCAAGGCAGGCACAGAAGATTTTGCGCCCAACTTTGCGGTCGCAACTGGACTTTCCGACAGAATTTAGAGATTCGCGGGATCTTCATAAAATCATCCCAAAATCCAAAATCTCGTATCAAATCTCCAAGGATCGTGGATTTTACCTTCAAGGGTCCTCTCACACTGATCTCGACAGCCAACCCTACATTTCAAGGTTTATATAAGGCGACCAAGGTGCAAAAAGCAAAGGGAGCTCGAAAATTCATCCATAGGATAGTTTTTTAGTTTTTCTCTCTTCTCATCTTTGTAACCACCCTGAGTTTCGGATCTTCCAGCCTCTGTCGACTCTTCCAGCCTTTGTCGGCTCTTCCATTCGAAAGAAGAATAAGAGAAAGGCTTGTCTCTCCTTCAAAAAGGTTAAGAGCAAGCTAGATAGAGTGGGGAAAGATCCTTAGTTGAGTCATGCGTCTTATTTTCTGTTTAGTCTTTTGTTTAAGATGTTGTACTTTTCTGTTTTAATTCAATTTTCAGTCGTAAGTTCTTTATTATTGTTCTCGTTTCATTTATTTAATATGAATTCAGTTTATTCCTTTACTTTGTGCACTTTTTACTTTATGTCTTGCATTTTAGTTTCTTCAATGAGCTAAAGCTTCTTCTCGGGGGTTTAAATATGTGGATACCTTGAGTAGAAGAAAGCCCCACTGATGCAAAGGCAACCTTTCTTCTTCTTAGCATTGTTTGTTTTTGCTGAAAGTTTAAGTTTAATGACCCTACATTTCATGACTAATTTTCCTAGGGCCATTACCACATGCATTACCTTCTTATCCTTAGAGAACAATGATGAAAACGACATTTAGCGTAAAACGAGCTTAGTAAATCAGAAAAGAATTTTTAGCCTGTGATCCCAATTAAAACATGAGCAGATAAATTATTGACATTTCAAATTGAGGTCTCAAAAGCAAAACAAGTTCTAAAACTAAACATAATAAAATGAACAGAAGAAGGAGTTCAAATCATGAAAAGCGGAAGTTTATCCTATGAAGTTCCATGGCTCATCCAGCAACGTTCCGTCACGCGTTCTGTACACCCTTGCCTTTACCTACATTTTCATATTAGGGAAAAGAATGAGTATTTAAAAATACTCAGTAAGCAACAATACCGCTAGTCATGCATCAACAGGGGTAACATGAGGTAAATTCAACTAAGGTCCTAATGGTCATTTCAAGACTTTTCATTTCATTCGATGTGGTGGTCAATTAACCCTTCTAACATACACTTGCCAACTCACTGGAGGTGCACATGAGGGAAACAAGCGAGATCTCAACTCCTACTGATGGTAGAAGGCACCCAGTTAGTGGAGTCGAGTCTCACCCATCAAAGCACCTAAGAGCGCACAGCGCCCTAACTACCATCTCACTGGTGGAGCATCCATGGGTTTTTGTCGGAATTTACTTCAACAGTTAGTAGATGGCACATAGTCTGTGAAGCCGAGTCCTGATAGCAAGCAAAAATGTCGCTATTTTAGTCCCAATTTATTAGGCTTTTCTGTGCTTTAATCGTGTTATTAATGAAAATATTTAATGTATTATGTTATTTGGTCCTTAGGAGCAAAGTCGGTGATTTTTGGAGAAAAAGTGCCAAAAATGAAGCTAATGAAGCCCAAATTCAAGCTTGGATCAAAAGGGGATCCAAAGAGGCCAATCATGATGGAAAAGCCCAAAAAGAAGTGAAGAGAAGGCCCAAAAAATTAGCCCAAACCGAAGCTGGAATTGCTGGAAAATGGCACAGCGTCGAGACGCTGTCCATTTCTTGGGCAACTAGCCGCGTGCATCACAGTTTCGTGACGCTGTGCCATGTAGCGTCGCGACGCTGTCCCCAATCCGAGCCTATAAAAGGCACCCCTTGGTGCCTCATTTTACAATCAATCAATCAATCACCAATCCATCCATTCTTTCCTTCCTTTCCTCCCTCCTTTGGCTCCTTTGGAGCCTCTCTCAAGGCTTTCTAGCCTTTTTGAGAGATTTCTTAGTGGGAAATATTTGGGGAATTTTGGGGAGCATCCTAGGAGGCTCAAGGAGTGTTCGGCGCAGCTCTGAGCGTCAACGAAGGGGTTCTTCGACGGTCAATTCCTTTCCTTTTATGCTCTTAATCATGCTTTCTATTGTAAATGTTGTGGATATTTTAGCTATGTATAGCTAAACCCCAATTTGGGGTCTTAAAATGAAATTATAGTCAAATGTTGTTATAATTACCTGTCTCTTGCCCTTTTTTCCTAATTATTTGTATGGATGTGCTTAATGCTTTATTCAATCTGGCCAATTGTGTAATGATTCGATTCTTAATGGAAACTCGACGGAGAGAAGTTAGGATAGATCATAATCCATGCAACTAGTTTAATTGCCCGTCGTGACACCGGGATTAGTTGATTAAACTTAGATTCCTAAAATGAATCAGAGCGTAATAATTAATGATTTTTAGTGGCGCTAAGGACACTTAGGTTGTTAAAATGAATTAATTACAATTAGGGGAAACCGACAGGAGAACCTATGTGATTAACGGAGATTCTAGGATTATAATTAGTTGGGCAATGAGATAGGATAATTATAACAATTGTTTGGCTAATAATTAATTTTCAAGACCCCTCTTCCCATTAAAAAACTCTTTCTCTCCATTTTATTTTTTTCGATTGATCAAATTATTTTCTTTAATTGCTTTGAATTTTAAATTTCTTTGATTGCATGAGTTGTTCCCTAAATATTATTTCTCCTAATTATTTTTAGTGCTCAAGAGATTTTTGCTTGCTTAAATTTCGCTTCGCCTCCCTGTGGATTCGATACTCGGAATTCTTTCCGTTTTATATTACTTGCGATACCGTGCGCTTGCAGTACCGACCAACAACAAGTCCCACCCATTTAACTCCTCATCTCAGTCCATAAACATCTCAATCCTAGGAGATTAATTACCATGACCCCCACTAGGATAAAAAAAAAATCAATCTTTTTCCTATTAGGACCCTTTGCACCTAGCATGACTCAATTGCAACTAACCTACCAGTTCGATCTCCTAAAGCGTTCTAAAGGCTAATCTAACAAGTTCAAGCCACATCACATCTCATCTCATACAAACACACACAAAAGCCAAGATGATGACGAGCATTCAGAATACCAAGCAGAACAACCTCATCTTCCAACTGCCAACATTCAACACCAACTACTACGGGTGTACAAAAAACACGACAACTCGAACAACCCGGACTACCCAACCCAAACCGTAAGGGTTGGGTTGGGTTGGGTTATAATTTTTTTCGGTTTGGGTTGGGTTGAATTTTTATAAAAATGAAAATTCGGTTCGATTCACAAGTTGAAAAAAATGGCTCGCTTCAACCCGAATCGAACCAAAGATAAATATAAAATATGCCGAATATTTAACATATTAGCTATATGGCACAGTGGACATATCTCCTCTTATACTTGTGCACGTCCCGTGTTTGAGCCTAAGAAACAACAAAATACTTGTTTACTTTTTTATATATTATTTATTGATGTATTTTTAATATTATTTTTTTCAGAAGAAGCATGTGTTCAAATAATTATATAAACTTTTTTTTTTCCTTCAAACCCCATAAAGCCAAGTATTATTTTTTCCTTTTCTTTTTTATTTAATCTAAATAATTTAGACTTTTGTGTCTTGAGATTTATTGTGGATAAGCATAAATGTTTTTTTTAAAGAATTTTAAATATTAAAAAAAAAGACTACCCGGCAACCCAATCCAACCCAACCCGAAAATAGAGGGTTGGGTTGGGTTGGGTTGCCATATATGTTCGGTTCATTCGGGTCAACAACCCGACCAACCCGAATATTCGGGTTGGTCCAAAAAATTCCTCCAACCCAACCCAACCCAACCCGTGTACACCCCTACCAACTACCCATAATACACAACAACCATACATTCACATAAACTGGGTCCTACTATAGCATGACACAATTATTTCCTTGCAATCATACTCATACTTGCAAAAATTAACAACATTCCAATTATTTTATTCTCAACCACATTAGTCCAACCAACCAAATAGCAGTACATACATTGAAAACGCAACTAGCTATTCCATCAAATAACCACAGTCGAAAGCAGCAAGTTACTTACCTTGGGGTAACTAAGCTTGCTTGAACAACTCCAATCAATTTGATATAGTGTCAACCACGCTATGCAAATAAGGCAATCTAAAATCACACACACAATGTTCTAGCATTAGAGGCATTCCAATTCCAATAATTTTCCTAAAGACACATGATTTGAGAAGGTCGAAAACTCACCCAAACGAAACTAACGCTTGCTGCCCAGTTTCCAAATTTCGCTCCGCCTTTAAAGATTCGACCAATAATTACATTGGGTACCTTAGATTAATATATGAACATCAATTGGTATCCCATTAAGGCACAAAAGACCAAACAGATTTGAAACTCACAATCTCCTTACCCACTGATTGATTAGTCGAAATCATCGAACGCTCAAGATCCAAAACGGCTGGAGCGCGGCGTGCGACTGTTTGGCTGAAGACAACAGTTTGGTTTCAAGCTGCGGTGACCGGATCTACAGAGAGAGAGAGAGTGAGTGAGCCGCGGGAGAAAGAGACGAGTGATAGAGAAAAGGAGAAGCAATCTTACTGAGGGAGCTCACGACGGACGATCGAAGACGGCGTGAGGTGAAGATCCACGAGAGAGAGGGAGAAAAATTACTGTCGGCAGCGAGCGACTCTGCGAGTGGCGCGCGGTTGTGAGAAGCGACGAAGGACGGCGACGTGCGACGAGAGATAATGGCGGCGTGTAGCACTACAAACCGAGAGAAGAGAGTGAAAGTGAGGCTGCGAGAGAGGGACGAGGGAGAAAGAGAGTTATCGGGGAATAAATCTCAGATTTTTTTTAAACGGTCCACTGACCGAAAATTTTGGGAGGAGAATTTCCCCACTCTCTTCCCTCTTGACCGGGCAAAAACCAGCCCACTTCTTTTTTTTTCAATTTGGGTTGTTACATCATACTAACCTTAAAAGAACTTTTGTCCTCGAAAGTTGCTAGCCCTGAAACAACTCTGGATACTTGGACATCATTACATCTTCTCTCTCCCATGTTGTCTCTTCAGACAAATGGTTTTGCCAAAGGACCTTTACAAGAGCTATCTCGCGATTACGAAGGACCTTCACCTCTCTATCAAGAATGAGCATAGGTTTCTCCTTATAAGTCAAATTCTCGCTCAGTTGCAAAGGTTCAAAGTCCACTTTGTGGGCCGGATTTGCCAAATACCTCCACAGTATGGAGACATGGAAAACATTGTGAACCACTGAAAGAGAAGGCAACAAGGCTAAACGGTAAGCCATCGGACCAATCCGTTCCAAAATCTCAAACGGACCGATGAAGTGTGGGCTAAGCTTCCCTTTCCTTCCAAACCTCAAAACCCCTTTCATTGGAGCTACCTTCAAGAAAACATGATCGCCCACGTCAAACTCTAAATCTCTTCTCCTTGTATCTGCATAACTCTTCTGTCGGCTTTGAGCCGTTAGCATCCTTGATCTGATTGCGCAAATAGCCTCACTGGAGGCTTGGATCAATTCAGGCCCCAACAACTGACGTTCTCCGACCTCATCCCAATAAACAGGGGATCTGGATCTTTTCCCATAGAGAGCCTCAAACGGTGACATACCGATGGTTGCTTGATAACTGTTGTTATAAGCGAATTCCATTAAATGCAGGTGAGCATCCCAACTACCTGAGAAATCCAGAACGCATGCTTACAACATATCCTCTAGGGTTTGGTTCAATCGCTCAGTTTGACCATCTGTCTGAGGGTGAAAAGTTGTACTGAGATGCAACTAAGTACCCAAGGCTCTTTGCAGACTTCTCCAGAAATTAGACGTGAACCGAGGATCTCTATCTGAAACGATTGATACCGGCACCCCATGAAGCTTGACTATCTCCGTCACATATAATTGTGCCCACTTTTCAACAGTGTAGGTAGGCTTCCCAGGGAGAAAATGCGCTGACTTTGTGAGTCTGTCGATAATAACTAGGGGTGTTCATCGGTCAGTCGGTTTTCCAGAATTCTGGAAACCGATTACTTTCGATGAATGGTTGTCAGCCGACCGATCGATCGGTCGGTTCGATCAGTTCTTTTTTTTTAATTTGAATTTTTATTTTAATATATGTATATAAAATATTGTTTACGTTTTTTTTTCTTATATCTTTTTCTTTTATGATTTTATGAGTCTTTTTTTATATCTCTTTCCTAGGAGTTTTTTTTTTAATATCGTTATTAAAAGTTAAGACGATATTTTATAATGATAATGAAAGCATATGTTTTATTTTTAATAACCATATAAATTATTATAATATAATATTTAAATTGATGATAATTTGAAATATTTTCACACCTGTAAATTGAATAATAATGAATGTACAACATTATTCATTTAAATGTTTTCTTTGTAAATTGAATAGTAATGAATCCACAACATTATTAATTCAAATAGTCTCAAGTCCTATAAATTGAAATAGTCCAAACACATAACGAACGATTTAGAAATCAGAATGCTTAATCCTAATTATTTTAGTTTAGAAATCAGAATGCTTAATCTATTTATGTTTTAGAATCGTTCTGAAATTTGTTGGCCAATGTACCAGTGTTTTCTGTGAAACCAAATTAAGAACGAACGATTTGATATACGCTTCCACTGCAAAGGATTTTCATTCTTCATAATCAAGCAAAAAAGAAAACAAAGTAAAAACATTACCTTCTTCCAGTGTTGAGTCTTCCTCCAGTAGTTTGAAAAACTCAATATCTATTGGGTTGGAATTGAGCCAATTTTGAGTGCATATAAGAGTCTCAACTGTTTTTGGAGCTAATGAAGAACGAGAGGAATCAACTACACGTCCTCCAGTGTTAAAAGCAGACTCAGATGCTACGGTCGAAACTGGAATTGCCAAAAGATCTCTACTTATTGCACTAAGAATCTCAAACCGATGACTATTATGCTTCCACCAATTAAGAATGTCAAAACTACTATCATCCTTTGCAAGAGTTTCTAATAAATACACATCAATCTCTGACTCTCTATTGATAAGGGTAAAAAATATGCCTATTTTGCCCTTATATGTAGCTCATTTCTTTGTCAATTATTGCATGTTTAGATCAATTTTGTTGTTCCCGAGCTCAAAATATGATAAAGTTGATGAGTTAGGGTGTTGAGATTCACTTTTGTCAAATTATGCTCATTTGTGCTTAAAAAGACTTAATTTTAAGAGAACTTGACTAAGTTTGTTGTTGTGCAGGAAAACAGAGGAAAAGCTGGATTCTGCCCCGAAATGCGAGGAAGGCAAAATGAAATGCAATCGCATTTCTTGAAAAACAGAGACCGTTCTGAGTCATCCGCGAGTCGTTGTTGACGAGTCTTCTTCGCACCTAACCGGCTGTTTTGACCCCGAAACCGACTGGGCTACCTACCAGAACCTATTTCGCAACTCCTCAACCATTTCCCACACTATATGAGCTCGAAGTTCGAAGTCAAATTCAAACATAACTCATTTGGAAGAAGAGGGTGGTGAAAAAACCCTAGTTGACGCCTATGAGTAGGGATGCCCGAGGTCTTTCTTAGATGACTAAATTCTAACCTGAGTTAGACATCAAACCTTAGAGTTTGTAGGGATTTTCACCCATTCCCACTTGTAAAAGCGAGAGAGTGGAGTGTCTAAGCGAACTCTAGAAGGATTGAATAAATAGAAATCCCATAATATTTAGCTATCTCCATTATTTCCAGCTTTTGATACTTTTCATTATTCTGTATTTTTTACATTCTTATTTTAATGAAAATGTATTCATTTGCACTTTATCTCACCATGAGTAGCTAAGTTCCGCTGAGGGGTTCAATATGGTGAATTCCCTTATGGTTCAATAGCTTGAAAGTGTTTTATTTGCTTGAGTTTTGTTCAATGCATGTCATTCTTTATTGAATATCATTTTGATCTTGTGGAGTTTAACTTGATCACTTAGACTTTGCATGCTATGTGAGTTTGATCTCGAAAGGGACAAACGATATCGGTTCTCATAAAGGTGATATAGGAGAAAAAGCTCCAAAGAGATTGTTCGGCGGTATAGGGCAAGCTGCCTAAGGCACCCTATATTGACTATAGGGTTATAGGTTGCATTCGTGAATTATCTATGTCGGAGTCGAGTCACAGAAATGTGCATAACAGTACTCGCTTAGCCTTCTAACGGTTCTTGGGAGCAAGGCCAAATAGAAGTTAAATCTGACCCAATGCATTGAATAGGCTTAAGTTAAATACTTCATGATTAAGGTTATTGCCTTTGGGATGAATCCATGTTGAATACCTCGTTTTATTTTATTGTTATTCTTTATTCTTTATTTGCTTGTTTTATTTATCTTTTCTAAAAACCATTCAATCAAACTTATTTCTTTGGTTACCTTTTCAAAAGCAATCATTTGAGCAGTTTCTTATTCAAATCTGAATTTCCAATTTAGTCCTCGTGGGATCGATACCCTTGGAATACTTCTAAGGTTTTTCATTACAACGTGCGACAGTGTATACTTGCACTAGGGTTAGCTGAATTATTCTTTATTATTATTATTTATCTTATCTCACATTCCATCCATTCAGCTGACGACGTACCATCTATCGAAGGTAGTAGTCTCGACACTTGAGAATGAACGTGCAAATCCATATGTCTCACTCTCATCATCAACATCCATTGTTTGAGCCCCACCTTTTTCTTTAGTAATGACACGGCCACTACCACCATTGCCAATGTTGGGTTTTATGCCCTAAAACTCGTAGATAGTGAATGTAACCGTTGACCGGATATTAATAAAATAATATTGATATATTTTTCCATTAAATGTTATTAGTTATTTTATATTTGTCTTTGCCTAAAATAACCCTAATCCAATAAACTAGACATCCTAGGTTGTAATATGAATCTTGAACTATATGTAGGGACATATGGGGATCATTGTTCAAGAAACAGCCTAAAGGGTCTATAGTATAGGGATAAGACTGGGTGCCTTATCCTGGTGACACTATGGATACGACCCACTTTGTATTTGATACAAACGCTATGATCCAACGCATTCGTGTAAGAGACATGCGAGTGGGGGTATCCTATGCAATGAGTTTGCATAAGACCGGACCGCGAAATAGTAACCACTGGTTATAACACCGTTAACTAAGTTGGTTTTCTATTTCACTAGGATGACCTAGACAACTTGGTCTTAATCCTGAGTTGATTATGGACTCCTGCTCATGAGGGATTGTCCTTTGATTTGTATGGGTGAGAGTGGCCAATATGCCGACCCAATAAGCCTACCATTTTGGGGACAAGACCGAGTGGGGAGCTAGGAACATAATCGTACAAGATGAAATTCACTCCTTCCCGACTTTTGGGAAGTAGATGAGTGTTCCCTTAAGTGGTGACTCCGAGTCTTGAACAAAGGACCCTACCCTCTCAATGGCACGAGAGGGTTTTCTGTTTGATGGTTGGACCACAAACAGGTTGTTCATTAGAGGAGAACTGGTACTTAAGGAGATAGAAGTAACCCAAGGGTAAAACGGTAATTTGACCCAGCTAGTGTTACGGACACTCGTGAAGGACTAACTAGTCGATATTGGTCTATATCCATGGACACAGAAAATATGTCTGCAGTGAGAAGAGTGCAACTGTGAATCTATAGTGGAATGTACACACAATTAATGAATATTGATTAATTTGGTTAATGAGTTTGACCAATTAATCTCACATCATTGGAGCTTCTGATCTGCAGGTCCATTAGGTCCCACTGGTAGCTCATAAAGTAATTTGAGGCAACTAAGTAATAAATGTAAATTGAAAATGTTCAATTTACTAAGGGAAACAATATAATATATATTGATATATTATTATGAGAGAAATTAATATTTGAAGAAATTCAAATATTAATATAAAATTTGAGTCACATTAAATTTATGGAAGTTTGAAAGAGTTCAAATATGAATTAATTAATTTTAAGGCCTAAAATCTATTTGGGCAAATTAATTAATTCAAGACCGGAAATTAAATATGTGATATTTAATTGGTGGTTAATTAATTAAAGAATTAATTAATCGGGAATTAATCAATTACGGAAATAATTAATCACTTAAGGAAGTGATTAATCATTTATGGAAATGATCTAATCACTTATGGAAGTAATTAGTCATTTGTGGGAAAGATTAATCAATTATGGAATTGATTGATCTTGGATTGATTAAATAAGGAATAAGATTGAATCAATTTTGGAAAATATTGATTTAATTGAATATTTTATTCATGGTCACTCTTCTATAAATAAGACACTAGACCTAATTGGTTTAGTAGCCCTCTTGCTCTTAGACTCACAAGACAAGACCCTAGAATTCTCTCTAGCCTCCCTCTTAGAGAAAGACTCCCACAAGTCTTTTGCCTTCTAGACTTAGAGACATACCGGTGTAACCTTTGTGGTTATTGTGTCTTTGAAGAAAATTTCCAGCGAAGAAATCAATAAGGATTCGCTGCGTTTTCGTTCGTTGGAGCATCGTTGGCGAAAACAGTCAAGTCTACAACGAAGGTTTGTAACGGTTCTTTCCCTTCTCTTTAGAAAAGCATGAAAATAAATTTAGATTTAATTTTCCAGCATGTTTATAGAAATTTCCAGCAACTTTAAAGCATGTTTAAAGTTTATTTTGCCTTTTCATAACAGTATTTTAATGTTAATAAATATACGGCGTAAGGTCCATTCGATGCGCTTCCGCTGCGTAGAGGCTTTCATCCCCTTCAATTGGTATCAGAGCCATCGCTGTCCCTATTAATTGATATTAAAATTTGTGATAGGCTCTAATAGGTTGGATTTATGCATAATGTATGTTTGGTTTGCGTTGAACTGTTTAGGTTAATTTTATGCTCATAGATTTTATTTTTATGTGATTTTGATCATGTAAGGGCCCGATGTTTCGGGTATTTTATGTAAAATCGAGTCCTATGTAAGTCCGGGTCTAGAATAGGTTTTTATGAGATGAAAATCGGTGAAATCGCTCTAAAATCCGAGGCCAAAACCGAAGAAAAACGCTGTTGTTTTGCCCAGATCGAGCTCCAGACGTAACAGCGTCGGGACGCTATTCACAAAGCGTCCCGACGCTGTCCCGATTTTGCAGACGCTGAAGACCAGATGAAGGCGCAGCTTCGGGACGCTGTGTTACTAGCGTCTCGACGCTGTCCCGAATGCGGCGCGCATTAGGGTTTCACATAGGAGCGGTTCAAGACATTTGATGCGGTTTGGTTCGAAGATTGGACCGGTTCGAAGATTGGACCGGTTCGGCTGGGCTAGGACCTATTTGGTCCGGTTCAGCTGATTTTGGGCTTGTTTTGTGATTTTTGAGGTCGGTTCGAGGTTGTTCGGGGCGGTTTGTGCTGTCTAGACCAATTTTTGGAGGTGCAAAAGGAGTTTAGGATAGAATTTAGCTAAACTTAATGTAATTTAATGCTTTATTTTATCCTAGGGGCCAAAATTAACCGATTCAATTGCTATTTATATGCTTTATGGATGTCATATAGAATTTTTAATCCCACCTTAGGTTATAAACATGCTCATGCATTTATTTATATATTATAAATTGTTATAATGTATGTTTTAAATGCATGGAATTGTTTTCATATTTTTTTAATATAAGTGTATATTAATTATATGAAAAATAATAAAGCATGAAGCATGTCATTACTTAGATTAAATATAAATAGTTATGTTTAATGTGATGAATGCAGCATGTTTGATTGATTTTCTTAATTGGCTTATAATTGTTATATTAAAAGGAAATCAATATTGCATGAAGCATGAAACATCCATAGTTATTAATATAATTGTTATATTATTCATGTGATGCAATTAATATGGTTTAATTATTTAATTTGAATGAGATTGTTGAATGAATTAAACCCTAGATTCTTGATTATAGGATTAATCATTAAAATTTGAAATAGTTCTTTAATATTAATGATTAGAAAACCGTCAATCTATAATCAAGAATTGCATGCAAACATAAGATCATAGGATAAATTGGATTAATTTTAAATTGTTTAAAATTAATTAGACCTAGATCAGTTTCTAATAGGATTAGAATTATTTCTTACTTAGAATTAAAAATAGTTTTAATTGACTAAGTAGGAAAAACATTGCTATGATTATAAGGGAACTCCACCGGTAATGTTCTGTCTAAGGCTGGGGGTATTTAAGTTGACGGTTTACGGAACACCTCCTACTTGGGAACTAACCCGGAATACCGGAGTTGAATTAATCATAGTTAAATGTTAGCATGCAATGTAACTAGGTTTGTTAAAAGTGTTTAATGCACCTAGATATTTAGAGTAAAGACCTTACATTACTGTGGTTATAAGGGAACTCCCTCGGTAAAGTTCTGTCTAAGGTTGGGGGTATTTAAGTTGACGGTTTACAGAACACCTCCTACTTGGGAACTGACCCAAACCTTGAGTTGAATTAACCATAGTAATGTTGACTTGCAATGTTGGGTTTATTAAAAGAAGTTTAATTCGCCTGAAACATTGCGGTTGAATCCTTTCCATAATTGTTATAATAGAATCCTTTCCACTGCGCCCCTTCAACACCAACTTCCCGAACAGCATCGCTTAATTGCTCATTAGATGGCGCCACAGCCATCTCATTGTATCCTGCGTGGGGGAAATCCTGAAGGTTATACAGGGAGTTAATGGCACCAGGACTCCAGTCAACTGCTACTCCTCGAACGATAACTTGGAAACCCTCTTCCTCGTCAATGTTTGCATAAAACTCGCGCAATACCTGTGCGTTCACAGATTCAGGCTTGGAGCAGAATAATTCCCAACTGTGGTTCGTAATGCCGGCCCTCAGAAAATATGGAAGATCACCACTAAATCCTCTCTCAAACAGGAAGTCTCTCTGTAGCATCTCAACATGCTTTGCTCTGGCAAGATTGTTGACGAAGCGATTATACGACAACCTTGGTTCCTCTGTTTCGCTATCTTCTGGTTCTGACGATGCTTCAACAATACCCTTGCCCTTGTCTTCCCTTTGTTTGAGAAAAATTTCTTCTTCAGCCTTTTTCTCTGCTTCCTCTCTTGCCTTGTCTTCGGCCTCTTTTTTCCTCTGTTCTTCTCTTTTTGCATTTTCTCTCTCAGAGTCACTTGTCGGCGGCGAAGGAGTATCAGTTCGAACCACCTTAACACGGCCGGCTTTTTGCTTCCAGTGGCGACGTCTTGGCACTTCCGGCATGATAACCTCCACTCGAGCCGCCTGCTCTTGTTCCACCTGTTCATTGCCTTTTTCCTGCACATCCTCTGTCCGCTTCTCTTGTGCATCCTCGGTCTGTTTTCCTTGAACTTCCTCTATGTTTTCTTCTTGAACTTCCTCCGTATCGGCAACTATCGGGTCAGTCTGCTCTGGGTTTTGTCCTTCAGGTTCCTTCGGATTGCCTTCTTCAACTACCTCGGCAGCAACATCCTCTATTACCTTCTGCACAATTTCTTGATCCTCAGTCCTCTGTTGTCTTCTTCTCCTCTTAGCCTCTTTCTCTTCTGGTGTTTTCTTTTTCTTTGCTTTCGCTTTCGGTGCTTCAGGGGTAACAGGTACCTCATCTTCCTCATTGTCTCGCTCTTTTCTTGCTCTCGTTTTCTCCATTGAAGACTCAAAGGATTTACAGAAAACAGAAGCGAAAAGGAAAATAGAAACGGAAAAAGATGAAAGCAAGAAGATGAAATGAAGAAAAAACTTACCGAAGACTGTTAATAAATAGGGCTCCAGCAAAATAAAATATTAACCGAAAATATTTGCTACTAATTAAATGATATTACCGTTATTTGCATGTAATCAAATTTAAATAAACGGTAAATTTGAACCCCGTGACACGTAAGTGTTGTGTTGGCCGTCAGATTCTTCATGTTGAACACGTGGAAGCATCAGATGTTGGCACGCGATTCACCTTCCCACTGAAAAAATTAAATTCTCAAACGGTAAAATCAATTAATCCTCAACCAATCCCTATACCTTTAGACGAAATATTTGATTCTGCCAAAAGATTGCAAAAACAAACTTATCATCACAAAGATTTTCTTCTAGAAGGATCTTGAATACGGAAGATTTCAAATTCAAATAAAAATAAAATCAAACCAGGAAATTTAAATAACCGCTTAAATCAAATCTAATTTTATCTTTATCTTCCGCCGAATAAATCAGGAAAAATCTTTATTAAACCCTAATCTAATCAGAAATTTAAATAACACAAATACAACCTAAAATCTAATCTAAACTAATCAGATTAATTAAAAATTAACTCGGCTAAATAAATAAATAAACCGAAAATAGAATCTAATAAAACAAAATCAAATAAAATTCAAACTTACCGAATCTGATTAAAAATAATTAAATTCAAACCAAATCTAATAAAAATAATTCAAACTAAACCAAATCAGCGAGAAATAAAATCAACAAACATTGGGAGCTCAAAATATTGCTCTGTGAAATGCTCCCGCAAAAATCTCGCTCTCTCATTCATCAACCAACTTTAGGGAGGATATTTCGACTGGAACTCCTCTCCCCAATAATGTTTCACACGTTGTCCATTAACTTTGAACACTCTCCCATCTTTTTCATCCTGCAAAGTAATTGCTCCATGGGGAAAAACTTCAATCACAATAAATGGCCCTGACCATTTGGATTTTAGTTTCCCGAGAAATAATTTTAATCTCAAATTATAAAGCAAAACTCTTTGACCTTTGACAAACTCTTTAGGTTTAATTTTCTTGTCACGCCACTGCTTAGTATTTTCTTTATACATTTTCGAATTTTCATAAGAAAATTGGCGAAATTCCTCCAATTCATTAAGCTGCAGCATTCTTATTGCCCCTGCACAACTCAAATCAAAATTTAATTTTTTCAAAGCCCAAAACGTTTTATGCTCAAGCTTTAATGGTAAATGACAAGCTTTCCCGTATACTAACCTATAGGGAGACATAACTAGAGGAGTCTTATAGGTTGTCCTATAAGCCCAAAGAGCCTCATCCAACCTAAAAGACAAATCCTTCCTAGATGGATGGACTACTTTCTCTAGAATAGATTTAATTTCCCTATTGCTTATTTCAGCTTGACCATTTGCTTGTGGATGATAAGGGGTAGCTATCTTATGCTTGATTCCATACTTAGCTAAAAGCTTAGTTAAGACATTATTAACAAAATGTGTACCCTTATCACTCACTAGAGCTCTAGGAGTCCCAAACCGCGCAAAGATGTGCGATTGAAGAAACCTTGATACTGTCTTGGCATCATTCTGATGGCATGCGATGGCCTCCACCCACTTGGACACGTAATCAACTACCAATAAGATAAAAACATTACCATTAGAAGGGGAAATGACCCCATAAAATCAATACCCCACACATCGATAATTCTACTTCCAAAATATAAGTAAGAGGCATTTCATCTCTAGGCCCTAAGTTTCCTCTCCTTTGGCCAGCATCACATTACTTGTAGAACCAATGGGCATCCTTAAATAAGGAAGGCCAGAAGAATCCACAATGCAAAATCCTCATAGCTGTCCTCTGTCCGCTGAAATGGCCTCCATACGGTAAAGAGTGACATTGCTCCAGGATTTCCTTTGCTTCATCACCTGAAACGCACCTACGAATAATACCATCAGAGCATTGCTTATACATAAATGGCTCATCCCAATAGAAAAATTTCGCATCATGCTTAAACTTTTTCATCTGCCTCCAATCCATATCAATAGGAGTGACTCCCTTTACCAAAAAGTTGACAATATCAGCATACCAAGGGACATCCTTTACTACCTTTACCTCAACAGCAAAGAGCTATTCATCTGGAAAAGAATATGAAATAGCAGATTGCTTCAACAAAGATGATGTTGGATCAAAACGAGACAAATGATCTGCAATGACATTCTCCGATCCCTTCTTGTCCTTTCTCTCCAAGTCGAATTCCTGCAATAATAAAACCCAACGAATTAGTCTAGGCTTTGCATCTTTCTTAGACATTAAGTACCGTATTGTTGCATGATCCGTAAAAACTGTGACTTTGGATCCAACCAAATATGGCCGAAATTTCTCAAAAGCAAACACAACAGCTAACAACTCCTTTTCAGTAGTTGTATAGTTGACTTGTGCCTCATTCAAAACTCTGCTTGCATAATATATAGGATGGATAAATTTTCCCTGCTTTTGCCCCAACATAGCACCTACTGCAACATCACTCGCATCACACATTACCTCAAATGGTAAATTCCAATTAGGTGCACAAAGTATGGGTGCTGAGATTAAAGCAGCCTTTAAAGTTTCAAAAGCCTTCCTACAATCTGCATTAAAGTAAAAAACATGATCAGTACACAATAAGTTACAAAGAGGTTTACTAATTTTGGAAAAATCCTTTATTAACCTCCTATAAAATCCAGCATGACCTAAAAAACCCTGAATCCCTTTCACTGAACTCGGTGGTTCTAATCTTTCAATAACCTCAATTTTTGCTCTATCAACTTCTAAGCCGTTCTTAGAAATCTTATGACCTGACACAATGCCCTCCTTCAACATGAAGTGGCATTTCTCCCAATTAAGAACTAGATGGGTATCCTCACATCTCTTTAACACCTTACCTAAATTATCCAAACAACTTTGACAAGACCCTCCAAAAACTGAAAAATCGTCCATAAAAACCTCAACAGTGGACTCAATCATATCATAAAAAATTGCTAACATACACCGTTGAAATGTTGCTGAAGCATTGCAAAGGCCAAAAGGCATTCGCCTAAAAGCAAACGTCCCACAAGGGCAGGTGAAAGTGGTTTTTTCCTGATCCTCAGGAGCAATGGTAATCTGGTTATACCTAGAATAACCATCTAAGAAACAGTAATAGGCCTGACCAGCCAATCTATCCAACATTTGGTCAATAAATGGTAGAGGGAAATGGTCCTTACGGGTGGCTTTATTAAGCCTCCTGTAATCCATGCAAACCCTCCAGCCAGTTACTGTCCTGGTTGGGATCAACTCATTGTCTTTATTGCTCACCTCCGTGACACCTCCTTTCTTAGGAACACATCACCCAATTGCTATCTGCAATTGGATAAATAATGCCAGCATCCAACCATTTAATCACCTCTTTTTTAACAACCTCTTTCATTGCAGGGTTAAGCCTTCTTTGTTGCTCAATACTCCTAAAGGATCCCTCCTCTAGAGTGATTTTATGCATATAGAAAGATGGGTTAATTCCCTGAATGTTAGCCAATGTCCAACCTATTGTTTTGCGATATTGCTGTAGCAACTTTATTAAGGCCTCTTCATGCTCCGGCATTAAATCTGATGCAACAATAATGGGCAACGTCTCACCCTCCCCAAGATACACATACTTTAGATGATTGATGACCGCAAAGTGCACGGGCCGCAAGTAATATAAAACAGTAGGTAAAACCGAGTATCGAATCCTCAGGGAATTTGAATTATATCCATTAAGTACCAAGAACCATCATGTTCAATTTTATTTAGAATTCTAACTCGAATGATAAAGCGAAGAATTAAAGAAACTAATAAAAATAAATATGCAACAACAAAATGGAAATATCCTATTAAGGGAACTTGACCTAGGGTGTTATCTAGCTTTCTTGGATTTGTAGCTCAAATACATGGATGCATGTAACTAATAATCTTCAATTTCATAAATCTAGAAGTAATTAATAAACAGATTTCTCTTTCAAGCTCCTCCACATCTCATACTAACATAACTAATTCATGTGTCCATCTCCTTAGTTAATCATAGTATGGCATTAAGCGACTTCATAATCAATTTCTAACAATTCTCTTTCACTCTCGTGCTCCAAGCAATCGTTAGCCATGCAATTAGGATCTAATCTAATTTCTCTCTATCGAGTATCAATTTAGACCAACAAATCAATTAATCCGTGATCAAGAGATTAAAGGCATTAAGCATAAATTGCATAGATGAAATATGAAGAAATTCATTACATAATCCAAGTAATTGCGCTACAATATCCAATTAACTAGAATAACGACCCTAGGTCTCAAGATCTACTCACAAATGGAAATAATCTTGCCAAAATGATCTTGATCCATAGGCCTAACTAAAATTAAAATAAGAAATTACAAAGAAGTAAGGAAGAAATAACCGATAAGTTGATCCCAAGCTCCCGTCACGAGCATCTCGAATCCCGAGCCTTGGAATCTCGCTCAATTCCTCCTTTTTCCTCACAATTCTTCTCATTTTTTCTCTCTATTGAGCTAGGGGAGAGCTCCCCAAAATGGGATGATTTGAACCTTGGAAGAGGGGGCTATTTATAGGAGCTGGACGACCCTTTCTTGCTGCCCAAGACGCTACGTCACAACGTCGAGACGCTGTGACGTCAGGTTTTCTTGGAGTAGAAGTTGTCGCAGCGTCGCGACGCTACCGCGATTCTGGAATTTTCTTCACTGATCACCTAGCGTCGAGACGCTCTGGTCCTAGCGTCGAGACGCTAGGCCTTCTAGAAGCCCTAAACAAGGATTTTTGCCTCCTTTTTTCATTCTTTTGGGCTTTTTGGGCCTCCACTTCATATGTTCTCTTTTCTTTTCTTCTTTTATGGCCCAAAGTCTTCTTTTTATACCCAAAATTGGTAAAATTTTTGGTTTTGCTTCTCGAACTCGATTTTCTACAAAATCAACATAAAAATGCATTAAAGCTCACAATTCATGCACAAAACTAGCTAAAATTAATAGGAAAATGATGACATTTTTGCATGTCATCAATGATCCGGCAAGGGCTTCAAATCTACAGTGGGTGCCTCAATTAGGGATGGCTTAATAGGAGGAGCCTTCCTTTGATCCAAATCTAAAGACTCAAAAACATCCTCACACCTAGACACTTCTTTTTCATTTTTTCTTTCTAAAGTACAAACTTCTAAATCCTCTACACTAACCTCTCCATGATCTTCCAAATGCTTGTTTGCTGAATCCTGCATTGTTGTCTCAACAATTGTGTTCTCCAGAATCCTAATGAAAGAGCAATCTTCCATTTCGTCTGGATACTTCATGACCTTAAACACAATAAATTTTACTTCCTCATTATAAACTCTCATTGTTAATTCCCCTTTTTGAACATCTATCAATGCCCTACCAGTAGTCAAAAAAGGACGACCAAGAATAATCGGGACATCTTTATCTGCCTCATAATCTAAGATAATAAAATCAACAGGAAATATGAATTTATCTACTTTCACTAAGACATCCTCAATTTTATCCTCTCGATATGTGATAGACCTATCAGCTAGTTGAAGTGTGACTGTAGTAGGCCTAGCTTCACCAATACCTAGCTTCCGATAGACCGAAAGGGGCATAAGGTTAATGCTTGCACCTAAATCACAAAGTGCTCTACCTAACTCTTTTCCACCTATAGACACAGGTATAGTAAATGATCCTGGATCCTTAGCCTTGGTTGTTAGCCCATTCTTAAGAATAGCACTATATTCCTCAGTAAGAGATACAGTTTCAAACTCACCTAACCTCTTCTTTTTAGTTAAAATATCCTTAAGAAATTTAGCATAATTAGGCATTTGCTCTATAGCTTCTACTAAAGGGATATTTATATGCAATTGCTTAAGAATCTCTAAAAACTTCTTAAATTGATCATCCTGATTCTTAGGCCTTTGCCTTTGTGGAAAAGGTAGAGGTGGTACATAAGGTGGGGGCGGCACATAAGGTGGTTCCACATCTGGAACAGATCCAGATGCTCCAGCAACATTATTGCTGCCTCCAGCACCCTGACCAGACTCCAACTCTTTCTCAACAACAACATTTTTATCACAATTCTTTTCTAACTCCTGGGGTTTACTAGGCTCTTTTCTCTCCTCTAGTGGCTTACCACTCCTAAGAGTTACTGCCTTTACCTGCTCCTTACCTTCCCTTCTAGGGTGTTCAATATCTGAAGGAAGTTTCCCTTGAGGCCTTGCCTTCAGCTCATTAGCTAGCTGGTCCACCTGCAATTCCAGGGCTCTCATTGAAGCTTGATTACTTTGAATTGCGGCATCTGTACGAGCCATATATTCTTTCATCATTACCTCAAGAGAACTCTCCGAATTTTGCTGGGACAATACCAATGCCTTAGCAAATCCCGATTGGTTCACCTTTTGCTGTGCTTGCACATTACTTCCTTGTCCTCCCCATGAGAAGTTGGGCTGGTTGCGCCAACCTGGATTATAAAAGTTAGAATAAGGGTTATTCCTCTGATTACCTACAAAAAACACAGAAGTTGGATTGTTGGGGCAAAACTCGTAGTTGTGCTCTTCACCACAATAGACACATGCTTCCTCTGCAACTTGGTTCACCATTGTTGCAGGCTCCACAGCTGGCGGCTGCTAATGACTAACCACTGTCACATTTTTAAGAGCGTTAGCTAACATTGCAATATCAGCCCTAATGGTGGATACACCATCGACCTCTAACACACTCTTAACTTTTTTATTTGTGCCTCTAACATCTGACCACTGACAACTATTAGTTGATATTCTCTCTAAAGTTTCATGGGCTTCATTAAAAGTTTTTGCCAAAAGGGCCCCACCAACCGAAGCATCAACCATACCTTGGGTTGCTCCATTTAACCCATTGTAAAATGTTTCCATTTTGATACAATGAGGTAAACCATGGTGGGGATGTTGGGATTGGTGCCCTAAAACTCGTAGATAGTGAATGTTAAATAAAAATTATATACTTATTCGATAAAGGCGTTATCGAGATTAATTCAGTGAAGTCATTACTGAATAAAGTAAATTGCACATTTAATAACCCAAATCCAATAAACTAAGATCCATGGCTATAGGATGAACACTTGAGCTTTATGTAGAGACATAAAAGTGGATCAAGCTTGAGTAATAGCCTAAACGGTCTATAGTAGGGATAGGGCTGGGTACCTCATTCTGGGGACACTATGGGACGCGACCCACCTTATAGATGGTATAGACGATGTGATCCTAAATCGTCCATGTAGAGACATGCGAGTGGGGGCGTCCTATGCAATGAGTTTGCATAAGATCAGGACCGAGAAATAAGTCGCTCTCGCTTTATAACATCGTTTACTGACGAGACTGACTATTTCATGTGATGACCTAGGTAACTCGATCTTAATCCTGAGCTAACTATGAACTCCTGTTTATTCGGGCTTATCCTTAGATCTGCATAGGTGAGAGTGGCTCAGTATCGCCGACTCAATAAGCCTCCCATTTCATGGATAGGAACGGGTAGATAGCTGGGGACATAGTCGTGCGAGAAGGAATTCGCTCCTACCCAAATTAGGGATAGTAGAGAGGTTGTTCCCTTAAGTGCTGACTCCGGGGCTTGAACAAAGGGATCTCGCCCTCTCATTGGCCCGAGAGGGACTCGGTTTATTGGTTGGACCATAAACCAATTGTTCATTAGAGGATCAGTGGGACTTAAGGAACTAGAAGTACTATAGGGGTGAAACTGACTTTTGACCTAGCTATAGCTACGAACAACCTATGAAGGATCGACTTACTGAACATGGTTAAATCAAGTGGACAGAAATATATCTATAGTGAGGGGAGTGCAACTATCGGGCTATAGTGGAGTGTCCCGGTAGTTAACGAATATTGGCTAGCTTGGATAATGAGATTAGTCGGTTAGCCTTGAATCGTTGGAGCCCATGATCTATAGGTCCATTAGGTCCCCCTATTAACGCATATCGGATTAAAGCCTAGAACATATTGATAGGATTCTTTGAATCGTTCAAAATCGGGAAAAAGGGTATTATCGTAAAATTGTGTTTGACACAATTATTTAATTATGAATTAAATTAGAAAATGAGAGATAAAGTATTTAAAAGGGTTTTAAATACTATAAACATGAATTAAGATTCATATATAAAGAATGCACAACATTAAGATGATTAATTTGATTAATCATACATAATTAGTGGGGCAAGCTTCAAGATTGATTGTAATAATTAATTTCAATTTAGAATTGAAATTAAAATCAATAATGTTGAGTTTAGAATCTGATTTTGATTCATAATTTAGTGGAGAAAGTTGGAAATCCACTCTTGCATGAAGACACAAAGTGGAATTACACCACATTCATGCAATGGTGCATGTAGTGTTGTTTGAACACCTAGCTTCCACTTTCTCCATTAAGACCACCATGTGTCTTGCACCTTGAAGCCCCTTCTTACATGGATTCTCTCTATAAGTAGAGGAAGAATCAGATTGTGGAGATAGACAGCAATTACCTTAGTGTTATGCTGCTGAATTTCTTCCTCAATCACTCTCTCATCTCATATCTTCATAAAGCTTGAACCTACAAGCATTCCCTTCCCATTCCCTATCACTATAGACTCCCACAAGTCGTTCTTGGCCCGGAGAATAGTAGGGAAGACTCTAGAGGTTGTCCAAGAGAGATTGGAGAAGAAATCATCACAAGGAGGATCACCCAAGTGAGCTACAAAGAGGTTGGTGTTTTCTTTCTTTCTGTTCTGTTTTTGTAGAACAAGCATGCTTTAGATGTAAAATTGATGTAGTTAGGTGCTCCCGATCTTCAATTGCTTCCACATGTGTTATGTGAACACCTTCAGGGGACACTTTTGCAAAAGCTCCTTAAACCTCTCCCAAGCCTCACTAAAAGTTTCATCTTCAAGTTGCCTAAACCCTACTATTTCGCTCCTCAATTTAGCATTTCTATTTGGTGGGAAATATTTACTGAGAAACTTTTCCGCTGACTCATTTCATGTCCTAATTGATCCTGGAGCAAAAGAATTTAACCATGCCTTTGCTCCATCTCTAAGAGAATACGGGAACAAAGTTAATCTAAGGGCATCTCTAGGTACTCCTTGAATTACAAAAGAATCACTAACTCCTAGAAAAGACTTAAGATGCAAATGAGGGTCTTCAGATGACAAACCATGGAACTGACCCACGGTTTGCAACATCTGAAACATTACCGGTTTCATTTCAAAATTTGCTGCCTCAATTTGAGGACGTGCAATTCCTGGATTTAACTCATCAAACATTGGAAAAGCATAAGCTTGAATGGCTCTGGCCCTATCATTTGCTACCAAGATAGGATTCTCAGCCTGATTATTTTGCTGTTCATTTTGCTCCAGCGGCTGATTTTGCTGCAGTAAACAATTCTGTTGGGGGTTCACTGGATCTTCTGGACCCTGCGGTAGACGAGGCACGTCATCCATTGGATTCTGCTGTCTACGCTGTTCTCTCCTTCTGCTCTTGAATGTCCTCTCGATTTCTGGATCAAGCTCGAACCTTACCCCAGACGGATCGCTCATGCACCAAACTTACACCTGCAAAAACAAAAGAAACAATCAAAAAGTTCTAGCATCAAACCACTAAAACACATACACAAAATAGATCAGATAAAAACTTATTCAAGTCCCCGGCAACGGCGCCAAAAACTTGTTGGGTTCCTAGAGTGAGTAAAAATAAGATATAAATGGACTCTAGAACTCTGTGCAAGTATACACAATCCGTAGCAAGTAATAAGTATTTATCGAATCCAAGGTCTGAATTAGCTCACTTTATCTATTTTGTTTAGCTTTTCAATGGTTTCAAAGGTGGTTAAAATGATTGGTTTTTATAGAATGCTGAAGCAAAAGAAATGACAGAACAGAAAGTAAACAAATAAAGTAGACAGATTAGAAACAGGCGTTGGTCAGGATTTAGTAATTGTTTTAAAAGATGCTCTAGCAATATTATTGATCAGGCAAAACTCTTGCAGTCTTATTAGCAGGATCCTCCCAGAACTCTGGATTTTTTAGAATGTGTTTCAACTCCAATGAAGCACTACCGATCAAGCACTAGGCAACTGACTATCCCTAGCTCAGTCACTGGCGTTCACCAATACACAATGATCTAGTGTGATTAAATGCCACACACTCCCTAAATCATCCCTGAAACTAGAAAGTGGTATTCATACCGACTGGCCAAGCGGGCATAAAATAGAAATGAGCACAACAAATAATCAAGATGCATCAAATCAATATTTATTGCATAGAAGTTAAGCACGACAATTACATGTTCCCTAACCAACGCCTAAAGTTACTTAGTTCATAAAGTGCATAGTAACACACGTTACAATCTGAGTAAATACATCCATAATTACAAAACAATGCAAGAAAATACTAATTCCCTTGATCAACTTCGTAATTGATGGTCTCCTTGATATCCCTAATCTTCCTCCTCTATTCGGCTCCCAAAAGTGGAAGTAAACTTTCCAAGAGTGGAATATTCCTCCCAAGAAAGGAATTTTTTAATTTGACTTGAGACGGCTCCTCCTTTTATAGAGTGATAGGAAGCTTGAATTAGGTCGACCTAGACACGTGGATGGCTCTCCTTGCTCCTTTATCCCGAGAATAGCTTAACAGAATTCAGTTCATTAAATTGGCTAACGAACTGTGACGTGGCAGTTTTGCTCCTTGCTTTGCTGTAGCACAGAATTTACTCCCTCAAGTCGCTCAGCAATACATTCTGCACAAAATAACTTCCAAAGCATCCCTTCTTCCAAATGGGTTAAAACATATAATATCTATCTAAAAGCAACCCTATTTAGCACAAAAGACACACAAATCCCTATAGAAATAAGGCCTAAATAACTCCCTTTTGAAGAGTTATCACTTGCGAAGCAGCTAAGGAGGCAATCTGGCTTAGAAAGTTCTTGACTGATTTGGAAGTTGTTCCGAATATGAACATGCCCATAACACTATACTGTGACAACAGTGGGGCTATAGCCAACTCAAAAGAACCTCGAAGTCACAAACATGACATTTCCAACTTTAGATTATTGCATTTACATCCCACTAACTAGTGTTTTAGTTCAAGTGGGAGTTTTTTGGGTTTTATGCCCTAAAACTCGTAGATAGTGAATGTAACCGTTGACCGGATATTAATCAAATAATATTGATATATTTTTTCATTAAATGTTATTAGTTATTTTATATTTGTCTTTGCCTAAAATAACCCTAATCCAATAAACTAGACATCCTAGGCTGTAATATGAGTCTTGAACTATATGTAGCGACATATGGGAATCAGTGTTCAAGAAACAGCCTAAAGGGTCTATAGTATAGGGATACGACTGGGTGCCTTATCTTTGTGACACTATGGATACGACCCACTTTGTATTTGATACAAATACTATGATCCAACGCGTTCGTGTAAGAGACATGCGAGTCGGGTATCCTATGCAATGAGTTTGCATAAGACCGGACCGCGAAATAGTAACCACCGTTAACTAAGTTAGTTTTCTATTTCACTAGGACGACCTAGACAACTTGGTTTTAATCCTGAGTTGATTATGGACTCCTGCTCATGAGGGATTGTCCTTTGATTTGTATGGGTGAGAGTGGCCAATACGCCGACTCAATAAGCCTACCATTTTGGGGACAAGACCGAGTGGGGAGCTGGGAACATAATCGTACAAGATTGAATTCACTCCTTCCCGACTTTTGGGAAGCCGATGAGTGTTCCCTTAAGTGGTGACTCCGAGTCTTGAACAAAGGGCCCTACCCTCTCAATGGCACGAGAGGGTGTTCTGTTTGATGGTTGGACCACAAACAGGTTGTTCATTGGAGGAGAACTAGTACTTAAGGAGATAGAAGTAACCTAGGGGTAAAACGGTAATTTGACGCAGCTGGTGTTACGGATACTTGTGAAGGACTAACTAGTCGATATTGGTCTATATCCATGGACACAGAAAATATGTCTGCAGTGAGAAGAGTGCAACTGTGAGTCTATAGTGGAATGTACACACAGTTAATGAATATTGATTAATTTGGTTAATGAGTTTGACCAATTAATCTCACATCATTGGAGCTTCTGATCTGCAGGTCCATTAGGTCCCACTGATAGCTCAAAAAATAATTTGAGACAACTAAGTAATAAATGTAAATTGAAAATGTTCAATTTACTAAGGGAAACAATATAATATATATTGATATATTATTATGAGAGAAATTAATATTTGAAGAAATTCAAATATTAATATAAAATTTGAGTCACATTAAATTTATGGAAGTTTGAAATAGTTCAAATATGAATTAATTAATTTTAAGGCCTAAAATCTATTTGGGCAAATTAATTTATTCAAGGCCGGAAATTAAATATGTGATATTTAATTGGTGGTTAATTAATTAAATTAATTAATCGGGAATTAATCAATTATGGAAATAATTAATCACTTAAGAAAGTGATTAATCATTTATGGAAATGATCTAATCACTTATGGAAGTAATTAGTCATTTGTGGAAAAGATTAATCAATTATGGAATTGATTGATCTTGGATTGATTAAATAAGGAATATGATTGAATCAATTTTGGAAAAGATTGATTTAATTGAATATTTTATTCATGGCCACTCTTCTATAAATAGAACACTAGACCTAATTGGTTTAGTAGCCCTCTTGCTCTTAGAATCACAAGACAAGACCCTAGAATTTTCTCTAGCCTCCCTCTTAGAGAAAGACTCCCACAAGTCTTTTGCCTCCTAGACTTAGAGACATACCAGTGTAACCTTTGTGGTTATTGTGTCTTTGAAGAAAATTTCCAGCGAAGAAATCAATAAGGATTCGCTGCGTTTTCGTTCGTTGGAGCATCGTTGGCGAAGAACGGTCAAGTCTACAACGAAGGTTTGTAACAATTCTTTCCCGTCTCTTTAGAAAAGCAAGAAAATAAATTTAGATTTAATTTTCCAGCATGTTTATAGCAATTTCCAGCAACTTTAAAGCATGTTTAAAGTTTATTTTGCCTTTTCGTAACGGTATTTTAATGTTAATTAATATACAGCGTAAGGTCCATTTGATGCGCTTCCGCTACGTAGGGGCTTTCATCCCCTTCAGCCAATGCCACTGCCACTACCACCACTGCCAAAAGAATATGAACTATATGTATGGAAAAGTTGTCTCAAAACCTGTTCTACCTTATCTGTCATGCTTTTAGCAGAAGTTGGCTCTAACAAGTTGTTGAAACAATAAGACAAAATTTTCAACTTATATCGTGGGTCCAACACAACAGCAACATACAACAACAAAATGGTCTTCTCATTATTTCCCCAATACTTCTCAAACTTAGACTTCATGCTCTTAACCACATCACAAAGAATTTGATTTGCACTATCCAAAGAATTTAATTGTATGCAATTTTAAATTATGCTAATTTGGTGGAAAATCACATTAGATGTGGTATATAAAGAGCCTGATATCTTTAAAGTGACATTATAAAACACTTTCAAAAACCTAACCAACATCTTAGCATTATCCCAATCTTCTTTATTGGTTGGATTTCACTCATAAAAGTTGAGTCTTCATCCTCTAACCTCTCAAAAGCTTTTTGGAACTTCGTAGCCGCCTCAAGCATCATATATGTAGAGTTCCATCTAGTGGAAACATCTAGACACACCAAACTCTTAAAAGTAATCTTTTCAGTTTCAATACACTTCTTAAATTTCGAAGCAAGTGCGGGAGAAGACCTCACAAATCTCACAACATTGCGAATCCTAGTAATGCACTCATAATGCTCCTTAAAAGCATCACATACAATAAGATTTAATATGTGGGCACAACATCTAACGTGTAAAAATTCACCTTTCAATAACAACCCACTACTAAATCTCTTAATAAGATAAGCAACGGCAGTATCATTTGAACTGGCATTGTCCACAGTCAAAGTCATAACTTTATCAATACCTCAATTCTTTAAATTCTTTTCAATGGTTTTACCAATGGTATCCCCTCTATGATTCTCGATTGTAGAAAAACTAAGAATCTGCTTATGTAAATTCCATTCAAAATCAATAAAGTGTGTCGTCAATACCATGTAATTGATGTTTTATCCAGAAGTCCAACAGTCAGTAGTGAGAGAAACTCTATAACGTTTTGCCTTAAACATGTCTTTCAAACGTTTTTTCTCACTAACATATATCTTAAGCACATCCCTAGCAATAGTTATTCGAGATGGAAGGACAAAATTAGGTGCAAATAAGGCTATTGATTTATTGATAAATCTTCGAAAACCTATGTTCTCCACAAACCTAAAAGGCAATTCATCTAGAATAATCATCTCAGCAAGGGCCCTTCTACAATTCTCCAAACTGAAAGTCTCACAACTAAGTTTTGATTCAGAATTATCAATCGCTTCTTTAGGCTTGAAAACCAATTGTTTCTGTCCTGGATCTTTCGTTCTTTGATAAGGGTATTTCTTACAATTTTTTAAATGGTGTTTCAAACTACTGGTACCATTACGCTTGGAATGACATGCATACTTAGCCCCACAGTATTTACACTTAGCATATGGGTCATTAGGATCACAATCTTTAAGGGCCTGTTTGGTAGGTGATCCAAAAACATGAATCTGGAAACAAGGGATTCAATGAAAACAAGGGTTGTATTCTATGTTTTCACTGTTTTCAGATATGTGTTTGGTAGCAGATTCAAAAATTAGATCTGGATTTAAGAATTTATTGAAATTGTGTTTGGTAATGTATCCAAAACAATGATAATGAAATATATTATAGAATAGGCATTTGGTTAGATTTTAAAATTTATTAATACATATATTATCATATTTTACATTATAAATTTTATTTAAATAGATAATTAAATATATCATACAACTAATAATATATTATTATAACTTGTATCGTTGTTTTATTTTTATAAAAATGAATTGAATTTTCCTAATATAATATTATAAATCCAATGGTCATTACTTCTTATTATAGACACGGTATAGTATAACAAATCAAACATATAACACAATATTCTTAAAGTCTGTGATATATGACATAATAAAAAGAAAGAAAAACATTTAAATACATACTACATCAATTCATGTCTGTCATGCATTACAATAATCCAACCACATGGTACCGACAATGTCATCCCTTACATCATTCATTCGACTTATATAAGCTTGACTCAAGTTCATATCAAGAAATTCTGGAGTTCCACCAGCCATGCTTTCCTCGTCAGGCACTTCTAAGTCTGGAACTTGATATTCTTCAAATAAGATGTCTCTTGATGAATACATTCTAATAAAATTATGTATTTCACAACAAGCAACTGGGATTCTACGTTGCTTTCGAATTGGGTAGTTTGGCATCAATTTTAAGATGGGAAATCGAGCCTTAAGTACACCAAAGCAACGTTCAATCACGTTGCGTAACGAAGAATGTCTATAATTAAAAAATTCTTGTGGTCCTCGTGGGTGCCTTCCTCTTCCTCTATAATCTCTTAAATGATATCTCTCACCACGATATGGAGCTAAGAAACCAGGCATATTTGTATATCCAGAATCCACAAGATAATATTTTCCTGTTCATTTTGAATTAATAATATCATATTAAAAAAAGTTATGTTGTACATAAAAAAAAAAAAAAAAAAGTTCTAACCTTCAGGTGGCATTGGAAAATTATTTCCCTCTCTGCCAATAGCATCCAACAATACTCTAGAGTCATTAGCAGTACCTTCCCAACCAGTGTAGACAAAGGTGAATAACATATTGAATGAACATGCACACATAACATTTTGAGTCACTATAACCTTTCTTCCACGATACGGTGTTTGCTTAGATGAAGGAACCCATGCACTTACATGAGTGCCATCAATTGCACCAACACAATTCTAAAGAGAAGGAAACAAATGGTATTAATATGAAAAATATAAACAAAAATAAAATAAAATATTGGTAATATACATACCTTGAACCAAGGATTAAACGTGGGATTATTCAAAATTTCAGGAGGAGTTTCCAGCATATTTGGAGCTTGGATAACATCACGTCCCAACATACACATAGCTCTTAAAACTCTAGAGAATTATCGAGACACAGTCTCTTTAGAGTGTTGAAATCGTTCTGATATAATCCTATTACGTGTGCTATGACATACTGTGAGTAAAAACATTCCAGCTGCTTCCTCAATGCTAATCATCCTATCATTCACTAAATAATTTGATTGTCTTAATCTCTCACATAAAGCTCTAAATGTATTTTTATCCATTCGAAAAGAATCAAAAATTCTATCAGGATGTCCATTCAACAACTCCAACATATACTCACGCCCATTTAATGAGGATGTGTGACATGGGTGTTTAGGAATTTCTAATTCATATTGATCTGCAATTGCAGTGACTATAAGCATTTGACCAATCATCTCATCAGAAGATGTTGATGAGTCACTATCATGATCACCATTTTGTGTCATAGGTTCCTAATAAAATAAATAAACAAAAAAATAATTTAAAAGTATGTAACAAAAGGCTGCCATATATTCCATTCATAATATAGTTATGACATAAGTCATTAACGTTTACATACTTCAACATACAAAAGTTAACTATCACTTCTTGACTCCTAAGAAACAAACTTGTAAGAAACTTCCCAGGCTATGAAACAAAAAGTTAGCTTCAAGTAGCGTACAACAAAAAGAACACACAAAAATGTACTTGATAGTATTTTCTTACCAAAAGATGTAGCTAACTAGCATCATAAAAATCAAGAAGAGGAGTCTACACCTAACATTGTTCGAATATTTTCTTCTGACATGATCATGAACATTGCTCTCCACTCATATAAAACAAACTCTTCACATGATTTCACATAAGTTGTGCTAGGTAGTCCAGAAATAGAGCCTAACTTGGTCATACACTCCTCAATGCTATACTTTTCAGCACAAGATGCAGTGACTTCCAATTCACGTTGTCGAGAGGCCCTAGCTTCAGACTTCCCAGACATCGACTTAGTCCATACTTTTAAAGCAGCATCCAAAGTGGCTTGTCGAGAAGTCCGTGCAGTCTTATGAGCACGACTATCCAATGAAGGGCCAACTGAACGACGTTTAGATGATTGAGTAGGTGTCTCACCCCAATCTCCGTGGATCTCAGTTTCTTCATCATTGATACCTAACTCAACATGGGCCCCAGAAGAAACAAATTCCCTTTCTAAGTCTCTCTCTTCATCAGAGTTAGGTGGTGCCTCGGTTGATGAGTAATGCATTTGTCCAGTAACTGTGGCGTTGTTGAAAATCTCCCCTAATATATCGTAATGGTCACATCCTTTTTTTCAGAATCGTTTGGCATAAGGATTCCTCTAAAAATAGCAACCATTACAAATAATAATTAGTTAGGGGATTAAATTCAACAATATAGTAATAGCTAAGTTTGTACCTTTAAGTGTTTTTGCCACATATCCTCTTCTGCGGTGACTGTGTTTGTGATAGGATCCCATCCTACCCCAATTTGTTGCAGTAGTGTAGAAAACTCACGATGTAACTTCCTCAACCTATTATATTTCGTTCTTAACTTTGGCACAGTATACCTCTTGCCAAACTTTGTAAATATAGCATTGTCTATGGTCGCCCAAGCTTTCTTATGTAAAGTTGAGGTTTGTAATCCTTTTTTGGCTTCCTCATGTAATAAATGGATGAAATATGTCTCAATTGGAGTAGGCCATTGAGCCACTTCATCACACTCATCAGGACTTTGAGCCATCTAAGTTTTTATACACACATTAGATGTAAACATAAAAAAGAACAATATAAATGTATATTTCAAAAAACTAGTCAAACTAATACAAAAACATATCATTGTTGAAAGGAAAAAAAAATAAAATTAAAGACAAAAACAAAAAAATAAATTCCGAAAATGGTTTCTATGTATTTTATTTTATTGTTATTGTTATTGATGATAATTATTGAATGGTTGAATATCATTCGATAGAATAATAGAAAAATCTAAATCTAACCTCAAAACAAATCTACCCAAAAAAAAATCACTCAAATTCTATCCAGATTTCTCTCATACATAATATATATTTCATATAGTTACAAGGCTACCTTTCATATTAACATTAGAATCAAACACAGTCCTCTTTTAGGAGTCCAAAAGGCAAAAACTACTGATTGAAACTAAAAGTTAATTAAAATTGAAATATAAAAATCCAACACTCCAAAACAAACAAACAAACAAAAAGAATACAACCCCCCAAACAAATCTTCCAAAAGAAAATTCAATTCATTCCAATTATATAAGTTAAGATCTCCCTTATTAATTTAACATGATATTTCATACAAGAGACCACTTTCATATTAATATTAGAATAAAATAGAATCAAACAGAGCAATTTTTGTTTTTGGAGTATTTTTAGAATGCAAAAACCTATAGTTATTAGCTTAAAACTAAAATATAGAATAGAAAAATCAAAACCAACTATTCTAAAATAAATCTTAAAAAAAAAAAATCTAACCAACTCCCAAACAAATTTTAAACAGAGCCTCTTTGGAAATTTTTTGTAAGCAAAAAATGCAAAAAGTAGTCTTCTTGAAGCACAAAATGCAACACTGCCATATTTATTCTTTGTTTAAAACTAAAATTAGCAAAAAAAAAAAATTTATCTAATGCTCCAAAACAAATCTTCAACAAATCTCAAATCCAACCAAAAGAAAAAGCCAGAATCCCTCAAGAACTCACCCCATAACAGAGCAATTTTTGTTTTTAGAGTATTTTTAGAATGCAAAAACCTATAGTTAATATTAGCTTAAAACTAAAATCTAGAATAGAAAAATCAAAACCAACTATTCTAAAATAAATCTTAAAAAAAAAAATCTAACCCACCTCCCAAACAAATTTTAAACAGAGTCTCCTTGGAATTTTTTTGGAAGCAAAAAATGAAAAAGTAGTCTTTTTGAAGCACAAAATGCAAAATGGTGAGCACAAATGCAACGGTGCCATATTTATTCTTTGTTTAAAACTAAAATTAGCAAAAAAAAAAAATAATAATCTAATGCTCCAAAACAAATCTTCAACAAATCTCAAATCCAACCAAAAGAAAAAGCCAGAATCCTCAAGAACTCATTCCATAACTTTTCCTCTTCCTTTTTTGTCTTTTTTTTTATCTCCTTTTGATAATTTTCTAAGACATTTTTTTCCTTAGAGAAGAACAAAAAAAAAAAAGTTCTAAGGAAAAAAATGTTGTTCTATAGAGGAAAATGGTGAAATTAAAAAGCCAAAAAGAATAAAACATAGCTAATAAAAAAAAATTAGAGAGGAGCAAAGCCAAAAAGAAGAAAACATAACTAATAAAAGAAAATTAGAGGAGCATACCTTCTTCAGGAGAAAATCTTCTTCATGAGAAAATGTTGCAGAATGAAAACCCTAGAGAGGATGGAGTGTGAAAATGAGTATAGAAAGAGAAAGAAGATGGAAATGAAGTGTCGTTGACGGGATTAAGTGAATCCCGTGTTTTCAAATTTTAGAGAATAGAATCTGAAAACAATAAAAAGTTGTTTTCAGAATTTGGGCTTTTTGAGTCATTGTTTTTGGATTCTATTTTTAGATTTGGGCTAACCAAACGAATATCTGTTGTATCCATCTTATCCCTTGTTTTTGAAAACATAAAATTGAATCCAAATCTTCTACTAAACAGGTCCTAATTTTCTCAAAATGATCCCAAACAACAGAGATTTTAGTATTCTTATGCTTTTTGGTTGGACTCGAATGACCCACTTTACTTTTCTTAGCTCCACTTGATTTCTCCACATCCACAACATGGACCGAACTTTCTTCTGAACTTTCTTCTGGGATACTATCCATGTTAACTCTGTGAAAATAAACATTGAATGAAATTAATATTTAATAAACACTAAATGAAAAATTAATAAAATTTAGCTTTCTTCTAGTTTTCTAAAACTTTCAAAAAATATTTTTTGAAATCTAAAAACTAAAGCTTTCACTTTTAGTTCTAATTTTTCAAAAATCGTGTTTTGAAATGATGAAATCTTACTCTTCTGAGAAGTTCAGCTTGTGAGTCGAGAAAGACATTGTGTCGGCGACGATGTTGCTGAATCAAAGGAAACATAAACAAAAAGAAGAAGGTTAAGTCCTCCCGTAAGCAAAATCAAAGGACATCGTTTTGAATAATTTTTGTCTACATTATGGAGTTTAGTGATACTGTTATGAATAATTTTTTTCTACAAAGCAAACAGCCAAACACCATTACTAATAAGAATCACAAGCAGAAGCTCCAACTCAAATCTAAACCTAAACAAAATCAAAGAAAACAACCAAAATACTTATAGATCTAACTCAAAACAGCCCAACAAAACAAGCATAATAAGATCTACGAAAATGATGAAGAATCGAAAGCATACCACAATAAAATTTTTACAGAAATTAGGAGAGACAGGAGACGGAGATGACTTACTGGCGATGATCGAGGGAGAGAGAGAGATAGGCGTGGCGATGGCAACGGAGAATAGAGAGAGGACAGAGAATATAGACGTCGAGGGAGAATAGAGAGAGCTAGAGACGGCGTCGGCGAGTCCCACGGTGTGATGGCGACGACGAGTCCCACAATGTAATAGCGAAGGAGGAGGACGACGTGACGACGTGACAATGAAGGAGACCTACGGCGTGATGGCGAAGGAGACGGACGAAGAGGAAGCTCACTGTTCGCCGTTCGGTGGTCAATTTCTTTGGGGGCGTGACAATCTCTCTTTTCATGTTTTGCCACCAGTAGTACTGCTTTTAAGTCTTGGTACATCTTCGTACTTCCTGGATGAATCGAAAACGGTGAACTATGTGCCTCCGCTAATAACTCTTGTTTAAGGTCGACATCCCCAGGTACGCATAAACGACCTTGGTAACACAAGTCGAGGTCCGAAGACAAGGAGAACTCGTTCACCTGCCCTGCCTCTACTTGACTGCGTTTAATAATAAGGTCAGGGTCACTAATTTGGGCATCTATGATCCTCTGTCTCAAGCTCGACTTAACTGTCAACTAAGCTAGACGTGTCGTAACTTCGCCCACTGCAACTATAATCTCCGCACGTTCCAAGTCATCCAATATATGAGCCTGAGTAGTAATCAAGGCAGACGTATGAGCAATCTTCCTACTGATGGCATTTGAGACCACATTTGCCTTGCCTGGGTGGTACTGGATGTCACAATCATAGTCTTTTACTAATTCCAGCCATCTCCGCTACCTCATATTCAACTTCTTCTGGGTGAAGAGATATTTCAAACTTTTGTGGTCCGTGTAGATTTGGATTTTCTCTCCGTACAGGTAGTGCCTCCAAATCTTCAAGGCAAAGACCACTACTACTAATTCCAAGTCATGGGTCGGGTAGTTCCTCTCATAATCTTTCAGTTGACGAGACGCATAAGCAACGACCTTTCCATGTTGCATTAACACGCAACCTAGACCCTTCTTTGAGGCATCACTATAAATAACAAATTCTCCTAAACCATCGGGTACCATGAGTACTGGTGCTAAAACTAGTCTTCGCTTAAGCTCTTGGAAGCGCCTCACAAGCTTCATTCCACACAAATGGAGTACCCTTCCGAGTCAACTGAGTTAAAGGTGTGGCAATACTGGAAAAGCCTTGCACAAAACGGTGGTAATAACCTACTAACCCCAAGAAAATCCGTATCTTGCTGACTGAAGTGGGTCAGGACCAATTGGTCACTGCTTTTATTTTGGCTGGGTCTACTGTGACACCTTCATTCGACACCACGTGCCCTAAGAAAGAAACTCGTTGTAGCCAAAACTCACACTTAGAGAATTTGGTGTACAACTTGTTCGTTCTTAAGGTGGTCAAAACTTTTATGAGGTGATCCTCATGTTCCTTCTCTATTTTGGAATAGATAAGGATATCATCAATGAAGACAATTATGAACGTATCGAGGAACTCCTTAAATACTCTGTTCATCAAGTCCATGAAAACTGCAGGAGCATTAGTAAGTCCAAAGGACATCACTGTAAATTCGTAATGCACGTACCTGGTCCTAAAAGTTGTCTTAGGTATATCTTCCTCTCTAATCATCAACTGATGATATCTTGATCATGGATCTATCTTAGAAAATATTGTTGCACATTGAAGCTGATCAAAAGAGGTCATCAATCCTGGGCAGAGAGTATATGTTCTATATTGTCGCTTTGTTCAGCTCTCGATAATCGATGCATAGACACATGGACCCATCCTTCTTTTTCACAAATAAAACTGGAGCACCCCACGGCGAAACGCTGGGGCATATATAACCTTTATCTAGCAGCTCCTGAATCTGCACCTTAAGCTCTTACAATTCTGTTGGAGTCATTCTATATGGGGCTTTAGAAATCGGATTAGTCCCTGACTCAAGCTCAATGCAGAAGTCAACTTCTCGTGCTGGCAGTAGTCTTGTTAGATCCTCAGGAAATACGTCTGTGAATTCCCTCACTACAGGTATTGAGGTCACCGATACCTCGATACCCCTTGTGTCAACCACGTTAGCAAGTAGGCCCCAAGCTCCTTTGTCGATCAATTTTCTCACCTTCATTGCAGAGACTACTTTAGGAGCACCCTTGATCATTGATCCTTTAAACTTGAAGCTCGACTCTGATGGAGGGTTGAAAACAACCTCCATCCGATAACAATCTATGTTGGCATAATTAGAAGTCAACCATTTAATTCCCAAGATAACATCAAAATCACTCATGTCAAGGGCGATCAATGTCACATCCATCGGTCGATCAGACACTAATATTTGACAGGCTTTCACTGCTTCACTAGCTAGCAACGTTACCCCCGCAGGGGTTGAGACTGTCAAAACATAGCCTAACGGCTCTAGTTCTAGGTTGGCTTGATTTACAAATGACGCAGAAATAAAAGAATGAGTTGAACCCGAATCAAACAACACGAAGGCGTAATGACCAAGAATAGGGATGGTACCTATCGCTACTGCATTCAGGTTCTCTGCCTCCTGTCTAGAGATGTTCATGGGGCGGGGCAGGGACGGGGAAGCCTTCCCCGTCCCCGCCCATGCCCCTAAATCATTCCCCATCCCAGCAAAATTCCCCATTTAATTTTGCGGGGATCTGATAAAGGTAAAAAATATACCTATTTTACCCTTATATTTAGCTCATTTTCTTGTCAAAGTTGCATGTTTTAGATCAAATTTATTATTCCCGAGCTCTAAAAGTGTTAAAGATTGATGAATTAGGGAGGTGAGAGTCACATATGTCAAATTATGCTTAAAAGTGCTTAAAAAGACCTATTTTGATATGAATTTGACTTAATTTGGTGTTGTGCAAAAAAACAGAAGAAATCTGGAAAAACCCATAAATGCGACCGCATTTCTGGGAAGGCAAAATTGAAATGCCACCGCATTTCTCGGTAGACAGAGGCAGTTATGAGTCCGTCGCGGGTCGTTTTGAACGAGAGTTTCACGCACCTAACCGGTTGTTTTGACCCCGAAACTGACTGGGCTACCTACCAACACCTATCTCGTGGCTTCTCAACTACTCCCCACACTATATAAGGCCTTGATTCGAAGAGAAATCCAAGTATAACTCACTGGGAAGAAGAGGGTGGTGACAGAACCCTATTAGACGCCCATGAGTAGGGATGCTCGTAGTTCTTCTTAGATGACTAAATTCTAACCCTTAGTTAGACATCAAACCTGAGTGTTTGTAGATATTTTCACCCTATTCCCACTTGTAAAGGAGAGTAGAGTGTCGAGCGAACTCTAGAAGGATTGGATAAAAGAAAAAACCCTAGTTTTAGCTACTGCACCTTATTTCCAGCAATTGTTCTTTTCATTATTTCTGTATTCTTACATTCATTATGTCAATGAAAAGTTATTCTTTTGCATCTTATTCCATCATGCGTAGCTAAATCCCATTGAGAGGTTCAATATAGTGAATTCCCTTATGGTTAAAATAGCTTGAAAGTGTTTATTTGCTTAAGTTCTATTCATTGCATGTCATTCTTTATTGAATATCATTCTGAATCTTGCTGAGTTTAAATTGATCACTTAGACTTTGCATGTTATGTGAGTTTGATACTCGAAAGGGACAAACGATATTGGTTCTCATAAAGGTGATATAGGAGAAATGGCTCGAAAGAGTGTATTTGGTGTTATAGGGCGAGGCTACCTAAGGCACCCTATAACAACTATAGGGTTATAGATTGCATGCTTGATTTATCTATGTCGGAGTCGAGTCACAGACATGTGCATAAGGTACTTGCTTAGCCTTCTAACGGTTCTTGGGAGCAAGGCCAAATAGAAGTTAAATCTGACCCAATGCATGAATAGACTTAGGTTTAATAAGCAAGGATTAGAGTTATTTTACCTTAGGGTTGAAACTATATTGAACACCTCGTTTATTTATCATTGTTTTCTTTACTTGTTTATTTTTTTTATTTTCCAAAAATCATCATCAATTATTTCTTTGGTTACCTTATCTAAGCAATCTTTGAACAATTTCTTCTTCAAATATGTGTTTCCAATTTAGCCCTCGTGGGATCGATACCCTTGGAATACTTCTAAGGTTTTTATTACTACATGCGATAGTGTATACTTGCACTAGGCTGGCTGAATTTATCTTAATCATTATTTACCATCTTTTCTCACATCCACATTTCAGCCCAACACGCATCAAGTTTTTGGCGCTGTTGCGGGGGACCAAAAGTTAAACCAGTTTTGTTTATTGAGATTGCAATTCGATTGCGATCGCATTTCTGGCTCAAGAAGGATTTGACTTTGATTTGCAATTTTTCTCTTGCAGGTTAAGGTTAGTGCATGAACAAGGGGCGTCCACTCCTTGATATAGATCCTAAGATAGAAAGAACCTTTCGTCGTCGTCAGAAAGAGTAAAGACGAAAGAGAAGGGAACAACAAGAGTTGAGCGCACAAGAACCTCTAGAAGAAGCTTCTTATATACAAGAATTTCCGATGGACCAACCTGGAGTCGATCCTCAAGTTGACCCACAAAATCATGGAAGGGAGCAAAATGGTGGGAGAATCCCTCCAGCACCTCAAGTTCCCCCTATGCCACCACATGAAAATCCAATTTATATTGCTGAAGACTGCAATAGAGCAATAAGGGACTATGCCTTACCCGTTTTTCAAACTCTGAATCCAAGAATTATAGAGCCACCAATATAAGCTCCACAATTTGAGCTGAAACCAGTGATGTTTCAAATGCTCAATACCATGTGTCAGTTTTTCGGACTTCCCAGTGAAGATCCACATAAACATATCAAGCAGTTCTTGAGAATTTGTAGTTCTTTTAAAGTTACAGGAGTACCTGAAGATACATTGAAACTGAAGCTTTTTCCTTTTTCATTACAGGGAGATGCTGAAGCTTGGCTGGACACATTCCCTCCAAACTCCATCACATCCTGGAATGACTTGGCTGAAAAGTTTTTAGAGAAGTTTTTTCCTTATAATAAAAATGCTAAGTATAGAGTTGAGATTATTTCTTTTAGACAATCTTATAATGAACCTCTAGATGCAGCTTGGGAGAGATTCCAAAGGCTGATCAGAAAGTGGCCTCATCATGGATTGCCTGCATGTATCATCATAGAGCATTTTTACAGTGGATGGGATCAAGCTTCAAAAGCTCTAGTCAATGCATCTGCCAATAGATCCTTCTTAAAGAAATCTGCAAATGAAGCACATGTCATATTGGACACAATTGCCACAAATAACAGACACTAGGGAGAGACAGAGCCAACAATCTTAAAGAATCCAGTTAAAGCAATAGAGACGGAGGCAAATTCAACCATGCAAGCCCAGATCAGTGCCATACACAAAATGATTATGGGCATGACCATGGCCAACCAAGCTAACATAGCCCCTGCCAATGCTATCTCTTCTCCCTGCTGTGATATTTGTAATGAGAAGCATGTTACTGATAATTGTCCACGAAATCCTGCATCTGTTTCTTTATGTAGGACAACAAGGGAACCAGAACCATAAGCGATGGAATCCATACTCGGCTACATACAACCCAGATTGGAGACAACATCCAAACTTCTCTTGGGGAGGTCAAACCAGTATGAGTATTTCCAATACAAATCAGTTCGGGAAATTTTCAACAGGATTCAATTCCCAGCCTACACAGCAACAGTCGCAAAAGAACTTTCAACCAATCCAAGTACAGAAACAAGAGTCAAATCTAGAGGCTCTGATGAAGGAGTACATGGCAAGAAATGATGTCGCTGTCAAGAATCTAGAAGTACAAATTGGACAGATCGCTCAAGAAATCAAAAACATACCACAAGGGACATTGCCAAGCAAGACTGAAAACCCTCACCGAGAAGGTAAGGAGCACTGCAAGGCCATCACCTTGAGAAGTGGATTAGAATACGATGGACCAGAATACCCCGTGAATCAAGAAGTAAGGAAAATCCTAGAAAAAGCCCAAAAGAAGTTCCAGATAAGAAGTCAGAAATAAGTTTTTCAAAATAAAGAAAATAAAGAAAAGACCAAGGAATCAGACACCTTTGAAGAAAAAAGTGAAAGTTCAAGTTCAGAGAAAAAGCAGGAAAATGCAACCGCAAAGCCTAAAAAGTTTATTATAGATCCAGATTACAGACCACCACCTCCATATCCTCAGATATTCAAGTATGCCTCACAAGACGCACAGTTTAAAAAATTTCTAGATATCCTCAAGCAACTTCACATCAACATTCCGTTGGTGGAAGCACTTGAACAGATGCCCACTTACGTGAAATTCTTGAAGGACATTCTGTCCAAGAAAAGAAGATTAGGAGAGTATAAAAAGAACAAAATCCCTCCAAAGCTAAAGGATCCAGGAAGTTTCACCATTCCATGCTCCATTGGAGGACGAAATGTTGGTCGCGCATTATGCAATCTAGGAGCGAGCATAAATCTGATGTCATACTCAGTTTTCAAGCAGCTAGGTATAGGAAAAGCTAGACCAACAACTGTAACGTTACAGTTAGCCGACAGGTCACTTACACAACCCATGGGCAAGATTGAGGATATGTTAGTCAAGGTTGATAAATTTGTATTCCCAGCAGACTTTATCATATTAGACCGTGAAACTGATAAAGAGGTGCCGATTATATTGGGTCGACCGTTCTTAGCAACTGGTAGGACCTTGATCGACGTTCAAAAAGGAGAGTTAACTATGAGGGTCAATGATCAAGAAATCACCTTCAACGTGATGAACACATTGAAGTATCCAGGAGATCTTAAAGAATGTTCAGTGATAGATGAGATTGACGAACTTTCTTTATCTGTCTTGTAGGAAATATTAAAGGGAGAGACACTGGAAGACATGCTTGAGGAGGAAGAACAAGAGGAAAAAGGTGGGAAAAAATTGAAGGAGTAGAAGAACCGGCCACAAATGGTTCTGCATTAGCAAGGATATAAGCGTTGAAAGATTCCTTGGAATCAAACCAGGAAGAAGTCAGCCCGCTGCAACCATCTATGATCAACCCTCCAGATCTAGAACTCAAACCTCTACCGGAACATCTTAAATTTGGGTACGATATCTGGAGTACTCTCCACTTTATTACTTGATAATGTATACTTGCACTCGAGCTGGGCGTGCTTTGGCGCGTCGCACGTCATTTAGCCAATCAATCTCATATCGTTGGAACTTCTGATCTATAGGTTCATTAGGTCCCCTTCCTAGCCCATAAAGGGTATTGAGGTAATTATGTCTTGAATGGAATTTGAAATGTTCAAATTCACTTAGGGAAATATTATAATGTATGGTGATACATTATAATATAAAGTTTATATTTTAGATTAAACTTTATAATATAAATTTAAGGGAAAAATACACTTTTAGTCCCTGAGGTTTGAGTTAGGTTTCATTTTGGTCCTTGAGTTTTCAAACTCAACAATTTAGCCCTTGAGGTTTGAGATATGAGCAATTTGGTCCCTACCATCCATTTTACCGTTAAATCTAACGGGCTGCTGACGTGGCACTATTATTTTAATTAAAAAAATTAATTTTTAATTTCTTAAAATAAAAATATATTAAAATAATAAAATATTATTATTTTTAATTTAATTTATTTTTTATTCTTCTCTCTTCCACCTTCTTCTTCCTCCTCCTCCTCCTCCTTCTACTATTTCTTCTTCTTCAACAATCTTCCATCCATGGCCTGCGGCCGCTGCCGCCGGTGACTTTTTTTTCTTCTCTTCTCCTTCTCTTTTCCCTCCTTCTCAATTTTTTTAAAAAATAAAATAAACCGAGGAGGGAGGGATGAAGCTCCCTCCCCATTTTTTCAACGAAAATTCGAGGAGGGAGGGAAAAGTCACCGACGGCGGTGGCCACCGACTGCTGGCCATGGATGGAAGATTGTTGAAGAAGAAGAAATAGTAGAAGAAGGAGGAGGAGGAAGAAGAAGGTGGAAGAGAGAAGATTAAAAGAAATAAAATAAATTAAAAATAATAATATTTTATTATTTTAATATATTTTTATTTTAAAATTTTAAAATTAATTTTTTTTAATTAAAATAATAGTGTCACGTCAGCAGCTCGTTAGATTTAACGGTAAAATGCATGGCAGGGACCAAATTGCTCCTTGTCTCAAACCTCAGGGGCTAAATTGTTGAGTTTGAAAACTTAGGGACCAAAATGAAACATAACTCAAACCTTAGGGACTAAAAGTGTATTTTTCCCAATAATTAAATATGATCTAATTATTATTTTAATTAATTATGATTAATTGAATTGAATTAAATTTAATTAACCCTAGCAGTTGCCAAGTGGTGGGGAGTTACTACGTGTAACTCTTCCCCCCTCCCTCTCTCCTCAACATCATAGAAGATTTGTGATACTCTATAGAGCTCTGTACAATTTTCTTCATGCAAGCTCTCTCTCTCAACAAAAGAAAGAAATCTCTCAAATCTCTCAAAGTAAAAAAAAAAAAAAACACACACACACAGAGAATCATTCTACTGTGTTTTTTCAGTTCCCTATTTCAAGAATTGGGTTCCCACAAGCCCCAATCTCAAGACCCAAAGGATAGCAGAGGCATCTCGTGATGGTGTCCAATTGGAGATCCATTCGTGGTTGCTGTGTTCGTGACCATAGCACTTGAGGGAGGACTTGCTGTAAATTCGGTCTTCGAAAGTAAGTTTCCTAACACTCGAATTCTGTAAAAGCATGCTTAATCTAGGAGTAGAATTATATAAATAGTTCTATAATTTTCTGGATACACAATGTATTGATTTCAATGAAAAACTTATTGAATTACAACGATCAATTGCTTTTGCTGTGGGATTCAATCTCTTCAGTTATGTTCCCAGCTCACCATTCGGTCTCGTCCCCAAAATGGTAGGCTTATTGAGTCGGCAACTCGGACAACTCTCACCCATACAAATCAAAGGACAATCCCTCATAGGTAGGAGTCCATAACTCACTCAAGATTGAGATCGAGTTACATATGGTCATCCTATGAAATATTAATCCCTTCAGTCAACAATGTTACAAAGAAATATTAATTATTTCGTAGTCTAGTCTTATACAAACTCATTGTATAGGATGTTGAGTTTTGTGTCTTAAACTCGTGGTTTATGATGTAAACTTATTATTTATTCAATGTATGAAATAATGGTTATTTTATTATTATTTTTAGACTTGCATATATTCAAATCCAATAAACAAACATCTAAGGTTATTTAATGTAACTTGAACAGTATGTCGTTGACATATGGGTGGATCATGTTCAAGTAATAACCTCAAGGGTCTATAGTATATGGATAAGGTTGGGTACCTTATCTTGGTGACACTATGGATACAACCCATTTTGTAATATTTACAAACGAATTGATCCAAAACATGCATGTAGAGACATGCAAGTGGGGTATCCTATACAATGAGTTTGTATAAGACTGGATCGCGAAATAATTAATCTTTCCTTGTAACATCGTTGACTGATGATTGCGTACTGCAAGCGCACGAGTCAAGTAATATAGTGATTATGAGTATAAGAGTATTGTCTCCACAAGGGTTGGTTTTATTCAATTAATTATCGCGAATACTATTGCTTAGCTTTATTTAAAGAACAAATTCTAATGTCGAAGAAGAATAACTAAAAAGCTAATCCAAAAAGCAAAAGATAATGGAGACACGATCTTGAGTGATAATTCTAGGGTATTGATTTCATTAATCGACCTTTAATTGCTTAACCAACTAGCTAATTAGGATTAATTAGACACCCAATTCATAAGTATAGAAGCCTAATATCAAGGATTCTCCTGTCGATCTCCTCCTATTCTCATGCCTTTTAATAAAGAATCTTCTTTCGGTTTCCTCCTTATTTACTAAGCATGACATTACGACCCTTCACTAACAACCTCTAACGTCTATTTATTTATTCATGTGTCACCCAGGTAAATAAATATCAGTCATGCATTCTTTTGGTTTTAGATTCTTTATTTTAAATTACATTTTAAAAAATAGTAAATAGAAAATGAATTTTTTTAAAAGATCAATTTGAATTAAAAATTTATTAAAATTATCACTACACCATATCAAGTTTTTTTGTGTTAAAAAAAAAGATCAATTTCAATTAAAATTTTATTGAAATTATCACTACACCATGTGTAATGCCCCAAATTTTCAAGTAATATCTTTTTCAATCTTGTATTAATTTCGAGTTTTTATTGATATTTGTATTGAAATTTGTAGAATTTTTCTCAAGGTTTACTTGATTTTTAAGAGTTCTCTTGTTAAAGGAATTGAAAGGAAAGATTGAATTTCGTATTTAATTTTGGGGTTTTCCTAATTAATTTGGAGCTTAAATGAAATTAAGGTAAATTAAGAGGATTTGGATACATGGATTTAATTTTTCCTTCCATTCTTTCCCTAATTGAGGGTCAAGAAAACCCTAGAAAATATGAGGGTACATCTTTATGTCAGTTGAACTATACTCTTGTTGGCAATCAATTTTGACCCTTGAACTTAGCAAAATGTATCAATTTTAATTCTAAACTTTCAATTTCATCAAATTAAACCTCAAACTTAACAAACTGTATCAATTTGAACCCAAAACTTGCATAAATGTTGCAATATAGACTTTTGGTCAATTTTTCATCTAAATTGCCATTAAAGCATGTAATTGACAATTTCTTTTTCTGTTTTTTTTAAAAAATTCAACATGCATCTGAGTTGGTATTTTGTAAGAAATTTGTTGGAGAAACTCTTTATGAGAAGAAATCAAATATCCCAGACTATTATTCTTATTGTTATAAAAAAAAATCAAATATCCCAGACTATTCTTCTCATTGTTATAAAAAAAATCACAAAGTTATCAGCAACCAGAAAAAGCTAGCAAATATGAGAAATAAAAAACTAGAAATTTCTTTGTTTTCATTTCTTACATTTGTACATTTTTCTAATTAGCAAAAAAGAAAAAAACAGTAAAAGAAGAAAAAAAAACACACAAAGTTCTTAGCAACGAGAAAAAACTAGCAAATATTTGAATATAAAAAACCTCCAAAGTTGCTTTGCTTTCGTAGTCTTAGATAACAATAAAAAAGTCCTCACAAAGTTTTCAACAACACGAAAATTTATATAAAATAAAATTTTTCCAATATTTAATTAATAAGAAACTAATTCACGTGCAATGTGAATTAAGAAAAAAAAAATGAATAGATAGTCAATTAGAGGCGAAAAGTTAACCAAAGGTAAAAATGGTAACTTATAAAAAAAAAAAGTAAACATTGTAACGGTTCTGCGAGTTAAAATTGATAAGATCCGATAAATTTAAAGTATGAAATGAAAGATTTAGTATTAAAATTGATATAATTTGCTAAGTTAGAGTTGAATATCTGACGTCGACAAAAGAAAAAGAAAAAGAAAAGTGGAAAACGAAAAACCCTCCCCCCAGCCGTATCTCTCTCTTGCACACTCCCTCTCCAGCCGTCTCTCTCTCCTGCGCCGCTGCGACCCTGTACCTGTCGGACTCCGACGACGACACAGAGCTCCGCCGCCGCCGTGTTCTGTCAGCCGCAACCTGAAGCCGCCGCAGCTGCGTTTTCTTCTGCCCGTGACCCACGAAATCGCGACCCAAGCTGCCGCCGTTGTTCCTTGTCGTCGCGGTCAGCCTTGCCGACGTCACATTGTCGGCCAGCAGCTCAATCCTTGCAGTTTGGTTCGAGCAAGATAGATTTTTGGTGAGTTCCGGTGCTGTCTTTTGTCCGATTGAGGCTTTGGGTGTTTTTTTTTGAGAAGTTACATTTACCCATATGTTTCTTGAACCAGTTTCGGACCCGGTAGCTTGTCTTCGGCATTTAATTTCGATCTTTTGGCTCTTTAATCTGTTTTTTTGTACCGCAAATGGGATTTATCTATGATTAATGAAATTATTTCCATTTCAAAAAAAAAAAAAAAGTTTGGGGTAATCGTACAAGTAGACATTTTCCCTAATATTTATTAAATTGAGAGTTAAATTCCATGAAACTAAAACTGACTCCTATTGAAAAGAAGAAATCTTTTACCCGCTAAATTGAATCGGAGATTGTTTCTCTCAACTTTCTCATGGTCGTTCTGATTATAGCAGGTCGGAGATTTTTCAGTCTGCCGCCATGGAGTGACCGTTAGGGTTTCTGCTTCTATAGAGCTTCGTTCCTTTACAATTCCTTTAAACGTTTGAATGTCATAAAATATTTCAGAGATCAGAAGGCATTTCTGTGGGTATTAACAAAAGTTAAAGATGGAGCCGGAGGTCATAGAAGCAGAGTTAGTGTTGCCGACCCACCTGAATTTCAAGAGAATTCAAATGTACGAAAAGTACCCAAAAGGCCAATCCAGAGGCAGGCACTGGAAGCATCTGAAGCAAATTCTTCAAGCCGAGAACTACCACAACTACTCCCCTGATGAACCCAACTGTAAGATTTCCCTCTTTCATTCATAATCTTGAAAAGGAGTTTGATTACACCTTTTACTTGAAAAATAATTCGTCTATAAATTTATTTTTGTTGCTGCTTTGATGCATGTACTGCGATGTTCATGTTTGATAATTATTTAAGAGGTCAAATATACAATTTAGTTCTTAATGTTCCAATATTTTTTCAATTCAGTTCATGTTATTTAAAAACTTTCAATTTAGTCATTCATTCACCATTGGTAAATGTTAAATTGGTCAATGATAAACTTACATGGACATAATACTCAGAGAATTGATGGAAATTAGAGGAGAATAAAAGGTCATCTAAGTTAAGAAAGTTAAATTTATGCCAATTGTTAGAAATTTAAACTAATTTGAAGCTGTCCTCCTTTTTTGTAATTATAGCTCGATCATTTTCCAAGATTGGAAAGCTATCCTTTGCTAGTCATCTCTTCCCTCTCCCCCTAGCCTGTTTTCTCTCTCTTGTGAAGTAATAAGGACAAAAACCTGGTGGTTCATTACTTCTTGGGGAGTGAATAATGCGACAAATTGAGGGCATCACAAGAAATGCATTATGGCTTTTGTGGGTTGTGAAAGCTGTTTTTGGGAAGTTTTTCTTGTCAACTTACTAGGTCCAATTATTAATGATAGCACCTATAAGCATCTCCCTTAATTTTTAACTGACATCTATTTTTTTGGCTGACCATCAACTTCATGCGCAATTGCAAGAACATCATGTGAAAGGGTGAGCTTGTGCCTTTTGTACTTGTTGAGAAATGTATACTTTCAACTGAAAGAAACTGGGAAAAGGCTATGATCCCCTTTACTTATCTTTTTTCTTTGGTCTTTGATCTTAATCTTTGATGTAGCTTAAAGTAAACCTTTGAATTGGGTTCATAACATAGAGCTTTTGGATTCTCAAGTTTTTGAATTGGAACAATGCTAAAAGCCCCGAAAACGCTCTCTAGAAAGCCCCCCAGAAACCAATCTTCCAGACGATGGACTGACTATTGACACTCCCCACTAGCCTTATTCCTCAAATCCATGGCGACCTTTAGACAATGTTGTGTGAGAATTGAGAATAAACTATTTTCATGCAACTTTGATAGAAATTATAAGGGCCGTGTGGTTAGAATTCAAGAGGAACACTCGAGGAAAAAATATGCTCTCTCAGCAGAAGACGTTGTCCTGATTTGGATATCTGACTCGATCGATGATTTCCTCCACGCTCTAACCACTCAGAAGTTTTTTAGGAAAACTGATTGCAACAACAGCTTCATATGGATCCAAAAAATATCAAACAAATGAGGATGCTTCCTAGAAATTACGAAAGTGGTGAACTCAGGAGGCAAACACAACTTTGTTGTGCCTGCAGGGGAGACTTTAAAGGTTGGAAGGATTTCTCGAACCTGCTAAAAGATTTTGTTAATGGAAAAAGTGAAATCCCGAAGACTAATGACAAGAAAGACGTGACCAAAAGGGTTGGTAGAGGAAAGTCGTTCGTAGATATTGTGAGAGAAACAAAGAAGAATTCATGTGTAGCGCCCCCTTGCCCCACAAAAGTGGATGAAAGAAGAAAATGGATGGGAACAAACAAGCCGAAAGCTAGCAGAGAGGAAGTTAGGAAGATAGATTGGAAAGAGGTATAGTTATAACCAAGAGAGACTTTTTTGATGATTGGGACCGAATCCTCGAGATCCTTCAACAACAGTTAATGGAACCTTTCATTATCAATCCCTTTTGGTCGGACAAAGCGTTGCTTAGATGTCCATAAGAGGACTTGGCAGATATGTTAACGAAAAACAGGGGATGGGTTAGTTTCGGCCAAGTCATATTAAAAGTTGAAAAATGGGACAAAGTGAAGCACTGTAGGATCATGCCATGCTATGGTGGTTGGATTAGAATTAGAAACCTCCCACTGCATTTATGGCAACTAAAGACATTTAAAGCGACTGGAGATTGTTGGGGACATTTAAAGCGATTGGAGATTGTTGGGGAGGAGGGGTTTATTGACTATGCAGAAGCTAATTCATTACTCAAGGATTGCGTGAAAGTGAAAATTAAAATTAGAGAGAATTGATGTGGCTTCATCCCAGTGAAAGAGAAAATTATCGAGGGAAATGACACGTTCAACGTTCAGATTGTCTTTTTTTTTTTTTTTTTAAAAAAAAAACGTTCAGATCATCACCTTCCAGGAAGGAAATATGCTGATAGACAAGGTGTTAAACCCCATGTTTTTGTTTAACTAACCTAGCGACATTATTAAACACTTTATCTAACCACTAATCGGATGCTTTGAAAATTTCGGCAGCATAATGACGTACATGGGACTAACTCAAAATTTTTGACACCTGTTAAAACATAAAAAAACACTTCTATATGATATTTCCAACCTACCCCGCCTTACTACAACTCACCAGAACTTCCACAACACAAACACTATACGAGTCAGGTCTTGTATTCACAACTACCCGACAAAACTACAAACTTACTCAACAAGGCATGCAACATCGATCTATTTAAAAGCAACTTAATTTCACTAAGGAAGAGTTAGGACTTTGTAACAAATTCCATCCAAATACCTCGAATCAAATTATATGTCTAATTCAAAACACTAAACGAAGTACATAGAAACCACCGGTTCACACAACACTCTAGTACGACATAATGACTAATTCTCCTAGCAACAACTACTCATGCATAAAGTATTACTATGGCAACAATCTAGATACTATGCTTTCTTAGGCCTGCTCCTCAACATCACCATGCTCATACCTCATCACCTGCAAAATCTGGTGGTGGGTCAATACAAAACCACGGTACTGAGTAAGTGGCTCACACTTGAAGAGCCATCAAACAACATACATATACAAGATAAGTATCATGCTTTTCAACTACAATAACATGTTTCAAATACAAGGCGAACAACCAACACATTGTAATATACTCAACTAATGCAAACATGGCAGAGGAAGACCTCGATCATGATCGGTTATCGAGAAGGATGCCTACCTTGATTGGCCCGTTTTGTTGTATCCTTTGCCGGATGGTGGAGGAAGACCTCGGTCATATATTATGGAGATGCGACTTTGCTAGGTCGGTGTAGGACATGTTCTTCGAGATGTTTGGCTTGCAGTTTGCCAGACGCAGAAGCATTAGGGAGATGATCGAGGAGTTCCTTCCTCATCTGCCTTATCGCGAGAGGGGGAAGTTCTTATGGCAGGCGGGAATTTGTGCTATTGTATGGGGGCTTTGGGGAGAGAGAAATAATAGAATTTTTAGAGGGTTGGAGAGAAGTTCTAATGATGTGTGGACCTTGTCTAAATATCATGTTTCTCATTGGGCATCGGTGATGCACCTTTTTTGTAATTATCCTATAGGTCTTATTATTTTGGATTGGAGACCCTTTCTATGACGGGGGTTTCCTCTTTTGTTGGGCACGATTTCTTTTGTATGCCCTTGTATTCTTTCATTTTTTCTCGATGAAAGCATGGTATTATTATAAAAAAACTAATGCAAGCATGCAACAAACCACACACCTAACACATGAATTCCGCACCATGCCGTGCACACTCAAAACACATGAATTCCACACTATGACGTGCACACTCAGTTTCCACTCAAGCTCCACGAGCTCACTCAACACTCATAACCCTCACAAAGCTCTCTGAGACTGACTCCTTCGAGTCACGCCAACCCCCGACCACATTACCCAGGGCCTTGACGTTTTTCTACGGCGCTCAGCATTTGACCCTTAACCATATTACCCTAGGCCTTGAACTGTTGCATTGCCCCTTGGCCATATTACCCAAGGCACCCGATGACTTCACGACATATTGGCCCTTCCCGACGTCCAATACTCGCTATCTAGACTCATCACGTTGCCCCTTGGCCAAATTACCCAAGGCACCAATGCTCTTCTTAATCCATTGGTGACATACCACCCCTCAACCATTTTTACACAAGGCAAACTTTCCTTTTTAACACACAAGGTCCTCTGACCTCACAGTCTCACTAGAAATGCATGAATCCTACTCATCATACTTCTAGACCATGTTTTTTTTTTTTTTTTGATGAAGAAACCAACTTTCATTGAGAATGAATGAAATAATACAAGGGCATACAAAAAACTGGTCCACAAAAAAAGGGGCCCATTCAAGGAAGGGACCCCAATCGATCAAAATAAGGCCTAACGGATAATTACAAAACAAAATTGAAACCGAAGCCCATAGAGATACATGGAACTTAGCAAGAGACCTATGAAGCACAGACACGTCAAAATAGGGGAGGAATCTCGGACACGTGTCGGACACGGATCGCCCGGACACGCGCCAGACACGTGTCGGACACGCAAATTTGCGTGTCCATTTTTTTTTTTAATTAAGGACACGCTGGGACACGCAGACAGACACGCGAAGGACACGGCTGAAATTTTTTTTCAGAGAATTGAACTTCTGGGCCCAAGTTTAAAGCCCAAAAGTCTGGGCTTTAGTTTAATTTAAAAAAAAGAAAAGAAAAAACAAACCCACCCTATATTTCCTTTCAAAAACAGCAGCCTTCTTCTTCTCATTTGATTTACCTTCCCTCCTACATTGCACTCGCACACTCACCGCTCAGCCATCTTCGCCGGCACCGTCACCGACCGTCTTCGCCACTACCGACATTAGCTTCAGAAGCTGCTGGCAGTTCCAGCTGAAGTTATCCGTTAGCCATTCCATTTTCGAGACACAGCCACCACAACAAGCAAATGTTTTTTTTCTTAAGTTATTCGGTTATTTTCTTTTTTTTTTAAATGCATTTTTTAGGCCGCCCACAACAAGTGTATTTTTTTGTTCCCTAAAACATATATATATATATATATATATATATATATATATATATTTAACCTCGTAACTTAAACTTAAAGCCTTAAAGATTTCAGGCTTTTTAGTGGTGTAATTTTAGTATTTTTATGTTAAATTTATATATATACTAATTTTTTTTTTAAAAAAAACAATGTATCCACCACGTATCTGTATCTTAGTTTTTTAGAAATTGACGTATCGCCGTGTCCTGTCGTGTCCGTGTCCGTGCTTCTTAGCAAGGGACCATACATTTTTAGGGTCTCTCTCCACCCCCCTAGACACTTTATTGTTCCTTTCCACAGAGAGTAGTAAATAATTTAGGCGAATCAAATAACTGAACACTAAAATTACTAAAGACAAACATTATTTAGGAGCATCATTCGCATCAAAAGACGGGGTCGCAGATTGAAATAAAAAAAATGGAACTATGAGAATAAAATGATCAAGCAACTTGTAACGAATTGAAGGAGATCAAGCTTAATAGATAGGCGGGGTCTTGAATTCCAAAACATGATTAATCATTTTCTCTAATTACTAATTACTATGTCTGATCTAATTATAAATCTAGAACCTTCTTAATTACATTGGTTCTCCCGTCAGTTTCTCCTAATTTTAATTAACTCTTATTAACAACCTAAGTGTCCTTAGTGCCATTAATTAAGTTAATTAATTGAGCCCTGGCTCATTATTGATTTCTAAGCCTAACCAACTAATCTCGCTGTCATTACGAGCAGTCAAGACCCGATTGCTGAGAGTTTAGTTACACATTGCCACTATATGCACACAAAATTCCATCATTGACATTCTAAATACAGTAAATGGACAAAAAAGGGGAAAAGGAATTAAATCGATGACGAATCCCTTGCGTACACCCTCGATCCGCCACGATCTAAGCCTCGATTGGAACCCGAACAAGCTCCCTATCCTCCCCAAGAATGCCCAAAAACCCACTGTAAAAATCTTTCTCCAAGCTCTCCTATCAACCTCAAAATGAATACTTGATGCCTTTTCCCGTAGTAGAATCACGTCTTAAATAGACCTCCAGACTGCCTAGCGTCGCGACGCTGGGCCTCGGGTTGCTTGGCGCCCACGCTCATCAGCGTCGAAACGTTGAAGGCCTGCTGGCCTTCGGCTAGACTCCCAGGCGTTGTTTTGGGTTGTTTTTCTTCTACTTCTTGGCTTTAGGCTTCATCAATTTGCGACCCCAAAACTTCTTGTCTTCAATTTATACTTCAAATAAGGGCCCAATTGACACCAATTTCTCCAAGATTGCACCATTTGCTCTTGTGGGAGTAATTAATTTGAAATTAACAGAATTAAGCAATTAAATACCAATTAATTAAGCAATTTAACTTAATTTAAGGAATAATTTGATAGCATTTTTGCATGCTATCACCAGAAGATGAAGTAGACAAGGGATGCAATGACATTCTTGGTCCTTTAGAAAGGGGCAAAGAGGTGTCTTTATGAAGATCATCCCTTGGAATGTTAGAGGGCTAGTCGTGAGGTTGAAGAGAGCGCTCATAAAAGACCTTAGCAAAGCCAATCCCGACATAGTTATTTTGCAAGAACCCAGACTTGCTTAGGTGGACAGAAAGTTGGTGAAATCAGTTTGGAGCTCTAGACATATAGTTTGGAGTTCTAGACATATAGGGTGGTTGGCTCTGGATGCTATTAATTTAACCGAGGGAATCCTTATCATGTGGGAAGAGAGTGTTATAGAGGTTGTGAATTATGTTTTGGGGTATTTCCATATCGATAGAATGCATCCTTCATGGGCAAATAGAAGGTTGGGTGATTGGGGTATATGGCCCTTGTTGTTATTATGAGAGGAAACAGTTTATAAGGAGTTATATGACCTCTATGGGTTGTGCCAAGGCATCTGGTGCGTGGCGGGGGATTTCAACATGGTGAGATGGACAGAAGAGAGGCTTAATGTAACGCCCCAAGCCCAGGATTCGAAATCCGGATTCGGCACCTAAGGCCCCGACATTCCCCTGCGACCTGGCCACGCTACCATACTTGTCTGAAACTGCTTCCAAGAGTGAAGACTATCCCCACAAACCAACACGGGGTCCTTTTAGCATGCTTTGTCCTCACTCACATGCTTCCTAGGAAAATTCTCAGGAGGTCACCCAACATAGAACTTCTCCAAGCCAAGCACGCTTAACTTCAAACCTCTCTCTATAAGCTCATTGCTAAGGTTTTGGTTGAGAGATTAAAGAAGGTTTTGCCGCACACCATTAGTGACTGCCAAGTGGCTTTTGTGCAAGGGAGGCAGATTCTTGATGCTATTCTAGTGGCTTCTGAAGCTGTTGAGGATCATAGGATAAATAAAGGAAAAGGAGTTTTATTGAAGCTTGATTTAGAGAAGGCTTATGACAAAGTCAACTGGGAGTTCCTCGATGCAATCCTTGAGTTGAAGGGTTTCGATAGACGTTGGAGAAGATGGATAAATGGCTGTCTCAAAAGTACCAACTTCTTTGTTATGATTAGGAAGACCTAGAGGGAAAATTATGACCTCTAGAGGTTTGAGGCAATGAGATCCTTTATCTCTGTTTCTCTTTACCATTGTGGGGGGAAGCCATTAGTAGATTGTTTCGATTTTTCCTAGAGAAGAAAATCCTAAGAGGTTGGATGGTTGGCAAAGACAAAATAGTGGTTTCAATATTTCAGTATGCTGATGACACTTTAGTGTTTTGCCCCAACAATACTTTGGATATTGCTAGATGGTGGGATATTCTAAATCTTATTTTGGTCCGATCGGGTCTATTCCTAAATAGAGCAAAAACCTCAATGATTGGGATTAACATAAACCTAATAGAGGTGGTGGTTTGGGCGAATGGTTTTGGTTGTCAAGCTGATTCTTAACAGCCTCCCTTGCCTTCCCTTGGGAGGAAAACACGACTTTTTGGGATCCCTTGATTGAAAAATTCAATGTTAAGCTTGAGGCTTGGAAAATATTCCCTGTTTCTTAGGGAGGGAGGGTTACCCTAGCTCAATCGATCCTTAAAAGCCTCCCTTTGTACTACTTCTCTCTTCTAAAAGCTCCTAAATCAGTTATCAAGTCCATGGAGAAAATCAGCAAGGATTTTATATGGAATGGGGGCAGCTATAAACCAAGGAGCAATCTAATGAAATGGGATTGGACTGCTCTGCGGCTCTGCCAATGAACCATGGTGGATTGAGGGTGGGATCCTTGATGCAAAGAAATATTGTTCTAACCACGAAATAGCTGTGGAGATTTACATAGGAGAAAGATTCTTTGTGGAAAAAAGTGGTTGCTAGCATTTATGGGGTTTCCTCTTTTGGTTGGAAGTCTGGCGAGCTAAATAATAGAAAAGGAAATAGAATTTGGGTAGACATTGCTAAAAACTACCCAACGTTTGATCGGTTTACTAAATTTATAGCCAAATGTGGGAATAATATCAGATTTTGGGAAGTTGCTGGTGTAACAACCATCTCGAGTAAGAAGGATGCTTCAATCTTTGAGTGCTGCGACAGTGACAATCAAGCGTGGAACTTGGGCCTTCGAAGAGGCTTATTTGACGGAGAGATAGCTAGCTGGATGGCTTTGGTGGAGAAGATTAACGACGTGCACTTAGTATCAGAACCGGATAAGATTAGTTGGTAGCTTGAAGGATCCGAAATGTACTTGACTAAATCCATATTCTAGAAACTTGTTAGGACTTCAATTGAAATCAACCCAACGGTTGCCAATCTGATTTGGAAGCATAAAAGCCCTAAGAAGATAAAAGTCTTTTTGTGGTCCGAAGCCCCAACACTGATGACAAGAGTGCAAAAGAAGTTCAAGGAGTGGGCATTATCCCCCTTGGGCTGCAGGTTGTGTTTAAAAGAGGTGGAAAACCTAGACAATATCTTCATCCATTGTGAGTTTTCTTGGAAGGCTGGGAGCTTCATAGAAGGGATGTTGAACATTTCTTTTTGCATTCCCAAGAGGGTGGATGATTGGTTAACAGAGGGATTACATGCTTGAAATCACTAGGAAATCCTAAGTGGTTACTAGTTGTGCGTTTAGGGCGACCTTGTGGATTTTGTGGAAGGAAAGAAATGCTTGAACATTTGAAGAAAAGTCCTATAGCTTTGATTACTTTTGTTATTTTGTACAAAATAGGGCCTCATGGTGGATTACTTTACGCAAGAAGTTTTTTTGTAATTATAGCTTGCTTAATGATTATTAACGATCAGTAGGCTCTTTGGAGATAGTGCTTGGGTAGGGACGATCTCCACCCCTGGTTCCTAGACTGTATTCGCCTCTTTTTTGGAATACAATCCTTTTGATGTTTCTTGTTGGAAAAGAAAATAACTGACATCTATTTTTAGATAAGTATAAATAAGAAACAAATTGGTGATCAAAGGACCTCTTAGGTATTGATTCTAACTACATTACAAATACTTTTTGGAAAAATTCAAAATTCTGATTAAATTTACGGATTAAGAAATATTAGGGAAGGTAATCCAGTCCGTCTTACATTGTGGTGGACTGTATCATAATTGCCTCTGGAATCTAGAAGCTTATGTTCTTGAAGTGGAATTTTTTCTTCAAAATGATGCAATATGCTATTTTCTCCCTTGAGTTTTGTACTCAGTTGAATTGATAGTTCCTTTTATTGTTTTTCAGATGTTAATATTGAGTCACCTCCCTCAATGCATCCATGCAAGAAAATTTGTGATATAACAGGATATGAGGTATGCGACTTTTGGTAGTTTATGACTTAGCACTGCATTCTAAATTAGAACAACAATTAATTACGGATTCCCTTCTTGTCTCTTTTCAAAAAAAAAAAATTACGGGTTCCCTTCTTTATAGCTCATGATTTTTGGAATGGTTCTAGAATCTAATGGATACCAATAAGTGATGTATAGAGTGAGTTGCATGCATTAGCTTGCCTTTTCAGTCCCAACCATATTGATTTCTGTATCTATTTTTCATAGTTTTTTTAAGAAAAACTCTTCTTTTTCTATATTTCATATTAATATTTTTCAGTAATTAACTAATTTAGTAAATTTGGTCTAAATCAGCTTTATTTTTTTCTTTTTTTGCTTGTAGAGGCAAGCAAGATCTCTGGCGGATTAATCGTCATTCCAATCTTTTCAAGAGGCCTTGTGTCTTAGAAGTTAACAATAAGTTTTCTTGTTAGTTATAATAGAAATAAGAACTAGAATAGGTCATCACCCTTAGAATAAAGTTGTTGGTATCTTGAAAATCTTCTTCAAAGCATCACAACAAACCATGCTATTCTAACTACAGGATTTCTAGATTTGGACTTATATTCAGCCTATCAAGTGCTCAAGGTTGGGGGAGTTGAAATCATGTTACATTTACGTTACCTGATTCAGTAAATATTCTTCTTGAAATATATAATTAATATTTGAAACTTTCTTTTTCAAACAAGTTAAAATCCCATTTTAATGCTTTCCTTTGGGCTTATGTGCTCTGGCCGTGTCTTTGCAAGACTTTTCTTTGTTTTCTCCAAAAAAAATTTGTTTGAATTCACTTCAGCAAGTGACGCTGTTATTACTCAGGCACCATACTATGATCCCAGGACTACTCTTCGATATGCAAATGCTGATATCTTCAAGGTCATAAGAGCACTTCCTAATGAGTATGTTCAGAGGTATTTGGCCATGAGAAATGCAGCAGTAATTTTAAGGTAATATCTGGAGTTTTTGAAGATATTTCTTTTTATAAGATCACTTCCTAAAAATTGTTCTCATCTTTAATCATACCATTAACACTGATTGATAGAACATAATCATGACATTCAATTCTTTGGAAATTTGGATGATATGACATGATCTAGTAGCTAGTTGGACGTATTAGTTTTCATTGAGCAAGTGATTTGGTCAAACTAATCTTTTTTTTGGACAAATTATGTTTTTGGTTCATAAATTTTTCAAATCAATCCCTTAAGTTCAATATATGAGTATCATCAGGATGGTTTCGGGATCACACCACCTTATCCAAATTTCAAGAAATGAGTATCATGTTTCCATTTTATTAGTTGGTGTTAACACCAGAAACTAAGTAAAGTTAAGTAGAAATCGAAGTTCAAGGATGGAGCTACAATTACTAAAGAAACCAAACATGTAATTTAACCTTTATTATAGGAGAAAACTGGGACACTAAACATATAAGTTTCAATATGAACTGTATATGAGAAAATTATACCATACATTATATAATCATGAACGAAGAAATTGTGAAAGATATTTTGTATCCAAGTAATTCTAGATGGTTTCACATACAAGTGAGGGTAAAGGATAATATATTTTCCCCCCTTTTGGGATGTGGAATATATGTATGGATAAAAAACTTGTCAGAGTGGTGAGGGTGGATGGCCGACAGACCAGATCAACAAGGCTCAATAAGTCAAAGTCATAATTGAAACTTCTTAACATTCCTTACTAACCAACTACATTTTCCAAAAATTAATAGGTAGAGTTGACCCAGAACATCCTAATCATCTTCTCCAAAATTACTTAGAAGATGCATTTTGTATGATATCTAAGGGATGTAACTCGATCATTGACTGTCATCTTTTTTCATCTATGTGAATCCCAAAGAAGTAGATTCCATTATTTTCATCAAGTCTAGGTAAAGATCAAAGGTTTTAAAATTTGACGGTGAAGTCAATGAGGAACTTTTGCCTGCATAAACTATGAACCCAACACCATACAACAAGTGAAAGTTCTCAAATGTGGATCCCATAAACTGCATAAACATCTTCTCCAAAATTACTTGTATGATATCTAAGAGATTCTTGGATTTAAGCTGAATAAACAATATAACTTGATCATTGACTGCCATCTTTTTTCACATCTATGTGGATCCCAAAGAGGCAGATTCCATTTTTTTTATCAAGTCTAGGTAAAGACCATAGGTATTTAAAATTTGACTGTGAAGTCAATGAGGAGGCTTTTGCCTGCATAAACTATGCTCCCAGCACCATACAACAAGTGAAAGTTCTCAAATGTGGATCCCATAAACTGCATAACCATCTTCTCTGAAATTACTTAGAAGATGCATTTTGTATGATATCTAAGAGATTCTTGGATTTAAGCTGAATAAACAATGTCACTCGATCATTGACTGCCATTTTTTTTTCATCTATGTGGATCCCAAAGAGGCAGGTTCCATATTTTTCATCAAGTCTAGGTAAAGATCAAAGGTATTTAAAATTTGATGAAGTCATTAGGAGCTTTTGCCTGCATAAACTATGCACTCAGCACCATACAACAAGTGAAAGTTCTCAATTTCTCTTAAACGAGTTATTTGGAAAAATAGCTTTAAGAAATTGATATCAAGTGGCATTGTAGTTGTGTTAACAATTGGTATTTCTGCATTTGGCTTAAGAAAGATAAGTTTTTTGTCAAAGATATGAAGAACAAGTTGATTCTCCCTCTCTTTTTTCCATTTGTGTTGGGTTTATAGCGTGATTATTGATATTCTACAACTTGCGGTGCGTATGCATTTCTTCAAACAGGGTTTGTGATGATAGTGGTACTGTTCATTTAGAAAAAAGAAGATTTTTTTTTTCAAATTGGTTTATTGAATGTACTGTGTGGCCACCTTCTGGAGGGAAAAAAGTTCATCTTCCTATGGGTTTCAACAAAAAAGGAGGGGTTGTCTTTTGGGAGATGTTACACGATTTTCTTAAATCACAAGTGAGTTTCAGGTTCATTGGTGGTTGAAAAATTTACTACTCATTCTGGAAGTTATGTGGATGCTGTGATGAAGAATGTGAAAGAGCAGCAAAGTATGAAGACTCCTTTTGTCAAGATCTCAAAGGATTCTTCAAGAAGCTCTGAGATTTTCACTCTTCCTTGTTCATGCTGGGTTGGGTTAGAAAAGATTAGGAATTTGTGCATATGGAATTTGGAAAAATTTTGGTGGTATATCTATATTGTTTGAGCACTACAATTGGAATGAGATCAAGGGATTGTTTTGAAAGTTTTTAGAATTCCGTGGTAAATGGCATCTTTATGGAGATCATTTGATTATTAAAGAATGCGTTTGAGATAAGCATTCTCACTCGAAATTTATCAAAGGATATGAGGGTTGGATTACAATAAAAAACTTACTTCTTCCATATTGGAACAATAGTTCTTTCAAAGCTATTGGAGAACATTTTGGGGGTTTGGTTAGCATCTCCTCCTAAACCCTCGATATGTTGGATTGTAATGAAGCTCAATTTGAATTCAAAAGGAATTTGTGTGGTTTCATTCCAGTAACAATTGATGTTACAACTGATGTTACAGACAGAAAGTATGAGAACTTTTCTCTTCAATTTGGATCCACCCAACATCATCCACGTCGATTTATTTTTAAACGATTTTTCAAATCCCATGGACCTTATTCCTTTAAATCAAGTCATGAAAGATGAAGGGAAAATTTCCCAAAGATGAAGGTGTGCATGATCTGGTTGAGAAGGACTTTTCAGTTCCAACAAAGGATGCATTAATTGACCACCATCTGTGTAACAGCCCGTATTTTTCAATACAGTCAAACTTTCAATTATTGCGGAAACGATTTAACAAAACGGAAAACACAACCTATTATTTAGAAAACAAGGCTTACAACCAAAGCCAAGTCCAACATTCAAAAACAAATAAAAACCTAACAACTAAGCAATATCGAAAACAACAAAACCTACAGAAGCCTACTAAAATCCTACTGGTCACAAGTCCTCATCGATCATGCCAGAACGCTAGCCTAATCGCTGTCAGAACTATCACTTTCTCCATCATCTGAAAACATTTTAAAAACACAAAAATGAGTACAAAAATACTCAATAAGCAACTTCCACATCAAGTTCACAATTCATTTTCGTTCAAAACAAAACATAAGATTTCAGGAAATAAAACATTTCAATATTCGAAACAAAATCATTCTTTCAGTCAAACAAACTTTCAGTCAAACGATACTTTCAGAACATATTGGGAAAGATGCATCAATGGAGTAGTCCAGAACAGAAATGGTTACCCGTCGGTAACACCAATCAAACATACATACATAATTGTCGGTTAAAACCGACCAGAACATATCAAATCAAATACTTAAGTGTGAGGCCATGTGAGTGAAACACACACATGAATCTACATTCCGAAGGAACGTCAAACCACATAAGTGTCTTCCCACAAATAAGTTTCAGAACAATTCATACAAATACTTAAGTGTGAGGCAATGTGAGTGAAACACACACATGAATCTACATTCCAAAGGAACGTCAAACCACATAAGTGCCTTCTCACAAATAAGTTTCATTCAGAACATATAACCGTCAATTCCAATATGGCTACTACAAAGCATACAATCCCCAAAACAAAATTTGACATATCCGGATAGCACTATCGATTCAATTCAAAACATACTTTTCAAAACATACAAAACAGTAAACATGCTTTCATTTAACAAAACAATTGAAACATAATCAATTTCGATCAAATCACTTTCAATTTAAAACAAACAATTTTAACCAAAATTTCTATTTTGGAAGGGATGTGGAAATTACTTACCTCGATCAGAACCTACAAATCTTACGCCCAAAGCAAATCAAAATTCGGTTCCTTGAATCCAACAATATCCTAAACATATCCAATACTTCTCTAATTAGAAACCAACGAATCCATCTTAAAGGTCTAACGACCAATCCAAATGGCAATCAATCTTAACCTCCAAATTTTCTCACTTAAAACAAATTCTTTTCATAAAAAGTTGGAAAAATAGGCTTAATGGGCGCCAAAAACAACATTGAAATTCTGGAAAATTTCCCTTAAAAATCCAACTTTTCATACCAAAAATCAATAAAACAAATACCTTTCAAAACCATTTAAAATACAAAACAAGATTTCAATTCTCCAATCTTTAAACCCTTCAAAACTATCTTAAAATTGGGACAAATAACCCAGAAAATTTTCTGCAAACAAAATAAAGATTTTCCAAGCTTTTCACACTAAAACAAATCAATTTTGGCTACTTTAAAATACAAAACCAGATCTGAAAAACCCAATAAAACTGGTGTAAAAACAGTAAAAACGATTCCTTTTCATGACGAAATCAAAACCATAAATCATTCTTCAATTTAGCAATCATATGACAAACTTTTTGAACAAAAAGAATCCAATTTAAACACAAAAACAGTCCCAAAATCAAATAAATCAAGGCTGGAAATTCTGGAAAAATTGCTTTTTCCTCAAATCTTGAATTTAAACCAAAAGTCCTAAAAGGAAAAACTTTGATAAAAAATTTAGGCCAAAACAAAAACCTAAAACTTTTTAGGGCAAAAGGTTTGAAAACCAATTTCATCCCAAATAGGGCAAATAAAACTTCATACTAAAACTTTTCAACAAGAAAAGAAGACAAAAGAAAAAAAACATAGGAGGGAAGAAAAACTTACTACTTTTTCTCTGGGAAAGAGTGCAGAATGCGTTCTTCTTCTCTCTTTTTTGATTCAGAGCGTAAAAAATTAAAGAAAAGGTCTTTTAAATAGAACCCTAATTAAAACCCTAAAAGAATATTTCCTTTTTTAAAAAGGAAAAAGGGTAAATCAAATTTATCTCCTAATTAAAAAAAGAAATAAATTTAAATTAAAGATTTTCTTGAAAATCATTAAAAATAAATTAAAATAAATCTTTTATTTTATTTTATTTTTATTTTTATTTTTTATAAACGGCTGTTACAATCTGTTTTGACCACTAGCTGTCTGAGACATTAATTGCTCCCAGGATTGTTCAACAATCGTCCTTTTAAATTCTTCTTAAGGGAATTTGAATACTTTCCCAACCAATGAACCATTAATTAATCCTCCCAACTAACTGAATGAGACATTCAATGCTTTTTTGGATAATGAACCGTTGCATTCAGTCATCCAAGAAACTCCGATTTTCACCAAGGATTTAAACAACATTGATTTGCTCGATAGTTTGCATTTATTGCAACAACCTCGTGATAAAGCCTTGGAAACTCAAGGGACGTCTATTGAAGAGTCACTAGCTTTGAATATTCTCATCAATTTTCAAGAGGTATCGTTTATTCTCGAGACATTTGTTCAAGGTTCCTCAATATCATAAAATTGTTCAAGTCGGGAAAATTTCTAGTACTACGGTAGTACCTACTCCCTCCATTCAGCATTTGACATGTCATTTAATGAGCATTTAATGATATAATATTTTATTCTATGGGTCCCACATCATTCTTAAATACTCCTTACATGGCAAACAATGAATTGGGGTAGTATGAAAAATTTTCCATACTACCGTAGTACTAGAAATTTTTCAGTTCAAATCCTTTAATGAAACTTATCCCTTTCATTATTCTTGGAAAAAAGGATTAAACGTTTGTTGTCACCCTATTCCAAAAAATTCAAACTTTGATCCAAAGACTATAATGGTAGATACAATGCATGAACCTCAACATTTATTACAATATTCTTCTCATGAAGTGACACCATTAATGCCTACGGGATTTGTTTTGGCCAAAGTACCCTCGATTATTAAGGATTTTGATGCCAACCAGGAAGAATCATTATTTCCCACATCATTCTTAAATACTCCTTACATGGCAAACAATGAATGGAGGTGGTATGGAAAATTTTCCATACTACCGTAGTACTAGAAATTTTCCAGTTCAAGTCCTTTAATGAAACTTATCCCTTTCATTATTCTTGGAAAAAAGGATTAAATGTTTCTTGTCACCCTATTCCAAAAAATTCAAACTTTGATCCAAAGACTATAATTGTAGATACAATGCATGAACTTCAACATTTATTACAATATTCTTCTCATGAAGTGACACCATTAATGCCTATGGGATTTGTTTTGGCCAAAGTACCCTCGATTATTAAGGATTTTGATGCCAACCAGGAAGAATCATTATTTCCAAAGGAAATTAACAACTTGCCCGCCTTGAATCCAGATTCCTCAAGTTCTCCTTTTTCGAAGAAGGCATTGAAGGGTTTAAAGGAGGCCTTTCCCTTCCATTATTCTTGGAAAAAAGAAAAATCGGTTACATTTCATTCTATTACTGAGAATTCCAAATATAATCCTGACACAATTGAAGAATCATGTTCTCGGCTTTTGGTTCCCTCCATGCAACAGTTTATATTTTCAACATTCATTGATAAGCAATGTTTCAGGGGCTTCATCTTCTAGTCTTTTCACGCAATCCGTTAACATTCGAAGCCTCCTTTGACGAAAGGGGTTTTGGTCCCTCCTAATTTCCAAGCTGACAAATCATTATCTTCCTCTTCACATACTATTGAATTCGATGAAGAATAAAAAATTAGTGTGATTAGTGTTGAATCAGAATCTCAAAATTTGAATAATGCGAATTAGTTGAAGAGGATTCTTTGGCTACTACTTTTGAATTGATTTTTCAGGATAATGAAGTTGTTTCATCAAATCAGTTGATTATTGGAAAGGTGTGACATTCCGTTGAAAGGAATCAGTCATTTGTTACCTCCAATAAGTAATAATAAGTAAAAACATTCTGTTTTTAGATTAAAAGGTGTTCCATGAAGATTATTTCTTGGAACACTAGAGGCCTAGGGGATTGTTCAGAGGGTGGCTTTGAAGAAATTTTTACAACATTATTGCCTTGATTTAGTGTTAATTCAGGAAACTAAGATGGTTTCATTTAATCAGCAATGGATCAAATCTATTTGGAGCTCTAGAAGTGTTAGTGGGTTAATGTGAAATCTCGGTAAAGGTTTGGAGGATTGTTAATTATGTTGGATGAGAGCGAACTGAAAATTCTGAAATTTCTTCAAGGTGGTTATACGTCATCGATAAAAGTATCCTTCACATGGTCAAGTCTAGAAGGCGATGATCTTCAATCCTTGTTGGACAGATTTGGTCTCCAAAAGAATGAGATTCGTTATTTGATAATACAAGGGCTTCAAAAACAGAAATTTGGAATCTGTTATTAAAGATTGGTATGTTTATTATGAATCAAAGAGGAAAAGAAAGGAGAAGTCTTTGCTTACAGAGATTTCTTTGCTTGATAATAAATCTGAGTTGGGTCCTCTTTCTGGGCAAGTGTTTGCTGCCCGGTCTCTAGTCAAAGGTGACCTACTTGATCTTTTCTTAAAGGAAGAAAGGAATTTGATACAGAATTGTAAGCTTAATCCATTGGGGATGAAAATACCAGCTTTTTTCATCGTTTTTTGGCTGCAAGGAAAAGGAAGTTATTGATCTTTGCATTATGCTCACCTGAAGGAGTGTCCCTATTGTCATATCGAGATATTGAAGCTGAAATTTTATTGTTTTCCACGTCATTGTACAGTGAACTGCTGGCATCTCAAAGCGGATTTCTTAGGACTTTTGATTTAAAAAAAATGATATAAACGAGGGAAGGTAGTAGCTAATTTCTCACCATTGAGCCCTAGATCATGCCAAAAGATTCTATGCAGCCTGGTTTTGACCCAGAAACTTCTAGCTCCATTATCAGAAATTTGGTTGGATCATATTCCATGGTTCTTCCGAAGCAAGTCTTTTTTATGGCTCAATCGGTTTGAATCAACTAGTCTAAAGGCCTCTTTTGGTGTTCTCTCAAAGCTTTTTGTTGCCTTCTCTTCTTAGGATTTTTGTCTTCTATGTAATCTATTTTGTTTGGACTTATGCTTTTTATTGTCTCTCTTCAAGTGGATTTTTTATCATTTGGACATTAGTCTGTTTTCAATTCAATGAAAAGTTTTGCATCTTTTTTTAAGAAAAAGTGGCTATTGGTCTGAAAACCCTATGTGGTACTATAGCTGATGTGTTTGATATTCAATCAATGATCTATGCTGTGTTCTTTGTTTCTTTCTTTGATTTGTTTCATAAGTAGAAAATATGTCAGGTATGATGTACCACCCTTAAAGGCATATTTAGTGCTATAAAGGGTTGGTTTTGAGCTCATGCTCCTTGCTATTACTTAAAATCATGTGTTTGTTTACTTGTTTGTACGGGCATAATAGAGAAAAACTATATGCATAATAGTTCTATATTTTCGTGTAAGTACTTCAATTTGATGTATCTAACTCTTTACAGGTGAAAATATACGTCGTTTCTATTGTCGATTTGCTTGGCGTCTTTTTTGTTCTTGATATGAACCGAAAGCACAAAGCTTTATTCAACTTTCTATGTATATAATCGTTTTGGCAATTTATGTTTGCCTTGGGAACATTATTAGCTGAACACATCCCTGAGGGGGTTGCAGTTGAAGAAAATTAAAGCCTTAAAACTAATTTTTTTTTTTTTTTTTAAGAAACATTTCATACACAGTTACATATGGAGATACATTTGCATTGGGAAGTATTTCCCATTGATAATAACCATGGTGGAAATTGTGATAACCACGATATTGAGCTTCTATAAGCTAATGCTCTTTTAGCCAAAGCGTCGACATGAGAATTTCTATTCCTAGGAATAAATTTGCATGTAAAAGTCGCGAAAGACTTCACAAATTCTATATTTGTACTATCCAATGGTAAACATCGGAGTTCTTGTTCTCCTGTGATCATGTGCACTGCTACTAACGAGTCTGATGCAAGAATGATATCTCCAACCTCAAATCTCTGCACTAGTTGAAGCCTGCACCTCTACAGCCAACGGATGGAATACGATATCAACGAATTTTGACATAGCTCCCAGCACATTTCCATTCTCTGCTGTCAGCAAGACCCCAAAGTCCGATCCAACACCGTCAGGCCTCAATGCTGCATTTGTCCAGACCATAATTGTAGAGCACCTATTTGAGTCAATACCGTGCGTGATTAGTGGATTCTATTGAGTCTCATTAGCATTTGCTTCAATTGGATCCAATACCCGTCAGCCCGATTTGTAGTGATGCCCAGTTCCAGAATCTTCATGGTGTAAGGCTCGCGCCTCATGCATTCGAAATTCTTGCCAGTAATTTATGATCCAGTAACATCGAGCCCTCCAATCGGGAATTATCTTGCCATTCTTTATGCTATTCCTGTCAGTCCAGTTTGCCCAAAAAGCTAGGCAAGCCTTTTCAAACTCATCATTTCTCAAATGTTTGGCCAGAAACATTACCTGATCTTGAAAGTTGTTGTGAGCTATGAGATGATCCATTCTTTAAAAAATTGTGCTGCAAATTCGCTTGGCTCATTTGCACCCACAAAGTGCATGATCCACAGGCTCATGATTTAAAAAGCATAGTCTACAACTTGAATTCATATCAACACCTCTACTCCAAAGGCAACAATTCGTAGGCAAATAATCATGGAAAGCTCGCCAAATAAATAATTTAACTATGGATGGAATTCTTAAATTCCACAATGTGGTCCACCACTCCTTTTGGAAATTAGAGCTTGACAAGGTCTGTCCCATCTTCTGCATAATAGCTAATTTGTATCCACTCCTAATAGAATACTTACCTTTCCTCTCATAATGCTAGAGCCACCTATCCTCGTCATTATTCGAACTAATCGGGATGGTACTTATCATCTGTGCATCTTCAACGTGTACATACCGATGTAATTTGGGAATATCCCAATTGCCTGACGGCAACCTTAAAACTAATTTGGTGTTCTCTACCACCTCTCATATTTATTTGATTTGTTTTGGTTAATAAGTTTTGATGGTGCTGCCTATTTGTTTCTTGAACTGAACAAATTTTAATCACCCCCTTAAATTTGGAAAATCAAGTTAATATAAAAAGAGGAGTTAAAAGCACATTCAAGCAGGGTTTCTTTTAACATTCACAAGGTTTTTCAAAATAACAAAAAGAGGAGTTAAAAGCACATTCAAGCATGGATCTTTAGTAGATTTTCTTTTCATTTCACCTCATCTCTTAAAAGAATATTCAAGCATAGATTTCTTTTTTATTAGAAAACTAAAACTATCGGAGTGACAACACATTTATAAAAACCATAAATCAATTTAAGTTTTCAAAGTACTCAAGAGATTAGCCAATCACATGCTTTAAGCAAAAAATTTTAAAATTGTTCAAATTTCACCATTTATTCTAAAATACATTCTTCAAAAATTGAACAAGTCCTTGGCTAACTTTATCCTAACTTGCAACCATTGAATTGAAACTTTAAAGTTCAAAAGATAACATCGAAGTCTATCCTCCCAAACTTACAAACGGAGAAAAGAAACTTCCCTGACATGGAAAGGCTATGAAGCTCTCAAGCAACAAAATTGATCACCTGAGACAACAAAATTGGATCAAGGGAGTAAGGATTTTATTCAAAACAAAAGAAACAACTACCTCCCAAGAAGCGCTTGTTTAATGTCTTTAACTAGATGGACTCAACCTGTTGGGTTTTATGTCCTAAAACTTATAGTTTGTAATCTTTTTGCAATAAAAATGTTATTCAGTGAATTGTTTGTTTATATAACCTAAATCCAATAGATAAACATCCTTGGTTATAACATGAAATACTTGAACTATATTATGAATATGGATAGTGATCAAGTTCTAGTATATAACCTAAATGGTCTATAGTATAGGGATAAGACTGGGTATCTTCTCCTGGTGACACTATAGATGCAGCCTACTTTGCAAACAAGGCAAACGATGTGATCCTGGATCGTTCATGTAGAGACATGTGAGTGAGGCCATCTTGTGTAAATGAGTTTGCACAAGATCAGACCAAGAAATAAGTCACTTTTTCTTTATAACGTCGTTTACTGATAAGACTGACTATTTCATACGATGACCTAGGTAACTCGATCTTAATCCTAAGCTAACTATGAACTCCTATTTGTTCAGGATTATCCTTTGATCTGCATGGGTGAGAGTGGCCAAACATCGCCGACTCAATAGGCTTACCATTTTGGGGATAAGATTGGATAGATAGCTAGGGACATAGTATTGTAAGAAGGAATTCACTCCTACCCGAATTAGGGATAACAGCAAGGTTGTTTCCTTAAGTGTTGACTTCGAGGCTTGAACAAAGGGCCCCACACTCTCATTGGTGGCCCGAGAGGGACTCTGTTTAGTGGTTTCATAAACAAATTGTTCATTAGCGGATCAGTGGACTTAAAGAATCAAGAAGTGTTATAGGGGTAAAACGAATTTTTTAACCTAGCTATAGTTACGAACGACCTGTGAATGGTTGACTTACTAATCATGGTTATGTTGAGTGGACAAAAATAAATCTACAGTGAGGGGAGTGCAACTACTAGGCTATAGTGGAATGATCCGGTAGTTAACGAATGTTGGTTAACTGGGTTAAAAGAGTTTGACCGGTTAAACCTCGAATCATTGAAGCCCATGATCTGTAGGTCCATTAAGTCCCCTTGCTAGCTTAAGGAATAAACTTTGGAACAATATGATGGAAAGAATTAGAATTGTTCAAATTCAGTTTAGGGACAATAACGGTCGTATTGGATATTACTGATACGTTGGTTTTTGGTTAAACCTAATTTTGAGAGATAGACATATTTAAATATGATTTAAATATCGGGCACGTGAATAGAGATTCATGGTTGAGAAATTTCATTTAAAAAATGATTGGGATTGGTTGCAAAATATTAATTTAATATTAGATATTAAATTAATATATAATAATATAATTGATTAATTAATTAATAATTATTTTAAATTAATTTTAAATTAATTTAAAATTGAAATTCAAAATAAAAAATGAACTTCAGATTATTAATTAAAATTAATTAACTAAAATTGATTTTCTTTTGAATTATGAAATTAAAAAAGAAAAGCAATTTTAGGAGGTGGAGTGCATGGTGACTAAACCCATGCACTCCTCATTTAGCCACCAAATCTCACTCTAATTGAGATTGTCTTGTTGTCTAATTGTGGGGCTTCAAGAGTGCTTGAACTCCTCTTTAAATAGGGGAGGAATTGCTGAAGAAAGGCATAAGATTTCCATGGTGTTATGCTGCCAAAATTCTCTCTCAAAGTCATAAGCTCAAAACCTCTCAAAGCTTGAAACCCAAGCACCTTCCCTTCCAATTCCCATCACTAGAGGATCCCACAATCCGTTTCAAAGGTTTGAGAATAGCAAGGAAGATCTTGTGGTAATTCGTGATCAGTTGGTGAGGAAAAACAACACAACAATCCGTCCAGTTTTGAGCTACAAGAGGTTGGTACTCAAAAACTCTGTTTTAGTAGCTTTGGACAACATGCTTTGTATGATCAAATTAATGTTATTATGTGCCTAAGATCCAAAATTGCTTCTGCATGTTAGATATTAACACCTTCACAACCTATCAAGGAGGCTTAAATATAAACAATTCTCCATCGAGCCCATACTGAGCACCCTCCAAAGAATCAATTGAGTTTGAAATAACATCTATACGGAAATCTAACAAGGCATGAAAAAAATAACTTCCTGGGGTGTTCATCAACCAAAATTGCATTCAAAAGGTTTTCTATAATAAATCCATCATAGTAAAAAAATTCCTCTAAACTCCTATTAGCAAAACAATTATTCACAAAATGGTTTAACATCACGACGTCTAGAGGCCTCTCTACCTGACTTGGCTTTTCAAAAATTACAAGCATCTCGTTAGGTGTACTATGATGTACATCACTATCTACAAAGAGGCCTACTCTCTAATCCATATGCATGATGCTACCATTAATCATTTTAAAAAATTCATCGTATCCTTGTAACGAAGTTAGATTTGAGCCATCAAGCATATACTCATTATTATCATCCAATAGATATTCAGACTGATTTATTGAAACATCAGGAGAATCAGACAAGTCTTCCATCTCAAACTCTAACTCATCACTAATAGTAGGTTGAATAACATGATTGACCCAAAAGCACGTTTGCATACTATAGGTTGGGTGATGGATCTATCTGCGAGTTGTAGAGTAGGTTTTAGGCCAACAAGTCCTAGTTTTCTGAAAATTTAATAGGGCATCAAATTAATACTAGCACCTAAGTCGCAAAGTGCCCTATAAAAAAATACTTCTTCTATAGTGCAAAGAACAATAAAACTCCTTGGATCTTTCTTTTTCAATGACATTTTTCTCTGGATCATAGTGCTACTACTCTTTGATAGTCTCAATACTTCTTTCTTGAACTTCTTCTTTTTAGCTAACATTTCCTTCATGAATTTTCCATAATTTGGCATGTTAGCTAGAGGATCTGCAAGAGGAATGTTCACAGTAGTGGGTCAATCTGAGAATCGCTCGGAGAATTCTCTATCGTGGTTAGGGTTTAAGGGTCTTGTGCGAGACCAATTTGGTCGATGTTTTCTCGACGCAGATGTTGATCTAGAAGCGGAGTTCGTCTTGCTCGTTCAAGGGACCATGACAGTGCTACAGTATGTTAGAAGGTTCGAGGAGTTGTCTTGTCGTGTCCCTGAGTTGGTCACCACCGAGGCAAACAGGATGAACCGGTTCATCAATGGTTTGCGTTCTGAGATTAGAGGGTTGGTCAAGCTAGGACGACCAGCCATTTTCGCAGCGGCTCTTGCAAGCGCTCGAATGCTGGATAATAACATCCCTAGGGCGGAGCAGTCCCAGGAGGTGGGCACGTCGTCTGGTGTTAAGAGGAAGCATGAAGAGTTAGTGCCTGCACCAAGTCAAAAGGTTAGAAGGTCTCTGCCAGGGACCAGTGAGTGCATTGTGGAGAAAGTCCAGCAAGAGGAGTTCTTGCCCTGGGTCACCAATGAAGTCCGGCTTAAAAGCATGTTGCTTTTTCGTGGTTGTGTAAACCTGTTGGATGCGTGTGATAAGCATGTTGATTGTATTGGTTGTTGTTTGTGGCTTGGTATGTGTGAGCTGCTTACCAGTACCATGGTTGTACTGATACCCCCTTCCTCATCTTCTCCCCAACATTTTAGATGTTGCAGGTTTGGATGATGAGTTGGACCTTGGTGAGGAAGAGGAGAGCTTCGAGGAGGAACCCTAGGGAGTTTGAGTGTTCTTTCCTTTGTATTGATGAAATAGGCTAGAGTTGGATATTGGTTTATTTCGGTTTTGGTTAGGCTTGTTAGTTTAGTGGATAACCATTATTTCTGTGATGGTGAGTTTTGGTTGAGTTGCTTATATTATGAACTTAAGGTTTAGTTCTGTTGTTATCTCATTTAATGAATAAAAGCTGAATAAGTAACGTGTTCTATTGCATGATTGGTTTAATGCATGTTGCTACAAGGCCTGACTGGTATAGTGAAATAGGTTGTGAATCTGAATTGTAGTTTGTTAGAGTTGGGTTGGTTGTTTAGAAGTGTTTTTGTTGCTTATCAGGTGTTGTAAAATTTTGGTTCAGGCCATTTTACGTCGTTTTGCTATCAAAATTTTCGATACATTCAATTTAAAGTGGTTCAGTTCCATGGTTAATGGTTTAAGGGTTGTAGTAGCGTCTCTAGGCTAGAGGTTGGAAACACTGGGGCGTTACAGTTGGTATCCGAGCTCTTCATCGATGACCCAGGGCAAGAACTCCTCTTGCTGGACTTTCTCCACAATGCACTCACTGGTCCCTGGCAGAGACCTTCTGACCTTCTGACTTGGTGCAGGCACTAACTCTTCATGCTTCCTCTTGGTACTAGACGACGTGCCCACCTCCTGGGACTGCTCCGCACTAGGGATGTCATTATCCAACATTGGAGCGCTTGCAAGAGCCGCTGCGAAAGTGGCTGGTCGTCCTAGCATGACCAACCCTCTAATCTCAGAACGCAAACCATTGATGAACCAATTGGTCCTGCTTGCCTCGATGGCGACCAACTCAGGGACTCGACAAGAAAATTCCTCAAACCTTCTAACATACTGCGCCACGGTCATGGTCCCTTGCACGAGCGAGACGAACTCCGCTTCTAGATCCACATCAGCGTCGAGGAAACGTTGGCCAAATTAGTCTCGCACAAGACCCTTAAACCTTGACCACGATAGAGAATTCTTCGGGCGATTCTCAGATTTACCCACTACGTTCCACCAGGTGAGAGCATGGCCTCTGAGCATAGAGGCGGCTCCTTGGACACACTGTTGGGCGTCAGCTCCAAGATATTGAAGCATGGCTTCCAACTCTTAAGTCCATTCTTCTACCGCTTGTGAACTTTCAGGATGACCATCGAACGAAGGAGGCTTAGCCTTCATGAAGCTCCGGAAAAATTGCGCATCTTTGCCATGAGCAGGGGCTTGATTTGCACCGGCGTGCTGCAAGTTATTATGGACTGCATTGCTAAGCATAACTTGCAATGCCTCCGCTGTCAGCACCACTTGAGGCACTAGAGGAGGAATAGGGGGATTCGCCTCGGGATGCGAATTGACTTCAGGAACGTCTGGAGGGCCAGAACGTCCACTTCCTTGACTTCACTAGAACTCATCACTGAGAAGGGAAACGAAGAACTCGCTTAAGGAACTCTCCTAAAAAACTAGAATAGGAGGGACTAACCTCAAACTTAAAGCAACAACCTAGATCTGAAGGCACGCAGCATGCATAAAGAAAACACGCAAGCTATCTAGGAACTAAGGCAACATCCTAATCCTACTACCAAACAACAGGCATGTAAACAAAACAAGCTATCTAGCCACCAAAAGGGAACATCCTGGGCCTAGCTTCTAGCAAATGAAGCAACCAACGAAAACCATCATGCTTGAACAAGACATAAGGCAAATAACAAGCAAGATAATATAAGGTAAGCAAATAACTCTGTAGGATTGGAATTCCCAATTCCGTTACAGCGGAAGCAATTGGACCGTTCGTAAATTAATTTTGTTCTACAAAATACCAATACATTGGCAAAAGGTTAAGCGGTGAAAAACATACCTCCGTTGACGACTCTGAATACTTCAAGAATGATTATTGATTGCTCTGCAACAACGAAGAACACCACCATTTGATCTTTCCCGCTATAACTCTGAGATTAGGAACGTAGTTGTGGGACTGTCTAATCTTGATTGGGAAAAACTCTAGAGAGAAAATTCTCCCTAGAGTTCTTGAGTTGAGAGAATATGAGAGGGCCTTATGGTGGCCATATGTTGTAGCACATAAACCCTAGGGTTAGTGTTCTATTTATAGGAGAAAGACCATGAATAAAATATTAATTTAAAATCAATTATTTCCATAATTGATTTAATCTTTTCCATAATTAATCAATTCCATAATTGATTAATCTTTTCCATAAATGATTGATCACTTCCATAAGTGATTAAATCATTTCCATAAATGATTAATTATTTCCATAAGTAATTAATCATTTTCATAATTGATTAATTTCCAATTAATTAATTCTTTAAATTAATTAATCACCAATTAAATATCATATATTTAATTTCAGACCTTCTATTAGTTAATTAATTAATTACCCAATTAAATATCATATATTTAATTTCAGGCATTCAATTAATTAATTCTATAATATGAATCAAATTCATATTAAAATTGGAACTCCTTCCAATTCTCTTATATCCTATAAATTTAATATGAATCAAATTCATATTGATATTTGAACTTCTTCAAATATTTATTTCTCTCATAATAATAAAGTTTAATTTCAAATTAGACTTTACATTTTAATGTATCATTATACATTATATTAATTTGTATCCCATACAATTAACTTAATTTCCAATATGAATTTGAACTATTCAAATTCTCTCAAGATATAATTGTTCCTAATTACTCTTTACGAGCTAGTAGGGGGACCTAATGGACCTACAGATCAGAAGCTCCAATGATATAAGGTTAACCGATTAAACCCATTAATCAGGTTAACCAATATTAATTAACTGTGGGTCATTCCACTAAAGACCCACAACTGAACTCTTCTCACTGTAGAACATTTCTGTGTCCACGGATATAGACCTATACCGGTAAGTCAATCCTTCACAAGTGTTCGTAACTACAGTTGGGTCAAATTACCGTTTTACCCCTGTGTTACATCTGTCTCCTTAAGTACCAGCGCTCCTCTAATGAACAACCTGTTTATGGTCCAACCATTAAACAGAAAGTTCCTCTCGGGCCAGTGAGAGGACGGGATCCCTTTGTTCAAGTCCCGGAGTCACCACTTAAGGGAACACTCATCTACTTCTCCTAGAAGTGGGAAGGAGTGAATTCCTTCTTGTGTTGTCATGTCCCCAGCCTCCCACTCGGTCTTGTCCCAAAAAAGGAAGGCATATTGAGTCGGCGTATTGGCCACTCTCACCCATGCTAATCAAAGGACAATCCCTCATGAGAAGGAGTTCATGACACACTTAGGATTAAGACTGAGTTACCTAGGTCATCGTATTGAAACAGTAACCTAACTAGTTAATGGTGTTACATCTAGTGGTTTACTATTTCGTGGTCCGGTCTTATGCAAACTCATTGCATAGTATACCCCCGCTCGCATGTCTACCACATGGACGCTTTGGATCAATACGTCTGTATCAAATACAAAGCGGGCCGTATCACATAGTGTTACCAGGATAAGGTACCCAACCTTATCCTTGTACTATAGACCTTTTAGGTTGTTACTTGAACACCGATCCCCGTATGTCCCCACATACTAGTTCAAGTCACAAGTAAACAACCTTGGATCTTAGTTTATTGGATTTGGGTCAAATTGTGCAATATTTAACAATAACACTTTATTGTAGAAACTCAATAACACTTTATTGAAACAAGTATACAATTTGTTTACATTCACTATCTACGAGTTTTAGGGCATAAAACCCAACAAACTCAACATAAAATCATATATCAATAAGCAAACAAATCAATAACGATGCTTCCATACCTGGTGATGGAGAGGAGAACGAGGAAAACCTCTAACACAGACAACTCAACAACCTAGGCTACCTAGGTCAGTCTACAGGAACGACATCGCTCTGATACCAACTGTAACGCCCCAGGTTTTCCAACCTCTAGCCTAGAGACGCTACTACAACCTTTAAACCATTAATCACGGAACTGAACCACTTTAAACTGAATGTACCAAAAATTTCGGCAGCATAACAACGTAAAATGACCTGAACCAAAATTTTATAACACCTGATAAGCAACAAAAACACTTCTAAGCAACCAACCCAACTCCACCAAACTACAATTCAGATTCACAACCTACTTCACTATACGAGTCAGGCCTCGTAGCAACATGCATTAAACCGATCATGGAATAGAACACGTTATATATTCAACTTTTATTGAACACCAACAACTCATCCCAAAAGAATAATAGTTAAACAACTTTATTCCTTAAATGAGAAAACAATAAAACTAAACCTTAAAGTTCATAAACATAAATAACTCATCCAAGTCTCACCATAACAGATTAACGATTAACAAAACTAAGTTAGCCTACTTAAGTGTAGCAAAATCAAACTAAACCAACTATATCAACTCTAGCCTATTCCATCACAACAAAGGAAAGAAAGCCCAAACGCCCTAGGGTTCCTCCTCGAAGTTCTCATCTTCCTCACCAAGGTCCAGCTCGTCATCCAAACCTGCAACATCTAAAATGTTGGGGGGAAGATGGGGAAAGGGGTATCAGTACAACCGTGGTACTGGTAAGCAGCTCACACTTACCAAGCCACAAACAACAACCAATACAATCAACATGTTTAGCACACGCACCCAACAGGTTTACACAACCACGAACAAGCAACATGCTTTTAAGCTATAAACTAACCACATGCTTAAAAACATTACACAGCTATGCTCACAAGCATCAATTAACCATCATGCAAATGCATCACACGCTATGCAACGCACGCATTAGACTCCACATGATTTCCTTGTCATGCTCCGCAACTACATGATTTCCGCGTCATACTCTGCATACATGATTTCTGCGTCATGCTCCACTAATACATGATTTCAGCGTCATGCTCCGCAATACATGATTTCCGCGTCATGCTCTGCTAATACATGATTTCCGCGTCATGCTCCGCACCTACCCCACATGAATTCCGCGCCATGTGTTGCGTCACTCTTACGTGATTTTCTCGTCACGCTCTGCACTCACACCCACGTGATTTCTGCGCCACGTTCCGCTACACATGAATTACGCGCCATGTGGTGTGTCTCACACCCGACTCATACTACACATCCCCATGCAACATGCTAACCAGACTCATCATGCTTAACTCAACATTCACCATGCTTAACACAAACATTCATCATGTTTAAACACCTTAAGCATACACATCTCAAGCAACACAATAAATACGATTCATGCTTAACACAACCATTTTAGCGTTTACAACATAACAGTTTATACATAGCAATTCATACTTAGCACAAATATAAGAGAAGCAGATAAACACCGAACATGCTACAGACAGTCAAACATAGCTTAGTAAGTAGAAACTATTTACTTATAGCGCTTCCACACAACCTCAACAAGCCTAAAGCAGCCAAGATAAGCTCCTAAATCACAAAGGTAGCTAAAAGGGTTAGAACTAACCTAAAGATCTTAAGATATGCTTAAAAAAAGCCAAATTCCACTTACTAGGCCTATTTCCTTGTTAGACAGCCTTCAAACATTCCCCAAAATGAAAACCCAAAAGCTTTAGACCATGGGTAACCATGTCTAAGGCACTACAGGCCATGGGTATATGCTGAACGACCATTACTAAGGCTTTTCAGCCGCTGGACAACAAGTGATTTAGGCACATGAATGACATTCTAAGAGTTCCTAAAGCTTAGGCAATGCAACTAAGGCCTAGATAATTGATGGAAACCTATTTAGCATGCTTTTTAAACTATGGACAACAAGCATAAACTCATTTTCCATGATTTAGGAACCTATAACGGTCGGGTAAAACTATTTAGGCAATGAGACTTTATGGGCATAGACATAATACATGCTTTTAACCAAAATAGCAATGATGACCCATTTAAATGCATATTCTAGGACCTATAAAGATTAGGTAACCTTAAGAGTCTAAATAACTAATGGGTAACGATTAAACATGCTCCTAAAGGCTAGATCATCTAATGGCAACACAACTTTAAAGCTATAGAACAAGAACAACAAGGAAACTCACCCAAACGGATCCGCTTTCACGCTAGACGGGTTATTCTAACCTCGAACAGTGTGTTAGAACACTCCTTGGGCAGTGGGTGACCACGTTGAAGTGTATCGAACTCAATCGAACACTTGGGCGGCGCTACAGAATAGAAAATCAACGCTAACATTAAAATTCCAACACCTAAACCATTGGGCATTTTGATTCTAACACCAACCGAACATGGATAAGAGTTAAATCTTACCAGAATCGCTAAGTGATGCCAAAAACGCCCAATGACGCTGCTGAATAGAGGCGAAAACGCGAGGAAATGAGGCTCGAGCTGCTGTCTGCGCAATATCTAACCAAAACAGCACAAAGGACTCTTAGATCGGGCCTTAATCAACCTATAATGAGGAAGAAAGCGGCTTACCCACGAGATTACGGCTGAAAAACACGGAGACAGAGAGAGATCTAAACCTTGAAACCCACGGAACAGAGAGGAAACGCGGTGGCGGCACGAGCAAGCGGTGGCGGCGCGTCGAGGCGGCTGGACGACTGGACGGTCACGACCTCACACGAGAGAGACTGTAGAGAGGGAGTGAGCCATGGACGAACAAACCCACGGTAAGAGAGGGGTTCGCGGGAGAGAGAACCCGTGGAGAAAAAGAATCGCGCGGACTGGGTGGCGACGACGCGACGACTGGGCTGGCGGGGTGGCGAAACTTCAACACCGGCGACGACGAGGCGATCGACTGGGCGGCGGGGGCAGGGTTGTGCAGCGGTTACACACACGCGAAGGGGGGGGCGGCTGGGGCTTAATTCACGAAAGAGAATAAGAGAGAGGGGCAAAGGTTTTCTTCTTTTCTTTATTCTTTCTTAATTCCTTTTCATTTAATAAAATAAAACCCAAATTAGAACCCCAAAATCAACCAACCACCAACTTGATTTTCTCACTAAGCGTGGAAGTTTCAGCGCCTTAGACTGACCTTAAAATGTCAACTGATAATTTTTTTTAACAAGCTTTTAGGGAGAAATCAATTTAACACCATTCTTATACTTCAAGAACAAATTCCTAAGTGCCTTGGTGCAAATTTAATAATTTCATAAGTACGAGCCAAACAAAATTACACTTTATTCGACTATAATCATGAAACTAATTACATTGGAATGCACGGGGCGTCACAGATAAATTGGAAACAACACTAACAATATATGAAAAACAAAATGTAAAAGACTTACAATGGAAAATAAATGACTTTAGACTATGGCTATGACTCTTTTCTCCTCTCTATCTAACTTGCTCTTAACCTTTCCAAGGAGAGACAAGTCTTTCCCCTCTACTTCTTTCGAATAGAGGAGCTGACAGAGGCTAGAAGGAGGTGAGACTCAGATTGACTACAAGATGAAGAGAAAAACAGAAACTTAAAAGAAATCCTAAACTAAATCCGAGCTCCTTTCTCTCTTGGTCTTGTGAGCCTTTTATAGACCTTAGAAGGTGGGTTTTGCTACCGAGATTAGTGTGAGAAGTCCCCTTTGAGTGTAATCCTACAATCCTTGGAGATTTGGTTCGAAATATTTGATCTTTGAAAGATTTTATTCAAATCCCACCAATCTTGGAATTCTGTTGAAAATGCCTAGTTGCAGCCGCAAATGCGACGTATTTCTTCGTACAACCTTGCTTAGATGCATTTTGCCATAAGCTGGGGGCCTCTTTCCTTATCAGTTTGCGGGCACAATTCTGGTGCATTTCCACATCTTCTTACTATTCCATACTCTGCTAGATATCTTTTTTTCCAGATGTGGGTGCAAATCTACATTTCCATGCTCTGCTAAATTCTTCCTTTTCCAGATGTGGGCGCATTCCGAATGCAATTCTGGACTCCTACACAAAGCCATTAATCTTTAACAAATTCATACTAAAATAATATTTTTTATATCAATTAAGCGTAAATTCTATATTTTAAGATCTTTATCGTGATCTGTTGACTTTTGACTAATTTCACTTCAAATGATAGGAATTTAAGCACCGAGTCTTTGCTTTCCTCACAATAAACTAAAATTTTTAAGGTTAAGTAACACACATAAATGAGCGTTATCAGCCAGTCCTTTGCCTTGTCCTGCAAAGAAAAAGGAAAAAGACATAAGCGTATTGTATCAGGAGAAACACCATTCATTTTTACCATGCTGCATATTTCAAGAAAATATCTCAAATGGGAATGGGGTCTTCGGATGGATGCCCCTTGAATGAGCTATCTCGAGCCATTTGTATGAGTCCAGTCTTTAATTCGAAGTTGTTGGCTTGGATTGGTGTGTAGACTATTCCAGTGTTCTCTATCGGTAACATTGGTTGAAGATAATCTCTAATCGCTTTTGGAACCTCTTCCAGATTTTGGGTCATGCTTTCAAGGATTCTCTTTTCCTTGTTTATGAACCTTATCAGGTTCAGAACTCAAGAGCGTTGATAAATATAAATAGTAACTTTCCTTACTTTAGACACTATATCATTATTTAAGGGTATAACTCCAATATCAGATAAAATCAAGTCTAGGCAATGTGCAACACAAGGAGACCAAAATAGTTGTTTACGCTTATCCATTAACATTTCTCCAGCTTTAACATAGGCAAATGCACTATTTGTTAACACTTGAGCTACATTATTTTCACCAATTTCATCTATCATTGAATCTAGTAGTTAAAACAAATTATCTGCGCTTTTGTATTCCAGATGTATCCACATTTTTTAGAAATATAGTGCCTCTAGGACTACTTACCAAAAAGTTTGTAATGGATCAATTCTCCCCATCCGTCCAACCATCAGACATGAACATGCATCCTGTTTTTTTTCCGTTGAATTCGATACTTCTCTAACAACTCAGTATTGATTGTTTCAACCTCCTTCTTTAAAAAAATACATCTAACCTCATGATAGGATGGAGGTTTTAGTCCAGGACCAAATGATTTTAAAAGAATTTTAAAAAGGGATCTTTGACTAAATTAAAAGAAAGTGCATTTGAATACAAAAATCTAGAAATATCTCTACAAACGCTTTCTCTATCACCTTTTTTTCACATACTATTTAGGGTAATAGAACTAGATTTTTGTATGCCTTTACCAAATGCACCCATCATAAGGTTTTTTTTTTTTTTTTTTTTTTTTTTTTTTTTTTTTTTTTTTTTTTTTTTTTTTTTTGAAAAAGGAAACATATATTAAAGAAACGAAAAGTCAGATACACCTACCTCATAAAGGAGGTTTTTAATACAAGAAGGGGAGGTCCCCACCAAAATCCCTCATCCTCTTCGACGAGAGGAGGGGAATCCAAAAAAGAACCCAGCGACAGAGAGCAAGCCATGCGAGCCAGGCGATCAGCAGCGACATTGCAACTCCTCGGGCAAAAAACAAAGGTAAGATCCCTGAAGGATTTCTTTAGCTCGTTAATTTCCTCGATCAAAAAGGGAATTTTTGAAATGTCGTTTTCTTCCGCATTTAGCAGCTTCACCACAGAGATGGCGTCGGATTCAACCACAACGGGGGTGGCGATCGGAGAGTCTTCAAGCACACCGGAGGAAGAAAGGCATTTCAATCCTTCGATGATGGCTTTCAATTCCAACAACTTTACTGACCAGCGGATTCGAATTCGTTTATAGCCCAAGCAAAGCGAAGACCCTGAAGAGTCACAGAGAATCCAACCAACTCCTCCCCACTTCCGATTTTCATACCAAGAGGCGTCGACATTGAGCTTCCACGCTTGCTCCAGAGGGGGGGGGTCCAATTCTCATGACTCGGCAGGTTCTTCACCGAGGAGGGGCTGGTTAATGGAGGAATTCAGGTTCTCCTTCTCCTTTTCGAGCCTAAGCTCTAATTTGCTAATAATAGATCTTTCTAAGGCATTGTGATCTGGAATGTTGATTGAATGGGTGATATTGTTTCTGAACTCTCATAGGCTCCATAAGATGATAATAGCCTTTTCCATGTCCTCTTCAGATAAGTTGTCTTGCATCCATTCCCAATAGACTTTAGGATTCCATTGATTCCTGTTTAACATAAAAAGAGAGTGTGTAAGGGGTATGTAAGATTTCCACAAATTTTTGGACAACTTACATTCCCAGAATATATGGCTAGAATCTTCGTTGTGGGACCTGCAAAAAGCACAAAGGGTGTTAATAGGAATGCCTTTCTTAGCAATATTCATATTAGTGGGCAAGGAATTGTGGATAATCCTCCAAGAGCAGATTTTGGCTTTTGGGATTGCTTTGATCTTCCAAAAGTTTTTCCAAAATCTATCACAAGAGGAGCCCCTAGAGGACGAGGCTTCTTTGCTGGACTCTAGAGAAGCTGCAAGGTGATAGCGTTCTTGACTGAGAAAAGGTCTTTTTTGTCTCTGTCCCAGATGATCTAATCTCTTGAGTCTTTGCCCCCAGTTGGGGTATTGAGGATCGTCTCTGCTTCGATGGTAGTGAAGTTCTCAAACACCAAAACAGGATCCCAATCTCCGTTGTCGCCTAAAATCTCTTTCACCTGTTTTCCTTTGAACTTGTCCTTCAGAAGTGTAGGAATCTCACTGCCAGGCATGTCTGCCCACGGGTCTTGGTCAATGATAATGTGTCTGCCGTTACCAACTTTCCATCTGTTTCTTCTTGCTCTCAACAACATCTTCATCATTAAAATCATCTCCATCTTTATTTCTTTTATTTCCATTCAATAAGTTCTTGAAAATATCTCGAACCTCATCCGAAATTTTACTACATGGAGCAACATTTTTTCTAGTATGTGCTAAATGATGTTTAATCCTATAAATACCTCCCCAATAGGAATTTCCACAATGACTACATTTTGATTTGAGTCTTCTATTTTTTTTTCTTCTTCAACTTTAACACAATGGTCCCATGTTGGATCACTATTTTTCTCTTTACTTCCTTCTACTATTTTTTTTACTATAAAATAGTAAAACAATAAATAAAGCGATTTTCTAAACGAGATTGAAACTTCAAAATTTGCAATTTGCAAGTAGTTTTCCAATTTCCAACTCTTCACCCAAGCTAGCTTTAGAATAAAAAGAATGGAGGATTATGATGTTGTTGTGTTTACTATTTCTTAATTCTTATCTTTATAATAAAAAAACGAAGCTTCACTATGGAGGGAGAATTAGTGCCCGTTTGGCATTGGGATGGGGTCATAAGTGATTATAGGAAAATCTTAACTGTATTAGTTGTTTGGTAAATCTGATTTTTTTATTAATTTATGAAAAATCTCTTTTGAATTCTTTAGATTTACAAAATCTATTTAATCCTAGCTTTTGAAAATAACTTCCCGAACAATCAGGTGCCTATTTCAACAATTTTACAAAATGCCAATTATATCCTTCCCTAATTTTTTTTTCACGTCTCTTATCGATCCCTCTGTCATATCCAGTGCCGCCACATAATCCTCTCTATCTCAGAAACTCTACGACATCTACTGGGAGTTTTGTGGTTCTTCTCCCTCTGTGTTTCAGGTTGGTTTTAATTTTTTTTAAATTTTTTTGTAATCATTATTCTATATTTGAGATGATAAAAACAATGATTGAATTTTCAATAATTTGTGTTCTTGGTTTATCAATTTTTGTTTTTTTTTTTTGAGAAAAGTGTTAAGTATTTTTTTTTATAGAAAAACATGGCAACTCGAAATGCAAACGAACTCTTTCAAAAATTAAAAAAATGATATTAACATAAAAACTGCTTCTGTTGTATGTCATTTATCCTCGTAATAAAATTTGCCCTTGGAAAAGATGGTTGATCTTTTTTCTAGTAAAATCTCTTTTTCATCACTCAACTGCTGTAAAGGCAACCATGCCTGGATCCTTCAAATTTCTCAACAACATGCTTAGTAGAACAAAGGGAGGGAAAATAACAAGAAAATAAACCAACATCATTATACTGTCTATTTCCCAAAATATTTGATAGTGTATTTTTAAAACAAGGCAATTTTAGTTTCACAAAAAAAAAATCAATAAATGTTCTTTTTTTTTTTTTTTTGAGAAAACAATAAATGTTAATTGATTGCACTTCATACTGGTTTTTTTTTTGTTTTTGTTTTTTTTTTTTGTCGAGAAAATCTTGGTTTTCTTTGTGCTTTTCAAAAAGAGTCTTTTGAAACAATTTTGTAAAGTTGTGATGGTTTGGATTTTTTTTTTAATTGTCACCTCACACCTTGGGAATCTTAACTACTTGGAATAATAGAACATAACAAATTCTTTTAACTTATACTCTCATAGTAGTCAATTTCCCTTTTTAACATTAAAAGATTAATCATATTCAGCTTTATTTTTACTCCATTCTTGTGATGCTCTTCTCACAATTTAGTAGCTTAGAGATCCATTGATTTTCGTGTTGAACTAGTTTTGAATTTCTCTATGAACTTTGCTTTATTTTGTGTTGAAGTGACAGTAGAAAATTGAACTTCCATGAATAATTAAACTTTTATGAATACATGCAATGATTTTGTTAAGCTTATGTATGATTTCACTTTCAATTAGGTATTTTGGTCCTCTAGTTTCATATTTTAAAGTTTGGCTTTAATTTTGTTTGAAATCAAATTTATCAAATTCTATCAAAATCTTTAATTTTATAAAATCTTTAATTGCCAAATTTAAAAAAAAAAAAAAAAAAAAAACTTTTTTTGTCAAATTAGATTAATTAAATTTTCATACAATAAAAGTAAAAGAGAACAACTAACTTGAGTTTATAATTCATTTGTTTATATTTTAATAGATATGGAAAAGAATAGTAATTTACCCAACAACTTCGAAAGTACAACTACTGGTTTGCGAAATAAGGTCATTTGGAATCATCATACTATAAGTATTTTTAGTGATTTACGCATCATGGAAATTGAGGCAGGACATCATCCGGGTACTCATTTCACTAAACTTGGATGAGAGAATTTGGTAGCAAATTTTTGTAGAGCAATTGGAAAACAATATTGTAGACAACAATTGAAGAACAAGTGGGATGCACTAAAAAATGATTGGAAGCTATGAAAAGATTTAATTAGAAAGGACACTGACATTGGATGAAACCCTCAAAAGAAAATCATCGATGCAACTGAAGAATGGTGGCAAAAAAAATTGCAGGTAGATACCTTTGAATAATTTTAAATTTTTCTTAGATATGACATTCCATAAGGTAATTAATAAATAATATACTTTTGAAAAAAATGTAGATGGTTCGAAATGCATTAAAGTTTTAAAAGAAAGGTATAGATTCGGAGTTGGTTGACAAATTTGAAAGAATTTTCATGAGTACCATTGCAACTGGTGATTATGCTTTGAGCGCCTTCATCTGGAATACTTCCTACTGATGATAATGAAGTGTATAACAAAGATGTCATTTCACTTGACAACAGTGATTAATCAAATAATGTCAGTAAAGAGCCTGTTACAGAACTAGGCAATAAGAAAGAGATGTTGAATAAAGTAAAAAAAAGGAAAACTAAATATAAAAGCAAAAAAGAAGATGGGAGGTGCTATAAAACTCTCACAACAAATTGATCAACTCATTGAAGTAGTTGAGAAAAAAAGTAAATCAACTATAGTAAAACAAGATGATTCTTCTAGTTGTAATATTGCAAAAGTGATGCGTATGGTTAAAGGTTTGCCTGGAATACAAATTGGGAGCGATTTATGATTCTTCACAACAAGACTATTTCTTATTAAAGAGAAGAGAGAAATGTTTTGCACTATGGAAGAGCCAGAGTTAAAGCTTGAATGACTTGATTATGAAAAAACTTTAGGATTATCATTGTAAATTTTTATTTTTCATCTTGAAAATAAATGTTATTGACATTGTGAGTTATATATTTTCATTTAATATTTTTTTGACATTTGTTTATTTTGGAATTTGAGAATGTTTTAAAGAGATTGATTATGTTTATGATGGATAATTTTCTTTAGTTCTATTGATCATTTTTGAAGTAGTTTGCAGGTTTTATGTCAAATATGGATATGCAAGAAGACGATGAAGAATTTGAAAAAATTATTTGCATTTTGGCTCGAGCTATAGAATACTATTTGACATTCATTTATAAAAGACCTTGCATGACTTATGCACAGACGGGGAATATATGGTTAAACGAAATTTTACCACGGAATGAAAGTCTTTGTCATAATATGTTTCAAATGAAAAGAAATATATTTGTCCAATTATGTGATGAGTTTTAAATGAATTATGGACTAAAAGGTTCTAGAAGATTATGTGCAGTTGAGAAGTTTGCTATGTTTTTGCACATAATTGGATATGGAATAGGTAATAGATTAACACAAGAGAGATTTCAACATTCTTGTGAAATTGTTAGTAGACATTTTAGTAAAGTATTAGACATTGTGCGTCTCATGGCTATAGATATAATTAAGCTATTAGACCTTGAATTTAGAGACATACTAGATGAAATCTCAAGAGATTCAAGATATATGCCGCATTTTAAGGTAATTTTAGTTCTTCTAATTATTATTATTTACCTTTATTTTTCTATAAGTTGAAAAAAATTTATTATTTAGCTTTGTTTACTTTTTTAAGATTGTACTGGTGCAATTGATGGTGTACATGTTCATGCTTCCATTCCTAATGAAAATCAAGTGCCATATATTGGAAGAAAATGAATACCTACTCAAAACATAATGGTTGCTTGTGATTTTGATATGCAATTTATATGTGTATGCCGGTTGGGAAGACACTGCTCATGATGCAAGAATATTTATGTCTGCTTTACACAATGATGACTTAAATTTTCCAAAGCCACCTGAAGGTAACATTTTTCACTTAGAATTAATGTTTTTCAGCTTTTTTTTTCTTTTAAAAGACTCCTAATTATACTACTATATATTATATTCAATAGGAAAATATTATCTGGTGGATGTTGGGTACCCTCAAATGAAATGATATCTAGGACCATATAAAAGAGAGAGATATCACCTTCCTGATTTTCATCGGGGTAGCCAACCAGTGGGTTATCAAGACATATTCAATCAAGCACATTCTTCTCTTAGAAGTGTCATTGAGGGGACTTTTGGAGTATGGAAGAAGAAGTGGAAGATTTTAAGAGATATGCCTAAATTATCCTTTTCAAAAGCAAGTGAAGATAATTCTTGCAACTATGACACTTCACAACTATATAAGAAGATAAGATCGAAGAGTGATCATCATTTTGAGAAAGATTGGGATGTTCAGAATGATGGTTTAAATGAAGAAATGGAGAATGACATCAATATTCCTGAAATGAATCACAATAATAATTATTTGGGAAAAATACACTTTTAGTCCCTGAGGTTTGAGTTAGGTTTCATTTTGGTCCCTGAGGTTTCAAATTCAACAATTTAGTCCCTGAGGTTTGAGATAAGTAGCAATTTGGTCCCTGCCATCCATTTTTCTGTTAAATCTAACGAATTGCTGACCTGACACTACTATTTTAATTAAAAAAATTATTTTATTTTTATTTTTTAAATTAAATATATATATATATATATATATATATATATTGAGTTGAACAACATTGGGGGTGGGAGGATTCGAACCTCTGACCTCATGGTCGAGGGTACATGCCAATTACCGCTGAGCTATGCTCACTTTGGCTTTAAATTAAAAATATATTAAAATAATAAAAATATTATTTCTTAAATTATTTTTTTAATTCTTTCTCTCCCTCCCACTTCTTCTTCCCCATCCTCCTCCTTCCTTCTTCTTCCTCTCCCACCTTCTTCTCATCCATGGCCGGCGGTGACAATTTTTTTTTCTCTTTCTTTCTCCTCTTCTCTTCTCATCTTCTTCTTTTTTCTGTTTTTTTTTTCTTTTCAAAAAACAAGAAGAAGATGAGAAGAAAAAAAAAACGTGGCACCTCTTCTCATATATTTTTTTTAAAAGAAAAAAAAACAGAAAAAAGAAGAAGAAGAGGAGAAGAGGAGAGGAGAAAGAAAGAAAAAAATAGAAAAAAAATTGTCACCGCCGGTGGCGGCCGCCGGTGGCGGCCGCCGGCCACGGGCCATGGATGAGAAGAAGGTGGGAGAGGAAGAAGAAGGAAGGAGGAGGATGGGGAAGAAGAAGGAGAAGAGGGAGGGAGAGAAAGAATTAAAAAAAATAATAAAAAAATATTTTTTTTATTATTATTTTAATATATTTTTAATTTAAAAAATAAAAAAATAATTTTTTTAATTAAAATAATAGTGTCACATCAACATCCGGTTAGATTTAAAGGCAAAATGGATGGCAGGGACCAAATTGCTACTTATCTCAAACATCAGGGACTAAATTGTTGAATTTGAAACCTCAGGGACCAAAATGAAACCTAACTCAAACCTCAGGGAATAAAAGTGTATTTTTTCCTAATTATTTTCAAATTCAAGAATTGAAGACTCTGAGATAACAGTATCACTATATAAGTTTGATGAGAGCAAAATAAATTATCTTATCATAATTTTTCTTAAATTTTGTTTGTACTTAAATTGGAATAATATTTGTTCATTACAATGTTAAATTTTAATTTCTAGATATTTAAAATTAACCAAGTATAAATTTTTAGAATAAAAAAATCTAATTTTAAATTTCAATAATTATCTTATAACAATTTAAATATTGAGTATCAATATAAAAATAGTCAAAATGACTATGTCCATTTTCGTCATTATAACTAAATTGCAACAATCTAATTTGAATTTACTAAACATTGTAACTTGCTTTTTCACGTATGGCACTGAAATTTACCAAACACTAATTTACATCTAGTTACAACTGATTTTTTTAAAAACACAGTTGCCAACAATTATTTTAAAAGCTACTGCAATCCCAGTCATTTGAAAAAATAAAGAAAATGAAAGGGCACACGTATAAGGAAAAATAATTAAATTGGGTAATTTGTTAATTTAAAATTTTCTCGACAAATGAGGAGACTTGATGCATATCTCATATTAAAGAAAAAACTTTTCACATTTCCTCATATGTTTTTTTATTTAATTTCTTTTTCTTCCCACTTGATGCATATCTCATATCAATCAAAGAAAAGTCTTTCACATTTCCTCATTTGTTTTTTATTTACTTTCTCTTTCTTCCCACTTAATTTCCTTTCACGCTTTTTCAACTTTCTATTTCTTTTTTTTTTCTTTTTTGAAAATCTAGCTTTCTAATTTCTTTAACATTCTCTTTCTTCCTACTTAATTTTCCAGTCTCTTCATCTTCTCCATTCAAAACACGCTTCGTCCTTTTCAATTTAGTCACGCTTGCTCCAGCGAGCCTTTTACACTCTTCTTCTCCTTCAAGCTCTGAAATCTCCAACCTTCAAGTTTTTGAGTTCCAACCTTTTACACTCTCCCTCACCTCATGCAAGCTCCAACCATTTGTTGTTTCTCTCTCTCTCTCTTCAACTTCTTCAAGTTCTGGAATTTGACGAACTTCTTCATGAGGGATTTCTTCTCCGCCGCACGAACTTCTTCACGAGCGTTTCTTCTCCGCCGCTTCATGGGGGTTTGTTATCCGACGTCGTCAAGTAATCATAGACCCAAAATTGCAGGTATTTTGCAAAAAAAAAGTTTAGGTTTATTGATTTTTGAATTGAAATGTTTGATTCAACCATGATTCCCACGATTTAGAAACGTGAATCATACGTGACATGAAATTTTCGATTCAGAACCATGTGAATCGTTTTTCTCCCGTTTCGATTTGAATCGATGAACTATTTTAATAACATTGTTCTCCTATATGCAATCATGTTTGTTTCACTACCAAAAGGAGAATCTGGCAACCTCTTCATCTTCATCCTCATCCTCGCTTCGGTAAATCTGTCATTATCATCGTCGTCTTCATCTTCCTCATTAATCTCTTCATCTTCGTCATCGACCATCTTAGTTTTACTATTGTCGTCCTTCAAACTGGTGTTCAAAACCACAGTTTGTCCCTTGGAGCTCTCCATATCTTTCCTCAACTTCTCCATGTTTTCCCGTCTGTGCTCTTCCTCCAATCACCACTGTTGGAAACGTCGATGAGCCCACAATAATAATCACTCTAAGACTCACAATTTTATAGAGAAGAAACTTGTTCTCTTACAAAACCCAAAAACACACCAAAGAAGAAAATTGTTCTCTTGAATAAGTCTCTTTGAATTGCTTTTCTTGGCTTTCTTCAAACATAACAAAAGACATCCTATTTATAGGACCCTAATGAAAATTCTAGATACAAAACTTCCAATCTAAATTCATAAACTTACTTGCACTTTATGACCATGCATAACTCTCCTACATGAATGCGTACTTAATTAATTGGTAACTCATAAAAGTTTATAACATTGTAACTTATTTAACTTACCACATCATAAATCTAGTAATTCTAACATCTTCCCTTAAGCTAGACTTCCATGACTCCAAGCTTCTCTTTTATTTTAAAAAACAAATCAACTTTTAATGCCTTTGTGAATATGTCTGCAACATGCTCTTGTGTCTTGCAATACTTGATGCATACTTCTCCATCTTTGATCAATTCTCTGATGAAATGATACTTGATCTTTATATGCTTACTCCTTCCATGAAAAACTGGATTCTTCACCAGAGCAATTGATGAACTATTTGTCACAAAATATGATTGTCTCCTTTTCTTGAGGACACCAATTCTTGTAGTATCCTTTTCAGCCAAAGTGCTTGACAACTGACAGTAGACAAAGAAATATATTCAGCTTCGGTTGTTGAAAAGGCTACAACATTTTGCTTCTTTGATGCCCATGAAATTGCATCGGAACCAATGTTGAACACATATCCAGTATTGGTTTTGTAATCATCGATATTTCCTCCCTAATCACTATCACTAACCTGTAGGATTGAAATTCCGTAATTTCGTAAAACGGAAGCATAATTGGGACCAATTCGTAGTTAATTTTGTGTAATCTAAAATACCAATACATTGACAAAAATTTAGAAAACTATTATAAATCAATTATTAAGGCTAAGCATACAACCTTAGAACTAATCTAAAGGGGAGAAGCAAACATACCGTCGTTGTCGTCTCTGAAATATCAAGAATGCCTTTCTTGATTTCATAGGGACCAAACGTCAACAATTGGGACACCACCAATTGATCTTCCCCGCTATGACTCTGAGATTAGGAACGTAGTTGTGGGACTACCTAATCTTGAATGGAAAAAACTCTAGAGAGAAAATTCTCCCTAGAGTTCTTGGGTTGAGAGAATATGAGAGGGAGGCTAGAGAGAATGCAAGAGTGCATTCTTGTGGCCTTGTATTGTATCACCTAAACCCTAGGTTTAGTGTTCTATTTATAGGAGAAAGGTCATGAATAAAATATTCATTTAAAATCAATTATTTCCATAAGTGATTTAATCTTTTCCATAATTAATCAATTCCATAACTAATCAATTCCATAATTGATTAATCTTTTCCATAAATGATTGATCACTTCCATAAGTGATTAAATCATTTCCATAAATGATTAATTACTTCCATAAGTGATTAATCATTTCAAATTAATTAATTCTTTAATTAATTAATCACCAATTAAATATCATATATTTAATTTTAGATCTTCTATTAGTTAATTAATTAATTACCCAATTAAATATCATATATTTAATTTCAGGCCTTCAATTAATTAATTCTATAATATGAATCAAATTCATTTTAAAATTTGAACTCCTTCAAATTCTTTTATATCCTATAAATTGATATGAATCAAATTCATATTAATATTTGAACTTATTCAAATATTTATTTCTCTCATAACAATAAAGTTTAATTTCAAATTAGACTTTATATTTTAATGTATCACTATACATTATATTAATTTGTATCTCATACAATTAACTTAATTCCCAATATGAATTTGAACAATTCAAATTATCTCAAGATATAATTGTTCCTAATTACTCTTTACGAGTTAGCAGGGGGATCTAATGGACCTACAGATAAGAAGCTCCAATGATATGAGGTTAACTGATTAAACTCATTAATCACTTTAACCAATATTCATTAACTGTGGGTCATTCCACTAAAGACCCACAACTGAACTCTTCTCACTGTAGAACATTTTTGTGTCCACGGATATAGACCTATACTGGTAAGTCAATCATTCACGAGTGTTCGTAATCACAGCTGGGTCAAATTACTGTTTTACCCCTATGTTACATCTGTCTCCTTAAGTACCAGTGCTCCTCTAATGAACAACCTGTTTATGGTCCAACCATTAAACAAAAAATCCATCTCGGGTCAGTGAGAGGGTGGGATCCCTTTGTTCAAAGTCCCGGAGTCACCACTTAGGAGAACACTCATCTACTTCTCCTAGAAGTGGGAAGGAGTGAATTCCTTTTTGTGTTGTCATGTCCCCAGCCTCCTACTCGGTCTTGTCCCCAAAAAGGAAGACATATTGAGTCGGCGTATTGGTCACTCTCACCCATGTTAATCAAAGAACAATCCCTCATGAGAAGGAGTTCATGACACACTCAGGATTAAGACTGAGTTACCTATGTCATCCTATTGAAACAGTAACCTAACTAGTTAACGGTATTATATCTAGTGGTTTACTATTTCATGGTCCGGTCTTATGCAAACTCATTGCATAGGATACCCTCGCTTGCATGTCTACTACATGGACACTTTGGATCAACACGTCTGTATCAAATACAAAGCGGGCAGTATCAAATAGTGTTACCAGGATAAGGTACCCAACCTTATCCTTATACTATAGACCTTTTAGGTTGTTACTCGAACATCGATCCCCATATGTTCCCACATACTAGTTCAAGTTACATACAAACAACCTTGGATCTTAGTTTATTGGATTTGGGTTAAATTGTGCAATATTTAACAATAACACTTTATTGAAATAAGTATACAATTTGTTTACATTCACTATCTACGAGTTTTAGGGCATAAAACCCAACATAACCAACCAGAACATTATCCATGTTCTTTTTGTAGTGAATTCCATGATCAATTGTTCCAAGAATGTATCGAAGAACTCTTTTTCCAGCTTGCCAATGACTTCTCTTTGGTGATGTCATAAACTTGCTCAACAAGCTGATTGAAAACATAAGATCTGGTCTAGTTGTAGTTAAATACATCAAACTTCCAACAAGACTTCTATAAACGGTGACATTAAAATCTTCACTCTCATCATGTTTTCTCAATTTCAAACCTACTTCCATAGGAGTATTGGCAGGATAAACATTCTCCATTTTGAACTTTACCATCAAATCTTTTGCATACTTCTTCTGAGAAATGTTGATCCCATGATCACCTTGCTTAACTTCAATACCAAGGAAGTAATGCAGTAAGCCCATATCGGTCATCTCAAATTATTTCGTCGTGCTCTCTTTGAACTCTTTAATCATCACAGTTGAAGTTCCCGTAAGAATTAGATCATCAACATAAAGACAAATGATTAAAAAATTACCACTTCTATCTTCTTTGGTATAGAGAGCACGTTCATATGGACATCTTCTAAAACCATTCTTTAGGAAGAAACTATCAATACACTATACCAAGCTCTTGGTGCTTGCTTCAGCCCATACAATGCTTTCTTCAATCGACACACCTTATTTTCTTCTTCAATCTTGACATAACCAAGGGGCTGCTCAACATATATTTCTTCCTCCAAATACCCATTTAGAAAAGTTGACTTAACATCCATTTGATGTACTTTCCAGTCATTTTGTGTTGCAAGAGCTAGAAGCAAACGAACAGTCTCTAAGCGAGTAACAGGAGCAAATATTTCTTCATAGTCCACACCATGCTTTTGTTTATACCCTTTAATGACGAGTCTTGCCTTGTACTTCTCAACTTCACTATTTTGCTTCAGTTTTGTTCTATACATCCATTTTAGTCCAAGAGTTTTCCTACTCCTTGTAGTTGTACTAACTCCCATGTTTCATTTCTTCTTATTGCATCGATCTCTTGATCCATTGCAACTTTCCATTTTTCATCTTGAATCGCCTCTTCAAAATATACAGGATCCACGTCTGCAAATAAAGCAAAATCAACATGATAATCTTTTGTCCTCCTTCTTGAAGCATCATAAATCTCTTGAATACTTCTTGTTTTCCTTGGCGGAGTCTCTTCAATACTTGTGGGATGTGGAAATGAAGATAAAGATGAAGCCATCGATTGAGTCTCTTCAAGCTCCAAATCTTGATCACCTCTTTTGTTATCCATGTCCAAAAGTAATGCATTTTGGTCTTCATTTGCTGAATCCCATCTCCAAAATTCTACTTCATTGAATTTGACATCTCGGCTAATAATGATTTGTTTGCTTATAGGATTGTATAATCTTATAAGCCTTGGAGTTTTCACTGTACCCAACAAAAATGCAATTCTCTGACTTATCATCTAGCTTACCTCTTTTCTCATCAGATATGTGAGAATAAGCAATGCAGTCAAATACTCTTAGGTGACTAACAGTTGGCTTTAATCCACTCCTTGCTTCTTGAGGTGTAAGACCCTGAACACTTTTGGTTGAAGCCCGATTCAAGAGATAAACAACACACGTCACTGCATCTCCCTAAAATTCATTCGAAAGTATCTTAGCTTTCAACATACTTCTTGGAAGCTCCATAGTTATCCTGTTCTTTCTCTCTGCAAATCCATTTTGTTGAGGAGTTCTTCAAACTGTCTTCTGGTGCTTGATTCCATTTTCCTTCAAGAATTTTTCAAAAGGAATATATTCTCCTCCACGTTCAGAATGCAATGTTTTCAACTTCAAGTTGCTTTCATTTTCACCCATTGCTTTGAATGCTTTGAAACACTCAAAAGTAGAGCTCTTTTCCTTTAGCAGGTAAATCCATGTCTTCCGACTATAGTCATCAATAAATGTGAGAAAGTAACAATTACCTCCAAGCTTAGTAGTTCGCATGGGTCCACATAAATCTGTATGGACAAGCTCGAGAGGTTTTGATGCTCTCCAAGCATTTCCTGTTGGAAATGGATTTCGATGATGCTTCCCCAAAATATATGCTTCACAAAGTTGATCTTCCTTTTGAATGATTGGCATTCCTCTCACCATATGTTGTTGACACATGTGCGATAAAGTGTCAAAACTCAAGTGTCCATATCGATAATGCCAAAGTCATGAAGTATCTTTTACCAACGTCTCAAAACATAAAAGCTTCTCATAAGACATTTTAATAGGAAACATCTTATTTGTAGTCATATGTACCTTTGTTATGAGACCTCCATTCTTGGTTCTGATCTCGCACATGCTATCTTTGAAGATTACATCATGTCCTTTAGTAGAAGCTGCCCAACACTTAAGAGATTGTGTTTAAGACGTGGAACATAATATACATCAGTGATTCTTTTTGCTTCATTTTTTGTCTTAACAAGGATATCTCCTCTTCCTTTAACTTCGAGCTTCTTATTGTCACCAGTCTTCACCTCATTATGAAGAGATTCATCCAAAGTTACGAAAATATCCTTCCTTCTCGTCATGTGGTTACTGCAACCACTATCAAGATACCATATATCTTCAGTGCTTGTTTCTTGGACATTTAAGGTGAGGAAAAGAAGACCTTGGTCATTATCCTGTTGTTCATGCATTAGGGTTGTCTCTGCCTGATTAGTCTTTTTAAACATTTAATGTGAGAAAAATCTCCATGGCCTCCACCTTTGCTTCTTCCTCTGCTTGAACTTCTTCCACTTCCTCTATTGGAAGAAGTTTGACTATCACTTGTTTCGGACTCCAAATTTTTAGAGTCGTTGGATCTACCATTTCTTTGCCCACCACGTCCACCTCTTCCTCCACTATATCTACCTCTAGAAGAAGTTTTCATGTGAAAAGCTTCTTCTGAAAAAATAGAATCAAATCACTTCAATCTAAGATCATGAGATTGGAGAGATCCCATTAAGCTATTAATGGAGAGAGTTGACAAATCTTTGGATTCTTCAATTGCTACGACAATGTGTTCGTATTTTCTAGTCATGCTTCTAAGGATCTTTTCGACCACTCTTTGATCTTCAATCGATTAACAATTAAGAGAACACGATTAAAAAATTCTTCAATAGTTTCAACATCTTTCATTCGAATGGTATCAAATTCAGCTCGAAGTGCTTGCAATCTTACCTTTTTTCCCTTCTCTTCTCCTTCATAGACTCTGTAATGCATCCCAGGCTGCTTTAGCAGTTAAGGATCCTAAAATTCTTTCGAAAATATTTTTATCTACAGCTTGGTAGATAAAAAATAATTCCTTTTTGTCTTTCTTTCTAGCATCTTTCAACTCATTGAGTTGTTGTTGTGAAATACCTTCCTCACGTTCTTTCTCCACATACCCATTTTCAACAATGTCCCAAAGATCTTGAGATCCATAAAGAACTTTCATTTTTTTGTTGACTCCATCGTCTATATTTATTTCCTCCAAAACGAGGAAGTTGAGGTTGCAACATATTGTTGGATGACATCTTTTACCTTCACTCTGATACCACTTTGTTGGAAACGTCGATGAGCCCACAATAATAATCTCTAAAACTCACAATTCTGTAGAGAAGAAACTTATTCTCTTACAAAACTCAAGAACACACAAGAGAAGAAAATTGTTCTCTTGAATAAGTCTCTTTGAATTGCTTTTCTTGGCTTTCTTCAAACGTAACAAAAGACATCCTATTTATAGGACCTTAGTGAAAATTCTAGATACAAAACTCTCAATCTAAATTCATAAACTTGCACTTTATGACCTTTGCATAACTCTCCTACATGAATGCGTACTTAATAATTAACTGGTAACTCATAAAAGTTTATAACATTATAACTTATTTAACTTACCACATCATAAATCTAGCTTAATTCTAACAACCGCTTCTCGACAATCCTCTTCTCAAGCTCTGCCCTGAAAAAAAAAAGGCCAAAGTAGCATAAATATTAAAATAGAAGCCACTTTTGATGGAAAGATTCAGAGCTTTATTTGGTCTCATGATCATTACTTATATTTTTTCATGTATTCCTCAAGAATCCACTTCGGAGCCAGAAATTGCAGACACTCCAACAGATTTCAGATTCTTATAGAACTCATCCAGCACAAGGGAAAGACTCCGGCTTAATGTGGAGGTGTAAGAACTATCCGAACTGACTGCAGCTTGAAACGCTTCAAAGTCTTCCATCCATTGCATGCACAGTTCCTTTCTTAACATTTTAAAATTTCTAAAGCATTGCAATATATGGATAATCTAAAAAGAGAAATATAGATCACAATAACATAGATGGATATATATACACAAAGGTTTGACAACAGATCTTTATAGAAAATGAAGCATTACTTGGGGGGAAATTTTCTAAACTATGCTCCATCCTATTCTTCCTTTCTTTTTTTCAAGAACCTTTAGGATAGGATGGAAGAGTTTAAAAAGACTTGGATATATATATGATAGTGAGCATAGCTAGCTAGTTTTTCCTAATTAATTTAGCTAGTCTTTTATAATTTATTGGCCAAAATGATGCGTTTTTGTGCTGTATTTGTAGGAAATAAATATTTGAGCTAATTGCGTGTTCGGGACATGAATAAGGACTAAAAGATCAAAAAAGGATCAAGTTGGAAGAAGTCAAATTCAGCTCAGCTGATTTAAAAAAAAAAATCATAGCGTCGCGACGCTCTCGGCGAATTTTCCAAATCCGCAGTGTTGCGACGCTGTCGGCAGATTTTCTATAAATTTATCATTTTGTGCTACGGATTGAGGGAGTCCAATTGGTGAGATTTTAGCCCTAATTTCGACTAGAGACCTTTGGTGGGAGCTGAAGCAAGGCCAAGGAGCGGGAATCAAGCGAGAGGACGTGGAGATCGTGACGGGGACGTGCCGGTTTCGACGGATTCGAGTTTTCCTTTCTCTTTCCCTTAACTCTTGTAGTTTTTATGGTTTTTCTTGCAATTAGTGTTTGTGGTTTAAAGACTATGAATTTCTAGTTGTTTGTCTTAGGGATTGATGTAGTTGTTTTAGTTGTTGGATTGATTTTTGGTATGAATGTGTTTTTATTTTATTCATGTAATTTTGTTTAATGCTTTCAATTACTTGATCACTAATTGAATGATTTAAGTGTTGAATCTAACTCGGGAGAGAGGATTTGACCCAAGACTTACCTTGTTTAATTGCATGACTAGAGTAGAAATTCTAAGTTTGTGACGGGATTTGGAATATCTCTAGAAGTATAACAAGGACTAAACCGAATAATGCCTTGCATGTTAATGAACTTAGATCGGGATATCAAGTTAGTTATATGCATGAGAATCAATTATACTCGGGAGAGGTGTAATCATGATAAAAGTTTCCTTGACTTGTAGAATAATTACACGATCAATTCATTCCTATTAATCAATCCTCAATCTTAAATAATGAAATCAATCCCCTAAGACTCTTTTCATTTGAGTCTTCACTTTTATTTTATGCTTTTTGTCTTTAGATTTATCTTTTTCATTAAGTTTTGCTCCCTAAATAAAATTGAACAAAAGTATTCACGGTACTTAATTTGCTAGAAAACCAATCCAGAGGACGACACTCGTTTAATCACGAAAACACTATATTATTACTTGACCCGTACACTTGCGGTTAGCAAATTGCGCATCAATATACACAAAGCTTCTTGCTCAATCCTTCCCTATGTCATCAATATCAACTCGTTGCACATGATATGAGAAAAATATAGCATCTGAACAGAAACAAGCATTAATCCATCAACTTTTATTTTCCTGGAAGCACAGTTGTTCATGAACTAAACAAAGCATTAAGTCTTCTTTTACAATTCAAAAACAAAGGATGAAAAACAATTAAGATCCCATAAACCCACAATAATCATTGAAAAAATCGTAGGAGGAGAAGGGAAACTGGCTATGCTTGCAATGTTGATGCTGTGATGCAAAAGAGAAGAGAATTTAAGAAAGAGAGCCATAAGAAATTGGGGCAATTTCAAGAATAGCAAAAAATAATATGGAATTTGCAACCATGTCATCAGTTTTTTAATGTTGCAAATATAGCAAAAAAACGTGGGCCCGCCTAAGCATTAAAGTTGAAAAGTCAAAAAAACCCCTAAAACACGCTGGAATTTTAAAAAGTATATCAATGGTGTTATTGATATACTGTATATCAGGTACATCATTCATTTATTTAGTGTTCTGATATACTAGATATTGGGTATATCAATCAACTGATATACTAAATATAAAGTATATCAGATGTATATTTTGTGAATATAATATACTTCATTTATGAAGTATACACATGAGCTTTTTTTAGATATCTTTGATATACTTCATCAATAAAGAATTAGAAATATTAGTTTTATTTGGACACAATATGTGTGGTAGGGGATTTAAACCTCTAACGTCTTGGTTGAATGTGTATATCTTATGCTAGTTGAGTTATGCTCATGTTTGGCAAATATGTCATCAATATATTATACATCATCTTAATAATATACTACCGATACACTAATGATATACTTTAAATTACATTTTTAGTGACTACTAATACACTAATGATATACTTAAAATTGCATCTTATTGATATACTTATAACAAATTTTGCATTCCATGACCTTCATAATACACCAAAAATTAAAAATATATATCAGTGGTTTTTTTCTTAATAACAAGTCTATCATTGATGTATTTAGCTACTCCTAATCAGGTATATCAATGTTATTAACTATTTTAGTATAAAAAAATGAGGTAAGTTAAAAAAAAAAAAAAAACGAATGAGGTATATCAATGGTATATCAACATTCATAACAGGACATTTCATTTTAAAAGATGTAAATAACACAACATAATTCAATAAAGAGAAAAGAAATCATAACAAATATAAGTAAAGAAAGTAACATATTAAGTATATCATTGATATATCAACATTTAATCAAGTATATCAAATGTTATGCTTATCCTATCAAGTATATATTAGGTATATCATTGTATTCATTCAAGTATATCAAATTTGGTATATTAGTTAACTGATATACATTATATTTCGTATATCAGTAAATATAAAGTATATCAGATATACTACTAATATACCTGTTGATATACCAACAAGGGTAAAACTGGAATAATAAAAAAAACGGAAATCAGATTTTTAAAATTTTGCTATGTTTGCAAACCTAAAAAATCATAGCTAGATTTGCAAATATCCTAATATTTTTTGCTACCCATTGCAATTTCCTAAGAAATTTCACCTCATTAAATTTTGTCGCAAACAAGTTAAGTGACGTCAAAATTCCTCCATTAGGCCCAAGATTAAATTGCTTCATCACTCCCTTGTACCGCACAGTATCTCTTACATCAATATTTGCACCAAAAGGCAGTGTCACATTACAACAGCATCAAGGTTTATTATTACAAAAAAAAAAAAATTCAAACGGGTATTCAATCCATGAAAAAAAAATCGGAATCCGATCTAAGAACGGTGAACCTAAAGAGGCACCATCTTGAGAGGGCATATTGTGGATTCTACATTGAAAAGATAAGTGGAGACCTCACAATTTATTAGATAGATGAATTACTCAATTCATTGTCAAATGATTTTGAGATGTAACCTCGTGTTATCTGATAAAAACCAACTAAACAAGCCATTTTATTCAAACCACTAGATCTAAAAACCCTCCTATATACCCAGCAAAACAATCCAAAACAGTAATACCAACACATGAAATAAAAATAGAATATAGTTCCAGAATAAGATGATAGTTAATCCAAATTTAAGTGATCTCATCTATTTATGTTAATTAATTATTATCCCTTGAAATAGAAATAGAATGGTTCCAGATATTTGAGTTAACCGATGATTTATAGCCAACTATAACACAACTGTGCTAATTAATTATTATGATCTTAAAGGTAAGATATTCAGATCTTTATTCTCATTTGTTGAACTAAAAAAAGAAGTTTATCAAATATTTATATATTCCAAAAGATACATTAGTTATAATTATTTTTTTAAAAAATATTACTCATTTTTAATTAAATTTAAATTTTTTTAAAAAATCACCATAAGTACAATTATTTTAAAAAAAAACTTAAATAAGTACAATTATTTTTTTAAAAAAAAAAAAACTTAAATATATGACAAGTCCACTCAACTGAACAAATACTGTAGTAGTTATTGAATATTTAAATAATTTTTTTCATTGTTATTGTTAGATTTTAATTTTTGTAGAAATAAAAATTTGGATTTAACAAATTAAAGTAGTTTTTACAACTTTTCTTAAATATATATGCCACATAAATTAACTAGAAAACCTCCTTTAACTTTGAAATTATAGTTATTATAGGCCCGTTTGATAACGTTCCGTTTCCCTTTTCTCGTTTTCTGTTTTTTGTTTCCTATTACCTGTTTTTTAGAAACTAGAAATAGGAATATGTTTGATAATTGTTTTTGTTTCTTGTTTTTTGAAAAAAGAAGAAACAGAAACATAAACTTGTTTGATAGTTGTTCCTGTTTCTTGTTTTTTTTTCTTTTTTCTTTTTTTTTTTTCCTTTTTATAGTTTAAATAAATTTTAGTATATATAATATAAAAAAGATATAACATGTATTAGAAAAAAATATATAAAAAAACAAAAAGTTTAAAGTATCTGATACAAATAAGTCTCAATGCAAAATTTACAAACAGAAAACCAAACTATGATCTTCTTCACTATAAATGCAAGGATTGCACAGAATTCCAACGGAGAACCAAACTATGATATTGTTGTAAACCAGTACTAAAATTTACAAACTACAATGTTTCTTCAAAACTCAAAACCAAAAGAATGTAAAACGCTATATGGAAAAAAGAGAACACACAAGGTTTATCATAACACACAAGAAAATCACAAAAAAAGAAATGCAAGAAACGAGCATGGGAGACATACCCTATCGACACAAAGCCGAAAAAAGAAATTCATGTTAGCTCTTTCTCCAAATTGCTATCTTCTCTGTGACACAAGTGTGGCGGATAGTGATCATCTTTTTCTTAGATGGATACCAAGTGGAAAGAGATATGGAAAGAGAGTCCTCCATGAGGAAGTTCAGCCTTATCCCATTGGGTCCGTGAGAAGAGAAGGAAAGCAGAGAGAAAAAAAAAAACGGAACTCCATCTCAAATTTTGACCCATTTATAGAAACATTTTTTTAAAAAAAATAAGAAACGGAAACGGAAAACGGAAAAATGAAACCTTATGAAACGGGTCCTACACTTTTCGAGTTTAGAAACGATTCCGTTTACGTCCTTTAATTTCTTTTGGATTTTTAACCATATGGTTTAGTTGCAATTTTTACTATAGCAAAATTATTGGATATAGCTACAATTTTGGCTTTTAACATTTAAAAAGTTTAAGAGGCAAAATCAAAACAAACCAGATTATACAATATATAAGAGAATTTATTATATAACTTAACTATATAACTAACAATGCCAAAGCGAGCTTAGCTGATGTACTCAAAAAAAAAAAAAAAAAACTATATAACTAACAATTTAATTTAACCCCGTAGGTTTTCATTACAAAAATTTTCAAACTTTGGATGATTTGTGCTTAAATTGAAAGTTAAAGTGTGTTATAACCAACAGTTAAAATGTCGAAGTCTCAATTTTATTGAAATATCAATGAAAATATTGACAAAATGTCGATGTCGATGGATATTTTTGAAAAAATATTTAAATTTAAAAAATTCAAAAAAAATATTTAAATTAACAAATAAATGTTTTACATTTTAAAAATAAGTTAAAATACCTATTATAACTATTATCTCCACATTAGTTAAATTTTGTTATTGGTTCACCTGCCTCTACGGTTAATGGTGTTTTCACTTTTCACTTCTATTTAAGTACACCTATCATTTTAATAAAAGCACTTCCCTAATTTAGAAATATTATCCACATATTTTTTTTTGAGTTCATGTGTGAGGGATTTGAAGCTCCGACCTCTTGGTGGAGGGTACATGTCAATTATTGTTGAGCTATGCTTGCTTTGGCTTTATTCCACATATATATACCTTAATTTTCGTTTGTTTAAAAAAACACATACACGGTATATTTGCAATTTTATTTGAAAAATAATCCTCTCCCCAATTTGTTTTTTTTTTTTTTTCGAAATGTATTCTCTCCCCATAAACTTCACTTTGCAGATGTGGAGAATGACATTTATGTCTATCATCACTATGAGAATTGGATGCTTACAGAAATGAAACAGTTCTATATTGTTTGCTTAGAAAGTGAAATCATAGCAATACATTGATTACAACCATAGGATAAATCCTTTGAAATTTAATGAAAGAAAGAAAAAAAAAAACATATGTCAAAGGATGAATTTCCCATATCAGATACCTTCGGGAAAATAGGACAAAATTTGAGCGTTGAATCTCATCGGAGCAACAAGAATTACACAGTTGGAATCAATTGCCTTGAATAGCCACACCCTTCTCGACATGAAATTATAGTAGAATTCCATGGGATAGAGATTCATTGTGGATTGAATTTCTTCTCCCGCTGAAATACCTCCAATTATGCATTCTCTTCTCTGCAAAACATTAACATTTTGTTCATTTTACTTTCAAAATCAATGGTTTGAACATTAAAGTAGATACCTCCGTGGTGAGAATAATCTCCATATTTTCGACCAAGAACTTGATTTGCGAATCCGTGATAGTAACGCTGGCTGCACGACAAAATGACAAACGAAAATCCTTTAGAAACTCGCAAGGTTTTCGTTTCAAGAAAGAAAGGCCGAGTTGTTATTACAAATTAATTAATTACCTCGAGGAGCATTATCTAACCCTAATACAACGCGTCTAAACACCTCCAAATCAAGCGAGGCAAAGGAACCATAGTCAATTTCGCCTACATTCTCATCACGTAAAGGTGGCGCTATAGGTTGCAATGTCGTGAATGGAACTTCTTGGCCTAAATCAAGCATGCATAAAAAAAAGATCCCAAAAACCGCAAAGAAAGAAACAAGAAACTAGAAAGAAACAAGATTATTATACTAACCAGGAGTAGTCCGGAATTCGAGGACGATGAAGGGTTGGTGTTCGGCGATAGAGAGGATGAGTGAAGTGTTGCCTTTGAGTTGCATATCGATCATGATCATGAAGAAGTCGTTAAGGGAAATTCTGACATAGGACTCTTGGTCGCAGGCGAATCGGGTGAAGAATTGAGCCCACAGGTTGAGGGCTACGACGCAGTGAGGGGAATAAGACTGGGGGACTATTACGGTGAACATTGTTGGAGAGCATTTGAAGACGCCCATGTAATCATATCTATGCACGATGGACATCGCATCTATGAAAGGTTCTATGTTTTCAACCTCGAAGATCAGCATGGTGTGGAAAAGGGGAGAATGCAAGCGTTTCGAGATTGTTGTCAAAGTGTGAACAACTTCACGCCCTTGCCCTCCTTTTATACTTATAATTGCCTGGTTAGGATATAACCCAGCGTAATATAATGGTTGAGTTACCGGGTGTAAAGGGGTTGATATATTTCATACTCTCTCGAAGGGCTAATGTGCTGAACCTAAAATTATTTGTTGTCATAATCTAAAATTTAGCCGGAGGAAAATGACACAAAGAACTTATGAGGTTCGGATTATGCTTACATCCACAAATGAGGAGAGAATAAAAGAATATTTTCATAATAGGATTACAAAGGAGCACACTCGAGCACTCACCAAATACCACATACAAGGCCAAATATTTGAACTCACCAAAATTAATTATAAACTGCTTAACTAGAAAATTCTCATTTTCAAAAACTCAATTCAAAACTCAGTTGTGTGTTTAAATGACCCCTAAATTGGGTTGAGTTGAATGAGCTATTATAGTCCACTCAACGTTTGGAATGTTTGGTTTATTCATAACAGCAGACTGGGTTATTTTACCTTCTGTTTTGCTATTATAACCCACCCATGTTCTTTCAACCCCATTGTCATCAGCGACCGTTGTCACCACCGCCGACAACCACCTCCGTCAAACATTCAGTGACCGCCACTGACGTTGATGATAATTCCAGCGACCACCACTGGTAACCGAAATCTTTTTCTTTCTTTTATTCTACCTATTTTCCTCTATTTCTTTCTTTATTTTTGTTATTTATTTTTTGAAATGAAAATAAAGAAGAAAGACGAAAAAAATGCAAACAAATGAAAAAAAAAATTCAATCACTAGAGGTGGTTGTTGTTGTTAGAGGTTGTTGGTGGGGGCAGTGGTGGTCATCGAAATGGTCGTTGGAGGCGGCAATGGAGGTGACTGACCATTAGTTTTAGGAGAAGATTAGGAAGAAAAAGAAGAATACGATGATGAAGAAGAAGAAAGAAAAAAGAAAGAACAAAAACAAAATATTATTTTATTTAAAAAAATTTTAAAAATATATTTTTTTAATAAAAAACTAATGCCACATACATTAAGAATTAACAAAAATTTGGATGGAGGGACCAACCATGTAATAAAATCCAAACCTCAAGGGTAAAAATGTCATGTTTGCAAACTCAAGGACCAAAATGAAACCCAATTAACCCAAACTTCAAGGACCAAAAGTGTATTTTTCCCTACTATATAATAGATCCAGATTGTTAGAGAATGAATGATATTTCTTAAGAGATTGATGGAACAAATCTTTTAGGCGTTATGAATTACGTTCCTCATTACTTATGTAGTTTGATAATGAATGATATTCGTATACATCCAAACAAGACCAGATTGTTGGAGAATAACATAACTTAAAAAACCCTTAACTCATTTTTTAAGATTGATGGAACAAATCTTTTTATTCATATTTGCAAATTATTATATTTCATGTACCCAAGTTGTATAATAAGGATAAAAAAAAAGTAGAAAAAAAAATCAGTCAGTTTAAACCTCCCCTTCAGAACTCAGACTAAACTACTATGTACCCCAAACACAGACTTCCTGAACCCAGACTAAAATAGTCTGCACCCCAAACATAGACTTCCTAATCTCAGACTAAAATATTTTACACCCCAAACACAAACTTCCTAGCTAATCCCATACTAAAATACTCTGCACCCCAAACACAAACTATTTGTCACACCCTATCCTAGGTCACCCTACTGAACCCTATAACGAGTTGTGATGAAAATAGACCCCGTAAGTGCAAAGGAATCTATTGTTGTGTCTTTCTCTAAATCTTCTGCTCAACACAACTGAAACCACACCCTTTACATACAATAGATGATATGCATCAATTCGAAAAGACTAGAGGCAAATTTTGGCTAGTTGATCCTTATCAGTTAGCTCTGGTTGAAACCCAAGAGCAATCTGGTGGAAAAATAAAAAAATGAGCTGAAAAAGTCCAATAAGTGGTAAGTTCATAATAAAAATAATTTCAGGAAAACCGATCTCTTCTAAAATAAAATTTCATAGCTTAGCTGGAAAAACAATGTAAAACATGAACAGTTTAATAATTCTCAAGATAATTAAAACATAAAGAGATATATATAAATATATAGGAGTAACTTTTGAAACCAAGAACACAAGCCAGTAAAAATTATCACCAAAATTGTACCAAAATCTCTAGTCATACTGGCATAGAGTAATCTCAACACGCCCACAGAGCAATCTTTGTCATACTATGCATCGAGTAATCTCAAAATGCATAGCAGAGTCATCTCTGTCATACGTGCACGCAGAGCAACCCTTAAAAGGCTAAGCACCCTAACACACGGTCCAAAGCCTCACGTGTGTTGGAGTGGGTCCTAAAGACCTCTCTTTATACTACGAAAACACATTCACATAGTATACAGGGGTAATCACAATGGGTGCATAGATCTAGTGGATTCAAACCACTTTTAACATAAAAACTCAACATTATTCCATAGCTCTAAAACCACTCTTTTTCTAAAACAACATTTCATAAACTAGAGAGATTTCTCAAATAACACAAATACTTCTAGTTACTCAAATCACCATAAAATATCTCACATAGTTCTAAATAATAATTCTTGCTAAAATCATAAAATACGAAAAATTTGAAAAAATTGTTTGAATTCTCGAATGACTTGAAAATATCTTTAATATGTGTAAACGGTAATTTCAGCAAACTCATAACAGTATTGGTAATTCATAAAAACTTTTTGGAAATCTCATAACAGATTTTCTAAAACTCAAACATAATTATAGAGCTCTTGAAATCTCATAATAATAATTAAATAACACTATAACTATTGGCGTTGACGCTTCGGATCATCCGCTAGTCCAATTTCTATCCAACCTGGAATTCCAACAATCATGGTATTTACTAATAGGAAATTAACATAAACTTCTCTCTAAAGCAATTAAATGAATTTCCAATCTCTTTCTGTGGAGGATATTGTGTCCCAGATCCATAAACTTGACAGTGTGGGTCAGAGAAGTTAGGGTTGAATTGCGTCGCACGCCCTTTGTGAGAAGATTGTCTTCCACAGCCGCGACTGGTATTTGGATTGGAAAGGACGACTTGAATGCGACCATGGTAGTGGGCTGAATATCTTGCTTGTTAGTCTTAGTTATTGTTTTCTCTTCAGCATCAAGGAGTGCGTGGAGTTCTTCAAGTGACAGTGAGCCACTGTGAGTCTGAATGGAGGTTCTAAAGGCGTTGAATTCACCTGGTAATCCATTAAAGGTATACACCAAAATTTCCTCATCATCTATGGTGATTGAAGCTGTAGTGACACGCCCCGCCCTAGATTTATCCTAACCAACCTAGGACGGGACGTGTCGACAATGAAATCCCAACTAAACTATGAACTTCATTGTCAACTATACCTGAACTAGATTGACCATGAAAAAGAATTTTTAAAACGTGGCTAACACTAGTTTATTGAATAAAAAGAAATCATAAAAATTTCAGCAGAGTTTCCTCTGAAATTTGGATATAAGCCCACCTGAAATCAAAATTTAACACTCCCAGATAAAAATACGATCAAATACAGCACTAATACCCAAATCAGTTTAGAAATTGGCAACCATGGCATAGTCAGACAACAACAAAACAACATAGAAGTTTCAATCACCAAAACCACTATAACAACCATGATTATACATCGTTATGAAAGATGCTAGCCATCCTAGTTACAAAAAAAATGCATTTATAAGTAATGCAAATGACATGCAACCTATCGAGTCCGGTGGCAGATATCAACTCTGGTAGGCTCGTCGGAAACTCAAACGCTACCTGGTGGAAAAAAATTTAGGAAGAAAAAAGGGTGAGCTAACAAGCCCAAAGAGTGGTAAGAGTTCATAAAAAAAAATTTGCTAAAAGTTATAACATACTAAACACTTTGTAAGAAGCTTTTAAAACCACTTTAGTAAAAACCTTTTTTCATTTAACTTACTTGAAAGTAGTTACACCAAGAGCTCAGTAAAACATAAATTTTAAAACGTAATTGACACGCCCCGCCCAGATGATGATCCTAACCAACCTCGGACGTGACGTGTTGACAATGAAATCCCAACTAACTGCAAACTTCATTGTCCACTATGCATGAACTGGATTGACTATGAAAAGGAATTTTTTTTTTTCAAAACGTGGCTAGCAATGATTTATTACATAAAAAGAACTCATAAACAACATTTCGGCAAAGTTTCCCATGAAATTTGGATATCTAACCCACCTGAAAACTAGATTTAACACTCCCAAAATAATCATAATATAAAATCCAACACCAGCACCCAAGTTAGATCAGAATGTACAACCGTGGCATAGTCAATTACGCAAAACAACATATAGTTTTCAATCACAAAACCACCCTAACAACCATGATCATACATCACCATGAAGATGCTAGCTACAAAAATGATACATCTATAAGTAATGCAAAATGACATGCAACCTATTAAGTCTGGTGGCAGATATCGACTCTGGTAGGCTCGTCGGGAACTCAACTACTACCTGGTGGAAAAAGTTTAGAAAGAAAAAGGGTGAGCTAATAAGCCCAGTGAGTGGTGAAAATTTATATATAAAAAGAAATAAGATATGACTTTTTAGGAACTCATGACAAACATAGTTGCAATCATAATCTAACACACAATATAGATATTTTATGAAATAAACCTTGAGATACCCGATAAAGTCTCTTGCAAAGTTAAAACGTGAAATGTCTAAAATCGAAAACACTGTAACATAAGCATATGGAAAGGTAAACCATCATGGGCTATGAAAAGTTTTTCCATCACTAATAGTTGTACCCGAAACTGGTCATACTATATACGGAGAAACTCGACGTATAAAGCAGAGCAACTGGTCATACTACATATCGAGTAGTCTCAAGATATGTAGCAAAGCAAATCTGGTCATACCACACATCGAGTAATCTCAAGATGTGTGGCAGAGCTATCCTGGTCATACGTGCGCAGAGCAACCCCCAAAAGGCAAAGCACCTCGACACACGACCCAAGGTCTATGTGTGTGCCGAAGTGGGTCCCAAAGACCTCATACATATCATGAATACACCACAGAAACACATTCACGCAAGTGCATTAGGAACTCACCATGGGTACAATCTCTAGTGGTTTGAAAACAATGTCAGCATTAGAATGATAAGCTCTCAAACCACACTAGCATTATAATTGTTTTAAAAGAATGCATTGTAAGCCAAAAATCATTCTTTGAGAAATTTCCATGCCATAGTTAAATTCACGACATCAATAAAAACATTGAAATTAATTAAGTTTCTCATCTCAAGTAATTCATAGTTCAATCATCTCATTCGTTTTAAGACTTTCAAATACTTGAATGTATAATTATACGGTTGTAAAAATTTCAAAAGAACTTGGGGTTTGGCCAATAGGCTAAAATCTTAAGGCTTCAAAGGTCGATAATTCATAGGATCAAAATATAGTAAGGTAAGAAATTGGAACTAAAATCATGCTTGTATAAAACCTCGAAACTTCCTAATCATAATTTCAATTTAGCAACATAAATCAATACTTTTCTACAATAGTATAAGTTCTTAGAAATTGTCATGATCCTCCACAACCAACTCATTTGTACAAATATTTCTATCTTAATCGATTTCAAACTCAAATTTCATTAATTGTTAAATAGGAAAAGTATTTTGAAGAATAACCACTCACTATACTATTGTTGAGAGAAGTTTAGGTCGTAGGCGGTCCCGATCTCTGTTTGACCTGAAATAATAAATTTCCAAGTATTAACGGCTTTTAAATCTCCATATTAAAACACATCACTAGATTATACCAAGCTTTAGTTTCCCTTTAACACTTGGAATAACTAAATTTTTCATGAGCTTGGCCTCCAACTACCATGTAATTAATACCATATTTCTAAAATAAAGTTTTCAATAACTCCATTTTGCCCATCTTCATAATAAGCTTAATTCTTTTCATTTCTTCTCTTCTTCTCCATGAACATTACCTCTTTGTTCTCCATGAACATTATCCCTTAAAAGCTTGCAAACCAACAACCTATGAATATCCATCATCAATTTCTTCCCCTTTTTTTTTTGGCTTAAACTATGAGTTTTTATCAAGTTTTTCTCTCTTTGAACTCAACCCATTATGTATCTCCTAGTTTTCAAACTAATCCATGGAGTATCCAAGTCAAAGAAGAAAAACCTGTTGGGTTTTATGCCCTAAAACTCATGGATAGTAAATGTAAACATTTGACCGAACATTAATAAAATAATATTTCATGTATTATTCATTATTGTTTGTATTGTATTTTGCCTAAATAACCCTAATCCAATAAACTGAACATCCTAGGCTGTTAGTATGAGACTTGAACTAGTATGTGGGGACATACGGGGATCGCTGTTCAAGTTACAGCCTAAAAGGTCTATAGTATAGGGATAAGGCTGGGTACCTTATCTTGGTGACACTATGGATACGACCCGCTTTGTATTATGATACAAACGCAATGGATCCAACGCGTTCGTGTAGAGGACATGCGAGTGGGGGTATCCTATGCAATGAGTTTGCATAAGACCGGACTGCGAAATAGTTAACCACTAGCTCTAACACCGTTGACTAGATAGGTTTCTATTTCACTAGGATGACCTAGGCAACTTAGTCTCAATCCTGAGTGGATTATGGACTCCTGTTCACAAGGGATTGTCCTTTGATTTGAATGGGTGAGAGTGACCTACACGCCGACTCAATAAGCCTATCATTTTGGGGACAAGACCGAGTGGGGAGCTGGGAACGTAATCACACAAGAAGGAATTCACTCCCCGATATTAGGGTAAGTAGAGGTGTGTTCCCTTAAGTGGTGTCTCCAGGACTTGAACAAAGGGCCCTGCCCTCTCTATGGCACGAGAGGGATTTCTGTTTGTAGGTTGGACCTCAAACAGGTTGTTCATTAGAGGAGCACTGAGACTTAAGGAGGTAGAAGTAACCCAGGGGTAAAATGGTAATTTGACCTAGCTGGGGTTACGAACACACGTGAAGGACGGACTTGCTGTTGATGGTCGATATCCGTGGACATAGAAATATATCTGCAGTGAGAAGAGTGCAACTGTGGTTCTATAGTGGAGTGAACCACAGTTAACGAATATTGATTAATTTGGTTAATGAGTTTAGCCAATTAATCTCATATCGTTGGAGCTTCTGAACTGCAGGTCCATAAGGTCCCACCAGTAGCTCAGATAAGGTGTTGAGATAAATTTACTAAGGAAAATTTAATATGAATTGGATTCATATTAAAACTATAGGTTAAATTTAATGCGCATTGGATGCACATTAAAACTATAGTACATGTGTGAGAGAAAAATAATAATAATAATTGAATATGTGATATTCAATTTTATGATTAATTAATTGTAAGTTTTAATTTAGTTTAATTAAATTTGATTTAATTAAATGATATTAAAACTATATTAAAAAGAGGGAAATTCATTTAAATGATTATTTAAATGAATGAATTAATTTAAATATGATTTAAATTGGTTAACATTAATTTAATTAATATTATTAATTAAATTAAAATTAAATTTGATTTTAATTCATTAAAATCAAAATTATCAGGTAACTGATTTACCTGAACGTGGGGCATGAGTTCCTGTTTTCTCTCCCTCTCCCTATCGATAAGGGTTTTAGTTTGTGGCCTTTTTTCTCTCAGGCTCTCATTTTGGTTTTTGGTGTGTGAAAATTCCAGAGAGAACTCTAGAGACTTTTAGTTCCTTAGTAAAATCCTTCTCCCACAAGAAACCTTAACAAAAGGCCTTGTTAGTCATACCGGTGGCTCTTACGTGGTAGTGTTCATCAAACTTCAGCAAAGAAAGTGTTCTTTTGGTTGCTGTATTTTCAGATCAAGAAGCAAGATTCGACGATTTTGGTCAAGATCTACAACGGTAGTAAGTACCCTTTATTCCTATGATCACTAGGATCATTCTATAGTGTAGATCTAAGTTTATTCCATAAAATAGCATGTTTTATGACCATATTTACAGTTTTTATGAGATTTTATTGCTGTAAATTATTTGCCCTCGTATCGGTATTCTTGTCAAAAATTTAATTGAGTTTGGATCTCTGACCGTTTCCGCTGCGCAAGGGATTTTAACCCTTCAAAACCCACAAATGAAACCCATTTTTTTAGCTTCTTAACTTGTGCAAAAGCTCAAACCAAGAACAAGAAACTTACCCAATACTTGAATCCAAGGTTGTGTGCTTCTTGATTTGTTTTTCCCTTCCAAAATCGTTCAAGAATGCCCAAATTTTGGCTCCTCTTTGCCTTCCGTCTCCCTCCCCTTTCTCTCTTTTCTCCCCCTTTTTCTTTTCTTCTTTTTCTCCCCGATTCTGTCTTCCCCTCTTCTAATTTTTTTTTTTTAAAAAAATAACTAAAGCTTTAGTTTTTCACTTTTGTGTAACTTGCTTTCTTTCTTTCTTTTTTCTTTTTTTTTTTTTTTGTATTATCCTTTTTTTTCATACGATTATTAAACCAATTGTAACCCAAACCATTGATTATTATTATATATATTCTTTACACATAGAAACAGGTATTACAGTAATCACATGGCTAAGAAAAAACACCACTGAACATGTACCCAAACTAGTCATATTGTCGTAGAGTAATGTCGATACGCACAGCAGAGCAACTAGTCATACTATGTACCGAGTGATCTCAAGGCACATAGCAGAGCGAATTTAGTCATACTATACACCGAGTAGACTCAAGATGCATAGCAGAGCAACTAGTCATACGCGCGTAGAACAACCCCCAAAGGACAAACACCCCAACACACGACCCAAACCCTATGTGTGTGCCAGAGTGGGTCCCAAAGACCTCAAATATATATATATATATATATATATATCATACACACTACGGAAACACATTCACGTAAGTGTATTGGGAAATCTCCATGGGTACACAATCCAATGACTTAAAAGCGATTTTCTTTTCTTTTCAATACTACACAAAAGTTTCAGTCATGCCACAATCACAATTCTTCTCAAAACAACGTCTTATAAACTATTAATCATAAACCAAGAATCAAGTGCTATAATCAATTTCTCAACAATCACAACTTGAGTTATAATTTGAGCAATTTATAAATATCTTAAAAATCAAGATTTAGGAATCGACATCTTCTAAAAAAAAATCCACCAGAATTTTATATAGATAAAACAAGACTTGTAAGGAAAACATGAGAAACTAAATCAAGAGGCTTCTCAAATTCCCTTAATTTCGAATGCAACCATAAAATCCAACATAATACATAATCATAATTTTCTTCAAACCTCACGCTTTTAGCTTGTAAATTCATTTGGATAAAACCGATTTTTTTTTTTTAATTTGGAAATCAATTAATTTGTAAAATAACCACTCACAGTACTATTGGCAAGAGAAACTCGGGTCGTAGGCCTTCCTGATCTCCGCTTGACCTGAAACAATTATTTTGCCAAAGCATTAGTAACTCTTGCCTCCCCAAATTTGAATACAAAACCTGTAACGACCCGACTTCTTAATAAGCCTTTAAGGGAACGTTACGACAATGCATGCTTTAATTTGGAGGCCTTTTTAAATAAAAATATTTTTAAACATAAACACTTAATTTAAGTAAAACTTTAAAACAAAACTTTTATTCGGGATCCTTAATTTCAAAGGTTTTAAATATGCTTAAATAATTTCTAAAATATAAATGTAGATGGCCTCTAGAAATTTTCCTAAAACAAATTTACAATTCAAATAAAGTAAAACAGAGTTCTTAAAGCGGAAGAAAAATAAAATATGAAATTCAGGTCCTCTCATGGCTGTCTATCGGATTCTCATCAATCGTCTTTCATCTGTCCTTGCCTTTACCTGAAAAAAATATTTTTGAAAAGAATGAGTATTTTAAATACTCAGTAAATGACCCTACTATTGAGGTTGGGTCATGCTTTAAAAACATTTTAAAAATCAACATCAAATATAATTTTGGTGGCTCTTAAACTTTATTTTAACTTACTAATGAAAGATGATATACATCAATTTCATGCGTATCCTATACACATCAATTTCATGTGTCTCCTACGGAGGCCGTCAATTTCACAAAACCTCGAGGTTGTCAATTTCACGAACCTCAACTTAGCACTTAAACTCATAAATAATTCATTTAGTGGAATTTTAATCTCAACTCGTTCCTTTAATGGAATTTAAATTCATTCCTTTAATGGAATTTAAAACTTATTCCTTTAATGGAATTTGAACTCATTCCTTTAATGGAATTTTGAGAGACCACCAATCAAATATTTCAAACATCAACAATGCAATAAAGAAATAATAAATTTCGTGCTTTCAACAATTTTCATAAACGCATACTCAATTAAAATAATAAATTTTCATGCACAATTCTCATGCTTTTAATAATAATAATAAATTTCAAGAACAACTCTCAAGTACGAGAATTTTAGAAAATCAAACACGCGCACCCAATTAAAAAGTTCAACAGTAAGTTCACTTACTTTGGCTTAAATAATCTCGATCTAGAATCCCAACTAACTCAAGCAACGTCGCCCTCGATTTCAACCAAACTATTGCCAAGAAATAAACTTCAAGCTTGTTGGTCCAACTTTAATTTGTTCTAAGATTTCACGATTTCGGCTCCAATCGCTTGAGATAACAAAGATCCAAGGACTAAAATTAATGGGCATTCTTGATTAAGCGGTAAATTAGCTAAAAGCTCTCTAAAACTCACTTACCCAAAGTTGGAAACACCTGAAAACAAGCTTACAGCTGCACCTACACTGCCCAGCCGCCGGAAAACTCACAGTACCGCCACACCTACGTTGCCCAGCCGCCGAAAAACTCACAGTACCGCCGTCCCAACCCACCTACACGCTGCCGCCGACGGAACCGATAGCAGTCGCCGGAAGGACGCGCGCCTGAAGCTACTCGGACTTCCGCAACGTTTGTTGCTGCACGTCTCTGGAGCCTACCGCCGGAGAAGAAAGCCTGCTCGCCGGAAGAGAAGATGCACGCCGGAGCTTGTACTTGGTCTGCTGCTGCCGTCGGGTGTGAAGAAGGAAAAAATAAGGCTGTTGTCGGCTATGCATCAACCAATCATACTTTATTCACCTCATTTCTATTTATTTAAATGCAATGGAGAGTAAAAAAAATGGTCAGCTATCTCAAGGTTCAAATTTAACACTTAAAAACCATTTACACACCAAGGTTCTCAACTCCCACTAGTCACAGACTCACAAAATTTCTTCAACAATCCTAAAGACTCTTGAAAATCAGTCAAGTCAATAAGGATCAAGCTATACACATGCACTTGGAGTCCCAATTATCGATTGCTCTTGTCTTGCAAAGATATCAAAGCTGCCCAGTAACACAACTTACTTTTCTCTCTAAGTCTCTCCCAAACTGGGCCTATTTAATCTCCTAACCGAAAACTAAACTACAAGAGAAAATCATGCATGGAATAATAATCACAAACTTAGAAAATTTTTTAAAAACATAGTTTATTACAAGGGCATACCTGGCGAAGATGAGAATCTTGTTATTTAGCCGTGAGGACACATAAGCTTACGATGTAAGCAGTCTACAGAACAATTAACTGGGCTCTGATACCAACTGTAACGACACGACTTCTTAATAAGCCTTTAAGGGAACGTTACGACAATGCATGCTTTGGAGGCATTTTTAAATAAAAATATTTTAAAACATAAACACTTAATTTAAGTAAAACTTTAAAACAAAACTTTTATTCGGGATCCCTAATTTCAAAGGTTTTAAATATGCTTAAATAATTATTTCTAAAATATAAATGTAGATGGCCTCTAGAAATTAATTTTCCTAAAACAAATTTACAATTCAAATAAAGTAAATCAGAGTTCTTAAAGCGGAAGAAAAATAAAATATGAAATTCAGGTCATCTCATGGCTGTCTATCGGATTCTCATCAATCGTCTTTCATCTGCCCTTGCCTTTACCTGAAAAAAATATTTTTGAAAAGAATGAGTATTTTAAATACTCAGTAAGTGACCCTACTATTGAGGTTGGGTCACACTTTAAAAACATTTTAAAAATCAACATCAAATATAATTTTGGTGGCTCTTAAACTTTATTTTAACTTCCTAATGAAAGATGATATACATCAATTTCATGCATATCCTATACACATCAATTTCATGTGTCTCCTACGGAGGCCGTCAATTTCACGAAACCTCGAGGTCGTCAATTTCACGAACCTCAACTTAGGTACATCAATTTCATGTCTCTAAGTCCTATGTAGGCATCTCTGAATGTACATCAATTTCATGTACACTTAAACTCATAAATAATTCCTTTAATGGAATTTTAATCTCAACTCATTCCTTTAATGGAATTTTGAGAGACCACCAATCAAATATTTCAAACATCAACAATGCAATAAAAAAATAATAAATTTCGTGCTTTCAACAATTTTCATAAATGCATACTCAATTAAAAATATTAAATTTTCATGCACAATTCTCATGCTTTTAATAATAATAATAAATTTCAAGAACAACTCTCAAGTACGAGAATTTTAGAAAATCAAACACGCGCACCCAATTAAAAAGTTCAACTGTAAGTTCACTTACTTCGGCTTAAATATTCTCGATCTAGAATCCCAACTAACTCAAGCAACGCCACCCTCGATTTCAACCAAACTATTGCCAAGAAATAAACTTCAAGCTTGTTGGTCCAACTTTAATTTGTTCTAAGATTTCACGATTTCGGCTCCAATCGCTTGAGATAACAAAGATCCAAGGACTAAAATTAATGGGCATTCTTGATTCAGCGGTAAATTAGCCAAAAACACTCTAAAACTCACTTACTCAAAGTTGGAAACACCTGAAAACAAGCTTACAGCTGCACCTACACTGTCTAGTCGCTGGAAAACTCACAGTACCGCCGCACCTACGTTGCCCAGTCGCCGGAAAACTCACAGTACCGCCTACACGCTGCCGCCGACGAAACCGAGAGCAGTCGCCGAAAGGACGCGCGCCTGAAGCTGCTTGGACCGCCGCAACGCTTGTTGCTGCACGTTGCCGGAAAACACCTACTGCCAGCGAAGAAAGCCTGCTCGCCGGAAGAGAAGACGCACGCCGGAGCTGGTACTTGGTCTGCTGCTGCCGTCGGATGTGAGGAAGGAAAAAATAAGGCTATTGTCGGCTATGGGTTGCTTAGAAGAAGGGAAAGTTGGGCAAGATGAACATTCCTAGGGCTCCGTGCGTGGCTTTTAAAAGATTTGGGCTTGGCTTAAACTTCAAAATATTTATAAAAATGCTCTCCTTTCATCCTTTTACTTTAAGGAAACACAAGATAACTCCTATTTCTCCACTAATTTCCAAATCTTTATTTTTTTTTGAAAATTTCCCTCTAAATTCCAAATTAATTCCAACTTAGGAAATTTTGAAATTTATCTCAAATTACGGGCATTACAAAACCACTAAATTACACCGACCCTTAATTCCTCTATAACACTTAAGTTAGACCATATTTTCCGAATAAAGTTTCTAATAACTCCATTATGCCTGTCTCCATAATAGGGTTAATTCTTTTTATTCTTTCTCTTTCTCCCCATGAACATTATCTCTTTGTTCTCCATGAACATTATCCTTTAAACGCTTGCAAACCAACAACCTATGAATAATCATCATAAATTTCTCTTTGGCTTAAACTATGAGGTTTTATCAAGTTTTTCTCTCTTTGAACTCAACCCATTTTGTCCCTCTTAGTTTTCAAACTAATCTATGGAGTATTCAAGTCAAAGAAGAAAAACCCACGAATAAAACCCATTCTTTAGCTTCTTACTCATGCAAAAACTCAAACCCATAGCAAGAAAACTTACCCAATACTCGAATCCAAGGTTGTGTGCTTCTTGATTTGTTTTTCCCTTCCAAAATCGTTCAAAGAATGCCCTAATTTTGCTCCTTTTTGCCTTCCGTCTCTCCTACCTTCTCTCTCTGTTTTCTCCCTTTTCTTTACTTCCTTTCTCTTCGTTTCTGTCTTTCCATTTTTTTTATAACTAGTTTTATTATTTTTTTTAAAAAGCTTCCAACGGAAGCTTTCTTCCATCTCTTTTTTTATTTTATTTTAACTACTTTTTTTTTATATATATTTTTTTATATTTCTTTTTAAAGCTTCCAACCAAGGTTTTCATTTTTTTTCCACTAGCTATAACCCTTATTATTACTATTATTATTATTTTTTTTACACAGAAATAGTTATTACATGTAGCAAGCCTGTCAACAAGATCTTTGATTCTTTAGTATATCTGTTAATAGATTCAAAAGAATTTTTCTTAACATTGTAAAGGGCAAATCTCAATTCAAGGATATTAGATCGAGTGTTAGAAGAATAAGGTTTTTCTAACGATTTCCACCGGTCTTTGGCAGAGGTGGTTTCGACGACATGACCAAGTGCTGATGGTGACAAACGTGGCGTTGATTAATATAATAAGGGCTTGATCTTGAGAACCCCATTGGAGATAATCAGGACTGACCTCGATGGTATCTGTGTTGGTGTCGGTGGTGTATGTGTCGACGGTGTCTGTCCGGGCTGAAGAACGAACAAATTTTTGTGGTTGGGGAAGAGAATCATCAATATGCCCAAACAGGGAGTGGGCCTTTAGAATGGAAGAAACTTGGAACTTCCAGAGTACATTATCAGTAGAGTCACCAGGTTGCATATATTTGATAGAAGAAACAGGGGAGAAGACATTAAGGACGGATTGACAGTGGTGGTAGTTAAGGAAGAAGCCATAAAAACCAGAAAAAGGAAGGTATATGCTCTGATACCATGTAAATGTGAGAAATTGCATTGGATTGACTTGCATAATTCATACATTGTGGAGCCCATTTGTACTCAATGAATCGACTTAAATCAAGGCCAAATTTAAGCTATAATAAATGTGAAATCTGTACAACTTAAAAGCTAAAATTAAGGCGGCGATAATTGATTTAATTTGCTCTAATACTTCCCTCATCAAACAAATTCACCATTGCTGTCACGTAAAGGTTAGATACGTTTTTCCCAGCCCACATTTTGGCAACAACACTATCCATTTACCAAATAAGATTGTGCTAAAAAAAAAAAAACAAATTAAGCATAAAATAACAGATCAAAGCAATCTTTTTATTAATCTCACTTCAAACACTTTTTATTTTTTCTGAATCATTAATCCAACATGAAATTGAATAAATGACCCAAACAAAGCATCCTTTACACACTTCATTATTTATATGGATTCTTAAAGACGAAAATGACCCAAATGAGAATTGGATGCGATGGCATCCTGTACAAACCCTTTCATTATTGATGCAACAATAATCCAAATACGAAATTGCTTAAATGACAAACTGAAATGAGATTTTTCTTTTCACAAACCTCACAATTACAGTAGTAATAGTTCTAACCTAGCTACTCCACTGTTGCCTAAGCTTGCTTAACAACTGTCTTACCTGCACAAACGAACACGAACTCTCAATGCCTACAAAATATATAAGTAAATTATAATGAGGAATCTCTAAATTTGGACCGCTGGTCTTACTTTCTAAAATATTCATAGAGTTTTTTTTTTTAATTTATTTATTTATTTATTTATAACAGGTGGGGTGAGGGATTTCAACCCCTCTAATCTCTTGGTTGAGGGTACAAACTTTATGTTGATATGCCTGGAATCTGATATGAAGCGCCCGGTGGGGGTTTGGGGGCAACGCCCCCTAAGCTAAATTTTTGTATAGAGATTAGATATGATTTTTCGTTTTGGGCTTTTATTTTGGGCCTAGGTGCTATATATAAACCCTCTTAACCTATTTTGCCCTAATCTCTGTGATCTAATAAAATCGTTTCTCTCCCTCTGCCCGTGGATGTAGCTAACACACCGTTGAACCACGTATATCTGTCTGTTGTTTTTCTTCTCCCTCTCATTCTTGTTACGTTGATTACGATTTCTGTCATAACACTTTATGCCAGTTGAACTATGCTATTGTTGGCTAGAATCGTGTATTTGTATGAAATAATTATGAAGTGTTGCATTTTTTGTATACATTTTGTTTGTAATTAAATTGGAGTAACATTTGTTCATTATAATAGTATAAAAAAAAACTATTCTCTTTAGCCTTTTATCGTATAATTTAAAGTAATAAGAAAATATGATTTATAACTCAAACTATAAAAATTCTAAATAATTAACTTATTAGAGTTCATAATTATTAAATCGTCTATTTTGTTCTCATCAAACTTGTAGCTATACTATTATACTTTAAAACATACAATTCTTGGATGTGAAAAGAATTATTTCTAGGACTAAAGTAGACATTATTTTAATTATTGATATAATGAGTTAATTATTTACCATTTTTATAGCTTAATTACAGATTATATTTCATAAACTTTTATGTTTTCACTTGAAGTTGTTTTAAGTATGATGGAATTAAAAAAAAAAAAAAGTATATATTGGAGAAGCTTCGATACGTTAGGAATTGAAAAAAAAAATTATGGAAGGATCTAGTGAGCATTTTGAGAAATCTTTTTTAAAAAATCTATATTACCAAACACTAAAAAAGTTGGTATTTTTTCAAAATCAATTTTACGTGTCCCATCTGCAATCCCAAATGCACCATTAGAAACTCTAATACAACAGAGGTCAATTTTGGAAAATATTTTAATTTAAAAATGTTTTTCAAAATCAAGAGAAAATAAGTTTGAAAAATATATATTTTAATTTTAAATTGTTTTTCAAAGCCCACAAATAAAGCAAATACAACAGAGGTCAATTTGGTAATATCCCGATATCTTGTTTTTTTATTTTCTATTTTCCATTTTCCAAAATGAAAATAAAACGAACTTGATAATTATTTAGGGCCTGTTTGGTAACGTTCTCGTTTCTTGTTTCCGTTTCTTAATTTTTAATAAAGAAAAATAGAATTTCATGACCCTAACACCTATACATTCAATAATAATAAACCTATATTGTTATTTATGTTTGGAAAAATTGGAAACAAGAACAAAAAAGGAGAAACTAGTTTTAATTGTTCCCAAAAGTTCTATACAAATTTTGGGAGTGTTTCTAAAAAATGAAAAACAAGAAACATACATAGTTATTAAATGCTTAGATTTCTTAATAAAATTGGAAACAAGAAACAAGAATGTTACCAAATGGGCCCTTAATTTTTATTCTTTTTTCTTTCTTTTTTAAAAAATATTTTTATAATCATTCCGTCTTTGTATGCTTTTTTAAAATAAGAAAATCAAGAGTGGGTTTGATAATAACTTTGATTTTTTAAATTTTTTAGCATGATTTTCATGTTCGTTAAGGATATATCTAAATTCTTAGTCAACTCCAAAAACTTAGGTGAAGGTTGTGTTTCTAAGTTTAATTTTTTTTTTTTTTTTTTTAGAAGATTTCTAAGTTTAATTTTTAAAAACACAAAAACCAAAATCTGAACCTTTTTTTTTTTTCCTGCTATTCTGTTGAAAGCAATACCAACCTCGCCCAGATACCACCCCTCCCCAATCCTAATTCCTAAATCCTAACCTCAATTTGACATTTTCTTTAATTATTATTATTATTATATATTTTATTATTTATTCCACATTTCCCTGATACTAATTTTCAATATTATTACGTTTTATTATGTATTTTACATCTCCCCGCCTTGACTTTACCCTTTGCTCAAAAGATTTTTAGCAATTAATTTTTATTTTTATTATGTATTCCATGTCTTCATACTTTATAGCTAAGCCTCGTCAATAAATCTTTTAATTATTATGTATTTTTGGGATTTTTTAGAAAAGTAAACAAAATATTAAAAAAATTAAACGAAACGGATGGATCTCAAAATTATTCCAAAAATAGTTTATTTTACATTCTTCATTCCCTTTCTTGGTCCCCCTCATTTTTATATTATTATTATTATTATTATATAGCTCTCTTAGATGCCAAACTTGACCTTGAATTATTTCAATTATATTGTGTTCTTGTTTGAATTGCAACTCTAATAATTCCTGAAGTTTAAGTGGTGTGGTTTTTGCATCTTTTTTATAACTTCCAAAATCCAAGATATATATTTTACCACTGCCTCCCTCATTTTAAATTTGAGAACTTTGTTCTTTAGAATGTTATTTTTTAGCTATAAATTTTTTGGAAATTGTTAAAAGTACGCAACATAACTGCTGCTACAAACTCTTGACTTCAAAAATTTTGAAAATAACATTTCATTTGTTTAAAAGTTAGGTCTATTTTGTATTTCAAAAAAAGTTAGGTCTATTTTGAAAATAAGCCGCTCCAGTTATTTTCTGCCCATCAAAATTTGTTATAATCATCCGTTTGCAATTCTCAAATTTCGTCCATCCTTTCAAAATTTCAAACTTCTATCCCTAAAACTAAAATTGAAGAACCATAAAAGAATTTGCTAAAACCAATCCTACAATATTTTATGATGGCTAATTTTAAAATAAGAAACAGAAAACGAAAAAAGAAAAAGATATCAAACGAGTCCAGTTCTATTGTAGCCGTACCTTCTGGGACAGACGATTTCGGGTTTGCAGTCGATGATTTTGGTGTCTTCATGTCGGCGGCATCTTCCGATGGCACGACGACGCCCGGCCAAGGGCGGCAGGTGCAGTGGTTTCCCTTTTCTACTCGCTTGTAGAGATCAACAAGGTGGTCGCCACAGCCCTTCCATGAGGTCTTATTGCACTGCTTGCACTGCACAAGATAACACATATCTCTTGATGTTGAGGTTGCAGTAATAAGCTAGAGAAGAAACCTGTGGTGGGTTAATTTTGCACTTTGTCAACTCAGCAATTTAACGACACAAAAGGCTTTGGAATTATCGTCCCTTTTGCATTCCTCTTAATGCCAGTAACCCAAATGGCCAAGTTGCAATTTTTTTAATTTGTTGCAAAATTGTCAAACACTAGGTGTGGGGAGGTGGTTTTAGATTAATTAATGACCCAACCAATTGCAGTTTGTTCTTTTTCAGTTGGTTTAGTGATCTACTGAACGGCCTACGAGTGGTCCTGTATTTGACAGGTGTGAACATCTTGTCAATTTAATTCCAACTTTAAAAAGTGCCAAATACATCCTCAATTTTCAATTTTGTGTCTAATAAATCTCTTAATTTTGAAAAGTATCAAATAGATTCTTAAACTTTCATTTGTATCCAATAGGTCTCTCAACTTTCAATTATGTGTCTAATAGAACTCTATTCGACATTTTTTTAAAATTAACAGATGTATTAGACATAAAATTGAAAGTTTTGGATCTCATTAGGCATAAAATTCAATTTTATATCTAATAGATTGATTCATTTTTAAAATTCTCGAATATGTCTAGGACCTATTAGAAACAAAATTCAAAGTTGAGGGACATATTAGACATTTTTAAGTTCAGGAACCTATTAGACACTTTTTAAAATTCAGGGACCAAATAGACACATACTTGAAAGTTCATGGACTAAACTTGTAATTAAACATTATACCTAATATCCCTAAATTTTAGGATAGGTTTTAATTAGACTTTATACTTTGAGAAGTTTCATTTTAACCCTTGAAGTGTTTTGATATTGTTTAACAAAAATACCCTTGGAAAGTTTTTTTTTTTTCGTTAAAAGGAAGGACATGATTAAATTTACCGGTGGCTGATTGTAAAAAGGGAAGGTGTTCGTTACGTCATTTACAACTCAATTTCAACTATTTTGAAGACTAAGAGTATTAAACCTCATTCATTTCAACGCAAAAGATATTGTTTGACATCATTTACAACACTAGGAATATATTATTGAGGTCAGACTTGTTTTAAAAATAATAAATATTAGGAAAATTGCAATGAGCAACAAAAAATAATAGGATATTTGCAAATCTAGCAATGATTTTTTAGATTTGCAAATATAGAAAAAATATTTAAATCTAATTACCATTTTTTTATTGTTCCAGTTTTACCCTTGTTGGTATATCAACTGATATATATCAGATAACTGATATACCAAATTTGCCAAAGTGAGCATAGCTAAGCGGTAATTGGCATGTACCCTCGACCATGAGGTCAGAGGTTCGAATCCCCCCATCTCCAAATGTTGATGTACTCAAAAATATATATATATATATATATATATATATATATATATATATATATATATATATATATATATATATATACCAAATTTGATATACTCGAAATTAGTCCAACTCATAAAAAAAATTCCAAAAAGTTCTCATGTTTTACCTCAAAGGTATACAATGATATACCTGATTTAAATGTCGATATATACCAATGATATACTTGATATGTTACTTCCCCTTACTTCTTTAATTTTTATTGTGTTTCATTTGCTCTGATTGAATTGTGTTGTGTTATTTACATATTTTAAATGAAATATTTGTCTTTTATAACATAAATATTTGTCTTGTACACTTGTTATGAATGTTAATATGCCTCATTTGTTATATTACTTAAGGAACTAATAACATTGATATACCTGGTAATGAGTAGTTAGGTACATCAGTTATATTGTGTTGGTATATACTTCATTTATATCTTTAGTATATTAGTAGTATATCAATGTTATACTTCATTTTATATATATTTGATATACTAATATATGAAGTATTGATATATTGTTGATATACTTCATATTAGATGTAACGTCCTAGGTTTTCTTAACTTAGTCTAGAGATATATACTAACCCAACTAGCCTAAAGCCAATTGGATGCATTGAAAATTTTGGCAGCATAACGATGTAATAATAGCAATCCCAAAATTTTTAAACACCTGTTTAACATAAACAACACTTCTATATTATTTAAGCTCATTCCACCATACTTCATTTCACAGAATCCTCACAACAGAACCACTACTAAAGGATCTATAACCCCTTCTGTTTTCACGAAAAGGGAGTTATAACTCTGGCTTATGATATCGCTGGAAGTCACCTTTAGAGACTTATTTTGGCTGCGTCACTAAAAACTTGTCACTGAAAATATATTTTCTTGTAGTGTTACCAGGCCCACTCCGAATTATTGATTTTAGTTATATTAAATCAACATTAAACTATATATTATAAAAAAACATCAATTTAATTAAATCTAATTCAATTAAATTAATCTTAATATATAGTTTTTAATTAATTCAATTAAAACAATTTCTAATTGAATTAATTAAGCCAATTAATTAAACGTCACATATTTAATTAATTGCATCTCTCTTCTTTTATCCTACAGTATTAATGTGCATCCAATGTACATTAATTATAAAATATAGTATTAATTTAATTAAATCATATTTAATCAAATTAACTTAATTAATTCTCCAATTAATTAATCCTTTAATTAATTAAATATCACATATTTAATTAATCACACACATTTGAATTGCATATTTCTCTCATAACCTATAGTTTTAATATGAATCTCATTCACATTAAATTTAACCTATAGTATCAATATGAATCTAATTCATATTTAATATTTGAACTCCTTCAAATATTTAATTCTCTCATTGATTAATTTTGAATCATATCCAAAATTAATTTTATGTTATAAAGTTTATTTCAGTAATTAAACTTATATTATAATGTATCTTCATACATTATATTAATTGCATCACATACAATTAACTAAAATTTCCCTAACGAATTTGAATACTTCAAATTCTATTCAAGACTATTTAATCTCATAACCCTTTACGAGCTAGCAGGTGGACCTAATGGATCTACAGATCAGAAGCTCCAACAATACGAGATTAACTGGCTAAACTCATTAACCAAGTTAATCAACATTTGTTAACTGTGGGTCACTTCACTAAAGACCCACAACTACACTTTTCTCACTGTAGAATATTTCTATGTACACGGATATCAACCATACCGGTAAGTCAATCCTTCACGAGTGTTCGTAACGTCAGCTAGGTCAAATTACCGTTTTACCCCTAGGTTACCTCTAGATCCTTAAGTACCACTAATCCCTCTAATGAACAAGCTGTTTAGGGTCCAACCACTAAACATGAGTTCCTCTCGGGCCAGGAGAGGACGACGCACCTTTGTTCAAGACCCGAAATCAACCCTTAAGGGAACACATATCTACTTGCCCCAATAGGGGAAAGAGTGAATTCCATGTTGTAATGTTATGTTCCCAGCCCCCACTCGGTCTTGCCCCTGAAATTGTAGGCTTATTGAGTCTGCGGACCGACCACTCTCACCCATACAAATCTAAGGACAATCCCTCATAAAAAGGGGTTCATAACATACTCAAGATTCAGATTGAGTTACCTAGGTCATCCTATTGAAATAGAAACCTATCTAGTCAATGGTGTTGCATCTAGTGGTTACTATTTCGCAGTCCGGTCTTATGCAAACTCATTGCATAGAATACCTCCACTCGCATGTCTCCTACATGGATGCTTTGGATCAATGCATTTATATCGAATACAAAGCGTGTCGTATCACTGATAGCACCAAATTAGTGCTAATTATTTCTGTAAATTTTGCTTATCCTAATGCTATTATTTGTGATAATTGACTAATTTTGAGTCTTATTGATCTATAGGTAATTTTGGTGTTCTCGGGATCAAGAAGGGTTGTATTATACTCTTTCTCTTTCGATTTCAGCCACTTTTCTTCCCCAAATTCTATGTAGTTTTCATATTTCTTAGGCTTTAGAGTAGATTTCTTAGTTTTTCATGGTGGATCATGTAATTGGGAACTCGGTTGTAAGTTTGGTTTGAATTTTATGAGATTCTGAGTATTTCATTCTGAATTTACTGTTTATGTGTGTTGGATTCTATTTTTATTCATGATTATAATTGATAGTAGGGATTGACAACCCCAATCGTCGTCGTTTTAATCACATTCGCTATTGGTAGTAAATAGGTGAAGCATGTAGCTCTATTTTAGGCGTATAATCCCTAATCTTGTAGTAAATTGCATGTAAGCCTAGAATTTGACACTCAGTTAATTTTGTAATTTAGGCTTTACCTAGTTCTAAAATTAGCTGCCTAATTATCCAAATCATAATGCAATTTTAGCTAGTTAATTCAGCCGGGTTAATTAGTAATCAATTAGATTAGCTTTGATGCATTGGTCGAGTTAATAAAATAGGGATATTATGGCTCTCTGGCTTTTCCAAGAGTACGTTAGGCATAAAGAGTAAATTTCATCATTAGATAATCTATTATTAAGATCCATCCAAATGAACACCGAATGTACCGATTGCATGAATCTGAGGTTCGATCAACCACTCCCTTTTATTTTTCCGTCTTTAATTTTTGCAATTTATTTTCTGTCATTTAAATTTCAGTACTTTAATTTCCCCTCGCATTTTGATCTCTCGCATCTCAATCCCCCCATTAGTTTGACCGTCTCAATAAATCTAAGTTAAGCAAATTATAAACGTGCTCCCTGTGTTCGACTCTGGCCATTACTGCTGCAAAGTAGTTCAGTGTACGGTGATTATAAATTTATTTGGCACGGACGTTGGAGAATTCGACACCCTCTGAATCGTCCCGTCAATCACATAGTGTCAACAGGATAAGGTACCCAACCTTATCCCTATACTATAGATCATTTAGGTTGTTACTTGAACACTAATCCCCGTATGTCCCCACATACTAGTCCAAGTTTCATTTAAACAACCTTGGATCTTAGTTTATTGGATTTAGGGTTAATTAATGAAAAACTTGATTATTCAATAAAAAATTACTGAATTACTCAAATAACACTTTATTGAGGTTAATTAATTTGTTTCATTTACTATCTACGAGTTTTAGGGCATAAAACCCAACAACCCTCTCACCGGCACGAGAGGGGTTTCTGTTTATTGGTTGGACCATAAACAGGTTGTTCATTAGAGGAGCACTGGTACTTAAGGATATAGAGGTAACCTAGGGGTAAAATGATAATTTGACCCAACTGGTGTTACGAATACTCGTAAAGGACTAACTTGTTGTTATTGGTCTATATCCGTGGACATAGAAATATTCTACAGTGAGAAGAGTGCAACTGTGGGCCTATGGTGAAGTGTACCCACAGTTAACGAATATTAATTAATTTGGTTAATGAGTTTAGCCAATTTATCTCATATCGTTGGAGCTTCTGATATGTAGGTCCATTAGGTTCCACTGGTAGCTCGTAAAGGGTAATTGAGGAAATTAAGTCTTGATTAATAAGGGAAATAATATAATGTATGATGATACGTTATAATATAAATTTAATTTTGGATATAATTCAAAATTAATTAAATATTACAACTATATTGAAGGAGTTCAAATATTAATTTTAGTATGAATTGGATTGATATTACAACTATAGGTTATGTGGGAGATGTTCATTTAAATATGATTTAAATAAAATGATTTAATTAATTGATTTAATTAAATAAATTTATATCCTATTACGATTGGGAAAAGTAATTAATTATTATTTAATTAAATATATCTTTATCCTATTATGAATAGGAAAAGGGATATGACATTCTATATAAACCATAGAATTCCTCCCAGTTGAACACATTCACTTCACTCAATTCTCCCTAAAATCAAGAAGAAGGTTCCCACTGCCTTGGCCTCAAATTCCCCAGAGATTACTAGTGTTTCCCTGTGGTAGTGTTCCAAGTTGTTCGTGATTTTTTCTCAAGCAGTTGGTGAAATTAATCTCAGTCGTCAACGAGAGTAAGTAACTTGTTACTCTATGTAAATTAGAATTAGATTCTATAGTTTTTCAGCATGCATAATTCAGATATACAATAGATTATGAATGTATGTATGTTGCTAGTGTATTGGTATTTCATGATTCTAAATTAACTGCGAATTGTTCCTGGACCGCTTCCTTCGCGTCGGGACCTCCGTCCCTACAGTTACCTCCAGGAAACTTTCTAAAATACACACAAGAATCAGCTGTAGTTCGTTTATAACCATTGCTTATCATAAACGGAATCACATTTCTTGTACCACTGCCTTGGTGCCTGTCTAAGCCCATAAAGACTCTTCTTCAACTTGCAAACAAGTTTATCTTTCCCTTTTTCTTCAAATCTTTCAGGTTGCTCCATGTAGATCTCTTCATGCAAGTCACCATGTAAAAATGAAGTTTTTACATCAAGTGGCTCCAACTCAAGATCAAGACTTGCTGCTAAACCCAACACTGTTCTGATAAATGTCATTTTGACCACCGGAGAGAAGATCTCATCAAAGTCAATGCCCTTTTTTGGTTGCATCCCTTTATCACCAATCTGGCTTTGAGCTTCACTATCTTCTCACGATCCTTCGTGTTCTTGAAAACTCATCTGTTTCTCAAGACTTTCTTGCCATTTGGAGGTTTCACTAGCTCATAGGTTTCATTCTTTTTCAAGGAATTCATCTCCTCCTTCATTGCATCGATACTAGTCTTTTTCATCATGAGACAAAACCTCTTGATAGTTCTCTGGCTCTCTATCTTCACTAACTAGAATGAACTCTGAGCTTGGATACCTTGTTGAAGGTTTACGCTCTTTGGTGGACCTTCGAACCTGTGTATCCTACACTTGAGGGGTAGGTTGCTCCCCTTGCTCATGAACTTCTTCATGAATCACTTCCTCATGTACATCTTCCTCATGAATTTCCTCATCAGATGAAGAATCGTTAAGATTATCATCATCAACATGATCTTGTACATTACCATCAGATTGTATATCACCGATATCATCATGTGCATCATTAAGTACATCCTCATCACTCTAATCTATCGGCTGAGTAACAGAAGGAGTAAAAGTAGAACCATTAGCAGTATATAAAAAAAATAAAAAAATAAAAAAAAAACTCTGAAGTAGAAGTGTACCTTGTACTCAAAAGATATGTACCTTTCTCATGCTCAAAGAATACTACATCTCTGCTTCTCACAACCTTATTCTTTTCTGGATCGTAGAGCCTGTAACCATACTCTTCATCCTTATACCCAACAAATACACATGGATTGATCTTCGAATCAAGCTTTGACCTATGTTCTTTAGGCACATGCAAGTATGCCTTGCTGCCAGAGACTCTCACATGCGAATAAGTAGGATCACGTCCCTTCCATGCTCTCTCTGGAATGTCTAGACCAAGAGAAACCGATGGAGATCGATTAATCCAATACACTGCACATTACACTACTTCGGCCCAAAATGTCTTAGGAAGATCAAACATTCTAAGTATGCACCTCACCTTCTCTACAATAGTTATGTTCATCCTCTCAGCAACTCCATTGTGTCGTGGTGTGTCAGGCTCTGTCTTCTCATGTCTAATGTCATGTTGTGAACAATACTTGAACTCATTCAAAGTATACTCGCCACCATTGTCAGATCGAAGACACTTCAACTTTCTTTCAGTCTCTCTTTCTACCATGGCATGAAACTGTTTGGAAATCTCGAACACTTGGTTTTTTGTCTTCAACATAAACACCCAAGTTCTTCGAGTAGCATCATCAATGAAAGTGACAAAATATCAATTGCCACCAAGAGACTCCACCTCAATAGTGAAGGAGTGAAAAACACACGAGCGGAAGCGATTACGGATCTTAGGCGTTTAATTTCATCAATTTCTCAAGGAAAATCAAGTTGAAAAACTGTGCGAAAAAACAAAATACCTATACTCACCTTATTTGAAGCTCGAATTGAAGCAAACCGTTGGTCAATTCTCATCACAAACACGTCGTGGACCACCATCGAGATCTTCCTCGCTATTCTCCAGCCTTAGAACGAGCTTGTGGGAGCCATACGTGATGAATTTAGAGAGATAAAGCTTGAAGTTCAAGCTAAAGATGAGAGAAGAAAATGTCTTTGTTGAGAGAGAAACTTTCTGCCTAAAGTGGAAATGAAAGAGGAGCCTAAACCTGAAGAGACAATTCAAGAGAAGAAAAACCCTTTGGAGGAAATGTTAGGAAGCTTCATAAATGAGACTAGGAATTTGAATGAAAATGTTCAAGGAGCAGTATCAATAATGCAAGCCAGAGTAGAAAAACAAGATATTGTCATTAGTAAGATGGAAGCAAAAATAGACCAAATGACAATATTCATGAAGGAGATCCAGCAAGGAAATTTATCTAATGTCATCGCCATGGACCCACAAGAACAATGCCCTGCCATATCTCTCAGAAGTGGGAAACAGTTGAAAGAAGTTGAAAGAAAAGAAGAAACAAAGCCCAGCACTAGACGGATAGTGGATGAAGATAATGAAAATAAACCAGAGGAAGAGATCGCAACACCAGTGCCAGATAAGTCTTCTGATTCTATTCCTTTAGTTCTTAACCAGATTCCTTATCCTCAAAGATTTCAAAAGAAAAAGTTGGATGCTGAATTTTCAAGATTTCTTGATATTTTTAAACAGCTCCACATTAACATTCCTTTTGCTGATGCTTTGGAACAGATGCCACACTATGCCAAGTTTATGAAGGAAATATTATCAAAGAAAAAGAAGTTCGAGAAACATGAGACAGTGAATATGACAGCCGAGTGTAGTGCCATAATCCAGAAACATCTACCACCAAAATTGAAAGATCCAGGGAGTTTCACTCTTCCTTGCACTGTTGGTAGTTTGTTTATTAAAAAAGCTTTGTGCGACTTAGGGGCGAGTATTAACCTAATGCCTTTTAGTGTTTACAGAAAACTTGGTTTGGGGGAATTAAAGTCAACTACAATTGTTCTGCAATTGGCAGATCGTTCGATGACATACCCTAAAGGTGTGTTAGAGGATGTTCTGGTCAACGTTGACAAATTCATATTCCCTGCAGACTTTGTAGTATTGGACATGGAAGAAGACCCCGAAGTCCCGATCATTCTTGGGAGACCATTTTTGGCAACCGCTCGTGCGCTAATTGAGGTACAGAAAGGAACCCTAACTCTCAGAGTAAAAGACGACGAGGTAGTGTTCAACCTTTTTAATGCATTAAAACATCCAGAAGAGGTTAGTTCCTGCTTTTCGAGTGATTCAGTTGACGCTATCATCAATGCATGTGTAGAGTCAGAATCTCCTGTTGATCATTATGAAATAAGCATGCCTGACGTGTTTGGAGATGAATTAATAGATGTTGATCAGGAAAATGCTTTAATTGATGAATCTTTAGGAAGGGAAGAAAAATTGTCATTAGATATTTGTGCTCAAGTTGATGTCCCTTCCCCTGAATGGAAGCAATTGCCTGCTCACCTACGTTATGTTTTCTTAGGAGAATCTTCTACTTTTCCAGTTATCATTTCTGCTGATTTGAGTAAAGTAGAAGAGGAAAAATTGTTGGATGTTCTGAAAAAACATAAATCTGCCTTAGGTTGGTCTATTAGTGATATTAAGGGTATTAGTCCTTCTATTGTCATGCATAAAATCTTAATGGAAGATGACTTTAATCCTACAGTAGAGCACCAAAGAAGATTAAATCCAGCAATGAAGGAAGTGGTAAAAGCCGAGGTGTTAAAATTATTAAATGCAGGGATTATTTATGCTATATCCGACAGCCCTTGGGTGAGTCCTGTTCAAGTAGTGCCTAAGAAAGGGGGGATGACTGTGGTTAAGAATGAGAAAGATGAATCAATTTCTACTAGGACAGTCACTGGTTGGCGAGTGTGTATTGACTATAGGAAGTTAAACAAAGCCACCAGAAAGATCACTTCCCTCTCCCTTTTATCGATCAAATGCTTGATAGGTTAGCTGGGTATCCTTATTATTGTTTTCTGGATGGTTATTCAGGCTATAATCAAATTGCGATTGCACCTGAAGACCAGGAGAAAACAACATTTACGTGTCTTTATGGTAATTATGCTTTTCGGCATATGCCATTTGGACTATGCAATGCTCCAGCTACCTTTCAACGTTGTATGATGGTCGTGTTTTCAGACTTTGTAGAAGAGATTATGGAAGTCTTTATGGATGATTTTTCTGTTTTCGGTTCATCATTTGATAACTGTTTGCATAATCTCTCTCGTGTTTTACAAAGATGCCAAGAGACTAACCTTGTTTTAAATTGAGAAAAATGCCATTTTATGGTAAAAGAAGGGATAGTTTTAGGCCACAAAGTGTCTGAAAAAGGTTTGGAGGTTGATAAAGCCAAAATTTCTGCTATTGAACAACTTCCTCCACCCATTAATGTTAAAGGAGTTCGTAGTTTCTTAGGTCACGCAGGGTTTTATAGGTGTTTTATAAAAGATTTTTCAAAAGTTGCTAAGCCCCTGTGCCATTTGCTTGAAAAAGATGCTCCATTTGTGTTTTCAAAAGACTGTTTGCTAGCATTCAATCTTTTAAAAGAAAAGTTGATTTCCGCAGCTATCATTGTTGTGCCTGACCGGAGTCAACCGTTTGAAATCATGTGCGATGCTAGTGACTATGCTTTAGGAGTCGTCTTAGGGCAACGTCGTGATAAGTTTTTTAGGGCTATATATTATGCAAGTAGAACTTTAGATAGTGCTCAGCAGAACTACACCACTACGGAAAAAGAGATGCTTGCCGTCGTGTTTGCTTTCGATAAGTTTAGGCCCTATTTGCTTGGTACAAAGGTTATAGTGCACACTGACCACGCTGCTATTTGTTATTTGAGCAGTAAGAAAGATTCCAAACCCAGACTTATAAGATGGATTCTTTTACTGCAAGAGTTTGACTATGAGATCAAGGATAGAAAAGGTTGTGAGAATGCAGTTGCAGACCATTTGTCTAGGATAGAGCACGAAAAGAATATTGCAACCTTTCCTATTAAAGAAGTTTTTCCAGATGAAAGATTATACGCTGTTAAGACTTCTTTCCCTTGGTACGCCGATTTTGTAAACTTTCTTGCAGGAAAAGAAATACCACCTGACCTGAATGCGCAGAAAAGAAAGAAATTTTTCCAGATGTGAAATCTTATCTGTGGAATGACCCATTTCTCTTTAAGGTATGTTCTGACCAAATCATTCGAAGGTGCATTCCAGCAGAAGAAGTAGGTAAAATTATACATGATTGCCATGCCTCTCCTTATGGTGGTCATTTTGGACCAACTCGTACTGCGGCAAAGGTACTTCAATCTGGTTTTTATTGGCCTACTTTATTTAAAGATTGTTATACCTTTGTGAAAACATGTGATAGATGCCAAAGGACAGGTAATATTTCTAGACGCCATGAAATGCCCCTAACCCCTATTCTTGAAGTACAACTTTTTGATGTGTGGGGCATGGATTTTATGGGTCCTTTTCCCTCTTCCAATGGATACTTGTACATTTTGGTCGCTGTTGATTATGTATCTAAGTGGGTTGAGGCAATAGCCATTAAGACTAATGATGCACGTGTTGTTTTGCGTTTTTTGCATAAGAATATTTTCACCAGATTTGGCACACCATGGGCTATAATTAGTGATGAAGGGTCCCATTTTTGTAATAAATTGTTTGAATCATTACTTAGAAAATATGGTGTCAAGCATAAAACTTCTCTCGCTTATCATCCCCAAACTAACGGTCAAGCTGAGATTTCTAATAGGGAGATTAAGAAAATTTTGGAGAAGACAATTCGCATCAACAGGAAGGACTGGGCACACAAGTTGGACGATTGTTGGGTTCCTAGAGTGAGTAAAAATGCAATAAGAAATAAGATATAATTAGACTCTAGACTCTGTGAAAGTATACACAGTCCGCAGCAAGTAATAAGTATTATCAATCCAAGGCCTGAACTAACTTCCACTTTATCTATTTTATATATTTCTTTAATGGTTTCAAAGATGGTAAAAATGATTGGTTTTTATAAGAATAATGCTGAAACAAAAGAAATGACAGAACAGAAAGTAAACGGATAGACAGACAGATTAGAAACAAGCGCTGGTCAGGATTTAGTAATTGTTTAAAAAGATGCTCTAGCAATATTATTGATCCTGCAAACTCTCGCAGTATTATTAGTGGATTCCTCCCGGAACTCCGGATTTTTTGGAATGTGTTTCAACCCCAATGAAGTACGACCGTTCAAGCACTAGGCAACTGGCTATCCCTAGCTCAGTCACTGGCGTTCACCAATACACAATGATCGTAGTGTGATTAATCGCCACACACTCTCTAAATCATCCCTGAAACTAGAGAGAGGTATTCATACCGGCTGGCCAAGCGGGCATAAAATAGAAATGAACGCAACAATTAATCAAGATGCATAGAATCAATTTATATTACTAAAGTTAAGCACGACAATCACATTGTTCCTAACCAACGCCTAAGCTACTTAGTTCATAATATGCATGGAGACGCACGCTACAATCTGAGTAGGCATGTCCATAATTACAAGATAATAAAAGGAAATACTAATCTCCTCGATCAGCTTGCAATGATGGTCTTCTAGGTGGTCTCCAATCTCTCTCCTCTATTCGGCTCCCAAAGGTGGAAGGAACTTCCCAAGAATGGAATGTTTTCTCCCAAAAGTGGAATGACTTTGACTCGGGCGGCTACTCCCTTTTATAGAAGGATAGGAGGCTTGACTTAGGTCAACCTTGACACGTGTAGGGCTCTCCTTGCTCCTTTATCACGAGAAAAACTCAACAGAATTCAGTTTGGCAATTTGGCTAACGAGCTGTGACGTGGCAGTTTTGCTCCCAGTTTTGCTGCAGCACAGAATTTGCTCCCTTCAGTCGCCCAGCAACATATTCTGCATAAAATAACTTCCAAAGCTTCCATTCTTCCAAATGGGTTAAAACATATAATTTACATCTAAAACCAACCCTATTAAGCACAAAAAGACACACAAATCCCTATAGAAATGAGGCCTAAATAACTACCTTTTGGGCAGTTATCACATCCCCAAACTTGAACTATTGCGCGTCCCGAGCAATACTAACCAACCTTCCCTTCAAGAATTCAAAACATTAGGCAAAGCATAGCTTAATCAAAACAGATAATCCAACACTACCTTCAACCTTTACCTGAGCATTCTGCAAAACCAAGCTCTGCTGCAGCAAATTAATTCTTTCGGCATGGACAAATAATCACCACTTTTAACTCAATTCTAAGAACTTGCCACAGCCTAGCTTTATTATCAGACATATCAAAACACATTTTCAAGGGGTTTATATTTTTGTTTTTCAGACTTAAAGAAGCCCTACAGTCATAAGCTCTTAAGCATGGGACGACCCACTTTATGGTGCAGTATACCCTTGCCTCAAACTCATCACCAATTAGGCTAAATACTCTTTGTAAAGCTCAAAAATCCTTAGTTATTCCATCTCTTGCCCCTCAGAATGGCAACATTTTATGATGAAGCTCACCTAAGTTCTGGGAGACAGAAAAACTGCTGGACTATCATTCATCCTTCAAAACTTTTGCTCCATGAATTTTCTCAGCAAAATTTTCAACAATCACTTTTTTCAGCAAATAATTTTTCATTATTTTTCACATTTCCTAGGTTACCTTTTGACGCGAAGACAAACTGTGGGTATCACAAATGTCCCCGGTTACTCAATAACCTAACAAATTATTTAATGAAGGAGAGGAATACTCGAGCAAAACAATTGGAGTAGCAAAAAGTCCCCCAAACTTGAATTATTCATTGTCCCCAATGAATCATCAGTTTTGCAATTATACCCCCAAACTTAAATTTTTCTATCTGAATTTTAAAACTAAGCGTGGGACTAGACCTAAGCTTAAAGAGGATCACATAAGTCAACACTACCTCCAGAATTTTCTTTGCCGCAGCAACGACCAGGCCAGAAGAATTGCTCAAGCAAAAGGTTTCTGGAGATCAGAATACCTTGATCTAATTAAGCTTAACCAGTCCAAGATTCAAAAATTCAGAAGAAATTAGTTAAGTTAGATTTACTCAGTGCTAATGGAACAGAAATAACTTCGGAAATTTCATTAAAACAAAGAGAAATAAATTACAAAAGCAGATATATTTTTGTAGATGCAGAAACATTAAAAAGAAACAAGCAAACATATTAGCAAGCGAGGTTAGATATGATCGAGCAAACAAAAATGGAAAAACAAAAGTAATGCTCGCTCAAAATCATCACATTAGTCAGTCTTCCTGACCCTGCTCTTCATCATCCTCCTCTTCTCTTTCAGCAGGTGGGGGTGGGATCCAGGGGTTCAATAAATCTTCAGGGAATGCTGGAAGGGTTGGATACGGTTTGGAAAAATTCTCCTGCAGCGCCTTCTTCAGAGACGCATCAAGAGTTCTAACATAGTTCCAGAAGGTTAAAGCTTGCCTCTCGGCAAACTCTTGCCTGCTGGCCGAAAGTGCCAGTTGTTCTAAAACCGTGTTGATGCCGTAAACAAGCCCTCCTTGACGAACCTCCTGCATGCGCTGGAGCCTTGCTAAATTAGGCGTATCTATAATTCCCTTGTCAAACAAAATCACATCTCCCTCATTCTCTGGAACCCCTGCTCTCTTGCAAAGCATGGTAATGGTATTCGGGAAAAACAGCTTCCCCACCTTCTTCTTCCAACAACCAGAAATCTCATTAACAATCATCTTCCCTACATCAATGCTGAGAGACCGCAAAATCGCGAAAGCCATAAGAACCCGTTCCCTCGAGACCGTCGAGTCATGAGTTGTTGGAAGCATCCTCTGTCTGATAAATCCCATCCACGTGTTCGCTTCCCTCTTCAGATAAGCTGACTGAAACGTCCTTTTCCCTGTCTTGGACAGCTGCCACTATGCCCCTTCAATACCTACCTCCTGCACAACATCACTTAACTGCTCATTAGATGGCGCTACAGCCATCTCATTATATGCCGCATGGGGGAAATTCTGAAGGTTATACAGTGCATTGATAGCACTAGGACTCCAGTCTACCTCGACTCCTCGAACAATCACCTGGAAACCATCTTCTTTGTCAATATTAGCATAAAATTCACGCACCACCTGTGCGTTTACAGACTCAGGCTTCGCACAAAACAACTCCCATCCATGGTCTGCAATACCGGTCCTCAGAAAATGCGGAAGATCACCGCTAAATCCTCTTTCAAACAGGAAGTCTCTTTTTCAGCAGCTCGCGTATTTTGCTCTGGCAAAATTGTTGACGAAGCGACCATGTTCTTCTATTTCATCGTGTTCTTCTGATGCTTCAGCAACACTTTTGCCCTTTTCCGCCCTTCGTTTGAGCAACCGCTCTTCCTCAGCCTTTTTCTCTGCCTCTTCTCTTGCTTTTTCTTCGGCTTCCTTCTTCTCACGCTCTTCTTTCTCTGCATTTTCTCTTTCAGAATCCGTGGTTGGAGGCGAGGGGGTGTCAGTTCGGACTACCTTGACACGGCCCGCTTTTCGCTTCACGCGGCGACGTTTGGGCACTTCTGGCATGATCACCTCCACTCGAGTCTCCTGCACTGGCTCATTACCTCCTTCAGGTGCATCCTCTGCCTGTTTTTCTGGAACTTCCCCTGTAATTTCTTCTCGAACTTCCTCGGTATTTTCCTCTCGAACTTCATCTGTATCCGCAACACCTGGCTCAGTCTGCTCTGGGTTTTGTTCTTCTTGTTCTTTCGGATCCTCTTCAACCACCGTGGTTGCGACATCTTCCACCACCTTCTCTATAACTTCTTGATCCTCAGCCCTCTACTGCCTTCTCCTTCTTTTAGCTTCTTTTTCTTCTGGTGTCTTCTTCTTCTTCGTCTTAACTTTCGGTGCTTCGGGGGTCACGGGTACCTCTTCTTCCTCATGATCTCTCTCTTTTCTGCTCTCGTTTTCGCCATGGAAGACTCAAGGGGTTTACAGAGAATAGCAATAAAGAAAGAAGAATGAAAACGGCAAAGATTCGAAACAAGAAGACGAAGTGAAAAATACTTACCAGAAGCTGTTAATAAATAGGGCTCCAGCAAATTGAATCCTAACCGAAAGATTTTGCTTTCATTAATTAACATTACCGTTTAAAATCGCATGCAGCTTAGTGGAATTAAAACCATCAAACGGAAAAATCAGAATTCCAATCAGCCCATGGTAAATAATTATATGCTGTCTAATGATTAAGCCCTTGGATTGCCCCTGCGTGACACGTGGCAGCATCATAATTCCTCATTCAATTTCCTGCACACGGAAATTCAAAAATTCAAACGGTAAAGATAATCAATCATTAACCAAACCCTTCCTATTCGGACGATTCGCTTCAGCCATAACTTTGCCACAACAACCTTCTGAAAAGATTATCCTAAGAATCTTGGATACGGAAAATTTAAATTAAAAAAAAAAAATCAAATCCGGAAATTCAAATATTAACCGCTCAAATCAAATCTTTTTATTTTTACTATTCAAAACCGAATTAAATAAGGAGAAATTTTATTCAAATCTAATCTAAACAGAAATTTAAATAACCGAATATAAAAACTGGAATAAAAATCTAATCTAAACAGAAAATAAACTTAAACTACCTCTACTCTAAACTAATAAAATAACTAGCGAAAATAAAATAAAATCTACGGAATTAAAAATACAACAAGTAAAAATAAATCATGCAAAATTTAAACAAAACAAATCTAACCTAATTAAAATCAAATCATATCAGCGAGAAAAATAAAAATAAACACTGGGAGCTCAACATATTGCTCTGTGAAATGCTCCCGCAAACATCTTGCTCTCTCAATCATCAACCAACTTTAGGGAAGGATATTTCATCTGGAACTCCTCTCCCCAATAATGTTTGACACGCTGTCCATTCACTTTGAACACTCTCCCATCCTTTTCATCCTGCAAAGTAATTGCTCCATGGGGGAAAACCTCAATTACCACGAACGGACCTGACCATTTGGATTTTAGTTTCCCAGGAAACAATTTCAATCTAGAATTATAAAGCAACACTTTTTGACCTTTGACAAACTCTTTAGGCCTAATTTTCTTGTCATGCCACAACTTAGTCTTTTCTTTGTATATTTTTGCATTCTCATAAGAAAATTGGCGAAATTCCTCCAATTCGTTAAGCTGCAGCATTCTAATTGCCCCTGCACGACTCAGATCAAAATTTAATTTTTTCAAAGCCCAAAACGTTTTATGCTCTAGCTCTAATGGTAAATGACAAGCTTTCCCATAAACTAACCGATAGGGAGACATACCTAGAGGAGTCTTATAGGCTGTCCTATAAGCCCAAAGAGCCTCATCCAACCTAAAAGACCAATCCTTTCTAGATGGATGGACTACTTTTTCTAGAATTGATTTAATTTCCCTATTACTTATTTCAGCCTGACCATTAGCCTGTGGGTGATAGGGGGTAGCTATCCTATGCTTGATTCCATACTTAGCTAAAAGCTTAGTTAAAATATTATTAACAAAATGTGTACTATCATCACTTATTAGAGCTCTAGGTGTCCCAAACCGCGCAAAGATGTGCGATTGAAGAAACCTTGAAACCGTCTTGGCATCACTCTAATGGCATGCAATGGCCTCCACCCACTTGGACACGTAATCTACTGCCAATAAGATAAAAACATTGCCATTAGAAGGGGGAAATGGCCCCATAAAATCAATACCCCATACATCGAATAATTCAACTTCTAAAATGTAAGTAAGAGGCATTTCATCTCTAGGCCCCAAGTTTCCTCTCCTTTGGCAAGCATCACATTGCTTGTAGAACCAATGGGCATCCTTAAACAAGGTAGGCCAAAAGAATCCACAATGCAAAATCCTCATAGCTGTCCTCTGACCGTTGAAATGGCCTCCATACGGCGAAGAGTGACATTGCTCCAGGATTTCCTTTGCTTCATCACTTGAAACACACCTACGAATAATACCGTAAGAGCATTGCTTATACATAAATGGTTCATCCCAATAGAAAAACTTTGCATCATGCTTAAACTTTTTCTTCTGCCTCCAATCCATATCAATAGGAGTGACTCCCTTGACCAAAAAATTGGCAATATCAGCATACCAGGGGATCTCCTTTACTACCTTTACCTCAACAGCAAAAAGCTGTTCATCTGGAAAAGAATCTGAAATGGCAGATTGCTTCAGCAAAGATGATGATGGATCAAGACGAGACAAATGATCTGCAATGACATTCTCTGATCCCTTCTTATCCTTTATCTCCAAGTCGAACTCCTGCAATAATAAAATCCAACGAATTAGTCTAGGCTTTGCATCTTTCTTAGTCATTAAATACCCTATTGCTGCATGATCCGTGAACACCGTGACTTTGGATCCAACCAAATATGGCCGGAATTTCTCAAAGGCAAACACCACAGCTAACAACTCCTTTTCAGTAGTTGTGTAGTTGACTTGTGTCTCATTTAAAACCCTGCTTGCATAATATATAGGATGAATAAATTTCCTTCTTTTGCCCCAGCATAGCACCTACTGCAGCATCACTCGCATCACACATTACCTCAAATGGTAAATTCCAATTAGGTGCACAAAGAATGGGTGCTGAGATTAAAGCAGCCTTTAATGTTTCAAAAGCCTTCCTACAATCTGCATTAAAGTCAAAAACATGATCAGTGCACAATAAGTTACAAAGAGGTTTACTGATTTTTGAAAAATCCTTTATGAACCTTCTATAAAATCCAGCATGACCTAAAAAACTCTGAATCCCCTTCACTGAATTCGGTGGTTCTAATCTTTCAATAACCTCAACTTTTGCTCTATCAACTTCTAGACCATTCTTAGAAATCCTATGACCTAACACTATGCCCTCCTTCACCATGAAGTGGCATTTCTCCCAATTGAGAACTAGATGGGTATCCTCACATCTTTTTAACACCTGACCTAAATTATCTAATCAATTCTGAAAAGACCCTCCAAAAACTGAAAAATCGTCCATGAATACCTCAACAGTGGACTCAATCATATCAGAAAAAATTGCTAGCATACACCGTTGAAATGTTGCTGGAGCATTACAAAGGCCAAAAGGCATTCGCCTAAAAGCAAACGTCCCATAAGGGCAGGTGAAAGTGGTTTTTTCCTGATCCTCAGGAGCAATAGTAATCTGGTTATACCCAGAATAACCATCTAAGAAACAGTAGTAGGCCTGACCAGCCAACCTATCCAACATCTGGTCAATAAATGGTAGAGGGAAATGGTCCTTACGGGTGGCTTTATTAAGCCTCCTGTAATCCATGCAAACCCTCCAGCCAGTTACTGTCCTAGTTGGGATCAACTCATTGTCTTTATTGCTCACCACAGTGACACCTCCTTTCTTAGGAACACATTGGACAGGGCTTACCCAATTGCTGTCTACAATTGGATAAATGATGTCAGCATCCAACCATTTAATCACCTCCTTTTTAACCACTTCTTTCATTGCAGGGTTAAACCTTCTTTGTTGCTCAATACTCCTAAAGGATCCCTCCTCTAGAGTGATTTTGTGCATACAAAAAGATGGGCTAATCCCCTGAATGTCAGCCAATGTCCAACCAATAGCCTTGCGGTATTGCTGCAGCAATTTTATTAAGGCCTCCTCATGCTCCGGCATTAAATCTGATGCAACAATAATGGGCAACGTCTCACCTTCCCCAAGATACACATACTTTAGATGATCCGGCAAGGGCTTCAAATCTAAAGTGGGTGCCTCAATCAGGGATGGCTTAATAGGGGGAGCCTTTCTTTGATCTAAATCTAAAGACTCAAAAACATCCTCACACCTAAACAGTTCTTTTTCATTTTTTCTTTCTAAAACCTCTAAATCTTCTATACTAACCTCTCCATGATTTTCCAAATGCTTATTTGCCGAATTCTGAATTACTGTCTCAATAATTGTGCTCTCCAGAATCCTAATGAAAGAGCAATCCTCCATCTCGTCTGGATACTTCATGGCCTTAAACACATTAAATTTTACTTCCTCATTACAGACTCTCATTGTTAATTCCCCTTTTTGAACATCTATTAACGCCCTACCAGTAGCCAAGAGTGGACGTCCTAGAATAATTGGGACATCTTTATCAGCCTCATAGTCTAAAATAATGAAATCAACAGGAAATATGAATTTATCTACTTTCACTAAGACATCCTCAATTTTACCCTCTGGATATGTGATAGACCTATCAGCTAGTTGGAGTGTGACTGTGGTAGGCCTAGCTTCACCAATACCTAGCTTTCGATAGACCGAAAGAGGCATAAGGTTAATGCTTGCACCTAAATCACAGAGTGCTCTACCTAACTCTTTTCCACCTATAGACACAGGTATAGTAAATGATCCTGGATCCTTAGCCTTGGGTGGTAGCCCATTCTTAAGAATAGCACTACATTCCTCAGTAAGAGATACAGTTTCAAACTCACCTAACCTCTTCTTTTTAGTTAAAATATCCTTAAGAAATTTAGCGTAATTAGGCATTTGCTCTATAGCTTCTACTAAGGGGATATTTATATGCAACTGTTTAAGAATCTCTAAAAACTTTTTAAATTGACCATCCTGATTCTTAGGCTTTTGCCTTTGTGGAAAAGGTAGAGGTGGTACATAAGGTAGGGGCGGCACATAAGGTGGTTCCACATCTGGAACAGAACCAGATGCTCCAGCATCTTTATTGCTGCCTCCAGCACCCTGACCAGACTCCAACTCTTTCTCCACAACAACATCTCTATCACAATTACCATCTGTATCCTGGGTTTTACTAGGCTCTTTTCTTTCTTCTAGTGGCTTACCACTCCTAAGAGTCACTGCCTTTACCTGCTCCTTACCTTCCCTTCTAGGGTGTTCAGTATCTGAAGGAAGTTTCCCTTGAGGCCTTGCCTTCAGCTCATTGGCTAGCTGACCCACTTGCAATTCAAGGGCTCTCATTGAAGCTTGATTACTCTGAATTTCGGCGTCTGTACGAGCCATAAATTCTTTCATCATTGCCTCGAGAGAATTCCCCGAATTTTGTTGGGGCAAAGCCTGCTTATTTTGCTGGGGCAATACCTGCGCTTTAGCAAATCCCGGCTGGTTCACTTTCTGCTGTGCTTGCACATTACTCCCTTGTCCTCCCCACGCGAAGTTGGGGTGGTTGCGCCAACCTGGATTATAAAAGTTAGAATAAGGGTTATTCCTCTGATTACCTACAAACAACACAGAAGCTGGATTGCTGGGGCAAAACTCGTAGTTGTGATCTTCACCACAATAGACACATGCCTCCTCTGCAACTTGGTTCACCACTGCAGCAGGCTCCACAGCTGGTGGCTGTTGATGACTAATCACTGTCACATTCTTAAGAGCGTTAGCAATCATTGCAAGATCAGCCCTAATGGTGGACACACCATCAACTTCTAATACACTCTTAACCTTTTTATTTGTGCCTCTAACATCCGACCACTGACAACTATTAGTAGATATTCTTTCTAAAATTTCATAGGCTTCGTTAAAAGTTTTTGCCAAAAGGGCCCCTCCAGCCGAAGCATCAACCATACCTTGAGTTACCGCGTTTAATCCATTGTAAAATGTTTCCATTTGGATACAATGTGGTAGGCCATAGTGGGGACACTTTCGCAAAAGCTCCTTAAACCTCTCCCAAGCCTCACTAAAAGTCTCATCTTCAAGTTGCCTAAACCCTACTATTTCACTCCTTAATTTAGCATTTCTATTAGGTGGGAAATATTTACTCAAAAAATTTTCAGCTAACTCATCCCATGTCCTAATTGATCCTGGAGCAAAAGAATTTAACCACGCCTTCGCTCCATCTCTAAGAGAATACGGGAACAAAGTTAATCTAAGAGCATCTCTAGGCACTCCTTGAATTACAAAAGAATCACTAACTCCTAGAAAAGACTTAAGATGTAAATGAGGGTCTTCAGATGACAAACCAAGGAATTGACCCACGGTTTGCAACATCTGAAACATTACCGGTTTCATTTCAAAATTTTCCGCTTGAATTTGAGGACGTGCAATCCCTGGATTCAACTCATCAAACATTGGAAAAGCATATGCTCGAATGGCTCTCGTCCTATCGTTCGCTACCAAGATAGGATTCTCAGCCTGATTATTTTCCTGCTCATTTTGCTCCAGCGGCGGGTTTTGCTGCAGCACACGATTCTGCTGGGGATCAGCTGGATCTTCTGGACCTGCGGGAGACGCGGCACGTCAGCCATTTGATTTTGCTGTCTACGCTGCTCTCTCCTTCTTATCCTGAATGTTCTCTCGATTTCTGGATCAAGCTAGAACCTCACCCCAGGCGGTTCGCTCATGCACCAAACTCACGCCTGCAAAAACAAAAGAAACAATCAAAAAGTTCTAGCACCAAACCACTAAAACACATACACAAAACAGATCAGATAAAAACTTATTCAAGTCCCCGACAACGGCGCCAAAAACTTTTTTGGTTCCTAGAGTGAGTAAAAATGCAATAAGAAATAAGATATAATTAGACTCTAGACTCTGTGCAAGTATACACAGTCCGCAGCAAGTAATAAGTATTATCAATCCAAGGCCTGAACTAGCTTCCACTTTATCTATTTTATATATTTCTTTAATTGTTTCAAAGATGGTAAAAATGATTGGTTTTATAAGAATAATGCTGAAACAAAAGAAATGACAGAACAGAAAGTAAACGGATAGACAGACAGATTAGAAACAGGCGCTGGTCAGGATTTAGTAATTGTTTAAAAAGATGCTCTAGCAATATTATTGATCCTGCAAACTCTCGCAGTATTATTAGCGGATTCCTCCCGGAACTCCGGATTTTTTGGAATGTGTTTCAACCCCAATGAAGTACGACCGTTCAAGCACTAGGCAACTGGCTATCCCTAGCTCAGTCACTGGCGTTCACCAATACACAATGATCGTAGTGTGATTAATCGCCACACACTCTCTAAATCATCCCTGAAACTAGAGAGAGGTATTCATACCGGCTAGCCAAGCGGGCATAAAATAGAAATGAACACAACAATTAATCAAGATGCATAGAATCAATTTATATTACTAAAGTTAAGCACGACAATCACATTGTTCCTAACCAACGCCTAAGCTGCTTAGTTCATAATATGCATGGAGACGCACGCTACAATCTGAGTAGGCATGTCCATAATTATAAGATAATAAAAAGAAATACTAATCTCCTCGATCAGCTTGCAATGATGGTCTTCTAGGTGGTCTCCAATCTCTCTCCTCTATTCGGCTCCCAAAGGTGGAAGGAACTTCCCAAGAATGGAATGTTTTCTCCCAAAAGTGGAATGACTTTGACTCGGGCGGCTACTCCCTTTTATAGAAGGATAGGAGGCTTGACTTAGGTCAACCTGGACACGTGTAGGGCTCTCCTTGCTCCTTTATCACGAGAAAAACTCAACAGAATTCAGTTTGGCAATTTGGCTAACGAGCTGTGACGTGGCAGTTTTGCTCCCAGTTTTGCTGCAGCACAGAATTTGCTCCCTTCAGTCGCCCAGCAACATATTCTGCATAAAATAACTTCCAAAGCTTCCATTCTTCCAAATGGGTTAAAACATATAATTTACATCTAAAACCAACCCTATTAAGCACAAAAAGACACACAAATCCCTATAGAAATGAGGCCTAAATAACTACCTTTTGGGCAGTTATCAACGATGCTTTGTGGGCTTATCGGACGACTTTCAAAACTCCGATCGGTACATCGCCGTACGATTAGTGTACGGTAAAGCCTGTCACCTGCCTGTGGAGCTCGAGCACAAAGCATACAGGGCGATCAAGAAGTTGAACTTGGACGCAGAAAAAGCTGGGGAGCAACGACTGCTGCAGCTCAACGAATTAGAAGAATATAGGAGCCAGGCGTACGAAAACGCTAAGCTCTACAAGGAAAGAACAGCAAGATGGCATGATCGCTTAGTTCAGAAACGTTCTTTCGAACCTGGCCAGCGAGTTCTTCTATTCAATTCGCGACTGCGATTGTTCCCTGGAAAATTGAAGTCAAGATGGTCCGGGCCATTCATAGTCAAGGAAGTATCCCCGTACGGTTCAATCGAGCTGATGGATAGTAGCGGGTTAACTTTTAAAGTCAATGCTCAAAGAGTGAAGCACTATTGTGGATTCGAAGAGAGGAAGGTCGAAAAAGTGATGTTAGACGATCCAGGGTGACCGAGCCCCGTGTAGCTCAGGAAGTTAAACAAGCGCTTCTTGGGAGGCAACCCAAGTGTTTAAAGTGTTCGTAGATTTCAATTTAGTTTTTGTGTTGATCCTAATGCTCCCGTGTGATCGATCCTTGTGCAGGAAGCTCGTGAATTCATGCCTAGTTTCTCATTCTCTCCTCGGACGATAATTCAAGACGATTCGGATTCTCTCACTTTTTCAGGGCAGTATCGATCTCTCTTTATTTGATTAAATGTTCATACATTGGGGACAATGTATATTTTAAGTTTGGGGGGGAGATTTGCTCTGTTTAGGTTTTGCGGTAGTAATGCTTATGAGGAAATAATTGCATGTCGATGATGATGACGTCTGATGAATTGCTTTTAGCCATGAATCTCTCTAGTTGTTGCAAATTTGAAAGCAAGTCTAAATTCAAGAGAATTTAAAATTTTTTCTCTTTAATCCCCTTGCAAAGTATGACGATTCATTAGTTTTATTATGATTTTGAAAGCCTAGATGAAAGTTATATGTTTTAGAAGTTCGTTGTCACTCCGATAGGTGTAAAGTTTGTCTAGATAGCTCCCTTGCGTAATAGTAAGTGATACTGAGCTTTAGGGAAAAGAAATGCTTTGATTTGCCCATCTTCAAAAAAAAAAAAAATGCTCCACTTTCTTAAAAACGTTAGTAACCAGGGGCATTCATGACTCCCATCGTTTGCCTTTGCATGAAAGCGCTGAAAAGGAATGAGCATGCCTCGGCAACCTGAAAGATGAGGCGCTCGTAGTTGGATGCTTTCATCACCAATGTTGGCAAGCCAGAACGAAGGCGCCACATCTAAAAGGATTCTCAAAAAAAAAAAAAAAAGCAAGTTTGGGGGACGCCCCAAGAATTATGGGCACCTCAGTAAGGTAGTGCTTGCTAGATAAGTAGGATGGCTAAAAGGGTGAGCTTTAGTGCCAGTGTAGGGGGAAGATGAATGGAGAAGCGTATATATGATTCCGGGCTAGTAAAAATTGTATTAAGGCAAATGATGAGTTGTTTTTGCAAGGGAGGATAGGATTGAAATTTTTAAATATCTTGATGGTTGTCTGTGCTTGCTTATTTGTTTCAATAGTTTGCATTCATGGCTAGAAGCATTGAGGAAAGAGTTGTTAGCATGCAAGTTATGATTCATATGCATTACTTTATTTTGCTCGGGACTAGCAAAACTTTAAGTTTGGGGGTGTGATAGCATGCAAAAATGCTATCTTTTTCCTAATTATTTTGGCTAGTTTTATGCGTTAATTGTGAGCTTTAATGCTATTCTATGTTTAAATTTCAGAAAACCGAGTTCGTAAAGCAAAATCGTAAATTTGATGAATTTCAAGACCAAATTGAAGACTTTTGGGCCATAATTGATGAATTGGAGATAAGACATTTGAAGTGGAGGCCCAACAAGCCCAAAAGAAAGAAGAAAGGAGGCCAAAATCCGCATATGGGGCTTCTAGAAGGCCTAGCGACGAGACGCTAGGACCAGAGCGTCTCGACGCTTGGCTAGCAGTGAAGAAAGATCTGGAATCGCGACAGCGTCGCGACGCTGCGGCAACTTCTGCGCCAAGAAAGTATGACGTTAGAGCGTCGCGACGCTACCGACTTGTTCAGCAAGAAAAGGGTCCGTCCAGCACCTATAAATAGCCCCCTCTCCCAAGGTTCAAATCATCCCATTTTTGGGGAGCTTTTCCCTAGCTCAATAGAGAGAAAAAGTGAGAAGAATTGTGGAGAAAAAGGTTGGAATTGAGCGAGATTCCAAGGCTCAAGATTCGAGATGATCGTAGCAGGAGCTTGGGATCAACGTATCGGTTATTTCTTCCTTACTCCTTTGTAATTCTTTATTATAGTTTGAGTTAGGCCTATGAATCAAGATCACTGTGCCAAAATTATTCCCATTTGTGAGTAGATCTTGAGACCTAGGGCCGTTATTCTAGCTAATTGGATATTGTAGCTTAATTCATTAGAGGTTGTAACGAAGTTCTTCATATTTCATCTATGCAATTCATCCTTAATGCTTTTAATCTCTTGATCACGGATTAATTGATATGTTGGTCTAAATTGATACTCGACAGAGAGAAATTAGATTAGATCCAAATTGCATGGCTAACAATTGCTTGGAGCACGAGAGTGAAAGAGAATTGTTAGAAATTGATTATGAAGTTGCTTAATGCCATACTATGATTAACTAAGGAGATGGGCACATGAATTAGTTATGTTAGTATGAGATGTGGTCGCTTGAAAGAGAAATCCGCTTAAAATTACTTCTAGATTTATGGAATTGAAGATTAGTGAGTACATTCATCTAATTAATTAAGCTACATATCCTAAACGCTAGATAACACCTTAGGTCAAGTCCCCTTAATAAGAAATTTTCTTTTATTGCATGATTTCTTTAGTTTCTTGTTAATTCTTAGTTCTTAAAAGTTGAGCTTCTAAATAAAATTAAACATGATGGTTCTTGGTAATTAATGGAATTAATTCAATTTCCCTGAGGATTCGATACTCGGAATACTTTCCGTTTTAATATTACTTGGGCAACCGTACGCTTGCGGAAAATTGCACAACAGTTTCTCACTGCATTCAAGGGCGGATTTAAGAAGGGGCAAGGGGGGGCACGTGCCCCCCCTCAATTTAAAATTTTGTATAGTATATATATATTATTGGCCGATTAAATTCTAAAAATTTCGTTCGGCGTGTTGGTTTTCATCTCTCTCTTTGCGTTGTTGCCCCCCTGCCCGGTCTTGGGTTCAAACCCTATCCACGCTATATTTTATTTCTTGTTTTTCCTTTTCTTTTCTTTGTTTATTTTCTGTTATTTTCAGTTTTTTCTTTTTCTTTTTCTTTTTTTTGAATAGTTCTGTGATTTTCAGTTTTGATTTTCGTTAATAACATATATTGATTTTTCAAACGGAATAATTTAAACATCTTTAAAATACATTTTTATGTTTTTGTTTAAGTTTTTTATCATTATCTAATAAATAAACTTTTCATTTTCTTTAATGAATTTAAATTCACCTATGAAATAGAACGAATGTTAAAATAGTATTGTTGATCTTTGTACTTTGTGACTCATTCTAATTTAGTTCATATATTTTCATATATTCAAATTTAGCCTATGTAATTTCAATAAATCATTAGATTAGTCATTATTAATTTGAAGTTACTCTAAAACATGGTAATAATCATAATTTTCATTCAAGAGAAACAAACCAATTGTTAATATGTTTTCAAAATTTATAAAGCAAAAGCTAATAGAGACTAAATTTGTTTTGAAAAAGTTAACCATAGACTAATTTTAAGATTATTAAAAGTGCAAGGATTATATTTGGACATTGGAATTATTGACAATAAAATAAGATAAGTTCCAAAGTACAATGACCAAAATGATATTTTAACCTAAAAGAATATAAAATGAGTTTATAAGTTTAGGAAATTATAAACTTTGGGGTCAATTAAAACTCCATACTAATAATTGTATCAATTTAAATCCTAAACATTCATAATTGAATTTTATGTCTAATGAAACTATAAACTTTCAATTTTGTGTTTGGTAAGCCTGTGAATTTTGAAAAATGTCAAATAACACCTATTAGACACAAAATTGAAAATTCAATAACTTATTGGACACAAAATTGAAAGTTTAGGATTCTCTTAGACACATTTTTAAGTTTAGGGACCATAGACATAAATCCGAAAGTTCAGAAACTATAACTTGTAATTTAACCTAATCGATATTAGGTATTTAAATATTGTATCAATGCTTCTAAAGTTACATTTATATGAACTTGTGCCCCCCTTGTATAAAATCCTGGATTCGCCACTGACTGCATTGCTACTTTCTCTGCTTTTTTTTGCCACCCGTTAGTCTTTCTTGGGCTAATATATTTCCTCCTAATTCGTCTCTTTATTATTTCAACTGTGTGTGTATAGAGGACACAAATTAAAAGAATTTTGTGGGTCTAACAGTAAATAGTGATAACATAACATGAGGATGTTGTTTCATATTTCATAAGTGTTGTTTATTGGAAGAGTAATAGCCCAACGATTTTAACAGCAAACAACCAAGGAACAATAAAAGTGTTGGTACTTGCACCCTGAATCACAACATTAGAAATCACTCCGGACAGAAAAGAAAAGAGAAGAACAAGCAGGTATTATAATTCCATGCCCTCAATCTATGTATATGGTGATATTAGAAAATCTAGATATGTAAAGAACACATCTCAGGATGCAGAACGTCCTGATCTTCCCAATGCACATGTTGTCAGGAGGATTTTAATGTGTTATGCTTGCTACTGAAACAACCTAGGAGCATTTTATTGTGTTTACTTGTGTTGTTTATATTAGACACATTGAATTTAACATAATATGAGTGGCTAAACCAAATTATTTCTTTTAGTTTAGATGGATATCAAGAAAGTATGACTTAAAATGGATATGAATTTTCAGAACAATGGTTTCAACAGTTGCTACAGCTTTTAGTAATTTAGCTTAAAGGGGGAAGTTCAAATTTGTGTTCATTCAACGAAGAAGATGTTCTTTTTACTGGGTCTAGCATGTGTTCGATAAAATGCTTCTGAGATTCGAAGTGTGTTCATTTCATCTGCTTTGTTTTGTTTATTTTTCTTTTCAGGGTAGTGATCGGGAAGCTCTGAAGAATTTGATCAGCAGAAGCCATGAAGCTAAGGTGACTGTTTTGCTCACGTTTCTGTGTCATGTTACTTGCAATATTCATTATGTTCATCCGTTAGAATTTGGGTCTGGATTGATCTAATGCTTTGATATGCCTATTCTTCTCATCTTGGTTACGTAATGCATCTCTAATAAATAGGTTTGCAAAAGGGATAGGGATGAAGAAGATGGAATTGAAGAAAGAGATCAAAAGAAAGTTAAGGTATGTATCTAAAGACTGATACCCTTTGCAGAGCGTTTTCAGCATTTTTAAGTTATATCGTGCAATTGTATTTTTAATAGAGTATGTTCATGTCATCTATGGAACTGGTGTACCGAAATGGGCTCCCGATCTCTTTGATTTTACATACAATGTCTTTAGTCCTTGATGTACTGAACAATATGAGATACTGCTATAATATAGTGTAAGTTGTAGCAACTGTTGAAACCATTGTTGTGAAAATTCATATCCATTTTAAGTCATACTTTCTTGATATCCATCTAAAACTAAAAGAAATAATTTGGTTTAGCTACTAAGTTGGAAAATGGAAAAAAAGAATCATCTTATTTAGAATTGTGAATGATTAGAATAACTTGAAAGTGGACCAAAAAAAAAAAAAAAAAAAATTAACTATAGGAAAAAGAAGAATCATCTTATTTAGAATTGTGGATAGAAAGGTATGCAAGTGTGAAGTTAAAGTTGGATTCTTAAATATTTTGTAAAGAATCATTTTTCTTTTGGCTGTAATGAGTAATCAAATTGTGGCAAGATTCTTTCACCATTTGGAACATAGCACAAGTTTTTTTTGGAGGGGGGGTGAGATATTATTCATCAGTTTGTATTTTGTTTAGTGTTACTAAGTGTGTATTTTGTTTTTTTTTCCCTTCTTCTGTTGTCCATTGATGGAGATTATATTTCATTTACAAGTTCAATGAGTTCTCTTTGTTGAATTGTATGTTAAGGAAAATGGATTAATAGGTTATATTGTCGGAGATCCTAGAGTCAAGCTTTCCTTTTATTTATTTTTTTTGTAGTCTTTTCTTTGTGCAATGTGATACAATTTAGTGGCATATTTTTTATCAAGGAAAAGAGGTTGTGAATTTATTCATTAGTTGTTGGTTGCTTAACTTTTTATGAGAATAAACTTGCAATGTTTTGCTGCAAAATGATTGTGTTTCAACCACTATTATAAGACTTTTTATGAGAATAGACTTTGTTGGAATTTGGCTGAGAAATGATTATAAGACTTGCTTCCTTTTGTGGTGGGGGTCCTACATTTGTTGTGTTGTTTGATTGAAAATGACTATCGATTTTGCTATGTTGGAGGGGGAAGGTGTGATCTTTTGCTTATAGAATATGTGAAATTTGGTTGAGAAAATGACTTCATAGATTTTGTTTTGTTCGGGGGAAGGGAGAGGTGGAAAAAGCTTGGGAGAGTTACCCTTGTGACTTTCTTGTGATATTTTGCTTATAGAATAGATGACAATATTTTGGAAAGTTACATTCTTCTCTTTGTATAACTTTTTGCATATTTGTTTGCTAGGAGCACGTTGAAAAACTGAGGATGAGACAATAACTTCTCTAAATAACGTGGTTGATTTATATTTAACTATTGTTATTCACATAATCATATATTTATATATTTTTTTCTTTATTTATGTAGGTGAATGAAATGACAGCTTACACGTGCACAGAGATCAAAGTTGACAACTCAACTATACAATACTATAATCTCAAACAATTGGTGAATTTTGTATTTTGTGAAGTAACTTATCTTGTTACATGTAGTGAATACTTTTCTTGTATTGTTGGATAATTTATTTATTCTAGCAAAGTATTGTATACTTTATTTTGTAATGTAAATATGTTATAAAATTTCAATTATATGAATGGAAATCATGGTATTTAATGTGTTACGTGAAGTATTTCTTGTGTGTGAGTTTAGCTAAAAATGAGCATTTGAAGTAAATTTTATCAAAATTTAGTTAATTAAAATGACATTTAAATTATAAAATGAATTAATTTCTAGTACCAAAAAATTATTGTTGAAAAAAAAATTATACATTTTATAGCTATTAGTAAAAGCTATAACAAAATGTACATAGCAAAAAAGAAAGGCTATCAAAGGATTATTACAATAATTATAGTGACTAGAAAACACTAAAGGCTCGTTTGATAACGTTCCCATTTCCTGTTTCTTTTTCCTGTTTCTCATTTTTAAGAAACAAACATGTTTGATAACTCATCCCTGTTTCTTGTTTCTAAATTTCTAGAAACGTTTCTAGAAAATAGGCACAATTTGAGAAACTACAAAAAGTTGTTTCTAAAATTCTGTTTCTGTTTTTTTTTCTCTCATGCATGTATCCATATCTCTCTTCCATTCCTAGATCCATCTTTTTGACCGCCACCATCGACCTCCGACTACCGCTGTCGTCAACCTCCGACTACCACTGTCGTCGACCTCCACCAATCGCCCGTCGCCGTAGACCTCCACTGACCGGTCGGCCGCAGCGACTTCTCAGACACTTTTTTCGAAAATTCTTTCAGTGACTTTTTCGACGATCGTCGCCACTGTCGACTGGCTGCCACCGCCAACCTCCGCGCGACCGACCGCTACTGTCGACCTGCAACTACCGGCTGCCGTCGACCTCCACTAACCGACCGTCGTCGCCAACCTTCGACTACCGGCCACCGCTGACCTCCACTGACCAACCACCACCGTCGACCTCCGACTACCGACTGCCACCGACCTCCACCGACTGCCCGCCGTCGCCGACCTCTAACTACCAGCCACCGTCTACCTCCGACTACCGTCTGTCGTCGAGCTCCAACGACCGGCCGTCGTCGCTGACCTTCGACTACCGGTCACCGTCTACCTGCGACTACTAGCTATCACCGACCTCCACCAACCCACAGCCACCGTCGACCTCCGCCGACCGACCGCCACCGTCGACCTCTGACTACCGGTTGCCGCCGACCTCCACCGACCAACCTCCGAGTATCGGCCATCGCTGACATCCACCAACCGACCGCTACCGTCGACCTCCGACTACCTGGCGCCGTCGGCCAACCACCACCGTCGACCTCCGACTACCGGCCACCGTCGAGCCCCGCTGATCAACCTCCACCGACCGACCGACCTCCGACTACTTGGCGCCGTCGACCAACCACCAATGTCGACCTCCTCCAACTACCGGCTACCGTCGACCTCTGACTATTGGGTGCCGTCGACCACTGCTGACCGACCGCCACCGTCGACCTCTAACTACTGGGCGCCGCCAATCGCTGTCGACCTCTAACTACCTATCGTCGCCGACCTTCGCTGATCGGCCTTCGCCGACCAACCGCCACCGACCTCCGTCGACCAGCCGCTACAGTCGACCTCTGACTACCAAACACCACCGTCGACCTCCGACAACCCGCCGCCACTATCGTCGTCAACAGAAACCTTTTCCTTTTTTTCTTATTTTCAACGACCGCCACCACCCGCCGACGACTTTCCAGCATTCGTTGCTGACTGTCAGTGAATTTTCTAGCGACCGAAAACTTTTTCCTTTTTTATTTTTTCTTCTTATTTTCATTTCGAAAATATTAAAAAAATAAAGAGGAAGAAAATTTTCAGTCGCCGAAAAAGTCGTAAGCAGTGGGGGAGGTCGACGAAAAAGTTGCCACTGGCGACGACCAATGGTTGGAGGTCGGAAGCGATGGCTGATGATCAAGGACGACGGGTGATCGGTAACAATGGTGGTAGTGATGAGGAAGAAGAAGGAGAAATAAAAAAAATAATCGTTGAAAATTAATATATTTTTATATTATATGTACTCAATTTTATTTTAACTAAAAAAACTAGAAACAAGAATCGGTTATCAAACACATTTGTGTTTCTATTTCTTTTTCCAGAGAAACAAGGAACAGAAATAGTTATCAAACATGTTTCTGTTTCTTGTTTTTTAAAAACAATAAACAAGAAACAGGAAACAAGAAACGAGAAACGAGAAACGGGAAACGAGAACGTTATCTAAATAACTCTATTATAGCATAATATTAAAGCTATAAATATTATATTATAGCGTTAAAAAAATGCTATTATATGTTAAAGATAGCACAATATTTTAGCTATGTAAACATATTATAGCTTTAATAAAAAAAGTTATAAAAAGTTTCTATAGCAACGTACGTAAGCTATACCTTCATACTCTATTATAGCATTCATTATAGTTATACAAAAACACTATAAAAAGTCCCAGACTTTTAATAACATGGGCTGTCAGGACTTTCGAAAAAGACTATAATAGGTCTTTTATAGCTTTTCTCGTTAGCTATTGTATCAATTATTTCTTGTAGTGTTATGTTCCAAGATCGAGACCCTCAGTTCAATCCATAAATGGATCAATTAAGTTCGCAAACCTTTTGCTCTGGATCTTGGACCATGAACTCTTCTGATCAACACCAGACTGAATTGAAGTACACATACTTCATTTCAAGGTTCATAGTTTTGACTCATTTGTCTTTATCCACGTCATCCATTTAAAAAGTCAATGGATCCTCGATGTTTCATCAATTTAAGAAATTTAAGAAATGTGAGTTTTGGCTAAAGAGTATTGCCTTTTTGGGCCATGTCGTCTCTAAAAAAGGGATCTCTGTAGACCCGAGCAAAGTTGAAGCAGTTATGGGTTGGCCACAACCCACTAATGTTCGAGAAGTTCGAAGTTTCCTTGGTTTAGCTGGTTATTACAGAAGATTTGTGGAAGGTTTCGCTAAGATTGCAACTCCTTTGACTCAGCTAACCAGAAAAAATGTTCGGTTCCAGTGGTCAGAAGAGTGTGAGCAAAGCTTTCAAGAGTTGAAAAAGAGACTTGTTACTGCTCCAGTGCTGACCGTTCCATGTGGAGACTCAAGATTCGTAATTTTTAGGATGCTTCAAGAAATGGTCTAGGTTGTGTGCTGATGCAAAACGGTAAGGTTATCGCCTATGCTTCGCGAAACCTTAAGAACCATGAGCAAAATTACCCCACTCATGATTTGGAGTTAGCTGCAGTGGTGTTTGCACTAAAGATTTGGAGACACTACTTATATGGTGCTCGATGTGATATTTTTACTGACCATAAAAGTTTAAAGTACTTCTTCACGCAGAAGGAATTGAATATGCATCAACGACGTTGGTTAGAATTGGTGAAGGATTATGATTGCACTATTAGTTACCATCCAGGTAAAGCCAATGTGGCTGCTGATGCTCTTAGTAGGAAGTCTTCATTTTCAGCAGCTTTAATCACTACTCAAGAGCACTTGATCCATGATTTTGGAAAGCTAGACATCGATGTGACTTCAGAAGATGTAACATCATTGTTGGCTAATCTGACGGTTGAACCATCATTGGTTAATAAGATCAAGCAGGTGGTGTATCGTCAGCTGAATAGATGGATGTGAGATAAGATGATAAATAAGAATAAAGAATAATTTAGCTAACACTTAAGTGCAAGTATACACTGTCGCACGTAGTAATAAAAAACCTTAGAAGTATTCCAAGGGTATCGATCCCACGAGGACTAAACTGGAAATTCAGATTTGATGAAGAAACTGCTCAAATGATTGCTTTTGAAAAAGGTAACCAAAGAAAATAAGATTGATTGATTGGGTTTTTGAAAAGATAATTAAAATAAGCAAATAAATAATAAAGAATAACAATGGTAAACAAACGAGGTATTCAACATGGATTCATCCCTAAGGCAATAGCCATAGTCATGCAATATCTAACTTAAGTGTATTCAATGCATTGGGTCAGATTAACTCCTATTTGGCCCTTGATTCCAAAAACCGTTAGAAGGCTAAGCGAGTACCGTTATGCACATTTTTGTGACTCGACTCCGACATAGATAATTCACGAATGCAACCTATAACCCTATAGTCGATATAGGGTGCCTCAGGCAGCTTGCCCTATACCGTCGAACAATCTCTTTCGAGCTTTTTCTCCTATATCACCTTTATGGGAACCGATGTTGTTTGTCCCTTTCGAGATCAAACTCACATAGCATGCAAAGTCTAAGTGATCAAATTAAACTCAGCAAGATTAGAGTGATAATCAATTAATAATGACATGCATTAAAAACAACTTAAGCAAATAAGACACTTTCAAGCCATTAAACCATAAGGGAATTCACCACATTGAACCCCTCAACGGGATTTAGCTACTCATGATGGGATAAAAAGCAAATGAACAAATTTTCATTGAAATAAGAATGTAAATAATACAGAATAATGAAAAGATTCAAGAGCTAGAAATAAAGGAGATAGCTAAAATATTATGGGTTTTTCTATTTACTCAATCCTTCTAGAGTTCGCTAAGACACTCCACTCTCTCACTTTTACAAGGTAGGAATGGGTGAAACTCTCTACAAACCACAAGGTTTGATGTCTAACTCAGGTTAGAATTTGGTCATCTAAGAAGGACCTCGGGCATCCCTACTCATTGGCGTCGAGCCAGGGTTCTGTCACCACCCTTTTCTTCCAAGTGAGTTCTGCTTGGATTTGACTTCGAATCTCGAGCTTATATAGTGTAAAAAGTGGTTGAGGAGCTGCGAAATAGGTGCTGGAAGGTTGCCCAGTCAGTTTCGGGGTCAAAACAGCCAGTTAGGTGCGAAGAAGACTCGTCAACAACGACCCGTGGATGACTCGGAACGGTCTCGGATTTTTCCAGAAATGCGGTCGCATTTCATTTTTGCCTTCCCAGAAATGCGGTCGCATTTCTGGGAAATTCCAGCTTTTCCTCTGTTTTTCTGCACATTAACAAACTAAGTCAAATTCTCTTAAAATCAAGTCTTTTTAAGCACAAATAAGTTAAATTTGACAAAAGTGATTCTCAACACCCTAACTTATCAAAGTAAGCATATTTTGAGCTCGGGAACAGTAAATTGATCACAACATACAACATTTGGCCAAGAAATGAGCTAAATATAAGGGTAAAATAGGTATATTTTTTACCCTTATCATACCCCCAAACTTAACTCATTGCTTGTCCTCAAGCAATTGCCAATCAAAATGTTAGAGACCAACTTTTTCTAATTGCCAATCAAAATGTTAGAGCTCATGCATAATAATCAATCATGGTACTAGAATCAACTTTCAATTTCAAATCAAGTGACATGGAATCAAGTAAACATGTTCTTCAAGATCGTTTTCTCAAAAGTTTGCCTTTCAAGAGAGGGTTCTACTCTAGTGCCAGTCACAACGTCTGAGTTTCCTAGGCATGAAGATTTCTACTGTTCTTTTTCAAAGCAAAACTTTCTCTCATCCATCCTAACCAACATGCTTAAACTACCTAACTTCTACTCATAGAGCCTAGTGTAGTCCTTTTAGTTTAAGAAAACAATCTTGAGATAAACATGAGCATGTATGAATTTCTAGGCCTTTTCTATCTCCCCCAAACTTATTTGACTGCTAGTGCTCTTTTTACTCAACTTCTTTTTCTTCCAAGAGTATCCTTGCTGTCATCCTTACCTTCGTTCTAGCTTATCGACACTTTGTGGTGAAGATATCTAGCTACGAGCAAAGTTCACAAACTCGGAATGATACTCACTTCCCTAGGTAAACCTTTCATGCAGTGGCAAACCATGGGTGTCATGAATGCCCCTGGTTACTCAGTAAACCCTAGGAAGGAGGAGTAACTCTCGGCCTTTCTCTTTTTTTTTTTTTTCAAATGCTGAGCACATCTTCTTTTCCAACAGTACAAATTTACAAAAGATATTTACATAGTAAAGCAGAAAGCACCCCCCAAACTTAAAGGTAGACAATGTCCTCATTGGCTTGTTTTTTAGGCATGGGCTTAACATGGGGCTTTTTGTTTTCAAAACATCAAGGCTAAACTCTCCTAGAGTGTTAGAAAGGTTAAACACGAGGAAGTTTAGACTCTAAGACAATTTTGTAAAGAAAAAGACTAATGGAAAGCCAATGACTAGAAAACAGTTCAGTTGTGACGGTGGCACTTTTGAGATAGAACAAAGCTCTAGTTTTCATCATCAAGGACTTAAAAGAAAACTCCTTTTGAAAATATGATTTTCTTCCAAAACATTTTAAAGCCAAATTTTTTTTTTTAAAGTTGATTTTTTTTTTCTTCCAGAAGTTCATAGGTAAAGCTCAAAAACAGCAAGCAGATTTTTTCCTAAAGAAAAGCTAAAAACCCAAGTTTTAACTATTCTAAACTATCAACAAGCTCCCTAAACTACCCTATGATCAAAACTATTAACAAACTAAACATTAAAAACAATTAAAACAACAATTAAACTACTAAAAACAGAATGCAAACATGCTAACACTAAAAAAAAAACAGTAAACAATATTATTCACAAAAAATTTCATTCAAAGGGGATCAGAAAACTCCCCTTTTCCTCGTCCGAGGAACTCTCTTTCTCTTCATCTTCATTCTATTCATCTTCCTCTTCATCAGAATCCTCTTCTTCTTGGGGCAACAGCGACTGAGGGAAATTTGGAAAGACCGGAGCGACACTCGGGGCGATAGAGAGATAAAACTCTCTAATAGCTTCGTCTCTCTCCTTTGCATATGCCCAATATGTTCTCAGGTTCTCCATGATTTGATCTAGTTGGCGGTAGGCAATAGCTAGGGCTTCCGATGATGGTGAAGGCCCTGTGAAGGAGTGTGCTGGGATGGAGAAGCTACATTCGGCCCTGTATGAGGAGTAGCCTGAGATGTAGAGGCTTTGTCTTTCCTCTGGATATTGTTCTGCTGGAGCTTTCCAATCAAGGAAAGGTCGATGGTCGGCTTGAAGAAGTGACGCTCCTCGTCCTTGCCTAGAACGATCTTCACCCTTTGGCAAAGTTGGGTGATGAGTGATCCAAAGAAAAGCTTACCTGCTCGCTTTCTCCCACAGGCTAAAATCTCATCCCTGATAATGCTCCCTACGTTGATTTCCAACCCCTTCATAAGGCAATAGAGTAGCATCACTCTATCCACTGAAATCGTGTTGTCGTGGGTGGTTGGCATCAAACGGTTTTTGATGAAGTGAAGCCAAACTGCTGATTCTGGCTTTAGATCGCTTGGCACTAAAGACTTCACTTTGGTCTGTGATTCTTTCCATTGAACCCCCTTGTTGGCCACAAGTTTAAGAGCTTCCTTCATTTGCTTGGCCGAAGGGTTCATGATCACATCATTCCCTCTTGGATTCAGGGGTGCATTGATCCTGTACACCTTATTAATGTCGACTGAGGAGAAACTGACCATCTCCCCCCTCACCACCGCCATGCTAATGCTCTCCTCCCTCAGGCCAGCGTAAAACTCTCGAACTAGAGGCACAACAGCCTCCTAAGGGTGAGCACAAAAGTCCTGCCACTTGTATTGAGATATGATCCTGCTCACGAACTCTGGCAGTACTCCTGCTCTATCAGAGAATCCCTTTTCATTGAGGAATTCTCTCTTCTTCATGATCTCCATTCGTTCCTGAAAATTAACATCTCTAAATACCTCAGGGAATGGATTTCTGAGAGATGCGGCCTTAGGCGATTTGCCCTTTGGCTTGGCGGGTGAGATGATTGGAGGAACTGCAGGAGAGGCGTCCATGGACCTTGTCCTCGGCCTTTTGGCAAATATGGGGTCATTCTTGTTCTTTGTCCTCCTCTCAGCCTTAATCTCTCTCTTTCTCTTTCTTCCTAACGCTGCAGAGATAGGGACTTGGTCGCCATCTAGCTCCCTTATCTCTGAATCAGATTCTGTTTCAGAATCAGAATCATTGGAGGTCTCGACCTCCTCGTCTTCCTTTCCTTCTTCAACCCTCTTCTCTCCCAAAGAGGTGCTATCAGCAGCTGGTGGGTCATTTGTGAATAGAGGCTCAAAAACCTCTTCAGCTGGCTGATCAACGGTGGCCTCGGCTAGGCCTTCTTCAGAATGCGGCCCAGATGCGGTCGCATTCTGGCCTTCATTCTCCACTTCTCTTTCTTTTTCTTTTTCTAAAATTTCTTCAGTTGGCCCCTGTTGGGCCTTTTCTTCTACCCTTCCTTGCAGTGCTTCAGTCTCACTTTGAGCCTTGTGGAGTGGCTCAAAGGCTACAAGGAAGTCTTCCGCTTCCTTCCTTCTCTTTTCGTTTTCTTTTATTTCTTCCCTTCTCTTTTTCTCTTCCTCAAGGAGCTGCAAATCCATGGCTGCCCTCCTGAGGTTTTCTTCATACTTTATTACTTCCTCAGCTTCTAAGGCCCTCTCGGCCTCTTGTTCTTCTTCTCTCCTTCTTTTCTCTTCTTCCTCAACTCTTTTCTTTGCAAGCTTGTCTTCCTCAACCATTTTCTGATTTTCCATCTCTCTCTCATCTGCAATCTCTTTCAAAGCATCCTGTTCAGCCTTATATCCCTCAGCAATCTCAAGAGCCTTAGCCACTACTTGGCTAATTATTCCTTCGAATACATCGGGAGGCATCCTTGCAGTTTTGAGGGGCTCAATTTTCAGCAGCTCTTCAGACACAACCTTCTTCGGGCTCCTCTTTCTTGTGCTGTAAGTAACAACGGGCTTGGTCCTGCAAGAAAAAGAAGGATTAGTTGAAGGTTCGGAAACCATACCCATTGAAGCTTTTCCTTACCGAGAGCTTTCAGCTGCCTTGGCGGCTTTTTCTTCATCTTGCCTACTTCCTTCTTCTTCAAGGGCAGCACGTCTCTAAGCACCCATCTCTCGGATCATTGCAAACCACTCCCGCGAACGTTTCTTAAACTGTTGAGCGGCGGGTTTTTGGGTTTGATGGACAGTAGTGGCGTGCGTGAACCTCCTTAGCGAATACGAACTCGGCATCTCCCTCGAACTGGCCGACATTGCCGAAGAAGATGGAGTTGGAGCGTTGGACGCTTGGTTCACGACCGCCAGCGAGAATCCCGTGGGTCTCGTCCTTCGTGTACCTTGCATTGGCGTTTCGGGGTTCTCCTCTTGCCGTCGCACGCTTGCTTCTTCTTCGTGGGTTGCTTGAGCACTCTGAGAACGAGTGTTCTTGCGTGAGGATGATGATCCTTGAGTGTTCTTCATTTTCTTGGTTGTGGGTCTTGCAGTTTCACGATGGAGAGAATATGGAGAGTTGAGGGTTTGACTTGAATGCAAAGAGTTGAGAGTTTGGTGAAAAGAAAAAGAGCTTAAGTCAAGCTATTTATACTTTTCCAACTAGGTCACGTGTAGGTCAAACAAAATTCGTGACTCCCTTTTTATTCGGACAAATGCGATCGCATTCCCAAATACACTGGGAAGAAATGCGATCACATTTCACCCAGTTTTCTGCTTTGATTTTTTTCTGCCTTTTCTCTTTTCCTTTGCTTTCTCCTCTTCTCTGAAACACTCATAAACAAGTTAGAAAGCTCATATGCTTAATCATGATTTTATTACTATTTTTTTTCTTTTATTTTCAAAAGAATTAAGGAAATGTTCTGATAAATTCAACTTCCAGGTAAGTCCCCAGGTAGAGGTGTTCCCTACGGTCAGCTTAAATACCTCAGCCTAGGCAGGACTTGCCTTAGACAAAGTTCCCTCTTGATCAAAAATCATTTATTCAAAACAAACTTACACTTTTCCCATTTTCTTGCTTTTTATTTTTAAACACAAGACAAGGCTCAAAATACTATGGAATTTTCAAAACTCCCAGGTAAATCCCCAGGAAAAGGTGTTCCCAATGGTCATCTTAAGTACCTTTCCCTAGACAGGATTTTCCTAGACAGAGTCTTTAATTTTGTCCAGAGGTCTTGTCTAGATTATTATTTTATTTCACAATAGATCCAGATAATATACAAAATGAATTCTTTCAAAGTGTAGAAGTCATACCAAATCAATCACGGAGAGATGAGCTTCCTCATCCTCGAAGCCTTTCCCCCAATACGGTTTTATCCTTTGTCCATTTAAGGATTGACTGATCTCTTTAACTTCAATCTTTTTCCCACCTTTCTCTTCTGATTCTTCATCTCCAAGTATATCCTCCAAAGTTCCTTTTTTCATTATGTCCTACAAAGTAGATTGAGAGAGTACATCAATTTCATCGATCATCGAACATTCCTCGAAATCTCCAGGGTACTTCATTCCATTCATCACGTTAAACGTGACTTGCTGATCGTTGACCCTCATGGTCAATTCTCCCTTCTGCACATCTATTAAGGTTCTGCCAGTGGCTAGGAACGGTCGTCTTAAGATGATTGGCACGTCTTTGTCAGCTTCGCAATCTAAGATGATAAAATCTGCAGGAAAAACAAACTTATCAACTTTAACCAATACGTCTTCAATCTTTCCAATGGGATGTGTAAGTGATCGGTCTGCCAACTGTAGAGTCACAGTTGTTGGTCGTGCATCACCTATCCCTAACTATTTAAAAACCGAATATGGCATTAAGTTGATGCTTGCTCCTAAGTCGCATAGAGCTTTGCCTACATCCCTGCCTCCTATAGAGCATGGAATTGTAAAGCTTCCTGGATCTTTAAGCTTGGGAGGAATCTCGTTCTTCACCAGTGCACTGGAACATTCCGTGAGTGCAACCGTTTTGTATTCCCCCAACCTTCTCTTTTTTTATAAGATATCTTTTAGAAACTTCACATATGTAGGCATTTGTTCAAGTGCCTCCACTAATGGTATGTTGATGTGCAACTGCTTCAATACATCTAAAAACTTCTTGAACTGTACATCTTGTGAGGCATGTTTGAATCTTTGCGGGTACGGAGGAGGTGGTCTGTAATCTGGGTCTATCACAAATTTTTGAGGTTTTGCGGTCGCATTTCCTTGCTTTTTCTCCAACTTTGATTTTTCTTCTTTTTCTACCAAGACTTCAGGCTCCTTGGTCTTTTCTACTTCTTCTTCTTTATTTTCTGAAATATCTGTGGCAATGTCTGACTTCTTTTCACAAATCTTTTCTCGAGCTTCAACTGGGATCTCTGCTTCTTGACTTCCTGGATACTTTGGTCCATCGTATTCTAATCCACTTCTTAAGGTCAGTGCCTTGCATAGTTCCTTGCCTTCTCTGTGTGGGGTCTCGGTTTTGCTAGGCAACGTCCCTTGCGGTCTATTCTTAATCTCCTAAGCAATTTGTCCAAGCTGAACTTCCAAATTCCTTACTGCAGCATCGTTCCTTGCCATGTACTCCTTCATAAGAGTCTCTAGATTTGACTCTTGGCCCTGCACTGGAACTTGTTGGAAGTTTTTCTACGGCTGTTGTTGTGTAGGTTGCTTCCCAAACTGACGAGTGTTGGAATTACTTGACCCGACTTGTCCTCCCCAAGAAAAATTCGGATGTTGTCTCCATCTCGAGTTGAATGTGGCCGAATAAGGATTTTATCTATTTTGGTTCTGATTTCCTTGTGGACCTACATAAAAAACAGATGCTGGATTTAGTGGACAATTATCAGCGATGTGTTCCTCACCACATATCTCACAACAGAGAGAAGAGACAGCATTGGCAGGGGCTATATTGGCTTGATTGTTCATGGACATGCCCATCATCATGCTATGGATGGCCTTGATCTGGGCTTGCATCGTAGAGTTAGCCTCTGTCTCCACTGCTTTCACTGGATTTTTCAAAATGGTTGTTGGTTCATTTTCTCCCCAATGTCGATTGTTGGTGGCGATGGTATCTAGAATAGCATGCGCCTCATTAGCAGACTTCTTCAGAAAAGATCCGTTTGCAGATGCATTTACTAGTGCCTTTGAAGCTTGATCTAACCCACTATATAAATGCTCCAAAATAATGCAAGCAAGCAATCCATGGTGAGGACACTTTCGAACTAGCCTTTGGAATCTTTCCCAAGCTGCATCCAAAGGTTCATTGTAAAACTGTCTAAAAGCAATGATCTCTGCTCTGTACTTGGCATTTTTATTGGAGGGAAAAAACTTCTCCAAGAATTTCTCTGCCAAATCATTCCAAGAGGTGATGGAGTTTGGAGGAAATGAATCCAACCAGGCTTCAGCATCTCCCTGCAAAGAAAACGGAAAAAGTTTTAACTTCAAAGTATCTTCCGGCACTCCTGTTACTTTATTAGAATTGCAAACTCTCAAGAATAGCTTAATATGCTTGTGTGGATCTTCATTTGAAAGTCTAGAGAATTGGCCCATTGTAATTAACATCTGGAACATCACTGGTTTAAGTTCAAATTGTGGAGCATCAATCGGTGGCTCCAAAATTCCTGGATTCAATGTCTGGAAAACTGGTAAAGCGTAGTCCCTTATTGCTCGGTTGCGATCTTCCGCAATGTAGATCGGATTTTCCTGTTGTGGCACCGGTGGAACTGGAGGAACATGAAGAATTCTCCCACCATTCTGCTCCCTTCCACGATCTTGTGGATCAACTTGAGGATCGACTCCAGGAGGTTCCATTGGAAACTCTTGAATGTAAGATGCTTCCTCTATAGATTCCCGTGCGCTCAACTCTTGTTGCTTCTTCTTCTTTCGTCTCTGTTCCTTCCTTCGACGACGAAAGGTTCTTTCTATCTCTGGATCAATGTCAAGGAGTGGATACCCCTTGTTCATGCACTAACTCCAACCTGCAAAAGAAAAACAAATGCAAACCGAAGTCAAATTCCCTTTGAGACAGAAATGCAGTCACAATCTGATCGCAATTTCAAAAACAATTCTGGTTTCACTTTTGGTCCCCGGCAACGGTGCCAAAAACTTGGTGTGTCGTCAGCTGAATAGATGGATGTGAGATAAGATAATAAATAAGAATAAAGAATAATTCAGCTAACACTTAAGTGCAAGTATACACTGTCGCACGTAGTAATAAAAAACCTTAGAAGTATTCCAAGGGTATCGATCCCACGAGGACTAAATTGGAAATTCAGATTTGATGAAGAAACTGCTCAAATGGTTGCTTTTGAAAAAGGTAACCAAAGAAAATGAGATTGATTAATTGGGTTTTTGAAAAGATAATTAAAATAAGCAAATAAATAATAAAGAATAACAATGATAAACAAACGAGGTATTCAACATGGATTCATCCCTAAGGCAATAACCATAGTCATGCAATATCTAACTTAAGTGTATTCAATGCATTGGGTCAGATTTAACTCCTATTTGGCCCTTGTTTCCAAAAACCGTTAGAAGGCTAAGCGAGTACCGTTATGCACATTTCTGTGACTCGACTCCAACATAGATAATTCACGAATGCAACCTATAACCCTATAGTCGATATAGGGTGCCTTAGGCAGCTTGCCCTATACCGCCGAACAATCTCTTTCGAGCTTTTTCTCCTATATCACCTTTATGAGAACCGATGTTGTTTGTCCCTTTCGAGGTCAAACTCACATAGCATGCAAAGTCTAAGTGATCAAATTAAACTCAGCAAGATTAGAGTGATAATCAATAAAGAATAACATGCATTGCACACAACTTAAGCATATAAGACACTTTCAAGCCATTAAACCATAAGGGAATTCACCACATTGAACCCTTCAATGGGATTTAGCTACTCATGTTGGGATAAAAAGAAAATAAACACATTTTCATTCAAATAAGAATGTAAATAATACAGAATAATGAAAAGATTCAAGAGCTGGAAATAAAGGAGATAGCTAAATATTATGGGTTTTTCTATTTACTCAATCCTTCTAGAGTTCGCTAAGACACTGATGGGTTGTCAGTATGTTCAATAATTTAATCAAAAATAGTCGTAGATAATAATCAATCCAAGTGTAAATTGACAAAATCAAGTAATACTTAGTGAGTCTAGGGTCGAATCCACAGGGAAAGGTTATTTGCAAAGCTTTTAATAATATTTACTGATCTAAACTCGAAAACGTGTGATATTATATAAAAGAATAAATAAGAGAGTTGGTAAGCTTAAAAAATAAAACTTGCAGAAAGCAAAACATGCGACAAGAGTGAAAGGAAAAGTATTAAGGAGAATAGTATCAAGGCTGTTGCGGTTGCAACCTCATGCGTTTATAAGAACCTTTTAGCGCATACTTTGGTTAATTGATCCATTAATGCCAAAGTGAGAAAAAAAATCATAAGTTTCCCTTCCAGTACTCCTTCTACATTTGGCATAAAACTATCAATTGGTTATTTGGCTAGTTCATGCGTGGGGCTTAGTTCTCTAAAACTTACAAGGGGTTGCGTTAGTCTTAACGCAACCAAAGCTCATGCATGCACTATCTTTTAGCGGTAGTATTTTCATGCCACCAAGACTACATGTCATGCGCTAACTTGTTCCACTTAGAGATGTCCGCATGCATTACCTGTCAGGGATTTAGCATGCTGCTACAGCATCCGGCTGGCCAAGCTGGAGTTAGCAATGAAAATAGTATCGCAATTAAGTAGAAGGCAATTAATGTTTCATTAAATCAAAATGTGCGCAAAATATACTTATCTGGTATGAGGTGATTGTGCCAAAAACTTGTTGGGTTTCCAGAGTGAGTAAAAATAAGATATAAAAAGACTCTAGAACTATGTGCAGGTATACACAGTCCGCAGCAAGTAATAAGTATTTATCGAATCCAAGGTCTGAATGAGATTCCACTTTATCTATTTCGTTTAGCTTTTTAATGGTTTCAAAGATGGTTAAAATGATTTGTTTTTATAAAGATGTTGGAGCAAAAGAAATGACAGAACAAAGAATAAACAAATAGGCAGACAGATTAGAAACAGGCGCTGGTCAGGATTTAGTAATTGTTTTGAAAGATTCTCTAGCAATATTATTGATCATGCAAAACTCTCGCAGTCTTATTAGCAGATTCCTCCCGGAACTCCAGATTTTTTAGAATATGTTTCAACTCCAATGAAGCACTACCGATCAAGCACTAGGCAACTGGCTATCCCTAGCTCAGTCACTGGCGTTCACCAATACACAATGATCTAGTGTGATTAACCGCCACACACTCCCTAAATCATCCCTGAAACTAGAGAGAGGTATTCATATCGGCTGGCCAGGCGGGCATAAAATAGAAATGAACACAACAATTAATCAAGCTGCATCAAATCAATGTTTATTGCTAGAAATTAAGCACAGCAATCACATGTTCCCTAACCAAAGCTACTTAGTTCATAAAGTGCATAGAGACACACGCTATAATCTGAGTAAACATATCCATAATTACAAAATAATGCAAGAAAATGTTAATTCCCTTGATCAGCTTGCAATTGATGGTCTTCTTGATAGTCTCCAATCTTTCTCCTCTATTCGGCTCCCAAAATGGAAATGAGAAATGATCCTTCCAAAAGTGGAACGTTCCTCTCAAGGATGGAATTCCCTTCCCCAAAAAGGAATGAATTTGACTTGGGCGGCTATCTCCTTTTATAGAGTGATAGGAGGCTTGAATTAGGTTGACCTAGACACGTGGACGGCTCTCTTTGCTCCATAAACCCGAGAATAACTTAACAGAATTCAGTTCATCAAATTGGCTAACGAGCTGTGACGTGGCAGTTTTGCTCCCAGCTTTGCTGCAGCACTGGATTTGCTCCCTCAAGTCGCTCCGCACTACTTTCTGCACAAAATAACTTCCAAAGCTTCCATTCTTCCAAATGGGTTAAAACACATAATATCCATATAAAAACGACCCTATTAAGCACAAAAGACACATGAATCACTATAGAAATGAGGTCTAAATAACTCCCTTTTGGAGAGTTATCACTGCGCCTCCAATGCGATTAATATACAGATGAATTGGGACATGCGTTAGGGTTTTCCTTCTAAGGTTTTATTGCAACAAAATTCTAACACAAATAAATCTAATGCGAGCAAGACATGCGATGGGATCTAACCTATCAAAATAATAACGCAATAAAATAAACATGCGGAAGGAAAGAAAATAATTACAACTTCTAACTTGTTGTGCTCTTACTTTGCATTAGGTCCTGACGCAGCTGAGAGCACTTTTTCTTCTGGACCTATCTCTGTCTTGCTACTTTATGGTGGATCTTCTAGAAGAATAATTTCAACTACCTCATCAAAGGTCCCATCAATGTATGGCTTTATTCTTTGTCCGTTGACCTTAAAAATTCTCTTTCCGTCAGTAGAATGTAGGTCCACTGCCCCATATGGATATATCTTGTGGATAGTGTATGGGTCCGACCATCTTGACTTCAGCTTACCTAGAAAAATACGTAAGCGAGAGTTGAATAATAATACCTTCATACCTTCTCTGAGATCCTTCTTGCATATTCTTCTGTCATGCCATTGTTTTTGTTTTTCTCTGTTTATCTTGGCATTCTCATATGCGTTTCTTCTAAATTCTTCTAATTCTGACAGCTGGCGCAATCGTTCCTGTCCTGCTGCATCTGGATCAAAATTAAGACACTTTAGTGCCCAATGCGCTCTGTGCTCCAACTCTAAAGGCAAATGACAGGTCTTGCCAAACACCAACGCATAAGGAGACATCCCTATGGGTGTTTTGAAAGATGTGCGGTATGCCCATAACGCATCATCCAGATGTTGCGCCCAGTCCTTTCTGTTTGTGCTGACCACTTTCTCGAGAATTCTCTTTATTTCCCTATTTGATACCTCATCCTGTCCATTGCTTTGAGGGTGATAAGCTGTTGCGATATGATGTTTGACATTGTATTTTTGCAACAGCTTAGTCATGACCTTGTTTACGAAATGGGTCCCTTCATCACTGATAAGTCTTCGTGGCACACCAAATCTTGTAAAAATATTCTTCCTAAGGAACTTTGCCACGGTAGTCGCATCATTCTTAACGCAAGCGATTGCCTCCACCCATTTAGTGACAGTCAACTGCGAGGAGGATATATTGGTATCCTTGCGATGATGGAAAAGGCCCCATAAAATCAATGCCCCAAACATCAAACGGCTCAATCTCTACTATATAGTTTTGCGGCATCTCGTTCCTTGCGCTGATATTACCAGTGCGTTGACACTTGTCGCATCTATCCGCATATCTCTTTGCGTCCTGGAACAATGTAGGCCACCAGTAACCACTCTGCAACACCTTTGCCGCAGTGCGTTGGCCTCCAAAGTGTCCTCCATATGGAGCTTCATGGCAAGCTCCCAAAATTTTCAACGCATCAATACGTCCAATGCATCTCCTAATGATCTGGTCTGGTCCTCTGCGATAGAGATAAGGGTCATCCCATAAATAAAATTTAAGTTCATGAAAAAATTTCTTACGATGTTGCGCTGAGTATTCTTCAGGTAAGACCCCTGCGACGAGATAGTTTGCGATGTCCGCAAACCATGGTTCTTCTTCTTCAATCATTAGTAGCTTCTCATCAGGGAATTCCTCTGCGATAGGGATATCTGACGCATCTACCTTCTCAGGATTCTCCAAGCACGATAAATGATCTACGACCAAGTTCTCACTCCCCTTTTTGTCCTTGATCTCTAGATCAAATTCTTGCAGCAATAAGATCCATCTAATCAACCTTGGTTTTGCATCTTTTTTAGTGATTAGGTATTTTATCGTCGCATGATCTGTGTAGACAGTGACTTTGGAGCCAATTAAATAAGCACGAAATTTATCAAAAGCATAAACAACCGCTAATAATTCCTTCTCGGTTGTTGTGTAATTAATTTGTGCTTCATTCAATGTCCTGCTGGCATAATAAATAGGGTGCAGAATCTTTTCCTTTTTCTGTGCTAGAACTGCTCCAACTGCCACGTCACTCGCATCACACATCAGGACAAATGGTTCCTTCCAATCAGGAGTTGCGAGAATGGGTGTAGTGACTAGCGCATGCTTCAGATTATTGAATGCCTTGGCGCATTCCTCTGAAAATTCAAATCTTCTATTTGTTTCCAATAATGCGCATAGCGGCTTTGTAATATGTGAGAAGTTCCTGATGAATCTGCGGTAGAAACCTGCGTGGCCCAAGAAACTTCGAATTCCTTTTACAGAGGTAGGTGGTGGCAACTTTTCAATAACATCAATTTTCGCCTTGTTGACTTCAATACCTGCGCGTGATATACGATGGCCTAGGACGATTCCTTCTTCAACCATAAAATGACATTTCTCCCAATTCAGCACTAGGTTAGTCTCCTCGCATCGCTCTAATACTCGTTCCAGTTGCGTTAGACAGTCTGCGAAAGACTTTCCATATACTGAGAAGTAGTCCATAAAAACTTCCACTGATTTTTCTAGCAATTCTGAAAAGATGGCCATCATACATCTCTGGAATGTCCCTGGTGCATTGCATAGCCCAAAAGGCATCCTTCTGAACTCAAAGGTTCCATATGGGCAGGTGAAAGTAGTCTTTTCTTGGTCTTCCAACGCAATGGATATTTGGTTATACTCTGAGTACCCGTCAAGAAAACAGTAATATGCTTGTCCCGCAAGTCGATCCAGCATTTGATCAATGAATGGAAGAGGGAAATGATCCTTCTTCGTGATTGCGTTGAGTTTGCGGTAGTCCATGCATATGCGCCACCCAGTAGTGGTGCGTGATGGGATCAATTCGTTGTTTGTGTTGGCTACCACGGTCATTCCTCCTTTCTTGGGCACGCATTACACCGGGCTCACCCATCTGCTGTCCGCAATAGGGTAAATCACACCTGCGTCGAGCCATTTGATAATCTCCTTTCTCACAACCTCCATCATTGCTGGATTTAATCTTCTTTGTCGCTCAATAAATTCATTGGATTCGTCCAGCAAGCGAATTTATTGCATGCAATACGAAGGGCTAATTCCCTTAATATCTACGAGACTCCATCCAATTGCCTTCTTGTGCTTTGCGAGGACCTGCATTAAAAGGTGTTCTTGCGGTTGATCAAGCTTCGATGAAATGATAACTGGCAGGGATTCTTCTTCTCCTAAAAACTTGTACTTCAAATGCGTTGGGAGTGGCTTGAGCTCTAGCGCAGGTGGTTGCGCTATGGAAGGTGAGTTGGGAATTCTTTCTTTAAGATCAAGCGCATGCATTATTTCTGTGGTTTGCACCAGGATGCAGTTTTCCTCAACTTGTTCTTCCTTTGCCTCCTCCCTCGCAGTGTTGAACGCATTTGACTGTAGTACTTCCAGTGGGGAACATACGTCAATGCGTGTTACCATGTCGCATTCTTTGTTGTCATCTGGGTATTTTAATGAGGTGAGAACATTAAAAACCACTTTTTGATCATTCATGTGCATGGTAAGCTCCCCTTTTTGCACGTCAATCAATGTTTGGCCGGTGGCAAGGAACGGTCTTCCCAAGATAATGGGAACTTCTCTGTCAGTTTCGTAATCAAGTACGATAAAATCTGCAGGGAAAATAAATTTGTCAACTTTTACCAAAACGTCTTCTATTTTTCCTTCGGGATGCACCACTGATCTGTCTGCCAATTGAAGTGTGACAATGGTTGGTCTTGCTTCTCCGATCCCAAGGCGCTTGTAAACTGATAATGGCATTAAATTTATGTTTGCGCCTAGGTCACATAACGCTCTACCAACATCGATTCCTCCTATCGAACAAGGAATCGTGAAGCTTCGAGGATCTTTCAATTTAGGTGGGAGCTTGTTGGCAAGTATTGCGCGACATTCACTTGTCAACGCAACAGTCTCAAATTCTTTCCATGGTCTTTTATTCGTCAAAATGTCTTTCAAGAACTTTGCGTAGCTAGGCATTTTCTCCAATGCCTCCACAAGTGGAATGTTGATGTGCAGCTCTCGCAAGACATTTAAAAATTTCTTGAATTGGGCTTCGTCATTTTTCTTCCTTAATCTTTGAGGAAAAGGTATTGCGGGCTTGTATGCGTCAGGCTCCTTTTCTGCGTGAGCCTCTTTCTTTTTGGGTTCTTCTTCTTCAGCTACTTTTTCTTCTTGCGCCTGGTTGCTGTCTCCTGCGGTTACAGTTTTGGTCAAGTTTTCCTGCGTTTGCGCAGGGTCATTTGCCTGCAACTGTCTTCCACTGCGAAGAGTCACAACATGGCAGTGTTTTTCCCCTTTGGATCTTCTGTATTGCTGGGCAATGCTCCCGCAGGTCTATTTTTTAGCTCTGACGCAAGCTGTCCTACCTGGATCTCCAGACTGCGCAAGGATGCAGCCTGACTGTGAACCACCGCATCATTCTTTGCCATGTATTCCTTCTGACTCGCCATAAACTCTTTCATCATTGTTTCCAACGTATTTGAAGATGATGCTTTTTGGTTTCCACCTTCTGTGTTGATGTTGCGCTGAAATTGTCCCTGCGAGGATTGTTCATTGTTAGAGTTAAATAATCTGGGCGCAGGGTTTACATTACCTTGTTGTGGCTGTTTATTTGCGCCACCATTCCATGAAAAGTTGGGGTGATTTCTCCATCCTGGATTGTATGTGTTCGAAAATGGGTTGTTGCGCACAGCTCCTTGCGGTCCAACGTAGAAAACTGATTCTGGATTTGAAGGACACTGGTCATGCATGTGTCCCTCTTCGCAGATCCCGCATCCAATTGCGTTGAGTTGCGCGATCAAAGGTGTTGTGCTAGCCGTAAGCACATCCATTTTGGTAGTCAACGCATCAATATTTGCGTTGACTGAAGTCAATGGGTCAACCTCGAAACTTCCCGAGCTGGTTTTAATGGGTCTCCTTCTTCTGTCTTCCGCAGTGCCCCACTCGTAATTGTTGCGCGCAATCCGACCGAGGATTGCCTGAGCTTCATCATACGTTTTCCTGAGTAGCGCACCATTTGCAAATGAGTCCACTAAGACTTGCGAGTTTTTGTTAAGTCCCAGGTAGAAGGTTTCTAATTGAATGCAGGGTGGTAGTCCATGATGCGGGCACCTTTGCAGTAAGCTCTTAAAACGTTCCCACGCCTCACTCAGTGTCTCATCTTCCATTTGTGCAAACGTCATGATTTCCTTCCTTAGTCTTGAGTTTGTGGTGGGTGGAAAGTATTTTTCTAAAAACTTCTAGGCCAAATCATTCCATGTTGCGATGGAATTTGCTGGTTGTTGATTTAGCCATACTTTCACCGCATCTCTTAACGAATAGGGGAATAGGATGACTTGCAGTTGCTCATGCGTTACTCCTGGTATAATCAATTTATTACAAATTTCCAGGAATGACTTTAGATGAGAGTGTGGGTCTTCAGCTAGACTTCCTCCGAACTATCATGTAGCTGTCAGCATTTGAAACATAACAAGTTTTAACTCAAACCTTTCTGTTTCTAGAGTGGATTGTACTATCCCTGGATTAAAATTACAGTTTGTAGGGGCTGCATAATCTCTGATCCCTCTGGCCCTATCATCGGTCATTTGGATGGGATTTAATGATCTGTTTGGTTGGTTGGGTGCTGCCATTTCTCTTGATTGTCTTCGGGCTCTTCGATTTCTTCTTCTTCTATGATATGTTCTGTCAATTTCAGGATCAACCTTGAAATCGATCTGTCGAGCAACACGCATAAAATCTCTGGTTACCTGGAGAAAAAGTACTCAACAGGGAACGCAGTAAATAATATCAAACGGAGTGTCAGATCAGAAAGATTATCAAAAATTTGTTGCCTTTCCCCGGCAACGGCGCCAAAAACTTGATGGGTTGTCAGTATGTTCAATAACTTAATAAAAAATAGTCGTAGATAATAATCAATCCAAGTGTAAATTGACAAAATCAAGTAATACCTAGTGAGTCTAGGGTCGAATCCACAGGGAAAGGTTATTTGCAATGCTTTTAATAATATTTACTGATCTAAACTCGAAAACGTGTGATATTATATAAAAGAATAAATAAAAGAATAAATAAAAGAGTTGGTAAGCTTAAAAAATAAAACTTACAGAAAGCAAAACATGCGACAAGAGTGAAAGGAAAAGTATTAAGGAGAATAGTATCAAGGTTGTTGCGGTTGCAACCTCATGCGTTTATAAGAACCTTGTAGCGCATACTTTGGTTAATTGATCCATTAATGCCTAAGTGAGAAAAAAATCATAAGTTTCCCTTCCGGTACTCCTTCTGCGTTTGACATAAAACTATCAATTGGTTATTTGGCTAATTCATGCGTGGGGCTTAGTTCTCTAAAACTTACAAGGGATTGTGTTAGTCTTAACGCAACCAAAGCTCATGCATGCACTATCTTTTAGCGGTAGTATTTTCATGCTACCAAGACTACATGTCATGCGCTAACTTGTTCCACTTAGAGATGTCCGCATGCATTACCTGTCAGGGATTTAGCATGCTGCTACCACATCCGGCTGGCCAAGCGGGAGTTAGCAATGAAAATAGTATCGCAACTAAGTAGAAGGCAATTAATGTTTCATTAAATCAAAATGTGCGCTTACAAAATATACTTATCACCGCATGAGGTGCTTGCGCTAAGCCTTGAAGAAGAAAATTAGCTCATGCGAGCAAAACAATACATCATGCAATAATACATTGCCAACGCAAGTCTACTCTTAATCACAGCTCTCTGTGATTTCTCTTTCTCCTTGATCTTCCTCCTCTCCTCTCGTCCCTCAATTCTTGTGAATTATGAGTTATGAGTCCTCGAGCAGGTGGCTTCTATTTATAGGGGAGGGAAACCAACTTCTCCAAGTAATTAGCAACTTGCTTCAGTCATCATCAGCCAACTTGCAACTTTTCAGTCCCTTTTCAGCCCACTTGCGTCAGTTGTGTCAGCATTGTCCTTTCATCCATCTTGTCTGTCTCTTGATCATCTTGGGATGTGTGCCTGCGCTGAGAAGAAACTTGGAGAACAACTGAATTAGCTACGTTAGCGCCCTATATTTTTATAATTTCTCACCGCATACATGAATATAGCCTACCGCATAAAATTATCACATTTTCCTTTCTTATTGCGCTGAAGCAACACATCATTGTTTCTTTTGGCCTTGTTTTAGCTTAAGTTTAAAGGACAAATAACTTGCTTTTTGCAAGTTATCAGACACTCCACTCTCTCACTTTTACAAGGTAGGAATGGGTGAAACTCTCTACAAACCACAAGGTTTGATGTCTAACTCAGGTTAGAATTTGGTCATCTAAGAAGGAATTCCGGCATCCCTACTCATTGGCGTCGAGCCAGGGTTCTGTCACCACCCTTTTCTTCCAAGTGAGTTCTTCTTGGATTTGACTTCGAATCTCGAGCTTATATAGTGTAAAAAGTGGTTGAGGAGCTGCGAAATAAGTGCTGGAAGGTTGCTTAGTCAGTTTCGGGGTCAAAACAGCCAGTTAGGTGCGAAGAAGACTCGTCAACAACGACCCGCGGGTGACTCGAAACGGTCTTGGATTTTTCCAGAAATGCAGTCGCATTTCATTTTTGCCTTCTCGCATTTCTGGGAAATTCCAGCTTTTCCTCTGTTTTTCTGCACAGTAACAAACTAAGTCAAATTCTCTTAAAATCAAGTCTTTTTAAGCACAAATAAGTTAAATTTGACAAAAGTGATTCTCAACACCCTAACTTATCAAAGTAAGCATATTTTGAGCTCGGGAGCAGTAAATTTATCATAACATACAACATTTGGCCAAGAAATGAGCTAAATATAAGGGTAAAATAGGTATATTTTTTACCCTTATTAGCAGGCTCAAAGTTTAGACCGAACTTTGAGAAGAATTGTTGATGATGTTAGCATGGGTAAGCAATCTGAGTTTTCAGTATCACGTGATGGAGTTTTGTGGATGGGTGATCGTCTTTGTGTTCCTAATGACCCAGTTATTAAGAAGGAGATTATGACAGAAGCACATAGTACTCCTTATTCAGTTCACCCTGGGAGTACAAAGATGTATCAAGATCTTCGAATGACGTATTGGTGGTCAGGAATGAAACGAGAGATTGCTAGCTTCGTTAATCATTGTTTAACGTGCCAGCAGGTGAAGATTGAACATCAAAGACCATCAGGACCTCTCCAACCGTTGGATATCCCAGTGTGGAAATGGGAAAATATCTCAATGGATTTTGTGACTGGATTGCCTAAGACACAGTTAGGGCTTGAGACTGTGTGGGTTGTTGTTGATCGTTTAACAAAGTCAGCTCACTTTTTACCGGGAAAGTCTTCTTATACAGCCAAGAGATGGGCTCAGATTTATGTCAAAGAGATAGTTCGACTTCATGGTATACCTGTCTCTATAGATAACCTATAACATCCATCTATCTATCAATTATATAATGCTAAGGTGGTTTCATGTTGCATGCTTGTTTGTTTATTAATATAATGCTTATACTAATAATTCATAAACGAAAAATAAAACATCCAACATGCATCTAACATGAAACCCTAACATGCATTCCTTTTACTATAACTCTTATAATTTTTTTTCTTTTACTAGTGCATGAAACATGCTTTCCTATGGTGGGATTTTAAATCTATGACATACTATATGCATATATTATTCCTATTTAATTATGACATACTACATTTATGTATAAATAATTAAACACACTAAATTGGATTGGTTTTGGCATCAATATCAAGCAAAAAGCTTGCCGAAATTATTACATTAATAATTTATAAAACGCCTTGGACCGCTCCCGAATGCTTCAAATCAGTCCAAACCTTCTTTAAATTGCTTGAACCCAACCAAATAGTGGCTGAACCGCCCAAGCTAAAACAAACCACTGGGACGAAAACCAAGCCAAAATCGGACCAAGAGCGAACGAACCAAACCAGGTACACTTGAATCGGACGGAACACACAATTTACTACCTGGAACCGGACAAAGAAAAATTGAACCGGTTAGAAATCGAGCCAAACCACGTGGCTTTTTCCTCCCCTGTTTGGCCCAGTTTTCCTTTGCCCGTCATCTATTCTCCATTTTCCAGAATTGAAGAACTCTATTGCTCTGTTTTCTCGGCCAGTGAACACCTCTCCTTCTCTCTTCGAATTGAACCCCTATTTGGACTAAAATTTTTACATACTCTAGCCAACACATTAATGCCCATAAACATGTAGGTAATTACAAATTTAATCAACAATTGAAGCAAAAATTTGATGCCAAAACAGAGAGTATCAAATTTAGCTCCCATTCCATACAACTTATGAAATTCACCCACCATACACGAAATTAATGCAAATTAAACACCCAAACCACTCTCTGATACCAATTGAATGAGTGAAAAACACACGAGTGGAAGCGATTACGAATCTTACGCGTTTAATTTCATCAATTTCTCAAGGAAAATCAAGTTGAAAAACTATGCGAAAAACAAAATACCGATACTCACCTTATTTGAAGCTCAAACTGAAGCAAACCGTTGGTCGATTCTCATCACGAACACGTCGTGGACCACCATCGAGATCTTCCACGCTATTCTTCGGCCTTAGAACGAGCTTGTGGGAGCCATACGTGATAAATTTAGAGAGATAAAGCTTGAAGTTCAAGCTAAAGATGAGAGAAGAAAATGCCTTTGTTGAGAGAGAAACTTACTGCCTAATTTTCATCCAAAACCAGCAACCTCCTCTCCCTTCTCCTCATGCTTCATTTTAGGGGTGCAAGAAAGAACCGAAAAAACTGCCCGAAACCGCCACCGGTTCGGTTTCGGTTCGGTCCAAGCGGTCGGTGGCGGTTTGAAGATTGGCAAAACTGAAAATAAAATGTTCGACTCGATTACAACTTCATGTGATCAAAAATTTAACTGAGCCAATCGATTATTTAATGAGTTTCGTGCGGCGTGCATGTTTCCCCGTGAGTCCGTGATTTTCGTTCCATCTGGCATATCCTCCCTTTTTTGTGTGATTCATGATTTCAGCTAATACTAAAAGGTTGGGTAAGTAAGTCAAGTGGGTTGGGCCTAGTTGGTAATTTGATTTTCAATATTTCCATTTTGATTTGATTTCATAATTCCATATTTCCATTTTTATTTGATTTCATGTTTTGACCGATTTTGTTAATTCAATTTTCAATATTTTAGTTTCCTTTTTCAAAGTTTCAATTCCAAAATTAAATTTCCAAATTTAAAAATTTGTAGTCTCCATTTTCTTATTCCAAATCTAAAAAAGTAAATATATTCTTTATTTATTCCGGATTCTAAGATCTATAAGACAAAAATAAATCATCCACACCTAGACCTACAACTACAACTATATTTGTACGAGAGTACAAGACCATTGAACACGAACATAAAATTTGAAAATAATTTCCAATCGAAGGGACTTGTGAGTAGGTTGAGGTTGAGGTCGAGGCCGAGGGAGAGGGACTACAGACTACTAGTGCTCATGATCGTATCTACTATTTATTTTGTGAGTATTTACTGCTTCTCGGTTTTTAGTGTTTATTATTGCTTCTTATTAGATTATATGGGCTACCATCTCAAAACCAATTGGCAATGAGTGGAATACCCTATCTATCTTATAACTTGTGAGGTCTCCACTAATCTTTTCAATGTGGGATCCTCAACATGCCCCCTCAAGATGGTGCCTCTTTGGGTTCACCTTTCTTGGATCGGATCCCAATATTTTTTCTTGGACCGAATACCCATTTGGGTTTTATGGGCTCTGATACCATGTAATGGTATTGAAAGAAGAAGAATACCAGAAATGTTCGACACGCCGAGCTGAGCACTGTTCATTAAATATAATGGGAAAATACAGGACACGTGTAGCCAAATAACATGAGGCTACAATAATAGAAAACGTACGGAAAAATGAAAAGGAGATTAACAGAAAATGAAGAGAAATAACCAACAATTAGAGCTAACATCCCCCCCCCAAGCAGACGAGGTTTAGAAACCAAGGTCAGCTTGGTTCTTAAGTTGGTGAATCGAGGAGACGGCAGGCCTTTGGTAAGAATATCAGCTAACTGCTCTTCAGAAGGTACAAACCGAATTATAAGTTGCTTGCGCGTGACTTTTTCTCGGAAAAAATGAAGATCCAATTCCAAATGCTTTGTTCTGTTATGCAACACAGGGTTGGCGGCCAAATATGTTGCGCTAAGGTTGTCACACAAGAGCAATGGAGAAAGAGAAGAGCAACCAAGTTCACCTAGAAGCGACTAAACCCAGGCAATTTCAGCTGCAACATTGGACAAGCCTTGATATTTCGACTCCGCACTTGATCTGGATACAACTCTCTGCTTAGAGGAATTCCATGAGATAAGATTTGATCCAAGAAAAACGCATAAGCCACTAGTACTCCTTCTGTCACCAGGACAGCTTGCCCAGTCGGCGTTCGTGTTACTCGTGATAGCAAGAGACGAACAGGGAGAGAAGGAGAGACCAAGCTGGGAAGTGCCTTTAAGATACCTGAGCAGCCTTTTCACAGCCTGCATATGAGTTGTAGTGGGGGCGTGAAGAAATTGACACAATTTGTTAACTGAATAACTGATATCTGGTCTTGTCAATGTGCAATATTGCAAAGCACCCACTAAACTTCTGTATTCAGTCGGCGAGGACAAAAGTTCAATATCATTAAGAGAGATAGGAGGACTAGCAGCCATGGGAGAAGCAACAGACCTGCAGGAAGTTAGATTTGCTCAAGAGATAATTTCAGAGATATACTTTTCTTGAGACAAATGCAAACCATTCCCAACTTTAGTGATCTGGATACCTAGAAAGTATGACAAGTCTCCCATGTCCTTGAGGGAAAATTGAGCATTTAAAACAGAAATGAACTGCTGAATGAGAGAAAGAGAGGAGCCAGTAACAAGTATATCATCTACATAAACTAGAAAAATGATAAAATGCAAGCCACGACGATAAACAAACATGGATGTGTCAGCCACGAAAGCCAGAAAACCCCAATTCAAAAGGCAGGAGCTTAACTTTGAGAACCATGCTCGAGGACTCTGCTTCAAACCATATAATGCTTTATGAAGCTTCAAAACATGATTAGGAGGAGAAGGACACTCAAAACCAGCCGGCTGTTTCATGAAAACTTCTTCCTTTAGCTCACCATGAAGGAAAGCATTATGAACATCCAACTGACGAATGGTCCAGCCACGAGTGGCAGTAAGAGAGAAGACAATCTGAATGGTAGTTGGTTTCACTACAGGGTTGAAAGTCTCGAAATAATCAATTCCAAACGCTGGAGTGTACCTTGAGCAACCAAACGAGCCTTATACCTTTCAATGTCACCAGTGGGCTTGAGTTTAATACGAAACACCCATTTGCATCCTATAATTTTTCGATCAGGCGGTAAAGGCACCAAAGACCTTGTTTTGTTCATGATCAAAGCATCGTACTCAGCCTGCATAGTAGCTTTCCATTGAGGATCTTGTAAAGCTGCTTTATAATTTGTTGGTTCTGTCGCAGAGACCATGTCTGATATAGGGGACGAGGCCAACCAAGCCTTTGGTTTAAAAATTCCATCCTTAGAACAGGTTATCATGGGATGTGAATTGACTGGAAGTTGAGGGTTAGGTACAGGGGAAGGGGCAGCGGAAGAGTTAGAAGGGGAGGAAGAGCCAAGAGATGAAGAGAAAGGAGTACTGGGATTAGAAGGAATAGGTGAAGGAAAAGATGGAGAGGGCGTTGTAATAGGCAACTGATCAGCAACAGGCGAAGAGGGAGATGGGGAGGAGACTGGAAGGGGAGATGGATGGGGTGTCACCAAAGCATCAGCAGGAGCAGGTGTCGTGGACAATGGTAAGGTGCAGACAGAAGTTGATGGAATGGGATTGGAAAAAGGGACATTGTGAAGAAGCTAACCAAGGGGATAAAATTGATCAACTGGAAAAGATTTTGCTGATGGAACAGATTTAGAAGGCATACATTTAAAAGGAAAAGAAGACTCATTAAAAATAACATGTCTAGAGACATATATTCGGCCAGAGGAGCAGTCAAGACAAAGATACCCTTTGTATATCCAATAAAAACACACTCACGAGAGCGATATTGCAGCTTATGATCATTGTAAGGTCGCAAAAAGGGGTAACAAGCACAACCAAATATCTTTAACAACCTATAATCAGGAAGATGTTGATAGAGGATATAATATGGAGACTGATAAGAGAGGACTGGAGTAGGCAATCGATTAATTAAAAAAAAACTGTTGTTTGAAAAGCATAGGACCAATAAGACTGAGGTAAGGAAGAATGGGCCAATAGAGCTAAACCTACCTCTACCACATGCCTATTTTTTCTCTCTACGCAACCATTTTGTTGTGGAGTGTAAGGGCATGAAATTCGATGATTAATACCATTTGCAGCAAAGATAGGATAGAGTGGTTTATATTCAGTGCCTCCATTAGTCTGGAAAGATTTAATAGTAGTACTAAATTGGTTTTCAACCATGCATTTGAAACGAAGAAAGATAGAAGCAACATCATGTTTAGATTGAATCAAATATATCCAAGTGAACCTAGTATAATCATCTATGAATAAGATAAAATAATGAGCTCCATTGATTGATGTAACAGGGGAAGGTCCCCAAATATCCGAGTACACAAGATGAAAGGGGGAGGGGGATATAGTAGATGACAAAGAAAAGGGCAGCCGGTGGCTCTTGGCCAATGGGCAGGAAGTACAAAACTGAGGAGCTGCAGGACTCTTAAACTTTAAATTGCAGACTTGAAGAACTTTTTGAACTATGTGAGAAGAAGGATGTCCCAGCCGTTGATGCCACAGGGAGGGATCCTGGAAAGAAGACACAAGGGTAGCAAAATGTCCAATAGAGGGAGCAACACTACTGAATGACGAAGGAACACAAAGTTTGTATAATCCATCTTCAAGAAGACCCCGGTGAATTGTTTTCTTGGAGTGAAGGTCCTTCACAAAGAAACAATTGTGATGAAATTCAACGAAGGCACGATTATCATGACACAGTTTAGCTATGCTAATGAGATTATGAGACAAATGAGGTGTATGTAAAACAGACGAAAGTTTAATTGGAAAAACAGAGGAATTAGATGAAAACAAACGAGAACCAACATGGTGGACGGGAAGAGACTTACCATTGCCGATTGTCACTTGCTCATGGCCATAATAAGGTGTTGGTTGCTGAATATTATTGATATCGGGTGTCATGTGGTGAGTGGCCCCCGAATCCATAAACCAAGCTTCGTTAGGATGGCTGTTGACAGGAAAAGAGTCCGAGGAGATAGAAGACTGGGAGCTGGAATTAGGGGAGGGCTGAAACTGATTAAAGAAGGCCTGTGGGGAGGTGGGATTGGGTTGATGGTTTTGAGGGGCTTGATAAAGAGGATTGTGCCGGTTATAGCAAACTAAGGCAGTGTGGCCTAGTTTTCCACATATTTGGCACTGAGGTCGATTGGAAGAGTTGGATTGGGGCCATCTAGGTGGGCGATGAGGCATCTGAGGGCGACCTAATACACTGGGAGCAGGGGAGGGAAAAGTGCCTGGAAAAGGAAATGGGGAGGGATTCTTTGGGAAGGAGTTTGGTTTGGAGGAGGGGGATTGCTTTGGATTTTGGTGTCGTTTTTGGTTAGATGGAAAAGATAAGTTAGCTAGGTTGGCTTGTACCATATTCAGATGGTCGACAGAATTTTGCTTTTCAAGTCGGGCCTCATAAGCAATTAATAAACTGCGAACATCAGCTAAAGACGGTCGGTCTGTTCTGTTTTGGATTGAGGTGACAAAGGGATTGTATTCGGTGCCTAATCCTTCAAGAATGTAGCCTAAGTGATCCCTATAAGATAACGGTTCACCAATCACTGAAAATTTATCTGCTATATCCTTTATTTGGGCGAGATATTGAGTAACAGTAAGACCGTCTTTTCTGATTTTTTGTAGTTGGGACCTTAAACCCATAATCCTAGCTGTGGATGATGATTCATAGACAATCCGTAGATGTTCCCAGATTTCAAACTCGGTATTACAACCAATAATTTCTCCTAACTTATCTTCGTTCAATGACGAATAAATCCAGCTTATCAAGGTTCGATTATATTTTTGCCAGATGGGAAAAAGAGGATTTACCTGGGATTCCGCAGTGTCCAAGAACTTTGGAGGGGCAGGGGTTCCATTGATAAAGCTTTCCATGTCGAAAGCTATGATGTGATTCAGCAACTGGTTCTTCCACAAGAGGTAGTTAGAGTCTGATAGTTTGATGTTGAGAGGCGGAGAAAGAGTAGGGTAAGGGGTTGCGGGAGATTGAGGGTAAGGTGGTGCAGAGTGATATGAAGGGAAGAATGGTAAATTCGGAGACGTTGGTGGGGGAAATTGGAACCCAGGTTGAGGGGTAGCAGCAGGGAACGGAAAAGAAGAAGAAATCGGTTGTTGAGGTAAATTTGTATAGAAGGGAGCAATGTTAGGGTTTAAAGGCCGAGTGGTCACATTGGTAAAGGGAGTAGGGCTGCGAATTTGCGGCCGCGGAGTGGTGATAGGAGTGGTAACAGGGGTGGTGGTAATTGAGGTAGACGATAACACTGGAATGGTGACTATTGATGATGACGAAGGTAGAACCGGAAGAAGATCTTGCCCGGAAGATGACAATGAGCTGGAGGATGAGGCCATCGGAAAAAAAAAACGAGAATTGGAGCCTAGAGCTCTGATACCATATTAGATTATATGGGCTTCCATCTCAAAACCAATTGGCAATAAGTGGAATACCCTATCTATCTTATAACTTGTGAGGTCTCCAGTAATCTTTTCAATGTGGGATCCTCAACACTTCTGCATGAGCCATGAGGTGATTAAAGCCTTATTTGCTTTTGGCTTTTGCTATTTAGTATTTCTTTTGCTAATTAATAGTTAATATTTAGTAACTAGTAAGTATCTACCTTACCATTATGTGATTGTATTTTACTACTGACTTCTACATGAGGTGATTAAAGCACTAAGCAGTAGTATTCTACGTTTCTTAAAAAAAAAAAAAAAGTATTTTACATGTTGTTGACGATTCTTAAATTAGTATATTAGTAATGCAACTTTTGCCTTTTGCTTTACTTAGGTAATTAGTTTAGTTTTAATTTTTCTTTTTTTTTTTAGTTTTAGTTTTAGACTTTTAGTTTAGCTTTTGTTTTTTGTTTTTTTTTTTTTTTTGAAAGAAGTGTAGCTTTTGTTTTATTCATAAGTTTTAGACTTTTAGTTTAGATTTTGATTGTTAGTGTAATGATTTGTATTTTTTATTGTAAATGTAATAGTGTATAATATAAATTATTAATTTACTATTTAATTTAATAATTTAGTACATTATTAATTAGTTTTTAACTAGATACTAAATACTTAGATAGAAATAGAACGATAGACTAGATTATATTAGTGAGTTTGCTTTCCTTTTAATTATTATTAACTTAAAATTTAATAATATTATTATTAATTGACAGTGATATCAAATTATCAATTATCAAATCATGACAAGTTCAAAAGTAAATGAAGTTGAAATTGATTGTGAGGAGAAAGACGATTTGGATGAGCTTGCTGAGATGCCACCACCACCACCACTTAAGAATGAGAGAAAGAGGAAAAGAACTTCTATGGTATGGGATCACTTCACTAAATTACCTGATTGTAGTGAAGATAAATGATGGGTCCGACTTGTCGAAGGTCGAGTTGGTCAAATAAATTTATAATTCACAGCACTACTACTAAATTTTGTAGCAATAGCGGTCGGGGTCGAACACAAGGAAGGGGGATCTAGTAAGTGTAGAATTTCGTGCTTATGAAAACAGGAGAATTTTTTATGATGAAAGACAAGCAAGAAAAATAAAATAAAATAAAATAACTGAATGCTGAATTTTAAATGCCACAAAACTAAACATGAAAAGGAGAAATTAGACGGGATAAATAACATAAAAAATGGGATCGTTGGATTGGGATTTATTATGTTTGATTCTAATTCATTGGCTTCCTAGTTTTCTCTAATGGTTGTTCTAAACTGATTTCATTAGTCCGGTCGGCTTCTGGGTTACTCGGAGGACCCCCCCTACACTAACCTGTGCTAATTAACTCGCTAATCGTGAATTCGGCAATGAACAAGATTAATTAATATCGACTCTATCGCTCGCCACCCCTTATGCATAATGTAGCAACCATCCGAGACCTCTGCAACGGTTACTACTTATATCTAACTAGTTTATTAACAAGCAATCTTGCAACCACCTATTAAAACTAGCCGATTTGGGATCGTGGGTCCGGAATCGTAAGAACTAAATTCAAATGCAATTTAAATCTAATTCCTACAACATTTAACATGCATCCTAGGCCTATCAAGGGTCGTCTCGCGTAGAGAGTGGCTTGCCTCAACCTAGTGGCTATCTCAAATAACTGATAGAATACCCAAGCGGTAATCGCATAAGGCGTCAATCCTAATTGACTAGCCTCATGTATTGGTTTAAACGAGATTACATGCAAAACTCAATGAAAATACAACAAGAACAGAAAATATAAACTAGAAAACTCAGCCAATATCATTTAGAATCAAGACATAAATCCAATCCAACGATCTAAAAGAGTTTAGCTACACATAGATGAAGTAAAAGCAATAATAAACACGAAAGAATCCATAGAATATGACCAACAATGGTCTACAAAAGTGTTGGAATGTAAAAGAGGCAAAGAAATCGTAAAAGGGACCAAAATTCTAACCCAACGACAGACTAAATCGAGACTACATATATATAGAAAACACACCGGCGTCGAGACGCTGCGAACAATACACTTCGGGCTGAAATCGCGTCGGCGTCTCAACGCTAGCCTCATGACTCAACTTCCTGCTCTATTTCTCGGCTTAGTCTCGCTTCTTCTTTGTTTGGGGCTTCAATTTTTAGCTTTCAGTGTCACAATTCAGGCCCGCTTTAGCACAATTGGGTCTTTTCACCTCCTCTCCGTCCAAGACATCGAGATGGCTCCAAAAACTCTGTAATTGACCCGAATTAACACCAATTCGCGTGATCGGCTCCCGACACGGCCTAAGCTCAACTAACCTGTAAATAGGACAAGTAAAGCATAAAATGACTCTAACAAGCTTAGATTAGAGGCAATAAAATAGGACTATTTAGGTCCTATCGAATACCCCCAACCTAAATCTTGCTAGTCCTCGAGCAAGGCACACGCAAAACAAAGAGAAAGGCGTTGTGCATATAATTGATAAGTGATTTAATTCTCAAGACTCAAATACTCCGAAAACTAAATCAATCAAGAGACATTTGCAAGAGAGACAAATGAGGAGACAAATCAAAATTTTTCAAAGATTATCTTGCACAAGAGAGCTCCATCCCACCTAAAGAAGACTTTACTAGCCCGGGATTGGCTTACTCAACTTTCATCCTATCTTCCCCCTACACTGGCACTAAGGTCTTGCTAAAAGGCCCAAATGGAACAAACTAGGTTGCTTCCTCTTGCTTAGGTGCCTGATCAAGGAATTCCTTTTTCTTCTCTCTTTTTTTTTTTCTATTTTTTTCATTTTGCTTGCTTTTGCTCTTTCTTTTTTCTTTTTGCATTTCTTTTGGGTAGGGCACTAGCTTTCACACTACAGTGCAGGGACCCATAACCCGAGTTTCACTCTTGGTTGGCCTAACTGAACACACTACAGGTAGCTCTTTTTACCCCTAAGCATTTAAGCTCAATGCAAGCATGCTCTCTCTTTTTTTTTTTTTCCTCTCAAAGTAAAGATGGCAAGCATATGATTTTTTTCTTTTTCTTTTGTCTCGCCACCCTTGACTTATTTTTCCACTCTTTTTTTTTTTATTGCAGGCATATTTTCTTTTTCTCTCCTAGGCAAGACTCCACACACTATTTTGCAAAAAAATTTAGACTTTCTCGCTTAACCTTACACCTATCGGGGTGGCAACAAGAATATGAGCTAAGTAACTCACTCCTAAGCATTCAAGTCTTACTTTAAAGCAAGAAAGATACCCAACAAGTGCAAGACATATCCAAGAAAAGTTTTAAAAAGGCTCCTTTTTTGAACACTCTCGGTCACAACTCATCGAAAACAATAAATTTTTGAAAAAATTTGAGTCAATCCTAGGAAATCATCATCACTTAAACAAGCATATACACAACAAGCATGCAAGACATTCATTAAGCACAAATGCTGGCTTGACGCTTAAATGCTCAAGGCCCAACAGGAATGTAAAGTAAATTCCCCACCCCCAACCTAAAATTTACATTGCCCTCAATGTAATAAATCATGAAGAATAAGACAATGCATAGGGAAAGAGTAGAACTTCCTTGAATATTGCGCTCATGGGTGGTGAATCGTGCTTTCTTATAAATGTATAAGCTTAGCTTTGGTACCGCCAATCCTAAAGGACAAACAAAAACAAAGAAACAGACATAAAAGCAACTGATAAAAATAAAACCTATCTAAGAATCGAAATGACAGAAAGCAGTAAAATTATAGAGTGCAAATGTTTAAGGTCGTTTGCGCGACCATGCTCTCCTCTCTTTTCATCCAAAATCAATCTCCTTGATTTTCATTACATCCTTTTTATGTTTCTTCTTTTTTATTTGCTCCTGCATAGATAAATTAAACTTGCACATGGAGTGCAAAGTATAAGAAAATTCAAATAAATAATTCATCATCATCCCCAACATACTGATCAAGACACCTTTATAATGAGCAACAGACTAGTCAATAATTGGAATCACTAAGTCTAGCTCATGCAAATCAAAATTAATAAGCTTAGGGGAAATAGAATTTTGCATAGAATCGACCAAAGCTAACTCATCATCTATTTTCATTTCTCCTATCATGCATGACATATCACATGAATCAGACTTAGAATCTAAAGAAGGTTCAAGCTCAGGCTCACTAACCTCATTAGACTTACCTTCTTGTTGTTGCTCAAAATCTTGGCTATCTGAATAATCAAAAGAATTTACCTTTCGTGCTTGAAATATGATGAGTCCAACAAACGTTGCCAAGCTCGAAATTATCTCTCTAGCCTCACTGGATGTTTTGTCTAGTGCATCCCCGCCACTTGCTATATCCAACATCCTTCTGTCATCAGGTGATAATCCTTCAATGAAGTGCAACAACAAGGACTCCTCAGACAATGGGCTATGAGGAAGTGCACAAAACCCATTGAAGCGATCCCAATACTTGTGAAAGTATTCCTCAGGTGCTTGGGTGATGTATATGATTTCTCTTGTGACTTCAAGGTTTCCAAGAGATGGGAGATGACTTGGATCAGGAGCTGCAAGGTATTGCATCATGTGCTCGGCCACGGGATTAGCACGTCGAGGCTATGCTGGTTTCATTGTTAAGCTCTGCAAGGAAAAAGGAAAAAGCAGAAAAAGAACACAAAATCCTCTAAACACTAGAAAACGTCCTTCCCCGGCAACGACGCCAAACTTGAGGGGTCCGACTTGTCGAAGGTCGAGTTGGTAAAATAAATTTATAATCCACGACACTACTACTAATTTTTGTAGCAATAGCAGTCGGGGTCGAACACAGGGAAGGGAGATCTAGTAAGTGTAGAGAATTTCGTGCTTATGAAAACAGGGGGGATTTTTTATGATGAAAGACAAGCAAGAAAAATAAAATAACTGAATGCTGAATTTTAAATGGCACAAAACTAAACATGCAAAGGAGAAATTAGACAGGATCAATAACATAAAAAAGGGGATTGTTGGATTGGGATTTATTATGCTTGATTCTAATTCATTGGCTTCCTAGTTTTCTCTAATGGTTGTTCTAAATTGATTTCATTAGTCCGGTAGGCTTCTGGGTTACTCGGAGGACCCCCCTACACTAACCTGTACTAATTAACTCGCTAATCGTGAATTCGGCAATTAACAAGATTAATTAATATAGACTCTATCGCTTGCCACCCCTTATGCATAATGTAGCAACCATCCGAGACCTCTGCAACGGTTACTACTTATATCTAACTAGTTTATTAACAAGCAATCTTGCAACCACCTATTAAAACTAGCCGCTTTGGGATCGTGGGTCCGGAATCGTAAGAACTAAATTCAAATGCAATTTAAATCTAATTCCTACAACCTTTAACATGCATCCTAGGCCTATCAAGGGTCGTCTCGCGTAGAGAGTGGCTTGCCTCAACCTAGTGGCTATCTCAAATAACTGATAGAATACACAAGCGGTAATCGTATAGGGCGTCAATCCTAATTGACTAGCCTCATGTATTGGTTTAAACAGGATTACATGCAAAACTCAATGAAAATACAGCAAGAACAGAAAATATAAACCAGAAAACTCAGCCAATATCATTTAGAATCAAGACATAAATCCAATCCAACGATCTAAAAGAGTTTAGCTACGCATAGATGAAGTAAAAGCAATAATAAACACGAAAGAATCCATAGAATATGACCAACAATGGTCTACAAAAGTGCTGGAATGTAAAAGAGGCAAAGAAATCGTAAAAGGGGCCAAAATTCTAACCTAACAGCGGACTAAACCGAGACTACATATATATAGAAAACACATCGGCGTCGAGACGCCAAGGTGCAGCGTCTCAACGCTGCGAACAATACACTTCGGGCTGAAATCGCGTCGGCGTCTCAACGCCAGCCTCATGACTCGACTTCCTGCTCTATTTCTCGGCTTGGTCTCGCTTCTTCTCAATTTGGGGCTTCAATCTTTGGCTTTCGGTGTCACAATTCAGGCCCGCTTCAGCACAATTGGGTCTCTTCACCTCGACATGTGTGTGAAATTTGAATGTTTCTTGTCAAGCCTTATAAGATTATAATGGACAAATCTTGTTAATTAAATCTTAACTAATTACTAATTTACATAACTAATATAACAATGTAACAATATCTATGCTTAGAACTAATATAACAAATGTAACAAATGTGAAATAAAATTGATGGAAAATGATTTTTTTTTAATCAAAATTGTGACTTAAAATCTCAATTTTACAATTAATGGAAATAACATTTTGATTCATTAAATTTGGAAAAATTGTACAAGATATTTGCAAAATATAATATTTGACGTACAAAGTTGTATGAGGAAAATAAACAAAAAAAATCAGGAAAAAAATAGTCAACTTGAACCTTTGATTCAGAATCCCATGTTAAACCGATCAACACTCAAAACACAGACTATTTTAACCCAGACTAAAATAATTTGCATCCCAAACACAGACTATTTTATGTCAGATTAAAATAATTTGCACTCCAAACACATATTATTTTATCCCAGACTAAAATAATTTGCACCCCAAACACAGACTATTATAACCCCCAGACTATTATAATCCCCAGATTATTACAACCACCAGATATTATAACCAATTCAGCGCCCCAAACAGCCCCTAAGTGTAATAAACTTTTCGTCAACTATTTGATATCAGAAACTTGTATTGATATTTCATATTGCCTTCTACATGTTCACTTTAGAAACATTGGTTTGTTTCTCTTGTTGATAGCAATAGGCAAACTGGTCAGTACTGCCAAATCTGTATAGTTTACTGAAATGAAAATGGCTGAACATAAAACCAAGTCATGCCTTAAGCTGATGGCTCTTCAAATAATGTTTGCAATTTCAATATTTGTGCATAAAATTTTTTCAAGATGGTTTGAAATGGAAGAATGTAGGTCCCCAACAAAACCCATTTTAAATGCTAAGGACCATTAGAATTTGGCTGAATCCTGTGAATTTGGAAGCTTTATAGATGATCTAGGACAAGGACAAACATAGGATGGAAGCTCTGTGTGATTGTAGGAAAAAGAGAGCGTTGGCTTGACTAGGATTTCATTGTCCGCGGTTGGTTTTTAAGAGGTTTCATTTGAAGAGAAGAAGATTAAATTATGAATTAGTTGGCGAAATCCATTTCAGTATCTCCACTAAAAACAGAGCGAAGAACACTAATATCGTCTCATTTCACAAAACAATTCCTAACCCTCCCCCCTTTACTAATTACTACCTAATCAACCAAACAATTAGTGGAGAAGCAAAGTCCCCACCGTAAACTAAAAAATGAATAAACCCACAACCATAAGAGAAGTCTTTTGAAACCAACGCACCAGAAATGAACACCATACAAAATCAGAGGATTACCTCCAAATCCATGGACAAAAACAATTGAACTCCAAATCAAATTCACATGGACTCCCCGAATCTAGAAATGAACATCATACAAAAACATGAAAAAAAAAATCCAAAAAGATAGAGGATTACCTGTTTGCTAAGAAGCATGGATACGAACACGAGACACAAATATGACACGACACGGACACAGTGACATCATTTTTTTTTTTTAATTTAGGACACGAACACGCTTAGTAAAATATACAATTTTTAAAATATACATCATTTTTATACAAGAAGGGAATTTAAAATTAATATATTTATGCATTTGTATGCTTTAAAAATGAGTTTAATGTATTTCACTCTTAAATTTATTGTTTTTGTCCTTTAGTATTGTTTTTACTTAGTATACTTAACACGTGTTCAATATGGACCTATATTGACTTTGTACAACTAATGTTTGCCACATATCATTTGTACTAACAAGTGTCGGAGTATCCAAGTGTCTAACACATGTCGGACACGACATGCTAGCCAAACTAAAGTGTCTATGCTTCTTGGCCTGTTTGTGATGATTCAAACGACCAAATAGAATTTTGAGTCGAATAATATTAAAAATATTTTCCAACTCCAGAAGAAAGAGAACACAAAGGAAGAAAGGAGAGGAATGAAGCGTTGGATTTGGATTTGGGACATTTTAGGTTGAGCCTCCATGAGAGAGAAAAATGACCTACAACAACAAATTCTTCTTAAAATACAAGGCAAATTCGACATTTCACTAAATAAATGAAATGAGGACAAAATTTGAGGGTGATTCCCGGTCAATCACCTCACCCAAACATGGATTTTTTAAAGGAAAGTGATTTTGGTAATGGAAATAATGATTTGGGCCCTATCAAAATCCCAAACACTCTTTAATCAAAATTACTCTAACGAAAAACAGTTTTAAGAAAAAAAAAATAATAATAATAACTGTTAATACTAGAGGCACGCCAAACTCACGTAGGGTTGATGTCAATCATCGTGAATTGGTCCCAAAGACTAAAGTGAGAAACTGTAAAACCAAGATATATTACGCAAAATGGCTGGATGGCTACTAAATCTAACGATTTAAGTCTGGAAAAACATCATATAGTGTAAAATATTAGTCGAACATAGTACAAACATACATGAAAAGGATAACAGCCACAGGGAGGAAGATTTTCTTTTTCACCTTCTAAACTAGCTTTACTGCTTTGCACTTTTGGGATATCTAATTTCAAAGTGATTCAAGAACCTTCAGGCGGAACTGCCATCACCTTTATCTTGTGAGGATGAATCTATTGCCGGTTTCTTCGTTGGGTTTGAGTCAGCAGACTCTGAATTTGTCGATACTCGTTTGACTCCCCTTCCAACGACGCCAAGGTGCGTCACTCCAGCTGCTCCATTCGTGTGGGCAGTTGAGACAGTTGGAGAGTCAAATCCTCCATTGCTGTTAGCTGAACCCATCTGTGAGGAGTTCAACGCCACTGGAGGTGGTGTGATCTTCTCGACTTTTGCCTTAGCCGATCCTATCCCGAGGATCTCTGAGAGAATTGACTTTGGATTTGAGGCTAGCTGTTGCAGATCTTCAAGCTGCAAGCACACAACATTTATTAGATTTTCCCATTTCTCTGTCGCAGTTATTTGGAGAAGTTATAATCTAAATTTACCTTCTTTTCTAGCTCAACCAAAAGCCCAGATAGAGTTTCAATCTCAGATTGTTTCTCTGCTGCAGCATTGTCAGTGTCGGTCTGGGAGCCATTGGAGGACATTGGGACCTCTGGTTCTGACCCAGAAGTAGAAGAAGCTGTCGTTGGTACAACGATACTCTTTACTTCATCAGAAAGCCGCAGCACACGTGACTTGCAAATTGATATTGCCTTCTGGCAGAATGATATGGCTTCCTGCGGCTGGGAACCGAACTCCAGACACAAGCATACACGGAAGTTTCTGGAATTTTCAGATTAAGGTTCCAAAAGACACATTCCTCACGTGAAATGAAGTGACATGATTCAAATATCAACACCAATTCATAAGCCTTTTTTATTATTTTTTTTTAAAAAAAAAAAGAAAAAACTAAACCTTCATTATATAAAAGAAGAGAATAACAAAAAGGGGAAACAACGTCTCTACCAAGCCAAGGAAAAAGCTTCCTAGTTGGCAAAGATATGGGTTAGTAGTTACAAAAAATCACTCGAAATAGTACACTAGTTAGAAGCATAGACTCTAACAAGCTCCCAGAAATTCATAAGCTATTATTATAAACGAATTTTTGGTCAGCCACCTTGAAAACAGGGTTTTTTTTCTCAGTAAGACTATTTGAAAGTCTGAGTTTTATGTATATATATTCAATTCTATTTACATACTTATATAAGCTTTAGAATCTGAAAGAGGGCCTTATCAAAAAAAAAAAAAAAAAGAATCTGAAAGAGGGATACAGTTCAGCAAGCTGTCGATTGTCAGGTTCAACAAGTCTTTCTAAAATTGATAATGCTTTCTGGTAGTCACTGAGGGAAGTTTCAATGTCCTCTACATGGAGAAAAAAGTAAACCCAACTTCAATATTGAGGGATAAATCTCTTGCTGGTGGGGAAAGATAAAGGGGAATATTATTAAAGAAAGACAAACCACTTAAATGTATATAACACTAGAGCAAATAAAATGCAAATGTACCTCTTTCTAGTGCAACTTCTGCCAAGGCTGACAATATGTCCACTTTCTCCATTGTGTCACCTGAGTCTTTTTCAACAATTGCTCTTGCAACATCTAGCATTTTCCAAGCCAAATCCAGGTCAGATTCATCTTCATCTGCATCTGCTAAGTCTTCAGCATCACTATCATCACCTTCTTCTTCATCCTGATCCTTCTTACTGGAAACTGTCTCAAAGAAGAAACAAGGAAACTGGAAGGTCAAAAAGCTCCTCAAGAGATAATCTTAAAATGGAAACCAGCAATAAAATAACACAGTCAAAATTAAGCAGAACAATATTAATATTCAATGTTATCATTCAGGTTCTTAACAAAATGTGAACGCATGATAGTCCATCATTCAGAATCGAGTTGCAATACATGTCCTCTGTCCTCACATTTGAAAACCAACTTTGTCATCTCAGTAGCTGTTCATAATTTAAGTGATTCGCAGTTGATGCATGTAAAAATGATAAGTGATAGAAGTTGACATTTCATGTACGTTATGCATCTAAGAAAACTCTGATAAAGGAAAATAAGATGCAATTTCTTTTTGAGGCATTAGTAGGTATCATCAAATGTATATAATTGTACTTTTAAAAACAAGAAACAGCAAATTCATTCGAATGGTGTGTACACATCATCAATGCAGTGAATTACAGGTCCCATGAAATTGTTATATACTCAAAATGCTTGATTACATAGATATGAAAATTATAAAATTATTGAAGTTGAATACAATCAAAATCTGTTGTTGCAAACATAGGGTGATTTGATACCAAAAATTCTTTTCTTAAACAGTATTTAACCACATGAAGAAGTTAAGGTTGTCTGGCCAAATAGATATCAATAAGTTAGCAAAGAATCCCAGGCCAGATGTCTTGTATTGAATTATCAAAAATTGATACGAGTGATTCCTTAGGTTCAGGGCCACTCCCAAAGCTCTGAACCGACAATATTGGATGATAGTAGTAAATTTTTGTTATAAAACTGGATGATGGCAGTATCACTGCAGTTCAATCGTTTTCTTTAAAGATAATATGCAGTCATGGCATTATAAGTCATCAAGATGATGAAAATTTCCTACCAAATCAAAATTTTAAATGAAAAAATAGTTTAATAGATGAGAAGGCAAAAATTGACGAGTGTGACACTGGGAATACATCCAAAAGCTAAGAAGCACGGATACGGACACGGATATGACAAGACACGAACACGGGGGCACGTCATTTTTTCAAAATCTAGGACACGGACACGTTTAGAAAAATATACATTTTTTAAAATATATTATTTTTATACAAGAAGGAAATTCTAAATCAATAAGTTTATGCATTTGTATGCTTGAAAAAACGAATTTAATGTATTTTACTCTTAAAATTTATTATTTTTGTCATTTAAGCATTGTTTTATTTGGTATACTTAACAAGGGTTTGAAATGAACCTACAACTAGTGTTTGTCACATATCAATTGTGCTAACAAGTGTCCAATACATGTCCAACAAGTGTCGGAGTGTCCAAGTGTCCGACACGGACACACTAGCCAAACTAAAGTGTCTGTGCTTCTTAGTCCAAAAGTATAGCACTAAGACAGAAAAAAATCTGTTAAACATAAGTTGTAAAAATCCCTAAAGACTGTAGTCTGTAGTTAATATTCTCATTCAAACTTCTGGGTTTATTTTAAACTTCACCTGATCTTTATAATGCATCTGACTCTATAATAATGTATAAGAGTGATCAGCGTGAGCCAGACTCAGGATGTAAAAAACGATGAAAGCCTAGATGTGGAGAGGTTCATGATATCACATAGAAAATAATTCTTTACAAATATTTAAATATTGCAAACAATAAAAATTTATTTGATGTTGCTGTAAACACATTGAAGGGAGGGAGAGGGAAAAAGAACTAAAGAGGAAGACAAAGCTTCTATAGAGACATTTACATGCAAGACATAAGGAAAGGTATTTGAATGTTCACTGCGCTAAATCACCACACCAAGGAATGTGGGTTATCAAAATTCAAGCCAATGACCTCCACAGAAGGCAAGACACCTACCCACCTACCCAACATGAGCCAGCCTACCAAGCACATACATGGGTATTTTAAACAGAGAATGACGATAGTCAGTAATGATCAATAAGTATATGTCTTCTAACTTAGGAATAAAGAAAAATCCTGCTGGTTCACAGGAAAGAAACAAAGCAAATCATCACATCCTAATGTCAACAAAGAAAAGATATAGAGCTTGTAACATATCAGAATGAAATACAACAATACACGAAAAGATGCAAAATACATATTACAAAGAATCAATTAATCTCTTTACTTTCAGTTGAAGTACTACATCATAAAACCAGCAGTGTTTTATTCATGCTCATTATGCTTATGCAACACTAAATTCATCACTTAGATTACCCTTGAAATACATCAGTAAAACCAAGATAAAATAAACCAGAAGCATGTTGTTGTTACTCAATGCTCAAGAATGTAAGATTCTCTCTCTTCTCTCAGGAGGGGAGAGGGAGAAAGAATATCAGATAGAGGTGGAGTCCTCCTCAAGTAAGTCAAACACTAGGGGGGAATTCATTACGCTGCAACATGCCATGTGTAAATTAGCAAATACCGAAGGAAGAGAAAAGAGAAGAAAGAAAAAAAGAAAAGTCTGCACATTTCAATTTTCAATTTCAAATAATTCATTTTTCTGGAAAGTCTACCTTCCTTTCTTAAGCACACGAAAAAAATTTCAATTTTAAAAAATACAAATTAGCCTTCTCTACCACAGGAAAATGTCCAAGGCAAGAAAAGAAAAGGGAAATGTAAGTTAGAAACTAGTCAAACATCATGAGGAAGATACCAACCATCATCTGTAACTCCATCCACCAGTTCAGCATTGCTTGAAACAGAAGCTTTTGATGATTCACCATTTACAGCATTTTTCACAGATCCATCTTTGTCAGATTCTTGATGGGATTCACCTTCTTTCTTTGGGACAGCTCCCAGTGGATCTGCTTCCTCCTGGGCTTTGTACAATAAAGCACATCCATATTTGTAGTACAATTTGACGCATTCTGGAGCCAGTTCACCATAATGTGCAGCTCTGAAGTGAAGTATTGTCAAGATTATTACTAGGGGGAAAAAAGGACTCAAAGGATTCAAGATGGTTATGACACAGACTAAAACTAAAAGTATCCAAATGCTAGTGATTTAAGATATACTTTTCGCATCGTAAAAGAGACATGTTGACACTAGGCATCCAATTATATATATTAGAAATAAAATGAGCAACAATTTCCTATATGCAAAAAATAAATAAGCAGATAAAAACAAAACCTAACAAGAAAGTACAACATTATACAACTTGTTAAAACTCGTTAATATATACCAAGACCATTCGGTGCTCCTGACGAGCGCTTGATCTTCAATAAAAGAAAATTGATGTTTCAAAGTAAAAAATGGATCTGGGGCAACAATATACCCTCCACCGCTAAAGAAAAGCGAAATACACCCAAGATGAAAATCTAAAATTTGACTAAATGGTAAGTGGAAACAAATAATCGAACAGAGTGAAGTAATTGTAACAAATCAGCTTTGACACTCCAAGAGTACCAGAACCTCAACTTTCATCTTCGTTCCAGAATTCAATTCATAATCAAAAAGAAATTGAAGAGATAGTGAAAATAACAAAACCCTAACCTGATCTCAAGGGCACGGCTGAAACAATCGACAGCCTCATTGAAATCATTATCCTTCATGGCCTTGGATCCCTTCTCCAGCAACTCTTCCGCCAGCTCCAAGGATTTCTCACCGCTTCCATCAGAGGTCTGAGCAGTGGCTTCAGTAACGGCCTCCTTCTCATTCGGACAATTGCAAGACGACTCGACGCCTCCCTGAGCATTGGACTCAGTGGTGACCTCACTGACGTTCAGGCTTTCGTCCAGTTTCGGTTTCTCCACCGTCACTGAGACCTCCGATGGTGGACCCTCGTCGGCCATGGCTATTGTTTCCAAGCTTAGGGGAAATGGAGGTTTAAGCAGAGGGTTCCGCACTTCGAGCTTCAAACTCCTTTTTGGGCGGAAACGCGACAGCTAAAATACTACCTCCATATTATATCTCAAATGGTAATAAAAGAAAAAATTTAAGTTAAAAATCATTTTTGTCTCTAAACTTTTATGAAAATAACAATTTAGTTCCTGAACTTTGATGTGTAACGATTTAGTCCATATACTTTCAATTTTGTAAGGATTTAGTCCCTATACTTTTAATTTTGTAACAATTTAATTCCTAAACTTTAATAAGTAACAATTTAGTCCTTGTACTTTCAAATTTGTAACGAGTTAGTCCCTATCGTGAAAAATTAATGTAAAGATTTAATGATATCTCTTACCTTGATAGATTAATAAACTAATTTGGGACCCAATATGTTAATAAGCTACAAAGTTTAATCATTAAATAATAAAAATCAACATTTAATTTTGATGAATTTTTTTTCTTTTTTTGCAACAAGGATTAAATTGTTACAAATTTGAAAGTATAGGGACTAAATTGTTACTTATTAAAGTTCAGAGACTAAATTGTTACACAATTGAAAGTACGGGGACTAAATCGTTACAAATCAAAGTTCAGGGACCAGATTATTACTTTCATGAAAGTTTAGGGACCAAAAGTGATTTTTAACCAAAATTGTAAATCATATTTTGGTCACTGTATTTGGGACAAGGAGTTGAGTTATGAAATATGGAGTTGTTTTGTCTTAAAGGTTGGATTAAGAGTTAATAAGTTTGTGGGACCCACAATAAAGTGTTAGAATAGGAGTTTTTTTAAAGCAGTGTTAGAATAGGAGTTAAAAAGTTTGTAGGATCTACAATAGAGTATTGTGATTGATTGATAAATTTGTGGGCCCCACAATTGGATGTTGTATATGTTGGGTTTTATGCCCTAAAACTCGTAGATAGTGAATGTAAACAAATTTTATACTTGTATTTAATAAAGTGTTATTTAGTTTTCTGCAATAAAATGTTATTGTTAAATATTGCACTATTTGACCCTAATCCAATAAACTAGACATCCTAGGCTGTAATATGAGTCTTGAACTATATGTAGCGACATATAGGGATCATTGTTCAAGAAACAGCCTAAAGGGTCTATAGTATAGGGATAAGACTGGGTGCCTTATCCTGGTGACACTATGGATACGGCCCACTTTGTATTTGATACAAACGCTATGATCCAACGCGTTCGTGTAGGAGACATGCGAGTGGGGGTATCCTATGCAATGAGTTTGCATAAGACCGGACCGCGAAATAGTAACCACTGGTTATAACACCGTTAACTAGTTGGTTTTCTATTTCACTAGGACGACCTAGACAACTTAGTCTTAATCCTGAGTTGATTATGGACTCCTGCTCATGAGAGATTGTCCTTTGATTTGTATGGGTGAGAGTGGCCAATTCGCCGACTCAATAAGCCTACCATTTTGGGGACAAGACCGAATGGGGAGCTGGGAACATAATCGTACAAGATGGAATTCACTCCTTCCCGACTTTAGGGAAGCAGATGAGTGTTCCCTTAAGTGGTTACTCCGAGTCTTGAACAAAGGGCCCTACCCTCTCAATGGCACGAGAGGGTTTCTGTTTGATGGTTGGACCACAAACAGGTTGTTCATTAGAGGAGAACTGGTACTTAAGGAAATAGAGGTAACCCAGGGGTAAAACGGTAATTTGACCCAGCTGACGTTACGGACACTCGTGAAGGACTAACTAGTCGATATTGGTCTAGATCCGTGGACACAGAAAATATGTCTGCAGTGAGAAGAGTGCAACTGTGAGTCTATAGTGGAATGTACACACAGTTAGCGAATATTGATTAATGTGGTTAATGAGTTTGACCAATTAATCTCACATCGTTGGAGCTTCTGATCTGCAGGTCCATTAGGTCCCACTGGTAGCTCGTAAAGTAATTTGAGGCAACTAAGTAATAAATGTAAATTGAAAATGTTCAATTTACTAAGGGAAACAAATATAATATATATTGATATATTATTATGAGAGAAATTAATATTTGAAGAAATTCAAATATAAATTTATGGAAGTTTGAAAGAGTTCAAATAATGAATTAATTAATTTAAGGCCTAAAATGTGTTTGGGCATATTAATTAATTCTAGGCCGGGAATTAAATATGTGATATTTAATTAGTGGTTAATTAAGAATTAATTAACCGGGAATTAATCAATTATGGAAATAATTAATCACTTAAGGAAGTGATTAATCATTTATTGAAATGATCTAATCACTTATGGAAGTAATTAGTCATTTGTGGAAAAGATTAATCAATTATGGAATTGATTGATCATGATTGATTAATTAAGGAATAAGATTGAATCAATTTTGGAAAAGATTGATTTAATTGAATATTTTATTCATGACCTCTCTTCTATAAATAGAACACTAGACCTAATTGGTCATGACACTTGACACTCTTGCTCTTGCTCTTAGACTCTCAAAGACAAGACCTAGAATTCTCTCTAGCCTCCCTCTTAGAGAAAGACTCCCACAAGTCTTTTGCCTCCTAGACTTAGAGACATACCGGTGTAACCTTTGTGGTTATTGTGTCAATCAAGAAGAAAATTCCAGCGATTAAGAGGCGAGGAGGCTGCTGCGTTTTCGTTCGTTGGAGCGTCGTTGGCGAAGAACGGTCAAGTCTACAACGAAGGTATGTGACGGTTCTTCCCCTTTTCTTTAGAAAAGCATAAAAAATAAATTTAGATTTATTTTTAAGCATGTTTAAACTGAATTTCCAGCAACTTTAAAAGGAGTTTAAAGTTTGATTGAGTTTTCGTAACGGTTTTTTAATGTTAATTAATATACGGCGTAAGGTCCAATCGATGCGCTTCCGCTGCGTGGGGACTTTTATTCCCTTCAGTATATCCTTAGACCAAACAAGGAGTTTGGTGGAGTTATTAACTCCACCCAACTCCAACTTCACATTTCATTGTCCCAAACACCCCAAGCATTTAGAATTGTTATTATTATTATTATTATTATTATTATTATTATTATTATTATTATTATTATTATTATTGAAAATAACGTTTAGAATTATTCTATTTTGATCGTTGAACTTTTTTTTTCTTTTTTTTTAAACAAATTCATTCATTGATTTAAGAAAGGCCACATGGGCTAACAAACTACAAGAAGAATCCATCCTCAGAGAAGGTAACAACCAATCTGGGAGATTTGAAAGCCACACAAAAGATCCTAGAGATAAACCCTTCTGCGCAAGACAGTGAGCAGGCATATTACATTTACGACTCACATGACAGAAAATCACATTTGAAAAGGACAAAACCAACTCCTTAATATCATGTACCCAAACACCTTCCTCGGAGAAAGAAGAAGAATCGCCAGTAAGCATATCAACCAAAACCTTGCAGTCCGACTCAACTAAAAGAAAATTAATGTTCAAGCGGCGAGCAAGCTTCATACCCTCCAAAACGGTCAATGCTTCTGCATTAAAAGGAGAGTAAGACACAACAAAAGAGTTAGTCAGTGCCACCATGACTGCACCACCACAATCCCGAATAACCGATCTAATCCCCGTCCGATGACAACTTGAAGAGCAAGAAGCATCAACATTCAACTTGCTACAACCCTCTGGAGTTCGAGACCACTGAGAACCCAAAGAATGTTCCCCCCAACCCGAGGAGTAGAGCCAGGACACACTCGGGCATTTTGAAAGGATTCAATATATTCCCTTACCCAGATACATTTAGCCGAGAAATCTAATCTTTAAAAGGTTCATTTTAGTCCCTAATTTTGTTATATTCTAGTCCCTAAATTTTAAAAATATCTATTTTAGCACCTGAGTTTCAAAAAAATGGATATTTTGATCCTTATTTTCATTTCAATTTTAACAAATTAATGACAACATTAATTATATGTATAAGATTGTTAATATGAGCATGCTTTCAAATCAAATAAGCTAAAGACGATCATTAGGCAAAATAGATTAGAAAAATAAAAGTAACATAACAAGGACCAAAATGATTATTTTTTAAAAGTTTAGAGACTAAAATAGACATTTTGAAAGTTCAAATAACAAATTTAAAAGCTTAAGCACCAAAATGAACGTTTTAAAAGTTTAAGGACTAAAACTAAAATTTTTGGGACTAAAATGAGATTTAAACCTAAAAAAATAATAAAGAAAAATACTATTTTGGTTGATTTTGATTCTTGAATCATTAAAATATCCAATCTGGTGTTGTATTTTCAACTTTCTTACTCCTCTTTTGCCAAAGCGAGCTTAGCTCAGCGGTAATTGACATGTACTCCCCACCCCCAAATGTTGATGTTACTTCTTTTTGGTTAATTGGAGTTCATATACTCCCAAACAGTCTGGTTTGGTCCACATGCTTATAAAAGTCACCGTATTGGTCTCTTGGTAATAAATTTTAGTAGAACTTTTTGTTGTACTAAAATTATGATTTTTTTTTCTCAAAAAAAAAATGATTGAAAATTTGAGATAATAAAAGAAAGTGGAGAGTGGTCATTTTTAAAAATAAATGTATCAAAATGAATATTTTAAAATTACATAAACTAAAATGGACCTAATTGAAATAAAGCAAAAAATATATCAACAAAAATGAATTAAAATTGAAAGTACAATGATTGAATATTTTTTTTATAAAAATCAACAATATAGGAATGGGAGATTCAAACATTTGACTTCGTGGTTGATGATACAACCCTTATGCCACTTAAGCTATACAACCAAAATAATATTTAAAAAGTGTTAAACGAAGTTATTTTTAAAATTTTACTTCATGTTCTATATATATATATATTTTACAATATATGGGTGGAGTGTGGTTATCACTACAATATGTATGTCAAATATACATACAACGGTACACAATGAGGAAATTCAATTTAGCTGAAAGAAAATGCATTTTCCTGTCTCAAAAAAAAAAAAAAGAAAGCATTTTTCAACGAACACCCGCTTTTACCCTTCCAGTTTTTGACGTGTCAGATCCTTGACGGTTATACCCAAGGGTATTTTGGGTACCAAGATTTTAATGAAAAAACGAACCGCTGTCGTTGCATCGCCGCGTTGAAAGGATTAGAAGTTTGCTCCCGAAGTTCACAGTGAGAGAAAAAGCTATGGCTTCCACAATCTCACCAATCCTCCAAATCCTCCAACCAAGATGCCGATTAAACGCCACTGTCCGCGCCACCGCAGTGAAAACGCCCCCGGAATCTCTCTCTGCCGGCAGAACGCGGCGACAGGCACTGTTATTCCTGACCGCGACGGCTGCGGCGGTCGTAGTGGGGAGAGAGAATCCGTCAATGGCGGAGGACATTCCTCTGTTCGGGCTGAGGAAGAAGCTGAAGAAGGTGGAGCAGGAGGCGGAGGAGATCGTCAGGGAAGGATTCGAAGCGGCGGAGAAAGGAATTGAGACGGCTGAGAGAGGGATCGTGGCGGCGGAGCAGGAGATTAAGGCGGCGGAGAGAGAGATCGAAAGCGCGGAGAGAGAGATCGAATCGGCTCTGAATTTCGGAGCGCTGTCGCAGGCAGGGGCCGTCGCCGGAGCTGAGGTCGTCGGAGTTCTAGTTGCTACTTCGATTGTTAACGGTATTTTGGGTCCTGAAGGTCAGAGTTAAATAAAATATGTATTTATGAAATTCAGTATTCTAATTTCATTTTTAATATTTACTGATTTCTTGCTCGGGTTTGTGTTTATATATAATATATATAATTGTGAATTTAATGAAATGTTGTAGCAATATTTGCTTAATTATTTTGTTTTTCAAGCCAAACCGAGCTTAGTTCAGCGGTAATTGGCATATACTCTCGACCATAAGTTCAGAGGTTCGAATCCCCCCACCCCCAAATGTTGATGTAGTCAAAAAAAAAAAAAAAAAAAAAATTATTTTGTTTTTCAAATGATGAAAATTTTGGCGAAATTGAGTAGGAAATGTTAGATTTGCAGTATTTCATTATTTTAATTTTCTTTTTAATATCCTTAAAATTTTCAATCCTACCCCTATGATATCGAATTTTCAATAAAATTCTTAATAATGTTTTTTTTTTTTTTTTTTTTTTTTTTTTTTTGTGAGTTCAATTCTTAATAGTACTTAAAAAAAAAAAAAGAGGTTCAATTCTTACTAATGTTTGTTGAAATTGAATAATAAAATGGTAATTTGATATTAAAATATTGTTTTCAACATAAATCTAGCTACCCTCGAGATGGAGGATTTGTAAGAAAGAAAAACATTAGGGGGTGTTTGGGGCACTGAATAGGTTATAATAACCCCCTTTATTATAACCTATTCAGTGTTTGGGGTATCAACAAAAATAAATGGTGAGGTGAGTTATTTTTACTCCCGATTATTTTATCCATTATCTACAGTAACCATCATTCAACCCACCCGATTATTCTATCCATTTTCTATCGTAACTCTCTCCTCTCTTCTTCCATGCGACTCTTTGACTTTTCCGACGACCGTCGGCCGGCGAAGTTTTCGGCGACTTTTCCGACGACCGTCGACGACTTTTCCGGCGATCGCCGACGACTTTATCGGCCACCGATTTTTTTTTTTCCTTTTTTTTTCATATTTCTTCTCTTTTTCATTTTGAAAAATATAGAAAATGAAAATAAAGAAAAAAAAACATCGAAGGTTGTCGGAAAAGTCGTTGACAACATCGAAGGTTAACCAACTTAAAAAAAAAAAAAAGAACATTCAAACGAAATTGTATTTACCACACTCAAGTTTATTTCAAATGATTTTATTGATTAAAAAAAAAAACTAATATGATTTTTGAACACATTTACAATTTTTATTTTGGCAATACTAAAAGTTAACTAATATGATTTTTCTATGTCAAATCCTAAACTTTTTTGTTTTTTTTTTTAAAAAAACATAACCCTAAATCAAAGTGAATCGTATATCCTAAAAAAAACTAGAAAAAGAAAACAGTCAGTTTGAACTTTTGATTCAGAACCCCATGTTAAAACAGATCAAAGCACTCTAAACACAGACTATTTTATCCCAGACTAAAATAATCTGCATCACAAACACAGATTATTTTATCCCAGACTAAAATAATCTGCACCCCAAACACAGATTATTATAACCCCTAGACTATTATAATCCCCAGATTATTATAACCACCAGATATTATAACCAATTCAGTGCCCCAAACAGTCCGTTAATGTTTTACATAAGAAAGTGTCAGGGAAAATTGTTAGGTGTTCCCGATGCAATGAGACTCTCTCTTTAAAACCGTCAAATGTAAATATTTCAATTTTTCTGTCCCTAATAACCGTTGGATACAAAACCGATGTACTTTTACCATTTCTCTCTCTTATATTCAATGGTACAAAACTATCGGCCTCATTACACACGAAACGCCTAAAAATTTCTCCTCTTGAAGTGACTCTCACAATTAAATTAGGTAAGCAAATATGGGAGAAGAATTCAACAAAGTTTGAGAATCAATATGCAAGAAAATGATACCTCAAAAGAAAAAAGAAAAAAAAAACGTAATGTAGAATCATTATTTAAAGAGGTGTTAGATCGGAGATCTCATTGTCAATGATCGATGTCATGACATAATAGGTAGAAATTTGTGATGAAGTAAGTTGCTCGAGAGATAGGTAGAGAAATGTCATGGTTCGAAATACAATGACTCAACATTATGCAATATAATCTAGGAAGAATATCGCTGATATGCACTAATCCAAGTATAAATTAAGCATAACCAAGTAATACCTGGAGTACCCCAGGGTTGGAACACAGGGAAGGGAAAAGAGAATCTTAACAAGCTTGCTAACAAACACTCAGACGCATGATACTAAATAAAATAGGGTAAAAAGGTGAGTGCGTGGATGAGAATTGCAAATAAGGACACGAAAATAAAAGCATGCGATAGAGGTAAAAGACAAACAGATGAGAGAGACTATCAAGGCTTTCACTACGACAACCACATGCGTTGATAACTTACTCTGTAGCACATAGTATGAATGAAATGCTAATGATGCTTATAGCGAGAAATAAACATGTGATTCCCTTCCGGTATTACACATGCGTTTGGCGTAGGACTAATAACGTTATGTTCAATTAGTTCATGTGTTGGTATAGTTCTCTAATTTACTTGCAAATGATTGAGTTATTCCGAAAACAATCTAAACACGTTCATGAAATATCTCTCGCGGCAGTGCTAAATCTAACACAACCTAGACTACATGCAATGCGTTAACTTGCTCTACTTAGATAATTCCACATGCGTTACCCGTCAGGGATTTATCATGTTGCTACCGCAACTGGCTAGCCAGGCGGGAATTAGTAATGAAAATATTAAAGCATCTAAGTAAAAAGCATCAATTTCATTCATTCAAACTTAAACGCATACAGAAAGATTATCGCCGCATGGGCGCCTAGGCTAAGCCTTGATAAAGAAAACATAACGCAATACATGATATAATCAAGAAGTAACTGCACTGGTTTTCAACTTCTTCTTTTCTCCGTTTTCTCTCTCTCCGTTGCCATCCTCTGGTTTTCTGGCAAATGGGGGATTAAATAGGCTAAGGATGCTGACTTCTCTAAGGAATAGGCTTGCGTACTCAAATCGGCTTTGCTAGCTTGCAATTCAGCCACATGTCAGAATGAGCGCCGAACAGGCTGTCAATGTACTTTCCACGTGCTTGGTCTGGCGCTTGCGCTAAAAGATAACTTGGGCAAGGGAAATAACTACAGAAGTCATGCGTTAGAAGATATAAACATGAGATTTCTCGCCGCATCAAAGAATATGTACTTGAAGATTGGATTACCGCAATTTTCAACTGATATGTGCCTAATCAGTGCATCATGATTCTTTTCTAGCCTTATTTAATTTAATTTTAGGAAAGAAATAACTTGCTTTTTGCAAGTTATCAAACCCCCAAACTTAAATTATTGTTTGTCCCCAAGCAAAGCCTTCTATCCACTCTGCGAAAATAATTTAGCTCTACAGATTTGTGCTTTTCATTATCCTAATCTTCCTTCCTTTTTCTCCAGAGCCGAACTAAAAGATTTAGCCTTCACTTAGCTTTCCCCCTTGGCTAAAGATTCTTCCTGCGCTAGACTTTCCTATCTGCCACAATGCAGCTAAACTAACTCACCATGAGGCTCAGGCGCAAGGTTTTTTTATTTATTTATTTATTATTATTTTTTTATTTTAAGTAGAAAGCATCATCCATTAATCGGCATCAAAACACATGCTTTCGTTTTGGCTTACCCACATTTGCGATGAAAGGTATCCAACTACGGACATTACATTTTTTTACTGCCTTAAAACCCTCATGGGATACGTATGCGCTTCCACGCAGTGGCAAACGATGGGTGTCATGAATGCCCCTGGCTACTACCGCAAGGAAACCAGTGGAACGATCTGCTACTACTGCGCTACATCTATCGCACCCCCCAACTTAAACTGGGAAATGTCTCCATTGTCCCTCAAACTTAAACATAGGAATGCTTTTGCGATGAACTACGGAGCAGCTTATTGCGCTGCGACAGCATCAGAGCATCAAGCACTAGAAAAATTCCTAAGGCAAAAGGGAAAGCTAAAGAAGAGAAATCTTCTAACCGAGCTGCGGTGGGAAAAAAATCAGAAAACGCGGATGCTAAGAACTTATCCTAAGAGCTAACGCAGAGACTTTGAAGGATTAAAGCATTCATTAAGGCTGCTACTTTAAATTGCGATAAATGCTCATAATATGGATTTCATTGATGCGATTGAAATATACAATAGGAAAAACGCATCACAAAAAGACATAGAAAATACATGAAATGATAAAATAATGAAATCACTCCCTTGGTGGCGGCAGTGGACGCAGTGATCTAGGCGGCGAAGGCGGCATGCTGGGGCGCGCTTGAGAAGGGCCTACGCCATCTAGCCTTGGCTGCGGTCGCGAGCGAACAAATAAGTCTACTGGCACAGGAGGCAAGCGACCAAAAGCATTGGTTCAGCGCACGAGGTAGAGCATTAAAGCATCAAGGTACTTTTTCATCTCTTATTTCTCTCTTCTCAATGACTCCATTATTTCCTCCAGGTGGCGCCGCATCTCAGCATAAACTTGCCTAACATCCACATCAATGACTTGTGGAGGCGACGTAGATGCACTAGCAGCGACTGAGAAGGCGTAGGAACTTGCTCCTGAGGGCGCTGGACATCTTCTACGATAGTCTGCTAATCGCAGACTTCCACTTGATTAACACTTTCTAGGCCTCGTCTTGATCAAAATTCCGGCGTAGCGGAGAGGCCTGTTGATTTTCAGCATAGACAACATTTTCCTACTCTGAGGTGGCGTTGGGGATGGTTGCTGCCGCTTGCCTTACCGCAGGTCTTGGATTACGGCCTGCGGTCTGCTTCTTTCTCTTTTTATGAGGCTCAGGCGCCGGCGGTTGCTCTTTTGTCACATGAGCGGTTTCTTGATTCTGTGCTGGCACGGGGAGGATTATGCTTTGGTGGGCTCTTGTGATCCGTGCCAGCCATCTATCGTCAAAGGTGTGACGAATTTTTCTTCTTTCTTCAACAGGCGTGGGCACCACTCTTGACTGAAGGCATAACTTAGTTACCATGCCAGGGCAGAACATCACCCCCTTCGATTTGTTGGCGGTTTGGTGGCGGGATTCGGTGATGATGGGGCCCAAGTCGACCGTAAGGCCCTTGATGATGTAGAAACAAAGCACCACACGCTGGAGCGAAAAGGGTGGCGTCATGCGTTGTAGGCATGATGCGGTTCTTTATCCAGTGAATCCATGCAGTGGCTTCTAGAGTTAGCCATTGCGGTTTCAGGATCCGGGCAGTGCCGCGCCCTTCCTGTCTGGCGCCTATTCTAGCAATAGCTGCCAAAACTTCGCTGAGGAAGGTTTCATCTTGAGAATTGAGCAGCGCATTCCCCTCAGCGTCTGGTGCGTCAGGCAGCTCCAGAAAGATATTTATGATGTTTGGGGAGAATGCAGCTGCGTTGCCCTACACCATTACTTCATCAATTTCGTCCCTCCACTGTGTGCGGTAGAAGTCATGGACCAACGTAGGGACGTATTCTGGGATGGCTTCGCAGGCTAACTCCCACTTGCGTTGAGAGATTTGGTCTTGCATCTCTTGCGGGAGCGCATAGCTGAATCCACGCTCCTCGGTGAAGTTTCAACGCTCTTCACCTACCTTTTCCTTGCCTTTTGCTGCGGCGGGGGCTCTTTTACTCTGTTTCTGGCCACTTGGCCCAGCTTCGTCGTGTTGCGACAACTCTCTAATTACTAGCGCATTTGACTGGAGCGCACGACGTTGCCGCAGGGGAATCTCATCTTCGGAGTCCACATTCTCGGACTCTCGTGGCTGGGATGCACTGGTCTCTGCGATTGCGACTAGCCCTACGGCGACAAGCTCTTCAGTCACTTTCTTCTGCGCCTCCTTCTCGGCGCGCTCTCTTTCCCTTTGCGCCGCAGCTTCCAGCTCTGCAGTTGCTTTTCTTGTGACTTCGTCTGCCGCAGCTTTCTGTTCTGCTTCGCACTGGCGTAGGGCTTCACCTTCTGCGCCCGTTTCTCCCATTAGGGAGTTCCATACAGCCTCCTCCTGTTCCGTTAGGTGAAGAACAGGGAGAACTGTGGAGGGGAGAGCTTCAGTCGCGGTGGTGGGAGGTGTAGGGTTAGAAGGGATTTGGGAGGTGGAAGGTTGGTTTGAAGGTGGAGGGTTAGAGGGTTGGGGAAACGACAAGGAAGGCGAAGAGGGGTTTCAAGGGAAACGGGTGGGGATGGTGGGGATGGGGGCGACTGGCTCGACCCTGAACGTAGAGGTGCTGAGGGGCTGAAGGTCTAAAACTTCATCAGAGGTGCCCGCGGTGAAGGGGATGATGGCATTGTCTGGTGTTGGAGGCTACTCACCGTCGACTACCTCTGGTTCTTCTTCAGGACTCTACGCATCTTCGGTGTTTTCAATCTCGTGCGCCTACTGCTCTTCATCGGAGGAGAGCTCGACGTCGCAGTAAGGTCCCTGGACTTTCGGCAAGGAAGGAACCTCGTCATCATCATCGTAACCGCCGGCTGAGACGTTCTGCGAATCGTCGTGAGACATGGCTTTTTCAGAGAAGTTAGGGTTTCTTTGGGAGAGAATTCGAACGATGGGCTCAAGGAAGAAGAAGATGAAATGAGGCTCACTAACGCGCTAAAGGGGGATTTATACTGGCGCATGTTGCATTAAATGGGAATCCTAACGGTTTCCCATGCAATCATGCCTTTTCAAATCCCACGCATAAAGATGGCAATTGATGGACATGGGGAACGTAACGCTATCTCGAGTGTCGTGCACGTGATGTGATTCACTAGAGTGCATCAAAATTGATGCGACGACACTACGATTGTGAGTCACACTGGCTAACACACAGTATTATTTCCTCATTTATGCTAAGCTTGCGTTGAGACTACAAGGCCCTAATTTAAACCTACTAAAATAAGCTAACGCAATGTACAAAAAGAGTTAATGCGGTACAGAAAGAAAATAGACAGACTAACTTGTGAGTGCTCTCTGATGCGCTAGGTCCTGCCGCAAATGAGAGCTCCTCCTTACTGGACCTAATTTCCTCACGTGCTCAAGGTGGATCTGTCAGGATGATGAGTTCAACTACCTCGTCTAAGGTCCCATCAACGTATGGTTTGATTCGCTGCCCGTTGACCTTAAAAATTATTTTCCCATCAGTGGAATGCAAGTCTACTGCCCCATGCAGATATATCTTGTGGATAATGTAGGGACCCGACCACCTACATTTCAGCTTTCCTGGAAAAAGACGTAGACGAGAGTTAAAACAATAAAACTTTCATGCCCTCTTTTAATACCTTTTTTGTGATCTTCCTGCCATGCCATTGCTTTTGCTTTTCTTTATAGATTTTGGCATTTTCATAAGCACTGAGCCTAAATTCCTCCAACTCTGAGATCTGGTGCATTCTGGCTTCTCCTGCCGTAGTTAAATTGAGATTAAGGCACTTTAGCGCCTACTGAGACTTATATTCCAGCTCAAACGACAGACGACACGCTTTCCCAAACATCAGCGCATAAGGTGACATCCTTATGGGTGTTTTGAAAGCGGTGCGGTAAGCCCACAATGCGTCATCCAAATGTTGTGTCCAGTCCTTTCTTCCTTCGTTGACTACTTTTTCAAGGATTCCTTTGATTTCTCTATTGGATACTTCAGCTTGTCCATTGCTCTGAGGGTGATATGCGGTGGCTATATTGTGCTTAACATTATATTTCATCAGGAGCTTACTCATGATTCGATTTACAAAATGAGTCCCTTCGTCACTAATGAGTCTTCTAGGTACCCCATAATGCGAGAATATATTCTTCTTGATGAATTTTGCTATAGTGGCCGCATCATTCCTAACGCAGGCTATAGCTTCCACCCACTTCGTAACGTAATTGATAACTCTCCAAAAGGGAGTTATTTAGACCTTATTTCTACATTGATTTGTGTATCTTTTGTGCTTAATAGGGTTGCTTTTAGATAATTATTATATGTTTTAACCCATGTGGAAGAATGGAAGCTTTGGAAATTATTTTGTGCAGAATATGTTGCTGGGCGACTTCAGGGAGCAAATTCTGTGCTGCAGCAAAGTTGGGAGCAAAAACTGCCACGTCACAGCTCGTTAGCCAATTTAACAAACTGAATTCTGTTAAGCTAATCTCGGGATAAAGGAGCAAGGAGAGCCATCCACGTGTCTAGGTCAACCTAATTCAAGCTTTCCTCAACTCTATAAAAGGAGATAGCCGCCCAAGTCAAATTCATTCTACTTTTGGGGACGAGTTCACTCTCATTTCCACTTTTGGGAGCCGAATAGAGGAGAGAGATTGGAGACCATCAAGGAAACCATCATTTGCAAGTTGATCAAGGGAATTAATATTTTCTTGTATTATTTTGTGAATATGGATATGCTTACTCCGATTGTAACGTGCGTTTCCATGCATTTTATGAACTAAGTAGCTTTAGGCGTTGGTTAGGAACATGTAATTGCCGTGCTTAATTTCTAGTAATAAATATTGATTAATGCATCTTGATTAATTGTTGTGCTCATTTACATTTTGTGCCCGCCTGGCCAACCGGTATAAATACCTCTCTCTAGTTTTAGGGATGATTTAGGGAGTGTGTGGCGATTAATCACACTAGATCATTGTGTATTGGTGAACGTCAGTGACTGAGCTAGGGATAGCCAGTTGCCTAGTGCTTGATCGGTAGTACTTCATTGGGGTTGAAACACATTCCAAAAGATCCGGAGTTTCGGGAGGAATCTGCTAATAAGACTGCGAGAGTTTTGCATGATCAATAATATTGCTAGAGCATCTTTTAAAACAATTACTAAATCCTGACCAGCGCCTGTTTCTAATCTGTCTGCCTATCCGTTTACTTTCTGTTCTGTCATTTCTTTTGCTTCAGCATTATTCTTATAAAAACCAATCATTTTTACCATCTTTGAAACCATTAAAGAGTTATACAAAATAGATAAAGTGGAAGCTAGTTCAGGCCTTGGATTGATAATACTTATTACTTGCTGCGGATTGTGTATACTTGCACAGAGTCTAGAGTCAATTTACATCTTATTTTTACTCACTCTAGGAACCCAACAAGTTTTTGGCGCCGTTGCCGGGGACTTGAATAAGTTTTTATCTGATCTGTTTTGTGTATGTGTTTTAGTGGTTTGGTGCTAGAACTTTTTGATTGTTTCTTTTGTTTTTGCAGGTGTGAGTTTGGTGCATGAACGATCCGCCTGGGGTAAGGTTCGAGCTTGATCCAGAAATTGAGAGGACATTCAGGATAAGAAGGAGAGAGCAGCGTAGACAGCAAAATCAAATGGCTGACGTGCCGCGTCTCCCGCAGGGTCTAGAAGATCCAGTTGATCCCCAGCAGAATCGTGTGCTGCAGCAAAACCAGCCGCTGGAGCAAAATAGACAGCAAAATAATCAGGCTGAGAATCCTATCTTGGTAGCGAACGATAGGGCCAGATCCATTCGAGCGTATGCTTTTCCAATGTTTGATGAGTTAAATCCAGGGATTGCACGTCCTCACATTGAGGCAGCAAATTTTGAAATGAAACCGGTAATGTTTCAGATGTTGCAAACCGTGGGTCAATTCCATGGTTTGTCATCTGAAGACCCTCATTTGCATCTTAAGTCTTTTCTAGGAGTTAGTGATTCTTTTGTAATTCAAGGAGTGCCTAGAGATGCCCTTAGATTAACTTTGTTCCCGTATTCTCTTAGGGATGGAGCAAAGGCGTGGTTAAACTCTTTTGCTCCAGGATCAATTAGAACATGGAATGAGTTAGCAGAAAATTTTTTGAGTAAATATTTCCCACCAAATAGAAATGCTAAATTGAGGAGTGAAATAGTAGGGTTTAGGCAACTTGAAGATGAGACTTTTAGTGAGGCTTGTGAGAGGTTTAAGGAGCTTTTGCGAAAGTGTCCCCACCATGGTTTACCACATTGTATCCATATGGAAACATTTTACAATGGGTTAAATGGAGCAACCCAAGGTATGGTTGATGCTTCGACTGGAGGAGCCCTTTTGGCAAAAACTTTTAATGAAGCCCATGAAATTTTAGAAAGAATATCAACTAATAGTTGTCAGTGGTCAGATGTTAGAGGCACAAATAAAAAGGTCAAGAGTGTGTTAGAGGTTGATGGTGTGTCTACCATTAGGGCTGATATTGCAATGTTAGCTAACGCTCTTAAAAATATGACAGTGGTTAGTCATCAACAGCCACCAGCTGTGGAGCCTGCTGCAGTGGTGAACCAAGTTGCAGCGGAAGCATGTGTCTATTGTGGTGAAGAGCACAACTACGAGTTTTGCCCCAGCAATCCAGCTTCTGTGTTTTTTGTAGGTAATCAGAGGAACAACCCGTATTCTAACTTTTATAATCCAGGTTGGCGCAACCACCCCAACTTCACATGGGGAGGACAAGGAAGCAATGCGCAAGCACAACAAAAGGTGAACCAGTCAGGATTTGCTAAAGCGCAGGTATTGCCCCAGCAAAATAAGCAGGCTTTGCACAGAGTCTAGAGTCAATTTACATCTTATTTTTACTCACTCTAGGAACCCAACAGTAATCTACCGCAAGAAGAATATACTGATATCCCTGAGATGGTGGGAAGGGTCCCATGAAATCTATCCCCAGACGTCAAATGGCTCAACCTCCAAAACATAGTTCTACGACATCTCATTTCTTGCGATGATATTCCCTGTGCGTTGACATTTGTCACACTGTGTTACATGCGCCCTTGCATCATGAAATAAGGTTGGCCACCAATATCCACTTTGCAGTACTTTCACTGCGGTGCGTTGTCCTCCGAAGTGACCACCATACGGCGATTCGTGACATTCCTTCAGGATTTTCATAGCATCATCTTCTCCAACGCATCGTCGAATTACCTGGTCTGGTCCCCTACGATACAAAAAAGGGTCATCCCAAAGATAAAATTTTACTTCATGGAAGAATTTCTTATGCTGTTGCATTGAGTCTCCTCAGGTATTACTCCTGCGACAAGGTAATTTGCCACGTCAACATACCACGGTGCATTACTTTCAATTCCTAACAGCTTTTCATCTGGAAATTCGTCTGCGATGAGAATGTCAGGTGCATCCACTTTTTCAGGATTGTCTAACCGTGACAGGTGATCAGCTACCTGGTTTTCACTCCCCCTTTTGTCCTTGATTTCCAAATCAACTCTTGGAGCAATAGAATCCATCGGATCAATCATGGCTTGGCATCTTTTTTCGAAATCAAGTATTTAATCGCCGCATGATCAATGTAGACAGTGACCTTTGAACCAATTAGGTATGCGCAAAATTTATGAAATGCATAAATGACAGCCAATAATTCTTTCTCGGTGGTTGTGTAATTTTTCTGCACTTCGTTTAATGTTTTTCTGGCGTAATAAATGGGGTGAATCGTCTTCTCCTTCTTCTGCGCGAACACTGCGCCGATAGCTACATCACTTGCGTCACACATGAGAATAAATGGCTCTTCCCAGTCCGGCGTTGTGAGGATTGGTGTTGACACCAGCGCATGCTTTAGATCGCAGAATGCCTTCATACACTCTTTTGAAAATTCAAATTTCTTGTTTGCCTCCAACAATGCGCACAAAGGCTTCGTTATGTGTGAGAAGTTTTTAATGAAACGACGGTAGAAGCCCGCATGCCCTAGGAAACTCTGAATTCCTTTAACAGATGTGGGCGGTGGTAGCTTCTCAATCACATCAATTTTTGCTTGATCGACTTCTATTCCTGCTTTCGATATGCGGTGACCTAGCACTATTCCTTCTTCTACCATGAAATGACACTTCTCCCAATTCAGCACTAGGTTGGTCTCTTCGCATCGCATCAAAACTTGCTCTAGCTGCGTTAGACAATCTGCATAAGAATTCTCATAGACAGAGAAATCATCCATAAAAACTTCAACCAATTTTTCCAGTAGGTCAGAGAAAATAGCCACCATACAATTAGATAACATGGGGTTCCATCTCAAAACCAATTGGCAATGAAAGGAGTAACTCATACATCTTATAAATTGGGAGGTCTCCACTTATCTTTTCAATGTGGGATCCTCAACATGCCCCCTCAAGATGGTGCCTCTTTGGGTTCACCATTCTTGGATCGAATCTTTTTTTTTTTCTTTGGACCGAATACCCATTTGGGTTTAATGGGCTCTGATCCCATATTAGATTACATGGGCTTCCATCTCAAAACCAATTGGCAATGAGTGGAGTAGCCCATCTATCTTATGAATTAGGAGGTCTCCACTAATCTTTTCAATGTGGGATCCTCAACATGCCCCCTCAAGATGGTGCCTCTTTGGGTTCACCATTCTTGGATCGGATCCCAATTTTTTTTTCTTTGGACCGAATACCCGTTTGGGTTTAATGGGCTCTGATACCATATTAGATAACATGGGGTTCCATCTCAAAACTAATTGGCAATGAAAGGAGTAACTCATACATCTTATAAATTGGGAGGTCTCCACTTATCTTTTCAATGTGGGATCTTGAACACATATATCGTTGGAAGGTTCCTAGCGCATTACATAACCCAAAAGACATACTTCTAAACGCAAAGGTGCCATATGGGCATGTGAAGGTTGTCTTTTCTTGGTCTTCTGGGCGCAATGGAGGTTTGGTTGTACCTTGAATATCCGTCTAAAAAGCAGTAATAGGCGCGGCCAGCCAAACGATCAAGCATTTGATCGATGAATGGAAGAGGGAAATGGTATTTCTTTGTTATTGCGTTGAGCTTGCGGTAGTCCATACATACTCGGCAGCCGGTGATGGCAGCCACTGTCATTCCCCCTTTCTTGGGAACGCATTGAACTGGGCTAACCCATCTGCTATTTGCGATAGGGTAAATGACTCCTACGTCGATCCATTTGATGATTTCCTTGAGCACAACCTCCATCATCGCAGGGTTTAGTCGTCTGTGACGCTCCACAAACTCGTCAGCTTCGTCTACTCGTCAACTTATTCCCTTCATGTCAGTAAGACTGCATCCTACGGTGCATTTATGCCTTTTTAAAACCTGCATCAGCAACTTTTCTTGCGTTAGGTCTAGCTTAGATGAGATAATAACTGGTAAAGATTCCCTATCGCCCAAAAATTTGTATTAAAGGTGCGCTGGGAGGGGTTTTAGTTCTAACGCAGGCGGAGATATGATGGAAGGTAAAGTGAACTCCCTGTTTGAGAGATCCAACGCATGAATCTCTGCGGTGGTTTCAACAAATAAGCGGTATTCCTCTACTTTACATGCGTCTTGGTCTTCTTCCTCAGCCTTACGCGCTGCTTCTATCGCATTCATCTGGAGTATCTCCATTGGCGAGCAGATTTCTAAACGCGCTACAGTCTCACTATCCTTGGGATCAGTAGGGTATTTTAATGCATTGAACACATTGAATACCACTTTTTGATCGTTAACTCGCATAGTGAGCTCTCCTTTTTGCACATCAATCAACGTTTGTCCAGTTGCCAAAAATGGCCTTCCCAAAACAATTGGAACGTCCCTGTCTGCCTCATAATCAAGAATACTAAAGTCAGCCGAAAAAATGAATTTATCTACTTTTACCAGTACATCCTCAAATTTTCCTTTTGGATGCGCCACCGACCTATCTGCAAGTTGGAGAGTGACGGTTGTTGGACGCGTTTTTCCAATGTCTAGGCGCTTGAATACTGACAAAGGCATCAGGTTGATGCTTGCGCCAAGGTCACACAGGGTTCTTCCTACATCAATACCTCCAATTGAACATGGGATGGTGAAGCTTCTTGGGTCCTTCAATTTTGGAGGGATTTTGCTGTTCAAAATTGCGCTGCATTCGTTTGTTAGCGCAACCATTTCAAATTCTTTCCAGGGCCTCTTGTTAGACAAAATATCTTTTAAGAATTTTGTGTAACTGGACATTTTTTCTAGCGCTTCTACCAAAGGGATATTAATGTGAAGCTCGTGCAACGCACTAAGGAACTTCTTAAATTGTGCTTCATCATTCTTCTTTCTCAACCTCTGTGGGAAGGGTATTGGGGGCTTGTACGCGTCAGATTCTTTTGTCTTTTCTTTTTCTTTCTCTTTTTCTAGTTCTTCTTGAGTAGCTTCTGCGCTGGCTTCTTTTTCAGGCTCGAGCTGCGGGACGACTGATTCTTCCTACACTTGCGCAGTGTTTTCATTTAAGAGCTGCTTTCCACTACGAAGCGTCAACACATGACATTGCTCTTTCCCTCTGGGTGCCTCCGTGTTACCTGGCAGAGTCCCCGTAGGTCTATTCTTCAATTCTGACGCAAGTTGCCCCACTTGAACCTCCAGATTTCTCAAGGATGCAACTTGACTCTGGACTACCGCATCATTCTTTGCCATGTATTCCTTCTGACTTGCCATGAATTTCTTCATCATATTTTCCAAGGAATTTGATGATGATGCGCCTGAGTCACCACTGCTGGTGGTGTTGTTGTGCTAGAAGTTCCCCTACGCCACATGTTTATTGTTAGTGTTAAGCAGTCTAGGGCCAGGATTTGTATTACCTTGTTGCGTTTGTTTGGTTGCACCGGTATTTCCGCTCCATGAGAAGTTACGATGGTTTCTCCAGCCACGGTTGTACATGTTTGAAAGTGGATTGTTGCGCATATTCCCTTGTGGTCCCACATAAAACACTGGCTCTGGGTTAGAAGGACACTGGTCATGCGTGTGTCCCTCTCCACAAATTCCGCATCCTACCGCATTGAGCTGCGCTATGAGGGGAGCCGTGCTTGCCGTTAACGCATCCATTTTGTGGTTAACGCATCAATCTTTACGTTCACTACGGTCATCGGGTCCACTTCAAAACTTCCTGAACTGGTCTTCACTGGGCGCTTCTGTTTATCTTCTGCAGTGCCCCATTCATAGTTATTTCTTGCGATGCGGTCAAGAATCTCATGCGCTTCATCATACGTTTTTCTTAGCAGCGCACCATTCGCAAATGAGTCTACCAGGATTTGGGAATTTTTGTTTAACCCAACATAAAATGTCTCCAACTGAATACAGTGGGGCAATCCATGATGAGGGCATCTTTGCAGCAAACTTTTAAAATGCTCCCATGCATCACTAAGTGTTTCATCTTCCATCTGAGCAAACGTCATGATCTCCTTTCTGAGCCTGGAATTTTGTTGTTGGTGGGAAATATTTTTCCAAGAACTTTTCTGCTAAATCATTCCATGTGGCTATAGAGTTTGCCGGCTGCTGATTCAACCAGACTTTAGTAGCATCTCTCAGGGAATAAGGGAAAAGAATGACTTGCAGCTACTCCGGGGTCGCTCCATGAATAATAAACTTGTTGCATATATCTAGAAATGATTTGAGATGTGAGTGTGGGTCCTTTGCTACACTTCCTCCAAATTGTCCTGCAGCAGTTAACATTTGAAACATAACGGGTTTTAGCTCAAACCTCTCAGTTTCCAACGTTGAGCGAACTATTCCAGGATTAAAATTACAGTTTGCAGGGGCTGCATAATCTCTGATTCCTCATTCTCTGTCATCAGCCATTTGTATTGGATTCATGGGTGGGTTTTGTGGATTTGGCGTAGCCATTTCCTCGGGTTGTTCTATAGCTTGTCTTCTGGCACGCCTTTTTCTTCTTCTTCTATGATACGTTCTATCGATCTCGAGGTCTATCTCAATGTCAATGCGGCGAGTGACATGCATACAATCTTACACACCTAGAGTAAATCCGCTTACACAGGCAGCAAAGAATAACACCAAACGGAATGTGAGTTAAGAAAGAATGTTAAAATCTTAGTTGCCTTCCTCGACAACGACGCCAAAAACTTCGTTCGAAAATACAATGACTCAACATTATGCAATATAATCTAGGAAGAATATGGCTGATATGCACTAATCTAAGTATAAATTAATCATAACTAAGTAATACCTGGAGTACCCTAGGGTCAGAACACAGGGAAGGGAAAAGAGAATCTTAACAAGCTTGCTAACAAACACTCAGACGCATGGTACTAAATAAAATAGGGTAAAAACGTGAGTGCATGGATGAGAATTGCAAATAAGGACACGAAAATAAGAGCATGCGATAGAGGTAAAAGACAAACAGATGAGAGAGACTATCAAGGCTTTCACTGCGACAACCACATGCGTTGATAGCTTATTCTATAGCGCATAGTATGAATGAAATGCTAATGATGCTTATAGCGAGAAATAAACATGCGATTCCCTTCCAGTATTACACATGCGTTTGGCGTAGGACTAATAACGTTATGTTCAATTAGTTCATGTGTTGGTACAGTTCTCTAATTTACTTGCAAGTGATTGAGTTATTCCTAAAACAATCTAAACACATTCATGAAATATCTCTTGCGGCAGTGCTAAATCTAACACAACCTAGACTACATGCAATGCGTTAACTTGTTCTACTTAGATAATTCCACATGTGTTACCCGTCAGGGATTTATCATGCTGCTACCACAACTGGCTGGCCAAGCGGGAATTAGTCATGAAAATATTAAAGCATCTAAGTAGAAAGTGATAGCGAGCATAGCTAGCTAGTTTTCCCTAATTAATTTAGCTAGTCTTTTATAATTTATTGGCCAAAATTATGCATTTATGTGTTGTATTTGTAGGATATATAGTTTTGAGCCAATTGGATGTTCGGGATGCGAAAAGAAGCCGAAGAATGAAAAAGAATCAAAGTTGGAAGATTGAAGATAGGCCCATCCGCAGACCAGCGTCGAGACGCTGCTCTCTGGGTGTCTCGACGCTGACATTCTATATTTGAAGTTTTCAATCTAAAAAAAAAAAAAAAATCACAGCATCGTGACGCTCTCGGTCGAAAATCCCAGAATCTGAAAAATCGCGACAGCGTCGCGACGCTACGACCACAATTTTCCCTATTTATATTTTGCAATTAGGGCTTCTTGAGAGACTTCTCTTGGACGATTTGGAGCCGAAAAACAGAGAAAAAAGGGGCTTTTGAAGCTGAATCAAGTGGAGGAAAAGCGGGAATCAAAGCTTTGTCCGTAGGGATCGTAACGGGGACGTGCGGTCTCGGCCTACCTAGCGTTTAATTCTCTTTACCCTTTTGCTTTTGTAGTTTTTATGGCATGTTTAGACTTTTGCTATATTGTAACGTGGATTATGTGTAGCTAAGTTTAATTCTTAGGAATTGATGTAGCCGTTGGGCACTTTATGGATTGATTTAATGGTTTTATTGTTATTGATTTCATTTATGCATAATTGTATTCTTAATGCTTTCAATTTACCGGCCATAAGTTGATCTATATTTGTGCTTGAATCTAACTCGGGAGAGAGGATTTAGCTTAGAAATCATTATACATAACTAGGATTTAGCTAGAAATCGGGAGATAATAGTTAATTCTAGAAATCGTTAAAAATGTTAACCTTAATGCCTTGCATGTTTAATGAATTTAGATAGGGATATCGGGTTTATTGCATGTGGGAGAATTATGTATGCTCGGGAGAGATATGTGTGATTTTAGTTTCCCAAGATTTATGAATCATAGCATGTCATTAAACCATGAATTAATCCATAATCCCAATTGGTGAAATCAAATCCCTAAGACCGTTGTCTCCATTAGATTGTCATATTTTGTCATTGTTTTGTGTTTGATTTACATTCATTCTCACTTAGTTTGGTTCCCTAAATAAAATTGGGCAAGACTATTTTTGGTAATTAAAATTGATTAGAAATCCAATCCAGAGGACGACATTCGAATATCACATTCACTATATTATTACTTGACCCGTGCGCTTGCGGTAGGAAAATTCCACATCAGAAAGCATCAATTTCATTCATTCCAACTTAACGCATACAGAAAGATTACCATCGCATGGGCGCCTAGGCTAACCCTTGATAAAGGAAAATTAGCTCATGCTACAAAAAGAAAACATAACGCAATACATGATATAATCAAGAAGTAACTGTGTTGGTTTTCGACTGCTTCTTTTCTCCATTTTCTCTCTCTCCGTTGCCGTCCTCTGGTCTTCTGGAAAATGGGGGATTAAATAGGCTAAGGATGCTGACTTCTCCAAGGAATAGACATGCGTGCTCCAATTTGCTTTTGCTAGCTTGCAATTCAACCACATGTCAAAATGAGCGCCAAACAGGCTGTCAATGTACTTTCCACGTTCTTGGTCTGGCGCCTGTGCTAAAAGATAACTTGGGCAAGGGAAACAACTACAGAAGTCATGCGTTAGAAGATATAAACATGCGATTTCTTGCCCCATCAAAGAATATGTACTTGAAGATTGGATTACCGTAATTTTCAGCTGATATGCGCCTAATCAGTGCATCATGATTCTTTTCTAGCCTTATTTAATTTAATTTTAGGAGAGAAATAACTTGCTTTTTGCAAGTTATCATGTCACCATGGACCAAAAGATTAATTAATTAAATAATTGCACTAAGATCAAGATACCCTTAGAGTGCTAACCCGACTAACCCGTCAAACCAACTTCCAATTGATTAAGTAACTAACCCGGCCGTGATTAATAAATTGATAAATTGGTGCTCTAGGCTAGAATGTTCATAATTAAATAGGAAAAAACCTAATTTAATCACAAACATCGATTTAGAACCTAAACCTATCATGCAAACTACGATGTCATAGAAATTCTCTTGGGACTCGTGCCCATGAATCGATCTATTGCTAACTACAAATTAAAATTTCATTAGCTACGTGGAAATTTATTTCTTAGCAAATTACTAACATGCAAGCTGCGAATTAGGTTGTCAGTCTAATCTACTGTGCATGCAAGTAATATAAACAAAAATCTAAATCACAAACAACAATGAAAATCATACATTAAGCACTCGAAAAATTCAGAAATCTCATAAAAACAAATTGTACTTACAATCCGAGGTTCCAACTACAACAAATGGTGTTTCGACAGCCAGAGATGAGCCTAATCTAAGCCCAAAGGCTCTATAAACCAACTGGCTCGATATTCGATGCAGAACTCCAAGAAGGGTTTATTACCTTTCAGGCATGGGGTTCACTTGTCTAAGGAACAGTGTCCTAAGACTGATGCGCGATTTGCTTACCACAAGTGTACGAGTCAAGTAATAATATAGTGATTGATTAAATCAAATGTCGTCCTCTAGATTGGTTTTCTAGTTAAATTAATTACCATGAATAATCTTGTCCAATTTTATTTAAGGATAAAAAAGGAATGAAAGATTGAAATCAAAGGCAATGCAAATTACAGCTTAGAAGTTCAATTGAAAAAATTCTTAAGGAATTGATTTCATCAATTTAGAATAGGATTGATTAAGGGAATGGATTTTTATCGTGCAATTAATTTACAAGGCTAGGAACCGTAAATCACAAGTATCTCTCCCAAGCATAACTGATTCTCATGCATACAACAAACTTGATATCCTTATCTAAGTTCATTAACATGCAAGGCTTTGAGTTTAGTTCTTCTAACAACTTCTAAAGTTATTCTAAATCTCTCAATCTTAGAATTTCTACTTTAGTCATGCAATTAGTAAAGTCTAAGCTAAATCCCCTCTCCCGAGTAAGATTCAACACTTAAATCATTCAACTAGTGATCAAGTAATTGAAAACATTTAATCATAATTGCATATATAAATTAAAAGCACAATATATCCCAATAATTAATCCATAATCATAAACGACTACATCAATCCCTAAGAAACACATCTAGCTACTCATACACGGCGTTACGATTTGAGCTAAACATGAAAAAGCCATCAAAACTAATTAGAGGTAAGGAAAAGATAAGGAAAAACTCAATTCCGCCAAAACTGTACGTCCCCGTTACGATCTCCACACATTCTTGAGTGATTCCCGCTCCTTTGCCTTGCTTTAGCTCCCACAAAAGGTCTTCAATCGGTTTTAGGTCTAAAATCTCTCCAATTGAACTCCCCTTGGCCAACACAAAGTGTTGTATTTATCGAAATTCTGTCGACAACGTCTCAATGTTGTCCTCTTTACCGCTCAAATAGATAAGAAAAACTATTGGCAGCGTCGAGACGCTGTCCCAAATTCATGCCTACTGCTCTCTCGGGTTGTTGTGCTTCAAATTCATTCTTTTTTTATTTCCTTTGCCTCGTTTTAGTCCCCAAGCAACCAAATAACTTCCAAATGTTCCATTTCATGCCAAAATTTAATTCCTACAAATGAAACATTAAAACACATCAAAATGGCCAAATAATCCTCAAAGACTAACTAAAATAAATCAGGAAATATAACTCGTTATTCGCGCTATCAAAGACACCTCAAGAAGTTGAGGATATGAGACGTATTCCCTATGCCTCAATTGTGGGCAACTTAATGTATGTTATGCTCTGCACTAGGCCTGACATTTGTTATGCAGTGGGAATAGTCAGTAGGTACCAGTCAAATTCAGGGTTAGACCACTGGACAACGATTAAGAATATTCTCAAGTATCTTCGGAGAATGAAGGACTACATACCGATGTATGGGGCTAAGGATTTGATCCTTAGGATACACCGACTCTGACTTCCAAACTGACAAGGATTCTAGGAAATCCACGTCAGGGTCAGTGTTCACCCTTAACGAGGGCACTATAGTTTGGAGAAGCATCAAACAGGGATGCATAGCAGACTCCACTATGGAGGCTGAGTATGTAGCTGCTTGTGAAACAGCTAAGGAAGCCGTTTTGTTCAGAAAGTTCCTAAGTGATTTGGAAGTGGTTCCAAACATGGACTTTCTCATCACCTTATATTGTTACAACAGTGGGGCTGTAGTAAACTCTAAATAACCTCACAGCCACAAACGAGGAAAGCATATTGAGAGGAAGTATCACCTAATACGGGAGATTGTGCAACGAGGAGATGTGATCATCACAAAGATTGCTTCAGAGCACAACATAGCTGATCCGTTTACGAAGGCTCTCTCAGCTAAAGTGTTCGAGGATCATTTAGAGAGTCCGAATATCCTCAAGTATCTTCGGAGAACGAGGGACTTAAGGATGTTCATTTGCCCTGCGGGGTCGGGGCCCCGTGGGGACCCGCCTCTAATGGGGCGGAGTATCCCCGTTTAGGCGGGGAATGGGGGAGAGAGTGGGGGAAAAAATCCCCACGAATTAAATGGGGATGGGGACGAGGAATGCATTCCCCATCCCCGTTCCCCGTTCCCCGCCCCTTTTAATTTTTTATTACTATTATTTTTATTTTGATTATTATTATTATTATTATTATTATTATTATTATTATTTCTCTTTATACATTATTTAAAGTTTTATTGTTAATCATTTAGAAAATTGAATGTTTGAATTATATGGTTTAATCATTTGAATAGATAATTTGATATGAAATGTTATTTTGTTTATATTATGAGATTTAAAAGTTCTATCTTTAAATAAGTATTCTTTTTTTAAAAATCAAGTATTTGAAGATTTCATGTCAATAATGAACTATCTAATTAAAAGTTAATGGACATTACTCATGAAATATTAATTATTTGAAAATTTAGCAAAGAAATTAGTTGATTCAACTAAGATAAAAAGAAAAAAGAAAAAACCTAAATGGGGAATAATTCCCGCGGGGAACCCGATCCCTGCAAATTCCCCGAGGGGAATCCCCGCCCCATTCCCCGTGAAAATTTAACGGGGAATTTAACGGGGATGGGGATTGAAATTGGAGGCAGGGACGGGGACGGGGAAGCCATCCCCATCCCCATCCCCGTCTCGCCCCATGGACATCCCTAGAGGGACTATATGCTCGTGTATGGCAATAAAGATTTAATCTTAACAAGATACATTGATTTCGATTTTCAAACCGATAAGGTGTTGGGTTTTATGCCCTAAAACTCGTAGATAGTGAATGTAAACAAATTGTATACTTGTTTTAATAAAGTGTTATTGAGTTTTTGCAATAAAATGTTATTGTTAAATATTGCACAATTTGATCCAAATCCAATAAACTAAGATCCAAGGTTGTTTGTATGTAACTTGAACTAGTATGTGGGGACATATGGGGATCGATGTTCAAGTAACAACCTAAAAGGTCTATAGTACAAGGATAAGACTGGATACCTTATCTTGGTAACACTATGTGATACGACCCTCTTTGTATTTGATACAAACGTATTGATCCAAAGCGTCCATGTAGTAGACATGCGAGTGGGGGTATCCTATGCAATGAGTTTGCATAAGATCGGACCGCGAAATAGTAATCGCTAGCTGTAACACTGTTAATTAGTTAGGTTTCTATTTCACGAGGATGACCTAGGCAACTTAGTCTGAATCCTGAGTGGATTATGGACTCCTGTTCACGAGGGATTGTCCTTTGATTTGTATGGGTGAGAGTGGCCAGTAAGCCAACTCAATAAGCCTACCATTTTGGGGACAAGACCGAGTGGGGAGCTGGGAACATAATCACACACGATGGAATTCACTCATTCCCGATTTTTGAGGAAGTAGATGAGTGTTTCCTTAAGTGGTGTCTCTATGTCTTGAACAAAGGGCCTTACCCTCTCACTGACCCTAGAGGGGTTTTCTGTTTGATGGTTGGACCACAAACATGTTGTTCATTAGCGGAGCACTGGTACTTAAGGAGGTAGAGGTAACTCAGGGGTAAAACGGTAATTTGACCCATCTGGAGTTACGAACACTCGTGAAGGACTAACTTGCTATTATTGGTCGATATCCGTGGACATAAAAATATTCTGCAGTGAGAAGAGTGCAGCTGTGGGTCTTTAGTGGAGTGCCCACAGTTAATGAATGGTGACTAACTTGGTTAATGAGTTTAGCCAATTAGTCTCGTATCGTTGGAGCTTTTGATCTGTAGGTCCATTAGGTCCCACTGGTAGCTCGTAAAGAGACTTGAAGCAATTAAGTATAAACTATAAATTGAAAGTGTTCAATTTATTTGGAGAATCGTATAATGTATGTTGATACATTATAATATAAAGTTTATGAAACTTTATAATATAATTTTTGAATTAATTTCAAAAATTAATTCTTGAGAGAAAATATTTGAAAGAGTTCAAATAAAATTAAATATGAATTGGATTCATATTAATTTAAATTTTAATAAAATCCCTAAGATTAAATATGTGATATTTAATTGGGTAATTAATTAATGATGAAATTAATTAATTATTTATTAAAATTAGATATGGTTCAGATAATAGATTTGAATTTACTCATAGACATTTTCCTATTAGGAAAAGGTCTTGGCCTTTACCTATATATAGAACCCCTGGGGTGGGGTGAAAGAGATCCCATTGATTCTCCTTCTCTCAGAGATCTCTCCCAAAAGACTCCCACCAGTCTCTTGCTTCAAGAAGTCTTAGAGATATACCGGTGTAACCAATTGGTGGTGTTCGCACAAGAAGGTTGCTGCATTTTCGATCTTATTAGCAAGAAAAGGTGAATTGATCAAGGTTTTCTACAAAAGTAAGTTTTCTTTGAAATCCTTGATCACTAGGTTCGTCTAGATTAGATCTAGTTAATTATTTAGCATGTTTATAGCCGCTGTACAACCCCTTAAATATAGATTTATTGTTGTATTCTTTTGCAAATTGTATTGGTATTTCGATTAAAAATCAAAGACAATGAGTAGGTTCGATGATTCTTTCCGCTGCATAGGGCTTTTATCCCTTCATAAGAATTCGAGAAAATCCACATCAGGATCAATATTCACCCTTAACGGGGGAGCTACAATCTGGCGTAGCATCAAGCAGGGATGCATAGCAGACTGAACCATGGAGACAGAATATGTAGCTGCTTGTGAAGCAGCAAAAGAGGGTGTAGGGCTCAAGAAGTTCTTGACTGATTTGGAAGTCATTCCAAATATGCATCTGCCTATCACTCTTTATTGTGATAACAATGGCGCAGTTGCAAATTCTAAAGAACCTCACAGCCATAAGAGGGACAAACACATTGAACGAAAGTATCATCTCATTAGGGAGATAGTGCATCAAGGAGACATGATCGTCACAAAAATAGCATCGGAGCACATTGCTAATCCATTCACGAAGGCTCTCACGACTAAAGTGTTCGAGAGTCATCTGGAAGGGCTAGGTCTACGAGATACGTACAAAAAATAATCTAGGGAAAGTGGGAGAATTGTTATGTGTATATTGATACCACCTTGTAATGGGTATAGTGATGCCCTAGTTTATTGTATTTGTACTCTATTATTAATACAAGTATTTATTCACCCACTGTTGTTATGGATTATTGTACATCCCACTAATCCCACTAAACTAGAGTTTTAGTTCAAGTGGGAAATTGTTAGGGTTGGTGCCCTAAAACTCGTAGATAGTGAATGTAACAAATTATATATACTTCTTCAGTAAAGTCGTTATTGAGGATTATTCACTTAAGTTGTTATTAAGTAAGTGAATTGCAGGTTATAACCCAAATCCAATAAACTAAGATCCCTGGATATTGAATGTATACTTGAGCTTTATGTGGAGACATAAGAATTGATTAGACTCGAACAAATAGCCTAAATGGTCTATAGTATAAGGATGAGCTTGGGTACCTTATCTTGGGGACACTATGAGATGCAACTCACTTTGTAGTTAGTACAAACGATGTGATCCTGAATCGTTCATGTAGAGACATGTGAGTGGGAGCGTCCTGTGCAATGAGTTTGCATAAGACCAGGACTAAGAAATAAGTCACTCTCACTTTATAACGTCGTTTACTGTTGAGATTAATTATTTCATGCGATGACCTAGGTAACTCGATCTTAATCCTGAGCTAATTATGAACTCCTGTTTACTTGGGTTTATCCTTAAATATGCATGGGTGAGAGTGGCTCAACATCGCCGACTCACTAAGCCTCCCATTTGAAGGGTAAGACCATGTAGATAGCTGAGGACATAGTCCTGCAAGATGGAATTCACTCTTACCCGCTTTCAGAGATAAAAGAGTGGTTGTTCCCTTAAGTGCTGACTCCAGGTCTTGAACAAGGGGCCCCATCTTCTTATTGGCACGAGAGGGACTCGGTTTGGTGGTTGGATCACAAACCAATTGTTCATTAGAGAATCAGTGGGACTTAAGGAATTAGAGGTAACTTCAAGGGTAAAACAAACATTTGATCCAGCTAAAGTTACGAACAACCTGTGAAGGATCAACATACTAATCATGTTTATATCGAGTGGACAAAAATATATCTACAGTGAGGGGAGTGCAGCTACTGGCTATAGTGGAGTGTCCCGGTAGTTAACAAATGTTCATTAAGTAGGTTAAAGAGTGTAGCCGGTTAATCTCGAATCGTTGGAGCCCATGATCTGTAGGTCCATTAGGTCCCACTGCTAGCTCATACAGATTAAACCTTAGAACAGAGTGATGAAAGAGATTGAATCATTTAAAATTCGTTTTTGGGAGTTACCGTTAATTATATACGATATATTTAATGTGTTATGTTTAATTATGAATTAAACTATAATTTGAGAGAGTCAGAAATATTTAAATAAGATTTAAATATTGTTTCGGTTAGATTTTGAATAGTGATTCATATTCAAAACTGGGATTAAGAGAGAAGTCAAGATTGGTGTAAATTATTAATATAATATTTGATATTAAATTAATATAATTAATTCGTTAAAATTTTTAATTAATTATTTATTCAAAATTAGTTTATTTAAAATTGATTTAAAGATTAATTGATTTTAGAAATCAATTAAATGGAAAAATTCCATTTTTTTGGAGGTAAATTACCACAACAAGACATACCATCTTATGACTCATTGATAACCTCTTTGAGTTGTCAACATTTGCTTGATTTTGAATGTATGACTCATTTTCTTTAAAGAGGTGGAATGTGCTGAATTTTGGGTCATGATTCTGTCATCTTCCCTAAGAAATTGAAGCTTGAACTCTCTAAAAAACTAGAGAAAGAAAACACTTTCAAACTTGAGTGTTCTAATCTCTCTCTCAGTTTCATCACTAAATCGAGTCCCACAACTCGTTCTAAGGCCAGAGGATAGCGGGGAAGACTCTCGTGGTTGTCTACAACCCGTTCATGCTCAGAATTCATTCACGGATTGAAAGGATTTAGCTCCAAAGAGGTTGGTAATCCTTTGCTCTTTTTTCGATTTGAATGTACATGCTTTTAATTGACAAAATTAATGAAATTGATGTGTTGGGTTTTATGCCCTAAAACTCGTAGATAGTAAATGTAACAATTGACCGAACATTAATAAAATGATATTGATGTATGATTTAATAAAGTATTGTTGTTTGTATTATGTTTGTCTTGCCTAAATAACCATAGTTCAATAAACTAACATCCTAGGCTGTTATATGAGTCTTGAACTGTATGTGAGGACATACGGGGATCACTGTTCAAGATACAACCTAAAGGGTCTATAGTATAGGGATAAGGCTTGGTACCTTATCCTGGTGACACTATGGATACAATCCGCTTTGTATTTGATACAAACGCAATGATCCAACGCGTTCGTGTAGGGGACATGCGAGTGGGGGTATCCTATGCAATGCGTTTGCATAAGACTGGACCGCGAATTAGTAACCGCTAGCTGTAACACCGTTGACTAATTAGGTTTCTATTTCACTAGGATGACCTAGGTAACTTAGTCTCAATCATGAGTGGGTTATGGACTCCTGTTCAGGAGGGATTGTCCTTTGATTTGTATGGGTGAGAGTGGCCTGCACGCCGACTCAATAAGCCTACCATTTTGGGGAGAAGACCAAGTGGGAAGCTGGGAACATAATCACACAAGATGAAATTCACTCCTTCCCGACTTTAGGGTAAGTAGATGAGTGTTCCCTTAAGTGGTGTCTTTGGGTCTTGAACAAAGGGCCCTGCCCTCTCAATGGCACGAGAGGGATTTTTGTTTGATGGTTGGATCTCAAACAGGTTGTTCATTTGAGGAGCACTGATACTTAAGGATATAGCGGCAACCCAGGGGTAAAACGATAATTTTTCCCAGCTGGTGTTACGAACACTCTTGAAGGACTGACTTGCTGTTATTGGCAATATTTGTGGATACAGAAATATATCTATAGTGAGAAAAGTGTAGCTGTGGTTCTATAGTGGAGTGAATCCACAGTTAACGAACATTGATTAACTTGGTTAATGAGTTTAGCGAGTTAATCTCATATCGTTGGAGCTTTTGATCTGTAGGTTCATTAGGTCCCACCGATAGCTCATAAAGGGTACTGAGGTAAATTTTCTAAGGGAAATAATATAATGTATGTAGATACATTATAGAATAAAGTTTACATTTTTATTAAACTTTATAATATAAATTTATGTTGAATATTGATTCAAAATTAATTTATGGGAGAATTAAATATTTGAAGTAGTTCAAATATTAAAATTAATATGAATTGATTTCATATAAATATTATTGGTCAAAATTAATGTGCATTAGATACACATTAAAACTATAGATTATATGAGAGAAATACAATTGAATATGATTCAATTTTTTATTAAATTAAATATGTGATATTTAATTTAGTAATTAATTAATTGGTGAATTAATTAATTATTAATTTAATTAAATTTGATTAAATTAAATTAATTAATTATTAATTTAATTAAATTTGATTTAATTAAATTAATTAAATCAAAACTATAGGTTATGTGGGAGATGTAAATTTATATATGATATAAATGAAATAATCAATTAATATTAGATTTAATTTATTATTAATTTAATTAATTAAGTAATTGTTATTTAAATTAATTACATAAATATATTTTAATTTAATTCAAATTTAATTTAAATTTAAACTTAATTGATTTGATCAGTTAATGTACGTGGAAAGATGTCCACATTTTCTCCCCACTCTCACGCTAACCACTAGTTAGTTTTGCCAGAGATATCGCTTAGGGTTAGACTTAAGCCTGATTCAGGCGTGAAAAACATTCTCTCTCCCTAAGACTGCTCTCTATGATTTTTGGAAAAGTAAATTTCTCTCTACCTTATTCTCCCAAGAATTCCCTTCCAAAAAGAAAGGTTCCTACAAACCCATTCTCAAGTCCCTGTGAGATATACTGGTGAAGATCTTTTGGTGGTGTTGCTGTGGAATTGCAGAGAAGATTTCATCCCAAAGGAGATTTGATGAGATTTGGTGAAGCCCTCTAGAGCCGTCAACGAAAGTAAGGCTCTGACTTTTTTCTTCTCTGTAAAAGACTAATTAATCTAGGGTTAGATCTTAGATTTATTTTTTTTTATTATTTTGAAAAGCATGCTTAGCCTTAGTATGTATGCAGTAAAATGTCTCTGTGTAATTTTACCAGCGTATGGGTATTTTAGGACTCGTTTGATAACGTTCTCTTTTCCTATTTCTTGTTCCCATTTCTCATTTTTTAAGAAACAGGCTTGTTTGATAACCCATCCCTGTTTCTTGTTTCTAAATTCCTAGAACTACAAGAATTTTTAACTGTCCCGACACTATTTCCGCCGATGCATCCTTTTCTGTCGGTAGAAACCCATTTATACCAACGCAACTAACTATGCGTGGGAATAAATCCACCATATTTCCCACGAACAACCGGAAAATTTTCGCCGACGCAGAGGGAGGTTTCCACCGGCGCCAACTGCGTGGGGAAAAATAGTAAAGAAACGGTGCATTTTAATGAGGCTATTCCGACGCTATGTTGGGTCTATTCCAACGTATAGAAGCGTGGGGAAAAAGCCCAATTAAAAAAGCCCTAGCCCCTTCGTTTTTTTCTCCATCTTCTCTTCTCCCCATTTGTTGCGCCGACTGCTGCTGTAAAAAGGTTCCGTGGACTGCTGCGTGGTTTCTCGACTGCTGCGTGGGTAAGTTTTCTTCTCCATCTTCTCTTCTTCATATTTTCTCAATTATTTTTGCTTTTTGTGGTTGGTAATATCCCATTTCGTGGTGACCCAAAAATCTTCATAAAGTATTAGAAAAAATGTTCCGTCGATGCGTGGGTAAGTGTTCTTCTCCATCCTGAATCAAAATTTTTATGGTTTCTAGGCCAATCAATGACCATTTGCATGTTTGCCTTCTCTTTGAGTGATTGATATACCCATATCAATTTGTCTTGGATATATAGCTTTTAGTCGTGCGTTGTAAGTTGTATAGCCCTCATCTTGGAAATAAAACCCATGTACATTCTGGAATGTCAAAATATATACCTTTTTTACTTTTTATTTTTTGACTGTGCTTCTAGGTCACTAAACCTAGAAAATAGTGGAGGAACTGTGAATCTGCAACTTTTGTTGTGGCTGGTTTTTGATACATTAGATTGCAAGTTTCTGTTTTTACATCTATTAAAACCGAACACCTTTTCAGATATTTTGTTCCTGATACCAAATTTAATGCTTAAGAACATTGTCGTGCTGTTAGCTAATAATAATGCCTCTTTTTCATCCTTTCTGTAAGATGTAAATGGTGCTTGTGGACAAAATTAAGCCAACTTCAATGGACAGGTCTAAGTTTCAGAGTGAAATTATTGATAGTGTTCTTGATATTTCTTGGATATTATATGTGACTTTATTGTTCTATGGAGATGGTGAAAAAGAAATCTCTTTAAAACCCATAAAAATACTAAAGTTTGAAAGTCTTTTTCTTATCTTAGAATGCTACATTTTGAATCTCAACATATAAGAGAGGTAGACATAAATTTGTTGTTTTTCCGTAGGAAAGAAAAATTTGTTTCTCCTCTAATGTTAATATGGTCATAATTCAGAAAAAAAAGATGGTGTATACTATATAGTGTTACTCCTTTGGTCCCCTTGCTATGGTGGTGAAAGTTATTTGTCATTTTGGGGGGCTTGATTGTTTAGCTCTTCTCCACACTTTTTTGACTTTTATATGTTATTTGTCATAGGCTAGCAAAGTTTTGGGGGGCTTGATTGTTTAGGTCTTCTCCACACTTTTTTTGACTTTTTTGACTAAATTTGTTGTTTTTCTATAGGAAAGAAAAATTTGTTTCTCCTCTAATATTAATATGGTCATAATTCAGAAAAAAAGATGGTGTATATTGTATAGTGTTACTCCTTTGGTCCTCTTGCTATGGTGGTGAAAGTTATTTGTCATAGGCTAGCAAAGTTTTGGGGGGCTTGATTGTTTAGCTCTTCTCCACACTTTTTTGAGTTTTAGGGGGCTAGCAAAGTTATTTCTCATAGGCTAGCAAAGTTTTGGAGGGCTAGCAAAGTTATTTATCATAGGCTAGCAAAGTTTAAGTTTTGCAGCAACAACTTTAAGTTTTGTAAATATGATAAAATATTTCAAATATGATTTTCGATTTTCTAGTTATTTTGGTTTTATCCTTCTAAATTGATATATGTTATTGAAAGTTTCAAAAATGTAGGAACCAAATTTCTAATTTAATCTTTCACTTCTATTCTTATAATCATCCTTCTCTATCCATATAAAGGACTTATTTTCTGACACTGTCCTTTACGTTCTCTCTTAACTTTTCTCCATACCTATGCTTAACAATGACAACCATGAATTATGTTTAATGAATTTATTTTATTTTCTTCCTTATCTACATACATTATATTATATATCCTAAGAGAGACAATCTTTTTAGAAGAAAAAACAAAACTGGAACTAAGAAAGTCATTTTTCATGCGAAACTTTGAATTCTAAACTCTTAAGTGATAGAATTCTTTCCTTATCTACAAGTTATTAATGATATAGGGGTATTTATTTTCCACTCAACCAATTGCTTTCTTTCACCTAATCCATTAAATTTTCTTATTTGGTTACCGTTGGGTTCAACAGAAGTTCACTAAACTTGTCCGTACATATAGTCCCTTTAGAGATAAACGTGCCCATTCTTTGGAAGTTGTTGGAAATTTATAACTTCTTTGGAGGTTGTTATTAAGACATCTGTTAAATCTTCGGTAGATTATATCATACTTGTACCACTTGTTTAGAAGTTTGTTGTTGGATCTTTAGAGGTTCTTGAAAGTTATTCAACTATTCATGTAATAATTAGGTTCAATCATAGTTCAACTATGTTGGATTCGTAGAACTTGTTCAAAGGAGATCTTGAGCAATTTACAAATTTTTGGTAGGGTAGATCATATGTGGAAGCAATGTCACAATGTTTAGGAGTTCTTAAAAGTTGTTGGATCTTTAGAACTTTTTTCATGACTTCTAAGCTACTTTCTAGCTCTTTAAAAACATCCTTAGGTTTTTTTAAGAAGTTAATCTCATTTTTGTCCTGATTCCTACAGGATTGAACTTTGTCTATCTGTAGTAATTCATAAAGTTCTTTGCAAAGTACATTCGAGGATGAATAAGGATTGGATTAAGCTTAGAGATAGATTTTCAAGAGATTATATTGAAGGAGTTGCACAATTTCTACAAGTGGCAAAGTCTCATGTAAATGATGTTGGAAAAACGAGATGTCCATGTAAGAATAGTCAAAATTCAATGTCGCAATCATTGGATGGAGTAGAACGACATTTATTTATGTATGGAATATCTCCTTCATATAGTCAATGGGTTTATCATGGAGAACCACCGAATTTAGCTCGGTTTCAAAGAGATGGGACTTCTTCGATAAATAAGGGGTTAAGTACAGAGGAAGTCCATGCTCACAATGATGACGAAGAGATGCTCGATCTTCTAAATGATTTGCAAAGGCCAATGGTAGAAGGGGAGGAGGATGTAAATGATGAAGAAGACTTTGGAGATGAAAGGTCTAGTAATATAGAAGAGAATGAGACTTCAAACAACTTTGAAGAGTTGATGACTGAAGCATGTAATCCATTATACCCCGGTTGTTTAAAATTTTCGGTGTTGAATTTCTTGGTGAAGTTGATGCATATCAAGGTGCTCAATAATTGAAGTAACAAATCATTTGATATGTTACTAGAATTGTTGAGAGATGCATTTCCAGCGGGTGCATCTATACCGGGTTCATACTACGAAGCTAAGAGAAAACTACGTGACTTAGGACTAGGATATGAGTCCATTCATGCTTGTAAGTACGACTGTGTATTATTTTGGAAAGAATTTGCTGATTGTCAAAGTTGTCCAATATGTGGTGAGTCTCGCTTTAAAATAAACGATGGAAAAGGTAAGAAGATTCCACACAAGATATTGCGCCATTTTCCACTAATACCGAGGTTGAAGCGATTGTTTTCATCAAAACATATAGCTTCTGAGATGAGATGGCATAAGGATAGACGGGTTGAAACCGATGGTGTGTTACGACATCCAGCTGATGCTGCAGGGTGGAAACATTTTGATAGAGAGTTCCCTCAATTTGCCTCTGACCCGAGGAATGTTAGGTTAGCATTGGCTTCAGATGGATTCAATCCATTTGGGAATATGAGTACTTCTTATAGCATGTGGCCCGTGGTGCTTGTTCCATACAATTTGCCACCTTGGAAATGCATGAAAGAGTCTAACTTTTTAATGTCGTTACTTATTCCTGGACCAAAGTCTCCTGGAAAGGAAATTGATGTATATTTACAACCATTAATTGAGGAGTTGAAAGAGTTGTGGAGTAATGGTGTGCGTACCTATGATTGTATAAGTGAGGGGTACTTTCAACTACTTGCATGTTTGTTATGGACCATAAATGACTTTCCTGCCTACGGAGACTTGTCAGGATGGAGTACCAAAGGTTATCAGGCATGTCCGATTTGTAAAGAAGATACTTCATCATTCAGGATTAGAGGAAAATTATCTTTCATGGGACACCGACGTTATCTTCCACCCAATCATAGTTGGCGTAGGAGTAAACAACATGATGGAAAATTGGAGCATAGACCTCCAAAGTCAACTAGACACGTTTGAGGCACGTTTCTAGGTTCGAGGGGTGGTTTTAGGTCATTTGTAGCTAAGTTTAAGCCTCAAAAGTCATTTAGACAAGTTTGAGACACGTTTCTAGGTTCGAGGGTGGTCTTAGTTCCTTTCTAGTTAAGTTTAGGTCTCAAAAGTCATTTTGGCACGTTTGATGCACGTTTCTAGGTTTGAGGGGTGCTTTTACGTCCTTTGTAGATAAGTTTAAGCCTCAAAAGTCAACTAGACACGTTTGAGGCACGTTTCTAGGTTTGAGGGGTGGTTTTAGTTCCTTTCTATCTAAGTTAAGACCTCAAAAGCCATTTATGCATGTTTGAGGCACGTTTTTGAGTTCGAGGGGTTGTTTTAGGTCTTTTCTAGCTAACTGTAGGCTTCAAAAGTCATCTAGACACGTTTGAGACACTTTCTAAGTTTGGGGTGGTCTTAGTTTCTTCTTAACTAAGTTAAGACCTCAAAAGCCATTTAGACTTGTTTGAGGCACGTTTCAAGGTTCAAGAGGATGGTTTTAGGTATTTTCTAGCTTATTTAGGCATGTTTGAGGTTCTTTGGTTGGTTTGAGGAGAGATTTTAGTTCCTTTCGAGCTTAGTTTAGACCTCAGAAGCCATTTAGGTTTGTGACACTTTTGTAGGTTCGGGTGTGGTGCTAGGTCATCTTAGCTAAGTTTAGGCCTTAAGAGTTACTTAGGCACGTTTGAACTAACTTTATGTTCTAACTTTCTTCATATTATTTCTTTTTCAGGTTTGTAGCTTTTTCAAGACAATTTTTTGGGATATGATATGTGAATGCATCTTCAAATCACTTTTTTGGGAGAAGATGCGGATGCCGTTTTTCTTTATTGTTTTTTTTAATGTATTTTTGTTGCATAGTTCAATAGGAAGCATTGTATGGTTTTAGGTTGTTTTTGTTGCACAGTTTAGTAGGAATTATCGAACATGAATTATATGTCGACTTTTGTGATATTTTTATGTATTTTTGTTGCACAGTTCAGTAGTAATCTATAATTGTATTGTTTTAGGTTGTTCTCGAACTATCGAACATGAATTATATATCGACTTTTGTGATATTTTTAATATATATTAACTTTTATTATATTCATGGAATGACCAATTATAGATTATTTTTATGTTATATAATCAATCGACAATTAGGTGTGGTATGAAACATGAAGGAATAATCCAAATAATGGGGTTGGGGGGGGGTACTTGTACCGACGCACAACTGCGTCGGTAATATAGACATTTGAAAAATTTTGTTTTCGAACTTGGCCTATTCCAACGTATAATTTTATCTATACCGACGCTTTTTACGTGGGTAGAAACACCTGTTCAAACCCCAAACATGACCTACTCCGACGCAAAATGGAGGTTCTCCCGACGCATTTTGCGTTGGTAGAAATGCACGTGTTTGTGTGGGTGTAGACAAAGCTCTACCGACGCATTGCTTGCGTCGGTGGAAATGAATTTCTAGCCACGCTTAACGGTTTTGCATTGGCGTAACCTACACCGACAGTTCTGTTCCGACGCTTTTACCAACGCAAAGTTTGCGTCGGTAGAAGTAGTTACTGACGCAAAATGGAGGCTATACCGACGCATTTTTGCGTCGGTAAAAGTCGAAAATCTTGTAGTAACGTTTCTAAAAAAGAGGCCAAATTTGAGAAACTACAAAAAGTTGTTTCTCAAATTTTGTTTCTTTTTTTTCCTATCTTCCATGCATGTATCCATCTCTCTCTCATTCCTACACCAATCTCTTCTCTTCTTCTATTTTTTTAACCACTTCCTTATCTTTTTTTTTAATATTTTCCGTTATTTCGTTATCTATCCTTTTTTTATTAATTTTTTCGTTATTTCTTTCACTTTCATTTTTTTTATTATTTATGTTATGTCTTTCTTTTTTTCCTTTTTTATCACCTCCATCGATCTTTGACTACCAGCCGCCACTGACCTCAACCGACCGGTCGCCATCATTGACCTCTGACTATCGGTCGCTGTCGACCTCTGTTGACAAGCCGTCACCGTCAACCTCTGACTATCAGTCGTCGTCGACTGACCGGCTCTGTCAACCTTCGACTACCAGCCACCGTCGACCTCCGCCGATCGACCGCCACCGTCGACCTCGGATTACTAGCCGTTGCCGACTTCCGTCAATCGACCGCCACCATCGACCTCTGATTACCGGTCGTCGCCGACCTTCGTCGACCTCTACCATTGACCTCCGACGACCGGCTGCTGTTGACCTTCACCGACCGACCACCACCGTCGACCTTCGACTACCGACTACCGTCGACCTCTGCCGACCGACCGCCACCGTCCACTTCCGACTACAAGTCGTCGTTGACCTCCGTCGACGGGCCACCATCGTCGACCTCCGACTACCGGTCGCGGTCGACCGCTACCGTCAACTTCCAACAACCGGCCGCTATCGACCTCCATTGTTCGGCCTCCACTGTTCGGCCTCCACCGAATTACCGTAACCGTCGTCCTACGATGATTGGCCGTCGTCGACCTCAGCCAACCTACCGCCACCGTTCACGTCCGACTACCAGTCGTTGTTGAGATCCACCGACCGGCTACCATTGGTGACCTTCGACTACTAGCTGCGACTGACCGCTACTATCGACCTCCGACGATCGGCCGGTCGACCTCCGCTGATCGGCCTTCGCTGACTGACCACCACCGTCGACCTTCGACTATCGGTCGTCAATGACCTTCGCTGACCGACCGCTACCGTCCACCTCTGACTACCAGTCGTCGCCGACCTCTGTCAACCGGTCGCCATCGTCCACCTTCGATTACCAGTCGCGGTCGACTACTACCGTCGACCTCCGACTATCGGCCGCCGTCGACCTCCGACAACCCGTCGCTTCGACCTTCATTGACCGACTGCCACCAACCGGTCGCCACTGTTAACCTCAAACTACTGGCCGCCATCGACCTTTACCAACCGATCGCCACCGTCGACCTCTGACTATCAGGCGCAACTATCGATCTCCAACTACCGGCCTCCGTCGACCAGTCTCCAACTCGACCTGTGACTACCGATCGTCGTCGACCGACCGTCATCGTTGACCTCTGACTACCGGTCGCGACCGACCGCTACCGTCGACCTCTGACTATCGACCGCCGTCGATCTCCGCTGATCGACCTCCGCTAACTGACCACCACTATCGACCTCTGACTACCGGGCGCCACCGTCAACCTTGGACTACCGGATGCGGCCGACCTCCGCTAATCGGCTGCCACTGACCTCCACTGACCGACCACCACCTTCGACCTCCGACTACCGATCACCACCGTTGACCTCCGACTACTGACTGCTGCCACCGACAACCTCTGACTATAATTTTAATGTATGTTATATATAATTTTTATATTATATGTACTAAATTTTATTTCAACTAAAATTCAAGAAATGAGAAACAGTTATCAAACACATATCTGTTTCTATTTCTTTTTTTTAGAGAAACAAGAAACAGAAATAGTTATCAAACACGTTTCTGTTTTTAGTTCTTAAAAAACAAGAAACAAGAAACAAGAAACAAGAAACGGGAAACGAGAACATTATCAAACGAGCCCTTAGTTTTTTTTAATTAAATTTGAGTTAGGTCTCTGGTATATTTCCGTTGCGCAAGGGCTTTAATCTCTGCATGATGTGCTCTCGATCCAAATCGCTTCTGCTAGAGTGTTCTACACTCATTCAATTTGTATCAGAGCATGATTTGGGCATTCAATTTCCATTAATTTTAGCTTGGTGGGTTAGTTTTTCCATGTGATGTGAGAATGGTAGCTAAAGTGGACTGAATTTGGTTTTGGCATCAATTTCTTTTCAATTCGTTGGTTTTAATTGTAATTGCCTACATATTTAGGGGCATTAATGTGTTCATATGGAGTCTGTAAAATTTGAGAGTCATTAGATTCCATTAGGGGGTCCAATTGCTTGAGAAAAGAAGAAGAACTCAAGCTGTCAAAGAGCAGAGTAGCGTTCCAGACGCATCAACGTCTCAACGTCTCGACGTTGATGAATAGACTCAAAAGCGTGCCCAGATTCAAACTGTGAACCGGACCGGACCGGTTCAGTGGCGGTTCAATCCGATTCACCTCTTCACAGGCCGGTTCAGACCCAAATGGAGCATTGGAGATCCAGTTCAAGAGTTCTTAGTTCAGTTCAAGCTTTTTCAGAAGGGTTTGGGTCGGTTCAAAGTGCTCGGGAGCGGTCCGGTCTCCATTTTAAATTATTATTGTAATAATTTAGGAAATTTGCTTGCTTAGATGCCAAAACCGGTCCACTTTAGTGTGTTTTAATTTATTATGGATTGTGAATGTATGTTTAAATTAAATAGGAATCCAATATGCATATTGTATGTCATATAGATTTTAAATCCCACCATAGGAAAGCATGTTTCATGCATCAGTAAATATTATAAGAGTTATAATAAAAGAATGCATGTTTAGGGTTTCATGATAGATGCATGTTAGATGTTTTATTTTCGGTTATGGATGTTTTAATATTAGCGTTATATTAATAATTGAAAACGAACAAGCATGCAACATGAAACCACCTTAGTGTTAGATGAATGTTATAAGTTGTCTATGTTATAAGTGTTATAAACCGAGATAGAAGTTAAAATCTATAACAAAGATAAATACATGCTCACGCAAGGTTAACGAACCAAAAACTCGATCAATCAGCATAGAATAGGTCGATATCTTGTAAAGCTAAGGTTAAAAGAGAACTCACCCTATGAGATGCTGTTTAAGGCGGGAGGTATTTAAGTTGACGGTTTACGGAACACCTCCTACTTGGGAATCGAGTCGATACTTGAGTTAAGTTAACTTGAATTTTATGAGCATGCATGAGCGATGTAAGGTTTAAAGAGTTTATCACCTAGACATCGTAGAATAATCGTTATACACACCTAGATATAGGTAATTTCTAAATGGTGCTTTATATAACTTGAATGCTTGATTGTTATATGCTTTCATCACCATTAGAAGCATGCATGTTATAAGGATAATTCATTAAAAGTTATAATAGTTATAAATGTTAATGAATAGAAACCGTCAAACCTATAACAAAGTGTTGCATTTTCTTGAAGAAGTGTCGAACACCCGAGCGGAAGCAATTTGGATCGATTGACTCTCAATTTCAATTAATTTTAGAATTAAAAGCATGTTAAAACTGAAGCAAAAACAAAACACGAAAATGACCAACCTTCTTGGACGAAATCAAGCTACTCCGATGATGTTTTTGGATCACGAACGGGTAGTAGACAACCATGAGAGTCTTCCCTGCTATCCTTCGACCTTAGAATGGCTTGTGGGAGCCTAAGATGTGATGAATTTGATGAAGAAGAGCTTGAAACTACAAGATATGTTTTTTAGAGAAAACTTTTATCTTGAGAGAGATCTCAATGGAAAATTCCAGCAAGCAAGCAGAAGACTAAACTCAGGTGTTTCTTCCCCTTTTAATCAAAGCTCTCATGCACAACTCCTCATCCCATGAGGACACCAAATCAATGAGAATTAGGTGTTTAATTGTAAGCATTTTGGGATTGTATTAGTCACCTTAGAAGGTGTCAAAAGCATGGGATTTACCTCTTCATTAAATTAAATAAAAAATTAAATTAATATATTTTAATTATTAATAATTAATTTATGAATTTCAAAATTAATTTAATTGATAAAGTTGATTTAATTTAAAGTAATCAATTAAATAATTTAATATCCAATATTAAATTTTGCACCAATCCCAATTTCTCTCAATCTCGATTTCGAACACGAATCCCTATTCATATACGCAAACCTAAATACGTATCATATATACGTTTGTAATATTTAAATCATATTTAAATATTTCCAACTCTCTCAATAGATTGTTTAATAATTAAACTAAAAATACGTTAATTGTATCACATAAAATTAACGTCAACCCCCTAATATGAATTTGAACGATTCGAATTCTGCCATTACACTGTTCTAAGGGTTAGTCCGTATGAGCTAGCAGGGGGACCTAATGGACCTACAAATCATGGGCTCCAACGATCCGAGATTAACTGGCTAAACTCATTAACCTAGTTAACCTACATTCGTTAACTACTGGGACACTCCACTATAGCCTGATAGTTGCACTCCCCTCACTGTAGATATATTTATGTCCACCTGATATAACCATAACCAGTAAGTTGATCATTCACAGGTTTGTTCATAACTACGTCTCAGTCAAATGTTCGTTTTACCCCTGAAGTTACCTCTTGTTCCTTAAGTCCCACTGATCCTCTAATGAACAATTGGTTTGTGGTCCGACCACCAAACCGAATCCCTCTCAGGCCAATGAGAGGGTGGGGCCCCTTGTTCAAGTCCTGGAGTCAGCACTTAAGGGAACAACCTCTCTACTATCCCTATAACAGGTAGGAGTGAATTCCGTCTTCTCGGACTATGTCCCTAGCTACCTACCCGTTCCTATCCTTGCAATGGAGGGCTTATTGAGTCGGCGATGATAAGCCACTCTCACCCATGCAGATCTAAGGATAAGCCTGAATAAACATGAGTTCATAGTTAGCTCTGGATTAAGATCAAGTAACTTAGGTCATTGCATGAAATAATCAGTCTCAACAGTAAGCGATGTTATAAAGTGAGAGTGACTTATTTCTCGGTCCTAGTCTTATGCAAACTTATTGCATAGGACACCCCCACTCGCATGTCTTTACAAAATCGATTCAGGATCACATTGTTTGTATTAACTACAAAGTAGGCCACTGATGCGAGTTGTGACTGGAGGCGGATGTTGGAAAATATGGAAAATAGAAATTTAAATGAATTCAGCCAACCAAGTGCAAGTATACACTATCACATGTAGTAATAAAAACTCTGAAAATATTCCAAAGGTATCGATCCCACAGAGACTAAGTTTGAACACAAATTTGAAGAAGAAACTGCTCTTCAATTGCTTAAAAGGTAACCAAAGGAAATAATTGATGTTGGGGTTTTGGAAAATAAAAAGAAATAACAAACAATAATAAAAGCGAGGTGTTCAGTAAAGCTTCAACCCTAAGGCAAATAACTCTAGTAATGGCTTATTTAACCTAAGTCTTAATATGCATTGGGTCAAGTTTAACTCCTATTTGGCCTTGCTCCCAAGAACTGTTAGAAGACTAAGTGAGTACCGTTATGCACATTTCTGTGATTCGACTCCGACATAGATTATTCATGCATGTAACCTATAACCCTATAGTTGTTATAAACGACCATCCCCTATAACACCGAATACACTCTTTCGAGCCCTTTCTCCTATATCTCCTTTATGAGACTTGATATTGTTTGACCCTTTGAGTACCAAACTCACATAGCATGCTGGTGCGACAGAGACTGAATGATGGATGTGAGTTAAGATGATAAATAATAATAAAGATAAATTCAGCCTACCTTAGTGCAAGTATACACTATTGCACGTAGTAATAAAAACCTTAGAAGTATTCCAAGGGTATCGATCCCACGAGGACTAATTTGGAAATTCAGATTTGAAGAAGAAACTGCTCAATTGATTGCTTAAAAATAGGTAACCAAAGAAATGATTGATGACTGATTTTTAGGAAAAATAAATAAGACGAGTAAATGAATAAAGAATAACAATAATAAATAAAACGAGGTATTCAATATGGATTCATCCCAAAGGCTATAACTTTAATCATAGATCATTCAACTTAAGCCTATTCAATGCACTGGGTCAGATTTAACTTCTATTTGGCCTTGCTCCCAAGAACCGTTAGAAGGCTAAGCGAGTACCGTTATGCACATTTTTGTGACTAGACTCTGACATAGATAATTCACGAATGCAATCTATAACCCTATACCACCGAACAATCTCTTTTGAGCTTTTTCTCCTATATCACCTTTATGAGAACCGATATCGTCTGTCCCTTTCGAGATCAAACTCACATAGCATGCAAAGTCTAAGTGATCAATTTAAACTCAGCAAGATCAAAGTGATAATCAATAAAGAATTGTTGGGTTTTATGCCCTAAAACTCGTAGATAGTAAATGAAACAAATTAATCGATCTCAATAAAGTGTTATTTGAGTAATTCAGTAATTTGGTTATTGAATAATCGAGTTTGCATTAATAAACCCTAAATCCAATAAACTAAGATCCAAGGTTGTTTAAATGAAACTTGGACTAGTATGTGGGGACATACGGGGATCAGTGTCCAAGTAACAACCTAAATGGTCTATAGTATAGGGATAAGGCTAGGTACCTTATCCTGGTGACACTATGTGATACAGCCCACCTTGTATTCGATACAGATGCAATTATCCAAAGCATCCATGTAGGAGACATGCGGGTGGGGGTATCTTATGCAATGAGTTTGCATAAGACCGGACCGCGAAATAGTAACCACTAGATGTAACGCCGTTAACTAGTTTAGGTTTCTATTTCAATAGGATGACCTAGGTAACTCAATCTCAATCCTGAGTCTGTTATGAACCCCTTCCAGGAGGGACTGTCCTTAGATTTGTATGGGTGAGAGTGGCCAGTTCGCCGACTCAATAAGCCTACCATTTCAGGGGCAAGACCGAATGGGGGCTGGGAACATAACAGTACAAGATGGAATTCACTCCTTCCCCTATTGGGGTAAGTAGATGTGTGTTCCCTTAAGGGCTGATTCTAGGGCTTGAACAAAGGCGCGCCGTCCTCTCCTAGCCTGAGAGGAACTCCTGTTTAGTGGTTGGACCCTAAACAACTTGTTCATTAGAGGAATCAGTGGTACTTAAGGAACCAGAGGTAACCCAGGGGTAAAACAGTAATTTGACCCAGCTGGTGTTACGAACACACGTGAAGGATTGACTTACTGCTTGGTTGATATCCGTGGACACAGAAATATTCTATAGTGAGAAGAGTGCAGCTGTGGGTCTTTAGTGGAGTGACCCACAGTTAACGAATGTTGACTAAACTTGGTCAATGAGTTTAGCCAATTAGTCTCGTATCGTTGGAGCTTCTGATCTGTAGGTCCATTAGGTCCCACTGGTAGCTTGTAAAGAGACTTGAGGCAATTAAGTATAAATTGTAAATTGAAAGTGTTCAATTTATTTGGGGAATCGTATAATGTATATTGATGCATTATAATATAAAGTTTATGAAACTTTATAATATAATTTTTGAATTAATTTAAAAAAAAAATTAATTCTTGAGAGAAAGTATTTGAAAGAGTTCAAATAAATTTAATATGAATTGGATTCATATTAATTTTAATTTTAATAAAATCCCTAAGATTAAATATATGATATTTAATTGGGTAAATTAATTAATTATGAAATTAATTAATTATTTATTAAAATTAGAGACCTTTTCCTATTAGGAAAGAAAATATTTGAAAGAGTTCAAATAAATTTAATATGAATTGGATTCATATTAATTTTAATTTTAATAAAATCCCTAAGATTAAATATATGATATTTAATTGGGAAATTAATTAATTATGGAATTAATTAATTATTTATTAAAATTAGAGACTTTTTCCTATTAGGAGAAGGTCTCCCTTTTCCTATTAGGAAAAAGGTCTTGGCCTTTACTATATATAGGACCCCTGGGGTGGGGTGAAAGGTATCCCATTCATTCTCCTACTCTCAGAGAATTCTCCCAAAGGCTCCCACAAGTTTCCTGCCTCTAGAAGTCTCAAAGTCATACCGGTGTAGCCATAGTGGTGGTGTTCATACTAGTTCGTGATTAATTCACAAGCAGTTGGTGAATTTAATCTGAGTCGTCAACGAGAGTAAGTAATTTGTTACTTTATAAATTAGATTTAGATCTAATATTTTTGTATGCTTAGCCTTAATATATATTTAGAATAGTTCTAATATTATTGCCAATGTATTGGTATTTTAGATTAAACAAAATTAATTACGAATCGGTCCCAATCACGCTTCCGCTTTACGGAATTATGGAATTCCAATCCTTCATGACATGCATTGAACAATACTTAAGCAAATAAAACACTTTCAAGCTATTGAACCATAAGGGAATTCACCATATTGAACCCCTCAACGGAATTTAGCTACTCATGGTGAGATAAAGTGCAAATGAATACCTTCTCATTGAAAATAAGATGTAAAGAATATAGATAAATGAAAAGTAACACAAGCTGGAAATAAAGACAGTAGTTAAATACTAGGGTTTTTTCTATTTTATCCAATCCTTCTAGAGTTCCCTCGACACTCCACTCTCTCACTTTTACAAAGTGGGAATGGGTGAAAATCCCTACAAACCCTAAGGTTTGATGTCTAACTAAGGTTAGAATTTAGTCATCTAAGAAGGACTTCGGGCATCCCTACTCATAGGAGTCAACTAGGGTTCTGTCACCACTCTCTTCTTCCAAATGAGTTCTACTTGAATTTGACTTCGAATCACGAGCTTATATAGTGTTGGAAGTGGTTGAGGAGCTGTGAAAATGGTGCTGGTAGGTAGCTCAATTGATTTCGGGGTCAAAACAGCCAGTTAGGTGCGCAATATTCTCGTTCAAAACGACCCGCGGTAGACTCGGAACTGCCTCTGTTTTTCCAGAAATGCGGTCGCATTTTTGGGCACATTCCAGCTTTCCTCTGTTTTTCTGCACAACAACAAACTTAGTTAAATTCCCTTCAAATTGAGTCTTTTTAAGCACAAATGAGCATAATTTGATAAATGTGACTCTCAACACCCTAACTTATCAACTTTAACATATTTTGAGCTCGGGAACAGTAAAATTGATCTAAACATGCAACTTTTGACAAAGAAATGAGCTTATAAGGGTAAAATAGGTATATTTTTAACCCTTATAAAAGTCTAAGTGATCAAGTTAAACTCAACCAGATTAGAATGATAATCAATAAAGGATGACATGCAATAAATAGAACTTAGGCAAATAAGCAACTTTCAAGCCATTTAAACCATAAGGGAATTCACTATACCAAACCTCTCAATGGAATTTAGCTACGCATGATGGAATATAATGCAACCAAATAACTTTCCATTGAAATAATGAATAAGAAGTACAAAATAATGAAAAGAAATAAGTGCTGGAAAATAAAGTGCAGTAGCTAAAACTAAGGTTTTTCAATTTAACCAATCCTTCTAGAGTTCTCACGACACTCTGCTCTCCTTTTACAAGGTGGAAATAGGGTGAAATCTCTATAAACACTAAGGTTTGATGTCTAACTAAGGTTAGAATTTTGTCTTCTAGCAAGGACCTCGGACATCCCTACTCATGGGCGTCTACTAGGGTTCTGTCACTACCTTCTTCTTCCTAGTGTGTTTTGCTTCAATTTGCCTTCGAATCATGGTCTTTTATAGTGTGAGAAGTGGTTGAGGTGTCACGAAAATGGTGCTTGCAGGTAGCCCAGTTAGTTTCGAAGTCAAATCAGCCGGTTAGGTGCACAAAACACTCGTTCAAAACGACTTGCGACGGACTCAGAACTGTTTTCATCTGCCCAGAAATGCGGTCACATTTCACTTTGGCTTTGGCAGAAATGCAGTCACATTTTTGAAAAATTTTCTATTCCTCTGTTTTCTGCAAAACACCAAAACTAAGTCAAATTCACACCAAAATGAGTTCTTTTAAGCACAAATATGTATAATTTGGCACACATGACTCTCAAAGTCCTAACTCATCAACTTTAACACTCTTTAAGCTCAAGAATAGTGATTTTGATCTAAAACATACAAGTTTCACAAGAAAATGAGCTAAATATAAGGGAAAAATAGGTATATTTTTTACACTTATCAGCCATGTCTCATAGTGTCCCTAGGATAAGGTACCCAGCCTTATCCCTATACTATAGACCGTTTAGGCTATTTATTCGAGCCTGATCGAATTGTTATGTCACCACATAAAGCTCTAGTATACATACAATAGCCAGGGATCTTGGTTTATTAGATTTGGGTTATTTAATGAGCAATTCACTTATTTAATGACTAAAGTGAACAAACCTCAATAACGACTTTATTGAACAAGTATATTTTAATTTTTTAACATTCACTATCTACGAGTTTTAGGACACCAACCCCAACAATGCTAACATAGGATCTTAGGAAAAATGAGTTAATTTTAAACGGTTTAAAATTAAATAGACTTATAATCACCGTTTCTAATAGGATTAGAAAGTTATCCTACTTAGTGTTTTAATAGATTTAAAATATGGTTAAGTAGGATATAAGGCTTTGGTTATAAGGGAACTCTCCCGGCAAATGGACCGACACTTGAGTTGAATTAACCACGGTCTTATTAGCATGCAATGTCACTAGGTAATTAAAAGAGTTTAATTCACCTAGACATTAGAGTAAAGACCTTTATAAGATTTATAAAAGGCGTAGACTTATATACAGTCATTTAGCCGAAATTTACCTAAGTAATAGACCTTAATCTTTAGGACACTTCAATGGGAGGAAAAGTATAAAAACAAGATGTTCGTATCAAGTTTTTACTCTCATGTCCCCCTGTGTTCACACCGTGAGATCCATGCTTGGCCTCGAGGCGCCCTTGGAGTGTCCCCCTATGGATGGTGTTTGCATGGGTCAATAACAAGGTGAATGGGGAAAGTGTTGATAGTAAGTGGGTGAAGGAAGCATGTCAACGTATCCTCGGGTCTCTTCCATTGGGTTGCACCCTGAGATTCCCATGCGCCGCCTGTGAGTCGCCCTGGGAGCGATCACCCTATGGAGGGCTTCTACATGGGATTCATGATAAGGGTAAAAAATATGCATATTTTATACCCTTATATTTAGCTCATTATCTTGTCAAAGTTGCATGTTTTAGATCAAATTTACTGTTCCCGAGCTCAAAATATGTTAAAGTTGATGAATTAGGGAGTTGGGGGTCATGAATGTCAACATATGCTTATTTGTGCTTAAAAAGACTCAATTTGATATGGATTTGACTCAACTTGGTATTGTGTAGGAAAACAGAAGGAATCTGGAAAAACCCAGAAATGCGACTGCATTTTTGGGAAGGCAAAAATGAAATGCGACCTCATTTTTTGGCAGACAGAGGCCGTTCCGAGTCCGTCGTGGGTCGTTTTGAACGAGATTTTTGCACACCTAACCGGCCGTTTTGACCCCACAAATGACTGGGCTACCTACCAATACCTATTTCGTGGCTCCTCAACCACTTCCCACACTATATAAGCTCGTGATTTGAAGAGAAATTCAAGCAGAACTCACTGGGAAGAAGAGGGTGGTGACAGAACCCTAGTTGACGCCCTTGAGTAGGGATGCCTGAGGTCCTTCTTAGATGACTGAATTTTAACCTTAAGTTAGACATCAAACCTAAGTTTTTGTAGAGATTTTCACCCTATTCCCACTTGTAAAAGAGAGAGTAGAGTGTCGAGCGAACTCTAGAAGAATTGGATAAAAGAAAAAAAACCCTAGTTTTAGCTACTGCACCTTATTCCCAGCAATTATTCTTTTCATTTATCTCTGTATTTTTACTTCATTATGTCAATGAAAAGTTATCCTTTTGCATCTTATTCCATCATGCGTAGCTAAATCCCGTTGAGGGGTTCAATATAGTGAATTCCCTTATGGTTCAATTGTTGGGTTTTATGCCCTACTCGTAGATAGTAAATGTAACATTTGACCGAACATTAATAAAATGATGTATGATTCATTTATCTTGTTATTATTGAGTAATCTTGTCTTATTAACCCTAATCCAATAAACTAAACATCCTAGGATGTTAGTATGAGGCTTGAACTAGTATGTGGGGACATACGGGGATCACTGTTCAAGATACAACCTAAAGGGTCTATACTATAGGGATAAGGCTGGGTACCTTATCCTGGTGACACTATGGATACGACCTGCTTTGTATTATGATACAGACGCAATGATCCAACGCGTTCATGTAGTGGACATGCGAGTGGGGGTATCCTATGCAATGAGTTTGCATAAGATCGGACAGCGAAATAGTTAACCACTAGCTGTAACACCGTTAGCTAGTTAGGTTTCTATTTCACTAGGATGACCTAGGCAACTTGGTCTCAATCATGAGTGGGTTATGGACTCCTGTTCACGAGGGATTGTCCTTTGATTTGTATGGGTGAGACTGGTTTGCACGCCGACTCAATAAGCCTACCATTTTGGGGACAAGACCGAGTGGGGAGCTGGGAACATAATCACACAAGATGGAATTCACTCCTTCCCGACTTTAGGGTAAGTAGAGGTGTGTTCCCTTAAGTGATGTCTCCGGGTCTTGAACAATGGGCCCTGCCCTCTCTATGGCACGAGAGGGACTTCTGTTTGTAGGTTGGACCTCAAACAAGTTGTTCATTAGAGGAGCACTGGAACTTAAGGATGAAGAGGTAACCCAGGGATAAAACAGTAATTTGACCTAGCTGGGGTACAAACACATGTGAAGGACTGACTTGCTGTTATTGGTTAATATCCATGGACACAGAAATATATGTGCAGTGAGAAGAGTGCAGTTGTGGTTCTATAGTGGAGTGAACCACAATTAACGAACATTGATTAACTTGGTTAATGAGTTTAGCCAATTAATCTCATATCATTGAAGCTTCTGATCTGTAGGTCCATTAGGTCCCACCGATAGCTCATTTAGGGCGTTGAGGTAAATTTCTAAGGGAGAATTAAATATTCGAAGGGGTTCAAATATTGAGTTTAAAATATGAATTGGATTCATATTAAAACTATAGGTTATGTGAGAGAGAAATAATTAAATATATGATATTTAATTAAAGTATTAATTAATTATTGAATTAATTAATCCTTTTGTTTTAATTTAATTTGATTAAATTTTATTTATTTAAATTTCATTAAAACTATAGGTTATATGAGAATATTTATATAAATATGATTTATATAAATAAATTAAATGAATTGTTGATTTAATTATTAAATTAAATAATTATTAATAATTTTATTTATTAATAATTTTAAGTATTATTATTAATTAGATTTATCAGTTAACTGATAAATCATGGTATTCCCTTAACTGCCTGATACACGTTCAAAGGGCAGATTTTTTAGGAGAAGGTTAAGGCTAATCGTTTTCCTTCACTCTCTCAATTGAAAGCTCTCTTTCACTTTCCCTCTCGATTCATCTATGAATACAGAGAAGAAAAAAAAAATTCCCTTAGTGATTTTTTTGGTTCCCACAAGCCTTTCAACGATTACCTTGTGAGAATACTGGTGTCGCCTTTTGGTAGTGTTTTGTGGAGATTCATCCAATGAAGGTGCTGCTGGAATTTTGAGCAAAGGGTCGAGAATTGGTGAATTCGGTCAAGTCTTCAAACGCAAGTAAGTTTCTATGAAGCCCTTGATCATTAGGATCAACTTTAGATTAGATCTAGGGTTTTTATTATGAAATTAGCATGATTTATAGCCTTAATTTATAGTTTTTATGTGATAAATCTTGCTGTAAAATTTGCCTCTGTATTGGTATTTAAAACATTTTTTTAAAAAACAATGTTTGGATGTGTATAGTCTTCCGCTGTGAAAGGGCTTTTATCCCTACATCAATAGCTTGAAAGTGTTTATTTGCTTAAGTTTTATTCATTGCATGTCATTCTTTATTGATTATCATTCTGAATCTTGCTGAGTTTAAATTGATCACTTAGACTTTGCATGCCATGTGAGTTTGATCTCGAAAGGGACGAACAATACCGGTTTTCATAAAGGTGATATAGGAGAAAAGGCTCGAAAGAGTGTATTCGATGTTATAGGGCGAGGCTGCTGATAACTCTCCAAAAGGGAGTTATTTAGGCCTTAGTGATTTGTGTGTCATTTGTGCTAAATAGGGTTGCTTTTAGGTGAATATTATGTGTTTTAACCCATTTGGAAGAATGGATGCTTTGGAAGTTATTTTGTGCAGAATATATTGCTGAGCGACTTGAGGGAGCAAAATCTGTGATCCAGCAAAGCAGGGAGCAAAATTGCCACGTCAGAGCTCGTTATATATTTTAATGAACTGGAGTTAGTTAAGCTATTTTCGAATGTAAAAAGCAAGGAGAGCCATCCACGTGTCCAGATTGACCTAATTTGAGCTTGTCTTCATTCTATAAAAGGGAAGAGCCGTTCAAGTCAAAGACATTCCATTTGGGGAGAAGAGATCATTTCTCATTTCCATCATTGGGAGTCGAATAGAGGAGAAAGATTGGAGACTTCAAGAAGACCATCAATTACGGATTTAACGAAGGGAATTAGTATTTTCTTGTAACTTTTTGTAATTATGGATGCACATACTCAGATTGTAGTGTGTGTTATCATGAGCTTTATGAACTAAATTTCCTTAGGTGTTGGTTAGAAGTCATGTAATTGTCGTGCCTTATTCTCTATGCAATATATGTTGATTTGATGCATCTTGGTTATTTGTTGTGCTTATTTATATTTTGTGCCTGCCTGGCCAGCCGGTATGAATACCACTTCTTAGTTTCAGGGATGATTTGAGAAGTGTGTGACATTTAATCACACTAGATCATTTTGTATTGGTGAATGCTAGTGACTCAGTTAGGGATAGCCAGTTGCCTAGTGCTTGATCGGTAGAGCGTCATTGGAGTCGAAACACATTAAAAAAAATCCAGAGTTCCGGGAGGATCCTGCTAATAAGACTGCAAGAGTTTTGCTTAATCAATAATATTGCTAGAGCATCTTTTAAAACAATTACTAAAATCCTGACCAACGCCTGCTTCTAATCTGTCTGCTTTATTTGTTTACTTTTTGTTCTGTCAATTCTTTTGATTCAACATCATATCAAAATCAATCATTTTTACCACTTTTGAAACCATTAAGAAGTTATACAAAATAGATAAAGTGACAACTATTCAGCCCGTGGATTCGATAAATACTTATTACTTGCTGCGTATTGTGTATGCTTGCACAGTGTTCTAGAGTCCATTTTTACCTTATTTTTACTCACTCTGGAAACCCAAAAAGTTTTTGGCGCCGTTGCCGGGGACTTGAATAAGCTTTTATCTGATCTGTTTTGTGTATGTGTTTTAGTGGTTTGGTGCTAGAACTTTTTGATTGTTTCTTTTGTTTTTGCAGGTGTGAGTTTGGTGCATGAGCGATCCGTCTGGGGTGAGGTTCGAGCTTGATCCAGAAATTGAAAGGACATTCAGAAGAAGAAGGAGAGAGCAGGGTAGACAGCAAAATCCAATGGCTGACGTGCTGCGTCTCCCGGAAGGTCTAGAAGATCCAGTGAACCCCCAACAGAATCGTGTGCTGCAGCAAAATCCACCGCTGGAGCAAAGAGGACAACGAAATAATCAGGCTGAGAATCCTATCTTGATAGCAAATGATAGGGCCAGAGCCATTCGAGCGTATGCTTTTCCAATGTTTAATGAGTTAAATCCAGGAATTGCACGTCCTCAAATTGAGGCATCAAATTTTGAAATGAAACCGGTAATGTTTCAGATGTTGCAAACCGTGGGTCAATTCCATGGTTTGTCATCTGAAGACCCTCATTTACATCTTAAGTCTTTTATAGGAGTTAGTGATTCGTTTGTAATTCAAGGAGTGTCTAGAGATGCCCTTAGATTAACTTTGTTCCCATATTCTCTTAGAGACGGAGCAAAGGCGTGGTTAAATTCTTTTGCTCCAGGATCAATTAGGACATGGAATGAGTTAGCGGAAAAATTTCTTAATAAGTATTTTCCACCAACTAGGAATGCCAAATTGAGGAGTGAAATAGTAGGGTTTAGGCAATTTGAAGATGAAACTTTTAGTGAGGTTTGAGAGAGGTTTAAGGAGCTTTTGCGAAAGTGTCCCCACCATGGTTTACCTCATTGTATCCAAATGGAAACATTTTACAATGGGTTAAATGGAGCAACCCAAGGTATGGTTGATGCTTCGGCTGGAGGGGCCCTTTTGACAAAAACTTTTAATGAAGCCCATGAAATTTTAGAGAGAATATCAACCAACAGTTATCAGTGGTCAGATGTTAGAGGCTCAAATAAAAAAGTTGAGTGTGTTAGAGGTTGATGGTGTGTCCACCATTAGGGCTGATATTGCAATGTTAGCAAACGCTCTTAAAAATGTGACAGTGGTTAGTCATCAGCAGCCGCCAGCTGTGGAGCCTGCTGCAGTGGTGAACCAAGTTGCAGAGGAAGCATGTGTCTATTGTGGTGAAGAGCACAACTACGGGTTTTGCCCCAACAATCCAGCTTCTGTGTTTTTTGTAGGTAATCAGAGGAATAACCCTTATTCTAACTTTTATAATCCAGGTTGGCGCAACCACCCCAACTTCGCATGGGGAGGACAAGGAAGTAATGTGCAAGCACGACAAAAGGTGAACCAGTCAGGATTTGCTAAGGCACAGGTATTGCCCCAGCAAAATTCGGAGAGTTCCCTTGAGGCAATGATGAAAGAATATATGGCTCGTACAGATGCCGCAATTCAAAGTAATCAAGCTTCAATGAGAGCCCTGGAATTGCAATTGGACCAGCTAGCTAATGAGCTAAAGGCAAGGCCTCAAGGGAAACTTCCTTTAGATACTGAACACCCTAGAAGGGAAGGTACGGAGCAGGTACAGGCAGTGACTCTAAGGAGTGGTAAGCCACTAGAAGAGAGAAAAGAGCCTAGTAAACCCCAGGATGTAGAGAAGAGTAGTGATAAAAATGTTGTTGTTGAGAAAGAGTTGGAGTCTGGTAAAGGTGCTGGAGGAAGCAATAATGTTGCTGGAGCATCTGGTTCTGTTCCAGATGTGGAACCACCTTATATGCCGCCCCCACTTTATGTACCACCTCTACCTTTTCCACAGAGACAAAGACCTAAGAATCAGGATGGTCAATTTAAGAAGTTTTTAGAGATTCTTAAGCAATTGCATATAAATATCCCTTTAGTAGAAGCTATAGAGCAAATGCCTAATTATGCTAAATTTCTCAAGGATATTTTAACTAAAAAGAAGAGGTTAGGTGAATTTGAAACTGTATCTCTTACTGAGGAATGTAGTGCTATTCTTAAGAATGGACTACCAACCAAGGCTAAGGATCCAGGATCATTCACTATTCCTGTTTCAATAGGTGGAAAAGAGTTAGGTAGAGCACTTTGTGATTTAGGCGCAAGCATTAACCTTATGCCTCTTTCGGTCTATCGGAAGCTAGGTATTGGTGAAGCTAGGCCTACCACAGTCACACTCCAACTAGCCGATAGGTCTATCACTTATCCAGAGGGTAAAATTGAGGATGTCTCAGTGAAAGTAGATAAATTCATATTTCCTGTTGATTTTATTATCTTAGATTATGAGGCGGATAAAGATGTCCCAATTATTCTTGGTCGTCCATTTTTTGCTACTGGTAGGGCATTGATAGATGTACAAAAAGGGGAATTAACAATGAGGGTTTATAATGAGGAAGTGAAATTTAATGTGTTTAAGGCCATGAAGTATCCAAACGAAGTGGAAGATTGCTCTTTCATTAGGATTCTGGAGAACACAATTGTTGAAACAACAATGAAGGATTTGGCAAACAAGCATTTGGAAAATCATGGAGAGGTTAGTGTAGAGGATTTAGAAGTCTGTTCTTTAGAAAGAAAAAATGAAAAAGAAGTGTCTAGGTGTGAGGATGTTTTTAAGTCTTTAGACTTGGATCAAAGGAAGGCTCCCCCTATTAAGCCATCCCTGATTGAGGCACCCACTTTAGATTTGAAGCCCTTGCCGGATCATCTAAAGTATGTGTATCTTGGGGAGGGTGAAACGTTGCCCATTATTGTTGCATCAGATTTAATGCCGGAGGATGAAGAGGCCTTAATAAAGTTGCTGCAGCAATATCGCAAAGCAATAGGTTGGACACTGGCTGATATTCAGGGAATTAGCCCTTCCTTCTGTATGCATAAAATCACTCTAGAGGAGGGATCCTTTAGGAGTATTGAGCAACAGAGGAGGCTTAACCCTACAATGAAAAAGGTTGTTAAAAAGGAGGTGATTAAATGGTTGGATGCTGGGATTATCTATCCAATTGCCGATAGCAATTGGGTAAGCCCTGTCCAATGCGTTCCTAAGAAAGGACGTGTCACAGTAGTAACTAATAAGGACAATGAATTGATCCCAACTAGGACAGTAACTGGCTGGAGGGTTTGCATGGATTACAAGAGGCTTAACAAAGCTACCCGTAAGGACCATTTCCCTCTACCATTTATTGACCAGATGTTGGATAGATTGGCTGGTCAGACCTACTACTGTTTCTTAGATGGTTATTCTGGGTATAACCAGATCACCATTGCTCCTGAGGATAAAAAAAACCACTTTCACCTGCCCTTATGGGACGTTTGCTTTTAGGTGAATGCCTTTTGACCTTTGCAATGCTCCAACAACATTTCAGAGGTGTATGTTAGCAATTTTTTTGGATATGATTGAGTCCACTGTAGAGGTATTTATGGACGATTTTTTAGTCTTTGGAGGGTCTTTTCAGAATTGTTTGGATAATTTAGGTAAGGTGTTAAAGAGATGTGAGGATACCCATCTTGTTTTCTTAATTGGGAGAAATGCCACTTCATGGTGAAGGAGGGCATTGTGTTAGGTCACAAGATCTCAAAGAAAGGTATAGAAGTTGATCGAGCAAAAATAGAGGTTATTGAAAGATTAAAACCGCTGAGTTCAGTGAAGAGGATTCGGAGTTTTTTAGGTCATGCTGGATTTTATAGAAGGTTCATAAAGGATTTTTCAAAAATTAGTAAACCTCTTTGTAACTTATTGTGTATTGATCATGTTTTTGACTTTAATGCAGATTGTACGAAGGTTTTTGAGACTTTAAAGACTGCTTTAATCTCAGCGCCTATTTTGTGTGCACCTAACTGGAGTTTACCATTTGAGGTAATGTGTGATGCGAGCGATGTTGCAGTAGGTGCCATGCTGGGGCAAAAGCAGGGCAGATTTATCCATCCTATATATTATGCAAGTAGGGTTCTGAATGAGGCACAAATCAACTATACAACTACTGAAAAGGAGTTGTTAGCGGTTGTGTTTGCTTTTGAGAAATTTCGGCTATATTTGGTTGGATCCAAAGTCACGGTTTTCACAGATCATGCAGCAATAAGGTATTTAATGTCTAATAAAGATGCAAAGCCTAGATTGATTCGTTGGTGTAGACACCGTATTTGGTCCGGCTTGATTTTTAGTAATAATGTTCGAAGTTTTTCAATATTTGGTAGTCAATTTGTTTTTGGTATACCAACAAGAGCATAGCTTAACCGACATAAAGTTTTATCAATGATTACGAGATCCTTGGTTTGAATCCCTCTCCCTATATATTATGTTTGAGTTTAGAGAGAGAAAGTGAGGAAATTGTAGAGAGAGTGTGTGAATTTGAAAGGGAAAAGTAGAGTTTTGAGAAAGATTTTAAAAAACCCAAGCTTCCACCGTGCCGCCACTACCGCCGCCACCGTGCCGCCGTCACCGCCGCTTGCCCATTGATTCCGACAAAGCTCCTAAGTGAGGGCTAAGTGGAAAAGAGGAGGGAAAGTAGAAGAGAAAAAAGAAAAAGAGAGGGAAGGAAGTTGGGGAAGGACAAAGGGAAGAAGAAAGAGGAAAGTGAATAAGGTGGGTCCCACATATTTATTTATTTATTGTTTATTCTTCTAATTTCTCTCTCCTGTTTATTTCTTTCATAAAAGGAAAATTTTCTTTTGCTCCTTCTTTTATATATTATATGAATTTGTTTCTAGTCTTATTTTGACTATGAAGGCATAGTTGAAGTTTCCATTTTTTTTTTTTTTCCTTCTTTCATGATTTAATTTGGAGTTCTTATTCAAGATGGTTCATTCTAAAAAAGGAATTCCAAGATAGTTCTAAACCGGAGTTTATAAAATCCTCAATTTAACTTAATTTGGTTTTCCTAATCCAATTGACCAATTACAAATTTCAATTTGGTTTCAAATTGATTGTCAAAATATCTGCAACTCTGTCTTTGGCGTTTTCATAATTTAAATCCTCTTTATTTTCTCTCTTTCATGTCAATTTAAATTGAATTCTAATTTGAGATTTCTAACTTTAGTTTTCTTGATTATCATTGCAAGCTAGGTCTCAATCTAGAATTTCCATTTTAAACTCCAATTTTATCCTGAAATTGGATCTTACTTGGTTCAAGGAAATTTAAATTTTGTCAAATCAATTTCGATTTCAACTAAATTGGAAATCAATCGACGTCTATGGATTTTAGTTAAATTGGAAAATGGATTTCAAATTTGTTTTACATTAAAGTTTCCAAACCAATTTCAATTTGATATTAATTTGGAATTTTAATGTGAATTTCAATTTCCTCTCAAATTGAATTTCAATCCGTAACGCCCAAATGATTTTCAAATGTGATTTTCATTTTGCTTCAAATTGGCTTTTAAATTGGGGCTTTCGAATGATTTTCAAAATAGTTTTACTTGTTTCGAATTGAATTCGATTTTAAAATTATTTTTTTTTCTTTCTCATCGAATGGTGACAAACCACTCATGATTATTAGTTCACATTTTATTCTTGAAATGTGAAATGGTAAATATGAGACAAAATAATTCATGTAGGGCCTATGACGGAGTTGAAATAATTTTCAAATTCTTGAGGTAAATTTTTTTCCTTAATTAGGAAATTTCTACATGATAATAAAGTCATGGGTTACCCCCACTCACAAGATTAAATCCTTACTTTATTTAAAGATAAGGTGAAATTAGTGAGACATTTAATTTTCAATTTTCATTTTTTTTATTTTTTATTTGTTTATTTTTGTTAAGACGTGGACCTTTGATTAATGAATTTGAGTAATAAATAAAATGTTTTCAAACGGGTGTTGTAGGGTGCTAACACCTTCCCTACACACAACTGACCCCCGAACCTAATTTTGGTTTCTAAGACCGGTTTTTCTTTAAAATGGGTGACCAATCACACCCCAAGATGATTGGTGGCGACTCCAAACCTTTAACCTCGAAAGAGACCCTTAGGAAAGGACGTCGGCCGCTCCGCGTCGCGATGACGTTGCGACAGCTTGGCGACTCCACTGGGGATTTTTCTTAAGAGGGTCAAAGCCGTTTTCATTTTTTTTATTATTCGATTCATTTTGTTATTTATTTATTTATTATGTGGTCCATCTTGTTTTCTGCATAGTTGTTGTTGAAGTGACTTGTGTGAACATATTTTGTGCTTTAATGAATGCATTGTTAATTCATATTATATTGTCATGCATATCACACACAACCACAGCTCTATACCCGGGCTTTACCTTTAGGATTAAGATCGAGAATGTAGTAGTGTCGACCTTCGAAGGGACATAATTGCTCTCGTGCAGACGCATGAAAAAACCTTACTCAAGTTAGTTCATTTGTTATTTTATAACATTTGGATTAATTTGGGGACCTTTTATCCATTAGAGTTAGAATTTCTCTACCCTCACTTCATACTCATGTCATCACTTTGTATTGTCATCATTAGTTTGAATAAAATGGTTAATCATGAAAAATAGGTTTCAAAGTCCACTCTTCTTAGTGTCACTTGTTTTTTTTGTTAATTCATTTCTTCTTTAAAAAAATTAAACTTTGTTTAAAAAAAAATGTTTTTTTTTTGTAAAGAATATAAGTTTTGTCAAGGAAAAATTCTTTTAAAAAAAAAAAGTTTAAACTTTGTTTAAAAAAAATGTTTTCTTTTAAAGAATTTAAGTTTTGTCAAGGAAAAATTCTTTAAAAAGAAGTTTAGACTTTGTAAAAAAAGTTTTCTTTTAAAGGATTTAAGTTTTGTCAAGGAATTTTTTTTTTTAAAAAAAAGTTTAGACTTTGTAAAAAAAGTTTTCTTTTAAAGAATTTAAGTTTTGTCAGGCAAAAATTCTTTTTTTAAAAAAAAGCTTAAACTTTGTTTAAAAAAATGTTTTCTTTTAAAGAATTTAAGTTTTGTCAAGGAAAAATTCTTTAAAAAAAAGTTTAGACTTTGTAAAAAAAGTTTTCTTTTAAAGGATTTAAGTTTTGTCAAGCAAAAATTCTTTTTTTTTTTTAAAAAAAGCTTAAACTTTGTTTAAAAAAAATGTTTTCTTTTAAAGAATTTAAGTTTTGTCAAGGAAAAATTCTTTAAAAAAAAGTTTAGACTTTGTAAAAAAAGATTTCTTTTAAAGGATTTAAGTTTTGTCAAGAAAAAATTCTTTTAAAGAAAAAGCTTAGACTTTGTTTTAAAAAAATGTTTTTTTTTCAAGAATTTAAGTTTTGTCAAGAAAAAAATTATTTAAAAAAAAAGTTTAACTTTGTTTAAAAAAAAATGTTTTCTTTTCAAGGATTTAAGTTTTGTCAAGAATAAAAATTCTTTGAAAAAGCTTAGACTTTGTTTTTTAAAAAAGGTTTTATTTTCAAGGATTTAAGTTTTTGTCAAGAATAAAAATTCTTTGAAAACTAAAGTTTAGACTTTGTAAAAAAAGTTTTCTTTAAAAGGGTTTAAATTTTTGTCAAGAATAAAAATTCTTTGAAAACTAAAATTTAGACTTTGTTTGAAAAAGCTTTCTTCTAAAGAGTTTAAGTTCGGTCAAGACAAAAAAAATCTTTGAAAAGTAAAAGTTCAATTTTTGTTTAGAGGAAAATTTTCTTTTAAGTGAAGAGTTTAAGTTTTTATTTATTTATTTATTTATTTTAAAAAAAATCCGTTTTTTTTTTGCTTAATTTTTGTTTTGAAAGAGGGTTTTCTAATAAAGAGTTAAATTTTGTCAAGACAAAGAGGTTATTTAAAAAAAAGATTAAAGAGTTCAATTTTTGTTTTAAAAAAAAAGGGTTTTAAGAAATTTAAGTCTTGCCAAAACAAGAAACTTTCTTTAGAAAGGGAAAACTTGTTTTTTTTTTTTTTTTTTAAGAAGAGTCTTTCTATTTTGTTTAAGTGGAAAAGTTATCCCTACATTCTTTTCATTATTTCCCATTTTATCGTCTTTTCAATATTTGTTTTTCCTAAAAAGGAATATATCCCAAGGAGCGTTTTTTTTCCTTTCCTTTTTGATTGTTTTTTTTTCTTTTCTTATTCCATTTGAAGTCGAATTTAATGTTCAGTTTAGTCATGCTTCATGTTTTGGAATTAGTAGTGTCGACCTTCGAGGGGATTACAAATACTCCCGTGTAGGCGCAAGAAAGGTCCTTCTCCATTTTTCATAACATTAAAGTAGTTTTCTCATTTTTAAATTCATTTCTCCGTGGCATTTGCAGAATTTAGCACGGCACCTGGAATCTAACAAGGAGTACAATTGCAGAATTTGGCACGGCACCATGGAACTCAAGTTTTCCAAGGAAAGAAGCATGGGTGTCCTTCTTTTCGAATTCCAAGTTAGAACATGTGATTTGGAAGGCACATTGGATGCCCCTAAAAGCCTTAATCTATAGATGCGGGAGCTTCCACACAGTCCCTCTAGTAGGCCCTTGGGGTTGCGTCCATTATGCTCCGTTGTTGGCCTTGCAGCAAAGTTGGTTTAACCAGTTCATACCAGCAACTCATGGTCTGCATAAATTAGAATTTTCCTACAGTTGTGAGGATTCTAACGAAAAGAAGCGACAAGTGCTGACTTCCTGGAGAACCGTTAGAAGGATAAATGGCAATAGTCATTCTGAGGGAGTTACTCCAGAATATTTGCAATGGCGTATTAAGAGGAGCAAGATCCCAATTACGACTCGTGACAATGTGGGAGAATCATCTAATAGAGCAGTAGTTAAGCCTAACCAGCTAGCGACAGAGCGGAAAGAGTTAGTTGGAAGAAATCAAACATTGAAACTAGAAAATGAAAAATTACAGCAAGAGGTCAAACGTTTGATGGACCAGGTAACTCAAACTAGTGGCAAACTCGAAGAAGTAGAGAGAGTTTCAAAAAACTGAGCCAAGCGAGAAAGAGATTATGATATATTGGACGAGGAGAATAGAAGGTTGATTAAGGAGAATCATGCTCTGAGGAATGAAAATACTGCATTACGAAGGGCAACTCGTTCACAAGAGGACATGATCAAAGACCTTTCAAGAGGCAAAGAGACTCTCTTAGAGTTAGTTGCGGAATTAAACGAAACCATCAACAAGCAGAAAACACAACTTATCGAGTTTGAAGAAGCCAATACTACTCTAAGGCAAACGCTGGACAATCTACGCGTGAATATGCAGGCTCAATCAGAAGAGTCTGAAGCTTTTAAAAGTTATTCAAGCTCGTTGGAACGTCAGCTCCAAGCATTTCAAAGGGCAAGCGAACAGTTGTCACTAGAGAGAGGACAACTAGAGGAAAAATACTCCTCATTAAGGGGAGATTATGCCATTATGAGAGAGGACATGCAAATAATTCTTGGGAAAGTAAATCAAACCATGAACACTATCAAGATCATGGCTAGGAGAGCTCGAGGATTTGCAGAATGGGCAAGGGATCTGCGAGAGAATACATCACCTATGGCCTCTAATGCGGAGGAGTTGTTTGAGTTTTTAGGGATGATTCGTAGAGACCTTGGGTACTTTGGTCACTTTCATTAATGTTCCTTGTCTCCTTGTTTTCCAATTCCCCAATTGTTTATTTTGTAGATATATTCATTTTTTCCCCAATAATAAAATTTCATTCATTCATGCATCTCATACTGTTCTTTCTTCTATTTCTTTTTTTTTTACTTATTCTAAGACTTTTCTTTTAAAAATAAAAACAGAACAATAAAATAGCTCGTTCAACAAGAGTCTATCACGCTTACAACACTAGGCGTAGAACAAGGATTATGGAAGAAAAGGGTGAACAAGAGAAGATTAAGCGGGACATCGAGGAAATCAGGGAAAAGGTTGATGCAATCATTGCCGCTTTAGAAAAGGGCAAAATGGTTGCAGATACGGCTGCACCAGACACTCCGATTGGAAACCCTCAAGCTGGCCTACCATTTCCACCCAATTTCGCTTCACATGTTCGTACGACAGCAGAAGCGTCCATGCCACAACATACTACCTATAACCCCTTATATGACATACCTGTTGGGCAATACCCTTTTCCACCATTTAAAGAAGGCCAAATCCCCCAAATCCCCATGGCTAGCCAAGCTGGTGCTTCCTATTTCAAGCCAGAATTTTCAAAAATACCTTTTGCGGTCCTTAACTTGGATGACCCAGAAGTAAAGAAGGAGTTAGCCACGCCCTCTAATGAAAAACTTGAAGTCTTAGAGGAAAGATTGAGGGCGGTCGAGGGCACTAGTGTTTTTGGGAACATGGATGCCACTCAATTATGCTTAGTTCTAGACGTTGTGATCCCACCGAAATTCAAACTGCCAGAATTTGAAAAATATGACGAGACAACATGCCCTAAAAGTCACATTGTTATGTACTGTAGGAAGATGGCAGCACACGTTCATAATGATAAGCTGCTTATACATTGCTTTCAGGACAGCTTGAAAGGTCCATCCGCCCGTTGGTATATGCAGTTGGATAGTTCACATGTTGTCACATGGAAGAACTTGGCTGATTCCTTCCTCAAACAGTACAAGCACAATATTGATTTGGCTCCCGACCGACTGGACTTACAGAGGATGGAAAAGAAGAGTACTGAAGACTTTAAAGATTATGCTCAAAGGTGGCGGGATACGACAGCTCAAGTCCAATCCCCTTTAACGGATAAGGAGCTTTCTGCCATGTTCATCAATACCCTAAGGTCCCCATTCTATGAACATATGGTTGGAAGTGCGTCAACCAATTTTTCCGATATCATGACAATTGGGGAAAGAATTGAGTACGGGATCAAACATGGTAGAATAGCCAAAACTGCTGAATCCTTAAGCATGAAGAAGGGCAATACTTCAAAAAAGGAGGGAGAAGTACAGATGATAGGGAAAGTGGATAAGTCCCATCGACAAATCCACCAACCAATGGCACAATATCCTTCGAATTATTTACCTACATACGGATACTATCCGCACCAGGTGAATAATACATCAGCGCAGTACTCCCCATTTTATGGCCAAAATACCAGACCCCAAATGAATCAGAACTTTCAGTCTCGAAGGCAACAACAACCAGTCACTCCAGGTCAGCAAAATAATCGAGCATCTTATAAGCAACCAAATTTGATCCGATTCCGATGACATATACTGAGCTCTTGCCTCAGTTAATTCAGAACCATCAGTTGGCACCCAAGCCTGTTGCTCCACTGCAACCCCCTTATCCAAGATGGTATGATCCTAATGCAAGGTGTGATTACCATGCAGGTGCTGTTGGGCATTCTACAGAAAATTGCACTGCTTTGAAGTATAGGGTGCAAGAGCTCATTAAGATTGAATGGTTGAACTTTAAAAAAGAGGAGGGACCCAATGTTGATAATAATCCTTTACCAAATCACCAGGTGAATGCAATAGATCAATGTCAGGATATTATCAAGAAGACAGATGTTACAGAGATCATGACTCCCAAGGAGAAGCTTTTTGAGATTCTCCTCGTTAACGGATATGTATCGATCGAGTATGCACATCAGGACCTTGTTCATGAGGAGTATGATGATAATCTGACTTGCCTATTTCATGCTGGGGCAAAGGGGCATTCTTTGGAACAATGTCGTCATTTTCATAAGAGGGTCCAAGAACTGGTGGACTCAAAATTTCTTGTGGTTACCCAAGCCCATCACCAGGATGATGAAATAGACGTTGTGGAAGAATTGCTGCCTAAAGAAAATTTGAATCCATCTTTCAAACTGAAGCCACTCACGATCTATTACCGTGAGAAGACTACTACTCATGATCCAAAGTCGATCACCATTCAGGTGCCAACTCCTTTCAAGTACAAGAGTTCCAAGGCAATACCATGGAGTTATGAGTACAAAGTAACTATTAATTCAGAAACGCCACCACTTCCAGTTGACAACATTTCCGGAACGGGAGGCGTAACACGGAGTGGGAAATGCTACACTCCAGATCAGTTATTGAAGTGCTCAAAGAATACAATAGAAGAAAAGAATGAGAAAGTTGAAAGTAATACAAATAGCAATGTCAAGCCTAGAGAAACAACAATGATGAAGAAACCAAGGGGCAAACAAACTGTGTCCGAAGAAGAAACTCAAGAATTTCTAAAGTTGGTTAAGCAAAGTGAATACAAAGTAGTGGAATAGCTAGCTCAGACGCCTGCTAAGATTTCCATATTATCTTTGTTGTTATCCTCTGATTCACATCGAGACACGATATTGGAAGCTTTGAATCAAGCATATGTTTCCAAGGACATCACTTCAGATGGTTTAGATAATATCGTGGGGAACATAACTGCTCACAACACCATAACTTTCACTGATGATGAGATACCGCCCGAAGGCATAGGACACACGAAGCCACTTCATATTTCAGTCAAGTGCAAGAACTTTTTAGTGGCAAAAGTCCTGGTGGATAATGGGTCTTCTTTGAACATAATGCCAAAATCAACGCTGGAAAGATTGCCAGTGGATATGTCCCATATGAGGCCAAGTACCGTAGTAGTAAGGGCCTTCGATGGGGCGCGCAGTCAAGTGGTTGGTGACATTGAGATTCCAATACAAATCGGCCCATGCACATTTAACATAACCTTCCAAGTTATGGATATCCCCTCTGCATACAGTTTCTTATTAGGGCGGCCTTGGATACATTCTGCAGGAGCTGTCCCATCATCGCTGCACCAGAAACTCAAATTTTCAATTGGAAGGAGCCTAGTAATTGTATCTGGTCAAGAGGATATCTTGGTTTCTAGGCCAACTTCAATGCCATATATTGATGCAACAGAGGAAGCTTTTGAGTCATCATTTCAAACATTTGAGGTGGCAAGTGCCACGACGCTATATGGGGAAGGCAAGAAATCTAAATCTCGATCTTCAGTCATGACGTTCAAAGAAAGCAACAGTCGTTTAGATGACGTTTTAAGCCTATCGAAAAATACAAAAAGATTTGGGCTTGGGTATAAGCCAGATAAAGCAGATATGATCAGGGTACAGAAGCAAGAAAAAGATAGGCGTTTGGCCAGATTTGAAAGTCGCAAACCAGAATATGGAGAAAAAGTCATTCCTCATCTCTACCACTCGTTTGAAAGTGCTGGTATAATTCGTCTAGGAGATTTTGCAGTTGCAGTAGTGACTAAAGAGGAAGAAATGGGTCCATGGATCTACCCGTGCCCAGAAAACTTCGAGCTCAACAATTGGAGTACTATTGAATTACCGTCATTTGCTGTTAAGATGTCAAAGTAATTGACCACTTTTTATTGTTTTTTTCACAATTTCAATTTTCAATTTCAAGTTAGGTTAGTCATTTTACTCATTTCATTTTCCAGACTTCCTTCTATGTGTTCAAGTAAATTTCATCATTCAATGAAGATTTTAGTTCATTTCCTTTTGCTATTGCATATTACACTCTCCATGGCAAAATATTTACTCTTCTTTTCTTCTCTTTCCTCTCTATGTCAAATTATCAACATCTTAAGCAGTAATACTGAGACTGAATGTGCAAATGATTCTCAATACGAACTTGATATTCCTATACACAATGTTGAGTTTGACGAGGAAGAAGAAGATTTTGAACCTAGTGCTGAGTTGTTAGAAATGATAGAGGAAGGGGAAAAAGCGTTGGGTCCCCATGAAGAGTTAACAGAGATAATTAACCTGGGATCACAAGCAGAAGTCAAGGAAGTTCAAATTGGCACTAATGTATCTACAGAAACTCGCAAAAAGCTTATTGATTTGCTCACAGAATATGTTGATATTTTTGCTTGGTCCTATCAAGACATGCCTGGGCTAGACATGAATATTGTAATGCATCATTTACCACTCAAACCTGAGTGCAAACCAGTAAGGCAAAAGCTGCGAAAGATGAAGCCGGACATGTTAATTAAGATAAAGGATGAAGTCAGGAAACAAATTGATGCTGGATTTTTTACTGTGTCCAATTACCCTGAATGGGTTGCAAACATTGTTCCTGTGCCAAAGAAGAATGGGCAAGTTAGGATGTGTGTGGATTATAGGGATTTAAACAAAGCAAGCCCTAAAGATAACTTTCCACTCCCTCACATTGATGTGTTGGTAGATAATACTGCTGGTTTCTCTACCTTTTCTTTTATGGATGGTTTTTCAGGCTACAATCAAATAAAAATGGCACTTGAAGATCAGGAAAAAACTACATTTATTACATTGTGGGGAACATTCTGCTACAAAGTTATGCCATTTGGTTTGAAAAATGCTGGGGCCACCTATCAGCGAGCCATGGTTACTTTATTCCATGATTTGATGCACAGGGAGATTGAAGTGTATGTAGATGATATGATTGCCAAGTCGAAAAAGGAGGAAGAACATACAACCGTTCTCCGTAAGTTGTTCGATCGATTGAGAAAGTTTCAACTCAAGCTCAATCCGAGCAAATGTATATTCGGGGCAACCTCTGGTAAATTGTTAGGATTTGTGGTTAGCCAAGAAGGTATCAAGGTCGACCCTGACAAAGTCAAAGCAATTCTGGAAATGCTGCCTCCGCAAACACAGAAAGAAGTTAGAGGATTTTTGGGTCGGGTAAATTATATTGCCAGGTTCACAGCGCAATTGACCACAACATGTGAGCCTATTTTCAAGTTGCTTCGCAAAAACAATGATGGCATTTGGAATGAAGATTGTCAAACAACATTTGATAAAATTAAGCAGTAATTACGAAATTCACCGATCCTCGTACCAGCAGTGCCTGGACGTCCGCTCATTTTGTATCTCACCGTAACAGAAAGTGCAATGGGATGTGTACTGAGGTAGCATGATGACTCTGGTAGAAAAGAGCGAGCTATATACTATTTGAGCAAAAAGTTCACTAGTTGTGAAACCAGATACTCCTCGATGGAAAAAACTTGTTGTGCTCTAGCTTGGGCTGCACGTCGCTTAAGGTAATACATGTTGTATTACACAACATGGCTTATTTCAAAAATGGATCCCGTGAAATACATCTTCGAGAAGCCATCTTTATCGGGACGAATTGCAAGGTGACAAGTTCTTTTATTCGAGTATGACATCACATATGTGACTCGAAAGTCAGTAAAGGGGAGTGCTCTAGCTGATTATCTGGCACAGCAACCTATAGAGGATTATGAGCTGATGAAGTTCGACTTCCCTGATGAGCATATCCTCACTATAGCAACAGAGAAAGAAATATCAAATCCAGATATGTGGACCATGTTCTTTGATGGGGCTTCGAATGAACTGGGTCACGGAATAGGCGCAATATTAATATCGCCTCGAGGAGAATTATTCCCTCTCACTGCTAAACTGTGTTTTGATTGTACGCACAACATGGCTGAATACGAAGCTTGTTCAATGGGCAGTCAAGCTGCTCTAGATATGAAGGTTGAAAGGCTCCAGGTCATGGGGGACTCTTTGCCAGTGATTCATCAGCTAAGAGGAGAATGGGAAACCAGAGATGCTAAATTGTTGCCTTACAAGCAACTTATAACAAGATTATCTCAACAGTTTGATCAAATTACTTTTGATTATTCCCCAAGAGAGAATAATCGGATAGCAGATGCATTGGCTACTCTAGCAGTCATGTTCAATGTGGATTTCGATGAAGGGGTCCAGCCAATTAAAATCGAAAAGCGAGATGTTCCCGCCTCCTGATGAATATTGAGAATGAGTCAGATGACAAGCCGTGGTTTCAAGACATCAAACAGTATCTGAAATGCGGAACCTATCCTCCTAATGCATCAGAAAATGACAAGCGAACTCTGAGAAGATTGGCAGTGAAATTTTTCTTGAATGGAGAGATACTTTACAAAAGAAACTATGACATGGTACTGTTAAGATGTGTGGACGCCACAGAGGCTAATCAGATTATGAAAGAAATCCATGAGGGAATTTGTGGTACCCATGCAAATGGGCATATGATGGCTAGACAAGTTTTGAGAGCTGGTTATTATTGGCTAACTATGGAAACAGACTGCATCAAGTATGCAAGAGAATGTCATAAATGTCAAATTTATGCAGACAAGACTCATGCTCCTTCATCCGAGTTACACATTTTAACTGCTCCTTGGCCTTTCTCTATGTGGGGAATGGATGTGATTGGACCCATCGATCCTAAAGCTTCAAATGGACATCGGTTTATCTTGGTGGCCATAGATTACTTTACCAAATGGGTAGAGGCAGCCTCTTACCGTGATGTGACAAATGGGGTCATTATCAAATTCATCAAGAAGGAGATCATTTGTCGATACGGCCTCCCTGAGACCATCATATCAGATAACGCTAGAAACTTGAACAATAAGATGATGAGTGAGATATGCGAGCAATTCAAGATTAAACATCTCAATTCCACCCCCTACAGACCGAAAATGAATGGTGCTGTTGAGGCTGCAAACAAAAACATAAAAAGAATTGTTGAAAAGATGACTGTAACGTACAAATATTGGCATGAAATGCTTCCCTTCGCTCTACACGGCTATCGCACGTCAGTTCATACATCAACTGGAGCAATGCCTTTTTCCTTAGTATATGGTATGAAGGTTGTGCTCCCAATTGAAGTAGAAATTCCATCACTAAGAGTTCTTATGGAAGCTAAATTGGAAGAGGCTGAATGGGTCAAGAATCGCTATGAACAGCTCAATTTCGTTGAAGAGAAGAGATTAACAGCATTGAGTAGAGGTCAAATCTACCAAAGAAGGATGATGAGAGCATATGATAAGAAAGTTCTCCCAAGAAGATTCAGAGAGGGAGATCTGGTGCTGAAAAGGATCCTTCCATTTCAAAAGGATCATCGAGGAAAATGGACTCCAAATTATGAAGGACCATTTGTGGTGAAAAAGGCTTTCTCTGGAGGGGCATTAATCTTAACCAATATGGATGGCTGTGAATTATCAAGCCCAGTCAATTCAGACTATGTTCGGAAGTATTATGCATAGATTGTCTAACTATCTTTCTTAAGAAGGCTAGACAAAGTTGCAGAGTATTCAATAAGTGTTTTGGAAAGTTTCATTTCAGTCTCAGTATTTTGTTTAAAAAAGTTGTTTATCCTTCACCATCTCCACCCTCTCAATTTGGAGATATTTCTTTCTTCATTGTGTACTTTGGGTGATTAATAAAGGATTTGTTTCCTCCATTTTGACCAGTATAGTTGTTATTTTTACGCCAATCACAAATGCAAATTATGCATGTTACATCTCAAGTTCGGGTATTTTATTGTCCAGCCTCTTCGCTCTTTATCAAAAAAGAAAAAGAAAAGAAAAGAAAAGAAAAAAGAAAAGAAAAAGAAAGAAAATAGATGCTTTCACTATAATCATTGAGGAAAATTGGTCAATTCTTGACTATTTTACCCTTCTCATGGAAAGTATGTTCGTCATTATCAACTATACTTTCAATCAACTGCAACCTTTATTTTGACCGTCGTTCATGTGCAAAGTTTCATACTACCATTCCTCCCTAGACAAGGTTCCGATTATCACACTGGGGCAAAACACCCCCTCGTGGAGTAAGAATTCGAAATCACTTACTATAAAACCTTGAGCGTATCCCACCACATGTGATTTTTGTGGTAAACCAACTTGAATTACCGATTCATCATTGTTTTGCTAAACTCATCATGTATAGCTGCAGTGAATCTCCATATTTGTTTACCCCACCTGAGAGCCTTTTGCTAAGCCTGTCAAATCTAACCATGTGGCAAAAATTCAAAACTACCCACCCCATGTTACCAAGAGAGTTTCGATGGTAATTAAATAGAGATGGACTCTTATGATTTACTGCTGCATAATTAAGACTTGTAGTTCTCTGAGTATTCCTATATTTAAACTTTTTTTTTTCAATCTACACTTTTCCTATACCATTTCTATCTTTTGTCTTCTCTCATTTTATTGGAAGGTGACTCCAAGACTAAGGACGATAATCTTGGGAACTTGGACTTAGTAACTTGACAAATTGTCTCGAAGTCTCAAATTCTTTCGATGAGTTTTGCTTGAGAGATAACCATATCATGGTACCGAGGAACATTGACAAAGAAACAACATGAAGTGATTATTGAAGTTGGAAAAGGATGACTTACACATGATTGATCTTCTATATGTGATTGCACCATATTCTGCTAGTCATGGAAAAAATATATTTGGCCTAAAAAAAAAAAAGAAAGTTATGAAAAAGAAAAGAAAAAGAAAAGAGGAAGTGAAAAAAGGAAATGAAAAAATGAAAAAAGAAAAAGAAATGTACAAGGCCTAGATAATTCTTGAAATGCATGATTGGGGCAATCAATGTAGGTCAAGAGGTCACACCTCGAAACGATTTGAAGTCCGCCGCCGCTGCCGCTTGCCCATTGATTCCGACAAAGCTCCTAAGTGAGGGCTAAGTGGAAAAGAGGAGGGAAAGTGGAAGAGAAAAAAGAAAAAGAGAGGGAAGGAAGTTGGGGAAGGAAAAAGGGAAGAAGAAAGAGGAAAGTGAATAAGGTGGGTCCCACATATTTATTTATTTATTGTTTATTCTTCTAATTTCTCTCTCCTGTTTATTTCTTTCATAAAAGGAAAATTTTCTTTTGCTCCTTTTACATATTATATGAATTTGTTTCTAGTCTTATTTTGACTATGAAGGCATAGTTGAAGTTTCCAAATTTTTTTTCCTTCTTTCATGATTTAATTTGGAGTTCTTATTCAAGATGGTTCATTCTAAAAAAGGAATTCCAAGATAGTTCTAAACCGGAGTTTATAAAATCCTCAATTTAACTTAATTTGGTTTTCCTAATCCAATTGACCAATTACAAATTTCAATTTGGTTTCAAATTGATTGTCAAAATATCTGCAACTCTGTCTTTGGCGTTTTCATAATTTAAATCCTCTTTATTTTCTCTCTTTCATGTCAATTTAAATTGAATTCTAATTTGAGATTTCTAACTTTAGTTTTCTTGATTACCATTGCAAGCAAGGTCTCAATCTAGAATTTCCATTTTAAACTCCAATTTTATCCTGAAATTGGCCCTTACTTGGTTCAAGGAAATTTAAATTTTGTCAAATCAATTTCAATTTCAACTAAATTGGAAATCAATCAACGTCTATGGATTTTAGTTAAATTGGAAAATGGATTTCAAATTTGTTTTACATTAAAGTTTCCAAACCAATTTCAATTTGATATTAATTTGGAATTTTAATGTGAATTTCAATTTCCTCTCAAATTGAATTTCAATCCGTAACGCCCAAATGATTTTCAAATGTGATTTTCATTTTGCTTCAAATTGGCTTTTAAATTGGGGCTTTCGAATGATTTTCAAAATAGTTTTACTTGTTTCGAATTGAATTCGATTTTAAAATTATTTTTTTTTCTTTCTCATCGAATGGTGACAAACCACTCATGATTATTAGTTCACATTTTATTCTTGAAATGTGAAATGGTAAATATGAGACAAAATAATTCATGTAGGGCCTATGACGGAGTTGAAATAATTTTCAAATTCTTGAGGTAAATTTTTTTTCCTTAATTAGGAAATTTCTACATGATAATAAAGTCATGGGTTACCCCCACTCACAAGATTAAATCCTTACTTTATTTAAAGATAAGGTGAAATTAGTGAGGCATTTAATTTTCAATTTTCATTTTTTTTTTATTTTTTATTTGTTTATTTTTGTTAAGACGTGGACCTTTGATTAATGAATTTGAGTAATAAATAAAATGTTTTCAAACGGGTGTTGTAGGGTGCTAACACCTTCCCTACACACAACTGACCCTCGAACCTAATTTTTGTTTCTAAGACTGTTTTTTCTTTAAAATAAGTGACCAATCACACCCCAAGATGATTGGTGGCGACTCCAAACCTTTAACCTCGAAAGAGACTCTTAGGAAAGGACGTCGGCCGCTCCGCGTCGCGATGACATTGCGACAGTTGGGTTTTATTATTGCAGGAATTCGACTTGGAGATAAAGGACAAGAAGGGATCAGAGAATGTCATTGCAGATCATTTATCTCGTCTTGATCCAACATCTTCTTTGCTGAACCAATCTGCCATTTCAGATTCTTTTCCAGATGAGCAGCTCTTTGCTGTGGAGGTAAAGGTAGTCAAGGATATTCCTTGGTATGCTGATATAGCCAACTTTTTGGTAAAGGGAGTCACTCTTATTGATATGGATTGGAGGCAGATGAAAAAGTTTAAGCATGATGCGAAATTTTTCTATTGGGATGAGCCATTTATGTATAAGCAATGCTCTGATGGTATTATTTGTAGGTGTGTTTCAGGTGATGAAGCAAAGGAAATCCTGAAGCAATGTCACTTTTCGCCGTATGGAGGCCATTTCAGCGGTCAGAGGACAGCTATGAGAATTTTGCAATGTGGATTCTTCTGGCCTTCCTTATTTAAGGATGCCCATTGGTTCTACAAGCAATGTGATGCTTGCCAAAGGAGAGGAAATTTAGGACCTAGAGATGAAATGCCTCTTACTTACATTTTAGAATTGGAATTATTTGATGTATGGGGTAATGATTGTATGGGGCCATTTCCCTCTTCTCATGGTAATGTTTTTATCTTATTGGCAATTGATTACGTGTCCAAGTGGGTGGAGACCATTGCATGCCATCAGAACGATGCTAAAACGGTATCAAGGTTTCTTCAATCGCACATTTTTGCGCGGTTTGGGACACCTAGAGCTCTAGTGAGTGATGAGGGTACACATTTTGTTAATAATGTCTTAACTAAGCTTTTAGCTAAGTATGGAATCAAGCATAGGATAGCTACCCCTTATCACCCACAAGCAAATGGTCAAGTTGAAATTAGTAATAGGGAAATCAAATCAATTTTAGAGAAAGTATAGTCCATCCATCTAGGAAAGATTGGTCTTTTCGGTTAGTTGAGGCTCTTTGGGCTTATAGGACAGCCTATAAGACTCCTCTAGGTATGTGATAGCGAGCAGAAATGTCGCTATTTTAGTCCCAATTTATTAGGCTTTTCTGTGCTTTAATCGTGTTTTTAATGAAAATATTTAATGAATTCCGTTATTTGGTCCTTAGGAGCAAAGTTGGTGATTTTGGGAGAAAAAGTGCAAAAAATGAAGCAAATGAAGCCCAAATCCAAGCATGGATCAAAAGGGGATCCAATGAAACCAATCATGATGAAAATGCCCAAAAGAAGTGAAGAGAAGACCCAAAAATCAGCCCAAAACCAAAGCTGGAAATTCTGAAAATTGGGGCAGTGTCGAGACGCTATGCAAGGCAGCGTCGCGACGCTACCCATTTCTTGGGCAACAAGACGCGTGCGTTGCAGCGTCGCGGCACTGTGCAATGTAGCGTCGCGACGCTACCCCCATTCCGGGCCTATAAAAAGGCACCCTTGGGTGCCTCATTTACCATCAACCAATTCATTCTTCAATCCATTCTTTCCTTCCTTTGGCTCCTTTGGAGCCTCTCTCAAGGCTTTCTAGCCTTTTTGAGAGAATTCTTTAGTGGGAAATATTTTGGGGAATTTTGGGAGCATCTTAGGAAGCTCAAAGGAGTGTTCGGCGGAGCTCTGAGCGCCAAGCGAAGGGGTTTTTCGACGGTCAATTCCTTTCCTTTTATGCTCTTAAATTATGCTTTCTATTGTAAATGTTGTGGATATTTTAGCTACGTATAGCTAAACCCCAATTTGGGGTCTTGGAATGAAATTATAGTTGAAACGTTGTTATAATTACCTGTCTCTTGCCCTTTTTCCTAATTATTTGTATGGATGTGCTTAATGCTTTATTCAATCTGGCCAATTGTGTAATGATTCGATTCTTAATGGAAACTCGACGGAGAGAAGTTAGGATAGATCATAATCCATGCAACTAGTTTAATTGCCCGTCGTGACACCGGGATTAGTTGATTAAACTTAGATTCCTAAAATGAATCAGAGCGTAATAATTAATGATTTTTAATGGCGCTAAGGACACTTAGGTTGTTAAAATGAATTAATTACAATTAGGGGAAACCGACAGGAGAACCTATGTGATTAACGGAGATTCTAGGAGTATAATTAGTTGGGCAATGAGATAGGATAATTATAACAATTGTTTAGCTCATAATTGATTTTCAAGACCCCTCTTCCCATTAAAAGAAATCTCTTTCTCCATATTTTTTTTTATTTGATTGATCAAATTATTTTCCTGCTTTAAATCTTAAATTTTTCTTATTTGCATGAGCTGCTCCCTAAATATTATTTTGCCTAAGTACTTTTAGTGCTCAAGAGATTCTATTTTTGCTTAATTTTCGCTTCGCTTCCCTGTGGATTCGATACTCGGTATTACTACCGTTTTATATTACTTGTGCGACCCGTGCACTTTGCGGTAATCAAGTTTTTGGCGCCGTTGCCGGGGAAGCTTGATTTTTAAGCAAATTAATTTTTCTTGACATCGAAAAGAAAGGGATAAATAGTAATTTAGGTGTAAATATTTTTCTTTTATTATTTTGTGAATATCATTTGTTTTTGTTTTATTTTGTTTGGTTCTCTTGATTGATTGGGAGTATTGTATGCGAAGGAACAAGGTGGTTAATTTGTTTCCGTTAGATCTTGAAATTGACAGGACTCTTAGATCCATTCGAAGAGAGAAAAGATTAGCAGAAGCAATGGCCCACCAAGAGGAAGCTCCCAAGGCAATTAGAGATTTCTTACAGCCAGTTCTCCCCACCGAGAATTCTGGGATTGTCTACGCCCCAATCCAAGCTACAAATTTTGAGTTAAAGACGGGATTGATTCAGATGGCGCGCGATAACTCGTTTAAGGGACACCCTTCTGAGGACCCACACTCACATCTGCGATCATTCCTGGAAATTTGTGGGACGGTGAAGATGAACGGAGTTCCGGCCGACGCTATCAGATTGAGGTTATTTCCATTCTCTCTACAGGATAAAGCAAAGGATTGGCTCGAATCAGTCGAGACGGGCAGCATAAGTACATGGGATGAGCTTGCCCAGGCTTTTCTGACAAAATTTTTCCCGCCTGCCAAGACTACCAAGCTCCGGACTGAAATCGGAACATTTAGGCAGCTTGACGAGGAGCAGTTGTACGAGGCGTGGGAAAGATACAAAGAAATGCTTAGGCGGTGCCCCCAACACGGATATCCTGATTGGCTTCAAGTACAGTTATTTTATAATGGATTGAATCCCTCCACTAAGACAGTCCTAGACACATCAGCAGGAGGAAGTTTTCTTTCAAAAACAGTGACAGAAGCCAAAGATCTGCTTGAGGAAATGGCGGCAACCAGTTATCAATGGCCAACCGAGAGGGGAGCAATTTCAAAGAAGGCTGGATTATATGAATTGGATGAGTCAAGTTCACTGAAGGCACAGCTGGCATCTCTGACCAATGCGCTAAACAAGTTGACTTCGTTTGAGGTGGTCAAGTCCATTTCCACCTTAGCTGAAGGTCATTCAAAGAAGGAAGGTCAAGATGTGGAAGAAGTCAAGTACGTAGGAAATAGACCATTTACGCAAGGAATACCGAACTTCTACCACCCCAGTCTACGCAATCACGAGAACTTCTCATACTCAAATACAAAGAATGTCTTGCAGCCACCGCCAGGTTTTGCATCATCTAGTGTGCCTGAAAAGAAGAATAACCTGGAGGAGTTGGTGGCTATGTTTGTAAAGGAACAGAAAGTTTTGAACGTCAATCTCCAGACAGCAGTCAATAACCACGACACAGCTCTGAAAAACATGGAAGTTCAAATAGGACAGATCGCTTCAGCAGTGAATGCACTTCAAAAGGGAAAATTTCCAAGCGACACTGAGCCTAACCCAAGAGAGCAGTGCAAGATGGTGACACTGAGAAGTGGTAGACAGCTGGAGAACAGTTCAGAAAAGAAGAAGGAAGAAGAAAAGAGAAGGGATGAAGATGAAAGGGCTGAGGCACAAAAAGCCTCCTCTGAAAGGTCCCAACATCCTCCTGACTCTATTGACTTAAATTGTGATTTTTCTAACAATTTTGCAGGTAGAAAAGAAGATAAAAAGCAGGATGGCAGGCACAACAAGAAACTGTACGAGGAAGAAGTGGTCCCATGCAACCACCATGACAAAGGCTCGCACATCAGCCCGCCCAGGCGAAGGGGCGAATGTCCAACCTTTGACTACAGGGAGTTACCTTTTCCTCAGCGCTTTAAGAATGTTAAATTAGATGAGCAGTTTCAAAAATTTCTAGAAATGTTTAAGAAATTGTCTGTGAATATTCCCTTAGTAGATGCCTTGTATAACATGCCTAATTATGGGAAATTCATGAAAGAAATGCTTTCTAGAAAGAAAAGTCTGAAAAAAGAAATTTTTAAATTGTCTGAGAGTAGCAGTACCATAGTATCTGGGAAGATGCCTTCTAAACAAAAAGATCCAGGGAGTTTTACTGTTCCCTGCACCATAGGAGAAGCATCTTTCGATAGGGCCTTATGTGATTTAGGAGCAAGTATAAACTTGATGCCCTATTCTGTTTACAGGAGGATTGGTTTAACAGGTATGAAGGACACCGACGTCACTCTCCAGCTTGCTGACAGATCAATTACCCAACCAATGGGTGTTGTGGAGGACGTATTGGTGAAGGTCAACAAGTTTATCTTCCCCGTAGATTTTGTGGTACTAGACATGAAGGAGGACAAGGAGGTGCCCATTATTCTAGGCAGACCTTTCCTAGCTACAGGTAAAGCTGAGATCAGTGTCCACACAGGTAAGCTTACCTTGAACATTGATGATGAAAAAGTTGTGTTTAGTATTTTTGGACAAGATGAGTCTGTATGTAGTTTGCATACATGTTTTTCTATTGGTCCTGAATACTTGACTGACGATGATGAGGAGGTAGAGTTTAATCTTGGCTTAGGCTTAGGAGAAGTGCCTATGGATGATGAGGATTTTGATCACAATGCATATTTGAATAATCCTCTGTTTGAGAATGATTTAGAACTGCCTGACTTTGAAAATGAATTAGACTTGCCTGCTTGTGACAATGAAAGATCTGCAGTTGATGATTTACCTTCCTTTGAGAATGAATTAGATTTGCCTGAAATGGATAATTTTGATGATGATATAGAGTTGCCTGACATTGAGGATGAGCATGAAATGCATAAAAAAGATTACTTGGTAGATAATTTTGAGTCTGATCGTGATTACACTGAATCTATTGAGTCTGATCTTGACATTCCTGAATGCATGAACCCTGATAATGTTAATACCTTTGATTCGTGTCCTGATGATGTATATAGCATAGAAACTGACCCAGAGGAACTCGAATCTGTGCATAGTATAGAATCTGACCCTGAAGAGCTTGAATTCTTTAATTCTGATAGTGAGTCATGTGATAGCCTAGTTGAATCATTTTTTAATACTAAGTCTGAGGAATCTGAGGAGCATGTAAATGTTTTTTCTGATGAATGGTCTGGCATGATTGATAGGCCATCTTTAGATCCTAGACCGGTAGATATTATAACTCTTGATGACTCTGTTAACAATTGCTTTGTGAATAGAGACTTAGAAAAGAGATTTGATGCTGTTACATATTTTCTGCAATGTTATTATGATAATCTCTTTAGTGATGATGGGCCAGGGGAAAGTTTTTTTTCTCCCCTGTTTGCGGTATGCAACTCGGTGCGTGATTTTTTACAAGGCCCGGAGGATGATGAAAATTTTTATTTCGAGCCTCCGTAAGCGTGCCGAGCCTCGTCTAGCTAAAGACGTTAAAGAAAGCGCTGCTTGGGAGGCAACCCAAGGATTAAAGTTTAGATAGTTGTTTTTGCGGTAAATAATTTTCTTTGCTTCGTGATCCAATTTTGTTTTGCAGGATCACCTTAAGCAAATCCCAAAATTCCAAGAATCCCATTTTTCTGGATCGAAAGGAAGAGGATAAAGCGCTCCTAGCTCAGGGAAGTCTCAGTATCCCTCTATTTGCTTTACTGTCTTAAAAAACATTGGGGACAATGTTTAGTTTAAGTTTGGGGGGGAGGCTTCCGCTGTGTTGAGCATATTTGAATTCTTTTGGATGCATGAATAGATAGCCAGGATAGCCAGGGATGTGATTTTAGAAATTTTGGGAGAAAATAGTTGATATGTTGTGGAATCTGGGAGCATGGCAGAAATTGTGAAATTTTAAAATTTTTGATACTTAGTTTTGATGTCTAAAGCATGCAATAGCCTTATCTAATGACGTCTTTGAAAATCTAGATTCTTATTATGATTTTTAAAGTTTGTTGTCACCCCGATAGGCTTAGTTTCTAATATTAGGAAGTTCATGCTTGATTGTTCTAAAGAGCTAGGTAGAAAAAAAAATGTTATGCCTGCTGAGAGAAAAGCAAAAGCAACAAAAGAAAATGAGAGAAAAGAAAAATCTGTTGAAAAAAGAAAATTTTTGCTTGCACAAAAGAAAAAGCCTAGGGGTAAAAAGAGCTACCTGCGGTGTGATCAGTTAGGCCAACCAGAGAATAAAATTCGGGTTAAGGGTCCCTGCACCGTAGTGTGAAAGCTAGTACCATTAGATATCAAAATGCAAGTTTGGGGGAGTAGCAAAAGAAAAAGCAAAAGAAAGAGAAAAATCAATTGTGAGTTTTGCTCCCCCATGAAAAAGAAAATGACAGGCACCCTAGTTTCTTTTTTTTTGCATGATAGAAGGACTCCGACCTATTAGGGGCTCTTAGCCAGTGTAGGGGGAAAACAAATGGAGAAAGCCATAAGACTAATCTAGGTTAGTAAAAGAATCAATAGATAAGTCTTGAGCATGCTATTCATTAATCTTAAGTTCAATCTAGTTTAAGATTTCTTCAAGAGTATGCGGTGCTTGCTTATTCCACTTGCATGTTTTCCATTCTATCTTAAGAATTCCAAAATCATTGAGGCTTGAGCGATTCTATTTCATGCATCTTTAGAATTTATTTTGCTCGGGACTAGCAAAAGCTTAAGTTTGGGGGTGTGATAGCGAGCAGAAATGTCGCTATTTTAGTCCCAATTTATTAGGCTTTTCTGTGCTTTAATCGTGTTTTTAATGAAAATATTTAATGAATTCCGTTATTTGGTCCTTAGGAGCAAAGTTGGTGATTTTGGGAGAAAAAGTGCAAAAAATGAAGCAAATGAAGCCCAAATCCAAGCATGGATCAAAAGGGGATCCAATGAAACCAATCATGATGAAAATGCCCAAAAGAAGTGAAGAGAAGGCCCAAAAATCAGCCCAAAACCGAAGCTGGAAATTCTGAAAATTGGGGCAGCGTCGAGACGTTATGCAAGGCAGCGTCGCGACGCTACCCATTTCTTGGGCAACAAGACGCGTGTGTTGCAGCGTCGCGACGCTGTGCAATGTAGCGTCGCGACGCTACCCCCATTCCGGGCCTATAAAAAGGCACCCTTGGGTGCCTCATTTACCATCAATCAATTCATTCTTCAATCCATTCTTTCCTTCCTTTGGCTCCTTTGGAGCCTCTCTCAAGGCTTTCTAGCCTTTTTGAGAGAATTCTTTAGTGGGAAATATTTTGGGGAATTTTGGGAGCATCTTAGGAAGCTCAAAGGAGTGTTCGGCGGAGCTCTGAGCGCCAAGCGAAGGGGTTTTTCGACGGTCAATTCCTTTCCTTTTATGCTCTTAAATTATGCTTTCTATTGTAAATGTTGTGGATATTTTAGCTATGTATAGCTAAACCCCAATTTGGGGTCTTGGAATGAAATTATAGTTGAAACGTTGTTATAATTACCTGTCTCTTGCCCTTTTTCCTAATTATTTGTATGGATGTGCTTAATGCTTTATTCAATCTGGCCAATTGTGTAATGATTCGATTCTTAATGGAAACTCGACGGAGAGAAGTTAGGATAGATCATAATCCATGCAACTAGTTTAATTGCCCGTCGTGACACCGGGATTAGTTGATTAAACTTAGATTCCTAAAATGAATCAGAGCGTAATAATTAATGATTTTTAATGGCGCTAAGGACACTTAGGTTGTTAAAATGAATTAATTACAATTAGGGGAAACCGACAGGAGAACCTATGTGATTAACGGAGATTCTAGGAGTATAATTAGTTGGGCAATGAGATAGGATAATTATAACAATTGTTTAGCTCATAATTGATTTTCAAGACCCCTCTTCCCATTAAAAGAAATCTCTTTCTCCATATTTTTTTTTATTTGATTGATCAAATTATTTTCCTGCTTTAAATCTTAAATTTTTCTTATTTGCATGAGCTGCTCCCTAAATATTATTTTGCCTAAGTACTTTTAGTGCTCAAGAGATTCTATTTTTGCTTAATTTTCGCTTCGCTTCCCTGTGGATTCGATACTCGGTATTACTACCGTTTTATATTACTTGTGCGACCCATGCACTTTGCGGTAATCAGTATGTCTCCCTATAGGTTAGTATATGGAAAAGCTTGCCATCTACCATTAGAGCTTGAGCATAAAACGTTTTGGGCTTTGAAAAAATTAAATTTGGATCTAAGTCGTGCAGGGGTAATAAGAATGTTGCAGCTTAATGAATTAGAGGAATTTTGCCAATTCTCTTATGAATATGCGAAAATGTATAAGGAAAAGACTAAGCTTTGGCATGATAAGAAAATTAAGCCTAAAGAGTTTGTCAAAGGTCAAAGGGTTCTGCTTTATAACTCTAGATTAAAATTGTTTCCTGGAAAACTAAAATCCAAATGGTCTGGTCCATTTGTTGTGATTGATGGACAGCGTGTGAAACATTATTGGGGTGAGGAATTCCAGTCGAAATATCCTTCCCTAAAATTGGTTGATGAATGAGAGAGTGAGAGTTTTGCGGGAACATTTCACATAGCAATATTTTGAGCTCCCAATGTTTGTTGAGATTTTATTTCTCGCTGAGTTGGTTTGATTTTAATGCGAATTATGATGAATTAGATTTGGTTTGTTTAAATCTTACCTGATTTATTTTAATTCCTTGTTATTTTTAAATTCCGTAGATTTTATTTTTGGTGTATTTTTATTTTTGCCAGTTTTGTTTATATTTAATTTGATTTGATTGGTTTAGTTTAGATTTTTAATTTAGTTGTATTTTCGGTTAAATGATTTCTGTTTAGAATTGGGTTAATAATATTTTTTCTGAATTATTTGGCTAAAGATAAAATAATATTAGATTTGATTTTGGCGGTTTGAATTTGAAATTTTTCCGTATCAAAGATTCTTCTAGAAGAAAATCTTTGCTCGACGGTTTGTTTCGGCAATCTGTTGGAAAGATCAAATATTTCGTCCGAATAGAAAGGGGTTTGTTGTAGATTAAATGATTTTATCGTTGGTGTTTAATTTTTCCGTGGGCAGGTGAATCGAGTGGAGCATCTGGTGCCTCCACGTGTCACAGAGTGTTGATCTAGCCGTTGGCTAGCGCGAGGAAGATTTACCATGGGGCAATTATACCGTTTTTGAATTTAATAAATCATGATTACATGCAAATTAAAACGGTAATTTTATTTAATGAGGAGCAAAAATCTTTTGGTTAGGATTCTATTTGCTGAAGCCCTATTTATTCAAAGCTTTCGGTAAGTTTCTTTTCACTTCATCTTCTTGCTTTCATCCTTTTCCGTTTTCATTTTTCCTATTGCATCCGTTTACTATAAAATCCTTTGAGTCCACTATGGCGAAAACGAGAGGAAGTAGGGAAAGAGACAATGAGGAAGAAGAGGTGCCGGTTACCCCTGAGGCACCGAAGACTAAGGCGAAGAAAAGGAAAATGCCTGGAGAAAGAGAAGCCAAGCGAAGGAGGCGACAACAGAGGGCTGAAGTTGAAGGGGTAGTGCAAAAGGTAGTTGAAGATATTGCTGATGTTGTGGTTGAGGAGGAAAATCCGAAGGAACCTGAGGAACAAAACCCTGGATAGACTGAGCCGACGGTTGGAAATCCGCAAGAAGTTCAAGAAAAACAAGCAGATGATGTGCCAGAGGGGGGAATTCCACAGGGAGTTCAAGAGCAAGAAACTCAGGTCAAGGTTATTATGACGGAGGTACCCCGTCGTCACCATCGGAAGCAGAAAGTTGGTCATGTCAAGGTGGTTCGGACTGATACTCCTTCGCCACCGACAACCGATTCTGAGAAAGAAAATACGGAAAAAGAAGAGCGAGAGAAAAAAGAGGCAGAAGATAAAGCGAGAGAAGAAACAGAAAAGAAAATGGAGGAGGAAATTTTGCCCGAACAGAGGGAAGACAAGGGCAAGGGTATTGCTGAAGCATCGGCTGAAGCTGAAGATATCGAAACCAAGGAGCCAAGGTTGCCGTATAATCGCTTCATTAACAATCTTGCCCGAGCAAAGTATATAGAGATGCTAAAAAAGAGCCTTTTTATTTGAGCGAGGATTTGATGATGATCTGCCGCGCTTCTTGAGAACTGGAATAGCGAATCATGGATGGAGTCAGTTCTGCGCAAAGTCGGAGCCGGTCAATTCCAATATTGTCCGTGAATTTTATGCAAATATTGATGATCAAGAAGGATTTCAGGCTATCGTCCGAGGGGTGCCCGTTGACTGGAGCCCAGGAGCCATCAATTCTCTCTTCAACCTCCAAGACTTTCTGCACGCGGGATTCAATGAGATGGTGGTAGCGCCATCGAATGATCAGTTAAATGCGGCTGTGAGGGAGGTTGGCATCGAAGGGGCTTAGTGGAGACTGTCGAAGACAGAAAAGCGCACATTCCAAGCATCTTATCTAAAGAGCGAAGCCAATACATGGATGGGCTTCATCAAGTTGCGCTTACTGCCGACAACTCACGATTCAACGGTGTCTCGCAATCGGGTGTTGCTGGTATTTGCTATTCTCCGTTCTATGAGTATTGATGTGGGTAAAATTATTTCTACTGAGATTTATGAGTGCTGGAGGAAGAAGGTAGGGAAGCTGTTTTTCCCGAACACCATAACGATGTTATGCCAAAGGGCAGGGGTTCCAATGAATGCGATGATGTCACTTTAATGGACAAGGGAATAATCGACATGCCAAACCTGGCTAGGCTTCAAAGGACACAAGAGGCATGCCAAGGCGGTTTGGTGTGCGACATCCATCAAATGCAGGAGCAATTACAGATGCATTCCAGCAGGATGGAGTTTTCCGAAAGGCAATTCCAAACCTTCTGGAATTATGTGAAGATAAGGGATGTTGCGTTGAGGGGGGCCTTGCAATCAAATTTTTCTAAACCATATCCGGCCTTCCCAATATTCCCTGATGACCTACTGAACCCTTGGATTCCGCCACCGCCTGTCGAGAGAGAAGGAGATGAAGAAGAAGATCCTGGTCAGGAGGATTGAAGAAGGAAGAATTGGGCGCGCATTTCTTTTGATGAAATGTTTTTGTTGCTCGCGCATTTCTGACCACATCTTTTTCTGTTTTTGCTTGTTTTGCTTGTTTTTAATTTTTCTGTTGCTGGGCCACCGAAAAAAATATATATCTGCTGATGTAATATCTTTCTTTTATTTTTAATGAAATTTCCAATAGTTGTTTCTGTTCTATGGCACTGAGTAATTCTAACTTAACTAATTTTCTTCTGAATTTTTGAAGCTTGGACTGGTTAGGCTTAATTAGATCAAGGTATTCTGATCTCCAAAAACCTTTTGCTTGTGCAGTTCTTCTAGCCTGGTCGTTGCTGCGGCAAGAAGATTTTGAGGTAGTGTTGACTCATGTGATCCACTTTAAGCTTAATTCTAGTCCCACGCTTAGAGTCCGTTTGGAATACATTTTAATTTAAATGTTTTTCAAGAATGCATTTTTAAAAAAACATTTTGTATAAAAATTGTTTAGAATTTAAACACTCATATGTTTGGTTACATTTCCTCACAAATGTTTTTATACACAAGTTATTGTTTACTTAGGAAGTCTTTTTTAAAAAGTTGGTTTCAAGTGTTTCTCTCAAAATGGTTTATTTAACAATCTCATTTTCTAATAATTCATTTTTAGTGGTTGCCAAACATTGGAAATTTTTTCAAAATGGTTTATTTTCAAAATTAAACACTTGAAAAGTTAAACCAAACACACCCTTAGTTTAAAATTCAGATAGAATATTTAAGTTTGGGGGTATAATTGATAATGTTAATGATTCATTGGGGACAATGAATAATTCAAGTTTGGGGGACTTTTTGCTACTCCAATTGTTTTGCTCGAGCATTCCTCTCCTTCATTAAATAATTTGCTAGGTTATTAAGTAACCAGGGACATTTGTGATACCCATAGTTTGTCTTTGCATCAAAAGATAACCCAGGAAATATGTAAAAAAATGATTTGCTGAAGATTGTTGAAAATTTTGCTGAGAAAATTCATGGAGCAAAAGTTTTGTAGCATGAATGATAATCCAGCAATTTTTCTGTCTTCCAGGACTTAGGTGAGCTTCATCATAAAATGTCGCCATTCTGGGGAGCAAGGGATAGAATAACTAAGGATTTTTTATCTTAGCAATGAGTATTTAGCCTAATTGGTGATGAGTTTGAGGCAAGGGTATACTGCACCATAAAGTGGGTCATCTCATGCTTAAGAGCTTAAGACTATAGGGCTGCTTTAAGTCTGAAGAACAAAAATATAAACCCCTTAAAAATGTGTTTTAAATGTCTGATAATAGAGCTAGGCTGTGGCAAGTTCTTAGGATTGAGGTCAAGGTGGTGATTATTTGTCCATGCCGGAAGAATTATTTTGATGCAGTAGTACTTGGTTTTTGCATAATGCTCAGGTAAAGGTTGAAGGTAGTGTGGAATTATCTGTTTTGATTAAGTTGTGCTTTGTCTACAGTTCTGAATTCTTAAGGGAAGGTTGGTTAGTATTGCTCGGGACGAGCAATAGTTCAAGTTTGGGGGTATGATAACTCTCCAAAAGGGAGTTATTTAGGCCTTATTTATATAGTGATTTGTGTGTCATTTGTGCTAAATAGGGTTGCTTTTAGGTGAATATTATGTGTTTTAACCCATTTGGAAGAATGGATGCTTTGAAAGTTATTTTGTGCAGAATATCTTGCTGAGCGACTGTAGGGAGCAAAATCCGTGATCCAGCAAAGCAGGGAGCAAAACTGCCACGTCAGAGCTCGTTATCCATTTTAATGAACTGGAGTTAGTTAAGCTATTTTCGGATTTAAGAAGCAAGGAGAGCCATCCACGTGTCCAGATTGACCTAATTTGAGCTTGTCTTCATTCTATAAAAGGGAAGAACCGTTCAAGTCAAAGACATTCCATTCGGGGAGAAGAGATCATTTCTCATTTCCATCATTGGGAGCCAAATAGAGGAGAAAGATTGGAGACTTCAAGAAGACCATCAGTTACGGATTTAACCAAGGGAATTAGTATTTTCTTATAATTTCTTGTAATTATGGATGCACATACTCAGATTGTAGTGTGTGTTATCATGAGCTTTATGAACTAAATTTCCTTAGGTGTTGGTTAGGAGTCATGTAATTGTCGTGCCTTATTCTCTATGAAATATATGTTGATTTGATGCATCTTGGTTATTTGTTGTGTTTATTTATATTTTGTGCCCGCCTGGCCAGCCGGTATGAATACCCACTTCGTAGTTTCAGGGATGATTTGAGAAGTGTGTGGCATTTAATCACACTAGATGATTGTGTATTGGTGAACGCTAGTGACTGAGTTAGGGATAGCCAGTTGCCTAGTGCTTGATCGGTAGAGCATCATTGGAGTTGAAACACATTCAAAAAAATCTAGAGTTCCGGGAGGATCCTGCTAATAAGACTGCAAGAGTTTTGCTTAATCAATAATATTGCTAGAACATCTTTTAAAACAATTACTAAAATCTGCTTCTAGTCTGTCTGTTTTGTCAATTCTTTTGTTTCAGCATCATATCAAAATCAATCATTTTTACCACTTTTGAAACCATTAAGAAGTTATACAAAATAGATAAAGTGAGAGCTATTCAGCCCCGTGGATTCGATAAATACTTATTACTTGCTGCGGATTGTGTATGCTTGCATAGTGTTCTAGAGTCCATTTTTACCTTATTTTTACTCACTCTGGAAATCCAACAGCTGCCTAAGGCACCCTATAACAACTATAGGGTTATTGATTGCATGGTTGCTTTATCTATGTTGGAGTGAGTCATAGAAATGTGCATAACGGTACTCGCTTAGCCTTCTAACGGTTCTTGGGAGCAGGACCAAATAGAAGTTAAATATGACCCAATGCATTGAATAGACTTAGGTTGAATAAACTATGATTAGAGTTATTTGCCTTTGATATGAAACTATATTGAACACCTCGTTTTACTTACCATTGTTATCTTTTACTTGTTTATTTTGATTATTTCCCAAAAATTATCATCAACTATTTCTTTGGTTACCTTATCCAAAGTTTCTTCTTCAAATCTGTGTTTCCAATTTAGTCCTCGTGGGATCGATACCCTTGGAATACTTCTAAGGTTTTTTTTTTATTACTACGTGCAACAGTGTATACTTGCACTAGGTTGGCTGAATCATTCTTATTCATTATCTATTCATCCAGCAAACCACGCACCAATTCAGAACAACGAAAACTCCAGAAATGGATAGAGTTTATTAGGGTCATTCCCAACATTAGCTCTTCCCTATGGTAGCATTGTTGGGGTCGTCCTCTGGGATCTGAAAATGGTAGGTCACACTTACGAGAAATGATTAAATTGTTAATGTTTTCTTGATCGAACTAACGATAGCTAACAACTATTGGAGTAAGAGTTATTCTGGTAATAGTACTTGGTCGAGATTGTCTCGATTCAGTGGAGGAGTAGCTGACTGCACTACAATAGCGGTTATTCTAAACCCTTGAAGTATCATTGCAAAATAAATCAATAATATACTTGGGTCGATCATTACTTTTGCTAAATCTAATTGGATAATATGTATAATGGGTTTAGTGAAAGTTTCTAATACAAGTTAATTTGTTGTTTTCAGCAATAATGTCAAAATCTATATGTGCTTTGTCGAATGCCAAATTAAACGGTTTAGAACATACGACTAAGAAAACAAACTTAAACACTAAACTCGTGGCAAATGATTTAGGTTTTTGTCTTAACTGAGGAACGACCTTAGGCTAACTGCTTATCCAAGAGGAACATGATCCACGACTCTAAATATGATTTATTAGTCTTGGAAACGTGTTTAGTGGGGAACGATGATTATGCCTAGATACTCGATTCAGGTGCCACTAATCACGTATGTTCTTCGTTTCAAGGAATGAGTTCCTGGCAACAGCTATTAGCTGGAGAGATGACTCTTAAAGTTGGAACAGGAGAAGTCATCTCAGCTACTGCAGTGAGAGACGTTAAGTTATTCTTCACTAAGGAACGCTACATGATATTAGATAATGTGTACATAGTTCCAAAGATTAAAAGAAATTTGATTTATCTATCTTGTTTAATTGAACAAGGTTATTCAATCGCCTTTTCTGTTAATGAAGCGTTCATAACGAAAAGAGGTATTGATGTTTGCTTTCCAAGCATGGAGAATAACTTATATGTTTTAAGACCAATTGAGTCTAGAGCAATTTTAAATCATGAGATGTTTAAAACCGCTGAGACTCAACCTAAAAGGCGAAGAGTTTCTCAAGATACCTATCTTTGGCACTTGAGGTTAGGCCATATTAATCTCAATAGGATTGGGAGGCTGGTCAAGAGTGGACTTCTAAACAAGTTAAAAGATACCTCGTTACCTCCCTGTGAGTCATGCCTTAAAGGCAAGATGACTAAATGACCTTTTACCGGAAAAGGTTATCGTGCCAAAGAACCCCTAGAGCTCATACATTCGGACCTCTGTGGACCGATGAATGTCAAAGCTCCTGGACGGTATGAATATTTCATTAGCTTTATTGATGATTATTCAAGGTATTGTTATCTCTACCTAATAAATCATAAGCTTGAAGCCCTTAAAAAGTTCAAGGAGTACAAGGCAAAGGTTGAGAACCTATTAGGTAAAACGATAAAAACACTTCAATCCGATCGAGGTGGAGAGTACATGGAACTCGAGATTCCGAGACTATTTGATAGAACATGGAATAACGTCCCAACTCTCAGCCCCTAGTACACCACAACAAAATGGTGTTCGGACAGGAGAAATACAACCTTATTAGAATGGTTCGATCGATGATGAGCTATACTCAATTGCCTAACTCATTTTGGGGTTATGCAGTAGAGACCGCAGTTTATATTTTAAATGTAGTTCCCTCAAAAAGTGTTTTTGAAACACCGTTTGAGCTCTGAAAATGGTGTAAAGAAAGTTTACGTCATTTCAAAATTTGGAGATGTCCGACATACGTGCTAGAGGCAAACTCGAAGAAATTGGAACCTCGTTCGAGATTTTGCCTATTGATAGGACCAAAATAGTCGTATTTTATCACCTCTAATCTAAGCTTGTTAGAGGAATTTTATGCTTTACTTGTCTTACTTACAGGTTCTTTGAACTTAGGCAATGTCGGGAGCCAATCATGCTAAATTGGTGTTAATTCGGGCCAATTACAGAGTTTTGGAGTCATCTCGGTGTCTTGGACGGCGAGGAGGTGAAAAGACCCAAGTGTATTAAAGCGGGCCCGACGGGACCGCCAGGAGGGTGTCGAATTATCCCTAAGTCGTCAAATAAAATTTATAATCCACGACACTACTACTAATTTTGTAGCAATAGCGGCCGGGGTCGAACACAGGGAAGGGGGATCTAGCAAGTGTACAATTTCGTGTTTGTGAAAACAGGGGGGATTTTGATGATGAAAGACAACCTAGAAAAATAAAATAAAATAACTGAATGCTGAATTTTAAATGGCACAAAACTAAACATGTGAAGGAGAAATTAGACGAGATCAATAACATAAAAAGGGATCGTTGGATTGACATTTATTATGCTTGATTCTAATTCATTGGCTTCCTAGTTTTCTCTAATAATCGTTCTAAACTGATTTCATTAGTCCGATCGGCTTCTGGGTTACTCAGAGGACCCCCCTACACTAACCTGTGCTAATTAACTCGCTAATCATGAATTCGGCAATTAACAAGATTAATTAATATAGACTCTATCGCTCGCCACCTCTTATGCATAATGTAGCAACCATCCGAGACCTCTGCAACGGTTACTACTTATATCTAACTAGTTTATTAACAAGCAATTTTGCAACCACCTATTAAAACTAGCCGCTTTGGGATCGTGGGTCCGGAATCGTAAGAACTAAATTCCAATGCAATTTAAATCTAATTACTACGACCTTTAACATGCATCCTAGGCCTATCAAGGGTCGTCTCGTGTAGAGAGTGGCTTGCCTCAACCTAGTGGCTATCTAAAAATAACTGATAGAATACACAAGCGATAATCGCATAGGGAGTCAATCCTAATTGACTAGCCTCGTGTATTGGTTTAAACGGGATTACATGCAAAACTCAATGAAAATACAGCAAGAACAGAAGGTATAAACCAGAAAACTCAGCTAATATTATTTAGAATCAAGACATAAATCCAATCCAACGATCTAAACGAGTTTAGCTATGCATAGATGAAGTAATAGCAACAAATAACATAAAAGAATCCCTAGAATATGGCCAACAATGGCCTACAAGAGTGCTGAAAAGTAAAAGAGGAAAAGAAATCGTAAAAGGGACCAAATTTTTAATCTAACGGCAGACTAAAACCGAGGCTAAATATATAGAAAACACGTCGACGTCGAGACGCCAAGGGCAGTTTCTCGACGCCACGAACATAACACTTCGGCCCGAATTCGTGTCGGCGTCTCGACGCCAGCCTCATATCCCAACTTGCTGCTCAATTTCTCGGCTTGATCTCGCTTCTTCTCGGTTCGGGGCTTCAATCTTTAGCTTTTGGTGTCACAATTCAGGCCCACTTCAGCACAATTGGGTCTCTTCACCTCCTCGCCGTCCAAGACACTAAGATGGCTCCAAAAACTCCGTAATTGGCCCGAATTAACACCAATTAGCGTGATCGGCTCCCGACCCGACCTAAGCTCAATTAACCTATAAATAGGACAAGTAAAGCATAAAATGACTCTAACAAGCTTAGATTAGAGCTGATAAAATAGGACTAATTAGGTCCTATCAAATACCCCCAACCTAGATCTTGCTAGTCCTCGAGCAAGGCACACACAAAACTAAGAGAAAGGCGTTGTGCATATAATTGAAAAGTGATTTAATCCTCAAAACTCAAACATTCCAAAAACTAAAGCAATCAAGAGACATTCGCAAGAGAGACAAATGAGGAGACAAATAAAAAATTTTCAAAGATTATCTTGCACATGAGAGCTCCATCCCACCTAAAGAAGACTTTACTAGCCCGGGATTGGTTTACTCAACTCTCATCCTATCTTACCCCTACAGTGGCACTAAGGTCTTGCTAAAAGGTCCAAATGGAACAAACTAGGTTGCTTCCTCTTGCTTAGGTGCCTGATCAAGGAATTCCTTTTTCTTCTCTCTATTTTTTTTCTTTCTTCTCAGCTTTACACTTTTTCTTTTTGCATTTCTTTTGGATAGGGCACTAGCTTTCACACTACAGTGCAGGGACCCATAACCTGAGTTTTCCTCTTGGTTGGCCTAACTGATCACACTGCAGGTAGCTCTTTTTACCACTAAACGTTTAAGCTCAATGCAAGCATGCTCTCTCTCTGTTTTTTTTCTTTTTCTTTTATTTTCACTCAAAGTAAAGATGGCGAGCATATGATTTTTTTTTTCTTTTCTTTTGCCTCGCCACCCCTGACTTATTTTTCCACTCTTTTTTTTATTATTATTTACAGGCATATTTTCTTTTTCTCTCCTAGGCAAGACTCCATACACTATTTTGCAAAAAAATTTAGACTTTCTCGCTTAACCTTACACCTATCGGGGTGACAACAAAAATATGAGCTAAGTAATTCACTCCTAAGCATTCAAGTCATACTTTAAAGCAAAATAGACACTCAACAGGTGCAAGACATATCCAAGAAAAGTGTTAAAAAGGCTCCTTTTTTCAACACTCTCGGTCACAACTCATCGAAAGCAATAAATTTTCGAAAAATTTTGAGTCAATCCTAGGAAATCATCATCACTTAAACAAGCATATACACAACAAGCATGCAAGACATTTCATTAAGCACAAACGCTGGCCTGACGCTCAGATGCTCAAGGCCCAACAGAAGTGTAAAGTAAATTCCCCACCCCCAACCTAAAATTTACATTGCCCTCAATGTAATAAATCATGAAGAATAAGACAAAGCATAGGGAAAGAATAGAACTTCCCTGAATTTTGCTCTCATGGGTGGTGAATCACGCTTCTCTATAAACATGAAAGCATCGCTTTGGTACTGTCAATCCTAAAAGACATACAAAAACAAGGAAACAGACATAAAATCAACCAATAAAAATAAACCTATCTAAGAATTGAAATAACAAAAAGCAGTAAAATTATAGGGTGTAATTGTTTAAGGTTGTTTGCTCGACCACGCTCTCCACTATTTTTTTAGGGAGGCTTCTCTCCGCAGGTCCATAATACATTGTTTTTAGAAATTTCTTGTTTCAGTGATTTCGAGGCCTGTAGGGAAGGATCAGTAGAAGTAGAAAAAATATTGGAAGCAGAGGTGGGCTGATGAAAAATGCTCTCAACCCTAATCCTAGAAGATGAACACTTTGTAACTCCACCAGATTTATCAGTAAGGGTTATCTGGTGTTCATCAACTACATCAATTAACTCTCCATCTAAGTCAGAACATCTAACAGCAGAAGAATGCATTAGTGACCATGCATGATTTAGAATTTAAAGTGCGATCATTCACTGGGTCAAGTTCAAGCATATAGTATTCAATAGAAGATGCATGAGGATTTTCAATGTCATAAAAAATTTTAAAGTACAAGGTTTTATCCTGAAATCCTACTGATACAACACCTTCATCTACATCAATAACGGTCTTGGCAGTCTTCATAAAGGGATGGCCAAGAAGTATCATAGCAGAAGATGGATTGTCATCAGGGTTAGGAGTATCTAAAACATAGAAGTCAGCAAGAAAAACCAAATCCTCCACCCTAACTAAAACGTTTTCAACTATTCCTAGAGGTTTAATGCAAGACTTATCTGCTAGCTGAATGACTATGCCATATGTTTTAATATCTGTCAAATTCAATCTTTTATAAACAGACACAGGCATAACATTAATCGATGCTCCTAGATCTAACATGGGATATTTTATCTTGCAATCTCCGATCATACACGGTAAAGTAAACATGCCAGGATCAGAACACTTAACAGGTAAGTTTTCAGAAAGTAAAGCACTTACATTTTCACTAACCTCTTCTTTACCTGAGGACTTTTCCTTACCTTAATACCAAGTCTTTAACAACTCAGCATAGGCTGGGATTTTCAGGATTGCCTCAAGCAATGGAATATTCACCTTAACTTTTCTAAAACATCTAAATCATCCTGCACACTTAGAGTAGCAGGGTCAATGAAGTTCACAGGTGAAGTAAGAAAAGAATCTTTATCATTTAAATTCAAAGAAGAAAATTTGCCAGAAGAAATAGAAAACTTATCAGAGACAGAGGGGAATCTAGGGGGACAGTCAGGTGTGGCCACTTCACTCCACACTGCATTCACATTTGCCTTAGGATTTACCTCAAGTTGGGCAGGTAGCTTACCAGAGCTTTTGTTGTTCATCTTACTGACTTGGGTTGCCAATTGAGTAGTTTGGTTTCCCCAATTCTGAATGGCGTTCCTGGTCTCTTGCTGGAACTCTAAAGAGCTGTCAGTAAGCTTCTTAAGTGCCTCATCGAAGGATGTGCCTGAAGTTGAGGTGGAAGCCTGATTTTGCTTGAACATCAGTGGCTTCTGTTGGTTCCCATAACTGAAATTTGGATGGTCTCTCCATCCTGGATTGTAAGTTTTGCTGTATGGGTTGTACTGCCTTTGATTTCCATTGAATCCACCAATGGCATCCACCTCTCCATTGTCTTGTATCTCAGGACATGCATTAGTAGTGTGGGTAGTCATTGAGCAAAGTCCACAGGCTTTCACCTATACCTGTTCGGAACACAAAGAGCGAACAAGTTTAGTTAATTCACTCATTCCAGAATGAATTTTGAAGGATTGGAATTCCCAATTTCGTTACAGCAGAAGCAATTAGACCGTTCGTAAATTAATTTTGTTCTACAAAATACCAATACATTGGCAAAAAAGTTAAGCGATGAGAAACATACCTTCGTCTGACGACTCTGAATTCTTCAACAGATACCACCACAAGGGTTTCCCCACTATAACTCTGAGATTAGGAACTTAGTTGTGGGACTACCTAATCTTGAATGGGAAAAACTCTTAGAGAGAAAAATTCTCTCTAGAGTTCTTGGGTTGAGAGAATATGAGAGGGAGGCTAGAATGAGACCTTAGGGTTAGGGTTCTCATAACCTTTCCTTTTATAAGAGAGAAAGGAAACAATCTTGACCGTTAGACCAAGATCAATTAATTAAATGTTAATTAATTAATCTCATGCACATTTAAATCTTATTTAAATGTAATTTTCTCACATAATATGTAGTTTAATTAACTTAATTAAATCACATTTGATTAATTCAATTAAACTAATCAATTAATTAATTCCAATAATTAATTAATTTCATAATTAAATATCATCCATATTTAATTAATTACTCATTAGAATCATATTCTAATAATATTCTCATAGACTATGGTTTAATTAAATCTCATTTAATTTAAACTAAATTGAATAATTAATTAATTCATGATTAATTAATTCATCTTCTAATTAAATACCATATATTTAATTAGACATATATTTGAACTCTTTCAATTATATTAATCTCTAAATTTAATAAATTTTAACTAAAATTAGACTTTATATTTTAATACATCACTATACATTGTATTAATTTGTATCTCATACAATTAACTTTATTCCCAATATGAATTTGAACTATTCAAATTCTCTCAAGATATAATTGTTCCTAATTACTCTTTATGAACTAGCAGGGGGACCTAATGGACCTACAGATCAGAAGCTCCAATGATATGAGGTTAACTGATTAAACTCATTAATCAGGTTAACCAATATTCATTAACTATGGGTCATTCCACTAAAGACCCACAGCTGAACTTTTCTCACTGTAGAATATTTCTGTGTCCACAGATATAAACCTATATCGGTAAGTCAATCCTTCACAAGTGTTCGTAACTACAGCTGGGTCAAATTACCGTTTTACCCCTGTGTTACCTCTGGCTCCTTAAGTACCAGTGCTCCTCTAATGAACAACCTGTTTATGGTCCAACCAGTAAACAGAAAGTCCCTCTCGGGCCAATGAGAGGGCGGGATCCCTTTATTCAAGACCTGGAGTCACCACTTAAGGGAACACTCATCTACTTCTCCTAGAAGTGGGAATGAGTGAATTTCATCTTGTGTTGTCATGTCCCCAGCCCCCCACTCGGTCTTGTCCCCAAGAAGGTAGGCTTATTGAGTCGGCGTGCAGGCCACTCTCACCCATACTAATCAAAGGACAATCCCTCGTGAGAAGGAGTTCATGACACACTCAGGATTAAGACTGAGTTACCTAGGTCATCTTATTGAAACAGTAACCTAACTAGTTAATGGTGTTACATCTAGTGGTTTACTATTTCGTGGTCCGGTCTTATGCAAACTCATTGCATAGGATACCCCCGCTCGTATGTCTGCTACATGGACATTTTGGATCAATACGTCTGTATCAAATACAAAGCGGGTCGTATCTCATAGTGTTACCAGGATAAGGTACCCAGCCTTATCCTTGTACTATAGACCTTTTAGGTTGTCACTTGAACATTGATCCCTGTATGTCCCCACATACTAGTTCAAGTTACATACAAACAACCTTGGATCTTAGTTTATTGGATTTGGGTCAAATTGTGCAATATTTAACAATAACACTTTATTGTAGAAACTCAATAACACTTTATTGAAACAAGTATACAATTTGTTTACATTCACTATCTACGAGTTTTAGGGCATAAAACCCAACACATTTCACATACCTCACTTTTTGTGGCGGCTTGTACAACTGCAGGTGATCCTCTAGTCCCAAATTGCTGAGAGTTTTCAGCCATACTTGAAATTAGTTGTCTAGCCTCGATAGGGTTTTTGTTGACTAGTGCTCCTCCACTAGCTGTATCTACCATACTACAGTCCATAGGAAGTAGCCCTTCATAAAAATACTGGATCAACAACTGATCTGAGATCTGATGATGTGAAAAACTGGTGCAAAGTTGCTTGAATCTCTCCCAATATTCATGGAGTGTCTCCCCAGTGATCTGCGAAATTCCATAAATCTCCTTTCTGATGTTTGCAGCTCTACTGGCGGGGAATAATTTCTCCAGGAATTGCTTCTTCATCTCGTTCCATGTACTGATTGAGCCGGAGGGAAGGTAATAGAGCCAATCTTTCGTTGAATCCTTTAGCGAAAAGGGGAATGCCCTCAGGTTCAGCGCTTCCTCTGTCACTCCATGAGGTCTCATACCAAAACATACTATGTGAAATTCCTACAAATGTTTGTGTGGGTCCTCTCTTGCACTACCACGAAAAATAGGAAGTAAGTGTATCAAACCTGACTTAAATTCAAAAGTATCTGTCGTCTCGGGGTAGGTAATACAAAGTGGCTTCTGGTTCAGATCTGGTGCCACCAGCTGCCTTAGTGTCCTTTCAGCCATGGTTGGTGCTTCAACCTCACTGAGATAATTAACTCTTCTCCTTCTTGCTTGCCTTCTAAATCTCGTCTCTGCTCTAGAAATTTCAGGTTCAAATCTTGGATCGTTTCCCTACGAAGAACGTGTGATCATAAACCATGCAAACAAGAATTAAAAACACAAAATCCTAAAAATACTAGAAAAATGCCCTTCCCCGGCAATGGCGCTAACTTGACGGGACCACCAGGAGGGTGTCGAATTTCCCTAAGTCGTCAAATAAAATTTATAATCCACGACACTACTATTAATTTTGTAGCAATAGCAGCCGGGGTCGAACACAGGGAAGGGGGATCTAGCAAGCGTAGAATTTCGTGTTTGTGAAAACAGGGGGATTTTGATGATGAAAGACAAGCAAGAAAAATAAAATAAAATAACTGAATGCTGAATTTTAAATGGCACAAAACTAAACATGCAAAGGAGAAATTAGACGGGATCAATAACATAAAATGGGATCGTTGGATTGGGATTTGTTATGCTTGATTCTAATTCATTGGCTTCCTAGTTTCTCTAATAATCGTTCTAAGCTGATTTCATTAGTCCGGTCGGCTTCTGGGTTACTCAAAGGACCCCCCTACACTAACCTGTGCTAATTAACTCGCTAATCGTGAATTCGACAATTAACCAGATTAATTAATATAGATTCTATCGCTCGCCACCCCTTATGCATAATGTAGCAACCATCCGAGACCTCTACAACGGTTACTACTTATATCTAACTAGTTTATTAACAAGCAATTTTGCAACCACCTATTAAAACTAGCCACTTTGGGATCGTGGGTCCGGAATCGTAAGAACTAAATTCAAATGCAATTTATATCTAATTCCTACAACCTTTAACATGCATCCTAGGCCTATCAAGGGTCGTCTAGCGTAGAGAGTGGCTTGCCTCAACCGAGTGGGTATCTAAAAATAACTGAAAGAATACACAAGCGGTAATCGCATAGGGCGTCAATCCTAATTGACTAGCCTCATGTATTGGTTTAAACAGGATTACATGCAAAACTCAATGAAAATACAGCAAGAACAGAAGGTATAAACCAGAAAAATCAGCCAATATTATTTATAATCAAGACATAAATCTAATCCAACAAATAACATAAAAGAATCCATAGAATATGCCCAACAATGGCCTACAAGAGTGCTGGAAAGTAAAAGAGGCAACGAAATCGTAAAACGGACCAAATTTCTAACCTAACGGTGGACTAAAACTGAGGCTAAATATATATAGAAAACACGCCGACGTCGAGACGCCAAGAGCAGCATCTCGACGCCACGAACATAACACTTCGGCCCGAATTCGCGTCGGCGTCAAGACGCCAAGGATGGCTGGCGTCTCGACGCCAGCCTCATATCCCAACTTGCTGCTCAATTTCTTGGTTTGATCTCGCTTCTTCTCGGTTCAAGGCTTCAATCTTTGGCTTTTGGTGTCACAATTCTGGCCCGCTTCAGCACAATTGGGCCTTTACACCTCCTCGTCGTCCAAGACACCGAGATGGCTCCAAAAACTCTGTAATTGGCCTGAATTAACACCAATTAGCGTGATCGGCTCCCGACACGGCCTAAGCTCAATTAACCTGTAAATAGGAAAAGTAAAGCATAAAATGACTCTAACAAGCTTAGATTAGAGGCGATAAAATAGGACTATTTAGGTCCTATTAGAGCCTGAAGAACAACACCAAGAACCGAAGACTGAAGCCCCGTACTGAGATGTAACAAGACAAAACTGAGAAAAAAGACAGCATGTTCGGATTAGGGACGACTCAAGACGCTGCCCCTAGCGTCTTGACGCCGACACGAATACGACACGGAGATTAAAGTCTATGGCGTCTTGACGCCACGACGTTTTCTATAAATATAGGGCTTCGGTTTAGTCTGCCGTTAGGTTAGAATTTTGGCCCTTTTTCGATTTGTTTCGTCTCTTTTACTTTACAACTTTTGTATAGACCTTATTTGGTCATATTCTATGCAATATTTTGTATTTGTTTATGCTTTTACTTCGTTTATGAGTAGCTAAACGCTTTTGTATCGTTGGATTGGGATTATGTTCAGAATGTTATTGAAGCTTGGCTAAGTTTTCTGGTATTACAATTCTGTTCTTGTTGTATTTTCATTAAGTTTTGCATGTAATCCTGTTTAAACCAATACATGAGATTAATTCTTAAGCTTAACGACCCTAGGAGATTTCTACTTGTGTATTCTATTTGTTATTTTTAGATAGCCACTAGGTTGAGGCAAGACAATCTCTACGGAGTGACGACCCTTGATAGGCCTAGGATGCATACTAAAGGTTGTATGAATTAAATTTAAATTTAATTTAAGTTTAGTTAATACGATTCCGGGCCCATGATTCTAAAGCGGCTAGTTTAAGTAGGTAATTGCTAGGTATCAGATTACTTATGTTAGATTAGTTAGACATGATTTAGTAGTCATTACGAGGTTTTGGATGGTTGCTACTTTATGCATGAGGGGCGGCGGTCGATAATGTTAATTTGATTAATCATGTTAATTGTAGGGTTCTGGGTTAACGGGTTAATTAAACACAGGTTAGTGTAGGGGGGTCCTTCGATAAATCAAATGTAGTTGATGAGCACTAGATCACCCTTGCTGATAAATCTGGTGGAGTCACCAAGTGCTCATCTTCTAAGATTAGGGCTGAGCAAATTTTTTGTCAGCCCACTTCTGCTTCCAATATTTTTTCTACTTCTACTGATTATTCTCTACAAGCCCCAAAGTTACTCAAACAACAGTTTTCCAAAAATAATGTATTCTGGACCTGTGGAGAGAAACCACCTTAAAAGGAGGAATAGAGGAGAGCATGGTCGAGCAAACGACCTTAAACATTTGCACCCTATAATTTTACTGCTTTTTGTTATTTAAATTCCTAGATAGGTTTATTTTTATTAGTTGCTTTTATGCTTGTTTTCTTGTTTTGTCTTTTAGGATTGGAGGTACCAAAGGCAAACCCCTATGTTTGTAAGCGAACGCGATCCACCACCTATGAGCACAAATTCAGGGAAGTCTCTATCCTTTCCTTGTACATTGTCTGGTCTTTCCATGATTGATTACATTGAAGGCAATGTAAACTTTAGGTTGGGGGTGGGGGATTTTACTTTGTATTTCTGTTGGGCCTTGAGCATCTAAGCGTCAAACGAGCGTTTGTGCTTAATGAATGCCTTGCATGCCTGTTGTGTAATGCTTGTTTAAGTGATAATGATTTCCTAAGATTGACTCAATTTTTTTTCGAAAATTCATAGCTTTCGATGAGTTGTGACCATGAGTGCTAAAAAAGGAGCCTTTTTAAAACTTCTTTTGGATATGTCTTGCACGAGTTGGTTGTCTTTCTTTCTTTAAAGTAGGACTTGAATGCTTAAGAGCGAGTTACTTAACTTATATTTCTGTTGTCAACCCGATAGGTGTAATGTTTAGCGAGAAAGTCTAAATTTTTTGCAAAATAGTGTGTGGAGTCTTGCCTAGGAGAGAAAAATAAAATATGCTTGCTAAAAAAAAAGAGAGGAAAAATGAGTTAGTGAGCGCGAGCCCAAAAGAAAAATCATATGCTCGTCTTTCTTATTTTTATTTTGAGAAAAAGCATGCTTGCATTGTATTGAGCGTTTAGGGTAAAAAGAGCTACCTACAGTGTGATTAGTTAGGCCAACCAAGGGTTAAACTTGGGTTATGGGTCCCTGCATTGTAGTGTGAAAGCTAGTGCCCCATCCTAAAAGAAATGCAGAAATAAAAAAAAAAAGCAAAAGAAAAATAAAAAAAGGGGAATTCCTTATTCAGGCACCTAGGCAAAGAGGAAGCAACATAGTTTGTTCCATTTAGGCCTTTTAGCGAGACCTTAGTGCCAGTGTAGGGGGAAGATAGGATGAGAGTTAAGTAAACCAATCTCGGGCTAGTAAAGTCTTCTTTAGGTGGGATAGAACTCTCTTGTGCAAGATTATCTTTGAAAAATTTTGATTTGTCTCCTCATTTGTCTCTCCTACGAATGTCTCTTGATTGCTTTGGTTTTTGGAATATTTGAGTCTTGAGGATTAAGTCACTTTTCGATTATATGCACAACATCTTTTTCTATGGTTTGTGTGTGCCTTGCTCGAGGATTAGCAAGATTTAGGTTTGGGGTATTTGATAGGACCAAAATAGTCCTATTTTATCACCTCTAATCTAAGCTTGTTAGAGGAATTTTATGCTTTACTTGTCTTACTTATAGGTTCTTTGAGCTTAGGCAATGTCGGGAGCCAATCATGCTAAATTAGGTTCGAGCCAATTACGGAGTTTTGGAGCCATCTCGGTGTCTTGGACGGCAAGGAGGTGAAAAGACCCAAGTGTATTGAAGCGGGCCTAAAGAACAACACTAAGAACTGAACATTGAAGCCCCACACTGAGATGTAACGAGACAAAACTGAGAAAAAAGACAGCATGCTCAGATTAGGGACGGCGTCGAGACGCTGCCCCTAGTGTCTCGACGCTGCCCCTAGTGTCTCGACGCCAACGCGAATACGACACGGAGATCAAAATTCGTGGCGTCTAGACGCCGAGCCTAGCGTCTCAACGCCACGACATTTTCTATAAATATAGGGCTTCGGTTTAGTCCATCGTTAGGTTAGAATTTTGGCCCTTTTTCGATTTGTTTCGTCTCTTTTACTTTCTAGCTTCTGTATAGACCTTATTTGGTCATATTCTATGCAATCTTTTGTATTTGTTTATGTTTTTACTTCGTTTATGAGTAGCTAAACGCTTTTTTATCGTTGGATTGGGATTATGTTCTGAATGTTATTGAATCTTGGCTGAATTTTCTGGTATTACAATTTTGTTCTTGCTGTATTTTCATTATGTTTTGCATGTAATCCCTTTTAAACCAATACATGAGATTAGTTTCTTAGGCTTGACAACCCTAGGAGATTTCTACTTTTTTTTTTTAGAAGTAAGAGATTTCTACTTGTGTATTCTATGAGTTATTTTTAGATAGCCACTAGGCTGAGGCAAGACAATCTCTAGGGAGTGACGACCCTTGATAGGCCTAGGATACATGCTAAAGGTTGTATGAATTAAATTTAAATTGAATTTATGTTTAGTTAATACGATTCCGAGCCCATGATCCTAAAGCGACTAGTTTAAGTAGGTAATTGCGAGGTTTCATATTACTTATTTTAGATTAGTTAGACATGATTTAGTAGTCATTGCGAGGTTTTCAAGTGTTGCTACTTTATGCATGAGGGGTGGCGGTCAATAATGTTAATTTGATTAATCATGTTAATTGCAGGGTTCTGGGTTAACAGGTTAATTAAACACATGTTAGTGTAGGGGGTCCTTCGAGTAACCAAGAAGCCAACCGGACTAATAAAAATCGGCATAGAATGATTTTTAGAGAAAATTAAGAAGCCAAGTGAGATAGCATTCAGACATAAGAAATCCCAATCCAACGGTCCCTTTTATGATATTGATTTTCGCTTTATTTTTCTGCATCACATGTTATTTATGTCTTCTTTACATTCCGTATTTTATCTTATTCAGTTCTCTTTCCAAAACCCCTCTGTTACATAAGGACAAAATTCTGCATGTGCTAGATCCCCTTCCCTGTGTTCGACCCCGGCCGCTATTTCTACAAAATAGTTATAGTGTAGTGGATTATAAATTTATTTGACAACTCTCGTCCCAACAGCTCGTCCCGTCACCTATTTGTGGGCTATCCCAAAGAAACGAGAGGTGGATACTTCTTCGATCCAAAAGAAAATAAAGTATTTGTATCAACAAATGCTACATTCTTAGAAGAATACCACGTTAGAGACCATAAGCCACGAAGTAAAGTCGTTTTAAGTGAACTTTCTAAAGAAGCTACCGAAACATCAACAAGAGTTGTTGACCAGGCTAGTCCATCAACAAGAGTTATTAATGACGAAGACACCTCAAGTCTGTCATGACCTTCTCAAGAAATGAGAGTGCCTTGACGTAGTGGGAGGGTTATTACTCAACCTGACTGCTATCTGGGTTTAGCTGAAACTCCAGTCGTCATACCTGATGACGGGGTCGAGGATCCATTGACACATTTTATTGTTATGAAATATGGCAAATGGATGTCAAGACTACCTTTTTGAATGACAATCTTGAGGTGAGTATTTATATGTCTCAACCAGAGGGGTTCATTACTCAAGGTAAAGAGCAAAAAGTTTGCAAGCTTAATTGATCCATATATGGGTTGAAACAGGCGTCTCGATCTTGGAACATAAGGTTTGATACTGTGATCAAATCTTATGGCTTTGACCAGAACATTGATGAGCCTTGTGTATACAAAAAGTTCATCAATATTTCAATAGCTTTCTTAGTTTTATATATGGATGATATCCTACTCATTAGGAATGATGTAGGCTATCTTACTGACATTAAAAATTGGCTAGCAACTCAGTTCCAAATGAAAGATTTGGGTGAGGCTCAATATGTTATCAGAATCCAAATTGTTTGGAATCGTAAGAACAAGACGCTAGCCTTGTCTCAAGCTTCTTATATTGACAAGCTGTTGGTTAGATATAAGATGCAAAATTCCAAGGGTCTTTTACCTTTCAGGCATGGAATTCAGTTGTCTAAGGAACAATGTCCTAAGACACCTCAAGAAATTAAGGACATGAGACAGATTCTCTATGCCTCTGTAGTAGGCAGCCTGATGTATGCTAAGTTGTGTAGTAGGCCTGACATTTGTTGTGGTTCAATATGTTAAAGCAATAGGAGGGCATGAATAATTCATCTATATTATAGATAATTATTCAAGGTATGGGTATCTCAACCTAATGCAACTTAAGTCTAAAGCTCTTGAGAAATTCAAAGCGGTTTGAGACTGAAGTTGGAAACTTGTTAGGTGAGATGATAATAGCACTTCGATCTGGTCGAGGTGTAGAGTAGAGGGGACTTGATATTCCAATACTGTTTAATAGAACATGGAATTACATCCCAACTCTTAACCCTTGGAACACCTCAGCAGAACAATGTATCAGATAGGAGAAATAAAACCTTATTGGATATGGTTCGATTCATTATGAGCTATGCTCATTTGCCTAATTCATTTTGGGGTCATGCAGTATTGACTACAGTACATATTTTGAACAACGTTCCGTCGAAAGAGTTTCTGAAACATCTTTTGAGTTGTGGATAGGGCGTAAAGGTGGTTTACGTTATTTCAGTTTTTTGGGGGTGTCCAGCACACGTGCTTGTGACTAATCCAAAAGAAAATCGTACACTGTTCAAAATTATGCCTACTTTTTAGGTTGCCCCAAGGCAACGAGAAAGTGGATACTTCTTCAATCCATAAGAGAATAAAGAATTTGTATCGTCAAATGCTACATTCTTAGAAGAATACCACATGAGAAATAATAAGCCACAAAATAAGGTCGTTTTAAGTAAATTAACTGATGAAGCTACAAAAACATCAACAAGAGTTGTTGATAAATCAACAAGGGTTGTTGATGAGGTTGGACCTTCAACAAGAGTTGTTGATGGAGCCGATACAATTGGTTAGTTACATCTATCTCAAGAGTTAAGAGTGCCTCGATGTAGTGGGAGAGTTATTCTACAACCTGACCGTTACATGGGCCTAACTGAAGCCCAGATCGTCATACATGATGATGGCATTGAGGATCCATTGTCTTAAAGCAAGCCAATGAATGATGCTAACAAGGACTAATGGATTAAAGCCATGGACCTAGAATTAAAGTCTGTGCATTTCAATTCCATCTGGGATCTTATAGATTTATCTAATGGGATAACACCTATAGATTGCAAATGAATCTACAAGAGGAAACGAGACGTAACCTTATGGTTAGGCTTGTGGCAAAGGGTTACACCTACAGAGAAGGAACTATAAGGAAACCTTTTCTCCTATTGCCTTGCTGAAGTCTATTAGAACTCTTGTCCATTTTGAATGGATGTCAAGACTACCCTTTATGAATAATAATCTTGAGGAGAGTATCATCATCTCTCAACTAGAAGGGCTTATACAGCAAGGTCAAGAGCAAAAGGTTTGTGAGCTTAATCAATCCATTCATGGATTGATTAAAGCATTTCGATCTTGAAATAGAAGATTTGATATTGCGATCAAATCTTTTGGGCTTTAATCAGAACATTGATGAGTCTTGTGTCTACAAGAAGATCGTCAATAGTTCAGTAGCTTACGTAGTGTTGTATATGATTGATATCATAGTCATTGGGAATGATGTAGGTTATCTTACTGACTAGTAAAAGGAGCTAGCAGCTCATTTCCAAATGAAAATTTGGGAGAAGTTGAGTTTGTTCTCGGGATCCAAATTGTTAGGAACCGTAAGAACAAAAAGCTAGCCTTGTCTCAAGTGTCTTATGTCTACAAGATGTTAATTAGACATAAGATGCAAAATTCCAAGAAGGATTCACTACCTTTCAGACATGGAATTCTTTAGTCTAAGAAACTGTTTCCTTAGCCACCTCAAGAAGTTGAGGACTTGAGACAAGTGCCTTATATAGTAGGGATTGTTAGTAAGAATCAATCCAGTCCAGGATTTGATCACTAGAGAGCCGTTAAGTATATTCTCAAGTATCTTAGGAGAACGAGGGACTATATGCTCGTGTATGATGCTAAGGATTTGATCCTTACAGGATACACTCACATAGATTTTCAGACTGATAAGGATTTGAGAAAATCTACATCAGTATCTATATTCACTCTTAATAGAGGAGCTATAGTATGCCATATCTGCAGTCTCGACCATAAAGGTTGAACATGTAGCTGCTTGAAAAGTAGCAATAGAGACTGTATGGCTTAGGAAGTTCTTGACTGATTTGGAATGTGTTCCAAATGTGAACTTGCTCATCACACTTTATAGTGATACAGTGGTGTTGTGGCAAATTCAAAATAACCTCGTAGCCCAAGACAAGCAGACACATTGAATTGAATGAAATATTGCTAATTCATTCACGAAGGCTCTCTCGGCTAAAGTGTATGAGGGTCATTTAGAAGATCTAGGTCTACAAGTTATGTACAAAGATGAAATCTAGGGCAAATGGGAGAAATGTAATGGGTATAGTGATGCCCTAGTTTATTGTATTTGTACATTGTATATGATTTATATATGTATTTATACACCCACTGCTGTATAGATTATTGTACATCCCACTAAACCAGAGTTTTAGTTCAAGTGGGAGTTTGTTGGGTTTTATGTCCTAAAACTTGTAGATAGTGAATGTAAACAAATTGTATACTTGTTTCAATAAAGTGTTATTAAGTTTCTACAATAAAGTGTTATTGTTAAGTATTGCACAATATGACCCAAATCCAATAAACTAAGATCCAAGGTTGTTTGTATGTAACTTGAACTAGTATGTGGAGACATATGGGGATCGTTGTTCAAGTAACAACCTAAAAGGTCTATAGTATAGGGATAAGGTTGGGTACCTTATCCTGGTGACACTATGGATACAACCCACTTTGTATTTGATACAAACACAATGATCCAACGCGTTTGTGTAGGGGACATGCGAGTGGGGGTATCCTATGCAATGAGTTTGCATAAGACCAGACCGCGAAATAGTAACTGCTAGTTGTATCACCGTTAACTAGATAGGTTTCTATTTCACTAGGATGACCTAGGCAACTTAGTCTGAATCCTGAGTGGATCATGGACTCCTGCTCACGAGGGATTGTCCTTTAATTTGTATGGGTGAGAGTGGCCAGTACGCAGACTCAATAAGCCTACCATTTTGGGGACAAGACCGAGTGGGGGGCTGATAAGGGTAAAAAATAAACCTATTTTACCCTTATATTTAGCTCATTATCTTGCCATATATGTTTTAGATCAATTTTATTTTTCCCGAGCTCAAAATATGTTAAAGTTGATAAGTTAGGGAGTTGAGAGTCACATTTGTCAAATTATGCTCATTTGTGCTTAAAAAGACTCAATTTGATAGGGATTTGACTAAGTTTGTTGCTGTGCAGAAAAAGCAGAGGAAGTTGGAAACTGCTTTCTGGAAAAACAGAGGCAGTTCTGAGTCTGTTGTGGGTCGTTTTGAACGAGACTATTATGCACCTAACCGGCCGTTTTGACCTCGAAATCGACTGGGCTACCTACCAGCACCATTTTCGCAGCTCCTCAACCACTTCCAACACTATATAAGGCCTTGATTCAACGTCAAATGCAAGCATAACTCATTTGGAAGAAAAGGGTAGTGACAGAACCCTAGTTGACGCCTATGAGTAGGGATGCCCGAGGTCCTTCTTAGAAGACTGAATTCTAACCTTAGTTAGACATCGAACCTTAGGGTTTGTAGGGATTTTCACCCATTCCCACTTGTAAAAGCGAGAGAGTGGAGTGTCGAGCGACCTCTAGAAGGATTGAATAAAAGAAAAGACCCTAGTATTTAGCTACTGCCATTATTTCCAGCACTTGGCACTTTTCATTTATTTGTATTCTTTAAGTTTTATTTTCAATGGAAAGATGTTCATTTGCAATTTATTCCACTATGCTTAGCTAAATTCCGTTGAGGGGTTCAATATAGTGAATTCCCTTATGGTTCAATAGGTTGAAAGTTTCTATTAAATGCATGTCATTCTTTATTGATTATCATTATGATCTTGTTGAGTTTAAATTGATCACGTAGACTTTGCATGCTATGTGAGTTTGATCTCGAAAGGGACAGACGATATCGGTTCTCATAAAGGTGATATAGGAGAAAAAGCTCGAAAGAGATTGTTCGGTGGTATAGGACAAGTTGCCTAAGGCACCCTATATCAACTATAGGGTTATAGATTGCATTCATGAATTATCTATGTCAGAGTCGAGTCACAGAAATGTGCATAACGGTACTCGCTTAGCCTTCTAACGGTTCTTGGGAGCAAGGCCAAATAGAAGTTAAATCTGACCCAATGCATTGATTAGGCTTAAGTTGAATACTCTATGACTAAAAGTTATTTGCCTTTGGGATAAAACTATATTGAATACCTCGTTTTATTTATTATTGTTATTTCTTGTTTAATTGTTTTATGTATCTTCCAAAAAAACCAATCAACAATTATCTTTTTGGTTACCTATTTTAAGCAATCATTTGAGTAGTTTCTTCTTCAAATCTCAATTTCCAATTTAGTCCTCGTGGGATCGATACCCTTGGAATATTTCTAAGGTTTTTATTACTATGTGCGACAGTGTATACTTGCACTAAGGTTGGCTAAATTTATCTTTATTATTATCTATCACCTTATCTCACATCCATCATTCAGCCTCTGCCGCACCAAGTTTTTGGCGTCGTTGTCGGGACCAAAAGTGAAACCAGTTTTGTTTATTTGAAATTGCGATTCAATTGCGACCGCATATCTGTCTCAAATGGAATTTGACTTTATTCTGCAATTGTTTTTCTTTTGCAGGTTGAGTTGGTGCATGAACAAGGGGTGTCCACTCCTTGATATTGATCTTGAGATAGAAAGAACCTTTCGTCGTCGTCGGAAAGAACAAAGACGAAAGAGAAAGGAACAACAAGAGTTGAGCGCACAGAAACCTCTAGAAGAAGCTTCTTACATACAAGAGTTTCCAATGGAACCACCTGGAGTCGATCCTCAAGTTGATCCACAGAATCGTGGAAGGGAGCAAAATGGTGGGAGAATTCCTCTAGTTACTCCAGTTCCACCGGTGCCACAACAAGAGAATCCAATTTATATTGCTGAAGACCGCAATAGGGCAATAAGGGACTATGCTTTACCTGTTTTTCAGACTTTAAATCCAGGAATTTTGGAGCCACCAATAGATGCTCCACAGTTTGAACTCAAACCAGTGATGTTCCAAATGTTGAATACTATGGGCCAGTTTTCTGGACTTCCAAACGAAGATCCACATAAACACATTAAGCTATTTTTGAGAGTTTGCAATTCTTTTAAAGTTACAGGAGTGCCTGAAGATACTTTGAAGTTAAAGCTTTTTCCATTTTCTTTGCAGGGAGATGTTGAAGTTTGGTTGGACTCATTCCCTCCAAACTCCATCACTTCTTGGAACGACTTGGCTGAGAAATTTTTAGAGAAGTTTTTTCCTTCTAATAAAAATTCCAAATATAGAGCTGAAATTATTGCATTTAGACAATCTTACAATGAACCTCTGGATGCAGCCTGGGAAAGGTTTCAAAGGCTGGTTTGGAAGTGTCCACACCACGAATTGCCTGCTTGCATCATCTTGGAGCATTTTTATAGTGGATTAGATCAAGCTTCGAAGGCACGTCAATGCATCTGCAAATGGATCTTTCTTAAAGAATTCTACAAATGAGGCACATGCTATTTTGGACACCATAGCCACAAACAATAGACATTGGGGAGAAACTGAGCCTACAACAATTTTGAAGAATCCAGCTAAGGCAGTAGAGACAGAGGCTAATTCTACCATGCAAGTCCAAATCAAGGCTATCCACAGCATGATGTTGGGCATGACTATGAGCAATCAAGCAAACATAGCCCCTGCCAATGCTATTTCTTCTCCCTGCTGTGAAATTTGTGGTGAGGAACATATCGCTGATAACTGTCCACTAAATCTCGCGTCTGTCTTTTATGTAGGTCAACAAGCTAAGGGAACCAGAATCAGCATAGATAGAATCCATACTCGGCTACATACAACCCAGGTTGGAGATAGCATCCAAACTTCTCTTGGGGAGGACAAGCTGGCTCAAGTAATTCCAATACAAATCAATTTGGGAAACCTCCTATCCAATAGCAGCCGCAAAAGAACTTCCAACCAGTCCAAGTGCAGAGTCAAGAGTCAAATCTAGAGACTCTTATGAAAGAATACATGGCAAGAAACAATGCCGCTGTTAGAAATCTGGAAGTACAGATTAGACAGATTGCTCAAGAAATTAAAAACAGACCGCAAGGGACGTTGCCCAGCAAGACTGGGATCCCTCACAGAGAAGGAAAAGAGAAATGCAAGGCAATCACGTTGAGAAGTGGACTAGAGTATGATGGCCCAAAATACCCCGTGAATCAAGAAGTAAAGATCCCAGAAGAAGCTCAAGAAAAGTTTTTAGTAAAGAAAACGGAAGTTACCTCAGAAGGTATACAGAATAAAGAAAATGAAGAAAAGACCAAGGAGCATGAAGCCTTGGAAGAAAAAATAGAAAGTTCAAGTTTAGAGAAAAAACAGGAGTGACGGAAGAGATTGTCGCGATCTCTTGTCAAATAAATTTATAATCCACGATTTCTAAAGCTAACTTCTAGCAGTAGTGGTCGGGATCGATCACAGGGAACAATCGGTTTATTTCTAAATTCTTTTGTGTTTTTGAGGTAACCAAAAAGGGGGGTTTTATAGATAAAAGATTAAGACATAAAGTAAAGGCGGTAAAATAAATAAGGAAAATTAAATGTAAGGGAAGTAAAGGCGGGGTTAGTTGATCTTACCACGAGGATCACTGTAATCGGGGTTGAACTCGGTGTTAAGTTTGATTAATTTTATTCATCAATTATCAATTGATATTTAATTAATTATCTAAGTCCAACGTACTCCGGCAACAAACCGAGAGCCATGATCCAACTATCACAAACATGCAAACGCTAAGTTTGATTCTAGTTTAAATTAATTAATTGGCCTATTAACTAATCTAAACCGCATTGGGATCTAGCCGAATTAATTCACATGCAACGGGCAACAAACCACAATTACAATTGATTAAATCATTTAGTTCTAGGGACGCATGCGTAATATCATAACGTTAGCCTATTTGCTACTTAGATTTAGCAAGTAAATTTAGACAGGGCGCGGTCAAGGTTGTCAATCTTTCCTACCACAATCTAAACTTGTATACAAAGAACTAATATCACAAAGACAATTAACTAAGTAATTAAGAATAGAAATCTCATAAAATTGAATTAAACTTACAAACCGAGGTCCTGATTACAACGATCCGAGCTTAGTTGGCCATAGACAAGCACCTCCAAGCTCGAGGCTCAATCGACCGACCCTTAGACTAAGAAAGCTTAAAAGAGCTCTAGAAACTAGAGAGAAAAGGGGCTACAAAATTGTAGTGATGGATGAATTAAGGGATGAAAAGGGATGATTCTAAACCTACACCAAAGCCCTCTATTTATAGTGATTCTTGGCCTTCAATTCATGGTCATTTGGTGTTGAATTTCGGTCTTCAAACAAGGAAAATTTCCAGCCAAAATAGGAAAAATTCGATTCTGGAAAACTGCCTAGCGTCGCGACGCTATGGATAGCGTCGCAACGCTGTCCCTTCAATTTTGGAAATTTGTTCTCGGATTGCCCTTGCATCGCGACGCTGTGGGCTAGCGTCGCGACGCTGTCCACCAGCGTGATCTCCAAGTAGTTTCCTTATTTGGCTATCGTCGTCGACGCTGATGAGGCTCTAGGGGCAAAATGGTCATTTTACGCTCCGGTTTCGCTCGTTTAAGCCCCGAATTGCTTCCGAAGCTCCGGTGAGGACCTACAGACATATTATACTCATTTTAAAGCATTATTTCGCAAGGAAGTCAACTAAGATAAGCAAATTGAGACCGATCAAATACCCCCAACCTAAACCTTGCTAGTCCTCGAGCAAGCTAAGATTATAATGAGAGGGATTTTTATGCAATGCAATATTCATGACTCAATTTCTCAAAGACAAGCATGATCAACATTTTACTTAAGAGAATTAAATGCGAGACTAGCATACTTAGAGACAAATTAAAATTAACCAAATTCTTTCTTATGCAAAATGCGAGCTAAGTCTTCCCTAGACATGTTTTGAAAAGTTCGAGAAGGACTTATAAAATTCTCATTCCATCTTCCTTCTACACTGGAGAAAGGCATAATGCATTAAAGGAAGGGAGCAAACTAACTTGTTAAGGATGCAAAAGGGGCCTTAAGCTTGCATAGAAATGATTATTAAGGGGTACTAGCTTTCACACAACTAATGGAGGACCACATTTTTCGAGTTTCACTCTTGGACGGCCTAACTGATCACACTAGAGGTAGCTCTTTTTACCCCGGCATGCTAAACAAAAATAATTTTCTACTTTTTCTCGCATTCTTTTTCTTGATCAAGTAATTGATTTTTTTTTTTTTTTTGATAGCTCACAAGGCAAATATTATTTTTCTCATTTCCCAAGGCATGAAACAAGCTATTTTGCAAAAATTTCCTCTAAACATGCTACCTATCCTATCGAGGTGACAACGGAGGCGTGAATCCTATTAAGCCATCTAAACCAACGAAACTACGCTAGAAAGGACTCATGTTCAATTTAGTTAAGAAAAAATTTGAAAAATTTTAATGAAATCTCTAAAGATGCTAGAATACATGCAATTCAACTATAAGAAAAATATATACTCATGCTTTTCTCATCCTAGAAATCTCATAATCAATCATAGAGCAAGACATAAAATCTCAAATTATTATTATTATTATTATTATTATTATTATTATTATTATTATTATTATTATTATTATTATTATTATTATTATTATTATTATTATTATTATTATTATTTAATTTTAAATTTGAACACCGATTCAGATTAGTTCCCAGGTAGGAGGTGTTCCGTAAACCGTCAATTTAAACACCTCCAACCTTAGACAGAACTTCACTAGTTCGGGTCAGTTCCCAAGTAGGAGGTGTTTCGTAAACTGTCAACTTAAATACCTCCAACCTTAGACAGAACTTCGTCGATTCAGGTTCTAATTTATTTTTAAATTGCTTAAAATAATAGGTCAATGAAACCATAAAGCAAACATGCATATGTTTCCTTCAATTAAATCATCAATTTCACTAATAAGTCAAAACAAGTTTAAGTTCGGCGTACTCCGACAATCTCTTCCGGCCACTACTACTACAAGTTAGCTTTAGAGTTTGTGGATTATAAATTTATTTGACAAGAGACTGCGACAATCTCTTCCCCGGCAACGGCGCCAATTTGATGGAAGAGATTGTCGAGGTCTCTTATCAAATAAATTTATAATCCTCAACCTCTAAAGCTAACTTGTAGCAGTAGTGGCCGGGGTCGAACACAGGGAGCACGATTATAACTTGTTTTCCTTAGATTTATTGTGATGACCGGACTAATGGGGGGTTTTATGTTTGGAAAAGACATAATAATGGAAAGTAAGCTAATTATGGAAAATAATAGAAAAGGAAAGTAGAAGCAAGAAATAGAAAGAATGAAATCATTACCTCCAAGATCATGGAACCGGGATTGTCATGGCAAGTTCAATTCAATTAAATCATTAATCTCACTAATTAGTCAAAACAAGTTTAAGTCCGGCGTATTCCGGCAACAAACCGAGAATCATGATCCACTATCACAAGCATGCAAACGCTAAGTTTGATTCTAGTTTAAACTAATTAATTGGCCAATTAATTAACCTAAACTGCAATGGGATCTAGCCGAGATAATTCACATGCAACGGACAACAAACCACAATTACAATTAATTAAATCATTTAGTTCTAGGGACGCATGCGTAATAACATAACATTAACCTATTTGCTACTAGATTTTAGCAAGTAAACTTAGAGAGGGCACGGTCAAGGTTGTCAATATTTCCTACCACAATCTAAACTTATAGAAAAAGAACTAAAATCACATAAACATGATTGGATAATTCAAACAAGAAATTTCATTAAAAGAATATGAACTTACTCTTGACACCCCAGTTACATGAATGAAGAATCTAGCCTCTCATAGAACAAGAACAAGCTTGAATCTTCATTGAATACATAAAGGAAATCAAGAAACACTAAAACTAAGAAGAATGGTGGAAAAGGGGGAGAGAGATGGACTACAATGTTGTAGTGAATTATGTGTTGAGGGATGATTCTAAACCTACACCAAGGTCCTCTATTTATAGTGGTTCTTGGTCTTCAATTCGTGGTAAATTGGTGCTGAATAGGTCCTCCAAATTTGGGAAATCGCCAGCCAAAATAGGAAAAAATCAAATCTGGAAAACTGCCTAGCGTCGCGACGCTGTCCCTTCAATTTTGGAAATTTGTTCTCGAATTGCCCTAGAGTCGCGTCGTTGTTGCCAGCTTGATCTCCAAGTAGCTTCCTTATTTGGCTAGCGTCTCGACTCTGATGATGGGCGTCTCGACGCCGATGAGGCTCCAGGGGCAAAATGGTCATTTTACGCTCTGATATTGCTCGTTTAAGCCCCGAATTGCTTCCAAAGCTCCGGTGAGGACCTATAGACATATTATACTCATTTTAAAGCATTTTTCGCAAGGAATTCAACTAAAATAAGCAAATTGGGAGATTCTAAGTGTATAATAAATTGGACTTATCAAATACCCCCAACCTAAACCTTGCTAGTCCTCGAGCAAGCTAATATTATTATGAGAGAGATTATTATGCAATGCAATATTCATGACTCAATTTCTCAAAGATAAGCATGATCAACATTTTACTTAAGAGAATTAAATGCAAGTCTGACATAGTTAGAGACAAATTAAAATTAACCAAATTCTTTCTTATGCAAAATGTGAGCTAAGTCTTCCCTAGAGATGTTTTGAAAAGTTCGAGAAGGACTTATAAAATTCCCATTCCATCTTCCCTCTACACTGGACAAATGCATAATGCATTAAAGGAAAGGAACAAACTAACTTGTTTAAGGATGCAAAAGGGGTGCCTCAATCTTTTTCTTTCTTTTATTTTAACTAAAGGGAACTAAGCTTGCATGAATAAATGATTTTTAAGGGATACTAGCTTTCACACAACTAATGCAGGACCACATTTCCCGAGTTATACTCTTGGACGGCCTAACTGATCACACTAGAGGTAGCTCTTTTTACCCCGACAAGCTAAACAAAATTATATATTTTTTTTTTTAATAATTCTTTTCTTTGGTAAAGTAAATGATTTTTCTTTTGAAGCTCACAAGGCAAATATTCTTTTTCTCACTCCCCAAAGCATAAAACAAGCTATTTTGCAAAAATTTCCTCTAAACATGCTACCTATCCTATCGAGGTGACAACAGAGGCGTGAATCTTATAAAGCCATCTAAAACCAACAAAACTACGCTAGGAAGGACTCGTGCTCAATTTAGTTAAGAAAATTTTTAATGAAGTCTCTAAAGATGCTAGAATGCATGCAATTCAACTATAATAAAAATATATACTCATGCTTTCTCATCCTAGAAATCTCATAATCAATTTTTTTAAAGCAAGGCATAAAATCTCAAAAAAAAATTTTAAGTTTGCTCAATTTAAAGATAAATTTGAACACCAATTCAAATCAGTTCCCAGGTAGGAGGTGTTCCGTAAACCGTCAGCTTAAATACCTCCAGCCTTAGACATAACTTCACTGGTTCGGGTCAGTTCCCAGGTAAGAGGTGTTCCGTAAACCGTCAACTTAAATACCTCCAACCTTAGACAGAACTTCGCCGATTCGCTCATTTTTTTTTTTTAAATAATAGGTCCAATAAGGCATAAAGCAAACATACATATGTTCCCACCCCCAACCTAAACATTACATTGTCCTCAATGTAAACTAAGCATGCAACCTAAAGGACAAAAAGGTAAAAGGGAACAGAAAACCTCCCCTGTTTAAGCATTGGTTGGCAATGATGGAAACTCCCACGATTGGCAAAAAATGAAGAGACTTGGTGTAGGGATCCTATAAAACAATAAAGAAAGATAATTAAGAAAATAACAAAGTAATAAACTACTAAATTGGAAAGAAAAGGATAGAACTAATTGGGTTGCCTCCCATAAGCGCAATTTTTTTAGCGTCGTTATGCTCGACGGGATTCTCATCTTCTTGTTAGGGTACATAAAAATTCTCATATTTCATTGGGCCATTCTTTCTTGAATCCACGAAACCTGCAAACAGAAGCAAGCTTGCCCATTTTCCATGGGACCCAGAAGATGCATTGTATTTTTTAATTTTTGAATATATGAAAAAGAGAAAAAATGAAAAGATAAAGACTCAAAGGATAAAATTTTGTGAGACAGCTTAGAAGATAAATCAGATGAAGGGGGATCAAGGGGAAGAACAAATTCAGACTTATCAGCCTGAAACTCTATCACCTGAATTTCCTTGCAATCTGGTTCAGACTCTTCTTTAACCTCATATGATCGATCGTGAGATGGCAATAGACACTCAATTTCTTCATCATCAACCTTTGCAGCAAGGGGAACTTCTGTTGTAAGGATTGTCTCTTGGGTCAGTTGTGCTTGTTGCTCTACATGCTTCTCCAATTTTATCACATATGTTTCTATCTTATCAATATTATCAGACATGTCTTTCAACTCAGCTCGAGTACTTTCCTGAAATTGAAGAGTATTTTTAGCAAGCTCATAAATTTGATCCTCAAGAGATTTACCTGAATTGGAAGGTCGATAGTGCTGATGTGACTGTTTGATTTGATATCCCTGCACTAATTGCTCGCATAAAGAAGTTAGTATTGATAGTTTATTGTCGAGCAATTCCTACCTCCTTCACTAGTTGAGCTTCTTTTTCCCTCAGTGAACGATATGCCATCAAAAATCAACTCAAATAAAAACAAACAAATAAGTAAAATAAAAAAAAAGATATCACAATAAACCTATGAAAAACAAATTAAACTTGGCTCCCCGACAACGGCGCCAATTTGACGGAAGAGATTGTCGCGGTCTCTTGTCAAATAAATTTATAATCCACGATTCCTAAAGCTAACTTGTAGCAGTAGTGGTCGGGGTCGATCACAGGGAACAATCGGTTTATTTCTAAATTCTTTTGTATTTTTGAGGTAACCAAAAGGGGGGTTTGTTGATAAAGATTAAGACATAAAGTAAAGGCGGGAAAATAAATAAGGAAAATTAAATTCAAGGAAAGTAAAGGCGGGGTTAGTTGATCTTACCATGAGGATCACTGGAATCGGGTTGAACTCGATGTTAAGTTTGATTAATTTCATTCATCGATTATCAATTGATTTTAATTAACTATCTAAGTCCGGCGTACTCCGGCAACAAACCAAGAGCCATGATCCAACTATCACAAACATGCAAACATTAAGTTTGATTCTAATTTAAATTAATTAATTGGCCTATTAACTAATCTAAACCGCATTGGGATCTAGCCGAATTAATTCACATGCAACGGGCAACAAACCACAATTACAATTGATTAAATCATTTAGTTCTAGGGACGCATGCGAAATATCATAACGTTAACCTATTTGCTACTTAGATTTAGCAAGTAAATTTAGACAAGGCGCGGTCAAGTTTGTCAATCTTTCCTACCACAATCTAAACTTGTATGCAAAGAACTAAAATCACAAAGACAATTAACTAAGGGCCCATTTGATAACCATTTGGTTTTTGGTTTTTGGTTTTTGAAAATTAAGCTTAAAAATACTACATACACTTACAAGTTTCTTTGCTTTGTTATCTACCTCTTTCCCATATTTTCAAAAACCAAGTTAAATTTTGAAAACTAGAAAAAATAGTTTTCAAAAACTTGTTTTTGTTTTTTAAATTTGGCTAGGAACTCAAGTGTGTCTTTAACAAGGATGAAAATCATTGTAAGGAGATTGGATGAAAACAAGCATAATTTTTAAAAACCAAAAACCAAAAACCAAATGGTTATCAAACAGGACCTAAGTAATTAAGAATAGAAATCTCATAAAATTGAATCAAACTTACAAACCGAGGTCCCGATGACAACGATCCGAGCTTAGTTGGCCATAGACAAGCACTTCCAAGCTCGAGGCTCGATCGACCGACCCTTAGACTAAGAAAGCTTAAAAGAGCTCTAGAAACTAGAGAGAAAAGGGGCTACAAAATTGTAGTGATGGATGAATTGAGGGATGAAAAGGGATGGTTCTAAACCTACACCAAAGCCCTCTATTTATAGTGATTCTTGGCCTTCAATTCGTGGTCATTTGGTGTTGAATTGGGTCTTCAAACAAGGAAAATTTCCAGCCAAAATAGGAAAAATTCGATTCTGGAAAACTGCCTAGCGTCGCGACGTTGTGGATAGCGTCGCGACGTTGTGGATAGCGTCGCGACGCTGTCCCTTCAATTTTGGAAATTTGTTCTCGGATTGCCCTAGTGTCGCGACGCTGTCCGCCAGCATGATCTCCAAGTAGTTTCCTTATTTGGCTAGCGTCTCGACTCTGATGATTGGCGTCTCGACTCTAATGATGGGCGTCTCGACGCTGATGAGGCTCCAAGGGCAAAATGGTCATTTTATGCTCCAGTTTCACTCGTTGAAGCCTCGAATTGCTTCCAAAGCTCCGGTGAGGACCTATAGACATATTATACTCATTTTAAAGCATTTTTAGCAAGGAATTCAACTAAGATAAGCAAATTGGGAGATTCTAAGTGTATAACAAATTAGACCGATCAAGGGGAATGCGACCGCAAAACCTAAAAAGTTTGTTATAGATCCAGAATACAGATCAACACCTCCATACCCTCAAAGATTTAAACATGCTTCACAGGATGCACAGTTTAAAAAGTTTTTAGATGTCTTGAAGCAGCTACATATCAATATTCCATTGGTAGAAGCGCTTGAACAGATGTCTACCTATGTGAAGTTCCTGAAGGATATTCTATCAAAGAAAAGAAGGTTGGGAGAATACAAAACGGTTGCACTCACTGAATGTTCCAATGCACTGGTCAAGAATGAGATCCCTCCCAAACTCAAAGACCCAGGAAGTTTCACCATTCCATGCTCCATTGGAGGAAGGAATGTAGGCAGAGCTTTATGCAATCTAGGAGGGAGTATGAACCTGATGCCATACTCAGTTTTTCAACAGTTGGGGATAAGTGAAGTAAGACCAACAACTGTAACCTTACAGTTAGCTGACAGGTCGTTAACACAACCTATTGGTAAAATTGAAGATGTGTTAGTCAAGGTTGACAAATTCGTATTCCCAGCAGATTTCATCATTTTGGATTGTGAAGCTGATAAGGACGTGCCAATCATTTTAGGACGACCATTCTTAGCAACTGGCAGGACCTTAATTGATGTGCAGAAAGGAGAATTGACCATGAGGGTCAATGTCCAGCATGTCACTTTCAATGTGATGTATGCAATGAAATACCCAGGAGAAAAGAATCAAACCCTATTGGGGGAAGGGCTTTGAAGATGAAGAAGCCCATGTTTCTGTGATTGACCTGGTATGAATTCTCTATTCCTGAATTTATTTTTGTATATTATGTGGATCTATAATGAGTTAAAATAATGAATCAAAATAACTAAATAGATAGGAACCCAAAATATCTGGACAAGAGTAAAAACTTTGTCTAGGAAAAGGTACCGTAGGGAACACCTTTTCCTGGGGATTTACCTGGGAGTTTGAAAAGTCCAATTTATTTTGTATCCATCTATTTTAAAGCATGTGAGCTTTTTAACTTGTTTGTGATTGTTTCAGCAAATAAAGTAAAGATAGAAAAGCAAGGGAAAATGAAAAGTTAGAAAAAAAATAAAGAAGGCAGAGTACTGAGGAAAATGCAATCGCATTTCTCCCCAGTGCATTTGGAAATGCGACCGCATTTTCCAAAAGTTAGAGGCAGTGAAGTCATTTAAAATGACCATCACGTTACCTAATTTGGAAAACTATAAATAGCTGACTTTAGCCTTTCCCTCTTCACCAACCACTTAACCTTTTGCAATCAAGTCAAACTCAAGAACTCTCCATCTTCACTCTCTTGAAACCGAAACCCACAACAAAGAATCATGAAGAACACGCCAAAATCATCATCATCTCACAAGATTGCTCGATCTCAGAGTAATCAAACCGTCCAAGAAGCTGAAGCAAGTGTTCGACGGTAAGAAGAGCAACCCGCAACATCCATACACGGCGCGAGAGGGGCGAGACCTTTGGGTTTCTCACTGGCGATCGTAGACCAAGGAACTAACGTCCAAACTCTTTCTTCCTCGACAATGCTGGCTACATCAAGGGAGAATCCGAGTTCATCTCAACCTAGGAGGTCCACGCGCACCAATCCCATCCATAAAACCCAAAAACCCGCGAGCCAACAATTCAGAAAACGCTCAAGGGAATGGTTTAAGATGATTTAGGAGATGGGAGCCCAAAGACATGCAACTCTTGAAGAAGAAGCAAGAAGACGGGATGAAGAAGAAGCCGCCGAAGTTAAGAAGAGCTCTCGGCAATAAGGAAAACCGACGGGTAAAATCTCTGAACCTTCAACTAACCCTTCTTCGTCTTGCAAGGACAAACCATTTGTTACGTACAGTGCAAGGAACACACGTGAATTTGTTACGTACAGTGCAAGAGGTAGCCCAAGGGTAAAACGGTAATTTGACCTAGCTGGGGTACGAACACACGTGAAGGGCTGACTTGTTGTTGATGGTCGATATCCGTGGACACAGAAATATATCTACAGTGAGAAGAGTGCAGCTATGGTTCTATTGTGGAGTGAACCATAGTTAACAAACATTGATTAACTTGGTTAATGAGTTTAGCCAATTAATCTCATATCGTTGGAGCTTGTAATCTGTAGGTCCATTAGATCCCACCGGTAGCTCATTTAGGACATTGAGGTAAATTTCTAAGGGAGAATTGAATGTTCGAAAGGGTTCGAATGTTAAGTTTAAAATATGAATTGGATTCATATTAAAACTATAGGTTATAATTAATGTGCATGAGATGTACATTAATACTATAGTTTGTTTGAGAGAAATATAATTAAATATTTTATATTTAATTATAGTATTAATTAATTGGTGAATTAATTAATTATTTTTTTAAATTTAATTTAATTAAATTTGATTTAATTGAATTACATTAAAACTATAGGTTATGTGGAATATTTGTATAAATTTGTTTTATATAAATATTAATTAAATTAATTGTTAATTTAATTGGTTTAATAATTATTAATTTTATTTTAATTAATAATTATTAATCTTATCAGTTTAACTGATAAGATTTTTTTCAAAACCCACTAACCTAAGGTTATGGTCCACGATTGGAGAGGGATTTTAGGGAGGTTATTTTTTATCATCCGTTAATTTTTCCCTTGTTCATTCTATCGATCAGTTTGTGGCCTCACACGCGATCTCTCTCACTCTCACTCTCTGCATTTTCTCCTTCCAAGAATCACAGAGACAAAATTCTCCAAAACCTTAGAGATCTAATTTGCTCCCACAAGCTACCAACGCGAAATCCTACACAAGGATACTGGTGTGACCAATTGGTGGTGTTCCTTGTCAAATTACAGCAAAGAAAGTCCTTGGAAGTTGCTGGAATTTCTGGATTACAGGGTAGAAATTGGTGAAATTCGATCAAGAACGATTCTAGTAGTAAGTACTTCTTTCCTTGATCGATAGGATCTCTTAATCTAGATTAGATCTAGGTTTATTGTAGATGTTAAGCATGTTTTATAGCGAATTATTCAGTAGTTTTATTAGATTTAACTGTTGTAATTTTATTGCAATTCGTATTGGTATTTTGGTTAAAATATAAACACGGTAAAGGTTCTGTAAAATCTTCCGCTGCGTAGGGCTTTTATCCCTTCAGTATCAACTTTAAGCATTAGATTGTGCCCACCTATGCATCTGCAATTTACTCAAGCTTTGCAGACGGCTGAAAAACACTATCTATGTTGCCCAAATAAACATGGTGCAAATAGCATCTCTCAGTTGCGCCCGCAATCACCCTGACGACTAGATTGTGAGTTAAAACCTACTTCTATTCAGCTCCGCTGTAGGTGCCTTTAGAAGACTAAGCCAACTAGCCATTTATTTCTAGGGCTAGTTGAAACTTAGATAAACAATGCTCATGACTCTTAAAACCCTAGTGGTTCCAGTCCTATTTCTAGGATGCAAGAAAACAAAGTCCTATTTCTAGGATCTTTACCACTATTGTTTTGCGAACCCATGCATTTAACTCCAACCTTTTAGCCATCAGCTAAATACAAACTATGCGAACCTAAGTGGCTAGTTTAAGCTAACAATAAATTTTAAATTTCAGCAGGGATAAACAATGCTAAGAGGAAACAAGGTTGCTTTTGCATAGGTGGGGCTTTCTTCTGCTCAAGGTATCCACATGTTTGAACCTCCAAGTAGAAGCTTATCTCATAATTGAAAGTAAAGCGCAAGACATAAAAGAAAGAGAACTCAACATATAAAAGCAACTTGAATTCATATTAGATAAACATTGAGTACAAGAATTTAACTTACAATTGAGAAGTAAATGAAAAATAAGAACAAACGACTGCTGGAAATTAAAGGACTTAAAACAGAAAATACAAAAAGTAAAAAAAGACTAACTACGGATTTTCCCCTCTCTATCTAGCTTGCTCTTGTCATCTTTCAAGGGGAGACAGTCCTTTCTCTTCTACTTCTTTCGAATGGAAGAGTCGAAAGAGACTGGAAAATCTGGAACTCGGAATGGTTACAAGATGAGAAGAGAGAAAATGTAAAATCTATCCTAAGGACGAAATTCCAAGCTCTCTTGCTTCTTGCACCTTGGTCACCTTTTATAGACCTTGGAAGGTAGGGTTGGCTGCTGAGATCAGTGTGAGAGAGCTTTTGAAAGTAAAAATCCACGATCCTTGGAGATTTGATACGGGATTTGGGATCTTCGAATGATTTTATGAAGATCTCGTGAATCTTGGAATTTTGTTGGAAAGGCCAGTTGCGGCTGCAATGTCGGGCGCAAATCTTCAATGCACTGCCTTGATAATTTGCAGGCGCAATTCAAACGCAAAGTCCACATTCTCAGGACCAAATGTGGGCGCAAATCTGCAACTTCTACTCTTTGCTCCGCTAACCTTTATCTCCAATTGTGGGCGCATTTCCACCGCAAATTGTCCTTTGCACAAAAACATTAACTTGGATAAATTCTTACAAAAGTAATCTCTTTTTGGGCATTTTAAGCATAAATTCTATATTTCTAAGATTTTCCACATGATTATAAGACTTTTAATAATTTGACTAAAAAAAATATGATTTTAAGCATAAAGTCATTGCTTTCTAAACAATAACCTAGGTTTTTAAGGCTAGATAACGCACATAAATGAGCGTTATCACTAGCTGAAACTTAGATGAATGTTGCTCACGACTTTTAAAACTCTAGTGTTTCCAGTCCTATTTCTAGGATGCAAGAAGACAAAGTCCTATTTCTAGGATCTTTTCCACTATTGTTATTTTGAACCCGCGCATTTAACTCCAACCTTTCGGCCATCAGCTAAACACAAACTATGCTAACTTAAGTGATCAGTTTAAGCTAACAATGAAACTTAAACTTCAAGAAAAACAAACAATGCTAAGAGGAAGCAAGGTTGCCTTTGCATAGGTGGGGCTTTCTTCTACTCAAGGTATCCACATATTTGAATCCTTGAGAAGAAGCTCAATTCATTGATGAAAGTAAAGTGCAAAACATAAAAGAAAGAAAGCACAAAATAGAAGAATAAACTGAATTCGTATTAATTAAATGGAATGAGTACAAGAATGATAAACTTATAATTGAAAATTAAAGGAAAACAGAACAGTACAACAGTTGAAATTAAAGACTAAATAGAAAGTAAATAGCTAGGCTCGACTAAGGATCTTCCCCTCTCTATCTAGATTGCTCTTGACCTCTTTCAAGGGGAGACAAGCCTTTCTCTTCTTCTTCTTTCGAATGGAAGAGCCGACAGAGGTTGAAAGATCCGGAACTCGAAGTGGTTACAAGATGAGAAGAGAGAAAAACACAAAAACTATCTTAAGGACGAATTTTCGAGCTCCCTTTGCTTCTTGCATCTTGATCGCCTTTTATAGACCTTGGAAGGTTGGGTTTGTTGGGTTTTATGCCCTAAAACTCGTAGATAGTGAATGTAAACAAATTGTATACTTGTTTCAATAAAGTGTTATTGAGTTTTTACAATAAAGTGTTATTGTTAAATATTGCACAATTTGACCCAAATCCAATAAACTAAGATCCAAGGTTGTTTATATGTAACTTGAACTAGTATGTGGGGACATACGGGGATCGGTGTTCAAGTAACAACCTAAAAGGTCTATAGTATAGGGATAAGGCTGGGTACCTTATCCTGATAACACTATGTGATACGGCCCACTTTGTATTCGATACAGACGTATTGATCCAAGGCGTCCATGTAGGAGACATGCGAGCGGGGGTATCCTATGCAATGAGTTTGCATAAGACCGGACCACGAAATAGTCAACCATTAGTTATAACACCGTTAACTAGTTAGGTTACTGTTTCAATAGGATGACCTAGGTAACTCAGTCTTAATCCTGAGTGTGTCATGAACTCCTTCTCATGAGGGATTGTCCTTTGATTAGCATGGGTGAGAGTGGCCAATACGCCGACTCAATATGCCTTCCTTTTTGGGGACAAGACCGAGTGGGAGGCTGGGGACATGACAACACAAGAAGGAATTCACTCCTTCCCGCTTCTAGGAGAAGTAGATGAGTGTTCCCTTAAGTGGTGACTCCGGGACTTGAACAAAGGGATCCTTCCCTCTCACTGGCCTGAGAGGGACTTTCTGTTTAATGGTTGGACCATAAACAGGTTGTTCATTAGAGGAGCACTGATACTTAAGGAGACAGATGTAACACAGGGGTGAAACGGTAATTTGACCCAGCTGTGATTACGGACACTCGTGAAGGATTGACTTACCGGTATAGGTCTATATCCGTGGACACAGAAATGTTCTACAGTGAGAAGAGTTCAGTTGTGGGTCTTTAGTGGAATGACCCACAGTTAATGAATATTGGTTAACCTGATTAATGAGTTTAATCGGTTAACCTCATATCATTGGAGCTTCTGATCTGTAGGTCCATTAGGTCCCCCTGCTAGCTCGTAAAGAGTAATTAGGAACAATTATATCTTGAGAGAATTTGAATAGTTCAAATTCATATTGGGAATTAAGTTAATTGTATGAGATACAAATTAATATAATGTATAATGATACATTAAAATATAAAGTATAATTTGAAATTAAACTTTATTATTATGAGAGAAATGAATATTTGAAGAAGTTCAAATATCAATATGAATTTGATTCATATTAAATTTATAGGATATAAGAGAATTGGAAGGAGTTCCAATTTTAATATGAATTTGATTCATATTATAGAATTAATTAATTGAAGGCCTGAAATTAAATATATGATATTTAATTGGGTAATTAATTAATTAACTAATAGAAGGTCTGAAATTAAATATATGATATTTAATTGGTGATTAATTAATTTAAAGAATTAATTAATTGGAAATTAATCAATTATGAAAATGATTAATCACTTATGGAAGTAATTAATCATTTATGGAAATGATTTAATCACTTATGGAAGTGATCAATCATTTATAGAAAAGATTAATCAACTATGGAATTGATTGGTTATGGAATTGATTGATTATGGAAAAGATTAAATCAGTTATGGAAATAATTTATTTTAAATGAATATTTTATTCATGGCCTTTCTCCTATAAATAGAACACTAACCCTAGGGTTTAGGTGATACAACATATGGCCACCATAAGGTCCTCTCATATTCTCTCAACTCAAGAATTCTAGGGAGAATTTTCTCTTTAGAGTTTTTCCCATTCAAGATTAGGTAGTCCCACAACTACGTTCCTAATCTCAGAGTTATAGCGGGGAAGATCAAATGGTGGTGTTCTTCGTTGTTGCAGAGCAATCAAGAATTTGAAGTATTCAGAGTCGTCAACGAAGGTATGTTTCTCACCGCTTAACCTTTTGCCAATGCATTGGTATTTTAGTAGAAACAAAATTAACTACGAACGGTCCAATTGCTTCCGCTGTAACGGAATTGGGAATTCCAATCCTTCAATTGGTATCAGAGCCGATCGTATGCTTAATTTTGTTTTACAAAATTTGCATTGGTTTTTGGTGGGATCGATTTGCATTATGAATGTGGTTTGTTTAAAGACTGTTTTGGTATTTTTTGGCATTAGATTTACAAATTTCCTATGATTTGATCATGTAAGGGCCCATGTTTTTGGGGCAAAATTGTTGTAAATCGAGTCTTGTAAGTCCGTGTCTAGAGATTTAGGATCAATTTGTTGATCGGTGTTCGAATCGGGGTTGAAATTGGAGAAGAGCTGCTGCTGAATCGAAGGACAGAGCGCTGTCCAGAGGCGTAGCGTCGCGACCCTGCTCATTAGAGTCGCGACGCTATGCCTTCAGCGTCTCGACGCTGGCGACAATACGGTCAATCACGCGTGAAGTTTTCAAACGGTTACGGATAAATAAATTAATTTTGCGTTCATGATTGTTTGAACCATGGTGGCTGGAAGAGTTGGTATGCGTGCGTTTTTAGCTTCCGTGAGGTCGACGGTTTGATCCAGACGTGGGGCATATTTTTTTTTAATTTCGCGTGCAGCTGTTGAATGGATAGTTGCGGTCCGGTTCACTGAGTTTTGGTCCGGTTCAAAGCTGGTTGGTCCGGTTCATGGAGAATTTGGTCCGATTTGAGAAATTTGGGTCCGGTTTGGGCGATTCTAACACGGTTTGGGCTGGTTCTAAGTGGTTCGAGGCAGTTCAAACCAATTACAAGGCGGTTTAGGGCTAGATTTTGAATTATTAATGTAATTTTTCATTATTTTTGCCCTAGGATGCCAAAATACCGGTCTTTATAGCTATTTATTGCTTTATGAATGTCATTTAGCTAGATCCCACCATAGGTTAAGCATGATTCATGCAATTTTATGTTATAAATGTTATAATATATGATAATTATGCATGAATTTAAATTTCATGAGTTATTTAGTATAATTGTTATATTAAATATATGAAATTGGAAAAGCATGATGCATGACATTAATTAGATAAATATAAAGTGTTATATTATATTAATGGAGCATGCATGCTTAGGTTTATTTTCATAAGTATTAATATAATTAGTTATATTATGGATGAAAATAAAAGATCAATGCTTATTTTCATGAGTATTTAATATAAATTGTTATGATTAAATGGATGAAAATTGAGAAGCATTGAGCATGAAATTACTTTAGTTTAAAAATATAAAAGTTATATTTATATTAGTAATTTACATGCTTAATTTTCATGACCTATTAATATAAAGTGTTATGTTAATGTATGAAAATGTGAATGCTTATTTTAATTTTCTTGGGTTATTAATTTAAGAGTTAGATTAATTGAAGAAAATTAATTTGCATTAAGCATGAAATTACTTTAGTTTAAAAATATAAGAGTTATATTTATATTAGTAATTAACATGCTTATTTTTTCATGAGCTATTAATATAAATGTTATGTTAATGTATGAAAATGGTAATGCTTAATTTTAATTTTCTTGTATAATTAATTTAAGAGTTATGTTAATTAAAAGGAAATTAAATTGCATTGAGCATGACATTACCTTAGATTAATATAATTGTTATATTTATGGTATGTCATGTATGCTAATGTATGGTTTTATAAATTAATTAGAATTTGATTGTTAATTTATTCACCATAGTAGCATGTTATAGGGTTAATTCATTAAAATTTATAATAGTTATAATATTAATGAATAGAAACCGTTAACCTATAACAAAGAATTGCATGCAAACATAGGATCTTAGGATAAATGTATTAATTTTAAAATGTTTAAAATTAATTAGACCTAAGATCACATTTCTAATAGGATTAGAATTATTCTTACTTAGAATTAAAATTAGTTTTAATTGACTAAGTAGGAAAAACATTGATATGATTATAAGGGAACTCCACCGGTAAAGTTCTGTCTAAGGCTGGGGGTATTTAAGCTGACGGTTTACGGAACACCTCCTACCTGGGAACTGACCTGGAATACCGGAGTTGAATTAATCATAGCTAAATGTTAGCATGCAATGTCATTAGGTTTATTAAAAGAGTTTAATACACCTAGATCTTTAGAGTAAAGACCTTACATTACTGTGGTTATAAGGGAACTCTCTCGGTGAAGTTCTGTCTAAGGTTGGGGGTATTTAAGTTGACGGTTTACGGAACACCTCCTACCTGGGAACTGACCCGAAACTTGAGTTGAATTAACCAAAGTAATGTTGACTTGCAATGTTGGGTTTATTAAAAGAAGTTTAATTCACCTAAAACATTGTGGTTGAATCCTTTCCATAATTGTTATAATAGGATCAGACTTAGATAGATTGACTTAGCCGAATTTTATCTAAGTTAAACAACCCTAAATTAACCTTAGGACATTTTCAGTGGGAGGAAAATTACAAAACGAGATTTAAATCAAGTTTTGCTCCTACGTCCCTATATTCACAATGTGAGGTTCATGCTCGGCTTCGAGTCGCCTTAGGAGCGGCCTCCCTTCGGAAAGTGTTTGCATGGGTCAATATCAGGGTGAATGGGAAAAATGTCTAGAGTAAGTGGGAGCGGGACACGTGTCAACGTATCCCTCGGTCTCCGCCCCTAGTTCGCACCGTGAGAGTCCTATGATCCGCCTGCAGGTTGTCCTGGCGCAACCATCCCTTCGGAGGGCCTGATCAAAGGATTCGGAACACCGTGAACTCCTGAATAGGATAGGGTCACTTAGGCTAATCACCAACAGTTGTCTTTCCCTTCAGTAGCCTGTTGGTGCGTGCCTCTGAGATCTGAAAGTGGGAGGGTTACACTTACGGGGATGAGTTAAATGTGTTAACTAACCCTTGACCGAACAACGGTAACTAAACGCTAACGGAATATGAGTTATTCTGGTGTTAGAGTTTGGTTGAGATTGTCTCAATTCAGAGGAGGCGTAGCTGACCACCCTTCGGTGGCTGTTGTTCTAAACCTTTGAAGTACCGTTGCAAAAACTAAATCAATAGTTTTATAGGGTTTCTTTGATTGCTTATCTGTTTTTGCAGAATTTGATTGGATTATTTGTAATGGGTTAGTGCAATTAATAATACAAGTAATTTGTTACTTCAGCAATTATATAATAATTTTATGTGTATTGTCTTACGTCATTTTATAAATAACGGTAATACAACAAGCTTAAACGACAAATTGTGGTAAATAAGTCTAGGATTATTCTTAACTGAGGAATGTCCTCATGCCCCATATGTTTAATTCATTAAGAATTGTTCTTGGTGAATATGACATAGAACCTTGCTTAGCAAAAAGAGAACTTGTTCAAGACCGTAATTTTCATTTACCTATTTTGAAAACGTGATTAGTGAAGAATAGTGATTCTCCCTGAATACTTGATTCAGGGGCCACAAATCACGTGTCTTCTTCTTTTAAAGGAATAAGTTCCTGGCAAGAGCTTGCTGCTTGTGTAATAACTCTCAAAGTTAGAATTAGAGAGATTATTTTGGCTATATCAGTGGGGAACATTAAGTTATTTTTCTCAGTGAGAGAAAATACATATTATTAGATATTGTGTATGTAATTCCTAAGATCACAAGAAATTTGATTTCTGTGTCTTATTTGCTGGAACAATGTTACTCTTTACCTTTCTTTGCTAACGCAGTTTTGTTTCAAGAAAGGGAGTTGACATTCGTTTAGCTTTACTGGAAAGTAACCTAAATGTTTTAAGACTAATCAAGAGTAAAGCAGTCATGAACACTGGGTTGTTTAAGACTGCTACTACTCAATGTGAAAAGAGGCAAAGTTTCTCCTAAAGGAAAATACATTTCTTTGGTTTTAAGGTAGACCATATTAATCTCGATTTGATTGGGAGATTGGTCAAGAGTGAACTTCTAAGCGAGTTAGAAGATGACTCTCTACTACCTTATAAGTCATGCCTTGTGGGCAATATGACTGATAGATCTTTTACTTTAGAAGATCTAAGAGCTAAAGAGCCCTTGGAGCTTGTACATTTGGATCCTTGTGGTTCAATATGTTAAAGCATTGGGAGGGCATGAATAATTCATCTCTTTTGGATGATTACTCAAAGGTATGAGTATCTTTACCTAATGCAACTTAAGTCTGAAGCTCTTGAGTTATTCGAAGGGGCTTAGGACTGAAGTTGAAAACTTGTTAGGTAAGATGATAAAAACACTTCGATCTGATCAAAGTGTTGAGTATAGGGATTTGAGATTCCAGGACTATTTGATAGTACATGGGATCACACCCTAAATCTCATTTAGGAGAAATAGAACCCTATTAGATATGGTTCATTCCATGTTGAGCTATGCTCAATTGTCTGCCTCGTTTTGGGGTCATGCAGTGTTGACTGCATTGCATACTACAGTAGGCAACCCCAAAGGAAACGAGAAGTGGATACTTCTTCAATTCACAAGAGAATAAAGAATTTGTATCGACAAATGCTAAGTTCTCAGAAGAAGTCCACATCAAAAATCATAAACCATAAGAGTAAAGTCGGTTTAAGTAAGTTAACTAATGAAGCTACAGTAACATCCACAAGAGTTGTTGATGAGGTTGACTATTCAACAAGAGTTGTTGATGGATCAGTGCATCTAGTCAGACACATCCATCTCAATAGTTGAGAGTGCCTCGATGTAGTGGGAGGGTTATATTAAAACCTGAACGTTACATTGGCTTGATTGAAGCCTAAGTCATCATACTTGATGATGGCATTAGAGAATTCATTATCTTTTAGAAAGAAAATGAATGATGTTGACAACGATCAAAGGATTAAAGCAATGAACCTAGAAATGAAGTTTTTTATATTTCACTTCCATCTAGGATCTTGTAGATCTGCTTGATGGGTAACACCTATTAGTTACAAGTGGATTAACAAGAGAAAACGAGACATTAAAGGTCTTAACCAGAAGGGTTCATACATCAAGATCGAAAGCAAAAGGGTTTGCAAGCTTAAGTGATCCATTCATGGATTGACCTAAGCATTTCGATCTTGAAATATAAGATTTGATATAGTGACCAAATCTTTTGGCTTTAATCAGAACATTGATGAGTCTTGTGTTTACAAGTGATCATCAATAGTTCAGTAGCTCACTTAGTGTTGTATATGATTGATATCCTAATTATTGGGAATGATGTAGGTTATCTTACTGACTAGTAAAAGGATCTAGCAGCTCAATTCCAAATGAAAATTTGGGAGAAGTTGAGTTTGTTCTTAGGATCCAAATTGTTTAGGAACCGTAAGAACAAAAAGCTAGCCTTGTCTCAAGTATCTTATATCTACAAAATGTTAGTTAGATATAAGAAGCAGAATTCCAATAAGGGTTCACTACCTTTTAGACATGGAATTCTTTTGTCTATGAAAATGTTTCCTAAGACACCTCAAGAGGTTGAGGACATGAGATGAATGCCCTATGCGATAAGGATTGTCAGTAAGTATCAATCTAATCCAAGATTTGATCACTGGAAAACCGTTAAGAATATCCTCAAGCATCTTAGGAGAACGAGGAACTATATGCTCGTGTATGGGACTAAGGATTTGATCCTTACAGGATACACTGACATGGATTTTAAGACTGATAAGGATTTAAGGAAATCTACATTAGCATCTATGGTCAATCTTTACAAATGAGCTATAGTGTGACATAGTTACAGTCTTGACCATATAGGCCGAAAATATAGCTACTTGTGAAGCAGCGATAGAGACTGTATGGCTTAAGAAGTTCTTGACTGATTTGGAATGTGTTCCAAATGTGAACTTGCCCATCACACTTTATAGTGATACAGTGGTGTTATGGCAAATTCAAATGAACCTCGCAGCCCAAGACAAACAGACACATTGAATTGAATGAGATTTTGCTGATTAATTCACGAAGGCTCTCTCGGCTAAAGTGTTTGAGGGTCATCTAGAAGGTCTAGGTCTACGAGTTATGTACAAAGATGAAATCTAGGGCAAGTGGGAGAAATGTAATTGGTATAGTGATACCGTTATGTAATGGGTATAGTGATGCTCTAGTTTATTGTATTTGTACATTGTATATGTTTTATACATGTATTTATACACCTGCTGCTGTATAGATTATTGTACATCCCACTAAACTAGAATTTTAGTTCAAGTGGGAGTTTGTTGGGTTTTATGCCCTAAAACTCGTAGATAGTGAATGTAAACAAATTGTATACTTGTTTCAATAAAGTGTTATTGAGTTTTTACAATAAAGTGTTATTGTTAAATATTGCACAATTTGACCCAAATCCAATAAACTAAGATCCAAGGTTGTTTATATGTAACTTGAACTAGTATGTGGGGACATACGGGGATTGGTGTTCAAGTAACAACGTAAAAGGTCTATAGTATAGGGATAAGGCTGGGTACCTTATCCTGATAACACTATGTGATACGACCCACTTTGTATTCGATACAGACGTATTGATCCAAGGCGTCCATGTAGGAGACATGCGAGCGGGGGTATCCTATGCAATGAGTTTGCATAAGACCGGACCACGAAATAGTCAACCATTAGTTATAACACCGTTAACTAGTTAGGTTACTGTTTCAATAGGATGACCTAGGTAACTCAGTCTTAATCCTGAGTGTGTCATGAACTCCTTCTCATGAGGGATTGTCCTTTGATTAGCATGGGTGAGAGTGGCCAATACGCCGACTCAATATGCCTTCCTTTTTGGGGACAAGACCGAGTGGGAGGCTGGGGACATGACAACACAAGAAGGAATTCACTCCTTCCCGCTTCTAGGAGAAGTAGATGAGTGTTCCCTTAAGTGGTGACTCCGGGACTTGAACAAAGGGATCCCGCCCTCTCACTGGCCTGAGAGGGACTTTCTGTTTAATGGTTGGACCATAAACAGGTTGTTCATTAGAGGAGCACTGGTACTTAAGGAGACAGATGTAACACAGGGGTGAAACGGTAATTTGACCCAGCTGTGATTACGGACACTCGTGAAGGATTGACTTACCGGTATAGGTCTATATCCGTGGACACAGAAATGTTCTACAGTGAGAAGAGTTCAGTTGTGGGTCTTTAGTGGAATGACCCACAGTTAATGAATATTGGTTAATCTGATTAATGAGTTTAATCGGTTAACCTCATATCATTGGAGCTTCTGATCTGTAGGTCCATTAGGTCCCCCTGCTAGCTCGTAAAGAGTAATTAGGAACAATTATATCTTGAGAGAATTTGAATAGTTCAAATTCATATTGGGAATTAAGTTAATTGTATGAGATACAAATTAATATAATGTATAATGATACATTAAAATATAAAGTATAATTTGAAATTAAACTTTATTATTATGAGAGAAATAAATATTTGAAGAAGTTCAAATATCAATATGAATTTGATTCATATTAAATTTATAGGATATAAGAGAATTGGAAGGAGTTCCAATTTTAATATGAATTTGATTCATATTATAGAATTAATTAATTGAAGGCCTGAAATTAAATATATGATATTTAATTGGGTAATTAATTAATTAACTAATAGAAGGTCTGAAATTAAATATATGATATTTAATTGGTGATTAATTAATTTAAAGAATTAATTAATTAGAAATTAATCAATTATGAAAATGATTAATCACTTATGGAAGTAATTAATCATTTATGGAAATGATTTAATCACTTATGGAAGTGATCAATCATTTATAGAAAAGATTAATCAACTATGGAATTGATTGGTTATGGAATTGATTGATTATGGAAAAGATTAAATCAGTTATGGAAATAATTGATTTTAAATGAATATTTTATTCATGGCCTTTCTCCTATAAATAGAACACTAACCCTAGGGTTTAGGTGATACAACATATGGCCACCATAAGGTCCTCTCATATTCTCTCAACTCAAGAACTCTAGGGAGAATTTTCTCTCTAGCGTTTTTCCCATTCAAGATTAGGTAGTCCCACAACTACGTTCCTAATCTCAGAGTTATAGCGGGGAAGATCAAATGGTGGTGTTCTTCGTTGTTGCAGAGCAATCAAGAATTTGAAGTATTCAGAGTCGTCAACGAAGGTATGTTTCTCACCGCTTAACCTTTTGCCAATGCATTGGTATTTTAGTAGAAACAAAATTAACTACGAACGGTCCAATTGCTTCCGCTGTAACGGAATTGGGAATTCCAATCCTTCAGGGTTGGCTGTCGAGATCAGTGTGAGAAAGATTTAGAAGGTAAGAATCCACGATCCTTAGAGATTTGATATGAGATTTGGGATTTTTAGATGATTTTGTGAAGATCCCGCGAATCTCAGAATTATGTCGGAAAGCCCAGTTGCGGCCGCAAAGTCAGGCGCAAAATCTCTGTCCACTGCCTTGACACTTCTGTCTTCAGCTGGGGCTACTTTCCTTATTGGTTTGTGGGCACATTTCGAACGCATCTTCCACATCTTCAGGACCAGACGTGGGCGCAAATCTTCAACTTTAACTCTTCTGCTCTGCTACTTTTAATCTCCAATTGCGGGTGCAATTCCCTTGCAAAACTCCTCTACACAAAAACATTTAACTTGGATAAATTCTTACAAAAGTAATCTCTTTTTGTACATTTTAAGCATAAATTCTATACTTCTAAGATTTTCCTCATAATTCTAAGACTTTTGCTAAATTGACTAAAAAAGATAAGATTTTAAGCACAAAGTCTTTGCTTTCTAAACAATAACCTAGGTTTTTACGGCTAAATAACACACATAAATGAGCATTATCATGCCACATATCCCGAGTTTAACCCTTGGACGACCTAACTGAGCACAATAGAGGTAGCTTTTTTTAACCCAAGCAAGCAATACATTGCAAGCTTATAGTTTCTCTCTTTCTCATTTTTTTTTCAAACATCAAAAATGATTTTTTTTTTCTTTCTAGGCGCATATAGACATTTTTTTTTCTTCTCCTAGGCAAATAAACAAGTCATTGTGCAAAAAATTACCTCTAAGCATGCTTACCTAGCTGTTGCCTTCTGGATTGGTTAAAAATATAGGTCAAATTTACTCCACAATACTGTGCAAGCATACACAATCCGCAGCAAGTGATAACTATTTATCGTATCCATAGGGTCTTGAATAGCCTCACTCTATTGATTTTAATTAGCCTTAGTGATTTCAAAAGTTGGTTAAATTAATTGGTTTTTAAAATGATGAAGCAAAATAAAATGAGAAAATCGAAAACGTAAATGAATAGAGAAAATAAAATGGAAACGGGCACATGTTAAGACTTCTGTAATTGTTATAGAAATGATCCAACAATTCTTTTGATCAGGCAATCTCAAGTAGTCTTATCAGCAGGATCCTCTCGAAACTCTGGATTTTTTGGAATGTGTTTCAACTCCAATGAAGTTCTACCGATCATGCACTAGGCAATTGGTTATCCCTAACTCAACTGCTGGCGTCCACCAACTATCAACAGTCTAGTGTGATTAAATGTCACACAACTCCTAAATCATCCCTGAAACTAAAAGAAGCTATACATACCGGCTGGCCAGGCATACACATAATAAAAATATGCTCAACAAATAATCAAGATGCTCAAAACCAAATAGAATTTCCAGATTAATAAAAGGTTACAATTACATTGTTCTTAACCCATGCCTAAAATAAATTAGTTCATAAAAGTAAACATAAAGCACGTTACAATCTGATAAAGCACATCCATAATATAAACTCTACAAGAAAATATTAATCCTTCTAGCAATGGTGGCTGAAATGACTGCTCCAAACCATCAAGAGCATGGAAAGACTTCGTCCTCCTTGAGAGAATTCACAAAATGGTCTTCTTGAGTCTCCAATCGGCCTCCAAAAAATGGAATGAATTGACTTCATACGGCTACTCTTATTTATAGGATGATGCTTAACCTAATTAGGTCAAATATGACACGTGGAACACTTCCCAAGTCTGATAAATCCGAGATCTAAGCTGAAAACGTCACCTCATTAATGAATCACGTGCAACTCACGTGGCCAGTTTTGCTGATATTTTGCTGGATCAACAGACTTTGCTCTCTTAAACTGGTCAACATTTACATTTTTTTGCAAAAGAAACTCCAAAACATCAATTCTTATAATTAGGCTAAAACACAATGAATCCATACAATAAACACATCTAAATGAAACAATTAACATATAAATCATTATATAATAGGGTATAAATAACTCCCTTTTGGAGAGTTATCACTTGCCTATCAAGGTGACAACGAAAATCTGAATACTATAAGGCCATCTAAAACCCACAAAACTATGCTAAAGAGGGCTTTTGCTCGAATTTAGACAGAACATTTTTGAAAAATTTTAATGGAGGCTCTAAAGATGCTAGACATGCTTGAATTCACCTAAAAGCAAAATATATACCTATGTATGCTAATCCTTGAAATATCATCATCAATCCAAAGACAAACCAACAATCTCAACATGATAGCTCAAAATTTTTCAAAAAATTGCTCAAAAATAGGTTCAATGCTCAAATGCATGGCCTTAATCATAAATAGAGCAAGAAATATTACATGGAAAATATAATAGTCTGATGCTTAGGTGCATCGAGACTCAACATAAATCTAGCCTGCAAAACAACAACTCCACCCCTACCTAAAATCATACCTTGTCCCCAATGCATCTAAACATGAAAAACTAAAGGGAACAGAAAACCTCCCCTGAATTTAAGCACGATGGTTGGAAAGGAACGATCCACAATGCCTCAAAAGATTACTTTTCCACAGGCATAGGTCATAGACTCCTACAAAACAAAAAGAAAACAAACAAGCATAAGGAAAAACTAAAAAGCAAACAACTAAAAGCAAAGAGAAGAGCGATAGAAATTATTTGGGGTGCAAGTTTTTAACGTCGCCATGCTCGATGGGATTTTGCATCTTCTTGTCAGGGTACATAAAAATTCTCATATTTCTTTGTGTTGGGTTTTATGTCCTAAAACTCGTAGATAGTGAATGATTAACGAATTATACACTTGTATCAATAAAGTGTTATTGAGGTTTATGCAATAAAGTGTTATTGTCATATTAAGTCTAGAATTGCACAATATGACCCAAATCCAATAAACTAAGATCCACGGTTGTTTACATGAGACTTGGACTAGTATGTACCAAGTCATTGATGAAGAGGACTAGATCATTAGCTTTCCAAAACTAGGTAAATTTGTGTTATTGATATTGTCTCACAAATCCATTTTTAGTTGAGGTTTTTTGCAACTTTCGTGAAGAAATTGTTTGTTTCACCTATATCCAAGTTATATGCATAATTCATGTATACAACTTGGGATTCTCCATACTAGGTATTTTTCCTAACTATGCTCATTTTTGTTTCAATGTTTGCATTTTTAAGAGATTTAAAATGAATAAGATAATATTTTTATTTTCCTAGGTAATTCTATAATTATTTTTTACATTCTTCGGTATTTGTGAGAAGAACCCTATTTTAAAGGAAATTTCAAACGGATTTTGTTTATTTGTTTAACTACTATGTAAATGTTTATCAGAATGAGCATTTTTTTAGGAAATTTCAAACCGATTTGGTTTACTCTGTAAATCTTAATTGTGGGTATGTATTTTTTTTCATTAAAGGGTATTTTGGTAAGTTGCTAATTTTGATTTTTTAATTCAGAAAATTAATTTAACCATTTATCTAAATAATAAGGTTGTGGCTATAATTGGAACTCCAAGAGAGCCTAAAGATTGGGCTCTGAGCGTCTCTTTTCTCTCTCGAGGGAAAGCGAGTTCATGAGCAAAAGGGCAACACGTTTGCACAAAGGGATCTGGCGGTGATCTGATCCTAGTTTTGAGTTAAGACTGCGGCAATGGAGGAAGAAAAACTTCTAAAAGAACTAGGCAAAATGAAACTGACCAAGGAGGAAAAATGGGCCTTGTGGAGGTTGAAGATGATGATATAGACATCACTGATAAGGATATCGAAAACACAACAGTTTGCAAGATCCTGACCTCCAAGAGTATCAGCGCAGAACACTTCCAAAGATTAATTCCGAAAATATGGGGAGCAGAAGGAATAGTGGAAATGAAGAAAGCTGGCAAAAATATTTACGTTTGCAAATTCAAAAACAAAAAGACAAAAAAAAGAGTGGTGGACGGAGGACCATGGGTTTACGACAAAGCTATACTCCTCTTCGACGACCCGAAAGGAAATAAAGGAATCCAATCCCTGGAGTTCAGGTACGTAGATTTCTGGATTCACTTTCACAAGTTGCCTGTCGTGTGTTTAAACAGGAAATACGGAATGGCGTTAGCAAATTCCATTGGGACTTTTATCAAAATGGAGAAAGACGAAGGAGAAGGCAGAGTCTGGGGCGAAACGCTAAGAGTCAAAGTCAGATTGGAAGCAAGTAAAGCGTTGCGAAGAGGAACGAGATTGAAAGTTGGATTAATGGCAGAAGAATCATGGATCCCAATAACGTTTGAAAAACTTCCGGATTTCTGCTATCAGTGTGGCAAGCTAGGACATGTGATGAATGATTGCGAAGAGGAAGACAGTGAAGACGAGGATGAAGATGAAAGCCAATACGGACCTTGGCTCAGAGAGAACTTCATCCATAGGCTGGAAAGTAAAAACAAAAAAGAGAAAGGGAAGAAAGCTATTGAAGACGAAGAAAAGCAAAACAAGGAGCTGGGGAAAACGGTAGAAAATATGGCCGAGAAAATTAAGGAGGCTATCGGAATCACGACCGGAGAAGATAACCAGTCGGAAAATCAACAGTACTCTGCCGACGAGGTGGAATTAGTGGAAGGAAACGACAAAAAACAATCATTACAAGATCAGGAAAGGCAAGGGAAAGCTGACAATATAGCCGTTGGGCAGCAACTTTCAGTGGTTACAAAGTCACAAAAATCGAGAAAGGACCAGATAGCTCAAGAAAGAAAGGAAATTGCAGGCACATCAGATGACCAGATGCAAAGACTTGGAAATAAGGATACTCTGTGGGACCCAACAATAAATTCTGAGAAGAGTATGGTAACAAAGAAAACAGAAGGCCCAATTTCAAAAGAAAGCCCAAAGGGTAAGACAGAAGCAGAAAAAATACAACCATCAGGGGACGATCAATGCAACTTGGGCACCAACGACAAAGGACAGGAAACTCAGAACCAAACTAGCAACTATGGAAATCAAAGAGCTACTAAAAAATGGAAAAGGCTGGCCAGAAATGAACCTATGCAACAAGATGAAATGGAAGTTCTGACCAGCCAAAACGAGAAGAAGCATAGGAGAGATGAACAAGTGGAAGGAGAAGGATTGAAGAAACAGAAAATTGGCTACTCTGAGAGAATTGGAGGGATATTGGCGGAGGCTGGAGACCAACCCCGCCGGACGCCATGAAAACATTATGTTGGAACGCCCGGGGTATGGGGAACCCCCGAGCGGTCCGAGCCCTTCGCCACTTAGTGGGAAACATAAAACCCCAGATTGTTTTCATTATGGAAACAAAATGTGATCTTCAACAAAGCAATAGAATCATGGAAGAGCTGAATTTCGATTATTGTAAAAGTGTCCCTAGCAAAGGGAAAAGTGGAGGTCTCTTACTGTTATGGAATTCGAGTAATGATGTCAAAATAAACTCTTCTTCTGATGGCCATATTGATGCCAATATCAAGGGGAAGTCGGGTGGGTGGAGGTTCACAGGATTTTATGGGAATCCTGAAACGGAAAAGAGACACCACTCTTGGAAACTTATGGAGCGGCTTAAGGATATTGATGATGGGGCTTGGCTAATCGGGGGAGATTTTAATGAGATTACTTCAGATAAGGAGAAGAAAGGAGGTGCAACTAGAAACAAAAGGCAAATGAATATGTTTCAAGACTCTCTTAATAGATGTGAGCTTATGGATGTTGGGTTTTCTGGAGATAGCTTTACTTGGAAAAGAGGTAAAAACAAAAAAACTCAAATTAAGGAGCGTTTGGACAGATTTTGTATGAACCATTCTATGGCCTTATTAGCTCCCGATATCAAAGTTAAGCACTTAAATTTCGTCGGCTCAGATCATAGAGCAATTGTGGCGTGCTGGGAGGATGATCCCACCCCTGCTGTGCATTTGAAGAAAGGTAAAATGCTGAGATTTGAAGAAGGCTGGCTAAAAATCAAAGGCTCAAGAGAGGTGGTTGCCAACAGTTGGGCAGGCTGGCGAGTGAAAAGAACGCATAATCTGAGCACCAAAATTCTGAGATGTATCCACAAGCTTCACAAGTGGAACAAAAACCGTTTGAAGGGAAGCATCCAAAATGCTATTGCTATGAAGAAGGAAGAGCTACAGAAGATACAAACGGGGGATGAAAAACCGAATTGGGACAAAATCGATGAGTTAGAAGATGAGCTCGAAGATCTCCTAAATGAGGAGGAAGAGTATTGGCGTATACGGTCAAGAGAAGACTGGTTGAAAAGTGGTGACCGAAACACTAAGTGGTTTCATTCAAAAGCCTCGCAAAGAAGAAAGAGAAACAAAATCGAGGGGCTTTTCTCAGCTGAGGGAGAATGGAAGGAAGAGGAAGAAAGTATTGGGTCAATTGCAACAGAGTACTTCAAAGCTCTATTTCAATCCTCCAAACCAAAAACAAAGGCTATACAGAAAGTTACTGATCTCATCCATCCAATGATAACAGAAGATATGAGTAGAGAATTGGATATGCCTTATTCAAGGGAAGAAGTAGAAGCGGCAATGAAAAGTATAGGGCCAAGCAAAGCTCTTGGAGTGGATGGCACACATGCATCTTTCTATCAACATTATTGGGAAATAGTGGGGGAAGATGTTTGCTGTTCGCTACCGCAAGCGCACGGGTCGCACAAGTAATATAAAACGGTAGTAATACCGAGTATCGAATCCACAGGGAAGCGAAGCGAAAATTAAGCAAAAATAGAATCTCTTGAGCACTAAAAGTACTTAGGCAAAATAATATTTAGGGAGCAGCTCATGCAAATAAGAAAAATTTAAGATTTAAAGCAGGAAAATAATTTGATCAATCAAATAAAAAAAAAAATATGGAGAAAGAGTTTTCTTTTAATGGGACGAGGGGTCTTGAAAATCAATTATGAGCTAAACAATTGTTATAATTCTCCTATCTCATTGCCCAACTAATTATACTCCTAGAATCTCCGTTAATCACATAGGTTCTCCTGTCGGTTTCCCCTAATTGTAATTAATTCATTTTAACAACCTAAGTGTCCTTAGCGCCATTAAAAATCATTAATTATTACGCTCTGATTCATTTTAGGAATCTAAGTTTAATCAACTAATCCCGGTGTCACGACGGGCAATTAAACTAGTTGCATGGATTATGATCTATCCTAACTTCTCTCCGTCGAGTTTCCATTAAGAATCGATTCATTACCCAATTGGCCAGATTGAACAAAGCATTAAGCACATCCATACAAATAATTAGGAAAAAGGGCAAGAGACAGGTAATTATAACAACGTTTCAACTATAATTTCATTCCAAGACCCCAAATTGGGGTTTAGCTATACATAGGTAAAATATCCACAACATTTACAATAGAAAGCATAATTTAAGAGCATAAAAGGAAAGGAAATTGACCGTCGAAAAACCCCTTCGCTGACGCTTGGAGCCCCGCCGAACACTCCCTTGAGCTTCCTAAGATGCTCCCAAAAACTCCCCAAAATATTTCCCACTAAAGAATTCTCTCAAAAAGGCTAGAAAGCCTTGAGAGAGGCTCCAAAGGAGCCAAAGGAAGGAAAGAAAGGATGGATTCAAGAATGAATTGATTGATGGTAAATGAGGCACCCAAGGGTGCCTTTTTATAGGCCCGGAATGGGGGTAGCGTCGCGACGCTACATTGCACAGCGTCGCGACGCTGCAACACACGGGTCTTGTTGCCCAAGAAATGGGTAGCGTCGCGACGCTGCCTTGCATAACGTCTCGACGCTGCCCCAATTTTCAGAATTTCCAGCTTCGGTTTTGGGCTGATTTTTGGGCCTTCTCTTCACTTCTTTTGGGCATTTTCATCATGATTGGCTTCATTGGATCCCCTTTTGATCCATGCTTGGATTTGGGCTTCATTTGCTTCATTTTTTGCACTTTTTCTCCCAAAATCACCAACTTTGCTCCTAAGGACCAAATAACGGAATTCATTAAATATTTTCATTAAAAACACGATTAAAGCACAGAAAAGCCTAATAAATTGGGACTAAAATAGCGACATTTCTGCTCGCTATCACACCCCCAAACTTAAGCTTTTGCTAGTCCCGAGCAAAATAAATTCTAAAGATGCATGAAATATAATTGCTCAAGCCTCAATGATTTTGGAATTCTTAAGATAGAATGGAAAACATGCAAGTGGAATAAGCAAGCACCGCATACTCTTGAAGAAATCTTAAAGTAGATTGAACTTAAGATTAATGAATAGCATGCTCAAGACTTATCTATTGATTCTTTTACTAACCTAGATTAGTCTTATGGCTTTCTCCATTTGTTTTCCCCCTACACTGGTTAAGAGTCCCTAATATGTCGGAGTCCTTCTATCATGCAAAAAAAATAAACTAGGGTGCCTGTCATTTTCTTTTTCATGGGGGAGCAAAACTCACAATTGATTTTTCTCTTTCTTTTGCTTTTTCTTTTGCTACTCCCCCAAACTTGCATTTTGATATCTAATGGTACTAGCTTTCACACTACGGTGCAGGGACCCTTAACCCGAATTTTATTCTCTGGTTGGCCTAACTGATCACACCGCAGGTAGCTCTTTTTACCCCTAGGCTTTTTTCTTTTGTGCAAGCAAAAATTTTCTTCTTTTTTTTTTTTTTTTTTTTCAACAGATTTTACTTTTCTCTCATTTTCTTTTGTTGCTTTTGCTTTTCTCTCAGCAGGCATAACATTTTTTTTTCTACCTAGCTCTTTTAAAACAATCAAGCATGAACTTCCTAATATTAGAAACTAAGCCTATCGGGGTGACAACAAACTTTAAAAATCATAATAAGAATCTAGATTTTCAAAGACGTCATTAGATAAGGCTATTGCATGCTTTAGACATCAAAACTAAGTATCAAAAAAATTTAAAATTTCATAATTTCTGCCGTGCTCCCAGATTCCACAACATATAAACTATTTTCTCCCAAAATTTCTAAAATCACATCCTTGGCTATCATAGCTATCTATTCATGCATCCAAAAGAATTCAAATATGCTCAACACAGCGAAAGCCTCCCCTCCAAACTTAAACTAAACATTGTCCCCAATGTTTTTAAAACAATAAAGCAAATAGAGGGATACTGAGACTTCCCTGAGTTGGGAGCGCTTTTATCCTCTTCCTTTCGATCCAGAAAAATGGGATTCTTGGAATTTTGGGATTTGCTTAAGGTGATCCTGCAAAACAAAATTGGATCACGAAGCAAAGAAAATTATTTACCGCAAAAACAACTATCTAAACTTTAATCCTTGGGTTGCCTCCCAAGCAGCGCTTTCTTTAACGTCTTTAGCTAGACGAGGCTCGGCACGCTTACGGAGGCTCGAAATAAAAATTTTCATCATCCTCCGGGCCCTGCAAAAAATCACGCACCGAGTTGCATACCGCAAACAGGGGAGAAAAAAAACTTTCCCCTGGCCCATCATCACTAAAGAGATTATCATAATAACATTGCAGAAAATATGTAACAGCATCAAATCTCTTTTCTAAGTCTCTATTCACAAAGCAATTGTTAACAGAGTCATCAAGCGTTATAATATCTACCGGTCTAGGATCTAAAGATGGCCTATCAATCATGCCAGACCATTCATCAGAAAAAACATTTACATGCTCCTCAGATTCCTCAGACTCAGTATTAAAAAATGATTCAACTAGGCTATCACATGACTCACTATCAGAATTAAAGAATTCAAGCTCTTCAGGGTCAGATTCTATACTATGCACAGATTCGAGTTCCTCTGGGTCAGTTTCTATGCTATATACATCATCAGGACACGAATCAAAGGTATTAACATTATCAGGGTTCATGCATTCAGGAATGTCAAGATCAGACTCAATAGATTCAGTGTAATCACGATCAGACTCGAAATTATCTACCAAGTAATCTTTTTATGCATTTCATGCTCATCCTCAATATCAGGCAATTCTATATCATCATCAAAATTATCCATTTCAGGCAAATCTAATTCATTCTCAAAGGAAGGTAAATCATCAACTGCAAATCTTTCATTGTCACAAGCAGGCAAGTCTAATTCATTTTCAAAGTCAGGCAGTTCTAAATCATTCTCAAACAGAGGATTATTCAAATATGCATTGTGATCAAAATCCTCATCATCCATAGGCACTTCTCCTAAGCCTAAGCCAAGATTAAACTCTACCTCCTCATCATCGTCAGTCAAGTATTCAAGACCAATAGAAAAACATGTATGCAAACTACATACAGACTCATCTTGTCCAAAAATACTAAACACAACTTTTTCATCATCAATGTTCAAGGTAAGCTTACCTGTGTGGACACTGATCTCAGCTTTACCTGTAGCTAGGAAAGGTCTTCCTAGAATAATGGGCACCTCCTTGTCCTCCTTCATGTCTAGTACCACAAAATCTACGGGGAAGATAAACTTGTTGACCTTCACCAGTACGTCCTCCACAACACCCATTGGTTGGGTAATTGATCTGTCAGCAAGCTGGAGAGTGACGTCGGTGTCCTTCATACCTGTTAAACCAATCCTCCTGTAAACAGAATAGGGCATCAAGTTTATACTTGCTCCTAAATCACATAAGGCCCTATCGAAAGATGCTTCTCCTATGGTGCAGGGAACAGTAAAACTCCCTGGATCTTTTTGTTTAGAAGGCATCTTCCCAGATACTATGGTACTGCTACACTCAGACAATTTAAAAATTTCTTTTTTCAGACTTTTCTTTCTAGAAAGCATTTCTTTCATGAATTTCCCATAATTAGGCATGTTATACAAGGCATCTACTAAGGGAATATTCACAGACAATTTCTTAAACATTTCTAGAAATTTTTGAAACTGCTCATCTAATTTAACATTCTTAAAGCGCTGAGGAAAAGGTAACTCCCTGTAGTCAAAGGTTGGACATTCGCCCCTCCGCCTGGGCGGGCTAATGTGCGAGCCTTTGTCATGGTGGTTGCATGGGACCACTTCTTCCTCGTACAGTTTCTTGCTGTGCCTGCCATCCTGCTTTTTATCTTCTTTTCTACCTGCAAAATTGTTAGAAAAATCACAATTTAAGTCAATAGAGTCAAGAGGATGTTGGGACCTTTCAGAGGAGGCTTTTTGTGCCTCAGCCCTTTCATCTTCATCCCTTCTCTTTTCTTCTTCCTTCTTCTTTTCTGAACTGTTCTCCAGCTGTCTACCACTTCTCAGTGTCACCATCTTGCACTGCTCTCTTGGGTTAGGCTCAGTGTCGCTTGGACATTTTCCCTTTTGAAGGGCATTCACTGCTGAAGCGATCTGTCCTATTTGAACTTCCATGTTTTTCAGAGCTGTGTCGTGGTTATTGACTGCTGTCTGGAGATTGACGTTCAAAACTTTCTGTTCCTTTACAAACATAGCCACCAACTCTTCCAGGTTATTCTTCTTTTCAGGCGCACTAGATGATGCAAAACCTGGCGGCGGCTGCAAGACATTCTTTGTATTTGAGTATGAGAAGTTCTCGTGATTGCGCAGATTCGGGTGGTAGAAGTTTGGTATTCCTTGCGTAAATGGTCTGTTCCCCACGTACTGGACTTTTTCCACATCCTGACCTTCCTTCTACGAATAGCCTTCAGCTAAGGTGGAAATGGATTTGACCACCTCAGATGAAGTCAACTTGTTCAGGGCGTTGGTCAGCGATGCCATCTGTGCCTTCAATGAACTTGACTCATCCAATTCATATAATCCAGCTTTCTTTGAAATTGCTCCCCTCTCGGTTGGCCATTGATAACTGGTTGCCGCCATGTCCTCTAACAGATCTTTGGCTTCTGTCACTGTCTTGGAAAGAAAACTTCCTCCTGCTGATGTGTCTAGGACTGTCTTAGTGGAGGGATTCAATCCATTGTAAAATAATTGCACTTGGAGCCAATCAGGATATCCATGTTGGGGGCATCGCCTAAGCATTTCTTTGTATCTTTCCCACGCCTCGTACAACTGCTCCTCGTCAAGCTGCCTAAATGTTCCGATCTCAGTCCGGAGCTTCGTAGTTTTGGCAGGCGGGAAAAATTTTGTCAGAAAAGCCTAGGCAAGTTTATCCCATGTACTTATGCTGCCCGTCTCGACTGATTCGAGCCAATCCTTTGCTTTATCCTGTAGAGAGAATGGAAATAACCTCAATCTGATAGCGTCGGCCGGAACTCCGTTCATCTTCACCGTCCCACAAATTTCCAGGAATGATCGCAGATGTGAGTGTGGGTCCTCAGAAGGGTGTCCCTTAAACGAGTTATCGCGCGCAATCTGAATCAATCCCGTCTTTAACTCAAAATTTGTAGCTTGGATTGGGGCGTAGACAATCCCAGAATTCTCGGTGGGAAGAACTGGCTGTAAGAAATCTCTAATTGCCTTGGGAGCTTCTTCTTGGTGGGCCATTGCTTCTGCTAATCTTTTCTCTCTTCGAATGGATCTAAGAGTCCTGTCAATTTCAAGATCTAACGGAAACAAATTAACCACCTTGTTCCTTCGCATACAATACTCCCAATCAATCAAGAGAACCAAACAAAATAAAACAAAAACAAATGATATTCACAAAATAATAAAAGAAAAATATTTACACCTAAATTACTATTTATCCCTTTTCTTTTTGATGTCAAGAAAAATTAATTTGCTTAAAAATCAAGCTTCCCCGGCAACGGCGCCAAAAACTTGTTTGTTGTTCGCTACCGCAAGCGCACAGGTCGCACAAGTAATATAAAACGGTAGTAATACCGAGTATCGAATCCACAGGGAAGCGAAGCGAAAATTAAGCAAAAATAGAATCTCTTGAGCACTAAAAGTACTTAGGCAAAATAATATTTAGGGAGCAGCTCATGCAAATAAGAAAAATTTAAGATTTAAAGCAGGAAAATAATTTGATCAATCAAATAAAAAAAAATATGGAGAAAGAGTTTTCTTTTAATGGGAAGAGGGGTCTTGAAAATCAATTATGAGCTAAACAATTGTTATAATTCTCCTATCTCATTGCCCAACTAATTATACTCCTAGAATCTCCGTTAATCACATAGGTTCTCCTGTCGGTTTCCCCTAATTGTAATTAATTCATTTTAACAACCTAAGTGTCCTTAGCGCCATTAAAAATCATTAATTATTACGCTCTGATTCATTTTAGGAATCTAAGTTTAATCAACTAATCCCGGTGTCACGACGGGCAATTAAACTAGTTGCATGGATTATGATCTATCCTAACTTCTCTCCGTCGAGTTTCCATTAAGAATCGATTCATTACCCAATTGGCCAGATTGAACAAAGCATTAAGCACATCCATACAAATCATTAGGAAAAAGGGCAAGAGACAGGTAATTATAACAACGTTTCAACTATAATTTCATTCCAAGACCCCGAATTGGGGTTTAGCTATACATAGCTAAAATATCCACAACATTTACAATAGAAAGCATAATTTAAGAGCATAAAAGGAAAGGAAATTGACCGTCGAAAAACCCCTTCGCTGACGCTTGGAGCCCCGCCGAACACTCCCTTGAGCTTCCTAAGATGCTCCCAAAAACTCCCCAAAATATTTCCCACTAAAGAATTCTCTCAAAAAGGCTAGAAAGCCTTGAGAGAGGCTCCAAAGGAGCCAAAGGAAGGAAAGAAAGGATGGATTCAAGAATGAATTGATTGATGGTAAATGAGGCACCCAAGGGTGCCTTTTTATAGGCCCGGAATGGGGGTAGCGTCGCGACGCTGCAACACACGCGTCTTGTTGCCCAACAAATGGGTAGCGTCGCGACGCTGCCTTGCATAGCGTCTCGACGCTGCCCCAATTTTCAGAATTTCCAGCTTCGGTTTTGGGCTGATTTTTGGGCCTTCTCTTCACTTCTTTTGGGCATTTTCATCATGATTGGCTTCATTGGATCCCCTTTTGATCCATGCTTGGATTTGGGCTTCATTTGCTTCATTTTTTGCACTTTTTCTCCCAAAATCACCAACTTTGCTCCTAAGGACCAAATAACGGAATTCATTAAATATTTTCATTAAAAACACGATTAAAGCACAGAAAAGCCTAATAAATTGGGACTAAAATAGCGACATTTCTGCTCGCTATCAGAAGACACATTGGAGGTATGCTTCCAAATCTTAAACGAGGAAGCAAACATTACACCCCTAAACAAAACTCTGATTGCACTCATCCCTAAAGTCAAAGAAGCAAAGCATATGCATGAGTTTCGGCCAATTAGCCTATGCAATGTTAGCTATAAGATCATTGCAAAGGCTATAGCGAACCGGTTCAAGAAAGTGCTAGACAAGATTATTTCCCCAGCTCAGGCAGCGTTTTTCCTAGGAAGGCTAATATCGGATAACGTGATTATCGGCTTTGAATGCATACATGCCATAAATAACAGAAAAAAGGGCAAAGAAGGTCATGTGGCTATTAAACTCGACATGAGCAAGGCTTATGATCGGGTTGAATGGTGCTTCATCAGAGAGATGTTGACAAAGATGGGATTCAGCGAAAGATGGACAAAGACTATAATGAAATGCGTGGAAACTGTAACCTTCTCAACCCTAACCACTAGCACTTCACAAGAAGAGTTTGCTCCTAAGCGAGGAATAAGGCAGGGAGACCCACTCTCACCATACCTATTCCTCATTTGCGCTGAAGGATTCTCGAGGTTGCTGACCAGGGAAGTTGAATCTCACAACCTTAAGGGCTTTCGAATTAATAATCATTGTCCTATACTCTCTCACTTATTTTTCGCTGATGATAGCCTCATTTTTTGCAGGGCAAACACAAAGGAATGTCAAGTACTCAAAGAGATCTTCAAAAGCTATGAAGAAGCATCTGGGCAAAAGATAAATCTGGATAAGTCTGCGTTCATGTTAAGTAAGAACGTGAAGCATGAGGAAGGCAAAATCATCGAAAAGACTCTTGGAATAAAAAGAACAAAGGCGCTGGGCAACTATTTGGGGATGCCATCTCAGAATAGTAGGCATAAAGGCAAAATGTTTGAAAAAATCCAGCAGAAAGTGTCAAAGCTTCTTCAAGGATGGAGCGAAAGGCTCTTTTCAGCTGGAGGCAAAGAAATATTGATCAAGGCGGTCATCCAAGCAATCCCCACATACAACATGAGTTGCTTCAAGCTCCCCAAAGGCATATGCAATGAAATTAACAAGATGTGTGCTAGATTTTGGTGGGGAGAGGTGGGAGACAAAAAGAAAATACATTGGGCCAGCTGGAAAAAATTATGCAAAAGTAAAGAAATGGGGGGCCTCGGTTTTAGAGATCTTAATATGTTTAATAAGGCACTCTTAGCAAAGCAAAGTTGGCGAATACTCCGGAAGCCTGATAATATGCTTAGCAAAGTCCTAAAAGGACGGTACTTTAGAATGGGGGATTTCTTAAATGCTTCTGAAGGAAACAATGCCTCTTTGGCTTGGAAAAGCATAGTGTGGGGGAGGGAGCTCTTCAAACAGGGATTCAGGTGGCGTGTGGGAAATGGAAAACATATTTTTTTAGACAGTGACCCTTGGATCCCTAGACAAGGGATGAGAGTCCCGCTAATGATTCCCACCGAATGGCAAGGAAGGAGAGTAAATGACCTGATAAGAGAGAATGGGGAATGGAATGAGGCCTTGTTAAGGAGACTCTTTATTCCAATGGATGTTGAAGACATCCTTGCAATCCCCCTTGGGCACCAAAATGAAAGAGATGAATTAGTCTGGAACTTAGATCCTAAAGGCTTATTCAATGTCAAAAGTGCGTACCACCTAGCCACAAACATCTTCCAAGCAGATGAAGCATCCGGGTCCAGCAACACCCGAGCAAAAAAGAAATGGCAAAGCATTTGGAAACTCAACATTATCCCCAAAGCAAAGATTTGTTTTTGGAAAATCCTGAAAAACTTAATCCCTACTAAAGCCAATCTACTTACTAAGAGTCTAGATATTAATTCCCTTTGCATTTTTTGCAGGCAATCGAGAGAAGATACAATTCATGTGATTTGGAATTGCAAAAAGGTAAAGCAAATATGGCTGGAGGTTTCCCCTAAACTAATGGATGTGTTTGATTTTAACAGGAAGGAGTTAATCCACCAAGATTTATGGGAAGAATTGAGCGAAATCCTAGACAAAGAAGAAATGGAGCAGATGGCAATAGTTTCATAGACGATTTGGAGCTATAGAAATAAAATTAACATCAACAAGGAGGAAACAGATATCTAGACTCTGAAACGATGGATCAAACGGAACCTGGAAGAGCAAAAGAAAAGGGTGTCGAACGTACCGAATCCCAGATTGGAGAGCCTCTGGAATCAGGAAACTTGGACCCCACCTCCGGAAAATTGTCTGAAGATGAACACCGATGCCTCGTGGAATGAAGACCTCAGAATCGACGGTGTCGGCTGGATTGTTCGTGATTCCTCAGGATGTTTAATTCAAGCGGGATGCAAGCAAGTTAGTCGAAAATGGCAGATCAAATCGCTTGAAGCTCTGGCAATCAAAGAAGGACTGAAGGAGCTCAAGTCAGGGGAGCATCACAGAATTTTACCTCTAATTGTGGAATCTGATGCCATGGAGATCGTGAGAGCCCTGAATCATGAAACCCAAGACATATCCGACACAAAAGTGATCTTGAATCAGGTGGAATCTCTTGCATCTGAATCAGGAGTTGTGGCTTTTGTTAAATGCCCTAGAGCGGGCAATCGAATTGCGCACTCTCTTGCTCGAGCTGCGGCTGGAATTCCGCCGGAGCAACCTCTGTCGTCCGTCGTCGTCGACAGTCCCAATAGTCGCGCTGTGTCTGAGTGTGGTAGCTTTAGTTTTGGTCTCTCTTCCACGCCGGAAGACGAGCGTTTGTTTAGGGTGGTTAATCCCCCTTTTTGGCTTGCCTCTTTAATTGAGGAAGAAACAGTTGTAACTACCCCTCTCTTTTTAATGAAGTATTATTATTTCAAAAAAAAAAAAAGGGTTGTGGCTATATTTCAAAACGGCCAATTTATTTTGTCTATTCTTGTCGTTAACCCTATGAAAAGTTCTCTCGTGTCTTAGGCCTAAGCCGATCTATAAAAGCCCAACTACCCCAGCCCATTAACACAAAAATTTTGGAATTGGATTGACGCCCGGGACATTCGATTCCTAGCGGCTAAAGAGCGCAGAAATTCCTCCTTTTGCGTTTCTTCAAAACCTGGACCCAAAAACCTCACAGAAACCCTAAAAGAGGGCTGGTAATCAGATGTCGGACAGAGAAGATACCGATTCCGACGCCCCCGAGGAGTTCACTGCCGAGCAGGTTCGTTGTTTTCACTTTCTATACTTCTACTTGGCACTTGGCCCTGAACTATTAGCAACTTATCTGTCGCAGGGAATACAGCAAGATCAAGAGATTAGAAAAGTTCAAAAAGAAAGTAAGGCCAGGTGTGTTTTCAATCCGTATTTCCCATTAGCGAATTATATTTTCTGTCGAACCTTGTATTTTCATCATTCTTTCATTGATGATTTTACTGAACAGTCTTTGTAAACTTTTATTCTCCATTTATTGTCATGAACTTTTCTTCATCATTCATGGGAGTTAATGTGCTTCATGTGTAATCTACTTCTGTCTGTCGTGTTTAATCTTCTTACTACGTTTGGAGCTGCTTTTGCCATAGCAATCACGTCGTTCCTTTCGCTTTTATTATTTGAAGTTGAGCTGACGTTATAGATTTCTCAGATATGACTTAAATTGTTTATTTGAATTGCATATGATATTGTCTATGGATATTTTTTTGTCACCTAAAGTTTTTGTTTTAGTATAACGTGGAGTGAGGATTTGAACCTTAAAGGAGAAGGAGATGCCTTAACAGTGAAAATTTCTATCTAAACCTCCTGTCGAAGATCCAACAAATTAGAAACATTAAAATGCTTCTATTTCCCTCTAACCAAATTTACTGAAAAAGTGCTTTACCATGGCACAGAAAAGTCCCCTAGCCTTCATTTTGAAGAAGTTTCCTTCCTTCTATTGAAAGTTCAGGTCCTTGACTTGCTAAGGAAAAACCATAATAGTCTTGCATCCTGTAATATACTGCCAAGAAAATGGGCAGAGGAAGAAAAGATGATTTGATCTCTCATCTTGTGTTGTTGACATCCAAAGATAATAGTCTTGCATCCACCATGGATCACAAACCAGTGGAACAATGTGGCCTTCTTCTGACACCTACGATTCCACGCCAGACATCTGAGGGAAGGTGGATAGCAATCTCAGTTGTTGACCTCTTGAAAAATAGATTCATAAAATTTGTCCTGAACTCTCTGAATACCAAAATTTGGCATTTTTCCATTAGTAAAGAGATGATTGACCTATCCTATCAAAGTTTTTTTTTTTTTTTTTTTTTTTTTTTTAATTATTATTATTATTATTATTATTATTATTTTAATAAAAGACCAACTTTCATTGAGAAAAAATGGAAGACTACAGGACGAATAATTACAAAAGGCCTTCGAAATCGAAGTCCAGAGAGAAACGTGGAATCTAGTGAGGGCCCAAAATCAGATGGGGACCTCTTCGGTTCTCTAAAAACCCTATTATTTCTCTCTCCCCACAATCCCCAGAAAATAGCACACACCCCAACAAGCCATTACATCCTCTCTCTTTCTTTGAAAGGCAGATGGAGGAGGAACTCCTCGATCACCCCCTTGTGGTCTCTGAAGCTCCTGACCTGCAACTTGAAGGCCTCGAAGAACAAACTCCGGACAGAACCCACAAAGGTACAATTCCACAGGATGTGATCTAGATCTTCCTTCTCCCTCCAACGAAAGATACAAAAAAAAGGCCCAACCAATGAAGACATCTTTCTCATAAGTTTGTCAATCATATTTACTCTTCCTGAAACATCCCATCATGAGATTCCAGCTAAGTATCAAGTTCCAATAAATAGTATCATAATTTTAAGAGGAATAGATGTTGAATTTCTTTCTATTTGTGAGGTAGGCATAGACTTGAAGAGATTTGGGGCCATGGATCCTTCTTGAAGTGAATAAACCTATCTACCATTGCCCACCTAGGTAACTGTATTCTCTTATGCATTATGTGACAGTGTACTTTTGGTCAAAGTGAGCATAGTTCAACGGTAATTGACATGTATCTTGACCAAAAGGTCAGAGGTTCAAATCTCCCTCACTTCAATTGTTGTTGAACTCAAAAAAAATGTGACATTGTACTTTTGGAGATTAGGAACCACGAACTTTTAGGGTGTTTCATTATAAAAAAGGAATAATTTACTAGAAGTCCAAATCCCAATCTCTAATTTTGCCAACAAAAAATGTCAATTGACCATCTTAGGGTTTCTCATAATTAAGAATGAAGCCAATCCTTTCTTGCTTCTACTTTTCCATTAATCATGATCTTGCTAACAATGACTACAGGATGTAGGGTTTGTCCATCTTCCTCCAAGGGCAATGGAAATAGTAAAGAGGAGGACCATCTAAGGATCTTTCCTGTAATTCATGACAAAGCTTAAACTATGTTTTAAAGGACTTTTGAAACTTAAACCTTGAGGCTTGCCTAGCTTCAGGGTGAGGCTCAAATTTTTAACCCTCTATATATAGCCTTCTTTGATTCATAAGGGGCTTGTGCCTTAACTGTAAAAGTGCACTAAAGTTTTGAGTCTTTTACATGCATCAAAGGATATACCATCTTGAAACCCAATTAATATATTTTTTTTTCCAACAAAAGAGCCCAAACAACCATACCCACCCAAAGTCTCCAAAGATGTTCTTTTTATTAAAGAAGTCTATGGAGAGAAGCTTTGCTCCCAGAAATCCACAATAGGAGGAATACACCAATTAATGTTTCATTAAATCGAAGTGAAGTGGCAAGTAATGGAATGATATCCAACAATTTTTCTTGATTTCAATGAAGAACGCACCAACAGGTTGAAAGAGACAGGTTTTAGTTTATATGTAGTATGCACGTATTTAAATTATATTGAAAGCTTTGAACCATCATGGGTTGGCTCTAATGGTCAATAAGGGTCATAAAAAAAAAATAAAGGGCTTAGAGGGAATGGGTTCAATCCATGATGGCCACCTACCTAGGATATTTAATATCCTACGAGTTTCCTTGGCAACCAAATGTAGTAGGGTCAGGCGGTTGTCCTGTGAGATTAGTTGAGGTGCGTGTAAGCTAGCCCGGACACTCACGGATATCAAAAAAAAAAAAAAAATTATATTGAAAGCTTTGACCATTCAATGGAAAATAGTCCTAGAAAAAAGTTCTGCAGGGTTTTATATTTACAAATACATTTCTAAATTCCTTTTCATATGGTTTGATCTATTATTGTCTGTTTTTTTTCATTGTTAAATAATTTAGTTAAAAAAAAACAAAGGTTGTTTAATTTTGTGCATAAATTTGCTGAGGCACAATGTTCTTATGTTGATCATGATTTTTTTGTCACGGTGTTGTTGGCCATAAATATTTATGAGTTTCCTTACCTCAAATGCTGTAGGATTGATTATAAGGTTGTTTCATGCTATTAGTTAACGTGCATGTAGTAGGGTCAGGCGGTTGTCCTGTGAGATTAGTTGAGGTGCGTGTAAGCTAGCCCGGACACTCACGGATATCAAAAAAAAAAAAAAATTATATTGAAAGCTTTGACCATACAATGGAAAATAGTCCTAGAAAAAAGTTCTGCAGGGTTTTATATTTACAAATACATTTCTAAATTCCTTTTCATATGGTTTGATCTATTATTGTCTGTTTTTTTTCATTGTTAAATAATTTAGTTAAAAAAAAACAAAGGTTGTTTAATTTTGTGCATAAATTTGCTGAGGCACAATGTTCTTATGTTGATCATGATTTTTTTGTCACGGTGTTGTTGGCCATAAATATTTATGAGTTTCCTTACCTCAAATGCTGTAGGATTGATTATAAGGTTGTTTCATGCTATTAGTTAACGTGCATGTAGTAGGGTCAGGCGGTTGTCCTGTTAGATTAGTTGAGGTGCGTGTAAGCTAGCCCGGACACTCACGGATATCAAAAAAAAAAAAAAATTATATTGAAAGCTTTGACCATACAATGGAAAATAGTCCTAGAAAAAAGTTCTGCAGGGTTTTATATTTACAAATACATTTCTAAATTCCTTTTCATATGGTTTGATCTATTATTGTCTGTTTTTTTTCATTGTTAAATAATTTAGTTAAAAAAAAACAAAGGTTGTTTAATTTTGTGCATAAATTTGCTGAGGCACAATGTTCTTATGTTGATCATGATTTTTTTGTCACGGTGTTGTTGGCCATAAATATTTATGAGTTTCCTTACCTCAAATGCTGTAGGATTGATTATAAGGTTGTTTCATGCTATTAGTTAACGTGCATGTAGTAGGGTCAGGCGGTTGTCCTGTGAGATTAGTTGAGGTGCGTGTAAGCTAGCCCGGACACTCACGGATATCAAAAAAAAAAAAAAAATTATATTGAAAGCTTTGACCATACAATGGAAAATAGTCCTAGAAAAAAGTTCTGCAGGGTTTTATATTTACAAATACATTTCTAAATTCCTTTTCATATGGTTTGATCTATTATTGTCTGTTTTTTTTCATTGTTAAATAATTTAGTTAAAAAAAAACAAAGGTTGTTTAATTTTGTGCATAAATTTGCTGAGGCACAATGTTCTTATGTTGATCATGATTTTTTTGTCACGGTGTTGTTGGCCATAAATATTTATGAGTTTCCTTACCTCAAATGCTGTAGGATTGATTATAAGGTTGTTTCATGCTATTAGTTAACGTGCATGTAAATTGGCTTGGATTACTGATTACGTTTTTTGCTGTGGTAAAGTTTGTCAGTTTTATGTTCTATTCTTAGAACTCAAGGACACAGATGATTCTGTTCAAGTAAGGTTGTGTTTTATGTTCTATTCTTGGGCCCTTTGATTTTGGCCTTGGCTTGGGTAATTCAATCTTACTTTATGGGCTGTCCTCTTCTCTGTTTTCCATCTTTTGAATCAGAGATTTTTAGGTCATACGAGATACTCTTAACCTCGTTTTTTAATTAAAGATACAAATGACGATCATGGCAAGAATCTAAGAAGCACGGACACGGACACGGGACACGGACACGGACACGACAGGACACGGCGATACGTCAAATTCTAAAAAACTAAGATACGGACACGTTGAAGATACGTTGTTTTTTTTTTATATATATATATATATATATATTTTTAAAAAAATTTAGTATATATATAGATTAGTTTTTTTAAAAAAATAGTATATATATAAAACTTTGTTGAGAGTAGTTTAATAATCTTTCATTTTTTTTTTTAATTTAAAAACAGTTTTAGTTTTTTATTGGGCTGGGCCTTTTATCTAGGTTAACTTTTTAGGTTTTAAAAGATAAAAAAGAAGGAAACTTAGATGAACCAGTGGGTTATTGGGCTGGGCCTTTTATCTAGGTTAACTTTTTAGGTTTTAAAAGATAAAAGAAGAAAAACCAGTGGGTGAAGGGAGATATTGGAGGCAACTTCCGGCGGCAGCATGTTGAGGTTTTTGTGCTCTCTCTCTCTCTCTCTCTCTCTAGACTCAGAGCGTGTCCGTGGCGTATCCAGCCGTGTCCTGGCGTGTCCGAAATTAAAAAAAAAAAAGACACGCAAAATTGCGTGTCGGACACGTGTCCGGAGCGTGTCCGAACGAATCCGTGTCCGACGCGTGTCCGACACAGATCCTCCCCCCATTTTGGCGTGTCCGTGCTTCCTAGTTAAGAATTAAATGTACTGAACATTGCCAGTAGTTGGCTACGATGGCTTGCTTTGTCATTTCCATTGCTATAGGGTAGCCTCAGAACACTGTAGAATGGACAATGGTTGTTCATTCTCAGAATCCAATGTATTATTGGTAATTTTTTTGAAAGGATTGTGTCCTTTGGATTCATGCCTGTTTATTATGTTTTTTTTTTCTTTTTGGATAGAACATGATATATAGCTTGTTTGTGTAGGGTTGTTCGTGAAGGAAAAGAACGTCGTAGACTGTGGGCTGAAAAGAAAACACCACGCCCATCTAAAAAGGGTGAAATTGTCGAAGATATAGCAGAAACCCCTGCACATAATGATCAAATTAGCAAGTTGGGAATGCTTCCCAGTAATCTGGTCCAACTGCTTGCAGATCGTGAGAAGTATGTCTCTCTCACTCCCAGTTTTCATGTATTTATGCTCAGATCATAATTTTGCTAAGCAACTAATACGCTATATTCCATCTATAGACAAGTTTTCTCGTCAGACCATGGAGATGAAAAGCCTGTTGTAAAGCCAAAAACAAAGAGGAAGAAAACCAAAAGCTCTGGGTGAGGGACCTGGCGCGATTGTTACTGACGATATTCTTCTCCGTTTTAATCTGCCTTCTGATTTAGAATGACACATGTTTTTCTATTGCAGGATTGAAACGGTTCTTTTAAACGAAAGAACACCATCTCAATGCTTACAGAACTCCTTGGAATTTTTGAAGAAAAGGAAGATGAATATTTCAAGGTCATCATCAGTTCTCGACAATCCTAACCAAGCGTTACGCCTTCTTTCTTCATCTGGCTTATTAACTAAGAAATAGCAATTTTGTTTCTAAATATCTCCATTAGCCTAGACAGGACAATGTATAATGTATTTGAGAATTGGTTGCCGAGTTCGTGACTGATGCAATATGGAGAGCACAGAAGTTCTTTTCTTATAATGGTCATAGCAAAGCAGAAATTGAAAATGCTAAAGAGCAGTATATTGTTGGGAGGTGAACGATTTCCATAATATTGTTCCGATCATGAGTTGGGGCTTGTTTTTTAATATGTTTAAGGTTCTCACTTTTAGAATGGTAGCGTATTTTAAAAAAAGAACATTACTTGGCTGTGTGTGTCCATGTGGAATTTCTCATTTTTTACCTCTCTTAGTTGTGAAGATTTTAATGGGCTATGAAAGGAGATCTTTACACAATGTCCATCTTTAATTAGAAATCACTTATCTAGCAAGTTGAAATAATTATAATTATATTAAAAAAAAAGTCCAAATAAAGATGCAGGGAGTCATTTTCTTATGTATATTTTATACTATGAGAATGAGAATATAACACTAGTATAGAAAGGGTCCCTCCTGCTTCTCTCTAGAGAGTTGGTACTGTGGACACACTTGGGCAACGATAGGTTGCTTTTCTGGCGGTGGAGTCTCGGTAGAGATCTTCAGTCATCAGGGGATAAGGAAGGCTCTCTGGGGGAAGAGATAACAATCACCAAGCAACTAGACAACCTGAAGTTAACTACAGAAGACTACAAGAGAAACGAAAAGTGGTGGGCATGGATGATGAGGAGCTAAGCAATATGATACAAGATCTAGAAAATGTAGTGGTCTGCAAGCTACTTACAGAAAAACACATTAATGTAGAAATCTTCAAGAGCAAAATACCCAAAGTCTGGAACGTAGGAGGACGAGTGAGTATAAAGAAAGCAGGAGAAAACCTGTTCGAATGCTCCTTCAACAATCAAAAAGACGAGGAAAATAATGGACAGCGGGCCATGGATATACGACAGAGTGCTGATAGTGTTCGAAGAAATAAAAGGGAACGAAAGATACTCTCGACTACAATTCAGGTATGCCTCTTTTTGGATACACTTCATGGAATTACCAAGAGTGTGCTTCACTCGAAAATGGACAGAAGCTTTAGAAGATGCAGTTGGTTCAAAAGTCACTGTCTACACGGATCATGCGGCGATTAAATACTTGATTTAAAAAAAAAGATGTCAAGCCACGATTGATCTGATGGATTTTATTGCTCCAAGAATTTGATCTTGAAATCAAGGACAAAAAGGGAAGTGAAAACCAGGTAGCTGATCACCTGTTGCGGTTGGACAACCCTGCAAAAGTGGATGCGCCTGACATTCTTATCGCAGATGAATTTCCAGACGAAAAGCTGTTAGGAATTGAAAGTAATATTGTCGTGGTATGCTGACGTGGCAAATTACCTTGCCGCAGGAGTAATACCTAAGGAGTACTCAGCAACAGCATAAGAAATTCTTTCATGAGTTAAATTCTATTTCTGGGATGACCCTTTTCTGTATCGTAGAGGACCAGACCAGGTAATTTGGCGCTGCGTTGGAGAGGAGGTTGCAATAAAGATCCTGAAAGAGTGTCATGAATCACCCTATGATGGTCACTTTGGAGGCCAGCGCATAGTTGCAAAAGTGCTACAAAGTGGATACTGGTGGCCAACCCTATTCCATGATGCAAGGGCTCATGTAACGCAATGCGACAAATGTCAACGCACAGGGAACATCAGCACACGAAATGAGATGCCGCAGAACTATGTGTTGGAGGTTGAGCCATTCGACGTCTGGGGGATTGATTTCATGGGACCCTTCCCATTATCGCAGGGATATCAGTATATTCTTATTGCGATAGATTTCGTGACTAAATGGGTAGAAGCTACAGCCTGCGTCAGAAATGATGTGGCCACTGTATCAAATTTCATTAAGAAGAATATATTCTCGCATTATGGAGTACTTAGAAGACTCATCAGTGACGAAGGGACACATTTTGTGAATCGAATCATGAACAAGCTCCTGTTAAAATACAATGTTAAGCACAATATCGCTACCGCATACCACCCCCAGAGTAATGGGCAAGCTGAAGTATCCAATAGAGAAATCAAAGGAATCCTTGAAAAAGTGGTCAGCACAGGAAGAAAATACTGGGCGCAACATTTGGATGACACATTGTGGGCTTATCACACCGCATTCAAAACACCTATCGGAATGTCGCCTTATGCGCTGGTGTTTGGAAAAGCATGCCATTTGCCGCTCGAGTTGGAATATAAGTCTCAATGGGCGCTAAAGCGCCTAAACCTCGACTTAGCTGCGGCAGGTGAAGCCAGAATGTGCCAGATCTCAGAATTGGAGGAGTTCAGGCTCAACGCGTATGAAAATGCCAAAATTAATAAAGAAAGACAGAAGCAATGACATGACAAGTGGATCAAGATAAAGATACTAAAAGAGGGAATGAAAGTGTTATTATTTAACTCTTGTCTACGTCTTTTTCCAGGAAAACTAAAATCTAGGTGGTCGGGTCCCTACATTATCCACAAGATATATCCGCATGGGGCAGTAGACTTGCATTCCACTGATCGAAAAAGAATTTTCAAGGTCAATGGGCAAAGAATCAAACCATATGTTGATGGGACCTTAGACGAGGTGGTTGAACTCATCACCCTGACAGATCCACCTTGAGCACGTGAGAAAATTAGGTCCAGTAAGGAGGAGCTCTGATATGAATTCTACCAATAAAGAATTCAAATAGAGTTGAAGGTGTTGATTTTCAGTTACTTTATGTGTAGAAGAGCTTCAAGATGGAATGCGTTAAATGCACTCCGAGTTCATGAAAGCTGCACTTAATGCAAATCAAGCATCAATTGATGGAACTATACTTTAAGCTACTTCAAAGGGAAGCTTAATTAATTCATGGAATGTTACACACAAAATGAAGGTTAACCAAGACTTCAATTCTCGGATTTATGGAGTCCATCATGTAATTTTTCAGTTTTTTTGAGTCTTTTCAATCTTACATAGGTTACTTTTGTTAGTGGTTCTTTAATACATTAAAGCTAGGAAGGTTACACACTTTAAGGTGACCTAGTGGCTGAATTTAGGTTATATTTTGGAGGCTATAAAAAGTCATCTTTGATGTAACCACAAGATCAGATTTTGATGATGTTTCAATGAAATTGAGTCTTTTGAGCCTAAAGGCCATGAGCAACTTTCTTTGCATATCTTGTGTTTAGATTTGCATGCTAGGATCATTCAAGTAGCTTTGGTCGAACTACTTGTGGAGTGATTCGAATCTCGAGTTTAGAAACGAGTTTTCTCTACTCTTGATCTTGATCATCAAGGTAAATCCGTTTCTATCTTCTTCCTTGGGATGAAATCATCTTGGTTTTGGGGTTTTTGATATTGAGTTCTATGGGTCTTGTTTGCTAGCCAGGTTTTTAGATCCAATCATCAAGGGTTTCTTATCATTTGGTATCAGAGCTTTAGGCTCTAGATCGGATATATGTTTCCGTTGTTGCATTTCTTTTCTTGTTCTTCATTCTGAATTTTTTTTTTTCTCACTTTTCATGTTCTTGCATTCTGTCCAGAAATATAAAATTGAAAAAAAGTGTCACTTCCATTTATCGTTTCATATTTTTGTCTTCTTCAATCTTATAGATCTTCTTCTGATCTACAACTTTGTCTTCTATGAGATCTTGAGATTCGGGTTGCTTCATATAGAAAATCCGTCATTTTGATAGTATATCTGGAAAAACCGAGAAAACCGAGATTCTGCAAATTGTTGTTGTTCTTGTTGGTTATTTTGTGTCAAAGTGTGTTGGATCTGAATTTGCTGGTAATGACACTCTCATTTGTGTTAAATTTGACCGTTTTCTATTTATTGGTTTCAGTTGCATGTTTAATTTTTTGAAATTAAACAGCCAATTGCAATAAATTTAGCGGTTACAGTTTTGCACATTTAAATTTCCAGCCACTTGGTGTCAATGCCCATGATCTTTCTCATTTGTGTAACTTCTATTGTTGTAAAGGCTGATTAAAACTTCATAATTCTTAATGTTAGCCTTTAGATATTTATTTGTGAAGAGTTACAATTCAGAGATTGTTCTTTCCATCTAGCAATTTAATATTCAAATCTGTCCATTTTTCTTTCTTAAGTTGTTTCTTATTTGATTTTCGTTTTGCTCCATATTTAAGCTATTTGAATTGATTTTAGGTGTGTTGTCTATCACTTGATTGCAAACTTGCTCATTGGCTCATGTGAGAAATAATGTGCATTTGCTGAGAGTGTGTTTATTTTTTAGTGTAAACACGAGTGACTATACCTTTACGAGTGTAAACACGTGAGGGAGTGCTTGTGAGGTCCATTTTTTTTTTTGTTACGTTACTTAGTTTTACAGAAATGTCTCAAGAGGATTTTGCAAGACTTCACCGAAGCATGGAGCAAATGACCATGCAATTTGAGAAATTGGATGCAAGGATCAAATCCGTGGAGAAACAACCAGCCTACCTTATCCGAAAGGAGAGATCTAATCCAATGCACCATAAGGAGTATTGGGAGGTCAAAGGAAAAGAATATGGTGGAGGTTTCCAAGCTGTCCAACGGAGAAATTCAAGAGACATTCATAAAGTTGATCCCAACTTGCGCATGAAGCCTAAACTTCCTAAATTCTATGGAAGTACAAACTCAAAGGAGTACATTCAATGGGAAAGGCAAGTTGATCATGTCTTTGATTGTTGCACTTTAAGTGAGGAGAAAAAGGTAAAACTTATTGTTTCTCATCTTAGAGATTATGCCATTACTTGGTGGGATAAATTGTTTTTGAGTTCAAGGAACCTTGAACACCCAATAGATTCATGGAGTGATTTGAAGCAATTAATGCGGGAGCACTTTATTCCTAAGCGTTTCTATAACTTGCGGACTTTGAGACAAGGGAGCAAAAGTGTGGAGGTTTTCTACATGGAGATGCAAACATTGCTTGAGGAACTTCATCTTTATGAGGATGAGATGACTACCATGGCTCGTTTCTTTAGAGGACTTAATAAGGAGATTGCTGCCCTACTTGATCTTCAACTTTATGGGGATTTAGACGAGATGGTGAACTTAGCCATAAAGATTGAAAAACATCTCCAAAGGAAGTCTACAAGGTACACTAAACCTAAACCAATTTCCAAAATTCATTCATCTTTGGAAAAGGTTAGTTTACCTATTAAAATACAGCCTAATATTGAGGTAGAAAGGGGTGGAATCAAAATTGAAATGCAACCAACACATGTTAATGATTTCTTGTCTAGTAGGCAATTAGATTGCAAAGACTTGTTTGATTGTAACCCTTCTACTATTGTTATACTTACTCATGATGAAGTACATGTTGATGTGTGTGAGTTAGGGAAAAAGGCACAAAAGGCCAAGACAAAAGCATGTGAATTGATTGAAAAAGAATCTTGTGAGAAAATGAGTGAAAGAGAAAAGCATGAGATTAGTTTATGGCCTAAAGAGAAAAATGAGAGAAAAGCCAAGAATATGAGTTTGTGTGAAACAGTTTGTGAGGTTAAATCTGTTTTGTTTTCAAAACAAAATATTTTTGATCTTTTATACAAAGGAACTTGTTTTCTCACCGGTGAGCTCAAACCATGTTTGTCTAGTGTTTCTCTTGAGTTCTTACAGGAAGCCAAAACAATCATTGAGAAGCTTGATTCAAAGTTCCCTTCTAAAGTCAACAATGACAACCGACACATGGACATCAATGCCAATGCATTTCTTGAGAGGCAAAACTCCAAATTTGCTTCTAAGTTCATCCATGGCAGCACGCATAAGGTGTTCAAACCGGGTGATTGGGTTTGGAAACATTATTGGAAGGATCCTTGTTCTTTTCATAAGAAACCCAAGTGGAGATCCAAAGGCGGTTTACCAATCACATCCCATGACTACAAGATTGCTCTACAAGGCGAGAGAGATGTCAGTTACATTTTCAATGCCGCTGATTTTCGCCCATTTGATGTAGGAGACCCTTTTGATTTGAGGACAAATCCTCTTGAAGAAAGGGAGAATGATATGAATTCTACCAATAAAGAATTCAAATAGAGTTGAAGGTGTTGATTTTCAGTTACTTTATGTGTAGAAGAGCTTCAAGATGGAATGCGTTAAATGCACTCCGAGTTCATGAAAGCTGCACTTAATGCAAATCAAGCATCAATTGATGGAACTATACTTTAAGCTACTTCAAAGGGAAGCTTAATTAATTCATGGAATGTTACACACAAAATGAAGGTTAACCAAGACTTCAATTCTCGGATTTATGGAGTCCATCATGTAATTTTTCAGTTTTTTTGAGTCTTTTCAATCTTACATAGGTTACTTTTGTTAGTGGTTCTTTAATACATTAAAGCTAGGAAGGTTACACACTTTAAGGTGACCTAGTGGCTGAATTTAGGTTATATTTTGGAGGCTATAAAAAGTCATCTTTGATGTAACCACAAGATCAGATTTTGATGATGTTTCAATGAAATTGAGTCTTTTGAGCCTAAAGGCCATGAGCAACTTTCTTTGCATATCTTGTGTTTAGATTTGCATGCTAGGATCATTCAAGTAGCTTTGGTCGAACTACTTGTGGAGTGATTCGAATCTCGAGTTTAGAAACGAGTTTTCTCTACTCTTGATCTTGATCATCAAGGTAAATCCGTTTCTATCTTCTTCCTTGGGATGAAATCATCTTGGTTTTGGGGTTTTTGATATTGAGTTCTATGGGTCTTGTTTGCTAGCCAGGTTTTTAGATCCAATCATCAAGGGTTTCTTATCAAGCTCTCATCTGCGGCAGGACCTAGCGCATCTGTGAGAGCACTCGCAAGTTAGTCTGTCTATTTTCCGTACCGCATTTATTCTATATTGTACCCAATGTTAGCTTGTTTTAGTAGGTTTAGATTAGTGCCTTGATAATAGTCTTAGCACAAGCTTAGCACAACTGAGGAAATAACACTGTGCGTCAACCAGTGTGACTCATAGTCGTAGTGTCGTCGCATCAGTTCTGATGCACTCTAGTGAATCACATCACGTGCATGACACTCAAGATAGGGCCACGTTCCCCCACGTCCATCAATTGTCATCTTTATGCGTGGGATTTGAAAAGGCATGATTACATGGAAAACCGTTTGGATTCCCATTTAATGCAACATTCGCCAGTATAAATCCCCCTTAAACGCATTAGTGAGCCTAATTTCATCTTCTTCCTCAAGACCGTTCGTTCGAATTCTCTCCCAAAGAAACCCTAACCTCCCTGTAAGCAGCCATGTCTCTAGACGACTCACAGAACGTATCGACCGGCGGTTATGACGACGACGACGAGGTCCCTTCCTCGTCGAAAGTGCAAGGCCCCTACTGCGACGTTGAGCTCTCCTCCGATGATGAGCAGCCGATGCACGAGATCGAAAAATGCCCAAAATGCCCAAAGTCCTGAGGAGGAGCCAGAGGTAGTCGACGGTGAGCAGCCTCCTGAGCCGGACAACGCCATTATCCTCTCCAACGCCAGCACCTCTGACGAAGTCCTCAATCTTCAGCCCCTTAGCACCTCAACGTTTAAAGTCGAACCAGTCCCCCCTTATCCCCACCATCCCTACCTGTTTCCCTCGTACCCCGCCTCTCCTTCCTTGCCTTCTGACCAGCCTTCTAACTCTTCACAGTCCCTCCAACCATCCTCTTCTCAAATCCCCTCCGACCCTACACCTCCTACCACCACGGCGACTGAAGTTCTCCCCTCCGCAGTCCTCTCTGTGCTTCGTCAACAAAACATGAGGAGGTTGTATGGAACTCCATAATAGGAGAAATGGGCGCAGAGGGCGAAGCCCTGCACCAGCGCAAAGAAGCACAAAAAACTGCGACAGATGAAGCCGCAAGAAAAGCAACCGCAGAGCTTGAAGCTGCAACGGAAATGGAAAGAGAGCCCGCTGAGAAGGAAGCGTAAGACAAAGCGACCAAAGAGCTTGCTGTCGCATGATTGGCCGCAATAGCAGAGGCCAGCACAACAGTTGAAGAAAGAGAGTCCGAACCTGTGGACTCTGAAGATGAAATACCCCTGCGACAGCGCCGTGCGCTCCAGGCACGTGCATTAGTACTCAGAGAATTGCCCTAGCACGAGGAAGCAGGGCCAAGTGGCCAAAACAAAAGAAAAAGATCCCCTACCACAGCAAAGGGCAAGGAAAAGGTAGGTGAAGAGCGTTGGAACTTCACCGAGGAGCATGGATTCAACTGTGCGCTCCCGCAGACAATGCAAGATCAAATCTCCCAGCGCAAGTGGGAGTTAGCTTGCGAAGCCATTCTAGAATACGTCCCTGCGTTGGTCCATGAATTCTATTGCACGCAATGGAGGGACGAAATTGATGAAGTAATGGTGTGGGGCAATGCAGTTGCATTTTCTTCAAGCATCGTCAATATCCTTCTGGAGCTGCCTGACGCACCAGAAGCTAGGGGAATGCGCTGCTAAATTCTCAAGACGAAAGCTTCCTAAATGAAGTTTTGGCGGCGGTGACTAGACCATGCGTGCGATGGGAAGGGCATGGCACCGCAAGAATCCTGAAGCCGCAATGGCTCAATCTGAAAGCCACTGCATGGATGCACTGGATAAAGAACCGCATCATGCCTACAACGCATGATGTCACCCCCTCACTCCAGCGCGTGGTCCTTTGTTTCTACATAATCAAAGGCCTTGCGATCGACTTAGGCTGAATCATCACCGAAGCCTTCCACCAGACCGCCAACAAACCGAAGGGGGTGATGTTTTGTCCTGGCATGGTGACTAAGTTGTGCCTTCAGTCAGGAGTCGTGCCCGCGCTTGTTGAGGAAAGAAGAAAAATTCGTCAATCTTTTGACAGACGATGGCTGGCGCGGATCACAACCGCCCACAACAGTAGAATCCTCCCAACGCCAGTGCAGAATCAAGAAACCGCTCCTGCGGCAGAGAAGCAGCTGCTAGCGCTAGAGCCTCAGAAAAAGAAGAGGAAGAAGTAGACCGCAGGCCGGAATCCAAGACCTGCGGCAAGGAAAGTGCGAACAATCATCCCCAACGCCATCTTAGAGCAGGAAAATACTGTCTGCACTGAGAATCAGCAGTCCTCTCCGCCGCATCCTGACTCGCCGTTGCGCCAGAATTTTGAGCACGAAGAGCATTTGGAGCATGTTCACCAAGTGCAAGTCTGCAATCAGCAGACTCATCAAGAAGATGCCCAACTTCCTCAAGAGCAAGTTCCTGCACCTTCTCATTAGCTGTCGCATGTCGATGTTGACGCCAGTTCATCTGCGCCCCCTCCGCAAGTAATTGATGTGGATGTTGGGCAAGTCTACGCAGAGATGCGACGACACTTAGAGGAAATAGTGGAGTTGTTGAGAAGAGGACAAGAAGAAATGAAGCAGCGCCTTGATGCTTTAATGCTCTATCTACTGCGCTGGACCAATGCATTTGGTCGTTTGCCTCCTCCGCCAGTAGATTTATTTGTCCGCTCGCGTCCATAGCCAAGACTAGATGGCGCAAGACCTTCTCAGACGCACCCTAATATGCTGCCTCCGCTGCCTAGATCGTCGCGTCCTCCACCGCCACCAAGGGAGTGATTTCATAATTTCAATCTTATATGTATTTTCATTTTTTTGTGATGCATTACCTTATTGTATATTTTTGCCGCATCAATGAAATCTATCTTCTGAGCATTTATCGCAATTTTAAGTAAAAGCCTTAACGAATGCCTTAATCCTTAAAAGTCTCTGCGTTAGCTTTTAGGATAAGTTCTTAGCATCTGCACTTTCTACTGTTTTTCCGCCGTAGCTTAGAGGATTTCTCTTCTTTTGCTTTCCCTTTTGCCTTAGGAATTTTTCTAGTGCTTGATGCTCTGATGATGTCGTAGCATAGTAAGCTGCTCCATAATTCATCGAATAAGCATTCCTATATCTAAGTTTGGGGGACAATGGGGACATTGCCCAGTTTAAGTTGGGGGGTGCGATAGATGTTAGCGCATTAATAGCAGATGTGTTCCGCTGGTTTCCTTGCGTTAGTAGCCAGGGGCATTCATGACACCCATTGTTTGCCACTGCGCGAAAGCGCATAAGTATTCCATGAGCATTTAGGACAGTAAAAAATGTAATGCTCGTAGTTGGATACCTTTCATCGCAAATGTGGGTAAGCCAAAACGAAAGCATGCATTTTGATATCGATTGATAATATTGATGCTTTCTAAAAAAAAAAATCCTTGCGCCTGAGTCTCAATTTGAGTAAGTTTAGTTGCGTTGTTGCAGATAGGAAAGTCTAGCACAAGAAGAATCTCTAGCCAAGGGGGAAAGCTAAGTGAAGGCTAAATTTTTTAGTTCGACTGTGGAAAAAAAGTTAGGAAGATTAGGATGAAAAGTACAAATCTGTAGAGTTAAGTTATTTTCGCAAGAGTGGATAGAGGGCATTGCTTGGGGACAGGCAATAATTTAAGTTTGGGTGTTTGATAACTTGCAAAAAAGCAAGTTATTTCTCACCTAAAATTAAATTAAATAAGGCTAGAAAAGAATCATGATGCGCTGATTAGGCGCATAAAAGCTTAGAATTGCGGTAATTCAATCTTCAAGTACATTTCGTTGATGCGGCGGGAAATCGCTTATTTTTATCATCTAACGCATGACTGTTGTAGCTTTTTCCCTTGTCCAAGTAATCTTTTAGCGCAAGCGCAAGACCAAGCACGTGGAAAGTACATCGACAACCTGTTTGGCGCTCATTCTAACATGTGGCTGAGTTGCAAGCTGGCAAAAGCACATTGGAGCACGCGAGCCTATTTCTTGGAGAAGTCAGCATCCTTAGCCTATTTAATCCCCCATTTGATTGAAGAGAAGGGCGAGGAAAGAGAGAAGAGATCAGAGAGAAGAAGAATTCTAAACCAACGCAGTCAACTCTTGTTGTATCATGTATTGCGCTATGTTTTCTTTTTGTAGCATGAGCTAATTTTCCCTTATCAAAGCTTAACTTAGGCGCCCATGTAGCGATAAACTATCTGTATGCGTTATGTTTGAATGAATGAAAGTGATGTTTTCTACTTAGATGGTTTAATATTTTCATTACTAATTCCCGCCTGGCCAGTCAATTGCGGTAGCAGCATGATAAATCTTGGAAGGGTAATGCATGTGGAAATATCTAAGTAGAGCAAGTTAACGCATTGCATGTAGTCTAGGTTGTGTTAGATTTAGCACTGCCGCGAGAGATAATTCATGAACGTGTTTAGATTGTTTTAGGAATAACTCAATCACTTGCAAGTAAATTAGAGAACTGAGCTAACGCATGAACTAAGTGAACAAAACGTTCTTAGTCCTACACCAAACGCATGTGTAATACCAGAAGGGAATCACATGTTTATTTCTCACTTAAGCATCATTAACATTTCATTCATACTATGCGCTGCAAAGTAGTTTATCAATGCATGTGGTTGCTGCGGTGAAAGCCATGATAGCTTCTCTCATCTGTTTTCTTTTTACCTCTATCACATGCTCTTATTCTTGTTTCATTTATCGCAATTCTCATCCACACACTCATCTTTTATTCATCCTATTTAGTGCCATGCATCTGAATATTTGTTAAAAAGTTTGTTAAGATTTTCTTTTCCCTTCCCTATGTTTTGACCCTGTAATACTCCAGGTATTACTTGGTTATGCTTAATTTATACTTGGATTAGTGCATATCAGCGATATTATGCCTAGATTATATTACATAATATTGAGTCATTATAATCCGAACCAATGTGCTTTTGTTTTACCTATGCAATTATGATTAAATGCTTTCAATTACTTGATCACTAGTTGAATGATTTAAGTGTTGAATCTAACTCGAGAGAGAGGATTTAGCCTAGACTTAATTTACTAATTGCATGACTAAAGTAGAATTTCTAAGATCGTGACGGAATTTAGAATTACTTTAGAAGTTGTTAGAAGAACTAAATCCAAAGCCTTGCATGTTAATGAACTTAGATAGGGATATCAAGTTGGTTGCATGCATGAGAATTAATTATGCTCGGGAGAGATAGTTGTGATAAAAGGTTCCTAGACTTGGTAGAATAATTGCATGCTAAATTCATCCCATTAATTAATCCTCAATCTCAAACAATGAAATCAATCCCCTAAGAGTCTTTCCATTTGAGTCTCCACCTTTATTTTATGGTTTTTGTCTTTAGATTTATCTTTTGCATTAGGTTTTGCTCTCTAAAAAAATTGGACAAGAATATTCACGATACTTAGTTTAACTTAAAAACCAATCCAGAGGACGACATTCGATTTAACAATCACTATATTATTACTTGACTCGTACACTTGCGGTAAGCAAATCACGCATCAGGAGTATCCTAATTGACTTCAGCATGGCAACAGGGGAGAAGGTTTCTTCATAGTTAATCCCCTCCCATTGGGTAAAACCTTTGCCACAAGTCTAGCTTTAAATGTCTACATTTCCAGCTATGTCTCGTTTCCTCTTGTAAATTCATTTACACCCTATGGGTCCTACCCCTTCAGGTTGATCTACAAGATTCCAGACTGAATTAAAGTATATGGATTCCATTTACAGGTCCATAACTTTAATCCATTCGTCCACGTTATTTATTGCCTGTTTTTAAAGGTCAATGGATCCTCGATATTGTCATCAGGTATGACAACAAGAGTTTCGGTTAAACTCAAATAGTATTCATCAGGTCGAATAACAACCCTCCCACTACGTTTAGGCTCTCCCAACAATTGAGAAGGACGGGACTGACTCAATGTGCCAGCCCGATCAACAACTTTTGTTGAAGGACTAGTTTGATCAACAACTCTTGTTGATTCATTTGTAGCTTTTCTGGATAACTTTAATTAACACTATAGAACTGCGTGGTTTGTGATCTCTAACGTGGTCTTCTTCAAAGAAAATTGCATTTGTCGATACAAATACTATATTTGAAGAAGTATTCACCTCTCGTTTCTTTGGGATAACTCGCAAATAGGCATATTTTAGAATAAGGTTCCATTTCCTTCGGGTTTGTCTTTAGCATATATGCAGGACATCCCTAAGTTCTGAAATGACATAAACTTACTTTATGCTTTCTTCAGAGCTCAAATAGTGTTTCAAAAGACACTCTTTGAGGGAACCATATTCGTGGTTAAAACTGCAGTCACCATTGCATATCCCAAAACGAGTAAGGCAACTGAGTATAGCTTATTATCAAGTGAACCATGTCTAATAAGGTTTTGTTTCTCCATCTGATACACTAGTTTTTTAGGCATATCGGGTGTTAAGGGTTTAGGACATAGTTCCATGTTCTATCAAATAGTCTTGGAATTTCGAGTCCATATACTCTCTACTCCGATCGAATCGATGTGTGTTTATCATCTTACCCAATTGGTTCTCAACCTCGGCCTTATATTCCTTGAACTTTTCAAGGGCTTTGGACTTACGATGTATTAGGTAGAGATAGTGTACCTTGAATAATCATTAATAAAACTAATGAATTATTCATACCCTGTTTGAGCTTTTGTCATTCATTGATTTCAAAGATCAGAATGCATTAGCTGTAAGGGTTCTTTGGCACGATAATCTTTTCCTGAAAAAAGGTTGTTTTAGTCATCTTGCTCTCAAGGCATGACTTACTAGGAGGTAATGAGTCGTCTTCTAACCTGTTTAGAAGTTCATTCTATACCAATCACCCAATCCTATTGAGATCATTATGGCATAACCTCAAGTGCAAAAGATAGGTACTTTTGAGAAACATGTTGCCTTTTGGTTGAGTCTCAGCGGTTTTAAACATTCATGATTTAGAAATCGCTATAGACTCTATCGGTCTTTGTTGTGTGATATCGGTCCATTTCCTTAGTTAATAATAGTATGACATTAAGCAACTTCATCATAAATTTATAACAATTCTTTTTCACTTTCGTGTTCCAAGCAATCGTTAGCCATGCAATCAAGATCTAATCTAAATTCTCTCTGTCGAGTATCAATTTAGACCAACAAATCATTCAATCCGTGATCAAGGGATTAAAAGCATTAAGCATGAATTGCATAGATGAAATATGAAGAACTTTGTTACAATATCCAAGTAATTAAGCTACAATATCCAATTAGCTAAATTAACGACCCTAGGTCTCAAGATCTACTCACAAATGAGAATAATTTCAGCCCAGTAATCTTGATCCATGGTCCTAACTCAACAACAAAGAGAAATTACAAAGACATAAGGAAGAAATAACTGTTGTGTTGATCCAAAGCTCCCGTCACGATTGATAGCATGCAAATATGCTATCTTTTTCCTATATATTTTGGCTAGTTTTGTGTGTTAATTGTGAGCTTTAATGTCTTTTTATGTTGATTTTGTAGAAAACCGAGCTCGTGAGGCAAAACCGGGAATTTTACTAATTTTGGATATAAAATGAAGACTTTGGACCATGAATGATGGAAGAAAGAAATTACAATTGAAGTGGAGTCCCAAAAAGCCCAAAGGAAAGGAGAAAGAAAGGCAAAATCCGCATATGTGGCTTCTAGAAGGCCTAGCGTCACGACGCTAGGTAGTGTAAGCGGCAAGAAAAGACTGACATCACAGCGTCGCGACGCTGTGCGTCTTGGGCAGCAAGACACCTCCGTTTCCTCACCTATAAATAGCCCCCTTTCCAATGGTTCAAATCATCCCATTTTGGGGAGTTCTCCCCTAGCTCAATAGAGAGAAAAAGTGAGAAGAATTGTGAGGAAAAAGGTGGAATTGATCGAGATTCCAAGGCTCGGGATTCGAGATGATCGTGACGGGAGCTTGGGATCAACTTATCGGTTATTTCTTCCTTATTGCTTTGTAATTCTTTTAGATTGAGTTAGGACCATTGATCAAGATCACTTTGCCAAAATTATTTCCATTTGTGTTTAGATCTTGAGACCTAGGGTCGTTAACTTAGCTAATTGGATATTGTAGCCTAATTAATTGGAGATTGTAATGAATTCCTTCATATTTCATCTATGCAATTTGTTCTTAATGCTTTTAATCCCTTGATCACAGATTGATTGATTTGTTGGTCTAAATTGATACTCGACAGAGAGAAGTTAGATTAGATCTTAATTGCATGGCTAATGATTGCTTGGAACACGAGAGTGAAAGAGAATTGTTAGAAATTAATGATGAAGTTGCTTAATGCCATACTCTTATTAAGTAAGGAAATGGACACATGAATTAGTTATGTTAGTATGAGATGTGGAGGAACTTGAAAGAGAAATCCGCTTAAAATTACTTCTGGATTTATGAAATTGAAGTTTAGTAGTTACATGCATCCATTTAATTGAGCTACATATCCAAAAAACTAATTAACACCCTAGGTCAAGTCCCCTTAATAGGATATTTCCATTTAATTGCATGATTCTTTTAGTTAATTGTTGGTTCATACATTCTTAGAGTTGGTTTTCTAAATAAAATTAAACATGATGGTTCTTAGTACTTAATGGACTCAATTCAATTTCACTGAGGATTCGATACTCGGTATTACCTACCGTTTTATATTACTTGCGGCTCGTGCACTTTGCGGTCATCAACGATCATCTCGATTCCCGAGCCTTGGAATCTCGATCAATTCCTCCTTTTTCTTCTCAATTCTCCTCACTTTTTCTCTCTATTGAGCTAGGGGAGAACCCCCCAAAATTGGATGCCTTCAACCATAGAGGAATGACCTATTTATAGGAAGAGATCCGCAACTTTCTTGCTGCCCAAGGCGACAGCGTCGCGACGCTATGACGTAGGCTTTTCATGCCGCTCACTCTAACCAGCGTCGAGACGCTCTAAAGACAGCGTCGAGACACTGGTCCTTCTAGAAGTCTCATATGGCCGCGCATTTGGTCTTCAATTCTCCAATCTTTTGGGCTTTTGGGCCTCCACTTCACATGTATTCTTTTCTTTTCTTCATTAATGATTCAAAGTCTTCATTTTGATCCCGAAATTAGTAAAATTCCCGATTTTGCTTCATGCGCTCGGTTTTCTACAAAATTATCATAAAAGGACATTAAAGCTCACAATTAACGCACAAAACTAGCTAAAATAACTAGGAAAAAGATAGCATAAATGCATGCTATTAGTCTTAAAACATATATATTATTCTTCATCTTGCAGAACAAATATTGGCATCCTTTTTGAAATGAACAGTCCATACATTAAAAGGTAACAAAATAGCCTTGTTCTAGCAAACAAGATATATAAATTAAACTTCTTTTAATCTTAGGAACTATGTACACATCATCAAATAATATGTAACGTTCCTAAGAGAAGAATAATCTTTTATGTCTCCCACTGCCATAGCCGAGATGAATTCTCCTGTTTTAACTCTAAGAGTATCTTACTATCTCACAGTTATTGCTAGAAATTTATTTTGTGAAAAGAAGAACATACGTGATTAGTGCCACCTGAAATGCTTTCCTATGGTGGGATTTTAAATCTATATGGCATACTATATGCATATCTAGTTTCTATTTAATTTAAACATACATTCACAAATGCATAATGAATTAAAACACACTATAGTGAACCGGTTTTGGCATCCAAACAATTAAACTACCTAAATTATTACAAGAATAATTGAAAAACATGTTGAACCATCTTGGATAGCTCCCGAAATGGCCCCGAACTCTTCGAACCAGCTCGAACCATCCAAAAAATGCTTGAACCAGACTCCATGGCTTCAAAATGGGCTGAACCAGGCTACTGTAAACCAAACCGGACCGTATGAATAATTCCCACTCGATTTCTCGATCGAAGACGCACGCTGAGATGAACACTCATCAGCGTCGAGATGCTGACCCTCGGCCAGCAGCCCCTATTTCCCTTCAGCTTCGTTTCTTCTCCAAATTTGCTTCGATTACAGTCTAATTTCGACTTCTAATGACTCCACAAATTTAGAGACTCTTTGCAACACATTAAAGTCCATATACATGTAGACTATTACAACAATTATCAACGAATCGAAGGGAAAAATTTATGCAAACACCAAAATTATCCAACTTTAGCAACCATTCCATACAACTTATGAAATTCACCCACCAAACATGAAATTAATGCAAATTAAACGCCCAAACCATGCTCTGATACCAATTGTAGGAATGTAAATCACTCGAGCGGAAGCAATTGAGGATCTTGGGCGTCTAATTACATCAATTTCTCTAACTAAAAAGCATGTGTTTTAAACCGAAAAACAGAGGAAGAACAAACTTACCTTTGAAGCTCGATTTCTTGCGTTTCCTTGGATGATTCTTCACACGAACAAGCCATGGACTACCATCGTGATCTTCCCTGCTATTCTCCGGCCTTAGAACGAACTTGTCGGAACTGATATGTGATGATTCAAGAAGAAAATGAGATGGGTTTTGAGAGATGCACACATACGGTTTTTGGGAGAGGATTTTTTCAGCCATTTGTTTCTTTCTTGAAATCTCAGCAAGCTCCATCTCACATTTGCATGAATCAAATTTTTAGCTTAAATATGAAGGAACATTTGGGATTAGTCACTTACAAAGGTGGCATCACATGGATTATTGCATGATTTCAAATTCACAAAACCATGCCACCAAATTAAATTGATTTCTTAAACAAAATATGATTTTTCATATTCAATTTAAAAAATTAAATTAATTTGAATAATCAATTTAAATAAAATTAATTTTGAATAATTAATTAACCAATTAATAAATTATTTATTTAATTCAATATCTTATATTAAATTAATGCACTAATCCCAATTTCTCTCAAAACCGATTGAATATGAATCAGTCTTCAAATTCAAACGAAAATATGTATCCTATACATATTTTCTAAAGGAATGAAGAACACTCGAGCGGAAGCGTTAGCGGATCTTAGGCACCGATTTTCATTAATTTTGAAGATTAAAAGCATGCTGGAACTTTATTAAAAACAGAGCAAGAACAAATACCTCTTTGAAGCTCCGAATTCAAGCATCTCATAGGTTGTTTCTTCACACGATCTTGATGTGGACAACTATCGTGATCTTCCCCACTATTCTCCGGCCTTAGAACGGGCTTGTGGGAACCCGAGCATGATGAAATTTTAACTAATTCAATTATTCAAAATCAATTTTAACTAATTCAATTAATTAAAATCAAATTTAAATAATTAATTAAACCTTTTTAATTAATTACAATTATTTAATTTAAATATCAAATACTAAATTAAACAATTACACCAATCCCAATTTTCCTCTAAAAAACCGATTAATATGATCATGAGCTCCAACGATCCGAGATTAACCGGTTGAACTCTTTCAAACCTAGTTAACCAACATTCGTTAACTAACGGGACACTCCACTATAGCCCGTAGCTGAACTCCCCTCACTGTAGATATATTTTTGTCCACTCGATATAACCGTGATCAGTAAGTCAATCCGTCACAAGTTGTTCGTAACTATAGCTAGGCCAAAAAATCCGTTTTACCCCTATAACACTTCTTGTTCCTTAAGCCTCCACTGAGTCCCTTATGAACAATTGGTTTGTGGTCCCACTACTAAACCTAAAACCTCTCGGGCCAATGAGAGGGCGGCGCGCCTTTGTTCATGTCCCAGAGTCAGCACTTAAGGGAACAACCTCTCTACTATCCCTAAAGTCGAGTAGGAGTGAATTCTATCTTGCAGAACTATGTCCCCAGCTATCTACTCGGTCTTATCCCCAAAGTGACAGGTTTATTGAGCGGTGTTATTGGCCCACTCTCACCTATGCAAATCAAAGGATAATCCCGAATAAACAGGAGTTCATAGTTAGCTCATGATTAAGATCAAGTTACCTAGGTCATCGCTTGAAATATGTCAGTTTCACAGTAAACGGCGTTATAAAGTGAAAGGGACTTATTTCGTGGTCCGGTCTTATACAAACTCTTTTGCATAGGACGTCCCCACTCGCATTTCTCTACACGAACGATACAGAATCACATCGTTTGTACTAAAACAAAGTGGGCCGCGTCACATAGTTTTTCCTAGGATAAGGTACCCAGTCTTATCCCTATACTATAGACCATTTTAGGCTATGTACTTGAACCTGATCCATTTTTATGTCACTACATATAGTTTGAGTGTTTCATATCATAGCCATGGATTTTAGTTTATTGGATTTGTGTTAATAAATACATAGATAAACTAATCTTTCAACAACCAGAAAATAAACTATTCCAATAACATTTTATATATAACTTTATTACATTTACTATCCACGAGTTTTAGGACATAAACCCCAACAAACTCCCACTTGGACTAAAACTCTAGTGGGTTGTTCAACTCGTAGGCCTAGACCATCTAGATGTCCCTCGTACACTTTTAGCCGTGAGGGCCTTCGTAAATGATTTAGCAATATTTTACTTTTGAGGCTTTCCTCGTGACAATCACGTCCCCTCAACACATAATCTTTCAGATGAGCTTTACGTTTTCATTCTATACACTTGCCTCATTATTTGGAACAGCTTTCCAAATGAACGTCCAAAAACTATAGCATGGTTGTGACAGCCATGCATGAAAACAAGTCACGTTTTTATTTTTCAAAGTGAGAAAAGGCCAAGTTTTTCACCTGTGCAGTTTTCAACCACGTTGCAGCAGCGAGGTGGACCAAGGGATTAGGCCCCTTAAAATTCTGAAGAAAAATATGATTAAATTAGTTTGAATTAATAATTAAGGGCTCGTTTGATAATGTTCTCGTTTCCCGTTTCTCGTTTCTGGTTTCTTGTTCCCTGTTTTTTGTTTCTTGTTTTTTAAGAACTAAAAATAGAAACATGTTTGATAACTATTTCTGTTTCTTGTTTCTCTAAAAAAAGAAACACAAACAGATATGTGTTTGATAACTGTTTCTCGTTTCTTGATTTTTAGTTGAAATAAAATTTGGTACATATAATATAAAAAATTATATATAACATACATTAAAATTATAGTCAGAGGTTGCGGTGGGGCTGGTCGGCGGAGGTCGGCGGCGGCCGGTAGATGGAGGTCGATGGTGGCGATCGATAGTCGGAGGTCGAAGGTCGCAGTCGGCCAGTGGAGGTCGGTGGCGGCCGGTTAGTAGAGGTCGGCGACACCCGGTAGTCGGAAGTCGACAGTGACACCCGATAGTCAGAGGTTGACAGTGGCGGTTGGTCAGCGGCGTCCGATAGTCAGAGGTCGACGGTAGCGGTCGGTAGTCAGAGGTCGACGGAGGTTGGCGACAACCTGTAGTCGCAGGTCGAAGGTGGCGGCGGGTAGTCGGAGGTCGACTGTGGCACCCGTTAGTCAGAGGTCGACAGTGGCGGTCAGTCAGAGGAGGTCGGCGAGGACTGATAGTTAGAGGTCGACGGTGGCGACCGGTCGGTGGAGGTCGATGGCGGCCAGTAGTTTGAGGTCAACGGTGGCGACCAGTCAGTGGCAGTCGATCAGCGGAGGTTGACAGGGACGGGTCATTGGAGGTCGACGATAGCAGTCGACCACGATTGGTACTCAGAGGTCGACGGAGGTCGGCGACGACCGGTAGTTGGAGGTGGACGGTGGCGGTCAGTCGACGGAGGTCGACGACGGCTGATATTCGAAGGTCGACGGTAGCGGTCGGTCAGCGGAGGTTGACAGCGACCGATTGTCAGAGGTCGACAATAGTGGTCGGTCGCAACCGGTAGACAGAGGTCGACGATGGCGGCCGATTGACAGAGGTTGGGGATGACCGGTAGTCGGAGGTGGACGGTGGCGGTTGGTCGGTGGAGGTTGACGACGACCATTCCTTGGAAGTTGATGGTTGCGATCGGCCGCGACCTGTAGTCGGAGGTCGGTGACGACCGGTTGTCAGAGGTGGACGATGGCGGTTGGTCGGCGGAGGTCGATGGAAGTCGGTCGTCGGAGGTCGACGGTAGCGATTGGCCGCAGCCGGTATTCGGAGGTCGACGATGGCGGCCTGTCGGTAGAGGGCGGTAGTCGGAGGTCGACGGTGGAAGTCGGTCGGTGAAGGCCGGTCAGCGGAGGTCGATAGTAGCGGTCGACCGCGATCGATAGTCGGAGGTCCATGGAGGCCGGCAACGACCGATAGTCGGAGGTAGATGGTGGCGGTCGGTCGGTAGAGGTCGATGACAGCCGATAGTCGGAGGTCGACGGTGGTGGTCGATTGCTGGAGTCGACAGCGGCCGGTCGTCAAAAGTCGATAGTAGCGGTTGGTATTTGGAGGTCGACGGAGGTCGGCGACGACCGGTAGTCAGCGTCGACGGTGGCAGTCGGTCGACGGAAGTCGATGATGGTCGATAGTAAGAGATCGACGGTGGCGGTCGATCGGTGGAGGTCGGCGGCAGCCGGTAGTCGAAGGTCGACGGAGGCGGTCAGTCGACGACGACTGTAACGCCCCGCGTTTCAGAATCGAGCCATTTTGGGATTTGCTAAGCGTTTTATTCTAACTTGGAAAATTAGAATTTAAGTTTAGCCTTAGGTCGTTAAATTAAATTTCTATAATTTTGGGGAAAAGAGATTTTAAAAATTAAATCTTTAATTTCCTTTAAGTTTGGAAGTTTAATAATAGATATTTTTCTCAAATTTCAAATTACCTGAATCCTTAATCAATCGTGTTATTTTCTTTCCCAAACCTTTTAGGAGTTAAATTTGTGATTTCTAAATAGAATCTTAAATAATAGATAACTCCTAATTTAAATTGGTTTTTCTTTCTTAGGGTTTTATTCAAAAGAAAAAAAAAAAGAAGCAAAAACCCTTAGCATTCTAATCTTCACTTCTTCTTTCTTCTTGCGTTGAAGTCGCCGCCAGCACCCCCCCCCTTGCGATTTCTTCTTCAGCCGACCAACACCCACGTAGATTCCCTCTCTCCTTCGATATTCCCTCACCGGAGACACTCTTTCTCCCTTTCTCTCTCTGTTCCGCTAGAGTAGCTGCCGCCCAGCCAATCGTTGGAGTGCAGCACCGTCACGTGTGCTCTCTCAGACCGAGCGCCCCGCCCCTTCGAGCGAATCTCTCCCTCTCTCCATGTCGTCGTGATGAAGTTGAGCCGCCGTCAGTTCTTGCCGAAAAACGAAGACCCACACGAATCTCGTTTTCCATCGCTCGTTCTTCCTCTTTTTCGACCCGAGCAGCAAGAGACCCGCGAGCCTCTCGCGTTTCAGATGAGTAGTGCGACGACAACTTCTTTTCCGTCATGAGTAGCTCCAAGTTCGTGGATCTCGACCTTTCATTGAGTTTGAACTCTTCCGGTAAGCTTTCAGCAATTGCCCAAGATTTATTAACCTCAAATTCGGATGACCCATGCTTATTCGAGCTTGAATTTGGATTACCCATTTGTTATCGACTTCGAATTTAAAGTACCCATAACCCAAATGGCCATGATATGGTTTACCCATTCCTTTTCGGCTTCAAAATTGCAGGATTGGGTGTATTTCAGTGCTGTCCAGAGGCGTATTGGGTTGAAATTGGCAGGAGTTCGAGTTTGTGAATTCGAATCTTCTCGAACACGTCTCAGCTAGGATTCAGACTCTTTTGGTAAGTTTCAGCCCCTTAAACCTTTAGAATACATCTAGATGAGCTTTTGAATAGTCTATAACTATTGGGTGATCTTTAAAGTGCACTTTGAACCCAATTCGAATCCCGGGCAGCGCGTGTTCAAAGGAGTTTGGTGCTGGTCAGTAATTCCAGCAAGCTTTTGGACTTGTTTAGCGTGGTTCGGTAAGCTTCTTCACTTGTTTAGCCTTGTTAGAACTCTTGTTAGGCTCCGCTAATTAGTCCCTGATGTTGGAAGTTGTTACTTGTAGCTTGGGATCAATTAGAGCTTACTCGAGTTATTTTCCAGCAATGACTCATCCTGTTTGATGGAGCTTTAAAGGTAAACGTGGTCTTTAGGTTCTTTCAAGCATGTTTTAGTGCCTTAGTTTAATTCTTAATGTTCGAGTGTTGTTGGTTTAGGATTCGAACTTGTTCCAAGTTTTCGATCTTGTCGCCGAGCTTGAATCTAAGTTTGGTTTTGGAGCTTTTTGAGTTTTAGGGGCTTTTGAATTGTTCTTCAGAGCGCTCGTAAGCTATAAGTAAGTAGTTCTTACCTGTTGAAGTCTGTTTGATTGCATGATGCACGTTGTTTGTTTACTCGTCTTATAACTATTCTCTTGCTTCTTGCTTATTGCTTCTATGCTTATAAACATGTAAAATGCTTCTTGCTTTTATGTTTATGTATATATGAGATATTCGAATAGCATGAACTGTTGTTGTGTGATGTTTGGTTGTTAAGCATGCTAGTTGTTGTGCTTTTATGAGTTAAGCATGAGTCGGGAGTATGTTGTTGCTGTATGTATATGCTTGGTGGGCATAGTACGTGAGTCTAGAAGCATGATGCAGGGCATATGCATTCTAGGTAGTTTGGTGTGGTATGTATATGCTTGATGGGCATAGTACATGAGTCTAAAAGCATGTTGCAGGGCATATGCATTCTAGATAGTTGTAATAAAGAGGTCAAGGACCTGAATGTGAAAGAAAGGCTAGTTGGGTGAATGTCAGTGCACCTCGGGTACAAATGGTCGAGGGGTGGCATGTCACCAGTGGTTTTAAGAGGAGCATCAAGGCCTTGGGTACAAATGGTCAGGGATCGGTGTGATGAGTCTAGAAAGCATCGGTGCACCTTGGGTACAAATGACCAAGGGGCGATGCACAGTTCGAGGCCTTGGGTACAAACGGTCAAGGGTCAAACGTCGAGCTCCGTAGAGAGCATTGTGGCCCTAGGTACAAATGGTCAGGGGACAGTGCGACTCGAAGGGTTAGTCTTGGAGAGCCAAGTGAGGGATAAATACGTTTGATGATTAGTTGTGAGTTGCATAGAGAGATGCATGAGGTTTGGCTTATGAGAGTCATTCACTTTACTTGCTTTTAAGCATGTTGTTGTGTTTATAGCTTTGAGAAGTATGTTGTTTGAGCATGAAAAGCATGTTGGTTGCTTGGTTGCTGTTTGATGGCTTCTCAGGTAGGGGCTGCTTACCAGTACCATGGTTGTACTGACCCCCTCCCCTTTCTCCCCCCAACATTTTAGATTGTGCAGGTTTTGAGGACTGCCTTGACCATGGTGATGCAGAGGAGGCACATGAGGAGGGACCATAGCTAGTTCGCATTGTTTACCTTTTTATTTCTTTTGGATAGGATAGTAGTTGCTTATTATGTTGGACAACTGTTTGTCCGTTTGATTTAATCTTGAAATTTATTCTTGTTGAGACTCTAGACTTAGTTGAGCTGTTTAATAGACTCTATCTCTTATTTCGGTTTATAATGATCAAGTTTGTTTCTATTAAGTTAAGGTGTAGTTAGTTGTGCTTAGTTGAGTTTTTGGTCGTGGATGCTCTACTTGTTTGATATATATATATATATATATATATATATATTATTGCGAGATCTGACTCGCTTGCTGTGGGAGTTCTGTTGTGAATTTGAGGCGTTGTGTTGTGGTTGTGAGTGGTTTGATATTAGAAGTGTTGTTTTTGTCCTAGTAGGTCTTTAGAAAATTTTTGGTTAGCCCTGTGTATGTAGTTATGCTGCCGAAATTTTCGGAGTACTCGGTTAGTGTTGTCATAAGTTAGTAATGTCACTAGGTTAGTTTATAAAAACATGGGGCGTTACAACGACTGATAGTCGAAGGTTGACGGTGGCGGTGTTGGGTTTTATGTCCTAAAACTCGTAGATAGTCAATGTAACCGTTGACCGGATATTAATGAAATAATATTGATATGTTTTTTATTAATTGTTATTAGTTATTTTATATTTGTCTTTGCCTAATAATAACCCTAATCCAATAAACTAGACATCCAAGGCTGTAATATGAGTCTTGAACTATATGTAGCGACATATGGGATCATTGTTCAAGAAACAGCCTAAAGGGTCTATAGTATAGGGATAAGACTGGGTGCCTTATCCTGGTGACACTATGGATACGACCCACTTTGTATTTGATACAAACGCTGCGATCCAACGCGTTCGTGTAGGAGACATGCGAGTGGGGGTATCCTATGCAATGAGTTTGCATAAGACCGGACCGCGAAATAGTAACCACTGGTTATAACACCGTTAACTAGTTGGTTTTCTATTTCACTAGGACGACCTAGACAACTTAGTCTTAATCCTGAGTTGATTATGGACTCCTGCTCATGAGAGATTGTCCTTTGATTTGTATGGGTGAGAGTGGCCAATACGCCGACTCAATAAGCCTACCACTTTGGGGACAAGACCGAATGGGGAGCTGGGAACATAATCGTACAAGATGGAATTCACTCCTTCCCGACTTTAGGGAAGCAGATGAGTGTTCCCTTAAGTGGTTACTCCGAGTCTTGAACAAAGGGCCCTACCCTCTCAATGGCACGAGAGGGTTTTCTGTTTGATGGTTGGACCACAAACAGGTTGTTCATTAGAGGAGAATTGGTACTTAAGGAAATAGAGGTAACCCAGGGGTAAAACGGTAATTTGACCCAGCTGGTGTTACGGACACTCGTGAAGGACTAACTAGTCGATATTGGTCTATATCCGTGGACACAGAAAATATGTCTGCAGTGAGAAGAGTGCAACTGTGAGTCTATAGTGGAATGAACACACAGTTAACGAATATTGATTAATGTGGTTAATGAGTTTGACCAATTAATCTCACATCGTTGGAGCTTCTGATCTGCAGGTCCATTAGGTCCCACTGGTAGCTCATAAAGTAATTTGAGGCAACTAAGTAATAAATGTAAATTGAAAATGTTCAATTTACTAAGGGAAACAAATATAATATATATTGATATATTATTATGAGAGAAATTAATATTTGAAGAAGTTCAAATATAAATTTATGGAAGTTTGAAAGAGTTCAAAATAATGAATTAATTTAAGGCCTAAAATGTGTTTGGGCAAATTAATTCTAGGCCGGAAATTAAATATGTGATATTTAATTGGTGGTTAATTAATTAAAGAATTCATTAACCGGGAATTAATCAATTATGGAAATAATTAATCACTTAAGGAAGTGATTAATCATTTATGGAAATGATCTAATCACTTATGGAAGTAATTAGTCATTTGTGGAAAAGATTAATCAATTATGGAATTGATTGATCATGATTGATTAATTAAGGAATAAGATTGAATCAATTTTGGAAAAGATTGATTTAATTGAATATTTTATTCATGGCCTCTCTTCTATAAATAGAACACTAGACCTAATTGGTCATGACACTTGACACTCTTGCTCTTGCTCTTAGACTCTCAAAGACAAGACCTAGAATTCTCTCTAGCCTCCCTCTTAGAGAAAGACTCCCACAAGTCTTTTGCCTCCTAGACTTAGAGACATACCGGTGTAACCTCTGTGGTTATTGTGTCATTCAAAGGAGAAATTTCCAGCGATCACAAGAAAAGGAGGCTGCTGCGTTTTCGTTCGTGGAGCGTCGTTGGCGAAGAACGGTCAAGTCTACAACGAAGGTTTGTAACGGTTCTTCCTTCTTTCTTTAGAAAAGCATGAAAATAAATTTAGATTTATTTTTAAGCATGTTTAAACTGATTTTCCAGCAACTTTAAAGAGTGTTTAAAGTTTGTTTGAGTTTTCGTAACGGTATTTTAATGTTAATTAATATACGGCGTAAGGTCCAATCGATGCGCTTCCGCTGCGTGGGGACTTTTATTCCCTTCAGGCGGCTGGTCGACGGAGGTCGGCGACGACCGATAGTCGGAGGTCAACGATGGTGGTCAGTCAGTGGAGGTCAGCGGCGGCCGGTAGTCAGAGATCAACGGAGGTGATAAAAAAAAGGAAAAAATGTAAGAAATAACATAAATAATAAAAAAATGAAAGAGAAAGCAATAACGGAAAAAAGAAAAAAATTAAAAAAAAAAAAGAGATGAGGAAGTGGTTAAAAAAAATAGAGGAAGAGAAGAGATTGGTGTAGGATCGGGAGGGAGAGATGGATACATGCATGAAAGATAGAAAGAAAAAACAGAAACAGAATTTGAGAAACAACTTTTTGTAGTTTCTCAAATTTTGCCTTTTTTTAGAAACGTTTCTAGAAATTTAGAAACAAGAAACAGGGATGAGTTATCAAACAAGTCTGTTTCTTAAAAAAGGAGAAACGGGAACAAGAAACAGGAAACAAAAACGTTATCAAACGAGCCCTAATTGTTAAATTTTCAAAAGTATCTTTGAACTATGGGGTTGGTTTCAATTAATTACTGAAATTAGGATTTTTTTTTTTTTTTTTTTGACAACATGTGGGGTAGGAGATTTGAATCACATACCTTTTAGTCATTAGTTCAAGTTTGTTGCCAGTTAAGCTATATATTAATTTTTATTATACCTATTACATTCTTACATTACTTTTTAAAATAATTTAGTTTTGAAAAAAATAAAGTCCATTCTTACCTTCAAACTTGGTAAGGTGTGTATCAATTTTCATCTAAACTTTCAATTCATCCAAGTGAACATTAAACTTCTTGAAAAGAATACATTCGTGTCAATTTTTTCAAATGTAACTTCAAATAAATGGAACACGTGAAACTAACTTATATTTGTATTAATCTTGTGGTTGTAGTATAATCTCTAATGTATAATCCTTTGATTTTCTATTAAGTGTGTGTGTTTCACTTTGACAACTGAAATGCTTGTGTTTCGAGTTTGAAGCTTAAACCAATCCTAAGAGTCTTGAAGTCTTCAAATTTTGGAGGTTCTTTGGTGTTCAATGAGTGTTCAACACTCAAGGACTTAGACTTCAAGGAGTCTTCTAACTTTCTCTTATGTGGTCTTTTTGAAATCTCGTTTCTTAGCTAAGGGTTTGAATTTCTAAACTTTGGTGTTCAATGAGTGTTCAGCACTCAAGGACTTGGACTTCAAGGAGTCTTCTAACTTTCTCTTCTGTAGTCTCTTTGAAATTTCTTGTCTTAGCTAGACTTTGAATTTCTAAACCCTTTAAAGGTAGAACTCATCTATTTATAAAGTTCTCCATAGATGGGTAAATTTGGGCTTTGATGATTGTTTTCAAATTAAGTTTAGGACACATGTCAATTTATAATTGGTCCCAAATTTAATTATTTGTAATTTCGTCATTAAGTTGAAAAAATGACGTGCCAATTTGTGTTTGGTCGAAATTTCTCCTTCAACAATAAGTTTCAGTCTCTAATGTTTTTTGTTTTTTTCGTTTTTGTCTTTATTATTTAAAATATTTCAATCCAGTCCTCTATATATTAACATTTTTCAATTTACTTTTTGACCATTAGTGAATGTTAAGATTGGTTGACGATAAATTTACATGGTGGATGAACAAACAAAGTATCTAAGTGAGGAAAGTTTGGAATTTTGATCCTCCTCCAAAATTCTAAGAAATGGGAGGAATTTTGAAATTTTCATTTCTGGTATGACATTTTTTCTCTCTTTAAGTTTGTACTAATTCGCTAAATATTATGCCTTGTAGCTATATCTTCCATCAAATTTAACATCCACCGATGGTAAATGACTAAACTAAAAAAGGTTAAAATATAGGAAATTAAATTCAAACTTTTTTTTTAACAATAGAGATTGTATTAAAAAAACAAAACAAAACATTATGAATGTTAGTGTGGACGATGGATGTTAGTTTTGAATTATTTCAACATACAAAAAAAAAAAAAAAAAAAAAAAAAAAAACCATTATTTCAATTTGGCTAAACTATAAAAAGTACCCCTATACTAGGGAATTTGTTTAAAAAATATCCATGAACTTTAAAAAGTTTCAAAAATACCCTTCAACTTTAAAAAATGTTACAAAATACCCTTACTGTTAAGTTTTAGAGGGAAACCGTTAAAGTTTCAGTTTCATTAATACCTTTGAACTTTTAAAAATTTTCAAAAATACCCATATTGGAAAATGCTTATTTTTCTCTCTCTCTAAATTCTTCCTCCATGAAAATTAATGCAAAACTTTGCTTATAAAAGCGATGTGCAACACAACATCATATGAAAAGAAAATAGAGTTTGAAATCATGTTCTTTTTTTTAAAAGTGTAAAGATAAGTGGAAGAAGCCAACAAGAGCATAGCTCAACTGGCATAAAGTTGTATTGATAACCACGAGATTTGTGGTTCAAATCCCCCCACCCCCATATTGTCAAGAAAAAAAAAAGATAAGTGGAAGAAAAAAGCATAATTTTTTTTTTGAAAAATACACTTTTAGTCCCTGAGATTGAGTCAGGTTTCATTTTGGTCCCTGAGTTTTCAAAGTCAATAATTTAGCCCTTGAGGTTTGGTTTTAGTTTCATTTTGGTCCCTCCATCCAATTTTCTATTAATAATTAACGAATTGCTGACGTGGCAACGTTTTTTTTATTAAAAAAATATTTTTTAAGTTTTTTAAAATATAAAGATAGTAAAATAATAAAAATATTATTATTTTATAATTTTTTTATTTCTTTTTCCCCTCTCTCTTCTTCTTCACCAAACTCCTTCTTCTTCTTCCTTTTCAAGTTGTCTCCGTCAGTTGCTTCTTCTTCAACAACGGTCGGCGGCGATTTTTTTTTTTTCTGTCTTTCTTTCTTTCTTCTCTTTTTTCTTTTCTCCTTTATTTCCATTCTCTTTTTTTTCTTCTTTTTTTTTTAACAGAAAAGAGGAGGAGGGAGTTCTTCCTCCCTCCCCCTCTTTTCTGTTAAAAAATAAAAAAAGAAAAAAGAAAAAGAAAATGAAGATAAAGGAGAAGAAAAAAGAAGAAAGAAAGAAAGACAGGAAAAAAATCGCCGACGGCGGTCGGTGTTGAAGAAGAAGCAGCCGTTGGGGACAACTTGAAAAGGAAGAAGAAAGAGAAGGAGTTGGGTGAAGAAGAAGAAGAAGAGAGAGGGGGAAAGAAATTAAAAAAAATTATAAAATAATAATATTTTTATTATTTTATTATAGGGAAAAATACACTTTTAGTCCTTAAGGTTTGGGTTAGGTTTCATTTTGGTCCCGAGTTTTCAAACTCAACAATTTAGTCCCTAAAGTTTGGTTTTAGTTTCATTTTAGTCCCTCCATCCATTTTTCCGTTAAAAACTAACGTTTTGCTGATGTGGCACTATTTTTTATTAAAAGAATTATTTTTGAATTTTTTAAAATATAAATATATTAAAAAATAAAAATATTATTATTTTATTATTTTTAATCCTTTCTCCCTCTCTCGTCTTCTTCTTCTTCTTCTTCTTTTTCTTCATCTTCTTCTTCAGCTTCTTCTTTTGTTCTTCTTCTTCAGCAAGTCGCCGGCAGCCGACGACCGGCGACCGGCCGCACGCGCGCGCCTTTTTTTTCCCCTTCTCCTTCTTTCCTCCTATTCTCTTCTTCTCCCATTTTTCTTCTTCTTCTTTTTTTTTTTTAAAAAAAATTAAGATAAATCCCAATCCAAACACCCGACATTTCTCTCACTCTACAGCCGGAGACCCAAATTTCTGGACCGTCGAGAACGCGTTGGTCATGGACTCTTTCATGAACTTCGATCTCTCCTTTTACTGGGCTCCATCGACGGCCTCGTCTCACTCTCTCCACCACCCACCGCCGCCGCAGTCTTCCGCCTCCACCTCCACTCCGCCGCCGGACCCGCCCAAGTCACTCACCGTCTTCAACGAGGAGTCTCTGTAGCAGCAGATCCAGGCGCTTATTGACGAAGCTAGGGAGAGTTTGACCTATTCGATTTTTCTGGCAGTCGTAGTATGATTATTCAACGAGTCGGTTTCGGGGTGGGGAGATGGGTATTACAAAGGGGAGGAGGATAAAGGGAAGGGAAAAACGAAAATGGTCTCGCCAGCATCGGATCTGTTCACGGTCGAGTCTGGTTCGAACGCCGGCACCGGATATGTTCACAATTGAGTTTGGTTCGAACATCGACACCAGATCTGTTCATGGTCGAGTCTGGTTCTCTCTCTCGGGTGTTGCGTGGGTTTCTCTCTCGGTCGTCTCTCTCTCTCGTGGTTCCGCCACTGTGATGATGGAGAAGAAAACAAAGGAAAGGAGAAAAAAAGAAAAGAAAACAAGAAAAAGAGAAGAAAGAAAGAAAGTAGAAGAAAAAAAAACTCCGTCGGCGACAGCGGACGACGAATGGCAACGGTGGTCGGTGCTGCCGCTGGCAATTACAGATGTGGGTGGGTGGGTGGTAGGTGGATGGTGAAGAAGAAGAAAAAGAAGGAGGGAGAGAGAAACAAATAAAATATTAAAAAAATAATATATTTTTTTACTAATTTAATAATATTTTTATTTTCAAAATTAAAAATATATTTTTTAAATAAAAAAATAGGTGTCACGTCAGTAATCCGTTAGTTATTAATGCAAAAATGGATGGAGGGACCAAAATGAAACTAAATATCCAAACCTCAGGGACTAAATTGTCGAGTTTGAAAACTCAGGAACCAAAATGAAACCTAACTCAAACCTCAGGGACCAAAAGTGTATTTTTCCCTTCATTATATTTATATTTTAAAAACTTAAAAAATAATTTTTTTTAATAAAAAATTTTGTCACGTCAGCAATCCGTTAATTATTAATGGAAAATTGGATGGAGGGACCAAAATAAAACTAAAACCAAACCTCAGGGACTAAATTGTTGAGTTTGAAAACTCAAGGACCAAAATAAAACCTAACCTAAACCTCCGGAGACTAGAAGTGTATTTTTCCTTTTTTTTTTCTTTTTGTTCTCTTTGTTTGTGTATGTAGGTAACTAGAAAAAGTATCAGAAGACTGCAAGTTTGGTTCAATTTACAAAATTAATTAATCAAAAGCTTTAGGGAAAAATACATTTTTGGTCCCCGAGGTTTGGGTTAAGTTACACTTTGGTCCCTGAGTTTTCAAACTCAACAAAAATACCCCTGAGGTTTGAGATAAGGAGCAATTTAGTCCCTGTCGTCCAATTTGCCGTTAAATACTAACAGAATGCTGACGTGACACTATTATTTTAATTAAAAAATTATTTTTAATATTTTTAAATAAAAATATATTAAAATAATAAAAATAATCAAACTCCCAAGAAGCGCTTTTTTAACGTCTCTTAGCTAGACGAGTTTGTGCGGTCTTTCAAGGCACATAAAAATTCTCGTATTTCTTCGGGCCCTTCTTCCTTGAATCAATGAAGCACTCTATCGCTAGCAGACATACTAGCTTTTCATGGGCCCCTGAAGCAAAAATATTTTTGGGATTTTTTAATAATAAAATCATAAAAGGAGAAAGATCAAAATAAAGAGACTCTGACTCTGATACATACTCGTGAGAACAGGAAAAAGAACACTCATTATCAAGAGAGGATGGGGAGGATAGAACAGACAAAAGCCTTTCAACCTTAAACTCTATCTCTTGAAACTCCTCAAACACTATAGGCTCATTTTCTTTTTCTTCCTCACAAACTTGTTCTTGGTGAGTGCTAAGACTATCCAATTCTTCCTTATTTTCTAAACAACTCACCCCTATATGCTCAAACTCAGCAAAATTGAAAGAATTAGGCTCCTGAATGGGCGCTAATGAATCAGTGGCCACATGACTCACTAGACACTCTATGGAAGTGGATCCTACTTCCCTATCTTCCCTTCATGTCTGGAGTCTCTCCATAGATTTTTCTAATTCTAAATTCATGGCTCTAGACTCCTCAATAAAATCTTCAAGCAAGCTCTCTAAGGAAGATTTTTCTTCTATGGAAGCGGATTGCACTTCACTCTCATAATCTTGAGGATGCAATCTCCCTAGGGATTTTTCTAGAGCTAATTTAGTGGCTCTAGTATCCTCAATATAATCTTGAAGCAAACTTTCTAGGGGAGATTTTTCTTCTAAAGGGAGATAATTTGAATAGAAAAAATTGGACGATGGTGTTGGTTCTTCGGGCTCAGATTCCCTAAAGGGCCACCCAAAATTATAAAAAGCCCTTTAAAATAATAAATCAACAACGATCAGGCTCTCAGTAAGATGCAAACACCAATTAATTGCACAACAAGAACAATGGACTAGGACTCAAATAAAATGAAAACAAAGAAAGCAAAATAAAACCTCTAAATTTTAAGCAAGCAATTTCTTCACAATATTAATTGAATGAAATTTGCCAATCCCCGGCAACGGCGCCAAAAACTTGTTCGCACCTTTTTTACACCGCAAGCGTACGGGTCGTCACAAGTAATATAGTGATTTTGAGTATAGAGTATCGTCTCCACAGGGATTGGATTTATTCAATTAATTACCACGAATAATCTTGCTATGCTTTATTTGGAGAACAAAATCTAATGCCAAAAAGATAAACTAAACATAAAGCTAATCTAGAAAGCAAAAGATAAATGGAGACACAATTTGGAGGGATAATTCCTAGAGGGTTGATTTCATCAATTGGACCTTTAATCGCTTAATCAATTAACTAATATGGATTAACTAATCATTTGATTCATAAGTCTAGAAGCCTAATGACAAGGACTCTCTTGTCGGTCTCCTCCTATCTCATACCTTTCAATAAAGAATCTCCTTTCGGTCTCCTCTTTATTTACTTAGCATGGCATTACGACCCTTCAGTACAACCTCTAACGTTATTTATTTTATCCCGTGTCACCCGGGTAAATAAGCGTTAGTCATGCATTCAGTTCTAGTCTAAGCTTCTCTCCGTCGAGTTTCCACTTAGTAACGATTCATTTAATCAGTGATCAGTTGATTAAAAGCATTACGGACAAAATGCACAAATGAACAATAATGACAATTAAACCAAATCAATTCATTAATCAAGCAAAGGTTCAACATCTAAATCAATCTCATAGAATTTAGGAATTTACTACTCATAATCACTAAAATTCAATAATTCCTAATCACAACAATTCTAGAAACTAAAACATAAAGGAAAAGGGAAGAGAAATGCTCATAAAAGTGTCGATCTCCTCGATCCCGCGCCGACCTCCATCGATCCCGAGCTCCAAAGATCTTCAACAAAGCTCCAAAACTCTCCCAAAAATCCCCAATTTTAGTGTGGATTCTAGAATGGGGTGAAAACCCACAAATTGGCACCCAAAACATGGATGCAAATGGCCCCTTTTATAGGCTCCCAGCAGGCGCAGCGTCGCGACCCTCTGACGTCAGGTTGTCTTGGGCTCCAAGTCGTCGCAGCGTCGCGACGCTACCCCATTTCTGGATCTTTCCGCGCGGCTGCCAAGCGTCGAGACGCTTCGGCCCAGCGTCGCGACGCTAGGCCCTGGATCTTCTAGAATGGCCCGATTTTGACTCAATTTTTGGGCCTCCAACTTTCTTTTGGCCCAAATGCTTCATGTAATGGGTCTTGGCCTCTTTTCTTGACCCAACTTGATAATTAAAGCTTGGAATTCATGAATTTGGGCTTCTAACTCATTCTTTTTGGGCTTTTGGATTTGGATCTACAATGGACTTCTCCAAATTGCTCAAAAAGTCTCTAAAATCATCCAAATTCTCTAAAAAATCCGATTTTTCTTCTTTGACTCGGTTTTCTGAAAATTAAACAGAAAATGGCATTGAAGCACACAATTCAAGCATAAAACTAGCTAAAATTAATAGGAAAATGATGACATTTATGCATGTCATCACTCGCCTGGATTCTCGTGCGATTCTGCGCTGCAAATGACATACACCGTGAGAGGCAGTGGAAGAGCGGAGGTGGTAGGCGTGGACGGGAAGAAAGACGAGAGTGAAGGCTGGGAATTTGTTCATCGTTCCGAGGTTCTTCGTTGTGCCGAAGATCGGAGATCCTGAAGGAATGGAGTGAAAAAAAAAAGTACCTCCCTCCTCCCTCCACTATATTTTTTTTTTAAAAAAAAGAAAAGAAGAAAAAACTGGGTAAGGGAGAAGACGAAACGAGAAGAAAAAAAAAAAGTCACCGGTCGCCGGCCGGCGGCGGCAAGCGATGGCCGGCCGCCGGAGACTTGAAGAAGATGAAGGATGAGGTGAGGGAGGAGGATGAAGAAGAGGGAAAGAAGAGAGAGATGGAAGAATAATTAAATAATAATATTATAATAAAAAATAATAATATTTTATTGTTTTTATTTATTTTTATTTTAAAATAAAAAAAAAAGAATTTTTTTAATTAAAAAAATGTGGCCACATCAGCAATCCGTTAGCATATAACGGCAAAATGGATGGTAGGGACCAAATTGCTCCTTATCTTAAAGTGTAACTTAATCCAAACCTCAGGGACCAAAAGTGTATTTTTCCCAAATCTTTATATATGATTTTGTTTTTATTAATATTTAAGAAGTGTGAGAACCACTATATGATAATATTTTCATTTATTTTTCCTAAAATGAATACAAGGAAAGCTAATGAGTAGTGGTTGCTGAGGAAATAATATTTAAAAGACTACTAACAAAATTAAATCAAGGACATAAATAATTCAAGAACGAAGCAAAAGTCATCTTGAAGTTTCAACACAAGAATCTAGTCAAACTTTTGGGACAATATCGAAAGAGAAAAAAAGCTTTTGGTCTATGAGTACATGACAAATAAGTAAAGTTTCTAACTAATTTTCATGGAGAAAGAATTTGTAGATGGAGGAAGAAAAAAAAAAGAAAGTTTTTTCAGCACGGGTATTTTTTAACTTTTTTTTTTTTAAAGTTCAAGGGTATTAATAAAACTGAAACTTTAACGGTTTCCATACAAAACTTAACGACAAAGGTATTTTTGAACATTTCTTAATGTTCAGGGGTATTATTTTTTAAACAACCCTAGAGTTCAGAGGTAGTTTTTTTATAATTTAGCATTTCCATTTTAAGCATAGTTTTTCACGAGTTAGGCATGTGATTCGACAGCGCCCCTTCGTTATTCCACTCAGCCAATCGATTTATTTTACTATTATTTATTTTTGAATATTTAAAAATTAATTTCCATATTAAAAGCAAGGTATAAAATTTCGTAGAAACCTCAAAATGTCTAGGTTTCCTCGACATGTCAAAGAAAATTTTGTTTCTCATGTTTTTCTTTTTAGTTAAAGGTCTGGTCATTGGTGGCTAAAGCGGTCACTGTGAAGTGAAGGGGAAAATTTCTAGTACTACAGTAGTATGGAAAATTTTCCATACTACCTTCAATCATTTGATTGTCATGAAAGAAACATTTAAGAATTGTGTGGGTCCCATTGAATAAAATATTATATTATTAAATGATCATTAAATGACGTGTCAAATGTTGAATGGAGGAAGTATGTACTAATGTAGTACTAGAACTTTCCCCTAAGTGAAGTGTGACGGACTGCTGTAAGTCAGCATACAACAGATGATAAATGACAGTTGTATTCTTTATTTATTTATTTATTTTTCAATCCGATTTGTATATACATAATATGTAACGTCGGTAATTTAAGGTTGTTGGGTTTAATGTCCTATAAACTCGTAGTTTGTAAATCATTAAACATATTCTATTTCCAATAAAGACGTTATTGAGGTTATTCAGTAAAAGATGTTATTGAATATGTAAATTGCGAATGATTAACCTAAATCCAATAAACTAAGATCCTTGGCTATAAAATGAATACTCGAACTATATGTAGGGACATATCATAGGATCAAGTTCAAGTTTATAGTCAAAATAGTCTATAGTATAAGGATAAGGTTGGGTACCTTATCCTGGAGACACTATGGACGCGGCCCACTTTATATTAAGTACAAACGATGAGATCCTAAATCGTTCATGTGGTGACATGCGAGTGGGGGCGTCCTATGCAATGAGTTTGCATAAGACTGGACCACGAAATAAGTCACTTTCTCTTTATAACGCCGTTTACTGAAGAAACTGACTATTTCTCATAGATGACCTAGGTAACTCGTTCTTAATCCTGAGCTATCAATGAACTCCTGTTTATGCGAGATTATCCTTTGATCTGCATGGGTGAGAGTGGCCAGCATCGCTGACTCGACAAGCCTACCATTTTGGGGATAAGATCGAATAGATAGCTGGGGACATAGTTTCGCAAGACGGAATTCACTCCTACCCTTTTCAGGGTTAGTAGATAGGTTGTTCCCTTAAGTACTAACTCCAGGACTTGAACAAGGGGCCCCACCCTCTTGTTAGATCGAGAGGGACTTAGGTTTGATGGTTGGACCGCAAACCGATTGTTCATTAGAGGATTAGTGGAACTTAAGGAACAAGAAGTACTATAGAGGTGAAACGGTTATTTGACCTAGCTATAGCTACGAACAACCTGTGAAGGAACGACTTACTAAACATGGTTAAATCAAGTGGACGGAAATATATCTATAGTGAGGGGAGTGCAACTATCGGGCTATAGTGGAGTGTCCCGATAGTTAACGAATGTTGGCTAGCTTAGATAATGAGATTAGTCGGTTAGCCTTGAATCGTAGGAGCCCATGATCTATAGGTCCATTAGGTCCCCCTACTAGCTCATATCGGATTAAAGCCTAGAATATTTTGATAGGAAACTTTGAATCGTTCAAAAACGGGAAATAGGGTTTTATCGTAAAACATGTTCGACACAATGATTTAATTATGAATTAAATTAGGAATTGAGAGATGAGGTATTGAAAAGTGTTTTAAATACCATATATATGTATTAGGAATCATATATAATTCATGGCATTAGGTGATAAAGATTGATTGGATCAATCATATCAAAATTACTTGGAAATGTCACAATTAATTGCCTAGAAATCAATTTCAATTTTGAATTGAATTTGAAATGAATTGAAAGCTTAAAATTCACAATTAGGATTCAATTCATAGTGGATTTAGTGGTTTTTCCACTCTTGCATAATGATACATAGTGGAAAACAACACAAACATGCATTAGATGCATGTGTTGTGAAGTAGACACCTAGAATCCACTTTGAGTTGCATCTTGGCCATGTGGCTAAGTGTCATGAAGCTTGTCTTTGCATGGGAGATGTCTATAAAAGGGGCTTGAATTAGATTCAAGAAGAGCAAGCTTTCATTTAGTGTTATGCTGCAAATTTTCTCCCTCAAATTCTCTCTCATTTCATCTCCTTCCAAAAGCTTGTACCATCAAGCATTCCCTTCCTATTTCTTTCTTCTATAGACTCCCACAAGTCTTTCTAGGCCCAAGAGAATAGTAGGGAAGACTCTAGAGGTTGTCCAAGGAGCATAGGAGAGGCAAACACCACAAGGAGTTCCACATAAGTGAGCTACAAAGGTTGGTGTTCTCTCAACTCTATATTCTGTCTTTTATAGAACATGCATGCTTTAGGAGCAAAATTGAATGTCTTAAGTGCTTCCGATCTTCAATTGCTTCCGCATGTGTTATATGAACACCTTCAAAGGTAAAACTCAATTTATTTAATTTCGAGTTACTTTGATTTAATTTTTGCTAATTTGGAGTTAAGAATGAAATTCAAAGAAGAGAATTTGGTGGAATTTCAATATTTAAGGTTGGAGTGGCATTTTTTTTAAACATAGTGATTTTAGAGCCAAGCCAAGCCCAAAACCCTTTTTTTAAAAGGATGCACGCAGCCCTAGATGAGTTCCAATCTTCATCTTCCACTCCTCTTCTCCATGATTTTCAGCCGCCCAAGCAGCCCTCTCCGACGTCGTCGAGCAGATCTCCGGCCAGCTCTCTCTCTCTCTCTCTCTCTCTCACGCCGTTCTCTTCAGTAAGGTCGCCGGCGTTCGTCTCCTCCATTGATTGGCGGGCAGTGGCCACGAAACCAAAACGGCAGCAGCGTTCCTCCATCCTCACCTGCGGCAGCACGCGTTTCTCCAGCGGTTCCTCGGCAGTGCAGTGGCGGTCCAGCGACAGCGTAGCGACGACAGAGGCGGCAACATTTTCCGATGAACCCGAGCGAGGGCATAGACGCGGCGGTATGTGGGTTTTCTTCCCGTTTATTTTTCCTCATTCCTTCTCTCAATCTCTCCCTCTCGATCTCGGTGGTTGCTGGTTATTTTAGGTGGTTTTCTGGAAAGTTTAGAGGCGTTAGCTGCTGGTTTTCGCATTTCTTCGGCGAGTGGTGCAGTGGGTCGCGGACAGCAGCATTTTTGGGGCGTTTTCAGCGGGTTTTTGAGTGTTCTCGTCATTGGGTAAGTTGGATTGAAAGTTTATTCGTCAATTTTATGTTTTATCAAGAATGCCCATTGATCGTTGGACTTGATTCTAAGGTACCCCAAGCAATCGGAGTTTGGAACGTGGAAATTTGGATGTAATTAGAACTCGTCTAGCAAGTTTTCCCGTTTTTTTGGCAAATTCCCTCATGGATAGCAAGTTTTCTTCGAGTGGGTTACTTCTTTGAGTGTTTCCAGCAGTGGGTAAAAAGAATTTAGTTTATTTTGGTTGTTTATAATGTCTTAGAAAAATACACATTGATGTTAGCTCTTATTTTCAAGGTGCCCATGGCATTTGGAGGTCGAATCGTCGAGTTGGAGCGATTTTAGAATGTCGCACAGCAAGCTAAAGCTTGTAAAAGCCGTGAATTAAGAAATCTGTCAAAGACTTATCAAGAGCTTATAAGCGAAGGTAAGTGGCTTTATTGTTGAACTCTTTAATTGGGAGTGCGTAGTTGATTTTCCAAAATTCCTATGTTTCATGATTTGTTTGAATATGTGCATGTTTATGAAAAATTTATGAAAGTATGAAGTTTGTTATGAATGTTTCCAAACATCGTGTTTTGAAATCCTTGAGTTGGTGGTCTCTCAAAAAAATTCCATAATATGTATGAGTTTAAATAAATTATGAGTTTCTTAAATTTTGAAAGGGTACATGAAATTGATGTCCTTTAAGAGATGCCTACACAGGACTTAGGAACATGAAATTGATGTACCTGAGTCGAGGTTCGTGAAATTGACGTTCTTCCGTAGGCAACACATGAAATTGATGTGTCTAGGATATGCATGAAATTGATGTATATCTCGTAATTAATAAGTTTAAGCTAAAGTTTAGAGCCACCAAAAATATATTTGTTGTTGATTTTAAAAATGTGCATAAGCGTGACCCAATCTCAACAGTAGGGTCACTTACTGAGTATTTTAAATGCTCATTCTTTTCTAAAATGTTTTCTTTCAGGTAAAGGCAAGGGCAGGTTCAAGGCGACTGATGACAATCCGTTAGGCAGCCATGGGAGAACTTCGCTTTACTTTCTTCGGCTTTAAGAACTTCGCTTTACTTTATTTTGATTTGTAAATTGATTGAGAAATTTTTAGAGGTCATGAATGTTTATAGTTTGGAAATTATTTAAGAATATTTTAAACCTTTAAACTCAGGGATCCGGAATAAAAGTTTTGTTTTTGAGGTTTTTACTTAAATTAGTGTTTATGTTATAAAATGATTTTATTAAAGAAAAAAAAAGGCCTCCAAAGCATGCTTGTCGTAACGGTCCCAAAAAAACTCTTGTAAGAACTCGGATCGTTACAGTTGGTTTCAGAGCCCAATTAAGGGTTCTGTAGACTGCTTACATCGTAAGCTTAATTGTCCACATGGCTAAATAACAAGATTCTCGTCATCGCCTGGTATGCCCTTGTAAATTAAAAGTGTAAAGCCCCAAGTTTTCCAACCTCTAACCTAGAGACGCTACTACCACTCTAAACCCTTAACTACGGATCTGAACCACTGTTAAACCGAATGTACCGAAAATTTCGGCAGCATAACGACGTAAAATGGCCTGAACCAAATTTTTTACAACACCTGATAAGCAAGAAAACACTTCTAAACATCCCACCGAACTCCACCAGACTACAATCCAGATACACAACCTACTTCACTATACCAGTCAGACCTCGTAGCATCATGCATTAAATCATTTCATGCAACAAAACACGCTGTTCACTCAACTTTTATTGAACACCAGCAACTCATCCCAAAAGAATACTAGCTAAACAACTTTACTCCTTAAATGAGAAAACAATGGGACTAAACCTTAAGTTCATAAATGTAAACAACTCGCCCAAAACCCACCATAACAGTTTAACGATTAACAAACTAACTCCAACTAGTCTACTCAAAGCAAACTAAATAAAACCACAACAACGCTAGCCTATCCAAAACATAGGTACAAATTAAACAATGACATCCTAAGCATCTTCCTCGTAGCTCTCCTCTTCATCACCAAGATCCAGCTCATCGACCAAACCTGCAACATCTAAAATGTTTGGGGGAAGATAGGGAAGGGGGTATCAGTACAACCGTGGTACTGGTAAGCAGCTCACACTTACCAAGCCACAAACAATCAACCAACACAACCAACATGCTTAGCACACGCATCCAACAGGTTTACACAACTAAAAACAAGCGTCATGCTTAGACAACCACAAACATCCAATATGCTATTAAGCCATAAACTAACAACATGCTTAAAAACAACAAACTCGTGCAAATGCATCACCCACTATGCAACACATGCACTAGACTCCACATGATTTCCGCGTCATGCTCCGCAACTACATGATTTCCGCGTCATGCTCCGCTACACATGAGTTCCGCGCCATGTGCTGCGCTAATTACATGATTTTTGCGTCATGCTCCGCTACACATGAATTCCGCGCCATGTGCTGCGCTAATTACATGATTTTCGCATCATGCTCCGCACCTACCCCACATGAATTCCACGCCATGTGTTGCGCCACTCTTACGTGATTTCCGCGTCACACTCCGCACTCACACCCACGTGATTTCTGCGTCACGCTCCGCTACACATGAATTCCGCACCATGTGTTGCGCCTCTCACCCGACTCATGCTACACACCCCATGCAACATGCAAGCCAGACTCAAACGTGCTCAACACGACATCTCATCATGCTTGACTCAACAATCACTCATCATGCTCAAGACAAACACTCATCATGTTTAAACACCTTAAACGTACACATCTCAAGCAACACAGAATATACATTTCATGCTTTATACAAGCACTTTAATGATCACAGCACAACAATTCACATATAACATTTCATACATAGCAATTCATACTTAGCACGAATATAAGAAAAGCAGATAAACACCCAAAATGCTACATGCAGTCAAACAAGCTTAGTAAGTAGAAACTACTTACCTATAGCACTTCCAAGGCAACCTTAGTAATCCAAGGCAGTCCAATAAAGCCCTAAACAACAAGGATAAAACCTACTGAATTAGAACCAACTCAAAGCTACCCTAAACATACTTAAAAGGCCTAATTCAACTAAGAAAAGACATGTTTCCTTGTTGGACAACCATTCAAAATTCCCCAAATTAAAAACCCAAAACCTTTAGGCCATGGGCAACCATGTCTAAGGCTCAACGAGCAATGGGTATTCGCTGAATGACCATATTCAAGGCTTTTCAGCCGCTGGACAACAAGTAAAAAGTCACACGAATGACATTCTAAGAACTCCTAAACCTTGGGTAATACAACAAATGCTTAGATAATTAACAGGAACCTATTTGGCATGCTTTTAAGCCACGGACAGCAAGCAAAACCATTAAACTCATGCTTTAAGAACCTATAAGGGTCGGGTAAAACTATAAAGGTGGCGAGACTAAATGGGCATTGATGAACTATATAAATTTTAACTAAAACAACAACGATAACCCATTTATAAACATGTTCTAGGACTTATAAAGGTTGGACAACACCTAAGAGCCTAGATAATTAATGGGCAACGACTTAAATCATGCTTGTAAGGCTAGAATAACTAATGGGCAACCCAACTTAAGACTAACAAGCTAGGGACAACAAGGAACTTACCCAAACGGACCCACTTTCACGCTAGACGGGTTATTGATAACTCTCCAAAAGGGAGTTATTTAGGCCTTAGTTTGGTATTGATTTGTGTGTCATTTGTGCTAAATAGGGTTGCTTTTAGATGAATATTATATGTTTTAACCCATTTGGAAGAATGGATGCTTTGGAAGTTATTTTGTGCAGAATATATTGTTGAGCGACTTGAGGGAGCCAAAACTGCGCTAGAGCAAAGCAGGGAGCAAAACTGCCACGTCACAGCTCGTTAGCCATTTTAATGAACCGAAGTTTGTTGAGCTATTCTCGGATTTAAGAAGCTTGGAGAGCCTGCCACGTGTCCAAATTGACCTAATTAGGGCTTGCTATCACTCTATAAAAGGAGGAGCCGTCTCAAGTCAAATTCATTCCATCCTTGGGAGGAACATTCCACTCTTGGAAAGTTTACTTCCACTTTAGGGAGCCGAATAGAGGAGGAAAGATTAGAGACTCAAGAAGACCATCAACTACGGGTTACTTCAAGGGAATTTACTTTTTCTTGCAATTTTCTTGTAGTTATGGATGCACATACTCAGATTGTGGCGTGTGTTATCATGAGATTTATGAACTAAATATCTTTAGGTGTTGGTTAGGAGTTATGTAATTGTCGTGCTTAATTCTCTATGCAATATATGTTGATTTTGGCATCTTGATTATTTTTTGTGCTTATTTATATTTTGTGCCCGCCTGGCCAGCCGGTACGAATACCTCTTCCTAGTTTCAGGGATGATTTAGGGAGTGTGTGGCATTTAATCACACTAGATCATTGTGTATTGGTGAACGCCAGTGACTGAGCTAGGGATAGCCAGTTGCCTAGTGCTTGATCGGTAGTGCTTCATTAGAGTTGAAACATATTCTAAAAAATCTGGAGTTCCGGGAGGAATCCGCTAATAAGACTGCGAGAGTTTTGCATGATCAATAATATTGCTAGAGCATATTTTAAAACAATTACTAAATCCTGACCAGCGCCTGTTTCTAATCTGTCTGCTTTATTTATTTACTTTCTGTTCTGTCATTTCTTTTGCTTCAGCATTTTATAAAAACCAATCATTTTAACCATTCTTGAAACCATTAAAGAGTTGCACAAAATAGATAAAGTGAGAGCAAATTCAGACCCTGGATTCGATAAATACTTATTACTTGCTACAGATTGTGTATACTTGCACAGAGTTCTAGAGTCTTTTTATATCATATTTTTACTCACTCTGGAAACCCGACAGTTATTCTAACCTCGAACAGCGTGTTAGAATGCTCCTTGGGCAGTGAGTATTCGAGTTGAAGTGTATTGAACTCAATCGAACACTTAGGCGGCGCTACAGAACATAAAATCAATGCTAACATTAAGATTCCAGCACCTAAAATGAATAGGTAAATTAATCTAAACACCCCTAAGCATGGGTAAATGCCTAGACTTACCGGAATTGCTTAAACACGCCGAGACACCCACTATTTGAGCAAAGACGGCGCTGCAGAACAGAATTTCATCACAAACTTAGGATTTTCAGCTCATAAAGCAATGGGCATTCTAATTCTAACACCAACTGAACATGGGTAAGCGTTTAAATTTACCGGGATTGCTAAGTGATGTCGAAAATGCCCAATGACGCTGCCGGACAGAGGCGAAAACGCGAGGAAACGAGGCTCTGAGTTGCTGCCAGCGCAATATCTAACCAAAACAGCATAAAGGACTCTTAGATCAGGCCTTATTCAACCTATAATGAGGAAGAAAGCGACTTACCCACGAGATTACGATTGAAAAATGCAGGGACAAAGAGAGATCTGAACCTTGAAACCCACGAAATAGAGAGGAAACGCGACGGCGGCGCGTCGAGGCGGTTGGACGGCTGGACTCACTGCCTCACCGAGAGAGAGAGATCGTAGAGAGGGAGAGAGCCATGGACGAACAACCCACGAGACAGAGAGAGATTCGCGAGACGAAAGACTGCGCGACCCACGGCTGCGGTGGCGACGCGACAACTGTGCTGGCGAGGTGGCAGCGCTTCAACATCGGCGACGGCGAGGCGATCGACTGGGCGGCGACGACGCGAGGCTGGGCTGGGCGGTGGCTGAAGTTTCACGGCAAGGAGGGGTGGGTTTTGCGGCAATACAAGAAGAGAGGGAGAAAGATGAAGAGGGATGGGATCTAGGGCTTTTTTATTTCTTAATTCCCTTTCTTTTCTTGCTTTTTCTTTTCCTTTGAATTTCTTTTCTTTTTCCTTAAACCCATAAAACCAACACCCAATAATAGGATTCTAAGAATAGAACTTCCCCACCACTCAGCATGAAAATTTCAACGCTTAAACAGACTTGATAATTAATGCTAGCCAAATTTAATCGAGCTTAAGGGAGAGAAATAATTACTAATATAACGCTCATATCCCAAAATAATTTTCCAATGCCTTGGTATTAAAATTTAAATCCCTAAGTACAAGCCAAAATAGAAATTATATTCCTTTCGACTATATTCATGAAATTTAAATACACTGAAAGACACGGGACGTCACATTCATGTACGCCCGAGGTTAGGAGGGGTACATGAATGAACCGAGATCACATCCGAATGAGAGGGATCCTGAGGACATGTAAGTATGGTCAAGATAAGCTTAAAAGAATTGATAGATACTACCTATACCAACAAGGTGCACCTTCCTTTTCGGTGGCTCAATCATAGGAACGTGCTTAGCTTGGAGAAGTTCTATGTTGGGTGACCTCTTGGGAATCTTCCTAGGAAGCATGTGAGTGACGACAAAACATGCTAAAAGGACCCCGTGTTGGTTTGGGGGGATAGTCTTCACTCTTAGAAGCAGTTTCAGACAAGTATGGTGACGTCGCCAGGCCGTTGGGGATGTAGGAGAATGTCGGGGCCGTGAGGTGTCGAATCCGGATTTCGAATCCTGGGCCTGGGGCGTTACAAAAAGACTATGTTTTACATGATTATATGTTTATGTAATTATTTCTCATGAGATTTGTTTCTACCCATGCCTTTTAATTTTCGGCTAGATTATTAAATAGGCTTAGTTTCGGTGAGGAGATTAGAAAGGATGCCTCCACGTAGAAGAGAAACAGGCAGACATGGTAGACCCGTCGAACCAAGAGTTAATCCTGCTGCAGTAGATCCACCCTTGGAACAACCGATGAACGATGAGGAACCACCGGTGGCACAACCTAAGGAACGTACCACGATGACACTGTTACTACTGGACCTCGAGAGACCAAAGTATTTAAAAGGAACTAGATAATCAAGGTGGTCTCTTGAGAAAAGCTTCAAAGGAAACTTTTATGAGTACGCTTGTGGAGTTTAAAGTTGATGAGCTAAGTAAGGTATTTTGATTTTCACGTATTGTAACAAAAGAATAAAAAGGTACAAAATGAAGTAGGTGATTATAGGAAGAACTGTTACAAAATACCTAGCTTAGTCATTATGATCAATAAGTAAGTCCAACTAGTTTGGGAGAGACTTGAGACTTAAAAAAAAAAAAAAAAAAAAATAATAATAATAATAATAATAATAATAATAATAATAAGTTGTGTTACTGAGAAGCTTTGTTATCTTTGCAAGACAAGAGCAATCGATAGTTGAGACTCCAAGTACATGTGTATAGCTCGATCCTTATTGATTTGGCTGATGTTCAGGAGCTTTAGGATTGTTGAAGAAATTTTTGTGACTATTTGGAGTTGAGAACCTTGGTGTGTGCTTCAAGTGTCACCAAGACGACCATATGGCAAATAACTGCCTCAGAAGCACGCAGGAGGCTCGTGAGGAATGATCTTAGTAGTTACTTTTTTTGTCAAGATATGACTGTAGTTATTTGTCTTATTCTTTTAGTTTGTTGGACCTTGGTTCTTAAGTGTTAAATTTGAACTCTGAGATAGCTGATCATTTCCTTACTCTCCATTGCATTTGAATTAATAGAAATGAGGTGAATAAAGTATGTTTGGTTTGAAGTTCTTTTTCTTCTTTAGTTTAGCTTTAGCTTGTGATTGGTGTGAGATCTGACTCGCTTTACTTGTGTAAGTTCGAAGCCTGTTTGTTGATCTGAGGCGTGGTGAGTTGTAGTTGGGTGATTTTGCATATAGAAGTGTGGTTCTCTTGTTTATCAAGTTAAGAAAATTTTTGGGTCAACTATCTTTATGTCGTTATGCTGCCGAAATTTTCGGAGCATTCGATTAATATTAAGATAGAAGTTTAAGTAATGTCGCTAAGTTAGGTATAGAACTTGGGGCATTACATTTGCCAAGTCGGCGCATTCCTTCTAGGTATGTATGCTTATCTTGTGAATAAGTGGGCATAGTGGTATTTAAGGGAGATGAGAATAAGTGTCCAGAGAGCTCTTCCAAGACTAACAACTTTCGAGAACGAAAGTTCTTAAGGAAGGAAGAATGTAACGTTGGTAATTTAAGGTAAAACTCAATTTCTTTAATTTTGAGTTACTTTGGTTTAATTTTTGCTAATTTGGAGTTAAGAAGGAAACTCAAAGAAGAGAATTTAGTGGAATTTCAATATTTAAGGCTGGAGTGGCATTTTTGTAAATATAGTGATCTTAGAGCCAAGCCAAGCCCAAAACCCTTTTTATAAAAGGATGCACGCAACCCTAGATGAGTTCCAATCTTCATCTTCCACCCCTCTTCTCCACAATTTTCAGCCGCCCAAGCAGCCCTCTCCGGCGTCGTCGAGCAGATCTCCAGCCAGCTCTCTCTCTCTCATGTCGTTTTCTTCAGCAAGGTCGCCGGCGTTCGTCTCCTCTGTTGATCGGCGGGCAGTGGCCACAAAACCTCAACGGCAGCAACGTTCCTCCATCCTCACCTGCGGCGGCATGCGTTTCTCCGGCGGTTCCTCGGCAGTGCAGTGGCAGTCCAGTGACAGCGCAGCGACGGCAGAGGCGACAACGTTTTCCACCGAACCCGAGCGAGGGCGTAGACGCGGCGGTAGGTGGGTTTTCTTCCCGTTTATTTTTCCTCATTCCTTCTCTCAATCTCTCCCTCTCGATCTCGGTGGCTTCTGGTTATTTTAGGTGGTTTTCTAGCGAGTTTAGAGGCGTTAGCGGCTGGTTTTCGCGTTTCTTCGGCGAGTGGTGCAGTGGGTCACGGACAACAACGTTTTTGGGGCGTTTTTCAGCGGGTTTTTGAGTGTTCTCGTCATTGGGTAAGTCGGATTGAAAGTTTATTCGTCAATTTTATGTTTTATCAAGAATGCCCATTGATCGTTGGACTTGATTCTAAGGTACCCCAAGCAATCGGAGTTTGGAACGTGGAAATTTGGATGTAATTAGAACTCGTCTAGCAAGTTTTCCCGTTTTTTTTGGCAAATTCCCTCATGGATAGCAAGTTTTCTTCGAGTGGGTTACTTCTTTGAGTGTTTCCAGCAGTGGGTAAAAAGAATTTAGTTTATTTTGGTTGTTTATAATGTCTTAGAAAAATACACATTGATGTTAGCTCTTATTTTCAAGGTGCCCATGGCATTTGGAGGTCGAATCGTCGAGTTGGAGCGATTTTAGAATGTCGGACAGCAAGCTAAAGCTTGCTAAAGCCGTGAATTAAGAAATCTGTCAAAGACTTATCAAGAGCTTATAAGCCAAGGTAAGTGGCTTTATTGTTGAACTCTTTAATTGGGAGCGCGTAGTTGATTTTCCAAAATTCCTATGTTTCATGATTTGTTTGAATATGTGCATGTTTATGAAAAATTTATGAAAGTATGAAGTTTGTTATGAATGTTTCCAAACGTCGTGTTTTGAAATCCTTGAGTTGGTGGTCTCTCAAAAAAATTTCGTAATGTATGAGTTTAAATAAATTATGAGTTTTTTAAATTTTGAAAGGGTACATGAAATTGATGTACTTTAAGAGATGCCTACACAAGACTTAGGAACATGAAATTGATGTACCTGAGTCGAGGTTCGTGAAATTGACGTTCTTCCGTAGGCAACACATGAAATTGATGTGTCTAGGATATGCATGAAATTGATGTATATCCCGTAATTAATAAGTTTAAGCTATAGTTTAGAGCCACCAAAAATATATTTGTTGTTGATTTTAAAAACGTGCATAAGCGTGACCCAATCTCAACAGTAGGGTCACTTACTGAGTATTTTAAATACTCATTCTTTTCTAAAATGTTTTCTTTCCGGTAAAGGCAAGGGTAAGTTTAAGGCGACTGATTAGAATCCGTTGGGCATCCATGGGAGGATTTTGACTTCATATTTTATTTTCTTCCGCTTTAAGAACCTTCGCTTTACTTTATTTTGATTTGTAAATTGATTGAGAAATTTTTAGAGGTCATGAATGTTTATAGTTTGGAAATTAGTTAAGAATATTTTAAACCTTTAAACTTAGGGATCCCAAATAAAAGTTTTGTTTTCGAGGTTTTTACTTAAATTAGTGTTTATGTTATAAAATGATTTTATTTAAAAAAAAAAAAAAAAAAAAAAAAAAAAAAAAAAAAAAACCTCCAAAGCATGCATGTCGTAACGGTCCCGAAAAGACTCTCGTAAGAAGTCGGGTCGTTACATAACAAATACATATACACATATATATCTATATATACTTTTCTTTTCTTTCTCAAAAAAAAAATATATATATATATATATATACTTTTCTTTTCTTTTTTACATATTTTATATTTATATTTTTTTACTTTTTCATTTAATTAATTTTCACGATAGAATTCCGTCAAATTTACGTTAAATTTTACAATTTTCCAAATATCTTTTATATTATAAGCAATAATTTTCAAATTCTTTCAAATTTCTTTTTAATATCATAATAAAATGGTTAATGTTTTAATTTAATTCATCGTAATTAAAGTCGCATTTAATGATTCAAATAATTTATATCAATTGATATAAATTTTTCAAAATTTTAGCTAACATCAACATTTTAATATAAATATTATGCATATATTTTAGATAGGCAGGTTAAAAATAATAAATTATAATATAATTAACCAAAATTAAAATCTCATTTAATAATATAAAATTTTTTTATATATTTTTCAATTGACATTTTCGTCTTAATATTGTCTTAATTTTTAGTTATTGTGATTAAAAATAGTCAATTATAGTCTAATTAAGCGACCATTAAAGTTTCATGGGTTGATTCAACAATATTCATCAATTTCCATGATTTTCATAAATTTTTCTAAAATGTTTATCAACATTTCCATAAAATATAGATACCGGCATTTCCATCGACATCGACATTTTGATCCTTGATTAAAAGTAATATTGTTAATTTAAAATTAAATACATAAAATTGTCCACAACTTTTCACGAAGATCACGATGGGCAGAAGCTCCGGGTCTCCTACGACCACCAGCTCTTTGTCTTCTCGATCTCAGTCCTTCATTCTGAATCTTTCTCTCAAATATGAGACTCATTTCTCTTTCAAATACGCAATCTCAAGCTTGTAAGTGTTATTTTCTTCACTTCTTTCTTTGTTTTTGCTGAATTTTCCAGGTTGAGTTTTAGGCAGTGTATTAAATTTCGGTCGACATACCGAAATTTCGGTATGTCGACCATATCGACATTTCGAGGGGGGAAAATTTCGTTTTTCCCCCCTTTTCGACCAAATTTCGGGAAATCTCGAAATTTCGTCGAAATTTCGAGATTTCCACGAAATTTCCTTTGTTTTCTTTCTTTTTTTTTTTTTTTTAAATAAAGTGGTATTTTGGTTAGGATGGGACTTGGGACTGGGAGGCGCGTCAATCATCTGACGCGCTCTCTGTGCGTGCCAGGCGGTCTTTTCATTTTTTTTTTTTTTTTTTTTTTTTAAGCATGATTCTCGTAAGTAGTTATTTTATTTCTTTTTTATTTACTTTTTCAATTTTAATTTTTTTAACTTTCTTTTTTACATACATTTTTTGTTTGTTTCTTTTTTATTTACTTTTTTATTTATAGATTATTTACGATTACACATATTTTAATTATTTTAACTTTTTAATACATAAAACTTATATATTACTATTAGTAATATAGTATTTTACATTTTATTTTATTGATGTGTATCTTTATAATATTTGTTTAAAATTATCTAATTGGTCTAAGTTTAATGTTTAGTCGTCCATTCAAATATAATTATAGATGTTAAATATCAATTAATTATAGTTTAATTAAGTCATTATAATTAAAATTTCATTCATTTAATAATTCAAACAATTTATATCGATTGTCATAATTTTTTCAAAATCTTTATTGATATCAACATTTTTATACAAATTTCAATATGTCTGTTATATGTAACTTGAATAGATGGTAAAAAATGATTAATTGTAATATAATTAAACTATAATTAAATTTGCATTTAATAATTCAAACAATTTTCTTTTTTTTTTTTTATTCAAAATTCCTGCACATATCGTGAATCGACAATTCCATCTAAATATTATCTTACTTTTTAGATATGATTATAAAAAATTGTCCATTATAGTCTAATTAAGCCACAATTAAAGTTTTATTGACTAATTCAAACAATTTCCATCAATTTCCACGATTTCCGTAAATTTTTCCGGAATGTCTCTCGACATTTCCATCGACATCGACATTTCCATAAAATCTGGACCTCGACATTTCCATCGACATCGACATTTTAAACCTTGGTTTTAGGTGGTTTTGTTATTTTTTCTTTTTTTCGGTTGTTGGGATTAACCAGAAAGATAGGGTACTTCTTTTAAAAAAGAATCAGATAAAAAAAAATGGGTGCAGAAACTAGCTATTAGTAAAAGCAACATGCAGTTTTTTTTGTCCTCACATTCCATTTAAATTGACAAGTAGTTTTCTAAAAAATTAAATAAAGGGTTTAGTTTATTAATGAACGTCCAAAAACAATAGCGTGGTTGCGGCAGCCATGAAAACAAGTCACAAGTCACATTTTTAATTTTCAAAAAAAAAAAAAAAAAAAAGTCACGTTTTTATCTTCAAGGAGAGAAAAGGCCACGTTTTTCACATGTGCAGTTTTTAACCACATATTGCAGGCAGCGAGGTGGACCAAGGGATTAGGCCCCTCAAAAGTTTTGAAGAAAAATATAATTAAATTAGTTCAAATGAATAATTAATGGTTAAATTGTCAAAAATACCCTTGAACAATGGAGTTTGTTTCAATTAATTATTGGAATCTGGATTATTTTTTTTTTTTTGACAATATGTTGGGTGGAAGATTTGAACCATAGACCTCTTGATCATTAGTACAAATTTGATGTTAGTTGAGTTATATATTTATTTTTATTATACATATTGCATTTTTACTCTACTTTTTAAAATAATTTAGTTTCGAAGAAAAAAGAGTCCATTCTTACCTTTAAACATGGTAAGATGTATCACTTTTCATCCTAAGTTTTCAATTCATCCAATTCAACATTCAACTTTTTAAAAAGAATCTATTCATGTCAATTTTTTCACACATAATTTCAAAGAAATAGAACATGTGAAATGAACTTAACTTGTATTAATCTTGTGGATGTAGTACAATCTCTAATGTATAATCATCTTATTCTATCTCTTGTGTGTGTTTCACTCGACGACTGAAACGCTTGTTCTCGAGTTTGAAGCTTCAATCAAACTTAAGAATCTTGAAGCCTTCAAATCTTGAAGACTCTTTAGTCTTCAAGGAGTTTTCAACACTCAAAGACTTAAGGATTTCAAGGAGTCTTCTAACTTTCTTTTCTAAAGTTTCTCTGAATTTTCTTGTCTTAGCTGAGGGTTTGAATTTTTAAACCCTTCAAATGGAGAGCTCATTTATTTATAGAGTTCTCCCTGGATGGTTAAATTTGGGCTTTGATGATTGTCTTCAGAGTATTTTTAGGACAAATGTCAAATTTATAATTGGTCTTAAATTTAACTATTTGTAATTTTGTTATTAATTTGGAAAAATGACATGACAATTTGTGACTGGCCAAAATTTCTTTTTCAACCATATGTTTTAGTCCCTAATGTTTTTTGTTTCTCCATTTTCGTCTTTATTATTTAAAATGTTTTAGTTCAGTCCTCTATATATTAACATTTTTCAATTTAGTTTTTAACTATCAGTGAATGTTAAAATTGGTTCATGATAGATTTACATGGCACAATATTTAGTGGACGAAGGACCAAAGTATGTAAGTGAGGAAAGTTTGGAATTTTGAGCCTCCAAATTTCTATGAAATTAAAAGGGAGAATTTTCAAATTTTCATTTCTTGTATGACATATTTTCTTATTTAAGTTTGTACTAATTCACTAAATATTATGCTCCGTAAATGATGAGTTTTATGTCCTAAAACTCGTGTATAGTAAATGAAATAAATTAATTAATCTCAATAAAGTGTTATTTGAGTGATTCAGTAATTTGTTATTGCATGTGTTATTCGAGTTTTGCATTAGTTAACCCTAAATCTAATAAACTAAGATCCAAGGTTAGGTTAAATGAAACTTGAACAAGTATGTGGGGACATACAGGGATCAATGTTTAATTTAAATTGATTGAATTAAAACTATAGGTTATGTGAGGGATATTAATTTAAATATGATTTAAATGAATTAATTAATTAAATTTGATTTAATTAATTAATTATTTTGTAATTATTAATTAAGTTAGGATTTAAATTTAATATTAATTTAAATCAAAATATCTGATAACCAATTTGGTTATCAGATCCTACGTGGAAGCTACACGTGTCCCTCTCCTAACCAATTGACTTTAGAGCTACGCACTTCCTCCTCCTCAAGCATTGAGTACTCTCGGTGTATTCTGTGTGGGTGAAAAAATCTCTCAAGAAAATTCCTCCCAAAATTCCCTACACAAAATATTTGGATCCCACCATCCAACCTCAAAGTTTCCCTGTGAGAATACCAGTGAAGATCAAGTGGTGGTGTCCTTCGGTGTTGATCTTGGAGATTTGGCAAAGAATAAATTGTTCGTAATTTTCTAAGGAGTTGACGAAAATTCGATCAAGTTGACAACGAGAGTATGGTCTCTAAACCCTTTTTATTTTTCATTCTCTCTAATTTGCATGATTAGAATTAGATCTTAATTCTGTAAATTCAACATGCTTTAGCCTCTGTTTTACAGTAGAGTAATTGTTACTTTGTGCTATAAATTATTGCCTTCGTACTGATATTTTTTTTTATTTAAAAAACTGAATAAGATCTCTGATATTGCTTCCGCTGCATGGGGCTTTAATCCCTCCCATAAGTATATCATCAATAAAATTTAACACTCATCGGTGGTAGATGACTAAATTGAAAAATGTTAAAATATAGAAGATTAAATTCAAACTTTTTTTTTTTTTTTTTTTACAATAGAGACTGAATTTAAAAAAAAAAAGAAAAAAAAAAAGAAAAAAAAACATTAAGGAACAAAAGAAAAACGAGTGTGGACCATGGATGTTAGTTTTGAATTATTTCAACATGCCAAAAAAAGAGAAGAAAACACGTGATTTCAATTTTAAACATCTTTTTTCACGAGTTAGGCATCTCATTCAACAAACAACGCCCCTGTCGTCTATGTTAATAGTAATTAGGTTAAATTATAAAAAATACTCCTCAACTGTGAAGTTGATTTCAATTATACTTCTGAACTTTTAAAAGTTTCATTTTAGCTTTCAAATTTTGAAGTGTTTGTTTCCACGACCATTGGAGATATTTTTCATTAAATTTATGGACGAACAATGAGGTGTTTGTATGTGTTTTTATTGTTGTTTTTTGCACATATACGTTCTAATATGTTCACATAAGCAACAATGTCATTTTTCATCCTTAAATTTAATGGAAAAATTCTTATAAAAAGAAATTAATGAAAAAATGTCTTTAAAAGTTTTTTTTGAAAAAAAATCAAATTTCGAAGGCTAAAATGACTAAAATATAATGGAAGCCAATTTAATTAAAAAAAAAAAAAACTCATAGTGGTATTTTCTGAATTTTTAATGAAATAAGAAGGGCACCATCGTAAATTAAAGTCGTTGGAACCAAGGATGAAAATATCGCGATATATCGTCGATATCTCTCCGAAATATCGAATTTCTCGCGGGTCCGATATAGATATGGGGGTTAACATCGTTTTTACCAATTTATCACGAAATATAAAAAATATCGCCGAAATATCGGCACAATATCGCTTTCCCGATTTATTGCCCGACGGAAAGAAAAAAAACGTGGAAAAAACCCGAAATATCCTCGAAATATAAACAAAATATCGCCGATTATTATGGAAAGTCTCCTTCAGCCTCGTTGGTTAAGCACTCCCATTACTCGTGTTGCGATCTTGAACGTCCAAGGTTTGATCCTGGAGAATGTTTTTGTTTTTCTTTTATTATTATTATTATTTTTTAACCCCACTTATCTTTTTTTCTCTATAAAAATTCACTCATTTATATTTCCTTTTTCTTTTTCAATTCTTGTTTCTTAAATTCACTCTCTTTTTTCTTTTCTTTGGATTCTTATTTTTTGTTATATATATTTACAATATTTTGGGTTACATATTTAGCCATTAGCACATAAAATTTTTATTTGATTTTCTGTTGCAGGTTTAAAATATAGAATGTAATTTTTTTTAATTTATTAAATATGGTACAAATATAATATTTCTCTAAAAATATTAATAGCATATCTTTGAAAATTTTGATTTTTGTATCTTAATAAATTTTTAATTCACTTTTTCTTCTAAATTTTTATTTTTTTTTTATATTATATTTAGAATGTACACTTTTATACTATTATGACTTTGATTTATTTTTTAAGATAGAATGAATTTGGAGCAATATTATCATCACCAAATCAATTATATTAATGTTGGTCTAAAACTTCAAAAATATCATCTCGTCATCATATTAATAGATTATGAATAATTTACTTGTTGACCAAAATTTAAAATTATTTAAGTTGATATTTATTTTACAATCTCCAATACTACCTATTATTGTATTAATACATACATTTGACTTACAATTATTGATATATTTGCTTAAAGTAGTAGTCTATTACTTAAAAAAACTTATTCTAAAGTTTCACAAAAAAATTCACTATATTTTTATAAGTTTCCATAATATCCGTGATTTTTCCCGAAATATCCATCGATATCCAAATATCCGTCGATATATCCGTAAATCTGAACTACCGATATTGCTACCGATATCGATATTTGCATCCTTGGTTGGAACTAACACCACGTAACGTTATATAATATAACCAGGCGCCTGGGAAATCGTTTTTCTTTTTTTTTTTTTTTTTTTGAAGTTCTGGGAAAAACGTTTTTGTCCTTATTCAGCCACTAGATTTTTTTTTATTATTATTTCCTTTTCAATATTTAAAAGGATATTTGTAATGGGTGGCAATATCACCCTAAATAATAGCAAATATAGCATTTTTCTAAAATATTTGCAAATATGGCAAAATTTTTGAATTAGTTTTTTATATTCCCATTATGCCCTTCAATTGCGCGCGCAACTTCTTCTTCGATTTTATTCTGGTTTTCTTCGACTCGTGATCAGCTTCTTCTTCTTTCTTTGACTCGTGATCAGCTTCTTCTTCTTTCTTCTTTCTTCGACTCGTGAATTAGTTTCTTCGACTCGTGATCGATTGTTTTTGGTTTCACGGTTTTCACTCTTGATATCGACGGATTTCACTTCTCCCCTGTCGACGCCTTCCGTTCGAAAATCTCACAACAAATCCGCTCTCTCGACTTCACACATATCCCTGGTCGCCTCTTCCGGTCGTCGACCCCTCTTCCGGTCGCCGGATTTTAGGGATCTCGCTGGAAAGAAAAGTAATCGTCGGTTTGGATTTTATCGAAAGGATATTAACGCTTTGGATCTCAGATTTCATCGATTATTTGCAGGTAAATAGAAAAGTAAAATTGCAGGTCTGGATTTCATCTTTGAACATCTCGAAAATCCGTTTCTATCACTGATAGAAAGCTTCTATCAGTGATAGAAACTTTTCTATCACTGATAGAAGCTTTCTATCAGTGATAGAAATCTTCTATCACTGGTAGAAGCTTTTCTATCAGTGATAGAAAAGATTTCTATCACTGATAGAATCCATATGTGATAGAAAAACTAAAAGTGATAGATAGATTCTATCAGTGATAGAAATCTTCTATCACTGATAGAATCCATCTGTAATAGAAAGTTTTTATATCATAGATGGATTCTATCAGTGATAGAAGATTTCTATCACTGATAGAAAGCTTCTATCAGTGTTAGAAAAGTTTCTATCACTGATAGAATCCATCTGTAATAGTTACAGATGGATTCTATCACTGATAGAAATGTTTTCTATCAGTGATAGAAATCTTCTATTACTGATAGAATCCATCTATGATAGAAAACTTTCTATCACAGATGGATTCTATCAGTGATAGAAGATTTCTATCACTGATAGAAAGCTTCTATCACTGAAAGTGATAGAAAGTTTTTCTATCACTGATAGATTCTATCAGTGATAGGAAGTCTTTCTATCACAGATAGAAGCTTTCTATCACAGATAGAAACTTTCTATCTATTCTTCTATCTATCTGATAGAATAGATATCAGCAATAATAGAGTTCTATCTGATAGAATTCCGTTACTTTAGTGATAGAATCTATCTATCAGTGAAAGAGTTCTATTAGGGATAGAATTCTACCAGATAGAATTCTGTCACTCTAGTGATAGAATCTATCTATAGAATTCTATTGTTGATTGATAGAATCTATCAGCTATAGAGTATGTATTGTCAATGTTCTAATGTAGTGATAGATTCATTTTTTTTTCTTTTGTCTTTTTGTTTTGCAGTAATTCAAAATTATGGGAAAGCTTCCAATAGTTGTTTTTCATAGTGGACAATGGAATGATAAACGTTCTTATGAGAATTATAAGATTACAGGAGATTTAGTTGATGAAGTGATGGTGTTTGAGACTTTTGTGAATTTAATTTTGAAAGAAATCAAATTGGATGCATCTATTTCTTCCGTACAATTTTCAATATTACTTAATTTTGGTATGAATGAGAGTCAAAATGTAATTCAGATTCATGAAGATAAAGATGTAGCTTGGTTTTTGACTTTAGTGAAGGATCAAAGTACAAAACATCCTTTGGTTGCTCATGTTGATATGTTTTTGGGAGGGTCATCTAGTGCTATTGTTGGATATGAGAATTTTTCATCTGTTGATTCTTCCTCCAGTAATGTTGATTTTCAAGTTATTACTGATGTGCATTTTGATGGGGATTTAAAGGAGAATGATGTTTTTGGGAGTAAGGAAGTTGTGTCAAAGTGTTTTTACTTTATGGCTGTCAAGAAAAATTTTGAATTTAAGACTTTAAGATCAAATTCAAAATCACTTGAGTTTCAGTGTGTTCAAGATGGTTGCCAATGGTTTGTTAGGGCATCTCGGTATAAAGAGAGTGAATTGTGGATGCTTAGGAAGTATGTATCTAATCACGATTGCTCGATGAATAGTATCCAAACTTGTCATAGGCAAGCCTCTTCATCTCTTATTAGTGATTGTTTGAAAGAAGAATTTAGATTTAGTTCTTTGGACCATTCGACTCCGAAAGATATTGTGCATAAGATGCGTTCAAAACTTGGAGTCAATGTTAGTTATTACAAAGCTTGGAGAGCAAAAGAACAGATTATAAAGTCGTTGAAAGGTGATGCAGCTGAATCGTACAACTTGATTCCACACTTTTTTGCAAAGTTAAGAGAGACAAATCCAGGTTTGCTTTCTATCAATTTTTGGTGTTATTATTGATAGATTCTATCAATGATATAAACTATTCTATCAGTGTCTTATATATGTCAATTTTTCAGGTACATACACATCATTTGAAACTGATGGAGATGGACATTTTAAGTACTGTTTTATGGCTGTTGGTTCATCTATTGAGGGTTGGAAGTATTGTAGGCCCAACATATCTGTGGATGGCACATTCTTGAAGGGTAAATTTGTTGGAACTCTTTTGACAGCCTCAACTCTTGATGGTAACAATCAAATTTTTCCTCTTGCTTTCGGTATTGTAGATTCTGAAAATGATGCATCATGGAAATGGTTTTTTGAGAATATAAAGAATAGTTTTGGAGATCGAGAAGGTTTAGTTATTGTCTCTGATAGACATTTGAGTATTCCCAAGGGTGCTTTGGCTGTTTTTCCAACTGTTGAGTATTGTGTTTGCATTCAACATCTATTGAGAAATATGAAGTCATCATATAAAGATCCTTTGTTAGATAAGATTTTTTTCCTCTGTGCAAAAGCTTATACAGTGGATGATTTTGAGTTAAATATGAGGTGGATGGTGTCGATACATCCTACTATTCGAGAATATCTCAATAATGTCGGTTTTGAAAAGTGGGCTCGTGCATATTCTAGGAAAAGGAGATATCGGATGATGACAACCAATGTTTCAGAATCTTTAAATTCAATTTTATTAGAGTCTAGAGATTTTCCTGTTGCAACGCTACTTGATGCTATTAGAGGTTTATTGCAAAGATGGTTTTATGAGCGAGGTAATGTAGCATTTTGTATGAAGTCTACTTTGACCACTTGGGCAGAGAGTGAGTTACGAAAAGAACATGATAAGTCCAGAAGTTTTGTGGTAAGACTTCACTCTCTATCATAAAAGATGATAGAATCTATCACATTTCTATCACTGATAGATTCTATCAGTGATAGAAAGACTTTCTATCACTGATAGAAAGTTTTTATATTACTGATAGATTCTATCAGTGATATAAAAACTTTCTATCACTGATAGATTTCTATCAGTGATAGAATCTATCAGCCAGTATAATGTTAGAAATTCTATCTATTAAACCTTACTCTGATATTTTTCAAATAACCTTTTTTTTAATGTTTTTCAGGTTGATCCTATTAGTAATGAACAATTCAAAGTAATTGACGGAGATAACTATTTCATTGTGAACTTGGAATTGGGATCATGTAGTTGTCGTGTTTGGGATCTTGATGAAATCCCATGCGCTCATGCACTTGCTGTTCTTCGTGGGCGGAATTTGAGAACTTATTCTTTTGTATCCAATTATTACTTTTCAAGAACGTTGTCATTAACTTATAAAGGTTTTGTTCATCCCGCCGGTAATCATTCTGAATGGAGCTCTATAGGTGGAAACATGAATGCGTTGCCTCCAGTTGTTAAACGTCAGGCAGGAAGACCAAGAAAACAGAGGATGCTATCAATTGGTGAAGTAAGAAATCGTACAAAATGTAGTCGTTGTCATCGTGTTGGTCACAATTGTAGGACATGTAAATTTCCACCATTCATACAATGATGTACTTGACTTTTACTCTTTGTTATACATTTGATTTGAGTTGCTCAATGTTAATTCTTTCATTATCTATTTCCTTTATTGTTTTCTTTTTTTTTTTTGTTTTTTGCTTGGGAATCCTTGTACTGATATATTTATATAAGTGATAGATATCTTCTATCACTATCAGTGGTAGAGAACTGATAGATCCTATCAGTGGTAGAAAAACTTTCTATCACTGATAGAAAGTTTTTCTATCAGTGATATAAGACTTTCTATCATATTATTAAGTTCCCAAAGAAAGAACCAAATTCATAATAAATAAATAAAAAAATTAAAAAGTAGGAGAGCCAAACTCAGAGGCTAAGGCTATCAGTGAAGAGGCTAAGGCTATCAGTGAAGATAAAAATCTATGAGTGATAGATTATATCACTGATTCTATCAGTGATTGTATCACTGATAGATTTCTATCACTGATAGAATTTATCATGAATTTTATCACTGATAGAATCTATCAGTGGTAGAATTCTATCACTGATAGAAGTGATAGAATTCTATCACTGAAAGATTCTATTAGTGGTAGAATTCTATCACTGATAGAATTTATCACGAATTCTATCACTGATAGAATCTATCAGTGGTAGAATTTTATCGCTGATAGAATCTATCAATGTAGAAAAAATTTTCTATCAGTGATAGAAAGTTTTTCTATCACTGATAGAATCTATCAGTGGTAGAATTTTATCGCTGATAGAATCTATCAATGTAGAAAAAATTTTCTATCAGTGATAGAAAGTTTTTCTATCACTGATAGAATCTATCAGTGGTAGAAAAACTTTCTATCAGCAATAGAACTTTCTATCACTGTAGATTGTCTATCGTAGATTGTTTTTCTATCAGTAACTAACACAACAACAAAACAACAATCAGGATGAAAATAAGCAACTCACTGATAGAAAGTTTTTCTATCAGTGATAGAAGACTTTCTATCATTTTATTAAGTCCGCAAAGAAAGAACCAAATTCAAGTGATAGAATCTATCAGTGGTAGAATTCTATCACTGATAGATTCTATTAGTGGTAGAATTCTATCACTGATAGAATTTATCACGAATTCTATCACTGATAGAATCTATCAGTGGTAGAATTTTATCACTGATAGAATCTATCAGTGTAGAAAAAATTTTCTATCAGTGATAGAAAGTTCTATTGCTGATAGAAAGTTTTTCTACCACTGATAGAATCTATCAGTGGTAGTTCTACCAGCAATAGAACTTTCTATCACTGTAGATTGTCTATCGTAGATTGTTTTTCTATCAGTAACTAACACAACAACAAAACAACAATCAGGATGACAATAAGCAACTCACTGATAGAAAGTTTTTCTATTAGTGATAAGACTTTCTATCATATTATTAAGTCCGCAAAGAAAGAACCAAATTCAACTGATAGAATCTATCAGTAGTAGAATTCTATCACTGATAGAAGTGATAGAATTCTATCACTAGTGGTAGAATTCTGTCACTGATAGAATTTATCATGAATTCTATCACTGATAGAATCTATCAGTGGTAGAATTTTATCACTGATAGAATCTATCAGTGTAGAAAAAATTTTCTATCACTGTAGATTGTCTCTATCAATAACCAAATATCAGCAACAACAACAAACAGCTTTTGATCAATTAAATGTAAAAGAATGTATTGACATTAAATGGTAGTACAGACATTAGACATTCAATTGTATCAGAGAGCACAATAATTAACTTGTCAACAAAAAACCAACCAAATATCAGAAAACACTATAATTAAATCAAAATGGACTACAATTAAATTGTATCTTTGTACATTCATTGAGAAATTTTTAAATCAAAACTAGGGGCATCAATCTTTGAGCTTCTCTTCGCTTTGCCTGGGGATTCCTTTTTTTTGCCTGGAGATCCCTTTTTCTTGCCTTTCTTTTTTTGTTCTTCTTCGGGAGTGAATTTTTTTGTGGGCTTTGGCTTTCGTTTTGGTCGGCCTTCTTCTGGTTCTTGTGGTTGCTTTCCAAAATCAACTTTAGGCCTAAATTTTCTTGGATCAACAGCCTAGATAACAAATAAAATAAAATATATTAATATCAGACTCGCAAAAAAAAAAAACCAAATTCACTGATAGAAAGCCTTTCTATCAACGCTTTTCTATCAGGCTATCAATTGATAGAAAGGCTTTTGATAGAAAGCCTTTCTATCACTAATAGAAAGGTGATATTAACTAATAGAAAAAAGGAACCGATAGAAAGGAAAAAAGAATGAAATTCACCTTCTTATCATGAATTTTCTTTGTTCTTTTTTCTGCTGCGTCCTCGTTATTCTCCCCCTGCTCCAATATTGATAAACACAAAGAATAAACACAAACAAAAAAAAAAAGTGAAGATAAATATCTATGAATGATAGATTCTATCACTGATAGAAGCTTTTTCTATCAGTCATAGAATTTACTTTTTTTCTTATTATTATGTTACTTGATGATTTATTTCCTCTTCTTCTTCTTTTTCTTCTTCATCCATTTCTTCTTCATTTTCATTTTCCTTCTCTTCTTCCTTTTCTTTTTCTAAATGCTGATAGAAACACCAATAGCACTGATAGAAACAGACCAAAAAGATCACCACTTATAGAGAACCAAACAACAACCATAGAAAAACATCAGTTGATCTAAAACAACAGTAACAATAGGCACCCATAGAAAAACACCAGTTAATAAAAAACAATTGATAGAAAACGAAGGAAAAAAAAAAAGAAAAAGAGGAGCGAGAACAAAGTTATAGAAATCGAAGGGGAAAAAAAAAGAAAAAGAGCGAGTGAGCGAGCGAGAACAAACGTCGAGTAGATGTTTTTGTTCCACGAGTGAGCGAAATGTATAGTCGGAAGAAGAAAACAACCAAAATGAACTGATAAAGGAGAACAATCGAAGTCAATGAACTGAAAGAAATCAAAGAAAAAAAAAGTGAGTGAAACAAACCTGAACGGAAGAACGAACTGAAGACGATGGAGAAGTTGAATGCAAAGGAGAGTAATTGGACAACCATAGAAAAACACCAGTAAATTCAAAAAAACATTTATAAAAACTTTCTAAAAGTTTTCTATCAATGATAGGAAGCTTTCATTGATAGAAAACTTTCTATCAATGATAAGAAGTTTTCTATCAGTGATAGAAAGCTTTTCTATCACTGATAGAAAGATAGAAAAACTTTCTATATCATTTCAATGCACTGATAGAAATACAAAACCAACATTTATAGAAACTTTCTATCAGTGAGAAAGTTTTCTATCACTGATATGATAGAAAAGTTTCCTATCACTAATAGATTCTATCAGTGATAGAAACTTTTCTATCACTGATAGAAAGCTAGCACTGATATGATAGAAAAGTTTTCTATTCTATCAGTGTTAGGAAACTTTTCTATCAGTGATAGAAATCTTCTCACTGATAGAAACAGACACCATATAGAAAACCAAAACTTTTAGAGAATCGAAAATGACAAATACAAAACAAAAATCAAACGAACAACCATAGAAAAAGACCAGTAAATCCTTTCAAAAGTTTTCTATCAGTGATAGAAAACTCACTAGAAAAGCTATCACTGATAGAACACTTTCTATCACTAATAGAAACAGTGATAGAAAGTTTTCTATCACCCTTTTCTATCAAAAAATGCACTGATAGTAATAGAAAACCAACATTTATAGAAACTTTCAATCAGTGATAGAAAGTTTTCTATCACTGATAGATTCTATCAGTGATAGAAAACTTTTCTATCAATCTATCAGTGATAGAAAACTTTTCTATCATTGATAGAAAGAAAAACTGTCTATATCATTTCAATGCACTGATAGATATAGAAAACCAACTTTTATAGAAACTTTCTATCAGTGAGAAAGTTTTCTATCACTGATAGAAAACTTTCTATCACTGATAGAAAACTATCACTGATATGATAGAAAAGTTTTCTATCACTGATAGATTCTATCAGTGATAGAAAACTTTTCTATGAGTGATAGTTCTCACTGATAGAAACAGACACAATATAGAAAACTTTTAGAGAATCGAAAGCGACAAATAGAAAACAAAAATCAAACAACAACCATATAAAACCCAGTAAATCAAAAACCAGAACATTTATAGAAACTTTCTAGGACTTCTATCACTGATAGAAAGCTTTCTATCAGTGATAGAAAGCTTTCTATCATTGATAGGAAAATGCACGGATAGAAACACTGATAGGAACATGCACTGATAGAAAATGCAGAAAAAAGCTGATAGAAACACCGATAGCACTGATAGAAACAGACCAAAAAGACCACCACTTATAGAGAACCAAACAACAACAATAGAAAAACATCAGTTGATCGAAATCAACAATAACAATAGGCACCCATAGAAAAACACCAGTTATCTTGTTGATAGAAAACGAAAAAGAGCGAGCGAGAACAAAGTTATTATGTTGAGCAATTTGTAGATGTTGAAAATGTTGATTAACTGATAGAAATCGAAGTCAATGAACTGAAAGAAATAAAAAAAAAAAAAGTGAGTGAAACAAACCTGAACGGAAGACGAACCGAAGACGATGGAGAAGAGCGAGTATAATCGGAAGACGAACCGAAGATGATGGAGAAGAGCGACTGATAGAAAGAAATGGAGAAGATGATAGAAAGAAATGGAGAAGCTGATAGAAAAAGATGGGAATTTCGTGGGTTCAGGGTTTAACATGGGCATTTCGGTAATTTCCCTTTTGCAACGGTGAGATTTTGCCATTTTTGCAAAATTTTTGACGGGCCGCTAAATCTGCAAATACTTTGGGCTGGGTTGCTATATTTGCAACCGGCCCTATTTAAAAATTAATTTCCATATTAAAAATATTTTTAATTTAAAATTAAATACATAAAATTGCCCACAATTTTTCACGAAAAAAACTTGACTGCATAATGTAGGAATCTACCCTACATACCACCATTAAAATTGTTATGGGTGAATTTAGACCTAACTCTAAGAAAGTCAGAATGATAAGAGCCCAGAGAAGAAACAAGCCCACGGAGGCCCATTGGGCCCGAATCAATCTCTAAGGCTATTCCTTCTCCTAAAAGGAAGGGGAAAACCTTATTTTCAACGATAAATAGAAGAGACTAATCCCAAGGTAAGGGGACTCAATTCGGTATCTATTTTCTTCCTCTATATTATTACTTTACTTGCTTCACTTATGATAGCCCAACTGACTTAAGCATCGGAGTCGGTGTGGCAAGCACCACACCGGTGCCGTTGATATCACGTGAAGGTCAGGTGAGTCGCTTGGCCAAATTTTGGCATCAACAGTTGGCGTCGTCTGTGGTGAAAATTTTGGCATCAACAGTTGGCGTCGTCTGTGGTGAAAGAAAGTTTGTTTGGAAAAATTGCATATCAGTGTTCTTGACAATCGGGATCAGCTCCAACCATGTCGATTCGCGCAATAAAAAAAAGGAAACCATCCGAGCAGGATTTCAGTTGCAAAGCAACTCCATGTTCCGGTGGGAATTCGGCGATTGAATGCTGGCCGAAGTCGAATAAGAAGGCGGATGCACATCACATGAAAACAAGGCCGTAGAAATTTGCCGACTATGAATCCTTCTCTCCCGCCGCTTCCACTGGACGAGACGGTGGTTTCATTAGTTTCCGGCGAGGATAATGATGAGGTAGCCTCTTTGATTGCGTATAATAGGGGTAAAAAAAAAAAAAAGATAAAAACTAATCGGTTTTAATTTCGATTTCATGCTATATCAAAACTAATCCTTCTCTCCCAAGTCCCACCGCTTCCACCGAACTGGGATTTTCTTTCCCTTCATTCATAACCACGTGATGTTCATAGTATTATTATATTCTCAATGTTGATTTTTGGTGGCTTGTATCTGTGGGTTGTGTTTGTCAAAATATGGTCATCTTAATTGCATCATATGTTTGGAGGATAATTTAAAAATGTGGAGTCTATAATTTCTGCTTGATGTTTGATCTGGGTCAATGTAGTGGTTTTGGAACTTTTATGACTATATATAAATTCTGTTAAATGGCGTAATCAAGAAAATCTCATGCTAGCTTTAAAAGGCGTTGGAAAATCTAAATTCATATTTAACCAAATAGTGAATTTAGAATTTTAATGTGTGGTTGTTCCACTTTTGGTAAAAGATGACATATGGATTCAGGATTTAGAATAGAAAATCTAAATCCAGTTAACCTTTAAATCCAAAAGATAAATTTATGGATTTAAAGGTTTAAAATTGAAAATCTAAATTCATGTTACCATTAAATTAAAAAAAATAAAAGTAAAATAAATAAATAGATAAATGCTTGACATATGACTCCAAAATTTAGGAAGGTTGTATCTAAACAACATCCTCTCTAAATCTAATATTGTGATATTTTATATCAATATGGAGTGAGAAATTCAAGAGGTCTGAAGATAGCTCATATTAGCCCAACAAAGGTCTTTACTGTTTCATAAGGCTTAACATTTTGGGTATGTTCTCTACCTACCCCAATTTACTATATGTCTATTACTCAATTCGTAATTACAAATTTTGATACATTCTTATTACTTTATGTTTATCTATTGATTTATTAAATGCAAATTATTCATAATTTGCAAGCTACTCATGACATACTTATATTTTTTTCATATCTACATAATGTTATCTACTAACGTTATTTCACGAGGAGGAAAAATGGAGCTCCTGCTGAGTAGCTGAGTCAACAAAATGTCATTGGAAGAGTGATAAACTTATACTCTCCAAGGCACTCGATTTATGGAACGACCTTAGCAGAGTCGACAAACGCTCAAGAATGATGATGTTGAAGGTCTCAGTGACAACGACAGAGCCGACAGCAAGGAGCTGAGGTTGACCCGTAGGAGGCCGACACCCACAAATGCCAATAAGGGAGAGTTATGAGACGTGAAAACGCTAAAGTATGTCACCATCGATTACTCAAGCATAACTTTTACTTCGAGAAAAACCTTGCTCGAGTAGGGGGCTGCACGGGGAATATGCTTCCCTAATTAACAGTCAGAAAGGCAACAAATTTGGCCTTGTGACTTTGTGGTCATAAAACCATAAAGAACTTGATCCAGGTATTTATGCCATATGCATCTCCAAAGATTTAGCATTTTTGTTCATAAGCTACTTGACTCTGTTTTTGTAATCTTGAACTAGTACTTTTTTTAATATGTGCTCTTATTATAGCTTGATTGGCTAGAATCTTAATGATACACTCGCTTATGAAAAGCATATGTGTAGAAAGAGAGGCTCGGGAACTTCCTAGGCCTCCCCAAGCTTTTCCCCAGAAGAGTGTACGCACCCCTGGGATGACTACGATGCTTGAAGAGAGGCTCGGGAACTACCTAGGCCTCCCCAAGCTTTTTCCCCAGAAGAGTGTACGCACCCTTGGGATGACCACGATGCTTGAAGAGAGGCCCGGGAACTTCCTAGGCCTCCCCAAGCTTTTCCTTAGAAGAGTGTACGCACCCCTGGGATGACTACGATGCTTGAAGAGAGGCTCGGGAACTTCCTAGGCCTCCCCAAGCTTTTTCCCCAGAAGAGTGTACGCACCCCTCCCCAAGCTTTTTCCCCAGAAGAGTGTACGCACCCCTAGGATGACCCCGATGCTTGAAGAGAGGCCCGGGAACTTCCTAGGTCTCCCCAAGCTTTTCCCCAGAAAAGTGTACGCACCCCTGAGATGACCACGATGCTTGAAGATGAAGGTGTTCATATAACACATGCGGAAGCAATTGAAGATCGGAAGCACCTAACCACATCAATTTTACTCCTAAAGCATGCATGTTCTAAGAATCCAGAAACAGAGAGAGTGAAAGTACCAACCCTTTTGTAGCTCAATTGGTGGACCTTCTTGGATTCTTTTCTTCTCCAATCTTCTTAGGACAACCCTTAGAGTCTTCCCTACTATCCTCCGGGCCAAGAACGACTTGTGGGAGTCTATAAAGATAGGGAATGGGAAGGGAATGCTTGAAGGTCCAAGCACTTGAGAGTTATGAGGAGATGAGAGTGTTTGAGTGAATATTCCAGCAGCATAACAGTATGGAAAAACACTCTCTTACCTTGAATCTGATTCATAACCCTTATAAAGACATTCTCCATGCAAGGGGAGCCTCAAGACACAAGACACATGGTAGTCTTGCAAGCCAAAGTGGATTCTAAGTGTCCATTTTACAAGACATGCAACTATTGCATGAGGTGAGTTGTTTTCCACTTTGTATCTTCATGCAAGAGTGGGAATCCAACTTAATCCACTAATTACATCTTTGAAATCTGATTTCAAGCTTGCAATTTAATGTTGATTTCAATTCCAAATTGAATTTAACATTAGGTAATTGATTTTGAGACATTTCAAAATGATTTCTTATGATTAATCCAATTAATCATACTAATCTTGTGCAATTAATCATATATGATTCCTAATACATATATATGGTATTCAAAACACTTTTAAATACTCCATCTCTCATTTTCTAATTTAATTCATAATTAAATTATTGTGTCAAACACAATTTACGATAATACCCTTTTTCCCGATTTTGAACGATTCAAAGCTTCCTATCTTTTGTTCTAGGCTTTATTCCGATATGAGCTAGTAGGGGGACCTAATGGACCTATAGATCATGGGCTCCAACAGTTCGAGGCTAACCGACTAATCTCATTATCTAAGCTAGCCAACATTCGTTAACTACCAGGACACTCCACTATAGCCCGATAGTTGCACTCCCCTCACTATAGATATATTTCCGTCCACTTGATTTAACCATGATTAGTAAGTCGATCCTTCACAGGTTGTTCGTAGCTATAGCTAGGTCAAAAAACCGTTTTACCCCTATAGTACTTCTAGTTCCTTAAGTCCCACTGATCCTCTAATGAACAATTGGTTTATGGTCCAACCAATAAACCGAGTCCCTCTCGGGCCAATGAGAGGGCGGGATCCCTTTGTTCAAGCCTCGGAGTCAGCACTTAAGGGAACAACCTTTCTACTATCCCTAATTTGGGTAGGAGTGAATTTCTTCTCGCACGACTATGTCCCCAGCTATCTACCCGTTCCTATCCCTGAAATGGGAGGCTTATTGAGTCGGCGATACTGAGCCACTCTCACCTATGCAGATCTAAGGATAAGCCCGAATAAACAGGAGTTCATAGTTAGCTTAGGATTAAGATCGAGTTACCTAGGTCATCGCATGAAATAGTCAGTCTCGTCAGTAAACGGTGTTATAAAGCGAGAGTGACTTATTTCTCGGTCTTGGTCTTATGAAAACTCATTGCATAGGACGCCCCCACTCGCATATCTCTATATGGACGATTTAGGATCACATCGTCTATACCATCTATAAAGTGGGCCGCGTCTCATAGTGTCCCCAGAATAAGGTACCCAGCCCTATTCCTATACTATAGACCGTTTAGGCTATAACTCGAGCTTGATCCACTTTTATGTCTCTACATAAAGCTCAAGTGTTCATCTTATAGCCATGGATCTTAGTTTATTGGATTTGGGTTATCTAATGTGCTATTTACTTATTCAGTAATAACTTTACTGAATTAATCTCGATAACAACTTTATCGAACAAGTATATAATATTTGTTTAACATTCACTATCTACGAGTTTTAGGGCACCAATCCCAACAATCTCCCACTTGAACTAAAACTCTAGTTTAGTGGGATGTACTATAATTCATAACGGCAGTGGGTGTATAAAATACATGTATATTACATAAAACGTATTATAATGTACAAATACAATAAACCAGGGCATCAGATACCGGTTACATTTCTCCCACTTGCCCTAGATTATTTTCCATACATATCTCGCAGACCTAGACCTTCTAGATGACTCTCGAACACTTTAGCTGCGAGGTTCCTTTGAGTTTGCAACTGCGCCGCTATTATCACAGTACAAGGTGATAGGCAGATGCATATTCGGAATGACTTCCAAGTCAGTCAGGAACTTCCTGAGCCATACTGCTTCTTTTGCTGCTTCGCAAGCGGCTACATATTCGGCCTCCATGGTCGAGTCTGCAATGCATCCTTGTTTGATGCTACGCCATACTATTGCTCCTCCATTCAGAGTGAATACTGACCCCGATGTAGATTTCCTCGAATCTTTATCGGTTTGAAAGTCAGAATCAGTGTATCCTGTAAGGATCAAATCCTTGGAACCATACACGAGCACATAGTCCCTCGTTCTCCTTAGATACTTGAGGATATTCTTAACGGCTGTCCAGTGATCGAATCCTGGATTGGATTGATATCTACTGACAATCCCTACTGCATAACAAATGTCAGGCCTTGCACACAACATGGCATACATGAGGCTGCCTACTGCAGAGGCATAGGGAAAACGTCTCATGTCCTCAACTTCTTGAGGTGTCTGAGGACACTGTTCCTTAGACAAATTAATTCCGTGCCTGAAAGGTAAAAGTCCCTTCTTGGAATTTTGCATTTTATATCTAACCAACAATTTGTCGATATAAGACGCTTGAGACAGGGCTAGCGTTTTGTTCTTTCGGTCTCGAACAATTTGGATCCCTAGAACATATTGTGCCTCACCCAAATCTTTCATTTGGAATTGAGTTGCTAGCCATAGTTTAATGTCAGTCAGATAACCTACATCATTCCCGATGAGTAGGATATCATCTACATACAATACTAAGAAAGCTACGGAGTTGTTGATGATCCTTTTGTAAACACAAGGCTCATCAACGTTTTGTTCAAAGCCATAAGATTTGATCGCAGTATCAAATCTCATGTTCCAGGATCTAGACGCTTGTTTTAACCCATAAATGGATCGTTTAAGCTTGCAAACTTTTTGCTCTTGATCCTGAGCAATGAACCCCTCTGGCTGAGACATGTAGATACTTTCTTCAAGATTGCCGTTCAGAAAAGCAGTCTTGACATCCATTTGCCATATTTCATAATCGTAAAACGTGGCAATGGATAAAAGTATCCGAATCGACTTCAACATGGCAACAGGGGAGAAGGTTTCCTCATAGTCAATCCCCTCCCGCTGGGTAAAACCCTTTGCCACAAGTCGTGCCTTAAAGGTCTGTACCTTTCTAGCTGATAGCGAGCATAGCTAGCTACTTTTACTTATTTAATTTAGCTAGTCTTTTATGATTTTTGGGCCATTTTATTGTGCTTTATTGTTTATTTTGTAGGAAAGCGATGATTAGAGCTAAAACGTGGAATTGGAGTTAATCGGGTGCTCGGGACGTGAAAAGATGCAAAGGAATGAAAAAGAATCAAGAGAAAAAAGTCAACATTCGGTCAACATTTGACCAGCGTCGAGACGCCATCCCTTGAGCGTTTCGACGCTGGCATTCCATATCAGAATAGGCGCAAAAAGGTCACAGCGTCTCGACGCTGCGTAATTTCCTTTCCAGAATACGCGTGTTTAGAGGCAGCGTCGAGACGCTGTCTTGACAGCGTCTCGACGCTACGACGAAAAATCAGTATAAATCATTCTTTTCGGCTAGGTTTTAAGGGGGATGGAAATTGGGGACTTCTTAGAGCCGTAAACAGAGGAAAAACAGAGGAATTCAAGGCTGAAGCAAAGGGGAAAATTCGGAAATCAACCCATTGTTCGTGGGGATCGTGACGGGGACGTTCGGTCTCGGCCTACAACGAGTTTAATTCTTCTTTCCCTCACTTTAGTTAGATTTTTATGGCTTTTACATGTTTAGTTGAGCTTGTAATTTTGATCATGAGTATCTAAACTTGTAAGCTTAGGGATTGATTTAGTTGATTGTGTTTATGGATTGATTTATGGTTTAAGTTGTGCAATGTTATTATGTTTGTAATCTTGATTTAATGCTTTCAATTAATTGGCCATTAGTTGGATGATTTAAGTTTCGAATCTAGCTCGGGAGAGGGGATTTGATTTAGACTTACTCAAGATTGCATGACTAAAGTTTAGTTTCTAATTCGTGACGGTTTTAGATTAACTTTAGAATTGGTTAAAAGATCTCATTGCCTTGCATGATTAATAAACTTAGATAGGGATATCAAGTTGGTTAATTTGCATGAGAATCAATTATACTCGGGAGAGGTAGTTGTGATTAAAGGGTCTTTGGCTCATAATTTCATTGTGCATAATAACTTATTCCTTAAAATCAATCCTAAACTAAATCGGCGAAATCAATTCCCTAAGTAGTTTTCCCAATTGAAATTCCACACTTTTTACTTGCTTTGATTTTGTTTTCTTATCATTCATTCATCACTTTTTGATCCCTAAATAAAATTGGGCAAGATAATTCACAATACTTGATTTGCTTAAACATCCAATCCAGAGGACGACACTCGTTTATACGAACACTTTATTATTACTTGACCCGTGCGCTTGCGGTTAGCAATTTGCTTATCACTAGCAGCGTCTCGTTTTCTCTTGTAGATCCATTTGCACCCTATGGGTCTAACCCCTTCAGGTTGATCTACAAGATCCCAAACTGAATTAAAATGCATGGACTCGATTTCCAAGTCCATGGCTTTAATCCACTCGTTCTTGTCAACGTCATCCATTGTCTGTTTAAAGGTTAATGGATCCTCGATCCCGTCATCAGGTATGACGACTGGAGTTTCAGTTAAACCCAAATAGCGATCAGGTTGTCTAACAACCCTCCCACTACGTCGAGATTCTCTTATTTCTTGAGAAGGACGCGATTGACTCGAGGTGCCAGCATCATCAACAACTCTTGTTGATGTTTCTGTAGCTTTGTCAGATAGTTCACTTAAAACGACTTTACTTCGTGGCTTGTGATCTCTGAGGTGATCTTCTTCTAGGAATGTAGCATTTGTCGATACAAGTACTTTATTTTCCTCTGGATCGAAGAAGTATCCACCTCTCGTTTCTTTGGGATAGCCTGCAAATAGGCAAAATCTAGAACGAGGCTCCAATTTCTTTGGGTTTGCTTCTAGCACGTATGCAGGGCATCCCCAAATTCTGAAATGTCGTAAACTAGCTTTACGGCCTTTCCAGAGCTCCAACGGTGTTTCAGAAACACTATTTGAGGGAACTACGTTCAAGATATAAACCGTAGTTTCTACTGCATAACCCCAAAATGAGTTAGGCAATTGAGCATAACTCATCATCGAACGAACCATGTCCAACAAGGTTCTGTTTCTCCTTTTCGATACACCATTTTGCTGAGGTGTACCAGGGGCTGACAGTTGGGACGTAATTCCATGACCACGATGACCACGATGCTTCCTAGGTCTCCCCATGCTTTTCCCAGAAGAGTGTATGCACCCCTGGGATGACCACGATGCTTGAAGAGAGGCTTGGGAACTTCCTAGGCCTCCCCAAGCTTTTTCCCTAGAAGAGTGTACGCACCCCTAGGATGACCACGATGCTTGAAGAGAGGCTCGAGAACTTCCTAGGCCTCCCCAAGCTTTTTCCCCAGAAGAGTGTACGCACCCCTGGGATGACCACGATGCTTGAAGAGAGGCCCGGGAACTTCCTAGGTCTCCCCAAGCTTTTTCCCCGACTGAGTGTATGCACCCTCGGGATGAATACAGTACTTGAAGAGAGGCTCGGAATTTTCCTCGGCCTCCCCAAGTTTTCTCTAGAAGAGTGTACTCACCCCAACAGAGTGTACGCACTCCTGGGAAGAGACTAAATTCCTGCAGAGAGGTTGACGCATGCCCTCAACCTCCCCAGGTCCCCAACTGAGTGTACGCACCCCTGGGATGAACACAACGCTTGAAGAGAGGTTGACGCATGCCCTCAACCTCCCCAAGTCCCTAATTGAGTGCAGACACCCTTGGGATGGAAAGCAAACAAGCAAACAACACAGAGGAGTTGGTCGGCCTCATGCCAAGGCCGAGGCCGACCATCCAGAGGCCAAGGTCGAGCTCCACCCAAAAAGGCCCAACATTTTTCCATAGGATGTGGCGTATGTGGCCAGACGAGAATGATTCTTGCAGAGGCCAAACTTCCGTACTTTTCCAGTTGGGAAGAGACTAATTCCTGCAAAGAGGTTGACGCATGCCCTCAACCTCCCTAGGTCTCCAACAGAGTGTACTCACCCTTGGGAAGAAATCGACTCCTGTAGAGAGGTTGACGCATCTCCACAACCTCCTCAAGGTCACGGGTTATCTCAACTCATCTGGTTGGGCACATCTTGCAGAGTCTGAGCACAAACCCCTCAAGGTGTTCTTCCCTTTACTCAACTATGCTTTATGCCTTGGTAAAGTTTTACTTGAGATTGGGGGCTACAAAGGAGATATGTACTCCCTATTAAACAGAAGGCAAGAAGGGATATGTCTCCCTACTAAACAAAAGACAATAGGAGTTGACCGAGGGGTTTAGAAAATGGAACCGAGACCAACCCTCCGAGGGCTGAAGCTGATCATCTGAAGTTCGAAGCCGACCGTAACCAAATAAAGAAGAGACTCTCACGATAAAGCATCTAGGGCCAGCCTTGGAATATTTGAACTCAGAAGAGCTTATGTAACTGCCCAAGTGAAATGAAGAGGAAACCAGAACACAAATCGGCACGAGTGAGAGTTATACTCTTAAATTGGGCTTAGGGCGTTTTGACCTACAGCAACAGGTCATCCTTTAATCCCAATTCAAGAGTGGGGGCTTAATGTTATGGGTGAATTTAGACCTAGCTCTAAGAAAGTCAGAATGATAAGAGCTCAGAGAAGAAACAAGCCCACGGAGGCCCATTGGACCCGAATCAATCTCTTGAACCGACGGAGGCCCATTGGACCCGAATCAATCTCTAGGGCTATTCACTCTCCTAAAAGGAAGGGGAAAACCCTATTTTCAACGATAAATAGAAGAGACTAACCCCAAGGTAAGAGGACTCAATTCGCTATCTATTTTCTTCCTCTATATTATTACTTTACTTGCTTCACTTATGATAGCCCAACTGACTTAAGCATCGGACTTTTTTTAATGAAGTTTACAGGCTGGTTTTATTTTATTATTATTAATTTTTGAGTTCAACAACATTTGAAGGTAGAGGATTCGAACCTCTGACCTCATGGTTGAGGATACATGTCAATTACCGCTGAGCTATGCTCAGTTTAGCAGTTTAATGGCTAAATTTGAGGTGGTTTTGGTGTGTTTTCCGATTCTTATTATGGAATTTTTTGTTTCAAAATGTGCATTTTAATTTTTGAAATTTCAAATTTGTTCCATTTTAATCTCTAAAATTATGTATATCTTAGTCCTCAAACTTTAAAAAATTACTATTTTGGTATTTCCTTTATTTTAAGCTTGATAAATTAATGACATAGGTTTAAATATATGTACCATCATGTTAATATTAGTATGATTTCAAGTCAAATAAGTTAGAAATGGAAGCAAAGCGGATTTAAGGTGTAAAATAACTCTTAGCAAAAGCCAATAAGCAAGCATGACTTAGTTGTAATTGAAATGTACATTTGACCAACAGGTTAAAGGTTCAAATTTTCCATCCAACCATTCCAAATAAAGTTTAGAAACTAAAATAAATATTTTAAAAATTAAAAATTAAAAATAAATTAAAAAGTTAGACAAAAGTGAGTTTTGAACCCATTTTTTTTATCAGCAAGTTCCTCTTATCATTTTATCATTTTATTTTTTTATTGCTTTGAATGGAATGATTTCGTGCATATTATTAGAAGTAGAGTGGCAAGACGGAAAACCAAGATCCAGTTTTTTGAATCCAGAAGAAAAGCATCACGCTTTAAATCATTCTGCCGGAAAATGAAGAGTTCAGAATCACCGTCCTCCCATTGTTCGCCTCCGGCCACATAATTTCGATCGTGGACATGGGCAGGCTCTTCGCCCGCCACGGCGCCACCGTCACTGTCATCACCACCGAGTCCAACGCCCGTGCTATTCAGAGCAACATCGACCGTGACTTCGCCGCTGGCTTCAAGATTCAGACACACGTTATTTCCTTCCCTGCGGCCGAGGTCGGCCTCCCGCCCGGCATCGAGAACTACAGCGATGTCTCTTCTCGCGACCTCTTGGGCAAAATCTATCAAACCTTTCTCCTTCTTGAAAAATTAATCGATCAGGTGAACTACCCTTCACCTCAAAAACTTACCATTACCATTTCGATTTTGGTTTTTCATTTTGAAAATTATATTAAGTTCATAAACACTATTTTTATCCACAATTTTCTTTGTTTTGTTATCTACCTCTTTCCTTTGTTTTAAAAAACCAAGTCAAATTTTGAAAACTAAAACAAGTAGATTTCAAAACTTTATTTTTGTTTTTAGAATTTGGTTTGGAATTCGAGTGTGTCCTTAAAAAAAAAAATGAAAACCATTATAAGGAAATTTAGAGGAAACAAACATAATCTTCAAAAACCAAAGATCAAACGGGGTCTAAAATATTTACTTTTATTTGAAACACTTTTGTTTTAATATTCTTAGTGCACTCATCAAGAAACAAAATATGTTCTTAGTGTATGTTTGGGAGTGATTTTGAAATAGCTAAAATCACTTTTATTATATTTGAAATCATCTCGAAACATACCTTTAATTATTCAAAATCAATTTCATATTTGATTTTACACTTTTAAATGTGATTTTCATATCATTAAAATTGAATTTAAATTATTAAAATATGACAAAAATGATTTTAACCTTTTCAAAATCACTCCCAAACATAAAATTTGATTTTATTGGATTTTCTGTTTATTCTATTTTAAAATGCATATTTAAATCTATGACAATTAAAAAAAAATACAGATTTTTGCAGTATATGACTGATTTTGAAAGAATTTTTAGTACTTTTGTAAGATCTACTTCTTCATGCATAAATAGTTCTTTGATGTTGTTTAAATAATGTTAACGCTGTAGATAATAAATAAAAACTTGGAAAAAATTCACTTTTGGTTCCTGAGGTTTGGGTTAAGTTACACTTGTCCCTAAGTTTTCAAACTCAACAAAAATACCCTAAGGTTTGAGATAAGGAGCACTTTGGTCGCTGCCATCTATTTTTCTGTTAAATCCTAACGGGTTGCTGACGTGACACTATTATTTCAATAAAAAAAATTATTTTTAAAATGTTTTAAATAAAAAAATATTAAAATAATAAAATATTATTATTTTTTTTTACTTTTTTAATTATTTCTCCTTCTCTCTCTTACTCTTCCCCTTATTCTCCATCTTCTTCTTCGTTAAGTTCCTTCTTCTTCTTCCTATCTCCGGCGGCCGGCGGCCACCGCTCGCCACCACCACCGCCGGCGACTGAATTTTTTTTTTCCCTTTCTCCCTTCCCTTCTTTTCTTTTTCTTCTTCCACTCCTATTTTCACTATTTTTTTAAAAAAAATAACAGAAAACGAAGGGGGAAAACCCCCCTTTGATTCCGGCGCCGGTCCCAGTTCCAGATTTGAGCATTCAACTCCTAACCAAAAAAATCACACAAAGCAGCTCAAAAAAACCCAAACTTTCATCAGAACAGAGGATTAAAAAGCTTAAGAACTCACCTTCTTCATTCAGCGACCAACACAAACGAAAACTCTGAAACAGCAAACTCAATACAACAAACTCATAAACCCGAAGCCGAAGCCTGAAGCGCTGAAAACTCGTATTCCCAACCCTACTCATTTGAAACAAAACAACCAAACCCAAAACCAACACCAACCCAACTGAGTTTTGGGCAAATTCAAGCACCAAATGAGTTCAAAACTTCAAATCGTGCAGAAGAAAACGGGAAAAGATCAAAAAGCAAGTGGAGAAAACAACGTTCTAATCCTAGAAAGCTAAGGCAAACCAACCAACCACCAAAGAAACTCTGAATTAAAACGCGTAGTCCATTTCTATTTCATCTTTGCAGTCTCTTTCAGAGGTTTTGAATCTTTTGGGGCGAAAAGTGTTGAAAAATAAACTTGATTTTGGATATTTAGTATTTGGGCCTAGCCCAAATAAAAGCCCAAATTCTAGAAATGTCTTAAGTAGATGGAAAATCTAGAGAAATTCACTAGGAAGATTTTTGGAGTATATGAGTAGAATTCTCTAGAATATTGAAATTGTGTATTCTAGAGAATAATTTGTAGCCACAAGATTATAGTTGTGTTGGCAAAATCATAACCACAACTTGAGGAGGTGGAAACTAGTATAAATAGGAGTGGTGTCTCAAAGTTTTTGTATCAAGCCAAAAAGCTAGAATTGAGTAATAACACAAGTAGCCTCTTTCTCATAACCTCTTTCTCAAAAATCCATCTTTCAATTTTACCTTCCAATCTCCAAAAAGTTTCTTTCCAACAAAGTGGTATCAGAGCTTGAAGATCCTTGCTAAGAAAATGGCTAGCAACGGCATGGTGCCATTCCAAGTTCCAATGCTCAACAAGAGCAACTATGATAATTGGAGCATCAAGATGAAGGCTCTCGTTGGTTCGCAAGACGTGTGGGAGATAGTAGAGAAAGGATACACCGAGTCAGAGAATGATAGTCTTTCTCAAGCACAAAGGGATGGTTTGAGAGACTGAAGAAAGAGAGACAAGAAAGCTCTCTATCTAATCTATCAAGGATTAGATGACGATGCTTTTGAGAAGATTTCAAAAGCAAAAACAGCGAAAGAAGCATGGGAGAAGCTTCAAACATCATACAAGGGAGCAGATCCCGTCAAGAAGGTACGTCTTCAAACTTTAAGAGCTGAGTTTGAAACTTTGAATATGAAAGAAGGGGAAGCCATCTCCGACTATTTTTCTAGAGTTTTAACGGTCACCAATCAACTTAAGAGGAATGGTGAAAAGCTTGATGATGTAAAAATCATGGAGAAAATATTAAGATCGTTAGATCCAAAGTTTGAACATATTGTTGCCATAATCGAAGAAACAAAAGACTTGAATACTATGACCATTGAGCAACTATTGGGATCGTTACAAGCATACGAAGAAAAGAAAAAGAAGAAGAAAGGAATCGTGGACCAATTACTCAAGTTGCAAGTTAACTCACCTACTGGAGGAGTTAGTCAGAGTGATAGAGGCCAACGAGGACAAGGTCATGGTGGACATCGAGGACGAGGAAGAGGTCATGGACAAGGACAAGGACGAGGACGAGGTTGGAGGCCCTATGAAGACAACAACAATAATTTCCAAAGAGGAGAAAACTCAACAAGAGGTCATGGGCCAGTCAACTCAAGATCAAGGTACGATAAATCAAATATTAAATGCTACAATTGCCAGAAGTTTGGTCATTATGCCTCCGAATGTAGAGCTCCTAGCAACAAAAAAGTTGAAGAGAAGGCAAACTTCATTGAAAGGAGTCAAGAATGTGACACCTTATTGATGGCTTGCACGAACAATGAATGGAACAAAGATAATAAATGGTATCTAGACACTGGAGTAAGCAACCATATGTGTGGAAAAAGGAGCATGTTCGTGGAATTTGATGAATCGGTGAGCGGCAATGTAGCCTTTGGAGATGAATCCAAGGTGGAAGTAAAAGGAAGAGGTAACATTCTTATCCGATTGAAGAATGGTGAGCATCAATTTATTTCAAATGTTTATTATGTGCCAAGTGTGAAGAGTAATATCTTGAGTTTGGGCCAACTCTTAGAGGAAGAAGGTTATGACATTCAATTAAAAGATAATAACCTTTCTATAAGAGACAATGCAAATAATTTGATTGCTAAGGTGCCAATGACAAAAAATAGAATGTTTATACTCAACATTCAAAACGACGTAGCAAAATGCCTGAAGATGTGTTATAAAGATGCATCCTGGCTTTGGCATCTTCGATTTGGGCATCTCAATTTTGGAGGATTAGAATCACTCTCCAAGAAGAACATGGTGAGAGGATTACCTTCCATCAACCACCCTGATCAAGTGTGCGAAGGATGCCTACTTGGAAAGCAATTCAAGAAAAGCTTCCCGAAAGAGTCCAACTCAAGAGCTCAAAGGCCTTTAGAACTCATTCATACGGATGTGTGCGGTCCAATCAAGCCAAGCTCACTCGGTAAGAGTAACTATTTCCTTCTCTTTATTGACGATTTTTCAAGAAAAACATGGGTGTATTTCTTGAAGCATAAGTCAGAGGTGTTCGAGAATTTCAAAAAGTTCAAAGCCCTTGTTGAGAAAGAAAGTGGCTTAGTCATCAAGGCCATAAGATCTGATCGTGGAGGAGAGTTCACATCAAATGAATTCCAAAAATATTGTGAAGACCATGGAATTCGACGACCCTTAACAGTGCCAAGATCTCCCCAACAAAATGGTGTGGCAGAAAGAAAGAACAAAACAATTCTCAACATGGCAAGAAGTATGCTCAAAAGCAAGAAGCTACAAAAGGAGTTATGGGCAAAAGCGGTGGCATGTGCAGTATACCTATCCAACCGATCTCCAACAAGAAGCGTACATGGAAAAACACCACAAGAAGCCTGGAGCGGAAGGAAGCTTGGGATTTCTCATCTCAGAGTATTTGGAATTATTGCTCATGCGCACATTCCAGATGAAAAGAGAAGTAAGCTGGATGATAAAAGTGAGAAGTACATATTCATCGGCTATGATTCCAACACTAAAGGCTACAAACTCTACAATCCTGATACGGGAAAAACAATAATTAGTCGAGATGTAATATTCGATGAAGAAGGAGCATGGGATTGGGGACAACGTGATGAAGACTACAACTTCTTTCCATACTTCGAAGAAAATGACATGGAGCAAACAATGATGGAGCAAACAAGAGAGGAGCCTTCTACTCCAATAGCTTCACCAACGACTACAAGTTCTCAAGAAGATGAGAACTCAAGTGAAAGAATTCCACGTTTCAGAAGATTACAAGAACTTTATGAGGTAACTGAAAATCATGATAATCTTACTCTCTTTTGTCTTTTTGCCGACTGTGAGCCCATGAACTTCCAAGAAGCAATGAAAAACAAAAATTGGAAAAGCGCTATGGATGAGAAGATCAAGGCGATCAAGAAGAATGACACATGGGAGCTAGTCTCACTTCCAAAAGGGCACAAGGCGATCAGAGTGAAGTGGGTTTACAAAACCAAAAGGAAACCGAAAAGAAAACTTCATAAGATCAAGAGATCTGTTGGGAGTAACAAAATCAAGTTTAAGAGGGGGTGTTGAAAAATAAACTTGATTTTGGATATTTAGTATTTGGGCCTAGCCCAAATAAAAGCCCAAATTCTAGAAATGTCTTAAGTAGATGGAAAATCTAGAGAAATCCACTGGGAAGATTTTTGGAGTATATGAGTAGAATTCTCTAGAATATTGAAATTGTGTATTCTAGAGAATAATTTGTAGCCACAAGATTATAGTTGTGTGTTGGCAAAATCCTAACCACAACTTGAGGAGGTGGAAACTAGTATAAATAGGAGTGGTGTCTCAAAGTTTTTGTATCAAGCCAAAAAGCTAGAATTGAGTAATAACACAAGTAGCCTCTTTCTCATAACCTCTTTCTCAAAAATCCATCTTTCAATTTTACCCTCCAATCTCCAAAAAGTTTCTTTCCAACAAAAAGAACACATGGGGGGAGAAAAATCAAAATGCTGCTGCAAGAAAACAAGTGGGTCTGAAACGATTGGATTAAAGAATGAAAGAGTGGGAGGACTGAGTCAAAATTTCACAACAGGGCCTGCTCTTGGGGAAAAATTGCGAGTAGGAGTAGGAGTAGGAGTTGAATGCTCAGATGGGAAAGTTGGGGAAAAAATGTTAAAAAAAAACAGTGAAAATAGGGGTGGGAGAAGAAAAAGAAAAGAAGGGAAGGGAGAAAGAAAAAAAAAATCAGTCGCCGGCGGCCGAAGATAGGAAGAAGAAGAAGGAACTTAATGAAGAAGAAGAAGATGAAGAAGAAGGGGAAGAGTAAGAGAGAGAAGGAGAAATAATTAAAAAAGAAAAAAATAATAATATTTTATTATTTTAATATTTTTATTTAAAAATTTTAAAAAATATATTTTTTTATTAAAATAATAGTGGCACGTCAGCAAAATAGACGGCAGGGATCAAAGTGCTCCTTATCTCAAATCTCAGCGTATTGGTGTATTTTTGTTGAGTTTGAAAACTTAGGGACCAAAGTGTAACTTAACCGACGTAAAAACTTTGAAGCTATGTTGTTAAAACTAATTCGGACTCGAGATATCTTGTGATATTTCTAATAGTGAATAATAGTCGAAGCTAAATTTAATCTTTTACCCGTATTCTCAACATAGGAGATCATTCCGGTGACTAGGCCCGATTGCATTCTCAGCGATTTTTCACACCCGTGGACGATGGACACGGCAGAGGGGTTGGGAGTGCCAGGATTGGTGTTATTCGTGTCAAACTTCATGGTGTACGCCGCCAAGCACTCTATTTTGCAACATTCCCCTCACCAGAATGTATCCACTGACATAGAGCCATTCGAAATCCTTGGATTACCCCACAAGATCCAAATGACCAAATTGCAGCAACCGAGTTTCTAGTTCGGCGTGACACCTTCACAAAGATGATCGAGAGCTACAAGAAAGCAGAGAGAAGAAGCTATGGAGCTGTAATGAACACATTTTACGAGCTCGATGGGGTCTATTTAGAGCACTACAAAAAGACAATCGGAATCAAAGCTTGGGGATTAGGCCCAGTTTCGTTGGTAGTGAATAAGGATCTGATCGGAAAATTTGAGAGGGGAAACAAATCGGGAATGGAGAGTGAGGAATTATTGAAATGGTTGAATTCCAAGGACCCGAATTCGGTTCTGTATGTGAGTTTTGGGAGCATGACTAGGTTTCCAGCGGCGCAAATTGCAGAGATAGCACATGGGCTTGAAGATTCTGGGCGGAATTTCATATGGGTAATTCGGAAGAACGATAAAAGCAATGGCAAAGAGATGGTGGAGGGGCTGCCGAAGGGGTTCAAAGAGAGGATTACGAGCAACAAAAGAGGATTGATCATTCGGATTTGGGCGCCGCAGCTTTTGATTTTGGAGCACCCGTCGACGGGGGGTTTTTGACGCATTGTGGGTGGAATTCATCCATTGAAGGGGTTAGTACTGGGCAGCCGATGGTGATGTGGTCGGTGAGTTCCGAGCAGTTTTTTAATGAGAAGTTGTTAACAGAGGTGTTGCAGGTGGGGGTTCCGGTGGGGGTGCGACGGTGGTGGAGTATGAAAGATGAGATGGAGGAGATCGTGGGTAGAGAGAAGGTGGAGAAGGCTGTGGGATTTTTGATGGGGGCAACCGAGGAGGCAACAACGATTAGGAAGCGAGCAAATGAGCTCGGAGCTGCTGCGAAGAGGGCGGTTGAAAGTGGTGGCTCGTCAGAGAATAATATCGTGTAGGTAATGAAAGAGTTGAGATCCGTTATGTTGAAACGAGACGTCGGCGGTATAGGATCACCAACTACCTAAAAGAATATCCATTAAAAATAATAAAATGTCTTACATCGTTTCGAAATCAGACCCTTAGGAATCAAAATCTTGGGGTTTATTTTGGGTTCTCAAGCCTAAATTAGATAACATTGTTTGAGATGCTATGTTCTGAACCCTAGAATCATTAAACTTTGCTTTGAGTGCATGGTTTGAACTCGAGCTTGGACAATTCTTTTTTTTTTTTTTTTTCTTCCCTTTTTTCTTGTGTGGATGTTTTATGAATGGTAAAACCCTCATGTAACCTGAACCAATTTTTAACTGAATTTTTAGTTAAACATTTAATTTATGTTATAGTATGGATCAATTATTAAGTGAATTTTGAATTAAGCATTTAATTTATGGTATATAGTCTAAGAATAAAAAAAAATTATTTCTAACAATCAAAATATTGATTACTATTAACAAAATAAAAAACATAACATGACAATCTTAAGTTTTTTTTATTTTTTCAATAGATCCATATGCAAATTTTAAATTCAAAACATTAGTTCACAATATTGACGTTAATCTTGTTTTTTTATAAGTTAAAGTAGTTATAAAAAAAATGTGATTTATAGAAAAAGGAAAATTTAGAACTTAGAATTACCGAGAAATAATTTAGCATAGCTTTTGTAATTGTAATTTTATTAAATAAAAATAAAATGCATTCTATAGGTTATTTTAAAATGTTTAAATTAAATATAAAATTACGTTTTTTTTTTTAATTATAACATTACGGATTTTTATATTATGTTAATATAAATAAGTTCGAAATGAATATCATAATCAAGAATGTAAAACAGAGAAGAAGTGATCACTAAAAGATAGCTTTCTTGATTAATTGTGATCAAAGGCAGTGGCCATTATATAGGCTCACTGTGAACTGAATAAACAACATATACAACTGAAAATACTAACTTGATAACAAGATTACAGTTGTAGAAAAGAGATAAGATAACAGAAGAAGACTTTAGCTCTAATGAGCTCTCTTAACTCCCCCCCTCAAGCCAGTGTCGGTTGATGAGGAGACATTGAGCTTGTGTCGTAGAGGTAAAAATCTGGCAGCAGACAAGGGCTTTGTGAGGATATTGGCCACTTGGGCAGCAACCGGTAAGTGACAAACTTTCAACTTCTTCTGAAGAACAAGGTCACGAACAAAATATATGTCAATTTCGACGTGCTTCGTCCGGGAATGAAGTACAGGATTAGCACTCAAGTGTACTGCACTGAGGTTATCACACCACAACGTTGGGGGCTGCGAAAACTGAACATTAAGATCATCAAATAAAGATTTCAACCAGATTAGTTCAGACGAAATGTGAGCAAGGCTTCTATACTCTGCCTCGGTGCTAGAACATGAAATAATACTCTGTTTCTTACTAGCCCATTGTATTAGATTTCCCCCAAAGAAAACACAGTAACCTGAAGTGGATTTTCTGTCATCAGGATCACTTGCCCAATCTGCATCTGCAAAGCCTTGTAAAGAAAGCTCTTTGGGAATTCGAAAAGTTAAGCCATAATCCAGGGTACCCCCAAGGTATCTAAGAATTCTTTTCACTGCAAGCCAATGTAGATTTGTAGGAGAATGCATAAACTGGCATACCTTGTTTACGCTGTAGGCAATTTCAGGCCAAGTGATAGTGACATACTGCAGAGCTCCTACAACACTTCGATACAAATGAACATCAGAAAATTTCTTCCCATTGTAGGCAGATATCACATTACCACTCACCATCGGAGTCCCTATACCATTTGCTTGATGCATTTTTGCCTTGTAAAGTAAATCAGATATGTTTTTGGGCTGCGACAGAAATAGACCTCCATTTGGAGGGTATGACACTTCAATGCCTAAAAAGAAACTCAACTGACCCAGATCTTTTAATGCAAATTGATGATGTAATTTGCTAACAAGATGTTCAATGGCAAGATTTGAACTTCTGGTTATGATAATGTCATCTACATAGACAAGAATATAACAATGGTGACCATGCTTATGACAAACGAGCAAGGAAGAATCAGCCTTTGAGTTGACAAAGCCAAGAGTGTGTAAGAAAACACTCAACCTCTCAAACCGGGCTCTCGGTGCTTGTTTTAAACCGTACAGTGCCTTCTTAAGCTTGCAGACCATATGAGAGGAAGTAGTCTTGAACATACCTGGTGGTTGTGCCATATAAACCTCTTCATTCAGCACACCATGTAAGAACGCGTTATTGATGTCAACTTGTCTCAAGGGCCAGCCATAAGCAAGGGCTAATGTGAAGAGTACACGCACCGTAGTCGGTTTAACCATTGGACTAAAGGTTTCGGTATAATCAAAGTCTGCCTCTTGGTGAAAACCTTGTGCCACTAGCCTTGCCTTATACCTTGCAATAGTGCCATCTGAGTTCTTCTTTACCTTGAAGACCCACTTGCAACCAATCACTTTCTTATCTTTAGGTGGGGGAACCAAGGACCAAGTCTCGTTTTGAATGAGAGCATTGTACTATTCATTCATAGCCTTCACCCAGTGTTCATGCTTCATTGCTTCTTTCACATTTGGAGGCTCCTTGTCAATATATTCTGCTAACAGGACTTTTGGTTTATAAACTCCAGCTTTTGCTCTAGTCACCATGGAGTGTTTGTTTTGAACTTTCGGAGCAGCTTATTGTGGTGCAGGTGTGGAGTTCGAAATATTGGTAGAAGATGGAGCTGTTGGTTGAGAGACAGAGGGGGCTGGTATCTCAATAGAAGGCTGAGGTGAAGGTTGGGATAAAGGAGAGGCAGTAGCTGAAGAAGGTAAGGTAGGATCCCTTGAGGGATCAGTAGATGGGGCTGTAGGTGAAAGGTCACTGTCACTAAGGCGTAAAGGTAAGGATGCTGTATCAGAAGGTACATGAGCTGTGGCAACAGTTAGAGGTACAACATTGGATATTGTCTTGTCATAGGTAATAGGTACTGTGGTTGGAACCATTGGATATATGACAGGGTTCTGAGAGTCTAAAAGTTTTGAGGTTGGAAACTTTGACTCATCAAAGAGTACATTGAGTGAGATATACACTTTACCCGAAGGAGCTAGACACTTATACCCTTTATGTAAGCTGCTGTAACCAAGAAAGAGACAAGGGATGGATCGAGGTTCGATTTTATGTTGGTTATAAGGTCCAAGGTATGGGTAACAGAGACAACCAAAGGTCTTTAGTAGTTTGTAATCCGGTTTGAATCCAAGTAACTTTTCCAAGGGTGATAGTTGATGAACTATTGTTGGTAGCCTGTTAATGAGAAAGACAGAGGTGGAAAAGGCATCATCCCAAAAATCTAAGGACAAGGAGGAGTGGGATAAGAGAGTCAGTCCCATTTCAACTATTTGGCGATTTTTTCGTTCCACAATTCCATTTTGTTTGGAAGTGTAGGGACAAGTCAAGCGATGTTCAATACCATGGGATTTAAGAAAGGGTGTGAATGGACGAAATTCACTACCGTTATCAGTTTGTAAACGAAGGATGGACCGACCAAGGAGTTTTTCAACCTATGTTTTAAAAAGCTGAAAAGTTTGGAAAGCCTCAGTTTTGGAAGTGAGGAAATATATCCATGTAAACCTAGAGTAAACATCCACAAAGCTCAAATAGTATTTAAAACCATTTCTAGACGTTTTATAGGAAGGACCCCAAAGGTCAGCTACAACAAGTTCAAGAGGTGAATGATACACAGTAGTGGAGTCATTAAAAGGGAGACTATGAGACTTTCCAATCATACACGCATGACAAAGAGAGTGATTTTTATTCAAAGAGTAAGAAATATTACATGAATTGAGAATTGAGCTAACAGTCTTAATAGCCGGATGACCCAACCTATTGTGCCACAAATCAAAGACAGTAGAACAAGACAATTTGGATGGTTAAGCCGTAGTAGAGAGCACCTGAGAAGTAAGTTTAGCAGATGAAGATTGGGAAGCCTTAGTAGAGTTGGGATGAGCCTTTTCCAAAGAGAATTGATAGAGACCATCAACTAGTTTCCCTTGGAGAAGAACTTGTCCACTGGTTTGATCCTTCACATAGCAGACAGAAGAGTGAAACTCAAGAAATACATGGTTATCACGGGCAAATTGGCTTACACTTATGAGGTTTTTGGTTATGTTAGGTACATGGAGAAGATTGTTTAGCTGGAAAATTTGGTTAGCAGTAGAAGATTTAGATTGAAGAAAAGAAGTACCAATATTTAAAACATCCAGACTTGCACCATTTCCAACGTGTACCCGATTTTCACCTTAGTATTCAGCTCCGATGGACAGATTGGCAAGATCATTGGTGACGTGATTCGATGCTCCTAAATCTGGATACCAGTGATTGTCTTTGTTGAGATCATTTTGCACTACAAACGCATTCATGGCTGCTTGTTGGTTATTTGAACCAGAGGATTGCTGTCCAGGGCCAGGTGATACTTGTTGGTTGTTTGAATTACCATTTGGTCCTTGAAACCAACGTTCGAATCGATAATAACACCTTTGAACCGTGTGTCCAAATCGTCTACACAACTGACACTGTGGCTTATTGTTGTTGTTCCAAGATCGACGATTGTTGTTGCCCTTTCCATTTGAGTTCCTGCGATTATTGGAGTCAGATGAAACATTCTGTTGTTGTTTCGGTCCAACTTGAGTTGTAAGATTAATGGAAGGAGTTGAACCATCAGGATTAATGGAGAGATTTCTAGCTATTCTGTTTTCTTGGGTAAACAGCAGCGAATACACCTTTTGTAACGGGTGAGTCTCGTCTTTTTCTGTAATTACGTTCACCGTGGAGTCATATTCCGTTCCTAGTCCCGCAAGAATGTGTAAGACATGATCTTCATGTGAAATTTTCCTTCCAGCAGCATTCAACGAATCAACAAGATTTCTAACTCTGAGAAAGTAATCTTCAAGTTTGAGATTACCTTTCTTTAGGGATTCTAATTTCGACTTGAGGTCCATAATTCGAGCAACATTCAGTGAGGAAAACCGAGTTTGCAGAACTTTCCACACTTCTCGAGCCGTTTCACAATCCAGAATTTCTGAAAGAAGAGAGTTGGACATTGAGCCTAACAACCAGTCGATAATGAGGCTGTCCTGTCGAACCCAATGATCATACGCCGGATTAGGGATTTTTGAAGAATCTCCACTTGTGAGATACTTCGAGGGAACTTCTGCATCTTCATCGAGATGGTGTTTCAACCCATGTCCTCGCAAAGTGGTGAGGATTTGCAATTTCCACAAAAGGAAATTGTCTTCGTCAAGCTTCATCGTAGTGATCTTGTTGCCTGGATTTATTATTTTTAGACTCTGAGATGAGATTTCGATCTCAGAATTGCTCTTCTCTGTTGAAGGAGACTCCATTGTGCTGGAAAAAAAAATTGAGTGTCGTTAGACTTTGCACTCTGATACCAAATCAAGAATGTAAAACAGAGAAGAAGTGATCACTAAAAGATAACTTTCTTGATTAATTGTGATCAAAGGCAGTGGCCATTATATAGGCTCACTGTGAACTGAATAAACAACATATACAACTGAAAATACTAACTTGATAACAAGATTACAGTTGTAGAAAAGAGATAAAATAACAGAAGAAGACTTTAGCTCTAATGAGCTCTCTTAACTATCATATGACAAAATATGTTGAGCTTGACAGTAATTGTTTTGTATTATTTATTTTTGTTTTTATCAATATTATCAATTTGAAAATAAATATATATTTTAATTTTAATACGTTTGAAAATAAATATATTTTTTAATTTTAATACGTTAAATTAAAATTAAATCTCATTTTAAAAATATTTATATGAGTAAGAGTCATCTAAAATATACTTTTTTATCTTAAAATTATTAAAAAGAATTATATATATGGAACTATTGTTAATTAAATATAGAGAAATGAAAAGAATTAAGAGGAAAATGGAGGGAGAAATGGGGACCCACCAAAATTATGATATATATAATCTATATCTTTGGTCAAAAAAAAAAAAAAAAAAATCTATATCTATACTATATATAAAATACTATATATAAAAGGGGGTAAGAGAGGAGAATCTTTACTTTCCTCTTTTACCCTTATAATTTTAATAAATTCCTATTTTGCCCTTCACTCTTGATTGATGGGGTGTAACTCTTCGGGTCAAGGTGTCTGTTGGGAGAAATTTGTATAATGAACGTAGTCTTTCAAACGTGGCTATTCGGGTTATTGCATACATGAAAAGTGAATTTTTAAGTAACATTATATCATTAGATCGAATAGTTGCAATTTATAAGTTGACGAGATGTAATTATTCGGGTGGAGGTGGTTACACGTTGTATCAGTTTATCCATTTGTGTATAAGTGCATCCATTTAATGATTTAAATTAAAATGTATTTTTAAAAAACTGATTACTAGTCATGTCTTTCCAAAAAACATCAATTGTATATATATAAAATAAAGAGAAATTTGTATGGATGACAAATTTTGAGGGTCGGTTTTGAAATATGTCCAAAATTATAAAATCACTGAAAAATGACAACACGTGAGATGTGCATGCCACAACATTTTACTAAATACCAACCTTGCCCCTCTAGAATTCAGACCAAATCATAGATTCTGTTAAATCTTTTTGTATTGATTTCAAATTTAAATTTGGATATAAAAGTTTGTTATACTATTTAATTTTAAAACTATTTTATATGAAAATTAATAATATTTATTAACCTCTGTTTCCCCAACCACAGGCCTTGCACATCGCTACACAGAAATTTGAAATTCATAAGCTAATCATCCCAATCGTTGCGACAATCATCATTCTTTTATGCGTACTCACTGGAATTTACATAAGGAAGAGAAAAAGGATTAAAAAATCAAAGGCATGGAAACTCACGACGTTACAATGCCTAAATTTCAAAGCGGAGGACGTCCTGGAGTGTTTGAAGGAAGAAAATATCATCAGCAAAGGCGGCGCCGACGTCGTCTACCGTGGATCTATGTCGGACGACTCCATCGTGGCGATCAAACTGGTGCTAGGAAGTGGCCGAAACGACCATGGTTTCTTAGCCAAAATTCAGACTCTTGGGCGAATCAAGCATTGCAACATCATCAGGCTCTTGGGGTATACGTGTTGGACAAAGACACGAATCTGCTACTGTATGAGTATATGCCCAATGGGAGCCTGTACCAGAGGCTGCATGGAGTGAAGGACGGGCATCTGTATTAGGACTTGCGGTACAAGATTCCAATGGAAGCCGCCAAGGGACTCTGTTACTTGCACCATGATTGTACGCGGCTGATCATTCACAGAGATGTGAAAGTCCAATAATATACTGCAATAAGTTTTTTGAGGCGCATGTCTCTAACTTTGGGCTAGCCAAGTTTCTATATTCTATACACATACAATGTTTCTTCAATGATGCATAAATTGAAATTCATCATCGGTTTTTTTATGGAGGCTGATCATATACACAACATAAATCGAGGTGAACTCAAACACACTTATTCTCCTAAACACTGTATTTCCTACATTCCATTGTATTTTTTTCCCTATATTCCATACACGTATTTCCTACGTTCCATTGTATTTTTTTCCTATATTTCATACACATATATTGTATTTTCTATACGTTGTACACATATATTAACATGTTAATTCTTTTGTAGGCACATACTTGTTAAACAATTGTCGGGTCAAATCATGGGAGATTTCCAGAGGTGATTTTTGAATTTACACTGTATTTATTCTTTTGTACTTTTTTTTCCTTTCTTTTTTTGGTTGTTGAAGAATAATTTTGGTTTGTACTGATTTTTGCTTGGAAAATTTATGTTTTTGCTTACGACTATAAATCTCAAGTATTTTTAGTTAAATTTAAAATATGTTTAGATTTTTTTTTAATCTAACATTTAGATGGTTTTGATTTTAAAGATACACATATCTTTCTACTTAAAATTAGGAACATATTGGTTTTTCCATTCAAGGGCATTTTGGTCCGTTTATAGTAATTAGTAAATTTCCTATTATATCCTTTTGTCATTTTCACAAGAAAAAAGACTTTTGGCCTTTTTTCAAAACCACCTTTTTATTTTAGCTATTCTTGCTGTTATCCCTAAAATAAATATATGTTAGTGTAAAATAGTTAGAAACTTTATTACTCTTTACTTAGTGTTGAGATGGAAGAGAAGAGAAAGCAATGAAATTGTGAAAGAAAATCTTTTTAAACTTTTGAATTAGTTGATAAAAGATAAAGAAATCAAAAAATAGATGGGAGAAATGTTCAAAAAGATATATAAATAATAAAGCATATTTTAAAAATATAAATATTTTACATAATTTGAAAAGAAATCTAAAAAATAATTGTATAGAGAAACCTTATTTAAATTCTACTACATTTAATAAATATTTCGTAGATATCCAAAGTTCATTTGTTTCTTTTGTCAAACATGATCGACATGATATATGATTGTCATATTTCAAAAATTTTCTTAAAATATGTCTAATGGATATTACTTATTTTTTTCCAATATATATTAGATTGGAAATTTTATATTGTGTACCTATGCTTTCTTTTCCAAACAAAATAACTAAATTAAATTAAAATTTATATAGTTAAAACAAAATCAATCGTTAATTAAAAAAGAAAAAAGATACATAGTTTTGGCTTTTGAAAAAAAAAAATTACTTAGTTTTAACTTTCATATTCATTATAAATTAACCTAAAACAAGAATGAAATTTCACGTGCATTGCAAGGATCTTTTAACTAGTATATATAAATTGGACTAAGAGGGGAGAATCTTTTGTTTCCTCTTTTGTCCTTACTTTTTAAATAAATTCCTATTTTACCCTTTGCTGATGGGACACGACCCTTCGAGTGTAAGTGTCCATTGAGTCCAATAGGTGCAATTGATGTCTACGGGATGTGACTATTCATGTAAAAGATGGTTACACATTGAATTAGTGCATTCGTTCGTGTATAGGTGTGACCCATGTATAAAAAGACAATATATAATTGTATAAATGTCAAGTATAAATGTCAAACTGTAATGCCCTGCATATCGAAATCAAACCATTATGGGATTTGTTAAACGTTCTTATTCTAATTTGAAAATTAGAATCTAAGCTTAGCCGTGGGTCGTTAAATTAAATTTCTATAATTTAGGGAAAAGAGATTTTAATTAAATCTTTAACTTCCTAAAGTTTGGAGGTTTAATATTCGATATTTATTTTGAATATCAAAAGACCCAAATTCCTCTTAATCAGTTTTAATCCCAAATTCTTTAGGAGTTAAGATTGGGTTTAAAATCCAGACTGGGGATTTAAAATTATATAATTCCTATATTAATTAGGTTTCATTCTTAATGTGTATTTAAAAAAAAGAAAAGAAAACCTAACATAAATCTCTTTCTCTCCCTTTCCTTCTCGCGTGGCCTGGTGCGTCGTCAGCTGAATGGATGGAATGTGAGATAAGATGAATAATAATAATAAAGAATAATTCAGCTAACACTTAGTGCAAGTATACACTCTCGCACGTAGTAATAAAAAACCTTAGAAGTACTCCAAGGGTATCGATCCCACGAGGACTAAACTGGAAATTCAGATTTGATGAAGAAACTGCTCAAATGATTGCTTTTGAAAAGGTAACCGAAGAAAATAAGTTGATTGATTGGGTTTTTGAAAAGATAAATAAACAAGCAAGAAAATGATAAAGAATAACAATAATAAACAACGAGGTATTCAACATGGATTCATCCCTAAGGCAATAACCATAATCATGCAATATCTAACTTAAGTGTATTCAATGCATTGGGTCAGATTTAACTTCTATTTGGCCCTTGCTCCCAAGAACCGTTAGAAGGCTAAGCGAGTAACGTTATGCACATTTCTGTGACTCGACTTCGACATAGATAATTCACGAATGCAACCTATAACCCTATAGTCTATATAGGGTGCCTTAGGCAGCTTGCCCTATACCGTCGAACAATCTCTTTCAAGCTTTTTCTCCTATATCACCTTTATGAGAACTGATATTGTTTGTCCCTTTCGAGATCAAACTCACATAGCATGCAAAGTCTAAGTGATCAAATTAAACTCAGCAAGATCAGAGTGATAATCAATAAAGAATGACATGCATTGAACACAACTTAAGTAAGTAAAACACTTTCAAGCCATTAAACCCTAAGGAAATTCACCACGTTGAACCCCTCAACGGGATTTAGCTACTCATGATGGGATAAAAAGAAAATGAACACATTTTCATTGAAATAAGAATGTAAATAATATAGAATAATGAAAAGATTCAAGAGCTGGGAATAAAGGAGATAGCTAAATATTATGGGTTTTTCTATTTACTCAATCCTTCTAGAGTTCGCTAAGACACTCCACTCTCTCGCTTTTACAAGTGGGAATGGGTGAAACTCTCTACAAACCACAAGGTTTGATGTCTAACTCAGGTTAGAATTTGGTCATCTAAGAAGGACCTCGGGCATCCCTACTCATTGGCGTCGAGCCAGGGTTCTGTCACCACCTTTTCTTCCAAGTGAGTTCTGCTTGAATTTGACTTCGAATCTTGAGCTTATATAGTGTAGAAAATGGTTGAGGAGCTGCGAAATAGGTGCTGGAAGGTTGCCCAGTCGGTTTCGGGGTCAAAACAACCAGTTAGGTGCGAAGAAGACTCGTCAACAACGATCCGCGAACGACTCGGAACGACCTCTGTTTTTCCAGAAATGCGGTCACATTTCAATTTTGCCTTCCCAGAAATGCGGTCGCATTTCTGGGAAATTCCAGCTTTTCCTCTGTTTTTCTGCACAGCAACAAACTAAGTCAAATTCTCTTAAAATCAAGTCTTTTTAAGCACAAATGAGTATAATTTGACAAAAGTGAATCTCAACACCTTAACTTATCAACTTAAGCATATTTTGAGCTCGGGAACAGTAAATTGATCAAAACATACAACATTTGGCCAAGAAATGAGCTAAATATAAAGGCAAAATAGGTATATTTTTTACCCTTATCATGGCCCTCCCTTACGTTTTGCATGTGCAACACCGTCAGCCTCCCTCCCTCCCACGGTTTCCTCTTCCCTCGCATCGCCTGCCAGCTTCCATCTCCGTTTTCTCTTCGTCGTCGCCTCCTATTAGCCTCACGCCATCGTCTCTGTCCCTCTCGCGTGGTTGATCTGTTCGTTGTTACGCAGTTTTCTAACCGCAAGTGTACGGGCCCAAGTTATAATATAGTGATTAAAAATTGAATGTCGTCTTCTGGATTGGTTTTTAAGTTCACCTAATTACTAAAGGTATATTTGCCCAATTTTATTTAGAGAAAAGATTCGAGTATGATGCAAATTAATTCAAAATTACTCAAAGCAATTAAAAGTGTGAAAACTCAATGGAGAAAAGCCTTAGGGAATTGATTTCACCTATTAGATGCATGAATTAATTTAGTGATTAAATGTGATTGAACATGTAACAATTTCATAAACCAAGGATTATTAATTATTAAATGTCTCTCCCAAGCACAATTAATTCTTCATGAAAATTAAGAAATTGATATCCCTATCTAATTTCTACAACTAGCATAAGCATTAGAGTTCAATCCTTATAACGGTTTCTCAAGCAATCCTAAATCTCCCGATTATAGAACCACTTAAGACATGTAATTGATAATCTACTGTAAACTACCCTCTCCCGAGCAATTAGTTTAGATAAAACAACAAATAATCCGTGATCAAGAGATTATAAGCATTAAGTATTCAATTGCATAAATAAAAGGCGTTACGAACAGTCACAAAAATCCCAAAATCAATCCATACAATCTAATGGCTACATCAAGTCCCTAGGATATGAGAATTAGCTACTCATGGTCTCGATAACACAAGCAAAATATGCCATAAATCTCATAATAACAGTACAAGAAACAAAGGGAGGAAGAATAAACTCGCTAGCCGTGATAACCGCATGTTCCCGTCACGATCTCCATGATCTAAGCTCCAAAAATCAGCTCTCCTCAGTCTCCTTAGTGTTCTGGTCGAGTTTCCCTCTCTTTAGTCGTATTTTTCTCTCCAAAAGGCTTCCCCTCGTTCAGCTGCGTCATATTCTATTTATAAGACAGATTTTGCAGCGATGCTAAGGACAGCGTCTCGACGCTGTCGCATTGTACGTCCTAGTAAATCAGGAAAGTGTCGCAGGGTCGAGACGCTGTGGAGGTAGCGTCTCGATGCTGCCTCCATTGCGTGCCTACTGCCTTATGCGGCAGCGTTGAGACGCCCAAGGATAGCGTCTCAACGCTACTCTCTCGAATTGGGGCCTTGAACCTTGCTTTCTTTTATCTCATTTTTCACTTGATTTTATTCTTTTTGCATCCAAATCACCGGTATTCATCGAAACTTCAATTTCCGTCAAAATGTTTGATTCCTACAAAATGAAACCAAATGTACATAAAATTGGCCAAATAATCCTCAAGACTAACACTAAGAATACTATAAAATATAGCTCATAAATTGAGCTATCAAATTCCCCCAAACTTAAGCATTTGCCAGTCCCGAGGAAATTAAGAATCAAAATAATCTGTCAATCATAAAAAATCAAGGGAAATGCTGCTAATGACTCTTGCCTCAGGAATTTCAAATCACAGATAATTCACACTGGAACAATAATGATCAAACACATTCATCAAGATACAACTCATTTATTTCTTTCCTCTCTTACATGTGTGTGTGACTAGTCCTCCCTATCTCAATATTTTAAGCCTGGAACAGTTTTATGCAACCCTTTGCTCGTTTTCCCCCTACTCTGCTCCTAAGTTCCAATCATCAGCCTCTCCACACTCAAGATGGTAATATGCCACTAGGGTGCCTAAATGGGGTATACAACCCCCAAACTTTGAGCTTTTTCAAATTAAACAATCGTCTTTAATGGTGGCCACTAGCTTTCACACACCTATTGTAGGGACACATAACCTGAGTTTAACCCTTGGTTGGCCTAACTGATCACAACAGGGGTAGCTCTTTTTGACCTTAATTAAATTTCAATTTTTTTTCTCTTTTTTTTCATTCATTTTTTTTTCCTTTTTCATTACATTCTTTTCTTTAATAACATGCAAATTAAGTAATAAAAGGCATAATTTTCTCCTAAGTGTAACATTACTAACTATCATGCAAATTAAACATCAAACTAGTGCCTAAAACCTTTCGAGGTGACAACAAGACCTAGATTACATAACCCTATTCTAAGCTCGCAAAACTAAAGACAGGAGACTACGTGCTCAAGGGGTGCAAGAGATTCACAAAATAAATTCAAAATATCTTGAATCCTATTTTTGATTATTATTGAACAGAAGTAACTTACCTGCTTTATGAAATTAAGTATCCTCATAGGTTGTCATAATCATAGCAACAACCCTCAAAAAGAAAAACAACTCACAGACAGAAATTCAATCCCAAATCTCAATGAAACTAAAGACAATCCATAATGATATAACAAGATAATCCAGAACGATAAAATAGATACAACTCAAATATGGTCAAAAAGTAAAATAAAAGATTAATTACAGACCAAAATGAATAATCCACCCCCAAACTTAAAAATTACATTGTCCTCAATGGAAAATATATCAGAAATAAATACAAGTAAGAGAACAAATACAAAGAAAAGAAGAATGAGGGGGAAAGAAACAACCGTGCAAAGAAGGTTCAAGATGGCAGGGCATCACTCGTCCTCATCCTCAGGCGACTCGTATGGCGACGGAGGGGGCGGGTCCGGCTGTCCAGTGCGGGCTGCGATCTGACATTGAACAGAATAAGCCTGCAACCGCGTACTATACAGAAAGTGGTGTCGCTCCCAACGCTGCTGGCGCTGGAATTCCAAGAAAAGACGCTGTTGATCCTCCGCAAGATGCTGCATGGTGAGTCGCATTTGCTGCATCTGCTCCTCAATATATGGATGAGGGACCTCCTGCTCATGATGCTCGTGCTGCTCAGGCTGCTCTGGATGCTCAGGTACGGATAGAGCTGGCTGTGCACCCCGCGGTCCAGGCACTCGATATCTCGTGATGAAATTTTTGTTTATAATCGCCCCAGGGTGGACCAACTTCTCCTAGGAGTCCCACACGACATAGGACGGTGATCAATGAAGGGTGCCCAAGCCCCACTGTTGTGCTACGCCAGCGAATATGGCCAAGGACTGAACGATCACCTTGCCAACGTCAATAGAACGACTAGTAGCGATATCATAGAGAAGGATGGCTCGTGTCTTTGTGACGTCACTTAGGTGCGCCACTGGCATCAACTTGGCACAAAGGAAACTGTGTCAGGCTCGATGATCAACATGGAGATTTGTAGTCCTAAAACGCACCACCTCATTACCGTTGATAACCCACTCTACACCTGGCTGACATAACACCTGAATGACCTCATTAACATCTAAGTGGTCACTAACATAAGTGTTATAACCATGCCTATCAAAGTTGGGTAAGTTATAAAAACTGTTTATGGTCTCTGAGTTAAAAGGAACAGAGTGCCCCCGAACAAAAGAAGAAGAAGAGCCCTCGACCATATTCGCATAAAACTCACGAACCACTGAAACTACCCCGACCTCAGGATGGCGAACGAAACGCTCCCACCCTGCTCGGCAATACCATGAACTATATTAGGTTGTACTTCAGGGTCAGGTCTCAAGCCTTTCTCAGGGATAAGGTTTCTATGAACTACAAAGGCTTCAAAAAGCTGCTCAGCGTCTCTACTAATAAAACGATGGTGATCAAAAGGGACGAAGGAAAAGGATGAAGCGACACTTCTCCTAGATCGTTTGCTCATGATTTCTAAAGGGAAGAAAATAAAATCTAGGTATAGAGTACAACGTAAATCAGCCTCCAACAACAAAAATAGCCACCAAACTCCAAATCAAGCCCGTCCGCCTCAATTTAAAGCCAAAAACCAGCACCCAAGATTATGCAACAACAGCCCAATAAACTCCAAACAATGACTAGAAGCTGAAAATTTAGTTGCTAGAAGCCAACACAACAAAGCAGAACTAAATCCCAACACACTCCAAGCACCACAAAACCAATAATTCTTAGAAAATGCAGCCAACTCAACCTAGAGGGATCTAAAATCAGTCCAAACACACCTCGAATACAGATGCAGAATGAGAAGACAGATGAAATAACTTCAAAAGGGCGGAAAAAATACTGCTAAACCACGCTAAACATCAAGCCAAAAACAGATGAATGTTGAAAGTAAGGAGGGGATACCAACGCTAACAACCCACGGCAAACAAACAGCAAAAATCACCCAAAAGTGGAGATTATACCGAGACTGTTATACCCACGACGAAAGAGGTTGAAATCGCAGGAAAAATCCACCAAAAACACAAAACCCACGGCGAAATCAGTGCTAATCTACAAAATCGGAAGAGGAGAGGTCGAAATCTGAGAAGAAATGCAAGAAATCGAAAGAAAAACACTTGAGATTAAGGTAAAAATGTAGGGAGACGAGAGGAAAAGACGACAAAAAGCTAGGGTTTGAAAAAATTAAAAAACCACTGTTGCGATTCTAGAATTTTTAGTTCCAGAATCGCGACAGCGTCGCGATGCTGTTTCTTGGCTGGCCCAAAACGCACGAGTTTTCCCTTTTTTTTCTTTTCTTTTCTTTCTTTCTTTTCTTTTTCTTTTCTTTTGTTTCTTTCTTTCTTTTCGTTTTCTTTTATTTTCTTCAATTAAATCTTACCTACAACATAAAAAAAAAAAAGAGTGAGAAAAGAAATTAAATCAACTAAGGAAAGAAAGAAAAAAAATTAAAAACAATTGGGTTACTTCCCAAAAGCGCTTGTTTAACGTCGTTAGCTCGATGGGCTAATGTGTGGTTACTTTGGCTCGTTGAGCTCGATATTATCAATGTGTCGCTCCTCTGAACCAAAATAGTGTTTTACTCGTTGCCCATTCACTTTAAAGGATCTCCCATCCGTGGCCTGCAACTCAACTGCTCCATGTGGAAACACCTCTTTGATGGTAAAAGGACCTGACCAACGAAATTTTAATTTACTTGGAAACAAACGCAAACGAGAAATAAATAAAAGAACTTGTTGTCCAGGTTTAAATGATCTGTTCTGAATTCGTTGATCGTGTCATCGAGTAGTTCGCTCCTTGTAGAATCTGAGTTCAACCTGTCTACCTCTGGTTTTTGTTTCGGTTTGAGCTACACAGAAAGAACTAAGAGGTGAGGTTTGGTTTTCTTTAAATTTAATCCATTTTCTAACAAATTTAATGAAGGAAGCTTGAGCTAAATCTGATGGGAAGTTAATGGTTTTTGAAATGGAAAACAGAGCACAAGATTTTCGTGCAAACCAGGAGGATCTCTTGTTTTCTCTGGTTTTTCGAGAATTCTAGGGTGTACAAGTTGAATCAGAAGCTCTATTTGGTATGGTTGGAAAGCTGCTTCAATTTCCTACAACTTTCATGAAGAATTCGTGAGCCAAAAATGACTTGATGTAGGTTTAATTTCAGGAGAAAGATAGAAGGTAACAGAGAAGCTCGAATCTGTGTACTCTGTGTTCGGGGCGTTTCTGGACAAATCGGTTGGGAATCAAGTTTTCATTTCTTCAGGCACGTTGTAGAGTGTTCGGAAATGAAGAGTTTGGTGTATAGTACATTAATTTTGGTTAAGTATTGAGGAAGTTATGGGTGTTGGAAGTTAGGGTATAGAATCTGGAAAATCTGAAAAAGTAGAATGTGAAGTGTGATTTTTGATTCAAGTGTTTAGAATTCATGAGCATGGAAAGACAAAACTACTTATGGTTCTAATGCTCGGTTTTGTTTGTTTGACAGGCCAAGAGGAAATAGGTCGAGTCTATAGACCAGGAAACTGATAGCGAGCATAGCTAGCTATTTTTCCCTAAATAATTAAGCTAGTCTTTTATATTTAATTGGCAAAAATTATGCATTTTTGTGTTCTATTTGTAGGAATCATGTTTCGGAGTTAAATCGGGAAATTGGAGCTAAATATGTGTTCGGGACATGAAAATTGGCTAAAGAACGAAAAAGATTCAAGTTAGAAGAAGCCAAAAGAGAGCCATCTGCAGACCAGCGTCGGGACGCTGCTCTTGGAGCGAGGAGCGTCCCGACGCTGCCTTTCCTTTTCTGATTCAGGCGGCAAAAGGTCATAGCGTCGCGACGCTGTGACCATAGCGTCGCGACGCTATGACACTAGCGTCTCGACGCTATCGATAGATTTCCTATTTAATCTTCTTTTCATGCTACGGCCAAGGGGAGTCCAATTGGTGAGATTTTAGCCCTAAATTCGACTAGAGACCTTTTGTGGGAGCTAAAGGCAAGGCCAAGGAGCGGGAATCAAGCGAGAAGACGTGGAGATCGTGACGGGGACGTGCGGTGTCGGCGGATTCGAGTTTTCCTTTCTCTTTCCCTTAATTCTTGTAGTTTTTATGGCTTTTCTTGCAATTAGTGTTTGTGGTTTAAAGACTATGAATTGCTAGTTGTTTGTCTTAGGGATTGATGTAGTTGTTTTAGGTTGTTGGATTGATTTGTGGTATGAATATGCATTTATTTTACCTATGCAATTATGGTTAAATGCTTTCAATTACTTGATCACTAGTTGAATGATTTGAGTGTTGAATCTTGCTCGGGAGAGGGGATTTGGCCTAAGACTTACTTTATTTAATTGCATGACTAAAGTAGAAATTCTAAGTTTGTGACGGGATTTGGAATAACTTTAGAAGTTGCTTGAAGAACTAAACTCAAAGCCTTGCATGTTAATGAACTTAGATAGGGATATCAAGTTGGTTGCATGCATGAGAATCAATTATGCTCGGGAGAGATAGTTGTGATAAAAGGTTCCTACACTTGGTTGAATAATTGCATGCTAAATTCATCCCATTAATTTATCCTCAATCTCAACAATGAAATCAATTCTCTAAGAGTCTTTCCATTTGAGTCTCCACCTTTATTTTATGCTTTTTGTCTTTAGATTTATCTTTTATCATTGAGTTTTGCTCCCTAAATAAAATTGGACAAGATTATTCACTGTACTTAATTTGCTAGAAAACCAATCCAGAGGACGACACTCGTTTTACACGAAAACACTATATTATTACTTGACCCGTACACTTGCGGTAAGCAAATTGCGCATCAGAAACTAACTAAGACAGTGAGTGACAAAACGAATTTCGAAAATTGTTTCCAAACGGTTGTTTCATGATTAGATGTTTTACATGCTTTTCTATGAATGATACATGATTTCTATGAATGGTTTCAAGCATGGGTTTGAGCTTAGATTTTCTAATGAGGTTTATATACAAGCATGTGGTTAATGACTTTATGAAAAGTAGTTGAAACGATATCTTTTAAAGTAAAGTATGTATTAGCAAGTACTATTTAAAGATTTTCAGTTTTTCACGAGCAAGCGGAGTAAGCTTAAGTTTTACGAAAGATAACGATAAGCAGGCATGTTTTAATGTTCTTATGTGATTTTCTGAGGTTTCCATTGACTACATGACTGAGATATTGAGCCCGAGGCTATATGGTACCGTGTGCACACAGGTTATATTCCGTTGTTGACGTTGAGTGTACTCCGTGACAACGATGCTGTTGTGAGTGCTGGGCGGGCCCCACTACGACAAAGACGATGGGAGTGTTGGGCGGGCCCCACTACATCGTAGAGCTAGTAAACGTTGGTTGTACTGGGCGGGCCCTACACAACGTTGATTTGTCATGTTAGTTAAGATGTTTATATAATTGATATGCCTTGCTAGACTTTAATAACGTACTAGCGAGTTATTTGAGAAAGCTTCGATCGTCACACGTTTATGTTAAACGCTTGATTGAACAGATTTATACGTTCAAAGGTTTATCACGTGTTCTGATTTGCGGAGTTACAGTTTTTAAATTTAGTCACTCACTGGGCTTCGTAGCTCACTCTTCCAAAATGTTTTCCCACTTTTCAGGTAGAGATTGAGCTCCCGGTGCCTGATACACTGCCAACGTCTGCTGAAAGTTCTAGATCAAGCTCCAGTATGTGGGTGGAGTTGTATATTGAGTCTGTCTATATTGTAAATGTTTTGTAAGGATTGGATAATTTACGGTTTGTGTAGGTTCTAGTGGTCGGTGTTGTATAAACCCCAGTTGAATATGTTTTTGGTTGTGATATCTATATCAGGTTATTTTCCAAACCGAGTTATGTCAGGGCTGTACCTCGTGTATGTTAAAAGGTTTTCAGGGATTCCGCTGTGTTGTGTTTCATGTAGAATATTTTATATCTAAGATTAGTATGTTTATCAGGTTCAACGTTTCAAGAGGGTCAACGGGTATCGTTAGAGGAGGACGATGTCCGTTGGCTTCATGCCATCTTTCGGACTAAGCTAGCAGGTGGTCCGGGAGGGGGTGTGACAAAAATAGCGACATTTTTGCCCGCTATCACACCCCCAAACTTAAGCTTTTGCTAGTCCCGAGCAAAATAAATTCGAAAGATACATGAAATAGAATCACTCAAGCCTCAATGATTTAGGAACTTTTAAGCTAAAATGGAAAACATGCAAGTGGAATAAGCAAGCACCGCATACCCTTGAAGAAATCTTAAAATAGATTGAACTTAAGATTAATGAATAGCATGCTCAAGACTTATCTACTGATTCTTTTACTAACCTAGATTAGTCTTATGGCTTTCTCCATTTGTTTTCCCCCTACACTGGCTAAGAGCCCCTAATAGGTCGGAGTTCTACTATCATGCAAAAAAAAAAGAAACTAGGGCGCCTGATATTTTTTCTTTTTCATGGGGGAGCAAAACTCACAAATATTTTTCACTTTCTTTTTCTTTTTCTTTTGCTACTCCCCCAAACTTTCATTTTGGTATCTAATGGTACTAGCTTTCACACTACGGTGCAGGGACCCTTAACCTGAATTTTATTCTCTGGTTGGCCTAAATGATCACACCGCAGGTAGCTCTTTTTACCCCTAGGCTTTTCTTTTGTGCAAGCAAATTTTTTTGTTTCCAGATTTTCTTTTTCTCTCTTTTCTTTTGTTGCTTTTCTTTTCTCTCAATAGGCATAGCATTTTTTTCCTACCTAGTTCTTTAAAACAGTCAAACATGAACTCCTAGTGTTAGAAACTAAGCCTATCGGGGTGACAACAAACTTTAAAAATCATAATAAGAATCTAGATTTTCAAAGACGTCATTAGATAAGTCTATCGCATGCTTTAGACATCAAAACTAAGTATCAAAAAAATTTAAAATTTCTCAATTTCTGCTATGCTCCCATATTCCACAACATATAAACCATTTTCTCCCAAAACTTCTAAAATCACATCCTCGACTATCATGGCTATCTATTCATGCATCCAATAGAATTTAAATATGCTCAACACAGCGAAAGCCTCCCCCCAAACTTAAATTAAACATTGTCCCTAATGTTTATAAACAATAAAGCAAATAAAGGGATACTGAGACTTCCCTGAGCTAGGAGCGATGCATCCTCTTCCTTTGGCTCCAGAAAAATGGGATTCTTGGAGCTTTGGGATTTGCTAAGGTGATCCTGCAAAACAAACTTGGATCACGAAGCAAAGAAAATTATTTACCGCAAAAATAACCTAAACTTTTAATCCTTGGGTTGGCTCCCAAACAACGCTTTCTTTAACGTCTTTAGCTAGACGAGACTCGGCACGCTCACGGAGGCTCGAAATAAAAATTTTCATCGTCCTCCGGGCCCTACAGAAAATCACGCACCGAATTGCACATTGCAAACATGGGAGAAAAAAAACTTTCCCCTGGCCCATCATCACTAAAGAGATTGTTATAATAACATTTCAGAAAATATGTAGCAGCATCAAATCTCTTTTCTAAATCTCTATTCTCAAAACAGTTATTCACAGAGTCATTCAGCGTTATGATGTCTACTGGTCTAGGATCTAAGGTTGGCCTATCAATTATGCCTATCAACTCATCAGATATAATATCTACATGCTCAGAAGATTCCTCAGACTCATAATTAAAAAATGACTCAACCAAGCTGTCATATGACTCACTATCAGAAGAATTAAAGAATTCAAGCTCCTCTGGGTCAGATTCTATACTATCTACATCATCAGGACCCGAATCAAAATTATTCACACTTTCAGGGTCAGACTCTATATACTCAACAATGTCAGGATCAGACTCAATAGATTCAACATTATCATGATCAGACTCAAAATTATCATCTATCAAGTAATCATCTCCATTCAAATTTTGCACATTATCAGGCAAATCATGCTCATTCTCAAAATCATCAATTTCAGGCATTTCTATCTCATTCTCAAAATCAGGCAAATCACCAATTGCAGACATTTCATTCTCAAAAGCAGGCAATTCCAATTCATTTTCAAAACCAGGCAAATCTATATCATTCAGCTCATTTTCAAACAGAGGGTCATCAAAAAATGCATTAGGATTGAAATTCCCATCATCCATAGGCGCCTCTCCTAATCCTAGGCCAAGATTATATTCTACCTCTTCATCATCGTCAGTCAAATATTCTGGACCTATAGAAAAAAAAGTATGAAACTACATACAGATTCATCCTGTCCAAAAATATTAAAAATGACCATTTCATCATCCACATTCAAGGTAAGCTTACCTGTATGCACACTAATCTCAGCCTTACCTGTGGCTAAGAAGGGTCTGCCTAAAATGATGGGTACCTCTCTGTCTTCTATCATGTCGAGCACCACAAAATCTATAGGGAAGATGAATTTGTTGACCTTCACCAACACATCCTCCACAATACCCATCGGTTGGGTGATCGATCTGTCAGCAAGTTGGAGGGTGACGTCAGTGTCCTTCATTCCTGTCAAACCAATCTTAATGTAAACAGAATAGGGCATCAAATTTATACTAGCACCTAAGTCATATAAAGCCCTATCGAAAGATACTTCTCCAATAATGCAGGGAACAGTAAAACTCCCTAGGTCTTTTTGTTTAGAAGGCATCTTTCCTGAAACTATAGTGCTACTGTTCTCAGACAATCTAAAAACTTCCTTTTTAAAACTTTTCTTCCTAGATAGCATTTCTTTCATGAACTTCCCATAATTAGGCATATTATACAAAGCATCTACTAAGGGAATGTTCACAGACAATTTTCTAAACATATCTAGGAATTTCTGAAACTGTTCATCTAATTTAACATTTTTAAAGCGCTGAGGAAAAGGTAACTCCCTGTAATCAAAGGTTGGACATTCGCCCCTCCTCTTGGGCGGGCTAATGTGCGATCCTCTATCATGGTGGTTGCAAGGGACTACTTCTTCCTCGTTCAGCTTCTCTTCATGCCTGTCATTCTGCTTTTTCTTTTCTTTTCCTACAAAAGAGTTAGTACATTCAATATCAAAAACACAAGAGTTAGGAGGATGTTGGGACCTTTCAGAGGAGGCTTTTTGTGCCTCAGCCCTTCCATCTTCATCCTTGCTCTTCACTTCCTCTTTCTTCTTCTCTGAACTGACCTCCAGTTGTCTACCACTTCTCAGTGTCACCATCTTGCACTGCTCCCTTGGATTTGTTTCTGTGTCGCTTGGAAATTTCCCTTTTTGAAGGGCATTCACTGTTGAAGCGATCTTACCGATCTGCACTTCCATATTTTCCAGAGCTGTGTCGTGGTTATTAACTGCAGTCTGGAGATTCACATTTAACACCTTCTGTTCTTTGATAAACAGGGCCACCATCTCTTCCAGGTTACTTTTCTTTTCTGGCGAACTGGTTGAAGCAAATCCTGGCGGTGGATGCAATACGTTCTTTGTGTTTGAATACGAGAAGTTCTCATGATTGCACAGACTGGGATGGTAGAAGTTCGGTATTCCTTGAGTGAATGCTCTGTTTCCCACATACTGAACTTCTTCCACATCTTGATTCTCTTTCTTCGAATATCCTTTAGCTAAGGTGGAAATGGACTTGACCACCTCAGATGAACTTAGCTTGTTCAGGGCGTTTGTCAAAGATGCCATCTGTGCTTTCAACGAACTTGATTCATCTAATTCATAAACGCTAGCCTTCTTAGAAATTGTCCCCCTCTCAGTCGGCCACTGATAACTGGTCGCTGCCATTTCCTCTAGAAGATCTTTGGCTTCCGTCACTATCTTGGAAAGAAAACTCCCACCTGCTGATGTGTCTAGAACTGTCTTGGTGGAAGGATTCAGTCCATTGTAAAATAATTGCACCTGGAGTCAATCTGGGTAGCCATGCTGCGGGCACCGCCTAAGCATCTCCTTATATCTCTCCCATGCTGATAGCGAGCAGAAATGTCGCTATTTTAGTCCCAATTTATTAGGCTTTTTTGTGCTTTAATTGTGTTTTTATTGAAAATATTTAATGTATTTTGTTATTTGGTCTTTAGGAGCAAATTATGGATTTTGGTGATAAAAGTGCCCAAAATGAAGCCATTCAAGCCCAATTTCCATGCTTGGGTCAAGGGGAGTCAAAAGAGGACAACTATGAAGAAAAAGGTCCAAAAAGAAATGTGGAGAGGCCCAAATTGAAGCCCAAATCCGTAGCTGAAAGATCTGGAAAAGGCCTAGCGTCGAGACGCTGTAAGCACAGCGTCGCGACGCTGTCCATTTCTTGGCCGGCAAGTCGATGACATCACAACGTCGCGACGCTATGCCGTATAGCGTCGCGACGCTACCCCCTTTCCGAGCCTATATAAGGCACCCCTTGGTGCCTCATTTTACCATCAATCATCATATTCTTCCATTCTTTTCTTGCTTTCTTGGCTCCTTTGGGAGCCTCTCTCAAGGCTTTCAAGCCTTTTTGAGAGTTTCTTTCGTGGGAAACTTTTGGGGAATTTTGGGGAGCATTCTAGGAGGCTCAAGGAGTGTTCGGAGGGACTCCAAGCCTCAGCAAGGGGGTCTTCAACGGTCAATTCCTTCCCTTTTGTTATGCTCTTAATTATGCTTTCCATTGTAATTATTGTGAATGTTTTAGCTATGTATAGCTAAACCCCAATTTGGGGTCTTGAAATGAAATTATAGTTTAAATGTTGTTATAATTGCCTATCTCTAGACCTTTTGTCCTAATTATTTGTATGGATGTGCTTAATGCTTTATGCAATCTGGCCAATTGTGTACTGATCTGATTCTTAATGGAAACTCGACGGAGAGAAGTTAGGATAGATCATAATCCATGCAACTAGTTTAATTGCCCGTCATGACAATGGGATTAGTTGATTAAACTTAGATTCCTAAAATGAATCAGAGCGTAATAATTAATGATTTTTAATGGCGCTAAGGACACTTAGGTTGTTAAAATGAATTAATTACAATTAGGGGAGACCGACAGGAGAACCTATGTTAATAACGAAGATTCTAGGAGTATAATTAGTTGGGTGATGAGATAGGACAATTGTAGCAATTATTTAGCTAATAATTGATTTTCAAGACCCCTCTTCCCATTAGAAAACTCTTTCTCCGTATCTTATTTTTATCGATTGATCAAATTTTCTCTCTAATTGTTTTGATTTTTAATTTTCTTTGATTACATGATCTGGTCCCTAAATATTATTTATCCCAAGTATTTTTAGTGCTCTAGGAATCTTTGCTTGCTTAAATTTCGCTTCGCCTCCATGTGGATTCGATACTCAGAATTCTTCCGTTTTATATTACTTGTGACCCGTGCACTTTGCGGTCAACAAGTTTTTGGCGCCGTTGCCGGGGAGGCTTGATTTTTAAGCAAACCAATTTTTCTTGACATAAAAAAGAAAGGAATAAATAGTAATTTAGGTGTAAATATTTTTCTTTTATTGTCTTGTGAATTGAAGGGATTGAATCCCAAGCGGAAGCGATTTTCACCGTTCGTGATTTAATTTCAATTAAAGAAAACCAATACGTTGGGAAAATAAATTTCAGAAACGATTTCTATAAATTTGCAGATTAAGCATGCTAGAAATTAAATCTAAAACCCTTTTAGATGCTGGAAACTTACTTGAATTTGGAGCAAACTGCACTATGCTCCAATTCACGTTCTTTTCCCTCCCAATGGACACCACCACCACGGATCACCCACTATCCTCTAGGATCGCTGAGATATGGCTTGTGGGAACCCAAAATTCGGTCTTCGAAGGGAATTTTCAGCAAGGAACCTTGCTGTATTTTTTAGAGAAAAACTAGAGAAAATTCTCTCTGTTTTGCGTGAGAATGAATGAGTGAATCAGAGAATGGCCCAACCCCTCATGCCACTACGTAGGATTAGGTTAGGAAGTTATCTTTAACTCCCTAACCAATCCTGTCCATTGATCTAAACCAATTAGATCTGGACCGCTTAATTATTATCAAATAATAATTAATAATGATTTAAATAATAATTAATTATCTAATTAATTATAATTAATTTAATTAAACCAATTTTAATTAAATCAATTATAACATATAATTTTAATTCAATTAAATCATATTCAATTGAATTAAATAGGCCATTCAATTAATTTAAATTAATTGATCCCACATTAATTAAATATCAAATATTTAATTAATTTTATAATTGAATCATATTCAATTTAATCTCTCTCATTTAGCCTATAGTTTTAATGTGCATCAAAATGTACATTAACTATAATATTAATTTGATTAAATAATATTTAACCAAATTAAATTAATTAATTCCTAATTAATTAATTCATGAATTAATTAAATATCATATATTTAATTAAATTCATAATTCTCTCATTAATTAATTTTGAATCATATCCAAAATTAATTTTATTATAAAGTTTAATTCATTAATTAAACTTATACTATAATGTATCTCCATACATTATATTAATTGCATCAAAATACAATTAACTTAAATTCCCTTTAATAGTCAAGACTATATTATCTCAGAACCTGTTATGAGCTAGCAGGTGGACCTAATGGACCTACAGATCAGAAGCTCCAACGATACGAGATTGATCAGCTAAACTCATTAACCGAGTCAATCAACATTCGTTAACTGTGGGTCACTCCAGTAAAGACCCACAGCTGCACTCTTCTCACTGTAGAATATTTCTGTGTCCACGGATATCGACCAATGCAGTAAGTCAATCCTTCACGTGTGTTCGTAACACCAGCTGGGTCAAATTACCGTTTTACCCCTGGGTTACCTCTGATTCCTTAAGTACCACTGATCCCTCTAATGAACAATTTGTTTAGGGTCCAACCTCTAAACAAGAGTTCCTCTCGGGCCAGGAGAGGACGGCGTGCCTTTGTTCAAGCCCCGGAATCAGCCCTTAAGGGAACACACATCTACTTGCCCCAATAGGGGAAGGAGTGAATTCCATCTTGTATTGTCATGTCCCCAGCCCCCCACTCGGTCTTGTCCCCAAGAAGGTAGGCTTATTGAGTCGGCGTGCTGGCCACTCTCACCCGTACTAATCAAAGGACAATCCCTCGTGAGAAAGAGTTCATGACACACTCAGGATTAAGATTGAGTTACCTAGGTCATCCTATTGAAACAGTAACCTAACTAGTTAACGGTGTTACATTTAGTGGTTTACTATTTCGTGGTCCGGTCTTATGCAAACTCATTGCATAGGATACCCCCGCTTGCATGTCTCCTACATGGACGTCTCGGATCAATACGTCTGTATCGAATACAAAGCGGGCCGTATCACATAGTGTTACCAGGATAAGGTACCCAGCCTTATCCCTGTACTATAGACCTTTTAGGTTGTTACTTGAACACTGATCCCCGTATGTCCCCACATACTAGTCCAAGTCTCATGTAAACAACCTTGGATCTTAGTTTATTGGATTTGGGTCATATTGTGCAATTCTAGACTTAATATGACAATAACTCTTTATTACATAAACCTCAATAACAATTTATTGATACAAGTGTACAATTTGTTAATCATTCACTATCTACGAGTTTTAGGACATAAAACCCAACAAACTCCCACTTGGACTAAAAATCTAGTTTAGTGGGAATGTACAATAATCTATCCCAGCAATGGGGGTATAAATACATGTATAATACATAAAACGTATTTACAATGTACAAATACAATAAACTAGGGCATCAGTATACCCATTACATAATGGTATCATTATACCCATTACATTTCTCCCACTTGCCCTAGATTACATCTTTGTACATAACTCGTAGACCTAGACCATCTAGATGACCCTCATACACTTTAGCCGAGAGAGCCTTCGTGAATGAATCAGCAATATATTCTTTAGATTCAATGTGCTTACTTGTCTTGCAATAAGCTAGTTCATATTTGGAACACCTTCCAAATTAGGCTTGAACTTCCTAAGTCATATAGTCTCTATCGGTGCTTCACAAGCAACTACTTGTCGGCCTATATGGTCGAGACTGCAGATAAGTCGTACTATAGCTCCTCCATTAAGAGTGAAGACAGACACTGAAGTAGATTTCATCAAATCCTTATCAGTTAAAACATCTGTGTCAGTGTATCCTGTAAGGATTAAATCCTTAGCGCCATACACGAGCATATAAAACCTCGTTCTCCTAAGATACTGGAGGATGTACGTAACGACACTCCAGAGATCAAATCCTGGAATTGATTGATACTCACTAACAACCCTACTACATAGGGCATAGGTCTCATGTCCTCAACTTCTTGAGGTGTCTGAGGACACAGTTCCTTAGACAAAAGAATTTCATTCCTGAAAAGGTAGTAAACCCTTATTGGAATTCTGCATCTTATATCTAACTAACATCTTGTAGACATAAGAAACTTGAGACAAGACTAGCTTAGCTTCTCCCAGATTTTCATTTGGAAATGAGCTGCTAGCCTCTTTGAATGTCAGTAAGATAACCTACATCATTCCCAATGATTAGGATATCAATCATATACAACACTAAGTGAGCTACCGAATTATTGATGATTACTTGTAAACACAAGACTCATCAATCTTCTGATTAAAGCCAAAAGATCTGATCACCGTATCAAATCTTATATTCCAAGATCGAAATGCTTAGGTCAATCCATTAATGGATCACTTAAGCTTGCAAACCCTTTTGCTTTTTAATCTTGTTGTATAAACACTTCTGGTACAGACCTTAATGTCTCATTCCCTCTTGTATAACCACTTGTAACCAATAGGTGTTACCCCATCAAGCAAATTTACAAGATCCCAGATGGAATTGAAATGCAAAGACTTCATTTCCAGGTCCATGGCTTTAAACCATTGATCGTTATCAACATCATTCATTTCTTTTAAAAAAAAAACAATGAATCCTCTATGTCATCATCAAGAATGAAAACTTGAGCTTCCAATAAGCCCACGTAACGGTCAGGTTATAAAACAACCCTCCCACTACATCAAGGCATTCTCAACTCTTGAGATGGATGTGACTAAACAAAAAACACTGGCCTTATCAACAACTCTTGTTGAATAACCAGACTTATCAACAACTTTTGTTGATTCATTAACAACTCTTGTTAATGTTTACGTAGCTTTATTAGTTAATTCACTTAAACCGATCTTACTTTATGGCTTATGATTTCTCATATGTTCTTCTTGTGAGAATGAAGCATTTGTCGATACAAATTTTTTGTTCTCTTATGGATTGAAGAAGTATATTCTCCTCGTATCCTTTGGGATTGCCTACATTTAGGCATAATTTTGAACGGCATTCCAATTTATTTTGGGTTAGTCACAAGCACAAGTGTTGGACACCCCAAAATTTAAAGGAACGTAAACAATCTTTACGTCCAATCCACAACATAAAAGGTGTTTCATAAACACTTTTGATGGAACGTTGTTCAAAATACACGCTGCAGTCACACTGCATGACCCCAAAACGAGTCAGGCAATTGAGCATAGCTCAACCGGGATTGAACCATATCCAATAGGGTTCTATTACTCCTAACTGAGATTTAGGATGTGATTCCATGAACTATCAAATAGTCCTAGAATCTCAAGTCCCTATACTCAACACATTGATCACATCAAAGTGTTTTTATTATCTCACCTAACAAGTTTTCAACTTCAGTCTTAAACCCCTTTGAATATCTCAAGAGCTTTAGACTTAAATTGCATTAGGTAGAGATACTCATACCTTTGAATAATTATCTATAAACGAGATTAATTATTCATACCCTCATACTGCTTTAACATACTGAACCACAAGGATCCAAATGTATAAGCTTCAAGGGTTCTTTCGCTCTTTTAGTTCTTTTCCAGTAAAAGATCTATCGGTCATATTGCCCACAAGGCATGACTTAATTGATATTAAAGAGTTTTCTTCTAACTAACTTAGAAGTATACTCATAGACTAAGCTCCCAATCATATTGAGATAAAAAATAGCCTAACCTTAAGAACCAAAGAAAGGTATTTCCTTTAGGAGATATCCTTTGCCTTTATTTCTTTGAGTATAAGCAATCTTAAACAACTCAGTGCTCATGACTTGCTTTACTCTCGATTAGTCTTAAAACACATAAGTTGTTTTCAGTAATGCTGAACAAATGTCAACTCCCTTTCTTAAAATAAAACTGCGTTAGCAGGGAAAGGTATTGAGTAACATTGTTCCAACATAAACGATACAGAAATCAAATTTCTGTTAATCTTTAGGAAATTCATATACATTATCTAATAATGTGTATTTTCTCCCACTGGATAAAATAACTTAATGTTCCCTCTGCCAAAGCCGAGACATATTCTCCAGATCAAAATCTGAGAGTCATCTCACCTAATTGCAATTGTTGTCATGAGCTTATTCCTTAAAAGGAAAAGCAAACGTGACAAGTGGCACCTGAATTAAGGATTCAGGCTGTATCCTCATTTTCCACTATGCACGTTTCAATGAACAATAAATCATATTTATTGTCATTGATATTGGCTAGGCAGTTAATGTCATAATCATCATGAACAATTCAAGATGAACTAGACATTTGGGCCTGAGGACATTCCTCACAAAAGACTAATCTTAAATCACTCACCACAAGTTTCATTTAAGCTAGTTGTATCTTAAACCATTATTAATAACAAGATGTAAGACAATGCACATAAAATTTATATAATTGCCGAAGTAACAAATTACTTGTATTATTAATCGCACTAACCCATTACAAATAATCCAATCAAATTCTGCAAAAACAAACAAGCAATCAAAGAAACCCTATAAAACTATTGATTTAGTTTTTGCAACGATACTTCAAAGGTTTAGAGCAACAGCCACCAAAGGGTGGTCAGCTACTCCTCCTCTGAATTGAGACAATCTCAACCAAATTCTAACACCAGAATAACTCATATTCCGTTAGCATTTAGTTATCGTTGTTCTATCAAGGATTAGTTAACACACTTAACTCATCCCCGTAAGTGTAACCCTCCCACTTTCAGATCTCAGAGGCACGGACCAACAGGCTACCGTTAGGAAAGACAACTGTTGGTAATTAGCCTAAGCGATCCTATCCTATTCAGGAGTTCGCGGTGTTTCGAAACCTATGATCAAGCCCTCCGAAGAGATGGTCGCTCTAGACGACACGCAGGCGGATCATAAGAATCTCACGGTGCGGCCTAGGGGTGGAGACCGTAGGATACGTTGACACGTGTCCTGCTCCCACTTACTATAGACATTCTCCCCATTCACCTTGGTATTGACCCATGCAAACACTTTCCAAAGGGAGGCCGCTCTACGACGACACGAAGCCGAGCATGGATCTCACGGTGTGAACACAGGGGGACGTGAGAGTAAAAACTCGATATGAAAAATCTTGTTTTTATATTTTTCCTCCCACTAAAATGTCCTACTGTATTTTAGGGTTATTAAACTTAGATAAACCCGGCTAAGTCAATCTATCTAAGTCTATGCCTATTATAACTCTTATATATAGGTCTTTACTCTAATGTCTAGGTGAATTAAACCCTTTTAATTACCTAGTGACATTGCATGGTAACATTAGACTATGATTAATTCAACTCAGGTTCCGGATCTGTTCCCAGGTAGGAGGTGTTCCGTAACCGTCAACTTAAGTACCCCAACCTAGACAGAACTTCACCGGGAGAGTTCCCTTATAACCATAGTAATGTTTTTCCTACTTAGTGCATTAAAACTATTTTAATCCTAAGTAAGAAAATAATTCTAATCCTATTAGAATTAAATGAGCTTCGGTCTAATTAATTTTAAACAATTTAAAATTAATTCATTTTAACCTAAGGTCCTATGTTTGCATGCAACTCTTTGTTATAGGTTGACGGTTTCTAATCAATTTTATAACTATTATAAAATTTTAATAATTAGCCCTATAACATGCTTCTATGGTGTTTCCAAATAACAATCTAATTCAAATTATTAAACACCATAACGCTCATGACGCCGATAATATAACGATTATATATATCTAAAGTGGTGTCATGCTTCATGCAATTTCAATTTCATTTAATTAATATCGATTATATTAATTAATCATCAACGAAATTAAATCACATGAAATTAGACATTAATATAATATAACTCTTATATTAATCTAATTAATGTCATGCTCAATGCTATTCCATTTTCATTTAATTAATATAACAATTTATATTAATACTATACATGAAAATCAAGCATTGAAATTTATTTCCATTCATAATATAACTATTATATTAATACTCATGAAAATAAATCTAAGCATGCATGCTACATTAATAAAATATAACATCTTATATTTATCTAATTAATGACATGCATCATGCTTTTCCAATTTCATATATTTAATATAACTATTATACTAAATAACTTATGAAATTAAAATTCATGCATAATTATCATATATTATAACATTTATAACATAAAAATGCATGAAAACATGCTTAACCTATGGTGGTATCTAGCTAAATGACATTCATAAAGCAATAAATAGCTATAAAGACCGGTATTTTGGCATCCTAGGGCAAAAATAATGAAAAATTACATTAATAATTCAAAATCTAGCCCTAAACCGCCTTGTAATTGGTCTGAACCGCCTCGAACCGCTCAGAACCAACCCGAACCGTGTCAGAATGGCCCGAACCGGACCCAAATTGCTCAAATCGGACTAAATTATCCATGAACCGAACCAACAAGACTTGAACCGGACCAAACCCTCGGAGAACCGGACCGAACCGAACTCTGAACCGCATACCATCACGCGCGCACGGGAAAAAATAAAACTTGCCTTGCACCCGCCTCAAACTCACGCCCTCACGGATGCTACAGGCGCGCGCGTGCCACTGCTCCAGCCACCCAGGTTCGAGATTTGAGGAACGCAAATTAAAATTATTTGTTAACCGCTCGGAGAAACCGTCCCCCACGTCTCGCTCAACGATCCGCGAATTCGGAAACTACCGTCAGCGTCGAGACGCTATAGGCAAAGCGTCCCGACGCTGGCCCGATTTTTTCCAGCAACTGCTCTTCAGCGTCGCGACTCCGTTGAGCAGGGTCGCGACGCTACGCCTCTGGACAGCCTCTGTTCTTCGTTTCCAGCAGCCGTTCTTCTCCGATTTCAACCCCGATTCGAACACCGATCAACAAATTGATCCTAAATCTCTAGACACGGACTTACAAGACTCGATTTACAATAATTTGCCCTAAAAACATGGGCCCTTACATGATCAAATCATACAAAAATTGTAAATCTAATGCCAAAACACCTAAACAGTCTTTAAGCAAACCAATATGCAAATTGATCCCACCACACAGCCACAACGCAAATTCTAAAATCGAAATTAAAATCACGAAAATGAGGATACAACCTGGCTCTGATACCAATTGAAGGGATTGAATCCCAAGCGGAAGCGATTTTCACCGTTCGTGATTTAATTTCAATTAAAGAAAACCAATACGTTGGGCAAATAAATTTCAGAAACGATTTCTATAAATTTGCAGATTAAGCATGCTAGAAATAAAATCTAAAACCCTTTTAGATGCCGGAAACTTACTTGAATTTGGAGCAAACTGCACTATGCTCCAATTCACGTTCTTTTTCCTCCCAATGGACACCACCACCACGGATCACCCACTATCCTCTAGGATCGCTGAGATATGGCTTGTGGGAACCCAAAATTCGGTCTTCGAAGGGAATTTTCAGCAAGGAACCTTGCTGTATTTTTGAGAGAAAAACTAGAGAAAATTCTCTCTGTTTTGCGTGAGAATGAATGAGTGAATCAGAGAATGGCCCAACCCCTCATGCCACTACGTAGGATTAGGTTAGGAAATTATCTTTAACTCCCTAACCAATCCTGTCCATTGATCTAAACCAATTAGATCTGGACCGCTTAATTATTATCAAATAATAATTAATAAATTAAATAATTAATAATGATTTAAATAATAATTAATTATCTAATTAATTATAATTAATTTAATTAAACCAATTTTAATTAAATCAATTATAACATATGGTTTTAATTCAATTAAATCATATTCAATTGAATTAAATAGGTCATTCAATTAATTTAAATTAATTGATGCCACATTAATTAAATATCAAATATTTAATTAATTTTATAATTGAATCATATTCAATTTAATCTCTCTCATTTAGCCTATAGTTTTAATGTGCATCAAAATGTACATTAACTATAATATTAATTTGATTAAATAATATTTAACCAAATTAAATTAATTAATTCATGAATTAATTAAATATCATATATTTAATTAAATTCATAATTCTCTCATTAATTAATTTTGAATCATATCCAAAATTAATTTTATTATAAAGTTTAATTCATTAATTAAACTTATACTATAATGTATCTCCATACATTATATTAATTGCATCAAAATACAATTAACTTAAATTCCCTTTAATAGTCAAGACTATATTATCTCAGAACCTGTTATGAGCTAGCAGGTGGACCTAATGGACCTACAGATCAGAAGCTCCAACGATACGAGATTGATCAGCTAAACTCATTAACCGAGTCAATCAACATTCGTTAACTGTGGGTCACTCCACTAAAGACCCACAGCTGCACTCTTCTCACTGTAGAATATTTCTGTGTTCACGGATATCGACCAATGCAGTAAGTCAATCCTTCACGTGTGTTCGTAACACCAGCTGGGTCAAATTACCGTTTTACCCCTGGGTTACCTCTGGTTCCTTAAGTACCACTGATCCTTCTAATGAACAATTTGTTTAGGGTCCAACCTCTAAACAAGAGTTCCTCTCGGGCCAGGAGAGAACGGCGCGCCTTTGTTCAAGCCCCGGAATCAGCCCTTAAGGGAACACACATCTACTTGCCCCAATAGGGGAAGGAGTGAATTCCATCTTGTATTGTCATGTCCCCAGCCCCCCACTCGGTCTTGTCCCCAAGAAGGTAGGCTTATTGAGTCGGTGCAGGCCACTCTCACCCGTACTAATCAAAGGACAATCCCTCGTGAGAAGGAGTTCATGACACACTCAGGATTAAGATTGAGTTACCTAGGTCATCCTATTGAAACAGTAACCTAACTAGTTAACGGTGTTACATCTAGTGGTTTACTATTTCGTGGTCCGGTCTTATGCAAACTCATTGCATAGGATACCCCCGCTCGCATGTCTCCTACATGGACGCCTCGGATCAATACGTCTGTATCGAATACAAAGCCGGCTGTATCACATAGTGTTACCAGGATAAGGTACCCAGCCTTATCCCTGTACTATAGACCTTTTAGGTTGTTACTTGAACACTGATCCCCGTATGTCCCCACATACTAGTCCAAGTCTCATGTAAACAACCTTGGATCTTAGTTTATTGGATTTGGGTCATATTGTGCAATTCTAGACTTAATATGATAATAACACTTTATTGCATAAACCTCAATAACAATTTATTGATACAAGTGTACAATTTGTTAATCATTCACTATCTACGAGTTTTAGGACATAAAACCCAACAAATATCATATCATTTTGTTTTATTTTTGTTTGGTTCTTTTGATTGATTGGGAGTATTGTATGCGAAGCAACAAGGTGGTTAATTTGTTTCCGCTAGATCTCGAAATTGACAGGACTCTTAGAACCATTCGTAGAGAAAAAAGATTAGCAGAAGCAATGGCCCAACAAGAAGCTCCCAAGGCAATCAGAGACTTTCTACAGCCAGTTCTTCCCACTGAGAATTCCAGAATCGTTTACGCCCCGATACAAGCTACAAATTTTGAGTTAAAGACGGGATTGATTCAGATGGCACGCGATAATTCTTTTAAGGGACATCCTTCTGAGGATCCACACTCACATCTGCGATCATTCTTGGAAATATGCGGGACAGTGAAGATGAATGGAGTTCCGGCAGACGCTATAAGATTGAGGTTATTTCCATTTTCTCTACAAGACAAAGCTTAGGATTGGCTCGAATCAGTCGAGACGGGCAGTATTAGTACATGGGATGAGCTTGCCCAGACTTTCCTAACTAAATTTTTCCCGCCTGCCAAAACTACGAAGCTCCGGACTGAGATTGGAACGTTTAGACAACTTGACGAGGAGCAGTTGTACGAGGCATGGGAGAGATATAAGGAGATGCTCAGGCGATGCCCACAACATGGATATCCGGATTGGCTCCAGGTGCAGTTATTTTATAATGGATTGAATCCCTCCACTAAGATAGTTCTGGACACATCAGCAGGTGGAAGTTTTCTTTCCAAGACAGTGACAGAAGCCAAGGATCTGTTAGAGGAAATGGCAGCAACCAGTTATCAGTGGCCGACCGAGAGGGGAGTGATTTCTAAGAAGGCTGGAATGTATGAATTAGATGAGTCGAGTTCATTGAAGGCACAGATGGCATCTCTGACCAATGCCCTGAACAAGCTGACTTCATCTGAGGTGGTCAAATCCATTTCCACCTTAGCTGAAGGGTATTCGAAGAAGGAAGGTCAAGATGTGGAAGAAGTTCAATACGTGGGGAACAGACCATTTACTCAAATACCGAACTTCTACCACCCTAGTCTGCGCAATCACGAGAACTTCTCATACTCAAACACGAAGAATGTTTTGCAGCCACCGCCAGGTTTTGCATCATCCAGTGCGCCTGAAAAGAAGAATAACCTGGAGGAGATGGTGGCTATGTTTATCAAAGAACAAAAAGTGTTGAATGTCAATCTCCAAACGGCAGTCAATAACCACGACACTGCTTTGAAAAATATGGAAGTTCAAATAGGTCAGATAGCTTCAGTAGTGAATGCCCTTCAGGAGGGGAAGTTCCCAAGCGACACTGAACCTAACCCAAGAGAGCAGTGCAAGATGGTGACACTAAGAAGTGGTAGGAAGCTGGAGATCAGTTCAGAAAAGAAGGAAGAAGAAAAGAGCAAGGATGAAGATCAAAGGGCTGAGGCACAAAAAGCCTCCTCTGAAAGGTCCCAACATCCTCCTAACTCTGTTAATTTGAATTGTGGTTTTTCTAACTCTTTTGCAGGAAAAGAAAAAGAAGAAAGGCAAGAGGAGAAACTGTACGAGGAAGAAGTGGTTCCATGCAACCACCATGACAAAGGCTCGCACATTAGTCCGCCCAAGCGGAGGGGCGAATGTCCAACCTTTGATTACAGGGAGTTACCTTTTCCTCAGCGCTTTAAAAATGTTAAATTAGATGAGCAGTTTCAGAAATTCCTTGAAATGTTTAAAAAATTTTCTGTGAATATTCCCTTGGTAGATGCTTTGTATAACATGCCTAATTATGGGAAATTCATGAAAGAAATGCTTTCTAGGAAGATAAGTTTGAAAAAAGAAGTTTTTAAATTGTCTGAAAGAAGTAGTACCATAGTTTCTGGAAAGATGCCTTCTAAACAAAAAGATCCATGGAGTTTTACCATTCCCTGCACCATAGGAGAAGTATGTTTCAATAGGGCCTTGTGTGATCTAGGTGCTAGTATAAATTTAATGCCCTATTCTGTATACAGGAAGATTGGTTTAACAGGAATGAAGGACACCGGCGTCACTCTCCAGCTTGCTGATAGATCAATTACCCACCCGATGGGTGTTGTGGAGGACGTGTTGGTGAAAGTCAATAAATTTATCTTCCCTGTAGACTTTGTGGTACTCGACATGCAGGAGGACAGAGAGGTACCCATTATTCTAGGCAGACCTTTCTTAGCAACTGGTAAGGCCGAAATTAGTGTGCATACAGGTAAGCTTACCTTGAACATTGATGATGAAAAAGTCGTGTTTAGTATTTTTGGCCAGGATGAGTCTGTATGTAGTCTGCATACTTGTTTTTCTATTGGTCCTGAATACTTGACTGACGATGATGAGGAGGTAGAGTATAATCTTGGCCTAGGCTTAGGAGAAGTGCTTATGGATGATGGGGATTTTAATCATAATGCTTTATTAAATGACCCTCTGTTTGAGAATGAGCTGAATGATTTAGAATTGCCTGACTTTGAAAATGAATTAGAATTGCCTGCTTATGAGAATGAAATATCTGCAGTTGATGATTTACCTTCTTTTGAAAATGAGTTGGATTTGCCTGAGATTGATGATTTTGATGATGATATTGATTTTCCTGACATTGAGAATGAGCATGTTTTGCATAAAAAGGATTACTTGATAGATAATTTTGAGTTTGATCATGATAATGTTGAATCTATTGAGTCTAATCTTGATATTCCTGAGTGCATGAATCCTGACAATGTTAATAACTTTGATTCGTGTCCTGATGATGTATATAGCATAGAATCTGACCCAGAGGAACTTGAATCTGTGCATAGTATAGAATCTGACCCTGAAGAGCTTGAATTCTTTAATTCTGATAGTGAGTCATATGATAGCTTAGTCTAATCATTTTTTAATTCTGAGTCTGAGGAATCTTCTGAGCATATAGATATTGAATCTGATGAATGGACTGGCATGATTGATAGGCCATCTTTAGATCCCAGACTAGTAGATATCATAACGCTTGATGACTCTGTTAACAATTGTTTTGAGAATAGAGATTTAGAAAAGAGATTTGATGCTGTTGCATATTTTCTGAAATGTTATTATGATAATCTCTTTAGCGAAGATGGGCCAGGGGAAAGTTTTTTTTCTCCCTTGTTTGCAGTGTGCAATTCGGTGCGTGATTTTTTGCAGGGCCCGGAGGATGATGAAAACTTTTATTTCGAGCCTCCGTAAGCTTGCCGAGCCTCGTCTAGCTAAAGACGTTAAAGAAAGCGCTGCTTGGGAGGCAACCCAAGGATTAAAGTTTAAGTAGTTTTTTTTGCGGTAAATAATTTTCTTTGCTTCGTGATCCAATTTTGTTTTGCAGGATCACCCTAGCAAATCCCAAAGCTCCAAAAAACCCATTTTTTGAATCCAAAAGGAAGAGGATGAAGCGCTCCTAGCTCAGGGAAGTCTCAGTATCCCTCTATTTGCTTTATTGTTTTTAAAACATTGGGGACAATGTTTAGTTTAAGTTTGAGGGGGAGGCTTTCGCTGTGTTGAGCATATTTGAATTCTGTTGGAGGCATGAATAGATAGCCATGATAGCCAAGGATGTGATTTTAGAAGTTTTGGGAGAAAATGGTTTATATGTTGTGGAATCTGGGAGCACGGCAGAAATTGTGAAATTTTAAAATTTTTTGATACTTAGTTTTGATGTCTAAAGCATGCAATAGTCTTATCTAATGACGTCTTTGAAAATCTAGATTCTTATTATGATTTTTAAAGTTTGTTGTCACCCCGATAGGCTTAGTTTCTAATACTAGGAAGTTCATGCTTGATTGTTCTAAAGAGCTAGGTAGAAAAAAATGCTATTCCTACTGAGAGAAAAGCAAAAGCAACAAAAGAAAATGAAAAAAAAAAAAATCTGTTGAAAAAGAAAAGAGAAAATTTTTGCTTGCACAAAAGAAAAAGCCTAGGGGTAAAAAGAGCTACCTGGAGTGTGATCAGTTAGGCCAACCAAAGAATAAAATTCGGGTTAAGGGTCCCTGCACCGTAGTGTGAAAGCTAGTACCATTAGATATCAAAATGCAAGTTTGGGGGAGTAGAAAAAGAAAAAGAAAAAGAAAGTGAAAAATTAATTGTGAGTTTTGCTCCCCCATGAAAAAGAAAAGATATCAGACGCCCTAGTTTCTTTTTTTTTTTGCATGATAGAAGAACTCCGACCTATTAGGGGCTCTTAGCCAGTGTAGGGGGAAAACAAATGGAGAAAGCCATAAGACTAATCTAGGTTAGTAAAAGAATCAATAGATAAGTCTTGAGCATGCTATTCATTAATCTTAAGTTCAAACTATTTTAAGATTTCTTCATGAGTATGCGGTGCTTGCTTATTCCACTTGCATGTTTTCCATTCTATCTTAAGAATTCCAAAATCATCGAGGCTTGAGCGATTCTATTTCATGCATCTTTAGAATTTATTTTGCTCGGGACTAGCAAAAGCTTAAGTTTGGGGGTGTGATAGCGAGCAGAAATGTCGCTATTTTAGTCCCAATTTATTAGGCTTTTTTGTGCTTTAATTGTGTTTTTATTCAAAATATTTAATGTATTTTGTTATTTGGTCTTTAGGAGCAAATATGGATTTTGGTGATAAAAGTGCCCAAAATGAAGCCATTCAAGCCCAATTTTCATGCTTGGGTCAAGGGGAGTCAAAAGAGGACAACTATGAAGAAAAAGGTCCAAAAAGAAATGTGGAGAGGCCCAAATTGAAGCCCAAATCCGTAGTTGAAAGATCTGGAAAAGGCCTAGCGTCGAGACGCTGTCCATTTCTTGGCCGGCAAGTCGATGACGTCACAGCGTCGCGACGCTGTGCCGTATAGCGTCGCGACGCTACCCCCTTTCCGAGCCTATATAAGGCGCCCCTTGGTGCCTCATTTTACCATCAATCATCATATTCTTCCATTCTTTTCTTGCTTTCTTGGCTCCTTTGGGAGCCTTTCTCAAGGCTTTCAAGCCTTTTTTAGAGTTTCTTTAGTGGGAAACTTTTGGGGAATTTCGGGGAGCATTCTAGGAGGCTCAAGGTGTGTTCGGAGGGACTCCAAGCGTCAGCAAGGGGGTCTTCAACGGTCAATTCCTTCCCTTTTGTTATGCTCTTAATTATGCTTTCCATTGTAATTATTGTGAATATTTTAGCTATGTATAGCTAAACCCCAATTTGGGGTCTTGAAATGAAATTATAGTTTAAATGTTGTTATAATTGCCTATCTCTAGACCTTTTGTCCTAATTATTTGTATGGATGTGCTTAATGCTTTATGCAATCTGGCCAATTGTGTACTGATCTGATTCTTAATGGAAACTCGACGGAGAGAAGTTAGGATAGATCATAATCCATGCAACTAGTTTAATTGCCCGTCATGACAATGGGATTAGTTGATTAAACTTAGATTCCTAAAATGAATCAGAGCGTAATAATTAATGATTTTTAATGGCGCTAAGGACACTTAGGTTGTTAAAATGAATTAATTACAATTAGGGGAGACCGACAGGAGAACCTATGTTAATAACGAAGATTCTAGGAGTATAATTAGTTGGGCGATGAGATAGGACAATTGTAGCAATTATTTAGCTAATAATTGATTTTCAAGACCCCTCTTCCCATTAGAAAACTCTTTCTCCGTATCTTATTTTTATCGATTGATCAATTTTTCTCTCTAATTGTTTTGATTTTTAATTTTCTTTGATTGCATGATCTGGTCCCTAAATATTATTTATCCCAAGTATTTTTAGTGCTCTAGGAATCTTTGCTTGCGTAAATTTCGCTTCGCCTCCCTGTGGATTCGATACTCGGAATTCTTCCGTTTTATATTACTTGTGACCCGTGCACTTTGCGGTCAACACATGCCTCGTACATGTGCTGATACAGCCCGTTTCGACTGGTTCGAGCCAATCTTTAGCCTTGTCTTGTAGAGAAAATGGAAATAACCTCAATCTTATCGCGTCGGCCGGAACTCCATTCATCTTTACCGTCCCGCATATTTCCAAGAATGATCGCATATGCAAATGTGGGTCCTCCGAAGGATGTCCCTTAAACGAATTGTCTCGCGCCATCTGAATCAGTCCTGTCTTTAATTCGAAATTATTTGCTTTGATCGGGGCGTAAACGATGCCTGAATTTTCGGTTGGGAGGACTGGCTGCAAAAAGTCTCTGATTGCCTTGGGAGCTTCATCTTGATGGGCCATTGCTTCCGTTAGTCTTTTGTCTTTACGAATAGCTCTAAGTGTCCTGGTAATTTCAAGATCTAAAGGAAACAGTTCAACCACCTTATGCCTTCGCATGCTATACTCCCAAACAGTCAAAAGAACCAAACAAAAACAAAAATAAAATAATCACAAAAATATTTACAACCTAAATTACTATTTATCCCTTTCTTTTTTATGTCAAGAAAAAAATTATTTTGCTTAAAAATCAAACGTCCCCGGCAACGGCTCCAAAAACTTGTTATCGACCAATATCGCAAGTGCACGGGCCGCAAGTAATATAAAACAGAAATATTCCGAGTATCGAATCCACAGGGAGGCGAAGCGAAAATTAAGCAAAGCAGTTAATTCTTGAACACTAAAAATACTTGGGGGAAATAATATTTAGGGACCAAAACATGAAATAAAAGGAATTTAAAAGTTAAAGCAATTAAAGACTCGAAATTGATCAATCACGGAAATAAAAATGTGGAGAAAGAGTTTCTTAAATGGGAAGTGGGGTCTTGAAATTCAATTAATAGCTAAATAATAATTACAATTATCCTATCTCATTGCCCGACTAATTATACTCCTAGAATCTCCGTTAGTCACATAGGTTCTCCTGTCGGTCTCCCTTAATTGTTATTAATCCATTTTAACAACCTAAGTGTCCTTAGCGCCATTAAAATTAATTAATTATTACGCTCTGATTCATTTTAGGAATCTAAGTTTAATCAACTAATCCCGTTGTCACTACGGGCAATTAAACTAGTTGCATGGATTATGATCTATCCTAACTTCTCTCCGTCGAGTTTCCATTAAGAATCAGATCAATATACAATTGGCAAGATTGCATACAGCATTACGAGCATCCATACAAATAATCAGTAAAAGAGGGCAAGAGATAGGCAATTATAACAACATTTAACTATATAATTTCATTTCAAGACCCCAAATTGGGGTTTAGCTATACATAGCTAAAATATTCACAAGATATACAATGGAAAGCATAAATATGAGCAAAATAAAAGGGAAGGAAATGACCGTCGAAGACCCCATCGCTGGCGCTTGGAGTCCCTCTAAGCACACCTTGAGCCTCCTAGAGTGCTCCCCAAAACTCCCCAAAATTTTCCCACTAAAGAACTCTAAAAAATGCTAGAAAGCCTTGAGAGAGGCTCCAAAGGAGCCAAGGAAAGAAAGGAATGAAGGAAAGAAATGATGATTGATCGTAAAAAATGGCACCAAGGGGCGTTATTTATAGGCCCGAAAATAGGATAGCATCGCGACGCTATGGGCACAGCGTCGCAACGCTGTGACGTCATCGACTTGCCGACCAAGAAATGGGACAGCGTCTCGACGCTAGGCGAATTCCAAAACTTTCAGGCGCGGGTTGGGCTTCAATTCTTGGGCCAACTTCAATTCTTTTTGGACCTTTTCCTCATGGTTGACTTCTTGGGCTTCCCCTTGACCCATGCATGGAAATTTGGGCTTGAATGGCTCATTTTAGGGCATTTTTCACAAAAAATCCATAATTTGCTCCTAAAGACCAAATAACAAAATATTTTAGATTTCTTCAATAAAAACACAATTAAAGCGCCTAAAAGCTTAATAATTTAGGACTAAAATAGCGACATTTTTGCCCGCTATCAGTAGGCCAATAAAAACCAGACTGTAATACCTTAGCAGTAGTATGTGTAGGACTAAAATGCCCACCATACGGTGAGGAGTGACAATCATGCAAAATTTTAACTACATCCTCAGTAGGAACGCACCTGTGAATCATTTGATCTGAACAAATTTTAAACAAGCATGAATCATCCCACAAATAAAATCTTACATCATGAAGAAACTTCCTCTTTTGATGAGAACTGAGATCTGGAGGGAGCACACCACCTGCAAGGAAATTTATAAAGTCAGCGAACCAAGGTAAAATAGACTCTACCTTGTAAAGCTTTTCATCTGGAAACTCTTAAGCTATAGGAACAGCTTTTGAAGTAGTGTCTTGTTCAATTCTAGATAAATGGTCAGCTACTACATTTTCACAACCTCGCCTATCTTTTACATGAAAATCAAACTCCTGCAACAACAGAATCCATCTAATTAAACGAGGTTTGGCATCCTTTTTATCAAACAAATAATGGAGAGCTGCATGGTTAGTATGCACAGTGACTTTAGTCCCTAACAGATAAGACCTAAATTTATCAAAAGAAAAAACTACAACAAGCATTTCCTTTTCAGTGGTAGTGTAGTTTTGCTGTGCATTATCAAGTGTCCTACTTGCATAATAAATGGCCCTAAAAAATTTATCACGTCTCTGACCTAACACTGCTCCTACAACATAATCACTAGCATCACACATAATTTCAAAAGGTTGACTCCAATCAGGCACAACAATAATAGTGTTGGGTTTTATGCCCTAAAACTCGTAGATAGTAAATGAAACAAATTAATCGATCTCAATAAAGCGTTATTTGAGTGATTCAGTAATTTGGTTATTGAATAATCGAGTTTGCATTAATAAACCCTAAATCCAATAAACTAAGATCCAAGGTTGTTTAAATGAAACTTGGACTAGTATGTGGGGACATACGGGGATCGGTGTCCAAGTAACAACCTAAAAGGTGTATAGTATAGGGATAAGGTTGGGTACCTTATCCTGGTGACACTATGTGATACGGCCCACCTTGTATTCGATACAGATGCAATGATCCAAAGCATCCATGTAGGAGACATGCGGGTGGGGGTATCCTATTCAATGAGTTTGCATAAGACCGGACAGCGAAATAGTAACCACTAGATGTAACGCCGTTAACTAGTTTACGTTTCTATTTCAATAGGATGACCTAGGTAACTCAATCTCAATCCTGAGTCTGTTATGAACCCCTTTCAGGAGGGATTGTCCTTAGATTTGTATGGGTGAGAGTGGCCGGTTCGCCAACTCAATAATCCTACCATTTCAGGGGCAAGACCGAATGGAGGCTGGGAACATAACAGTACAAGATGGAATTTACTCCTCCCTCTATTGGAGTAAGTAGATGTGTGTTCCCTTAAGGGCTGATTCCGGAGCTTGAACAAAGGCGCGCTGTCCTCTCCTGGCCTGAGAGGAACTCCTGTTTAGTGGTTGGACCCTAAACAACTTGTTCATTAGAGGGATCCGTGGTACTTAAGGAACCAGAGGTAACCCAGGGGTAAAACGGTAATTTGACCCAGCTGGTGTTACGAACACACGTGAAGGATTGACTTACTGCATTGGTCGATATCCGTGGACATAGAAATATTATGCAGTGAGAAGAGTGCAGTTGTGGGTCTTTAGTGGAGTGACCCTCAGTTAACGAATGTTGACTAACTTGGTTAATGAGTTTAGCCAATTAGTCTCCTATCGTTGGAGCTTCTGATCTGTAGGTCCATTAGGTCCCACTGGTAGCTCGTAAAGAGACTTGAGGCAATTAAGTATAAATTGTAAATTGAAAGTGTTCAATTTATTTAGGGGAATCATATAATGTATATTGATACATTATAATATAAAGTTTATGAAACTTTATAATATAATTTTGAATTAATTTCAAAATTAATTCTCGAGAGAAAATTTGAAAGAGTTCAAATAATTAATATGAATTGGATTCATATTAATATAAATAATTTAATAAAATCCCTAAGATTAAATATATGATATTTAATTGGGTAATTAATTAATTATGGAATTAATTAATTATTTATGAAATTAAATATGAATAAGATAATAGATTTGATCTTATTCATGACCTTTTCCTATAAATAGGACCCCTGGGGTGGGGTGAAAGGCATCCCATTTATTCTCCTACTCTCAGAGAATTCCCCTAAAGGCTTCCTCTAGACTCCCACTAGTCTTTTGCCTCTAGAAGTCTAAGAGTCATATCGGTGTAGCCATAGTGGTGGTGTTCGCAGTAGTTCATGATTATTTCACATGCAGTTGGTGAATTTAATCTGAGTCGTCAACGAGAGTAAGTAATTTGTTACTATATAAGTTAGATTTAGATGTAATATTTTTGTATGCTTAGCCTTAATATAAATTAAGAATAGTTCTAAGATTATTGCCAATGTATTGGTATTTTAGATTAAATAAAATTAATTACGAATCGGTCCCAATCACGCTTCCGCTTTACAGAATTACAGAATTCCAATCCTTCAAATAGGAGCAGTAGTCAACCTATCTTTCAATAAATTAAATGCTAGTAAACATTCATCAGAGAAAACAAAAGTAGAGTCCTTTTCAAGCAGATTACACAAGGGTTTAACAATTTTTGAAAAATCTTTAATAAAGCGTCTGTAAAACCCTGCATGTCCTAAAAAACTTCTGACTCCCTTTATATTTGTAGGAGGAAGTAGTTGCTCAATAGCTGCTATCTTGGCTCTATCTACCTCTAGACCTTTTTCAGATACTTTATGTTCTAAAACTATGCCTTTAGTTACCATAAAATGGCATTTTTCCTAGTTCAAAACAAGGTTAGTTTCTTGATAACGCTGCAAAACAAGAGAAAGATTATGTAAACAAGCATCAAATGAAGAACCAAATACAGAAAAATCATCCATGAAAACTTCCATAATCTCCTCCACCATGTCAGCAAAGATGACCATCATACAGCGTTGAAAAGTGGCAGGGGCATTACACAACCCAAATGGCATCCGCCTGAAGGCAAAAGTACCATAAGGGCATGTGAATGTCGTTTTCTCTTGGTCCTCAGGAGCAATGGCAATTTGATTGTAACCTGAATAACCATCAAGAAAACAATAGTAAGGATAACCTGCAAGTCTATCAAGCATCTGATCAATAAAAGGAAGAGGGAAATGATATTTTCTAGTAGCATTGTTCAACTTCCTGTAGTCAATACAAACTCTCCACCCAATCACAGTCCTAGTGGAGATGAATTCATTCTTTTCATTCTTAACTACAGTCATCCCTCCTTTTTTCGGTACAGCCTGCACAGGACTCACCCAAGAACTATTAGATATGACATAAATAATCCCTGCATTTAAAAGTTTCAATACCTCAGCTTTTACCACATCTTTCATGGCTGGGTTCAAACGTCTCTGAGGTTGAACTGATGAGGTAAAGGTATCCTCCATTAAAATTTTATTCATGACTATAGATGGACTAATACCTTTTATATCAGTTTTGGACCAACCTAAAGCGAATTTATGATCACGCAACACTCTCAACAGTTTTCTTCCTCTACTTTATTCAGAGAAGCAGATATAATAACAGGAAATGTAGATGACTCACCTAAGAAAGAATATCTAAGATGCGTAGGTAATTGTTTCAATTCAGGTGCAGGAACTTTAATAGGTACATCATCCTTACAATTAATTCCATAACTTTGCATTTGATATTGCACTCAACAGGTAAATGATTCAAAGCATCACAAAAGAAAGCAATATCCTGGTCTAAGTTACCTAAATGCTCAACAGCTAAATCTAACATGCTTATTTTCAGAGGATCATCAGGCAGAACAACATCTCTAATCTTAGCAATAGTAGCATCAACAATATCTATCCTATGGCATGTACTAACCTCATCTAGATATTTCATGGATCGATAAATGTTGAAAACTACCTCTTCATCGTTGACCCTCAAGGTTAGCTTACCTTGCTACACATCAATCAAGGCACGCCCCGTGGCAAGGAATGGTCTACCCAAGATAATGGGAATCTCAGCATCCTCCTCCATGTCTAATACCACAAAATCTATAGGAAAGATAAACTTGTCAACCTTTATTAAAACAGCTTCAATCACACCTCTAGGATATGTCATCAATCTATCAGCCAACTGCAAAGAAATAGTAGTAGGTTGCACCTCTCCAAGACCTAACTTTCTAAAAACAGACAGAGGCATCAAATTAATACTAGCACCAAGATCACATAATGCTTTATTAAAAGAAGAACTACCAATAGTGCAAGGAATAGTAAAACTCCCTGGATCTTTCAGTTTCTGAGGTAACTTCCTTTGTAATATGGCACTACACTCCTCAATGAGATTCACAGTTTCATAAGCTTCTAACTTCCTCTTTTTGGTCATTATTTCCTACATGAACTTAACATAGTTAGGCATCTGTTCTAAAGCATCTACAAAAGGAATGTTAATATGGAGTTTCTTAAAAATATCCAGAAATTTAGCAAACTGAGCATCAATCTTTTTCTTTTGGAAACGTTGAGGATAAGGAATAGAAGTAGAAAGAGTAGAATGAATAGAACTAGTAGACTTTTCAGTCTTAGAAGTCGATGCTACTCCTTTTTCGGTCTCTACTTCAATCTCCTTTTCCTTACTGATGATAGGATCCTCAACAGGCTGCTTTTTTGGAACCTCAAGTTGCTTTCCACTCCTCAAAGTAATATCTTTATAGTGCTCTCGTGGATTTACCTCAGTGTCACTAGGGAACTTACCTTTTTTCATGGCATTCAAGGAAGATGCAATTTGACTAATTTGAACTTCCATGTTTTTAATGGCAGTCCCATGACTATTAACAGTACTACTAACAGTGTCTAACATGTTCTCAAGCTTATTAGTCCTAGACCTAGACTCAGTAATAAATTGACCAACTAAGTCCTCTAAGGAAGGTTTCTTTTCTTGTGGTGCAGGTGTAGACATAAAACCAGGAGGTGGTTGCAAAACATTCTTATTATTAGCGTAGGAAAAATTTCATGATTTCTAAGCCCTGGATGATAATGAGTAGGTAAATAATTTTGGTTACCTCTAAAGCCAGAATTTCCATTGTTAACATATTGTGTCTGCTCTACGTTTGAATCCTCGAAAAACTGAGATGTTTCAGCAGCTGCAACTGACTCAATGGATTGTGAATTCCCTATTGTAGAAAATTTCAGAAAAGCATTAGCCAAAGAGTGCATTTGAGCTTGTAAAGCAGTTACATTATCTATCTTATGAACCCCAGCTACAGTTTTAGAAGATGAACGTTCAGATGGCCACTGATAGCTGTTCGTGGCCATGTCTTCCAGCAAGGTACGAGCATTCTCCACAGTTTTGGAAAGTAAAGTGCCTCCAGCTGCTGCATCCAAAATAGTTTTAGTAGTACCATTCAAACCATTATAAAATAATTGAATTTGTAACCAGTCAGGATAACCATGCTGTGGGCACTTCCTCAATAATTCTTTGTAGCGCACCCAAGCTTCAAACAACTGCTCATCATCATTTTGCTTAAAAGTCGCAATCTCAGTCATCAACTTAGTTGTCTTTGCAAGTGGGAAATATTTGGCAAGAAAAGCCTGAACCAACGCGTCCCAAGTAGTGATACTTCCAGGTGGAATAGATTGAAGCTAATCCCACGCTTTATCCTGCAAAGAAAAGAGAAATAATCGTAAGCGTATGCCATCTTCAGTAACACCATTTAACTTCACAGTTCCACAAATATCCACAAAAAGATTTTAAATGAGAGTTAGGATCCTCAAAGGGGAATCCTCTAAATGCACTATCTCTAGCCATCTGGATACGACCAGTTTTCAGCTCGAAATTATTTGCATTGATTGGTGCGTAGACTATTCCAAATTGTTGATCAGGGAAAGTAGGCTGGAAATAGTCCCGTATAGGTTTCTGCTCCTCCTGTGGATTTGGATTGGCCATTGCTGCAATTCTTTCCCTTTTTTCCTTCCTGTTCTTTTTGCACGTCTTTTCAATTTCAAAATCAAAAGGGACTAACAGAGCGTCCTTATCTTTTCGCATACAAAAACACTCTAAAGTAAGACCAAGCAAATTCCCCACAATATTAAATGAAACTAAATAATTGACAATTCCCGGCAACGGTGCCGAAAACTTGTTACGCAATTTGCTAACCGCAAGTGTACGGGCCCAAGTTATAATATAATGATTAAAAATCGAATGTCGTCCTCTGGATTGGTTTTCTAGCACACCTAATTACTAAAGGTATATTTGCCCAATTTTATTTAGAGAAAGGATTCGAGTATGATGCAAGTTAATTCAAAATTACTCAAAGCAATTAAAAGTGTGAAAACTCAATGGAGAAAAGCCTTAGGGAATTGATTTCACCTATTAGATGCATGAATTAATTTAGGGATTAAATGTGATTGAACATGTAACAATTTCATAAACCAAGAATTATTAATTATTAAATGTCTATCCTGAGCACAATTAATTCTTTATGCAAAATTAAGAAATTGATATCCCTATCTAATTTCTACAACTAGCATAAGCATTAGAGTTCAATTCTTATAACAGTTTCTCAAGCAATCCTAAATCTCCCGATTATAGAACCACCTAAGTCATACAATTGATAATCTACTCTAAACTACCCTCTCCCGAGCAATTAGTTTAGATAAAACAACAAATAATCCGTAATCAAGAGATTATAAGCATTAAGTATTCAATTGCATAAATAAAAGGCATTACGAACCGTCACAAAAATCCCTAAATCAATCCATACAATCTAATGGCTACATCAAGTCCCTAAGATATGAGAATTAGCTACTCATGGTCTCGATAACACAAACAAAATATGCCATAAATCTCATAATAACAGTACAAGAAACAAAGGGAGGAAGAATAAACTCGCTAGCCATGATAACCGCACGTTCCCATCATGATTTCCACGATCTAAGCTCCAAAAATCAGCTCTCCTCGGTCTCCCTAGTGTTCTGGTCGAGTTTCCCTCTCTTTAGTCGTATTTTTCTCTCCAAAAGGCTTCCCCTCGTCCAGCTGCGTCATATTCTATTTATAAGACAGATTCTGCCGCGATAGTGTCGCGACGCTAAGGACAAGTCTCGACGCTGTCGCGTTGTACGTCCTAGTAAATCAGGAAAGTGTCGCAGCGTCGAGACACCGTGGAGGTAGCATCTCGATGCTGCCTCCATTGCGTGCCTACTGCCTTATGCGGCAGCGTTGAGACACCCAAGGATAGCGTCTCAACGCATAGCGTCTCAACGCTACCCTCTCAAATTGGGGCCTTGAACCTTGCTTTCTTTTATCTCATTTCTTCACTTGATTTTTGAAGGGGATGAAAGCCCCGACGCAGCGGAAGCGCATCGAAAGGACCTTACACTGTATATTAATTAACATTAAAATACCGATACGAAAAGGCAAAATAAAACTTTAGACACACTTTAAAGCCGCTGAAAAACGCTATAAACATGCTGAAAAAAGGTTTGAAAATAAAACTATTTTTATTCTCATGCTTTTCTAAAGAAAAGGGGAAAGAACCGTTACAAACCTTCGTTGTAGACTTGACCATTCTTCGCCAACGATGCTCCAACGAACGAAAACGCAGCGACTCCTTCTTGATTTCTTCGCTGGAAATTTTTCTTCAAAGACACAATAACCACAGAGGTTACACCGGTATGTCTCTAAGTCTAGGAGGCAAAAGACTTGTGAGAGTCTTTCTCTAAGAGGGAGGCTAGAGAGAATTCTAGGGTCTTGTCTTGTGAGTCTAAGAGCAAGAGGGCTTCTAAACCAATTAGGTCTAGTGTTCTATTTATAGAAGAGTGACCATGAATAAAATATTCAATTAAATCAATCTTTTCCAAAATTGATTCAATCTTATTCCTTATTTAATCAATCCAAGATCAATCAATTCCATAATTGATTAATCTTTTCCACAAATTACTAATTACTTCCATAAGTGATTAGATCATTTCCATAAATGATTAATCACTTCCTTAAGTGATTAATTATTTCCATAATTGATTAATTCCCGATTAATTAATTCTTTAATTAATTAACCACCAATTAAATATCACATATTTAATTTCCGGCCTTGAATTAATTAATTTGCCCAAATAGATTTTAGGCTTTAAAATTAATTAATTAATATTTGAACTCTTTCAAACTTCCATAAATTTAATGTGACTTAAATTTATATTAATATTTGAATTTCTTCAAATATTAATTTCTCTCATAATAATATATCAATATATATTATATTATTTCCCTTAGTAATTTGAAAACTTTCAATTTACATTTATTACTTAGTTGCCTCAAATTACTTTATGAGCTACCAGTGGGACCTAATGGACCTGCAGATCAGAAGCTCCAACGATGTGAGATTAATTGGTCAAACTGATTAACCAAATTAATCAATATTCATTAACTGTGTGTATATTCCACTATAGACTCACAGTTGCACTCTTCTCACTGCAGACATATTTTCTGTGTCCACGGATATAGACCAATAACGATTAGTTAGTCCTTCACGAGTGTCTGTAACACCAGCTGGGTCAAATTACCGTTTTACCCCTGGGTTACTTCTATTTCCTTAAGTACCAGTTCTCCTCTAATGAACAACCTGTTTGTGGTCCAACCATCAAACAGAAAACCCTCTCGTGCCATTGAGAGGGTAGGGTCCTTTGTTCAAGACTCGGAGTCACCACATAAGGGAACACTCATCTACTTCCCTAAAGTTGGGAAGGAGTGAATTCCATCTTGTATGATTATGTTCCCAGCTCTCCACTCGGTCTTGTCCCCAAAATGGTAGGCTTATTGAGTCGGCATATTGGCCACTCTCACCCATACAAATTAAAGGACAATCCCTCATGAGCAGGAGTCCATAATCAACTTAGGATTAAGACCAAGTTGTCTATGTCGTCCTAGTGAAATAGAAAACCAACTAGTTAACGGTGTTATAACCAGTGGTTACTATTTCGCGGTCCGGTCTTATGCAAACTCATTGCATAAGATACCCCCACTCGCATGTCTCCTACACGAACGCGTTGGATCATAGCGTTTGTGTCAAATACAAAGTGGGTCGCATCCATAGTGTCACCAGGATAAGGCACCCAGTCTTATCCCTATACTATAGACCATTTAGACTGTTTCTTGAACAGCGATCCCCATATGTCGCTACATATAGTTCAAGACTCATATTTCAGCCTAGGATGTCTAGTTTATTGGATTAGGGTTATTTTAGGCAAAGACAAATATAAAATAACTAATAACATTTAATGGAAAAAATATATCAATATTATTTCATTAATATTCGGTCAACGGTTACATTCACTATCTACGAGTTTTAGGGCATAAAACCCAACAATTTTATTCTTTTTTCATCCAAATCACCGGTATTCATCGAAACTTCAATTTCCGTCAAAATGTTTGATTCCTACAAAATTAAACCAAATGTACATAAAATTGGCCAAATAATCCTCAAGACTAACACTAAAAATACTATAAAATATAGCTCATAAATTGAGTTATCATTCGTGCAGCAAGTCCATGCGATTCCTCCTCATTTCCAACCACACTCGTGACGACCCACAAAGAAGAACCAATCTCTTCCTCTCTTGCATTGGTTCTCTCTCTTTTCTGCTCTACCTCCCCATTTTTCGACCGAAACCACACCAATCCGCGAGTTCCAGTCCTCTTTGCGCTTCTCTTCAGTGAATTTGGTGAGTTTTGGTTTTACCCAAGCTTTATTAATCTCAATTCAAATTACCCATTCTTGTTCAGCTTTAAAATTGGGTTTTGGGATTGATTTCTTGTTTTTCCAACGCTGTTCAGTGTGGTTTTTGTTGGGTTTTATGCCCTAAAACTCGTAGATAGTAAATGTAACATTTGACCGAACATTAATAAAATGACGTATTATTCATTTATCTTGTTTGTATTGAGTAATCTTGTCTTTTTAACCCTAATCCAATAAACTAAACATCCTAGGCTGTTAGTATGAGGCTTGAACTAGTATGTAGGGACATATGGGGATCAATGTTCAAGATACAGCCTAAAGGGTCTATAGTATAGGGATAAGGCTGGATACCTTATCCTGGTGACACTATGGATACGACCCGCTTTGTATTATGATACAAACACAATGATCTAACGCGTTCGTGTAGTGGATATGCGAGTGGGGGTATCCTATGCAATGAGTTTGCATAAGACCGGACCGCGAAATAGTTAACCACTAGCTGTAACACCGTTAGCTAGTTAGGTTTCTATTTCACTAGGATGACCTAGGCAACTTGGTCTCAATTCTGAGTGGGTTATGGACTCCTATTCATGAGGGATTGTCCTTTGATTTATATGGGTGAGAGTGGCCTGCACGCCGACTCAATAAGCCTACAATTTGGGGACAAGATCGAGTGGGGAGCTGGGAACATAATCACACAAAATGGAATTCACTCCTTCCCGACTCTAGTGTAAGCAGAGGTGTGTTCCCTTAAGTGGTGTCTCCGGGTCTTGAACAATGGGCCCTACCCTCTCTATGGCACGAGAGGGACTTCTGTTTGTTGGTTGGACCTCAAACAGGTTGTTCATTAGAGGAGCACTAGGACTTAAGGATAAAGAGGTAACCCAGGAGTAAGACGGTAATTTGACCTAGCTGGGGTACGAACACACGTGAAGGACTAACTTGTTGTTATTGGTCGATATCCGTGGACACAGAAATATATCTGCAGTGAGAATAGTGCAGCTATGGTTCTATAGTGGAGTGAACCCTAGTTAACGAACATTGATTAACTTAGTTAATGAGTTTAGCCAATTAATCTCATATCGTTGGAGCTTCTGATCTATAGGTTCATTAGGTCCCACCGGTAGCTCACTTAGGGCGTTGAGGAAAATTTCTAAGGGAAAAATGTATATTCGAAAGGGTTCAAATATTACGTTTGAAATATGAATTAGATTCATATTAAAAACTATAGGTTAAAATTAATGAGCATTGGATGCACATTAATACTATAGGTTATATGAGAGAGATATAATTAAATATATGATATTTAATTATAGTATTAATTACTTGTTGAATTAATTAATTATTTGTTTTAATTTAATTTAATTAAATTTGATTTAATTGAATTACATTAAAACTATAGGTTATGTGGAATATTTATATAAATATGTTTTATATAAATAATATTAAATTAAATGTTAATTTAATTACATGATTAATTAATAATTTTATTTATTAATTATTTTATTTTATTTTATATCAGTTTTGTTAACGGAAGAAAACTGAGTCTTCCACTAACCTAGCCTCACATGTGATTGGGAGGGTTTTAAGGGGGAAGTGGTTTTCATCCGTTAGATAACTTCCTCCTTTAATCGATAATCTTTGTGGATCTCACGTTAGGCAAGCACATTTTCTCTCTCTCTCATTCTCTTGTGTATTCCAGAGAAAAAAATCTCCCAAGAACCTTAGAATTCTTTGCTCCCACAAGCTACCAACGCAAAAATCCTTTGGAGGATACCAGTGCAACTTTTGTGATGGTGTTCACATATTTCTAGAAATTGGAAGATCAAAAGGGGCTGCTGTCTTTCAAGAACGATAAGAAGAATTTGACGAAATTCGGTCAAGATCGTCCACGAAAGTAAGTCCCCATCAACCCAATGATCACTAGGATCATCTAGATTAGATCTAGGTTGTTTTATATTAATTTTAAGCATGTTTTTATAGCCATTTACTGTAACGCCTCAGGTTTTTATAACTAACCTAGCTGCATTACTAACTACAACTAGACAAACTAACCGGGTGCTCCGAAAATTTTGGCAGCATAACGACATACAACGGACTAACCCAAAAATTTTAAACACCTACTAGAACAAAAACAACACTTCTATACAACATTTCCAACTGCACCACCATACTACAACACAACGGAGCTCCTCAGAACAAACTACGAGTCAGGTCTCGCATTATCAACTACTATCTAACCAAGAACATGAGTTTAACAAAGCTTATAACATTAGCTTTATTCAACAAACTTAATTCCTATTAACGGAATGAGAAGGTAAAGTTTATTAAAACTGACACAACTGAAGTCTAGAGTTTAACAAGAATAATCAGAATTAAACCTAACAGGACAACAGTCGTCCAACCATATTAAGCAACAACTATCCTAACCAACATGAAAATAAAAGAGAACAACGCGAACTAGCTATGGTCCTTCCTCAAGCACCTCCTCTGCATCACTATGGTCCACGTAGTCCTCATAACGTGCAAAATCTGGTAGTTGGAGGGAGAGAGAGGGGAGGGGGTCAGTACACTAAGGTACTGGTAAGCAGCCCCTACCTAAGAAGCCATCAAACAGCAACAAAGCAACCAACATGCTTTTCATGCGCAAACAACATACTTCTCAAAGCTATAAACACAACAACATGCTTAAAAGCAAGTAAAGTGAATGACTCTCCTAAGCCAAACCTCATGCATCTCTCTATGCAACTCACAACTAATCATCAAACGTATTTAGCCCTCACTTGGCTCTCCAAGACTAACCCTTCGAGTCGCACTGTCCCCTGACCATTTGTACCCAGGGCCACAATGCTCTCTACTGAGCTCGGCGTTCGACCCTTGACCATTTGTACCCAAGGCCTCGAACTGTGCATCGCCCCTTGACCATTTATACCCATGGTGCATCGATGCTTTCTAGACTCATCACACCGATCCCTGACCATTTGTACCCAAGGCCTCGATGCTCCTCTTAAAACCAATGGTGACATGTCACCCCTCGACCATTTGTACTCGAGGTGCACTGACATTCACCCACTTTCCTTTCTTTCACATTTAGGTCTCTGACCTCTTACTCATAACGATCTAGAATGCATATGCCCTGCAACATGCTTCTAGACTCATGTACTATGCCCACCAAGCATATACATATAATCACATTCTCTCAACTCATGCTTAACTCATGAACGCAAAATAGAATCAACATGCTTAACAACCAATCGTCATGTAACAACAGTTCATGCTTTTCAGAGATTTCACATACATGTATATATATATATATTCAGAGAAGCAAGAAACAACAAAACAGTTATAAAGCAAGTAACAGACAGCGTGCATCATGCAGTCAAACAGACTTCATCAGATAAGAACTACTTACCGGAAGCTCTAAACGCTCTAAACTAGACAAAAAGCTCCAGAGATACACCAAGAGCTCCTGGACCAAAACTAGGAAAGCTCCAAACAAACTCAATGCAAGCTTGAAGGCTAGCTCGACGACTTGGAACAAGTCTAACTTCCGTCTAGCTTTGTTAACACGAACTTGATCCTTGCTTGGAAGTATTCGAACGGTTCGAGTTGGATCAAACTTCAAACAAAGAACACCCAAGAGTTAGAGGCGGCTCTAAAACTCCCTAAATTAAATTCAAAGAATATAAAAGGGACTTACCGCCTTAAACTTCCCAAAGGAAACTTGGGACTTTGCTAAAAAACGTCTGACGGAGTTCGAATCTATAAAACAGAAAGTTTCTAAGGATTAGAGACCGATCTAACATACTTTAAAGCACTCCAAACAAAACCAGAATGAGCTAAGTATGCTAAGAGTCGCTGAACCTTACCGAAAAGTGTATGAATCCTTGTTGAAACGCGTTTGATAAGATTCGAATTCACAAACCCAAACTCCTTAGGCTATGGGTTACTTGAATTGAGACCTTCGGCCTATGGGTATTCGCCGAACACCTATTTCAACCCCAGATGCTGCTGGACAGCAATGGAGCACACCCAATCCTACAATTTGAAGTTGATAACGAATGGGTAATCCAAATTCGAATTCGAATAAATATGGGTTCAAGCAAAAGCTTACCAAGAACGTTAATCGACACCATATAAGGGATAAAATTGCACCAACTTGCAAAGCTACTGCTGGAACTTGCGAAAAATCTCGTAGGTGCTGCTTGAATCGTGTGGAAAACGCGTGGAGAGGGAGAATTGCGGATTAAACCCACGGACGGAGAGAGAGTGACTCGCGCGAAGGGTTGCGTCACGACTCGAGCTGGGCGACTGAACGATGGGGAGATGGAGAGACGATTGTGCGGTTGACGACGCACGGGGAGGAAGAAAATTGCCACTGACCGTGGGTTACTCGCTGGAGAAGAAGAGAAAACGAGAGAGAGAAGGAGATGGCGGCGTAAGGTTGAGGCTGCACGCGACCACGAAGATGAAATCGGGACTGGAGGCTGGCGGCAAACACAAACGGAAAGAGAGAGAGATTGGACTGCCGACGAACACGCGAAAACATCGAGGGCAAGGGGGTTAGGCGGCTGCATGAAGGAGAGGGAAGAGAGGGAGAGAAACTTAGGGGCTGTTTGGGGCACTGAGTTGGTTATAATAGCTGGGGGTTGTAATAGTCCGGGGATTATAATAGTCTGGGTGTTATAATAGTCTGTGTTTGGGGTGCAGATTATTATAGTCTGGGATAAAATAGTGTGTGTTTGGGGTGCAGATTATTATAGTCTGGGATAAAATAGTCTGTGTTTGGGGTGCAGTGTTTTGGGATGCAGATTATTTTAGTCTGGGTTCAAATAATCTATGTTTCAAGCTGACTGTTTTTTTTTCTTGACTTTTTTTTTTATTATTTTCCTCTTACAACTTTGTACTTCAAATATTAATAAAAAAAATGGGTTTAGTTGTAAAAAAAATAAAAGTTTTGGGTACAGGGGTTAAATTATGTGTTTAGCTTAAAAGGAAACAAAAATAACCTAAAGTAAAGATTGATTTTCTTTGTTTTAGAGTCATGGGTTTTTCACAAAATAAGTCATTTTATGATTTCATATAGAAAAACCATATTTGTTTCATTTATGTATTTCCAACATAAAAATGGTAAATGCTTATTCAAAACTCATTTTACCTTTATTATCAAAAGAATTAAATAAAATAGAAATCACATAAAATAAAAACTTGAGTAGTATTTTTTTAAAAATTATTATTATCACGGTAAACTTAAATACGATAAGTATAATTTGGAATGAAACATATGGTACGATGAAGGTAAACATTCATATACTTCATTATCAAAAGTAATTATGTAATTAAACTCCATATTTATATATGTACAAAGACAAACTAGTATCTAACTCTCCCTAGAAATTTTATGATTTTTCCGATGACCACCAACAAATTTTTCGGCGATCGAATTTTTTTCCCTCTTTTTTCCTTTCATTTTCTTCTACCTCTTTTTTTTTCTTCTTTATTTTCGTTTTTTATATTTTTCGAAATGAAAATGAGAAGAAGATTTTAAAAAAAAAAGTCGCCGGAAAAGTCGTCGGTGATTGCCGGAAAAGTGGCCGGAAAGTCGACGGCGGTCGTCGGAAAAGTTGTCGGTGGTCGCCAGAAAAGTCGTCGGCCGGTCGTCGGTAGAAATTCAATGAGTCACATGGAAGAAGAGAGAAAAGAGTTACTGTAGAGAATGGATAGAATAATTGGGGTGAGTTGAATAGTGGTTACTGTAGCAACACGGAGGGGAAAAATAACCAACTCCACCCCTTATTTTTGTTGGTGCCCCAAACACTGGGTTGGTTATAATAGCGGGGGCTATTATAACCAACACAGTGGGCCAAACGGCCCCTTAGGGTTTTTTTTCTTTTTCCTTTTTTTTTTCCTTTTCTTTTAAAAAAAAAACACTACAAGAATAGAAAAACCCATTTAAAATAAGAATGAGATTTTATCTAGGATTCTAATTAAAATCCCAAACTGAATTTTAAACCCACTCTTAATTTCCAAAAGATTTGGGATTAAAACCGTTTAAGAGGGAATTGGGTCTGTTGATATTTGAAATAAATATCGAATAATAAACCTCCAAGCTTTAAGTAATTAAAGATTTAATTAAAAATCCCTTTTTCCTAAATTATAGAAATTTAATTTAACGACCCAATGCTAAACTTAAATTCTAATTATCCAAATTAGAATAAACATGCTCAATTAATCCCAAAATGGTTTGATTTCGAAACGCGGGGCGTTACATTTACAGCGTATTAAGTTTGTTTTTATTGCTGTATGTTTTGAAAATAGTATTGGTATTTCAATTAAAAATCAAAGACTACGAGTAGGTCCTGTGATTTTTTCCGTTGCGTAGGCCTTTTATCCCTTCAGTTTTGAACTCGAAATCATCTTTGTGTTGTGACCCATTCACTGATTGGCCCTAAACTCAAACACCCACTATCTAGGGACTCTAAACATGCTTTAAACCTCTTTGTTTGATGGACAACATGTGTTCGGGGTCATTTGCTTGCTGATCGTTTAGGCTCTTTAGGCTCTTCCAGTTGGTTCTGTTGATCTTTTAGGATCGCTTAGAAGTGCAATAAGTAAGTGGAATTCTACCTGTTGAGTCTGTTTGCTTGTGTGCTAGCATGTTGTGTGTTTTATTTTTTTAGTTACGATATGTTGGATATATGTATATGTTATGTAATGACGAGTTTGAGCATGTTGATCTGATATATCGAACTGTTGGACTGATATACGTTGAGTTGTTGTGATGCGATTTGGATGTGACAAGCATGTTCTTATCTTGTTGTGGTTGGTTATAAAGGATGATTTTAATGTTGTGAGCATGTATTGTACTTTTGGTTGTTGCATGGACTAAAAGCATGACATGAGCTAGAAGAGCATGTTTAGGTTGTGCATTGTGGGTTGTGAACTTGTCTAGTGAGATGGTGAGGTTAGAGGACCTTGCATGTAATAGTGAAATTGCGAGGTCAGAGGACCTTGTGTGTGTCGAAAAGGAAAGTTAGGTGAATACCAGGTGCCTCGGGTAAAAATGGTTGAGGGGTGGTATGTCACCAATGGTTAAGAGGAGCATCGGGTGCCTTGGTTAATATGGCCAAGGGCCAATGTGATGAGTCTATATGTTGTGAAAGTCATCGAGTGCCTTGGGTAATATGGCCAAGGGGTGATGCAACAGTTCGAGGCCTTGGGTACAAATGGTCAAGGGTCGAACACCGAGCTCCGTAGAGAGCATTGTGGTCTTGGGTACAAATGGTCAGGGGACAGTGCGCCTCGAAGGGTCAATCTTGGAGAGTTTTGTGAGGGCTACGAGAATTTGAAATCATCTGGTGGCTTGGGTAATATGGCCAAGGGGCGATGCAACAGTTCGAGGCCTTGGGTACAAATGGTCAAGGGTTGAACATCGGCTCCGTAGAGAAGTCTGAGGCCCTGGGTACAAATGGTCAGGGGTCAGTGTGACTCGAAGGGACAGTCTTGGAGAGCTTTGTGAGAGCTCAGAGGAGTTGAAAGGACTCAGAGGAGTCGAGTTGAGAGGACTTAGAGGAGTCAGACAAAGCTTGTTAGAGCTTGAGTTAGTGGTTATGAGTGCAAGTCACATGTTTATATGGTTGATGTATAAGTTGATGCATATTGTATGTGTTAGTTGTTTTTCATGAATATTGAGCTTGTGTGTGGAAAACATGATATTTGCCTTGTATGAGTATGTGCTTGATGGCTCCACAGGTGTGAGCCACTTACTCAGTACCGTGATTTTTGTACTGACCCACCACTAGGTTTTGAAGGTGATGAGAGCATACTCGGACTTGGTGATGAAGAGGAGACTTGAAGGAAGAGACCATTAGATAGTTAGTTAGTTTCATTTATTCGTACGTTTAAATTCATACTGGATTTTGTTAAAATCGATGTAGTTATTGGTTAACTCGTTTGGTTGTTGTAATAGATTAAGTTTGAAGTTCTTTTATTTAGGGTGTGTTAGTTCTATTAACTGCACTTGTTACGAGATCTGACTTGTATGATACTTACTGGAGAATTGGAGTTAGTTCTTATTTTATTTGGTATGTTTGGGATGTTGTCAAATGAAGAAGAGGTTGTGTTAGGATTTTAGAAGTGTGTATTCTTGTCTTTCAGGTGTTTTAACTTTTTGCTTAGCTTTAGTTACGTCGTTATGCTGCCGGAATTTTCGGAGCATCAAGTTGGCGTTAGAGTAAAAGTTTAGTAATGTTCCCTAGTTTAGGTCAAATTTTGGGGGCGTTACACAAACTATATGAAAAATTGTCCAATAGGTACAATTGATGTCGACGAGATGCGACTGTTTATATGGGGATGGTTACGCCTTGAATTGATGCATTCATTCGTGTATAGGTGCGATCTACGTATAAAAATAAAATATATAATTAACAAATGAAACTATAGGAAAATTTCTACTTTTATACGAGAGCTCAAGACTTTTCAAGAAAAGGGAAAATTACAAGTTTCTGTTATTCGTGAGGGAAACACTATTGACTGTGTCACAATAAAACCATGAGAATTCATAATTTTTTTTTAGTCAATGAATAATTAGTATTGTTATCTATCATTTTTTATTTTTCTAATGTCATCAAATGTCATTTACATCCAAATCAATTCCTTGAAGTAAATACAATTTTGTATAAATCATAAATTCCTTTAAGTAAATATAATTTTTAAAGATTGCATTACACGTTTTCAAGATCTCAACATGTTAAATTTTGTATTTAATAGAATTTAGTTATATTCCCAACAATATTAGTTGTTTAAAATTATAGTATCAAATTTCAATGCGTCTAAGAGATTACTTTTGTTTGTTGCATTTGAATTTAAAATGCTTATAACACAAATGATCTTGATCTAATGGTTTTGAACATTGGAGTTTATGTTTTTTTTTTAGTACTAGAACCTGAGTTGTTTATTTTATTTAATGAGCATGTTTCTATTTTGATTATTACATTGTAGTTTTCTTTGTCGTTATCATATATTGTCTATATTTATTTATTTATTTATTTTTTATTTTTATGTAGCATGTTTCTATCCGAGTAATTGTGTTAGTTGACTGAGTTGGAGTCTAGGGCTAGGTAAAAATAAAAAGAAAAAACGTGGATTTTCAAGTTGGTAAAATACAATTTAGGGATGACTTGTGAAATTTAATTAAATCATAAGGGACAAATTGAAACTAAGTCCAAACCATAGGAACAAAATTGAAGCTATCCTCAAACTATTGTGACTAAATTGAAACTTTTAAAACCACAATGACCAAAATAAAATTGTCTAATTGAATGACCAAATTTGTATTTTAATCTATTAATTTAATATACAAACTAATACATTTTAGGTTAGGAAACTTAGAAGTCTGAAAATGATAATAATAAAATAAAAATAAAAGTCAGTAGCCTAAAAATAATTAAGTTATTCCTTAAAAAAACTTATTAATTAATAAATGCATGCATAATTTTAAATAGATTAATTGAACACACTTTAAATTTTCTAATTAAATAGATTAATTTTTTTGTTCATTAAACACGAATACAAGAACTTTTAATATTTATATTTAAATTTATGTAATTGGTTTTAGTGGAAAGTTTCTTAATACTAATAATTATCTATGTAATAACATTAGCTACTTAAAATTTAAAGTAGATCTGTAATTTGTTGTTTTTTTTTAAACTTATATTATACTTTTTTTATCTTAGAAAAGGCAATTTAACATGTAACTTACTTGATTTTAAAAACTACTTGACTTTTTAAAAATTAATTGTTAGTAGAATTTCATATTGGTTTATTTTTATTTTTATTTTTTATAAGGTAATTATTAAACTTACAAAAAATTTGCCATGTACGTGTGTGCTACTATTATGTCTATATACATTGTTGTGGGTGAATTTGGACCTAGTTCTAAAGAAAGTCAGAATGATGAAAGTCCAGAGGAGAAACAAGCCCACAGAGGCCCATTGAGCCCGAATCAATCTATAGGACTATTCCCTCTCCTAAAAGGAAGGGGAAAACCCTAATTTCAACTATAAATAGAAGAAACTAATCCCAAGGTAGGGGGACTCAACTAGGTATTGAATCTTCTCCCTAATTCTTAATTTACTTGTTTCACTTACGATCTCCCAACTGACTTAAGCATCGGAGTCGATGTGGCAAGCACCACACCAGTGCACAGTTTTCTCTTATTTTGCAGGCAATGTCTTTCCCCTTTAAATAAATTCACCGTTGATGTCACGTGAAGGTCAGGTGAGTCGCTTGGCCAGATTTTGGCATCAACATACATGCTATATAATAAGAAATCTTTTATTTTTATCACTTACTTTTAAAAGTTTATGGTAATTAAAGCAAAAGTTATATGATATTTCTTTATTACATTACATATGCTAAAAAAAACTATTATTTCTCCTATTTTAATTTAAGGCTATAAAATTTCACATGCATTGCACGTGTTACTTGACTAGTATATATATAAATGTTTTTTAAAAAATGTGTTCTTAAAAAATGTTTTGTTGGGCTCTAGAGTTCTAAGAGAAAATTTTATTTTAATCATAAAATTATCATTAATTTTATTAAAATCTTTGATACTATCCTTGCTTAGGTATGTTAAATATTTTATTAAGAATTTTTTAACAATATTTTATGAAGAATTATTTAAAATAATCAAAATGGTTTTTAATATAAAATTTAAAGACTAAAATAAATGATTGGAAAGAGAGAAATGAAATCAATCTGAAAATTTGAGAAATAAAATATATTTTAAATTGGTTAAATAATATCATTATTCCTCACTTTCTCTCTAAAATTTATTTTAAATTGGTTAATTAAATAATTGTTGTGAAATTGAGCAGCACAACAGAGTACAACGTGAACACGGAAGTGGATAAAATATAATGTAATAATAATGATAATTAAATATAATATAATTATAATAAAATAAATAAAAACATGAAATTAAATAAAAACATGAAATTAAAATAAAATAATAGCAAAGTGGAGAATGATGGAAGTGGAATTTTCACCAATGAACTTATAATTTTAATACCACCAAAAGCCACTATTTATAGGCAATTTGGCAAGTAGAATGTGGCTAGAGATGGGCACCAAACATCAGTATTTACATGACACATGGACAATATGAATAGTGACACATGGCCTTTTAGGACACTAAGCAAACTAATGGGCATCTATCATATTGTAATATTTATAATACTCCCACTTAGATGTCCATATATGATATATGCCTCGTTAAAAACCTTACTAGGAAAAAATTTAATGGCAAAAAAATCCTAGTGAAGGAAAAGAGTACATATTTCATATAATTTAATATTTCTAAAAATCCTAGTGGGATCCTTGGATTTCTTGAATTGGGAATCAACACTACAGAGCGGGATTGAAGCTTCTTTGTGTTTTTGGTTTGAGAGAGAAGGCAGAATGAGAGAGCGAGACTTCTGGAGATCGAGAGATTATTTTGTAGCGTGAGGAGACTTTTAACCACCCCATACGTGGAGTTGGTTATCAGATTTTTTATAATTAATTTAAATTAATTAATTAAAAAATTAATTAAATATCAATTAATTAATTACATTAATTAATCAATTATAATTAAGTATCTCCATATTTAATTACATGTGCATTTTAATCATATTAAATGCACATACATAACATAAGCTATAGTTTTAATTAAAAATAACTAAATCACATTTAATTAAATTAATTAAACTACAAAATTAATTAATTCATAATTAATTAATTCTTTATTTGAATCATATTCAGATGTACATCTCTCTTATAATCTATAGTTTTAATATGAATCTAATTCACATTAAAATTAATCTATAGATTTAATTTAATTAAATCACATTTAACTAAATTAAATTAAGCAATTAATTAATGGGGCAATTGCAAGGCTAGTAAATTTGTTTTTCATAATTGCAAGCGTGTCTTTCATTTTTTAGGATTGCAATTATGGCAAAAAAAAAATCAGCCCAACCCAAAACGCAAATAGGAAAAGTCAAAAATAGCCTTCTTAGCTTTTTCGCGTGTTTTTACTATTATGAAGTATATCAGTAGTATATCAAACTGTTGATATACTAGCTAGTGATATACCTAAAATGAAATATATCAGATATACTGTTGATATACTGATATACCTAAAATAAAAAATATTTGATATACTGCTATATACTTTACTCTAGTATATCGGTGGAATGATATTCTTAATATGAAATATATCAACCGTACATTATTATTTTATATTCAATATATCATATATACCTAATATGAAGTAGAAACAATTGCGTGGATGACCCATTTTGAGAGGCCAAATTGAAAAATGCCCTACCTTTTCAGAATAAGGAGATATGTCATTTGGCTTACATCATCATCATAGCAAAATTACCATTTAACTATCTATATGAAAACGCGCATTTAAGGCATTTAAGAGCAAGATTAGAGAGTGAGCAAGAGATTGGAGAGAGAAATTAGATAGAGTAAGAGATTGGAGGGAGAAATTGGACAGAGAGAGCAAGAGCGAGAAGCGAGAGCGAGATTGGAGAGAGAGCAAGAGATTGGAAAGGGAAATTGGAGAGAGAGTGAGAGGTTGGAGAGAGAAATTGGAGAAAGAGCGAGAAGCTAGAGCGAGAGTAGCGAGAGAGAGCGAGGTTAGAGTAGAGAGTAAAATGGTAATTTTACTAGGATGTTGACGCAAGCAAAATGACATATATATCCTTGTTTTGAAAAGGTGGGACATTTATCATTTCCACTTATTTTATAGGGTCATTCGTACAAAAATCCCAATGAAGTATATCACTGATATATTACTAATATACTTTCCTCTGGTATATCACTAGAACAATATTTTTAATATAAACTATATATTAACAGTATATTAGTACTTCATATTTAATATAAAAAATATACTTAAAATGAAGTATATCTCTAATATACTACTGGAATAATATTTCTAATATGAAATACATAGAAAAGATATAAGTACTTCATATTCAAGGTAATAAACACACCTAAAATGAAATATATCATTAATATATTGCTAACATACTATATTTAGGTATATAAGTAAAATGATATTTCTAATATAAAGTATATCAACAATATATCGGTACTCCAAATTTGGTATATCAATTAACTGATTACTTTATATTTCCTATATCAGTAAATATAAAGTATATCAGATATACTACTGATATACTAGTTGATACATCAACAAGGGTAAAACTGGAATAATGAAAAAAACGGAATTCAGATTTTAAATTTTTTGCTATACTTGCAAATCTTAAAAACCAATGCTAAATTTGCAAATATCTTAATATTTTTTGCTACCCATTGCAATTCCCCTTAATTAATTCAAAATTAATTAATTTTATAATTAATTAAATATCACCCATATTTAATTAATTACATATTAGAATCATATTCTAACATTTCTCTCCTATACTATAGTTTAATTAATACATTTAATTTAAAGGGAAAAATACACTTTTGGTCCCTAAGGTTTGGGTTAGGTTTCATTTTAGTCCCTAAGTTTTCAACTCAACAATTTGGCTCAAGAAGTTTGGATTTTGTTACATTCTTAGTCCCTCCGTTAATTTTTTCTGTTAAACACTAACAGATTGGTGACGTGGGATTAGTTTTTATTTTAAAAAAAAATATTTTTTTTTATTAATTTTTAAAATAAAATAGGGAAAAATACACTTTTGGTCCCTGAGGTTTGAGTAAAGTTACACTTTGGTCCCTGAGTTTTCAAACTCAACAAAAATACCCCTGAGGTTTGAGATAAGGGGCAATTTGGTCCATGCCATCCATTTTGCAGTTAAATTCTAACGGTAGGTGACGTGGCACTATTATTTTAATTAAAAAATGAATTTTTATTTTTTTAAATAAAAATATATAAAAATAATAAAAATATTATTATTTTATTATTTTTTTTAAAAAAATTGTTTCTCCTTCTCTCTCTTGTTCTTCTTCTCCATCTTCTTTCTTCTCCCTCTTCTTCATCCTTTTCTTCTTCTTCATATCTCTGGCGGCCGGCAGCCGGCGGCCACCGCTGCCGCCGCCGCCGACGACTGGTTTCTTCTTGTTTTTTTTTTTAATCTCCTTCCCCTTCTTTTCCTTGTTCCTCCCCTTTTCACTATTAAAAAAAAAAAAAGAAAACGGCGCCAGAGAGGGAGGGAGGAGGGACCTCTCTCCTCCCTCTCCGGCGCCGGAATCGAAGGGGGAAAATCCCCTTCATTTTTTTTTAAACAGTGAAAAAGGGAGGAAGAAGGAAAAGAAAATAAGGGGAAGGAGATTTAAAAAAAAAAAACCAGTCGCCGGAGATATGAAGAAGAAGAAGAAAAGGATGAAGAAGAAGAGGATGGAGAAGAAGAAGAAGAGAGAGAAGGAGAAAGAATTAAAAAAAAATAAAATAATAATATTTATATTATTTTAATATATTTTTATTTAGAAAATTTCAAGAATAATTTTTTATTAAAATAATGGTGCCATGTCAGCATTCCGTTAGTATTTAACGACAAAATTGTTGGCTTTTTGGCCCTTAATCTCAAATTAATTAATTAATTAATTAATCAATGTTTTGATGATAACAAACCCAATTTTTAATTACTAAAATTTTAGTGTTTTAATGTGCCCATAGCGTAGAGCTCGGAACAACGATTCCAACGCCTCTTGAATCGCTGAAATCGGAGCTAAAACGAAGAAGTTATAGCCGAAACAAGTTTTAACGAAAAATACCCGTGCGATGACGTGGCGGCTAAGTCAGCATCAATGGACCAATCCGGCGGCGACACGTGGAAGGCTGAGAATATGATTTTTAGTTATATATATATATATATATATATTATATGTGAGTAACGGTTAGTTTATTAAAAAAAAAAAAAAAAGAAAAGAAATCAAAAGCATTAAATGCTTTACCGTTAACTCACATATATAAACATATATTTATATTATTATTATTATTAATATTATATGTTTTTACTTTTTAAAATGTTACCGTTGGAATGTTTTCAAAATTTAAAAATGTTTTTTTTTTATTTTATTATTATTATTATTATTTATTTATATTATTACTTTTAATTTCTTTTAATCTCCACCCTTTATTTCTCTTTTATACAAATCCAATGCTCCAAATTAAGTTCAATTTCAAATTTCTCTCAACTCCATCTTCTTCCTATTTATACCCTCATTCTCTCACAAAAACAACAACAATTTCTCTCTAAATTCTCTCCAACTTTCTACATGTTTATTCTCTCCAATTCTTCAATGTTGCTTTAAATTTATTGTGAGAGTTTCATTTTGAGAGATGCTTGAGCTATTCAATTTTATTTTTCTTAGCCATTTGAGGACATTAATTTGTAAGAATTTTTCTTACAAATTTGTGAGCGAAAATTTGTATATCCACTCTTTGAGAGAGTTTGTAATTTCGTTTTTAAAATTTCCAAATCTTGTAAGGGTTGCTCTTGAGCCCAAAAAGGAGCTGTTGTAACGGTTTGATCCTAAACCGTGGAAAGGATCGGGTTTGTTCTTGCTCCCGGAAAAAGAACATTGTACCTGTTGGACTCTAAGCCGTGGAAAGAGTCGTGTTCTTCAATCGAATACCCAAGAGGAGCTTGGGGAGTGGAGTAGGCCGTTTGCCGAACCACTATAAATTTCCGGTGTTATTTTCTCTAACCCTCTACTATTTAATTTTTGCAATTAATTTTCTTTATCGTTATTTGCATGAAATTAATTCCTATAATTTATTTTTAATGTTTATGGACAACATTTACATTGGAATTAATTTGGGTGTTTAAAATCTATTTCTAATTTATTGACAGATTTGTGCTAAAATTAATTCTTTATAAAAAGTTTGCTTATTTGTTTAAATTGGCCCATCGTATTAAAAAGTTTATAAAATTTCATTAAACCCTATGCACCCCCCTCTAGAGTTGTCATACCGATCCAACAGAAATGGATGGCAGGGACCAAATTGCTCCTTATCTCAAACCTCAGGGGTATTTTTGTTGAGTTTGAAAACTCAGGGACCAAAGTGTAACTTAACTCAAACCTCAGGGACCAAAAGTGTATTTTTCCCAATAAAGTAATATATTAAATATTTTTTTATTTTTCCTTTTATTTTTCTTTTTCTTCATCCTTCATCTTCCAATCTTCTTCTTCTCCACCATTGAAACCCTAATCTCAATTTTCAACCATCACCTCCACCGGTCGTCGGTCGCCATCGACCGTCGCTCGCCTGCAGTCGGTTGTCGCTGGTGACAACATTTTTTTTCAATCTCTTTTTTTCTCTCTTTTTTCCCCTCTTTTCTTCTTCTTCCCCCTCCTCTTTTTCTTCTTTTTCTTCTCTTCCCTTTCTTCTTTCACTGTTAAAAAAAAAAGAATGACGTCGTCGCTCGCCCAGATCTGCATAAGTTCAGATCTCGCCCAGCCGTAGATCGCTCGTCGTCACTCGCTTAGATCTCGCGAAGGTTCCAGCCACATCTTGCTCGCCCGCCAAGCCCCAGCTTGCGAAGGTTCCTCGTTGCTCAGATCTCACCCGTCCGGCCCCAGTCGCAGCTTGCAAAAGTTCAGATCTCGCCTAGCCCCAGCTCGCTCGTTGCTCAGATCTCACGAAGGTTCCTGCTGTGTTTTTGTTTTTAAAAAAGAAGGGGAAACCCCCCTTTGTTCCAGCCGTCGTCGTCGAAGGGGGGTTTCCCGTTTTTTAAAAAAAAAAAAACAGTGAAAGAATAGGAAAGGAAGAGGGAAGGAAGAATAAGAAGAAAAAGGGGAAGAGAGGAAAGAAAAGAAAAGAGGAAAAAAAAAGAGTTAATCGGCAATGGACGGCGACGGCTCCGGTAAGGTGTGGTGGTTTGAAGAAGAAGAGGTTAGAGAAGAAAAAGATTGAAGAAAAGGAATAAGAAGAAAAGAAGAAAAAGAGGAGAGAGAGGGGGGGAAAGAAATAAAAAAATTATAAAATAATAATATTTTTATTATTTTATTATATTTATATTTTAAAAAAATTTAAAAATATTTTTTTAATAAAAAATTTTGCCACGTCAGCATTCCGTTAATTATTAACGGAAAATTGGATGGAGGGACCAAACTGAAACTAAAACCAAACCTCAGGGGCTAAATTGTTCAGTTTGAAAACTCAAGGACCAAAATGAAACCTAACACAAACCTCGGAGACTAAAAGTATATATTTCCCTAATTTAAACTAAATTGAATAATTAGTTAACTTATTTACTAATTAAATATCACATATTTAATTAGTCATATATTTGAACTCCTTCAAATATATTATTCTCTCGATTCAAAAAGTTTAATCTCAAATTAAACTTTAGGGAAAAATACACTTTTAGTCCCTGAGGTTTGAGTTCGGTTTCATTTTGGTCCCTGAGTTTTCAAACTCAACAATTTAGTTCCTGAGGTTTGAGATAAGGAGCAATTTGGTCCCTGCCATCCATTCTACCGTTAAATCTAACCGACTGCTGACGTGACACTATTATTTTAATTAAAAAAATTAATTTTTAATTTTTTAAAATAAAAATATATTAAAATAATTAAAATATTATTATTTTTAAACGGGGAGGAGGGAGCTCCTCCTCCCTGTTTCGGCGCCGGAAACGAGGAGGAGGGAGTTCCACCTCCCTCCTCTGTTTCTCTGTTTTTTTTTAAAAAAAAAGAAAAGAGAGTTGAGAAGAGAAGAGAAGAAAGAAAGAGAAGAAAGAAAAAACAGAAAAAAAAATCGCCGACGACGGCCGGTGTTGACAGCCACCGGAGGAAGGTTGAAGAAGAGAGAGTTGGTGGGAGAAAGAAGAAGAAGGGATTGGGTGGAAGGAAGAAGAAGAATGAGAGAGAGAGGGAGGAAATAAATTAAAAATAATAATATTTTAATTATTTAAATATATTTTTATTTTAAAAAATTTAAAAATATTTTTTTAATTAAAATAATAGTGCCGCGTCAGCAGCCGGTTAGATTTAACGGTAAAATGGATGGCAGGGACCAAATTGCTCCGTATCTCAAACCTCAGGGACTAAATTGTTGAGTTTGAAAACTCAGGGACAAAAATGAAACCTAACGCAAACCTCAGGGACTAAAAGTGTATTTTTCCCTAAACATTATACTATAATGTATCACCATACATTATATTAATGATACATTATATTAATGGCATCAAATACAATTAACTTAATTCCCATGATGAATTTGAATTTTCAAATTCTTTTTAAGATTAATTGTTCTTCATTACTGTTTACGAGCTAGCAGGTGGACCTAATGTACCTACAGATCTGGAGCTCCAATGATATGTGGTTAACTGACTAAACTCATTAATCGAGTTAACCAATATTCATTAACTGTGGGTCACTCCACTATAGACCCACAACTACACTCTTCTCACTGTGGAATATTTCTGTGTCCACGGATATAGAGCAATATCGGTAAGTCAATCATTTACGAGTGTTCGTAACTACAGTTGGATCAAATTACCATTTTACTCCTGGGTTACCTCTGTCTCCTTATGTACCAATGCTCCTCTAATGAACAACCTGTTTATGGTCCAACCAATAAACAGAAAGTCCCTCTCGGGCCAATGAGAGGGCGTGATCCCTTTGTTCAAGACTTGGAGTCACCACTTAATGGAACACTCTCATCTACTTCTCCTAGAAGCGAGAAGAAGTGAGTTCCATCTTGTGTTGTTATGTCCCCAGCCCCCCACTCGGTCTTGTCCCCAAAATGGTAGGCTTATTGAGTCGGCGAATCTGGTCACTCTCACCCATACAAATCAAAGGAAAATCCCTAGTGAAAAGGAGTTCATAACACACTTAAGATTAAGATCGAGTTACCTAGGTCATCCTATTGAAATAGAAATCGCAATGGTGTTACATCTAGTGGCTTGCTATTTTAAGGTCCGGTCTTATGCAAACTCATTGCATAGAACACTCCTGCTCGCATGTCTACTACATGGACGTTTTGGATCAATGCGCCTGTATCGTATACAAAGCGGACCGTATCACATAGTATCACCAGGATAAGCTACCTAGTCTCATCCCTATACTATAGACCTTTTAGGTTGTTACTTGAACATTGATCCCCGTAGGATCTTAGTTTATTGGATTTGGGTCACATTGTGCAATTATAAACTTAAAACAACAATAACGCTTTGTTGCAAAACCCTCAATAACACTTTACTGAATAACATCTTTATTTATATAAAGGATAACAAAACTTGAGTTCTAGGACATAAACCCCAACAAACTCCCACTTGGACTATAACTCAAGTGATATTACAATATTGTTAGGTGACTCAGTAATATATCAAATGCTAAAATCTCATAGTCCTAAACTCTGGAGATGTCCCTCAAACACTTTAGCCGAGAGGGGTTTTGTAAATGGATCAGCCATGTTCTGCTCCGAGGCTATTTGGGTGACGATCACGTCTCCTCTCTGTACTATCTCCCGGATGAGATGGTAGTTGCGTTCAATGTGCTTTCCTCATTTATGGATTTGAGGTTCCTTCGAATTCGCAACTGCTCCACTATTATCACAATAGAGTGTGACAGGCAAGTGCATGTTAGGAAGAACTTCTAACTCATTTAGAAATTTTCTAAGCCACACTGCTTCTTTTGATGCTTCACAGGCTGCAACATATTCAACTTCCATTGTGGAGTCAGCAATACATCCTTGTCTTATACTTCTCCACACTACTGCTCCTCCATTGAGAGTGAACACAGATCCCGACGTAGATCTCCTAGAGTCTATGTCGGTTTGAAAATCTGAGTCAGTGTATCCAGTAAGGATCAAATCCTTAGAACCATACACTAGTGAATAGTTTATTGTCCTTCTCAAATATTTGAGAATATTCTTAACGGTAGTCCAATGTGCTTGACCAGGATTGGACTGACATCTGCTAACAACACCTATTGCATAGCATATGTCGGGACGTGTGCATAGCATTGCATACATAACACTTCCGACTTCTGTTGCATAAGGAATTCGTTTCATTTCCTCAATTTCTTGAGGTGTTTTTGGACTTTGTTCCTTGGATAGGTGCATTCCATGTCTAAAGGGTAACAATCCCCTTTTGGAATTCTACATTGAATATCGATTCAGAACTTTATCGATATAAGATGCTTGAGACAGTGCTAGTAATCTGTTCTTTCGATCTCTAATTATTTGGATCCCCAGAACATATTGAGCTTCTCCCAAATCCTTCATTTGGAATTAAGCTCCTAGCCACTGCTTAATCTCAGACAATACTCCCACTACATTTCCTATAAGTAGGATGTCATCAACATACAGAATTAAGAAAACTATAGTAGAATCAATGATCCTTTTGTATACACAAGGTTCATCTACATTCTGTTCAAAACCATAAGATTTGATTACAGTGTCAAATCTTTTATTCCAGGATCTTGAGGCTTGTTTTAATCCATAGATGGATTTGTTAAGTTTGCAAACTTTTTGTTCTTCTCCCTAGACTATGAACCCTTCTGGTTGAAGGTGTTCATATAACACATGCGGAAGCAATTAAAGATCGAAAGCACTTAAGACATCAATTTTGCTCCTAAAGCATGCATGTTCTAGAAAAGACAGAATAGAGAGTTTAGAGAACACCAACCTTTGTAGCTCACTAATGAGGAACTCCTTGTAGTGTTTTCTTCTCCTATGCTCCTTGGACAACCTCTAGAGTCTTCGCTACTATTCTCCGGGCCAAGAACAACTTGTGGGAGTCTTATAGAGATAGGGGATGAGAAGGGAATGCTTGAAGGATCAAGCTCTTGAGAGATCTATGGAGGTGTGTTTGATTGAGAGGAAATTCCAGCAGCATAACAGTAGGTAAATCCCTCTCTTAGCCTTTGAATCTGATTCAAGCTCTTAAATAGACCTCTTCCATGCAAAGACAAGCTTCATGACACTAGACACATGGTGAAAATGCAACTCAAAGTGGATTCTAGGTGTTTAACTCACAACACATGCAACTAGTGCATGGTTGTGTTGTTTTCCACTATGCATCATCATGCAAGAGTGGGAATGCCACTAAATCCACTAAAATTTGAATCTTAATTCTGAATTTTCAGCTTGCAATTCATTCAAATTTCAATTCAAAATTGAAATTGATTTTTAGGCAATTAATTGGGACAATTCCAAGTAATTTTGACATGATTAATCCAATTAATCATTATCACCTAGTGCCATGAATTATATATGATTCCTAATACATATATATGGTATTTAAAACACTTTTAAATATCTTATCTCTCAATTTCTAATTTAATTCATAATTAAATCATTGTGTCAAACACTTTTTACGATAATGCCCTATTTCCCGTTTTTGAACGATTCAAAGATTCCTATCATTATGTTCTAAGCTTTAATCCGATATGAGCTAGTAGAGGGACCTAATGGACCTATAGATCATGGCCTCCAACGATTCGAGGCTAACAGACTAATCTCCTTATCTAAGCTAGCCAACATTCGTTAACTACCGGGACACTCCACTATAGCCCGATAGTTGCACTCCCTTCACTATAGATATATTTCCGTCCACTTGATTTAACCATGTTCAGTAAGTCGTTCCTTCACAGGTTGTTCGTAGCTATAGCTAGGTCAAATAACCGTTTTACCCCTATAGTAATTCTTGTTCCTTAAGTTCCACTAATCCTCTAATGAACAATCGGTTTGTGGTCCAACCATCAAACCTAAGTCCCTCTCGATCCAACGAGAGGGTGGGGCCCCTTGTTCAAGTCCTGGAGTTAGTACTTAAGAGAACAACCTCTCTGCTATCCCTGAAATGGGTAGGAGTGAATTCCGTCTTGCAAAACTATGTCCCCAGCTATCTATTCGATCTCATCCCCAAAATGGTAGGCTTGTTGAGTCGGCGATGCTGGCCACTCTCACCCATGCAGATTAAAGGATAATCTCGTATAAATAGGAGTTCATAGTTAGCTCAGGATTAAGAACGAGTTACCTAGGTCATCTATGAGAAATAGTCAGTTTCTTCAGTAAACGGCATTATAAAGAGAAAGTGACTTATTTCGTGGTCCTGTCTTATGCAAACTCATTGCATAGGACGCCCCCACTCGCATGTCTCCACATGAACGACTTAGGATCTCATCGTTTGTACTTAATACAAAGTGGGCCGCGTCCATAGTGTCACCAGGATAAGGCACCCTACCGTATCCTTATACTATAGACTATTTTGACTATAAACTTGAACTTGATCCTACGATATGTCCCTACATATAGTTCGAGTATTCATTATATAGTCAAGGATCTTAGTTTATTGGATTTAGGTTAATCATTCGCAATTTACATATTCAATAACATCTTTTACTGAATAACCTCAATAACCACTTTATTGGAAATAGAAATATGTTTAACGATTTACAAACTACGAGTTTATAGGACATTAAACTCAACACTGGTTGGACCATGTAAATACTCTCGTCAAGATTACAGTTAAAAAACGCAGTCTTGACATCCATTTGCCAAATTTCATAATTATAAAAATGGGCAATGGAAAGGAGTATTCTTATCGATTTTAACATCGCTACTGGTGAGAAGGTTTCATCAAAATCAATTCCTTCTCTTTGGTTATAACCTTTAGCCACCAAACGGGCTTTGAAGGTTTGTACCTTACCAGTTTGGTCTCGCTTTCTCTTATAGATCCACTTGCAACCGATAGGTTGTACGTCACTTGGTTGATCTACAAGTTCCCAGACTGAGTTAAAATGCATAGATTCTATCTCAAGGTTCATGGCTTTGACGTATTGGTCCTTATCTTTATCACCCATTGCTTGTCTATAAGATAATGGATCCTCTACTTCTGTTGGGTTTAATGTCCTATAAACTCGTAGTTTGTAAATCATTAAACATATTCTATTTCCAATAAAGACGTTATTGAGGTTATTCAGTAAAAGATGTTATTGAATATGTAAATTGCGAATGATTAACCTAAATCCAATAAACTAAGATCCTTGACTATAAAATGAATACTCGAACTATATGTAGGGACATATCGTAGGATCAAGTTCAAGTTTATAGTCAAAATAGTCTATAGTATAAGGATACGGTTGGGTGCCTTATCCTGGTGACACTATGGACGCGGCCCACTTTGTATTAAGTACAAACGATGAGATCCTAAATCGTTCATGTGGTGACATGCGAGTGGGGGCGTCCTATTCAATGAGTTTGCATAAGACTGGACCACGAAATAAGTCACTTTCTCTTTATAACGCCGTTTACTGAAGAAACTGACTATTTCTCATAGATGACCTAGGTAACTCGTTCTTAATCCTGAGCTATCTATGAACTCCTGTTTATGAGAGATTATCCTTTGATCTGCATGGGTGAGAGTGGCCAGCATCGCCGACTCGACAAGCCTACCATTTTGGGGATAAGATCGAATAGATAGCTGGGGACATAGTTTCGCAAGACGGAATTCACTCCTACCCATTTTAGGGATAGCAGAGAGGTTGTTCTCTTAAGTACTAACTCCAGGACTTGAACAAGGGGCCCCACCCTCTCGTTGGATCGAGAGGAACTTAGGTTTGATGGTTGGACCGCAAACCGATTGTTCATTAGAGGATTAGTGGAACTTAAGGAACAAGAAGTACTATAGGGGTGTAACGGTTATTTGACCTAGCTATAGCTACGAACAACCTGTGAAGGAACGACTTACTGAACATGGTTAAATCAAGTGGACGGAAATATATCTATAGTGAGGGGAGTGCAACTATCGGGCTATAGTGGAGTGTCCCGATAGTTAACGAATGTTGGCTAGCTTAGATAATGAGATTAGTCGGTTAGCCTTGAATCGTTGGAGCCCATGATCTATAGGTCCATTAGGTCCCTCTACTAGCTCATATCGGATTAAAGCCTAGAACATATTGATAGGAATTTTTGAATCGTTCAAAAACGGGAAATAGGGTTTTTATCGTAAGACGTGTTCGACACAATGATTTAATTATGAATTAAATTAGGAATTGAGAGATGAGGTATTTGAAAGTGTTTTAAATACCATATATATGTATTAGGAATCATATATAATTCATGACATTAGGTGATAAAGATTGATTGGATCAATCATATCAAAATTACTTGGAAATGTCCCAATTAATTGCCTAGAAATCAATTTCAATTTTGAATTGAAATTGAAATGAATTGCAAGCTGAAAATTTACAATTAGGATACAATTCATAATGGATTTAGTGGCATTTCCACTCTTGCATGATGATGCATAGTGGAAAACAACACAACCATGCACTAGATGCATGTGTTGTGAAGTAGACACCTAGAATCCACTTTGAGTTGCATCTTGGCCATGTGGCTAAGTGTCATGAAGCTTGTCTTTGCATGGGAGATGTCTATAAAAGGGGCTTGAATTAGATTCAAGAAGAGAAAGCTTTCATTTAGTGTTATGCTGCAAATTTTCTCCCTCAAATTCTCTCTCATTTCATCTCCTTCCAAAAGCTTGTACCATCAAGCATTCCCTTCTATCTTTCTTCTATAGACTCCCACAAGTCTTTCTAGGCCCAAGAGAATAGTAGGGAAGACTCTAGAGGTTGTCCAAGGAGCATAGGAGAGGCAAACACCACAAGGAGTTCCACATAAGTGAGCTACAAAGGTTGGTGTTCTCTCAACTCTATATTCTGTCTTTTATAGAACATGCATGCTTTAGGAGCAAAATTGAATGTCTTAAGTGCTTCCGATCTTCAATTGCTTCCGCATGTGTTATATGAACACCTTCAATTGGTATCAGAGCATGATTAGAGCACTTAATTCGTTTTAATTTTGCTTTGGTGGGTACCATTTTGAAATTGAATTTTCTGTGTGCTAAAATGGAAGTGTTCTGGTTTGGCAATTTTTTGAGCATTCAAACCTTCATGAAATTGTAATTGCTCGGATATGTAAGAGCGTTAATGTGTGTAATATAGTCTGTAATTTTTATAGAGTCATTAGAGTCTATATAGGCTGTAAAATCGAAGAAAAACCGGAGAAGACGCAGCAGAAAAGTAAAATTCCAGCAGCAGCAGTTTTTTTTTTCTTCTTCTTTTCGGGTCCGGTTCGGTCTGCTGCAGTTTTTTTTACACATATTTGAAGGCCGGTTAACTCCATGGAGGGTTGGTTCGGGTCGGTTCGTAAAGCTTGGGATCATCACAAGCAATTTTATTGATTATTATTGTAATAATTAGTTGATTGTTTGTTTTAAATTGCCAAACCATTCCATTTTAGCTTGATTTAATTTCTTTTATGCATTGAGAATGTATGGTTTAATTGGATTAAATGTATGTGCATTATGAGCATGCCATATAGTTTAAAATCCCACCATAGGAAAGCATGTTCATGCATTTTTTAATAAGTGTTATTAATAGTTCAAATGCATGAGGGAAATTTTATGTTTAAATTGATATAAATGTTGTATTGATTTAGGGAGATTCATGCTTGAATGGTTAATTAAAATTGATTAATTGATATAAAAGTTATATTAATCAAAAGATAAAATTAACCTAGCATGAAGCATGAAATTTCCTTAGAATTTTGTTTATAAGAGTTATATTCAAAAGGCAAGTTTGTTATAGTTTAGATTTATAATTGTTATAAATCACATAGAAATTTAAAATCTATAACAAAGAAAAAGGTGCATGCTCACTTAGGGTTAATTTGATCCAACTCTCGATCGATTTCAATTAGATTCAAATAGGTCGATAAGCTTGTAAAACATAGGTTACAAGAGAACTCACCCGACGAGATGCTGTCTAAGGCTGGAGGTATTTAAGTTGACGGTTTATGGAACACCTCCTACCTGGGCATCGAGTCGGTTCTTGAGTTAAAGTTAACCCAGTTTTATGAGCATGCACGTGTGTGATGTGAGGTTTTAATCGTTATCACCTAGACATCGTAAGATTATATGAACTTAGACTTAGGGTTATTCAATTAGCCGGAATTCACCTAAGTATAAGTATACCCAAAACCGTTTAAAATACTTAGTGGGAGGGGAGAGATATATCAAATCCATTTCCCTTTTACGTTCTCCCTTTTGTTCACAAGGTGAGATTTATGCTTGGCCTCGTGTTGATTATACCTCAACTGCTCCATTCGGAAGGTGTTTGCATAAATCAATAACAAGGTGAATGGAGAAAGTATTTATAGTAAGTGAGTGAAGGAAGTGTGTCAACACATCTTGCGGTCTCCTCCGTTAGGTTGCAACGTGAGATTTCCATGTTGCGCCTGCTTGTATGCCCTGGAGCTACTAACCATTCGGAGGGTTGTAACATGGAGATCGGAACAACGCAAACTCCAGAGATGGATAGGATTACTTAGGACCATTTCCAACATTAGCTTTTCCATTCGGTAGCATTGTTGGGGCCGTTCTCTGTAATCTTAAAACGGCGGGTCACACTTACAAGGGTTACTAAGTGTTAGTAAATTCCTGACCAAACGTAACGATAACTAAACAACTATAGGAATAAGAGTTATTCTGGGATTAGTATTTAGTCAAGAACGTCTTGGTTTGGTGAAGGAGTAATTGACTGCCCCTCGGTAGCGGTTGCTCTAACTCACTAAAGTGTCGTTGCAAAATAATAATCCTGGGTACATTATTACTTTTGCTAAAACTTGATTGGATTTTGTCTAAAAATGGTTAATAAGCAATTTCTAATAGCTTTGTTTAATTTTTCAGCATGTCTAGCTCACTAGTACAATTACTCGCTTCGGATAAGCTTAACGGGGATAACTATGGAACTTGGAAGTCTAATCTAAACACAATACTAGTAATCGAGGATCTTAGATTTGTCCTTACCGAAGAGTGTCCGCCTAACCCTGGCTCGTCAACAAACCGAATTGTTCGGGAAGCATATGAGAAATGGACTCGAGCTAATGATAAAGCAAGAGTCTATATTTTAGCAAGCATTTCGGATGTCTTGTCGAAAAAACACGAGAGGATGGTCACCGCAAGGGAGATCATGACTTCGTTGCAAGGTATGTTTGGACAACCGTCCTCACAAATCAGGCACGAAGCTCTCAAGAATGTTTACAATTCCCGAATGAAGGAAGGTGCTTCAGTTAGGGAACATGTTTTGAACATGATGGTTCAGTTTAACATTGCTGAAGTAAACGGTGCTACAATTGACGAGGGTAGTCAAGTAAGTTTCATAATGGAGTCTCTTCCGAAGAGCTTCATTCAGTTCAGGACAAACGCTGTCATGAACAAAATAGACTTTAACCTGACTACTTTGCTAAACGAGCTCCAGACTTACCAAAGTCTCACTAAGAGGGGACATGAAGGGGAGGCAAATGTTGCTACAACCAAAAGGTTCCAAAAGGGATCATCCTCAGGAACCAAGTCTGGACCTTCCACTTCAAAGAATAAGAGTATTCAAATGAAGAAAAAGAAGGATAAAGGGAAAGGAAAAGCTCCAGTGGGAAGCAAGGCAAAAACTAAAGCTGCAGATAAAGGAAAATGTTTCCATTGTAATGTAGACGGACATTGGAAACGCAATTGTCCCAAGTACCTAGCAGAAAAGAAGGCTGAAAAGGAAAAACAAGGTAAATATGATTTGCTCGTTATCGAAACATGTTTAGTTGAGCAAGATAGCTCTGCCTGGATATTAGATTCAGGAGCGACTAACCATGTATGCTCTTCTTTACAGGAAATTAGTTCCTGGCATATGCTGGAAGACGGCGAAGTAACTCTCAAAGTTGGAACTGGAGAGGTCGTCACAGCCAGAGCTTCAGGAACTCTTAAGTTGTCTTTTGGAGATAGATTTTTGTTACTAGAAAATGTCTTGTACGTTCCCGATATAAAAAGGAACTTAATTTCTATCTCTTGTTTGATTGAACATGAATACCAAGTATCTTTTGATATTAATAAAGTGTTTGTTAACAAAAGAGGTATGCATATATGTTCTGCAAAACTTGAAAGCAACTTATATGTGTTAAGGCCAATTCAAGTTAAAGCTATTTTTAATACGGAAATGTTTAAAGTAGCAGAAACTCAAAACAAAAGGCGGAAAGTTTCTCCTAATACCTATCTTTGGCACTTGAGATTAGGCCACATAAATCGCAATAGGATTGAAAGATTGGTAAAGAGTGGACTACTAAACCAGTTAGAAGATGACTCGTTACCACCATGTGAGTCCTGCCTCGAGGGAAAAATGACCAAACGACCTTTTTCAGAAAAAGGTTATAGGGCCAAAGAACCTTTAGAACTCGTGCATTCGGATCTCTGTGGTCCTATGAATGTCAAAGCACGAGGAGGGTATGAATACTTCGTCAGCTTCATTGATGATTATTCAAGGTATGGCTACCTTTACCTAATGCATCACAAGTCTGAAGCCCTTGAAAAGTTCAAAGAGTACAAGACCGAGGTTGAGAACCACTTAGGTAAAACGATTAAAACACTACGATCAGATCGAGGTGGAGAATATATGGACCTACAATTCCAAGACTATTTGATAGAACATGGAATTACGTCCCAACTCTCAGCCCCTGCTACACCACAACAAAATGGTGTATCAGAGAGGAGAAACCGAACCTTGTTAGACATGGTTCGATCAATGATGAGCTATGCTCAGTTGCCTGATTCGTTCTGGGGATATGCAGTTGAGACTGCCGTATACATTTTGAACATGGTTCCCTCTAAAAGTGTTTCTGAAACACCTTATGAGCTATGGAAAGGGCGTAAAGGTAGTTTACGTCACTTCAGGATTTGGGGATGCCCGGCACACGTGTTAGTACAAAACCCAAAGAAGTTGGAACGACGTTCAAAACTGTGCTTATTTGTAGGATATCCTAAAGAAACAAAAGGTGGTCTATTTTACGATCCTCAGGATAATAAAGTGATTGTATCGACAAACGCTACGTTCCTTGAGGAAGATCACATAAAAGATCATCGACCTCGCAGTAAGCTAGTATTAGATGAGATTTCAAGAAAAACTACAACAGAATCTACAAAAGTTGTAGATCAAGCTGGTCCATCAAAAGTTGTTGATCAAACACATCCATCTCAGGTAGTGAGAGAGCCTCGACGTAGTGGGAGGGTTATAATTCAACCTGACCGTTACATGGGTTTAACAGAAACTCAAACCATCATGTCTGATGATGGTGTAGAGGATCCATTGTCCTTTAATCAGGCAATGAATGATGTTGATAAGGACCAGTGGATCAAAGCCATGGATCTCGAAATGGAGTCAATGTACTTCAATTCGGTCTGGGATCTTGTAGAGCAGCCGGATGGGGTAAAACCTATTGGTTGCAAATGGATCTACAAGAGAAAAAGAGACCAAGCCGGTAAGGTTCAAACCTTTAAGGCTCGACTTGTGGCAAAGGGTTTTACTCAGCGGGAAGGAGTCGATTTTGAAGAAACTTTTTCCCCTGTTGCCATGCTTAAGTCGATTAGAATACTCTTATCCATTGCCACATATTATGATTATGAAATATGGCAAATGGATGTCAAGACAGCCTTTTTGAACGGCAATCTTGAAGAAACTATCTATATGGCTCAACCAGAGGGATTCATAGTCCAGGGTGATGAGCAAAAGGTTTGCAAACTTAAACGATCCATTTATGGATTGAAACAAGCATCAAGATCCTGGAATATACGTTTTGACACTGCGATCAAAACGTATGGCTTTGAGCAGAATATTGACGAACCTTGTGTTTACAAGAAAATCGTCAAATCCACTGTAGCTTTTCTAGTTCTATACGTAGATGATATCCTACTTATTGGGAATAATGTAGGATTCCTGACTGACGTAAAACAATGGCTAGCGACTCAATTCCAAATGAAAGATTTGGGTGAGGCTCAATTTGTTCTGGGCATTCAAATCATTAGAAATAGAAAGAACAAAACGCTAGCACTGTCTCAAGCATCATATATCGACAAAATGTTGGTACGATATTCGATGCAGAACTCCAAGAAAGGATTATTACCTTTTAGACACGGGGTTCACTTATCAAAGGAACAAAGTCCTAAGACACCTCAAGAAGTTGAGGAAATGTGACGAATTCCCTACACATCAGCAGTTGGTAGTTTGATGTATGTCATGCTGAGTACCAGACCCGACATATGCTATGCCGTAGGAATTGTCAGCAGATTTCAGTCCAATCCTGGTCATGCGCATTGGACTGCCGTTAAAAACATCCTTAAGTATCTAAGGAGAACTAGGGATTATACGCTCGTGTATGGAGCTAAGGATCTGATCCTTACAGGATACACTGACTCAGATTTTCAGACCGATATAGATTCAAGAAAATCAACATCGGGATCTGTGTTTACTCTAAATGGAGGAGCAATAGTATGGAGGAGTATTAAGCAAGGTTGCATTGCTGACTCTACCATGGAAGCAGAGTACGTAGCCGCCTGTGAAGCAGCAAAAGAGGCAGTATGGCTAAGAAAATTCCTAACAGAGTTGGAAATTGTTCCAAATATGCAACTGCCTGTCACCCTCTATTGTGATAACAGTGGTGCAGTTGCAAACTCTAAGGAACCTCGAAGTCACAAGCGAGGAAAGCATATTGAGCGCAAATACCATCTCATCAGGGAATCGTGCAACGAGGAGATGTGATCGTCACGCAGATTGCTTCGGAGCACAACATGGCTGACCCGTTTACAAAACCCCTCACGGCTAAAGTTTTTGAGGGTCACCTAGTTAATCTAGGATTACGAGCTTTATTAGACTAGGGCAAGTGGGAGAAATGTAAGGGTATGGTTGATGCCCTAGTTTATTGTCTTTATACTTCTCTCACACCTAACTTTATGTACCCCACTAGAGTTTCTAGTCCAAGTGGGAGTTTGTTGGGTTTAATGTCCTATAAACTCGTAGTTTGTAAATCATTAAACATATTCTATTTCCAATAAAGACGTTATTGAGGTTATTCAGTAAAAGATGTTATTGAATATGTAAATTGCGAATGATTAACCTAAATCCAATAAACTAAGATCCTTGACTATAAAATGAATACTCGAACTATATGTAGGGACATATCGTAGGATCAAGTTCAAGTTTATAGTCAAAATAGTCTATAGTATAAGGATACGGTTGGGTGCCTTATCCTGGTGACACTATGGACGCGGCCCACTTTGTATTAAGTACAAACGATGAGATCCTAAATCGTTCATGTGGTGACATGCGAGTGGGGGCGTCCTATGCAATGAGTTTGCATAAGACTGGACCACGAAATAAGTCACTTTCTCTTTATAACGCCGTTTACTGAAGAAACTGACTATTTCTCATAGATGACCTAGGTAACTCGTTCTTAATCCTGAGCTATCTATGAACTCCTGTTTATGAGAGATTATCCTTTGATCTGCATGGGTGAGAGTGGCCAGCATCGCCGACTCGACAAGCCTACCATTTTGGGGATAAGATCGAATAGATAGCTGGGGACATAGTTTCGCAAGACGGAATTCACTCCTACCCATTTTAGGGATAGCAGAGAGGTTGTTCTCTTAAGTACTAACTCCAGGACTTGAACAAGGGGCCCCACCCTCTCGTTGGATCGAGAGGAACTTAGGTTTGATGGTTGGACCGCAAACCGATTGTTCATTAGAGGATTAGTGGAACTTAAGGAACAAGAAGTACTATAGGGGTGTAACGGTTATTTGACCTAGCTATAGCTACGAACAACCTGTGAAGGAACGACTTACTGAACATGGTTAAATCAAGTGGACGGAAATATATCTATAGTGAGGGGAGTGCAACTATCGGGCTATAGTGGAGTGTCCCGATAGTTAACGAATGTTGGCTAGCTTAGATAATGAGATTAGTCGGTTAGCCTTGAATCGTTGGAGCCCATGATCTATAGGTCCATTAGGTCCCTCTACTAGCTCATATCGGATTAAAGCCTAGAACATATTGATAGGAATTTTTGAATCGTTCAAAAACGGGAAATAGGGTTTTTATCGTAAGACGTGTTCGACACAATGATTTAATTATGAATTAAATTAGGAATTGAGAGATGAGGTATTTGAAAGTGTTTTAAATACCATATATATGTATTAGGAATCATATATAATTCATGACATTAGGTGATAAAGATTGATTGGATCAATCATATCAAAATTACTTGGAAATGTCCCAATTAATTGCCTAGAAATCAATTTCAATTTTGAATTGAAATTGAAATGAATTGCAAGCTGAAAATTTACAATTAGGATACAATTCATAATGGATTTAGTGGCATTTCCACTCTTGCATGATGATGCATAGTGGAAAACAACACAACCATGCACTAGATGCATGTGTTGTGAAGTAGACACCTAGAATCCACTTTGAGTTGCATCTTGGCCATGTGGCTAAGTGTCATGAAGCTTGTCTTTGCATGGGAGATGTCTATAAAAGGGGCTTGAATTAGATTCAAGAAGAGAAAGCTTTCATTTAGTGTTATGCTGCAAATTTTCTCCCTCAAATTCTCTCTCATTTCATCTCCTTCCAAAAGCTTGTACCATCAAGCATTCCCTTCTATCTTTCTTCTATAGACTCCCACAAGTCTTTCTAGGCCCAAGAGAATAGTAGGGAAGACTCTAGAGGTTGTCCAAGGAGCATAGGAGAGGCAAACACCACAAGGAGTTCCACATAAGTGAGCTACAAAGGTTGGTGTTCTCTCAACTCTATATTCTGTCTTTTATAGAACATGCATGCTTTAGGAGCAAAATTGAATGTTTTAAGTGCTTCCGATCTTCAATTGCTTCCGCATGTGTTATATGAACACCTTCAACTTCATCATCAGGTATGATGAATTGAGTTTCTGTCAAACCCATGTATCGGTCAGGTTGAATTATAACCCTCCCACTACGAAGAGGCATACTCACATCCTGAGATGGTTTCGAAGGACCAGCTTCGCTATCCAATAGGGTTCTATTTCTCCTTTCTGACACACCATTCTGTTGTGGTGTACCAGGTGCTGAGAGTTGTGAGGATATTCCATGTTCTATCAAGTAGTCTTGGAATTTTAAATCCATGCACTCTCCTCCTCGATCAGATCGTAGAGTTTTGATTGTTTTGCCTAATTTATTCTCAACTTCAACTTTATATTCTTTGAATTTTTCAAGAGCTTCTGACTTTTGAACCATTAGGTAAAGATACCCATATCTTGAATAGTCATCAATGAAACTGATGAAATATTCATATCCTCCACGTGCTTTAACATTCAGAGGACCACAGAGGTCAGAGTGTATAAGCTCGAGGATTTCTTTGGCTCTTTGACCTTTTTCAGAGAAAGGTCTTTTGGTCATTTTACCTTCTAGATAGGATTCACAGGGTGGCAATGAGTCATCTTGTAACTCATTTAGAAGTCCACTCTTAACTAGCTTTTCAATACGTTTTTGATTTATGTGTCCTAGTCTTAGATGCCAAAGAAGGATATCTTGAGAAACTTTTCGTCTTTTATTTTGGGCCTGTGCTGTTTTGAACATTTCATTATTATGAACAACTTTTATTTCATTCGGTCTTAACACATACAGATTGTTTTTAAGTTTAGCAAAACAAATGAAATTTACTCTTTTGAATTTAAACACTTCATTGATTTCAAAAGATACTTTATAGTCATGTTCTATTGAACAGGAGAAAGATATTAAGTTCCTTTTCATACTAGGAACATACAAAATATATCCATCTCTAAAACAAAGCTGTACTTTTCCCACTGCTGCGGTTGAGACGACATCTCCCGTTCCTACTTCGAGTGTCACCTTGCCTTCTTCAAGAGTTTTCCAGGAACTAGTTTCCTGTATAGAAGAACATACATGATTAGTCGCTCCTGAATCTAATGTCCATATATATGGAGTTATCCTTTTCTACTAAGCATGATTCAATAACAAGTAAATCGTATTTACCTAACTTGGCAGCCTCAGCCTTTTCTGCTTTCTTCTCAGCAAGATACTTAGGACAGTTTCTTCTCCAGTGACCGTCCTGGTTACAGTGGAAGCAGGTTCCCTTTTCTGTAATCTTTTTCTTGCCCTTCTTGATCATGGGAGCTTTCCCCTTTCCCTTGTTCTTCTTTTTCTTCAACTGAATTCTTTTGTTCTTAGAAGTAGAAGACTCAGTTTTATTCCCAGAGTTTGATCCTCTTAGGAACTTCCTACCAGAAACAACATTTGTTTCGTTTTCTTGTCCTTTACCTTTAGTAAGGGACTGGTAGGTCTGAAGCTCATTCAGGAGAGTCGTCAGGTTGTACTCAATTTTGTTCATAACTAAATTGGTACGAAATTGTATGAAACTCTTCGGGAGAGATTCCATAATGAAACTGACTTGAATACTTTCATCTATGACAGCGTCGTTTACTTCGGTTGCATTAAAATGCACCATCATGTTTAACACATGTTCTCGAACAGAAGGTCCTTCTTTCATTCGAGAATTATAAACGTACTTGAGGGCTTCATGGTGAAGGGATGAGGACGACTGTCCAAACATGGCCTACAGTGAGTCCATTATTTCCCTTGCTGTTTCCATGCCCTCATGCTTTTTAGACAAAACATCGCTTATGCTTGTCAAGATAAAAACCTTTGCCTTTTCATTGGCTCTAGTCCATCTGTCATAGGCATCTCGATTTACTCGAGTTCCTGTCGGGCCAGGGTTAGGCGGACATTCTTCCGTTAAGACGAATCAAAGGTCATCAATCACTAATATTGTATTTAAATTTGATTTCCAGGTTCCATAGTTGTCGTTGTTAATTTTTTCTAAAGCTAATAGTTGTACTAATGTGCTAGGCATGCTGAAATAATATAAAATCCTTTATCAGAGAAAATGAATATTAAATAAATCCAATTAAGTTTAGCAAAAGTAATAATGTACCCATCTCATTAATTATTTTGCAACGATACTTCAGTGAGTCAGAATAACTGCTATCGAGGGGTAGTCAATTATTCCTTCACTGAACCAAGACATTCTTGACTAAAAATTCTATAACAAAAAATAACTCCTTTATTTCTGTAACAATTTTAGTTATCGCTACTTTGGTCAAAGATAAGCTATTAGTTATCTTGTAAGTGTGACCTTCAATTTTTTAGATTTCAGAGAACGGCACCAGTAATGCTACCAAATGGAAAAGTCAATGCTGGGAATGGCCCTTAGAAATCCTTTATCATTATGTGAATTCACGACGCTACAATCTCTATGTTACAACCCTCCGAATCGTGTCGCAACTCCAGGGCATGCTTAGCAGGCGAACATAGAGACCTTGCTAATGTAAATCAATGGAAGAGACCGTAGGATGCGTTGACACGCTTCCTTCTCCCACTCACTATAAATACTTTCTCCATTCACCTTGATATTGATTTATGCAATCACCTTCCGAATGGAATGGTTACGTTAGTAAGTAACAAGAGGCTATGCATAAATCTCACCGTGTGAATTTGCAAGGAGAACGTGAGGAAAACTATGTTTTATCTTTTTCTCCCACTAAGTATTTTAAACGATGTTGGGTAATTTGTTACTTAGGCATATTCCAACAAATTGAATATATTCCTAAGTCTAGGTTATAATTAACCTACAATGTCTAGGTGATTTATAACCTTACATCTCTCACGTGCATGCTCGTAAAACCTAGGTTAACCTAACTCAAGTACCGGCCTGATACCCAGGTAGGAGGTGTTCCGTAAACCGTCAACTTAAATACCTCCAGCCTTAGACAGCATCGAATCGGGTGAGTTCTCTTATAACCTTAGCTTTACAAGTTATCGACCTATTCTAAGAGATTGATCGATTTGGTTCGTTTAATCTAGGTGAGCATGCAATTTATCATTGTTATAGATTTTACGACTATCTCGTTTTATAAAAGATTATAAAAGAGATTAACCTATAACATGCTTTCTATTCGATATTAACGCTTTAAAACCGAGCTAAGGGAGTTTCATGTTGCATGCTCGTTCATTTTCGTTTAAACTATATAACGATTGTAAATAACGAGAAATAATCATTCAGCATGCATCTAACATGAAACCTAAATCATGCATACTTATATTATAACTACTTATAACATACTTAAATGCATGAAGCATGCTTCCTATGGTGGGATTTTAAATCTATATGACATACTCTTATGCATATCTCATTCGTAATTAATTATAACATGCATTCATAAAGCATAAATAATTAAACACACTGAAATGGACCGGTTTTGGCAATCTAAGCAAGCAATTAACTAAATTATTACAAATAATAATTAAATATTGAGTTGAGAAGCTCTTGGGAACCTCGAACCATCACGAACCGCCTTGAAAAGACCCGAACCGGACCTCCCAAGCCTTAATCATCATTGAACCGGACCAAGAATCACTGAACCGGCCGAGTTTTGAACCGAACCAGTCGAGATTTTTTTGAACCGCCAGGATCTGGAAATTTTTGCGCCTGTTCTTGAAAACGCATCAGCGTCGTGACGCTGTCGCGACTGGAACCCCCTGTTCTTCGGCCAGCATGTTTTCTTCTCCTTCTTTCAATCAATTACAGCACTAAATGGACTCTAATGCTCACAAAAAATTATAGACCCTTCTCAACACATTAATGCTCATATACATGTGAGCAATTACATTTTCATCAACAAATTGAAGACTAAAAAAATTGCCAAAACCGTAATATATCCATTTTAGCACCTATGCAAATTCATTTTCAAAATGCTACCCACCATGATCAAATTAAAGCGAATTAGGTGCCCAAACTTGCTCTGATACCAATTGAAAGTGTTAATATCTAAAAAGCGGAAGCAATTTTGGATCTTAGGCACATAAGAAGCTCAATTTGATCACCAAAGACATGCTGTTTGATGGTGCGTCCGAGTGTTTAACAATTTAATATAAATCTGTCTTAGATTTTAATCAATCCAAGTATAAACTGACAAAATCAAGTAATACCTGGTGAGTCCAGGGTCGAATCCACAGGAAAGGTTATTTGCAAAGTTTTTAACAATATTAACCGACCTAAACTCAAAACGTGTTGATATTGTATAAAAGAAATAATAATAGAGTTGGTAAGATTGAAAAATAAAACTTGCAGGAAACTAAACATGCGACAAGAGTGAGAAGAAAAGTCTAAGGGGAATGGTATCAAGGCTGTTGCGGTAGCAACCTCTTGCGTTTATAAGAACCTTGTAGCGCATACTTTGGTTAATTGATCCATTAATGCCTAAGTGAGAAAAAAAAATCATAAGTTTCCCTTCCGGTACTCCTTGTGCGTTTGGCATAAAACTATCAATTGGTTATTTGGCTAGTTCATGCGTTAGGTGTAGTTCTCCAAAACTTACAAGGGATTTCGTTAGTTGCAATGTAGTCTAAGCTCATGATTGCACTATCTTTTAACGGTAGTGTTTTCGTGCTACCAAGACTACATGTCATGCGCTAGCTTGTTCTACTTAGAGATGTCCGCATGCATTACCTGTCAGGGATTTAGCATACTGCTACCGCATCCGGCTGGCCAAGCGGGAGTTAGTAATGAAAAGATTATCGCAACTAAGTAGAAGACAATTAATGTTTCATTTAAATAAAAAATATGCACTTACAAAATATACTTATCACCGCATGAGGTGCTTGCGCTAAGCCTTGAAGAAGAAATTTGCTCATGCGAGCAAAACAATACATTATGAAATCAAACATTAGAAATGCAAGTTTGCTCCTAATCACAGCTCGCTGTGATTTCTCTTTCTCCTTGATCTTCGTTTCCTCTCCCTCTTGACCGAATCCTCCCCTCGCTTGAGAATGTGGCTTCTATTTATAGGCGAGGGAAGTTAACTTCTCCAAGAAATTATCAACTTGCTTTAGACATCATTAGCCAACTTGTAACTTTTCAGCCCGTTTTTCGCCCACTTGCGTTGGTTATATCGGTTGTGTCAGCGTTGTCCTTTCGTCCATCTTGTCTGTCTCTTGATCGTCTTGGGATGTGTGCCTGCGCTGAGAATAAACTTTGGAAAACAATTGAATTAGTTGCATTAGCGCCCTATATTTTATAATTTCTTATCGCATACATGAATATAGCTCACCGCATAGAATTATCACGTTATCTTTTGGCCTTGTTTTAGCTTAAGTTTAAAGGACAAATAACTTGCTTTTTGCAAGTTATCACTGTTCATAAAAAGAAAAATAGAGACAACTTGCCTACCTTGCTTCAATGGAGAAATTGGTTGGATTAGCTTCTTGTTTTTCTTCACCAATGAGTCACTAACCACCAAAGGATCTTCCTTGCTATTCTCAAGCCTTTGAAACGAATTTTGTGATCCTCAAGTGATGGAATTTAAGAGAGAAAGCTTGAAAAACAAGCTTATGAAGGTGGGTGGTGTGAGTATGGATTTTGGTGTGTGGGATTAAGCATGAAGAAAAGACCCAGGGTTTGCCACCAAATCAGCTCCAAATTAATGGAGTACTAAGTGGCTTAAGAGAGGGGAGTGCATGGGTTTAGTCACTATGCACTCCACCTCCAAAAAATCAAATTTCATTTTGATTTTAATTAATCCAATAATATCTTGAATTAATCCACTAACTTATTTATTTTAATTAATCTGAATTTTGAAAAATCATTTTCAATTTCTTAATTTTAAATTAATTCAAAATTAATTTAAAATTAATTATTAATTAAATAAATAATTAATTATTAATTTAAAATCTTAATATTAAATTAATATTTTGCCACATTACCCGAACATTTCCGAAATGTTATTTTCCATATCATGAATCCCTATTCATGATCTTGGTATTTAAATCATATTTAAATATTAAAATCCATACATACTCGGTTTTCACAAAAACCCGACGTACCGTCAACACCTATCACCTCTATTAATTTTTCTCAACATGAACTTAAAAGTAATTCATATTTAATCCATCATATTATTCCAAAGGTTAGTCTCGAGCTAGCAAGGGGACCTAATGGACCTACTGAAGGTGTTCATATAACACATGCGGAAGCAATTGAAGATCGGAAGCACCTAACTACATCAATTTTACTCCTAAAGCATGCATGTTCTAAGAACCCAGAAACAGAGAGAGTGGAAGTACCAACCTTTTTGCAGCTCAATAGGTAGACCTCCTTGGATTCTTTTCTTCTCCAATCTTCTTAGGACAACCCTTAGAGTCTTCCCTACTATTCTCCGGGCCAAGAACGACTTGTAGGAGTCTATAAAGATAGGGAATGGGAAGGGAATGCTTGAAGGTTCAAGCACTTGAGAGATATGTGGAGATGAGTGAGTTTGAGAGTAAATTCCAGCAGCATAACAGTAAGGAAATCACTCTCTTAGCCTTATATTTTCAAACTCTACTGGTAGAGATATTCCATGCAAGGAAAGGCCTCATGATGCAAGACACATGGTCAAGATGCAAGCCATAGTGGATTCTAGGTGTTCAAGTAACAATACATGCAACAATGCATGGGTGAGTTGTCTTTCACTACTACAAAAATCACTTTTAATGACGGGCATTGCCCGTCATTAAAGACTTTTCATGACGGGCAGCGTCCGTCGTCTATACGAGTGTCGTCGTAACTTGTTATGACGGGCGACTTTTAATGACAGGCAACGCCCGTCATTAAAAACTGTCCGTCATAACAAGTTACAATGACAGACGTTTTTCATGACGGTCAGTGCCCGTCATGAAAAGTCGTCCGTCATCAAAAGTCTGTCATGAAAGTGTATTTTCCAACCAACCAGATCTTTAATGACGGGCAATGCCCGTCATTAAAAGCCGTCCGTCATGAAAAGTCTGTCATTAAAGGGTATTTTCCAACCAACCAGATCTTTAATGACGGACAGTGCCCGTCATTAAAAGACGTCCGTCATGAAAAGTCCGTCATTAAAGGGTTTTTGCGAATCAAATGTCCGTCATTAAAGGTCTGTCATTAAATGTCATTTTTTATGACATGCATTGCCCGTCATTATTTTGTTCATAATTTAATAAAAAAAATTTGTTGGTTGCCTGGTGGCAAACCAACAATATTTTCTTCATTTGTCAACCTGTAAAGAAAGTAATCTTAATTTTAAATATGCAAAATTGTATAGAAATCAAATATTTGTCAAATTTCATTCCAATAAGCCAATGAACCAAATTTGTTCATACAATTTTTATTCATATAAGTTTGATATAAAAATAAAATTACAAACACTTACACTTAAAAGCCTCAAAATTACTAAACACCTATGATTTAAAGTCTACACCTACACTAAAAAACAAAAATTCTAGTACATGTCGTTTTCATTTCTGTCACCATAATCTTGCTCGTACATCAAACTTGAAGAACCTAAGAAAAACAAATTGTAATTATTTCGATACAACGCCAAAACAAGAATTCACATAACAAACATATGTCCAACAACTCGAAGAACCTAAGAAAAACAAATTTAGTTAACAATAAAATACACAAAAAAAAAAAACCAATCTCGATGAGTATCGAAAAAAATTGTTAGACAACTCAATAAACTCCAAAAGCTTACAACTTCAAGATATCAAGTTTAATCCCTTCAGAAAACCTGTAATGCTCTAGGTTTCTATACTTAACCTAGAGACATTACTAAATCATCTATCCTAATTCTAACTGGTTGCTCTATAAATTTCGACAGCATAACGACATACATATGACTAACCCAAAAATTTTTAAACCTGTTAAACAAGATAAACACATTTCTATATGAAAAAAAATCACCCAACTACAGCCTCACAACACTTCAGGTTCACAACAAGACCCCAAATATCCTAAAACTAAGCAAGAAACAAACTTTTCATTATGATTCAATCCCCTAAGAACAACAAAATGGTTCCAGATCTTCAATCCCCTAAGAACAAAGTCCAAGCAAATAACAACCAATTAAAACATCACTACCTCTACTTTAGACCTTATGATTCAATCAAATGACTTCTCCACCAAATACCAAAAGATTAAAAGCGGAGTTTGGTAAGATAACACAAATAATCAACAATCAAGCCTTGAAAAGGGCACACAAAAAAAAAAAAAAAAAGCTGTGCAATTTGCAAATAATCAACAAACAAACCTGGATAAGAGTGAACATAACATGATAACAATCTTCATTCACTCAACTCAACTAAACTTGCAGAAATCCAGTAATTCATAACACAATGAACATTTCAGAGTTGAGAGAGGTAGGCAGATAAAATATCAAATACCTTATGTATATCAATACAAGGTCGGAAACTAACAGCGCAGTGAACACTCATTCTTGAGGACCCTGCCCAGATTAAAAACAAGAGCTTAAACTTCAAAAAGTTACAATAATGCACAACTGAGAAAATGCTTCTACATCGGTTCTTTTCAATCAAATCTTTACCATCACTGCACACTTTAAATTTCATTAAAGTGTATAATCTAATCTTAAAGGGTTTCACTGCACACTTTAAGTATATAATCTTCAATTTTGCCTTACAAGCAAGAAGCCAATTACCAATCCATAAAAGAACTACAAGATGCATTACACGACCATTCTCAAGGAGTAATATGCATTAGTGTAAAAGTAAAGAAGCATTACCAACCTAAAGTAGAGTAGTGATTTGAGTGTCTTGGCTCCCAGCTTTGCTTGTAATGCCTACTCAATTTAACAAACAAACATGGAACATAATGCATCAAAAATGCACAAGCTTTACTAAAATCATTCAGAAAAAAGTTTCAAAAAAGGTTCCAACTAAAAACATAAACTCACACAAACAATTTCAAAGTTATAACACATGTATTTCTCAACCACCAACTAAAGTAAACTTTTAAACCAACACAAATAAACAATTTCAAAGCATAACCAAGTATTTCGCAACCTCCAACTCAACTAAATTTATAAACTAACACAAACAATTTCAAAACTTAATTCAAGTATTTCTCAACTTCCACCTAAACTCAACTAAAAACATAAACTAAAACAACCAATTTGAAATCATAATTCAAGTATTTCTCAACCCCTCCAAGTAATTCTCAACACCTTTTCAGCTTCTACAACCTGAAAAAAGAAATAGAATAATGTAAAGTGGAGAATGGATATTGAGAACAAGGAAATTAACAAAGGAATCATGATGAACAAGCTAGAAAATGAATTAGTTCAATAGTTATTTATGCACTTTTCTTTTAACATCATCAAGAAGCGCGATCCAGAGCATGGTTCTGCCTATAATAAACACCAAAGTCATCTCAATTTCTAATGTACATCTAGTCTTTTTGTCTTTCACCTACAAGAACAGGCATACAAAGTTTTTTGGAATATAGAAGATAGTAACTAACCTGTCAATTTCACAACCCATGTCAACAGCCATTTCCTTTAGCTCTACCAAGATATCACTCATGTCAGATAGTGCATCATCTTGCTTCACATTTTCTACCTGTTTTATGTATAATTTTGAAACACAAAGCTTATGTAAGATGAATGATACTGCATTTTGGGGTCGATAAATATGCTTTGGGTATCATAATACAGATTTGTGCAAGACTATTTTTAAGAATGACTATAACCAAACATCTAAGGTGGAAGAATGAATGAATAATTAGTTCAAAATGACAAAAATGCAAAAAATCCATGCCTGTTAAGATGTCAATGTACTGTTAAGTTGTTATTTACAGATAGAAAATAAATACAAACCTCAACTTGGATATAAAGGAAGGTTTTTTGCCAGTGTAGTCTTCATGGTTTTGGTACCTTTAGCATGCTTCAGCAATATGCCATGGAAGTAACAGACTCTGATTATTCCATCCCTTAGATCCAAAGATAAAAAAATTACCACTTGAGCAGTATGACGTGGAAGTAACAAACTTGTTGGTTTTAATACAAAAGCATAATAAATTAAGAAACACAAACCACCCAAACAGAATCGACAGGGGAATATGCAAGGGCACACCACTTGAAGAACAAGGGTGTTGTAATGGAGAGTTACAACCATCTGAATTTATCCCTTTGTTTTGTTAGTTTTATAATTTGAGGACATAATAGAACCAAGTAGCACCAAATACTGACATAATAGAAAAATCCTTTAGATTGCATTGAAAACTCAATTATCCTACTGCAAAGGCTCTAATATATTCTTTCAAGCTTATCATCATCACCCATGCATTCAGTTTTGTTATTATTGTTGAATAGGCAAATATCTAATAATGGATGAAAATGATATATAGTAGACATACATATCAGAAATAAGTATTACAAAGGAAAGCAGTATGCTTACCAGCAAGGAAGCAATCAAGATTTTGAAACCGATCCTAAAATCAAAGAACCACATTAAATAAGTTACCTCGAGAATAGGACAATTTGATTCTGAATCTATTAAAACCAAGTATAAAGACTTACAATTCCAATGAGGTTTTCAAGGCAAAGAATAACTGAACTTTTCAAGCCAAGTATATAATATTTTGCCTTAATATCATAAGCAACTTGAAGACACTGATATTTTAACACCAGATAAGGAAAGGAAAAATTCAAAGGTAGCAAATTGAGAATATTCAACTGTTTAATGAAAATGGGTCAAAGATGGCTTCAAAAGAATAATATCTCAATTAAAAGAAAAATAATCTGTTAACAAGTAAAATAATAAACATGAGCATATGTGCGAGGATGAATTCTAAGATACTCTATGTAGTGTAGGCCTCTATCCTAATTCTAACCGGATGCTCCGAAAATTTCGACAACATAACGACATACATATGGTAACCCAAAAAAATTTAAACCTGTCAAAGAGAAACACACTTCTATATGAAAAAAAACCGCCCAACTACAACCTCACAACACTTCAGGTTCACAACAAAACTCCAAATATTCTAAAACTAAGCAAGTTAGGTCTTGCATCAAGCACAATCTAAATCTAAGCAATCATTAAAGGACATTACAATCAAACAAACTTTATTAGCCACAACTTTATTAGACCTTAATCGTATCATAGCCTAAAATACACACACCCTCTATATAAACATGATTGCCTTACCTGTCATCCATTTATGAGATATGACGTTTCTTTTGTTTCAAACTCAAATGAGGAGAAATAATTAAACATCTCAGCTTCCTTTCCTATGTGCAAGAAAGTCAACAAAAAGAAATAGCAACTCAATAAATAAGATAACCACGAAACTGTTGGGTTTTATGCCCTAAAACTCGTAGATAGTGAATGTAACCGTTGACCGGATATTAATGAAATAATATTGATATGTTTTTTATTAATTGTTATTAGTTATTTTATATTTGTCTTTGCCTAATAACAACCCTAATCCAATAAACTAGACATCCAAGGCTGTAATATGAGTCTTGAACTATATGTAGCGACATATGGGATCATTGTTCAAGAAACAGCCTAAAGGGTCTATAGTATAGGGATAAGACTGGGTGCCTTATCCTGGTGACACTATGGATACGGCCCACTTTGTATTTGATACAAACGCTGCGATCCAACGCGTTCGTGTAGGAGACATGCGAGTGGGGGTATCCTATGCAATGAGTTTGCATAAGACCGGACCGCGAAATAGTAACCACTGGTTATAACACCGTTAACTAGTTGGTTTTCTATGGAAGCGTAATTTATAACACACAGTTAACGAATATTGATTAATGTGGTTAATGAGTTTGACCAATTAATCTCACATCGTTGGAGCTTCTGATCTGCAGGTCCATTAGGTCCCACTGGTAGCTCATAAAGTAATTTGAGGCAACTAAATAATAAATTGAAAATGTTCAATTTACTAAGGGAAACAAATATAATATATATTGATATATTACTATGAGAGAATTTAATATTTGAAGAAGTTCAAATATAAATTTATGGAAGTTTGAAAGAGTTCAAAATAATGAATTAATTTAAGGCCTAAAATGTGTTTGGGCAAATTAATTCTAGGCCGGAAATTAAATATGTGATATTTAATTGGTGGTTAATTAATTAAAGAATTCATTAACCGGGAATTAATCAATTATGGAAATAATTAATCACTTAAGGAAGTGATTAATCATTTATGGAAATGATCTAATCACTTATGGAAGTAATTAGTCATTTTTGGAAAAGATTAATCAATTATGGAATTGATTGATCATGATTGATTAATTAAGGAATAAGATTGAATCAATTTTGGAAAAGATTGATTTAATTGAATATTTTATTCATGGCCTCTCTTCTATAAATAGAACACTAGACCTAATTGGTCATGACACTTGACACTCTTGCTCTTGCTCTTAGACTCTCAAAGACAAGACCTAGAATTCTCTCTAGCCTACCTCTTAGAGAAAGACTCCCACAAGTCTTTTGCCTCCTAGACTTAGAGACATACCGGTGTAACCTCTGTGGTTATTGTGTCATTCAAAGGAGAAATTTCCAGCGATCACAAGAAAAGGAGGCTGCTGCGTTTTTGTTCGTGGAGCGTCGTTGGCGAAGAACGGTCAAGTCTACAACGAAGGTTTGTAACGGTTCTTCCTTCTTTCTTTAGAAAAGCATGAAAATAAATTTAGATTTATTTTTAAGCATGTTTAAACTGATTTTCCAGCAACTTTAAAGAGTGTTTAAAGTTTGTTTGAGTTTTCGTAACGGTATTTTAATGTTAATTAATATACGGCGTAAGGTCCAATCGATGCGCTTCCGCTGCGTGGGGACTTTTATTCCCTTCAGAAACTCAATAAGCTCCCTTGCTTAAGAAATAACAAAAAGAAAATGGTAACCACAAAATATGTGAGTAAGATCTAGCTTTTCTTTCATTAATCTGACATTCATCCTCCATGTGCTCTACATATAAGACAACAAGAGAAAATATCCTGTTTTTAAGCATATTTTGATGGGAATTTTAAGGTTTAATGTTTTTCTTTTCTGGTTCAGAGTAGATCAATAGACCAAAAAATAGGGAATTTTAAGCTAAAAACCATAGTTCACTTACAGAACAGAACAATCATTTTGAAATCTTTTCAAGATTCTTGAAATCAGGAACCAAAAAAACAAACCATCAGTCAAACATTAGCAAAATAACCTCTTGAAAATTTGCAACTACTAAGAAAAGAATAATGCTTTAAACCATAGATTCACACCTTGGATCAATTTTAGTCTGCAACTTCCGTATCAAAACCTATGAAACAAGAAAAGCAAAAGTACAGTTGACATTAGCAACACAATAAGCTCATTACAGCATAGAATAATGCTTTGTGTTCTCATATCCAAGACAATTCTTTTAAGATCAATATAATTAAAAAAAAATTAAAGGGAAAAAGTTTGAAAATGAACATGATTCAGGAAAACACTTTTTTGGGTCATTTTATGAAATGTAAAATCCATTAATTAAGTAAAATGCATGACACATTGAAAAATAAAATTCTATTTCAAGATACCAAACTTCCATCTTCTGAAGCACGTCCTTTAATTTTTCATGTTGACGCTTCCTGGCATTATCATCTCCATTCATTCCTTGAGCAGCAACAAGTTTATTACTCTCTGCAACCAGCTCTCCATTGCAATTTTCACAATGGAAGTAATCATCCTCAAGAGAGATTAATCGCAGAGCATCCAAAGCAGTGTACCTAATCAATGTCATAACTTTTTCAAACTTGCTTCCAGCTAAAGAAGTCAATAACGAGTGTCCTGTGATTCCAGTTTAAAATATTAGAAAGAACATATCATCAAAACCTTCTCGAACAGTTGGGGCATATCAAGTACCACATTTTCTCTGTCTCCTTTTCATTCAAAGCTGCAAAGTTAGACAGCAAAGTTCCTCATTTGAAACTTCATACGTATCATCGTAAATAAAATAAACACTTTAAAACCATAATAAGTTCAAGTTTATTCAGTTCAATCTAATTTATATTAGGTGAACTCAAGAATCAAACCCAACTCATAAATTTTTCATTTATTTGAGAACTCAACTCAATCCAATCCAATGGTTTTTTAGGTCATCGGTTTTTTTAATACCCTTAGCTACTAGTAAAACACTACCATTCAAAAAAGAAGTAAAAATCACATTCACGTTGTCTAAAAGGTGGATGTACTCGAACAATGTTTTAGGCTTTTAGCAACTTCCCATTTACATTTCTCGCAAATCTTGCTATCTCACTGCACCAGCCTATTAATATAGAGCATTCTAGGTTTTATTGAAGAACCATAACGCATAGCTCCAAAGCAGCCGCAGTAGACGCAGCCAAACCAGAGAGTAAACAAGAAAAAAACAAACACCACAAAAAGGCCATAGGGAATGCCATGAAAACTCACCTTACCACTGATGATATCATCTCTGCGAAATTGCACACGGCATCTAGAGTATTATGGATCTGCGACCTCAAAAACAAGTTGGGCGAAAGCTCAGAGTTCCTTATCTAATAATGCCCAACCATCCGTCCTTCATCCGGATTGGCAATCGCACCCTTCTCAAGCGCCTCCATAGCCCTGAACGCAGCTTGGAATCGAGGCTCCATCTCTGCCAAGAACTCGTCCGAGAATCCAATCCGACTCACATCCAAAAAGAGCTTCAAATCGTCGTCTAGTCGTCAGTTGTGAGGGAAGGAAGCTCAGAAATGTCGTCGTCCAGTCGCCGTCGAAGCTGCCGTCGAAGGTCTGGTCGCCGTTGAAGCTGTCGTGGAAGATTTAGTCGCCGTCGAGGGTCATAAGGTGAAGAAGACGAGGGTTTGAGTTTCAGTCGTGAAAACCATCGGGGAGAGAGAAAGTGTTTTTTCCTTTTTACCGCGTGTTTTTTAAATTTAAAAAAAAAAAAAAAAAAAACCTTTAAGGACGGGCATTGCCCGCCATTAAAAGGGGTTTTGATGACGGGCAATGCCCGTCATTAAAAGTTCGAATTTTCGAAAAAACGCACGTCCGACATTAAAAGTAGCGCGTGTTTTTCGTCCGTCATTAAAGGGTCCGCGCCCCTTTTTCTGTCCGTCATTAAAACCTGTTTTTGTAGTAGTGTTTCCACTTTGAATGATCATATGCATAAGTGGGATTCCAACTTAATCCACTAACTTTGATTCTAAATCTGATTTTGCTTGCAAATTAATATTAATTTCAATTAGAATTAATATTAATTTCAATTCCTAATTGAAGTTAATATTATGTAATTAATTAGAAAGATTTTCCAATTAATATCAAATGATTAAATCTAATTAATCATACCAACTTTGTGCATTCCATCATATATGAATCCTTATTCATGTATATAGTATTTAAAACATTTTTAAATACTTCATCTCTCATTTAGCAATTTAATTCATAATTAAATTAATGTGTCAATCACTATTAACGAAAATACCCTTTTTCCCGGTCTTGAACGATTCAAAGAATTCTATCTTATTGTTCTACGCTTAATTCCGATAAGAGCTAGTAGGGGGACCTAATGGACCGATAGATCATGAGCTCCAACGATTCGAGGCTAACCGACTAATCTCATTAACCAAGCTTAACCAACATTCGTTAACTATCGGGACATTCCACTATAGCCCGTTAGTTGCACTCCCCTCACTATAGATATATTTTCGTCCACTTGATTTAACCATGTTCAGTAAGTCGATCCTTCACAGGTTGTTCGTAGCTATAGTTAGGTTAAATGACCGTTTTACCCCTATAGTACTTCTAGTTCCTTAAGTCCCACTGATCCTCTAATAAACAATTGGTTTATGGTCCAACCAATAAACCGAGTCCCTCTCGGGCCAATGAGGGGGCGGGATCCCTTTGTTTAAGCCCTGGAGTCAGCACTTAAGGGAACAACCTCTCTACTATCCCTAATTAGGGTAGGAGTGAATTCCTTCTTGCAGGACTATGTCCCCAACTATCTACCCGTTCTTATCCCTGAAATGGGAGGCTTATTGAGTCGGCGATACTGAACCACTCTCACCTATGCAGATCTAAGGATAAGCCCAAATAAATAGGAGTTCATAGTTAGCTCAGGATTAAGATCGAGTTACCTAGGTCATCACATGAAATAGTCAGTCTCGTCAGTAAACGGTGTTATACATGAAATAGTCAGTCTCGTCACATGAAATAGCTCAGGATTAATACCGTTTTACCCCTGAGTTACCTCAACCTTCTTAAGTACCAGTGCTCCTCTAATGAACAACCTGTTTGTGGTCCAACCATCAAACAGAAACCCCTCTTAGGCCAGTGAGAGGGTAGGGCCCTTTGTTTAAGACCCGGAGATACCACTTAAGGGAACAATCATCTACTTCCTCAAAAGTCGGGAAGGAGTGAATTCCATCTTGTGTGATTATATTCCCAGCTCTCCACTCGGTCTTGTCTCCAAAATGGTAGGCTTATTGAGTCGGCGTACTGGCCACTCTCACCCATACAAATCAAAGTTCAATCCCTCGTGAACAGGAGTCCATAATCCACTCAGGATTCATACTAAGTTGCCTAGGTCATCCTAGTGAAATAGAAACCTAACTAGTTAACGGTGTTACAGCTAGCGGTTACTATTTCGCGGTCCGGTCTTATGCAAACTCATTGCATAGGATACCCCCACTCGCATGTCTACTACATGGGCGCTTTGGATCAATACGTCTGTATCAAATACAAAGCGGGTTGTATCACATAGTGTTACCAGGATAAGGTACCCAGTCTTATCCTTGTACTATAGACCTTTTAGGTTGTTACTTGAACATCGATCCCCGTATGTCCCTACATACTAGTTCAAGTTACATACAAACAACCTTGGATCTTAGTTTATTGGATTTGGGTCAAATTGTGCAATATTTAACAATAACATTTTATTGCAGAAACTCAATAACACTTTATTAAAACAAGTATATATAATTTGTTTACATTCACTATCTACGAGTTTTAGGGCATAAAACCCAACAAACTCCCACTTGAACTAAAACTCTAGTTTAGTGGGATGTACATAATCTATTCAGCAGTAGGTGTATAAATACATGTATAAAACATATACAATGTACAAATACAATAAACTAGGGCATCACTATAACCATTACATTTCTCCCACTTGCACTAGATTTCATCTTTGTCATAACTCGTAGACCTAGACCTTCTAGATGACCCTCATACCCTTTAGCCGAGAGAGCCTTCGTGAATTAATCAACAATATTCCATTTAATTCAATGTTCTTGCTTGTCTTGGGCTGCAAGGTTCTTTTGAATTTGCCACAGCACCACTGTATCACTATAAAGTGTGATGGGCAAGTTCACATTCGGAACACATTCCAAATCAGTCAAGAACTTTCTAAGCCTTACAGTCTCTATCGCTACTTCACAAGCAGCTATATTTTCAGCCTATATGGTAAAGATTGTAACTATGCCATACTATAGCTCTTTCGTAAAGATTGACCATGGATACTGATGTAGATTTCCTCAAATCCTTATCAGTCTTAAAATCCATGTTAGTGTATCCTGTAAGGATCAAATCCTTTGTCCCATACACGAGCATATAGTTCCTCTTTCTCCTCAGATACTTGAGGATATTCTTAACGGTTTTCCAGTGATCAAATCTTGGATTAGATTGATACTTACTGACAATCCCTATTGCATAGGGCATTCGTCTCATGCCCTCAACTTCTTGAGGTGTCTCAGGAAACAGTTTCTTAGACAAAATGAATTCCACGCCTGAAAGGTAGTGAACCCTTCTTGGAATTCTGCATCTTATATCTAACTAACATCTTGTAGATATAAGACACTTGAGACAAGACTAGCTTTTTGTTCTTATGGTTCCTAACAATTTGGATCCGAAGAACAAACTTAGCTTCTCCCAAATTTTCATTTGGAAATGAGTTGCTAGCTCCTTTTACTAGTCAGTAAGATAACCTACATCATTCCCAATGACTAGGATATCAATCATATACAACACTAATAAAGCTACTGAACTATTGACGATCTTCTTGTTAAGACAAGATTCATCAATGTTTGGATCAAAGCCAAAAGATTTGATCACAGTATCAAATCTTATATTCCAAGATTGAATTGCTTAGGTCAATCCATGAATGGATCACTTAAGCTTGCAAACCCTTTTGCTTTTGATCTTGCTAAAAGAACCATTCTGGTGAGACATGTAGATTCTCTTCTCAAGATTACCATTCAAAAGGGTAGTCTTGACATCCATTCAAAACGGACAAGAGTTCTAACAGACTTCAGCATGACAACAGGAGATAAGAATTTCTTACAGTCCCCTGTCTTCGGGTATAAGCCTTTGCCATTATGTCTAACCATAAGATTATGTCTCGTTTCTTCTTGTAGATTCATTAGTAATCCATAGGTGTTACCCCCATTAGATAGATCTACAAGATCCTAGATGGAATTGAAATCACATATTTTAATTCCGGGTCCATTGCTTTAATCGAATGGGTTCTTGTTAACATTATTCATTGCCTTGCTCTAAGACAATGAATCCTCAAAGCCATCATTAGGTATGACGATCTGGGCTTCAATTAAACCCATATAACGATTAGATTGTAGAACAACCCTCCCTCTATATTGAGGCACTCTCAACTCTTGAGATAGGTGTAACTAACCAGTTGTAATAGCCCTATCAACAACTCTTGTTAAAGGTCCAACATTATCAAAGACCCTTGTTGACTTATCAACAACTCTTGTTGATATTTCTGTAGCTTCATTAGTTAATTTACTTAAAAAGACCTTACTTTGTGGCTTATTATTTCTCATGTGGTCTTCTTCTGAGAATGTAGCATTTGTCGGTACAAATTCTTTATTCTCTTGTGGACTGAAGAAGTTTCCACATTTCTCGTTTCCTTGGGGTGGCCTAAGAATAGGTATACTGTTGAACAATGTTCCAGTTTCTTTTGGGTTAGCCACAAGCACGTGTGTTGGACTCCCAAAAAGTAACGTAAACTACTTTTACGCCTTATCCACAATTCAAAAGATGTTTCAAAAACACTTTTGATGGAACGTTGTTCGAAATATGTACTGTAGTCAACACTGCATGACCTCAAATCGAGTCAGGCAAATGAGCATAGCTCATAATGAATCAAACCATATCCAATAGGGTTCTATTTCTCCTATTTGATACACCGTTTTCCTAAGGTGTTTCAGGGGTTTGAAGGTTGGGATGTAATTCCATGTTCTATAAAATAATCTTGGAATCTCAAGTCTCATATACTCTATACCTCGATCAGATTGAAGTGTTTTTATCATCTCACCTAACAAGTTTCCAACTTCAATCTCAAACCACTTTGAATTTCTCAAGAGCTTTAGACTTAAGTTGCATTAGGTTGAGATACTCATACCTTGAATAATTATCTATAATATAGATGAATTATTCATGCCCTCCCACTGCTTTAACATATTGGACCACAAGGATCCAAATGTACAAGCTCCAAGGGCTCTTTGGCTCTATAGTTCTTTTCAAGCAAAAGAATCTATTAGTCATATTGCCCTTAAGGCATGACCTATAAGGTAGCAGAGAGTCATCTTCTAACTTGCTTAGAAGTATACTCTGGACCAATTTCCCAGTCATATTGAGGTAAATATGTCCTAACCTTACGTGCCAAAGAAAAGTATTTCCCTTTAGGAGAAATCCTTTGCCTTTCATTTCTTTGAGTAGTAGCAGTCTCAAGCAACTCAGTGTTCATGACTGCTTTACTCTTGATTAGTCTTAAAACATTTATGTTATTTTTCAGTCCAGCTGAACAAAAGTTAACTCCCTTTCTTGAAATGAACTGCGTTCGCAGGGAAAGGTAAAGAGTAACATTGTCCCAGCCAATAAGATACAAAAATCGAATTTCTTTTGATCTTAGGAATTATATACACATTATCTAATAATATGTATTTGCTCCCACTGAAAAAAAATAACTTAACGTTCCCCATTGCTACAGCCAAGACAACCTCTCTAGTTCAAGATTTTTTAGAGTTATCTCAATAGCATCAAGCTGTTGCCAGGAATTCATTCCTTTTAATAAGAAGAACAAACGTGATTTGTGACTATGAATCAAGTATTCGGGTAGAAGAATCACCATTCTTCACAAATTACGCTTCCAAGACTAGCAAATCGAATTTACTGTCTTTGGACAAGTCTTCTTTGGTTGAGCAAGGCTCAATGTTACATTCATTAATAACACTTCATAATGAATTAAACATTTGAGGCATGAGAACATTTCTTTGTTAAGACTAATCTTAAATTATTTGCCACAAATTAATCGTTTAAGTTTGTTGTATAATCACCGTTATTTATTAAATAGGCGTAAGACTATGCACATATTTAATCATTGAATCGCTGAAAATAACAAATTACTTGATTATTTATCGCACTAACCCATTACAAGAGCAATACAAACAATTGCATACAATCCAATCAGTTTAGCAAAAACAAGCAATCATAGAACCCTAAGACTATTGATTTAGTTTTGCAACGATGTTTCAGAGGTTTAGAGCAATAGCCACCGAAGGGTGATCAGCTACTCCTCCTTTGAAATGAGACACTTCTCAGCTAATTCTAATTCCGGAATAACTCATATTCCTATAGACATTAGCCACCATTATTCGGTCAAGGATTTGTTAATACACTTAACTCATCCTTGTAAGTGTAACCCTCCCATTTTCAGATCTTAGAGGCACGCACCAACAGGCTACCGTGAGGAAAGACAACTGTTGGTAATTAGCCTAAGTGACCCTATCCTTTTCAGGAGTTCACGGTGTTACGAATCCTATGATTGGGCCCTCCGAAGGGATGGTTGCTCCAGGACAACACGCAGGCGGATCATAAGACTCTCACGGTGTGACCTATGGGTGGAGACTGAGGGATACGTTGACACGTGTCCCGCTCCCACTTACTATGGACACTTTCCCTATTCACCTTGTTATTGACCCATGCAAACACTTTCCGAAGGGAGGCCGCGCTTAAACGACACAAAGCCGAGCATGGATCTCACGTTGTGAATATAGGGACGTAGGAGTAAAAACTCGATTTAAATCAAGTTTTGATTTTTCCTCCTACTAAAGTGACCTACCGTATATTTTAGGGTTTATTAACCTAGATAAATTCGGCTAATTCAATTTATCTAAGTCTAATTCTATTATAACTATTATAATGAGAATTTTACCGTAATGTTCTAGGTGAATTAAACACTTTTAACATACCTAACAACATCGTATGCTAACATGACTATGGTTATTTCAACTCAGGTTTCGAGTCTGTTCCCAGGTAGCAGGCGTTCCATAAACCGTCAGCTTAAATACCTCCAGCCTTAGACAGAACTTAATCGGGAGAGTTCCCTTTTAACCATAGTAATGTAAAGTCTTTACTCTAAAGATTTAGGTGTATTAAACTCTTTTAATTAACCTAGCGACATTGCATGCTTACATAACTGTGGTTAATTCAACTCAAGTTCTGGGTCAGTTCCCAGGTAGGAGGTGTTCTGTAAACCGTCATCTTAAGTACCTCCAGCCTTAGACAGAACTTAACCGGTAGAGTTCCCTTATAACCAATAGTTATGTTTGTCCTACTTAGTCATATTAAAACTATTTTAAAACTAAGCAAGACTTAATTCTAATCCTATTAGAATTAACGTGATCTTAGGTCTAATTAATTTTAAACATTTTAAAATTAATTCATTTACCTATGAACCTATGTTTGCATGCAATCTTTATTATAGGTTGACAGTTTCTAATCATTAATTTTAAACTATTCAAATTTTAATGATTAACCCTATAATCATGCATACTATAGTTTTAAAATAATCAACAATCACATTCAAGTTAATATAATAAAACTATATATATATTGGATTGCATTGCATGAATCTAATATAACAATTATATTAAGTTATGGATGTTTCATGCTCAATGCAACTTTGATTTCCTTATTAAATAATTATAACAATTATATTATTGCCAATCAAGGTAAATCAAAGTAGCATGCTGCAAACAACTTATCAAATATAACCCTTTATATTTAACTAAGTAATCTCATGCATCATGCTATTCCATTTTTCATGATTTTAATATAGCTCAACTATATATTAAACATCTCATGAAAATAAACCATGCATTCCAATCATATATTATAATCTAATTATAACATAAATGCATGAGCATGCTTTATAACCTAAGGTGGGATTTTAAATCTAAATGACATCCATAAAGCATTTAAATAGTGTATAAACCGATTAATTGGCCCCTAGGATAAAATAAAGCACATAAATTACAATAATTTAAGCTATTTTATCCTAAAAACATCCTTCTACAACTTCAGAACTGGACTAGACCGCACGAACCGACCCGAACCGCCTCGAACCGAACTTCAAATCACCAAACCAAGCTTGAACTGAGCTGGACCGGGCCAAATCGACCCTATAGCAGCGAACCATACCACAAAATCACCTTCAGTCGCCTCATGAAACCCTAGCCGCACGCCGCATGAAATCGCGTTAGTGTCGTGACGCTGAGAAGATAGCGTCGCGACGCTTATGCGATTGCAGACCTCCGCTTCGCGAAATCGCGACAGCGTCGCGACGCCCGATGAACAGGGTCGCGACGCTACTATGTCTGGAGGCAGAATCTTGGCATTCCAGCGGCTGTTCTTCGCATTTGGCCTCGATTTTGGACGTGATTTTCAACGATCTTCATCATAGAATACCCTATTCTAGACCCGGACTTACAGAGGATAATAGATTTACAAATTATGCCCAAAAACGCAGGGGCCTTTACATTGAACCATTCAAGCAAACGTAAATCTATGGCCAATTTAATCGAAACCATTTAAACGCAAACCATAACATTCACAATGCATAAATCCCACCATAAACAAATTGAAAATTTCAATTTAAAATCAAGAACAATAGAGTTGGCTCTGATACCAATTGAAGGGATAAAAGCCCTGCGCAGCGGTAGAAATTACCGAACCTACTCATAGTCTTTGATTTTTAATTGAAATACCAATACAATTTGCAAAACATTACAGCAATAAATCCATATTTAATGGGCTATACAGCGGCTATAAACATGCTAAATAATTAACTAGATCTAATCTTACTTTTGAAGAAAGCCTTGATCGATTCGCCTTTTCTTGCTAGTAAGGTCGAAAACGCAGCAACCTTCTTGTGCGAACACCACCAATTAATTACACCGGTATATCTCTAAGACTTCTTGAAGCAGGAGACTGGTGGGAGTCTTTCAGGAGAGATCTCTAAGAGAAGGAGAATGAATTGGATGTCTTTCACCCTACCCCAGGGGTCCTATTTATAGGTAAAGGCTAAGACCTTTTCCTAATAGGAAAAGGTCATGAATAAGAACAAATCTATTATCTTATTCATATCTAATTTTAATAAATAATTAATTAATTCCATAATTAATTACCCAATTAAATATCACATATTTAATCTTAGGGATTTTATTAAATTATTTATATTAATATGAATCCAATTCATATTAATTATTTGAACTCTTTCAAATATTTTCTCTCAAGAATTAATTTTGAAATTAATTCAAAATTATATTATAAAGTTTCATAAACTTTATATTATAATGTATCAATATACATTATATGATTCTCCTAAATAAATTGAACACTTTCAATTTACAATTTATACTTAATTGCCTTAAGTCTCTTTACGAGCTACTAGTGGGACCTAATGGACCTACAGATCAGAAGCTCCAACGATAGGAGACTAATTGGCTAAACTCATTAACCAAGTTAGTCAACATTCGTTAACTGAGGGTCACTCCACTAAAGACCCACAGCTGCACTCTTCTCACTGCAGAATATTTCTGTGTCAAATTATCGTTTTACCCCTGAGTTACCTCTACCTCCTTAAGGACCAGTGCTCCTCTAATGAACAACCTGTCTGTGGTCCAACCATCAAATAGAAACCCCTCTCGGGCCAGTGAGAGGGTAGGGCCCTTTGTTCAAGACCCGGAGATACCACTTAAGGGAACAATCATCTACTTCCTCAAAAGTCGGGAAGGAGTGAATTCCATCTTGTGTGATTATATTCCCAGCTCTCCACTCGGTCTTGTCTCCAAAATGGTAGGCTTATTGAGTCGGCGTACTGGCCACTCTCACCCATACAAATCAAAGTTCAATCCCTCGTGAACAGGAGTCCATAATCCACTCAGGATTCATACTAAGTTGCCTAGGTCATCCTAGTGAAATAGAAACCTAACTAGTTAACGGTGTTACAGCTAGCGGTTACTATTTCACGGTCCGGTCTTATGCAAACTCATTGCATAGGATACCCCCACTCGCATGTCTACTACATGGGCGCTTTGGATCAATACGTCTGTATCAAATACAAAGCGGGTTGTATCACATAGTGTTACCAGGATAAGGTACCCAGTCTTATCCTTGTACTATAGACCTTTTAGGTTGTTACTTGAACATCGATCCCCGTATGTCCCTACATACTAGTTCAAGTTACATACAAACAACCTTGGATCTTAGTTTATTGGATTTGGGTCAAATTGTGCAATATTTAACAATAACATTTTATTGCAGAAACTCAATAACACTTTATTAAAACAAGTATATATAATTTGTTTACATTCACTATCTACGAGTTTTAGGGCATAAAACCCAACATTGTGCACCTAACCGACTGTTTTGACTCCGAAACTGACTGGGCTACCTACCAGCACCATTTTCGTGGCTCCTCAACTACTCCCCACACTATATAAGGCCTCGATTCGAAGGGAAATTCAAGTAGAACTCATTGGGAAGAAGAGGGTGGTGACAGAACCCTAGTAGACACCCATGAGTAAGGATGCCCGAGGTTCTTCTTATAACAACTATAGGGTTATAGATTGCATGCATGAACTATCTATGTCAGAGTCGAGTCACAGAAATGTGCATAACGGTACTCGCTTAGCCTTCTAACGGTTCTTGGGAGCAAGGCCAAATAGAAGTTACATCTGGCCCAATGCATGAATAGACTTAGGTTTAATAAGCCATGATTAGAGTTATTTGCCTTAGGGTTGAAGCTATGTTGAATACCTCGCTTATTTATCATTGTTATTCCTTACTTGTTTATTTTGTTTGTTTTTCAAAATCTATCATCAATTATTTCTTTGGTTACCTTACTTAAGAAATCTTTGAACAGTTTCTTCTTTAAATCTGTTTTTCCAATTAGTCTCTGTGGGATCGATACCTTTGGAATACTTCCAGAGATTTTATTACTGCATGCGATAGTGTATACTTGCACTAGGTTGGCTGAACTATTCTTAATCTTTATTTACCATCTTTTCCTAACATCCATCATTCAGTACCAGCACCTGCATCAGTTCCTGAACTTTAAAAAGTGTTTAATAGGTCCCCGAACTTTCAATTTTGTATGTAATAGGACCTTAAACTTTAAAAATGTTCTATAGGTCCCTACAGTTTCAATTTTGTGTCGTTAGCTTTCTGGCATATTTGAGATTTTTAAAAATTAACTAGAATATTAGATATAAAATTAAATTTGATGTCAATTGGGACAATAGACGTCCAATTTTGTATCCAGTAGGCTTGATCGATCAAATTTGTTATACATTTAGAATCTCCCAATTTGCCTATCTTAGTTGAAATCCTTGCGAAAAATGCTTTAAATGAGTATAATATGTGTATAGGTCCTCATCGGAGCTTTGGAAGCAATTCGGGGCATAAACGAGCGAAATCGAAATGTAAAATGACCATTATGCCCTTGGAGCCTCATCAGCATCGAGACGCCCATCATCAGCGTCGAGACGCCGCTCAAATAAGGAAAGAATTTGGAGACCAAGCTGGGGCTCAGCGTCGAAACGCTAGGTAGTTTTCCAGTTGGATTTTTCCTTATTTGGCTGGCGATTTTCTCCAAATTTGAGGTCTTCTTCAGCACCAAGTTACCACAAATTGAAGGCCAAGAACTCATCCATCACTACAATAGAGGCCTTTGGTGTAGGTTTAGAATCATCCCACAATTCATCCATCACTACAATTTTGTAGCACTTTTCTCTCTAGTTTCCAAAGTTCTCTTAAGCTTTCTTAGTCTAAGGGTCGGTTGATCGAGCCTCTAGCTTGGAGGTGCTTGTCTATGGCCAACTAAGCTCGAATCGTTGTAATCGGGACCTCAATTTGTAAGTTTGATTCAATTTTATGAGATTTCTATTCTTAATTACCTAGTTAATTGTCTTTGTGATTTTAGTTATTTGGATACAAGTTTAGATTGTGGTAGGAAACATTGACAGTCTTGACCACACCCTCTCTAAATTTACTTTCTTAATCTAAGTAGCAAATACGTTAACGTTATGATATTATGCATGCGTCCCTAAAACTAAATGATTTAATCAATTGTAATTGTGGTTGGTTGCCCCTTGCATGTGAATTAATTCGGCTAGATCCCTATGCGGTTTAGATTAGTTAATAGGCCAATTAATTAATTTAAACTAGAATTAAACTTAGCATTTGCATGTTTGTGATAGTTGGATCTGAAGGATTGGAATTCCGTAATTCCGTAAAGCGGAAGCGTGATTGGGACCGATTTGTAATTAATTTTGTTTAATCTAAAATACCAATACATTGACAATAATCTTAGAACTATTCTAAATTTATATTAAGGCTAAGCATATAAAAATATTAGATCTAAATCTAATTTATATAGTAACAAATTACTTACTCTCATTGACGACTCTGTTCGGACGACGACTACTATTTGCCGTTTTACGACTTTCACACCGCAAGCGCACGGGTCGTCACAAGTAATATAAAACGGTAGGTATACCGAGTATCGAATCCACAGGGAGGCGAAGCGAAAATTAAGCAAGCAAAGATTCCTAGAGCACTAAAAATACTTGGGATAAATAATATTTAGGGACCAGATCATGCAATCAAAGAAAATTAAAAATCAAAACAATTAAAGAGAAATTTTGATCAATCGATAAAAATAAAATACGGAGAAAGAGTTTTCTAATGGGAAGAGGGGTCTTGAAAATCAATTATTAGCTAAACAATTGTTACAATTGTCCTATCTCATCGCCCAACTAATTATACTCCTAGAATCTTCGTTAATAACATAGGTTCTCCTATCGGTCTCCCCTAATTGTAATTAATTCATTTTAACAACCTAAGTGTCCTTAGTGCCATTAAAAATCATTAATTATTACGCTCTGATTCATTTTAGGAATCTAAGTTTAATCAACTAATCCCGTTGTCACGACGGGCAATTAAACTAGTTGCATGGATTGATCTATCCTAACTTCTCTCCGTCGAGTTTCCATTAAGAATCAGATCAGTACACAATTGGCCAGATTGCATAAAGCATTAAGCACATCCATACAAATAATTAGGACAAAGGGCTAGAGATAGGCAATTATAACAACATTTAAACTATAATTTCATTTCAAGACCCCAAATTGGGGTTTAGCTATACATAGCTAAAATATTCACAATAATTACAATGGAAAGCATAATTAAGAGCATAACAAAAGGGAAGAAATTGACCATTGAAGACCCCCTCGCTGACGCTTGGAGTCCCTCCGAACACTCCTTGAGCCTCCTAGAATGCTCCCCAAAATTCCCCAAAAGTTTCCCACTAAAGAAACTCTAAAAAAGGCTTGAAAGCCTTGAGAGAGGCTCCCAAAGGAGCCAAGAAAGAAAGAAAGGAATGGAAGAATATGATGATTGATGGTAAAATGAGGCACCAAGGGGCGCCTTATATAGGCTCGGAAAGGGGGTAGCGTCGCGACGCTATACGGCACAGCGTCGCGACGCTGTGACGTCATCGACTTGTCGGCCAAGAAATGGACAGCGTCGCGACGCTGTCCTTACAGTCGTTTTCCAGATCTTTCAGCTACGGATTTGGGCTTCAATTTGGGCCTCTCCACATTTCTTTTTGGACCTTTTCCTTCATAGCTGATCTCTTTTGATTCCCCTGACCCAAGCATGGAAATTGGGCTTGAATGGCTTCATTTTGGGCACTTTTATCACCAAAATCCATAATTTGCTCCTAAAGACCAATTAACAAAATACATCAAATATTTTCAATAAAAACAAAATTAAAGCACAAAAAAGCCTAATAAATTGGGACTAAAATAGCGACATTTCTGCTTAACTGCTTGTGAAATAATCCCGAACTACTGCGAACACCACCACTATGGCTACACCGGTATGACTCTGAGACTTCTAGAGGCAGGAGACTGGTGGGAGTCTAGAGGGAGCCTTCAGGGGAATTCTCTGATAGTAAGAGAATGAATGAGATGCCTTTCACCCCACCCCAGGGGTCCTATTTATAGGAAAAGGCCAAGACCTTTTCCTAATAGGAAAAGATCATGAATAAGATCAAATCTATTATCTTATTCATATTTAATTTAATAAACAATTAATTAATTCCATAATTAATTAATTACCCAATTAAATATCATATATTTAATCTTAGGGATTTTATTAAATTATTTATATTAATATGAATCCAATTCATATTAATTATTTGAACTCTTTCAAATATTTTCTCTCAAGAATTAATTTTGAAATTAATTCAAAATTATATTATAAAGTTTCATAAACTTTATATTATAATGTATCAATATACATTATATGATTCCCCTAAATAAATTGAACACTTTCAATTTACAATTTATACTTAATTGCCTCAAGTCTCTTTACGAGCTACCAGTGGGACCTAATGGACCTACAGATCAGAAGCTCCAACGATACGAGACTAATTTGCTAAACTCATTAACCAAGTTAGTCAACATTCGTTAACTGTGGGTCACTCCATTAAAGACCCACAGCTGCACTCTTCTCACTGTAGAATATTTCCGTGTCCACGGATATTGACCAATGCAGTAAGTCAATCCTTCACGTGTGTTCGTAACACCAGCTGGGTCAAATTACTGTTGTACCCTTGGGTTACATCTGGTTCCTTAAGTACCACTGATCCCTCTAATGAAAAAGTTGTTTAGGGTCCAACCACTAAACAGGAGTTCCTCTCGGGCCAAGAGAGGACGGCGCACCTTTATTCAAGCCCCAGAATCAGCCCTTAAGGGAACACACATCTACTTACCCCAATAGGGGAAGGAGTGAATTACATCTTGTATTGTTATGTTCCCAGCCCCCATTCGGTCTTGCCCCTAAAATGGTAGCATTATTGAGTCTGCGAACTGGCCACTCTCACCCATACAAATCTAAGGATAATCCCTCCTGAAAGGGGTTCATAACAAACTCAGAATTTGAGATTGAGTTTCCTAGGTCATCCTATTGAAATAGAAACCTAAACTAGTTAACGACGTTACATCTAGTGGTTACTATTTCGTGATCCGGTCGTATGCAAACTCATTGCATAGGATACCCCCACCCGCATGTCTTCTACATGGATGCTTCGGATCATTGCATCTGTATCGAATACAAGGTGGGTCGTATCACATAGTGTCACCAGGATAAGGTACCCAGCCTTATCCCTATACTATAGACCTTTTAGGTTGTTACTTGGACACCGATCCCCGTATGTCCCCACATACTAGTCCAAGTTTCATTTAAATAACGCTTTATTGAGATCGATTAATTTATTTCATTTACTATCTACAAGTTTTAGGGCATAAAACCCAACAGGATCATGGCTCTCGGTTTGTTACCGGAGTACGACGAACTTAGATGGTTAATTAAATATCAAATGATAATCAATGAATGAAATTAATCAAACCTAACATCGAGTTCAACCCCGATTATAGTGATCCTCGTGGTAAGATCAACTAACCCCACCTTTACTTTCCTTGCATTTAATTTTCCTTATTTATTTTCCCGCCTTTACTTTATGTCTTAATCTTTTATCCATAAAACCCCCCTTTTGGTTACCTCAAAAACACAAAATAATTTAGAAATAAACCGATTGTTCCCTGTGATCGACCCCGACCACTACTTCTACAAGTTAGCTTTAGGAATCGTGGATTATAAATTTATTTGACACGACCCTCGACAAGTCGATCCGTCAAGGCTTGTGAATTGTTATAAAAGGGTAAAGTACCTTTTTGGACCCTCATGTTTGGGCCCAATGTCTATTAAGTCTTTAGGTTTCAAAATCGAACAATCAAGTCCCTCACATTTAGGAAATAGTTCTATTGAGTCTCTCCACCCTTAATTTGTTTAACCGATGCTGACGTGAAACGTTTAAAAATAAAGTAATGATTTCTAAATTAAAATAATAACTCAATAAAATAAAATAATTAAATCTTTTTTAAAAAAATATTTTCATTTTCTCTCCTCTCTCTTCCCCACCCCCAAAACCGTCTTTTTTTCTTTCTTCTTCTTCTTCTTCCTATCGGCCGGCTGCCGCCACTGTCACCGCTCTCCATTACTGCCGTTCACTTTCTCCTCTCTTCCCTACCCACCTCCTTCCCCTTCAACCCATCATTTTCTTTGGATTCTTCTTCTTCTTCAGATTTGAGAATGGATTTGGGTTTTGAAGAAGAAAAATGAGGTGGGTGTTGGGTTTTATGCCCTAAAACTCGTAGATAGTAAATGTAACAAATTGATTTTATCAATAAAGAGTTATTGAAGTTATTCAATAAAAATGTTGTTGAATTTGTCGTATTAGAATTGCATTAAATAACCCTAAATCCAATAAACTAACATTCAAGGTTTTATCATGTAGCTTGAACAATATGTGGGGACATACAGGGATCAATGTTCAAGAAACAACGTAAAAGGTCTATAGTATAGGGATAAGGTCTAAGGTTGGTTACCTTATCCCCATGACACTATGGATACGACCCACTTTATATTTGATACAAACGCAATGATCCAACCCATTCATGTAGTGGACATGCGAGTGGGGGCATCCTTGCGATGCGTTTGAATAAGACCGAATCGCGAAATAGTAACCATTAGATGAAACACCACTAACTAATTAAGTTGTTATTTCAATAGGATGACCTAGGTAACTTAGTCTTAATCCTGAGTGTGTTATGAACTCCTGTCTGCGAGGGATTGTCCTTTGATTTGTATGGGTGAGAGTGGTCAGATTCCCTCACTCAATAAGCCTACCATTTTAGGGACAAGATCGAGTGGGGAGCATGAAACATAACAACACAAGATGAAATTCACTCATTCCCACCTTTAGGGTAAGTAGAGGAGTGTTCCCTTAAGTGGTGTCTCCGGGAATGGAACAAAGGGCCCAACCCTCTCATTGGCCTAATAAGACAAATAAAACATAAAATCCCTCTAACAAGTTTAGATTAGAGGTAATAAAAGAAGACTAATTTGGTCCTATCAACTCCCTACAAAATTCAAGATTTGGTTCCCACAAACCAAGCCTCTACATTTATCCAGAGAATAGGTTGGTTTCTTGGTGGTAGTGTCTTAATATTTAGTCTTTTGAGATTTGCTGCCTTGTTGATGTTAACGAGAATTTGCTGTTCGTGGGAGTACACTTGCTGTAGATCGGTCTAAAACACGTACGTTCCCTAATCCTTATTGTAGAATGCATTTTTAACGTAGATTTAATATAAAAAATGTTTTTGTATATTTACATTGCACAATGTACTGGTGTTCCTGAAAACTTACTGAATTACAAGAACGATCATTCACTTTCATTGGGGATTCAATCCCTTCAATTGGTATCAAAGCCAAATCGTAATTCAATCTGTTTTTTTTTTTTAAAGAAATTGCATTGTGTTTTGGTGGGTAGCTTTGCATCGTGAATGTTAAAGGTTTGCTGGTAGATAATTTTGGTGTTTGGCATTAGATTTATTACTTTTATTGATAAGATCAATGTAAGGGCCCGTGTTTTTTGGATAATTTCGGACGAGTTTGTCAAGTCCTCGTGACCAAATAAATTTATAAACTTCGGCTCTATGCTACTTTGTAGTAGGTAGTGGTCGAGTCGTCCACAGGGAAAGGGTGCTTCTAATTAATTTTTCGAATTCTCGCTAACAAACAAAAAGGGGTGAAAAATGGGGGGTTTGTCACCAAGCGCAAAAATTACATGTAGGAAAAATAATTAAATCGTCGAAATTGACAAACAGTGAAAAGACAGATAATAAGAAAAACAATGAAAAGACAGGATTGTCGGATTGGGCTATTCTAGGATTATCATTTAATTGGCGTCATTGTTTGCTCTAAAAATTATTTAATGGATTGTTTTTATTGCCCAGAGTGCTTATTGGCTTTTCAGATAATCCACCTATGAAGCTTGTGTCTAATCGATTAAATTGATGTGGAATTTTCCTACGACAAGTGTACGGGTCAAGTAATAATATAGTGTTTTCGTGTAAAACGAGTGTCGTCCTCTGGATTGGTTTTCTAGCAAATTAAATACCGTAAATACTTTTGTCCAATTTTATTTAGGGAGCAAAACTTAATGAAAAAGATAAATCTAAAAACAGAAAGCATAAAATAAACGGTGGAGACTCAAATGGAAAGACTCTTAGGGAATTGATTTCATTATTTAAGATTGAGGATTGATTGATAGGAATGAATTGATCGTGCAATTATTCTACAAGCCAAGGAAACTTTTATCACGATTACCTCTCCCGAGTATAATTGATTCTCATGCATATAACTAACTTGATATCTCTATCTAAGTTCATTAACATGCAAGGCATTATTCAGTTTAGTCTTTGTTATACTTCTAGAGATATTCTAAATCCCGTCACAAACTTAGAATTTCTACTCTAGTCATGCAATTAAACAAGGTAAGTCTTAGGCCAAATCCTCTCTCCCGAGTTAGATTCAACACTTACATCATTCAATTAGTGATCAAGTAATTGAAAGCATTACACAAAATTGCTTGCAAAAAATAACAACACATTCATACCAAAAATCAATCCAACAACTAAAACAACTACATCAAACCCTAAGACAAACAACTAGAAATTCATAGTCTTTAAACCACAAACACTAATTGCAAGAAAAGCCATAAAAACTACAAGAGGTAAGGGAAAGAGAAAGGAAAACTCGAATCTGTCGAAACCAGCACGTCCCCGTCACGATCTCCACGTATTCTCGCTTGATTCCCGCTCCTTGGCCTTGCTTCAGCTCCCACCAAAGGTCTCTAGTTGAAATTAGGGCTAAAATCTAACCAACGCTGTCGCAATACCTTTTTTTTTTTTTTTTTAGCTAACAGCGTCCCAACGCTGCTCTCGGCTGGGCTGAATTTGACTTCTTCCAACTTGATCCTTTTTCGATCTTTAGCCCCTATTCATGTCCCGAACACGCAATTAGCTTCGATATTTATTTCCTACAAATTCAACACATAAACGTATCATTTTGGCTAATAAATTATAAAAGACTAGCTAAATTAATTAGGGAAAACTATCTAGCTATGCTTGCTATCATAAATTACCTGACAGTCCACGAATTTTCTAATCGATTAGTTATTCAAATTGCACCCGCCACCTCTAATACTTAGATTCATAAATCCTCAATCTAAATCTAATTAATTAAATTAGCAACCCGATAAATCCTCAAAGCTACCAAATAATTAACTGCATTATCATGCAAGGCCTGAAATTAACCAATTAAATTAGGAATTAAAATTCTCTAATTAAATTAGTTTAATTTCTCCTATGCTCTTAGGTCTATCAGAAGTCTACGCTAGCCTACAATGGAACTAACGATGGATTCGCCTCAACCTAGTGGCTATCTAGAAATAACAAATAAATCATGCTTGCAACCAATTCAAGGGACGCAAATTCTTAAATAAGCATACAAACACAATTGTTTAATCAAGAACCATAGGATGCAATAAGAACAGTCCAAAAATATCGTGAAATACTAGCAAACTCAGCCAATGTTCATAATAACACTAAAACAAATCCCAATCCAACAATCAAGGGTTCTAGCCTAGCATACTAACGATAAAAATAATAATTGAATTGAAATCCATGATAAAAATACAACCAAATAAGCCTACAGTATCAAAGAGTGTTAAAACGTAGAGAGAAAACAAAAGGAACGGATGAAAAATGATAAAAGTCTGACCTAGTAGCTAAAAAAAACGAAAGAACGTATTTATAATTAGTTGTAGCGTCTCGACGCTGGGTCTTCTGTCCGCGCACCTGGAATCGATGCTAGCAAGATAGCATCCCGAAGCTACCCTCTCGGGTGAATTAGTGAAACGCCTTTTTGTGCAATTTGACTCCAATCTCGAGGCTCGAACGCTTCGCTCTATCCCTTTTCCTTCCTTGTCATCTTGGGAACTCCAAGATAGCTCAAAAACGTATTTAATATCCCGAATTAGCGTCAAATTGGCAAATTGGCCTAATAAACCTCTTGTGCTCGAAATCCTATAAAACAAAAAATTAAACTGTAAAATATAAACTAACAAGATTAAATTAAAGGTAATTAAATAGCACAATTTAGGTGCTATCAAATACCCCCAACTTGAATCTTGCTAGTCCTCGAGCAAGGTTAACAAACAAGAATATGGATGCAAATGAGTATAGTTTCATGACTTAGTCCTCATAGCCAAAATATCAATAAGAGTGCAATTACGAGACATGCACAAGAGACCCAATGGGAAGACAAATAAAAAATTTTCATAGATTATCTTGCACTAGAGACTTCTAACTCACCTAGAATGGACGCTACTAACTTGGGATTTGTTTATCAAACTTTCATTCTATCTTCCCCCTACACTGGCATTAAGGACTTGCTAAAGAGGGAAAATGAAACAAATTAGACTACTACTTTCTACCTAGGTGCCTGAAATTTAAAAATTTGGGAGCACCTCACTTTTGCATTCTTTTAAGGCGAGGCACTAGCTTTCACACTACGATGCAAAGACCCATAACCCGAGGTTAACCCTTGGTTGACCTAACTGAGCACACCGCAGGTAGCTCTTTTTACCCCTTATCACTCATGATCATTACAAGCATGCATTTTCTTATAAAATTAAAACAAGAAGGATGAACATATATAATTTTTCTTTAAGCTCACTCACTCATTTTACCACTCATTTTCTTTCAACAGGAACATATGTTTTTCCTTTTTCTAGGCAAGGTTCACATGCTAATTTGTAAAAAGTTTCTACTCTTCAACTCATCCCTACACCTATCGGGGTGACAACAAAAATATAAGCCTAATAAAAATCTCCCAAGTGTAGCCACGTATTTTTGTCCTAATTGAAATTGCTTATCTCTATTTCATAATAGTAGCTTGTTGGAGCGGACTTCTGTGATCTAAAAATGGCGAGTCACACTTACGGGAAATTGTTAAGCAAGTTAATAATTTCTTGACCAAAGAACAGTAACTAAACACTGACGGAATATGAGTTATTTTGGTGTTAGGGTTTCGTTGAGATTGCCTCAGTTTAGGGGAGGAGTAGTTGACTACACTTCGGTAGCTGATAGCACCCAAAATGTGCTATCTTATTACTTCTAATTTGATCTTGTTAGTGTGCATTTCATGGTTTAAGTGTTTATTTTACAGGGATCCGAGCACAAGAGGAAAATTAGGCCTATATTTCATTTCGGCGCTAAATTGAGATTTTTAAGGTGTTTTCGAGCCATTTTGGAGTCCCATAGATGATGTGAAGCCAAAGGCATCGACCGAAATGCTTGGACATCATCTTTGGAGCCAAAAGGATCAAGCAAGATTTTGCAAATTTTGGGCAAACCTGAGAGCAAGCGTCTCGCCGCCATAATGGCGGCGTCGAGACGCAGCCCCGTTTCTCAGCCCGCAGACGAAAGGGTCGGCGTCTCGACGCTGGCCTTTGCATCTCGACGCTGGCCTTCGCATCTCGATGCTGGTGTTTAATATAAATAGGATAGTTAGGTCTTTTTAGCCGCAAGCACTCGGTTTTCACCGTCTTCTCTGAGTTTTCTTCGTAGTTTTTCGTCCCTTTTCTTCCAAAAATTTTCTCCATTCAGGTTCTATCTTATTTTATCATGTACTTTCGTTTCTTTGGTCAATTATCTTGTAGCAAGAGGGGCTAAACCGCTTAGGATTGTTGGATTGGTGTAATCTTTAGATGCTTTGTTCTATTTAGTTAAGTTTGTTGAACCTTACTCTCTTTTTGTGGATTTATATGAATTGCATCTTAGTTTCTTGATTAAACCATCACGTTTGTATATTGATTTGAGTCTTGACGTCCCTTAAATTGAATATGAGCGTGATCTATTTGTTATTTTTAGTTAGCCACTAGGTTGAGGCGGATCCATCGCTAGTTTGACGGTAGCCTAGCGTAGACTTCCGATTAGGCCTAAGAAACTAAGAGAAGTTAGGTTAATTTAATTAGAGAAATTAAATCCTAATTTAATTAACTAATTCCAGGCCTTGTACGATCATGCAATTAACCAATTAGCAATTCAGAGGATTTATCGGGTTGTTAATTTGGCTAATTAGATTTAGGCTGAGGATTTATCAGTCTAAGTATGAGAGTCGACGGGCGCAATTTACAATAATTAATTAATTAGGTTGTTCGTGGGCTATCGGGTAATTTAATTAATTAAGCACAGGGCTGAGTATGTGAGCTATCTGAAAAGCCAAGAAGCATTTCGGGCAATTTAAATTAGTTCACAGAATATTATTAGAGCAAACGACGAAACTAAATTGCACAAAGTAATCTAAAAAGTAACTAATCTGACGATCCCGTCTTTTGTCTGTTTATCATTAATTTTTACTTCGCTTTTATTTATATGCATGCTATTTATTTATTTCCAGAAAATTTCCCCTTTTTCTTGCATTTTAAATTACTTCGGTCAATGACAGACCAAAAACCCCCCCTTTTGTTGCAAAACCCCCCTGTTTAGCGAATTCCCAAAAATTAACAAAGATCTCCATTTCCCTGTGGACGACTCGACCACTACCTACTGCAAAGTAGCATAGAGCTGGAGTTATAATTTTATTTGACAACGAGGACTCGACAAACTCGCACCCGTCAGTGGCTGTTATTCTAAACCTCTGAAGTATCGTTGCAAAAGAATTATGATTCAAATAAGTATAAGGGTACATTATTGCTTTTGCTAAAATTTATTTGATTAGATGTAATGGGTTTAGTGCAATTAACTAATATAAGTAATTTGTTTGTTTTTCAGCAATATGAATAATAATTTGTGTGTTTTGTCTAACGCCTGTAATACAACTAGCTTAAACACTGAATTAGTGGTTAATGATTTAGGATTATTCTTAATTGAGGAATGTCTTCATTCCCCAATGTCTAATTCATTACAAATGGTTTGTGATGAATATGACATAGGATCCTGCTTAGCCAAAAAGAACATAACCAAAGACTGTAAATCTGATTTATTTGTCTTGGAAACGTGTTTAGTGGAGAATGGTGATTCTGCCTAGATACTTGATTCATGGACCACTAATCACATATGTTCTTCATATAAGGGAATAAGTTCATGGCAACAGCTCGATGCAGGTGAGATGACTCTCAAAGTTGGAACTGGAGAGGTTGTCTCAGTTGTAGTAGTAGGGAACATTAAGTTATTTTTCAGTGGGACAAATACATATTATTAGATAATGTGTATATAGTTCCTAAGATTAAAAAAAAAAATTATTTCTATATCTTGTATGCTAGAACAATGTTACTCCATATTTTTCTCTACTAATGAAGCTTTCATTTCTAGAAAGGGAGTTGACATTTGTTCAGCTAAAGTGGAAAATAATCTATATCTTTTACGACCAATCGAGAGTAAAGCAGTAAATAATACTGAGTTATTTAAGACTACTACTACTCAAAGTAATAAAAGGCACAAGGTTTCTCCTAAGGAAAATACCTATCTTTGGCACTTAAGGTTAGGCCATATTAATCTCAATAGAATTGGGAGATTGGTCAAGAGTGGACTTCCAAGCGAGTTAGAAGATTACTCTCTACCACATTGTGAGTCATGCCTTGAGGGCAAAATGACTAAAAGGCCTTTTACTGGAAAATGCTATAGAGCCAAAAAGCCCTTGGAGCATATACATTCAGATGTTTGTGGTCTAATGAATGTTAAACCAAGAGGAGGGTATGAATATTTCATCTCTTTTATAGATGATTATTCAAGGTATCGATATCGATCTCTACCTAATGCAACATATGTCTGAAGCTCTTGAGAAATTCAAGGAGTTTAAGACTGAAGTTGAAAACTTGTTAGGTAAGACGATAAAAAAAAAACTTTGATCTAATCGAGGTGGAGAGTATATGGACTTGTGATTCTAGGACTATTTGATAGAACATGGAATCACATTCCAACTCTCAGCCCCTGGTACACCTCGGTAGAATGGTGTATCAAAAAGGAGAAATAGAACCCTATTGGATATGGTTAAATCCATGATGAGCTATGCTCAGTTGCCTGACTCGTTTTGGGGTCATGCAGTATTGACTGCTGTCCACATTTTAAAAAATGTTCCATCAAAAAGTGTTTCTGAAACACCTTTTGAGTTGTGGAGAGGACGTAAAGGTGATGACATGCAAAAATGTCATCATTTTCCTATTAATTTTAGCTAGTTTTATGCATGAATTGTGAGCTTTAATGTATTTTTATGTTGATTTTGTAGAAAACCGAGTTCGAGAAGCAAAACCAAGAATTTTACCAATTTTGGGTATAAAAAGAAGACTTTGGGCCATAAAAGAAGAAAAGAAAAGAGAACATTTGAAGTAGAGGCCCAAAAAGCCCAAAAGAAAGAAGAAAGGAGGCATAAATCCGTGTTTAAGGCTTCTAGAAGGCCTAGCGTCTCGACGCTAGGACTGCAACGTCTCGACGCTAGGTGATCAGCGAGGAAAAATCCAGAATCGCGGTAGCGTCGCGACGCTGTCTGCGTAGCGTCGCGACGCTGCGACAACTTCTGCTCCAAGAAAGTATGACGTCAGAGCGTCGCGACGCTGTGACGTAGCGTCTCGACGCTACCGACTTGTTCAGCAAGAAATGTCCAGCCCCTTTACCTATAAAAAGCCCCCTCTCCCAAGGTGAAAATCATCCCATTTTTGGGGAGCTCTCCCCTAGCTCAATAGAGAGAAAAAGAGAGAAGAGTTGTGAGGAAAAAGGAGGAATTGAGCGAGATTCCAAGGCTCGGATTCGAGATGATTGTAGCGGGAGCTTGGGATCAACTTATCGGTTATTTCTTCCTTACTTCTTTGTAATTTCTTATTTTAATTCAAGTTAGGCCCATGGATCAAGATCATTTTGGCAAAATTATTCCCAATTGTGAGTAGATCTTGAGACCTAGGGTCGTTACTCTAGCTAATTGGATATTGTAGCGCAATTACTTGGATTATGTAATGAATTTCTTCATATTTCATCTATGCAATTCATTCTTAATGCTTTTAATCTCTTGATCACGGATTAATTGATTTGTTGGTCTAAATTGATACTCGACAGAGAGAAATTAGATTAGATCCAAATTGCATGGCTAATAATTGCTTGGAACACGAGAGTGAAAGAGAATTGTTAGAAATTGATAATGAAGTTGCTTAATGCCATACTATGATTAACTAAGGAGATGGACACATAAATTAGTTATGTTAGTATGAGATGCGGAGGAACTTGAAAGAGAAATCCGCTTATAATTACTTCTATATTTATGAAATTGAAGATTATTAGTTACATACATCCATGTAATGAAGCTACAAATCCAAGAAAGCTAGTTAACACCTTAGGTCGAGCCCCCTTTGATAGGAAAATTCCTTTTTACTTCCATGTTTCTTTTTGTTAGTTCTTAAATTTTCGCTTTACCAATTCAAGTTGAAATTCTAAATAAAATTAAAACATGATGGTTCTTGGTGCTTAATGGAAATAATTCAAATTCCCTGAGGATTCGATACTCGGAATACTTTCCGTTTTATATTACTTGTGACGACCCGTACGCTTGAGGTGAGCAACAAAAGGTAGTTTACGTTACTTCAAGATTTGAGGATGTCCAACACACGTGCTTGTGACTAACCTAAAGAAACTGGAACCCCGTTCAAAATTATGCCTATTTGTAGGCTACCCCAAAGAAACGAGAGGTGTCTAAGGAACAGTGTCCTAAGACACCTCAAGAAGTTGAGGACATGAGACAAATACCCTATGCTTCAGCTATGGGCAGCCTAATGTATGTCATGTTATGTACAAGGCTCGACATCTGTTATGCAGTAGAGATTGTCAGTAGGTATCAATCCAATCCAGGACTTGATCATTGGACAGTCGTTAAGAATATTCTCAAGTATCTTAGGAGAACGAGAGACTATATGCTCGTGTATGCCGCTAAAGATTTGATCCTTACAGGATACACTGACTCCGATTTTCAGACTGATAGGGATTCTACGAAATCCACATCAGGATCTGTGTTCACTCTTAACGGAGGTGCTATAGTATGGCGTAGCATCAAACAAGGATGCATTGCAGACTCGACCATGGAGGCTGAATATGTAGCTACTTGTGAAGCAGCGAAAGAGGCTGTATGGCTTAGGAAGTTCTTAACTGATTTGGAAGTTGTTCCAAATATGAACTTGCCCACACACTTTATTGTGATAACAGTGGTGTTGTGGCAAATTCAAAATAACCTCGCAGCCACAAGAGAGGAAAGCACATTGAAAGGAAATATCATCTCATTCGGGAGATAGTGCAACGAAGGGACGTGATCATCATGAAGATAGCTTCGTAGCACAACATTGCTAATCCAGTCATGAAGGCTCTCACGGCTAAAGTGTTCGAGGGTCATCTACAGGGTCTAGGTCTGCGAGATGATGTAATCTAGGGCAAACAGGAGAAATGTAATGGGTATAGTGATACCATCATGTAATGGGTATAGTGATACCATCATGTAATGGGTATAGTGATGTCCTAGTTTATTGTATTTGTACATTGTAAATATACTTTTTATGTATTATACATGTATTTATACACCCACTGCTGTTATGGATTGTTGTACATCCCAATGTTTATTAATATCTTAATAATCCAATAGAAACATCCATGGTTATAACATGAGATACTCGAACTATATCATGAATATAGACAGGGATCAAGTTCGAGTATATAACCTAAATGGTCTATAGTAAATGAATAAGGTTGGGTACCTTGTTCTGGTAACACAATGGATGCGGCCTGCTTTGCTAATAAAGCAAATGACGTGATCCTGGTTCGTTCGTGTAATGACATGCGAGTAGGGGCATCCTGTGTAAAAGATGTTTACACAAGACTGGACCGAGAAATAAGTCACTCTTACTTTATAATGCCGTTTATTATTAAGACTGATTATTTCATGTGATGACCTAGGTAACTCAATCTTAATCCCGAGCTTACTGATGTGCAATTTGCTTACCGCAAGTGTACAGGTCAAGTAATAATATAGTGTTTTCGTGATTAAACGAGTGTCGTCCTCTGGATTGGTTTTTAAGCAAATTAAGTACCGTGAATACTTTTGTTCAATTTTATTTAGGGAGCAAAGCTTTATGCAAAAGATAAATCTAAAGACAAAAAGCATAAAATAAAAGTGGAGACTCAAATGGAAAGACTCTTAGGGAATTGATTTCATTATTTCAGATTGACGATTGATTAATAGGAATGAATTGATCGTGCAATTATTCTACAAGCCAAGGAAACTTTTATCACGATTACCTCTCCTGAGTATAATTGATTCTCATGCATATAACTAACTTGATATCCCTATCTAAGTTCGGGTAATGTGGCAAAATATTAATTTAATATTAAGATATTAAATTAAGGTAAGAACAAATGAGACATCTTGTTTTTATTTTGGTTTTTATTCTCATATTCATCATTTTTCTAAAAAGAAAAGTAAAAAATGAAGGACCGGTTTTGCTCATGTAATTAGACAATATAAGATAATGTGGTAATCATTTTTTTAAAACGAGTGTTGTAGGGTGCTAATACCTTCCCTACACTCAAACGACTCCCGAACCTAATTTCTGGTTTTCTAAGACTGTTTTTTTTTTATTTTATTTTAAAGGTGACCAATCACACCTTCAATGATTGGTGGCGACTCAAATTTTCTTCTTAAAAAATCCAAAAAAGGAAGTCGGCCGCTCCGCGTCGCGATGACGTTGCGACAGCTTGGCGACTCCACTGGGGACTTTTGAGGGTCAAGCCATGAATATCTTTATTGTCCTTTAATTGAATTTTTCTTTAGGTCCCTTTGTTATTATTTTTGTTATTTTGTTATTTATTTATTTTTCCTTACTTTATAGTATGATTTGTTTGGCATATTGTTATTCACTTGTCTATTACCATCTTTTTATGTTGTAATTGTACTTTATCTTAGTTATGTCATTTATTTGCATGTCATCTTATTAATCATGCATTTCACACACTTTCACTAGCCTCTTACCCGGGCAATACGGGCATATGGAATGACGGTTGTCAAAAAGCATTTGAAAAGATCAAGCAATATCTGCAGAGCCCTCCTGTCCTTATACCTCCAACTCCAAATCGTCCACTTATCCTATATCTTACAGTGACGGAAAATTCAATGGGGTGTGTACTAGGACAACATGACAGTTCAGACAGAAAAGAGAAAGCCATATAATATTTAAGCAAAAAGTTCACTGATTGTGAAATCAGATATTCTCTTTTAGAAAACACTTGTTGTGCTCTAGCTTAGGCCGCTCGCCGTTTGAGACCATATATGCTGTATTACACAACATGGCTCATCTCAAAGATGGATCCTATCAAATACATCTTTGAAAAGCCGTCTGTGTCTGGTAGAATTGCTAGATGGAAGGTTCTTTTATCCGAGTATGATATTGTCTATGTTACTCGAAAGTCAATAAAAGGAAGTGCACTAGTCGATCATTTGGCCGAGCAACCTATAGACGATTATGAACCAATGAAATTTGACTTCCCTGATGAATTTGTCTCCACTATAATGGTGGAAAAAATAAGTATCAAACTTGGAAACATGGACCATGTTGTTTGATGGGGCCTCCAATTAGTTAGGTCATGGGATAGGTGTTATATTAATATCGCCTGAAGGAAAATTGTTCCCTCTCACTGCCAAACTAAGTTTTGATTGTACTCATAATATGGCTGAATACGAAGCTTTCTCTATGGGTATCCAAACTGCATTGGATATGAAGATAAGGAAACTTCGAATCTTGGGATATTCTATGCTAGTGATTCACCAATTGAGAGGAGAATGGGAAACAAGAGACACTAAGCTACTGCCTTATAAAAAGCTTATATTAGATTTGTCTCATAAATTTGAAGAAATCACTTTTGACAATTTACCAAGGGAGAGTAATCAGATAGCAGACGCCTTGCCTACGCATGCAGTCATGTTCAACATAGACCCCAATCATGAGGTACAACCTATTAAGATGGGAAGGGTATATGTTCCAGCCTCCTACATGAATATTGAATAAGAGTTTGATGATAAACCTTGGTACCATGATGTCAAACGTTATATTAAATGTAGAGAGTATCCACTGAATGCCTAAAAAATGACATGCGCACACTTAGAAAGCTAGCAATGAAGTTCTTCCTAAATGGAGAGATACTTTACAAAAGAAATCATGACATGGTACTTCTGAGGTGTGTAGATACAAAAGAAGCCAACACGATTATGAAAGAAATTCACGAGGGAATTTGCAGCACCCACGCAAATGGACACATGATGGCTAGACAGGCATTAAGGGCTGGCTATTACTGGTTAACCATGGAAGCCGACTGTATCAAATATGCGAGAAAATGCCACAAATGTCAGATTTAGGTAGATAAAGCTCATGCTCCAGCATCTCAGTTACACGTTATGACGACACCATGGCCATTTTCCATGCGGGGAATGGACGTTATAGGCCCTATTGACCCAAAAGCCTCAAACGGACATTGATTCATCTTGGTGGCAATAGATTATTTTACCAAATGGGTAAAAGCAATGTCCTATCGAGAGGTGACAAAAGGAGTTGTGATCAAATTCATCAAGGAGATTATATGTCGTTATGGTCTTCCTGAGACCATAATATCTGATAATGCACGAAATCTGAACAATAAATTGATGATCGAGTTATGTGAGCAATTCAAGATCAAGCATGTCAACTCAACTCCGTATAGGCCAAAGATGAATGGAGCAGTGGAAGCTGCCAATAAAAACATAAAAAGGATCGTGCAAAAAATGACGGTGATGTATAAAGATTGACATGAAATGCTTCCTTTTGCATTACATGGATATCGCACATCGGTTCGCACTTCAACTGGGGCAACACCATTTTCATTAGTTTATGGTATGGAAGCTGTTCTTCCTATTGAAGTGGAAATTCCATCATTAAGAGTCCTCATGGTGACTAATTTAGAAGAGGCTGAATGGGTCCAAAACCGCTATGAGCAGCTCAACTTTGTTGAAGAAAAGAGATTGACAACATTGTGCAGGGGTTAACTTTACTAAAGACGAATGATGAAAGCCTATGATAAGAAAGTGCGTCCTAGAGTATTGAGAGAAGGAGAATTAGTCTTAAAACGAATTCTTCCTTTTCTGAAAGATCACAGAGGCAAGTGGACCCCAAACTATGAAGGACCATTCATGGTAAAGAAAGCTTTCTCTGGAGGAGTTTTAGTCTTGACTAACATGGACGGTAATGAGCTGCCAAGTCCAATTAATTTAGATCAGGTTCGAAAATATTACGCACAGGCTACTTGTGTATCAAAGGATTCGGCAAAGTTGCAGGAATTCAACAAGTGTCTAAGAGAATTATGCTTCAATTTCTATATCATGTTTAAGAGGTTACTTTTGTCTCAAGTCCTAAAACCGTAGCATTGACACATATGTCTATTGAATTTCAGTCATAAACCGAAGCTCCTTTCTCGAAGCATGACATATCTTGCTCATTTTTCTCCCTCACTCTCCCTCTCAACTATGAATGTTTGGCATGTTTACCTTATTTATCATTACAATTGCATAAATAAAAAGTTACATAAACGCGATATTTCAAACCAATGATGGTAACTTAAATGATTCGATGCGAAATACATATGTCTAATGAAAGAATCCAAAGGCAATATATTTTGTTTTTGTCAAGAGCACTGTGGTCATGAAGGTTGATGGAATGTCATTATGGAGGACAAAACCATCATTTCAACATGACAAAGTCTTAAACTGGGGCAAAACCATTATTTTTGTGTTCTCAAACTGGGGCAAAACCATTATTATCACAGGAGCAAAGTCGTTCTGGATACATTTTTGGTCATCAAACAAAGAGCAAGTTGTTTAGGGAGTTCATGATCCAATTAAGGTCTATTACCAAGGGTGATGTGAATCGGGTGCCCGAGATATCAAATATCTTTTAAAGAAATTTGTATCATAGTTTTCTAATTGTGCTAAATCCACATCGCATGCATTCAAGCGTTCAAGTTTAGCGTGCATTGCAAAGAAAATTTATTTTCAACCAGTTTTCTTTCGGTTAAATCGAACTTGACTATTCAGTCGAGGTCGAAGCCTGTGTCAATCCAGGTCCATTTCTAGTTTTTCTTTCTGTTAAATCGAACCCGACCATTCAGTCAAGGTCGAAGCCTGTGTCAATCAAGGTCCGTTTTCAGTTTTTCTCTCGGTTAAATCGAACTCGGTTATTTAGTCCAGGTCGAAGCCTGTATCAATCCAGGTCTGTTTTTAGTTTTTCTCTCGGTTAAATCGAACCCGACTATTCATTCGAGGTCGAAGCCTGTGTCAATCCAAGTCCATTTTCAGTTTTTATTTTGGTTAAATCAAACCCGACTATTTAGTCGAGTTCGAAGCCTGCGTCAATCTAGGTCCGTTTTTAGTTTTTCTTTTGGTTAAATCGAACCTAACTATTCAGTCGAGGTCGAATCCTGTGTCAATCCAGGTCTGTTTTCAGTTTTTCTCTCAGTTAAATCGAACCCGACTATTAAGTCGAGGTCGAAGCCTACGTCAATCCAGGTATGTTTTCAGTTTTTCTCTCATTTAAACCAAACCTGACTATTGAATTGTGGTCGAGACCTGATTAAGTTAAGTTCATTTTCCTTTCCAAATTCAAATTTTTACCAAACAAATCTTCGCCTCCCCAGTACTTAAGCTCTTTCCTTTGTCTACCCTTTCAATCCTTCAGGGATACACAAAGTGGGGCAAACTGTAGACACCGTACTTCGTCCGGCAAGTTTTTAATAATGTTCAAGTACCTCTAATATGTAGTATTAATTTTGTTTCTCTTTTAAAATGAAACCATAACATAAAATGTTTTAATTTCAATCTATTTTTAATTCTAAAGTTTAGTTGTAATTTTAATTTTGGTTATTTATTTATTTATTATTATTATTATTATTTTCTTTTTTATTTTCTTTTGTTTTTTTTTTCTCTTCCTTTTTTGTCTCCACCCCACTCTCCTTCTTCCCCTATTCTTACTCCCTTTCCTATTCTAATGGAATTCATGCATGGCTACCCACCAATCCCTCACCCACCACTCCTCCCAAAATAGTTAGGCTTTTTAGTATAAATGGAGGGATTGAGGAAGAAGAAAGGCAAGAAGAAGGCATTGAGCATACGCTTAGTTGAGAGAGTTTTTGAGGAAGTGAGTTTAGAAAGCTTGAAAGAGTGATTGAGAGAGTTTTTTTTTTTTAGAAGGATTTTTTGAGAGAGAAAGGAAGAATGATTAAAGAAGTAAAAGGAAAAAAAAAAAGTTTAAGGAGAGTGAAAGAAAAAAAGAGAAAAGAAAGTGGAAGAGGAAAAGAGAAAAAGAGAGGGGGAGGAAGGAGCATACGGGGAGAGAAAAAAAAAATTGGTAAGGAGGAAGGAAAGAAGGAGAAAGAGGAAAGTAAAAAAGGTGGGTCCCATTTTTTTCTCTTATTTTTAATTAAATCTTTATTATTATTATTATTATTATTATTATTATTAATTTCTCTCTCATCTATTTCACTTTTACACTTTACCAACTTCATTTCATTTTTTTTTGGAACTTTCTAATTTATTTTTTTTTTCTTTTCATTCTCCAATTTGCTTTAATCCAATCTTTAATTTTTCTTGGCCCATTTCAATGATTGTTATCATAATTGTTTTGAAATTAATTTTCTTTCCAAAGGGATTATCGGAACTAAGTAATGTGCCTTCGTGGAGTTCAACTCCCGTGCAGGCGTATGAAAATTCTCATTTTCTCTTTTAAAAATAATTTACTCTTTGAATAATTTTATTCTTTTACATCCATTTTTTTAAAAATTATTTATTTTATTTTTATTATTTTTTATTAAACATAATCATGCATTGCCCATGATGGAGTTAAATTCAATTCTTGAAGAACAAATTTTCTTTACTTAAAGGGGAAATTAGGCATGATTTATATTAAATTGGATAATCCAACTCATAATGTCTAATCCTTACTTTATTTCTAAAGTTAAGGTAAGAACAAATGAGACATCTTGTTTTTATTTTGGTTTTTATTCTCATATTCATCATTTTTTTAAAAAGAAAAGTAAAAAATGAATGACCGTTTTTGCTCATGAAATTGGACAATATAAGATAAATTGTTAATCGTTTTTTTTTTAAAACGAGTGTTGTAGGGTGCTAATACCTTCCCTACACTCAAACGACTCCCAAACCTAATTTCTGGTTTCTGAAGACTGTTTTTTTTTTTTTATTTTATTTTAAAGGTGACCAATCACACGTTCAATGATTGGTGGCGACTCCAATTTTCTTCGTAAAAAAAATCCAAGAAAGGATGTCGGCCGCTCCGCGTCGCGATGACGTTGTGACAGCTGCAAATCAGAATGTTGGAAATAATCTATTTGAAGTTAAGCAAACATGTTTCTCAAGTTTGTTTTCTAAAAAGTTGCCTTTCAGGAGAGGTTTCTACTCTAGTGCCAGCCACAACTTCTAAGTTTCCTAGGTATGAGGATTTCTACTTTTCTTTTTCAAAGCAAAACTCTCCCTAGTCAATCCTAACCAATATGCTTAAACTACCTAACTCCTATTCACTGAGCCTAGGATAATCCTTTTAGTTAAGAAAACTATCTTGAGGTAATGAGCATACATGAGTGTTTTCGTTTTCTTTTCTATCTCCCCCAAACTTGTTTGACTACTAGTGCTCTTTTATTCAACTTTCTTTCCTTTTTCCCCAAGAGAATCCTCGTTGTCACCTTTACCTTTGTGGTAAAGATATCTAGCTACGATCAAAAATCACAAACTCAGATTAATACTCACTTTCCTAAGTCAACCTTTCATGTTGTCGCAAACCATGGGTGTAATGAATGCCTCTGGTTATTCAGTAACTCTAGGAAGGAGGAGTAACTCTCGGTTTTCTGATTATTTTAAAGAAATAACTTTTCAGAGCACATATTCTTTCAGCAGAATACTTACAATAAAATAACAAATTTACAATATAAGCACCCCCCAAACTTAATTTAGGAAATGTCCTCATTGACTTTTGTTTTTGGGATATGAGCTTAACATGAGGCTTTTTGTTTTCAAAACATTAAGGCTAAACTCTCCTAGTGTGCTAAATAGTTTAAACATGAGGAAGTTTAGACTTAGAAAATTATGTAAAGAAAAAAAACTAATGAAAAGCCTATGACTAGAAAACAAATTCGTTGTGATGGCGTCACTTTTGAGATAGAAATGTGCTATATTTATTATCATAAAGGTCTTAAAAGAAAACTTCCATGAAAGCATATTTATCAAAAACATTTTTCCAAGCAAATTTTTTTATCAAAAGTTGGTTTCTGTCAAAGATTCATTAGTTTAGCCAAAATGGACCACAAGTAGATTTTTTCAAGAAAACATTAAAACCAAGTCATCTTAACCCTAATCTAGCAGCAAACCATCACTAAACTAACACAAAACATTAAACTAAACAAACTAAACACTAACTAAACAAAAACTAATCACAAAAACATGTAAAAACATCAACTAACATCATATGCACAAAGACTAAAAATCTTAACAAGCATGTAAAAGCATAAGGGGAACAGAAAACTCCCCTATTCCTCCTCTGAGGAACCATCTTCATTTTCTTTTTGTTCATCAAATTCTTCGAGATCCTGAGGCAACAAACTCTGTGGAAAATCACGAAAGACGGGGGCGATGCTAGGGGCGATAGAGAGGTAAAACTCTCTAATGGCTTCATCCCGCTCTTTGGCATAGACCCAATATGTCTTCAAACGATCTTCTATGCGGTCTAATTGTCGAAGAGCAAAGCCAGAAGCCTCAGATGATGGAGTAGGCCCTGAAACAGGAGTGGATGGCGGCAGTGAAACAGGTGTCGGCCCTGGTGAAGGAGTAGCCTGGGAAGTAGAAGCCTTGTCTTTCCGCTTTGCATTATTGAGTTGCAACTTCTCTATCAAAGGTAGATCGATAGTAGGCTTATAGAAGTGTCATTCCTCGTCTTTACCTGGAACGATCTTAACTCTCTGGCAAAGTTGGGTGATCAATGACCCAAAGAATAACTTCCCAGCCTTCTTTCTCCCACAAGAGAGAATCTCCTCATGTATTATGCTCCCAATGTTGGGCTCCAACCCCTTCATCATGATGTAGAGAAGCATGACCCTCTCCATAGAGAGAGTGCTATCGGGGGTAGTCGACATGAAACGATTCTTAACAAAGTGAAGCCAAACTGCCGGTTCAGCCTTCAAGTCACTTGGTACCAAGGACTTCACTTTAGTTTGTGACTCTTTCCACTGCACTCCTTTTCTAACCACTAACTTGTGTGCTTCTTTTAACTGCTTGGACGTGTGGTTCTTTATCGCATTGTTTCCCCTCGGGTTCAAAGGTGCTTTGACCCGGTAAATCCTATTGATGTCCATGGAAGAAAAACTCACCACTTTCCCGCACACCACCGACAAGCTAAGGCTCTCCTCCCTTAAACCTGCATAAAACTCACGAGCTAGAGGCGCCACGACCTCTTGAGGATGAACACACAATTCTTTCTCGTTTAGGAAGTCCCTTTTCTTCATGACTTCCATTCTTGCCTTGAAGTCTACATCCTTGAAGACTTTTGGGAACGGATTCTTCGGCGGTGTTGTAGTTGCCTTGGCGGGTGTGGCGGTGACTGGAGTGGGAGAGGCGTCCATGGACCCAGTCCTCGGCCTCTTTGTGAAATTTTGATCATTTTTATTCTTTGTTCTCCGCTCAACCTTAAGCTCCTTTTTTCTCTTTTTCTTCAAGGCTGAAGAAAGTGGGATTTGGTCATCATCTAACTCCTTCACCACTGAATTTGAATCGGTTTCACTATCACTGTCACTGGAGGCACTAACCATCTATTCATCATTTTTCTTCTCATCTTTTTTTTCTTCAGAAGAAGAACTCCCGGCAGTAGGTGTGGTTTGTAGGGAACGGGGTCTCAATGCAGCGGAAGCGATTTCAGTAACAATTCGTAATTAATTTAGAATTATGAAATACTAATACACTAGCAACATACATACATTCATAATCTAATGAATATTTAGATTAAGCATGCTGAAAATCTATAGAATCTAATGCTAATTTATATAGTAAAAAGTTAATTACTCTCGTTGACGACTCATATTCAATTCACCGACTGCTTGTGAAATAATCACGAACTACTATGAACACTGCCACTATGGCTACACCGGTATGACTCTGAGACTTCTAGAGGCAGAAGACTAGTGGGAGCCTTCAGGGGAATTCTCTCGGAGTAGGAGAATGAATGAGATGTCTTTCACCCCACCCCAGAAGTTCTATTTATAGGAAAAGACCACAAGATCTAATCCTTATAGGAAAACGTCATGAATAAGATCGAATCAAATCTATTATCTTATTCATATCTAATTTTAATAAATAATTAATTAATTACACAAGTAAATATCATATATTTAATTTAAGAATTTTATTAAATTATTTATTTTATTAAAATGAATCCAATTCATATTAATTATTTGAACTCTTTCAAATATTTTATCTTAAAAATTAATTTTGAAATTAATTCAAAATTATATTATAAAGTTTCATAAACTTTATATTATAATGTATCAATATACATTATATGATTCCCGTAATTAATTTGAACACTTTCAATTTACAATTAATACTTAATTGTCTCAAGTCTCTTTACGAGCTAACAGTGGGACCTAATGGACCTGTAGATCAGAAGCTCCAACGATATGAGATTAATTGGCTAAACTCATTACCCAATTAATCAATTTTCATTGACTGTGGGTTCACTCCACTAAAGACCCACAATTGCCTTCTTCTCACTGCAAACATAATTCTTTGCCCATGGATATAGACCAATAACAACAAGTTAGTCCTTAACGAGTGTTCGTAACTCCAGCTGGGTCAAATTACCGTTTTACCCCTGAGTTATCTCTATCTCCTTAAGTACCAATGCTCCTCTAATGAACAGCCTGTTTGTGGTCCAACCACCAAACAAAAACCCCACTCGGGCTAGTGACAGGGTAGGGCCCTTTGTTCAAGACTCGGAGACACCACTTAAGGGAACACTCATCTACTTCCTCAAAGTCGGGAAGGAGTGAATTCCATCTTGTGTGATTATGTTCCCAACTCCTCATTGAGTCGGCGTTTTGGCCACTCTGACCCATACAAATCAAAGGACAATCCCTCATGAACAGGAGACCATAATCCACTCAGGATTCAGACTAAGTTGCCTAGGTCATCCTAGTGAAATAGATACCCCCACTCGCATGTCTGGTACGGCAGAGGCTGAATGATGGATGTGAGATAAGATGATAGATAATAATAAAGATAAATTCACCCAACCTTAGTGCAAGTATACACTATCGCACGTAGTAATAAAAAGCTTAGAAGTATTCCAAGGGTATCGATCCCATGAGGACTAAATTGGAAATTCAGATTTGAAGAAGAAACTGCTCCACTGAATGCTTAAAAATAGGTAACCAAAGAAATGATTGATGATTGATTTTTAGAAAAATAAATAACACAAGTAAATAATTAAAGAATAACAATAATAAATAAAACGAGGTATTCAATATGGATTCATCCCAAAGGCAATAACTTTAATCATGGATTATTCAACTTAAGCCTATTCAATGCATTGGGTCAGATTTAACTTCTATTTGGCCTTGCTCCCAAAAATAGTTAGAAGACTAAGCGAGTACCGTTATGCACATTTCTGTGACTCGACTCCAACATTGAAATTCACGAATGCAATCTATAACCCTATAGTTGATATAGGGTGTCTTAGGCAGCTTGCCCTATACCACCGAACAATCTCTTTCGAGCTTTTTCTCCTATATCACCTTTATGAGAACTGATATCGTCTGTCCCTTTCGAGATCAAACTCACATAGCATGCAATGTCTAAGTGATCAATTTAAACTCAGCAAGATCAGAATGATATTCAATAAAGAATGACATACATTAAACAATACTTAAGCAAATAAAACACTTTCAAGCTATTGAACCATAAGGGAATTCACCATATTGAACCCCTCAATGGAATTTAGCTACTCATGGTGGGATAAAGTGCAAATGAATACCTTTTGATTGAAAATAAGATGTAAAGAATACAGATAAATTAAAAGTAACACAAGCTGGAAATAATGACAGTAGCTAAATACTAGGGTTTTTGGTGACGGTTTGAACCAACAATGCCGCAAGCGCACGGGTCGTCACAAGTAATAATAAAACGGAAGTATTACGAGTATCGAATCCACAGGGAGGCGAAGCAAAATTTAAGCAAGAAAAAGATTCTTGAACACTAAAAATACTTGGGCGAAATAATATTTAGGGATCCAAACATGCAATCAAAGAGAATTTAAAAATCAAAGAAATTAAAGAGAAAACTTGATCAATCGAGGAAAATAAAATATGGAGAAAGAGTTTTTTAATGGGAAGTGGGGTCTTGAGAATCAATTAATAGCTAAACAATTGCTACAATTATCCTATCTCGATGCCCAACTAATTATAATCCTAGAATCTCCGTTAATCACATAGGTTCTCCTGTCGGTGTCCCCTAATTGTAATTAATCCATCTTAACAACCTAAGTGTCCTTAGCGCCATTAAAATTCGTTAATTATTACGCTTTGATTCATTTTAGGAATCTAAGTTTAACCAACTAATCCCATTGTCACTACGGGCAATTAAACTAGTTGCATGGATTATAATCTATCCTAACTTCTCTCCGTCGAGTTTCCATTAAGAATCAGATCAATACACAATTGGCCAGATTGAATACAGCATTACGAGCATCCATACAAATAATTAGGAAAAAGGGCAAGAGATAGGCAATTATAACAACATTTAACTATAATTTCATTTCAAGACCCCAAATTGGGGTTTAGCTATACATAGCTAAAATATTCACAAAATTTACAATGAAAAGCATAAATAAGAGCACAATAAAAGGGAAGGAATTGATCGTCGAAGACCCCGTCGCTGGCGCTTGGAGTCCCTCCGAGCTCTCCTTGAGCCTCCTAGAGTGCTCCCCAAAAATTCTCCAAAAATTTCCCACTAAGAACTCTCAAAAAGGCTAGAAAGCCTTGAGAGAGGCTCCAAAGGAGCCAAAGGGAGAAAGGAATGAATGAAAGAAATGTTGATTGATGGTAAAAATGGGCACCAAGGGGCGCTATTTATAGGCCTGGAAATAGGACAGCGTCGTGACGCTGTGACGTCATCGACTTGCCGGCCAAGAAATGGGACAGCGTCTCGACGCTAGGCGAATTCCAGAATTTTCTGGCGCGATTTTGGGCTTGAACTTGGGCCTCTCTTCATTTCTTTTGGGCCTAATCTCCATGGTTGACCGTTTTGGCTTCCCCCTTGACCCAAGTATGGAAATTGGGCTTAAATGTCTTCTTTTTGGGCATTTTTTTCACCAAATTCCATAATTTGCTCCTAATGACCAAATAACAAAATACATCAAATATTTTCAATAAAAACACAATTAAAGCACTAAAAAGCCTAATAAATTGGGACTAAAATAGCGACATTTCTACTCGCTATCAGTTTTTCTATTTTATCCAATCCTTCTAGAGTTCGCTCGACACTCCACTTTCTCGCTTTTACAAAGTGGGAATGGGCTACAAACCCTAAGGTTTGATGTCTAACTAAGGTTAGAATTTAGTCATCTAAGAAGGACCTCGGGCATCCCTACTCATAGGCGTCAACTAGGGTTCTGTCACCACACTCTTCTTCCAAATGAGTTCTACTTAAATTTGACTTCGAATCACGAGCTTAAATAGTGTTGGAAGTTGTTGAGAAGCTGCGAAATAGGTGCTGGTAGGTAGCTCAGTCGGTTTCGGGGTCAAAACAGCCGGTTAAGTGCGAAGAAGTCTCGTTAAAAACGACCTGCGGTAGACTCGGAACTGCCTGTGTTTTTCTAGAAATGCGGTCGCATTTCATTTTGCCTTCCCAGAAATGCGGCCGCATTTCTGGGCAAATTTCAGCTTTCCTCTGTTTTTCTGCACAACAACAAACTTAGTCAAATTCCCTTAAATTTGAGTCTTTTTAAGCACAAATGAGCATAATTTGACAAAAGTGACTCTCAACACCCTATCTTATCAACTTTAACATATTTTGAGCTCAGAAACAGTAAAATTTATCTAAAACATATAGTTTTGACAAGATAATGAGCTAAATATAAGGGTAAAATAGGTATATTTTTTACCCTTTGATAACTTGCAAAAAGCAAGTTATTTATCCTTTAAACTTAAGCTAAAACAAGGCCAAAAGATACATTGATGCATCACTTCAACGTAATATGGAAAGAAAATGCGATGATTCTCTGCGGTAGGCTATATTTATGTATGTGGTGCAAAATTACAAAAATAAAGGGTGCTAACACAATTAATTCAGTTGTTTGTTGCCCAAGTTTCTCTCAGCACAGGCACACATCCCAAGACGATCATGAGACAGACAAGATGGATGAAAAGACCGTGCCGACACACTGATGCGCAAATGGGCTGAAGATGACTTAAGCAAGTTTCCTTCGCCTTTAAATAGAAGCCATCTGCTCAAAGGGAAGGGGAATGAGAGGGAAGAGACGAAGATCAAAAGGAGAAAGAAAAATCACAGAAAGCTGTGATTCAGGATAGACTTGCATTTGCGATGTATTGCGAATTGTATTGTTTTGCTCGCATGAGCTAATTTTCTTTATCAAGGCTTAGCGCAAGCACCCATGCGGTGATAAGTTTTACTTTGTAAGCGCATACTTTGATTTAATGAAACATTATTGCCTTCTACTTAGTTGCGATACTATTTTCATTACTAACTCCCACCTGGCCAGCCGGATGCGGTAGCAGCATGATAAATCCCTGACAGGTAATGCATGCAGACATATCTAAGTAGAACAAGTTAGCGCATTGCATGTAGTCTTGGTAGCATTAGATAAATACTACCGCTATAAGATAGTACATGAATGAGTTTTGATTGCGTTAAGACTAACGCAGTCCCTTGTAAGTTGCTAGAGAACTAAGCCCACACATGAACTAGCCAAACTAGCCAAACAAACATTTGATAGTTTTATGCCAAATGCAGAAGTATACTGGAAGGGGAACTTGTAATTTTTTCTCACTTAGGCATTAATGGATCAATTAGTCTTGGTATGCGCTACAAGGTTCTTATAAACGCATGAGGTTGCGACCGCAACAGCCTTGATAATATTCTCCTTAAGATTTCCATTTTACTCTCAACGCATGTTTTACTTTCCTACAATAATTATTCTTCATACTTACCAACTCTCTTATTTAGTCTTTTCATAATATTACGCGTATTTGAGTTCAGATCAGTAAAAATTATTAAAAACTTTGCAAATAGCCTTTCCCTGTGGATTCGACCCTAGACTCACTAGGTATTACTTGATCTTGTCAATTTATACTTGGATTGATATATATCTGCGACAATTTTGTATTAATTTTCTAAGCATACTGACAAACGACCGAGTTTTTGGCGCCATTGTCGGGGAAAGGCAACCAAATTTTTAATAATCTTTTTGATCTGACACTCCGTTTGATATTATTTACCGTGTTTCCTGTTGAGTAACTTTTCTCCAGGCAACCGTAGATTGTATGCGTGCTGCTCGCCTGATCGATTTCGAAGTTGATCCTGAAATTGACCGAACATATCATAGAAGGAGGAGAAATCGAAGAGCTCGAAGACAATCAGGAGAGATGGCAGCACCCAACAAACCCAATAGACCAGTAAATCCCATCCAAATGGCTGATGATAGGGCCAGAGGGATCACAGATTATGCAACCCCTGCAAACAGAAAGGTTTGAGCTAAAACCTGTTATGTTTCAGATGCTGATTGCTGCAGGTCAATTCGGAGGAAGTCCAGCTCAAGATCCACACTCTCATCTAAAATCATTTCTTTACATCTGTAATAAATTCATCATCCCAGGAGTAACGCATGAGCAGCTGCAAGTCATACTTTTTCCCTATTCATTAAGAGATGCGACGAAAGTATGGCTAAATCAGCAACCAGCAAATTCCATTGCGACATGGAATGATTTAGCCGAGAAGTTTCTGGAAAAATACTTTCCACCCACCGCAAACTCGAGGTTAAGGAAGGAAATCATGACTTTTGCACAGATGGAAGACGAAACACTCAGTGAGGTGTGGGAACGCTTTAAAAGCCTATTGCAAAGGTGCCCGCATCACAGACTACCACTCTGCATTCAGCTAGAAACCTTCTACGTGGGTCTCAACAAAAATTCACAGGTATTAGTGGATTCATCTGCTAATGGTGCGTTCCTCAGGAAAACTTATGATGAAGCTCACACAATCCTCGATCGGATTGCGCGCAACAATTACGAGTGGGGCACTGCGGAAGACAGAAGTGTTGGGTTTTATGCCCTAAAACTCGTAGATAGTGAATGTAAACAAATTTTATACTTGTATTTAATAAAGTGTTATTTAGTTTTCTGCAATAAAATGTTATTGTTAAATATTGCACTATTTGACCCTAATCCAATAAACTAGACATCCTAGGCTGTAATATGAGTCTTGAACTATATGTAGCGACATATGGGGATCATTGTTCAAGAAACAACCTAAAGGGTCTATAGTATAGGGATAAGACTGGGTGCCTTATCCTGGTGACACTATGGATACGGCCCACTTTGTATTTGATACAAACGCTATGATCCAACGCGTTCATGTAGGAGACATGCGAGTGGGGGTATCCTATGCAATGAGTTTGCATAAGACCGGACCGCGAAATAGTAACCACTGGTTATAACACCGTTAACTAGTTGGTTTTCTATTTCACTAGGACGACCTAGACAACTTAGTCTTAATCCTGAGTTGATTATGGACTCCTGCTCATGAGAGATTGTCCTTTGATTTGTATGGGTGAGAGTGGCCAATTCGCCGACTCAATAAGCCTACCATTTTGGGGACAAGACCGAATGGGGAGCTGGGAACATAATCGTACAAGATGGAATTCACTCCTTCCCGACTTTAGGGAAGCAGATGAGTGTTCCCTTAAGTGGTTACTCCGAGTCTTGAACAAAGGGCCCTACCCTCTCAATGGCACGAGAGGGTTTTCTGTTTGATGGTTGGACCACAAACATGTTGTTCATTAGAGGAGAATTGGTACTTAAGGAAATAGAGGTAACCTAGGGGTAAAACGGTAATTTGACCCAGCTGGTGTTACGGACACTCGTGAAGGACTAACTAGTCGATATTGGTCTATATCCGTGGACACAGAAAATATGTCTGCAGTGAGAAGAGTGCAACTGTGAGTCTATAGTGGAATGAACACACAGTTAACGAATATTGATTAATGTGGTTAATGAGTTTGACCAATTAATCTCACATCGTTGGAGCTTCTGATCTGCAGGTCCATTAGGTCCCACATGTAGCTCATAAAGTAATTTGAGGCAACTAAGTAATAAATGTAAATTGAAAATGTTCAATTTACTAAGGGAAACAAATATAATATATATTGATATATTATTATGAGAGAAATTAATATTTGAAGAAATTCGAATATAAATTTATGGAAGTTTGAAAGAGTTCAAATAATGAATTAATTAATTTAAGGCCTAAAATGTGTTTGGGCAAATTAATTAATTCTAGGCCGGGAATTAAATATGTGATATTTAATTAGTGGTTAATTAATTAGAGAATTAATTAACCGGGAATTAATCAATTATGGAAATAATTAATCACTTAAGGAAGTGATTAATCATTTATGGAAATGATTTAATCACTTATGGAAGTAATTAGTCATTTGTGGAAAAGATTAATCAATTATGGAATTGATTGATCATGATTGATTAATTAAGGAATAAGATTGAATCAATTTTGGAAAAGATTGATTTAATTGAATATTTTATTCATGGTCTCTCTTCTATAAATAGAACACTAGACCTAATTGGTCATGACACTTGACACTTTGCTCTTGCTCTTAGACTCTCAAGACAAGACCTAGAATTCTCTCTAGCCTCCCTCTTAGAGAAAGACTCCCACAAGTCTTTTGCCTCCTAGACTTAGAGACATACCGGTGTAACCTTTGTGGTTATTGTGTCAATCAAGAAGAAAATTCCAGCGATTAAGAGGCGAGGAGGCTGCTGCGTTTTCGTTCGTTGGAGCGTCGTTGGCGAAGAACGGTCAAGTCTACAACGAAGGTTTGTAACGGTTCTTCCCCTTTTCTTTAGAAAAGCATGAAAATAAATTTAGATTTATTTTTAAGCATGTTTAAGCTGATTTTCCAGCAAATTTAAAGATTGTTTAAAGTTTGTTTGAGTTTTCGTAACGATATTTTAATGTTAATTAATATATGGCGTAAGGTCCAATCGATGCGCTTCTGCTGCGTGGGGACTTTTATTCCCTTCAATCGGCATCAGAGCCATCGCTGTCCCTATTAATTAATATTAAAAGTTGCGATAGGCTCTAATAGGTGGGATTTATGCATAATGTATGTTCGGTTTGCGTTGAACTGTTTAGGTTAATTTTATGGCCATAGATTTTATTTTTATGTGATTTTGATCATGTAAGGCTCGGTGTTTCGGGTATTTTATGTAAAATCGAGTCCTATGTAAGTCCAGGTCTAGAATAGGTTTTTATGAGATGAAAATCGAAGCAATCGTCGCTGAAATCGAGGCCAAAACCGAAGAAAACACTGCTGTTTTGTCCAGATTCTGCCTCCAGACGCAACAGCGTCGGGACGCTACCTCAACAGCGTCTCGACGCTGTCTCGATACTGCAGGCGCCAGATAGGGAAAGCGCACAGCGTCGAGACGCTGTCATGATGGCGGTGCGCATTAGGGCTTCAACAGGCGCGGTTCAAGCTGTGGGCGGTCCGGTTCAGACCGGTTCGGCTGGGCTGGGACCTATTTGGTCCGGTTCAGCCAATTTTTGGCATGGTTCGTGATTTTGGAGGCCGGTTCGAGGTGGTTCGGGGCGGTTCGTGATGTCTAGACCAATTCCGGAGCTGTACAAGGATTTTTTAGGATAGAATTTAGCTAAATTAATGTAATTTAATGCTTTATTTTAACCTAGGGGCCAAAATTAACCGGTTCAATTGCTATTTATATGCTTTATGGATGTCATATAGAATATTTAATCCCACCTTAGGTTATAAACATGCTCATGCATTTTTTATATATTATAAATTGTTATAATGTATGTTTAAATGCATGGATTTGTTTTCATATTTTTAATATAAGTGTATATTAATTATATGAAAATTTGGAAAGCATGAAGCAGTCATTACTTAAATTAAATATAAATAGTTATGTTTAATGTGATGAATGAAGCATGCTTGATTGATTTTCTTGATTGGCTTATAATTGTTATATTTAAAGAAAATCAAAATTGCATGAAGCATGAAACATCCATAGTTAATAATATAATTGTTATATTATTCATGCAATTAGTGTGGTTTAATTATTTAATTTGAATGAGATTGTTGAATGAATTAAACCCTAGATTCTTGATTATAGGATTAATCATTAAAATTTGAAATAGTTCTTTAATATTAATGATTAGAAACCGTCAATCTATAATCAAGATTTGCATGCAAACATAAGATCATAGGATAAATTGGATTAATTTTAAATTGTTTAAAATTAATTAGACCTAGATCGATTACTAATAGGATTAGAATCTTTTCTTACTAAGAATTAAAAATAGTTTTAATTGACTAAGTAGGAAAAACATTGCTATGATTATAAGGGAACTCCACCGGTAATGTTCTGTCTAAGGCTGGGGGTATTTAAGTTGACGGTTTACGGAACACCTCCTACCTGGGAACTGACCTGGAATACCGGAGTTGAATTAATCATAGTTAAATGTTAGCATGCAATGTCACTAGGTTTATTAAAAGTGTTTAATGCACCTAGATCTTTAGAGTAAAGACCTTACATTACAGAGGTTATAAGGGAACTCTCTCGGAAAAGTTCTGTCTAAGGCTGGGGGTACTTAAGTTGACGGTTTACGGAACACCTCCTACCTGGGAACTGACCCGAACATTGAGTTGAATTAACCATAGTAATGTTGACTTGCAATGTTGGGTTTATTAAAAGAAGTTTAATTCACCCAAAAGATTGCAGTTGAATCCTTTCCATAATTGTTATAATAGGATCAGACTTAGATAGATTGACTTAGCCGAATACTATCTAAGTTAAACAACCCTATATTAACCTTAGGACATTTTCAGTGGGAGGAAAGTTACAAAACGAGATTTAAATCAAGTTTTGCTCCTACGACCCTATATTCACAACGTGAGGTTCATGCTCGGCTTCGAGTCGCCTTAGGAGCGGCCTCCCTTCGGAAAGTGTTTGCGTGAATCAATATCAGGGTGAATGGGAAAAATGTCTAAAGTAAGTGGGAGCGGGACACGTGTCAACGTATCCCTCAGTCTCCGCCCATAGTTCACACCGTGAGAGTACTATGATCCGCCTACAGGTTGTCCTGGCGCAACCATCCCTTCGGAGGCCCTGATCATAGGATTCGGAACATCGTGAACTCCTGAATAGGATAGGAGCTCTTAGGCTAATCACCAACAGTTGTCTTTCCCTTCGGTAGCCTGTTGGTGCGTGCCTCTGAGATTTGAAAGTGGGAGGGTTACACTTACGAGGATGAGTTAAAAGTGTTAACAAATCCTTGATCGAACAACGGTGGCTAATGTCTATAGGAATATGAGTTATTCTGGAATTAGAATTAGCTGAGAGGTGTCTCATTTCAAAGGAGGAGTGTCTGATCACCCTTCGGTGGCTGATATTCTAAACCTCTGAAACATCGTTGCAAAACTAAATCAATAGTTTTAGGGTTCTGTGATTGTCTGTTTTGCTAAACTGATTGGATTGTATGCAATTGTTTGTATTGCTCTTGTAATGGGTTAGTGCGATAAATAATCAAGTGATTTGTTATTTCAACGATTCAATGTTTTCATATGTGCATAGTCTTACGCCCATTTTATAAATAACGGTGATTATACAACAAATTTAAACGATTAATTTGTGGCGAATAATTTAAGATTAGTCTTGATAGAGAAATGTTCTCATGCCCCAAATGTTTAATTCATTAAGAAGTGTTATTAATGAATGTGACATTGAGCCTTGCTCAGCCAAAGAAGACTTGTCCAAAGACAGTAAATTCGATTTACTAGTCTTGGAAGCGTAATTTGTGAAGAATGATGATTCTACCCGAATACTTGATTCATAGTCACAAATTACGTTTGTTCTTCTTATTAAAAGGAATGAATTCCTGGCAATAGCTTCATGCTATTGAGATAACTCTCAAAATTTTGAATTAGAGAGGTTGTCTTGACTGTAGCAATGGGAACGTCAAGTTATTTTTTTCCAGTGGGAGCAAATACATATTATTAGATAATGTGTATATAATTCCTAAAATCAAAAGAAATTTGATTTCTGTATCTTATTGGCTGGAACAATGTTACTCTTTACCTTTCTCTGCTAACGCAGTTCATTTCAAGAAAGGGAGTTAATTTTTGTTCAGCTAAACTGAAAAATAACATAAACGTTTTTTAAGACTAATCAAGATTAAGGCAGTCATGAACACTGTGTTGGTTCTGGATGCTACTAATCAAAGAAATGAAAGGCAAAAGATTTCTCCTAAAGGAAATACCTTTCTTTGGTTCTTAAGGTGTTAGGCTAGTTATGATCTCAATATGATTGGGAGCTTAGTCTTGAGTATACTTCTAAGTTAGTTAGAAGAACGCTCTCTAATACCAATTAAGTCATGTCTTATGGACAATATGACTGATAGATCTTTTACTGGAAAAGAGACAAGAGAACCAAAGAGCCCTTAGAGCTTGTACATTTGGAACCTTGTGGTCTAATATGTTAAAGCAGTGGGAGGGCATGAATAATTTATCTATATTATAGATAATTATTCAAGGTATGTGTATCTCAACCTAATGCAACTTAAGTCTAAAGCTCTTCAAAGTGTTTGAGACTGAAGTTGGAAACTTGTTAGGTGAGATGATAAAAACACTTCGATCTGATCGAGGTGTAGAGTAGATGAGACTTGAGATTCCAAGACTATTTGATAGAACATGGAATTACATCTCAACTATCCCTGAAGCACCTTAGCAAAACGGTGTATTAGATAGGAGAAATAGAACCCTATTGGATACAATTCGATTCATTATGAGCTATGCTCATTTGCCTGACTCGTTTTGGGGTCCTGCAGTGTTGACTGCAGCACATATTTCGAACAACGTTCCATCAAAAGTGTTTCTGAAACGTCTTTTGAATTGTGGATAAGACGTAAAAGTAGTTTACGTTATTTTTGGAGAGTCCAACACATGTGATTGTGTCCAACCCAAAAGAAATTGGAACACTGTTCAAATAGTATACCTATTCGTAGGCTACCCCATGAAAACGAGAGATGTGGATCCTTCTTCAATCCGCAAGAGAATAAAGAATTTGTATCGAAAAATGCTACATTCTCAGAAGAAGACCACATAAGAAATAATAAGCCACAAAGTAAGATCGTTTTAAGTAAATTAACTGATGAAGCTACAAAAATATCAACAAGAGTTGTTGATAAGTGAACAAGGGTTGTTGATGATGTTGGACCTTTAACAAGAGTTGTTGATGAGGCCAATACAACTGGTTAGTTACATCTATCTCAGGAGTTGAGAGTGCCTCAATATAGTGGGAGGATTGTCCTACAATCTGACCGTTACATGGGCTTAATTGAAGCCCAGATCGTCAAACCTGATGATGATTTAGAGGATTCATTGTCTTAGAGCAAGGCAATAAATGATGTTAACAAGAACCAATTGGATTAAAGTAGTGATGGATCCGGAATTGAAATATGTGATTTCAATTCCATCTAGAATCTTGTAGATCTATCTAATGGGGTAACACCAATGGATTACAAATGAATCTACAAGAAGAAACGAGACATAATCTTATGGTTAGACTTATGGCAAAAGGGTTATACCCAGAGACAGGGGACTGTAAGAAAGTCTTATCTCCTGTCGTCATGTTGAAGTCTGTTAGAACTTTTGTCCATATAGAATGGATGTCAAGACTACCCTTTTGAATGGTAATCTTGAGAAGAGTATCTACATGTCTCAAGCAGAATGATTCATTTAGCAAGATCAGAAGCAAAAAGGGGTTTGCAAGCTTAAGTGATCCATTCATGGATTGACCTAAGCAATGCGATCTTGGAATATAAGATTTGATACTGTGATCAAATCTTTTGGCTTTGATCAAGAACATTGATGAGTCTTGTCTTAACAAGAAGATCGTCAATAGTTCGGTAGCTTTATTAGTGTTGTATGTGATTGATATCCTAGTCATTGGGAATGATGTAGGTTATCTTACTGACTAGTAAAATAAGCTAGCAGCTCATTTCCAAATGAATATTTGGGAGAAGCTAAAGTTGGTTCTTCGGATCCAAATCGTTAGGAACGGTAAGAACAAAAAGCTAGCGTTGTCTCAAGTGTCTTATATCTACGAGATGTTAGTTGGATATAAGATGCAGAATTCCAAGAAGGGTTCTCTGCCTTTCAGGCGTGGAATTCATTTTGTCTAAGAAACTGTTTCTTGAGACACCTCAAGAAGTTGAGGACATGAGACGAATGCCCTATGCAATAGGGATTGTCAGTAAGTACCAATCTAGTCCAAGATTTGATAATTGGAAAACCGTTATGAATATCCTCAAGTATCTGAGGAGAAAGATGAACTATGTGCTCGTGTATAGGACTAAGGATTTGATCCTTACAGGATACACTGACATGGATTTTAAGACTGATAAGGATATCTGTCTGACATAAAAGGATGGCTAGCGAACCAATTCCAAATGAAAGATTTAGGAGAGGTCGAATATGTTCTTGGAATCCAAATAGTCCAGGATCGGAAGAACAAAACGCTAGCCCTGTCTCAAGCAACGTATATTGAAAAAATGTTGTCCCGATATTCGATGCAGAACTCCAAGAAGGGCTTATTGCGTTTCAAGCATGGGGTTCACTTGTCTAAGGAATAGTGTCCTTGTTGGGTTTAATGTCCTATAAACTCGTAGTTTGTAAATCATTAAACATATTCTATTTCCAATAAAGACGTTATTGAGGTTATTCAGTAAAAGATGTTATTGAATATGTAAATTGCGAATGATTAACCTAAATCCAATAAACTAAGATCCTTGACTATAAAATGAATACTCGAACTATATGTAGGGACATATCGTAGGATCAAGTTCAAGTTTATAGTCAAAATAGTCTATAGTATAAGGATACGGTTGGGTGCCTTATCCTGGTGACACTATGGATGCGGCCCACTTTGTATTAAGTACAAACGATGAGATCCTAAATCGTTCATGTGGTGACATGCGAGTGGGGGCGTCCTATGCAATGAGTTTGCATAAGACTGGACCACGAAATAAGTCACTTTCTCTTTATAACGCCGTTTACTGAAGAAACTGACTATTTGTCATAGATGACCTAGGTAACTCGTTCTTAATCCTGAGCTATCTATGAACTCCTGTTTATGAGAGATTATCCTTTGATCTGCATGGGTGAGAGTGGCCAGCATCGCCGACTCGACAAGCCTACCATTTTGGGGATAAGATCGAATAGATAGCTGGGGACATAGTTTCGCAAGACGGAATTCACTCCTACCCATTTTAGGGATAGCAGAGAGGTTGTTCTCTTAAGTACTAACTCCAGGACTTGAACAAGGGGCCCCACCCTCTCGTTGGATCGAGAGGAACTTAGGTTTGATGGTTGGACCGCAAACCGATTGTTCATTAGAGGATTAGTGGAACTTAAGGAACAAGAAGTACTATAGGGGTGTAACGGTTATTTGACCTAGCTATAGCTACGAACAACCTGTGAAGGAACGACTTACTGAACATGGTTAAATCAAGTGGACGGAAATATATCTATAGTGAGGGGAGTGCAACTATCGGGCTATAGTGGAGTGTCCCGATAGTTAACGAATGTTGGCTAGCTTAGATAATGAGATTAGTCGGTTAGCCTTGAATCGTTGGAGCCCATGATCTATAGGTCCATTAGGTCCCTCTACTAGCTCATATCGGATTAAAGCCTAGAACATATTGATAGGAATTTTTGAATCGTTCAAAAACGGGAAATAGGGTTTTTATCGTAAGACGTGTTCGACACAATGATTTAATTATGAATTAAATTAGGAATTGAGAGATGAGGTATTTGAAAGTGTTTTAAATACCATATATATGTATTAGGAATCATATATAATTCATGACATTAGGTGATAAAGATTGATTGGATCAATCATATCAAAATTACTTGGAAATGTCCCAATTAATTGCCTAGAAATCAATTTCAATTTTGAATTGAAATTGAAATGAATTGCAAGCTGAAAATTTACAATTAGGATACAATTCATAATGGATTTAGTGGCATTTCCACTCTTGCATGATGATGCATAGTGGAAAACAACACAACCATGCACTAGATGCATGTGTTGTGAAGTAGACACCTAGAATCCACTTTGAGTTGCATCTTGGCCATGTGGCTAAGTGTCATGAAGCTTGTCTTTGCATGGGAGATGTCTATAAAAGGGGCTTGAATTAGATTCAAGAAGAGCAAGCTTTCATTTAGTGTTATGCTGCAAATTTTCTCCCTCAAATTCTCTCTCATTTCATCTCCTTCCAAAAGCTTGTACCATCAAGCATTCCCTTCTATCTTTCTTCTATAGACTCCCACAAGTCTTTCTAGGCCCAAGAGAATAGTAGGGAAGACTCTAGAGGTTGTCCAAGGAGCATAGGAGAGGCAAACACCACAAGGAGTTCCACATAAGTGAGCTACAAAGGTTGGTGTTCTCTCAACTCTATATTCTGTCTTTTATAGAACATGCATGCTTTAGGAGCAAAATTGAATGTCTTAAGTGCTTCCGATCTTCAATTTCTTCCGCATGTGTTATATGAACACCTTCAGTCCTAAGACACCTCAAGAGATTAAGAATATGAGACAAATTCCCTAGGCCTCCGCTGTGGGCAGCATAATGTATGCAATGCTCTGCACAAGGCCTGACATCTGTGATGATGTAGGGATAGTCAGCACATATCAATCAGTATCCATGGTCAAACTTTACAAAGGAGCTATAATGTGGCATAATTACAGTCTTGACCATATAAGCCAAAAATATAGTTGCTTGTGAAGCAGCGATAGAGATTGTAAGGCTTAGAAAGTTCTTGACTGATTTGGAATGTGTTCAAAATGTGAACTTGCCCATCAGACTTTATAGTGATATAGTGGTGTTGTGGCAAATTCATAAGAACTTTCCAGCCCAAGACAAGCAAACACATTGAATTAAATTGAAATATTCACGAAGGCTCTCTCGGCTAAAGGGTATGAGGCTCATCTAGAAGGTCTAGGTCTATGAGTTATGTACAAAGATGAAATCTAGGGCAAGTGGGAGAAATGTAATGGGTATAAAGATACCATTAATGGGTATAGTGATACCATTATAGTATAGTGATACCATTATACAATGGGTATAGTGATACCATTATATAATGGGTATGGTGATGCCCTAGTTTATTGTATTTGTACATTGTATATGTTTTATACATGTATTTATACACCCACTGTTGAATAGATTGTTGTACATCCCACTAAACTAGAGTTTTAGTTCAAGTGGGAGTTTGTTGGGTTTTATGCCCTAAAACTCGTAGATAGTGAATGTAAACAAATTTTATACTTGTATTTAATAAAGTGTTATTTAGTTTTCTGCAATAAAATGTTATTGTTAAATATTGCACTATTTGACCCTAATCCAATAAACTAGACATCCTAGGCTGTAATATGAGTCTTGAACTATATGTAGCGACATATGGGGATCATTGTTCAAGAAACAGCCTAAAGGGTCTATAGTATAGGGATAAGACTGGGTGCCTTATCCTGGTGACACTATGGATACGGCCCACTTTGTATTTGATACAAACGCTATGATCCAACGCGTTTGTGTAGGAGACATGCGAGTGGGGGTATCCTATGCAATGAGTTTGCATAAGATCGGACTGCGAAATAGTAACCACTGGTTATAACACCGTTAACTAGTTGGTTTTCTATTTCACTAGGACGACCTAGACAACTTAGTCTTAATCCTGAGTTGATTATGGACTCCTGCTCATGAGAGATTGTCCTTTGATTTGTATGGGTGAGAGTGGCCAATTCGCCGACTCAATAAGCCTACCATTTTGGGGACAAGACCGAATGGGGAGCTAGGAACATAATCGTACAAGATGGAATTCACTCCTTCCCGACTTTAGGGAAGCAGATGAGTGTTCCCTTAAGTGGTTACTCCGAGTCTTGAACAAAGGGCCCTACCCTCTCAATGGCACGAGAGGGTTTTCTGTTTGATGGTTGGACCACAAACAGGTTGTTCATTAGAGGAGAATTGGTACTTAAGGAAATAGAGGTAACCAAGGGGTAAAACGGTAATTTGACCCAGCTGGTGTTACGGACACTCGTGAAGGACTAACTAGTCGATATTGGTCTATATCTGTGGACACAGAAAATATGTCTGCAGTGAGAAGAGTGCAACTGTGAGTCTATAGTGGAATGAACACACAGTTAACGAATATTGATTAATGTGGTTAATGAGTTTGACCAATTAATCTCACATCGTTGGAGCTTCTGATCTGCAGGTCAATTAGGTCCCACTGGTAGCTCATAAAGTAATTTGAGGCAACTAAGTAATAAATGTAAATTGAAAATGTTCAATTTACTAAGGGAAACAAATATAATATATATTGATATATTATTATGAGAGAAATTAATATTTGAAGAAATTCGAATATAAATTTATGGAAGTTTGAAAGAGTTCAAATAATGAATTAATTAATTTAAGGCCTAAAATGTGTTTGGGCAAATTAATTAATTCTAGGCCGGGAATTAAATATGTAATATTTAATTAGTGGTTAATTAATTAGAGAATTAATTAACCGGGAATTAATCAATAATGGAAATAATTAATCACTTAAGGAAGTGATTAATCATTTATGGAAATGATCTAATCACTTATGGAAGTAATTAGTCATTTGTGGAAAAGATTAATCAATTATGGAATTGATTGATCATGATTGATTAATTAAGGAATAAGATTGAATCAATTTTGGAAAAGATTGATCTAATTGAATATTTTATTCATGGCCTCTCTTCTATAAATAGAACACTAGACCTAATTGGTCATGACACTTGGCACTTTGCTCTTGCTCTTAGACTCTCAAGACAAGACCTAGAATTCTCTCTAGCCTCCCTCTTCGAGAAAGACTCCCACAAGTCTTTTGCCTCCTAGACTTAGAGACATACTGGTGTAACCTTTGTGGTTATTGTGTCAATCAAGAAGAAAATTCCAGCGATTAAGAGGCGAGGAGGCTGCTGCGTTTTCGTTCGTTGGAGCGTCGTTGGCGAAGAACGGTCAAGTCTACAACGAAGGTTTGTAACGGTTCTTCCCCTTTTCTTTAGAAAAGCATGAAAATAAATTTAGATTTATTTTTAAGCATGTTTAAGCTGATTTTCCAGCAACTTTAAAGAGTGTTTAAAGTTTGTTTGAGTTTTCGTAACGGTATTTTAATGTTAATTAATATACGGCGTAAGGTCCGATCGATGCGCTTCCGCTGCGTGGGGACTTTTATTCCCTTCAAGAAGAAGAAGACCTATTAAAACCAGTTTTGGAAGTTTTGAGGTTGACCCATTGACTTCAGTCAACGCAAAAATTGATGCGTTGACTACCAAAATGGATGCGCTAACAGCAAGCACAGCACCATTGATCGCGCAACTCAATACAGTTGGATGCGGGATCTGCGGAGAGGGACACACGCATGACCAGTGTCCTTCTAATCCAAAATCCGTTTTCTACGTGGGACCGCAAGGAGCTGTGCGCAACAACCCATTTTCAAACACGTACAACCCAGGATGGAGGAATCACCCAAATTTCTCATGGAATGGTGGCGCAAACAAACAACCACAGCAAGGTAATGCAAACACTGCGCCAAGATTATTTAACTCTAACAATGAGCAATCATCGCAGGGCCAATTTCAGCGCAATATCAACGTAGAAGGTGGAAACCAAAGAGCATCATCTTCAAATGCGTTAGAAACAATGATGAAAGAATTTATGGAAAGCCAGAAGGAATACATGGCAAAGAATGATGCAGTGGTTCAAAGCCAAGCCGCATCCTTGCGAAATCTGGAGATGCAGTAGGACAGCTTGCGTCAGAACTCAAAAACAGACCTGCGGGAGCATTGCCTAGCAATACAGAAGATCCGAAAGGAAAGGAGCACTGCCACACACTGACTCTCCGCGGTGGAAGACAGCTGCAGACAAATGACCTTGCTACAGCACAGGAAAATTTGACTAAAACTGCAACCGCAACAGACAGCAACCAAGAGCAAGAAGAGAACGCAGCTGAAGAAGAACCCAAAAGAAAGAGACACCCACAGAAAAAGAACCTGACGCATACAAGCCCACAATCCCTTTTCCACAAAGATTAAGAAAGAAGAATGACGAGGCCCAGTTCAAGAAATTCTTAAATGTCTTGCGAGAACTTCACATCAACATTCCACTTGTGGAAGCATTGGAAAAAATGCCCAGCTACGCAAAGTTCTTAAAGGACATCATGACAAATAAAAGACCATGGAAAGAATTCGAGACAGTTGCGTTGACAAGTGAATGCAGCGCAATACTCGCCAACAAACTCCCACCTAAATTGAAAGATCCTGGAAGCTTCACTATTCCTTGTTCAATAGGAGGGATTGATGTTGGCAGAGCTTTATGCGACCTCGGCACAAACATCAATTTAATGCCTTTGTCAGTATACAAGCGCCTAGGGATTGGAGAAGCACGCCCAACCACTGTCACGCTTCAACTAGCAGATAGATCAGTGGTCCATCCTGAAGGAAAAATTGAAGATGTTCTGGTAAAAGTTGACAAATTTATTTTTCCAGCAGATTTCATCATACTTGATTACGAAGCTGACAGGGAAGTTCCAATTATTTTGGGAAGACCGTTCCTTGCGACTGGCCAGACATTAATTGATGTGCAAAAAGGAGAGCTAACCATGCGCATGAATGATCAAAAAGTGGTTTTTAATGTGCTCTGTTGGGTTTTATGCCCTAAAACTCGTAGATAGTAAATGAAACAAATTAATCGATCTCAATAAAGTGTTATTTGAGTAATTCAGTAATTTGGTTATTGAATAATCGAGTTTGCATTAATAAACCCTAAATCCAATAAACTAAGATCCAAGGTTGTTTAAATGAAACTTGGACTAGTAATGTGGGGACATACGGGGATCAGTGTCCAAGTAACAACCTAAATGGTCTATAGTATAGGGATAAGGCTGGGTACCTTATCCTGGTGACACTATGTGATACGGCCCACCTTGTATTCGATACAGATGCAATGATCCAAAGTATCCATGTAGGAGACATGCGGGTGGGGGTATCCTATGCAATGAGTTTGCATAAGACCGGACCGCGAAATAGTAACCACTAGATGTAACGCCGTCAACTAGTTTAGGTTTCTATTTCAATAGGATGACCTAGGTAACTCAATCTCAATCCTGAGTCTGTTATGAACCCCTTTCAGGAGGGACTGCCCTTAGATTTGTATGGGTGAGAGTGGCCAGTTCGCCGACTCAATAAGCCTACCATTTCAGGGGCAAGACCGAATGGGGGCTGGGAACATAACAGTACAAGATGGAATTCACTCCTTCCCCTATTGGGGTAAGTAGATGTGTGTTCCCTTAAGGGCTGATTCTAGGGCTTGAACAAAGGCGCGCCGTCCTCTCCTAGCCTGAGAGGAACTCCTGTTTAGTGGTTGGACCCTAAACAACTTGTTCATTAGAGGAATCAGTGCCACTTAAGGAACCAGAGGTAACCCAAGGGTAAAACGGTAATTTGACCCAGCTGGTGTTACGAACACACGTGAAGGATTGACTTACTGTTTGGTCGATATCCGTGGACACAGAAATATTCTATAGTGAGAAGAGTGCAGCTGTGGGTCTTTAGTGGAGTGACCCACAGTTAACGAATGTTGACTAAACTTGGTCAATGAGTTTGGCCAATTAGTCTCGTATCGTTGGAGCTTCTGATCTGTAGGTCCATTAGGTCCCACTGGTAGCTCGTAAAGAGACTTGAGGCAATTAAGTATAAATTGTAAATTGAAAGTGTTCAATTTATTTGGGGAATCGTATAATGTATATATAACATTATAATATAAAGTTTATGAAACTTTATAATATAATTTTTGAATTAATTTAAAAAAAAAAATTAATTCTTGAGAGAAAGTATTTGAAAGAGTTCAAATAAATTTAATATGAATTGGATTCATATTAATTTTAATTTTAATAAAATCCCTAAGATTAAATATATGATATTTAATTGGGTAAATTAATTAATTATGGAATTAATTAATTATTTATTAAAATTAGAGACCTTTTCCTATTAGGAAAGAAAATATTTGAAAGAGTTCAAATAAATTTAATATGAATTGGATTCATATTAATTTTAATTTTAATAAAATCCCTAAGATTAAATATATGATATTTAATTGGGAAATTAATTAATTATGGAATTAATTAATTATTTATTAAAATTAGAGCCTTTTTTCCTATTAGGAAAAGGTCTCCCTTTTCCTATTAGGAAAAAGGTCTTGGCCTTTACTATATATAGGACCCCTGGGGTGGGGTGAAAGGTATCCCATTCATTCTCCTACTCTCAGAGAATTCTCCCAAAGGCTCCCACAAGTCTCCTGCCTCTAGAAGTCTCAGAGTCATACCGGTGTAGCCATAGTGGTGGTGTTCGCACTAGTTCGTGATTAATTCACAAGCAGTTGGTGAATTTAATCTGAGTCGTCAACGAGAGTAAGTAATTTGTTACTTTATAAATTAGATTTAGATCTAATATTTTTGTATGCTTAGCCTTAATATATATTTAGAATAGTTCTAATATTATTGCCAATGTATTGGTATTTTAGATTAAACAAAATTAATTACGAATCGGTCCCAATCACGCTTCCGCTTTACGGAATTACGGAATTCCAATCCTTCAATTGGTATCATAGCCGATCGTAGATCTAATTTTGTTTCTCTGAAATTTGCATTGGCTATTGGTGGGATTGATTAATACATAATGTATGTATGATTTGCATTGAACTGTTTAGGTTAATTTTATGGCCATAGATTTTACTGTTTTTATGTGATTTGATCATGTAAGGGCCCGGTGTTTCGGGTATTTTATGTAAAATCGAGTCCTATGTAAGTCCGGGTCTAGAATAGGTTTTTATGAGATAAAAATCGAAGAAATTGCGACGCTGTCACGATTACAGCACGCGCTAGAAATTCGCAACAGGACGGTTCAAGGCTATTGGGCGGTCCGATTCACGCGGCCTGGTTGGGCTGGGACAAATTTGTTCCGGTTCAGTTGGAATTTAGCTCGGTTCGTGATTTTCGTAGCTGGTTCGAAGTGGTTCGGGTTGGTTCGGGCGGTCTAGACCAGTATTTGGAGCTGCAGAAGGACTTTAAGGATAGAATATAGCTATAATTATTGTAATTTATGCTTTTTTTTATCCTAGGGGCCAAAATTAACCAGTTCAATTGCTATTTATTTGCTTTATGGATGTCATATAGCTTAAATTCCCACCATAGGTTAAGCATGTTTCATGCATATTTATGTTATGAATGTTATAATATATGATAATTATGCATGAATTTATATTTCATGAGTTATTTAGTATAATTGTTATATTAAATATATGAAATTGGAAAAGCATGATGCATGACATTAATTAGATAAATATAATTGTTATATTTTATTAATGTAGCATGCATGCTTAGCATTATTTTCATGAGAATTAATATAATTAGTTATATTATGAATGAAAATAATAAATATAAATCAATGCTTGTTTTCATGTATGATTTAATATAAAATGTTATATTAATTAAATGAAAATGGAATAGCATTGAGCATGACATTAATTAGATTAATATAAGAGTTATATTATATTAATGTCAAATTTCATGTAATTTAATTTCATGGATGTTTAATTAATATAATCGATATTAATTAAATGAAATTGAAATTGCATGAAGCATGACACCACTTTAGATTAATATAATCGTTATATTATCATTATCGGCGTCATAATAATATGGTGTTGAATAATTAGAATATGATTGTTATTTTTCCTAACACAATAGAAGCATGTTATAGGGCTAATCATTAAAATTTTATAATAAGTTATAAAATTGATTAGAAACCGTCAACCTATAACAAAGAGTTGCATGCAAACATAGGACCTTAGGTTAAAATGAATTAATTTTAAAATGTTTAAAATTAATTAGACCTAAGCTCATTATAATTCTAATAGGATTAGAATTATTTTCTTACTTAGAATTAAAAATAGTTTTAATTGACTAAGTAGGAAAAACATTACTATGATTATAAGGGAACTCCACCGGTTAAGTTCTGTCTAAGGCTGGGGGTACTTAAGATGACGGTTTACGGAACACCTCCTACCTGGGAACTAACCCGGAATACCGGAGTTGAATTAATCATAGTTAAATGTTAGCATGCAATATCACTAGGTTTATTAAAAGAGTTTAATTCACCTAGATCTTTAGAGTAAAGAGTTTACTTTACTATGGTTATAAGGGAACTCTCCCGATGAAGTTCTGTCTAAGGCTGGAGGTACTTAAGATGACGGTTTACGGAACACCTGCTACCTGGGAACTGACTCGGAACTTGAGTTGAATTAACCATAGTTATGTTAGCATGCAATATCACTAGGTCAATTAAAAGAGTTTAATTCACCTAGATCTTTAGAGTGAAGATTTATCATAACTATTGGTTATAAGGGAACTCTACCGGTAAAGTTCTGTCTAAGGCTGGAGGTACTTAAGATGACGGTTTACGGAACACCTGCTACCTGGGAACTGAGCCGGAACTTGAGTTGAATTAACCTTAGTTATATTAGCATGCAATGTCTCTAGGTAATTAAAAGTGTTTAATCCACCTAGACATTAGAGAAAAGACCTATATATATAAAAGTTATATACAGGCATAGACTTAGATAGATTCACTTAGCCGGAATTTACCTAAGTAATAGACCCTATAATTATAAAAATACTTAGTGGGAGGAAATATATCAAAACAAGATTTTCATAAATCAAGTTTTGCTCTCACGTCCTCAAAAGTTCACAACGTGAGGTTCATGCTTGGCCTCGAGTCACCCTGGGAGTGACCCCCTACGGATGGTGTTTGCATGGATCAATATCAAGGTGAATGAGGAAGTATTTTATAGTAAGTGGGAGCAGGAACGTGTCAACGTATCCTACGATCTCCTCCATTAGGTTGCACCGTGAGATCCCAATGATCTGCCTGCGAGTCGCCCTGGGAGCGATCACCCTACGGAGGGCTTGATCATGGGAGTCGGAACAACGCAAACTCCAGAAATGGATAGGGTTTCTTAGGTCCATTTCCAACTTTGACTTTCCCTACGGTAGCATTGTTGGGGCCGACCTCTGAAATCTGAAAAATGGAGGGTCACACTTACGGGAAATTGTTAAGGTGTTAATAATTTCCTGACCGAAAAAACGGTAGCTAAGAACTATTGGAATATGAGTTATTCTGGGAATAGGGATTAGCTGAGATTGTCTCAATTTAGAGGAGGAGTAGCTGACTACCCTACGGTAGCTGTTGTTCTAAACCTCTGAAGTATCGTTGCAAAATGAATGTTTATTCTATGGGTTGATCATTACTTTTGCTAAATTGATTGGATTAAAATAATATTTATATTTTGTGTAATGGGTTAATGTAACAATACTTATTAAGTTAGTTTGTTTGTTCTCAGCAATGAAACGTTCTTTATATTCCTCGAATAACGCCAACTACAAAACTGGTATTTCTAATACAACTAAGAAAATGAACTTAAACACTAAATGCGTGGAATTGGTCTTAACTGAGGACGGTCCTCAAGCCCATATGTCTAATTTATCCGAAATTGTTCATGATGAATATGACATAGACTGCTTAGCACATCTCAATGAAAATAAATTTGATTTATTGATCATTGAAACGTGTATAGTGGAAAATGATGACACAGCCTGGATCCTAGATTCAGGTGCCACTCATCACGTATGCTCCTCCTTTGAGGGAATGAGCTCCTGGCAACAGTTGGATGCTGGGGAAATGACTCTCAGAGTTGGGACTGGGGAGCTCATTTCAGCTAAAGCAGTGGGAGATATTAAAATGTTCTTCTCCAGGGAACGCTATATGTTATTAGATAACGTATATATAGTTCCCAGAATAAAAAGAAATTTGATTTCTATTTCTTGTTTGCTAGAACAAGGGTATTCAGTGTCCTTTTCTGTGAATGAAGCTTTCATTACTAAAAGGGGTGCTGATATATGTTCTGCAAAAATGGAGAACAATTTGTATGTCTTAAGACCAATAGAGTCTAGGGCTATTTTGAACAATGAAATGTTTAAAACAGCTGAGACTCAACCAAAAAAGGCAAAAAGTTTCTCAAACTACCTATCTTTGGCACTTGAGACTTGGCCACATAAATCTCAATAGGATTGGGAGATTGGTTAAGAACGGACTTCTAAGCCAGTTAGAAGATGGTACTTTACCTCCATGTGAGTCATGTCTCGAAGGTAAGATGACCAAACGACCTTTTAATGGAAAAGGTTATCGTGCCAAGGAGCCCTTAGAACTCGTACATACGGATCTCTGTGGTCCAATGAATGTAAGAGCTCGAGGAGGGTATGAATATTTCATCTCTTTCATAGATGATTATTCAAGGTATGGTTATTTATACCTAATGAGTCATAAGTCTGAAGCCCTTGAAAAGTTCAAGGAGTACAGGACTGAAGTTGAGAACTTGTTAGGTAAGACCATTAAAACACTTCAATCTGATCGAGGTGGAGAGTATTTGGACTTAAAATTCCAAAACTATTTGATAGAACATGGAATATCGTCCCAACTCTCAGCACCAGGTACACCTCAACAGAATGGTGTATCTGAAAGGAGAAACAGAACCTTGTTAGACATGGTTCGATCTATTATGAGCTATGCTCAGTTGCCTAGTTCTTTTTGGGGTTATGCAGTAGAGACTGCAGTTTATATTTTGAATGTTGTTCCCTCAAAGAGTGTTTCTGAAACACCATTTGAGCTTTGGAAAGGGCGTAAAGCGAGTTTACGTCATTTCAAAATTTGGGGCTGTCCTGCACATGTGTTAGTAGCAAACCCAAAGAAATTGGATTCACGTTCAAAATTATGCCTATTCGTAGGCTACCCAAAAGAAACAAGAGGTGGATACTTCTTTGATCCAAAAGAAAATAAAGTGTTTGTATCGACAAATGCTACTTTCTTGGAAGAAGACCACGTTAAAGAACACATACCACGCAGTAAAATTGTGTTAAGTGAACTTTCTGGTAAAGCTACAAATAAATCAACAAGAGTTGTTGATGAGGCTGGACCTTCAACAAGAGTTGTTGATGAGCCCAGTTCAGAGGCTGGACCTTCAACAAGAGTTATTGATGAGCCCAGTACATCTGGTCAAGCCCATCCTTCTCAAGAGTTGAGAATGCCTCGACGTAGTGGGAGGGTTGTTATTCAACCTGAACGCTATCTGGGTTTAGTAGAAACTCCAACTGTCATACCTGATGATGGGGTTGAGGATCCATTGACCTTTAGACAGGCAATGAATGATGTGGACCATGACCAGTGGGTCAAAGCTATGGACCTAGAGATGAAGTCTATGTACTTCAATCAAGTCTGGGATCTTGTAGACCTACCTGAAGGGGTTAAACCCATAGGGTAAAAATGGATCTACAAGAGAAAACGAGACGCAGCTGGGAAAGTACAGACTTTCAAAGCTCGACTTGTGGCAAAGGGTTATACCCAAAAGGAGGGGGTGGACTATGAGGAAACCTTCTCCCCAATTGCCATGTTAAAGTCGATAAGAATTCTCTTGTCCATTGCCACTTTTTATGATTATGAGATTTGGCAAATGGACGTCAAGACTGCCTTTCTGAATGACAATCTTGATGAGAACATCTTTATGTCTCAACCAGAGGGGTTCGTTGCTCAAGGTCAAGAGCAAAAAGTTTGCAAGCTTAGACGATCCATTTATGGGTTGAAGCAAGCTTCCAGATCTTGGAATATAAAGTTTGACACTGCTGTCAAATCTTATGGCTTTGACCAGAACGTTGATGAGCCTTGTGTTTACAAAAGGATTATCAACAGTTCAGTAGCTTTTCTAGTGTTGTATGTAGATGATATTCTTCTCATTGGAAATGATGCAGAATATCTAGCTGACATTAAAAAATGGCTATCGACTGAGTTCCAAATGAAAGATTTGGGTGAAGCTCAGTATGTTCTAGGGATTCAAATTATCAGGAATCGTAAGAACAGAACATTAGCCCTGTCTCAAGCATCATATATAGACAAGATGTTGTCTAGATATAAGATGCAGAATTCCAAGAGGGGTTTACTACCCTTTAGGCATGGAGTTCATTTGTCTAAGGAACAGTGTCCTAAGACACCTCAAGAAATTGAGGATATGAGACACATCCCTTATGCTTCAGCTGTGGGCAGTCTTATGTACGCCATGTTGTGTACTAGGCCTGACATTTGCTATGCAGTTGGGATAGTCAGCAGGTACCAGTCCAATCCAGGGTTAGACCACTGGACTGCAGTTAAAAACATCCTCAAGTATCTTCGGAGAACGAGGGGCTATCAGCTTGTGTATGGCTCTAAGGATTTGATCCTTACAGGATACACAGACTCTGACTTTCAGACTGATCAGGATTCTAGGAAATCCACATCAGGGTCAGTATTTACCCTCAACGGGGGAGCTGTAGTCTGGCGTAGCATCAAGCAAGGATGCATTGCAGACTCCACCATGGAGGCCGAATATGTCGCTGCTTGTGAAGCAGCTAAGGAGGCTGTATGGCTACGGAAGTTCTTGATGGATTTGGAAGTTGTTCCAAATATGAACTTGCCAATCACCCTTTACTGTGATAATAGTGGTGCAGTGGCAAATTCTAAAGAACCTCGCAATCATAAAAGAGGCAAGCACATAGAGCGCAAATATCATCTCATCAGAGAGATCGTGCAACGAGGGGACGTGATCGTCACGAAGGTAGCCTCTGAGCACAATATTGCTGATCCATTTACGAAGGCTCTCACGGCTAAAGTGTTCGAGGGTCATCTAGAGGGTCTAGGTCTGCGAGATATGTACATAGAATAATCTAGGGCAAGTGGGAGAAGTGTAATGGATATTGTGAATGCCCTAGTTTATTGTATTTATCTGTATTTGTACTTTTCATGTATTATACAGTATTAATACAAACTACTATTCCTACTTCAATGATTATTCATTCAATTTTGATTGTTGATGTACATTGCCCACTAGAGTTTTAGTTCAAGTGGGAGTTGTTGGGTTTTATGCCCTAAAACTCGTAGATAGTAAATGAAACAAATTAATCGATCTCAATAAAGTGTTATTTGAGTAATTCAGTAATTTGGTTATTGAATAATCGAGTTTGCATTAATAAACCCTAAATCCAATAAACTAAGATCCAAGGTTGTTTAAATGGAACTTGGACTAGTATGTGGGGACATACGGGGATCAGTGTCCAAGTAACAACCTAAATGGTCTATAGTATAGGGATAAGGCTGGGTACCTTATCCTGGTGACACTATGTGATACGGCCCACCTTGTATTCGATACAGATGCAATGATCCAAAGTATCCATGTAGGAGACATGCGGGTGGGGGTATCCTATGCAATGAGTTTGCATAAGACCGGACCGCGAAATAGTAACCACTAGATGTAACGCCGTCAACTAGTTTAGGTTTCTATTTCAATAGGATGACCTAGGTAACTCAATCTCAATCCTGAGTCTGTTATGAACCCCTTTCAGGAGGGACTATCCTTAGGTTTGTATGGGTGAGAGTGGCCAGTTCGCCGACTCAATAAGCCTACCATTTCAGGGGCAAGACCGAATGGGGGCTGGGAACATAACAGTACAAGATGGAATTCACTCCTTCCCCTATTGGGGTAAGTAGATGTGTGTTCCCTTAAGGGCTGATTCTAGGGCTTGAACAAAGGCGCGCCGTCCTCTCCTAGCCTGAGAGGAACTCCTGTTTAGTGGTTGGACCCTAAACAACTTGTTCATTAGAGGAATCAGTGCCACTTAAGGAACCAGAGGTAACCCAAGGGTAAAACGGTAATTTGACCCAGCTGGTGTTACGAACACACGTGAAGGATTGACTTACTGCTTGGTCGATATCCGTGGACACAGAAATATTCTATAGTGAGAAGAGTGCAGCTCTGGGTCTTTAGTGGAGTGACCCACAGTTAACGAATGTTGACTAAACTTGGTCAATGAGTTTGGCCAATTAGTCTCGTATCGTTGGAGCTTCTGATCTGTAGGTCCATTAGGTCCCACTGGTAGCTCGTAAAGAGACTTGAGGCAATTAAGTATAAATTGTAAATTGAAAGTGTTCAATTTATTTGGGGAATCGTATAATGCATATTGATGCATTATAATATAAAGTTTATGAAACTTTATAATATAATTTTTGAATTAATTTAAAAAAAAAATTAATTCTTGAGAGAAAGTATTTGAAAGAGGTCAAATAAATTTAATATGAATTGGATTCATATTAATTTTAATTTTAATAAAATCCCTAAGATTAAATATATGATATTTAATTGGGTAAATTAATTAATTATGGAATTAATTAATTATTTATTAAAATTAGAGACCTTTTCCTATTAGGAAAGAAAATATTTGAAAGAGTTCAAATAAATTTAATATGAATTGGATTCATATTAATTTTAATTTTAATAAAATCCCTAAGATTAAATATATGATATTTAATTGGGAAATTAATTAATTATGGAATTAATTAATTATTTATTAAAATTAGAGACTTTTTTCCTATTAGGAAACGGTCTCCCTTTTCCTATTAGGAAAAAGGTCTTGGCCTTTACTATATATAGGACCCCTGGGGTGGGGTGAAAGGTATCCCATTCATTCTCCTACTCTCAGAGAATTCTCCCAAAGGCTCCCACAAGTCTCCTGCCTCTAGAAGTCTCAGAGTCATACCGGTGTAGCCATAGTGGTGGTGTTCGCACTAGTTCGTGATTAATTCACAAGCAGTTGGTGAATTTAATCTGAGTCGTCAACGAGAGTAAGTAATTTGTTACTTTATAAATTAGATTTAGATCTAATATTTTTGTATGCTTAGCCTTAATATATATTTAGAATAGTTCTAATATTATTGCCAATGTATTGGTATTTTAGATTAAACAAAATTAATTACGAATCGGTCCCAATCACGCTTCCGCTTTACGGAATTACGGAATTCCAATCCTTCAGTGCTCACCTCATTAAAATACCCAGATGACAACAAGGAATGCGACATGGTGGCACGCATAGATGTATATTCTCCACTGGAAATGCTGAAATCAAATGCGCTCAGAACTGCGCAAGAGGAGACAAAGGAAGAACAAATCGATGATAATTGCATCTTGGCGCAACCCACAGAAATTATTCATGCTCTAGATCTCAAAGAAAGAATTCCCACCTTACCATCCATAGTGCAACCACCTGCGGTAGAGCTCAAACCACTCCCAGCACATCTGAAGTATAAGTTTTTGGGAGAAGAAGAATCTCTGCCTGTGATCATTTCATCAAAGCTTGATCAGCTGCAAGAAAGCCTTCTAATGCAGGTACTAGCAAGGCACAAGAGTGCTATTGATGTGGACTTTTCCTAACCGCAAGCGCACGGGTCAAGTAATAATATAGTGAATAGTAAATTCGAATGTCGTCCTCTGGATTGGATTTTTAAGCAAATCAAGTATTGTGAATTATCTTGCCCAATTTTATTTAGGGATCAAAAAGTGATGAATAGGTGATATGAAAACTAACTCAAAGCAAGTAAAAAGTATGGAATTTCAATTGGGAAAACTACTTAGGGAATTGATTTCGCCGATTTCGTTTAGGATTGATTTTAAAGACTAAGTTATTATGCACAATGAAATTATGAGCCAAAGACCCTTTAATCACAACTACCTCTCCCGAGTATAATTGATTCTCATGCAAATTAACCAACTTGATATCCCTATCTAAGTTTATTAATATGCAAGGCAATGAGATCTTTTAACCAATTCTAAAGTTAATCTAAAACCGTCAAGAATTAGAAAGTAAACTTTATTCATGCAATCTTGAGTAAGTCTAGATCAAATCCCCTCTCCCGAGCTAGATTCGAAACTTAAATCATCCAACTAATGGCCAATTAATTGAAAGCATTAAATCAAGATTACAAACACAATAACATTGCACAACTTAAACCATAAATCAATCCATAAACTTAATCAACTACATCAATCCCTAAGCTACAAGTTTAGCTACTCATGAATGTAAATACAATCTCAACTAAACATGTGAAAGCCATAAATCTAACTAAAGGAAGAAAAGGGAAAAGAAAACTCAATGTAGGCCGAGTCCCGACGTCCCCGTCACGATCCCCACGAACAATGGGTTGATTTCCAAGTCTCCCCCTTTGGTTTCAGCCTCCAAATGCTCTATTCTGTCCTCTTTACGGCTATCCAAGGTCCCCAAATCCAACTCCCCTCAAACCTAGCCGAAAATAAGCTTTTATTCTGATTTTTCGTCTTAGCGTCGAGACGCTGTCAAGACAGCGTCGCGACGCTGCCTCTTATACGCGCGTTCTGAATAAGGAAAAACGGTAGCGTCGGGACGCTTCCTATCATAGCGTCTCGACGCTGTGAGCTTTACGCGCCTAATCTGATATGGAATGTGAGCGTCGAGACGCTCAAGAGCTAGAGTCTCGACGCTAGCCTGCTGTTGACCGAGAATTGACTTTTTTCCACTTTTACTCTTTTCATTCCTTTGCATCTTTTCACGCCCCGAGCACCCGATTAACTCTAATATGGCATTATAGCTCCAATCAACCATTTCCTACAAAATAAACAATAAAGCACAATAAAACGGCCCAAACATCATAAAAGACTAGCTAAATCAAATAAGTAAAAGTAGCTAGCTATGCTCGCTATCAAATACCCCCAAACTTAAGCTTTTGCTAGTCCTCGAGCAAACTCTAAATCAGACATACAATGGAAGAATGGATGCAACAATCATAACTCAATCCTCAAGGCTCAAAAGTCAATAACCAAGCAAGCAAGAGATATGCACACAAGGACCAATGAGGGAGACAAATTAAAATTTTTCCAAAATTAACTTGCACAAGCGAGATCTAACTCAACAAGATCAGACTCTACTAGCCCGGGATTGGATTATTAAACTCTCAACTCATCTTCCCTCTACACTGGCACTAAGGTTTCACTAATGAGTTAATGGAACAAATTAGATTGTTTTCCTCCATACTTAGGTGCTTATAAATAACAATTAAATTAAGCATGTATATGTGGCACTAGCTTTCACACACCCATTGCAGGGACCCTTAACCTGAGATTTCTCTGGTTGGCCTAACTGATCACAACAGGGGTAGCTCTTTTTGCCTTAATCTTTATTAAACATTGCAAACTGTGCACAGGCCATGGCATAATAATTTTTCTTTTCAACAGTAACAACAAGAATGATTTTTCTTTATGAGCATAAATAGCATATATTCTTTTCTTTCCTCCTAAGCAAGATCAAACATGCTAATTTGCAAAACATTAACTTTTTAGCTCTTCCCTACACCTATCGAGGTGACAACAAGCATATGAACCCAATAATTCGCTCCTAAGCATTCAAATCCAAATCTAGCCAAGACAAATACTCTACTCATGCAAGCCATCTCCTAGAAAATTTTTAAAAAGTCTCCCTTTTTGGGCACTTATGCTTACATCTCATCACAAGCTTGAAAATTGACAAGAAAGCCTATCCTAGGACATCATAATCATGCAAAAGTGTCATCCAGAAAACAACCATATGCATAATTCAAAGAAAGCTCAAAACTATTGCCCGAACTCAGATGCTCAAGGGCTCCACAAACATGCTAATCCACCCCCAAACTTAAAATATGCATTGTCCTCAATGTATAAAGAAAATAATGCATACACAAGCATGAGAACAATAAAAGAATGACAGGAGTGAACAATACTGGCCTGGAATGATGATGACTTCGTGCTTGAGAGCTTGGAATCTTGAAAGCTTGAATGCAAAGGAGAGGAAAAAAAAAACAAGACCTACAAAACAAAAACAAACCATAAATCAAAAACAAAAAGAAAACACACTAACTTACTTGGGTTGCCTCCCATAAGCGCTTGTTTAACGTCATTAGCTCGACGTGTTGCACGTGCTTCAAGGAGGCTTTTGTTCTGTGAATCCAACAGAGGTGCTCTTTCTTGCACCTTTCCTGTAGCCCATGTAAAGCACTTCATCTTTAGAGTCTTCAACTGCTTTAAAGATCTCTTTTTCGTTCTTGACTCTAATAGTGAGCTCCCTGCGCTCAATATCTATGATCGCTCGCCCAGTAGCGAGGAATGGTCGTCCTAATATGACAGGCATTGAAGGATTTTCTATCATGTCCATAACATACAAGTCAATAGGGAGGAAAAATCTACCTACTCTGATTAACACATTCTCTACAATACCAACTGGTCTCACCACAGATTGATCAGCCAATTGGAGCTTTACAGGAGTAGATTTAATCTCACCTATGTCTAACTTCTTACACAAGGACAATGGGATAATATTAATGCTAGCACCTAAATCACATAATGCTCTGAAAGAATAAGTACCAAAACTACAAGGAACAGAAAAACTCCCTGGATCTGCTACTTTTTCAGGTACTTTCTGTTGTACTCTGGTGCTGCATGTGGAAGCAAGATAAACAGTGTCAACCTTCTTTTCTTTTCGCTTCTTTGCTAACCACTCCTTCATGAACCTGTTGTATTGGGGCATCTCTAATGCCTCTGCAAAAGGAATATTAATATTCAGATTCATAAAAGCATTCATAAATTTATCAAATTGAACCTGATTGTTCTTTTTCTTCTTTTTCTTTTTCTTTTCCTTGGGAACCATCAGTGTGGGAGAAGGAATAGGAGGCTCAAGGTTAGGCTGTTCAGCCTCATCAGATGATGTGTCCTCCTCAGCTTCCCCTGTGGGCGTTTCATAATCCTCAGACTCAGGCTCCTCTTCAGCTTCCTCCTGATGAACGGTGATTGTTTTACAGTACTCCATCTGAGTTTTCTCCTGTTCAGCTGGGGCCTTACCTTTATTCATGGTACTTACAACACTTACCAATTGTCCCAGCTGAGTCTCAATGTTCTTGATGGCAGCACTGTGGCCATTCACCGTGGTGTTGATGGCAAAAACTGCCTCCTCCAATTTAGTTGTCCTGTTACTAGACTCTGCAATGAAAGCTCCAACAAGATCTTCTAACTTTTTATTTTCTTGAGTTTGAGGAGCAAACCCAGGAGGATTAAGAACATTCTTAGTATTTGCATAAGAGAAATTTTCATGGTTCCTATTGTTAGGGTGATAATGTGTAGGTGTAGAATTATTATTATATCCCCTAAAATTAGAATTTGATACATACTGAACCTGTTCAATGGTCTCCTCCTGAGGTCTAGATGCCAAAGCAGCAGCTAATTCAATTGATTGTGCACTCCCTGTACCTGAAAATTTCATAAAGGCATTAGCAAGGGAAGTCATCTGGGCCTGGAGTGCACTTACTTTATCAACCTCAAACACTCCAGCAGCAATCTTTTTAGGTGTAGACCGCTCAGATGGCCACTGATAGCTGTTTGTGGCCATATCCTCTAAAAGAATGCGAGCATTTTCCACGGTCTTGGACAACAGAGTCCCACCTGCAGCTGCATCAACAATCGTTTTCGTACTAGGAGTTAAACCATTATAAAACAATTGAACCTGGAGCCAGTCGGGGTAGCCATGCTGAGGGCACTTCCTCAGTAGCTCTTTAAATCGCTCCCAAGCTTCGAACAGCTGCTCATCATATTGTTGTTGGAATGTCCCAATCTCGGTCCTCAGCTTGACCGTCTTTGCAGGAGGGAAAAATTTCTTTAAAAAGGCCTGGACCAAAGCATCCCAAGTGGTGATGCTCCCAGGGGGAATGGACTGCAACCAATCTCGTGCTTTATCCTGCAAAGAAAAGGGAAATAAACGTAAGCGAATAGCATCCTCAGACACTCCATTAATTTTTACCGTCCCACAAATGTCCAAAAATGATTTAAGATGAGAATTTGGATCCTCGGTGGGCGATCCTCTATAAGCACAATCTCGAGCCATCTGAATGAGACCGGTCTTCAGCTCAAAGTTGTTGGCATTGATCGGGGTATAGACAATCCCCGATTGTTGCCCCTGAAACACGGGCTGAAAATAACCTCTAATAGGCCTAGGCTCCTCAGGTGGATTTTGATCTGCCATTTGAATAATTTCTCTATGTTCCCTTCGAAGCCTAAGAATTGTTCTTTCTATCTCGGGATCAAATGGTATCACTTCTCTACTACTACGCATGCAAAATTAAAAATACCTTAAAAAGAAAAGAAAAACAAATATGGAAATAAATTAAGAAAAGGAAACAACTAATCTAAATATGGAAAATATAATCAAGAAAAAGGAAACAAACTAACCTAATATGGAATGCAAAAATAAATATGACAAAATGCAAATAAGGAAACTAACCTAGAAAAGGAAAAACAAGAACAAATAAGGAAAAGATTACACAACTAAAAGAAAACTAACCTAGAAAATCAAATATGGAAAGCAAAACAAATAAGAAAAAAAATGCAACAAACCTAAAAAAAATAAGAATACACCCTAAATTAAGATCAAGCAATTTTTTTACAATATCAATCTAGCTAAATGTGCCAATCCCCGGCAACGGCGCCAAAAACTTGATGTGGACTTTTCCTAACCGCAAGCGCACGGGTCAAGTAATAATATAGTGAATAGTAAATTCGAATGTCGTCCTCTGGATTGGATTTTTAAGCAAATCAAGTATTGTGAATTATCTTGCCCAATTTTATTTAGGGATCAAAAAGTGATGAATAGGTGATATGAAAACTAACTCAAAGCAAGTAAAAAGTATGGAATTTCAATTGGGAAAACTACTTAGGGAATTGATTTCGCCGATTTCGTTTAGGATTGATTTTAAAGACTAAGTTATTATGCACAATGAAATTATGAGCCAAAGACCCTTTAATCACAACTACCTCTCCCGAGTATAATTGATTCTCATGCAAATTAACCAACTTGATATCCCTATCTAAGTTTATTAATATGCAAGGCAATGAGATCTTTTAACCAATTCTAAAGTTAATCTAAAACCGTCAAGAATTAGAAAGTAAACTTTATTCATGCAATCTTGAGTAAGTCTAGATCAAATCCCCTCTCCCGAGCTAGATTCGAAACTTAAATCATCCAACTAATGGCCAATTAATTGAAAGCATTAAATCAAGATTACAAACACAATAACATTGCACAACTTAAACCATAAATCAATCCATAAACTTAATCAACTACATCAATCCCTAAGCTACAAGTTTAGCTACTCATGAATGTAAATACAATCTCAACTAAACATGTGAAAGCCATAAATCTAACTAAAGGAAGAAAAGGGAAAAGAAAACTCAATGTAGGCCGAGTCCCGACGTCCCCGTCACGATCCCCACGAACAATGGGTTGATTTCCAAGTCTCCCCCTTTGGTTTCAGCCTCCAAATGCTCTATTCTGTCCTCTTTACGGCTATCCAAGGTCCCCAAATCCAACTCCCCTCAAACCTAGCCGAAAATAAGCTTTTATTCTGATTTTTCGTCTTAGCGTCGAGACGCTGTCAAGACAGCGTCGCGACGCTGCCTCTTATACGCGCGTTCTGAATAAGGAAAAACGGTAGCGTCGGGACGCTTCCTATCATAGCGTCTCGACGCTGTGAGCTTTACGCGCCTAATCTGATATGGAATGTGAGCGTCGAGACGCTCAAGAGCTAGAGTCTCGACGCTAGCCTGCTGTTGACCGAGAATTGACTTTTTTCCACTTTTACTCTTTTCATTCCTTTGCATCTTTTCACGCCCCGAGCACCCGATTAACTCTAATATGGCATTATAGCTCCAATCAACCATTTCCTACAAAATAAACAATAAAGCACAATAAAACGGCCCAAACATCATAAAAGACTAGCTAAATCAAATAAGTAAAAGTAGCTAGCTATGCTCGCTATCAGCTATTGGATGGAGTCTCGCAGATATTAAGGGAATCAACCCCTCATATTGCATGCACAAAATTCGTTTGCTAGACAAATCTAATGAATTTATTGAGCGACAGAGAAGACTGAACCCTGCCATGATGGAAGTTGTGCGAAAAGAGATCATCAAATGGCTCGACGCAGGAGTGATTTACCCTATCGCAGACAGTAGATGGGTAAGTCCAGTGCAATTCGTACCAAAGAAAGGAGGAATGACGGTGGTAGCCAACGCAAACAACGAATTAATCCCCTCACGCACCACTACTGGGTGGCGCATATGTATGGACTATCGCAAGCTCAATGCAATCACGAAGAAGGATCGTTTCCCTGTTCCCTTCATTGATCAAATGCTGGATAGACTTGTGGGAAGGCATACTATTGTTTTCTTGATGGATATTCAGGATATAATCAAATATCCATTGCGCCAGAAGATCAAGAAAAGACAACTTTCACCTGCCCATATGGAACCTTTGCGTTTAGAAGAATGCCTTTTGGGCTATGCAATGCGCCAGGGACATTCCAAAGATGCATGATGGTCATTTTTTCCAGAATTGCTAGAAAAATCAGTAGAGGTTTTCACGGACGACTTCTCAGTTTATGGAAAGTATTTCGCAGATTGCCTAATGCAGCTGGAACGTGTTTTGGAGCGATGCGAAGAGACTAACCTAGTGTTGAATTGGGAGAAATGCCATTTTATGGTAGAAGAAGGCATAGTCCTAGGCCACTGCAAATCAAGCGCAGGTATCGCAGGTATCAAAGTAGACAAGGCAAAAATAGATGTGATAGGAAAGTTGCCACCACCCACTTCTGTGAAAGGAATTCGAAGTTTCTTGGGTCACGCAGGTTTCTACCGCAAATTCATTAAAAACTTCTCGCATATCACCAAGCCACTATGCGCATTATTGGAGGCAAATAGAAGATTTGAATTTTCAGAGGAATGCGTTAAGGCGTTTAATGACCTAAAGCATGCGTTAGTCACTGCGCCCATTCTCACAACCCCTGATTGGAACGAACCATTTCTCCTAATGTGTGACGCGAGCGTCGTGGCAGTAGGAGTAGTTCTAGCACAGAAAAGAAGAAGTCACTTCACCCCATTTATTATGCCAGCAAAACATTGAATGAAACACAAAATAATTACACAACAACCGAGAAGGAATTATTGGGGGTTGTTTATGCTTTTGATAAATTCCGTGCTTATTTGATTGGCTCCAAAGTCACTGTCTACACTGATCATGCGGCAATCAAATACCTAATCACTAAAAAGGATGCAAAACCAAGGCTGATTAGGTGGATTCTCTTGCTGCAAGAATTTGATTTAGAAATCAAGGACAAAAAGGGGAGTGAGAAAACCTAGTCGCAGATCATCTATCGCATCTTGAAAACCCAGAAAAAGTAGATGCTCCTGACGCTCCCATCGCAGAAGAATTCCCTGATGAAAATCTGCTAATGATTGAAGAAGAAGAACCATGGTTTGGTGACATAGCAAACTATCTCGCCGCAGGAGTCTTACCTGACGAGTACTCTGTGCAGAAGCGTAAGAAATTTTTCCATGAACTTAAAATTTATTTATGGGATGACCCTTACCTTTATTGCAGAGGACCAGACCAAATAGTTAGAAGATGCGTTGGACGTGAAGATGCGTCGAAGATTTTAGAAGCATGCCATGAAGCTCCACATATGGAGGACATTTTGAAGGCCAACGCACTGCGGCGAAGGTATTACAGAGTGGCTATTGGTGGCCTACGTTGTTCCAAGACGCAAAGAAACACGCTGATAGATGCTACAAGTGCCAACACACAGGTAATATCAGCGCAAGAAACGAGATGCCGCAGAATTATATAGTGGAAATTGAACCGTTTGATGTTTGGGGAATCGATTTTATGTTACCATTTCCATCATCGCAAGGATACCAGTACATCCTCCTCGCAGTTGACTATGTCACTAAGTGGGTGGAGGCAATTGCCTGCATTAAAAGTGATGCGCCAACTGTGGCCAAGTTCCTTAAGAAAAATCTTTTTACAAGATTTGGAGTGCCACTAAGACTTATCAGCGATGAAGGAACCCATTTCGTGCACAAGGTCATGACTAAGTTGTTGCAAAAATACAATGTCAAGCACCATATCGCAACAGCTTATCACCCCCAGAGCAATGGTCAAGCAGAGGTATCAAACAGGGAAATAAAAAGAATTCTCGAGAAAGTGGTCAGCATAAATAGGAAGGACTGGGCGTAACATCTGGATGATGTGTTATGGGCATATCGCACGGCTTTCAAAACACCCATAGGGATGTCTCCTTATGCGTTAGTGTTTGGGAAAGCCTGCCACTTGCCTTTAGAGTTGGAATACAGAGCGCATTGGGCATTAAAACGCCTAAATTTTGATCCAGATGCGGCAGGACAGGAAAGATTACGCCAGCTCTTAGAGTTAGAAGAATTTAGAAGATGCGCCTATGAAAATGCCAAAATCAACAGAGGAAAAAAAAACAGTGGCATGACAGAAGAATATGCAAAAAGGATCTTAAGGAAGGTATGAAGGTATTATTATTCAACTCTCGTTTACGTCTTTTTCCAAGTAAGCTGAAATCAAGATGGTTGGGCCCATACATTATCCACAAGATATATCCATATGGGGCTGTGGACCTACATTCTGCTGACGGGAAGAGAATTTTTAAGGTCAACGGACAAAGAATAAAATCATACATTGATGGGACCTATGACGAGGTAGTTGAGATTATCCTTCTAGAAGATAACTCTCCAAAAGGGAGTTATTTAGGCCTTATTTCTATAGGGATTTGTGTGTCTTTTGTGCTGAATAAGGTTGCTTTTAGATATATATTATAGGTTTTAACCTATTTGGAAGAATGGATGCTTTGGAAGTTATTTTGTGCAGAAAATATTGCTTAGCGACTTGAGGGAGCAAAATCTGCGCTGGAGCAAAGTAGGGAGCAAAACTGCCACGTCACAGCTCGTTAGCCATTTTAATGAACCGAAGTTTGTTGAGCTATTCTCGGATTTAAGAAGCTTGGAGAGTCTGCCACGTGTCCAAATTGACCTAATTAGGGCTTGCTATCACTCTATAAAAGGAGGAGCCGTCGCAAGTCAAATTCATTCCATCCTTGGGAGGAACATTCCACTCTTGGAAAGTTTACTTAAACCTTTGGGAGCGGAATAGAGGAGGAAAGATTAGAGACTCAAGAAGACCATCAACTATGGGTTACTTCAAGGGAATTTACTTTTTCTTGTAATTTTCTTGTAGTTATGGATGCACATACCCAGATTGTGGCGTGTGTTATCATGAGCTTTATGAACTAAATATCTTTAGGTGTTGGTTAGGAGTTATGTAATTGTCGTGCTTAATCTCTATGCAATATATGTTGATTTGATGCATCTTGATTATTTGTTGTGCTCATTTATATTTTGTGCCTGCCTGGCCAGCCGGTATGAATACCACTTCCTAGTTTCAGGGATGATTTGGGAAGTGTGTGGCAAGTAATCACACTAGATCATTGTGTATTGGTGAACGCCAGTGACTGAGCTAGGGATAGCCAGTTGCCTAGTGCTTGATCGGTAGCGCTTCATTGGAGTTGAAACACATTCTAAAAAATCTGGAGTTCCGGGAGGAATCCGCTAACAAGACTGCGAGAGTTTTGCATGATCAATAATATTGCTAGAGCATCTTTTAAAACAATTACTAAATCCTGACCAGCGCCTTGTTTCTAATCTGTCTACTTTATTTGTTTACTTTCTGTTCTGTCATTTCTTTTGCTTCAACATTTTATAAAAACCAATCATTTTAACCATTCTTGAAACCATTAAAGAGTTGCACAAAATAGATAAAGTGAAAGCTAATTCAGACCTTGGATTCGATAAATACTTATTACTTGCTGCGGATTGTGTATACTTGCACAGAGTTCTAGAGTCTTTTTATATCTTATTTTTACTCACTCTGGATACCCAACAAGTTTTTGGCGCCGTTGCCGGGGACTTGAATAAGTTTTTATCTGATCTGTTTTGTGTATGTGTTTTAGTGGTTTGGTGCTAGAACTTTTTGATTGTTTCTTTTGTTTTTGCAGGGGTGAGTTTGGTGCATGAGCGATCCGCCTGGGGTAAGGTTCGAGCTTGATCCAGAAATCGAGAGGACATTTAGGATAAGAAGGAAAGAGCAGCGCAAAAACCAAAATTAAATGGCTGACGTGCCGCGTCTCCTGTAGGGTCCTGAAGATCCAGCGAACCCCCAGCAGAATCGTTTGCTGCAGCAAAACCAGCCGCTGGAGCAAAATGAACAACAAAATAATCAGGCTGAGAATCCTATCTTGGTAGCAAACGATAGGGCCAGAGCCATTTGAGCGTATGCTTTTCCAATGTTTGATGAGTTAAATCCAGAAATTGCACGTCCTCAAATTGAGGCAGTAAATTTTGAAATGAAACCGGTAATGTTCAGATGTTGCAAACCGTGGGTTAGTTCCATGGTTTGTCATCTAAAGACCCTCATTTACATCTTAAGTCTTTTCTAGGAGTTAGTGATTCTTTTGTAATTCAAGGAGTGTCTAACGATGCCCTTAGGTTAACTTTGTTCCCGTATTCTCTTAGAGATGGAGCAAAGGCATGATTAAACTCTTTTGTTCCAGGATCAATTAGGACATGGAATGAGGAGTGAAATAGTAGGGTTTAGGCAACTTGAGGATGAAACTTTTAGTGAGGCTTGGGAGAGGTTTAAGGAGCTTTTGCGAAAGTGTCCCCACCATGGTTTACCTCATTGTATCCAAATGGAAACATTTTATAATGGATTGAATGCGATGACCCAAGGTATGGTTGATGCTTCGGCTGGAGGGGCCCTTTTGGCAAAAACTTTTAATGAAGCCCATGAAATTTTAGAAAGGATATCAAACAATAGTTGTCAGTGGTCGGATGTTAGAGGCACAAATAAAAAAAGTTAAGAGTTTGTTAGAGGTTGATGGTGTGCCTACCATTAGGGCTGATATTTCAATGTTAGCTAACGCTCTTAAAAATGTGACAGTGGTTAGTCATCAGTAGCCGCCAGCTGTGGAGCCTGCTGTAGTGGTGAACCAAGTTGCAGAGGAATCATGTGTCTATTGTGGTGAAGAGCACAACTACGAGTTTTGCCCCAGCAATCCAGCTTCTGTGTTTTTTGTTGGTAATCAGAGGAATAACCCTTATTCTAACTTTTATAATCCAGGTTGGCGCAACCACCCTAACTTCGCATGGGGAGGACAAGGAAGTAATGTGCAAACACAGCAAAAGGTGAACCAGTCGGGATTTGCTAAAGCGCAGGTATTGCCCCAGCAAAATAAGCAGGCTTTGCCCCAGCAAAGTTCGGAGAGTTCTCTTAAGGCGATGATGAAAGAATATATGGCCCGTACAGACGCCGCTATTCAAAGTAATCAAGCTTCAATGAGAGCAATGGAATTGCAAGTGGGCCAGCTAGCTAATGAGCTGAAGTCAAGGCCTCAAGGGAAACTTCCTTCAGATACTGAACACCCTAAAAGGGAAGGTAAGGAGCAGGTAAAGGCAGTAACTTTAAGGAGTGGTAAGCCACTAGAAGAGAGGAAAGAGCCTAGTAAACCCCAAAATAATTGTGATAAAAATGTCGTTGTTGAGAAAGAGTTGGAGTCTGCTCAGGGTGCTGGAGGCAGCAGTAATGATGCTGGTGTAGGGATAAAGCCCTAGCGCAGTGGAAACAATCATGAAACCATACTGTATTTTCTTAAGATTAAAATACCGATACAATTTGCAAACAAATTTTACAGCAATATAAACGATTTAATCATGCTAGAAAACGAATAAAGCATGCTGAAATTTTATTAAAAAAACACTAGATCTAATCTAGAGTTGGATCCTAATGATCCTAGATCAAGGAACACCTACCGTAGATGAAGTCCTTGATTATTTCGCCTAATTCCCTTCGAATTGCAGAAAATTCCAGCAGCCTTAGAGACCTTTCTTCGCTGCAAATCACTCACGAACACCACCACGTAGTATCACCGGTATTCTCCTGGGATTTGGAGTTGAGTGGCTTGTGGGAACCAACTAAAATCTCTAAGGTATTTGGAAGGATTCTAGGTCTCTGTGTTTTTTGGAGAAGCAAAAACTCAGAGAACTCCAGAGAGACAGAGAGAGATTGCGTGAGTGAGAGAGAGAGAGCGTCATCAAAATAACCAACTAAAATGAAGAGCATAGCATACATTAAGCTACCCACTGTAGAGGCATAGGGAATCCGTCTCATATCCTCAACCTCTTGAGGTGTCTTAGGAGACTGTTCCTTAGACAAGTGAACCCCATGCTTGAAAGGCAATAAGCCCTCCTTGGAGTTCTGCATCGAATATCGGGCCAACATCTTATCGATATACGTTGCTTGCGACAGAGCTAGCGTTTTGTTCTTTCTATCCCGAATTATCTGGATGCCAAGAACATACTGGGCCTCACCCAGATCTTTCAATTGGAATTGGGCCGCTAGCCATTCTTTTACGTCAGACAGATATCCTACATCATTCCCAATGAGTAGGATGTCGTCAACATAAAGTACGAGGAAAGCTACTTTATTCTTCTTGATTTTCTTGTATAAACAAGGTTCATCAACGTTTTGGTCAAAGCCAAAAGATTTGATCGCTGTATCAAATCTAATATTCCAAGATCTGGAGGCCTGTTTCAACCCATAAATGGATCGATTCAGTTTACAAACCTTTTGCTCTTGACCTTGGGTTATGAACCCTTCGGGCTGAGACATAAAAATACTCTCATCAAGATTGCCATTTAGAAAAGCAGTCTTAACGTCCATTTGCCATATTTCATAGTCATAAAACGTGGCAATGGATAAGAGAATTCTTATGGACTTTAGCATAGCAACAGGAGAAAAAGTTTCTTCATAGTCAACCCCTTCTCTTTGGGTATAACCCTTTGCTACAAGTCTCGCTTTGAAAGTCTATACTTTCCCAGCAGCATCTCTTTTCCTCTTATAGATCCATTTACACCCAATGGGTTTGACCCCTTCAGGTGGATCTACAAGTTCCCAAACTTGATTGAAGTACATAGACTCCATCTCAAGGTCCACAACTTTGGCCCATTCGTCTTTATCTATGTCATTCATTGCCTGACGATAAGACAATGGATCTTCTACGCCGTCATCAGGTATGACCACTTGTGTTTCAGTTAAACCCAAGTAGCGGTTAGGTTGTATCACAACCCTCCCACTGCGTCGAAGCTCTCCCACTACGTGAGGAGGACTAGATTGACGAGAAGAACTGGTTTCTCCAACAACTCTTGTTGAAGGACCAGGTTCATCAACAACTCTTGTTGATCCTTCTGTAGCTTCTCCTAATACTAACTTACTTCGTGGTTTATGATCTCGAATGTGGTCTTCCTCCAAGAAAGTTGCATTTGTCGATACAAATACTTTATTTTCTTGAGGGTCGTAGAAAAGACCACCTCTCGTTTCTTTCGGGTATCCAACAAATTGGCATATTCTAGTACATGGTTCCAATTTCTTAGGACTTGTCACTAGCACGTGTGCAGGACAACCCCAGATAGGGAAGTAACGCAAACTAGGTTGACGCCCCTTCCATAACTCAAAAGGAGTTTTAGAAACACTTTTTGAAGGAACATTATTAAGAATATGTACTGCAGTCTCTACTGCATACCCCCAAAACGAGCTAAGCAATTGAGCATAGCTCATCATAGAACGAACCATGTCTAACAGGGTTCTATTTCTCCTTTCTGTTACACCATTCTGCTGAGGTGTACCAGGTGCTGAGAGTTGGGATTGGATTCCATGTTCTATCATATAGTCCTGGAATCTCTGATCCAAATACTCTCCACCTCGATCAGATCAAAGTATTTTAATTGTTTTACCTAACAGGTTTTCTACCTCAGTCTTAAACTCTTTAAACTTTTCAAGAGCCTCAGACTTGTGGCCCATTAGGTATAAGTAACCGTATCGAGAATAATCATCTATGAAAGAGATGAAGTATTCATAACCACCTCGAGCCTTTACATTCATTGGACCACAAAGATCCGAATGTATCAGTTCAAGTGGTTCTTTGGCCCCATAACCTTTTCCAGTAAAAGGCCTCTTGGTCATTTTACCCTCGAGACACGATTCACAGGGTGGTAAAGATGTATCTTCTAAATCAGTTAGAAGTCCATTTTTAACCAAACGACCGATCCGATCGATGTTAATATGACCGAGACGAAGGTGCCAAATATACGTGTTGTTACTTAAGGGAGAAATCTTTTGCCTTTTGTTTTGAGTTTCAGCCGTTTTAAACATTTCATGACTGAAAATAGCGTTAGTGTCGGTAGGTCTTAACACATACAAATTATTCTCACGCTGAGCAGAAACATATAAAAATACCATTTCTTGAGATAATAGCTTCATTAAGCAAAAAAGAAATTGAGTATTCTTGTTCTAACAAAGTTGAAATAGAAATAAGGTTCCGTTTAATTCTAGGAACCAAATACAAATTCTCTAAAATTAAATACTTATTTCTAAAAAATAATTTTGCAGCTCCCACTGCACGAGCTGAAACGACCTCTCCTGTTCCAACCTTGAGAGTCATTTCGCCATCAGCCAGCTGTTGGAAATCATTCCCCTGAAAAGAAGAGCAAACATGATTAGTGGCTCCCGAATCCAATATCCGGGCGAACTCATCATGTTCTACGAGGCAGGTTTCTAAAACCAGTAAATCGAATTTACCTTCTTTCTCTCTCTTCTTCTCAGCGAGGTAACGGGGACAGTTGCGCTTCCAGTGACCATCCACATTGCAGTGGAAGCATCTGCCTTTATCGGCCACGACCTTGGCCTTTCCCTTACCTTGCACAGCTTGTGCAGGAGCCTTCCCCTTGTCTCCCTTCCTCTTCTGGATTTGCTTCGATGAAAAAGCCTGAGGTACAGATTTAGTCTCTGAGGATGAATCCTTCAGGAACTTTTTTTTGGAATGGGCCACGTTGGCCTCTCCTTTCACCACATTTTTGGCCTTGGTTTTCAGCATGGACTCATAAATCTGTAACTCCAAGAGGAGGGTAGTCAGGTTGAACTGAATTTTGTTCATACTCGCATTTGTCCTAAATTGCATATAGCTAGGAGGAAGCGAATGGAGAATGAACGCAACCTGACTGCGCTCGCAGACTACCCCGGCGTTCGCCTCAGCAATGTTGAACTGGTTAATCATATCCCGGACATGTTCCCGGCCAGATTGACCTTCTTGCATTTTGGCATTGAAGACGTTCTTCAAGGCGTCGTGATGGAGCTGATAGGACGGGAGTCCAAACATCTCCTGCAGGAAATTCATAATCTCCCTGGCAGTTTCCACGTTTTCGTAACGCTTGGCCAAGACTTCTGTTAAGCTGGCCAATATGTAGACTCGAGCCTTTTCATTGGCCTTCGTCCAGCGTTCGTGGGCATCTGTTGGGTTCATAGAGTGAGTAAAAATGCGATATAAAAATGCTCTAGAACACTGTGCAAGTATACACAGTCCGCAGCAAGTAATAAGTATTATCAATCCAAGGCCTGAACTAGCTTCCACTTTATCTATTTTGTATAACTTTTTAATGGTTTCAAAGATGGTAAAAATGATTGGTTCTTTTTAGAATAATGCTGAATCAAAATAAATGACAGAACAAAGAATAAACAAATAGGCAGACAGATTTGAAACAGGCGCTGGTCAGGATTTAGTAATTGTTTTTAAAAGATGCTCTAGCAATATTATTGATCATGCAAACTCTCGCAGTATTATTAGCGGATTCCTCCCGGAACTCCGGATTTTTTTGAATGTGTTTCAACCCCAATGAAGTACGACCGATCAAGCACTAGGCAACTGGCTATCACTAGCTCAGTCACTGGCGTTCACCAATACACAATGATCGTAGTGTGATTAATCGCCACACCCTCTCTAAATCACCCCTGAAACTAGAGAGAGGTATTCATACCGGCTGACCAGGCGGGCATAAAATAGAAATAAGAACAACAATTAACCAAGATGCAGTAATCAATTTATATTACTAAAGTTAAGCACGGCAATCACATAGTTCCTAACCAACGCCTAAGCTACTTAGTTCATAATATGCATGGAGACGCACGCTACAATCTGAGTAGGCATGTCCATAATTACAAGATAATAAAAGGAAATACTAATCTCCTCGATCAGCTTGCAATGATGGTCTTCTAGGTGGTCTCCAATCTCTCTCCTCTATTCGGCTCCCAAAGGTGGAAAGAACTTCCCAAGAATGTAATGTTTTCTCCCAAAAGTGGAATGATTTTGACTTGGGCGGCTACTCCCTTTTATAGAAGGATAGGAGGCTTGACTTAGGTGAACCTGGACACGTGTAGGGCTCTCCTTGCTCCTTTATCACGAGAAAAACTCAACAGAATTCAGTTTGGCAATTTGGCTAACGAGCTGTGACGTGGCAGTTTTGCTCCCAGCTTTGCTGCAGCACAGATTTTGCTCCCTCAAGTCGCCCAGCAACATATTCTGCACAAAATGATTTCCAAAGCTTCCATTCTTCCAAATGGGTTAAAACATGTAATATATATCTAAAACCAACCCTATTAAGCACAAAAGACACACAAATCAATATAGAAATGAGGCCTAAATAACTACCTTTTGGGCAGTTATCAGCATCCTTTACTGAATCGAGACAATCTCGGCCAAATACTCCTCCTCTGAATCGAGACAATCTCGGCGAAACACTATTGCCAGAATAACTCTTACTCCAATACTTATTAGCTAACGTTAATTTGGTCAAGAGAATCTTGTAAGTGTTACCCATCATTTTCAGATCGTAGAGGACGGCCCCAACAATGCCACCGTAGGGAAGAGCTAATGTTGGGAATGGCCCTAGGAAACCCTATCCATTTCTGGAGTTTGCGTTGTTCTGAATCCCATGCACAAGCCCTCCGTAGGGTGATCGCTCCCAGGGCGACTCGCAGGCAGTGCATGGGAATCTCACGGTGCAACCTAATGGTGGAGACCGCAGGATACGTTTGACACGTGTCCTTTACCCACTTACTGTGAACACTTTCTCCATTCACCTTGATATTAACCCATGCAAACACCATCCGTAGGGGGATGCTCCCAGGGCGCCTCGAGGCCAAGCATGGATCTCACAGTGTGAACACAGGGGGACGTGAGATTAGAAACTTAATATGAATATTTCGTTTCTATACTTTTCCTCCCACTAAAGTGTCCTAAGGTTTTAGGGTCTATTACTTAGGTAAATCCCGGCTAAATGAATCTATCTAAGTCTATGCCTTATTAAATAAGGTCCTTACACTAAATGTCTAGGTGAATTAAACTCTTTTAATAACCTAGTGACATTGCATGCTAGTAAGACAATGGTTAATTCGACTTAGGTTCCGGACCATTTGCCGGGAGAGTTCCCTTATAACCAAGGCCTTATGTCCTACTTAACCATATTTTAAATCTATTAAAATACTAAGTAAGACATTTTCTAATCCTATTAGAAACGTTGATCTTAGGTCTATTTAATTTTAAACCGTTTAAAAATATGTCATGATCCTAAGATCCTATGTTGATGCGCAATTTTGCTTACCGCAAGTGTACGGGTCAAGTAATAATATAGTGTTTTCGTGATTAAACGAGTGTCGTCCTCTGGATTGGTTTTCTAGCAAATTAAGTACCGTGAATAATCTTGTCCAATTTTATTTAGGGAGCAAAACTAAATGATAAAAGATAAATCTAAAGAAAAAAAGCATAAAATAAAGGTGGAGACTCAAATGGAAAGACTCTTAGGGAATTGATTTCATTGTTGAGATTGAGGATAAATTAATGGGATGAATTTAGCATGCAATTATTCTACCAAGTCTAGGAACCTTTTATCACAACTATCTCTCCCGAGCATAATTGATTCTCATGCATGCAACCAACTTGATATCCCTATCTAAGTTCATTAACATGCATGGCTTTGAGTTTAGTTCTTCAAGCAACTTCTAAAGTTATTCCAAATCCCGTCACAAACTTAGAATTTCTACTTTATTCATGCAATTAAATAAAGTAAGTCTTAGGCCAAATCCCCTCTCCCGAGCAAGATTCAACACTCAAATCATTCAACTAGTGATCAAGTAATTGAAAGCATTTAACCATAATTGCATAGGTAAAATATATGCATATTCATACCACAAATCAATCCAACAACCTAAAACAACTACATCAATCCCTAAGACAAACAACTAGCAATTCATAGTCTTTAAACTACAAACACTAATTGAAAGAAAAGCCATAAAAACTACAAGAGTTAAGGGAAAGAGAAAGGAAAACTCGAATCCGCCGACACCGCACGTCCCCGTCACGATCTCCACGTCTTCTCGCTTGATTCCCGCTCCTTGGCCTTGCCTTTAGCTCCCAGAAAAGGTCTCTAGTCGAAATTAGGGCTAAAATCTCACCAATTGGACTCCCCTTGGCCGTAGCATGAAAAGATGAATTTATAGAAAATCTGGCGACAGCGTCGAGACGCTATGGACAGCATCGCGACGCTGTCGCGATACCGCATTTTTGGAAAATTTGCCTATAGCTTCGCGACGCTATGAATTTTTTTTTTTTTTTTTTTTTTTTAGATTGAAGACTCCATTTGACTCCAATTGCTGAATTAAGCTTCAAACACATACTTCCTACAAATAAAACATAAAAATGCATAAATTTGGGCAAATAATTGTAAAAGACTAGCTTAATTAATCAGAGAAAAATAGCTAGCTATGCTCGCTATCAAATACCCCCAAACTTAAGCTTTTGCTAGTCCTCGAGCAAACTAAAAATCAAGCATACAGTGGAAGAATGGATGCAACAAACATGACTCAATCCTCAATGCTCAAAAGTCAATAGTCAAGCAATCAAGAGACATGCACATAAAGACCAACGAGGGAGACAAATCAAAAGTTTTCCAAAATTAACTTGCACAAGCGAGATCTAACTCAACTAGATCAGACTCTACTAGCCCGGGGTTGGATTATTAAACTCTCAACTCATCTTCCCTCTACACTGGCACTAAGGATTCACTAAGAGTCAATGGAACAAATTAGTTTGTTTTCATCCATACTTAGGTGCTTATAATTGAAAATTTAATCAAGCATTTATATGTGGCACTAGCTTTCACACACCTATTGCAGGGACCCTTAACCTGAGTTTTCTCTGGTTGGCCTAACTGATCACAACAGGGGTAGCTCTTTTTGCCTAAATCTTTATTACTCATTGCATTGCGCGCATAAGTCATGACTTTCTCTTCTTTTTTTTTCTTTCAAATTGTAACAACAGAATGATTTTTCTCTATATGAGCATGATAAGCATATATTCTTTTCTTTCCTCCTAAGCAAGATCAAACATGCTAATTTGCAAAAAATTAACTCTTTAGCTCTTCCATACACCTATCGAGGTGACAACAAGCATATGAATCTAATAATTCGCTCCTAAGCATTCGAATCCAAATCTAGCCAAGACAAATACTCTACTCATGCAAGACATCTTCTAGAAAAAGTTTAAAAAAATCTCCCTTTTTGGGCACTCATGCTTACAACTCATCGAAAGCTTAAAGATTGACAAGAAAGCCTATCCTAGGAAATCATAGTCATGCAAAAATAGCATCCAGAAAACAACCATATGCTCAATTCAAAGAAAGCTCAAAACTATAGCCCGAACTCAGATGCTCAAGGGCTCCACAAACATGCTATTCCACCCCCAAACTTAAAGCATGCATTGTCCTCAATGTATAACGAAAATAAGGCATAATCAAGCATGAGAACAAATAAAGAATGGAAGGGGTGAACAATACTGCCCTGGAATGATGACCTTTTCATGAAAGCTTGCAAGCAAAGAGGAAACTGGAACCAAGACCTACAAAACAAAAACAAACAATAAATAAAAAACGCAAAGAAAAACACAACTGAACTTACTTGGGTTGCCTCCCATAAGCGCTTGTTTAACGTCATTAGCTCGACGTGCTCCTGCAGTCTCTGTCAAGGCACATAAAAATTCTCGTATTTCTTTGGACCCTTCTTTCTTGAATCAATAAAACTCACTATCGCTAGCAAGCTTACTAGTTTCTCATGGGCCCCTGAAACAGAATTATTTTTAGTATTTTTGTATAAAATAAACATAAAAGGAGAAAGATCAAAATAAAGAGACTCTGACTCAAAAATAAGCATTAATCTTACCTAGGAGGAGAGAAAATAAATTAGGAAAGAAACTAGAAAAGGAAAATGCTAAATCTAAATAAGGAAAAAAAATCTACAAAAGGAAAAAGATAAACAAATAAGGAATGCAAAAACAAATATGGCAAAATCAAATAAGGAAACTAGCAAATAAGGAAAAACTATACTAAAAAGGAAAAAACTAAAAAGAAAAAATTCTATCTATGGAAAACTCAAACAAATATGGAAAAATCTAAATATGGAAAACAAACCAACAAAGGAAAAAATATGCAATCTACCTAAAAACAAAACTAACAAAAATAACAAAAAATAAAATACACCCTAAACTAAGACCGGACAATTTTTCCACAATATTAATTTAACTAAATATACCAATCCCCGACAACGGCGCCAAAAACTTGATGCGCAATTTTGCTTACCGCAAGTGTACGGGTCAAGTAATAATATAGTGTTTTCGTGATTAAACGAGTGTCGTCCTCTGGATTGGTTTTCTAGCAAATTAAGTACCGTGAATAATCTTGTCCAATTTTATTTAGGGAGCAAAACTAAATGATAAAAGATAAATCTAAAGACAAAAAGCATAAAATAAAGGTGGAGACTCAAATGGAAAGACTCTTAGGGAATTGATTTCATTGTTGAGATTGAGGATAAATTAATGGGATGAATTTAGCATGCAATTATTCTACCAAGTCTAGGAACCTTTTATCACAACTATCTCTCCCGAGCATAATTGATTCTCATGCATGCAACCAACTTGATATCCCTATCTAAGTTCATTAACATGCAAGGCTTTGAGTTTAGTTCTTCAAGCAACTTCTAAAGTTATTCCAAATCCCGTCACAAACTTAGAATTTCTATTTTAGTCATGCAATTAAATAAAGTAAGTCTTAGGCCAAATCCCCTCTCCCGAGCAAGATTCAACACTCAAATCATTCAACTAGTGATCAAGTAATTGAAAGCATTTAACCATAATTGCATAGGTAAAATATATGCATATTCATACCACAAATCAATCCAACAACCTAAAACAACTACATCAATCCCTAAGACAAACAACTAGCAATTCATAGTCTTTAAACTACAAACACTAATTGAAAGAAAAGCCATAAAAACTACAAGAGTTAAGGGAAAGAGAAAGGAAAACTCGAATCCGCCGACACCGCACGTCCCCGTCACGATCTCCACGTCTTCTCGCTTGATTCCCGCTCCTTGGCCTTGCCTTTAGCTCCCACAAAAGGTCTCTAGTCGAAATTAGGGCTAAAATCTCACCAATTGGACTCCCCTTGGCCGTAACATGAAAAGATGAATTTATAGAAAATCTGGCGACAGCGTCGCGACGCTGTCGCGATACCGCATTTTTGGAAAATTTGCCTATAGCTTCGCGACGCTATGAATTTTTTTTTTTTTTTTTTTTTTTTAGATTGAAGACTCCATTTGACTCCAATTGCTGAATTAAGCTTCAAACACATACTTCCTACAAATAAAACATAAAAATGCATAAATTTGGGCAAATAATTGTAAAAGACTAGCTTAATTAATCAGAGAAAAATAGCTAGCTATGCTCGCTATCATATGTTAGCATGCAACTCTTTGTTATAGGTTGAACGGTTTCTATTCATTAACTTTTATAACTCTTATAACTTTTAATGAATTAGCCCTATAACATGCTTTCTAATGGTGATTTAAAGCATATAACAATCAAACATTCAAGTTATATAAAGCACCATTTAGAAACATCCTATGTCTAGGTGTGTATAACTCTTTATACTACGATGTCTAGGTGATAACTCTTTAAAACCTCACATCGCTCACGCATGCTCATAAAACTTGGGTTAACCTAACTCAAGTACCGATTCGATGCCCAGGTAGGAGGTGTTCCGTAAACCGTCAACTTAAACACCTCCAGCCTTAGACAACATCTTACCGGGTGAGTTCTCTTGTAACCTTAGCTTTACAAGATATCAACCTAATCTATGCAAGTTGATCGATTTGGAGGTTAGTTAACCTAAGTGAGCATGCATTTATCTTGTTATAGATTTTAAGTCTGTCTCGGTTTATAACGCTTATAACGAACGAAAAATCCATAACTAGCTTTATTTGAATATAACCATTATAAACAAGCTAAGGAAGTTTCATGCTACATGCTTGGTTCATTTTCATTTTATTAATATAACATTTATATTAACTAATCATAAATGAAATTAAACCATCCAACATGCATCTCCTAAATTAATATAATTATTATACTAATTTCATGAAACTTTATTCATGCATTCAATTAATATCATAACTCTTATAACATATTAATTAATGCATGATTCATGCTTTCCTATGGTGGGATTTTAAATCTAAATGGCATACATTATGCACATAAAATACTATTTAATTAAAACATACATTCAATAATGCATAATTAATTAAATTAACTAAAGTGAATTGGTTTTGGGATTCTTAATCAAGCAAAAGCAAAAACTAAAATTATTACAATAATAATTTCAAATAGGGCTTGGACCGCTCCCGAACCATTCGAACCGACCCGAACCGCCCTTGGATTGCTTGAACCGGACCATTTTTCCTTTAAGAGAAGAACATACTTGGGCTGGAACTAAAAAACAGCATGCTGGAATTTTCGGCCAGCAGCGAACAGTCTCCGAATTTCTTCAAATTGACGGCCTAAATGGACTCTATTGACTCTCAAATTTTACAGACTCCATATGAACACATTAATGGCCATAAACATGTAGGCAATTAGAATTAATTCCAACGAATTGAACGAGAATTAAATTCAATCCCAAAACCAATTTTCTTTAGTTTTTACACAGTTTCATCATATGAAAAGCTACCCACCAAGCTAAAATTAATGCATGTTAGGTGCCTTAATCATGCTCTGATACCAATTGAAGGTGTTCATATAACACATATGGAAGCAATTTTAGGATCGGAGGCACTTAACTACATCAATTTTAGAAAATGAAAACATGCTGTCCAAATACAATAAACAGAGAGCAGAATTTGTACCGACCTTTTGGTGACCGATTCAACAACTCCCTTTGATTCCTTTGATCACGAACGGTGTGTGGACCACCTCTAGTGTCTTTCCTACTATTCTCCGGGCCAAGAACGATTTGTGGGAGTCTATAGAGATAGGGAATGGGAAGGGAATGCTTGAAGGTTCAAGCACTAGAGAGATATATGGAGATGAGTGAGTTTGAGACCAAAATCCAGCAGCATAACAATATGGAAATGGCTCTCTTAACTCTTAATCTGATTTTGCATCTACTTATAGAGATATTCCATGCAAGGAAAGGCCTCAAGATGCAAGACACATGGTGGTAATGCAAGCGAAAGTGGATTCTAGGTGTTGAAGTCACAACACATGCAACAAGTGCATGGATGTGTTGTATTCCACTTTGTATCAACATGCAAGAGTGGAAATCCATCTAAATCCACTAAGTTTGATCCTCAATCAGATTTTGCTTGCATTCTATTTCAAATTCCAATTCCAAATTGAAATTGATTTCATGGCAATTAATTAGAAACATTTCCAATTAATTTGTTATGATTAATCCAATTAATCATTGACACCTTGTGCAATCTAATTATATATGATTCCTAATTCATATATAGTATTTAAAACACTTTTAAATACATAATCTCTCATTTTCCAATTTAATTCATAATTAAATATTGTGTCAAACACAATTTACGAAAATGCCCTTTTTCCCGATTTTGAAAAATTCAAAGAATCCTATCTTATTGTTCTAGGCTTTATTCCGATATGAGCTAGTAGGGGGACCTAATGGACCTATAGATCATGGGCTCCAACGATTCGAGGCTAACCGACTAATCTCATTAACCAAGCTTAACCAACATTCGTTAACTACCGGGACACTCCACTATAGCCCGGTAGTTGCACTCCCCTCACTATAGATATATTTCCGTCCACTTGATTTAACCATGTTCAGTAAGTCGATCCTTCACAGGTTGTTCGTAGCTATAGGTTAAATGACCGTTTTACCCCTATAGTACTTCTAGTTCCTTAAGTCCCACTGATCCTCTAATGAACAATTGGTTTATGGTCCAACCAATAAACCGAGTCCCTCTCAGGCCAATGAGAGGGCGGGATCCCTTTGTTCAAGCCCCGGAGTCAGCACTTAAGGGAACAACCTCTCTACTATCCCTAATTTGGGTAAGAGTGAATTCCTTCTCGCACGACTATGTCCCCAGCTATCTACCCGTTCCTATCCCTGAAATGGGAGGCTTATTGAGTCGGCGATACTGAGCCACTCTCACCTATGCAGATCTAAGGATAAGCCCGAATAAACAAGAGTTCATAGTTAGCTCAGGATTAAGATCGAGTTACCTAGGTCATCACATGAAATAGTCATTCTCGTCAGTAAACGGTGTTATAAAGCGAGAGCGACTTATTTCTCGGTCCTGGTCTTATGCAAACTCATTGCATAGGACGCCCCCACTCGCATGTCTCTACATGGACGATTTAGGATCACATCGTCTATACTATCTATAAAGTGGGTCGCGTCTCATAGTGTCCCCAGAATAAGGTACCCAGCCCTATCCCTATACTATAGACCGTTTTGGCTATTACTCGAGCTTGATCCACTTTTATGTCTCTACATAAAGCTCAAGTGTTCATCCTATAGCCATGGATCTTAGTTTATTGGATTTGGGTTATTAAATGTGCAATTTATTTTATTCAATAATGACTTTACTGAATTAATCTTGATAACGACTTTATCGGACAAGTATATAATTTTGTTTAACATTCACTATCTACGAGTTTTAGGGCACCAATCCCAACATTTGTATCAAATAGAAAGTGGGTCGTATCCATCGTGTCACCAAGATAAGGTACCCAGCCTTATCCCTATACTATAGACATTTTAGGTTGTTACTTGAACAACGATCCTCGTATGTCCCCACATACTAGGTCAACTTACATGCAAATAACCTTGGATCTTAGTTTATTGGATTTGGGTCATATTGTGCAATACTTAACAACAACACTTTATTGTAGAAACTCAATGTCATTTTATTGAAACAAATATACAATTTGTTTTCATTCACTATCTACGAGTTTTAGGGCATAAAACCCAACAAACTCCAACTTGAACTAAAGCTCTAGTTTAGTGGAATGTACAATAATCTATACAGCCGTGGGTACATGTATAATGTACAAATACAATAAACTAGGGCATCATTATACCCATTACATTTCTCCCACTTGCCCTAGATTACATCTTTGTACATATCTCATAGACCTAGACCATCTAGATGACCCTCATACACTCTAGCCGAGAGAGCCTTCGTGAATGAATTGACAATATTCAATTCGATTCAATGTGTCTGCTTGTCTTGGGTTGCGAGGTTGTTTTGAATTTGCCACTGCACCACTATATCACTATAAAGTGTGATGGGCAAGTTCACATTTGGAACACCTTCCAAATCAGTTAAGAACTTTCTAAGCCATATAGTCTCTATCGCTTCTTCACAAGCAGCTACCTTTTCGGCCTATATTGTCGAGATTGCAGCTATGCCATACTATAGCTCCTCCGTTAAGAGTGAACATAGATACTGATGTAGATTTCCTCAAATCTTTATCAGCCTAAAAATATGTGTGAGTGTATCTTGTAAGGATCAAATCCTTAGCATTATACACGAGCATATAATCCCTTGTTCTCCTAAGATACTTGAGGATATACTTAACGGCTCTCTAGTGATCAAATCCTAGACTGGGTTGATTCTTACTGACAATCCGTACTATATAGGGCACTTGTCTCAACTCCTAAACTTCTTGAGGTGGCTAAAGAAACAGTTTCTTTGACTAAAGAATTCCATGGTTGAAAGGTAGTGAACCTTTTTTGGAATTCTACATCTTATGTCTAACTAACATCTTGTAGACATAAGACACTTGAGACAAGGCTAACTTTTTGTTCTTACGGTTCCTAACAATTTGGATCCCGAGAATGAACTCAACTTCTCCCAAATTTTTCATTTGGAAATGAGCTGCTAGCTCCTTTTACTAGTCAGTAAGATAACCTACATCATTCCCAATGACTAGGATATCAATCATATACAACACTACGTAAGCTACTGAACTATTGATGATCTTCTTTTAGACACAAGACTCATCAATGTTCTGATTAAAGCCCAAAAGATTTGATTGCAGTATCAAACCTTCTATTTTAAGTTCGAAATGCTTTAATCAATCCATGAATGGATCGATTAAGCACACAAACCTTTTTCTCTTGGCCTTGTTGTATGAACCCTTCTGGTTTAGACATGTAGATACTCTTCTCAAGATTACCATTCATAAAGGGTAGTCTTGACATCCATTCAAAATGGACAAGAGTCTTAATAGACTTCAGCATGACAACAGGAGAAATGGTTTCCTTACAGTCCCCTCTCTCTGGGTGTAACCCTTTGCCACGAGCCTAACCATAAGGTTGTCTCGTTTCCTCTTGTAGATTCATTTGCAACTTATAAGTGTTACCTCATTAGATAGATCTACAAGATCCCAGATGGAATTAAAATGCACAAACTGCAATTCCAGGTCCATGGCTTTAATCCTTTAAGATAATGGATCTTTAATGTCATCATCAGGTATGACGATCTGGACTTCTGTTAAGCCCATGTAACGGTTAGGTTGTAGAACAACCCTCTCACTACATCGAGGCACTATTAACTCTTGAGATAGATGTAACTAACCAGTTGTATCGACCCCATCAACAACTCTTGTTGAAGGTCTAGGCTCATCAACAACCCTTGTTGACTTATAACAATTCTTGTTGATGTTTCTATAGCTTCTTCAGTTTATTTACCTAAAACGACCTTACTTCATGGCTTATTGTTTCTCATGTGGTCTTCTTCTGAGAATATAGAATTTGTCGATACAAATTCTTTATTCTCTTGTGGATTCAAGAAGTATCCACTTCTCGTTTCCATGGGGTGGCCTACAAATAGGCATAATTTTGAACATTGTTTCAGTTTCTTTTGGGTTTTTCACAAGCACGTGTGCTGGACACCCCTAAAAAAACTAAAATATCTTAAACCACCTTTATGTCGTTTCCACAATTCAAAAGATGTTTCAGAAACTCTTTCGATGGAATGTTGCTCAAAATATGTACTGCAGTCAACACTGCATGACCCTAAAACGAGTCAGGCAAATGAGCATAGCTCATAATGAATCGAACCACATCCAATAGGGTTCTACTTCTCCTATCTGATACACTGTTCTGCTGAGGTGTTCAAGGGGTTAAGAGTTAGGATGTGATTCCATATACTATGGAATAGTGTTGGAATCTTTACCCTTCGATCAAATCGAAGTGCTTTTATCATCTCACCTAACAAGTTTCCAACTTCAGTCTCAAACCACTTTGAATTTCTCAAGAGCTTTAGACTTAAGTTGCATTAGGTTGAGATACCCATACCTCGAATAATTATCTATAATATAGATGAATTATTCATGTCTTCCCACTGTTTTAACATATTTGACCACAAGGATCCAAATGTATAAGCTCCAAGGGCTCTTTGGCTCTATAGTTCTTTTCAAACAAAAAGACCTATTAGTCATATTGCCCTTAAGGCATGACCTACAAGGTAGTAGAGAGTCATCTTCTAACTCGCTTAGAAGTCTACTGTTGACCAAGCTCCCAATCATATTGAGGTAAATATGGTCTAACCTTAAGTGCCAATGAAAGCTATTTTCCTTTAGGAGAAATTCTTTGCCTCTTCATTTCTTTGAGTAGTAGCAGTCTCAAACAACTCAGTGTTCATGACTGCTTTACTCTTGATTAGTCTTAAAACATTTATGTTATTTTTCAGTTCAGTTGGACAAAAGTTAACTCCCTTTCTTGAAATGAACTACGTTAGCAGGGAAAGGTACAAAGTAACATTGTTCCAGCCAATAAGATACAGAAATCAAATTTATTTTGATTTTAGGAATTACATACACATTATCTAATAATATGTATATGCTCCCACTAGGAAAAATAACTTAACATTCCCTATTGCTACAGCTAAGACAACCTCTCTAGTTCCAACTTTGAGAGTTGTCTCATCAGTATCAAGTTGTTGCCAAGAATTTATTCCTTTAAAAGAAGATCTAACGTGATTCGTGACTCTCGAATCAAGTATCCAGGCATAATCAACATTCTATACTAATCACGTTTTCAAGACAAGTAAATCAAATTTATAGTCTTTGGAAGAGTTCTCTTCGGTTAAGCAGGGACCAATGTCATATTCATTAATAACACTTCTTAATGAATTAGACATTCGGGGCATGAGGACATTCCTCTGTTAAGATTAATCTTAGATCATTCACCACAAATTAATCGTTTAAGTTTGTTGTATAATCACCATTATTTGTTAAATAGGTGTAAGACAATGCACATATTTAAATATTGAACAATTGAAAGAACAAATTACTTGATTATTTATTGCACTAACACATCACACGAGCAATACAAAAAATTGCATACAATCCAATCAGTTCAGCAAAACAAGTAATCAAAGAACCCTAAAAACTATTGATTTAGTTTCGCAACGATGCTTCAAAGGTTTAGAGCAACAGCTACCGAAGGGTGATCAGTTACTCCTCTTAATGAGACACTTCTCAGCTAATTCGAATTCCAAAATAACTCATATTCCTATAGCCATTAGTCACCATTGTTCGGTCAAGGATTTGTTAACACACTTAACTCATCCTGTAAGTGTAACTCTCCCACTTTCAGATCTCAGAGGTATGCACCAACAGGCTACCGAAGGGTAAGACAACTGTTGGTGATTAACCTAAGAGACCCTATCCTTTTCAGGAGTTTACGGTGTTCCGAATCCTATGATCAAGCCCTCCGAAGGGATGGTTGCTCTAGGGCAACACGCAAGCGGGCCATAGAAATCTCACGGTGTGACCTAGGGTTGGAGACCGAGGGATACATTGACACGTGTCCCGCTCCCACTTACTATAGACACTTTTCCTATTCATCTTGTTATTAACTCATGCAAACACTTTTCGAAGGGAGGCCGTGCCCAGGGCGACACGAAGCCGAGCATGAATCTCACGTTGTGAACATAGGGACGTACGAGTAAAACTTGATTTAAATCTTGTTTTGTATTTATCCTCCCACTGAAGTGTCCTACCATATGTTTTAGGGTTATTTAACTTAGATAAATGCGGCTAAGTAAATCTATCTAAGTCTAGTCCTATTATTAACTCTTATGATAAGATCATTACACTATTTTCTAGCTGACTTAAACACTTTTAATTAACCTAGTGACATTGCATGGTAACATTAAACTATGATTAATTCAACTCAGGTATCCCGGGTCAGTTCCCATGTAGGAGGTGTTCCATTAACCATCATCTTAAGTACCCCTAGCCTTAGACAAAACTTAACTGGCAGAGTTCCCTTATAATCATAGTAATGTTTTCCTACTTAGTTCAATTAAACTATTTAATACTAAGTAAGAATAAATTCTAATCCTATTAGAACATGATCTTAGGTCTAATTAATTTTAACCAATTTAAAATTAAATTAATTAAACCTATGATCCTATGTTTGCATGCAATTCTTGATTATATATTTATGGTTACTAATCATTAATTTTAAAACCAATCATTAATTTTAAAACCATTTTTCAAATTTTAATGATTAGACCTATAATCATGCTTCTATGGTTTAATACATTTAACAATCAAATTCAAATTAAATCATCAAACCATATATTATATGCATTGGATGAATTTTAATATAACCATTATATTAGTAACTTCTAGGTGAATTAAACACTTTTAATTGACCTAGTGGCATTGCATGCTAACATTAAACTATGATTAATTCAACTCAGGTATCCTGAGTAGTTCCCAGGTAGGAGTTATTCGGTAAACCGTCATCTTAAGTACCCCTAGCCTTAGACAAAACTTAACCGGCAGAGTTCCCTTATAATCATAGCAATGTTTTTCCTACTTAGTTCAATTAAACTATTTAATACTAAGTAAGAATAAATTTTAATCCGATTAGAACATGATCTTAGGTCTAATAAATTTTAACCAATTTAAAATTAATTGATTAAACCTATGATCCTATGTTTGCATGCAAATCTTGATTATATATTTACAGTTCCAAATCATTAATTTTAAAACTATTTTTCAAATTTTAATGATTAGACCTATAATCATGCTTCTATGGTTTAATACATTTAACAATCAAATTCAAATTAATTTATCAAACCATATATTATGCATCGCATGAATTTTAATATAACCATTATATTAATAACTATGGATGTTTCATGCTCCATGCATCGTTGATTTTCTTATTATTATTAATATAATAATTATATAATCGTCAAACAAGAAAATCACACAAGCATGTTGCATTCATCACTTTAAACATAACTCTTTATATTTAATCTATGTAATGACATGCTTCATGCTTAATTCATTTTCATATATTTAATATACACCTATATTAAATTACTCATGAAAAAACTCCATGCATTTAATCCATACATTATAACAATTATAATATAGTAAAATGTATCTGCATGCTTATAACCTAAAGTGGGATATAATCTAAATGACATTCATAAAGCATTTAAATAGTAAATGAACCGATAATTTGGCCCCTAGGATAAAATAAAGCGATAAATTACATTAATTTTGCATAATTTTATCCTAATAAGTCTTTTGCCGCTCACGAACCGAATCAACACAACCCAAACCAGCTCGAACCGACCTCCAAAACCTTGAACCAAAACAATCCACCACGAACCGGAGCTGAACCGACTGAACCGAACTGTCTATATCACGAACTGAAGCTTCTGAAACCCTAGCCGCCTTGCTAAAAGCTCGTCACAGCGTCGAGACGCTATTGGTTTTCCACGTGTGGCCGGGAATCGATATAGCGTCTCGACGCTGTTGCGTCTGAGATGAATTTCTGGGCAAATCTGAGGCTGTGCTTCTATTTTTTGTCAAAATTGATCTCGATCTTCATCGGACTTTAAGCTTAATCTAGATTCGGACTTACATAAGACTCGAATTTACAAATAATTTCCCAAAAACACAAGGGCCCTTACAATTTTTATCACATCAAAGCAATAAATTCTAAGGCCAAAATTACCTTAAACATTCATTCGCATAATTACCTCCATAAAGCAATCAATCCCACCAAGCCAGTGCAAATTTCGAAAATTCTAAATAATTTATCGATTTTGCTTTGATACCAATTGTAGGGAACGAGGTCCCGATACAGCATAAGCAGTTTCAGGAATAATTCATAATTAATTTAGAATTATGAAATACTAATACACTAGCAACATACATACATTCATAATCTAATGAATATCTAGATTAAGCTTGCTGAAAATCTATATAATATAATTCTAATTTATATAGTAATAAGTTACTTACTCTCGTTGACGACTCAAATTAAATTCACCAACTGCTTGTGAAATAATCACGAACTACTGTGAACACTACCACTATGGCTACACCGGTATGATTTTGAGACTTCCAGAGGCAGAAGACAGGTGGGAGCCTTTAGGGGAATTCTCTGAGAGTAGGAGAATGAATGAGATGCCTTTCACCCCACCCCAGGGGTCCTATTTATAGGAAAGGACCATAAGATCTAATCCTTATAGGAAAAGGTCATGAATAAGATCTAATCAAATCTATTATCTTATTCATATCTAATTTTAATAAATAATTATTTAATTCTATAATTAATTAATTACCCAATTAAATATCATATATTTAATTTAACGATTTTATTAAATTATTTATTTTATTAATATGAATCCAATTTATATTAATTATTTGAACTCTTTCAAATATCTTCTCTCAAAAATTAATTTTGAAATTAAGTTTCATAAACTTTATATTATAATGTATCAATATACATAATATGATTACCCTAATTAATTTGAACACTTTCAATTTACAATTAATACTTAATTGTCTCTAGTCTCTTTACGAGCTAACAGTGGGACCCAATGGACCTACAGATTAGAAATTCCAACGATATGAGATTAATCGGCTAAACACATTAACCAATTAATCAATTTTTGTTAACTGTGGGTTCACTCCACTAAAGATCCACAGTTGCACTCTTTTCACTCCAGACATAATTCTGTGTCCACAGATATAGACCAATAACAACAAGTTAGTCCTTCACGAATGTTCGTAACTCTGGCTGGGTCAAATTACTGTTTTACCCCTGGGTTACCTCTATCTTCTTAAGTACCAGTGCTCCTCTAATGAACAGCCTGTTTGTGGTCCAACCACCAAACAGAAACCCCTCTCGGGCTAGTGCGAGGGTAGGGCACTTTGTTCAAGACCCGGAGAAACCACTTAAGGGAACACTTATCATTTTCCTCAAAGTCGAGAAGAAGTGAATTCCATCTTGTGTGATTATGTTCCCAGCTCCTCACTCGGTCTTGCCCCCAAAATGATAGGCTTATTGAGTTGGCGTTTTGGCCACTTTCACCCATACAAAATCAAAGGACAATCCCTCGTGAACAGGAGTCCATAATCCACTCAGAACTGAGATTAAGTTGCCTAGGTCATCCTGGTGAAATAGAAACCTAACTAGTTAACGATGTTACAGCTAGCGATTACTATTTCGCGGTCCGGTCTTATGCAAACTCATTGCATAGGATACCCCCACTCGCATGTCCCCTACACGAACGCGTTGGATCATTGTGTTTGTGTCAAATACAAAATGGGTCGTATCCATAGTATCACCAGGATAAGGTACTCAACCTTATCCCTATACTGTAGACTTTTTAGGTTGTTACTTGAACAATGATCCCTATATGTTCCCACATACTAGTTCAAGTTACATACAAAAAACCTTGGATCTTAGTTTATTGGATTTGAGTCATATTGTGCAATACTTAACAACAACACTTTATTGTTGAAACTCAATAACATTTTATTGAAACAAGCATACAATTTGTTCACATTCACTATCTACGAGTTTTAGGGCATAAACCCCAACAAGGTTCCCTTAGTATCATATTCAAACAAAGGGTCGAGAGCAACATCACCCTGTGCGTCATCTAAGGCAACAAATTTGCCTTTCTCAGAATGTTGTCTAAATGCAGTCGCATTTGCCCTTCTTCTTCTACTATTTTTTCTTCAACTGACCCTTCAAGTGTCTTGTTTTTCCTCTCTTGCAGCTCTTCCCCCAATTTTTGAGCGTTATGGATGGGCTCGAAAGCTGCGAGAAAATCCTCAGCTTCCTTCCTTCGATTTTCCTCTTCCCGAAGGGCTCGTTTTCTTGCTTTTTCTTCCTCTAGGAGTTGGAGTTTTGTTGCCAATCTCCTAATCTCTTCCCCTTCTTGTCTGGCCTTCTCGGCCTCAATTCTCTCTTCTTCTTCTCTTTTGGCCCTCTCGGTCTCTTCTCTTTTCACTCTTTCTTTTTCTTCTCTTTCCTTTTTCTCTTTTTCTATCTTTTCCTTTTCTTCTTTCTTTTTCTTTTCATCTTCAATAGAGCTCTGCTTACTAAAGTCTTCTTCTATCTGCATACTTCGTATCTCCCTCAATTGCTCTTGTATTTCAGCACGGAGAGCTAAGTCTCTCATCCTAGCTTCCTTTAGGACTTGTTGTTAACGCCCCCTGTTTTCAAAAGCTACTCTGTCTTCTTCTTCTTCAGCCCTCAAATCTTCCAATGCTTCTTGTTCAGCCCTGTAACCCTCAGCAATAACAACTGCTTGAGCCATGACTGCTCTGATCATACCCTAAAAAACGTCTACCGACATGGTTGCCCTCATGAACGGCTGAATAACCAAGGGCTTCTCAGTCCCAAATTTACTGTCCATTCTTTTTGCATTCTTCTTCTTTGGTTGATAAATTACAAATGGCTTACCCCTGCACAAATCAGAATCGATTAGAGAAATTTTACCCTTACCCGTCGAAGTACCTTGCCTCGAGCTCTCACCGATGATTGGGAATGGAGTTTCAAGCTCACGATCCCAATGATGTTTTGCCTCTTCTTCAATGGTAGCACGCCTTTGAGCTCCCATTGCCCAGATTATAGCGAACCACTCCTTGGATCGCTTCTTCAACGGCTTCTCCACAGAATGTTGCATTCGGTGGAGGCTATCGACTGGTTTGTCCTTCCCTTGCCGTGAAACATTCATATTAGTGCGTGTGGGGGTTGGCATTCTCACCGTCGAAGGAGATTGTGGCATGGGTCTTTGTTCCACGACAGTTCTTGAAGAATCCGTGAGTGTTTCCGTGTCTCCTTCGTGCATGTGTGAGTTTGATCCTTCTTCACAGCGTGGATTGGCTTGTTCCGTGCGTCGATTGGTTCGATGACTCTCAGAACGAGTGATCTTGCATGGAATCGAGGAGCTTGGAGTGTTCTTCATGGCATCTTCTTCGTGGGTCTCTTCGGTTTCAAGGGAGAGTGTGGAGGGTTGTTGAGTTGACTTGAATCCAACAAAAAGAGTTCAAATGAGCTTGGAAGATGAAAAATATTAAGTCTCCTATTTATAGATTTCTCAAAAATTAGGTCACGTGATTGTCATTTAAATGACGTCACTGCCCTAGGTCAACTGGAAAATGCAGTCGCACTTCCAGATGCACAGGGAGAAATGCAGTCGCATTGTCCCAGTCTCACTGCTCCTTTATTTTTTTTTCAACTTTCTTGCTTCCTTTTCTACTTCCTTCTTTTCATTGACAACTGAAACAATAACAAAGTCTTCAAACCGCTCCTACACTTAATCATTATTCTTTTTGGATGGAAAGCCTCCAAGTAAAATTCAAATCCAAAGTACCTTGGAAAATTCAACTCCCAGGTAAATCCCCAGGAAAAGGTGTTCCCTATGGTCATCTTAAGTACCTTTTCCTAGACAGGATTTTCCTTAGACAGAATTCCCTCTTGCCCAAGTTATTCTGTTTTTGAATTCTCATTTTGAAAATTTCTTTATTATTATACATTTTTAACTATGATTTTTTTTCCTTTTTGAACATAATGATCAAAATAATATACAACATATAAGAGAATAGAGGTCATACCAAATCTATAACTGACACATGGGCTTCCTCAGCCCTCAAATTCCTTCCCCGATATGGTTTTATTCTTTTCCCATTAACTTTGAAATGTCTAGCTTGATGATCTACTAGATCCACGATCATATAGTAAAAAATTCTTGCAATTTATAAGGCCCTGACCAACGTGACTTTAACTTACCTGGAAATAATTTCAACCGTGAGTTGAAAAGTAGCACTTGCTGACCCATATGGAATTCTTTTGGGTTTATCCTACGGTCATGCCATTTCTTAACCTTCTCCTTGTACAACTAAGCATTCTCATAAGAGAAATGTCCAAGTTCTTCCAACTCATTCAGTTGTAACTTCCTCTTAATTCCGACCTTTTCCAGGTTGAAGTTGAACTTCTTTACTGCCCGATACGCCTTGTGCTCTAGTTCTAGTGGTAGATGACAAGCCTTTCCAAATACAATCCTGTATGGAGACATCCCCAAAGGTGCTTTGTACACTCTCTCGTGTGCCCATACAGCTTCGTCAAGATGAAGTGACCAATCCTTTCGAGAAGGATCCACTATTTTCTCCAATATAACCTTGATCTCCCGGTTAGAGAGCTCTGCTTGCCCATTCGTTTGAGCATGGTAAGCAGTTGCTACCCTATGCCTATATTAAAATTGGAAAACAGATTACCTATCATCTTATTCAAAAAGTGTGTACCTTCGTCACTTATAACAAATTGGGGGGTCCCAAATCTCGTAAAGATATTCTTCATAAAAAACTTCTTCACCACTTTAGCATCATTGGATGACGTAGCTATAGCCTCGATCCATTTAGATACGTAGTCCACTACAAGTAAGATGTAGATGTTTCCAAAGGACAGAGGAAACGAGCCCATGAAGTCTATGCCCCACACATCGAAGATTTCCACTTTGAGTATAAAGTTAAGTGGCATCTCGCTCTTGGCTGTTAAGTTTCTTGTTCTTTGACACCGATCACAATTCTTTGCAAATAGGTGGGCATCTCTGAAAAGACTAGGCCAAAAGTACTCACTTTGTAGGACTTTGGCTGCTGTTTTCAAACCTGCAAAGTGCCCTCCATATTGAGTTGAGTGACATGCTTCTAAAATATATGGCACTTCTTCTTCTGTCACACATCTTTTAAGTATCTGGTCTGATCCAAGCTTGTACAAAAGGTTCATCCCAATAGTACTCTTTCACATCTTTTAGAAACTTCTTCATTTGTTGAGTGGTTGCTTCAGGAGGTTTGAGTCCACAGACTAGATAATTCACATAGTCTGCAAACCATGGAATTTTGATTGCTCTTACCACCAATAACTGCTGACGGGACTTGTCGAAGGTCCAAATCAAAGCAAATTTATATTCACCGATCACTAAACTACTTGCAGTAGTAGTGGCTGGGGTCGATCACAAGGAGTGGCAGTTGGTTGCTTATTTCCTATTTATTTGAGTTTTGAAAGCGATAAATGGGGGGATTGGAATAATAGGAAGATAGACGTGCAAGGAATTAAAATGAAGGAATTTAAACAGACAAGGAATTAAAATTGCAGAAATCATAAAAAGACGAGGAAATTAATTAAATTAGGTGACACCGATTGGAGAGATTATTGGGGTTGAATGATTTACTTTGGTCATTGAATCTCTACCTATTAAAGGTTAGTTTGAATTGCTCAATTGCCCAATCGATCTAATCTGAACCCAGAAAAGACCCAAAGCCCACCTAAGCCATCTAACCCGATCATACAACGTCCATCGAATTAGACACTAATTGATTAATTAATTAATCCAATTGGACTATCAAATTAAACAATCAACCAATTGCCTTAAGTCTAGTGGATTGATTAGGACATTAGAAATAATTAGGGCTAGATTACTTCTAACGCTATTTTGGATTCTAGACCTATCGTGTCAAGCAACAAAGTCAGAGTCCGCTCTTGGGACCCGTGCCCACGAATCAGTCTATGCGCTAACTATTAAACCAATGTTCCATTAGCTAAATGGAAATCAATTTCTTAGCATGTTATTAACATACGAGCTACGAGTTAGGGCGTCAATCTAATGTACTGCGCATGCTAATAATACAAACTGAATCCAAAATACAATAGCAATATGAATTTAAATAGATATTCAGAACATGAAACTCACAAAGAAACACATTTTATAATCCAATAATCATCCAATCGCGTCAATGGGTCTAGACGGCGGTTAGGCTGACTAAAACCCACGACCCTATGCTACAATAACAAGAAAATACAAAGGAAATCAATAAGAAAATTTACACCTCTTAGTTATGGTCTTGAAGGACAGAGAGAACCGAGAGGAAGACCAAAAACAAACGCTAAAACATCTCTATCAACGGCAGAAATAAAAGAGAGTATTTATAGAAAAATTGATCGCGGCGTCTCGACGCTGGGCATGGCATCTTGACGCCGTGTCGTATGGGCCTAAGGTTAGTAACGGGCCAGTGTCGAGACACTGGCCACGACGTCTCGACGCCTAGCCTTTTTCCAGCGTGCTTTGACTTTAATCTTCTTCATTCCTTGCTCGATTCAGGTCTCGAACCTTTGACTCCTTGGTACCATTCTTCGGGCTCGTCACGATCCTCTTGGTCTTCTCACCTCCTCGAGATCCATGGCCCTCAAGTTAGCTCGAAAACTCTCGAAATTGCCCGAATTAGCTCCAATTTGTGTGGCTATTCCCTGATGCCTTGAATGCACAAATAATCTACAAAACAGACAAATAAAGCGTAAAGTGCACCCTAACAAGTTTAGATTAACAACAAATAAATACAACTAATTAGGTCCTATCAAATACCCCCAACCTAAACCTTGCTAGTCCTCGAGCAAGCATATAAATCAAAAGTATAGGATTAAAAAGTTACAGTTCTTATAAACTCAAACCTCAATGCTAAAGATGTTGAAATCATTGCAATTAAGAATCACACACACATTGCCCGATAAAGAGACAAATCAAAATTTTTCATGAAGTTTCTCGCTAAAGCTTACAGTTTGTCTACTTTGAATCAATTTTACTGACCCAGGATTGGATTATATAACCCTCAACTAATCTTCCCTCTACACTGGCACTAGGAACTAACCAAGGAGCAAACAAAACAAATTAGACTGCTTTTCTCTTTACCTAGGTGCCTAAAAAATAAAAGACATTTTCTTTCTACGCTCTTCTTTTTCTCTCTCCATTTTTTTTTTCGGGGCACTAGCTTTCACACTACAATGCAGGGACCCATAACCTGAGTTTTACTCTTGGTTGGCCTAACTGATCACACCGCAGGTAGCTCTTTTTACCCCCTTTTATAAAGCATGCTTTTTCTTAAAAATAAAAGTAATGTAAACGAGCATATGATTTTTCTTTTCAAACTCGCACTCATTTTTTTCTTCCTATTCTCTTTTTCTCTATATTTTTCTTTTTCTTCGGCATACTTTCTTTTCTTTTCTCCTAGGCAAGATATTACATGCTAATTTGCAGGTAATTGACTCACTAGCTCATCCCTACACCTATCGAGGTGACAACAAGCATATGGATCTATAATTCGCTCCTAAGCTTTCAAACTAATCCTAGGCATGCTAAGGTTTACTCTTGCAAGAAAAGTACTAGAAAAATTTTAAAAAGGCTCAATTTCTGTGCAACATGCTTATCATTCAATAAAAGTAATGAGATAAACATAAATGGCATGTCATGGATTTTCATAGTCCTAATAAAAGCAACAATGTCATCCACACAGAAACATTCAATTTTTTTTTAAAATTTGCTTACAAATTAGGTCCAATGGGTGCATGGCCTCAATCTCAATCTAATTAGAGCAAAATAAATAAAAGCAATGCATGCATAATAAAGAAGTTATGCTCAGATGCATCATAACTCAAACGAAACATATGCAAGCAAAGCAAAGCAAAGCACAGACCCCACCCCCAACCTAAATTCTACATTGTCCTCAATGTATATATCAAGTAGAAATAGTAAGGGACAATTAGAATAGGGAACAGAAATCCTCCCTGAGTATATGGTCAGGAGCTGGCTGGATCAAGAATTGAATGCCCTCATATTAATTTTGCCGAAATCTACAAAAAAAAAAAACAAATAAAACAGGAAAAATAAAAGCAGAACAAGCTAAGAAATAAAAATAAAGAAAAATAAGGGAAAGGATAGAAAAAACCACAAATGAGCTTCGTATAAAAGTGCATCACTCCTCATCCTCAAGAGACTCATAAGGCGACAACGGTGGAGGAGGGGGTTGTCCAGATGCTAAGGCAACCATATACTGTTGAATGTAAGCGAATTGTGCCTCAGAACGCCGGAAGTGTCTGGCCTCTCTACACTGTTGGCTCTCGTTATAGCGCAGCTGCGCGAGTCTCATCTGACTCATCCTCTCATCTAACGCCTCAAGCGTGAGAGGGGGATGACCGAAGTGGGGTTGCTCCTCCTGATCTAAGGGCTCATCTTCTGGCTCTTCCTGTTGAGGTGGAGGTGGGGGATGGGCTATCCTAGGTCCAAGCTCCCTAAATCTAAATGTGATGAAGTTCCCATCAATCGCAGCTGCAGGATGGCTAATCTCCTTACGGGGGTCCCACACGACCCCAGCGGCTCTGTAGAGTGCTGTGATGAGGGAAGGGTGCCCTAGACCTACTGTGGTCGCTCTTTTGTGAATCTGACACATGGAAGAATATATAACTTTCCCTACGTCCACACTGCAGCCGGTCGCTATAGCGAATAACAGAGCCGCTCTCTCCTTTGTTACATTACTATGATCCACCACAGGCAAGAGTTTGGCATACAGAAAACTATGTCATGCTCTGTTATCCACTGTCAGGTAAGAGGATTTAAAGTTTATTGCTTCACCTCTTCTCACTAACCAAACTGCCCCCGACCTACATAAATGTTATATAATTTGATGGGCATCAAAGTGATTACTTGCGTAATCATTGTACCCATCACGATCAATATCGGGAAGGTCATAGAATGTGTTAATGGAGGCCGAGTCGAAAGGGATCATTTTACCCCTAACAAAGGAAGTAGTGGATCCTTCCGTCATGTTACCGTAAAATTCTCTAACTATAGGGACTACAGCGACCTCAGGGTGCCTAGTGAACCTAACACAACCCCTCTCAGCTATACTATGGGTGAGCTCAGGTTGGTTTTGGGCACTTGGAACTAGCCCTCTCTAAGGAACTACTCCCCTACTTACCACATAAGAGATATATACATCTTCAGCATCCTCGCTAATGAATTTTTGCCTATCAAAGGGTGCAGAGGATGAAGAAGATATTGATCTCCTAGATCTCTTTGCGCTCATTGTGGAAGGAGTAGGAAGAGTACTAAAAATCTAAAGGGAATTGGAAAAAAGGGTCCCTAAAAAGAGTCTAAAATAGGTTGGAAGCTAAGAGAACTAAGGGTTTCAGAATTTATAGCTCCAAAAACTCCAACACTTATGATAAGGGTAAAAAATATACCTATTTTGCCCTTATTCTGAGCTCATTTCTTGGTCAAATATTTAGTGTTTTGGTCAATTTTACTATTTCCGAGCTTAAAATATGTTAAAGTTGCAAAGTTAGGGTGTTGAGAGTCACTTTTGTTGAATTATGCTTATTTGTGCTTAAAAAGACTTGATTTGAAGCAAAATTGACTTAGTTTGTTGTTGTGTAGAAAAACAGAGGAAAAGCTGGAATTCCCAAGAAATGCGACCGCATTTATGGGAAGGCAAAATTGAAATGCGACCGCATTTCTGGAAAAATAGAGTCTGTTCCGAGTCGCACGCGGGTCGTTGTTGACTAGTCTTCTTCGCACCTAACCGGTTGTTTTGACCCCAAAACTAACTGGGCAACCTTCCAGCACCTATTTCGCAGCTCCTCAACCAATTTCTACTCTATATAAGCTCGGGATTCGAAGTCAAATTCAAGCAGAACTCACTTGGAAGAAAACGGTGGTGACAGAACCCTGGCTCGATGCCAATGAGTAAGGATGCTCGAGGTCCTTCTTAGACGACCAAATTCTAACCCGAGAGAGGGTTAGACATCAAACCTTGTGGTTTGTAGAGAGTTTCACCCATTCCTACCTTGTAAAAGTGAGAGAGTGGAGTGTTTTAGCAAACTCTGGAAGGATTGAGTAAATATAAAAACCCATAATATTTAGCTATCTTCTTTATTTCCAGCTCTTGAATCTTTTCACTATTCTGTATTTTTTACATTATTTCAATGGAAATGTGTTCATTTGCTTTTTACCCCATCATGAGTAGCTAAATCCCGTTGAGGGGCTCAATGTGGTGAATTCCCTTATGGTTTAATGGCTTGAAAGTGTCTTATTTGCTTAAGTTGTGTCCAATGCATGTCATTCTTTATTGATTATCACTATAATTTTGCTGAGTTTAACTTGATCACTTAGACTTTGCATGCTATGTGAGTTTGATCTCGAAAGGGACAAACGATATCGGTTCTTATAAAGGTGATATAGGAGAAAAAGTTCGAAAGAGATTGTTCGGCGGTATAGGGCAAGCTGCCTAAGGCACCCTATATCGACTATAGGGTTATAGGTTGCATTCGTGAATTATCTATGTCGGAGTCGAGTCACAGAAATGTGCATAACGGTACTCGCTTAGCCTTCTAACGGTTCTTGGGAACAAGTGCCAAATGGAAGTTAAATCTGACCCAATGCATAGAATACGCTTAAGTTAAATATTGCATGAGTATGGTTGTTACCTTAGGGATGAATCCATGTTGAATGCCTCGTTTCTTCATTATTGTTATTCTTTATTATTTACTTGCTTGTTTTATTTATCTTTTCAAAAACCCAATCAATCAACTTATTTTCTTTGGTTACCTTTTTCAAAAGCAATAATTTAAGCAGTTTCTTCATCAAATATGAATTTCCAATTTAGTCCTCGTGGGATCGATACCCTTGGAATACTTCTGAGGTTTTTTATTACTACGTGCGACAGTGTATACTTGCACTTAAGTGTTAGCTTAATTTATTCTTTATTATGTCATTTATCATCTTAACTCACATTCCATCCATTCAGCTGACGACGCACCAAGTTTTTGGAGCCGTTGCCGGGGACTAAAAGTGAAACCAAGTTTATTTTTGAAATTGCGATCAGATTGCGACTGCATTTCTATCTCAAAGGGAATTTGACTTTTATTTGCAATTGTTTTTCTTTTGCAGGTTGAAGTTGGTGCATGGGCAAAGAGCATCATCTCTTCGAGCTAGACCTTGAGATAGAAAGAAAGAGCAATAGGAGTGGAGCGCACGGGAACATCTTGAAGAAGTTTCTTACACTAGAGAACTTCTAATAGATCTACCCGGAGTCGATCCTCCTGTTGGCAAAAAAAAAATAGAAAAAAAGGAAAAAGGCGATAGAAGATAAGCACAACTGAAGGGTTTAATAGCTCAATATAACCCACATGTGGAAGAAGACATCATCACAACATTGAGTGCACAAATCACATCAATGGCTTGTCACTCTAATTTCTTTTGTGTTTATTGTGCTAATGTTCATTCTTTGTTTGAAACTTGTCCATCTAATCCTTATTATACAGGGCAACAAGACAACCAGAGTCCTATTTTCAATCCTTACCGAGGGTGGTTGCAACACCAACAAGATGTTAGCAACAATAATCCAACACCTCATTTGGAGCAAGAATGTCTATTTACTTTTTAAGCCTAATATCAAGATCAGCATGCCCAACAAGAGATGCAACAAGAGATGGAACCACAAGTGTCAACCAGCTTGGAAGAACTCATAAGAGACTACATGGCAAGGAATGATGCCTCGATAAAGAGCTTGGAGATTCAAGTAGGTCAATTGATAGAGGAATTGAAAAACAATCAACAAGAAATCTTGCCTGACAATAATGAGAATGTGGAACAAGAAGCACAAGAGCAACACAAGGAGATAACATTTCAAAGTGAATTGGAGCATGAAGACCCTGAACTCACAGTAGAAGCAAGAAGCATTCCAGCACTTGAAAATACTGAGGAGACAAAAGAGAGAGAAGAGATTAAAGGAGAATCGCCTAAAAAAGAGAATAAAGAGAAGACACAAGAGAAAGAAGTTGCAGTGAGCCATGCAGATGCTACTTCACAGCAAGTGAACTTCGATGTGCTCCAGGCATTAGAACACCCTGATGAAATGAAGGGATGTTTTGCTTTTGATCCTATTGATTCTTTTACATATTGTAGCCTGCAGAAAGTGTTAGAAAAAGATGGATTTGAGGATGATCCTAATGATTACTTTGCTTGTTGTAGCTTGCAGAAAATGCTATTTGAGGAAGAAATCAAAGAGGAAATCATGGAGAATGAAAATATGCAACATACGATAGAGGATGAGACTGCAAAGTCTACATTCAAGAGCAGATTGAGTAAGCTGATAATAGAGACAAAGCACTCCATGATTAAAACGCCTCAGTTAAGACTCAAACATCGTCCGTTATCAAGACCTAGGGTCAAGATGAAAGTTGATGGCGCACAAAGTAGGAATAAAGCTTTAATCTCCATGTTGGAGATCAGCTAAGTCATTCTTTTTCTTTTCCTAAATAAGTACTAAAAAAAAAAAATTTAAGTTTGAAGTCAAGAATAAAGGATTTTGATCAAGAGGAAACTTTGTCTAAGGAAAGTCTTGGCTAGGCTGAGGTATTTAAGCTGACCGTAGGGAACACCTCTACCTAGGGACTTACCTGGAAGTTGAATTGATCAAAAAATTTCCTTAATTCTTTTTGAGAAAAAGAAAAAAAAGAGAGTAAATAAATCATGATTAAGCATATGAGCTTTCTAACTTGTTTATGAGTGTTTCAGAGAAAAGGAGAAAGCAAAGGAAAATGAAAAGGCAGGAAAAAGTGAAGGCAGAAAAACTGGGTGAAATGCGATCGCATTTCTCCCCAGTGTATTTGAGAATGCGATCGCATTTGTCCGAATAAAAAGGGAGTCACGAAAATCGTTTGACTTGCACGTGACCTAATTGGAAAAGTATAAATAGCTTGACTTAAGCTCTTTTTCCTTTCACCAAACTCTCAACCCTTTGCATTCAAGTCAAGCCCTCAACTCTCCATATTCTCTCCATCGTGAAACTGAAAAACCCACGACCAAGAAGATGAAGAACACTCAAGGATCATCATCCGCATGCAAAAACACTCGATCTCAGAGTGCTCAAACAACCCACGAAGCTGAAGCAAGTAACCGACGGCAAGAGGAGAATCCCGTTACGCCCATGCAAGGCACGCGAAGAACGAAACCCACGTGATTCTCGCCGGCGGTCGTGAACCAAGCGTCCAACTCTCCAACTCCATCTTCTTCGGCAATGCCGGCCACGTCGAGGGAGATGCCAAGTTCATCTACGCCAAGGAGGTTCACGCGCGCCACTGCTGTCCGCCAAACTCAAAAGCCCGCCACTCAACAGTTCAGAAAACGATCGCGGGAATGGTTTGCGATGATTCGAGAGATGGGTGCCCAGAGACGTGCTGCCCTTGAAGAGGAAGGGAATCAGCAAGATGAAAAAGAAGCCGCCAAGGCAGCTGAAAGCTCTCAGCAAGGAGAAGCTTCAATGGGTAAGGTTTCTGAACCTTCAACTAACCCTTCTCTATCTTGCAGGATCAAGCCCGTTGTTACTTACAATGCAAGAAAGAGGAGCCCGAAGAAGGTTGAGTCTGAAAAGCCACTTGAAATTCAGCCCCTCAAAACCGCAAGGATGCCTCCGGATGTATTCGAAGGGATAATTCGCCAAGCTGTGGCAAAGGCCCTTGCGATTGCTGAAGGGTACAAGGCTGAACAGGATGCTTTGAAAGAAGTTGAAGCGGAGAGAGAGATGGAAAATAAAAAAATGGCTAAGGAAAACGAGTTTGCAAAGGAAAGAGATGAGGTAGAAGAGAAAAGAAGAAAAGAAGAAGAGCAAGAGGCCGAAAGGGCCAAACTAGCTGAGGAAGAAGAAAGAAGGTTAGGAGAAAGCCTCAAGAGGGCAGCCATTGACTTACAGCTCCTTGAGGAAGAAAAAAAGAGAAGAGAAGAATTGTGAGAAGATGAAAGAAGAAGGAAGGAAGCTGAAGACTTCCTTGCAGCCTTTGAGCCACTCCACAAGGCTCAAAGCGAAGCCGAAGCACTGCAAGGAAAGGTAGAAGAAGAGGCCCAACAGGGGCCAACAGAAGAAAATTTAGAAAAAGAAAATGAAGAAGTAGAGGAAGGCCAGAATGCGACCGCATCTGGGCCGCATTCTAAGGAAGGCCTAGCCGAGGCCACCATTGATCAGCCAGCTGAAGAGGTTTTTGAGCCTCTATTCACACATGACCCACCAGCTGCTGATAGCACCTCTTCGGGAGAGAAGAAGGATAAAGAAGAGGAAAAAGAAGACGAGGAGGCCGAGACCTCCAGTAATTCTGACTCTGATTCAGAATCTGATTCAGAGATAAGGGAACTAGATGGCGACCAAGTCCCTATCTCTGCAGCGTTGAGAAGAAAGGGAAAGAGAGAGATTAAGGTTGAGAGGATGACAAAGAACAAAAATGACCCAATATTTGCCAAGAGGCCGAGGACTAGGTCCATGGACGCCTCTCCTGCAGTTCCTCCTACCATCTCACCCGCCAAGCCTAAGGGCAAGTCACCGAAAGCCGCATCTCCCAAAAATCCATTCCCCGAGGTATTTAAAGATGTTAATTTTTAGGAACAGATGGAGATCATGAAGAAAAGAGATTTCCTAAATGAGAAGGGATTCTCAAACAGAGTAGGAGCACTGCCAGATTTCGTAACAAGAGTTATCTTCCAGTACAAGTGGCAGGAGTTCTGTGCTCACCCTCAGGAGGCTGTTGTGCCTCTAGTTCATGAGTTTTACGCTGGCCTGAGGGAGGAGAGTATTAGCATGGCGGTGGTGAGGGGGAAGATGGTCAGTTTCTCCTCAGTCGACATTGATAGGGTGTACAGAATCAAGGCACCCCTGAATCCGAGAGGGAATGATGTGATCAGGAACCCTTTGGCCAAACAAATGAAGGAAGCTCTAAGACTTGTGGCCAACAAGGGGGTTCAATGGAAAGAATCACAGACAAAAGTGAAGTCTTTAGTGCCAAGCGACCTAAAGCCAGAATCGGCAGTTTGGCTTCACTTCATCAAGAACCGTTTGATGTCAACCACCCACGACAGCACCATTTCAGTGGATAGAGTGATGCTACTCTATTGCCTCATGAAGAGGTTGGAGATCAACGTATGGAGCATAATCAGGGATGAGATTTTAGCCTGTAGGAGAAAGCGAGCAGGCAAGCTTTTCTTTGGATCACTCATCACCCAGCTTTGCCAAAGGGTGAAGATCGTTTCGGACAAGGACGAGGAGCGTCACTTCTTCAAGCCGACCATTGACCTGTCCTTGATCGGTAAGCTCCAACAGAACAGTATCCAGAGGAAGGACGAAGCCTCTACATCTCAGGCTACTCCACCTACAGGGCCGAATGTAGCCTCTCCATCCCAGCACACTCCTTTTACAGGGTCTTCGCCATCATCAGAAGTCCTGGCCATTGCCTACCGCCAGATAGATCGACTCAGGGACGACCTGAGAACATATTGGGCATATGCAAAGGAGCGGGATGAAGCCATTAGAGAGTTTTACCTCTCCATAGCCCCGAGCATTGCTCCAGTCTTTCCTAATTTCCCTCAGCCGTTGCTGCCCCAAGAAGAGAAGGATTCTGATGAAGAGGATGATGAGAATGATGATGAAGATGATGAAGAGAGTTCCTCGGACGAGGAATAGGGGAGTTTTCTAATCCCCTTTGACTGAAATTTTTCTGTGAATAATATCGTTTACTGTTTTTTATGTTTGCCGTTTTCTGTTTTGTTTATAGTTTTAGCATGTTTTAAATTTTGTTTTTAGTGTTTAGTTGCTGTTTTTGTTTGTTTTAAATGTTAGTTTGTTAATAGTTTTGATCATAGGGTAGTTTAGATAGCTTGAAGATAGTTTAGATTAAATAAACTTGGGTTTTAAATCTTTTCTTGAAAAAAAAAAAATCTACTTGCTGTTTTTTGAGCTTTACCTGTGAATTATTTGGAAAAAAATCAACTTTAAAGAAAAAGTGCTTTAAAAATGTTTTGGAAGAAAAAGTATGTTTTCAAAAGAGTTTTCTTTTAAGCCCATGATGATGAAAACTAGAGCTTTGTTCTATCTCAAAAGTGCCACGGTCTCAACTGAGTTGTTTCCTAGTCATAGGCTTTCCATTAGTCTTTTTCTTTACAAAATTTTCTTAGAGTCTAAACTTCCTCATGTTTAACCTTTCTAACACTCTAGGAGAGTTTAGCCTTGATGTTTTGAAAACAAAAAGCCTCATGTTAAGCCCATGCCTCAAAAACAAGCCAATGAGGGTATTGTCTACCTTTAAGTTTGGGGGGGTGCTTTATGCTTTGTAATGTAAATTTCTTTTGTAAATTTGTACTGCTGAAAAAAAAGTATGTGCTCAGTTTTTATCCAAAAAAAAAAAGAGAAAAATGAAAAAGAGAAAAATCGAGAGTTACTCCTCCTTCCCAGGGTTTACTGAGTAACCAGGGGCATTCATGACACCCATGGTTTGCCACTGCATGAAAGGTTTACCTAGGGAAGTGAGTATCATTCCGAGCTTGTGAACTTTGCTAGTAGCTAGATATCTTCACCATAAAGTGTCGATAAGCTAGAACGAAGGTAAAGATGACAGCAAGGATGCTCTTGGGAGAAAAAGAAGTTGAATAAAAAGAGCACCAGCAGTCAAATAAGTTTGGGGGAGATAGAAAAAGTCTAGTAGTTCATATATGCTCATGTTTTTCCTCAAGATTGTTTTCTTAGACTAAAAGGACTACACTAGGCTCTATGAGTAGAAGTTAGGCAGTTTAAGCTGAAGGATTGGAATTCCGTAATTCCATAAAGCGGAAGCGTGATTGGGATCGATTCGTAATTAATTTTGTTTAATCTAAAATACCAATACATTGGCAATAAACTTAGAACTGTTCTAGATTTATATTAAGGTTAAGCATACAAAAATATTAGATCTAAATCTAATTTATATTGTAACAAATTACTTACTCTCGTTGACGACTCAGATTAAATTCACCAACTGCTTGTGAATTAATCACGAACTAGTGCGAACACCACCACTATGGCTACACCGGTATGACTCTAAGACTTCTAGAGGCAGGAGACTGGTGGGAGTCTAGAGGGAGCCTTTAGGAGAATTCTCTGAGAGTAGGAGAATGAATGGGATGCCTTTCACCCCACCCCAGGGGTCCTATTTATAGGTAAAGACCAAGACCTTTTTCTTAATAGGAAAAGGAAGATATTTTCCTAATAGGAAAAAGTCTCTAATTTTAATAAATAATTAATTAATTCCATAATTAATTAATTTCCCTAATTAAATATCATATATTTAATCTTAGGGATTTTATTAAAATTAAAATTAATATGAATCCAATTCATATTAAATTTATTTGAACTCTTTCAAATATTTTCTTCCCTAATAGGAAAAGGTCTCTAATTTTAATAAATAATTAATTAATTCCATAATTAATTAATTTACCCAATTAAATATCAAATATTTAATCTTAGGGATTTTATTAAAATTAAAATTAATATGATCCAATTCATATTAAATTTATTTGAACTCTTTCAAATATTTTCTCTCAAGCATTAATTTTTTAAATTAATTAAAAAATTATATTATAAAGTTTCATAAACTTTATATTATAATGTTATATATACATTATACGATTCCCCAAATAAATTGAACACTTTCAATTTACAATTTATACTTAATTGCCTCAAGTCTCTTTACGAGCTACCAGTGGGACCTAATGGACCTACAGATCAGAAGCTCCAACGATACAAGACTAATTGGCTAAACTCATTAACCAAGTTAGTCAACATTCGTTAACTGTGGGTCACTCCACTAAAGACCCACAACTACACTCTTCTCACTGTAGAATATTTTTGTGTCCACGGATATCGACCAATGCAGTAAGTCAATCCTTCACGTGTTCGTAACACCAGCTGGGTCAAATTACCGTTTTACCCCTGGGTTACCTCTGGTTCTTTAAGTACCACTAGTCCCTCTAATGAACAAGTTGTTTAGGGTCCAACCACTAAACAGGAATTCCTCTCGGGCAAGGAGAGGACGGCGTGCCTTTGTTCAAGCCCCAGAATCAACCCTTAAGGGAACACACATCTACTTTCCCCAATAGGGGAAGGACTGAATTCCATCTTGTACTGTTATGTTCCCAACCCCATTCGGTCTTGCCCCTGAAATGGTAGGATTATTGAGTCGGCGAACTGGCCACTCTCACCCATACAAATCTAAGGACAATCCTTCCTGAAAGGGGTTCATAACAGACTCAGGATTGAGATTCAGTTACTTAGGTCATCCTATTGAAATAGAAACCTAAACTAGTTAACGGCGTTACATCTAGTGGTTACTATTTCGTGGTCCGGTCTTATGCAAACTCATTGCATAGGATACCCCCACCCGCATGTCTCCTACATGGATGCTTTGGATCATTGCATCTGTATCGCATTCAAGGTGGGTCGTATCACATAGTGTCACCAGGATAAGGTACCCAGCCTTATCCCTATACTATAGACCTTTTAGGTTGTTACATGAACATCGATCCCCGTATGTCCCCACATACCAGTTCAAGTTTCATTTAAACAACCTTGGATCTTAGTTTATTGGATTTAGGGTTTATTAATGCAAACTCGATTATTCAATAACTAAATTACTGAATCACTCAAATAACACTTTATCGAGATCGATTAATTAGTTTCATTTACTATCTACGAGTTTTAGGGCATAAAACCCAACATAAGCATGTTGGTTAGGATGGATTAGGAAGAGTTTTGCTTTGAAAAAGAACAATAGAAATCTTCATACCTAGGAAACTCAGACGTTGTGACTGGCACTAGAGTAGAACCCTCTCCTGAAAGGCAAACTTTTTAGAAAACGATCTTGCAATACATGTTTACTTGATTCCATGTCACTTGATTTGAAAGGAAAAGTTGATACTAGTACCATGATTGATTACTATACATGAACTCTAACATTTTGATTCGCAATTAATATTGAGCTCTTATGTTCTGATTTGCAAGTGAAAAGTTGATCTCTAACATTTTGATTGTCAATTGCTTGAGGACAAGCAATGAGTTAAGTTTGGGGGTATGATAAGGGTAAAAAATATACCTATTTTGCCCTTATTCTGAGCTCATTTCTTGGTCAAATATTGAGTGTTTTGGTCAATTTTACTATTTCGGAGCTTAAAATATGTTAAAGTTGCTAAGTTAGGGTGTTGAGAGTCACTTTTGTTGAATTATGCTTATTTGTGCTTAAAAAGACTTGATTTGTAGCAAAATTGACTTAGTTTGTTGCTGTGCAGAAAACAGAGGAAAAGTTGGAATTCCCTAGAAATGCGACCGCATTTTTGGGAAGGCAAAATTGAAATGCGACCGCATTTCTGGAAAAACAAAGGTCGTTCCGAGTCACACGCGAGTCGTTGTTGACGAGTCTTCTTCGCACCTAACCGGTTGTTTTGACCCCGAAACTAACTGGGCAACCTTCCAGCACCTATATCGCAGCTCCTCAACCAATTTGTACACTATATAAGCTCGGGATTCGAAGTCAAATTCAAGCAGAACTCACTTGGAAGAAAAGGGTGGTGACAGAACCCTGGCTCGACGCCAATGAGTAAGGATGCCCGAGGTCTTTCTTAGACGACCAAATTCTAACCCGAGAAAGAGTTAGACATCAAACCTTGTGGTTTGTAGAGAGTTTCACCGATTCCCACCTTGTAAAAGTGAGAGAAAGGAGTGTCTTAGCGAACTCTAGAAGGATTGAGTAAATATAAAAACCCATAATATTTAGCTATCTCCTTTATTTCCAGATCTTGAATCTTTTCATTATTTTGTATTCTTTACATTATTTCAATGGAAATGTGTTCATTTGCTTTTTACCCCATCATGAGTAGCTAAATCCCGTTGAGGGGTTCAATATGGTGAATTCCCTTATGGTTTAATGGCTTGAAAGTGTCTTATTTGCTTAAGTTGTGTCCAATGCATGTCATTCTTTATTGATTATCACTCTAATCTTGCTGAGTTTAACTTGATCACTTAGGTTTTGCATGCTATGTGAGTTTGATCTTGAAAGGGACAAACGATATCAGTTCTCATAAAGGTGATATAGGAGAAAAAGCTCGAAAGAGATTATTCGGCGGTATAGGGAAAGCTGCCTAAGGCACCCTATATCGACTATAGGGTTATAGGTTGCATTTGTGAATTATCTATGTCGGAGTCGAGTCACAGAAATGTGCATAACGGTACTCGCTTAGCCTTCTAACGGTTCTTGGGAGCAAGTGCCAAATGGAAGTTAAATCTGACTCAATGCATTGAATACGCTTAAGTTAAATATTGCATGAGTATGGTTGTTACCTTAGGGATGAATCCATGTTGAATGCCTCGTTTGTTCATTATTGTTATTCTTTATTATTTACTTGCTTGTTTTATTTATCTTTTAAAAAACCCAATGAATCAACTTATTTTCTTTGGTTACCTTTTTCAAAAGCAATCATTTAAGCAGTTTCTTCATCAAATCTGAATTTCCAATTTAGTCCTCGTGGGATCGATACCCTTGGAATACTTCTGAGGTTTTTTATTACTACGTGCGACAGTGTATACTTGCACTTAAGTGTTAGCTGAATTTATTCTTTATTATTTCATTTATCATCTTAACTCACATTGCATCCATTCAGCTGACGACGCAGCAACTTATAAGCCCTTCCTCCTTATAAACAAAATATAACCTGTCATACAGAAAAAATCCCAACAAAAACAGCAGAAAATTGCTCAAAGAATAAGAAAACAGCAGCCACAACAAATTTAACATGGCATGCTTAATTTCTAAATCCCCTAGAAAGCATGGCAAGGTATAGATATCATGATCTAAACACTCGTTAGGTAACTTTTTCAAGATAGCAGAAACATTTTCACATACCTCGGGCTTACCTTTCCTGGAGCACCATTTCTTTAGAAATTTTCCTACCTTAAGAATTTGCTTTACGGTGTCCAGAAGCGGGATGTTGGCCTCCACCTTCTTGAATGGGTCAAGTATGTCCTTCTCTTCCTCTTCCTTGGGAGGTTCAAGCTGCAGCGCTAACCTGCTAGGGAAAGGAGCTTTAGGAACATAAGAATTAAAATCAATAGGAGGATCGAAATGTACCCCTCGCTTCTTTGGAAAGTTGAGATTGCTTGTCTTCTCTTCAGGCTTCCTTGCCTCTTTATTGTTTTCAATTGCAGACGAAAAAGGGAATTGTGGACTAGGACTCAGGATTGTCCCACTCCTTAACGTGGTCGAACATACTTCTTCTCTTCTTGGGATCTCAGGATGAACAGGCAGTTTGTCAATTTTGGTCTCCAATTTTTTTACAGTGTTAGCCAATTGAGAAACTTGGGCTCCCAATTGCTGCATCCCAGCTCTGGTCTCCTCTTAGAATTTGAGCTGACCTTCCTGTAAAACTCGAATGCCATCAGATAAATGTTTAACCAAAAATTCTAAAATACATGAACTTGATCCATGCTGCATAATTAGGCTTTGATTGTTCTGGAAATAGTAGTTTGGTGCCTGCTGGCTTTGCATTATTGGAAATCCTTCATATGTATTACGTTCAGACGGGGATTCCTTCTCTGCAGCCAACTGACTAATGAGAGATCTAAGCACAGACAGTTCAGATTTGAACTTGCTTACCTCGCTGTCTGTACTTGTTCTCTCAGCCATAACAGGAAAGAAAATAAAAACTAAACTAAACTAAAAATTAAAAACTCAAGACAAAAAGAAAATGGATTACCTATCATCTTATTCAAAAAGTACGTACCTTCGTCACTTATAACAAATTGGGGGGTCCCAAATCTCGTAAAGATATTATTCATAAAAAACTTCTTCACCACTTTAGCATCATTGGATGATGTAGTTACAGCCTCGATCCATTTAGATACGTAGTCCACTGCAAGTAAGATGTAGATGTTTCCAAAGGACAGAGGAAACGAGCCCATGAAGTCTATGCCCCACACATCGAAGATTTCCACTTTGAGTATAAAGTTAAGTGGCATCTCGCTCTTGCCTGTTAAGTTTCTTGTTCTTTGACACCGATCACAATTCTTTACAAATAGGTGGGCATCTCTGAAAAGGCTAGGCCAAAAGTACTCACTTTGTAGGACTTTGGCTACAGTTTTCAAACCTGCAAAGTGCCCTCCATATTGAGCTGAGTGACATGCTTCTAAAATATATGGCACTTCTTCTTCTGTGACACATCTTTTAAGTATCTGTCTGGTCCAAGCTTGTACAAAAGGTTCATCCCAATAGTACTCTTGATAGCGTAGCTAGCTATTTTTCTGTAATTAATTAAGCTAGTCTTTTACAATTATTTGGCCAAATTTATGCATTTATATGTTTTATTTGTAGGAAGTATGTGTTTGGAGCAAAATTGAGCAAGTGGAGTCAAATGGATTTTTCAATCTTTAAAAAAAAAAAAAAAAAATTCATAGCGTCGCGACGCTAGAACCAGGGTCGCGACGCTCTCGGCGAACTTCTAGAATCCGTGATTTCACGGTAGCGTAGCATCGCGACGCTACGACCAATTTTTGCCTTATTTAAAGATTGCGATTAGGGCTGATTGGGGGGACTTTTTTGGTGACTTTGGAGCCGTAAAACAGAGAGAAAAGGTTGCTGTGAAGGCTGAAGCAAGTGGAGAAAAGTGGATTTCAAGGCTTTGTTCGTGGAGATCGTGACGGGGACGTTCGGTCTCGGCCTACTTAGCGTTTACTTCTCTTTTCCCTTTTCTTTAGTAGTTTTTATGGCTTGTTTAGACTTAGTTTATATTGTAATTTGGATTATGTGTAGCTAAGTTTAATTATTAGGGATTGATGTAGCCGTTGGGCACTTTATGGATTGATTTTATGGTTTTATTGCTATAGATGTCATTTATGCATAATTGTGTTCTTAATGCTTTTAATTTACCGGCCATAAATTGATTGATGTTTGTGCTTGAATCTTACTCGGGAGAGAGGATTTAGCTTAGAAATCATTATGCATAACTAGGATTTAGCTAGAAATCGGGAGATAATAGTTAATTCTAGAAATCGTTAAAAAGGTTAACCTTAATGCCTTGCATGTTTAATGAATTTAGATAGGGATATCGGGTTCACTGCATGTGGGATAATCATGTATGCTCGGGAGAGATATGTCTGATTTTAGTTTCCCAAGATTTATGAATCATAGCATGTCATTAAACCATGAATTAATCCATAATCCCAATTGGTGAAATCAATTCCCTAAGACCGTTGTCATCAATTGTTTGTCACTATTTTATTGTTTTGTGTTAGATTTCCATTATTTCTCACTTTGTTTGGTTCCCTAAATAAAATTGGGCAAGATTATTTTCGGTAATTAAATTTGATTAAAAAAATCCAATCTAGAGGACGACACTCGATTTCAAAAATCACTTTACTATTACTTGACCCGTGCACTTGCGGTAGGAAAATTCCACATCAACTCTTTCACATCTCTTAGAAACTTCTTCATTTGTTGAGTGGTTGCTTCAGGAGGTTTGATTCCACTGACTAGATAATTCACATAGTCTGCAAACCATGGAATTTCAATTGCTCTTACCACCAATAACTGCTCACGGGACTTGTCGAAGGTCCGAATCAAAGCAAATTTATATTCACCGATCACTAAACTACTTGCAGTAGTAGTGACCGGGGTCGATCACAGGGAGTGGTAGTTGGTTGCTTATTTCCTATTTATTTGAGTTCTGAAAGCGGTAAATGGGGGGATTGGAATAATAGGAAGATAAACGTGCAAGGAATTAAAATGCAGGAATTTAAACAGACAAGGAATTAAAATTGTAGAAATCATAAAAAGACGAGGAAATTAATTAAATTAGGTAACGTCGATTGGAGAGATTATTGGGGTTGAATGATTTACTTTGATCATTGAATCTCTACCTATTAAAGTCTAGTTTGAATTGCTCAATTGTCCAATCGATCTAATCTGAACCCAGAAAAGACCCATAGCCCACCTAAGCCATCTAACCCGATCATACAACGTCCATCGAATTAGACACTAATTGGTTAATTAATTAATCCAATTGGACTATCAAATTAAACAATCAACCAATTGCCTTAACGCTAGTGGATTGATTAGGACATTAGAAATAATTAGGGCTAGATTACTTCTAACGCTATTTTGGATTCTAGACCTATCGTGTCAAGCAACAAAGTCAGAGTCTGCTCTTGGGACCCGTGCCCACGAATCAGTCTATGCACTAACTATTAAACCAATGTTCCATTAGCTACGTGGAAATCAATTTCTTGGCATGTTATTAACATACGAGCTGCAAGTTAGGGCGTCAATCTAACCTACTGCGCATGCTAATAATACAAACTGAATCCAAAATACAATAGCAATATGAATTTAAATAGATATTCAGAACATGAAACTCACAAAGAAACACATTTTATAATCCAATAATCATCCAATCGGCGTCAATGGGTTTAAACGGCAGTTAGACAGACTAAAACCCGCGACCCTATGCAGCAATGACAAAAAAATACAGAGGAAATCAATAAGAAAACTTACACCTCTTAGTTCTGGTCTTGAAAGACAGAGAGAACCGAGAGGAAGAACAAAAACAAACCCTAAAACATCTCTATCAACGACGGAAATAAAAGAGGGTATTTATAGAAAAATTGATCGCGGCGTCTCGACGCCGTGCAGTATGGGCCTAGCGTTAGTAACGGGCTAGCGTCAAGATGCTGGCCACGGCGTCTCGACGCCTAGCCTTTTTCCAGCGTGCTTTGACTTTAATCTTCTTCATTCCTTGCTCGATTCAGGTCTCGAACCTTTGACTCCTTGGTGCCATTCTTCGAGCTCGTCATGATCCTCACGGTTTTCTCACCTCCTCGAGATCCATGGCCCTGAAGTTAGCTCGAAAACTCTCTAAATTGCCCGAATTAGCTCCAATTTGTTTAGCTTGTCCCTGATGCCCTAAATGCACAAATAATCTTCAAAACAGACAAATAAAGCGTAAACTGCACCCTAACAAGTTTAGATTAACAAAAAATAAATAGGACTAATTAGGTCCTATCAATTGCTCATTCGCAAATGCTTCTTGAATCTCCAGCCTCTCTTCCACTTGTGCCTCTTCCCCAAGCCTTGATAAATGATCTGCAACTTGGTTCTCTTTCCCTTTCCTATCCTAAATCTCAATGTCAAATTCTTGCAAAAATAGAATCCAACGGATGAGACTGGGTTTGGCATATTTCTTCGCTAGAAAGTGCTTGAGAGCTGAATGGTCAGTGTGAACTACAACTTTAGCTCCTATTAGGTAAGATCTAAACTTGTCAAAAGCGTAGACTACGACTAGTGGTTCCTTTTCAATCACGGTGTAGTTCAACTGAGCTTCATTGAGCGTCTTGCTTGCATTGTAAATTGGTTGCATTGTAAACTCGTAGATAGTGAATGAAACAAATAGTAATATACTTGTTCGATAAAGTCGTTATCGAGTTTTTGTTCACTTAAGTTATTAAATAATTGAATTGCACGTTAAATAACCCAAATCCGATAAACTAACATCCATGGCTATATGATATGAATACTTGAACTTTATGTAGTGACATAAAAGTGGATCAAGTTCAAGTAATAGCCTAAATGGTCTATAGTATAGGGATAAGGTTGGGTACCTTATCCTAGAAGCACTATGTGATGTCGCCCACTTTGTATATAGTGCAAACGATTTAATCCTGAATCATTAATGTAGAGACATGCAAGTGGGGGCGTCCTATGCAAATGAGTTTGCAGAAGACCAAGACCAAGAAATAAGTCAAGTTCCTTTATAACGTCGTTTACTGTTGAAATTGACTTATTTTAGTACGATGACCTAGGTAACTCGATCTTAATCCTGAGCTAACTATGAACTCCTGTTTATTCCGGCTTATCCTTAGATCTGCATGGGTGAGAGTGGCTCATCATGGCTGACTCAATAAACCCCCCATTTTAGAGATAGGAACGAGTAGATAGCTGGAGACATAGTCCTGCAAGACGAAATTCACTCCTACCCAATTTAGGGATAATAAAGAGGTTGTTTCCTTAAGTGCTGACTCCGGTACGTGAACAAAGGGATCCCACCCTCTCATTGTCTCGAGGGTATTAGGCTTAGTGGTCGGACAACAAACCAATTCTTCATTAGGGACTCAGTGGGGACTTAAGGAACAAGAAGGAACTTCAAGGGTAAAACGGACATTTGATCCAGCTGTAGTTACGAACAACCTGTGAAGGGTCGACTTACTAATCATTGTTATATCGAGTGGAAAGAAATATATCTACAGTGAGGGAAGTTCAACTATCGGGCTATAGTGAAGTGTCCCGGTAGTTAACGAATGTTGATTAACTAGGATAAAAGAGTTTGCCTGGTTAATCTTGGATTGTTGGAGCCCATGATCTGTAGGTCCATTAGGTCCCCTACTAGCTCATACATAATATACCTTAGAACAATGTGATGTGAGAATTTGAATCGTGAAATTCAGTTTCGAGAATTGATATTAATTATATGCGATATACTTAACATGTTATAGTTTAATTGTGAATATTAAACTACAGAGAGAGTCGGAAGTATTTAAATATGATTTAAATATCGTACACATGAATAGGGATTCATGCTTAAAAAATAAATTTTCAAAAAGTCGGGATTAGTGTAAATTATTAATTTAATATTTGATATTAAATTAAATTAATTAAAATGTTTAATTAATTAAAATTAAATTTCTATTTAAAATTAATTATTGGTATTAGTTTTATTTAGAAATTAATTTAATGAATTTTTGAAATTCTTAAAACACCTATTTTCTTTTTGGAGGTGGTGCTTAAGGATGAGTAATCCCATAGTTTAACCTCATGATGAAGGATTGGAATTCCCTAATTTCGTTAGGGGAAGCGAAATGGGACCGTTCGTAGTTAATTTTGTTTCCACCAAAATACCAAGACATTGACAAACTTTAGAAAACTATTCTAAATCAATTATTAAGGCTAAGCATACAACCTTAGAACTAATTCTAAAGGAGAGAAGCAAACATACCGTCGTTGTCGTATCTGAAATATCAAGAACGCCTTTCTTGATTTTTGGACCAACCGTCAACAATTGGGACACCACCAATTGATCTTCCCTGCTATGACTCTGAGATTAGGAACGTAGTTGTGGGACTACCTAATCCTGAATGGGAAAAACTCTAGAGAGAAAATTCTCCCTAGAGTTCTTGGGTTGAGAGAATATGAGAGGGAGATTAGAGAGAATGCAAAAGTGCATTCTTGTGGCCTTATGGTGGCCATATGTTGTATCACCTAAATCCTAGCTCTAGTGTTCTATTTATAGGAGAAAGGTCATGAATAAAATATTCATTTAAAATCAACTATTTCCATAATTAATCAATTCCATAACCAATCAATTCCATAATTGATTAATCTTTTTCATAAATGATTGATCACTTCCATAAGTGATTAAATCATTTCCATATATGATTAATTACTTCCATAAGTGATTAATCATTTCCATAATTGATTAATTTCCAACTAATTAATTCTTTAATTAATTAATCACCAATTAAATAACATATATTTAATTTCAGACCTTCTATTGGTTAATTAATTAATTACCCAATTAAATATCATATATTTAATTTCAGGCCTTCAATTAATTAATGCTATAATATGAATCAAATTCATATTAAAATTTGAACTCCTTCAAATTCTCTTATATCCTATAAATTTAATATGAATCAAATTCATATTAATATTTGAACCTTTTCAAATATTTATTTCTCTCATAAAAATAAAGTTTAATTTCAAATTAGACTTTATATTTTAATGTATCACTATACATTATATTAATTTGTATCTCATACAATTTACTTAATTCCCAATATGAGTTTGAACTATTCAAATTCTTTCAAGATATAATTGTTCCTAATTACTCTTTACGAGCTAGTAAGGGGACCTAATGGACCTACAGATCAGAAGCTCCAATGATATGAGGTTAACTGACTAAACTCATTAATCAGGTTAACCAATATTCATTAACTGTGGGTCATTCCACTAAAGACCCACAGTTGAACTCTTCTCACTGTAGAACATTTCTGTGTCCACGGATATAGACCTATACTGGTAAGTCAACCCTTCATGAGTGTCCGTAATCACAACTGGGTCAAACTACCGTTTTACCCCTGTGTTACATCTGTCTCCTTAAGTTCCAATGATCCTCTAATGAACAACCTGTTTATGGTCCAACCAATAAACAGAAAGTCCCTCTCGGGCCAGTGAGAGGGCGGGATCCTTTTGTTCAAGTCCTGGAGTCACCACTTAAGGGAACACTCATCTACTTCTCCTAGAAGTGGGAAGGAGTGAATTCCTTATTGTGTTGTCATGTCCCCAGCCTACCACTCGGTCTTGTCCCAAAAAAGGAAGGCATATTAAGTCGGCGTATTGGCCACTCTCACCCATGCTAATAAAAGGACAATCCCTCATGAGAAGGAGTTCATGACACACACAAGATTAAGACTTAGTTACCTAGGTCATCCTATTGAAACAGTAACCTATCTAGTTAACGGTGTTATATCTAGTGGTTTACTATTTCATGGTTCGATCTTATGCAAACTCATTGCATAGGATACCCCCGCTTGCATGTCTACTACATGGATGCTTTGGATCAATACGTCTGTATCAAATACAAAGCGGGCCGTATCACATAGTGTTACCAGGATAAGGTACCCAGCCTTATTCTTGTACTATAGACCTTTTAGGTTGTTACTCGAACATCGATCCCTGTATGTCCCCACATACTAGTTCAAGTTACATACAAACCATGTTGGATCTTAGTTTATTGGATTTGGGTCAAATTGTGCAATATTTAACAATAACACTTTATTGTAGAAACTCAATAACACTTTATTGAAACAAGTATACAATTTGTTTACATTCACTATCTACGAGTTTTTAGGGCATAAAACCCAACACATGATGCCACCTTAATTAGCATCCTTGGTTTCTCAAATTTGATTTCTTCTTTATGATAAAAGGTTGATGCATGATTCTTCCTCTATATAAAGAAAAGAGAAGCTGAGGGAAGAAGGTAATGTTGCTGTGTACTTCCATTTCTCAAAACTATTCTCTCTCAAATACTTGGCTTGAGCTTTCAAGTTTCTTTCCTAAAATTCATCACAAATTCGAGTCCCACAACTCGTTCTAAGGTCGGAGGATAGCGGGGAAGACACTCATGGTAGTCCACAACAAGTTTGTGTTCAGAATTATCCCACAGAGAGCTTCAATTCGGTCCAAAAAGGTTGGTAATTAAAACTCTCTATTTTTTGGTTCATATGTGTGCATGTTTTCATAACTGTAATTGAAGAAATTTGTGTGCTTTCGATCCAAATCGCTTCTGCTAGTGGCTCGTACACTTCTTCAATTGGTATCAGAGCATGATTTGGGCACTCAATTTCGTTTAATTTTAGCTTGGTGGGTTGAATTTTGCCTGTGATGTGAAAATGGTAGCTAAAGTGGGCTCATTATGGTTTTGGCATCAATTTAGTCTTTAATTTTGTAATTGCCTACATGTTTATGGGCATATATGTGTGTTTGAGGGTCTGTAAAATTTTTGGAGTCAATAGAGTAAAAATTAGGATGTAATCGGACCTGAAACCAGCTGGATATCAGAAGACGAAAACAGAGCACGCAGATTTCTGGAAATCTGCAAAGATTCACAACCGAGAAAGGATGAATCCCATTCGAGATTCATACCACAATTCCTGCCCGGGATGGACCGAGAATGGATGTTGATTCCAGATTGGTTTGAAGATTTTCAGCCGGTTCAATGCATACAGACTGGTTCAGCCCCTAGCAACTCATTTGAAGGCCGGTTCAGCCATAATGAGGTCGGTTCAAGCAATTTTGAGGCGGTTCGAGTCAATTTGAATGGCTTAGGAGCGGTTCGGCCTCGGTTTTCAATTATTATTATAATAACTTTAGTGTTTGTTTGATTAGGATGCCAAAATCGGTCCACTTTAGTGTGTTTAATTTATTATGCATTATGGATGTATGTTTAAATTAAATTAGAATCACATATGCATATTGTATGTCATATAGATTTAAAATCCCACCATAGGAAAGCATGTTTCATGCACTAGTAATTATTATAAAAGTTATAATAAAACGAAATGCATGAGTTAGGGTTTTCATGTTAGATGCATGTTGAATGTTTTATTTTTCGTTATAGCTCAATTAGTATAAGTATTATATTAATAAACGAAAACGAACAAGCATGCAGCATGAAACTGTAGGGAACGGGGTTCCGATGCAGCGAAAGCAGTTACAGGAACAATTCGTAATTAATTTAGAATTATGAAATACTAATACACTAGCAACGTACATACATTCATAATCTAATGAATATCTAGATTAAGCATGCTGGAAATCTATAGAATCTAATTCTAATTTATACAGTAACAAGTTACTTACTCTCGTTGACGACTAAGATTAAATTCACCAACTGCTTGTGAAATAATCACGAACTACTACAAACACTGCCACTATGGCTACACCGGTATGACTCTGAGACTTCTAGAGGTAGGAGACTGGTGGGAGCCTTCAGGGGAATTCTCTGAGAGTAGGAGAATGAATGAGATGCCATTCACCCCACCACAGGGGTCCTATTTATAGGAAAGGGCCATAAGATCTAATCCTTAAAGGAAAAAGTCATGAATAAGATCTAATCAAATCTATTATCTTATTCATATCTAATTTTAATAAATAATTAACTAATTCCATAATTAATTAATTACCCAATTAAATATCATATATTTAATTTTAGGGATTTTATTAAATTATTAATATGAATCCAATTCATATTAATTATTTGAACTCTTTCAAATATTTTCTCTCATAAATTAATTTTGAAATTAATTAAAAATTATATTATAAAGTTTCATAAACTTTATATTATAATGTATCAACATACATTATATAATTCCCCTAATTAAATTGATCACTTTCAATTTACAATTAATACTTAATTGCCTCAAGTCTCTTTACGAGCTAACAGTGGGACCTAATGGACCTGCAGATCAGAAGCTCCAACGATATGAGATTAATCGGCTAAACTCATTAACCAATTAATCAATTTTTGTTAACTGTGGGTTCACTCCACTAAAGACCCACAGTTGCACTCTTTTCACTGCAGACATGATTATGTGTCCACGGATATAGACCAATAACAGCAAGTTAGTCCTTCACGAGTGTTTGTAACTCCAGTTGGGTCAAATTACCGTTTTACCCTTGAGTTACCTCTACCTCCTTAAGTACTAGTGCTTCTCTAATGAACAACATGTTTGTGGTCCAACCATCAAACAGAAACCCCTCTCAGGCCAGTGAGAGGGTAGGGCCCTTTTTTCAAGACCCGGAGACACCACTTAAGGGAACACTCATCTACTTCCTCAAAAGTTGGGAGGGAGTGAATTCCATCTTGTGTGATTATGTTTCCAGCTCCCCACTCGATCTTGTCCACAAAATGGTAGGCTTATTGAGTCGGCGTACTGGCCACTCTCACCCATACAAATCAAAGGGCAATCCCTCATGAACATGAGTCTCCACTTAGGATTTAGACTAAGTTGCCTAAGTCATCCTAGTGAAATAGAAACCTAATTATTTAACGGTGTTACAGCTAGCGGTTACTATTTCACAATCCGGTCTTATGCAAACTCATTGCATAGGATACCCCCACTTGTATGTCTCCTGCACAAACGCGTTGGATCATTGCGTTTGTATCAAATACAAAGTGGGTCGTATCCATAGTGTTGATAAGGGTAAAAAATATACCTATTTTGCCCTTATATTTAGCTCATTTCTTGGTCAAATATTGCATGTTTAGATCAATTTTACTGTTCCCGAGCTCAAAATATGTTAAAATTGATAAGTTAGGGTGTTGAGATTCACTTTTGTCAAATTATGCTCATTTGTACTTAAAAAGACTTAATTTTAAGAGAATTTGACTAAGTTGTTATTGTGCAGGAAAAACAGAGACAAAACTGGATTCTGCCCAGAAATGCGACAACATTTCTGGGAAGGAAAAATGAAATGCGACCGCATTTCTGGAAAAACTGATGTCTTTCCGAGTCATCCGCGGGTCATTGTTAACGAGTCTTCTTCGCACCTAACCGATTGTTTTGACCCCAAAACTGACTGGGCTACCTGAAGGGATAAAAGCCCCACGCAGCGGAAAGTATTACCGAACCTACTAAGAGTCTTAGATTCTAATTGAAATACCAATACAATTTGCAAAATATTATAGCAATAAATCTATATTTAGTGGGCTGTACATAGGCTATAAACATGCTAAATGATCAACTAGATTGATCCTAGTGATCAAGGATTTCATAGAAAACTTACTTTTGTAGAAAGCCTTGATCAATTCGCCTTTTCTTGCCAATAAGAATGAAAACGCAGCAACCCTCTTGTGCGAACACCACCAATCGGCTACACCGGTATATCTCTAAGACTTCTTGAAGCAGGAGACTTGTGGGAGTCTTTTGGGAGAGATCTCTAGGAGGAGAGACAATGGGATGCCTTTCACCCCACCCCAGGGGTCCTATATATAGGAAAAGGTCTAGGAATAAGTTCAAATCTATTATCTGAACAATATCTAATTTTAATAATTAATTAATTCCATAATTAATTAATTACCCAATTAAATATCACATATTTAATCTTAGGGATTTTATTAAAATTAAAATTAATATGAATCCAATTCATATTAAATTTATTTGAACTTTTCAAATATTTTCTCTCATGAATTAATTTTTGAAATTAATTCAAAAATTATATTATAAAGTTTCATAAACTTTATATTATAATGCATCAATATACATTATATGATTCCCCAAATAAATTGAACACTTTCAATTTACAATTTATATTTATTTGCTTCAAGTCTTTCTACGAGCTACCAGTGGGACCTAATGGACCTACAGATCAGAAGCTCCAACAATACAAGACTAATCGGCTTAAACTCATTAACCAAGTTAGTCTCCATTCGTTAACTGTGGGTCACTCCACTAAAGACCCACAACTGCACTCTTCTCACTACAGAATATTTCTGTGTCCACGGATATCGACCAATACTACAAGTCAGTCCTTCACGTGTGTTCGTATCCCAGCTGGGTCAAATTACCGTTTTACCCCTGGTTTACATCTTTGTCCTTAAGTCCCCAGTGCTCCTCTAATGAACAACCTGTTTGAGGTCCAACCAACAAACAAAAGTCCCTCTCGTGCCGTAGAGAGGGTTGGGCCCATTGTTCAAGTCCCGAAGACACCACTTAAGGGAACACACCTCTACTTACCCTAGAGTCGGGAAGGAGTGAATTCCATCTTGTGTGATTATGTTCCCAGCTTCCCACTCTGTATTGTCCCCAAAATGGTAGGCTTATTGAGTCGGCGTGCTGGCCATTTTCACCCATCCAAATCAAAGGACAACCCCTCGTGAACAGGAGTCCATAATCCACTCAGGATTGAGACTGAGTTGTTTAGGTCATCCTAGTGAAATAGAAACCAAGCCAACTAACGGTGTTACAGTTAGTGGTTAACTATTTCGCGGTCCAGTCTTATGCAAACTCATTGCATAGGATACCCCCACTCGCATGTCAAACACATGAACGCGTTGGATCATTGCATTTGTATCATAATACAAAGTTGGCCGTATCCATAGTGTCACCAGGATAAGGTACCCAACCTTATCCTTATACTATAGACCTTTTAGGTTGTTACTTGAACATCGATCCCCGTATGTCCCCACATACTAGTTCAAGTTACATACAAACAACCTTGGATCTTAGTTTATTGGATTTGGGTCAAATAGTGCAATATTTAACAATAACATTTTATTGCAGAAACTAAATAACACTTTATTAAATACAAGTATAAAATTTGTTTACATTCACTATCTACGAGTTTTAGGGCATAAAACCCAACATACTCTCACTTGAACTAAAACTCTAGTTTAGTGGGATGTACAACAATCTATTCAGCAGTGGGTGTATAAATACATGTATAAAACATATACAATGTACCAATACAATAAACTAGGGCATCACTATACCCATTACATAATGGTATCACTATACCCATTACATTTCTCCCACTTGCCCTAGATTTCATCTTTGTACATAACTCGTAGACCTAGACCTTCTAGATGACCCTCATACCCTTTAGCCGAGAGAGCCTTCGTGAATATTTCAATTTAATTCAATGTGCTTGCTTGTCTTCGACTGCAAAGTTCTTATGAATTTGCCACAGCACCACTATATCACTATAAAGTCTAATGGGCAAGTTCACATTTGGAACACATTCCAAATCAGTCAAGAACTTTCTAAGCCTTACAATCTCTATCGCTGCTTCACAAGCAGCTATATTTTCGGCCTATATGGTCAAGACTGTAATTATGCCACACTATAGCTCCTTTGTAAAGTTTGACCATGGATACTGATTGATATGTGCTGACTATCCCTACAGCATAACAGATGTTAGGCCTCGTGCAGAGCATTGCATACATTAAGCTGCCCACAACGGAGGTGTAGGGAATCTGTCTCGTATCCTCAATCTCTTGAGGTGTCTTAGGACACTATTCCTTAGACAAGTGAACCCCATGCTTGAAAGGCAATAAGCCTTTCTTAGAGTTCTGCATCGAATATCGAGACAACATTTTGTCAATATACGTTGCTTGAGACAGGGCTAGCGTTTTGTTCTTCCGATCCCGGATTATTTGGATTCCAAGAACATATTCGGCCTCTCCTAAATCTTTCATTTGGAATTGGGCCGCTAGCCAATCTTTTACGTCAGACAGATATCCTTATCAGTCTTAAAATCCATGTCAGTGTATCCTGTAAGGATCAAATCCTTAGTCCCATACACGAGCATATAGTTCCTCTTTCTCCTCAGATACTTGAGGATATTCTTAACGGTTTTCCAGTGATCAAATCTTGGATTAGATTGATACTTACTGACAATCCCTATTGCATATGGCATTCGTCTCATGTCCTCAACTTCTTGAGGTGTCTCAGGAAACAGTTTCTTAGACAAAATGAATTCCACGCCTGAAAGGTAGTGAACCCTTATTGGAAAATCTGCATCTTATATCTAACTAATATCTCGTAGATATAAGACACTTGAGACAAGGCTAGCTTTTTGTTCTTACGGTTCCTAACGATTTGGATCCAATAAACAAACTTAGCTTCTCCCAAATTTTCATTTGGAAATGAGCTGCTAGCTTATTTTACTAGTCAGTAAGATAACCTACATCATTCCCAATGACTAGGATATCAATCACATACAACACTAATAAAGCTACTAAACTATTGACGATCTCCTTGTAAAGACAAGGTTCATCAATGTTCTTGATCAAAGCCAAAAGATTTGATCACAGTATCAAATCTTATATTCCAAGATCGAATTGCTAAGGTCAATCCATGAATGGATCACTTAAGCTTGCAAACCCCTTTTGCTTCTAATCTTGCTAAATGAACCATTCTGCTGGAGACATGTTGATACTCTTCTCAAGATTACCATTCAAAAGGGTAGTCTTGACATCCATTCTAAATGGACAAGAGTTGTAACAGACTTCAACATGACGACAGGAGATAAGAATTTCTTACAGTCCCCTGTCTCTGGGTATAACCTTTTTGCCATAAGTCTAACCATAAGATTATGTCTCGTTTCTTCTTGTAGATTCATTTGTAATCCATAGGTGTTACCCCATTAGATAAATCTAAAAGATTCTAGATGGAATTGAAATCACATATTTCAATTCCGGGTCCATCACTTTAATCCAATTGGTTCTTGTTAACATCATTCATCGCCTTGCTCTAAGACAATGAATCCTCTAAATCATCATCAGGTATGACAATCTGGGCTTCAATTAAGCCCATGTAATGGTCAGATTGTAGAACAATCCTCGCACTATATTGAGGCACTCTCAACTTTTGAGATAGATGTAACTAACCAGTTGTGTTGGCCCTATCAACAACTCTTGTTAAAGGTCCATTGCTTTAATCCAATTGGTTCTTGTTAACATCAATCATTGTCTTGCTCTAAGACAATGAATCCTCAAAGCCATCATCAAGTATGACGATCTGGGCTTCAATTAAGCCCATGTAACGGTCAGATTGTAGAACAATCCTCCCACTTCATTGAGGCACTCTCAACTCTTGAGATAGATGTAACTAACCAGTTGTATTGGCCTTATCAACAACTCTTGTTAAAGGTCCAGCAACATCAACAACCTTTGTTGACTTATCAACAACTCTTGTTGATATTTATGTAGCTTCATCAGTTAATTTACTTAAAAAGACCTTACTTTGTGGCTAATTATTTCTTATGCTGTATTCTTCTGAGAATGTGGCATTTGTCGGTACAAATTCTTTATTCTCTTGCGGATTGAAGAAGTATCCACATCTTTCGTTTTCATGGGGTAGCCTACGAATAGGTATACTATTGAACAGTGTTCCAATTTCTTTTTGGGTTAGCCACAAGCCCGTGTGTTGAACTTCCCAAAAATAACGTAAACTACTTTTACGTCTTATCCACAATCCAAAAGATGTTTCAGAAACACTTTTGATGGAACGTTGTTCGAAATATGTGCTGCAGTCAACACTGCATGACCCCAAAATGAGTCAGGCAAATGAGCATAGCTCATAATGAATCGAACCGTATCCAATAGGGTTCTATTTCTCCTATCTGATACACCGTTTCCTTAAGGTGCTTCAGGGGTAGCTGAGATGTAATTTCATGTTCTATCAAATAGTCTTGGAATCTCAAGTCTCATCTACTCTACACCTCGATCAGATCGAAGTGTTTTTATCATCTCACCTAACAAGTTTCCAACTTCAGTCTCAAACCACTTTGAATTTCTCAAGAGCTTTAGACTTAAGTTGCATTAGGTTGAGATATACCTTGAATAATTATCTATAATATAGATGAATTATTCATGCCCTCCCACTGCTTTAACATGTTAGACCACAAGGATCCAAATGTACAAGCTCTAAGGGCTCTTTGGCTCTTTTAGTTCTTTTCCAGTAAAAGATCTATCAGTCATATTGCCCATAAGACATGACTTAATTGGTATTAGAGAGTGTTCTTCTAACTAACATAGAAGTATACTCTAGGCTAAGCTCCCAATCATATTGAGATCAAAACTAGCCTAACACCTTAAGAACCAAAGAAAGGTATTTTCTTTAGGAGAAATCTTTTGCCCTTCTTTTCTTTGAGTAGTAGCAGCCTCAGGCAACGCAGTGTTTATGACTGCCTTACTCTTGATTAGACTTAAAAACATTTATGTTATTTTTCAGTTCGGCTGAACAAAAGTTAACTCCCTTTCCTGAAATGAACTGCGTTAGCAGGGAAAGGTAAAGAGTAGCATTGTTCCAGCCAATAAGATACAGAAATCAAATTTCTTTTGATCTTAGGAATTATATACACATTATCTAATAATATGTATTTGCTCCCACTGGGAAAAAATAACTTAACGTTCCCCATTGCTACAGCTAAGACAACCTCTCTAATTCAAAATTTTGAGAGTTATCTCAATAGCATGAAGCTATTGCCAGGAACTCATTCCTTTTAATAAGCACAAACGTGATTTGTGACTATGAATCAAGTATTCGGGTAGAATCATCATTCTTCACAAATTACGCTTCTAAGACTAGTAAATCGAATTTACTGTCTTTGGACAAGTCTTCTTTGGCTGAGCAAGCCTCAATGTCACATTCATTAATAACACTTCTTAATGAATTAAACATTTGGGGCATGAGAACATTTCTCTGTTAAGACTAATCTTGAATTATTCGCCACATATTAATCGTTTAAATTTGTTGTATAATCACTGTTATTTATAAAATGGGCGTAAGACTATGCACATATGAAAATATTGAATCGCTGAAATAACAAATCACTTGATTATTTATCGCACTAACCCATTACAAGAGCAATACAAACAATTGCATACAATCCAATCAATTTAGCAAAAACAAGCAATCATAGAACCCTAAGACTATTGATTTAGTTTTGCAACGATGTTTCAGAGGTTTAGAGCAATAGCCACCGAAGGGTGATCAGCTACTCCTCCTTTGAAATGAGACACTTCTCAGCTAATTCTAATTCCGGAATAACTCATATTACTATAGGCATTAGCCACCATTATTTGGTCAAGGATTTGTTAACACACTTAACTCATCCTCGTAAGTGTAACCCTCCCACTTTCAGATCCCAGAGGCACGCACCAACAAGCTACCGAAGGGAAAGACAACTGTTGGTAATTAGCCTAAGTGACCCTATCCTTTCCAGGAGTTCACGGTGTTACGAATCCTATGATCAGGCCCTCCGAAGGGATGGTTGCTCCAGGACAACACGCAGGCGGATCATAAGACTCTCACGGTGTGACCTATGGGTGGAGACCGAGGGATACGTTGACACGTGTCCCGCTCCCACTTACTATGGGCACTTTCCCCATTCACCTTGTTATTGACTCATGCAAACACTTTCCGAAGGGAGGTCGCGCTAAAACGACACGAAGCCGAGCATGGATCTCACGTTGCGAATATAGGGACGTAGGAGTAAAAACTCGATTTGAATCAAGTTTTGATTTCACCTCCCACTAAAGTGACCTATCGTATATTTTAGGGTTTATAAACCTAGATAAATCTGGCTAATTCAATTTATCTAAGTTTAATCCTATTATAACTATTATAATGAGAATTGTAATGTTCTAGGTGAATTAAACTCTTTTAACAAACCTAGCAACACCGTATGCTAACATGACTATGGTTATTTCAACTCAGGTTCCAGGTTTGTTCCCAGGTAGCAGGTGTTCTGTAAACCGTCAGCTTAAATACCTCCAGCCTTAGGCAGAACGTAACCGGGAGAGTTCCCTTTTAACCATTGTAATGTAAAGTCTTTACTCTAAAGATCTAGGTGTATTAAACTCTTTTAATAAACCTAGTGACATTGCATGCTAACATTTAACCATGATTAATTCAACTCCGGTACTCCGGGTCAGTTCCTAGGTAGGAGGTGTTCCGTAAACCGTCAACTTAAGTACCCCAAACCTTAGACAGAACTTTACCGGTAGAGTTCCCTTATAATCATAGTAATGTTTGTCCTACTTAGTAGGTTAAAACAATTTTTTTAAAAAAAAACTAAGCAAGACTTAATTATAATCCTATTAGAATTAATGAGATCTTAGGTCTAATTAATTTTAAAAATTTTAAAATTAATTCATTTACCTATGATCCTATGTTTGCATGCAATCTTTATTATAGGTTGACAATTTCTAATCATGAATTTTAAACTATTCAAAATTTTAATGATTAGCCCTATAATCATGCATACTATAGTTTTAAAATAATTAACAATCATATTCAAGTTAATATAATAAAACTATATATATTGCCTTGCATTGCATGAAATTAATATAACAATTATATTAAACTATGGATGTTTCATGCCCAATGCAACTTTGATTTCCATTATTAATAAATTAACAATTAAATTATTGCCAAAAATGGTAAATCAAAATAGCATGTTGCAAACAATTTTATTAAATATAACTATTTATATTTAACTAGATAATTGCATGCATCATGCTTATCCTTTTTGATGATATTAATATAAATCAACTATATATTAAAAACTCATGAAAATAAACCATGCATTTCAATCCATACATTATAACTAATTATAATATATATAAAATCCATGAGCATGCTTTATAACCTAAGGTGAGATTTTAAATCTAAATGACATCCATAGAGCATTTAAATAGTGTATAAACCGATTAATTGGCCCCCAGGATAAAATAAAGCACATAAATTACAATAATTTAAGCTATTTTATCCTAAAAACATCCTTCTGCAGCTTCAGAACCGGACTAGACCACACGAACCGACCCGAACTGCTTCGAACCGGACCCCAAAATGCCAAAACATGCTTGAACTGTGCAAATAATGCATGAACCGGGTCAAATCTCCTTGAACCAGTCAAACATATCACGAACCGGTAAAAAAACTGAAGAACCGCGGGAAAATAAAATAATTCACCCAAACCGGACCAAACTTGGCTCGAACACCTGGCCTTTAGTTTCAAAGAAGGATGCTCAAACCAACACAGCAAGTGCACACTTTTGTGACATTTACCGGTTTTATATATATATATATATATTAAAAAATTCATCCGTTCCGCGCACTTCCTCCGTAATCGCGAAATCGCGATAGCGTCGCGACGCTGTTGCGTCTGGAGGCAAAATTCAGAAATTCCAGCGACTGTTCTTCGTGTTTGGCTTCGATTTTGGACGTGATTTTCAATGATCTTCATCATGAAAGACCCTAATCTAGACTCGGACTTACAGAGGATAATAGATTTACAAAATATGCCCAAAAACGTAGGGGCCCTTACATTGAACCATTCAAGAAAGCGTAAATCTATGGCCAAATTAATCGAAACCATTTATACGCAAACCATAACATTCATAATGCATAAATCCCACCAAGAAAAAATTGCAAATTTCAATTTAAAATCAAGAACAAATGAGTTGGCTCTGATACCAATTGAAGGGATAAAAGCCCCACGCAGCGGAAAGTATTACCGAACCTACTCAGAGTCTTAGATTATAATTGAAATACCAATACAATTTGCAAAATATTACAGCAATAAATCTATATTTAATGGGTTGTACATAGGCTATAAACATGCTAAGTGATCAACTAGATTGATCCTAGTGATCAAGGATTTCATAGAAAACTTACTATTGTAGAAAGCCTTGATCAATTCGCCTTTTCTTGCCAATAAGAATGAAAACGCAGCAACCCCCTTGTGCGAACACCACCAATCGGCTACACCGGTATTGAAGGGATAAAAGCCCCACGCAGCGGAAAGTATTACCGAACCTACTCAGAGTCTTAGATTCTAATTGAAAATACCAATACAATTTGCAAAATATTACAGCAATAAATCTATATTTAATGGGCTGTACATAGGCTATAAACATGCTAAAAGATCAACTAGATTGATCCTAGTGATCAAGGATTTCATAGAAAACTTACTTTTGTAGAAAGCCTTGATCAATTCTCCTTTTCTTGCCAATAAGATTGAAAACGCAGCAACCCTCTTGTGCGAACGCCACCAATCGGCTACACCGGTATATCTCTAAGACTTCTTGAAGTAGGAGACTTGTAGGAGTCTTTTGGGAGAGATCTCTAAGAGAAGGAGAGACAATGGAATGCCTTTCACCCCACCCCAGGGGTCCTATATATAGGTAAAGGCCAAGACCTTTTCCTAATAGGAAAAGGTCTAGGAATAAGTTCAAATCTATTATCTGAACAATATCTAATTTTAATAAATAATTAATTAATTACCCAATTAAATATCACATATTTAATCTTAGGGATTTTATTAAAATTAAAATTAATATGAACCCAATACATATTAAATTTATTTTAACTTTTCAAATATTTTCTCTCATTAATTTTTTAAATTAATTCAAAAATTATATTATAAAGTTTCATAAACTTTATATTATAATGCATCAATATACATTATATGATTCTCCAAATAAATTGAACACTTTCAATTTACAATTTATATTTATTTGCTTCAAGTCTTTTTACGAGCTACCAGTGGGACCTAATGGACCTACAGATCAGAAGCTCCAACGATACGAGACTAATCAGCTTAAACTCATTAACCAAGTTAGTCTCCATTCGTTACCTGTGGGTCACTCCACTAAAGACCCACAGCTGCATTCTTCTCACTGCAAAATATTTCTGTATCCACGGATATCGACCAATACTACAAGTCAGTCCTTCACGTGTGTTCGTATCCCAGCTGGGCCAAATTACCGTTTTACCCCTGGTTTACATCTTTATCCTTAAGTCCCCAGTGCTCCTCTAATGAACAACCTGTTTGAGGTCCAACCAACAAACAGAAGTCCCTCTCGTGCCATAGAGAGGGTTGGGCCCATTTTTCAAGTCCCGGAGACACCACTTAAGGGAACACACCTCTACTTACCCTAGAGTCGGGAAGGAGTGAATTCCATCTTGTGCGATTATGTTCCCAGCTCCCCACTCGGTATTGTCCCCAAAATGGTAGGCTTATTGAGTCGGCGTGCTGGCCACTCTCACCCATACAAATGAAAATACAACCCCTCGTGAACAGGAGTCCATAATCCACTCAAGATTGAGACCGAGTTGTTTAGGTCATCCTAGTGAAATAGAAACCAAGCCAACTAACGGTGTTACAGTTAGTGGTTAACTATTTCGTGGTCCGGTCTTATGCAAACTTATTGCATAGGATACCCCCACTCGCATGTCAACTACATGAACGCGTTGGATCATTGCGTTTGTATCATAATACAAAGCGGGCCGTATCCATAGTGTCACCAGGATAAGGTACCGAACCTTATCCCTATACTATAGACCCTTAAGGCTGAATCATGAACATTGATCCCCGTATGTCCCTACATTCTAGTTCAAGCCTCATACTATCAACCTAGGATGTTTAGTTTATTGGATTAGGGTTAATAAGACAAGATCAACTAAATACAAACAAAATAAACTATTTTATTAATGTTCGGTAAAATGTTACATTTACTATCTACGAGTTTGAGGGCATAAAATCCAACAAACTCCCACTTGAACTAAAACTGAAGATAATGGGAAAGAACATGTACAAATAATCTAAAGTTGGAAATGGTAAATACAATAAACTAGGGCATCCTCATATCCTATTACACATCTCCCACTTGCCCTAGATTACACAATGTACATATCTCGTAGACCTAGACACTCTAGATGACCCTCAAACACTTTAGCCGGGAGAGCCTTCGTAAAAGGATCAGCAATGTTGTGCTTCGAAGCGATCTTAGTGACAATCACATCTCCTCGTTGCACAATCTCCCGTATCAGGTGATACTTCCTTTCTATGCGTTTTCCTCGTTTGTGGCTTCGAGGTTCTCTAGAATTGGCTAAGGCCCCACTGTTGTCACAGTATAATGTAATGGGCAAGTCCATATTTGGAACTACTTCCAAATCTGTCAGGAACTTTCTTAGCCAAATCGCTTCCTTGGCTGCTTCACAAGCCGCTACATACTCAGCCTCCATGGTTGAGTCCGCTATATGCATCCTTGCTTGATGCTTCTCCAAGCCGCTACATACTCAGCCTCCAGGATTCCTTTAACGGCGGCCCAGTGGTCTAACCCCGAATTTGACTGATATCTGCTGACTATCCCTACAACATAACAAATTGAAGGTGTTCATATAACACTTGCGGAAGCAATTGAAGATCGAAAGCACTTAACTCTATCAATTTTACTCCTAAAGCATGCATGTTCTAGAAAATACAGAACAGAAAGAAAGGAGTACCAACCTCTTTGTAGCTCAAATGAGTTGATCTCCTTGTGGTGTTTTCCTTCTCCAACTTCTCTTGGACAACCTCTAGAGTCTTCCCTACTATCCTCCGGGCAAAGAACGACTTGTGGGAGTCTTATAGAGATAGGGAAAGGGAAGGGAATGCTTGAAGGTACAAGCTTTTGAGAGATCTATGGAGGTGAATGATATTGAGAGTAAATTCCAGCAGCATAACAGTAAGTAATTCACTCTCTTGGTGTTGAATTTGATTCATACTCCTTATATAGACCTCTTCCATGCAAAGACAAGCTTCATGACACTAGACACAAGGTGAAATTGCAACTCAAAGTGGATTCTAGGTGTTTAATTCACAACACATGCAACTAGTGCATGGTTGTGTTGTTTTCCACTATGCATCAACATGCAAGAGTGGGAATGCCACTAAAACCACTAAAATTGAATCTAAATTCTGAATTTTCAGCTTGCAATTCACTCCTATTTCAATTCTAAATTGAATTTGATTTCTAGGTAATTAATTGGGACATTTCCAAGTAATTTGACATGATTAATCTAATTAAACATTGTCACCTAGTGCCATTCATTATATATGATTCCTAATACATATATATGGTATTTAAAACACTTTTAAATACCTTATCTCTCAATATCTAATTTAATTCATAATTAAATCATTGTGTCAAACACATTTTACGATAATACCCTATTTCCCGTTTTTGAACGATTCAAAGATTCCTATCAATATGTTCTTGGCTTTAATCGGATATGAGCTAGTAGGGGGACCTAATGGACCTATAGATCATGGGCTCCAACGATTCGAGGCTAACCGACTAATCTCATTGTCTAAGTTAGCCAACATTCGTTAACTACCGGGACACCCCACTATAGCCCGATAATTGCACTCCCCTCACTATAGATATATTTCCGTCCACTTGATTTAACCATGTTCAGTAAGTCATTCCTTCACAGGTTGTTCGTAGCTATAGCTAGGTCAAAAGACCGTTTTACCCCTATAGCACTTCTTGTTCCTTAAGTTCCACTAATCCTCTAATGAACAATTGGTTTGTGGTCCAACCATCAAACCTAAGTCCCTCTCGATCCAACGAGAGGGTGGGGCCCCTTGTTCAAGTCCTGGAGTTAGTACTTAAGGTAACAACCTCTCTACTATCCCTGAAATGGGTAGGAGTCAATTCCGTCTTGCGAGACTATGTCCCCAGCTATTTATTCGATCTTATCCTCAAAATGGTAGGCTTGTTGAGTTGACGATGTTGGCCACTCTCACCCATGCAGATCAAAGGATAATCTCGTATAAACAGGAGTTCATAGTTAGCTCAGGATTAAGAACGAGTTACCTAGGTCATCTATGAGAAATAGTCAGTTTCTTCAGTAAACGGCGTTATAAAGAGAAAGTGACTTATTTCGTGGTCCAGTCTTATACAAACTCATTGCATAGGACGCCCCCACTCGCATGTCTCCACATGAACGATTTAGGATCTCATCGTTTGTACTAATACAAAGTGGGTCGCGTCCATAGTGTCCCCAGGATAAGGCACCCAACCGTATCCTTATACTATAGACTATTTTGACTATAAACTCGAACTTGATCCTACGATATGTCCCTACATATAGTTCGAGTATTCATTTTATAGCCAAGGATCTTAGTTTATTGGATTTAGGTTAATCATTCGCAATTTACATATTCAATAACATCTTTTACTGAATAACCTCAATAACGTCTTTATTGGAAATAGAATATGTTTAATGATTTACAAACTACGAGTTTATAGGACATTAAACCCAACACAAATGTCAGGCCTCGTGCAGAGCATCACATACATTAAGCTGCCCACTGCTGAGGCATAGGGAATCCGTCTCATATCCTCAACTTCTTGAGGTGTCTTAGGACACTGTTCCTTAGACAAGTGAACCCCAAGCCTGAAAGGCAACAAGCCCTTCTTGGAGTTCTGCATTGAATATCGGGACAACATTTTGTCGATATACGTTGCTTGAGACAAGGCTAGCGTTTTTTCTTTCGATCTCGAATGATCTGGATTCCCAGAACATATTGGGCCATTCTTTTACGTCAGACAGATATCCTACATCATTCCCAATGAGTAGGATGTCATCAACATAAAGTACTATGAAAGCTACTTTGTTTTTGTTGATTTTCTTGTATACACAAGGCTCATCAACATTTTGGTCAAAGCCAAAAGATTTGATCGCAGTATCAAATCTAATGTTCCAAGATCTAGAAGCATGTTTCAACCCATAAATGGATCTCGATTCAGTTTACAAACTTTTTGTTCCTGACCTTGGGTTATGAAGCCTTCAGGCTGAGACATAAAGATATTCTCTTCAAGATTACCATTCAGAAAGGCAGTCTTGACATCCATTTGCCATATTTCATAATCATAAAACGTGGCTATGGATAAGAGAATTCTTATTGACTTTATCATAGCAACAGGAGAAAAAGTTTCCTCATAGTCCACCCCTTCTCTTTGGGTATAACCCTTTGCTACAAGTCTTGCTTTGAAAGTCTGTACTTTCCCCGCAGCATCTCTTTTCCTCTTATAGATCCATTTACACCCTATGGATTTGACCCCTTCAGGTGGATCTACAAGTTCCCAAACTTGATTGAAGTACATAGACTCCATCTCAAGGTCCATGGCTTTGGTCCATTCGTCTTTATCTACATCATTCATTGCCTGTCGATAAGACAATGGATCCTCAACACCGTCATTAGGAATGACCACTTGTGTTTCAGTTAAACCCAAGTAACGGTCAGGTTGTATCACAACCCTCCCACTGCGTCGAGGCCCTCACACTATGGGAGGAGGATGAGATTGACGTGAAGAACTGGCTCCTACATCAACTCTTGTTGAAGGACCAGCTTCATTAACAACCCTTGTTGACTCTTCTGTAGCTTCTCCTAATACTTTTTTACTATGTGGTTTGTGATCTCGAATGTGGTCTTCCTCCAAGAAAGTAGCGTTTGTCGATACGAACACTTTGTTTTCTTGAGGGTCGTAGAACAGACCACCTCTCGTTTCTTTAGGAAAACCAACAAATTGGCATATTCTAGAACGGGGTTCCAGTTTCTTAGGATTTGTTACTAGCACGTGTGCAGGACAACCCCAGATACGGAAGTAACGCAAACTAGGTTTACGCCCCCTCTAGAGCTCAAAAGGTGTTTCAGAAACACTTTTTGATGGAACGTTGTTTAGAATATGAACTGCAGTCTCTACTGCATACCCCCAAAACGAGCCAGGCAATTGAGCATAGCTCATCATAGAACGAACCATGTCTAACAGGGTTCTATTTCTCCTTTCTGATACACCATTCTGCTGAGGTGTACCAGGTGCTGAGAGTTGGGATTGGATTCCATGTTCTATCATATAGTCTTGGAATATTTGATCCATGTACTCTCCACCTCGATCTGGTCGAAGTGTTTTAATTGTCTTACCTAATAGGTTTTCTACCTCAGTCTTAAACTCTTTGAACTTTTCAAAAGCTTCAGACTTGTGACCCATTAGGTATAAGTAACCATATCGAGAATAATCATCTATGAAAGAGATGAAATATTCCTAACCTCCTCGAGCTTTTACATTCATTGGACCACAAAGATCTGAATGTATCAACTCTAGAGGTTCTTTGGCACGATAACCTTTTCCTGTAAAAGGCCTCTTGGTCATTTTACCCTCGAGACACGATTCACAGGGTGGTAAAGATTCGTCTTCTAAATCGGTTAGAAGTCCATTCTTTACCAAACGACCGATACGATCGATGTTAATATGACCAAGACGTAAGTGCCAAAGATATGCGTTGTTACTTATTGGAGAAATCTTTTGCCTTTTATTTTGCGTTTCAGCCGATTTAAACATCTCATGATTTAAAAGCGTTGTTGTGTTGGTTGGTCTTAACACATATAAGTTGTTTTCTAGCTTAGCAGAACATATAAATACTCCATTTCGAGAAATGAACGCTTCATTTAATTCAAAAGAAATAGAATAATTGTGTCTAACAATCCAGAGAAAGAAATAAGGTTCCTCTTAATTCGAGGAACAACATACAAGTTTTCTAAAAAAAAAAACTTATTTCTGAAAAACAACTTCGCAGCTCCCACTGCACTTGCTGAAATGACATCTCCCGTTCTAACCTTGAGTGTCATCTCACCATCTTGAAGCTACTGGAAATCATTTCCCTGAAAAGAAGAACAGACATGATTAGTTGCTCCGGAGTCTAAAATCCAGGCATACTCATCATGTTCAACAAGGCACGTTTCTAAAACAAGTAAATCAAATTTACCTTCCTTGTCATTCTTATTTTCAGCAGCTGCGGGAGCATTCCCCTTGTTTTCATGAATCTCATTGCACAGATAGAGTTGTAGCTCATTTAAGAGATTCGTCAGGGTGTACATCATCATGTTCGCCATCATATGTTTGCGAAATTTTAGGAAACTCTTCGGAAGAGATTCCAAGATGAATGCAACCTGAGTTCGCTCATCTATGACATCTCCGTATGTTTCTGCCATGCTGAATTGGACCATCATTTCCAGGATATGTTCCCAGATAGACGTGCCCTCTTTCATGCGATAGTTATAAACTCGTTTGAGAGCATTATAGTGGAGTTTTCTAGACAATTGTCCAAACATCTCCTGAAGAGAGTTCATGATCTCTCTTGCTGTAATAATGTTTTCATGTCTCTTAGCCAAAACTTCAAATAAGCTGGCTAAGATACAGACTCGGGCCTCATCATTGGCCTTTGTCTAGCGATCATACGCATCCTTTCTTGCTTGGGATGCATAACAAAGGGGAACTGGAGGGCAATCCTCCGTTAAGACGAACCGGAGATCTTTAACAACCAGAATCGTATTAAGGTTGGATTTCCACGTAGGAAAGTTCTTGCCGGTTAATTTTTCATTTTTCAATAAAGCGATGATGGAGGAAGACATTGATGGAAAAATAAACTTTTACTGTATTAGTTATCTTTGTCTTAACCCATCAAACAGACAAACAAACAATTGCACAAATCCAATCAATTTTGCAAACAATCAATCAAAGAACCCTAACAAACTATCGATTGTGTTTAGCAACGATGCTTTAGAGGTTTAGAGAAACAGCCACCGAAGGGTGATAAGCTACTCCTCTAAAATGAGACACTTCTCAGTCAATTCTATCACCAGAATAACTTATATTCCTATAGACATTGACCACTGTCGTTCGGTCAAGGATTCCGTTAACGAATTAACTTATCCTCGTAAGTGTAACCCTCCCACTTTCAGATCCCAGAGGCACGCACCAACAGGCTACCGAAGGGAAAGACAACTGTTGGTAATTAGCCTAAGTGACCCTATCCTCTCCAGGAGTTCACGGTGTTACGAATCCTATGATCAGGCCCTCCAAAGGGATGGTTACTCCAGGACAACACGCAGGCGGATCATAAGACTCTCACGGTGTGACCTATGGGTGGAGACCGAGGGATACGTTGACACGTGTCCCGCTCCCACTTACTATGGACACTTTCCCCATTCACCTTGTTATTGACACATGCAAACAGTTTCCGAAGGGAGGTCGCACTAAAACGACACGAAGCCGAGCATGGATCTCACGTTGCGAAGATAGGGACGTAGGAGTAAAAACTTGATTTTACCTCCCACTAAAGTGACCTACCGTATATTTTAGGGTTTATTAACCTAGATAAATCCGGCTAATTCAATTTATCTAAGTCTAATCCTATTATAACTATTATAATGAGAATTGTAATGTTCTAGGTGAATTAAACTCTTTTAACAAACCTAGCAACACCGTATGCTAACATGACTATGGTTATTTCAACTCAGGTTCCGGGTTTGTTCCCAGGTAGCAGGTGTTCCGTAAACCGTCAGCTTAAATACCTCCAGCCTTAGACAGAACGTAACCGGGAGAGTTCCCTTTTAACCATAGTAATGTAAAGTCTTTACTCTAAAGATCTAGGTGTATTAAACTCTTTTAATAAACCTAGTGACATTGCATGCTAACATTTAACCATGATTAATTCAACTCTGGTATTCCGGGTAAGTTCCCAGGTAGGAGGTGTTCCGTAAACCGTCAACTTAAGTACCCCTAACCTTAGATAGAACTTTACCGGTAGAGTTCCCTTATAATCATAGTAATGTTTGTCCTACTTAGTAGGTTAAAACTATTTTTAAAAAACTAAGCAAGACTTAATTCTAATCCTATTAGAATTAACGAGATCTTAGGTCTAATTAATTTTAAACATTTTAAAATTAATTCATTTACCTATGATCCTATGTTTGCATGCAATCTTTATTATAGGTTGACAGTTTCTAATCATGAATTTTAAACTATTCAAAATTTTAATGATTAACCCTATAATCATGCATACTATAGTTTTAAAATAATTAACAATCATATTCAAGTTAATATAATAAAACTATATATATTGCCTTGCATTGCATGAAATTAATATAACAATTATATTAAACTATGGATGTTTCATGCTCAATGCAACTTTGATTTCCATTATTAATAAATTAACAATTAAATTATTGCCAAAAATGGTAAATCAAAGTAGCATGCTGCAAACAATTTTATTAAATATAACTATTTATATTTAACTAGGTAATTGTATGCATCATGCTTATCCTTTTTCATAATATTAATATATCTCAACTATATATTAAAAACTCATGAAAATAAACCATGCATTTCAATCCATACATTATAACTAATTATAATATATATAAAAGGCATGAGCATGCTTTATAACCTAAGTTGGGATTTTAAATCTAAATGACATCCATAAAGCATTTAAATAGTGTATAAACCGATTAATTGGCCCCTAGGATAAAATAAAGCACATAAATTACAATAATTTAAGCTATTTTATCCTATTACAGCCTTCTGTAGCTCCGAACCGGACCAAAACCATTCAAACCGGTTCAAAACCGCCAAAAAAATGGGTCAAAACCGCTTGAACCAGCTGGAAAACCACTGAACCAGTCAAAAACCGCTGCCCAGTCAACGAACCGGTCAATTCTCGCTTGAACCGGTCAATTCTCGCTTGAACCGCGCTGAACCGGTCAAAGAACCGCTTGGAACCACGCCTCCTCAGCTAGACCGCGCACGAAAGCCATATATTTAACCAAACCGGTAAGTTAATCATAAAACCGCTGTCGTTTCAGTGGTTGATGGTGTGCGTGAAATCACTTCACGTGCGTGCGCGTTCGAATTTCTGCACTGTTCTTCGCCGTTTTCCGCCGTTTTTTGCCAAATTTGGTCCCGATCTTCATCGTTCTTCAATCTAAACTAGACCCGGACTTACAGAGACTCGGTTTACATATTATGCATAAAAAACGCAGAGGCCTTTACATTGAACCATACAAGAAAACGTAAATCTATGGCCAAATTAATCGAAACCATTTATACGCAAACCATAACATTCATAATGCATAAACCCCACCAAGAACAAATTGCAAATTTCAATTTAAAAATCAAGAACAGTTGAGTTGGATTTGATACCAATTGAAAGGATAAAAGCCCCACGCAGCGGAAAGTATTACCTAACCTACTCAGAGTCTTAGATTCAAATTGAAAATACAAATACAATTTGCAAAATATTACAGCAATAAATCTATATTTAATGGGTTGTACATAGGCTATAAACATGCTAAAAGATCAACTAGATTGATCCTAGTGATCAAGGATTTCATAGAAAACTTACTTTTGTAGAAAGCCTTGATCAATTCTCCTTTTCTTGCCAATAAGATTGAATACGCAGCAACCCTCTTGTGCGAACACCACCAATCGACTACACCCGTATATCTCTAAGACTTCTTGAAGCAGGAGACTTGTGGGAGTCTTTTGGGAGAGATCTCTGAGAGAAGGAGAGACAATTGGATGCCTTTCACCCCACCCCAGGGGTCCTATATCTTAAAGGCCAAAACCTTTTCCTAATAGGAAAAAGTCTAGGAATAAGTTCAAATCTATTATCTGAACAATATCTAATTTTAATAAATAATTAATTAATTACCCAATTAAATATCACATATTTAATCTTAGGGATTTTATTAAAATTAAAATAAATATGAATCCAATTCATATTAAATTTATTTGAACTTTTCAAATATTTTCTCTCATTAATTTTTGAAATTAATTCAAAAATTATATTATAAAGTTTCATAAACTTTATATTATAATGCATCAATATAGATTATATGATTCCCCAAATAAATTGAACACTTTCAATTTACAATTTATATTTATTTGCTTCAAGTCTTTTTACGAGCTACCAGTGGGACCTAATGGACCTACAAATCAGAAGCTCCAATGATACGAGACTAATCGACTTAAACTCATTAACCAAGTTAGTCTCCATTCGTTAACTGTGGGTCACTCCACTAAAGACCCACAGCTGCACTCTTCTCACTGTAGAATATTTCTGTGTCCACGGATATCGACCAATACTACAAGTCAGTCCTTCACGTGTGTTCGTATCCCAGCTGGGTCAAATTACCGTTTTACCCCTGGTTTACATCTTTGTCCTTAAGTCCCCAGTGCTCCTCTAATGAACAACCAGTTTGAGGTCCAACCAACAAATAGAAGTTCCTCTCGTGCCATAGAGAGGGTTGGGCCCATTGTTCCAGTCCCGGAGACACCACTTAAGGGAACACACCTTTACTTACCCTAAAGTCGGGAAGGATTGAATTCCATCTTGTGCGATTGTGTTCCCAGCTCCCCACTCGGCATTGTCCCCAAAATAGTAGGCTTATTGAGTCGGCGTGCTGGCCACTCTCACCCATACAAATCAAAGGACAACCCCTCGTGAACAGGAGTCCATAATCCACTAAGGATTGAGACTGAGTTGTCTAGATCATCCTAGTGAAATAGAAACCAAGCCAACTAACGGTGTTACAGTTAGTGGTTAACTATTTTGCGGTCCGGTCTTATGCAAACTCATTGCATAGGATACCCCCACTCGCATGTCAACTACATGAACGCGTTGGATCATAGGATTTGTATCATAATACAAAGCGGGTCGTATCCATAGTGTCACCAGGATAAGGTACCCAGCCTTATCCCTATACGATAGACCCTTTAGGCTGAATCTTGAACATTGATCCTTGTATGTCCCTACATACTAGTTCAAGCCTCATACTATCAGCCTAGGATGTTTAGTTTATTGGATTAGGGTTAATAAGACAAGATCTACTAAATACAAATAAAATAAACTATTTTATTAATGTTCGATAAAATGTTACATTTATTATCTACGAGTTTTAGGGCATAAAACCCAACAGGTATATCTCTAAGACTTCTTGAAGCAGAAGACTTGTGGGAGTCTTTTGGGAGAGATCTCTGAGAGAATGAGAGACAATGGGATGCCTTTCACCCCACCCCAGGGGTCCTATATATAGGTAAAGGCCAAGACCTTTTCCTAATAGGAAAAGGTCTAGGAATAAGTTCAAATCTATTATATGAACAATATCTAATTTTAATAATTAATTAATTCCATAATTAATTAATTACCCAATTAAATATCTCATATTTAATCTTTGGGATTTTATTAAAATTAAAATTAATATGAATCCAATTCATATTAAATTTATTTGAACTTTTCAAATATTTTCTCTCATGAATTAATTTTTTAAATTAATTCAAAAATTATATTATAAAGTTTCATAAACTTTATATTATAATGCATCAATATACATTATATGATTCCCCAAATAAATTGAACACTTTCAATTTACAATTTATATTTATTTGCTTCAAGTCTTTTTACGAGCTACCAGTGGGACCTAATGGACCTACAGATCAGAAGCTCCAACGATACGAGACTAATCGACTTAAACTCATTAACCAAGTTAGTCTCCATTCGTTAACTGTGGGTCACTCCCTTAAAGATCCACAACTGCACTCTTCTCACTGCAGAATATTTCTGTGTCCACGGATATCGATCAATACTACAAGTCAGTCCTTCACGTGTGTTCGTATCCCAGCTGGGTCAAATTACCGTTTTACCCGTGGTTTACATCTTTGTCCTTAAGTCCCCAGTGCTCCTCTAATGAACAACCTGTTTGAGGTCCAACCAACAAACAAAAGTCCCTCTCGTGCCATAGAGAGGGTTGGGCCCATTGTTCATGTCCTGGAGACACCACTTAAGGGAACACACCTCTACTTACCCTAGAGTCGGGAAGGAGTGAATTCCATCTTGTGTGATTATGTTCCCAGCTCCCCACTCAGTATTGTCCCCAAAATGGTAGGCTTATTGAGTCGGCGTGCTGGCCACTCTCACCCATACAAATCAAAGGACAACCCCTCGTGAACAGGAGTCCATAATCGACTCAGGATTGAGACTGGGTTGTTTAGGTCATCCTAGTGAAATAGAAACCAAGCCAACTAACGGTGTTACAGTTAGTGGTTAACTATTTCGCGGTCCGGTCTTATGCAAACTCATTGTATAGGATACCCCCACTCGCATGTCAAACACATGAACGTGTTGGATCATTGTGTTTGTATCATAATACAAAGTGGGTCGTATCCATAGTGTCACCAGGATAAGGTACTCAGCCTTATCCTTGTACTATAGACCTTTTAGGTTGTTACTTGAACATCGATCCCCGTATGTCCCCACATACTAGTTCAAGTTACATACAAACAACCTTGGATCTTAGTTTATTGGATTTGGGTCAAATAGTACAATATTTAACAATAACATTTTATTGTAGAAACTAAATAACACTTTATTAAATACAAGTATAAAATTTGTTTATATTCACTGTCTACGAGTTTTAGGGCATAAAACCCAACACTACCTTCCAGCACATATGTCGTAGCTCCTCAACCATTTCCCACACTATATAAGCTCGAGATTCAAAGTCAAATTCAAGCAGAACTCATTTGGAAGAAGAGGGTGGTGACAGAACCCTAGTTGACGCCTATGAGTAGGGATGCCCGAGGTCCTTCTTAGATGTCTAAATTCTAACATGAGTTAGACATCAAACCTTAGGGTTTGTAGGGATTTTCACCCATTCCCACTTGTAAAAGCGAGAGAGTGGAGAAGGATTGAGTAAATAGAAAACCCATAATATTTAGCTATCTTCATTATTTCCAACTTTTGATACTTTTCATTATTCTGTATTCTTTACATTCTTATTTCAATGAAAATGTGTTCATTTGCACTTTATCTCACCATGAGTAGCTAAATTCCGTTGAGGGGTTCAATATGGTGAATTCCCTTATGGTTCAATAGCTTGAAAGTGTTTTATTTGCTTAAGTTTTGTTCAATGCATGTCATTCTTTATTGATTATCACTCTAATCTTGCTAAGTTTAACTTGATCACTTAGACTTTGCATGCTATGTGAGTTTGATCTCGAAAGGGACAGACGATATCGGTTCTCATAAAGGTGATATAAGAGAAAAAGCTCGAAAGAGATTGCTCGGCAGTATAGGGCAAGCTGCCTAAGGCACCCTATATCGACTATAGGGTTATAGATTGCATTCGTGAATTATCTATGTCGGAGTCGAGTCACAGAAATGTGCATAACGGTACTCGCTTAGCCTTCTAACGGTTTTTGGGAGCAAGGCCAAATAGAAGTTAAATCTGACCCAATGCATTGAATAGGCTTAAGTTAAATACTTCATGATTAAGGTTATTGCCTTAGGGATGAATCCACGTTGAATACCTCGTTGTTTATTATTGTTATTCTTTTATCCAATTGCTTGTTTTATTTATCTTTTCTAAAAACCAATAATTCAAACTTATTTTTCTAGTTACCTATTTTTAAGCAATCAAGTTGAGTAGTTTCTTCTTCAAATCGGAATTTCCAGTTTAGTCCTCGTGGGATCGATACCCTTGGAATACTTCAAAGGTTTTTTTATTACTACGTGCGACAGTGTATACTTGCACTAGGGTTAGCTGAGTTATTTTTATTATCTCACATCTATTAATGCAGTTAACGACGCACCAAGTTTTTGGCACCGTTGTCGGGGACCAAAAGTGAAACTAGATTTGTTTTTGAAATTTCGATCAGATTGCGACCGCATTTTTTTCTCAAAGGGAATTTGACTTTGATTTGCATTTGTTTTGCTTTTGCAGGTTGGAGTTAGTGCATGAACAAGGGGTGTCCACTCCTTGACATTGATCTGGAGATAGAAAGAACCTTTCGTCGTCGAAGGAAGGAACAAAGACAAAAGAGAAGGGAACAACAAGAGTTGAGCGCAAAGGAACCTCTGGAAGAAGCTTCTTACATACAAGAGTTTCCAATGGAACCTCCTAGAGTCGATCCTCAAGTTGATCCACAGAATCATGGAAGGGAGCAAAATGGTGGGAGAATTCCTCCAGTTCCACCGGGGTCACAATAAGAAAATCCAATTTATATTGCTGAAGACCGCAATAGAGCAATAAGGGACTATGCTTTACCAGTTTTCCAAACTTTAAATCCAGGAATTTTGGAGCCACCGATTGATGCTCCACAATTTGAACTTAAACCAGTGATGTTCCAGATGTTGAATACCATGGGCCAATTCTCTGGACTTCCAAACGAAGATCGACACAAACATATTAAGCTATTTTTGAGAGTTTGCAATTCTTTTAAAGTCACAGGAGTGCCTGAAGATACTTTGAAGCTAAAGCTTTTTTCATTTTCTTTGCAGGGAGATGCTGAAGCTTGGTTGGATTCATTCCCTCCAAACTCCATCACTTCTTGGAATTATTTGGCTGAGAAATTCTTAGAGAAGTTTTTTCCTTCAAATAAAAATGCTAAATATAAAGCTGAAATTATTGCTTTCAGACAATCTTATAATGAACCTCTGGATGCAGCTTGGGAAAGATTTCAAAGGCTGGTTCGGAAGTGTCCACACCACGGATTGCTTGCATGCATTATCTTGGAGCATTTTTACAGTGGATTAGATCAAGCTACGAAGGCACTAGTCAATGCATCTGCAAACATCTTTCTTGAAGAAGTCTGCAAATGAGGTGCATGCTATCTTGGATACCATAGCCACCAACAATAGACATTGGGGAGAAACTGAGCCAACTACAATCTTAAAGAATCCAGTAAGAGCAGTGGAAACAGAGGCTAACTCTACGATGCAAGCCCAAGTCAAGGCTATCTAGAGCATGATGATGGGCATGACCATGAACAATCAAGCCAACATAGCCCCTGCCAATGCTATTTCTTCTCCTTGTTGTGAAATATGTGGTAAGGAACACATCGCTGATAATTGCCCACTGAACCCTGCATCTGTCTTTTATGTACGTCAATAGGGGAACCAGAACTAGAATAGATGAAATCCATATTCGGCCACGTACAACCCATGTTGGAGACAACATCCGAACTTCTCTTGGGGAGGACAAGACGGGTCAAGTAATTCCAACGCAAATCAATTTGGGAAACCTCCTACACAACAGCAGCCGCAGAAAAACTTCCAACAGATTCCAATGCAGAGTCAAGAGTCAAATCTAAAGACTCTTATGAAGGAATACATGGCAAGAAACGATGCTGCAGTAAGGAATTTGTAAGTTAAGCTTGGACAAATAGCTCAGGAGAATAAGAATAGACCATAGGGGACGTTGCCTAGCAAGACCGAGATCCCTCACAGGGAAGGAAAAGAACAATGTAAGGCAGTGACCTTAAGAAGTGGATTAGAATACGATGGCCAAAAGTATCCAGTAAGTCAAGAAGCAAAAATCCTATAAGAAGCTCGAGAAAAGTTTTTTTGAAAAGAAGTCAGACATTACCTCAGATACTATGCAGAATAAAGAAGATAAAGAAGAAAAGACCAAGGAGCATGAAGCCTTGGTAGAAAAACAAGAAAAATCAAAGTTAGAGAAAAAACAGGGGAATGCAACCGCAAAACCCCAGAAATTTGTAATAGATCCATAATACAGACCACCTCCTCCATACCCTCAGAGATTCAAACATGCTTCGCAAGATGTACAATTCAAGAAGTTTTTAGATGTATTAAAGCAGTTACACATCAATATCCCATTGCTAGAAGCATTTGAACAGATGCCTACCTATGTGAAGTTCCTGAAAGATATTCTATCAAAGAAGAGAAGGTTGGGAGAATACGAAACTGTTGCACTCACTGAATGTTCCAGTGCACTGGTCAAGAACGAGATCCCTCCCAAGCTCAAAGACCCAGGAAGTTTCACCATTCCATGCTCCATTGGAGGCAGGGATGTAGGCAGAACTTTGTGCGACTTAGGAGCAAGCATCAACTTAATGCCATACTCGATTTTTAAACAGTTAGGGATAGGTGAAGCGCGACCAACAACTATAACTTTACAGTTGGCGGACAGATCACTTACACATCCCATTGGAAAGATTGAAGACGTATTGGTCAAGGTTGACATGTATGTTTTCCCTGCAGATTTCATCATTTTAGATTCTGAAGCTGACAAGGACGTGCCAATCATCTTAGGATAACCGTTGCTAGCTACTGGCAGAACCTTAATAGATGTACAAAAAGGAGAATTGACCATGAGGGTCAACGATCAGCAAGTCACGTTTAATGTGATGAAGGCAATGCAATATCCAAGATACCTTGAGAAATGCTCTATGATTGAAGAAGTTGACGAACTCTCTGTATCTATTTTGAAAGGAAACACTAAAGGGAGAACCACTCAGAGGGAACAAGTTTGAAAAGGAGGAACTAGAAGAAAAAGGTAGAAAACAGATTGAAGTACCAGAGATAAATGATTCTACAGCAACGAGGATAGAGGCATTAAGGGATTCAGACCAAGAAGAAGTCAGGCCGTTACAACCATCTCTGATCAATCCTCCTGAACTAGAACTCAAGCCTCTGCCAGAGCATCTTAAATATAGTTTTCTTGGTGAAAATAGAACCTTACCAGTTATTATATCTGCTTACCTTACTGAGCAAGATGAAATTTCTTTGCTGCAGGTCCTCTCTAAGCATAAAAAAACAATAGGATGGACAATTGCAGACATTCAAGGAATCAGCCCCTCATTCTGCATGCACAGAATTAATCTTGAAGAAGGAGCTAAAAATTCCATTGAAAGCCAGAGGAGATTAAATCCCATCATGAAAGAAGTTGTCAGGAAAGAAATCTTGAAATGGCTGGACGGAGGAGTCATCTACCCGATTTCAGACAATATCTGGGTCAGCCCAGTACAATGCATTCCAAAGAAGGGTAGGATGACCGTAGTAGAGAACGAGAAAAATGAATTGATCCCAATAAGGACGGTTACAGGATGGCGAGTCTGCATAGACTACCGCCGCCTTAATAAAGTAACCAGGAAAGACCACTTCCCATTGCCATTCATAGATCAGATGCTGGACAGGCTTGCAGGGAAGGATTATTATTGCTTCTTAGACTGTTACTCCGGTTACAATCAGATAACTATAGCCCCAGAGGACCAAGAGAAGACAACGTTCACATGTCCATACGGAACGTTTGCCTTCCGGAGAATGCCATTCGGTTTATGCAATGCACCAGCCACCTTCCAAAGGTGTATGATGGCTATAATCTCCGATATGGTAGAACGAACCGTGGAAATATTCATTGATGACTTCTCTGTCTTCGGTGAATCATTTGCAGCATGCTTACGAAATTTAGACCAAGTGCTAGAAAGATGTGAAGAAACCAATTTGGTACTGAACTGGGAAAAGTGCCATTTTTATGGTACGAGAAGGCATAGTCCTTGGACACCGCATCTCTAGGAAGGGAATTGAGGTGGACAAGGCAAAGATCGAGATCATATCCAAGTTGCCTTTCCCAAAAACAGTGCGAGATATCAGTAGCTTTCTAGGCCATGCAGGTTTCTATAGAAGATTCATTAAAGACTTTTCTTAAATTTCCAAACCTTTGTGCAGGTTCCTGGAGGTAGATAGACCATTCGACTTCGATGAAGATTGCAAACAAGCGTTCGAGACTTTAAAAAACGCACTCAGCACATCACCGATCATAATTGAACCAGACTGGACTCAGCCATTCGAGTTGATGTGTGACGCTAGCGACTTTGCAGTTGGTGCAGTCCTATGTCAGAAAAGAGGAAAGATAGTTCAGCCTATTTACTTCGCAAGCAAAACACTCAACGAGGCTCAATTAAACTATACAGTCATAGAGAAGGAACTACTTGCGTAGTGTCTGGCTTTGATAAATTTAGATCCTACCTTGTGGGAACTAAAGTCATAGTCCACACAGATCATTCAGCCCTTAAACATTTGCTTTCGAAAAAAGATGCCAACCCCCGATTAATTCGATGGATTTTGCTTTTGCAAGAGTTTGACATTGAGATCCAAGACAGGAAAGGAACAGAGAATCAGGTAGCAGACCACCTATCAAGACTTGGAGAGGAAGAACAAATAGAAAAAGGGCTGGATATTCAAGAGTCGTCTGCAGATGAGCAAATTTTGGCGGTCAGGACTGTTGAAGTCCCATGGTTTGCAGATTATGTAAACTATCTAGTCAGTGGACTAAAGCCACCAGAGGCAACTGCTTAACAACTCAAGAAGTTTTTGAAAGACGTCAAGGACTACTACTGGGATGAACCGTATTTGTATAAGCTAGGGCCTGATCAAATACTAAGACGGTGTGTATCAGAAGAGGAGCTACCTTTTATATTGGGAGCCTGTCATGCAGCTCCATACGGAGGACATTTCGCAGGATTAAGGACAGTGGCCAAAGTCCTCCAATTCGACTATTTTTTGGCCCAGTCTCTTCAAAGATGCGCACCTTTTCACGAAAATATGCGATCAATGCCAAAGGACAGGGAACCTGACAGCCAAAAGCAAAATTCCTCTACACTTCATACTCGAAGTGGAAATCTTCGACGTATGGGGGATAGACTTTATGGGACCATTCCCGCCATCCTTTGGAAACATCTACATCTTGCTCGCAGTTGATTATGTATCGAAATGGATTGAGGCAATAGCTACTGCAACAAATGATGCAAAGGTGGTGAGGAAATTCTTTCTGAGGAATATCTTCACAAGATACGGAACCCCACACTTCATCATAAGTGATGAAGGATCTCATTTCCTGAACAAAATGATAGCCAACTTATTTTCCAAGTACAACATTAGGCATAAGGTAGCCACTGCTTACCATCCCCAAACTAATGGACAAGCAGAGCTCTCTAACAGGGAAATCAAGGCTATTTTGGAAAAGACAGTGGACCCTTCCCGCAAGGATTGGTCATTACGACTTGATGTAGCACTATGGACTCACAAAACCACATATGAAGCGCCCTTAGGGATGTCACCATATCGCCTTATATTTGGAAAAGCCTGCCATTTGCCCCTTGAGCTAGAACACAAGGCATATTGGGCATTGAAAAAGTTCAACTTCAACATGGACAAAGCAGGAATCAAAAGGAAGTTGCAACTCAACGAGCTGGAAGAACTCCAACATTTCTCCTATGAAAATGCAAAACTCTACAAGGAGAAAGTCAAGCGATGGCATGATAGAAGAATTCACCCAAAAGAGTTCTACAAAGGCCAGAAAGTATTACTTTTTAACTCCAGGCTCAAGTTATTTCCAGAAAAACCTCAAATCAAGGTGGTCAGGGCCATTTAAGATCGTAAAAATCTTCGACTATGGAACTATGGTCTTGACAGATAATCAGGGCATGCACTTCAAGGTAAATGGACAAAGGATCAAACCATATTGGGGGAAGGGCTTCGAGGAGGAAGAAGCCCATGTCTCCGTGATTGACATGGTATGACTCTTAAACTTTGAGAATTTATTTTGTATATTATCTGGATCTCAAATAAAATAATAATATAGACAGGGACTCCAAAATATCTGGACAAGAGTAAAAACTCTGTCTAGGAAAAGGTACTTAAGATGACCATTGGGAACACCTTTTCCTGGGGATTTACCTGGGAGTTTGAAAAGTCCATATTCTTTTGTACCCTATAAGTGAGCGACGACAAGAGGAGAACCCCGAAACACCCATGCACGGCACACGAAGGACGAGACCCACGGGTTTTTCGTCGGCGATCGTGACCCAAGAGCCCAACGCTCAAACTCCATCTTCTTCGGCAATGCCGACCACGTCGAGGGAGATTCCGAGTTCCTCTTCACCAAGAAGGTCCACACGCGCCACGGCCGTCCGCCAAAACCAAAAACCCGCCACTCAACAGTTTAGAAAACGTTCGCGGGAATGGTTCCTAATGATCCGGGCGATGGGAGCTCAGAGACGTGCTGCTCTTGAAGAAGAAGGAAATAGGCGAGATGAAGAAGAAGCCGCCAAGGTAGCTGGAAGCTCTTGGCAAGAGGAAACTTCATCGGGTAAGCATTTCGAACCTTCAACTAACCCCTCTTCATCTTGCAGGGCCAAACCCTTTGTTACCTATAGTTCAAGGAAGAGGAGTCCCAAGAAAAATGTGCCCGACAACCGCTTGTTATTGAGCCCCTCAAAACCGCAAGAATGCCTCTGGACGTGTTCGAAGACATAATTCGCCAAGCTGTGGCAAAGGATCTTGTGATTGCTGAAGGATACAAGGCTGAACAAGAAGCTTTGAAGGAGGTTGAAGCTGAGAGAGAGATGGAAAATCAGCACATGATGAGTCTGCAAGGAAAAGAGATCATGAAGAAGAGGAAAGACAGAAGGCCGAGAGGGCCAAGTTAGTTGAGGAAAAGGAGAGAAAACTAGGTGAAAGCCTCAGGAGGGCAGACATTGACTTGCAACTCCTTGAGGAAGAAAAAAAGAGAAGGGAAAAACTAAAAAAAGACAAGAAAAGAAGAAAGGAAGCGGAATACTTCCTTGCAGCTTTTGAGCCACTCCACAAGGCTCAAAGTGAAGCTGAAGTGCTGCAAAGAAGAGAATAAGAGGGCCAACTGGGGCCAAGAGAGGAAAATTTAGAAAAAGAAAAAGGAAAAGAGCAAGTGGAAGAAGGCCAGAATGCGACCGCATCTGGGCCGCATTCTGAGGAAGGCCTAGTCGAGGCCACTGAAGCTCAGCCTGCTGATGAGGTTTTGGAACCTCTATTCAAAGATGACCCACCAGCAGCTCATAGCACCTCTTCAGGAGAGAAGAGGGATGAAGAAGAGAAAGAAAGCAATGAGGCCGAAACCTCCACTGACTCTGAAACAGAATCAGATTCAGAGATTAAGGAGCTGGATGATGACCAATTTCCTATCTCTGCAGCGTTGAGGAGAAAGAGAAAAAGAGAGATTAAAGCTGAACGAAGGACCAAAAACAAGAATGATCCTATTTTTGCCAAGAGGTCGAGGACAATGTCCATGGACACCTCTCTAGCAGTTCCTCCTACCGTCTCACCCGCCAAGCCAAAGGACAAATCACCTAAGGCTGCATCTCCTAAAAATCCATTCCCCGAGGTATTTAAAGATGTTAATTTTCAGGAACGGATGGAGATCATGAGAAAAATGGATTTCCTCAATGAGAAGGGATTCTCTAACAAAGGAGGAGCGCTGCTAGAGTTCGTAACAAGAGTTATCTCCCAGTATAAGTGGCAGGAGTTCTGTGCTCACCCTCAGGAGGCTATAGTGCCTTTAGTTCGAGAATTTTACGCCGGCCTGAGGGAGGAGAGCATTAGCATGGCGGTGGTGAGAGGCAAGATGGTCAGCTTTTCTTCAGTAGACATCAACAGGGTGTACAGGATCAAGGCACCCCTGAATCCAAGAGGGAACGACGTTATTAGGAACCCCTCAGCCAAGCAGATGAAAGAAGCATTAAAACTTGTGGCCAACAAGGGAGTTCAATCGAAAGAGTCTCAAACGAAAGTGAAGTCTCTAGTGCCAAGCGACCTAAAGCAAGAATCGGCAGTTTGGCTTCACTTTCTAAAGAGCCGTTTGATGCCAACCACCCACGACAGCACCATTTCAGTAGATAGAGTGATGCTGCTCTATTGTATCATGAAGGGGTTGAAGATCAACATCGGGAGCATAATCAGGGATGAAATTTTAACCTGTGGAAGAAAAAGAGCAGGTAAACTTTTCTTTGGATCACTCATCACCCAGCTCTGTCAATGGGTGAAGATCGTTCCAGGCAAGGACGATGAGCGTCATTTCTTCAAGCCGACTATTGACCTGTCCTTGATCGGGAAGCTCCAACAGAACAACATCCAGAGGAAAGACAAAGCCTCCACATCTCAGGCCAGTCCACCTTCAGGGTCGAGCATGGCTTCTCCATCCCAGCACACTCCTTTTACAGGGCCCTCATCGTCATCGGAAGCCCTAGCTATTGCCTACCGCCAGCTAGATCAGATTAGGGACAACCTAAGAACATATTGGGCATATGCAAAGGAGAGGGATGAAGCCATTAGAGAGTTCTATCTCTCTATTGCCCCGAGTATCGCTCCAGTTTTTCCCAATTTCCCTCAGTCGCTGCTGCCTTAAGAAGACAAGGATTCTGATGAAGAGGATGATGAAGAGAAAGAGAGTTCCTCGGACGAGGACTAGGGGAGTTTTCTGATCCCCTTTGACTTAATTTTTTTGTGAATAATACTGTTTTTTGTGCTTGCTGTTTTTTTAGTTTTAGCATGTTTAAATTCTGTTTTTAGTTGCTTAGTTGCCGTTTTGATTGTTTTAATTGTTTAGTTTGTTAATAGTTTGATCATAGGATAGTTTAGATAGCTTGTGATAGCTTAAATTAGATAAAGTTGGGTTTTAAATCTTTTCTTGGAAAAATCTGCTTGCTGTTTTTGAGCTTTACCTATGAACTGTTTGAAGAAAAATCAACTCTAAGAAAAATTGCTTGATAAAATGTTTTGGAAGAAAAGCATGTTTTCAAAGGATTTTTCTTTTAAGCCCTTGATGATGAAAACTAGAGCTTTGTTCTATCTCAAAAGTGCCACCGTCACAATTGAATTGTTTTCTAGTCATAGGCTTTCCATTAGTCTTTTTCTTTATAGAATTTTCTTAAGTCTAAACTTCCTCGTGTTTAACCTTTCTAACACTCTAGGAGAGTTTAGCCTTGAAGTTTTGGAAAATAAAAAGCGTCATGTTAAGCCCATGCCTCAAAAACAAAGCCAATGAGGACATTGTCTAACTTTAAGTTTGGGGGGGGGTGCTTTATGCTTTATTATGTAAATATTTTTGTAAATTTGTACTGTTGGAAAAAGAGTATGTGCTCAGTATTTATCTAAAAAAAAATGAAAAACCGAGAGTTACTCCTCCTTGCTAGGGTTTACTGAGTAACCAGGGGCATTCATGACACCCATGGTTTGCCACTGCATGAAAGGTTTACCTAGGGAAGTGAGTATCATTCCAAGCTTGTGAACTTTGCTCGTAGCTAGATATCTTCACCACAAAGTGTCGATAAGCTAGAACGAAGGTAAAGATGACAGCAAGGATGCTCTTGGGAGAAAAAGAAGTTGAATAAAAAGACCACCAGCAGTCAAATAAGTTTGGGGGAGATAGGAAAGGTCTAGTAACTCATGTATGCTCATTTTTACCTCAAGATTGTTGTTCTTAACTAAAAGGACTACACTAGGCTCTATGAGTAGAAGTTAGGTAGTTTAAGAACATTGGTTAGGATGGATTAGGGAGAGTTTTGCTCTGAAAAAGAATAATAGAAATCTTCATGCCTAGGAAAATCCGACGTTGTGACTGGCACTAGAGTAGAACCCTCTCCTGAAAGGCAAACTTTTTAGAAAACGATCTTGAAAAACATGTTTACTTGATTCCATGTCACCTGATTTGAAATTTAAAGTTGATACTAGTACCATGATTGATTACTACATATGAACCTTAACATTTTGATTTGCAATTAATATTGAGCTCTTACATTCTGATTTGCAATTAAAAAGTTGATCTCTAACATTTTGATTGGCTATTGCTTGAGGACAAGCAATGAGTTAAGTTTGAGGGTGTGATAAGGGTAAAAAATATACCTATTTTGTCCTTATATTTAGCTCATTTCTTGGTCAAATATTGCATGTTTAGATCAATTTTACTGTTCCCGAGCTCAAAATATGTTAAAGTTGATAAGTTAGGGTGTTGAGATTCACTTTTGTCAAATTATGCTCATTTGTATTTAAAAAGACTTAATTTTAAGAGAATTTGACTAAGTTGTTGTTGTGCAGGAAAAACAGAGGAAAAGCTGGATTCTGCCCAGAAATGCGACTGCATTTCTAGGAAGGCAAAATGAAATGCGACCACATTTCTGGAAAAACTGAGGTCGTTCCGAGTCATCCGCGGGTCGTGTGACGAGTCTTCTTCGCACCTAACCGGTTGTTTTGACTCCGAAACCGACTGGGCTACCTTCCAGCACTTATTTCGCAACTCCTCAACCATTTCCCACACTATATAAGCTCGAGATTCAAAGTCAAATTCAAGCAGAACTCATTTGGAAGAAGAGGGTGGTGACAGAACCCTAGTTGACGCCTATGAGTATTGATGCCCGAGGTCCTTCTTAGATGACTATGTTGGGATAGGTGTCCTAAAACTCGTAGATAGTGAATGATAAACGAATTTTATACTTATTCGATAAAGGCGTTATCGAGACTAATTCAGTAAAGTTATTACTGAATAAAGTAAATTGCACATATAATTACCCAAATCCAATAAACTAAGATCCATGGCTATAGGATGAACTCTTGAGCTTTATGTAGAGACATAAAAGTGGATCAAGCTTGAGTAATAGCCAAAATGGTCTATAGTATAGGAATAGGGTTGGGTACCTTATTATGGGGACACTATGAGACGCGGCCCACTTTATAGATGGTATAGACGATGTGATCCTAAATCGTCCATGTAGAGACATGCGAGTGGGGGCGTCCTATGCAATGAGTTTGCATAAGACCAGGACCAAGAAATAAGTCACTCTCGCTTTATAACACCGCTTACTGACGAGACTGACTATTTCATATGATGACCTAGGTAACTCAATCTTAATCCTGAGCTAACTATGAACTCCTGTTTATTCGGACTTATCCTTAGATCTGCATAGGTGAGAGTGGCTCAGTATTGCCGACTCAATAAGCCTCCCATTTCAGGGATAGGAACGGGTAGATAGCTGGGGACATAGTCGTGCAAGAAGGAATTCACTCCTACCCGAATTAGGGATAGTAGAGAGGATGTTCCCTTAAGTGCTGACTCCGGGGCTTGAACAAAGGGATCCCGCCCTCTCATTGGCCCGAGAGGGACTCAGTTTATTGGTTGGACCATAAACCAATTGTTCATTAGAGGATTAGTGGGACTTAAGGAACTAGAAGTACTATAGGGGTAAAACGGCTTATCGACCTAGCTATAGCTACGAACAACCTGTGAAGGATCGACTTACTAATCATGGTTAAATCAAGTGGACAGAAATATATCTATAGTGAGGGGAGTGCAACTATCGGGCTATAGTGGAGTGCCCCGGTAGTTAACGAATGTTGGCTAGCTTGGATAATGAGATTAGTCGGTTAGCCTCAAATCGTTGGAGCCCATGATCTATAGGTCCATTAGGTCCCCCTACTAGCTCATATCGGAATTAAGCCTAGAACAAAAGATAGGAAGCTTTGAATCGTTCAAAAATCGGGAAAAAGGATATTATCGTAAATTGTGTTTGACACAATAATTTAATTATGAATTAAATTAGAAAATGAGAGATGGAGTATTTAAAAGTGTTTTGAATACCATATATATGTATTAGGAATCATATATGATTTATTGCACAAGATTAGAATGATTAATTGGATTAATCATAAGAAATCATTTTGTAATGCCTCAAAATCAATTACCTAATGTTAAATTCAATTTGGAATTGAAATGAACATTAAATTGCAAGCTTGAAATTAGATTTCAATTTGTATTTGGTGGATTTAGTTGGAAATCCACTTATGCATGAACATTCAAAGTGGAAAGACAACTCACTCATGCATTGTTGCATGTCTTGTGAGATGTACACCTAGAATCCACTTGAACTTGCAAATACACCATGTGTCTTGTGTCTTGAGGCTTGGCTTTGCATGGAGAATGTCTTTAAAAGGAGCTTGAATCAAATTCAAAGGAATGAGAGCCATTTTCCTTAATGTTATGCTGCTGGAATTTGGACTCAAAGTTCTCTCATCTCTCATTCTTCTCCATTGCTTGATGCTTCAAGCATTCCCTTCCCATTCCCTATCTTATATAGACTCCCACAAGTCGTTCTTGGCCCGGAGTATAGTAGGGAAGACTCTAGAGGTTGTCCAAGGAGCATAGGAGAGGCAAACACCACAAGGAGTTCAACATAAGTGAGCTACAAAGGTTGGTGTTTTCTAAACTCTCTATTCTGTCTTTTCTAGAACATGCATGCTTTAGGAGTAAAATTGAATGTCTTAAGTGCTTTCGATCTTCAATTGCTTCCGCATGTGTAATATGTACAACTTCAGACTAAATTCTAACCTGAGTTAGGCATCAAACCTTAGGGTTTGTAGGGATTTTCACCCATTCCCACTTGTAAAAGCGAGAGAGTGGAGTGTCTTGGCGAACTCTAGAAGGATTGAGTAGATAGAAAACCCATAATATTTAGCTATCTCCATTATTTCTAGCTTTTGATAGTTTTCATTATTTTGTATTCTTTACATTTTTATTTCAATGAAAATGTGTTCATTTGCACTTTATCTCACCATGAGTAGCTAAATTCCGTTGAGGGGTTCAATATGGTGAATTCTTGTTCAGACGATTTTAACACCGCAAGCGTACGGGTCGTCACAAGTGTTGTTGAGTCGCTACCGCAAGCGCACGGTATTGCAAGTAATATAAAACGGAAAGAGTTCCGAGTATCGAATCCACAGGGAGGCGAAGCGAAATTTAAGCAAGCAAAGATTCCTAGAGCACTAAAAATACTTGGGATAAACAATATTTAGGGACCAGATCATGCAATCCAGAAAATTAAAAATCAAAACAACTAGAGAGAAAATTTTGATCAATCGATAAAAATGCAGAGAAAGAGTTTTCTAATGGGAAGAGGGGTCTTGAAAATCAATTATTAGCTAAACAATTGCTACAATTGTTCTATCTCGTCGCCCAACTAATTATACTCCTAGAATCTCCGTTAATAACATAGGTTCTCCTGTCGGTCTCCCCTAATTGTAATTAATTCATTTTAACAACCTAAGTGTCCTTAGCGCCATTAAAAATCATTAATTATTACGCTCTGATTCATTTTAGGAATCTAAGTTTAATCAACTAATCCCGTTGTCACGACGGGCAATTAAACTAGTTGCATGAATTACGATCTATCCTAACTTCTCTCCGTCGAGTTTCCATTAAGAACCGAATCATTACACAATTGGCCAGATTGCATAAAGCATTAAGCACATCCATACAAATAATTAGGACAAAGGGCTAGAGATAGGCAATTATAACAACATTTGAACTATAATTTCATTTCAAGACCCCAAATTGGGGTTTAGCTATTCATAGCTAAAATATTCACAATAATTACAATGGAAAGCATAATAAAGAGCATAATAAAAGGAAAGGAATTGACCGTAGAAGACCCATTCGCTACGCTTGGAGTCCCTCCGAAAACTCCTTGAGCCTCCTAGGATGCTCCCCAAATTCCCCAAAATTTTCCCACTAAGAAAGCTCTCAAAAGGCTAGAAAGCCTTGAGAGAGGCTCCAAAGGAGCCTTAGAAAGAAAGGAAACAAGGAATGGAATGATGATTGATCCTTAAAATGAGGCACCAAGGGGCGCCTTTTATAGGCTCGGAAATGGGGTAGCGTCGCGACGCTACATGGCACAGCGTCGCGACGCTATCCTTACAGCGTCTCGAAGCTATGCGTTTTCCAGATTTTCCAGCTGCGGATTGGGCTTCTTTGCTTGGGCCAACTTCAATTCTTTTTGGGCTTTTTCTTCATAGATTTGACTCCCCTTGACCCAATCATGGAAATTGGGCTTGAATGGCTTCACTTTGGGCACTTTTTCCACAAAATCCACAACTTTGCTCCTAAAGACCAAATAACAAAATATATGAAATATTTTCAGTAAAAACACAATTAAAGCACAAAAAAGCCTAATAAATTAGGACTAAAATAGCGATATTTCTGCCCGCTATCACACCCCCAAACTTAAGCTTTTGCTAGTCCCGAGCAAAATAAATTCTAAAGATGCATGAAATAGAATCGTTCAAGCCTCAATGATTTTAGAATTCTTAAGATAGAATGGAAAACATGCAAGTGGAATAAGGAAGCACCGCATACTCATGAAGAAATCTTAAACTAGTTTGAACTTAAGATTAATGAATAGCATGCTCAAGACTTATCTATTGATTCTTTTACTAACCTAGATTAGTCTTATGGCTTTCTCCATTTGTTTTCCCCCTACACTGGCTAAGAGCCCCTAATAGGTCGGAGTTCTTCTATCATGCAAAAAAAAGAAACTAGGGTGCCTGATATTTTTTTTCTTTTTCATGGGGGAGCAAAACTCTCAATCGATTTTTCACTTTCTTTTTTCTTTTTCTTTTGCTACCCCTCCAAACTTGCATTTTGATATCTAATGGCATTAGCTTTCACACTACGGTGCAGGGACCCTTAACCCGAATTTTATTCTTTGGTTGGCCTAACTGATCACACCGCAGGTAGCTCTTTTTACCCCTAGCCTTTTTCTTTTGTGCAAGCAAAAATTTCTTTTTCAACAGATTTTTCTTTTCTCTCATTTTCTTTTGTTGCTTTTGTTTTTCTCTCAACAGGCATATCAATTTTTTCTACCTAGCTCTTTAGAACAATCAAGCATGAACTTCCTAGTATTAGAAACTAAGCCTATCGGGGTGACAACAAACTTTAAAAATCATAATAAGAATCTAGATTTTCAAAGACGTCATTAGATAAGACTATTGCATGCTTTAGACATCAAAACTAAGTATCAAAAAATTTTAAAATTTCACAATTTCTGCCATGCTCCCAGATTCCACAACATATAAACCATTTTCTCCCAAAACTTCTAAAATCACATCCTTGGCTATCATGGAAATCTATTCATGCATCCAACAAAATTCAAATATGCTCAACACAGCGAAAGCCTCCCCCCCAAACTTAAACTAAACATTGTCCCCAATGTTTTAAAAACAATAAAGCAAATAGAGGGGTACTGAGACTTCCCTGAGGTAGGAGCGCTTCATCCTCTTCCTTTGGATTCAAAAAATGGGATTTTTGGAGCTTTGGGATTTGCTAAGGTGATCCTGCAAAACAAAATTGGATCACGAAGCAAAGAAAATTATTTACATCAAAAACAACTATCTAAACTTAAATCCTTGGGTTGCCTCCCAAGCAGCGCTTTCTTTAACGTCTTTAGCTAGACGAGGCTCGACACGCTTACGGAGGCTCGAAATAAAAGTTTTCATCATCCTCCGGGCCCTGCAAAAAATCGCGCACCGAATTGCACACAGCAAACAGGGGAGAAAAAAAACTTTCCCCTGGCCCATCTTTGCTAAAGAGATTATCATAATAACATTTCAGAAAATATGCAACAACATCAAATCTCTTTTCTAGATCTCTATTCTCAAAACAAATGTTAACAGAGTCATCAAGCGTTATGATATCTACTGGTCTGGGATCTAAAGATGGCCTATCAATCATGTCAGTCCATTCATCAGTTTCAATATCTATATGCTCAGAAGATTCCTCAGACTCAGAATTAAAAAATGATTCGACTAGGCTATCATATGACTCACTATCAGAATTAAAGAATTCAAGCTCTTCAGGGTCAGATTCTATACTATGCACATATTCGAGTTCCTCTGGGTCAGATTCTATGCTATATGCATCATCAGGACACGAATCAAAGTTATTAACATTGTCAGGTTTCATGCACTCAGGAATATCAAGACCAGACTCAATAGAATTAACACTATCATGATCAAACTCAAAATTATCTATCAAGTAATCCTTTTTATGCAAAACATGCTCATTCTCAATGTCAGGCAAATCAATATCATCATCAAAATCATCAATCTCAGGCAAATCTAACTCATTTTCAAAGGAAGGTAAATCATCAACTGCAGATATTTCATTCTCATAAGCAGGCAATTCCAATTCATTTTCAAAGTCAGGCAATTCTAAATCATTCAGCTCATTCTCAAACAGAGGGTCATCTAGTAAAGCATTATGATCGAAATCCCCATCATCCATAAGCACTTCTCCTAAGCCTAGGCCAAGATTATATTCTACCTCCTCATCATCGTCAGTCAAGTATTCAGGACCAATAGAAAAACAAGTATGCAGACTACATACAGACTCATCCTGGCCAAAAATACTAAACACGACTTTTTCATCATCAATGTTCAAGGTAAGCTTACCTGTATGCATACTAATTTCGGCCTTACCAGTTGCTAAGAAAGGTCTGCCTAGACTAATGGGTACCTCTCTGTCCTCCTGCATGTCCAGTACCACAAAGTCTACAGGGAAGATAAATTTATTGACCTTCACCAACACTTCCTCCACAACACCCATCGGGTGGGTAATTGATCTATCAGCAAGCTGGAGAGTGACGTCGGTGTCCTTCATTCCTGTTAAGCCAATCTTCCTGTATACAGAATAGGGCATTAAATTTATACTAGCACCAAGATCACACAAGGCCCTATTGAAAGATACTTCTCATATGGTGCAGGGAATGGTAAAACTCCCTGGATCTTTCTGTTTTGAAGGCATCTTTCCAGAAACTATGGTACTACTACTTTCAGACAATTTAAGAACTTCTTTTTTCAAACTTTTCTTCCTCGAAAGCATCTCTTTCATGAATTTCCCATAATTAGGCATGTTATACAAAGCATCTACCAAAGGAATATTCACAGACAATTTTTTAAACATTTCAAGGAATTTCTGAAACTGCTCATCTAATTTAACATTCTTAAAGCGCTGAGGAAAAGGTAACTCCCTGTAGTCAAAGGTTGGACATTCGCCCCTCCGCTTGGGCGGGTTGATGTGCGAACCTTTGTCATGGTGGTTGCATGGAACCACTTCTTCCTCGTTCAGTTTCTTCTCTTGCCTTTCTTCTTTTTCTTTTCCTGCAAAAGAGTTAGAAAAACCACAATTCAAATTAACAGAAGTTCTCGTGATTGCGCAGACTAGGGTGGTAGAAGTTCGGTATTTGAGTAAATGGTATGTTCCCCACGTATTGAACTTTTTCCACATCTTGACCTTCCTTCTTCGAATACCCTTCAGCTAAGGTGGAAATGGATTTGACCACCTCAGATGAAGTCGGCTTGTTCAGGGCATTGGTCAGAGATGCCATCTGGGCTTTCAATGAACTCGACTTATCTAATTCATACATTCCAACCTTCTTAGAATTCACTCTCCTCTCGGTCGGTCACTGATGACTGGTTGCTGCCATTTCCTCTAACAGATCTTTGGCTTCCGTTACTGTCTTGGAAAGAAAGCTTCCTCCTGCGGATGTGTCTAAAACTGTCTTGGTGGAGGAATTCAGACCATTGTAAAATAACTGCACTTGGAGCCAATCCGGATATCCATGTTGTGGGCATCGCCTGAGCATCTCCTTATATCTTTCCCATGCCTCGTACAACTGCTCCTCATCCAACTGCCTAAACGTTCCAACCTCCGTCCGGAGCTTCGTGGTTTTGGCAGGCGGGAAAAATTTAGTTAGAAAAGCCTGGGCAAGCTCATCCCATGTACTAATACTGCCCGTCTCGACTGATTCGAGCCAATCCTTAGCTTTGTCTTGCAGAGAAAATGGAAATAACCTCAATCTTATAGCGTCTGCCGGAACTCCATTCATCTTTACTGTCCCGCATATTTCCAAGAATGATCTCAGATGTGAGTGTGGATCCTCAGAAGGATGTCCCTTAAAAGAATTATCGCGCGCCATCTGAATCAATCCCGTCTTTAACTCAAAATTTGTAGCTTGTACCGGGGCGTAAACGATTCCTGAATTCTCTGTCGGGAGAACTGGCTGTAGAAAGTCTCTGATTGCCTTGGGAGCTTCTTGTTGGGCCATTGCTTCTGCTAATCTTTTTTCTCTACAAATGGTTCTAAGAGTCCTGTCAATTTCAAGATCTAGCGGAAACAAATTAACCACCTTGTTGCTTCGCATACAATGCTCCCAATCAATCAAAAGATCCAAACAAAAACAAAAATAAAATGATATTCACAAAGTAACAGAAAAATATTTACACCTAAATTACTATTTATCCCTTTCTTTTTTGATGTCCAGAAAAATTGGTTTGCTTAAAAATCAAGCCTCCCCGGCAAAGGCGCCAAAAACTTGTTGTTGAGTCGCTACCGCAAGCGCACGGTATCGCAAGTAATATAAAACGGAAAGAGTTCCGAGTATCGAATCCACAGGGAGGCGAAGCGAAATTTAAGCAAGCAAAGATTCCTAGAGCACTAAAAATACTTGGGATAAAAAATATTTAGGGACCCTATCATGCAATCAAGAAAATTAAAAATCAAAACAACTAGAGAGAAAATTTTGATCAATCGATAAAAATGCGGAGAAAGAGTTTTCTAATGGGAAGAGGGGTCTTGAAAATCAATTATTAGCTAAACAATTGCTACAATTGTTCTATCTCGTCGCCCAACTAATTATACTCCTAGAATCTCCGTTAATAACATAGGTTCTCCTGTCGGTCTCCCCTAATTGTAATTAATTCATTTTAACAACCTAAGTGTCCTTAGCGCCATTAAAAATCATTAATTATTACGCTCTGATTCATTTTAGGAATCTAAGTTTAATCAACTAATCCCGTTGTCACGACGGGCAATTAAACTAGTTGCATGAATTACGATCTATCCTAACTTCTCTCCGTTGAGTTTCCATTAAGAACCGAATCATTACACAATTGGCCAGATTGCATAAAGCATTAAGCACATCCATACAAATAATTAGGACAAAGGGCTAGAGATAGGCAATTATAACAACATTTGAACTATAATTTCATTTCAAGACCCCAAATTGGGGTTTAGCTATTCATAGCTAAAATATTCACAATAATTACAATGGAAAGCATAATAAAGAGCATAATAAAAGGAAAGGAATTGACCGTAGAAGACCCATTCGCTACGCTTGGAGTCCCTCCGAAAACTCCTTGAGCCTCCTAGGATGCTCCCCAAATTCCCCAAAATTTTCCCACTAAGAAAGCTCTCAAAAGGCTAGAAAGCCTTGAGAGAGGCTCCAAAGGAGCCTTAGAAAGAAAGGAAACAAGGAATGGAATGATGATTGATCCTTAAAATGAGGCACCAAGGGGCGCCTTTTATAGGCTCGGAAATGGGGTAGCGTCGCGACGCTACATGGCACAGCGTCGCGACGCTATCCTTACAGCGTCTCGAAGCTATGCGTTTTCCAGATTTTCCAGCTGCGGATTGGGCTTCTTTGCTTGGGCCAACTTCAATTCTTTTTGGGCTTTTTCTTCATAGATTTGACTCCCCTTGACCCAATCATGGAAATTGGGCTTGAATGGCTTCACTTTGGGCACTTTTTCCACAAAATCCACAACTTTGCTCCTAAAGACCAAATAACAAAATATATGAAATATTTTCAGTAAAAACACAATTAAAGCACAAAAAAGCCTAATAAATTAGGACTAAAATAGCGATATTTCTGCCCGCTATCACACCCCCAAACTTAAGCTTTTGCTAGTCCCGAGCAAAATAAATTCTAAAGATGCATGAAATAGAATCGTTCAAGCCTCAATGATTTTAGAATTCTTAAGATAGAATGGAAAACATGCAAGTGGAATAAGGAAGCACCGCATACTCATGAAGAAATCTTAAACTAGTTTGAACTTAAGATTAATGAATAGCATGCTCAAGACTTATCTATTGATTCTTTTACTAACCTAGATTAGTCTTATGGCTTTCTCCATTTGTTTTCCCCCTACACTGGCTAAGAGCCCCTAATAGGTCGGAGTTCTTCTATCATGCAAAAAAAAGAAACTAGGGTGCCTGATATTTTTTTTCTTTTTCATGGGGGAGCAAAACTCTCAATCGATTTTTCACTTTCTTTTTTCTTTTTCTTTTGCTACCCCTCCAAACTTGCATTTTGATATCTAATGGCATTAGCTTTCACACTACGGTGCAGGGACCCTTAACCCGAATTTTATTCTTTGGTTGGCCTAACTGATCACACCGCAGGTAGCTCTTTTTACCCCTAGCCTTTTTCTTTTGTGCAAGCAAAAATTTCTTTTTCAACAGATTTTTCTTTTCTCTCATTTTCTTTTGTTGCTTTTGTTTTTCTCTCAACAGGCATATCAATTTTTTCTACCTAGCTCTTTAGAACAATCAAGCATGAACTTCCTAGTATTAGAAACTAAGCCTATCGGGGTGACAACAAACTTTAAAAATCATAATAAGAATCTAGATTTTCAAAGACGTCATTAGATAAGACTATTGCATGCTTTAGACATCAAAACTAAGTATCAAAAAATTTTAAAATTTCACAATTTCTGCCATGCTCCCAGATTCCACAACATATAAACCATTTTCTCCCAAAACTTCTAAAATCACATCCTTGGCTATCATGGAAATCTATTCATGCATCCAACAAAATTCAAATATGCTCAACACAGCGAAAGCCTCCCCCCCAAACTTAAACTAAACATTGTCCCCAATGTTTTAAAAACAATAAAGCAAATAGAGGGGTACTGAGACTTCCCTGAGGTAGGAGCGCTTCATCCTCTTCCTTTGGATTCAAAAAATGGGATTTTTGGAGCTTTGGGATTTGCTAAGGTGATCCTGCAAAACAAAATTGGATCACGAAGCAAAGAAAATTATTTACATCAAAAACAACTATCTAAACTTAAATCCTTGGGTTGCCTCCCAAGCAGCGCTTTCTTTAACGTCTTTAGCTAGACGAGGCTCGACACGCTTACGGAGGCTCGAAATAAAAGTTTTCATCATCCTCCGGGCCCTGCAAAAAATCGCGCACCGAATTGCACACAGCAAACAGGGGAGAAAAAAAACTTTCCCCTGGCCCATCTTTGCTAAAGAGATTATCATAATAACATTTCAGAAAATATGCAACAACATCAAATCTCTTTTCTAGATCTCTATTCTCAAAACAAATGTTAACAGAGTCATCAAGCGTTATGATATCTACTGGTCTGGGATCTAAAGATGGCCTATCAATCATGTCAGTCCATTCATCAGTTTCAATATCTATATGCTCAGAAGATTCCTCAGACTCAGAATTAAAAAATGATTCGACTAGGCTATCATATGACTCACTATCAGAATTAAAGAATTCAAGCTCTTCAGGGTCAGATTCTATACTATGCACATATTCGAGTTCCTCTGGGTCAGATTCTATGCTATATGCATCATCAGGACACGAATCAAAGTTATTAACATTGTCAGGTTTCATGCACTCAGGAATATCAAGACCAGACTCAATAGAATTAACACTATCATGATCAAACTCAAAATTATCTATCAAGTAATCCTTTTTATGCAAAACATGCTCATTCTCAATGTCAGGCAAATCAATATCATCATCAAAATCATCAATCTCAGGCAAATCTAACTCATTTTCAAAGGAAGGTAAATCATCAACTGCAGATATTTCATTCTCATAAGCAGGCAATTCCAATTCATTTTCAAAGTCAGGCAATTCTAAATCATTCAGCTCATTCTCAAACAGAGGGTCATCTAGTAAAGCATTATGATCGAAATCCCCATCATCCATAAGCACTTCTCCTAAGCCTAGGCCAAGATTATATTCTACCTCCTCATCATCGTCAGTCAAGTATTCAGGACCAATAGAAAAACAAGTATGCAGACTACATACAGACTCATCCTGGCCAAAAATACTAAACACGACTTTTTCATCATCAATGTTCAAGGTAAGCTTACCTGTATGCATACTAATTTCGGCCTTACCAGTTGCTAAGAAAGGTCTGCCTAGACTAATGGGTACCTCTCTGTCCTCCTGCATGTCCAGTACCACAAAGTCTACAGGGAAGATAAATTTATTGACCTTCACCAACACTTCCTCCACAACACCCATCGGGTGGGTAATTGATCTATCAGCAAGCTGGAGAGTGACGTCGGTGTCCTTCATTCCTGTTAAGCCAATCTTCCTGTATACAGAATAGGGCATTAAATTTATACTAGCACCAAGATCACACAAGGCCCTATTGAAAGATACTTCTCATATGGTGCAGGGAATGGTAAAACTCCCTGGATCTTTCTGTTTTGAAGGCATCTTTCCAGAAACTATGGTACTACTACTTTCAGACAATTTAAGAACTTCTTTTTTCAAACTTTTCTTCCTCGAAAGCATCTCTTTCATGAATTTCCCATAATTAGGCATGTTATACAAAGCATCTACCAAAGGAATATTCACAGACAATTTTTTAAACATTTCAAGGAATTTCTGAAACTGCTCATCTAATTTAACATTCTTAAAGCGCTGAGGAAAAGGTAACTCCCTGTAGTCAAAGGTTGGACATTCGCCCCTCCGCTTGGGCGGGTTGATGTGCGAACCTTTGTCATGGTGGTTGCATGGAACCACTTCTTCCTCGTTCAGTTTCTTCTCTTGCCTTTCTTCTTTTTCTTTTCCTGCAAAAGAGTTAGAAAAACCACAATTCAAATTAACAGAAGTTCTCGTGATTGCGCAGACTAGGGTGGTAGAAGTTCGGTATTTGAGTAAATGGTATGTTCCCCACGTATTGAACTTTTTCCACATCTTGACCTTCCTTCTTCGAATACCCTTCAGCTAAGGTGGAAATGGATTTGACCACCTCAGATGAAGTCGGCTTGTTCAGGGCATTGGTCAGAGATGCCATCTGGGCTTTCAATGAACTCGACTTATCTAATTCATACATTCCAACCTTCTTAGAATTCACTCTCCTCTCGGTCGGTCACTGATGACTGGTTGCTGCCATTTCCTCTAACAGATCTTTGGCTTCCGTTACTGTCTTGGAAAGAAAGCTTCCTCCTGCGGATGTGTCTAAAACTGTCTTGGTGGAGGAATTCAGACCATTGTAAAATAACTGCACTTGGAGCCAATCCGGATATCCATGTTGTGGGCATCGCCTGAGCATCTCCTTATATCTTTCCCATGCCTCGTACAACTGCTCCTCATCCAACTGCCTAAACGTTCCAACCTCCGTCCGGAGCTTCGTGGTTTTGGCAGGCGGGAAAAATTTAGTTAGAAAAGCCTGGGCAAGCTCATCCCATGTACTAATACTGCCCGTCTCGACTGATTCGAGCCAATCCTTAGCTTTGTCTTGCAGAGAAAATGGAAATAACCTCAATCTTATAGCGTCTGCCGGAACTCCATTCATCTTTACTGTCCCGCATATTTCCAAGAATGATCTCAGATGTGAGTGTGGATCCTCAGAAGGATGTCCCTTAAAAGAATTATCGCGCGCCATCTGAATCAATCCCGTCTTTAACTCAAAATTTGTAGCTTGTACCGGGGCGTAAACGATTCCTGAATTCTCTGTCGGGAGAACTGGCTGTAGAAAGTCTCTGATTGCCTTGGGAGCTTCTTGTTGGGCCATTGCTTCTGCTAATCTTTTTTCTCTACGAATGGTTCTAAGAGTCCTGTCAATTTCAAGATCTAGCGGAAACAAATTAACCACCTTGTTGCTTCGCATACAATGCTCCCAATCAATCAAAAGATCCAAACAAAAACAAAAATAAAATGATATTCACAAAGTAACAGAAAAATATTTACACCTAAATTACTATTTATCCCTTTCTTTTTTGATGTCCAGAAAAATTGGTTTGCTTAAAAATCAAGCCTCCCCGGCAAAGGCGCCAAAAACTTGTTGTTGAGTCGCTACCGCAAGCGCACGGTATCGCAAGTAATATAAAACGGAAAGAGTTCCGAGTATCGAATCCACAGGGAGGCGAAGCGAAATTTAAGCAAGCAAAGATTCCTAGAGCACTAAAAATACTTGGGATAAAAAATATTTAGGGACCCTATCATGCAATCAAGAAAATTAAAAATCAAAACAACTAGAGAGAAAATTTTGATCAATCGATAAAAATGCGGAGAAAGAGTTTTCTAATGGGAAGAGGGGTCTTGAAAATCAATTATTAGCTAAGCAATTGCTACAATTGTTCTATCTCGTCGCCCAACTAATTATACTCCTAGAATCTCCGTTAATAACATAGGTTCTCCTGTCGGTCTCCCCTAATTGTAATTAATTCATTTTAACAACCTAAGTGTCCTTAGCGCCATTAAAAATCATTAATTATTACGCTCTGATTCATTTTAGGAATCTAAGTTTAATCAACTAATCCCGTTGTCACGACGGGCAATTAAACTAGTTGCATGAATTACGATCTATCCTAACTTCTCTCCGTTGAGTTTCCATTAAGAACCGAATCATTACACAATTGGCCAGATTGCATAAAGCATTAAGCACATCCATACAAATAATTAGGACAAAGGGCTAGAGATAGGCAATTATAACAACATTTGAACTATAATTTCATTTCAAGACCCCAAATTGGGGTTTAGCTATTCATAGCTAAAATATTCACAATAATTACAATGGAAAGCATAATAAAGAGCATAATAAAAGGAAAGGAATTGACCGTAGAAGACCCATTCGCTACGCTTGGAGTCCCTCCGAAAACTCCTTGAGCCTCCTAGGATGCTCCCCAAATTCCCCAAAATTTTCCCACTAAGAAAGCTCTCAAAAGGCTAGAAAGCCTTGAGAGAGGCTCCAAAGGAGCCTTAGAAAGAAAGGAAACAAGGAATGGAATGATGATTGATCCTTAAAATGAGGCACCAAGGGGCGCCTTTTATAGGCTCGGAAATGGGGTAGCGTCGCGACGCTACATGGCACAGCGTCGCGACGCTATCCTTACAGCGTCTCGACGCTATGCGTTTTCCAGATTTTCCAGCTGCGGATTGGGCTTCTTTGCTTGGGCCAACTTCAATTCTTTTTGGGCTTTTTCTTCATAGATGTCCTCTTTTGACTCCCCTTGACCCAATCATGGAAATTGGGCTTGAATGGCTTCACGTTGGGCACTTTTTCCACAAAATCCACAACTTTGCTCCTAAAGACCAAATAACAAAATATATGAAATATTTTCAATAAAAACACAATTAAAGCACAAAAAAGCCTAATAAATTGGGACTAAAATAGCGACATTTCTGCCCGCTATCAACAAGTAATATAGTGATTTTGAGTATAGAATATCGTCTCCACAGGGATTGGATTTATTCAATTAATTACTATAAATAATCTTGCTTAACTTTATTTAGAGAACAAAATCTAATGCCGAAAAAGATAAACTAAAAAGCTAATCTAGAAAGCAAAAGATAAATGGAGACACAATTTGGAGGGATAATTCTAGAGTGGTTGATTTCATCAATTGGACCTTTAATGCTTAATCAATTAACTAATATGGATTAACTAATCATTTGATTCATAAGTCTAGAAGCCTAATGACAAGGACTCTCCTGTCGGTCTCCTCCTATCTCATACCTTTCAATAAAGAATCTCCTTTCGGTCTCTTCTTTATTTACTTAGTATGGCATTACGACCCTTCAATACAACCTCTAACGTTATTTATTCTATCCTGTGTCACCCGGGTAAATAGCGTTAGTCATGCATTCAGTTCTAGTCTAAGCTTCTCTCTGTCGAGTCTCCCCTTAGTAACAATTCATTTAATCAGTGATCAGTTGATTAAAAGCATTACGGACAAAATGCACAAATGAACAATAATGACAATTAAACCAGATCAATTCATTAATTCAGCAAAGGTTCAACATCTAAATCAATCTCATAGAATTTAGGAATTTACTACTCATAATCACTAAAATTCAATAATTCCTAATCACAACAATTCTAGAAACTAAAACATAAAGGAAAAGGGAAGAGAAATGCTCATAAAAGTGTCGATCTCCTCGATCCCGCGCCGACCTCCATCGATCCCGAGCTCCAAAGATCATCAACAAAGCTCCAAAACTCTCCCAAAAACCCCCAATTTTAGTGTGGATTCTAGAATGGGGTGAAAACCCACAAATTTGCACCCAAAACTTCGATGCAAATGGCTCCTTTTATAGGCTCCCAGAAGGCGTAGCGTCGCGACGCTACGTCATAGCGTCGCGACGCTCTGACGTCATCTTTTCTTGGGCTCCAAGTCGTCGCAGCGTCCCGACGCTACATGGACAGCGTCGCGACGCTACCCCATTTCTGGATCTTTCCGCGGGGCTGCCAGGCGTCGAGACGCTAGGCCCTGGATCTTCTAGAATGACCCGATTTTGACTCAATTTTTGGGCCTTCTTCATTTCCTTTGGCCCAATGCTTCATGAAATGGATTTTGGGCTCTTTTCTTGACCCAACTTGATAATTTAAGGCTTGGAATTCATGAATTTTGGCTTCTAACTCATTCTTTTTGGGCTTTTGGACTTGGATCTACAATGAACTTCTCCAAATTGCTCAAAAAGTCTCCAAAATCATCCAAATTCTCTCAAAATTCCGATTTTGCTTCCTTGGCTCGGTTTTCTGAAATTTAAACATAAAATAGCATTAAAGTACACAATTCATGAACAAAACTAGCTAAAAATAATAGGAAAATGATGACATTTTTGCATGTCATCAATTCCCTTATGGTTCAATAGCTTGAAAGTGTTTTATTTGCTTAAGTTTTGTTCAATGCATGTCATTCTTTATTGATTATCACTCTAATCTTGCTGAGTTTAACTTGATCACTTAGACTTTGCATGCTATGTGAGTTTGATCTCGAAAGGGACAGACAATATCGGTTCTCATAAAGGTGATATAGGAGAAAAAGCTCGAAAGAGATTGTTCGGTGGTATAGGGCAAGCTGCCTAAGGCACCCTATATCGACTATAGGGTTATAGATTGCATTCGTGAATTATCTATGTCGGAGTCGAGTCACAGAAATGTGCATAACAGTACTCGCTTAGCCTTCTAACGGTTCTTGGGAGCAAGGCCAAATAGAAGTAAATCTAACCCAATGCATTGAATAGGCTTAAGTTAAATACTTCATGATTAAGGTTATTGCCTTAGGGATGAATCCACGTTGAATACCTCGTTGTTTATTATTGTTATTCTTTTATCCAATTGCTTGTTTTATTTATCTTTTCTAAAAACCAATCAATCAAACTTATTTTTCTGGTTACCTATTTTTGAGCAATCAAGTTGAGCAGTTTCTTCTTCAAATATGAATTTCCAGTTTAGTCCTCGTGGGATCGATACCCTTGGAATACTTCTAAGGTTTTTTTATTACTACGTGCGACAGTGTATACTTGCACTAGGGTTGGCTGAGTTATTTTTATTATCTCACATCTATTAATTCAGTTAACGACGCACCAAGTGTCACCAAGATAAGGTACCCAACCATATCCCTATACTATAGACCTTTTAGGTTGTTACTTGAACAGTGATCCCCATATGTCCCCACATACTAGTTCAAGTTACATACAAATAACCTTGGATCTTAGTTTATTGGATTTGGGTCATATTGTTCAATATTTAATAACAACACTTTATACAAATTTGTTTACATTCACTATCTACGAGTTTTAGGGCATAAAACCCAATAGAAACCACCTTAGCATAGATGAATGTTATAAATTTATCGTTCTTTATAAAGCGTTATAATACGAGATAGACGTTAAAATCTCTAACAAGATAATTGCATGCTCACTTAGGGTTAGCGAACCATAAACTCAAACAACTCGCATAGAATATGTCGATATCATGTAAAGCTAAGGTTACAAGAGAACTCACCCGGTGAGATGCTGTCTAAGGCTGGAGGTATTTAAGTTGACGGTTTACGAAACACCTCCTACCTGGGCATCGCGCCGGTACTTGAGTTAGGTTAACCCGAGTTTTATGAGCATGCGTGAGCGATGTAAGGTTTAAAAGAGTTTATCACCTAGACATCGTAAGTATAAAGTGTTATACACACCTAAACATAAGTTGCTTTTAAAATGGTGCTTTATACATAACTTGAAACTTGATTGTTATATGCTTTCGTCACCATAGAAGCATGTTATAGGGCTAATTCATTAAAATTTATAATAGTTATAAAAGTTAACGAATAGAAACCGTCATAAACCTATAACAAAGAGTTGCATGCTAACATAGGATCTTAGGCATTGAGTTAAATTTAAAACGGTTTAAAATTTAATAGACCTAAGATTGCTTTTCTAATAGGATTAGAATAGATGTCCTACTTAGTATTTTAATAGTTTTAAAATATGATTAAGTAGGATATAAGATTCGGTTATAAGGGAACTCTCCCGGTAAATGGACCGGTACTTGAGTTGAATTAACCACGGTCTTATTAGCATGCAACGTCGCTAGGTAATTAAAAGGGTTTAATTCACCTAGACATTAGAGTAAAGACCTTTATAGAGAGTTATAAAAAGGCGTAGACTGTCGGAATTTACTGTTGTGCGTGTACCGCAAGCGTAGGGTCGCACCAAGTAATATAAAACGGTAGAGTACCGAGTATTGATTTCCACAGGGAGGATTGTATTTAGACAAGATAATAAACCAAACACTAAAAATACTAAGACAGGATATTATATACGGACCTAAACATAACAAAGGATGCAATAAAATTAAAGCAAACAAGGAATTAAATTGATCAAGCAAAGAGGTAAGGAGGATGGTAGAGTCGATTGAGAGGCGGGGTCTTGAAATCTAGATTATAGCTTATTACTTATTCTAGTCATCCTATCTTGTGTACGACTAATTATAAACCTAGAATCTCCGTTTATTACATAGGTTCTCCTTTTCGTTTCCCCTAATTATAACTAACTCATTTTAATAACCTAAGTGTCCTTAGCGCTATTAAATTGGTTAATTAATGAGCCCTGATTCATTTTTGGTCTCTAAGCCTAACCAACTACTCTCGCTGTCACTACGAGCAGTTAAGCCTAGTTGAGTGGGTTACGATCTATCTTAACTTTTCTCCGTCGAGTTTCCATTAAGAATCTATTCACTATAAAATTGGCCAGATTCTATAGAGCATTAGGAGCACCCATACAAATCACTACAAGAAAATTTGTCTCTTTCGACGAATTTTCTCCCAACGGTTAAAAAAGGCGTCGCCCAAAACACTAACTCCCAACGCCTAAATTACCCGTCGGGCGATAACCACTCTCCTGATATATAGATTCACACAAACATTACAAGAAAAAATAACCCAGTTTTCATTTTGATAGAAACTTGCAGAGTCTAATCGGAATAATCGGTCTGCTTTGTCATTTAATCATAGGGTTGGGTCAAAGTCTTTCCTTCAAATCCGAGAAGACATGGTATAGTACTAAAATTTCTTTCTGTATTTCATTGTTCTATAACTTTTACTAAATTTGTATGTGTTCTGAGTTACAGAAACTGGAACAAGGTCGAGAAATTGGACCAATTGACTTATTTGAGCGAACACACTCAAAAAATGGAGAGTGGGTCAATCATGCTGCTAACGATGCACATTGTTGGGTTTTATGCCCTAAAACTCGTAAATAGTGAATGTAAACAAATTTTATACTTGTGTTTAATAAAGTGTTATTTAGTTTCTGCAATAAAATGTTATTGTTAAATATTGAACTATTTGACCCAAATCCAATAAACTAAGATCCAAGGTTGTTTGTATGTAACTTGAACTAGTATGTGGGGACATACGGGGATCGATATTCAAGTAACAACCTAAAAGGTCTATAGTACAAGGATAAGGCTGGGTACCTTATCCTGGTGACACTATGGATACGGCCCACTTTGTATTATGATACAAACGCTATGATCCAACGCGTTCATGTAGTTGACATGCGAGTGGGGGTATCCTATGCAATGAGTTTGCATAAGACCGGACCGCGAAATAGTTAACCACTAACTGTAACACCGTTAGTTGGCTTGGTTTCTATTTCACTAGGATGACCTAGACAACTCAGTCTCAATCCTGAGTGGATTATGGACTCCTGTTCACGAGGAGTTGTCCTTTGATTTGTATGGGTGAGAGTGGCCAGCACGCCGACTCAATAAGCCTACCATTTTGGGGACAATACCGAGTGGGGAGTTGGGAACATAATCACACAAGATGGAATTCACTCCTTCCCGACTCTAGGGTAAGTAGAGGTGTGTTCCCTTAAGTGGTGTCTCCGGGACTTGAACAATGGGCCCAACCCTCTCTATGGCACGAGAGGGACTTCTGTTTGTTGGTTGGACCTCAAACAGGTTGTTTATTAGAGGAGCACTGGGGACTTAAGGACAAAGATGTAAACCAGGGGTAAAACGGTAATTTGACCCAGCTGGGATACGAACACACGTGAAGGACTGACTTGTAGTATTGGTCGATATCCGTGGACACAGAAATATTCTGCAGTGAGAAGAGTGCAGCTGAGGGTCTTTAGTGGAATGACCCACAGTTAACGAATGGAGACTAACTTGGTTAATGAGTTTAAGCCGATTAGTCTCGTATCGTTGGAGCTTCTGATCTGTAGGTCCATTAGGTCCCACTGGTAGCTCGTAAAAAGACTTGAAGCAAACAAATATAAATTGTAAATTGAAAGTGTTCAATTTATTTGGGGAATCGTATAATGTATATTGATGCATTATAATATAAAGTTTATGAAACTTTATAATATAATTTTTGAATTAATTTCAAAAATTAATTCTTGAGAGAAAATATTTGAAAGAGTTCAAATAAATTTAATATGAATTGGTTTCATATTAATTTTAATAAAATCCCTAAGATTAAATATATGATATTTAATTGGGTAATTAATTAATCATGGAATTAATTAATTATTTATTAAAATTAGAGACCTTTTCCTATTAGGAAAGAAAATATTTGAAAGAGTTCAAATAAATTTAATATGAATTGGATTCATATTAATTTTAATTTTAATAAAATCCCTAAGATTAAATATGTGATATTTAATTGGGTAATTAATTAATTATGGAATTAATTAATTATTAAAATTAGATATTGTTCAGATAATAGATTTGAACTTATTCCTAGACCTTTTCCTATTAGGAAAAGGTCTTGGTCTTTACCTATATATAGGACCCCTGGGGTGGGGTGAAAGGCATCCCATTGTCTCTACTTCTCTCAGAGATTTCTCCCAAAAGACTCCCACAAGTCTCCTGCTTCAAGAAGTCTTAGAGATATACCGGTGTAGCCGATTGGTGGTGTTCGCACAAGAGGGTTGCTGCGTTTTCAATCTTATTGGCAAGAAAAGGCGAATTGATCAAGGCTTTCTACAAAAGTAAGTTTTCTATGAAATCCTTGATTACTAGGATCAATCTAGTTGATCTTTTAGCATGTTTATAGCCTATGTACAGCCCATTAAATATATATTTATTGCTGTAATATTTTTTAAATTGTATTGGTATTTCAATTAGAATCTAAGACTCTGAGTAGGTTCGGTAATACTTTCCGCTGCGTGGGGCTTTTATCCCTTCACACATGTGAGTTTTACTTAAAAGTATAGGTCAAATGTTTTATTCTCCACTGTTACACAATAATTGCTTATGTCAATTATAAATGCAGACTCAAATGTTGGCGCTGAAAGATATGCTCCTGTTCCAGAAGGGTCTGAACCAATCTCGGGGGAGGTGATAATGGAGACAGTGTTGGGGAAACGACCAGGCCATGTTAAAGGCCTTGGTTGGAGACCAAAGCCTACATCTAAAAAAAATACATCATCTGATTTTGCAACCTCACAGAGAGAACATGAGCAAGCAACACAAATAGAGACATTGAAGGCAGAACTCGTGCAATTACGAGAGCAGATCCAAAAGGTGGAGACAATTGTCGAGGAAGAGAGGAGTGCACGACTTGAGACGAAAGCTCAGTTGGATAGAGTGCAAGGTCTAGTCGAGCAATTAATGCAGTCATAAGGAGGAGGAACATCGAACTAGGTATGAACTTACCCCTTTGTCTAATAAACGTATGAGTGGAAGATATATGTTGCTATGCTGCAGTTATGGTAGCAACATAACGTTCCTTATGTTGACTGCAATTTGTCTGCATTTGATAGATGTTGCTTCAAGAGATATGTTGCTATCCTGCAGTTATGGTAGCATTTGTTCCTATGTATCTGTCTCTTTATTAAGTTGAACGAGTGTTTTTGTTTAGATTTTGTTTCCTTTGTTTAAAGGGCATGCCCATTCCACATGTTTGCTTCATTCGATTTGTTGCATATGTTTAGAGGGCTCATTCCAACGTTTTCATGTTATTTAAGTTTAGGATTGGTGTGAGGGGTGGGTGACAACTAGTCTTATTTCACGCTCCTATGTATCTTTCTATTTCTTAAGTTTGGTGCATTCGTTTAGATTTTGTTTCCTTTGTTTAAAGGGCATGCCCATTCCACATGTTTGCTTCATTCAATTTGTTGCATATGTTTAGAGGGCTCATTCCAACGTTTTCATGTTAGTTAAGTTTAGGATTGGTGTGAGGGGTGGGTGACAACTAGTCTTATTTCACGCTCCTATGTATCTTTCTCTTTCTTAAGTTTGGTGTTTGTTTTGATTTTGTTTCCTTTGTTTAAAGGGCATGCCCATTCCGCATGTTTGCTTCATTCGATTTGTTGCATATGTTTAGAGGGCTCATTCCAACGTTTTCATGTTCGTTAAGTTTAGGATTGGTGTGTGGGGTGGGTGACAACTAGTCTATTTCATGCTCATATGTATCTTTCTCTTTCTTAAGTTTGGTGCATTTGTTTAGATTTAGTTTCCTTTGTTTAAAGGGCATGCCCATTCCGCATGTTTGCTTCATTCGATTTGTTGCATATGTTTAGATGGCTCATTCCAACGTTTTCATGTTAGTTAAGTTTAGGATTGGTGTGAGGGGTGGGTGACAACTAGTCTATTTCATGCTCATATGTATCTTATATCGTTTTTGTTTGGATTATTGTTGATCAAAAGTTTCTTGTATCGTTTTTATTTGGATTATACATGGGATTCTTAAATTTTGTTAATTTCATTACTCAATTGTTTTTTTGCCTTTCAATGTTAAGTCAATTTTCATTTCTTCATATTATGTGTGTTTAACTCAGTTTTGACGAACTTGTAAGCGTTTTAGTTCATTGTTCGAAGTTTTGATAAATCGTTTTTGTTTTAATTGCAGGATCGAGGGATGTTTTTGTTTGGATGTTTTTTTATCAGAAAGATCGAGCTGTTTGGTTTTTTTTTTTTTTTTGTTGACAAAGCTTAACAACAATGCTTAACAAGAATGTGGACGATTGGTGACTTACAAGTTTTTTTTTATTTTCTAAACAAACTTATAAACTTGTTGTATGGACATTTGAAATATTATTAATGAATCATTTGTACTGTTTTAAATGAAATTTGCACTGTTTTGAATGAAATTTGAATAATTCAATGAGATATTTATATTGTTTAGAGTGGAAGTGTTAGAGATATTTATATTGTTTAAAGTGTTATATAAATATTTTTCAGGGGTGAAAAGAAAGGAACTCCCGACGCATCAACAAGCGTCGGGAGTTACTATAACTGTCGATGCCATCCTAATGGGTGTCGGCATCAACCGTTCCTCGTAACCTCCCGATGCATAAAATGCCACGTCGGGCGAGGGATGAACCCCCGACGCCTGTTGTAGGCGTCAGCAACAGCTTGCTGCCGACGCAAACTCAGATAGCGTCGGGAGTTGTTAAAAACTCCTGACGGTCGAAACTCTAGCGTCGGACAATCCTTCAGGGTATCATGCGTCGGGAGTTGATATAACTCTCGACGCCTTGGTGTTGTGGTTCGGGAGAGGAAGCCCCAACTATTATCTTCCGACGATATTGCCGACGCTATGTTGTGCGTCGGGGGGAGGCTCTCCCGACGTGTTTTGGAGCATCTCCTGACGGTTTGGTGTGTCGGGAAAGACTATTCTTCTTGTAGTGAATAATCTGTACAATGGACACAGAGATAGGCAATGAAAATAACAATTAACTATAATCTTTCATTCAAGACCCGCAATCGGGATTTAGCTATACATGTGTATCAAAACTTCCTGTCTATCCGTACTAGAAAGCATAAATGAACAATTAAAGTGTTTAGGAGATGAGCCGTCCCCTTTGCTTGCGCCATGGATCCTCCTCGTTACAAGCTCCCGAGCACTCTAAAAATGCCCAAATACAAGAATTGTCACTCTCCTCACAACTCGACCCTCAAGAATGGCTCAAGGAGCCTTGAAAGGACTAAGAAAGGGAATTGGATGAATGCTTGATGTTGAAATGGGGAGGTGAATCGCGCTTTTTATAGGCCTGGAAATGGGACAGCGTCGCTACGTTGTGACATCACCTTCTTGGGTGGCAAGACAATGCAGCGTCGAGAGGCTAAGGGACAGTGTCTCGACGCTGTCCTTCGACCAGATCTTCCAGCTTGCATTTTGGGCTGAATTTTGGGCTTCCTCTCCACTTTTTGGCCCAATTGTCTTCAATGATGGGTCTTGGACTTCTCCCACTTGACCCAATTAGAACTTTCCAAGATTAAACTTCAACAATTTGGGCTTCTTTTCTCTTCTTTTTCTCCAATTTTCCATAAAATCTCCTAGGGACCAAAATTGAACAATTAAACGAATTTATATAATAAAAACACAATAAAGCACATCAAACGCTCATATATTTAAGGACAAAATAGCAACATTTATGCTTGCTATCACACCCCCAAACTTAAGCTTTTGCTAGTCCCGAGCAAAATAAATTCTAAAGATGCATGAAAAGAATTGCTCTAGCCTCAAAGATTTTAAAATTCTTAGGGAAATACGGAAAACATGCAAGTGGATTAAGCAAGCACAACATACTCATGAATAAATTTCAAAAATGAAACTTATAATTAACGAATAGCATGCTCAAAACTTATCTAATGGTTCTTTTACTAACCTAGATTAGTTTTACGGCTTTTTCCCCCTACACTTGCTAAGAGTCCTAACAGGTCGGAATTTAGCTATCATGCAAACAAAGAAACTAGGGCGCCTAATTCTTTTCTTTTTCTTAGGGGATTCCCCCAAACTTGCTTCTCATGATCCTAAGGGCACTAGGTTTCACACACCGCTGCAGGGACCCATATCCCGAATTTAATCCTTGGATGTGTAGGGATAATAGCCCTAGGCAGCGGAAGAAGTCAGAGACCTTTTTCGAATTAAACGCCTATTAGGATACCAATACGACGGCAAATCAATTCACAGCAGAAAACTAAATTATACATGCTGTAAATACGGTATAAAACATGTTGAACATAATATAAAAAACATCTAGATCTAATCTAGATTGGATCCTAATGATCCAAGATCAAGAATTACTTACTTTTAAGGGTGTTCTTGATCGTTTCGCCTAATTCTCCAACAGAATACATAAAAATACAGCAACCTCCAAGGAACCTTCTTGCTGGATTTTGTGAACACAACCACAAGGAGCATCACCAGTATTCTCACGGGGAATAATCGCTGATTGCTTGTGGGAGCAAGGGAAATTCTAGGGAATTTTCTGGGAGGTTTGATCTATGTTTTTGCTTGAGAGAAAAAAACACAGAGAATGACCGTATTGGGAGAGAGAGAGATTGCGTGTGTGAGTCCAAGAGAGATTAACCTAATTGAACAAAATAAGTTACGGTAAAATACCAAACTCCCTGCTATTTTTCCTCTCCATCGTGCATCTCACTAAGTTTTTTTTTTTTTTTTTTTTTTTTTTTGAAATAAGCATCTCACTAAGTTAGTGGGATGAAAGTTTCTTATCAGTTACAATTAACTGATAAACTTATTAATTAATTATTAAATATAATTAAATAATTAATAATCAATTAAATAATAATAAGATTACTAATTAATCTTAATTTTATTTGCATAAATCATATTTATGTAAACATCCCACATAACCTATAGTTTTAATGTAATATAATTAAATCAAATTTAATTAAATTAAATTAAAACTAAAATATTAATTAATTCAACAATTAATTAATACTATAATTAAATATCATATATTTAACTATATCTCTCTCATATATACTATAGTATTAATGTACATCAAATGTGCATTAATTATAATGTATAGTTTTAATATGAATCCAATTCATGTTTTAAACTTAACATTCGAACACCTTCGAATATCCAATTCCCCTTTAGAATTTTACCTCATCGCCCCCAGTGAGCTACCGGTAGGACCTAATGGACCTACAGATTAGAAGCTCCAACGATATGAGCTTAATTGGCTAAACTCATTAACCAAGTTAATCAATGTTCGTTAATTGTGGTTCACTCCACTATAGAACCACTGCTGCACTCTTCTCACTGCATATATATTTCTGTGTCCACGGATATCGACCATCAACAGCAAGTCAGCCCTTCACGTGTGTTCGTACCCCAACTAGGTCGAATTACCGTTTTACCCCTGGGCTACCTCTTTATCCTTAAGTTCCAGTGCTCCTCTAATGAACAACCTGTTTGAGGTCCAACCAGCAAACAGAAGTCCCTCTCGTGCCATAGAGAGGGTAAGGCCCATTGTTCAAGACCCGGAGACACCACTTAAGGGAACACACCTCTACTTACCCTAAAGTCGGGAAGAACTGAATTCCATCTTGTGTGACTATGTTCCCAACTCCCCACTCGGTCTTGTCCCCAAAATGGCAGGCTTATTGAGTCGGCGTGCAGGCCACTCTCACCCGTACAAATCAAAGGACAATCCCTCATGGACAGGAGTCCATAATCCACTCAGGATTAAGGCCAAGTCGCCTAGGTCTTCCTAGTGAAATAGAAACCAAGCTAACTAACGGTGTTACAGTTAGTGGTTAACTATTTCGCGGTCCGGTCTTTGTGCAAACTCATTGCACAGGATACCCCCACTCGCATGTCAACTACATGAACGCGTTGGATCATTGCGTTTGTATCAAAATACAAAGCGGGCCGTATCCATAGTGTCACGAGGATAAGGTACCCAGCCTTATCCCTATACTACAGACCCTTTAGGCTAAATCTTGAACATTGATCCCCGTATGTCCCTACATACTAGTTCAAGCCTCATTCTATTAGCCTAGGATGTTTAGTTTATTGGATTAGGGTTAATAAGACAAGATAGCATAATACAAACATAGATAAATGAATAATACATCATTTTATTAATGTTCGGTCAAAAATACATTTACTATCTACGAGTTTTAGGGCATAAAACCCAACAGGATGATCCTAACTGATCACAACGGAGGCAACTCTTTTTACCCCTGGTCTATTTTTTCTTTTGCAAGCAAAAATTATTTTCATTTTCTCAACAGATGATTCTTTTTTTTTTCTAGTGTTGCTTTTCTTTTTGCAGGCATAACATATTTTCTTTTTCTTTTCACCTAGTTCTTAAAAACAGTTAAGCATAACTCCTAGTGTCAGAGACTAAGCATATCAGAGTGACAACAAACTTATATAAACCATAAGAAGAATCTAGATTTTCAAAGATCTCAAAAGATAAGTTTATTGCATGCTTTAGACATTAATCCTAAGCAAAAAAATTTCAAAATTTCTCATTTTTCTGCTATGCTCCTGAATTCCACAATCATATAAACCTCATCCCCCAAAAACTCAAAAACCAAATCCTCGGCTCTCATTTCTATCTGTTGCCTTCTAGAGTGGGTTAAAAGTATGATAGAATTTAGCTCTAGAATACTATGCAAGTGCACATAGTCTGCAGCAAGTGATAAGTAATCTATCGTATCCACGAGGTTTTGAATAGCCTTCACTCTACCTATCTTGTGTAACTTTTTAGTGATTTCGAGGTTGTTAAAATGATTGGATTTTGAAATAATGTTGAAGCAAAAGAAATAACAGAGCAGAATGTAAACGGATAAAGAAGACAAATTGGAAACAGACGTTGGTTAAGATTTTTGTAATTGTTAAAAAGATGCTCTAGCAATTATATTGATCAGGCATTCTCTTGCAGTCTTATCAGCAGGATCCTCCCAGAACTCTGAATCTTTTGCAATGTCTTTCAACTCCAATGACGCTCTGCCGATCAAGCACTAGGCGGCATGTTATCCCTAACTCAGTCATTGGCGTCCACCAACACATAATGGTCTAGTGTGATTACATGTCACACATCCCTTAAATCATCCCTGAAACTAAGAGAAGGTATTCACACCGGCTGGCCAGGCGGGCATAAAATAAGAATAAACACAACAAGTAATCAAGATGCTCAAAATCAATATCAATTGCTAGATTATGAAGTACGACAATTACATAGTCCTAACCAACACCTAAAGTAAATTTAGTTCATGGAATGAAAAGCAACACACGTTACAATCTGTTCACGTGCATCCATAACTACAAACCTTTACAAGAAAGAATAATTTCCCTTGAAGAAATCCGTAGTTGATGGTATTCTTGAGTCTCCAATTGTTCCTCCTTTATTCGGCTTCCAAAGATGGAAAGTGAGTCTCCAACTTGGAATTGGACTTTCCTCCTCGAATGATTTGACTTGAGACAGCTACTTCCTTTTATAGAGTGGGGTCAGCCCTAATTAGGTCAAAGATTACACGTGGAAGGCTCTCCAAGCTTCCTAGATCCGAGATTGCTTCAGAAAACGCCACCTCATTAATGAATCACGTGCAATTCACGTGGCCAGTTTTGCTCCTAGCTTTGATGGATCACGAAATTTGCTCCCTCAAGCCGCTCAACATTATTTTCTCTGCAAAATAACTTCCAAAGCATCCATTCTTCTAAATAGGGTAAAACATATAACATTCATCTAATAACACACCTATTTGGCACAGATGACACCAAATCACTATAGAAATAAGGCCTAAATAACTCCCTTTTGGACAGTTATCACTATCCTAACATGCATCCAGAAGAATTTAAACTAAGCTCAAACACAGCAAAAGCCTCCCCCCAAACTTAAATTAAATATTGTCCCTAATGTTTAAAACAATAAAGCATAACGAGGGGATACTGAGACTTCCTTGAGTCCAGGAGAAAACGTCTTCATCCTTCGGGGTCAGGAAAGCACATCCTTGGATTTCTCGGGGCTTGCTACGTGGATCATGCAAAACAAAATTGGACCACGAAGCAAGGGGGATTTATTAACCGCAAAAAGAAAAACTAACTAATTTTAAAAATCCTTGGGTTGCCTCCCAAACAGCGCTTTCTTTAGGGCCCGTTTGGTAACGTTCTCGTTTCTTGTTTTCGTTTCTTCATTTTTAATAAAGAAAAATAGAATTTCATGACCCTAACACCTATACATTCAATAATAATAAACATATATTCTTATTTATGTTTGGAAAAAATTGGAAACAAGAACAAAAAGGAAGAAACTAGGTTTAGTTGTTCCCAAAAGTTCTATACAAATTTTGGGAGTGTTTCTAAAAAATGAGAAATAAGAAACATACATAGTTATTAAATGCTTAGATTTCTTAATAAAATTAGAAACAAGAAACAAGAAACGAGAACGTTACCAAATGGGCCCTTAACGTCTCTAGCTAGACGAGGCTCGGCACGCTCATGGAGGTTTGAAGTAAAAATTTTCATCCTCCTCTGGGCCTCTGATAAAATCTCGTGTTGTAGCACACATAGCAAATAGGGGACTGAAGAACATCTTCCCTGGCCCATCCTCACTATACAAATTATCAAAATAACTTTTCATGAAAAAACCTATCACATCAAAACTTTTTTCCAAATCTCTATTCATAAAACAATTATTCATAGAGTCATCCAGCATCATAATATCTACTGGTCTCGAATCTTGGGGTAGTCTATCTATAAGGACTAACCATTCATCAGGCGTAAATTGTACATGATCATGAGACTCAGTAACTACATCAGACTGTACAATGTTATCATCTAACTCATACTCCTCAAAATTTAAAACAGGCAACTCAAAATTATCCATCAACTCATTCTCAAATATGATATCATCGAAAAACTCATCAGGATCAAAGTTATCATCATCCATAGGAAGACCTTCTAATTCTAGGGCTAAGTTTTAATCTTCTTCATCATCCTCATTAGGTAGAAATTCTAGGCCAATAGGAAAACAAGTATGTATACTGCAAACAAACTCATCATGGCCAAAGATACTAAAAACTACCTTTTCATCATTTACACTAAGAGTCAACTTACCCGTATGAACGCTGATCTCGGCCGTACCTGTGGCCAAGAAAGGTCGTCCCAAAGTGATGGGAACTTCTCTGTCCTCCTGCATGTTCAGCACTACGAAGTCTACAGGAAAAATGAACTTATTTACCTTCACTAACACGTCTTCCACAATCCCCATCGAGTGAGTAACTGATCAGTCTGCCAACTGGAGGGTTATGTCAGTGTCTTTAAGTCCAGTAAGTCCAATCTTCCTGAAAAGGGAATAAGGCATCAGATTAATACTCGCTCCCAAATCACATAATGCCCTATGAAATGACACCTCTCCTATAGTACAGGGAACAGTGAAACTCCCTAGATCTTTTTGTTTTAGAGGCATCTTCCCTGAGACTACTGTGCTACTGTTTTCCGATAATCTAAAAACTTCTTTTTTCTTCAAAATTTTCTTTCTTGCAAGCATTTCTTTCATAAACTTCCCATGATTTGGCATGTTAGATAAAACATTACTAGAGGAATATTGACAGTCAATTTCTTAAACATCTCTAGAAACCTAGCAAACTGCTCATCTAACTTAATATTTTTAAATCTATGGGGAAACGACAACTCCCTGTAATCGAAAGTCGGACATTCGCCCCTTATTGCCTTCTAGAGTGGGGTAAAAATATGATGAAATAAGCTCTAGAATACTGTGCAAGTATACACAATCTGCAGCAAGTGATAAGTAATTTATCGTATCCACGAGGTTTTCAATAGTTTTCACTTTACCTATCTTGTGTAACTTTTTAATGGTTTCAAGGTTGTTTAAATTGATTGATTTTGATAAAATGCTGAAGCAAAATAAATGACAGAATAGAAAGTAAACGGATAAAGCAGACAAATTGGAAACAGGCGTTGGTTAGGATTTCAGTAATTGTGTTTAAAAGATGCTCTAACAATATTATTGATTAGGCAATTATCTTGCAATCTTATCAGCAGGATCCTCCTGGAACTTTGGATTTTTTGGAATGTGTTTCAACTCCAATGACGTGCTACCGATCAAGCACTAGGCAACTGGTTATCCCTAACTCAGTCACTGCCGTCCACCAACACATAATGGTCTAGTGTGATTAAATGCGACACTCTTCTCAAATCATCCCTGAAACTAAGAAGTGATATTCATACCGGCTGGCCAGGCGGGCACAAAATAGGAATAGACACAACAAATAATCAAGATGCTCAAATCAACATATATTGCATAGAGTATAAGGCACGACAATTACATAGATCCTAACCAACACCTAAGTAAATTTAGTTCATGGAGTTCAACACAACACACGCTACAATCTGAGTATGTGCATCCATAACTACAAGAAATGACAAGAAAAGATTAATTCCCTTGATTAGATCTGTAGCTAATGGTCTTCTTGAGGTCTCCAATCGTTCCTGCAATCTGCATTAAAGTCAAAAACACTATCAGCACACAATAAGTTACAAAGAGGTTTACTAATTTTGGAAAAATCCTTTATGAACCTTCTATAAAATCCAACATGACCTAAAAACCTCGGAATCCCTTTTACTGAATTCAGTGGTTCTAATCTCTCAATAACCTCTATTTTTTCTCGATCAACTTCTAGACCTTTCTTTGAAATCTTATGACCTAACACAATGCCCTCCTTCACCATGAAGTGGCATTTCTCCCAATTAAGAACTAGATGGGTATTTTCATCTCTTTTTAACACCTTACCTAAATTATTCAAACAATGCTGAAAATGTTGGGTTTTATGCCCTAAAACTCGTAGATAGTAAATGAAACAAATTAATCGATCTCAATAAAGTGTTATTTGAGAATTCAGTAATTTGGTTATTGAATAATCGAGTTTGCATTAATAAACCCTAAATCCAATAAACTAAGATCCAAGGTTGTTTAAATGAAACTTGGACTAGTATGTGGGGACATACGAGGATCAGTGTCCAAGTAACAACCTAAAAGGTCTATAGTATAGGGATAAGGCTGGGTACCTTATCCTGGTGACACTGCGTGATACGGCCCACCTTGTATTCGATACAGATGCAATGATCCAAAGCATCCATGTAGGAGACATGCGGGTGGGGGTATCCTATGCAATGAGTTTGCATAAGACCGGACCGCAAAATAGTAACCACTAGATGTAACGCCATTAACTAGTTTAGGTTTCTATTTCAATAGGATGACCTAGGTAACTCAATCTCAATCCTCAGTCTGTTATGAACCCCTTTCAAGAGGGATTGTCCTTAGATTTGTATGGGTGAGAGTGGCCAGTTCACCGACTCAATAATCCTACCATTTCAGGGGCAAGACCGAATGGGGGCTGGGAACATAACAGTAGAAGATGGAATTCACTCCTTCCCCTATTGGGGTAAGTAGATGTGTGTTCCCTTAAGGGCTGATTCTGGGGCTTGAACAAAGGCACGCCGTCCTCTCCTGGCCCGAGAGGAACTCCTGTTTAGTGGTTGGACCCTAAACAACTTGTTCATTAGAGGAATCAATGGTACTTAAGGAACCAGAGGTAACCCAGAGGTAAAACGGTAATTTGACCCAGCTGGTGTTACGAACACACGTGAAGGATTGACTTACTGCATTGGTCGATATCCGTGGACACATAAACATTCTACAGTGAGAAGAGTGCAGCTGTGGATCTTTAGTGGAGTGACCCACAGTTAACGAATGTTGACTAACTTGGTTAATGAGTTTGGCCAATTTGTCTCGTATCGTTGGAGCTTCTGATCTGTAGGTCCATTAGGTCCCACTGGTAGCTCGTAAAGAGACTTGAGGCAATTAAGTATAAATTATAAATTGAAAGTGTTCAATTTATTTGGGGAATCGTATAATGTATATTGATGCATTATAATATAAAGTTTATGAAACTTTATAATATAATTTTTGAATTAATTTCAAAAATTAATTCTTGAGAGAAAATATTTGAAAGAGTTCAAATAAATTTAATATGAATTGGATTCATATTAATTTTAATAAAATCCCTAAGATTAAATATATGATATTTAATTGGGTAATTAATTAATTTGGAATTAATTAATTATTTATTAAAATTAGAGACCTTTTCCTATTAGGAAAGAAAATATTTGAAAGAGTTCAAATAAATTTAATATGAATTGGATTCATATTAATTTTAATTTTAATAAAATTCCTAAGATTAAATATACGATATTTAATTGGGAAATTAATTAATTATGGAATTAATTAATTATTTATTAAAATTAGAGACTTTTTCTTATTAGGAAAAGGTCTTCCTTTTCCTATTAGGAAAAAGGTCTTGGCCTTTACTATATATAGGACCCCTGGGGTGGGGTGAAAGGGATCCCATTCATTCTCCTGCTCTCAGAGAATTCCCCTCAAGGCTTCCTCTAGACTCCCACCAGTCTCCTGCCTCTAGAAGTCTCAGAGTCATACCGGTGTAGCCATAGTGGTGGTGTTCGCACTAGTTTGTGATTAATTCACAAGCAGTTGGTGAATTTAATCTGAGTCGTCAACGAGAGTAAGTACTTTGTTACTTTATAAATTAGATTTAGATCTAATATTTTTGTATGCTTAGCCTTAATATATATTTAGAATAGTTCTAATATTATTGCCAATGTATTGGTATTTTAGATTAAACAAAATTAATTACGAATCGGTCCCAATCACGCTTCCGCTTTACGAAATTACGGAATTCCAATCCTTCAGAAAAGACACTCCAAAAACCGAGAAATCGTCCATAAATACATCAACAGTGGACTCAATCATATCAAAAAAAAAATTGCTAACATACACCGTTGAAATGTTGCTGGGGCATTGCAAAGGCCAAAAGGCATTCGCCTAAAAGCAAACGTCCCATAAGGGCAGGTGAAAGTGGTTTTTTCCTGATCCTCATGAGCAATGGTAATCTGGTTATACCTGGAATAACCATCTAAGAAACAGTAGTAAGCCTGACCAGCCAACCTATCCAACATCTGGTCAATAAATGGTAGAGGGAAATGGTCCTTACGGGTGGCTTTGTTAAGCCTCCTGTAATCCATACAAATCCTCCAGCCACTTACTGTCCTGGCTGGGATCAACTCATTGTCTTTATTAGTCACTACCGTGACACCTTCTTTCTTAGGAAAACATTGGACAGGGCTTACCTAATTGCTATCTGCAATTGGATAGATAATCCCAGCATCCAACCATTTGATCACCTCCTTTTTAACAACCTCTTTCATTGCAGGGTTAAGCCTTCTCTGTTGCTCAATACTCCTAAAGGATCCCTCCTCCAGAGTAATTTTATGCATACAGAAAGAAGGGCTAATTCCCTGAATGTCAGCCAATGTCCAACCTATTGCTTTGCGATATTCCTACAGCAACTTTATTAAGGTCTCTTCATCCTCCGGCATTAAATCCGATGCAACAATAATAGGCAACGTCTCACCCTCCCCAAGATACACATACTTTAGATGATTCGGCAAGGGCTTCAAATCTAAAGTGGGTGCTTCAATCAGGGATGGCTTAATAGGAGGAGCCTTCCTTTCATCCAAATCTAAAGACTCAAAAACATCCTCACAGCTACAAACTTCTTTTTCACTTTTTCTTTCTAAAGAACAAACTTTTAAATCCTCTACACAAATCTCTCCATGATCTTCCAAATGCTTGCTTGTCAAATCATCCATTGCTGTCTCAACAATTGTATTCTCCAGAATCCTAATGAAAGAACAACCTTCCATTTCATCTGGGTACTTCATGGTCTTAAACACATTAAATTTCACTTCCTCATTGTGAACCCTCATTGTTAATTCCCCTTTCTAAACATCTATCAGTGCTCTACCAGTAGCCAAAAATGGATGACCAAGAATAATTGGGACATCTTTATCTGCCTCATAATCTAAGATAATAAAATCAACAGGAAATATGAATTTATCTATTTTCACTAAGACATCCTCAATTTTACCCTCTGGATATGTGATAGACCTATCAGCTTGTTGAAGTGTGACTGTGGTAGGCCTAGCTTCACCATAGCAGCTTCACCATAACTTTCGATAGACCGAAAGAGGCATAATGTTAATGCTCGCGCCTAAATCACAAAGTGCTCTACTTAACTCTTTTCCACCTATTGAGACAGGAATAGTAAATGACCCTGGATCCTTAGCCTTGGTTGGTAGCCCATTCTTAAGAATAACACTACATTCCTCAGTAAGAGATTCGGTTTCAAACTCACCTAACCTCTTCTTTTTAGTTATAATATCCTTAAGAAATTTAGCATAATTTGGCATTTGCTCTATAGCTTCTACTAAAGGAATATTTATATGCAATTGCTTAAGAATCTCTAACAATTTCTTAAATTGACCATCCTGATTCTTAGGCTTCTATTTATATGGAAAAGGTAGAGGTGGTACATAAGGTGGGGGCGGTACATAAGGTGGTTCAACATCTGGAACAGAACCAGATGCTCCAGCATTATTATTGCTGCCTCCATCACTCTTACCAGACTCCAACTCTTTCTCAACAACAACAATTTTATCACCATTCTTCTCTACATCCCGAGGTTTACTAGGCTCTTTTCTCTCTTCTAGTGGTTTACCACTCCTTAGAGTCACTGCCTGTACCTGCTCCTTACCTTCCCTTCTAGGGTGTTCAGTATCCGCAGGAAATTTCCCTTGAGACCTTGCCTTCGGCTAATTAGCTAGCTGTCCCATTTGCAATTCCAGAGCTCTCATTGAAGCTTGATTACTATGAATTGCGGCATCTGTACGAGCCATATATTCTTTCATCATTGCCTCAAGAGAACTCTCTTAATTTTGCTGGGGCAACGCCTACTTATTTTGCTGGGGAAATACCTATGATTTAACAAATCCTGACTGGTTCACCTTTTGTTGTGCTTGTGGATTGCTTCCTTGCCCTCCCCATGCAAAGTTTGGGTGGTTGCACCAACCTGGATTATAAAAGTTAGAATAAGGGTTATTCCTTTGATTACCTACAAAAAACACAGAAGTTGGATTGTTGGGGCAAAACTCGTAGTTGTGCTCTTCACCACAATAAACACATGATTCCTCTACAACTTGGTTCACCACTGCAGCAGGCTCCACAACTGGCGGCTGCTGATGACTAACTACTGTCACATTTTTAAGAGCATTAGCTAGCATTGCAATATCAGCCCTAATGGTAGACACACCATCAACCTCTAACACACTCTTAACTTTTTTATTTGAGCCTATAACATCCGACCACTAACAACTATTGGTTGATATTCTTTCTAAAATTTCATGGGCTTCATTAAAAGATTTTGCCAAAAGGGCCCCTCCCATAGATGTTGGGTTTTATGCCCTAAAACTCGTAGATAGTGAATGTAAACAAATTGTATACTTGTTTCAATAAAGTGTTATTGAGTTTCTACAATAAAGTGTTATTGTTAAATATTGCACAATTTGACCCAAATCCAATAAACTAAGATCCAAGGTTGTTTGTATGTAACTTGAACTAGTATGTGGGGACATACGGGGATCGATGTTCAAATAACAACCTAAAAGGTCTATAGTACAAGGATAAGGTTGGGTACCTTATCCTGGTAACACTATGAGATACTGCCCGCTTTGTATTTGATACAGACGTATTGATTCAAAGCGTCCATGTAGTAGACATGCAAGCGGGGGTATCCTATGCAATGAGTTTGCATAAGACCGGACCACGAAATAGTCAACCATTAGTTATAACATCGTTAACTAGTTAGGTTACTGTTTCAATAGGATGACCTAGGTAACTCAGTCTTAATCCTGAGTGTGTCATGAACTCCTTCTCATGAGGGATTGTCCTTTGATTAGCCTGGGTGAGAGTGGCCAATACGCCGACTCAATATGCCTTCCTTTTTGGGGACAAGACCAAGTGGGAGGCTGGGGACATGACAACACAAGAAGGAATTCACTCCTTCCCACTTCTAGGAGAAGCATATGAGTGTTCCCTTAAGTGGTGACTCCGGGACTTGAACAAAGGGATCCCGCCCTCTCACTGGCCCGAGAGGGACTTTCTGTTTAATGGTTGGACCATAAACAAGTTGTTCATTAGAGGAGCGCTGGTACTTAAGGGACAGATGTAACACAGGGGTAAAACGGTAATTAGACCCAGCTGTGATTACGGACAGTCGTGAAGGATTGACTTACCGACATAGGTCTACATCCATGGACACAGAAATGTTCTACAATGAGAAGAGTTCAGCTATGGGTCTTTAATGGAATGACCCACAGTTAATGAATATTGGTTAACTTGATTAATGAGTTTAATCGGTTAACCTCATATCATTGGAGCTTCTGATCTGTAGGTCCATTAGGTCCCCCTGCTAGCTCGTAAAGAGTAATTAGGAACAATTATATCTTGAGCGAATTTGAATATAGTTCAAATTCATATTGGGAATTAAGTTAATTGTATGAGATACAAATTAATATAATGTATAATGATATATTAAAATGTAAAGTCTAATTTGAAATTAAACTTTATTATTATGAGAAAAATAAATATTTGAAGAAGTTCAAATATTAATACGAATTTGATTCATATTAAATTTATAGGATATAAGAGAATTGGAAGGACTTCCAATTTTAATATGAATTTGATTCATATTATATAATTAATTAATTGAAGGCCTTAAATTAAATATATGATATTTAATTGGGTAATTAATTAATTAACTAGTAGAAGGTCTGAAATTAAATATATGATATTTAATTGGTGATTAATTAAATTAAAGAATTAATTAATTGAAAATTAATCAATTATGGAAATGATTAATCACTTATGGAAGTAATTAATCATTTATGGAATTGATTGGTTATGGAATTGATTAAATCAGTTATGGAAATAATTGGTTTTAAATGAATATTTTATTCATGGCCTTTCTCCTATAAATAGAACACTAACCCTAGGGTTTAGGGATGACAACATATGGCCCCCATAAGGCTCTCTCATATTCTCTCAACTCAAGAACTCTAGGGAGAATTTTCTCTCTAGAGTTTTTCCCATTCAAGATTAGGTGGTCCCACAACTATGTTCCTAATCTCAGAGTTATAGCGGGGAAGATCAAATGGTGGTGTCCGTTGATGAATTTCGAGTTGTCAGACGGAGGTATGTTTCTCATCGCTTAACTTTTTGCCAATGTATTGGTATTTTGTAGAACAAAATTAATTTACGAACGATCCAATTGCTTCCGTTCTAACGGAATTGAGAATTCCAATCCTTCAGTAGAAGCATCGACCATACTTTGGGTTGCCATGTTTAGCCCATTGTAAAATGTTTCCATTTGGATACAATGAGGTAAACCATGGTGGGGACACTTTTGCAAAAGCTCCTTAAACCTCTCACAAGCCTCACTAAAAGTTTCATCTTCGAGTTGCCTAAATCCCATTATCTCACTCCTCAATTTGGCATTCATAGTTGGTGGAAAATACTTACTAAGAAATATTTCCGCTAACTCATTCCATGTCCTAATTGATCCTGGAGCAAAAGAATTTAACCATGCCTTTGCTCCATCTCGAAGAGAATACGGGAACAAAGTTAATTTAAGGGCATCTCTAGACACTCCCTGAATTACAAACGAATCACTAACTCCTAGAAAATACTTAAGATGTAAATGGGGGTCATCAGATGACAAACCATGGAACTGACCCACGGTTTGCAACATCTGAAACATTATCGGTTTCATTTCAAAATTTGCTGCCTCAATTTGAGGACGCACAATCCCTGTATTTAACTCATCAAACATTGGAAAAGCGTACGCTCGAATGGCTCTGGCCCTATCGTTCACCACTAAAATAGGGTTCTCAACGTGATTATTTTGCTGTCCATTTTGCTCCAGCGGTGGATTAGGCTGCAGCACACGATTCTGCTGGGGATTAATAGGATCTTCTGGAACTTCCGGGAGACGCGACATGTTATCCATTGGATTTTGATTTCTTCGCTGCTCTCTCTTTCTTCTCCTGAATGTCCTTTCAATTTCTGGATCAAGCTCGAATCTCACCCCAGGCGGATCGCTCACGCACCAAACTCACACCTGCAAAAACAAAAGAAACAATAAAAAGTTCTCGCACCAAACCACTAAAACACATACACAAAACAGATCAGATAAAAACTTATTCAAGTCCCCGGCAACGGCGCCAAAAACTTCCTGCCTTCTAGAGTGGGGTAAAAATGTGATGAAAATAAGCTCTAGAATATTGTGCAAGTATACACAATCTGCAGCAAGTGATAAGTAATTTATCGTATCCATGAGGTTTTGAATAGTTCTCACTTTACCTATCTTGTGTAACTTTTTAATGGTTTCAAGGTTGTTTAAATTGATTGATTTTGATAAAATGCTGAAGCAAAAGAAATGACAACAGAAAGTAAACGGATAAAGCAGACAGATTGGAAACAGGCGTTGGTCAGGATTTCAGTAATTGTTTTAAAAGATGCTCTAGCAATATTATTGATTAGGCAATTCTCTTGCATTCTTATCAGCAGGATCCTCCCGAAACTCTGGATTTTTTTGGAATGTGTTTCAACTCCAATGACGTACTACCGATCAAGCACTAGGCAACTGGTTATCCTTAACTCAGTCACTGGCGTCCACCAACACATAATGGTCTAGTGTGATTAAATGTCACACACTTCTCAAATCATCCCTGAAACTAAGAAGTGATATTCATACCGGCTGGCCAGGCGGGCACAAAATAGGAATAGACACAACAAATAATCAAGATGCTCAAATCAACATATATTGCATAGAGTATAAAGCACGACAATTACATAGATCCTAACCAACACCTAAGTAAATTTAGTTCATGGAGTTCAGCACAACACACGCTACAATCTGAGTATGTGCATCCATAACTACAAGAAATTACAATAAAAGATTAATTCCCTTGATTAGATCTGTAGCTAATGGTCTTCTTTTGGTCTCCAATCGTTCCTCCTCTATTCGGCTTCCAAAGATGGAAAGTAAGCCTCCACGAATGGAATAAGACTTTCCTTTCTCCCCAATTGGAATTGTCTTGGAATTGAGACGGCTACTTCCTTTTATAGAGTGGAGTCAAACCCTTATTAGGTCAAACTTTACACGCGGAAGGCTTTCCAAGCTTCCTAGATCCGAGATTAATTCAGCTAACGCCACCTCATTTAATGAATCACGTGCGGCTCACGTGGTAGTTTTGCTCCCTGCTTTGCTGGATCACAGATTTTGCTCCCTCAAGTCGCTCAGCATTATATTCTGCACAAAATAACCTCCAAAGCATCCATTCTTCCAAATAGGTTAAAACATATAATATTCATCTAAAAGCAACCCTATTTAACACAAATGACACACAAATCACTAAAAAATAAGGCCTAAATAACTCTCTTTTGGAGAGTTATCACCCCTCCTCCTGGGCATGCTAATGTGAGACCCCCGGTTGTGATAGTTGCACGGGACTACCTCTTCTTCTTCTTCTTCCTTGATCTTCTTTTTCACCTTCTCTTTTTCATCAAATTTCTTCTTGGTTCCTGCAAAATTGTTAGTTAAATCAAAATTAAATTCAACTGAGCAAGGAGGATTTTGGGACCTTTTTGCGGAGGTTTTTTTCTGCCTCAGCTTCCCTGTCTTCATCCGTGCTCATTCTTCCTTCCTTCTTCATCTGCTTCTCTTCATTCGAACGATTCTCCAATTGTCTCCCACTTCAGAGTGTGATTACCTTACACTGCTCTCTGGGATTCACCTCTGTATCGCAAGGAAATTTACCCTTCTGAAGGGCATTTACTGCTGTGGCAATCTGTCCCAGTTGAACTTCCATGTTTTTCAGACCGATGTCATGGTTGTTCACTAATGTCACCAAAGTGTTCACCATCGTTTGTAGATTAACATTCAACACTTTTTGCTCCTTAATGAAGAGTGCCACCATGTCATCCAGGTTGCTCTTCCTCTCCTAAGTACTCGATGTCGAAGAAAATCCTGGCGGTGGCTGCAAAACATTTTTAGTGTTAGAATAAGAAAAGTTCTCACGGTTGCGCAGACTTGGATGGTAGAAGTTCGGTAGGCCTTGGTTTTGATTGAATGTCCGATTGCCTATGAACTGAACTTCTTCCACTTATTGGCTCTCTTTCTTTGAATAATTTTCCGCTAAGGTGGAAATGGATTTCATCAACTCAGAGGAAGATAACTTGTTTAGCGCATTCGTCAGGGAAGCCTTTTGCATCTTTAATGAATTTGATTCATCAATCTCGTAAATGCCAGCCTTTTTCGTGGATGCCCTCTCCGTGGGCCACTGGTAACTGGTGGATGTCATCTCCTCCAAAAGCTCCTTCGCATCTGTAATGGTTTTTGATAGAAAGCTTCCACCTGCAGATGTATCAAGAACAATTTTAGTGGAAGAGTTTAAACCGTTATAAAATAATTGTACATGGAGCCAATCCGGGTAGCCATGCTGTGGGCATCTCCTTAGCATCTCTTTGTAGCGTTCCCTCGCCTCATACAGCTACTCGTCATCGATTTGTCTGAATGTACCAATCTCCGTATGGAGTTTGGTTGTCTTGGTGGGTGGGAAAAACTTCGTAAGAAATGCCTGTGCTAGCTCGTCCCAGGTATTTATACTGCTAGGTTCTAACGATTCTAACCAGTCTTTAGCTTTATCTTGGAGAGAGAATGGAAACAACCTCAATCTTATAGCATCCGTCGAAACTCCGTTCATCTTAACCGTCCCACAAATCTCGAGAAAGGAACGAAAATGGGAGTGAGGATCTTCTGAAGGATGTCTTTTAAAAGAACAGTCCCTCGCCATTTGGATCAACCCCGTCTTCAGTTCGAAATTATTCGCCTGTATGGGAGAGAAGACGATACTAGAATTTTCGATTGGGAGAATCAGCTGTAGAAAATCTCTGATAGCTTTGGGTGTGTTATCTTCTTGGGCCATCGTTTCTGTCAATCTTTTATCTCTACGAATAGCTCTAATTGTTCTATCGATTTCAAGATCTAAAGGAAATAAATCAGCCACCTTATGTCTTCGCATACACAACCCCCAAGCTAATCAAACTAATAAAACTATTCACAAAAATAAAAAAAAATCAAATATTTACACCGTAAATTAATATTCAATCCTTTCTTTTTAATGTCAGAAAATTATGTTGCCTAAATAACACACCTCCCCGACAACGGCGCCAAAAACTTGTTGTGCATGTACCGAAAGCGTACGGTTGCCACGAGTAATATAAAACAGTAGAGTACCGAGTATCGATTTCTACAGGGAGGATCATATTTAGACAAGATAATAAACCAAGCACTAAAAATACTAAGACAGGATATTATTTAGGGACCTAAACATAACGAAGGATGCAATCAAAATTAAAGCCAACAATGAATTAAATTGATCAAGCAAAAAGGTAAGGAAGATGGCAGAGTCGATTGAGAGGCGGGGTCTTGAAATCCGGATTATAGCTTATTAGTTATTCTAATCATCCTATCTTGTGTCCGACTAATTATAAACCTAGAATCTCCGTTTATTACATAAGTTCTCCTTTCGGTTTCGCGTAATTATAACTAACTCATTTTAATAACCTAAGTATCCTTAGCGCTATTAAACTCGTTAATCAATGAGCTCTGATTCATTTTTGGTCTCTAAGCCTAACCAACTACTCTCATTGTCACTACGAGCAGTTAAGCCTAGTTGAATGGGTTACAATCTATCTTAACTTCTCTCCGTCGAGTTTCCATTAAGAATCTATTCACTATAAAATTGGCCAGATTCTATAGAGCATTACGAGCACCCACACAAATAATCTGTATAATGGACATAGAGATAGGCAATCAAAATAACAATTAACTATAATTTTTCATTCAAGACCTGCATTCGGGATTTAGCTATACATGTGTATCAAAACTTCCCGTCTATACGTACTAGAAAGCATAAATGAACAATTAAAGAGTTTAGGAGATGAACCGTAGAGGGACCCCTTTGCTTGCGCCTTGGATCCTCCTCGTTACAAGCTCCCGAACACTCCAAAAATGCCCAAATACAAGAGTTTTCACTCTCCTCACAACTCGACCCTCAAGAATGGCTCAAAGAGCCTTGAAAGGACTAAGAAATGGAATTGGATGAATGCTTGATGTTGAAATGGGGAGGTGAGCCGCGCTTTTTATAGCCTAGAAATGGGACAGCGTCGGGACGCTGACATCACAGTGTCACGACGCTGTGACGTCACCTGCTTGGGCGACAAGAAAACGCAGCGTTGAGACGCTAAGGGGCAGCGTCGAGACGCTAAGGGACAACGTCGAGACACTATCCTCCGGCCAGATCTTCCAGCTTGCGTTTTGGGCTGAATTTTGGGCTTCCTCTCCACTTTTTGGCCCAATTGTCTTCAATGATGGGTCTTGGACTTCTCCCACTTGACCCAATTAGATCTTTCCAAGATTAAACTTCAGCAATTTGGGCTTCTTTTCTCTTCTTTTTCTCCAATTTTCCATAAAATCTCCTAGGGACAAAAATTGAACAATTAAACGGATTTATATAATAAAAACACAATAAAGTACATCAAAAGCTCATAAATTTAAGGTCAAAATAGCAACATTTATACTTGCTATCATTTACGTAAGTAATAAAAGACCCTAAAATTTTGGAATACTTTAATGGGAGGAAAAGTATAAAAACAAGATATTAATATCAAGTTTTTACTCTCACGTCCCCCTGTGTTCACATCGTGAGATCCATGCTTGGGCTCGAGGCGCCCTGGGAGCGTCCCCCTACGGATGGTGTTTGCATGGGTCAATAACAAGGTGAATGGGGAAAGTGTTCTCAATAACAACGTGTCAACGTATCCTGCGGTCTCTTCCATTAGGTTGCACCGTGAGATTCCCATGCGCTGCCTGTGAGTCGCCCTGGGAGCGATCACCCTAAAGAGGGCTTGCGTGGGATTCAAAACAACGCAAACTCCAAAAATGGATAGGGTTTCTTAGGATCATTCCAACATTAGCTCTTCCCTACGGTGGCATTGTTAGGGTCGTCCTCTGAGATCTGAAAATGGCGGGTCACAATTACGAGATTGTCTTGATCGAATCGACGATAGCTAAAAACTATTGGAATAAGGAGTTATTTTAGCAATAGTAATTGGCCGACATTGTCTCAGTTCAGATGATGAGTAGCTAACTGTCCTACGGTAGCAGTTATTTTAAACATCTGAAGTATCGTTGCAAAAAGAATAAAATAATATACTTGGGTCGATGATTACTTTTGCTAAATTTGATTGGATAATATGTATAATGGGTTTAGTGCAAGTGACGGGACTTGTCGAAGGTCCGAGCCAAATAAATTTATAATCCACGGCACTACAACTATTTTGTAGAAATAGTGGTCGGGGTCGAACATATGGAAGGGGATCTAGCAAATGCAGAATTTTGTGTTCATGCAATAGGGGGGTTGGAATAGATGGATGCAGCAAAAAAAAAATAAAATACTGAATGTAAATGAGGCAGAACAATAAAACATACAATCGAAAGAAATAAGATGGAATTCAATATTAAAAAGGGATCGATGGATTGGGACTTCTTATGCTTGAATGTTATGTCACTTGGCTTCCTAGTTTTCTCTAAATATCATTCTATGCAGCTTTTATGAATCCGGTTAGCTTCTTGGTTACTCGGAGGACCCCCTACACTAACCTGTGTTTAATTAACCAATTAACCCACAACCCTGCAATTAACATGATTAATTAAATTAACTTGATCGACCACCACCCCTCATGCATAACATAATGACCATCCAAAACCTCGCAATGACCACTAAGTTATGTCTAACTAATCTAAAATAAACAATCTGAAACCTCGCAATTGCCTACTTAAATTAGCCGCTTTAGACTAGTGGGTCCTGAATTGCATTAACTAAATATAAATAAAATTTAGATCTAATTAATACAACCTTTAACATGTATCTTAGGCCTATCAAGGGTCGTCACTCCGTAGAGATTGTCTTGCCTCGGCCTAGTGGCTATCTAAAAATAACTGATTGAATGCACAAATAGAAATCACCTAGGGTCGTCAATTCTAAGAAATTAATCTCATGCATTGGTTTAAACGAGATTACATGTAAAACTCATAAAAGACAGCAAGAACCAAACAAAAGAAACCAGAAAACTCAGCCAAAAGTCATAATCATTCAAACATAATCCCAATCCAATGATTCCAACGAGTTTAGCTACTCATACGCAATGGAAAACTACAATTAAACATGAAAGAATACATAGAATATGACCTAAAAAGGTCTACACAATAGTTGGAAAAGTAAAAAAGTGAAAACAATAAAAAAGGGACCAAAATTCTAACCTAACGGCGGACTAAATCGAAGCCCTATATTTATAGAAAACGTCGCAGCGTCGAGATGCCAGGCTCAGCGTCTCGACGCCACGAACTTTGTATTCCGTGTCAAGATCGCGTCGGCGTCGAGACGCTAGGGGCAGCATCTCGGTGCCATCCCTAATCCGAGCCTTGCTGCCTTTTTTCTCGGTTTTGTCTCGTTATTTCTCGATACGGGGCTTCAACCTTCGATTCTTGGTGTAGTTCTTCAGGCCTGCTTCGATCCACTTTGGTCTTTTCACCTCCTCTCCGTCCAAGAACATCGAGATGACTCCAAAACTCCATAATTGGCCCGAATTAACACCAATTTGTGTGGTTAGCTCCCGACATCACCTAAGCTCGAAGTATCTATAAATAAGACAAACAAAACATAAAATTCTTCTAACAAATTCACATTACAGGTAATAAAATAGGACTATTTTGGTCCTATCAGCAAGTTTTTTAATAAAGTTATTTCTTTATTTCAGCAATATGTCAGATTATGTATGTGCTTTGTCGAACGCCAAGTTAAACGGTTTAGAACATACGACTAAGAAAAACTTAAAACATGTGGAAATAATTTAGGCATGGTTTTAACTGAGGATCGTCCTCAGGCTAACTGCTTAGCCAAGACGAACATTATCCACGACTCTAAATCTGATTTATTAGTCTTGAAATCATGTTTAGTGGAAACGATACTTCTGTCTAGATACTCAATTCAGGAGCCACTCATCACGTATGTTCTTCTTTCAAGGAATGAGTTCCTGGACAGAGTTACAAACTGGTGAGATGACTCTTAAAGTCGGAACAGGAGAAGTCATCTCGGCTACTGCAGTGGGAGACATAAAATTATTCTTCTCCGAAGAACGTTACATAATATTAGATAATGTGTACATAGTTCTGAGAGTTAAAAGAAATTTGATTTCTCTATCTTGCTTAATTGAACTAGGTTCTTCAATATCTTTTTCTGTTAATGAAGTGTTCATAACTAAAAGAGGTATTGATGTTACGAGCCGTCCACAAAAATCCCTAAATAATCCATACAATCTAATTTTCGTTTTTGGTGCCGTTGCCGAGGTAAAGATACGCGACGCTGTGTCCTTAGCGTCAAAAACTTGATACGCAAATTTCTAACCGCAAGTGTGCGGGCCCAAGTTATAATATAGTGATTAAAAATCGAATGTCGTCCTCTAGATTGGGTTTCTAGTTCACCTAATTACTAAAGATTTGCCCAATTTTATTTAGAGAAAAGGTTCGAGAAAGATGCAAGTTAATTAAAAACTACTCAAAGCAATAAAAAAGGGTGGAAACTTAATGGATAAAAACCTTAAGGAATTGATTTCACATATTAGATGCATGAATTAATTCAGTGATTAAGAATGAATGGACACGTAACGATTTCATAAACCAAGGATTATTGATTATTAAAAGCCTCTCCCGAGCACAATTAATTCTTTATGCAAATTAAGAAATTGATATCCCTATCTAATTTCTACAACAAGCATAAGCATTAAGGAACAATCCTTATAACGGTTTCTCGAGCAATCCTAAATCTCCCGATTATAGAACCACCTAAGTCATGCAATTGATAATCTAATCTAAACTACCCTCTCTCGAGCAATTAGTCAGATAAAACAACATACAATCCGTGATCAAGAGATTATAAGCATTAAGCATTCAAATTTGCATAAATAAAAGGCGTTACGAGCCGTCCTAAACATCCCTAAATCAATCCATACAATCTAATGGCTACATCAAATCCCTAAGAAACGAAATTTAGCTACTCATAGTCTCAAAATCACAAGCAAAATCTGTCCAATACATGATAAAATCAGTATAAGAAACAAAGGGAGGAAGAATAAACTCGCTAGGCGTGCTGACCGCATGTTCCCCTTGGTGCTCTCAGTATTCTGGCCAAATTTCCCTCTCAATAGTCTTCTTTTTCTCTCCAAAAAAGCTCCCCCCCCGAACTGCTGCGTCGTTATCCTTTTATAACCCACATTCTGCCGTGACAGCGTCACGAAGCTAAGGACACAGCGTCGCGACGCTGTCGCGTTGCGTGCCCTAACAGATCTGGAAAGTATTGTAGCATCGAGACGCTGTGGAGGTAGCGTTTCGACGCTGCCTCGATTTCGTGCATTCTGCTGAAGGGGCCAGCGTTGAGACGCTCCAAAGATAGCGTCTCAACGCTACCCTATTGTATGGGGGCCTTGAACCTTATCTTCCTTTGCTCATTTCTTCACTCGATTTAATTGTTTTGCTCCCAAATCACCGGTATTCATCAAAACTTCAATTTCCGTCAAAATATTTGATTCCTACAAAATTAAACCAAATAGATATCATGGAGAATAATTTATATGTTTAAAGATCAATTGAGTCTAAAGCTATTTTAAATCATGAGATGTTTAAAACCGCTGAGACTCAACCTAAAAGGCGGAAAGTTTCTCAAGATACTTATCTTTGGCTGATAAGTCCAATTTATTACACACTTAGAATCTCCCAATTTGCTTATCTTAGTTGAGTTCCTTGCGAAAAATGCTTTAAAATGAGTATAATATGTCTATAGGTCCTCGCCGGAGCTTTGGAAGCGATTCGGGGCTAAAACGAGCAAAACCGGAGCATAAAATGACCATTCTGCCCTTGGAGCTGTCACAGCATCGAGACGCTGCCGTGAAGGGTCGGGACGCTGCTCAAATAAGGAAAAAAGGGGTGGGAGCGAAACTGAAGCGAGAGCGTCGCGACGCTCTCACTATAACGTCGCGACGCTACGAGATCCGCAGAATTATTTCCTTACTTGAAGGCATAGCGTCGCGACGCTGGGTCCTAGCATCGCGATGCTAGGCAGTTTCCAGAATCGAATTTTTTCCAATTTTGGCTGAAATTTTCATTGTTTGAAGACGCAATTCAGCACCAATTTGCCACGAATTGAAGGCCAAGAATCCCTATAAATAGAGGTCTTTGGTGTGGGTTTAGAATCATCCCTCAACACACAATTCACTACAACTTTGTAGTCCATCTCTCTCCCCCTTTTCCACCGTTCTTCTTAGTTTTAGTTTTTATTGCTTTCTTTGATGTATTCCATCAAGAAGCAAGCTTGCTCTTATTCCATGAGAGGCTAAGCTCTTCATTCATGTAACCGGGAAGTCAAGAGTAAGTTCATATTCTTTTAATGAAATTTCTTGTTTGAATTACCAAAGCATGTTTTTGTGATTTTAGTTCTTTTTCTATATGTTTAGATCGTGGTAGGAAAGATTGACAACCTTGACCGCACCCTTTCTAAATTTACTTTCTAAATCTTAGTAGCATATAGGTTAACGTTATGTTTTTACGCAAACGTCCCTTGAACTAAATGATTTAATTAATTGTAATTGTGGTTTGTTGCCAATTGCATGTAAATTAACTCGGTTAGATCCCATTGTGGTTTAGGTTAATTAGTCGGCCAATTAATTAAGTTTAAACTAGAATCAAACTTAGCGTTTGCATGTTTGTGATAGTGGATCATGATTCTCGGTTTGTTGCCGGAATACGCCAGGCTTAAACTTGTTTTGGCTTATTAGTGAAATTGATGATTTAATTGAATTGAACTTACCATGACTAACCTGGTTGCATGATCTTTAAGGTATTAATTTCTTTCCTAAATTCAATTCTCTTACTTTCCTCTTTTGTTATTTTCCATATTTGGTTTTCTTTCCTTGTTAACTTTCTTTCCATACATAAAACCCCCCTTTTGGTTACCTAAAACAATTAAGGAATTAAAGATTTGTTTGCATAGGCTCCCTGTGATCGACCCCGGCCGCTACTGCTACAAGTTAGCTTTAGACGTTGAGGATTATAAATTTATTTGATAAGAGACCTCGACAGTCTCTTCCGTCAAATTTGCGCCGTTGTCGGGGAGTCTTCGGCAATTTTTTCTTTCCTTTTTTGTTTTCATTTCACTTGTCTACTTTTTGTCTTCAGTTTATACGAACCCGCTCTTCGCAGGTTGAGAATTTACTTCAAAGGGAGGTAGAAAGAGTGTAAGTCAATGAACCATAAGCTATGGCCGAGCAAAAATTGAAACAACTCACGACCCCAAATTTGAACCATCCGCCCCCATGCATCATTTATCCTAACGAAGGTAATTTCGAACTTAATGTTGATTTTAGCTTACTCCCTTCCTTTAGTGGTACTGCAGGAGAAACTCCTAGTCTCCACGAGTTAGACTTCTTCGAGCGTTACTCCGACTTGGTGAAATGCGATAGACGTATCGAAGATCGGATCAAATTAAGGATTTTTCCTTATTCCCTAAAAGTATATCAGTTACCTTCCAGATCGGTGTCAAAGTGGTCCCAATTGAGGCGGCTTTTGGTGGACAAGTACCTCCCGTCTGCAAGTCAGTTTGAGAACTCCCGAGAGATTTGGCATTTCTCCTAAGAGCCTGAGGAAGCGTTGCATGAGTGCTGGGACCGTTTCTATGATTTATGCGCACGACCCCATTACTCGCTCGAAGAGGAATCCTACATCGAGATGAGCTATGCTCAATTACCTAACTCGTTTTGGGGTTATGCAGTAGAGACTGCAGTTTACATTATCAACGTGGTTCCCTCAAATAGTGTTTCAAAAACGCCGTTTGAGCTCTGGAAAGGGCGTAAAGCAAGTTTACGACATTTCAGAATTTGGGGATGCCCGACATACGTTCTAGAGGCAAATCCGAAGAAATTAGAACCTCGTTCAAAATTTTTCCTATTTGTAGGCTATCCCAAAGAGACGAGAGGTGGACACTTCTTTGATCATGAAGACAATAAAGTATTTGTATCGACAAATGCTACATTCTTAGAAGAAGACCATGTTAGGAACCATAAGCCACGGAGTAAAATTGTTTTAAGTGAATTATCTAATGAAGCTACGAAAACATCAACGAAAGTCGTCGATGAGGCTGGCACCTCTAGTTAGTCACGTCCTTCTCAATAGATAAGAGAGCCTTGACGTAGTGGGATGGTTGTTAGACAACCTGATCGCTATTTAGGTTTAGCAGAAACTCCAATCATACCTGATGACGGGGTCGAGGATCCATTAACCTTTAAATAGGCAATGGATGACGTTGACAAAGACAAATGGATTAAAGCTATGGATCTAGAAATGGAATCCATGTTCTTTAATTCAGTTTGGGATCTTGTAGATCAACCCGAAAGGGTTAGGCCCATAGGATGTAAATGGATCTACAAGAGAAAACGAGACGCTACTGGAAAGGTACAGACCTTTAAAGCTCGACTTGTGGCAAAAGGTTTTACCCAACGGGAAGGGATTGACTATGAAGAAACCTTCTCCCCGGTTGCCATGTTGAAGTCGATAAGGATACTTCTATCCATTGCTACATTCTATGATTATGAGATATGGCAAATGGATGTCAAAACTGCCTTTCTGAATGGCAATCTTGAAGAAAGTATTTTTATGTCTCAGCCAGAAGGATTCATTGCTAAGGGTCAAGAGCAAAACGTTTGCAAGCTCAAACGATCCATTTATGGATTGAAACCAGCGTCTAGATCCTGGAATATAAGATTTTATACAGCGATCGAGTCTTATGACTTTGAACAGAACGTTGATGAGCCTTGTGTTTATAAAAGGATCGTCAAAAGTTCGGTAGCATTCTTAGTTTTGTATGTGGATGATATCCTACTCATCGGGAATGACATAGGTTATCTAACTGACATTAAAAATTGGCTAGAATCTCAATTCCAAATGAAAGATTTGGGAGAAGCTCAATATGTTCTAGGGATCCAAATTATTCGGGACTGAAAGAACATAACATTTGCCCTGTCTCAAGCATCTTATATAGACAAGTTGTTGGTTAAATATAAGATGCAAAATTCCAAGAAAGGTTTATTACCTTTCAGGCACGAAATTATTTTGTCTAAAGAACAATGTCCTAAGACGCCTCAAGAAGTTGAGGACATGAGACGGATTCTCTATGCCTCTACAGTATGCAGCCTAATGTATGTTATGTTGTGTACAAGGCCTGACATTTGTTATGCAGTAGGGATTGTCAGTAGGTATCAATCCAATCTAGGATTCTATCACTGGCCTGCCGTTAAGAATATCCTCAAGTATCTTAGAAGAACGAGAGACTATATGCTCATGTATGGCAATAAGGATTTGATCCTTATAGGATACACTAATTCTGACTTCCAAACCGATAAGGATTCGAGGAAATCCACATCGGGTTCAATATTCACTCTAAATGGAGGAACAATAGTGTGGCGCAGCATCAAACAAGGATGCATAGCAGACTCGACCATGGAGGCCAAATATGTAGCTGCCTACAAAGCAGTGAAAGAGGCGGTATGGCTCAAGAAGTACTTAACTGATTTGGAAGTCATTCCCAATATGCATCGGCCCATCACTCTTTAGTGTGATAATAGCGGTGCAGTTGCAAACTCAAAGGAACCTACCTAGAAGCCATAAATGAGGCAAGCACATTGAAAGGAAATATCATCTCATCAGGGAGATAGTGCACCGAGGAGACGTGATCGTCACAAAGATAGCGTCGGAGAACAACATTGTTGATCCATTCACGAAGGCTCTCGCGGCTAGAGTGTTCAAGAGTCATCTAGAGGGTCTAGGTTTGGGAGATATGTATAGGAAATAATCTAGGACAAGTGGGAGAATTGTAACCGGTATTCAATACCATGTTGTACTGGGTATTGTGATGCTCTAGTTTATTGTATTTGTAAATTGTTATTAATACAAGTATTTATTCACTCACTGCTGTTATGGATTATTGTACACCCCACTCAACTAGAGTTTTAGTGCAAGTGGGAGATTGTTGGGGTTGGTGTCCTAAAACTCGTAGATAGTGAATGAAAAAAATAGTAATATACTTGTTCGATAAAGTCGTTATCGAGTTTTTGTTCACTTAAGTTATTAAATAAGTGAATTGCACATTAACTAACCCAAATCCAATAAACTAACATCCATGGCTATATGATATGAATACTTGAACTTTATGTAGTGACATAAAAGTGGATCAAGTTCAAGTAATAGCCTAAACGGTCTATAGTATAGGGATAAGGTTGGGTACCTTATCCTGGAAACACTATGTGATGCGGCCAACTTTGTATATAGTGCAAACGATGTGATCCTGAATCGTTCATGTAGAGACATGCAAGTGGAGGCATCCTATGCAAATGAGTTTGCAGAAGACCAGGACCAAGAAATAAGTCAATTTTCTATATAACGTCGTTTACTGTTGAAACTGACTTATTTTAGTACGATGACCTAGGTAACTGAGCGGTCCAGAGTTGTCGAGGCTCCAAGTTGTCAAATAAATTTATAATCACCGACTACTGATAGCGAGCATAACTAGCTATTTTTCCCTAATTAATTAAGCTAGTCTTTTATATTTAATTGGCCAAAATTATGCATTTTAGTGTTTTATTTGTAGGAATTATGTTTTGGAGTAAATCTAGAAATTGGAGCTAATTGGATGTTCGGGATGCGAAAAGTGGCTAAAGAAACGAAAGGAGTTGAAGTTTAAAGCGGTCTGACTAGAGCAAACATTGGCCCAGCGTCGAGACCCTCTCTTCAAGGCATCTCGACGCTCCTACATTCCATCTTTGATTAGGCGAGAAAAGGACACAGCTTGCAGATTTTTTCCTTTACAGAAGCTGCATATCGCGACAGCGTCGCGACGCTGCCCCTATAGCGTCACGACACTGTGACGATTTTTCAGCCTATAAATACATTGCGATTAGGCCAGATTTGGGGACTTCTTTTGGTGATTTGGGAGCCGAAAACTCAGAGAATTGGGGGCTGTGGAAGTTGAACCAAGTGGGGGAAAGCAGAATTCAAGGCTTTGTTCGTGGAGATCGTGACAGGGACGTGCGGTCTCGGCCTACCTAGCGTTTAATTCTCTTTACCCTTTACTTTAGTAGTTTTATTGGTTGTTTTAGACCTTTGTTATATCGTAACGCATTCTATGTTTAGCTAAGTCTTGAATCTTAGGGATTGAGGTAGCCGTTGGGCACTTTATGGATTGATTTTATGGATTTTTGGCTATTGATTACATTTATGCATATTGTATTCTTAATGCTTTCAATTTACCGGCCATAAATTGATTGATATTTGTGCTTGAATCTAACTCGGGAGAGAGGATTTAGCTTAGAAATCGTTATGCATAACTAGGATTAATCTTGAAATCAGGAGATAATACTTAATTCTAGAAATCGTTAAAAAGGATATCCTTAATGCCTTGCATGTTTAATGAATTTAGATAGGGATATTTGATTCATTGCATGTGAGAGAATCATGTATGCTCGGAAGAGATATGTGTGAGTTTAGTATTCCAAGATTTATGAGTCATAGCATATTAATTTTCCATGAATTAATCCATAATCCCAATAGGTGAAATCAACTCCCTAAGGCTTTGCCATCAATTGATTTCCATACTTTTTAGCTTTGTGTTATTTTTCTATTCATTCTCACTTTGTTTGGTTCCCTAAATAAAATTGGATTAGAGTATTTGTGGTAATTAGATTGATTAGAAACCCAATCCAGAGGACGACATTCGAATTTAATTTCACTATATTATAACTTGACCCGTACACTTGGGGTTAGCAAATTTTGCATCAAGTTTTTGGCGCCGTTGCCGGGGATTGGCATATTTAATCAATTTAATATCTTAGAAAAATTGTCCGGTCTTAGTTTAGGGTGTATCTTATTTTTTTGTTATTTTTGTTATCTTTGTTTTTAGGTAGATTGCATTTTTTCCTTTGTTGTTTTGTTTCCATATTTAGATTTTGTTTTCCATATTTGTTTGAATTTTCCATAGATAGAATTTTCCTTTTTAGTTTTACCCTTATTAGATTATTTTTTTCCTTATTTGGTAGTTTCTTAATTTGTTTTTGCCATATTTGATTTTGCATTCCTTATTTGTTTATCTTTTCCTTTTATAGATTATATTTTCCTATTTAGATTTAGTCTTCCCTTTTCTAGTTTCTTTCCTAATTTGTTTTATTTCCTTTTCTTTTATTTTCCTTTTTAGGCTAGAATAGTTGGTGCATGCGAAAAGTTAGAGAGTTGGCCTTAGTTCCCTTTGATCCGGAGATAGAGAGAACTTTTAATAAACTTCGAAGGGAAAACCAAGAAAATCATATCCAAATGGCCAATCCTAATCCCAAGGAGCCTAAGCCCATTAGGGACTATTTTCAGCCGGTCTTTCAGGAGCAACAATCGGGGATTGTCTATGCCCCGATCAATGCTAACAATTTTGAGGTGAAAACAGGTTTCATACAGATGGCTCGAGGCTGTGCTTACAGAGGATCACCCACGGAGGATCCAAACTCTCACCTGAAATCCTTCCTAGACATCTGTGGGACGATAAAGTTAAATGGAGTTTCTGAAGATGCCATTCGCTTACGTTTATTTCCTTTTTCTTTGTCGGATAAAGCGAGGGACTGGTTACAATCAATTCCACCTAGGAGCATTACCACTTGGGATGCTTTGGTCCAGGCATTTTTGAAGAAATTTTTTCCCCCTGCCAAGACGGTCAAGCTGAGGACCGAAATTGGGACATTCCAACAACAATTTGATGAGCAACTATTTGAGGCGTGGGAGCAATTTAAAGAGCTGCTGAGGAAGTGCCCTCAGCATGACTATCCCGACTGGCTTCAGGTTCAATTATTTTATAATGGCTTAACTCCTAATACAAAAACTATTGTTGATGCAGCTGCAGGTGGGACTTTGTTGTCCAAAACCATTGAGAATGCTAGGACTTTGCTGGAGGAAATGGCCACCAATAGCTATCAGTGGCCATCTGAGCGGTCGGGACCGAAAAAGATTGCTGCTGGAGTGTTCGAAATTGACAACGTAAGTGCACTTCAAGCCCAGATGTCATTCCCTTGCTAATGCTTTTCTGAAATTTTCAGGTACAGGTAGTGCTCAATCGATCGAGTCTGCAGATGCCCTTGCATCCCAGACTCAAGAGGAAAATCTAGAGCAGGTTCAGTACGTTTCCAATTTTAATTCTAGGAGATACAATAATTATTCTACACCTACACATTATCACCCTAGTAATAGAAATCATGAGAATTTTTCCTATGCTAACAATAAAAACGTGTTAAATCCTCCTGGTTTTGCCCCTCAAAGTCAAGAAAGTAAAAAATCTTTAAAGGATCTTGTTGGAGCTTTTATTGCAGAATCAAGTAACAGGACAAACAAGCTCGAGGAGGCTGTGATTGCCATAAACACCATTGTCAATGGTCATTCTGCAGCCATCAAGAACATCGAGACTCAGCTAGGACAACTGGTAAATGTTGTCAACACTATGAACAAAGGTAAGGCCTCAGCTGACCAGGAAAAATCTCAGTTGGAGTACTGCAAGGCCGTCACTGTGCATCACGAGGAGGAAATTCAAGTAGCTGAGGAGCAGGAGACTACTGAGCCAAAGGAACTTACTGAAGAAGCTGAAGAGGACACCACCTCAAACGAAGCTGAAAAGCTTAATCCTGAGCCCTCTATCCCTTCTCCTATTGTTTTAGTTCCTAAGTCAAAGAATTAGAAAAAGAAGAATTTTAAAGCTAAGTTTGAAAAATTTCTAGATGCTTTTATGGGATTGAAGGTTAATATTCCTTTTTCAGATGCCCTGGAGCAGATGCCGCATTACAAGAAGTTCATGAAGGAATGGCTCAACAAAAAGAAGAAGGAAAAGCAGATGCAGACAGATACCTCGCATCGACATGCAGTGCTCGTGTCCAACAGAAAGTACCAAAGAAATTGTCTGATCCAGGGAGTTTTACTATTCCTTGTAATTTTGGTACTTATTCATGTGGAGCATTATGTGATCTAGGGGCTAGCATAAATATCATTTCATTATGATTGTGCAAAAAGCTAAATATAGGAGAGATAAAATCTACTACTGTTAGGCTCAGTTGGCTGACCAGTCTATGGTTAGTCCATATGGAATTGTGGGGAATGTTTTGATTAAGGTAGGTAGATTTTTCCTTCATGTTGATTTATTTGTTCTAGACATTAAAGAGAATCTTGTCATGCCTATTATATTAGGGAGACCATTCCTTGCTACAGGGAGGGTTATAATTGATATTAAGCGCAAGGAGCTGATCATTAGAGTTCAACAGGAAAAGGAGATCCTAAAGGCTTTTGAGGACCCTTAGAACACATCAGAGACCATGTTGATGGGTTATAGGAGAGGTGCTAAGAAGAGCACCAGTGATGGAACACCTGACATGTGAACCCGAGACTTCACTTTGATTATTTGCTCTTGTCACATATGATAGGAAGTTGAATTAAAGTAGTTGTTTCCTTGTTGAAAAAAAATGGCAAAGCTTTGTGGTTTCATTGTGGTTTCATTGTCTGATTAAATTGTTGGAATTTATTAATTTAAAAGAAGAAAGGAATTAAAGGAAATGAAAAAAAAAGAAATGAGGAAAAGAAAAGAAGAAAAAAGAAGAAAAGAAAAGGAAAAAAAATAAAAGAAAGAAGAAAGTGGGGAGGCATTCGGTGCTTAGTATTTTAAGGAAAAACCCACCACCGTTTCAGTCATTTCAGGCCATTTTTCCCATCATTTTCCACAAAACTTCAGAGCATTTCGAGGGAGAGAGTGAAGGAAGAAGAAGAAGGACCTTGCTAGGGTTTTGAGGTTGAAGAAGAGAGGAAATAGCTCAAGCAAAAGCAATCATGGAAGAATCTGGGTTCAACCTGCCTATCTCTGGTTTTTTATTCAGTTTGAGCTACACAAGAAGAAGGTGAGGCCTGGGTTTCTCGAAAGTTAATCCATTTTCTAACAAATTTTATGAAGGAAGATTGAGCCAAATCTTATGTTAAGTTAATGGTTCTTGAAATGGAAAACAGAGCACAGAATTTTCGTGCAAATTAGGAGGATCTCGGGTTTTCTCTGATTTTTCGATCATTCTGGGGTGTACAGGTTGAATTAGAAGCTCAACTTGGTATGGTTGGAAATCTTATTCAATTTTCTATAACTTTCATGAAGAATTTGTGAGCCAAAAATGACTAGAAGTTGGTTTAATTTTAGGAGAAAAGTAGTAGGTAGCAGAGAAGCACGAATCTGTATTTGTTGAGTTCGGGGGATTTCTGGACAAATCTGTTCGGAATCTCGTTTTCATTCCTTCAGGTACGTTTTAGAGGGTTCCCAAATGAAGAGTTTGATATATAGTACATAAATTTTGGTCAAGTATTGAGGTAGTTATGAGTGTTGGAAGTCAGGGTATTGAATCTGGAAAACTATTTGAAGTGCAATTTTAATTCAAGTGTTTAGAATTCATGAGCATAGAAAGACAAGACTACCTTTGGTTTTGATGCTTAGTTTTGATTTGTTTGACAAGCCAAGAGGAAATAGGCCGAGTCTACAGACCAGGAAACTAGCTAAGACAGTGAGTGACAAAACAAATTTCGAAAATTGTTTCTAAACTGTTGTTTATGAGTTGACGTTTTACATGCTTTTCTATGAATAATTTCAAGCATAAATTTCGAGCTTAGATTTTCTAATTAAATTTACATGTGAGCACGTGGTTATTGATTTTCTGAAAAGTAGTTGGAACGATGTCATTTTAAGCAAAGCATGTGTTAGCAAGTATTGCTTAAAGATTTTGAGTTTTTCACGAGCAAGCTGAGTAAGCTTGAGTTTTACGAAAAATAAAGATAGGCAGGCATGTTTTAAGGTTTTCATGTGATTTTCTGAAACTTCTATTGACTACATGACTGAGATATTGAGCCCGAGGCTATATGGTACCGTGTGCACACAGGTTATATTTCGTTGTTGAAGTTTAGTGTACTCCGTGACAACGATGCTGTCGTGTGTTCTGGGCGGGCCCCACTACGACAAAGACGATGGGAGTGCTGGGCGGGACCCACTACATCGTAGAGCTAGTAAACGTTGGTTGTACTGGGCGTGCCCTACACAACGTTGATCGGTCATGTTAGTTAAAATGTTTGATATACTTGACATGCCTTGCTAGATTTTTAATGACGTACTTGTGGAGTATTCGGGAAAGCTTTTATCATTATATGTTTATGTTTAACGCTTTGATTGAACAGACTTATATGTTTAAAGGTTTATCACGTGTTCTGATTTCCAGATTTACAGTTTTAAGTTTAGTCACTCACTGGGCTTCGTAGCTCACTCTTTCAAATGTTTTCCCACTTTTCAGGTAGAGATCGAGCTCCCGGTGCCTGATAAACTGCTGTAGTCTGCTAAAAGCTCCCAGATCGAGTTCCAGTACGTGGGTGGTGTTGTACATTGAGTCTTTTTGTATTGTAAATGTCTTTGTAAGAAGTGGTTATGTTTTTGGTTGTAATAGCTCTATCAGGTTTATTTCCAAACTGAGTTAAGTCAGGGCTGCACTTCATGTATGTTAAAAGGTTTTCAGGGATTCCACTGTGTTGTGTTACATGTAAAGTATTCCATATCTAACATTAGCATGTTTATCAGGTTCAACGATTCAGCAGGGTCAACAGGTATCGTTAGAGGAGGACGATGTCTGTTGGCTTCACGCCATCTTCCGAACTAAGCTAGCAGGTAGTTCGGGAGGGGGTGTGACATGATAGTAGACCACCTTGACACCTATTTGGTCAACATGTCGAGCTAATGACGTTAAACAAGCGCTTATGGGAGGCAACCCAAGTAAGTTCATTTGTGTTTTTCTTTTTGCTTTTGATTTATTGTTTGTTTTTGTTTTGTAGGTCTGGTGATCCCAGTTTCTTCTTTTCTTGCAAAGCTTCCATGAGAAGGTCATCGTCATTCCAGGGCAGTATTGTTCAATCCTTCCATTCTTTTATTGTTCTCATGCTTGTTTATGCCTTATTTTCTTTATACATTGAGGACAATGCATGTTTTAAGTTTGGGGGTGGAATATAATGTTTGTGGAGCCCTTGAGCATCTGAGTTCGGGCTATAGTTTTGAGCTTTATTTGATTTGAGCATGTGGTTGTTTTGTGGATGCTATTTTTGCATGACGATGATTTCCTAGGATAGGTTCGTATTATTAGGTTCGTATCCTTGTTGTCACCTCGATAGGTGTAGGGAAGAGCTAAAGAGTTAATTTTTTTGTAAATTAGCATGTTTAATCTTGCCTAGGAGGAAAGAAAAGAATATATGCTTATCATGCTCATAAAGAAAAATCATTCTTGTTGTTACAAATTGAAAGAAAAATAAAGTCATGACTTATGCGCGCAATGCAATGTTTAATAAAGATTTAGGCAAAAAGAGCTACCCCTGTTGTGATCAGTTAGGCCAATCAAAGAGTAAAACTCGGGTTACGGGTCCCTACAATAGGTGTGTGAAAGCTAGTGCCACATGTAAATGCTTGATTTAATTTTCAGTTTAAGCACCTAAGTATGGATGAAAACAAACTAATTTGTTCCATTGACTCGTTAGTGAATCCTTAGTGCCAGTGTAGAGGGAAGATGAGTTGAGAGTTTAGTAATCCAATCTTGGGCTAGTAGAGTCTAATCAAGCTAAGTTAGATCTCGCTTGTGCAAGTTAATTTTGGAAAACTTTTGATTTGTCTCCCTCATTTGGCCTTATGTGCATGTCCCTTGATTGCTTGTCTATTGACTTTTGAGCCTTGAGGATTGAGTCATGTTTGTTGCATCTATTTTTTGACTGTATGCTTGATTTTAGTTTACTCAAGGACTAGCAAAAGCTTAAGTTTGGGGGTGTTTGATAGCGAGCATAGCTATCTATTTTTCCCTAATTAGTTAAGCTAGTTTTTTATATTTAATTGGCCAAAATTATGCATTTTAGTGTTTTATTTGTAGGAATTATGTTTTGGAGTAAATCTAGAAATTGGAGATAATTGGATGTTCGGGATGCGAAAAGTGGCTAAAGAAACAAAAAGAGTTGAAGTTTGAAGCGGTTTGACTAGAGCAAACATTGGCCCAGCGTCGAGACCCTCTCTTCAAGGCGTCTCGACGCTCCTACATTCCATCTTTGATCATGCGAGAAAAGGACGCTGTGACCACAGCGTCTCGACGCTTGCAGATTTTTTCCTTTACAGAAGCTGCTTATCACGACAGCGTCGCGACGCTGTCCTTATAGCGTCGCGACGCTGTGACGATTTTTCAGCCTATAAATACATTGTGATTAGGTCAGATTTGGGGACTTCTTTTGGTGATTTGGGAGCCGAAAACTCAGAGAATTGGGGGCTGTGGAAGCTTAACCAAGTGGGGGAAAGCGGGATTCAAGGCTTTGTTCGTGGAGATCGTGACGGGAACATGTGGTCTTGGCCTACCTAGCGTTTAATTCTCTTTACCCTTTACTTTAGTAGTTTTAATGGTTGTTTTAGACCTTAGTTATATCGTAACGCGTTGTATGTTTAGCTAAGTCTTGAATCTTAGGGATTGATGTAGCCGTTGAGCACTTTATGGATTGATTTTATGGATTTTTGGCTATTGATTACATTTATACATATTGTGTTCTTAATGCTTTCCATTTACCGACCATAAATTGATTGATATTTGTGCTTGAATCTAACTCGGGAGAGAGGATTTAGCTTAGAAATCATTATGTATAACTAGGATTAATCTTGAAATCGGGAGATAATAGTTAATTCTAGAAAATCGTTAAAAAGGATATCCTTAATGCCTTGCATGTTTAATGAATTTAGATAGGGATATTTGATTCATTGCATGTTAGAGAATCGTGTATGCTCGGGAGAGATATGTGTGAGTTTAGTATTCCAAGATTTATGAGTAGCATATTAATTTTCCATGAATTAATCCATAATCCCAATAGGTGAAATCAACTCCCTAAGGCTTTGCCATCAATTGATTTCCATACTTTTTAGCTTTGTGTTATTTTTCTATTCATTCTCACTTTGTTTGGTTCCCTAAATAAAATTGGATTAGAGTATTTGCGGTAATTAGATTGAATAGAAACCAAATCCAGAGGACAACATTCGAATTTAATTTCACTATATTATAACTTGACTCGTACACTTGCGGTTAGCAATTTGCGCATCAACTACCAAAGCTAACTTGTAGCAGTAGAGGTCGGGGTCGATCACAGGGAACAACTTGTTTACCTCTAATTTCTTTTGAGTTTGGTAACAGAAGGGGGGTTGAAGAGAGAGGGATTCAATTGCAGGGAAAAGTAAAATTGCATGAAATTAAATGGCAGAAAATTAAATGACAGGAAAGTAAAGGGCGGTTGGTTAACTCACCTTCGCGTTCACTGTAGTTGGAGACACTCGGATTAAGTACATTTTTTTTTACTCATCGTCCATCGTTTCAATTACTAATTATTAATTAATTAACCCCTACTAATCCGTTGAGATTAATCAACTGAATAATTGCATTAAGACCAAGATACCCTAGAGTGCTAGCCCGATTAGCCCATCGAACCAACATGCAATCGATTAATTAATTAACCCGGTCGTGATTAACAAATTAACTAATTGTTTCTCTAGACTAGAATACCCACAATTAGTTAGGGAAAGCCTAATTTAATTATGAATATCGATTTAGACCCTAGACCTATCATGCAAGCAACAAAGTCAGAGAACTACTCTTGGGACCCGTGCCCATGAATCGGTATATGTGCTAACTATGAATTAACTATCCATTAGCTACGAGGAAATCAATTCATTAACGGATTATTAACATGCAAGTTGCGAGTTAGGGCGTCAATCTAACCTACTGTGCATGCTAATTATGAAAGCGGGAATCTAAAATCACGAACAACAAATAAAACATATATTATGCACAATAAACTCAATAAGAATACGAATCACAAGGTTCCCACTACAGCGAACGGCGCTTAGACGACCATAGACAAGCCTAATCTAAGCCCAAGGCTTGAGAAACTGATAGTAAGCAGAAATGTCGCTATTTTAGTCCCAAAATATTAGGCTTTTTAGTGCTTTAATTGTGTTTTTATTGAAAATATTTGATGTATTTTGTTATTTGGTCTTTAGGAGCAAAACTATGGATTTTGGAGAAAAAGTGCCCAAAAAGAAGTCATTTAAGCCCAATTTCCATACTTGGGTCAAGGAGGAAGCCAAAAAGGTCAACCATGGAGATGAGGCCCAAAAGAAATGAAGAGAGGCCCAAGTTCAAGCCCAAAACCGCAGCTGAAAGTTCTGGAATTCGCCTAGCGTCGAGACGCTGTAGGGACAGCGTCGCGATGCTGTCCCATTTCTTGGCCGGCAAGTCGATGACGTCACAGCGTCGCGACGCTGTGCCAATAGTGTCGCGACGCTGCCCCATTTCTGAGCCTATATAAGGCGCCCCTTGGATCCATTTTCAAGCATCAATCACCATTTCCTTCATTCTTTCCTTTCTTTCTTTGGCTCCTTTGGAGCCTCTCTCAAGGCTTTCTAGCCTTTTTGAGAGTTCTTAGTGGGAAATTTTTGGAGAATTTTGGGGAGCACTCTAGGAGGCTCAAGGTGAGCTCGGAGGGACTCCAAGCGTCAGCGACGGGGTCTTCGACGGTCAATTCCTTCCCTTTTATTGTGCTCTTATTTATGCTTTCCATTGTAAATTTTGTGGATATTTTAGCTATGCATAGCGAAACCCCAATTTGGGGTCTTGAAATGAAATTATAGTTAAATTTTGTTATAATTGCCTATCTCTTGCCCTTTTTCCTAATTATTTGTATGGATATGCTTAATGCTGTATGCAATCTAGCCAATTGTGTATTGATATGATTCTTAATGGAGACTCGACGGAGAGAAGTTAGGATAGATCATAGTCCATGCAATTAGTTTAATTGCCCGTAGTGACAACGGGATTAGTTGATTAAACTTATATTCCTAAAATGAATCAGAGCGTAATAATTAATGATTTTTAATGGCGCTAAGGACACTTAGGTTGTTAAAATGGATTAATTACAATTAGGGGAAACCGACAGGAGAACCTATGTGATTAACGGAGATTCTAGGATTATAATTAGTTGGGCAACGAGATAGGATAATTATAATAAATGTTTAGCTAATAATTGATTTTCAAGACCCCACTTCCCATTAAAGACTCTTTCTCCATATTTTATTTTCCTGATTGATCAAATTTTCTCTTTAATTGCTTTGGTTTTTAAATTCTCTTTGATTGCATGTTTTGGTCCCTAAATATTATTTCTCCCAAGTATTTTAAGTGCTCAAAGAATCTTTTGCTTAAAATTCGCTTCGCCTCCCTGTGGATTCGATACTCGGTATTACCTACCGTTTTACTATTACTTGTGACGACCCATGCGCTTGCGGTCAGCAACAAGTTTTTGGCACCACTCCCGGGGAGGGCTTGATTTTTAAGCAAATCAATTTTTCTTGACATCAAAAAGAAAGGGATAAATAGTAATTTAGGTGTAAATATTTTTCTTTGTAAATACCATTTTATTTTTGTTTATGTTTGGTTCTTTTGATTGTTTGGGAGTGTTGCATGCGAAGAGATAAGGTGGTTAATCTGTTTCCGCTAGATCTTGAAATTGACAGGACTCTTAGATCTATTCGTAAAGAGAAAAGATTAGCAGAAGCAATGGCCCAACAAGAAACTCCCAAGGCGATCAGAGACTTTTTACAGCCAGTTCTCCCGACCGAAAATTTAAGAATCGTTTACGCCCTGATACAAGCTACAAATTTTGAGTTAAAGACGGGATTGATTCATATGGCGCGCGATAATTCCTTTAAGGGACATCCTTCTGAGGATCCACACTCACATCTGCGATCATTCTTGGAGATATGCGGGACAGTAAAGATGAATGGAGTTCCGGCCGACGCTATAAGACTGAGGTTATTTCCGTTTTCTCTGCAAGACAAGGCTAAAGATTGGCTCGAATCCGTAGAGACGGGCAGTATTAGTACATGGGACGAGCTTGCCCAGGCTTTCCTGACTAAATTTTTCCCGCCTGCCAAGACTACGAAGCTCCGGACTGAGATTGGAACATTTAGGCAGATGGATGAGGAGCAGTTGTACGAGGCATGGGAGAGATACAAGGAGAGTCTCAGGCGATGCCCGCAGCATGGCTACCCAGATTGGCTCCAAGTGCAGTTGTTTTACAATGGTCTGAATTCTTCTACCAAGACAGTTTTAGACACATCAGCAGAGGAAGTTTTCTTTCCAAGACAGTGACGGAAGCCAAGGATCTGCTAGAGGAAATGGCAGCAACCAGCTACCAGTGGCCTACGGAGAGGGGAGCGATTTCTAAAAAGGCTGGAATTTATGAATTAGATGAGTCGAGTTCATTGAAGGCCCAGATGGCATCTCTGACCAGCGCGCTGAACAAGTTAACTTCACCTCAGGTGGTTAAGTCCATTTCCACCTTAGCTGAAGGATATTCAAAGAAGGAAGGTCAAGAGGTGGAAGAAGTTCAGTTTGTAGGGAACAGACCATTTGCTCAAGGAGTACCGAACTTCTACCACCCCAGTCTGCGCAATCACGAGAACTTCTCATACTCAAACACGAAGAACGTTTTGCAGCCACCTCCAGGTTTTGCATCATCCAGTGCGCCTGAAAAGAAAAGTAACCTGGAGGAGATAGTGGCTATGTTTATCAAAGAACAAAAAGTGTTGAATGTCAATCTCCAAACGACAGTCAATAACCACGACACAGCTCTGAAAAATATGGAAGTTCAAATAGGTCAGATCGCTTCAGCGGTGAATGCCCTTCAGAAAGGGAAATTTCCAAGCGACACTAAGACCAACCCAAGAGAGCAGTGCAAGATGGTGATGCTGAGAAGTGGTAGAAAGTTGGAGATTAATTCTGAGAAAAAGAAGAAAGAAGAGAAGAGAGTGGATGAAGATGAAAGGGCTGAGGCACAAAAAGCCTCCTTTGAAAGGTCCCAACATCCTCCTAACGCTGTTGATTTTAATTGTGGTTTTTCTAACTCTTTTGCAGGAACAAAGGAAGATGAAAAGAAGGAAGCAGAGAAGTTGAACGAGGAAGAAGTGGTCCCGTGCAACAATCATGACAAAGGCTCGTACATCAGCCCGCCCAAGCGAAGGGGCGAATGTCCAACCTTTGACTACAGGGAGTTACCTTTTCCTCAACGCTTTAAAAATGTTAAATTAGATGAGCAGTTTCAGAAATTCCTAGAGATGTTTAAAAAATTGTTTGTGAATATTCCCTTAGTTTATGCTTTGTATAACATGTCTACTTATGGGAAATTCATGAAGGAAATGCTTTCTAGGAAGAAAAGCTTGAGAAAAGAAGTTTTTAAATTATCTGAAAGTAGTAGTACCATAATTTCTGGAAAGATGCCTTCTAAACAGAAAGACCCAGGGAGTTTTACTGTTTCCTACACTATAGGAGAAGTTTCTTTCAATAGGGCCTTGTGTGATCTAGGTGCTAGTATAAATTTGATGCTCTATTCTATGTACAGGAAGATTGGTTTAACAGGTTTGAAGGACACCGATGTCACCCTGCAGCTTGCTGACAGATCAATTACCCACCTGATGGGTGTTGTGGAGGACGTTCTGGTGAAAGTCAATAAATTTATCTTCCCTGTAGACTTTGTGGTACTCGACATGCAGAAAGACAGAGAGGTACCCATTATTTTAGGAAGACCCTTCTTAGCTACAGGTAAGGCTGAGATTAGTGTGCATACAGGTAAGCTTACCTTGAACATTGATGATGAAAAAGTCGTGTTTAGTATTTTTGGCCAAGATGAGGTTGTATGTAGACTGCATACTTGTTTTTCTATTGGTCCTGAATACTTGACTGACGATGATGAAGAGGTAGAGTTTAATCTTGGCCTAGGCTTAGGAGAAGTGCTTATGGATGATGGGGATTTTAATCATAATGCATATTTTGATGACCCTCTGTTTGAGAATGATTTAGAATTGCCTGACTTTGAAAATGAATTAGACTTGCCTGCTTATGAGAATGGAATATCTGCAGATGATGACTTACCTTCTTTTGAGAATGAGTTGGATTTGCCTGAAATTGATAATTTTTGATGATGATATTGAATTACCTGATATTGAGAAATAGCATGATTTGCATAGAAAGGATTACTTGATAGATAATTCTGAGTTTGATCATGATAGTGTTAAATCTATTGAGTCTGATCTTGACATTCCTGAGTGCATGAACCCTGAAAATGTTAATAACTTTGATTTGAGTCCTGATGATGTAGATAGCATAGAGTCTGACCCAGAGGAGCTCGAATCTGTGCATAGTATAGAATCTGACCCAGAAGAGCTTGAATTCTTTAATTATTCTGACAGTGAGTCGTGTGATAGCTTAGTCGAATCATTTTTTAATTCTGAGTTTGAGGAATCTTCTGAGCATGAAAATTCTGAATCTGATGAATGGACTGGCATGATTAATAGGCCATCTTTAGATCCCAGACCGGTTGATATCATAACGCTTGATGACTATGTTAACAATTGTTTTGTGAATAGGGACTTAGAAAAGAGATTTGATGCGGCTACTTACTTTCTGAAATGTTATTATGATAATCTCTTTAGCGAAGATGGGCCAGGGGAAAGTTTTTTTTCTCCCCTGTTTGCAGTGTACAATTCGGTGCGCGATTTTTTGCAGAGCCCGGAGGATGATGAAAACTTTTATTTCGAGCCTCCGTAAGCGTGTCGAGCCTCGTCTAGCTAAAGACGTTAAAGAAAGCGCTGCTTGGGAGGCAACCCAAGGATTAAAGTTTAGGTAGTTTATTTGTTGGTAAATAATTTTCCTTGCTCTGTGATTCAATTTTGTTTTGCAGGATCACCCTAGCAAATCCCAAAGTTCCATGATTCCCATTTTTTTGGATCCAAAGGAAAGATGATGAAGCGCTCCTAGCTCAGGGAAGTCTCAGTATCCCTCTACTTGCTTTACTATTTTTAAACATTGGGGACAATGTTTAGTTTAAGTTTGGGGGGAAGGCTTTCGCTGTGTTGAGCATTTATAAATTCTTTTGGATGCATAAATAGATAGCTATGATAGCCGAGGATGTGAATTTAGAAATTTTGGGAGAAAATGGTTTATATGTTGTGGAATCTGGGAGCACGGTAGAAATTGTGAAATTTTTAAAAAATTTTTATACTTAGTTTTGATGTCTAAATCATGTGATAGACTTATCTAATGGCATCTTTGAAAATCTAGATTCTTATTATGATTTTTAAAGTTTGTTGTCACCCCGATAGGCTTAGTTTCTAATACTAGGAAGTTCATGCTTGATTGTTTCAGAGAACTAGGTAAAAAAAAAAAAAATGTTATGCCTGCTGAGAGAAAAGCAACAAAAGAAAATGAGAGAAAAGAAAAATCTGTTGAAAAAGAAAATTTTTGCTTGCACAAAAGAAAAAGCCTAGGGGTAAAAAGAGCTACCTGCGGTGTGATCAGTTAGGCCAACCAGAGAATAAAATTCGGGTTAAGGGTCCCTGCACCGTAGTGTGAAAGCTAGTACCATTAGATATCAAAATGCAAGTTTGGGGGAGTAGCAAAAGAAAATGAAAGTGAAAAATATGTGTGAGTTTTGCTCCCCCATGAAAAAAATGTCAGGCGCCCTAGTTTCTTTTTTTTTTTGCATGATAGTAGGACTCCGACCTATTAGGGGCTCTTAGCCAGTGTAAGGGGAAAACAAATGGAGAAAGCCATAAGACTAATCTAGGTTAGTAAAAGAAACATTAGAAAAGTCTTGAGCATGCTATTCATTAATCTTAAGATCAATCTATTTTAAGATTTCTTCAAGAGTATGCGGTGCTTGTTTATTCCACTTGCATGTTTTCCATTCTATCTTGAGAGTTCTAAATTTATTGAGACTTGAGTGATTCTATTTCATGCATCTTTTGGATTTATTTTGCTCAGGGCTAGCAAAAGCTTAAGTTTGGGGTTGTGATAGCGAGCAGAAATGTCGCTATTTTAGTCCCAAAATATTAGGCTTTTTAGTGCTTTAATTGTGTTTTTATTGAAAATATTTGATGTATTTTGTTATTTGGTCTTTAGGAGCAAAACTATGGATTTTGGAGAAAAAGTGCCCAAAAAGAAGTCATTTAAGCCCAATTTCCATACTTGGGTCAAGGAGGAAGCCAAAAAGGTCAACCATGGAGATGAGGCCCAAAAGAAATGAAGAGAGGCCCAAGTTCAAGCCCAAAACTGCAGTTGAAAGTTCTGGAATTCGCCTAGCATCGAGACGCTGTCCCATTTCTTGGCCGGCAAGTCGATGACGTCACAGCATCGCGACGCTGCCCCATTTCCGAGCCTATATAAGGCGCCCCTTGGATCCATTTTCAAGCATCAATCACCATTTCCTTCATTCTTTCCTTTCTTTCTTTGGCTCCTTTGGAGCCTCTCTCAAGGCTTTCTAGCCTTTTTGAGAGTTCTTAGTGGGAAATTTTTGGGGAATTTTGGGGAGCACTCTAGGAGGCTCAAGGTTAGCTCGGAGGGACTCCAAGCATCAGGGACGGGGTCTTCGACACGGTCAATTCCTTCCCTTTTATTGTGCTCTTATTTATGCTTTCCATTGTAAATTTTGTGAATATTTTAGCTATGCATAGCTAAACCCCAATTTGGGGTCTTGAAATGAAATTATAGTTAAATTTTGTTATAATTGCCTATCTCTTGCCCTTTTTCCTAATTATTTGTATGGATATGCTTAATGTTGTATGCAATCTGGCCAATTGTGTATTGATATTATTCTTAATGGAGACTCGATGGAGAGAAGTTAGGATAGATCATAGTCCATGCAACTAGTTTAATTGCCCGTAGTGACAACGGGATTAGTTGATTAAACTTATATTCCTAAAATGAATCAGAGCGTAATAATTAATGATTTTTAATGGCGCTAAGGACACTTAGGTTGTTAAAATGGATTAATTACAATTAGGGGAAACCGACAGGAGAACCTATGTGATTAACGAAGATTCTAGGATTATAATTAGTTGGGCAACGAGATAGGATAATTATAATAAATGTTTAGCTAATAATTGATTTTCAAGACCTCACTTCCCATTAAAGACTCTTTCTCCATAATTTATTTTTCTGATTGATCAAATTTTCTCTTTAATTGCTTTGGTTTTTAAATTCTCTTTGATTGCATGTTTTGGTCCCTAAATATTATTTCTCCCAAGTATTTTAAGTGCTCAAAGAATCTTTTGCTTAAAATTCGCTTCGCCTCCCTGTGGATTCGATACTCGGTATTACCTATCGTTTTACTATTACTTGTGACGACCCGTGCGCTTGCGGTCAGCAACAGAAACCAACCTAAACTAACCTAAAACTATAAAATACAGAGGGGGAATGGAGAAATCAAAGAGAAAACCGAGAGAGAAAAGTAAAAACGGCTAAACCCCTGTACCTAATTGAAAAAACAACAACTTATATAATCGTATTGGCGTCGAGATGTCGTGGGCAACGTCGAGATGCTGACGGTGATTTAGCCGGTCCTTCAAGTTCGTAGCGTCAAGACGTCGTGAGGTAGCATCTCGATGCTACCTCTCGAGTCTTCCTTGTTTAGCTGCTTCAATTTTGCTTCTTTTGACGTTGTTTTCAAGTCTTGAGTGCTCCGCTTTGGTCTTTTCACCTTTTCGACATCCCGTGGACTTCAAGATGGATTAAAACCACGTTAATTTCCTTGAATTAACATCAATTTGAAATATTGGCTCCCGAGAACCTCTAACACCAAACACCTACAAAATAATACAATTAAGCATAATAATTAACGTAAAACTAGCAAGATTAAGAACAAATATATAGGGCCAATCTGGTCCTATCAGTAACTCGATCTTAATCATGAGCTAACTATGAACTCCTATTTATTCAGGCTTATCCTTAGATCTGCATGGGTGAGAGTGGTTCATCGTCGCCGACTCAATAAACCCCCCATTTGAAGGATAGGAACTGGTAGATAGCTGTGGACATAGTCCTACAAGACGAAATTCACTCCTACCCAATTTAGGGATAGTAGAGTGTTTGTACCCATAAGTGCTGACTCCGGGACGTGAACAAAGGGATCCCGCCCTCTCATTTGCCCGAGAGGTATTAGGTTTAGTGGTCGGACCACAAACCAATTGTTCATTACAGACTGAGTGGGGACTTAAGGAACAGGAAGTAACTTCAGGGGTAAAACAGACATTTGATCCAACTGTAGTTACGAACAACCTTTGAAGGGTCGACTTACTAATCATGGTTATATCGAGTGGACAGAAATATATCTATAGTGAGGGAAATTCAACTATCGGGCTATAGTGGAGTGTCCCGGTAGTTAACAAATGTTGATTAACTAGGATAAAAGAGTTTAGTCGGTCTATTAGGTCCCCCTGCTAGCTCATACGGAATATACCTTAGAACAATGTGATGTAAGAATTTGAATCGTGAAATTCAGTTTCGGGAATTGACATTAATTGTGAATATTAAACTATAGAGAGAGTCGGAAGTATTTAAAAATGATTTAAATATCGTACACATGAATATGGATACATGTTTAAAAGATCGATTTTGAGAAAGTCAGGATTAATGTAAATTATTAATTTAATATTTGATATTAAATTAAATTAATTAAATTTTTAATTAATTAAAATTAATTTTCTATTTAAAATTAATTATTGGTATTAGTTCTATTTAGAAATTAATTTAATGAATTTTTGAAATTCTTAAAACACCTATTTTTTGGAGGTGGTGCTCAAGGATGAGTAATCCCATAGTTTAACCTCATGATGCCACCTTAATTGGCATCTTTGGTTTCTCAAATTTGTTGTCTTCTTTATGATAAAGGTTGATGCTTGATTCTTCCATTTCTCAAAACTATTCTCTCTCAAATACTTGGCTTGAGCTTTCAAGTTTCTCTCCTAAAATTCATCACAAATTCAAGTCCCACAACTCGTTCTAAGGCCGAAGGATAGCGGGGAAGACGCTCGTGGTAGTCCACAACAAGTTTGTGTTCAAAATTATCCCATGAGAGCTTCAATTCGGTCCAAAAAGGTTGGTAATTGGTTGCTGTCATTAAAGTGTTAAATAATTCAATATAATACTGTCGTAGATTTTAATCAATCCAAGTATAAACTGACGAAATCAAGTAATACCTGGTGAGTCCAGGGTCGAATCCACAGGGAAGGTTATTTTCAAATGCTTTTAATAATATTTACTGATCTAAACTCAAAACGTGTGATATTATATAAAAGAATAAGTGAGAGAGTTGGTAAGATTGAAAAATAAATAAAACTTACAAAAAGCTAAACATGCGACAAGAGTGGAAGGAAAGTATAAAGGGAAATGGTATCAAGACTGTTGCGATTGCAACCTCATGCGTTTATAAGAACCTTGTAGCGCATACTTTGATTAATTGCTTCATTAATGCCTAAGTGAGAAAAATCATAAGTTTCCCTTCCAGTACTCCTGCGTTTGGCATGAAACTATCAATTGGTTGTTTGGCTAGTTCATGCGTGGGGCTTGGTTCTCTTAAAACTTACCAGGGTCTGCGTATGCACTATCTTTTAGCGGTAGTATTTCCATGCTACCAAGACTACATGTCATGCGCTAACTTATTCTACTTAGAGATGTCTGCATGCCTTACCTATCAGGGATTTAGCATACTGCTACCGCATCCGGCTGGCCAAGCGGGAGTTAGTAATGAAAAGATTATCGCAACTAAGTAGAAGGCAATTAATGTTTCATTAAATCAAAATGTGCGCTTACAAAATATACTTATCACCGCATGAGGTGTTTGCGCTAAGCCTTGAAGAAAAATTAGCTCATGCGAGCAAAACAAGACATCATGAAATAAAACATTACAAACGCAAGCTTGCTCCTAATCACAGCTTCCTGTGATTTTCTTTTCTTCGTCTTTCTCCTCCTCTCTTGATCTCTAAAAATTTTTTTGTGGTCATCGATTATGAGTATGTGGCTTCTATTTATAGGCGAGGGAAGCTCATTTCTCCAAGTAATTAGCAACTTGCTTTAGTCATAATCAGCCAACTTGCCACTTTTCAGCTCTTTTTCAGGCCACTTGCGCTAGTTGTATCTGTTGTATCAGCGTTTGTCTTTTTATCCATCTTGTCTGTCTTTTGATCATCTTGGGATGTGTGCCTGCGTTGAGAAGAAACTTTGGAAAACAACTGAATTAGTTGCGTTAGCGTCCTATATTTTATAATTTCTTACCGCATACATGAATATAGCTTGCCGCATAGAATTATCACATTTTCCTATCTTTTTGCGCTGAAGTGGCGCATCATTGGATCTTTTGGCCTTGTTTTCGCTTAAGTTTAAAGGATAAATAACTTGCTTTTTGCAAGTTATCAAACCCCCAAACTTAAACTATTGCTTGTCCTCAAGCAATGCCTATTATCAACTCTGCGATAGTTACTCAGCTCTTCATTGTCTGCGATCTTAACATCCTCTTTTCTCTTTTTCTTGCACGCATTACAAAACAGGGTTAACTTTTGCCAAATTTCCTTCATTGCTTAAAGAAAGTCCTTTGCGCTTAGATTCTTCCTTGCGTTAACTCAGCCAATCTTCTCCTGCATATCTTGGAAGCATAGAAATTTTACTCGTATATATATATATATATATTTTTAGAAGGCAATTAATGAGGACAATAGACATCAAAACGCATGCTTTCGTTTTGGCTTACCCACATTTGTGATGAAAGGTATCCAACTTTGGGCATTGCATTTTTTTACTGTCCTCTATGCTCATGGGATGCGTTTGTCTTCGCGCAGTGGCAAACTATGCGTGTCATAAATGCCCCTAGCTACAAACACGTCGCATTCCAGAGGAACGCATGCTCTATTTATTTATGCGCTTACTCCCCCAAACTTAAAATGGACAATGCCCTCATTGTCCCCCAAACTTACACTGGAGCATATGGATCTACGGAGATCAAGGCTGAGTTGCGGCAAGGCGAAAATGCGAAGAGAATTTCCTTAAGGTCTGAGGAAATGAAGACAAAGGTTAAACCAAATTAAGTAATGTGTTTAAGAAAATTCAGAAGATTTGATGCGTGTATGCAAAACAAAGGAGCTAACGCAGAGAATTTGTTAGATAAAAACAGTATATTAAGGCAGAGAAAAATTGCGATGAGATAAAACAGCGGGATATATTAATGTAATTCGATACAAAATTATACAACAAGGGCGCAGGTGGAGGCATACTTCCGTGTATATTAAGGCAGAGAAAAATTACAAAATTATATTAATGTAATTCGATACAAAATACATTCCATACATTTAAATGGAACGAAAGAAAACAAGAAAATTAAGTGTAGGGACTTCTATCCCTGCGGTGGTGGAGGTGGAGGTGGACTTGGGTCCCTTGGCGCAGGTGGTGGCATACTTCCGTGTATTTGTGATGGGCCTGCGCCAGGAGGTCTTTGTTTCCCAGTAGGTCGTGCGAACAGGTTCGGCGTGACTGGCAAGCGGCCAAAACCTTCAGTCCATCGCATCAGGAAAATGACTAAGGCATTGACCCCTGCGACAGCTCCTCTTGTTGCTTGCGAAGCAATTCTTGCTGCTGGCACATCCGTTCTTGCTGCTGGCGCAAGGGCTCTACACATTCGCGAATTATTTGTTGCATCTGCGAAAAGATAAGGGCTTCGTCCACATCAATTGTTAGATCATTTCCAGCCTGAGTTGAGCTCGCAGAAGCTGAGGCTTGCGGCGTAGGGGTCGACGCAGGGACTTCTTCATTGCGAGGCGGGCTCGGCAACGAGGCTTCAAAAATATCCTCTGGTCGCAATTCTTCGTTGTTCGGCGGAGGAGGTGTGTTCTGGACGATTGGTGATTGCGGTGGCGGTGGAGGAGGCGGTGGCGGCAAGTTTTCTTGCGATTGTGGCAAGGATCCCTGAGTTTGGGTGTAGACATTGCTTATCTACGCTGGTGGGGTAGATTTAGGGGTCCTTGCGGCTGGCGGTGGGTTTCTCCTTTCGGTTTGCTTGCGCCTCTTCTTTTTCTGTGCTTCCGGCGCAGGCAAAGGCTCGGTGGGTTGGGATGCGGGGGCTGATGGCTGCTGCGTGCTTCCTTGCAGACGCTTATTGCGAGTGCTGGTTACACGCGGCCACCATTGTTCGTCAAAATCCTTCCGCATTGTTCAGAGTTCTTCATCGGCTGCGGGCAGGAGATTGGATGCGCGACATAAAGATGTGACAAGGCCAGGACAAAACCTTGCGCCTTTAGGTTTTGCGACAGTCTGGCGCAAGGTGTCGACGAGGATGCGACCTAAGTCAATTGGGGTTCCCTTCATGATGCAGTAGACAAGGATTACTCGCTGCAGGCTTAATGTGGCATCATGCGTTGTGGGCATGATGCGATTCTTTACCCAATGCATCCAAAGTGTGGCCTCAAAATCGAGCAGCTGCGACTTCAGAGTCCTCGCAGTGCCTTGGTCGTCCCATTTGGCCCTAGGTCTGGCCACCGCAAGAAGTACTGCGCTCAGGAAGTCATCATCGAGGCAGTCGAGGAGCGCATTTCCTTCTACGTAAGGGATATCTCGCAGCTCATACACATTGTTGATGTGCGCAGAGGAAAATGCGATTGTGTGGCCCCGAACTAAGATTTCGTCGAGCTCGTCTTGCCATTGAGCCCGGTAGAAGTCATGGACTAGCGCAGGGGCGTAGCTGCGAGGGTTTTGGCAGACGTTTTCCCATTTGCGCTGGGAGATCTGCTCAGTCATCATTTGCGGTAGGGGGCAGCTGAATCCACGTTCTTCTTGGAACTTGCTCCAGTTGTCGCCCACCTTTTCTTTACTTGCGCCCACCTTTTCTTTGCCTTTGCTTTTGGATGCAGTGGGCGCTTTCCGCTTCTTGCTCTGGGCTGCCGCAGGTTGCTCAGTGGGTTCTCGGATGACTACCCCCGTGGGCTGGATATTGTGGCGAAGAGTGAGGGGGATCTCATCCTCGAAGTCAGACATGTCAACTTCCATGGCTGCAGCAATGATTGCTGGGTTAGTTGCGGTGATTTCTACGACAGCCGGATCTTGCGCCTGTTGGCTGGAGTTTTCTTTTTCTTTGGCCTTCTCAGCTTCTTGCTGGCGAATTGCGTCGCCTTCCTCTCCTAGTTCTCCCTGCAGGGAGTTCCATGCGGCCACTTCCTACTCAGAAAACTGCGGCGAAGTGGGTTGCGCTGAGGTTGATGGAGGATGAGAGGTTTTTGCGGGGGAAATGGAGGAAGATGAAGGGTTAGATGATGATGCGAGGGAAGCCGAGGAGTCTGGAGGTGGAAGAAGGAGGGGAACAGAGGGGAATGGTGATGGAAATGGGGTTAGGTTGCGAGTGGTGGAAAGATTTTGGGCGGGTTGAAGGTTGACAGGTTGGACGACGAAGGTCGAGGTGTCCAGAGGTGCAATATTGAGCACCTCTGAAGGGTTGGCTGTGGAGATGGGTGGTTGCTCGAGGTCGATAACCTCATTTTTGTCTGTTTCCATGGGGTCTTGCTTTGGCTCCCCCTCAGCTTGGCTTGTATTCTCCTCGCTAGATGAGGGACTTTCGCTTCTGAGAGGTCCTTCAACCTCTGGTGATGACGGTGAGGCGTCATCGGCGTAGCCACCAACTGAAAGGTTTTGGGAATCCGACATTGCAAGAGTTCGGCGAAGCTTTAGAGAGAGAAACAAGGGTTTAGGGCTTTTGGTAAGGATGAAGAAGATGAAGTTTTTAGGAGGGCAAGCACAATTATAACCAACGCAAGGCTTAGTGCTCTTTGGTATTGATGCCCTTTCACATCCCACGTAGGTAGGTGATCATGATTAACATGGGGGAATGTGGGCGGTTGTCTTGGTTAATGTGCAAAGACAGGGATTAGTGCTACTTATTAAATACAAACAGGATTATGGCTGCGCCTCCAATGCGAGAGAAAGACAGATGGATTGGAACATGCGATGGGATTTTCCACCTAAGGCTTTGTCGCAACAAATCTACCAAAAATTCTAACGCACTACTGCGAGTAGAGCATGCGATTGTGATCTAAATTATCAAAAGTAGTAACACAATAACCTAAACATGCGGAAGGAAATAAATAATTACAATTACTAACCTGTTGTGCTCTTACCTTGCGCTAGGTCCTGACGCAACTGAGAGCACTTTTTGTCCTGGACCTAGTTTTGTCTTGTTATTTTAAGGCGGATCTTTCAAAAGAATAATCTCAACTGCCTCGTCCAAGGTCTCTTCAATGTATGGCTTTACTCTTTGCTCGTTGACCTTGAAAATTCTCTTTCCATCAGTAGAATGCAGGTCCACTACCCCATATGGATATACCTTATGGATAATGTATGGGCCCGACCACCTTGATTTTAGCTTACCTGGAAAGAGATGTAAGCAAGAATTGAATAATAACACTTTCATACCTTCTCTAAGATTCTTCTTGCATATCCTTCGGCCATGCCATTGTTTTTGCTTTTCTTTATTGATCTTGGCATTTTCGTATGCGCCTCTTCTAAACTCTTCTAATTCTGACAGTTGGCACAATCGCTCTTTTCCTCCTGCATCTAGGTCAAAATTGAGACGTTTCATTGCCCAATGCGCCCTGTGTTCCAATTCTAAGGGCAAATGACAAGCCTTGCCAAACACCAATGCATAGGGAGACATTCCTATGGGTGTTTTAAAGGCTGTGCAGTATGCCCATAATGCATCATCCAGGTGTTGCGCCAAGTCCTTCCTACTTGCGCTAACAACCTTCTCGAGAATTTTCTTTATTTCTCTATTCGATACTTCGGCCTTTAAATTGCTTTGCGGGTGATAAGCTGTTGCGATATGATGTTTAACATTGTATTTTTGCAACAACTTTGCCATGATCTTGTTTATGAAATGGGTCCTTTCATCACTGATAAGCCTGCGTGGCACACTGAATCTTGTAAAAATATTCTTCTTAAGGAACTTTGCCACGGTTGCCGCATCGTTCTTAACGCAAGCGATTGCCTCCACCCACTTTGTAACGTAGTCAACTGCGAGGAGGATATATTGGTATCCTTGCGATGATGGGAAGGGTCCCATAAAATCAATGCCCCAGTCGTCAAACGACTCAATTTCTATTATATAGTTTTGTGGCATCTCGTTCCTTGAGCTGATATTACAAGTGCGTTGACATTTGTCGCAACTGTCCACATATTTCTTTGCGTCATGGAACAAGGTTGGCCACCAGTAGCCACTCTGCAACACTTTAGCCGCTGTGCATTGGCCTCCAAAGTGTCCTCCATATGGAGCTTTATGGCAAGCTCCCAAAATTCTCATCACATCTGTTCGTCCAACGCATCTCCGGATAATCTAGTCTGGTCCTCTATGGTACAGATAAGGGTCATCCCATAAATAAAATTTTAGTTCATGAGAGAATTTCTTACGGTGTTGAGCTGAGTATTCCTCAGGTAAGACCCCTGCGGCAAGGTAGTTTGCGATGTCCGCAAACCAAGGCTCTTCTTCTTCTATCATCAATAGCTTCTCATCGGGAAATTCCCGTGCGATAGGGATTTCTGTCGCATCTACCTTCTCAGGATTCTCTAAGCGTGACAAATGATCTGGGACCAAATTTTCACTCCCCTTTTTGTCCTTGATCTCTAGATCAAATTCCTGTAGCAATAAGATCCACCTAATCAACCTTGGCTTCGCATCTTTTTTTGTGATTAGGTATTTTATCGTCGCATGATCTGTATAGACAATGACTTTGGAGCCAATTAAATAAGCACGAAATTTGTCAAAAGCATAAACAACCGCCAACAACTCCTTATCGGTTGTTGTGTAATTGGTTTGTGCTTCATTCAATGTCCTGTTGGCATAATAAATAAGGTGTAGAATCTTTTCCTTTTTCTGTGCCAGGACTGCTCCAACTGCCACGTCACTCGCATCGCTCATTAAGACAAAAGGTTCCTTCCAATCGAGAGTTGCGAGAATGGGTGCACTGACTAGCGCGAGCTTCAGATCCTTGAATGCCTTGGTGCATTCTTCTGAAAATTCAAATTTTTTGTTTGTTTCTAACAATGCGCATAGTGGCTTTGTAATATGCGAGAAGTTCCTGATGAATCTGCGATAGAATCCTGCGTGGCCCAAAAAGCTTCGAATTCCCTTTACAGAGGTAGGAGGTGGTAATTTCTCAATGACATCAATTTTCGCCTTGTCAACTTCAATTCCTGAGCTGGATATGCGATGGCCTAGGACGATGCCTTCTTCAACCAATAAATGGAATTTCTCCCAATTCAGCACGAGGTTAGTCTCCTCGCATCGTTCTAAAACTCTTTCCAACTGCATTAGACAGTCTGCGAAAGATTTTCCGTATATAGAAAAATCGTCCATAAAGACTTCTACTGACTTTTCTAGCAACTCTGAAAAGATGGCCATCATACATCTCTGGAATGTTCTCGGCGCATTGCACAGCCCAAAAGGCATTCTTCTGAACGCAAAGGTTCCATATGCGCAAGTGAAGGTCGTCTTTTCTTGGTCTTCCGGCGCAATGGTAATTTGATTGTACCCTGAGTATCCGTCAAGAAAACAATAATATGCTTGTCCCGCAAGTCGATCCAACATCTGATCAATGAATGGAAGAGGGAAATGATCCTTCTTAGTAATTGCGTTTAATTTGCGATAATTCATGCATATGCGCCATCCCGTAGTGGTGCGAGATGGGATCAACTCATTGTTTGCGTTGGGTACCACTGTCAATCCCTCCTTTCTTTGACACGCATTGTATTGGGCTCACCCATCTGCTGTCTGCGATGGGATATATCACACTTGCGTCGAGCCACTTGATGATTTCCTTTCGCACGACTTCCACCATCGCAGGATTTAGCCTTCTTTGTCGCTCAATAAATTCATTGGATTCATCTAGCAGGCGAATTTTATGCATGCAATATGAGGGACTAATTCCCTTAATATCTGCTAGACTCCATCCAATGGCCTTTTTGTGCGTTGCGGGGACCTGCATCAAAAGGTGCTCTTGAGATGGATTAAGCTTTGATGAAATGATAACTGGGAGTGATTCTTTTTCTCCTAAAAACCTGTACTTCAAATGCGTTGGGAGTGGCTTAAGTTCTAGCGCAGGGGGTTGCGCTATGGAAGGCACGGCGGGGATTCTTTCTTTCAGATCCAGTGCATGGATAGTTTTTTCATGTTGCGATAGAGTGCAATTTTCTTCCACCTGTTCTTCCTTGTCTTCCTCTCGCATGGAGCTGAACGCATTTGATTGTAGTATCTCCTGCGGGGAGCATACATCTATGCGAGCTACCATGTCGCATTCTTTGTTGTCATCAGAGTATTTTAATGAAGATAGTACATTAAAGACCATTTTCTGATCGTTCATCCGCATCGTCAGTTCTCCTTTTTGTACGTCAATCAATGTTTGGCTGGTGGCAAGGAATGGTCTTCCCAAGATAATGGGAACTTCACTGTCAGCTTCATAATCAAGTATGATAAAATCTGCAGGAAAAATAAACTTGTCAACCTTTACCAAAACGTCTTCAATTTTTCCTTCCGGGTGGACCACAGATCTGTCTGCCAATTGAAGTGTGACAGTAGTCGGTCTTGCTTCTCCAATCCCTAGGCGCTTGTAAACTGATAGTGGCATGAGATTTATGCTTTCGCCCAGGTCACATAAGGCCCTGCCAACATCAATTCCTCCTATCGAACAAGGAATTGTGAAGCTTCCAGGATCTTTCAATTTAGGTGGAAGCTTGTTAGCAAGTATTGCGCTGCATTCACTTGCCAGCGCAACAGTTTCAAACTCTTTCCACGGTCGTTTATTCATTAAATGTCTTTCAATAACTTTGCGTAGCTAGGCATTCTTTTTGATGCCTCTACAAGTGGAATGTTGATATGCAGCTCTCGCAAGACACTTAAAAACTTCTTAAATTGGGCTTCATCATTTTTCTTTCGCAATCTTTGGGGAAAAAGGATTGCGGGCTTATATGCGTCAGGCTCCTTTCCTGTGTGAGCCTCCTTCTCTCTGGGTTCTTCTTTTTCAGCTACTTTTTCTTCTTGCGCCTGGTTGTCGTCGCCTGCGGTTGTATTTTTGGTCAAATTTTCCTGCGTTGGCACAGGGTCATTTGCTTGCAACTGTCTTCCACTGCGAAGAGTCACCGCATGGCAGTGCTCCTTCCCCTTTGGATCTTCTGTATTGTTGGGCAATGCTCCCGCAGGTCTATACTTTAACTCTGACGCAAGTTGTCCTACTTGCATCTCCAGACTGCGCAGGGATGCGGCCTGGCTCTGAACCACTGCATCATTTTTTGCCATATACTCTTTCTGACTCGCCATAAACTCTTTCATCATAGTTTCCAACGCATTTGAAGTTGATGCTCTTTGGTTTCCACCGTCTGTGTTGCGCTGAAATTGTCCCTGCGAGGACTGTTCATTGTTAGAATTAAATAATCTGGGCGCAGGGTTTACATTACCTTGTTGTGGCTGTTTATTTGCGCCACCATTCCATGAAAAGTTTGGGTGATTTCTCCATCCTGGGTTGTAAGTGCTTGAAAATGGGTTGTTGCGCACAGCTCCCTGCGGTCCAACGTAGAAAACTGATTCTGGGTTTGAAGGACACTGGTCATGTGTGTGTCCTTCACCGCAGATCCCGCACCCTACTGCGTTGAGTTGCGCGATCAGAGGTGTTGTGCTAGCCGTGAGCGCATCCATTTTCGTGGTTAACGCATAAATCTTTGTGTTCACTGAGGTCATTGGATCAACTTCAAAACTTCCCGAGTTGGTTTTAACGGGTCTCCTTCTTCTATCTTCCGCAGTGCCCCACTCGTAATTGTTGCGTGCAATCCGATCAAGGATTGCGTGAGCTTCGTCATATGTTTTTCTGAGTAGTGCACCATTTGCGGATGAGTCCACCAAGACTTGCGAGTTCTTGTTAAGACCTACATAGAAAGTCTCTAACTGAATGCAGAGGGGTAGTCCATGATGCGGGCACCTCTATAGTAAGCTCTTAAAACGTTCCCACGCCTCACTCAATGTTTCATCTTCCATTTGCGTGAAAGTCATTATTTCCTTCCTCAATCTAGAGTTTGCGGTGGGTGGAAAGTATTTTTCTAGAAATTTCTCTGCCAGATCATTCCATGTTGCGATGGAATTTGCTGGCTGCTGATTGAGCCAAACTTTCGTTGCATCTCTCAATGAGTAAGGAAATAAGATTACCTGCAATTCCTCATACTTTACTCCTGGAATAATAAATTTATTACAAATATCCAAGAATGACTTTAGGTGAGAGTGTGGGTCTTCTGCTGGACTTCCTCCAAACTGTCCTGCAGCTGTCAACATTTGAAACATGACAGGTTTTAATTCAAACCTTTCTGTTTCTAGAGTGGGCTGAACTATCCCTAGATTAAAATTACAGTTTGCAGGGGTTGCATAGTCTCTAATTCCTTTGGCCCTATCATCGGCCATTTGGATGGGATTCAATGGTCTGTTTGGTTGATTAAGTGCTGCAATTTTTCCTCATTGTCTTCGTGCTCTTCGATTTCTTCTTCTTTTATGATATGTTCTATCAATTTGAGGATCAACTTCGAAATCGATTTGTCGGGCGGCAGGCATACAACCTTTGGTTATCTGGAGAAAGAGGTACTCAATAGGGAACACAGTAGATAATATCAACGGAGTGTCAGATCAGAAATTATTAAAAATTTTGTTTCCCTTCCCCGGAAACGGCGCCAAAAACTTGATTGTTGTCGTCAAAGTGTTAAATAATTCAATATAATATTGTCGTAGATTTTAATCAATCCAAGTATAAATTGACGAAATCAAGTAATACCCGGTGAGTCCAGGGTCGAATCCACAGGGAAGGTTATTTGCAAATGCTTTTAATAATATTTACTGATCTAAACTCAAAACGTGTGATATTATATAAAAGAATAAGTGAGAGAGTTGGTAAGATTGAAAAATAAATAAAACTTACAAAAAGCTAAACATGCGACAAGAGTAGAAGGAAAGTATAAAGGGAAATGGTATCAAGGCTGTTGCGGTTGCAACCTCATGCGTTTATAAGAACCTTGTAGCGCATACTTTGATTAATTGATCCATTAATGCCTAAGTGAGAAAAATCATAAGTTTCCCTTCCGGTACTCCTTCTGCGTTTGGCATAAAACTATCAATTGGTTGTTTGGCTAGTTCATGCGTGGGGCTTGGTTCTCTTAAAACTTACAAGGGACTGCGTCAGTCACAAAGCAATCGAAGCTCATGCATGCACTATCTTTTAGCGGTAGTATTTCCATGCTACCAAGACTACATGTCATGCGCTAACTTGTTCTACTTAGAGATGTCCGCATGCATTACATGTCAGGGATTTAGCATACTGCTACCGCATCCGGCTGGCCAAGCGGGAGTTAGTAATGAAAAGATTATCGCAACTAAGTAGAAGGCAATTAATGTTTCATTAAATCAAAATATGCACTTACAAAATATACTTATCACCGCATGAGGTGCTTGCGCTAAGCCTTGAAGAAGAAATTAGCTCATGCGAGCAAAACAAGACATCATGAAATAAAACATTACAAACGCAAGCTTGCTCCTAATCACAGCTTCCTGTGATTTTCTTTTCTTCGTCTTTCTCCTCCTCTCTTGATCTCTAAAATTTTTTTTGTGGTCATCGATTATGAGTATGTGGCTTCTATTTATAGGCGAGGGAAGCTCATTTCTCCAAGTAATTAGCAACTTGCTTTAGTCATAATCAGCCAACTTGCCACTTTTCAGCTCTTTTTCAGGCCACTTGCGCTAGTTGTATCTGTTGTGTCAGCATTTGTCTTTTCATCCATCTTGTCTGTCTTTTGATCATCTTGGGATGTGTGCCTGTGTTGAGAAGAAACTTTGGAATACAACTGAATTAGTTGCGTTAGCGTCCTATATTTTATAATTTCTTACCGCATACATGAATATAGCTCGCCGCATAGAATTATCACATTTTCCTATCTTTTTGCGCTGAAGTGACGCATCATTGGATCTTTTGGCCTTGTTTTAGCTTAAGTTTAAAGGATAAATAACTTGCTTTTTGCAAGTTATCAGTAATTAAAACTCTCTGTTTTTTGGTTCATATGTGTGTCGTTTACATAACTAAAATTAAAGAAATTTGTGTGCTTTTGATCCAAATGGCTTCCGCTAGTGTCTCGTACACTCCTTCAATTCTCTTGTGCTAAAACTACTCCTACTACAAATCACTAGCATCACACATTAGTTCAAAAGGTCGAGTCCAATCTAGCTCAATCATGACGGGTGCTGAACTAAGTGCATCCTTCAAACTCTTCAAAGCTTGTTCACATTCCTCATCAAATTTGAATGGTCTATCAACTTCAAGTAACCTGCACAAACGTTTGGATATTTTAGAAAAATCTTTGATAAATCTTCTATAGAATCTTGCATGGCCTAAGAAACTTCTAACATCTCACACTGTCTTGGGTAGAGGTAGCTTGGATATAAGCTCTATCTTTTCCTTGTCCACTTCAATCCCATTTCTGGAGAACTTATGTCCAAGAACTATTCCTTCTCGTACTATAAAAGGGCACTTTTCCTAATTCCACACAAGGTTTGTCTCTTCACATCTCTTTAACACCTGGTTAAGATTCTTTAAACAACTTGAAAACATTTCTCCATAGGCAGAGAAGTCATCAATGGAAACTTCTAGAGTTCGTTCTACCATGTTTTCCCTACTATTTTCTCGTTTTTTTTTTCATTTTTTTCTTATTTAGACAAAGAAAAAGAATAACTTAGTTGATCTCCAATAGGGAGATTAAAGCTTTATTCCTACTTCTTGCGCTCCAAACTTTCATCTTGACCCTAGGTCTTGATAACAGACGAGATTTGAGTCTTAATTGAGGCGTTTTAATCATGGAGTGCTTAGTCTCTGTTATCTACTCACTCAATCTACTTTTGAATGCAGAATTTTCAATCTCATCTTCTACCGCATATTGAAAATGTTCATCATCCATGATTTCCTCTCTGATTTCTTCCTCTAATAGCATTTTCTGCAAGCTACAAAAAGTGAAGGAATCATTAGGATCGTCCTCAAAGCTATCTTTTTCTAACATTTTCTGCAAGCTACAATATGTAAAAGAATCAATAGGATCAAAAGAAAAACATCCTTTTATCTCATCAGGGTGTTGTAATGCCTAAAGCACATCAAAGTTTGCCTATTGTGGACCTAAGGCCTCATGGCTTATTGTAACTTCTTTTTCTGGTTCCTTCTCTTTATTCTCTTTTTGAGGTGATTCTTCTTTAATCTCTTCTCTCTCTTTTGTCTCCTCAGTATTCTCAAGTGCTAGAATGTTTCTTGTTTCTACTAGGAGTTTAGGGTCTTCATGCTCCAATCCACTTCGAAATGTCATCCCATTGTATTGCTCTTGTGCTTCTTGTTCCACATTCTCTTTGTTGTCAGGCAAGATTTCTTGTCGACTATTTTTCAATTATTCTATCAATTTCCCTACTTGGATATCCAAGTTCTGCAAGGATTTGGCATGGCTTTGAATTTCAGCATCGTTTCTCACCATATATTCTCTTATGAGTTCTTCCAAGCTAGTTGACACCTGTGGTTCCATCTCTTGTTGCATCTTTTGTTGGGCATACTGATATTGATATTGGTCTACAAGACTAGATAGAAATCCTTGCTCCAAATGAGGTGTTGGATTATTGTTGCTAACATATCTTGCTGGTCTTCCCATGAGAGGTAAGGGTGTTGCACCCATTTTCCGTAAGGATCGAAAATAGGACTCTGGTTGTTTGGTTGTCCTGTATAATAAGGATTAGATGGACAAGTTTCGAACAAAGAATGAATCTTAGCACAGTAAACACAATAGAAATTAGAGTGACAAACCATTGATGTGATTTGTGCACTCAATGTTTGAAGGGGATGTGAGCCCCGACGCAGCGGAAGCGCGTCGAGAGGACCTCATGTCGTATATTAATTAACATTAAAATACCAATATGAAAAGGCAAAACGCTACTTTAATTATGCTATAAAGTCACTGTAAAATTATTATAAACATGCTGAAAAATACAGAAAAATAAAACTACTTTATTTTTCATACTTTTCCTCAAGGAAAGGAGTAATTGTTACAAATCTTCGTTGTAGACTTGACCGATACTCGCCAACAATGCTCTAACGACGAAAAATGCAGCAACCTCCTTGAGATTCTTCGCTGGAATTTTTCTTCTTCAAGAACACAATAACCACAAAGGTTACACCGGTATGACTCTGAGACTACTAGAGGCAGGAGATTTGTGGGAGCCTTCAGGAGAATTCTCTGAGAGTAGGAGAATGAATGGGATGTCTTTCACCCCACCCCAGGGGTCCTATTTATAGGAAAAGGCTAAGACCTTTTCCTTATAGGAAAAGGTCATGAATAAGATCAAATCTATTATCTTATTCATATTTAATTTTAATAAATAATTAATTAATTCCATAATTAATTAATTACCCAATTAAATATCACATATTTAATCTTAGGGATTTTATTAAATTATTTATGCTAATATGAATCCAATTCATATTAATTATTTGAACTCTTTCAAATATTTTCTCTCAAGAATTAATTTTGAAATTAATTCAAAATTATATTATAAAGTTTAATAAACTTTATATTATAATGTATCAATATACATTATATGATTCCCCTAAATAAGTTGAACACTTTCAATTTACAATTTATACTTAATTGTCTCATGTCTCTTTACGAGCTACCAGTGGGACCTAATGGACCCGCAGATCAGAAGCTCCAACGATATGAGATTTAATCAGTTAAACTCATTAACCAATTAATCAATTTTCGTTAACTGCGGGTTCACTCCACTAAAGACCCACAGTTGCACTCTTCTCACTGTAGACATAATTTCTGTGTCCATGGATATAGACCAATAACGACTAGTTAGTCCTTCACAAGTGTTCGTAACACCAGTTTGGTCAAATTACCGTTTTACCCCTAGGTCACTTCTATTTCCTTAATTACCAGTTCTCCTCTAATGAACAACTTGTTTGTGGTCAAACCATCAAACAGAAAACCCTCTCGTGCCATTGAGAGGGTAGGGCCCTTTGTTCAAGACTTCGAGTCACCACTTAAGGGAACACTCATCTGCTTTCCTAAAGTCGAGAATGAGTAAATTCCATCTTGTGTGATTATGTTCCCAGCTCCCCACTCGTTCTTGTCCCCAAAATGGTAGGCTTATTGAGTCGGCGTGTTGGCCATTCTCACCCATACAAATTAAAGGACAATCCCTCATGAAAAGAAGTCCATAATCAACTCACGATTAAGACTAAGTTGTCTAGGTCGTCCTAGTGAAATAGAAACCTAACTAGTTAACGGTGTTATAACCAGTGGTTACTATTTCGCGGTCCAGTCTTATGCAAACTCATTGCATAGGATACCCCCACTCGCATGTCTCCTACACGAACACGTTGGATCATGGCGTTTGTATCAAATACAAAGTGGGTCGTATCCATAGTGTCACCAGGATAAGGCACTCAGTCTTAACCCTATACTATAGACCCTTTAGGCTGTTTCTTGAATAGTGATCCCCATATGTCTCTACATATAGTTCAAGATTCATACTACAGCCTAGGATGACTAGTTTATTGGATTAGGGTTATTTTAGGCAGAGACAAACATAATATAACTAACAATACTTAATGGAAAAATACATCAATATTATTTCATTAATATTCGATCAACCGTTACATTCACTATCTACGAGTTTCAGGGTATAAAACCCAACAAACTCCCACTTGAACTAAAACACTAGTTAGTGGGATGTAAATACAATAATCTAAAGCTGGAAATGTCATGTGTATTGTATATTACATAAAGTGAATATACTAAAATTAATACAATGAACTAGGGAATCCTTATACCCATTATACATCTCCCACTTGCCCTAGATTAGACGGCATACATATCTCATAGACCTAGACCCTCTCGATTACCCTCAAACACCTTAGCCGAAAGAGCCTTCGTAAATGGATCAACGATGTTGTGCTTTGAAGCGATCTTAGTGATGATCACATCTCCTCGTTGCACAATTTCCCTTATCAGGTGATACTTCCTCTCTATATGTTTTCCTCGTTTGTGGCTTCGAGGTTCTTTTGAGTTGGCTACAGCCCCACTGTTGTCACAGTATAGTGTTATGGGCACGTTCATATTTGGAACAATTTCCAAATCGGTCAAGAACTTTCTAAGCCAAACTGCTTCCTTAGCTGCTTCGCAAGCTGCTACATACTCAGCCTCCATGGTTGAGTCTGCTATGCATCATTGTTTGATGCTTCTCCAAACTACTGCTCTCCCATTGAGGGTGAATACTGACCCTGATATGGATTTCCTTGAATCCTTGTTAGCTTGAAAGTCAGAGTCAGTGTATCCTGTAAGGATCAAATCTTTAGCCCCATACACAAGCATGTAGTCCCTCGTTCTCCGAAGATACTTGAGGATATTCTTAACCGCTCCCCAGTGGTCTAACCCTGGATTAGACTGGTACCTACTGACTACTCCCATTGCAGAACATATGCCAGGCCTAGTGCAGAGCATAGCATACATTGGCTGCCCACAGCTGACGCATAGGGAATGTGTCTCATGTTCTCAATTTCTTGAGGTGTCTTAGGACACTGTTCCTTAGACAGGTGTACCCCATGTCTAAAGGGTAACAATCCCTTGGAGTTTTGAATCGAATATCGAGACAATATTTTGTCAATATACGTAGCTTGAGACAGTGCTAGCGTTTTGTTCTTACGATCCCTAATGATTTGAATCCCAAGAACATATTGACCCTCTCCCAGATCTTTCATTTGGAATTGGGCTGCTAGCCATTTTTTTAATGTCAGTAAGGTGTCCTACATCATTTCCAATGCGTAGGATATCGTCTACATAAAGTACTAGAAAAGCTACTTTCTTTTTGTTGATTTTCTTGTACACACAAGACTCATGAACATTTTGGTCAAAACCAAAAGATTTGATCGCAGTATCAAATCTAATGTTCCAAGATCTGGACGCTTGTTTCAATCCATAAATGGATCGATTCAGCTTACAAACCTTTTGTTCCTGACCTCGGGCTACGAACCCTTCGGGTTGATACATGAAGATATTCTCTTCAAGATTACCATTTAGAAAGGTAGTCTTGACGTCCATTTGCCATATTTCATAGTCATAATATGTGGCTATGGACAAGAGAATTCTTATGGACTTTAACATGGCTACAGGAGAAAAGGTTTCCTCATGGTCAACCCTTTCCTTTTGGGTATCACCCTTTGCCACTAGTCTAGCTTTGAAGGTTTGTACCTTCCCAGCTGCATCTCTTTTTCTCTTATAGATCCATTTGCACCCTATGGGTTTTACCCCATCCTGTAGATCTGTGAGTTCCCATACAGAATTGGAGTACATTGACTCCATATCCAGGTCCATTACTTTGACCCATTCGTCCTTATCTTTGTCATTCATTGCCTGTCGATAGGACAATGGATCCTTAATGCCATCATCAGGTATGACAACCTGAGTTTCAGTTAAACCCAAGTAGCGGTCGGGTTGTGATACAACCCTCCCACTGTGTCGAGGCATTCTCAATGCTTGAGAAGGACGAGACGAATCTGAAGAACTAGCTCTTTCATCAACCCTTGTTGAAGGCCCAGCTTTGTCAACAACTCTTGGTGATTCTTCAGTAGCTTCTCCTAATATTAATTTACTACGTGGTTTATGATCCCTCATGTGGTCTTCCTCCAAGAAGGTGGCATTCGTCGATACAAACACCTTATTTTCTTGTGGGTCGTAGAAACGACCACCTCTCGTTTCTTTAGTGTAACCAACAAATTGGCACAGTTTTGAACGAGGTTCCAATTTCTTAGGATTTGTCACAAGCACGTGTGCTGGACAACCCCAGATATGAAAGTGACGTAAACTAGGTTTACGCCCCCTCCCCTCCATAATTCGAACAGTGTTTCAGAAACACTTTTCGATGGAACATTGTTCAAGATATGTACTGTAGTCTCTACTGCATATCCCCAAAACGAGCTAGGCAATTGAGCATAGCTCATCATTGATCGAACCATGTCCAACAAGGTTCTATTTCTCCTTTCTAATACACCATTCTGCTGAGGTGTACCAGGGGCTGAGAGTTGGGACTGGATTCCATGTTCTGTCATATAATCCTAGAATCTTTGATAGATATACTCCCCCTCTCGATCAGATCGAAGTGTTTTAATAGTTTTACCTAACAGGTTTTCAACTTCAGCCTTAAACTCCTTAAACTTTTCAAGGGCCTCAGACTTGTGTCCCATTAGGTATAAGTAACCATATCTTGAATAATCATCTATAAATCTATAAATGAGATGAAATATCCGTACCCTCCTCGAGCCTTTACATTTATTGGACCACAGAGATCCGAATGTATTAACTCTAAGGGTTCTTTGGCTTTGTAACCTTTTCCAGTAAAAGGTCTTTTGGTCATTTTGCCCTCGAGACAAGATTCACAGGGTGGTAGTGAATCATCTTCTAACTCATTTAGAAATCCATTCTTTCCCAAACGGCCGATTCTATCGATCTTTATATGACCAAGTCTTAAATGCCAAAGATAGATATTGTTACTAGTTGGAGAAATTTTTTGCCTTTTTCTTTGAGTTTCAGCAGTTTTAAACAATTCGTGATTTAAAAGTGTTTTGTTTTCGGTTGGTCTTAATACATACAAGTTATTTTCTAATTTGGCTAAACAAATAAGTACACCATTTTTATAAATGAACGCTTCATTCATATTAAAAGTAATTGTATACGATTGTTCAATCAAACATGAAATAGAAATTAAGTTCCTCTTAATATTGGGAACAATTAACAAACTTTCTAAAAGTAAGAATCTATTTCTAAAAAATAACTTTGCAGCTCCCACTGCTTTAGCTGAAACGATATCTCCTGTTCCGACCCTGAGCGTCATTTCACCATCCATCAGCTACCGAAAGGAATTGTTTTCCTGAAAAGAAGAGCAAACATGATTAGTTGCTTCTGAATCAAGTATCCAGGCAAACTCATCATGTTCCACTAGGCATGTTTCTAAAACAAGTAAATCAAATTTACCTTCCTTCTCCTTCTTTTTTTCAGCAAGGTACTTTGGGTAGTTTCTCTTCCAGTGTCCATCTACATTTCAGTGGAAACACTTGCCCTTGTCAGCCACAGCTTTGGCTTTTCCCTTGCCTTTAGCAGCAGTAGCGGGAGCTTTCCCCTTGTTTTCTTTCTTCTTTTGAATCTTCTTCGAAGCAGAGACTACAGATTTAGTTCCAGAGGTTTAACCCTTCTCGAACTTTCTTTTGGAGTGGACAACATTCTCCTCTCCTTCTACATGTCCTTTGCTTTTAAGAAGAGATTGATAGAGTTGTAGCTCATTCAGGAGACTAGTCAGGTTGAATACTATCTTATTCATCATCGCATTACTGTGAAACTGCAGGAAAACTCTTCGGAAGAGATTCCAAGATAAATGCAACCTGACTTCGTTCATCTATGACCGCCCCGTTTGCTTCCGCCACATTGAATTGGACCATCATATCCAGGACATATTCCCGAACAGATGCGCCCTCTTTCATGTGGTAGTTATAAACGTACTTGAGAGCGTCATGGTGGAGTTGATAGGACGATTGTCCAAACATCTCCTGGAGAGAGTTCATAACTCTCTCACGTCACCATGCCTTCGTGTCTCTTAGCCAAAACTTCAGATAAGCTGGCTAAGATATAGACGTGAGCCGTATCATTGGCCTTTGTCCAGCGGTCATAAGCATCCTTAATTGCTTGGGATGCATTACGAGCAGGGGCCGGAGGACAATCCTCCGTTAAGACAAACCACAGATCATCGACTATAAGAATCATATTCAGGTTCGACTTCCACGTAGAGTAATTTTCGCCGGTTAATTTCTCAAAGTAGAGAGACTATTGAGGAAGACATTGCTGAAATTAAACAAACAATGACCGTATTAGTTATCTTTGTCTTAACCCATCATACAAGAAAACAATTGCACACAATCCAATCAATTCAGCAAAACAAGCAATCACAAAACCCTAAAACTATTGATTTAGTTTCGCAACGATGTTTCAGAGGTTTAGATTATCAGACACCGAAGGATGATCAACTACTCCTCCTCTAAAATGAGACATTTCTCAGTCAATTCTAATTCCAGATTAACTCATATTCCTATAGACATTAGCCACCATTGTTTGGTCAAGGATTTGTTAACATATTTAACTCATCCTCGTAAGTGTAACCCTCCCACTTTTAGATCTCAGAGGCACACACCAACAGGCTACCGAAGGGTAAGACAATTGTTGGTAATTAGCCGTGTTCTGAATCCTATGATCAGGCCCTCCGAAGGGATGGTTGTGCCAGGGCAACACGCAGGCGGACCAAAGGACTCTCATGATGCGAACTACGGGCGAAGACCGAGGGATACGTTGACACGTGTCCTGCTCCCACTTACTATAGACATTTTTCCCATTCACCTTGTTATTGACCCATGCAAACACTTTTCGAAGGGAGGTCGCGCCTAAGGCAACACGAAGCCGAGCATGAACCTCACGTTGTGAATATAGGTACGTAGGAGCAAAACTTGATATAAATCTCGTTTTGTAATTTTCCTCCTACTAAAAATGTCCTACAGTTTATTTAGGTTTATTTAACTTAGATAAATTCGGCTAAGTCAATCTATCTAAGTCTAATCCTATTATAACTTTTATGGTGAGGATTCAACTGCAACGTTCTAGGTGAATTAAACTCTTTTAATAAACCCAACAATATTGCAAGCTAACATGACTACAGTTAATTCAACTCAAGGTTCGGGTTAGTTCCTAGGTAGGAGGTGTTCCGTAAACCGTCAACTTAAGTACCTCGCCAACCTTAGACAGAACTTAACCGAGAGAGTTCCCTTATAACCATAGTAATGTAAAGTCTTTACTCTAAAGATCTAGGTGCATTAAACTCTTTTAACAAACCTAGTGACACTGCATGCTAACATTTAACTATGATTAATTCAACTCCGGTATTCCGGGTCAGTTCCCAAGTAACAGGTGTTCTGTAAACCGTCATCTTAAGTACCCCCAGCCTTATACAGAACTTCACCGGTGGAGTTTCCTTATAATCATAGTAATGTTTTTCCTACTTAGTCAATTAATACTATTTTTAATTCTAAGTAAGTAAATAATTCTAATCCTATTAGAAAATGATCTAGGTCTAATTAATTTTTAAACAATTTTAAAAAATTAATTCAATTTATCCTATGATCTTATGTTTGCATGCAATTCTTGATTATAGATTGACAGTTTCTAATCATTAATTTTAAAAACTATTTCAAATTTTAATGATTAATCTATAATCAAGAATCTAGGGTTTAATTCATTCAACAATCTCATTCAAATTAAATAATTAAATCATTCTTATTATATCGCAAGATAACTAATATAACAATTATATTAATTACTATGGATGTTTCATGTTTCATGCAATATTGATTTTTCTTTTAATATAACATTTATAAGTCAATCAAGAAAATTATTCAAGCATTCTGCATTCATCACATTGAACATAACTATTTATATTTAATCTAAGTAATCACATGCTTCATGCTTTATTATTTTCATATATTTAATATACACTTATATTAAACTGAGGGATTGTCTCATTTACTGTCAAAGGAAAATAATAATGGAAGGCTATTTAGTTTAGTTTGCTCTAATGGCCCTCCTATTTCTCATTTGCTTTTTGCAGACGATAGCTTAATTTTTTGTAAAGCCGATGAAAGAGAGATGGTCACTATTAAAAATTTGCTCAAAGTTTATGAAATGGCATCTGGGGAGTGTATAAATTTTTCAAAATCTGCCATTATGTTTTCTAAAACAGTAAATAATGATAGGCAGTTATTCTTGAGCAATATTCTAGGAGTAAATAGGGTATTTGATTTTGGGAAATATCTTGGTATTCCTTCTGTTCTTTCTAAGAATAAAGCAAAGGACTTTGGGTATGTGTTGGAGAGGGTGTGGAATTTTGTCCAAGGGTGGAATAGGTCATTTTTCTCCATTGCAGGGAAGGAGGTTCTTATCAAGAGCATGGGTCAAGCTATCCCTTCCTATGTGATGAGTGTCTTTAGGTTCCCTAAGAAACTATGTGATGATATTACTAAGAGATTTGCGAAGTTTTGGTGGGGTTCAAGTGATACAAAAAAGGAAATTCATTGGACTAAATGGGATAAATTGTGCTTGCCTAAAAGCCTTGGGGGTTTAATTTTTAGGGACATAGAGGGGTTTAACCAGTCCTTAATAGCTAAACAACAAGTTTGGAGGATCATGTCTAACCCTGACTCTCTAGTGGCTAGATTCCTTAAGGGTATTTACTTTGAAAACTCTAACATTCTGGAGGCTACCATAGGTCGTAAATCATCCTATCTATGGAAAAGTTTAATGTGGGGTCGTGGCCTTCTTATTAAAGGAATAAGGTTCAAAGTTGGAAATGGGGAAAATATCTCTATGTTTAAATACCCTTGGATCCCAAAGGAAATTACTTTTAAGCCTATCTGTATGAATTATGATATGTTTGACTTGAAGGTCTCTTATTTTATTTCCCCTTCGGGCGACTGGGATCTAGTTAAACTTAAGGAGGCTTTGTGGAGTTCTGACTATGATATTATAAGAGCAATCCCTTTGAATAAGAATCTACCTGACAAACTTATTTGGCACTATGACAAAATAGGGGGCTACACAGTAAAAAGTGGATACAAAGTTTTTATGAAAAATAAAATTAACGGGGTATCTGCTAGTTCTTCTCCTATGTCTAGTGTTTGGAATAACTTGTGGAAAATTAAAATTCCTAATAAAATCAAACATTTTTTATGGAAAGCAATCTCTGGTATCCTCCCTAATAGACTGAATTTACAACACAGGGGCATGGATATTTTGAATGTTTGTCCTATTTGTTCAAATCAAACAAAAGACACTGACCACAGTCTTTTTGGGTGTTTTCGTGCAAGGGAAATTTGGAAACGAACTTGTAATAAAGTTTACCTGGAGGAAGATTTCGGAGGAAGCTTTGTCGATAGATGGATAAAGATTGATCGCGGTTCATCCATGGCAGAGAAGGGGTTGATTGCTGTTACAGCTTGGTCGATTTGGAATGATAGAAATAAAGTCATCCATGGAGATCCTATTCCAGATATAAATACGAGGAGTCAATGGATTTGTAAGTACCTTGAGGGATTCTTGCAAGCGAATGCGATAAATACCCAGGCGAACGAAGTGAGTCTTAGGAGGGACCGAAGATTTTCATCTCCTACAGTGGATCGACTGGATGATCATATGGAGTATCGCCTCTCAAGCCCTCGGATCGATTGCTGGAACCCTCCTCCATGCAACTCATGGAAGTTAAACACCGATGCTTCTAGGGTTTTTTCTCCTCCTTCAATTGGCGCTGGTATCGTGATAAGGAATTGGGAAGGGAATGTGATGGCTGTTGCTACTTTGTTTTCAGATTTAGCCTATGAAGTCCATGTAGCTGAATTGTGGGCTATTCATGAAGGGATTAAATTGGCTTTGTCTTTGGGCTGCACAAATTTGTTGGTTGAGTCCGATAGCTTATGGGCCGTGAAATTCATTAAGAAAGAGGTAGAGGTTTGGGCTGATGCTGAGGCCCTGGTAGAGTCAATTTGGAGGCTGATGACATGCAAAAATGTCATCATTTTCCTATTATTTTTAGCTAGTTTTGTGCATGAATTGTGTACTTTAAAGCTATTTTATGTTTAAATTTCAGAAAACCGAGCCAAGGAAGCAAAACCGGAATTTTGAGAGAATTTGGATGATTTTTGGGGACTTTTTGAGCAATTTGGAGAAGTTCATTGTAGATCCAAATCCAAAAAGCCAAGAAGAATGAGTTAGAAGCCCCAATTCATGAATTCCAAAGCCTTAAATTATCAAGTTGGGTCATGAAAAGAGCCCAAGATCCATTACATGAAGTATTTGGGCAAAAAGAAAGTTGGAGGCCCAAAAATTGAGTCAAAATCGGGCCATTCTAGAAGATCCAGGGCCTAGCGTCACGACGCTAGGCCGAAGAGTCTCAACGCTTGGCAGCCGCACGAAAAGATCCAGAAATGGGGTAGTGTCACGACGCTGTCCATGTAGCGTAGCGACGCTGCGACGACTTGGAGCCCAAGAAAAGATGACGTCAGAGCGTCGCGACGCTACGCCTGCTAGGAGCCTATAAAAGGGGTCATTTGCATCCAAGTTTTGTGTGCCAATTTGTGGGTTTTCACCCCATTCTAGAGTCCACACTAAAATTGGAGATTTTTGGGAGAGTTTTGGAGCTTTGTTGAAGATCTTTGGAGCTCGGGATCGATGGAGGTCGGCGCGGGATCGAGGAGATCGACACTTTTATGAGCATTTCTCTTCCCTTTTCCTTTCTGTTTTAGTTTCTAGAATTGTTGTGATTAGGAATTATTGGATTTTAGTGATTATGAGTAGTAAATTACTAAATTCTATGGGATTGATTTAGATGTTGAACCTTTGCTTGATTAATGAATTTATTTGGTTTAATTGTCATTATTGTTCATTTGTGCATTTTGTCCGTAATGCTTTTAATCAACTGATCACTGATTAAATGAATCGTTACTAAGTGGAGACTCGACGGAGAGAAGCTTAGACTAGAACTGAATGCATGACTAATGTTATTTACCCGGGTGACACGGGATAAAATAAATAACGTTAGAGGTTGTATTGAAGGGTCGTAATGCCATGCTAAGTAAATAAAGAAGAGACCGAAAGGAGATTCTTTATTGAAAGGTATGAGATAGGAGGAGACCGACAGGAGAGTCCTTGTCATTAGGCTTCTAGACTTATGAATCAAATGATTAGTTAATCCATATTAGTTAACTGATTAAGCATTAAAGGTCCAATTGATGAAATCAACCACTCTAGAATTATCCCTCCAAATTGTGTCTCCATTTATCTTTTGCTTTCTAGATTAGCTTTTTAGTTTATCTTTTTCGGCATTAGATTTTGTTCTCTAAATAAAGTTAAGCAAGATTATTTATGGTAATTAATTGAATAAATCCAATCCCTGTGGAGACGATACTCTATACTCAAAATCACTATATTACTTGTGACGACCCGTACGCTTGCGGTGTAAAAAAATCGTGTCTAACAAGTTTTTGGCGCTGTTGCCGGGGATTGGCTAATTTCATTCAATTAATATTGTGAAGAAATTGCTTGCTTTAATTTAGAGGTTTTATTTTGCTTTATTTTATTTTTATCCTGGTCCATTGTTCTTATTGTGCATTTAATTGACGTTTGCATCTGACTGAAAGCCTGATTATTGTTGATTTAATTGTTTTAAATGGCTTTTAATAATTTTGGGTGGCCCTTTAGGGAATCTGAGCCCGAAGAACCAACACCATCATCCAATTTTTTTTATTCAAATTATTCCCCTTTAGAGGAAAAATCTCCCCTAGAAAGTTTGCTTCAAGATTATATTGAGGATAATAGAGCCATGAATCTAGCTCTAGAAAAATCCCTAGGGAGATTGCATCCCCAAGAAAAGGAGAGTGAAGTGCAACCCGCTTCCATAGAAGAAAAATCTTCCTTAGAGAGCTTGCTTGAAAATTTTATTGAGGAGTCTAGAGCTATGAATTCTGAGTTAGAAAAATCTATGAAAAGACCTCAGACCCAAAGGGTAGATAGGGAAGTAGGATCCACTTCCATAGAGTGTCTAGTGAGTCATGTGCCCACTGATTCATTAGTGCCCATTCAGGAGCCTAATTCTTTCAATTTTGCTGAGTTTGAGCATATAAGGGTGAGTTGTATAGATTGTGAGGAAGAATTGGATAGTTCTAGCACCCATCAAGAACAAGTTAGTGAGGAAGAAAAAGAAAATGAGCCCATAGTGTTTGAGGAGTTTCAAGAGATAGAGTTTAAGGTTGAAAGGCCTCTGTCTGTTCCATCCTCTCCATCCTCTCTTGATAATGAGTGTTCTTTTTCTTATTCTCACGAGTCAGTGTCAGAGTTAGAGTCTTTTTATTTTGATCTTTCTCCTTTTATGCTTTTATTATTAAAAAATCCCAAAAATATTTCTGCTTCAGGGGCCCATGAAAAGCTAGTGAGCTTGCTAGCGATAGAGTGCTTCATTGATTCAAGGAAGAAGGGCCCGAAGAAATACGAGAATTTTTACGTGCCTTGAAAGACCGCACAAACTCGTCTAGCTAAGAGACGATAAACAAGCGCTTCTTGGGAGGCAACCCAAGTTTATTTTTCCGTTAATTTTCTTTTCTTTGTTTTTCAGTTTTTTTGTAGTTAGAGCATGTTGATCTTTCGTTCCTGTTGGTCAATTTGAAGCAGCTCGAGACCACAATTTTTTCCAAACAACCCCAATGAATGTTGAAGGCTGACATCCATGGTTTCTCTCACATTTCAGGGCAGTACCATTCTCCCTATATCTTTTTAATTGTCCTTATGCATGCTTAATTAGTCTGAATAATTAATACATTGAGGACAATGTATGATTTAAGTTTGGGGGGAGGCTTTGCTGTTTTGATCTGAGCGAAAAATCTTTTCATGATGATTCTATTATATCTGTTTTAATGAGGACGGTCTATGATATGATCTAGATAATGAATCCTGTACAATTCTTGTGAAATATGAAAGCATGTTCAAGATTCATGTAAATTTAAATTTTTTTTCTTTGAATTCCTTGCACATGTTGAGCACTTAGCCTACTTATATGGTTTTGAATGCTTAGAATTGGATTATTTTATCTAGATGTTTGTTGTCACTCCGATAGGCTTAAGATCTGATTTGAAAGTTGAACTGCATAAGAGTTTGTAATGTTTTGCTTGGGAGAAAAATCATGATTATTAGCCTGCAAAGAAAAGAAAAGAAAAAAAAAATGAGAAAAGAAAAGTGAAAAAAAAAAAATATATATATATATATATATATATATAAAGAGAAAATGCTCCACTTTCTTGAGAGTGTTAGTAACCAGGGGCATTCATGACACCCATCGTTTACCTTGGCATGAAAGCGCTGGAAAGAAATGAGCATGCCTCGGCAACATGAAAGATGAGGCCCTCGTAGTTGGATGCTTTCATCACCAATGTTGGCAAGCCAGAACGAAGGCGCTACATCTAAAAGGATTCTCAGAAATATATATATATATATATATATATATATATTTATATAAATAAAAATGCAAGTTCGGGGGTGGCATACCCCGTTGTTTCAGGCACCTTATTGGGATATTGCTTTCTTGATTGTTGGGAAGCTGGATAATTAGAGCTTAGGGCCAGTGTAGGAGGAAGATGAACTGAGGATTCTATAAACCTTTTCTAGGCTAGTAAAGACCTAATAAGGAAGCTCGCACACACACACGCAAGGGATGAAGAGTTTAAATTTAAATTTCGTGATGAATGAATGTGTTTTAATATTTCCTTAAATTGTTAGAGTTCATTATTTTGATCATTGAGCTTAGAGTCATGCATTTACAATAGTTGATTCATATATGAGGTTTTAGCTTTGCTCGGGACTAGCAAAGATTTAAGTTTGGGGGTGTGATGACATGCAAAAATCTCATCATTTTCCTATTATGTTTAGCTAGTTTTGTGCATGAATTGTGTACTTTAATGCTATTTTATGTTTAAATTTCAGAAAACTGAGCCAACGAAGCAAAACCGGAATTTTGAGAGAATTTGGATGATTTTTGGGGACTTTTTGAGCAATTTGGAGAAGTTCATTGTAGATCCAAATCCAAAAAGCCAAGAAGAATGAGTTAGAAGCCCCAATTCATGAATTCCAAAGCCTTAAATTATCAAGTTGGGTCATGAAAAGAGCCCAAGATCCATTACATGAAGTATTTGGGCCAAAAGAAAGTTGGAGGCCCAAAAATTGAGTCAAAATCGGGCCATTCTAGAAGATCCAGGGCCTAGCGTCGCGACGCTAGGCCGAAGCGTCTCGACGCTTGGCAGCCACGCGGAAAGATCCAGAAATGGGGTAGAGTCGCGACGTTGTCCATGTAGCGTCGCGACGCTGCGATGACTTGGAGCCCAAGAAAAGATGACGTCAGAGCGTCGCGACGCTACGCCTGCTGGGAGCCTATAAAAGGGGTCATTTGCATCCAAGCTTTGTGTGCCAATTTGTGGGTTTTCACCCCATTCTAGAGTCCACACTAAAATTGGAGATTTTTGGGAGAGTTTTGGAGCTTTGTTGAAGATCTTTGGAGCTCAGGATCGATGGAGGTCGGCGCGGGATCGAGGAGATCGACACTTTTATGAGCATTTCTCTTCCCTTTTCCTTTATGTTTTAGTTTCTAGAATTGTTGTGATTAGGAATTATTGGATTTTAGTGATTATGAGTAGTAAATTCCTAAATTCTATGAGATTGATTTAGATGTTGAACCTTTGCTTGATTAGTGAATTTATTTGGTTTAATTGTCATTATTGTTCATTTGTGCATTTTGTTCGTAATGCTTTTAATCAACTGATCACTGATTAAATGAATCGTTACTAAGTGGAGACTCGACGGAGAGAAGCTTAGACTAGAACTGAATGCATGACTAATGTTATTTACCCGGGTGACACGGGATAAAATAAATAACGTTAGAGGTTATATTGAAGGGTCGTAATGTCATGCTAAGTAAATAAAGAAGAGACCGAAAGGAGATTCTTTATTGAAAGGTATGAGATAGGAGGAGACCGACAGGAGAGTCCTTGTCATTAGGCTTCTAGACTTATGAATCAAATGATTAGTTAATCCATATTAGTTAACTGATTAAGCATTAAAGGTCCAATTGATGAAATCAACCACTCTAGAATTATCCCTCCAAATTGTGTCTCCATTTATCTTTTGCTTTCTAGATTAGCTTTTTAGTTTATCTTTTTCGGCATTAGATTTTGTTCTCTAAATAAAGTTAAGCAAGATTATTTATGGTAATTAATTGAATAAATCCAATCCCTGTGGAGACGATACTCTATACTCAAAATCACTATATTACTTGTGACGACTCGTACGCTTGCGGTGTAAAAAAATCGTGTCGAATAGAGGCTTATCCCATTTTTTAGAAATATCCAATTTGATTATATATCTAGAAGGTGCAATATTGTGGCTGATATGATAGCAAAAGGAGCTAGATTGTTAAATTCTTGTGAGACTTGGGTAAATCATATCCCAAGTTGGATTGCTTCTTTGGTCCATTTGGATCGTTTGATGATTGCCCACGTGGCGTTTTAATAATAATTCCTATTTTTTTGTAAAAAAAAAAATATACACTTATATTAAAAACTTATGAAAATATCCATGCATTTAAAACATACATTATAACAATTTATAACATATAAATAAATGCATGAGCATGTTTATAACCTAAGGTGGGATTAAATATTCTATATGACATCCACAAAACATATAAATAACAATTGAACTAGTTAATTTTGGCCCCTAGGATAAAATAAAGCATTAAATTACAATAATTATTGTTAAATTCTATCCTAAAATCCTTCTTCAGCTCCAAAATCTGGTCTAGACAGCATGAACTGACCCGAACAGCTTCGAACCGGCCTAAAAAATCATGAACCGAGTTAAATTCCAGCTGAACCGGACCAAATCAGTCCCAGCCCAACTAGACCGCGTGAACTGAATCGCCCAACCGCCTTGAACCGCCCCTTCGTGAAACCCTAACGCGCACCACACATCGAGACAGCGTCGAGACGCTTGCAAGGCAGCATCAAGATGCTGCGGCTTGTTCTGATCTCACCGTCTGCGAATCTAGACAGCGTCTCGACGCTATTGCGTCTGGAGCAGCTTCTGGGCAAAAAACAACATCTGTTCTTTGGTTTTTCTCTTCGATTCCAGCCGCGATTTCATCGATTTTCATCTCATAAAAAACTAATCTAGACTCGGACTTACATAGGAATCGATTTTACATAAAATACCCGAAACACCAGGCACTTACATGATCAAATCACATAAAAAAAAAATAAAATCTATGGCCATAAAATTAACCTAAACGGTTCAATGCAAACCATACATATATTATGCATAAATCCCACCTATTAGAGCCTATCGCAAATTTTAATATTGATTAATAGGGACAGGAAGGCTCTGATACCAATTGAAGGGGATGTGAGCCCCAGCGCAACGGAAGCGCGTCGAGAGGACCTCATGCTGTATATTAATTAACATTAAAATACCAATATGAAAAGGTAAAACACTACTTTAATTATGCTATAAAGTCGCTGTAAAACCGTCATAAACATGCTGAAAAATATAGAAAAATAAAACTACTTTATTTTTCATACTTTTCTTCAAGGGAAGGAGTAACTGTTACAAATCTTCGTTGTAGACTTGACCGATACTCGCCAACGATGCTCTAACGACGAAAAACGCAGCAACCTCCTTGAGATTCTTCGCTGGAATTTTTCTTCTTCAAGAACACAATAACCACAAAGGTTACACCGGTATGACTCTGGGACTACTAGAGGCAGGAGACTGGTGGGAGCCTTCAGGAGAATTATCTGAGAGTATAAGAATGAATGGGATGCCTTTCACCCCACCCTAGGGGTCCTATTTATAGGAAAATGCTAAGACCTTTTCCTTATAGGAAAAGGTCATGAATAAGATCAAATCTATTATCTTATTCATATCTAATTTTAATAAATAAATAATTAATTCCATAATTAATTAATTACCCAATTAAATATCACATATTTAATCTTAGGGATTTTATTAAATTATTTATGCTAATACGAATCCAATTCATATTAATTATTTGAACTCTTTCAAATATTTTCTGTCAAGAATTAATTTTAAAATTAATTCAAAATTATATTATAATGTATCAATATACATTATCTGATTCCCCTAAATAAATTGAACACTTTCAATTTACAATTTATACTTAATTGCCTCATGTCTCTTTACGAGCTACCAGTGGGACCTAATGGACCCGCAGATCAGAAGCTCCAACGATATGAGATTTAATCAGCTAAACTCATTAACAAATTAATCAATTTTCGTTAATTGTGGGTTCACTCCACTAAAGACCCACAGTTGCACTTTTCTCACTGTAGACATAATTTCTGTGTCCAATTAATCAATTGGACTAGTTAGTCCTTCACGAGTGTCCGTAACACCAGTTGGGTCAAATTACCGTTTTACCCCTGGATCACTTCTATTTCCATAAGTACCAGTTCTCCTCTAATGAAGAACCTGTTTGTGGTCCAACCATCAAACAGAAAACCCTCCCGTGCCATTGAGAGGGTAGGGCCCTTTGTTCAAGACTCGAAGTCACCACTTAAGGGAACACTCATCTGCATCCCTAAAGTCGAGAAGGAGTGAATTCTATCTTGTGTGATTATGTTCCCAGCTCCCCACTTGGTCTTGTCCCCAAAATGGTAGGCTTATTGAGTCGGCGTGTTGGCCACTCTCACCCATACAAATCAAAGGACAATCCCTCATGAAAAGGAGTCCATAATCAACTCAGGATTAAGACTAAGTTGTCTAGGTCATCCTAGTGAAATAGAAACCTAACTAGTTAACGGTGTTATAACCAGTGGTTACTATTTCGCAGTCCGGTCTTATGCAAACTCATTGAATAGGATACCCCCACTCGCATGTCTCCTACACGAACGCGTTGGATCATGGCGTTTGTATCAAATACAAAGTTGGTCGTATCCATAGTGTCACCAGGATAAGGCACCCAGTCTTATCTCTATACTATAGATCCTTTAGGCTGTTTCTTGAACAGTGATCCCCATATGTCTTTACATACAGTTCAAGATTCATACTATAGCCTACGATGACTAGATTATTGGATTAGGGTTATTTTAGGCAGAGACAAACATAATATAACTAACAATACTTAATGGAAAAATACATCAATATTATTTCATTAATATTCGGTCAACCGTTACATTCACTATCTACGAGTTTTAGGGCATAAAACCCAACAATGTTTTGATGATGTCTTCTTACACATGTGGGTTATTTTGAGCTATCAAACCCGTTGCCTATGCTTATCTTCTATCGCCTTTTTTTTCTTTTTCTTTTTTTCTTTTTTTGGTCAACAGGAGGATCGACTCTGGGTGGATCTATTAGAAGTTCTCGAGTGTAAGCAGCTTCTTCAAGATGTTCTCATGCGCTCAACTCCTGTTGCTCTTTCTTTCTATCTCAAGGTCTATCTCAAAGAGATGATGCTCTTTGTTCATGCACCAACTTCAACCTACAAAGAAGATTGCAAACCAGAGTTAGATTCTCTTAAGATAGAAATGCGGTCGCGACTTAAACGCAATTTCAAAAAAACAAAAATTGGTTTCACTTTTAGTCCCTGACAACGGCGCCAAAAACTTGATGCGAATGTAGACTGAAGGTGGTTAGGAAATATGATGGAAAAATAATAACTAAAGATGAATTCATTCAGGCTAAGTGTAAGTATACACTATTGCATGTAGTAATAAAAACTCTTGAAGTATTCAAAAAGTATCGATCCCACAGGGACTAATTAAACACATATTTGAAGAAGAAACTACTCTTAAATTGCAAGATAAGTAACCAAATAAAATTGATTGATGTTAGGAATTTTGGAAAATAATAAAGCAAATAGTAAAAAGAATAACAAACAATAATAAAAGTGAGGAATTCAGTAAAGCTTCAACCCTATGGTGAATAACATAATAATAGCTTGTTTAACCTAAGTCTAGATATGCATTGGGTCAGGTTTAACTCCTATTTGGCCTTGCTCCCAAGAACCGTTAGAAGACTAAGCGAGTACCATTATGCACATTTTTTTTACTCGACTCCGACATAGATGATTCATGCATGCAACTTATAACCCTATAGTTGTTATAAGAAACCATCCCCTAACAGCGAATACACTCTTTCGAACCCTTTCTCCTATATCACCTTTATGAAAACCGATATTGTTTGACCCTTTCGGTACCAAATTCACATTGCATTCTAAGTCTAAGTGATCAAGATAAACTTAACAAGATTAGAATGACAATCAATAAAGGATGACATGCATAAATAAAGCTTAGGCAAACAAACAACTTTCAATATATTCCACCCACAAGGGAATTCACTAAACCGAACCCCTCAATGGAGTTTAGTTATGCATGATGGATGAAACTGTAAACAAATAACTTTTCATTGAATAAATAAATGATAAGTACAAGAAATAATGAAAAGAACAAAGTGTTGGAAAATAATGTGTAGTAGCTAAAATTAGGGTTTTTCTATTTCTCCAATCCCTCTAGAGTTCTCACGACACTCTACTCTCCTTTTACAAGGTGGAGATAGGGTGAAATCTCTACAAACACGAAGGTTTGGTATCTAACTAAGGTTAAAATTTAGTCTTCTTGCAAGGACCTCGGACATCATAACTCACGGGCATCTACTAGGGTTCTGTCACCACCCTCTTATTCCCAGTGAGTTTTGCTTCCTTTTGCCTTCGATTTGTGGTCTTTTATAGAGTGGGGAGTCGTTGAGGAGTCACAAAATTCATGCTAGCAGGTAGCCCAGTTAGTTTCAGAGTCAAAACAACCGGTTAGGTGCGTAAAACTCTTGTTCAAAACGACCTGTGATGCATGTACTTGGAATTTTCTGTTTTTGCCCAAAAATGCGGTCGCATTTCATTTTACCTTGGCACAAATGCGGTCGAATTTCTGGTATTCCTCTGTTTTCCTTTGTTTTTCCTGCAACATGCAAAAATGGGTTAAATTCATACCAAATTAGTTCATTTAAGCACAAAAATGCATAATTTAACAAACATGACTCTCTAAGACTCGACATACCAACTTTTATACTTTTTAGGCTCAGTAATAGTAAATTTGATCAAAAAACATACAAGTTTCACAAGGAGTAAGCTCTGGATGCGGCCCACTTTGTATATGATACAAACGATGTGATCATGAATCGTTCATGTGGAGACATGCGAGTGGGGGCGTCCTGTGCAATGAGTTTGCATAAGACCAGGACCGCGAAATAAGTTACTCTTACTTTATAACATCGCTTACTGTTAAGACTGACTATTTCATGCCATGACCTAAGTAACTCGATCTTATTCCTAAGCTAACTATGAACTCTTGTTTATTCGGGATTATCCTTTGATTTGCATGGGTGAGAGTGGTACGAGTCCGCTGACTTAATAAGCCTACCATTTTGGGGATAAGACCAAGTAGATAGCTGGGGACATAATTCTGCAAGATGGAATTCACTCCAACCCACTTTTAGGGATAATAGATAGATTGTTCCCTTAAGTGCTGACTCCAGGTCTTGAACAACCACCCTCTCATTGACCCGAGAGGGACTTGGTTTGGTAGTTGGACCACAAACCAATTATTCATTAGAGGATCAGTGGAACTTAAGGAACAAGAGGTAACTACAGGGGTAAAATAGAACTTTTGACCTAGGTGTAGTTACGAACAACCTGTGAAGGATCAACTTACTAATCATAGTTATATCGGGTGGACAGAAATATATCTACAGTGAGGAGAGTGTAGCTGCTGGGCTATAGTGGAGTGTCCCGACAGTTAACGAATGTTGGTTAACTAGGTTAAAGAGTTTAGTGGCGAATGACATGTCGAGGGTCGCATCAAATAAATTTATAATCCACAATTCCTAAAGCTAACTTGTAGCAGTAGTGGTCGGGGTCAACCACAGGGAACAATCGATTTATTTCTAAATTCTTTTGTGTTTTGAGGTAACCAAAAGGGGAGGTTTATGGATGAAAGATTAAGACATAAAATAAAGGCGGAAAAATAAATAAGGAAAATTAAATGCAAGGAAAGTAAAAGGCGGGGTTAATTGATCTTACCATGAAGATTATGTAATCGGTTCTCGAGATGTAAGTTTGGTAATTCAATCATTGACTCTCTTAATTAATCGAATTATTTAACAAATTGTCTGACTGTCACTGAAACCAGTGATTAAAGACCCCTAGTGTTTCTAAACCGACCAATGCATCGAAGTCGAAGCCTAATTAGATTGCTAACCAATGACGTTTCATTAATAAGAATCTAATTGCATTAAGTAAAAGTGGATCGTTAGATAGACTCGTATGAACTAGGAACAACCTGGGTTTATACAATTCTAAGTCTAAATTTCTAGATTTATCATGCAATTGAGCCAATTGAGAAAACACGTCTTTCAACACAATTAACACAATAAACTATTACTAACCAATTTAGCATAACAATTAAACCAAGTCAAGCAAATAGGTTGTCAATCTATTCTATCAATTTAATTGTAATTAAAACGGAAATTTAGAACACAACCGACAATAATTCAATAAACTAAAATATGAGGTCTCAAGAATACCAAAACTTACATTTACCAACTCTCGATTATAGCAATCCGAGCTTAGTTGGCCATAAACAAGCACCTCCAAGCTCGAGGCTTGATCAACCGACCCTTGGTCTAAGAAAACTTAAAAGAACTCTTGAAAACTAAAGAGAAAGGTGGCTACAATTTTTGTATTCAGAGATGATTCAAAACCTAAACCAATACACTCTATTTATAGGACTTCTTCGCTTTCAAATCGTGGAAACTTGGAGCTGAAGGGAGCCTCAAATCTGGAAAATCCGTGGAGAAAATATGGAAAACTTCATTTTTGGAAAATTGGCAGCGTCGAGACGCTGTGGGCTGGCGTCTCGATGCTACCCTTCTGATAAGGAAAATATCTATGAATTTGGCCCGACGTCGAGACGCTAGAATTTCAGCGTCTTGACGTTGAGCCTCGGCTTGGTCTCCAAGGTTTTCCTTATTTGGATGGGGTCCCGACGCTGGAGATTGGGGGTCTCGAGGCTGGCATGGCTCCAAGGGCAGAATGGCCATTTTATGCTCTTGTTTCGCTCCTTTAAGGCCCGAATTGCTTCCAATGCTCCTCTGAGGACCTATGCACATATTATACTCATTTTAAAGCATTTTTCGTAAGGAATATAACAAAGATAAGCAAATTGGGTGATTATAACATATAACAATTTAGACTTATCATTTAGCCAGTTAATCTCGGATCGTTGGAGCTCATGATTTGTAGGTCCATTAAGTCCCCTTGCTAGCTCATACGGACTAAACCTTAGAACAATGTGATGAGAGAATTTGAATTATTCAAATTCAATTTAGGGAATACGCATTAATTATATATGATATAATTGATGTAATAAAGTTTAATTATGAATTAAACTACAGAGAAAGTTGGAAATATTTAAATATGATTTAAATATTGCAAATAAGTATGTGATACATGTTTCGGTTTGAATTTTAAATATGAACAGGGATTCATATTCAAATGATCGGTTTCAAGAAAGATCAGGATTGGTACAAATTATTTAATTTGATATTTGATATTTAATTAAATAATTTATAATTAATTAAAATGTTTAATTGATTATTTAAAATTAATTATTTGAATTAATTTTATATGAAAATTAATTAAAGAAATTCATTTAATTTTTTGAAATTAATTGAAAAAATCAAGAGGTAAATTCCAATAATTAGACACCTAAGTTCATGACTCCATGTATGGATAGTGGTTTTGTTGGGAGTGCGACCAAAGTCCCACATTGGTTAGATAATGGGAGGATCATGGGCTTATAAGGGAGGACAAGTATCTCTATTGGTATGAGACCTTTTGGGATGAACCAAAAGCAAAGCCATGACGGCTTATGCCCAAAGTGGACAATATCATACCATTGTAGAGATCGGTGTCGTGTCCATTGTCTGTCCCTTAGAGGTTTTGCCACCTAAAATTGGTGTTTAATTCTATTGAATTGGGACTTATCTCTTGATCTATAAGCTTGCACCTTGATGATCCAAGAGGATGATGCTTCTTGCTAAAAGTTTCATGCAAAGGTTGCTTGAAAGTCTCTCAAAAACCAAGTTCTCTTCTCTCTCAACCATAACTTGAGTTCTCAAGTTTTTCCCTAAAAATACATCACAAAATTCGGCTCCCACAAGTTGTTCTAAGGTCGGAGGATAGCGGGGAAGACACTAGCGGTGGTCCACGAAGAGTTCGTAATCAAAACAAGTCCACAGATTAATCCAATTTTGGTCTCCAAGAGGTTAGTAAATAAAATTGTTTTCGATTTAAAAAGAGCATGTTTTTCTTTCACAAAATTGATGTAATCTAAGTGCTTAAGATCCTAATTGCTTCCGCTTGAGTGTTAGACACTCCTTTAACTTTAAATAACTATCTTTTTTGGGAGAATTGACCACTAGCTAAACTCTCATTAGAAGATATTAGATTTACCTTGGTGGAATCTTCTTATTTCCTTCTTGAATCAATGCACATCTTGTGCTCTTGCTTCTTCCATACCAAGTTTGTGACCAAGTTTACTCCACAAAGCTTTTCATATTTTCTTAGTGGATGTAATAGTTTCATAATAATCGTAAAATGATCAACAAGACGGTTTAAAAGAGAGTATAAACAATTCTACTCATTATTTTGTCAATTTTCTCTGAGTGTTGAATGAATTCTTCAATGCTTATGCTTCTAGTATTGATCTTCTTTGGGTTCTTTTCTATCAGAAGATAGGTCATTTTGAAAAGATTAAGAAAATCTACGACATTCTCTTTAGGCTTCTCAATAGTAAACTCCATTATGAATCTCCTTAAAATTGTTGGAGGAATTCCAAATAATAAAAGAAAATTGAGTAAATGTGTTGAGAAACAAACACCTAAACAATTAGGTCGAGGTGCAGTTATCTCAAACTCTTAAAGGAGATTCAAGCCTTCTACAATGTATATATCTTACCAATGCAACCACCGGTGCAGTAGGTGTTCTTTGGCTTTGTCTCCTCTAAGATTCAATAACCCATTTAAAACATTGTATAGTTCAAACCACTCTATAATAAGAGGTTGAGCTCAAAGCTCAATAACAAAGAACACTTCACCTTCGGTCAATTGCACTAAAATGAGCAAAGAAGGGAAACTATAGAGAAAGATAAGATTGAAAATGTTGTCTTCAAAGTTTAAGAATTTAATACAAAATCAAGTAATATTTTTAAACTTCTCTTCAATTAAACAAATACATGTTCTTAACTCAATAAAAAAAAAAAAAAAAAAAAAAAAAAAAAAAAAAAAAGCACACCGACTTGCATTTTTCTTAATATACCTCTCCTATTCCAATCAATTAATAAGGAATTAATTTTCTAATTGACATATCAACATTTTCATGTTCACGGGTTCAATGTTGACACAAGAGATTATCAATATTTCCACCATATCACAAAAAACGATGAAATATGTAAAGAAAATATTAGTAATTTGGACATAATATTAGTTGTAAGAAATTTCAACTTATTTAGCTATGCATGCTTGATAGGGTATTTATTCATTCCATTCATTTTGTCTATGTTCCACTTCCAACACTCTGTATCTTTTGCCATCAACATCTCATGACTTCAAAATATCTGGTCCTAACCGCTTGTTGTCTCACAAGTTACGTCTCACTTTTCATATTTTTCTTGTGGCAAGGCCATCAGGCTCTCCCTCTCATACTTCCACTCCCCTCCTAACTCTCTTTGTCTAATCCTACAACTCACACACTATCAGAGATAAGTCCACCTCACGATCTAGTCACATGCTATAATTTAATTGACCTTATCTTTTCTCTTTGTCTAATACTCCCATTTTCCTCCTATTTTATGATATAATAGATATAAAATTATTTAATAAATCATGAAATCTATAAATTTTAAGCTATATATTTTGAGTTGAGACAATGTAGGAACTTAAGTTAATTTTAGTGTATTTTAACCATGATGTTCATATGGAGCAAAATAGTCGGTAGAAAAAATGTACATTTGTTTGTATATAAGTTTTAACGTATGTTGAGGATCCCATATTGAAAAGATTAGTGAAGACCTCACAAGTTATAAGATAGATGAATTACTCCACTCATTGTCAATTGGTTTTGAGATGGAACTCATGTTATCTAACAACTTACCTAGTTTAACGTCTTTGGTCTCATTCAATCTATGAAGCTATTACACATTTCCCTCCCAATATATTGACAATTCTATCAACATTTTGAATATATCTATGGCCTTCACATTGACACGAAAGGTGAATGGGCTTTTATTTATTAATTTTTCTAAATTAAAAAGAAAAGAAAGGAAGAAAAGTGTAGGTGGAGAAAGAGAAGATGAGAAGAGAAGTCCAACGGCATCGGTCCCTAATTAGCGTCCCGCCCTTGAAAATGTTGGTTGGCAGAGTTTCTATCTTAAGGATCGTCCTCTGGTTTCCCCTCTCCTTTTTCTCGAAATTCTCTCCTCCTCACAACCCCTAAAATTCCTCTCTGTCTCTTTGAATTTGTATGTCAAAGCCACAATGCTAGGCGGCGGAGGCTCATCCAGAGGCGGTCGAGTGTTCTCGGAAGAGAATAGCAACAGCGTCCACAATAGGCGTTTCAACAAACTCAAAAAAACCGTCCTCGACGACTCCGACATCCCCCGCCCCTCCTCCGCCGCCGCCCCCGACATCAACCTCCCTCTAATGGACGCCGACCTCTTCGAACCCGTCTCCACCTCCCCCTTCACCAAGTCCCCATGGTCCTCCCACTTCAACTCCGACCCGCCGCCCTCCTCCGACGACAACCCCAATTCCTTCCACCCCAACATCCTCATGGGCTCCCTCGTCCGCGAGGAGGGCCACATTTACTCCCTCGCCGCCGCCGGGGACCTCCTCTACACCGGATCCGACAGCAAGAACATCCGCGTCTGGAAGAACCAAAAGGAATTCTCCGGATTCAAATCCAACAGCGGATTGGTGAAATCCATCGTCATCGGCGGGCAGAAGATCTTCACCGGCCACCAGGACGGCAAGGTCCGGGTCTGGAAGGTCTCGAGTAAGGACCCGAGTGTCCACAAACGGGTCGGGACGCTCCCGACGCTGAGCGATTACATCAAATGTTCGATGAAACCGAGCAATTACGTGGAGGGGAGGCGGCGGAGGAATCTGTGGATAAAGCATTTCGATGCGATTTCGTCTCTGAGTTTGAGCGAGGACAATTCGTTTCTGTACTCTGCTTCGTGGGACAAAACGTTCAAGGTCTGGAGGGTGTCGGATTCCAAATGCTTGGAGTCGATTCAGGCTCATGACGACGCCGTCAACACTCTCGTTTCCAGTATTGATGGGCTGGTTTTCACCGGCTCGGCGGATGGGAGTGTAAAGGTCTGGAGAAGGGAGCTGCAGGGGAAAGGGACAAAGCATTTTTTCTCGCAGACTTTGGTGAAGCAGGAATGCGCGGTCACGGCTCTCGCGGTCAACGAAGAGGCCACCTTTGTGTACTGTGGGTCGTCGGATGGGGTGGTCAACTTTTGGGAGAAGGAGAAATCGCTGTCGCACGGCGGCGCTTTGAGGGGCCATAAGCTGGCGATTCTGTGTCTGGCGACGGCGGGGCGGTTGTTGTTGAGTGGCTCCGCCGATATGGGTATATGCGTGTGGCAGAGGACAGGGGCGGAGCATGCTTGCTTGTCGGTGCTGACGGGGCACACAGGGCCGGTCAAGTGTTTGGCCGTTGAAAAGGATAGTGAAGCTGGTGAAGGGGAGCGAAGGTGGATTGTGTACAGTGGGAGTTTGGACAAGTCGGTCAAGATGTGGAGGGTCTCGGAGCAGTCGCCACCCGCCGTCCAAAGTCCGCCGCGGTACTTGCCGGAATCCTCCCCTACTGCCGGCCTCTTGGTAAATGCTCCCAGTTTCGTTATTCGAGAACAGTAACCAAAAAACAAACTTCATTTTCAGAAATTTATGTTAGCAATAATTAATTTTCTTAAATCATAATCTTAGTCTTCAACTTTTAAGGTAGTGTCATGGGTCCCTTAACTCTAAAAAATTGTCTAATAGGTCCCTTTGCATGGATAATAGGTAGCCATACAACACTAGGCTGGTATCTATTACACATCATCGTTAAAAAGTCAACAATTAGGAGAGATAAAAAAAGAATCTCACTCTTTACCTTTCACTCTCTTAGTTGTCAACATTTTAATGGGATATGTAGGAGATTCTTACATAGCAGCCAAGTATTGTTCTTTTGAAATGTGTGATAAATCTGAGATCGATAACTTTATGTCCAACTAGGATTTCAGATTATAAAACATTTTTAAAAAATCATAAACTACAATTGTGTCCGATATACTTTCGACCTTTCAATTCTTGAATTAACAGAGGTGTTATAGGCTCTGAAACTTTTTATATACACAAAATTAAAATTAATGGACCTATTAGATACTTTTAAAAGTGTAGGGATCTATTAGACACAATTTTAAAAGTTTATGAAATAAATTTATAATGAAAGGGGTGAAATTGTTATCTATTTTCTGATGTGGTTTATTTTCAGTGTTAAAATTCATTTACTTATTAGATGAAATAACAGAACTGAAGTACTGAAAATATATCATATCAGTAAGACGATGAGAAATTTTACTTGTGTGTACAAACATTATGTGTATAATATTTAAATAGCGTGGTGCGAGTGTGAAAAATTGGTGGTTTCGTGGACTGTGACTTCTGCATGAATCTTATTGTTTTAAATACATTTTTTATTTCTCAAAAAAAAAAAAAAAAAAAAAATACATTTTTTGATTTCCTTTTGTTTCTTTTGGTTTTGACTGTTGTCTTTGTTTACTTCATGTTAAAATTTGTTTTAATCATTTATTGCTACATTTGTGCAGTGCATATAAAATATAACATGACGTTTAGCTGATTTTCTTAGTCGTATGGTGAATGTCATTTATATAAATTAGAATTTGAAATTTAAAATAAAAATCAATTATATTTCAAAATTATAAATGAATTTAGAATTAAAGTTCAAGAATTTGAAGATTGTAAACGGAGGTTATTGCCCATCTAGTCTCTAAATTTTCAAGTTTGTGGTTAATGGGTCCTTGAAATTTAAAAAAAAAAAAATACAAAATACGAAATTTCATAGTTTCCTAAACTTTCAATTTTGCATATAATAGGTCGTTGACCGATTGACAATTTTTTTTTAGAAAGAATCACAAATCTATTGTATACAAAATTAAAAGTTTAGGGGTTGTATATTTTCAAAAAAAAAAAATAAATAAATTTAGGGGTTCTATTAGACACAAAATTGATTCTGTATCTAATTGCTTTGTTTATTTTGAAAAAGGTCAAATATGTCAGAGATCTATTACACAGAATTGAAAGTTTAGAAATCTATTAAACACTTTTAAAATTTAGGGACCATGTTGAAAATTAAGGATTTGTTAGACACTTTAAAAAATTCAGGGATTTGTTAGGCACCATTTTTTTTTTTTTTTTTTGAAAATTATTAGACACCATGCATCTTAAAAATTCGAATACGAAAATTTTAATTTAACCTAAAAAGAATAAATTTGTGTCGGTCACGTTTTGGTAAAAAAAAAAAAAAAAAGGTTTTTCTAATCAAAACACTTTTTTAAAAGAAAATTAGTTAAATGCTCCATCGAAAAAGTATTTAGAAGTTTTTCAATTATTTCTAGAATTTCTCAAACTTTTGATTATAAAAAAAAAAAATGTATTTATAATTCTAAGGAATTAAAAGGCACTTTTTCCTCTCTTTAAAATTTTAACTAAACACTACCAATTAAACGCGGCAACTCTTTTAGTTTTAATAAACACTTCAAAAAGCTTGCCAAACACACTAATTATTACAGGATCCTAGATTAAAGTTTCCATTTAGAGACAAAATTAAAATATTACAAAAATATGAAAATTATCATTTTTTAACCCTAATCTTTAATGGAAGAGTGAATCAATTTTAATGTTAAACTTTTAATTTTATCAAGTTAATAGTTATTACAATTAATCTCCTCAAAACTATATTTGAAAATTGCTAAACCAACTAATAAATTGGAGAAATATCCACTAATAAAATTACTAAAACCTTCCTACACAAATGTTTAAACCAATCACAAAAGTACTCAATCCTAGCTGCAAAATCAAGCATGCTCAAACATATAAATAAATATCCAACATATTTGCAAAAATGCATGCCTATAAAAATAGTCTCGTCTTACCTTTAGAACTCTCATAACTATTTTCAATTTTTTTTTATTTTTAAAAATCCATTAACAATATTAATGGAATTATTTATTCAAATATGGAGTTTAAATCGATGAAGTTAAAACTTTAATTATATAATTAACTCATTGACGTAATTACTAGAGCAAAAACAGAAATTTTCCTGAAAAGAAAAATCTAATAGCCAACATTATCTCAGACAATCTAGGCACTCTATTATTGTAATTAAGTTTAAATGAAATTAAACATATTGTTATTAACACGAATAACCACTTTATTATTATTTTTTTTTTTCAAAAAAGAAGCAAAGTTTTTTATTTTGTTTTTTTTTTTAATGAGAATGACCATCATCCCATTACAACCGAATATATTCCATGGTTAAATTAGAAAAAAGAAACCTTCTTAGACCTTTTATGATTTCTTAATATTTAATTAAAAGAAAAAAATAACTTTCATATAAGTCCCTCTTTTCATGTTTGAAAATATAATGAAAAAATAGATAAAATAAAAAAACCCATATAATGAAAAAATACATAAAATAAAAAAACAATATAATACGAGAAATACCAACAATAATCGTATAAACATCAAATAAGTCAACAAACCGAAATCTACAACACAGTAAAAAGTGAAGGTGTTGGAAAAACATTTTTAAATTTCTCATCTTCAATTTATTAATTTACAAAGCATACGATCAAAAATTAATTATTAGTATTACTAGTTAATAATGAATGTATGAAATCCATAAAGCTGAAACTCAAAATGTTCTTATAACAACTTAAAGTTTTTTTTTTCCTTTAATTATAATTCATAATAGAATTACAAAGGTTTTATTACTTTTTATTCCTTTACTGCTATAAAATTGTGGTTTTCACAACATTTTTACCAATATTTGAAGCTTTATTCTTTCTTTGTTTTCAGTTCTCTCAATACATTGCTCTCAAAGCCTTCTTCAATCTTGAAAGTATTTCAAGACGTTGGTGGTGCATTCAAGAATCTCTATCATCCCGGATCCTAGGTTTGAAACGTTATAATTTCAATATGAAAATATTTCTTTTTTTTAGAAACTTATGTTAGTAAATGATTTGGTTAAATTATGATGATAGCTTCTAAACTTTTAAGATTGTATTTGATAGGTTTTTGAACTTTAAAAAAAATTTCTAATAGGTTCTTTTCTTGAATTTCAAATATGTCTAATAAATTTTTAAATTTTAAATTTTATGTCTAATTAAACATTTTTTTTTAAAAAAACATCATGAACTAGAATTCTCGAATTAAAAAAAAAAGTGTAATATAGGTCAGAGACTTTACACAAAATTGAAATTTTGAAATCTATAATATAAAGAAGATTTAAAGTTTAAGGACAGCCTATTAGACATTTTCAAAAGTTTAAAAATATATTAAACACAATCCTAAAGGTGTAGGAATTAAACTTGTAATTTAACCTAATAATATTCTTCATGCCGGGGGAAAGAATGTTGTAGAATTCTACTTAATTTTCTGATTTGGTATATTTTTGGTGTTAAAATTCATTTACCTATTACATAAAATAGAATTAAACTACTAAAAATATATTATATCAGAAAGTCAAGGAGAATTTTTAATTGTGTACAAACATTATTTCTGTATGAGTATACAAATATATATTTTTAAATAGCGTGTTGAGAATATGTAAAGACTGGTGCATGAATTTTATTAATTGTTTACCATATTTTGGTTTCCTTTTGTTTTCTTTCGGTTTTGAATATCATTTTTGTTTACTTTATGTATTTTTTAAAAATAATTTATTAGTGTAACAGAGAGAGAAGATGTGCAAGAATGAAATCTTATGTTGATATATTTATGATTCACAGTGGAGTTGTATATATAATAAAAGAAAATTTCATAATCTAAACTAATAAATTGCCTAAAATACAACCAACTATCACTCAGGCTTGATAACCATTTGATCTTTGAAAATTAAGCTTATAAACACTACTTCCACCTTGTTAGGAATCAAATATATAAGACGTTGTTAGGATAATTTGGCCTTATACCAAACATTGTCGTTTTTGTATTGGTATTTATGTTTTGCTTATTGTATACGTGGTGCTCAGAGAGAGGTCGGGAATCTTTATGTTTTCCTCTCCATTCGTCTATTTATTGATTCTTTTCCCTTTGTAATAATCATTCAATACAGTGAAGAATTCTCTCTATCATTGCTTGTCTGTCTTTTAGAAATCGTTCTTGGTATCAGAGCCAAGGTCCTCAGGTCGTTACCATGGCAAGCAATATAGTTCTTCATCCTCCACTGCTGCAGCTGCTGTGACTGCCTCAGCTCCAACCTCTGCCCCTGTTTCCGCTACCAGCATTATCTCTTCTTCCTTTGGTCATCCTCTGAGCATCTTCTAACGGTGAAGCTGGACGAGAAGAACTATTTACTCTGGTGAGGTATGGTTATGACCATTCTTAGAGGCCAAAAAGTCGATGGGTATGTTCTTGGAACTAAAGCCCAACCATCAAAACTAGTGGAGATTACCTCTGAGTCAGGTTCAAAACTCGAACGAAATCCCTTATTTGACGAATGGATTACTGTAGATCAAGCCTTATCCGGCTGGTTATTTGGTTCGATGAAACTGGCGATAGCTGTAGATGTCGTTAATTTCAAGACTTCACGAGAAGTATGGAAAGCTCTAGAAGAGGTGTATGGAGCCACTAGTAAAGCATGAGTTAATCATCTCCGTGGGATTCTTCAGAACACCAAAAAGGGTTCAATGAAAATGGTCGAATATTTGGCCATAATGAAATAGACGTCCAAAAATCTTCATCTCGCAGGTAACCCTGTTTCATTAGGATATTTAATTTCTTATGTATCGGCTGGATTAGACTCTAAATATATACTGATTGTGTGCTCAATTGAAGACAAGGACATTAAAACCTGATAGGAGTTGAGCTCTATTTTGATTAACTTTGAGGGAACTTTAGCTCGATATGGCCCTAACAATGTTAAAATTGATCTTCTCGATCTTGTTGCTCTTTTTGCCTCCAATAGAAAAAATTGTTTTCCAAACCAATCTCAGTTTAACTCAGGGAGAGGCAATAATCTGCACGGAAATAACTCGAACAATTTCAGCAGCCCTTATTCTGGTTCTAGAGGAGGTAATCGAGGCAGGGGTCGAGGTCGGAATAATCAGAATCAACGAGGAGGTGGTTCTAAACCTACTTGTCAATTGTGTGGGAAGTATGGGCACTCCCCACCATACTGCTACTTTCGGTTTGAAGAGGAGTTTAATAACCCTCATGTTGCTACACCAACCAACACTCCTCAAGGAAACCCGGGCCAGACATTCTAAATGATCCTAAATGGCTTGTAGATAGTGGCACAACTAATCATGTCACTAGTTGGTAACATTTCTGTCAAGGCTAAATATAATGGTAAACAGTCCCTCACTGTTGGTAATGGCACACAACTTCATATTTCTCATACTGGCAATAGCGTTATACCATCTGTTTCGCATGATTATGAACTACACTTGAAAAATATGCTTCATGTTCCTCAAATTAAACGAAATTTGGTTAGCATTGCTCGGTTAACAACAGATAATGATGTTATTGTTGAATTTCACTCTTGATGCTCCAATGAACTCTTAGGGATGGTCTCTACCAATTTGAGCTTCCTTCAATTCAAAACTCCAAGTCCACAGTTAGTTCCAACTCTTTTCTTACTGTTGTTTCTGATAATAAACATGTTGTGCACGCTGCTGTCTGTTTACCATCTGTTTTTAATATTGTCAAGAGTGAATCATGTAAGGTGTCTAGATCCTTATGGCACCGGCGTTTAGGTCATGCTTCTGTGTCTGTTGTTAATCGAGTTCTTCAGTCATGTAATTTGTAAGTTCCTCCTAATGAAAAAGTTAGTTTCTGTGATGCCTGTCAATTTGGGAAATCTCATCGTTTGCCTTTTACTAGATTTGTCTCATACTCATCTCAACCACTTGAACTTATTCATTGTGATCTTTGGGAACCATCTCCTGTTGTTTCTTCTTCGGGTTATAAATATTATATTAGCTTTGTTGATGATTTTACTCGGCTAACCTACATCTATCCTCTAAAATCTAAGGCAAATGCACTATCCTCTTTTCAGATATACAAAACTCTTGTTGAAAATTGTTTTGAGAAAACGATCAAAATCCTTCAAACAGATTGGGGAGGCGAGTTTCATTCTTTTCCTCCTTTTCTTAATATGTGTGGTATTGAGTTTAGGCATCTGTGTCCTCATACCAATCAACAAAATGGAGTAGTTGAGAGAAAACATCAGCATATAGTTGAAATGGGTCTCACTTTTCTTGCACAATCACATATGCCTTTAAAATTTTGGTGGGATGCTTTTTCGTCTGCCATTTATATCATTAATACGCTTCACACTCCTATCCTCAATGGTTTATCTCCTTGGGAAAAAGCTTTCCAAAAACCCTTGATTTTTCTTTTCTACGGACCTTTGGTTGTGCGTGTTTTCCTTGTCTCCACCCTTATCAAAGGCATAAATTTGACTTTCACAGTGTTAAATGTGCTTTTCTTGGCTACAGTGTGTATCATAAACGTTACAAATGTTTAAGTTCAAGTGGTCGTCTCTACATATCTCGGCATGTCATTTTTAACGAGTTTGATTTCCCTTTCAGTCTTGTTTTGGTTTTCCATTTGTTTCCTCCTCTTTTGTGACTGCTGTTCACTAGTGTCCCTTTCCTCAGTCTGCTGTTTTACCCGTTTCACCAACATTAGACCAACCTTCTACCTCTTCACCCACATCCTCAGCTCCTATTCCTGATGCTTTAGCTTTCATCCCAGTTGAGTTACCTGGTGCATCTTCCTCACTGTCTCCCTTTTCCTCTCCAAGGGAAGAAACTGTGCTTCTTCTCCACATGAGCATGATGTTCTCCAAGGTGTCTCTTGTGGCTCTGCTGGTAGTTCTTCTTTGGATTCCTCTCCGGCTATTGGTCCAAGTGTTTCCTCATCTCTTGATGTTGACTTGGTTGTTGGTTGCCATCCTATGCAGACAAGGGCTAAGAGTGGCATTTTTAAACCCAAATATTGGGGTTCCTTCCTTGTGTCCAGTGATTCTTCGCCTCCTGATTGTGAGCCCAATAATGGAGAGTGAGATGTCTGCCTTGCATCATAATCAAACCTGGACCTTGGTGCCTCCACCTCCGTATGTTAACTTGGTTGGTAATAAGTGGGTGTTCAAGGTTAAAAGAAAGCTTGATGGTTCCTTTGATCGCTGTAAAGCCCACCTAGTTGCAAAGGGCTTCCATCAGATTCCTAGCATTGACTTTCATGAGAATTTTCAGTCCGGTAGTGAAAGCTCCAACAATTAGGATTATTTTGGCTATTGCTGTGGCAAAGGACTGAGATGTTAGACAGTTGGATATCAACAACGCCTTTCTTAATGGGCGTTTGGAGGAGGCTATTTTCATGAAGCAACCCGCTGGTTTCGAAGATGTTAATCATCCAGATTATGTTTGCAAACTAGATAAAGCTCTATATGGTTTGAAACAAGCCCCTAGGGCTTGGTATGATTGATTACGAGCTACCTTTTTGGAGTGGGGATTTCTCAACTCTTGTGCGGACAACTCTGTCTTCTACTTCTCTACATCTTACTTGACGATTATTGTTCTAATCTACGTGGATGATATCTTAATTACAGGTAACAATTCTGAGTTCATTGAGAAATTCATTCGACGCCTCAATACTGTTTTTGTCCTTAAGGACATTGGGTCATTGAGCTACTATCTGGGTGTTGAAGTTCATCGTTCTACCTCGGGTATGTATCTTCTACAAACTAAGTATATTAATGATCTTCTGGAATGTATTGGGTTGTCCCACAATAAGCCTTGTTCTACACCTACTGTGTCCGGTAAGAAATTCTCCTTGTTTGATGGCGAGCCTATGAACAATCCAACGCTGTATCGAAGTGTCATTGGTGCTCTTTAGTACCTTTCTCACACTCGGCTGAATATTTCTTATATTGTTAATAAGCTAACTCAGTATCTTCAACAGCCTACAATGGTTCACTAGAATGCAACCAAACAGATTCTGTGTTATCTTCAAGGCACCAAGGAGTTAGGGCTTTTTCTTCCTAAGTTACACTCTTTATCTCGTGTTGCCTATACCGATGCTGACTGGGCATGTAGCCTTGATGACCAATGGTCTATTGAAACTCCCTGCATTTTTCTTGGCCAGTCCCCTATGTCCTGGTCATCGAAGAAGCAATCCGTGGTTGCTCGTTCAAGCACTGAGTTCAAATATCGGTCTCTTGCTCAAACTGTCGCAAAACTGTCTTGGGTTCAATCTCTTCTTCAGGAATTGCATCTCTACCCCTCATCTACTCCAATAATTTGGTGTGTTAATGTGAATGCCATTTCCTTGGCTCAGAACTTGGTTTTTCATTCTCGAAGTAAACATGTTGAGTTGGATGTTCATTATGTCTGTGTTAAGCTTTTGGCTAAATCTATTGATGTTCGGTATGTTCCCTCTACTGAACAACTTGTTGATGCTCTTACGAAACCGCTGCCAGAATCTCAGTTTTCTTCCCTTCGCAGCAAACTCGAGGTGACTCTCTCACCCTCTTGTTTGAGGGGGGATGTTAGGAATCAAATATATACGACGCCGTTAGGATAATTTGGCCTTATATCAAATGCTGTCGTTTTTGTATTAGTATTTTTGTTTTGCTTATTGTATACGTGGTTCTCAGAGAGAGATCATGAATCTTTCTGTTTTCCTCTCCGTTCCTCTATTTATTGATTCTTTTCCCTCTGTAATAATCATTCAATACAGTGAAGAATTCTCTCTATCATTGCTTGTCTCTCTTTTAGAAATCGTCGTTCTCACCTATAAGTTTCTTTGTTTTTCTAATACATTATTCCTATGTTTTCAAAAACCAAGTCAATTTAAAGTAGTTTTAAAAAACTTATTTTTGTTTTTGGAATTTGACTAGGATTTGGCTAGAAATTCAAATGCGTCTTTGACAAAGATGAAAACCATGCTAAGGAAATTAGAGGAAAACAAGCACAATTTTCAAAAACCAAAAAACCAAATGGTTATCAAATGGGGCCTAATTTTTCAACAAATTTATAGAGATACGAGGAACATCTTAATCCTCCAACCCTCAAGATGGGTCTAGGATATTCCAAACAACATCTTGGACAATAGCTAATAAAGAGAATGACTAGGCAATGCTTTGACAAAAACATTAGGCTACTGAAGATGGGATTGAACAGGCAGAAGTTTCACCACCCCATCGACAACTTTATAGTGAACAAAATGACAATGTAACTCGATATGTTTGGTATGCTTGTGGAAGGTTATTGGGTTAGAGGCGATATGGACAATAGCTTGATTATTGTTACAAAAAAGGAGAGTCGATGGTCAGAAATGAATCTAAACATCAAGCAATAGTCATGAAATCCAAATAATCTCACTAATGATGATGACCAAGGCAAGATATTCTACCTTTGTGAAGGATTGAGATAGGGTAGAATGCTTCTTAGCCTTCCAAGAGATAGAATACATGTCCAGAAAAGTTCAATAACCAATTGTAGATTTCAAGAATCCAAGTAATAACTCCATTCAACAACGGAAAAGGTACGTATCTGAAAGAGAAGGATTTATACAAGAGAATGTGTTAACTAGGAGAGGACTTGAGATAGCAGCGAAGATTGTGAATAGTAAACAAGTAGAATTGTTGTGGTTGAGAAACAAATTGGCTCAACATATGGACTTTAAATATGATATGTGAGTGTGAAATAGTGAGATACAGTTGACGACCAATGAGATGTCAATAAATAGTAGGGTTGGACAAGAGTGGCCCATCAATGGCATGCAACTTGAGCATTGGGTCCATAGGCAATGCCAAAGGTTTGCAAACCAAGAAGACCAACATCTTCTAAAAGCTAGAGAGTATAGTGGCTTTAAGATAAAAAGATACCATTGGAGGACATAAAAAGTTCAAGACCAAGGAAATACTTCAAGGAGCCTGAGTCCTTGAGTTTAAAAAGCGTATTAAGAGTTGCCTTCATACTATCGACATTTGGGACATCAACACTAGTGATGTGTGATAATAATGTTTGATTTAGATTAATGAACAAGAAATAATCTTATTTAGACTGGTGAAATTCAATAGATAATAGTGCATTTGAAAACTTGGCTGACCATTTCCTCGATGCTTATTTGAGATCATAAATTGACTTATGAAAGCAAACCAAACAAACCCTTTGAGGGTTAAAGGAATGAAGTGGTTTATATCTTGATGAAAGATCCTAATATTCCTCCTCAAATAAGTCATCATGGAGGAAAACATTATTCACATCCATTTGAATTAATAGCTAGTTAAAAGAACGACCAATTGTGATTAAAACTTTTGTAATAACCAGCTTAACAACGACCTCTTGTTGAGTATAACCCTTCAAAATCAATCTTGTTGAACCATTAGACTCGATTTAAATTTTAAATCCACCTACAACTAATGTAGTGTTAGTCGGGACGAAAAGGAACAATAAACCAAGTCTTATTATACTCCATAACTTGGAACGTAGCATACATAATTGCCCACCAATGATCATAGGAAACTACCTAGTAACCAAATTAAGTTCAGAATGAAGAGAAATAATGAGTGCAAACTAATGAAAAGTAGGAGAAATTAAATAGTAATGAATTAACCAATAACGTATGATAATCCTTCAAATAAGAAAGTTGCAGAGTGGAATGTCAAATAGTAAAAACATCAAAAGGGACATTGACGAAAGTCAAATCTAATCCAAACAATGGAAAATTCAAAATGGTTGAAGTAGTAGATGGTGGAGACACCTTGGGCTATGTGGTAGTGGATAAGATTGATTCAGTAGGAGATGGAAAAATGATAGGTGGTGCATCGGTAGGGGAATCTCAAGGAGTAAAGTGGAAAATTAGTGGAGAAATAGAAGATACAATAGTGGGAGAAACCATAGGTGGAATGGGCTAATCTGAAGGTGAGGTAGATGGATATCTAGTGCCAATAAGAATATCACATGGACGTGGCAACACTAAATCTTGAAATGGATCAATAACATTAGTAATACCAGTGATTAAGTAGAATGAGTGAAAAAATGCTAAACAAGAGGATTTTAGAATGCTCGAGAAATTATCTTCACTATATTGATTATTGCTTCATTACAAAGAATGAATAAATAGACCCAGGGGAACAACAATCAAAGAATCCAACCCATAGGGACGCGACTACGTATACCCACAATACTAATAGACTACCCAATTTTCAAGAAATGTAAATGGAAACAGTTGGTTTTAATACTATGACTCTCCAAACGACGTCATATAGATCTCAATCCTAACATCCCCCCTAAAACGAGGAGGGTGAAGAAAGAACCCTGAGTTTGCTGCATAAGGACCAACATTGAGTTTTTGAGAGGGGATTTCATTAGAGCATCAACAAGCTGCTTAGAGGACGAAACATACCAAACATCAGTAGACTTGTCTATAATTTTATCTCGAACGAAATGAACGTCAAGCTTCACATGTTTGCTGCGCGAGTGAAAGATAGGATTCTAAGCAAGGAAACTGACATTAACATTGTCACAACAAATAATGTGAGTAGAAGGACACAAGTGAATGATGGTTGGTTGTTGAAGGAACTGGTTGAGTTTATTAACAATATACAATATGTCAGGACGGGTACAGGTTAAAATTAGAGAGCTGCAAGAACACTTCGGTAAAGAGTTGGATTTCTATAGGCTCACCTTGAAAGCTAAAAAATTCTTACTAGTTATTTTCCAATGTGTGGATTGTAACGTATCTTTAATAGAAAGAGGCTCAGAAATAGGAACATCACACACATAGAAAGTCTCGAAAGAGCCCCATTTTTCGGCTTGAAAACTCCATTCTTTGCCCGAGTATGCATTGGATGATTACCATAGGTAAACAACAGTAGCAAGTTTAGAAACAGATGGTAAGGGCATGGAACCAGCCTTAGAGTCGCATATAGCCTCATGTGAAGAAGAAGAAGGAGCTTGAAGATCATGTTCAGAACAATTCTCTAAGTTTATGTATGGTGAAGAAAGGAAGAAAGTTGGTGATGGAGCACGAAACTCAAAGGATTGACCAGACAAGGAAGATGCTGAAGTGTTTGAATTACTAGGAAAGAGTGATGATGAAGAGGGCAAGGAGGAATTGGTAGACTGAGGAAAAGAAAGCCAATGAAAAGTTATATTAGTAGTAGAAGAAGATGATCGAGGATTGAGAAACCCATCATTGAAAGGAAAATCAGGTTCATTAAAAATAACATGACGAGAAATATAAACTCGACCACTTTAACTTAGGTACTTGCAACCCCTGTGAGCCAGACTATAGCCAATAAATTCACATTTTGTATTGTGAAATTGAAACTTACTAGATTGATAAGGACAGAGGCAAGAAAAACGTACAACAAAAAACACGAAGAAATAAAAAATCAGGAGATTGATTGAACACTTTTTACCAAGGAGAAGGATTATCAAGAATAGGAGTAGGAAGAAGATTGATAATAAACACAACTAAAGATAAGGCATCCCACAGAAATTGTAAAGACATAGAAGATTGAGCAAGAAGGGTAAGACCCATTTAAACAATTTGCTTGTGTTTTTGCTCAACTATACCATTTTATTCACTTGTACGAGGACAAGAGTGACAAAAGTCTATTCTTGAGTCCTTAAGGAAGGAGGTAAGAGACTGAAATTCAGCTCTTCAATATGTTTGAAGAATTTTAATTTTCTTGTCAAATCTATTCTCAGTGAGAGCTTTGTATTAACGAAAACAGAAGAGACTTCACTCTTTGGTTTTAAGGGATAAATATAAGTTAAATGAGTATAGTTATCAACAAAACTAAAATAGTATTTATAACCCAAGGTAGAGGGAGCAGGGGTTGAAAGACATTTGGAGAACAAGAGATACTAGAATTATTGAAATAAAAAATTGTAGCTATAAAGGTACGATAACTAAGTTTGGGCTGCAATCTCTGAATTGAAGGAAGCTTGAGTTGATATAGGTTGTTTCTAAATATTCTATGCAATATCACCTTCTTTGAAACCTTGTCCTTCAGAAGTAAAAAATGAGGATGAAATTCAACAAAAAAAAGTCATTATAAGGAGTTAACCGAGCAATACTAATTAGATATCGCTTAATATTTGGTACATGAAGCATATTATTTAGCTTAATAAGCGATTTACTTAAGGAACACTCTACTGTATTACTACCAATATGAGATATTTGTGATTTAGTTCCATTATCAACCACTGAAGACTCTTTATTGTTGTATCATTTTTCATTGCCAAGTTCCCAACCTTTGTTGTAACATGATAAGTAGCCCCACAATCAACAAGCCACTTGAGATCATTTAGAATTTCAGGGGTTGCATTATAGGCTTAAGAACTCGTAGAGTTTCTATCTATGTTGTTACTACCTTCAGATTGGAAATAACAGAAAAGAGTAGAATGACCATATTTTTCTCATAACCGGCATGTTCGTTTGGAATTATTGTTCCTTTGATAGCCATTTCATCCTCGACCCCTGCCTCAATTGTTTCCTTTGAAAAATTTAGACTCTTGAGAGTTTCCTTGATTAACACCACCTCTATTAGGGTTGAACTATTTGTGTCCTAAGAACCAGTTTTGTCTACCGTAAGCTAAATTAGCCTCATAGGTCAGGTAACTCTCCATGTTGGTGGTGTTGCTGTATCGCGTCAAGGTTCCTTCAAAAGTAATAAGAATCGAAGCAAACTCTTGCCAAACACTAATGTCCTTATCCTTAATAGAGCATACAATAGGAATATATTCCGAATTTAGTCCATTAAGAACATAAGAGATTAAATCACGAAAAGAGATAGGTTACCAGCTAATTGAAGATTCTCTGAAGCTTGCTTCATAACTGCTAGTTATTCAATGATTTTCATTGAGCCCTTTTTCGTATTTTGTAGAACTCCTCGAAGCTGATTCACTTTTTCCTTGCTAGTTGCTCCCTACACCTTTTCCAATGCCTTTCAAACCTCTTAAGAAATTTTAAATCGACCACATCCATTGCTATCATCAGAGTCATGGACCCAAACAACCATCTAGAGAGAGCTTGATCCACTGTACACCATTCTTCATAAAGGGGATTAGGTTCTGTACTTCGATGGCTAGGCTTTTGTACCAATAATATATCATTGACCTTTTGACCTCTAAGGATGAGGATGGCTAAGATCATTCCTCTACACAGAAGATAATTCTTCTCGTCGAGCTTCACTGTGAGAATAGTGCTTAGAGGATGGCCAAAGGAGGTGCTGATAACATTTGCAAAAGATGAAATTGGAGCAAATATTGTTGTAGTTAAAGAAGAAGGACCTTCATCTACCATGGTGTTTTTCTAAAATTAGCTTTGATACCAAGTGATAAAATGCTAAACAAGAGGAATTTAGAATGCTCGAGAAATTATCTTCACTATATTGATTATTGTTTCATTACAAAGAATGAATAAATAGATTGAGGGGAATAACAATAAAAGATTCCAACTCATAGGGACGTGACCTCGTATACCCACAATACTAACAGACTACCCAATTTACAAGAAATGTAAATGACAACATTTGGTTTTAATATTATGATTCTCCAAACGATGTCGTATAGATCTTAGTCCTAATAGAATCGTAAACACTGCTCATGAGAAAACATCATCATGAGAAACAAAAAATGTTAATTGACAATATCAAATTATACATAGGTCTTCATAGTAGACGAGTAACCCATGAAAACAGTCGGAGTAGCTCGTGGTGAAATTTTGAGTGTTTAGTAGGAAAAATCGATGCAAAACACAAGTAACCAAAAACCCGTAAACGATTGTAATCATCACTCGCACATGTAAAAGGTCATAAAGGGCTCCCATTTCAAAATATGGGAGGGAATTTAGTTGATTAACATAATGACAGGAAAAATACACTCTGCTCAAATTATGTCGAAACCCGTGATATAGAAAATAGAGCTTAGGCAATGTTGAGAAAATATTGGTGTTTCCTTTTCACAATTGAATTTTGCTCCAAGCGACCAACACAAGAGAATTAATGAATGCCCCTTGTGAATGAAAAAAATTAGGAGATGCAAGTTTAAGGGCATTATCGGATCAAAATTACTTGATACACTTAGCTGTTGGAAGCCTGTGATGGACACTCACAAATTTAGAATCAAATAAGGAATATTTGAGAAGAAGCAGAATCACTTGTATTTCAAAAAAAAAAAAAAAAACTCTTCTAGAAGCTACAAACTTGGTTCACACTTTTTCTCTCTAACTCTCCTTGTGTTTTCTTCTCCATACACTTGCACCAACACAATCTAAAGGCATCCTATTTATAATATTACATGGAAAATTCTAGATCTAAAAACTCTCATCCCATCTTAACTTTATGAACATAAAACTCCCAAACATGAATGTTATGCTTAACTCCCAACAAATTTAAACACAAAACTTACCTATTTAATTACTAATTTGTATAACCCATTTACTTAATTAAAACATGTTTAACTTTTTGAAGGATTGGAATTCCGTAATTCCATAAAGCGGAAGCGTGATTGGGACCGATTCGTAATTAATTTTGTTTAATCTAAAATACCAATACATTGGCAATAATATTAGAACTATTCTAAATATATATTAAGGCTAAGCATACAAAAATATTAGATCTAAATCTAATTTATATAGTAACAAATTACTTACTCTCGTTGACGACTCAGATTAAATTCACCAACTGCTTGTGAATTAATCACGAACTAGTGTGAACACCACCACTATGGCTACACCGGTATGACTCTGAGACTTCTAGAGGCAGGAGACTTGTGGAAGTCTTTGGGAGAATTCTCTGAGAGTAGGAGAATGAATGGGATACCTTTCACCCCACCCCAGGGGTCCTATATATAGTAAAGGCCAAGACCTTTTTCCTAATAGGAAAAGGGAGACATTTTCCTAATAGGAAAAAGTCTCTAATTTTAATAAATAATTAATTAATTCCATAATTAATTAATTTCCCAATTAAATATCATATATTTAATCTTAGGGATTTTATTAAAATTAAAATTAATATGAATCCAATTCATATTAAACTTATTTGAACTCTTTCAAATATTTTCTTTCCTAATAGGAAAATTTCTCTAATTTTAATAAATAATTAATTAATTCCATAATTAATTAATTTACCCAATTAAATATCATATATTTAATCTTAGGGATTTTATTAAAATTAAAATTAATATGAATCCAATTCATATTAAATTTATTTGAACTCTTTCAAATACTTTCTCTCAAGAATTAATTTTTTTTAAATTAATTCAAAAATTATATTATAAAGTTTCATAAACTTTATATTATAATGCATCAATATACATTATACGATTCCCCAAATAAATTGAACACTTTCAATTTACAATTTATACTTAATTGCCTCAAGTCTCTTTACGAGCTACCAGTGGGACCTAATGGACCTACAGATCAGAAGCTCCAACGATACGAGACTAATTGGCCAAACTCATTGACCAAGTTTAGTCAACATTCGTTAACTGTGGGTCACTCCACTAAAGACCCACAGCTGCACTCTTCTCACTATAGAATATTTCTGTGTCCACGGATATCGACCAAGCAGTAAGTCAATCCTTCACGTGTGTTCGTAACACCAGCTGGGTCAAATTACCGTTTTACCCCTGGGTTACCTCTGGTTCCTTAAGTACCACTGATTCCTCTAATGAACAAGTTTTTTAGGGTCCAACCACTAAACAGGAGTTCCTCTCAGGCTAAGAGAGGACGGCGCGCCTTTGTTCAAGCCCTAGAATCAGCCCTTAAGGGAACACACATCTACTTACCCCAATAGGGGAAGGAGTGAATTCCATCTTGTACTGTTATGTTCCCAGCCCCCATTCGGTCTTGCCTCTGAAATGGTAGGCTTATTGAGTCGGCGAACTGACCACTCTCACCCATACAAATCTAAGGACAGTCCCTCCTGAAAGGGGTTCATAACAGACTCAGGATTGAGATTGAGTTACCTAGGTCATCCTATTGAAATAGAAACCTAAACTAGTTAACGGCGTTACATCTAGTGGTTACTATTTCCCGGTCCGGTCTTATGCATACTCATTGCATAGGATACCCCCACCCGCATGTCTCGTACATGGATGCTTTGGATCATTGCATCTGTATCGAATGCAAGGTGGGCCGTATCACATAGTGTCACCAGGATAAGGTACCCAGCCTTATCCCTATACTATAGACCATTTAGGTTGTTACTTGGACACTGATCCCCGTATGTCCCCACATACTAGTCCAAGTTTCATTTAAACAATCTTGGATCTTAGTTTATTGGATTTAGGGTTTATTAATGCAAACTCGATTATTCAATAACCAAATTACTGAATTACTCAAATAACACTTTGTTGAGATCGATTAATTTGTTTCATTTACTATCTACGAGTTTTAGGGCATAAAATCCAACACTTTCAACATCCCCTTAGACACGTTTTTCTAAGAAATCCAAGTAAGGTTCTTAACTTGAGTGGCATTGTGAAAATATTTGCAATTTGATCTTCTATTAACATGGCAATCAATCTCAACATGCTTGGTTATTCGCTCATGAAAAACTGAATTGCGCGCTATCTGAATGACACTTTGATTGTCGCAAATTAGTGGAGTAGGCTGATGAAGATAAACGCCCATATCTGAAAGCAACCAACGCAGCCAAACAATTTCACAAGTAGTTGAGGCCATGACACGATACTCAACTTCTGTAGAAGATCGAGAAATAACATATTGTTCCTTACTCTTCCACGAAATAAGTGAATCTTCAAGAAAAACACAGAATCTGGTGGTCGACTTGTGATCCGTAGGATCACCAGCCCAATCAGCCTCAGAGTAAGCATGCAAGTTTAAACATTGTGTGGAAGGAAATAAGAGACTCTGAAACTGAGTACCTCGAAGATACTGGAGAATATGAAGAACAACAACCCAATGAACTGTAGTAAGAGCAGTAACAAACTGACTAACCACATGAACAACATGTGCAATATCTGGACGAGTCACAATAAGATAGACTAAGCTCCCAACAGTAGTACGATATAAATTGGGAAATAATAAAGGAAGACCATCTAATGGAGAGTATCGAGCATTACTCTCAAGAGGACTATCAACAATAGTATTGTCAGTAAGACTTGCACGATAAAAAAGATCAGTTATATACTTCGACTGTGATAAGAGATAATCTTTAGACGAACGAGCAACCTCAATGTCCAAGAAGTAACGTAGGACGTCGGAGTCTTTCATAACAAAATAACGAGATAGTTCAGATTTTAAATATTCTATTCCATCACAGTCATCGCCTGTAATGATCATGCCATCGACATATAAGGATAATAAAATGCGACTACACTTGTACGCTTGATAAACAATGCAAAATAATGATGACTAGGAACAAAACCAAGCGAAGTGATCACCATGGATAACTTCTCAAACCAAGCACGATGTGCTTGTTTGAGACCATAAAGCACTTTGCGAAACCTACAAACTTCACCAGGTTTATGAGCAACACCAGAAGGAGGCATCATATATGTAGGATTGGAATTCCCTAATTCTGTTAGTGGAAGCGAATTGGGACCGATTCGTAGTTAATTTTGTTTTCACCAAAATACCAATACATTGGCAAAAATTTAGAAAACTATTCTAAATCTATTATTAAGGCTAAGCATACAAAAATTATTAGATCTAAATCTAATAGAGAGAAGCAAACATATCGTCGTTGTCGTCTCTGAAATATCAAAAATGTCTTTCTTGATTTCATAGGGACCAAACGTCAACAATTGGGACACCACCAATTGATCTTCCTCGCTATGACTCTGAGATTAGGAACGTAGTTATCGGACTACCTAATCTTGAATGGGAAAAACACTAGAGAGAAAATTCTCCCTAGAGTTCTTGGGTTGAGAGAATATGAGAGGGAGGCAAGAATGAGACCTTTGGCCTTGTGGTGGCCATGGGGTTAGGGTTCTCACAACCTTTCCTTTTATAAGCAAGGAAACCCTAATGTGAGGTTAGGAAACAATCTTGACCGTTAGATCAAAATCAATTAATCAGTTAATTAAATTAATTAATTAAAGGTTAATTAATTAATCATATTAATTAATTAAATGTAATTCCCTCACATAATATATAATTTAATTAAACTTAATTAAATCACATTTAATTAATTCAATTAAACCAATCAATTAATTAATTCCAATAATTAATTAATTTTACAATTAATTAAATATCTCCCATATTCAATTAATATTAGAATCATATTCTAATAATCCTCTCATATACTATAGTGAAATCATATTTAATTTGAACTAAATTGATTAATTAATTAATTCATCTTCTAATTACATATAGATATATATATTTTTGAACTCTTTCAAATATATCATTCTCTCATATATAATAAAGTTTAATCTCAAATTAGACTTTACATTTTAAAGCATCACTATACATTATATTAATTGTATCTCATACAATTAATTTAGGGGAATTGCAATGGGTAGCAAAAAATATTAGGATATTTGCAAATTTAACTATGATTTATTAGGTTTGCAAATATAGCAAAATTTTAAAAATCTGATTTCCGTTTTTTTTATTTTTCCAATTTTACCCTTGTTGGTATATCAATAGGTATATTAGTAGTATATCTGATATATTTTATATTTACTGATATACGAAATATAAAGTATACCAAATTTGATATACTCGAATGAATACAATGATATACCTAATATACTAATGATATATCTAATATATACTTGATTTGATAAACATAATATTTGATATACCAATGATATACTTGATATGTTACTTTCTTTACTTATATTTGTTATATTTTCTTTTCTCTTTATTGAATTATGTTGTATTATTTACATATTTTAAATGAAATGTTTGTCTTTTATAAAATAAATGTTTGTCTTCTATACCTGTTATGAAAGTTGATACACCGTTGATATACCTCATTTTTTTTACTAGTCAAATAATTAATAAATATACCTGATTATGAGTAGCTAAATACATCAATGATAAACTTGTTATTAAAAAAAATCATTGATATATACACATTCAACCGAGAGGTTAGATGTTTAAATCCTCTCCCACACATATTGTCCCAAAATAAAGCTAATATATCTAATTCTTTATTGATGAAGTATATCAAAAATATCTAAACTAATGAAAGCTCATGTGTAAAGTATATTATATTCACGAAATATACATCTGATATACTATATATTTAGTATATGAATTGATTGATATACCAAATATCTAATACATTATATTCACGAAATATACATCTGATATACTATATATTTACTAGATATTTGGTATATCAGTGGACGACGAGCTGAGGTTATTTTAGTCTTTTTGCGTTATTGTCTGGGCTGGGCCAAACGTTTTTTGCTATATCTGCAAACCCAATAAATCAAAGACACGCCTGCAATTATTGATTTTTTTTTGCTATTGATGCAAATGCCCCATTAATTTAATTCCCAATATGAATTTGAACTATTCAATTTCTCTCAAGATATAATTGTTCCTAATTACTCTTTACGAGCTAGCAGGGGGACCTAATGGACCTACAAATCAAAAGCTCCAATGATATGAGGTCAACTGATTAAACTCATTAATCTGGTTAACCAATATTAATTAACTGTGGGTCATTCCACTAAAGACCCACAGCTGAACTCTTCTCACTGTAGAACATTTCTGTGTCCACGGATATAGACCTATACCGATAAGTCAATCCTTCACAAGTGTCCGTAATCACAGTCGGGTCAAATTACTGTCTTACCCCTGTGTTACATCTGTCTCCTTAAGTACCAGTGCTCCTCTAATGAACAACCTGTTTATGGTCCAACCAATAAACAGAAAGTCCCTCTCGGGCCAGTGAGAGGGTGGGATCCCTTTGTTCAAGTCCCAGAGTCACCACTTAAGGGAACACTCATCTACTTCTCCTTGAAGTAGGAAGGAGTGAAATCCTTCTTGTGTTGTCATGTCCCCAGCCTCCCACTCGGTCTTGTCCCCAAAAAGGAAGGCATATTGAGTCGGCGTATTGGCCACTCTCACCCATGCTAATCAAAAGACAATCACTCATGAGAAGGAGTTCATGACACACTCAGGATTAAGACTGAGTTACCTAGGTCATCCTATTGAAACAGTAACCTAACTAGTTAACAGTGTTATATTTAGTGGTTTACTATTTCATGGTTTGGTCTTATGCAAACTCATTGCATAAGATACCCTCACTTGCATCTCTACTACATGGACACTTTGGATCAATACGTCTATATCAAATACAAAGCGGGTCGTATCTCATAGTGTTACCAGGAAAAGGTACCGAACCTTATCCTTGTACTATAGACCTTTTAGGTTGTTACTTGAACATCGATCCCTATATGTCCCTACATACTAGTTCAAGTTACATACAAACAACCTTGGATCTTAGTTTATTGGATTTGGGTCAAATTGTGGAATATTTAACAATAACACTTTATTGTAGAAACTCAATAACACTTTATTGAAACAAGTATACAATTTGTTTACATTCACTATCTACGAGTTTTAGGGCACAAAACCCACCAATATATACTTCATGAAGATCACCATTCAAGAAAGCATTCTTGACATCCATCTGATATATTTTCCATGTACGAACTGAAGCCACTGCAATCATAGTGCGAACTGTCGTCATTTTCGCAACAGAGGCAAAAGTCTCGTCATAATCCATTGCATATCCCTAGGAAAAGCCTTTAGCAACAATTTGACCCTTGTATCTTTCAATGGATCCATCAGATTTAGTTTTGATCTTGTAGATCCAACGAGAACCAATGGGACATTTTCAAGATGACAATGATACCAAATCCCATATATGAGTCTGATGTAGAGCAGTAAGTTCATCAACCATATCATCCTGCAAAAGTGGATCACATAGTCTCTCTAAAGTATAAAAGGCTTAGAGAGACGATGAATAGAAGGAACAAATAAAGAAAAAGATTTGGAATAAGAAGAATAAGCAAAATCTGGTAGTTTAGTACTTACGAACACGAGTGGATTTACGAGGTAGAGGATCATCTGCAACCTCAGGAGATGATTGAGTGATCGTAGGAGGAAGAGAAACAGAGGTGGATGTCTCGTCAACCAAAGTATCAGATTTTGTGGTGCTATTAGTAGGAGAAATTGGAACTGGGGGTGGAACTTCTTCAGTGTCAATATTGAAGGGATCAATGAGAATAAGATCTGACTGTGTGATGTTATGTGAACTAGCAAGGGAGAAGAAAGAAATATGCTCCAAAAACACAACATGACGAGAAACATACGATTTTTGACTAACTGTATCAAAACAACGATATCCCTTTTAACCAACACTATAACCCAAAAAAACACATAAGGCAGATCGAGAGGACAATTTGTTGCGCTCAACATGAGGTATGAGAATAAAACAAGTACAACCAAAGACATGCAACAAGGAATAATTAGGCACATGTCCATATAATTATTCAAAAGGGTACAAACCTAAGTTTATGTGATATTGGGATTTTAATCACATAAGCAACAGTAAGAATCGCTTCCCCCCAAAACACACCAGGAACATCAGCTGATAACAAGAATGAACGAGTTGTTTCAGCAAGATGGTGATGTTTGCTTTCAGCAACACCATTTTGTTGAGGAGTATCAGTACAGGAGGTTTGACGTATAGTTCCATCCAAAGCAAATAAATGGGAAAAATCATTAGAAAGTATACTCATCCCCCATATCACAACAAAAACACTTTATGATAGCCAAATGCTGAGTTTTCACAAGAGCTCTAAAGTTGTTAAAAATTACAAGGTAATCAGACCTATGTTTCATTAGATAGATCCAAGAATAATGAGTGTAATCATCAATAAACGAAACATAATATCTAGAACTCCTTTTTGTGGATATAGGAGAAGGTCCCCACACAACAGAATGCACAAGATCAAAAGGAGCAGAAAAAAAGAAATACTTTTATAAAAAGGTAAGGCTGAAAATTTTGCCAGTTTACAACCACTACAATCAGAGATATCACGACAGGCTAAATGTCCTAAAACTCCTATAGACACCAATAACTGTAAACGAGATGCAGAAACATGACCTAAAGGAGAATGCCATAAATAAAAGGTAGAAGACAAATGACTCAAATGAAATGACGACAAATCCACGCTAGAAGTTCTCACATCTGATACTTTGAGTTGATCCAAAACATAGAGTCCCCCTTGCTTACGACCTGTCCCAATCACTTTCTAAGATCGTGGGTCCTGTATAGAACAAGTGGAAGAAGAAACAGAGACTAAAAGTAACCAGATTCACATAATTGACTAACAAAAACAAGGTTTAAAGTAAGACTAGGAATGTAAAAAACATCAGTGAGTGACACAAGAGATGTAACGATGGAACCAACATCTACTAATGACATAGGAGTGCCATCACCAGTTACAATTGATATTGAAGAATGGGGAGACAAGGAAACAAAGAAGGACAAATGAGGGGACATATGATGAGAGGCACCTGAATCCAAAATCCATAAGGAAGAAGATAGACCTGAGGAATTGGATGAGGACTAACCTTTATGAGATGACACCGACATAACATGAGGCTGTGAACTGAGGAACTGTTGAAATTGCTTAAACATGTCATTCTGCTAAAGTGCACGAATATCCGTCGCCAATTGATACTATTTGGTAAAGTTGGATTGTGTATACAATCTAGCCAAATGATCCCAAACCTCTTTAGCAGTTTCATATTTTGCCAACTAAGCACCAATAGAATGTGTAACAGAATTATTAATCCACGTGGTAATCTTTGAATTGTTAGCCTCCCAAATATCTAATAAAGAAGCATAGTCAGCAACCTTGCTATCTATAGGTTTGACTTGCTTACCTGTGATGTAACACCACATAGATTTTCCTTGCAAAACATTCTTCATAACATAATTCCAACATGAATAATTTTTACTGTCCAATTGTACACTAATCGATTGAAGTGAATCATCCTTATGATTCGACATGATGATAATACGAAATTTTTAAAACAACAAAGCCAATAAGAACCAAATAATACTAAATACCAATCAATTTCAACTTCTAGAATTCAATAAATGAGAAATCAATGAACCATCAGCAATAAAATCAATTTCAGCAATTGATTTTAACAAAGCATCATATTTCAATTTCTTACTTTTGGATACTGTACAAAGCAAAGCAACACCCAAATGCTATACTTTCAACATCCAATGTAGCCAATACACAGAGCAACACCTAAAGAAACACCCAAAGCAATGCTCTAATGCTTATTGTCGGCAAGAAAACCCAAAATTCAAATTCGGCGAAACTATTATGTTGGCGAGAAAACCCAAAATTTAAATTTGGCAAAGCTCCAAATGCATTACCCAAAAGATAAAATTATCGTTAAAGTGACAGACGAAATTCCAAACTCATTGTCGGCATTTGTTGTGTGATGTTGAGCCAATACCGTAAGCGCACGAGCCACAAGTAATAAAAACAGTAAGTGATAGCATGCATAAATGCTACTATTTTATCCTTAAATTTAATAGTTTTTGTTGGGCTTTATTGTGATTTTAATGTTCAAATTCAATTAATTATGAATTTCTGTCCCTAGGAGCTTTTTTTTTTTTTTTTTTTTTGACAACATGTGCGGGTGGGGAATCGAACCACAGATCTCGTGGTTATCAATCCAACTGTATGCCAGTTGAGCTATGCTCTTGTTGGCTGTCCCTAGGAGCTTTTTGTTGGATTTTTGGAGCAAAAGAGGGAAAAAAAAGCCCGATTCATGGAGGTGTAATCTTGGAAATTCAATGTTGGGTCATTTGGAGAAGTCCAAGGCCATGAGAGAAGAAGAATTGGGCCAAAAATTGAAAGACAAGCCCAAAAATCAGCCAAAACGTGAATCTCAAATTTCCCAGCCGAAGGACAGGATTGAGACGCTGTCCCTTAGAGTCACGACGCTGGACGTCTTGAGCAACAAGTTAGTGACATCAGCGTCGCGGTGTTGTTGGCCCTGGAGCACTATTCAAAGCACAGTTGGCTCTTAGTTTTTGGCATCAAGCATCATTTTCCTCCAGTTTTCTAAAGGCACTTTGAGCCATTTTGAGGGTCAGGTTGAGAGCGAGTGAGCGGAGCGCTAAAATATTGTTTTTGGGCATTTTTGGAGCGATTGGGAGCTTGTTTCGCAGTGGATCCAAGGCGTAAGCAAGGGATTCATTGACGGTTTAGTTCCTATCCTCTTTATTTGTTCATTTATTACTTTATACCATGTATAGAAAAGAAATTTTGATACCTATAGCTAAAATCCCAGCTTACGGGTCTTGAATAAAGGAATGGAGTTTTAATGTTATTCTAATTGTCTATTTTTGTGTCCAATTTATTGATTATTTGTGTGGGAGTTCTTAATGCTCTGTGAATTCTGGACAAATTTATAGTGAATATATACTTAGTGGAAACTTGATGGAGAGAAACTAAGTCAGATCATAACCCACTCAACTAGGCTTAATTGCTCGTAGTGACAGCGAGATTAGTTGAACTACAATTAATTAATATCTCCCATATTCAATTAATATTAGAATCATATTCTAATAATCCTCTCATATACTATAGTGAAATCATATTTAATTTGAACTAAATTGAATAATTAATTAATTCGTAATTAATTAATTCATCTTCTAATTAAATATCATATATTTAATTAGATATATATATTTGAACTCTTTCAAATATATCATTCTCTCACATATAATAAAGTTTAATCTCAAATTAGACTTTACATTTTAAAACATCACTATACATTATATTAATTGTATCTCATACAATTAATTTAATTCCCAATATGAACTTGAACTATTCAAATTCTCTCAAGATATAATTGTTCCTAATTACACTTTACGAGCTAGCAGGGGACCTAATGGACCTACATATCAGAAGCTCTAATGATATGAGGTTAACTTATTAAACTCATTAATTAGGTTAACCAATATTCATTAACTGTGGGTCATTCCACTAAAGACCCACAGCTGAACTCTTCTCACTGTAGAACATTTCTGTGTCCACGGATATAGACCTATACTGGTAAGTCAATCCTTCACAAGTGTCTGTAATCATAGCTGGGTCCAATTACTGTTTTGCCCCTATGTTACATCTGTCTCCTTAAGTACCAGTGCTCCTCTAATGAACAACTTGTTTATGGTCCAACCAATAAAAAGAAAATCCCTCTCAGGCTAGTGAGAGGGTGGTATCCCTTTGTTCAAGTCCCAGAGTCACCACTTAAGGGAACACTCATCTACTTCTCTTAGAAGTAGGAAGGAGTGAATTCCTTCTTGTGTTGTCATGTCCCCAGCCTCCCACTCGGTCTTGTCCCCAAAAAGGAAGGCATATTGAGTCGGCGTATTGGCCACTCTCACCCATGCTAATCAAAGAACAATCACTCATGAGAAGGAGTTCATGACACACTCAGGATTAAGACTGAGTTACCTAGGCCATCTTATTGAAACAGTAACCTAACTAGTTAATGGTGTTATATCTAGTGGTTTACTATTTCATGGTCCGGTCTTATGCAAACTCATTGCATAGGATACCCCCACTTGCATGTCTACTACATGGACGCTTTGGATCAATACGTCTGTATCAAATACAAAGCGGGTCGTATCTCATAGTGTTACTAGGAGAAGGTACCCAACCTTATCCTTGTACTATAGACCTTGTAGGCTGTTACTTGAACATCGATCCCCATATGTCCCCACATACTAGTTCAAGTTACATAAAAACAACCTTGGATCTTAGTTTATTGGATTTGGGTAAAATTGTGCAATATTTAACAATAACACTTTATTGTAGAAACTCAATAACACTTTATTGAAACAGGTATAAAATTTGTTTACATTCACTATCTATGAGTTTTAGGGCACAAAACCCAACAATATATACTTCATGAAGATCACCATTCAAGAAAGCATTCTTGACATCCATCTGAGATATTTTCCATCTACGAACTGAAGCCACTGCAATCATAGTGCGAATTGTCGTCATTTTTGCAATAGGGGCAAATGTCTCTTAATAATCCATTCCATATTCCTAGGAATAGCCTTTAGCAAAAATTTGAGCCTTGTATCGTTCAATGGATCTATCAGATTTAGTTTTGATCTTGTAGACCCAACGAGAACCAATGGGACGTTTGCAAGATGACAATGATACCAAATCCCATGTATGAGTCTGATGTAGAGCAATAAGTTCATCAGCCATATCATCCTGCAAAAGTGGATCACAAATAGTCTCTCTAAAGTATAAAAGGCTTAGAAAGACGATGAATAGAAGCAACAAATATAAAAATAGAATTGGAATAAGAAGAATATAAGCAAAATCTGGTAGTTTAGTATACTTACGAACACGAGTGGATTTATGAGGTGGGTGATCATTCGCAACCTTAGGTGATGATTGAGTGATCGTAGGAGGAAGAGAAACAGAGGTGAATGTCTCGTTAACCAAAGTATCAGATTTTGTGGTGCTATCAGTAGGAGAAACTGGAACTGGGGGTGGAACTTCTTCAGTGTCAATATTGAAGGGATCAATGAGACATTTTGAGCCATTTTGAGGGTCGGGTTGTGAGCGAGTGAGCGAAGAGCTAAAAGATTGTTTTTGGGCATTTTTGGAGTGATCGGGAGCTTGTTTCACGGTGGATCCAAGGCGCAAGCAAGGGGTTCATCGACGGTTTAGTTCCTATCTTCTTTATTTGTTCATTTATTGCTTTATACCATGTATAGACGGAAAATTTTGATACTTATAGCAATCATGTATAGCTAAAATCCCGGCTTACGGGTCTTGAATAAAGAAATAGAGTTTTAATGTTATTCTAATTGTCTATTTTCAATTTAATGATTATTTGTGTGGGAGTTCTTAATGCTCTATGAATTCTGGCCAAATTTATAGTGAATAGATACTTAGTGGAAACTCGACGGAGTGAAACTAAGTCAGATCATAACCCACTTAACTAGGCTCAATTGCTCGTAGTGACTGCGAGATTAGTTGATTAGGCTTAGAGACCAATAATGAATCAGGACTCATTAATTAGCCCATTTAATAGCTCTAAGGACACTTAGGTTATTAAGCTGAGTTAATTATAATCAGGGGAAACCGACAAGAGAACCTATGTGATTAACGGAGATTCTATATCTATAATTAGTCGGATACAATATTAAGTAATTAGAATAACTTTTAAACTGTATTTTGGAATTCAAGACCCTGCCTCTTATTTGACTCAATCTCCTCCATTGTTATTAAATTGCTTGATCGATTTTGTTTGAATGTCTTGTTTAAATTTCGTTTGCGTCTTCATTATGTTGGGTTCCCTAGATAATAGGTAGCATTAGTATTTTTAGTATTTAGAATATTGCCTTGCCTAAGTTCACTTCTCCCTATGGATACGATATTCGGTATACTTGCCGTCTCTTTATTACTTGTCGACCCGTTCGCTTGCGGTCACCAGACAGTAAGTATTTACCAATTATCGTATCCATATGGAGTAGTATAAAATTAGGCGAATTAAATAACTAAACACTAAAATTACTAGAGGCAAGCATTATCTAGGAGCATACTTCGCATAAAAAGACGGGGTCACAGATTGAATTTAAAATTAAACAATAAAGAAAAGGTGATCGAGCAACTTACAACGATTGGAGGGAGATCGAACTTAATTAGAAAGGTGGGGTCTTGTATTCCAAAATATGGTTGGTTATTAACTATGATTGTTAATTACTATGTTTGATCTAATTATAGATATAGAACCTTCTTGCTTACATAGGATCTCATGTCGGTTTCCCCTAATTCTAATTAACTTTAACTAACAACCTAAGTGTCCTTAGCGCCATTAATTAAGTTAATTAATTGAGCCCGATTCATTATTGATTTCTAAGCCTAATCAACTAATCTCGCTGTCACTACGAGCAATTAAGCCTAGTTGCATGAATGATGTTTTGACTTAGTTTCTATCCATCGAGTTTCCACTAAGTAACTAATCGATATAAATTTTGTCAGAGTTTATAGAGCATTACGACCATCCATACAAATAACTAGTACATTAGACATGATAAAGAACAATCAGAGTGACAAATTAATCATATTTCTTCATTCAAGACCTGAATGCCGAGAGTTTAGTTACACATTGTCACAATAACAGCACAAAATTCTAGCATTCTCATCCTAAAAATTAGTAATTGAACAGTATAGAGGAAAAAAGTTAAACCAATGACGAATCTCTCGCTTACGCCCTCGATCCGCCACGATCCAAGCCTCGATCGGATCCCGAACAAGCCTCCTATCTTCCCCAAGAATGCCCAAAAACCCTCTCTTAAATCTCACTTTCTAGGGCTCTCATTTCAGCCCCCAACCGTTGCTTGATGCCATTTCCCGTAGTCAAAACGCAGCTTAAATTGAGCTCCAGGCTGCCTAGCGTCGAGAAATTCTAACCCTAGCATCAAGACGCTGGCCTTCGGCTGGACCGTCTAGATGCTGAAGCTCGCAGATTTAGGCGGGACTTCTTTCATTTCTTGGCTTTGGGCTTCATTTAATGATCCACAACCTTCATTTCTTCAATTAGTCTCCAATTTTTGGGCCCAATTGACTCTAATTCTCCAAGATTGCTCTAATTGCTCTTGTGGGACTAATTAATCTAAAATTAACATACTTAAACCATTAAATACCAATTAATTAAGCAGTTTAACTTAAATTAAGAACTAAAATGATAGCAATTTTGCATGCTATCATTGTGAAAGTTACCATCTCTATGTCGACCAAACTCCAAATCCAATAACCTACTCTGATACCATGTGAAAGATAGAGAGAACTAGGGTTTGCATATTTACATTGAAAGATAAAATACACACTAATGAAGTTTATATAGTTAGGGTAATAACAAGAATGAATAAAAGACTAATCAACCCTCGATGACAAATAATAATAGTAAAATAATATATGCTAACAATACTTAACTCCCAACAAATTGAAACACAAAACTTACTTATTTAGGCCCCGTTTGATAACCATTTGGTTTTTGGTTTTTGGTTTTTGAAAATTAAGCTTATAAATACTACTTTCACCTACAAGTTTCTTTGTTTTTATAATACATTCTTTCCATGTTTTCAAAAACCAAGCCAATTTTTTAAAACTAAAAAAAGTAGTTTTCAAAAACTTGTTTTGTTTTTGAAATTTGGCTAGGAATTAAATTGTGTCATTGACAAAGATGAAAACCATGGTAGGAAAATTGGGGAAAAACAAGCATAATTTCAAAAACAAAAAACAAAAAACCAAATGGTTATCAAACACGGGCTTAATTACTAATTTGTATAACTCATCTACTTAATTAAAACATGTTTAACTTTCAACGTCAGCGAACTGAGTTTGAACATAAAGAGTGATGTGTAATAGGTACAATCATCTACAATAGTAAAAAGTATCGATAACATAGCATGTGTCAAAATCTTATAACATCCTCAAATATCGTAGTGAATAAGATCAAAGGAATTTGACGCTAAAGTATTATTAGAAGAAAAAGATCATGTTTTTGTTTTTCCAAGGGGCATAAAAGACATAGATAACACACCGACAGAGTGATCTTAAAGACATGACCAGTAGAAGGAGGATGAAGAAGGTAGAGGTCACGAAGGAGATCACCTTTTCCAATCATTTTTTAATTCAACTGGTCTTGAATAACACATGTGTCATGAAGAAAAGAGCAGATGTCAATCGACATATCTCTGAGCAAAGAATTGACAGAGAGAAAATTATAACAGAATGGTGGAATAAATAACACTTTTTGAAGAAGATGTGATAATTTAATTGTATATATTTATGATTCATATGGAAGTCGCGCATATTATAAAAGAATTTCATATCTAATGTAACGCCTCCGGTTTTTTTTATTAACAACTAACCTAGCGACATTACTAACTTCTTAACTTCTTATGACAAAATTAACCGAGTGCTCTGAAAATTTCGGCAACTTAACGACATACATAGGACTAACCCAAAATTTTCAAACACCTATTGAAACAAGAATAACACTCCCATAATATTTTCAATAACACCACCATACTACACAAACACCATACAAGTTAGGTCTCACATTATCAACAATTATCTAACCAGAAACACAACTTTAACAAAGGTTATAACTTTAGTTTTATTCGAAACAAACTTAGTTTCTATTAACTGAATGAGAAGATAAAGTTCATTAAAACAAACACAACTAAGCCTAGAATTCAACAAGAATAAATCCAAAACTAACCAAACAAGACAAACAACTGTCCAACCATAAAGCAACAACTATCCTATCCAAAAGGAAATAAAAAGGGAAAAGAACACTAGCTAGCTATGGTCCTTCCTCATGCGCCTCCTCTACATCACCATGGCCAAGGCAATCCTCAAAACTTGCACAATCTAAAGTGTAGGGGGGAGAAAGGGGAGGGGGTCAGTACAACCACAGTATTGGTAAGCAGCCCATACCTGAGAAGCCATCAAACAACAAACAAGCAACCGTATGCTTTTGATGCGCAAACAACATGCTTCTTAGAGCAATAAACAAAGCAACATGCTCAAAAGATAGTAAACTGAATGACCCTCCTAAGCCATAACTCATGCATCTCTCTATGCAACTCACAACCACTCATGCTCCACGAGCTTACACAACAATCATGTTTAGTCCTCACTTGGCTCTCCAAGACTGACCCTTCAAGTTGCACTGTCCCCTTACCATTTGTACCCAGGGCCACAATGCTCTCTACGGAGCTCGACGTTCGACCCTTGACCATTTCTACCCAAGGCCTCGAACTGTATATCGCCCCATGACCATTTGTACCCAAGGTGCACCGATGACTTATCAACGTATTGGTCCTTTCCCAGGCGTCCAATACTTGCTTTCTAGACTCATCACACCGACCTTTGACCATTTGTACCCATGACCTCGTTGCTCCTCTTAAAACCACTAGTGACATGCCACCCCTCGACCATTTGTATCCGAGGTGCACTGACATCACCCCACTTGCCTTTCTTTCACATTTAGATCCCTGGCGTCTTCTCACGACTGTCTAGAATGCATTTGCCCTGCAACATGCTTCTAGACTCATGTACTATGCCCACCAAGCATATACATATCACACCAAGCTACCTAGAATTAGGGGTGTTAAAAAACCGAGCCGAGTCGACAAATTGAACCGAACCGAGCTTAATTAATCGATTTGATTCAGGTTATTAAAAAAATTGGTTTTGTCGGTTTATTCTATTAAAGAATCGAGATTTTTGGTTCGGTTCATGGTTTCATACTTTAAAAAACCGTGAAAACCGAACCGAACCGACTCCCTTAAATAAGTTTCTAAAAAATCTTCAACGCAACCCATTTATTTATTTAAAACTCCAAGGCCCACAATCCACAAAGCCCAAAGCCTTAATTCTTCAACCCTAGATTTTTATACTTTCTAGCCCTAATCTTCCAGCCGTCAGACACTTTCCTTTCTCTTTCTCTCTCCTTCTCCCTTCCTCTCGCTCATTCATCTCTCTTCCTCTCCTTCCATCGCCTAAGTTTCAACTCTCTCCACCATCGTCCATCACCCTTCACCTTCTCATTGCCACCAACTGCTTGCCTTCCATCACTCTTTCATGGCCACCAACGTCGATTCTCGCCTCTTCATTCGCCGGAGCATGCAGACAACGGTGCTTTCTCACAGCCACCAACGCCACATCTCGCCTCTTCATTCGTCGGAGCATGCAGACCGTGGAGGGTTGAACTCCCATCGGAAATCGTAGCGTCCTCATATCTCACTCTCTACCTCTTCCTCCCTTAGTTTCTCATTCAAATCGACGCTCAACACTCCATCTCTCTCATTGTAACTCGCCGTGATTGTTGTCATAGTGCTGAATGGAGACAAAAGTCAATTCAAAACCGAACCGAACCAATAAAAACAAAAATCGATTGGTTCGATTTTTAACTGAAACCGAGGGAGCTTCGATTTTTTTCGGTTTAAGAGTTTTCAGAACCGAGTTGTTCGGTTCGGTTACTGGTTTTGGCCAAAACCTGACCGAATCGAACGGTGCACACCAATACCTAGAATGCATATGCCCTGCATCATGCTTCTAGATTTATGTACTATGCCCACCAAGCATATACATACCACAACATAAACTCACTCCCTGCACAATGATGCAGTGTTGGTACAACAGTGGACTGAATGTGGATGTTAGGAAAAGATGATAAATATAGATTACGAATAATTCAGCCAACCTAGTGCAAGTATACACTATCACATGCAATAATAAAATCTCTGGAAGTATTCCAAAGGTATCGATCCCACAGGGACTAAATTGTAAACACAAATTTAAAGAAGAAACTGCTCAAAGATTGCTATCAAGAAAGGTAACCAAAGAAATAATTGATGATGGGTTTTTTAAAACAAAGAAATAAACAAGTAAAGAAATAACAATGATAAATAAGCGAGGTATTCAATATAGCTTTAACCCTAAGGCAAATAACTCTAATCATGGCTTATTTAACCTAAGTCTATTCATGCATTGGGTCATATTTAACTTCTAGTTGGCCTTGCTCCCAAGAACCGTTAGAAGGTTAAGTGAGTACCGTTATGCACATTTCTGTGACTCAACTCCGACATAGATAGGTCATGCATGCAACCTATAACCCTATAGTTGTTATAAAGCGACCTTCCTCTATAACACCGAATACACTCTTTCGAGCCCTTTCTCCTATATCACCTTTACGAAAACCGATATTGTTTGTCCCTTTCAGGATCAAATCACATAGCATGCAAAGTCTAAGTGATCAAATTAAACTCAACAATATTCAGAATGATATTCAGTAAAGAGTGACATCCAATGAATAAAACTTAGGCAAATAAACACTTTCAAGCTATTTAAACTATAAGGGAATTCACTATATCGAACCCCTCAATGGAATTTAGCTACGCATGATGGATTATAATGCAAATGAACAACTTTTCATTGAAATAATATGTAAGGACTCATTCGTCATTTAGCTTTTCTTTATAAATAATAAAAAAAAAACAAAACAAAAGAAATGAAAAATGGAAAAAAAAAAAAAAAGAAAAAAGAAATGAAGGCCCAAGCCCAACTTCTAGAAAGAGGATTTTCCTTTAAAGAAAAAAAAAAAAGAAAAGTGGCTTCACATAAGCCACACACGAAAAGGCAAAAAGAAGGGAAATGAAGGGTTATGTTCTTGGCGGTGGAAAAAAAACAGAGAGAAAGAAATAAACAGAGAAGGAGAAAGGTCGAAGTAACGGTCAAGAGGTGGAGATGGAGGATTTCATGGATGATTTGGGGGTTCCCAAGCTTGAAGAAATCTATGAGCAGTGAAGTCTGGTAAGTATTCTCCTAAGTTTGTATACAAAGTCTAGGAAGGAACGTGTTTTGTGTTCTATTTTTTTCTAAAAACGAGGGTTTCGATGGTGGGTTTGCTTTCTAAGCAAGAATAAGCATCCATTCGTTAGGAATGGAAGTGTTTTGCAAGTTAGATGGAAAATCAAGATGATCTTATTGGTTTTCATTATAAAAAAAATTTAGACTGAAAGATGGGATTGAAGGAATTGCAGAAGAAAAGAGAGAGAGGGTGATAAAAAGGAAGAAGGGTGAGTTTCATGGGTTTGAAGAAAACAGAGGAGGGAGGCAAAGAGGATGAAGATGAAGATGATGAGTTGTAGAGAGAGAAGATGTATTACTTAAAAAGAACTTAAAATAAATGAGGTTGGGTACATTGATGGTTAAATGAGGAGAGAAAAATGTTTGGAGAGGCTTTGTTCACGTGAGAATTGTGAGGACAAACAAATATTGTTTTTTTTTTTCACCATGATAAATTGTGATGTGAAAGAGGAGAGAGGAAAAGTTAAAATGGAAAAGAAGTAAAAGTACATAGGGTATTAATGAGATGAGGGAGAGTATGGAAGTTGGGATATAATTTGGATTGGTGAAAGAGAAACTTAATTTTACTTCTTTCTTGGAATTAATTCTTATGAAAATTGGTTTAATTGACTAAAGAGAAGCTTATCTTTATTTTCCTTCCTAGTGCCCATTCAATATTTGGAAATTGATTATCGAACATCTAGAACGTGGATATCATTGGCCAAGCGGGTGATGCGAAGCGTCGACGTCAATAATTCTGTGAGTGGTTATTTTACAAAATGTTTCTTTGTTTAATTATTATTATGAGATTTCAAAAGCTTTACCATTATATTGGAGTTTTAAAGAGACTATTATGAGATATACAAAGAGTTTCTATGATTATCAATATTGTTATGGGTTTCAAGTCATTCGAGAATTCGAGAAAACAAGTGTTATAGATTTTCCGTATATTATGATTTTAGCCGGAATTATTATTTAGAGTTGTGTGAGATATTTATGGTGATTTGAGTAATTAAAGGTTTTTGTGTTATTTGAGAGATCTCTTTAATTTATGAAATGTTGTTTTAGAGAATGAGAATGGTTTTAGAGAAATTGGTTGATGTTGAGTCTTTTATGTTAAAAAGTGATTTGAATCCACCAGATCTATGTACCCATGGTGATTACCCGTATACTACGTGAATGTGTTTCCGTAGTACAGAGAGGGGTCTTTAGGACCCACTTTAGCACATATGAGAGCTTTGGGTCGTGTTAGAGTGCTTAGCCCTTTAAGGGTTGCTCTACGTGCACGTATGACAGAGATGGCTCTGCTATGCATTTCGAGAATACTCAATGCATAGTATGACAGAGATTGCTCTGCTGAGCGTATGGATGTTACTCTACGCGAGTATGACTAGAGATTTGGGTACAGGTTTGGTGATAAATCTTTCTGACATATGTTATCGTTTTTCAAGAGTTACCTCTATAAATATTCCTTTATGTTTTGTAATCTTGAGAGTTATTAAAACAACTCATGTGTTTACGTTGTTTTCCACAGCTATGAGATTTTGCTTTAAGAAGAGATTGGTTTCCATGAAATTATTTTATTATGAACTTACCATTCACTAGGCTTTTCAGCTCATTCTTTTATTTTTTATTTTTCCCACCAGGTCGCTCTTGAGTTTCAACCAGAGTTGATTGAACGGAGTAAGTTAGCCAGAGTCTGCCACCAGTCTCTAAAATTCGAAGCATATCACTTAGTATATATAAAGTTTGGTAACGAGGTGTTGGGTTGAGTATTGTGGTTTGAGACGCCTGTGTCTCTAGCCTAGCTCTAGGATGTGATGTAGTATCTTTACTTCTAGGGAGTTCATATGCGTATATATGGTCTTGTTTCAGGTGTGTTTTAAACCAAGTTTCAGGGGAAACTCTGCCTAAATTTCTGGTTATTTAAGTTGTTGCTGGATTTACAATGATCTTAAGAGTGGTTAAGAGCATGCTAGTTGGCAATGAGATCCTATAGTCAGTTAGGATTCATTATCGGCACACCACGTCACTAGTTGTTAGGAGTAGTCTGAGTCGGGGTGTGTCAGTTTGGTATCAGAGCAGTTTCGTATCTGGGCATGATTATGCATACGTGGATAGTAAATGTAAGTAAGCTGATATAGTAAGTGATATGCATTGCATCGAGAGTGAGACATGGGTTGGTGGCAGATCTCATCAGTGTCAAGAAATTGAAACTCAACGAGCTACTGGTAGGTAAAGTATTGTGGCCAAGAAGTAGTTGGAGGGATTGGTCACTCAGAGAATAAACAATAAGATAATGAGAATTGGTGGAGAAAGATACTTGGTAAAACAAAATCGTTCCTGGTGTAGTTGAAGAGATGTGGATGATCAAGAAAAGTCTTGAGAAAGATATAGGTTGAGAGATTGTTATATTCGGAAACAAAGCCAATTAGTTTGGGAACGAAACCGTTAGATGGAACAACATACCAAGTTGATGTAGGGATTCAAATGAATGAATAAGAGATGTGTTAGGATTATTGAAATATTAGAGGATTAAAAGGTAATGTCTACTACATTTCTTTTAAAGGAAGCAACTTGAGATTGGTGAAAGTAGGTAGGCAAAAAGCTTTGTTAATTAGTTGAAATGAATTTAAGAAAGTGTACAACGAAGAATGTTGTCCATGACTGTATAGAAATGAGAAGCTAAAGAAATGTTGAACTTGAAATAAGGGTCGATGAAAATTGTCGAACTCAAGAGGAAGTACGTTAAACTTCTCAAACAGGCATCCACAATAACTGAAAGATTGATAAGTGTGAGAGATTTGAAAATGGTTTAGGAGAGAAATTCAAACTTATGTTACAAGCTTAAAATGGAAAGACGTTGAAGATTGGTTGAAGCGACTATGTTAAAGGAAAATAGTTGGTGAATAAAGATTCTCTTTTAAGTATTAATGAGAACATTCAAGGATTTGTGAGAATTTCACCATTTAACAAGTGAAGGTTGAAGGCTGTGTGACATGATTGCTAAGACGACAAATCCTGTCAACATGGTTATATGGACGTGCAAGTTAATTATTGAAATAATTGTTTCGTTAGGATGCATAAATGATAGGAAGTGGAGTTTGCCAGTTCCCTTACAAAGAAGAGGCTTTTAGCTAGTTGGGCCAGTAAATATAAGCGGTTTGAGGGCGATTTCAGAGAGGAAATTCAGGGTTGGAGTAGAGAAAGTTTAGAAGATGGGTAGATACAGACATACATATATGTGGATTTGGAAGAATAAATCAAAAAGGACCAATCTAAAAGAGCAATTAAATAGTAAAGGTGATATTTCAATTGTCCTAGTTAGAGATTCAGAGTAAATGCCTATGAATTATTCCCATCAAAGTTTCAGGGGAACTTCCAGTTCTAAAAGTGGATTCATCAGGGAACCTTCAGTTCTAAAAGTGGTTTCAATACTACAAAGAAAGCTAGAAAGATGAATCCAAGTCAAAATGGGGTAAGGTACATTAAGGTTGACACCTCAAAGTAATAAGTAAATAAGGAATAGATGTATCTAGAGAATTCTTCTAAGAATTAATCTAAGTATAAGGAGATTGCACATACACCATGTGAAGTTAGTAGTTAATGCCTCAACAAAGATTTTGGTTGTTGGAATCAAAACGTTCAATTCATGTTAATACAAAGTGTGATTGTATCCATTTAGATTAGTTGGCTTGTTCTAGAAGTATGGACGAACACATAGAATATTCCAAAATAAGGTTACAGACATTGTAAGATAAAAGATTGTATGTTAAATCTAACAAGTTCGAGTTTTGGGTTGATCAAATTGTGTTGGGCCACATGATTTATGAAAGGAACATAGTGGTTGATCTCCAAAAGGTTGAGGTAAAAGCAAAATGGAGACAAACTACAATTGTTATAAAGCTTGTAACTTTCTGAGATTTGTTGGAAAGTATTTGTTTGTGGTTACATAAGGATGTGGAGTGAAGCAAGTTGTCAAACTTAACGTAAAGACTGATGAGATTATTATAAAAGATATATGAGCCTTAGGTTTGGGTTAGGTTTCATTTTGGTCCCTGAGTTTTCAAGCTCAACGATTTAACCCTTGAGGTTTGGTTTCAGTTTCATATTAGTCCCTCCATCCAATTTTCCATTTATAATTAACGAATTGTTGATGTGGCATAATGTTTTTTTATTAAAAATATATATTTTTTGAATTTTTAAAATAAAATAATATAATAAATATTTTTTATTATTTTTTTTATTTTTTTCCTTTTTCTTTTCCTTCATCTTCTTCCTTCTTTCTCTTCTTCCTTCTTTCTCTTCTTCCTCTCCATCCTTCTACTCTATATCTTCTTCAACCACCGACGGTGGTCTTCCGCCGATGGCCGTCGTCCACTGTCGGCGACGGCGACAAACTTTTTTTTTTGTCTTTTATTTTCCTTCTCCTTCTTTTTCCTTATTTTCTTCATCTTTTTCTTCTGTTTTTTACTCTTTGTTTTCTTTTTGCGTGAAAACTCCATCTGTGCGAAAGTCTGTCTGCGCGAAAACTCTGTCATCGGCAACCACGAAGATCCACGACCTTTCTTCTCTCCCTCGTCTCTCTTTACGTCGGCCACAAAACCCACGAGCGACCTCTCTCTCCCTCGAAGACCCACGAAAACCCACCCATGACCTCTCTCACCCACGAAGACCCACGACCTTTCTCAACCACGAAGACCCACAACCTCTCTCACCCTCGTCCCTCCTTGCACGCGAAGACCCACGAAGAGAGACAGCCACCGACCTTCTTCTGGACCCCTGGGGTGGGGTGAAAGGCATCCCATTCATTCTCATGCTCTTAGAGAATTCCCCTAAAGGTTTCCTAAACTCCCACCAATCTCTTGCCTCTAGAAGTCTCAGAGTCATACCGGTGTAGCCATAGTGGTGGTGTCCCAAGAATTGTTGACGCTTGGTCCCTAAGAAATCAAGAAAGGTGTTGGTTATCCATTAGAGTCGTTAGACGACGGTATGTATGCTTATCCCCTTTAGATTAGATCTAAGGTTGTATGCTTAGCCTTGATAAATATAAATCTAGAATAATTCTAAGTTTATTGCCAATGTATTGGTATTTTAAGATTAAACAAAATTAACTACAAATCGGTCCCAAAAACGGAATTAGGGAATTCCAATCCTACACACTCGTGAAGGATTGACTTGCCGATATGGTCGATATCCGTGGACACAGAAATATTCTACAGTGAGAAGACTGCAGCTATGGATCTTTAATGGAGTGCCCCACAGTTAACGAATATTGATTAACTGTGTGCTACACATCTGGAAAGTTAGAGGATTCTCCTCCATTGAAGTGTGTGAGGCCATTTAACTCTCTCTCTCTCATTCTGTGCAATTCGATAGAAAGGTCTCCCTTAGAGAATACCAGTGAAGGCTTGTGGTAGTGTTCGCCGTGATCGTTGTCTTCACCAAAGGAGCATAGTGCAGTGAATTCGGTCTGCAAAATGTAAGTATCCTAAATTCTAAATGGTTTAGAATAATAAAATTCAGCATGCTTAACAGTAAAACTTATGAGAAATTATTTTTGTAAATTTGTTTACCAATGTATTGGTTTTTCGTAATTGAAATTCAATTTGAGTTTGGTCTTGGGTGCTTCCGCTGTGAGGGATTTCAACCCTTCAATTAGTATCAGAGCCATCTCGTTAATTTAATTTCAATTTTATGAAAATTACGTTGGTTTTTGGTGGGATTAATTATGCATTTTGAATGGAAATTTTGCTGATAAACTGTTTAGGTATTTGGCCTTATATTTACTGCATTTTATTCGATCAATTTGTAAAGGCCCCTGCGTTTTTGGGCATCTAAATCAATAAATCGAGTCTCTATAAGTCCGTGTCTTAGATTAGGCTTCAATTGGATTGAAAATTGATGAAGATCAGGACCTAATTTGGCCAAAACTGGAGAAAAATCGAGGGTTGGACTAAGAACACAGTGCTAGAAGTAGGAAAAAAAATCGCAAAGAAGGTATTGGCATAGAAATTTTTCTTCAAATAATTGTTTAAGTTCGTGAAATTAAAATATGCTAATTTCATGAAATAGTTTGAATTGAATTTAATTTAAACCCGTATTCAGTAATGTAATTGGGCAATAAGTCCAAATTTTCAAACCCAAGCCCAGGGGGCCCAATTGCATTTCAAGTCCAAGCCCATGAACGGGCCCAAATGCATTTTAAGTCCAAGCCCATGAATAGGCCCAAATGAAACCAAGCCCAAGCCCAAGCTCACAAAAGGCCTTTGGAAAACTCTATAAATAGGAGGCATGACCTATCATTTGGAGTACGACAGAAAGAAAGGAAGAAGAGAAAGCTCTCAGAAGACTTTGAAGATTGAAGCTCTTCCTGGAAAATCGAAGATCGAAGCTCATATCCTCGTCAAATTCAGCTGCAAAACTGAAGAAGAAGGCCCCGATCATCTTCAAATCCCGACGCAGAACTGAAGATCGAAGCTCAGATCCTCTTCAAATCTCATCGCAAAACTGAAGATCGAAGCTCAGATCATCTACAAATCCACCTGCAAACCGAAGACTGAAGCTCATAACCTCCTGCGAACCTGAAGACTAAAGTCTACCTCAATCCATCCAGAAGAATTCAAATCCTTCTGAAGAACAAACCTTCAGGACTCTGAAGACTAAAGCTTCCTGATGACTCTGTAGATCAAGCTAACTTGAGTTTGTGAGAGAAAGAATCAAAGGATTGTAACTAGAGATTGTAATCCACTACACATATACAGAAATCAGTACATACAAGAAGTTGTTTCACGAATCAAATTTCTCTCTTGAAATCTCGTGCGAACAGCTTGGCACGTCCGGTGGGACATCTCTACCTTTCATCTCTTTCTCTCATTCAAGATCTACGAAACAAGTTCTAAAGAAACGATGGCATCCAAGAAAGTTGCTTCCAAGACTTCAAGCGACTCCTACATGGGACTAGTTACTCGCGGACGCTCCAAGGAAATTTAGAAATCAGAAGAAGAACAAGCCTTTGTCATTGCAAATATGATATGGACTCAAATGGTAGAGCCAAACCAAGGCGGGATGGTCATGCAGGAAAATCCTTTATTTGACTATTCTACTTCATCTTCTGAGCAGGCAAAAGAGACATCAGATCCTGACGTGATGTTTGTAATGATGGCCGACATAGGTACAGGCGAAGAAAGAATGGTTGAACTGGAAAGAAAAGTTAGCATGTTGATGAAGGCGGTTGAGGAGAGAGATTATGAAATTGCATCTCTGAAGAATCACATAGAAAGTTGTGATGCCGCTGAGTCAAGCCAAACACGCACTGCAAAGAATAATGACAAAGGGAAGGCTATCATGCAAGAAAACCAGCCTCAACATTCCACTTCAATTGCTTCGTTGTCCGTTCAACAACTCCAAGATATGATTATGAGCTCCATTAGAGCTCAATATGGTGGACCTACTCAAAATTCTCTTATGTACTCCAAACAATACACTAAGGGGCTGTTTGGGTCACTGAGTTGGTTATAATAGCTGGGGGTTATAATAGTCTGGGTGTTATAATAGTCTGTGTTTGGGGTGCAGATTATTATAGTCTGGGATAAAATAGTCTATGTTTGGGGTACAGTGTTTGGGATGCAGATTATTTTAGTCTGGTTAAAATAATCTATGTTTCAAGCTGACTGTTTTTTTTCCTGACCTTTTTGTTGTTTATTTTCCTCATACAACTCTGTACTTCAAATATTAATAAAAAAAAATTGGGTTTAGTTGTAAAAAAAAAATAAAGTTTTGGGTATAGGGGTTAAATTATGTGTTTAATTTAAAAGGAAAACAAAAATAACCTAAAGTAAGGGTTGATTTTCTTTGTTTTAGAGTCATGGTTTTGTCACAAAACAAGTCATTTTATGATTTGATATAGAAAAACTATATTTGTTTCATTTCTGTATTTCCAACATAAAAATGGTAAATGTTTATTCAAAACTCATTTTACCTTCATTATCAAAAGATCAAATTAAATAGAAATCACATAAAATAAAAACTTGAGTAGTATTTTTTTAAAAATTATTATTATCACGGTAAACATAAAAAAATAAATATAATTTGGAATAAAAAATATGGTACGATGAAGATAAACATTCATATACTTCATTATCAAAAGTAATTATGTAATAAAACTCCATATTTATATATGTACAAAGACAACCTAGTATCTAACTCCCTAGAAAATTTTCGATTTTTTCGATGACCACCAACAAATTTTTCGGCAATGAAATTTTTTTTCCCTCTTTTTTTCCTTTCATTTCTTCTACCTGTTTTCTTTTTTTTTTTTCTTTATTTTCGTTCTTTATATTTTTCGAAATGAAAATGAGAAGAAAGATTAAAAAAAAAAGTCGGCCGGAAAAGTCGTCGGTGATCGCTGGAAAAGTGGTCGGAAAGTTGACGGTGGTCGGTGGTCGCTGGAAAAGTCATCTGCCGGTCTTCGGTAGAAAAGTCATTGAGTCACATGGAAGAAGAGAGAAGAGAGTTACAGCAGAGAATGGATAGAATAATTGGGTGGGTTGAATAGTGGTTACTGTAGCAACACGGAGGGGAAAAATAACCAACTTCACCCCTTATTTTTGTTGATGCCCCAAACACTGAGTGAGTTATAATAGCTCTCACTATTATAACCAACACAGTGGGCAAAACAGCCCCTAGAGAATTGACAACTTGAGGATGCCTACCGGATATCAACCTCCAAAATTTCAACAATTCGATGGAAAGGGGAATCCTAAGCAGCATGTTGCTCACTTTGTTGAGACATGCGAAAATGTTAGGACTCGTGGAGATCTCCTAGTTAAACAATTCGTCTGAACCTTAAAGGGCAATACTTTTGATTGGTATACCGACTTAGAGCCAAAGATGATCGGCAGTTGGGAACAACGTGACAGGGAGTTCCTGAATCGCTTTTATAGCACAAGGTGAACTGTCAGCATGACGGAGCTCACAAATACAAAACAACGGAAAGGTGAGCCTATCATTGATTATATTAATCGTTGGAGAGCTCTAAGTCTTGATTGCAAAGACCGACTCACTAAGCTATCCACTGTCGAAATGTGCATTCAAGGAATGCATTGGGAACTTCTTTATATATTGCAGGGCATAAAACCTCGCACCTTCGAAGAATTAGAAACCCGCGCTCATGACATGGAGATAAGTATTGCTACTAGAGGGAATAAAGACTTTCTAGTCTCCGATGTGAAGAAGGAGAAGAAAGAAGTAATGAGCACCGAGAAAGCCTTGAAGGGTGCTACAAGAGAATCCATGGTCTTCAATACGGCCCCTCTGAAGTTTACTTCTAACGGAAGAGAAAAGAAAAAAGAGAAGCATCAAATGAAGGCGAGAAACATTGGCTAACTTTGAAAGAAAGACAAGAAAAAGTCTACCCTTTTCCAGACACTGACATTCTAGATATGTTAGAGAAGTTGTTGGAAAAGAGACTCATCGAGCTCCCTGAATGCAAACGGCCTGAAGAGATGGGAAAAGTAAATGATCTCAACTATTGTAAATATCATCTAGTCGTTAGTCATCCAGTGGAGAAATGTTTCGTGTTAAAGGAGCTAATCTTGAAGTTAGCTCAGGAATGGAAAATTGAGCTAAATCTTGATGAAGTAGCTCAAGCAAATCACGCTGCCGTAAAAACTCATCCTAGTGTCCAGTCGCCTACAAGTTTACCATATGATCAGGGAGGAAGCTTAATCGAATTCGGCACCTTCGAACCTATTATCATTTGGTCTCAACTAGAAGCCCCAAGAAATGACTTCTCAGAAAAGGGCCTCTACGAAGAAGATCTTCAAGAAAAGATTAGGCAAATTGAAGACGAAGATGGAGGTTGGACACTCGTAACCCGACGAAAGAACTGAAAGAAAAATTGGGTTAAGAAAGAATCTCGCTTGTTTCAAGAACACAAAAGAGAAAGCATGCCTCGAAGGAAAAAAGGGAAGAAGTATACGAGAAGGCCCAAACCTATCTTAGAGGAAAGTGAGGAGCGTATCCAACCTCCACAGCCAATAACTCTAAAAGAATTTTTTCCAAGAACTTTTCTAGTAGGAATCGGTCCAACTGTTACATGTCACGTTGTTAATGTGACAGAAGATGATAATATCACCTCGACCACGTAAGCAGCCATCACGAAGCTGGAAGACCTACCTTCCTTTAGTGTAGATGATTTACTGCGAAGAATAATATAATCGAAGTGTTAAAGGATTTTAAAGCATCTATTGTTGCTCCATGTTGCAGGTCCATAGCTTTTACTGATGAAGAACTACTGCTCGGATCACAACCTCATAATAGGCCTTGGTTCGTCTCAGGCTACATCAGAGAGCAAAAGGTTAGCTGTATTCTCATTGATGATGGTTCTGCCGTCAACATAATGCCCAAGTCTACCATGAATCAACTAGGAATTCTGATGCAAGAATTGTCAAATAGTAAGTTAGTAATTCAAGGTTTTAACCAAGGCGTGCAACGAGCGATTGGCATGATTCGCCTAGAGCTCATTATTGAAGATTTAAAGTCTAACACTCTATTTCATGTTATAGACTCTAGGACCACCTACAAGTTATTACTAGGTCGTCCCTGGATTCATGAAAACGAAGTGGTTACTTCCACGTTGCACCAGTGTTTTAAATTCTATCAAGATGGTATCAAGATGGTTGACACCGATACCAACCCATTCCCAGAAGCTGAGTCTTATTATGCAGATGCAAAGTTTTATATGAAGAATGACAATGTAGGGGAGGCTATGCTGTCAGAAGTTCCTCTAATAATGGGCAGTAACAAACTGGAGCGACAAACAAGCACGCGAAAAGAGTTGAATGAAAAAGTAGGAACTTCTCAGGAAAGAAAAATATCTCTTAGCCAAACAAAAGGTGAAGTGGCAAAAAATGGGAAAATACTATCTTCAGAAGAGAAGAAGACAAACGCTCCTGTCTTGTGCTATGTTCCTTTATCTCGACGTAAGTTGGACGATTAACCATTTGTAGAATGCTTCAATAATTTAAGAGTTGGCGACGTTGAAATTTTGAAAGAGAGTTTTGTCACACCTCTTACAAAGATATCAAAACAAGAGGTCGAGAGGATTGAAGATGGACAAAAAGAAGCAACCTTGCCTAATAGACGAATGATAAGGGTAAAAAATATACCTATTTTGCCCTTATATTTAGCTCATTTCTTGGTCAAATATTGAGTGTTTAGGCCAATTTACTGTTCTCGAGCTCAAATTATGCTTCATTTGATAAGTTAGAGTGTTGAGAATTACTTTTGTCAAATTTAACTCATTTATGCTTAAAAAGACTTGATTTTAAGAGGATTTGACTTAGTTTGCTTTTGTGAAGAAAAACAGAGGAAAAGTTGGAATTCCCCAGAAATGCGACCGCATTTCTGGGAAGGCAAAATTGAAATGCAACCGCATTTCTTGAAAAACAGAGGTCGTTCCGAGTCGCACGTGGGTCGTTGTTGACGAGTCTTCTTCGCACCTAACCGGTTGTTTTGACCTCAAAACTGACTGGGCAACCTTCCAGCACCTATTTTGCAGCTCCTCAACCAATTTCTACACTATATAAGCTCGGGATTCGAAGTCAAATTTGAAGCAGAACTCACTTGGAAGAAAAGGGTGGTGATAGAACCCTGGCTCGACGCCAATGAGTAGGGATGCCCGAGGTCCTTCTTAGATGACAAAATTCTAACCCGAGAGAGAGTTAGACATCAAACCTTGTGGTTTGTAGAGAGTTTCACCCATTCCCACCTTGTAAAAGCGAGAGAGTGGAGTGTCTTAGCGAACTCTAGAAGGATTGTGTAAACAAAAAACCCATAATATTTAGCTATCTCCTTTATTTCCAGCTCTTGAATCTTTTCATTATTTTGTATTCTTTACATTATTATTTCAATGAAAATATGTTCATTTGCTTTTTATCCCATCATGAGTAGCTAAATCCCGTTGAGGGGTTCAATGTGGTGAATTCCCTTAGGGTTTAATGGCTTGAAAGTGTTTTATTTGCTTAAGTAGGGTTTAATGCATGTCATTCTTTATTGAATATCATTCTGATCTTGCTGAGTTTAATTTGATCACTTAGATTTTGCATGCTATGTGAGTTTGATCTTGAAAGGGACAAACGATATCGGTTCTCATAAAGGTGATATAGGAGAAAAAGCTCGAAAGAGATTGTTCGGCGGTATAGGGCAAGCTGCCTAAGGCACCCTATATCGACTATAGGGTTATAGGTTGCATTCGTGAATTATCTATGTCGGAGTCGAGTCCCAGAAATGGGCATAACGATACTCGCTTAGCCTTCTTACCTTTTTTTGAAACAAGGGCCAAATAGAAGTTAAATCTGACCCAATGCATTAAATACTCTTAAGTTAGATATTGCATAAGTATGGTTGTTACCCTAGGGATGAATCCATGTTGAATACCTCGTTTGTTTATTATTCCTATTCTTTATTATTTACTTGCTTGTTTTATTTATCTTTTCAAAAAACCCAATCAATCAACTTATTTTCTTTGGTTACCTTTTCAAAAGCAATCATTTGAGCAGTTTCTTCATCAAATCTGAATTTCCAATTTAGTCCTCGTGGGATCGATACCCTTGGAATACTTTCTGAGGTTTTTTTATTACTACGTGCGACAGTGTATACTTGCACTTAAGTGTTGGCTGAATACTTATTTATTACTTCACTTATCATCTTATCTCACATCCATCTGTTCAGTTCACACACGCACCAAGTTTTTGGCGCCGTTGCCGGGGACCAAAAGTGAAACCAGATTTGTTTTTGAAATTGCGAACAGATTGCGACCGCATTTCTGTCTCAAAAGGAATTTGACTTCAAGTTTGCATTTGTGTTTCTTTTGCAGGTTGAAGTTAGTGCATGAGCAAGGGGTATCCACTCCTTGACATTGATCCAGAGATAGAAAGAACCTTTCTTCGTCGAAGGAAGGAACAGAGACGAAAGAAGAAGGAGCAACAAGAGTTGAGCGCACGGGAAGTTTTAGAGGAAACGTCTTACATTCAAGAGTTTCCAATGGATCATCCTGGAGTCGATCCTCAAGTTGATCCACAAGATCGTGGAAGGGAGCAGAATGGCGGGAGAATTCCTCCGATTCCTCCAGTTCCAACGGTGCCACAACAAGAAAACCTGATCTACATTGCGGAAGATCGAAACCGAGCAATAAGGGACTACGCTTTACCAGTTTTCCAGACATTGAATCCAGGAATCTTGGAGCCACCGATTGATGCTCCACAATTTGAGCTTAAACCAGTGATGTTCCAAATGTTAAATACGATGGGCCAATTCTCAGGACTTCCAAATGAGGATCCACACAAGCATATTAAACTGTTCTTGAGAGTTTGCAATTCTTTTAAAGTAACAGGAGTGCCAGAAGATACTTTAAAGCTAAAACTTTTTCCGTTTTCTTTACAGGGAGATGCTGAAGCCTGGTTGGTTTCATTTCCTCCTAACTCTGTCACCTCTTGGAATGATTTGGCGGAGAAGTTCTAGGAGAAATTTTTTCCCTCCAATAAGAATGCCAAGTACAGAGCAGAAATCATTACTTTCAGACAGTCTTACAATGAACCTTTGGATGCAGCTTGGGAAAGATTCCAAAGGCTGGTTCGAAAGTTTCCACACCATGGACTGCCTGCTTGCATTATTTTGGAGCATTTCTACAGTGGGTTAGATCAAGGTTCAAAGGCATTAGTAAACGCATCTGCAAACGGATCTTTTCTAAAGAAGTCTGCTAATGAGGCGCACGCTATTCTAGATACCATAACCACTAATAATCGACATTGGGGAGAAAATGAACCAACAACCATTTTGAAAAATCCAGTGAAAGCAGTAGAAACAGAGGCTAACTCTACGATGCAAGCCCAAATCAAGGCCATTCATAGCATGATGATGGGCATGTCCATGAACAATCAAGCCAACATAGCCCCTGCTAATGCTGTTTCTTCCCTCTGTTGTGAGATATGTGGTGAGGAACACATCGCTGATAGTTGTCCACTAAACCTTGCTTCTGTTTTTTATGTAGGTCCACAAGGAAATCAGAACCAAAATAGATGGAAACCTTATTCGACTACATACAACCCAGGATGGAGACAACATATGAACTTTTCTTGGGGAGGACAAGTCGGATCGAGTAATTCCAATAATCATCAGTTTGGAAAGCAACCTACACAACAACAGCCGCAGAAAAACTTCCAACAAGTTCCAGTGCAGAGCCAAGAGTCAAATCTAGAGACTCTTATGAAGGAGTACATGGCCAGGAATGATGCTGCAGTCAGGAATTTGGAAGTTCAGCTTGGACAAATTGCTCAGGAGATTAAGAATAGACCTCAAGGGACGTTGCCTAGCAAAACCGAGATCCCACACAGAGAAGGCAAGGAACAATGCAAGGCAGTGACCCTAAGAAGTTGATTAGAATACGATGGACCAAAATATCCAGAAAGTTCAGAAGCAAATATCCCAGTTGAAGCTCGAGAAAAGATTTGTGAAAAGAAGTCAGACAATACCACAAATATTTCAAAGAATAAAGAAAAAGAAGTATAAAAGACCAAGGAGCCTGAAACCTTGGTAGAAAAAGTAGAAAAATCAAAGTTGGAGAAAAAGGGGAATGCGACCGCAAAACCTCAAAAGTTTGTGATAGACCCAGATTTCAGACCACCTCCTCCGTACCCACAAAGATTCAAACATGCCTCACAAGATGTACAGTTCAAGAAGTTTTTAGATGTATTGAAGCAGTTGCACATTAACATACCATTAGTGGAGGCACTTGAACAGATGCCTACATACGTGAAGTTTCTAAAAGATATCTTATTGAAAAAGAGAAGGTTGGGGGAGTACGAAACGGTTGCACTCACGGAATGTTCCAGTGCACTAGTAAAGAACGAGATCCCTCCCAAGCTTAAAGATCCAGGAAGCTTTACAATTCCATGCTCTATAAGAGGCAGGGATGTAGGCAGAGCTTTGTGCGATTTGGGAGCAAGCATCAACTTAATGCCATATTCGGTTTTTAAGCAGTTAGGAATAGGTGATGCACGACCAACAACTGTGACCTTGCAGTTGGCAGACCGATCACTCACACATCCCGTTGGAAAGATTGAAGACATATTGGTTAAAGTTGATAAGTTTGTTTTCCCTGCAGATTTCATCATCTTAGATTGCGAAGCCGACAAGGATGTGCTGATCATCTTAGGACGACCGTTCCTAGCCACAAGCAGGACCTTGATAGATGTCTAGAAAGGAGAATTGACCATGAGGGTCAATGATCAGCAAATCACGTTTAACGTGATGAGTGCGATGAAGTACCTTGGAGATTTCGAGGAATTTTCGATGATCGATGAAATTGATAAACTCTCTCAATCTACTTTGTAGGAAATAATGAAGAAAGAAACTCTGGAGGATATACTTGGAGATGAAGAATTGGATGAAAAAGGTGGGAAAAAGATTGAAGTGGAAGAAAGCAGTCAAACCATAAAGCGACAAAGGATAAAACCATATTGGGGAAGAGGCTTAGAGGATGAGGAAGCCCATGTCTCTGTGATTGACTTGGTATGATTTCCACACCTTGAATAAATTTTTGTATATTATCTGGGTTTATGAATAATAATCATCTAGACGCGAGTTTCAAAATATCTAGACAAGAGTAAAAACTCTGTCTAGGAAAATCCTGTCTAGGAAAGGGTATTTAAGATGACCATTGGGAACACCTTTTCCTGGGGATTTACCTGGGAGTTTTGAAAAGTCCATATTATTTTTGTGCTCTGTCTAGTGTCAAATAAGATTAGGAAAATGAGAGAAAGTGCAAGTTTGCGTTGAATAAATGATTTTTGATCAAGAGGGAACTTTGTCTAAGGCAAGTCCTGACTAGGATGAGGTATTTAAGCTGACCGTAGGGAACACCTCTACCTGGGGACTTACTTGGAAGTTGAATTGATCAAAACATTTCCTTAATTCTTTTTAAATTGAGAAAAATGAAAAAATATAGAAATAAATCATGATTAAGCACATGAGCTTTCTAACTTGTTTTTTAGTGTTTCAGAGTAGAGGCGAAAGCAAGGGAAAAGAGAAAAGGCAGAAAAAAATAAAAGCAGAAAAACTGGGTGAAATGCGATCACATTTCTCCCCAGTGTATTTGGGAATGTGATCGCATTTGCCCGAATAAAAGGGGAGTCACGATTTTCATTTGACCTGCACGTGACCTAATTGGAAAAGTATAAATAGCTTGACTTAAGCTCTTTTCCTCTTCATCAAACACCAAACCTTTGCATTCAAGTCAAACCCTCAAACTCTCCATATTCTCCATCGTGAAACCGAAAGACCCACGCTCAAGAAAGATGAAGAACACTCAAGGATCATCATCCTCACGCAAAAACACTCGATCTCAGAGTGTTCGAGTGACCCACGAAGCTGAAGCAAGCAACCGACGGCAAGAAGAGACCCCCGTTACACCCATGCAAGGCACGCGAAGGACGAGACCCACGGGATTCTCGCCGGCAATCGTGAACCTAGCGCCCAATGCTCCAGCTCCATCCTCTTCGACAATGCCGGCTAGTTCGAGGGAGATGCCGAGCTCATCTACACCGAAACGGTTCACGCGCGCCACTGCTGTCCACCAAACTCAAAAGCCTCCCACTCAACAATTCAGAAAACGCTCGCGGGAGTGGTTTGAGATGATCAGAGAGATGGGTGCCAAGAGACGAGCTACCCTTGAAGAAGAAGGGAATCAGCAAGACGAAGATAAAGCCGCCAAGGCAGCTGAAAGTTCTCGGCAAGGAGAAGCTTCAATGGGTAAGGTTTCCGAACCTTCAACTAACCCTTCTCTATCTTGCAGGATAAAACCCGTTGTTACTTACAGTACAAGAAAGAGGAGCCCAAAGAAAAATGAGTCTGAAAAGCCGCTTGAAGTTCAACCCCTGAAAATCGCAAAGATGCCGCCCAATGTATTCGAAGGAATAATCCGCCAAGCAGTGGCAAAGGCCCTTGAGATTGCAGAGGGGTACAAAGCTGAACAAGATGCTTTGAAAGAGGATGAAGCCGAGAGAGAGATGGAAAATCAAAAGATGGCTGAGGAGGATGAGTTTGCAAAGGAAAGAGATGAGAAAGATGAGAAAATAAAAAGAGAAGAAGAGCAAGAGGCCGAGAGCGCCTTAGAAGCTGAGGAAGAGAGAAAATATGAGGAAAACCTCAGGAGGGCAGCCATGGATTTGCAACTCCTTGAGGAAGAAAAAAAGAGAAGGGAAGAAATAAAAGAAAATGAAAAAAGAAGGAAGGAAGCTGAAGACTTCCTTGTAGCCTTTGAGCCACTCCACAAGGCTCAAAGTGAGGCTGAACTGCTGCAAGGAAGGGTAGAAGAAGAGGCTCAACAGGGGCCAACAGAAGAAAATTTAGAAACAGAAAAAGAAAGAGAAGTGGAGAATGAAGGCCAGAATACGACCGCATCTGGGCCGCATTCTGCAGAAGACCTAACCGAGGCCACCATTCATCATCCAGCTGAAGAGGTTTTTGAGCCTCTATTCACACATGACCCGCCAGCTACTGATAGCATCTCTTCGAGAGAGAAGAGGGTTGAAGAGGAAAAAGAAGACGAGGAGGCTGAGACCTCCAATGATTCTGACTCTGACACAGAATCCGATTCAAAGGTAAGGGAGCTCGATGATGACCAAGTCCCTATCTCTGCAACATTAAGAAGAAAGAGAAAGAGAGAGATAAAGGCTGAGAGGAGGACAAAGAACAAGAATGACCCAATATTTGCCAAGATGCCGAGGACTAGGTCCATGGACGCCTCTCCTGTAGTTCCTCCCACTATTTCACCCGCCAAGCCTAAGGGCAAGTCGCCGAAGGCCGCATCTCCTAAAAATCTGTTCCCTGAGGTATTTAAAGATGTTAATTTTCAGGAAAGGATGAAGATCATGAAGAAAAGAGATTTCCTCAATGAAAAAGGATTCTCTAACAGAGCAGGAACACTGCCAGAATTCGTGAGCAGGATCATATCTTAGTACAAGTGGCAGGAGTTTTGTGCTCACCCTCAGGAGGCTGTTGTGCCCCTAGTTTGTGAATTCTACGCTGGCCTGAGGGAAGGGAGTATTAGCATGGCGGTGGTGAGGGGGAAGATGGTTAGTTTCTCCTCACTTGACATCAATAGAGTGTACAGGATCAAGGCACCCCTGAATCCGAGAGGGAACGACGTTATCAGGAACCGTTCGGCCAAGCAAATGAAGGAAGCTCTTAAGCTTGTGGCCAATAAGGAGGTCCAATGGAAAGAATCGCAGACGAAAGTGAAGTCTCTAGTGCCAAGCGACCTAAAGCCAGAATCGGCAGTGTGGCTTCACTTCATCAAGAACCGCTTGATGCCAACCACCCATGACATCACAATTTCAGTGGAGAGGGTAATGCTACTCTATTGTCTTATTAAGGTGTTGGAAATCAATGTGGGGAGCATAATTAGGGATGAGATCTTAGCCTGTGGACGGAAAAGGGCAGGCAAGCTTTTCTTTGGCTCACTCATCACCCAACTCTGTCAGAGAGTGAAGATTGTGCCAGGCAAGGACGAGGAGCGCCATTTCTTTAAACCAACCATTGACTTGTCCTTGATAGGAAAGCTTCAGCAAAACAACATCCAGAGGAAGGATAAAGCCTCCACATCACAGGCCACTCTTCAATCAGGGCCGAATGTGGTCTCCATCCCAGCATACTCCTTTCATAGGACCTTCACCAGCATCAGAAGCCCTAGGCATGGTCCACCACCAGCTTGATCGAATCAGGGAGAACCTGAAGACTTACTGGACGTATGCCAAGGAGAGGGATGAAGCTATTAGAGAGTTCTATCTCTCCATTGCCTGAGTATTGCTCCGGTCTTTCCAAATTTCCCTCAGTCGTTGCTGCCCCAAGAAGAAGAGGATTCTGATGAAGAGGAAGATGAAGAGAATGAAGAGAAAGAGAATTCCTCAGACGAGGACTAGGGGAGTTTTCTAATCCCCTGTGACTGAAATTTATTTTTGTGAATAATACTGTTACTGTTTTACTGTTGCTTGCTGTTTTTTAAGTTTAACATGTTTAAAATTCTATTTTTAGTGCTTAGTTGCTGTTTTGCTTGTTTTAAATGTTTAGTTGTTAATAGCTTTGATCATAGGATAGTTTTAGATAGTTTGTGGATAGTTTAGGTTAGAAAGACTTGGGTTTTATAGGTCTTTTCCTGAAAATCTGCTTGTTGTTTTTTGAGCTTTACCTATGAACGTTTTGGAAAAAAAATCAACATTAGAGAATGCTTGCTTTAAAATGTTTTGGAAGAAGAAGCATGTTTTGAAAGGAGTTTTTTTTTAAGTCCTTGATGATGAAAACTAGAGTTTTGTTTTATCTCAAAAGTGCCACCGTCACAACTGAATTGTTTTCTAGTCATAGGCTTTCCATTAGTCTTTTTCTTTACAAAATTGTCTTAGAGTCTAAACTTCCTCGTGTTTAACCTTTCTAACACTCTAAGAGAGTTTAGCCTTGATGTTTTGAAAACAAAACGCCTCATGTTAAGCCCATGCCTAAAAAACAAGCCAATGAGGACATTGTCAACCTTTAAGTTTGGGAGGGTGCTTTATGCTTTACGTTGTAAATATCTTTTGTAAATTTGTACTGCTGAAAAAAGAGATGTGCTCAGTATGTGAAAAAAAAATGAAAAAGACTGAGAGTTACTCCAACTTCCTAGGGTTTACTGAGTAACCAGGGGCATTCATGACACCCATGGTTTGCCACTGCATGAAAGGTTCACCTAGGGAAGTGAGTATCACTCCGAGCTTGTGAACTTTGCTCATAGCTAGATATCTTCACCACAAAGTGTCGATAAGCTAGAACAAAGGTAAAGATGACAGCAAGGATGCTCTTGGGAGAAAAAAAAAGTTGAATAAAATGAGCACCAACAGTCAAATAAGTTTGGGGGAGATGGAAGAGGTCTAGTAGTTCATGTATGCTTTTATTTTCCTAAAAATTGTTTTCTTAAACTAAAAGGACTACACTAGGCTGTATGAGTAGAAGTTAGGTAGTTTAAGCATGTTGGTTAGGATGAACGAGAGAGAGTTTTGCTTTGAAAAAGAACAATAGAAATCTTCATGCTTAGGAAACTCAGACGTTGTGACTGGCACTAAAGTAGGACCCTCTCCTGAAAGGCAATCTTTTGAGAAAACGATCTTGAATGCATGTTTACTTGATACCATGTCACTTGATTTGAAATGAGAAGTTGATACTAGTACCATGATTCATTACTATGCATGAACTCTAACATTTTGATTTGCAATTAATGTTGAGCTCTTACATTTTGATTGGATATTAAAGAATTGATCTCTGACATTTTGATTGGCAATTGCTTGAGGACAAGCAATGAGTTAAGTTTGGGGGTATGATAAGGGTAAAAAATATACCTATTTTGCCCTTATATTTAGCTCATTTCTTGGTCAAATATTGAGTGTTTAGGTCAATTTACTGTTCCCGAGCTCAAATTATGCTTCATTTGATAAGTTAGGGTGTTGAGAATTACTTTTGTCAAATTTAACTCATTTATGCTTAAAAAGACTTGATTTTAAGAGGATTTGACTTAGTTTGTTGTTGTGCAGAAAAACAGAGGAAAAGCTGGAATTCCCCAGAAATGCGACCGCATTTCAGGGAAGACAAAATTGAAATGCGACCGCATTTCAGGGAAGACAAAATTGAAATGCGACCGCATTTCTGGAAAACCGTTTCGAGTCGCACGCGGGTCGTTGTTGACGAGTCTTCTTCGCACCTAACCGGTTGTTTTGACCCCAAAACTGACTGGGCAACCTTCCAGCACCTATTTCGCAGCTCCTCAACCAATTTCTACACTATATAAGCTTGGGATTCGAAGTCAAATTCAAGCAGAACTCACTTGGAAGAAAAGGGTGGTGACAGAACCCTAGCTCGACGCCAATGAGTAGGGATGCCCGAGGTCCTTCTTAGATGACCAAATTCTAACCCGAGAGAGAGTTAGACATCAAACCTTGTGGTTTGTAGAGAGTTTCACCCATTCCCACCTTGTAAAAGTGAGAGAGTGGAGTGTCATAGCGAACTCTAGAAGGATTGTGTAAACAAAAAACCCATAATATTTAGCTATCTCCTTTATTTCCAGCTCTTGAATCTTTTCATTATTTTGTATTCTTTACATTATTATTTCAATGAAAATGTGTTCATTTGCTTTTTATCCCATCATGAGTAGCTAAATCTCGTTGAGGGGTTCAATGTGGTGAATTCCCTTAGGGTTTAATGGCTTGAAAGTGTTTTATTTGCTTAAGTAGGGTTTAATGCATGTCATTCTGATCTTGCTGAGTTTAATTTGATCACTTAGACTTTGCATGCTATGTGAGTTTGATCTCGAAAGGGACAAACGATATCGGTTCTCATAAAGGTGATATAGGAGAAAAAGCTCGAAAGAGATTGTTCGGCGGTATAGGGCAAGCTGCCTAAGGCACCCTATATCGACTATAGGGTTATAGGTTGCATTCGTGAATTATCTATGTCGGAGTCGAGTCCCATAAATGGGCATAACGGTACTGAAGGTGTTCATATAACACATGCGGAAGCAATTGAAGATCGGAAGCACCTAACTACATCAATTTTACTCCTAAAGCATGCATGTTCTAAAGAATCCAGAACAGAGAGATAAGAAGAACCAACCTTTTTACAGCTCAATAGGTGGACCTCCTTGGATTCTTTTCTTCTCCAATCTTCTTAGGACACCCCTTAGAGTCTTCCCTACTATTCTCCGGGCGAAGAACGACTTGTGGGAGTCTATAAAGATAGGGAATGGGAAGGGAATGCTTGAAGGATCAAGCTATAGAGAAGTATGTGAAAATGAGAGAGTTTGAGTCCAAATACCAGCAGCATAACAGTAAGGAAATGACTCTCTTAGGCTTGAATCTGATTCACACTCTACTTATAGAGATATTCCATGCAAGGAGAAGCCCTAAGACACAAGACACACATGGTAGTCTTGCAAGCCAAAGTGGATTCTAAGTGTCCAATTCACAACACATGCAACTAGTGCATGGATGTGTTGTTTTCCACTTTGTATCATCATGCAAGAGTGGGAATCCAACTAAATCCACTTGCTTGAATCCACAATCTGATTTTTAGCTTGCAATTAAATGTTGATTTCAATTCCAAATTGAATTTAACATTAGGTAATTGATTTTGAGACATTTCAAAATGATTTCTTATTATTAATCTAATTAATCATACTAATCTTGTGCAATTCATCATATATGATTCCTAATACATATATATGGTATTTAAAACACTTTTAAATACTTTATCTCTCATTTTCTAATTTAATTCATAATTAAATTATTGTATCAAAACACAATTTACGATAATACCCTTTTTTTCAATTTTGAACGATTCAAAGCTTCCTATCTTTTTGTTCTAGGCTTTATTCTGATATGAGCTAGTAGGGGGACCTAATGGACCTATAGATCATGGCCTCCAACGATTCGAGGCTAACCGATTAATCTCATTAACCAAGCTTAACCAACATTCGTTAACTATCGAGACACTCCACTATAGCCCGATAGTTGCACTCCCCTCACTATAGATATATTTCCGTCCACTTGATTTAACCATGCTCAGTAAGTCGATCCTTCACAGGTTGTTCGTAGCTATATCTAGGTCAAAAGTCCATTTTACTCCTATAGTACTTCTTGTTCCTTAAGTCCCACTGATCCTCTAATGAACAATTGGTTTATGGTACAACCAATAAATTGAGTCCCTCTCGGGCCAATGAGAGGGCGGGATCCCTTTGTTCAAGCCCCGGAGTCAGCACTTAAGGGAACAACCTCTCTACTATCCCTAACTTGGGTAGGAGTGAATTCCTTCTCGCACGACTATGTCCCCAGTTATCTACCTATTCCTATCCCTGAAATGGGAGGCTTATTGAGTCGACGATATTGAGCCACTCTCACCTATGCAGATCTAAGGATAAGATCGAATAAACAGGAGTTCATAGTTAGCTCAGGATTAAGATCGAGTTACCTAGGTCATCATATGATATAGTCAGTCTCGTCAGTAAACGGTGTTATAAAGTGAGAGCGACTTATTTCTCGGTCTTGGTCTTATGCAAACTCATTTCATAGGACGCCCCCACTCGCATGTCTCTACATGGACGATTTAGGATCACATCGTCTATACAATCTATAAAGTGGGTCGCGTCTCATAGTGTCCCCAGAATAAGGTACCCAACCCTATCCCTATACTATAGAATGTTTTGGCTATTACTCGAGCTTGATCCACTTTTATGTCTCTACATAAAGCTCAAGTGTTCATCCTATAGCCATGGATCTTAGTTTATTGGATTTGGGTTATTAAAAGTGCAATTTACTTTATTCAGTAATGACTTTACTGAATTAATCTCGATAACGCCTTTATCGAATAAGTATATAATTTTGTTTAACATTCACTATCTACGAGTTTTAGGGTACCAATCCCAACAGGTACTCGTTCAGCCTTCTTACGGTTTTTGGAAACAAGGGCCAAATGGAAGTTAAATCTGACCCAATGCATTAAATACTCTTAAGTTAGATATTGCATAAGTATGGTTGTTACCCTAGGGATGAATCCATGTTGAATACCTCGTTTGTTTATTATTGCTATTCTTTATTATTTACTTGCTTGTTTTATTTATCTTTTCAAAAAACCCAATCAATCAACTTATTTTCTTTGGTTACCTTTTCAAAAGCAATCACTTGAGCAGTTTCTTCATCAAATATGAATTTCCAATTTAGTCCTCGTGGGATCGATACCCTTGGAATACTTTCTGAGGTTTTTTTATTACTACGTGCGACAGTGTATACTTGCACTTAAGTGTTGGCTGAATACTTCTTTATTACTTCACTTATCATCTTATCTCACATCCATCCGTTCAGTTCACACACGCACCAACGAACAAAAGACAGGTTTGACCCTAAATCATACAAACTATTGGCAAAGGCCGACTATGATTTCACGACCCATACTGAGTTTAAAAGTTTACGAATCTTTGATCAAAGACCTGAACTTTCCTCAACGCAGAAGAAACTTCAAAAAGAAGGTTATGTTATACCCATCTCAAGGGCTGGACTTGAATATATGTCTCCTTAGCCAGTTCAAATTACAAGAAAAGGGAAAGCAAAAGTTGCAGATTCGCTTCACATTACGGTGGAAGAAATTGATGATCCCGAAGAAGGTAAAGGAAGTGAAAATCACCGGACTTCTGCTTTTGATCGCATTAAACCGTCTGTTACACGGTCTTCGGTTTTTCAAAGGTTGAGTACAATTGCAGTAGAGGGTGAAAGTCAGCATCGAGCTTTTGGCTCCACACGACCTTCAACCTTCCAAAGGTTAAGTATGGCTTTTGAAGAAAAAGAAAATGTGCATTCAACTCCTACCACACGACTGTCAGCTTTCCAAAGGTTGAGTGTAACCACAAAAAGAAGGAAAGAATGATCCCCTATACCATTCTCTAACATAACAGAGACTACCATGAAGCTAAAAGGTGATGAGAAAATTCGCAGCGCTGTCCCCTCACGAATGAAGAGAAAATTGCTTGTTTCTGTAAATATAGAAGGTTCGTTAAAAATAAAGCGACATGACGTCGTCATCACAAGACCTAGAGAGAAAAGCCCTAATGATGAAGATGACACAGTTGTATGTTACCACATCACCATAGGGGAGGAATCAGAGACTAAAATGTCTGAAGAAGATGTAGAGGAGGCTCCACCGTCACTTGAAGATGGCGGCCAATCGACAGTTGATGAACTTAAAGAAATCAACGTTGGTACGATAGAAGAGCCACGTCCGATCTTTATAAGTGCATCACTTACTCCCGAGGAAGAAGGCGATTATATGAGTCTACTCACATCATACAAGGACATTTTTGCTTGGTCATATAAGGAAATGTCAAAACTTGACCCAAAAGTGGTTATCCATCGACTTACAATTAAACAAAGATATCGGCCAGTGAAGCAAGCTCAACGACTCTTTCGATCAGAACTCATCCCTCAAATTGAATTTGAAGTCAATAAGTTGATAGAGGTAGGATTCATCCGTGAAGTTAAATATCCAACATGGATAGAAAATATTGTCCCTGTTAGGAAAAAGAATGGGCAACTTCATATATGTGTTAATTTTCGTGATTTAAATAATGCAAGCCCGAAGGATGACTTTCCACTACCCATTACCGAGATCATGGTTGATGCAACCATGGGACATGAAGCTTTGTCTTTCATGGATGGATCGTCAGGATACAACCAAATTCGGATGGATCTTGAGGATGAGGAGAAAACAACGTTTCGGACTCCAAAAGGAATTTATTGCTACAAAGTAATGCCCTTCGAATTGAAAAATGTCAGTGTTACCTATCAGCGTGCTATGCATAAAATATTTGATAATATGTTGCACAAACATGTGGAATGTTACGTTGACGACCTTGTGGTCAAGTACAAACAACGACAAGATCATCTGAGGGATCTGAAGGTAGTCTTCGATCGCTTGAGAAAATATCAGTTGAGAATGAACCATCTCAAGTGTGCGTTTGGTGTGACATCAGGAAAATTCCTTGGGTTCATTGTAAGGCATCGAGGAATTGAAATTGATCAATCCAAAATCGATGCTATTCAGAAAATGCCAAGCCAAAAAACCTTCATGAGTTGAGAAGTCTCTCGGGTCGTTTGGCCTACATTAGAAGATTCATATCCAACCTCGCTGGTCGACGTCAACCCTTTCAAAGATTGATGAGAAAGAATACAAGTTTTGAATGGGATGATACGAGTCAGAATGCTTTGGACAGCATAAAAAAGTACTTACTCAATCCCCCTGTCTTAGGTGCCCCTAAGGCAGGGAAGCCGGTGATCTTATATATTGCTGCACAAGATAGATCTCTTGGGGTGCTATTGGCACAAGAAAGAGAAAACCACAAAGAACAGGCACTTTATTACTTAAGTAGAACTCTAACAGGAGTTAAGCTAAATTATTCTCCAATCGAGAACATGTATCTCATTCTTTTCTTTACTATTGATAAACTGAGACATTATAAGCAAGCCTTCACTGTACATCTAGTGGCAAAGGCCCATCCTATCAAATATATTCTATCTAGGCGTATCATTTCTGCATGCCTAGCTAAATGGGCAATCATACTTCAACAGTATGACATTGTGCGAAGATTTGGCAGAAGCCAATCATCTGATCCCATCAGACTGGAAATTATGCGAAGATTTGCCTGATGAAGAGGTATTATATATCGAAATTATGGAACCCCATACCATGTATTTCGATGGCGCAGCACAGAGGAGCGGGCCAGGAGTTGGCATTGTTTTCATTTCACCTGAGAACACACATGTTTCCCTATAGCTTCACACTTAATGAATTATGCTCAAATAACATTGTTGAATATCAAGCACTCATCATTGGTCTTCAAATGGCTTTAGAATTCGGGATAAAGTACATCGAAGTCTATGGCAATTCAAAGTTGATAATAAATCAAATACTACTCCAATATAATGTAAAGCATGAGGATTTAAATCACTACTTCGAGTATGCAAGACACTTACTGGAGAAGTTTGATAGCATAATACTAGAGCACGTCCCAAGATCAGAAAACAAGAAAGCAGATGCGTTAGCAAACTTAGCTACTGCCTTAACAATTTCAGATGATGTAGCTATAAACATTTCTCTCTGTCAAAAATGGATTGTTCCATCAAATGTACATCAGTGTGAAGAAGTTAATGTGACATTGGCTTATGAAATCGAAGAAGAAGATTGGCGGCAGCCTATCATAGATTACTTGCAACATGGAAAGCTTCCCACAAACCTTCGACATAAAGCTGAGATATGAAGAAGGGCTGCCCAATTTGTCTGTTATAAGAATACTCTTTATCACCGCTCGTATGAAGGCCTTTTTCTTCGATGCTTGGGAAAGGAAGAATCTCAAAAAGCATTGGAAGAGGCACATTCGGGCATTTGTGGTGCTCATCAGTCTGGACCAAAGTTGCAGTTCCAGTTAAAAAGAATGGGATACTATTGGCCTACAATGATTCAAGACTTAATGCAGTACGCCAAGAAATGCGAAGCTTGCCAATTTCATACATCAGCCACCAGAGCCTCTTCATCCGACTGTAGCTTCATGGCCTTTTGAAGCTTGGGGGCTTGACCACGTTGGTCCTATAACACCTAAGTCCTCGGCAGGACATTCTTACATCCTTGCAGGGACAAATTACTTCTCAAGATGGGTTGAAGCTGTCGCATTAAAAGAGACCAAGAAAGAAAACGTTGTGGATTTCATCCGAACTCATATCATCTATCGCTATGGCATCTCTCATCGTATCGTGACAGATAATGGAAGGTAATTCTCCAATGACCTGATGGACAAGTTGTGTGAGAAGTTTAACTTCAAGCAATGCAAGTTCTCCATGTACAACGCCGCAGTAAATGGATTGGTAGAAGAAGACACTCTGTAACTTATTGAAGAAAGTGGTCTCCAAGACGAAGAGAGACTGGTAGGAAAAGATTGAAGAGGTGTTGTGGGCTTACCGAACTACTTATCGAACTCCTACAGGGGTCACACCTTATTCCCTCGTCTATGGAGTAGAAGTTGTACTCCCACTAGAAAGAGAGATTCCATCACTAAGGATGGTCGCAAGAAGGGTTGACAACTGAAGATAATGTAAGGTTGCACCTTCAAGAACTGGAAGCACTTGACGAAAGAGGATTAGAGGCTCAACAAGCACTAGAATGTTACCAAGCACGGATGTCTAAACCCTTCGATAAGAATACGAAGCTTTGATCATTTCAACTTGGTGATCTGGCACTCGCTGTTTGAAGACCCATCATCACGACACGACAGACCGAGAACAAATTCACACCTAAATGGGATGGACCCTACGTTGTCAAAGAAGTCTACACAAACGGAGCATACAAGGTCGTGGATAAAGACGAATTAAGAATAGGCCTGATAAATGGAAAGTTTCTTAAAAAAAATTATTCGTGAAATGTAACACTCCTTATCGTAGGAGTCTAAACTACTTGATGCTCCTGGTCTGCATGAGTTTAAAAAGTGAACTACCCAAAAAAAAATAAAGTCTTTTTCCACTTGAACTACGTTATGACTTGATCCCTTTTCATTCGAAGGGTATGTAGGTAGCTTAAGGAAAAAAAAACTTAAGTTCAGTCAAAACAATAAAAAAATAACTTTCGTGTGAGAAATAGAATTCTAGAACTTTATTATAACATAAATGAAGAAAATACAAATGCTCAGTACAATGAATAGAAAGAATGTCTAAAAAAAATCTTTTACATGAGATAAGTTGCAAGATAAACAAAGACAATTTCAAATTAAGGATTCCACTAAAGTTCCTTCAGCTCATCGCGGGTACCCTCCAAAAGTCGACAGAGTGTCGATAGAGTTTGAACATCTGAAGCGCTGATAGTAGGGGCGCACTCGACACTACCAATCTCCTCGCGTATTTGCGAAACCACAAGTCTTTCTCGATCTAAGTCTTTTTCCTTCTCAAAAACCAAATTGGAAAGCTTTTCTGACTCAACCTCTGCAGTTTTCAATTTTGCCTCTAATTTTGAAACCTTGGCCTTTAATTCTGCAACCTTTGAGACAGAGCAAGCAAGTTGCTTCTGAAGTACATCCTTCTCCTCAGCAACACGACTTTCATCGGATAATGCCTTTTCTAAGTGGAGTTCCAATTGGCTATCTCTAATCTGTGGAGTTAGGTAAGCAGAGAGGGAAGATTGCATTCTGAGGTATTTTCTCACCTTCTGGAAATAGCCGCCGACAAACTCTTACAGAGGCGCCAAGTTATTTGTGCTAGCTTCAGCCATTGCACCAAATATTGTTAGCGTCTTTTGCTCAAGGTCACCAATGTGTTCAAAAGAGGTACGTACGATCTTCCCGTGAATGCTTTTCCACATGGACAAAGCAGCTTGTCGCCGGAAGTTAAAGATTACGTTGTCAGCACAAAAATAAGAAACTTCAGGTGCTAGAATAGTTTTTTCCCTTGGTTTGTTGAGGATTCTCGCCGGTGGGGGGATGATGCAAAATTATGACTTCTTTGCTTTTTGACACGGAGCCAATATTCTTCGAGGTAGAAGCAAAAGCGTTGGGGCTCGTTAATGATTGGTCCTCCAAAGATACCTACAAAGTAAGAAGGGATACAAAAGTAAGTAAATAAACTGCATCATGTGTGTAAAAAAAGAAAGTGGGATGGGTTGCCAACCGAAGATTGATCGCTGGATGATTTCTTTACCTTTTTTGGCCTTTTCCAATGACGATCATCATTGCTGCTATGACTTTCTTCTTCATCACGAAGGTTGTTCGTCGAACGAGTTGACTCCTCAATCACCCTCTTACGAGCTTTTTTGGCATTCAGATCTTTATGAGGTTTAGGCTTAGTTGGAGGAATAGTAAGACAATTCATTAAAAGTTGTATCCCTTCCTCCAAGTAACGCCCATGTTTTTGCGACCACCACTTATCATAAGATCGAGTACTTTGATCACGAGGATCTAGTAGGCGCGATGGGAGGTATACCTTCGACAAAGTCAAAGTTGCAGTACAGATTCTCCAAGAATGAAAAACATTCTCAAGGCTAACAGGGGGAGGATCATTATGTAAGTCATTCGATACATCCTAGTGAAAGCCAAATGACGACTGAATCGACAGGGGTTGTAAGCTTCTATAGTCATGAAGTTTCCGTGGCAAGAAGACAAATAGCACGATTGGAGGCTTATAAAGTATGAAGAAGATGAAAATGATAAACCCTTGATGTCTTCCAAAATTTCGGCTTTATCATTCCTGGAGGGAGGACTGGCATGCCACATTATAGAGGTGCCTTGATGAATTAGTTTGCGAGCTTCAAGACTGTTGAAGTATTTTGCACCACCTTCACCAGAATAGTCAACCATTAGAGGACCCCTTACTGGCGTATGCAGTTTAAAATGGGTGCCAAAATAATGTGCTAGCCAGTTGTAAACATAATGAATGGGAAAGCAAATATCAGGACCTTCAGTTGAATGTGGCGTATTGAAAATTTGGCCGATTCCATGACAAATGTTGGATAAAACTGGGACTGCAAGATTGAAAATAACACCTTCAACCATTATGCTCACAACTTTAAATACACTGGGGCAAAGAAAATTCACGTTCTTGTAAGGAAACACAAAAACACACAACCAACGGAAAAAAGGGCGGCCAGATACATTTGTTCTTTCCATCCTTCTTCAACGCCAAGATCTTGAAACAACTCTTGTTCTTCATCAGACTAGTCACGTGGCTGGGTGATAGACCAATTTGGATTATGTGTTGAACGAGGTCGAGAAGATTTCTTTGGGCTACGAGAAGGAAGCTTGGCGTATTTCGAATCACCTTTAAACCAAAAGGAAATCCACAGGTGAGTAGAAATTTGTTGTCTCTCCATTTGCTGGGATGCAATATGATGATAGGCATCAAAAAGATATCTACAACTCTTGGGTAGATGGCCATCTTCGTTGCATGGTCTCAACAATTCCTCACAACAAGGAATAGTTTCATCATAAAATCTCCCTTTGATGGGAAGACCTCCTAGTTTCCACATGTCCCACAAAGAAAGGGATATTTCTCCAAACGAAGTGTGGAGGGTGTTCGTTGAAGGACATTAGACTTCACAAAAAGCTCAAACTATGTCATTGTTGTGATCATAGGAGTATAAAGAAGCTATCACAGCTGCATATAAACCAGAGCCTTGTAGTAGTTTCTTGTTCTAAGCAATGACAAATTCCAGCCACTCCCAATAACAAGCAATGTGAGTAAATTCTCCATTGAATTTCAGTAAGGGCCCCTAACAAACCTGATTTTCAATGATGCGATGCCCCAACATCGATTCTTGATTGACATTTGGCTTCTTTCCTTGTAAAAAAGATCGTAGAATCCAAACCTTAGTGGAAGAGTGTTGACCTTGAGCCTTTTCTACGGACCATTCCGAAAGAAAATGAGATTTGTTCAATTCGAGGTTTGACTCTGTAGTTGAAGTCTCTATTGGAAGAATGGTCCCACTTTTGATAGGTTGATCTTTGTTCAGTAAAACAACCAGACTTTTCTTCCCATTATTTGAAAGCTCTGTGAAATGCACCATGGTCCTACAAAGAAAAAAAGAGGAGATTAAAAGAAAAGATATGACATTGGTCAAAGCAATGATGATAATATTATTAAATCATAGAATATAAGTGATCAGCCTGAATTCTGCCTGAATCAGGGGGTGATCACTTCTGAGGTAGGATGAAAGGGGGCAAATGATCAGCCTACATTCCTTCTGAATCAGGGGATGATCACTGCCCGAGACAGGATGTGAAAGACGAGTGATCAACCTGAATACCGCCTAAATCAGGGGTTGATTACTGCCCGAGGCAGGATGTGAAGGGCGAGTGATCAACCTGAATTCTGCCTGAATCAGGGGTTGACCACTGCCTGAGGCAGGATGTGAAGGGCGAGTGATCAGCCTGAATTCCGCCTGAATCAGGGGTTGATCACTACATGAGGCAAAATGTGAAGGGCGAGTGATTAGCCTAAATTCCGCCTGAATCAGGGGTTGATCACTACCTGAGGCAAGATGTGAAAGGCGAGTGATCAGCCTGAATTCCGCCTGAATTAGGGGATGATCACTGCCCGAGGAAACAGAAGTGAGAGAATGATCAGCCTGAATTCTGCCTGAACCAGGGGTTGATCACTCCTCATTTAAGAAATGGTTTTTTTAAAAAAAACTGAAAAAAGGAAACCTTTTTTCTTTAAAGAAAAAAAACTTGCTATATTGGGAAATAGTTTATAATAAGTGCGTATTCAGTCAAGATAGAATGAAAAAAGTATGTATTCACCTTCTGGGTACCAAGCAAATGTTGATTATACAATGGAGGCGTTTAGTTGTTCCCTAAAGATTGAGAAACAAAGGGGTAATTAGCAAAGAAACAAAAAACGTTTGCATAAAAAAATGCTCATTAAGTCACCAATGAGGAAAATGTGCTTAACAAAATATAAAAGAAAAAAAAGTTTAATAAAATGCACGTTTTCATTTTTTTTTAAGTGTATTGTTCTTTTTTAAAGCAAAAGGAAGTAAAAAAGAGTAAAAATAATTAAATAAAGAAAAAACTAAAAAAAAAGGAAAATTTTCACTTAAAAAAAAATAATGTATTTAAAAAAAAATGGAGTAGGAAGTTAAAAAAAAAAAAAAAAAAAAAAAGTAGAAAAGAAAGGACTTTTTTTAATAATGTTACCATTTTTAAAACTTATTATTAAAATATAGTTAGTTTGAAACTTATTATTTAAATATTGTAGTTTTAAATTTTCGGTCAAAGGTCGTCTCTTGAAGAGACGACCTTGAAACACGTGTCGCACCCTGTCTGACATGACAATAAATTAAAAAAAAAAAAAACGCAGAGGTCGTCTCTTCAAGAGACGACCTCTGCACATTTAATCAACAAATGTAATGGCAAGGTGGTGAATGGCGCACCTTTTTTTCTTCCCTTCCCATGTTCAAATCCTAGCAGCTGCACATTTTTGGTTTTTTTTTCTTTTTTTCGTTTTCTTTTCTTTTTCGTTTTCTTTTTTTTTTTTTCGTTTTCTTTCTTTCGTTTTCTTTCTTTTTTCTTTCTTTTTTTTGTTTCTAGTTTTTTATTTTTAAAAATATCAGTAGTTTTTATTTTCTTTGTTCTTGTTTCACTTTTCTTTAAAATTTGAACTTTTTTTTTTAAAAAAAAATGAAATTTGAAGTTTGAAATATACTTAAAAAAAAAAAATTTATACCATTTTCTTTATATTTTTATTTTGAATTATAAAATTATTATAACCAACTTTTTAATTTAGCTAATTGAGATAAAAGAAAAATAAAAATGAGAAATATGACAAATAAATCAAATTGTTGTCATGTTTATACCAATAACAATGGTTTCAATGAAGAGTGAAAAAAGAAAATGTTTATTTTATATATTAAATTAATTTATTGGTATAAAGATAACAACAATTTGATTTATCTGTCACATTTCTCATTTTTATTTTTATTTTATCTAAACTAGCTAAATTTAAAAGTTGGTTATAATAATTTTATAATTCAAAATAGAAATATAAAGAAAATGGTATAAAATTTTTTATTTTTAAGTATATTTCAAACTTCAAATTTCATTTAAAAAAAAAAGTTCAAATCTTAAAGAAAAGTGAAACCAGAACAAAGAAAATAAAAAACTACTAATATTTTTAAAAATAAAAAAATAGAAACGAAAAAAAAAAAAAGAAAAAGAAAGAAAACGAAAAAAAAAAAAGAAAAAGAAAAGGAAAAAAAAATGCAGCCGCTGTGATCGAACATGGGAAGGGGATGAAAGAAAGATGCAGCGTTCACCATCGTGCCAGAAGTATTTTTGTTGATTAAATGTGCAGAGGTCGTCTCTTCAAGAGACGACCTCTTCGAATTTTGTTTTTTTTTGTTTTTTTTTTTTAAATTCATTGTCATGTCAGACGTTATTCGACACGTGTTTCAAGGTCGTCTCTTCAAGAAACGACCTTTGACCGAAAATTTAAAACTATAATATTTAAATAATAAGTTTCAAATTAACTATATTTTTATAATAAGTTTTAAAAATTGTAATATTAATAAAAAATGTCCGAAAAGAAAGGGGAATAAAAATAAATTAAAAAAAAAAACAAAAAGTAAAGTCTTTCACTAAAAAAAAGAGGTTTAAAAAGACGTGCCCATCTTTCTTTTCCCTTCTTCTCTTTCATTGTCTCCCCTATTCTCTCCCTCTCTAACTTTTTTCTCTCTCACGTCCGTCTACGTTTTCTTCCTCCCCATGTTTTTTTCTTTTTTCCTTTTCTTTTCCTTCTCATCTCTCCATCACTCTTTCCCTTCCCAATTCCTTCATATTTTTTTCTCTCTTTCTCACTCCCCCTACCTACATTTATTCTTTCTCCCACCACAAATCTTTCATCTCCTAATCTCAATGACCAAAGTCGGCAACTTTACCGACGACAATTCACTTCAGTAGATCTGACAGCTCAATAGCAACTTGACGATTCTCAACTACGGCACAACGTTGTTCCTTGCTCCACAACAATCCACGACCTCTTGCGCCTTGCAGATCGGATGGTTGCTGGAACAATGGCCGTTAGTAGGTGTCGCACACTCGCTGCAGCCAAAGTGTTTGCATACTTGAATGAAAACTGAGGGCATATATACTGATAAAATTTTAGGCTGATGGAGATTTGATTGGGAATAAAATCATAATTCTAACTAAGATTTTATCTTACTTATGTGAATCTTACTGGTAAGTCTAATTTTGGGTCAGTTCAAGCATAAATTTGGGTGGGATTTTATTTTATTTTATTTTTTTTATTTTTTTTTTTATTATTATTATTTTCTTCTTCCTCTGATTTTGAAGCCAAATTCTTCCTTCAAATTTAAATTCAAAACGAAAGTTGGGTATGAACCAAGTCTGTTCAAAATCAAATTTTTTCCAAAATTGTTAATTAAAATCCAAATTTGGCTTACTCTAAATTTAAGTTCAAATAAAAAAAAAATGGACCAAAATTCAAACCTGAACTCTATTCCAAATTAAAAAAAAAAAGGGTAGAACTCAAGTTTCTTTTAAAATCCAATTTGTGGTGAATTTTAAATTTTTACCTCAAATCCAAATTTTCTTATGCTCCAAATTTTACCCAAAACAAGCATGAATTAGAATTCAACAATTTAATTCCAAATTCAAGCTAAGTTGGGTATAACCTCGAATTCTATTTCCAAATTCATAAAAAAATAATTAAAAAAAAAAACGTGGGTAGAATTCAAGTTTCCTTCGAAATCCAATTTGTGGTAAATTTTAAATTTTTACCTCAAACCCGAATTTTGCCTAAAACACGAGTGAACTAGAATTCAAATTTTATTCTAAGTTTAAACTCAACTTGAAAATAACCTCAAATCCTACTCCCAGTTCAAATAAAATTTGGGGTAGTCAAGGTTATGAAGAAAAGAATTATTGCCAAGTCATCTTTTTCGAGATTCACCCACACATATTTGTGCATAAATCTCAAAAAAGTGGCATTTGTTGGCATAGAAATTTTTCTTCAAATAATTGTCTAAGTTCGTGAAATTAAATATGCTAATTTCATGAAATAGATTGAATTGGGTTCAATTTAAACCCGAATTCAATAATGTAATTAGGCCAGAAGTCTAAATTTTCAAGCCCAAGCCCATGGGGCTGATGTGGAATTTTCCTACCGCAAGCGCACGGGTCAAGTTATAATAAAGTGATCGAAAAATCGAGTGTCGTCCTCTGGATTGGATTTTTAAGTTAAATCAATTACAATGAATAATCTTGCTCAATTTTATTTAGGGACCGAAAAGTAGTGATTGATAGAAAACAAGATCAATGCAAATAAACTATGGAGATTCAATTGAAAGAACACTTAGGGAATTGATTTCGCCGATTTAGTCTAGGATTAATTTTAGGGAATGAGTTATAACGCACAATGGATTTATGAGCCTAAGAACCTTTAATCACAACTACCTCTCCCGAGCATAATTGATTCTCATGCAAATTAACCAACTTGATATCCCTATCTAAGTTTATTAACATGCAAGACATTTAGTTCTTTTTGACCAATTCTAAAGTTACTCTAAAATCCATCACGAGCTTAGAACATAAACTTTAGTCATGCAATCTTAATAAAGTCTACACTAAATCCCCTCTCCCGAGCAAGACTCAACACTTAGATCATTCAACTAGTGGCCAATTAATTGAAATCATTAAATTAAGATTGCATACATACAAACCATTGCACAAATCATCCCATAAATCAATCCATAAGCTAAAAAGACTACATCAATCCCTAAGTAACAAGCTTAGCTACTCATACATGGCGTTACAAGATCAACTAAGCATGAAAAAGCCATTAAATCTAACTAAACAAAAGGGAAAGGAAAGGAAAGACTCAAAGTCGTCGAAACCGACACGTCCCCGTTACGATCTCCACGCCTCCAAGTTAGATTCCCGCTCCTCGTCCTTGCTTCAGCTCCCACAGAAGGTCTCTAGTCGAAATTAGGGCTAAAATCTCTCAAATTGGACTCCGCCAATCCGTAGCACAAAATGATGAATTTATAGAAAATCTGCCGACAGCGTCGAGACGCTATAGATAGTGTCGCGATGCTGTCGCGATACTGCGGATTTGGAAAATTTGCCGAGAGCGTCGCGACGCTATGAATTTTTTTTTTTTTTTTTTTTTAAGAATGAAAACTCCAAATATAGAATGTCAGCGTCGAAACGCCCAAAGAGCAGCGTCTCGACGCTGGTCTGCGGATGGGCCTATCTTCAATCTTCCAACTTTGATTCTTTTTTCATTCTTCTGCTTCTTTTCGCATCCCGAACATCCAATTGGCTCAAAACTATATTTCCTACAAATACAACACATAAATGCATAATTTTAGCCAATAAATTATAAAAGACTAGCTAAATTAATTAGGGAAAACTAGCTAGCTATGCTCGCTATCAGGGGCCTAAATGCATTTCAAGTCCAAGCCCATGAATGGGCTCAAATGCATTTTTAGTCCAAGCCCATGAATGGGCCCAAATGCAACCAAGCCCAAGCCCAAGCCCACAAAAGGCCTTTGGAAAACTCTATAAATAGGAGGCATGACCTCTCATTTGGAAGACGACGGAAAGAAAGGAAGAAGAGAAAGCTCTCAGAAGACTCTGAAGATTGAAGCTCCTCCTGCAAAACCGAAGATCGAAGCTCAGATCCTCGTCAAATTCAACTGCAGAACTGAACAACAAGGCTCCAATCATCTTCAAATCTCGACGCAGAACTGAAGATCGAAGCTCGGATCCTCTTCAAATCTCACCGTAGAATTGAAGATCGAAGCTTAGATCATCTACAAATCCTCCTGCAAACCGAAAACTGAAGCTCAGAACCTCCTGCAAACCTGAAGACTGAAGTCTACATCAATCCATCCAGAAGAATTCAAATCCTTCTGAAGAAAAAACCTTCAGGACTCTAAAGACTAAAGCTTCTTGAAGACTATATAGATCAAGCTAACTTGAGTTTGTGAGAGAAAGCATCAAAGGATTGTAACTAGAGATTGTAATCCACTACACATATCCAGAAATCAATACATACAAGAATTTGTTTCACGAATCAAATTTCTCTCTTGAAATCTCGTGTGAACAGCGGCGGCTGACGTCAGCAACACGCGAGGGCTGATGTCAGCCCTAGGCCTCGCTCAGCGCACGCGCAAGTGATAGCGAGCATAGCTAGCTATTTTTCTCTAATTAATTAAGCTAGTCTTTTACAATTATTTGGCCAAATTTATGCATTTATATGTTTTATTTGTATGAAGTATGTGTTTGAAGCTTAATAGAGAAATTGGAGTCAAATGGAGTTCGCGATTCTTAAAAAAAAAAAAAAAAAAATAGCGTCGCGACGCTCTTGGCGAACTTCCAGAATCCGTGACGCTCTTGGCGACCAATTTTTGCCTTATTTAAAGATTGCGATTATGACTGATTGGGGGACTTCTCTTGGACGATTGGGAGCCGTAAAACAGAGAAAAAAAGGGCTTTTGAAGCTGAAACAAGTGGAGGAAAAGCGGGAATCAAATCATTGTTCGTGGGGATCGTAACGGGGACGTGCGGTCTCGGCCTACCTATCGTTTAATTCTCTTTACCCTTTTCTTTTGTAGTTTTTATGGCTTGTTTAGACTTAGTTTATATTGTAATTCGGATTATGTGTAGCTAAGTTTAATTCTTAGGGATTGATGTAGCCGTTGGGCACTTTATGGATTGATTTAATGGTTTTATTGCTATTGATGTCATTTATGCATAATTGTGTTCTTAATGCTTTCAATTTACCGGCCATAAATTGATTGTTGTTTGTGCTTGAATCTAACTCGGGAGAGAGGATTTAGCTTAGAAATCATTATGCATAACTAGGATTTAGCTAGAAATCGGGAGATAATAGTTAATTCTAGAAATCATTAAAAAGGTTAACCTTAATGCCCTGCATGTTTAACGAATTTAGATAGGGATATCGAGTTCATTGCATGTGGGAGAATCATGTATGCTCGGGAGAGAGATATGTGTGATTTTAGTTTCCCAAGATTTATGAATCATAGCATGTCATTAAACCATGAATTAATCCATAATCCCAATTGGTGAAATCAAATCCCTAAGACCGTTGACTCCATTAGATTGTCATACTTTTTCATTGTTTTGTGTTTGATTACATTCATCTTCACTTTGATTTGTTCCCTAAATAAAATTGGACAAGATTATTTTCGGTAATTAGATTTGATTAAAAATCCAATCCAGAGGACGACACTCGATTGCAAAATCACTTTACTATTACTTGACCCGTGCACTTGCGGTAGGAAAATTCCACATCAGCAAGCCACGGTCAGACGTGGTCGGCTACGGTCCAGCTCGCAAGTGCGCGGTCCAGCCGATTTCACGCGGTTTGGCTCCGATCGACTTAGTTCAGTCTTTAACGCTCAGTTTGCACGCGGTTCAGCTTCGTCCTGCTGGTTCGCACGCGTTTCAGCTTCAGTCCACCCAGTTTCATTCTGGGATCACCAATTCGTTGACTGGTCTGTGGTTTCTAACCGGTTCGTTGACTTTTCCAATGGTTTTGGCCCGATTCGGCTGTTTTTTGGGCCGATTCGAGCATTTTTTGGCACGGTTCAGCAAAAGTTCAAGGCTATTATAGGATAATTTTGATAAAATTATTGTAATTTTATATTTTTTTATTATCCTAGGGGCCAATTTACCGGTTTATCTAGTTGTTTATCGCTTCATGGATGTCATTTAGCTAAATCCCACCATAGGTTAAGCATGTATCATGCATATTTATATTATAAGAATTATAATGTATGAAAAATATGTATGATTTAATTTCATGAGTTATTTAATGTAATTGTTATATTAAATATATGAAATTGGAAAAGCATGCAGTATGTCATTACTTTAGTAAATATAAGAGTTACATTTAACTAATGTCATATGTATGCTTAGTATTTTTTTCATCGGATTAATATAATTAGTTATATTATGGATGAACATAATGTAGGGATAAAGCCCTAGCGCAGAGGAAACAATCATCAAACCATACTGTGTTTTCTCAAGATTAAAATACCGTTACAATTTGCAAAGGCATTTTACAGCAGAATAATACATACATAAATCATGCTGTAAAACTAAATAAAACATGCCTTAAAAACATTAGGAAGAATTTAGATCTAATCTAAATTGGACCCTAATGATCCTAGATCAAGAAATACCTACCGTAGATGAAATTCTTGATCTTTTCGCCTAATTCCCTTTGAATTGTGATAAAATCCAGCAGCCTTAGGAACCTTTCTTCGCTGCAAATCTCCCACACGAACACCACCACGAGGATTCACCAATGGACTCTAAAGGATATGATGAGGGAGATTGTGGGATCTCTTTTTCTCTAAGGAATATCATTGAGAGAATGAAAAGAGCTTGGAGTTTTCCTTGGGAGAGTTTTCTGTAAAAAACAAAAGCCACCCGATAGAAAAAATAATGCACACTAAAAAACTCCGTAACTCCCTCCTAAGTAGGCGTGAAGGGGAGTAACCGTAGGTCAAATACCCACACGTTACTTTTAACTGATCAAATATCAGTTATTAAAATTCAATTTAATTAATTAGATAATTAATTAAATTAAATTAAAATAAGTTATTTAATTCATAATTAGATAACCAACTCATTTAAACCATATTTAAATGATTATCCTTCACATAACCTATGGTTTTAATGCAATTTAATTAAATCAAAATTTAATTAAATTAAATTAAAACAAACAATTGATTAATTCATTAATCAATCAATATTATAATTAAACATCATATATTTAATTATAATTCTCTCAAATAAACTATAGTATTGATGTACATCCAATGCACATTAATTATAACCTATAGTTTTAATATGAACCAAATTCATATTTCATTTTAATATTCGAACCCTTTCGAATATTTAATCTTTCCTTAGAAATTAACCTCAAGACCTTATAAGAGTCATTGGTGGGACCTAATGGACCTATAGATCAGAAGCTCCAACGATGTGAGATTAATTGGCTAAACTCATTAACCAAATTAATCAATATTCGTTAACTGTGGTTCACTCCACTATAGAACCACAGCTGCACTCTTCTCACTGCAGATATATTTCTGTGTCCACGGATATCGACCGTCAACAGCAAGTTAGCCCTTCACGTGTGTTCGTACCCCAGCTAGGTCAAATTACCGTTTTACCCCTGGGCTACCTCTTGGTCCTTAAGTACCAGTGCTCCTCTAATGAACAACCTGTTTGAGGTCCAACCATCAAACAGAAGTCCCTCTCGTGCCATAAAGAGGGTAGGGCCTATTGTTCAAGACCCGGAGACACCACTTAAGGGAACACACCTCTACTTACCCTAATGTTGGGAAGGAGTGAATTCCATCTTGTAAGACTATGTTCCCAGCTCCCCACTCGGTCTTGTCCCCAAAATGGTAGGCTTATTGAGTCGGCGAACAGGCCACTCTCACCCATACAAATCAAAGGACAATCCCTCATGGACAGGAGTCCATAATCCACTCAAGATTAAGGCCAAGTTGCCTAGGTCATCCTAGTGAAATAGGAACCGAGCTAACTAACGGTGTTACAGTTAGTGGTTAACTATTTCGCGTTCCAGTCTTTGTGCAAACTCATTGCACATGATACCCCCACTCGCATGTCAACTACATGAACGCGTTGGATCAATACGTTTGTATCATTATATAAAGCGAGCCGTATCCATAGTGTCACCAGGATAAGGTACCCAGCCTTATCCCTATACTACAGACCCTTTAGGCTAAAACTTGAACATTGATCCCCGTATGTCCCTACATACTAGTTCAAGCCTCATTCTATTAGCCTTGGATGTTTAGTTTATTGGATTAGGGTTGATAAGACAAGATATAACACAAACATTGAATAATACATCGTTTTTATTAATGTTCGGTCAAATGCACATTTACTATCTACGAGTTTTAGGGCATAAAACCCAACACATAATACATTCAATGCATGATTTTCATGATTATTTTATAAAAGTTATATTAATAAAATGAAAATGGAAAAGCATTGAGCATGACATTAATTTAGATTAATATAAGAGTTATATTAAATTAATGTGAACTTTCATGTAATTTGATTTTGTGGATGTTTAATTAGTATAATCGATATTAATTAAAAGGAAATTGAAATTGTATGAAGCATGACACCACTTTAGATTAATATAATTTTTATATTAATTAATTTTATGGGCGTCATGAACATATGGTGTTTAAAAATATCTGGAATTAGATTGTTATTAGGAAACACCATAGGAGCATGTTATAGGGCTAATCATTAAAAATTGGAATAGTTATAAAAATTATTAGAAACCGTCAACTTATAACAAAGAGTTGCATGCAAACATAGGATCTAGGTTAAATTGAATTAATTTTAAAATGTTTAAAATTAATTAGACCTAAGTTCACCTTAATTCTAATAGGATTAGAAAATTTCTTACTTAGAATTAAAATAGTTTTAATGAACTAAGTAGGAAAAACATTACTATGGTTATAAGGGAACTCTCCCGGTGAAGTTCTGTCTTGGCTGGGGGTATTTAAGTTGACGGTTTACGGAACACCTCCTACCTGGGAACAGACCCAGAACCTGAGTTGAATTAATCATAGTCTAATGTTAGCATGCAATGTCACTAGGTAATTAAAAGAGTATAATTCACCTAGACATTAAAGTAAAGACCTATATATAAGAGTTATATAAAGGCATAGACTTAGATAGATTCACTTAGCCAGAATTTACCTAAGTAATAGACCTTAATTCTAAAAATACTTAGTGGGAGGAAATATATCAAAACGAGATTTTTATAAATCAAGTTTTGCTCTCACGCCTTCAAGAGTTCACAATGTGAGGTCCATGCTTGGCCTTGAGTTACCCTGGGAGTGACCCCCTATGGATGGTGTTTGCATGGATCAATAACAAGGTGAATGAGGGAGTATTTTATAGTAAGTGGGAGTAGGACACGTGTCAACGTATCCTATGGTCTCCTCCATTAGGTTGCACTGTGAGATTCCCATGATCTGCTTGTGAGTCGCTTTGGGAGCGATCACCCTACGGAGGACTTGATCATGGGAGTCGGAAAAACGCAAACTCTAGAAATGGATAGGGTTTTTTAGGTCCATTTCCAACCTTGACTTTCCCTACGGTAGCATTGTTGGGGTCGACCTTTGAGATCTAAAAATGGGGGGTCACACTTACAGGAAATTGTTAAGGTGTTAATGATTTCCTTACCGAAAAACGATAGCTAAGAACTATTGGAATATGAGTTATTCTGGTAATAGGGATTGGCTGAGATTGTCTCAATTCAGGGGAGGAGTAGCTGACTGCCCTACGGTCGTTGTTGCTCTAAACCTCTGAAGTATCGTTGCAAAATAAATGTTTATTCTTATGGTCAATCATTACTTTTTCTAAATTGATTGGATAAAAATAATGTTAGTTTGTGTAATGGGTTAATGAAACAAAACTAATTAAATTAATTTGTTTGTTTTTAGCATGAATTGTTCTGTGAATGTCTTAAATAACGCCAATTATAATACTGGTATATCTAATACAACTATGAAATTGAACTTAGACACTAATTGCATGGTCAATAATATGGAATTGGTCTTAATTGAGGACTGTCCTCAGGCCCACATGTCTAATTCATCTGAAATTGTTTTTGATGAATATGACATAGACTACTTAGCAAATCTCAATGAAAATAAATGTGATTTATTGGTCATTGAAACGTGTATAGTGGAAAATGGTGATACAACCTGCATCCTTGATTCAGGTGTCACTCATCAAGTATGTTCTTCCTTTGAGGGAATGAGCTCTTGGCAACAATTAGAGATGTTGGGGAAATGATTCTCAGAGTTGGGACTGGGGAGTTCATTTCAGCTAAAGCAGTTGGAGATATTAAGATGTTCTTCTCCAATGAACGTTATATGTTATTAGATAATGTATATATAGTTTCCAAGATAAAAAGAAATTTGATTTCTATTTCTTGTTTGCTTGAACAAGGATATTTGGTGTCCTTTTCTGTAAATGAAGCTTTCATTACTAAAAGGAGAGCTGATATCTGTTCTGCAAAAATGGAGAACAACTTATATGTTTTAAGACCAATAGAGTCTAAGGCTATTTTGAACAATGAGATGTTTAAAACAGCTGAGACTCAACCAAAAAGGCAAAAGGTTTCTCAAAGTACCTATCTTTGGCACTTGAGACTTGGCCACATTAATCTCAATAAGATTGGGACATTAGTTAAGAACGGACTTCTAAGCCAGTTCGAAGATGATACTTTACCTCCATGTGAGTCATGTCTCGAAGGTAAAATGATCAAACGACCTTTTACTGGAAAAGGTTATCGTGCCAAAGAGCCCTTAGAGCTCGTACATACGGATCTCTATGGTCCAATGAATGTTAGGGCTCGAGGAAGGTATGAACATTTCATCTCTTTCATAGATGATTATTCAAGTATGATTATTTATACCTAATGAGTCATAAGTCTGAAGCCCTTGAAAAGTTCAAGGAGTATAAGGCTGAAGTTGAGAACTTGTTAGGTAAGACCATTAAAACACTTCGATCTGGTCGAGGTGGAGAGTATATGGACTTAGAATTCCAAAACTATTTGATGGAACATGGAACTGCGTCCCAACTCTTAGCACCTGGTACACCTCAGTAGAATGGTGTATCCGAAAGGAGAAACAGAACCTTGTTAGACATGGTTCGATCGATGATGAGCTATGCTCAATTGCCTAGTTCTTTTTGGGGTTATGCAGTAGAGACTGCAGTTTATATTTTGAATGTAGTTCCCTCAAAGAGTGTTTCTGATGAAGGATTGGAAGTCCATTATTCCGTAAAGCGAAAGCGTGATTGGGACCGATTCGCAATTAATTTTGTTGAATCTAAAATACCAATACATTGGCAATAATCTTATAACTATTCTAAATTTATATTAAGGCTAAGCATACAAAAATATTAGATCTAAATCTAATTTATATAGTAACAAATTACTTACTCTCGTTGACGACTCAGATTAAACTCACCAACTACTTGTGAAATAATCACGAACTACTGCGAACACCACCACTATGGCTACACCGGTATGACTCTACGACTTCTAGAGGCAGGAGACTGGTGGGGGTCTAGAGGGAGCCTTCAAGGGAATTCTTTGAGAGTAGGAGAATGAATGGGATGCCTTTCACCCCACCCCTGAGGTCCTATTTATAGGAAAAAGGCCAAGACCTTTTCCTAATAAGAAAATGTCATGAATAAGATCTAATCAAATCTATTATCTTATTCATATTTAATTTAATAAATAATTAATTAATTCCATAATTAATTAATTACCCAATTAAATATCACATATTTAATCTTAGGGATTTTATTAAATTATTTATATTAATATGAATCCAATTCATATTAATTATTTTAACTCTTTCAAATATTTTCTCTCAAGAATTAATTTTTAAATTAATTCAAAATTATATTTTAAAGTTTGATAAACTTTATATTATAATGTATCAGTATACATTATATGATTCCCCTAAATAAATTGAACACTTTCAATTTACAATTTATACTTAATTGCCTCAAGTCTCTTTACGAGCTACCAATGGGACCTAATGGACCTACTAATCAGAAGCTCCAACGATACGAGACTAATTGGCTAAACTCATTAACCAAGTTAGTCAACATTGTTAACTGTGGGTCATTCCACTAAAGACTCACAGCTGCACTCTTCTCATTGTAGAATATTTTTGTGTCCACATATATCAACTAATGCAGTAAGTCAATCCTTCACGTGTGTTCGTAACACCAGTTGGGTCAAATTACCGTTTTACCCCAAGGTTACCTCTGGTTCCTTAAGTACCACCGATCCCTCTAATGAACAAGTTGTTCAGGGCCCAACCACTAAACAGAAGTTCCTCTCGGGCCAGGAGAGGACGACGCGCCTTTGTTCAAGCCCCGGAATCAGCCCTTAAGGGAACACACATCTACTTACTCCAATAGGGAAAGGAGTGAATTCCATCTTGTACTATTATGTTCCTAGCCCCCATTCGGTCTTGCCCCTGAAATGGTAGGATTATTGAGTCTGCGAACTGGCCACTCTCACCCATAAAAATCTAAGGACAATCCCTCCTGAAAGGAGTTCATAACAGACTCAGGATTGAGATTGAGTTACCTAGGTTATCCTATTGAAATAGAAACCTAAACTAGTTAACGACGTTACATCTAGTGGTTACTATTTCGCAGTCCGGTCTTATGCAAACTCATTGCATAGGATACCCCCACCTGCATGTCACCTACATGGATGCTTTGGATCATTGCATCTGTATCAAATACAAGGTGGGCCGTATCACATAGTGTCACTAGGATAAGGTACCCAGCCTTATCCCTATACTATATACCTTTTAGGTTGTTACTTGGACACCGATCCCCGTATGTCCCCACATACTAGTCCAAGTTTTATTTAAACAACCTTTGATCTTAGTTTATTGGATTTAGGGTTTATTAATGCAAACTCGTTTACTCAATAACCAAATTACTGAATCACTCAAATAACGCTTTATTGAGATCGATTAATTTGTTTCATTTACTATCTACGAGTTTTAGGGCATAAAACCCAACATCTGAAACACCATTTGAGCTTTCGAGAGGGCGTAAAGCTAGTTTACTTCATTTCAGAATTTGGGACTGCCCTACACATGTGCTAGTGGCAAACCCAAAGAAATTGGATTCACGTTCAAAATTATGCCTATTCGTAGGCTACCCAAAAGAAACAAGAGGTGGATACTTCTTCGATCCACAAGAAAATAAAGTGTTTGTATCGACAAATGCTACTTTCTTGGAAGAAGACCACGTTAGAGAACATAAACCACGCAGTAAGATAGTGTTAAGTGAACTTTCTAGTGAAGCTACAAATTCATGACCAAGAGTTGTTGATGAGGTTGGACCTTCAACAAGGGTTGTTGATGAGCCCAGTTCAGAGGTTGGACCTTCAACAAGAGTTGTAGATGAGCCCAGTACATCTGGTCAAACCCATCCTTCTCAAGAGTTGAGAATGCCTCGACGTAGTGGGAGGATTGTTATTCAACCTGAACGCTATCTGGGTTTAGCAGAAACTCCAGCTGTCATACCTGATGATAGAGTTGGGGATCCATTGACCTTTAGACAGGCAATGAATGATGTGGACAAAGACCAGTGGGTCAAAGCTATGGATATAGAGATGGAGTCTATGTGCTTCAATCAAGTTCGGGATCTTATAGACCAACCTGAAGGGTTAAACCCATAAGGTGCAAATGGATCTACAAGAGGAAACGAGACGTAGCTGGGAAAGTACAGACTTTCAAAGCTCGACTTGTAGCAAAGGGTTATACCCAAAGGGAGGAGGTGGACTATGAGGAAACCTTCTCTTCAGTTGTCATGTCAAGTGGATAAGGATTCTCTTGTCCATTGCCACATTTTATGATTATGAAGTTTGGCAAATGGATGTCAAGACTGCTTTTCTGAATTGCAACCTTGAGGAAAATATATTTATGTCTCAACCAGAAGGGTTCATTGCTCAAGGACAAGAGCAAAAATTTTGCAAGTTTAAACGATCCATTTATGGGTTGAAGTAAGCTTCCAGATCTTGTAATATAAGGTTTGATAAAGCGATCAAATCTTATAGCTTTGACCAGAACGTTGATGAACCTTGTGTTTACAAAAGGATTATCAACAGTTCAGTAGCTTTTCTAGTGTTGTATGTAGATGATATTCTACTCATTGGGAATGATGTAGAATATCTAGCTGACATTAAAACCTGGCTATCGACTGAGTTCTAAATGAAAGATTTAGGAGAAGCTCAGTATGTTCTAGGGATTCAAATTATAAGGAATCGTAAGAACAAAACATTAGTTCTGTCTCAAGCATCCTATATAGACAAGATGTTGTCTAGATATATGATGCAAAATTCAAAGAGGGGCTTACTACCCTTCAGGCATGGAGTTCATTTATCTAAGGAATAGTGTCCTAAGAAACCTCAAGAAGTTGAGGATATGAGACAGATCCCTTATGCTTCAGTTGTGGGCAGTCTTATGTATGTCATGTTGTGTACTAGGCCTGACATATGATATGCAGTTGGGATAGTCAATAGATACCAACCTAATCCAGGGTTAGACCACTGGACTGCAGTGAAAAACATCCTCAAGTATCTTCGAAGAACGAGGGACTATCAGCTTGTGTTTGGCGTTAAGAATTTGATCCTTACAGGATACACAGACTCTGATTTTCAGACTGATAAAGATTTTAGGAAATCCACATCAGGTTCAGTTTTTATCCTCAATGGGGGAGCTGTAGTCTGACGTAGCATCAAGCAAGGATGCATTGCAGACTCCACCATGGAGGCCGAATATGTCGCTGCTTGTGGAGTAGCTAAGAAGGTTGTATAGCTTAGGAAGTTCTTGATGAAATTGGAAGTTCTTCCAAATATGAACTTGTCAATCACCCTTTATTGCGATAATAGTGGTGTAATGGCAAATTCTAAAGAGCCTCGCAGCCACAAGAGAGGCAAACACATAGAGCTCAAATATCATCTCATCAGAGAAATCGTGCAACGAGGGAACGTGATCGTCATGAAGATAGCTTTGAAGCACAACATTGCTGATCCATTTACAAAGGCTTTCACGGCTAAAGTGTTCGAGGGTCATCTAGAGAGTCTAGGTCTGCGAGATATGCACATAGAATAATCTAGGGCAAGTGGGAGAAATGTAATGGGTATTGTGAATGCCCTAGTTTATTGTATTTTATCTGTATTTATACTTTTCATGTATCATACAGTATTAATACAAACTATTATTCCTACTTCATTGATTATTCATTAATTATGATTGATGATGTACATTGCCCACTAGAGTTTTAGTACAAGTGGGAGTTGTTGGGTTTTATGTCGTATAACTCGTAGATAGTAAATGAAACAAATTAATCGGTCTCAATAAAGCATTATTGGAATGATTCAGTAATTTGGTTATTGAATAATCGAGTTTGCATTAATAAATCCTAAATTCAATAAACTAAGATCCAAGGTTGTTTAAATGAAACTTGGACTAGTATGTGGGGACATACGGGGATCGGTGTTCAAGTAACAACCTAAATGTTCTATAGTATAGGGATAAGGTTGGGTACCTTATCCTGGTGACACTATGAGATACGACCCACTTTGTATTCGATACAGATGCGTTGATCCAAAGCATCCATGTAGGAGACATGCAAGTGGGGGTATCCTTTACAATGAGTTTGCATAAGGTAAGATCGTTAAATAGTAACCACTAGATGTAACACCATTGACTAGTTTAGGTTTCTATTTCAATAGGATGACCTAGGTAACTCAATCTCATTCCTGAGATTTTATGAACCCTTTTTTAGGTGGGATTGTCCTTAGATTTGTATGGGTGAGAGTGGCCAGTTAGCCGACTCAATAATCCTACCATTTTAGGGGCAAGACCGAGTGGGGACTGGGAACATAACACTACAAGATAAAATTCACTCCTTCCCCTATTGGAGTAAGTAGATGTGTGTTCCCTTAAAGGCTGATTTCGGGTCTTGAACAAAGGTGTGCCGCCCTCTCCTTGCCCGATAGGAACTCCTGTTTATTGGTTGGATCATAAACAGATTGTTCATTAGAGGAATCAGTGGTACTTAAGGATCCAGAGGTAACCCAGGGGTAAAACAGTAATTTGATCCAGCTGGTGTTACGGACACTCATGAAGGATTGACTTACCGTTATGGCCGATATCGGTGGACAGATAAATATTCTAAAGTGAGAAGAGTGCAATTGTGGGTCTTTAGTGGAATGCCCCACAGTTAACGAATATTGATTAACTTGGTTAATGAGTTTAGCCAATTAATCTCATATCGTTGGAACTTCTGATCTGTAGGTCCATTAGGTCTCACTGGTAGCTCATAAAGGGTATTGAGGTAAATAAAGTAATTTGAAATGTTCAAAATTACTAAGGGAAACATTGTAATGTATGGTGATACATTATAATATAAAGTTTATATTTTAATTAAACTTTATAATATAAATTTATTTTGAATATAGATTCAAAATTAATTTATGGGAGAATTAAATATTTGAAGGAGTTCAAATATTAAATTTGATAGGAATTAGATTCATATTGAAACTATAGGTTAAGATTAATGCGCATGGGATGCACATTAAAACTATAGGTTATATGAGAGAAAGATAATTGAATGAGATTCAATTATAGAGTTAAATTAAATATGTGATGTTTAATTTAATAATTGATTAATTGGTGAATTAATTAATTATTTAATTTAATTCGATTTAATTAAATGAATTGAATTAAACTATAGGTTATGAGGGAGATGCACATTTAAATGTGATTTAAATGAAATAATCAATTCAATTGGATTCTTTCAAAAAAAAAAAAAATCAATTCAATTGGATTTAATTGACTATTATTTTAATTAATTAAATAATTTTTATTTATATTAATTAAATAAATTTAATTTAATTTAATTTTAAATTAAATTAAATACATGTGGTTGGTTCCACGTTTTGGTCTTCCATCTCCCTTAACTGTGTTGTCTGGGAAGTTAGAGGATTCTCCTCCATTCAGGCGTGTGAGGCCATGTAACTCTCTCTCTCATTCTATGCAATTCAACATAAAGGTCTTGATAGCAAGCATAAATGTTGCTATTTTAGCCTTGAATTTAATAGCTTTTGATGTGCTTTATTGTGTTTTTATTATATAAATCCGTTTAATTGATTAATTTTGGTCCTTAGGAGATTTTATGGAAAATTGGAGAAAAAGAGGAGAACAGAAGCCCAAATTATTAAAGATTTTTCCATGGAGGTCAAAGTGGGTCAAGTGGGAGAAGTCCAAGACCCATCATGGAAGACAATTAGGCCAAATTAATGGAGGAGAGCCCAAAAATCAGCATTGAAACGCATCTGGAAGGTTCCAGCGAAGGACAGCGTCGAGACGCTATGGTGTCTTGGCGCCCAAGAAGCATACATCACAGCGTCGCGACGCTGTCCTATTTTCAGGCCTATAAAAGGTGCGATTCACCTCCCATTTTGATCATCAAGCAATTTTCCATTTCATTCTTTTAGTCCTTTCAAGGCTCTTTGAGCCATTCTTGAGGGTCGAGTTGTGAGGAGAGCAAAAATTCTTGTATCCAGCATTTTTTGGAGTGCTCGGGAGCTTGTAACGAGGAGGATCCAAGGCGCAAGCAAGGGGTTCCTCTACGATTCATCTCCTAAACTCCTTTAATGAAAGAATCCCGGTTTGCAGGTCTTGAATGAAAGAATATAGTTAATTGTTATTTTGATTGTCTATCTTTGTGTCCATTATACCGATTATTTGTGTGGGTGCTCGTAATGCTCTATAGAATCTGGCCAATTTTATAGTGATTAGATACTCAATGGAAACTCGATGGAGAGAAACTAAGGGGGTGTTTGGGGTAAGGGTTTTGGAAATAGGGGTTTTGGAAATGGGGGTTTTGGAAATAGGGTGATTTTGGAGATCTGTGTTTGGGGTGCTGATTTCTGAAATCTGATTTTGGAAATCTGTGTTTGGGGTGCTGATTTCTAAAATCTGATTTTGGAAGTCTGTGTTTGGGGTGCTGATTTCTGAAATCTGAGTTTCTGATTTTTTTTTTTTTTTTAATCAATGTTATAAATTTTTTCTAAAATTAATAATTTAAAATTACCCTTCCACTAACTCTAGTTATTGTGAATTTTAATCCACAATTTTGAAAAGAAATCCAAATTGTGAAAAAAATAAATAAATAATTTTATACTGTTCAACTTTTTTTCCTACACTTGTTAGATTTGCAGCTTTGTTGTAAGCATAGTTTGGAAGTCCGAGTTTCTGATTTTTTTTTCAATGTTAGACAATTCTCCTCAAATTAAGAAAACTAATTGTTGTTTTCATTAATTGTAAAATTGGGATTTGATGTCGCAATTTTCATGATTAATCCAACTTTTAAAGAGGAAAAAAAAACATTTTCTATTCTTCAATTTGTCTCCACACTTGTTACCTACATATATATTGTTATATTAATTATGTATATTACTAGTCTATATTTAATGAATAAGATTTTCGTAGCTAAAGCGTGTAAGGCGTGACAAGAAACATTCATTTTTTAGACACATGTCAAAACTCCGGTTGGAAAAAGGTTACCTAATTATTTTTTGTATTTAGTGAAAATGTATGGTGATTGCATTCAAAAGGACGTAAGTGAATGATAATTTGAAAGAGTAATAGACAAATAACCATAGTCATTATAACATTATATGCAGAAAGTAGTCCTCATTCATGGGTACACGTTACACATACAAAATATTTTTTTCTACAATGCTGAAGTTTCCATGAAAAGCAGAAAGATAGTCAAACCATCCTTGAACATTTAAAAATATTACCCGATCGAAATAGTGGTTGCAGCAACAGTCGGTCATTCGTTTCTTCCAAGCACATTCATGCAATGTTTTTTTTTCAAAGGCATGGGCAAGGCAAGGAAAAATTCAATTGTCTGCATATCAGCGAGCATGACATTCAGAAGATGTTTTTTTCTCTCCTCCTTCAAACTGTTCCATTTCCTGAATCTGCTCGACCACCAACTTCCGACGCGCGGCCTCCCGTTCGTGTTTTTGTTCACACTAGGATGAGATCTTCTGGAGGCTGGTAATTTGGCTATCCAGTGCAGCCGTCACGATCTCCATCATGTCTCTGTTATATGAAGTTAGTCTCGTACTACTTGATCCTGTTGACCTCCCAGCTGGCCCCACATTACTGCTGCTCGTGTCAGACACATCGTCCACCAAATCGTCCGTAACATTTGACAACATTTGATCGGTTATCCTAATGGATATGAATGATCGTTATACACATTACATCCATATTAGGCTCGTTAAGAAATGCATAACCATGAATGAATAGTCAGTTCGAAATTAAACAACACTTATTATAATTGTACTTTCTTACAGTTAGACTTAGTCACGTTCTTCTATTATACTGACATTGGAAAATAAGAATGCGTTGGACAACATTTAAACAATCGCAAGACAGAGGACAAAGTTACTGCAAATAATTCAAACTTTGTTTATCATATATATCAGTCAGTGTACAATCAACCCTCTACAAAAAAAATTAGATTTGGGTTGACAAAAGGACAATGAAGAAGAAATTATCGTGGGTCAGGAAAAGTACACATCGTTCCATATTTACATGACAAAATTAATGATGGAGGATAGACTGTTTTGCATCAGCGGCGTTCTTCAAGAAGATCACGGAGGAATTCGAGCCTGAGGGTCGGTGGGACGGACAACATCATATTAGTCATCTTTGTGTCGGCGAAGAGGATACGCATAAGGGAGACTCTCTCGCGATTTGTTAGCTCCGGCTGATCCATGAGCATCTCCTCTACTGTTTCTCGCCTCTTGAACTCCCTAGTGTCTTATGTGTCTGGCCAGTCAGCGATTTTTGTGAATTGCGTCTCCTGTATGCTGACTGCCTGCCTCATTATTTCCAGGGCTTCAGCTTCATATGATGCTCTACTCCTCTTCCGACCCTGCGAGGAACCCGCTGTGCTAGGTCGGCTTGTGGGCGTTACGGGGACGTCTTTAAACTCGACGTCCGTGGCCAAATTTTCTACTGGAGGGATGGGGACATAATAATCCTGTGTCCCTTGGAAGTTGGAATCCCCGTCCAGGTCCACTGGGGGGCTTTCTTCAGCTTGTTCTGCTGGGACATCACACCTCGAGCCACTAGCCCGATCTTTACCGAACACGATGGTGAGTTCCTCGTAATGAGAAAATGGCTTGTTCAGTAGACCCTTTGCAGCTGAGTGGGACTGCATATACGACAGTGGATGTTATCAACGTTGGAATATGCAGGCATTAAACCAATTAATGAATAATGACCATACCTTCACCCACTCATCAAAGACTTCTTTATCCGCCACAATGCACTTATACTCTTCGTTCCACCCGAATCTACTACATCCGGGACCCAACATATCATTAATCGTAGTGTACTATCTTTTCAACGACCGTACCTTAGATTCAATTGTTGATGTTGAATTGATCCTGCATGTCGGGATTTTTTGTTTCAGCATACGCTGCAGTCGTGCATGGTAGCCAGGTCTGAACGTTCCATTATCACCTCGCCATCCACCTTCATGTACAAGCTCCACGAGGCTTTCAACCAATTTTGCCTCCTCCAACCTCGTCCATATATGTTTAGTTTGTTTGTCTGCTCCTGCCATTCTCCTACATGGATATAGTAGTGCGTGAATAGAGTTCGTAAGTATTTTTATTAACTCATACAAGGGTGAAATGCTTTCGTTGGACAATGGTGATGTTGTATTTAGCATGTAATTAGAGTTCGCAAGTTAGTTAATAAGAGTAATAACAACAGGAATTAATAACATTCGATAGTCATGGTACAATAACACAAAGTAGGTGGTTCAGAAAGGAAAGAAAAAAAAGGAAATATAACCACATCTGGTTCAAGTACGAAAGATGAAAAAGTCTTTATGTAAAAATGGGTCATTCAGATTTCCGCCACGCATTGAACATTATGTTAGCCAGGTCATCTCGCTTATGAGTCCATTCAGGGGATCCATGAATGATAGTAATGTTCTCTCCATCAAGAGGAACGTGTTCCGATCCACCAATATCCCCCTCTTCCAACCCTACGTCTAGACCCATCTCCCGGGTGATGAGGTTGTGGAGTAAGCAACATGTCGTTAAGATCCGACACTGAGTCCTAACAGGGTAGTATGACCTCCCACAGAGTATCGCCCACCGTCCTTTCAGCGCACCGAAGGCTCTCTCAATGACATTTCGGGCGGAGGAATGTTTCATGTTGAAGAACTCTCGTGGTGTAGTCGGTGGATTACCTGCCCCTTTCCACTCGGATAAGTGGTACCGCTCTCCCCTGTAAGGTGCCAAGAAACCCTCTGCGTTGGGGTACCCGGCATCACAAAGGGAGTAGTATCTTGTTCATAAAATGAGGTAAGTACTGAATGTTCACATAAGTATTCCAAATTTTACACTTTGATAGGGTTTCATACCCTTCGGTACGACTAGTCCATTTGGGCGTGATATTGCATCCCTCAGTACTCGCGAATCAGCAGCTGAACCTTCCCATCCCGCCATGACGAAAATGAATTCACCGTTTGGTGAGACAATGCCCAACACATTTGTAGCAATGTCACCCTTTCGCGTTCTATAAAGGGGTCGATCAGCGGCACTGACATTGACCTTTATGTACGTACGATCCAATGCACCTAAACAATTTTGTTTGACATCGCAATATAAGTGTGAGGAACAGATTGTAACATCTTCACGATGTGTGTTAACATTTAGTATCCATACCTCGAACCATTTCCACCTCCCATCTTGGCAAGAACCCGTGATCGGTACCGGTTTCTTAAGCAGAACTTCGTACAACCGTAGTACGACGCTTAGGGTTGCGTTGAAGTGCCGGGAAACCGTCTCTCCTGACCGTGCAAACTGTCTTCTTATGACTCTATTCTTAACATCGTGAGCAAGGATGTGTAAGAACATCGCAACCATCTCTTCAACATCTACGATTTTCGTCCCTACCAAATCGGAAGTTGTCCTAAGCATACTGCATAGGATGGCAAAACATCTCCTATCCATCCTCGTGCTCTCCCGACAACATAGGTCACTTTCATGAATCAACCGGAAGCAGGCTAATTGCCTTATCTGGTGTCTGATGTAGGAGTTTGGTTTTCTATCCTAGGACGGTCGGTCATGAAGAAGCTAATGAGGTTGAATAATTGTCGTTGGGAGTCAGCCATTATGGACAGTATGGAAACAAGCTCTTGTGGTGTTACGGAATCCATTTGCAATGCACTTGTTCCTGGACGACACATAAACCATCTTTTATTAAATATTACAAAATCACCCATGATTTCATGGGTATACCCTAACGTACTAAAGATAGTACAGAACGATGTACGTTACAATAATTCCAATAACGAACCCTATGAACATCCTACTCAGACTATAACATTTTCCCACATTTCGACCATTTGCCCTTGCGAGTCGGGTAGGACACGCTTCATGTTCATCCATGAGGTTCGCTCGGCCACTGGTCCCCATTATGAAACTCCTAAATGCATACTCTGCTTCTTGTGTACTGCTCCCCTAAACTGATTTACTTGGTTGTGGCATTCAACCCAAGAAGTGTAAATTCCTGGGTTACGCCAAACGAACACGACATAGAATTTCGGCTTCCCCATCATCCTATGATTCCAGAATGTACGAACTCAAGCATTCACCTACCGTCCATAACGAATACGTGTTGTCATTTTGAATTTTCATTTCATGCATTAACGGGTTCAACTTATTCGAGTTATGGAAACATACGTTTACAGTTTCGTCTCTTATGCGTTAATGATTCACGTTTCCATGTACTTACAGTTTCCATTATTCTGGGATTAGGGTAACGGTTTCATTCTTTAGGGTTCAGGCTTTCATTGTTTTCGGCTTTAGGATTTATGGTTTAGGGTTTGGGGTTCATGGTTAAGGGTTTAGGGGTTATGTATTTATCTAATCATTGTTTAGGGTTTACGGTTTCATTATTTTAGGGTTTAGGGTTTACAGTTTAGGGTTTAGGGTTTCATTGTTTTAGGGTTTAGGGTTTAGGGTCTTTATCTAATGATTGTTTAGGGTTTAGGGTTTGATTATTTTAGGGTTTAGGGTTTAGGGTTTAGGGTTTCATTGTTTAAGGGTTTAGGGGAAGTCTTTATCTAATGAATTTTTAGGGTTTAGGGTTTGATTATTTTAGGGTTTAGGGTTTAGGGTTTCATTGTTCTAGGGTTTAGGGGTTATGTCTTTATCTAATCATCCATTTAATGTTGGGGTTTTACGGTCTGACGTCTTATTATGTAGAGTATACAATTTCCGTTATTGAACATTATAATACTTAATACGTAAGACACACCATTATGCAATAGTACATGACAAAGTGCATTATAAGAATTTATAACTTAGCCCACTTTAAATTTACAACCTTTTTTTTTAAGAAAAAAAAAATAAAAGCAAAAATTTTGACCCCTACGTTTGTTCTTCGTTCTTTCTGTCATACTTAAAAAATTGTGACCGAAAATGACAAATTTAAATACATAATCATCTTAAAAGCATTGAAGTTATCATTTTTATGTAATAGGTTTTGGAAAATAATTACAACCGGAGACAACTTTAAGAAATAGACACCCAAATATATCCTTCTTATAATTTTATGTTTTGATCAAATCAAATGGGCACATTTTACTCAAATTTCAATTCAGTTAATTAGAAAATCAAGAAGCTTACATTCTAATGAGAAAAATCAAAAAAGCTTCCATCCAAACCCCTAATCTTCTCTATTCCCTTTTTCCAAAATAATATAATCTAATCCTAAAATACATTATATACCTAATCTCATTTTAAGTTAAAAGTTATATATTTTGTCCTTGTACTTTGAATACATGCATTAAGTTTGAGTCATTTTTTAATTAACTTAAAAAGTTTGAATTAGGTTTATTGATCTTTTTAAACTAATTTTACTTTTGCCCAATTACTTTACGTACGAATTAATTAACGTTAAGGACCATAATTTTTTAAAATATCAACTTCCATAAATTGGTATTTTTAAAGCTACATTTTTGTAATCTGAAAATCACAATTCAAAATACGGTTTATTAAAAAATCCAAATCTGACTTTAAGAAGCTCACACATGGAGAAGTAATTTAATTATAAAAACAGTCCCAGAAAATTTATCAAAATTTCAGATTCATTCATTATTTGGTAAAGTATTTAAACATATTTGAAAACTTTGCCATTGAATCAGAAGTTAAAAAACTGGATTTGTTGTAAATTTAAGAACGAATGATGCATATTTGGTCAATTTTAAAATCATAGTCTTTAAAAAAGTTAAAAAACGAAAGATGTATATTTCGTCAATTTGGTCAATTTGGTCAACCACTTTGTGTGATGCAATCAATAATTTTCTGTTTATTTTCTAACCTTTTAATTTACATTGTAATCTTGTTAAATCATAAAGGGAAATTCAAAATTAATCAGTTTTGTTAAATACAATTTTGGTCTAATGCCAAAATTATTTAAATATAGACAACATAGAAGAAGTATAAATTAATGATAAGGGAATATAATTTTCATACCTTTTTAACTAAAAGTTTACGTATACTTCAATTATTTTAGTAAAAGTAGTTCTTAGTTCAATTACGTTTTTCTTTTTCCATTTTTTCAACTACCTAATCTTGGCCAATCTACTTAACACATAATCATGAAAAAAAAATAACAATAATAATGGAAAAAAATAATGTCCAAAATGTCCATAACATATGTCCATAAAGATAACAATATTCATGAAAGAAAACGTGAAAACTTAAACCATGAAAATAATAATGTTTAAAATGTCTATAACATATGTACAGAAATTATGAAACTTTATTGTCATATAAACCAAGCAAACAAACCTCAAATACAACGGTCGTTTTTTGTTCGTACCTGTAAAGTGACAACCATAATAGACAACTTAATTGTGTTATTACATGTTTAAGATCATGTAATTAAATTCAAAGAAAGGAAGAAGTTCATAACTTACCGTTATATGAGATCGTTCGGCGTGATAGGAGGCATTGAGGGATGGAGATCGGTGAAGTTGTTGTACTAACCATTCATCGTAAGAATCCATACGAATAGAAAGAAGTGAGTGAGATAGAGGACATAATGTAGATTAACTAACAACAAAGTGAAACATAAATGGAAGACCAAAAAAGAAGGAAGTAAAACATACCAAGGGTAGGTGGTTGCAAAGGCTTGGAGTCTTTCCTCAAGAAAGAATAGTGCACTATGGTTGTTTAAATAGAGAAGGTATGGAAAAAGGTGGTTGGGAGAACTAAATTCGTGATTGGAGAGGCTAATTAAATGGATGGTACTTTATTTTTTGAAGAAATAAAAAAGTAGGTATCATTACATCAGCTCATTGAATGTTCACCAACAACATTAATTTGATAGTCTCATAAATGGATTAAATGCAATCAGACAGAATTGAATGCCAGCTACCAAGTTCAAATGTAACTAGACCATTGAAGGAATGGTTGGTAATTAAATAGAGATAGTAGTCAGCAACCAATCCAAGCAGTAACAGCTTTCTAAAAAATGCACAAAAAGAAGAAAAAATATAACGGAAATAGGAAAAAAAAAAAAAAAGGTGACCGGCCTCAAGTGCAACGTTTTCAAGCACTTTGATTTCCCATAAAAAACAGAACAATGAATAATATGAAGAAAAGAAGTTTCAAAAAAAATGGTGAAGATAATTAAAATGAAGAACTGATTTTAAAAAGTAAGCAAATCATGTGTATCAAAAACAAATGTAACCAGGCAAAGCAAATGTATTGACAATGGGAATTAGAAAGAAAACATGTTCAACATGAAAATGAAGACAGAAAGCACATTATGAGCATCACAGGCATGAAATTGATCAAAAAATTCACATGACAATGAACATGGGAGCAGATAAGCATGAGATGAGCACGAGCATCAATCTGGACAGAATTCAACAGCATGAAGATGGTGGATTACATTTTATTAACAATAGAATAATGTTCAACCAAAAAAATTGAGGACAAATCAGTGATGAACGATTGTTGAGGATGCAAAGGTAAACAGAAGAAAAATGAAACAAATGACAGAAGTAATTAGTGAACAAGAAAGAAAAATTAAACAAAGAACAAATGTTACAACACAAGAAAGAAAGGAAAAAAAACTACCGAATATGTTGCTTCAACAAAACTTGAACAGAAACAATACAGTGGGCAGGGGCGGATCCACGTTGGGGCCACGGGGGGCACGTGCCCCCCTCAAATTATAAATATTATATATATGTATTACGTATTCCAATTGGAATCCTAACTTCAACGTTTGGTTTGTTGGCAAGGGGGGCACGCTGAATTCCGAGCGCATGGGAAGTCAGAAGTTTGAGGCAATCCTGATTTGTGCATATTGTAAATTTTTTTTTTCTTTTTTGCTTTTCCGTTTTTTTAAGCCTTTTTTCTGCTTTGGTTTTTTTTCTTTTTATTTCTTTTTCAATTTTCAATTTTTAAATTCTTTTTTGTTTTTTCGTTTTTTAAGCGTTTAACATTTTTTCTGTTTTGGTTTTTCTTTCTTTTTTTTTTTTCAATTTTTAAATTAGAATATATATTAATTAAATTCGACTATAATTTAGTTTAACTTTTTCATTTTATCCACCTTTGTATACAAATATAAAAACAAAACACAAAAAACAAAATCATTATTAAATTATTTTAGAAAAACTAATGGTATAAAATAAACTTTAACCTATTTTGAAAAATCTTAAATATTTCAAGTTTCATTCTTTACTTGCATATTTAGATAGTTTTAGGGTTATTATAACTTTTTAAATAATATTCTTAATCTAAATATTATACCAATGCATTTAAAATTATATTTATATGAAGCTTAAATTACAAGTCTAGTTCCTAAATATTAAAATATGTTTGATAGGTCCTTAAACTTTAATTTTTTTTTTTAATAAGTCTTTTTAACTGTAAAAATGTCTAACAGATCCATAAACTTTCAACTTTGTATCTATTGGGTCTTAAACATATTAACTTTTTTTTTAAAAAAAAAAGTAACCATTCTATTAGACATAAAATTTAATTTCGTATCTAATTGAACCTTACACTTTCAATTTTGTAACTATTAAATACATTAATTTTTTTAAAAAAAAATGTTGAATTAGTTAAAGACTTATCTGACAGAAAATTAAGTTTTATTTATGTCTAATAGAATATTTCGTTTTTGAAAATATATCGAATGAGTTAAGGACTTGATACTAAATAAAAACTTTATGGATTTACTAGACACAAAATTGAAAATCCACATATAGACACAAATCTAAAAACACACGGACTAAGCTTGTAATTTAACTCAATATGAACTTATGCCCCCCCTGACGTAGAGTTATGGATCTGCCACTAACAGTGGGGGGGTTTACAGAATACAGCAAAACGAAGATGCATAAGTGGAAAAAAAATATATTCCAACCAAATAAGCGTTACAACACATGAAATCAGCAGTAACATGGGATTCGATCACAAGCAGACACACATTGATTACAAAGAAAGAAAAAAAAAAGGGAAAACGCTTACATGTAGGTGGACATCATCGGCCGGCCACCGAAGGAGAAGAAAACTTACCTCTATTCCCACCCCTCACCTGGCTCCAAACACCTACCAAGCGGGTACCAACGTCGACAGCCGCGGCAAAAAACAGAGGAAGAAACCATGTTAGGGTCAGATCCGCAAATATCCGAAAGAAGGGACGAGAAAAAAATAGGAATGATACCTCGGATTCGCGAACAGGGAGCAAGGAGAAGACAGATCTGAGATCTGAACTCCCTCTTTCCCTCCCAAACTGAAAACAAGACATGCAATCGAAGAGGGGAGGTTAGGAAAACCAAATCGGAGCGAGGGAATGAGGAAAGAATGAGAACAAAACCCAAACGAACTCACCGTCGACGAGAGAGAGAACGATCGCCATAGAGAACACGAAAAGAGAGAGGAGATAGAGAGTGATCGCCATAGAGAAGACGAGAGGTTGGAAGGAAAACGGAGAGAGCGAAGTGCGAATTCGGGGGACAGATGAGAACGAAAAACGGCGCCACGAAGTGAGAATTTGGGGGGTTTGGGAAACCCTAACCCCGTTTTTTGAAAAACGGGGGCCCAAACGCTGGGTTGCCCGTTTTTCAAAAAACGGGCTTCCCAGTTCGGGCCAGTTTGGGGGCCCAAACGTCCCCTAAGTCAGGTCATAACCCACTCAACTAGGCTTAACTGCTCGTAGTGACAGCGAGAGTAGTTGGTTAGGCTTAGAGACCGAAAATTAATCAAGGCTCATTAATTAACCCGTTTAATAGCACTAAGGACACTTAGGTTATTAAAATGAGTTAGTTATAATTAGGGGAAACCGACAGGAGAACCTATGTAATTTATGGAGATTCTAGGTTTATAATTAGTCAGACACAAGATATGATAATTAGAATAACTAATAAGCTATATTCCGGATTTCAAGACCCTGCCTCTCAATCGACTCTGCCATCCTCTTTGCCTCCTTGCTTGATCAATTTAATTCATTGTTTTGCTTTATTTTGATTGCATCCTTCATTATGTCTAGGTCCCTAAATAATAATCCATCTTAGTATTTTTAGTGTTTGGTTTATTATCTTGTCTAAATACAATCCTCCCTGTGGAAATCAATACTCGGTACTCTACTATTTTATATTACTTGAGGCAACCGTACGCTTGCGATTATCGCTAACAAGGAAGATCTTGTGGTGGTTCGTGATCAATTGGTGAGGAAAAACAACATAATAATCAGTCCAATTTTGAGCTACAAAGAGGTTGGTGTTCTAAACTCTGTTTTTGTAGTTTTGGACAATATACTTTCATTGATCAAATTGATGTTATTATGTGCCTAAGGTCCAAAATTGCTTCCGCATGTTAGATATTAACACATTCACTAGGATGTTTAGTTTATTGGATTATGGTTATTTAGGCAAGAAATACATAATATAGACAATAACTCTTTATTGATAAAACATCAAATAATATTTTATTTATGTTCGGTCAATCGTTACATTTACTATCTATGAGTTTTAGGGCATAAAACCCAACATGAAAGGATACAACCAGGAGGAAGGTATTGACTATTTTGACACCTTCTCTCCTATTGCTAACATGGTTACTGTTAAGTTGCTTTTATCTCGTACTGCATCTTTTGGATGGAATATTTCCCAAATGGATGTTAATAATGCATTTCTGAATGGGGACTTGTTTGAAGAAGTCTATATATCCTCACCTCTAGGATATTATACTGAGCAACAGACAGCTGTTGGTGTTCCTCTTGTGTGCAAGTTAAATAAGTCTATATATAAGCTGAAACAGGCTTCTAGGCAGTGGTTGTTTAAGGCCCGTTTGGTAACGTTCTCGTTTCTTGTTTCTTGTTTCTAATTTTATTAAGAAATCTAAGTATTTAATAACTATGTATGTTTCTTGTCTCTCATTTTTTTTAGAAACACTCCCAAAATTTGTATAGAACTTTTGGGAACAACTAAAACTAGTTTCTCCTTTTTTGTTTCCGTTTCCAATTTTTTTCAAAACATAAATAAGAATATAGGTTTATTATTATTGAATGTATAGGTGTTAAGGTCATGAAATTATATTTTTCTTTATTAAAAATGAAGAAACGGAAACAAGAAACGAGAACGTTACCAAACGGGCCCTTAAATTTTCTCAAGTCTCAGTTTCCAATGGTTTTACTCAGTCTATGGTTGATTATTCTTTGTTTACAAAAGGAAATGGTGCATCTTTTGTAGCTCTTTTAGTGTACGTTGATGACACTCATTTATGGCCCCTCTTCGGATGAAGTTAATGAAGGGATAAAAGCCCTTTAGCAGCGGAAGAATTTTCAGAACCAAACACTGTTTTTAAAAACGTTTTAAATACCAATACAGAGGGAAAATTACAGCAACACAAATCACATAAATGGCTGTAAATTAAAGGCTATAAACATGTTGTATCATACATTAAAACCTAGATCTAATCTAGATTAAAGACCTAGAAGTCATAGGGATTAAGAAGAACTTACAACTGTTGAACATCTCGACTAATTTCACCAATTCTTCTTTGTTTACAACAGCCCCGCGATTCTATTCTTTGTTGGAAAATCGTTCAAGAACACGATCAAAACCTTGGATCACCACCAACAGAATTCCACCGGTATTCTCCTTAAGGATATTGTTGAGGAGCTTGTGGGAGCCTTTACTAAGGAATTCCAGAAGGAAAGAAATCTCTGGGATTTTTTCTCTGGAACTACTGAACGAATGAGAGAGACTGAGAGAGGGTAAACCTCCTTTGCTTATCTATAGGGAAGAGGGGCTGGGATTCAACAACTGAAATCCACGTTCACGTAACTGATCAAATTAGTTACCTGATATTTTAATTTTAAAAATTATGAAAATTAAAATCAATTTTAATTTATTATTATCTAATTTAAATCATATTTAATTAAATTATTCATTGAAATGAACTTCCCTCTTTTACCCTATAGTTTTAATGTCATTTAATTAAATCAAATTTAATTAAACTAAATTAAAACTTATAATTAATTAATTCTAAAATTAATTAATCATAAAATTGAATATCACATATTCAATTATTTTTCTCTCATATAAACTATAGTATTAATGTGCATCCAATGCGCATCAATTTTAACCTATAGTTTTAATATGAATCCAATTCATGTTAAATTTCCTTAGTAAATTTACCTCAACACCTTATATGAGCTACCGGTGGGACCTAATGGACCTATAGATCAGAAGCTCCAACGATATGAGATTAATTGGCTAAACTCATTAATCAAGTTAATCAATATTCGTTAATTATTGTTCATTCCACTATAGAACCACATATGCACTCTTCTTACTGCAGATATATTTATGTGTCCATGGATATTGACCAATAACAGCAAGTCAGTCTTTCACGTGTATTCGTAACCCCAGCTAGGTCAAATTGTCGTTTTACCCTTGGGTTACATTTATCTCCTTAAGTCCCCAATGCTCTTCTAATGAACAACCTGTTTGAGGTCCAACCTACAAACAAAAGTCCCTCTCGTGCCATAGAGAGGGATGAGCCCTTTGTTCAAGACCCGGAGACACCACTTAAGGGAACACACATCTACTTACCCTAAAGTTGGGAAGGAGTGAATTCCTTCTTCTGTGATTATGTTCCCAACTCCCCACTCGGTCTTGTCCCCAAAATGGTAGGCTTATTGAATAGGCGCAAAGGCCACTCTCAGCCATACAAATCAAAGGACAATCCCTCGTGAATAGGAGTCCATAACCCACTCAGGATTGAGACTAAGTTGCCTAGGTCATCCTAGTGAAATAGAAACATAACTAGTCAACAGTGTTACAGCTAGTGGTTAACTATTTCGTGGTCCGGTCTTATGCAAACTCATTGCATAGGATACCCCCCACTCGCATGTCCCCTACACGAACGAGTTGGAACATTGCGTTTGTATCAAAATACAAAGCGGCTTGTATCCATAGTGTCACCAAGAGAAGGTACCTAGCCTTATCCCTATACTATAGACCCTTTAGGTTGTAACTTGAACAACAATCCCCGTATGTCCCCACATACTTGTTCAAGTCTCATAATAACAGCCTAGGATGTTTTGTTTATTGGATTAGGGTTATTTAGGCAAGACATACACAATACTAACAATAATAAATGAACAATACATCAAATATCATTTTATTAATGTTCGGTCAAATGTTTACTATCCACGAGTTTTAGGGTATAAAACCCAACAGTTAAAATATAAAACTACTTCTCCAGTCTAATTTTTTGCTAAAAGACTTGGGTCCTGCAAAGTACTTCTTGGGATTGGAACGCTCTCGCTCTTCTCAAGGGATTTACCTTTCGAAAAGATTAGACTATGAATTTTTAGCTGCTAAACCAGTTCCCCATCCAATGGTTCCAAGCTTACGGCTTTCAACAAATTCTAGAACTCTTTTGGATCCAGCTGATGCTTCTGATTACAGAAGGCTTATTGGACGACTATTATACCTTCATATCTCTCCACCTGACATTTCATTTTTTGTACATAAACTAAGTCAATATCTTGCTAAGCCATCTACTGATCACTTGAAGGTAGCCCATCATCTGCTTCGTTATCTCAAGGGAACAACTGGTCAAGGTATTTTATTAAAAGTCTCAACTAATTTCTAGTTGAAAGCCTTTTTCGATTCTGATTGGGGATCCTGTCCGGACTCTCGTAAATTAGTCACTGGTTTTTGTGTGTTTTTGGGAGAGATTCTCTTGTTTCTTGAAAGACTAAGGAGCAGACTATTGTTGATGGACCGACCACAAGCGGACGGGCCGCAAGTAATATAAAACGGAAATATTCCGAGTATCGAATCCACAGGGAGGTGAAGCGATAATTAAGCAAAGCAATAAATCCTTGAACACTAAAAGTACTTGGGCGAAATAATATCTAGGGACCAAACCATGAAACAAAAATGAATTTTAAAATTAAAGCGATTAAGGAAATCGAATTGATCGATCAAGAAATATGGAGAAAGAGTTTTGAGTGAGAAGCGGGGTCTTGAAAATCAATTAATAGCTAAATAATTATTACAATTATCCTATCTCATTGTCCAACTAATTATAAACCTAGAATCTTCGTTAATCACATAGGTTGTTGGTTTCCCCTAATTATACTTAATCCATTTTAACAACCTAAGTGTCCTTAGCGCCATTAAAATTCATTAATTACTACGCTCTGATTCATTACTGGAATCTAAGTTTAATCAACTAATCTTGTTGTCACTACGGGCAATTAAACCAGTTGCATGGATTATGATCTATCCTAATTTCTCTCCGTCGAGTTTCCATTAAGAATCGGATCAATATACAATTGGTCAGATCGCATACAGCATTACGAGCATCCATACAAATAATTAGTAAAAAGGGCAAGAGATAAGCAATTATAATAACATTTAACTATGTATTTTCATTTCAAGACCCCAAATTGGGGTTTAGCTAATACATGGCTATAATATCCACAAAATATACACTAGAAAGCATAAATTGGAGCAAAATAAGAGAAAAGGAAATGACCGTCGAAGACCCTGTCGCTAGCGCTTGGAGTCCCTCCGAGCACGCCCTGAGCCTCTTAGAGTGCTCCCAAAAGCTCTCCAAATTTTTCCCACTCTAAACTCTCAAAAGGCTAAGCCTTGAGAGAATGCTCAAAAAGAGCAAAGGAAAGGAAGGAAATGAATGGTGGTGAAATGATTGATGAGAAAAATGGGCACCAAGGGGGGCCTTATATAGGCTCGGAATAGGGACAGCGTCGCGACGCTGTGACGTCATCCAACTTGTCCGCCAAGAAATGGGACGACGCAGTCCCCACAGCGTCTCGACGCTGTGCGGTTTCCAAACCCAGCAGGCGCGGTTTGGGCTTGAAACTTGGGCCAACTTCAATTTTTTTTTGGATCTTCTCTTCATGGTTGACTCTGGGGCCCCCCTTTTGACCCATGGATGGATATTTGGCTTGGATTGCTCATTTTTTGACCTTTTTCCACCAAAAATCCATAAAATGTTCCTAAAGACAAAATAGTAAATTATTTTAGATTCCTTCAATAAGAACACAATTAAAGCGCTCAAAAGCTTAATAATTTAGGACTAAAATAGCGACATTTTTGTCCGCTATCACTATCGTTTCTCGTTCCTCAGCAGAAGCAGAATATAGAGCTATTTCCAATGTCTCTAGTGAATTGACTTGGATATTCCATTTGTTGATTGATTTACAGATTTCATTCCCAGCCCTTCCTTTTGTGTATTGTGATAATCAGGCTGCTATTTTCATAGCCTCTAATCCAACTTTTCACGAGTGCACCAAACATTGAGATCGATTGTCACTTTGTTCGTGATAAGATTGATTGAGGCCTCTTGAAACTATTGTCTATACGGACTGCTTTTCAACTTGTTGATATGTTTACTGATAAGACCAATTTGTTATACACTTGGAATCTCCCAATTTGCTTATCTTAGTTGAATTCCTTGCTAAAAATGCTTTAAAATGAGTATAATATGTCTATAGGTCCTCACCGGAGCTTTGGAAGCAATTTGGGGATTAAACGAGCGAAACTGGAGCGTAAAATGACCATTTTGCCCCTGGAGCCTCATCAGCGTCGAGACGCTCGTCATCAGAGTCGAGACGCTTGCCTCACAGCGTCGCGATGCTAGGGCAATCCGAGAAATATTTTCCAAAATTGAAGGGACAGCGTCGCGACGCTAGGTAGTTATCCAGAATCGAATTTTTCCTATTTTGGCTGGAAATTTTCCTTGTTTGAATACCCAATTCAGCACCATTCTACCACGAATTGAAGGCCAAGAAACACTATAAATAGAGGGCATTGGTGTAGGTTTAGAATCATCCCTCAATACAATATTGTAGCCACCTTTCTCTTTACTTTTCTAGAGTTCTTCTAAGTTTTCTTAGTCCATGGGTCGGTTGATCGAGCCTTGAGCTTGGAGGTGCTTGTCTATGGCCAACTAAGCTCGGATCGTTGTAATCGGGACCTCGGTTTGTAAGTTTGATTCAATTTTATGAGATTTCTATTCTTCATTACTTAGTTAATTGTCTTTGTGATTTTAGTTCTTTGCATACAAGTTTAGATTGTGGTAGGAAAGATTGACAACCTTGACCACGCCCTGTCTAAATTTACTTGCTAAATCTAAGTAGCAAATAGGCTAACGTTATGATTTTACGCATGCGTCCCTTGAACTAAATGATTTAATCAATTGTAATTGTGGTTTGTTGCCCGTTGCATGTGAATTAATTCGGCTAGATAATAGGCCAATTAATTAATTTAAACTAGAATCAAACTTAGCGTTTGCATGTTTGTGATAGTAGGATCATGGCTCTCGGTTTGTTGCCGGAGTACGCCGGACTTAGATAGTTAATTAAATATCAATTGATAATCGATGAATGAAATTAATCAAACTTAACACCAAGTTCAACCCCGATTACAGTGATCCTCGTGGTAAGATCAACTAACCCCACCTTTACTTTCCTTGCATTTCATTTTCCTTATTTATTTTCCCACTTTTACTTTATGTCTTAATCTTTTATCCATAAACCCCCCTTTTTGGTTACCTAAAAAACACAAAAGAATTTAGAAATAAACTGATTGTTCCCTGTGATCGACCCCGACCACTACTGCTACAAGTTAGCTTTAGGAATCGTGGATTATAAATTTATTTGACAAGTGTAAACTCGAGACTTTCCTTGGATTATTTTCTCTTGTTATCTATTGGTTGTTATTCATTGTTGAAGAAAAATGGCAAGGTTTTGTGGTTCATTGTGGTTTCATGGTTGAATTTAAGTTGTTGGAATTATTAACTTAAGAATAAAAGAAAAGAAATGAAACGAAAGGAAATGAAAAAAAAAAAAAGAAAGAAAAGGAAAGAAAAGGAAAGAAAAGGAAAAGGAAATCAGTAAAAAGGGATAAAAAAAAAAAAAAAGAAAGAAAAGAAAAAGAAGATGGAAAATGTTCGCGGTGCTTAGTGCTTTTAAGGTGAATCCCACCACCGCTTCACTCCTTTTCAGCTCATTTTCCCATCTTCTTCCAACCAAATTTCAGAGCATTTGCGGGAGAGAGTAAAGGAAGAAGAAGAAGGAGATTTACAGGGTTTTGAGGTTGAAGAAGATAGGAAATAGCTCAAGCAAAGGCAGCCATGGCAGAATCTGGTTTCAACATGCCAATCTCTTGTTTTTTATTCGGTTTGAGCTACACAGAAGGAACTAAGAGGTGAGGTTTGATTTTCTTTAAATTTAATCCATTTTCTAACAAATTTCATGAAGGAAGCTTGAGCTAAATCTAATGAGAAGTTAATGGTTTTTGAAATGGAAAACAGAGCACAGGATTTTCGAGCAAACCAGGAGGATCTCTGGTTTTCTCTGGGTTTTCGAGCATTTTGGGGTGTACAAGTTGAATCAGAAGCTCTACTTGGTATGGTTGGAAATCTGATTCAATTTCCTACAACTTTTATGAAGAATTTGTGAGCCAAAAATGACTTGAAGTAGGTTTAATTTCAGGAGATAGATAAAGGGTAGCAGAGAACCTCGAATCTGTGTTGTCTGTGTTCGGGGCATTTCTGGACAAATCGGTTGGGAATCTCGTTTTCATTTCTTCAGGTAAGTTGTAGAATGTTCGAAAATGAAGAGTTTGATGTATAGTAAATTAATTTTGGTTAGGTATTGAGGAAGTTATGGGTGTTGGAAGTTAGGGTATAGAATCTAGAAAATCTGGAAAAGTAGAATGTGAAGTGTGATTTTTAATTCAAGTGTTTAGAATTCATGAGCATGGAAGAATAAGACTATCTATGGTTCTAATGCTCGGTTTTGGTTGTTTGACAGGCCAAGGGGAAATAGGTCGAGTCTACAGACCAGGAAACTAGCTAAGACAGTGAGTGACAAAACGAATTTCGAAAATTGTTTCCAAACGGTTGTTCATGTTTAGATGTTTTACATGCTTTTCTATGAATGATACATGATTTCTATGAACGGTTTCAAGCATAAGTGTTGAGCTTAGATTTTCTAATGAGGTTTATATACGAGCACGTGGTTAATGACTTTATGAAAAGTAGTTGAAATGATATCTTTTAAAGCAAAGTATGTATTAGCAAGTACTGTTTAAAGATTTTCAGTTTTTCACGAGCAAGCTGGGTAAGCTTAAGTTTTACGAAAGATAACGATAAGCAGGCATGTTCTAATGTTTTCATGTGATTTTCTGAGATTTCTATTGACTACATGACTGAGATATTGAGCCCGAGGCTATATGGTACCGTGTGCACACAGGTTATATTCCGCTATTGACGTTGAGTGTAATCCGTGACAACGATGCTGTCGTGAGTGCTGGGCAGGCCCCACAACGACAAAGACGATGGGAGTGCTGGACGGGCCCCACTACATCGTAGGACTAGTAAACGTTGGTTGTACTGGGCGTGCCCTACACAACGTAGATCAGTCGTGTTAGTTAAAACGTTTGATGTACTTGATATGCCTTGCTAGATTTTTAATGACGAACCTGCGATGTTTTAAGAAAGCTTTTATCGTTGCACGTTTATGTTTAACGCTTTGGTTGAGTAGCTTTATACGTTTAAAGTTTTATCACGTGTTCTGATTTCCGAATCTACAGTTTTAAATTTAGTCACTCACTGGGCTTCGTAGCTTATTCTTCCAAAATGTTTTCCCACTTTTCAGGTAAAGATCGAGCTCCCGGTGCCTGATACACTGCCAACGTCTGCTGAAAGTTCCAGATCAAGCTCCAGTACGTGGGTGGAGTTGTATATTGAGTCTGTCCATATTGTAAATGTTTTGTAAGGATTGGATAATTTAGTCCTAAAGTTCGTGGTTGTATAAACCCCAGTTGTATATGTTTTTGGTTGTGATATCTATATCAGGTTATTTTCCAAACCGAGTTATGTCAGGGCGGCACCTCGTGTATGTTGAAAGGTTTTTAGGGATTCCGCTGTGTTGTGTTTCATGTAGAATATTTTATATCTAAGATTAGTACGTTTATCAGGTTCAACGTTACAGGAGGGTCAACGGGTATCGTTAGAGGAGGACGATGTTCGTTGGCTTCACGCCATCTTCCGGACTAAGCTAGCAGGTGGTCCGGGAGGGGGTGTGACAACAAGAGACTGCGGCAATCTCTTCCGTCATTTACTAAGCCTTTGACTCCCTCTGTTTTACGTGTATTCATGCTCAAGATGGGGATTTTCAATCTTCACAATCCATCTTGAGGAGGGGGTACCAGAGATATTGTATTGTTACCTTCATTTACGGTGGTAGTTTTATATTTTGTTGTTATTGTTGTTAGGGGTTTGTTGTATATTGTTATTTTTGTTAGTTGTTTGTTATTTATACAGCTCAGCTGCTTGTATTTAAGTGAGGTTTTCTATTTCACAATCAATGAGAAGAGTTATCCATTTTCCTCTATATTACTTTGATGACTTGAAAACATTTTTTTAAAAAAGAGCTTGTAGTATATAATAACTTGTGTATAGAAACATTTATGAGGAAATGTAATGCTTAAATTCTAAATAATTTTTATACAAAATGTTTAAAATAAAAGGCATTCTTAAAAAACATTTAAACTAAAAGATATTCCAAACGGACCCTTACTTTTCTAATTAATTAATTTTTCAATTTATTTGTCAAACAATCAAATAAAATCGACGCGTCATCTCATCCATTTCAGCACATAACAATCTAGTTAGCATTTTGTTAGGTTAAAGTTAAGTTACAGACCATATAGAATCATTTTGCAAATCTGGAGGACTAAAATGAATCTTTTTGAAACTTTTGGGACCAAATAAACATCAATCTCAAACTGAGTAACTAAAAGTGCATTTTGTCTTAGAAGTTATTGTTTCTCTCATGGGATTAGTTTTTTTCTAATAATTTATTAGAAAATTAAAAATATTTTTATTTATTAATTTAAACTTGATATTTCAATCACATTTGTAGATACTTTCTGTATAGATTTAATTTGGGACCACTTGCAAATATAGTAAAACCTTAATAGTTAATAGGAAATATAGTTCTTGTTTAATAGTTTCCTATTTTTTTTGTTCTTATTTCTCAATTTTTCAAGAAACATACCTGTTTGGTAACTCATCTTGTTTCTTATTTTTAAATTTATAGAAATGATTCTAAAAAAGAGGCGAAATTTGAGAAACTATAAAAAGTAGTTTGTGAAATTATGTTTTTCTTTTTCTTTTTTTTTCCGTCTTTGATGCATATACCCATCTCTCCCTCCCTCCCTCCCTCCCTCCTTCCTATACTCATCTCTTCTCTTCCTCTTCTCCTTTTTCTCTCTATTTTTTTTTACCATTCCTTATCTTTTTTTCTTTTTTTCCTCTTTTATGTTATTTCTTTATCTTTCTTTTTTTAATCTTTTTTTTGTCCGTTATTTCTTCCTCTTTCCTTTTTTTTATTTATTTATTTTTTATGTTTCATGAATGAGCTTTTAGTTATTGTTTTATATTTAAACCTCTATATATTTTTTTAAATTTTGGTAGAGTTTTAATTTATTTATTAAATAAATTAATTAATAAGATATTTCACATTTGCTATTAATTGTAAAAAAAAATATATTTTTTATTTCTCCCTTTCTGATCTTACGTGTTGGGATCATTGACTAATGAGAAATAATACATGTATTTTATAAAAAAAATAAATAAATATATATATATATATATATTATTTAATTCAAGAGATGTGGGTATATAAGCTCGATTGTCTAACCTTACACAAATGTCTCACTACCACAAACATACAAAAAATATATATCGGTAGCATATTGTACAATAAATTAATGATCGTTGAAAATTTATAAAGTTTGTAAATACCAAATTAATCTAATTGAACTAACCCGTGTAAGAAAACATCGTTAAAGATAAATTAGTTGGAGTGGTAGATGACATTGCAAATCAAATTTGAACATTTGAATGATAAAATTTATATATTTTTTTTATGTTAGGTTGAATAAACACTATAAACTCTATATAAATGTTCTATATATATATATATATATATATATATATATATATATATATATATATATATTATATATTAAATTTTATTTTAACAAAAACAAGAAACAAGAATGAGTTACCAAACAGATTTATATGTTTTTGTTTCTTTTTTATGAGAAACAAGAAACAAAATTAATTATCAAACGTGTTTCTGTTTTTAGTTTTTAAAAAACAATGGACAAGAAATAAGAAATAAGAAACAAGAAACGAGAAACGAGAAATAGAAAACAAGGAACGAGAATGTTATCAAACGAGCCTTTGCTTATCTAATTTACAAATACGACATAAAAAAATGGAAGTCCAACCAAAGAAAAGAAAACTATATAGTATTTTTGTGTCTATGCTTATCTCATAGGACTGGCAAGTTCACAGTTAAAAGCGGCTATAATCTTTTTATGAAGATTAAAATAGTTGGGGTTTCTGCTAGTAATAGTCAAATGAATAGAATACGGAAAAATCTATGGAATCTAAAAGTCCCAACAAAAATTAAGCATTTCTGTTGGAAGGCCCTTAAAGAATCCCTGCCTGACAATGTAAATCTTCATAAAAGAGGAATAAATATCCAAACCCTATGCCCTGTGTGTAACCATGAAAGAGAAGACACAGATCATTGCCTCTTTGTTTGCAATAGAGCTAAAGAAATATGGAAACTAACTCATAATTCTGTTTTTTTGGAGGATAATTTCCATGGGAGTTTCACAGACAGATGGAGCAGGATTGACTCGACATCTTCACAAAAGGATTTAGAGAAAGTTGTTGTTACTTGCTGGGCTATTTGGAACGACAGGAACAAATTCAACAATGGCGATACAATCCCTCCAATCTCAACTAAAAGCGAATGGATTAAGAATTACATGTCTTCATATCGACATGCAAATTCTGAGAATCCCTCGAGTGAATGAAATCTCAACCGCCAAGAAGTCGTTTCATCAATCCCTCAAGCGTGTTGGTCTCCTCCTCCAGATGGATATTGGAAGCTCAATACGGATGCATCCTGCTCTACTTCTGATCCAGCTACCGTATTAGGCTTGCTGTGGCGAGATAAGGATGGGAATTCAAAAGTCGTTTCCTCCCTTTTCATCGAAGCTCATATGAGTCCTTTACTCGCAGAGCTAAGTGCTATTCAAGAGGGATTGAAAAGATCAATTTCGATGGGTTGTACTAATCTCAAGGTGGAATCGGATTGTGAGCTGGCGATTAAATTCATTTTGAAGAAGGCAGAGGTCTGGGGAGAGGTGGAAGCCATGGTGGAATCGATAATGGAATTATTCCCTTTCTTTAGTGATATTTCATTTACTTTTTTGCCCAGACAATGTAATAAAGCTGCTCATGTGTCAGCAAAAATAGCCAAGGTTATGAGGTGTACTGAAACTTGGATTGACCATGTCCCAAGTTGGCTCTGTAAGGTCTTTAATGACCATTTTTGCCCATGTGGCGTAATATGAGGTATTTTTTCAAAAAAAAAAAAATAGCATAAGTGTATAAAATTTTAATTTAACTTAATCATTTTAAACTATCCTATGGAATGTATTTCATTTTTAGGTTAGTCAAATTAAAATAGCAAAAACATTAGAAATAATTTTAATTTCGAACTTATTTATATATTTGAATGCTAGAAAAATATGTTAACTTATTTATACTAGGTTTTTACAACCTGCATTGCACGTGTAATAATTTGAGGAAAATATTATGAACTAAAATGAATTTAAAACGAATTAAGATTAGTTCTATACATTCTTATAGAAGTTTAAGCAATATATAGCTAACGATTCATATTTTAATACGTACTTATTGTCCATCAATATAATCTATTTTTTTTTTAATGATTCTTATAGATATCGGTTTACCTTAGATTACTCCACTCACCACATCAGTAAAATGAAATCAATATTAGTAAATAGTAGGATAATGCTAAGATAAATAATGTATCTTTACTAGCCTATCTGAGTTGTTGCTTGTTTTATCATTCGTCGGGATTTGAAAGTCAACCGTATTTTGATTCTTTGTGTTGTATACCTCTCCTTCTAGTTCTTCTATCTCAGTCATCTGAGATAATGAGATTTCCATCCTTGCATGAACATTTGATACCTAATATCTAGTACTGGTTCTATATTACCGTTATGGATCATATATGATTTATCCTTTTGAAGTTTTTCACTGAATTTATCGATGAGCTCATTGAACAAAGTGACATGAACACATGCACTATGCATATAAGATATTTGTTTAAAAAAATGCAATTATATATGTTAAACATGGAGAAAATAACAAAACGTGTATATATCTGATTTTGAATTGTTGGATTGAGAATTTTCACTTACAATCAATTTCATTGTCCATAACAATCAATTTCATAATTCTTACAGGATCCACCTCTCTGGTTTTGAATTGTTGGATTGAGAATTTTCACTTACACTCCTCCAACCTTTGTCAAGAGGTATGAGCTCTCTAATTAACATATCTGACGTCTGCATAAAAAAAAATCTAAATTGTTTAAAAAAATATAATACACAAAAAAAAATCATGACATTAAGATTTTGAATTCAATTCAATGTTTATCCAATTAAGATTTTGAATCTCCCTTCATTTGGAATGAAATTATCATGTTTAATTTTAAATTGACAATTTTAAATTTAAAAATGATTTTTCAAAAAGGAAAATTGAAAAAATCAAAAACCTTCTCAATAGACACAAAATGTGAAACAAAAATTTTAAATTGAAGAAATCAAATTTTAATGAAACTTGACCAAAATCCTTAAATATTAAATTACGAAATTTGATTCTAGATTTTGAAAACTAATGGGCAAAATACACTTTTGGTCCCTGAGGTTTGAGGTTGATGTCTATTTGGTCCCCAAGGTTTCAAAAGATACACTTTAGTCCTTGAGGTTTGGAAAATAGTTTTAAATGGTCACTGAGTTAATTTGACCGTTAGTTGACTAACGGAAAAATGACGTGGCACGTTGAGGTGGCAAATTTTAAATGAGGTGGACAAATTTTATGATTTTATATTAATTTTTTTAGATTACATCATTTTTCTTTTTTTTTTTCTTTCACCAAATCACCATCTTCGTCCCCCATTTTTTTTCTCTCTTTAAAATGTCCATTCCCACAAATCTCTCTCTCTCCTCTCCAAATCTCCCTCTCTTCCAACTTTCTCTCTCTCCTCCCCAAATCTCTCTATAAATGACATTTACGAAAAATCAAAGAAAGGAAGAGCAAAACTATGGGAAAAAGAAAAATAAAAAATAAAAAACTTACTGACAGTGGGAATCTGGAGAGAAGGGAGATGGACATGAAGTAGACGATTTTTTTTTTCCAGAAAATGACTAAAGATCCACTGAAGCACACTCGTAGCTTTCCGACTAGACTTCCCGACGGCCACAAAAACCTCATCATCACCGGCGCCGGTGCCGCCGTCTTCAGTGGTGTAATCTACTGTCAACATGGGATTAGACCCATTAACGAAATTGGGTCAGCAGAAAAGCTCGAAAACAGGACAGGGGCATAAGATAGCCTTCATTTCTGGCTTGATTCAAGGCTCTGCAACGTTAGTTTTGGTCAGCTCATCAGGTTTTCTTCATAGTTTTGCTCTTCCAAATTTTAAATGACGTTTTATGGAGAGGACGTTTTACGGAGAAATTTGGGGAGGAGAGATAGAAATATGGGGAGGAGATAGAGATTTGTGAGAAATGGAGGTTTTAGAGAGAGAAAAGAGGGGGGAAGAAGATGGTGATTTGGTGAAACAAAAAAAAACTAATCTAAAAAATTAATATAAAATAATAAAATTTATACACCTCATTTAAAATTTGCCACATCAACGTGCCACGTCATTTTTTCGTTAGTCAACTAACGGTCAAATTAACTCAGGGACCATTTAAAACTATTTTCCAAACTTCAATCTTTTGAAACTTCGGGGACCAAATAGACATCAACCTCAAACCTTAGGGACCAAAAGTGTATTTTGCCCAAAACTAATTATGTAATTATTTGAAATTTAAAATGGTATTCTGGTCTAAAAATATTTTTCAAAAATCTTGACCTTTTAATATAGTATTAGATATAGATAAAATCACATACTATTCTGATTTTTATTAAATTACGAAATTTGATTCTGCAATTTGAAAACTAATTATGTAATTATCTGAAATTTAAAATGGTATTAATGTTTTTTAGGAATCCTGCTTAGTATAGATATAAATAGTATAGATATAGATATTAAATTAAGAAATTTGATTGTAGAATTTCAAAACTAATTAGGTAATTATTTGAAATTTAAAAAGGGTATTATGATATGTTTTTCAGCAATCTTGCCCAATATAGTATAGATTTAAACCGAGAGCAACCACTTTTATTTGGTTTGGACATACTTTTCTCATGAAGCTTCACACTGAGTTTTTTGATGTCATGTTTTACTTTCATTGTGTCTTTAAAGAAGAAGAAGAAGAAGAAACCAGTGGCATTTTAATTAAATTCAAACGAAGAGCTGAAAAAATCAGCAAAAATTTTCTTGCAATGGCTCTCTTCAGTTCCCCAAATCTCCGTTTCTTCAAGATCATTCTGGACCGAACTCTCACCCAAGGAAAACTCGTAACCAAAACCAAGCTATGCACATTCTCTATTTTCTTCATTTCTTTTGTAAACTTCTCACTCATTACTCAATTTTCCTTTGCAGGATCTTCCAAAGAAGTTCGTCAAGAACAATGGAGGTTCTCTGTTGCACAGCAAGGCCACTCTCAGGCTTCCCGACGGCGCAAAGTGGGAGGTCGAACTGAAGAAATCGGACGGCAAAATATCGTTTGGAAGAGGATGGCCGGAATTCGTGAAGTTTTACTCTGTCAAAGCTGGATATTTCGTTGTTTTCGAATGCGAAGGAAATTCCTGTTTCAATGTCCTCATTTTCGACTTGAGTGCTACGGAAATCAATTACCCGATGAAGCCGCGGACCTACCATCGGAAGAACGTGAAGATGAAGCATCGATTCACTACGCCTCAACGATTCAGCGATGAAGAGGAAGATGAAGATCTGGAAATGAATTACTCACGGACACAGAGCAATTACAGAGGATCAGGTTCGTCCGCCAAATTTCTATAAAATTCAGTTTCAATTTCAGCAATCGCGCAACCAAAATTTCATAAGTGTATAATTACCAATTTCATCAGTGTATGATTACGGAGACGGCGGGCGATTCAGTCCGGAATCGATGAGAGCGATGCATCGTAGGCCGCAGCCATTGACGGAGAATCAAGAGAGAGTTCTACAGAAAGCAAGTTCGTTCAAATTCAGGACGAAGAATCCATCGTTTATGGTGACGATGAGGCCTTCCTACATCCAAACAGGAAATTATCTGGTAAGAAGAAAAGAACACTGAAATAAAATCGAATCGCTCTCAATTATCGAAGATTGATTTGTCCAATGCAGAGTTTGCCGAGGAGCTTTGCTGAGAGGTACCTGAAGGAGTCGGTGGATGTGAAGCTGGAGCTGGCGGACGGAAGGATATGGAGCGTGCGGTGCGGCGTGCGGTGGGCGTTCAGGCGGCGGCGGACGGAATTGAAAGGCGGTTGGAAGAGATTCGCTGTGGATAATGAGTTGCAGGAAGGCGACGTCTGTGTCTTCGAGTTGATCAACAAAACCCCCAGACCTATTCTCAGAGTCACCATCTTCCACGTCCCTCCTAACTGACTCTACTAATCAATTCACACTTTTCTTATGCTTTTTTTTTTTTTTTTTTCTTTTTTCCTTTTCTTTCTTTATTCGTTTCCTTTTAAGTTCTGGACTTCTGGTTGTGTATTTTTGAAATATTAGAAGTAATTGTTATTTACCAGGGCGGAATTCTTTATATTTCAATATATAATTAAAATAGTTATATAAAATAATTATTAAAGTTTTTATCTAAACACGCAAGGTTTCCTCCAGCTCATTGGTGCGAGCGGCGTTTGTTGTAGTGTATGTAAGTCTTGGGTTCGAAACTTATTCCTTCAGCATTTTAATTTTATTTATTTCTTACTTATTTATGTATATATAACCTTTTTTTTTCTTTCAATTAAAAAATAATAAAAAGATACACAAATTAATTTTTATTTATTTCTAATATATTTTTATCTATATAAACTCCTTTTTATCATTTAAAATAAATGATTTAAACTTTTATCTCTAACAAATAAATTTCTCCAAGAACAAAAAGAAAACAAATACACTAAACTATATATTCTTTTTTATTGCATCAAGATGTTAAAATTATAGCCAATGATTAAAATACGGATATCAATATCAATATTAAGATTTCAATTCTACAAATATATTGAGAAATATTTCAATAAAATATTGATATTGGTAAATTTTCTTGTAAATAAAAAAAAAGTTATAAAAAAATTACATTAATAATAACATTTTTTCCCTTCATAAATAATTTAGAAATCTTATTATTAGTATTTATATTGATATTGGTGATTAACCGATGATGTAATTTGTTTAATTTTATGGATATTTATATGAAATACTGGATATACTTATTGGATCCTAATATTGATGATGAATCTTTTGACTTACGAATTCATCGATGTAATAGATATTTTAATAATTGATTATAGTTACCAACATGAGCATTGATTATAGTTACCGAAAGTTCAAATATGCATACCCACATTTAATGTTTTGTGTCCTTCCTGACGTGAAAGTCTGGATCCAAAACTTATAGGTGGAGGTAGTGTTTATAAGCTTAATTTTCAAAAATAAAAAACCAAATTGTTAACAAACGAGACCATAGTTTTCAAAAACTTGTTTTTCATTTTTAAAATCTGGCTAGGAAATCAAATGTGTCCTTAACAAAGATGAAAATCACTGTAACGCCCCAGGCCCAGGATTCAAAATTCGGATTCCGAATCCTAGGCCTGGGGCGTTACAGATGGTATCAGAGCCAGGTTCCTCTCCCAGTAGGATGTGGTTCGGGGACGAACCAAGGTGAAAACTGGTGGACATGTGATGCTCGAGGTTAGGAGGGGTACATGAATGAACTGAGATCACATTCGAATGAGAGGGATCCTGAGGACATGAAAGCATGGTCAAGATAAGCTTAAAAAAATTGATAGATACTACCTATACCAACAAGGTGCATCTTCCTTTTCGGTGGCTCAATCATAGGAACTTTGAAGTTAAGCATGCTTGACTTGGGGAAGTTTTATGTTAGGTGACCTCCTTGGAATTTTCCTAGGAAGCATGTGAGTGAGGACAAAGCATCCTAAAAGGAACTTGTGTTGGTTTGTGGGGACAATCTTCATTCTTAGAAGCGGTTTAAGACGAGTATGGTAATGTGGCCAGGTTGCAGGGAATGTCGGGGCCGTTAGGTGCCGAATCCGGATTCTGAATCCTGGGCCTAGGGCGTTACAATCACGATAAGGAAATAGAGAGAAAACAAGCATAATTTTCAAAAACCAAAAACCAAATGATTATCAAATGGGATCTTAGTTCTTGAACTTTAATATGTAACCCTTCATAGTTCCTATATTTTGAAATTTATAAGGATTTAATTTGGTTAAAATGGACAAAATTTATAGTTTAATATTATTTAAAATAAAATATTTTATAAACTTCTCTTTATTTAATCTTATCAATTTGATTTTATTTATAGTCAATTATTTATTTATTTATTTATTTATTTTATTTTTTCTTCAAAAATATTTTTATGGTAAGTTAATACAAGTTTAGTCTTTCTTTTTTTTTTTTAGTACATCAACATTTGGGGGTGGGGGGATTCGAATCTCTGACCTCATGGTCGAGGGTATATGCCAATTACCGCTGAGCTGTGCTTGCTTTGGCAATACAAGTTTAGTCCTTGAACTTTCAAAATTATCTTTTTGTTGTCCATGTTTAAATTAAAAATAGGATAAATTACAAGTTTAGTACCTGAACTTTAAAAAGTGTCAAATAGTTCTTCCAACTTTGTATTTTATGTCCAATAAGTCCCTGAACTTTAAAAAACATCCAATAGGTCCTTAAATTTTCACTTTTGTGTTCAATAGATCCTTCAATATTCAAGTTTGTGTCTAATAAGCCTTTAACTTATTTTACATTTTTTTTAATATTCGCAAGCCTAGTAGATATAAAATTGGCAGTTTACGGTCCCAATAGACATAAAATTCAATTTTATATCTGATAGAGTGAATTTGTTATATATTTATTTCCTCCTAATTTGCTTATATTCGTTGTATTATGTGCACAAAATGCTTTAATTTGACTTTTATAGCACCTAATTCGTGTTATTTTATTACAGTTAATCTAGCCTTGTTAAAGTTTTTTTATGGTTTAATTGTTTGTTTTGTAGGTATTCGAGCATTATAGGCTTCGGGAGCGGATTGTACGAATTGGCACTAATTCGGGGAATTTAAGGAGTTTCTAAGTCATCTTGGAGTCCATGAATGAAGAGGAGGTGAAAAGACCCGAGCACATCGTCACAACCTTGAGAACTAGTGCCAAAAAGTCAAAAGAATAAGCTCCAAGTGAAAAATCTCGAGAGCCTAGCGTCGGGACGCTGCTACAGTAACATCCCAACACTAGGCAAAGCTGCATCACACTGGAAATGTACGTAGCGTCGAGATTGATAACGCTCATTTATGTGCATTATTTAGCCTTAAAAACTTAGGTTATTGCTAGGAAAGCAAAGACTTAATACTTAATTTTTTATCATTTGGAGTCAAAATAGTCAAAAGTCTACAAATTACGACAGACCTCTTAAAATATAGAGTTTATGCTTAATTGTGGTAAAAAGAGAGTATTTTTGTAGGAATTGATCAAGTTTAATGGTTTTGTGCAATAGTCCAAATTTGCGTTCGATATGCCCCCACATATGACAAAGGAAAGTTTAGCGGAGCAATGGAGTTGAAGATTTGCACCCACATCTAGAAAAAAAAAATCTAACAGAGTATGGGATGGTAGAAGATGTGAAAAATGTGTTCAAGATGTGCCCGCAAACTGATAAGGAAAAAAGCCACAACTTAAGGCAAAATGTGTCTAAGCAGAACACTCAAGGAAATGTGCCGCATTTGCGATCACAACTGGTCTTTCCGACAATCCGAGATTGACGAGATTTGCACAAAATCTTCTGAGGATCAATTATCTCGTACCAAATCTCCAACGATCGTAGGATTTCACTCTGAATGGACTTCTCACACTGATCTCGATAGCCATATAAAAGGTGTGCAAGATGCAAGAAGCAAAGGGAGCTCAAATTTAGTCTTAGGATTATCTCTATGTTGTTTTTCTTTCTTTTCATCTTGTAGCCAATCCGAGTTTCAGTTCTTTTAGCTGTTGGGTTTTATGCCCTAAAACTCGTAGATAGTGAATGCAAATTGTATACTTGTGCAATAAAATGTTATTGAGGTTTCTGCAATAAAGTGTTATTGTTGTTTTAAGTTTGGAATTACCCAAATCCAATAAACTAAGATCCAAGGTTGTTTAGATGAAACTTGAACAAGTATGTGGGGACATACAGGGATCAATATTCAAGTAACAACAAAAAATGTCTATAGTATAAGGATAAGACTGGGTACCGTATCTTGGTAACACTATGTGATACGACCTGCTTTGTATACGATACATATGTATTAATCCAAAGCGCCCATGTAGTAGACATGCGAGTGGGGGTATCTTATTCAATGAGTTTGCATAAGACCGGACCACGAAATAGTAACCACTAGATGTAACACCATTAACTAGTTAGGTTTCTATTTCAATAGGATGACTTAGGTAACTCAATTTCAATCCTGAGTGTATTATGAACTCCTTTCTATCAGGGATTGTTCTTTGATTTGTATGGTAAGAGTGGCCAAATTCGTCGACTCAATAAGCCTACCATTTTGGGAACAAGACCGAGTGGGGGGCTAGAGACATAATAACATAAGATGGAATTAATTCCCTCCCGCTTCTAGAAGAAGTAGATGAGTGTTCTCTTAAATGGTGACTCCGAGTTTTGAAAAAAGGGATCCCACCCTCTCACTGCCCCAAGGGAGGTTTTTTATTTATTGGTTGGACCATAAACAGGTTGTTCACTAGAGCAGCACTGGTATTTAAGGAGATAGAGGTAACTAAGGGGTAATATGGTAATTTGACCCAGCTGCAGTTACGAACACTCGTGAAGGATCAACTTATCGGTATTGGTCTATATCCGTGGACACGGAAACATTCTACAGTGTGAAGAGTGCAGTCGTGGGTCTTTAGTGGAGTGACCCACAGTTAATGAATATTAGTTAACTTGATTAATGAGTTTAGTCAGTTAACCTCATATCATTGGAGCTTTGAATCTATCGGTCCATTAGGTCCCCTACTAACTCGTAAAGAGTAATTAGGAACAATTAATCTTGAAAAGAATTTGAATAGTTCATATTCATCATGGGAATTAAGTTAATTGTATGATATGCAATTAATATAATGTAGGGAAAAATACACTTTTGGTCCTTGAGGTTTGGGTTAAGTTACACTTTGATCCTTGAGTTTTCAAACTCAACAAAAATACCCCTGAGGTTTGAGATAAGGAGCACTTTGGTCCCTGCCGTTTATTTTTCTGTTAAATACTAACGGTTGCTGACGTAGCACAATTATTTTAATAAAAAAAATTATTTTTAATTTTTTTAAATAAAAAATCTTAAAATAATAAAATATTATTATTTAAATATTTATTTATTTATTTCTCTCTCCCTTTTCTTTCTTCCCCTCTTTCTTCCATTCCTCCTTCTTCTTCATCTTCTTCTTCATCTCCTTCCTCTCAACTCCGGTAGCCGGCCGGCCGTCGGTAAGTTTTTTTTTTTCTTTCTTTCTCCCATCTTCTTCTCTCCTTTCTTCTCTCTTTCCTTCATTTCTTTTTTTTTTAAATAAAAAGAAAGGAGAGGAAGGAGAAAATTGAAAACTAAGCAATACCCAAATGGAAGAAACGAGGAACAAGGAAAACCCAGAACAGAAAACAGAGGAAAATCAATACCCAGAAGATAAAACAGAGGAAAATCAATACCCAGAAAAGGGAAAACAGAATGCGGGAAAAGAAATCAAAACCCAGATGAGAAAATCGAAGAACAAGCAATACCCAAATGGAAAAATCGAGAGAGAAACAGAACCCAGAAGAGAAAAAAGAGTAAAAATTGAAACGCGGATGAAAAACGCGAGGGAAAAAATCGAATGCGGGAAAGTGAAATGAGGAATAAAATTACGAGAAAAGCTCAATACCCTGATTCTTCTGCTCTTGGGCTTGATTTCACGAACAGTACTGTCGTGGTTTTCGATCGCTAGTTTGAAATTTATGCAAATAACAAAACACAGTCTAATCACAGCAATCCAAAATTAACAACAGAGAGAGAGATTTTGCCTGGTTCTAGAGAGAGAAACAGAGGAGAGAGAGAGATTAATCTTTTAGAAGAGTGGAGGCGGTGAGGGAGAGAATGGGTTCTTGTAGAGAGTGGTAGATGGCGTTAGAGAGAGAAACAAGAGGCGGTGAGGGAGAGAATGGGTTCCCGTTTCACGCCGGCGACGGGAGGACCTCCCTCCATCGGCGGCGCCGAAGAGGGACTTGTTTTTATTAAAAAAAAAGAATGAAGGAAAGATAGAAGAAGGGAAAGAAGAAAAAAAAAACTTACCCGCGGCGGCCGGCAGCCAACCCGCCCCGGAGTTGAGAGGAAGGAGATGAAGAAGAAGATGAAGAAGGAGGAGGAGTGGAAGAAAGAGGGGAACGAAGAAAAGGGAGAGAGAAGTAAATAAAAAAAATATTTAAATAATAATATTTTATTATTTTAATATATTTTTATTTTAAAAAAATTAAAAAAAAAATATTTTTATTAAAATAATAGTGCCACGTCAGCAAACTGTTAGGATTTAACAGAAAATTGGACGGAGGGACCAAATGTGTAACGAAATCCAAACCTCAAGGGTATATTTGTTGAGTTTTAAAACTCAGGAACCAAAGTGTAACTTAACCCAAACCTTAGGGACCAAAAGTGTATTTTTCCCTATAATGTATTTTGATACATTATAATATAAAGTTTAATTTGAGATTAAACTTTATTAATTGAGAGAATAATATATTTGAAGAAGTTCAAATATATGGCTAACTAAATATATGATATTTAATTAGTAAATAAATTAATTAATTATGAATTAATTAATTATTTAATTTAGTTTAATTAAATGTGATTTAATTAAACTATAATATATGAGAGAAATATTAGAATATGATTCTAATATGAAATTAATTAAATATGGGTGATATTTAATTAATTAATTGCTTAATTTAATTTAGTTAAATGTGATTTAATTACATTAAATCTATAGATTAATTTTAATGCGAATTTGATTCATATTAAAATTATAGGTTATAAAAGAGATATACATTTGAATATGATTCAAATGTTGGTTTAATTAAATATGTGATATTTAATTAATCATTGAATTAATTAATTATTTAGTTTGATTAATTTGATTAAATTGGATTTAATTAAAGTTAATTACAACTATATGTTATGTGAGGGGTGTGCATTTGAATTATATAATTAAATATGGGATATTTAATTATATATTAATTAATTGTTAATTAATAACTATTTAATTAATTAAATTAAATATGATTTTATTTAATTAATTTTAATTAATAACCAACTCCCTAATTTGGGAGTGATTATCTTATAGATTATAGGTGTAACCTCCCTCACGCCAAGTATAGGGGACTCCAGCCTCACTCACGTAGTGCTCTCTCTATAACTTAAAACTCTCTCTCTCTTTTCTCTGCTGCTTCCGTTTTGAGAGGTAATCCCACCATTACATTCTTGATCTCAGAGATTCAGTGGGGAAATCCTTTTGGTGGTGTTTGGTACATTTTTGTTTGTCGGTTCTATTTTAGGGAATTCAATGAAGAACGATCTTCAAGGGTAAGTGTTGCCAATCTACTCCTCACTTATAGATTAGATCTATATAGGTATAGCATGCTTAGCCTAGGTATTTATAGAATACTCTTGTAAATTGCCAATGTATCGATATTTTAGAGAAAACTAAATTAAACTGCGAACGGTCTAATATGCTTCCGGTAGGAATTAGGAATTCCAACCCCTTCATTAGCCTCTCGGCTCCTCCATTCGAAAGAAGAAGAGGAGAAAGACTTGTTTCCCCTTGAAAAAGGGAAAAGCGAGTTAGATAGAGGGGAGAATGATTCTTAGTCTAGTCCTAGTTGTTTAGAGTCTTTGTTATTTCATTCTAAGAATCGTTTACCTTATGTTTTTGCTTATTCCAATTGTAAGTTCAGTTTATGTACTTTTCGTTTATCAAGATGAATGCAAGTTTATTTTCTATTTCATGTACTTTTAATTTCATGTCTTGCACTTTATTTTCACCAATGAGCTAAGCTTCTTCTCGGGGGTTTGATTATGTGGATTCCATGAGTAGAAGAAAGCGCCACCTATGCAAAGGCAACCTTGTTTCTTCTTAGCATTGTTTGTTTTTAATTTGCGGCAAGTTTAAATTTCGTTGTTAGCTTAAACTGATCACTTGAGTTTGTAGGGATGAGGAAACGTATCGAAGGAATCTAACACTGTATATCGACCAATATTAAGATACCGATACGAAAGACAAAACAAAACATTTATCGTTCAAAAAGTTGTTGTGAATAGGTATAAAACATGCTGGAAAAACATAAAATAAAAACCTATTTTATTCACATGCTTTCCAAAGAGAATAGAGAGAACTGTTACAAACCTTCGTTGTAGACTTGAACGATTCTCACCAACACCGCTCTTCTGTTGAAAACGCAGCAGCCACGAAGTCTCATCTCTAGAACTTTTCTTCTCCAAAAACACACTAGCTACCACTAAGGTTACACCGGTATAACTCTAGGTCTAGGAGGCAATGGACTGGTGGGAGTCTTTCTCTAAGAGGGAGGTTTGAGAGAACACAAGAATGAGCCTTGTCTTGTGTGGTATGTGTATTGGTCACCTAAACCTTAGGTTTAGTGTTCTATTTATAGGAGAAAGGTCATGAATATAATATTCACAAATAATCAATTATTTCCTTAATTGATTGATCATTCCCATAATTGATTAATTCCATAAATGATTAATTACTTCCATAAGTGATTAATCATTTCCATAATTGATTAATTACCCAATTAATTAATTCAATAATTAATTAATTACCCAATTAAATATTATGTACTTAATTTCGGGCCTTCAATTAATTAATTAATTAATAACCTAATGTAATATCATATATTTAATTTTAGGCCTTCTATAATATGAATCAAATTCGTATTAAAATTTGAACTTCTTCAAATTCTCTTATATCCTATATAAATTTAATATGAATCAAATTCATATTAATATTTGAACTTCTTCAAATATTTATTTCTCTCATAATTTATCATAATGCATCACCATACATTATATTGTTTCCCTCAGTAAATTGAACATCTTCAATTCACATTTATGACTTAGTTGTCGTAAATTACTTTACGAGCTACCAATGGGACCTAATGGACCTGCAGATCAGAAGCTCCAACGATATGAGATTAATCGGTTAAACTCATTAACCAAATTAATCATTATTCGTTAACTGTGGATACATTCCACTATAGACTCACAGTTGCACTCTTCTCATTGTAGACATATAGACCAATAACAACAAGTTAGTCCTTCACGAGTGTCCGTACACCAGCTGGGTCAAATTACCGTTTTACCCCTGGGTTACTTCTATGTCTTTAAGTACCAGTTCTCCTCTAATGAACAACCTGTTTGTGGTCAACCCACCAAACAGAAAACCCTCTTGTGGTAATGAGAGGGTAGGGCCCTTTGTTCAAGACTCGGAGACACCACTTAAGGGAACACTCATCTGCTTCCCTAAAATCGAGATGGAGTGAATTCCATCTTGGGTGATTATGTTTCCAGCTCCCCATTTGGTCTTGTCCCCAAAATGATAGCCTTATTGAGTCGGCGTATTGGCCACTCTCACCCATACAAATCAAAGGACAACCCCTCATGAACAGGAGTCCATAACCAACTCATGATTGAGACTAAGTTGTCTAGGCCGTCCTAGTGCAATAGAAACCTAACTAATTAACGGTGTTATAACCAGCGGTTACTATTTCGCGGTCTGGTCTTATGCAAACTCATTGCATAGGATACCCCACTCGCATGTCCCCTACACGAACGCATGTTATTATGACATTTGTATCAAATACAAAATGGGTCATATCCATAGTTTCACCAGGATAAGGCACTCAGTCTTATCCCTATACTATAGACCCTTTAGGCTGTATCTTGAAAAAAGTGTAGGGAATAAATGTCCCCACACAGCGGAAGCGCATCGAAAGGACCTTACGCAGTATATTAATTAACATTAAGATACTGTTACGAAAAGGCAAAATAAACTTTAAACATGCTTTAAAGTTGCTGAAAATAGCTATAAACATGCTGAAAAATAAATCTAAATTTATTTTCATGCTTTTCTAGAGAAACGGGAAAGAACCGTTACAAACCTTTGTTGTAGACTTGACCGTTCTTCGCCAACGATGCTCCAACGACCGAAAACGCAACAACTCCCTCTTGATTTCTTTGCTGGAAGTTTCTTCTTCAAAGACACAATAACCACAGAGGTTACATCGGTATGTCTCTAAGTCTAGGAGACAAAAGACTTGTGGGAGTCTTTCTCTAAGAGGGAGGCTAGAGAGAATTCTATGGTCTTGTCTTGTGAGTCTAAGAGCAAGAGAAGAGTACTGAACCAATTAGGTCTAGTGTTCTATTTATAGAAGAGAGACCATGAATAAAATATTCAATTAAATCAATCTTTTCCAAAATTGATTCAATCTTTATTCCTTTTTAATCAATCCAAGATCAATCAATTCCATAATTGATTAATCTTTTCCACAAATGACTAATTACTTCCATAAGTGATTAGATCATTTCCATAAATGATTAATCCCCGGCTAATGAATTCTTTAATTAATTAACCACCAATTAAATATCACATATTTAATTTCCGGCCTTGAATTAATTAATTTTGCCCAAATAGATTTTAGGCCTTAAAATTAATTAATTCATATTTGAACTCTTTCAAACTTCCATAAATTCATTGTGACTCAAATTTATATTAATATTTGAATTTCTTCAAATATTAATTTCTCTCATAATAATATATCAATATATATTATATTGTTTCCCTTAGTAAATTGAACACTTTCAATTTACATTTATTACTTAGTTGCCTCAAATTACTTTATGAGCTACCAGTGGGACCTAATGGACCTGCAGATCAGAAGCTCCAACGATGTGAGATTAATTGGTCAAACTCATTAACCAAATTAATCAATATTCGTTAACTGTGTGTACATTCCACTATAGACTCACAGTTGCACTCTTCTCACTGCAGACATATTTTCTGTGTCCACGGATATAGACCAATATCGACTAGTTAGTCCTTCACGAGTGTCCGTAACACCAGCTGGGTCAAATTACCGTTTTACCCCTGGGTTACTTCTATTTCCTTAAGTACTAGTTCTCTTCTAATGAACAACCTGTTTGTGGTCCAACCATCAAACAGAAAACCCTCTCGTGCCATTGAGAGGGTAGGGCCATTTGTTCAAGACTCGGAGTGACCACTTAAGGGAACACTCATCTGCTTCCCTAAAGTCGAGAAGGAGTGCATTCCATCTTGTACGATTATGTTCCCAGCTCCCCACTCGGTCTCGTCCCCAAAATGGTAGGCTTATTGAGTCGGCGTATTGGCCACTCTCACCCATACAAATCAAAGGACAGTCCCTCATGAGCAAGAGTCCATAATCAACTCAGGATTAAGACCAAGTTGTCTAGGTCGTCCTAGTGAAATAGAAAACCAACTAGTTAACGGTGTTATAACAAGTGGTTACTATTTCGCGGTCCGGTCTTATGCAAACTCATTGCATAGGATACCCCCACTCGCATGTCTCATACACGAACGCGTTGGATCATAGCGTTTGTATCAAATATAAAGTGGGTCGTATCCATAGTGTCACCAGGATAAGGCACCCAGTCTTATCCCTATACTATAGACCCTTTAGGCTGTTTCTTGAACAATGATCCCCATATGTCGCTACATATAGTTCAAGACTCATATTACAGCCTAGGATGTCTAGTTTATTGGATTATGGTTATTTTAGGCAAAGACAAATATAAAATAACTAATAACATTTAATAGAAAAATATATCAATATTATTTCATTAATATCCGGTCAACGGTTACATTCACTATCTACGAGTTTTAGGGCATAAAACCCAACAAAAAGATCCTCATATGTCACCACATACAGTTCAAGACTCATACCACAACCTAGGATGTCTAGTTTATTGGGTTTATTGGATTAGGGTTATTTAGGCAAAGAAAAACATAATATAACTAATAACACTCAATTTAATAATACATCAATATTATTTCATTAATATTCGGTCAATCATTACATTTACTATCTACGAGTTTTAGGGAATAAAACCCAACAAACTCCCACTTGAACTAAAACTCTAGTTAGTGGGATGAAATGCAATAATCTAAAGCTGAAAATGTCATGTATTCTGTATATTACATAAAGTAAATATACTATAATAATACAATTATGAACTAGGGCATCCTTATACCCATTACACATCTCCCACTTGTCCTAGAGTAGACGACATACATATCTCGTAGATAGTAAATGTAAACAAATTGTATACTTGTTTCAATAAAGTGTTATTGAGTTTCTACAATAAAGTGTTATTGTTAAATATTGCACAATTTGACCCAAATCCAATAAACTAAGATCCAAGGTTGTTTACATGTGACTTGAACTAGTATGTGGGGACATACGGGGATCGGTGTTCAAGTAACAACCTAAAAGGTCTATAGTACAAGGATAAGGCTGGGTACCTTATCCTGGTAACACTATGTGATACGACCCGCTTTGTATTCTATACAGACGTATTGATCTAAGGCGTCCATGTAGAAGACATGCGAGCAGGGGTATCCTATGTAATGAGTTTTCATAAGACCGGACCATGAAATAGTAAACCACTAGATGTAACACCGTTAACTAGTTAGGTTACTGTTTCAATAGGATGACCTAGGTAACTCAGTCTTAATCCTGAGTGTGTCATGAACTCCTTCTCACGAGGGATTGTCCTTTGATTAGTATGGGTGAGAGTGGCCTACACGCCGACTCAATAAGCCTACCTTCTTGGGGACGAGACCGAGTGGGGGGCTGGGGACATGACAACACAAGATGGAATTCTCTCCTTCCCAGTTCTAGGAGAAGTAGATGAGTGTTCCCTTAAGTGGTGACTCCGGGTCTTGAACAAAGGGATCCCACCCTCTCATTAACCCGAGAGGGACTTTCTGTTTACTGGTTGGACCATAAACAAGTTGTTCATTAGAGGAGCACTGGTACTTAAGGAGTCAGAGGTAACTCAGGGGTAAAACGGTAATTTGACCCAGCTGAAGTTACGAACACTCGTGAAGGATTGAGTTACCGTTATTGGTCAATATCCATGGACACAGAAACATTCTACAGTGAGAAGAGTGCAACTGTGGGTCTTTAGTGGAGTGACTCACAGTTAATGAATATTGGTTAACCCGATTAATGAGTTTAGTCAGTTAACCTCATATCATTGGAGCTTCTGATCTGTAGGTCCATTAGGTCCCACTGCTAGCTTGTAAAGAGTAATTGGGAACAATTTATCTTGAAAGAATTTGAATAGTTCAAATTCATCTTGGGAATCAAATTAATTATATGAGATACAATTAATATAATGTATAGTGATACATTATAATAAAAAGTTTAATTTGTGATTAAACTTTAATGAGAGAATAATTTATTTGAAAGAGTTCAAATATATATTCAATTAAATATATGATATTTATTTATTAAATTAATTAATTAATTATTCAATTTAGTTTTAAATTAAATGAGATTTAATTAAACTATAGTCTATGAGGGAATTATTAGAATATGATTCTAATGTGTAATTAATTAAATATGGGTGATATTTAATTAATTATTGGAATTAATTAATTGACTAGTTTAATTGAATTAATTAAATGCGATTAAATTAAGTTTAATTAAACTATATATTATGTGAGGGAATTACATTTAAATAAGATTTAAATGTGCATGGGATTAATTAATTAATATGATTAATTAATTAACATTTAATTAATTGATTTAATCAATTACTTAATTGATCTTGATCTAACTGTCAAGATTGTTTCCTAACCTCACATTAGGGTTTCCTCTCTTATAAAAGGAAAGGTTATGAGAACCCTAACCCTAAGGTCTCATTCTAGCCTCCCTCTCATATTCTCTCAACCCAAGAACTCTGGAGAGAATTTTTCTCTCTAAGAGTTTTTCCCATTCAAGATTAGGTAGTCCCACAACTACGTTCCTAATCTCAGACTTATAGTGGGGAAGCCCTTGTGGTGGTGTCCGTTGAAGAATTCAGAGTCGTCAGACGGAGGTATGTTTCTCATCGCTTAACTTTTTGCCAATGTATTGGTATTTTGTAGAACAAAATTAATTTACGAACGGTCCAATTGCTTCCGCTGTAATGGAATTGGGAATTCCAATCCTTCAATAGAAACCTAACTAGTTAACGGTGTTATAACCAGCGGTTACCATTTCGCAGTCCGGTCTTATGCAAACTCATTGCATAGGATACCCCCACTCGCATGTCCCCTACACGAACACGTTGGATCATGGCATTTGTATCAAATACAAAATGGGTCGTATCCATAATTTCACCAGGATAAGACACCCAGTCTTATCCCTAAACTATAGACCCTTTAGGCTGTATCTTGAACAAAGATCCTCATATGTCTCCACATACAGTTCAAGACTCATACCACAACCTAGGATGTCTAGTTTATTGGGTTTATTGGATTAGGGTTATTTAGGCAAAGAAAAACATAATATAACTAATAACACTCAATTTAATAATACATCAATATTATTTCATTAATATTTCAGTCAATCATTACATTTACTATCTACGAGTTTTAGGGAATAAAACCCAACAAACTTCCACTTGAACTAAAACTCTAGTTAGTGGGATGTAAATGCAATAATCTAAAGCTGAAAATGTCATGTATACTGTATATTACATAAAGTAAATATACTATAATAATACAATTATGAACTAGGGCATCCTTATACCCATTACACATCTCCCACTTGCCCTAGAGTAGACAACATACATATCTTGTTGACCTAAACCCTCTAGATGACCCTCAAACACTTTAGACGAGAGATCCTTAGTAAATGGATCAGCGATGTTGTGCTTCAAAGCAATCTTGGTGATGATCACATCTCCTTGTTGCACAATCTCCCGTATCAGGTGATACTTCCTCTCTATGCGTTTTCCTCGTTTGTGGCTTTGAGGTTCTTTTGAGTTGACTACAGTCCCACTGTTGTCACAGTATAGTGTTATGGACACGTTCATATTTGTAACAACTTCCAAACCTGTCAAGAACTTTCTAAGCCAAACTGCTTTCTTAGCTGCTTTTTAAGCAGCTACATACTCAGCCTCCATGGTTGAGTTTGCTATGCATCCTTGTTTGATGCTCCTCCAAACTACAGCTCCCTCGTTGAGGGTGAACACTGACCCTGATGTGGATTTCCTTGAATCCTTGTGTTGCCTTCTAGAGTGGGGTAAAAATAGAATAAAAGTAAGCTCTAGAATACTGTGCAAGCATACACAATCCGCAGCAAGTGATAAGTAATTTATCGTATCCACGGGGTTTGAATAACTCTCACTTTACCTATCTTGTGTAACTTTTTAATGGTTTCAAGGTTTGTTAAAATGATTGATTTTGATAAAATGCTGAAGCAAAAGAAATGATAGAACAGAAAGTAGACGGATAAAGCAGACAGATTGGAAACAGGCGTTGGTCAAGATTTTAGTAATTGTTTTAAAAGATGCTCTAGCAATATTATTGATTAGTCAATTCTTTTGCATATATTCTTATTAGCAGGATCCTCCTGGAACTCTGGATTTTTTGGAATGTGTTCCAACTCTAATGACGTGCTACCGATCAAGCACTAGGCAACTGGTTATCCCTAACTCAGTCATTGGCGTCCACCAACACATAATGGTCTAGTGTGATTAAATGTCATACACTTCTCAAATCATCCCTAAAACTAAGAAGTGATATTCATACCGGCTGGCCAGGCGGGCACAAAATAGAAATAGACACAACAAATAATCAAGATGCTCAAATCAACATATATTGCATAGAGAATGAAGCACAACAATTACATAATTCCTAACCAACACCTAAGTAAATTTAGTTCATAAGGTTCATCACAACACACGCTACAATCTGAGTATGTGCATCTATAACTACAAGAAATTACAAGAAAAGATTAATTCCCTTGATTAGATCCGTAGTTGATGGTCTTCTTGAAGTCTCTCCAATCTTTCCTCCTCTATTCGGCTTCCAAAGATGGAAATTGGAATGTTTTTGCCTTGAGACGACTCCTTCCTTAGAGTGGAGTCAAACCCTAATAAGGTCAAACTTTACACGTGGAGGGCTCTCCAAGCTTCCTAGATCTGAAATTAATTCAGCTAACGCCACCTCATTAAATGGATTACGTACAGCTTACGTGGCAGCTTTGCTGGATCACGGATTTTGCTCCCTCAAGTCGCTCAACATCATATTCTGTACAAAATAACTTCCAAAGCATCCAGTCTTCTAAATGGGTTAAAACATATAATATTCATCTAAAAGCAACCCTATTTAACACAAATGACACACAAAACATTATAGAACTAAGGCCTAAATAACTCCCTTTTGGAGAGTTATCATACCCCCAAACTTGAAGTATTGTGCGTCCCGAGCAATACTAACTAACCTTCCTTTGAGAATTCAAAACATTAGTCATGACATAACTTAATCAAAACAGACAGTCCAATACTACCTTCAACCTTTACCTGAGCATTCTACAAAACCAAGCACTGCTGCAGCAAAATAATTCTTTCAGCATTGAACAAATAATCACCACCTTTAACTCAATCCTAAGAACTTACCACAACCTAGCTCTATTATCAGACACAATTAAAACACATTTTTAAGGGGGTTTATTATTATTTTTTTATTTTTTTATTATTTATTATTATTATTTTTTTTTAGTTCCTCAGACTTAAAGCAGCCCTACAGTCATAAGCTCTTAAGCATGGGATGACCCACTTTATGGTGCAGTATACCCTTGCCTCAAACTCATCACCAACGAGACTAAATACTCATTGGTAGCTCAAAAATCCTTAGTTATTCAATCCCTTGCTTCTCAGAATGGTGACATTTTATGATGAAGCTCACCTAAGCCCTAGGAGATAGAAAACTGCTAGATTATCATTCATCCTTCAAAACTTTTGCTCGCTGAATTTTCTCAGAATTTTTTTTTTCAGCAAATAATTTTTCTCATTTTTTTTCCAATATTTCCTAGGTCATCTTTTGATGCAAAGACAAACTGTAGGTTTCACAAATGTCCCTGGTTACTCAATAACCTAGAAAAAATAATTATGAAGGAGATGAATGCTCGAGCAAAACAAGTGGAGTAGCAAAAAGTGCCCCAAACTTGAATTATTCATTGTCCCCAATGAATCATGATAAATTATACCCCCAAACTTAAATTTTTTCTATCTGAATTTTAAACTAAGCGTGGGACCAGAGTTAAGCTTAAGGTGGATCAAATAAGTCAACACTACCTTAGAATCTTCTTGCCGCAGCGATGACCAGGCTAGAAGAAATGCTCAAGCAACAGGTTTCTGGAGATCAGAAAACCTTGATCTAATTAAGCTAACTAGTCCAAGCTTAAAAAATTCAGAAGAAAAATGGTTAAGTTAGGAATGCTCAATGCTATAGAACAGAAACAACTTCGGAAATTTCATTAAAAACTAAAGAAAAGATTTACATCAGCAGATATTTTTTTGTGGTCTAGAAGCAGAACATAAAAACAAGAAAAACAGAAAACATAAACATTAAAAGAAACTGGGGTCAGGAATAAGCGAGCAATAAAAAATATAAGAACAAAAATAATGCTCGCCCAAAGTCATCATATCCATCAATCCTCTTGACCCTGCTCATTTTCCTCCTCTTCCTCTCTTTCTACTGGCGGCGGTAGAATCCAGGGATTAAACAGGTCATCGGAGAAAACAGGGAAGACTTGATAAGGTTTTGAGAAGTTTGATTGCAAAGCCCTCCTAGGTGTGGCATCCCTCCTTTTAGCATAAGTCCAGTAGGTTTGAGCCTGCCTCTCGGCATACTCTTGCCTACTGGCTGAAAGTGCCAGTTGCTATAAAATCTGGTGGATGCCACACACCAGCCCACCTTGGCATGTAGGAAGCCGAGCCAAATTGGACATGTCTATTATCCCCTTATCAAGTAGAAGAACATCCTCGGGACTCGTGGACACCCCTGCCCTACTGCACAACATGGTAATTGTGTTTAAGAAGAACAACTTTCCCACCTTCTTACGCCAGCAATTGTAGATTTCATTTGAATTTATTTTACCCACATCTATACTCAAAGAACGCAGAATAGAAAATACCAGCAACACTCTATCTCGGGATACTGTCGAGTCATGGGTTATCGGAAGCAAACGTAATTTGATGAAGCCCAACCACGTAATTTGATGAAGCCCAACCATGTGTTAGCCTCACTCTTCAAGTAAGCTGCCTGGAACGTGCGCTTCTCCGTCTTCGACAACCTCCATTTGGCCCCTTCAATACCAACCTCCCTGACAGCCGCGTTCAATTGGTCATTAGATGGTGCCACCACCATCTCATTAAATCCAGCATGCGGAAAATCTTGGAGGTTGAAGAGAGAATTTATTGCTCCTGGGCTCCAATCGACAGCTGGTGCGACAGAGGCTGAATGATGGATGTGAGATAAGATGGTAGATAATAATAAAGATAAATTCAGCCAACCTTAGTGCAAGTATACACTATCGCATGTTGTAATAAAAACCTTAGAAGTATTCCAAGGGTATCGATCCCACGAGGACTAAATTGGAAATTCAGATTTGAAGAAGAAACTGCTCAAATGATTGCATAAAAATAGATAACCAAAGAAATGATTGATGATTGATTCTTAGGAAAGATAAATAAAACAAGTAAATAATAAAGAATAACAATAATAAATAAAACGAGGTATTCATTATGGATTCATCCCAAAGGCAATAACTTTAATCATGGATTATTCAACTTAAGCCTATTCAATGCATTTGGTCAGATTTAACTTCTATTTGGCCTTGCTCCCAAGAACCGTTAGAAGGCTAAGCGAGTACCATTATGCACATTTATGTGACTCGACTCCGACATAGATAATTCACGAATGCAATCTATAACCCTATAGTTGACATAGGGTGCCTTAGGCAGCTTGCCCTATAACACCGAACAATCTCTTTCGAGCTTTTTCTCCTATATCACCTTTATGAGAACCGATATCGTCTGTCCCTTTCGAGATCAAACTCACATAGCATGCAATGTCTAAGTGATCAATTTAAACTCAGCAAGATTAGAATGATATTCAATAAAGAATGACATGCATTGAACAATACTTAAGCAAATAAAACACTTTCAAGCTATTGAACCATAAGGGAAATCACCATATTGAACCCCCCAACGGAATTTAGCTACTCATGGTGGGATAAAGTGCAAATGAATACCTTTTCATTGACAATAGAATGTAAAGAATACAGATAAATGAAAAGTAACAAAAGCTGGAAATAATGACAGTAGCTAAATACTAGGGTTTTTTCTATTTTATCCAATCCTTCCAGAGTTCGCTTAGACACTCCCCTCTCTCGCTTTTACAAGTGGGAATGGGTGAAAATCCCTACAAACCCTAAGGTTTGATGTCTAACTAAGGTTAGAATTTAGTCATCTAAGAAGGACCTCGGGCATCCCTACTCATAGGCGTCAACTATGGTTCTGTCACCACCCTCTTCTTCCAAATGAGTTGTGCTTGAATTTGACTTCGAATCACGAGCTTATATAGTTTTGGAATTGGTTGAGGAGCTGTGAAATAGGTGCTGGTAGGTAGCCCAGTCGGTTTCAGGGTCAAAACAGCCGGTTAGGTGCGAAGAAGTCTCGTTCAAAACGACTTGCGGTAGACTCGGAACTGCCTCTGTTTTTCATTCCAGTTTTTCCTCTGTTTTCCTGCACAACAAAAAACTTAGTCAAATTCCCTTAAAATTGAGTCTTTTCAAGCACAAATGCACATAATTTGACAAATGTGACTCTCAACACCCTAACTTATCAACTTTGGCATATTTTGAGCTCAGGAACAGTAAATATGATCTAAACATGCAATATTTGACAAAGAAATGAGCTAAATCTAAGGGTAAAATAAGTATATTTTTTACCCTTCTCATACCCCCAAACTTAACTCATTGCTTGTTTTCAAGTAATAGCAAATCAGAACGTTAGAGATCAACTTTTTAATTGCAAACCAAAATGTGAGAGCTCAATATTAATTGCAAACCAAAATGTTATGGATCATATATAATTGTCAATCATGGTACTAGTATCAACTTTAATTGCAAATCAAGTGACATGGAATCAAGTAAACATGCTTTTCAAGATCGTTTTCTAAAAATTTTGCCTTTTAGGAGAGGGTTCTACTCTAGTGCCAGTCACAAAGTCTGAGTTTCCTAGGCATGAAGATTTTTGTTCCTTTTCAAAGCAAAACTCTCCCTAGTCCATCCTAACCAATATGCCTATACTACCTAACTTCTACTCATTGAGCCTAGTGTAGTCCTTTTAGTTAAGAAAACAATCTTGAGGTAAAAATGAGCATACATGAGTTACTAGATCCTTTTCCAATCACCTCCAAACATATTTGATTGCTGGTGCTCTTTTTATTCAACTTCTTTTTTCTCCCAAGAGTATCTTTGTTGTCATCTTTACCTTCGTTCTAGCTTATCGACACTTTGTGGTGAAGATATCTAGCTACGAGCAAAGTTCACAAGCTCGGAATGATACTCACTTCCCTAAGTAAACCTTTCATGCAGTGGCAAACCATGGGTGTCATGAATGCCCCTGGTTACTCAGTAAACTCTAGGAAGGAGGAGTAACTCTCAGTTTTTTCTTTTTTTCATTTCCTTTTTTTTTTTTTTGCATGATATATACTGAGCACATATTCTTTTTCCAGCAGTACAAATTTACAAAAAGCATAAAGCATAAATATTTACAAAGTAAAGCACCCCCCAAACTTAAAGTTAGATAATGTCCTCATTGGCTTTGTTTTTTAGGCATGGGTTTAACATGAGGATTTTTGTTTTCCAAAACTTTAAGGCTAAACTCTCCTAGAGTGTTAGAAAGGTTAAACATGAGGAAGTTTAGACTTAAGAAAATTTTGTAAAGAAAAAGATTAATGGAAAGCCTATGACTAGAAAACAATTCAGTTCTGACGGTGACACTTTTGAGATAGAACAAAGCTCTAGTTTTCATCATCAAGGGCTTAAAAGAAAACTCCTTTGAAAACATGCTTTTTCCAAAAAAAATTTATCAAGCAATTTTTTTCTTAAAGTTGATTTTTTTCAAAGAGATCCATAGATTTAGCACAAAAACAGCAAGCAGATTTTTTTAAGAAAAGATTGAAAAACCCAAGTTTACCTAATCTATTCTATCAACAAGCTATCTAAACAACTCTATGAACATACTATTAACAAACTAATCAATCAAAGCAATAAAAACAACAACTAAACAAATAAAAACAAAATTAAAACATGCTAAACTAAAAAAAGAAAACAACAAGCAACAAAAAACAGTATTATATACAAAAAACAACAAGTAAAAGGGGTCAGAAAACTCCCCTAGTCCTCATCTGAGGAACTCTCTTTCTCTTCATCTTCTTCATCATTTTCTTCTTCATCTTCATCAGAATCCTTGTCTTCTCAAGGCAGCAGTGATTGAGGGAAATTGGAAAAGACCGGAGCAATACTCGGGGCGATAGAGAGGTAGAACTCTCGAATGGCTTCATCCCTCTCCCTTGCATATGCCCAATAAGTCCTCAGGTTTTCCCTGATTTGATCTAGCTGACGGTAGGCAATGGCTAGGGCTTCAGATGACGGTGAAGGCCCTGTAAAAGGAGTATGCTGGAATGGAGAAGCCATGTTCGACCTAGATGGTGGAGTGGCCTGAGATGTGGAGGCTTTGTCTTTCCTTTGGAGGCTATTCTGTTGAAGCTTCCCGATCAAGGGCAGGTCAATGGTTGGCTTGAAGAAATGACGCTCCTCGTCCTTTCCCGAAACTATCTTCACCCTCTGACAAAGCTGGGTGATGAGTGATCCAAAGAAAAGTTTACCTACTCTTTTCCTTCCACAGGATAGAATCTCCTCCCTGATTATGCTCCCAATATTGATCTCCAACCCCTTCATAATACAGTAGAGGAGCATGACCCTATCTACTGAGATGGTGCTATCGTGGGTGCTTGGCATCAATCAGTTCTTTAGAAAGTGAAGCCATACTGCTGATTCTGGCTTTAGGTTGCTTGGCACTAGAGTCTTCACCTTCGTCTGGGACTCTTTCCACTAAACTCCCTTGTTGGCCACTAATTTCAATGCTTCTTTCATTTGCTTGGCCGAGGGGTTCCCAATGACATCATTCCCTCTTGGATGCAAGGGTGCCTTAATTCTGTACACCCGGTTGATGTCCACTGAAGAGAAGCTGACCATTTTGCCTCTCACTACCGCCATACTGATGCTTTCCTCCCTCAGGCCGACGTAAAACTCTCGCACTAAAGGCACTATAGCCTCCTGAGGGTGAGCACAGAACTCCTGCCACTTGTACTGTGAGATAACTCTACTTACGAACTCTAGCAGTGCTCCTGCTCTGTTAGAGAATCCTTTCTCGTTGAGGAAATCTCTTTTTCTCATAATCTCTATCCTTTCCTAAAAATTAACATCTCTGAATACTTTAGGGAATGGATTTTTAGGAGATGCAGCCTTAGGAGATTTGGCTTTCGACTTGGTGGGTGATACAGTAGGAGGAGCTGCTGGAGAGGCGTCCATGGACCTAGTCCTCGGCCTCTTGGCAAATATAGGGCCATTCTTGTTTTTTGTCCTCCTTTCAGCTTTGATCTCTCTTCTTTTCTTTCTCCTCAATGTCGTAGAGATAGGAACTTGGTCGTCATCCAGTTCCTTGATCTCTGAATCGGATTCTGTTTCAGAGTCACTAGAGGTCTCGACCTCCTTGCTTTCTTTCTCTTCTTCACCTCTCTTCTCTCCCGAGGAGGTGCTTTCAGCTGCTGATGGGTCATCTTTGAATAGAGGTTCGAAAAACTCATCAGCTGGCTGAGCTTCAGTGGCCATTTCCTGGCCTTCTTCAGAATGCGGTCCAGATGCGGCCACATTCTGGGCTTCAACTACTTCTTCTGTTTCTTTTTCTTTTTCTTGGTTCTCTTCACTTGGCCCCTGCTAGGCCTTTTCTTCTCTTCCTCGCAGCATCTCATCCTCACTTTGAGCCTTGTGGAGTGGCTCAAAAGCTGAAAGGAAGTCTTCAGCTTCCTTTCTTCTCTTCTCATCTTCTTTTAACTCTTCCCTTCTTTGTTTTTCTTCCTCAAGAAGTTGCAATTCAACTGCTGCCCTCCTGAGGTTTTCTCCAAGTTTTCTTTCCTCTTCTTCAGCTAACTTGGCCTTCTCGGCCTCTTGCCTTTCCTCTTCTTTCTTCTTTTCTTCTTCAAGATTTCTTTCTCTCGCAATCTCATCTTCTTCCCTCATGTGCTGATTTTCAAGTTCTCTTTCAGCCTCAATTTCCCTCAAGGCTTCTTGTTCAGCCTTGTAGCCTTCGGCAATCACTAGAGCCTTTGCCACAACTTGGCGGATTATGTCCTCGAACATGTCCAGGGGCATTCTTGCGGTTTTAAGGGGCTCGATTACAAGCAGCTTTTCGGGCAAAACTTTCTTAGGACTCCTCTTCCATGCACTGTAGGTAACGAATGGTTTGTTCCTGCAAGACGAAGAGGGGTTAGTTGAAGGTTCAGAAGGTTTACCCATAGAAGCCTCCCTTTGCCGAGAGCTTCCTGCTGCTTTGGCGGCTTCTTCTTCATCTCGTCTATTCGCTTCCTCTTCAAGAGCTACACGTCTTTGAGCTCCCATCGCCCGGATCATTGAAAACCACTCCCGCGAGCGTTTTCTGAATTGTTGAGTTGCGAGTTTTTGGGTTTTGTGGACGACATTGGCGAGGAAGGAGTTTGAGCATTAGTTCCTTGGTTCACGATCACCAGTGAGAAACTCGTGGGTCTCGTCCTTCTCGTGCCGTGCATGGGTGTTTCGGGTTGCTCTTCTTGCTGTCGAATGTGTGCTTCGGCTTCTTGGGCGGTTTGAGCACTTTGGGATCGAGTGATCTTGCGAGATGATGATTATTTGGGCGAGTTCTTCATTGATCTTGATGTGGGTTTCGGTTTCAAGATGAGAGAATATGGAGAGTTGGAGTTTTGACTTGAATACCGAAAGCCTAAGTGTTTGGTGAGAGGGAAAGAACTAAAGTCTGGTATTTATAGTTTTCTAATTAGGTCACGTGATGGTAAAATATTTTCGTGACTGCCCTCCTATTTTTGAAAATGCGGTCGCATTCCCAAATGCACTGGGGAGAAATGCGATCACATTTTCCCCAGTTTTTCTGCCTTTCTTTTTTTTTCTTGACTTTTCATTTTCCCTTGCTTTTCTTTCTTTGCTGAAACAATCATAAACATGTTAGAAAATTCACATGCTTAATCACGATTTATTCTTTTCTTTTTTCTTTTAAAATAGATTGGATACAAAATAATATGGACTTTTCAAACTCCCAGGTAAATCTCCAGGAAAAGGTGTTCCCTATGGTCAACTTAAGTACCTTTTCCTAGACAGAGTTTTTACTCTAGTCCAGATATTTTTTACTCCTATCTGTATTATTATTATTATTTTTTATTTCACTATAGATCCATAATATACAAATATAATTTCTCAAAGTATAGAATTCATACCAAGTCAATCACAGAAACATGGGCTTCTTCATCCTCAAAGCCCTTCCCCAAGTAAGGTTTGATTCTTTGTCTTTTCATGGGTTGATTGATTTCTTCTACTTCAATCTTTTTCCCACCTTTTTCTTCTTGTTCTCCAAGTAAATCTTCCAAAGTTTCTCCTTTCATCATTTCCTGAAAAGTAGACTGGGAGAGTTCGTCAATTTCATCAACCAATGAACACTCCTCAAGATCTCCAGGGTACTTCATTGCATTCATCACATTGAAAGTGACTTGCTGGTCATTGACCCTCATGGTCAACTCTCCTTTCGGTACATCAATTAAGGTCCTACCGGTGGCTAAGAAAGGTCGTCCTAAAATGATCGGCACGCCCTTATCAGCTTCACAATCCAGAATGCTGAAATCTGCTGGGAATACAAATTTGTCAACCTTGACTAACACATCTTCAATTTTTCCAATAGGTTGTGTCAGTGATATGTCTGCTAACTGTAAGGTTACAGTTGTGGGTCTTGCTTCTCCTATCCCCAACTGTTGAAAAACTGAGTATGACATCAGATTTATACTCGCTCCTAAGTCGCATAAAGCTCTGCCTACATTCTGTCCTCCAATGGAGCATGGAATGGTGAAACTTCCTGGGTCTTTGAGTTTAGGAGGGATCTCATTCTTGACTAGTGCACTAGAACATTCAGTGAGTGCAACCGTTTCGTATTCTCCAAATCTTCTTTTCTTTGATAGAATATCCTTCAGGAACTTCACATACGTAGGCATCTATTCGAGTGCTTCTACCAATGGAATATTGAGATGTAGTTGTTTTAAAATATCTAAGAACTTCTTGAACTGTATATCCTGCGAAGCATGTTTAAATCTTTTCGGGTATGGAGGAGGTGGTTTATATTCTGGATCTATCACAAACGTTTGGGGTCTTGCGGTCGCATTCCCTTGTTTTTTCTCTAAATTTGATTTTTCTTCTTTTTCTACCAAGGCTTCATACTCCTTGGTCCTTTCTTCATTGCTTTTATTCTGTATAACTTCTGAGGTAATGTCTGGTTTCTTTTCTAAAAACTTTTCTTGAGCTTCTTCTAGGATCTCTGCTTCTTGATTCACTGGGTACTTTGGACCATCATACTCTAGTCCACTTCTCAAGGTTACTGCCTTGCATTGTTCTTTTCCTTCTCTGTGAGGGATCTCGGTCTTGCTGGGCAACGTCCTTTGTGGTCTGTTTTTAATTTCCTGTGCAATCTGTCCAATCTGTACTTCCAAATTCCTAACTGCAGCATCGTTTCTTGCCATATATTCCTTCATAAGAGTCTCTAGATTTGACTCTTGACTCTGCACTTGGACTAGTTGGAAGTTCTTTTGCGGCTGCTGTTGTGTAGGAGGTTTCCCGAATTGATTTGTGTTGGAATTACTCGAGCCGGCTTGTCCTCCCTAAGAGAAGTTTGGATGTTGTCTCCAACCTGGGTTGTACGTGGTCGAGTATGGATTCCATCTGTTCTGGTTCTGGTTCCCTTGTTGACCTACATAAAAGACAGACGCGGGATTTAGTGGAGAATAATCAGCAATATGTTCCTCACCACAAATTTCAAAGCAGGGAGAAGAAATAGCATTGGCAGGGGCTATGTTGGCTTGAATGTTCATAGTCATGCCCATCATCATGCTGTGGATGGCTTTGATTTGGGCTTGCATAGTAGAATTAGCCTCTGTTTCCACTACTTTAGCTGGATTCTTCAAGATTGTTGTTGGCTCAGTTTCTCCCCAATGTCGATTTTTTGTGGCTATGGTGTCTAAGATAGCATGTGCCTCATTTGCAGACTTCTTCAAGAAAGATCCGTTTGCAGATGCATTGACTAGTGCCTTCGAAGCTTGATCTAATCCACTATAAAAATGCTCCAAGATGATGCAAGCAGGCAATCCGTGGTGTGGACACTTCCGAACCAACCTTTGAAATCTTTCCCAAGCTGCATCTAAAGGTTCATTATAAGATTGTCTGAAAGCAATAACTTCAGCTCTATATTTGGCATTTTTATTAGAAGGAAAAAATTTCTCTGCCAAATCATTCCAAGAATTGATGGAGTTTGGAGGGAATGAATCCAACCAAGCTTCAGCATCTCCCTGCAAAGAAAATGGAAAAAACTTTAGCTTCAAAGTATCTTCAGGCACTCCTGTAACTTTAAAAGAATTGTAAACTCTCAAAAATAGCTTAATGTGTTTATGTGGATCTTCATTTGGAAGTCCAGAGAATTGGTCCATGGTATTCAACATTTGGAACATCACTGGTTTAAGTTCAAACTGTGGAGCATCTATCGGTGGCTCCAAAATTCCTGGACTTAAAGTCTGGACAACTGGTAAAGCATAGTCCCTTATTGCTCTATTGCGGTCTTCAGCAATATAAATTGGATTTTCTTGTCGTGGCACCGGTGGAACTGGAGGAACTAGAGGAATTCTCCCACCATTTTGCTCCCTTCCACGATTTTGTTGGTCAACTTGAGGATCGACTCCAGGAGTTTCCATTGGAAACTCTTGTATTTAAGAAGCATCTTCTAGAGGTTCCTGTGCGCTCAACTTTTGTTGTTCCCTTCTCTTTCGTCTTTGCTCTTTTCTACGACGTTGAAAGGTCCTTTCTATCTCAGGATCGATGTCAAGGAGTGGACATCCCTTGTTCATGCACTAACTTCAACCTGCAAGAGAAAAACAATTGCGAATCAAAGTCAAATTCCCTTTGAGACAGAAATGCGGTCGCAATCTGATCGCAATTTCAAATAACAAAACTGGTGTCACTTTTAGTCCCCAGCAACGGCACCAAAAACTTGGTGCGGCAGAGGCTGAATGATGGATGTGAGATAAGATGGTAGATAATAATAAAGATAAATGTCAGCCAACTTTAGTGCAAGTATACACTATCGCACGTAGTAATAAAAACCTTAGAAGTATTCCAAGGGTATCGATCCCACGAGGACTAAATTGGAAATTCAGATTTGAAGAAGAAACTGCTCAAATGATTGCATAAAAATAGGTAACCAAAGAAATCATTGATGATTGATGTTTAGGAAAGATAAATAAAACAAGTAAATAATAAAGAATAACCACAATAAATAAAACGAGGTATTCAATATGGATTCATCCCAAAGGCAATAACTTTAATCATGGATTGTTCAACTTAAGCCTATTCAATGCATTGGGTCAGATTTAACTTCTATTTGGCCTTGCTCCCAAGAACCGTTAGAAGGCTAAGCGAGTACCGTTATGCACATTTCTGTGACTCGACTCCGACATAGATAATTCACGAATGCAATCTATAACCCTATAGTTGATATAGGGTGCCTTAGGCAGCTTGCCCTATACCTCCAAACAATCTCTTTCGACCTTTTTCTCCTATATCACCTTTATGAGAACCGATATCGTCTGTCCCTTTTAAGATCAAACTCACATAGCATGCAAAGTCTAAATGATCAATTTAAACTCAACAAGATCAGAATGATATTCAATAAAGAATGACATGCATTGAACAATACTTAAGAAAATAAAACACTTTCAAGCTATTGAAGCATAAGGGAATCTACCATATTGAACTCCTCAACAGAATTTAGCTACTCATGGTGGGATAAAGTGAAGGTGTTCATATAACACATGCGGAAGCAATTTTAGGATCGGAGGCACTTAACTACATTAATTTTAGAAAATGAAAACATGTTGTCCAAATACCGTAAACAGAGAGCAGAATTTGTACCAACCTTTTTGGAGACAGATTAAACAACTCCCTTTGATTCCTTTGATCACGAATGGTGTGTGGACCACCTCTAGTGTCTTCCCTACTATTCTCCGGGCCAAGAACGACTTGTGGGAGTCTAACGAGATAGGGAATGCTTGAAGGTTCAAGCACTACAGAGATATATGGAGATGAGTGAGTTTGAGACCAAAATCCAGCAGCATAACAATATGGAAATGGCTCTCTTAACTCTTAATCTGATTTTGCATCTACTTATAGAGATATTCCATGCAAGGAAAGGCCTCAAGATGCAAGACACATGGTGGTAATGCAAGCCAAAGTGGATTCTAGGTGTTGAAGTCACAACACATGCAACAAGTGCATGGATGTGTTGTATTCCACTTTGTATCAACATGCAAGAGTGGAAATCCATCTAAATCCACTAAGTTTGATCCTCAATCAGATTTTGGTTGCATTCTAATTCAAATTCCAATTCCAAATTGAAATTGATTTCATGACAATTAATTAGAAACATTTCCAATTAATTTGTTATGATTAATCCAATTAATCATTGACACCTTGTGCAATCTAATTATATATGATTCCTAGTATTTAAAACACTTTTAAATACATAATCTCTCATTTTCCAATTTAATTCATAATTAAATATTGTGTCAAACACAATTTACGAAAATGCCCTTTTTCCCGATTTTGAACAATTCAAAGAATCCTATCTTATTGTTCTAGGCTTTATTCCGATATGAGCTAGTAGGGGGACCTAATGGACCTATAGATCATGGGCTCCAACGATTCGAGACTAACCGACTAATCTCATTAACGAAGCTTAACCAACATTCGTTAACTACCGGGACACTCCACTATAGCCAGGTAGTTGCACTCCCCTCACTATAGATATATTTCCGCCCACTTGATTTAACCATGTTTAGTAAGTGATTCACAGGTTGTTCGTAGCTATAGCTAGGTTAAATGACTGTTTTACCCCTATAGTACTTCTAGTTCCTTAAGTCCAACTGATCCTCTAATGAACAATTGGTTTATGGTCCAACCAATAAACCGAGTCCCTCTCGGGCCAATGAGAGGGTTGGATCCCTTTGTTCAAGCCCCGGAGTCAGCACTTAAGGGAACAACCTCTCTACTATCCCTAATTTGGGTAGGAGTGAATTCCTTCTTGCACGACTGTGTCCCCAGCTATCTACCCGTTCCTATCCCTGAAATGGGAGGCTTATTGAGTCGGCGATACTGAGCCACTCTCACCTATGCAGATCTAAGGATAAGCCCGAATAAACAGGAGTTCATAGTTAGCTCAGGATTAAGATCGAGTTACCTAGGTCATCACATGAAATAGTCAGTCTCGTCAGTAAACGGTGTTATAAAGCGAAAACGACTTACTTCTCGGTCCTGGTCTTATGCAAACTCATTGCATAGGACGCCCCCACTCACATGTCTCTGCATGGACGATTTAGGATCACATCGTCTATACTATCTATAAAGTGGGTCGCGTCTCATAGTGTCCCCAGAATAAGGTACCCAGCCCTATCCCTATACTATAGACCGTTTTGGCTATTACTTGAGCTTGATCCACTTTTATGTCTCTATATAAACCTCAAGTGTTCATCCTATAGCCATGGATCTTAGTTTATTGGATTTGGGTTATCTAATGTGCAATTTACTTATTCAGTAATGACTTTACTGAATTAATCTCGATAACGACTTTATCGAACAAGTATATAATTTTGTTTAACATTCACTATCTACGAGTTTTAGGGCACCAATCCCAACAATCTCTCACTTGAACTAAAACTCTAGTTCAGTGGGATGTACTATAATCCATAACAGCAGTGGGTGTATAAAGTACATGTATATTACTTAAAACGTATTACAATGTACAAATACAATAAACCAAGGCATCAGAAACCGATTACAATTCTCCCACTTGCCCTAGATTATTTTTCCATACATATCTCGCAGACCTAGACCTTCTAGATGACTCTCGAACACTTTAGCCGTGAGAGCCTTTGTGAATGGATCAGCTATGTTGTGCTCTGACGCTATCTTTGTGACTATCACGTCTCCTCGGTGCACAATCTCTCTAATGAGATGATATTTCCTTTCGATGTGCTTGCTCCTCTTATGGCTGCGAGGTTCCTTTGAGTTTGCAACTGCGCCGCTATTATCACAGTACAAGGTGATAGGTAGATGCATATTCTGATGACTTCCAAGTCAGTCAGGAACTTCCTGAGCCATACTGCCTCTTTTGCTGCTTCGCAAGCGGCTACATATTCGGCCTCCATGGTCGAGTCTGCAATGCATCCTTGCTTGATGCTACGACATACTATTGCTCCTCCATTCAGAGTGAATACTGACCCCGATGTATATTTCCTCGAATCTTTATCAGTTTGAAAGTCAGAATCAGTGTATCTTGTAAGGATCAAATCCTTGGAACCATACACGAGCACATAGTCCCTCGTTCTCCTTAGATACTTGAGGATATTTTTAACGGCTATCCAGTGATCGAATCCTGGATTTGATTGATATCTACTGACAATCCCTACTGCATAACAAATGTCAAGCCTTGTACACAACATGACATACATTAGACTGCCTACTGCAGAGGCATAGGGAATTCGTCTCATGTCCTCAACTTCTTGAGGTGTCTGAGGACACTGTTCCTTAGACAAATTAATTCCGTGCCTGAAAGGTAATAGTCCCTTCTTGGAATTTTGCATTTTATATCTAACCAACAATTTGTCGATATAAGACGCTTGAGACAGGGCTAGCGTTTTGTTCTTTCGGTCTCGAACAATTTGGATCCCTAGAACATATTGCGCCTCACCCAAATCTTTCATTTGGAATTGAGTTGCTAGCCATAGTTTAATGTCAGTGAGATAACCTACATCATTCCCGATGAGTAGGATATCATTCACATACAATACTAAGAAAGCTATGGAGTTATTGGTGATCCTTTTGTAAACACAAGGCTCATCAACGTTTTGTTCAAAGCCATAAGATTTGATTGCAGTATCAAATCTCATGTTCCAGGATCTAGATGCTTGTTTTAACCCATAAATGGATCGTTTAAGCTTGCAAACTTTTTGCTCTTGATCCTGAGCAATGAACCCCTCTGGTTGAGACATGTAGATACTTTCTTCAAGATTGCCATTCAGAAAGGCAGTCTTGACATCCATTTGCCATATTTCATAATCATAAAACGTGGCAATGGATAAAAATATCCTGATCGACTTCAACATGGCAACAGGGGAGAAGGTTTCCTCATAGTCAATCCCCTCCCGTTGGGTAAAACCCTTTGCCATAAGTCGTGCCTTAAAGGTCTGTACCTTTCCAGCAGCGTCTCGTTTTCTCTTGTAGATCCATTTACACCCTATGGGTCTAACCCCTTCAGGTTGATCTACAAGATCCCATACTGAATTAAAATGCATGGACTTGATTTCTAAGTCCATGGCTTTAATCCACTCGTTCTTGTCAACGTCACCCATTGCCTGTTTAAAGGTTAATGGATCCTCAATCCCGTCATCAGGTATGACGACTGGAGTTTCAGTTAAACCCAAATAGCAATCAGGCTGTCTAACAACCCTCCCACTACGTCGAGGTTCTCTTATTTCTTAAGAAGGATGCGATTGACTCGAGGTGCCAGCATCATCAACAACTCTTGTTGATGTTTCTGTAGCTTTGTTAGAAAGTTCACTTAAAATGACTTTACTTCGTGGCTTGTGGTCTCTAAGGTGGTCTTCTTCTAGGAATGTAGCATTTGTCGATACAAGTACTTTATTTTCCTCTAAATCGAAGAAGTATCCACCTCTTGTTTCTTTGGGATAGCCTACAAATAGGCAAAATCTAGAACGAGGCTCCAATTTCTTTGGGTTTGCTTCTAGCACGTATGCCGGACATCCCCAAACTCTGAAATGTCGTAAACTAGCTTTACGTCCTTTCCAGAGCTCAAATGGTGTTTCTGAAACACTCTTTGAGGGAACTACGTTCAGAATATAAACTGCAGTCTCTATTGCATAACCCCAAAACGAGTTAGACAATTGAGCATAACTCATCATCGAACGAACCATGTCCAACAAGGTTCTGTTTCTCCTTTCCGATACACCGTTTTGCTGAGGTGTACCAGGGGCTGAGAGTTGGGACGTAATTCCATGCTCTATCAAATAGTCTTGAAAACTCGAGTCCATATACTCTCCACCCCGATCAGATCGAAGTGTTTTTATCGTCTTACCTAATAGGTTCTCAACCTCGATCTTGTACTCCTTGAACTTTTCAAAGGCTTCGAACTTATGATGCATTAGGTAGAGATAGCCATACCTCGAATAATCATCAATGAAACTGATGAAATATTCGTACCCTCCTCGAGCTCTAATGTTCATTGGTCCACAGAGGTCCGAATGTATGAGCTCTAGGGGGTTCTTTGGCACGATAACCTTTTCCGATAAAAGGTCGTTTTGTCATCTTGCCCTCAAGGCATGTTTCACAAGGAGGTAACGAGTCGTCTTCTAACTTGTTTAGAAGTCCACTTTTGACCAATCTTCCAATCCTATTGAGGTTGATATGGCCTAACCTCAAGTGCCAGAGATAGGTATCTTGAGAAACTCTTCGCCTTTTAGGTTGAGTCTCAACAGTTTTAAACATCTCATGATTTAAAATAGCTTTAGACTCAATTGGTCTTAAAACATATTATTTATTCTCCATGTTTGCAGAGCCAATATCAATGCCTCTTTTAGTTATGAAAGCTTCATCAACAGAAAAAGAAATTGAATAACCTTGTTCAATTAAACAAGATAAAGAAATCGAATTTCTTTTAATTTTCGGAACTATGTACACATTATCTAATATTATGTAATGTTCCTTGGTGAAGAATAATTTTATGTCTCCCACTGCAATAGCCAAGATGACTTCTCCTGTTCCGACTTTAAGAGTCATCTCTCCAGCTCTTAGCTGTTGCCAGGAACTCATTCCTTGAAATGAAGAACATACGTGATTAGTGGTACCTGAATCTAGTATCCAGGCAGAATTGTCGTTCTCCACTAAACACGTTTCCAAGACTAATAAATCGTATTTAGAGTCGTCGATCATGTTTTTCTTGGCTAAGCAGTTAGTTTGAGGACATTCCTCAGTTGAGACCAAACCTAAATTGTTTGCCACGTGTTTATCATTCAAGTTAGTATTCTTAGTCGTATGTACTAAACCGTTTAATTTGGCATTTGACAAAACACATACGTATTTCGACATATTGCTGAAACAAACAAATTAATCCCTATTAGAAACTTGCACTAAAACCCATTATACATATTATCCAATCAGATTTAGCAAAAGCAACCATCGACAAATATATACTATTGATTTATTTTGCAACGGTACTTCAGGGGTTTAGAATAACCGCTATCGTAGGGCAGTCAGCTACTCCTCCTCTGAATCGAGACAATCTCAGCCAAATACTATTACTAGAATAACTCTTACTCCAATAGTTATTAGCTAACGTTAAATTTGGTCAAGACGATCTTGTAAGTGCTACCCATCATTTTCAGATCGCAGAGGACGGCCCCAACAATGCCACCGTAGGGAAGAGCTAATGTTGGGAATGGCCCTAGGAAACCCTATCCATTTTTGGAGTTTGCGTTGTTCCGAATCCCATGCGCAAGCCCTCCGTAGGGTGATCGCTCCCAGAGCGACTCGCAGGCGGCGCATGGGAATCTCACGGTGCAACCTAATGGTGGAGACCGTAGGATACGTTTGACACGTTTCCTTCACCCACTTACTATGAACACTTTCCCCATTCACCTTGATATTAACCCATGCAAACACCATCCGTAGGGGGACGCTCCCAGGGCGCCTCGAGGCCAAACATGGATCTCACGGTGTGAACACAGAGGGACGTGAGAGTTAGAAACTTAATATGAATATTTTGTTTCTATTCTTTTCCTCCCACTAAAGTGTCCTAAGGTATTAGAGTCTATTACTTAGGTAAGTTCCGGCTAAATGAATCTATCTAAGTCTATGCCTTATTAAATAAGGTCTTTATACTAAATGTCTAGGTGAATTAAACACTTTTAATAACCTAGTGACATTGCATGCTAGTAAGACTATGGTTAATTCAACTCAAGTTTCGGACCATTTGCCGGGAGAGTTCCCTTATAACCAAGGTCTTATGTCCTACTTACTCGAATTTTAAAACTATTTAAAAATCTAAGTAAGACATATTTCTAATCCTATTAGAAAAGGTGATCTTAGGTCTATTTCATTTTAAACCATTTTAAAGAATGACGAGATCCTAAGATCCTATGTTAGCATGCAACTCTTTGTTATAGGTTTTACGGTTTCTATTCATTAACATTTATAACTCTTATAACTTTTAATGAATTAACCCTATAACATGCTTTCTAATGGTGATTTAAAGCATATAACAATCAATCATTCAAGTTATATATAAAGCACCATTTAGAAACAACCTATGTCTAGGTGTGTATAACCCTTTATACTACGATGTCTAGGTGAAAACACTTTAAAACCTCACATCGCTCATGCATGCTCATAAAACTCGAGTTAACTTAACTCAAGAACCGACTCGATGCCCAGGTAGGAGGTGTTCCGTAAACCGTCAACTTAAATACCTCCAGCCTTAGACAGCATCTTGTCGGGTGAGTTCTCTTGTAACCGTTGTTTTACAAGATATCAACCTAAACTATGCAAGTTGATCGATTTGGAGGTTCATTAACCTAAGTGAGCATGCACTTTATCTTGTTATAGATTTTAGATCTATCTCGGTTTATAACGCTTATAACGAACGAAAAATCCATAACTAGCTTTATTTGAATATAACCATTATAAACAAGCTAAGGAAGTTTCATGCTACATGCTTGGTTCATTTTCATTTTATTAATATAACATTTATATTAACCAATCATAAATGAAATTAAACTATCCAACATGCATCACCTAAATTAATATAACTATTATACTAATTTCATGAAACTTTATTCATGCATTCAATTAATATCATAACTCTTATAACATATTAATTAATGCATGATTCATGCTTTCCTATGGTGGGATTTTAAATCTAAATGGCATACATTATGCACATAAAATACTATTTAATTAAAACATACATTCAATAATACATAATTAATTAAATTAACTAAAGTGAATTGGTTTTGGGATTTTTAATCAAACAAAAACAAAAACTAAAATTATTACAATAATAATATCAAATAGGGCTTGGACCGCTCCCGAACCATTCGAACCGACCCGAACCGCCCTTGGATTTCTTGAACCGGACCATTTTGCCTTTAAGTGAAGAACATACTTGGGCTGGAACTAAAAAACAGCATACTGGAATTTTCGGCCAGCAGCGAACAGTCTCCGAATTTCTTCAAATTGACGGCCTAAATGGACTCTATTGACTCTCAAATTTTACAGACTCCATATGAACACATTAATGCCCATAAACATGTAGGCAATTACAATTAATTCCAACGAATTGAATGAGAATTAAATTCAATCCCAAAACCAATTTTCTTTAGTTTTTACACAGTTTCATCATATGAAAAGCTACCCACCAAGCTAAAATTAATGCATGTTAGGTGCCTTAATCATGCTCTGATACCAATTGAAGGTGTTCATATAACACATGCGGAAGCAATTTTAGGATCAGGGGCACTTAACTACATCAATTTTAGAAAATGAAAACATGTTGTCCAAATACCGTAAACAGAGAGCATAATTTCTACCAACCTTTTTGGAGACCGATTCAACAACTCCCTTTGATTCCTTTGATCACGAATGGTGTGTGGACCACCTCTAGTGTCTTCCCTACTATTCTCCAGGCCAAGAACGACTTGTGGGAGTCTAAAGAGATAGGGAATGGGAAGGGAATGCTTGAAAGTTCAAGCACTAGAGAGATATATGGAGATGAGTGAGTTTGAGACCAAAATTCAACAACATAAAGTGCAAATGAATACCTTTTCATTGAAAATAGAATGTAAAGAATACAGATAAATGAAAACTAACAAAAGCTGAAAATAATGACAATAGCTAAATACTAGGGTTTTTTCTATTTTATCCAATCCTTCTAGAGTTCGCTTAGACACTCCACTCTCTCGCTTTTACAAGTGGGAATGGGTGAAAATCCCTACAAACCATAAGGTTTGATGTCTAACTAAGGTTAGAATTTAGTCATCTAAGAAGGACCTTGGGCATCCCTACTCATAGGCGTCATCTAGGGTTCTGTCACCACCCTCTTCTTCCAAATGAGTTATGCTCAAATTTGACTTCGAATCACAAGCTTATATAGTGTTGGAATTGGTTGAGGAGCTGCGAAGTAGGTGCTGGTAGGTAGCCCAGTCGGTTTCGGGGTCAAAACAATCGGTTAGGTGCGAAGACGTCTCGTTCAAAATGACCCGCGGTAGACTCGGAACTGCCTCTGTTTTTCCAGAAATCCGGTCGCATTTCATTTTGCCTTCCCAGAAATGCGGTCGCATTTCTGGGGAAATTCCAGCTTTTCCTCTATTTTCCTGCACAACAACAAACTTAGTCAAATTCCCTTAAAATTAAGTCTTTTCAAGCACAAATGCTCATAATTTGACAAATGTGATTCTCAACACCCGAACTTATCAACTTTGACATATTTTGAGCTCGGGAACAGTAAATATGATCTAAACATGCAATATTTGACCAAGAAATGAGCTAATCATAAGGGTAAAATAGGTATATTTTTTACCCTTATCAACAGCCCCCCTCGGACCATGACTTGGAATCCTTCTTGGGAAAGTGTTAATATCTAAAAAGCGGAAGCAATTTTGGATCTTAGGCACATAATTTGTTCAATTTGATCAAACATTGCATGCTGTCAAAGAAGAAGAAAAACAGAGTATTGTTTACCAACCTTGTATCAATGGAGAATTGGTTGGATTTCTTTGTTGTTTTTCTTCACCAACGAGTCACGAACCACCAAAGGATCTTCCTTGCTATCCTCAAGCCTTTAGAACGGATTGTGGGATCCTCAAGTGATGGAATTTGAGAGAGAAAGTATGAAGAACAAGTTTGGAAGGTGGGTTTTGGTGAGTTTTCAATTTGGCAGCATTTCCTTATCATTCAAGCTTAATTTCTTCAGCCATCTCGTTTCCTTTTATGGAGGGATTAGAGATGAAGGAATGCTTCAACAATTGACACTCAATCAACAAAAGATTAGTGGGAATTTTGGTGTCCAACATGAGGTGAGTGCATGGGTTTAGTCACCATGCACTCCACCTCCAAAAATTCAATCTTTTAAAATTTAATTAAATCCATAATTATCCTTAATTAGTTGGATAATTATTTGAACTTTAATAATCTGAAAAATTAAAATTGAATTTCAAATTTTCAATTTTAAATTAATTCAAAATTAATTTAAAATAATTATTAAATAATTAATTTATTATTAATTTAATATTAAATATTAAATTAATATTTTTCCACCAATCCCGAACATTTCCTAAAGGTTATTTTTAATCATGAATCCCTATTCATGTTATTGGTATTTAAATCATATTTAAATATTAAATACTCACCTACACGGTTTTCACAAAAACCTAACGTATCGACAACGCCTATCACCTCTATTCATATTTCTCAACATGAACTAAAACAATTAATATTTTATCCATCATATTGTTCTAAAGGTTAGTCTCGAGCTAGCAAGGGGACCTAATGGACCTACAGATCATGGGCTCCAACGGTACGAGGTTAATCTAGTCAAACTCTTTTAACCTAGCTAACTAACATCCGTTAACTACCGGGACATTCCACTATCGCCTAGTAGTTTAACTCCCCTCACTGTAGATATATTTGTGTCCACTCGATGTAACCATGATTAGTAAGTCAATCCTTCACAGGTCGTTCGTTACTATAGATAGGTCAAAAGTCAGTTTTACACCTATAACACATCTTAGTTCCTTAAGTTCACTGGTCCTCTAATGAACAATTTTGTTCATGGTCCAACCATTAAACAAGATCCCTCTCAGGCCAACAAGAGGGTGGGGCCCCTTGTTCAAGCCTTGGATTCAGCACTTAAGGGAACAACCTCTCTACTATCCCTAAATAAGGTAGGAGTGAATTCCATATTGCATTACCATGTCCCCAGACATCCATCTAGTGTTATCCCCAAAATGGGAGGATTATTGAGCGGAATTTTATGACCACTCTCACCTATGCAGATCAAAGGATAACCCTAAACAAACAGAAGTTCATAGTAAGCTAAGGATTAAGATCGAGTTACCTAAGTCATCGCATGAAATAATCAGTCTTAACAGTAAACGGCGATATAAAGTAAGAGTGACTTATTTCTCAGTCCAGTCTTGTGTAAACATCTTTTACATAGGATGCCCCTACTCGCATTTCTTTACATGAATGATCCAGAATCACGTCGTTTGCCTTATTGGTAAAGTAGGCTACATCCATAGTGTTACCAGAACAAGGTACCCAACCTTATTCATTTACTATAGACCATTTAGGTTATATACTCGAACTTGATCCCTGTCCATATTCACTATATAGTTCGTGTATCTCATGTTATAACCATGGATGTTTCTATTGGATTATAAGTTATAAATAAACAATTTTACTGAATAACATCTTTATTTATATATAAAGGATAACAAAACTTGAGTTCTAGGACATAAATCCCAACAAACTTCCACTTGGATTATAACTCAAGTGAGATTACAATATTTTGTGAGGTAACATAGCATTATATATCATATGCTAAAAGCTAGTAGTCCTAAATTTTGGAGATGTCCCTCAAACACTTTATCCGTGAGGGGTTTTGTAAATGGATCAGCCATGTTCTATTCTGAAGCTATCTAAGTGACGATCACGTCTCCTCTTTGTACTATCTCCCGTATGAGATGTATTTACGTTCAATGTGCTTTCCTCGTTTATGGCTTCGAGGTTCCTTTGAATTTGCAACTGCTCCACTGTTGCCACAACAATGAGTGACTGCCAAGTGCATGTTTGGAACAACTTCTAACTCAATTAGAAATTTTCTAAGCCACACAGCTTCCTTTGATGCTTCACAGGCCGCAACATATTCAGCTTCCCTTATGGAGTCGACAATACATGTTTGTTTATTACCTCTCCACACTATTGCTCCTCCATTCAGAGTGAACACAGATCCCAATGTAGATCTCCTTGAGTCTATGTTGGTTTGAAAATCTGAGTCAGTGTATCCAGCAAGGATCAAATCCTTAGATCCATACACTAGCGAATAGTCTCTTGTTCTCCTCAAGGATTTTAGGATATTCTTAACGACAGTCCAACGTGCTTGACTAGGATTGGATTGATATTTGCTGACAACACCTATTGCATAGCATATGTCAGGACGTGTGCACAACATTGCATACATAATACTTCCGACCGCCGATGCGTAAGGAATTCGTTTCATATCCTCAACTTCTTGAGGTGTTTTTGGACTCTGTTCCTTTGATAGGTGCAATCCATGTCTAAAGGGCAACATTCCCCTTTTAGAATTCTGTAACGAATATTAATTCAAAATTTTATCGACATAGGATGCTTGAGACAGTGCCAGAAATCTGTTCTTTCGATCTCTAAGTATTTGGATCCCCAGAACATATTGAGCTTCTCCCAAATCCTTCATTTGGAATTAAGCTCCCAGCCACTGTTTAATGTCAGACAATACTCCCACTACATTTCCTATAAGTAGGATGTCATCAACATACATAATTAAGAAAACTATAGTAGAATCAATGATCCTTTTGTATACACAAGGTTCATCAACATTCTGTTCAAAACCATAAGATTTGATTACAGTGTCAAATCTTTTATTCCAGGATCTCGAGGCTTGTTTTAATCCATAGATGGATTTGTTAAGCTTGCAAACCTTTTGTTCTTCTCCCTGGATTATGAACCCTTCTGGTTGGACCTTGTAAATACTCTCGTCAAGATTTGCGTTCAGAAACGCAGTCTTGACATCCATTTGCCAAATTTCATAATTATAGAAAGCGGCAATGGAAAGGAGTATTCTTATCGATTTCAACATCGCTACTGGTGAGAAGGTTTCATCAAAATCAATTCATTCTCTTTGGATATAACCTTTAGCCACCAATCGAGCTTTGAAGGTTTGTACCTTACCAGTTTGGTCTCGTTTTCTCTTATAGATCCACTTGCAACCGATAGGTTGTACATCACTTGGTTGATCTATAAGTTCCTAGACTGAGTTAAAATGCATAGATTCTATCTCAAGGTTCATGGCTTTGACCCACTGATCCTTATCTTTATCACCCATTGCTTGTCTATAAGATAATGGATCATCTACATCATCATCAGGTATGACGAATTGAGTTTCTGACAAACCCATGTAGCGGTCAGGTTGAATTATAACACTCCCACTACTACGAGGCATACTCACATCCTGAGATGGTTTCAAAGGACCAGCTTCGCTAACAACTTTTGTTTGTTTGTTTGTAGTTTCCCCGAAAATTTCTTTAAGTATTAGTTCACTGCGTGTTTGATGATTTTTCATATGATCTTCTTCAAGAAATGTGGCATTGGTCGAAACAATTACCTTGTTGTCTTGGGGATCATAAAACATACCTCCTTTTGTTTCTTTAGGGTATCCTATAAAAAGGCATATTTTTTAACGTTGTTCCAATTTCTTTGGTTTCTGCACCAACACGTGTGTCGGGCAGCCCCAAATTCTGAAGTGTCGTAAACTCCCTTTACGTCCTCTCCATAACTCGTAAGGTGTTTCTGGAACACTCTTTGAGGGAACCATGTTCAAAATATATGCAGCAGTTTCGACTGCAAAACCCCAAAATGAATCAAGCAAATATGCATTCATCATAGGCCGAACCATATCCAATAGGGTTATGTTTCTCCTTTCTGACACACCATTCTGTTGTGGTGTACCAGGTGCTAAGAGTTGTGAGGATATTCCATGTTCTATCAAGTAGTCTTGGAATTCTAAATCCATGTACTCTCCTCCTCGATCAGATCGTAGAGTTTTGATTGTTTTGCCTAATTTATTTTCAACTTCAGCTTTATACTCTTTGAATTTTTCAAGAGCTTCTAACTTTTGAACCATTAGGTAAAGATACCCATATCTTGAATAATCATCAATGAAACTGATGAAGTATTCATATCCTCCACGTGCTTTAACATTCATAGGACCACAGAGGTCAGAGTGTATAAGCTCGATGGTTTCTTTGGCTCTTTGACCTTTTTCAGAGAAAGGTCTTTTGGTCATTTTACCTTCTAGACAGGATTCACAAGGTGGAAATGAGTCATCTTCTAACTCATTTAGAAGCCCACTCTTAACCAGCCTTTCAATACGTTTTTGATTTATGTGTCCTAGTCTTAGATGCCAAAGAAGGGTATCTTGAGAAACTTTTCGTCTTTTATTTTGGGTCTGAGCTGTTTTGAACATTTCAGTATTATGAACAGCTTTTATTTCATTCGGTCTTAACACATATAGATTGTTTTTTAGTTTAGCAAAACAAATGAAACTAAGTCTTTTGAATATAAACACTTCATTGATTTCAAAAGATACTTTATATTCATGTTCTATTAAACAGGAGATAGAAATTAAGTTCCTTTTCATACTAGGAACATACAAAACATCTTGCAACAAAATATATCCATCTCTAAAACAAAGCTGTACTTCTCCCACTGATGTGGCTGAGACGACATCACTCGTTCCTACTTTGATTGTCACCTCGCCTTCTTCAAGAGTTTTCCAGGAACTAGTTTCCTGTATAGAAGAACATACATGATTAGTCGCTCCTGAATCTAATATCCATATGGAGTTATCATTTTCTACTAAGCATGATTCAATAACAAGTAAATCGTATTTACCTAATTTGGCATCCTCAGCCTTTTCTGCTTTCTTCTCAGCAAGATGCTTAAGACAGTTTCTTCTCCAGTGACTGTCCTGGTTACAGTGGAAACATGTTCCTTTTTCTTTAATCTTTTTCTTGTCCTTCTTGATTATGGGAGCTTTCCCCTTTCCCTTGTTCTTCTTTTTCTTCAACTGAATTCTTTTGTTCTTAGTAGAAGACTCGGATTTATTCCCAGAGTTTGATCCTCTTAGGATCTTCCTACCAGAAACAACATTTGCTTCGTTTTCTTATCCTTTACTTTTAGTGAGGGACTGGTAGATCTGAAGCTCGTTCAGGAGAGTCGTCAGGTTGTACTCAATTTTGTTCATAACTAAATTGGTATGGAATTGTATGAAACTCTTCGGGAGAGATTCCATAATGAAACTGACTTGACTACTTTCATCTATGACAGTGTCGTTTACTTCGACTGCATTAAAATGCACCATCATGTTTAACACATGTTCTCGAACAGAAGTTCCTTCTTTCATTCGAGAATTATAAACGTACTTGAGGGCCTCATGGCGAAGGGATGAGGACGGCTGTCCAAACATGGCCTGCAGTGAGTCCATTATTTCCCTTGTAGTTTGCATGCCCTCATGTTTTTTAGACAGAACATCACTTATGTTCGTCAATATAAAAACCTTTGCCTTTTCATTGGCTCTAGTCCATCTGTCATAGGCATCTCGATTTACTTGAGTTCCTATCGGGCCAGGGTTAGGAGGACATTCTTCCGTTAAGACGAATCGAAGGTCATCAATCACTAATACTGTATTTAAATTTGATTTCCAGGTTCCATAGTTGTCGCCGTTAAGTTTTTCTAATAGTTGTATTAATGTGCTAGGCATGCTGAAATAATAAAATCCTTTATCAGTGAATCGAATTTTTAATAAATCCAATTAAGTTTAGCAAAAGTAACAATGTACCCATCTCATTAATTATTTTGCAACGATACTTCAATGAGTCAGAATAACTGTTACCGAGGGGTAGTCAATTACTCCTTCACTGAATCAAGACATTCTTGACTAAAAATTCTATAACAAAAAATAACTCCTTTATTTTTGTATCAATTTTAGTTATCGCTACTTTGGTCAAAGATAAGCTAAATTTAGTTATCTCGTAAGTGTGACCCCCCATTTTTTAGATTTCAGAGAACGGCCCCAGTAATGCTACCGAATGGAAAAGTCAATGTTGGGAATGGCCCTAAGAATTCCGTTATCATTATGTGAATCCACGCGCTAGAATCTCTATGTTACAACCCTCCGAATGGTGTCGTAGCTCCAGGGCATGCTTAGCAGGCGAACATAGAAACCTTGCCTTTGCGAATCAATGGAAGAGACCGTAGGATGCGTTGACACGCTTCCTTCACCCACTTACTATAAATACTCTCTCCATTCACCTTGATATTGATTTATGCCATCACCTTCCGAATGGAATGGTTACGTTAGTAAGTAACAAGAGGCTATGCATAGATCTCACCGTGTGAATTTTAAGGAGAACGTGAGAAAAATTTCTTTTCTCCCACTAAGTATTTTAACGGTGTTGGGTATATTGTTACTTAGGCATATTCTGGCTAATTGAATATAATCCTAAGTCTAGGTTATAATTAACCTACAATGTCTAGGTGTTTTATAACCTCACATCTCTCACGTGCATGCTCGTAAATCCTAGGTTAGCCTAACTCAAGTACCGGCCCGATACCCAAGTAGGAGGTGTTCCGTAAACCGTCAACTTAAATACCTCCAGCCTTAGACAGCATCGAACCGGGTGAGTTCTCTTGTAACCTTAACTTTACAAGTTATCAACCTATTCTAAGAGATTGATCGATTTGGTTCGTCTTAAACCTAGGTGAGCATGCATTTATCTTTGTTATAGATTTTATGTCTATCTCATTTTATAAATCGATTATAATTGAGATCAACCTATAACATCCTATCTATTCGATGTTAACGCTTTAAAATCGAGCAAAGGTTTCATGCTGCATGCTCGTTCATTTTTGTTTAAATAATATAACGATTATAAATAACGAGAATTAAACATTCAACATGCATCTAACATGAAACCTAAATCATGCAAACTTATATTATAACTACTTATAACATACTGAAATGCATGAAGCATGTTTCCTATGGTAGGATTTTAAATCTATATGACATACTCTTATGCATATCTCATTCATAATTAATTATAACATGCATTCATAAAGCATAAATAATTAAACACACTGAAATGGACCGGATTTGGTAATCTAAGCAAGCAATTAACTAAATTATTAAAAATAATAATTTAAAATTGAGTTGTGATGCTCCCAGGAATCTCGAACCATCACGAACAGGCTTGATTGGACTCGAACCGGACCTCCCAAGTATTGAACATCACTGAATCGGACCAAGAGGGGTTGAATCGACCGAGAATTAATGAACAGGACCGTGAAATGCTCGAACCACCGAGATCTGGAAAATGCGCGCCTGTTCTTCAAAAACGCATCAGCGTCGTGACGCTTGATAAACAGCGTCGCGACTCTCTCGCGACTGAAACCCCCTGTTCTTCGGCCAACATTTGTTCTTCTCATTCTTTCGATCAATTACAACACTAAATGGACTCTAATAACTCCCAAAAAATTACAGACTCTTCTCAACACATTAATGCTCATAGACATGTGAGCAATTACATTTTCATCAACAAATTGAAGAGTAAAAAATTGCCAAAACCGTAATATATCTATTTCAGCACCCATGTAAATTGAATTTCAAAATGCTACCCACCATGATCAAATTAAAGCAAATTAGGTGCCCAAACCATGCTCTGATATCAATTGAAAGTGTTAATATCTAAAAAGAAGAAGCAATTTTGGATCTTAGGCACATAATTTGTTTAATTTGATCAAACATTGCATGCTGTCCAAGAAGAAGAAAAACAGAGTATCGTTTACCAACCTTGTATCAATGGAGAATTGGTTGGATTTCTTTGTTGTTTTTCTTCACCAACGAGTCCCGAACCACCAAAGGATCTTCCTTGCTATCCTCAAGCCTTTAGAACAGATTGTGGGATCCTCAAGTGATGAAATTTGAGAGAGAAAGTATGAAGAACAAGTTTGCAAGGTGGGTTTTGGTGAGTTTTCAATTTGCAGCATTTCTTTATCATACAAGCTTAATTTCTTCAGTCATCTCCTTGCCTTTTATAGAGCGATTAAAGATGAAGGAATGCTCCATCAATTGACACTCAATCAACCAAAGATTAGTGGGAATTTTGGTGTCCAACATGAGGTGAGTGCATGGGTTTAGTCACCAAGCACTCCACCTCCAAAAATTCAATCTTTTTAAATTTAATTAAATCCATAATTATCCTTAATTAGTTGGATAATTATTTGAACTTTAATAATCTAAAAAATTAAAATTGAATTTCAATTTTTCAATTTTAAATTAATTCAAAATTAATTTAAAATTATTAATTTATTATAAAATATTAAATTAATATTTTTCCACCAATCCCAAACATTTCCTAAATGTTATTTTAATCATGAATCCCTATTCATGTTATCGGTATTGAAATCATATTTAAATATTAAATACTCACCTACATGGTTTTCACAAAAACCCGACGTATCGACAACGCCTATCACCTCTACTCATATTTTACAACATGAACTAAAGAAATTCATATTTTATCCATCATATTGTTCTAAAGGTTAGTCTCGAGCTAGCAAGGGGACCTAATGGACCTACAGATCATGGGCTCCAACGGTACGAGGTTAATCTAGTCAAACTCTTTTAACCTAGCTAACCAACATCCGTTAACAACCGGGACATTCCACTATAGCCTAGTAGTTGAACTCCCCTCACTGTAGATATATTTGTGTCCACTCGATGTAACCATGATTAGTAAGTCAATCCTGCCTTCTGCTTCCGGCGGCGACGGCGTGGAATCTCCGGCACAACTTCTTCAGTCTGAACCTACTGCTCTTGGGTTTCCTGACCGTTTCCTTGCTCTTGCACATCTTCCGCTTGCTTCTCTTTCACTTCTTGTGGATTTTCAACTGTCGGCTCACTCTGTTCAACATCTTTCTTTTCTTGAGGTTCCTTTGGTTGTTCTTCCTCAACCGCTTCATCAGCAATATCTTCGATAACTTTTCGTGCTATTTCTACCACCTCAGCCCGTTGTTGTCTTCTTCTTCTCTTAGTCTCTCTCTCTTCTGACATCTTCCTTCTCTTTGCTTTTATCTTCGGTGCCTCAGGGGTAATCAGCACTTCCTCTTCCTCAACATCTTTTTCTTTACGACCTCTTGTTTTAGCCATTCCGGATGCAAAGTATCTCACAGTAATCGAAAGCAAGGTAGAGAGAAATATAAAGCAAAGAACGAGGGCAAGAAGATGAAGTAAAGCGAAATGTACCAGGGGTTTTGAATAAATAGGGCTCCAGCACTTTAAATCCTAACCGAAAGATTCTGCCCCAATTAAATAAAAATTACTGTTAAATTTGCATGCAATTATGGGTAATTAAATTTAAAACGGTAAAATTTTGCCCCGTGGTAAATCTCCTCTACGCTGGCTAACGGATAGAACGTTGGATTGACACTGCGTGACACGTGGAAGCGGCAGATGCTTCACGCGGTTTACCTGCCCATGGAAAAATTAAATTCCAAATGGTAAAATATTTAATTCACAACCAATACCCTTAGAATCTGACGAAATATTCGATCCTACCAACAGATTGCAAAAACAAACTGATCAGCAAAGATTTTCTTCTAGAAGAATCTTTTATGAGGAAGATTTCAATTTAAATTCAAACCGCCAAAAATCAAATCTCTCCTTTTTATCTTTAACCGAATAAATTAGGAAATATATTATTATTAACCTAATCTAAATAGAAATTCAAATAACGAAAATATAAACTAAAATTAAATTTAATCTTAAACTAATCCGATTAATTTAAAAATTAAATCGACCAAATTAAAAATAAACAAACCGAAAATAAAATCTTCAAAAAATAAATAAGATAAAATTCAAACAAACCGAATCTAATTCAAAATAATTTGAATTAAAATCAAATCCAATCAGCGAAAAATAAAATCGCAACTAATCCTGGGAGCCAAAAATATTGCTATATGAAATGCTCCTACAAAACTCTCGCTCACTTATTCATCAACCAATTTTAGGGAAGGATATTTTGAGCGAAATTCCTCTCCCCAATAATGCTTCACTCGCTGTCCATTAACCTTGAACACTCACCCATCTTTTTCATCTTTCAAAGTAATTGCTCCATGAGGAAAAACTTCAATCACAACAAATGGTCCAAACCATTTAGATTTCAATTTTCTAGGAAACAATTTCAATCTAGAGTTGTAAAGCAAGACTCTCTAACCCTTAACAAATTATTTAGGCTTTATTTTCTTATCATGCCACTGCTTAGTCTTTTATTTATACATTTTCGCATTTTCATAAGAAAACTGGTGAAATTCCTCTAATTCATTAAGCTGCAGCATTCTTATTGCACCTGCACGACTCATATCAAAATTCAACTTCTTTAAAGCCCAAAACGTTTTATGCTCAAGCTCTAACGGTAAGTGGCAAGCTTTTCCATACACTAACCTATAGGGAGACATACCTAGAGGAGTCTTATAGGTTGTCCTATAAACCCAAAGAGCCTCATCTAACCGAAAAGACCAGTCTTTCCTAGATGGATAGACTACTTTCTCTAGAATAGATTTAATTTCCCTAATTACTAACTTCAGCTTGATCATTTGCTTGTGCGTGATAAGGGGTAGCTATCCTATGTTTAATTCCATATTTAGCCAAAAACTTAGTTAAAACATTATTCACAAAGTGTGTACCCTCATCGCTCACTAAAGCTCTAGGTGTCCAAAACATCGCAAAAATGTGTGATTGAAGAAACCTTGATACCGTCTTAGCATCCTTCTGATGGCATGCAATAGCCTCCACCCACTTAGACACGTAATCAACTGCCAATAAGATAAAAACATTACCATTAGAAGGGGGAAATGACCCCATAAAATCAATACCCCATGCATCAAACAATTCTAATTCTAAAATGTAGGTAATAGGCATTTCATCTCTAGGCCCTAAATTTCCTCTTCTTTGGCAAGAATCACATTGCTTGTAGAACAAATGGGCATTCTTAAATAAGGAAGGCCAGAAGAATCCACTTTGCAAAATCCTCATAGATGTCCTTTGTCCGCTGAAATGACCTCCATACGGCAAAGAGTGACATTGCTCCAGGATTTCCTTTGCTTCATCGCCTGAAATACATCTACAAATAACATCATCAGAGCATTTCTTATACATAATGGCTCATCCCAATAAATGAATTTTGCATCATGCTTGAACCTTTTCACCTGCCTCCAATCCATATCAATAGGAGTAGCTCCCTTTACCAAAAAGTTGACTATATCAGCATACCAAGGGGTATCCCTTATTACCTTTATGTCAACAGCGAAGAGCTGCTCATTTGGAAAGGAATCTGAAATGACAAATTGCTCTATCAAAGATGATGTTGGATCAAGACGAGAGAAATGATTTGCAATAACATTCGTTGATCCCTTCTTATCCTTTATCTCCAAGTCGAACTCCTGCAATAGTAAAACCCAACGAATCAGTCTAGGCTTTGCATCTTTTTTTAGACATTAAATACCTTATTGCTGCATGATCTGTGAAAACCGTGACTTTGGATCCAACCAAATAAGGGCGAAATTTCTCAAAGGCAAACACGACTGCTAACAACTCCTTCTCAATAGTTGTATAGTTGATTTGTGCCTCATTTAAAACCCTGCTTGCATAATAAATAGGATGGATAAATTTGCCATGCTTTTGCCCCAACATTGCACCTACTGCAACATCACTCGCATCACACATTACCTCAAATGGTAAACTCCAGTTAGGTGCATAAAGAATGGGTGTTGAGACTAAAGCAACCTTTAAAGTTTCAAAAGCCTTCCTACAATCTGCATTAAAGTCAAAAACACTATCAACACACAATAAGTTACAAAGAGGTTTACTAATTTTTGAAAAATCCTTTATGAACCTTCTATAAAATCCAGCATGACCTTAAAAAATTCGAATCCCTTTAACTGAATTCGGTGGTTCTAATCTCTCAATCGCCTCTATTTTTGCTCGATCAACTTCTAGACCTTTCTTTGAAACCTTATGACCTAACACTATGCCCTCCTTCACCATGAAGTGGCATTTCTCCCAATTAAGAACTAGATGGGTATCCTCACATCTTTTTAACACCTTACCTAAATTATTCAAACAATGCTAAAAAGACCCTCCAAAAACTGAAAAATTGTCCATAAATACCACAATAGTGACTCAATCATGTCAGAAAAATTGCTAACATACACCGCTGAAATGTTGCTGGAGCATTGCACAGGCTAAAAGGCATTCGCCTAAAGGCAAACGTCCCATAAGGGCAGGTGAACGTGGTTTTTTCCTGATCCTCAAGAGCAATGGTAATCTGGTTATACCCAGAATAACCATCTAAGAAACAGTAGTAGGTCTGACTAGCCAATCTATCCAACATCTGGTCAATAAATGGTAGAGGGATTAAGCCTTCTGTAATCCATACAAACCCTCCAGCCAGTTATTGTCCTGGTTGGAATCAACTCATTGTCCTTATTAGTCACTACTGTAACACCTCCTTTTTTGGGAACACATTGGACAGGGCTTACCCAATTGCTGTCTGCAATTGGATAGATAATCCCAGCATCCAACCATTTAATCACCTCCTTTTTAACTACCTCTTTCATTCCAGGGTTAAGCCTTCTCTGTTGCTCAATGCTCCAAAAGGATCCCTCCTCTAGAGTAATTTTATGCATATAGAAAGAAGGGCTAATTCCCTGAATGTCAGCCAATGTCCAACTTATTGCTTTGCGATATTACTGCAACAACTTTATTAAGGCCTCTTCATCCTCCAACATTAAATCTGATGCAACAATAATGGGCAACGTCTCACCCTCCCCAAGATACACATACTTTAGATGATCTGGCAAGAGCTTCAAATCTAAAGTGGGTGCCTCAATCAGGGATGGCTTAATAGGAGGAGCCTTCTTTTCATCCAAATCTAAAGACTCAAAAACATTCTCACACCTAAAAACTTCTTTTTTCACTTTTTATGTCTAAAGAACAAACCTCTAAATGCTCAACACTAATCTCTCCATGATCTTCCAAATGCTTATTTGTTAAATCCTCCATTGCTGTCTCAACAATTGTGTTCTCCAGAATCCTAATGAAAGAACAATTGTCCACTTCGTCTGGATATTTCATGGCCTTAAACACATTAAACTTCCCTTCCTCATCATAAACCCTCATTGTTAATTCTTCTTTTTGAACATCTATCAATGCTCTACCGGTAGCCAAAAATGGATGACCAAGAATAATTGGGACATCTTTATCTGCCTCATAATCTAAATAATAAAATCGACAGGAAATATGAATTTATCTACTTTCACTAAGACATCCTCAATTTTACCCTCAAGATATGTGATAGACCTATCAGCTAGTTGAAATGTGACTGTGGTAGGCCTAGCTTCACCAATACTTAGCTTTCGATAGATCGAAAGAGGCATAAGGTTAATGCTTGAGCCTAAATCACAAACTGTTCTACCTAACCCTTTTCCACCTATTGAGACAGGAATAGTAAATGATCTTGGATCCTTAGCCTTGGTTGGTAGTCCATTCTTAAGAATAGCACTACATTCCTCAGTAAGAGATACAGTTTCAAACTCACTTAACCTTTTATTTTTAGTTAAAATATCCTTTAGAAATTTAGGATAACTAGGCATTTGCTCAATAGCTTCTACTAAAGGAATATTTATATGCAATTGCTTAAGAATCTCTAAAAACTTCTTAAATTGATCATCCTGATTCTTAGGCCTTTGCCTTTGTGGAAAAGGTAAAGGTGGTACATAAGGTGGGGGTGGCACATAAGGTGGTTCCACATATGGAACAGAACCAGATGTTCTAGCATCATTATTGCTGCCTCTATCACCTTTACCAGACTCCAACTCTTTTTCAACAACAAAATTTTTATCACTATTCTTCTCCACATCCTGGGGTTTACTAGGCTCCTTTCTCTCTTCTAGTGGCTTACCACCCCTTAGAGTCACTGCATGTACCTGCTCCTTACCTTCCCTTCTAGGGTGCTCAGTGTCTGTAGGAAGTTTCCCTTGAAGCCATGCCTTCAGCTCATTAGCTAGCTGACCCATTTGCAATTCCAGGGCTCTCATTGAAGCTTTATTACTTTGAATTGCGGCATCTGTACGAGCCATATATCCTTTCATCATTGCCTCAAGAGAACTCTCCGAATTTTGTTGGGGCAAAACCTGCTTATTTTGCTGGGGCAGTACCTGTGACTTAGCAAATCCTGATTGGTTCACCTTTTGCTGTGCCTAAGGGACTTGCGAATTGTTCCCTTGCCCTCCCCATGCAAAGTTGGGATGGTTGCGCCAACCTGGATTATAAAAGTTAGAATAAGGGTTATTCCTCTGATTACCTATAAAAAACATAGAAGTTGGGTTGCTGGGGCAAAACTCGTAGTTGTGCTCTTCACCATAATAGACACATGGTTCCTCTGTAACTTGGTTCACCACTGCAGCAGGCTCCACTACTGCTGGCTACTGATGACTAACCATTGTCACATTTTTAAGAGTTTTAGCTAACATAACAATATCAGCCCTAATGGTAGACACACCATCAACTTCTAACACACTCTTAACTTTTTTATTTGAGCCTCTAACATCTGACCACTGACAACTATTGGTTGATATTCTCTCTAAAATTTCACGGGCTTCATTAAAGGTTTTTGCCAAAAAGGCCCCTCCAGCCGAGGCATCGACCATTCTTTGGATTGCTACATTTAGCCCATTGTAAAATATTTCCATTTGGATACAATGAGGTAAACCATGGTGGGGACACTTTCGCAAAAGCTTCTTAAACCTTTCCCAAGCCTCACTAAAAGTTTCATCTTCGAGTTGTCTAAATCCCACTATCTCACTCCTCAACTTGGCATTCCTAGTTGGTGGAAAATACTTGCTAAGAATTTTTTCTGCTAACTCATTTCATGTCCTAATTGATCCTGGAGCAAAAGAATTTAAACATGCCTTTGCTCCATCTCTAAGAGAATACGGGAACAAAGTTAATCTAAGGGCATCCCTAGACACTCCTTGAATTACAAACGAATCACTAACTCCTAGAAAAGACTTAAGATGTAAATGGGGGTCTTCAGATGACAAACCATGGAACTGACCCACAGTTTGCAACATCTGAAACATTACCGATTTCATTTCAAAATTTGTTGCCTCAATTTGAGGACGCACAATTCTTGGATTTAACTCATCAAACATCGGAAAAGCATATGCTCGAATGGCTCTGGCCCTATCGTTCGCCACCAAGATAGGGTTCTCAGCCGGATTATTTTGCTGTCCATTTTGCTCCAGCGGTGGATTTGGCTGCGGCACACGATTCTACTAGGGATTAAGTGGATCTTCTGGAGCTTCCGGGAGACGCGACACGTTCCATTGGATTTTGATTTCTACGTTGCTCTCTCATTCTTCTCCTGAATGTCCTTTCAATTTCTGGATCAAGCTCGAACCTTACCCCAAGCGGATCGCTCATGCACCAAACTCACACCTGCAAAAACAAAAGAAACAATAAAAAAGTTCTAGCACCAAACCACTAAAACACATACACAAAACAGATCAGATAAAAACTTATTCAAGTCCCTAGCAACGGCGCCAAAAACTTGTTGCCTTCTAGAGTGGGGTAAAAATAGAATAAAAATAAGCTCTAGAATACTGTGCAAGCATACACAATCTGCAGCAAGTGATAAGTAATTTATCGTATCCACGGGGTTTGAATAGCTCTCACTTTACCTATCTTTGTAACTTTTTAATGGTTTCAAGGTTTGTTAAAATGATTGATTTTGATAAAATGTTGAAGCAAAAGAAATGATAGAACAGAAAGTAAACGAATAAAACAGACAGATTGGAAATAGCCGTTGGTCAGGATTTTAGTAATTGTTTTAAAAGATGCTCCAGCAATATTATTGATTAGGCAATTCTCTTGCAGTTTTATTAGCAGGATCCTCCCGAAACTCTGGATTTTTTGGAATGTGTTTTAACTCCAATGACGTGCTACCGATCAAGCACTAGGCAACTGGTTATCCCTAACTCAGTCACTGGCGTCCACCAACACATAATGGTGTAGTGTGATTAAATGCTACACACTTCTCCAATCATCCCTGAAACTAAGAAGTGATATTCATACCGACTGGCCAGGCGGGCACAAAATAGAAATAGACACAATAAATAATCAAGATGCTCAAATCAACATATATTGCATAGAGAATGAAGCACGACAATTACATAATTCCTAACCAACACCTAAGTAAATTTAGTTCATAAGGTTCATCACAACACACGCTACAATCTGAGTATGTGCATCCATAACTATAAGAAATTACAAAAAAAGATTAATTCCCTTGATTAGATCCGTAGTTGATGGTCTTCTTGAAGTGTCCAATCTTTCCTCCTCTATTCGGCTTCCAAAGATGGAAATTGGAATGTTTTTTACTTGAGACGACTCCTTCCTTTTATAGAGTGGAGTCAAACCCTAATTAGGTCAAACTTTACACGTGGAGGGCTCTCCAAGCTTCCTAGATCCGAAATTAATTCAGCTAACGCCACCTCATTAAATGGATTACGTACAACTTACGTGGCAGTTTGCTCCCTGCTTTGCTGGATCACGGATTTTGCTCCCTCAAGTCGCTCAGCATCATATTCTGCACAAAATCACTTCCAAAGCATCCATTCTTCCAAATGGGTTAAAACATATAATATTCATCTAAAAGCAACCCTATTTAACATAAATGACACACAAAACATTATAAAACTAAGGCCTAAATAACTCCCTTTTGGAGAGTTATCACCTTGTCAGCTTGAAAGTTAGAGTTGGTGTATCCTGTAAGGATCAAATCCTTAGCCTCATACACAAGCATGTAGTCCCTCATTCTCCAAATATACTTGAGGATATTCTTAACCACTACCCAGTGGTCTAACCCTAGATTAGACTGGTACCTACTGACTACTCCCACTATGTCAGGCCTAGTACAAAGCATAACATACATTAAGCTGCCCACTACTGAGGCATAGGGAATGTGTCTCATATCCTCAACTTCTTGAGGTGTCTTAGGACACTGTTCTTTAGACAGGTGAACCCCATGTCTGAAGGGTAGTAAACCCTTCTTGGAGTTCTGCATCGAATATCTTGACAGCATCTTGTCAATATACGTTGCTCGAGACAATGCTAGCGTTTTGTTCTTACGATCCCTAATGATTTGGATCCCAAGAACATATTGATCCTCTCCCAAATCTTTCATTTGAAATTGGGCTGCTAGCCAGTTCTTAATGTCAGTAAGGTATCCTACATCATTTCCAATGAGTAGAATATCATCCACATAAAGTACAAGAAAAGCTACTTTCTTCTTGTTGATTTTCTCGTACACACAAGGTTCATCAATGTTTTTGTCAAAACCAAAAGATTTGATCGCAGTATCAAATCTAATGTTAAAAAATCTGGACGCTTGTTTCAACCCATAAATGGATCGATTCAGCTTACAAACCTTTTGTTCCTGACCTTGGGCTATCAACCCTTCGGGTTGAGACATGAAGATATTCTCTTCAAGATTACCATTTAGAAAGGCAGTCTTGACGTCCATTTGCCATATTTCATAGTCATAATATGTGGCTATAGACAAGAGAATTCTTACTGACTTTAACATGGCAACAAGAGAAAAGTTTCCTCATAGTCAACCCCTTCTAGGTATAACCCTTTGCCACTAGTCTAGCTTTGAAGGTCTGTACCTTCTCAGTCGCATCTCTCTTTCTCTTAGGGGCTGTTTGGGGCGCTGGGTTGATTATAATAGCTGGGGGTTATAATAGCTGGGGGATTATAATAATCTGGGGGTTATAATAATCTGTGTTTGGGGTGCAGATTATTATAGTCTGGGATAAAATAGTCTGTGTTTGGGGTGTAGTGTTTTGGGATGCAAATTATTTTAGTCTGGGTTCAAATAATCTATGTTTCAAGCTGACTGTTTTTTTTTTTCTTGACTTTTTTTTTTGTTTATTTTTCTCATACAACTTTGTACTTCAAATACTAATAATAAAAAAAAAAAGGTTTAGTTGTAAAAAAAATAAAAGTTTTGGGTACAGGGGTTAAATTATGTGTTTAGCTTAAAAGGAAACAAAAATAACCTAAAGTAAAGGTTGATTTTCTTTGTTTTAGAGTCATGGTTTTTTCAAAAAATAAGTCATTTTATGATTTCATATAGAAAAACCATATTTGTTTCATTTATGTATTTCCAACATAAAAATGGTAAATGTTTATTCAAAACTCATTTTACCTTTATTATCAAAAGAATCAAATAAAATAGAAATCACATAAAATAAAAACTTGAGTAGTATTTTTTTTAAAATTATTATTATCACGGTAAACTTAAATACGATAAGTATAATTTGGAATGAAAAATATGGTACGATGAAGATAAACATTCATATATTTCATTATCAAAAGTAATTATGTAATAAAACTTCATATTTATATATATGTACAAAGACATCCTAGTATCTAACTCTCCCTAGAAATTTTATGATTTTTCCGACGACCACCAACAAATTTTTCGGCGATCGAAAATTTTTCCCTCTTTTTTCCTTTCATTTTCTTCTACCTCTTTTTTCTTTCTTTATTTTCGTTTTTTATATTTTTCGAAATGAAAATGAGAAGAAGATTTTTTTTTTAAAAAAAAAAAAAAAGTCGCCGAAAAAGTCGTCGGTGATTGCCGGAAAAGTGGCCGGAAAGTCGACGGCGGTCGTCGGAAAAGTTGTCGGTGGTCGCCGGAAAAGTCGTCGGCCGGTCGTCGGTAGAAAAGTCAATGAGTCACATGGAAAAAGAGAGAAAAGAGTTACTGTAGAGAATTGATAGAATAATTGGGGTGAGTTGAATAGTGGTTACTGTAGCAACACGGAGGGGAAAAATAACCAACTCCGCCCCTTATTTTTGTTGGTGCCCCAAACACTGGGTTGGTTATAATAGCGGGGGCTATTATAACCAACACAGTGGGCCAAACGGCCCCTTATAGATTCATTTGTACCCTATGGGTTTTACCCCATCAGGTAGATCTGCGAGTTCTCATACTGAATTGGAGTACATTGACTTCATTTCAAGGTCCATGGTTTTGACCCATTGGTCCTTATCTTCGTCATTCAATGCCTGTCGATAAGACAATGGTTCCTCAATGCCATCATCAAGTATGACAACTTGAGTTTCAGTTAAACCCAAGTAGCGATCAGGTTGGAATACAACCCTAGCTCTCACTGTGTCGAGGCATTCTCAACGTTTGAGAAGGACGAGACGGATCTAAAGTACTAGCCCCTCCATCAACTCTTGTTGAAGGTCCAGCTTCGTCAACATCTCTTGGTGACTCTTCAGTAGCTTCTCCTAATACTAATTTACTACGTGGTTTATGATCCCACATGTGGTCTTCCTCCAAGAAAGTGGCGTTCGTCGATACAAACACCTTATTTTCTTGTGGGTCATAGAAAATACCACCTCTCATTTCTTTAGGGTAACCAACAAATTGGCACAATCTTGAACGAGGTTCCAATTTCTTAGGATTTGTCACAAGCACGTGTGTTGGACAACCCGAGATATGAAAGTAATGCAAATAAGGTTTACGCCCCCTCCATAGCTCGAAAGGTGTTTCAAAAACACTCTTCGAGTGAACATTGTTCAGGATGTGTACTGCAGGCTCCACTGCATATCCTCGAAACGAGCTAGGCAATTAAGCATAGCTCATTATTGAACAAACCATGTCCAACAAGGTTGTATTTCTCCTTTCTGATACACCATTCTGCTGAGGTGTACCAAAGGCTGAGAGTTGTGATTGAATTCCATGTTCTATCATGTAGTCCTGGAATCTCAAGTTCATATACTCTCCACCTCGATCAGATCGAAGTGTTTTAATAGTTTTACCTAACAGGTTTTCTACTTCCGCCTTCAACTCCTTGAAATTTTCAAGGGCCTCAGACTTATGTCCCATTAGGTATAAGTAACCATATCACGAATAATCATCTATAAACGAGATGAAATATTCGTACCTCCTCGAGCCTTTACATCTATTGGACCACAGAGATCTGAATGTATTAACTCTAATGGCTCTTTGGCTCTGTAACCTTTTCCAGTAAAAGGTTTTTTGGTCATTTTGCCCTTGAGACAAGATTCACAAGGTGGTAGTGAATCATATTCTAACTCACTTAGAAGTCCATTATTTACCAAACGGTCGATCCTATCGATGTTTATATGACCAAGTCTTAAATTCCAAAGATAAATATTGTTACTACTTGGAGAAATTCTTTGCCTTTTTCTTTGAGTTTCAGCAGTTTTAAACAATTCGTGATTTAAAAGTGCTTTGGTTTCGGTTGGTCTTAAAATGTACAAGTTATTTTCTAATTTGGCTATGCAAAGAAGTACACTATTTTTATAAATGAACACTTCATTCATATTAAAAGTAACTGTATACGATTGTTCAATCAAACATGAAATAGAAATAAAGTTCCTCTTAAACTTAGGAACAATTAACAAACTTTCTAAAAGTATCTATTTCTAAAAAATAACTTCGCAGCTCCCACTGCTTTGGCTGAAATGACGTCTCCCGTTCCGACCCTGAGTGTCATTTCACCATCTTCCAGCTGTCGAAAGGAATTATTTTCTGAAAAGAAGAGCAAACATGATTAGTTGATCCTAAATCAAGTATCCAGGAAAACTCATCATGCTCCAGTAGGCATGTTTCTAAAACAAGTAAATCTAATTTACCTTCCTTCTCCTTCTTTTTCTCAGCGAGGTACTTTGGACAATTTCTCTTCTAGTGTCCATCTACATTGCAGTGGAAACACTTGCCCTTGTCAGCCACAACTTTGACTTTTCCCTTGCCTTTAAGTAGCAGCGGGAGCCTTCCCCTTGTTTCCATTCTTCTTCTGAATTTTCTTCGAAGAAGAGGCTACAACTTTGGTTCCAGAAGATGAACCTTTCTCGAACTTTCTTTTTGTGTGGACAACATTTGCCTCTCCTTCTACCTGTCCCTTGCTTTTTAGAAGAGACTGATAGAGGTGTAGCTCATTATGGAGACTAGTCAGATTGAATACTATCTTGTTCATCATAGCATTGTTGCGAAACTGTAGGAAGCTCTTCGGAAGAGATTCCACGATGAATGCAACCTGACTTCGCTCGTCTATGTCCGCCCCATTTTCTTCTGCCACGTTAAATTGGACCTTCATGTCCAGGACGTGTTCCCGAACAGATGCGCCCTCTTTCATGCGGCAGTTATAAACGTACTTGAGAGCATCATGGTGGAGTTGATAGGACGATTCTCCAAACATCTCCAGGAGAGAGTTCATAATCTCCCTCACTGTAGTCATGCCTTCATGTCTCTTAGCCAAAACTTCAGATAAGCAAGCTAAGATATAGACGCGGGCCTTATCATTGACCTTTGTCCAGTGGTCATAAGCATCCTTTATTGCTTGGGATGCATTACGAGCAAGGGCCAGAGGACAATCCTCCATTAAGATGAATCGCAGATCATCGATGACAAGAATTGTATTCAAGTTTAATTTCCACGTAGCGTAATTTTCGCTGGTTAATTTCCCATTTTTAAGCAGAGAGACAATTATGGAAGACATTGCAGAAATTAAACAACACAATGATCGTATTAGTTATCTTTGTCTTAACCTATCATACAAGCAAACAATTGTACACAATCCAATCAATTCAGCAAAACAAGTAATCACAGAACCCTAAAACTATTGATTTTGTTTTGCAACGATATTTCAAAAGTTCAGAATAGCAGCCACCAAAGGGTGATAAGCTATTCCTCCTCTGAAATGAAACATTTCTCAGCCAATTCTAATTTTAGAATAACTCATATTCCTATAGACATCAGCCACCGTTGTTTGGTCAAGGATTTGTTAACACATTTAACTCATCTCCGTAAGTGTAACCCTCCCACTTTCAGATCTCAGAGGCACACACCAATAGACTACTGAAGGGTAAGACAACTCATCTCCGTAAGTTTTCACCTAGCATATATATGTTCAATATGTATGAACAAATATTTAAAGTTAACATAAGATGCTTTATAGTGGGGCCGAAATATTAATTAATATTAATTATTATATTTATGATTCTGATAGCTACCACTACCAACAAATATAATATTAGTTAATTGGTATCTGACACCAATTGTAGGGATGAAAGCCCTAGCGCAGCAGAAGCGTATCGAGAGAATCTCACACCGTATATTAATCAATATTAAGATACTGATACAAAAGGCAAAACACAACATTTATCATTCATAAAGTTGCTGTAAATAGGAATAAAACATGTTGGAAAAACAAAAAATAAAAGCCTATTTTATTCACATGCTTTTCTAAAGAGAATAGAAAGAATCGTTATAAACCTTCGTTGTAGACTTGAATGATTCTCACCAACACTGCTCTTATGTTGAAAACGCAGCAACCACAAAGTTTCTTCGTTGGAACTTTTCTTCTCCAAAAACACACTACCACTAAGGTTACACAGGTATAACTCTAGGTCTAGGAGGCAATGGACTGGTGGGTGTCTTTCTCTAAGAGGGAGGTTTGAGAGAACACAAGAATGAAGATTCAATCTTGTCTTGTGTAATATGTGTCTTCTGAACCCTAGATCTAGTGTTCTATTTACAGGAGAAAAGCCATGAATATAATATTCACAAATAATCAATTATTTCCTTAATTAATTAATCATTTCCATAATTGATTAATTCCATAAATGACTAATCATTTCCATAAATGATTAATTACTTTCATAAGTGATTAATCATTTCCATAATTGATTAATTACCCAATTTATTAATTCTATAATTAATTAATCACCTAATTAAATATCATATACGTAATTTTAAGTTTTCTATTAATTAATTAATTAATTATCCAATTAAATATCATATATTCAATTTCAGGCCTTCAATTAATTAATTCTATAATATGAATCACATTCATATTAAAATTTGAACTCCTTCAAATTCTCTTATATTCTATAAATTTAATATGAATCAAATTCATATTAATATTTGAACTTCTTCAAATATTTATTTCTCTCATAATTTATCACAATGTATCACCATACATTATATTATTTCCCTTAGTAAATTGAACATCTTCAATTCACATTTATGACTTAGTTGCCTCAAAATACTTTACGAGCTACCAATGGGACATAATGGACCTGCAGATCAGAAGCTCCAACGATATGAGATTAATTAGTTAAAGTCATTAACCAAATTAATCATTATTCGTTAACTGTGGGTACATTTCACTATAGACTCACAGTTGCACTCTTCTCACTGTAGACATATTTCTGTGTCCACGGATATAGATCAATAACAACAAGTTAGTCCTTCACGAGTGTTTGTAACACCAGCTGGGTCAAATTATCCTTTTACCCCTGGGTTACTTTTATGTCCTTAAGTACTAGTTTTCCTCTAATGAACAACCTGTTTGTGGTCCAACCACCAGACAGAAAACCCTCTCGTGCCAATGAGAGGGTAAGGCCCTTTGTTCATGACTCGAAGACACCACTTAAGGGAACACTCATTTGCTTCCTTAAAGTCGGGAAGGAGTGAATTTCACCTTGTGTGATTATGTTTCTAGCTCCCCACTTGGTCTTGTCTCCAAAATGATAGGCTTATTGAGTCGGCGTATTGGCCACTCTCACCCATACAAATCAAAGGACAATCCCTCATGAACAGGAGTCCATAACCCACTTAGGATTAAGACTAAGTTGTCCAGGTCGTCCTAGTGAAATAGAAACCTAACTAGTTAACGGTGTTATAACCAACAGTTACTATTTTTCAGTCCGGTCTTATGCAAACTCATTGCATAGTATATCCCCACTCGCATGTCTCCTACACGAACGCGTTGGATCATGGCATTTATATAAAATACAAAATGGGTCATATCCATAGTGTCACCAGGATAAGGGACCCAGTCTTATCCCTATACTATAGACCCTTTAGGCTGTATCTTGAACAGTGATCTCCGTATGTCTCCACATACAATTCAAAACTCATACTACAACCTAGGATGATAGTTTATTGGATTTGGGTCATATTGTGTAATACTTAACAATAACACTTTATTGTAGAAACTCAATAACGAAACAAGTATACAATTTGTTTACATTCACTATCTACGAGTTTTATGGCATAAAACCCAACAAACTCCCACGCTACAATAAATATAACCTTTAATAGCATTTTAGGATAACATTTTAGAAAAAAAAGCTATTAAAGAAAAGGAAAAAAAAGCGGGAAGTAAAAATTAAAAAAAAGGAAAGCGCGCTACACGTTATGGAAAAACCATCTCCTTTTCTTTTCTCTCTACCGCCGTTTGCAGACCTTCAGAAGACATTTATCTCTCTTTTTTGGTCCCAATCTTCTTCTCCTTCAGCAGAGCATCCAACCCTTTCGTTTCTTTCCTCCAGCGAATCCAACTGCGACGACGACGTGGGCAACCAGAACACGACCCCATATCCTCTCTCTCTCGGTGGTGAGATCTGTTTTGGAAGCGACACAAACCAACAAGCTTCGAACGACTGTAGAGATAAAAGAATTGCTTATCTTAGAGAGTCGCAAGCCGGTTTTAATGAAGGAGAAACACGAAGGCGATTTGGGGAAAGGAGGATTTGAGAACTGGAACAATCTTGAGCCGCTGGATTTCTTTTGGCTCATCGTGTTGAGGTTGCAGTGCAGCTTTGGGCTATTGTGCGTGGACGAAGCTGCAAAACCCGTGGCAACCGAGGTTCAGCATCGGAGACCGAGGCCAGGCTGCGAGCGAGGCGTTGATGGGTTAGAGAAAAACCCAAATTCGGAGCTGATTCTGGGGCTTTGGGATTCATTGGTATTCTCTTTGAAAACCTTGGGCTCTCTATCTTTAGGAATGGAAGTGCAGAATGCTCTTCTCCAACCCGTCATTGTAAGAAGAATCTGAATGCTCTCAAAAAATGGATAACATGGAATGAATTGGAAGAGAGGGAGATGGATGGCAGGGTTTGGTTTTTTTTTGTTGGGAGATTTGGTATTAATTTGGTTTGTGGAAAAAGGAAAAAAGGGCAGAGTGTTGCCTCCAAGTTGAAACTGTGTCTGTGTGTCGGTGAGAGCGGAGATCGGCTTACCGGAGCTACTAAGGTACTCGTACTACTTTGTTTCGTACAGTATCTTGTTTGTTTTAGTTGCTTCTTGTTTCTGCTTGCACCATCTGATCTAATTCGCTCAGGTGCTTGAGCAATTGAGCTGCCAAAGCCCTGTGTTCACTGTTCTCTAAAGGTGCATTTTTTCCTCATCTTTGACTTAGATTCTTTAACAGTTCTAATGAAAATAGGAAAATCCATATTCAAAGCGAAATTTAGAATATTTAGTTGAAATTCAAACAAGGGAAAAACGCAGATTATGTATAAAATTTTTAATGTGCACAATAACCTTTAAAACATCATTCGATCTTAATTCTCCAAATTGTTTTGTTATTTTCCCATCAAAAATACGTTTTGAAAACAAAGTCAAGAAATTGTGTAAACAATTTTCCAACCAAGCCTTGAATATCATCCACATATATAAGGAAGATTACTGTGTTTGACTTCTTTTGTAAATAAAACATGGAGGCTATTTGTATTAGAGATTTTAAATTCCAAATTTTTTAAATGAGAAACAATTTTTTCATTGATAAATGAAAAGAAAATTCCCAACTTGATGATTAGCGGCTTGTTTTAGCCAATGTACACTATGACTTTGCTTGAAACTACATAAAGCCTCATTTAATTGAACTTAAATGAGTAAGAGAATGTGAATATATGAAGCTAGGGGTTGCTCCATGTATATAACTTCAAGAGAATCTCCATGAAGAGAACAATTCAAATAGTTGTTAGCTTGGGCTTGATAAACGGGTTGAAGGTCTTGAGTAGTACATTCAAAGTGTATGTATGAAGCCATTGGTAACAAGGCAAACTTTTGGCACTCAATTCCATCCGTGATTAGAGTTTGGGATGGTAAAACCATTTGCACTCAACTTTTTTACTGTTTGGAGCAAGGTACTAGAAACTGGGTTTTATTTTTCATCACAACTGGTATTATATTTCCATTCAACTCTTCCACTGAGGGCATTGAATTGTAGCCTCATAGTTTTGTTGTTCAACCATGCAATATTAGGGGCTAAAGATAATGTCTTGGGTTCAAAAGTACCATCTTTTAGCTTATCATGATTGGATGAATGTTAGGTGGGAGCAAGTAAGCAAGCTAAGGAGGACAAAAATGTAGTAGGAGAGGTTACTGCCATGGTAGGAGGTGACGAGACAGGTTGTTGTGATTGGTGAGGAGTTGTGATTATCCAACGGTTTTTATCATCAATAACTGGAGCCTCTATCTGTAGTTTTTTTTTCTGTCAACTCTATTAATTTGAATTAATTGTTTTTGGTGGCTCTTCTTTTGTTCTTTCATTCATGTTAATGAAAGTTGGCTTCTTATCCCAAAAATGATGCACAGTAGGAGAATAGCTCAACGCAAGAGAGTTTAGTGATGCAATTTATTTTAAGAAAAATAACATAGCCAACCTAACCTGTGTAACTAAATAATAGTTACAGGAAATAACCAACTTTGCTATTATGAAAACAAGACAACATTAAAGGAATGGTAGTACAAGAGAAGTGTTGCATTCTACCAAAGGTTGTACTTTATTCTTTGTAGATTGCTTTTATATGCCTAGTTTTTTTTTTCCATCTTTACTCTTACTTTAACCTTGCAAATGTCCTCTCTTATGGTTAAATGATTGTGTGAAAAGCTTTATAAGTATTTAAAATAATATGGATTGGAGAAGAAAATGAATAAAAAGGAAATAAAAATCGAGTCTGATTGGGAGTTGGAAGTTGGGTGGGTAAATCTCTACTGTCTATTACTTTAAAATTTGTATTGGGTTATGGAAAGAAAATAATTAAAGAAGGAGAAAACAAGTGAAAGTTTTTTGAACTGAAGTCAAAAGAAGTGAGGATTCTTTTTTATTATTTTGTTCCAAAGTTAATGCATTGTGGCAGAAGATGTTTGGACTGATTTTCAGATGGATTGTTTTATGATCTTTCTTAATGATCTTTTTAGGATTTTAGGGGTATTTTGAGTGTGCTTAGATTCTCTTCATTTCCTTTTTCACCATGGCGATATGGGATCTTCCCCTCATTAGAAGATACTAATTACCTGTTCTATGGCGACCAACAAGCTCATATCTCTGTTAGTATAAAAGGAGATTCAATTTTCAACCCTATTCTTCATCTTTTTTTTTTTTACTCACCTTTTTGCTTCCATGCTACAAACTTCTCACCTCCAAAATCAATTTCAATCTCATCTATATGACACTAGTTCTCAAGGTAGTGTTATAATATTTGAACTTCTATCACATTTTCTTTGCATTTGTGGCGTTCTAAATGTGTTCTTTGCCACCATAGTGGGACTGTTCCTACCCATAGGGTACATTCTTGAGGGGTTATCCGAAAATGATAAAGAAGGCATCAAAATCGTTTCTCCCCATGTCATTCTTCTCGGCAACCAGGTTGGTTTCATTCCCTCAATTTCTTTAAATTTCTCACTTTTACTTTAATGGAGATAACATTTCTTGTTTGATAGTTGTTTAATTTATTTAGTTGAGTTCATAAGTTCATCTGTTTGGAGAAATATAGATTTCTTTTTTGTTTGCTGTCTCCTTTGATTGTCTTGATTTGTGTTGATTGGTAAGTTTTGTGAGATCTTTGTAATTATGTTATGATGTTGAATGTTCATTTCATATACTTAGAGTTACCAATTTGGAAAGCTTGTCATTTAATTGAGTGATGTTGGTACTTTTTTGCTATATCGTTTTAGCTATTTCTTCTCCTGTTGTCTTCATTTAGGCCTTTACAACTATACTCATTTTGTTAATTAAAATTTAGGATAGATACCACAACTTGTTTGGTTACCAAAATTTCACCTAAATTGAGCTTAATGTTGCAAAAATTTCACACTAATCCCTAAGGAGACAATCTAAGCCTTATTACTTGTTTTATTGATTGTTTACACTTGTACATATTCCACTATGAGCTTCATTTGAGTGAATTAAGCATACACATGTTAAAAGGGAAACACTTTATATATTGTCATGAATTTGAGCTTTCACATGGAGTATTATGTTGGGCTAGTTTGAGGTTGTTGTGTATGAGAAGATTGTCTTGTTTTACGACCCACCACATTCTTCTCTGACATGCACAAGTTAAAAGGGAAACACCTTATTTAATAGCTTGCAACATATAGTAGCATCATCATCTTTAATTGTGCACTTTTCAATTCTTTTGTTTAGTTAGTCTTGTTGATTAAAATCTTGTTTCAACTAGTTACTTTAATAAAATGAAGTCACAGAATAAAAAGTGATAAGAGGTTACTGTTTCCTTAATTAAGCTGAATATAGACATATACCATAGTTACTTAAGGAGCCCATAACAAAAGTTTGAAAGAGTTTATAGTGAAGGAGAGAAAATAACTAAATGGTGTAGCTCATATACTAAATGGTGTGTATTTGCACTTCAAATAACTCCATTCTTTGTGAATCCCATTTCAATCCATATCTACATCTTGTTTTTGTTTCCATCTAATAATTTCTTTTAGCAGAGAGACTGAGCTTACTCGTTTTTGACTTGTGAGTCAGATGTAGGGGAAAACAGAGTTAAGACAGGACTTAAAGAAAGAAAAAGAAAATGGTATCAATCTACTGCTTTATGATTTCTTACAAAATTTGTGCCCAACAAAATAGCCCTTGCTAATTGGGTCCTCTAGTCCCTAGTGGAATCTTACAAAATTTGTTTGTCATTAATATGTTCTATTAGAGAGAAATTGAATGAAGTTGATTCTCAAATTGTAGTGGAGTTGACTAGCTTCACTTCACAAGAAGGAACTACTAAATAGGTATGAACTTTATACTCCTGTAATATATAATGGTAGTAAACTATTTTTAGATTTGTTGTATGGCTATCATGCAGTTATGGTAGCCAATGATTTGAGTATAGGGTGGTGATTAGTGCTTCAAGATTGATTTGAGTACACGCGGTGGACTTCTTTATTTGTACATGATTTGTTTTGATAAATTTATTTGTTATGTTCATAAGTTTATGTTTCGTTAAATTTAGTTTTGATGTTATGCTTGTTAAGTTTAGATAAGTTAGTTTAAGTTTTCTTGTTATGAACTTAGTTATTTGTTTTGATGTTAAGGTCGTTTGTTTTGAAAAGTTCGTTTGTTTAGTTAAATCTATTATGTACTGTAACTTTATTTTTGAGAAGTTGCTTATAAATTTTAATGTTATGCTTATAAAGTTGGGATTGTTTTTTAATTCCGAATAGGATAACTTTTAAACCTAAACGTTTGGATAACATAGTCAAGTTTAGTGGTTTTGATTGTTTTGAGTGTAGGGGGTGGGGTGGGTGAGTACTAAGAGATGTAGAAGAGTATGAAAGTTGACTTACTTGTTTATGTTCGCATTTTGAGGGGTAAGTTGGTTTCTATGTAGGTAAGTGTTATGTTTCTTAACCATTGGTTACTTACCAAACTTGGTTAAATTGAGTTGTTTATGTATGTTATAAGTTTTGATCTTATACAACCTATGATTGTTTTTGTTTAAAGATGCTATAAGTTCATTACATGTTCATTAGTTTCCATGGTTTCCTTTATGTATTTTCAAATGTAAGTTCAATCTTACATCTCACTGATATTACATTATCTTATAATATGTTGCTTAAACTTCAGAACAAATAGATAACTTGATGACTGACAACATCTTTCTTGATCAAAGGATGCTCATTTTTTCTCTCAGAAGGATTTGTTAATCAGAAAGGAAGATCCTTTGGGAACTTTTTTTTTGTCAAAAGTGTTTGTCCATATCATAATAGAAAAAAAAAATCTCAACTAATCCTACCCAAACAGTTGTTTGAAGCAATCTAAAAGTTAAAAGCTCCTAAAAAACTCAATTTCTTATGTTTGGATTTTGGCTCCGGAAAAGAAACCTTGATATCTACCTTCTCCCTCTTATGTATTTATGCAACCGTTGTCCAATAATGGAGGAAAATGGATGAATCTCTTCTTTGATTGTGAGTATAGTCCGAAGCTTTGGAAAAATTATTTAAGAGAAGTTGACCTTTATTGGTGCTTCCATGGTAAAATAACAGATTCCTTACATCATCTTTATTATGATCTTCTAATTAGACATAAATCACAAAGCACTAGAAAACTTTAAAACTACATTCAATTAACTATGCAAAATTCATAAATGGTTGGAAGGTTCTATTTTTTGCTATCACATTATGAAACTAACTACTTTTCCATATGTATTCTATGATAACTTTTGATTTTGTGCATTCAACCAGAAAACAAAACTAGATGGTTGAAAGGTATAGTAGCAATTCGAGCAAAAAGGGGGTGAATATTTTCTGGTCGTGTCCTTGGCTAATTGCATTTAAGTTAGGTTTAAAAGGTGTTTTTCTACCACCTCTGTTATGCCTATGAGAAGTAATGTTTTGGATAGTTATTTTGTAGGTTTACTTTTAATATACTTGTAGGCTTACTTTTAATATATGAAGTACTATTATCAAGTAAAATAAAAGTTGAAGATTGAACATAGTTGTATGTGGTTCTCTCTTTTTCTTTTCCGCCTTCGGTATTTAATTCTTGTAACGACATTGGACGATTACTCATTTCATTCTTCTACTTTATTGGGGAGGGGGAGGTTCAACTTACTCTTTCATTCTGGTACTTTATTGGAGGACGATTTTCCATCTTCGGTATGCTTTACTCATTTTTTTTTTCTTAAAAATCTTATTTCTAAACTATGTAAGTTATTGGATATATTGAATATTTGAGACAAGATTTTTGAGTTGAGTATGTTTATCATTCTTATCACTTATTAATTATTGAACAACAACCAACATGGTTTAAAAGATGTTCAGTTACGAACTTCACCGTTGCTTCTTTATTTCGTCACTTTACTAAATTTATTTGAAATTTGCATAGGAGTAGTGTTTCTGGTAGTCTCTCCAGTAGTGTTTCAAAATAATTATTGTTGTGTTTACTGTAAAACTACAGCCACCAACAAACTCAAACAATGTACTAACCAGAAACAATTCGAAATGGCAGCAAAACAGTAAAAGGAGAAGAGTAAGAGAACACCCGGAATTTATAGTGGTTCGATCAATTTGATCTACATCCACTCTAGGCCATCCACTTTACTGAGAATTTAATACACCATGGAAGAATGCAATCAGCTCAATACAGTCCCTCATACAGCCACAAATCTATCACAGATCATCAGATGAAGGGACAAACTCCAGCACTCTCCCAAGACTACTCATCAAGGTTACAAGAGGAAAAACAGAGGATAAATTGTATACCCCTGATACAAGAAACCCTCACACTATTTTTCTGGAATACAATAGCTTTCTCTCTTACCCGATTACAATGGATCCCTCAACCTTTATACAAGAAAGATAATCCCTCTCTCTTACATCACTCTAACGGACTCTGCAAAAATAACGACCTTCAGGACCCACAGGAGAGTTGATCGTGGAAATAGAAGGTTCCGAAGCTTAAAAAACGAGTGAAGAATTCAATTAGGCTGAGCTGGACCATTTTGCTGACTGGGAGCTGACTGAGAGCTGACTCTTCCAAATAAAGCTTTGACTCGGTGAGCTGGCAAAACACAACAATCTCCACCTTGACAGCTGCACTCCTCAAAGCAAAAGAAATAACTCAGTAAGTAGATGGCCTTTGGTACTTCTCCAATCAGCTAGTACCAATCTTGAGAGCTTTAAGACAACTCTCTAACTTCAGTGCTGGAAGACTTTTAGTGAATGCATCAGCTGCATTTTCAGCACTTGTAATCTTCTCAATCTTTACTCTGCCATCAGCAACTACATCTCGAATAAAGTGATAACGGATGTCTATGTGCTTGGTCCTCTCGTGGAATGTCTGATTTTTGGTTAAGTAAAAAACACTCTGGCTATCACAAAAAACTATCACAGATTCTTGAGAAGGTTGTAGGAGTTCACTAACCAGTTCTCTCAACCACAGTGCTTCCTTAAATGCCTCTGTCAACGCCATGTATTCTGATTCAGTAGTTGAAAGGGCAACTACTGATTGTAGTGTTGAACGCCAGCTGATTGTATTCCCAAAAAATGTAAACACCAACCCTGAAAGAGACCTTCTGCGATCCTGATCTGCTGGATAGTCTACATCAACAAATCCAACTAACAAACCATTTGTTTCAGCAGCTATAGAATAGTTTAGACCATAAGAAACAGTGCCTTTAACATACTTGAGAAGCCATTTTACAGCAGACCAATGATATTTACCTGGATTACTCATGTATCTACTAACAACGCTTAAAGCATGAGCTAAATCTGGCCGTGTACAGACCATAAGATACATCAGGCTTCCCACAGCATTTGCATAAGGTATTGACTCCATTTCTATCTTTTCTGATTCGTCTTTAGGTGATTGACTCAAAGACAGTTTAAAATGATTTGCAAGTGGAGTATTAACAGGCTTACAATCAATCATGCCAAACCTTCTAAGCATTCTAAGAGAATAAGATTTTTGAGACAAATGCAAAGTTCCCATAGACCTATTTCTTAGAATATCAATCCCAAGGATTCTCTTAGCTCCACCTAAATCTTTCATTTCAAACATTCCTTTTAATTGTTCTTTGAGTAGTTCAATCTGTTTTCTATCATTGCTAGCCAACAGCATATCATCAACATACAACAAAAGATAAATGGAGGATTCTACCTTTAAATGCTTGTAATAGACACAATGATCTAAATTACTCCTTGTAAAACCACATGAGACAATGAATGAATCAAATTTTAAGTACCATTGCCTAGGTGCTTGCTTTAAACCATACAAGGACTTGTTAAGTAAACATACCTTGTGTTCATTACCTCTTTCAACAAATCCAACAGGTTGTTGTATATATATTTCCTCATCTAGGTCTCCATGGAGGAATGCGGTTTTAACATCCATTTGGTCAAGTTCAAGGTTCTGTTGAGTAACCAACGAAAGCAGCAATCTTATTGAAGAGTGTCTCACAACAGGAGAGAAAATTTCATTGTAATCCACCCCTTCCTTTTGAGTGAACCCTTTTGCTACCAGTCGTGCCTTATACCTGATTGGATTCAAAGGTTCATTTGTTTCTTTCAGCTTGTATATCCATTTGCAACCAACTAATTTTTGGTTAGGTGGTTTATCTACAAGCTTCCAGGTATTGTTCTTAATCAGAGACTGCATTTCATCTTCCATTGCAATCTGCCATTTATCCTTTTCTTTGGTCTTCATGGCAGATGAGTATGATAAAGGTTCTAGATCAGCAGATTCAGCTTCCACATTCAGTGCATAATGAACTATATCAGCATTGGCATATCTGGCAGGGGGCTTAATCTGTCTTCTTTCTCTGTCTCGGGCCAACTGATAGTTTTCTAAACTTTCTTCCTGATCTGTTGTTTCTGTTTGTGTTACTTGTGAGCTTCTTTCCCGTTCAACATCATCTGACACAACAATTTGATTCTGTTTAGGGAGCTCCACCTCAGTCATTGATGACTTATCTTCAGTTATTTCAGCACTTGGATCTTTTGGTGATACTGGAAAACCAATGGAGTGTTCATCAAAGGTAACATCCCTACTAATGATGCATTTCTCACTCCCCTTTTCTAAACACCAAAGTCTGTATCCCTTAACTCCTGAAGGATATCCAAGGAATACACATTTTTTAGCACGATTATCTAGCTTCCCATCACGGGAATGTGCATAAGCAAGACAGCCGAACAATCTCAAATTTGAGAGATCAGGAGGATGACCAGACCATTTTTCTATTGGAGTTAAAAGATCTATTGCGGTTGATGGACATCTGTTCACAAGATAGGTTGCTGTCATAAGAGCTTCACCCCAAAACTGTTTAGGTAGATTAGAATATGACAACATACATCTGACCCTCTCAAGCAAAGTTCTATTCATTCTCTCTGCTGTTCCATTCTGTTGTGGGGTCCCTCTAACAGTGAAATGCCTATCAATCCCTTCCCTTTCACATAGATCTTTAAACTGATTATTCAAAAATTCAAGGTCATTATCCGTTCTAAGACATTTAAGTTTCTTTCCAGTTTTGTTTTCAACCAATGTCTTCCACTCCTTGAATTTTCTAAAGGTCAAACTCTTCTAGAAAAATCATCAATTATAGAAAGAAAATATCTAGAACCGCCCATAGTCTCTACTTTCTGTGGACCCCATAAATCAGCATGTACATATTGGAGAATTTCTTTTGAATGGTGACTTCCCTTTTGAAAGGACACTCGGGTAGCTTTGCCATAAACACAGTGTTCACAAAAATCAAGGGAACCTATGACAGATTTCCCAAGGAGTCCTTGCTTATTCAGTTCTTTTAGACCTCTCTCACTTATGTGTGCAAGTCTTTTATGCCATAAGCTAGCTAATTGTTGGTCTTTCAAAGAAGCTACTGCTGTTGTTCCAACAACTGTATTTCCATCTAAAATATACAGCCCATTCAAAAGTTTACCTTTAACTTTCACACTGGCTCCTTTTATAATTTTTAGGATTCCACCCTCAAGCTTACAAGTGTAACCAGTTTTATCAAATTCTCCCAAGGATAACAGGTTCCTTTTCAGGTCTGGAACATATCTTACAGATTTTAGGATTCTTACTTGATTATCAAACATCCTAACTTGTATAGTTCCAATACCTTTAACACTGCACTCATGATGATTCCCTAGCAACACTTTTCCTCCCTTTATTTCCTCAAGAGTTTGGAACCAATGTTTATTTGGTGTCATATGGAATGAACACCCGAAATCAAGGATCCATTCATTATCAAAATTACCCTCAGAGACTGTAAGAACTTCAGCGGTGTCATAGTTTTCTGTCACATTTGCATTATGATGTTCATCATCCTTTTTAGATTCATTCTTTCTCTTATTTTTCAGTTCATAGCAGTTTCTTCTAATGTGACCCTCTTTGTGGCAATAATAACACCTTTTAGTTTTAGAATTAGATTTTGATTTGCTCCTGCTATGACTCCTTGATGATCTTTTCTCTTGTCTTCCCCTAACAGTTAAAGCTTCAGCTCCTTTCCCTTTATTTTTCTTCATCTCAAGATCCCTCGATCTTAAAGCACTCACCACAACATCTAGAGTGAGACTATCTCTACCATATTTAATTGCTGTCTTAATTTCATGATAAGACTCAGGTAGAGAGTTCAAGAGAATTATGGCCTTATTTTCATCCGTTATCTCTTCCCCAATATTACTCAAGTCTAGAACAGCTCTATTAAACTCATCTAGATTCTGTTCTAAGTCTTTAGTTGAGTCCATTTTAAACCCAAAGAATTTCTCCTTGATATACAGTTTGTTTGTTAAGGACTTAGTCATATATATTGAATCTAGTTTTCCCCAGACTTCAATGGCATTTTTAGAACCATGAATTTGCCTTAAAACATTGTCAGCAAGGTAAAGTATTATGGTGCTATAAGCTATTTCTTGCATTTCAGCTAGTTCATCTTCAGTTTTAGTTTTTGCTAGGGCCTTTTGATCATCTAGGGCTTTAGAGACCTTTTGTTGAACTAACAAAGCCCTCATTTTCTATTTCCAAAGAGAGAAATCTCCCTTTCCATCAAAATGCTCTATCTCAAACTTAGCAGCCATAACACACAACTTTTTACCAGTTCAGATATATAACAGATTCAATAGTTTATCAGGCTCTGATACCAATTTGTAAAACTACAGCCACCAACAAACTCAAACAATGTACTAACCAGAAACAATTCGAAATGGCAGCAAAACAGTAAAAGGAGAAGAGTAAGAGAACACCCGGAATTTATAGTGGTTCGATCAATTTGATCTACATCCACTCTAGGCCATCCACTTTACTGAGAATTTAATACACCATGGAAGAATGCAATCAGCTCAATACAGTCCCTTATACAGCCACAAATCTATCACAGATCATCAGATGAAGGGACAAACTCCAGCAGGCAGCACTCTCCCAAGACTACTCAGCAAGGTTACAAGAGGAAAAACAGAGGATAAATTGTATACCCCTGATACAAGAAACCCTCACACTATTTTTCTGGAATACAATAGCTTTCTCTCTTACCCGATTACAATGGATCCCTCAACCTTTATACAAGAAAGATAATCCCTCTCTCTTACATCACTCTAACGGACTTTGCAGAAATAACAACCTTCAGGACCCACAAGAGAGCTGATCGTGGAAATAGAAGGTTCCGAAGCTTCAAAAACGAGTGAAGAATTCAATTAGGCTGAGCTGGACCATTTTGCTGACTGGGAGCTGACTGAGAGCTGACTCTTCCAAATAAAGCTTTGACTCAGTGAGCTGGCAAAACACAACAATTACTATATGCTTCTTCCTGTTATGGAACCTCTTCAAATGTATATGGTAATTGTATGAATTCAAGAATATGATTTGGGCAGAATATATTTCTTGTTCTTGAAACAAAGAAGATTAAGAAAAAAAATTCTCCTAACCCGTTTCAAATTTGCTTCGTTTATTGGCATGGCTCCATGGGAATCCAATCTTGTTAGTTTGTAACCATACTGCTGGTTTGTTTGGGATGTCTTCTTGTTTAAGCACTTTTTGGAAAAAAAATTGCAATAAAAATGTTTTGATATCTTAATGTTGTTAAAATGTATTTTAAATAACATTTTTTTCACCATATAGTAAAAAATGATTCTATTAAGCATGAATATGTGGTGAATAACATTTTGGCTATAATTCTTTTGTGTACTTTGGTGTACTTTTTTTTTTCTTTTTCTTGATGTTGTCACTATGTATATCAAACCTAAAAGTAGTATTTATAGCAAACTCACAAATATATTGAAGGAGTTCGAGGTTAACTGTGTTCTAACTAGCTTGTATCCTTATTTGGTTACAATGGAAAAGTTGCTTTCACCATGTATTTTGGACTTGGCTTGTTTGAAAGCAACATTTAGGCTGCTCTCTCTCTTTCTTTCAAGTGTTGGCTTGTTCAAAAGCAACAATTTTACTTTTGATATGCATTACATCTCTTGGTTTAACCTCCAACTTTGTGCTTTTTTCTCCTTTATATGATATCTTAATACAAATTCTCTCCAATCTCTGAACACTTGTTGGTCTGTGATAGATTGTTTGATTGCATATACTATGATAGATTGTTTGATTGCATATACAAATTCTCTCCAATTTCTCAACCGCAGCCTCTTGCCCCCCAATTGCAGTAGAAATCAAGTGGACTTGTTGATATACCTTCCCCGGACTTAGTGTCAAGTGATAGTAGTTTAAACAATCCGATGTCTCGCTCAAAACCTGTGATGTATCAAGAACAAGTTGTTCATCAAATCCCCTCTTCAGCCACTAAGCTTCCTGGCAGTCCCGTAGATCCAAAAGCCAATATTTCTGATCAGAACACTCGGGTCCATATTCCACAACAGGTCCAAGAATCAGGATATGTGTTACAATCTCATTACGATCAGCATCAACAATAGCAACTTCAGCAACAGTAGCAACAACAACAGCAACACCCACCTCAACCACAACAATTCATACATGCAGGCGCTCACTACATCCACCAGCACCCATCTGGTGCAGTGCCTATTCCAGCATTTTTCCCTATATATTCTCCTCAGCACCATCATCATCCCCATCAGATGGAGCAGCAGTATTCAGTCTACTACCTGCCTGCTAGACAGGCACAAGCTTATGGCAATTTGCCAGTTCAGCAATCTAGTGAGGCTGCCACTGCTATTCCTCCTGGTCGGCCCCAAACCCCTCCTAATCCAACTTTGGTCACAACTGCAGGTTACAACCCCATGAGGAATGCCCCTATTGCAAAAACTGAAATGGCTGCCAATGCATTCAAACAGACAACTACACCTGCTCAGTCTTTAGTTCAAGTTCCCACAAGTCAGCATCAGCAACAATATGTTGGCTACAACTAGGGTTACTCTCATATTCAGCATCCATCCCAATCGGTCACTCCTACATCCGCTCCTGGTAATTATGGTTATGAATTTACAGACCCTGCTCATTCCCAGATATACTATACTCAGCCTCTAGCACTTTCTCAGTACCAAGCCATGCCCGCAGCTGCTGTAATGCTGCCTGAAAATTCTGCTCAGCTCCCCACTAACAACATCAAGCAGTAGATGAGAACTTCACAACCATTATAGTCTATTCAGAAAGAAGAAACAATTTTGGAATTAAGTATTTGGTTTTGTTTACAAAAAAAAAAAAAAAAGACGACTCCTAAGTTGCAATGGTAGATTGGTTTATGGGTGTGGCTAGTAATAGTATTTGCAGTGGCTTGGTTTGTGTTTACGAAAGTTTTTTTAATGACCATTGAAAATAAAGATAGCATGTTTAACGCCTTAATAACTTTGGTCTGCTCATGGGTTCCATTAGCCATGGATGCTTCTGTTTTCTAGTGGGTTGATGTTGTTTTCGCTGTGGGTCGTGTTCTCCATGGATCTTGTTCGTTGTGGGTTCTGGCGTTGTTGGTAGTAGGTCTAAGCCAGAGGTACTACGATTTTTAGATTTGATTTAGATATGAATTAAATGCACAATTGCTATCAAGGGGAAAAATTGTAATTAGTGCTTGTTTGTTGAGCATTTTGTGTGTCAATATAAGTGGTTTATAATTCGACTTATTATTTTTGTTGGACATTAATTCTTGTTAACATGTTTTTAGTTTTTTTGTTTTTCTCTATTATGCATTTTTTTTTTCTTCAGAACAGAGGATTAAAATTTTAGAATTTTGTTTCATTTTCCATGTTGCTAGGCCTTGGGCCATGGGGACTGAGAAGGGTAGGTCTAGCATGTATATCTTGTTGGTAATTTATGCAGCAAACACCAACTTTGAGCTTGGTTCCATTTCTCTTTTTCGCTTTTTGTCTATTTAATATTTCATAATTTGTGGACTTTCATAAGTTTTTGGTCCATGTGTGGTTATCATTATTGTTATTAGGGTTCATGTTTACCTAGTGCTAAGACAAATTTAATAGCATGAAATCCTTGTTGTTTACTGAAATTAGTAGCAGATGGATCTTTTTAGCAGGGTGAAATACAGTTTTTAGTTTTCATCACCAAGCATGATGGAGCTGCACCTTTTTTTTTATAATTATAAAAGAAAATGGATGTTTTATTCAATGGAAGTTATGTTTTTGTGTGATTTGTTGGAAGTTATGGTTAAAAAAAATTCTCTATTTACATTACATGATATGGTTGCATTAGTCTCTCACTTGTCAAGCCTAAATATTGCTTATGATGTTTTAATCTTTCTTTTTCTTTATGTTATAACTGTTGTGGCTTGGGAGGCAGGAAACTCACTGGTAATTGAGGAAGTGGAAGTGGCACCACCTCAAGCGAATGAAGTTCGTGTGAAGTTCCTCTTTACTGCTCTTTACTGCTCTTTGCCACACTGATGTTTACTTCTGAGAAGCCAAAGGTAATGTATTTTTACCATTTTTTTAGTAATCACATTTTTATTTTACACAATTTGGAACGTGTTTGATCATGTCATAATCAAACTGATACCATGTTTCTAGTCTGTCACAACATGCATTGGCAGAATTTTATTGAATAAAATAGTAGTGGAATGTTCTTGTAAAAATACTAGTGATTGAATGTGTTATTGTTTTGTAAAAATAGTGTTATTGTATTACAGAAATTGTGATCCTCACAAGACTCACATTCATTTCAGAAAGTTTCTTCAACATTGGGTATTGAAGGTTTAGCTTCTTCTCGTTCTCTTTGTTTCTGGGTTGCCATCTGTTTTCTATAGTGAACACTTGATTCTTTTCTTCCTTGAAGATTGAATCTTCTTTGTTGATGTAAGTTATGGGTATGATAGCCCACCATGTGTCGTTCTTAATGCCCCATAGATCATTGAGTTTTTAACTTGTGAACAAAACAGGAAGTTTGATTTGGGCAACTTCATGTTTACATGGGTTTGAAAGGCTTGCCATTTTTTTTTAAATTTGTATGTCACCTACCAACTGTTTGTGTTACTTCCTTCTCTTGTTTGATACATGACAAGGCTGATTGGAGAGGGAAGTCTTGCATCAAGAGGTCAATGGTCTTTTGGAAGTCCTACATGTGTAATGGTTTGGTTTTTGGATTATGTCCCTTTTACCTCCACCCCGAGTTGGAACTCATTTCCCGCTCCTGGAAAGCTGCCATTCATACTGGCCATGCATAATGTAGTTCACATAAAGAAGACTGAAAATATTTAATTGTTCGATATGTTACTGTTTAACTAGCTGCTATAACATTCTTGTGAATAGAAATTATGAGAAGGATGGGAAACATTCTTGTGAATATATGTTTTAATTATACTGTCAGATGTAGATACTGTTACTTCATTGGTTGGCTATTGTTCGAAGTATGAAGTAGTAACTGAAGATGTTTAGATGTGTACCTTTTGATTTCAAAATTTCATTTTACTTATACTATTTGATGAATGGTACTGGATATGTGAGTATGCGGTGTGCTCTGGGATTGGCTCGCTTTAAGGCACAACGTTATAAAGATGTTACTCATCAGGTTTGGTTTAGTTTGTTTTAAAATCTCTAGCTTTTTTTTGGTTGACTCTTATAGGCTAACTAAGTTGGAGTAGATGTTGTTTCTCATGGATGCATTGGGAAAGGAAATGATCAGGTATGCCTTACACCATAATCTTGATATATGAATGAGTATATTATTTTCCCTGATGAATATAATTGCTCATGGTTTGGTATGCAGAATTATATTGACATTTTTCCATGTTAAAGAAGTAAATGTTAAGTATGTACTTTTATTCACTTCTTGATCATATATTTAAGTTAATTAATTTTGATGCTGAATATCGGTTTTCCTAGGGTAACTATGTTATGGTCTTATTCATTTCTTTAGACTAGTGTTTTTGTTTTCAGGTCCTTTATTTGAGGAAGTCAAAATGGATATTATAAGGTTGGTAAGGAAACTTTGAAATAAGTTTAGGGAGAGAATGCACAAATGATCAAATCAACGGAGAAGCAACCTAGCTCACACCAAACTTGTTCATTCTTTGTAGTTGCTTTCAGTTTGCACTGATATTATTGTTATTGATGATGTTGTGGGTACTACAATTGCATGACCAAATGATAAAGTTAAAATATATAAGTAAAGAAACATTCAAGTTCAGTTGAATTTATTTGTATGAGTTTTGTTATATTGGTTCTTCATGGGTTAGAGTTTAAATCATGATTTATAAAAGATATTTTGGTTTTTTACTTTATTAGGTGAATGAAAGGTTAACTCACATGCAGCTGCATATTCATGGGGGAATTGTTAGTACGCAGACATTTCATCAACTCTCTTAGCATTGTTTTTGAGTGTATGAACTTTTGGGGACTATATATGTAGTTATTTTAGGGCCCGTTTGATAACCATTTCAGTTTTTGGTTTTTGGTTTTTCTGTTTTTGGTTTTTGGTTTTTGGTTTCCTGTTTTTTAAAAACAAAAACCACATATGTTTGATAACTGTTTTTTGTTTTCTGTTTTTAAAAAACAGAAAACCAACCTTGTTTGATAACTGTTTTTGTTTTTCAGTTTTTTAAAAATTAGAAAGATGAAAAGATATTTTAGAGAGAGAAAAATGTGTAAAGACGTTGAAACAAAAATTTAGAGACACAAATATAAATGTTTTCAAAAGATTTTTTTTTTTTTTTTGAAAAGACGAGAGAAAAGTTAAACATAGAAAATTTAGAGAGATGAAAGAAAATGTTTAGAGAAAGAATATTAGTTAGACTCGAGAAAAAATATTAGTTAAAGAAAAAATAGAAAACAAGTTAGAGTAAAAGCGATAAATTTTAGATTAAAAAAATTAAATAAAAAAAGAAAATTTAGAGAGATAGTAAAGTTAAGAGTAAAAGATATGTTAAAGAACTAACGATAAATTAGAAAAATAAAGAAAAGTTGTAGCGATAGAAAATTTTGGTAACTTTTTTTTTCCAAAAGAAAAATTAGAACATGTTTATTGAGGAGAGAAAAGGTATTGACAAGTTTTTAGAAAAAGACAAGTTATAGAGAAAAAAAAAATCTGTTTTTAAAAACTACTTTTTTTGGTTTTTGAAATTTACTTATAATTTCAAAAACGTTTTTAAAAAAACAGAAAACAGATAACAGAAATGGTTATTAAACACCCTTGTTTTTTAAAAATGAAAAACAAAAACAGAAAACAGAAAACGAAATGGTTATCAAATGGGCCCTTAGTTATTTGGGTTATGAATTTGCAACTTTCTTTGTATGTAAGTACTTTAATTTATTTGCTATGCCAAACTTTTGATTTTATTAAAGTAGTACTTAATTTTTTGTGCTAGGAATTTGAAGATTTTATGTGTATCTTTATGAGAAATTTGAAGATTTGCATTTTTTAGTTGTCTATACATGATGAGGCAAGCGACTTCAATAGATATATATGTTTTTACATTTGAAAATGTATTTAAATACATTATAAACAAATTTAAGTTGATTTTTCAATATAAAAACATTTGAAACAAAAAAATATAAATGTAAACAAAACAATAATAATAATAATATAAAAAAATAGCATTATAGCATATAATAGCATTATTTCACTGTAAGAAATGTTATTAAAGATCAATTATAGCTTTTTTCGTAACGCAGTGAAATGTTTTCATAACATTACAATTATGCAATAAAAATTGGACGTTTTTATAGCATTTTCAATAGTGTCAAATAAATGCTATGAAAAGTTAGAGACTTTTAATAACATTGGCTACAACAACATGGTAAAAACGCTATGATATGTCTTTTATAGCGTTTTTTCATGGATATAAAAAAATGTTATTAAAGACAAATCATAGCGTTTTTTCAATGCTATGACAAGTTTCCATAACATTAAAATAACGCGATAAAAATAAACTTTTTATAGCGTTTTCAATAGCGTTGAAAAAACGCTTTCAATAACATTGGCTACAACAGCGTGGCAAAAATGCTATGGTATGTCTTTTACAGTGTTTTTCACAGCTATAAAAAACGCTATTAAAGAGAAATCATAGCGTTTTTTCCAACGCTATGAAAGGTTTCCATAACATTAGAATAATGCAATAAATATAGACTTTCTACAGTGATTTCGATAGCAGGAAAAAAGCGCTATTAAAAGTCTCAGACTTTCAATAACGTGGGCTATGACAGCGTTTCATAAAATGCTATCGTAGCCTTACGATAGCGTTTTTTGAATGCTATCGTACGTGATTTTTCCTGTAGTGCCACTTGAGCTAAAACTCTAGTATAGTGGGATGTACAATAATCTATACAACAGTGAGTTTATAAATACATGTATAAAACATATACAATGTACAAATACAATAAACTAGGGCATCATTATACCCATTACATAATGATATCACTATACCATTACATTTCTGACACTTACCCCAGATTACAACTTTGTACATAACTCGTAGACCTAGACTTTCTAGATGACCCTCGTACACTTTAGTCGAGAGAGCCGTCGTGAATAAATCATCAATATTCAATGTGCCTACTTGTCTTGGGCCGGTTCTTTTGAATTTTTCACAGCAACACTATTATCACAATAAAGTGTGATGAGCAATTTCACATTTGGAACACATTCCAAATCAGTCAAGAATTTCCTAAGCAATACAGTCTTTATTGTTGCTTTACAAGCAGCTACATTTTCAGCCTTTATGGTAGAGACTGTAGCTATGCCATACTATAGCCTTCCGTTAAGAGTGAACATAGATACTAATGTAGATTTCCTCAAATCCTTATCAGTCTAAAAATCTGTGTGAGAGTATCCTTTAAAGATCAAATCCTTAGCATTATACAGGAGCATATAGTCCCTCGTTCTCCTAAGATACTTGAGGATATACTTAACGGCTCTCCACTGATCAAATCCTGGATTGGGTTGATTCTTACTGATAATTCCTACTATATATAGCACTTGTCTCAAGTCCTCAACTTCTTGAGGTAGCTAAGGAAACAGTTTCTTAGACTAAAGAATTCCATGTCTGAAAGATAGTGAACCCTTCTTGGAATTCTGCATCTTATATCTAACTAACATCTTGTAGACATAATACACTTGAGACAAGGCTAGCTTTTTGTTCTTACGGTTCATAACAATTGGGATCCCAAGAACAAACTCAACTTCTCCCAAAATTTCATTTGGAAATGAGCTGCTAGCTCCTTTTACTAGTCAGTAAGATAACCTACATCATTCCCAATGACTAGGATATCAATCATATACAACACCAAGTAAGTTATTGAACTATTGACGATCTTCTTGTAGACACAAGACTCATCAATGTTTTGATTAAAGCCCAAAAAATTTGATCACAATATCAAATCTTCCATTCCAAGATTGAAATGCTTCAATCAATCCATGAATGGATCGATTAAGCTCACAAACCTTTTATGACCTTGTTGTATGAATTCTTCTGGTTGAGACATGTAGATACTTTTCTCAAGATTACCATTCATAAAGGGTAGTCTTGACATCCATTCAAAATGGACAAGAGTTCTAATAGACTTCATCATGTCAATAGGAGAAAAGGTTTCCTTACAGTCTCCTCTCCAGGTGTAACCCTTTGCCACGAGCCTAACCATAAGGGTTACGTCCCATTTCCTCTTGTAGATTCCTTTGCAACCCATAGGTGTTATCCCATTAGATAGATCTACAAGATCCCAGATGGAATTAAAATGCACAGACTCCAATTCCATGTCCATGGCTTTAATCCATTGGTTCTTGTCAACATCACTCATTGTCATGCTATATGACAATGGATCCTCAATGCCATCATCAAGTATGCCGATCTGGGCTTCAGTTAAGCCCATGTAACGATCAGTTTGTAGAACAACCCTTCCACTACATCGAGGCACTATCAACTCTTGAGATAGATGTAACTAACCAGTTGTATCGACACCATCAACAACTCATATTGAAGGTCCAGCCTCATCAACAGTCCTCGTTGATTCATCAACAACTCTTGTTGATGTTTCTGTAGCTTCATCAGTTAATTCACTTAATACGATCTTACTTTGTGACTTATTATTTCTCATTTGGTCTTGTTCTGAGAATGTAGCATTTTTCGGTACAAATTCTTTATTCTCTTGTAGATTGAAGAAGTATTTACATCTCTCGTTTCCATGGGGTGGCCTACGAATAGGTATAATTTTGAACAGTATTCCAGTTTCTTTAAGGTTAGTGATAGCGGGCAAAAATGTCGCTATTTTAGTCCTAAATTATTAAACTTTTGGGCGCTTTAATTGTGTTTTTATTGAAGAAATCTAAAATAATTTGTTATTTGGTCTTTAGGAGCATATTGTGGATTTTTGGTGGAAAAAGGTCCAAAAATAAACAATCCAAACCTAAAATCCAACCATGGGTCAAAGGGGGAGCCCAAGAAGTCAACCATGAAGAAAAGATCCAAAAAAGAAAGAAGTTGGCCCAAGTTTCAAGCCCAATTCCGCGTGGACTGGTCTAAAATCCGCACAGCGTCGCGACGCTGTCCCAAATCCGGGCCTATTAATAGCCTCCCTTCGTGCCCATTTTTCTCATCAATCATTTCACCATCCTTTCCTTCCTTTCCTTCCTTTGCTCTTTGGAGCATTCTCTCAAGGCTTTTTAGCCTTTTGAGAGTTAGTAGTGGGAAAATTTTGGGGAGCTTTTGGGGAGCATTCTAGGAGGCGCAAGGTGTGCTCGGAGGGACTCCAAACTCTAGCGACGGGGTCTTCGACGGTCATCTCCTTTTCTCTTATTTTGCTCAATATTATGCTCTCCATTGTATATCTTGTGGATATTTTAGGCATGTATAGCTAAACCCCGATTTGGGGTCTTGAAATGAAAATACATAGTTAAATGTTATTATAATTGCCTTTCTCTTGCCCTCTTTTACTAATTATTTGTATGGATGCTTGTAATGCTGTATGCGATCCGGCCAATTGTTTACTGAACCGATTCTTAATGGAAACTCGACGGAGAGAAATTAGGATAGATCATAATCCATGCAACTAGTTTAATTTCCCGTTGTGACAACGAGATTAGTTGATTAATGATGCGCAAATTGCTTACCGCAAGTGTACGGGTCAAGTTATAATATAGTGTTCGTATAAACGAGTGTCGTCCTCTGGATTGGATTTTTAAGCAAATCAAGTATTGTGAATTATCTTGCTCAATTTTATTTAGGGATCAAAAAGTAGTGAGTGAATGATATGAAAACTAAATCAAGCAAGTAAAAAGGTGTGGAAATTCAATTGGGAAAAATACTTAGGGAATTGATTTCGCCGATTTAGTCTAGGATTGATTTTAAGGAGTAAGTTATTATGCACAATGAAATTATGAGCCAAAGACCCTTTAATCACAACTACCTCTCCCGAGTATAATTGATTCTCATGCAAATTAACCAACTTGATATCCCTATCTAAGTTTATTAATATGCAAGGCAATGAGATCTTTTGACCAATTCTAAAGTTAATCTAAAACCGTCACGAATTAGAAAATAAACTTTAGTCATGCAATCTTGAGTATGTCTATATCAAATCCCCTCTCCCGAGCTAGATTCAAAACATAAATCATCCAACTAATGACCAATTAATTGAAAGCATTAAATCAAGATTACAAACATAATAAACATTGCACAACTTAAACTATAAATCAATCCATAAACTCAATCAACTACATCAATCCCTAAGCTACAAGTTTAGCTACTCATGATTTGTATTACAAGCTCAACTAAACATAATAAAGCCATAAGGTCTAGCTAAAGAAAAGGAAAGGGAAAAGAAAACTCAATGTAGGCCGAGACCGAACGTCCCCGTCACGATCCCCACGAACAATGGGTTGATTTCCGACTTGCTCCCCTTGCTTCAGCTCCTAATTGCTCTGTTTTTCCTCTGTTTACGGTCTCAAGAAGTCCCAAAATTGAATCCCCAAAAACCTAGCCGAAAGGAAGCTTTTATTCTGATTTTTCGTCGTAGCGTCGAGACGCTATCCAGACAGCGTCTCGACGCTGCCTCTAAAACACGCGCGTCTGGAATGGAAATAACGGTAGCGTCGAGACGCTATTGTCACAGCGTCTCGACGCTGTGACGATGCCGCCTCTTCTAATTAAGGAAAACCAGCGTCGAGACCCTCCAAGAGTGGCGTCTCGACGCTGATGGGCAGAATGCCCTCTCTTGGCTCCTTGTTGCTTGAACTTTCCGGTTCTTTGGCATATTTTCACGTCCCGAACACCCGATTAACTCCAATTCCACGTTTTAGCTCTAATCATCGCTTTCCTACAAAATAAACAATAAAGCACAATAAAATGGCCCAAAAATCATAAAAGACTAGCTAAATTAAATAAGTAAAAGTAGCTAGCTATGCTCGCTATCAAATACCCCCAAACTTAAGCTTTTGCTAGTCCTCGAGCAAACTACAAATCAAACACACAGTAGAAGAATGGATGCAATAATCATAACTCAATCCTCAAGGCTCAAAAGTCAACAACCAAGCAAGCAAGAGACATGCACATAAGGACCAATGAGGGAGACAAATTAAAATTTTTCCAAAATTAACTTGCACAAGCGAGATCTAACTCAACAAGATCAGACTCTACTAGCCCGGGATTGATTTATTAAACTCTCAGCTCATCTTCCCTCTACACTGGCACTAAGGATTCACTAATGAGTTAATGGAACAAATTAGTTTGTTTTCCTCCCAACTTAGGTGCTTATAATTAACAATTAAATTAAGCAAGTCTATGTGGCACTAGCTTTCACACACCCATTGCAGGGACCCTTAACCTGAGATTTCTCTGGTTGGCCTAACTGATCACAACAGGGGTAGCTCTTTTTGCCTAAATATTTATTACTCATTGCTTTGTGCGCACAAGTCATGACTTTCTCGATTTCAAATTGTAACAATAAAATTGATTTTTCTTTATGAGCATGATAAGCAATTATTCTTTTCTTTCCTCCTAAGCAAGATCAAACATGCTAATTTGCAAAAAAATTAACTCTTTAGCTCTACCCTACACCTATCGAGGTGACAACAAGCATATGAACCTAATAATTCGCTCCTAAGCATTCAAATCCAAATCTCGCCAAGACAAATACTCTACTCATGCAAGCCATCTCCTAGAAAAAGTTTAAAAAGTCTCCCTTTTTGGGCACTCATGCTTACAACTCATCGCAGGCTTGAAAATTGACAAGAAAGCCTATCCTAGGACATCATAATCAAGCAAAAATAACATTCAGAAAACCACCATATGCTTAATTCAAAGAAAGCTCAAAACTATAGCCCGAACTCAGATGCTCAAGGGCTCCACAAACATGCTATTCCACCCCCAAACTTAAAACATGCATTGTCCTCAATGTATAAAGAAAATAAGGCATAAACAAGCATGAGAACAATAAAATAATGAAAGGAGTGAACAATACTGGCCTGGAATAATGATGACTTCTTGACTGAAAGCTTGGAATCTTGAAAGCTTGAAAGCAAAGGAGAGAAAGACAACAAGACCTACAAAACAAACACAAACAATAAATACAACTCAAAAGAAAGACACAACTAACTTACTTGGGTTGCCTCCCATAAGCGCTTGTTTAACGTCATTAGCTCGACGTGTTGACCGTGCTTCAAGGAGGATTCTTTTCTGTGAATCCAACAGAGGTGCTCTTTCTTGCACCTTTCTTGTAGCCCATGAATAGCACTTCAGATTGTTCTTTAGAGTCTTCCACTGCTTTAAAAATTTCTTTTTCGTTCCTGACTCTAAGAGTGAGCTCCCTGCGCTCAATATCAATAATCACTCGCCCAGTAGCGAGGAGTGGTCTTCCTAATATGACAGGCATTGAAGGATTTTCTATCATGTCCATAACATATAAATCAATAGGGAGGAAAAATCTACCTACTCTGATTAAAACATTTTCTACAATGCCAACTGGTCTAACCACAGATTGATCAGCCAATTGGAGCTTTACAGGAGTAGATTTAATCTCACCTATGTCTAACTTTTTACACAAGGACAAAGGAATGATATTAATGCTAGCACCTATGTCACATAAAGCTCTAAAAGAATAAGTACCAAAACTACAAGGAACAGAAAAACTCCCTGGATCTGCTACTTTTTCAGGTACCTTCTGTTGTACTCTTGTGCTGCATGTGGAAGCAAGATATACCGTGTCAACCTTCTTTTCCTTTCGCTTCTTTGCTAACCACTCCTTCATGAACCTGTTATATTGGGGCATCTCCAATGCCTCTGCAAAAGGAATATTAATATTCAGATTCATAAAAGCATTCATAAATTTGTCAAACTGAACCTGATTGCTCTTTTTCTTCTTTTTCTTTTTCTTTTCCTTGGGAACCATTAGTGTGGGATAAGGAATAGGAGGCTCAGGTTCAGGCTTTTCAGCCTCATTAGATGATGTGTCCTCCTCAGCTTCCCCTGTGGGCGTGTCATAGTCCTCAGACTCAGGCTCCTCTTCATTTTCCTCCTGGTGCACAGTGATTGCCTTACAGTATTCCATCTGAGTTTTCTCCTGCTCAGCTGGGGCCTTACCTTTATTCATGGTGCTTACAACACTTACCAACTGTCCCAGCTGAGTCTCAATGTTCTTTATGGCTGCACTGTGGCCATTGACTGTGGTGTTGATGGCAATGACTGCCTCTTCTAACTTGGTTGTCCTGTTACTTGACTCTGCAATGAAAGCTCCAACAAGATCTTCTAACTTTTTATTTTCTTGAGTTTGAGGGGCAAAACCAGGGGGATTAAGAACATTCTTAGTATTGGCATAAGAGAAATTTTCATGGTTCCTATTGTTAGGGTGATAATGTGTAGGTGTAGAATTATTATTACATCCCCTAAAATTAGAATTTGATACATACTGAACCTGTTCAATGGTCTCCTCCTGAGGTCTAGATGCCAAAGCAGCAGCTGATTCAATTGACTATGCACTCCCTGTACCTGAAAATTTCATAAAAGCATTAGCAAGGGAGGTCATCTGGGCCTGGAGTGCACTTACTTTATCAACCTCAAACACTCCAGCAGCAATCTTTTTAGGTGCAGACCGCTCAGATGGCCACTGATAGCTGTTGGTGGCCATATCCTCTAATAATGTTCGAGCATTTTCCACGGTCTTGGACAACAGAGTCCCACCTGCAGCTGCATCAACAATCGTTTTTGTACTAGGAGTTAAACCATTATAAAACAATTGAACCTGGAGCCAGTCGGGGTAGCCATGCTGAGGGCACTTCCTCAGTAACTCTTTAAATCGCTCCCAGGCCTCGAACAGCTGCTCATCATATTGTTGTTGGAATGTCCCAATCTCGGTCCTCAGCTTGACCGTCTTTGCAGGAGGGAAAAATTTCTTTAAAAAGGCCTGGACCAAAGCATCCCAAGTGGTGATGCTCCCAGGGGGAATGGACTGCAGCCAATCTCGTGCTTTATCCTGCAAAGAAAAAGGAAATAAGCGTAAGCGAATAGCATCCTCAGGAACTCCATTAATTTTTACCGTCCCACAAATATCCAAAAATGATTTAAGATGAGAATTTGGATCCTCGGTGGGCGATCCTCTATATGCACAGTCTCGAGCCATCTGAATGAGACCGGTCTTCAGCTCAAAGTTGTTGGCATTGATCGGGGCATAGACAATCCCCGATTGTTGTCCCTGAAACACAGGCTGAAAATAATCTCTAATAGGCCTAGGCTCCTCAGGTGGATTTTGGTCCGCCATTTGAATAATTTCTCTATTTTCCCTTCGAAGCCTATGAATTGTTCTTTCTATCTCGGGATCAAATGGTGCTAAAATTAAATCTTTACTACTACGCATACAAAACTAAACTACCCTAAAAAGGAAAAAAAAAACAATTATGGAAAGAAATAAAGAAAAGAAAAAAACTAATCTAAATATGGTAAATATAATCTAGAAAAGGAAACAAAATAACCTAATATGGAATGCAAAAATAAATATGGCAAAACACAAATAAGGAATCTAACAAATAAGGAAAAACTAATCTAAAAAGGAATAACAAGAAACAAATAAGGAAAAGATTACTCAACTAAAAGAAAAACTAAACTCGAAAAACACATATGGAAAGAAAAACAAATATGGAAAAAAAACAATCAACCTAGAAAAGTAAAAATACACCCTAAATTAAGATCAAACAATTTTTTCACAATATCAATCTAGCTAAATGTGCCAATCCCCGACAACGACGCCAAAAACTTGATGCGCAAATTGCTTACCGCAAGTGTACGGGTCAAGTTATAATATAGTGTTCGTATAAACGAGTGTCGTCCTCTGGATTGGATTTTTAAGCAAATCAAGTATTGTGAATTATCTTGCTCAATTTTATTTAGGGATCAAAAAGTAGTGAGTGAATGATATGAAAACTAAATCAAGCAAGTAAAAAGGTGTGGAAATTCAATTGGGAAAAATACTTAGGGAATTGATTTCGCCGATTTAGTCTAGGATTGATTTTAAGGAGTAAGTTATTATGCACAATGAAATTATGAGCCAAAGACCCTTTAATCACAACTACCTCTCCCGAGTATAATTGATTCTCATGCAAATTAACCAACTTGATATCCCTATCTAAGTTTATTAATATGCAAGGCAATGAGATCTTTTGACCAATTCTAAAGTTAATCTAAAACCGTCACGAATTAGAAAATAAACTTTAGTCATGCAATCATGAGTATGTCTATATCAAGTCACCTCTCCCGAGCTAGATTCAAAACATAAATCATCCAACTAATGGCCAATTAATTGAAAGCATTAAATCAAGATTACAAACATAATAAACATTGCACAACTTAAACTATAAATCAATCCATAAACTCAATCAACTACATCAATCCCTAAGCTACAAGTTTAGCTACTCATGATTTGTATTACAAGCTCAACTAAACATAATAAAGCCATAAGGTCTAGCTAAAGAAAAGGAAAGGGAAAAGAAAACTCAATGTAGGCCGAGACCGAACGTCCCCGTCACGATCCCCACGAACAATGGGTTGATTTCCGACTTGCTCCCCTTGTTTCAGCTCCTAATTGCTCTGTTTTTCCTCTGTTTACGGCCTCAAGAAGTCCCAAAATTGAATCCCCAAAAACCTAGCCGAAAGGAAGCTTTTATTCTGATTTTTCGTCGTAGCGTCGAGACGCTATCCAGACAGCGTCTCGACGCTGCCTCTAAAACACGCGCGTCTGGAATGGAAATAACGGTAGCGTCGAGACGCTATTGTCACAGCGTCTCGACGCTGTGACGATGCCGCCTCTTCTAATTAAGGAAAACCAGCGTCGAGACCCTCCAAGAGTGGCGTCTCGACGCTGATGGGCAGAATGCCCTCTCTTGGCTCCTTGTTGCTTGAACTTTCCGGTTCTTTGGCATATTTTCACGTCCCGAACACCCGATTAACTCCAATTCCACGTTTTAGCTCTAATCATCGCTTTCCTACAAAATAAACAATAAAGCACAATAAAATGGCCCAAAAATCATAAAAGACTAGCTAAATTAAATAAGTAAAAGTAGCTAGCTATGCTCGCTATCAATTAAACTTAGATTCCTAAAATGAATCAAAGCGTAATAATTAACGAATTTGAATGGCGCTAAGGACACTTAGGTTGTTAAAATGGATTAATTAGAATTAGGGGAAACCGATAGGAGATCCTATGTGATTAACGAAAATTCTAGGAGTATAATTAGTCGGGCAATGAGATAGGTTAATTGTAATAATTATTTAGCTATTAATTGATTTTCAAGACCCCGCTTCTCACTCAAAACTCTTTCTCCATTTTTTTTATTTCTTGATTGATCAAATTGGTTTCCTTAATCGCTTAATTTTTTAAATTCCTTTTATTTCATGGTTTGGTCCCTAAATATTATTTCGCCCAAGTATTTTTAGTGTTCAAGGAATTTTTGCTTTGCTTAATTTTCGCTTCACCTCCCTGAGGATTCGATACTCGGAATATTTCCGTTTTATATTACTTGCGACCCGTGCACTTGCGGTATTTGCACTCGGTTGGCAACAAGTTTTTGGCCCTGTTGCCGGGGAGGTTTGATTTTTAAGCAAAATAATTTTTCTTGACATTAAAACGAACGGGATAAATAGTAATTTAGGGTGTATATATTTTTCTTTTATTCTTTTTGTGAATATATATTTTTTTTGTTTACTCTTGATTTGTTTGGGAGTAGTGCATGCGAAGAGATAAGGTGGTTAAATTGTTTCCTCTAGATCTTGAAATTGACAAGACGCTTAGAACTCTTCGTAGAGAGAAAAGATTAACGGAAGCAATGGCCCACCAACAAGACAACGCTCCCAAAGCAATCAGAGACTTTTTACAACCAGTCCTCCTGATAGAGAATTCAGGCATCGTTTACGCCCCGATTCAAGCAAATAATTTCGAGTTAAAGACGAGATTGATTTAGATGGCGCGAGACAATTCTTTTAAGGGACATCCTTCGGAGGATCCACATTCGCATTTGCGATCATTCTTGGAGATATGAGGGACGGTAAAGATGAATGGAGTTCCGGCCGACGCAATAAGATTAAGGTTATTTCCATTTTCTCTTCAAGATAAGGTGAAAGATTGGCTCGAATCAGTTGAGACGGGTAGTATCAGCACATGGGACGAGCTTGCCCAGGCATTCCTAACAAAAATTTTCCCGTCTGCCAAGACCACGAAGCTCCGTACAGAGATCAGAACATTCAGGCAGTTGGACGAGGAGCAAGTTTACGAGGCATGAGAGAGAGATAAAGAGATGCTTTGGCGATGCCCGCAGCATGGCTATCCAGATTGGCTCCAGGTGCAGTCATTTTACAATGGACTGAATCCTTCTACCAAGACGGTTCTTGATACATCAGCGGGTGGGAGTTTTCTATCCAAGACAGTGACGGAAGCCAAGGATCTTTTAGAGGAAATGGCAGCGACAAGTTACCAGTGGCTGACAGAACGGGGGATAAGTACAAAGAAGGCTGGCATTTATGAAATAGATGAGTCAAGCTCTCTGAAGGCACAGATGACATTGTTGACAAATGCGCTGAATAAGCTTACTTCATCTGAGGTGGTCAAGTCTATCTCCACCTTAGCTGAAGGATATTCAAAGAAGGACAATCAAGATGTCGAAGAAGTTCAGTATGTGGGAAACAGAGCATTCACTCAAGGAGTACCGAACTTCTACCATCCCAGTCTGTGCAATCATGAGAACTTTTCGTATTCGAACACTAAAAATGTATTGCAGCCACCGCCAGGATTTGCTTCAACCAGCGTTCCAGAAAAGAAGAGCAACCTGGAGGAGATGGTGGCCATGTTTATCAAGGAACAAAAGGTGTTAAATGTGAATCTCCAGACAACGGTAAATAACCACGACACGGCTCTTAAGAATATGGAAGTGCAGATAGGACAGATCGCTTCAGCAGTGAATGCCCTTCAAAAAGGGAAGTTTCCTAGCGACACCGAAACCAATCCTAGAGAGCAGGGCAGGATGGTGACACTGAGAAGTGGTAGACAGCTGTAGGTCAGTTCAGAGAAGAAGCTGAAGAAAGAAGAGAAGAGCAAGGATGAAGATGGAAGGGCTGAGGCACAAAAAGCCTCCTCTGAAAGGTCCCAACATCCTTCTAACTCTTTTGATTTTGATTGTGATTTTACTAACTCTTTTGCAGGAAGAGAAGAAGATAAGAAAAAGCAGAATGAAAGGCATGAAGAGAAGCTGAATGAGGAAGAATTGGTCCCATGCAACCACCATGATAAAGTTTGAAAAAAGAGGTTTTTCGATTATCTGAAAACAGTAGCACCATAGTTTTAGGAAAGATTCCTTCTAAACAAAAGGACCCAGGTAGTTTTACTGTTCCCTGTATTACAGGAGAAGTATCTTTCGATAGGGCTCTGTGTGACTTAGGAGCTAGTATAAATTTGATGACCTATTCATTGTACAGGAAGATTGGGTTGACAGGTTTGAAAGACATTGATATCACTCTACAACTCGCTGATAGATCGATTACCCAACCGATGGGTATTGTGGAGGACGTGTTGGTGAAGGTCAACAAATTCATCTTCCCTGTAGATTTTGTGGTGCTCGACACGCAAGAAGACAAAGAGGTACCTATCATCTTAGGCAGACCTCTCTTAGCCACAGGTAAGGCCGAGATTAGCGTGCATACTGGTAAGCTAACCTTAAATGTGGATGATGAAAAGGTCATTTTCAGTATTTTTGGACAAGATGAGTCTGTATGTAGTTTGCATACCTGTTTTTCAATTGGTCCAGAATTATTGACTGATGATGAGGAAGAGGTAGAATATAATCTTGGCCTAGGATTAGGAGAGGCACCTATGGATGATGGGAATTTTAATCCTAATGCATTTTTTGATGACCCTCTGTTTGAAAATGAGCTGATTGATATAGATTTGTCTGATTTTGAAAATGAATTAGATTTGCCTGCTTTTGAGAATGAAATGTCTACAATAGAAGATTTGCCTGATTTTGAGAATGAGCTTGATATGCCTGTGTTAGATGATTTGAATGGAGAGGATTACTTGATAGATGAAAATTTTGAGTCTGATCCTGACAGTGTTGAAAGAATAGAGTCGGACCCAGAAATTGTTGATAGTTTTAATTCGGGTCCCGATAGTGTGGATAGTAGTATAGAATCTGACCCTGAAGAGCTTGAATTCTTTAATTCTTCTAATGATGAGTCATATGATAGCTTGGTTGAGTCATTTTTTAATACTGAGTCTGAGGAATCTTCTGAACATTTAGATATTGCATCTGATGAATGGATAGGCATAATTGATAGGCCATCCTTAGATCCTAGACCAATAGATATCATGATGCTGGATGACTCTGTTAATAACTGTTTTGAAAATAGAGACTTAGAAAAGAGATTTGATGCTGCTACATATTTTTTGAAATGTTATTATAACAATCTCTTTAGTGATGATGGGCCAGGGGAAAGTTTTTTTTCTCCCCTGTTTGCAGTGTGCAATTCAGTGCGAGATTTTCTGCAAGGCCTGGAGGACGATGAATATTTTTATTTCGAGCCTCTGTGATCGTGTCGAGCCTCGTCTAGCTAAAGACGTTAAAGAAAGCGCTGCTTGGGAGGCAACCCAAGGATTTAAAGTTTAGGTAGTTATTTTTGCGGTAAATAATTTTCCTTGCTTCGTGATCTAATTTTGTTTTGCAGAATCACCTTAGCAAATCCCAAAGCTCCAAGAATCCCATTTTTCTGGATCCAAAGGAAGAGGATGAGTTTCTCCTAACTCAGGGAAGTCTCAGTATCCCTCTATATGCTTTATTATTTGAAAACATTGGGGACAATGTTTAGTTTAAGTTTGGGGGGGAGGCTTTCGCTGTGTTGAGCATATTTAAATTCTGTTGGATGCATGAATAGATAGCCATGATAGCTGAGGATGTGATTTTAGAAGTTTTGGGAGAAAGTGGCTTATATGTTGTGGAATTTGGGAGCATAGCAGAAAGTGTGAAATTTTAAAATTTTTTTGATACTTAGTTTTGATGTCTAAAGCATGCAATAGACTTATCTGATGACATCTTTGAAAATCTAGATTTTTATTATGATTTTTAAAGTTTGTTGTCACCCCGATAGACTTAGTTTCTAACACTAGGAGTTCATGCTTGATTGTTTTAAAGAACTAGGTAGAAAAAAAAATTGTTATGCCCGCTGAGAGGAAAAGCAACAAAAGAAAAGAGAGAAAAAGAAAAATCTGTTGAAAAAGAAAATTTTTTGCTTGCACAAAAGAAAAAAGCCTAGGGGTAAAAAGAGCTACCTGCGGTGTGATCAGTTAGGCCAACCAGAGAATAAAATTCGGGTTAAGGGTCCCTGCACCGTAGTGTGAAAGCTAGTACCATTAGATAAAAAAATGCAAGTTTGGGGGAGTAGCAAAAGAAAAAGAAAATGAAAAATATTTAGAGAAATTTTGGTAGATAAACCGTTTTGGAGACATATTTTCACATATGTCCAAAATTTTCGATATTTACAAGATTAGATTTTCGGATATATTTTCTTACCTTTATACCCTTGTTCTTATCATTTATTCTCAAATAATATAAAAAATGATAATAATATATTCCATAGATAGCCAACCGAATATGCTTCATTTTAGGAAGGTTAGTTTTCACCAAATCCCCTAAATTAAGGAATGTTCTCATAATCGTGGTTTACTCTCCTTTATTCCCCGTCTGTCCTTTGTTTTGGTTTTATTTCCGGCCTCTTCCCATTTATTTTCTTCTTTTTTCCGACAGCATTTTCTCTCACTTTCTGTTGCCCATTGTCGGCGGTTTTCATATTTTTTTCCATCCTCTGTTTCTGTGTTTTCGGACTGCATACAACAGTTCATATGAACTTTGCTTGTTCGTGGTATTTTTTCCAGTGGTTTCCCTGCTGTATTTAGGTTTTTTCTGTAGGTTTTCGGCAATATGTGTTCAGTTTTTACATTCCGTTTTCCAGTCGTTTGAACATGGGTACGTTTTCAGTTTTTATATTTTATATATTCCAAGAGACATATCGTTTTAGTCAATGTAAGTTTCGTATACAGTACACATTATAAACACGTTTTTATATGACTACGTTTTAAGTTTTTATATTTTATATATTAAGAGGGATATATCGTTTTAGTCAATGTAAGTTTCGTATATATTTCGTACACATTATAAACATTTTTTTATGGCTACATTTTCAATTTTAATATTTAATATATTCCAAGGGATATCTCATTTCAGTCAATATAATAATTTAAAAAAAAAGTAAATAAGGATGGATTTTTTTTTTAAAAAAATTATCTCTTTCCTCATAACCGCACCTCAAAAAAAGGAAACTCTCTAACTTTTACCCAAAAAGAAATCGTTTTTTTTTTTTAAAAAATACTTCCTCACTCCTCATAACCGCACCTCAAAAAAAGGAAAACATATCTCCCGTGCAAATCACAACGCATACATGAACGAGATTATTTTCTATATAAAATATAGAATAATTATATAGTACATGGTTTATAATATATATATATATATATATATATATATATGAACTGGTATATATATGTACCGGTCGTTATACAGTATATTTCTATTCATTATTAGCTATCCCTAAATATATATATAATATATGTACCGGTCGTTATACAGTAGAACTATCACTCAATTGATTGTAGAATGTAATAATTCTCCAAATAATAAATATATATTATGCATAATAATATATAATCAATATATATATTCATCATTGTGTATTCAATTCATAAGTAAAACGTCAAAATGATAAATAGATACCAGACTGTATATTGTATCATAAATATATACTTATAATTATATTATATAAACCTTATTATTTTTTTATAGGTAATAAATCGTGGGTTTTTTTTTTCGTCAAAAATCATGGGTTTTTTTCCCCGATTGCACGCCCTTTCCTTTTCCGTTCTCTCACTCCCACGGTTTGAAAAATGCAATTTGAAAGGAAACAGTTTGTTTCATTTTTTTGGTTTTATTTTATTTTATTTTTTTTAAAATAGTCACTAGTGTATATGAGGGCTGAATCGTAAAAGGGTCATGATTTTTATGAAAAAAATTTGAGCCATTAGGCCTTTTATGTAAAAAATGGGAAACTTGGACATTTATGAAATATAGGGTCCATATTTGGGCTATCTATGTACTTTTCCCAAATATTTATGAGTTTTGCTCCCCCATGAAAAAGAATAATGTCAGACGCCCTAGTTTCTTTTTTTGCATGATAGTAGAACTCCGACCTATTAGGGACTCCTAGCCAGTGTAGGGGGAAAACAAATGGAGAAAGCCATAAGACTAATCTAGGTTAGTAAAAGAATCATTAGAAAAGTCTTGAGCATGCAATTCACATTAATCTTAAGTTCAAATTCTTTTAAGATTTCTTCATGAGTATGTGGTGCTTGCTTATTCCACTTGCATGTTTTCCATTTTAGCTTAAAAGTTCCTAAAATCATTGAGGCTTGAGTGATTCTATTTCATGCATCTTTCGAATTTATTTTGCTCGGGACTAGCAAAAGCTTAAGTTTGGGGGGTGTGATAGCGGGCAAAAATGTCGCTATTTTGGTCCTAAATTATTAAGCTTTTGGGCGCTTTAATTGTGTTTTTATTTAAGAAATCTAGAATAATTTGTTATTTGGTCTTTAGGAGCATATTATGGATTTTTGGTGGAAAAAGACCCAAAAATGAGCAATCCAAGCCTAAAATCCAACCATGGGTCAAAGGGGGAGCCCAAGAGAGTCAACCATGAAGAAAAGATCCAAAAAAGAAAGAAGTTGGCCCAAGTTTCAAGCCCAATTCCGCGTGGACTGGTCTGAAATCCGCATGGGGACAGCGTCGCGACGCTGTCCCAAATCCGGGCCTATAAATAGCCTCCCTTGGTGCCCATTTTTCTCATCAATCATTTCACCATCCTTTCCTTCCTTTCCTTCCTTTGCTCTTTGGAGCATTCTCTCAAGGCTTTTTAGCCTTTTGAGAGTTAGTAGTGGCAAAATTTTTGGGAGCTTTTGGGGAGCATTCTAGGAGGCTCAAGGCGTGCTCAGAGGGACTCCAAGCGCTAGCGACGGGGTCTTCGACGGTCATTTCCTTTTCTCTTATTTTCCATTGTATATCTTGTGGATATTTTAGCCATGTATAGCTAAACCCCAATTTGGGGTCTTGAAATGAAAATACATAGTTAAATGTTATTATAATTGCCTTTCTGTTGCCCTCTTTTACTAATTATTTGTATGGATGCTCGTAATCCTGTATGCGATCTGGCCAATTGCTTACTGAACCGATTCTTAATGGAAACTCGACGGAGAGAAATTAGGATAGATCATAATCCATGCAACTAGTTTAATTGCCTTTCGTGACAACGGTATTAGTTGATTAAACTTAGATTCCTAAAATGAATCAGAGCGTAATAATTAACGAATTTTAATGGTGCTAAGGAAACTTAGGTTGTTAAAATGGATTAATTAGAATTAGGTGAAACCGACAGGAGATCCTATGTGATTAACGGAGATTCTAGGAGTATAATTAGTTGGGCAATGAGATACGTTAATTGTAATAATTATTTAGCTATTAATTGATTTTCAAGACCCCGCTTCTCACTCAAAACTCTTTCTCCATTTTTTTTTATTTCTTGATTGATCAAATTGGTTTCCTTAATCGCTTAAATTTTTAAATTTCTTTTATTTCATGGTTTGGTCCCTAAATATTATTTCGCCCAAGTATTTTTAGTGTTCAAGGAATTTTTGCTTTGCTTAATTTTCGCTTCACCTCCCTGAGGATTCAATACTCGGAATATTTCCGGTTTATATTACTTGCGACCCGTGCACTTGCGGTATTTGCACTCGATTGGCAACAGTTAGTCACAAGCACGTGTGTTGGACACGCCAAAAATAACGTAAACCACTTTTACGCCTTACCCACAATTCAAAAGATGTTTCAGAAACACTTTTAATATAACATTGTTCAAAATACGGACTGCAGTCAACACTACCCAAAACGAGTCAAGCAATGAGCATAACTTATAAATAGATCATCATGGACCAAACGATATCTAATAGGGTTCAATTTCTCCTATCTGATACACCGTTCTACTGAGGTGTACCAGGGGTTGAGAGTTGGGATGCGAATCCATGTTCTATTAAATAGTCTTGGAATCTCAAGTTCCATATACTCTACACCTTGATCAGATCGAAGTGCTTTTATAATTTCACCTAACAAGTTTTCAACTTCAGTCTCAAACCACTTTGAATTTCTCAAGAGTTTTAGACTTAAGTTGCATTAGGTTTAGATAGCCATACCTTGATTAATTATCTATAATATAGATGAATTATTCATGCCCTCCCCAAAAGGATTCAAATGTACAAGCTCCAAGGGCTTTTTGGCCCGATTAGTTATTTTTTTGAGTAAAAGACCTATTAGTCATGTTGCCCTTAAGACATGACCTACAAGGTATTAGAGAGTAATCTTCTAACTCGCTTAGAAGTATACTCTTGAACAATCTCCTAATCATATTGAGATCAATATGACCTAACCTTAAGTGCCAAAGAAAGGTATTTTCCATCAAGAGAAATCCTTTGCCTCTTATTACTTTGAGTAGTAGCAGCCTTAAATAGCTCAGTGTTCATGATTGCTTCACTCTTGATTAGTCTTAAAACATTTAAGTTATTTTCCAGTTCAGCTGAACAAATGTCAACTCCCTTTCTTGAAATTAAAATTGCGTTAGCAAGGAAAGGTATAAGTAACATTGTTCTAGCAAATAAGATACAGAAATCAAATTTCTTTTGATCTTAGGGATTGCATATGCATTATCTAATGATATGTATGTGCTCCCACTGGAAAAATAAACTTAATGTTCCCCACTGCTATAGCCAAGATAACCTCTCTAGTTCAAACTTCGAGAGTTATCTGAATAGCATCAAGCAGTTGCCAGAAATTCATTCCTTTTAATAAGAAGAACAAACGTGATTTGTAACCCCTGAATCAAGTATCAGGCAGAATCACCATTCTTCACAAATCATGCTTCCAAGACTAAAAAATCAATTTTATTGTCTTTGGACAAGTCTTCTTTGGCTGAGCAAGGTCCAACGTCAAATTCATTAGGAACAGTTCTTAATGAATTAGACATTTGGGGCATGAGGACATTCCTCTTTTAAAACAAATCTTAAATCATTCACCACAAATTAATCGTTTAATTTTATTGTATAATCATTATTAATTAATTGGCATAAGACAATGCACATAAATTATTGTTTAATTGTTGAAGTAACAAATTACTTGATTATTTATCGAACTAACCCATTACATTTAATCCAATCAAATTCAGCAAAAACACGCAAGCAATCAAAGAAACCTTAGAAAACTATTGATTTAGCTTTTGCAACGATACTTCAGAGGTTTATAACAACAGCCAACGAAGGGTGGTCAACTACTCCTCCTCTGAATTGAGACAATCTCAACCAAACTCTAACACCAAAATAACTCATATCCCGTTAGAGTTTAGTTACCGTTGTTCGGTCAAGGATTCATTAACACATTTAACTCATCCCCGTAAGTGTAACCCTCACACTTTCAGATCTCAGAGGCATGCACCAACTGGCTACCAAAGGGAAAGACAATTGTTGGTAATTAACCTAAGAGTCCTTATCCTTTTTTTGGAGTTCACGATGTTTCAAATCCTATGATTGGGCCCTCTGAAGGGATGGTTGCTCCAGGGCAACACGCAAGCGGACCATAGGACTCTCACGGTGTGAACTAAGGGCAGAGACCGAGAGATACTCTGACTCATGTCCCGCTCCCACTTACTGTAGACATTTTCCCCATTCACCTTGTTATTAACCCACACAAACAATTTTCGAAGGGAGGCCGCGCCTAAGGAGACACGAAGCCAAGCATGGATCTCACATTGTGAATATAGGGACGTAAGAGCAAACCTTGATTTTTAAATCTCATTTTTAAAATTTTTCTCCCATTAAAATGTCCTACCTTATATTTTTAGGGTTATTTATCTCAGATAAATTCGGCTAAGTCAATCTATCTACGTCTGATCCTATTATAACTCTTATGATGGGGATTTTACTACAATGTTCCAGGTGAATTAAACTCTTTTAATAAACCTAGCAAAATTGCACGCTAACATGACTATGGTTAATTCAACTCAGGTTTGGGGTTAGTTTCTAGGTAAGAGGTGTTCCATAAACCGTCAGCTTAAATACCTCCAACCTTAAACAGAACTTCCCCAAGATAGTTCCCTTATAACCATAGTAATGTAAAGTCTTTATTCTAAAGATCTAGGTGTATTAAACTCTTTTAACAAACCTAGTGACATTGTATATGCTAGCATAACTATGGTTAATTCAACTTAGGTTTTGGGTTAGTTCCCAGGTAAGAGGTGTTCCGTAAACCGTTAGCTTAAATACCTCCAGCCTTAGACAGAACTTTACCAAGAGAGTTTCCTTATAACCATAGTGATGTTTTTCCTACTTAGTTTATTAAAACTATTTTAACACTAAGTAAGAGAAAATTCTAATCTTATTAGAATTAAAGTGATCTAGGTCTAATTAATTTTAAAAAATTCAAAATTAATTTATTTATCCTATAATCCTATGTTTGCATGCAATTCTTGATTATAGATTGACGGTTTCTAATCATCAATTTTACAACTATTTCAAATTTTAATGATTAAACCTATAATCATGCTTCTAGCGTTTAATTCATTCAACAACCATATTCAAATTAAATAATTAAACCACACTAATTGCATTGCACGAAATATAATATAAAAATTATATTAATTACTATGGATGTTTCATGGTTCATGCAACGTTGATTTTCTTTTTACTATAACATTTATATATTTGCCAATCAAGAAAATCATTCAAGCATGTGATAGCAAGCATAAATGTTGCTATTTTGTCCTTAAATTTATTAGCTTTTGTTGTGCTTTATTGTATTTTTATTATATAAATCCGTTGAATTGTTTAATTTTTGTCCCTAAGAGATTTTATGAAAAATTGGAGAAAAAGAAGAGAAATGAAGCCCAAATTGTTGAAATTAATCTTGGAAGATCAAATTGGGTCAAGTGAGAGAAGTCCAAGACCTATCATGGAAGACAAATGGGCAAAATCATGGAGGAGAGCCCAAGATTCAGCCTAAGACGCAAGTTGGAAAGTGCCAGCTGAAGGACAACGTCGAGATGCTATCCCTTAGCATCTCGACGCTGGGATGACTTGCCGCCCAAGATGAGTACGTCACAGCGTCTCAGCGTCGCAACGCTGTCCCATTTCCAGGTCTATAAAAGGCGCGGTATAGGCCTCATTTCCATCATCAATCAATTCTCCAATTCATTTCTTTAGTCCTTTCAAGGCTCTTGGAGCCTCCCTTGAGGGTCGAGTTCTGAGGAAAGTGAGAAATATTGTATTGGGCATTTTTTGGAGTGCTCGAGAGCTTGTAACGGAGAGGATCCAAGGCGCAAGCAAGGGCTCTTTCTACGGTTCATCTCCTTAACTCCTTTAATTGCTCATTTATGCTTTCTAGTATGTATAGACGGGAAGTTTTGATACACATGTATAGCTAAATCCCGATTGCGGGTCTTGAATGAAAGATTATAGTTAATTGTTATTTTAATTGCCTATCTCTGTGTCCATTATACTGATTATTTGTGTGGGTGCTCGTAATGCTCTATAGAATCTGACTGATGGGACCTAAATAGTCCTATTTTATCACCTCTAATCTAAGCTTGTTAGAGTTATTTTATGCTTTACTTGTCTTATTTATAGGATCTTTGAGCTTAGGCGATGTCGGGAGTCCATCACGCTAATTTGGTGTTAATTCGAGCTGATTACGGAGTTTTGGAGCCATCTCAGTGTCTTGGACGGCGAGGAAGTGAAAAGACCTAATTGTGCTGAAGCGGTCCTGAAGAACGACACCAAAAGCCAAAGATTGAAGCCTCGTGCCGAGAAGAAACGAGACAAGACCAAGAAATAAAACAGCAAGGGGTTGATCAGGGATGTCATCGAGAGGCTGACCCTGGCGTCTCGACGCTGACGCAAAATCAAGGCGAAGCATAAAGTTCGCAGTATCAAGACGCTGCCCTTGGCGTCTCGACGCAGCTGAGTTTTCTATAAATATGTAGTCTCAGTTTAGTCCGCCGTTAGGTTAGAAATTTGGTCTTTTTACGATTTCTTTCACCTTTTTTACTTTCCAGTACTGTTTTAGACCTTTTTAGGTCATATTTCATGTATTCTTTCATTTCTATTCGGGCTTTTACTTTGTTTATGAGTAGCTAAACGTTTCTATATCGTTGGATTGGGATTATACTTTGATTTCTATCTAGTTTGGCTAAGTTTTCTGGAGTTTTATGCACTGTTTTCCCGTTTAAACCAATACATGAGGCTAGTCTATTAGGATTTACAACCCTATGTGATTACCGCTTGTGTATTCAATCAGTTATTTTTAGATAGCCACTAGGTTGAGGCAAGCCACTCTCTACGCGAGACGACCCTTGTTAGGCCTAGGATGCATGTTAAAGGTTGTATGAATTAGATTTAAGTTATATTTGAATTTAGTTAATATAATTCCGGACCCACGATCTTAAAGCGGCTAGTTTAAGCATGTGATTGTAAAATTGTTTATTCAGATTAGTTAGATATAATTTAGTGACCGTTGCGAGGTCTCGGATGGTTGTTACTTTATGTATGAGGGGTGGCGAGCGATAAAGAATTAAATTAATTAATCTTGTTAATTGCAGAATTCACGATTAGCAAGTTAATTATCATAGGTTAGTGTAGGGGGTCCTCCGAGTAACCAAGAAGCCAATCAGACTAATGAGATCAGCATAGAATAATTATTAGAGAAAACTAGGAAGCCAAACTAAATAGAGTCAAGCATAAGAAATCCCAATCCAACGATCCCTTTTATGTTATTGATTTTCGTCTTATTTTTCATTTGCTTGCTTTATTTTGTCTCCCTTAAATTCTGCATTTATTTTTTTTTGCTTTGCCCTGCTTTCCAAAATCCCCCCTGTTTTCATAAGCTAAAAATTCTACATCTGCTAGGTCCCCTTCCCTGTGTTCGACCCCAGCCACTATTTCTACAAAAATAGTTATAGTGTCGTGGATTATAAATTTTATTTGACCAACACGACCTTCAACAAGTCGGACCCGTCAAATTGGCGTCGTTGCCGGGGAAGGGCGTTTTCTAGTGTTTGTAGGTTTTTTGTGTTTTTTGTGTCTTTTTAGTTTTTGTGCTTTTTCATTTTTTTTGCAGCTTAACAATGAAATCAACATAGCCTCGACGTGCTAATCCCATGACCGAGCACATGATGCAATACCTTGCAACTCCTGATCCGAGTCATCTCCCATCTCTTGGAGACCTCGAAGTCACAAGAGAAATCATATACATCACCCAAGCACCTGAGGAATACTTTCACAAGTACTGGGACCGCTTCAATGGGTTATGTGCTCTTCCTCATTGCCCATTGTCTGAGGAGTCCTTGTTATTGCACCTCATTGAAGGCTTATCACCCGATGACAGAAAGATGTTTGATATAGCGAGTAGTGGTGATGCACTTGAAAGAACACCGAGTGAGGCTAGAAAGATCATTTCGAGCTTGGCAACGTGTATTCGGTTCCTCGCGTGGCAAGTTCGAGAGGTAAATTCCTCCAATCCTTCGGATAGCTAAGATTCTGAGCAACAACAAGAAGGTAAGTCTAATGAGGTTTGTGAGCCTGAGCTTCAACCTTCTTTAGATTCTAAGTCTGATTCATGTGATATGCCATGTATGATAGAAGAAATGGAAATAGATGATAAGTTAGCTTCGATCGATTCTATGCAAAATTCTATTTCCCCTAAGCTTATTAATTTTGATTTGCATGAGCTAGACTTAGTGATTCCGATAGTTGACCAGTCTGTTGCCAGGAATAAATGTGTTTTGGTTAGTATGTTGGGGATGATCGATAATATGTTTGAATTTTCTTATACTTTGCACTCTGTGTGCAAGTTTAATTTGTCTATGCAGGAGCAAATCAATAAGAAGAAAAAGAAAAGGATGTCCTCAAAATCAAAGAGGTTGATTTTGGATGAGAAAATAGAAGAATGTGGTTGAGCAAACGACCTTAAACATTTGCACTGAATAATTTTCCTGCTTTTTGTCTTTTCTATTCTTAGATAGGTTTATTTATATTTGTTGCTTTTATGCTTGTTTTCTTGTTTTTGTCTTTTAGGATTGACAATACCAAAGCGATGCTTCTATGTTTGTAAGAAAACGTGATTCGCCACCCATGAGCACAAAATTCAGGGAAGTTCTATTCTTTCTTTACACATTGTCTTATTCTTCATGATTTATTACATTGAGGGCAATGTAAACTTTAGGTTGGGGGTGGGAAATTGTACTTTATATTCCTGTTGGGCCTTGGGCATCTGAGTGTCAGGCCAGCGTTTGTGCTTAATGAATGTCTTGCATGCTTGTTGTGTATATACTTGTTTAACTGATGATGATTTCGTAGGATTGACTCAATTTTTTTTTGAAAATTTATTGCTTTCGATGAGTTGGGACCATGAGTGCTCAAAAAGGAGCCTTTTCAAAACTTTTCTTGGATATGTCTTGCACATGTTGGGTGTCTTTATTTCTTTAAAGTACGCATTGAATGCTTATGAGCGAATTACTTAGCTCATATTCCTTTTGTCACCCCGATAGGTGTAAGGTTAAGCAAGAAAGTCTAAATTTTTTGCAAAATAAAGTGTGGAGTCTTGCTTAGGAGAGAAAAAGAAAATATGCCTGTAAAAAAAAAAAGAGTGGAAAAATAAGTCAACGAGCGCGAGCCAAAAGTAAAATCATATGCTTGTCTTTCTTATTTTTATTTTGAGAAAAAGCATGCTTGCATTGTGCTGAACGCTTAGGGGTAAAAAGAGCTACCTACAGTGTGATCAGTTAGACCAACCAAGGGTTAAACTCGGGTTATGGGTCCCTGCATTGTAGTGTGAAAGCTAGTGCCCCATCCAAAAAGAAATGCAGGAAAAAAAAGAAAGAAAAAGAAAAGCAAAAGAAAAAAAAAAGGATTTCTTGATCAGGCACCTAAGCAAGAGGAAGCAACCTAGTTTGTTCCATTTGGGCCTTTTAGCAAGACCTTAGTACCAGTGTAGGGGGAAGATAGGGTGAGAGTCAAGTAAACCAATCTCGGGCTAGTAAAGTCTTCTTTAGGTGGGATGGAGCTCTCTTTTGCAAGATAATCTTTGAATTTTTTTTTTGTCTCCTCATTTGTCTCTCATGCGAATGTCTCTTGATTGCTTTAGTTTTCTGGATATTTGAGTCTTGAGGATTAAGTCACTTTTCAATTATATGCGCAATGTCTTCTTCTTTGGTCTGTGTGTGCCTTGCTCGAGGACGAGCAAGTTTTAGGTTGGGGGTATTTGATAGGACCTAAATAGTCCTATTTTATCACCTCTAATCTAAGCTTGCTAGAGTTATTTTCTGCTTTACTTGTCTTATTTACAGGATCTTTGAGCTTAGGCGATGTAGGGAGTCGATCATGCTAATTTAGTGTTAATTCGGGCCAAGTACAGAGTTTTGGAGCCATCTCGGTGTCTTGGATGGCGAGGAGGTGAAAAGACCCAATTGTGCTGAAGCGGGTCTGAAGAACGACACCAAAAGCCAAAGATTGAAGCCCCGTTCCGAGAAGAAACGAGACAAGACCGAGAAATAAAACAAGAAGGGGCTGATCAGGGATGGTGTCGAGACGCGGACGCGAAATCAAGGCGGAGCATAAAGTTCGCAGCGTCGAGACGCTGCCCTTGGCGTCTCGACGTCGTCGAGTTTTCTATAAATATGTAGTCTCAGTTTAGTCCGCTGTTAGGTTAGAAATTTGGTCTTTTTATGATTCCTTTCGCCTATTTTACTTTGCAGTACTGTTGTGGACCTTTTTAGGTCATATTTCATGTATTCTTTCATGTCTATTCGTGCTTTTACTTTTATGAGTAGCTAAACGTTTCTATATCGTTGGATTGGGTTTATGCTTTGATTTCTATCTAGTTTGGTTGAGTTTTCTAGAGTTTTATGCATTGTTCTTGCTGTATTTTCATTAAGTCTTGCATGTTATCCCGTTTAAACCAATACATGAGGCTAGTTTATTAGGATTGACGACCCTATGTGATTACCGTTTGTGTATTCAATCAGTTATTTTTAGATAGTCACTAGATTGAGGCAAGCCACTCTCTACGCGAGACGACCCTTGATAGGCCTAGGAGGCATGTTAAAGGTTGTATGAATTAGATTTAAATTGTATTTGAATTTAGTTAATACAATTTCGGACCCACGATCCCAAAGCGGCTAGTTTAAGTAGGTGATTGTAAAATTGCTTATTTAGATTAGTTAGATATAATTTAGTGACCGTTGTGAGGTCTCGGATGGTTGCTACTTTATGTATGAGGGGTGACGAGCGATAAAGAATTAAATTAATTAATCTTGTTAATTGCAGAATTCACGATTAGCAAGTTAATTAGCATAGGTTAGTGTAGGGGGTCCTCCGAGTAACCTAGAAGCCAACCGGACTAATGAAATCAACATAGAATAATTATTAGAGAAAACTAGGAAGCCAAACGAAATAGAGTCAAGCATAAGAAATCCCAATCCAACGATCCCTTTTATGTTATTGATTTTCGTATTATTTTTCATCTACATGCTTTATTTTGTCTCCCTTCAATTCTGCATTTATTTTCTTTGCTTTGCCCTGCTTTCCAAAATCCCCCAGTTTTCATAAGCACAAAATTCTACATCTGCTAGGTCCCCTTCACTATGTTCGACCCCGGCCACTATTTCTACAAAAATAGTTATAGTACCGTGGATTATAAATTTTATTTGACCAACACGACCTTCGACAAGTCGAACCCATCAAATTTAGGGTGATTAGCCTTGGGGCTGTGTATGCGAAGTGATAAGGAGGCTGATCTATTTCCTTTAGATCTTGAAATCGATAGAACGATTAGAGCTATTCGTAGAGATAAAAGATTGACGGAAAAGATGGTCCAGCAAGATAATGCACCCAATGCTATTAGAGATTTTTTGCAGCTGATTCTCCCAACCGAAAATTCTAGCATCGTCTACGCTCCCATACAGGCGAATAATTTCGAACTGAGGACAGGGTTGATCCAAATGGAGAGGGACTGTTCTTTTAAAGGACATCCTTCAGAAGATCCTCACTCCCATCTTTGGTCCTTTCTCGAGATTTGTGGGACGGTCAAGATGAACGAAGTTTCGACAGTCGCTATAAGACTAAGGTTGTTTCCATTTTCCCTCCAAGATAAAGCTAAAGACTGGTTAGAATCGTTAGAACCGGGCAGTATAAACACCTGGGACGAGCTGGCTCAAACGTTTCTTACGAAGTTTTTCCCACCCGCCAAGACAACCAAACTCTATACGGAGATTGGTACATTCATACAAATCGATGACGAGCAATTATATGAGGCGTGGGAACGCTACAAGGAGATGCTTAGGAGATGCTTAGGAGATGCCCGCAGCATGGCTACCCGAATTGGCTCCAGGTACAATTATTTTATAACGGTTCAAATTCTTCCACTAAAATTGTTCTTGATACATCTGCAGGTGGAAGCTTTCTATCAAAAACCGTTACAGACGCGAAGGAGCTTTTGGAGGAGATGGCATCCACCAGTTATCAGTGGCCCACGAAGAGGGCATCAACGAAAAAGGCTAGCATTTACGAGATCAATGAGTCGAGTTCATTAAAGGCACAGATGGCTTCCCTGACGAACGTGCTGAACAAGTTGTCTTCTTCTAAGGTGGTAAAATCCATTTCCACCTTAGCGAAAAATTACTCGAAGAAGGAGAGCCAAGAAGTGGAAGAAGTTCAATTCACAGGCAACCAAGCATTCAATCAGAACCAAGGCCTATCGAACTTCTACCACCCAGGTTTGCGCAACCATGAGAATTTTTCTTATTCAAATACTAAAAATTTTTTGCAGCCACCTCCAGGATTTGCTTTTACATAAGTACTCAAGAGAAGAAGAGCAACCTAGAGGATAGGGTGACACTCTTCATTAAGGAGCAAAAAGTGTTGAATGTTAATCTCCAAACGATGGTGAACACTTTGGTGACATCAGTGAACAACCATGGCATCGCTCTGAAAAATATGGAAGTTCAACTGGGACAGATTGCCACAACAATGAATGCCCTTCAAAAGGGTAAATTTCCCAGTGATACAAAGGTGAATCCTAGAGAGTAGTGTAAGGTAATCACACTCTGAAGTGGGAGACAACTGTAGAACTGTTCGAATGAAGAGAAATAGAAAAAGAAGGAAGGAAGAATGAGCCTGGATGAAGATAGCGGGGCTGAGGCATAAAAAACCTCCGCAGAAAGGTCCCAAAATCCTCCTTGCTCAGTTGAATTAAATTTTGATTTGACTAACAATTTTTCAGGAAATCAAGAGAAAAAGAAGTTTGATGAAAAAGAGAAAATGAAAGAGAAAATGAAGGAAGAAGAAGAAGAGGTAGTCCCGTGCAACCATCATGACCGAGGGTCTCACATTAGCCCGCCCAAGAGGAGGGGCGAATGTCTGACTTTCGATTACAGGGAGTTGCCTTTTCCCCATTGTTGGGTTTCCAAAGTGGGGTAAAAATATGGTAAAATAGACTCTAGAACACTGTCTAGAATACACAATCCACAGAAAGTGATAAGTAATTAGTCGTATCCACAGGGTTTGAATAGCTCTCACTTTACCTATCTCGTGTAACTTTTAAATGGTTTCAAAAGTGGTTAAATTGATTGATTTTGATATAATGCTGAAGAAGCAAAAGAAATGACATAACAGAAAGTAAACAAATAAAGCAGACGGATTGGAAACAGGCGTTGGTCAGGATTTTAGTATTTGTTTTAAAAGATGCTCTAGCAATATTATTGATTAGGCAATTCTCTTCCAGTCTTATTAGCAGGATCCTCCTGGAACTCTGGATTTTTTGGAATGTGTTTCAACTCCAATGACGCACTACCGATCAAGCACTAGGCAACTGGTTTGTGTGTGAGCGAAGTTGTTTTGAGAACTAATTTTGTAATCTGGTTTGTGCGATTCTGTCATCATCATATATTCTCCCTTGCATGATGTTGGACGAAAGAACGATCCAAACACCGTTCTGTGGACGAAGCAATGATCGAAGTCTGAGGTGTATCAAGTGCGAGACCGAGAGCAAGAATGGATATTCTACCTCGCTCTCGCTTTTGATCTCGAGCTTCCATCACAGTGCAACACAAAAAGGAAGGGCAAATTGCAAAAACCACCCCTAAAGTATGATGGTTGTAACAATTAGACCCCTAAACTTTAAATTGTAAAAATTAAACCCTTAAACTTTGAAAAGTGTAAAAATCAGAAATTCAAAATCTCTTGATACAAGCTTTCTTCTCCCGATCTCCATCTCCATCTCGCTCTCACTCTCGATCTCGCAGTCATCCATCTCTTTAGTTTAATGCCTAAGTTTAAGTGACCGATGAAATAAAGTGAAAAGACGTATAAGAGCGCCTGATAGCGAGCATAGCTAGCTATTTTTCTCTGATTAATTAAGCTAGTCTTTTACAATTATTTGCCCAAATTTATGCATTTTTATGTTTTATTTGTAGGAAGTCTGTGTTTGAAGCTTAATTCAGCAATTGGAGTCAAATGGAGTCTTCAAATCTAAAAAAAAAAAAAAAAAAATTCATAGCGTCGCGACGCTATGACCAGCGTCGCGACGCTATAGGAAAATTTCCAAAAATGCGGTATCGCGACAGCGTCGCGACGCTGTCCATAGCATCTCGACGCTGTCGCCAGATTTTCTATAAATTCATCTTTTCACGCTACGGCCAAGGGGAGTCCAATTGGTTAGATTTTAGCCCTAATTTCGACTAGAGACCTTTGGTGGGAGCTAAAGCAAGGCCAAGGAGCGGGAATCAAGCGAGAAGACGTGGAGATCGTGACGGGGACGTGTCGGTTTCGACGGATTCGAGTTTTCCTTTCTCTTTCCCTTACCTCTTGTAGTTTTTATGGCTTTTCTTTCAATTAGTGTTTATGGTTTAAAGACTATGAATTGCTAGTTGTTTGTCTTAGGGATTGATGTAATTGTTTTAGTTTTTGGATTGATTTTAGGTATGAATGTGTTTTTATTTTATGCATGCAATTTTGTTTAATGCTTTCAATTACTTGATCACTAATTGAATGATTTAAGTGTTGAATCTAACTCGAGAGGGAGGATTTTGCCTAAGACTTACTTTGTTTAATTGCATGACTAGAGTAGAAATTCTAAGTTTGTGACGGGATTTGGAATATCTTTAGAAGCGTAACAAGGACCGAACCGAATAATGCCTTGCATGTTAATGAACTTAGATAGGGATATCAAGTTAGTTTATATGCATGAGAATCAATTATACTCGGGAGAGGTAATCGTGATAAAAGTTTCCTTGGCTTGTAGAATAATTGCACGGTCAATTCATTCCTATTAATCAATCCTCAATCTTAATCAATGAAATCAATTCCCTAAGAGTCTTTCCATTTGAGTCTCCACTTTTATTTTTATGTTTTTAGTCTTTACTTTTATCTTTATCATTGAGTTTTGCTCCCTAAATAAAATTGGACAAAAGTATTCACGATACTTAATTTGCTAGAAAACCAATCCAGAGGACGACACTCGTTTTACACGAAAACACTATATTATTACTTGACCCGTACACTTGCGGTTAGCAAATTGCGCATCAGCGCCGTTTAAGTAACCGATGCACTAAAGTGAAGAGAACTCAAGTGAAAAGACGTCTGGGAACTTCATTTAAGTAACCGAGGTAATAAAGTGACGAGACGTTTGCTAGCACTTTTTTAGTTACCGAGGAGGTCAATGAAGCGAGAGCGTGAACGCGAGCATGTATCGAGAGTGAGAACCGTGAACGAATTATATTTCCTTAGCAAAATATAAAAAAACATCTTAAATTAAACATAACATTATATTTTAAATCATATGAAATTTAAACTAATTATCTTATATGTTAAAAAAAATAATTATCGTATAATAATTTTGAAATTATCTTATAAAACTTTCAAATTAAATGCCAACTTCAAATTCATTAATTGAAAAAATATAGTTCAGTTGAAACAATTTAGAATTTAAATTTACCAAACACCTCAACCTGCTTTTTCATCTATAAAACTAAAAGTTACCAAACAATAATTTACTTCATAGTACAGTTGATTTTAAAAGCAAAGTTAACATATTGTGAAGAATTATCACATATTATACGATTGACTAAACCAGATTTTATTTTATTCATGTACTAATAATGGAGGACAGTTCTGAAGACTACATCCATGACAGATCACAATAGTTGCGAATACATATACTGACAACTACAACGTATTCATTGCTTTATACATTTAGAACCCTAAACTATGGCCCCGAAGATGACTTCCTTTCGTGGTTTTTTCCTGCTGATTCTAGAGAGTTTCTTAGACTGGATAACATGACTCATGAATCCAAGCTCGACTTCCTTCCTTTGCTTGGAGTTCCCCCAGGACGTTCCCGCAGATCACCAACATGAACTCATCCTTTGTCGATGAATGGTAGAAGATCGAGCGAAGGAGCACGTACTGTCGATGAATGGCGGAAGATAGAGCAAAGCATGTACGACATTCCTTCGAGGTTGTTCTTGCTCGCGCTCTCATCAAACAGTTGAAGGCGGCATAGAAGTTTCGGATCGTCAACTGTCAGAGGGGGAGAAAGAGAATCGTCGGTGTAGAGGGAGAAGTGTGAGGCGTGTTTCCTTGTGCAATATGGTTCTAAATATGCTAGAAAAGTTCAAAAACACACGTGCAAGTGCACACGATCAGTAGCAAGTGATAAGTATTTTTATATCGTTTCCACAGGGATTGATACAAGAAAATCACTATTTCTAAGCTCAATTTTTAGTGAAATTCAAGTAACCAAGGACAAAATATTTTCATTAACTAAAGTACAATAATGTAAATAAACTCTTAAAGGATTTAAATGACAGAACTAAGGAAAACAGTACAAAAGAGAGAAGGTTGGACATAGAGAAGAGTAGGTTCGAATTAGGAGTTCTTTTACTGCTACTAAGTGCTGCTGCAGCTAAACCAGTGCAATATCCATCTCACTCAGATTATTCACGGGAATTTTCCAATTCTCCTCGAGTTAGGTGATCAAATTTCCATTCAACACCTAATTTTAAGTGCTACTGAATTGTGCATTAGGTGAGTGTTCATTCCCTAACTACCCACTAGCTTAGCCACTACTTTTATTAAGCTGATGTAAAGTAAAGCATTCGGTAATCATTCATTTTCCCAAATTCATGATAACAATACTAGATAATGGCTGGCTAAACAAAAATCTAGTGTTTAAATGAAGCATACTTTACTTTAAAATGGAAATGACAAGGTTCAACTACAACTAGGTGTTGGGATTGGTGCCCTAAAACTCGTAGATAGTGAATGTTAAACGAATTATATACTTGATCGATAAAGTCGTTGTCTAGATTCATTCAGTAAAGTCGTTACTGAATAAGTAAATTGCACGTTAAATAACCCAAATCCAATAAACTAAGATCCCTGGCTATAGGACGAACACTTGAGCTTTATGTAGAGACATAAAAGCGGATCAGGCTCGAGTAATAGCCAAAACGGTCTATAGTATAGGGATAGGGCTGGGTACCTTATCCTGGGACACTATGAGACGCGACCCACTTTGTAGATAGTACAGACGATGTGATCCTAAATCGTCCATGTAGAGACATGCGAGTGGGGGCGTCCTATGCAATGAGTTTGCATAAGACCAGGACCGAGAAATAAGTCACTCTTGCTTTATAACGCCGTTTACTGACAAGACTAACTATTTCATGTGATGACCTAGGTAACTCGATCTTAATCCTGAGCTAACTATGAACTCCTGTTTATTCGGACTTATCCTTGGATCTACAAGGGTGAGAGTGGCTCAGCATCGCCGACTCAATAAGCCTCCCATTTCAGGGATAGGAACGGGTAGATAACTGGGGACATAGTTCTGCAAGAACAAATTCGCTCCTACCCGAATTAGGGATAGTAGAGAGGTTGTTCCCTTAAGTGTTGTATCCAGGGCTTGAACAAAGGGATCCCGCCCTCTCATTGGCCCGAGAGGGACTCAGTTTGTTGGTTGGACCATAAACCAATTGTTCATTAGAGGATCAGTGGGACTTAAGGAACAAGAAGTACTATAGGGGTAAAACGGGCATTTGACCCAGCTATAGTTACGAACAACCTGTGAAGGATCGACTTGCTAATCATGGTTATATCAGGTGGACAGAAATATATCTACAGTGAGGGGAGTGCAACTACAGGGCTATAGTGGAGTGTGCCGGTAGTTAACGAATGTTGGTTAGCTAGGTTAATGAGATTAGCCGGTTAACCTCGAATCGTTGGAGCCCATGATATGTAGGTCCATTAGGTCCCCCTTCTAGCTCATACGGATTATACCTTATAACATAATGATAGGAAAGTTTGAATCGTTCAAATACGGTTTAGGGAATTAGTGTTGATTATATATGATATTATCAACACAATAGTTTAATTATGGATTAAGCTATTAATTGAGAGAGTAAAATATTTAAATATGATTTAAATACAAAATATATGAACAGGGATTCATATTAGGTGCATAATATTAATTTGATATATGATATTAAATTAATATAACATAATTGATTAAATTGTTTAATTAATTATTGTTTTAATTTAAAAATGATTATGAATTGTTTTTAATTAAAATTTGAGATAGAGATTTCAATCTTGAATTTATGGAAATTCAAGATTAGTGGATTGAATTAGGTTATATGAATTAATTTGATTAATGTCATATGATTAGTTGAAATAGTTCAATTAATTGATAATTTGAAAGGCAATTGAGAATTGCATTTTAAATTAAATCCAAGAGTAGAAATTAACTCTTGAATGGATGGAGATAGTGGAATTACACAACTAAATTCACTCTTGAATGGATGAAGAAAGTGAAATAACACCTCCCACATGCAATCTTGCATGTAATCTCCATAGAACACCTTGAATCCACTAAGGCCATTCTCCACTCCATGTGTCTTACATTGGTGAATCTAAGATGCATGAAAATCCTCTATAAATAGGGGATTAGAAGATGGAGAAGTATGTAATTTTGGAGTAATGTTATGCTTCCAAAATTCACTCTCAACCTCACTCTCTCAATTCTCTCTAAAAGCTTGTAGTGTTCAAGCATATCCCTTCCAGTCCCTATCTCCAAAAGGATGGTACAAATTCTGCTCTCTGTTAACGATATTTGGACAGCATGCTTTCATTTTCTAAAATTGAGGTAGTTAAGTGCCTCCGACCTAAAATTGCTTCCACATGTGTTATATGAACACCTTCAATTGGTATCAGAGCATTATTAAGGCACCTAACATGCATTAATTTTAGCTTGGTGGGTAGCTTTTCATATGACGAAACAGTGTAGAAACTAAAGAAAATTTGTTTTGGGATTGAATTTAATTATCTTTCAATTCGTTGGAATTAACTGTAATTGCTTACATGTTTTTGGGCATTAATGTGTTCATATGGAGTCTGTAAAATTTGAGAGTCAATAGAGTCCATTTAGGCCGTCAATTTGAAGAAATTCGGAGAATGTTCGTTGCTGGCCGAAAATTCCAGCATGCTGTTTTTTAGTTCTAGCCCAAGTGTGTTCTTCACTTAAAGGCAAAATGGTCCGGTTCAAGCAATCCAAGGGCGGTTCGGGTCGGTTCAAATGGTTCGGGAGAGGTCCAAGCCCTATTTGAAATTATTATTGTAATAATTTTAGTTTTTGTTTTTGCTTGATTAAAAATCCCAAAACCAATTCACTTTAGTTAATTTAATTAATTATGCATTATTGAATGTACGTTTTAATTAAATAGTATTTTATGTGCATAACGTATGTCATTTAGATTTAAAATCCCACCATAGGAAAGCATGAATCATGCATTAACTAATATGTTATAAGAGTTATGATATTAATTGAATGCATGAATAAAGTTTCATGAAATTAGTATAATAGTTATGATATGGTTAAGTAGGACATAAGGCCTTGGTTAGGGAACTCTCCCGGCAAATGGTTGATAAGGGTAAAAAATATACCTATTTTACCGTTATTCTTAGCTCATTTCTTGGTCAAATATTGAGTGTTTACGTCAATTTTACTATTTCCGAGCTCAAAATATGTTAATTTGAAAAGTTAGGGTGTTGAGAGTCACTTTTGTTGAATTATGCTTAATTATGTCTTAAAAGACTTGATTTGAAGCAAATTTGACTTAGTTTGCTGTTGTGCAGAAAAACAGAGTTGAAGCTGGAATTCCCCAGAAATGCGACTGCATTTCTGGGAAGGCAAAATGGAAATGCGACCGCATTTCTGGAAAAACAGAGGCCGTTCCGAGTCGCACGCGGGTCGTTGTTGACGAGTCTTCTTCACACCTAACCGGTTTTTTTGACCCCGAAACTGACTGGGCAACCTTCCAGCACCTATTTCGCAGCTCCTCAACCAATTTCTACACTATATAAGCTCGAGATTCGAAGTCAAATTCAAGCAGAACTCACTTGGAAGAAAAGGGTGGTGACAGAACCCTGGCTCGACACCAATGAGTAGGGTTGCCCGAGGTCCCTCTTAGATGACAAATTCTAACCCGAGAGAGAGTTAGACATCAAATCTTGTGGTTTGTAGAGAGTTTCACCCATTCCCATCTTGTAAAAGTGAGAGAGTGGAGTGTCTTAGCAAACTCTAGAAGGATTGCGTAAACAAAAAACCCATAATATTTAACTATTTCTTTTAATTCCAGCTCTTGAATCTTTTTCATTACTTTGTATTCTTTTCATCATTGTTTCAATGAAAATGTGTTCATTTGCTTTTTATCCCATCACGAGTAGCTAAATCCTGCTGAGGGGTTCAATGTGGTGAATTCCCTTAGGGTTTAATGGCTTGAAAGTGTTTTATTTGCTTAAGTAGGGTTTAATGCATGTCATTCTTTATTGAATATCATTCTGATCTTGCTAAGTTTAATTTGATCACTTAGACTTTGCATGCTATGTGAGTTTGATCTCGAAAGGGACAAACGATATCGGTTCTCATAAAGGTGATATAGGAGAAAAAGCTCGAAAGAGATTGTTCGGCGGTATAGGGCAAGCTGCCTAAGGCACCCTATATCGACTATAGGGTTATAGGTTGCATTCGTGAATTATCTATGTCGGAGTCGAGCCCCAGAAATGGGCATAACGGTACTCGCTTAGCCTTCTTACGGTTTTTGGAAACAAGGACCAAAAGGAAGTTAAATCTGATCCAATGCATTAAACACTCTTAAGTTAGATATTGCATAAGTATGGTTGTTACCCTAGGGATGAATCCATGTTGAATACCTCGTTTTATCTTATTGTTATTCTTTATTATTCTATTGCTTGTTTTATTTATCTTTTCGAAAAAACCAATAAATCAACTTATTATTTTCTTTGGTTACCTTTTTCAAAAGCAATCATTTGAGCAGTTTCTTCATCAAATATGAATTTCCAATTTAGTCCTCATGGGATCGATACCCTTGGAATACTTTCTAAGGTTTTTTTATTACTACGTGCGACAGTGGATACTTGCACTTAAATGTTGGCTGGATATTTCTTTCTTATTATTATCCATCTTATCTCACATTCCATCCATTCAGCTAGCCACACACCAAGTTTTTGGCGTCGTTGCCGGGGACCAAAAGTGAAACCAGATTTGTTTTTGAAATTGCTATCAGATTGCGACCGCATATTGTGTCTCAAAGGGAATTTGACTTCAGTTTGCATTTGTTTTTGCAGGTTGGAGTTAGTGCATGAGCAAGGGGTATCCACTCCTTGACATTGATCCGGAGATAGAAAGAACCTTTCGTCGTCGAAGGAAGGAACAGAGACGAAAGAAGAGGGAACAACAAGAGTTGAGCGCACGGGAATTTCTAGAGGAAGCATCTTACATTCAAGAGTTTCCAGTGGATCCTCCTGGAGTCGATCCTCAAGTTGATCCACAAGTTCGTGGAAGGGAGCAGAATGGCGGAAGAATTCCTCCTGTTCCTCCAGTTCCACCGGTGCCACAACAAGAAAACCCGATCTACATTGCTGAAGATCGAAACCGAGCAATAAGGGACTACGCTTTACCAGTTTTCCAGACATTGAATCTAGGAATTTTGGAGCCACCGGTTGATGCTCCACAATTTGAGCTTAAACCAGTGATGTTCCAGATGTTAAATACGATGGGCCTATTCTCAAGACTTCCAAATGAGGATCCACACAAGCATATTAAATTATTCTTGAGAGTTTGCAATTCTTTTAAAGTAACAGGACTGCCGGAAGATACTCTGAAGCTGAAACTTTTTCCGTTTTCTTTACAGGGAGATGATGAAGCCTAGTTGGATTCATTCCCTCCTAACTCCATCACCTCGTGGAATGATTTGGCAGAGAAGTTTTTGGAGAAGTTCTTTCCATCCAATAAAAATGCCAAGTACAGAACAGAGATCATTGCTTTCAAACAGTCTTACAATGAACCGTTGGATGCAGCTTGGGAAAGATTCCAGAGGCTGGTTCGAAAGTGTCCACACCATGGACTACCTGCTTGCATTATTTTGGAGCATTCTTACAGTGGGTTAGATCAAGCTTCAAAGGCACTTGTAAACGCATCTGCAAACAAATATTTTCTGAAGAAGTCTGCTAATGAGGCGCACGCTATTCTAGATACTATAGCCACCAATAACCGACATTGGGGAGAAAATGAACCAACAACCATTTTGAAAAATCCAATGAAAGCAGTAGAGACAGAGGCTAACTCTACGATGCAAGCCTAGATCAAGGTCATTCATAGCATGATGATGGGCATGTCCATGCACAATCAAGCCAATATAGCCCCTGCAAACACTGTTTCTTCTCTCTGTTGTGAAATATGTGGTGAGGAACACATCGCTGATAGTTGTCCACTGAACCCTGCATCTATTTTTTATGTAGGTCCACAAGGAAATTAGAACCAAAATAGATGGAATCCTTATTCGGCCACGTACAACCCAGGATGGAGACAACATCCGAACTTTTCTTGGGGAGGACAAGCCGGATCGAGTAATTCCAACACTCAGTTTGGAAAGCAACCTACACAACAACAGTCGCAGAAAACTTTTCAACAAGTTCCAGTGCAGAGCCAAGAGTCAAATCTAGAGGCTCTTATGAAGGAGTACATGGCAAGGAACGATGCTGCAGTCAGGAATTTAGAAGTTCAGCTTGGACAAATTGCTCATGTGATAAAGAATAGACCTCAAGGGACGTTGCCTAGCAAAATCGAGACCCCACATAGAGAAGGAAAAGAACAATGCAAAGCAGTGACCCTGAGAAGTGGATTAGAATATGATGGACCAAGGTATCCAGGAAGTTCAGAAGTAGAGATCCCAGTTGAAGCTCGAGAAAAGATTTGTGAAAAGAAGTCTGACAATACCACAGATGTTTCAGAAAATAAAGAAGAAAAGACCAAGGAGCCTGAAGCCTTGGCAGAAAAAGAAGAAAAAGTAAAGTTGGAGAAAAAACAGGGGAATGCAATCGCAAAACCTCAGAAGTTTGTAATAGACCCAGATTACAGACCACCTCCTCCGTACCCACAGAGATTCAAACATGCCTCACAAGATGTACAGTTCAAGAAGTTCTTAGATGTATTGAAGCAATTGCACATTAACATACCATTAGTGGAGGCACTTGAACAAATGCCTACATACGTAAAGTTCCTAAAAGATATCCTGTCGAAAAAGAGAAGGTTGGGGGAGTACGAAACGGTTGCACTCACGGAATGTTCCAGTGCACTAGTCAAGAACGAGATCCCTCCCAAGCTTAAAGATCCAGGAAGCTTTACAATTCCATGCTCTATAGGAGGTAGGGACGTAGGCAGAGCACTGTGCGATTTGGGGGCAAGCATCAACTTAATGCCCTATTCGGTTTTTAAACAGTTAGGAATAGGTGATGCACGGCCAACAACTGTGACCTTGCAGTTGGCAGACCGATCACTTACACACCCCATTGGAAAGATCGAAGACATATTGGTTAAAGTTGATAAGTTTGTTTTCCCTGCAGATTTCATTATCTTAGATTGCGAAGCCGACAAGGATGTATCGATCATCTTGGGACGACCATTCCTAGCCACAGGCAGAACCTTGATCGATGTCCAGAAGGGAGAATTGACCATGAGGGTCAATGATCAGCAAGTTACATTTAATGAAATAGTAAGAAGAGAAACCTTGGAGGATGTACTTGGACATGAAGAATTAGACGAAAAAGGTGGGAAAAAGATTGAAGTTGAAGGAGGCAGTCAAACCATGAAGCGACAAAAGATTAAACCATATTGGGGAAGAGGCTTCGAGGATGAGGAAGCCCATGTCTCCGTAATTGATTTGGTATGACTCCTTCCTTGAACTAAATTTTGTATATTATCTGGGTTTATGAAATAATAATCTAGACTAGAGCTCTAAAATATCTAGACAAGAGTAAAAACTCTGTCTAGGAAAATCCTGTCTAGGAAAGGGTATTTAAGATGACTATTGGGAATACCTTTTCCTGGGGATTTACGTGGAAGTTTTGAAAAAGTCCACTTTATTGTGTTGAGCTCTGTCTGGTGTTTGAAATAAGAAGGAGAAAATTGCAAGTTTGATTTTGAATAAATGATTTTTTTGATCAAGAGGGAACTTTCTCTAAGGCAAGTCCTGACTAGGCTGAGGTACTTAAGCTGACCGTAGGGAACACCTCTACCTGGGGACTTACCTAGAAGTTGAATTGATCAAAACATTTCTTAAACTCTTTGAAAATGAGAAAATGGAAAAATATAGGAATAAATCATGATTAAGTGTGTGAGCTTTCTAACTTGTTTTCGAGTGTTTCAGAGAAAAGGAGGAAGCAAGGGAAATATGAAAAGGAAAAGAGAAAAGTCAGAAAAAGTGAAGGCAGAAAATTTGGGTGAAATGCGACCGCATTTCTTCCCAGTGTATTTGGGAATGCGATCGCATTTGCCCGAATAAAAAAGGAGTCACGATTTTTTTTGTTTGACCTGCACGTGACCTAATTAGAAAAGTATAAATAGCTTGACTTAAGTTATTTTTCTTCACCAAACACCCAACCTTTGCATTCAAGTCAAACCCAAAGCTCTCCATATTCTCTCCATCGTGAAACTGCAAGACCGACACTCAGCGAAGATGAAGAACACGCAAGGATCATCATCCTCACGCAAAAACACTCGATCTTAGAGTGCACGATCGATCCAAGAAGCTGAAGGAAGCAGCTGACGGCAAGAAGAGAACCCCGAAGCACACATGCAAGGCACGCGAAGGACGAGACCCACGAGATTCTCGCTGGTGGTCGTGAACCGAGCGCCCAACGCTCCAGCTCCATCCTCTTCAACAATGTCGGCTAGTTCGAGGGAGATGCCGAGCTCATCTACACCAAGACGGTTAACGCACGCCGCTGCTGTCCACCAAACCCAAAAACCTCCCACTCAACAATTCAGAAAACGTTCACGGGAGTGGTTTGAGATGATCCGAGAGATGGGTGCCAAGAGAAGAGCTGCCCTTGAAGAAGAAGGGAATCGGCAAGACGAAGAAAATGCCGCCAAGGCAGCTGAAAGCTCTCGGCAAGGAAAAACTTCAATAAGTATGGTTTCCGAGCCTTCAACTAACACCTCTCTATCTTGCAAGACCAAGCCCATGGTTACTTACAGCGCAAGGAATAAGAGCCCAAAGAAAAATGTGTCTGAAAAGTCGCTTGAAATTCAGCCCCTGAAAATCGCAAAAATGCCGACCAATGTATTCGAAGGAATAATCCGCCAAGCAGTGGCAAAGGCTCTTGAGATTGCAGAGGGGTACAAGGCTGAACATGACACTTTGGAAGAGGTTGAAGCGGAGAGAGAGATGAACAATCAAAAGATGGCTGAAGAGGATGAGTTTGCAAAGGAAAGAGATGAGAAAAATGAGAGAAGAAAAACAAGAAGAAGGGCAAGAGGCCGAGAGGGCCTTAGAAGCTGAGGAAGGGAGAAAATATGAGGAAAACCTCAGGAGGGCAGCTATGGATTTGCAGCTCCTTGAGGAAGAGAAAAATAGAAGGGAAGAAATAAAAGAAGACGAAAATAGAAGAAAGGAAGCTGAAGACTTCCTTGCAGCTTTTGAGCCACTTCACAAGGCTCAAAGTGAGGCTAATGTGCTGCAAGGAAGGGTAGAAGAAGAGGCCCAACAGGGGCCAAGAGAAGAAAATTTAGAAAAAGAAGAAGAAACAGAAAAAGAAGTAGAAGGCCAGAATGCGACCGCATCTGGGCCGCATTCTGAGGAAGGCCTAGCCGAGGCCAATAAAGAGCAGCCAGCTGAAGAGGTTTCTGAGCCTCTATTCACATATGACCCACCAGCTGCTGATAGCACCTCTTCAGGGGAGAAGAGGGATGAAAAGGAAAAAGAAGACGAGGAGGCCGAGACCTCCAGTGATTCTGACTCCGATACAGAGTCTGATTCAGAGATTAGGGAGCTAGATGACGACCAAGTCCCTATCTCTGCAGCATTAAGAAGAAAAAGAAAGAGAGAGATTAAGGTTGAGAGGAGGACGAAGAACAAGAATGACCCAATCTTTGCCAAGAGGCCGAGGACGAGATCCATGGACGCCTCTCCTGCAGTTCCTCCAACCATCTCACCCGCCAAGACGAAGGGCAAAACACCCAAGGCCGCATCTCCTAAAAATCCGTTCCCTGAGGTATTTAAAGATGTTAATTTTCAGGAAAGGATGGAGATCATGAAGAAAAGAGATTTCCTCAACGAAAAAGGATTCTCTAACCGAGCAGGAGCACTGCCAGAGTTTGTAAGCAGAGTTATCTTCCAGTACAAGTGGCAGGAGTTCTGTGCTCACCCTCAGGAGGCTGTTGTGCCCCTAGTTCGTGAATTCTACGCCGGCCTGAGGGAGGAGAGTATTAGCATGGTGGTGGTGAGGGGGAATGGTTGGTTGTCAGTTGTCTTAGTATAATCAGAAATATTGTCGTGGATGATAATCAATCCAAGTATAAATTGACAAAATCAAGTAATACCTGGTGAGTCCAGGGTCGAATCCACAGGGAGAGGATATTCACAAAGTTTTTAACAATATTTACTGACCTAAACTCTAAACGTATGATATTATGTAAAAGAATAAACAAAAGATTTGATATATTTGAAGAGTGACTGTTTGCATAAAAACAACACATGCGACGAGAATGGAAGGAAAATTTATAAGGAGAATAATCAAAGCTGTTGCGGTTGCAACCTCATGCGTTTATAATAACCTTGTAGCACATACTTTGATTAATTGATTCATTAATGTCTAAGTGAGAAAATATCATAAGCTTCCCTTTCGGTACTCCTTTGCGTCTGGCATAAAACTATCAAGAGGTTATTTGGCTAGTTCATGCTTTAGACGTAGTTCTCTAAAACTTACAAGGGACTGTGTTAGTCACAACACAGTCTAAGCTCATGTGTGCACTATCTTTTAGCGGTAGTGTTTTAATGCTACCAAGACTACATGACATGCGCTAACTTGCTCTACTTAGAGATGTCTGCATGCATTACCTGTCAGGGATTTAGCATGCTGCTACCGCATTCGGCTGGCCAAGCGGGAGTTAGTAATGAAAATAGTATCGCAACTAAATAGAAAGCAATTAATGTTTCATTTAACTCAAAATATGCGCTTATAAAATATAATTATCACCGCATGAGGTGCTTGCGCTAAGCCTTGAAGAAGAATTTAGCTCATGCTAGCAAAACAAGACATCATGAAATAGAACATTACAAACGCAAGATTGCTCCTAATCACAGATCTCTGTGATTTCTCTGTTGATCTTCCTTCTTCTCTCTTGATCAAAATAAAAAAAGTGACTCGATGCCCTTTCCATCTGAGTATGGTTTCTATTTATAGGCGAGGGAAGATGACTTCTCTAAGTAATCATCAACTTGCGATAATCATCATTTTAGTCAACTTGCTCATCTTTTCAACCCTTTTTCTACCCACTTGCGTTAGCTATTTCAGTTGTGTTAGCGCTGTCTTTTCATCATCTTATCTGTCTCTTGATCATCTTGGAATGTGTGCCTGTGCTGAGAAGGAACTAAAACAAACAACTGAATTAGCTTGCGTTAGCATCCTATATTTTATAATTTCTCACCGCATACATGAATATAGCTTGCCACATGAAATCATCACATTTTCCTTTCTTTTTGCGTGGAAGTAACGCATCTTTGATTCTTTTGGCCTTGTTTTAGTCTAAGTTTAAAGGATAGATAACTTGTTTTTTGCAAGTTATCAAACCCCCAAACTTAAACTATTGCTTGTCCTCAAGCAATGCCTGTTATCCACTCTGCGATAGTTACTCGGCTCATCTTTGCTTTGCGATCTTAGCATCCTCTTTCCTCTTGCGCGCATTATTAAACCAGATTAACTTTTGCCAAATTTCCTTCATTGCTTAAAGAAAGCTCCTTGTGCTTAAACTCTTCCTTGCGTTAACTCAGCCAATCTTCTCCTGCATGTTCTGGGAGCATGTATATATTATTATTATTCTCTCTTTTTTTTTTTTAAATAGAAAGCAATTAATGAGAACAATGGCCATCAAAACGCATGCTTTCGTTTTGGCTTACCCACATTTGTGATGAAAGGTATCCAACTACGGGCATTACATTTTTTTACTGTCCTCAACGCTCATGGGATGCGCTTGTCTTCGCGCAGAGGCAAACTATGGGTATCATAAATGCCCCTGGCTACAAACATGCCGCATTCCTAGAGGAACGCATGTATTATTTATTTAAGCGCTGACTCCCCCAAACTTAAAATGGACAATGTCCCCATTGTCCCCCAAACTTACACCTGAGCGCAGGGAACCATGGAGATCAAGGCTGAGTTGCGACAAGGTGAAAATGCGAAGGGATGTTCCTTAAGGTCTGAGGAAATGAAGACAAAGGTTAATCCAAGTTTAAGTAATGTGTTTTAAGAAAATTTAGAAATGCAGATGAGTGGAGTTAAAACATAGGAGCTGACGCAAAGAACTTTGCGAGATAAAGACATTAAAGAAAGGCAGAAAGAAAATTCATGATGAGATAAAACTGCGAGATATATATTAATGTATTGCGGAACAAAATTATAAACAAGGGCGCATACATTTAAACAAAACAAACAAAAAGTAGAGAAAGTAGATGATTGGGTCTATTCCTGCGGTGGCGGAGGTGGAGATGGTCTTGGGTCCCTGGGCGCAGGTGGAGGCATGGTTCCACGCATTTGGGCTGGGCCTGCGCCTGGAGGTCTTTGTTGTCCTGCTGGCCGTGCAAATAAATTGGGCGTGACAGGCAAGCGGCCAAAGCTTTCAGTCCATCGCATTAAAAAGAGGAGTAAAGCATTGACGCGCTGCGATAGCTCGTCTTGTTGTTTTCGCAGCAGCTCCTGTTGTCGGCACAATGTTTCTTGCTGCTGGCGCAGGGGCTGAATAACCTCTTGAAGTATCTGCCACATTTGGGAAAAAAGCAGAGCTTCTTCGACATCTATGGTTAGGTCAGGTGCAGCCGGATGTGTACTTGCGGAAGCTGTGGCTTGCGCCGTGGGGACTGACACAGGAGCTTCGGTATTGATGCGAAGAGAGTCTGGTGATGGTTCTTCAAAATGCGTCCCCTCCTGCAGCAAGTCTTCGTTGTGCTGTGGAGGAGATATGTTCTGGTCGATTGCTGGTGGCGGCAAGCTTTCTTGTTGTGGTGGCAAGGAACCTTGAGGTTGAGCGCAGACAGTGGTTTCCTGCGCTGGAGGAGTAGTTTGAGGTGTCCTTGCAGTTGGCCGAGGGTTTCTCCCTGCGGTTTGCTTGCGCCTTTTCTTCTTTTGAACTTCAGCTGCAGGCGTGGGCTCGGTAGGTTGGGATGCGGGGACTGCTGGCTGCGGCCTGCCTTGCAAACGCTTATTGCGAGTGCTGATTATACGCGTCCACCATTGCTCATCAAAGTCCTTCCGCATTGTTCGTATTTCTTCGTCAGTTGCGGGCAGGAGATCTGATGCGCAGCAAAGGGATGTGACAAGGGCAGGACAAGATCTTGCACCTTTTGGTTTTGCTGCAGTCTGACGCAATGTGTCAACAAGGATGCGGCCAAGGTCAATTGGGATGCCTCTCATGATGCAGTAGACGAGGATTACCCGCTGCAAACTCAATGTGGCATCATGCGTTGTGGGCATGATGCGATTTTTAACCCAATGCATCCAGCAAGTTGCTTCAAACTCTAGCAGCTGCGACTTCAAGGTTCTCGCAGCTCCGTGCCCATCCCATTTAGCCCCAGGTCTGGCCACCACAAGAAGGACTACGCTCAGAAAGTCATCATCGAGGCATTCGAGGAGCACATTCCCTTCTGCGTTTGGGATGTCTCGCAGTTCATAGACGTTGTTGATGTGTGCGGAGGAAAATGTGACTGCGTGACCTCTTACCATGACCTCATCGATTTCTTCTTGCCACTGGGCCCGATAGAAATCATGGACTAGTGCAGGGGCGTATGTGCGGGGATTCTCGCAAACAGTTTCCCATTTGCGTTGGGAAATTTGATCGGTCATTGTTTGCGGTAAGGGGCAGCTGAATCCACGTTCTTCTTGAAATTTTCCCCAATTGCTGCCCTCCTTTTCACTAACTGCACCCACTTTGGCTTTGCCTTTGTCTTTGGTTGCGGTGGGTGCTTTTCGTTTCTTGCTGGGGGCTGCAGCAGGCTTTTCAGAAGGCTCACGAATGACCACCCCAGTTGACTGGATGTTGTGGCGATGGGTAAGGGGAAGCTCGTCCTCAGGATCATAAACTTCTACTTCCATGGCTGCCGCAATTGTTGCTAGGTTGGTTGCGATGATGTCTGCGGCAGCCAGGTCCTCTGCCTGCTTGCTGGAGCTTTCTTTCTCTCTAGCTGCGATTGCATCTGCGGCGGCTTTTTCTTGCGCTTCCCGTAGATGGATTGCTTCGCTTTCTTCCCCTAATTCTCCCATTAGGGAGTTCCATGCGGCCACTTCCCGCTCAGCAAACTGTGGCGAAGTGGTTTGCGCTGTGATTGATGGTGGAGGGGAAATGTTTGCGGCAGAAGAAGAAGAAGGGACATAATCTGATGTGAGTGAAACTGAGGAGTCTGGTGGTGGAAGAAGGAGGGGTATCTGTTGGGTTCCTAGAGTGAGTAAAAATGCAATAAGAAATAAGATATAATTAGACTCTAGACTCTGTGCAAGTATACACAGTCCGCAGCAAGTAATAAGTATTATCAATCCAAGGCCTGAACTAGCTTCCACTTTATCTATTTTGTATAACTCTTTAATGGTTTCAAAAGATGGTAAAAATGATTGGTTTTTATAAGAATAATGCTGAAGCAAAAGAAATGACAGAACAAAAAGTAAACAAATAGGCAGATAGATTAGAAGCAGGTGCTGGTCAGGATTCAGTAATTGTTTTAAAAGATGCTCTAGCAATATTATTGATCATGCAAACTCTCGTAGTATTATTAGCGGATTCCTCCCGAAACTCCGGATTTTTTGGAATGTGTTTCAACCCCAATGAAGTACGACCGATCAAGCACTAGGCAACTGGCTATCCCTAGCTCAGTCACTGGCGTTCACCAATACACAATGATCGTAGTGTGATTAATCGCCACACACTCTCTCAATCATCCCTGAAACTAGAGAGAGGTATTCATACCGGCTGGCCAGGCGGGCATAAAATAGAAATGAACACAACAATTAACCAAGATGCATAGAATCAATTTATATTACTAAAGTTAAGCACGACAATCACATTGTGTCCTAACCAACGCCTAAGCTACTTAGTTCATAATATGCATGGAAACACACGTTACAATCTGAGTAGGCACGTCCATAATTACAAGATAATAAAAGGAAATACTAATCTCCTCGATCAGCTTGCAATGATGGTCTTCTAGGTGGTCTCCAATCTCTCTCCTCTATTCGGCTCCCAAATGTGGAAGGAACTTCCCAAGAATGGAATGTTTTCTCCCAAAAGTCGAATGACTTTGACTTGAGCTGCTACTCCCTTTTATAGAAGGATAGGAGGCTTGACTTAGGTCAACCTGGACACGTGTAGGGCTCTCCTTGCTCCTTTATCACGAGAAAAACTCAACAGAATTCAGTTTGGCAATTTGGCTAACGAGCTGTGACGTGGCAGTTTTGCTCCCAGTTTTGTTGCAGCACAGAATTTGCTCCCTCAAGTCGCCCAGCAACATATTCTGCACAAAATGATTTCCAAAGCTTCCATTATTCCAACTGGGTTAAAACATGTAATATATATCTAAAATCAACCCTATTAAGCACAAAAGACACACAAATCAATATAGAAATGAGGCCTAAATAACTACCTTCTGGGCAGTTATCACACCCCCAAACTTGAACTATTGCGCGTCCCGAGCAATACTAACCAACCTTCCCTTCAAGAATTCAAAACATTAGACAAAGCATAGCTTAATCAAACCAGACAATCCAACACTACCTTCAACCTTTACCTGAGCACTCTGCAAAACCAAGCTCTGCTGCAGTAAATTAATTCTTCCGGCATGGACAAATAATCACCACTTCTAACTTAATTCTAAGAACTTGCCACAACCTAGCTCTTATTATCAGACATATCAAAACACATTTTCAAGGGGTTTATATTTTCTGTTTTTCGGACTTAACGCAGCCCTACAGTCATAAGCTCTTAAGCATGGGATGACCCACTTTATGGTGCAGTATACCCTTGCCTCAAACTCATCACCAATTAGGCTAAATACTCTTTGCTAAGCTAAAAAATCCTTAGTTATTCCATCTCTTGCCCCTTAGAATGGCAACATTTTATGATGAAGCTCACCTAAGTTCTGGGAGACAGAAAAACTGCTGGATCATCATTCATCCTTCAAAACTTTTGCTCCATGAATTTTCTCAGCAAAATTTTCAACAATCACTTTTTTCAGCAAATAATTTTTCATCATTTTTTTTTATATATATTTCCTAGGTCACCTTTTGACGCGAGGAAAAACTGTGGGTATCACAAATGTCCCCGGTTACTCAATAACCTAACAAATTATTTAATGAAGGAGAGGAATGCTCGAGCAAAACAATTGGAGTAGCAAAAAGTCCCCCAAACTTGAATTATTCATTGTCCTCAATGAATCATTAGTTTTGCAATTATACCCCCAAACTTAAAGTTTTCTATCTGAATTTTCAACCTAAGCGTGAGACTAAAACTAAGCTTAAAGTGGATCAAATGAGTCAACACTACCTCCAAAATTTTTCTTGCCGCAGCATCGACCAGGCTAGAAGAATTGCCCAAGCAAAAGGTTTCTGGAGATCAGAATACCTTGATCTAATTAAGCTTAACCAGTCCAAGCTTCAAAATTCAGAAGAAAATTAGTTAAGTTAGAAATACTCAGTGCTCATAGAATAGAAACAATTCAGAAATTTCATTAAAATATAGAAAACAATTACAACAGCAGATATATTTTTTTCAGCAGCAGAAAAATTAAAAAGAAACAAGCAAACATATTAGCAAGCGGGGTCAGATATGCGCGAGCAAACAAAAATGGAAAAACAAAAGTAATGCTCGCTCAAAATCATCATATTAGTTAGTCTTCCTGACCCTGCTCTTCATCATCCTCCTCTTCTCTTTCAACAGGTGGGGGTGGGATCCAGGGGTTCAATAAATCTTCAGGGAATGCTGGAAGGGCTGGATACGGTTTGGAAAAATTCTCCTGCAGCGCCTTCTTCAGATTGGCATCACGAGTTCTAACATAGTTCCAGAAGGTTAAAGCTTGCCTCTCGGCAAACTCTTGCCTGCTGGCCGAAAGTGCGAGTTGTTCTAAAATCGTGTTGATGTCGTAAACAAGCCCTCCTTGACGTACCTCCTCCATACGCTGGAGCCGTGCCAAGTTAGGCGTGTCGATGATCCCCTTGTCAAACAAAATAACATCACCTTCATCCTCTGGAACCCCTGCCCTCTTGCAAAGCATGGTAATGGTATTCGGGAAAAACAGCTTCCCCACCTTCTTCTTCCAACAACCAGAAATTTCATTAACAATCATCTTCCCTACATCAATGCTGAGAGACCGCAAAATCGCGAAAGCCAGAAGAACCCGTTCTCTCGAGACCGTCGAGTCATGAGTCGTTGGAAGCATCCTCTGTCTGATAAATCCCATCCACGTGTTCGCTTCCCTCTTCAGATAAGCTGACTGAAACGTCCTTTTCCCTGTCTTGGACAGCTGCCGCTGTGCCCCTTCAATACCCACCTCCCGCACAGCATCACTTAACTGCTCATTAGATGGCGCTACAGCCATCTCATTATATGTTGCATGGGGGAAATTCTGAAGGTTATACAGTGCGTTGATAGCACTAGGACTCCAGTCTACCTCGACTCCTCGAACAATCACCTGGAAACCATCTTCTTTGTCAATATTAGCATAAAATTCACGCACCACCTGCGGGTTTACAGACTCAGGCTTCGTACAAAACAACTCCCAGCCATGGTCTGCAATGCCGGTCCTCAGAAAATGCGGAAGATCACCGCTAAATCCTCTTTCAAACAGGAAGTCTCTTTTCAGCAGCTCAGCGTATTTTGCTCTGGCAAAATTGTTGACGAAGCGATCATACGGCAATTGTGACTCTTCTATTTCATCAGGTTCCTCCGATGCTGCAGCAACACTTTTGCCCTTTTCCGCCCTTCGCTTGAGCAACCGCTCTTCCTCAGCCTTTTTCTCTTCCTCTTCTCTTGCTTTTTCTTCGGCTTCCTTCTTCTCACGCTCTTCTTTCTCTGCATTTTCTCTTTCAGAATCCGTGGTTGGAGGCGAAGGAGTATCAGTTCGGACAACCCTAACGCGGCCTGCTTTCCTCTTAACGCGGCGACATTTCGGTACTTCTGGCATGATCACCTCCACTCGAGCCTCCTACACTAGCTCATTATCCGTTACCTGAACATCTTCTGCCTGTTGCTCTTGCACATCCTCGGCTTGCTTTTCTTAAACTTCCTCTGTAATTTCTCGAACTTCCTCGGTATTTTCCTCTCGAACTTCCTCTGTTTGCTCCCCTTGAACTTCTCCTGTATCTGCGACTCTCTGCTCAGTCTGTTCTAGGTTCTGTTCTTCTGGTTCTTTCGGGTTTTCTTCAACTACTGTGGCAGCGACATCTTCCACCACCTTCTCTATAACTTCTTGATCCTCAACCCTCTGCTGCCTTCTCCTTCTTTTAGCTTCTTTTTCTTCTGGCATCTTCTTCTTTTCGTCTTAACTTTCGGTGCTTCGGGGGTCACGGGTACCTCTTCTTCCTCATGATCTCTCTCTTTTCTTGCTCTTGTTTTCGCCATGGAAGACTCAAGGGGTTTACAGAGAATAGCAATAAAGAAAGAAAAATGAAAACGGCAAAGATTCGAAACAAGAAGACGAAGTGAAAAAATACTTACCAGAAGCTGTTAATAAATAGGGCTCCAGCAAATTGAATCCTAACCGAAAGATTTTTCTTTCATTAATTAACATTACCGTTTAAAATCGCATGCAGCTTAGTGAAATTAAAACCATCAAATGGTAAAATCAGAATTCCAATCAGCCCATGGTAAATAATTATATGCTGTCTAATGATTAAGCACTTGGATTGCCCCTGCGTGACACGTGGCAGCATCATAATTCCTCATTCAATTTCCTGCACACGGAAATTCAAAAATTCAAACGGTAAAGATAATCAATCATTAACCAAACCCTTCCTATTCGGACGATTCGCTTCAGCCATAACTTTGCCACAACAACCTTCTGAAAAGATTATCTTAAGAATCTTGGATACGGAAAATTTAAATTCAAAAAAGAAAAATCAAATCCGGAAATTCAAATATTAACCGCACAAATCAAATCTTTTTATTTTTACTATTCAAAACCGAATTAAATAAGGAGAAATTTTATTCAAATCTAATATAAACAGAAATTTAAATAACCGAAAATAAAAACTGGAATAAAATTCTGATCTAAACAGAAAATAAACCTCTACTCTGAACTAATAAAATAACTAGCGAAAATAAAATAAAATCTACGGAATTAAAAATACAACAAGTAAAAATAAATCATGCAAAATTTAAACAAAACAAATCTAACCTAATTAAAATCAAATCATATCAGCGAGAAAAATAAAAATAAACACTGGGAGCTCAACATATTGCTCTGTGAAATGCTCCCGCAAACATCTTGCTCTCTCAATCATCAACCAACTTTAGGGAAGGATATTTCATCTGGAACTCCTCTCCCCAATAATGTTTGACACGCTGTCCATTCACTTTGAACACTCTCCCATCCTTTTCATCCTGCAAAGTAATTGCTCCATGGGGGAAAACCTCAATTACCACGAACGGACCTGACCATTTGGATTTTAGTTTCCCAGGAAACAATTTCAATCTAGAATTATAAAGCAAAACTTTTTGACCTTTGACAAACTCTTTAGGCCTAATTTTCTTGTCATGCCACAACTTAGTCTTTTCTTTATATATTTTCGCATTCTCATAAGAAAATTGACGAAATTCCTCCAATTCGTTAAGCTACAGCATTCTAATTGCTCCTGCACGACTCAGATCAAAGTTTAATTTTTTCAAAGCCCAAAACGTTTTATGCTCTAGCTCTAATGGTAAATGACAAGCTTTCCCATAAACTAACCGATAGGGAGACATACCTAGAGGAGTCTTATAGGCTGTCCTATAAGCCCAAAGAGCCTCATCCAACCTAAAAGACCAATCCTTCCTAGATGGATGGACTACTTTTTCTAGAATTGATTTAATTTCCCTATTACTTATTTCAGCCTGACCATTAGCCTGTGGGTGATAAGGGGTAGCTATCCTATGCTTGATTCCATACTTAGCTAAAAGCTTAGTTGAAATATTATTAACAAAATGTGTACCCTCATCACTTATTAGAGCTCTAGGTGTTCCAAACCGCGCAAAAATGTGCGATTGGAGAAACCTTGAAACCGTCTTGGCATCACTCTGATGGCATGCAATGGCCTCCACCCACTTGGACACGTAATCCACTGCCAATAAGATAAAAACATTACCATTAGAAGGGGGAAATGGCCCCATAAAATCAATACCCCACACATCGAATAACTCCACTTCCAAAATGTAAGTAAGAGGCATTTCATCTCTGGGCCCCAAGTTTCCTCTCCTTTGGCAAGCATCACATTGCTTGCAGAACCAATGAGCATCCTTAAACAAGGTAGGCCAGAAGAATCCACAATGCAAAATCCTCATAGCTGTCCTCTGACCGCTGAAATGGCCTCCATATGGCGAAGAGTGACATTGCTCCAGGATTTCCTTTGCTTCATCACCTGAAACACACCTACGAATAATACCGTCAGAGCATTGCTTATACATGAATGGCTCATCCCAATAGAAAAACTTTGCATCATGCTTAAACTTTTTCTTCTGCCTCCAATCCATATCAATAGGAGTGACTTCCTTGACCAAAAAATTGGCATTATCAGCATACCAAGGGATCTCCTTCACTACCTTTACCTCAACAGCAAAAAGCTGTTCATCTGGAAAAGAATCTGAAATGGCAGATTGCTTCAGCAAAGATGATGATGGATCAAGGCGAGACAAATGATCTGCAATGACATTCTCTGATCCCTTCTTATCCTTTATCTCCAAGTCGAACTCCTGCAATAATAAAACCCAACGAATTAGTCTAGGCTTTGCATCTTTCTTAGTCATTAAATACCTTATTGCTGCATGATCCGTGAACACCGTGACTTTGGATCCAACCAAATATGGCCGGAATTTCTCAAAGGCAAACACCACAGCTAACAACTCCTTTTCAGTAGTTGTGCAGTTGACTTGTGCCTCATTTAAAACCCTGCTTGCATAATATATAGGATGAATAAATTTGCCCTGCTTTTGCCCCAGCATAGCACCTACTGCAGCATCACTCGCATCACACATTACCTCAAATGGTAAATTCCAATTAGGTGCACAAAGAATGGGTGCTGAGATTAAAGCAGCCTTTAATGTTTCAAAAGCCTTCCTACAGTCTACATCAAAGTCAAAAACATGATCAGTGCACAATAAGTTACAAAGAGGTTTACTGATTTTTGAAAAATCCTTTATGAACCTTCTATAAAATCCAGCATGACCTAAAAAACTCCGAATCCCCTTCACTGAATTCGGTGGTTCTAATCTTTCAATAACCTCAACTTTTGCTCTATCAACTTCTAGACCATTCTTAGAAATCATATGACCTAACACTATGCCCTCCTTTACCATGAAGTGACATTTCTCCCAATTGAGAACTAGATGGGTATCCTCACATCTCTTTAACACCTGACCTAAATTATCTAAACAACTCTGAAAAGACCCTCCAAAAACTGAAAAATCGTCCATAAATACCTCAACAGTGGACTCAATCATATCAGAAAAAATTGCCAACATACACCGCTGAAATGTTGCTGGAGCATTACAGAGGCCAAAAGGCATTCGCCTAAAAGCAAACGTCCATAAGGGCAGGTGAAAGTGGTTTTTTTCCTGATCCTCAGGAGCAATAGTAATCTGGTTATACCCAGAATAACCATCCAAGAAACAGTAGTAGGCCTGACCAGCCAACCTATCCAACATCTGGTCAATAAATGGTAGAGGGAAGTGGTCCTTACGGGTGGCTTTATTAAGCCTCCTGTAATCCATGCAAACCCTCCAACCAGTTACTGTCCTAGTTGGGATCAACTCATTGTCTTTATTGCTCACCACAGTGACACCTCCTTTCTTAGGAACACATTGGACAGGGCTTACCCAATTGCTGTCTGCAATTGGATAAATGATGCCAGCATCCAACCATTTAATCACCTCCTTTTTAACCACTTCTTTCATTGCAGGGTTAAGCCTTCTTTGTTGCTCAATACTCCTAAAGGATCCCTCCTCTAGAGTGATTTTGTGCATACAAAAAGATGGGTTAATCCCCTGAATATCAGCCAATGTCCAACCAATAGCCTTGTGGTATTGCTGCAACAACTGTATTAAGGCCTCCTCATGCTCCGGCATTAAATCTGATGCAACAATAATGGGCAACGTCTCACCCTCCCCAAGATACACATACTTTAGATGATCCGGCAAGGGCTTCAAATCTAAAGTAGGTGCCTCAATCAGGGATGGCTTAATAGGGGGAGCCTTTCTTTGATCTAAATCTAAAGACTCAAAAACATCCTCACACCTAAACAATTCTTTTCCATTTTTTCTTTCTAAGGGACAAACCTCTAAATCTTCTATACTAACCTCTCCATGATCTTCCAAATGCTTATTTGCTGAATCCTGCATTGCTGTCTCAACAATTGTGTTCTCCAGAATCCTAATGAAAGAGCAATCTTTCATTTCGTCTGGATACTTCATGACCTTAAACACATTAAATTTTACTTCCTCATTACAGACTCTCATTGTTAATTCCCCTTGTTGAACATCTACTAACGCCCTACCAGTAGCCAAAAATGGTCGTCCTAGAATAATTGGGACATCTTTGTCAGCCTCATAGTCTAAAATAATGAAATCAACAGGAAATATGAATTTATCTACTTTCACTAAGACATCCTCAATTTTACCCTCTGGATATGTGATAGACCTATCAGCTAATTGGAGTGTAACTGTGGTAGGTCTAGCTTCACCAATACCTAACTTTCGATAGACCGAAAGAGGCATAAGGTTAATGCTTGCACCTAAATCACAGAGTGCTCTACCTAACTCTTTTCCACCCATAGACACAGGTATAGTAAATGATCCTGGATCCTTAGCCTTGGGTGGTAGCCCATTCTTAAGAATAGCACTACATTCCTCAGTGAGAGATACAGTTTCAAACTCACCTAACCTCTTCTTTTTAGTTAAAATATCCTTAAGAAATTTAGCATAATTAGGCATTTGCTCAATAGCTTCTACTAAAGGGATATTTATATGCAATTGCTTAAGAATCTCTAAAAACTTTTTAAATTGACCATCCTGATTCTTAGGCTTTTGCCTTTGTGGAAAAGGTAGAGGTGGTACATAAGGTGGGGGTGGCACATAAGGTGGTTCCACATCTGGAACAGAACCAGATGCTCCAGCATCTTTATTGCTGCCTCCAGCACCCTGACCAGTCTCCAACTCTTTCTCAACAACAACATTTCTATCACCATTTTTTCCTACAGCTTGGGTTTTACTAGGCTCTACACTTTCTTCCAGTGGCTTACCACTCCTAAGAGTTACTGCCTTTACCTGCTCCTTACCTTCCCTTCTAGGGTGTTCAGTATCTGAAGGAAGCTTCCCTTGAGGCCTTGCCTTCAGCTCATTAGCTAGCTGGCCCATTTGCAATTCCAGGGCTCTCATTGAAGCTTGATTACTTTGAATTGCGGCGTCTGTACGAGCCATAAATTCTTTCATCATTGCCTCGAGAGAATTCCCCGAATTTTGCTGGGGCGAAGCCTGCTTATTTTGCTGGGGCAATACCTGCGCTTTAGCAAATCCCGACTGGTTCACTTTCTGCTGTGCTTGCACATTACTCCCTTGTCCTCCCCATGAGAAGTTGGGGTGGTTGCGCCAACCTGGATTATAAAAGTTAGAATAAGGGTTATTCCTCTGATTACCTACAAAAAACACAGAAGTTGGGTTGCTGGGGCAAAACTCGTAGTTGTGATCTTCACCACAATAGACACAAGCTTCCTCTGCAACTTGGTTCACCATTGCAGCAGGCTCCACAACTGGCGGCTGCTGATGACTAATCACTGTCACATTCTTAAGAGCGTTAGCAATCATTGCAAGATCAGCCCTAATGGTGGACACACCATCAACTTCTAATACACTCTTAACCCTTTTATTTGTGCCTCTAACATCCGACCACTGACAACTATTAGTAGATATTCTTTCTAAAATTTCATAGGCTTCGTTAAAAGTTTTTGCCAAAAGGGCCCCTCCAGCCGAAGCATCAACCATACCTTGAGTTGCTCCATTTAACCCATTGTAAAATGTTTCCATTTGGATACAATGTGGTAGACCATGGTGGGGACACTTTCGCAAAAGCTCCTTAAACCTCTCCCAAGCCTCACTAAAAGTCTCATCTTCAAGTTGCCTAAACCTTACTATTTCACTCCTTAATTTAGCATTTCTATTAGGTGGGAAATATTTACTCAAAAAATTTTCAGCTAACTCATCCCATGTCCTAATTGATCCTGGAGCAAAAGAATTTAACCACGCCTTCGCTCCATCCCTAAGAGAATACGGGAACAAAGTTAATCTAAGAGCATCTCTAGGCACTCCTTGAATTACAAAAGAATCACTAACTCCTAGAAAAGACTTAAGATGTAAATGAGGGTCTTCAGATGACAAACCATGGAATTGACCCACGGTTTGCAACATCTGAAACATTACCGGTTTCATTTCAAAATTTGCCGCTTGAATTTGAGGACGTGCAATCCCTGGATTCAACTCATCAAACATTGGAAAAGCATAAGCTCGAATGGCTCTGGTCCTATCGTTCGCTACCAAGATAGGATTCTCAGCCTGATTATTTTGCTGCTCATTTTGCTCCAGCGGCGGGTTTTGCTGCAGCACACGATTCTCCTGGGGGTTCGCTGGATCTTCAGGACCTTGCGGGAGACACGGCACGTCAGCCATTTGATTCTGGTTTCTACGCTGCTCTCTCCTTCTTCTCCTGAATGTTCTCTCGATTTCTGGATGAAGCTCGAACCTCACCCCAGGCGGATCGTTCATGCACCAAACTCATACCTGCAAAAACAAAATAAACAATCAAAAAGTTCTAGCACCAAACCACTAAAACACATACACAAAACAGATCAGATAAAAACTTATTCAAGTCCCCGGCAACGGCGCCAAAAACTTGTTGGGTTCCTAGAGTGAGTAAAAATGCAATAAGAAATAAGATATAATTAGACTCTAGACTCTGTGCAAGTATACACAGTCCGCAGCAAGTAATAAGTATTATCAATCCAAGGCCTGAACTAGCTTCCACTTTATCTATTTTGTATAACTCTTTAATGGTTTCAAAAGATGGTAAAAATGATTGGTTTTTATAAGAATAATGCTGAAGCAAAAGAAATGACAGAACAGAAAGTAAACAAATAGGCAGATAGATTAGAAGCAGGCGCTGGTCAGGATTCAATAATTTTTTTAAAAGATGCTCTAGCAATATTATTGATCATGCAAACTCTCGCAGTATTATTAGCGGATTCCTCCCGGAACTCCGGATTTTTTGGAATGTGTTTCAACCCCAATGAAGTACGATCGATCAAGCACTAGGCAACTGGCTATCCCTAGCTCAGTCACTGGCGTTCACCAATACACAATGATCGTAGTGTGATTAATCGCCACACACTCTCTAAATCATCCCTGAAACTAGAGAGAGATATTCATACCGGCTGGCCAGGCGGGCATAAAATAGAAATGAACACAACAATTAACCAAGATGCATAGAATCAATTTATATTACTAAAGTTAAGCACGGCAATAACATTGTGTCCTAACCAACGCCTAAGCTACTTAGTTCATAATATGCATGGAAACACACGTTACAATCTGAGTAGGCACGTCCATAATTACAAGATAATAAAAGGAAATACTAATCTCCTCGATCAGCTTGCAATGATGGTCTTCTAGGTGGTCTCCAATCTCTCTCCTCTATTCGGCTCCCAAATGTGGAAGGAACTTCCCAAGAATGGAATGTTTTCTCCCAAAAGTCGAATGACTTTGACTTGAGCGGCTACTCCCTTTTATAGAAGGATAGGAGGCTTGACTTAGGTCAACCTGGACACGTGTAGGGCTCTCCTTGCTCCTTTATCACGAGAAAAACTCAACAGAATTCAGTTTGGCAATTTGGCTAACGAGCTGTGACGTGGCAGTTTTGCTCCCAGTTTTGCTGCAGCACAGAATTTGCTCCCTCAAGTCGCCCAGCAACATATTCTGCACAAAATGATTTCCAAAGCTTCCATTCTTCCAACTAGGTTAAAACATGTAATATATATCTAAAACCAACCCTATTAAGCACAAAAGACACACAAATCAATATAGAAATGAGGCCTAAATAACTACCTTCTGGGCAGTTATCAGTATCGAAGGGAATGGTGATGGGAATGGGGTTAGGTTTCGAGGGGTGGTAAGATTTTGTGTGGGTTGAAGGGTGACTGGTTTTATGGTAAAAGAAGAAGTGTCCAAAGGTGCAATATCGAGCACCTCTGGTGGGTTGGTCGTGGAGATGGGTGGTTGTTCGAGGTCGATGAGCTCGTTTCCCTCAGTGACCATAGAATCGCATATTGTCTCCCCTTCTGTTTGGCGCTGGTTTTCCTCACTAGAGGAAGAACTGGTTTCTTTGAGCGGTCCTTCAACCTCTGGTGAGGATGGGGAAGCTTCATCTGCGTATCCGGCAATTGAAAGGTTTTGGGAATCCGACATTGCAAAGGTTCGGTGAAGCTTAGAGAGAGAAACAAGGGTTTAGGGCTTTTGCAAGGATGAAGAAGATGAAGGAAATGAGGAAAAGAAAAAGAAACCGCATCCCTATTTTATAGCTAACGCAAGGTACTATGCTCCTTGGTTCTGGTGCCCTTTCGCATCCACATAGGTCGGTTATCATGATTATCATGGGGGATGTGAGCGGTTGCCTTGGTTATTGTGCAAAGACAGGGATTAGTGCGGTTCATTAAATGAAAACATGATTATGGCTGCATTTCCTATGAGAGATATTCAAATTAATTTGGACATGCGCTAAGCTTTCCTTCACACAGCTTTCAACGCAACTAAGAATTAATGCAACAATATTTAGAAAGCTGGTAGAAATGCGGTGAGGCTCTGTCCTGCCAAAATATTAACGTAATAAAATAAAGCATGTGAGAAGACAGAAATTATTTACAACTTCTAACTTGATGCTCTTACCTTGCGCTAGGTCCTGCAGCAATCAGAGAGCATTGTTTGTCCTGGACCTAGTTTTGTCTTGTTGCTTTAAGGCGGATTTTTCAGAAGAATAATCTCAACCACCTCGTCCAAAGTCCCTTCAATGTACGGGTTTACTCTTTTCCCGTTGACTTTGAAAATTCTCTTTCCATCAGTAGAATGTAGGTCCACTGCCCCATGTGGATATATTTTATGGATAGTAAATGGGCCCGACCATCTGGATTTTAGTTTTCCTGGAAAGAGACGTAAGCGAGAATTGAATAATAATACTTCTTACCTGCTCGGAGATCCTTCTTGCATATTCGTCGATCATGCCATTGTTTCTGTTTTTCTTTACTGATCTTGGCATTTTCATATGCACATCTTCTAAATTCTTCCAATTCTGACAGCTGACGTAATCGTTCTTGTCCTGCTACTTCTAGATCAAAATTCAGACGTTTCATTGCCCAATGCGCCTTGTGCTCCAATTCTAAGGGCAAATGGCAAGCCTTGCCAAACACCAACGCATATGGAGATGTTCCTATGGGCGTTTTAAAAACTGTGTGGTATGCCCACAGCGCATCATCTAGGTGTTGCGCCCAATCTTTCCTGCTTGTGCTGACAACTTTCTCGAGAATTTTCTTTATCTCTCTATTTGATACTTCGACCTGACCATTACTTTGCGGATGATAAGCTGTTGCGATATGATGTTTAACATTGTATTTCTGCAACAACTTATTCATGACCTTATTTATGAAATGGGTCCCTTCATCGCTAATCAGCCTGCGTGGCACACCAAATCTTGTAAAAATATTCTTTTTGAGAAATTTTGCCACGGTCGCCGCATCGTTCTTAACACACGCGATTGCCTCCACCCATTTTGTGACATAGTCAACTGCGAGGAGGATGTATTGGTATCCTTGCGACGATGGGCAGGGTCCCATGAAATCAATGCCCCAGACATCAAATGACTCAAGTTCTATTATGTAATTTTGTGGCATCTCATTCCTTGCGCCGATATTGCCAGTGTGTTGGCACTTGTCGCAACTATCCACATATTTCTTTGCGTCTTGGAACAGGGTGGGCCACCAATAACCACTCTGTAAAACTTTAGCTGCGGTGCGCTGGCCTCCAAAGTGTCCCCCATATGGGGCTTCATGACAGGCTCCCAAAATTTTCAACGCATCTCTATGTCCAACGCATCTCCTGATGATCTGGTCAGGTCCCCTGCGATAGAGATAAGGGTCATCCCATAAAAAAAAATTTTATTCATGAAAGAATTTCTTACGGTGTTGTGCTGAGTATTCCTCAGGTAAGACCCCTACGACAAGGTAGTTTGCGATGTCCGCAAACCAAGGTTCTTCATCGTTAATCATCAAAAGCTTTTCGTCCGGAAATTCTTCTGCGATAGGGATTCTTGCATCTACCCTTTCAGGATTCTCCAATCGTGACAAATGATCTGCGACCAAATTTTCACTCCCTTTCTTGTCTTTGATCTCTAGGTCAAATTTCTGCAGCAATAGGATCCATCTGATCAACCTAGGTTTCGCATCTTTTTTTGTGATGAGATATTTTATCGCCGCATGATCTGTGTAGGCAATGACTTTGGAGCCAATTAAATAAGCACGAAATTTGTCAAATGCATACACAACCGCTAATAATTCTTTCTCGGTTATTGTGTAATTTGTTTGTGCTTCATTCAATATTCTGCTGGCATAATAAATGGGATGTAGAATCTTGTCCTTTTTCTGTGCCAGCACTGCTCCAACTGCCACGTCACTAGCATCGCACATCAAGAGAAAAGGCTCCTTCCAATCGGGAGTTGCAAGAATGGGTGCACTCACTAGCGCAAGCTTCAAATCCTTGAATGCGTTGACGCATTCCTCTGAAATTTTAAATTTTCTATTTGCTTCCAGCAATGCGCATAGTGGCTTTGTAATATGCGAGAAGTTCCTGATGAATCTGCTATAGAATCCCGCGTGTCCCAAGAAGCTTCGAATTCCTTTAACAGAAGTTGGTGGTGGCAATTTCTCAATGACATCAATTTTCGCCTTGTCGACTTCAATTCCTACGCTTGATATGCGGTGGCCTAGGACAATGCCTTCTTCCACCATGAAATGACATTTTTCCCAATTTAGCACTAGGTGGGTCTCTTCGCATCTTTTTAACACTTGCTCTAGCTGTGTTAGACATTCTGCGAAGGTCTTCCCATAAACTGAGAAGTCGTCCATAAAAACTTCCACGGATTTTTCTAGTAGATCTGAGAAGATGGCCATCATACATCTCTGGAATATTCCAGGCGCATTACACAATCCAAACGGCATCCTTATGAACGCAAAGGTGCCATATGGGCAGGTGAATGTAGTCTTTTCTTGGTCTTCTGGCGCAATGGTAATTTGATTGTATCCAGAGTATCCATCAAGAAAACAATAATATGCTTGTCCCGCAAGACGATCCAGCATCTGATCAATGAATGGAAGAGGAAAATGATCCTTCTTAGTGATTGCGTTCAATTTGCGGTAATCCATGCAAATCTGCCATCCTGTAGTGGTGCGAGATGGAATCAACTCATTGTTTGCGTTAGCTACCACTGTCATACCACCTTTCTTGGGCACGCATTGGATTGGGCTCACCCATCTGCTGTCTGTGATGGGATATATCACACCTGCGTCGAGCCACTTAATAATTTCTTTCCGCACGACTTCCATCATCGCAGGATTTAGCCTTCTTTGTCGTTCTATAAATTCATTGGATTCATCTAGCAGCCGAATTTTATGAATGCAGTATGAGGGGCTAATGCCTCTAATATCTGCTAGACTCCATCCAATGGCCCTTTTGTGCTTTGCGAGGATTTGCATCAAAAGGTATTCTTGTGATGAATCGAGCTTCGATGAAATGATGACTGGGAGTGATTCTTTGTCTCCTAAAAACCTGTACTTCAAATGCGTTGGGAGTGGTTTTAGTTCTAACGCAGGGGGTTGCGTTATGGATGGCAGGGCGAGAATTCTTTCTTTCATATCCAACGCATGAATAATTTCGTCATGCTGTGCTAGGATGCAATTTTCTTCCACCTGTTCTTCCTTGCTTTCTTCTCTCATGGAGCTGAACGCATTTGAGTGTAGAATCTCCTGCGGAGAGCATACATCTATGCAAGCTACCATGTCACATTCTTTATTGTCATCAGGGTATTTTAATGAAGAGAGAACATTGAAAATCACCTTCTGATCGTTCATACGCATTATCAGTTCTCCTTTTTGTACGTCTATCAATGTTTGGCCGGTGGCTAAGAATGGTCTTCCCAAAATAATGGGAACTTCTCTATCAGCTTCAAAATCTAGTATGATAAAATCTGCAGGAAAAATAAATTTGTCAACCTTTACCAAAACGTCTTCAATTTTTCCTTCTGGGTGAACTACAGATCTGTCCGGCAATTGTAGTGTGACAGTTGTTGGTCTTGCTTCTCCAATCCCTAGGTGCTTGTAGACAGATAATGGCATCAAATTTATGCTTGCGCCCAGGTCACATAATACCTTGCCAACATCGATTCCTCCTATTGAACAAGGAATCGTAAAACTTCCAGGATCTTTCAATTTGGGTGGAAGTTTATTGGCAAGTATTGCGCTACACTCACTTGTTAGCGCAACAGCTTCAAACTCTTTCCACGGTCGTTTATTCATCAGAATGTCTTTTAAGAACTTTGCATAGCTGGGCATTTTCTCTAATGCCTCTACAAGTGGGACGTTAATGTGCAGTTCTCGCAAGACATTAAAAAATTTCTTAAATTGAGCCTCATCATTTTTCTTTCGCAACCTTTGAGGGAAAGGGATTGCGGGCTTGTATGCGTCAGGCTCCTTGTCTGCGTGAGCCTCACGCTTTTTGATTCTTCATCCTTAACTACTTTTTCTCCTTGCGTCTGGTCACAATCCTCTACGGCTGCATTTTTAATCAACATGTCCTGCGTTGGCGCAGGTCGCTTACTTGCAACTGTCTTCCACTGCGAAGAGTCACCGCATGGCAGTGCTCCTTCCCCTTTGGATCCTCCGTATTGCTGGGCAATGCACCCGTAGGTCTATTCTTTAATTCTGATGCAAGTTGTCCAACTTGTATTTCCAGGCTGCGCAGAGATGCGGCCTGACTTTGCACCACTGCATCATTCTTTGCCATGTACTCCTTTTGACTCATCATAAATTCTTTCATCATGGTTTCCAACGCATTCGAGGAAGATGGTCTTTGATTTCCATTGTCTGTGTTGCGCTGAAAGTGTCCCAGCGAGGATTGTTTATTGTTAGAATTATATAGTCTGGGCGCAGGATTCACATTACCTTGCTGTGGCTGTTTATTTGCACCACCATTCCATGAAAAGTTCGAGTGATTTCTCCATCTTGGATTATACGTGTTTGAAAATGGGTTGTTGCGCGCAGCTCCTTGCGGGCCAACATAGAAAACTGATTCGGGGTTTGAAATACATTGGTCATGCGTGTGTCCTTCACCGCAAATTCTGCATCCAACTGCATTGAGTTGTGCGATTAAAGGTGTTGTACTGGCCGTGAGCGCATCCATCTTCGTGGTCAACGCATCAATCTTTGCGTTTACTGAGGTTATTAGATCAACTTCAAAGCTTCCCGAGCTAGTTTTGATGGGTCTCCTTCTTCTATCTTCTGCAGTGCCCCACTCGTAATTGTTGCGCGCAATCCGATCAAGGATTGCGTGAGCTTCATCATACGTCTTTCTGAGCAGTGCACCATTTGCAGAGGAGTCTACCAAGACTTGTGAGTTTTTGTTACGACCTACGTAGAAGGTCTCTAACTGAATGCATAATGGTAGTCCATGGTGCGGGCACCTTTGCAGTAAGCTCTTGAAACGTTCCCACGCCTCACTCAACGTTTCATCTTCCATTTGCGTGAAAGTCATTATTTCCTTCCGCAATCTGGAGTTTGCGGTGGGTGGAAAGTATTTTTCTAGAAACTTTTCAGCCAAATCATTCCATGTTGCGATGGAATTTGCTGGCTGCTGATTAAGCCACACTTTCGCCGCATCTCTTAATGAGTAAGGAAATAGGATAACTTGTAATTGCTCATGTGTTACACCTGGGATAATAAATTTATTTCCAAATATCCAAAAATGACTTTAAGTGGGAATGAGGATATTTTGCTGGACTTCCTTCAAACTGTCTTGCAGCTGTCAGCATTTGAAACATGACTGGTTTTAATTCAAACCTTTCTGTTTCAAGAGTGGGCTGAACTATCCCTGGATTAAAATTACAATTTGCAGGGGCTGCATAGTCTCTAATCCCTCTGGCCCTATCATCAGCCATCTGAATGGGATTTAATGGTTGGTTTGGTGGATTAGGTGCTGCCATTTCTCCTGCTTGTCTTCGGGTTCTTCGATTTCTTCTCCTTCTGTGATATGTTCTATCAATTTCAGGATTGACTTCGAAATCGATTTGTCGGGCGGCACGCATACAACCTCTGGTTACCTAGAGAAAAAGTACTCGACAGGAAATGCAGTAAATAATATCAACGGAGTGTCAAAATCAGAAAAATTATTAAAGACTTTTGTTGCATCTCCCCGGCAACGGCGCCAAATACTTGGTTGGTTGTCAGTTGTCTTAGTATAATCAGAAATATTGTCGTGGATGATAATCAATCCAAGTATAAATTGACAAAATCAAGTAATACCTGGCGAGTCCAGGGTCGAATCCACAGGGAGAGGATATTCACAAAGTTTTTAACAATATTTACTGACCTAAACTCTAAACGTATGATATTATGTAAAAGAATAAACAAAAGATTTGGTATATTTGAAGAGTGACTGTTTGCATAAAAACAACACATGCGACGAGAATGGAAGGAAAATTTATAAGGAGAATAATCAAGGTTGTTGCGGTTGCAACCTCATGCGTTTATAATAACCTTGTAGCGCATACTTTGATTAATTGATCCATTAATTCCTAAGGGAGAAAATATCATAAGCTTCCCTTCCGGTACTCCTTTGCGTCTGGCATAAAACTATCAAGAGGTTCCTTGGCGTAGTTCTCTAAAACTTACAAGGGACTGCGTTAGTCACAACACAGTCTAAGCTCATGCGTGCACTATCTTTTAGCGGTAGTGTTTTAATGCTACCAAGACTACATGACATGCGCTAACTTGCTCTACTTAGAGATGTCTGCATGCGTTACCTGTCAGGGATTTAGCATGCTGCTACCGCATCCGGCTGGCCAAGCGGGAGTTAGTAATGAAAATAATATCGCAACTAAATAGAAAGCAATTAATGTTTCATTTAACTCAAAATATGCGCTTACAAAATATAATTATCACCGCATGAGGTGCTTGCGCTAAGCCTTGAAGAAGAATTTAGCTCATTCTAGCAAAACAAGACATCATGAAATAGAACATTACAAACGCAAGATTGCTCCTAATCACAAATCTCTGTGATTTCTCTGTTGATCTTCCTTCTTCTCTCTTGATCAAAATAAAAAAAAAATGACTCGATGCCCTTTCCATCTGAGTATGGTTTCTATTTATAGGCGAGGGAAGATGACTTCTCTAAGTAATCATCAACTTGTGATAATCATCATTTTAGTCAACTTGCTCATCTTTTCAGCCCTTTTTCTACCCACTTGCGTTAGCTATTTCAGTTGTGTCAGCGCTGTCTTTTCATCATCTTATCTGTCTCTTGATCATCTTGGAATGTGTGCCTGCACTGAGAAGGAACTAAAACAAACAACTAAATTAGCTTGCGTTAGCGTCCTATATTTTATAATTTCTCACCGCATACATGAATATAGTTTGCCGCATGAAATCATCACATTTTCCTTTCTTTTTGCGTGGAAGTAACACATCTTTGATTCTTTTGGCCTTGTTTTAGTCTAAGTTTAAAGGATAGATAACTTGCTTTTTGCAAGTTATCAGGGAAGATGGTCAGTTTCTCCTCAGTCGACATCAACAGGGTATACAGGATCAAGGCACCCCTGAACCCAAGAGGGAATGATGTGGTAAGGAACCCTTCGGCCAAACAGATGAAGGAAGCATTGGAACTCGTGGCCAACAAAGAGGTCCAATGGAAAGAATCGCAGACAAAAGTGAAGTCTCTAGTGCCAAGCGACCTAAAGCCAGAATCGGCAGTGTGGCTTCACTTCATCAAGAACCGCTTGATGCCAACCACCCACGACAGCACGATTTCAGTAGATAGAGTGATGCTACTCTATTGCCTTATGAAGGGGTTGGAGATCAACGTAGGGAGCATAATTAGGGATGAAATCTTAGCCTGTGGACGGAAAAGGGCAGGCAAGCTTTTCTTTGGCTCACTCATCACCCAGCTCTGTCAGAGGGTGAAGATTGTTTCAGGCAAGGACGAGGAGCGTCATTTCTTCAAGCCAACCATTGACTTGTCCTTGATAGGAAAGCTTCAGCAGAACAACATCCAGAGGAAGGATAAAGCCTCCACATCACAGGCCACACCTCAATCAGGGCCGAATGTAGCCTCTCCATCCCAACACACTCCTTTTACAGGGCCTTCACCAGCATCAGAAGCCCTAGGCATGGTCCACTACCAGCTTGATTGAATCAGGGAGAACCTGAAGACTTATTGGACGTATGCCAAGGAAAGGGATGAAGCTATTAGAGAGTTCTATCTCTCCATTGCCCTGAGAATTGCTCCGATCTTTCCAAATTTCCCTCAGTCACTGCTGCCCCAGGAAGAAGAGGATTCTGATGAAGAGGAAGATGAAGAGAATGAAGAGAGAGAGAGTTCCTCAGACGAGGAATAGGGGAGTTTTCTGATCCCCTTGGACTGAATATTTTTGTGAATAAATACTGTTTTTTATTGTTTGTTGTTTTTTAGTTTTAGCATGTTTTAAATTCTGTTTTTAGTAGTTTAGTTGTTATTTTGATTGTTTTAGTTGTTTAGTTGTTAATAGCTTTGATCATAGGGTAGTTTAGATAGCTTGTGGATAGCTTGGAATAGAATAAACTTGGGTTTTTTTTTCTTTATTGAAAAATCTGCTTCCTGTTTTTTGAGCTTTACCTATGATAGTTTTGAAGAAAAAATCAACTTTAAGAAAAATTGCTTTAAAATGTTTTGGAAGAAAAAAGCATGTTTCAAAGGAGTTTTCTTTTAAGCCCTTAATGATGAAAACTAGAGCTTTGTTCTATCTCAAAAGTGCCACCATCTCAACTGAGTTGTTTTCTAGTCATAGGCTTTCCATTAGTCTTTTTCTTTACAAAATTGTCTTAGAGTCTAAACTTCCTCGTGTTTAACCTTTCTAACACTCTAGGAGAGTTTAGCCTTGAAGTTTTGAAAACAAAAAGCCTCATATTATGCCCATGCCTAAAAAACAAGCCAATGAGGACATTGTCTACCTTTATGTTTGGGGGGGTGCTTTATGCTTTATGTGAATATCTTTTGTAAATTTGTATTGCTGGAAAGAATATGTGCTCAATAGTTTTGAAAAAGAAAAAGATGAAAGAAAAAGAAAAATCGAGAGTTACTCCTCCTTCCTAGGGTTTACTGAGTAACCGATGGCATTCATGACACTCATGGTTTGCCACTACATGAAAGGTTTACCTAAGGAAGTGAGTATCACTCTGAGCTTGTGAACTTTGCTCGTAGCTAGATATCTTCACCATAAAGTGTCGATAAGCTAGAACGAAGGTAAAGATGACAGCAAGGATACTCTTGGGAGAAAAAAAAGTCAAATAAAAGGAGCACCAACAGTCAATTAAGTTTGGGGGAGATGGAAAAGGTCTAGTAGTTCATATATGCTTTTGTTTTCCTAAAGATTGTTTTCTTAACCTAAAGGGACTACACTAGACTTGATGAGTAGAAGTTAGGTAGTTTAAGCACATTGGTTAGGATGGATGAGAGAGAGTTTTGCTTTGAAAAAGAACAATAGAAATCTTCATGCCTAGGAAACTCAGACGTTGTGACTAGCACTAGAGTAGAACCCTCTCCTGAAAGGCAAACTTTTTAGAAAACGATCTTGAAATACATGTTTTACTTGATTCCATGTCACTTGATTTGAAATGAAAAGTTGATACTAGTACCATGATTCATTACTATGCATGAACTCTAACATTTTGATTTGCAATTAATATTGAGCTCTTACATTTTGATTGGCAATTAAAAAGTTGATCTCTGACATTTTGATTAGCAATTGCTTGAGGACAAGCAATGAGTTAAGTTTGGGGGTATGATAAGGGTAAAAAATATACCTATTTTACCCTTATTCTTAGCTCATTTCTTGGTCAAATATTGAGTGTTTAGGTCAATTTTACTATTTCCGAGCTCAAAATATGTTAATTTGATAAGTCAGGGTGTTGAGAGTCACTTTTGTTGAATTATGCTTAATTATGCCTTAAAAGACTTGATTTGAAGCAAATTTGACTTAGTTTGCTGTTGTGCAGAAAAACAGAGTTGAAGCTGGAATTCCCCAGCAATGCGACCGCATTTCTGGGAAGGCAAAATGGAAATGCGACCGCATTTCTGGAAAAACAGAGGCCGTTCCGAGTCGCACGCGGGTCGTTGTTGACGAGTCTTCTTCGCACCTAACCGATTTTTTTGACCCCGAAACTGACTGGGCAACCTTCCAGCACCTATTTCGCAGCTCCTCAACCAATTTCTACACTATATAAGCTCGGGATTCGAAGTCAAATTCAAGTAGAACTCACTTGAAAGAAAAGGGTGGTGATAGAACCCTGACTCAACGCCAATGAGTAGGGATGCCCAAGGTCCTTCTTAGATGACAAATTCTAACCTGAGAGAGAGTTAGACATCAAACCTTGTGGTTTGTGGAGAGTTTCACCCATTCCCATCTTGTAAAAGTGAGAGAGTGGAGTGTCTTAGCGAACTCTAGAAGGATTGTGTAAACAAAAAAACCCATAATATTTAGCTATCTCTTTTAATTCCAGCTCTTGAATCTTTTTCATTACTTTGTATTCTTTTCATCATTGTTTCAATGAAAATGTGTTCATTTGCTTTTTATCCCATCACGAGTAGCTAAATCCCGCTGAGGGGTTCAATGTGGTGAATTTCCATAGGGTTTAATGGCTTGAAAGTGTTTTATTTGCTTAAGTAGGGTTTAATAGATGTCATGAAGGAATTGAATCCTCAACGGAAGCGAAATTAGTCGAGCGTGATTTAATTTCAATTATTTCGAATACCGATACGTTGGGCAAAATAGAAAATTATTTTCTAAACTAGATTAAGCATGCGATTACAGATCTAAAACAATTTTAGATACATGAAAACTTACATGTTGGAGACCGGGATTCACTACACAATGCTCCAATAATTGTACAGCGACATTTTCTTCCAAGAACACGACCAATCGCGAACACCCGCTATTTTCTGGATCCATGAGGTAGAGATTGTGGGATCTCAATCTTGAAGAGTTGGGAATATTTTCAGCAACAAGCTTGCTGTATTTCTTTGAGAGAAAACCGTGAATGAGAGAAAAAACTCTTCCATCTTTTTGCATTAAACTGAGAGAGTCATACGTGAGTTGGGTAACCCCCTCTCCACTTAACGATAAGTGGGGAGGGAGTTAAAACCCTACTCAATCTAGATCGTTGGATCAAATCCAAACGATCTTGGCCGTCTATTAATTAAATAATAATCATCATTTAATTAATTAATTAATTATAATTAATTTAATTAAAATAATATTAATTAAATCAATTATAACATAAGGTATTTAATTCAATTTGAATCATATTAAATTGGCCATTCAATTAATCTCATTAATTGAATTCACATTAATTAAATATCCAATATTTAATTAATATTACAATTGAATCATATTCAATTTTAATCTCTCTCATTTAACCTATAGTTTTAATGTGCATCATAATGTACATTAATAGAAACTATAGTGTTAATTTGATTAAATCACATTTAATCAAATTAATTTAAACTAATTAATCAATTCTCCAATTAATTAATTCTTTAATTAAATATCAAATATTTAATTAATTATCTATTTGAATCAAGTTCAAATAATTCTCTCATATACTATAGTTTTAATATGAATCTCTATTCATATTATTTTAACCTATAGTTTAATATGAATCTAATTCATATTTAATATTTGAACTTCTTCAAATATTTAATTCTCTCATTAATTAATTTTGAATCATATCCAAAATTAATTTATAATATAAAGTTTAATTCACCAATTAAACTTATATTATAATGTATCTTTATACATTATTTTAATTGTATCAAAACAATAAAATTCTCTTAACGAATTTAAACACACTTCAAATTCTATTCAATACTATTTAATCTTAGAACCTTTTACGAGCTAGCAGGTGGACCTAATGGACCTACAGATCAGAAGCTCCAACGATACGAGACTAATTGGCTAAACTCATTAACCAAGTTAGTCAACATTCGTTAACTGTGGGTCACTCCACTAAAGACCCACAGCTGCACTCTTCTCACTGTAGAATATTTCTGTGTCCACGGATATTGACCAATAACAGTAAGTCAATCCTTCACGAGTGTTCGTAATGCCAGCTGGGTCAAATTACCGTTTTACCCCTGGGTTACCTCTGGATCCTTAAGTATCACTGATTCCTCTAATGAACAATCTTTTTATGATCCAATCAATAAACAGCAGTTCCTCTCGAGCCAGGAGAGGATGGGCGCCCTTGTTCAAGACCTGGAATCAGCCCATAAGGGAACACACATCTACTCCTTTTCAGGAGGGATTGTCCATAGATCTGTATGGGTGAGAGTGGCCAGTTCGCCGACTCAATAATCCTACCAGGAGAGGATGGGCGCCCTTGTTCAAGACCCGAAATCAGCCCTTAAGGGATTGTCCATAGATCTGTATGGGTGAGAGTGGCCAGTTCCTTTATGGACAATCCCTCCTGAAAAGGAGTTCATAACAGACTCAAGATTGAGATTGAGTTACCTAGGTCATCCTATTGAAATAGAAACCTAAACTAATCAACGGTGTTACATCTAGTGGTTACTATTTCGCGGTCCGGTCTTATGCAAACTCATTGCATAGGATACCCCCACTCGCATGTCTCCTACATGGATGCTTTGGATCATTGCATCTGTATCGAATACAAAGTGGGTCGTATCACATAGTGTTACCAGGATAAGGTACCCAGCCTTATCCCTATACTATAGACCATTTAGGTTGTTACTTGAACACTGATCCCCGTATGTCCCCACATACTAGTTCAAGTTTCATCTAAGTAACCTAGGATCTTAGTTTATTGGATTTGGGTCAAATTGTGCAATTTTAGTAACAATAACTCTCTATTGTACAAATCTCAATAATGACGTATTGATACAAGTGAACAATTTGTTACCATTCACTACCTACGAGTTTTAGGGCTTAAAACCCAACAACTCCCACTTGAACTAAAACTCTAGTTTAGTGGGATGTACAATAATCTATTATGGCAATGGGTTTATCGATACATGTAAAATACATAAAACGTATATATACAATGTACAAATACAATAAACTAGGGCATCCACTATACCCATTACATTTCTCCCACTTGCCCTAGATTACATCTCTGTACTTATCTCGTAGATCTAGACCATCTAGATGATCCTCATACACTTTAGTCGAGAGAGCCTTCGTGAATGATCAGCAATACTTCATTCAATTCAATGTGCATGCTTGTCTTGCATTAGGAAAGGTCATATTTGGAACACTTTCCAAATCAGCCTCGAACTTTCCAAGTCTTACAGCCTCGATCGCTGCTTCACAAGCAGCGTAGTTTTCGGCCTATAGGTCGAGGCTGCATTGCATCCTAGCTTGATTCGATGCCATACTATATCTCCTCTATTTAAGAGTGAAGACAGACACTGATGTAGATTTCATCAAATCCTTACCAGTTAAAACATCTTTGTCAGTGTATCCTGTAAGGATCAAATCCTTAGCGCCATACACGAGCATTTAGTTCCTCATTCTCCAAAGCTACTTGAGAATATAATTAACAGCTCTCCAGTGATCATATCCTGGATTAGATTGATACTCACTAACATTGCCTCTTGCATAGGGCATTCCTCAACTCCTTGAGGTGTCTAAGAACACAGTTCCTTAGACAAAAGAATTCTACCCTGAAAGGTCGTGAAGCTTCTTAGAATTCTGCATCTCATATCTAATCAACATTTATAGATATAAAACGCTTGAACCATGGCTAGCATTTTGTTCTTACTGTTTTAAACAATTTAGAACCTAAGAACAAACTAAGCTTCTCCCAACTTTTATTTGGAAATGAGCTGCTAGTCACATTTAATGTCAATAAGTTACCTACTTCATTCCAAATGAGTAGGATATCAATCACATACAAAATGAACAAAGCTACTGTACTACTGACGATCTTCTTGTAGATACAAGACTCATCAATGTCCTGATTAAAGCCAGAAGATATGATCACCATATCAAATCTTATATTCCAAGATCGAAATGCTTAGGCCAATCCATGAATGGATCGCTTAAACTTGCAAACCCTTTTTCTTTTGATCTTGCTCAATGGACCCTTCTGGTTGAGACCTTAAATGTCTCGTTTCCTCTTGTAAATCCACTTGTAACCTATAGGTGTTACCCTATCAAGCAAATTTACAAGATCCCAGATGGAATTGAAATGCAAAGACTTCATTTCCAGGTCCATGGCTTTAAACCATTGGTCCTTGTCAACATCATTCATTTTCTTTCTAAAAGATAATGAATCCTCTATGTCATCATCAAGAATGACGACTTGAGCTTCAAATAAGCCCACGTAACGGTCAGGTTATAAAACAACCCTCCCACTACATCAAGGCATTCTCAACTCTTGAGATGGATGTGACTGACCAAAAGCACTGACCTTATCAACAACTCTTGTTGAATAACCAGTCTTATCAACAACTTTTGTTGATTCATCAACAACTCTTGTTAATGTTACCGTAGCTTTATCAGTTAATTCACTTAAAACTGACCTTACTTTCTGGCTTATGATTTCTCATATGTTCTTCTTCTGAGAATGAAGCATTTGTCAATACAAATTCTTTATTCTCTTATGGATTGAAGAAGTATATTCTCCTCATTTCCTTTGGGATTGCCTACAATTAGGCATTATTTTGAACGGTGTTTCAATTTGTTTTGGGTTAGTCACAAGCACAACTGCTGGACACCCCAAAATTTAAAGGAACGTAAACAATTTTTATGTCCTATCCACAACACAAAAGGTGTTTCAGAAACACTTTTGATGGAACGTTATTCAAAATACACGTTGCAGTCACACTGCATGACCCCGAAACGAGTCAGGCAATTGAGCATAGCTCAATGTGGGTTGAACCATATCCAATAAGGTTCTATTACTCCTAACTGAGATTTAGGATGTGATCCCATGTACTATCAAATAGATCTGGAATCTCAAGTCCCTATACTCAACACATTGATCTGATCAAGGTGTTTTTATTATCTCACCTAACAAGTTTTCAACTTCAGTCTTAAGCCCTTTTAAATATCTCAAGAGATTCAGACTTAAGTTGCAATAGGTAGAGATATTCATACCTATGAATAATCATCTATAACAGAGACAAATTATTCATACCCTCCCACTGCTTTAACATACTAGACCACAAGGATCCAAATGTACAAGCTCTAAGGGCTCTTTGGCTCTTTTAGCTCTTTTCCAGTAAAAGATCTATCAGTCATATTGCCCATAAGGCTTGACTTAATTGGTATTAGAGAGTCTTCTTCAAACTAACTTAGAAGTATACTCTAGACTAAGCTCCCAATCATATTGAGATCAAAATAGCCTAACCTTAAGAACCAAAGAAAGGTGTTTCCTTTAGGAGATATCCTTTGCCTTTATTTCTTTGAGTATAAGCAATCTTAAGCAACTCAATGCTCATGACTTGCTTTACTCTCGATTAGTCTTAAAACAAATAAGTTATTTTCCAGTAAAGCTGAACAAATGTCAACTCCCTTTCTTAAAATAAAAATGTGTTAGCAGAGAAAGGTATAGAGTAACATTGTTCCAGCATATACGATACAAAAATCAAATTTCTGTTAATCTTTAGGAAATTCATACACATTATCTAATAATGTGTATTTTCTCCCACTGGACAAAATAACTTAATGTGCCCCTCTGCCATAGCCGAGACATACTCTCCAGATCAAAATCTGAGAGTCATCTCACCTACTTGCAACAGTTGCCATGAGCTTATTCCTTGAAAGGAAAAGCAAACGTGATAAGTGGCATCTGAATTAAAAATTCAGGTTGTATCTTCATTTTCCACTATGCACGTTTCAATGACCAATAAATCACATTCATTGTCATCGATATTGGCTAGACAGTTAATGTCATAATCATCATAAACGATTCAAGATGAACTAGACACTTGGGTCTAAGGACATTCCTCACTAAAGACTAATCTAAATCATTTACCACAAGTTTGTCGTTTAAGCAAGTTGTATTTAAAACCGTTATTAATAAATTGGCGAAAGACAATTCACATATCGCTGAAACAACAAATTACTTGTTTTGCACTAAACCCATAACACAAAACAATATTGTTTTAATCCAATCAATTTAGCAAAAGTAATCATCGACCCAAATGTATGATACATATTTGCAACGATACTTCAGAGGTTTAGAGCAACAGCCACCGTAGGGCAGTCAGCCACTCCTCCTCTCACGATGCAACCTAATGGAGGAGACCGTAGGATACGTTGACACGTGTCCTGCTCCCACTTACTATAAAATACTCCCTCATTCACCTTGATATTGATCCATGCAAACACCATCCGTAGGGGGTCACTCCCAGGGTGCCTCGAGGCCAAGCATGGACCTCACGTTGTGCACTCTTGAGGACGTGAGAGCAAAACTTGATTTATAAAAATCTTGTTTTGATATATTTCCTCCCACTAAGTATTTTTATAATTTAAGGGTCTATTACTTAGGTAAATTCCGGCTAAATGAATCTATCTAAGTCTATGCTTGTATATAACTCTTATATAGAGGACTTTACTCTAATGTCTAGGTGAATTAAACTCTTTTAATAACCTAGTGACATTGCATGCTAACATTAGTCTATGATTAATTCAACTCAGGTTCCGGATCTATTCCCAGGTAGGAGGTGTTCCGTAACTGTCAACTTAAATACCCCCAGCCTAGACAGAACTTCACCAGGAGAGTTCCCTTATAACCATAGTAATGTTTTTCCTACTTAGTACATTAAAACTATTTTAATCCTAAGTAAGAGTATAATTCTAATCCTATTAGAATTAAAATGAGCTTAGGTCTAATTAATTTTAAACATTTTAAAATTAATTCAATTTAACCTAAGGTCCTATGTTTGCATGCAACTCTTTGTTAGAGGTTGACGATTTCTAATCAATTTTATAACTATTATAAAATTTTAATAATTAGCCCTATAACATGCTTCTATGGTGTTGGAAAAAATAACAATCAAATTCCAGTTATTAAACACCATAACGCTCATGACGCCGATAAAATCAATATAACGATTATATTAATCTAAGGTGGTGTCATGCTTCATGCAATTTCAATTTCATTTAATTAATATCGATTATATTAATTAATCATCAACGAAATTAAATTACATGATTATTGACATTAATATAATATAACATTTATATTAATCTAATTAATGTCATGCTCAATGCTATTCCATTTTCATTTAAATTAATATAACAATTTATATTAAAATTATACATGAAAATCAAGCATTGAAATTTATTTCCATTCATAATATAACTATTATATTAATACTCATGAAAATAAATCTAAGCATGCATGCTACATTAATATAAATATAACATTTTATATTTATCTAATTAATGTCATGCATCATGCTTCTCCAATTTCATATATTTAATATAACAATTATACTAAATAACTCATGAAATTTAAATTCATGCATAATTATCATATATTATAACATTTATAACATAAATATGCATGAAACATGCTTAACCTAAGGTGGGATCTAGCTAAATGACATTCATAAAGCATTAAATAGCTATAAAGACCGGTATTTTGGCATCCTAGGGCAAAAATAATGAAAAATTACAATAATAATTCAAAATCTAGCCCTAAACTGCCTTGTAATAGGTCTGAACCGCCTCCAACCGCTTCGAACCAGCCCGAACTGTGTCAGAATGGCCCAAACCGGACCCATAACACTCGAACGGGACCAACTGCCCAGCGAACCGGACCGAACCATCATGAACCGGGCTGCTAACCTCCTGAACCGAACCATAACTGACAACTCAGCAGCTGCACGCGAAAATTAAAAAAAAACGACACACGTCCAACCCGAACCGCCGACCACGAGGATGCTAGGCACGTGCGCCCACCACCTACTCCAAAACCCACGTTCGAAACTTAGTAGACGCAAATTATTCATATTTCGTAACCGTCTGAAGAAACCGCTGGCCGCACGTTTCGCTCAACGTTCCGTGAATACGGAAACTACCGTCAGCGTCGAGACGCTGTAGGCAAAGCGTCCCGATGCTGGCCCAATTTTTCCAGCACCTGCTCTTCAGCGTCGCGACTCCGTTGAGCAGGGTCGCGACGCTACACCTCTGGACAGCCTCTGTTGTTCGTTTCCAGCAGCAGTTTTTCTCCGATTTTAACCCCGATTCGAGCACCGATCAACAAATTGATCCTAAAACTCTAAACACGGACTTACAAGGCTTGATTTACAATAATTTTGCCCCAAAAACATGGGCCCTTACATGATCAAATCATAAAAAATATGTAAATCTAATGCCAAAAAATACCAAAATAGTCTTTAAAGCAAACCACATTCATAATGCAAATCGATCCCACCAAAAACCACAACGCAAATTCTAAAATCGAAATTGAAATCACGAAATGGCTCTGATACCATTTGAAGGAATTGAATCCTCAGCGGAAGCGAAATTAATCGAGCGTGATTTAATTTCAATTATTTCGAATACCGATACGTTGGGCAAATAGAAAATTATTTTCTAAACTAGATTAAGCATGCGATTACAGATCTAAAACAATTTTAGATACATGAAAACTTACATGTTGGAGACCGGGATTCACTGCACAATGCTCCAATAATTGTACAGCGACATTTTCTTCCAAGAACACGACCAATCGCGAACACCCGTTGTTCTCTGGATCCATGAGGTAGAGATTGTGGGATCTCAATCTTGAAGAGTTGGGAATATTTTCAGCAACAAGCTTGTTGTATTTCTTTGAGAGAAAACCGTGAATGAGAGAAAAAACTCTTCTGTCTTTTTGCGTTAAACTGAGAGAGTCATACGTGAGTTGGGTAACCCCCTCTCCACTTAACGATAAGTGGGGAGGGAGTTAAAACTCTACTCAATCTATATCGTTGGATCAGATCCAAACGATCTTGGCCGTCTATTAATTAAATAATAATAATCATTTAATTAATTAATTAATTATAATTAATTTAATTAAAATAATATTAATTGAATCAATTATAACATAAGGTATTTAATTCAATTTGAATCATATTAAATTGAATTAAATTGGCCATTCAATTAATCTCATTAATTGAATCCACATTAATTAAATATCCAATATTTAATTAATATTACAATTGAATCATATTCAATTTTAATCTCTCTCATTTAACCTATAGTTTTAATGTGCATCATAATGTACATTAATATAAACTATAGTATTAATTTAATTAAATCACATTAAATTAAATTAAATTAATTAATTCTCCACTTAATTAATTCATTAATTAAATATCATATATTTAATTAATTTACTATTTGATACAAGTGAACAATTTGTCACCATTCACTACCTACGTGTTTTAGGGCATAAAACCCAACATGTCATTCTTTATTGAATATCATTCTGATCTTGCTAAGTTTAATTTGATCACTTAGACTTTGCATGCTATGTGAGTTTGATCTCGAAAGGGACAAACGATATCGGTTCTCATAAAGGTGATATAGGAGAAAAAGCTCGAAAGAGATTGTTCGGCGGTATAGGGCAAGCTGCCTAAGGCACCCTATATCGACTATAGGGTTATAGGTTGCATTCGTGAATTATCTATGTCGGAGTCGAGTCCCAGAAATGGGCATAACGGTACTCGCTTAGCCTTCTTACGGTTTTTGGAAACAAGGGCCAAAAGGAAGTTAAATCTGACCCAATGCATTAAACACTCTTAAGTTAGATATTGCATAAGTATGGTTGTTACCCTAGGGATGAATCCATGTTGAATACCTCGTTTTATCTTATTGTTATTCTTTATTATTTTATTGCTTGTTTTATTTATCTTTTCGAAAAACCCAATCAATCAACTTATTATTTTCTTTGATTACCTTTTTCAAAAGCAATCATTTGAGCAGTTTCTTCATCAAATCTGAATTTCCAATTTAGTCCTCGTGGGATCGATACCCTTGGAATACTTTCTAAGGTTTTTTTATTACTACTTGCGACAGTGTATACTTGCACTTAAGTGTTATCTGGATATTTCTTTCTTATTATTATCCATCTTATCTCACATTCCATCCATTCAGCTAGCCACGCACCAATGGTCCGAAACCTGAGTTGAATTAACCATAGTCTTATTAGCATGCAATGTCACTAGGGAATTAAAAGAGTTTAATCCACCTAGACATTTAGTGTAAAGACCTTATTTAATAAGGCATAGACTTAGATAGATTCATTTAGCCGGAATTTACCTAAGAAATAGACCCTAATCTTAAAATACTCAATGGGAGGAAACATATAAAAAAACAAGATGTCTCATATAAAGTTTTTTATTCCCACGTATCTCCGCAAAGTTCACACCGTGAGAATCATGCTCGGCCTCGTGTCACCCTGGAAGTGACCTCCCTTCGGAAGGTGTTTGCATGATTCAATACCAAGGTGAATGGAGAGAGTGTTTATAGTAAGTGGGAGCGGGAAGTGTGTCAACACATCCTTCAGTCTCCTCCATTGGTACGTTCTGAGATTTCATGCTCCACCTGCTTGTTGCCAATAGTGTGGCCATCCCTTCGGAGGGCTATCGGTAATTAAACACTAACAGAATATGAGTTATTCTTGTGTTAGAGTTTGGTTGAGAATGTCTCAATTCAGGGGAGGAGTAGCTGATCACCCCTCGGTGGCTGTTGCTCTAAACCTCTGAAGTATCGTTGCAAAAGACTTATGAAATATAGGGTGCTTAATTACTTTTGCTAAATTGATTGGATATGTATAATGGGTTTAGTGCAACGTTATTAATACAAGTTATTTGTTTGTTTCAACAATATGTCGAAAAACGTATGTGCTTTGTCTGACGTCAAATTAAACGGTTTAGAACATCGTACTAAGAATATGCGCTTAAACACTGAAAAAGTGGCAAACGATTTATTGGTCGTAAATGAGGAACGTCCTCGACCAAACTGCTTAGCTTTCGAGAACGCTATCAAAGACTTAATAGTCTTGGAAACGTGCTTAGTGGAGAACGATAGTTCTGCCTGGATACTTGATTCAGGGGCCACAAACCATGCTTGTTCTTCGTTTAAAGGAATGAGTTCCTGGGAACAGCTTGGAGCTGTAGAAATGACTCTCAGAGTTTGAACTGGAGAAGTTGTCTCACCTATAGCAGTAGGAAGCATAAAATTATTTTTCAAAGAAAACAAGTACATATTATTAGATGATGTGTACGTAGTTCCAAAGATTAAAAGAAATCTGATATATGTGTCTTGTTTGCTCGAACAAACTTATTCCATATCTTTCACATTAAATGAAGTTTTCATTTCCAGAAAGGGAATTAATGTCTATTCAGCTATAATGGAAAATAGTTTATATGTTCTAAGACCAATCTAGAGTATAGCAGTTAACAATACCGAAATGTTCAAAACTGCTACTACTCAAAGTAATAAAAGGTTAAGAGTTTCTCCTAAAGAGAATACCTATCTTTGGCACCTGAGGTTAGGCCACATAAATCTCAATAGGATTGGGAGACTGGTCAAGAGTGGAATTATAAGCGAGTTAGAAGACGACTCATTACCTCCCTGTGAGTCATGCCTTGAGGGTAAGATGACAAAACGACCTTTTACTGGAAAAGGCTATAGGGTCGAAGAACCTCTAGAGCTCATAGAGTCAGACCTCTGTGGTCCGATGAATGTTAAAGCACGAGGAGGATATGAATACTTCATCAGTTTTATTGATGATTATTCTAGGTATGGATATCTTTACCTAATGTATCATAAGTCTGAAGCCCTTGAAAAGTTCAAGGAGAACAAGGCAGAAGTTGAGAACTTATTAGGTAAAACGATAAAAACGCTTCGATCTGATCAAGGTGAAGAGTATATGGATTTAGAATTCTAGGACTATTTGATAGAACACAGAATCACATCCCAACTCTCAGCACCTGGTACACCACAGCAAAACGGTGTATCGGAAAGGAGAAACAGAACCCTATTAGATATGGTTCGTTCCATGATGAGCTATACTCAATTGCCTGACTCGTTTTGGGGTCATGCAGTGCAGATTATCGTTTATATTTTGAACAACGTTCCATCCAAAAGTGTTTCTGAAACACCATTTAAGTTGTGGAAAGGGCGTAAAACTAGTTTACGTTACTTTAGAATTTGGGGATGTCCAGCACACGTGCTAGTGACTAACTCAAAGAAATTGAAACCCTTTTCAAAATTGTGCCTATTTGTAGGCTACCCCAAGGAAACAAGAGGTGGATACTTCTTCGATCCACAAGAGAATAGGGTATTTGTATCCACAAACGCCACATTCTTAGAAGAAGACCACATTAGAAATCATAAGCCACGAAGCAAAATTGTGTTAAGCGAATTATCGAACAAAGCTACAGAAACATCAACAAAAGTTGTTGATGAAACTGGCACCTCGAGTCAATCACGTTCTTCTCAAGAAATAAGAGAACCTCGACGTAGTGGGAGGGTTGTTAGACAGCCTGATCGCTATTTGGGTTTAACTGAAACTCCAGTGGTCATACCTGATGACGGGATCGAGGATCCATTAACCTTTAAACAGGCAATGGATGATGTTGACAAGAACGAATGGATTAAAGCTATGGACTTGGAAATCGAGTCCATGCATTTTAATTCAGTATGAGATCTTGTAGATCAACCTGAAGGGGTTAGACCCATAGGATGTAAATGGATCTACAAGGGAAAACGAGACGCTGCTGGAAAGGTACAGATCTTTAAAGCACGACTTGTGCAAAGGGTTTTACCCAGCGGGAGGGGATTGACTATGAGGAAACCTTCTCCCCTGTTGCCATGTTAAAGTCGATTCAGATTCTTTTATCCATTGCCACATTTTATAATTATGAAATATGGCAAATGGATGTCAAGACTGCTTTTCTGAACGGCAATCTTGAGTAAAGTATCCACATGTCTCAGCCAAAGGGGTTCATTGCTCAGGATCAAGAGCAAAAAGTTTGCAAGCTTAAACGATCCATTTATGGATTAAAACAAGCGTCTAGATCCTGGAATATGAGATTTGATACTGCGATCAAATCTTATGACTTTGAACAAAATGTTGATGAGCCTTGTGTTTACAAAAGAATCATCAACAACTCCGTAGCTTTCTTAGTACCGTATGTGGATGATATCCTACTCATCGGGAATGATGTAGGTTATCTTACTGACATTAAACAATGGCTAGCAACTCAATTCCAAATGAAAGATTTGGGTGAGGCACAATATGTTCTAGGGATTCAAATTGTTAGGGATCGAAAGAACAAAACGCTAGCCCTGTCTCAGGCGTCTTATATCAACAAATTGTTGGTTAGATATAAGATGCAAAATTCCAAGAAAGGTTTATAACCTTTCAGGCATGAAATTAATTTGTCTAAGGAACAGTGTCCTCAGACACCTCAAGAAGTTGAGGACATGAGACGAATTCCCTATGCCTCTGCAGTAGGCAACCTAATGTATGCCATGTTGTGTACAAGGCCTGGCATTTGTTATGCAGTAGGAATTGTTAGTAGATATCAATCCAATCTAGGATTCGATCACTGGACAACCGTGAAAAATATCTTAGGAGAACGAGGGACTATGTGCTTGTGTATGGCGCTAAGGATTTGATCCTTACAGGATACACTGATTCTGACTTTCAAACCAATAAAGATTCGAGGAAATCTACATCGAGGTCAATATTCAATCGGAATGGAGGAGCAATAGTATGGCGTAGCATCAAGCAGGGATGCATTGCAGACTCGACCATGGAGGCCGAATATGTAGCTGCTTGCGAAGCAGCGAAAGAGGCAGTATGGCTCAGCAAGTTCCTGGCTAACTTGGAAGTCGTTCCAAATATGCATCCGCCTATTACCCTATACTGTGATAATAGCGATACAGTTGCAAACTCAAAGGAACCTCACAGCCATAAGAGAGGCAAGCACATCGAAAGGAAATACCATCTCATCAGGGAGATTGTGCACCGAGGAGACATGATCGTCACGAAGATAGCATCGAAGCACAACATTGTTGATCCATTCACGAAGGCTCTCACGGCTAAACTGTTCAAGAGTCATCTAGAAGGTCTAGGTCTGCGAGATATGTACGGGAAATAATCTAGGGCAAGTGGGAGAATTGTAACCGGTATATCGATGTCTTAGTATACTGGGTATTTAGATGCCCTAGTTTATTGTATTTTTACTCTGTTATTAATACAAGTATTTATTCACCCACTGCTGTTATGGATTATAGTACATCCCACTAAACTAGAGTTTTAGTTCAAGTGGGAGATTGTTGGGATTGGTGCCCTAAAACTCGTAGATAGTGAATGTTAAACGAATTATATACTTGATCGATAAAGTCGTTGTCGAGATTCATTCAGTAAAGTCGTTACTGAATAAGTAAATTGCACGTTAAATAACCCAAATCCAATAAACTAAGATCTCTAGCTATAGGACGAACACTTGAGCTTTATTTAGAGACATAAAAGTGGATCAGGCTCGAGTAATAGCCAAAACGGTCTATAGTATAGGTATAGGGCTGGGTACCTTATCCTAGGGACACTATGAGACGTGGCCCACTTTGTAGATAGTTGATAAGGGTAAAAAATATACCTATTTTGCCCTTATATTTAGCTCATTTCTTTGTCAAATGTTGCATGTTTAGATCAATTTTACTATTCTCGAGCTCAAAATATGTTAAAGTTGATAAGTTAGGGTGTTGAGATTCACTTTTGTCAATTCATGCTCATTTGTGCTTAAAAAGACTCAATTTTAAGAGAATTTGACTAAGTTTATTGCTATGCAGGAAAACAGAGGAAAAGCTCGAATTTCCCCAGAAATGCGACTGCATTTCTGGGAAGGCAAAATGAAATGCGACCGCATTTCTAGAAAAACTGAGACAGTTCCGAGTCGTCCGCGGGTCGTTGTTGACGAGTCTTCTTCGCACCTAACCATCCGTTTTGACCCCGAAACTGACTGGGCTACCTATCAGCACCTATTTCGCAGCTCCTCAACCATTTTTCACACTATATAAGCTCGAGATTCGAAGTCAAATTCAAGCCGAACTCATTTGGAAGAAGAGGGTGGTGACAGAACCCTAGTTGACGCCTATGAGTAGGGATGCCCGAGGTCTTTCTTAGATGACTGAATTATAACCTGAGTTAGACATCAAACCTTAGGGTTTGTAGGGATTTTCACCCATTCCCACTTGTAAAAGCGAGAGAGTGGAGTGTCTAAGCGAACTCTAGAAGGATTGAGTAAATAGAAAAACCCATAATATTTATCTATCTCCTTTATTTCCAACTTTTATTACTTTTCATTATTATGTATTCTTTACATTCTTATTTCAATGAAAATGTATTCATTTGCACTTTATCTAACCATGAGTAGCTAAATTCCGTTGAGGGGTTCAATATGGTGAATTCCCTTATGGTTCAATAGCTTGAAAGTGTTTTATTTGCTTAAGTTTTGTTCAATGCATGTCATTCTTTATTGATTATCACTCTGATCTTGCTGAGTTTAACTTGATCACTTAGACTTTGCATGCTACGTGAGTTTGATCTCGAAAGGGACAAACAATATCGGTTCTCATAAAGGTGATATAGGAGAAAAAGCTCGAAAGAGATTGTTCGGCGGTATAAGGCAAGCTGTCTAAGGCACCCTATATCGACTATAGGGTTATAGGTTGCATTCGTGAATTATCTATGTCGGAGTCGAGTCACAGAAATGTGCATAACGGTACTCGCTTAGCCTTCTAACGGTTCTTGGGAGCAAGGCCAAATAGGAGTTAAATCTGACCCAATGCATTGAATAGGCTTAAGTTAAATACTTCATGATTAAGGTTATTGCCTTTGGGATGAATCCATGTTGAATACCTCGTTTGTTTCTTATTGTTATTCTTTTATTTATTTGCTTGTCTTATTTATCTTTTCTAAAAACCAATCAATAAATCTTATTTTCTTTGGTTACCTATACTTTTAAGCAATCAAGTAGAGTAGTTTCTTTTTCAAATCTGAATTTCCAGTTAGTCCTCGTTGGATCGATACCCTTGGAATACTTCTAAGGTTTTTTTTATTACTACGTGCGACAGTGTATACTTGCACTAGGGTTAGCTGAGTTTATTTTTATCTCTCACATCTATTCATTCAGCTGACGACGCACCAAGTTTTTGGCACCGTTGCCGGTGACCAAAAGTGAAACCAGTTTTGTTTTTGAAATTGCGATCAGATTGCGACCGCATTTCTGTCTCAAAGGGAATTTGACTTCGGTTTGCATTTGTTTTGCTTTTGCAGGTTGAAGTTAGTGCATGAACAAGGGGTGTCCACTCCTTGACATTGATCTTGAGATATAAAGAACCTTTCGTCGTCGAAGGAACAAAGACGAAAGAGAAGGGAACAACAAGAGTTGACAGGAACCTCTAGAAGAAGCTTTTTACATACAAGAGTTTCCAATGGAACCTCCTGGAGTCGATCCTCAAGTTGATCCACAGAATTGTGGAAGGGAGCAAAATGGTGGGAGAATTCCTCCAGTTCCACCGGTGCCACAACAAGAAAATCCAATCTACATTGCTGAAGATCGCAATAGAGCAATAAGGGACTATGCTTTACCAGTTTTCCAAACGTTGAATCCAGGAATTTTGGAGCCACCAATTGATGCTCCACAGTTTGAACTCAAACCAGTGATGTTCCAGATGTTGAATACAATGGGCCAATTCTCTGGACTTCCAAATGAAGATCCACACAAACATATTAAGCTATTTTTTAGAGTTTGCAATACTTTTAAAGTTACAGGAGTGCCTGAAGATACTTTGAAGCTAAAGCTTTTTCCGTTTTCTTTGCAGGGAGATGCTAAAGCTTGGTTGGATTCATTCCCTCCAAACTCCATCACTTCTTGGAATGATTTGGCTGAGAAATTCTTAGAGAAGTTTTTTCCTTCAAATAAAAATGCTAAATATAGAGCTAAAATTATTGCTTTCAGACAATCTTACAATGAACCTCTGGATGCAGCTTGGGAAAGATTTCAAAGGCTGGTTCGGAAGTGTCCACACCACGGATTGCCTGCTTGCATTATCTTGGAGCAATTTTATAGTGGATTAGATCAAGCTTCGAAGGCACTAGTCAATGCATCTGCAAACGGATCTTTCTTGAAGAAGTCTGCAAATGAGGCACATGCTATCTTGGACACCATAGCCACCAACAATCGCCATTGAGGAGAGCTGAGCCAACCACAATCTTGAAAAATCCAGTTACAGCAGTAGAAACAAAGGCTAACTCTACGATGCAAGCCCAGATCAAGGCTATCCATAGCATGATGATGGGCATGACCATGAACAATCAAGCCAACATAGCCCCTCCCAATGCTATTTCTTCTCCATGTTGTGAAATTTGTGGTGAGGAACCCATCGCTGATAATTGTCCACTAAATCCAACGTCTGTCTTTTATGTAGGTCCACAGGGGAATCATAACCAGAATAGATGGAATCCATATTCGGCCACGTACAACCCAGGTTGGAGACAACATCCAAACTTCTCTTGGGGTGGACAAGCCGGTTCGAGTAATTCCAACACAAATCAGTTTGGGAAACCTCCTACACAACAATAGCCGCAGAAGTACTTCCAATAGGGTCCAGTGCAAAGTCAAGAGTCAAATCTAGAGACTCTTATGAAGGAATACATGGCAAGAAACGATGTTGCAGTAAGGAATTTGGAAGTACAACTTGGACAAATTGCTCAGGAGATAAAGAATAGACCACAAGCGACGTTGCCTAGCAAGACCGAGATCCCTCACAGAGAAGGAAAGGAGCAATGCAAGGCAGTGACCCTAAGAAGTGGATTATAATACGATGGCCCAAAGTATCTAGTAGCAGAAATCCCAGAAGAAGCTCGAGAAAAGATTTTTGAAAAGAAGTTAGACAGTACCTCAGATGTTTTACAGAATAAAGAAGATAAAGTAGAAAAGACCAAGGAGCATGACGCCTTGGTAGAAAAAGAAGAAAAATCAAAGTTGGAGAAAAAACAGGGGAATGCGACCGCAAAACCTCAAAAATTTGTAAAAGATCCAGAATACAGACCACCTCCTCCATACCCTCAGAGATTCAAACATGCCTCGCAGGATATACTATTCAAGAAGTTTTTAGATGTATTAAAGCAGTTACACATCAATATCCCATTGGTAGAAGCACTTGAACAAATGCCTACCTATGTGAAGTTCCTGAAAGATATTTTATCAAAAAAGAGATGGTTGGGAGAATACGAAACTGTTGCACTCACTGAATGTTCCAGTGCACTAGTCAAGAATGAAATCCCTCCCAAGCTCAAAGACCAAGGAAGTTTCACCATTCCATGCTCCATTGGAGGCAGAGATGTAGGCAGAGCTCTGTGCGACTTAGGAGCGAGTATCAATTTAATGCCATACTCGATTTTTAAACAGTTAGAGATAGGTGAAGCGTGACCAACAAATGTAACCTTACAGTTGGCGGACAAATCACTTACACATCCCATTGGAAAGATTGAAGACGTATTGGTCAAGGTTGACAAGTTTGTCTTCCTTGCAGATTCCATCATTCTAGATTGTGAAGCTGACAAGGACGTGCCAATCATCTTAGGACGACCGTTCCTAGCCACTGGTAGAACCTTAATAGATGTGCAGAAAGGAGAATTGACCATGAGGGTTAACGATCAACAAGTCACTTTTAATGTGATGAACGCAATGAAGTACCCTGGAGATTTCGAGGAGTGTTCTATGATTGATGAAATTGATGAACTCTCTCGGTCTACTTTTCAGGAAATGATGAAAGGAGAAACATTGGAGGATATACTTGGAGATGAAGAACCAGAAGGAAAAGGTGGGAAAAAGATTGAAGTTGAAGAAATCAAGCAACCCATGAAAAGACAAAGGATTAAACCATATTGGGGGAAAGGCTTCGAGGATGAGGAAGCCCATGTCTCCGTGATTGACCTGGTATGACTTCTATACTTTGAGAACTTATTTTTGTATATTATCTGGATCTATAGCAATAAAATGCAGACAGTGACTTCAAAATATTTGATCAAGAGTAAAGACTCTGTCTAGGAAAATCCTGTCTAGGAAAAGGTATTTAAGTTGACCGAAGGGAACACCTTTTCCTGGGGATTTACCTGGGAATTTGAAAAGTTCATATTATTTTGTACCCTATCTTTTGTTAAAATAAAAGAGAAAAAAAAGTGGAAGAAAATAAATATAGGAAAATGTGAATTTATATGTGTAGAATAAAAGATTTTTTATCAAGAGGGAACTTTGTCTAAGGAAAGTCCTGCCTAGGCTGAGGTATTTAAGCTGCCTGTAGGGAACACCTCTACCTGGGGACTTACCTGGAAGTTGAATTGATCAAAACGTTTTATCTTAATTTCTCTTTAAAGGAAAAATGCATAAAATGAATAAATAAATCATGATAAGCATGTGAACTTTCTAACATGTTTATGAGTGTTTCAACAAAGAAGAAAAAGCAAAAGAAAATGAAAAGTCAAGAAAAAAAGAAGGCAGAAAAACTGGGTGAAATGCGACCACATTTCTCCCCAGTGTATTTGGAAATGCGACCGCATTTGTCCAAATAAGAGGAAAGTCACGAAAATTTTTGACCTGCACATGACCTAATTGGAAAAGTATAAATAGCTGACTTATGTTCTTTTCCTCTTCACCAACCACTCAACTCCTTTGCATTCAAGTCAAACCCTCAACTCTCCATATTCTCTCATCTTGAAACCGAAAACCCATATTCAAGAAGATGAAGAACACACAAAAGCCATTATCATCATGCAAGATCACTCAATCTTAGAGTGCTCGAACCGGCCACGAAGCTGAAGCAAGTGACCAACGGCAAAAGGAGAACCCCGAAATACACATGCACGGCATGAAAAGGACGAGACCCACGGGATTCTCGCCGGCGATCGTGAACCAAGAACCGAACGCTCAAACTCCCTCTTCGTCGACAATGCCGACCACGTCGAGGGATAATCCGAGTTCGTCTTCACTGAGAAGGTCCACACGCACCACTACCGTACGCCAAAGCCAAAAACCCGCCACTCAACAGTTTAGAAAACGCTCGCAGGAATGGTTTGCAATGATCCGGGCGATGGGAGCTCAAAGACGTGCTGCCCTTAAAAAGGAAGCAAATAGGCGAGATGAAGAAGGAGCCACCAAGGCAGCTGGAAGCTCTCGGCAAGAGGGAACTTCAATGGGTAAAAATTCTGAACCTTCAACTAACCCCTCTTCAGCTTGCAGGACCAAACCACTTGTTACCTATAGTGCAAGGAAGAGGAGCCCGAAGAAGGTTGTGCCTGAAAAGCAGCTTGTTATTGAGCCTCTCAAAATCGCAAGAATGCCTCCAAACGTATTCGAAGGGATAATCCGCCAAGCTATGGCAAAGGCTCTTGCTATTGCTGAAGGTTACAAGGCTGAACAAGAAGCTTTGAAGGAAATCGAAGCTGAGAGAGAGATAGAAAACCAACAAATGAGGGGAGAAGATGATTTTGCAAGAGAAAGAGATCTTGAAGAAGAAAAGAAAAGAGAAGAGGAAAGACAAGAGGCCGAGAGGGCCTTAGAAGCTGAAGAAGAAAGAAAGTTTAAGGAAAACCTCAGGAGGGCAACCATTGATTTGCAACTCCTTGAGGAAGAGAAAAAGATAAGAGAAGAATTGAAAGAAGATGAAAAAAGAAGGAAGGAAGCGGAAGACTTCCTTGCAGCCTTTGAGCCACTCCACAAGGCTCAAAGTGAAGCTGAATTGCTGCAAGGGAGGGTAGAAGAAGAGGCCCATCAGGGGCCAACTGAAGAAAATTTAGAAAAAGAAATAGAAAGATAAGTAGAGGATGAAGGTCAGAATGCGACCGCATCTAGGTCGCATTCTGAAGAAGGCCTAGCCGAGGCCATCATTGATCAGCCAGTTGATGAGGTTTTCGAACCTCTATTCAAAGATGACCCACCAGCAGCTGATAGCACCTCTTCGGGAGAGAAAGGGGATGAAGAAGAAGGAGAAAGTAAGGAGGCCGAGACCTCCACTGACTCAGAGGCAGAGTCCGATTCAGAGATTAAGGAGCTGGATGATGACCAAGTTTCTATCTCTGCAGCGTTGAGGAGAAAGAGAAAAAGAGAGATAAAGGCTGAGAGGAGAACAAAGAACAAGAATGATCCAATCTTTGCCAAGAGGCCGAGGACGAGGTCCATGGACACCTCTCCTGCAGTTTCTCCTACCGTCTCACCCGCCAAACCCAAGGCCAAGTCACCGAAAGCTCCATCTCCCAAAAATTCATTTCCTGAGGTATTCAAAGATGTTAATTTTCAGGAGAGGGTGGAGATAATGAGAAAAAAAGATTTCCTCAATGAGAAGGGATTCTCTAACAGAGCTAGAGCACTGCCAGAGTTCGTAAGCAGAGTTATCTCCCAATACAAGTGGCAGGAGTTCTGTGCTCACCCTCAGGAGGCTGTAGTGCCTTTAGTTCGAGAGTTTTACGTCGGCCTGAGGGAGGAAAGTATTAGTATGGCGGTGCTGAGAGGCAAAATGGTCAACTTCTCTTCTGTAGGTATTAGCAGGGTGTACAGGATCAAGGCACCCTTGAATCCAAGAGGGAACGACATTATTAGAAACCCCTCGGCCAAGCAGATGAAAGAAGCACTTAAACTTGTGGCGAACAAGGGTGTCCAATGGAAAGAATCTCAGACAAAAGTGAAGTCTCTAGTGTCAAACGACTTAAAGCCAGAATCGGCAGTTTGGCTCCACTTCATCAAAAACCGTTTGATGCCAACCACCCACGATAGCACGATTTCAGTAGATAGAGTGATGCTACTCTACTGCATTATGAAGGGGTTGGAGATCAATGTGGGCAGCATAATAAGGGAGGAGATCCTAGCCTGTGGAAGAAAAAGAGCAGGTAAGCTTTTCTTTGGATCACTCATCACCCAGCTCTGTTAGAGGGTGAGGATCGTGCCAGGCAAGGACGAGGAGCGTCATTTCTTCAAGCCAACCATTGACCTGTCCTTAATCGGGAAGCTTCAACAGAACAGCATCCAAAGGAAAGACAAAGCCTCGACATCTCAGGCCACTCCACCTTCGGGTCGAGCATGGCTTCTCCATCCCAGCACACTTCTTTTACAGGGCTCTCACCGTCATCCGAAGCCCTAGCCATTGCCTACCGCCAACTTGATCAAATCAGGTAGAACCTGAAGACATATTGGGCATATGCAAAGGAGAGGGATGAGGCCATTAGAGAGTTCTATCTCTCTATCACCCCAAGCATTGCTCCGGTCTTTCCAGATTTCCCTCAGTCGCTGCGGCCTCAAGAGAACAAGGATTCTGATGAAGAGGATGATGAAAATAATGATGAAGATGATGAAGAGAAAGACAGTTCCTCGAACGAGGACTAGGGGAGTTTTCTGACCCCTTTACTTGCTGTTTTTGTATATAATTCTGTTTTTTATGCTTGCTGTTTTTTTTTTTTTTTTAGTAGTAGCATGTTTACATTCTGTTTTTAGTTGCTTAGTTGTTGTTTTGATTGCTTTAATTGTTTCGTTGTTAATAGTTGTGATCATAGGGTAGTTTAGATAGTTTGTGGATAGTTTAGATTAGATAAACTTGGGTTTTAAATCTTTTCTTGAAAAAAAAAATCTGCTTGCTGTTTTTTAGCTTAACCTATGAACTTTTTGAAGAGAAAAAATCAAGCTTTAAAGAAGAATTTCTTTAAAATGTTTTGGAAGAAAAGCATGTTTTCAAAGGCGTTTTCTTTTAAGTCCTTGATGATGATAACTAGAGCTTTGTTCTATCTCAAAAGTGTCACCGTCACAACTGAATTGTTTTCTAGTCATAGGCTTTCCATTAGTCTTTTTCTTTACAGAATTTTCTTAAGTCTAAACTTCCTCGTGTTTAACCTTTCTAACACTCTAGGAGAGTTTAGCCTTGAAGTTTTGAAAAATAAAAAGCCTCATGTTAAGCCCATGCCTCAAAAACAAAGCCAATGAGGACATTGTCTAACTTTAAGTTTGGGGGGGTGCTTTATGCTTTACTATGTAAATATTTTTGTAAATTTGTACTGCTAGAAAAAGAATATGTGCTCAGTATATATGAAAAAAAAAAGAGAAAAAATGAAAAACCGAGAGTTACTCCTCCTTCCTAGGGTTTACTGAGTAACCAGGGGCATTCATGACACACCCATGGTTTGCCACTGCATGAAAGGTTTACTTAGGGAAGTGAGTATCATTCCGAGCTTGTGAACTTCGCTCGTAGCTAGATATCTTTACCATAAAGTGTCGATAAGCTAGAACGAAGGTAAAGATGACAGCAAGGATACTCTTGGGAGAAAAAGAAGTTGAATAAAAAGAGCACCAGCAATCAAATAAGTTTGGGGGAGATAGAAAAGGTCTAGTAATTCACGTATGCTCATTTTTACCTCAAGATTTTTTTTCTTAACTAAAAGTGTTGGGTTTAATGTCCTATAAACTCGTAGTTTGTAAATCATTAAACATATTCTATTTCCAATAAAGACGTTATTGAGGTTATTCAGTAAAAGATGTTATTGAATATGTAAATTGCGAATGATTAACCTAAATCCAATAAACTAAGATCCTTGACTATAAAATGAATACTCGAACTATATGTAGGGACATATCGTAGGATCAAGTTCAAGTTTATAGTCAAAATAGTCTATAGTATAAGGATACGGTTGGGTGCCTTATCCTGGTGACACTATGGACGCGGCCCACTTTGTATTAAGTACAAACGATGAGATCCTAAATCGTTCATGTGGTGACATGCGAGTGGGGGCGTCCTATGCAATGAGTTTGCATAAGACTGGACCACGAAATAAGTCACTTTCTCTTTATAACGCCGTTTACTGAAGAAATTGACTATTTCTCATAGATGACCTAGGTAACTCGTTCTTAATCCTGAGCTATCTATGAACTCCTGTTTATGAGAGATTATCCTTTGATCTGCATGGGTGAGAGTGGCCAGCATCGCCGACTCGACAAGCCTACCATTTTGGGGATAAGATCGAATAGATAGCTGGGGACATAGTTTCGCAAGACGGAATTCACTCCTACCCATTTTAGGGATAGCAGAGAGGTTGTTCTCTTAAGTACTAACTCCAAGACTTGAACAAGGGGCCCCACCCTCTCGTTGGATCGAGAGGAACTTAGGTTTGATGGTTGGACCGCAAACCGATTGTTCATTAGAGGATTAGTGGAACTTAAGGAACAAGAAGTACTATAGGGGTGTAACGGTTATTTGACCTAGCTATAGCTACGAACAACCTGTGAAGGAACGACTTACTGAACATGGTTAAATCAAGTGGACGGAAATATATCTATAGTGAGGGGAGTGCAACTATCGGGCTATAGTGGAGTGTCCCGATAGTTAACGAATGTTGGCTAGCTTAGATAATGAGATTAGTCGGTTAGCCTTGAATCGTTGGAGCCCATGATCTATAGGTCCATTAGGTCCCTCTACTAGCTCATATCGGATTAAAGCCTAGAACATATTGATAGGAATTTTTGAATCGTTCAAAAACGGGAAATAGGGTTTTTATCGTAAGACGTGTTCGACACAATGATTTAATTATGAATTAAATTAGGAATTGAGAGATGAGGTATTTGAAAGTGTTTTAAATACCATATATATGTATTAGGAATCATATATAATTCATGACATTAGGTGATAAAGATTGATTGGATCAATCATATCAAAATTACTTGGAAATGTCCCAATTAATTGCCTAGAAATCAATTTCAATTTTGAATTGAAATTGAAATGAATTGCAAGCTGAAAATTTACAATTAGGATACAATTCATAATGGATTTAGTGGCATTTCCACTCTTGCATGATGATGCATAGTGGAAAACAACACAACCATGCACTAGATGCATGTGTTGTGAAGTAGACACCTAGAATCCACTTTGAGTTGCATCTTGGCCATGTGGCTAAGTGTCATGAAGCTTGTCTTTGCATGGGAGATGTCTATAAAAGGGGCTTGAATTAGATTCAAGAAGGGCAAGCTTTCATTTAGTGTTATGCTGCAAATTTTCTCCCTCAAATTCTCTCTCATTTCATCTCCTTCCAAAAGCTTGTACCATCAAGCATTCCCTTCTATCTTTCTTCTATAGACTCCCACAAGTCTTTCTAGGCCCAAGAGAATAGTAGGGAAGACTCTAGAGGTTGTCCAAGGAGCATAGGAGAGGCAAACACCACAAGGAGTTCCACATAAGTGAGCTACAAAGGTTGGTGTTCTCTCAACTGTATATTCTGTCTTTTATAGAACATGCATGCTTTTGGAGCAAAATTGAATGTCTTAAGTGCTTCCGATCTTCAATTGCTTCCGCATGTGTTATATGAACACCTTCAATTGGTATCAGAGCATGATTAGAGCACTTAATTCGTTTTAATTTTGCTTTGGTGGGTACCATTTTGAAATTGAATTTTCTGTGTGCTAAAATGGAAGTGTTCTGGTTTGGCAATTTTTTGAGCATTCAAACCTTCATGAAATTGTAATTGCTCGGATATGTAAGAGCGTTAATGTGTGTACTATAGTCTGTATTTTTTATAGAGTCATTAGAGTCCATATAGGCTGTAAAATCGAAGAAAAACCGGAGAGGACGCAGCAGAAAAGTAAAATTCCAGCAGCAGCAGTTTTTTTTTTCTTCTTCTTTTCGGGTCCGGTTCGGTCTGCTGCAGTTTTTTTACACATATTTGAAGGCCGGTTAACTCCATGGAGGGTTGGTTCGGGTCGGTTCGTAAAGCTCGGGATCATCACAAGCATTTTTATTGATTATTATTGTAATAATTAGTTGATTGTTTGTTTTAAATTGCCAAACCATTCCATTTTAGCTTGATTTAATTTCTCTTATGCATTGAGAATGTATGGTTTAATTGGATTAAATGTATGTGCATTATGAGCATGCCATATAGTTTAAAATCCCACCATAGGAAAGCATGTTCATGCATTTTTTAATAAGTGTTATTAATAGTTCAAATGCATGAGGGAAATTTTATGTTTAAATTGATATAAATGTTGTATTGATTTAGGGAGATTCATGCTTGAATGGTTAATTAAAATTGATTAATTGATATAAAAGTTATATTAATCAAAAGATAAAATTAACCTAGCATGAAGCATGAAATTTCCTTAGAATTTTGTTTATAAGAGTTATATTCAAAAGGCAAGTTTGTTATAGTTTAGATTTATAATTGTTATAAATCACATAGAAATTTAAAATCTATAACAAAGAAAAAGGTGCATGCTCACTTAGGGTTAATTTGATCCAACTCTCGATCGATTTCAATTAGATTCAAATAGGTCGATAAGCTTGTAAGACATAGGTTACAAGAGAACTCACCCGACGAGATGCTGTCTAAGGCTGGAGGTATTTAAGTTGACGGTTTACGGAACACCTCCTACCTGGGCATCGAGTCGGTTCTTGAGTTAAAGTTAACCCAGTTTTATGAGCATGCACGTGTGTGATGTGAGGTTTTAATCGTTATCACCTAGACATCGTAAGATTATATGAACTTAGACTTAGGGTTATTCAATTAGCCGGAATTCACCTAAGTATAAGTATACCCAAAACCGTTTAAAATACTTAGTGGGAGGGGAGAGATATATCAAATCCATTTCCCTTTTACGTTCTCCCTTTTGTTCACAAGGTGAGATTTATGCTTGGCCTCGTGTTGATTATACCTCAACTGCTCCATTCGGAAGGTGTTTGCATAAATCAATAACAAGGTGAATGGAGAAAGTATTTATAGTAAGTGAGTGAAGGAAGTGTGTCAACACATCCTGCGGTCTCCTCCGTTAGGTTGCACCGTGAGATTTCCATGTTGCGCCTGCTTGTATGCCCTGGAGCTACTAACCATTCGGAGGGTTGTAACATGGAGATCGGAACAACGCAAACTCTAGAGATGGATAGGATTACTTAGGACCATTTCCAACATTAGCTTTTCCATTCGGTAGCATTGTTGGGGCCGTTCTCTGTAATCTTAAAACGGCGGGTCACACTTACAAGGGTTACTAAGTGTTAGTAAATTCCTGACCAAACGTAACGATAACTAAACAACTATAGGAATAAGAGTTATTCTGGGATTAGTATTTAGTCAAGAACGTCTTGGTTTGGTGAAGGAGTAATTGACTGCCCCTCGGTAGCGGTTGCTCTAACTCACTAAAGTGTCGTTGCAAAATAATAATTCTGGGTTCATTATTACTTTTGCTAAAACTTGATTGGATTTTGTCTAAAAATGGTTAATAAGCAATTTCTAATAGCTTTGTTTAATTTTTCAGCATGTCTAGCTCACTAGTACAATTACTCGCTTCGGATAAGCTTAACGGGGATAACTATGGAACTTGGAAGTCTAATCTAAACACAATACTAGTAATCGAGGATCTTAGATTTGTCCTTACCGAAGAGTGTCCGCCTAACCCTGGCTCGTCAACAAACCGAATTGTTCGGGAAGCATATGAGAAATGGACTCGAGCTAATGATAAAGCAAGAGTCTATATTTTAGCAAGCATTTCGGATGTCTTGTCGAAAAAACACGAGAGGATGGTCACCGCAAGGGAGATCATGACTTCGTTGCAAGGTATGTTTGGACAACCGTCCTCACAAATCAGGCACGAAGCTCTCAAGAATGTTTACAATTCCCGAATGAAGGAAGGTGCTTCAGTTAGGGAACATGTTTTGAACATGATGGTTCAGTTTAACATTGCTGAAGTAAACGGTGCTACAATTGACGAGGGTAGTCAAGTAAGTTTCATAATGGAGTCTCTTCCGAAGAGCTTCATTCAGTTCAGGACAAACGCTGTCATGAACAAAATAGACTTTAACCTGACTACTTTGCTAAACGAGCTCCGGACTTACCAAAGTCTCACTAAGAGGGGACATGAAGGGGAGGCAAATGTTGCTACAACCAAAAGGTTCCAAAAGGGATCATCCTCAGGAACCAAGTCTGGACCTTCCACTTCAAAGAATAAGAGTATTCAAATGAAGAAAAAGAAGGATAAAGGGAAAGGAAAAGCTCCAGTGGGAAGCAAGGCAAAAACTAAAGCTGCAGATAAAGGAAAATGTTTCCATTGTAATGTAGACGGACATTGGAAACGCAATTGTCCCAAGTACCTAGCAGAAAAGAAGGCTGAAAAGGAAAAACAAGGTAAATATGATTTGCTCGTTATCGAAACATGTTTAGTTGAGCAAGATAGCTCAGCCTGGATATTAGATTCAGGAGCGACTAACCATGTATGCTCTTCTTTACAGGAAATTAGTTCCTGGCATATGCTGGAAGACGGCGAAGTAACTCTCAAAGTTGGAACTGGAGTGGTCGTCACAGCCAGAGCTTCAGGAACTCTTAAGTTGTCTTTTGGAGATAGATTTTTGTTACTAGAAAATGTCTTGTACGTTCCCGATATAAAAAGGAACTTAATTTCTATCTCTTGTTTGATTGAACATGAATACCAAGTATCTTTTGATATTAATAAAGTGTTTGTTAACAAAAGAGGTATGCATATATGTTCTGCAAAACTTGAAAGCAACTTATATGTGTTAAGGCCAATTCAAGTTAAAGCTATTTTTAATACGGAAATGTTTAAAGTAGCAGAAACTCAAAACAAAAGGCGGAAAGTTTCTCCTAATACCTATCTTTGGCACTTGAGATTAGGCCACATAATTCGCAATAGGATTGAAAGATTGGTAAAGAGTGGACTACTAAACCAGTTAGAAGATGACTCGTTACCACCATGTGAGTCCTGCCTCGAGGGAAAAATGACCAAACGACCTTTTTCAGAAAAAGGTTATAGGGCCAAAGAACCTTTAGAACTCGTGCATTCGGATCTCTGTGGTCCTATGAATGTCAAAGCACGAGGAGGGTATGAATACTTCGTCAGCTTCATTGATGATTATTCAAGGTATGGCTACCTTTACCTAATGCATCACAAGTCTGAAGCCCTTGAAAAGTTCAAAGAGTACAAGACCGAGGTTGAGAACCACTTAGGTAAAACGATTAAAACACTACGATCAGATCGAGGTGGAGAATATATGGACCTACAATTCCAAGACTATTTGATAGAACATGGAATTACGTCCCAACTCTCAGCCCCTGCTACACCACAACAAAATGGTGTATCAGAGAGGAGAAACCGAACCTTGTTAGACATGGTTCGATCAATGATGAGCTATGCTCAGTTGCCTGATTCGTTCTGGGGATATGCAGTTGAGACTGCCGTATACATTTTGAACATGGTTCCCTCTAAAAGTGTTTCTGAAACACCTTATGAGCTATGGAAAGGGCGTAAAGGTAGTTTACGTCACTTCAGGATTTGGGGATGCCCGGCACACGTGTTAGTACAAAACCCAAAGAAGTTGGAACGACGTTCAAAACTGTGCTTATTTGTAGGATATCCTAAAGAAACGAAAGGTGGTCTATTTTACGATCCTCAGGATAATAAAGTGATTGTATCGACAAACGCTACGTTCCTTGAGGAAGATCACATAAAAGATCATCGACCTCGCAGTAAGCTAGTATTAGATGAGATTTCAAGAAAAACTACAAAAGAATCTACAAAAGTTGTAGATCAAGCTGGTCCATCAAAAGTTGTTGATCAAACACATCCATCTCAGGTAGTGAGAGAGCCTCGACGTAGTGGGAGGGTTATAATTCAACCTGACCGTTACATGGGTTTAACAGAAACTCAAACCATCATGTCTGATGATGGTGTAGAGGATCCATTGTCCTTTAATCAGGCAATGAATGATGTTGATAAGGACCAGTGGATCAAAGCCATGGATCTCGAAATGGAGTCAATGTACTTCAATTCGGTCTGGGATCTTGTAGAGCAGCCGGATGGGGTAAAACCTATTGGTTGCAAATGGATCTACAAGAGAAAACGAGACCAAGCCGGTAAGGTTCAAACCTTTAAGGCTCGACTTGTGGCAAAGGGTTTTAGTCAGCAGGAAGGAGTCGATTTTGAAGAAACTTTTTCCCCTGTTGCCATGCTTAAGTCGATTAGAATACTCTTATCCATTGCCACATATTATGATTATGAAATATGGCAAATGGATGTCAAGACAGCCTTTTTGAACGGCAATCTTGAAGAAACTATCTATATGGCTCAACCAGAGGGATTCATAGTCCAGGGTGATGAGCAAAAGGTTTGCAAACTGAAACGATCCATTTATGGATTGAAACAAGCATCAAGATCCTGGAATATACGTTTTGACACTGCGATCAAAACGTATGGCTTTGAGCAGAATATTGACGAACCTTGTGTTTACAAGAAAATCGTCAAATCCACTGTAGCTTTTCTAGTTCTATACGTAGATGATATCCTACTTATTGGGAATAATGTAGGATTCCTGACTGACGTAAAACAATGGCTAGCGACTCAATTCCAAATGAAAGATTTGGGTGAGGCTCAATTTGTTCTGGGCATTCAAATCATTAGAAATAGAAAGAACAAAACGCTAGCACTGTCTCAAGCATCATATATCGACAAAATGTTGGTACGATATTCGATGCAGAACTCCAAGAAAGGATTATTACCTTTTAGACACGGGGTTCACTTATCAAAGGAACAAAGTCCTAAGACACCTCAAGAAGTTGAGGAAATGAGACGAATTCCCTATGCATCAGCAGTTGGTAGTTTGATGTATGCCATGCTGAGTACCAGACCCGACATATGCTATGCCGTAGGAATTGTCAGCAGATTTCAGTCCAATCCTGGTCATGCGCATTGGACTGCCGTTAAAAACATCCTTAAGTATCTAAGGAGAACTAGGGATTATACGCTCGTGTATGGAGCTAAGGATCTGATCCTTACAGGATACACTGACTCAGATTTTCAGACCGATATAGATTCAAGAAAATCAACATCGGGATCTGTGTTTACTCTAAATGGAGGAGCAATAGTATGGAGGAGTATTAAGCAAGGTTGCATTGCTGACTCTACCATGGAAGCAGAGTACGTAGCCGCCTGTGAAGCAGCAAAAGAGGCAGTATGGCTAAGAAAATTCCTAACAGAGTTGGAAATTGTTCCAAATATGCAACTGCCTGTCACCCTCTATTGTGATAACAGTGGTGCAGTTGCAAACTCTAAGGAACCTCGAAGTCACAAGCGAGGAAAGCATATTGAGCGCAAATACCATCTCATCAGGGAGATCGTGCAACGAGGAGATGTGATCGTCACGCAGATTGCTTCGGAGCACAACATGGCTGACCCGTTTACAAAACCCCTCACGGCTAAAGTTTTTGAGGGTCACCTAGTTAATCTAGGATTACGAGCTTTATTAGACTAGGGCAAGTGGGAGAAATGTAAGGGTATGGTTGATGCCCTAGTTTATTGTCTTTATACTTCTCTCACACCTAACTTTATGTACCCCACTAGAGTTTCTAGTCCAAGTGGGAGTTTGTTGGGTTTAATGTCCTATAAACTCGTAGTTTGTAAATCATTAAACATATTCTATTTCCAATAAAGACGTTATTGAGGTTATTCAGTAAAAGATGTTATTGAATATGTAAATTGCGAATGATTAACCTAAATCCAATAAACTAAGATCCTTGACTATAAAATGAATACTCGAACTATATGTAGGGACATATCGTAGGATCAAGTTCAAGTTTATAGTCAAAATAGTCTATAGTATAAGGATACGGTTGGGTGCCTTATCCTGGTGACACTATGGACGCGGCCCACTTTGTATTAAGTACAAACGATGAGATCCTAAATCGTTCATGTGGTGACATGCGAGTGGGGGCGTCCTATGCAATGAGTTTGCATAAGACTGGACCACGAAATAAGTCACTTTCTCTTTATAACGCCGTTTACTGAAGAAATTGACTATTTCTCATAGATGACCTAGGTAACTCGTTCTTAATCCTGAGCTATCTATGAACTCCTGTTTATGAGAGATTATCCTTTGATCTGCATGGGTGAGAGTGGCCAGCATCGCCGACTCGACAAGCCTACCATTTTGGGGATAAGATCGAATAGATAGCTGGGGACATAGTTTCGCAAGACGGAATTCACTCCTACCCATTTTAGGGATAGCAGAGAGGTTGTTCTCTTAAGTACTAACTCCAAGACTTGAACAAGGGGCCCCACCCTCTCGTTGGATCGAGAGGAACTTAGGTTTGATGGTTGGACCGCAAACCGATTGTTCATTAGAGGATTAGTGGAACTTAAGGAACAAGAAGTACTATAGGGGTGTAACGGTTATTTGACCTAGCTATAGCTACGAACAACCTGTGAAGGAACGACTTACTGAACATGGTTAAATCAAGTGGACGGAAATATATCTATAGTGAGGGGAGTGCAACTATCGGGCTATAGTGGAGTGTCCCGATAGTTAACGAATGTTGGCTAGCTTAGATAATGAGATTAGTCGGTTAGCCTTGAATCGTTGGAGTCCATGATCTATAGGTCCATTAGGTCCCTCTACTAGCTCATATCGGATTAAAGCCTAGAACATATTGATAGGAATTTTTGAATCGTTCAAAAACGGGAAATAGGGTTTTTATCGTAAGACGTGTTCGACACAATGATTTAATTATGAATTAAATTAGGAATTGAGAGATGAGGTATTTGAAAGTGTTTTAAATACCATATATATGTATTAGGAATCATATATAATTCATGACATTAGGTGATAAAGATTGATTGGATCAATCATATCAAAATTACTTGGAAATGTCCCAATTAATTGCCTAGAAATCAATTTCAATTTTGAATTGAAATTGAAATGAATTGCAAGCTGAAAATTTACAATTAGGATACAATTCATAATGGATTTAGTGGCATTTCCACTCTTGCATGATGATGCATAGTGGAAAACAACACAACCATGCACTAGATGCATGTGTTGTGAAGTAGACACCTAGAATCCACTTTGAGTTGCATCTTGGCCATGTGGCTAAGTGTCATGAAGCTTGTCTTTGCATGGGAGATGTCTATAAAAGGGGCTTGAATTAGATTCAAGAAGGGCAAGCTTTCATTTAGTGTTATGCTGCAAATTTTCTCCCTCAAATTCTCTCTCATTTCATCTCCTTCCAAAAGCTTGTACCATCAAGCATTCCCTTCTATCTTTCTTCTATAGACTCCCACAAGTCTTTCTAGGCCCAAGAGAATAGTAGGGAAGACTCTAGAGGTTGTCCAAGGAGCATAGGAGAGGCAAACACCACAAGGAGTTCCACATAAGTGAGCTACAAAGGTTGGTGTTCTCTCAACTGTATATTCTGTCTTTTATAGAACATGCATGCTTTTGGAGCAAAATTGAATGTCTTAAGTGCTTCCGATCTTCAATTGCTTCCGCATGTGTTATATGAACACCTTCAAAAAGGACTACACTAGGCTCTATGAGTAGAAGTTAGGTAGTTTAAACACATTGGTTAGGATGGATTAGGGAGAGTTTTGCTTTGAAAAAGAACAATAGAAATCTTCATGCCTAGGAAACTCAGACGTTGTGACTGGCACTAGAGTAAGAACCCTCTCCTGAAAGGCAAACTTTTTAGAAAACGATCTTGAAATGCATGTTTACTTGATTCCATTTACTTGATTTAAAACCTAAAGTTGATACTAGTACCATGATTGATTATTACACATGAACTCTAACATTTTGATTTGCAATTGATATTGAGCTCTTACATTCTGATTTGCAATTAAGTTGATCTCTAACATTTTGATTGGCAATTGCTTGAGGACAAGCAATGAGTTAAGTTTGGGGGTGTGATAAGGGTAAAAAAATATACCTATTTTGCCCTTATATTTAGCTCATTTCTTTGTCAAATATTGCATGTTTAGATCAATTTTACTATTCCCGAGCTCAAAATATGTTAAAGTTGATAAGTTAGGGTGTTGAGATTCACTTTTGTCAATTTATGCTCATTTATGCTTAAAAAGACTCAATTTTAAGAGAATTTGACTAAGTTTATTGCTATGCAGGAAAACAGAGGAAAAGCTGGAATTTTCCCAGAAATGCGATCGCATTTCTAGGAAGGCAAAATGAAATGCGACTGCATTTCTGGAAAAACTGAGATAGTTCCGAGTCGTCCGCGGGTCGTTGTTGACGAGTCTTCTTCGCACCTAACCAACTGTTTTGACCCCGAAACCGACTGGGCTACCTACCAGCACCTATTTCACAGCTTCTCAACAATTTTTCACACTATATAAGCTTGAGATTCGAAGTCAAATTCAAGCATAACTCATTTGGAAGAAAATGGTGGTGACAGAACCCTAGTTGACGTCTATGAGTAGGGATGCCCGAGGTCCTTCTTAGATGACTGAATTCTAACCTTAGTTAGACATCAAACCTTAGGGTTTGTAGGGATTTTCACCCATTCCCACTTGTATAAGCGAGAGAGTGGAGTGTCTAAGCGAACTCTAGAAGGATTGAGTAAATAGAAAACCCATAATATTTAGCTATCTCCTTTATTTCCAGCTTTTGATACTTTTCATTATTTTGTATTCTTTACATTCTTATTTCAATGGAAATGTATTCATTTGCACTTTATCTCACCATGAGTAGCTAAATTCCGTTGAGGGGTTCAATATGGTGAATTCCCTTATGGTTCAATAGCTTGAAAGTATTTTATTTGCTTAAGTTTTGTTCAATGCATGTCATTCTTTATTCAATATCACTCTGATCTTGCTGAGTTTAACTTGATCACTTAGACTTTGCATGCTATGTGAGTTTGATCTTGAAAGGGACAGACGATATCGGTTCTCATAAAGGTGATATAGGAGAAAAAGCTGAAAAGAGATTGTTTGGCGGTATAGTGCAAGCTGCCTAAGGCACCCTATATCGACTATAGGGTTATAGGTTGCATTCGTGAATTATCTATGTCGGAGTCGAGTCACAGAAATGTGCATAACGGTACTCTCTTAGCCTTCTAACGGTTCTTGGGAGCATGGCCCAATAGAAGTTAAATTTGACCCAATGCATTGAATAGGCTTAAGTTAAATACTACATGATTATGGTTATTGCCTTTGGGATGAATCCATGTTGAATACCTCGTTTATTTCTTATTGTTATTCTTTATTATTTATTTGCTTGTTTTATTTATTTCTTTTCTAAAAACCAATCAATCAATCTTATTTTTCCAGTTACCTATTTTTAAGCAATCAAGTTGAGCAGTTTCTTCTTCAAATCTGAATTTCCAATTTAGTCCTCGTGGGATCGATACCCTTGGAATACTTCTAAGGTTTTTTATTACTACGTGCGATAGTGTATACTTGCACTAAGGTTAGCTGAATTTATCCTTATTAATATTTATCATCTTATCTCACATCCATCCATTCAGCTGACGACGCACCAGTAACAAATGTCTGGTCTCGTACAGAGCATTGCATACATCAAACTGCCTACTGCTGAGGCATAGGGAATACGTCTCATATCCTCAATTTCCTGAGGTGTCTTAGGACTTTGTTCCTTTGACAAGTGAACTCCGTGCCTAAAGGGTAACAATCCCTTTTTGGAGTTCTGCATCGAATATCGAGCCAACATCTTGTTGATATACGTTGCCTGAGACAGCACTAGCGTTCTATTCTTGCTGTCCCTGATTATCTAGATGCCAAGAACAAATTGTGCCTCTCCCAAATCTTTCATTTGGAATTGGGTTGCCAGCCAGTTTTTCACGTCAGTAAGGTATCCTACGTTATTTCCTATAAGTAGGATATCATCCACATATAGTATTAAGAAAGCTACTTTATTTTTTACGTTTTTCTTGTATACACAAGGTTCATCAAGGTTTTGGTCAAAATCGTAAAACTTGATCACTGTATCAAACCTCATATTCAAAGATCTGGAGGCCTGTTTCAATCCATAAATGGATCGATTCAGTTTGCAAACGTTTTGCTCCTGACCTTGAGATACGCCCCTCGGGTTGAGACATAAAGATATTCTCTTCAAGTTCGCCATTCAGAAAGGCGGTTTTGACATCCATCTGCCATATTTCATAGTTGTAACATGTGGCTATGGATAAGAGAATTCTTATTGACTTTAACATAGCAACAGGGGAAAAAGTTTCTTCATAATCAATTCCTTCCCTTTAGGTGTAACCATTCGCTACAAGTCGTGCTTTGAAGGTCTGTACCTTCCCAGCAGCGTCTCTCTTTCTCTTATAGATCCATTTACACCCTATGGGTTTTACCCCTTCAGGTGGATCTACAAGTTCCCATACTGAATTGAAGTACATTGACTCCATTTCAAGGTCCATTGCTTTGACCCATTGGTCTCTGTCTATGTCATTCATTGCCTGTCTATAAGACAATGGATCCTCTACGTCGTCATCTGGAATGACAACTTCAGTTTCAGTTAAACCTAAGTAGCGTTCAGGTTGTTTCACAACCCTCCCACTGCGACGAGGCATTCTCAACGTTTGAGATGGATGAGACTGACCAGAAGAGCTAGTTCCTACATTATCTCTTGATAACGAACTAGGTTTATCAACAACCTTTGTTGATTCTTCAGTAGTTTCTTCTAATACTAATTTGCTACGTGGTTTATGGTTTCTCATGTAGTCTTCTTCCAAGAAAATTGCATTTTTCGATACAAATACTTTGTTTTCTTGTGGGTCATAGAAAAGACCACCTCTCGTTTCTTTTGAGTATCCAACAAATTGGCATAATCTTGAACGTGGCTCTAATTTCTTAGGATTTGTCACAAGCACATGTGTCGGACAACCCTAGATTCTGAAACACCGTATACTAGGTTTTCACCATTTCCATAACTCGAAAGGTGTTTCAGAAACATTCTTCGATGGAACGTTGTTCAAGATGTGAACTGCAGTCTCTACTGCATACCCCCAGAACAAGCTAGGCAACTGAGCATAGCTCATCATTGAACAAACCATATCTAATAATGTTCTATTTCTCCTTTCTGATACACCATTTTGCTGAGGTGTACCAAGTGTTGAGAGTTGCGATTGGATTCCTTGCTCTATCATATAGTCCTGGAATCTCATATCCATGTACTCTCCTCCGCGATCAGATCTAAGAGTTTTGATTGTTTTACCTAACAGGTTTTCAACCCCTGTCTTATACTCCTTGAACTTTTCAAGGGCATCGGACTTATGGTGCATTAGGTAAAGATATTCATACCTTGAATAGTCATCTATGAAAGAGATGAAGTATTTGAATCCTCCTCGAGCTTTCACATTAATCGGACCACAAAGGTCTGAATGTATGAGCTCTAGGGGCTCTTTGGCACGACAGCCTTTTTCGGTAAAAGGTCTTTTAGTCATTTTTCCTTCAAGGCATGACTCACATGGAGGTAATGAGTTATCTTCTAACTCGTTTAAAATCTCACTCTTGACCAGTCTCTCAATCCTGTTGAGATTTATATGGCCTAGCCTCAGGTGCCAAAGATAGGTATTTTCTTTCGGAGAAGTTTGTTGCCTTTTTCTTTGAGTTTCAGTAGTTTTAAATAACTCGTGATTTAAAATTTCTTTTGTATCGGTTGGTCTAATTACATATAAGTTGTTTTCTTGTTTGACTAAACATATCAGGATTCCATTTTTCAAAATGAACGCTTCATTAGAATTGAAGGAGACAAAATATCCTTGATCAATTAAACAGGAGATAGATATAAGATTTCTTCAAAGTCCAAGTACTATATACAAGTTTTGAAGAAAAAAAAATCTATCTCCAAAAAACAACTTAGCATCTCCGATTGCTGAAGTTGAAACGACATCTCCCATTCCGACCCTGAGTGTCATTTCTCCTTCTTCCAGCTTTTGAAAAGAACCTTTTCCCTACAAGGAGAAACAAACATGATTGGTAGCTCCGGAATCAAGTATCCATGCATTATAATCATGTTCAGTGAGACAAGTTTCTAAAACTAGTAAATCAAATATACCTCGTCTTTCTTTCTCCTCAGCTTCAGTTTGAGATGTATAATAAGCTGGGACTAGAGGACACTCCTCTGTCGAGACAAACCGTACATTGTCTATGGCCAAAATCGTATTTGGGCTAGACTTCCACGTAGCATTATTATTGTCAGTTAATATATTATTTTTAAGCAGTGTATTTATAGAGGAAGACATGCTGAAAATTTAAAACATACGACTATATTAGTAATCCTTGCCTTAACCTTTAATATAATCCAATTTATATTTAGCAAAACTATAAATCAATGAAACCCTAATAAACTATCGATATAGTTTTGCAACGATACTTCAGAGGTTTAGAGCAACAGTCACCAAGCGGGTGATCAGCTGCTACTCCTCTGAATTGAGATTCATCTCAGCCAATACTTAATATCAGAACATCTCATATGCCTATATTACATTAGCTACCATTCGTTTGGTCAAGGATCTCAATCCCGTAAGTGTAACCCTCCCACTTTCAGATCCCAGAGAGACGCACCAACAGGCTACCAATAGGAAAGACAACTGTTGGTGATTACCCTAAGTGACCCTATCCATTCCTGGAGTTCGCGGTGTTCCGAAGCCTATGATCAGACCCTCCAAAGGGATGGTCGCGCTGAAACGACACGCAGGCGGATCATAAGAATCTCACTGTGCGACCTAGGGGAGGAGACCGTAGGATGCGTTGACATGTGTCCTTCTCCCACTTACTATGAACACTATCTCCATTCACCTTGGTATTGAATCATGCAAACACTCTCCAAAGGGAGGCCGCGACACAAAGCTGAGCATGGATCTCACGGTGTGAAGAAAAGGGGGACGTGAGAGTAAAACAACTCGATATAAACATCTCGTGTTTTATATATTTCCTCCCACTGAAGTGTCCTATTTATTTTAGGGTGTATTTTGACTTAGATAAAATCCGGCTAAATGAAACTATCTAAGTCTATGCCTTATTAAATAAGGTCTTTACTCTAATGTCTATGTGAATTAAACTCTTTTAATTCCTAGTGACATTGCATGCTAATAAGACCGTGGTTAATTCAACTCAGGGTCCGGACCATGCGCAGGGAGAGTTCCCTTATAACCAAAAGTCTTATATCCTACTTAATCATATTTTCAAATCTATTAAAAATACTAAGTAGGACATTCTAATCCTTTTAGAAATGTGATCTTAGGCCTAGTAAAATTTTAAACCGTTTAAATTTTAACCCATTTCCTAAGATCCTATGTTAGCAAGCAATTCTTTGTTATAGGTTGACAGTTTATATTCATTAACTTTTATAATTCTTTTCAACTTTTAATGAATTAGCCCTATAACATGCTTCTAATGGTGATGAAAGCGTGTAACAATCAAGTATTCAAGTTCTATAAAGCATCATTTAGAAACAACCTATATCTAGGTGTGCATAATTATTTTATGCTTACGATGTCTAGGTGATAAACTCATTTAAACCTTACATCGCTAATGCATGCTCATAAAACTCGGGTTAACCTAACTCAAGTACCGAATTGATGCCCAGGTAGGAGGTGTTCTGTAAACTGTCAACTTAAATACCTCCAGTCTTAGACAGCATCTCACCGAGTGAGTTCTCTTGTAACCTTAGCTTTACAAGATATCGACCTATTCTATACGAATTGATCGAGTTTTGAGGTTCGTTAACCCTAAGTGAGCATGCTTTTATCTTGTTATAGATTTTAACGTCTCTCTCGGTTTTATAACGATTATAACATAGACAACCTATAACATCCATGTACGCTAAGGTGGTTTCATGCTGCATGCTAGTTCGTTCTCGTTTATTAATATAAAGCTTTATATTAATCGAGCTAAACAAATTTAAAACATTCAGCATGCATCTATTCATGAAACCCTAAACATGCATTCAATTTATTATAACTCTTATAATCTATAATTAATGCATGCAACATACTTTCCTATGGTGGGATTTTAAATCTATATGGCATACTTTATGCATATTATGATCCTATTTAATTTAAACATCCATTGACAATGCATAATAAATTAAACACACTAAAGTGGACTAGTTTTGGCATCCTAAAGCAAACTAATTAACTAAATTATTACAATAATAATTTAAAATTGAGGTTGAGCCGCTCCCGAACCCTTCGAAATGCCCAAACCGCTCCAAATTAGCTTGAACAATCACAAATAGGGCTGAACTGAATGTCTAATTGAATAAATTGGAGTGAACCATGCTTAAAACTCTTGAACCAGACCGAAAAAAGCAAAAAAACCCTAAACCCTTACATGTGCTATTATGAAATTAATTAATTGACCTCACATTAGGGTTTCCTCTTTTATAAAAGGAAAGGTTATGAGAACCCTAACCCTAAGGTCTCATTCTAGCCTCCCTCACATATTCTCTGAAGAACTCTAGAGAGAATTTTTCTCTCCAAGAGTTTTTCCCAATCAGATTAGGTAGTCCTACAACTACGTTTCTAATCTCAGATAATAGCACAGGGTAGCCTCGTGGTGGTGTCCGTTGAAGTATTCAGAGTCGTCAACGGAGGTATGTTTTTCACCGCTTAACTTTTTGCCAATGTATTGGTATTTTGTAGAACAAAATTAATCTACGAACGGTCCAATTGCTTCCACTGTAACGGAATTGGGAATTCCAATCCTTCACATGGAACCTGAGCCGTCGATTCAACGAGCTTTCTCTTTAGTGGCACAAGAGGTTGAGCAACGAGCCTCCACAAATCCCCTTCCTGCTACATCGCTTCCAACTGTTACCGCTCTTCTTGTGAAGGCCAACTCTGCTCCACATCCATCTAATTCCTCTCGGAATTCAAATAACACTACAAAGAAGAAGGAGCTCCCCTTTTGCACCCACTGTAATGTTCAAGGTCACACCGTGGACCGATGTTACAAAATCCACGGGTATCCATCCGGGTATCGAACTCAAAAGGGCAGCTCAGCCAAGCCAGAGTCTTCGACTACCTCTGTCAATGTCGCCGTTAATGATCCTCTTTATGGCCTTAATGCAGAGCAATGTAAAGGAATTTTAAATCTACTACAGTCACACCTCAACAAAGTCAAGTCAGGACCTGAGTCTACTGAATCTTCTTCTGCTACTACTCACATAGCAGGTACTTCTCCTTCCTTTGTTGATTTGCGCAATATATGGATATTAGACTCGGGTGCTTCTGCCCACATTTGTTGTTCCAAGGAGTTTTTTGTTTCTCTCAAAGAAGTCTCTGGTATGAGTGTCTCCTTGCCCAACCATGATCGGATTTTTGTCAAATATGTCGGTGACATTCATGTTAATTCTGACATTACACTTCACAATGTCATGTTCATTCCATCCTTCCGGTTCAACCTTGTTGGGTTTTATGCCCTAAAACTCGTAGATAGTGAATGTAAACAAATTTTATACTTGTATTTAATAAAGTGCTATTTAGTTTCTGCAATAAAATGTTATTGTTAAATATTGCACTATTTGACCCAAATCCAATAAACTAAGATCCAAGGTTGTTTATGTAACTTGAACTAGTATGTGGGGACATACAGGGATCGATGTTCAAGTAACAACCTAAAAGGTCTATAGTATAGGGATAAGGCTGGGTACCTTATCCTGGTGACACTATGGATACGGCCCGCTTTGTATTATGATACAAACGCTATGATCCAACGCGTCCATGTAGTTGACATGCGAGTGGGGGTATCCTATGCAATGAGTTTGCATAAGACCGGACCGCGAAATAGTTAACCACTAACTGTAACACCGTTAGTTGGCTTGGTTTCTATTTCACTAGGATGACCTAGACAACTCAGTCTCAATCTTGAGTGGATTATGGACTCCTGTTCACGAGGAGTTGTCCTTTGATTTGTATGGGTGAGAGTGGCCAGCACACCGACTCAATAAGCCTACCATTTTGGGGACAATACCGAGTGGGGAGCTGGGAACATAATCACACAAGATGGAATTCACTCCTTCCCGACTCTAGGGTAAGTAGAGGTGTGTTCCCTTAAGTGGTGTCTCCGGGACTTGAACAATGGGCCCAACCCTCTCTATGGCACGAGAGGGACTTCTGTTTGTTGGTTGGACCTCAAACAGGTTGTTCATTAGAGGAGCACTGGGGACTTAAGGACAAAGATGTAAACCAGGGGTAAAACGGTAATTTGACCCAGCTGGGATACGAACACACATGAAGGACTGACTTGTAGTATTGGTCGATATTCGTGGACACAGAAATATTCTGCAGTGAGAAGAGTGCAGCTGAGGGTCTTTAGTGGAATGACCCACAGTTAACGAATGAAGACTAACTTGGTTAATGAGTTTAAGCCGATTAGTCTCGTATCGTTGGAGCTTCTGATCTGTAGGTCCATTAGGTCCCACTGGTAGCTCGTAAAAAGACTTGAAGCAAACAAATATAAATTGTAAATTGAAAGTGTTCAATTTATTTGGGGAATCGTATAATGTATATTGATATTAATTTTAATAAAATCCCTAAGATTAAATATATGATATTTAATTGGGTAATTAATTAATCATGGAATTAATTAATTATTTATTAAAATTAGAGACATTTTCCTATTAGGAAAGAAAATATTTGAAAGAGTTCAAATAAATTTAATATGAATTAGATTCATATTAATTTTAATTTTAATAAAATCCCTAAGATTAAATATGTGATCTTTAATTGGGTGATTAATTAATTATGGAATTAATTAATTATTAAAATTAGATATTGTTCAGATAATAGATTTGAACTTATTCCTAGACCTTTTCCTATTAGGAAAAGGTCTTAGCCTTTACCTATATATAGGACCCCTGGGGTGGGGTGAAAGGCATCCCATTGTCTCTCCTTCTCTTAGAGATATCTCCCAAAAGACTCCCACAAGTCTCCTGCTTCAAGAAGTCTTAGAGATATACCGGTGTAGCCGATCGGTGGTGTTCGCACAAGAGGGTTGCTGCGTTTTCAATCTTATTGGCAAGAAAAGGGGAATTGATCAAGGCTTTCTACAAAAGTAAGTTTTCTATGAAATCCTTGATCACTAGGATCAATCTAGTTGATCTTTTAGCATGTTTATAGCCTATGTACAGCCCTTTAAATAGAGATTTATTGCTGTAATATTTTGCAAATTGTATTGGTATTTCAATTAGAATCTAAGACTCTGAGTAGGTTCGGTAATACTTTCCGCTGCGTGGGGCTTTTATCCCTTCAAACCTAGTATCCATCAGTGCCTTAACTGCGAATTTGCCTATTATGATCAAATTTGTTGCTGATTCTTGTCTCATTCAGGACAAGTGCTCTACAAGGACGATTGGCAAAGCTAAAATCTGGCAAGGCTTATACATTCTGCAAACTACTGATGTTTTTGTTGAACAGAATCTTTGTAATTCTTTGTCTGTCACTAGATAACATACTACTTGTACAAACGTTGCTACTTGGCATGATAGGTTAGGACACCTCTCAGATAAGCATTTGGATGTTCTTAAAGAGCTTTTGTCTGTACAGCATCTTAGGAACAGTCCCTCACCTTGCTTAGTGTGTCCCTTAGCCAAACAACGTCGTCTTGTTTTTCAATCAAATAACAATGTTTCTCCACGTGTTTTTGATCTCATTCATTGTGATACTTGGGGTCCCTATCACGTGCCTACTCACTCGGGTTACAAGTATTTTTTGACAATAGTGGATGACCATTCTCGTTACACTTGGATCTTTCTCATGAGGAACAAATCGGATGCCTTAACCATTGTTCCTAACTTTTTCAAGTTTGTCAAAACACAATTTGGAGTCTCCATCAAAAGTTTTCGTTCTGATAATGCCCCGGAGCTGAGGTTTCATGATTTTTTCCTATCCCAAGGTGTTACTCACCAGTTTTCGTGCGAAGAACGCCCCGAGCAAAATTCGGTAGTAGATCGCAAACATCAACATTTGCTCAATGTTGCTAGAGCCCTACTTTTTAAGTCTCGCATACCAGTCCAGTTTTGGGGAGAGTGTGTAATGACAGCAGCTTACATTATCAACAGGACTCCTTCTCGAGTTCTCAATTGGCAGACTCCATTCTTCAGATTATACCAGAAGAATGCTGATTACCATGCTATGAGGACTTTTGGATGTCTTGTTTTCGCTTCTACCTTATATGGCCATCGTTCAAAATTCCATCCAAGAGCAATACCTACTGTTTTCGTGGGATATCCACCAGACATGAAAGGTTATAAGCTCTATGATGTTGAGAATAAGAAGATGTTAGTATCAAGAGATGTTGTGTTCCACGAAGGTATTTTTCCCTTTCACACAATAACTCTGCAAGGTGATGTCACTGATCCTTTTCCAGATCTGGTTTTGCCTGCTTCACCAAATTTTTCTGGCTTTTCTGCTGATGATTGTCTTTAACTCCACCACTGACACAGATTAGTGTTGTTGATGGTGTTGACACTAATGATCAACCTCGTGCTGTTCTTCATGATCATTCCAAAACACCTCTTAATACTTCGGACAATGGTGTTATTCATCTTGCTGCTGCTCAATCTCCATCGCAGTCCAATGTTATCCAAACTACAGACAATCCTGTTGTCATTACCACGCAACCTCAAGTAACAGTTCCTCGAAGGTCTTCTCGGGTTATTAAGCAACCCTCCTACCTTCGTGACTATCACTATGCTTTGTCACAGACCATGCCTTTACCCAAGAACACTTCAAAGTTCCCTCTGCATAAAGTTCTTTCTTATGATGCCTTGTCCACTCAGTTTCGAAGTTTTGCTTTGTCTGTGTCTTCTATATACGAACCACAGTTCTACCATCAAGTTGTGCCACATCTACATTGGCGAGAAGCCATGAATTCTGAGTTACAAGCGATGGAAGCAAACAAAACCCGGAGTGTGGTATCTCTTCCCGTTGGTCATCACTCAGTTGGATGCAGATGGATTTACAAAGTGAAGTATAAAGCTGATGGGACTGTGGAACGTTACAAAGCAAGGCTAGTCACGAAAGGTTACACACAGCAAGAAGGTCTTGATTACATCGAGACTTTTTCACCAGTTGCCAAGGTGGTAACAGTCAAAGTGCTATTGGCTCTTGCTGTTTCCTTTCAATGGCCGCTGATACAGCTGGACGTCAACAATGCTTTTCTTCATGGAGATCTCACTGAGGAAGTCTACATGGATCTTCCTTTGGGGTATAAGCATAGTGTTGTTGCACTTAAGAGGGAGCGTCCAGTTTGCAAGCTTCACAAGTCTATTTACGGCTTGAAACAAGCATCTCTCCAATGGTATGATAAGTTCTCCCATACACTCATATCCCTTGGATTCAGACAATCCAAGTCAGATTACTCCCTGTTTGTCAAAGGTACTGGTACCACACTCATGGCCCTTTTAGTTTACGTTGATGATATTATCATCACCGGTGCTTCCTCCTCTACCATTCATCAACTAAAAGAACATCTGAATTGTGTGTTTAAACTTAAAGACTTAGGCTCTTTGCGCTATTTCCTGGGAATCGAGTTGGCACGGTCATTGAAAGGAATTCTTCTTTCACAACGCCATTATGTTCTCCAGCTGCTTGAGGACACAGGTCTATTGGCTTCTAAGCCTTCTCTTGTTCCAATGGATCCCAACTTCGAGCTGAATGCTTCTGAAGGGCCATTGTTAGAGGATGCCACAGCTTACCGAAGACTCATTGGCCGTTTACTGTATCTCACCGTCTCCAGACCAGACATCACCTTTGATGTGCACAAATTAAGTCAATATGTTGCCAATCCTCGGCAACCGCATTTGACAGCCGCTCATCATCTACTTCGGTACTCAAAGGGATCCCCTGGTCAAGGAGTTTTTCTCCCAGCGACTCACACACTTCAACTGCGTGCCTTTGTAGATGTAGACTGGGCAGCCTGCCTTGATTCCAGAAAATCAACTTCTGGTTTTTGCGTTTTCTTGGGAGATGCCCTTGTTTCTTGGAAATCAAAGAAGCAAAGTACCGTGTCCAGGTCTTCAGCAGAGGCTGAATACAGAGCACTCGCTGCTGTAACAAGTGAGATCATCTGGTTACAACAGCTTCTTACTAATCTGCAACTTTGTGTGCCTGATCCTGCTCTTGTCTTTTGTGATAATACCGCAGCAATCCACATTGCCTCCAACCCCATTTTTCACGAAAGAATGACTGTCATTTCATTCGAGATCATGTAAGCCGAGGACACGTGAAGTTATTACCCATCCGAACACATCTGCAGCTGGCTGACATTTTCACCAAGGCATTGCCTCATTCTGTTTTTAAAAACCTATTGTCCAAGATGGGCATTATGAATATCACATGTCCATCTTGAGGGGGAGTAATAAACTACCTCTCTAATCTTCTGTTGTAATTTGTTTTAGTCAGTTGCTACTGTTATAGTTGTTATCCTTTGGCTATTTATATGGCCTTGCATCAATAAGATAAGTATGCAAGTTATTTACTCTCATGGTGTAATAAACAGAGAACAAGATAATATATAGTTTTAGATTTCTAGACAACATCTTTTTTTTTTCAATTAAAACAGTGAAACTTAACATGCATCGCACATGTCTTTAAACTAGTTTTATTAAATGATATCATATGACTAAAATATTTTTTAAAAAAATCATAATAAATAAAAAGCTTTTAAAACCAATTTAATTTAAATTTTTATTTTATAAAACCAATTTAACTTAACATGCATCGCACGTGTCTTTAAACAGACATAATTTGTTCTCATAAAATCCTGATGACATTCCCATGCACAACCAAACACAGTTATATTTGATTCCCAGCAATCTTATTCCCAGGCATAGTATTCCCAGGCATCATGTATTCCCAGGCATCTATAAAACCTTAAACCAAACGGGCCCTTAAGAGATGAAGTATCCAAGCAATACAAGTTGGGAGATTTAGTCTATGTATATACTTTATGTCAGTGAAGCTATGCTCTTATTCGCATCTGTTACATTTATTTATTAGTCCAAATAAACGAGTAAAGATTACAAACTTTACAACAAGTAATTGATCTCCTGATAAATGGAAGTCTTGAAAATCTATCCATTAACGTGTTTAGGATAAAGTTTTTTGTCGAAGTGAGTTTAGCTCAACGGTAATTAGTATGTACCCTTGACCATGAGATTAGAGGTTTGAATCCCTCATCAAAAAAAAAAAAAAAAAAAAAAAAAAAAGTGTCTAGGACGTATCTTTCCAGAAAAGGTACACCATCCTTTGAGACAATATCTGCTTCTTGTGTAAAGTGGGAACAAATGTGAACCACCAGCAAATCCTTCCCCCTTTGTCTATTTGTTTATCTTTTCCTCTTGTCGGAAGGCCCGCCATGATCGGATCCTTTATTTATTTTATATAAAATTTCCCAAACAGAGAAGAAAGATGCAACGATGGAAGAAAAACAGAAAAACAGAAAGATAGGCATTAAGATTCACCATTCCAGAGGAAGAGGAAAAAGTTAAATCTTCAACTGGCGTCATTGAACATTGGCTGGAGTTTTCGTGTCTAGAGAAACTTTCTTGCTAAAGATTTGAAGGTAAAGTCTTCTCTTTCTTCTGTCTTTAAATTTTACAAAGTTAATCACATGGGTCGTCAGATTTTGCCAAAAGAAGTTAAAAAACTGGCTGATTTGTTTCAATTTGTGTATGTTCAAATCTGGGTTTACTTATTTAGTAACAATTTTTACCAGAGGGAGCTCTTTGGCTGGGAATTTTTTCACTAGCAAATGAGAACTCGAAGAGGATGTTGCTGTTATTGCCTCTACTTCATCTTCTTCCTCCCCATTTTTTTCCTTCTGTCTATTCTTGGCTTTATCAAAGGTAACTCTCTTTTCTTCAGTTTCCTTCACGTTGCTTTGATTTATTTCTCACAAATTATTACTAATTTGAAAAAATATGTACAGCTGTTGTATTCAGCCCCTTTGTATTACTGGTGATTGGTTTTGGGGCTGCTGGTATTGTTATTGGCTCATTGCCTGTTTATCTAATCTGGAGTATCGTCTGTATAAAAAGGTTTTTTCTTCTTTTTCTTTTTCCCTCTCTGCTTTGTTTGTGGTTTGTTTTAGAATTGGATTGGGGATTTGGTGTTAATAACTTTATTGGTTGTGGTTTTTAACCTTATATTGACCATGGGAACATTTGATTTTCTCTTCTCCAAATTGGAAGCAGAACAAAGATGTTTCGCCCATTTACGAAATGCCTTATGATTTTAGTTCTTCCGGTACCAATAGCATTATGGCTTATGATCGGAGTTATTGGAAGTGTGGTTATGGGTATCGGTTACGCCTTTGTGTGGCCTTTCATGGAAACATTTAGAGCTATAAGTAGAGAAGGCGTTCCAATTTATATGAGATTGATTCGATGCTTCACGGTGAATGTTCTGTCTTTTCTTTTAATATCAGTCGGCTATTCTTGGTTAAAATAGTAGTTTTGAGTGTTGAGATTCAGTTCAAGATTGTTTAATCGAAATAACTTATTGCCCTGACTGTGACTACTTCCTTCATAGGATGGAACGTGGAGCAATGTATGGGGAGCGTGCACTACGGTGCGTGACTTTGCAGATATTTCCTTCCATTCCTACTTCTCTATCATGGAAGGGATGGTTGAGTGGAAGGGAGAGGAGTCCACTGACATCAAGTATAGTACTGTGCATACATAACTTTAACTGTTGCTTGAACTGTTTCAATATGCATACAAATCGGTTCTTGCTTTAACTGAATGATCTTCTCGATTGTTGGATTACACTGATCATTCTGCATCTGCATCTGAATTGTTGTTTTTTTCGGGGTTTTCAAGATAGAATTGATTATATTGTATAGAATGTAGATTTCTCAAAAGATTTAAGGTTGAAAATTAATTGACTTTAGCTAACTGTTGTTCCTTTGAGTTTCTGGCAACATATTTGATGAAAGTGAAAATTATAATTAAGAGTTTTGTTGTTTCTAAACTCAGATTGATTGCATCAGATTCCTCAACTGATGTTTAAGCAATCTGGTTAGCTTTTAAATTGTCTCTAGATGAAACAAAATGGTTACATGGGCTGCTTCTTAAAGAATATGGATCCCATATCTATGGAATACCTTAAGTAAGGATATAAATATTGTTTCATATTCTTCAGTAGAGCAATTTGGCATACTTGAGTCAATGTCAATGTTGTTACAGCATATTTCTAACTACAGTTTTCAGAGTATGAACTATATGATCTTTCTTGTTATTTTTAATTACAAATTTAAATATATTTGTTTTTCTTTTTGGTATTTTATAGGGTTTATGAAATAGCTGGTTGCATTTTGGTTGCAATTGTGGGGATTTTGATTGATTTTCCTATTATCACTCTAATTGTTCTGTACAAAGTTCCAATAATGCTGGTCAAGGGGTGGCACCGGCTAGTACAAGACCTTATAGGAAGGGAGGGCCCTTTTCTAGAGACAGTTTGTGTTCCTTTCGCCGGTCTTTGGATACTGCTATGGCCTGCCGTAGTCCTAATTGCAGCTTTTGCTGGTATAACCTCGAGCATCGGCTATGGTTGTTATGCCGCAGTTGTTGCATACCAGGTGTACAATATACATATGTTTTTTTGGTTATAAAACTTATATGGACAAAAATTTTGCTCATTTGAAGTTTGTGCTGGTGGGAGAATTGTTTTGTACATAATGTAGCTCTTCTGAACCTTGACTTCCACCCTATGTTCTTAGGAAAGTTCCGTCAAGAGAGGATTGCTTTATGTCATTGCATCTATTTCTTTGTTTGATGAGTACACCAACGATTTACTCTACTTGCGCGAAGGCTCCTGTTTCCCAAGGTAAGTTAGTTTACTGATTCTAGTTCTTAGTTAATTAGTTAATTGCAGATATCAATCCGTTCGCTTATGTGATGCATTAAGATTACTAAACCATTCAACATCTTTTGTTCACTTGGTGTGCAGACCTAAATATCGCAAGAAGATGGATACGAGTTCATCAATTCTCCCTGTGCAAGAACTTCGCAAACATCTTGAAGCCATTCATACTGGTGAACCACTGATAAGGAATATGGTTGAACAAAAAAGTGTGGTGAAGGCAGTAGAGGTAAGACGATATTTCATTTGGGTTAATGATAGAATAGAACTCGAAGTACACAATGAATTGCGTAAGCCAAGGAAGTATAGCTTAGGAGGGTTCAAGAGATCCTTTCTCTCGAAAACACCACTTGAAATCTGCCTACCTCTCTTGTAATTTCCCCTTACGAGCACACACCCTTAGTTACATGGACGATGGATCTAACCGTCTAACTTCCTCTTCTAACGAGTTTGCCACCCGAGGGCTATCTTTAATTCTCATGATGTCCTTCCTTCCTAGCTCTTCGCATATACATGTGTACTTAACAAGGGGACTAAAATTTCCCACCACAATTCCTTTCTTCTTTCTCAAGTCATTTTTTCCTTGCTTGTTTGCTACTGTTGATGGTGGATTGGCCTTCAAATTACAATATGAGACCTTCAGTCTTGTGGCTAACTCATTCATTATTTAATTAATGGTAAAACAATATTGATGCATTTTGGCTATTTCATTTGTCATCAGATTATGGATGGCTTTTACAAGGCATGTGAAGATATTGGGAAAGAGCTCATTAGAGATGAGGCAATTGGGCTTGCTGATCTTGAAGCTTGGCGTCACGCAGAAAACAAAATAGTTAATATCGGAATTCCTTCTCATGCATTTCTTCAGTGCTTTCTTCGTTCTATCAAGAGCGGTTCCACTGGTTTTCTCATGCGTAAGAATTTTATAGTTTTCTTTATGCTGTAAAAGGTTTATTTTTCTCGTTATAATTAGAGGAGTTCGAGCTACTCGTATATAGTAGTAGCACAAGAGCCGTAAGTCAATGCTATTCGTTTCTATTTGTTTCTTATATTCTCACTACTTTTCTTTATACATCACATCAGGTGATAACATTGAAATAACCAGTGTGAATCGGCCAGAGGGACGGATTTTTGACTGGCTTTATGAGCCAATGTCCATCATGAAAGAGCAAATCAGGCGTCTAAATTTACAGGAAAGTGAGGAGTTGTACTTGTACAAGTTATGTTTATACAGTGGTGACATGACAAGAGTTGAATCCTGGCACAATGGTGGCGTACCTCCTCCCGATGAAATACGAAGAGCGCAATTAGAGGGTATAAGTAGAAGGTATTGTGAATCCAACTCTTTTGTGTTATTGGATTTCAAGTTTTATAGGACTCATTTGATAACGTTTTTGTTCATAGTTTTAAAAGGTTATGCTTATTTACTAACCTTTTTCTTTGTTCTCTGCTCTACTTTCAAAATCATTCTTGAAATCATAGCCAATCCTAACAACTAGGAAAAGTAGCAATTTTGTTTTTGAAGAAAACCATTTTAGGTTAATTCTCAAGCTCACACTAGGGTTTTTAGGCGAGATAGAGCGAGAGATAGGAGAGGAGACGCTTTCCTCCATTTAAAAAAACCAGTTTTTTGTTTCAAATTTGGCTAAGATTTCGATCGTTAGTTTCCATAAGTTCAATATTCATAGAAAACAAAATCTTTATTAAGCAGGTTGTTTTCATTCTAGTGGCTACAACCATGTGATAATTCTGAATCATGACTTGGATATCAAGCGTTGGTAATACATATTCCCCCCATTTAGCATTTGACACGTCATTTAATGAGCATTTAATGATATAATATTTTATTATATGGGCTCCACACCATTCTCAAATACTTCTTTCATGGCAAACAATGAATTGAGATAGTATGGAAAATTTTCCATACTACCGTAGTACTAGAAATTTCCTGCAAGCTTTCTATACATACATGTTTTCCATGTTCATCTTATACTCATGGATCATCATATTGCAATTAGGTTGCAAGGTTTTTGTTTGACATTGTCTCGGCTTCCAACTTCGAGACGTCGAGTCTTAGAAGTTTTAAGAGTGCTCGAACAAGAAGCAAAAGGCGCTGGTCACATCGGGAATGGATACGACATAGAAGCAGCCACATAGGTCATCTACAGGTTTCTTTCCCTTGTATTGTATCAACCAATTTTACATTATTCTATTGTAAATTGATCGTTGGTCAAAAACCATTTTTGAGCTGATTAGAAGCCAACAGTTATGCTGCATATCCATTTTGTTCTTCATCTTGTACCTGAATTTAGTTCTTGTAATAATTTGACATCCATTAGGACAGATTATAGAGATTTTCTCTGTAACACGGAGCATTTCGAAATCAGACTGTTTTGTGATTAATTGGATGTCTTTATTCTAACTTGGGAAATTAGAAATTTGCAACCTAATCCCTTTAAGTTAGATCTAGTTCTCCTAGTTTGGAAACACTAATTAGTTTTTATCCCGAGTAAGTCAGAATTCCCTACCCTAAATCTTTAGGAGCTGAGTTTGGGTTAAAATTCAGGTATGAGTTTTTAATTCGAGTTCAATTAAGCCTTCCCTTCTATTTTAATAGAGTTCTTTTATTCGAGTAAAGGAAAAAAAAAAGCCTCATTTGATTTAAGCAAGTCTAAAATTCCATCTCCCTCTCGTTTCGGTCAGAACCCACACAACCAATTCAGTTTTCTTCCCCTTCCCGTCGGCTACAGCACCAAACAGAGAACATTGGTGTTTTTCTCCTCCTTCGACATGCGGATTTGAAGCGTTGTGGATAAGTTTCTTTTACCGCTAATTCATCTTCCTCGTTTGGGCGTTTCACATGTTTTGTGTCAGTAGATGTGAAGTTGACCCATGCGATTTCATCGAAGATCTCATTGATTTCGTGTTTTCTAGTGGGAAATTTGGCTTAAAAATAGGTATTCGGCGAATATCGATAGCCCAAAAGGCCTCAAATTGAATTACCCATAGCCTATGGAGTTTGGGTTTGTGAATTTGAATAGTTTCAAACACGTTTCAGCAAGAATTCAAACCCTTTCCGGTAAGGTTCAGCCACTTGTAGCATACTTAACTCATTTTGGATTCGTTTAGAGTGTTGTAAAGTATGTTAGATTGGTCCCATCCTTGGAAACTCTCTGTTTATAAATTTGAACTCCATCAATCACTTTTCAGCAAAGACCCAATTTCCTCCGGTAAGTAAGGTGTAAGTTCCTTTTAGATCCTTGTGAATTCGATTAAAGTGCTTTAGAGCCGTTGCTAACTCTTGGTCTTGCTTTGTTTGTAGTTTGGATCAACTCGAACACCTTCAAACACTTCCAAGCAAGGATCAAATTTGTGTTGGCGGAGCTAGGTGGTAGGTTTACTGGGACCTTCCTAATTGTGTTTAAATGCCTTAGGCTAGTTCCTGATGCTTGAATGTCCTTGTCTTAGGGAATTAAACTTACTCTGAGTCGTCAAGCTAGCCTTCAAGCTTGCATTCGAGCAAGTTTGGAGCTTTCCTAGTTTGGTTTTAGGAGCTCTTGGGTTATTTTAGGAGCATTATGGGTAAGTAGTTTCTACCTGTTGAGTCTGTTTAATTGTGTGAAACATGTTGCGTGTTTTGTCGTTTCTGTTATAATATGACTTTTATGAAGCATATATGTTCTGAACTATTTGAGCATGCTTGGATGCTTGTTGTGGTATTGCGTTATAATGAGCATGTTGAGCTGCTGTGGCTATTTCTATGAACTTGTATGCAAGTTTTGACGGGTTGTGGAATATAGTTGTAATATTGCTATATTATTGTGGTCACCTGAATTGTTGTGCATATCTGGGTTGTGAGCTTACTTAGTGGAGCAAGGGTCAGAGGACCTTGTGTTTGAGATAAAGTAGAGTGTCAAGGTCTCGGGTATAAATGGTTGAGAGCTCACATTGTGTAAAGTGAGTTAGATATCAGGGTCTTAGGTATAAATGGTCGAGGGTTGATATGACACTATTGGATGTCGAGGCCTTGGATATAAATGGTCGGAAGTCGACATGTCAATGTTAGATAAAGAGGAGCATCGAGGCCTTGAGAATGGTCAAGGGTCGGTGTGATGAATCTCGAGACAAGTATTGAAGCCTTGGGTATGGTCAAGGGTCAATACGTTGCTAAGTCATCGAGGCCTTGGGTATAAATGGATAAGGATCGAACGCCGAGCTCCGTAGAGAAGTGTTGAGGCCCTGTGTAACGCCCCAGGCCCAGGATTTGAAATCCGGATTCGGCACCTCACGGCTCTAGCATTCCCCTACATCCCCTACGGCCTGGCGACGTCACCATACTCGTCTGAAACTGCTTCTAAGAGTGAAGACTGTCCCCACAAACCAACACGGGGTCCTTTTAGCATGCTTTGTCCTCACTCACATACTTCCTAGGAAAATTCCCAGGAGGTCACCCAACATAGAACTTCTCTAAACCAAGCACGCTTAACTTCAAAGTTCCTATGATTGAGCCACCAAAAAAGGTGCACCTTGTTGGTATAGGTAGTATCTATCAATTTTTTTAAGCTTATCTTGACCATGCTTTCATGTCCTCAGGATCCCTCTCATTCGGATCTGATCTCGGTTCATTCATGTACCTCTCGATTTTGGTTAGACCTTTTGAGTTCTTGATGCACTTGATCAAATTGCCGGTAAGCAAGTCTTGCTTGCAAGTGTTGTATGTTCAACACAACTTGTCTCATGAGTTGTTGTTATGAATATACATGAACTATTCTCCTTATACCTTAGTCTTAACTTTGGGATCTTGGAGGAAAGTAGCTTGTTGAGCAAAAAGCCACTGGTATTAAGTGCCTTGAGGAGTAAGAGTTGGAGTCAAGGTCAAGTATCCAAAGTGACTAGGCGAGCAACTTTCGAGGACGAAAGTTTTTAAGGTGGGGAGATTGGAACGCCCCATGTTTCGAAATCAAACCCTGTTGGGATTTATTGAGCATGTTTATTCTAATTTGAATAATTAGAATTTAAGCTTAGCCTTGAGTCGATAAATTAAATTTCTATAAGTTAGGGAAAAAATGATTTTTAATTAAATCTGTAATTACCTAAAGCTTGGAGGTTTAATATTCGATATTTATTTTAAATATCAAAAGACCCAAATCCTTAATTAATTGGGTTATTCCTTTCTCAAATCTTTTAGGAGTTAAGTTTGGAATTAAAATTCGGTTTAAAACCTCGAAGATTCTCTAATATTTGTCTCGGTATTAAGGGTTCTTATTTTGGTCTTTAAATAAGAGGTTTTAGGTTATTTGGAATTTTAATTAAAAGAAAAGAAGGAAAAGGAAATTCAAAGAAGCCCTAATCTCACCTTTTTCCCCCTCTCCTTTTCGTGGGAGCCACCAGCCCCCCCTGTGATTTTCATTCTCGCCGGCCAGCTACCCATCCAGTCGTCGCCATGCCACTGTCGGAGCTCGCCGTCGTCGCCATGCCACTGTCGGAGCTCGCCGTCGCCGCCACCTTGTCGTGCCGTCGCCAGTGTTCGAAGCGCCGCCAGTACCCCACCAGCCCAGCCGTCGCACCGCCCTCCTCGTGAGATCTCCCCCTCTCTTGTTCTGTCTGTGGGTTCTCTTGCTCTCTCCCTGTGTCGTCACCATGAAGCCGCGCCGCCGTCGCTTGATTCCAGCCATCACTAGTGACTGAGTCACGCCGCTGCTGCCGTGTAGCCCGAACATCGTCGCTTCTTTCCTCCCTCTTTCTCGCGCGATCTCTTCTCCGCGTCGTCTTCGTGGGGTTTCTTTTTGCCGTGAAGAGAAGAAACTCGTGGTAAGCTTTTCTCCTTCCCATTCCTTGTGATTTAAGGCCCGATCTAAGTGTCTCTTGGTTCGATTCGTTAGATCTCACGTCCTAGCAGCTCGAAGCCTCAGTTCTGCACGATTTCACCTCTGTCCAGCGGTGTTTTGGCTCCGTTTTGGATCGTTACGACATCGCTCAACGTTTCCGGTAAGTTTTAACTCTTACCCATTCATGGTTAGAGCTTAAATTAGAATACCCATGTGTTTAGGTGCTGGAAATTTAGTTTAGTGATGAATTTCTTGTTCTGCAGCGCCGTCTAAGTGTTCGATTGAGTTCGAAACACTTCAACTTGATCACCCACTGCCCAAGGATCATTCTAAGGCATTATTAGAGGTTAGAACAACCCGTCTAGCACGAAAGCGGGTCCGTTTGGATAAGTTCTGGCAGAGAATTGACTTTATTTGGCAAAATGTAGTAAGTGTTGTTGCTCTCGAACTCCTCCAATTTTGTTTCAAGAATCCAGGATGAGTTCCTAATGTCCGAATGCTTTTGTCTTAGGAATTAGACTTGCTCCAAGTCGTTGAGCTAGCCTTCAAGCAGCTTTGAGGTTGTTGGAAGCTTGCCTAGATTGGTTTAGGAGCTACTGGATTATCTTAGGAGCTTTTCTTCTAGTTTAGGAGCGTTTAGAGCTTCCTGTAAGTAGTTTCTATCTATTGAAGTCTGTTTGATTGCATGATGCACGCTGTTTGTTTAATCGCTTTAAAATTATTCTCTTGTTTCTTGCTTTGCTTATATATATATGTGTGTGTAAGTGCTTCTTGCTTCTGTGTTATATATATATATGAGATATTCGAATAGCATGAACTGTTGTTGTGTGATGCTTGGTTGTTAAGCATGCTAGTTGTTATGCTTTTATGAGTTAAGCATGAGTCAAGAGTATGTTGTTGTTGTATGTATATGCTTGGTGGGCATAGTACATGAGTCTAGAAGCATGATGCAGGGCATATATATTCTAGGTAGTTGGTGTGGTATGTATATGCTTGGTGGGCATAGTACATGTCTAGAAGTATGTTGCAGGGCTTATGCATTCTAGATAAGTGTGAGAAAAGAGGTCAGGGACCTAAAATGTGAAAAAAGGGAAAAAAAGGTGAATGTCAGTGCACCTCGGGTACAAATGGCCGAGGGGTGGCATGTCATCATTGGTTTAAGAGAACTAGCTTTGTGGTTGAGATTATCAGGGCCTCGGGTGTAAATGGTCGAGGGCTGATATATCACTATTGGATGTCGAGGCCTTGGGTATAAATGGTCGAGGGTCGATATGCCAATGTTAGATAAAGAGGAGCATCGAGGCCTTGGGTATAAATGGTCAAGGGTCGGTGTGATGAGTCTTGAAGCAAGTATTAAGGCCTTGGGTATAAATGGTCAAGGGTCAATATGTTGCTTAGTCATCGAGGCCTTGGGTGTAAATGGTCAAGGGTCGATGCACAGTTCGAGGCCTTAGGTATAAATGGTCAAGGGTCGAATGCCGAGCTCCGTAGAGAAGTGTCGAGGCCCTGAGTATAAATGGTCAGGGGTCGGTGCGACTCGAAGGGTCAGTCTTGGAGAGTTTCGCGGAGCGTGACGCGGAAATCACGTGTGAGTGTGCGGGCATGGCGCAGAAACCCTGTGGGGGTGCGTAACATGATGTGTGGATTCATGTTGTCATTTTGTTGTTGCATGCAATATGTGTTGTGTGGTTTGATTTCACGTTATAAAAGCATGTTTGGTTTTGAAAGCATTGTTGTTTGCGCATGAAAAGCATGTTGGTTGGTTGTTGTTTGATGGCTTCTCAGGTAGGGGCTGCTTACCAGTACCATGGTTGTACTGACCCCCTCCCCTCTCTTCCCCCCAACTCCCAGATTATGCAGGTTATGAGGACTGTGCTGACCATGGTGATGCAGAGGAGGCATATTAGGAAGGACCATAGCTAGCTAGCATTGTGTTTCATTTTTATTTTCGTTGGCAGGATAGTTGCTTATTATTGTTGGATAGTTGTTGTCCTGTTAGGTTTAGTTTCTGAAATTATTGTTGCTGGAACTCCAGGGTTTGGTTGTGTTAGTTTTGATAAACTTTATATCTCTCATTTCAGTTAATAATAGTTAAGTACTTCCAAATAGCTTGAGAGAAGTTGGTTGTGCTTAGTTGAGTTTTAGTTGTAGATGTTCCTACTTATTTGATTTATATTGTCGCGAGACCTGACTCGCTTGTTCTCTGGAGTTCTGTTGTGTTGTAGCACGGTGGGTTGTTGAGAATGTTATATAGAAGTGCTTATCTTGTTTATCAGGTATTGGAAAATTTTGGGATAGTCGTATGTATGTCGTTATGTTGCCGAAATTTTTGGAGCACTCGGTTGGTTCTCGGTTAGAATTTAGTAATGTCGCTAGGTTAGTTTATAAAAAACTGGGGCGTTAGACCCTGGGTATAAATGGTCAAGGGTCGGTGCAACTCGAAGGGTTAGTCTTGGAAAGCTTTGTGCGAGCTAAACATGAGTGTTGAGTGTGTTTGCGAAGCGTGACGTGGAAATCATGTGATAAGTGTGTAAGCATGGCGTGGAAACCATGTGGGGGTGCACAACATGATGCGTGGATTCATGTTGTCATCCTGTTTTAAACATGTACTGCATTGTTTGATTTATCGCTTTAAAAGCATGTTGGATGCGTGTGTTGAGTATGATGTTTGTTGGTTGTTGTTTGGTGGCTCATCAAGTGTGAGCTACTTACCAGTACTGTGGTTGTACTGATACCTCCTCCCATTCTTCCCCCAACATTTTTAGTTTATGCAATTGAGCTTGAGCACTACGAGCCTGGTGATGCTAAGGAGGAGGCTCGTGAGGAATGACTTGAGTAGTTATCTCTTTATTTGCTTGCTTGGTTGAGATAGAATCGTAGTTTCTCGTTTTTAGATTTTAGGTGGATTTAGACTTTGGCTCTTTTGTAATAAGTTTGAACCCTGAATTAGTTATCATTTTCTTGCTTTTTGTTGCATATAGTTTAATAAAGGGAAAAATACACTTTTGGTCCCTAAGGTTTGAGTTAGGTTTCATTTTGGTCCCCGAGTTTTCAAACTCAACAGCTTTACCCCTAAGGTTTGGATTTTGTTACACTATTGGTCTCTCTGTCCAATTTTTCATTAGATCCTAATGGACTGCTGACGTGGCACCATTTTTTAATTAAAAAATTGTTTTTCTTTTAATTTTTTAAAATAAAATAATAATTAATTAATTAAAAATATATATTTTTATATTTTTTTTCATTTCACTTCTCTCACCTTATTCTTCATCTTCTTCAAGTCCCACCAGCACCAACCCTCAGTCGTTGGCAACTGCTTTCTGTCGGCACCGCCCCACCGCCGTCGGTCGGAAAGTTTTTTTTTGTTTTTTTTTTTGTTTTTTCCCTCTTCTTCTTTAGACCACCACCGTCGTTCTCTCGTCGGAGCCGAAGCCGCTGGACACTGATAAGGCGTGGGTTTTTTTCCCTTTTCCTTTCCCTTTTCCCTTTTGTCGGAGCCGCTGGACAAGAACGCCCTTGTCGAGCTCGTGGCCGCGAGTTACTTGAGCAAGTTTGTGAGGAGAAGGGGCGACGGCGTTCCAGATCTAAAGATTCCTCTCTCGCACCTCTGTATTTTTTGGCCAACCCACCTCCGCGAGCGATAGCGTGAACAAAATCCTAACGGTGAGATTCGACAGCGGCAATGTGAACGAACGTGAGGACAAGCAGCGGCGGCGTGAACGCGAGGACGAGCTGCGATGGCGTGAAGAAAAGTGCACAGATCCGGCGGCGATCGGAGTTGAGTGCGCACGCAGGGGAGAGAGAGGAAGGGAGGGAGAGAGAGGAAGGAAGAGTAAGAAAAACAAAACATGGGAAAGGAGAAGAAGGAAGGAAGAGGAAGAAAAAGATTAAAAAAACTCCGACGACGGTGGCGGCGACCAGTAGCTGGAGGTGGTGGTGGCTGCCAAGTTTGTTGAGTTAGGGTGGCGGCGACCGACGACTTGACGTTTAGAAAATGTTAAGTTTCTTGTATCGTGAAAAAAAACCGAAAATTTTCATCAAACTCCGTGTTTTCTGTAATTTTCTTGACATTTTTTTGTTTAAAACACATAGGGTCCGTTTGGTTTAAGGTTTTATAGATGTCTGGGAATACATGATGCCTAGGAATACTATGCCTGGGAATAAGATTGTTGGGAATCAAAGATAATTGTGTTTGGTTGTGCATGGGAATGTCATCAGGATTTTATGAGAACAAATTATGTCTGTATTTATTTTTTAGAATTAATCAAGTAAACTTTATGTAATTTTAATAAATTAATCAATAAAATAATCAAAATTAATTCAAACTATTAATAAAAATTAATGAAATAATAATCATGAAATGATTTTAATGGGATAAACTATGTTAATTTAACAAACTAAAATTATTTAATTAATTTTTTAATAAATATCTTTAACTACAATAATTTAATATATTGTATCCATAAAAATTAATTAGATAAATATTTAATAATAATATGATTATTTATTTATTATAAGGAAATTTAAAAAAGTAATTAATTGATTATAAATAATCGATAAGTAATTAATTATAATTATTGAAAAATGAATTTTTATACTAAATTCATTTAAATGATTTTAATTCAATAATTAAATATATTTTCGATAATATTGACTAATTAATTATAATTTTAGTAAATATGTAATTACATCCCTTTAATAAACTTGGACTAAGTATTTGTTTAAAAGTCCTAGAAAAAAGTATTTGTTTAAAAAAAATGAAATTATTGACAAATTATTATTTAATCTAATTAAATAATTTATTATATTATTTTTAATTTAGTATCCATTAGTTAATTAATTAACTATATTCAAAATAAAATTGCATATAAAAATAAAAAAGAAGAGATGGAAAAAGAGAAAATCCATGCTTTTGCAAGGGCATAGAAAACCCTTGCTTATGGGCATAAATGATGCCTGGGAATGCGTTATTTCCTGGGCCCACCACAGAAATCTTGAAACAAACAAGGGTATTAGAAATTCTTGTCCATTCCCATCTCTAAAAACCTTGTACCAAACGGACCCATAGTTCTTGACATTTTTATGAAAAAATGTCAACTAATAAAAATTCTGAAATTTCAAGTAAGATTGCTTTTCTAGTAGTATATCGACGAAATATCGTTTTGACCATAAATTGTTGCATGGAAAGAGAAATCGTGGATATTTATGGATATATCATGGAAATGTCGTGGATTTTACGCAAATATATCATGGATATATCAATCGAATATCGACGAAATACCAATCGAAATCGTTGACATGTTGGTTTTTTGCTGCATGTGAAGTTCTTCGGTTTCCCACACTTCATTTCAACTTTTGCATTGTTTTTCACTTTAAACATGACATATGATTTGAATTTTGCTTGTTTGACTTGAAAATGTATGATTCCTCTTCATTTCCATGGTTTTTATTATTTTTTAAAGAAAACCCTAATTGTTACCTATAAATACTTTCACCACTTCACTCTTTTCCCACACACTCTCAAATCTTAGGGCTTGTTTGGAATACCTTTTAGTTTAAATGTGTTTTCAAGAATGCATTTTGTTTTAAACATTTTGTATAAAAATTGTTTAGAATTTAAACACTCATATGTTTGGTTATATTCCCTCATAAGTGTTTTTATACACAAGTTATTATATACTAAAAACTATTTTTGAAAATTTTGCTTCCAAGTGTTTCTCTCAAAATAATTTATTTCTCAATCTCATTTTTTAATAAGTCATTTTTAGTGGTTGTCAAACACTTAGAAGTTTTTTCAAAATGTTTTTTATTTCAAAATTAAACACTTGAAAAGTTAAACCAAACATATCCTTAGTCTTTGATGCCTTGCTATCTTTCAAGTTTTAATCTCTCAATATCTTGCTTCTAGCTTTCAATTTTCTCCTCTAATTTTAGAGTCTCTCCTTCTGACTCTTCTTTTTAATCTCTTTATTTATGTTCTCTTCATTTTGTTTATTATTGAATGTTATACTTTTCAATCATGTTTAATGTTTTCACATTTATTTATCTTTAATGTTATAATTTTCAACTTTACTTATGTTTAATATTATAATTTTCACATTTATTTATGTTAAATATTATAATTTTCTACATTTGTTATAATTTTCACATTCATTTATATTTACAGAAATTATGGCAGTTAGACCGTTTCAGAACCAATATTTCACAAATGTCCAGTTATGAAAAAAATTTCAATTTCCTAGCTAAATCTTCACAATTTTGCCCTTCAAAATTCTACACATTTAAAATTTGGTTTGTATGGATTCTTTCCATAATAAAAACTACCATTAAGGTAAATTATTAAATCACTAATTTAGGCTCCGTTTGATAACCATTTGATTTTTGGTTTTTGGTTTTTAAAAACTAAGCTTGTTTTCTTTAAATTTCCTCACCATGGTTTTCATTTTGGTTAAAGATACACTTGAATTCCTAACCAAATTCTAAAAACAGAAACAAGTTTTTGAAAACTACTTTTTTTAGTTTTCAAAAGTGGACTTGGTTTTTGAAAATACGGGAAGAAGGTAGGTGAAAAGCCAAAGAAACTTAGAGTTGGAAATGGTGTTTATAAGCTTAAAAACCAAAAACCAAAAACAAAAAATCAAATAGTTATCAAACGGGGCCTTAGCAATACTCAACCCTAACCCTAAATACATTTCATACAAAAATTCAACCAATTGTCGTCAAATTGAAGAACCTTACCACTTCATTTTCATTGTTGGCCGTAAAAAAAATTCAACAAAAATTTGATTTCAGTTGCTTCGGTGAAGCAATATGAGTATGTTCCATTTTTCCTTTTTTTAATTCAATTGTTACGGTAGCTTTTACATGAATAGTAATATTTTATATAATTTTTCTTTAATTTTTTGTTTTATTTTGTCAAACAATATGAATAGCAATCCAAGTATAAGGTTTGCATTTTTTTTTCAATTTTGTTATTAATATCTAATGACATAAGATGTTTCTAATTTTAACCATTCGTTCACATTAACCCTTATATATTTACATCTAATCACTCAATTGATCATAGAGTGTAATATTTCTTCAAATAATAAATACATATCATGCATTATAATATATAATCAATATACCGAATCCATTATATAATATATACTCATCATTTTTCAAAAAAAAAAAATATACTCATCATTGTGTATTCAGTTCACAAGTAAAACATCAGAATGATAAATATATACTAGGTTGTATATTGTATAATAAATATATATTTAGAATTATATTATATAAACCTCTTTATATAGTATACACGATATGGTTTATAAAGTTCATAAATGAATTTTCAGAATTATAAATATAGGTCATGTAGTATATTTTATCTATAAATATATACTTAGATGTATAATATATAAACCTTATTAAATATTCGTCATAGGTAATAATCTCATTCACATACGGATGGTGTATGACAGTCGTTGGAATGAGATTAATAACTATATTACTATTGACCATGAATATGTTTTTCAGTATGGGATTAATAAGACATGGAAGTCATTCATTCGAATATAACATTCACATAAAATATAATCTCGCTATAATTTGTATAATTAAAATCTTGAATTCAACCATCAATTGAATATAAACCATATGATATATTATATAAAGCTTCAACTAAGAGAGCAATTGAACATAACTAAATTAACAATATCACAATAACACAAATATATATAAACACCGATGATTATATATAAACTAGATTATATATTATATAAACCCAATGACACAACTAAGAAAACAATAACATACATAAGTAAACAATAATTCTCGTCATTATTTATTGGAGTACGATCGCTGAATGATTTTTATAAACCCAACTAAGTAAACAATGACCTAATAACCATGAGGAAAGCAAAAATTGTATATTGTATATAATCCACACAACAAACCCAAATTTATTTCTATGAATGAACTCCATCCGACAGTGATAACTTGCAAAAAGCAAGTTATTAGTCCTCTAAACTTAGACTAAAACAAGGCCAAAAGAAATAAAGATGTGTTGCTTCAGCGCATAAAGAGGGAAAAATGTGATAATTTTATGCGGTGAGATGTATTCATGTATGCGGTATGAAATTATAAAATATAGGGTGCTAACGCAACTAATTCGATTGTTTTTCAAGTGTTTTCTTATCGCAGGCACACATCTCAAGATGATCAAGAAACAGATAAGATAGTGAAAGGACAAGTGCTGACACAACCAACGCAAGTGGGCGGAAAAAGGGGGAGAAAAAGCTAAAGCAAGTTGCCTAAATGATGATTAACGCAAGTTGCTAATTACTTGGAGAAGTAATCTTCCCTCACCTATAAATAGAAGCCACAAATCAAACATCAGAATCATCCTTAATTCATTTTGTTTCTGCTCAAAAGAGAGAAGAAGGAAAGATCAACAGAGAAATCACAAAGATCTGCGATTAGGAGCAATCTTGCGTTTGTAATGTTCTATTTCATGATGTCTTGTTTTGCTCGCATGAGCTAAATTCTTCTTCAAGGCTTAACGCAAGCACCTCATGCGGTGATAAGCATATTTTGTAAGCGCATATTTTGAGTTAAATGAAACATTAATTGCTTTCTATTTAGTTGTGATACTATTTTCATTACTAACTCCCGCTTGGCCAGCCAGATGCGGTAGCAACATGCTAAATCCCTGACAGGTATCGCATGCAGACATCTCTAAGTAGAGCAAGTTAGCGCATGTCATGTAGTCTTAGTAGCATTAAAACACTACCGCTAAGAGATAGTGCATGAATGAGCTTAGACTGTGTTGTGACTAACACAGTCCCTTGTAAGTTTTAGAGAACTACGCCTAAAGCATGAACTAGCCAAATGATCTCTTGATAGTTTTATGCCAGACGCAAAGGAGTACCGGAAGGGAAACTTATGATATTTTTTCACTTAGGCATTAATGGATCAATTAATCAAAGTATGCGCTACAAGGTTATTATAAACGCATGAGGTTGCGACCGCAACAGTTTTGATTATTCTCCTTATAAATTTTCTTTCCATTCTCGTCGCATGTGTTGTTTTTATGCTAACAATCACTCTTTAAATATACCAAATCTTTTTATTCTTTTAAATAATATCATACGTTCTTGAGTTTAGATCGGTAAATATTGTTAAAAGATTTTGTGAATATCCCTTCCCTGAGGAATCGACCCTGGACTCACCAGGTATTACTTGATTAAAAGTCAATTTACGCTTGGATTGATTATTATCTACGACAATATTTCTAATTATACTAAGTCAACTGACAGCCAATCAGACAGCAACCAAGACAATGTGGTTGACGAACTGAGACAAACTATCTGATCAAGAATGACAGAAAAAACACAGAAAAAAATGGTAGAAGCATCGACGACCAACACTGCTCGAGAGGATGAGACGACGGGAACACAACGTCAACGACGGGAGCTTGAAACGATGCTCAGAGGATGAGACGCTGGACTACAGTGTTAGAACTTCGTTACTGGCTGAAGGACAAAAGCGTGAAAATTTCTGCCAGAGACGTGAGAGTGATGATATTGGGATGTTGGGAGATTGATTTTGATGGGTTTGAAAGGAAAATCTTGAGAGAATCAAGGAGTTGTTTGGGGGAGAGGAGGTGAAGAGATTTTTTACAATTATTATGGAGAGATATTTTAGGAAAATATATGGATTATTTTAAATAACCATGTTTATTTTCTGTATTTAAATATAGGGAAAAATACACTTTTGGTCCCTGAGGTTTGGGTTAAGTGACACTTTGGCCCTTGAGTTTTTAAACTCAACAAAAATACCCCTGAGTTTTGAGATAAGGAGCACTTTGGTCCCTGCCGTCAACTTTTCTGTTAAATTTTAACGGTTGCTGACGTGGCACTATTATTTTAATAAAAAAAATTATTTTAAAATTTTTTTAAATAAAAAAATATTATTATTTTATTTTTTTTAATTATTTCTCTTTCTCTCTCTTTACTTCCCTTATTCTTCTCCATCTTCTTCCTCTTCATCCTTTCCTTCTTCTTCTTCTTCATATCTTCGGCGGCCGGCGGCCACCAATCGTCGCCGCCGGCCACCAATCGCCGCCGCCGGCCACCAGCTACTGGTTTTTTTGAAAAAAAAAATTTCTCTCTTCCTCTTTTCTTTTTCTTCTTCCTCCCTCTTTTCACTATTTAAAAAAAAAACAGAAAATGAAGGGGGGAAACCCCCTTCGATTCCGGCGCCGGAGAGGGAGGAGTGACGACGACCACGACGAGCGCTCGACGGCAGTTGGAACGATGACGTTGGGCGGATCTGGGCGAGCGACGACGAGCTGCGGATCTTTCCCCTCTGACAGCGGTTGGAACGAGCGCTCGAGCTACAACGCTGGGCGGATCTGGGCGGAGGACGACGACGTTGGACGGATCTGGGCAAGCAACGACGGCGTTGGGCGGATCTGGGCGGGAGATGACGAGCTGCAGATCTGGACTTTTTTTTAAAAAAAAACATGGATCTGGGCGGATCTGGGCGGCGAACGAACTGCAACCTTCTCGATGACGGCCTGGGCGAGCAACGACAACGATCTTCTGCTAAGGGAGCGCGAGTCTGTGGCTGGGCGAGCGACGACGACCTTCTGTTGTGTGTTTTTTTCTTTAAACAGTGAAAGACGAAAGGGAAGAGAAGGAGAAGAAAAAAAAGGGAGGAGAAGGGAAGAAAAAGGGAAGAAGAAGAGCTCCCCACGAATCTCTTTGTTTAAAAAAACAGAAGAAAGAACAAAAAGGAAAAGAAGAGAAGAAGAAAGAAGGAAAAAGAAAAAAAAAATTCCGGCGACCGCCGCCGCCGTTCGCCGGCTGCTGGCGGTGGCTGGGCCAGCCACCGTAGTGGAAGAAGAAAGGGATGGGGAAGGAAGAAGATGGAGAAGTTAGAGAGAAAATTAAAAAAATTTAATAAAATAATAATATTTTAATATTTTAATATATCTTTATTTAAAAATTTTTAAAAATGATTTTTTTTATTAAAATAATGGTGCCACGTCAGCAAACTGTTAGGGTTTAACAGCAAAATGGATGACAGGGACCAAATTGCTCCTTATCTCAAACCTCAGGGATATTTTTGTTGAGTTTGAAAACTTAGGGACTAAAGTGTTACTTAACCCAAACCTCAGGGACCAAAAGTGTATTTTTCCCTTAAATATAATATAATGGGCATTGATGTAAATTAACCTCTATTTTAGCTTGGCTTAGGACAAAGCTGAAATTTTTTTCAAAATTAGACATTTATGAAATTTGGGTTCCAATTTGGTCTATCTATGTAGTTAACCCTTATATTTATTGTTATAATTTTCACCTTATTTATGTGTGATGTTGGATAATTATGTTTATTGTTAGAAATTTCACTTTATGATAAATTGCACCCCTTATGTTTGATGTTGAATAATTATTTTAATGTTAAAAATTTCACCACTATTTAGATTTAATATGATAAAATTTGCCTCTATTTATAGATAATGTTAAATAATTATGTCTAATGTAAGAAATTTCACCTCTATTTAGGTCTAATTGAAAATTTTCATTATTCCTTCAAAAGAAATTGATAAATTTTATTATCAAATCAATTATATCAATGTTTTTTTTACACACAATTATATTAATGTTGGGTCTAATACCTCCACGATCATCATGTTATTATTAAAACATGTACTTGTATGACAACAATTTTTTTTTTTTTTTTATCAATGATATATTCAAGTTCATGTTCATTTTTCGATCTTCAATGTTATCTATTATTGTATTACTATTCATATTTGGCTTATAACTATTAATATATATACCTAAAGTAGTAATTTATTATTTAAATAAGTTCAATCCAAAGTTTAAAAAAAAAACAAAACAAACAAAAAAAAATCTCAATATTTTTATGAATTTTCGCGATATTTGTAATTTTTTTTTGGGCAAAATGCACTTTTGGTCCCTGAAGTTTAAGTTCAATGTCTATTTGGTCCCTCAAGTTTCAAAACAAACACTTTGGTCCTTAAGGTTTGAAAAATAGTTCTAAAAGGTCCCTAAACTAATTTGACCGTTAGTTGACTTAACTAAAAAATGATGTGGCAATTAACTTGTTGAATAGAATGTGCTGATGTGGAAATTTTAAATGAGATGGCAAAATATATTAATTTTATATTATTATTTTATGATTGAGCTGGCTGGGGTGGTCCTCCATCCTCTCCCTTATCTTTAGCGTCTCCGTCAAGATCCTTCAACTTCTTCTGCAAATGAAGGTCATTCTTCTTTTGGCATTTCAATTCATGGAACTCCATTAACATACTCCCTTCAGCTCCTCCTTTGTCGTTTCCCTCTGGTTTCCTGTGAATTTGCCTGATATCTGCCTCGCCTAGTAAATTAATTTTTACCACTAAACGAATTAAACTTGGTTTAATTTAAAATTTGTTGTAGCAGAGTTTTTTTTGCCCTTTTTTTGTTGGATCTCTGGGTTGAAATTCAAACTAAAGCTGAAACTTGGATAATGATTGGAAGGGATTGTGTCGCTGTGTAAAAGAAATTGAAAAATTATCAACCAAGTAATTTGAAGTGATTGCCAGGGATTTGAAGAAATTTGAAGATATTGCATTGCCGTGGAAAAATGGAAAACTCGAAAATGGTGTAATTAATCGGCCAAGTAAAAGAAATTGAAGAAAAATTAATGATTTACGGTTCTAGAGCTAGAAATCTTATCTGCACCATTTTCTTGGAGTACAAACGAGCTCATACCACATTTGGGATTTAGCTCGAGGCTTCAATGTTATTTTCTATCAAAAGTCTCGGATCCTCCGCTCTGCCGCCGTGCGAGTACCCGATGAGCCCTCTATTTTGATCCTCTGAAGTTTGAACGACCAAACCGTGGTGGTCAAACCCCAGCATGTCGCCTCCGCAACCATTACCAACCATGCCGCCGTAGCCGACGGCAGCAAACTGCACGAATTTTTTTTTGGTTGGATTTAATAAACTTGTCGGAGTATATGCTGAAGAGAAAAGAGAGGATGGATGGATGAAGGAGAAGGAGAGATGGAATAGCCACCTCAGCCAACCCAACAATCAAATAATAATATAAAATTATTATATTTTGCCATCTCATTCAAAATTTACATGTCAGCATGGTCTAATTAACTGGTTAACAACCATGTCATTTTTCTGTTAGTTCAACTAACAGTCAAATGAGTTTAGGGACTTTTTAGAACTATTTTTCAAACCTTGAGGGCTAAAGTGTTTGTTTTGAAACTTCAGGGACCAAATAGACATCAAATTGAAACCTCGGGGACCAAAAGTGCATTTTGCCCTTTTTTTTTTCAGCACATGTGTGAATATACATTCCTCCATCTGAGTTACATTATTTTCATTGTAACTTAAAAAAAAGGCTAAATTATAAAGAAAAAATACCCCTAAACTATGGGATTTGTTTCAAAAGTGCCCTGAACTTTCAAAAAGTTTTAAAAATACCCCTGAACTTTGAAAAATGTTTCAAAAATACCCTTGCCGTTAATTTTGGATGGAAACCGTTAAAGTTTCAGTGTTAAAAATACCATTGAACTTTCAAAAAAACTTCAAAAATACCCTTATTGAAAAATGCTTCTTTTTTTTCCTTCTCCCACCGTAAATTAACTCTTCTTCCATGAAAATTAATGATAAACTTTACTTATTTGTCATATATCCATAATCTAGGAGCTTTTTTTTTTTTCAACACATCCAAAAGTACTTTTGTTTTGTTCTTGAAATTCTACATGTGCTTGACTTCATTTGTTGGTAGCCTTTTCAATATTATTTCCTCACCAACTATTACCCCATTAGCTTTCTCTATATTCATTTTATGAAAAATAAAGGGAAAAGTACATAGATAGCCAAAAAATGGGCCCTATATTTCATAAATGTCCAAGTTTCCCATTTTTTACATAAAAGGCCTAATGGCCCAATTTTTTTTAATAAAAATCATGGCCCTTTTACGATTCAACCCTCATATACACTACTGACTATTTAAAAAATAATAACAAAATAAAACCAAAAAAGGAAACAAATCCCTTTCAAATTTCATTTTTCAGACCGTGGGTGAGAGAGAGTGAACGGAAAAGGAAAGGGCGTGCAATCGGTGGGGGGGGGGGGGGGGGAACCCACAATTTTTGCTTCGATTTTCCGACGACTTTGCGAAGATGAAGACTCATAAAGTTCAGGAAGAATACGGAACGCTGTTTGTAGAAATCCTCAAGTATATTGCAAACTTCAGAGGTATATTCTTTAGGTTTTTTTCCTCTTGTTTACATTCAACAATTAATCTGGTATACTCCTTCGAAATACCTAGTTCATGAGAGACATTCCCACTGTTTTTTAGGGTTTTTTCATGCCCACTGACCTTTAAGCGTCGACACTCTATTTTTTCGAAGTGTCCTTAGTTCTTCACCGGTGGAAAGTGTCTAGGGTTTAATCTTCTTCAATATAGCTAAATACATTTCACTAAAGATTTCTGAAATAAAAAACATGCTTGATTATAAGATGTAATCCACATGCATTCTGTTTTAGAGCCGTATTAGAGAAATATTTCATTATGATCCTCTGTTTTAGCCAGAAAATTAGTTAACTGTAGATATAAACCATACGACATATTCACTGTTATTAAAGATATAAACCATAGAACATATAAATTGTTATTACGAATATAGGAATTAGGGGATATGCTCAAAGTCAGTATTTATTACCTATAAAAAAATAATAAGGTTTATATAATATAATTATAAGTATATATTTATGATACAATATATAGTCTGGTATATATTTATCATTTTTGCATTTTACTTATGAATTGAATACACAATGATGAATATATAATATATAATAGATTATGTATATTGATTATATATTATAATGCATGATATATATTTATTATTTGGAGAATTATTACATTCTACAATCAATTGAGTGATAGTTCTACGGTATATTTATATCATTTCTAAATATATTATATATATATTTAGGGATAGTTAATAATGAATAGAAATATACTGTATAACGGCCGGTATATATATATATATATATATATATATATATATATATATATATATATATATATACATACATACATATATAATATATAAAACCCACAGTCTTATAAACACTTTTTCTTATCATTAACATACACAAACAAAGAGAGCAAAAAGGAAATAATATATATACATATATATGTTGCTTTCAAACACTTATCTTCTTTACTCTTTTTGCCAACAAGAGCTTAGCTCAACTGGCATAATATTGTACTGATAACTACAAAATCTGTGGTTCGAATCCCCCTCCCCACATATATTGTCAAAAAAAAAAAATCTTCTTTACTCTTTTTAAAATAGAAAACTCGATTTCAAAGTCTGTTTTTTAAACAAATCTCATAGTTAAGGGGTATTTTTTATAATTTAACCAAAAAAAAAAAGAAAAAGGAAAAAAAAAAAAAGGAAATGAAAGGAAAGGAAAGGAAGGAAGGAAAAAAAAAAAAAAAATCCTTGCCCTCGCCTCTTGGCGGGAGGTAATAGTCAGTCACCAGGTTCATTGCTGGACCCTAGTTTTTTGCACTTCGCAGTTCAATTTTACGACGACTTCACAATTTCTGGAAGGGAAAGCACTTGTTTGAGCGGACAATATCACACCCTTTTGCGTACTACACCTTCTCTCTCTCTCTCTCTCTCTTTCACAGCAAGAATCTTGAGCTCTGGAACTTCCTATCTAATCTCTCCCTTATGCAAAGCAGCTCCTTCAACCCACTTTCAAATTCCCTTCAATTTCCTCGCCCATGGAATTTCCCCGAAACCCACTTCGCAATCGGTATTAGGGTCCCCAATACGCCCAGATTCTGTCTTACACCTCGAACTGTTACTAGGTCTTTGAGAACTTGGTACAGAGCCGATGAAAGGCTTGATCATGACCCCGGTCCCAGCGCGCCTGTTCGCTTGCCCGTCGTCCTTCGCCGGTCCGGCAGGGTCTCTCAGTACGTTTGGGATGGGTTTTCTCTACAGTTGGTCGGCGTTGACGGCGGTGGTTCCTCTGTTTCTTTTGATTTCGATGATGGGTTTCGAACTTTGTACAGAGCCTGTGGTTTGGCTGTTAAGGATTTTTTTATTCCCAAGAATGTCAGTGAGCATTATGTATTTTATGTCAAATGGAAGTTTTTGCATCGGGTTTTCAGTTCAGCTCTGCAGGTCATTGCTACTCAGGTCTGTGGAGTTTATTCTTAGCCTCAAACCCCTTATTTGATTTTCTTTCATTGGATTCTGCTGTACTGGGAGTTGAAACTTTAATTGAGTTTCCTATTTATAAGGATGAGGCTCATGGTTCTATTCAATTGTAGGCCAACTGATGTTTGATCATTCTCTAGGCTTCGGTGACGGAGTCTTTTTGTAATTTTGTGCTAGGTGTTATCATTATTGATTGAATAAATGAAAGTTGGTTTCTTTGTGACGACATTAAAGCTTGAGCGCATCCGGATTACAGAACTTTGAATTGTTTGGTGGTGTGTGGATTGAATTGCTTATCTGGTGAAAATGTTTTGAGTATTATTTTTTATGGCTCTGCACAATATTAGTTAGTTATGAAATTTCTGATGTTATAGATGTGCACTTCATGGTTTAATGATAAGCATGCTGTTCAGACTATAAGGAAAATTATTATTGATAGGCAATGTTTCGGGCTATAGGAGTTGGGCATACTCGTTCACTAGCATCTGCAGCAGCCCTTAATTGGGTCCTGAAGGATGGACTAGGACGGTTAACTCGGTGCATTTACACTGCTAGCATAGCATCTTCATTTGATACAAATTTGAAGGTTTGCTTTTGTTTGTTAATTTATTGTGAACAAGGAATTTTATGTCAAGATCTTCCTTGCAAGTTCAGTTTATGTGTTACTCTTGTATTGTTTTTTTAGTGAACAATTCTTTTTATGTTTCTCATTTCAAGAGAGTCAGGTTTTCAACAGCTGTTCTATTCAGTTTAAGCATTGGAGTTGAATTGCTGACACCGGCATTTCCTCAGTACTTCTTGCTTCTTGCTTCAATTGCAAATATTGTGAAGCAAATAAGTCTTGGGTGCTACTTGTCAACTGCTGTAAGGACTCACAATTTTGTCATTTCCTAATCATTTTTATCAGTTTTAGGAAGTCTAGTCTTTTTTCTTACTTCATATATTTACATACTTTTCTGAAAAAATGGACCGACTCTGTATGAGAATAACCAACATTTCTTTTTCTGTTGGTCAAGGGCGTTTGTTGGTTTACTCTATGTTGTTATTTTGTTGAGAAATGTTACTCCGTGTTGTTGATCACTTTATTGCATTGCTGTTGTAATTCACCCTCGATTGCAGTCATCTAGTTTATGTATTATGAAGAAAATGTGTTTTTCTTTTTCCATATTTATGTATTAGAACCTCTTCCATGGGAACATACTAGACAGTGGATGATATTTGTCTGCTACTTCAATTGCTTTGTTTTGAACTTTTATGCCAGCACTGCATGTAATCTCTCATATGTTATTGAATTTGAATGAATCCACATCTAAATAAAGTATTTAAATTTGTTCAAGTCTGTACGTTCTATACATGAGCATATAATTATCTGGTTCATTTAATTTGAATTCTTCTATTCAGTTTTGATTTGTCTAGAAATATCCAATTGGTTAATTTAAGAAGTTTCTGGGAGACTTTCAGTTTGAAATTTCTAATTACGCTGCTTAAACATTCTGGAAAGTTTCATTTCAATAGATGTTGTTCTTGCTTCACGACTTTGATCTTACCAGTTTCAACTTATAATTCCCACTCTTTGTAATTAGTCTGCTGTTCATAGAAGTTTTGCCGTGGCAGATAACCTTGGTGAAGTTTCTGCTAAGGCACAGGTTGGTTACAATCCTTCCTGAAATGCTGATTACAATTTGTTGGTAATTGGTATCCATTACGTTTATTCAACTGTCCATTACGTGCAGATTCAATCAGTATGCTTTGATAATCTTGGTCTTGTACTCGCTGCTCTTCTGAACTTCTTGTCCAAGAATGACCAAAGGTTTTTTTTTTCTCATTATTTTTTAGAATTCCATTTGTTCTTAAATGAGTTACAAATAATCAGGGATCATCAATTCGTGTCTATTTTATCATTCTTTTAGCACTACTTGATGTATAAATTTCTTTATCATTCCAAGGTTTTCTCTAACTCATCATTTTTGTGCTAGATTGCAAGCAGCTTTGCCTTTTGTAGTCTACCCCATTTTTTCTGCAATGGATCTTTTGGGAACATATCAAGGGCTTAAACATGTCCATTTGCAAACGTTAACGAAGGTTAGTTCCGTACTATTCAAACTTTCCAGAAGATTTGGAGGCTAGTTGAGTGTTCAAATTTGCTGCTTGTTCTCTGCTTACTTGATGAAACAAAATTGTGTTCATCTGATGTTTGCATAATGGCATTGTTGGTTTCTTTGTTCTCCCATGAAAATTAATTTCCATAGTTGATTGGGACTAGGAGGGAGCTCTTAAGTAGATATTCACTGCTGGGTACTTTTTAAGTGAAACACTTCTTTTTTCTTTTAAATACTTTAAAAAAAAAATTAATCACTTTTGCCTATGTTACCAAGGACATGTCTAGGAGTGATTTTGGATGGCCAAAACTACTTCTATCATGTTATTTTTAGTTATTTTTTATATAACAAAAGTGGGTTTGGTCATTCCAAAATCACTCCCAAACATGCTCTAAACACAATGTGTATGTTTGAGAGTGATTTTGAAATGGGTAAAATCACTTTTCTCATGTTTGAAATCACCTCAAAACATGTTTTTAATCATTCAAAATCAATTTAATGTTTGATTTTACATTTTGGAAAGTGATTTTCATATCATCAAATTTGATTTTTTTTTTTAATGAATAACCAAGCTTTCTTTAAGAAAAAAAATGAAAAAATACAGGGACGAACAAAAAAAAAAAAAAAAAAACCAGCCCACAAAAAGAGACCCCATTAGATAAAGGGGCTCCAATCCAAAATAATGAGACCTATGGAATAATTACAAAATAAACGCGTCATCGTTGCCCAAAGAGAAACATTATATCTAACAAGGGACCAAACCTCAGCTAAATCTCTCTCCAACCCTCTAAAAGTCCTATGGTTTCTCTCACTCCAAAGTCTCCAAATAATAGCACAAATTCCAGCTTGCCACAAAAACATTCCCTAATTTTAAGAACATGTTTTGAAGTGATTTTCAATATGACAAAAGTGATTTTAACCATTTTAAAATCACTTCCAAACATGCACTTTGAAAATTAAAAAAAAGCACTTTTAACCGTTTCAAAGTCAGAAGCTTCTCAACCTTTGATTTGTTTATGTTCAGGATAGACTCGAGATCATATTAAGTACTTGGATCGAGCAAGGATATGTGCCTACACCTGCAGAAGTAAGTGAGAGGGAAGGAATTGATTTACTATGCAGAAAAGGTGAGGTCGTGTCTCTGTAATAATTCATCAAACATAGAAGGTTAGATTTACGTCGAAGTGCAGTTAATTAATATAGCTTCAATATCAGGTGAGGTTTCATGGCCAATCAGAATAGGTTGCTTAAATCTGGAGTCCCAAATACCAAAATTGTCGATGCTGGCAATGAGATCTGTACGTAACAAGGACTATTATTTTATATGCATGGATGTCTTCTGCAGGGATTTAACAACAAACAGAGTGAGTATATCCTAGTAAGATTAACCTTTAAGAGCAGTCCACCTTTATTTTACTCACATTTTCACTTCTCTCATTCGAAATCGTAGCACGGTATTCTTCTCTGTCTCCGCGAAGGGGCTCGCGCTGCAGATATCAGCACAGGGTTATTACAGGTAGTAGAAAATTGGTTAAACTGTCATTTTCGTTCTTTGGTGATTTTGAAATTGTGATCCAACGAGTGTTGACATGAACAGGCATGTTTTATCCGCAAAGCGATTCTATCGAACACGAGCATCTGGGAAGAGGGAATGGTGAAAGGTAATGAATTTTCAGATGGAATGGCTAAAGAGTGGGTTAATTTGGTAGAGGATAGCAAGAAATATGCAGAAGAAAATGGTTGCATTTTGGTCCAAGAAATGTCAAGCTTGGGATGGGCAGTGAAGAACGTTCTGCTCAGTACAAATGAACAAATACGATACAGCTTTGTTGATGACACATGAATTCCTCCTGCTTTTCAGCTTACATCAATCACTAAATTAAGAGGCTGTAGCTGTATGGATGAGCCAATATTGATTCATTCCCTACCTAGTTTTCTTCTTTTTTTTTTTTGTTTTTGTCCTTATAATTTATTCTTTTGCCCATACAAGGATACTTAATTTAGGGAGAAATTTAGAGTTTGTAAGCAATGTTTTTTGTTTTTCTTTTTTTAATTTTAATTTTGTAATTGTTTATACAATTTTAAAAATGAATAATATTATGATTTATGGAATAAATATGAATTTTATCGATATCTAAATGGTTACAATTTCTATAAAGTTCTTTGTAGTGGAAACTTTGATTAGATGACTACTATGAAAAGTTAACTATTTGAAAATTTATCAAAAGAATTATTTGATTAAACGAAGATAAATTTAAAATTAATAATTTTCTTGAGAATCCCATCTTCGAAAAATTTCCATGAGGAATTCTTGTTCCATTCTTTGCAAAATTTCATGAAAATTTTGCAGAGATGAAGATTGAAATGGGAGGTGAGGACGGGATGGGAAAGTCATCTCCGTTCTCACCCTACCCATGGACATCCTTATCCATGTTTTTAAGCAAAATGTTGCCGCGGTCTTAGGTTTAATCTTCAGAACATGCAAATTTTTTTTTTTTTTTTTTTTTTCTTCCTTCCTTTTAGTTTTGCTGTTTAAAAAATAAAAAATAAAAAACCAACAGATTTTTGTTTATGTAAATATACGCATGGTGAGGATCAAACCTAAGATCGCAAGGATATAAGGGTCATTTTTTTATTAATATTATGATTTTTGAAACATCTTATTGAAACATAGTAGCTTTGAAACTTATTAGATTAATATTGTTGTTTTAATTCTCAAGAGTAGGTCGTCTCTCAAGAGAACCTACATCACACGACATGATAATGAAACATTTTTTTATTAATATTGTACTTTTTAAAACTTTTCATTAAAATATAGTTATTTTGAAACTTATTAAAATATTGTAGTTTTAAATTTTCAAGTGTAGGTTGTCTCTTGAAGATACGACCTAAACGCACGCATCGCAGATGTGGCATTAATTTTTAAAAATAGAAAATTTCGTGGAGGTCCATTAATTTTTAAAAATAGAAAATTTCGTGGAGGTCGTCTATTGATGAGAAATGGAGGGTTGCCAAACTAGTATGTGTTTGCCTTTTGTATGTGCCCATTCTTGGGATCGATCCAAAGCAAGTACAGTTTTTTGTTTTATAAAAATAGATATAAGGAAACCATGTATTCTATACATTAAACTAAATTGTTGGTATTTACATATATTAATTTTATTTTCTTTTTAGCACTTAAAAAATTCATTTTTTTTAAAGAAAAGTGAAAAAAAGAAAAAGAAAATGAGAATGTGTACTAAATTTAAAAGTTTTTTTATAACAATATTATAATTCAAAATAAAAGATATAAATAAAATATTCACTTTATACATTAAATTTACGTATATTAATTTTAAACTTTTACAGAAGAGAAAAAAAGAAAAAAGGTAAAAAAAACTAATGGATTTTTTTAATTATATATTTTTGTATTTTTTAAAAAGTAAAAACTAAAAAAAAAAAAAGCGAAATAAAAAAAATATAAAGGAACGTAAGTGTGCTAGGGGCGTGCACATACCAATTTGTCGATCCTCCATTTTGAATAAACTGACGTGGACGTCGTCTTTTGAAGAGATATGACCTCCACGAAATTTTTTTTTCTTAAAAAAATTAATGTCACATCTGCATGTCGTCTCTTGAAGAGACGACCTACACCTGAAAATTTAAAACTACAATATTTTAATAATAAGTTTTAAAAGAACCATATTTTAATAAAAAGTTTTAAAAAGTACAATATTATAAAAAAAATGTCCCATGATAATGTGGTGAAAATTGTCAGATAGACTTTATCTATTAAATAAGTAATTGAACGTATCTTAATTGAAGTACTCTTTCCGCTACAATGACTGATAGCATACTATTAAAACTTCAGGTGCCTAGGTTTTTTTCTATTTTACCTTTTGCTTACAGTTTTTGTCCTCATTTTTTAGACAAATAGAATATTAGATGGCATTTTTCTTCTTCTTTGAATTTAAAACTTAAATAAATTATTTCTTATAAAATATTTTATCTTATCTATTTTCTTTAAAACCCTAATTTTTTATTTAAAAAAGAATTAAAAATTGACATAGTTTTTTTTTTTTTTAAACAAAAGGAATATTATATTGTAGCTTTTGTTTTTTTTTCTTTTTCTTAAAGAAATATTGTTTTTCAATTTTTTTTTCATTTCTTAAAGTAATTAAAATTTAACTTAAATAATTATAAGCTTTAACTTCTAAGTATAATTAATTGTAATCTATCAATTACAATATTAAATTAAAACCTTAAAATGACTAAATTAATTCATTATAATTATTTAAAATAGTAATTATTTAAGATTTTTTTTTAAATAATTAGTATTTATTTAATTTTTTTTAAATAAAAAATAGGACTTTATAGAAAATATATAAAATAAAACATGTTATAAAAACTAATTTATTTAACTTTAAATTCTTTTTAATCTTATATTTTATTTTTCTAGAAGAGAAAAAAAGAAGAAAAAAATGCAAACAATAAATAAAAATAGGAAAAAAAAGTGAAAAACAAAAAAGGAAGAAAAACAGGAGAAATCACATTCGGAAAGATTCGAACCCAGGCACCTAAGGTGCGTTTGGTTGGTGATCTAAAAACATAAATTAAAAAAAAAAGATTCAATGAAACAAAGTTGTATTCCATGTTTCCAGATATGTGTTTGGTAGCAGATTTAGAAATTGAATCCCGATTTAAAAATTTGTTCAAAATGTGGTTGATAATATAATTATACATTATAAACTAGTTGTAGTTTTCAACTAAATGTTAAGTTGAATATAAACTATTATTAATTAATTTATAAACGTGTTATATGTTATAACTTCGGTAGAGTTATTATTTTATAATATCATATAATTTATAATACATTATACTATACATATTTTAATTTAACAAAAATGAATTGAGCTTATAATATGAAATACTATATTTATTAATTTTTTTTATCTTATTAAATTTAATTATATATTTTAAATTTTAAAATTTAAAATCTGGATACACTAAAAAAAATTGATTTTTAGAATTTCCACTATTTGGATCACAAACCCTACCAAACAAACCCCAAATTTCTAAAGGTGTGTTGTCAACCACAATAGCGAAAAGGAAATTTTGAATGAGATGCGTTTAGTATATTATTTAACAGATAACGTTTCTCTCTTAATTTTCGTCATGTCATCATGCCGCGTGGTACAACCCGTTCTCGGGAATTAAAACAACAATATTAATATAAAAAGTTTCAAAACTACTATACTTTAAAAAGTTTCAAAAATCACAATATTAATAAATATTTTTTTTTTTTAAAAAAAAAGTCCCACACAAACACCTCTCTAACAATCCAACGTTTTGTTAATGGAAACATGGAGGTCGTCTCTTGAAGAGACAACCTACACGAAATCGTTTTTCCTTTTTAAATTATTGCCACATTTGCATATTGTCTTTTCAATTGTACGAGTCTAGGTCACCTTCATCTGTAAATTCAAAACAATAATATTTTAATAATAAGTTTCAAAATAATTATATTTTAATAAAAAGTTTTAAAACATACAATATTAATAAAAAAAAATGTCCATTGTTTCCATATAATTTTTCTCATTTTTCCGATAGTCCCACAATTGCAATATATTTATATACATTAAAAAGAAAGCTTTATTAATTAGCCTTATGTAAAAACTTAAAATAATAAAATAGCAAAAAAGTTTATTAGTTTTTTTTTTTTTTTTTTTTTTGGGATAGATTATCACAAAATTGACCATATTTTTTTAACAATATTTTCGAAAATTTGATTTTTTTTTTTTTTTTTTTTTTTTTGACATCAAGATCCTAAGCAAACAAATTAAGGAGCTACAAAATCATTTGAAATAATATCCGTGATTTCCATTGGAAAATCCTCTCTCTTAGCGTGAAGCGAAACTCCACTGAATGGCCAGAAAGAAGACCACTCAGTTCAGATATATCGTCAACTTCCCTCTGCATCAATCGGTACACACACATGGAATCAACCTCCACCACCAAGTTGCAAAAACCCAAGCTCATCGCGGCCCAGAATCCTTCCATAACCACACGACCCTCTGCCACATCCACATCATTGCAGCAATATATCGGTCTAATTCCGGCCATTAGCACTGACCCGTTATTATCCCAGACTACCATACCCTGCCGCTGCCAAACCCGTGGAAACGTTGCCCAACGGTGGAGGCTCCCAACGTACGAGAGACCTGTTGGGTTTTATGTCCTAAAACTCGTAGATAGTAAATGAAACAAATTAATCGATCTCAATAAAGTGTTATTTGAGTGATTCAGTAATTTAGTTATTGAATAATCGGGTTTGCATTAATAAACCCTAAATCCAATAAACTAAGATCCAAGGTTGTTTAAATGAAACTTGAACTAGTATGTGGGGATATACGGGAATCGGTGTTTAAGTAACAACCTAAAAGGTCTATAGTATAGGGATAAGGTTGGGTACCTTATCCTGGTGACACTATGTGATACGACCCACCTTGTATTCGATACAGATGCAATGATCCAAAGCATCCATGTAGGAGACATGCGAGTGGGGTAAATTACATGGATCCAAAGCATCCATGTAGGAGACATGCGAGTGGGGTATCTTATGCAATGAATTTGCATAAGACCGGACTGCGAAATAGTAACCACTAGATGTAACACCGTTAACTAGTTTAGGTTTCTATTTCAATAGGATGACCTAGGTAACTCAATATCAATCCTGAGTCTGTTATGAACTCCTTTCAGGAGGGTTTACATCTAGTGACACTATGTGATACGACCCACCTTGTATTTGATACAGATGCAATGATCCAAAGCATCCATGTAGGAGACATGCGAGTGGGGTATCCTATGCAATGAATTTGCATAAGACCGGACTGCGAAATAGTAACCACTAGATGTAACACCGTTAACTAGTTTAGGTTTCTATTTCAATAGGATGACCTAGGTAACTCAATATCAATCCTAAGTCTGTTATGAACTCCTTTCAGGAGGGATTGTCCTTAGGTTTGTATGGGTGAGAGTGGCCAGTTCACCGACTCAATAATCCTACCATTTCAAGGGCGAACATAACAGTACAAGATGGAATTCACTCCTTCCCCTATTGAGGTAAGTAGATGTACTGTGTTCCCTTAAGGGCTGATTCCGGGGCTTGAACAAAGGGGCGCCGTCCTCTCCTGGCCCGAGAGGAATTCTTGTTTAGTGGTTGGACCCTAAACAACTTGTTCATTAGAGTGATAAGTGGTACTTAAGGAACCAGTGGTAGCCCAGGGGTAAAACGGTAATTTGACCCAGCTGGTGTTACGAACACATGTGAAGGATTGACTTACTGCATTGGTCGATATCCGTGGACAGGGTCTTTAGTGGAGTGACTCACAGTTAACGAATGTAGACTAACTTGGCTAATGAGTTTGGCCAATTAGTCTCGTATCGTTGGAGCTTCTGATTTGTAGGTCCATTAGGTCCCACTGGTAGCTCGTAAAGAGACTTGAGGCAATTAAGTATAAATTGTAAATTGAAAGTGTTCAATTTATTTGGGGAATCGTATAATGTATATTGATGCATTATAATATAAAGTTTATGAAACTTTATAATATAATTCAAAATTAATTTCTAAAATTAAATCTTGAGAGAAAATATTTGAAAGAGTTCAAATAAATTTAATATGAATTTGGTTCATATTAATTTTAATTTTAATAAAATCCCAAAGATTAAATATATGATATTTAATTGGGTAATTAATTAATTATGGAATTAATTAATTATTTATTAAAATTAGAGACCTTTTCCTATTAGGAAAAGGTCTTCCTTTTCCTAATTAGGAAAAAGGTCTTGGCCTTTACTATATATAGGACCCCTGGGGTGGCGTGAAAGACATCCCATTCATTCTCCTACTCTTAGAGAATTCTCTCAAAGGCTCCCACCAGTCTCTTGCCTCTAGTAGTCTCAGAGTTATACCGGTGTAGCCATAGTGGTAGTGTTCACAATAGTTCGTGATTATTATTTCACAAGTAGTTGGTGAATTTAATCAGAGTTGTCAATGAGAGTAAGTAACTTGTTACTATATAAATTAGATTTAGATCTAATATTTTTGTATGCTTAGCCTTAATAGAAATCTAGAATAGTTCTAAGTTTATTATCAATGTATTGGTATTTTAGATTAAACAAAAATTAATTACGAATCGGTTCCAATCACGCTTCCGCTTTACGGAATTATGGAATTCCAATCCTTCAATTGGTATCAGAGCCGATCGTAGATCTAATTTTGTTTCTCTAAAATTTGCATTGGCTATTGGTGGGATTGATTAATGCATAATGTATGTATGATTTGCATTGAACTGTTTAGGTTAATTTTATGGCCATAGATTTTACTGTTTTTATGTGATTTGATCATGTAAGGGCCTGGTGTTTCGGGTATTTTATGTAAAATCGAGTCCTATGTAAGTCCGGGTCTAGAATAGGTTTTTATGAGATAAAAATCGAAGAAATCGCGACAACAATGGAGGCCACAAGACGAGAAACAGTTGCTGTTTATGCTCAGAAAGTGCTCCAGACGCAACAGCGTCGCGACGCGGTCTCGATTTGCAGATGCAGACGGCGAGAAGGAGCCGCAGCATCGCGACGCTGTCACGATTACAGTACGTGTTAGGGATTCGCAACAGGACGGTTCAAGGCGGTTGGGCAGTCCGGTTCACACGGTCTGGTTGGGCTGGGACCGATTTGGTCCGATTCAGCTGAAATTTGGCTTGGTTCGTGGTTTTCGTAGCTGGTTCGAAGTGGTTCGGGTCGGTTCGGGCGGTCTAGACCAGTATTTGGAGCTGTAGAAGGACTTTTAGGATAGAACTTAGCTATAATTATTGTAATTTATGCTTTATTTTATCTTAGGGGCTAAAATTAACCGGTTCAATTGCTATTTATTTGCTTTATGGATGTCATATAGATTAAATTCCCACCATAGTTTAAGCATGTTTTCATGCATATTTATGTTATAATTGTTATAATGTATGGTAATTATGCATGAATTTAATTTCATGAGTTATTTAGTATAATTGTTATATTAAATATATGAAATTGGTGAAGCATGATGCATGACATTAATTTAGCTAAATATAATTGTTATATTTAATTAATGTAGCATGCATGCTTAGGATTATTTTCATGAGAATTAATATGATTAGTTATATTATGAATGAAAATAATAAATATATATCAATGCTTGTTTTCATATATGATTTAATATAAAATGTTATATTAATTAAACGAAAATGGAATAGCATTGAACATGACATTAATTAGATTAATATAAGAGTTATATTATATTAATGTCAAATTTCATGTAATTTAATTTCGTGGATGTTTAATTAATATAATCGATATTAATTAAATGAAATTGAAATAGGATGAAGCATGACACCACTTAAGATTAATATAATCGTTATATTATCGTTATCGGCGTCATAATAATATGGTGTTTAATAATTAGAATATGATTGTTATTTTTCCAACACCATAGAAGCATGTTATAGGGCTAATCATTAAAATTTTATAATAAGTTATAAAATTGATTAGAAACCGTCAACCTATAACAAAGAGTTGCATGCAAACATAGGACCTTAGGTTAAAATGAATTAATTTTAAAATGTTTAAAATTAATTAGACCTAAGCTCATTATAATTCTAATAGGATTAGAATTATTTTCTTACTTAGAATTAAAAATAGTTTTAATTGACTAAGTAGGAAAAAATTACTATGATTATAAGGGAACCCCACCGGTTAAGTTCTATCTAAGGCTGGGGGTACTTAAGATGACGGTTTACGGAACACCTCCTACCTAGGAACTAACCCCGGAATACCAGAGTTGAATTAATCATAGTTAAATGTTAGCATGCAATGTCACTAGGTTTATTAAAAGAGTTTAATTCACCTAGATCTTTAAAGTAAAGAGTTTACATTACTATGGTTATAAGGGAACTCTCCCGATGAAGTTCTGTCTAAGGCTGGAGGTACTTAAGATGACGGTTTATGGAACACCTGCTACCTGGGAACTGACTCGGAACTTGAGTTGAATTAACCATAGTTATGTTACCATGCAATGTCACTAGGTCAATTAAAAGAGTTTAATTCACCTAGATCTTTAGAGTAAAGATTTATCATAACTATTGGTTATAAGGGAACTCTACCGGTAAAGTTCTGTCTAAGGTTGGAGGTACTTAAGATGATAGTTTACGGAACATCTGCAACCTGGAAACTGAGCCGGAACTTGAGTTGAATTAACCATAGTTATATTAGCATGTAATGTCTCTAGGTAATTAAAACTGTTTAATCCACCTAGACATAGATAGATTCACTTAGCCGAAATTTACCTAAGTAATAGACCCTATAATTATAAAAATACTTAGTGGGGAGGAAATATATCAAAACAAGATTTTCATAAATCAAGTTTTGCTCTCACGTCCTCAAAAGTTCACAACGTGAGGTCCATGCTTGGCTTCGAGTCACCCTGGGAGTGAACCCCTACGGATGGTGTTTGCATGGATCAATATCAAGGTGAATGAGGGAGTATTTTATAGTAAGTGGGAGCAGGACACGTGTCACCGTATCCTACGGTCTCCTCCATTAGGTTGCACCGTGAGATCCCCATGATCTGCCTGCGAGTCGCCCTGGGAGCGATCACCCTACGGAGGGCTTGATCATGGGAGTCGGAACAACGCAAACTCTAGAAATGGATAGGGTTTCTTAGGTCCATTTTCAACTTTGACTTTCCCTACGGTAGCATTGTTGGGGCCGACCTCTGAAATCTGAAAAATGGAGGGTCACACTTACGGGAAATTGTTAAGGTGTTAATAATTTCCTGACCGAAAAAATGGTAGCTAAGAGCTATTGGAATATGAGTTATTCCGAGAATAGGGATTGGCTGAGATTGTCTCAATTCAGAGGAGGAGCAGCTGACTACCCTACGGTAACTATTGTTCTAAACCTCTGAAGTATCGTTGCAAAATGAATGTTTATTCTATGGGTCGATCATTACTTTTGCTAAATTGATTGGATTAAAATAATAATATTATTTTGTGTAATGGGTTAATGCAACAATACTTATAAAGTTAATTTGTTTGTTCTCAGCAATGAAACGTCCTTTGTATGTCTCTAATAACGCCAATTACAAAACTGGTATTTCTAATACAACTAAAAAAAGGAACTTAAACACTAAATGCGTGGAATTGGTCTTAACTGAGGACGGTCTTCAAGCCCACATGTCTAATTCATCTGAAATTGTTCATGATGAATATGACATAGACTGCTTAGCACATCTCAATGAAAATAAATTTGATTTATAAAAACGTGTATAGTGGAAAATGATGATACAACCTGGATCCTTGATTCAGGTGCCACTCATCACGTATGCTCTTCCTTTGAGGGAATGAGCTCCTGGCAACAGTTGGATGCTGGGGAAATGACTCTCAGAGTTGGGACTGGGGAGCTCATTTCAGCTAAAGCAGTGGGAGATATTAAAATGTTCTTCTCTAGGGAATGCTATATGTTATTAGATAACGTATATATAGTTCCCAAAATAAAAAGAAATTTGATTTCTATTTCTTGTTTGCTAGAACAATTCAGTGTCCTTTTCAGTGAATGAAGCTTTCATTACTAGAAGGGGTGCTGATATATGTTCTGCAAAAATGGAGAACAATTTGTATGTCTTAAGACCAATAGAGTCTAGGGCTATTTTGAACAATGAAATGTTTAAAACAGCTGAGACTCAACCAAAAAGGCAAAAAGTTTCTCAAAGTACCTATCTTTGGCACTTGAGACTTGGCCACATAAATCTCAATAGGATTGGGAGATTGGTTAAGAACGGACTTCTAAGCCAGTTAGAAGATAGTACTTTACCTCCATGTGAGTCATGTCTCGAAGGTAAGATGACCAAATGACCTTTTACTGGAAAAGGTTATCGTGTCAAGTAGCCCTTAGAACTCGTACATACGGATCTCTGTGGTCCAATGAATGTAAGAGCTCGAGGAGGGTATGAATATTTCATCTCTTTTATAGATGATTATTCAAGGTATGATTATTTATACCTAATGAGTCATAAGTCTGAAGCCCTTGAAAAGTTCAAGGAGTATAGGACTGAAGTTGAGAACTTGTTAGGTAAGACCATTAAAACACTTCGATCTGATCGAGGTGGAGAGTATTTGGACTTAAAATTCCAGAACTATTTGATAGAACATGGAATCTCGTCCCAACTCTCAGCACCAGGTACACCTCAGCAGAATAGTGTATCTGAAAGGAGAAACAGAACCTTGTTAGACATGGTTCGATCTATGATGAGCTATGCTCAGTTGCCTAGTTCTTTTTGGGATTATGCAGTAGAGACTGCAGTTTATATTTTGAATGTTGTTCCCTCAAAGAGTGTTTTTGGAACACCATTTGAGCTCTGGAAAGGGCGTAAAGCTAGTTTACGTCATTTCAGAATTTGGGGCTGCCCTGCACATGTGTTAGTGGCAAACCCAAAGAAATTGGATTCACGTTCAAAATTATGCCTATTCGTAGGCTACCCAAAAGAAACAAGAGGTGGATACTTCTTCGATCCACAAGAAAATAAAGTGTTTGTATCGACAAATGCTACTTTCTTGGAAGAAGACCACGTTAGAGAAAACATACCACGCAGTAAAATTGTGTTAAGTGAACTTTCTGGTAAAGCTATAGATTCATAACAAAGAGTTGTTGATGAGGCTGGACCTTCAACAAGGATTGTTGATGAACCCAGTACATCTGGTCAAGCACATCCTTCTCAACAGTTGAGAATGTCTCGATGTAGTGGGAGGGTTGCTATTCAACCTGAACGTTATCTGGGTTTAGCAGAAACTCCAATTGTCATATCTGATGATGGAATCGAGGATCCATTGACCTTTAGACAGGAAATGAATGATGTGGACTATGACCAGTGGGTCAAAGCTATGGACCAAGAGATGGAGTCTATGTACTTCAATCAAGTCTGGGATCTTGTAGACCTACCTGAAGGGGTTAAACCGATAGGGTGCAAATGGATCTACAAGAGAAAACGAGACACAGCTGGGAAAGTGCAGACTTTCAAAGCTCGACTGGTGGCAAAGGGTTATACCCAAATGGAGGGGGTGGACTATGAGGAAACCTTCTCCCCAGTTGCCATGTTAAAGTCAATAAGGATTCTCTTGTCCATTGCCATGTTTTATGATTATGAGATTTGGCAAATGGACGTCAAGACTGCTTTTCTGAATGGCAATTTTGATGAGAACATCTTTATGTCTCAACCAGAGGGGTTCATTGCTCAAGGTCAGGAGCAAAAAGTTTGCAAGCTTAGACAATCCATTTATGGGTTGAAGCAAGTTTCCAGATCTTGGAATATAAGGTTTGACACTGCTGTCAAATCTTATGGCTTTGACCAGAACGTTGATGAACCTTGTGTTTACAAAAGGATTATCAACAGTTCAGTAGCTTTTCTGGTGTTGTATGTAGATGATATTTTACTCATTGGGAATGATGTAGAATATCTAGCTGACATTAAAAAATGGCTATCGACTGAGTTCCAAATGAAAGATTTGGGTGAAGCTCAGTATGTTCTAGGGATTCAAATTATCAGGAATCGTAAGAACAGAACGTTAGCCCTGTCTCAAGCATCATATATAGACAAGATGTTGTCTAGATATAAGATGTAGAATTCCAAGAGGGGTTTACTACCTTTCAGGTATGGAGTTCATTTGTCTAAGGAACAGTGTCATAAGACACCTCAAGAAATTGAGGATATGAGACAGATCCCTTATGCTTCAGCTGTGGGCAGTCTTATGTATGCCATATTGTGTACTAGGCCTGACATTTGCTATGCAGTTGGGATAGTCAGCAGGTACCAGTCCAATCCAGGGTTAGACCACTGGACTGCAGTTAAAAACATCCTCAGGTATCTTTGGAGAACGAGGGACTATCAGCTTGTGTATGGCTCTAAGGATTTGATCCTTACAGGATACACAGACTCTGACTTTCAGACTGATAAGGATTCTAGGAAATCCACATCAGGGTCAGTATTTACCTTCAACGAGGGAGCTATAGTCTGGCGAGCATCAAGCAAGGATATATTGCAGACTCCACCATGGAGGCCAATTATGTCGCTGCTTGTGAAGCAGCTAAGGAGGCTGTATGACTTAGGAAGTTCTTGATGGATTTGGAAGTTGTTCCAAATATGAACTTGCCAATCACCCTTTAGTGTGATAATAGTGGTGCAGTGGCAAATTCTAAAGAACCTCGCAGCCACAAGAGAGGCAAGCACATAGAGCGCAAATATCATCTCATTAGAGAGATTGTGCAACGAGGGGACGTGATCACCACGAAGATAGCTTCAGAGCACAACATTGTTGATCCATTTACGAAGGCTCTCACGGCTAAAGTGTTCGAGGGTCATCTAAAGGGTCTAGGTCTGCGAGATATGTACATAGAATAATCTAGGGCAAGTGGGAGAAGTTTAATGGGTATTGTGAATGCCCTAGTTTATTGTATTTATCTGTATTTGCACTTTTCATGTATTATACAGTATTAATACAAACCACTATTCCTACTTCAATGATTATTCATTCAATTTTGATTATTGATGTACATTGCCCACTAGAGTTTTAGTTCAAGTGGGAGTTGTTGGGTTTTATGCCCTAAAACTCGTAGATAGTAAATGAAACAATAATCGATCTCAATAAAGTGTTATTTGAGTGATTCAGTAATTTAGTTATTGAATAATCAAGTTTGCATTAATAAACCCTAAATCCAATAAACTAAGATCCAAGGTTGTTTAAATGAAACTTGAACTAGTATGTGGGGACATACGGGGATGGGTGTTCAAGTAACAACCTAAAAGGTCTATAGTATAGGGATAAGGCTGGGTACCTTATCCTAGTGACACTATGTGATACGGCCCACCTTGTATTCGATACAGATGCAATGAGTTTGCATAAGACCGGACCGCGAAATAGTAACCACTAGATGTAACACCGTTAACTAGTTTAGGTTTCTATTTCAATAGAATGACCTAGGCAACTCAATCTCAATCCTGAGTCTGTTATGAACCCCTTTCAGGAGGGATTGTCCTTAGATTTGTATGGGTGAGAGTGGTCAGTTCGCCGACTCAATAATCCTACCATTTCAGGGGCAAGACTGAATGGGGCTGGGAACATAACAGTATAAGATGGAATTCACTCCTTCCCCTATTGAGGGAAGTAGATGTGTGTTCCCTTAAGGGTTGATTTCGGGGCTTGAACAAAGGGGCGCCGTCCTCTCCTGGCCCGAGAGGAATTCTTGTTTAGTGGTTCGATCCTAAATAACTTGTTCATTAGAGGGATCAGTGGTATTTAAGGAACCAGAGGTAGCCCAGGGGTAAAACAGTAATTTGACCCAACTGGTGTTACGAACACACGTGAAGGATTGACTTACTGCATTGGTCGATATCTGTGGACACAGAAATATTCTACAGTGAGAAGAGTGCAGCTGTGGGTCTTTAGTGGAGTGACCCACAGTTAACGAATGTTGACTAACTTGGCTAATGAGTTTGGCCAATTAGTCTCGTATCGTTGGAGCTTCTGATCTATAGGTCCATTAGGTCCCACTGGTAGCTCGTAAAGAGACTTGAGGCAATTAAGTATTAATTGTAAATTGAAAGTGTTCAATTTATTTGGGGAATCGTATAATGTATATTGATGCATTAAAATATAAAGTTTATGAAACTTTATAATATAATTTTTGAATTAATTTCTAAAATTAATTCTTGAGAGAAAATATTTGAAAGAGTTCAAATAAATTTAATATGAATTGGATTCATATTAATTTTAATTTTAATAAAATCCCTAAGATTAAATATATGATATTTAATTGGGTAATTAATTAATTATGGAATTAATTATTTATTTATTAAAATTAGAGACCTTTTTCCTATTAGGAAAAGGTCTTTCTTTTCCTTCATTTTCCTATTAGGAAAAGGTCTTTCTTTTCCTTCATTTTCCTATTAGGAAAAAGATCTTGACCTGTACTATATATAGGACCCCTAGGGTGGGGTGAAAGGCATCCCATTGATGGAAGAGATTGTCGAGGTCTCTTATCAAATAAATTTCTAATCCTCAACCTCTAAAGCTAACTTGTAGCAGTAGCGGCCGGGGTCGATCACAGGGAGTCTATGCAAACAAATCTTAATTTCCTTATTTGTTTTAAGTAACCAAAAAGGGGGGAATTTTATATATGGAAGGAAAACAAATATGGAAAGAAAACCAATTAAGGAAAATGTTGTAAAAGGAAAGTACAAAAATCAAATTAAGGAAAGATAACAATACCTCAAAAATCATGCAACCGGGTTAGTCTCGGTAAGTTCAATTCAATTAAATCATCAATTTCACTAATAAGTCAAAACAAGTTTAAGCCCGGCGTATTCCGGCAACAAACCGAGAATCATGATCAACTATCACAAACATGCAAACACTAAGTTTGATTCTAGTTTAAACTAATTAATTGGCCGATTAATTAACCTAAACCGCAATGGGATCCAGCCGAGTTAATTTACATGCAACGGGCAACAAACCACAATTACAATTAATTAAATCATTTAGTTCAAGGGACGCATGCGTAAAAACATAACGTTGGCCTATATGCTACTAAGATTTAGCAAGTAAATTTAGAAAGGGCGCGGTCAAGGTTGTCAATCTTTCCTACCACGATCTAAACTTATAGAAAAAGAACTAAAATCACATAAACATGTTTTGATGATTCAAACAAGAAATTTCATTAAAAGAATATGAACTTACTCTTGACAACCCGGTTACATGAATGAAGAGCTTAGCCTCTCATGGAATAAGAGCAAGCTTGCTTCTTCATGGAATACATCAAAGAAAGCAATAAAAACTAAAACAAAGAAGAATGGTGGAAAAAGGGGAGAGAGATGGACTACAAAGTTGTAGTGAATTGTGTATTGAGGGATGATTCTAAACCTACACCAAAGGCCTCTATTTATAGGGATTCTTGGCCTTCAATTCGTGGAAGAATGGTGCTGAATTGGGTCTTCAAACATGGAAAATTTCAGCCAAATTTGGAAAATTTCAATTCTGGAAAACTGCCTAGCGTCGAGACGCTAGGACACAGCGTCGCGATGCTAGGCCTTCAACTATGGAAAAGATCTGCGGATTGACATAGCGTCGAGACGCTATGGCGAGAGCGTCGCGACACTACTGCTTCAACTGCGCGCTAATGGAATTTTCCTTATTTGAGCAGCGTCCCGACCCTTGTACAACAGCGTCTCGACGCTGTGACAGCTCCGGGGAAAAATGGTCATTTTATGCTCCAGATTCGCTCGTTTTAGCCCCGAATTGCTTCCCAAGCACCGGTGAGGACCTATAGACATATTATACTCATTTTAAATCATTTTTCGCAAGGAATTCAACTAAGATAAACAAATTGGGAGATTCCAAGTTTATAATAAATTGGACTTATCAAATACCCCCAACCTAAACCTTGCTAGTCCTCGAGCAAGCATAGAATAAGATCAAGAATAATTGAGATTTAGTTGGTTGCAATTCATATAGCTCCAACCTTAACATTCAAAAGAACCATTCAATTTATTCGAAGCATGTTAACACATTTAAGCAATAATTAAACAACTTAAAGTTTTTCATGAATTTCTCTTGCGTGTGTGTGTGGGGAGCTTTCCTAAGGTGCTTTTACTAACCCGGGACAACCATATGAGAACCTCAACTCATCTTCCCCCTACACTGGCCAAAGACCCAACCATCAAGTAATTCAAATAGTCAAACAAGTAATATATTACTAGGCGCCTGAAAATAGAACAAATTATATTTTGCATTTATAAGATGGCACTAGCTTTCACACACCTATTGTAGGGACCCATAACCCGAGTTTAACCCTGTGGTTGGCCTAACTGATCACAACAGGGGTAGCTCTTTTTGCCTTAACATTTTTAAACATTGCAGAGCGCTCATAAGATGTCTTTTTTTCTTTTTTTCATTTTTTTTCTATATAAGAATGATTTTACTATTAAGCACACCAGGCATATTTTCTTTTATCATTCCTAAGCAAGGCATTACAAGCAATCATTTTTGAAATTACCATCTAGTTAGATCTAGCCTATCGAGGCGACAACAAACATATGGAACCCATAAGACGGTCCTAAGCTTTCAAAACTACCTAAGAAAAAGCTAAGTGCTCAATATGTGCAAGAAAAATCTAGAAAAATTTTAAAAATTGGTCCATTTTTTGTAAATGCTTCACAATGCTTAAAACAAATAGAATAGTTCAAAAGAATGTCTCATTGATCTTCATAACTATACTTCAAGCAACCTAATAAACTCAACAATTCATCTCATTTTAAAATTGCTCGAACTCCGATTCGGATCAATTCCCAGGTAGGAGGTGTTCCGTAAACCGTCATCTTAAATACCTCCGGCCTTAGACAGAATTTCACCGGTTCGGGTCAGTTCCCAGGTAGGAGGTGTTCCGTGAACCGTCATCTTAAATACCTCCAACCTTAGACAGAACTTCGTCTATTCGGGTTTTTATTTATTTATTTATTTTTAAATTGCTTAAAATAATAGGTCAATCAAAGCATAAAGCAAACATGCATATGTTTCCCACCCCAACCTAAACATTACATTGTCCCTAATGTAATTTAAACATGGAAAGTAAGGGACAAAAAGTAAAAGGGATCAGAAAACCTCCCCTGTTAAAGCATTGGTTTGGAAAGGGTGGAAACTTCCACGATTGGCATAAAATTTCAGAGATTTGGTGTAGGGATCCTATAAAAAAAACAATTAAGGAAATAAACTACTAAGTAAGGAAAGGATAGAAATTGGGTTGCCTCCCACAAGCGCAATTTTTTAACGTCGTTATGCTTGACGGGTTTGAACCGATCAACCCGGGTTGTCCTCTTCACTGTTGTAGGCAAATGGTGCAAAGCTTCCAAAGGATTCATCATCAGAAGAAATATAATTATCATGGTCAGAAATGATAGTGCTTAGATTAGTATGAGGGTTATTACCAACTACCCTAAATGTCATTGTCTTTCCTTTAAATCCGATTGTAACAACTCCTGAATCTACATCAATGTTTACCTTGGCCGTTTTCATGAAAGGGCGGCCCAAAATAATAGAGGCAGAAGTAGAGTTGCATGGTGCAGGCATATCAAGAATATAGAAATCAGCAGGAAAGACAAAATCCTCTACCTTAACAATGACATTCTCACAAATACCTAAAGGGGCAATGCTAGATCTATCAGCTAATTGAATTATTACACTAGTCTCATGCAAATTAGTCAATCCTAACTCATGATATAGAGACATATGCATAACATTGATTGAAGCTCCTAAGTCTAGCATGACATGCTTAACATGGTGATGTCCTATCATGCAAGGTAAGGAAAACATACCTGGATCTAAGCATTTTTCAGGCAAAGGTTTGAAAGCAAGCATGGAAAGATTTTCACTAACCTTTTTGTTGGAGACTTTCTTTTTGGTACACCACCTTTTCAAAAATTTGGCATACCTTGGAAATTGTTGAACGGCCTCCAAGAGTGGGATGTTGACTGAAACTTTCCTGAATACTTCTAAGGCATCCTTGTCCTCTTCTTCCTTTTTCTTATTGGGCTGGACTAATCTAGAAGGGAAGGGAGCAGGCTCAGTGTAATTAACAACAACAGAGGGTTCAGAACTTACCTTATCAGTCTTTTCTTCGATATTTTTGGAAGGAATTGGAAGTGGCTTCAAGGTGGCTCCACTCCTGAGTGTGATTGCATTCAGTCCTTCCTTTTTTTGAATCTCTGGTTGGGCAGGTAACTTTCCATATTGGACCTCAAATCTACTTATGGAAGTGGCCAATTGTGTAATTTGATTTCCCATATTTTGCATACCGGCCTTAGTCTCATGTTGAAACTTAGAAGTAGATTCAGCTAAAGACTTAATCATATCTTCAAGAGACATACCTGTTTGGGAAGATTGTCCTCCAAAGTTCTGTTTCTGATGGTTGTTCTGGCCATAGCTAAAGTTAGGGTGATCCCTCCATCCTGGATTGTAAGTGTTTGAATAGGGATCGTACTTCCTACCTTGGCCGTTTTGATTTGCATACCCTCCTATTGCGTTGACTTCTGCAGTTTGGCCCTCTTGCAACTGTGGACAGGAATCAGTGGGGTGGCCTTGGATTGAACAGATTCCACAAACCTTTTCTTTGGTAGTTTGTCCTGTCACAAGTTGTTTAACAAGATCAGTAAGTTCAGACATTTTTGAATCAAGACTACTTACCTCATTCACTGCTGCTACTTTAGGTAATAGACCGGGAACTCTGGTTCCAAATTGTTGAGAATTTTCGGCCATGGAAGATATGAGTGCTCGGGCCTCTGCTGCAGTTTTGTTCACCAATGCTCCTCCACTAGCCGCATCGATCATGCCTCGATCTGTTGGAAGTAAACCTTCATAGAAATATTGAATTAGCAATTGATCGACTATTTGATGGTGAGGAAAACTAGGTCATAATCTTTTAAAACGTTCCCAATATTCGTAAAGAGTTTCACCGGCAATTTGAGTAATACCGTAGATTTCCTTACGAAGATTGGCGGCCCTACTTGCAGGAAAAAAATTTTCTAAAAATATTTTTTTCATGTCAGCCCAAGTATTAATTGAACCACTAGGAATGAAATATAACCAATCTTTTGCCATATCTTTTAAAGAAAAAGGAAAAGCACGTAAACTTATTTGTTCATCAGTTACACCGTTGGGCTTCATTCCTGTGCAAACGATGTAGAACTCCTTTAAGTGCTTGTGTGGGTCCTCCCCTGCGCTTCCCCTGAAAATAGGCAAGAGATGGATTAGTCCAGATTTCAATTCAAATGCACCTTCGGTCTCGGGATAAGTGATGCAAAGTGGTTGTTGGTTCAAATTCGGGGCCGCGAGTTGCTTCAATGTTTGCTCGGCCATAGCTCGTGGTTCGTTGACTTCCTCTCTTCTTGCCTTCCTTCGAAGTCTTCGTTCTTTTCTTGTGATGTCAGGACAAAACAGAAATTCTCTATCCTGCGAAGAACGGGTTTGCATAAACTGTAGACAAAAAGTAGAAAAGTCAAATGAAAACAAAAAAGGAAAGAAAAATTTGCCGAAGACTCCCCGGCAACGGCGCCAATTTGATGGAAGAGATTGTCGAGGTCTCTTATCAAATAAATTTCTAATCCTCAACCTCTAAAGCTAACTTGTAGCAGTAGCGGCCGGGGTCGATCACAGGGAGTCTATGCAAACAAATCTTAATTTCCTTATTTGTTTTAAGTAACCAAAAAGGGGGGAATTTTATATATGGAAGGAAAACAAATATGGAAAGAAAACCAATTAAGGAAAATGTTGTAAAAGGAAAGTAGAAAAATCAAATTAAGGAAAGATAACAATACCTCAAAAATCATGCAACCGGGTTAGTCTCGGTAAGTTCAATTCAATTAAATCATCAATTTCACTAATAAGTCAAAACAAGTTTAAGCCCGGCGTATTCCGGCAACAAACCGAGAATCATGATCCACTATCACAAACATGCAAACGCTAAGTTTGATTCTAGTTTAAACTAATTAATTGGCCGATTAATTAACCTAAACCGCAATGGGATCCAGCCGAGTTAATTTACATGCAACGGGCAACAAACCACGATTACAATTAATTAAATCATTTAGTTCAAGGGACGCATGCGTAAAAACATAACGTTGGCCTATATGCTACTAAGATTTAGCAAGTAAATTTAGAAAGGGAGCGGTCAAGGTTGTCAATCTTTCCTACCACGATCTAAACTTATAGAAAAAGAACTAAAATCACATAAACATGCTTTGATGATTCAAACAAGAAATTTCATTAAAAGAATATGAACTTACTCTTGACAACCCGGTTACATGAATGAAGAGCTTAGCCTCTCATGGAATAAAAGCAAGCTTGCTTCTTCATGGAATACATCAAAGAAAGCAATAAAAACTAAAACCAAGAAGAATGGTGGAAAAGGGGGAGAGAGATGGACTACAAAGTTGTAGTGAATTGTGTATTGAGGGATGATTCTAAACCTACACCAAAGGCCTCTATTTATAGGGATTCTTGGCCTTCAATTCGTGGAAGAATGGTGCTGAATTGGGTCTTCAAACATGGAAAATTTCAGCCAAATTTGAAAAATTTCAATTCTGGAAAACTGCCTAGCGTCGCGACGCTAGGCCTTCAACTATGGAAAAGATCTGAGGATTGACATAGCGTCGAGACGCTATGGCGAGAGCGTCGCGACACTACTGCTTCAACTGCGCGCCAATGGAATTTTCCTTATTTGAGCAACGTCCCGACCCTTGTACAACAGCGTCTCGACGCTGTGACAGCTCCAGGGGAAAAATGGTCATTTTATGCTCCGGATTCGCTCGTTTTAGCCCCGAATTGCTTCCCAAGCACCGGTGAGGACCTATAGACATATTATACTCATTTTAAATCATTTTTCGCAAGGAATTCAACTAAGATAAACAAATTGGGAGATTCCAAGTGTATAATAAATTGGACTTATCACCCATTCATTCTCCTACTCTCAGAGAATTCTCCCAAAGGCTCCCACCAGTCTCCTGCCTCTAGTAGTCTCAGAGTCATACCGGTGTAGCCATAGTGGTAGTGTTCACAATAGTTTGTGATTATTTCACAAGCAGTTGGTGAATTTAATCAGAGTCGTCAACGAGAGTAAGTAAGTTGTTACTATATAAATTAGATTTAGATGTAATATTTTTGTATGCTTAGCCTTAATAGAAATCGAGAATAGTTCTAAGTTTATGTCAATGTATTGGTATTTTAGATTAAACAAAAATTAATTACGAATCGGTGCCAATCATGCTTCCGCTTTACGGAATTACGGAATTCCAATCCTTCAGGACTGAGGATGGAGGGTACGCAAACCACTCGTTTGGGCTGCCTTAAAGGTCTGAAGATACGTCTTCGCCCACTCCAAGAGACCTTCGCTACTGACCAACTGACCTTGTAAAATCTTATTCCGACCTGACCAAAGACCCCACAGGATAACAACTACCTCCTCGAAAATTGCCATACTAACATTATCGCTTAAGTATCACATTAGGGCCATTATATCGGAATAACCTTCAGGTCGCCACAAATGGCTAATTTTCGATCGAGCCCAAACTCCCCGAACCTGTTTATAGAGCCAAACTACGTGCAGAATCTCTTCCCCCCAAAATCCACAGCGAACACATAAATTAGGGATATCCATACCTCGAAGTATCAAATTCGCTCGAGTTGGAAGCTTGTTCAAGCACAGCCACCAGAAAAAAAATCTTGATCTTCGATGGGAGAGACAACTTCCAAGCATACTTCCACTAGGAAGTGACCCCCTCCAAAGAAGATAGGGAAGGAAACTGAGATAAATACACCTGTTGGGCCACGCAGTAACCACTTTTAACACTAAACTGCCCCGACTTCTCATAGGGCCATATCAGTCTATTTGGTTCTCGATTAAGGCCTAGGGGAATACCAACAATTAGGCGAGCTTCCTCATAATCGAAATTCTGCCTCAATTTCTCATGGTCCCACTAGCCTGAATCCAGTATCATGTCACTAACACGACTAAAAGTAGACCCTTGCTAACGGGATTGAACTCCAAGCCGTTGGTCACGGGGAAGCCAATTATCCTCATAAATTCGGATCGAATTTCCAGACCCTACTCTCCATCACAATCCCTTTCTCAACAATTCCTTCCCCCATAATAGCGATCGCCAAATAAACGACAGGTTGGAACCGGGCCTGGCCTCTAAAAACTCAGTGTATGGGAAGTACCGACCCCACAATACTGAAGACAAAAGAGAATTTGGGTCGTTCAATATTCGCCAGCACTGTTTGGCAAAAAGGGATTGATTAAACAGCTCAAGATTTCGAAAACCCAATCCTCCCAAACACTTAGGCCAGCACAGACGCTTCCAGCTAACTCAATGTATTTTCCTCTCACCTGTACCTCCATCCCACCAAAATCTGGCGATTATCTGATGAATCTCCTTCACTAAACCCTTCGGTAATCGGAAGCAATTCATGGTATAACACGGAATGGCCTAAATGACCGCTTTAAGTAGAACTTCTTCCCCCCCACCCCCCACCCCACACACACACAGAAAAAAGTTTACCCTTCCAACCCTGTAATTATTTCCAAATGCGATCCTTGAGGAAAGACAAAGTTGATCTTTTAGATCGGGGCATAAAAGTTGGGAGCCCCAGATACTGTTTATGGCACTGTACAACGGGAACTCCAAATAAAGCTCCCAGATCCTCGTGAATTGATTGTACTGTATTCAGGCTAAAAGAAAAATCTGAATTCTCAAAGTTAATTAATTGGCTCGATGCCCGGGCATATAGATCCAGAATATTGAGTATTACAGTTGCTTCACTACTCTTGGCCTTAAAGAATAATAGACGGTCGTATGCAAAAAACAGATGGGAAATTGGGGGGCTAAGCCGAGCAATAGATAACCCAGATATCGATTTCTGAGACATAGCTGCATGTAATAAGCAAGACAAGTTCTCGGTCTTGGTCGAAGAGCATTCGCCGGAGACGACGAGTACAGTACCGTTGAATTCGAGCGTCAATTTGGAGAAAGTGAAGAACGAGCCCACTACTGGAACCGATTCGAACCCTAATCACTTGCAGACTTTAATCTCTGATCCGATGGTGGAGAACAACACGAACTAGAGATCGACGAAGAGGAAAGAGCGAGAGAAACGGGGAGGGAGGCTCCCTCCCTCCCTCCTCGGTTTATTTTTTTAAAAAAAAAAAACTGAAGAAGAGGGGAAAAGAGAGGGAGAAGAGAAGGAAAAAAAGATGTTACTGTCGCCGGTGGCCGCCGGCCGCCGGCCATGGAGGAAGATTGAAGAAGAAGAAGAAATAGGAGGACGATGAGGAAGAAGAAGGTGGAAGAGAGAAGAATAAAAAAAATAAAATAAATTAAAAATAATAATATTTTTATTATTTTAATATATTTTTATTTTAAAAATTAAAAATTAATTTTTAATTAAAATAATAGTGTCACGTGAGCAACATGTTAGATTTAACGGAAAAATGGATGGTAGGGACCAAATTGCTCCTTATCTCAAACCTCACGATTAAATTGTTGAGTTTGAAAACTCCGGGACCAAAATGAAACCTAACTCAAACCTCAGGGGATTAAAAGTGTATTTTTCCCTAAAAATAAATAGGGCGATAATGGGTCACCTTGTCGGAGCCCTCTGGATGGAACAATATGTCCCCGCTGCACCCCATTCAAATTAAAAGAGAAGGTGACAAAGGAAATACATTGCTGAATGAGCTCAACCCAGGAGGAATCATAGCCAATTTTTAACATTATTGCCTCCCTAAAACCCCACTCCATCCGGTCATGGGCCTTGCTCATATCAATTTTTAGTGCAGACCACCCTATAAAACCCTGCATACGATTTTTCAGGAAATGTATCATCTCATAGCCCAAAATTGCATTATCCACTTGATAGCGAGCATAGCTAGCTATTTTTCTCTGATTAATTAAGCTAGTCTTTTACAATTATTTGCCCAAATTTATGCATTTTTATGTTTTATTTGTAGGAAGTATGTGTTTGAAGCTTAATTCAGCAATTGGAGTCAAATGGAGTCTTCAATCTAAAAAAAAAAAAAAAAAAAAAAAAAAAAAATTCATAGCGTCTCGACGCTATAGGCAAAATTTCCAAAAATGCGGTATCGCGACAGCGTCTCGACGCTATCGCCAGATTTTCTATAAATTCATCTTTTTATGCTACGGCCAAGGGTGGTCCAATTGGTTAGATTTTAGCCCTAATTTCGACTAGAGACCTTTTGTGGGAGCTAAAGGCAAGGCCAAGGAGCGGGAATCAAGCGAGAAGACGTGGAGATCGTGACGGGGACGTGCGGTGTCGGCGGATTCGAGTTTTCCTTTCTCTTTCCCTTAACTCTTGTAGTTTTTATGGCTTTTCTTTCAATTAGTGTTTGTGGTTTAAATACTATGAATTGCTAGTTGTTTGTCTTAGGGTTTGATGTAGTTGCTTAAATTGTTGGATTGAATTTTGGGTATGAATGTGTTCTTATTCTATGCATGCAATTTTATGTGTAATGCTTTCAATTACTTGATCACTAATTGAATGATTTAAGTGTTGAATCTAACTCGGGAGAGAGGATTTGGCCTAAGACTTGCTTTGTTCAATTGCATGACTAGAGTAGAAATTCTAAGTTTGTGACGGGATTTGGAATATCTTTAGAAGCGTAACAAGGACCGAACCGAATAATGCCTTGCATGTTAATGAACTTAGATAGGGATATCAAGTTAGTTTATATGCATGAGAATCAATTATACTCGGGAGAGGTAATCGTGATAAAAGTTTCCTTGGCTTGTAGAATAATTGCACGGTCAATTCATTCCTATTAATCAATCCTCAATCTTAATCAATGAAATCAATTCCCTAAGAGTCTTTCCATTTGAGTCTCCACTTTTATTTTTATGCTTTTAGTCTTTACTTTTATCTTTATCATTGAGTTTTGCTCCCTAAATAAAATTGGACAAAAGTATTCACGATACTTAATTTGCTAGAAAACCAATCCAGAGGACGACACTCGTTTTACACGAAAACACTATATTATTACTTGACCCGTACACTTGCGGTTAGCAATTTGCACATCAAGTTTTTCACTACACACCGGCCAGGAATAAATGCACTTTGGTTTGGAGAAATAACATCATTCAAAAAATTTTCATTCTATTCACAATTGCCTTAGATATAATCTTATAAGCAACATTACATAAGAAAATTGGATGAAATTCAGAAAGTTTCTTGGGAGACCCTACTTTTGGAATTAAAACAATCATGGTCTCGTTTAAAGCTGCGGGGGAGGCCTAATGATTGAGTACAGATAGACAACATTTTGTAACATCAGAGCCCACTATAGGCCAAGAACGATGGTAAAAGGCTCCAGAGAGCCCATCTGGCCCCGACGATTTATGCGAATGGATCTGCTTTACTGCATGGTAAATCTCAGATTCTGTAAAAGGTTTGAGAAGATGACAGTTCATTTCCTCTGATATTCGACCACCCACACTATTAAGAACTTCCTGCATCTCCAAGTCCCTAGGATGAGAGGTACTAAAAAGGTCTGAGAAATATTCAGAAATCAACGTCTCCACTTTCTATTGGTCTGAGTGCCACGTACCCTCAGAATCCATAAGACCAGATATCTGATTCTTCCTTCTCCTGTAAGAGGCCCGACTTTGGAACCAACAGGTATTGCGATCCCCACTGGCTAACCAATGTTCCCTCAATCGTTGCTTCCAGTAAACCTCTTCTTCTAAAAGTAACCGTTCCAGGCCAGCCTCTGCTTCACACAATTCGTCTCTATTTGCTACAGAACTCAAGTTTTGGAGAGCCAGTTGGACTTGAGCCTGCCTCTGAAATGCGCTTTCCATAATTCCCCTGTTTAGATTTCCCCAATCCTTTCAAAACACGCATACAAGAGTTGGCCTTTTGGGCCAGGCCAGGTGGGTCCAGACATTCACTAGAGTTCCATACAGAGGATATTACTTCAGGGCACTCTGGATACTGCAACCATACTTCCTTAAAACGGTGAATTTGCCTCCCAATCGGATGTAAAACCGGGGAGCTAGGCTGCAACAGTAAGGCCACCGGTTTATGATCCGATCCCTGGCAGTCAAGGTGATATACCTCACATTGAGGAAAAAGTTGCTGCCAAGCCACTATACTAACAAGGCGGTCCAATCTTTCTGAGATTGATTCATTACCTAGCCTACGGTTGGTCCACATGTACACTTCACCAGAGAGCCCCAGATCAGATAAAGAGCAATCATCCAAACCTCTTCGAAAAGCGTCCAACACATTGTTCGGCGTGGACTGCCCACCCACTTTCTCAGAATGATGCAAAATGGCGTTGAAATCTCTCCCGACCAGCCAAGGAGTATCAGGCAACCCTCTCAACTGTCGAAGAAGATTCTATGATCTGTGGTAGGCGTCAGACTTAGGGAAGCCATAAAACCCCGTAAAACGCCAATTTTTCCCATCCCAATCCATCCACCCATCAATGTGGTTCTGCGAATAACACAAAAGGCTGAAAGCCCACTTCTGTGGACCACAATAAGGCCAGACCCCCACTACGTCCCACACTGTTAACCACAAAGCAATTGGGAAAGCCCAAACAATAACGCACAACATCCATTTCAGCTTGGTACAATTTCGTTTCCGACAAGAATACCACCTGGGGTTTATGAGTCTGCACCAGTTTCTGCAGACGTCGGAATGCCCGAGGCGACCCCAACCCTCGAACATTCCAAAAAATGGCATTCATGGCGAGCGGCGGGGTTGGGAACCAGCCTCCGCTGATAGGAAAAGAGGATCTGTATCATTAGTCACCAGTGTAGTCTCACCAGCCACACCTTTCAGACGCTTATAGCCGGTCTCAGAAGGAAGGCTTGCAGTCTCAGATAATCATCGTTTTCGTACATCAGAAGGTGGAGGTAAATCTAAAACTATATTGTCCTTGTGGGACCCCCTAGCTTTGCGTTTCCAACTTTCTTTGCGAATAAGAGCCACTGGATCCAAGCCCATAATAGGAGACATAGGATCAGCTAATGGGCTTTTACCAGACTCAACCAAAGGGCCCAATAATTTACCTTTACCCTTGTCCATCACGTGAGATCTACATTCCAAAGAAACTGTAACGACCCGACTTCTTAATAAGTCTTTTCGGGACCGTTACGACAATGCATGCTTTGGAGGCCTTTTTAAATAAAAATATTTTGAAACATAAACACTAATTTAAGTAAAAAATTTAAAAAAACAAAACTTTTATTCGGGATCCCTAATTTTAAAGGTTTTAAATATTCTTAAATAATTTCTAAAATATAAATATACATGGCCTCTAGAAAATTTCTCAAACAAATTTACAATTCAAATAAAGTAAAACAGAATTCTTAAAGCGAAAGAAAAATATGAAATTCAGGTCCTCTCATGGCTGTCTATCGGATTCTCATCAATCGCCTTTCATCTGCCCTTGCCTTTACCTGAAAAAAATATTTTTGAAAATAATGAGTATTTTAAATACTCAGTAAGTGACCCTAATATTGAGGTTGGGTCACGCTTTAAAAATATTTTAAAAATCAACAACAAATATCTTTTTGGTGGCTCTAAACTTTATTTTAACTTAATAATGAAAGATGATATACATCAATTTCATGCATATCCTATACACATCAATTCATGTGTCTCCTACGGAGGCCGTCAATTTCACGAAACCTCGAGGTCGTCAATTTCATGAACCTCGACTTAGGTACATCAATTTCATGTCTCTAAGTCCTATGTAGGCATCTCTGAATGTACATCAATTTCATGTACACTTATAAAACTCATAAATAATTTAAACTCATTCCTTTAATGGAATTTTGAGAGACCACCAACTCAATTATTTCAGATATGAACAAATACAAAGCAATAATAATAAAGTTCATGCTTTCAACAATTTTTATAAACGCTTACGTAAATAAAATAATAGATTTTTCATGCACAATTTTCATGCTTTTTACAATAATAATAAATTTCATGAACAACTCATAAGCACGAAAATTTTAGAAAATCAAACACGCGCACCCAATTTAAAAGTTCAACAGCACTTACCTTGCCTTGTGAATTCTTGATTTAGAACTCTAATTTAACTCTAGCAACAAGTCAACAATGACTTCAATTAAATGGATTTGATTCCAAAACGGGCTTCAAGCTTGCTGGACAGACTTCTAATTTGCTCAAATTTCAATATTTTTACCTCTAAAGGCTATGAGCATCTTAAAATAAGGAATTAATGTTAGTGGGTATTCCTTTAAACACTTAAATCAATCCCAAAACGAACTAAAATTTCTTACCCACTGTCGGAATTGCTCAAAGAATAATCCACTCGGAGAAACTTGCTGATCGTGAGGAAAAATCGCCAGAAACGGGTAGAACTTCCTGAACGGGTTTCAAATTTAGTGGGTATTCAACTAAACACTTTAACCAATCAAATAAACTCTCAAATCAACTTACCCAAAGTCAAATTCACTCAAAAACGCCAAAAATCGAAGCTTACAGTTGTTGCATTGCTGGAAAACACCAACAAACAGCTTGTACCCATTATTAAATCGCTGGAAAATAAACCCCACACCGCCAGCTGCTTGCGTGAACAAGAGAAGAAGAAGTCGTTCGTGGGTCATGCACCACCGGAGCCGTTTGCTCGTTGCAGCGTTGTGGGTCTTGGGTGTTCGGCGATTAAGGTTGCTGCTGACAGAGGAGTGGTGTCGTTCTCGCGTGGGCTGCTCGCCGGTGAAGAAGATTGTTGTCGTCGAGATGGGTATTTGGGTTGCTGCACCGCCGAAAGAGACGAGTACCGCTGGAGAAGACGCGCGAACACGCTGCTAGACCACCCACAAGCTGCTGTCGCCGTCGCGAGGATCGAGGCTCTCGTAGGAGAATATTGTGCGCCACCGTGGATCGCCGGAGTCGCTTCAGCCGTCGGTAAGTGAAGGAGAAAACGGGAGTTGCTGGCCGTGGCTTCCAAGGAGAGAAGGAAAAGGAAGATGGAGAGAAGTCTTGGTGGCATGGCTTAAAAATCTAGGGTTGCGTGCACTCATTTAAAAGGAGCTCTTTAGGGTTTGGCTTGGCTCAAATATCTGATTATTTACGAAATCGCCACTCCAGCCCAAATTTTAAAATTTCACCAATTTTTCATTCTTTTAATTTCCCTCCAACTCCAGTTTAGCTCAAAAACTATTGAGATTCAAAATTTTCCTTAAAGTATGGGCGTTACAGAAACGGTTCTCGTGGCCATGACCTCCGGAGTAGGCTTGAGCACCAACTGCGGACCTGCATCCAAGGAAACCGGACGAGTATACTCAACTGAATTCGCTAGCGCCTGATTTGTCGGCGGAAGAACATCAGACGTTTTCGTTCCATCTGTCGCAGACGGTACCGAAGACTGAGAATCCAGCCCGAAGAACACGATTCTTTTCGAAGATTGTCTTGAACTTGGCCACAAAAATGTTTTCTCCAAGAAAATCAACCCGAGTGTCACGATGTACTCGCCACAAGTTCTTCATGTCATTACGAAAAGCCTCCGCATTCGTCTTCCGATTGGTCAAAAACCTTCCCAACCAGACATAGGTTAATGGAATTCGCAGATAGAAATGGCTCGGAGCCGATAAAGGCGATTACGTCCGTCTCCTTCGCCGTGAGAGAGAGGCCCTTCCACCGCTCTGTGAGTTCGTCCATTTCCCGTACCATTATTCTCAAGAAGCAAGTAGCCAGTAACCAAAATCAAACAAGAGAACCCAAAGAAAACCAGCTCTCACCAAGAACCCGAGAGCAAGAAAACCCAGAAAAAATCCTCACCCACTCTCATGTAGAGAGAACGCCTGCATGCCGCAGGAAAAGAGAGAATACAAGATATTTAAAAATTAGAAGGATGAAAATTTTAATCTCTTACCTTTTGGTTGAGCATACATACCCATTAATGCTAAGTTATATGCTCACTTTATCACAAAATTGACATCAATTATATAAATATTGTTGAATGTGAAATTTTGACCAATCATATATTGTCACGTCATTATGAAATTACAAATAATAAATTTAGGACCAATTATAAATTAACATTTGTCCCAAATTTAATTCGTAGACTAAGTTGGCCAATAATAAAATTTTAAGGCCAAATGGACCATTTGATCAAATAATAAAAATTTAATTTTGTGAAAATTGGGTAACCAAACCCAGATCCAAATGACTAAGCCCAAAGCTAGCCAAGTTGAAATTATTAGGCCCAAAAGTCACTAAAGCCCATCCATGGAGAAGTCTATAAATAGAGAGGTTCCCCTCCCATTTCAAACGTTAAAAAATTCAACACTCCCACCCAAAACAAGAGAATTCAGAGAGACTTCGATACTCCTTGAAGACCAAACACTCTTCAAGACTTGAACACTCCTTGAAGACCAAAGACTCTTCAAAACCTGAATACTCCCTGAAAATCAAAGATTCTTCAAGACTTCAAGACCCAAAGACTTCAAGACTCGAAGACTTCAAAACTCCAAAGAATCAATTGAAGCTTCAAACTCAAGAACAAGTGTTTAGCCTTCGAGTGAAACAACTCACACACAAGCGAGAGAATCAAAGGATCAAAGTTAGAGATTGTACACCTACACCCATACAAATTCAATACAAATCAAAATTTATTCCACATGTTTCGTTGTTTTGAAATTATGTTTGAACAAATATAATTTACTATAATATGTGTAACTAAAAAAAAACTATAATATGATTTTAATTTCAAACAATTTATTCTTCAAATTTTTATTACTTTATAATTTTTTATCCATAAATTGAATAATTGTTTTCACTGACAATAGAAGAATAACTTGGTACATTTAAAAATGTTGTCATAAGCACATATTTATTTACCTGAAAATCAATTATAAGTTTTTAACATTATTTACAACTATAACCTTAATCAATGTACTTTACAAACTTTTGCATAATTTATATGGTTTTGTTAAATTTTAGAATAGAATAATTGAAGTCTTGTTGGAAAATAAAAGTTTTCATATACTTTTTTAAAAATGAATTAATAATGTTTTTCAAAGTATTGGATGTAGAAGTGCGCTGAAATTTAAAAAAAATAAATAAATAAAAATAAATAAAAAGTAAAAAACCAAAAAATAGTCAATTAGTTCAGTTAAATAAATTATGTCGATTTCAAAATTATTAATTTGTCCATCTAGTCTGGTTTGGAGAGTGGAGGGTGAGGATGAAGAAGAAGGGAAAAAGATAGAGATTGAATTATAATAATATTATAATAAAAAATAATAATATTTTTATTGTTTTTATTTATTTTTATTTTAAAATAAAAAAATGAATTTTTTTAAATTAAAAAAATGTGGCCACGTCAGCATTCCGTTAGTATTTAACGACAAATTGGATACAGGGACTAAATTGTTCATTATCTCAAACCTCACGGATATTTTTGTTGAGTTTGAAAACTCAGGGACCAAAAGTGTATTTTTTTCCCAAAAAATTATCTCATAGACTTTGAACTGAAAGTAACGACAATGCTTGAGTTTTAGTTTGCTATGATCTCTGTATTCTCAATTTTATAGTAATTTAGTCATTAAATTTTAATTTAGAATGTGAAAATTTAGTCTCAATATTTTAAAATTTGTAATGATTTGGTTTATATTGTGAACAATATTATTAACATTTAATTGAGTTTCTTATGCATAATCTATGTAGATTTATAAACTGATTAGGGATCAAATATGTTTTATAAAATACAAAGACTAGGTCGTTGTATAATAAAAATCAAAACTTAATTTTGATAGGAATTTTCACAATGGGGATCAAATTATTACAAATTTTAAATTACATGGACTAAATTGTTATATATCAAAATTTAGGTACTAGATTATAGACTAAGTTGTTATTTTTAGTAAATTTCATGAACCAAAATTTTTCTTTAACATTTCACTTTCCATAGGATGGTTTGCGTGAGGTGAGGCAACTAAAACGAAGTGTTACATCTTTGTGTCTGGGATTACTTAAATAAAATAAAATGGACAAAATTTCTAGTTTAATATTTTATATATAAAGTATTTTTATAAATTGATTTTTTGATTTTATTTAACTTATTTTTATTTTGGAAAAGTTGGATATGAAAGTCAAAAGTTTTTTAATTTTTTTTTCTAAAGTTATTTTCTGTATAATAATATTATTGTACGTGTTTAAATTAAAATTAGTATAAAAATAAGTTTATCGTTATCCATATCTTCACCAAAAAAAAAAAAAAAAAAAAAGACCTCTTCTACCAAGTAATTAATAGTAAAAATTTTGAACGGTAAGTAATACCTTGTGGTTAAAAAACATTACAAATTTGTTGTTGAACCATAATCAATTTACTGATTATGGATTTTTTTTTAGTACGTGATTATCAAAATTTTATTAGCATCACTTATGAACAATAATCAATAATCAATTTATATTTTACCTCGTTTACAAATTACGGATGCATGCCTTTTTTCAGATTCTAACAATGCCATTAAAATGAATAAGGGGAGTTGAGCATCTCAACTGACGTGTATCATTGGGTGATTCAAATCCAGGTTCTTGCAAAAGATTTTTCTTCGTTAAATTTTGTTCATATTTCTAGACTAAGAGATTGGCGAGCTGATTTATTAACAAAAGATGCATTAGCACATCATAGATCTATGTTATGGCTATCTCAATTTCCGTCTGAATTGTTGTCATTGAGTCATGATGGTATTTGTGGTTGTAAGCATACAAATATTTATATTTGTATTTGTTTAGATGAATGAAATCTCATGTTTATTGTGTTAAAAAAAAATCAATTTATATTTTACATTGATAGTTAAGAATTTCTGTTTCTTTATTCCCTTGCTTTTTTTTCCTTTTTTTTTTCCTTCTATTTTTATTAAAACTAAGTTTATTCTGTTTTTTTTTTTTTTTTTTTTAAACAATTTACTCGTCGATTTCAACCTTACAAAATATACAGAGGAAATCCAAAAAGGGACTCTCTGTCTCCACACATTTTATTATTTTTTTTTCTTTTGTTAGTCTTTCAAACTCAACTATCAACTATCAAGATGTGTTTTTGTAGTTTATAAAAATTAAGGAAAAAAAAAAAAACTGTTTTTTAGGTTTCACAAAAATTGACAATTAATCGAAAAAAAAAACATGAATGGACCATAATACAATTATTCATTAAAATATATACATTTTTTTTTTATTTCAAATTGAGACATAAGCATGAACTAAAACAACAATAATAATAATAAAAAAGATGGAGTGTGAACAAAGGCCAAATAACAAGTGTTTTTAATAACCCAAAGATTAAACATTTATCAGATAACATATAAAATATAAAAACGCAAAAACACACAACATTCAAGTCTCGGAAATCACTTTTTTTTTTTTTTTTTTTCTTAAAAAAAAAAAAAAAAGCACCTGAAAGCAGTTTAAATAAATTAAGAAGAAAAGTGGATAATGAATTAATTAGTTAGGAGGAAGATGGAAAATGGTGACTTTGAAAAAGACTTTGGGGGTTTTGTTGATCAACTCGAACACACAGACGTCGCCTTCCTGCAACCGATTATCCACAGCGAATCTCTTCCAACCGCCTTTCAGTTCCGTCCGCCGCCGCGTGAACGCCCACCGCACGCCGCACCACACGCTCCATGCCCTTCCGTCCGCCACCTCCAGCTTCACATCCACCGACTCCCTCAGGTACCTCTCCGCGAAGCTCCTCGGCAAGCTCTGCATTCCATAAATCAATTTCAATTAACTTCAATTAACAACGATTCAATTTCATTTCAGTGTTCTTTTTCTCTTACCAGGTAATTTCCTGTTTGGATGTACGAGGGCCTCATCGTCACCATGAACGAAGGATTCTTCGTCCTCAATTTGAACGCACTTGCTTTCAGTAGAACTCTCTCTTGATTCTCCGTCAATGGCTGCGGCGTCCTTCGACGATCCACCGGTCTCATCGATTCCGGACTGAATCGCCCGCCATCTCCGTAATCATACGCTGATGAAATCGGTAATAATTCATGATATTTTGGTTGCGCGATTGCTGAAACTGAAACTGAATTTTATAGAAATTTGGCGGACGAACCTGATCCTCTGTAATTGCTCTGTCTCCGTGAGTAATTCATTTCCAGATCTTCTTCTTCTTCATCTTCATCTTCTTCATCGCTGAATCGTTGAGGCGTAGTGAATCGATGATTCATCTTCACGTTCTTCCTCATCATCTTCTTCAGCTCTCGTAGCGAACAATACGCGTCTTTCTCTCTTCTTCTCTTCCTCAAAACCTCGTCGTTCAGTATCTGAACAGAGTCGTCTTCTTCATCTTCTTCGCTTTCGCTTTTCAGAATCAGAACAGGCGGCCGGCGATCAAAGCCTCTGTTGCGATCTGATTTAGGCTTCCGATGGTAGGTCCGCGGCTTCATCGGGTAATTGATCTCCGTAGCACTCAAGTCGAAAATGAGGACATTGAAGCAGGAATTTCCTTCGCATCCGAAAACAACGAAATATCCAGCTTTGACAGAGTAAAACTTCACGAATTCCGACCAGCCTCTCACAAACGAGATTTTTCCGTCCGATTTCTTCAGTTCGACCTCCCACTTTGCGCCGTCGGGAAGGTTGAGAGTGGCCTTGCTGTGTAACAGAGAATCACCATCGTTCTTGACGAACTTCTTGGGAAGATCCTGCAAAGGAAAATTGAGTAATGAATGAGAAGTTGGTAAAAGAAATTAAGAAATTCAGAGAAGTTGTTTCGTTTGGTTTTGGTTTACGAGTTTTCCTTCAATGAGAGTGTGGTGGAGAATGATCTTGAAGAAATGGGGATTTGGGGAAGTGAAGAAAGCCATTGCAGAGAGATTTTTTGTTTGTTGAAATTTTTGAGTTCTTCTGTGCATTTGAGTGAGTGCAAATTTATGTAAATGAGAAGAAGAACCAACAAATTAAAGTCATGAAGAAGTGTTGCAAATGATCATGGAGAATCACAATGTGAAGCTTCATGAGGGAAGTATGCCTTCTCCATCCAAACCAAATGAAAATGGTCAGCTCAGTTATTCAAATCCAGTCCCTCTCATTGCTTTCATTTTCAGAATATTTGGTCCAATTTCTAAACTCATCCTCTCTGTTAAAGTTGTAAACTTGGAAGAACAACCAAGTTACTCATTAAAGAACTTCCATTTTTTACCTCAAGATTCTTTGTGATTTCTACATTTTATGTGAATCCTATATTTTTGCATTTCTATTCCTAAACATAAACTCTTGTATTTGAGAAATTATTAGAGGAGGTTAGTATAATGGAATAACTGTTGAAATTTTACATTTTATATCTTCCTTCTTATATCTTCCTAAACATAAACTAGGAGGTTACATTTTAGTAGAATGGTTAGTATAATTGTTGAAATTTCAAAATATTAAGTATTTTATATGATTAAATTTAAGTAAAATATTAATTTTATATTTCTTAAAATCAACTTCAAATGAAAGACCAATTAAAAACATTTAAAAGTATAATAATTAAGAGCCCGTTTGGTAACGTTCTCGTTTCTTGTTTTTTGTTTCTAATTTTATTAAGAAATCTAAGCATTTAATAACTATATATGTTTCTTGTTTTTCATTTCTTAGAAACACTCCCAAAATTTGTATAGAACTTTTGGGAATAACTAAAACTAGTTTTTCTCATTTTTTTGTTCTTGTTTCCAATTTTTTCCAAACATAAATAAGAATATCGGTTTATTATTATTGAATGTATAGGTGTTAATTAAAAATGAAAAAAACGGAAACAAGAAACGAGAACGTTACTTTGCCCTAAATAACACAATCTTAAAAGTTGATCATTAATATATTACAATTAGAAAACCAAAACCAAAGTAGTTTAAAAAAAAAAAGAAAACCAAAACCAAAGTTGTAATGTAATGAGATTTATGAACATGTCTTCAAAATTCTGGGTACTAAAACCCCTATGATTTTGCATTTTGAATTTGCAAAACCATAACAAAAAACACATGCATAAAGCCAGAAAGTTCCTTTTGGTCGATCAATGAGCCCGGAAGATTTCAACTTTGAAAGCGATTCTTGTACTGCTTTTTCTGATCATCTCAAAAACACAGGCATCGCCCACTTGCAAGCTATTGTCTCCAGCAAATTTCCTCCAACCAGTTCTCAATCCAACCATCCTTTTCATTCTTTTAGTCCGATATAAACCACAACGAGCTTCCCACATCCTTCCATCCGAAACCTGAAGAATCATCTCTGTGGGCTCTTCTACATGCATCTCTGCAAAACTTCTTGGTACAGTCTTTAATTTTGCCCAAAAAAAAAGCAGTTCCAGACATGTTAGCGCTTAGGTCATCCTAAATTCATCTTAATACTACGCTTGATTGCCAAAAAAAAAAAAACGAAGTTAAATTTGCTTACTAGAAACTTTCCTGGTTGAATGTGTGAAGGCGAGATCTTGCACATGAAAGAAGGATTCAAAGTCATGGATTGGAAAGTAGTAGCTTTCGCCATCGCTCTTTCTCTTTGGCTGCTTGTCGATGCCAGCTTCCTCCCGTCGTTTATCGGTTTTATGTTGTCGAAGCTAGCCTCACCAACTTTGAAACCTAGGGTTTGTTAAGGATCCCATGTTGAAAAGATAAGTAAAATTGTTAATTTTTTTTAATAAATGGTACTAGTAGAATAATAAAAACATACTACAATACTTCAAAATCAACCATATAAAAGAAGAACCAACCTTGAGGGTAAATAAGTAGGTCGAGATCATACAAATCTGTCTCCATTTTCACCTTTTCCTTGGCTTTATCAAGACGAATTTTCTTTATTGGATACTCAACTTCTGTAGCAGTAAGATCAAAGATGACAACGTGGAAGCTCGAAGATCGTCTTTCGTATCCGAACACGAGAAAGTACCACAATCCAATGGAATAAAACTCTACAAAGTTTTGCCAGCCATGATGAAACCACACTTTTCCATTACTTTTTGTCAAACCCACAGTCCACTCTTTACCATCAGCCACCTTGAGACATGTTCGGTTATTCAAGAAAGCTTTTAGGCCATGTTCTCTCACAAACTTTTTTGGGATTTCCTAAACAGAAAAAATCTTAGTCTTAAAATGATTATTAAAGAGAGAGAGAAGGCAAATATATAATATGAACAAGAGATATTGATAGATCAATTTTGCTTACGAGCTTTTGTTCCTTGAGAGCACGAGGATGAACAACTTTAAAGAAATGGGGGTTGTCGAATGCTTTATAGGAACGATGAACGACTTCGTTTCGCCGGTGACGAGAGGAAGCCATGACATGCTGGAAGCTTTTCTTGAAGGAAATTTCTACATTGATCTTCTTTCACACAAAATTAAAACTTGTGTTGGGCTATTTAATTGAATGGTGTGAAGTGCAGTTCATAGATTCAGAAAATCCACTTGTTTTAATGTGAGTTAATTAGAAGGAAGTTGAAGAGACATAATTAATTAATGAGGTTTGGTGTGTGTAATTAGTTGATACAAATGAATGTTCAGCACTTAAAATTTCAACTTTGAGATCAGCAATGTCAGCAGTCATATCTTCCAAAATAAAACCCCACAATCCTATTTCTACTCAGCCTTCATTAAATGTTTCTTTCAACAAATAAATATTGATGTTAATTGCTAATGTTGAACTTGCAGTTGATAGTGGTGAATTTAAGATTGGGTTCTAGGGGAACTTGAGCCCTGTTCAACTTAAAACTTTCCCTTTATATAGATAAAATTAAATATCACATGATATAAAATCTAAAGCAGTGTCTCGGCTCATTAGGTAAATATGGTTATGGATTTAATATACCCTACTTTCTCTTGCCTTTTATAGTTTATTTTTATTCTATAATTGTGTCAATGTGTAGGGAAAGTAGAGTTCAAGTATTGCTGTGCTTTAGCATAACTAAGATTTGGCCCTAGTTGGAAGTAAGTAATGCTAAACGAGAATTAGCCATCAATCATCGTGAACCAATTTAGTGGGTTCTTGAGTTCATAAAAAACAGTGACGAATCTAAAATTTTATGTTAGGACACCAGTTCATATAAGGTTAAATAAATTTAGTCTATGAATTATTAAAATTGTTTCTATATAGTCTTTAAAATATAAAAAAGTGTTCAATAGGTCTCTAAAATTTTTATTTTGTGATCTAATAAGCTCTTACCTATTTTAAAATTTTAAAAATTAAATGTTATATTAGACATAAATTTTAATTTTAAGTCTCATATCCTATTGGACATTTTTTTAATAAATCAATGTATCTATTAATTACAAAATCAAATGTTTAAGGTTATTCAATTAGATACAAATTCAAATTTATATCTACTCTTAGAACTAAGTTTAAAAATTCATAGATCACTATTAGGCACTTTTTAAAGTTTAGAAACTTAATTGATACAACCCAGAAAGTTTAAGGATTAACTTGTAATAAAATGAAGAAAGAATTATAAAGTTAAAATAATAAACATCTATAAAAAGTTTTCAACTAAAATGATTTGAAGGGAAGAATAATTAATAATTAGCCGTGGCCCGTGGGTCTGGCTGATACAATTTGCCATCTTCTGCCATTAATAACCACAACAAAATCTGTTGTGTGACTGCACTTAAGTGAATCTCTCATTTCAAACAAATGTTTTGAAAGTAATCCTAACATCAATTTAATCCTATTCGCAATCAATAAGCCCCAAATGTATATATATAAAATGTAAACAATTATATATTAAAGTTGGAAAAATTAACATCCTAGCTAGCTGAGATAACAAGTCGTGTCAGGATTTGCTTTCATTTGCTATCTTCTTCTGCCATTACATAACATTATATTTATGGAACAACAAGATCCATCTACCCACCTCACTTAAATCTCTCTTTTCCACTTACATAAACGTTTTGGAAATTAATTATATGTTCTGTGGAGAAAATCATTGATCTGATTTCCTGAACCTCATCCATTCATTCTCATCGCAATCAAGGAACCCCATTCAAATATTTGTCTTTCCCTTGGATAAGTTATTAAATGAGATTCGACTTAACGTTGTTGTAACGTTTCGCGTTTCGAAATCAAACCATTCAGGAGATTAATTGAGCTTTCTTATTCTAATTTGAAAAATTAGAATTTAAGCATAGCCTTGGATTGCTAAATTAAATTTCTAGGAAAAAGAGATTTTAAAATTAAATCTTTAATTTTCTTGGAGGCTTAATATTCAATATTTATTTTAAATATCAAAAGACCCAAATCCCAAACCAATTGGTTATTTTCTTTCCAATATCTTTTAGGAGTTAAGTTTGAGATTTTAAATAAAATCCTAGATAAAATCTAAAAAGCTAGAAAAAAAGAAAAAGACCCTAACTCTCTTCTTCCCTCTCCTTCATGTTCAAGCCGCCGCCAGCCCCCCTCCCCTCGTGTTTTCAGTTGCCGGCAGCCTCCCTCCCCATTTCTTTGCTGATAGCAGGCAGAAATGCCGCTATTTTATCCCTAAATTAATAGGCTTTTGTGTGATTTTATGGTATTTTCATGTTGAATATTTAATAAAATTCATTATTTTGTCCCTAGGAGTAAATTGTGGAACTATGGAGAAAAAGAACCCAAATTTGAGATATCCAAGCCATAATTTCCAACAGGGGTCAAGAAGGAAGCCCAAGACTCATCATTTTAAGTGTTGATCCAAAAGAAGTGGAGAAAGCCCAAGAATCAGCCCAAATTTGCGCATGAAGCTTCTGGAATCGGCCTAGCGTCGCGACATTGTCCATTTCTTGCCGCACAAGTCGAAGTGACGTCACAGCGTCGCGACGTTGTCGTCACTTCGACGCAACGCTATGACGTCAGCATCGCGACGCTATCCATTTTCCAGGCCTATAAAAGGCGCCTCTTGCTCCCCATTTTGGCATCAATCAACCATCAATCATCCTTCATTTTCCTCTCCTTTAGTCTCCTTTCAAGGCTCTTAAAGCCTTTTTGAGGGTCGAGTGTGAGATTTTTGTAGGAAACATTGTAACGAGCATTTTAGGAGGCTCGGGAGCGTGGTTCGAAGGGACTCCATAGCGCAAGCAAAGGGGTTCTCGACGGTCACTTTTCTTACTCTTATTTTGCTCTATTTTATGCTTTATATCATGTACATGTGAGCATTTTTGACCATGTATAGCTAATCTCATTTAAGGGTCTTGGAATGAAAGTCTATAGATAATTGTTATTCATAATTGCCTATCTCTTGTCCAGTTACTAGTTATTTGTATGGATGTTCGTAATGCTTTATATGATCTGGCCAATTATATAATGAATTGATTCCTAATGGAAACTCGACGGAGAGAAGTTAGGAAAGATCATAATCCATGCAACTGAGTTTAACTGCTCGTAGTGACAGCGAGAGTAGTTGGTTAGACTTAGATTCCGAACATGAATTATAGCTTATTAATTAACAAATTTAATAGCGCTGAGGACACTTAGGTTATTATTATGAGTTAATTACAATTAGGGGAAACCAAAAGGAAAACCTATGTGCTAAACGGAGATTCTAGGTTTATAATTAATCGGGCATTGAGATAGGACAATTAGAATAATTAATTAGCTATATTCTGATTTTCAAGACCCCATATCTCATTTGATTCTTTCTCTGCAATTTTTATTTCGATTGATCACCTGAATTTGTTTAATTGCTTTATTTTTTGATTGGTTTTAGCATGAAGTGTTGGCTCCTAAATAATATTTCTTCTAAGTATTTTTAGTGATCAATTTAATTATCTTGCTTAAATACCGTTCTTCCTCCCTGTGGATTCGATACTCGGAATACTTTCCGTTTTAATATTACTTGCGACCCGTGCACTTTGCGATCAAAATTTGCGCCACCGCCGTCTTCCTCTTATTGCCGCACCTCTCTCTTCCTCCCTTGGTTTATTTCGCCGGAAGCAACACGATATCATCTCATCTTTCCCTCTCTCGCGTTCCCATCGCCAGCAACCGCGTGCAGCCCGCTCGATTCCCTCTCGTTTTCGACTGAGACCCACGAGTCTTCTTCCTCCAACCCACGACGGTTTTAGCCCCTCTCCCTCACGTGTTGTTGTTCGCTAGTAGCAGACCGTGACACCTCCTCGCGAACTCCGTCTCCTTCTTTCGTGCTTCTGTCGGTGGTAGCAGAGTGGGTCTCGGGTTTTTCCCTCCTCGAGTATCTGAGTGTAAGTCTTTTCCCTCTCCCTTGTTTTACGTTGGTTTTTAGCGAATGGCAAGCTAAAAATCTCTTTCTCGAGTTTCTCGTTTTCGGCCAGTGTATAACCCCCTTCAATCTCGTTTTGGTTCTATTTGGCTCTGAGTCGCAGATCTCCAGCCCTCCAACAAAGCGTTGCGACATTTTTGGTAAGTTTAGCTTCGACCCACTCGATTTCCTTCAAGTTTCAGCATGTACCCTTGTAGTTTAGTCCTCAAAGTTGTCCTAGATCATGATCCATGCTTGTTTGAGTTCGAATATGGTTTACCCATTCCTTTTCGGCTTCTAGCTTGCAGGTTTGAGGTTCTTGGAAAGCCAAATAGCGAGTGTTTGGGCTCGAAATTGGCTTTCGACGAATACCCATAACCCGAACAGCCTTTTGGACTGAATGCCCATAAGCTAGGAGGTTCGGATTAGTGATTTCGAACTCATTCGGTCACTGGGCAGCAAGCGTCAAGGCCGTTTAGGTGCTGATCGGTAAGTTTCCTCACCCTTAGACCTTTGTAATTCAATTTGGTTGGCTTTAGAATAGCCTATAACCTATGGGTGTTTCGTTAGTTTCAGTTTTAACCAAACTCGGACCCCGAGCAGCGCGTGTTCAAAGGAGTTTGGTGCTGGTCAGTATGTTCCAACAAGCTTTTGGACTCGTTTAGTGTGGTTCGGTAAGCTTCTTCACCTTTTTAGCCTTGTTAGAACTCTTGTTAGGCTCCGCTAATTAGTCCCTGATGTTGGAAGTTGTTACTTGTAGCTTGGGATCAATTAGAGCTTACTCGAGTTATTTTCCAGCAAAGGACTTATCATGTTTGATGGAGCTTTAAAGGATTCGAACTTGTTCCAAGTTGTCGATCTTGCCGTCGAGCTTGAATCTAAGTTTGGTTTTGGAGCCATTCAAGCTTTTAGGGGCTCTTGGTTTGTTCTTAGGAGCGCTCGTAAGCTATAGGTAAGTAGTTTCTATCTGATTGAGTCTGTATGACTGCATGAGCATGTTTGTTGTTTACTTGTTTTCTAGTAAGCTTTGTGGTTGATATATAACTCTTGATATGTGATAAGCATGTTGTTCTGATTCATTTTAAAGCATGATGATCTGTTGGTGTTTTAAGCATGTTGTGTTATTGCTTTTGGGTTATGATGCATGTGTGTCATGGTTGCATAGTCTGTGTGCTCATGGAGAGGTGAGTTGGGTGTGTGTGCGGAGCGTGACGTGAAAATCACGTGTTAAGATTGCGTTACATGACGCATAAATCATGTTATTGGTGCGGAGCATAACACATAAATCACGTGTTAAGATTGCGCTACATGACGCAGAAGTCATGTTATTGGAGCGGAGTGTGACGCGTAAATCACGTGTGAGTGTGCGCTGCGCATGGCGCGTAATTCATGTTCCGGGTGTGAGTGTGTTACATGACGCGAAAATCATGTTTTTGGTGCGGAGCGTGACGCGTAAATTACGTGTTAAGTTGCGTTGCATGGCGCGTAATTCATGTGTTTTGGTGTGTGGCATGACACGTAAATCATGTGCTAAGAAAGCGAGCATGGCACAGAAACCATGTGGGGGTTGCATAGCATGTTGTGTGTATGCATGAAGTTGTCCTGTTGAGTCGGCATGAGTCTCGTTGTTGGTTTATCGCTTTAAGAGGCATGTTATTCATTTAATGCTTAAAAAGTATGTTGGATGTGTTGGGATTGGTGCCCTAAAACTCGTAGATAGTGAATGTTAAATGAATTATATACTTGTTCGATAAAGTCGTTATCGAGATTCATTCAGTAAAGTCGTTACTGAATAAGTAAATTGCACGCTAAATAACTCAAATTCAATAAACTAAGATCCCTGGCTATAGGATGAACACTTGAGCTTTATGTAGAGACATAAAAGTGGATCAGGCTCGAGTAATAGCCAAAACGGTCTATAGTATAGGGATAGGGCTGGGTACCTTATCCTGGGGACACTATGAGACGTGGTCCACTTTGTAGATAGTTGTAACGCCCCCAAAATTCTTAAAAGATTATCTAAGGTTACCTTTAAATTTAGTCACATTACTCATTAAGGTGCTACCGAAAATTCGGCAGCATAACAGCGTAATTTTGATTAACCCAAAATTTTACAACCTGCTAAAGCATCACCTAACAATGAATAAAGTTGCAACACGATTACGAGTCAGATCTCGTAACCATTCCCATTCAGTTAACACAATTCAAATAAGTCTAATTCAAAGCGCTAAACGAAGAAAGTAAATAACCGATGTTCTAACCCACGCCTCCTTGGCAACACAAAATTTTATCTCTCCTAATATTGTCTAAACAACTAAAACATATTAATGAAATAAATTCTTAAACTCTGCTTTCTCAAGCCTGCTCCTCAGCATCACCAGGCTCGTAGTATTCCTCATCACCTGCAAAATCTAGTGGTGGGTCAGTACAAAGCCACGGTACTGAGTAAGTGGCTCACACCTGAAGAGCCATCAAACATCATACATCATACATAGCAAATCAGGCCTTACAATCACACTATCATGCCATATATACGAGGTGAACATCATACATATCGCAACATGCTCAATTATATAAACGTGCAACTAACCATGCACCTAACACATGAATTTCGCACCATGCCATGCATACTCACAACACATGAATTCCGCATCATGCCATGCACACTCGATTTTCTCTCAAGCTCCCCCGAGCTCGCCCACTCGTAGCCCTCACAAAGCTCTCTGAGACTGACTCCTTCGAGTCACGCCGACCCCTGACCATATTACCCAGGGCCTCGACGTTTCTCTACGGCGCTCAGCGTTCGACCCTTGACCATATTACCCAAGGCCTCGAACTGTGCATCGCCCCTTGGCCATATTACCCAAGGCACTCGATGACTTCACGATCAAGCTGTACATCGCCCCTTGGCCATATTACCCAAGGCACCCGATGACTTTCACAATGTATAGACTCATCACATCCAAGGCACCCGATGCTCCTCTTAATCCATTGGTGACATACCACCCCTCGACCATTTTTACCCAAGGCACCTGGTATTCACCTAACTTTCCTTTAGACACACAAGGTCCTCTGACCTCACACTCTGACTAGAATGCATGAATCCTACTCATCATGCTTCTAGATCATGCTTCATGCCAATGACATGCAACTCATGTTGCACATACCAAACATGCTTTCTAAACCATGCATTGAGTCATAAAATACGTCAAATGAACTCCACGTTTTTCAGTCAATCACTATGAAACAACATTCTTAGCACAATAGCTTCGACATATAAGCTCAACAAAGCAGTCCAATGCATTCAAACTCATCACGATCACATACACATACATATTTGTATAGTATAAGATAAAACCAAGCAAGTAAAGCACACAACATGCTAGCACACAAGCAAACAAACCCAACAAGTAGAATTCCACTTACCTAAAGTCCTAGCGCGCTCCTAACAACTCAAAGAACGGTCCTAAGAACAATTAGCCAAGTTTTAGAGGTCGGAACTCAATCTAAGGACTAACTAGGAATATGAGTATTGTTTAAAAGAGTTGCTCTTACTCACAAGTTGGTTCCAATCTTATTGGGCACCTAGGAATTGAATGGAACCTGCGCCAAAAGTACCACAATCTCTGATACTAATTTACAGCACATACGTGAGCTCAAAAAGGGTGTAATACTTGCTGTCCCTTACCGAAAACTACCAAAACCACCCTTAACCTTATGCCAACTCTCTGGTATCTCCTTGAGCCTATAACAAATGATACCGAAGGGTTAAGAACTATTCTATGGCATAAAATCGAGCACAAAACTACTTATAGCACGTTGATACTTACTGAACCTCGTCGTACAGCTTCAAATCCTTGCTGTTTCGTGGTTGTAAGGGCCTAAAATCGCATAAACAAGGTCATCAGCGATTGGGTAACTCTAGAATTAAGCTGATTATGAGTGGGTGGGTAACCAACTTACCAAAAAGAGGGAGGACCAATGCTGCAGTTGGCTGGGAACTCAAGTCGAGTGCAAGGAGAATCGGTGAACCACGTAATCGGTGAGGATCTTTGTCGAAATCGCGTGGGTCAAGTTGTGGACTGAGTAATGGAACGGGTTAATAGTTAAATCAAGGGAGACACTTCGAAGAGACCAAAACTCACCAGAAAACGCACAAGAGACAGTGGTATCGCTCGCGCTTGGCCGAATCTACGTCGTGGAGCTCGTTCAGGAGGTGGCGACGTACGGCTGTGGCGGTCCGTCGAGGTGGGCGTGGCTGCGCGTGAAAGGAAGGGAACGGAAAGTGGCTGGTTGCGCGAAAACGAGGGGGAGAAGGGAATAGGCGGCGTCGCACAGTGGTGGCAGCACGTCGGGGAGCTCTTGGTGTGAGCGAAAGAGAAGGAACGTGACGGAGCTGGTGGGTTGTGGCGGCGCAAACGAGAGAGTGAGAGAGGGTATGACTGCGAAGTTGAAGAACGAGGGGGTGGGGCTGAGCGGCTGAAGCACGAAAAGGAGAAGGGAAGGCTAGAGTTTTTCTTTCCTTCTTTTTTTTTTTTTTCTATTTTTCTCATACCTTTTTTTATTAAGGATATTATTCTAATTATTACCCTTAAGGAGTCCAATCAAGCCTTAATTTCTTTTCTCGATCTAGGGACTCTTGGACCATAAATACTCTCCAAAACTATGGTTTGAAATTCAACGTTAAAACCTTAACCTTAACCACGATAATAAAAATCAAAGATTTCGTCGCTTGAATTATATATATAATTCAAGCGACGAAATCTAACGTACCTGATAACGCGGGGCGTCACAATAGTACAGACGATGTGATCCTAAGTCGTCCATGTAGAGACATGCGAGTGGGGGTGTCCTATGCAATGAGTTTGCATAAGACCAGGACTGAGAAATAAGTCACTCTTGCTTTATAACGCCGTTTACTGACAATACTGACTATTTCATGTGATGACCTAGGTAACTCGATCTTAATCCTGAACTAATTATGAACTCCTGTTTATTCGGGCTTATCCTTAGATCTGCATGGGTGAGAGTGGCTCAGCATCGCCGACTCAATAAGCCTCCCATTTCAGGGATAGGAACGGGTAGATAGCTGGGGACATAGTCCAGCAAGAAGGAATTCACTCCTACCCAAATTAGGGATAGTAGAGCGGTTGTTCCCTTAAGTGCTGACTCCTGGGCTTGAACAAAGGGATCCCGGCCTCTCATTGGCCCGAGAGGGACTCGATTTGTTGGTTGGACCTGTTGCTATACCCGCAAGCGTATGGTTGCCCAAGTAATAATAAAACGATAAGTATACCGAGTATTGAATCCACATGGAGGAAGACAGTGATTAAGCAAGATAATAAAATGGGCACTAAAAGTACTAAGACAAAATATTATTTAGGAGCAAAAACATAATGCTAAAGCAAATCAAGAATTAATGCAAAAAACGAATCCAAGTGATCAATCAAAATAAATATGGTGGAGAAAGAATTGAATGTGAGACGGGGTCTTGAAAATCAGATTATAGCTAATCAATTATTCTAATTGTCCTATCTCATGCCCGACTAATTATAAACCTAGAATCTCCATTTAGCACATAGGTTCTCCTTTCGGTTTCCCCTAATTGTAATTAACTCATATTAATAACCTAAGTGTCCTTAGCGCCATTAAACAAGTTAATTAATAAGCTCTGATTCATTCTCGGTCTCTAAGTCTAACCAACTACTCTCGTTGTCACTACGAGCTGTTAAACCTAGTTGAGTGGATTATGATCTATCCTAACTTCTCTCCGTCGAGTTTCCATTAGGGATCTAACCATTATACAATTGGCCAGATTATATAAAGCATGAAGATCATCCACACAAATAATCAGTATTTGGACAAGAGATAGGCAATTAAGAATAATAATTAACTATAAACTTTCATTTCAAGACCCACAAATGGGATTTAGCTATACATGGTCAAAATCTCCCAAATGTACATACTTTAAAGCATAAAAATGAGCAAGATAAGAGTAAGGAGAATGACCGTCGAGAACCCCTCGTCTGCTCTATGGATCCCCTTCGAAACAAGATCCCGAGCCCTCCAAGAATGCTCGTTACAATGACTTCCCATTCTCACACTTGGCCCTCAAAAAGGCTTTAAGAGCCTTAAAGAAGACTAAAGGAAAGGAAATGGAATGATGATTGATGCCAAAATGAGGGAGTGGGGCGCGCCTTTTATAGGCCTAGAAATGGGGTAGCGTCGAGACGCTGTGACGTCACAGTGGCTTGGGCGGCAAGAATAGGACAGCGTTGCGACGCTGTCCTCCTAGTAATAAAAAACCTTAGAAGTATTCCAAGGGTATCGATCCCACGAGGACTAAACTGGAAATTCAGATTTGAAGAAGAAACTGCTCAACTTGATTGCTTAAAAATAGGTAACCAAAGAAATAAGTTTTGATGATTGGGTTTTTAGAAAAGATAAATAAAACAAGCAAATGAATAAAAGAATAACAATAAGAAATAAACGAGGTATTCAACATGGATTCATCCCTCAGGCAATAACCATAATCATGTAGTATTTAACATAAGCCTATTCAATGCATTGGGTCAGATTTAACTTCTATTTGGCCTTACTCCCAAGAACCGTTAGAAGGCTAAACGAGTACCGTTATGCACATTTCTGTGACTCGACTCCGACATAGATAATTCACGAATGCAACCTATAACACTATAGTCGATATAGGGTGCCTTAGGCAACTTGCCCTATACCGCCGAACAATCTCTTTCGAGCTTTTTCTCCTATATCACCTTTATGAGAACCGATATCATCTGTCCCTTTCGAGATCAAACTCACATAGCATGCAAAGTCTCAGTGATCATGTTAAACTCACCAAGATTAGAGTGATAATCAATAAAGAATGACATGCATTGAACAAAATTTAAGCAAATAAAACACTTTCAAGCTATTGAACCATAAGGGAATTCACCATATTGAACCCCTCAACGGAATTTAGCTACTCATGGTGGGATAGAGTGAAAATGAAAACATTTTCATTGAAATAAGAATGTAAAGAATACAGAATAATGAAAAGTATCAAAAGTTGGAAATAAAGAAGATAGCTAAATATTATGAGTTTTCTATTTACTCAATCCTTCTAAAGTTCGTTAAGACACTCCACTCTCTCGCTTTTACAAGTGGGAATGGGTGAAAATCCCTACAAACCCTAAGTTTTGATGTCTAACTCAGGTTAGAATTTAGTCACCTAAGAAGGACCTCGGGCATTGCTACTCATAGGCGTCAACTAGGGTTCTGTCACCACCTTCTTCTTCCAAATGAGTTCTGCTTGAATTTCCCTTCGAATCGAGGCCTTTTATAGTGTGGGAAGTGGTTGAGGAGTCACGAAAATGGTGTTGGTAGGTAGCCCAATCAGTTTCGGAGTCAAAACAACCAATTAGTTGCGTGAAAAGCTCGTTTAAAATGACCCGCGACGGTCTCGGACTTTTCTGTTTATGCCCAGAAATGCGGTCGCATTTCATTTTTCCTTGACAGAAATGCGGTCGCATTTCATTGCCTTGGCAGATATGCGGTCGCATTTTAATAGTATTTCAACAACATTTCTCTGTTTTCCTCTGTTTTCTGCAAAACACCAAAACTAAGTTAAATTCACACCAAAATGAGTTCTTTTAAGCACACATATGTATAATTTAACACACATGACTCTCAAAGACCTAACTTACCAACTTTTACACTTTTTAGGCTTGGGAATAGTAACTTTGACCAAAAACATACAAGTTTCACAAGAAATAAGCTAAGAATAAGGGGCAAAATAGGTATATTTTTGGCACTTATCAACTCTCCTTCTTCGAATATCCCTCTACCAAGGTGGAAATAGATTTGACCACCTCAGAAGAAGTCAACTTGTTCAATGCATTTGTCAGAGATGCCATTTGTGCTTTCAACGAACTTGACTCATCAATTTCATAGATACCAGCCTTCTTTGATATTGATGCCCTCTCCGTGGGCCACTGATAACTTGTTGAAGCCATCTCTTCCAAGAGTTCTTTAGCGTCCGTAACAGTCTTAGATAGAAAACTTCCACCAGCCGAAGTATCCAAAATAGTTTTGGTAGAAGAGTTTAAATTGTTATAAAAGAGTTGTACCTAAAGCTAGTCGGGATAGTCGAGCTGTGGTCTGAAGGTGTACATATTACACATGCGGAAGCAATTGAAGATCGAAAGCACTTAAGACATTCAATTTTACTCCTAAAGCATGCATGTTCTAGAAAAGACAGAATAGAGAGTTTAGAAAACACCAACCTTTGTAGCTCACTTATGTTGAACTCCTTGTGGTGTTTGCCTCTCCTATGCTCCTTGGACAACCTCTAGAGTCTTCCCTACTATACTCCGGGCCAAGAACGACTTGTGGGAGTCTATATAAGATAGGGAATGGGAAGGGAATGCTTGAAGCATCAAGCAATGGAGAAGAATGAGAGATGAGAGAACTTTGAGTCCAAATTCCAGCAGCATAACATTAAGGAAATGGCTCTCTATGTCTTTGAATCTGATTCAAGCTCCTTTTAAAGACATTCTCCATGCAAACCCAAGCCTCAAGACACAAGACACATGGTGTATTTGCAAGTTCAAGTGGATTCTAGGTGTACATCTCACAAGACATGCAACAATGCATGAGTGAGTTGTCTTTCCACTTTGAATGTTCATGCATAAGTGGATTTCCAACTAAATCCACTAAATACAAATTGAAATCTAATTTCAAGCTTGCAATTTAATGTTCATTTCAATTCCAAATTGAATTTAACATTAGGTAATTGATTTTGAGGCATTTCAAAATGATTTCTTATGATTAATCCAATTAATCATACTAATCTTGTGCAATTAATCATATATGATTCCTAATACATATATATGGTATTCAAAACACTTTTAAATACTCCATCTCTCATTTTCTAATTTAATTCATAATTAAATTATTGTGTCAAACACAATTTACGATAATACCCTTTTTCCCGATTTTGAACGATTCAAAGCTTCCTATCTTTTGTTCTAGGCTTAATTCCGATATGAGCTAGTAGGGGGACCTAATAGACCTATAGATCATGGGCTCCAACGATTCGAGGCTAACCGACTAATCTCATTATCCAAATTAGCCAACATTTGTTAACTACCGGGACACTCCACTATAGCCCGATAGTTGCACTCCCCTCACTATAGATATATTTCCGTCCACTTGATTTAACCATGATTAGTAAGTCGATCCTTCACAGGTTGTTCGTAGCTATAGCTAGGTCAAAAAGCCGTTTCACCCCTATAGTACTTCTAGTTCCTTAAGTCCCACTGATCCTCTAATGAACAATTGGTTTATGGTCCAACCAATAAACCGAGTCCCTCTCGGGCCAATGAGAGGGCGGGATCCCTTTGTTCAAGCCCCGGAGTCAGCACTTAAGGGAACAACCTTTCTACTATCCCTATTTTGGGTAGGAGTGAATTCCTTCTCGCACGACTATGTCCCCAGCTATCTACCCGTTCCTATCCCTGAAATGGGAGGCTTATTGAGTCGGCGATACTGAGCCACTCTCACCCATGCAGATCTAAGGATAAGCCCGAATAAACAGGAGTTCATAGTTAGCTCAGGATTAAGATCGAGTTACCTAGGTCATCACATGAAATAGTCAGTCTCGTCAGTAAACGGTGTTATAAAGCGAGAGTGACTTATTTCTTGGTCCTGGTCTTATGCAAACTCATTGCATAGGACGCCCCCACTCGCATGTCTCTACATGGACGATTTAGGATCACATCGTCTATACCATCTATAAAGTGGGCCGCGTCTCATAGTGTCCCCAGAATAAGGTACCCAACCCTATTCCTATACTATAGACCGTTTTGGCTATTACTCAAGCTTGATCCACTTTTATGTCTCTACATAAAGCTCAAGAGTTCATCCTATAGCCATGGATCTTAGTTTATTGGATTTGGGTAATTATAAGTGCAATTTACTTTATTCAGTAATAACTTTACTGAATTAGTCTCGATAACGCCTTTATCGAATAAGTATAAAATTCGTTTATCATTCACTATCTACGAGTTTTAGGACACCTATCCCAACATGGTCATCTCCTTAGCATCTCTTTGTATCTTTCTCATGCCTCATATAATTGCTCATCATCCAACTGTCTGAAAGTCCCAATCTCCGTACGGAGCTTGGTGGTCTTGGCAGGCGGGAAAAACTTTGTAAGAAACGCCAAGGCAAGCTCGTCCCAGGTACTAATGCTTCCAGGTTCAACTGATTCCAACCAGTCCTTGGCTTTGTCTTGAAGAGAGAAAGGGAACAACCTCAGTCTAATCGCGTCAGCCGGAACTCCGTTCATCTTAATGGTCCCACAGATCTCGAGAAAAGATTGAAGATGAGAGTGGGGATCCTCTGAAAGATGTCCTTTGAAAGAAAAGTCCCTCTCCATCTGGATCAACCCAGTCTTCAATTCAAAGTTATTTGCTTGGATTGGGGCGTAGACAATACTGGAATTCTCAGTCGGGAGAATTGGCTGAAGAAAATCTCTAATCGCCTTGGGAGCGTTGTCTTGTTGGGCCATTGTTTCCGTTAGTCTTTTGTTTCTACGAATCGCTTTGATAGCCCTGTCAATCTCAATGATCTAATGGAAACAAATTAACCTCCTTATCTCTCCGCATACAAATGCCCCCAAGCTAATCAGAACTTAAAAAACAAAAATAAAATATTCACAAAAAGAATAAAAGAAAAATATTTACAACCTAAATTAATATTCAACCTGATCTTTTTTATGTCAGAAAATTATTTTGCCTAAACAAACCTAACCTCCCCAGCAACGGCGCCAAAAACTTGTTGCTATACTCGCAAGCGTACTGTTGCCCAAGTAATAATAAAACGGTAAGTATACCCAGTATCGAATCCACATGGAGGAAGACGGTGGTTAAGCAAGATAATAAAATGAGCACTAAAAGTACTAAGACAAAATATTATTTAGGAGCAAAAACATGATGCTAAAGAAAATCAAGAATTAAAGCAAAAAATGAATCCAAGTGATCAATCAAAATAAAAATGGTGGAGAAAGAATCGAATGTGAGACGGGGTCTTGAAAATCAGATTATAGCTAATCAATTATTCTAATTGTCCTATCTCATGCCCGACTAATTATAAACCTAGAATCTCCGTTTAGCACATAGGTTCTCCTTTCAGTTTCCCCTAATTGTAATTAACTCATATTAATAACCTAAGTGTCCTTAGCACCATTAAACAAGTTAATTAATAAGCTCTGATTCATTCTCGGTCTCTAAGTCTAACCAACTACTATCGCTGTCACTACGAGCAGTTAAACCTAGTTGAGTGGATTATGATCTATCCTAACTTCTCTCCGTCGAGTTTCCATTCGGATCTAATCATTATACAATTGGCCAAATTATATAAAGCATTAAGATCATCCACACAAATAATCAGTATTTGGACAAGAGATAGGCAATTAAGAATAATAATTAACTATAAACTTTCATTTCAAGACCCACAAATGGGATTTAGCAATACACGGTCAAAATCTCCAAAATGTACATACTATAAAGCATAAAAATGAGCAAGATAAGAGTTAGGATAATGGCCGTCGAGAACCCCTCGCTTGCACTATGGATCCCCTTCGAAACAAGCTCCCGAGCCCTCCAAGAATGCTCGTTACAATGATTTCCCACTAATTCTCACACTCGGCCCTCAAAGAGGCTTTAAGAGCCTTAAAGAAGACTAAAGGAAAGGAAATGGAATGATGATTGATGCCAAAATGAGGGAGTGAGGCGCGCCTTTTATAGGCTTGGAAATGGGGTAGCGTCGTGACGTTGCCGTCACAGCGTCGCGACACTGTGACGTCATAATGGCTTGGGCGGCAAGAATAGGACAGCATCGCGATGCTGTGACGATTCCAGAACCATCTATGCGCGGATTTGAGCTGATTTCTTGGGCTTCCTTCATTCCCTTTGGCCCAACACTTTGAATGATAAAACTTGGGCTTCCTTCTTGACCCATCTTGGAGATTGATGCTTGAAATTCACATATTTGTTCTTTTTTTCTCCATTTCTTCACAAATTTCTCCTAGGGACAAAATAATGAATTTAAATAGATATTCAATATAAAAATACCATAAAAGCACATAAAAGCCCATAAATTTAGAGATAAAATAGCAGCATTTCTGCCTACTATCAGGACCATAAACCAATTGTTCATTAAAGGACCAGTGGGACTTAAGGAACAAGAAGTACTATAGGGGTAAAACGGACATTTGACCCAGCTAAAGTTATGAACAACTTGTGAATGATCGACTTACTAATCATGGTTATATCAGGTGGACAAAAATATATCAAATATATCTACGGTGAGGGGAGTGCAGCTACTGGGCTATAGTGGAGTGTCTCGGTAGTTAACGAATGTTGGTTAGCTAGGTTAATGAGATTAGCCGGTTACCCTCGAATCGTTGGAGCCCATGATCTGTAGGTCCATTAGGTCCCCCTGCTAGCTCATACGGATTATACCTTAGAACATAGTGATAGGAAAGTTTGAATCGTTCAAAATTCGTTTTAGGGAATTAGTGTCGATTATATACGATATTATCAACACAATAGTTTAATTATGGATTAAACTATTAATTGAGAGAGTAAAGTATTTATTAAATATGATTTAAATACAATATATATGAATAGAGATTCATATTAGGTGCATAGTATTAATTTGATATATGATATTAAATGAATATTACATAATGGATTAAATTGTTTAATTAATTATTGTTTTAATTGAAAAATTGTTTTTTAATTAAAATTGAGATAGAGATTTCAATCTTGAATTTATGGAAATTCAAGATTAGTGGATTGAATTAGGTGATATGAATTAATTTGATTAATGTCATATGATTAATTGAAATTGTTCAACTAATTGATAGTTTGAAAGGCAATTGAGAATTGCATTTTAAATTAAATCCATGAGTAGAATTTCACTCTTGCATGGATGGAGATAGTGGAATTACACAACTAAATCCACTCTTGCATGGATGAAGAAAGTGGAATAACACCTCCCACATGCAACCTTGCATATTATTTCCATAGAACACCTAGAATCCACTAAGGTCATTCTCCTCTCCATGTGTCTAACATTGGTGAATCTAAGATGCACGAAAATCCTCTATACGTAGGGGATTAGAAGATGGAGAAGGATGGGTTTTTGGAGGAATGTTATGCTGCCAAAATTTCTACTCAAACTCACTCTCTCAATACTCTTTAGAGCTTGAACCTTCAAGCATATCCCTTCCAGTCCCTATCACCATAGACTCCCACAAGTCGTTCTTGTTGGGTTTTATGCCCTAAAACTCGTAGATAGTAAATGTACTTTTGACCGAACATTAATAAAGTGATGTATTATTCAATGTTTGTATTATATCTTGTCTTGTTAACCCTAATCCAATAAACAAAACATCCATGGCTAATAGAATGAGGGTTGAACTAGTATGTAGGGACATACGGGGATCAATGTTCAAGTTTTAGCCTAAAGGGTCTGTAGTATAGGGATAAGGATGGGTACCTTATCCTGGTGACACTATGGATACGGCCCGCTTTGTATATTGATACAAACGTAGTGATCCAACGCGTTCATGTGGTTGACATGCGAGTGGGGGTATCCTGTGCAATGAGTTTGCACAAAGACCGGACCGCGAAATAGTTAACCACTAACTGTAACACCGTTAGTTAGCTTGGTTTCTATTTCACTAGGATGACCTAGGCAACTTGGCCTTAATCCTGAGTGGATTATGGACTCCTGTCCATGAGGGATTGTCTTTTGATTTGTACGGGTGAGAGTGGCCTGTTCGCCGACTCAATAAGCCTACCATTTTGGGGACAAGACCGAGTGGGGAGCTGGGAACGTAGTCTTACAAGATGGAATTCACTCCTTCCCGACATTAGGGTAAGTAGAGGTGTGTTCCCTTAAGTGGTGTCTCCGGGTCTTGAACAATGGGCCCTACCCTCTTTATGGCACGAGAGGGATTTCTGTTTGTTGGTTGGACCACAAACAGGTTGTTCATTAGAGGAGCACTGGTACTTAAGGACCAAGAGGTAGCCCAGGGGTAAAACGGTAATTTGACCTAGCTGGGGTACGAACACACGTGAAGGGCTAACTTGCTATTGACGGTCAATATCCGTGGACACAGAAATATGTCTGCAGTGAGAAGAGTGCAGCTGTGGTTCTTTAGTGGAGTGAACCACAGTTAACGAATATTGATTAACTTGGTTAATGAGTTTAACCAACTAATCTCATATCGTTGGAGCTTCTGATCTGTAGGTCCATTAGGTCCCACCGGTAGCTCATTTAGGGCGTTGAGGTAAAATTCTAAGGATGGATTGAATATTCGAAGGTGTTCGAATATTATACTAAAATATGAATTTGGTTCATATTAAAACTATAGGTTATAATTAATATTCATTGGATGTATATTAATACTATAGTTTTGAGAGAGCAAATAGTAATTGAATATGTGATGTTCAATTTTATTTTAATTTTTATTAATTAATTTCAAATTAATTAATTGATTTAGTTTAATTAAACTATAAGATAAGAGGGATATTAATTTAAATTGGATTTAAATTAATGTTATTTTAATTAATTTAGATTAATTAAAATACAATACAATTAATTGTAATTTAAAATTATGATTTTAAAATTATAATTAATTAAATATATCAGATAACTGATATTTCAGTTATCTGATATTATGCTTTTTTAAAATGGGACGTGGTCAGTGTGCAGTTGCAGAGAATTACGCTCAATCTCACACCTCTCACGCCTCTCTCCCTCTCTCTCGCTCTCTCTGGTGGTTTTTCTTTTCTCTGAGGACACAGAGTGTTTTTTCCAGAAGAAGAAATCCTTAGAGTATTTTTTGAGTTCCCACAAGCTCTCAACGTGTATCCCTTTGAGAATACTGGTGAAACCCCGTGGTGGTGTTCGTGACATTTTTTCCAACGAAAACAAGGATTTCAAGTTGCTGTTTTTGGGAGCAATTCAAAGAAATTTTGGTGAAACGATCAAGAATTTCTACAAAGGTAACTGTATCTCGGCCTTAGATCAGTAGGATCTTTTTATGTAGATTAGATCTATGTTTTAGGGCTGTTTTAGCATGTTTTATACACAATTTCAGCATGTTTATATTTGGTTAAATTGCTGAATTTTGCCCAACGTATTGGTATTTTATTCTTAAATTAATTCGGAGTTAAAGGTTCTGTTTGTTTTTCCGCTGCGCAAGGGCTATTATCCCTTCAGTTCTAAGGCCGGAGGATAGTGGGAAAGACAATAGAGGTGGTCCACAGACCGTTCGTGATCCAAGGAAACAAAAGGAGTTGCTCAATTGGTCTCCAAAAGGTTGGTTACAATTCTGCTCTCTGTTTTAGTTTAAGAGACAACATGTTTTCATGTTCTAAAATTGATGTAGTTAAGTGCCTTCGATCCTTAATGTAACGCCCCAGACCCAAGATTTGGAACCTAAGGCCCCGACATTCCCCTGCGACCTGACCATGTCACCATACTTGTCTTAAACTGCTTCTAAGATTGAAGACTGTCCCCACAAACCAACATGGGGTCCTTTTAGCATGCTTTGTCCTCACTCACATGCTTCCTAGGAAAATTCCCAGGTGGTCACCCAACATAGAACTTCTCCAAGCCAAGCACGTTCAACTTCAAAGTTCCTATGATTGAGCCACCGAAAAGGAAGGTGCACCTTGTTGGTATAGGTAGTATCTATCAATTCTTTTAAGCTTATCTTGATCATGCTTTCATGTCCTTTGGATCCCTCTCATTCGGATGTGATCTCGGTTCTTTCATGTACCCCTCCTAACGTCGGGCGTCACACTTAAATTGCTTCCGCATTTGTCATATGAACACCTACGATTGGTATCAAAGCATGATTAAGGCACCTAAAATGCATTAATTTTAGTTTGGTTGGTAGCTTTTCATATGATGAAACTGTGTTGGTAACTACAGTAAATTGGTTTTGGGATTGGCTTTCATTTTCATTCAATTTTTTGAATAAATTTGTAATTGCCTACATGTATATGGGCATTAATGAGTGCATATGAAGCCTGTAAAATTTGAGAGTCAATTGAGTCCATTTAGGCTGTCAATTTGAAGAAATTCGAAGACAATTCAAAGCTGGCCGAAAATTCCCGAATGTTGTCAAAGTTCTAGCCCAAAAGTCTTCAAGCAATTCAAGGTGGTTCGGGTCGGTTCGAGTGATTCGGGAGCAGTCCAAGCCCACATTATGAATTATTATTGTAATAATTTTAGGTGTTTGCTTGATTTAGATCCCAAAGCCAATTCACTTTAGTTAATTTAATTAATTATGCATTTATGAAAATGTATGTTTTAATTAAATTCAATTCTTTGTGCCTAATGTATGCCATTTAGATTTAAAATCCCACCATAGGAAAACATGATTCATGCATTAATTAGTATATTATAAGAGTTATGATATTAATTAAATGCATGTATAAAGTTTCATGAAATTAATATAAGAAGTTGTATTAATTTAGGAGATGCATGATGGATGGTTTAATTTTAAATGAATGGTTAATATAAATGTTATATTAATTAATCAAAAATAAACCAAGCATGCAACATGAAACTTCCTTAGCTCGTTTATAAAAGTTATATTCGAAATAAAGCATGTTATAGATTTTTCGTTCGTTATAAGCGTTATAAACCGAGATAGACTTAAAATCTATAACAAGATAAATGCATGCTCACTTAGGTTAACGAACCTCCAAATTGATCAACTTGCAAAGATTAGATCGATATCTTGTAAAGTTAAGGTTACAAGAAACTCACCCGGTAAGATGCTGTTTAAGGCTGAAGGTATTTAAGTTGACGGTTTATGGAACACCTCTTACCTGGCCATCGAATCGGTACTTGAGTTAGGTTAACCCGAGTTTTATGAGCATGCGTGAGCGATGTGAGGTTTTAAAGAGTTATCACCTAGACATCGTAGTATAAAAAGTTATACACACCTAGACATAAGTTGTTTCTAAATGGTGCTTTATATATAACTTGAATGTTTGATTGTTATATGCTTTAAATCACCATTAGAAAGCATGTTATAAAGCTAATTCATTAAAAGTTATAAGAGTTATAAAAGTTAATGAATAGAAACCGTAAAACCTATAACAAAGAGTTGCATGCTAACATAGGGTCTTAGGATCATGACATAATTTTAAACGGTTTAAAATTAAATAGACCCTAAGATCACCGTTTCTAATAGGATTAGAAAATGTCTTACTTAGCATTTTAATAGATTTAAAATATGAGTAAGTAGGACATAAGACCTTGGTTATAAGGGAACTCTCCTGGCAAATGGTCCGGAACCTGAGTTGAATTAACCATAGTCTTATTAGCATGCAATGTCACTAGGTAATTAAAAGAGTTTAATTCACCTAGAAATTTAGTGTAAAGACCTTATCTAATAAGGCAAAGACTTAGATAGATTCATTTAGCCAGAATTTACCTAAGTAAATAGACCCTAATCTTAAAATACTCAGTGGGAGGAGACGAATAAAAAACAAGATGTCTCATATCAAGTTTTTTATTCCCACGTATCTCCGCGAAGTTCACACCGTGAGAATCATGCTCGGCCTCGTGTCACCCTGGAAGTGACCTCCCTTCAGAAGGTGTTTGCATGATTCAATACCAAGGTGAATGGAGAGAGTGTTTATAGTACGTGGGAGCGGGAAGTGTGTCAACACATCCTTCGGTCTCCTCCATTGGTACATTCTGAGATTTCATGCTATGTCTGTGTGTTGCCAATAGTGTGACCATCCCTTCAGAGGGCTTTGAGCATGGGGTAGCAGGGCGAACTCCGTAATGGATAGGGTTTCTTAGTTTTTGCTCCAACATTGTCTTTCTTGATCATAGCTTGTTGGGGCGAACCTCTGGGATCTAAAAGATGGCGAGTCATACTTACATGAAATTATTAGATTGTTAACAATTTCTTGACCAAACAACTGTAACTAAACACTAACGGAATATGAGTTATTCTAGTGTTAGAGTTTGGTTGAGAACGTCTCAATTCAGGGGAGGAGTAGCTGATCACCCCTCGGTTGCTGTTGCTCTAAACCTCTGAAGTATTGTTGCAAAAGATTTATGAAATATAGGGTGTTTAATTACTTTTGCTAAATTGATTGGATATGTATAATGGGTTTAGTGCAACATTATTAATAAAGGTTATTTGTTTGTTTCAGCAATATGTCGAAAAATGTATGTGCTTTTTTTGACGTCAAATTAAACGGTTTAGAACATCGTACTAAGAATACGCGCTTAAACACTGAAAAAGTGGCAAAGGATTTATTGGTCTTAAACGAGGAGCGTCCTCGATCAAACTGATAGCAGGCAGAAATGCCGCTATTTTATCCAAAAATTAATAGGCTTTTGTGTGCTTTTACAGTATTTTTATATTAAATATCTAATGAAATTAATTATTTTGTCCCTAGGAGTAATTTATGGAATTATTGAGAAAAAGAACCGAAATATGAGTATTCCAAGCCATAATTTCGAAGATGGGTCAAGAAGGAGGCCCAAGATTCATCATTTCAAGTGTTGGGCCAAAATAATTGGAGGAAGCCCAAGAAAAATGCCCAAATCCGCGCTGAAGCTTCTGGAATCGGCCTAGCGTTGCGACGCTGTCCATTTGTTGCCGCACAAGTCGTAGTGACGTCACAGCGTTGCGACACTGTGACATCAGCAAGTGCACGGGCCGCAAGTAATATAGAACGGAAATATTCCGAGTATCAAATCCACAGGGAGGCGAAGCGAAAATTAAGCAAAGCAAAAATTCCTTGAACACTAAAGATATTCAGGAGAAATAATATTTAGGGACCAAAACATGAAATTAAAATGAATTTTAAAAATTAAAGCGATTAAGAAAAGCAATTTGATCAATCAAGAAATAAAAATATGGAGAAAGAGCTTTTTAAATGGGAAGTGGGGTCTTGAAACTCAATTGATAGCTAAATAATTATTACAATTAACCTATCTCGTTGCCCAACTAATTATAATCCTAGAATCTCCGTTAATCACATAGGTTCTCCTGTCGGTCTCCCCTAATTGTAATTAATTCATTTTAACAACCTAAGTGTCCTTAGCGCCATTAAAATTCATTAATTATTACGCTCTGATTCATTTTAGGAATCTAAGTTTAATCAACTAATCCCGTTGTCACTACGGGCAATTAAACTAGTTGCATGGATTATGATCTATCCTAATTTCTCTCCGTCGAGTCTCCATTAAGAATCAGATCAATACACAATTGGCCAGATTGCATAAGGCATTACGAGCATCCATACAAATAATTAGTAAACAGGGCAAGAAATAGACAATTATAACAACATTTAACTATAATTTCATTTCAAGACCCCAAATTGGGGTTTAGCTATACATAGCTAAAATATTCACAAAATTTACAATGGAAAGCATAAATATGAGCAAAATAAAAGGGAAGGAATTGACCGTCGAAGACCCCGTCGCTGGCGCTTGGAGTCCCTCCGAGCAAACCTTGAGCCTCCTAGAGTGCTCCCCAAAAACTCCCCAAAATTTCCCACTAAAGAACTCTCAAAAAGGCTAAAAAGCCTTGAGAGAAGGCTCCAAAAAGGAGCCAAAGAGAGAAAGGAATGAAGGAATGGAATGGTGATTGATGGTAAAAAATGGCACGAAGGGGCGCCTTTTATAGGCCTGAAAAATGGACAGCGTCGCGACGCTGTGACGTCGTCGACTTGCCGGCCAAGAAATGGGACAGCGTCTCGACGCTAGGTGAATTCCAGAACTTTCAGGCGCGATTTTGGGCTTGAATTTGGGCCAACTCCAATTCTTTTCGAACCTCTTTTTCATGGTTGACTTCCTTGGACTCCCCCTTGACCCATGTATGGAATTTGGGCTTGAATGGCTCCTTTTTGGGCATTTTTTCCACCAAAATCCATAATTTGCTCATAAGGACCAAATAACAAAATATATTAAATATCTTCAATAAAAACACAATTAAAGCACTAAAAAGCTTAATATTTTAGGGCTAAAATAGCGACATTTCTGCCCGCTATCACGACGCTGTCCATTTTCCAGGCCTATAAAAGGCGCCCCTTGCTCCCCATTTTGGCATCAATCAACCATCAATCATCCTTCCTTTTCCTCTCCTTTAGTCTCCTTTCAAGGCTCTTAAAGTCTTTTTGAGGGTCGAGTGTGAGATTTTTGTGGGAAACATTGTAACGAGCATTTTAGGAGGCTCGGGAGCGTGGTTTGAAGGGACTCCATAGCGCAAGCAAAGGGGTTCTCGACGGTTAGTTTCCTTACTCTTGTTTTGCCTGACTTTATGCTTTATATCATGTACATGTGGGAATTTTTTACCATGTATAGCTAATCCCATTTAATGGTCTTGGAATGAAAGTCTATAGATAATTGTTATTCATAGTTTCCTATCTCTTGTCCAATTACTAGTTATTTGTATGGATGTTCGTAATGTTTTATATGATCTGGCCAATTATATAATGAATTGATTCCTAATGGAAACTCGACGAAGAGAAGTTAGGATAGATCATAATCCATGCAACTGAGTTTAACTGCTCGTAGTGATAGCGAGAGTAGTTGGTTAGACTTAGATTCCGAAAATGAATCAGAGCGTATTAATTAACGAATTTAATAACGCTAAGGACAGTTAGGTTATTAATATGAGTTAATTACAATTAGGGGAAACCGAAAGGAGAACCTATGTGTTAGGCGGAGGTTCTAGGTTTATAATTAGTCGGGCAATGAGATAGGACAATTAGAATAATTAATTAGCTATATTCTGATTTTCAAGACCCCGTTTCACATTTGATTCTTTCTCCGCAATTTTTATTTCGATTGATCGCCTGAATTTGTTTAATTGCTTTAATTCTTGATTGGTTTTAGCATGAAGTGTTGGCTCTTAAATAATATTTCTTCTAAGTATTTTTAGTGATCAATTTAATTATCTTGCTTAAATACCGTTCTTCCTCCCTGTGGATTTGATACTCGGAATACTTTCCGTTTTAATATTACTTCTTGCGGTATAGCGCATCAAGTTTTTGGCGCCGTTGCCGGGGAGGATAGGTTTGTTTAGGCATAATAATTTTTGACATTTAAAAGAACGGGTTGAATATTAATTTAGGTTGTGAATATTTTTTTCTTTTATTATTTTTGTGAATATTTTTGTTTTTGTTTTTTTATTCTGATTAGCTTGGGTTATTGTATGCGAAGAGATAAGGAGGTTAATTTGTTTCCATTAGATCTTGAGATTGACAGGACTATCAGAACGATTCGTAGAGAAAGAAAATTGATGGAAACAATGACCCAACAAGACAACGCTCCCAAGGCGATCAGAGATTTTCTTCAGCCAGTTCTCCCGACTGAGAATTCCGGTATAGTATATGCCCCGATTCAAGCAAACAACTTTGAATTTAAGATTGGGTTGATCCAAATGGCGAGGGATAATTCTTTCAAAGGACATCCTTCGGAGGACCCACATTCCCATCTTCGATCATTCCTAGAGATTTGCGGGACAGTTAAAATGAACGGAGTTCCGGCCGATGCAATAAGGCTCAGGTTGTTTCCCTTTTCTCTCCAAGACAAAGCAAAAGATTGGCTAGAGTCAGTTGAACCGGGAAGCATTAGTACCTGGGACGAGCTAGCTCAGGCATTTCTTACCAAGTTTTTCCCACCTGCTAAGACCACCAAGCTTCGTACGGAGATTGGGAATTTTAGACAAGTGGATGATGAGCAGTTATACGAAGCATGGGAAAGGTACATAGAAATGCTAAGGAGATGCCCACAGCACGGTTATCCCGATTGACTACAAGTGCAACGGTTTTACAATGGGTTGAACTCTTCTAACAAGACTGTTCTCGACACGTCTGCTGGTGGAAGTTTTCTATCTAAGACGGTGACTGAGGCAAAAGATCTTTTGGAGGAAATGGCTACAACCAGTTATCAATGGCCTACAGAGAGCACTACTACAAAAACCGCCTTTAATGACGGACAGAAAAAAGGGGGCGGGACCTTTAATGACGGACGAAAAACACGAGCCACTTTTAATATCGGACGCGCATTTTTCCGAAAAAACGGACTTTTAATGACGGGCAATTCTCGTCATTAAAAACAACCTTTAATGGCGGGCATAGCCCGCCGTTAAAAGCCCAGTTTTATTATTATTTTTTTTTAATTTTTGAAAACGGTAAAAAGCCCAAATCACTTTTCTCTCTCCCCGAAGGTTTTCGAAAACCCTAGCTTCTTCAACCTTCAGCCGCTGCAGCTCCCTTCTTCAACCTTCTTCTTCAACCTTCGGCCGCCACAGCTTTCGTCCTCCCTTCTTCAACCTTCGGCCGCCGCAGCTAGCATTCCTATCTTTTTCAACCTTCGGCCGCTGGGGCTCTCCTTCCCCTTGTCTTCAACCCACGACGGCGAACAAACCTCAGCGACGACAGCAAGATCTTCACCGGCGACGACTGGATGGCGACCAAAAGCTTGTTTCTCGCGTTCGTTTCGACCGAAGGCAACTGGACAGCGTGGGTTTCACCTTCGTCGACTTCTTTCTCACGTTCTAACAGGTTAGTTCTCGTGGTTGCAGATCTTGCGGAAAGTCGAATTTCATGGCTATGTTTATTTCAATTGTTAGATTGTTAGATTGCATTTGTTGTTTATTTCAATTATTTTCCCTTGATTTCTCTTTATTTTTTTTAAGGTTCCAGTCCAGCAAGTATTATATGATGAACATGAAAAAAAAATCCGCTTGGTCCTTTATTAAAAGAAAAAGAATAGGAAAAAATTAAAATATTTTAGATAAACTGTTCTAACTATACATATATATGAACTGCAACATTTTTGTACACCTGAGTATTGTATAACCGATGTTGTTTTCTAGCCGTTTGTTATTGGGGTGATCAATCATGAGCAACAGAAGGTCAACTATAGGCATTGTTCAATACAATGGCTACTCAAACATTTTTCTTTACAATCTCAATTCTTGCATTGGATGGATATCTTAAATTAATAGTATTCTCACTAATTGAATCATGGCTTTCTTTGTATAAGTAACATTATTTTTTAGTATACTCGATATTGATCTGATGCATCTTCAGATAACTTATGTTGAGTTATTTCTCTAGTAGTTAGGAGTGTTTTAAATGCAATTCTAATGCTTGGCCTAGTAGTTAGGGGTGCTTTAAGTATGATTTTAAATTTGGTTGTTTTAGTTTATGTTTTTAGTTGAGTTTAGGTGGAAATTGAGAAATACTTGAATTAAGTTTTGAAATGGTTGGTGTTAGTTTATAAGTATAGTTGAGTTGTGGGTTGAGAAATACTTAGTTATGTTTTGAAATTGTTTGTTTGTGTTGTTTTATAAGTTTAGTTGAGTTTGTAGGGGGGGTTGGGAAATGTACTTGTGAGATTATGTTTTTGGTTTGATTTATTGGGAGGAAGTTGATAAATACTTAAGTCTTGTTTTGAAATGGTTTGTTTGAGTTTGTTTTTGTGGGAAGTTGATGGATACTTAAGTTCTCTTGAAATTATTTGTTATAGTTCGTTATTTTGCTTGAGTTTAGTGGGAGAGGGGTTGAGGAATGCTTTAAGTATGATTTTAAATTTGGTTGTTTTAGTTTATGTTTTTAGTTGAGTTTAGGTGGAAGTTGAGAAATGATGTGATTGGACATGAATTTACATGTCAAAATTTCAGAATGTTGAGTTTTGTCTCAACATCATGAATTTGAGTGAAATTGAATGAACAATTGAGTATTTAATTGTTCTAACTTTTCCTTAAGGATCTAATAAGCACAGATTTTTATGGAATAATTATTTTTCTTTGTAGATTGAAATTTCAAGCAAACAACTTTATAGTAATGGATAAGTCGTGGATGACAAAGAATCGAATGTCACCAGAATATGGTCTAGGGGTTGAGATGTTCATTGAACATGCACTACGACATTCAAGTATGTCAAATGTCATTTGTCGTCCATGTTTGCGGTGTGTGAATGCAAAGTCTCAAGATGCAAATACAGTAAGAGATCACTTATTCATTTATGGTATTGATGAGAGATATAAAACATGGATTTGGCATGGTGAATCACTACCGGTTAAGAGAAATAATGCAAACGTCTCTTCTAGTGGGAAAGGAGAGAATGAAGATAAAGATCTTGATGACGTAATAGGAATGTTTAACGCTGCACATGATTACGTTAACGATGAATCCCACGTTTTTTAGGAAGTACTGGATGATGCCAAGAAACCATTGTACTCAAATTGTAAGAACTTTTCCAAAATATCTGCATTGGTAAAGTTATATAATTTGAAAGAAAAATTTGGATGGAGCGATGTAAGTTCTACTGAATTGTTGACATTAGTCAAAGATATCTTACCAAGTCCAAATGAAATTCCGACTTCTACGCATCAAGCAAAAAAGGTTTTGTGTACTCTTGGAATGTCTGTAGAAAAGATTCATGCATGTAGCAACGATTGTTGTTTGTTTAGAAAAGACCTCTCAAATGTAGAAGTATGCCCGATTTGTGGAACACCAAGATGGAAACTTCGTAAGAATTCAAAGGATGTGATGAAAAATATTCCTGCGAAAGTGATGTGGTACTCCTCTCGTATACCAAGATTTCAACGAATGTTCCGAAGTAAAGAAACATCGAGTTTGTTGACTTGGCATGCCAAAAAACGACGAAATGATGGATACTTACGACACCCTGGAGACACACTATCGTGGAAACAAGTAGATGATCAGTGGCCAGAATTTGGATCAGAACCTAGAAATCTTTGTCTTGCTCTTTCAACAGATGGAGTCAATCCGCATGGTGGTCTTAGTAGTCGATACAGTTGTTGGCCAGTTATGTTGGTGACATACAACCTACCCCCTTGGTTGTGCATAAAGCGAAAATATTTGATGTTAACCGCATTAATATCTGACCCTAAACAACCAGGAAATGACATAGATATTTATTTGGCTCCATTAGTTGATGACTTGAAAAAACTTTGGAATGATGGAGTTGAATGTTATGATGTAAATGAAGGACGATGTTTCACACTTAGAGCTATTTTATTGTGGACTATTAATGACATTCCTGCTTATGTCAATTTGTGTGGTTGTACAACAAAAGGATATCATGCATGTTCGATTTGTGGAGAGAAAACGTCAGCTACTTATTTGCCAAGAGGAAAGAAGATGGCATATCTTGGCCAGCATCGAAAATTTCTACCTCATGATCATCCATATAGAAAGCAGAAGAAAGCTTTTAATGGTGAACAAGAATTGGAAATCGCTCCTGAACCATTAAGTGGAGAGGAAATTCTTGCAAAAACAAGTAGACTTCAATGTTCATTTGGTAAGAAAGTCAGTAAGGAAAAGAATAATGGAGATCTTTCAAGCACTTATTGGAAGAAGAAGTCTATTTTCTTTGAGTTAGAGTACTGAAAATATTTTCACGTGCGACATTGTTTAGATGTTATGCACATTGAAAAAAATGTTTGTGCAAATCTTATTGGCACGCTACTTGATATTCCCGATAAAACAAAAGATGGATTGAAAACTCGTTTAGATTTGGTTGAACTGAACATTAGAGCAGAGTTGGCTCCTCAATTGGGAGAGAAGAGGACATTCTTACCTCCAGGGTGTTACACAATATCGAAGATTGAGAAATTGAATCTGTGTAAGACACTACCTGAAGTTAAAGTGCCTGAAGATTATTCGTCCAACATACAAAGCTTAGTGTCGCTTAAAGATTTGAAACTTTACGAGCTTAAATCGCACGACCATCACGTTCTAATGCAACAGTTGTTACCTATTGCAATTCGTAGTATTTTGCCCATGTTGGGTTTTATGTCCTAAAACTCGTAGATAGTGAATGATTAACAAATTATACACTTAAGGTTTATGCAATAAAGTGTTATTGTCATATTAAGTCTAGAATTGCACGATATGACCCAAATCCAATAAACTAAGATCCAAGGTTGTTTACATGGGACTTGGACTAGTATGTGGGGACATACGGGGATCAGTGTTCAAGTAACAACCTAAAAGGTCTATAGTACAGGGATAAGGCTGGGTACCTTATCCTGGTAACACTATGTGATACGGCCCGCTTTGTATTCGATACAGACGTAATGATCCAAGGCGTCCATGTAGGAGACATGCGAGTGGGGGTATCCTATGCAATGAGTTTGCATAAGACCGGACCACGAAATAGTAAACCACTAGATGTAACACCGTTAACTAGTTAGGTTACTGTTTCAATAGGATGACCTAGGTAACTCAATCTTAATCCTGAGTGTGTCATGAACTCCTTCTCACGAGGGATTGTCCTTTGATTAATACGGGTGAGAGTGGCCTGCACGCCGACTCAATAAGCCTACCTTCTTGGGGACAAGACCGAGTGGGGGGCTGGGGACATGACAATACAAGATGGAATTCACTCCTTCCCCTATTGGGGCAAGTAGATGTGTGTTCCCTTAAGGGCTGATTCCGGGGCTTGAACAAAGGCGCGCCGTCCTCTCCTGGCCCGAGAGGAACTCCTGTTTAGTGGTTGGACCCTAAACAACTTGTTCATTAGAGGGATCAGTGGTACTTAAGGATCCAGAGGTAACCCAGGGGTAAAACGGTAATTTGACCCAGCTGGTGTTACGAACACACGTGAAGGATTGACTTACTGCATTGGTTGATATCCGTGGACATAGAAATATTCTACAGTGAGAAGAGTGCAACTGTGGGTCTTTAGTGGAGTGACCCACAGTTAACGAATGTTGATTGACTCGGTTAATGAGTTTAGCCGATCAATCTCGTATCGTTGGAGCTTCTGATCTGTAGGTCCATTAGGTCCACCTGCTAGCTCATAACGGGTTCTGAGGTAATATATTCTTGAATATTAAAAGGGAATTTAAGTTAATTGTATTTTGATGCAATTAATATAATGTATGGAGATATATTATAGCATAAGTTTAATTAATGAATTAAACTTTCTAATAAAATTAATTTTGGATATGATTCAAAATTAATTAATGAGAGAATTATGAATTTAATTAAATATGTGATATTTGATTAATTCATGAATTAATGAATTGAGGAATTAATTAATTTTAATTTGGTTAAATGTGATTTAATCAAATTAATACTATAGTTTATATTAATGTACATTATGATGCACATTAGAACTATAGGTTAAATGAGAGAGATAAAATTGAATATGATTCAATTATAAAATTAATTAGATATTTGATATTTAATTAATGTGGGATCAATTAATTTAAATTAATTGAATGACCTATTTAATTCAATCGAATATGATTTAATTGAATTAAAACTATATGTTATAATTGATTTAATTAAAGTTGGTTTAATTAAATTAATTATAATTAATTAGATAATTAATTATTATTTAAATAATTATTAATTATTTAATTTATTAATTATTATTTGATAATAATTAAAGGGTCCAGATCATTTGGCTTAGATCCAATGGTTGAGATCTTTTAGGGTTTTAACTCCCTCCCCACTTATCGTGAAGTGGAGAGGGGTAACCAACTAACCTCCCCATTCTCTCAATTCACGCTAGAACACAGAGAAGTTTTACTCTCTCTGAACTCTCAGATTCTCTCTACCAAAAAGATAAACAACAAGTAACTTGCTGGAATTTTTCCCTTCCAAGACGAATTTTGGGTTCCCACAAGCCAACCTCACAGATCCAACAGATATAGTGGGTGAATTCGTGTGGTGGTGTCCATTGGAAGATCAAGAACATCATTTGGGAGCATAGTGCAGTTTGCTCCAAATTCAAGTAAGTTTTCGGCATCTAAAAGGGTTTTAGATTTAATTTCTAGCATGCTTAATCTACAAATTTATAGAAATCGTTTCTGAAATTTATTTGCCCAACGTATTGGTTTTCTTTAATTGAAATTAAATCACGAACGGTGAAAATCGCTTCCGCTTGGGATTCAATCCCTTCAATTGGTATCAGAGCCAAGTTGTGATTTTAATTTCGATTTTAGAATTTGCGTTGTGGCTGTGTGGTGGGATCAATTTGCATAATAGTTTGCTTAAAGACTGTTTAGGTATTATGGCATTAGATTTACAAATTTTGTATGATTTGATCACGTAAGGGCCCATGTTTTTGGGACAAAATTATTGTAAATTGAGTCTTGTAAGTCCGTGTCTAGAGATTTAGGATCAATTTGTTGATCGGTGTTCGAATCGGAGTTGAAATCGGAGTAAAACGGCTGCTGGAATAGAAGGCAGTATGCTGCCCAGAGGCGTAGCGTCGCGACCCTGCTCAAAGGAGTCGCGACGCTGAGGTAAAGGCGCTGGAAAAATCGAGACAGCGTCGAGAGGCTATGCCTTCAGCGTGCGGCGTGGAGCAGTTACTTCAGACGGTTATGAAATATGATTTTATTTGCGTCATTAAGTCTTGAATTGGGCATCTGGAGCAGTGGCATGCTTGTGTCTTTATCAACCGTGAGGACCAGAGTTCGAAGTAGGTCGAGTTCATTTTTTTTAATTTCGTGCGCGCGTGCTGTGTTTGGCGGTTCAGAGTTCGGCTTGGTCCGGTTCATGCTGGTCTGGTCCGGTTCAAGGTCTTATTGGGCCGGTTTGAGGTATTTGGGTCCGGTTTGGGCCATTCTGACACGGTTCGGGCTGGTTCTGAGCGGTTCGAGGCGGTTTAGACCAATTACAAGGCCGATCTTGAATTATTAATGTAATTTTTCATTATTTTTGCCCTAGGATGCCAAAATACCGGTCTTTATAGCTATTTATTGCTTTATGAATGTCATTTAGCTAGATCCCACCATAGGTTAAGCATGTTTCATGCATTTTTATGTTATAAATGTTATAATATATGATAATTATGCATGAATTTAAATTTCATGAGTAATTTAGTATAATTGTTATATTAAATATATGAAATTGGAAAAACATGATGCATGACATTAATTAGATAAATATAAGATGTTATATTTTATTAATGTAGCATGCATGCTTAGATTTATTTTCATGAGTATTAATATAATAGTTATATTATGAATGGAAATAAATTTTCAATGCTTGTTTTCATGTATGATTTAATATAAAATGTTATATTAATTAAATGAAAATGGAATAGCATTGAGCATTACATTAATTAATTAATATAAATGTTATATTATATTAATGTCAAATTTAATGTAATTTAATTTGGTGGATGATTAATTAATATAATCGATATTAATTAAATGAAATTGAAATTACATGAAGCATGACACCACTTTAGATTAATATAATCGTTATATTATCGGCGTCATGAGCGTTATGGTGTTTAATAATTTGAATTAGATTGTTATTTTTCAAACACCATAGAAGCATGTTATAGGGCTAATCATTAAAATTTTATAATAGTTATAAAATTGATTAGAAACCGTTCAACCTATAACAAAGAGTTGCATGCAAACATAGGACCTTAGGTTAAATTGAATTAATTTTAAAATGTTTAAAATTAATTAGACCTAAGCTCATTTTAATTCTAATAGGATTAGAATTATATTCTTACTTAGGATTAAAATAGTTTTAATGTACTAAGTAGGAAAAGCATTACTATGGTTATAAGGGAACTCATACTCAAAAAAAAAAAAAAAAAATGGTTATAAGGGAACTCTCCCGGTGAAGTTCTGTCTAGGCTGGGGGTACTTAAGTTGACGGTTTACGGAACACCTCCTACCTGGGAACTTACCTGGAACCTGAGTTGAATTAATCATAGTTTAATGTTAGCATGCAATGTCACTAGGTAATTAAAACAGTTTAATTCACCTAGACATTAGAGTAAAGACCTCTATATAAGAGTTATATACAGGCATATACTTAGATAGATTCATTTAGCCGGAATTTACCTAAGTAATAGACCCTTAAATTATAAAAATACTTAGTGGGAGGAAATATATCAAAACAAGATTTTCATAAATCAAGTTTTGCTCTCACGTCCTCAAGAGTTCACAACGTGAGGTCCATGCTTGGCCTCGAGTCACCCTGGGAGTGACCCCTACGGATGGTGTTTGCATGGATCAATATCAAGGTGAATGAGGGAGTATTTTATAGTAAGTGGGAGCAGGACACGTGTCAACGTATCCTACGGTCTCCTCCATTAGGTTGCACCGTGAGATTCCTATGATCTGCCTGCGAGTCGCCCTGGGAGCGATCACCCTACGGAGGGCTTGATCGTGGGATTCGAAACAACGCAAACTCCATAAATGGATAGGGTTTCTTAAGTCCATTCCCAACTTTGACTTTCCCTACGGTAGCATTGTTGGGGCCGACCTCTGGAATCTGAAAATGGAGGGTCACACTTACGGGAAATTGTTAAGGTGTTAATGATTTCCTGACCAAAAAAACGGTAGCTAAGAACTATTGGAATATGAGTTATTCTGGTAATAGGGATTGACTGAGATTGTCTCAATTCAGAGGAGTGGCTGACTGCCCTACGGTGGCTGTTACTCTAAACCTCTGAAGTATCGTTGCAAATATGTATCATACATTTGGGTCGATGATTACTTTTGCTAAATTGATTGGATTAAAACAATATTTTTTTTGTGTAATGGGTTTAGTGCAAAACAAGTAATTTGTTACTTCGGCAATTATATAAATTTTATGTGCATTGTCTTACATCTTTTTATTAATAACGGTTTAGGATACAACTAGCTTAAACGAAACTTGTGGTAAGTGATTTAAGATTAGTCTTTTGTGAGGAATGTCCTCAGGCCCAAATGTCTAGTTCATCTTGAATCGTTCATGATGATTATGACATTAACTGCCTAGCCAATACCAATGACAATTAATATGATTTATTGGTCATTGAAACATGCATAGTGGAAAATGAGGATACAGCCTGAATTTTTAATTCAGGTGCCACTTATCACGTTTGCTTTTCTTTTTAAGGAATAAGCTCATGGCAACAGTTGCAATTAGGTGGGATGACTCTCAGATTTTGATCTGGAGAGTATGTCTCGGTTTTGGCAGAGGGAACATTAAGTTATTTTATCCAGTGGGAGAAAATACACATTATTAGATAATGTATATGAATTTCCTAAAGATTAACAGAAATTTGATTTTTGTATCGTATATGTTGGAACAATGTTACTCTATACCTTTCTCTGCTAACGTAGTTTTATTTTAAGAAATGGAGTTGACAGTTGTTCAGCATTACTGGTAAATAACTTATGTGTTTTAAGACTAATCGAGAGTAAAGCAAGTCATGAGCACTGAGTTGTTTAAGATTGCTTATACTCAGAGAAATAAAGGCAAAGGATATCTCCTAAAGGAAATACCTTTCTTTGGTTCTTAAGGTTAGGCTATTTTTACTGGAAAAGAGCTAAAAGAGCCAAAGAGCCCTTGGAGCTTGTACATTTGGATCCTTGTGGTCCAGTATGTTAAAGCAGTGGGAGGGCATGAATAAATCATCTCGTTTATAGATGATTATTCAATGGTATGAGTATCTCTACCTAATGCAATTTTAGTCTGAAGCTCTTGAGATATTCGAAGGGGCTTAAGACTGAAGTTGAAAACTTGTTAGGTGAGATAATAAAAACACTTTGATCTGATCAATGTGTTGAGTATAGGGACTTGAGATTCTAGGGCTATTTGATAGTTCATGGAATCACATCCTAAATCTCAGTTAGGAGTAACAGAACCCTATTGGATATGGTTCAATCCCGGTTGAGCTATGCTCAATTGCCTGACTCGTTTTGGGGTCATGCAGTGTGACTGCAGCCTGTATTTTGAACAACGTTCCATCAAAAGTGTTTCTGAAACACCTTCTATGTTGTGGATTGGACGTAAAGATTGTTTACGTTCCTTTAAATTTTGGGGTGTCCAGCACTTGTGCTTGTGACTCACCCAAAACAAATTGGAATACCGTTCAAAATTATGCCTAATTGTAGGCAATCCCAAAGGAAATGAGGAGAATATACTTCTTCAATCCATAAGAGAATAAAGAGTTTGTATCGACAAATGCTTCATTCTCACAAGAAGAACATATGAGAAATCATAAGCCATAAAGTAAGGTCGGTTTAAGTGAATTAACTAATAAAGCTACGGAAACATTAACAAGAGTTGTTGATGTATCAACAAAAGTTGTTGATAAGACTGGTTATTCAACAAGAGTTGTTGATAAGGCTAGTGCTTTTGGTCAGTCACATCCATCTCAAGAGTTGAAAATGCCTTGATGTAGTGGGAGGGTTGTTTTATAACCTGACCGTTACATGGGCTTATTTGAAGCTCAAGTCGTCATTCTTGATGATGACATACAGGATTCATTATTTTTAGAAAGAAAATGAATGATGTTGACAAGGACCAATGGTTCAAAGCCATGGACCTGGACATGAAGTCTTTGCATTTCAATTCCATCTGGGGTCTTGTAAATTTACTTGATGGGGTAACACCTATAGGTTACAAGTGGATTTACAAGAGGAAACGAGACGTTTAAGGTCTCAACTAGAAGGGTCCATTGAGCAAGATCAAAAGCAAAAGGGTTTGCAAGCTTAAATGATCCATTCATGGATTGACATAAGCATTTCGATCTTGGAATTTAAGATTTGATACAGTGATCAAAATTTTTGGCTTTAATCAGAACATTGATGAGTCTTGTGTTTACGAGTAATCATCAATAATTCGGTAGCTCACTTAGTGTTGTATATGATTGATATCCTAATCATTGGGAATGATGTAGGTTATCTTATTGACATTAAAAGAGGCTAGTAGCTCATTTCCAAATGAAAATCTGGGAGAAGCTGAGCTAGTCTTGTCTCAAGTTTCTCATGTCTACAAGATGTTAGTTAGATATAAGATACAGAATTCCAATAAGGGTTTACTACCTTTTCAAGAATGGAATTCTTTTGTCTAAGGAACTGTGTCCTCAGACACCTCAAGAAGTTGAGAACATGAGACATATGCCCTATGCAGTAGGGTTGTCAGAAAGTATCAATCAAATCCAGGATTTGATCTCTGGAGTGTCGTTACGTACATCCTCCAGTATCTTAGGAGACCGAGGTTCTATATGCTCGTGTATGGCGCTAAGGATTTGATCCTTACAGGATAAACTGACACAGATGTTTTAACTGATAAGGATTTGATGAAATCTACATCAATGTCTGTCTTCACTCTTAATGGAGGAGCTATAGTACGACTTATATGCAGTCTCGACCATATAGGCCAATAAGCAGTTGCTTGTGAAGCACCGATAGAGACTGTATGACTTAGGAAGTTCAAGCCAAATTTGGAAGGTGTTCCAAATATGAACTTGCCTACCGCAAGACAAGCAAGCACATTGAATCTAAAGAATATATTGCTGATTCATTCACGAAGGCTCTCTCGGCTAAAGTGTATGAGGGTCATCTAGATGGTCTAGGTCTACGAGTTATGTACAAAGATGTAATCTAGGGCAAGTGGGAGAAGTGTAATGGGTATAATGATACCATTATGTAATGGGTATAGTGATGCCCTAGTTTATTGTATTTGTACATTGTAAATACGTTTTATGTATTATACATGTATTTATACACCCACTGTTGGGATAGATTATTGTACATTCCCACTAAACTAGATTTTTAGTCCAAGTGGGAGTTTGTTGGGTTTTATGTCCTAAAACTCGTAGATAGTGAATGATTAACAAATTATACACTTAAGGTTTATGCAATAAAGTGTTATTGTCATATTAAGTCTAGAATTGCACGATATGACCCAAATCCAATAAACTAAGATCCAAGGTTGTTTACATGAAACTTGGACTAGTATGTGGGGACATACGAGGATCAGTGTTCAAGTAACAACCTAAAAGGTCTATAGTACAGGGATAAGGCTGGGTACCTTATCCTGGTAACACTATGTGATACGGCCCGCTTTGTATTCGATACAGACGTAATGATCCAAGGCGTCCATGTAGGAGACATGCGAGCAGGGGTATCCTATGCAATGAGTTTGCATAAGACCGGACCAAGAAATAGTAAACCACTAGATGTAACACCGTTAACTAGTTAGGTTACTGTTTCAATAGGATGACCTAGGTAACTCAATCTTAATCCTGAGTGTGTCATGAACTCCTTCTCACGAGGGATTGTCCTTTGATTAGTACGGGTGAGAGTGGCCTGCACGCCGACTCAATAAGCCTACCTTCTTGGGGACAAGACCGAGTGGGGGGCTGGGGACATGACAATACAAGATGGAATTCACTCCTTCCCCTATTGGGGCAAATAGATGTGTGTTCCCTTAAGGGCTGATTCCGGGGCTTGAACAAAGGCGCGCCGTCCTCTCCTGGCCCGAGAGGAACTCCTGTTTAGTGGTTGGACCCTAAACAACTTGTTCATTAGAGGGATCAGTGGTACTTAAGGATCCAGAGGTAACCCAAGGGTAAAACGGTAATTTGACCCAACTGGTGTTACGAACACACGTGAAGGATTGACTTACTGCATTGGTCGATATCCGTGGACATAGAAATATTCTACAGTGAGAAGAGTGCAACTGTGGGTCTTTAGTGGAGTGACCCATAGTTAACGAATGTTGATTGACTCGGTTAATGAGTTTAGCCGATCAATCTCGGATCTTTGGAGCTTCTGATCTGTAGGTCCATTAGGTCCACCTGCTAGCTCATAACAGGTTCTGAGGTAATATAGTCTTGAATATTAAAAGGGAATTTAAGTTAATTGTATTTTGATGCAATTAATATAATGTATGGAGATACATTATAGCATAAGTTTAATTAATGAATTTAACTTTATAATAAAATTAATTTTGGATATGATTCAAAATTAATTAATGAGAGAATTATGAATTTAATTAAATATGTGATATTTGATATTTAATTAATGTGGGATCAATTAATTTAAATTAATTGAATGACCTATTTAATTCAATTGAATATGATTTAATTGAATTAAAACTATATGTTATAATTGATTTAATTAAAGTTGGTTTAATTAAATTAATTATAATTAATTAGATAATTAATTATTATTTAAATAATTATTAATTATTTAATTTATTAATTATTATTTGATAATAATTAAAGGGTCCAGATCATTTGGCTTAGATCCAATGGTTGAGATCTTGTAGGGTTTTAACTCCCTCCCCACTTATCGTGAAGTGGAGAGGGGTAACCAACTAACCTCCCCATTCTCTCAATTCACGCTAGAACACAGAGAAGTTTTACTCTCTCTGAACTCTCAGATTCTCTCTACCAAAAAGAAAAACAGCAAGTAACTTGCTGGAATTTTTCCCTTCCAAGACGAATTTTGGGTTCCCACAAGCCAACCTCACAGATCCAAGAGATATAGTGGGTGAATTCGTGTGGTGGTGTCCATTGGAAGATCAAGAACATCATTTGGGAGCATAGTGCAGTTTGCTCCAAATTCAAGTAAGTTTCCGGCATCTAAAAGGGTTTTAGATTTAATTTCTAGCATGCTTAATCTACAAATTTATAGAAATCGTTTCTGAAATTTATTTGCCCAACGTATTGGTTTTCTTTAATTGAAATTAAATCACGAACGGTGAAAATCGCTTCCGCTGAAGGAATTGAATCCTTAAGCGGAAGCGAATTGAATCGAGCGTGATTTAATTTCAATTATTTCGAATACCAATACGTTGGGAAAAATTAGAAATTATTTTCTAAAGTTAAGCATGCTGTAATTTAAGGTATCTAAAACGATTTTAGATAAAAAAAAAACTTACGTGATAGAAGGCGAAATACAGCACGATGCTCCTATCCACGTTCTTTGATCTTCTAACGGACACCACCAATCGGATCACCCGCTATGCTCTGAATCCTTGAGGCTTGGATTGTGGGATCCAAACTTCTTGGAGAGGGAATTTTCAGCAAGGAAGATTGCTGGAATATTGAGAGAGGAAGAGAGAAAAACTCAGAGAATTCCCTCTCTGTTTCACGTGAGAAATGAGAGAATGATCGTTCGTTAGGGAACTCCCTCTCCCCTGTACGATAAGTGGGGAGGGAGTTATTACCCTACTGGATCTCGATCGTTGGATCTAATCCAAATGATCTTGGTCGTCTATTAATTAAATAATAATAATCATTTAATTAATTAATTAATTATAATTAATTTAATTAAAACAATATTAATTAAATCAATTATAACATAAGGTATTTTAATTCAATCTGAATCATATTAAATTGAATTAATTTGGCCATTCAATTAATCTCATTAATTGAATCCACATTAATTAAATATCCAATATTTAATTACAATTGAATCATATTCAATTTTAATCTCTCTCATTTAACCTATAGTTTGAATGTGCATCATAATGTACATTAATATTAACTATAGAATTAATTTAATTAAATCACATTAAATTAAATTAAATTAATTAATTCTCCAATTAATTAATTCATTAATTAAATATCATATTCATATACTATAGTTTTAATATGAATCTCATACACATTAAATTTAACCTATAGTTTCAATATGAATCTAATTCATATTTAATATTTGAACTCTTTCAAATATTTAATTCTCTCATTAATTAATTTTGAATCACATCCAAAATTAATTTTATACTATAAAGTTTAATTCACCAATTAAACTTATATTATATAATGTATTTTCATACATTATCTTAATTGTAACAAATACAATTTAATTCCCTTAACGAATTTGAACACACTTCAAATTCTATTCAAGACTATTTAACCTCAGAACCCTTTACGAGCTAGCAGGTGGACCTAATGGACCTACAGATCAGAAGCTCCAACGATACGAGACTAATTGGCTAAACTCATTAACCAAATTAGTCAACATTCGTTAACTGTGGGTCACTCCACTAAAGACCCACAGTTGCACTCTTCTCACTGTAGAATATTTCTATGTCCACGGATATCGACCAATAACAGTAAGTCAATCCTTCACGAGTGTTCGTAACACCAGCTGGGTCAAATTACCGTTTTACCCCTGGGTTACCTCTGGATCCTTAAGTACCACTGATTCCTCTAATGAACAATCTGTTTATGATCCAATCAATAAACAGCAGTTCCTCTCGGGCCAGGAGAGGATGGGCGCCCTTGTTTAAGACCCGGAATCAGCCCTTAAGGGAACACACATCTGCTTACCCCAATAAGGGAAGGAGTGAATTCCATCTTGTACTGTTATGTTCCCAGCCCCCATTCGGTCTTGCCCCTGAAATGGTAGGATTATTGAGTCGGCGAACTGGCCACTCTCACCCATACAGATCTAATTACAATCCCTCATGAAAAGGAGTTCATAACAGACTCATGATTGAGAATTAGTTACCTAGGTCATCCTATTGAAATAGAAACCTAAACTAGTCAACGGTGTTACATCTAGTGGTTACTATTTTGCGGTCCGGTCTTATGCAAACTCATTGCACAGGATACCCTCACTCTCATGTCTCCTACATGGATGCTTTGGATCATTGCATCTGTATCGAATACAAAGTGGGCCGTATCACATAGTGTTACCAGGATAAGGTACCCAACCTTATCCCTATACTATAGACCATTTAGGTTGTTACTTGAACACTGATCCCCGTATGTCCCCACATACTAGTTCAAGTTTCATCTAAACAACCTAGGATCTTAGTTTATTGGATTTGGGTCAAATTGTGCAATTTTAGTAACAATAACTCCTTATTGTACAAACCTCAATAACAACGTATTGAGACAAGTGAACAATTTGTCATCATTCACTATCTACGAGTTTTAGGGCATAAAACCCGACAACCACTTGAACTAAAACTCTAGTTTAGTGGGATGTACAATAATCTATCATGGCAATGGGTGTATAGATACATGTATAATACATAAAACGTATATATACTATGTACAAATACAATAAACTAGGGCATCCACTATACCCATTACATTTCTCCCACTTGCCCTAGATTACATCTTTGTACTTATCTCGTAGATCTAGACCATCTAGATGACCCTCACACACTTTAGCCGAGAGAGCCTTCGTGAATGATCAGTAATACTTTCATTCAATTCAACGTGCATGCTTGTCTTGCATTAGGAAAGGTCATATATGGAACACTTTCCAAATCAGCCTCGAACTTTCCAAGTCTTACAGCCTCGATCGCTGCTTCACAAACAACGTAGTTTTCGGCCTATAGGTTGAGGCTGCATTGCATCCTAGCTCGATGCGATGCCATACTATATCTCCTCTATTTAAGAGTGAAGACAGACACTGATGTAGATTTCATCAAATCCTTACCAGTTAAAACATCTGTGTCAGTGTATCCTGTAAGGATCAAATCCTTAGAGCCATACACGAGCATATAGTTCCTCATTCTCCAAAGATACTTGAGAATATAATTAACGGCTCTCCAGTGATCATATCCTGGATTAGATTGATACTCATTGACAATGCCTATTACATAGGGCATTCCTCAACTCCTTGAGGTGTCTAAGAAGACAGTTCCTTAGACAAAAGAATTCTACCCTAAAAGGTCGTACCCTTCTTAGAATTCTGCATCTCATATCTAATAACATTTATAGATATAAGACGCTTGAAACATGACTAGCATTTTGTTCTTATACCACTAAACAATTTAGAACCTAAGAACAAACCAAGCTTCTCCCAACTTTTATTTGGAAATGAGCTGCTAGTCACCTTTAATGTCAATAAGTTAACCTACTTCATTCCCAATGAGAAGGATATCAATCACCTACAACATGAAGAAAGCTACTGAACTACTGACGATCTTCTTGCAGACACAAGTCTCATCAATATCCTTATTAAAGCCAAAAGATATGATCACCGTATCAAATCTTACATTCCAAGATCAAATTGCTTAGGGCAATCCATGAATGGATCACTTAAGCTTGCAAACCCTTTTGCTTTTGATCTTATTGTATAAACACTTATGGTTAAGACCTTAATGTCTCATTCCCTCTTATAAATCCACTTGTAACCAATAGGTGTTACCCATCAAGCAGATGTACAAGAACCCAGATGGAATTGAAATGCAAAGACTTCATTTCCAGGTCCATGGCTTTAAACCATTGGTCATTGTCAACATCATTCATTTTCTTTCTAAAAGATAATGAATCCTCTATGTCATCATCAAGAATGACGACTTGAGCTTCAAATAAGCCCACGTAACGGTCAGGTTATAAAACAACCCTCCCACTACATCAAGGCATTCTCAACACTTGAGATGGATATGACTGACCAAAAGCACTGGCCTTATCAACAACTCTTGTTGAATAACCAGTCTTATCAACAACTTTTGTTGATTCATCAACAACTCTTGTTAATGTTTCCGTAGCTTTATCAGTTAATTCACTTAAAATCGACCTTACTTTATGGCTTATGATTTCTCATATATTCTCTGGGTATATGAGCATAGCGGGTAGAATCCTCTGGTGCCGAACAAAGAAGTTGTGAGCCTTTAATAGTCATGGTGGAGATCCGTGGTTGAGCTCTGGGTAGGCGGGTATACTCCGGAGAAGAGGAGTCGTCTGGATAAGAGCAAGAACTCTCGGTAAAGCGGTGAAGCCTAGAGAGTTGGACGGATAGATGACTAGTTGAGGGGAGGCTCGGTGGTACTTTGTTCGAGGGGATGATTGTTGGGAGTGCGACCAAAGTCCCACATTGGCTAGATAAGGGGAGGATCATGGGTATATAAGGGAGGACAAGTATCTCCATTGAAATGAGGCCTTTTGGAGTGATCGAAAAACAAAGCCATGAGGGCTTATGCCCAAAGTGGACAATATCATACCATTGTGGAGATATGTGTCGTGTCCGTTGTCCCTTACAGCCCAAACATGTTAGATATGCGATTATTCGTTTATGCTTGTTCTTCAATGCTATATGTAGTAAAGCGATTGATTCGTCTAAGCTAAAAGGCTTGCAAGAGGATGTAGTAGTCACTTTATGTTTGTTAGAAAAGTATTTTCCACCGGCATTCATCACAATAATGGTACACCTTGTCGTGCATCTGGTAAGAGAGATTGAATTTTGTGGACCGATTTATTTGACGTGGATGTATCCTTTTGAACGATATATGAAAGTACTCAAAGGTTATGTACGAAATAGACATCGACCAGAAGGATGCATTGGAGAAAATTATATTGTGGAGGAGGCTGTAGAGTTTTGTTCTGAATTTCTCTCTGGAGTTGATTCTATTGGATTACGCTCATCGACAAGGAAAGACAACTCATAAAGTGATAGACCGTTGTCTGTTGCTTCTTATATCAAACCAAGTAAGGATCAGTTAAATCAAGCTCATCTTTATGTCCTTCAAAATGTAAATGATGTGCTTCCATATGTAGGGTATGTAAATCTCAATCCTTTCACATAACTTTTATGATTGTGTGATAATGCAATAACTATGTCATTTTAATATGAATCCAATAGGCAACACATGGAAACTTTGTCAAAACTCAATCCCAATAGATCTAAAAACAAAAAGTGGCTTCAAAATGAGCATAATCGCACATTTAGTGGTTGGTTGCGCGATCGGGTAATCTAATAAGTCATTCTCTTAAAGATATGATTAAATGTTTAACAGCTAATTAATTTAGGAATGAATCTCAGGTTGCACTTTCTCTTGAGGTGCCGAACAACACCATATCATCTTCTTTGAGATGGATAGCTCACGGGCCTCGTCCAGATGTAGCCACATATTGTGGTTATGTGGTTAACGGTATTCGCTATCATACAAAGAAGCGTGATGATATTAGGAATGTACAAAACAGTGGTGTTATGTTAATTGCGAATACTGTGCAAGTTTCTAGTGCCAAAGACAAAAATCCCATTATGTCAGACATGACCTTTTACGGTGTCATACAAGAAATATGGAAACTTGATTATCATGATTTAACCGTTGTTTTATTCAAATGTGATTGGGTTGGGAACAATAATGGTCTTAAAATAGATGACCTTGGGTTACAATTGTGGACCTCAATTGTATTGGACATAAATCAGACTCATTTATTTTAGCCTCTCAAGCTAGACAAGTGTTCTACGTACGGGATCCTCTTAATCCTCGTTGGTCAGTTGTATTAACACCTTCACAAAGAATAATAGAAGAAGATTTCTATGAAGTCGAAATAGTAGATATTATCCAAGATTGTGGGTATGGTGTGGTAGATAGAATGCCTAATATTGATGTATTTCATGAAAACGACAAAATTTCATTTACATATGTGAGAAATGATTGTTAGGGCACATGGATTGATAACTAATGTATTGAATGTGATATGTCATTTGGTTGTTTATTTACGCAATTTTATTGTGTTATATATCATATGAGTTAAATATATCTTATGTTGTATACTTTTTGTTTTTCTTGCAGATTGTTAATATGAGTGGTTCAAGCAGCAACAGTGATGATGAAAACCACGTTACTATTCATATGGAGGCCAGACCGCCTGCTGGACGAGGTGTCACTACTATGCGTGAGTTGGCAGGCGTACGAAATTCTGGACAACGCTTGGTTGTTGAATACAACAATCAAGGTCAGGTTGTTGGTACGAATGCAAAAAAAATGCAGAGTTTCATCGGAGTTTGTGTCAGACAACAAATTCCATTGACTTATGACAATTGGAACAAAATTCCAAAAGAGCTGAAAGAAAAGATATTTGATTGTGTAGAGATAAGAGTTCTTTGTTTATTATGGCATTAGGTTTATGTATTTTATTCAATTTCTAACTATGTTGTGTATTTTATTTCATGCAGATGTCATTTGTCGTGGACCCCAGGTCCAAACATGCTATCATTCAATCAGCATCGACGAAGTTTCAAAATTTTCGGTACTATTTGGCTCAGAAGTATATACTTCCATTCATGAATGCACCAGAACTGTTGCAGAGACCTCCTGAGAAATATTCACATATTGATCAAGATCAGTGGATTCAGTTTGTTAATTCGAGATTATCTGAGGAGTGGAAGGTAAATATATTATACTAATTACTTTTAAATTTAGTACAATTATTTTAGTTATTTTATTTAATCATCTTTTGTTGCGTAGGCACTTAGTGGTATTCAAAAAGAAAGAAGGGAGAAACTTAAATACAATCATCATATATATCGTAAGGGATATGCTAACCTGGCCAAAGAACTAGTAAGTAATGTTGTTTAGGTTACATTGTGTATGAAGGCAATATGTTTATGCTAATTAATAATGCATATGTTAAAATAGGAATTGTCAGATGATCCTAGCAATCGAGCCACTTTATGGAAGGAAGCTAGAAAAGGAAAAAATAAGGAATATTTTGATGACGACACTAGAGAACATGCTAATCGGATTGTAAGTATATTAAGAAGGATATGATGTGAACCTTAAATTACATGTTTTCTAATCATGTGATACTTGGAAATATTTTCAACAGGACGAGCTAGCTGCGACAAATCAAGGTCAAGATATACTTACTGAAACATTAGGCATGCCAGAACATAGAGGACGTGTTAGAGGAGTGAGTGAGTTTGTTTCACCATCCGTCTACTTCAATCTTCCTAGAAGGACATCAAACTTGGGTACACAATCCCAAAGCAAGGGTAAAACGGAAGGCAGTGGTTCAAAAAAGTCAGCAGAGGTAGAAAGTAAGACTTCTAGGACAAAAACAAAAGGAAAGGAGATTGTTGAAGAGCCAGAAGAGGTGTTCGAGTCAGAAGAAGTGTTAGAGGTAATGAACTAGTAATTAGTGTCACCTAGTTGCTTTGGTTATGGAATGATATAATTTGTTAAAGGGGATGTTTTTGTTGGTTTTCGTGAGTTACAAAATATAATATTTTGCATTATGATTAAGATTTAGATTTTTTGTTAATTGATGCTACGAGACCTGACTCGTATAGTGCATAGGTTGTGAAATCTGAATTGAAGTCTGGAGGAATTGGTTTAAGGATATAGAAGTGTTTTTATGTGTTTGGCAGGTGAGAAATTTTTGGGATAGTTAGTTTTACGCCGTTATGCTGTCGAAATTTTCGGTGCACTCGGTTGTATGTGATTTAGAGTTGAAGTATTGTTGCTAAACTAGAAAAGTGTTCTTTTGTGTTTAGCATGTTAGATTGTGCCTAGGAGATAACTCTACATTCTTGTGTAGTTAACCATAAAGTGTGACACGTAACACTTTTTTTGATTTAATAATGTTTGAAGGGTACACCATGTCGCTTGGCTGTAAATTCAGTGGATAACATTGTTGTCATAGGCACAATGTATGAATCTAATGTCGGATGTCCAACGATTTATGGAGTACCACTAGGAGCCAATAATGTTCGAGTGGTGGTGGATATGATCACAGGCGAAGATGTTCTCATACCAATTCCCATGGTTGGAGAAATAGAGACGCTTAGTCAAGAAAAAGGTAGCTTCGTGGCATGGCCTCGCGAGCTTGTGATTTTGAATAACAAGAAAAAGGTATGTATGTCTTCTTCAACTTAAATGTGTTTTGTTTTCCTTATTTACATATTGTAATTATGTTTGTGTTAGGTATCTTCTCCCGCAAAACCTAAAAGGAATGAAGAAAACATTTGAAAGCTTTTCATATAACACAATTAAGATTACTTTCTTTACAGGTTGACAAATGAAGAAAATATTGTTGGTTTGCCACCGGGCAACCAACAATTTTTTTTATTAAATTATGAACAAAATAATGACGGGCAATGCCTGTCATTAAAAAAGACATTTAATGACGGACATTTAAAAAAGACATTTAACGATGGACATTTAATGACGGACATTTGGTTGGAAAATACAATTTCGATGACGGACTTTTCATGACGGGCACCTATTCGTCGTTGTACCTTTTAATGGCAGACGACTTTTAATGACGGGCATTGCCCGTCATGAAAAGTTACCACGACACTCGTATAGACGACGTACACCGCCCGTCATAAAAGGTCTTTAATGACAGGCATTGAAAAGCGGTTTTTTGTAGTAGTGGAGGGGAACAATATCAAAGAAGGCTGGTATTTACGAGATTGACAAGTCAAGTTCTTTAAAAGCTCAGATGGTGTCGCTGACGAACGCATTGAACAAGTTGACTTCTTCCGAGGTGGTCAAGTCTATTTCTACTTTGGCAGAAGGATATTTGAAGAAGGAAAGTTAGGATGTGGAGGAAGTTCAATATGTTGGAAACCGAGCATTTACTCAAGGATTGTCGAACTTCTACCACCCGAATTTGCGCAACCACGAGAACTTCTCATACTCCAATAACAAGAATGTGTTACAACCACCACCGGGGTTTGCTTCATCGAGTACACCAGAGAAGAAAAGCAACTTGGAAGAAATGGTGGTTCTCTTTATCAAAGAGCACAAAGTGCTTAACGTAAGTCTCCAGTCAGCAGTGAATAACCACGACGTAGTTCTCAAGAACATGGAGGTGCAAATAGGATAAATTGCTTATGCACTTCAGAAGGGCAAGTTCTCCAGTGATACTGAGACAAATCCTAGAGAGCAGTGCAAGATGGTTACACTCAGAAGTGGGAGAAGATTGGAGGACTGCTCAGATGAAGAAAGAAAGTTGAAGAAGGAAGAAAAGTCGAGCAAGGATGAAGATGAACGGACTGAGGCACAAAAAGCCTCCGTAGAAAGGTACCAAAGTCCCCCTTGCTCTTTTGATTTGAATTTTGATTGTACTAACAATTTTTCAGGAAAAGATGATGAAAAGAAAAAGCAGGATGAAAAGTTGAAGCTGAAAGAGAAGATGGATGACGAAGAGGTAGTCCCTTGCAACCACCACGATAGAGGGTCGCACATCAGCCCGCCCAAAAGGAGGGGCGAATGTCCAACCTTCGATTACACGGAGTTGCCCTTCCCTCATAGATTTAAGGATGTTAGGTTAGATGAGCAATTTCATAAATTTTTAGAAATGTTTAAAAAGCTTTCTGTGAATATCCCTTTGGTTGATGCTCTCTATAACATGCCTAACTATGGGAAGTTTATGAAAGAAATGATGTTTAGAAAGAAAATTTTGACTAAGATGGAAGTGTTTAGGTTATCAGAGAATAGCAACACGATAGTTACAGGAAAGATGCCATTAAAACAGAAAGACCCAGGGAGTTTCACTGTTCCCTGTGTTATAGGAAAGGTGTCTTTTGATAGGGCTCTTTGTGATTAGGAGCAAGTACAAATCTAATGCCCTACTCTCTGTACAGGAAGATCGGACTTTCAGGTTTGAAGGACACCGATATTACCCTCCAACTGGCGGATAGATCAATTACCCAACCAATGGGTATAGTGGAGAATGTATTGGTGAAGGTCAATAAGTTCATCTTCCCAGTTGACTTCGTGGTGCTAGATATGCAGGAAGACACAGAGGTGCCCATTATTCTTGGTAGACCCTTCCTAGCCATAGGTAAAGCCGAAATCAGTGCTCACACTGGTAAGTTGACTCTGAATGTTGATGATGAAAAAGTTGTTTTTAGTATTTTTGGCCATGATGATTCTGTGTGTAGTATACATACCTGTTTTTCAATTGGCTTGGAATTACTGACCGATGATGATGAAGAGGAAGACTTTAATCTAGGCTTAGAGCTAGGAGAGTTACCCATGGATGATGTAAATTTAGATCTTGATGAGTTTTTTGATGATCCTGTATTTGAGAATGAATTGATGAATGACATTGAAATGCCTGCCGTACATATCTATGAGCATGATCTACCTGCGTTGAATTTAGAAAATCACATGTTAGATGATAGCTTTGAATCTGATCCTGACAATATTGAATCTGATCCTGAAATAGATGATAGTATTGAATCTGATCCAGACATTGCTGAATATATTGAATCTGACCCTGAAATTGTTGAATTTTTTGAGACTGATGATGAAGAGTCAAATGATAGCGATGTACAGTCTGATGTTGAGTCTCGTGAGCATATAGAGATAATATCTGATGAATGGCTAGGCTTAGTGGATAGGCCGCCTCTAGATCCGAGACCAGTTGACATTATGACGCTAGATGACTCTGTAAATAACTGCTTTGTGAATAGGGATTTGGAGAAAAAGTTTAATTATGTCGAATTTTTTATGGATTGTTTTTATATGAATTTCTTTAGTGATGAAGGGTGAGGGGAAGGTTTGTTTTCTCCCCTGTTTGTGCTGGGCAGATCGATTCAAAATTTTATTCAAAGCCCAGAGGATGACGAAAATTTTTACTTCGAGCCTCCGTGAGCGTGCCGAGCCTCGTCTAGCTAAAGACGTTAAAGAAAGCGCTGCTTGGGAGGCAACCCAAGGATTAAAAGTTAGTTAGTTTGCAGTAAATAAATCCCCCTTGCTTCGTGATCCAATTTTGGTTTGCAGGATCAACTTACCAAGCTCCAAAAATCCAATTTTCTCGGCCCAAAGGATGAGGACGATTTTCTCCTGACTCAGGGAAGTCTCAGTATCCCTCTTTATGCTTTATTAGTTTTAAACATTGGGGATAATGTTTAGTTTAAGTTTGGGGGGGGGGGGGAGGCTTTCCCTGTGTTGAACATGATTAAATTCTTTTGGATGCATGAGTAGATAGCAATAATAGCCGATGATTTGATTTTAGAAATTTTGGGGGATATGGTTTATATGTTGTGGAATTTGGGGGCATAGCAGAAAATGTGAAATTTTTAAAATTTGTTACTTAGTTTTAATGTCTAAAACATGCAATAGACTTATCTTTTGAAGATCTTTGAAAATCTAGATTTTTATTATGGTTTTTATAAGTTTGTTGTCACTCCGATAGACTTAGTTTCTAACACTAAGAGTTCATGCTTGACTGTTTTAAGAACTAGGTGAAAAAAGAAAAAGAAAAAAAAATGCTATGCCTACTAAAAGAAAGCAACAAAAGAAAAGAGAGAAAAAAGAAATATCTGTTGAAAATATTTTTTTGCTTGCAAAAGAAAAAAACAGACTAGGGGTAAACAGAGCTACCTACGGTGTGATCAATTAGGCCAACCAAGAATAAAATTCAGGTTAAGGGTCCCTGCATCGTAGTGTGAAAGCTAGTGCCATTAGATTAATAAAAATGCAAGTTTGGGGGGAAGCGTTCCTAAAAAGAAAGAGAGAAAAATATTTGTAAGTTTGGCTTCCCCCTAAAAAAGAAAAATATCAGGCGCCCTAGTTTCTTTGTTTGCATGATAGTAGAACTCCGACCTATTAGGGACTCTTAGCCAGTGTAGGGGGAATACAAATGGAAAAAGCCATAAGACTAATCTAGGTTAGTAAAAGACTCATGAGATAAGTCTTGAGCATGCTATTCGTTAAAATTTAAGTTCAAATTCTTTGAGATTTCTTCATGAGTATACGGTGCTTGCTTATTCCACGTACATGTTTTCCATATTTGCTTAAGAGTTCTAAAATCGTTGAGGCTTGAGTGTATTTCATGCATCCTTAGAATTTATTTTGCTCGGGACTAGCAAAAGCTTAAGTTTGGGGGTGTGAGAGCAAGTAGAAATGCTACTATTTTATCCCTAAATTAATAGGCTTTTGTGTGCTTTTACGGTATTTTTATATTGAATATCTAATGAAATTAATTATTTTGTCCCTAGGAGTAATTCATGGAATTATGGAGAAAAAGAGCCCAAATATGAGTATTCCAAGCCATAATTTCCAAGTTGGGTCAAGAAGGAGGCTCAAGATTCATCATTTCAAGTGTTGGGCCAAAAGAATTGGAGGAAGCCCAAGAAAAATGCCCAAATCCGCGCTGAAGCTTCTGGAATCGGCCTAGCGTCGCGACGCTGTCCATTTGTTGCCGCACAAGTCGTAGTGACATCATAGCGTCGTGACGCTGTGACATCAGCGTCGTGACGTTGTCCATTTTCCAGGCCTATAAAAGGCGCCCCTTGCTCCCCATTTTGGCATCAATCAACCATCAATCATCCTTGCTTTTCCTCTCCTTTAGTCTCCTTTCAAGGCTCTTAAAGCCTTTTTGAGGGTCAAGTGTGAGATTTTTGTGGGAAACATTGTAACGAGCATTTTAGGAGGCTCGGGAGCGTGGTTCGAAGGGACTCCATAGCGCAAGCAAAGGGGTTCTCGACGGTCACTTTCCTTACTCTTGTTTCGCCTGAATTTGTGCTTTATATCATGTACATGTGGGAATTTTTGACCATGTATAGCTAATCCCATTTAAGGGTCTTGGAATGAAAGTCTAGAGATAATTGTTATTCATAATTGCCTATCTCTTGTCCAATTACTAGTTATTTGTATGGATGTTCGTAATGCTTTATATGATCTGGCCAATTATATAATGAATTGATTCCTAATGGAAACTCGACGGAGAAAAGTTAGGATAGATCATAATCCATGCAACTGAGTTTAACTGCTCGTAGTGACAGAGAGTAGTTGGTTAGACTTAGATTCCGAAAATGAATCAGAGCGTATTAATTAACGAATTTAATAGCGCTAAGGACACTTAGGTTATTAATATGAGTTAATTACAATTAGGGGAAACCGAAAGGAGAACCTATGTGTTAGACGGAGGTTCTAGGTTGATAATTAGTCGGGCAATGAGATAGGACAATTAGAATAATTAATTAGCTATATTCTGATTTTCAAGACCCCGTTTCACATTTGATTCTTTCTCTGCAATTTTTATTTCGATTGATCGCCTGAATTTGTTTAATTGCTTTAATTCTTGATTGATTTTAGCATGAAGTGTTGGCTCCTAAATAATATTTCTTCTAAGTATTTGTATTGATCAATTTAATTATCTTGCTTAAATACCATTCTTCCTCCCTGTGGATTCGATACTCGAAATACTTTTCGTTTTAATATTACTTGGGCAACCGTACGCTTGCGGTATAAACGCCATCACAAACTGCTTAGCTTACGAGAATGCTACCAAAGACTTACTAGTCTTGGAAACGTGCTTAGTGGAGAACGATAGTTCTACCTGGATACTTGATTTAGGGGCCACAAACCACGTTTGTTCTTCGTTTAAAGGAATGAGTTCCTGGGAACAGCTTGGAGTTGGAGAAATGACTCTTAGAGTTGGAACTGGAGAAGTTGTCTCAGCTATAGCAGTAGGAAGCATAAAATTATTTTTTCAAGAAAACAAGTACATATTATTAGATAATGTGTACGTAGTTCCAAAGATTAAAAGAAATATGATTTCTGTGTCTTGTTTGCTCGAACAAACTTATTCCTTATCATTCTCATTAAATGAAGTTTTCATTTCAAGAAAGGGAATTAATGTCTGTTAAGCTATAATGGAAAATAATTTATATGTTCTAAGACTAATCGAGAGTATAGCAGTTAATAATACCGAAATGTTCAAAACTGCTACTACTCAAAGTAATAAAAGGCAAAAAGTTTCTTCTAAAGAGAATACCTATCTTTGGCACCTGAGGTTAGGCCACATAAATCTCAATAGGATTGGGAGACTGGTCAAGAGTGGAATTCTAAGTGATTTAGAAGACGACTCATTACCTCCCTGTGAGTCATGCCTTGAAGGCAAGATGACAAAACGACCTTTCACTGAAAAAGGTTATAGGGCCGAAGAACCTCTAGAGCTCATAGAATGTTAAAACACGAGGAGGGTATGAATACTTCATCAGTTTTATTGATGATTATTCTAGGTATGGATATCTTTACCTAATGCATCATAAGTCTGAAGCCCTTGAAAAGTTCAAGGAGTACAAGGCAGAAGTTGAGAACTTATTAGGTAAAACGATAAAAACACTTCGATCTGATCGAGGTGGAGAGTATATGGATTTAGAATTCCAAGACTATTTGATAGAACACGGAATCACATCCCAACTCTCAGCACCTGGTACACCTCAGCAAAATGATGTATCAGAAAGGAGGAATAGAATCCTATTGGACATGGTTCGTTCCATGATGAGCTATGCTCAATTGCCTGACTCGTTTTGGGGTCATGTAGTGCAGACTACCATTTATATTTTGAACAACGTTCCATCCAAAAGTGTTTCTGAAACACCATTTAAGTTGTGTAGAGGGCGTAAAACTAGTTTATGTTACTTTAGAATTTGGGGATGTCCAACACACGTGCTAGTGACTAACTCGAAGAAACTGGAACCCTGTTCAAAATTGTGCCTATTTGTAGGCTACCCTAAGGAAACGAGAGGTGGATACTTCTTCGATCCACAAGAGAATAAGGTATTTGTATCCACAAACACCACATTCTTAGAAGAAGACCACATTAGAAATCATAAGCCACGAAGCAAAATTGTGTTGAGCGAATTATCGAACAAAGCTACAGAAACATCAACAAGAGTCGTTGATGAAACTGGCACCTCGAGTCAATCACGTCCTTCTCAAGAGATAAGAGAACCTCGACGTAGTGGGAGGGTTGTTAGATAGCCTGATCGCTATTTGGGTTTAACTGAAACTCTAGTCGTCATACCTGATGACGGGATCGAGGATCCATTAACCTTTAAACAGGTAATTGATGACATTGACAAGAACGAGTGGATTAAAGCTATGGACCTAGAAATCGAGTCCATGAATTTTAATTCAGTCTGGGATCTCGTAGATCAACCTGAAGGGGTTAGACCCATAGGGTGTAAATGGATCTATGTTGCCTTGTGCAAAGTGATTCTAAATATGCAAGAAAAACTCACAAACACACGTGCAAGTGCACACGATCAACAGCAAGTGATAAGTATTTTTATATCGTTCTCCACAGGGATTGATGCAACGAAAATCACTATTCTTAAGCCTATTTTCAATGAAGTTCAATGTAACCAAGGACCAAATATTAATTTATAACTAAGATGCACTAATGTAAATAAAGATGAGTGAAATTAAAGAGAACTTGAAGTAAATAAAGCAAGAAAAACGACTGAATACAGAGGAGAATTAAGGCTCATATTAGGGATGCTCTGTATTGTTTCCAGAGATTGCTATAGCGAAAACTGTGTTAATTCATCTCACCCAGATTTTAACACGGGAATTTTCCAATTCTCCATAGATTAAGGCGATTAAACTCCCATTTAACCCCTTATTTTTAGCTCAATCTAATTAGTGCCTTAGGGGGTGATTTATCCCTAAATACCCACTCATTTTCATGATCATAAAAGACTAAGGTAAAGTAAAGTAATCGGCTACTAAATGTTTTCCCAAACACCCAATAAAAATGCTAGAAAATGGATGGCCAATCGAAATTCTAGCTTAAACAATGAAGAACACTTTACTTTAAGATGAAAATAGCACGGTTCAACTACAAACAACCCCTCGTTACAATATAGGATCCCTAATCCTCACCTAAAGAGGATTAGTTCATGTTCAAAGAGAAAATAAGTTAAATACAGCAGAGACCACTCATATTCAACATACTTTTCAACTTCTTACACAACCAATACCAATGAGAAGATAAAAAGAAGAAGAAAAGATTAAGGAAGAAGCTCCCAAGCTCAAATCCAGCTTTCCCAAGCTGAATAAGGACTCCACGACAGCTCCCTTCTTCTTTTCCTCTGTTTTTGCGCTGAAAATCAGCTCCCCAACCGCAACTCTCTTCCTATCCAGCTTTTTTTCCAAATTAGGGCCTCTTTCTTTTTATACCTAGCCATATTTGTGGGATTCAGAGCTGATTAGACAAGTCAAGCCCACGTGGAATTCCTTCAAAAGGCTGAAAATAGCTTTAAACACCAGCTGGGAATGACACCTCATTAAATGAAGCTTTCCACGTTGAAAACAGCTCCAGCCACCAATCTGCCTCTGCCAGCTCATGCTACAGCATAATCTACACAAACTGGAGCTCCAAGTCAGCTTAATTACGAAAATTAACGTGAAATTACACACCCAAGGCCAACAATGGACACTCACAATAAATACCATGGAATTCAACAAAACCCAACTCAAATACTAATTTCCCAAGGTAAAATTAAGCCTTTAAGCCCCAAAATGATGGCTAATAACTCTTATTTCTAAGAGTTATCACACCCCCAAACTTAGCTCATTGCTCGTCCCCGAGCATTGCTAGGCCAAAAGCTCAACTAAACAGGAAAAATCAGCTAGCGTCACACTAGAGCCTTTCACATGCCACATAGCTACTTCTTGCTCAAAACTTCCCTCAACAAATGCCCACAACTCTAGAGAAAGAATGCACTGCCTAAGGACTATTAGGCTACAAAACTTGGCAACTTTAAAATCAGCATTATACTTTTGATCCATGCTCTTAGCCCACCTTGACTAGCTATCATATCCAATTGTGCCAACCTATAGATATCAAACAAGCCACTAACTTTCTTTCTTCCTTAGCTCAAAATTTAGTCCTTAAGCTTGTTAAGCAAGCCTAAAATCCTAATGCCCAAATTATAAAAACTCTAAGCTCAACCCAAACTTCTCTCAATTCTTATTCTCTTTTTGGCTTTTACCATCTTAGAAAATCTCTTAGGTCATAGCCTTTTTGGTCCCGGAATGGCAACACTTTATGGTGAAGCTCACCCAAGCCTCAAGCTCATCACCTAACAAGCACTGCATTCATATCCCCTAAAGTTGCCTAAGATAGTTATCTAGCAACTTTTTCCTTGCTTCTCAGAGTGGCGACACTTTTTGGTGAAGCTCACCTAAGTTTTGGGAAAATTGCAACTTTCAAGCTAGCACTCATCCCTTAATCCTTCCTTTGATTTTTTTTTCTTTTTGCTTTTCATAGGAACTCATACCTTTCAAGAGCTACTTTTTAACACAAGGGCAAACTATGGGTATCAAAAATCCCCCTGGTTACTAGGCAAGCTCAGGAAAAGAATAAATTCCACAAAGGGAGAGGAGTACATCTTAGGCAAAACTAGGACAAAGAGGAATGCTTTCTAAGATGCTTTTTCAATTTTTTTTTTTTTCGAAAGGGCACCTCACCCCCAAACTTAAACTATTCATTGTCCCCAATGAATGAGAAAGTAAGGTAAGAACCCCCAAACTTATTTCTTTTGAGAGAGAAGCTAAGGCCTATAGCTTAGGGAGATTATGACCTTGGGCAAAGAATTAGGCACAAGCTTTCCTAAGTTTTTGAGCTAAGCTAAAGAAGAAAATTAGGAAGCTTCTTATCAACCTAAGGATTTACAGCACAATAGGATAATCTAACTAGGCAAGAGGCTAAGATGCTAGGGATCAAAAGTCATCATACTATTTCAAATAAAAACAGAGTTTTAGGCTTAACCAAGCAGTTAGCTGCTGCAGCATTCATTAAGGGGAAGTCAGACAAAAGTACAGTTGCGAAACATCAAAAAGGCTCTCATACAAGATTAAGATTAACGCTTCATGCCAAGGCTCAAGCATACGAATCTCAAGAATTCTAAATCAATCAATGCATGCATGAAGAAGCTAGCTAGCACCTATTTGCACCAAAATATTCTAAATTTGATATGCATTCAAATGATTTGAACATTAAAACATGCACACCTATAGAACTTTGATTCATACACATTTTCTTTTTCTCCACAACAAAAGCTAACAGAAAGCATGATAGATAGAAGACAAGCAAACTTAAAACTTCCTCCCTTGATTATAGCCAAATCTGAAAATTCCTCCCATCAAATTACAGCTTGCCCACTGCCTTTTCTGCCATGCCTGCTGCAACTTCTGATATGAGCTTGCTGTCAATTTGCTGCAGCTCATCAGAATTTCCTACCTTGAAAAATTGCAACCTGCAGATTATCCTTCTTAAATAGAGAAATATTTTGATTCCCTTTTCCATCAAATCAATTCTTTCCATGGTTGTCAATTTCCAATACCCCAAAATCTACTGCATCAAGCTTTTCTTCCATTTTGCTTGAGATTCCCTACCAAAAACCAAAGCTTGACAGAAACATTAAACTCAATAACTAATGCAAATTATCAATAAAAGAGAAACTAACTTTAAAATATTAACTAAAAACTAATGGCTACGAATTAAAGACATCACAACAGAAATTTAAACTTGCTATTCAGACCACCTTCAGAGCTCAACATAGAATCTGTAACGTGAAAGCACACTGCCCTATTTCTTCAAATTTTAAGTTTCCAACAAATTGCAAAAGGCATAACACCTGGGATTCTTCTCCCCAATAGTGTTTTAGCCTTTGCCCATTCAATTTAAACTCTCTCTCATCATTATCAACACATTGTTTAAACACAAATGAATCATCCCAAAAATAAAACTTTATCTCATGGAAAAACTTTTTCAATTGTTGCTTTGATAAACCATGGGGCAATGTTCCAAAAGCAAGGTAATTGGTAAGGTCAACATACCAAAGTGTTTTCATTTTTTTAGTGTGAGAGTAAAAAACAACTCATCAAGGAAATAACTTTCAAACTCAAGTTGTTGAAACAATTCCAATGAACTGAATGGTTGTGTAGGTGGATTTTTCTTATCAATCAACTCTAAGGATTCAAAAGTCCTATTAAAACCAAAAACCTCGCCTGCACTACTTTCAAGCTCAAGCTCCAATTTGTCTAATTCCAAATCCTCAATTCCCATTTTTCCCAACTGCTGTATGTAATGTTGCAGCAGTTCCTCCTCAACTTGATCATCAACAAACTCATCTTTCACTTGAATGACAGAACACTCTTCAATATTAGTGGGGGACTTTATGGCATCAAAGACACTAAACTTCACCTCTTGGTCATTCACCCTCATAGTTAGCTCACCCTTTTGGACATCTAACAAGGTTCTCCCGGTTGCTAAAAACGGCCTTCCCAAAATAATCGGCACATCCTTGTCGGCTTCATAGTCTAAAATAATGAAATCCGCTGGAAATATCAACTTATCCACTTTAACTAAGATGTCCTCTATTTTGCCTTCAGGGTAGGTTATGGATCGGTTAGCAAGTTGTAAGGTCACAGTGGTTGGCCTTGCTTCTCCCACTCCTAACTTCTTGAAGATGGACAATGGCATGAGGTTAATGCTAGCCCCAAGGTCACATAAAGCTCTTCCCAATTCTTTGCCACCAATAGAAACGGGAATGGTAAAAGTCCCAGGGTCTTTCACTTTGGGTGGAATTTTGTTGGTCAAAATGGCACTACACTCCCCAGTCAAAGACACGGTTTCATACTCACCTAATCTTCTTTTCTTGGTTAAAATATCCTTGAGGAACTTTACATAGTTGGGCATTTGTTCCAAGGCCTCAACTAGTGGTATATTAATATGAAGTTGCTTCAAAACCTCAAGGAATTTCTTAAATTGACCATCTTGATTTTTCTGCTTAAGCCTTTGGGGAAAGGGTGGTGGGGGTGGTTTAAACACTGGGGGAGGTATGGGTACAGTCTTGGTTGGTGCTACAGGGGCTGTCCTAAGCGTCTCCTCAATTTCCTCATTTTCAGCCACTTTTTCACTTGGTTTTTCTGCACTTTTCTCACTGTCATTTTGCACATCAACTTGCTGTCCAACTTTCTTTGGTTGGGTGGGTTCTTTCTTTTCAACCAATGTCTTACCATTTCTCAATTCCACAGCTTGAACTTGCTCTTTACCTTCTCTCTTTGAACTCTCAGTGTCTGAAGGAAGCTTACCCATCGGTCTTGCTTTCAGTTCGCTTGCTATTTGGCCCATTTGAACCTCTAAATTCCTCAAGGAAGCTTGCTAAGTTTGAATGACAGCATCAGTTTTTGCCATATACTCCTTGAACATATTTTCTAAAGAAGACCCTGAAGCTTGCTGATTGACGTTAGCTTTCTGAAATTGCCCTTGTTGATTTTGATTCCCAAATCCACTTGCCATTTTTCTGCTGAACTTGCTGATTGTTGGCGTTACTCCCTTGACCTCCCCAAGCAAAATTGGGGTGATTCCTCCAACCGGGATTGTAAGTGTTAGAATAGGGATTATTCCTTGGGGCATTCTGATTCCCAACATAGCATACCGAAGCAGGATTCCCTGGGCAAAACTCGAAAGTATGGTCCTCTCCACAATACACACAAGAATCTGATGCATTCTGGTTTATGTTGATTGCTGCAGCATTCTGGACTGCACTAGAATTTGCCAATTGCATGCTTTCAAATCCCGCATTCAATTTCTTCATCATGCTCTGCATTGAATCAAATCTTGCATTGAAACATGTCATTGTGTCCACTTCAAGCATACCCTTGTTTTTCTTTCCACCCATGCTTCTTGAATCCGACCACTGACAACTAGTTGTAGCAATTCTCTCCAAAATAGCATATGCCTCATCATAGGTTTTGGACAACAAGGCTCCATTGGCTGAGGCATCTACCATGCTCTGAGTGGCCGTATTCAACCCATTATAGAAAGTTTCCATTTGAATGCAATAAGGGAGTCCATGGTGAGGACATTTTCTCAACAATTCCTTGAATCTCTCCCAAGCTTCGCTAAATGATTCATCATCAAACTACCTGAAAGATACTATGTCTGCTCTGAGCTTGGCATTCCTCGTGGGAGGGAAGTATTTGATAAGAAACTTTTCGGCCAACTCATTCCAAGTAGTGATAGAATCGGGGGCAAAGTTGTTTAACCACACCTTAGCTCCATCTCGCAAGGAATAAGGGAATAAAGTTAGCCTCAAAGCGTCTTGGGAAACTCCTTGAATTCTGAATGAGTCACTTACTCCCAAGAAAGATTTAAGGTGTAGGTGTGGGTCTTCTGAAGGTAACCCATGAAACTAACCCACTGTTTGCAGCATCTGAAACATCACAGGCTTCATCTCAAAATTCTGAGCCGAATCTCTGGCCTTGCTATCCCCGGATATAACTCATTGAAAGTAGGGACGACATAAGCTCTGATAGCTCTTCCCCTATCATCGGCTATCAAGGTAGGGTTCTTAGCTCTCGATTTTCTACCCCTTGTTGCTGATTAATCTCAGGATTAAGTGGCTGATTTCTCGGAGGTAAAAGAGGCGGTGGATCCATTCTATTGTTCCTTTCTCTTTGCTCCCTTCTCCTCCTATGAAAAGTCCTTTCAATCTCAGGATCAAAATTGAATTCCAACTCAGGGAACTTGTTCATACACAGCTACCCACACCTGCAAAAAAGAACAACGAAGTTTAGATTATGTTTTAGCACCAATTTCACCGAATTTCAACTTAAAAATAGCGAAAATCTACTCAATCCCCGGCAACGGCGCCAAAAACTTGTTGCCTTGTGCAAAGTGATTCTAAATATGCATGAAAAACTCACAAACACACGTGCAAGTGCACACGATCAGCAGCAAGTGATAAGTATTTTTATATCGTTCTCCACAGGGATTGATGCAACGAAAATCACTATTCTTAAGCCTATTTTCAATGAAATTCAATGTAACCAAGGACCAAATATTAATTAATAACTAAGATGCACTAATGTAAATAAAGATGAGTGAAATTAAAGAGAACTTGAAGTAAATAAAGCAAGAAAAACGGCTGAATGCAGAGGAGAATTAAGGAGAATTAAGGCTCGGATTAGGGATGCTCTGTATTGTTTCCAGAGATTGCTATAGCGAAAACTGTGCTAATTCATCTCACCCAGATTTTAACACGGGAATTTTCCAATTCTCCATAGATTAAGGCGATTAAACTCCCATTTAACCCCTTATTTTTAGCTCAATCTAATTAGTGCCTTAGGGGGTGATTTATCCCTAAATACCCACTCATTTTCATGATCATAAAAGACTAAGGTAAAGTAAAGTAATCGGCTACTAAATGTTTTCCCAAACACCCAATAACAATGCTAGAAAATGGATGGCCAATCGAAATTCTAGCTTAAACAATGAAGAACACTTTACTTTAAGATGAAAATAGCACGGTTCAACTACAAACAACCCCTCGTTACAATATAGGATCCCTAATCCTCACCTAAAGAGGATTAGTTCATGTTCAAAGAGAAAATAAGTTCAATACAGCAGAGACCACTCATATTCAACATACTTTTCAGCTTCTTACACAACCAATACCAATGGGAAGATAAAAAGAAGAAGAAAAGATTAAGGAAGAAGCTCCCAAGCTCAAATCCAGCTTTCCCAAGCTGAATAAGGACTCCACGACAGCTCACTTCTTCTTTTCCTCTATTTTTGCTCTGAAAATCAGCTCCCCAACCGCAACTCTCTTCCTATCCAGCTTTTTTTCCAAATTAGGGCCTATTTCTTTTTATACCCAGCCATATTTGTGGGATTCAGAGCTGATTAGACAAGCCAAGCCCACGTGGAATTCCTTCAAAAGGCTGAAAATAGCTTTAAACACCAGCTGGGAATGACACCTCATTAAATGAAGCTTTCCACGTTGAAAACAGCTCCAGCCACCAATCTGCCTCTGCCAGCTCATGCTACAGCATAATCTACACAAACTGGAGCTCCAAGTCAGCTTAATTACGAAAATTAACGTGAAATTACACACCCAAGGCCAACAATGGACACTCACAATAAATAACATGGAATTCAACAAAACCCAACTCAAATATTAATTTCCCAAGGTAAAATTAAGCCTTTAAGCCCCAAAATCATGGCTAATAACTCTTATTTCTAAGAGTTATCAATCTACAAGAGAAAACGAGACGCTGCTGGAAAGGTACAGACCTTTAAGGCACGAATTGTGGCAAAGGGTTTTACCCAGCGGGAGGGGATTGACTATGAGGAAACCTTCTCCCCTGTTGCTATGTTGAAGTCGATTCAGATACTTTTATCCATTGCCACATTTTATGATTATGAAATATGGCAAATAGATGTCAAGACTGCCTTTCTGAACGACAATCTTGAAGAAAGTATCTACATGTCTCAGCCAGAGGGGTTCATTGCTCAAGATCAAGAGCAAAAAGTTTGCAAGCTTAAACGATCTATTTATGGATTAAAACAAGCGTCTAGATCCTGGGATATGAGATTTGATACTGCGATCAAATCTTATGGCTTTGAACAGAATGTTGATGAGCCTTGTGTTTACTAAAGGATCATCAACAACTTCGTAGCTTTCTTAGTACTGTATGTGGATGATATCCTACTCATCAGAAATGATGTAGGTTATCTTACTGACATTAAAAAATGGCTAACAACTCAATTCCAAATGAAAGATTTGGGTGAGGCACAATATGTTCTAGGGATCGAAATTGTTCGAGACCGAAAGAACAAAATGCTAGCCTTGTCTCAAGCGTCTTATATCGACAAATTATTGGTTAGATATAAGATGCAAAATTCCAAGAAGGGACTATTACCTTTCAGGCACGGAAATAATTTGTCTAAGGAACAGTGTCCTCAGACACCTCAAAAAGTTGAGGACATGAGACGAATTCCCTATGCCTCTGCAGTATGCAGCCTAATGTATGCCAAGTTGTGTACTAAGCCTGATATTTGTTATGCAGTAGGGATTGTCAGTAGATATCAATCCAATCCAAGATTCGATCATTGGACAACCGTTAAGAATATCCTCAAGTATCTTATGAGAACTCGTGTATGGCGCTAAGGATTTGATCCTTACAGGATACACTAATTCTGACTTTCAAACCGATAAAGATTCGAGGAAATCCACATTGGGGTCAGTACTCACTCTGAATGGAGGAGCAATAGTATGGCGTAGCATCAAACAAGGATGCATTGCAGACTCGACCATGGAGGCCGAAAATGTAGCAGCTTGCGAAGCAGCAAAAGAGGCAGTATGGCTCAGGAAGTTCCTGGCTGACTTGGAAGTCGTTCCAAATATGCATCTGCCTATCACCCTATACTGTGATAATAGCGGGGCAATTGCAAACTCAAAGGAACCTCGCAGCCATAAGAGAGGCAAGCACATCGAAAGAAAATATCATCTCATTATGGAGATTGTGCACCAAGGAGACGTGATCGTCACGAAGATAAAGTCGGAGCACAACATTGCTAATCCATTCACGAAGGCTCTCACGACTAAAGTGTTTGAGAGTCATCTAGAAGGTCTAGGTCTGCGAGATATGTACGATAAATAATCTAGGGCAAGTGGGAGAATTGTAACCGGTATATTGATGCCTTAGTATACTGCGTATTTAGATGCCCTAGTTTATTGTATTTTTACTCTGTTATTAATACAAGTATTTATTCACCCAATGCTGTTATGGATTATAGTACATCCCACTAAACTAGAGTTTTAGTTCACGTGGGAGATTGTTGGGATTGGTGCCCTAAAACTCGTAGATAGTGAATGTTAAATGAATTATATACTTGTTCGATAAAGTCGTTATCGAGATCCATTCAGTAAAGTTGTTACTGAATAAGTAAATTGCACGTTAAATAACCCAAATCCAATAAACTAAGATCCCTGGCTATAGGATGAACACTTGAGCTTTATGTAGAGACATAAAAGTGGATCAGGCTCGAGTAATAGCCAAAACGGTCTATAGTATAGGGATAGGGCTGGGTACCTTATCCTGGGACACTATGAGACGTGGCCCACTTTGTAGATAGTGCAGACGATGTGATCCTAAATCGTCCATGTAGAGACATGCGAGTGGGGGCGTCCTATGCAATGAGTTTGCATAAGACTAGGACCGAGAAATAAGTCACTCTTGCTTTATAACGCCGTTTACTGACAAGACTGACTATTTCATGTGATGACCTAGGTAACTCGATCTTAATCGTGAGCTAACTATGAACTCCTGTTTATTCGGGCTTATCCTTAGATCTGCATGGGTGAGAGTGGCTCAGCATCGCCGACTAAATAAGCCTTCCATTTCAGGGATAGGAACGGGTAGATAGCTGGGGACATGGTCCAGTAAGAAGAAATTCACTCCTACCCGAATTAGGGATAGTCGAGAGGTTGTTCCCTTAAGTGTTGACTATGGGGCTTGAGCAAAGGGATCCCGCCCTCTCATTGGCCCGAGAGGGACTCGGTTTGTTGGTTGGACCATAAACCAATTGTTCATTAGAGGACAGTGGGACTTAAGGAACAAGAAGTACTATAGGGGTAAAACAGACATTTGACCCAACTATAGTTATGAACAACCTGTGAAGGACCGACTTACTAATCATGGTTATATCAGGTGGACAGAAATATATATACGGTGAGGGGAGTGCAGCTACTAGGCTATAGTGGAGTGTCCCGGTAGTTAACTAATGTTGGTTAGCTAGGTTAATGAGATTAGCCGGTTAACCTCGAATCGTTGGAGCCCATGATCTGTAGGTCCATTAGGTCCCCCTGCTAGCTCATACGGATTATACCTTAGAACATAGTGATAGGAAAGTTTGAATCGTTCAAAATTTGGTTTAGGGAATTAGTGTCGATTATATACGATATTATCAACACAATAGTTTAATTATGGATTAAACTATTAATTGAGAGAGTAAAGTATTTATTAAATATGATTTAAATACAATATATATGAATACGGATTCATATTAGGTGGATATTATTAATTTGATATATGATATTAAATTAATATTACATAATTGATTAAATTGTTTAATTAATTATTAATTTAATTGAAAATTTATTTTTTAATTAAAATTGAGATAGAGATTTCAATCTTGAATTTATGGAAATTCAAGATTAGTGGATTGAATTAGGTGATATGAATTAATTTGATTAATGTCATATGATTAATTGAAATTGTTCAATTAATTGATAGTTTGAAAGGCAATTGAGAATTGCATTTTAAATTAAATCCAAGAGTAGAATTTCACTCTTGCATGGATGGAAATAGTGGAATTACACAACTAAATCCACTCTTCTATGGATGAAGAAAGTGGAATAACACCTCCCACATGCAACCTTGCATGTTGTTTCCATAGAACACCTAGAATCCACCAAGGCCATTCTCCTCTCCATGTGTCTTACATTGGTGAATCTAAGATGCATGAAAATCCTCTATAAGTAGGGGATTAGAAGATGGAGAAGGATGGGTTTTTGGAGTAATGTTATGCTGCCAAAATTTCTACTTAAACTCACTTTCTCAATACTCTCTAGAGCTTGAACCTTCAAGCATATCCCTTCAAATCCCTATCACCATTGACTCCCACAAGTCGTTCTAAGGCCAGAGGATAGCGGGGAAGACACTAGAGGTGGTCCACACACCATTCATGATCCAAGGAAACAAAAGGAGTTGCTCAATTGGTCTCCAAAAGGTTGGTTACAATTCTGCTCTCTGTTTTAGTTTAAAAGACAACATGTTTTCATTTTCTAAAATTGATGTAGTTAAGTGCCTCCAATCCTTAAATTGATTCCGCATTTGTCATATGAACACCTACAGGATGCGTGTGCCTAACATGTTGATTGTGTTGTTTGTTGCTTGATGGCTCACCAGGTGTGAGCTACTTACCAGTACTGTGGTTGTACTGACCCCCTCCCCTTCTTTCCCCCAACATTTTCAGATTATGCAGGTGTTGACGAGTGTTATGAGCCTGGTGATGCAGACGAGTTGGTGCACGAGGAGTGACTCCACTGGTCTAGGCTTTTGGCTATCTAGTTATCTGGTTGTCTAGTTTTGTTATAATTGTTATTTATTCTTTTGGCGTTGGATAGGATAGTATTTTATGTTATTGCATTCAGAGGCTTGTTTAGACGTTTTATTTAAGAGGTTAGTCATAGCTATGGTTAGCTTCATCTATAGTTTCGATTCCTTTTATTTAATAAAGTTATCCTTTATCTAGTATGTTGTGTTTCTGTTGTTTGGTTGTGGATAAATGAGAATGCGAGATCTGACTTGCTTATGTTTGTGGAGTTTTGGGCTTGTTGAGTTGCCTTGGAGCTGTGGTGATGTGCACTTGTGAGGTGTGTTGGCTTATAGAAGTGTGTTTCATGCTTAACAGGTTTAAGAAAAAATTTGGGTCAAAGAAACAATTTGGGTTAGTCATATGTATGTCGTTATGCTGCTAAAATTTTCGATGCATTCAGTTAGATTGGTTTAGGAGATTGTAATGTCGCTAGGATAGTTTTAATAAATCCTAGGGCATTACAGTTGGTATCAGAGCGGAGTTGTTCTTGTAAACTAACTTAGGAAATCTAGGTTGTTAATAGGGTTAGACCAGTGGTCTTCCTCGTTCTCCTCGCCATCATCAGGTATGTTAAATTTTATTCGTTATAATATGTTACCTAGTGATTTATTTGATTATATGTTGTGATTTGCTTGCATTTATGCTTATTGGTTGTCTTGTTTGCCTTGTTTGAGCATGTCTTGTTTCCAATGCATCTTTATCATATAGTAGTTAGGCTTAGGATGCTCCCTGTAGGCGGATAGATAGCTTACGTTGATTGTGTGATTCTTGTTTGGTAGTAGGAGTAGGATGCTCCCATAGTTAGCTAGATAGCCTTTTGATTTCCTTGTGATTGTTTTGTGATGTTGCTTGTTAGTAGGTATAGGATGTTGCCATAGTTGCCTAGATAAATTACGTGTTTTTGTTATGCAAGTTGTGTGCTATTAGGTCTAGGTTGTTGCCACAAGTCGAGGTTAGTCCCTTCTATTCAAGCTTCTTAGAAGAGTCCTTTTAGTGAGTTCCTTGTTCCCTCTCTTAGCGATGAGTTCTACTGGGAGTCGGAAAAGTGGTCATTTTGGCTCTCCTATCGTTCATGAAGTTAATTCGTGCCCGAGGTGAATTCCTCTGTTCTTCTTCCGAAACTTCAAGAAAGCAAGCCTCCGTCATTCGATGGCCAACCTGGAAGTTCAAGTCTGTTGAAGAATGGACTTCTGAGTTAGAAGCCATATTTGAGTATATTCAAAGCTCTACGATGACGAATCTAAAGAAGAGGAAAGTCCCTAAAGGTGGGGAGTTGGTTTCACCACCCATTTCCAAGCTAGTGCTCTTCCTTGAGTTTATCTATTGCTCTGGAATTACCTTTCCTGTTTTGATGCTTTGACATCTGAATCCATATGTGATATGAGTCCTTAGGCTTGCTTTGGTATGTTTTTGTTGCATTAGTTAGATTTTTCGTTTCCTATGAAGTTAGTGGAAGCCAGTAAGTTGGTTTCCAAGCTCTACCAAGCGTCGCCTAGATTCTAAGGAATCGAGAGATTTCCTTGTAATAGGTAATGTTTGGCGAACCTCTTTGTATAGGCCAGCTTCAAGGAAAAGATTTCCCTAGGATAGTTTTGTGATCCAACTTCTAAGTTAACGATCATGGAATTATCGTTCCAAGGATGCTTCCAAAACCAAGTTCGAGTGTTGTAGGCTTGCTGTGAGGTCTTCAGGCTGAATAGCATTCTACAACTGCTATGGATTTCGTGAACTAAGTCTCAAAGTCTTTTTAGACTTTCTCGTGATAATGCTCTTGGCAGTATGTTGGTTTGTTCTTAGACCAAGAGTCAAAGCATTTCCTTCACTCAATGAGACCTCAACCTAAGACAAGAAGATGTTGAGAATCGGTAATGAATCATGATTTCAACACCAGTTGTCGCAGCGGCAAGTTACCTTGGTATGCTGTAGTAGGACAGCGCCAAAGGAGGCGTTAGTGTCATCTCATAGCCATTCTAGGAAGGATGGTGTTGGGTTTTATGCCCTAAAACTCGTAGATAGTAAATGTACTTTTGACCGAACATTAATAAAGTGATGTATTATTCAATGTTTGTATTATATCTTGTCTTGTTAACCCTAATCCAATAAACAAAACATCCATGGCTAATAGAATGAGGCTTGAACTAGTATGTAGGGACATACGGGGATCAATGTTCAAGTTTTAGCCTAAAGGGTCTGTAGTATAGGGATAAGGATGGGTACCTTATCCTGGTGACACTATGGATACGGCCCGCTTTGTATATTGATACAAACGTAGTGATCCAACGCGTTCATGTGGTTGACATGCGAGTGGGGGTATCCTGTGCAATGAGTTTGCACAAAGACCGGACCGCGAAATAGTTAACCACTAACTGTAACACCGTTAGTTAGCTTGGTTTCTATTTCACTAGGATGACCTAGGCAACTTGGCCTTAATCCTGAGTGGATTATGGACTCCTGTCCATGAGGGATTGTCTTTTGATTTGTACGGGTGAGAGTGGCCTGTTCGCCGACTCAATAAGCCTACCATTTTGGGGACAAGACCGAGTGGGGAGCTGGGAACGTAGTCTTACAAGATGGAATTCACTCCTTCCCGACATTAGGGTAAGTAGAGGTGTGTTCCCTTAAGTGGTGTCTCCGGGTCTTGAACAATGGGCCCTACCCTCTTTATGGCACGAGAGGGATTTCTGTTTGTTGGTTGGACCACAAACAGGTTGTTCATTAGAGGAGCACTGGTACTTAAGGACCAAGAGGTAGCCCAGGGGTAAAACGGTAATTTGACCTAGCTGGGGTACGAACACACGTGAAGGGCTAACTTGCTATTGACGGTCAATATCCGTGGACACAGAAATATGTCTGCAGTGAGAAGAGTGCAGCTGTGATTCTTTAGTGGAGTGAACCACAGTTAACGAATATTGATTAACTTGGTTAATGAGTTTAACCAACTAATCTCATATCGTTGGAGCTTCTGATCTGTAGGTCCATTAGGTCCCACCGGTAGCTCATTTAGGGCGTTGAGGTAAAATTCTAAGGATGGATTGAATATTCGAAGGTGTTCGAATATTATACTAAAATATGAATTTGGTTCATATTAAAACTATAGGTTATAATTAATATTCATTGGATGTATATTAATACTATAGTTTTGAGAGAGCAAATAGTAATTGAATATGTGATGTTCAATTTTATTTTAATTTTTATTAATTAATTTCGAATTAATTAATTGATTTAGTTTAATTAAATTTGATTTAATTAAACTATAAGATAAGAGGGATATTAATTTAAATTGGATTTAAATTAATGTTATTTTAATTAATTTAGATTAATTAAAATACAATACAATTAATTGTAATTTAAAATTATGATTTTAAAATTATAATTAATTAAATATATCAGATAACTGATATTTCAGTTATCTGATATTATGCTTTTTTAAAATGGGACGTGGTCAGTGTGCAGTTGCAGAGAATTACGCTCAATCTCACACCTCTCACGCCTCTCTCCCTCTCTCTCGCTCTCTCTGGTGGTTTTTCTTTTCTCTGAGGACACAAAGTGTTTTTTCCAGAAGAAGAAATCCTTAGAGTATTTTTTGAGTTCCCACAAGCTCTCAACGTGTATCCCTTTGAGAATACTGGTGAAACCCCGTGGTGGTGTTCGTGACATTTTTTCCAACGAAAACAGGGATTTCAAGTTGCTGTTTTTGGGAGCAATTCAAAGAAATTTTGGTGAAACGATCAAGAATTTCTACAAAGGTAACTGTATCTCGGCCTTAGATCAGTAGGATCTTTTTATGTAGATTAGATCTATGTTTTAGGGCTGTTTTAGCATGTTTTATACACAATTTCAGCATGTTTATATTTGGTTAAATTGCTGAATTTTGCCCAACGTATTGGTATTTTATTCTTAAATTAATTCGGAGTTAAAGGTTCTGTTTGTTTTTCCGCTGCGCAAGGGCTATTATCCCTTCAGATGGTTGGTTCAAAAATGTGAGTTGGCAGCATAAGTCGTTTCAGAGTTGTTATGGATGTACATCAACTATTCTTCTTGGGCCCTAGTTTTAAACTTTGGGATCTTGGAGGAAAGTAGCTTGATGAGCAAAAAGCCACTGGTATTAAGTGCCTTGAGGAGTAAAAGTTGGAGTCAAGGCCAGTCATTCAAAGTGGTTAGATAAGCAACTTTCGAGGACGAAAGTTCTTAAGGTGGGGAGATTGTAACGCCCCACGTTTTGAAATCAAACCATTCTAGGGATTAATTGAGAATTCTTATTCTAATTTGAAAAATTAGAATTTAAGCTTAGCCTTGGGTCGTTAAATTAAATTTATATAATTTAGGGAAAAGAGATTTTAAAATTAAATCTTTAATTTCCTAAAGTTTAGAGGCTTAATATTCAATATTTATTTTAAATATCAAAAGACCCAAATCCCAAATCAATTGAGTTATTTTCTTTCCAAAATTTTTTGGAGTTAAGTTTGAGATTTTAAATAAAATCCTAGATAAAATCTAATTCCTAATTAAAATGGGTTTTCCTTTCTTAAGGTTTAATTAAAAGAAAAGAAAGGAAAAAGAAAAGAAAAGCTAGAAAGACAAAAGGAAAGCCCTAACTCTCTTATTCCTTCTCCTTCACGTTGAAGCCGCCACTAGCCCCCCCTCGTGTCTTCAGTCACCGACAGCCTCCCTCCCTGTTTCTTTGTGTTGTTGTCGTCTTCCTCCTACTGCTACACTTCTCTCTTCCTCCCTTCGGTTTATTTCGCCGGCAGCAACACAGTATCAGCTCGTCTCTCCCTCTCTCGCGTTCCCGGTCGCCAGCAACCGCGTGCAGCCTGCTCGATTCCCTCTCGTTTTCGACTGAGACCCACGAGTCTTCTTCCTCCAACCCACGACGGTTTTAGCCCCTCTCCCTTGCGTGTTGTCGTTCGCCAGTAGCAGACCGTGATGCCTCCTCGCGAACTTCGTCTCCTTCTTTCGTGTTTCCGTCTGTGGCAACAGAGTGGGTCTTGGGTTTTTCCCTCCTCAAGTATCTAAGCGTAAGTCTTTTCCTTCTCCCTTGTTTACGTTTGTTTTCAGCGAGTGACAAGCTAAAAATCTCTTTCTTGCGTTTCTCATTTCCGGTCAGCGTATAACCCCCCTTCAACCGTGTTTTGGTTCCATTTGGCTCCGACTCGTGGATCTCCAACCCTCCAACAAAGCGTTGCGACGTTCTTGGTAAGTTTAGCTTCAACCCACTCGATTTCGTTCAAGTTTCAGCATGTACCCATGTAGTTTAGTCCTCAAAGTTGTCCTAGATCATGATCCATGCTTGTTTGAGTTCGAATATGGTTTACCCATTCCTTTTCGGCTCTAACTTGAAGTTTTGAGGTTCTTGGAAAGCCAAATAGCGAGGGTTTGGCCTTGAAATTGGCTTTCGACGAATACCCATAACCCGAACAACCTTGGGACTGAATGCCCATAAGCTAGGAGGTTTGGATTAGTGATTTCGAACTCATTCGGTCACTGGGCAGCAAGCTTCAAGGTCGTTTAGGTGTCGATCGATAAGTTTCCTCACCCTTAAACCTTTGTAATTCAATTTGGTTAGCTTTAGAATAGCCTATAACCTATGGGTGTTTCGTTAGTTTCAGTTTTAACCAGATTCGGACCCTAGGCCACGCGTGTTCAAAGGAGTTTGGTGATGGTCAGTAAGTTCCAGCAAGCTTTTGGACTCGTTTAGTGTGGTTCGGTAAGCTTCTTCACCTTTTTAGCCTTGTTAGAACTCTTGTTAGGCTCCGCTAATTAGTCCCTGATGTTGGAAGTTGTTACATGTAGCTTGCGATCAATTAGAGCTTACTCGAGTTATTTTCCAGCAAATGACTTATCCTGTTTGATGGAGCTTTAAAGGATTTGAACTTATTCCAAGTTGTCGATCTTGCTGTCGAGCTTGAATCTAAGTTTGGTTTTGGAGCCCTCCAAGCTTTTAGGGGCTCTTGGTTTGTTTTTTAGGAGCTCTCGTAAGCTATAGGTAAGTAGTTTCTATTTGGTTGAGTCTTTTTGACTGCATGAACATGTTTGTAGCGAGTGTTTAGGTGCCCGATCGTTGTTGCTATGAACTATTTAGGTTTAATGTGGCCATAGATTTACATAATTTTTATGATACGATCATGTAAAGGCCCCTGCGTTTTTGGGCATTATTGTGTAAATCGAGTCTTGTAAGTCCGGGTCTAGAATTAGGTTGTTTACTGATGAAGATTGCGGCCAAACGAAGCCAAAAATCCGAAGAACAGTGCTGTTTTCGCCCAGATTCTGGTTCTAGGCGAAACAACGTCGGGACGCTGTCGCGAGTTCGTGCGGCGCGCGGTTAGGGCTATGTGACGTGCAAATACGGGAAAAACCGGTTTGGTTTGCCGGTTTGGGCTGGGCTGAGACCTATTTGGTCCGGTTCAACCCAATTTTCTGGAGCGGCAGAATACTGTAATAGGATAGAATTTGCTTAACTATTGTAATTTTGCATTATTTTATCCTAGGGGCCAATTAAAACGGTTCATTAGCTATTTAATATGCTTTATGGATGTCATATTAAAAATCCCACCTTAGGTTATATAGCATGCTCATGCATTTTTATGTATTATAATTAGTTATAATGTATGGATGAAAATGCATGTATGATTTTCATGAGATATTTAATGTATATGAGTTATGTTAAATTCATGAAAATGGAAAAGCATGATGCATGAAACTACTTAGTTAAATATAAAGAGTTATATTTAATAAGTTGTTTGCAGCATGCTACTATGATTTACCTTGATTGGCAATAATATGAATGTTATATTTATTAATAAGGAAATCAAAGTTGCATTGAGCATGAAACATCCACAGTCTTAATATAATTGTTATATTAAAATTCATGCAATGGAAATTATATAGTTTAATTTAATTAACTAGAATATGATTGTTAATTGCTTTAAACTATAGTATGCATGATTATAGGTCTAATCATTAAAATTTGAATAGTTTAAAATTAATGATTAGAAACCGTCAATCTATAATCAAGAGTTGCATGCACACATAGGACCATAGGTTAACATTTGATTAATTTTAATGAGTTAAAATTAATTAGACCTAAGGTCACATTCTAATAGGATTAGAATAATATAATTTCTTACTTAGTTTTAAAAATAGTTTTAATCAACTAAGTAGGACAAACATTACTATGATTATAAGGGAACTCTACCAGTGATGTTCTGTCTAAGGTTGGGGGTATTTAAGTTGACGGTTTAGGAAACACCTCCTACCTGAGAACTGACCTGGAACGCCGGAGTTGAATTAATCATAGTTTAATATTAGATTATGGTCACTAGGTTAATTAAATATGTTTAATTCACCTAGACATTAGACTAAGATCTTATTATAAAAGTTATAATAGGATTAGACTTAGACAGATTGACTTAGCCAGATTTATCTAAGTTTAATAAACCCTAAAATATAGGGTAGATCCCTTTAGTGGGAGGAAAATTACAAAACTTGATATAAATCGAGTTTTGCTCCTACGTCCCTATATTCACAACGTGAGATCCATGCTCGACTTCGTGTTGCTTTATGAAGGAGTGAAGAACACTCGAGCGGAAGCGTTAGCGGATCTTAGGCACCGATTTTCGTTAATTTCTAAGATTGAAGCATGCTCGAAAATAACGAAAAACAGAGCATTTCATAAATACCTCTTGGAGCTCCAAATTCGTGGATCTCTTTGGATGATTCTCCTCACGAACTCGACATGGACTACCACTAGAGCCTTCCCTACTATCCTCCGGCCTTAGAACGGGCTTGTGGGAACCCGAGCATGATGAATTTGGGAGAAGAAAGATAAGAGAAAATGGGTTTCTTGGAGCTTTGAATGCACGGTTTTGAGAGAAAAAGAAATACACCACCAACCTTTTTTCATTTCCTTTTTCTTTAGCACCACTTCAACATTCTCTCTTACTCTTTATATAGAAGAATTACATGCTGATTGATGTTTGTAGAAGAAGACACCACACATGAAGAAATCAAGGTGTCAAAAATTACAAAGCACTTGGTGGGTTTAGTCATACTAACACTAATTTTGAAAAATCAAAATTCTTTGATTTCTTTTAAGTTATTTAAATAAAATTAATCTAATTAATTTTAAATAAAATAACTTAAATAATTAATTAAATAAAATTAATTAATTATTTAATTCAATATCAAATATCAAATTAAACCATTGTTCATTCCCAATTACTCTCAAAACCGTCTTTTTCAAATATGAATCCCTATTCAATTTAAAACCTTAATACGTATCCTATACGTATTCACAATATTTAGATCATATTTAAATATTTCCAACTCTCTCAATTTATAGATTAATCCATAATTAAACCAAAGTATGTTTAAGTATATCGTATACTTTTAACGTTAACTCCCTATAGCAAATTTGAACATTTCAAACTCTTTTCATCACCTTGTTCTAAGGTTTATTCCATTTGAGCTAGCAGGTGGACCTAATGGACCTACAGATCATGGGCTCCAACGATACGAGATTAACCAGTTGAACTCTTTCAATCCTAGTTAACCAACACTCGTTAACTAACAGGACATTCCACTATAGCCTGTAGCTGAACTCCCCTCACTGTAGATATATTTCTGTCCACCCGATATAACCGTGATCAGTAAGTCAATCCTTCACAGGTTGTTCGTTACTATAGTCAGGTCAAAAGTCCGTTTTACCCCTATAACACTTCTTGTTCCTTAAACCTTCACTGAGTCCCTAATGAACAATTGGTTTGTGGTCCAACCACTAAACCTAAAACCTCTCGGGCCAATGAGAGGGCGACGCGCCTTTGTTCATGTTCCGGAGTCAGTACTTAAGGGAACAACCTCTCTACTATCCCTAAAGACGGGTAGAAGTGAATTCCATCTTGCAGGACTATGTCCTCAGCTATCTACTCGGTTTTATCCCGAAAGTGGTAGGTTGTTGGGCTACGCTGTTAGGTCACTCTCACCCATGCAAATCAAAGGATAATCCCGAATAAACAGGAGTTCATAGTTAGCTCAGGATTAAGATCGAGTTACCTAGGTCATCGCTTGAAATAGTCAGTTTCACAGTAAACAGCGTTATAAAGTGAAAGTGACTTATTTTGCGGTCCGGTCTTATACAAACTCGTTTGCATAGGACGCCCCCACTCGCATGTCTATACATGAACGATATTAGGATCACATCGTTTGTATTATAACATAGTGGGCCACGTCAATAGTTTTTCCTAGGATAAGGTACCCAGTCTTATCCCTATACTATAGACCATTTTTAGGCTATGTACTTGAATCTGATCCACTTTTATGTCACTACATAAAGTTCAAGTATTCATATTATAGCTAAGGGTTCTAGTTTGTTGGATTTGGGTTAATTAAATACATAGTTAAACTAACCTTTTGACAAGCTGTATATAAACTATTTCAATAACGTTTATATTTAACTTTGTTACATTTACTATCCACGAGTTTTAGGACATAAACCCCAACACTTTAAGCGCAGCCTCCCTTCGAAAAGTGTTTGCATGGGTCAATAACAAGGTGAATGGGGAAAGTGTCCATAGTAAGTGGGAGCGGGACACGTGTCAACGTATCCCTCGATCTCCACCCCTAGGTCACACCGTGAGAGTCTTATGATCCGCCTGCGTGCTGCCCTGGAGCAACCACCCCTTCGGAGGGCCTGATCATAGGATTCGGAATACCGTGAACTCCTGAAAAGGATAGGGCCACTTAGGCTAATTACCAACAGTTGTCTTTCCTAACGGTAGCCTGTTGGTGCGTTCCTCTGAGATCTGAAAGTGGGAAGGTAACACTTACAGGGATAAGTTAAATTGTTAACAAATCCTTGACCGAACAACGGTTGTTAACGTCTATAGGAATATGAGTTATTCTGGAATTAGAGTTGACTGAGAAGTGTCTCATTTTAGAGGAGGAGTAGCTGATCACCCTTCGGTGGTTGTTCCTCCAAACCTCTAAAGTATTGTTGCTAAACACAATCAATAGTTTGTTAGAGTTCTTTGATTGATTGTTTGCAAAATTGATTGGATTTGTGCAATTGTTTGTATTGCTTGTGTGATGGGTTAAGGCAAAGATAACTAATATGGTAAATGTTTGTTTTTTCAGCAATGTCTTCCTCAATTATTGCTCTATTAAAAAACTAAAAACTTATCGACGAGAACTTTCCTACGTGGAAATCCAACCTCAATACGATTTTTGTTGTAGAAGATCTACAGTTCGTCTTAACGGAGGAGTGTCCTCCAATCCCCCCTCACAATGCATCCCAAGCGATAAAGGATGCATACGACCGATGGACAAAGGCCAACGAAAAGGCCCGCGTCTACATCTTGTCTAGCTTAACTGAAGTATTGGCCAAAAGATATGAGAACATGGATACAGCAAGGGAGATTATGAATTCCCTTTAGGAGATGTTTGGATTACCATCCTACCAGCTCCACCACGAGGCTCTAAAAAACGTCTTCAATGCCCGCATGGAAGAGGGTCAGTTTGTTCGGGAACACATTCTCGACATGATGAACCAATTCAATATTGCGAAGGCAAGCGATGGGGTCGTGTGCGAGAGAAGTCAGGTTGCGTTTATAATGGAGTCTCTTCCACGGAGCTTCATGTAGTTTCGAACTAACGCAAATATGAATAAAATTCAATTCAACCTGACCACCCTTCTGAATGAGCTACAGGTTTACGAGTCCATGCATAAAAGCAAGGGCAAGGGTATTGCTAAAGGAGAGGCCAATGTGGCCCATTCCAAAAGAAAGTTCCAAGAGGGTTCAACCTCAGGAACTAAACCTGTACCTCAAGCTTCTTCTTCGAAGAAGATACAAAAGAAGGGTGACAAGGGGAATGCTCCTGCTAAAGCTGTACAAGGCAAGGGGAAGGCCAAGGTCGTGGCTGACAAGGACAAATGCTTCCACTGCAATGTGGATGGGCATTGGAAAAGAAATTGCCCCAAGTACCTTGCTGAGAAGAAGAAAGAAAAGGAAGGTAAATTTGATTTACTTGTTTTAGAAACATGCCTTGTAGAGCATGATGAGTATGCCTGGATATTAAATTCGGGAGCAACTAATCATGTTTGTTCTTCTTTTCAGGGAAATAATTTTCAACAGCTTGAAGAAGGTGAGATAACACTCAAGGTTGGAACGGGAGATGTCATTTCAGCAAGAACAGTGGGAGCTGCAAAGTTATTTTTCATAAATAGATTTATTCTTTTTGAGAATTTGTATATAGTTCTTAAGATCAAGAGGAACCTAATTTCTATTTTGTGTTTGTTGGAACAATCGTACACTGTTAATTTTCTATCAAATGAAGAGTTTATTTACAGAAATGGTGTACTTATTTGTTCAGCAAAGTTAGAAAATAACTTGTATGTGTTAAAACCAACCGACACAAAAACAATTTTAAATCATGAAATGCTTAAAACTGTTGAAACTCAAAATAAAAGGCAAAGAATTTCTCCAAAAAGTAACAATACATATCTTTGACATTTACGTCTTGGTCATATTAACATCGATCGGTCTTTTGCTAAAGAATGGACTTCTAACTAAGTTGGAAGATGATTTATTACCACCCTGTGAATCGTGTCTCGAGGGTAAAATGACTAAGAGACCTTTTACTGGAAAAGGTTATCGTGCCAAAGAACCTCTAGAGTTGATACATTCAGATCTTTGTGGTCCAAAGAATGTAAAAGCTTGAGGAGGTTATGAATATTTCATCTCTTTCATAGATGATTATTCAAGATATGGTTACTTGTATCTAATGGGTCATAAGTCTGAAGCTCTTGAAAACTTTAAAGAGTTTAAGACTGAAGTTGAAAACCTATTAGGTAAAACTATTAAAACACTTCGATCAGATCGAGGTGGAGAGTACATGGATCAAAGATCCCAAGAATATATGATAGAACATGGAATCCAATCCCAACTCTCAGCCCTTGGTACACCTCAACAAAATGGTGTATCAGAAAGGAGAAATAAAACCTTGTTGGACATGGTTCGTTCAATGATGAGCTATGCTCAATTGCCTAGCTCATTTTGGGGGTATGCAGTGGAGACTGCAATTCACATCTTGAACAATGTTCCCTCGAAGAGTGTTTCTGAAACACCTTTCGAGCTATGGAGGGGGCGTAGACCTAGTTTGCGTTACTTCCGTATTTGGGGTTGTCCAGCACACGGGCTTGTGACAAATCCTAAAAAACTGGAACCTCGTTCAAGATTATGCCAATTTGTTGGTTACCCTAAGGAAACGAGAGGTGGTCTTTTCTACGACCCACAAGAAAACAAAGTGTTTGTATCGACACATATTATGACTATGAAATATGGAAAATGGATGTCAAGACTGCCTTTTTGAATGGTAATCTTGAAGAGAATATCTTTATGTCTTAGCCCGAAGGGTTCATAACCCAAGGTCAGGAACAAAAAGTTTGTAAACTGAATCGACCCATTTATGGGTTGAAACAGTCCTCCAGATCTTGGAACATTAGATTTGACACTGCGATCAAATCTTTTGGCTTTGACCAAAATGTTGATGAGCCTTGTGTATACAAGAAGATTAACAAAAACAAGGTAGCTTTCCTGGTGCAATATGTTGATGACATCCTACTCATTGGGAATGATGTAGGGTACCTGAATGACGTTAAAGATTGGCTAGCGGCTCAATTCCAAATGAAAGATTTAGGAGAGGTCCAATATGTTTTTGGGATCCAAATTATTCGAGATCGAAAGAACAAAAAGCTAGCCCTGTCTCAAGCAATGTATATCGACAAAATGTTGTCTCGATATTCGATGCAGAACTCCAAGAAGGGTTTATTGCCTTTCAGACATGGGGTTCACTTGTCTAAGGAGCAGTGTCCTAAGACACCTCAAGAAGCTGAGGACATGAGACGTATTCCCTACACCTCAGCTGTGGGCAGCTTAATGTATGTTATGCTCTGCACTAGGCCTGATATTTGTTATGCAGTAGGGATAGTCAGCAGGTATCAGTATAATTCAGGGTTAGACCATTGGACCGCCGTTAAGAACATCCTCAAGTATCTTCGGAGAACAAGGGACTACATGATACACCGACTCTGACTTCCAGTCTGACAAGGATTCTAGAAAATCCACAACAGGGTCAGTGTTCACCCTTAACGGGGGAGCTGTAGTTTGGAGAAGCATCAAACAAGGATGCATAGTGGACTCAACCATGGAGGCTGAGTATGTAGCTGCTTGTGAAGCAGCTGAGGAAGTAGTTTGGCTCAGGAAGTTCTTGATAGATTTGGAAGTAGTTCCAAATATGAACTTGCCCATTACATTATACTGTGATACATTATACTGTATCGAAAGGAAGTATCAACTGATACGGGAGATTGTGCAACGAGGAGATGTGATCGTCACCAAGATCGCTTCGGAGCATAACATTGCTGATCCATTTAAAAAGGCTCTCTCAGCTAAAGTGTTCGAGGGTCATCTAAAGAGTCTAGGTCTGCGAGATATGTATACTGTATAATCTAGGGCAAGTGGGAGATGTGTAATGGGTATAAGGATGCCCTAGTTTATTGTATCTTGTATATTTACCTTCTATGCAATGTACAGTATACATTTACCATTTCCAACTTTGGATTATTTTGTATATACTTCCCATTATCTTGAGTTTTAGTTCAAGTGGGAGTTTGTTGGGTTTTATGCCCTATAACTCGTAGATAGTAAATGTAACATTTGACCGAACATTAATAAAATGATGTATTATTCATTTATTTTGTTTGTATTGTGTAATCTTGCCTAAATAACCCTAATCCAATAAACTAAACATCTGAGACTTGAACTAGTATGTGGGGACATACAAGGATCACTGTTCAAGATACAACCTAAACGGTCTATAGTATAGGGATAAGGCTAGGTACCTTATCCTGGTGACACTAGGGATACGACCCGCTTTGTATTATGATACAAACGCAATGATCCAACGCGTTCGTGTAGTGAACATGCGAGTGGGGGTATTGATAACTGCCCAAAAGGTAGTTATTTAGGCCTCATTTCTATAGGGATTTGTGTGTCTTTTGTGCTTAATAGGGTTGGTTTTAGATGTAAATTATATGTTTTAACCCATTTGGAAGAATGGAAGCTTTGGAAGTTATTTTATGCAGAAAATGTTGCTGGGCGACTGGAGGGAGCAAATTCTGTGCTGCAGCAAAACTGGGAGCAAAACTGTCACGTCACAGCTCGTTAGCCAACTTCATGAACCGACTTCTGTTGAGTTATTTTCGGGATAAAGGAGCAAGGAGGGCCATACACGTGTCTAGGTCAACCTAATTCAAGCCTCCTTTCCTTCTATAAAAGGAAGTAGCCGCCCAAGTCAAGATCATTCCACTTTTGGGAGAAAACATTCCATTCTCGGGACGTTCCTTCCACCTTTGGGAGCCGAATAGAGGAGAGAGATTGGAGACCACCTAGAAGACCATCATTGCAAGCTGATCGAGGAGATTAGTATTTCCTTTTATTATCTTGTAATTATGGACATGCCTACTCAGATTGTAGCGTGCGTCTCCATGCATATTATGAACTAAGTAGCTTAGGCGTTGGTTAGGAACAATGTGATTGTCGTGCTTAACTTTAGTAATATAAATTGATTACTGCATCTTGGTTAATTGTTGTACTTGTTTCTATTTTATGCCCGCCTGGCCAGCCGGTATGAATACCTCTCTCTAGTTTCAGGGATGAGTTAGAGAGTGTGTGGCGATTAATCACACTACGATCATTGTGTATTGGTGAACGCCAGTGACTGAGCTAGGGATAGCCAGTTGCCTAGTGCTTGATCGGTCGTACTTCATTGGGGTTGAAACACATTCCAAAAAATCCGGAGTTCCGGGAGGAATCCGCTAATAATACTGCGAGAGTTTGCATGATCAATAATATTGCTAGAGCATCCTTTAAAACAATTACTAAATCCTGACCAGCGCCTGTTTCTAATCTGTCTGCCTATTTGTTTATTCTTTGTTCTGTCATTTATTTTGATTCAGCATTATTCGTATAAAAACCAATCATTTTTACCATCTTTGAAACCATTAAAAAGTTATACAAAATAGATAAAGTGGAAGCTAGTTCATACCTTGGATTGATAATACTTATTACTTGCTGCGGACTGTGTATACTTGCACAGAGTTCTAGAGTCCTTTTATACCATATTTTTACTCACTCTAGGAACCCAACAGGTATCCTGTGCAATGAGTTTGCATAAGAACGGACCGCGAAATAGTTAACCACTAGCTGTAACACCGTTGACTAGTTAGGTTTCTATTTCACTAGGATGACCTAGGCAACTTGGTCTCAATCCTGAGTGGGTTATGGACTCCTGTTCACGAGGGATTGTCCTTTGATTTGTAGGGGTGAGAGTGGCCTTCTCGCCGACTCAATAAGCCTACCATTTTGGGGACAAGACAGAGTGGGGAGCTGGGAACATAATCACACAAGATGGAATTCTCTCCTTCCCGACTTTAGGGTAAGTAGAGGTGTGTTCCCTTAAGTGGTGTCTCTGGGAATTGAACAAAGGGCCCTACGCTCTCTATGGCACGAGAGGAACTTATGTTTGTTGGTTGGACCTCAAACAGGTTGTTCATTAGAGGATACTGGGGCTTAAGGATGCAGAGGTAACCTAGGGGTAAAACGGTAATTTGACCTAGCTGGGGTTATGAACACACGTGAAGGATTGACTTTCTGTTATTCGTCGATATCCGTGGACACAGAAATATATCTGCAATGAGAAGAGTGCAGTTGTGGTTCTATAGTGGAGTGAACCACAGTTAACGAATATTGATTAACTTGGTTAATGAGTTTAGTCAATTAATCTCATATCGTTGGAGCTTCTGATCTGTAGGTCCATTAGGTCCCATCGGTAGCTCATCTAAGGCGTTGAGGTAAATTTCTCAGGGAGAATTGAATATTCGAAGGGGTTCGAATATTGAGTTTAAAATATGAATTGGACTCATATTAAAACTATAGGTTAAAATTAATGCGCATTGGATGCACATTAAAACTATAGTATATGTGAGAGAAAAATAATTGAATATGTGATATTTAATTTTATGATTAATTAATTAAGTATAAGTTGTAATTTAGTTTAATTAAATGATATTAAAACTATAGGGTAAAAGAAGTAAATTCATTCAAATGAATAATCTAATTAAATATTATATTAAAATTAATCTATTTAATTGATTTAATTAGATTATATTAATTAATTGATTATTTTTATTAATTAACTAAATTTTAAATTTTTTTAATTAAAATTAAATCAGGTAACTGATTAGATCAATTACCTGATCGTGCGTGCATTTGCAGAACTATCTCCCTCTCCCTATCGATTAGGAGGGGCGTTGGTGGCCTCTCTCTGTGAGTCTCTGATTCACTCTCTCATTGGGATTACAGAAAGAAAGCTTCTGAGATATTTTTTCTACCCAAAGATCCTTAGAAATTTTTGTTCCCACAAACAACAAACGAAAAAACCTACAGTAGAATACCGGTGTCGCTTTGTGGTGGTGTTTCGTGATAATTACAGCAAGGAAAAGTTTCGTTCGTGCTGCTGCAATTTTCTGCAAATCTTGGAGAAAAGGCGAAATTTGATTAGGGCTTCCTACGATAGTAAGTATCTATTGATCCCTTGATCACTAGGGTTTGCATCTAGATTTATTCTAGGTTTAAATTCTTAATTCAGCATGCTTATAGCCTATTTACTGCAATTTTTAATATGATAAAAATTTTGTAAATGTTTTGTCGTCGTATTTGTATTCCAATCGACGTTTAATTTGAGTTTGGTCCTCTGATATGTTTCCGCTGCATAAGGGTTTTCATCCCTACAGTTTACTTGTTTTGTAGTAAGTTTTGTGGTTGATATATAACTCTTGATATGTGATAAGCATGTTGTTTTGATTCATTTTAAAGCATGATGATCTGTTGGTGTTTTAAGAATGTTGTGTTATCGCTTTTGGGCTATGATGCATGTGTGTCATGGTTGCATAGTTTGTGTGCTCATGGAGAGGTGAGCTGGGTGTGTGTGCGGAGCGTGACACGTAAATCATGTGTTAAGATTGCATTACATGACGCGAAAATCATGTTATTGGTTCAGAGCGTGACGCGGAAATCATGTTATTGGAGTAGAGCGTGACTTGTAAATCACGTATGAGTGTGTGCTACGCATGGTGCGTAATTAATGTGTCGGGTTTGAGTGCATTACATGACGCGAGAATCATGTTTTTGGTGCAGAGCGTGACGCGTAAATCACGTGTGAAGTTGCATTGCATGGCGCATAATTCATGTGTTTTGGTGCGTGACATGACGCGTAAATTATGTGCTAAGAAAGCAAGCATGGCATAGAAACCAAGTGGGTTGCATAGCATGTTGTGTGTATGCATGAAGTCGTCCTGTTGAGTCAGCATGAGTCTCGTTGTTGGTTTATCACTTTAAGAGGCATGTTATTCGTTTAATGCTTAAAAGTATGTTGGATGTGTGTGCCTAGCATGTTGATTGTGTTGTTTGTTGCTTGATGGCTCACTGGGTGTGAGCTACTTACCAGTACTGTGGTTGTACTGACCCTCTCCCCTTCTTTCCCCCAACATTTTCAGATTATGCAGGTGTTGACGAATGTTATGAGCCTGGTGATGCAGACAAGGAGGCGCATGAGGAGTGACTCCACTGGTCTAGGCTTTTGGTTATCTAGTTATTTGGTTGTTTAGTTTTGTTATAATTGTTATTTATCCTTTTGGTTGGATAGGATAGTATTTTATGTTATTGCATTCAGAGGCTTGTTTAGACGTTTTATTTAAGAGGTTTGTCATAGCTATGGTTAGCTTCATTTGTAGTTTCAATTCCTTTTATTTAATAAAGTTATCCTTTATCTAGTATGTTGTGTTTTTGTTGTTTCGTTGTGGATAAATGAGAATGCAAGATCTGACTCGCTTATGTTTGTGGAGTTTTGGGCTTGTTGAGTTGCCTTGGAGTTGTGGTGATGTGCAGTCGTCGGGTGTGTTGGCTTATAGAAGTGTGTTTCATGCTTAACAGGTTAAAGAAAAAATTTGGGTTAGTCATATGTATGTCGTTATTCTGTCGAAATTTTCGGTGCATTCGGTTAGATTGGTTTAGGAGATAGTAATGCCGCTAGGTTAGTTTTGATAAATCCTAGGGCGTTACACTTGTAATATATCTACCCCGTTAAATATAGTTCACGTGAATACAGTGGTGGATCTAGAACTTAGTGTTAGGAGGCTAGATTAAAATAACTTTCGATGCATTATATATATTGATATTAGTTTACATCACTACTACAATTTTGGTTTTTCATGACATTGAAAAATTGTAACAAGCACATTTCATGACATTTTTTTTAGTCATAGAATTGTCCATCAAGGAAAGTGTATATGACGCTATAAAAACTGTCATAATTAATTTTTGGACAAATTGCAAAAACCACCCCTAAAGTATGGTAATTGTTGCAATTTTCACCCCAAAACATTGAATTGTAAAAATCAAGCACCTAAACTTTCATAATGCTAAAAATCAACCCCCACACGTTAAATCCTCTAACTTTTGTTACATTTTTTTTTTTTTTTGCAAAACTAAGTGATAGGACCTGAATAGTCCTATTTTATCACCTCTAATCTAAGCTGGTTAGAGTCATTTTATGCTTTACTTGTTCTATTTACAGGTTAATTGAGCTTAGGCTATGTCGGGAGCTGATCACGCTAATTGGTGTTAATTCGGGCCAATTACAAAGTTTTCGAGCCATATCGATGTCCTGGACGGCGAGGAGGTGAAGAGACCCAATTGTGCTGAAGCGGGCCTGAATTATGACACCAAAAGCCGAAGATTGAAGCCCCGAACCGAGAAGAAAGCGAGACAAAGTCGAGAAATAAAGCAGGAAGTCGAGATGTGAGACTGGCGTCGAGACGCCGACGCGATTCTTTTCGGAGTGCATTGTTCGCAGCATCTCGACGCTTCCTTACTTTCTATATATATGTAGCCTCGGTTTAGTCCGTCGTTAGGTTAGAGTTTTGGTCCTTTTTACGATTTATTTGCCTCTTTTACATTCCAGCACTCTTGTAGACCATTCTTAGTCATATTCTATGGATTCTTTTATGTTATTTGTTGCTTTTACTTCATCTATGCGTAGGTAAACTCGTTTAGATCGTTGTATTGGGTTTATGTCTTGATTCTAAATAATATTGGCTGAGTTTTCTGGTTCTTACCTTCTATTCTTGCTGTATTTACATTGAGTTTTACATGTTATCCCGTTTAAACCAATAAATGAGGCTAGTCTATTAGGATTGACGCCCTATGCGATTACCGCTTGTGTATTCTATCAGTTATTTTTAGATAGCCACTAGGTTGAGGCAAGTCACTCTCTACGCGAGACGACCCTTGATAGGCCGAGGATTCATGTTAAAGGTTGTAGGAATTAGATTTAAATTGTATTTGAATTTAGTTCTTACGATTCCGGACCCACGATCCTAAAGCGGCTAGTTTAAATAGGTGATTGTGAAATTGCTTAATCTAAAACTAGTTAGATATAATTAGTAATAGTTGCTGAGGTCTCGGATGGTTGCTAAATTATGCATAAGGGGTGGCTAGCGATAGAGTCTATATTAATTAATCTTTTTAATTGCAGAATTCACGATTAGCAAGTTAACTAGCACAGGTTAGTGTAGAGGGGTCCTCCGAGAAACCCAGAAGCCAACCGGACTAATGAAATCAGTTTAGAATAATTATTAGAGAAAACTAGGAAGCCAATGAATTATAATCAAGCATAATAAATGCCAATCCAACGATCCTTTTTTCATGTTATTGATTCCGTCTTATTTTCATCCTGCATGCTTAAGTTTTCTGTCTTTTAAAATTCGGCATTTAATCATTTCATTATTTTATTTTGCCTTGTCCTTCATCATCGAAAATCTCCCCTGTTTTCACAAGCACGAAATTCTACACTCACTAGATCCCCCTTCCCTGTGTTCGACCCCGACCGCTATTGCTACAAAATAGTATTAGTGCCATGGATTATAAATTTTAGTTGACCAACACAACCTCCGACTGTTGGGATTGGTGTCCTAAAACTCGTAGATAGTGAATGTTAAACGAATTATATACTTATTCGATAAAGGCGTTATCGAGATTAATTCAGTAAAGTTATTACTGAATAAAGTAAATTGCACATATAATAACCCAAATCCAATAAACTAAGATCCATGGCTATAGGATGAACACTTGAGCTTTATGTAGAGACATAAAAGTGGATCAAGCTTGAGTAATAGCCAAAACGGTCTATAGTATAGGGATAGGGTTGGGTACCTTATTCTGGAGACACTATGAGACGCGGCCCACTTTATAGATGGTATAGACGATGTGATCCTAAATCGTCCATGTAGAGACATGCGAGTGGGGGCGTCCTATGCAATGAGTTTGCATAAGACCAGGACCAAGAAATAAGTCGCTCTCGCTTTATAACACCGTTTACTGACGAGACTGACTATTTCATGTGATGACCTAGGTAACTCGATCTTGATCCTGAGCTAACTATGAACTCCTGTTTATTCGGACTTATCCTTAGATCTGCATAGGTGAGAGTGGCTCAGTATCGCCGACTCAATAAGCCTCCCATTTCAGGGATAGGAACGAGTAGATAGCTGGGGACATAGTCGTGCAAGAAGGAATTCACTCCTACCCGAATTAGGGATAGTAGAGAGGTTGTTCCCTTAAGTGCTGACTCCGGGGCTTGAACAAAGGGATCCCGCCCTCTCATCGGCCCGAGAGGGACTCGGTTTATTGGTTGGACCATAAACCAATTGTTCATTAGAGGATCAGTGGGACTTAAGGAACTAGAAGTACTATAGGGGTAAAATGGGCTTTTGACCTAGCTATAGCTACGAACAACCTGTGAAGGATCGACTTACTAATCATGGTTAAATCAAGTGGACAAAAAAAATATGTCTATAGTGAGGGGAGTGCAACTATCGGGCTATAGTGGAGTGTCCCGGTAGTTAACGAATGTTGGCTAGCTTGGATAATGAGATTAGTCGGTTAGCCTCGAATCGTTGGAGCCCATGATCTATAGGTCCATTAGGTCCCCCTACTAGCTCATATCGGAACAAAGCCTAGAACAAAAAGATAGGAAGCTTTGAATCGTTCAAAATCGGGAAAACGGGTATTATCGTAAATTGTGTTTGACACAATAATTTAATTATGAATTAAATTAGAAAATGAGAGATGGAGTATTTAAAAGTGTTTTGAATACCATATATATGTATTAGAAATCATATATAATTCATGGCATCGTTGTCGGGGAAGGGCGTTTTCTAGTGTTTACAGGATTTTGTGTTTTTTGTGTGCTTTTTATTTTTCTTTTTACAGAGCTTAACGATGAAATTGACATAACCTCGGCGTGGTAAGTTAGAGTTCCATGGCCGAGTGCATGATGCAAGACCTAGTAGCTCCTGATTTGAGTCATCTCCCATTTCTTGGAGACCTTGAAGTCACCAGAGAAATCATATACATCACCCAAGCGCCTGAGGAAGAATTTCACAAGTATTGGGATCGCTTCAAAAGGTTATGTGCACTTCCTCATCGTCCATTGCCTGAGGAGTCCTTGTTGTTGCACTTCATCAAAGGATTAGCACCCGATGACAGAAGGATGTTAAATATAGCGAGTGGTGGTGATGCGCTGGACAAGACACCGAGTGAGGCTAGAGAGATAATTTCGAGCTTGGCGACGTATGTTGGACTCATCATATGGCAAGCACGAAAGGTAAATTCTTCCCATTCCTCAATTAGCCAAACTCCTGAGCAACTGCAAAGAGGTAAGTCGATAGAAAATTCCAATGAGGTCAGTAAGCTTGAGCTTGAGCCTTCATTAGATTATGAGTCGAGTTCATGCAATTCTTCATGCTTGTTAGAAAAAATAGAAATAAGTGATGAGTTAGCTTTGGTCTATTCTTTACCAATTTCTATTTCCCCTAAGCTTATTACTCCTGAATTTCATGAGTTAGATTTTGTAATTCCTATAGTTGACCAGTTTGTTGCTCAAAATAAAGGTGTTTTGATTTATATGTTGGGGATGATGATTGATAATCAGTTTAAATTCTATTATACCTTGCACTCTGTGTGCAAGTTTAATTTATCTATGCAGGAGCATATCAAAAAGAAGAAAAATAAAAAGGATGTAATGAAAATCAAAGAGGTTGATTTCGGATGAGAAACGAGGAGAATGTGGTCAAGCAAATGACCTTAAACATTTGCAAAGTTTACTGCTTTTTGTCTTTTAAATTCTTAGATAGGTTTTATTTTTATCAGTTGCTTTTATGTTTGTTTCCTTATTTTTGCTTGTTCTTTAGGATTGGCGGTACCGAAGCGATGCTTTCATGTTTATAGAGAAGCGTGATTCACCACCCATGAGTGCAACATTCAGGGAAGTTCGACTCTTTCCCCATGCATTGTCTTATTCTTCATCATTTATTACATTGAGGGCAATGTAAATTCTAGGTTGGGGGTGGGGAATTTACTTTACATTCCTATTGGGCCTTGAGCATCTGAGCGTCAGGCCAGCGTTTGTGCTTAATGAAATCTCTTGCATGCTTGTTGTGTATATGCTTGTTTAAGTGATGATGATTTCCTAGGATTGACTCAAATTTTTTCGAAAATTTATTGCTTTCGATGAATTGTGACCGAGAGTGTTCAAAAAATGAGCCTTTTTAAAACTTTTCTGGATATGTCTTGCACCTGTTGAGTGTCTATCTTGCTTTAAAGTAGGACTTGAATGCTTAGGAGCGAATTACTTAGCTCATATTCTTGTTGTCACCCTGATAGGTGTAAGGTTAAGCGAGAAAGTCTAAATTTTTTTGCAAAATAGTGTGTGGAGTCTTGCCTAGGAGAGAAAAAGAAAATTTTCCTGCAATAAAAAAAGAGTGGAAAAATAAGTCAGGGGTGGCGAGCCAAAAGAATAGAAAAATCATATGCTCGCCATCTTTACTTTGAGAGAAAAGAAAACGAGAGCATGCTTGCATGGAGCCTAAACGCTTCGGGGGAAAAAGAGCTACCTGCAGTGTGATCAGTTAGGCCAGCCAAGAGTAAAACTCGGGTTATGGGTCCCTGCACTGTAGTGTGAAAGCTAGTGCCCTATCCAAAAGAAATGGAAAAAGAACAAAAAAAAAAAAAAAAAGAGAGAGAGAGAGAGAGCAAAAGCAAAAAGAAAGAAAAAAAAAAGAAAAAAAATAGAGAGAAGAAAAAAAGGAATTCCTTGATCAGGCACCTAAGCAAGAGGAAGCAACCTAGTTTGTTCCATTTGGGCCTTTTAGCAAGACCTTAGTGCCAGTGTAGGGGGAAGATAGGGTATGTTGGGTTTTATGCCCTAAAACTCGTAGATAGTGAATGTAAACAAATTATATACTTGTTACAATAAAGTGATATTGAGTTTCTACAATAAAGTGTTATTGTTAAATATTGCACAATTTGACCCAAATCCAATAAACTAGAATCCAAGGTTGTTTGTATGTAACTTGAACTAGTATGTGGGGACATACGAGGATCGGTGTTCAAGTAACAACTTTAAAGGTCTATAGTACAAGGATAAGGTTGGGTACCTTATCCTGGTAACACTATGAGATACGACCCGCTTTGTATTTGATACAGACGTATTGATCCAAAACGTCCATGTATTATACATGCAAGCGAGGGTATCCTATGCAATGAGTTTGCATAAGACCGAACCATGAAATAGTAAACCACTAGATATAACACCGTTAACTAGTTAGGTTACTGTTTCAATAGGATGACATAGGTAACTCAGTCTTAATCCTGAGTGTGTCATGAAGGGTGTGTTTGGTTTAACTTTTCAAGTGTTTAATTTTGAAAAAAAAAAATCATTTTGAAAAAATTTATAATATTTGGCAACCACTAAAAATGACTTATTAGAAAATGAGATTGATAAATAAACCATTTTGAGACAAACACTTAAAACCAACTTTGTTTAAAAAACTTTTTAAGTATATAATAGCTTTTGTATAAAAACACTTAGTGAGGAACTGCAACCAAACATATGGGTGTTTAAATTCTAAACAGTTTTTATACAAAATGTTTTTTAAAAAATGCATTCTTGAAAAACATTTAAATTGAAATGTATTCCAAACGGACCCGAACTCCTTCTCATGAGGGATTGTCCTTTGATTAGCATAGGTGAGAGTGGCCAATACACCGACTCAATATGCCTTCCTTTTTGGGGACAAGACCTAGTGGGAGGCTGGGGACATGACAACACAAGAAGGAATTCACTCTTTCCCACTTCTAGGAGAAGTAGATGAGTGTTCCCTTAAGTGGTGACTCCGGGACTTGAGCAAAGGGATCCCGCCCTCTCACTGGCCCGAGAGGGACTTTCTGTTTAATGGTTGGACCATAAACAAGTTGTTCATTAGAGGAGCGCTGGTACTTAAGGAGACAGATGTAACACAGGGGTAAAACAGTAATTTGACCCAGCTGTGATTACGGACACTCGTGAAGGATTGACTTACCGGTATAGGTCTATATCCGTGGACACAGAAATGTTCTACAATGAGAAGAGTTCAGCTGTGGGTCTTTAGTGGAATGACCCACAGTTAATGAGTTTAATCAGTTAACCTCATATCATTGGAGCTTCTGATCTGTAAGTCCATTAGGTCCCCCTGCTAGCTCGTAAAGAGTAATTAGGAACAATTATATCTTGAGAGAATTGAATAGTTCAAATTCATATTGGGAATTAAGTTAATTGTATGAGATACAAATTAATATAATGTATAGTGATAAATTAAAATGTAAAGTCTAATTTGAAATTAAACATTATTATTATGAGAGAAATAAATATTTGAAGAAGTTCAAATATTAATATGAATTTGATTCATATTGAATTTATAGGATATAAGAGAATTTGAAGGAGTTCAAATTTTAATATGAATTTGATTCATATTATAGAATTAATTATTTGAAGACCTAAAATTAAATATATGATATTTAATTGGGCAATTAATTAATTAACTAATAAAAGGTCTGAAATTAAATATATGATATTTAATTGGTAATTAATTAATTAAAGAATTAATTAATTGGAAATTAATCAATTATGGAAATGATTAATCACTTATAGAATTAATTAATCATTTATGGAAATGATTTTTTTTTTTTTTGAAAAGACATTTATGGAAATGATTTAATCACTTATGAAAGTGATCAATCATTTATGGAAAAGATTAATCAATTATGGAATTGATTGGTTATGAAATTGATTAATTATGGAAAAGATTAAATCAGTTATGGAAATAATTGATTTTAAATGAATATTTTATTCATGGCCTTTCTCCTATAAATAGAACACTAAACCTAGGGTTTAGGTGATACAACATAAGGCCACAAGAATACACTCTTGCATTCTCTCTAGCCTCCTTCTCATATTCTCTCAACCCAAGAACTCTAGGGAGAATTTTCTTTCTAGAGTTTTTCCCATTCAAGATTAGGTAGTCCCACAACTACGTTCCTAATCTCAGAGTTATAGCAAGGAAGATCAATTGGTGGTGTCCCAATTGTTGACGCTTGGTCCTTATGAAATCAAGAAAGGCGTTCTTGATATTTCAATGACGACAACGACGATATGTTTGCTTCTCCCCTTTACAATTAATTCTAAGGTTGTATGCTTAGCCTTAATAATTGATTTAGAATAGTTTTCTAGATTTTGCCAATGTATTGGTATTTTAGAGAAACAAAATTAACTACGAATCGGTCCCAATTACGCTTCCGCTTTATCGGAATTAGGGAATTCCAAATCCTTCAAGGTGAGAGTTGAGTAAACCAATTCGGGGCAAGTAAGGTCTTCTTTAGGTGGGATGAAGCTCTCTTGTGCAAGATAATCTTTAAAAAATTTTGATTTGTCTCCTCATTTGTCTCTCTTGCGAATGTCTCTTGATTGCTTTAGTTTTTGGAGTATTTGAGTCTTGAGGATTAAATCACTTTTCAATTATATGCACATCGTCTTTCTCTTTGGTTTGTGTGTGCCTTGCTCGAGGACTAGCAAGATTTAGGTTGGGGGTATTTGATAGGACCTGAATAGTCCTATTTTATCACCTCTTGCGAATGTCTCTTAATTGAGCTTAGGCTATATCAGGAGCCGATCACGCTAATTGGTGTTAATTTGGGCCAATTACGAAGTTTTGGAGCCATCTCGATGTATTGGACGGTGAGGAGGTGAAGAGACCCAATTGTGCTGAAGCGGGCCAAATTATGACACCAAAAGCCGAAGATTGAAGCCCCGAACCGAGAAGAAAGCGAGACAAAGTCGAGAAATAAAGCAGGAAGTCGAGATGTGAGACTGGCGTCTCGACGCCGGCCTTGCCGTCTCGACGCCGACGCGATTCTTTCTGGAGTTCATTGTTCGCAGCATCTCGACGTTGCGCCTTGGCGTCTCGACGCTGCCTTATTTTCTTTATATATGTAGCCTCGGTTTAGTCCGCCGTTAGGTTAGAATTTTGGTCCCTTTTACGATTTCTTTGCCTCTTTTACATTCCAGCACTCTTGTCACTACAAGAAATAACATATACGATAGCTAACAAAAAAAACTATAAAAGACCTATTATAGCCTTTTTCGAAGGTCCTGACAGCCCAAGTTATTAAAAGTCTAGGACTTTTTATAGCGTTTTTGTAGAGCTATAATGGATGCTATAGTAGAGTATGGAGGTATAGCTTATATACATTGCTATGAAAACTTTTTATAGCGTTTTGTATTAAAGCTATAATTTGTTTACGTAGCTAAAATATTGTGCTATCTTTGACATATAATAGCATTTTTTTAATGCTATAATATAATCTTTATAGCTTTAATATTATGTTATAACAAAGTTTTTAATGTTTTCTAATTGCTTATAATTATTGTAATAACCATTTGATAGCATTCATTTTAAAATATTAATTTCATTTAAATTAATTAAATTTTGATAAAATTTACTTTAGGAGTTCATTTTTTGCTAAATCCACACACAAGAAATAATTCATAACACATTATATACCATAATTTCCATTCATAATTGAAATTTCATAATCTATTTACATTACAAAATAAGGCATTCGATAGTTTTCAAGAATAAAGAAGTTATCCAAATAATACAAGATGAAGTATTCATTGGATATAATTTCCAACAACATATACTAGTTCATAAAATACAAAAAGATTGCCAACGAGTCCATAAGCCAGTGAAGACCTCAAAAAGATCGTTGTGTCCGTAGTCAGCAACCTGCATATTAGCAATTGGAGGAGAAATATAAATAAGATAACACTGAGGAAAAATACCACAGTAGAAAAAACAGACATAAAGTAGAGGAAGAGTAAATTATTGAATCGTCTCATAACAATGTCATATCACCGATCAGGAAAATTAGCATGTGTCTCTCAACCAAACTTGTCACTCTGCTAATCAAGTTTATTCATTTACAACATTCATATACTTGTCATCTTATGTTGATTCATATCTAAAGAATTGTGATCTAGAAACAATGTCAATATGTGAGCAATTTTCTAATAGACAAAAATGGCTCCAATCCAAAAGAACAAGGAATCTCAAAAGCATTTGAGCTCATCACCTTTAAAGACATTTAAATGCTAAAAGAAATTTCAACGTCAAGCATAGTGGGGATACTTAGTTTCTACAGTAAACTAGCTGGAACACCATACTCGTATAGAAGAAAAGGAGACCACCTTTCATTATGTACATATGATAAACTAGCAAAACTCAAGGACTATTTGTTGAGTTTAACATGTAAGGATGTAGATTCAAACTTTTGACCTTTTAATCAATGATAGATGTCTTAACTAGTTAAGTCATGGTGGTTGGCATTAAGGTCGTCAATGGTTATTGACAAAGATTTTCACTAGATTGGTTTTCTATAACTAATCACAGAGAAAGTATTTCATAAAACACCGGGAACTTAAGCTCACTTATTACTACTATAATAACAGGATATAATATATTCTCTAAAAATGGAACATTTCCTTCCAAGTTTAAAAGAGCTTACATTAGTTCAATCACAAGAGCAGATGCCCCTCCACCACCATTGCAGACAGCACCAACCCCATACTTGCCATTTTTCTGTCTCAGTACCTGCATCAAAGATCCTTCTTCTGTAAGAATGTAACCATAAGTAGAGAACAGCAGAGAATATTCGTCAAGCGTACTCCCTCTCCTATCAGCAGCAGTCCCAGCCTCTCAAAGGTTATAGTTATTCGAGGAAAAAAGATGAAAAATATTGAAGAGAGAAAGAGAACCAGAAATCAAGAGTCTCGAATGAACTAGGTGCTCCACTACAGCCCAGTGACAGAAATTACTTAAGGCCCCTAAGTTTACATAAGCACCAATGTGCTGCCATCCACATCCTCTAGCAATGCCTGGTCAAGGAAACAACATTTTAACACTGCAACAACTTGTACTCAAAATAAGTATATATGAACATATTTAACTAGAATTGGATAGTGTTCGGTTCGAGTTTCTACATTGTCAATTATTGCTTGTTTCAAGATATCCAATTTTGTCGACCAAAATTAACTCTAAAATCTACTCAAAAGTACTATGGAGCATTAAAAGCTAACATGAATGTAGGTGTCATTTTAATATTTGAATCATTAAAACTAGTAGTAATTTGATTTGATAACATTTTCTCCCAAGGATTTAGATTTTCTGATTCATAGCAGAGATGTTTAACCTGAAACGACTCCTTGTATGTTGTCCAATATCACGGATATACAAACCAGAGGTGCCATGGAGGCCACATAATCCACCACATCCTTCTCATTGCTGAAAGTATAACCAAAGACAGGAAGAAGAGAAAAAAGGGTTGTGCTCAATATTGAGGCTTCCACGATGACAAGGAATATAACAGCGATTGTTGCTCGACGAGCCGCTTTCGGATTCCCATCACCTAGTTCATTCGAGACTCTTGTGTTGTGGCAGCAACCGGAGTGACAGAAATTACCCCCAACAATGTGACCAAATCCGAGCTCCACTACAGCCCAGTGGGTGTCCCAAAGATACAGCTCCCCCATGAACATTAACTTTGTCCTGTATTCAACAAGCAAATGCACAAAATAAGAAATCACAAACGAATTGGATTTTCTTTCTATGTATCTATATAAAACAAGACAAAAGCTCATAACTGGGAACCGAAATAACATTCATAATGTTGATGAGCAACAAGCAAATTAAAGAACTTGGTTTTCTTCTTGTTTTCCCTTTCCCAACTTAGCAAGGGGGTCGGTCAACATGGGAGGAAACTACGAATTTCAGAAAAGATTTACAAGAGAAAACTATGGAATCAAGATCCTAGAAACTCAAAACAACTACCAGCTCACCCAAATTTGTTAGCTGAAGCACATGCTAAAACAAAATTAACCAACTGTGGTAAATACACACAATAAAAGTAATAAGTGGCATATGTAAATACACACAATAAAAGAAGGAAGATGAAACCATATAAAGCCACTAAGTTCAAAGTTCAATGTTAAACATGCAACCCCTTTTGGCAAGATGAACAACAAGACTCAAGACTCTTAGAAAAATGGTATCAAAGTTTTTGAAGAACCACAGTAGTTGTACACATAAACTTCCACTTCAGAAGTTAGAAGAAACAATTTCTAACCCAGACTAGTGTATTACCTACAACCAATAAGGTGTTGCTTCACAAAGACATGACACCAAGAGAACTAATTATGATCATATTTGAGAAAAAAAAATGTTAAGCAATCCTATGAGAATAACCAGTTTATTTAAGAAATGGGGAATAAATACAGAACTTTGCTCAAACCCAATTGAGTGAAAAAAAAAAAAAATCTAGGCCAAACATTCAAGGTCATTTAAAGTTTGTGGATGAGTCATTCAATTAATCCAATGCCTTCTTCTTTTTTAATTGGAAATCATGTTTTCATTGAAAAGGTCAAGAATAAAAAAGAGCTAAAAATTACAATGGAAAGCAAGTGAAACTAAACTTATAAGAATTCAATGAAACTAAATTTATAACCATTCAAAAGTTTTGTCCTTATCACAGATGCATAAACATGAACATAACTTATAAAGATAAACAACTAAACTTATAAACCAATCAACGTTAACCCATGTCCAATATTAATGCCCTTTCTAAAACAAAATTATCAATACAACCAACTAATTAATTTATGACTATCATAACTATATGATAGTCATAACACTCAAGTCATACAAAGTCCCAAATAATTTAGGCAACAGATGTGAGTTTAATAGCTTCAACAATATTAAAGAAAAAAATTGATATCATCCTCAAGTCTAGGATACTTGTAAGTTATTATACTCCACTTATCTCAAGTCAGGAGGCATTGAAACCTCGATCTGAAGAAGAATTTTGCCTTGCAATAAGTGGGGTGTAATGCGTTCAACTAGCATTTTCTAAAAACAAGCAGATTCAGGACCTTTCTTAAAGGTGATTCTCTAGAAACATGCTAAGTAAATCAAATGGACGAATAGTTTTAGCTCAGAAAAATTAGAAAGTTAATTATTATTAGATATCACACTAGGAATGCCCAACAAGAAAAATCCAAATGGTGTAGTTCTGAAGTAAAAATAAAAATCCTATAATGTTCTATGTACCTTCGGTATCTAGTTTCAAGTCCAGCCTTTAGTATCATGCTTGAGACAACAAGTCCTACTAAGAGATCTAGAAACTTCACCCCAAGTACAGAACCTCCTGGAATTAAAATCGAGAATCATAACCAAAAAGTTCTGGAAGGATGGAGAATACAGTATTAATTTTAATCTGTGAGGTCAAAAGATAAGAAAGAATAGGTATTGCTGCTCTTTCAATTAGCTAGCATATTCACCATAGACTCAACATCTAAGTTAGAAGATGATAGCGAGCATAGCTAGCTAGTTTTCCCTAATCAATTTAGCTAGTCTTTTATGATTTATTGGCCATTTTATTACACTTAATGTTTATTTTGTAGGAAATTGTTGATTGGAGCTAAAACGTGATTTTGGAGTCAATTGGGTGTTCGGGACATGAAAAAGGGCTAAAAGATCGAAAAAGGATAAAGTTGGAAGAAGTCAAATTCAGCCCAGCTGATTTAAAAAAAAAAAAAAAAAAAAAAAAAAAAAAAAAAAAAAACTTCATAGCGTCGCGACGCTATAGGCAAAATTTCCAGATTCGCGGTATCGCGACAGCGTCACGACGCTGTCCATAGCGTCTCGACACTACGACGAAAAAATCAGAATATAAGGAAATTTCGGCTAGGTTTTAGGGGACTTCGTTTTGGGACTTTTTGGAGCCGACAACAGAGGAAAAACAGAGCATTTTGGAGCTGAAGCAAAGGGAGCAAGTTGGAAATCAACCCATTGTTCGTGGGGATCGTGACGGGGATGTTCGGTCTCGGCCTACAACGAGTTTAATTCCTCTTTCCCTCACTTTAGTTAGTTTTTATGGCTGTTTTAGACTATGGCTATATTGTAACGTTGTGTATGAGTAGCTAGGCTTTAATTCTTAGGGATTGATGTAGCCGTTGGGCACGTTATGGATTGATTTACGGTTTTTATGCTATTGATGCATTTATGCATATGTGTGTCCTTAATGCTTTCAATTTACCGGCCATAAATTGATTGATGTTTATGCTTGAATCTAACTCGGGAGAGAGGATTTAAATTAGAAATCAATATGCATAACTAGAATTTAGCTAAAAATCGGGAGATTAAGGTTAATTCTAGAAATTGTTATAAAGGTTAGCCTTATTGCCTTGTATGTTTATTGGATTTAGATAGGGATATCGGGTTCAATTACATATGGGAGAATCATGTATGCTCGGGAGAGATATGTGTGATTTTAGTTGCCAAGATTTATGAATCATAGTATGTGTTGATCCGTTTATTAATCCATAACTCCAATTGGTGAAATCAAATCCCTAAGACCAATTCTTCCCATTAGATTGTCACTTTTTGCTTTAGTTTTGTGTTTGAATCAATTATATTCTCATTCAATTCGATTCCCTAAATAAAATTGGTCAAAAGTATTTTCGGTAATTAAAATTGACTAGACACCAATCCAGAGGACGACATTCGAATTTACATTCACTATATTATAACTTGACCCGTACACTTGCGGTAAGCAATTTGCGCATCAGAAGACAGTGAGATACCCATGTTGTTGACTTGAATAAAAGGAAATCATACCAAGAAAAAACAATTCGCCTAGGGAGATACTCATGTTGTTGACCTGAATAAGAATATATAAGTGAAAAACTCCTATGAGTGCTTCACAAAAACAAAATTATTAACTTTAACAACCGAGGAATTGAAAAAGAGAAATCGAACCTGAAAGCTTCAAAGGAGAAATGGAAGACGAAAACCGAAGTGCATACCTTAAATGTAAAGCAAGACAAACAAGAGAATAAATGGAAGCACTCAAACCATACGGTTTCTCAGGGAGCCGAACTTCCACGATACGACCTGCTTGCTGCTGTGATGGAGGATTCGTCGTCGGTGAGAGAGAAAACAGAGGAGGGGTGATGCTGAAGGGGTGTCCTTACGCACATTGCTCTCACCATGCTGCCGGATGCATGCTCGTCGAAGATGAAGAAGGAGACGGTGCGAAGAATGGTGGAGACGGCAAGGGTTTGTGGGAGAGAGGGAGACGACGAGGGTTTGAGACTGAGATTTGTTTTAGTGTAGTGTGAGAGTGATAACAGACAGAAATGCTATCATTTTCCTATTAATTTTAGCTAGTTTTATGCTTGAATTGTGTGCTTTAATGCTATTTTATGTTTAAAATTAAGAAAACCAAGCCAAGGAAGCAAAATCGGAATTTTGAGAGATTTTGGATGATTTTGGGGGCTTTTTGAAGCATATTGGAGAAGTCCATTGAAGACCCAAATCCAAAAAGCCAAGAAGAATGAGTTAGAAGGCCAAATTCATGGATTTCAAGCTTTTATTATCAAGTTGGGTCAAGAAAGAACCCAAGAATTATCCTACAAAGTGTTGGGCCAAAAGAAATAAAGGAAGCCCATAGAAACCAGCTAAAAAACGCGCAGGAAAGTTCTGGAATTGGGGTAGCGTCGCGGCGCTGCGACAACTTCGAGCCCAAGACAACCTGACGTCAGAGCGTCGCGACGCTGTGCCTGCTGGGAGCCTATAAATAGAGCCATTTTCATCCAAGTTTGGGGAGCCAATTTGTGGGTTTTCACCCCATTCTAGAGTCTACATTAAAATTGGGGATTTTTGGGAGAGTTTTGGAGCTTTGTTGAAGATCTTTGGAGCTCGGGATCGAAGGAGGTCGCCGCGGGATCGAGGAGATCGACACTTTTATGAGCATTTCTCCTCCCTTTTCCTTTATGTTTTAGTTTCTAGAATTGTTGTGATTAGGAATTATTGGATTTTAGTGATTATGAGTAGTTAATTCCTAAATTCTATGAGATTGATTTAGTTTGTTGAACCTTTGCTTCATTAATAAATTAAATTGGTTTGATTGTCATTATAATTCATTTGTGCATTTTGTCCTTAATGCTTTTAATCAACTGATCACTGATTAAATGAATCGTTACTAAGTGGAAACTCGACGGAGAGAAGCTTAGACTAGAACTGAATGCATGACTAACGTTTATTTACCCGGGTGATACAGGATAAGATAAATAACGTTAGAGGTTGTATTGAAGGGTCGTAATGCCATGCTAAGTAAATAAAGAGGAGACCGAAAGGAGATTCTTTATTGAAAGGTATGAGATAGGAGGAGACCGACAGGAGAGTCCTTGTCATTAGGATTCTAGACTTATGAATCAAATGATTAGTTAATCCATATTAGTTAATTGATTAAGCATTAAAGGTTCAATTGATGAAATCAATCACTCTAGAATTATCCCTCCAAATTGTCTCCATTTATCTTTTGCTTTCTAGATTAGCTTGTTAGTTTATCTTTTCGGCATTAGATTTTTTTCTCGAAATAAAGCATCGCAAGATTATTCTTGGTAATTAATTGAATAAATCCAATCCCTGTGGAGACGATACTCTTATACTCAAAAATCACTATATTACTTGTGGTACCCCGTACGCTTGCGATAAAATCGTGCAACAAATTTTTGGTGCCGTTGCGGGGGATTGGCTAATTTCATTCAATTAATATTGTGAAGAAATTGTTTGCTTTAATTTAGAGGTTTTATTTTGCTTTCTTTATTTTTATTTTTGGTCCATTGTTCTTGTTGTGCATTTAATTGGTGTTTGCATCTGTCTGAAAGCCTAATTATTATTGTTGATTAATTGTTTTAAATGACTTTTAATAGTTTAGGGTTGTCCTTTAGGGAATCTGAGCCCGAAGAACCAACACCATCATCCAATTTTTTCTATTAAAATTATCCCCCTTTAGAAGAAAAATCTCCCCTAGAAAATTTGCTTCAAGATTATATTGAGGATAATAGAGCACCCAAATTAGCTATAGAAAAATTCCAAGGGAGGTTGCATCCCCAAGAAGAGGTGAGTGAAGTGCAATCCGCTCCCATAGAGGAAAAGTCTTCCTTAGTGAGCTTGCTTGAAAGTTTTATTCAAGAGACTAGAGCCATGAATTTAGAATTAGAAAAATCTATGGAGAGACCCCAGACCCAAAGGGAGGTAGAATCCACTTCCATAGGATGTCTAGTGAGTCATGTGGCCAGTGATTCATTAGAGCCAATTCAAGAGCCTAATTCTTTCGATTTTTCTAAGCTTGAGCACATAGGGGTGAGCTGTGTAGATTGTGAGGAAGAATTGGATAGTTTTAGCACCCATCAAAAACAAGTTTGTGAGGAAGAAAAAGAAAATGAGCCCATAGTGTTTGAGGAGTTTCAAGAGATAGAGTTTAAGGTTGAAAGGCCTTTGTTTGTTCTATCCTCTCCATCCTCCCTTGATAATGAGTGTTCTTTTTCTTGTTCTCACTGTCAGAGTCAGAGTCTCTTTATTTTGATCTTTCTCCTTTTATGCTTTTATTATCCAAAAATACCAAAAATATTTCTGCTTCTGGGGCCCATGAAAAGCTAGTAAGTCTGCTAGCGATAGAATGCTTCATTGATTCAAGGAAGAAGGGCCCGAAGAAATACGAGAATTTTTACGTGCCTTGAAAGTCCGCACAAACTCGTCTAGCTAAGAGACGTTAAAAAAGCGCTTCTTGGGAGGCAACCCAAGTTTATTTTTCCGATAATTTTCTTTTCTTTGTTTTTCAGTTTGTTTTGTAGTTAGAGCATGTTGATCTTTCGTTCCTATTGATCAATTTGAAGCAGCTCGAGACCACAATTTCTTCCAAATCACCCCAACGAATGTTGAAGGCTGATATCCATGGTTTCTCTCACATTCCAGGGCAGTATCGTTCTCCCTTTATCTTTTTAATTGTCCTTATGCATGCTTAATTAGTCTGGATAATTAATACATTGAGGACAATGTACGATTTAAGCTTGGGGGGAGGATTTGCTGTTCTGATCTGAGCTGATTGAAAATTTTCATGATGATTTTATTGCATCTGTTTTGATGAGGACGGTCTATGATATGATCTAGATAATGAATCCTGTACAATTTTTGTGAAATATCAAAGCATGTTCAAGATTCATGTAAATTTAAATTTTTGCTTTGAATTCCTTGCACATGTTGAGCACTTAGCCTACTTATATAGTTTTGAATGCTTAGAACTGGATTATATTATCTAGATGTTTGTTGTCACTCCGATAAGCTTAAGATCTGATTTGAAAGTTGAACTACATGAGAGTTTGTAATGTTTTACTTGGGAGAAAAATCATGATTATTAGCCTGCAAAGAAAAAAAAAGGGAAAAGAAAGAAAAAGAAAAAAAATGAGAAAAGAAAAGTGTGAAAAAAAAAAGTATAGCGAATAAAAAAAAAAGCTTGCTATGTTTAAAAAGCTAGGGGCAAAAAGAGCTACCTGCGGTGTGATCAGTTAGGCCAACCAAGAGTAAAATTCGGGTTATGGGTCCCTGCACCGTAGTGTGAAAGCTAGTGCCATTAGAATCATAAAAATGCAAGTTTGGGGGAGGCATACCCCGTTGTTTCAGGCACCTTAGTGGGATATTGCTTTCTTGATTGTTGGGAAGCTGGATAATTAGAGCTTAGGGCCAGTGTAGGGGGAAGATGAACTGAGGATTGTATAAACCTTTTCTAGGCTAGTAAAGACCTAATAGGGAGGCTCACACACACACACACAAGGGATGAGGAGTTTAAATGTAAATTTTGTGATGAATGAATATGTTTTAATATTTCCTTTAATTGTTAGAGTTCATTATTTTGATCATTGAGCTTAGAGTTGTGCATTTGCAATAGTTGATTCATATATCAGGTTTTAGCTTTGCTCGGGACTAGCAAAGGTTTAAGTTTGAGGGTGTGATAACAGGCAGAAATGCTATCATTTTCCTATTAATTTTAGCTAGTTTTATGCTTGAATTGTGTGCTTTAATGCTATTTTATGTTTAAAATTCAGAAAACCGAACCAAGAAAGCAAAACCAGAATTTTGAGAGATTTTGGATGATTTTGGGGCTTTTTGAAGCATTTTGGAGAAGTCCATTGAAGACCCAAATCCAAAAAGCCAAGAAGAATGAGTAGAAGCCCAAATTCATGGCTTTCAAGCTTTTATTATCAAGTTGGGTCAAGAAAGAGCCAAGAATTATCATACAAAGTGTTGGGCCAAAAGAAATAAAGGATGCCCATGGAAATCAACTCAAAAACGCGCTGGAAAGTTCTGGAATTGGGGTAGCGTCGCGACACTGTCCATGTAGCGTCGCGACGCTGCGACAACTTGGAGCCCAAGACAACCTGACGTCAAAGCGTCGCGACGCTGCGCCTGCTAGGAGCCTATAAATAGAGCCATTTTCATCCAAGTTTGGGGAGCCAATTTGTGGGTTTTCACCCCAATCTAGAGTCTACACTAAAATTGGGGATTTTGGGGAGAGTTTTGGAGCTTTGTTGAAGATCTTTGGAGCTTGGGATCGAAGGAGGTCGCCGCGGAATCGAGGAGATTGACACTTTTATGAGCATTTCACCTCCCTTTTCCTTTATGTTTTAGTTTCTAGAATTGTTGTGATTAGGAATTATTGGATTTTAGTGATTATGAGTAGTTAATTCCTAAATTCTATGAGATTGATTTAGTTTGTTGAACCTTTGCTTCATTAATAAATTAAATTGGTTTGATTGTCATTATAATTCATTTGTGCATTTTGTCCTTAATGCTTTTAATCAACTGATCACTGATTAAATGAATCGTTACTAAGTGGAAACTCGACGGAGAGAAGCTTAGACTAGAACTGAATGCATGACTAACGTTTATTTACCCGGGTGACACGGGATAAGATAAATAACGTTAGAGGTTGTATTGAAGGGTCGTAATGCCATGCTAAGTAAATAAAGAGGAAACCGAAAGGAGATTCTTTATTGAAAGGTATGAGATAGGAGGAAACCGACAAGAGAGTCTTTGTCATTAGGATTCTAGACTTATGAATCGAATGATTAGTTAATCCATATTAGTTAATTGATTAAGCATTAAAGGTCCAATTGATGAAATCAACCACTCTAGAATTATCCCTCCAAATTGTGTCTCCATTTATCTTTTGCTTTCTAGATTAGCTTGTTAGTTTATCTTTTCAGCATTAGATTTTGTTCTCTAAATAAAGCATCACAAGATTATTCTTGGTAATTAATTGAATAAATCCAATCCCTGTGGAGACGATACTCTTATACTCAAAAATCACTATATTACTTGTGGCGACCCGTACGCTTGAGGTAAAATCGTGCAACAGAGAGTGAAGAGAAAGCAAAGAGAAAGGGGGGAAATGAAAAGAAAGAGGGGGAAAATGACCGCGTCCCAAAATTTTTATTTTTAAGTAGTCTCAATTTTTTTTCTTTTTTATTTCATAGTTTATTCTAGAAAATGCTATCTTCAAATGCTATAAAAACTGATATTTCTTGTAGTGTGTAGACCATTCTTGGTCATATTCTATGGATTCTTTTATGTTATTTGTTGCTTTTACTTCATCTATGCGTAGCTAAACTCGTTTAGATCGATGTATTGGGTTTATGTCTTGATTCTAAATAATATTGGCTGAGTTTTCTGGTTCTTACCTTCTGTTCTTTCTGTATTTACATTGAGTTTTACATGTTATCCCGTTTAAACCAATACATGAGGTTAGTCTATTAGGATTGACGCCCTATGCGATTACCGCTTGTGTATTCTATCAGTTATTTTTAGATAGCCACTTGGTTGAGGCAAGCCACTCTCTACGCGAGACGACCCTTGATAGGCCTAGGATGCATGTTAAAAGTTGTAGGAATTAGATTTAAATTGTATTTGAATTTAGTTCTTACGATTCCGGACCCACGATCCTAAAACGGCTAGTTTAAATAGGTGATTGTGAAATTGCTTAATCTAAAACTAGTTAGATATAATTAGTAACCGTTGCAAAGGTCTCGGATGATTGCTAAATTATGCATAAGGGGTTGCGAGCGATAGAGTCTATATTAATTAATCTTGTTAATTGCAGAATTCACGATTAGCAAGTTAATTAGCACAGGTTAGTGTAGAGGGGTCCTCCGAGTATCCCAGAAGCCAACCGGACTAATGAAATCAGTTTAGAATAATTATTAGAGAAAACTAGGAAGCCAATGAATTAGAATCAAGCATAATAAATCCCAATCCAACGATCCCTTTTTCATGTTATTGATTCCGTCTTATTTTCATCCTGCATGCTTAAGTTTTCTGTCTTTTAAAATTCGGCATTTAATCATTTCATTATTTTATTTTTGCTTGTCCTTCATCATAAAAAATCCTCCCTGTTTTCACAAGCACAAAATTCTACATTTACTAGATCCCCCTTCCCTCTGTTCGACCCCGACCGCTATTGTTACAAAATAGTAGTGGTGCCGTGGATTATAAATTTTATTTGACCAACACGACCTTTGACAAGTCGGACCCATCACTAACTTCTGTTACTTGCTTGGCGTTAAAAAAGGGAGGGAAAATCGGGAGTTGCTCTTTTGGCATGTTATGGCTGGAAAGAATGGAATATGAAAGAAAATGGAAAGTGGGAAGAAATGACCCTTTGAAAAATCGATTGGAGGAAGAAGAAGGGTTTTTCAGCGTACAATTTTTTAGAGATCATCGAGCACTTGGACCAATGCAGCCCACAAGCTCGTCTCCTTCCAATGCCTAAACTCCATAGCAACCACCGCGTACAATTTTTTAGGGAAAACCGAAATTGTCGTAGCAAGGGACCCAAAAGCAGCACCATGAGCTCTGTTCTGTCTAAAGTCGCTGTCGTGGGAAGTGGAAGTAAACTATTCATTACCTCTTTCTCTCATTTTTCGATTCTGTAAGCTATTAATGTCTAACTCGATCATTAAACAAGAAGATTTTTGAAAAGTTGCCTGTGTGTTAAAGAAGAATTATAATATCGTAACATCATAATTTTTTTCTCAATTTTACTATTTGAAATTTCAAACAGAGAAATTACAGAAGATGGGAAAGAACTATTTTTCGATCATGGTGCCCCATATTTTATTGTCAGCTCCCCGGACGTATTGAGTCTTGTTCGTGTTGGGTTTTATGTCATAAAACTCATAGATAGTGAATGTTAATGAATTATACACTTGTATCAATAGTGTTATTGAGGTTTATGCAATAAAGTGTTATTGTCATTTTAGGTCTAAAATTGCACAATATGACCGAAATCCAATAAACTAAGATCCAAGGTTGTGTATATGTAACTTGAGCTAGTATGTGGGGACATACGAGGATCAATGTTCAAGTAACAACCTAAAAAGGTCTATAGTACAAGGATGAGGTTGGGTACCTTATCTTGGTAACATATGTGATAAGGTCCGCTTTGTATTCGATACAGACGTATTGATCCAAGGCGTCCATGTAGGAGACATGCGAGCGGGGTATCCTATGCAATGAGTTTGCATAAGACCGGACCACGAAATAGTAAACAACTAGATGTAACACCGTTAACTAGTTAGGTTACTGTTTCAATAGGATGACTTAGGTAACTCAGTCTAAATCCTGAGTGTGTCATGAACTCCTTCTCACGAGGGATTGTCCTTTGATTAGTACGAGTGAAAGTGCCCTGGACACCGACTCAATAAACCTACCTTCTTGGGGACAAGACCAAGTGGGGGGCTGGGGACATGACAACACAAGATGAAATTCACTCCTTCCCGCTTCTAGGAGAAGTAGATGAGTGTTCCCTTAAGTGGTGACTCAGTGTCTTGAACAAAGAGATCCCGCCCTCTCACTGGCCCGAGAGGGATTTTCTGTTTACTGGTTGGACCATATATAAGTTGTTCATTAAAGGAGCACTGATACTTAAGGAGCCAGAGGTAACTCAGGGGTAAAATGGTAATTTGACCTAGTTGCAGTTACAAACACTCGTGAAGGATTGACTTACCGATATTGGTCAATATCTGTGGACACAGAAACATTCTACAGTGAGAAGAGTGCAGTTGTGGGTCTTTAGTGGAGTGACCCACAATTAATGAATATTGGTTAACTCGATTAATGAGTTTAGTCAGTTAACCTCATATCATTGGAGCTTCTGATCTGTAGGTCCATTAGGTCCCCCTGCTAACTCGTAAAGAGTAATTGGGAACAAATTTTCTTGAATAGAATTTGAACGGTTCAAATTCGTTATGGGAATCAAGTTAATTGTATGAGATACAGTTAATATAATGTACAGTGATACATTATAATATAAAGTTTAATATGAGGTTAAACTTTATTAATTGAGAGAATAATATATTTGAAGGAGTTCAAATATGTGGCTAATTACGTATATGATGTTTAATTAGTAAATTAATAAATTATTATTCAATTTAGTTGAATTTAATGTGATTTAATTGAACTATAATATATGAGAGATATATTAGAATATGATTCTAATATGTAATTAATTAAATATGGTTTATATTTAATTAATTATAAAATTAATTTTTTTTTTAAGATTTTTAATTGCAGAGTTCTGATGGGATCCGGTGCATTAGTGCCCCATTAATTATAAAATTAATTAATTTAGAATTAATTATTTTTTTAATTTAATTTAGTTAAATGTGATTTAATTAAATTAAATCTATAGATTAATTTTAATATGAATTTGATTCATATTAAAACACTATAAGAGAGATGCACATTTGAATATGATTCAAATGTTTGATTAATTAAATATGTGATATTTAATTGATCCAAGAATTAATTAATTGGGAATTAATTAATTTAATTAAATTTGATTTAATTAATTTTAATTAAAACTATAGCTTATGTGAGGGAAATGCATTTAAATATGATTTAAACGCACATATGCTTAATTAATCAATATGATTAATTGATTAATTGAATTGTATATAATTAATTAATTATATTAAATGGAGTTATGAGATAACTAGATGATGAGGTGGATGGTCAAGATTTGATCTCCCCTTCCCTCACATTAATCTGCACGCCTAAGGGGTCAATGTGAAAATATCTCATTCTGCATCTCAACTCCTTATTCACTCTCAGAATCCTATCTAGAGAAAGCCAAGAACATAGAGAGATTTGATTCCCACTCTACTGTTCATCCAAAAAATTCAAGATAAAGAACTGATTAGTCCCACAACAAAGTTCTTAATCTCAGAGATATAGCGGGGAAGACAAAATGGTGGTGTCCCAATTGTTGAGATCGCTCTTTTAGTCCCTGCACAATCAAGAACATGTTCTTGATTTCAGAGTCGTCAAACGACGGTATGCTTCTCATTCTTTAGATTAGATCTAATTGTTTAGCCTAGGAATTTCTATTCTGAATTTTGCCAATGTATGTGTATTTTGTGATAATGAAATTAAACTACGAACGATCCAATTGCGCTTCCGCTCAACGAAATTGGAAATTCCAATCCTTCAGTTCGTGAGTTGGGAATCGAAAAATCTATGTGCTTAATGGAAAGAGAAATTTGGGGTGGGTTTTTTATTGCTTTTCCAATCAATTTACCAGCATAGAGCAGATTAAAACTTCACTGTTATTGTTGGGATTTATGTCCTAAAACTCGTGGATAGTAAATCTAACAAAGTTAGTTATAAAACGTTATTGAAATAATTCAATTTCTGGTTGTTGAATGGTTGTTTTAATTATGCATTAATTAACCCAAATCCAATAAACTAGAATCCTTGGCTATGATATGAACACTTGAACTTTATGTAGTGACATAAAAGTAGATCAAGTTCAAGTAATAGCCTAAACGGTCTATAGTATAGGGTTAAGACTTGGTACCTTATCCTAAGAAAACTATGTGACGCGGCCCACTTTGTTTTTAGTACAAATGATGTGATCCTGAATCGTTCATGTAGAGACATGCGAGTAGGGGCATCCTATACAAAAGAGGTTGTATAAGACCGGACCGCGAAATAAGTCACTTTCAATTAATAACGTCGTTTACTGTGAAACTGACATATTTCAAGCGATGACCTAGGTAACTCGATCTTAATCCTGAGCTAACTATGAACTCCTGTTTATTTGGGATTATCCTTTGATTTGCATGGGTGAGAGTGGCCCAACATTGCCGCTCAATAAGTTCCTACCATTTTGGGGATATAATCGGGTAGATAGCTGGGGACATAGTCTTGCAAGATGGAATTCACTCCTACCCGACTTTAGGGATAGTAGAGAGGTTGTTCCCTTAACTGCTGACTCCAAGACATGAACAAAGGCGTGCCGCCCTCTCATTGGCCCGGGAGGTTTTAGGTTTAGTGGTTGGACCACAAACCAATTGTTCATTAGGGACTCAGTGGGGGCTTAAGGAACAAGAGGGGTAAAACAGACATTTGACCCAACTATAGTTACGAACAACCTGTGAAGGATCGACTTACTGATCACGGTTATATCGGGTGGACAGAAATATATCTACAATGGGGGAGTGCAACTACGGGCTATAGTGGAGTGTCCCGTTAGTTAACGAATGTTGGTTAACTAGGTTAAAAGAGTTTAACCGGTTAATCTCAGATCATTGGAGCCCATGATCTGTAGGTCCATTAGGCCCCCCTGCTAGCTCAAACGGACTAAACCTTAGAACAGAGTGATGAAAGAATTTGAAAATGTTCAAATTCGATTTTGGGAGATATCGTTAATTATATTCGATATAATTTAACGTATCGGTTTAATTGTGTATTAAACTATATTTTGAGAGAGTTATAATTATTTAAATGTGATTTAAATATTGCACACGTGAATAGGGATTCACGTTCGAGACAATCGGTTTTGAGAGAGGTCGGGATTGGCATAATTGATTAATTTAATATTTGATATTAAATTAATATAAATAATTAAATTGTTTAATTATTTATTTTTATAATTTGAATTTGAGAAATTCAAGATTAATTGAAAATTTTGATTTTCAAGAAAATTGGGAAATTAATGTTCATTTTCAATTTTTCTTTTATTAAACCCACGAGGTAAAAACCCATTTCATGCCACCAAATCCCATGACTAAGCTTCATTTTGGTGTGTTGTCTTCTTTTGGAACAAAGAGTGCATAATCACTTTCTTTAAAAATAAGAAATGAAAGCTAAGGTAGTTCTAGTGATGCTTGCTGAAGCTGAAATGAAAACAAAAAGGCTCTCAAAGAACCGTGGACTCCAAAGCTCCAAAAACTCATTTTCTTTCTTCCTAAATTCATCATACTCGAGTTCCCACAAGCTCGTTCTAAGGCCGGAGAATAGTGGGGAAGACTCTAGCGGTAGTCCACAAGTCGTTTGTGTAAAGAAATGACCGAAGGAGCCAATGAATTCAAGCTTCAAAGAGGTTAGTTCGAAGTCATCTGTTTTTCGGTTCAAATTACAACATTGCTATTATTAGAGAAATTAATGAAAATCGGTGCCTAAGATCCGTAATCACTTCCGCTCGAGTGTTCTTCACTCCTTCAGTATTCTAATCTTTTTTTTTTTTTGAGAAAGAAATATATTCATAACGAAAGAGCAAAGTTTGGTACATAACAGAAACCCTCCAAAAAAGAAAAAAACGTGAACGCCAACCATCACCCTCCCCAAACAGCCTCATCCATTCTCGAGCACAGAGAAGGATCAAAAGAAAAAACACAAAATCGTTGTTCATGGAAGCAACGCGCGCAAGAGAGTGCGCCAAAAAATTGGAGGATCTCGGGCAGAAGGCGAAATTAACCACATTCGCCTACCTCGCCAGAACACGAACCTCATCGATCAGAAAGGAAATCTCCGAAATGTCTTCTGATTCTTGGTTAATTAGCTTGATAATCACAGCGACGTCTGATTCAACCACCAACTCGTGGCCGATTAGCTCCAGGTAAGCTATGCATTTATCAATAAGATGCTGAAGACCATTGATAATAGCCAAAGTTTCTAACATTTTAATCTCTACTTTTCTGCTGATTTTTTTGCATCCCGCTCCAACCAAAGAACCGACTGAGTCACAGATTATCCAGTCCACACCACCGGTGTTTGAAGCTTTGAACTAGGCAGCGTCCACGTTCAACTTCCATAGCTATCCTTCAGGCAGCTTCCAACGATCGTGACACACTGTTATTCTAATCTTGTTGCATAGTTGGTGCCACAATGGATAGTCTAGTCCTTCATTTTGATACTGTTCACACGTAAATTCAAATGAATGAGACACATGGAATAAACAATATATTTGTATTAATGTTGTATGCGTGTGGGTGTACAATCTCTAACTTTAATCCTCTGATTCTCTCTCTTGTGTGTGATTGTGTTTCACTCGAGGGCTGTAGCGCTTGATCTCGAGTCTGAAGCTTCAATGGATTCTTGGAGTTTGAAGTCTTCCAGTCTTGAAGGAGTCTTCAGTCTTGAAGAAATGTTTAGATCTTGAAGAGTGTTTGGTCTTCAATGAGTGTTTAAGTCTTGAAGAGTGTTTGATCTTCAAGAACTTATGGATTTCAGAGAGTCTTCGGTCTTCAGACTTGGTGGAGTCTCTCTTAATTCTCTGGTTCTGCTGGAGAGCTTTGAAACTCTAAACTCTTGTCTTTGTGAGAGTGTAGAATTTCTGAACCCTTGAAATGGTGGAGAACTCCTCTATTTATAGAGTTCCCGAAGGATGGGCCCTGGTGACTTTTGGGCCTAACACCTTGGGCTTGGACTTTATTGGTCTTGGACTCAACCATTTAGTCTTGGGTTTGGTTCATATTTGACCCAAAACCATATGACCCAAATACTTAAAAGACTCAAATTTGATCCAAATAATTATGTTTTTTTAATTAATTGGTCAAATTAATTAATTTGATCAAAATAATTTAATTTTAATTAATTGATCAAATAGAAATTTGGCTCTATAAATTTATAACTGACCAATTTTGTCTTCAAATTAAACTTGGGACACATGTCAATTTATAATTGGTCCCAAATTTAAATAATTTTAATTTCGTCATTAATTTTATGTAACGACGTGGCAATTCGTGATTTGTCAAAATTTCTCCGTCAACAAATGCCCCCTTTTCGAGATTTAGTCACAAATTATGTGTAGATGAATCTCAGAAAGAAATTATTTGGAATCAATTTTTTTCTAAATTTTGACTCCGCTTGATGTGTCAATCAAAATATGAAATTTGGTCAAAATTTTGATTGATTTTTTTTTTCTTTTACACACTTGTCATGCCAATTTAATCAAAATTCGACCTTTTTTTTTTTTTTAACGAAATTTCGATCTTCTTTGGCGACGAGTTGTAAATTGAATCTCAAAGGGATTTGAATTTGAATAATGATCAAGTTCTATCTAATTGTGATATGAAATTGAAGCATAACATTTTTTTTCAATTTTTAGTACTCAAGTTTAATTTGGGATTGAATTATGATTGTAACCCAAATTATCTCAAGATAAACTCAATCTCAAATACCTTAAATTTGCAATAAGGCTTGAGAAATCTTAGTTGAAGTAATGTTAAATTCTGTCCAAAATTTGGCTTGGGGAATAGAATTTAAATATACTCCCTTTGAATTTGATTTAGGTACGAGTTTAGCTATACCGAATTTAATTTAATTCAAATCGAATCAAATTCGAAATTTATCCAATTTATCTTTACTTTGAAATTAGACCAATTTGATTTTTTTTTATTCAAGATTGATTTAAATCAAATTCTGCACTTGGATTATGACTTGAATTAGAATTTCTAATTTGATAATCATTCAAGATTGGATTTGATCTAAAATTATCTAAAATCAAATCAAATTCACGAGTCATACCTTCATAAGCAACTTGACAGAAACCAAATCTCATACCTTTAAATTAAAATCAAATTTAAATCAAGATACTTAATTTGCTAAGGATCCCCATTCGAAATAGGATTTGATAAAAATATGAGATTTGGATTTCTTTTATAAATTGGGCTCCCGCATATCTTTTTTTTTTTTTCATACTTGTAATTGGCACTTTTGGCGGTACGCACAACTTTTCAACTTCTTTTATCTGCATCATCTTCTTTCTTTTCTGCAAGTTCTTTTTGAACACTGAAACGATTTTTTTTTTTTCTTTTTGGTGCATTACGCCGTTGCTTGCAGAATCACAGCGGCGACGGTGGGTCCTTTTGTGGCGGCAACGACGAGAGGGAAGAGAGAGAGAGTTAGAAAGAAACGGGTCGTCTTCTTCTCTTTTTTTTTCTTTTAGTCGGGCCGCTACTTGCAGAGAGACGGCGGCGGCGACGGCGAGAGGGACGCCGGCGTTATTGTGGCGTGGCGGGTCTTTGTGCGGCGTTGCAAAACGAGAAGGAGAGAGAGAAAGACTGAGGGAGCGAGAGATTCAGTCGCTTTTTTTTTTGCGAGTCGCTGCTTGCAGAAACGCGGCGGAGTTCTTCTTCGCGGCGGCAACGGCGAGGGGGAAAGAGAGTTAGAGAGAGAGACGAGAGGGAGGTCTATGCAGCGCTGCAAAACGAGAAGGAGAGAGAGAATGTGGTGGGGGAGAGAAAATGTGGAGGAAGCCCGTGACTCTTTTTCTTTTTTTTTTTTTTTTAACTTTCTTTAGTTTTTTTTAAACTTTCTTAACCTTCCAAACTTTTAACTTCTTTTTTTTTGTTTTTGTTTTTTTTTGTCTTCTTTTTTAACTTCTTTTTTTTCAACTCTTTTGTAACTTGTATATATTTTTTTACAACCTTTTTTTTTAGTTTTTTTTTTTAACTCTCTGACTTCTTTTTTAATATATCTAAAAACTTAAATTTTTTTACTTTTCTTCATGCCCTTTTTTATTCTCTTTTTTTTTTACTTGTTTTTTAGTGGGCTCTTTTATATATATACATATGCAAATTCAACTTGTGCTTCGTACATATGTATATAATCTAAATATTTTTTTCCCTCTTTTTTTGTAGGAACAATTTTCATAATCATTGCTTACTGTCCATAAAGGTAAATTTTCAAAATAACCCGACATTGACTATTTTTAATTTTCCATAAGCTTCCAACATCCTTCATTTAATTTGATTTGATGCATTTTTTTTTCTTTGCCTCTTTCTTTTTCTTTTTTTTTTTTCTATTAAGGAAAGAAGCTTGACTTGAAGACTTGGAGAATATATATATACTTTGACCGCCTTTTGCCGCAATTCGAGAGACAAACTCTAAGTACTCCTCCTTTTCTTTTTATATTTTTTTTCTTAACATTCATTTTTTTAATTAACACCACATCGTAAATATTTCAATTGCAGGAACAAAATTTCCATTCACCAAAAGGTAAATTAGGTGAACGTTTTTTTTTAAAAAAAATTTTGTTTTTATTTTTTTGTTTTTTTTGTAGTGTTGTTTTTTATTTGCAGGTACAACGTCTTTCATCATGAATACAAGGACATGTTCCTTGGACTTTTGCCACTGCCACGTCTTTCAGCATCAGTACAGGGACATGTTCCTTGGACTTTTGCCGCTGCCACGTCTTTCAGCATGAGTACAAGGACATGTTCCTTGGACTTTTCCACTGCCACGCCTTTCAGCATGAGTACAAAGACATGTTCTTTGGACTTGTGCCGCTGCCACGTCTTTCAGTATGAGTATAGGGACATGTTCCTTGGACTTTTGCCACTGCCACGCCTTTCAGCATGGGTACAAGGACATGTTCCTTGGACTTTTGCCGCTGCCATGCCTTTCAGCATGGGTACAAGGACATGTTCCTTGGACTTTTGCCGCTGCCATGTCTCTCAGCATGAGTACAAGGACATGTTCCTTGGACTTTTGCCGCTGCCATGCCTTTCAGCATGGGTACAAGGACATGTTCCTTGGACTTTTGCCGCTGCCATGTCTCTCAGCATGAGTACAAGGACGTGTTCCTTGGACTTTTGTCGCTGTCACGTCCTTCCGCATGAGTACAAGGACATGTTCCTTGGACTTTTGCCGTTGCCACGCCTTTCAGCATGAGTACAAGGACATGTTCCTTGGACTTGTGCCGCTGCCACGTCTTTCAGCATGAGTACAAGGACATGTTCCTTGGACTTTTGCCTCTGCCACGTCTTTCAGCATGGGTAGAAGGACATGTTCCTTGGACTGCCACGCCTTTCAGCATGGGTACAAGGACATGTTCCTTGGACTTTTGCCGCTGCCACGCCTTTCAGCATGCGTACAAGGACATGTTCCTTGGTCTTTTGTCGCTGTCACGCCTTTCAGTATGAGTACAAGGACATGTTCGTTGGACTTTTGCAGCTGCCATGTCTCTCAGCATGAGTACAAGGACATGTTCCTTGAACTTTTGTCACTGCCACGTCCTTCAGCATGAGTACAAGGACATGTTCCCTGGACTTTTGCCGCCGCCACGCCTTTCAGCATGAGTACAAGGACAATTGACGTTTTGAACTCTTGTTGTCATGACGTTTCGCAACATTAGTCCTAGGAAATTTTCCTTGATGCATTATTATTATTATCATTTTTAACTTATCTTCGTAAAAATCTTATTCTTTTGACTTGTGTTAACTTTCATTTCTTTAAATTTTGCAGAATCATGGTGTGCTTTGTAGAACATATTGTCTCTGAAAAGACGTACCTCGTTCTCCTGAAAGACAACAATCAACCCATAAGAAGCGGACTCAGCTTCTTAGTAGAAGAGCCTAAGACTGGACGTCTTGCAGCCCAATGGCCCCCACCACTAAATTTGCATACCATTTCTTATTGGTCCGTAGAGAGGCCTCTGGACCAAGATTCTAAGGCTTGGTTTCTAGAATCTTCAATCCATACACAAAATCCTAATCGACATCCAGAGGTGACGTTAGGGCGCCGAATAATTGATGGATCAGTTCGTTGGGAAACCGCCTTGAAAATTTCAAGCGAATTTCTTTTCATTCCTCGCTATTGGGAGTGGTTGGAATTTGGTGTTGGTCGGAGTGAAAAGGTGCTTCAGACTGCTCATTTATTGGATGCAGTGGTGGCTTCCGTTTACACTTACGATCGAAACAACGACATAGTTCGGGCTTTTTGTGAAGCTTGGTGTCCTGCAACCAATACACTTCACACTCGTGCGGGAGAACTTTCAATTTCCTTATGGGACCTTTGGACATTTGGGGGTTTGCCCATCAGAGGTAGATTTTATGAGGAGGTTATCCCTAGCTTTAAAGAGTTAATTGGGTCCAACAACTAGGCAAAACATCTTCCAAAAAGTTGCGAACACCTTTTCCATGCATTCTACTTGCTTATCGCTTCAAGAACTGACCATTCCCATGTTCCAATCAGCTCCTGGATTTCCTTTTGGTTCAAGGGTGAACAGAGGTACGCAAAGCCTCCTCAACAGAGACCCAAGAAGACCTCTCGTCCTAGCACGACTCATAACCCAGACGGCACAAATATCAAGCGTCACGAGTGGTCAGATGAGGAAAACAACTTGTTTCACGAGCTAAAGATTGACATGAAACACAGAGACCAGACATACTTGGCCGCTTTTTTATCTTGCTGGCTTTGCGCCTTTGTGTTTCCCCAAGGGAATGCTAACCACATTCGTCCTAGTGTTTTTAAGGCTGCCAGCTTAATGGCTGAGGGGAAAACTTTCAGTCTTGCAGTCCTTGTCCTTGCCAACATCTACCACGGGTTAGGCAAAGTTTCCAATGCTTCTGTTTTGGTTGGACGCATAGATGTTTATCTCCCCGTGCATTACATTTTTTGTTGGCTCGCCCATTATTTTGGTACCAATTATAAGACTCCAACGAAAGTTTGAGGTCCTAGCATGGTGGAATTTTCCGGCGAAGGTGGAGCTATATATTTTGATGAGTTTGAGGCTCGCAAATTAATCCATGGGGGCGCATCCATATCATGGCACATGAACCTTAGTAGGAACAAAAACGAGACCATAAAGTATGAAAAGATTACAAAATTCATACCTTCTTCCTATTTCTCGAGCCTTCGCTCATGCTATCTGTCAGCGCGATGTAAAGATTCATTAGTTATCGAACCCTACAACCCCTACCGATTCGGCTGCCAGTTTGGCTTTTATCAAGACATACCTAATGACTTAGGAGAAGTTTTGCCCCTAATCACCTTGAAAAACATTTTACACCACTGGCGGGTTTGCCTGCGAGCTAATGCGGAGTTTCAAGTATTTCTTCCAGCTCGTACATTGAATCCTCAAGACCATGTCACCTCACGTTATCGAAGTTGGTGGTCTGAAAAGTATGATAATTACCTAGGGGACGACATAAGTAAGTTGGTTGACAATATCATTCCCTCTCGAACCCATCTTAAGCTACCTAAAAAAGGCGACTCTAAATTTGGGGGAAAAGAACTTCGTCTGCTCAAGGTTGCCAGATCTGACGATTCAACTGAAGAAGAGAGTCAAAACAACACTGAAGATCGACACTGGAAAAGAGCCAAGAGACCCAGGAAAGCTTATGATTTCAATGACAAGTCCATCAAGAGTGCTTCTAATGCTTCACAGACTCCAGTCGACACTGAGAATTTGGTTGAACAACCCTTTTGTTTTTCTCTTCTTTTTTTGTTGTTCTTTTTGTTTTTTGTTTTTTTTTTACTTAGACCCTCTTTTATTTTTCTTTTGCAGCTTCCTTTAAATGATCGTGTTCAAGAAGAGGAAGAATCTTCAAGCGAGCAATCTTTGACAAGTCCTGTTGCTTTTACTTCTTCTGTGAAGAACTTCGGAAGCTCTCATGCATCTTCGAGCAAACAAGTCGTGAATTAGTCTTCTTGTTCTATTGAGAAAGTCCCTCAACATACTCACGAGAAAGTGGTTGCCCCAGTCTTTGAAGTTTCTCAATTCTATGCTGATGATGTAATTTCCAACTTTCGACGACAAGCTGCTTTATCCATATGGACAAGCATACAACAGAAGATTGTACGCACCTCTTTTGAAGATGTTGCTAGCCTTGAGCACCTTGAGCAAGAATCTCACAAGATATTCGATGTAATGGCAGAGGCCACCACGAACAACTTGAAACCTCTGCAAGAATTTGTAGGCAACTACTTCAAGAAAGTGCGAGAATTCAATGGATTACAATCTTTGCTCTCTACTCACCTGACCCCATCGAGTAGGGATAGTCAGTTGGAGGAAAAGAAGCTCCATTTAGAGAAGGCTTTGTCTACCGAAAGTCGTGTTGTTGAGGAGAAAGATGCACTTCAAAAACAACTTGCTCGCTCTGTCTCAGAAGTTGCAGATCTAAAGACCAAGGTTGCAAAACTAGAGGCCAAGTTAACAGCTGCAGAGGCCAAGGTAGAAAGCCTTTCCAATTTGGTCTCTGAAAAGGAAAAGGACTTAGCTCATGAAAATACTTGCAGTTTCGAACATACGTGAGGAGATTAGTGACATCAAGTGTGCCCCCACCGTCAGCGCTTCAGACGTTCGCACCCTAGCGACAATTCGCGAACTTTTGGAGAGTACTCGTGATGATCTGAAAGCACTTCAATGGAATCCTTAGTTCATGATCTCTTTAGTTTATCCTAAGCTTTTTCTCATGTTCAGGAATAAATTCTTTTTTGACATTCTTTCAATTCGTTGTATTAGACATTTTTTTTTCAATTCATTGTATTTAGACATTCTTACTTGATTTATGCCTTAATAAAAATTTAGAATTTTATTTACAACATGGATTTTTTTTTTTTTTTTTTGCTTTGATTGAACTTAAGTTTTTTTCTTAAGCTGCCTACGTACCCTTCAAGTGAGGAGGGATCAAGTCATAACGTAGTTCAATATACAATTTTTTTTTGGTCGTTCACCTTTTTAACTCATGCGGGCCAGGAGTATCATGTAGTTTATACTCTTACGATAAGGAGTATTACATTTCATGCATAAAACTTTTTAAGAAACTTGCCATTTATCGGGCCTATTCTTAATCCGTCTTTGTCCACAATCTTGTACGCTCCATTTGTGTAGACTTCTTTGACAACGTAGGGTCCATCCCATTTAGGTGTGAGTTTGTTCCCTGTGTGTCGTGTCGTGATGATGGGTCTTCGAACAGCGAGTACAAGATCACCAACTTGAAATGATTGAAGCTTCACATTCTTATCAAAGGTTTTAGACATTCGCGCTTGGTAACATTCTAATGCTTGCTGAGCCTCTAACCTCCCTTCATCAAGTGCTTCTAACTCTTGAAGGTGCAACCTAGCATTATCTTCTGTTGTCAACCCTTCTTGGACGACCATCCTCAATGAGGGAATCTCTCTTTCTAACGGGAGCACAGCTTCTACCCCATAGACGAGAGAATAAGGTGTGACCCCTATAGGAGTGCGATGAGTAGTTCGGTAAGCCCACAACACTTCACCGATCTTTTCTTGCCAATCTCTCTTTGTCTTGGAGACTACTTTCTTCAATAAGTTACATAACGTCTTATTGAATGCTTCTGCCAACCCATTTGTCGCGGCATTGTACATAGAGGACTTGTATTGCTTGAAGTTAAACTTCTCACACAACTTGTCCATTAGGCCATTGGAGAATTGTCTTCCATTATTTGTCACAATACGACGAGGGATACCGTACCAATAGATTATATGAGTTCGGACAAAATCCACAACATTTTCTTTCTTGGCTTCTTTCAATGCAACAGCTTCAACCCATCTTGAGAAGTAATTCGTCCCTGCAAGAATGTAAGAATGTCCTGCTGAAGACTTAGGTGTTATAGGGCCAACAAGGTTAAGTCCCCAAGCCTCAAAAGGCCATGAAGCTACAGTCGGATGAAGAGGCTCCGGTGGTTGATGTATGAAGTTTGTATGAAATTGACAAGCTTCACACTTCTTTGCATATTCCATTGAGTCTCGAATCATTGTAGGCCAATAATATCCCATCCTTTTTAATTGAAATTGGAGTTTTGGACCCGATTGATGGGCGCCACAAACACCTGAATGTGCCTCATCTAATGCCTTTGTTGCTTCTTCCTTTCCGAGGCATCGAAGGAAGAGTCCCTCATAAGAACGACGATAAAGGATCTCCTTGTAGTAAATAAATCGAGCGCCTCTTCTTCGTATATCGGCCCTACGTCTGGGATCTGTGGGCAGTCTTCCATGTTGAAGATAATCTATAATGGGCTGTCGCCAGTCCTCCTCTTCAATTGCATAGACAGAGATCATATTTGCCTCTTGACATTCATCTTCTATTGGTTACACAATCCATTTCTGACAAAGTGAGATGTTCATCGACATATCCTCTGGGATTGTTAGAGCAGTCGCCAAATTAGCAAGAGCATCATCTTTTTTATTTTCTAATCTCGGAACATGCTCCAGTACTATACTGTCAAACCTTTCTAGCAGTTGTCTTGCATAGATGAAATAAGGCTTCAAGTCTTTATGTTTCACTTCATACTGGAGTAACAGTTGGCTAGCAACCAACTTTGAATCACCATATAGTCCTCTATATATGTTATGCCAATCTCCAAGGCCATTTGGAGGCCAATTATCAGCGCTTGATATTCAGCAACATTATTTGAGCACAATTCACCAAGCATGAAGTTATAGGGGAGCATGTGTTTCTCAGGCAAAATAAAGACGATTCCTGCCCCTGCTCCACTTCTTCGTGCTGCACCATCAAAGTACATAGTCCAGGGTTCCGTGATTTCAACATAGAAGACTTCTTCATCAGGTAGGTCTTCACATAACTTCCAATCTGACGGGATTGGATGATTTGCCAAGAAGTCGGCTAATGCCTGCCCCTTGACCGCCTTTTGAGGTACGTACACGATGTCATATTGCTGAAGTAAGATGGCCCACTTAGCTAGGCGTCCAGAAATAACTGGCCTCGATAGAACGTATTTGATAGGATCAGCTTTCGCGACCAGGTGCACTGTGAAAGCTTGCATGTAATGTCTTAACTTGTCAATAGCAAAGAAAAGAGCAAGGCACATTTTCTCAATGGGTGAGTAATTTATCTCAGCTCCATTCGGAGTCCTGCTTAAGTAATAAAGGGCTCATTTTTTCCCTTCTCACCTTCTCGTGCCAATAACGCTCCCAGTGATCTTTCTTGAGCAGCGATGTTTAGAATCAATGGCTTTCCAGCTATGGGGGCTCCTAAGACAGGAGGGTTAAGCAAATATTTCTTAATGCTTTCGTAAGTGTTTTGACATGCTTCATCCCACTCAAATTTTTCTCCTTTCCTTATTAGCCTTTGAAAAGGTTGGCATCGTCCGACTAAGTTAGAAATGAATCTCCGAATGTAGGCCAAATGACCTTGTAGGCTTCTTAACTCGTGTAAGTTTTTAGGCCTTGGCATCTTGTGAATGGCGTCAATCTTTGGCTGGTCTATTTCGATTCCTCGATGTCTAACAACGAACCCAAGGAATTTTCCCGAAGTAACACCGAATGCACATTTGAGAGGGTTCATCCTCAATTGATACTTTCTCAAACGATCAAAGACCACTTTTAGATCCTTCAAGTGATCTTGTCGTCTCTTTGACTTAACAACAAGGTCATCGACATAGCACTCGACATGTTTATGCAGCATATCATCGAAAACCTTTTGCATAGCACGTTGATAAGTAGCACCGGCATTCTTTAATCCAAAGGGCATCACTTTATAACAATATATCCATTTTGGAGTTCGGAAGGCTGTCATTTCTTCATCTGCAAGAGCCATTCGAATTTGGTTATAACCCGATGATCCATCCATAAAAGACAAAGCTTCATGCCCTGTGGTGGCATCCACCATGATTTCTGTGATTGGCAGTGGAAAATCGTCTTTGGGACATGCGTTATTCAAATCGCGAAAGTCAACGCAAACACGAGGTTGTCCATTCTTCTTTCTAACAAGAACAATGTTGGCTATCCACGTAGGGTATTTTACCTCACGGATGAATCCTACTTCTATCAACTTATTGACCTTTATTTCGATTTGAGGGATAAGTTCCGGGCGAAAGCGTCGTTGAGCCTGCTCGACTGGTCGATACCCCTCTTTAATTGCGAGATGATGGACAGCTACTTTTGGATCAAGTCCAGGCATCTCTTTATATGACCAGGCGAAGATGTCTCTATACGAAGCGAGTAAACTGATATATTCACCCTCTTCTTCGGGAGTAAGTGACGCGCTTATAAAAGTTGGGCGCGACTCTTCTGGTGTACCCAAGTTTACTTCTTTAAGCTCATCCACTGTTTATTCGTTGTCGTCTTCATCTACTTAGGACATTTCGACCTCCGTTTCCTCTTCAACAGTGATATGAAGACAAGAGGTTCGTTCTTCTTCCTGGTCACTATCTTTTTCCGAAGGATTGGTGATGACAACATCACGTCGCTTTACCTTCAAGGAACCATCCGTTTCGACAGTAACAAAGGTTTTTCTTTTCATTCGTGAAGGAACTGCACTACGAATTTCTCCATCGGCCTTTTGATCTTTTCATTTTTCATCGCATCTTCATATTGAAGTCGGTGAGATATCGATGAAGCAGACTGTTCTTTTTTTTTTTCTCTTCTCGTGGTAACACTTAACCTCTGAAAAACTGATGGTCGAGTCACATCCGGAGTTGAAAATGTACTCTCTTCTTTCCCAATGGGCACATTTAACCTTTGAAAAGCTGAAGGTCGAGTGACATTCGGAGTTGAAAATGTACTATCTTCTTCCCCAATGGGCATACTTAGCCTTCGAAAAACTGAAGGTCGAGTGGAGCTATTGGTAGGTTGTGTGCTTTCTTCTTCCGTTTCATTGACACTTAATCTCTGAAAGACTAAAGCACGAGCAACTGGTGGCCTGATGCGCCTAAAAACAGAAGTTCATTGGTCGACACTCTCTTTTTCTTTTGAGTCATCAACCTCCTCTACTGTTATATGATTTGTGATAACTCTTAGAAATAAGAGTTATTAGCCATGATTTTGGGGCTTGAAGGCTTAGTTTTCCTTTGAGAATTTATTATTTGAGCTGGAATTAGTTGAATTTAATGTTATTAAGTGAGAATGCTGATTAGAGGCTTTGAGCTTTATTTTTCACGTTAATTTCGTATTTAAGCTGACTTGGAGCTCCAGTTTTTGCAGATTATGCTGTAGCTTGACCTGGCAGAGGCAGATTGGTGGCTGGAGCTGTCTCCAACGTGGAAAGCTTCATTTAATGAGGTGTCATGCCCAGCTGGTGCAAAAAGGCTATTTCCATCTCAAAGTGGGTATTCCATGTGGGCTTGGAGTGTCTAATCAGCCCTCATTCCCACGTTTTGTAGCTGGGTATTTAAAGAAAGTGGCCCTAATTTGGAAAGTAAGCTGGAGAGGAAGGAGATTGACGATTGAGAGCTGATTTTGAGCACAAGAACAGAGGAAAAACAGAGGGGAGCTGCCGTGGAGTCCATATTCAGCTTGGGAAAGCTGGATTTGAGCTTGGGAGCTTCTTCTTTGGCCTTTTCTTCTTATCTTTTTAACTTCCCATTGGTATTGGTTGTGTAAGAAGCTGAAAAGTATGTTGAATATGAGTGGTTTCTGCTGTATTGAACTTATTTTCTCTTTGAACATGAACTAATCCTCTTTAGGTGAGGATTAGGGATCCTATATTGTAACAAGGGGTTGTTTATAGTTGAACCGTGCTATTTTCATCTTAAAGTAAAGTGTTATTCATTGTTTAAGCTAGAATTTTGATTGACCATCCATTTTCTAGCATTGTTGTTGGGTGTTTGGGAAAACATTTGATAGCCGATTACTTTACTTTACCTTAGTCTTTTACGATCATGAAAATGAGTGGGTATTTAGGGATAAATCACCCCCTAAGGCACTAATTAGATTGAGTTAAAAATAAGGGGTTAAATGGGAGTTTAATCGCCTTAATCTATGGAGAATTGGAAAATTCCCGTTGAAAATCTGGGTGAGATGAATTTGCACAGTTTTCGCTATAGCAATCCCTGGAAACAATACAGAGCATCCCTAATCTGAGCCTTACTTCTCCTCTATTTTCAGCCGTTTTTCTTGCTTTATTTACTTCAAGTTCTCTTTAGTTTCACTCAACTTCATTTACATTAGTGCATCTTAGTTATTAATTAATATTTTGTCCTTGGTTACATTGAATTTCATTGAAACTAGGCTTGGAAATAGTGATTATCGTTGCATCAATCCCTGTGGAGAACGATACGAAAATACTTATCACTTGCTGTCATGATGTGTATGCTTGCACATTTTTGAGCTATTTGTGAAGAATTCTTGCATATTGTAAATCACATTGCACAAGGCAACAAGTTTTTGGCGCCGTTGCCGGGGATTGAGTTGATTTTCGCTATTTTTGAGCTAAATTTCGGTGAGATTGGTGCTAAAACAGAATCTAAACTTTGTTAATTGATTTTGCAGGTGTTGGTCTGTTTATGAACGAATTCTCTGATTTGGAATTCAATTTTGATCCCGAAATTGAAAGGACTTTTCACAGGAGAAGAAGAGAGCAAAGAGAAAGAAACATTAGGATGGATCCGCCGCCTCTTTTACCTCCGGGAGTTGAAGGAAATCAGCCCCTAAATCCTGAGATAAATCAGCAACAGGGGATGGATACTCAAGCTGAGAATCCTGTTCTTATAGCTAATGACAGGAGAAGAGCTATCAGAGCTTACGCTGTCCCTACGTTCAATGAGTTATATCCGGGGATAGCAAGGTCAGAGATTCAGGCACAAAATTTTGAGATGAAGCCTGTGATGTTCCAAATGTTACAAACGGTGGGACAATTTCATGGATTACCTTCAGAGGACCCACATTTACACCTTAAATCCTTTTTTGGAGTGAGTGATTCATTTAGAATTCAAGGAGTTTCCCAAGATGCTTTGAGGTTAACTTTATTCCCTTATTCTTTGAGGGATGGAGCTAAGGCTTGGTTAAATAACTTTGCCCCCGGTTCCATCACTACATGGAATGAGTTAGCCGAGAAGTTTCTTATTAAGTATTTTCCTCCCACTAGGAATGCCAAGCTTAGAGCGGATATAGTATCTTTCAAGCAATTTGATGATGAATCCTTTAGTGAGGCTTGGGAAAGATTTAAGGAGTTGTTGAGAAAATGCCCCCACCATGGTCTACCCCACCGTATTCAAATGGAGACTTTTTATAATGGGTTGAATATGGCCACTCAAATATGGTAGATGCTTCAGCTAATGGTGCTTTATTATCTAAGACTTATGATGAGGCTTATGCCATTTTGGAGAGAATTTCAACAAATAGTTGCCAATGGTCTGATGTGAGAAGTGTGGCTGGGAAGAAAAATAAAGGCATGATGGAGGTTGACACTGTGACATCTTTTAATGCAAGGTTTGATACCATGGAGAATATGATGAAAAAGTTGACCGTGGGGCTTGAAAATTTGAATATGTTAAATTCTGGTGCAGTACAGAATGCTGCAGCAATTAACATAAACCAGAACACAGCAGATTCTTGTGTGTACTGTGGAGAGGATCACACTTTTGAGTTTTGTCCAAGTAATCCAGCTTCAGTGTGCTATGTTGGAAACCAAAATGCCCAATGGAATAACCCTTCTTCCAATACCTATAATCCGGGTTGGAGAAATCATCCTAATTTTGCTTGGGGAAGTCAAGGAAGTAACTCCAACAACCAACAAGCTCAACAAAAGATGAATGTACCCTTGGGAGTTGGACATCCGAATCAGCAAAACCAATTCCAAAATGCTAATGTGAACCAACATATCCCAGGTACTTCTTTAGAGAGCTTGTTTAAGGAATACATGGCCAAAACAGATGCTGCCATTAAAACTCATCAAGCTTCTTTGAGGAATTTAGAGGTGCAAGTGGGCCAAATAGCTAGCGAACTGAAAGCAAGGCCGATTGGTAAACTCCCTTCGGATACTGAAAGTTCAAAAAGGGAAAGAAAAGAGCAAGTTCAAGCTGTGGAATTGAGAAGTGGTAGGACATTGGTTGAAAAGAAAGAACCCACCCAACCAAAGAAAGTTGGACAGCAAGTTGACGTGCAAAATGACAGTGAAAAAAGTGCAGAAAAACCAAGTGAAAAAGTGGATGAAAATGAGGAAATTGAGGAGACACTTACGACAACCCCTTTAGCACCAACCAAGACTGTACCCATACCTCCCCTAGTGTTTAAACCACCCCCACCACCCTTTCCCCAAAGGCTTAAGAAGAAAAATCAAGATGGTCAATTTAAGAAATTCCTTGAGGTTTTGAAGCAACTTCATATTAATATACCACTAGTTGAGGCCTTGGAACAAATGCCCAACTATGTAAAGTTCCTCAAGGATATTTTAACCAAGAAAAGAAGATTGGGTGAGTATGAAACCATGTCTTTGACTGGGGAGTGTAGTGCCATTTTGACAAACAAAATTCCACCCAAAGTGAAAGGCCCTGGGACTTTTACCATTCCTATTTCTATTGGTGGCAAAGAATTGGGAAGAGCTTTGTGTGACCTTGGGGCTAGCATCAACCTCATGCCATTGTCCATCTTCAAGAAGCTAGGTGTGGGAGAAGCAAGACCAACCACTGTGACTTTACAACTTGCTGACCGATCTATCACCTATCCCGAAGGAAAGATTGAGGACATTTTGGTGCAAGTAGATAAGTTTATCTTCCCAGCTGATTTTATCATTTTGGACTATGAAGCGGACAAGGATGTCCCCATAATTCTAGGAAGGCCCTTTTTAGCAACCAGGAGAACCTTGATAGATGTCCAAAAGGGTGAGCTAACTATGAGGGTGAATGACCAAGAGGTGAAGTTTAGTGTCTTTGATGCCATAAAGTCCCCCACTGATATTGAAGAGTGTTATGTCATTCAAGTGAAAGATGAGTTGGTTGATGATCAAGTTGAGGAGCAACTGCTGCAGCATCACATACAGCAGTTGGGAAAAATTAGAATTGAGGATTTGGAATTAGACAAATTGGAGCTTGAGCTTAAAAGTAGTGCAGGTGAGGTTTTTGGTTTTAGAAGGACTTTTGAATCCTTAGAGTTGATTGATAAGAAAAATCCACCTATACAACCATTCAGTTCATTGGAGTTGTTTCAACAACTTGAGTTTGGGAATTATTTCCTTGATGAGTTGTTTTTTACAGTAGCTCACACTAAAAAAATGAAAACACTTTGGTATGTTGACCTTACCAATTACCTTGCTTTTGGAACATTGCCCCATGGGTTATCAAAGCAACAATTGAAAAAGTTTTTCCATGAGATAAAGTTTTATTTTTGGGATGATTCATTTGTGTTTAAACAATGTGTTGATAATGATGGCAAAGAGTTTAAGGTAAATGGGCAAGGGTTGAAGCACTATTGGGGAGAAGAATCCCAAAGGTGTTATGCCTTTTGCAATTTGTTGGAAACTTGAAATTTGAAGAAATAGGGCAGTGTGCTTTCACGTTACAGATTCTATGTTGAGCCCTGAAGGTGGTCTGAATAGCAAGTCTAAATTTCTGTTGTGATGTCTTTAATTCGTAGCCATTAGTTGTTAGTTAATATTTTAAAGTTAGTTTCTCTTTTATTGATAATTTGCATTAGTTATTGAGTTTAATGTTTCTGTCAAGCTTTGGTTTTTGGTAGGGAATCTCATGCAAAATGGAAGAAAATCTTGATGCAGCAGATTTTGGGGTATTGGAAATTGACAGCCATGGAAAGAATTGATTTGATGGAAAAGGGAATATTGCTCTATTTAAGAAGAAAAGTCTGCAGGTTGCAATTTTTCAAGGAAGGAAATTCTGATGAGCTGCAGCAGATTGACAGCAAGCTCATATCAGAAGCTGCAGCATGCATGGCAGAAAAGGCAGTGGGCTAGCTGTGATTTGATGGGAGGAATTTTCAGATTTGGCTATAATCAAGGGAGGAAGTTTTAAGTTTGCTTGTCTTCTATCTATCATGCTTTCTGTTAGCTTTTGTTGTGGAGAAAAAGAAAATGTGTATGAATGAAAGTTCTATAGGTGTGCATGTTTTAATGTTCAAATCATTTGAATGCATATCAAATTTAGAAATATTTTGGTGCAAATAGGTGCTAGCTAGCTTCTTCATGCATGCATTGATTGATTTAGAATTCTTGAGATTCGTATGCTTGAGCCTTGGCATGAAGCCTTAATCTTAATCTTGTATGAGAGCCTTTTTGACGTTTCACAGCTGTGCTTTTGTCTGACTTTCCCTTAATGAATGCTGCAGCAGCTAACTGCTTGGTTAAGCCAAAAACTCTGTTTTTATTTGAAATAGCATGATGACTTTTGATCCCTAGCATCTTACCCTCTTGCCTAGTTAGATTATCCATTGTGCTGTAAATCCTTAGGTTGATAAGAAGCTTCCTAATTTTCTTCTTTAGCTTAGCTCAAAAACTTAGGAAAGCTTGTGCCTAATTCTTTGCCCAAGGTCATAATCTCCCTAAGCTATAGGCCTTAGCTCTCTCTCAAAGAAATAAGTTTGGGGGTTCTTACCTTACTTTCTCATTCATTGGGGACAATGAATAGTTTAAGTTTGGGGGTGAGGTGCCCTTTTGAAAAAAAAAAAAAATAGAAATAGCATCTTAGAAAGCATTTCTCTTTCTCTTAGTTTTGTCTAAGATGTACTCCTCTCCCTTTATGGAATTTGTTCTTTTCCTGAGCTTGCCTAGTAACCAGGGGGATTTATGATACCCATAGTTTGCCCCTGCGTCAAAAAGTAGCTCTAGGAAAGTATTAAGTTCCTATGAAAAACAAAAAGGAAAAATCAAAAGGAATGATTAAGGGATGAGTGCTAGCTTGAAAGTTGCAATTTCCCCAAAGCTTAGGTGAGCTTCACCAAAAAGTGTTGCCACTCTGAGAAGCAAGGAAATAGTTGCTAGATAGCTATCTTAGGTAATCTTAGGGGAAATGAATGCAGTGCTTGTTAGGTGGTGAGCTTGGAAGCTAGGGTGAGCTTCACCAAAAAGTGTCGCCATTCCTGGACCAAAGAGCTATGACCTAAGAGACTTTCTAAGATGGTAAAAGTCAAAAAGAAAATAAAAGTTTGAGAGAAGTTTTGGGTTGAGCTTAGAGTTTTGATAAATTGGGCATTAGGATTTTAGGATTGCTTAGCAAGCTTGAGGATTAGATTTTTGAGCTAAGGAAGAAAGAAAGTTAGTGGCTTGTTTGATGCCTATAGGTTGGCTCAATTGGATATGATAGCTAGTCAAGGTGGGCTAAGAGCATGGATCAAAAGTATAATGCTGATTTTAAAGTTGCCAAGTTTTGTAGCCTAATAGTCCTTAGGCAGTGCATTCTTTCTCTAGAGTTGTGGGCATTTGTTGAGGGAAGTTTTGAGCAAGAAGTAGCTGTGTGGCATGTGAAAGGCTCTAGTGTGAGGCTAGCTGATTTTTCCTGTTTAGTTGAGCTTTTAGCCTAGCATTGCTCGGGGACGAGCAATGAGCTAAGTTTGGGGGTGTGATAACTCTTAGAAATAAGAGTTATTAGCCATGATTTTGGGGCTTAAAGGCTTAGTTTTGCTTTGAGAATTTATTATTTGAGCTGGAATTAGTTGAATTTAATGTTATTAAGTGAGAATGCTGATTAGAGGCTTTGAGCTTTATTTTTCACGTTAATTTCATATTTAAGCTGACTTGGAGCTCCAGTTTTTGCAGATTATGCTGTAGCTTGACCTGGCAGAGGCAGATTGGTGGTTGGCTGTCTCCAACGTGGAAAGCTTCATTCAATGGGGTGTCATGCCCAGCTGGTGCAAAAAGGCTATTTCCATCTCAAAGTGGGTATTCCATGTGGGCTTGGAGTGTCTAATCAGCCCTCATTCCCACGTTTTGTAGCTGGGTATTTAAAGAAAGTGGCCCTAATTTGGAAAGTAAGCTGGAGAGGAAGGAGATTGACGATTGAGAGCTGATTTTGAGCACAAGAACAGAGGAAAAACAGAGGGGAGCTGCCGTGGAGTCCATATTCAGCTTGGGAAAGCTGGATTTGAGCTTGGGAGCTTCTTCTTTGGCCTTTTCTTCTTATCTTTTTAACTTCCCATTGGTATTGGTTGTGTAAGAAGCTGAAAAGTATGTTGAATATGAGTGGTTTCTGCTGTATTGAACTTATTTTCTCTTTGAACATGAACTAATCCTCTTTAGGTGAGGATTAGGGATCCTATATTGTAACAAGGGGTTGTTTATAGTTGAACCGTGCTATTTTCATCTTAAAGTAAAGTGTTATTCATTGTTTAAGCTGGAATTTCGATTGGCCATCCATTTTCTAGCATTGTTGTTGGGTGTTTGGGAAAAAATTTGATAGCCGATTACTTTACTTTACCTTAGTCTTTTACGATCATGAAAATGAGTGGGTATTTAGGGATAAATCACCCCCTAAGGCACTAATTAGATTGAGTTAAAAATAAGGGGTTAAATGGGAGTTTAATCGCCTTAATCTATGGAGAATTGGAAAATTCCTGTTGAAAATCTGGGTGAGATGAATTAACACAGTTTTAGCTATAGCAATCCCTGGAAACAATACAGAGCATCCCTAATCCGAGCCTTACTTCTCCTCTGTTTTCAGCCGTTTTTCTTGCTTTATTTACTTCAAGTTCTCTTTAGTTTCACTCAACTTCATGTACATTAGTGCTTCTTAGTTATTAATTAATATTTGGTCCTTGGTTACATTGAATTTCATTGAAACTAGGCTTGGAAATAGTGATTATCGTTGCATCAATCCCTGTGGAGAACGATATAAAAATACTTATCACTTGCTGCCATGATGTGTATGCTTGCACGTTTTTTAGCTATTTGTGAAGAATTATTGCATATTGTAAATCACATTGCACAAGGCAACAATTTGTGTCTGCCACTTTCGCCTTCCCTCTTCTTATTATGCGAACTGGCTCAGGCGACTTATATCCCAGCCCTTTTCTCGTTGTAGGCAGACTATAACCTTCCTTTAGAAGTTTCTTCTGTGTTGCAGAGAGCTCAGATCTTTCATCAAAAACCCTTAGACTTTTAAACTCAGTGTGAGTTGTGAAGTCAACCTGCTTTCGCTAGAAGTTTGTATGCCTTGGGGTTGAACCCATCTTTAGTTCGTTTGTCAGGCAAGATCGCTTTTATCTAATCATCCTCAGGTTTCTTATCCTCTTGCTTTGTGATCTTTGTAAGAGGTGTAGTGAAACTTTCCTTCAGAATTTCAACGTCACCGACCTTTAAGTTTTTTGGGCATTTTGCGAAAGGTGATTCACCCTTTTTACATCGAGATAAGGGGACGTATCGTAGGATAGGTGAACTTGAACTTTTCTCTTCCTTTACAACCTTAGGTTTCACAAGGCTTGTAGACCCTTCACCCTTTTTCAGGTCGAAAGTATTCACATCTTCAACAACTTCCTTTCTTGCATCTGCCTGTGGCTCTAAATCGAGTTTATCATTCTTTTTTATCAAGGGGATTTCTGCAGGTATGGTTTCCCCTGTGTTTTCATTCTTCAGATAAAACTTTGCATCAGCGAAATGAGATTCAACTTCTGAAAATGGGTTAGTGTTAGCTTCAACTTTCTTGATGCCATCCTGATAGAATTTAAAGCACTGGTGCAATGTAGAGGTTATTACTCCATTACCATGAATCCAAGGACGACCTAACAACAGCTTATAGGTGGTCTTAGAATCTATTACATGGAACAAAGTATCAGCTTTTAAGTCTCCAATGATGAGTTCAAGGCGTATCATGCCAATCACCCATTGTCCACCTTGATTGAAACCTTGGATCACCAATTTACTGTTTGATAGCTCCTCCATCAAGATGCCTAATTGTTTCATGGTTGACTTAGGCATTATATTGACAGCTGATCCATCATCGATGAGAATCCGACTAACCCTTTGTTCTCGAATGTATCCTGAGACGAATAAAGGTCTATTGTGAGGCTTTGACCCTAGCAGCATATCTTCATCAGAAAATCCGATAGACATGCAACACGAAACACATGTGCGTGCCTCGGAGGTTGGGATGTTTGTACCATTAGACTCTCTCAATGCATTAATAAGGACGTTTTTAGCTTCCTGAGGAAGTGACAGTAAGTCCTTTATGCTGAATGAGGATAAGTCTCCTGAATCTGCCACTGTTCCCGAGGAGCTAGCAGGGACGTCATCATCTTCCACCACGTCCACAATGTGACACGTGACAGTTTCAAGTGCCTCTCCTTGACTATCATCGAGAAAGCGCCTTGGGAAGTATTCTGCCAAAGTTATGGGTTGTGGAGGGCAAAAGAAATCTTCACTTTCCTCCACGACAGGCTTTGACCTCCTTGACTTCTTTTTTTCTTTCTTCCTTTGAGACTTAACCTTTCTTTTACTATCTCAAAACAGGCGGGACTCTTTCCGTCCGTAACTTTGCTTTTGCTTTTTGCGACGAACGACAAGGGTCCAACCTTCGTCCTCATCTTCGATGGAATCATATTTTTCTTGGGATCCATTCATTGTGGCTTCTTTTTATCTAACCACTACGGGATCAAGGGTCCCAAATTGAATCAGCTTTTCTTCATAATCACATGAGGAGATTAGGGGAAGTTGATCCCTTACACTTGCCGCTATTGTTGCATGATTCGCCTGAGCCACCTCATCAAGGTCTAACTCAATTCTCTTCTGGCGAGCTAATTTAAGGATTAGCTCCTTTAATACAAAACACTTCTCCACTGGGTGACTAACGACTCTATGATACTTGCAATAGTTAGGATCATTGACTTTCCCTAACTCTTCTGGTCGTTTGCATTCTGGGAGTTCAATTAGTTGCTTCTCCAACAGCTGTTCCAACATATCTGGAACGTCGGAGTCTGGAAACGGATACACCTTTTCTTGTCTTTCTTTCAAAGTTAGGCGACATCTCTCGCCTGTCTCCACTCGCTTATTTGTTTTGTTTTCCTTTCCTTTGTCGGAAAGTTTCACATGGGTCGTGTTGACGACCATGGATTCTTTCGTGGCACTCTTCGTAACTTTCTCAGTGCCTTTGACTTCCTTCTTTTCTTTCCTCATGTCTGGGACTAGCGATGCTCAACTCCATATCATGAGCGCGAGTCGCTAATTCTTCAAAGGTTCGGGGTTTTATCCCCTGCAAGATATAAAGAAGTCCCTAGTGCATGCCCTGGGTGCACATCTCAACAGAGGACACCTCGGAGAGTCTATCTTTACAGTCGAGACTCAAGGCTCTCCAACGGTTGATGTAGTCAATGACTGGCTCACCCTTTCGCTGCTTTGTGCTCGTGAGTTCCGTCATAATAACTGTCCGCCTCGTACTGTAGAAGCGATTCAGAAACTCTCTCTCCATTTGTTCCCAGCTGTCAATTGTATTAGGCTCCAGGTCAGTGTACCAATCGAACACGTTTCCTTTCAGTGTTCGGAAAAATTGCTTAACAAGCAAATCTCCCCGAGTACCAGCGTTCTCACAGGTTTCAACAAAGTGGGCGATGTGCTGCTTTGGGTTGCCCTTTCCATCAAACTGTTGGAACTTGGGAGGCTGATACTGTTGGGTTTAATGTCCTATAAACTCATAGTTTGTAAATCATTAAACATATTCTATTTCCAATAAAGAAGTTATTGAGGTTATTCAGTAAAAGATGTTATTGAATATGTAAATTGCGAATGATTAACCTAAATCCAATAAACTAAGATCCTTGGCTATAAAATGAATACTTGAACTATATGTAGGGACATATCATAGGATCAAGTTCAAGTTTATAGTCAAAATAGTCTATAGTATAAGGATAAGGTTGGGTACCTTATCCTGGAGACACTATGGACGCGGCCCACTTTGTATTAAGTACAAACGATGAGATCCTAAATCGTTCATGTGGTGACATGCGAGTGGGGGCGTCCTATGCAATGAGTTTGCATAAGACTGGACCACGAAATAAGTCACTTTCTCTTTATAACGCCGTTTACTGAAGAAACTGACTATTTCTCATAGATGACCTAGGTAACTCGTTCTTAATCCTGAGCTATCTATGAACTCCTGTTTATGCGAGATTATCCTTTGATCTGCATGGGTGAGAGTGGCCAGCATCGCCGACTCGACAAGCCTACCATTTTGGGGATAAGATCGAATAGATAGCTGGGGACATAGTTTCGCAAGACGGAATTCACTCCTACCCATTTCAGGGATAGCAGAGAGGTTGTTCTCTTAAGTACTAACTCCAGGACTTGAACAAGGGGCCCCACCCTCTTGTTGGATCGAGAGGAACTTAGGTTTGATGGTTGGACCGTAAACCGATTGTTCATTAGAGGATTAGTGGAACTTAAGGAACAAGAAGTACTATAGGGGTGTAACGGTTATTTGACCTAGCTATAGCTACGAACAACCTGTGAAGGAACGACTTACTAAACATGGTTAAATCAAGTGGACGGAAATATATCTATAGTGAGGGGAGTGCAACTATCGGGCTATAGTGGAGTGTCCCGGTAGTTAACGAATGTTGGATAACTTTGATAATGAGATTAGTCGGTTAGCCTCGAATTGTTGGAGCCCATGATCTATAGGTCCATTAGGTCCCCCTACTAGCTCATATCGGAATAAAGCTTAGAATATTTTGATAGGAAACTTTGAATCGTTCAAAAACGGGAAATAGGGTTTTATCGTAAAACATGTTCGACACAATGATTTAATTATGAATTAAATTAGGAATTGAGAGATGAGGTATTTAAAAGTGTTTTAAATACCATATATATGTATTAGGAATCATATATAATTCATGGCATTAGGTGATAAAGATTGATTGGATCAATCATATCAAAATTACTTGGAAATGTCTCAATTAATTGCCTAGAAATCAATTTCAATTTTGAATTGAATTTGAAATGAATTGAAAGCTGAAAATTCACAATTAGGATTCAATTCATAGTGGATTTAGTGGTTTTTTCACTCTTGCATAATGATACATAGTGGAAAACAACACAAACATGCAGTAGATGCATGTGTTGTGAAGTAGACACCTAGAATCCATTTTGAGTTGCATCTTGACCATGTGGCTAAGTGTCATGAAGCTTGTCTTTGCATGGGAGAGGTCTATAAAAGGGGCTTGAATTAGATTCAAGAGGTGCAAGCTTTCATTTAGTGTTATGCTGCAAATTTTCTCCCTCAAATTCTCTCTCATTTCATCTCCTTCCAAAAGCTTGTACCATCAAGCATTCCCTTCCTATTTCTTTCTTCTATAGACTCCCACAAGTCTTTCTAGGCTCAAGAGAATAGTAGGGAAGACACTAAAGGTTGTCCAAGAGAAGTTGGAGAAAGATAATATCACAAGGAGTTCCTTACAAGTGAGCATCAAAGAGGTTGGTACTCATTTACTCTTTTTTCTACCCTTTCTAGAACATGCATGCTTTAGGAGTAAAATTGAATGTCTTAAGTGCTTTCGATCTTCAATTGCTTCCGCATGTGTTATATGAACACCTTCAATTGGTATCAGAGCATGATTAGAGCACTTAATTCTTTTTAATTTTGCTTTGGTGGGTACCATTTTGAAATTGAATTTTCTGTGTGCTAAAATGGAAGTGTTCTGGTTTGGCAATTTTTTGAGCATTCAAACCTTCATGAAATTGTCATTGCTCGGATATGTAAGAGCGTTAATGTGTGTACTATAGTCTGTAATTTTTATAGAGTCATCAGGGTCCATATAGGCTGTAAAATTGAAGAAAAACCGGAGAAGACGCAGCAGAAAAGGAAAATTCCAGCAGCAGTTTTTTTTTTTTTTCTTTTTCTTTTCCAGTCCGGTTCGGTTCAGCTGCTTTTGTTGGGGTCCGGTTCGGTCTGCTGCAGCTTATTTACACACTTTTGAAGGCCGGTTCACTCCATGGAGGGTTGGTTCAGGTCGGTTCGTGAAGCTCGGGATTGCTACAAGCTTTTATTTATTAATTATTATTGTAATAATTAGTTAAAGTGCTTGTTTTAAATTGCCAAACCATTCCATTTTAGTCTTGATTTAATTTCTTTTATGCATGGAGAATGTATGGTTTAATTAGATTAAATGTATGTGCATTATGAGTATGCCATATAGATTAAAATCCCACCATAGGAAAGCATGTTCATGCATTTTTAATAAGTGTTATTAAATGTTCAAATGCATGAGGGAAATTTCATGTTTAATTGATATAAGTGTTATATTGATTTAGGGAGATTCATGCTTGAATGGTTAATTAAAATTGGTTAATTGATATAAAAGTTATATTAATTAAAAGATAAAAGTAACCTAGCATGAAGCATGAAATTTCATTAGTGTTTGTTTATAAAGAGTTATATTCAAATGGGGAAGCATGTTATGGATTAGATTTATAAATGTTATAAATCACTTAGAAATCTAAAATCTATAACAAAGAAAAGGTGCATGTTCACTTACGGTTAAATTATATCCAACTCTCGATCGATTTCAATTAGATTCAAGTAGGTCGATAAGCTTGTAAAACATAGGTTACAAGAGAACTCACCCGACGAGATGCTGTCTAAGGCTGGAGGTATTTAAGTTGACGGTTTACGGAACACCTCCTACCTGGGCATCGAGTTGGTTCTTGAGTTAAAGTTAACCCAGTTTTATGAGCATGCACGTGTGTGATGTGAGGTTTTAATCGTTATCACCTAGACATCGTAGGATTAAATGAACTTAGACTTAGGGTTATTCAATTAGCCGGAATTCGCCTAAGTATAAGTATACCCAAAACCGTTTAAAATACTTAGTGGGAGGGGAGAGATATATCAAATCCATTTCCCTTTCACGTTCTCCCTTTTGTTCACAAGGTGAGATTTATGCTTGGCCTCGTGTTGATTATACCTCAACTGCTCCATTCGGAAGGTGTTTGCATAAATCAATAACAAGGTGAATGGAGAAAGTATTTATAGTAAGTGAGTGAAGGAAGTGTGTCAACACATCCTGCGGTCTCCTCCGTTAGGTTGCACCGTGAGATTTCCATGTTGCGCCTGCTTGTATGCCCTGGAGCTACTAACCATTCGGAGGGTTGTAACATGGAGATCGGAACAACGCAAACTCCAGAGATGGATAGGATTACTTAGGACCATTTCCAACATTAGCTTTTCCATTCGGTAGCATTGTTGGGGCCGTTCTCTGTAATCTTAAAACGGCGGGTCACACTTACAAGGGTTACTAAGTGTTAGTAAATTCCTGACCAAACGTAACGATAACTAAACAACTGTAGGAATAAGAGTTATTCTGGGATTAGTATTTAGTCAAGAACGTCTTGGTTTAGTGAAGGAGTAATTGACTTCCCCTCGGTAGCGGTTGCTCTAACTCACTAAAGTATCGTTGCAAAATAATAATCCTGGGTACATTATTACTTTTGCTAAAACCTAATTGGATTTTGTCTAAAAATGGTTAATAAGCAATTTCTAATAGTTTTGTTTAATTTTTCAGCATGTCTAGCTCACTAGTACAATTACTCGCTTCGGATAAGCTTAACGGGGATAACTATGGAACTTGGAAGTCTAATCTGAACACAATACTAGTAATCGAGGATCTTAGATTTGTCCTTACCGAAGAGTGTCCACCTAACCCTGGCTCGTCAACAAACCGAATTGTTAGGGAAGCATATGAGAAATGGACTCGCGCAAATGAAAAGGCAAGGGTCTATATCTTAGCAAGCATCTCAGATGTCTTGTCAAAAAAGCACGAGAGGATGGTCACCGCGAGGGAGATCATGACTTCGTTGCAAGGTATGTTTGGACAACCGTCCTCACAAATTAGGCACGAAGCTCTCAAGAATGTTTACAATTCCCGAATGAAGGAAGGTGCTTCAGTTAGGGAACATGTTTTGAACATGATGGTTCAGTTTAACATTGCTGAAGTAAACGGTGCTACAATTGACGAGGGTAGTCAAGTAAGTTTCATAATGGAGTCTCTTCCGAAGAGCTTCATTCAGTTCAGGACAAACGCTGTCATGAACAAAATAGACTTTAACCTGACTACTTTGCTAAACGAGCTCCAGACTTACCAAAGTCTCACTAAGAGGGGACATGAAGGGGAGGCAAATGTTGCTACAACCAAGAGGTTCCAAAAGGGATCGTCCTCAGGAACCAAGTCTGGACCTTCCAATTCAAAGAATAAGAGTATTCAAATGAAGAAAAAGAAGGATAAAGGGAAAGGAAAAGCTCCAGTGGGAAGCAAGGCAAAAACTAAAGCTGCAGATAAAGGAAAATGTTTCCATTGTAATGTAGACGGACATTGGAAACGCAATTGTCCCAAGTACCTTGCGGAAAAGAAGGCTGAAAAGGAAAAACAAGGTAAATATGATTTGCTCGTTATCGAAACATGTTTAGTTGAGCAAGATAGCTCTGCCTGGATATTAGATTCAGGAGCAACTAACCATGTATGCTCTTCTTTACAGGAAATTAGTTCCTGGCATATGCTGGAAGACGGCGAAGTAACTCTCAAAGTTGGAACTGGAGAGGTCGTCACAACCAGAGCTTCAGGAACTCTCAAGTTGTCTTTTGGAGATAGATTTTTATTACTTGAAAATGTCTTGTACGTTCCCGATATAAAAAGGAACTTAATCTCTATCTCTTGTTTGATTGAACATGAATACCAATTATCTTTTGATATTAATAAAGTGTTTGTTAACAAAAGAGGTATGCATATATGTTCTGCAAAACTTGAAAGCAACTTATACGTGTTAAGGCCAATTCAAGTTAAAGCTATTTTTAATACGGAGATGTTTAAAGTAGCGGAAACTCAAAACAAAAGGCGAAAATTTTCTCCTAATACCTATCTTTGGCACTTGAGATTAGGCCACATAAATCGCAATAGGATTCAAAGATTGGTAAAGAGTGGACTACTAAACCAGTTAGAAGATGACTCGTTACCACCATGTGAGTCCTGCCTCGAGGGAAAAATGACCAAACGACCTTTTTCAGAAAAAGGTTATAGGGCCAAAGAACCTTTAGAACTCGTGCATTCGGATCTCTGTGGTCCTATGAATGTCAAAGCACGAGGAGGGTATGAATACTTCGTCAGCTTCATTGATGATTATTCAAGGTATGGCTACCTTTACCTAATGCATCACAAGTCTGAAGCCCTTGAAAAGTTCAAGGAGTACAAGACCGAGGTTGAGAACCAATTAGGTAAAACGATTAAAACACTACGATCAGATCGAGGTGGAGAATATATGGACTTACAATTCCAAGACTATTTGATAGAACATGGAATTACGTCTCAACTCTCAGCCCCTGCTACACCACAACAAAATGGTGTATCAGAGAGGAGAAACCGAACTCTGTTAGACATGGTTCGATCAATGATGAGCTATGCTCAGTTGCCTGATTCGTTCTGGGGATATGCAGTTGAGACTGCCGTATACATTTTGAACATGGTTCCCTCTAAAAGTGTTTCTGAAACACCTTATGAGCTATGGAAATGGCGTAAAGGTAGTTTACGTCACTTCAGAATTTGGGGATGCCCGGCACACGTGTTAGTACAAAACCCAAAGAAGTTGGAACGACGTTCAAAACTGTGCCTATTTGTAGGATATCCTAAAGAAACGAAAGGTGGTCTATTTTACCATCCTCAGGATAATAAAGTGATTGTATCGACAAACGCTACGTTCCTTGAGGAAGATCACATAAAAGATCATCGACCTCGCAGTAAGCTAGTATTAGATGAGATTACAAGAAAAACTACAAAAGAATCTACAAAAGTTGTAGATCAAGCTGGTCCATCAAAAGTTGTTGATCAAACACATCCATCTCAGGTAGTGAGAGAGCCTCGACGTAGTGGGAGGGTTATAATTCAACCTGATCGTTACATGGGTTTAACAGAAACTCAAACCATCATGTCTGATGATGGTGTAGAGGATCCATTGTCCTTTAATCAGGCAATGAATGATGTTGATAAGGACCAGTGGATCAAAGCCATGGATCTCGAAATGGAGTCAATGTACTTCAATTCGGTCTGGGAACTTGTAGAACAGTCGGATGGGGTAAAACCTATTGGTTGTAAATGGATCTACAAAAGAAAACGAGAGCAAGCTGGTAAGGTTCAAACCTTTAAGGCTCGACTTGTGGCAAAGGGTTTTACCCAGCGGGAAGGAGTGGATTATGAAGAAACTTTTTCCCCTGTTGCCATGCTTAAGTCGATTAGAATACTCTTATCCATTGCCACATACTATGATTATGAAATATGGCAAATGGATGTCAAGACAGCCTTTTTGAACGGCAATCTTGAAGAGACTATCTATATGGCTCAACCAGAGGGATTTATAGTCGAGGGTGAAAAGCAAAAGGTTTGCAAACTTAAACGATCCATTTATGGATTAAAACAAGCATCGAGATCCTGGAATTTACGTTTTGACACTGCGATCAAAACGTATGGCTTTGAACAGAATATTGACGAACCTTGTGTTTACAAGAAAATCATCAAATCCACTGTAGGTTTTCTAGTTCTATACGTAGATGATATCTTACTTATTGGAAATAATGTAGGATTCCTGACTGACGTAAAACAATGGCTAGCGACTCAATTCCAAATGAAAGATTTGGGTGAGGCTCAATTTGTTCTAGGCATTCAAATCATTAGAAATAGAAAGAACAAAACGCTAGCACTGTCTCAAGCATCATATATCGACAAAATGTTGGTACGATATTCGATGCAGAACTCCAAGAAAGGGTTATTACCTTTTAGGCACGGGGTTCACCTGTCTAAGGAACAAAGTCCTAAGACACCTTAAGAAGTTGAGGAAATGAGACGTATTCCCTATGCATCAGCAGTTGGTAGTTTGATGTATGCAATGTTGTGTACCAGACCCGACATATGCTATGTCGTAGGAATTGTCAGCAGATTTCAGTCCAATCCTGGTAATGCGCATTGGACTGCCGTTAAAAACATCCTTAAGTATCTAAGGAGAACTAGGGATTATATGCTCGTGTATGGAGCTAAGGATCTGATCCTTACAGGATACACTGACTCAGATTTTCAGACCGATATAGATTCAAGAAAATCAACATCGGGATCTGTGTTTACTCTAAATGGAGGAGCGATAGTATGGAGGAGTATTAAGCAAGGTTGCATTGCTGACTCCACCATGGAAGCAGAGTACGTAGCCGCCTGTGAAGCAGCAAAAGAGGCAGTATGGCTAAGAAAATTCCTAACAGAGTTGGAAATTGTTCCAAATATGCAACTACCTGTCACCCTCTATTGTGACAACAGTGGTGCAGTTGCAAACTCTAAGGAACCTCGAAGTCACAAGCGAGGAAAGCATATTGAGTGCAAATACCATCTCATCAGGGAGATCGTGCAACGAGGAGATGTGATCGTCACGCAGATTGCTTCGGAGCACAACATGGCTGACCCGTTTACAAAACCCCTCACGGCTAAAGTTTTTGAGGGTCACCTAGTTAATCTAGGATTACGAGCTTTATTAAACTAGGGCAAGTGGGAGAAATGTAAGGGTATGGTTGATACCCTAGTTTATTGTCTTTATACTTCTCTCACACCTAACTTTATGTACCCCACTAGAGTTTCTAGTCCAAGTGGGAGTTTGTTGGGTTTAATGTCCTATAAACTCGTAGTTTGTAAATCATTAAACATATTCTATTTCCAATAAAGACGTTATTGAGGTTATTCAGTAAAAGATGTTATTGAATATGTAAATTGCGAATGATTAACCTAAATCCAATAAACTAAGATCCTTGGCTATAAAATGAATACTTGAACTATATGTAGGGACATATCATAGGATCAAGTTCAAGTTTATAGTCAAAATAGTCTATAGTATAAGGATAAGGTTGGGTACCTTATCCTGGAGACACTATGGACGCGGCCCACTTTGTATTAAGTACAAACGATGAGATCCTAAATCGTTCATGTGGTGACATGCGAGTGGGGGCGTCCTATGCAATGAGTTTGCATAAGACTGGACCACGAAATAAGTCACTTTCTCTTTATAACGCCGTTTACTGAAGAAACTGACTATTTCTCATAGATGACCTAGGTAACTCGTTCTTAATCCTGAGCTATCTATGAACTCCTGTTTATGCGAGATTATCCTTTGATCTGCATGGGTGAGAGTGGCCAGCATCGTCGACTCGACAAGCCTACCATTTTGGGGATAAGATCGAATAGATAGCTGGGGACATAGTTTCGCAAGACGGAATTCACTCCTACCCATTTCAGGGATAGCAGAGAGGTTTTTCTCTTAAGTACTAACTCCAGGACTTGAACAAGGGGCCCCACCCTCTCGTTGGATCGAGAGGAACTTAGGTTTGATGGTTGGACCGCAAACCGATTGTTCATTAGAGGATTAGTGGAACTTAAGGAACAAGAAGTACTATAGGGGTGTAACGGTTATTTGACCTAGCTATAGCTACGAACAACCTGTGAAGGAACGACTTACTAAACATGGTTAAATCAAGTGGACGGAAATATATCTATAGTGAGGGGAGTGCAACTATCGGGCTATAGTGGAGTGTCCCGGTAGTTAACGAATGTTGGATAACTTTGATAATGAGATTAGTCGGTTAGCCTCGAATCGTTGGAGCCCATGATCTATAGGTCCATTAGGTCCCCCTACTAGCTCATATCGGAATAAAGCTTAGAATATTTTGATAGGAAACTTTGAATCGTTCAAAAACGGGAAATAGGGTTTTATCGTAAAACATGTTCGACACAATGATTTAATTATGAATTAAATTAGGAATTGAGAGATGAGGTATTTAAAAGTGTTTTAAATACCATATATATGTATTAGGAATCATATATAATTCATGGCATTAGCTGATAAAGATTGATTGGATCAATCATATCAAAATTACTTGGAAATGTCCCAATTAATTGCCTAGAAATCAATTTCAATTTTGAATTGAATTTGAAATGAATTGAAAGCTGAAAATTAACAATTAGGATTCAATTCATAGTGGATTTAGTGGTTTTTTCACTCTTGCATAATGATACATAGTGGAAAACAACACAAACATGCATTAGATGCATGTGTTGTGAAGTAGACACCTAGAATCCACTTTGAGTTGCATCTTGACCATGTGGCTAAGTGTCATGAAGCTTGTCTTTGCATGGGAGAGGTCTATAAAAGGGGCTTGAATTAGATTCAAGAGGTGCAAGCTTTCATTTAGTGTTATGCTGCAAATTTTCTCCCTCAAATTCTCTCTCATTTCATCTCCTTCCAAAAGCTTGTACCATCAAGCATTCCCTTCCTATTTCTTTCTTCTATAGACTCCCACAAGTCTTTCTAGGCTCAAGAGAATAGTAGGGAAGACACTAAAGGTTGTCCAAGAGAAGTTGGAGAAAGATAATATCACAAGGAGTTCCTTACAAGTGAGCATCAAAGAGGTTGGTACTCATTTACTCTTTTTTCTACCCTTTCTAGAACATGCATGCTTTAGGAGTAAAATTGAATGTCTTAAGTGCTTTCGATCTTCAATTGCTTCCGCATGTGTTATATGAACACCTTCAGATACCCAGTGGGCAGTCTGAGATTGTCAATCCTCTTTGTATAAGGTTTAGAATACAAGAGGGAACTTTGAGTGGGTCCACCATATTGAGCCCTGATGGAATTCATGATAATTTCTTGCAGTTGTTGGATAGACAAAGAGGCAACTGACGCGGAGTGTTGTGGTTGGTCCTCATGCACGACAGCCTTCCCCTTATCATTCTTTCTTGCAGCAGGGGTCTGGCTAGACTCAACTGTTTCTCGATTTTGCAGCTGGTTCTTCAAATAGGCAATCTCAAGATCTTTTTCATCAACTGCCTTCATTAAGAGATTGATTTTTCTTTCCATCTCTGCCATTCTTTCATCTTGGTCTACATCAGCCATCATGACGGACATCACATCAGGATTTAGTGTATCCTTTGGTTGCTTAGATGTTGGAATGACAGATTCGTACAGCGGGTTGTCTTCGACTGCAACCTTATCCTTAGAGGATTCTTCAATCAGCTTTGAGATCCTGCTTGCAACAGCAAGAGGAGTATGATCCTCATTGATCTCAATTCCTTGGGAACGACTATGAGTGATAGGACTAGTGTAAGAGTCGCTTGATGTTGTAACCTTCGCGGGAGCTTTCTTTGGTGCCATCACGTTGGTTGGATCTTTTAACAAGAGAAAGAGATGAGAGGTAGAGATGTCCCACTGGGCGTGCCAATTTGTTCACACGTAAATTCAAATGAATGAGACACGTGGAATAAACAATATATTTGTATTAATGTTGTATGCGTGTGGGTGTACAATCTCTAACTTTAATCCTCTAATTCTCTCTCTTGTGTGTGATTGTGTTTCACTCGAGGGCTGTAGCACTTGATCTCGAGTCTGAAGCTTCAATGGATTCTTGGAGCTTGAAGTCTTCCAATCTTGAAGGAGTCTTCAGTCTTCAAGAAATGTTTAGATCTTGAAGAGTGTTTGGTCTTCAAGGAGTGTTTAAGTCTTGAAGAGTGTTTGATCTTCAAGAACTTATGGATTTCAGAGAGTCTTCGGTCTTCAGACTTGGTGGAGTCTCTCTTAATTCTCTGGTTCTGTTGGAGAGCTTTGAAACTTTGAACTCTTGTCTTTGTGAGAGTGTAGAATTTCTGAACCCTTGAAATGGTGGAGAACTCCTCTATTTATAGAGTTCTCGCAGGATGGGCCCTGGTGACTTTTGGGCCCAACACCTTGGGCTTGGACTTTATTGGTCTTGGGCTCAACCATTTAGTCTTGGGTTTGGTTCATATTTGACCCAAAACCATATGACCAAAATACTTAAAAGACCCAAATTTGATCCAAATAATTATATTTTTTTAATTAATTGGTCAAATTAATTAATTTGATCAAAATAATTTAATTTTAATTAATTGATCAAATAGAAATTTGGCTCTATAAATTTATAACTGGCCAATTTTGTCAATTAAACTTGGGACACATGTCAATTTATAATTGGTCCCAAATTTAATTAATTTTAATTTCGTCATTAATTTTATGTAACGACGTGGCAATTCGTGATTGGTCAAAATTTCTCCGTCAACAGATACCTCCCATTAAGTGCTCGTAGCTACTTCATTGTTATGTCTCTAGTTCTGACATTTAATTGTGTTTTTGTCTGCACATACACTAGTTAAACTAAACTAATAAATTCTATGTCTACACACCACGCCTGTAATTTATTTTCTCTAAGCATATTATATATATATATATACACACTCTCTACTTGCATATATATACACACTCTCTACTTCCTGCCCCAGTTATTCGACCTTGTGTCCTTTTAACAAGAGAGATGGATGGAAGTTTTAAATTTGAAGTGGGAGAAGAAAGAATGTCAGTCGTTGTATCTAGAATGAGAAAATTGAACTACCTCGAGAATAATAAAAAAGGAAAAGGTGTGGATGTGAAATCCATATGGGCGTGTTTGGGCCGCCAATGTTCGAAGCCCGACTTCTTAAGCCCGCTAAAGTCCCCGTTTGGATGGCCATTTTTCAAAGCCCAACTTTGGAAATCAGACTTCAATAGTCTGGCACTATTGAAGTCGCCTCGTGGAATGAAATTTCTCTCTCCATGTTTCCAGATCGCTCCCCCTGTCATTTTCTTCATCATTTCTCTTTGCTGCTTCGTTTCTCTCAGGTGTGTCTTCTCATCTCTCTAGCTCTTTGTTTCTCTCGAGCTCTTCGTTTCTCTAAGGTCCCATGCCGCTTTAAATTGCCCTCTCTTCATCCTCCTTGTTTCCCTCGGTAGGTTCGTGGATCTAACGTTTTTGGTTTTTTTTCTTCTTGTTGATCTAACCCGACACCCTCCCCTCTCTTCATCCTCTTCGAAACCCTGGATCTATCTTCCCTATCTTCATTCTTTTTGAAACCCTAGATCTATCTTCTGTTTCTTCATCCTCTTAGAAACCCTAGATCTATTATCAGATCTAAACACTTATTGATTTTTTTGGTTTCAGATCCCCACCCCATGCCACTTCAACTTGTCGCGTCCGTCGACCTTCCCTTACTGAGAGCTCGTTGGATCTGCATGGTAGGTTTTTGGAGCATGGTGAGGGGTGGGAACAACAGGTAAAATTTCTTGTCCCATGGGTGGTCGATGATGAGTAATGCATGTTATATTATACATCCAAAATTTTCTGCCTCTGATTTGGATGTTCAAACGATGCAAAGCAAGCATAATTTTGCCCTCTTTGTTCCAATTTTTACGTGTTTTGATCTCTGTTTCTTGGTTTTGTGCATTTTTTTTATTGGTTCCTTATCATCTCTGTGTAAATGTTATGTTCTGTCAATTTTTCTTTGTGTTCCGATCTTTGTCTCTTGGTTCTATTCTATCCAATTTTTTAATTTCTTTAATTTTTTTATGGTTCCTCCTTATGGTTGTCTCGTGGTTTTGTTCTATCCTATTTTTTTTTCAATTTTTTTTATCATTCCTCCTTCTTGCTATGTGCTGGTTATGTTCTATCCAATTTTTTATTTCTAAATTTGTTCTTTACGATTTCTTCTCATTGTTGTCTCTTGGTTTTGTTTTACCCAATTTTTTTTATTGTTCAAAAATTTTTTATACGATTCCTTCTCATTGATGTCTCTTGGTTCTGTTCTGTCCATGATTTTTTTATGGTTCCTTCTGAATCGTGCTGTTTTATTTTGGTCGTTCAAGTGTTCTGTTCTGTTTACTTATGGCTGATCAAGTGTTCTGTCATTTCTTCTTTCGATTGATTAATCTCTATTAAATTTTCTTCCTAATTTTTGCAAAATGCTTGAAAGTAATGCACCTAAGGCCGATACCTATTAGGAATGTTCTTGTAACTAGTTTAGTTGTCATCAATTTCATTTGTAACTGACTTAGTTGTGATAAATGATGCATTGTGTGGGTAGGTTGCATTTATTTAGTTATGTTAAATAAAGCATTATGGGTAGGTTGCATTTATGAAGTAGATGGTTAATGCAATCTACCATGTCATTTTTTATAAATAGGTAAGGTAGATTACATTTACCTGCATTAATTAAATGCAATCTACCTTATCTCTTTTTAAAAGAAGAAGTACATTGCATTTATGTCAATCTACCTTATCACGTTTTTATGAACTTCAACTACCAATTTCCCTACTTATCTATTTATATCACACCACTTTTCCCTTCCCACCTTGAGGAAAGTCTCCATTGCTCTGAGATCCCCCTGCATTGGTGAGTTATTTTCCAACCATTTCTTCTTTTGTCTTAAGATGTCACGTTTAGATAGACATTCCTCTCCCTCACCTATTCTTTTGTTATGTTCTACCTGTATAGACAAGGACGTGACCAATCTCCAGCCATCAGTGTTTGCATTCGGGTACACCTAGCTATTTCATATTAAGGTGAGTTTTCCTAATGTTTGTAGTGTTTACTTTCATTTTAAATAAGTTACATTTATTGTGTAATTGTCTAACCATGTTCACTACTACAAATTTGGTCTTTGTTGACGGCTAAAAAGTATCAACTATCATATTCATTGACGCTTTTTAACAGTCAATAATGTTGATGTTACTAAAGCGTCAATATTACTGTTATTGTTGACGTCCAATATGTCGTTGTTGATGTTTATAACCCGTCAACAAATATCATTACTGACACGTTTTATCCGTCAATGATATTCATAAACTGTTAATGTTTCCACATTTGTTGACGTGTATTAACCATCAACAAATATCGTTATTGACACATTTTATCCGTCAATGGTATCCATAAAGCGTCAACGTTGCCACATTTATTGATATTTATAAACCGTCATTATAGACTTATGTTGACGTTTTTTCATTGTCAATTATAGGATCGAAAATGTCAATATATATATCTTTATTGACACTTATGAGCCGTCAATATATCATTTTATTGACATTTATGAGCCGTCAAGTTACCATATTAAATTGTCAAATATTGTATTTTCATTGACGGTTAATATATGTCAATTATGGTGTTTTTATGACGTTTTTTAACCGTCAACTACACGTATTTGGAAAAAAAAAAAATTTAAAAACCTCACGTTGGTTTTTACCCCTCCTCTGCAACTTGCATTTACACAATAGTAGCTAGCTACCAACTGTAACGCCCCCAAAATTCAACCTAATCTAGAGGACATTACTAAACTTTACCTTGTAAGTCGTAACCAAGTTTGATGTTACCAAAAATCCGACAGCATAACGGCGTAATTATAACTATCCAAAAATTTTTGGGTACCTGAAAAAACAGAAATATGCACTTCTAAACCTAGAACACAACCTTCACTTCACTTGACAATAGCTTGACATGTTCAATACATTATATGAATCTAACACCAAAACTCAAGTATAAATAGTACGAGTCAGATCTCGTAACAAACACATTATTGTTCATATAAAAATATAAAATCAAATGAATCGTAATTTCAACCAAACGTGAAATGATAATGAGATAATAAATTTCATTAGCCAAAAAGTTATCTAAGAACACAACTTAAGTAAGTCATAATATTAATTTCATCAAACTAATAACATATTCACAATGTCTAACAAGTTTTTTAAAAAACGAATGAAAAAAACTAAGTATAATGTTAACAAACAATCATCCCATGTATTGTGCTACATATTCACATAATTCACTCTTATCTCATCGAATTCTGATTGGCTAAATGCAATTCCTCTCATCAACTGCAAACAAAAAAAAATTAAGTAAACACAATACATTATAAAAATTATAATAAATGTAAAAAGTTAAATTGAATACAAGGCTATATCGATTAGTACCACATATGTAATCACTCTGCTCCTATGGGATACTATATCTCGTATAAATTTGAGAGTGTAGTATCCACACTCCGTAGATCCCGATTGTTGAGCACACTACATATATAGTTCAACACATGTAATAAGAGAATTTGTGTAATATGATTAAAATGACCTAAAAAATAAGTAAAAGTCAGTACCTTAACATATACCCACTTGAAGGGTGGACTTCGCAGATTAGTTTGAGAATAGAACATTCTTATAGCCCTAACACAGTAATATAAGTGTAAGGGACTACCAGACATCCACATATCTTCACAATGGTATGATATTGTCCACTTTGGGCATAAGCCCTCATGGCTTTGCTTTTGGATTATCCAAAAGGCCTCATACCAATGGAGATACTTATCCTCCCTTATATACCCATGATCATCCCCTCATCTAGCCAATGTGGGACTTTGGTCGCACTCCCAACAATCCTCCCTTCGAACAAAGTACCACCGAGCCTCCCCTCAAATAGTCATCTATCCGTCCAACTCTCTAGGCTTCACCGCTTTACCGAGAGTTCTTGCTCTTATCTAGGACGACTCCTCTTCTCCGGAGTATACCCGCCTACCCAGAGCTCAACCACGGACCTCCACTATGACTATTAAAGCTCACAACTTCTTTGTTCGGCACCCGAGGATTCCACTCGACACGGCTACTCCCGAGGCATGGCTCTGATACCACTTGTAAGGGACTACCGGACACCCACATATCTCCACAATGGTATGATATTGTCCAGTTTGGGCATAAGCCCTCATGGCTTTGCTTTTGGATTACCCAAAAGGTCGGACCTTTCCATTGGCGCCGTCCGGAGAGGGAGGAGAAGATCGACGCCGCTGCAGTCCATGCGCCGCTGCCTGAGGTGTTGCCGTCGTCGGCGTCGTGGTTGAGAGGAGAACGAAAGAGTCGTTTTGGGTATTCTTTCTTCAAAGATCCAAATCCTCAAGGTTGTATTGTTCTTCTTTAGTCTTTGTGTTGCTTTCTTAAAACCCTAATCTTTCTTCTTGGAAATAAATGAATGGTACATCACTCATCACACCCATCTATCACACATCACACATCACCCATCCATCATAAGTATATATAGGCTTGTGGGTAATGGTAAAAGAATGGGTAAAAGAGTTGTAACTAAGAGATAAAACCAATTGGGTTTTCTTTTATCTTTGGACCCAATTAAAAAATATCATTAAAGCATAAAAAAAAATATGGAAGCAAGTTAAATAAAATACCTAATTCATCAATATTCTAAATTGAATTTAATTAAGCAAATAGTAGATATTGATAAATTGAAAACAATTCTAACAATAAGAATAAGAATACTAAACAAATATAAATAATAAACTTACATATGCTAAAACAACTATTTACTTACGTATTAATTAGGGGCAGTTGCATAGATGGTAAATTTGACCAAATTAATAGCAAATATAGCACAGTTTCAAACTAATTGCAAATATAGCAAAATTAATTGTACAAGACCAAAAAGCTGTTGTCGGATTCTATTCGTGTCTATCACTGATAGACTCTGATTATTCAAAGTATATCAGTGTCTATTGCTGATAGACTTCAATTAATCAAAGTCTATCAGTGATAGTCACTGATAGACATTGATAGATTTTGATTAACCAGAGTTTATCAGTGATAGACACTGATAGACTTTGAATAATCGGAGTCTATCAGTAGACTGATAGATTCTGATTAATCAGAGTCTATCGCTGATAAACTCTGATAATCCAAGTCTATCAGATAGACTCCGATAGATTTTGCTATATTTGCAATTTTTTTTACATGGTGCTATATTTGCTATTAATTTGGTCCAATTTGCCACCCACTGCAATTTTCCTATTAATTATGTTCTTTACATCATCACGAAAGTCATGCCTCAGGGAGTCAATTGAATAAATTGTGAATGTTTTTATTGATATCACCAACAATATCCAATGATATCTAGATACACAACAATCATACAATAGAGTTATAGCAAAAACAAATGTGCAAATTAAGTGTTAACATATACTTGGTTTTCATACTTACCCGGGATTAAAAGGACATATCAATAATTTGTCATTGACCTCTCTTAACATGTTACATAGGACTCGAGAGCGTTTCTCCTCAGGTCTTGAGCCAACTGAGATCAATGCTGAATGTAGAAATGCATATTGCTCTAAGATGGATGGGTCAGACTCGCATAGGTATCTAAAAGCAAAATAAATTCATATTAGTATTAAAAACATAAGAAAATTAATGAAAATTTGTTAAAGTAAATGTTACTTGCACATATAAATTGTTATAACAGTGGTTGCTAATTCCTCCCTCAAGCAAAATTCTCAAATCAACTTCCAATTTGACACACAAGACTTGACAATTTCAAGGCCAAAAAGGAAAAGGAAAAGGAAAAAGAAAAAGATCAAAATCTAAAGAAGAAAGATTTTTTTTATCACTTTTTCTTTTTTTCCTTTAAAGGGTTGGGGGAAGGAAGAAAATATGCCAAGAGAGAGAAGAGTTGAGCCAAGGAAACAAGTTTCCTTCTCATTAATCCCACAACAACTTATATAATATAAAGAATCAAAAACAGCAGCCACCATCCAAAAGTTTCAAGAGCTTTCCTTGGTAGCCCTCTATAGTGAACCCCAAAACTAGTAAACTCCGTCGACGCCCGTCGCAAAACTGGGACACCGGCACAGAGGGAAATACTAACTTAAACTTCAAGACTTTTACTACCTAAAACATAATTAAGAGTTCAATGTTCCACTCCTAACTACCTAAAACAGTCATAAATCAAAATATGTAATTTCATTACTTACTCACGAACCTCTCTTGAGTTTAACATTCATTAACAATCAATTAGTTTTTGTAATTTAATCATTTACTCTTATAACAAAAGAATGATATCAGTAGCAAAAAGAACATCAAAAAAAGAAAAACAAAGATATAATAAAAATTGAACATTTATAAAGATTAAAAACAAATACTAGAAAATTTAAACAAAATACTGAAAATTTTATAAAAATTATGGGGCAGGAACCTAACCTTATTAGGACCACAACAGGGCCAATAATATAATTCTAGTGAGAATTAGGCCGCACCCATGGTGGATCATGATATCAATAGAAAATTTCTAACGAGATAGGTTTAAGCCTCTTTGGCTGCAAGAGGCCGCACCCATTTGAAATTGTCAGCATATGCCTTCACCTACAGCCAAAACAAAACAAGGAGTTATATATATATTTTGTTTCTTTATTTTGGTGCTCACAGTGAACCAACTAAGATTAACTAAATATGTCATTAGTTGGATGATATAAAGAAAATAAGTAGCATAAAAAAGTCCTTTTCGTCAATTGGATGTTAACATGATTGGCTTTAAAATCAATTTGTCATTTCTTCATCCTCCTCCTTCCTCATCTATCTAAAAGGAACTCTGGGTTGTTAGGATATCTAAACTATTCCAATAGTAACAACCAAAACTTATATAATGCCATATAGGAAAGAATTAGGATATACTACGAAATAATAATTGGTACCAAAAGAACACTGAAACTGAGCACCTTAAATTAGCCACAAGAAGACTCTAGATTGCAAAAGCATTGAGAATTCTCATACGAAATGTCTTGAAGGCCACAAAAATTAGAGGAAACAATAATTGAGTGCTAGAAAAACTCTAAAAGATGAAGAAAGAAGTTGCATTGAACAAAGGAATAAAATTTAACACAAGGGATCATTCCTTGAAAATAGCCGAAGCTTGTAGATATGACAAAGAGCTCAATGGATGAATCACTCTTAGCTTCAGTGTGAACACTATGGAGGGCGGGCATGTAGGTGTTAATATCACACATGCGGAAGCAATTTAAGATCTTAGGCACACAATTTCATCAATTTGATCCTTAAAGTCATAATGTTCATAAGAACAAAAAACAGAGTAATAAGGTACCTACCTCTTGAAGCTCCCAATTCGTATAATCCGATGTTTTATAATACACACCAACGACTTTTGGACAACCACTTGGATCTTCTCTACTATCCGTAGGCCTTGGAACGGATTGTGGGATCCTCAATTGATATGAATTGGAAAGGAAAGCTTATGGGTATTAAGCAAGTTTGAGAGTTTGAGCTATGGAGGTTTTGGGAGAATTTTGGCAGCATTTTAGGTTGAATGATTCCAGTAATTTTCACCAGCTAATCCTCTATATATAGAGGAAAATCATGCATAAAAAATGCACAAAAAATTGACAACAAATAGGGAGTGATTTGAGTCATGGATTAGGTGTTGCAAGAAGGCTAATTTGATGTGTTTAGTCACTAAGCATTTCTTCAAAATTACCAATAATTTGAATTTCTTTTAAATTCAAAATTTGTAATTTTAAATATAAAATCTGAATAATTCCACTCAAATTTTAATTTTATTTTATTTTAAATAAAACTTATTTAATTAAAATAAAATTATTTAATTTAATATCTTATATTAAATTAATACCACTTGTGCAATCTTGGTTTTCCTCCCAATGAAAATTCTCGAACATGAATCCCTATTCACGTGTTTAATATTTAAATCATATTTAAATATATATAACTCTCATTTTAAGTTTAATTCATAATTAAACTAATATGTCGTTAAATATCGTATATAACCGACTTTTGTATCATTTTCCGAATTTGAACGTTTCAAATTTTATCCTATCATATTGTTCCAAGTTTTATTCCTATTGAGCTAGTAGAGAGACCTAATGGACTTACAGATCATGGGCTCCAACGAAATGATGATAATCGGTTAATCTCATTAACCTAGTCATTCATCGTTTGTTAGCTTCCGGGACACTCCACTATAGCCCGTAGCTGCACTCCCCTCACTGTAAATATATTTCTTGTTCACTTTAGATAACCATGATTAGTCAGTCGACCCTTCACCGGTTTTCCGTAACTAGAGCTGGGTCAAATGTTCGTTTTACCCCTATAGTTACATCTTGTTCCTTAAGTTCCATTGATCCTCTAATGAACAATTAGTTCGTGATTCGATCACTGAACCAAGTCCCTCTCAAGGTTATGAGAGGGTGTGGCCCCTTGTTCAAGACTTGGAGTCAGTACTTAAGGGAACAACCTCTTTACTAACCCTAAAACGGGTAGTAGTGAATTCCGTCTTGCAAAGCTATATCCCCAGCTATCTATTTAGTCTTATCCCCAAAATGGTAGGCTTATTGAGTCAACGATGTTTGGCCACTCTCACCCATGCAAATCAAAGGATAATCCTAAATAAACAGGAGTTCATAGTTAGCTTAGGATTAAGATCGAGTTGCTTAGGTTATTTGTATGAGATGTTCAGTTTCAACAGTAAACGGCGTTGTAAAGTGAAAATGACTTATCTCCTAGTCCGATCTGTATGCAAACTCTTTGCATAGGACGTCCTCACCCACATGTCTTATACATGAACGATTAGGATCACATCATCTGTCTTTAAAGAACAAAGCGAGTCGCGCCAATAGTGTCCCCGGGATTAAGGTACCCAACCTTATCCATATACTATAGATCGTTTGGGCTTTTTACTTGAACTTGATTCATACTTATGTCACACATAAACTTCAAGTATACATAATATAGCCATGGGTTCTTAGTTTATTGGATTTGTGGTTATATTTAGGCAAAACAAATATATAGAAATAATACTTCATTGAAGCAAGTCAAATGTTACATTTACCATCTATGAGTTTTAGGGCATAAAACCCAACAGGGCAAACCACCCCTTCCCCCTTCTTCTCCCAAAAAAGGCATTCACAGAACTATAGACAAAATACAAGCTCAATGAAATTAAAATAATGGGAAAGAATCTCAAACCTTCAAAAGTGGTGTGTGCCGCTTCTTAACCTACAAAAAGGAGAGAAAGAAAAAAATAATCAAGAAACATGATGAATTAGAAATTAACCCCAAGTTTAGGGATTGTCTCCCCATGTGATCTGAAAATTATATTCAGACCAGCAAAGTGATTCCTCAATCTAAACACTAAAGAAACAATTAAAATTGTACTGCAATGCCATCAGAATGCTAAATAAGCAACATGAACATTTTGAATCTAATGAACTAAATTTGAAAAGAAAAACTGTCAATTCTCCCCCTCAAATTCCTCTTGAAATTCCTGAAGTTTATTTCAAACTAATGCTAGGATATTAAATAACTAAATTTATTTCCACTATTTAGAAAGATAAGATCTTACATTCAAAGTCAAATGTCATACTATATATCCAAATGCAATTTCATTTTAGCATTTATTATTTATTTAGAATTGGAGTGCATGGTTTTAACCTTGTGGAAAAGCAAAGATCACATAATGCCCTGCCAACATTCCGTCCTCCAATGGAGCATGGAATAGTGAACTGTTAGGCAAAGATCACATAATGTCCTGCCAACATAATTTGGCATCAGATTTATACTTGCTCCTAGATCACATAATGCCCTGCCAACATTCCGTCCTCCAATGGAGCATGGAATAGTGAAACTTCCTGGATCCTTTAACTTGGGAGGGATCTTATTTTTAACCCATGCACTGGTAAGTGAAACTGTCTCATACTCTCCCAATCTTCTCTTCTTAGACAAAATGTCCTTCAGGAATTTCACGTAAGTTGGCATCTGTTCGAGCGCTTCCACCAACGGGATGTTGATGTGGAGTTGCTTCAGAATGTCTAGAAACTTTTTAAACTGTTCATCTTGTGAGGCGTATTTGAATCTCTGAGGATATGGTGGTGGTGGTCTGTAATCTGGATCTATAATAAACTTTTTAGGCTTTGCGGTTACATTTTCCTGCTTCTTTTCTGAACTTGAACTTTCACTTTTTTCTTCCAAGGCTTCTGGCTCCTTGGTCTTTTCTTTATTTTCTTTATTCTGACAAACTTCTGTGGTAACTTATGACTTCTTTTCTGGAACTTCTTCTGGGATCTTCCTTACTTCTTGATTCACGGGGTATTCTAGTCCATCGTATTCTAATCCACTCCTCAAGGTGACGGCCTTGCACTGTTTCTTACCTTCAAGATGAGGATTTTCAGTCTTGCTGGGCAATGTCCCTTGTGGTCTATTTTTTATTTCTTGAGCTATCTGTCCAATTTGCACTTCCAAATTCCTAACAGTGGCATCATTTCTTGCCATGTACTCTTTCATCAGAGCCTCTAGACTCTTGATTCTGCACTTGGACTGGTTGGAAGTTCTTCTGCGGCTGCTACTGTGTAGGCTGGGAATTGAATCCTGTTGGAGATTTCCCAAATTGATTTGTATTGACATTACTTGCACTGGCTTGACCTCTCCAAGAGAAGTTTGGATGTTGTCTCCACCCTTGGTTGTATGTAGCCGAATATGGATTCCATCGGTTCTGGTTCCCTTGTTGACCTACATAAAAAACAGATGCAGGATTTAGTGGACAGTTATTAATGACATGCTCTTCACTATAAATATCACAACAGGGAGAAGAGATTTAGCATTGGTGGGGGCTATGTTTGTTTGGTTGCCCATGGTCATGCCCATCATCATGCTTTGGATGGCCTTGATCTGGGCTTGCATGGTTGAATTTGCCTCCATCTCTACTGCTTTCACTGTACTCTTTAAAATTGTCGGCTCAGTCTCTCCCCAGTGTCTATTATTTGTGGCTATTGTGTCTAATATGGCATGTGATTCATTTGCAGATTTCTTCAAGAAAGATCCATTCGCAGATGCATTGACTAGAACTTTTGAAGCTTGATCCAATCCACTGTAAAAATTCTCTATGATGATACATGCAGGCAATCCATGATGAGGACACTTCCTGACCAGCCTTTGGAATCTCTCCCAAGCTGCATCTAAAGGTTCATTATAAGATTGTCTAAAAGAAATAATCTCGGCTCTATACTTAGCATTTTTATTAGAAGGAAAAAACTTCTCTAGAAACTTTTTAGCCAAGTCATTCCAGGATGTGATGGAGTTTGAAGGAAATGAGTCCAACCAAGCTTCGGCATCTCCCTGCAATGAGAAAGGAAAAAGCTTTAGCTTCAATATATCTTCAGGTATTCCTGCTCCCTTCCACGATTCTGTGGGTCAACTTGAGGATCGACTCCAGGTTTGTCCATCGGAAATCCTTGTATATAAGAAGTTTTTTCAAGAGGTTCCTGTGCTCTCAACTCTTGTTGTTCCCTTCTCTTTCGTCTTTGCTCTCAACTCAGGATCTATCAAGGAGTTGACACCCGTTGTTCATGCCCTAACTTTAACCTACAAAAGAAATTGCAAATCAAAGTCAAATCCTTCTTGAGACAGAAATGCAGTCGCAATCAAATCGCAACCTCAATAAACAAATTGGTTTCACTTTTGGTCCTCGACAACGACGCCAAAAACTTGATGTGTGTGTGGACTGAATGATGGATGTTAGAAAAGATGGTAGATAAATATTAAGAATAATTCAACCAACCTAGTGCAAGTATACACTATCGCATGTAGTAAAAAAAATCTCTGGAAGTATTCCAAAGGTATCGATCCCACAGGGACTAAATTGGAAACACAGATTTGAAGAAAAAACTGTTCAAAGATTGCTTAGATAAGGTAACCAAAGAAATAGTTGATGATGGTTTTTGGAAAACAAACAAAAAAAACAAGTAAAGAATAACAATGATAAATAAGCGAGGTATTCAATATAGCTTCAACCCTAAGGCAAATAACTCTAATCATGGCTTATTCAACATAAGTCTATTCATGCATTGGATCAGATTTAACTTCTATTTGGCCTTGCTCCCAAGAACCGTTAGAAGACTAAGCGTGTACCGTTATGCACATTTCTGTGACTCGACTCCGACATAGATAGTTCATGCATGCAAGCTATAACCCTATAGTTGTTATAAGGCAGCTTTTCCGTATAACACTGAATACACTCTCTCGAGCCATTTCTCCTATATCACCTTTATGAAAACCAGTATTGTTTGTCCCTTTCGAGATCAAACTCACATAGCATGCAAAGTCTAAGTGATCAGTTCAAACTCAACAAGATTCAGAATGATATTCAATAAAGAGTGGCATGCAATGAATAAAACTTAGGCAAATAAACACTTTCAAGCTATTTAAACCATGAGGGAATTCATTAAAACGAACCCCTCAATGGAATTTAGCTATGCATGATGGAAGAAAATGCAAAAGAATAACTTTTCATTGACATAATGAAGTAAAAATACAGAAATAATGAAAAGAACAATTTCTGGAAATAAAGTGCAGTAGCTAAAACTAGGGTTTTTTCTTTTATCCAATCCTTCTAGAGTTCACTCGACACTCTACTCTCCTTTACAAGTGGGAATATGGTGAAAATCTCTACAAACACTCGGGTTTGATGTCTAACTAAAGGTTAGAATTCAGTCTTCTAAGAAGGACCTCGGGCATCCCTACTCATGGGCGTCTACTAGGGTTCTGTCACCACCCTCTTCTTCCCAATGAGTTTTGCTTGGATTTCTCTTCGAATCGAGGCCTTATATAGTGTGGGGAGTAGCTGAGGAGCCATGAAAAATGGTGCTGGTAGGTATCCCATTCAGTTTCGGAGTCAAAACAGTCGATTAGGTGCGTAAAACACTCATTCAAAACGACCCGCGACAGACTCGGAACTGCCTTTGTCTGCCCAGAAATGCGGTCGCATTTGGTTTTTGCCTTACCAGAAATGCGGTCGCATTTCTAAGTTTTTCCAGATATCCTCTATTTTTATGCAAAACACCAAACTAAGTCAAATTCATATCAAAATGACTCTCAACTCACTAATTGACATACATGACTCTCAACTCACTAATTCATCAACTTTAACACTTTTTGAGCTCGGAAATAGTAAATTTGATCTAAAACATGCAACTTTGACAAGATAATTAACTAAATATAAGGGTAAAATAAGTATATTTTTTACCCTTATCAAGCATGACGCTGAAATCACGTAAGAGTGGCGCAACACATGGCACAGAATTCATGTGGGGTAGGTGCGGAGCATGACGCGGAAATCATGTAAATTGTGGAGCATGACGCGGAAATCATGTCTATTGTCGAGCATGATGCGGAAATCATGTAAGTTGCGGAGCATGACAAGGAAATCATGTATTAGTGGAGCATAACGCAAAAATCATGTATTAGTGGAGTATGACGCGGAAATTATGTGGAGTCTAGTGCGTGCGTTGCATAGCGTGAGATGCATGTGCATGGTTGTTTAATGTTTTTAAGCATGTTGTTGGTTTATGGCTTGAAAGCATGATGTTTTAAGCATGTTGTTGGTTTATGGCTTGAAAGCATGATGAATGTTTATGGTTGTATAAGCATGTTGGATGCGTGTGAAAAGTATGTTGATTGTATTGGTTGTTGTTGTGTGACTTGGTAAGTGTGAGCTGCTTACCAGTACCACGATTGTACTGATACCCCCTTCCCCATCTTCCCCCCAACATTTTAGATGTTGAAAGTTTGATCGACGTGCTGGACCTTGGTGAGGAAGAGGAGAGCTTCGAGGAGAAACCCTAGGGCGTTTGGGTTTTCTTTCCCTTGTTTTGATGGAATAGGCTAGAGTTGGTTTGGTTATATTGTAGTTCTGTTATGGTGACAGAATCACCTGAGATGTTTTTGGCTTTTGTTAATCTGTGATTTGGTCTTGTTGTTAGGCTTAAGATTTAATTTTTGTTAATATCTCATTTAATGAATCAAAGTTGAGTAAGTAATGTGTTCTGTTGCATGAAATGGTTTAATGTACGTTGCTATGAGGCCTGACTCGTATAGTGAAGTTAGGTTGTGAATCTGAATTGTAGCTTGGTGGAGTTGGGTTGACTGATTAGTAGTGTTTTGATGCTTATCAGGTTTGAAAAAAATTTGGTTCAGGCCATTTTACGTTGTTATGCTGCCAAAATTTTCGGTACATTCGGTTTAAAGTGGTTCAGATCCGTGGTTAATGGTTTAGAGTTGTAGTAGCGTCTCTAGGCTAGAAGTTAGAAAACTTGGGGCGTTACGTTTGCTGCACTCCATAATGCATCTTTGTACATCTTACCTGTTGATAAAAATAACATTGACAAATTGAAAATTAATCTTGTAAGTAAGATTTGTAATTTCAAGAGTACAAATATAGTCCAATTATAACCTATTAAACAATTATAAACAAACTAAACCTTTCAATTACGCATATAAACAATATCAACAAATGACTTATACAACTTACCTTTGAAATCTTCTTTTTTAAAATAAGCATAGAAATGGCGTAAACAAATCCTATGTTCCACAGTAAGCGTCACCTTTTCAATAGCAGGAATTAACCCCTAAAGTACCAAAAGGATAAAATAGTTACCATAAAATTACAAAAATCAACAAAAAGAAAAAAAAAAGTCATATTAGCATCAACATAACATAAACATAAACTTACTTTTTGTTGATCAGTCATAAATACCCATCCTTTTTGTTCCACCGATCCTATGTCATCAAGTAAATTCTCTAAGAACCAAGTCCAAGATTGCTTGGACTCCACATCCACTGCCGCTAAAGCTAATGGAAAAATCCCATCATTTGCATCTATTCCCACAGCTGTCAACAATTGCCCATGAGATGCACCCTTTAAATGACACCCATCAAGCCCAATTATTGGTCTACAACCTTGCAAAAAGCGATCCTTACATGCTTTGAGACAAACAAACATACTTCTAAAAATAGGCTGCATATGAATTTGAGGTATATCAACACTCAGTAAGCAAGTATTCCCTGGATTAGATCTCCTAAATTCCTCACAATAATCCCATAGCTTGGCATATTGCATCTTAGTTGTGCCTTCAAGCTTATTCATTGCTATCTTCCTTACTATATATGTTTGATGCCTTGAGATGCTAATATTAAAACCACTCCTCACTTCATCTACAATAGCTTTCCAATCCATGTCTGGTTGAGCCCTAAATCTGTCTAAGTAATTGTTATCAAGCCAACTAGCAGTTGCATGCTTATTGGTTGTCTTTCTAGCACAAGAATGTGTACTATGTAGTGACTTAATTTGATAAGTATCGTCATCTTGCCTATTTGAAGCATGTAACCTCCAACTACACCCTTCTTGACATCTCACAGTAATCCTTCCTGATTCATTTTTTTGGTAAATCAACTCATATCCACATCGCACTGAATATTCTCTTATTGCATCCCTCAATTCGGTCAATGTTCCAAATTTCATCCCCAAGGTAAACTCTACCTTTTCGTTTAACATAAAAGGATGAAACTCAACATAATGTTGCGATCTCACAACAATATCATCGTTAGATTGAATTGGTGAGTTTAGGTGACTAAAAGACTCACATTAAAAATTACATAATTTTTCATCTTTTAAGTTCAAACTCACACCATCATTCTCGAAGTTCAAACTTGCACCACCATCCTCATGTGCATCTTGGTTCACTACAAGAAAACAAGTCTATTACAACAATTTTTTTGCAGCGGTTTGACAAATGTTGCAAAGGTTTATGAAATTGCAAAAATTTTTAGCAACACATAACCAAATCATTGCTATTTACACGTATTGCAGAAATTTGTTCCCAACATTTTGTAAATTGTTGAAATATATATTCAATTGCAGCAATTCGCTAACGACGTATTTATAAACTGTTACAAATATATCTACTGAAACACTTAAGTTGCAACCATTGTAGTTATTGTTGCAATAAAGTCAATTGCATTAGTTACATTGCAGCGCTTAAAACATTGTCACAATAGTTTAATGCAATTGCAGCAGTTGGTAGCAACGTTTTAAAAAAATGTTGTAATGATGTATACTGCAACACTTAGTTGCAGCAATTTTTTATGTGTTACAAATATGTTTTAATTAGCAACAGTTTTCTTGCAATATTTAAAAAAAATACCATTGCAAACTTGTGTCTTGCAACAATTTTTTTAAAATAGTTTTCTAGTTATTGCAAGTTTATATGCAATTTAAATGATATATTTTTAAAAATTGTTACAAAAGTGTGTTTTAACTTCATAGTTTTATTGCCAACATACTAAAGACCAAGAGGTATGTGGTTCGAATTTTGCACACACCCCACATGTTGTAAAAAAAAAAAGCTCCATAGTTTTATTTTTATTTATTTATTTTTATAAAGTAGCTTCATAGTTTTTGTTTTGCAATTAATTATTTTAATAAAATTATTTAATAAAGGATCACAATGACACATGTTTTTAATGTGTGTGTGCACGCACAAAGGTTTTTTATTTATCTTATGAACAAATGTTTACATAGATAAGTATTTGAACCTCCATATAGTAGATTGAATGCCTTATTTCCAAACAAATTTAAGTTGTGATAGTAAGGATTTTAGTTTTATGCAAACTTTAGAAACTTAAGTAGAATATTTGAGATCCTATTTGATAAACCATTTGGTCTTTGGCTTTTGAAAACATGAAAGGAATTTTATAGGTGGAAATAATATTTGTAAGCTTAATTTTAAAAAACCAAATATTTATTAAACGAGCCTGAAATGTTGAGTGACTAAAATTGAATATTGGAAAATTTAGGAACCAAAATGAAATAATTGTGAAAGTCCAAGACAAAAATAAGATTTAAAAGCCACGTATAGTTTAAGTGATATTGATTCAAATAATTATTATATAGTTGTAAATTTATTTTTGAATTGTTTAGATTAAATTATTTCATTGGTTAAAGAGTACAAAATTTTTTAAAATGTTTTGAAAATTATGAAATAAAACGCGATCATTAACTTTTAGTGGTAAAAGATGAAATACTAAAATTGAACGTTCTCATTATCATCTCCATCATAATCAATATTTAGTAATTCTTCAATGTGCACATTGTTGTCACTAATATCACAAATGTCAACTAATTTTAAGCTCTTAGGTGCCACTTCTATGGCTAGAGGTGTCTCCTCAATTACTTCAATATCCACAATATTTTCTCCATTATTTAATACATTCTCAAAGTGCTCAACATATATATGTAGTATTTTCAAAGAAGAATCCATGTCTGGAACTAAAAAGTGTATCTTATTCCACTCAAATGCATTTACTTCACTTTACATGTTTTCAATTTCAAGGATGGATATCATATAAGAGCTACAATTCTCAACTTCATGTACTGCCCCTCCTAAGTACAATGTTGTACCATTATTAACAAATTGACCTCCATGATGTAAAAACATTGTGAATATACACTCCTCCATCTGCACATATTACATATTGTCGACACAACCACCATAAAACTAAAACTATTAAGGCCCCGTTTGATAACCATTTGGTTTTTGGTTTTTGGTTTTTGAAAATTAAGCTTAAAAACACTACTTGCACCTTTAAGTTTCTTGGCTTTGTTATCTAACTTCTTCTCATGTTTCAAAAACCAAGTTAAAATTAGAAAACTAAAAAAAGTAGTTTTCAAAAAGTTGTTTTTGTTTTTGGAATTTGGCTAGGAATTCAAATATGTCCATAACAAAGATGCAAACCATGGTAATGAAATTGGGAGAAAACAAGCTTATTTTTCAAAAACCAAAAACCAAAAACCAAATGGTTTTCAAACGGGGCCTAAGTTATTCAAATAGAAATAAATATAAAACAAGGAGGGAATGAAGAAGGCAATAAAAAAATTTCATCTACCTATTGTAGTGAAAACAACTTAAAAAGGATTTAAAAAAATGATTTGGAGGTAAAAACCCATTCATATGTTTTATGGAAAAGGGTAGAAGGGCACTCATACATCATTTATAAAAAAACAAGAATATTGTATACACATGAGAAGAAAATGAGAGTAGAAACACACCCACCTACACTCTGAAAAAAAAAAAAGATTCAGAGAAGAACGCCAGTCGATTCAGACGCTATTCCAGGTAAAGCACCACCCCACTACATCCGAAGAGCAAAAACAAACCGAAGAAGAAGCACCCACTGTATCCGAAGAAGACGAACGTTGGAGAAGAACTAGAGAGGACACTAAAAAAGAGCCAAAGAGAATACGTCGAAAAACCCTTCTTCTTCCTCCAATCGAATTTTCAAAGGGTCATTTCTTCCCACTTTCCATTTTCTTTCATCTTCCCTTCTTTCCAGCCACAGCGTGCCAAACAAGCAACTCACGATTCCCCCCCCCCCCTAACACCAAGCAAATAACAGAAGTTAGTTTTGCAAAAAAAAAAAAAAAAAAGTAATAGAAGTTATAGCAGTTATAACGTGTGGGGGCTGATTTTTAGCATTATGAAAGTTTAGGGGCTTGATTTTTACAATTCAATGTTTAGGGGTGAAATTGCAACAATTACCATACTTTAGGGGTGATTTTTGCAATTTTCCCTTAATTTTTTTATGACACTTCACAATGTTTAAAAAAACATATTAATGCCATTTATTAATTGTCACAATAAACTTTTTTATGACAATTGAACATTGTCAATAAATAACTCCTGAAAATCACCTTTCTATCAAGATATCTATATTAATGAAATTTTTTAAATGTCAATTTTTTTTTTGTTAATGACAGTATTTTAGTGTCAAATAAATATTTTCTTTGATAGTTATTTATTGTCAATAAAAAACATATCATGACAATTTTTAACATCATAAAAATGCTTCTAATGACTATTATGTATCCTGTCAATCCACAACAATTATATTGTTTGATATACCTGTCAATACACATATGTCTCCAAAATAAATCACTCCAATTATTTACACGAAATATATACATACATATATAATAACTTTTATATATCCTTGGAACCAAATAGATCAAACATTTATATACAGATATAAAATAAGTATGATCAAATTTGTAAATTACATCATTTTTACACAAACTACAACTAATTAGATAGGAGAATTAGTTGGGAAAATACATATTAGTTATATGTTGAAGCACATTTTAGTTGGGAAAATAACGAAACTAACACTTGTATCTTTGAGATGAGTGAGTGTGAGTCTATTGCACTTGTTCTACATATACCTGCATAAGAAGACACATTTTTAATTTTCAAAAAGACTAAGAATATACCTATAAAGTTTTAGCTACCATCTACTTCCATAATCATATAGTAGTGGTCGTCTTAGAATTGTGGTCTAGAGACAACTTATGAGCCTCATCAAAACAAAATAACCAACATAACTCAAAAGTAATGACCCAACCCACAAGAAACAAAAACATACTGAAGGTCACTACTACATGCATAGATCATAAGAATTTTTTTTTTCAAACGGAAGAATAACAACTTTTCATTTATTTCGCACAGGGCCCAAAACATGAATAAGTTCATCAATTAAATAGCAATGTAAAAACACCGAAATAAAATCCCAAATGAAAAACAATTGTTTCAAAAATGAACATTCAACATAAAAGTGATCCTAGGATGAAAGAAACCGAAATCCTAAGGAAAGTGACATGATTCGCAGCTTCAATCCCATAGCCAACCAAGCCATGACCCTCGCCAATCGCCAACGCTCTCTAGTACCACCCGAAAAGAAAAGACATGTAGCATGGGTGAGTATATAAGAATATACTCAGTAAGTAGCCCGCTTAAGAGCTAAAACTGATAACATGAGATCTAGTAACTTGATACTAAATTTCTGGGTCTTAACGTCATAGGGACCTAGTTGGAAATAAACATTCGGGTTTCTAACCCTAGGGCAGCAACTGGTTACATAATATCCTCTGTCTAGGGTGATTACCTATCCCCAACCTGTGCCAACTAGAGTGTTGTGTGGGTCAATCGGGTAAGGCAAGTAAACTAGAGACTAGCTGGCCAGCTCTAGAAGAACTACACCTATCCCAACACAACACCCCTGAAATATAAACATAGAATACGGTGGAGCAACTAACACATGTAAACATGCCTGAGTGCCAACTGGCGGACGAACAATGTGCCTGATCATAAACTCAACACCGTCCTGAACTGAGAGAGTGCACGCTAACGTGCCTGAAACTGACCTCTAACAGTCAACTGATAGAACACACGTAAACGTGCCTATAACCTAAGCTCTATTAGTCCTGAGATGGGGAAGGAAAACACGCTAGCTATATAAGACTTAAGGATCTTTTAAGTCCATTTGAGGCCCTAATCGAGACTAAGGTCTCTACACTAGGTTCAGTGCTTATCATTCACGTGGTACTCTAGTACACTAATACCCAAAGGTATTCAAACTTAGCTTTATGACCATCGTGATTCTACCGAAAATTCGGCAGCATGACGGCGTAACTACAACTAACCCAAAAATTGTAGACACCTGAAACGCAGAGAAAGTGACACATCTAGGCTAGAACAATTCTCGTCATTACCATACTAGTTCAGAAGTCACATTTGGCGTGGTCAGACATAATCACCACTGATGCGGCAGTGGATTGAATGATGGATGTAAATGTTAGGAAAATATGGTAAATAAAGATTAAGAATAATTCAGCCAACCTAGTGCAAGTATACACTATCGCATGCAGTAATAAAAACCTTAGAAGTATTCCAAGGGTATCGATCCCACAAGGACTAAATTGGAAACACATATTTGAAGAAGAAACTGTTCAAAGATTGCTTAGATAAGGTAACCAAAGAAATAGTTGATGATGATTTTTGGAAAATAAGCAAAATAAACAAGTAAAGAAAAACAATGATAAATAAGCGAGGTATTCAATATAGTTTCAAGGTAAAATAACTCTAATCATTGCTTATTAAGCCTAAGTCTGTTCATGCATTGGGTCAGATTTAACTTCTATTTGGCCTTGCTCCTAAGAATCGTTAGAAGGCTAGGTGAGTACCGTTATACACGTTTTTGTGACTCGACTCCGACATAGATAGTTCATGCATGCAATCTATAACCCTATAGTTGTTATAGGGTGCCTTAGGCAGCCTCGCCCTATAACACCAAATACACTCTTTCGAGCCATTTCTCCTATATCACCTTTATGAAAACCGGTATTGTTTGTCCCTTTCGAGATCAAACTCACATAGCATGCAAAGTCTAAGTGATCAATTTAAACTCGGCAAGATTCAAAATGATATTCAATAAAGAGTGACATGCAATGAATAGAACTTAAGCAAATAGACATTTTCAAGATATTTAAACCATAACGGAAATCACTATATTGAACACCTCAATGGAATTTAGCTACGCATGATGGAATATAGTGCAAATGAACAACTTTTCATTGAAATAAAGAATAAAGAATACAAGTAAATGAAAAGTAACAAGTGCTGGAAATAAGGTGCAGTAGCTAAAACTAGGGTTTTTTCTTTTATCCAATCCTTCTAGAGTTCGCTCGACACTCTACTCTCCATTACAAGTGGGAATAGGGTGAAAATCTCTACAAACACTCGGGTTTGATGTCTAACTAAAAGGTTAGAATTCAGTCATCTAAGAAGGACCTCGAGCATCCCTACTCATGGGCGTCTACTAGGATTCTATCACCATCCTCTTCTTCCCAGTGAGTTTTTCTTGTGTTTCCTCTCGATTTTCGGCCTTTTATAGAGTGAAAAGTGGTTGGGGAGTCACAAAATTCATGCTAGCAAGTATCCCAGTCAATTTTGGAGTCAAAACAGCCAGTTAGTTGCGTGAAAAGCTCGTTTAAAACAACCCGAGACGGACTCAGACTTTTCTATTTCTGCCCAGAATTGCGGTCGCATTTCATTTTGCCTTGGCAGAAATGCAATTGCATTTGCATAGCATTTGCACAACATTTCTCTGTTTTCCTCTGTCTTCTGCAAAACACCAAAACTAAGTCAAATTCACACAAAAATGAGTTCTTCTAAGCACAAATATGTATAATTTGACACACATGACTCTCAAAGACCTAACTTACCAACTTTAACACTTTTTAAGCTCGGGAATAGTGATTTTTGATCTAAAACATACAAGTTTGGTCAAGAAATAAGTTAAAAATAAGGGCAAAATATGTATATTTTTTGCACTTATCATACCCCCAAACTTAACCCATTGCTTGTCCTCAAGCAATTGCAAATCAGAATGTTGGAAATAAACCATATCAATTCAAGTAAACATGCTTCTCAATATCATTTTCTAAAAAGTTTCCTCTCAAGAGAGGTTTCTACTCTAGTGCCAGTCACAACTTCTAAGTTTCCTAGGCATGAAGATTTCTACTTTTCTTTTTCAAAGCAAAACTCTCCCTAATCCATCCTAACCAATATGTTTAAACTACCTAACTCATACTCATGGAGCCTAGTGTAATCCTTTAAGTTAAGAAAAACTAATCTTGAGGTGATGATCATACATGAGCTTTCTATTTCTTTTCTATCTCCCCCAAACTTATTTGACTGCTAGTGTTCTTTTTATCCAACTTTTTTTTTCAAGAGAATCTTCGTTGGCACCTCTACCGTCGTTCTAGCTTATCGACACTTTGTGGTGAAGATATCTAGCTACAAGCAAAGATCACGGACTCAGATTAATACTCACTTCCCTAAGCCAACCTTTCATGCAGTGGCAAACCAGGGTGTCATGAATGCCCCTGGTTATCAGTAAACTCTAGGAAGGAGGAGTAACTCTCGGTTTTCCCTTTTCTCTTTTTTTTTTTTTTTAATATAACTTGAGCACATACCTTTTTCAGCAGTACAAACTTACAGAAAATGTATATTTACAAAGTAAAGCACCCCCCCAAACTTAAGATAGGCAATGTCCTCATTGACTTTTGTTTTTTAGGCATGAGCTTAACATGAGGCTTTTTTTTTTTCAAAACGTCAAGGCTAAACTCTCCTAGTGTGCTAGAAAGGTTAAACATAAGGAAGCTTAGACTTAAGAAAATTTTTTAAAGAAAAAGACTAGTGGAAAGCCTATGACTAGAAAACAAATAGGTTGTGACGACGACACTTTTTGAGATAGAAATAAGCTCTAGTTATCATCATCAAGGGCTTAAAAGAAAACTCAAATGAAAACATGTTTCTTCAAAACATTTTTCAAGCTAAAAAGTTTTCATAAAGTTGATTTTTTTTTCAGAAATTCATAGGTTCAGCCAAAAAGACAGCAAGCAGATTTTTCAAAAAAAATCTCATAAACCCAAGTTATTCTATTCCTATCTAACAGCAAACCAACACTAAAAACATAAACTCACAACTAACTAAACATTCAAAACAATATAAATAGCAAAATTTAAGACTAGAAAACAAAAATCTAAACATGCTAGAAAATAAAAACATCAACTAACTATCAACAAAATATAAACGAAGCAGTTTTATAAGTGTAAGGGGATCAGCAAACTCCCCTATTCCTCCTCTAAGAAACTCTTTTCAATTTCTTCTTCTTCATCATCGGACTCTTCTTGATCTTGAGGCAGCAGGCTTTGAGGAAAGTCAGGGGAAACAGGAGCGATGCTCGGGGCGATAGAGAGATAAAACTCTCTAATTGCTTCATCTCTTTCCTTTGCATAGACCCAGTAGGTTTTCAATTTATCTTCAATGCAGTCTAGTTGGTGGAAAGCAAATCCTGAAGGATTGGAATTCCTAATTTCGTAAAGCAGAAGCGTGATTGGGACCGATTCGTAGTTAATTTTGTTTAATCTAAAATATCAATACATTGGCAATAATTTTAGAACTATTCTAAATTTATATTAAGGCTAAGCATACAAAAATTAGATCTAAATCTAATTTATATAGTAACAAATTACTTACTCTCGTTGACGACTCAGATTAAATTCACCAACTGCTTGTGAAATAATCAGGAACCAGTGCGAACACCACCACTATGGCTACACCGGTATAACTTTGAGACTTCTAGAGGCAGGAGACTGGTGGGAGTCTAGAGGGAGCCTTCAGGGGAATTCTCTGAGAGTAGGAGAATGAATGAGATGCCTTTCACCCCACCCCAGGGGTCCTATTTATAGGTAAAGGCCAAGACTTTTTGCTAATAGGAAAAGGAAGGCATTTTCCTAACAGGAAAATGTCTCTAATTTTAATAAATAATTAATTAATTCCATAATTAATTAATTACCCAATTAAATATCATATATTTAATCTTATGGATTTTATTAAAATTAAAATTAATATGAATCCAATTCATATTAAATTTATTTGAACTCTTTAAAATATTTTCTCTCAAGAATTAATTTTTTAAATTAATTCAAAAATTATATTATAAAGTTTCATAAACTTTATATTATAATGCATCAATATACATTATACGATTCCCCAAATAAATTGAACACTTTCAATTTACAATTTATACTTAATTGCCTCAAGTCTCTTTACGAGCTACCAGTGGGACCTAATGGACCTACAGATCCGAAGCTCCAACGATATGAGACTAATTGGCCAAACTCATTAACCAAGTTAGTCAACATTCGTTAACTGTGGGTCACTCCACTAAAGACCCACAACTGCACTCTTCTCACTGTAGAATATTTCTGTGTCCACGGATATCGACCAATGCAGTAAGTCAATCCTTCATGTGTGTTCGTAACACCAGCTGGGTCAAATTACCGTTTTACCCTTGGGTTACCTCTGGTTCCTTAAGTACCGTTGATTCCTCTAATGAACAAGTTGTTTAGGGTCCAACCACTAAACAGGAGTTCCTCTCGGGCCAGGAGAAGACGGAGCGCCTTTGTTCAAGCCTCGAAATTAGCCCTTAAGGGAACATACATCTACTTACCCCAATAGGGGAAGGAGTGAATTCCATCTTGTACTGTTATGTTCCCAGCCTTCATTCGGTCTTGCCCCTGAAATGGTAGGATTATTAAGTCGGCGAACTTGCCACTCTCAACCATACAAATCTAAGGACAATCCCTCCTGAAAGGGGTTCATAACAGACTCAGGATTGAGATTGAGTTACCTAGGTCATCCTATTGAAATAGAAACCTAAACTAGTTAACGACATTAGATCTAGTGGTTACTATTTCGCGGTCCGGTCTTATGCAAACTCATTGCATATGATACCCCCACCTGCATGTCTCCTACATGGATGCTTTGGATCATTGCATCTGTATCGAATACAAAGTTGGTCGTATCACATAGTGTCACCAGGATAAGGTACCCAGCTTTATCCCTATACTATAGACCTTTTAGGTTGTTACTTGGACACCGATCTTCGTATGTCCCCACATACTAGTCCAAGTTTCATTTAAACAACCTTGGATCTTAGTTTATTGGATTTAGGGTTTATTAATGCAAACTCGATTATTCAATAACCAAATTACTGAATTACTCAAATAACGCTTTATTGAGATCGATTAATTTGTTTCATTTACTATCTACGAGTTTTAGGGCATAAAACCCAACAAATCCAAGGGCCTCGGATGATGGTGTAGGCCATGAAACTGGATTATGTTGTGGAGGTGAAGCAGGTGTCAGCCCCCGTAGATGGAGTAGCATGAGAGGTGGAAGCTTTATCTTTTCTTTGTGCATTGTTTTTCTGCAGCTTCCTGACCAGAGGCAAGTCAATGGTTGGCCTATAAAAATGTTGTTCCTCGTCCTTCCCAGGAACAACCTTGACTCTCTAACATAGTTGGGTTATGAGGGACCCAAAGAACAGCACCCAATCAGACCCATAGGGAGATTGCATCCCCAAGAGGATGAGAGAGAAGTGCAACCCGCTTCCATAGTAGGAAAGTCTTCCTTAGAGAGCTTGCTTGAAAATTTTATTGAGGAGTCTAGAGCCATGAATGAAGAATTAGACAAATCTATGGAGATACTTCAGACCCAAAGGGAGGATAGGGAAGTAGGATCCACTTCCATAGAGTGTCTAGTGAGTCATGTGGCCAGTGATTCATTAGCACCCAATCAGGAGCCTAATTCTTTCGAATTTGTTGAGTTTGAACATATAGGGGTGAGTTGCTTAGATACTTAGGAAGAATTGGATAGCTTAAGCACTCACCAAGAGCAAGTTTGTAAGGAAGAAAAAGAAAATGAGCCTATAGTGTTTGAGGAGTTTCAAGAGAGAGTTTAAGGTTGAAAGGCCTTTGTCTGTTTTATCCTCTCCATCCTCTAGTGATCATGAATGTTCTTTTTCCTATTCTCACGAGTCTGTGTCTGTGTCAGAGTCCTTTTATTTTGATCTTTCTCCTTTTATGCTTTTATTAAAAGAAAATACCAAAAATATTTATGCTTTTGGGGCCCATGAAAAGCTAGTAAGCTTGCTAGTGATAGTTGGCTACATCAATTCAAGGAAGAAATTCCCAAAGAAATACGAGAATTTTTATGTGCCTTGAAGCCAGCACAAGCTCGTCTAGCTAAGAGACCTTAAACAAGCGCTTCTTGGGAGGCAACCCAAGTTTATTTGTCCGTTAATTTTCTTTTCTTTGTTTTTCAATTTTTTAGTTAGTGCATGTTGATCTTTCGTTCCTATTGATTAATTTTCATAGGAGCTTGAGACCTCAATCTTCTTCCAAACCAACCCAATGATTGATGAGGCTGACATCCATGGTTTCTCTCGCACTCCAGGGCAGTATTGTTCTTCTTATATCTCTTTAATTGTCCTTAAGCATGCTTAATTAGTTTGAATAGTTGATACATTGAGGACAATGTATGATTTAAGTTTGGGGGGAGGCTTTGTTGTTCTAATCTAAGCTTATTGAAAATTTTTCATGATGATTCTTTCGCATTTTTTTTATGAGGACGGCCTGTGATATGATCTAGATAATGAATTTTGTTCATTTTTTTGTGAAATATGAAAGCATGTTCAAGATTCATGTAAATTTAAATTTTTTTTCTTTAATTTCCTTGCACATGTTGAGCACTCAGCCTGCTTTATATGGTTTTGAATGCTTAGAACTTGATTATATTATCTAGATGTTTGTTGTCACTCCGATAGGCTTAAGATCTGATTTGAAAGTTGAACTGCATGAGAGTTTGTAATGTTTTACTTGGGAGAAATTGTATGATTACTAGCCTGCAAAGAAAAGAAAAGGGGAAAAGAAAAAAAAAAATGAGAAAAGAAAAGTGTGAAAAAAATAATAATAATAAAATAGCTTGCTGTGTTAAAATGATCAAGGGTAAAAAGAGCTACCTCTGTCGTGATCAGTTAGGCCATCCAAGAATAAAATTCGGGATATGGGTCCCTGCAATAGTTGTGTGAAAGCTAGTGCCCTTGAATTAAAGAAAAAAATGCAAGTTTGGGGGAGGCATACCCCGTTGTTTTCAGGCACCTTAGTGGGATATTGCTTTCTTGATTGTTGTGAAGCTGGATAATTAGAGCTTAGGGCCAGTGTAGGGGGAAGATGAACTGAGGATTCTATAAACCTTTTCTAGGCTAGTAAAGACCTAATAAGAGGGCTCGCACACACACATGCAAGGGATGAAAAGTTTAAATTTAAATTTCGTGATGAATGAATATGTTTTAATATTTCCTTAAACTGTTGGAGTTCATTATTTAGATCATTGAAATTAGAGTCATGCATTTGCAATATTTGATTCATATATGTGGTTTTAGCTTTGCTCGGGACTAGCAAAGGTTTAAGTTTGGGGGTGTGATAGCATGCAGAAATGCTATCATTTTCCTATTATTTTTAGCTAGTTTTGTGCTTGAATTGTGTGCTTTGAAGTGTTTTTATGTTTAAATTTCAGAAAACCGAGCCAAGGAAGCAAAACCGGAATTTTGAGAGCTTTTGGATGATTTTGGAGGCTTTTGGAGCAATTTGGAGAAGTCCATTGTTGATCCAAGTCCAAAAGTCCAAGAAGAATGAGTTAGAAGCCCAAATTCATGGATTTCAAGCTTTAATTATCAAGTTGGGTCAAGAAAAAGAGCCCAAGATCCATTACATGAAGTGTTTGGGCCAAAGAAATGAAGGAGGCCCGAAATTCTGCTCAAATCCGCTTCTAGAAGGTTCTGGAACTAGGACAGCGTCGCGACCCTGTCCCCTAGTGTCTCGAAGTTGTCCTATTCTTGCCGCCCAAGCCAAGGTGACGTCACAGCGTCGTGACGCTGCCCCTGTTGAACACTTATAAATAGAGCCTTTTGCATTTGAATCAGGGAAGCCAATTTGTGGGTTTTCACCCCATTCTAGAGTCCACACTAAAATTGGGGGTTTTTGGGAGAGTTTTGGGGCTTTGTTGAAGATCTTTGGAGCTCGAGATCGATGGAGGTCGCCGTGGGATCGAGGAGGTCGACACTTTTATGAGCATTCCTCTTCCCTTTTCCTTTATGTTTTAGTTCCTAGAATTGTTGTGATTATTTTAGTGATTATTGGTAGTTAATTCCTAAATTCTATGAGTTTGATTTAATCTGTTGAACCTTTGCTTGATTAATGAATTGATTTGGTTTGATTATCACTATCATTCATTTGTGCATTTTGTCCTTAATGCTTTTAATCAACTGATCACTGATTAAATGAATCGTTACTAAGTGGAAACTCGACGAAGAGAAGCTTAGACTAGAACTGAATGCATGACTGACGTTTATTTACCCGAGTGACACAGGATAAGATAAATAGCGTTAGAGGTTGTATTGAAGGGTCGTAATGCCATGCTAAGTAAATAAAGAGGAAACAGAAAGGAGATTCTTTATTAAAAGGCATGAGATAGGAGGAAACCGACAGGAGAGTCTTTGAAATTAGGCTTCTAGACTTATGAATTGAATGATTAATTAATCTAAGTTAGTTAATTGATTAAGAGATCAAAGGTCCAATTAATGAAATCAATACTCTGGAATTATCCCTCCAAATTGTGTCTCCATTTATCTTTTGCTTTCTAGATTAGCTTTTCAGTTTATCTTTCAGCATTAGATTTTGTTCTCTATATAAAGTTAAGCAAGAGTATTCTCAGATTAATTGAATAAATCCAATCCCCGTGGAGACGATACTCTATACTCAAAATCACTATATTACTTGTGACGACCCGTACCGCTTGCAGTAAATACGTTAACACTTGGCCGAAGGGTTCTTTATTACATCATCGCCTCTCGGATGCAAAGGAGCTTTGATCGGATCGACCCTGCTGATATCCACTGAGGAGAAGCTCACCATCTTCCCACGTACAACCACCAAACTCAAACTTTCTTCCCTTAGCCCTGCATAAATCTCTCGGACTAGAGGCACCACGACCTCTTGAGGGTGGGCACAAAACTCTTGCCGTTTGTATTGATTTATGATTTTGGTCACGAAGTCAGGCAAGGTCCCTGCTCGGCTTGAGAGTCCTTTCTCATTCAAGAAGTCACGTTTCCTCATGATCTCCATTCTTTCTTGGAAATTCACATCTTTGAAGACCTCGGGGAATGGATTCTTTGGTGATGCAACCTTCTTTTTGGTGGGTGTGGTGGTAGGAGGTACAAGAGAGGCGTCCATGGACCTAGTCCTCAGCCTCTTCGCGAATATAGGATCATTCTTGTTCTTTGTCCTCCTTTCAGCTCTGATTTCCCTTCCCCTTTTCTTCCTCAAGGCTGAAGAAATTGGAACATGGTCATCATCCAATTCCTTCACCTCTGAATTTGTTTCTATCTCACTATCACTAGAGGTCTCGACCTCTTTTTCTTCATTTTTCACTCAATCCTCTTTCTCTTCCGAAGAAGAACTTTCAGTGGCTGGTGAGGGTCCCCTAATGTCATACTCGAACAATGGATTGAGGGGCTCATCAGCTTGCTGCTCATCCACGGCCTCAGTTTAGCCTTTCTCAGAATGCTGCCCAAATGCAGTCGCATTCTGCCCTTCACTGTCTTCTTTTTCTTCTTTTTCTGATTCTTCAATACTTGGCCCTTCAGGGGCCTTTTCTTCTTCTTCTTGCAGCTCCTCAGCTTCCCTTTGAGCATTGTGTAGAGGCTCAAAGGCTGCAAGGAACTCTTCGACCTCCTTCGTTCGGTTTTCTTCCTTCTGAAGGGCTTCTCGTCTTGTCTTTCTCTTCTTCAAGGAGTTGGAGTTCAGCAGCCAATCTCCTTAGTTTTTCATCTTCTTCTCTTGCCTTTCTTTTCATTTTCTTTCTTAAACAGCTGAAACAAATAAAAAAAAAACTTTATTAAAATGCTCACACACTTAAACATGATTATTTTTGTGTGGAAATTTTTTTTTAAGTAAAAATTCAAAATAATTCAGGCAATTCAACTCCTAGGTAAATCCCCAGGAAAAGGTGTTCCCTACAGTCATCTTAAGTACCTTTTCCCAGACAATATTTTTCGAGACAGAGTTTACTCTTGCCTATATTTATTTTGTTTTTTTTTCGAACCAATTCAAGTTAAAAACCTTAGCTACTTCAACTCTCAAGAAAATCTCCAGGTATTTATCAAAGCTCTTAAAAGAAAACAAACTTGAGCATCAACAAACTAGACTACAGTCTAACAAAGTAATATACTAAAAACAATATGCTCAGAACAAAACTAACAATTTTAAACTTAACAAAGCAAACAAAAGAACAATGAATTAATGCAATGAAACAATTTACTAAAGATCTAACTAAGCAAATGAAAAACAAAGAAACATGTTGATGTTTAGAAGGAAACAGTAAGAAGTAAGAGAGAGTGAAAACTCCCTTAATTCTTGCAAGGTTTGTCCTCCATATCAGAGTTCTCAGGCTCATCCAGAAGGAATGATGAAAATGGTGGGGCAATTGAAGCTTCATCAGATCAGCTGGCCAGGAACATCCGCTTGATAGCCTCATCCTTCACTCGAGCATAGGTCTAATGGTCCTTGTTCTACTCCTTTTCTGGATCTTTCTGTCTCATGTTCTCTTCCTCTGATCTCCTAACTTCCTTCTACTTATTAACTTCCTGAAACATAAACAAACAAATCAAAAAGTTCAAAAGCTCAAATATGTTATATTTTCTTTTTTTTTTTTACTTTTTCTCTTTTACTTATTTAGGCAAAGAAAAAGAATGACTTAGCTGATCTCCAAAAGGGAGATTAAAGCTTTATTCCTACTTCTTGCACCGCAAACTTTCATCTTTACCCTAGGTCTTGATAATGGACGAGATTTGAGTCTTAATTGAGGCATTTTAATCATGGAGTGCTTTGTCTCTATTATCAACTCACTCAATCTACTGTTGAATGTAAACTTTATGTTTTATCCTCTGTTGTATACTGCATATTTTCATCCTCCATGATTTCCTCTTTTATTTCTTCCTCAAATAGCATTTTCTGTAAGCTATAACAAACAAAGGAATCAATACGATTAAAATCAAAACATCCATTAATTTCATCAGGGTGTTCGTGAAGGGATTGGAATTTCGTAATTCCGTAAAGCGAAAGCGTAATTGGGACCGATTCGTAATTAATTTTGTTTAATCTAAAATACCAATACATTGGCAATAAACTTAGAACTATTCTAGATTTATATTAAGGCTAAGCATACAAAAATATTAGATCTAAATCTAATTTATAGAGTAACAAGTTACTTACTCTCGTTGACGTCTCAGATTAAATTCACCAACTGCTTGTGAAATAATCACGAACTATTGCGAACACTACCACTATGGCTACATCGGTATGACTCTGAGACTACTAGAGGCAGGAGATTGGTGGGAGTCTTCAGGAGAATTGTCTGAGAGTAGGAGAATGAATGGGATGCCTTTCACCCCACCCCAGGGGTCGTATTTATAGGAAAAGGTCACATATAAGATCAAATCTATTATCTTATTCATATCTAATTTTAATAAATAGTTAATTAATTACATAATTAATTAATTGCCCAATTAAATATCATATATTTAATCTTAGGGATTTTATTAAATTATTTATATGAATCCAATTCATATTAATTATTTGAACTCTTTCAAATATTTTCTCTCAAGAATTAATTTTGAAATTAATTCAAAATTATATTATAAAGTTTCATAAATTTTATATTATAATGTATCAATATACATTATATGATTCTCCTAAATAAATTGAACACTTTCAATTTACAATTTATACTTAATTGCCTCAAGTCTCTTTACGAGCGACCAGTGGGACCTAATGAACCTGCAGATCAGAAGCTCCAATGATATGAGATTAATTGGTCAAACTCATTAACCAAATTAATCAATATTCGTTAACTGTGTGTTCATTCCACTATAGATTCACAGTTGCACTCTTCTCACTGCAGACATATTTCTGTGTCCACGGATATAGACCAATAACGACTAGTTAGTCCTTCACGAGTGTCCGTAACACCAGTTGGGTCAAATTACCGTTTTACCCCTGAGTTACTTCTATGTCCTTAAGTACCAGTGCTCCTCTAATGAACAACCTATTTTTGGTCCAACCACCAAACAGAAACCCCTCTCGAGCCAGTGAGAGGGTAGGGCCCTTTGTTCAAGACCCAGAGTCACCACTTAAGGGAACACTCGTCTGCTTCCCTAAAGTCGGGAAGGAGTGAATTCCATCTCGTGTGATTATGTTCCCAGCTCCCCACTCGGTCTTGTCCCCAAAATGGTAGGCTTATTGAGTCGGCGTACTAGCCACTCTCACCCATACAAATCAAAGGACAATCCTGTTGGGTTTAATGTCCTATAAACTCGTAGTTTGTAAATCATTAAACATATTCTATTTCCAATAAAGACGTTATTGAGGTTATTCAGTAAAAGATGTTATTGAATATGTAAATTGCGAATGATTAACCTAAATCCAATAAACTAAGATCCTTGACTATAAAATGAATACTCGAACTATATGTAGGGACATATCGTAGGATCAAGTTCAAGTTTATAGTCAAAATAGTCTATAGTATAAGGATACGGTTGGGTGCCTTATCCTGGTGACACTATGGACGCGGCCCACTTTGTATTAAGTACAAACGATGAGATCCTAAATCGTTCATGTGGTGACATGCGAGTGGGGGCATCCTATGCAATGAGTTTGCATAAGACTGGACCACGAAATAAGTCACTTTCTCTTTATAACGCCGTTTACTGAAGAAACTGACTATTTCTCATAGATGACCTAGGTAACTCGTTCTTAATCCTGAGCTATCTATGAACTCCTGTTTATGAGAGATTATCCTTTGATCTGCATGGGTGAGAGTGGCCAGCATCGCCGACTCGACAAGCCTACCATTTTGGGGATAAGATCGAATAGATAGCTGGGGACATAGTTTCGCAAGACGGAATTCACTCCTACCCATTTTAGGGATAGCAGAGAGGTTGTTCTCTTAAGTACTAACTCCAGGACTTGAACAAGGGGCCCCACCCTCTCGTTGGATCGAGAGGAACTTAGGTTTGATGGTTGGACCGCAAACCGATTGTTCATTAGAGGATTAGTGGAACTTAAGGAACAAGAAGTACTATAGGGGTGTAACGGTTATTTGACCTAGCTATAGCTACGAACAACCTGTGAAGGAACGACTTACTGAACATGGTTAAATCAAGTGGACGGAAATATATCTATAGTGAGGGGAGTGCAACTATCGGGCTATAGTGGAGTGTCCCGATAGTTAACGAATGTTGGCTAGCTTAGATAATGAGATTAGTCGGTTAGCCTTGAATCGTTGGAGCCCATGATCTATAGGTCCATTAGGTCCCTCTACTAGCTCATATCGGATTAAAGCCTAGAACATATTGATAGGAATTTTTGAATCGTTCAAAAACGGGAAATAGGGTTTTTATCGTAAGACGTGTTCGACACAATGATTTAATTATGAATTAAATTAGGAATTGAGAGATGAGGTATTTGAAAGTGTTTTAAATACCATATATATGTATTAGGAATCATATATAATTCATGACATTAGGTGATAAAGATTGATTGGATCAATCATATCAAAATTACTTGGAAATGTCCCAATTAATTGCCTAGAAATCAATTTCAATTTTGAATTGAAATTGAAATGAATTGCAAGCTGAAAATTTACAATTAGGATACAATTCATAATGGATTTAGTGGCATTTCCACTCTTGCATGATGATGCATAGTGGAAAACAACACAACCATGCACTAGATGCATGTGTTGTGAAGTAGACACCTAGAATCCACTTTGAGTTGCATCTTGGCCATGTGGCTAAGTGTCATGAAGCTTGTCTTTGCATGGGAGATGTCTATAAAAGGGGCTTGAATTAGATTCAAGAAGAGGAAGCTTTCATTTAGTGTTATGCTGCAAATTTTCTCCCTCAAATTCTCTCTCATTTCATCTCCTTCCAAAAGCTTGTACCATCAAGCATTCCCTTCTATCTTTCTTCTATAGACTCCCACAAGTCTTTCTAGGCCCAAGAGAATAGTAGGGAAGACTCTAGAGGTTGTCCAAGGAGCATAGGAGAGGCAAACACCACAAGGAGTTCCACATAAGTGAGCTACAAAGGTTGGTGTTCTCTCAACTCTATATTCTGTCTTTTATAGAACATGCATGCTTTAGGAGCAAAATTGAATGTCTTAAGTGCTTCCGATCTTCAATTGCTTCCGCATGTGTTATATGAACACCTTCAAATCCCTCGTGAACAGGAGTCCATAATCCACTCAAGATACAGACTAAGTTGCCTAGGTCATCCTAGTGAAATAGAAACCTAACTAGTTAACGGTGTTACAGCTAGTGGTTACAATTTCGCGATCTGGTCTTATGCAAACTCATTGCATAGGATACCCCCACTCGCATGTCCCCTACGCGAACGCGTTGGATCATTGCGTTTGTATCAAATACAAAGTGGGTCGAATCCATAGTGTCGCTAGGATAAGGTACCCAGCCTTATCCCTATACTATAGACCCTTCAGACTGTTTCTTGAACATTGATCCCCGTACGTCTCCACATACAATTCACTTCTTCCCTAAAGTCGGGAAGGAGTGAATTCCATCTCGTGTAATTATGTTCCCAGCTCCCCACTCGGTCTTGTCCCCAAAATGGTAGGCTTATTGAGTCGGTGTACTGGCCACTCTCACCCATACAAATCAAAGGACAATCCCTCGTGATCAGCAGTCCATAATCCACTCAAGATTCAGACTAAGTTGCCTAGGTCATCCTAGTGAAATAGGAACCTAACTAGTTAACGGTGTTACAGCTAGTGGTTACTATTTCGCGGTCCGATCTTATGCAAACTCATTGCATAGGATACCCCCACTCGCATGTCCCCTACACGAACGCGTTGGATCATTGCGTTTGTATCAAATACAAAGTGGGCCGAATCCATAATCTCGCGAGGATAAGGTACCCAGCCTTATCCCTATATTATAGACCCTTCAGGCTGTTTCTTGAACATTGATCCCTGTATGTCTCCACATACAGTTCAAGACTCATCCCACAACCTAGGATGTTTAGTTTATTGGATTAGGGTTATTTAGGCAAGATGTACGTAATATAGACAATAACTCGTTATTGAAAAAACATAAAACAATACTTTATTTATGTTTGATCAATCATTACATTTACTATCTACGAGTTTTAGGGTATAAAACCCAACAGTTCGAATGCCTGGAGCACATCAAAGTTCACTTGTTGTGAAGTGACATCTTCATGGCTCACTGCAATTTCTTTTTCTGGTGTCTTCTCTTTATTCTCTTTTTTAGGCGATTCTTCTTTAATCACTTCTTTCTCTTTTGTCTCCTTAGTACTTTCAAGTGTTGGAATGCTTCTTGCTTCAACTGGGAGTTCAGGGTCTTCATGCTCCAATCCACTTTGAAATGTTATCTCCTTGTATTGCTCTTGTGCTTCTTGTTCCACATTCTCATTGTTGTCAGGCAAGATTTCTTGTTGATTGTTTTTCAATTCCTCTATTAATTGCCCTACTTGAATCTCCAAGTTCTTTATCGTGGCATCATTCCTTGCCATGTATTCTCTTATGAGTTCTTCCAAGCTGGTTGACACTTGTGGTTTCATCTCTTGTTGCATCTCTTGTTGGGCATACTGATCTTGATATTGGTTTTCAAAAGTAAACAGACATTCTTGCTCCAAATGAGGTGTTGGATTATTGTTCTAACATTTTGCTGGTGTTGCAACCATCCTCGGTAAGGATTGAAAATAGGACTCTAGTTGTCTGGTTGCCCTGTATAATAAGGATTAGATGGACAAGTTTCAAACAAAGAATGAATCTTAGCACAATAAACACAAAAGAAATTAGAGTGACAAGACATTGATGTGATTTGTGCACTCAAGGTTGTGATGATGTCTTCTTCCACATGTGGGTTATATTGAGCTATCAAACCCTTCAATTGTGCTTATCTTCTATCGCCTTTTTTTTTCTTCTTTTTTTTTTTTTTTGTTTTTCGGCCAACAGGAGGATCGACTCCGAGTAGATCTATTGGAAGTTCTCGAGTGTAAGAAGCTTCTTCAAGATGTTCCCGTGTGCTCAACTCCTGTTGCTCTTTCTTTCTATCTCAAGGTCTAGCTCGAAGAGATGATACTCTTTGCTCATGCACCAACCTTAACCTGCAAAAGAAACTGCAAATCAAAGTTAGATTCTCTTAAGATAGAAATGTGGTCGCAATCAAATCGCAATTTCAAAAAACAAAAACGGGTTTCACTTTTAGTCCCCGGCAACGGCGCCAAAAATTGGATGCGACAGTGGAGTGAATGATGGATGTAAATGTTAGGAAAAGATGGTAAATAAAGATTAAGAATAATTTAGCCAACCTAGTGCAAGTATACACTATCGCATGCAGTAATAAAAACCTTAGAAGTATTCAAGGGTATCAATCCCACAGGGACTAAATTGGAAACACAGATTTGAAGAAGAAACTGTTCAAAGATTGCTTAGATAAGGTAACCAAAGAAATAGTTGATGATGATTTTTGGAAAATAAGCAAAATAATCAAGTAAAGAAAAACAATGATAAATAAGCGAGGTATTCAATATAGTTTCAACCCTAAGGTAAAATAACTCTAATCATTGCTTATTAAACCTAAGTTTGTTCATGCATTGGGTCAGATTTTACTTCTATTTGGCATTGCTCCCAAGAACCGTTAAAAGGCTAAGCGAGTACCATTATGCACATTTCTATGACTCGACTCCGGCATAGATAATTCATGCATGCAATCTATAACCCTATAGTTGTTATAGGGTGCCTTAGGCAGCCTCGCCCTATAACACCGAATACACCTTTTCGAGCCATTTATCCTATATTACCTTTATAAAAACCGGTATTGTTTGTCTCTTTCGAGATCAAACTCACATAGCATGCAAAGTCTAAATGATCAATTTAAACCCGACAAGATTCAGAATGATATTTAATAAAGAGTGACATGCAATGAATAGCACTTAAGAAAATAAACACTTTCAAGCTATTTAAACCATAAGGGAATTCACTATATTGAACCCCTCAATGGAATTTAGCTATGCATGATGGAATATAGTGCAAATGAACAACTTTTCATTGAAATAAAGAATAAAGAATACAAGTAAATGAAAAGTAACAAGTGCTGGAAATAAGGTGCAGTAGCTAAAACTAGGGTTTTTTTCTTTTATCCAATCCTTCTAGAGTTCGCTCGAGGCTCTACTCTTCTTTACAAGTGGGAATAGGGTGAAAATCTCTACAAACACTCGGGTTTTATGTCTAACTAAAGGTTAGAATTTAGTCATCTAAGAAGGACCTCAGGCATCCCTACTCATGGGCGTCTACTAGGGTTCTGTCACCACCCTCTTCTTCCCAGTGAGTTTTGCTTGTGTTTCCTCTCGATTTCTGGTCTTTTATAGAGTGAAAAGTGGTTGGGGAGTCACGAAATTCATGCTAGCAGGTATCCCAGTCAGTTTCGGAGTCAAAATAGCCAATTAGTTGCGTGAAAAGCTCGTTTAAAACAACCCGCGACAGACTCAGACTTTTCTGTTTCTGTCCAGAAATGCGGTCGTATTTCATTTTGCCTTGGCAAAAATGTGGTCGCATTTGCATAGCATTTGCACAGCATTTCTCTATTTTCCTTTGTTTTCTGCAAAACACCAAAACTAAGTGAAATTCACACCAAAATGAGTTCTTTTAAGCACAAATATGTATAATTTGACACACATGACTCTCAAAGACCTAACTTACCAACTTTAACACTTTTTAAGCTCGGGAATAATGATTTTTGATCTAAAACATACAAGTTTGGACAAGAAATAAGCTAAAAATAAGGGCAAAATATGTATATTTTTGGCACTTATCAACCACCACTTCAGAAATCAGCAGCCCAACACCAATTCATTCAATCCAAGATATACCACGACTACCCAAAAAGATAATAAATTCATACACACATTACAAGCATAGTCCAACACATATTACCAAAATTCAGACCAACTCCAATTAACTCATAACCCAAGATTAACTCAGATGGTGGCAAAACACTCACTACAATTAACCATAAAATAATCATGCTTAGAACACACATGCTTATTTACACCAAAGACAAAACTTAAGCTTAAACCCAAACCACGCTAGTCTTGCCACTTTTCAATCCATGGTTCAGTGCATAGAGTTAAAATCCAACGACTACTTACCTTTAGCCAAACGATTGCTTGAAACAAACTATAAATTACTTCTTTAGCTCCCAAGCCTTCAATCCAACCAAATAGAAACTTGAGCTTGCTGTCCGGGTTTTCGTTTAACTCCAAAACGACGACCAAAACCTCGAAAGCTAAGAGAACTAAGAAAACAAGAGCCACAATTAATGGGTAAGCTTATAACATCAAAGACCCAACCAAATCACAAGCTTAAATCGTTTACCCACAGCCGACAATGCTCCACGACGTTGAAACTCGAAGACCCACTGTGTGAATCACCAAAAACGAAGAGAAACACTTGCTGAAGGAAAGAACAATGAGTGGGTAACCGACTAAACTCAACAATCAACCAAGATATAACTTATATGCACTTACCCACTGAACGAAACGCAGGAAAAACGTCGAAAAACATCCCTGAACGATGCTGGTCGCGCCTAACAGACCGTTTGCCGAAGTACACCACTGCCCGACCACAACCACACTGCAATACCAATTGGAACGCGTCCTGTCTGCTGGCGAAACACCAAAAACGACGGGAGTAGAGGAAGAGTGAGCGTGAGAGATGAGATTAGAGCAAGACCTCAAGGAGGAAGGGAAATACGCACTTGTCGCAGCTGAAAATGGAGGACCACTGCGCACACACCTATTACAGCCAAAAACGGAGGACCATCACCGGAGAGGACGAACAGAAGGAAGAACCTACTGGAGAAGGGATGCCTAGCTGCCAAACGCAAAGAGGAGGAAGAAAAAGGCTGCCGAAGTTTAGGGTTGCGGCTGGAACTTGCGAGAGATGAGGGAGATGAGGAGTTGGCTGCATGCAGCTAAAAAGAACAAGGGAGGGACTTAGGGTTAACTCCAACTTCAAGTTATTTACAAAAATGCCCTCTCATCTAATACCTAAAACAAAATCATAAAAAAATCCTTAGAATAAAACTTATATCTCCACCAATTTCATGAAATTAGGCTCAAATTAGAGAAGATAAGATTTACCTTTAATGTAGTCATTACAAAATTATTGTACATGGGTGTAAAAAAAAAAAAAAAAAAACAAGCCCAGCAACAAAAAAAAAAACCCCAAAACTAATTACAAGAATGGATCCCAATCCAAAAAAAAAAGAGACCAAGCTATGTTTATGATAACTTAATATGAATGGTCAATCAATCAAAAGGTTAAAGGTTCAAGTCTTCACCCTCACACATATTGTTGAATTCAAAAAAATATATGTTACACTTAACAAACAAATGCTGCTAAACCCTAAAAAAAATATTGGAGAAACTTCTTATTTGAAGAAACTTTTGCTGCTAAAAAGTTTTAGGTTTTCTCTCATTTTTTTCCTAATGTGTATGTGGGTTTTGTTACTTTTTGAGCCACTTCGAAAAACATGCAACTATAAGATGATGGAAAAACAATTTTGGATTTTTTTTCCATTTTAGATGACTTTTTCTTGTTGTTGAGAATTTTGTAAGGGCTTTTTACTGCTATCTAAGATTACGAAAGCAAAGCAACTTTAGACATTTTTTTATCTTCAATATTTGCTGCTTTTTTCTTGTTGTTAAGAACTTTGTGAGCTTTTTTTCCTTCTTTTACTATTTTTTTTTAGCTAATTAGAAGAATGTGCAAATGTAGGAAACGAAAACAAAGAAATTTTGAGTTTTTTTATTTCTCATATTTGCTGGTTTTTTTTCTTATTGCCAATAATTTTGTGATATTTTGGATAACAATGAGAAAAATAGTCGAAGATATTTGATTTCTTCTTATAAAGAGTTTTTCCAACAAATTTCTTACAAAAGACCAACTCAGGTGCAATGTGAATTAAAAAAAAAAAAAGAAAATTGTCCATTACCATGTAATTTTAATGGAAATTCAAATGAAAAGTTGACCAAAGGTCTACATTGCAACACTTATGCAAGTTTGAGGTTCAAATTGATACAATTTGTTAAGTTTGGGGTTCAATTTGATTAAATTGAAAGTTTAGAGTTAAAATTGATACAACTTGCTAAATTCAGGGGTCAAAATTGATCTTTTCTCCAAAATAAAAAAAAAAAAAGATTATGAGCGTTCAAAGGGGGTCAAACTCAAACAGAGGAAAACCATCAGGGACTTGCACCATCAAACCAACAAATAAATATGTTAATCAAGGGTGATATATAATACTTATTTATAACTTTTGAAAAGTTTAGGGTCTCCTGGACCCAAAGTGAATCTGCTGCTTAGGAGTTAAGACATTATCTTCTTGATCAAAATGTTAGAGTTCGAATCTTTGCACATACTCAATTAAATAATTATAAACTAAAATACTATTAAATATAAATTTTAAATAGGATCGATAAATTCTCTCTCATATATTTTACTATATAAAGTAGTTTGAAGGTTAAATTTTTACACTTAAAAAGTTTAGACCCCATTTGATAACCATTTGATTTTTTGTTTTTCGTTTTTGAAAATTATGCTTGTTTTTTCCGAAATTCTCTACCATGACTTTCATCCTTGTTAAGGATCCATTTGAATTCCTGTAACGACCCGACTTCTTAAATAGTCTTTTCGGGACCGTTACGACAATGCATGCTTTTGGAGGCCTTTTTGAATAAAAAAATTTTAAAACATGAACACTAATTTAAGTAAAAACCTCAAAACAAACCTTTTATTCAGGATCCCTAATTTTAAAAGTTTTAAATATTCTTAAATAATTTATAAAATATAAATGCACATGGCCTCTAGAAAATTTCTCAAACAAATTTACAAATCAAATAAAGTAAAACAGAGTTCTTAAAGCGGAAGAAAAATAAAATATGAAATTCAAGTCCTCTCATGGTTGCCTAATGGATTCTCATCAATCGCCTTTCACCTGCCCTTGCCTTTACCTGAAAAAAATTATTTTTGAAAAGAATGAGTATTTTAAATACTCAGTAAGTGACCGTACTATTGAGGTTGGGTCACGCTTAAATACGTTTTAAAAATCAACAACAAATATCTTTTTGGTGGCTCTAAACCTTATTTTAAACTTATTAATTAGAGGATATACATCAATTTCATGCATATCTTAGACACATCAATTTCATGTGTCTCCTACGGAAGTCGTCAATTTCACGAACCTTGACTTAGGTACTGTTCACACGTAAATTCGAAGATGGAGACACGTGGAATAAACGTATATTTGTATTAATATTTGTATGCGTGTGGATGTACAATCTCTAATGTTAATCCTCTGATTCTCTCTCTTGTGTGTGGATGTGTTTCACTCGAGGGCTGGAACGCTTGATCTCGAGTCTGAAGCTTCGATGGATTCTTGGAGCTTGAAGCCTTCTAATCTTGAGGGAGTCTTCAATCTTTAAGAAGTGTTCAGCACTTTGAAACTTATGGATTTCAAGGAGTCTTCAGTCTTCAGTCTTCAATCTTGATGGAGTTTCTCTGAATTCTCCGACTCTGGCTTGGAGCTTCAAAATTCTGACCCCCTCAAATGAATGGTGGCCTCCTCTATTTATAGAGTTTGATGGATCTCATATGGGCTTGGGCCTTGGCCCAACCTTTGGGCTTGGGCTATATTTGGGCTTTAATCCAACCCATTTTTAATAAAGTTGGATTATTTTAATTTTAGCCCAATTTCTTCAATGATCTCGGGTTTCATTAGTCTCGGGTCCAATTGCCATGTGGCATAATTTGATTGGACTCGACTTATGTCATTTGATGGATCAATAATAGACAAGTGGCATAGCTTGATTTGCCGAATTTTAATGTCTATTAATTTAATCTAGGGACACGTGTAAATTTGTAATTGATCCCAAATTTATTTTATCATTAATTTAAATTAATGATGTGGCAATTTGTGATTGGCCGAAATTTCTCATTCAACAAATGCCCCCTTTTCGAGATTTATGCACAAGTATGTGTGAGTGAATCTCGAAAAAGATAATTTGAAATCAAAATGTAAGATATTTGTCCTTAATTTTGACTTCCATGAATGTGTGTCAAATTAATCAAAATATCAAAATTTTGATTTCATTTTTATTTGACACATTTTTTTTTATCAAAATATGAATTTGGGTCATAATTTTGATTTTCTTGTTTGGCAACGAACTTTCAGTTGGATCTCAATAGACTTTATATTCCAAATTGCATTTTGGGTAGGGTCGATGTTCTACCCAATTTGGAGAAGAATTTAGAGTCCACTCAATTTTAATTTGAAGTAGAATTTTCTCCCAATTTTGATTTGGGATCAAATTTAGATTGTGCCCAAAATTTAATTTGAGGGAAAATTTTGAATTTGGAATGAAATTTGAATTGGAATCACAAAATTTGATTTGAAAAAAAAAAAAAAATTGGAGTATTTCCAAATTTTTATTCAAGGTGAAATCTAAACTCAACCCAAAATTTAGCTTAAATTTGGAATAGAATTTGGATTTGAATAATTATGGAATTTTGATTTGGAAGATAATTTTGAATATTCCAAACGTTAATTCAAGGTATAATTCATAATCTCTCCAAAAATTTGGTTGATTTGGAATAGAATAGGAATGTTAATTTCCAAGGGCTTATGATTTGGGGGAGATCCAAATAGAAATTGGAGATTTTTTTTTTTTTTTTTGGCTGAAATTTTATCGATTCACCAAAATTTGATTTGAAATTTTAGGTCAAAATTGGAGGAAAGTATCCAAAATCTTCTCCATATATCTCAAAATATGGGTCTTCACTTTTTCACCATTATATTGAAGAGTTTGGTCTTCACTCTACATCGAAGCTTTGTGGTTGTGATATTCTGTGCCGCGTGGTTTGGCGTCGATTTGGCCATGCTTGAAGCGCTCTTCTCTTAGATCTGAACTTGTCGAGCGTGAGTTTTACGCCGAAGAGGGATATGGAATTTCCATTGCTTCAAAAGTGTGCAGTGCCGATGTTAGACTCGAGGATTCCAACTATGGCCGCCATTAATCTGCATGAGTCGTGGGTCACATCTGCAACCGTCATGCCATTACTTGTAAGTTGGAGAGAGGGTCTCTTGCTGGTCTGTTATGTTGGAAAGGAACTTTTTGGAGATTGGAGGGTAAACTTGAAAGATGGATTTTTGAGAAAGAGGTTATGAGAAAGAGGCTACTTGTGTTATTACTCAATTCTAGCTTTTTTGGCTTGATACAAAAACTTTGAGACATCACTCCTATTTATACTAGTTTCCACCTCCTCAAGTTGTGGTTAGGATTTTGCCAACACACAACTATAATCTTGTGGCTACAAATTATTCTCTAGAATACACAATTTTCTATAATATTCTAGAGAATTCTACTCATATACTCCAAAAATCTTCCTAGTGGATTTCTCTAGAATTTCCATCTACTTAAGATATTTCTAGAATTTGGGCTTTTATTTGGGCTAGGCCCAAATCCTAAATATCCAAAATCAAGTTTATTTTTCAACACCCCCTCTTAAACTTGATTTTGTTACTCCCAACAGATCTCTTAATCTTATGAAGTCGTCCTTTTTAAGTGGCTTGGTGAAGATATCGGCAACTTGATCGTGAGTCTTCACATAATCCAAATGTACATCCTTTCTTGTGATGCACTCTCTGATATAGTGGTAACATGTATCAATGTGCTTACTCCGATCATGGAACACTGGGTTCTTTGCCAACGCAATTGCTGACTTGTTGTCCACGAAAATCTTGGTTGGCTCCTCTTGTGATAAGCCCAACTCCTCTAGTAGATTCCTTAGCCAAATTGCATGGCAAACACATGAGGTAGCAGCTACATATTCTGCTACACACGTGGAAAGAGTAACGATTGGTTGCTTCTTTGATGTCCATGTGAAGGCAGTGTTTCCCATATAGAACACAAAACCAGTTGTGCTCTTGCGATCATCAATATCTCCACTCCAATCGCTATCACTGTATCCCACGAGTGTGTAATCATCAGAAACAGAATAATACAAACCATAGTTTATCGTACCTTTGATGTATCGAAGAATTCTCTTTGCTGCCTTCAGATGTGTGGTTGTTGGTTTCTCCATGAAACGACTGACGACTCCAACTGCATAGAGAATATCAGGCCTTGTACACGTTAAATATCGTAGACTTCCAACCAAGCTCTTAAAAAGTGTTGGATCCACTCTTTCTCCTTCTTCATAATTTGATAGTTTGATCCCACATTCCATGGGTGTGTTGATCGGATTAGACCGTTCCATTTTGAATTTATTGATCACCTCCTTTGCATATCCTTCTTGAGTGATAAAGATCCCTTTATCTTCTTGCTTTACTTCGATGCCAAGATAGTAAGACATGAGCCCGATGTCGGTCATCTCAAACTCATTCGTCATCTCTTCCTTAAACTTTTTGAACATACTCGGATTATTACCTGTAAAGATCAAGTCATCCACATACAAGCACACAATCAATACATCATTATTTTGAGCTTTGATGTAAAGTGCGTGCTCATACGGACACTTGATAAAGTTTCTCTCGTGTAGGTACTTGTCTATTCGGGCATTCCAAGCTCTTGGAGCTTGCTTCAAACCATAGAGTGCCTTTTTCAACTTCAGAACTTTATCTTCTTCTCCTTCAACTTCATAGCCTTGAGGTTGTTCAATATAAACTTCTTCTTCAAGAACTCCATTGAGGAAGGCAGATTTCACATCCATTTGATGAATTCTCCATTTGTTTTGAGCTGCTAAAGAAATTATTAATCTAACTGTTTCTAGTCGAGCAACAGGCGCAAATACCTCATCATAGTCGATGCCAGCTCTTTGACTATAACCTTTCGCCACTAATCTTGCCTTGTATCTTTCAACTTCTCCTCTGGCATTCCTTTTGGTTTTGTAAACCCACTTCACACCGATCGCCTTGTGCCCTTTAGGAAGTGAGACTAGCTCCCACGTGTCATTCTTCTTGATCGCCTTGATCTCCTCATCCATAGCGCTTTTCCAATTTTTGTTTTTCATTGCTTCTTGGAAGTTCATGGGCTCACAGTCGGCAAAAAGACAAAAGAGAGTAAGATTATCATGATTTTCAGTTACCTCATAAAGTTCTTGTAATCTTCTGAAACATGGAATTCTTTCACTTGAGTTCTCATCTTCTTGAGAACTTGTAGTCGTTGGTGAAGCTGTTGGAGTAGAAGGCTCCTCTCTTGTTTGCTCCATCATTGTTTGCTCCATGTCATTTTCTTCGAAGTATGGAATGAAGTTGTAGTCTTCATCACGTTGTCCCCAATCCCATGCTCCTTCTTCATCGAATATTACATCTCGACTGATTATTGTTTTTCCCGTATCAGGATTGTAGAGCTTATAGCCTTTAGTGTTGGAGTCATAGCCGATGAATATGTACTTCTCACTTTTATCATCTAGCTTACTTCTCTTTTCATCTGGAATGTGCACATGAGCAATACTTCCAAAGACTCTGAGATGAGAAATCCCAGGCTTCCTTCCGCTCCAGGCTTCTTGTGGTGTTTTTCCATGTACGCTTCTTGTTGGAGATCGGTTGGATAGGTAGACTGCACATGCCACCGCTTCTGCCCAGAACTCCTTTGGTAGCTTCTTGCTTTTGAGCATACTTCTTGCCATGTTTAGAATTGTTCTGTTCTTTCTTTCTGCCACTCCATTTTGTTGGGGAGATCTTGGCACTGTTAAGTGTCGTCGAATTCCATGGTCTTCACAATATTTCTGGAATTCATTTGATATGAACTCTCCTCCACGATCAGATCTTATGGCCTTGATGACTAAGCCACTTTCTTTCTCAACAAGGGCTTTGAACCTTTTGAAATTCTCGAACACCTCTGACTTATGCTTCAAGAAATACACCCATATTTTTCTTGAAAAATCATCAATAAAGAGAAGGAAATAGTTACTCTTACCGAGTGAGCTTGGCTTGATTGGACCGCACACATCCATATGAATGAGTTCTAAAGGCCTTTGAGCTCTTGAGTTGGACTCTTTCGGGAAGCTTTTCTTGAATTGCTTTCCAAGTAGGCATCAGGGTGGCTGATGGAAGGTAATCCTCTCACCATGTTCTTCTTGGAGAGCGATTCTAATCCTCCAAAATTGAGATGCCCAAATCGAAGATGCCAAAGCCAAGATGCATCTTTATAACACATCTTCAAGCATTTTGCTACGTCGTTTTGAATGTTAAGTATAAACATTCTATTTTTTGTCATTGGCACCTTAGCAATCAGATTATTTGCATTGTCTCTTATAGAAAGGTTATTATCTTTTAATTGAATGTCATAACCTTTCTCTAAGAGTTGGCCTAAACTCAAGATATTACTCTTCATACTTGGCACGTAATAAACATTTGAAATAAATTGATGCTCACCATTCTTCAATCAGATAAGAATGTTACCTCTTCCTTTTACTTCCACCTTGGATTCATCTCCGAAGGCTACATTGCCGCTCACCGATTCATCAAGTTCCACGAACATGCTCCTTTTTCCACACATATGGTTGCTTGCTCCAGTGTCTAGATACCATTTATTATCTTTGTTCCATTCATTGTCCGTGCAAGCCATTAATAAGGTGTCACATTCTTGACTCCTTTCAATGAAGTTTGCCTTCTCTTCAACTTTTTTGTTGCTAGGAGCTCTTGATCTTGAGTTGCCTGACCCACGACCTCTTGTTGAGTTTTCTCCTCTTTGGAAATTTTTGTTGTCTTCATAGGGCCTCCAACCTCGTCTTCGTCCTTGTCCTTGTCCATGACCTCTTCCTCTTCCTCGATGTCCACCATGACCTCGTCCTCTTTGGCCTCTATCACTCTGACTAACTCCTCCAGTAGGTGAGTCAACTTGCAGCTTGAGTAATTGATCCACGATTCCTTCCTTCTTCTTTTTCTTTTCTACATATGCTTGTAACGATCCCAAGAGTTGCTCAATGGTCATAGCATTCAAGTCTTTTGTTTCTTCGATTATGGCAACAATATGTTCAAACTTTGGATCTAAAGATCTTAATATTTTCTCCATGATTTTTACATCATCAAGCTTTTCACCATTCCTCTTAAGTTGATTGGTGACCGTTAAAACTCTAGAAAAATAGTCGGAGATGGCTTCCCCTTCTTTCATATTCAAAGTTTCAAACTCAGCTCTTAAAGTTTGAAGACGTACCTTCTTGACGGGATCCGCTCCCTTGTATGATGTTTGAAGCTTCTCCCATGCTTCTTTCGCTGTCTTTGCTTCTGAAATCTTCTCAAAAGCATCGTCATCTAATCCTTGATAGATTAGATAGAGAGCCTTCTTGTCTCTCTTTCTTGAGTCTCTCAAACCATCCCTTTGTGCTTGAGAAAGACTATCATTCTCCGACTCGGTGTATCCTTTCTCTACTATCTCCCACACGTCTTGCGAACCAAGGAGAGCCTTCATCTTGATGCTCCAATTATCATAGTTGCTCTTGTTGAGCATTGGAACTTGGAATGGGACCATGCCATTGCTAGCCATCTTCTTAGCAAGGATCTTCAAGCTCTGATACCACTTTGTTGGAAAGGAACTTTTTGGAGATTGGAGGGTAAACTTGAAAGATGGATTTTTGAGAAAGAGGTTATGAGAAAGAGGCTACTTGTGTTATTACTCAATTCTAGCTTTTTTGGCTTGATACAAAAACTTTGAGACACCACTCCTATTTATACTAGTTTCCACCTCCTCAAGTTGTGGTTAGGATTTTGCCAACACACAACTATAATCTTGTGGCTACAAATTATTCTCTAGAATACACAATTTTCTATAATATTCTAGAGAATTCTACTCATATACTCCAAAAATCTTCCTAGTGGATTTCTCTAGAATTTCCATCTACTTAAGATATTTCTAGAATTTGGGCTTTTATTTGGGCTAGGCCCAAATCCTAAATATCCAAAATCAAGTTTATTTTTCAACATTATGCATCGTCGTTGGAGTCTATGCTGGAATCTTTTAGCTCAGTCGCCAATAAATCCTTAGTCGCTCGAGGATGTTGTGGGTTATGTTAAAAGAAGAACTTCATTTAACAAACCTCACTTTGTTACTTGCTGGAAGAATATAGACATTTGCAGGGGTGATGACAAACTTGTCAAGCACGGAGAAGATGAAAATTTGGGGAGAGAGAATGAAAAATATGTATTCTTTCCTTTCCTTCCTTTTCTTTTCATTTTTTTTTTCAGCATACTTTGCTATTTTCTCTTAAGTGTATCCAGGTGTAAACTAGGTTACTAGCCACAAAATTTGACTTTTTTTTTTTTAATTGCGACAACTCTGTTTGTTTCTCTCTTCACGGCATATTTTTTTTCTAACCATGACACCCATTTTTTTTCTTTTTTTTTTTTATTGATCATGGCCCTTTTTTTTAGGCTTCTTTTATGATGCTATCTCCCCCCCTCTTTTTTAATCGCGCCGCTTCTTTTGTTGTCTAGCAGTCCATTGTAGAGGAAGAAGGTTGCATGGGTTTATATCGAAAAGGAAAATTCCACCGTTGCTTTGTTTGTGCGGTCTATTTCGTCAGTTGATCGTGGGTCAACACGTCAAAGAAGCCAAGCTCACATCCGACGGAATTGCTTTGCTGTGGGAGTTAACGCCAAGGGCAAAGACGTGTTGTTGTCGAGTTGCTAATACCGCCGCCGTATCAGTCACTTGCATCGCAGCCGTGGTCTGGCTATTTCTAGCAGATGGGTTTGCTTGAAGTAAAGAGATGAGCATCGGGGAAAGAGAAAGACAACTGATTTTTTTTTTTTTTTTAATTTCTTTTCTACTTTTTTCTTTGATGTGCATGTACTGAAGCACTATTTTTTTATTTCAATGTCTAATGCCCTTATTCACAATTGGCATCCAGCCAATTTATTTTTTTTCAAACGATTTTCAGGTTTTTTTTTATTTAATTTTTTTTTTGTCCTTTTCTTTTTTTTTTCTTCTTGTTACTTTTTTTTTTGCCCCCTTTTTTTTTAACTTGTCTTGATGATGCACTTGCTTTGCCTTTTTTTTTTCTTTTTTTTTCATCTGCATATATATATATATAAATTTTTCCGCTGGATTCCTTCTTTTTTTTCCTTGACTTGTTTTGCTGTTGTACTTGCTTTGTCGTTTTTTTTTTTTTTTTTTTTTTGTTAATTATCTTCTTTTCCTTATAGAATTTTGAATTAACAAATTTACTTTGACAATCTTCAGGGGCACAACATCAACCTTCGTCCACCATTTGGAGGGTAGATACATATCAAACTTTTTTTTTTTTTTGAATATGCATATACTTCATTCATGTCTTTATTGAATATCACACATATGAACTGCTTTGATTGTGCCATAGATTTTCTCTTGTCTCCTACTTTTTTTTATACATATTATTGCAATTTGTTTCTTTTCTTGTTTGAATGTCGAAGAATCTTGCAACGGTCTTCACCAAATTAACTTGCAGTGATTTCACCACCTGTCTAGACCAGTCACTTTGATGACTGTAGTTTCCTACAGGGGTGGTCACCACGGTCGTCATCAGCTTCACTTGCAGTGATTTCACAACCTGTCTAGACCAGTCACTTTGATGACTGTAGTTTCCTACAGGGGTGGTCACCACGGTCGTCATCAGCTTCACTTGCAGTGATTTCACCACCTGTCTAGACCAGTCACTTTGATGACTGTAGTTTCCTGCAGGGGTGGTCACCATGGTCGTCATCAGCTTCACTTGCAGTGATTTCACCACCGGTCTAGACCAGTCACTTTGATGACTGTAGTTTCCTACAGGGGTGGTCACCACGGTCGTCATCAGCTTTACTTGCAGTGATTTCACCACCTGTCTAGACTAGTCACTTTGATGACTGTTTTTTTTTCCTACAGGGGGTTGTCACCCTTCAACTTTTGAAGACGAAGCGAAGCCGTAAGCTGTCAACCTTTGAAGATAAAGTGACAACGAATCCTTCCACCGCTATCCTTTGAAGATGGAATGAAGTTGTCGACGGTCGATCTTTGGGGATGAAGCGGCGCCAAACGCCAAATTTGAAGATGAGGCAAGACTGAAGTCTTCCATCGCCAACATTTATAGTGAAGCAAAGTTTCCAACTGCCCATCTTTGAAGATTTGAAGTTGAAGTGAAAACGAAACCTTCACTCGCTACCTTTGAAGGTGAAGTTAAGTCGCCAGATGCCAACATGGAGAATGCAAACTTTAGAGGAAACAAGGTGCCAAACTTGAAGGGGTGAGACGCAAAACCTTGAAGAAGCAAAACACCAAACTTGAGACGAGATGCCAAACTTGGAGCGAGCGAATTGACAAACTTGAAGAACGAAGCCTTCTTTAATGCACTTAATTCATAACATTCCATTCATAGCAATGTACTGTTGGGTTTTATGCCCTAAAACTCGTAGATAGTAAATGAAACAAATTAATCGATCTCAATAAAGTGTTATTTGAGTAATTCAGTAATTTGGTTATTAAATAATCGAGTTTGCATTAATCAACCCTAAATCCAATAAACTAAGATCCAAGGTTGTTTAAATGAAACTTGGACTAGTATGTGGGGACATACGGGGATCAGTGTCCAAGTAACAACCTAAATGGTCTATAGTATAGGGATAAGGCTGGGTACCTTATCCTGGTGACACTATGTGATACGGCCCACCTTGTATTCGATACAGATGCAATGATCCAAAGCATCCATGTAGGAGACATGCGGGTGGGGGTATCCTATGCAATGAGTTTGCATAAGACCGGACCGCGAAATAGTAACCACTAGATGTAACGTCGTTAACTAGTTTAGGTTTCTATTTCAATAGGATGACCTAGGTAACTCAATCTCAATCCTGAGTCTGTTATGAACCCCTTTCAGGAGGGACTGTCCTTAGATTTGTATGGGTGAGAGTGGCCAGTTCGCCGACTCAATAAGCCTACCATTTCAGGGGCAAGACCGAATGGGGGCTGGGAACATAACAGTACAAGATGGAATTCACTCCTTCCCCTATTGGGGTAAGTAGATGTGTGTTCCCTTAAGGGCTGATTCTAGGGCTTGAACAAAGGCGCGCCGTCCTCTCCTAGCCTGAGAGGAACTCCTGTTTAGTGGTTGGACCCTAAACAACTTGTTCATTAGAGGAATCAATGGTACTTAAGGAACCAGAGGTAACCCAGGGGTAAAACGGTAATTTGACCCAGCTGGTGTTACGAACACACGTGAAGGATTGACTTACTGCTTGGTCGATATCCGTGGACACAGAAATATTCTATAGTGAGAAGAGTGCAGCTGTGGGTCTTTAGTGGAGTGACCCACAGTTAACGAATGTTGACTAAACTTGGTCAATGAGTTTGGCCAATTAGTCTCGTATCGTTGGAGCTTCTGATCTGTAGGTCCATTAGGTCCCACTGGTAGCTCGTAAAGAGACTTGAGGCAATTAAGTATAAATTGTAAATTGAAAGTGTTCAATTTATTTGGGGAATCGTATAATGTATATTGATGCATTATAATATAAAGTTTATGAAACTTTATAATATAATTTTTGAATTAATTTAAAAAAAAATTAATTCTTGAGAGAAAGTATTTGAAAGAGTTCAAATAAATTTAATATGAATTGGATTCATATTAATTTTAATTTTAATAAAATCCCTAAGATTAAATATATGATATTTAATTGGGAAAATTAATTAATTATGGAATTAATTAATTATTTATTAAAATTAGAGACCTTTTCCTATTAGGAAAGAAAATATTTGAAAGAGTTCAAATAAATTTAATATGAATTGGATTCATATTAATTTTAATTTTAATAAAATCCCTAAGATTAAATATATGATATTTAATTGGGAAATTAATTAATTATGGAATTAATTAATTATTTATTAAAATTAGAGACTTTTTCCTATTAGGAAAAGGTCTCCCTTTTCCTATTAGGAAAAAGGTCTTGGCCTTTACTATATATAGGACCCCTGGGGTGGGGTGAAAGGTATCTCATTCATTCTCCTACTCTCAGAGAATTCTCCCAAAGGCTCCCACAAGTCTCCTGCCTCTAGAAGTCTCAGAGTCATACCGGTGTAGCCATAGTGGTGGTGTTCGCACTAGTTCGTGATTAATTCACAAGCAGTTGGTGAATTTAATCTGAGTCGTCAACGAGAGTAAGTAAATTGTTACTTTATAAATTAGATTTAGATCTAATATTTTTGTATGCTTAGCCTTAATATATATTTAGAATAGTTCTAATATTATTGCCAATGTATTGGTATTTTAGATTAAACAAAATTAATTACGAATCGGTCCCAATCACGCTTCCGCTTTACGGAATTACGGAATTCCAATCCTTCATGTACGTCTTCAACCTGTTGTGTTGCCCCCAGTAGGGATGAATTTCTTCAATTTGTTTTGTCATGCTCCAATATTTGTGGCACTTTTTTTTGTTTGCAGGGACTGAACTTAAAGTTTTCTTTAAGCTGCCTACGTACCCTTGAAGAAAAGGGATCAAGCCATAACGTAGTTCAAGGTACAATTTTTTTTTTTTGGGTCGTTCACCTTTTTAACTCATGCGGGCCAAGAGTATCATGCAGTTTAGGCTCTTGCGATATGGAGCATTACATTTCACGCATAAAACTTTTTAAGAAACTTGCCATTTATCGGGCCTATTCTTAATCCGTCTTTGTCCACAATCTTGTACGCTCCGTTTGCGTAGACTTCTTTGACGACGTCGGGTCCATCCCATTTAGGTGTGAATTTGTTCCCTGTGTGTCGTGTCGTGATGATGGGTCTTCGAACAGCGAGTACAAGATCACCAACTTGAAATGATCGAAGCTTCACATTCTTATCAAAGGCTTTAGACATCCGTGCTTGGTAGCATTCCAAGGCCTGCTGAGCCTCTAACCTTCCTTCATCAAGTGCTTCTAACTCTTGAAGGCGCAACCTAGCATTATCTTCCGTTGTCGATCCTTCTTGGACGGCCATCCTTAATGAGGGAATCTCTCTTTCTAACGGGAGCACAGCTTCTACCCCATAGACGAGGGAATAAGGTGTGACCCCTGTAGGAGTGCGATGGGTAGTTCGGTACGCCCAGAACACTTCACCGATCTTTTCTTGCCAATCTCTCTTTGTCTTGGAAACTACTTTCTTCAATAAGTTACACAACGTCTTATTGAATGCTTCTGCCAACCCATTTGCCGCAGCATTGTACATAGAGGACTTGTATTGCTTGAAGTTAAACTTCTCACACAACTTGTCCATTAGGCCGTTGGAGAATTGTCTTCCATTATCTGTCACAATACGATGAGGGATACCGTACCGATAGATTATATGAGTTCGGACAAAATCCACAACATTTTCCTTCTTGGCTTCTTTCAACGCAACAGCTTCAACCCATCTTGAGAAGTAATCCGTCCCTGCAAGAATGTAAGAATGTCCTGCTGAAGACTTAGGTGTTATAAGGCCAACAAGGTCAAGTCCCCAAGCCTCAAAAGGCCATGAAGCTACAGTCGGATGAAGAGGCTCCGGTGGCTGATGTATGAAGTTTGCATGAAATTGACAAGCTTCACACTTCTTTGCATATTCCATTGAGTCTCGAATCATTGTAGGCCAATAATATCCCATCCTTTTTAATTGAAACTGGAGTTTTGGACCCGACTGATGGGCGCCACAAACACCTGAATGTGCCTCATTTAATGCCTTTGCTGCTTCTTCCTTTCCAAGGCATCGAAGGAAGAGTCCCTCATAAGACCGACGATAAAGGATCTCCTTGTAGTAGATAAATCGGGCGCCTCTTCTTCGTATATCGGCCCTACATTTGGGATCTGTGGGCAGTCTTCCATGTTGAAGATAATCTATAATGGGCTGCCGCCGGTCCTCCTCTTCAATTGCATAAACAGAGATCATATTTGCCTCTTGACCTTCATCTTTTATTAGCGGCACAATCCACTTCTGGCAAAGTGAGATGTTCATTGACATATCCTCTGGGATTGTCAGGGCAGTCGCTAAATTTGCTAGAGCATCTGCCTTTTTATTTTCTGATCTCGGAACATGCTCCAGTACTATACTTTCGAACCTTTCTAGCAGTTGCCTTGCATAGATGAAATAAGGCTTCAAGTCTTTATGCTTCACTTCATACTGGATTAAGAGTTGACTAACGACCAACTTTGAATCGCCATAGACCTCTATATATGTTATGCCAATTTCCAAGGCCATTTGGAGGCCAATTATCAGCGCTTGATATTCAGCCACATTGTTTGAGCATAATTCACCAAGCATGAAGCTGTAGGGGAGCATGTGTTTCTCAGGCGAAATAAAGACGATTCCTGCCCCTGCCCCACTTCTTCGTGCTGCGCCATCAAAGTACATGGTCCAAGGTTCAGTGATTTCAACATAGAAGACTTCTTCATCAGGTAAGTCTTCACATAGCTTCCAATCCGACGGGATTGGATGATCCGCTAAGAAGTCGGCTAATGCCTGCCCCTTGACTGCCTTTTGAGGTACATAAATGATGTCATATTGCTGGAGTAAGATGGCCCACTTAGCTAAGCGTCCAGAAATAACCGGCCTCGATAAAACGTACTTGATAGGATCAGCTTTCGCGACCAAGTGCACTGTGAAAGCTTGCATGTAGTGCCTTAACTTGTCAATAGCGAAGAAAAGAGCAAGACACATTTTCTCAATAGGTGAGTAATTTATCTCAGCTCCATTCAGAGTCCTGCTTAAGTAATAAAGGGCTCGTTCTTTTCCCTTCTCGCCTTTTTGTGCCAATAATGCTCCTAGTGATCTTTCTTGAGCAGTTATGTATAGAATCAATGGCTTTCCAGCTAAGGGGGCTCCTAAGACAGGAGGATTAAGCAAATATTTCTTAATGCTTTCGAAAGCATTTTGACATGCTTCATCCCACTCGAACCTTTCTCCTTTCCTCATTAGCCTCTGAAAAGGTTGGCATCGACCGGCTAAGTTAGAGATGAATCTTCGAATGTAGGCCAGACGACCTTGCAAGCTTCTCAATTCATGTAAGTTTTTAGGCCTTGGCATGTTCTGAATGGCGTCAATCTTCGACTGGTCTATTTCGATTCCTCGATGTCTAACAACGAACCCAAGGAATTTTCCCGAAGTAACCCCGAATGCACATTTGAGAGGGTTCATCCTCAATTGATACTTTCTCAGACGATCAAAGACCACTTTTAGATCCTTCAAGTGATCCTGTTGTCTCTTTGACTTAACAACAAGGTCATCGACATAGCACTCGACATGTTTATGCAGCATATCGTCGAAAACCTTTTGCATAGCACGTTGATAAGTGGCTCCAGCATTCTTTAATCCAAAGGGCATCACTTTATAACAGTATATCCCTTTTGGAGTTCGAAAGGCTGTCATTTCTTCATCTGCAAGAGCCATTCGAATCTGGTTATAACCAGATGACCCATCCATAAAAGACAAAGCTTCATGCCCTGTGGTGGCATCCACCATGATTTCTGTGATTGGTAGTGGGAAATCGTCTTTGGGACATGCGTTATTTAAATCGCGAAAGTCAACACAAACGCGAAACTGTCCATTCTTCTTCCTAACAGGGACAATGTTGGCTATCCACGTAGGGTCACTACTACAAAAATCACTTTTAATGACGGGCATTGCCCGTCATTAAAGACTTTTCATGACGGGCGACGTCCGTCGTCTATACGAGTGTCGTTGTAACTTGTTATGACGGGCGACTTTTAATGACGGGCAATGCCCGTCATTAAAAGCTGTCCGTCATAACAAGTTACAATGACAGACGTTTTTCATGACGGTCAATGCCCATCATGAAAAGCCGTCCGTCATCAAAAGTCCGTCATTAAAGGGTATTTTCCAACCAACCAGATCTTTAATGATAGGCATTGCCCGTCATTAAAAGTCTGTCATTAAAGGGTATTTTCCAACCAACCAGATCTTTAATGACGGGCAGTGCCCGTCATTAAAAGACGTCCGTCATGAAAAGTCCGTCATTAAAGGTCCATCATTAAATGTTCGTCATTAAATGTAATTTTTTATGAATTGCCCGTCATTATTTTGTTCATAATTTAATAAAAAAATTTGTTGGTTGCCCGGTGGCAAACCAACAATATTTTCTTCCTTTGTCAACCTGTAAAGAAAGTAATCTTAATTTTAAATGTGCAAAATTGTATAGAAATCAAATATTTGTCAAATTTCATTCCAATAAGTCAATGAACCAAATTTGTTCATACAATTTTTATTCATATAAGTTTGATATAAAAATAAAATTACAAACACTTACACTTAAAAGCCTCAAAATTACTAAACACCTATGATTTAAAGTCTACACCTAGACTAACAAACAAAAATTCTCGTACATGCCGCTTTCATTCCTGTCACCATAATCTTGCTCGTACATCAAACTTGAAGAACCTAAGAAAAACAAATTGTAATTAGGTTTGATACAACGCCAAAACAAGAACTCACATAACAAACATATGTCCAACAACTCGAAGAACCTAAGAAAAAAAAATAGTTAACAATAAAATACACAAAAAAAAAAAACCAATCTCGATGAGTATCGGAAAAAATTGTTAGAAAACTCAATAAACTCCAAAAGCTTACAAACTTCAAGATATCAAATTTAACCCCTTCAGAGAACCTATTATGCTCTAGGTTTCTATACTTAACCTAGAGACATTACTAAATCATCTATCCTAATTCTAACCGGTTGCTCTAAAAATTTCGACAGCATAACGACATACATATGACTAACCCAAAAAATTTTAAACCTGTTAAACAAGATAAACACACTTCAATATGAAAGCTCAGGATAAGAATTATTTGCATTTTCTTTCTACACTAGCAAGTTCAAGGACAAGGTACCTAGTAGGGAATCTTTTTATTCCACACAAGAAGAAACATTTCAGTTAATTTTCAATGAAATCAAAATCTCAATACTACTAAAACAGGATGAACTAAGTCTCAAGCAACAACTTTCTGCTACAAGCTTTCATTGAAATTTCAGTGCGAAGCAAAATGGAGGTTTGTCCAATAGAATTCCTATGACTTGGTTATGTTTTATTTCGTTCACCTATAAAGTAAGACCAATTCCTTTAAAGATGCAAACTGAAGTTTTGTCAAATGTATAAAACCAAAACAATTCTTCATGCCTAGTACAAGTCAAATTTGGTGCTCAACCTGGATGATGTGCTCCAACAAACATAAATGCATAAATCCAATTCAGTTTCTCCAACATTTGTTTCTCAAACGCCCAATCACCAAGCACTATTAGAAGGTAACAAAAAGTTCAACATACTTTACACATTATATGTAGTATTCCACCAAGTGTTCTTGAATAATTAAGGTCTACACATGAGGCAAACTAATGAATGAAAAGAAAATTCCTTATACTTTACACATTATATGTAGTATTCCACTAAGGGAATGATATAGCTCTAGAAATGACATGGCAGACCATGTAGGAGAAGTAATTATACAACATAACAGATAATTGAGTGTAGGGTAAGAGGTGAAGTAAAAAAAAAAAAAAATAACTCACTAAAGAACCTTGCAAAGTAATAAAACAAAATATTCTTGCAGACTGGCTGTGTACTATCCATATATCCTACTATTCGCATACGATAAAGATGTTGAATGCTTATAAATGCAAAAGAAGTTTCAATGATCTACAAATTACTTGACTCAATCATCCATTTCATTCTCAATATTATCAAAATTAAAGGCAAACATTAATTAATCAAATGGCTTACCAGCTCTTCACTGCTCTATCCAATTGGTGATGATCCGGTCCAACAATTGCGACACCTTTCTCTAATGGTCACTGCTATTCTGATCGCCAGCTCAATCCAAAGTACCAGTATGAACATACCTCAACCTTTTTTTTTTGCAGTTCTTAACATTACAGTATTTCTTTAATCATTCAAGAGCCTTGTGTTACATTGTAAGAAAAATCTACCTGAGACCATAGAAAAGAAATGATTACATATAAGCTTATAGTTAAACGAGAGGCACGTTGCAAAACTGTTCACAAAAACAAACTCTAATACAAAATGACACTCACAGCTAAGGGATTCTTATTTACAATTAAACACATAATATTACCGAACGAGAGGCACGTTGCTCTGATTCAACCATAAATAAGACTAGCCTGCCCAAGAAATGGCCACACAATCAATCCTGAAAAAAACACATAAAAAGATAATTAGAAAATTACCGAACGTTGAGACTGTTGTATATCTCCATGTAATGCCCGTGCTCCTAGAAGAAGACCAGCAAGCTCTGATGCAGATTCCTTTGTCTCCGTAAATATAATAGTCCGGCCCCCACTGAGTAAAATATCATCATACGGCAATAATGAAGAGAACAGTTCAATATTTTATCACTGATGAAAAATAATAACAATAACTAACTTTTTCCATTCAAACCACTAACCTGCTATAGAATGATATCAGGAATAAGACGAGACCTTTCTAAATCAGAGCAAGGAATAACAATATGCCTAACATCCTTACTGGCCTTCATTTTCTCATTACCAACAAGATCTGCAGTTTTCTTGTTTGCTTTAAGGAACCTAGAGGCAATCTAATAATGCAAAACAAATTGTCAATAACAGTTTCAAAAGAAAAGTACATTTTGTAGCAAAATTTTCAGCTAATTTATATTGCATGTTTAAAATTAAGAAGCCTGGTAACTGTATATTATGTTCAAATACTGACATCTTTCACCCAGTCTGGTAAAATGGCACTGAAAAGAAGTGTTTGAACTTTGTTTGCATCCTCCACCTTGCCTAAAAATCCACCAAAATAGATTTGCCCACGTCAAGTAAATATAAATGACATAATATCAAGAAATAAAGGCAAATAGATTTCACTCTCACAGTGTAACAATTAATTAAGATTCCAAATACTATACCAAGAATAAATTCAACATCTTCAACAAAACCCATCCTCAACATTTCATCAGCTTCATCAAGGACCCTAAACTTTAGAGACCGTATATCAATATTATTTCTGTTAATGTGATCCTACACCAAATTATAAGAGGCACAAAGTCAGTAAGCAAGCACTAAAGTTTTCCCATCATTTAACAAAGCTTTCCAAAATTCACTGTAAATTTCTACCTTTACACGACCAGGTGTTCCAACAACTATGTCAACCCCCCTTCTTAATTTAGTTTTCTTGGGGCCCATAAAGCATTCCTCCACATAAACAACAAGACTCTAATGCTAGACCATAAAATTTGAAGTCCTCGAACACCTAGTCAAAACACAACTTTTCAAAATATTGAAATCAGATTACAAATGTAAATTAAAAAAATCTTCAAACCATACCTGGTCAGCCAACTCCCTAGTGGGTAAAAGTACTATAACACTAGGAGACCTTCCATATCCAATCACTCGCGAAGATTTAGAAGGCCCATTTACTAAAGACTCCAAGATGGGCAAAACAAAAGCTAATGTTTTACCCTGCACAAAAGACATGAAGATTATACATAACAGAAGTTTTGACAAGACAAAGTTAACCGTGCAATGTAACATTCAAATTATATCTGATCTAACCTTAAAAGTAAACCCTTTTAATCTCTCTCATTGAGAACAATATTGTTTTAAAAAGCTCATATAGACTTTGTAGACGGAGGGGAAAAAAACCATTCTCAGAATGTTGCATGACAGGAAACAACTAAAACATAACATCTAACGTGCGAGCCTGATAGTTTACCATTCAGGTGGAAAAAAAGAATTTTCTCATGAAAAAAAGAGCTTCAAATCAAGTTTCTAATAGAAAAATTCTCGACCTTCGATTCTATTGCAGTTTTTCAGCGGCTGGTCTGAATCCAAATAATACCAATTCTATGTTTCATATTAAAGAGGAAAGCGTAACATTTAATTAACAGTCTCAGAAAAACAAATAAAAAATCAACCAAAAGAATTATACCTGTCCCGTTCTGGCCTGTCCAACCAAATCAGACCCGTCATATACGGTGTCATAGCCTGAATCGTAAACAACGCGGTAATTCCCTTCTCCTTTAGCCTCGCCTTCAGCGGTTCCGAAATCAGAAACCTAGAAACAGCATTCGGATCCTCGGGCTCCTGCTCCACATCGTCCTCGTCAGACTCAACCACCTTGCCTTCTTCGAGCTCTTCTTTTCCTTTCCGCTTTTCAACCTCGAATTCACAGGCTCCCCTAACTCCGAGCTCGTCTCGCTCCTATCCTCGTCGTCAGCCACTTCTACAGCTTTCCGCTTCATGCTTTCTTTATCACTCTTACTCTTCTTCTTCTTCTTCTTGTCCGAAAGAACCAACTCGTCACTCTTCTGCTCAAAAGCTTCCTCAGAACCTAGGGCCTCCACAAGAGCTTTGTTCTTCATCTTCTTCTCCTTCTTTTCCATATAGAATTGAGAAAAGGGTTGAAGATGCCGAAAACTCTAGTGCTCAAACCGATCCGAACTGAGATTCGACTCCGTTCGGTACGGTTCAGGAATGGTAAATGAAGGATCAAAGGAAGGGCGACGAACGGAGAGGCGGCTAGGTTTTTAGAATGGAAACAGATGAGAAAGAAAAGTGAAAGGGAACGGGAGATATGAAGACGGGGGCTAGGGTTTAGAATCGAGAGGAGAACGATATTAATGTCGAACTACAATGCCTTGTGTTTGCTTGGTGAAGACGAGAGGGAAATCGAGAGGAAGGGGAAAGAGGCACGGGAGTAAAGTGTTGAGGGTTTTTTCGGGGAGAGGGAAATTTCATTTAAAAAATGTACGATTTAAAAAAAAAAAAACTTTTAATGACGGGCATTGCCCGTCATTAAAAGTACGAAAATTTTTTAAAAGCTCGCGTTCGTCATTAAAAGGTCGCGCGTTTTTCGTCCGACGTTAAAAGGTCCGTGATTTTTTTTTCGTCCGTCATTAAAAGCTATTTTTGTAGAATATCAACAATAGATAGTAAATGTACATTTGACCGAACATTAATAAAAGTAATGTATTATTCAATGTTTGTATTATATCTTGTCTTATTAACCCTAATCCAATAAACTAAACATCCAAGGCTAATAGAATGAGGCTTGAACTAGTATGTAGGGACATACGGGGATCAATGTTCAAGTTTTAGCCTAAAGGGTCTGTAGTATAGGGATAAGGCTGGGTACATTGTCCTGGTGACACTATGGATACGGTCCGCTTTGTATATTGATACAAACGTAGTGATCCAACGCGTTCATGTAGTTGACATGCGAGTGGGGGTATCCTGTGCAATGAGTTTGCACAAAGACCGGACCGCGAAATAGTTAACCACTAACTGTAACACCGTTAGTTAGCTCGGTTTCTATTTCACTAGGATGACCTAGGCAACTTGGCCTTAATCCTGAGTGGATTATGGACTCCTGTCCATGAGGCATTGTCCTTTGATTTGTACGGGTGAGAGTGGCCAATTCGCCGACTCAATAAGCCTACCATTTTGGGGACAAGACCAATTGGGGAGCTGGGAACATAGTCTTACAAGATGGAATTCACTCCTTCCCGATATTGAGGTAAGTAGAGGTGTGTTCCCTTAAGTGGTGACTCCGGGTCTTGGACAATGGGCCCTACCCTCTCTATGGCACGAAAGGGATTTCTGTTTGTTGGTTGGACCTCAAACATGTTGTTCATTAGAGGAGCACTGGTACTTAAGGACCAAGAGGTAGCCCAGGGGTAAAACGGTAATTTGACCTAGCTGGGGTACGAACACACGTGAAGGGCTAACTTGCTGTTGACGGTCGATATCCGTGGACACAGAAATATATCTGCAGTGAGAAGAGTGCAGCCGTGGTTCTTTAGTGGAGTGAACCACAGTTAACGAATATTGATTAACTTGGTTAATGAGTTTAGCCAATTAATCTCATTTCGTTGGAGCTTCTGATCTGTAGGTCCATTAGGTCCCACCGGTAGCTCTACAAAGGCGTTGAGGTAAAATTCTAAGGGGAATGGACCATTCGAAGGTGTTCGAATGTTAAGTTTAAAATATGAATTTGATTCATATTGAAACTATAGGTTAAAAATTAATGTGCATTGGATGTACATTAATACTATAGTTTTATGAGAGAGAATAATAATTGAATATATGATATTCAATTTTATTATTTTATAATTAATTAATTTTTTGAATTAATTAATTGATTTAGTTTAATTAAATTTGATTTAATTAAACTATAGGTTAAAGAGGGATATTAATTTGAATGGGATTTAAATTAATGTTATTTTAATTAATCATGATTAATTAAAAAGTAATTAATTATAAAATAATAAAATTGAATATCATATATTCAATTATTATTCTCTCTCATAAAACTATAGTATTAATGTACATCCAATGCACATTAATTTTTAACCTATAGTTTCAATATGAATCAAATTCATATTTTAAACTTAACATTCGAACACCTTCGAATGGTCCATTCCCCTTAGAATTTTACCTCAACGCCCTTGTAGAGCTACCGGTGGGACCTAATGGACATACAGATCAGAAGCTCCAACGATATGAGATTAATTGGCTAAACTCATTAACCAAGTTAATCAATATTCGTTAACCGTGGTTCACTCCACTAAAGAACCACGGCTGCACTCTTCTCACTGCAGATATATTTCTGTGTCCACGGATATCGACCGTCAACAGCAAGTTAGCCCTTCACGTGTGTTCGTACCCCAGCTAGGTCAAATTACCGTTTTACCCCTGGGCTACCTCTTGGTCCTTAAGTACTAGTGCTCCTCTAATGAACAACCTGTTTGAGGTCCAACCAACAAACAGAAATCCCTCTTGTGCCATAGAGAGGGTAGGGCCCATTGTCCAAGACCCGGAGTCACCACTTAAGGGAACACCTCTACTTACCTCAATATCGGGAAGGAGTGAATTCCATCTTGTAAGACTATGTTTCCAGCTCCCCAATTGGTCTTGTCCCCAAAATGGTAGGCTTATTGAGTCGACGAATTGGCCACTCTCACCCGTACAAATCAAAGGACAATGCCTCATGGACAGGAGTCCATAATCCACTCAGGATTAAGGCTAAGTTGCCTAGGTCATCCTAGTGAAATAGAAACCGAGCTAACTAACGGTGTTACAGTTAGTGGTTAACTATTTCGCGGTCCGGTCTTTGTGCAAACTCATTGCACAGGATACCCCCACTCGCATGTCAACTACATGAACGCGTTGGATCACTACGTTTGTATCAATATACAAAGCGGGCCGTATCCATAGTGTCACCAGGACAAGGTACCCAGCCTTATCCCTATACTACAGACCCTTTAGGCTAAAACTTGAACATTGATCCCCGTATGTCCCTACATACTAGTTCAAGCCTCATTCTATTAGCCTTGGATGTTTAGTTTATTGGATTAGGGTTAATAAGACAAGATATAATACAAACATTGAATAATACATTACTTTTATTAATGTTCGGTCAAATGTACATTTACTATCTACGAGTTTTAGGGCATAAAACCCAACAGTCATAACCTGCTTTTGCTAGAAGTTTGTATGCCTTGGGGTCGAACCCGTCTTTAGTTCGTTTGTCAGGCAAGATCGCTTTTATCTGATCATCCTCAGGTTTCTTAACCTCTTGTCTTGTGATCTTCGTAAGAGGCGTAGTGAAACTTTCCTTCAAAATTTCAACGTCACCGACCTTTATGCTTTCTGAACATTCAGTGAAAGGTGATTCACCCTTTTTACGTCGAGATAAGGGGACGTATCGTAGGATAGGTGAGTTTGAACACTTTTCATCCTTTACAACCTTAGGTTTCACAAGGCTTGTAGACGCTTCACCCTTTTTCAGGTCGGAGGTATTCACATCTTCAACAGCTTCCTTTCTTGCATCTGCCTGTGGCTCTAAATCGAATTTATCATTCTTTTTTATCAAGGGGATTTCTGCAGGTATGGTTTCCCCTGTGTTTTCATTCTTCAGATAAAACTTTGCATCAGCGAAATGAGACTCAGCTTCTGAAAATGGGTTGGTGTCAGCTTCAACTTTCTTGATGCCATCTTGATAGAATTTGAAGCACTGGTGCAATGTGGAGGTTATGACTCCATTACCATGGATCCAAGGACGACCTAACAACAGCTTATAGGTGGTCTTAGAATCTATTACATGGAACAAAGTATCAGCTTTTAAGTCTCCAAAGATGAGTTCAAGGCGCATCATGCCAATTGCCCGCTGTCCACCCTGATTGAAGCCTTGGATCACCAACTTACTGTTTGATAGTTCCTCCATCAAGATGCCTAATTGTTTCATGGTTGACTTAGGCATTATATTGACAGCTGATCCATCATCGATGAGGATCCGACTAACCCTTTGTTCTCGAATGTATCCTGAGACGAATAGAGGTCTATTGTGTGGCTTTGACCCTAGAAACAAATCTTCATCAGAAAATCCGATAGACATGCAACACGAAGCACATGTGCGTGCCTCGGAGGTTGGGATGTTTGTACCATCAGACTCTATCAATGCATTAATAAGGACGATTTTAGCTTCCTGAGGAAGTGACAGTAAGTCCTTTATGCTGAAGGAGGATAAGTCTCCTGGACCTGCCACTGTTCCCAAGGAGCTAGCAGGGACATCATCATCTTTCACCACGTCCACAATGTGACACGTGACAGTTTCAAGTGCCTCTCCTTGACTATCATCGAGAAAGCGCCTTGGGAAGTATTCTGCCAAAGTTATGGGTTGTGGAGGACAAAAGAAATCTTCACTTTCTTCCATGACAGGCTTTGACCTCCTTGACTTCTTTTTTCCTTTCTTCTTTTGAGACTTAGCCTTTCTTTTATTGTCTCGAAATAGGCGGGACTCTTTCCGTGCGTAACTTTGCTTTTGCTTTTTGCGACGAACGACAAGGGTCCAACCTTCGTTCTCATCTTCGATGGAAATATATTTTTCTTGGGATCCCTTCATCGTGGCTTCTTTTTGGAATCGAACCACTATGGGATCAAGGGTCCCAAATTGAATAAACTTTTCTTCATAATCACATGAGGAGATTAGGGGAAGTTGATCCCTTACATTTGCCGCTATTGTTGCATGATTCGTCTGAGCCACCTCATCAAGGTCTAACTCAATTCTCTTCTCGCGAGCCAATTTAAGGATTAGCTCCTTTAATACAAAACACTTCTCCACCGGGTGACTAACGACTCTGTGATACTTGCAATAGTTAGGATCATTGACTTTCCCTAACTCTTCTGGTCGTTTGCACTCTAGGAGCTCAATTAGCTGCTTCTCCAACAGTTGTTCCAACATATCTGGAACGTCGGAGTCTGGAAATGGATATACTTTTTCTTGTCTTTCTTTTAAAGTTAGGCAGCGTCTCTCGCCTGTCTCTACTCGCTTATTTGTTTTGTTTTCCCTTCCTTTGGCGGAAAGTTTCACAGGGGTCGTGTTGACGACCATGGACTCTTTCGTGGCACTCTTCATAACTTTCTCAGTGCCTTTGACTTCTTTCTTTTCTTTTCTCATGTCTGGGACTACGGGATCTTTATTCCCTCTACTAGCGATGCTCAACTCCATATCATGAGCACGAGTCGCTAATTCTTCAAAGGTTCGGGGTTTTATCCCCTGCAAGATATAAAGAAGTCCCCAGTGCATACCTTGGGTGCACATCTCAACAGAGGACACCTCGGAGAGTCTATCTTTACAGTCGAGACTCAAGGCTCTCCAACGGTTGATGTAGTTAATGACTGGCTCACCCTTTCGCTGCTTTGTGCTCGTGAGTTCCGTCATACTAACTGTCCGCCTCATACTGTAGAAGCGATTCAGAAACTCTCTCTCCATTTGTTCCCAGCTGTCAATTGTATCAGGCTCCAGGTCAGTGTACCAATCGAACGCGTTTCCTTTTAGTGTTCGGACAAATTGCTTAACAAGCAAATCTCCCCGAGTACCAGCGTTCTCACAGGTTTCAACAAAGTGGGCGATGTGCTGCTTTGGGTTGCCCTTTCCATCAAACTATTGGAACTTGGGAGGCTGATACCCAGTGGGCAGTCTGAGATTGTCAACCCTCTTTGTATAAGGTTTAGAATACAAGAGGGAACTTTGAGTGGGTCCACCATATTGAGCCCTGATGGAATTCATGATCATGTCTTGCAGTTGTTGGACAGACAAAGAGGCAACTGACGCAGAGTGTTGCGGTTGGTCCTCATGCACAACAACTTTCCCCTTATCATTCTTTCCTGCAGCAGGGGTCTGGCTAGACTCAGCCGTTTCTCGGTTTTGCAGCTGGTTCTTCAAATAGGCAATCTCAAGATCTCTTTCATCAACTGCCTTCATTAAGAGATTGAGTTTTCTTTCCATCTCTGCCATTCTTTCATCTTGGTCTATATCAGCCATCATGACGGACATCACATCAGGATTTAGTGTATCCTTTGACCGCTTAGATGTTGGAATGACAGATTCGAATAGCGGGTTGTCTTTGACTGCAACCCTATCCTTAGAGGATTCCTCGATCAGCTTTGAGATCCTGCTTGCAACAGCAAGAGGAGTATGATCCTCCCTGATCTCAATTCCTTGGGAACGACTACGAGTGATAGGACCAGTGTAAGAGTCGCTTGATGTTGTAACCTTCGCGGGAGCTTTCTTTGGTGCCATCACGTTGGTTGGATCTTTTAACAAGAGAAAGAGATGAGAGGTAGAGATTGTCCAACCGGGCGTGCCAATTTGTTCACACGTAAATTCGAAGATGGAGACACGTGGAATAAACGTATATTTGTATTAATATTTGTATGCGTGTGGATGTACAATCTCTAATGTTAATCCTCTGATTCTCTCTCTTGTATGTGGATGTGTTTCACTCGAGGACTGGAACGCTTGATCTCGAGTCTGAAGCTTCGATGGATTCTTGGAGCTTGAAGTCTTCTAATCTTGAGGGAGTCTTCAATCTTTAAGAAGTGTTCAACACTTTGAAACTTATGGATTTCAAGGAGTCTTCAGTCTTCAGTCTTCAATCTTGATAGAGTTTCTCTGAATTCTCTGACTCTGGCTTGGAGCTTCAAAATTCTGACCCCCTCAAATGAATGGTGGCCTCCTCTATTTATAGAGTTTGATGGATCTCATATGGGCTTGGGCCTTGGCCCAACCTTTGGGCTTGGGCTATATTTGGGCTTTAATCCAACCCATTTTTAATAAAGTTGGATTATTTTAATTTTAGCCCAATTTCTTCAATGATCTCGGGTTTCATTAGTCTCGGGTCCAATTGCCATGTGGCATAATTTGATTGGACTCGACTTATGTCATTTGATGGATCAATAATAGACAAGTGGCATAGCTTGATTTGCCGAATTTTAATGTCTATTAATTTAATCTAGGGACATGTGTAAATTTGTAATTGATCCCAAATTTATTTTATCATTAATTTAAATTAATGATGTGGCAATTTGTGATTGGCCGAAATTTCTCATTCAACAGGTACATCAATTTCATGTCTCTAAGTCCTGTGTAAGTATCTCTTTATGTACATCAATTTCATGTACACTTCCGAATATTTAAGAAAACTCATAAATCATTTAAACTCGTACATATAATAAAATTTTGAGAGACCACCAACTCAAATATTTCAAGCATCAACAAATGCAAGCAATAATAATAAATTTCATGCTTTCAAAAATTTTCATAAACACATGCATATTCAAACAACACATAAAACACATGAATTTTTGGAAAAACAAACACGCACACCCAATTAAAAAGTTCAACAGTAAAGCCACTTACCTTGGCTTATAAATCCTTAATTTAAACTTCAATTTAACTCCAGCAATGTCGATCACGACCACAAACCAACCAATCTAATTCACACGCATGAATCTAAAATTTAGAGGCATTCAACTTCAATCACTTCTATTACACCCAACTTAGATAAAAGAGATTGAAACTTACCCAAACGAAGTCGACGCTTGCTGCCCAAGTTCTAACTCAACTTAATTTCAACAATCTAAGATCTAATCTCTATTGGTGCCTAAAATCAAGACCCAATCCATCATGGGTATTTCATTATGAGGAACAACCAATCCAAAATTGCTTTAAAATTCACTTACCTTGCCAAAATCATTGAAAATCAAAGGAGCTTAAAGACCCACTACTCAATCTTGCCGGAAACGCTCAACGGAGAAAAACCCACTCAAAACAGGTGCTGAATTTCAGAGACCCATGTCGTCGCTTGCAAAACACCGCTGCTCGCGCCCCCCAAACCACCGCTGCCCACTGGAACCCACGCACAGACCGTTGGAAGAAAGCTAGAAAAGAGTCGCCGGCCTTTGCTGAGGAGAACGACGCAGAGAAAGATAGAGCTCGCTAGAAAAACACCCACTGCCGCAACAATACTGCTCGGAAAAGGCCCACCGTTGTCAACCCGCGAACGCCCGCTGAAGACGTGTGAAGAAGACTGCTCGAAATCGCGTTGAACACCTACTGCACGCGCCGAGAGGGACTGCTGACTGAGACACCGCCGGAACGCTGTCGCTGCCGATGTTGCGCCGTCAAGGAGTTCGCCAAAGGGAAAACGCAAACCGGAGATGCTGATTGCCGTCGCCGAAGAAGAGAGGATGAGAGGGTTGTCGTGGGTTTCAAAGGAGAGAAGGAAAAAATGGGAAAAAATGGCTTGGTTGGTGGCTTAGATGGCTCCTCTTGGGCTGCGTGTGGCTGATAGCGGGCAGAAATGTCGTTATTTTAGTCCTAAATTATTAAGCTTTTGAGTGCTTTTATTGTGTTTTTATTGAGAAAATCTAATGTAATTCATTATTTTGTCCCAAGGAGCATATTGTGGAATTTTGGTGAAAAAAGACCCAAAAATGAGCATATTCAAGGCAATTTTCCAAGCATGGGTCAAAGGGGGAGCCCAAAAGTCAACAATCCAAGTGAAGATCCAAAAAGAATGAAGAAGGCCCAAGTTTCAAGCCCAGCCCGCGCGTGGATGTTTTGCAAACCTCACAGCGTCGTGACGCTGTCCCTATTCCGAGCCTATAAAAGGGACCCCTTGGTACCCCATTTTGGCATCAATCATTCCATCCTTCATTCCTTCCTTCCTTTCCTTTGCTCTCCTTGAGCATTCTCTCAAGGCTTTTTAGCCTTTTGAGAGTCAAGAGTGGGAATTTTTGTGGGGAGCTTGTAGTGAGCACTCTAGGAGGCTCAGAGTGTGTTTCGGAGGGACTCCAAGCGCAAGCGACGGGGTTCTCGACGGTCACTTCCTTTTCTCTTATTTTGCTCCAATATATGTTTTTTATTGTATACATTGTTGATATTATGGCCATGTATAGCTAAACCCATTTTGGGGTCTTGAAATGAAAATTCATAGTTAAATGTTATTATAATTGCCTATCTCTTGTCCTTTTAACTAATTATTTGTATGGATGCTCGTAATGCTGTATATGATCTGGCCAATTATATATTGATCTGATTCTTAATGGAAACTCGACGGAGAGAAATTAGGATAGATCATAATCCATGCAACTAGTTTAATTGCCCGTAGTGACAACGGGATTAGTTGATTAAACTTAGATTCCAATAATGAATCAGAGCGTATTAATTAACAAGTTTTAATGGCGCTAAGGACACTTAGGTTGTTAATATTGGTTAATTATAATTAGGGGAAACCGACAGGAGAACCTATGTGATTAACGGAGATTCTAGGATTATAATTAGTCGGGCAACGCGATAGGATAATTGTAATAATTAATTAGCTATTAATTGATTTTCAAGACCCCGCATCTCACTCAAAACTCTTTCTCCGTATTTTTATTTCTTTGATTGATCAATTTAATTTCTTTAATTGCTTTAATTTTCAATTCATTTTAGTATCAAGATTAGGTCCCTAAATAATATTTTACCCAAGAACTTTTAGTGATAAAAAATTTATTGCTTTGCTTAAATATCGTTGCACCTCCCTGTGGATTCGATACTCGGAATACTTCCGTTTTATTATTACTTGCGGCCCGTGCACTTTGCGGTCATCAGTGGCTTAAATAGAAAAGATGGCTTAGGGTTTGCTTGGCTTCATAGACCAATTATTTACGAAAATGCCATTCCAGCTCTAATTTTAAATTTTCACCAATTTTCAAATCTTTTAATTTTCGTCCAACTCCAAATTAACTCCCAAACTAAATAAATTTGAATTTTACCTTAAATTACGAACGTTACAATTCCTAACCAAATTCTAAAAACAAAAACAAGTTTTTGAAAACTATTTTTTTTTTTTCAAAATTGGACTTGGTTTTTGAAAACAAGGAGGAAGATTGATAATAAAGCAAAGAAACTTATAGATGGAAGTCGGTGTGTATAAGCTAATTAATTTTCAAAAACCAAAAACAAAAAACCAAATGGTTATCAAACCGGGCCTTAGGGATCCAATTTTTACAATTTTGAAAGTTTGAGGGTTTAATTTTTACTTTTGAAAGTTTAGGGGTGTAATTGTTACAACCACCATACTTCAAGGGTGGTTTTTGCAATTTGCCCTTTATTTTTCTTTTACCTTCATTTTATTTTAAGATTTAAATTGTTCCATCGCATTATTGCATTTGCAAAGTCTTTTTCTTATGTCTCTTTTTAGACCACAATTAGAATTATAATAATTTGTTTAAATTTCATTTAAAATTACTTTTAGTGATATATTATTCTTAAATTGCAAGCCTAACGGAGAATATACATATATGCACAAACATACATACATGATCTGAAACCATTTCAAAATAATTGGAGATTCAAAGACAGTGTTATTCACAAAAAAGATGATGAAAATTAAAGTATTCAAGAAGAAGACCTTCTAGACGCATTGAGATTCATTATCATAGATGAAGAGGTAATTGTACATTTCTTTTTCTTTTTTTTTTTTTTTTAATAATGTTTAACTTAGAGAAGCATCTAGCTAACAAGAGCATAGCTCAATTGACATAAAGTTTGTATCCCGACCAAGAGGTCCGAGGTTCAATCCCTCACCCCCACATATTGTCAAAAAAAAAAAAAAAAAAAAAAAAAAAAAAACTTAGAGAGTCAGCTATGACTATTTTGTCCAAATATTAATTCTCTAATTTCAAATGTGTCCCTTAAATTAATTATCACTTCTTTAATATTTGTATTATTTAAAGGGTTTTAAAATTGGTAAATAATGTGTTGTTTAAAAGAATTTTAATTTGATAAACTTTTTTTTTGTTGGATTTGCAAAATTGGGAGGTTTTAATTTTGTTTTGTATGTTTATAATTTCTTCCTACTCTTTTAATATGTTAATTAATTTCGTAAAGCTTTCCGTTTTTTAGTAGAAAACTTTGGAATTCTATTTTTTTAAAATTCCTTTGTACCTTTTTAAATATGTTAAGTAATCTTTTCAAATTCCATAACAGAAAACTAGATGATCTAATGTAAATTACACTTAATGATATATTATTGTTAATTGCAAGCGTAAATTTAGAATCATTTTTAACTATTTTTTTTTTCAAATCTTAACTCTCTAATTCTAAATGTTCCCTTAATTAATTATTACTTTTTAATATATGTATTATTTAAGGGGTTAAATAATTGGTAAATATTGTGTTATTTAAAAGATTTTAAATTTGTCTGTTTCCTGGAAATTTTGAAGAGTTTATTTTCCTAATTTATTTATACTTTTTTTAATAGGTTAATTAGTTTAGTACATCCTATTTAGTTTTTCTTTCTATTTTATTTATACCTATGTTAATAATTAATTTTTTTTTATTTCATAACCAAAAAATAAGTGATCCATTATAATGTATAATATACATCTTGCCTTTGTTATAAATATTTTAATACATTTGCAAAAAAGCTGATTTCAATTTATTTTTCTTTTGTCAAAGGTATATCTTAATCTTTATTTTACTTTTATTTATTTATTCGAAAGTTTTATTATTTTTTTTTTCTTTTGCCTTCATTTTATTTAAAATATATAAATTTTTCTATTGCATAATTGTATTTACAAAGCCTTTTATTAAAATATTTTTTAGACCACAATTAGAATTATAATAGTTTGTTTAAATTTCATTTAAAATTACTCTAAGTGATATATTATTGTTAAATTGCAAGTGTTGAAAGAGAAATTTTGACCAACCATAAATTGTCACGTCATTATTTAAAATTAATGACGAAATTACAAATAATTAAATTTGGGACCAATTATAAATTGACATGTGTCCCAAATTTAATTTGAAGACAAAGTTGGCCAATTATAAATTTAAAGAGCCAAATTTCTATTTGATCAATTAATTAGAAAATAAATTATTTTGATCAAATTAATTAATTTGACCAATTAATTAACAAAATAATTAATTGGGTCAAATTTGGGTCTTTTAAATATGGGGCAGTTGCATAGATGGCAAATTGGACCAAATTAATAGCAAATATAGCACCATTGCAAACTAATTGCAAATATAGCAAAATTAATTGTACAAGACCAAAAAGCTGTTGTCAGGTTCTATCCGTGTCTATCACTGATAAACTCTGATTATTCAAAGTATATCAGTGTCTATCGTTGATAGACTTCGATTAATCAAAATCTATCAGTGACTATCACTGATGGACTTTGATTAATCAGAGCCTATCAGTGATAGTCACTGATAGATTTTGATTAACCATAGTTTATAAGCGATAGACACTGATAGACTCTGAATAATCGGAGTCTATCAGTAGACTGATAGATCTGATTAATCAGAGTCTATCGCTGATTAACTCTGATAATCGAAATCTATCAGATAGACTCAGATAGATTTTGCTATATTTGCAATTTTTTTGACATTGTGCTATATTTGCTATTAATTTGGTCCAATTTGCCACCCACTGCAATTTTCCCTTTAAATATTTGGGTCATATGGTTTTGGGTCAAATATGAACCAAACCCAAGACTAAATAGTTGAGCCCAAGACCAATAAAGCCCAAGCCCAAGTTGTTAGGCCCAAAAGCCACCAGGGTCCATCCAGCGAGAACTCTATAAATAGAGGGGTTCTCCTCCATTTCAGGGGTTCAGAAATTCTACACTCTCACAAAGATAAGAGTTCAGAGTTTCAAAGCTCTCAAGCAGAACCAGAGAAGTTAGAGAGACTCCACCAAAGCTGAAGACTGAAGACTCTTTGAAATCCATAAGTTCTTGAAGGCCAAACGCTCTTCAAGATTTCAACACTCCTTGAAGACCAAACACTCTTCAAGATCTAAACATTTCTTGAAGACCAAACACTTTTCAAGATCTAAATATTTCTTGAAGACCAAACACTCTTCAAGACCTCAAGATTTCTTGAAGACTGAAGACCCTTCAAGACCGGAAGACCTCAACAATCCTTGAAGATCAAAGACTCTTCAAGACTCCAAGCAATTGATTGAAACTTCAAACTCGAGATCAAGCGTTCCAGCCCTCGAGTGAAACACACTCACACACATAAGAGAGAGAATCAGAGGATTAAAGTTAGAGACTGTACACCCACACGCATACAAACATCAATACAATATATTGTTTATTCCACGTGTCTCCATCTCTGAAGTTACGTGTGAACAGCAAGCATTGGATTATATATGTATATATAATCTAAAACCTCTTCAAACAATTGGAGTTTCAAAACAAGTGTTATTCACAAAAACTTTGTTGACAAATATCAAAATAAAGAACTCTAGATGTATTGAGACTTATTATCATGGATGAAGATGTAATTGTACATTTTTTTTTATCATAATATACGTTTTGTTTCTTTAAATAAATATCTAATATAATAACATTAGCATTCATATTATTATGTTTTTGTAACTCATTAATATTAATATTTATCTTAAAAAAAACATATTAATGTTAATTTATATTTATAAGGATAAACCTCAACGATTAAAAAAAAAAAAAAAAAAAAAGGTTTTTTTGCTCCAGATTTTTATAGGAATTATTACATATTTTACCGCATTGATTCAAAAATAGTTTTGTATGATGTTTTTTTTTATAAAAAAATAAAGCTTTAAAAAAAGCTTATGTTAATTTTATAGTTTGCAAATTTTCTAATATTACTAAAGTGTTTTTTTGGAAACACTTTATAATTTGCAAAATATAGAAATGATAATGCCTCATTAAATTTTAACATCTTTTTTTTTTTTTTTTTCTGTGTGTAATGAAGATTCAAATTACTCACTTTATTTATGTTAATTTATATTATATTTGATTATAAAAACACAAAATTATAAAAAATAAAAATAAAAGTTTGTATAGATAAATATTTAAATAAGAATAAAATAACAATATAAATTTCATTCGTGCTACACACGTTAACGTTTTCTAGTAAAATTAAAAGTAGAGTTTTTTTTAGGAGCTTTAAAGTTTAGAGTTCTATTAGACACAAAAACTACATTTTATGCCTATAGTTTAATTAATTTAGATTTTTTTGTAACAGCCCGAAATTCAGAAGAAAAAAAAAATGAAGTGGGTGTTTTGCCCGATCAAAAGGGGAAAAAAGGGGGGGGGGGGAGAAAGTTTCCCCCCAAAGTTTGCGATCAGTGGACCGATTGAAAAAAAATTCTGAGATTTTCTTCTTCCCCTCGATACTCTCTCTCCCTTGCCATTCTCTCTCTTAGCTCTCTCTCTCTATATCAGGCCGCACGCCGCGCCGCCTCGTCGCACGCCACTGTCGTTCCTCTCCTTTGGTCATCGTCGCGAACCAATGCTGCTCCGTTGCTCCGATCATCGTCATGAACCGCCGTCGCGCGTTGCGTTTGACGGTGAGTTTTTGTTTCTCTCTCTCTCTCTTCCTCTCTCTCGTCTTTTCTCTCGACTTCAGCTCTCTTTTTTTTCCCTCACTCTGTCCACCGCGAGCGCTGTCGCTGCCCATGCAAAATTGTACGCTGCTGTTGTGAATCGACGTCGCCGTCGTTTGGATTTCCAACCTGGTTTTCTAAAGGACAGATTAGGTAAGGATTGGTTGGATCTTTTGGCCCTAATATTTTCTGTTTTATCGAACTAAATGTCAGATTATGGGCAGACCTTTGTGGTAAATCGATTTAATTTAAAGGCGGAGCAAAAATTTTCCCAAATATCTCAGTTGGGTAAGAAACTCATGCCTTAAACTTCTGTTTTTTTTATTCTTGGCAGCACTGTGTTAGGATCTGAACATGCTGTTAAATTGTTAGGAATTGTGGGATTGCTAGGAAAACCTGTGGGCCAAGCCATTTCATTCTGTACTAAGTTATTAAGGTACGTTAACTTGCTGAATTAAACTGTAACTACGCATCGATGTGACAGTTGTGTTTCTGACATGAGACTTTGTTTTATGTATGAGTTGAGACTGAGATGACATGATTGCTTTTGTTTTCAAGAATATGTCTGCTGTTATTTTGAGCTATGAGATAGATGTGAGTGCATGTTTGTGGTATTTTACGGTTGGCTGGCAATGTAAGTAGACAACTAGAAGTTGTGGTTTCTCTGATTAGAAGTGTGGAATGTTTGCTATGTTTTTTGTTATTGACTAAGTTGGGATGGTGCATGTCAGTCTAGCCTGTCAGTAATCTCTGAAAAAAAAAAAATTATTGACTAGGTTGCAATTAGGATTATCATGCATGCTAAGAGGGCTTAAAGAGAAAAAGAGCAAGAAAGGGAAAACAATAGGCTAGTTACTCTAGTAGGGGGTCGTGTCAGTTAATCACCTAGGACTGAGATGTATTAAACTGAAATGAGGAGCTAAATGGGCGGAACTTGGCTTCACAGATTAGGTGTCATTTACTAACTGTGGAAGTTAAGTCCCGACTTAAAACCCATGGACGTCCCACCACTGAAATGGTAGTTAGAGCGCTACGCCCACATTAGTGCCTTGATGGGTGAGACTTGGCTCCACTGACTGGGTGCCTTCTACTATCAATAGGAGTAAAGATCTCCCAAAATACCCACATGTGCACCTTCAGTGAGTTGGCAAACTTAAGTAGGTGAATTAATTGATCACGAGACCCAAACTATAGAATGATTGAAATGAAATGAAAAGAAACGAGATGACATAACCTGTAGGCCCTTAGCCCAAATAACCTCTTGAAGCCCTGATTGTTGCAAGTTTAGCAATATTGTTACTTACGGAGTATTTTGAAATACTCATTCTTTTCCCTGACATGCAAATGCAGGTAAAGGCAAGGGCGTACAGAATGCGTGACGGAACGTTGCTGGATGAGCCATGTAATCTCGTAGGATAGACTTCCGTTTTTTTCATGTATTTGAAACTTGTTCTTGATTTTCACCTTGTTATGTTTTGTTTTTAGTACTGGTTCCGCTTTTGGGGTTTTTTCATTGTAATTGTTAAAATTTTGGTTGTTTCTGTTTTAACTGGGATCCCAGGCTGAAAAGTCTCATTGGTTTTCTAAGCATGTTTTTCTCTAAATGTTGTTTCATCGTTATTCTTTAGTAGTAGAATGAGATGCATGTGGTAATGACCCTAATACATGAAATGTAGGGTCGTTACAATTTTCTTAATATGTTAAGGACCTATTAGCCATAACTTGAAATTTGAAGAACTAATTGGATACTTTTGAAGTTCATGATCAATTAGACACAAAATTGCAAATTTAACGACCTATTTAGATATATAAACTCCAAAATTTTAAAGATCAAACTTAATTTAACCTTAATCAATAATACATAATATAATTTAATCAACATTAATAGTAATCATAAAAATCAATGTTTATCAGACAAAGGGTTGAGACAACCCTAAACACCAAAAAGTTGGTTCTACCTCTTTTCGATCAATGTCTTCAAAGACGAAGCTTGGTCATGGGAAAATTATTAGTTGTTCCCAGTGTAATGAGACCCCTTTTTTAAAACTGTCAGATGTAAATCTTCAAATTTGTCTGTCTCTAATAACCGTTGGATACAACATCGAGGTACTTTTGCTATTTCTCTCTCTTACATCCAACTGTGTAAAATTACGGACCTCATTGCACCAGGAGCATCTAAAAATTTCTCTTGTTCATGTGCTCAATTTATATCCACTTTTCACTCAATGGTGCCCGCTTTTATTGTAGAGTCAGAGAATATTATCCTCAACAACATTAAGGGGCTGTTTGGCCCATGGTTTCGGAATCAGAACCCTGGGAATCAGAACCCTGGGGGGTTTGTTCTATCGTGTTTGAAAGCCTGAGAATCAGAAAACAATGTTTGGGGTGCTGTGTTCTGAACCCTGGGAATCAGAAAACAGTGTTTGGGGTGCTGGGTTCTGAACCCTGGGTTTGGACAGTTTTTTTTTTTGCTTTTATATTTTATTATTTTTTTCTCTTTTTTGGTGAATGTTTTATTAATTGTAAAACCCCTTGTGTAACATAGATTGATTTTTAAGAGAATTTTGAATTAAGCATTTAATTTATGGTATAGACGAAGAATAAGAAAATTGTTTCTAATAATCAAAATTGAAAAATTGAAAAACATAACATGAAATTCTTAGGCCCCATTTGAAAATTTAAAAGTTTGAAAAAAAAAAAATAGTTTTCAAAAAATAGTTTTTGTTTTTGGAATTTGTCTAGAAATTCAAATGTGTCTTTAACAAAGATGAAAATCATCCTAAGAAAATTGAGAGAAAAACAACATGATTTTCAAAAATCAAAAACCAAAAGCCAAATTATTAAACGGAGGTTTAAGTTTGGTCATTTTTTCCATGGATCCACATGCAATATTTAAATTCAAAACAATAGTTCATTAATGTTAAATTAAAGTAGTTATTGAGACAAAAAAAAAAAAAAAAACATGGTTCATGGGAAAAGAAAAATTTGGAACATATCACATAATAAATAAAATGGAATCTATAGGTTACTTTAAAATGACTAAATTAAATATAAAATTATGTATATTTATATTATTTAAATATAAATAAGTTCAAAATAAATATCATATGTCAAAATAAACTTAGCTTAACAATAATTGATATATGCCCTCGATCAAAAAGTTAGAGATTCTAATATTCCCACATCGAAATGTTGTTGAACTAAAAAAAATTGTACATATAAATTTGTTTTTTGTTTTTGTGTATGGAATTTAAAATTATATATTTTATTTACTATAGTGGATTTAAAATTAAATATTATTTATTTTATTTTAATAAATTCAAAATAACATACTATTTATTTTTGTCACTCGGAATATTGTTAATTTGAAAATAAATACATATTTTTTTAATACGTTAACTCAAAATTATATTTTATTTTAAAAATATTTATATGGGTAAGTTTGCTAAAATAACTTTCCTTAGGTTAAAATTATAAAATTATATATATATATATATTAAAATATTGTTAATTTAATATAGAGAAATGAAAAGAATTATGAGAAAAATGGAAAGAGAAATGATGGGACCCACCAAATTTATGACAAAAATGGATAAAGTAATAGTGGATCCCACCAACTTTATGGAAGAAAGAGAAATCATAAGTTTGGAGTGGTTTTGAGGTGGGTTTGGAGAGAAAAACCATGGGGTTGGGTTTGGAATTCATGGTGTTGTGATTACAATGGGACAAACATGGTTTTGGGTTTGGAACACAAAACCACCCAAATCCAAAACCATGGGCCAAACACCCCCTAAGGGCCCGTTTGGTTTAAGGTTTTATAGATGCCTGAGAATACATGATGCCTGGGAATAAGATTGTTGGGAATCAAACATAACTGTGTTTGGTTGTGCATGAGAATGTCATCAGGATTTTATGAGAGCAAATTATGTCTCTATTTATTTTTTAGAATTAAGCAAGTAAACTTTATGTAATTTTAATAAATTAATCAATAAAATAATCAAAATTAATTCAAACTATTAATAAAAATTAATGAAATAATAATCATGAAATGATTTTAATGGGATAAACTATGTTAATTTAACAAACTAAAATTATTTAATTAATTTTTTAATAAATATCTTTAACTACAATAATTTAATATATTGTATCCATAAAAAATTAATTAGATAAATATTTAATAATAATATGATTATTTATTTATTATAAGGAAATTTAAAAAAGTAATTAATTGATTATAAATAATCTATAAGTAATTAATTATAATTATTGAAAAATGAATTTTTATACTAAATTCATTTAAATGATTTTAATTCAATAATTAAATATATTTTCGATAATATTGACTAATTAATTATAATTTTAGTAAACATGTAATTACATCCCTTTAATAAACTTGGACTAAGTATTTGTTTAAAAGTCCTAGAAAAAAGTATTTGTTTAAAAAAAATGAAATTCTTGACAAATTATTATTTAATCTAATTAAATAATTTATTATATTATTTTTAATTTAGTATCTATTAGTTAATTAATTAACTATATTCAAAATAAAATTGCATATAAAAATAAAAAAGAAGAGATGGGAAAAGAGAAAACCCATACTTTTGCAAGGGCATAGAAAACCCTTGCTTATGGGCATAAATGATGCCTGGGAATGCGTTATTTCCTGGGCCCACCACAGAAATCTTGAAACAAACAAGGGTATTAGAAACCCTTGTCCATTCCCATCTCCAAAAATCTTGTACCAAACGGGCCCTAAGTGTTTCTCACACAAGGGGGAATGTTCATAATAACTGAAGCGTCGTCCTTTGGGCAGTGCTATTTAAAATGATACTTTCTTAGTAAGCTCTTTAAAAGTTCAAACTGTTATAAAAATATTAATGAACGGCAATGATAGTAAGCGGTGTGTGGGACATTTATGATTAATTTAAAATGCCTCCACCAACTGCATTTAAAATCCTCCTCGTTTCCCCAAACAAAAACGTACGTTTTGAAAACTGCAATCAATCATTGTCCTCAACATTTGATTTAAATTGCCTCAAACCTCTTTGAAAAAGCACTTTCCCTTTCACAATCACAATCCAACAACAAAAGAGAAAAAGCACTTCCTATGGCTTCCTCTTCCCGCTGCTGCCACCATTTCAAGTCCCCCACACCCCACTTCTTCAAGGTGATTCTTCCTCAAACCCTCAGTGAGAATAAGCTTGTAAGTGTAAATTAATCCTCATCTTATATTACATATAAACTATAAATATTATCAAATAAATGGGTATTTTAAAATTTCCATTTCTCATTGTTCTTTTTTTCCTTGCTATTGAATATCCTTCTTTTCAGCATATTCCAAAGAAATTTGTTAGAAAACATGGAGAGGCTTTGCAAAGTGAAGAGGTAAGACTTAAGGTGGCCAGTGGGGCAGAGTGGAAAGTGGGAGTGACAAAAACAAATGAAAATGTTTGGTTTGAAAAAGGATGGCAACACTTTGCAAAGTTTTATTCTGTTGAATGTGGCCATTTCTTAATATTCAGATTTGAGGGAAACTCTTCCTTCCATGTTATTATATTTGATCAAACTGCTTTAGAGATTGAATATCCAATGACCTTTGGAGACTTTGATGAGAAAAAAGTGGTTGATAAGAAAAAAGTGGTTGATGAGAGTGAATATCCAATGGCCTTTGAAGATGATGAGTGTGTTGAAATATTGGGTAATAATAAGAGGATGAAATTAACAAGTGATCATCAAGCATGTGCAAAGATGGCCATTTGCAGACCTCAAAACAAGGAGAAGATACTGAAGAATAATGGAGACTTGCAATATTTTTCTGAGTTGAAAGGTAAGTGTGAAATACTTTTTTGAGTCAATATATTTTCATAGAAAAATAAAATGTTGAGGATTGTTTGAGAGAACTATTATTTCACAAATAACTTTCCAGGGTTGAAAACTATCATGGTTGGTACAACAACTTTAAAAAGTGTTGTGTTTTACTCGGTCGTTAAACTCTAAATATTTTATTTTAATTTTGTCAACAAAAACATAGCTTAAGTGACATAAAGTTTATACTTATGAATTAGATCATATTTTTTAATTCAAAAAAACCGTTCACCTTTCACAAACAATTATACATATATATTTCAATAATTAACATTTAGGGTGGGAGAGATTCGAATCTCAAACGTGGACTCTATATATTTTTCTTTCCAAATGTCATTATGTATATACAAGAGAATAAAACCATACAATGGCAGATTTGAAACCTCTCAAAGCGATAAAATCCGAAAAGTTTCGGATTAAGCATCCATCAACTACAACACAAGAAGCAAGAATTACTGAAAAAGCTTCAAAATTCAAATCAATGACTGCAAATCCTTCTTTTATGGTCAAAATTGGCCGTTCATACATTCGTGATGGAAAAATGGTAAGAACCTGACATGCTCGTGGTTTTCTTCTAACTTTTTATTTGTGCTCATAAGTTTCTTCGTTTAAATGGTCGTAGGGTATTCCAAAAGCCTTTGGAAATATGTATGTGAAGGAATCCAAAGAGATCATTCTTCAAGTTTCAGATGGAAGGGTTTGGAAGATTTGGTGTGGTATGCGTTTGTCTCATGGAACAAACAAGTTTGAAATGAGACATGGTTGGAACGCTTTTGCTAGAGATAATAGCTTGAAAAAAGGTCATATTTGTGTTTTCGAGCTAATCGAAAACAGTATAATATCATTTAAAGCTACCATTTTTCGACCAACATGAGCATACAACTTGACTGACATAAAACTTGTAGTAATGACCAAAAGAGTCGTGGTTCAGATCGAGTTTTTAAAGCTGAAATCCAGAGAAGGCTGAATTCAAGGACTAATTTTCTTGATGGCAATGACTTTTTATTTTCCTTGACCTTTTTATTTTTCTTGCATGCATATATTTATTGGGATTGAGTTTATTACATAATTGTATTATTACTTTCAATTGGTTTATTAGTTACATTTGTTAGTTTGTTAAGAACTGTAATCTTCTCATCAGCTTCTATTTAAAGGAGAGCCGAAGTATTAATAAAATAACTTCATATTTTCTCCATTATTCATATAGTATCAGAGATATAATTTTTTCGCGCCCCGACCCATTCGGAAATCTTCTTTCTTCTTCGCATCTCCCATGGTGAACAAAGAAGATGACTCCCTCACCGTCGACGCGCTTCTCAACCCATACAACCTTCATCATTCCTATAGCTCTTCCGTTGTTCTTGTGACCCAGCCCTTAATTGGAGCAAGTAATTACAGTTCATGGAGAAAGGCAATGTTAATTGCACTATCAGGCAAGAACAAAGAGGGATTCATTGACGGAACAATCAAGAAACTTGAAGGACGCAAATCGACCGCTTGGAAATGCAACAACGATATCATTATATCGTGGATCTTGAATTCCGTCTCCAAAGAGATAGCCGCAAGCATCAATTACATAGGTTCTACTCAAGCTGTTTGGGATGAGCTTCATACCAGATTTAAACAGAGCAATGGACCTCACATCTACCAATTGCGCAAAGAATTGGTCACTACGAATCAAGGTACCATGTCCATTGAATCTTACTACACCAAATTGAAGACAATTTGGCAAGAACTATGTGATTATCGCCCTACCTTGGACTACACTTGCGGCGACAACAAAACATTTATCGAACATCTTGATTTCGAGTTCGTCATGATCTTTCTGATGGGTTTAAGAGATTCTTACACGAGTGTTCGCGCCCAGATTCTTTTGATGAAGCCTATTCCGTCAATCAATGTTGTTTTTGCTCTGGTTGTACAAGAAGAGCATCAACGATCTGTTGGTCAATCCCTCTCCACTCCGTCTGAGTCAGTTGCCTTATTAGCTGCTGAAGTTGCCAAAAGACAGAATGTGGATCGTTCTCGCAAGAAAGAAAATCAGCGGCCATTTTGCACACATTGCAACATTAAAGGCCACACCGTCGATAAGTGTTACAAGCTCCACGGGTATCCACCAGGTTACAAATTCCGTAACTCAAGTTCCCCCAATTCTGAAGCTCATCCTACCAAGATCGTTGAGGCCAATGCTGTCACTCAACCATCGTCCAACTTCTTCTCAAGTTTGAACTTAACTCAGTATGCTCAGTTGATGGAGATGTTGAATACTCATGTTCAAGCTGCTAAGACAGAACCGATCGCTGCTGCTACCTCTATTATCCATACTGAAGGTATTTGCTCTTCTACCTCTTCCTCAGTAGAACCAAGTACTTGGATATTAGATTCTGGTGCCTCTAGGCATATTTCTAATCAACATGCCCTTTTTCATAATTGGCGTCGTGTCAGTGGCATTTCAGTGGTTCTGCCTACCTCGTTTCGAGTTTCCATAGAATTTGTTGGGGATATCTGGATTTCTGATCATATAATGTTGAAAGAAGTCCTTTTCGTACCAAGATTCTCTTATAACCTCATATCAGTAAGCTGTCTTTTACAAGATAAAGAGCTTTCTATTAATTTTTTTGGCCAATCGTGCACCATACAGGACATACCTCGTTCGATGATGATTGGCAGGGTTGAATGCTCTAACGGGCTTTATATTTTCACAGATAAGTTTCCTACTACTGCCTTTATGTCTGCCTGTGTTTGCTCAATTAGCATTACTACTTGGCATCATAGATTGGACCATTTATCTGCTCAGAGGTTGTCAAACATGAAGCATACTTTACATATTTCAAATTCTGATATGAGTCCTTGCCATATATGTCCTCTTGCTAAACAAAAGAGGTTGTCTTTTCCGTTTCTTAATAATGTTGCTAGTGATATATTTGACCTTGTACACTGCGATATATGGGGACCATTCAAAGTTCCCACTTATTATGGATATAAATACTTCTTGACAATAGTAGATGATGCTTCAAGGTTTACATGGACGTTTCTTATGCATAATAAATCTGATGCTGTCAGTATTATTCCTCGATTTTTTGCATTAGTCCATACTCAGTTTGCCAAAACCATCAAAGTCTTTAGATCAGACAATGCACCCGAGCTTCAGTTCAAAGATTTTTTTGCCTCCAAGGGAACCATTCATCAGTTCTCATGAGTAGAAAGGCCCCAACAAAACTCTGTTGCCGAGCGAAAACACCAACATTTACTTAAAATGTTGCAAGGGCTTTATTCTTCCAGTCAAGAGTACCTATTAGGTTCTGGGGAGATTGTGTCTTATCAGCCTCCTATCTCATAAACAGAACCCCTGCCCCTTTGCTTCAAAACAAGACTCCTTTCCAAATTTTATATGGTAAAGAAGTAGATAATTCGAACTTAAGGGTGTTTGGGTGCCTTGCTTTTGTATCTACCTTGACTGCTTACAGAACCAAGTTTGATCCTTGGGCCTCCCCATGTGTTTTCCTTGGGTACCCTCCAGGAGTCAAGGGCTACAAATTATACGATATCACCAAACGGCAAACTGTTATCTCTCGAGATGTGGTGTTTCATGAGGACTATTTTCCTTTTCATAACCAAGATGTCACTGGATGTCGACATTTCTGACATTCTTGGCGATCATGTTCTTCCTTCACCCATCATTGAACCATTGCATTCTGATGACATTAATGACACTACTATTGTCAATCCTGCATCGCCCTTAGAGGCTGTTGACCAAGACCAGCCAGTATCCAATGATGATCAAGGAACTCAAGATCGTTTGAATGAGTCTGATGCTAGCCATTCAATTTTTGCTGATAATTCTCCCATTGAGGAGCCAATTATTCAGCCTACTACTGCCATTCCAATGCCCTCTCGCAGGTCCTCCAGAAGTCACAATCCTCTCAGCTTTTTACGTGACGACCATTGTCATCTGTCTAGTACAGAAAGATCCACATCTCCTTATTCCATTGAGAATTATCTTCATAATTCTCACAGAAACTTCATTATGAATATATCCACCATATATGAGCCCTCATGCTTTCATCAAGCTACCAAACTACAAGAGTGGAGACAAGCCATGGATGCTGAAATTGAAGCCATGGAGAGAACTTCAACTTGGAGTATCGTCCCTTTACCACCAGCACACCGTGGGCTGCAAGTGGATATACAGAGTGAAGTATAAAGCAGATGGCACAGTGGATAGATACAAAGCTCGGCTAGTTGCAAAAGGTTATAACCAGCAAGAAGGAGTTGATTTTGTCGACACTTTTTCTCCTGTTGCAAAGATAGCTACTGTCAAGGTACTGTTATCCCTAACTGCTTCTTTTAAATGGCCTTTGGCCCAAATGGATGTAAACAATGCTTTTTTAAATGGAAATTTGTTTGAAGAAGTCTTCATGAGCCTTCCCCTTGGGTATTACTCAGACTTGAAAGCCTCTTCTCCTGTCCCCCTCGCTTGTAAGCTCCATAAATCAATTTATGGTCTTAAACAAGCCTCTCGACAGTGGTTCTTCAAGTTCTCATCCGTGTTACTCACTCATGGATTTGTGCAGTCAAAGGCAGATTACTCTCTTTTTGTCAAAGGGAAAGGACAATCTTTTGTTGCATTATTAGCTAAGAAGAGGAATGAGTTGTTAATCAGAGTAAGTGCATAGAGCCTTTCTAGATGAGTTTATCTTTGTCGGATTTGTAACGCCTCTGTTATAAATAATTGATTTAAAGCTAAATTAAATTTATAAAGTAAATTTTAGCATTGGTCATTTGAAATAATATCTAAAAATATTAGGTATAAGAAAATATTTTGTTTAATTGTTTATAGGAATAACAATATGAAATAACTAGTCTCCGTTTATCTCATCGAGAAAATTAAGGAAATTATTATTGAGAAATTGAATAATGTTATGATATAGAAATAAAATAAAGGGAAAAGAACAAAAAAACAGAAGAAGAGACGAAGATAAGAGAAAATAGAGAGCAAATATAATTATCTATTGAGTTGTAATATGAATTGTGTATACAAATATTCTGTTTAAAACATCTATTTTATAGAGTTGTCAAAATAGAGGCTACAAAATCTAACCTAAATATAGAAGATAATAGAAATGATGAGTGTGTTAAATGAGAGATATGCAGCATATAGGTGTTATTCACATTTCTTTCAAATATTCATGGCATAAATTAGGATAGTCATAGTAAATAATATATATATATATATATATATATTTTGCATGGTCGTTAGATAATAATTTATAGATCGAAAATTAGGAGAGACCTAACTTTTGTGAGAAGCGTTCCAAATTTTTGCTTCACTTTCATTAGCTCATCATTGCTCTTCTTTTATTTTGTTTGGAGTATCAACCTTTCAGCAAGAAGAAAAATAAAGAGAAGATGTGCAAGAGAAAACCCTATGCATTTATATATGAGAATGACATCAGCCATAAATACAGGTCTGGGGAGAAAAACTCCTACAAAAAATCACACAGCTCACATACTCTTCTGGAATTTTCCTTTGCCCTAACCATTCTAACAGACGAGAGAGAGAAGAGGAAGGAGAAGGATTCTAGGGCAAACAATACACATGGGAAGATAATAAATGGGTACAACAGATAAATATGAAATGGGCCTTGGGCCTAGTGGGCTGCCTTAACACCCCCCGCAAGCCAATGGTAGTGGCGTCACAAACATTGAGCTTGAATCTCAAAGATTGAAAAAGAGCAGCGGACAAAGGTTTAGTAAATATGTCAGCGATATGTTCTGTTGCTGGGAGGTGTTGAACAAGGATTTTCTTGTTTTGCACCAAATCTCGCACAAAGTAGATATCCAACTCAACATGTTTGGTCTTGGAGTGCAAAATGGGGTTTGCACTTAAATGGACAACACCTAAGTTATCACACCAAAGAATAGAAGGTTTAGGCAAAATAATATGTAAATCACGAAAAAGAGAATTCAACCAAACCAATTCGATAGACACAGTTGCAAGGCCACGATATTCAGCCTCAGTGCTCAATCGGGATATAATACTTTGCTTTTTTCGAACCCAATGAAATGAGATTACCACTAAAAAACACACAAAACCCAGTTGTCGATTTTCTATCATCTGGATCATATGCCCAATCCGCATCAGCAAACCCAACAAGAGACATATGCCGAGGACAATGAAGCAGAAGACCATTATTAATAGTGCCCTTAAGATATCTTAAGATGCGTTTAACAAGTTGTCAATGTATGAGAGTGGGAGAGTGCATAAATTTACATGCCTTGTTAACACTATATGATATCTCAGGTCTGGTCAAAGTTACATATTGTAAAGCACCTATAATACTCCGATATAAATAGGTGTCAGAGAATAATTCACCATTATGAGCAGAAGGAATGGATCCACTTACCATAGGAGTAGCAATTGAATTTGCATTGTGCATCTTTGCCCGAGCAAGAACATCCATAATATAGGAAGATTGAGACAAGAACATACCTCCCGTAGATGGATAAGAAATCTCAATGCCTAAAAAGTAGTTTAGTTTACCCAAATTTCTTAGAGCAAATTGAGCATTGAGAGAGCAAATAAGCTTGTCAATCGCAGAATCAGAATTGCCCATGATGATAATATCATCCACATAGATAAGAACATAGCAGCAAGTAGTATAAGTTTGGCGAATCATCAAGGAAGAATCAGCCTTTGAAGTTTTAAAACCAAGGGAACTAAGATAAAAGCTTAAGCGTTCGTACCAGGCACAGGGAGCTTGTTTCAGTCCGTATAAGGCCTTCTTGAGGCGACAAACAAGATATTGATTTCCTACATTCTTAAAGCCACTAGGTTGATCCATAAAAACAGAATTAGTTAGACGACCATGTAAAAAGGCATTATTCACCTCAACCTAACGAATAGTCTAGCCATGATAAAGAGCCAAAGTAAGCAAAACACGAATAGTAATAGCTTTGACCACGGGGCTAAAGGTTTCAGTGTAATCAAGATCAGCAGATTGATGAAATCCTTTAACTACCAGGCGGGCTTTATATCGAGCTATTGTGTCATCAGAGTTTCGCTTAATACGAAACACCCACTTACATCCAACAATCTTTTTATTATCAGGCTTAGGAACAAGATCCCAAGTGTTATTTTTCATAAGTGCATCATATTCCTCTTGCATTGCCTTACGCCAATGGGAGCTCTTGAGAGCTCCCCTGACACTAGGAGGTTCAGAGTCATCATAGGCAGTAGATGTTTCAGAGACTAAGGCCTTTGGTTTAAAAATACTAGCCTTTCCTCTAGTGACCATAGGATGCGTGTTAGTTGGAGGAAGGGATGAGTTAAGGATAGTAGCTTGAGACTGAGAAGTGGGAGTAGGATGGGCAGCAGAATCTGTCGAGTCAGAAGGCAGGAAAGCAGGTTCACTTGGGACTGGAGCAGTAGCAGGGAACTGGGGAGAAACATTTTGGTTACAAGAATCAGAAGGAGAAGATTTGAAAGGGGAAGGTAGAATAGTTTGAGGAGATGAGAGTAAGACAGAGGTAGATTGTTGTGGTTTAGAAAAACAAGAAGAGGAAACAAAAGGAAAATAATGTTCATTGAATAAAACATGTCTAGAGATATAAATCTTTCCTTCATTTGACAAACATTTATAACCTTTATGGGATGGACTATAGCTAAGAAACACACAAGGAGAAGACCGAAAGGCAAGTTTATGGGTTTGATAGGGACGAATGCAAGGAAAACATTGACACCCAAAAGTTTTGAGGAAAGAGTAGTCAGGTTTAGTTTGAAACAATTTCTCCAAGGGACTAACATGATTAAGAACAATCGTTGGCAATCTATTAATGAGGAATACAGCCGTTGCAAACGCCTCATCCCAGTATTCTAAAGGCATGGAAGTTTGAGACATGAGAACAAGCCCAGTATCAACTATGTGTTGATTCTTGTGCTCTGCTATGCCATTTTGCTGAGAGGTATGAGGACAAGATATGCGATGAGTTATGCCATTAGATTGAAGGTAAGAGGTAAATGATTTAAACTCCCCACCGCCATCATTGAAAGCGAATAATAGAAGTGCCCAATAGTTTTTCCACAAGATTTTTCAATTTAAGAAAAGTAGTGATAAAGGAACTATCTCAATTACGTTTGAGAACTCCCCTTATTTCAGGTGAACCCCCACAACAATAATAAGAATAACCCCATTAACGAAATGATAGACAACCCCAAGAAAGTTAAACAGATTTGGCTTGGAAGGATGATCAAAGATCAAGAAGAAAGGAGAACTCGTTCCTAACTTCAAGATTTCGAACTCTTCACAATCTAATTGATCAGACTAGATTGAAAGTCCTGGGCATGCATTCTAAACACAAGAACACAAAGAAAGCATAAAAGCTTGAAAGAGACTAAACTCAATCTGAAATTCAACTTGTTGTTCAAATGACAAATTACATCCATATTTATACTAATTGAAAAGACACCATGAAATGATACAACCCTTCATCTATGTAGTCTAGATTCAACCCCAACCTTTCAAATCCATACATGAACCATCATAAATACAGATACATGAATTAAATAGGTACATAATGCATTAAATATGATGGATGAATCTAGATTTTTAGATTCATTGTGCCTCTTGGTTGAAAGGATGCCTTTGTTAAGCTTGAAAGGATGCAACTCTTCACCATAGTAATTGATTAAGCTGGTTCATCACTTATTTCCTTATCAAGCAGGAAAGGCATCCGACTTTGAGAGTACAAAATATATCCAAGTAAATTTACTAAAAACATCAACAAAACTAATATAATACCGATAACCATTCTTTGAAGATATATAAGACGGGCCCATATAAATCAGAAACAACGAGTTGTAAAGGGGCAGAGTACACAGTAACAGAATCAGAGAAGGGAAGATTGTGATGCTTTCCCATATAACATGTATTGCAAAAATGAAAATTACTATTATTTATAGATAGGGCAGGCTTGTACAACCGAAGAACAGTTTTCACAGTAGATAGAATGGGATGACCTAGACATCTATGCCAAACATCTATTTCAGAACAAGGAGAATTGGAAGTAACAGGAACAAAATTGGAAGGAGAGGAAAGAGAGACAAGAGCCTATGCAGAGCTGTATTCCCATTAGATTGCAAACAAGATGAAGATAGATTGAAACGGTATAGTCCTTCATGGAGAGTCTCTTGGAGCAGAATCTGACCAGAGACTTGATCCTTCACATAACAAATAGTTGGATGAAATTTAAAAAAGACACCGTTATCCTTGGCAAACTAACTTACGCTAATTAAATTTTTTGTAATCGAAGGAACATGTAACAAGTTATTGAGATAAAAAATAGGGAAAAATACACTTTTGGTCCCTGAGGTTTGGGTTAAGTTACATTTTGGTCCCTAAGTTTTCAAACTCAACAAAAATACTCCTAAGGTTTGAGATAAGGAACAATTTGGTCCTTGCCGTCCATTTTGCCCTTAAATACTAACGGACTGATGACGTGGCACTATTATTTTAATTAAAAAAATTAATTTTAAATTTTTTAAATAAAAATATATTAAAAAAATAAAAATATCATTATTTTATTACTTTTTTTATTTATTCTCTCTTTTTTTCTTCTTTTTTTTTCTTTCTCATCTCCATCTCATTCTTTCTCTTCTCCATCTTCTTTCCCATCACCTTCTTCTTCAACTCCGGTGGCCGGCGCGAACGGCGGCGGCAGCCACCAGATTTTTTCTTCTTCTTTCTCCTTATTCCCGTCTTCTCTTCTTCTCCTTTCTTTTCTTTCTTCTGTTTTTTAACAGGGAGAGATTCGGGGAGGAAGAGGAGCTCCTCCTCCCCGATCCGACGCCGGAGATGGAGAACCCTCCTCCCTCCTCCGTTTCCGGCGTGGGAAATGGAGGAGGGAGGTCCCTCCTCCCTCCCTCGTTCCAGATCTGGAATGGGGGAGGGAGGAGGGTCCTCCCTCCTCCATCACCGGCGTCCCTGTTAAAAAAAACAGAAGAGGGAAAAGAAAGGAGAAGAAGAGAAGAAGGGAAGAAGGAGAAAGAAGAAAAAAAAATTTCGACGGCGACGGCGGCCAGCCACCAAAGTTGAAGAAGAAGGTGATGGGGAAGAAGGAGATGGAGATGAGAAAGAAGAAGGAGAAGAAAGAGAGAGAGAAAGTATTAAAAAAGTAATAAAATAATAATATTTTTATTTTTTTAATATATTTTTATTTAAAAAAATTAAAATTAATTTTTTTAATTAAAATAATAGTGCCACGTCATCAGTCCGTTAGTATTTAACGACAACATGGACGACAGGGACCAAATTGCTTCTTATCTCAAACCTCAGGGGCATTTTTGTTGATTTTGAAAACTTAGGGACCAAAGTGTAACTTAACCGAAACCTCAGGGACCAAAAGTGTATTTTTCCCTAAAAAATACGATTAGAGTTGGTAGGAGAAGAAAAAGAGGAAAAACCATAGTTAAGAATGGGCAAACTTGCTCTATTCCCGACAGAAAGGTTATTGAAGCTATGGGTCAAGTGGTTTGTGGCACCAGAATCAGGATACCAATTGATGTCCTGATTAAGGTCTGGAATAGCAACCATGGTAGACATCTGTGGGAAAGCTGGAGAGCGGTTAAATTGGTTGTAAGTAAAAGAGAACGAACCTGGAGCCATTGGAGCAAATTGAGGAGCATATTGGAAAAACCATTTTGCAGTAGTATGGCCAAATTTAGTATAGAGTTGGCATTGAACTCTGTTCTTATTGTTCCATGAATGGCCTCCACGACCACCCCGATTGGATGGACCACCACGACCTCCCCTGTTTCCATTATCAGGACTCAAGGAAAATTGATTAGTATTAACCTTAGAAGTATCAGATTCAACAGGTTTAGAGTGCACACTGTAAGATTCACAGAAGGAACAGACCCTTCGACAGACACCAACTTATTCTCGTTTCGATTTTCTTGCGTGTGAGAAGGAGGGACATCACCTCATGGATAGATTGAGGACCCGTCTTGACCAAAATTACAGAGACCATGGACTCAAAGTCAGAGCCCAACCCAGAGAGGATATATAGGATATGATCTTCAACACTTACAGGTTTATCAACAGCAGCCAGGGCATCCACATATTGTAGGATTTTAGAAAAGTATTCTTTAAAGGACATACCTCCTTTTTGGATCGTCTGTAACTTGGTCTTGATTTTCATCATTTGCGCCAAGTTGCGAGTGGTAAATATTTGAGTTAAACATGACCAAATCTCCATAGCCAAGGTGCAGTGAAACATCTAATGAAGAATATCATCAGTCATCGACCCAACGAGCCAAGAGGTAATGACTTTATCTTGGCGCTTCCACTGCATGTATGCCAGATTCAGAGTGGGAGTAGCGGTCCTAGTAGAGGACTCAGTCGTGGAGGGATTGTTTTGAACAACAAGCGATTTCAGAGGAGGATCATCAACAACTAAGTGCGATTCAAGCCCATATCCTTCAAGAGTTGTGGGAATTTGAAATTTCCAGAGAAGAAAATTATCATTAGTCAGTTTGACGATAGAGATTTTGTTTCCAGGACTAAACACTTGAGTGGAGACAGTGGTGGAGTCTTCCACAACACTGCTCAAAGAACTCTCGGGAGTAGACATAAGGATGTATAATCCGAAAAAAAATTTAGAGCTTTAGTCGTTAGACTATGGCTCTGATACCATATCAACGTTTCAGCAAGAAGAAAAATAAGGAGAAGATGTGTAGGGGAAAACCCTATGCAATTATATATGAGAATGATCAAAACATCAGCCATATATAAAGGCCTGGGGAGAAAAACTCCTACAAAAAAATCACAAGCTCACACTCTTCTGGAATTTTCCTTTGCCCTAACCATTCTAACAGACGAGAGAGAGAAGAGGAAGGAGAAGGAATCTAGGGCAAACAATACACATGGGAAGATAATAAACGGGTACAACAGATAAATATAAAATGGGCCTTGGGCCTAGTGGGCTGCCTTAACATGGAGAATGATTGTAGATTGAATTGGAGTAAAATATTAATTATATATTTCTTAAATCAATTTAATTGAAATATATTTATATATTGTGTTTCTTCTAAAATTGAAAGAAAATACCTACTAAAATCATTTGAAAATAACACAATTAATTTTAACACTTCACCATTAATATCAAACTATTAGAAAACTAGCTTGAACCAAAGTTGTAATCAGGCTGAGATTTGAAAACGTACGTATTCAAATTTCAAAAGACAAACATATGATTTTGCAATTTTAATTTGCAAAGCCATAACAAAATACACATGCATAAACCACAAAGTCGTTCCTTTTGCTCGATCAATAAGCCCGGAAAATTTCGACTTTGAAAGCGATTCTTGTACTGCTTTTTCTGATCATCTCGAAAACACAGGCATCGCCAACCTCCAAGTTATTGTGTGCAGCAAATTTCTTCCAACCCTTTTTAAATTCAGCCCTCGTTTTCTTTCTTTGAGTCTGATAATAATCATAACGGGCTTCCCACATTCTTCCATCCGAGACTTGGAGAATGATATTTGTGGGCTCTTCTAGATGTATCTCTGCGAAGCTTCTTGGTACATTCTTTTGGCAAAAAATAAAAAACATTTCAGTTCGAGACACATGTTAGAGAGGGAAAACCAAAAATTAAAAATATATATATTTTTTGTTTTTTTTTTGCTTACCAGAGATTTTCCTGGTTGAATGTGCGAAGGCCAAATCTTGCACATGAAAGAAGGATTCAAAGTCATGGATTGGAAAGTGGTAGCTTTCGCCATCGCTCTTTCTCTTTGGCTGCTTGTCGATGGCAACTTCGGTTTTATGCTGTCGAAGCTAGCCTCACCAACTTTGAAACCTAGAGTTTATTGAGGATCCCACGTTGAATAAAATTGTTATTAATTCAAAATATCAAAATGAAAAATCTTGAAGTGATACTAGTATGAGCCTTAATTTTTTTTACTAATAGAATAATAAGCGTATGATACTTTAAAATCAACCCTATAAAAAAAAGAACCAACCTTTAGGGTAAATATGTAGGTCGAGATCATCCAAATCTGTCTCCATTTTCACCTTCTCCTTGGCTTTATGAAGACAAATTTTCTTTATTGGATACTCAACTTCTGTAGCAGTAAGATCAAAGATGACAACGTGGAAGCTCGAAGATCGTCTTTCGTATCCGAACACGAGAAAGTACCACAATCCAATGGAATAAAACTCTACAAAGTTTTGCCAGCCATGATGAAACCACACTTTTCCATTACTTTTTGTCAAACCCACAGTCCACTCTTTACCATCAGCCACCTTGAGACATGTTCGGTTATTCAAGAAAGCTTTTAGGCCATGTTCTCTCACAAACTTTTTTGGGATTTCCTAAACAGAAAAAATCTTAGTCTTAAAATGATTATTAAAGAGAGAGAGAAGGCAAATATATAATATGAACAAGAGATATTGATAGATCAATTTTGCTTACGAGCTTTTGTTCCTTGAGAGCACGAGGATGAACAACTTTAAAGAAATGGGGGTTGTCGAATGCTTTATAGGAACGATGAACGACTTCGTTTCGCCGGTGACGAGAGGAAGCCATGACATGCTGGAAGCTTTTCTTGAAGGAAATTTCTACATTGATCTTCTTTCACACAAAATTAAAACTTGTGTTGGGCTATTTAATTGAATGGTGTGAAGTGCAGTTCATAGATTCAGAAAATCCACTTGTTTTAATGTGAGTTAATTAGAAGGAAGTTGAAGAGACATAATTAATTAATGAGGTTTGGTGTGTGTAATTAGTTGATACAAATGAATGTTCAGCACTTAAAATTTCAACTTTGAGATCAGCAATGTCAGCAGTCATATCTTCCAAAATAAAACCCCACAATCCTATTTCTACTTAGCCTTCATTAAATGTTTCTTTCAACAAAATATTGATGTTAATTGGTATTTCTGGAAAATTATATATATTAAAAATATTTCGTTTAACAAATAATCAGTTTAAAATTAAAATTTTTCCGTATCAATAGAAGGTTCACAAGGTTAGGTTAGTATTTTGTTGATTTCGTTTCATATTTTGTCGATTTCTTAATGACATAATTGAAATGTTAATTCACGTTTTATGCTAATGTGTTGAACTTGCAGTTGATAGTGGTGAATTTAGATTGGGTTGTAGGAGGACTTGAGCCCTGTTCAACTTAAAACTTTTTCTTTATATAGATAAAATTAAATATCATGTAACTTAGGATGTGTTTGGTTTAACTTTTATTAATTTTGAAAAAATTTCTAGTACTGTTTGACAACCACTAAAAATGACTTATTAGAAAATGAGATTGATAAATAAACCATTTTAAGAGAAACACTTGAAACCAACTTTTTAAAAAAGAGTCTTTAATATACAATAACTTGTATATAAAAACACCTATGAGGAAATGCAACCAAACAATATGAGTGTTTAAATTCTAAACATTTTTAATACAAAATGTTTTTTAAAAAAATACATTCTTAAAAAACATTTAAATTAAAATGTATTCCAAACGGACCCTTAAAATCTAAACAGCATCTCGACTTGTTGGGTAAATAGGGTGATGGATTTAATATACCCTACTTTCTATTGCCTTGTATATTTTATTTTTATTCTATAATTGTGTCAATGTGTAGAGAAAGTTGAGTTCAAGTATTGGTGTTTTAGCATAACTAAGATTTGGGAATTAGCTAATAGCAAACTTCTCGTGGCAGCTCTCATTTGTTACATAAAAAGCCTAGTTTTCATCCTCTTTAGTAAGCTATTGGGTATGGGTTATTTTGTTAATTAGCTGATGTGTAAGTTGGTTATTCTGTTATTCATGAATGAAAGTTTCTCAGCTTTCTCCCTTTGATTTTGTGTCTAATACCCTATTGGATATTTTTTTTTTCTTTTTAATAAATCAATGTATCTATTAATTACAAAATTAAATGTTTAAGGTTCTTTAATTAGACACAAATTCAAATTTATATCTACTCTAACAACTAAGTTTTAAAATTGTTCCATATTTAAGACTTAGATTTAAAATTACAAGTTTATAGATTTATTAGACATTTTTAAAACATTTATAAGACACAAAATTGAAAATTTAGAAATCTATTAGACACAAATTTGAAAATTTAGAACTAAACTTGTAGTTTAATATAAATATAATTTTAAATGTAATAATATGTGATATTTAGATTAATTAATATTAATTACAAAATTATAATAACCAAATTATAGAATTATCCACCTAAATATATATGCAAAAACTTGAAATATTTACTAAAGTTTTTATATATATTATTTGTGGGGTTACAAAAAGGAAAAAACTTCACTGCATACCACCATTAAAATGTTGACAACTAGGAGAGATAAAAAAAAAAATTTCTCATTTTCTCCCTTCCTCTTTCTTAGTTGTCAAGATTTTAATGGGGTATGTAGGGAGATCCCTACATACCGGTATGCAGGGAAGTTTTGTTCTTATAAAAATAGAGAATCCAGCTGGATGTATCCTGTGTGAGCTTATCTTCATCAATAAAATTAGGGGTTTCTCTAGCTGCTTGAAGGGTGGATGTACACCGTAAGGGCTCTCTCTACCCTTTCTCTCTCTTTGATTTGCTCGCAGCTTTGTGTTCTCTGTGTTTTCGATTTGGTCTGTTTAATCTTTTTCTCCATCGATTTTATATACAGTAGATTGGTTAATTTTTAAAAATCATGAATATGTTCACGACCTATTATACACAAAATGGAAAGTTCAGGGATCTGTTAAACATTTTTAAAGTTCATAGATCTATTAAAAACAAAATCAAAAGTTCAATGACCTATTATACACTCGTTAAAGTTTAGGAACCTAATTGATATAACTCAGAAAGAAAAAGTTTTCAACTAAAATGATTTGAAGTGAACAATAATTAATATATATATTTTTTCTGATAGGGAACAATAATTAATAATTAGCCGTAGGTCTAGTTGATACCATTTGCCATCTTCTGCCATTAATAACCACAACAAAATCTGTTGTGCGACTGCATGCACTTAAGTGAATCTCTCATTTCAACTGAGACAAATGTTTTTTTTTTTTTTTTTTTTTTTGCAAGTACAACAACATTTGGAGTGGGGATTCGATCTTCTAACCTCTTGATCGAGGGTATATGTCAATTACCGTTGAGTTGTGCTCACTTGGACTCAACTGAGACAATTGTTTTGAAAGTAATCCTCATCAATTTAATCCTATTTGCAATCAATGAGGCCCAAAAATATGTATATATATAAAATGTAAACAATTATAAATTAAAGTTGGAAAAATTTAACATCCCTGTTGATAATAAGCCGTGTCAGGATTTGGTTTCATTTGCCATCTTCTTATGCCATTACATAACATTTATGGAACAACAAGATCCATCTACCCACCTCACTTAAATCTCTCTTTTCCACTTACATAAACGTTTTGGAAATTAATTATATGTTCTGTGGAGAAAATCATTGATCTGATTTCCTGAACCTCATCCATTCATTCTCATCGCAATCAAGCTGGAACCCATTCAAATATTTGTCTTTCCCTAGGTTGGATAAGTTATTAAATGAGATTCGACTTAATCTTGTAATCTATATCTACTCCGTTAAATATCGTTCATGTGAATACGCTGGTGGATCTAGAACTTAAAGTTACGAGCCTAGATTAAAATAATTTTTGAAGCATTATATATATTGATATTAGTTTACATCACTGCTACAATTTTGATTTTTAACGACATTGAAAAATTGTCACAAGTACATTTCATGACTTTTTTTTTAGTCCTAGAATTGTCCATCAAGGAAAGTGTAGACATGACGTTATAAAAAACTGTCATAATTAATTTTTGGGTAAATTGCAAAAACCACCCCTAAAGTATGGTAATTGTTGCAATTTTCACCCCTAAACTTTGAATTGTAAAAATCAAGCCCCTAAACTTTCATAATGCTAAAAATCTGCCCCCACACATTAAATCCTCTATCTTCTATTACTTTACTATTTTTTTTTTTTTTTTTTTTTTTTTTTTTTTTTTTTTTTTTTTTGCAAAACTAACTTATGTTACTTGCTTGGCGTTAAAAAGTGAGGGAAAATCATGAGTTGCTTGTTTGGCACGCTGTGGTTGGAAAGAAGGGAAGATGAAAGAAAATGGAAAGTAGGAAGAAATGACCATTTGAAAAATCGATTGGAGGAAGAAGAAGGGTTTTTCAGCGTACAATTTTTTAGAGATCATCGAGCACGTGGACCAATGCATCCCACAAGCTCGTCTCCTTCCAATGCCTAAACTCCATAGCAACCACCGCGTACAATTTTTTAGGGAAAATCGAAATTGTCGTAGCGAAGAGCACAAAATTAAGCAGTGCCATGAGCTCTGTTCTGTCTAAAGTCGCTGTCGTGGGAAGTGGAAGTAAGCGATTCATCACCTCTTTCTCTCACTTTTCGATTCTGTAAGCTATTAATGTCTAACTCGATCATTGAACGAGAAGATTTTTGAAAAGTTGCATGTGTCTTAAAGAAGAATTATAATATCGTAAACATCGGAAATTGTTTCTGAATTTTACTATTTGGCATTTCAAACAGAGAAATTGCAGAAGATGGGAAAGAACTACTTTTCGATCATGGTGCCCCATATTTTACTGTCAGCTCCTCGGACGTACTGAGTCTTGTTTGTGAGTGGGAATCGAAAAATCTCTGTGCTTAATGGAAAGAGAATTTTGGGGTTTTTGATTGCTTTTCCAATCAATTTACCAGCATATAAAGCAGGTTAAAACTTCAATGTTATTCTAATCTTTTTTTTTTTTGAAAAAGAAATATATTCATAACGAAAGAGTAAAGTTTGGTACAGAACAAAAACCCTCCAAAATAGAAAAAAATCGCGAAGGCCAACCATCACCCTCCCCAATAGCCTCATCCATTCTCGAGCACAGAGAAGGATCAAAAGAGAAAAACACAAAATCGTTGTTCATGGAAGCAGCGCGCGCAAGAGAGTGCGCCAAAAAATTGGAGGATCTCGGGCAGAAGGCGAAATTAACCACATTCGCCTGCCTCGCCAAAACACGAACCTCGTAGATCAGAAAGGAAATCTCTTAAATGTCTTTCGATTCTCGGTTAATCAGCTTGATAATCATAGCGGTGTCTAATTCAACCACCAACTCGTGGCCGATTAGCTCCGGGTAAGCTATGCGTTTATCAATAAGATGCTGAAGACCATCGATAATAGCCAAAGTTTCTAACATTTTAATCTCTGCTTTTCTGCTGATTTTTTTACATCCCGCTCCAACCAAAGAACCCATTGAGTCGTGGATCATCCAGCCCACACCACTGGTGTTTGAAGCTTCTAACCAAGCAGCGTCCACGTTCAACTTCCATTGCGATCCTTCAGGCGGCTTCCAGCGATCTTGACACACTGTTATTCTAATCTTGTTGCATAGTTTGTGCCACAATGGATAGTCTAGTCCTTCATTTTGATACCTCCCATTAAGTGCTCGCAGCTACTTCATTGTTATGTCTTCTACACATACATTAGTTAAACTAAACTAATAAATTCTATGTCTACACACCATGCCTGTAATTTATTTTCTCTAAGCATATTATATATATATATATATATCCACACACACTCTCTACTTGCTGCCCCAGCTATTCGACCTTGTGTCTCCTTAACAAGAGAGATGGATGGAAGTTTTAAATGTGAAGTGGGCGAAGAAAGAATGTGGGTCATTGGTATCTAGAAAGAGAAATTTGAACTACCTTGAGAATAATAAAAAAGGAAAAGGTTGGGATGTGAAATCCATATGGGCGTGTTTGGGCCGCCACTGTTCGAAGCCCGACTTCTTAAGCCCGCTGAAGTCCCCGTTTGGGTGGCCATTTTCCGAAGCCCGACTTTGGAAATCAGACTTCAATAGTTTGGCACTATTGAAGCCGCCTCGTGGAATGAAATTTCTCTCTCCGTGTTTCCAGATCGTTCCCCCGTTTCTTTTCGTTTTCTTCGTTTCTCTCTGGCTCTTCGTTTCTCTCAAGTGCGTCTTCTCATCTCTTTGACTCTTCGTTTCTCTAAGGTCCCATGCCACTTCAACTTGCCCTCTCTTCATCCTCCTCGTTTCCCTCGGTAGGTTCGTGGATCTAACGTTTTTGGTTTTTTTTCTTCTTGTTGATCTAGCCTGACACCCTCCCCCTTCTTCATCCTCTTCGAAACCCTAGATCTATCTTCCCTTTCTTCATCCTCTTCGAAACCCTAGAAATATTATCAGATCTAAACGCTTATCGATTTTTTCGGTTTTAGATCCCCACCCCATGCCTCTTCAACTTGTCGCGTCCGTCTACCTTTGCTTACCGAGAGCTCATTGGATTTGCATAGTGAAGGGATTGGAATTCCGTAATTCCGTAAAGCGGAAGCATGATTGGTACCGGTTCGTAGTTAATTTTGTTTAATCTAAAATACCAATACATTGGCAATAAACTTAGAACTATTCTAGATTTATATTAAGGCTAAGCATTCAAAAATATTAGATCTAAATCTAATTTATAGAGTAACAAGTTACTTACTCTCGTTGACGACTCAGATTAAATTCACCAACTGCTTGTGAAATAATCACGAACTATTGTGAACACTACCACTATGGCTACACCGGTATGACTTTGAGACTACTAGAGGTAGGAGGTTGGTGGGAGCCTTCAGAAGAATTCTCTGAGAGTAGGAGAATGAATGTGATGCTTTTCACCCCACCCAGGGTCTTATTTATAGGAAAAGGCCAAGACCTTTTCCTAAAAGATCATGAATAAGATCAAATCTATTATCTTATTCATATCTAATTTTAATAAATAATTAATTAATTCCATAATTAATTAATTACCCAATTAAATATCATATATTTAATCTTAGGGATTTTATTAAATTATTTATGTTAATATGAATCCAATTCATATTAATTATTTGAACTCTTTCAAACATTTTCTCTCAAGAATTAAATTTCAAATTAATTCAAAATTATATTATAAAGTTTCATAAACTTTATATTATAATGTATCCATATACATTATATGATTCCACTAAATAAATTGAACACTTTCAATTTACAATTTATACTTAATTGCCTCAAGTCTCTTTACGAGCTACCAATGGGACCTAATGGACCTGTAGATCAGAAGCTCCAACGATATGAGATTTAATCGGCTAAACTTATTAACCAATTAATCAATTTTCGTTAATTGTGGGTTCACTCCACTAAAGACCCACAGTTGCATTCTTCTCACTGCAGACATAATTCTGTGTCCACGGATATAGACCTATATCGGTAAGTCAATCCTTCACGAGTGTCCGTAACCACAGTTGGGTCAAATTACCACTTTACCCCTGTGTTACATTTGTCTCCTTAAGTACCAGTGCTCCTCTAATGAATAGCCTGTTAATGGTCCAACCAATAAACAGAAAGTCCCTCTCGGGCCAGTGAGAGGGCGGGATCCCTTTGTTCAAGTCCCAGAGTCACCACTTAAGGGAACACTCATCTACTTCTCCTAGAAGTTGGGAATGAGTGAATTCCTTCTTGTATTGTCATGTCCCCAGCCTCCCACTGAGTCTAGCTTGTTGGAAGTTTGAGATACTTGACTTGCACATGGCCTGATATTCTTTTTTCAGTTGGGGTCGTGAGTCGTTTCATGGAGGTTCCTACTGAATCTCACTTGATGGCAGCCAAGAGGATACTTCGCTACATTAGAGGTACTCTTGACTATGGGATATTTTATTCATCCTCTAATGATTTCAAGTTGATGGGTTACTGTGACAGTGACTTTGCTGGAAATATTGATGATAGAAAAAGCACTACTGGTTATGTGTTCTTTATGGGAAATAATGCAATCTCTTGGTGTTCAAAGAAGCAACCAATTGTAACACTCTCCACTTGTGAAAGTGAGTATGTTGCAGCCACATCTTGTACTTGCCATGCTATATGGCTACAGAGATTGTTGAAGGAGATTCATATGGAGCAAGAGGATGCTACAAAGATCCTGATTGACAACAAGTCAGCTCAAGCCTTAGCTAAGAATCCTATGTTCCATGATCACAGCAAACACATTGACACCCGACTTTATTCTAGAATGTATTGAGATGAAAGAAGTGGAGCTCGAGTATGTTAAGTCTATGGACCAAGTTGCTGACATCTTTACAAAGCCCTTAAAGTATGACAATTTTCAAAGACTTCGGCTGCAGCTTGGAGTTCAAAAGTGTGCAAGTTTAGGGGGGAGTGTTAATTATTAAACTTGCAGCTCTTATCCTAATAATTATTATTGGTACATGTCTCCTTGAATTTATCTAATATTATGTTTCATGTATCTAGGAGTTGGTGATTCATGAATCAAGTAGTTCATGAATTAGTAATTAATATAGAGTCTAAATCCATGTACCAAAACTATACTATAAATACCCTGTAGTGTTGAGATCTTTTCAAGAGTGAAAGTAAGAAGTTATTTTTAGAAAAATCAAAGGGGGCTTTGCACAGATAGCAAAAACCGGCAAAAATATTGCAAAAATACCAAAAAAATAAAATTATTTGCGGAAATAGCAAAAAATACGTTAAATTATGAAAATACTCTTAGTATCTCCAATAGTCTATCAGTCCCTATTATTGATAGTCACTGATAGACTTCGATTAATCGGAGTCTATCAGTGATAAATACGTTGGGTTTTATGTCCTAAAACTCGTAGATAGTGAATGTTAACGAATTATACACTTGTATCAATAAAGTGTTATTGAGGTTTATGCAATAAAGTGTTATTGTCATTTTAAGTCTAAAATTGCACAATATAACCCAAATCCAATAAACTAAGATCCAAGGTTGTTGATATGTAACTTGAACTAGTATGTGGGGACATACGGGGATTAGTGTTCAAGTAACAACCTAAAAGGTCTATAGTACAGGGATAAGGTTGGGTACCTTATCCTGGTAACACTATGAGATACAGCTCGCTTTGTATTCGATACAGACGTATTGATCCAAGGCGTCCATGTAGGAGACATGCGAGCGGGGGTATCCTATGCAATGAGTTTGCATAAGACCGGACCACGAAATAGTAAACCACTAGATGTAACACCGTTAACTAGTTAGGTTACTGTTTCAATAGGATGACCTAGGTAACTCAGTCTTAATCTTGAGTGTGTTATGAACTCCTTCTCACGAGGGATTGTCCTTTGATTAGTACGGGTGAGAGCGGCCTGCACGCCGACTCAATAAGCCTACCTTCTTGGGGACAAGACCGAGTGGGGGGCTGGGGACATGACAACACAAGATGGAATTCACTCCTTCCCGCTTTTAGGAGAAGTAGATGAGTGTTCCCTTAAGTGGTGACTCCGGGTCTTGAACAAAGGGATCCCGCCCTCTCATTGGCCCGAGAGGGACTTTCTGTTTACTGGTTGGACCATAAACAGGTTGTTCATTAGAGGAGCACCGGTACTTAAGGAGCCAGAGGTAACTTAGGAGTAAAACGGTAATTTGACCCAGCTGAAGTTACGAACACTCGTGAAGGATTGACTTACCGTTATTGGTCAATATCCGTGGACACAGAAATATTCTACAGTGAGAAGAGTGCAACTGTGGGTCTTTAGTGGAGTGACCCACAGTTAATGAATATTGGTTAACTCGATTAATGAGTTTAGTCAGTTAACCTCATATCATTGGAGCTTCTGATCTGTAGGTCCATTAGGTCCCCCTGCTAGCTCGTAAAGAGTAATTGAGAACAATTTATCTTGAAAGAATTTGAATAGTTCAAATTCAATATGGGAATCAAGTTAATTGTATAAGATACAATTAATATAATGTATAGTGATACATTATAATATAAAGTTTAATGTGAGTTTAAACTTTATTAGATTAAGAGAATAATATATTTGAAAGAGTTCAAATATATAGCTAATTAAGTATATGGTATTTAATTAGTAAATTAATTAATTAATTATGAATTAGTTAATTAAAGTTTAATTAAATGTGATTTAATTAAACTATATCATATGAGAGATATATTAGAATATGATTCTAATATGTAATTAATTAAATATGGATGATATTTAATTAGTTATAATATTAATTAATTGTTCAATTTAATTTAATTAAATGTGATTTAATTAGATTAAAACTATAGATTAATTTTAATGTGAATATGATTCATATTAAAACTATAGGTTATACGAGGGATGCATATTTGAATATGATTCAAATGTTTGATTAATTAAATATGTGATATTTAATTGGTCAAAGAATTAATTAATTATGTAATTAATTATGTAGTTTAATTAATTTAATTAAATATGATTTAATTAATTTTAATTAAAACTATAGTTTATGTGAGGAATGTGCATTTAATATGATTAAAATGTACATGCAATTAAATATGGAGATATTTAATTGATTGGTTAATATGATTAATTAAATCATATTTAATTAATTGTATTAAATTAATATTTTGATTATTTTAATCAAAAATTGATAATCCTCACACCTAATGGACACATGGCGATGTGTGATTGCCTTCCCTCATATCTCACGTTGGAGGGGTCACTTGATATCTCCCTCATTCTGCAGAAAGAAGAGGGACTATCTCTCTAAATCACTCTCCTCTCTCATTCTCTCTCAATACAGAATACAGAGAAGAAAAATTTCTTCTCTTCATGATTCCCAATCAAGAATTCAGTCCCACAACTGAGTTCCCAAACTCAGAGGATAGCAGGGTAATCTTGTGGTGGTGTTCCAAGATTTCATTTTTGGTCCCTAGCAATCAAGAAGGTGTTCTTGAATTCAGAGTCTTCCACGACGGTAAGTTTGCTTAACCTTAGATTGTAGAATTATGAATTCTGAATTTTGCCAATGTACTAGTATTTTGTTAAACGAAATTAATTTACGAACGGTCCAATTGCTTCCGCTGTAACGGAATTAGGAATTCCAATCCTTCAAAATACTGATAGACTTTGATGATAAGCTTCAATTAATCGGAGTCTATTAGTGATAGACACTGATAGACTTTGATTAATCGGAGTCTATCAGTGATAAATACTGATAGACTTTGATGATAAGCTTCAATTAATCGGAGTCTATTAGTGATAGACACTGATAGACTTTGATTAATCGAAGTCTATTAGTGTGTATCACTGATAGACTCTGATAATCATAATCTATAAGTTTTTATCGTGTTTAATTCAAGCCTATCAGTGATAGCCACTGATAGAAAACAATTTAATTCAAGGCTATTAGTTCAGTTTAATTCAAGGCTATCAATTTCTATCCATCAGTTTAATTTAAGTCTATCGGTGATAATCACTAATAGAAAACCGTTTAATTCGAGGTTATCAGTTTCTATCACTTATATAAATCGATTCAATTCAAGACTATTAGTTTCTATCACAGATAGAAACCAATTTAATTGAAGTTTATTGACTTGTATCACTGATAGAAATTAGTTTAATTCAAATCTATCATTTTCTATCGAGGATAGAAATCAGTTAATTGAAGTCTATCAGTTTCTATCCCTGATAGAAATCAGTTAATTATCAATTAATTGAAGTCTACCAATGATTGTTATTGATAGAAATCAATTTAATTGAAATCTATCAGTAAAGTTATTTCCATTGCAATTCATCTCGGTAATTAGAAACTCATCCAAAATTATTATACTATAATCATAAATTGAACAAAAATTTTAAGTCTCTTGTGGTAATCAGAACATAAAATCCAAAAATAACCATTACGAATAAGCGACTCTTAATCAACAATATAATTTTTAAAGCCTAGCACACAAGCTCCGTGACCACCACCATAAAATTGTTATTCTTGTATTCTTTGTATTTCATTATCTATCAATTATAGTTCGTGATAGACTTCGATCAATGATAGTCAGTGATAGACTACGATTAATCGGAATATATCAGTGATATACTTTGATATACCTATACAAACACTCACCAAAATTGCTATTTTTGTATTCTTGGCATTCTTGAATTAAAAAGAAGGCCAACAAGAGCTTAGCTCAATTGACATAAAGTTGTACTGATAATCACAAGGTTTGTGGTTCGAATCCTCCTCCACACATATCAAATTATCAAAAAAAAAAAAAAAAATAAATAAATAAAAAGAAGAAGAAACAATCATAACAATACCTCAACAACAAAACAGAGGGAAAAAAAAGCAAGAAAATACAAAATTTAAAAAAAAAATTGTGTGGTAGAAGAAATGCGAGGGAAGAAAGAAAGAAAAAAGAAAAAAAAAAAGAAATGGTGCGAAAAAAAAAATGCCAGAGAGTGAACTCCCAAACACGCAAACACTCACCGCTAATTTCATACTCCACATTATACATACACAAATACAATGCAAATGCCAAATATGAAAACCTGGAGGCTTGGTAGATGAAGAGAAAACAATAAGGATAAAATGGGAATTTAAAAATGTATTCTAATTTTTTTGCCATATTTGCAATTCTTTTTACTTGGTGCTAAATTTGCTATTATAGATAATTAATTTGCCACCCACTGCAATTACTCAAAATCAAAAGCTTCATCTTCTTCTTTCTCTATTTGGTTTGTGAGTGTTGTGCCCACCACCTTCCAACAATACCTACTAAAATCATTTGAAAGTAACACAATTAATTTTAACATTTCACCATTAATATCAAACTATTAGAAAACTAGAATCAAAGTTGTAATCAGGCTGAGATTTGAAAACGTACGTATTCAAATTTCAAAAGACAAACATATGATTTTGCAATTTTAATTTGCAAAGCCATAACAAAATACACATGCATAAACCACAAAGTCGTTCCTTTTGCTCGATCAATAAGCCCGGAAAATTTCGACTTTGAAAGCGATTCTTGTACTGCTTTTTCTGATCATCTCGAAAACACAGGCATCGCCAACCTCCAAGTTATTGTGTGCAGCAAATTTCTTCCAACCCTTTTTAAATTCAGCCCTCGTTTTCTTTCTTTGAGTCTGATAATAATCATAACGGGCTTCCCACATTCTTCCATCCGAGACTTGGAGAATGATATTTGTGGGCTCTTCTAGATGTATCTCTGCGAAGCTTCTTGGTACATTCTTTTGGCAAAAAATAAAAAACATTTCAGTTCGAGACACATGTTAGAGAGGGAAAACCAAAAATTAAAAATATATATATTTTTTGTTTTTTTTTTGCTTACCAGAGATTTTCCTGGTTGAATGTGCGAAGGCCAAATCTTGCACATGAAAGAAGGATTCAAAGTCATGGATTGGAAAGTGGTAGCTTTCGCCATCGCTCTTTCTCTTTGGCTGCTTGTCGATGGCAACTTCGGTTTTATGCTGTCGAAGCTAGCCTCACCAACTTTGAAACCTAGAGTTTATTGAGGATCCCACGTTGAATAAAATTGTTATTAATTCAAAATATCAAAATGAAAAATCTTGAAGTGATACTAGTATGAGCCTTAATTTTTTTTACTAATAGAATAATAAGCGTATGATACTTTAAAATCAACCCTATAAAAAAAAGAACCAACCTTTAGGGTAAATATGTAGGTCGAGATCATCCAAATCTGTCTCCATTTTCACCTTCTCCTTGGCTTTATGAAGACAAATTTTCTTTATCGGATACTCAACTTCTGTACCAGTAAGATCAAAGATGACAACATGGAAGCTCGAAGATCGACTTTCGTATCCGAACACGAGAAAGTACCACAATCCAATGGAGTAAAACTCTACAAAGTTTTGCCAGCCATGATGAAACCACACTTTTCCATTACTTTTTGTCAAACCCACAGTCCACTCTTTACCATCAGCCACCTTGAGACATGTTCGGTTATTCAAGAAAGCTTTTAGGCCATGTTCTCTCACAAACTTTTTTGGGATTTCCTAAACAGAAAAAATCTTAGTCTTAAAATGATTATTAAAGAGAGAGAGAAGGCAAATATATAATATAAACAAGAGATATTGATAGATCAATTTTGCTTACGAGCTTTTGTTCCTTGAGAGCACGAGAAAGAACAACTTTAAAGAAATGGGGGTTGTCGAATGCTTTATAGGAACGATGAACGACTTCGTTTCTTGAAGGAAATTAATTGAATGGTGTGTTCACAGGTACAGTTTTGGAGACAAATTGTTGTATATCTCGGTGAAGAATTATAAAGTTTAAATAATAAACATCTGTAAAAAGTTTTCAACTAAAATGATTTGAAGGGAAGAATAATTAATAATTAGCCGTGGCCCGTGGGTCTGGCTGATACAATTTGCCATCTTCTGCCATTAATAACCACAACAAAATCTGTTGTGTGACTGCACTTAAGTGAATCTCTCATTTCAAACAAATGTTTTGAAAGTAATCCTAACATCAATTTAATCCTATTCGCAATCAATAAGCCCCAAATGTATATATATAAAATGTAAACAATTATATATTAAAGTTGGAAAAATTAACATCCTAGCTAGCTGAGATAACAAGTCGTGTCAGGATTTGCTTTCATTTGCTATCTTCTTCTGCCATTACATAACATTATATTTATGGAACAACAAGATCCGTCTACCCACCTCACTTAAATCTCTCTTTTCCACTTACAGAGAAACGTGTTTTGGAAATTAATTATATGTTCAGTGGAGAAAATCATTGATCTGATTTCCTGAACCTCATCCATTCATTCTCATCGCAATCAAGGAACCCCATTCAAATATTTGTCTTTCCCTAGCTTGGATGAGTTATTAAATGAGATTCGACTTAATTCTTGTAATCTATCTACCCCGTTAAATATTGTTCACGTGAATACACTAGTGGATCTAGAACTTAGTATTAGACTAATATAACTGTATTAGTTGTTTAGTTATCTCCCAAATGTATTCTGTTATATCAGTTGAGTTTCCATTGTATTAGTTATAGCTTTGGCTATTTATATGGCCTTGCATCAATAAGAGAAGTAGCAAGTTTATTTACTCTCAAGTCTAATATGGTATCAGATGAAATCCTAATTTTTTGAGAGCGTCTTTCTTGCATCCTCAGAATTCGTGGAAGCTCTTCTGCCCTAAATCATGGCTGACGATACTGAGCACGAGACTAAAACAAATCCTGTTCCAGTTTCATCTTCTTCCACGATATACATCCTCCCAGTTCTTCTGTTGTAGATCTCTACATCAACCCCTACTACCTTCACCACTCCGATGGCACTAATTTGGTTTTGGTTTCAAAACCACTTACTGAATCCAATTATGCTTTCTGGAGTCAAGCAATGATCATCAGGCTTACTGTGAAGAATAAAATGGGATTCTTTGATGGCACTCTACTACAACCTACTGATACTTTACGACGATCCTGTAGGAATAAAAGCCGTAGGCAGCAGAAGATTTCAGAGACCTAACTCAAACAAAACAACGATCGGAATACCGATACGTTGGCAAAATCATTCACAGCAGAAAAATAACAATTTATAGATTGTTGGAAAACATTATAAAACATGCTGAATATAAAAGTAAAAACCTTAGATCTAATCTAAAACAAGATCCTTATGATCTAAGGATAAAAAGACTTACTATCGTGGATGATCTTGACAGAATTTCGCCAAATTCTCCCTTTGTTATAAAAAATACAGCAACCACCTTTGATCTTCATTCTTTGCTGGAAATTGACCCACGAACACCACCACATGTTCACACCGGTATTCTCGGAGGGAACCAAAGTGAGGATGCTTGTGGGAGCAAAATTGGATCTAAGGGAATTTTGTTTCTCTGTGTTCTTTTCTCTAGATTGAACGAGAGAGAGAGCAAGAGTTGAGAGAGATTTTTTTCTTTTCGTTGTCCACGTTAGAATGGAAGAAGAGAGATTTTGAAAGAGAGAGCTAACGGATGATAAAACCACTTTCCCTTAAAAGACTCCCATTCACGCAAACCACTAGGTTAGTGGTGGACTATAATTGTCATCAATTAACTTAACTGATTACAAAAATTAATTAATTAATTAATAATCAAATTATTAACTAATTAAATTAAATTAACACTTAATTTAATAACAATTATATAAAACATTTTTTTATATAAGAACTCCACATAACCTATGGTTTCAATGTAATTCAATTAAATTAAATTAAAACAAATAATTAATTAATTCATCAATTAATTAATATTATAATTAAATATCATATATTTAATTATATTTCTCTCAAATAAACTATAGTATTAATGTACATCTAATGCGCATTAATTATAACCTATAGTTTTAATATGAATCTAATTCATATTTCAACTTAATATTCGAACCCTTTCGAATATTCAGTTCTCCCTTAGAAATTTACCTCAACGCCCTAAATGAGCTACCGGTGGGACCTAATGGACCTGCAGATCAGAAGCTCCAACGATATGAGATTAATTGGCTAAACTCATTAACCAAGTCAATCAATATTCGTTAACCGTGGTTCACTCCACTATAGAACCACAGCTGCACTTGTAACACCCGTAATTTAAGGAGAATTCAATTTATTTAGTTTGGGAGTTAATTTGTATTAAGAGGGAAATTTGAAATTAAAAAAAAAAAAAGATTGTGAAATTTTAAAAAGTAGGGATGAAGTGGCACTTTGGTAATTATTGAGAATGTTAAGTTAAGCCAACCAAGCCCTAGTTTTCCCCTTTTTATTTTAGCCAGTGCGCAACCCAAGGTATCTTTTTTCTCTCCTTCCTCTTCTCCTCGTGACTGCAGTCGCCAAGTTTGTGGGTTGCTCCTTCTTCCCCAGCCGTGAATCTTCAACGACAGCCTTCTTTTTCCTCTTGTTCGGGCGACAGCACGACGACAGCGGCGAGTTCAGAGGCTCCGGCAATGTTCTTCTCCGACTTTCGCTTCCGGCAGTGCGACGGCTCGAGCGGCGGTGACAGCGAACAGATCGGTGGCTCGTTAGTTCTCCGACGTGTAAATCCTAGGCGACGAGCATCCATCAGCGGTGCAGACGACTTCCGGAGAACCCGAGGCCCTTGACGCGCTGCTACAATAGTGGGTGGTTGTTCTTCGTTAGTTTCAGGCACGTACAACAGCGGAAGGTGGCGGTTTTCGACGAGCAGCGGTCTGAGCAACACAAACAGTAGCAGTTTTGGGTGTTTGGAGCAATTTTCCAGCTTCTTCAATCTTGGGTAAGTTGTTCTAAGAGTTTAATTGGTGGATTTTAGCGTTTAATTAGTTACCCGTTGAGGTTTAGCCTTTGAATCAAGGTTTTTCAAGTTGTTGGAGTCGAAACTATCGAAATTGGATTGATTTTGTTACACGACCAGCAGCGTCAGGAGGCGGTTTTGGGTGAGTTTCTTCTTGATTTAGCCTCCATTAGAGTTTAATTTAGTTCTTGGAAATTACTCATTCCTTTTAGGACTTGTTTTAGTGTTGCCCATCCAATTTCGAGTTCATAATTACGAATTTTCGCTCAATTAAAGTTCTGTTTAGCAAGCGACATTCCGTTTTGTGTGGTTAAGGACTTTGGAGTTAAAAGAATTAATTTAGTCCTATTCAGAATATTTAAGCCGAGGTAAGTGAACTTACTGTTGAACTTTTTAATTGGGTGCGCGTGTTTGATTCTTTTTAAGTTCATGTGTTATTTTATGAATTGTTTGATTATGTTTATGTTTATGAAAATTATTGAAAGCATTAAATTTATTATTATTACTTGCAATCATTAATGGTTGTAATATTGAGTTGGTGGTCTCTTAAAATTCCATTAAAGGAATGAGTTTAAAATTCCATTAAAGGAATTATTTATGAGTTTTATAAGTGTACATGAAATTGATGTACATTCAGAGTTGCCTACATAGGACTTAAAGACATGAAATTGATGTACCTAAGTCGAGGTTCGTGAAATTGACGACCTCGAGGTTTCGTGAAATTGACAGCCTCCGTAAGAGACACATGAAATTGATGTGTATAGGATATGCATGAAATTGATGTATATCATCTTTCATTAGAAAGTTAAAATAAAGTTCAGAGCCTCCAATAAGATATTTGTTGTTGATTTTTTTTTAATGTTTTTAATGCATGACCCAACCTCAATAGTAGGGTCACTTACTGAGTATTTAAAATACTCATTCTTTTCAAAAATATTTTTTTCAGGTAAAGGCAAGGGCAGGTGAAAGGCGATTGATGAGAATCCGATAGACAGCCATGAGAGGACCTAAATTTCATATTTTATTTTCTTCCACTTAAAGAACTCTGTTTTACTTTATTTGTAAATTTGTTTGAGAAATTTTCTAGAGGCCATGTGCATTTACATTTTTAGAAATTATTTAAAAATATTTAAAACTTTTAAAAATTAGGGATTCCGAATAAAAGTTTTTTTTTTTTTTTTTTTTTTTTTTTTTTTTTTTTTTTATAGTTTTTACTTAAATTAGTGTGTATGTTTCGAAATATTTTTATTTAAAAAGGCCTCTAAAGCATGCATTGTCGTAACGGTCCCTTAAAGGCTTATTAAGAAGTCGGGTTGTTACAACACTCTTCTCACTGCAGATATATTTCTGTGTCCACGAATATCTACCATCAACAACAAGTTAGCCCTTCATGTGTGTTCGTACCCCAGCTAGGTCAAATTACTGTTTTACCCCTGGGCTACCTCTTTATCCTTAAGTACCAGTGCTCCTCTAATGAACAACCTGTTTGAGGTCCAACTAGCAAACAGAAGTCCCTCTCGTGCCATAGAGAGGGCAGGGCCCATTGTTCAAGACCCGGAGACACCAGGGAAAACACCTCTACTTACCCTAGAGTCGGGAAGGAGTGAATTCCATCTTGTGTGATTATGTTCCTAGCTCCCCACTCGGTCTTGTCCCCAAAATGGTAGGCATATTGAGTCGTCGTGCATGCCACTCTCACCCATACAAATCAAAGGACAATCCCTCACGGACAGGAGTCCATAATCCACTCAGGATTGAGACCAAGTTGCCTAGGTCATCCTAGTGAAATAGAAACCAAGCTAACTAATGGTGTTACAGCTAGTGGTTAACTATTTCGCGGTCCGGTCTTATGCAAACTCATTGCATAGGATACCCCCACTCGCATGTCAACTACATGAACGCGTTGGATCATTATGTTTGTATCATAATATAAAGCGGGCTGTATCCATAGTGTCACCAGGATAAGGTACCCAACCTTATCCCTATACTATAGACCCTTTAGGCTGAATCTTGAACATTGATCCCCGTATGTCCCTACACACTAGTTCAAGCCTCATACTATCAGCCTAGGATGTTTAATTTATTGGATTAGGGTTAATAAGACAAGATTACTTAATACAAACACTGAGAAATGAATAATACATCATTTTATTAATGTTCGGTCAAAAGGTACATTTACTATCTACGAGTTTTAGGGCAAAAAACCCAACAGATTCTAGATAATTTGCAATAGCGTGGTGACTACTTGGATTTTGAATTCTCTGTCCAATGAAGTTTCTGTCAGCGTCAATTTTGCTAAATCCACTCGAGAAATATGGCTTGACCTTCAGCAGCGTTACGAACGAAAGAATCAACACGTATCTTCCAATTGAAGCGTGAGATCTCGAATCTTGTTCAGGATCAACAATCCGTTACCACTTACTTTGCAAAACTAAAATCCTTGTGGAATGAACTTTCTGCATATCTCCCGTCCTGTTCTTGTGGGCAGTGCACTTGTGGAGGTGTAAAGGAATTGGTGACCTATTTCCAGACGGAATACGTCATGGCCTTTCTCATGGGCTTAAACGAACCCTTTGCCCAAATTTGAACCCAATTGTTGCTTATGGAGCAAGGACCTACCATTCAACGAGCATTCTCATTGGTAGCACAAGAGGTGGAGCAATGGGCATAGGCGATGTCTCCTCCGTCCGCAGCTATCCCTACAGCTACTGCTCTTCTTGTCAAATCCAATCCTGGAACTTCAAATCCCTCTCGAATTCCAGCAAATTCTACTAACAAGAAGGAGAGACCTGTATGTACCCATTGCAATATTCAGGGCCACACTATTGATCGGTGTTACAAGATTCATGGATATCCCCTGGATATCAAAAGCAAAAGGCCAATACAACTAAAACAGAGGCATCTTCAACCTCTGTTAATGCAACTCTTAATGATCAATTATACGGCCTCAATGCAGAGTAGTGTTAACGGATATTAAACTCGCTGCAATCACACCTTAGCAAGGTCAAGTCTGGGCCTGATTCTACTAAACCTACCAATACTACACACATAACAGGTACTTCTCATTCTGATTTGCCTTTTGATGATTTGCAAAGTGTTTGGGTTCTTGACTCCGGTGCCTCTGCTCACATTTGTTGTTCAAAAGAATTTTTTGTTTCTCTCAAGGATGTTTCTGGCATGACCGTGTCCTTACTGAGTCATGATCGAATTTCTCTAAATCATGTTGGTGACATTCGCATTAATTCTGATATCATTCTCCACGATGTTCTGTTCATTCCATCTTTCATATTCAACCTAGTTTCCATTAGTGCTTTAACTGCCAAATTGCCCGTTATTATTAAATTTATTGTTGATTCTTGTATCCTCCAGAACAAGTGCTCTTTAAGGATGATTGGCAAAGCTAAAATCTGGCAGGGTTTGTATCTTCTTCAAACTGATGGTGTATTTGATTCACAAAATCTTTGTAACTCTGTTTCTGTGGATAAGCAACGTTATACATGTAAAAACATTGCTACTTGGCATGATAGACTAGGGCACCCATCTGATAAACATTTAGATGTTCTAAAAGGTTTTTTTTTATCTGTACAGCCTTTTAAGGACAACCATTCTCCTTGTTTAGTGTGCCCATTGGCAAAACAACGCTGTCTATCTTTTCAATCAAATGACCATGTTTCTGCTCATGTGTTTGATCTTTTGCACTGTGATCCCTAGGGTCCTTAGCACATTCCCACACATACTGGTTATAAATATTTCTTGACAATGGTGGATGATCATTCGAGGTACACTTGGGTTTTTCTAATGAGGAATAAGTCAGATGCCTTAACTATAGTCCCTAACTTTTTTCGATATGTTAAGACACAGTTTGGGGTTTCTATCAAAAGCTTTCGGTTTGACAATGCTCTGGAGTTAAGGTTTACTGATTTTTTCCTTTCCCAAGGTGTTACTCACCAATTTTCTTATGTGGAGTGTCCTGAACAGAACTTGGTAGTGGAAAGGAAGTGATAGGTCTAATTTATTATACACTAAGAATCTCCCAATTTGCTTATCTTAGTTGAATTCCTTGCGAAACATGCTTTAAAATGAGTATAATATGTCTATAGGTCCTCACTGGAGCTTTGGAAGCGATTCGGGGCCTAAACGAGCGAAACTGGAGTGTAAAATGACCATTCTGCCCCTGGAGCCTCATTAGCGTCGAGACCATGCCCTACCAGCGTCGGGACGCTGATAGCGAGCATAGCTAGCTATTTTTCTCTGATTAATTAAGCTAGTCTTTTACAATTATTTGCCCAAATTTATGCATTTTTATGTTTTATTTGTAGGAAGTATGTGTTTGAAGCTTAATTCAGCAATTGGAGTCAAATGGAGTCTTCAATCTAAAAAAAAAAAAAAAAAAAATCGCGTCGCGACGCTATAGGCAAATTTTCCAAAAATGCGGTATCGCGATAGCGTCGCGACGCTGTCGCCAGATTTTCTATAAATTCATCTTTTCATGCTACGGCCAAGGGGAGTCCAATTGGTTAGATTTTAGCCCTAATTTCGACTAGAGACCTTTGGTGGGAGCTAAAGGCAAGGCCAAGGAGCGGGAATCAAGCGAGAAGACGTGGAGATCGTGACGGGGACGTGCGGTGTCGGCGGATTCGAGTTTTCCTTTCTCTTTCCCTTAACTCTTGTAGTTTTTATGGCTTTTCTTTCAATTAGTGTTTGTGGTTTAAAGACTATGAATTGCTAGTTGTTTGTCTTAGGGTTTGATGTAGTTGCTTAAATTGTTGGATTGAATTTTGGGTATGAATGTGTTCTTATTTTATGCATGCAATTTTATGTGTAATGCTTTCAATTATTTGATCACTAATTGAATGATTTAAGTGTTGAATCTAACTCGGGAGGGAGGATTTGGCCTAAGACTTACTTTGTTTAATTGCATGACTAGAGTAGAAATTCTAAGTTTGTGACGTGATTTGGAATATCTTTAGAAGCGTAACAAGGACCGAACCGAATAATGCCTTGCATGTTAATGAACTTAGATAGGGATATCAAGTTAGTTTATATGCATGAGAATCAATTATACTCGGGAGAGGTAATCGTGATAAAAGTTTCCTTGGCTTGTAGAATAATTGCACGGTCAATTCATTCCTATTAATCAATCCTCAATCTTAATCAATGAAATCAATTCCCTAAGAGTCTTTCCATTTGAGTCTCCACTTTTATTTTTATGCTTTTAGTCTTTACTTTTATCTTTATCATTGAGTTTTACTCCCTAAATAAAATTGGACAAAAGTATTCACGATACTTAATTTGCTAGAAAACCAATCCAGAGGACGACACTCGTTTTACACGAAAACACTATATTATTACTTGACCCGTACACTTGCGGTTAGCAATTTGCGCATCAGACGCCGTGCCATTTAAGGAAAGAACTTGGGTGTGAAGCAGAAGTAACAGTGTCTCGACGCTAGGCAGTTTTCCTAATTTGGCTGGCGATTTTCCCAAATTTGGAGGCCTTATTAAGCACCAAATGACCACGAATTGAAGGCCAATAACCACTATAAATAGAGGCCCTTGGTGTAGGTTTAGAATCATCCCTCAATACACAATTCACTACAACATTGTAGTCCATCTCTCTCCCCCTTTTCCACCATTCTTCTTAGTTTTAGTCTTTCTTGCTTTCCATGATGTATTCCATGAAGAATTCAGCTTGCTCTTGCTCCATGAGAGGCTAAACTCTTCATTCATGTCACCGGGGTGTCAAAGTGTAAGTTCATATTCTTTTAATGAAATCTCTTGTTTGAATTCTCAAAGCATGTTTATGTGATTTTAGTTCTTTTTCTATAAGTTTAGATTGTGGTAGGAAAGATTGACAACCTTGACTGCCCCCTCTCTAAATTTACTTGCTAAAATCTAAGTAGCAAATAGGTTAACGTTATGTTATTACGCATGCGTCCCTAGAACTAAATGATTTAATCAATTGTAATTGTGGTTTGTTGCCCGTTGCATGTGAATTAATTCGACTAGATCCCATTGCGGTTTAGATTAATTAATCGGCCAATTAATTAGTTTAAACTAGAATCAAACTTAGCGTTTGCATGTTTGTGTTAGTTGGATCATGGTTCTCGGTTTTTTGTTGGAATACGCCAGACTTAAACTTGTTTTAGTGAGATTAATTATTTAATTGAATTGAACTTACCATGACCATTCCGGTTGCATGATCTTTGAGGTATTGATTTCTTTCCTTAATTTGATTCTCTTACTTTTCTCTTTTGATATTTTCCATATTTAGTTTTCTTTCCTTAATTATTTTCTCTCCAAATTAAAAACCCCCCCTTTTTGGTTACTTAAAACAAATAAGGAAATTAAGATTTGTTTGCATAGACTCCCTGTGATCGACCCTGACCGCTACTGCTACAAGTTAGCTTTAGAGGTTGAGGATTATAAATTTATTTGATAAGAGACCACGACAATCTCTTCCATCAAATTGGCACCGTTGCCGGGGAGTCTTGACAAATTTTTTCTTTCTTTTTTTGTTTTCATTTGACTTTTCTACTTTTTGTCTTCAGTTTATGCAAACCCGTTCTTCACAGGATAGAGAATTTCTGTTTTGTCCTGACATCACGAGGGAAGAACGTAGACTTCGAAGGGAGGCAAAAAGGGAGGAAGTCCATGAACCACAAGCTATGGCTGAGCAAACATTGAAACAACTCGCGACCCCGAATTTGAACCAACAACCACTTTTCATCACTTATCCCGAGACCGAAGGTGCATTTGAATTGAAATCTAGACTAATCCATCTTTTCCCTATTTTCAGGGGAAGTGCAGGGGAGGACCCACACAAGCACTTAAAGGAGTTCTACATCGTTTGCACGGGAATGAAGCCCAACGGTGTAACTGACGAACAAATAAGTTTACGTGCTTTCCCTTTTTCTTTAAAAGATATGGCAAAAGATTGGTTGTATTTTCTTCCTAGTGGTTCAATTAATACTTGGGCTGAGATGAAAAAATATTTTTAGAAAATTTTTTTCCTACAAGTAGGGCAGCCAATCTTCGTAAAGAAATTTACGGTATCACTCAAATTGCCGGTGAAACTCTTTACGAATATTAGGAACATTTTAAAAGATTATGTGCTAGTTTTCTTCACCATCAAATAGCCGATCAATTGCTAATTCAATATTTCTATGAAGGTTTACTTCCCACAGATTGAGGCATGATCGATGCAGCTAGAGGAGGAACATTGGTGAATAAAACTGCAGCAGAGGCCCGAGCACTCATATCTTCCACGGCCGAAAATTCTCAACAATTTGGAACACGAGTTCCCAGTCTATTACCAAAAGTAGCAATTGTTAATGAGGTAAGTAATCTTGATTAAAAAATGTCTGAACTTACTGATCTTGTTAAACAACTTGTGACAGGACAAATTGCTAAGGAAAAAGTCTGTGGAATTTGTTCAATCCAAGGCCACCCCCACTGACTCCTGCCCACAGTTGCAAGAAGGCCAAACTGCAGAAGTCAATGCAATTGGAGGGTATGCAAATCAGAATGGCCAAGGTAGGAGGTACGATCCATATTCGAATACTTACAATCTGGGGTGGAGGGATCACCCCAACTTTAGCTATGGTCAAAACAACAATCAGAAACAGAACTTTGGAGGCCAATCTTCCCAATTAGGTACATCTCTTGAAGATATGGTTAAGTCTTTAGCTAAATCTACTTCTAAGTTTCAACAGGAGACTAAGGCCGATATGCAAAATATGGGAAATCAAATTACACAATGGGCCACTTGCATAAGTAGATTGGAGGCCCAATATGGAAAGTTGCCTGCCCAACCAGAAGTTCCAAAAAAGGAAGGTCTAAATGCAATCACACTTAGGAGTGGAGCCACCTTGAAGCCACCTCCAATTCCTTCCAAAAATATCGAAGAAAGATTGATAAGGTAAGTTCTGAACCCCCTGTTGTTTTTTATTATACTAAGCCTGCTCCCTTTCCTTCTAGATTAGTCCAGCATAATAAGAAAAAGGAGGAAGAGGACAAGGATGCCTTAGAAGTATTCAGTCAACATTCCACTCTTGGAGGCCATCCAACAATTCCCAAATTTTGCTAAATTTTTGAAACGATGGTGTACCAAAATGAAAATCTCCAACAAAAAGGTTAGTGAAAATCTTTCCTTGCTTGCTTTCAAACCTTTGCCTGAAAAATGCTTAGATCCAGGTATGTTTTCCTTACCTTGCATGATAGGACATCACCATGTTAAACATGCCATGCTAGACTTAGGAGCTTCGATCAATGTTATGCCTATGTCTCTATATCATGAGTTAGGATTGTCTAATTTGCATGAGACTAGTGTTATAATTAATTTGATTATGAAAACAAAAGTTGCAGAAGATTTGTAGGCTGCACCCTCAACGTTTGCTTCTATACAAATGCCAAATAAAGTTGCTGCAACTTTTGACTTTGACGTTTCGAAACACTATTAGAATCATGAATTAACACATTTTTGGTATTTTAATCCAAAAAATAAAAAGGACAATATACCTAACAATGTAAATTGCAAAGAAAGCAAACAAATGGATAGATGCTTTGAAACACTATCAGACTCACGGATCAATAGTTGTTGTATTTTAATCTCAAAAATCTAGAAAGGATAATATATCAGACAATATAAATAGCAATGAAAGAAGAAAAATCGTTAGATGTTTTAAAACACTATCAGAATCATGATCAACATGTTTTTTGTGTTTTAATCTCAAAAAACTAAAAAAAGACCTTAATTTGACTTTTGTATTGGAAAAGTCAGGCAATACAACACAAATGCCAAATAAAAATGCTGCAACTTTTGGACCCTTTTTTTTTTTTTATAGCAACATGAGATTTCCAAAAGCTTGTCATTTCTTCACAGAAAAATACTGATTTAAAACCTGGTTTCATCATTTCGTTACAACACAAAAATATAGTTATCCTTCCAATTCACTCCAAACTTTTGCTTGAATGTAATACCCTCCAACAGCATGTTCATAGCTCTAGTTGAGATTGCGTAAAAGCAAAATGTTAACAATTTGTTGTTTGCAGGACACATTTATCACTCAGAAAACAGTAGCAACCAAGTCCAATAACCACCAGCATTCCAACCCTTCACTTGGGTCAACAGAAATCCACCCTTCCACTAAAACATCAAACTCCATGTTCAAGACTTCAACATTTCACACAAATGATCAAATTCCACATACAAAACACAATCGAGGAGCTCTCAAGACTATCACATCTCTCAATGCCAAAATTGAGAGTAACCCAATTCAAATTAACAATAATGAAACCAAAAAAAAAAAAAAAAAAGCTCAGTCGCTAAAATAAAGCATATCAGATAACGAAGACGAACAAGCAACAGAGAAATGCTTATTGTAGACCCATCTCCTGGAAACAAGAAATTTAAAGGAATTGGTGGATTTTAACCCCGAGTGGACTAAGAAGCTCGAAGATTTCCATCCCGAGAAGTGCACACACTGTAGAAACAAGAAAAAGTCACGAAGATTAGAATTATCAAGGTGAAAAATGGTGGCTAGGGTTTGGAGAATGGAGAAAAGGCATTCAAATCGCGAAGAACATGAAGAACGAATGAATGAAACATACCTGAAACTCAAACGAAGCCAGAAATTGGGAAGACGAATGGAGACGGCGGTGGTGAAGACTGAAACTCAAACAGCGGCGGTGAAAACTGAAACTCAAATGGGCGGCAGCTAAGACTGAACTCAAACGAGCGAGAATGGGGAGGATTTGGGCAAAAATGGAGAATGGAGCGAAAATGGAGAAAGGGAGGGAAAGAAATCGTGAAAATGGGGGAGATGGAGGGAGGGAAATCGCGAAAAGGGAAATTATTTTAGTGAAATCTACCCACGGTTTCACTCAACCGTTGGGTTATAAGGTATTTTCACAGACGGTTCAACCAAACCGTTGCCCATGGTTTAACTCCCGACGGCTTAACTGAACCGTAGATAATAAAGGAACCGCCGACGGTCATACCAAACCGTTGCCATAGAAAATAAACCGTTAGCGGACCAAATAAATCAACGATTTGGGATGTCCTAAATATATTCCTACGGTTATTTCAAACCGTTGGGATTTCTACTATATATCCCAACGGATTATGAAACTGTTGGGCTTTCTTATACATATGCCGACGGTTTAAATAAACCGTTGGCCATACAAGCGAACCAAATAAATCAACCATTTGGGAAATAAATCGTTGGGTATATCCCAACGAATTACAAAACCGTTGGGTTGTCCTCAACATATGCCAACGGTTCAAATAAACCATTGGCGATACCAACGAACAAAATAAATCAAGAATTCAACCCTTTGGGATTTTCTAAGCATATGCCAACGGTAACTGTATCCGTTGGCAGTTCCTATACATATACCAACGGTTTTATTAGACCGTTGGCATTACCTATATATACCCCAACGGTTTGACTAAAGCGTCGGCATTACCTATATATATTCCAACGGTTCAAATAAACCGTTGGCGATACCAATGAACAAAATAAATCAAGAATTCAACCCTTTGGGACTTTCTAAACATATGCCAACGGTAATTGTATCCGTTGGTAGTTCCTATACATATGCCAACGGTTTTATTAGGCCGTTGGCATTACCTATATATACCCCAACGGTTTCATAAAAGCGTTGACATTACCTATATATATCCCAACATTTTAAAAATCGTTGGCAGTACCTATATCTGCCCACGCTTATTTACGCGTCGGGAGAAAAACCGTCAGGAAATCTTTTAATTCTTGTAGTGATTCAATTGGCTGATAGATCTAGCATCACCCCTTTTAGGTATCTGTGAGAATGTCCTTGTTAAAATAGAGGATTTTGTCTTTCCTTTTGATTTTTATATTCTTGATATGCTTGCACCATGTAACTCTACTTCTGCCTCTATTATTTTGGGTCGCCCTTTCATGAAGACGTCCAAAGTTAACATTGATGTTGATTCAGGAGTTGTTACAGTAGGGTTTAAAGGAAAGACAATGACATTTAGGGTAGTTGGTAATGACCCTAATTCCACTGTAAATCTTAGCACTATTGTTTTTGACCATGTTGATTATGTTTCTTCTGATGATGAATCTTTTAGAAGTTTTGCACCATTTGTTTACAACAGTGAAGATGACAACCCGGGTTGATTGGTTCAAACTCAACGAGCATAACCACGTTAAAAAATTGCGCTATGGGAGGCAACCCAATTAGTTATATCCTTTCCTTTTCAATTTAGTAGTTTATTTCCTTGTTCTCTTAATTATCTTTCTTTATTGCTTTATAGGATCCTTACACCAAATCTCTACAATTTTGCCAATCGTGGGAGTTTCCATCTTTTCCAACCCAATGCTTAAACAGGGGAGGTTTTCTGTTCCCTTTTACTTCTTGTACTTTTAGTTGCATGCTTAATTTACATTGAGGACAATGTAATGTTTAGGTTGGGGGTGGGAAACATATGCATGTTTGCTTTATGCTTTGATTGATCTATTATTTTAAGCAATTTAAAAATAAATTAGAACCTGAATCGGTGAAGTTCTGTCTAAGGTTGGAGGTATTTTAGTTGACGGTTTACAGAACACCTCCTACCTGGGAACTGATCTGAATCGGTGTTCAAATTTATCTTTAAATTGAGCAAACTTTAAAAATTTTGAGATTTTATGCCTTGCTTTAAAATTGATTATGAGATTTCTAGGATGAGAAAAGCATGAGTGTATATTTTTCTTATAGTTGAATTGCATGCATTCTAGCATCTTTAGAGATTTCATTAAATTTTTTCAAAATTTTCTTGACTAAATTGAGCATGAGTTCTTCCTAGCGTAGTTTTGTTGGTTTTAGATGGCTTTATAGGATTCACGCCTTCGTTGTCACCTCGATAGGATAGGTAGCATGTTTAGAGGAAATTTTTGCAAAATAGCTTGTTTTATGCTTGGGGAGTGAGAAAAAGAATATTTGCCTTGTGAGCTTCAAAGGAAAAATCATTTACTTTGCAAGAAAAAGAATACGAAATACAAAAAGAAGAAAAATATTGTTGTTTAGCTTGTTGGGGGTATAAAGAGCTGCCTCTAGTGTGATCAGTTAGGTCGTCCAAGAGTAAAACTCAGGAAATGTGGTCCTGCATTAGTTGTGTGAAAGCTAGTGCCCCTTAAAAATCATTTACATGCAAGCTTAGGGCCCTTTAGTTGTAAGAAACAGAAAGAAAGAATCTAAGGCACCCCTTTTCCATCTTTAAACAAGTTAGTTTGTTCCTTTCCTTTAATGCATTATGCCTTTGTCCAGTGTAGAGTGAAGATGGAATGGGAATTTTATAAGTCCTTCTCGAACTTTTCAAAACATCTCTAGGGAAGACTTAGCTTGCATTTATGTATAAGAAAGAATTTGGTTAATTTTAATTTGTCTCTAACTATGCTAGACTTGCATTTAATTCTCCTAAGTAAAATGTTGATCATGCTTATCTTTGAGAAATTGAGTCATGAATAATTCATTGCATAATAATCTCTCTCATAATAATCTTAGCTTGCTCAAGGACTAGCAAGGTTTAGGTTGGGGTATTTTGATAGGTCTAATTTATTATACACTTATAATCTCAAAATTTGCTTATCTTAGTTGAATTCCTTGCGAAAAATGCTTTAAAATGAGTATAATATGTCTATAGGTCCTCATCGGAGCTTTTGAAGCGATTCGGGGCCTAAACGAGCGAAACTAGAGTGTAAAATGACCATTCTACCCCTGGAGCCTCATGAGCGTCGAGACCCTGCCCTACCAGCATCGGGACGCTGTGTCCTAGTGTCTCGATGCTAGGGCAATCCGAGAGAAAATTTCCATATTTGAAGGCCTAGCGTCGCGACGCTGTGTCCTAGCATCTCGACGCTAGGCAGTTTTCCAGATTTGATATTTTCCTAATTTGGCTGGCGATTTTCCCAAATTTGGAGGCCTTATTCAGCACTAAATGACCATGAATTGAAGGCCAATAACCACTATAAATAGAGGCCCTTGGTGTAGGTTTAGAATCATCCTTCAATACACAATTCACTACAACATTGTAGTCCATCTCTCTCCCCCTTTTCCACCATTCTTCTTAGTTTTAGTCTTTCTTGCTTTCCATGATGTATTCCATGAAGAATTCAGCTTGCTCTTGCTCCATGAGAGGCTAAACTCTTCATTCATGTAATCGGGGTGTCAAAGTGTAAGTTCATATTCTTTTAATGAAATCTCTTGTTTGAATTCTCAAAGCATGTTTATGTGATTTTAGTTCTTTTTCTATAAGTTTAGATTGTGGTAGGAAAGATTGACAACCTTGACTGCCCCCTCTCTAAATTTACTTGCTAAAATCTAAGTAGCAAATAGGTTAACGATATGTTATTACGCATGCGTCCCTAGAACTAAATGATTTAATCAATTGTAATTGTGGTTTGTTGCCCGTTGCATGTGAATTAATTCGGCTAGATCCCTTTGCGGTTTAGATTAATTAATCGGCCAATTAATTAGTTTAAATTAGAATCAAACTTAGCGTTTGCATGTTTGTGTTAGTTGGATCATGGTTCTCGATTTGTTGTCGGAATACGCCAGACTTAACCTTGTTTTAGTGAGATTAATGATTTAATTGAATTGAACTTACCATGACCATTCTGGTTGCATGATCTTTGAGGTATTGATTTCTTTCCTTAATTTGATTCTCTTACTTTTCTCTTTTGATATTTTCCATATTTAGTTTTCTTTCCTTAATTATTTTCTCTCCAATTAAAAACCCCCCTTTTTTGTTACTTAAAACAAATAAGGAAATTAAGATTTGTTTGCATAGACTCCCTGTGATCGACCCCGACCGCTACTGGTACAAGTTAGCTTTAGAGGTTGAGGATTATAAATTTATTTGATAAGAGACCACGACAATCTCTTCCATCAGGAAGCATCAACATTTGCTCAACATTGCTCGGGCCTTGCTTTTTAAGTCACAAATGCTTGTTTAGTTCTAGGGAGACTGTATATTAACAACTGCATATATTGTTAATAGGACTCCATTTCGTATTCTCAATTGGCAAACTCCATATTTCAGGTTATATCATAAGATTGCTGATTATCAACACTTGAGGATTTTCGTTACCTTACATGGTCATCGCTCAAAATTTCATCCTCCGAGCTATAACTTCAGTGTTTGTCGGCTACCCTCATGGTATGAAAGATTACAAGTTACATGACATTGAAAATAAAAAGTTTAGTTTTTTGTCTCAAGAGATGTATTTTCCATGAAAGTGTCTTTCCCTTTCATACTATCACTTTGCAAGACGATGTTATTGATTCATTTCTAGATTTGGTGTTACCTACTTCACCAAATTTTTCTGGTATTCCTAATGATCTCAATGTTCCAGATTCACAGATGACAGAAGCCAATGAAGTCTTACCTTCATTGCCTAATACTAATGTTACTGATTGTAATGCTCTCAATGGTGTTACTACACCCATTGGTACTAATGTTCATTCCAGTACTCATGTTGTTGATGTTACTTCTTCCGCTGCTGCTCAGCCTTCAGTAGTTGCTACTGATGTTCAAATTTCTAGTAGTACTACTGCTGATGTTCCCCCACGAAGGTCTTCTCGGGTTGTTAAACAACCTTCTTACCTGTGGGACTATCATCGTGCCCTACTTCAGACTAACCCTTTACTTGAGAATGATTCAAAGTTCCCTTTGCACAAAGTTTTGTCTTATGATAAACTGTCTGCAGAGTTTCAAAAGTTTGTTTTAACTGTTTCCTCTGTCTATGAGCCACAGTTTTATCACCAAGCTGTCCCCTTTCTTGCATTGGCGTGAATTTATGGATGCTGAGTTACAGGCAATGGAGACAAATAACACTTGGAGTGTCGTCTCTCTTCCTGTTGGACATCACTCGGTTGGTTGTAAATAGATATACAAGGTGAAGTATAAAGTTGATGGTGTAAGGGATAAAAGCCCTTGTGCAGCGGAAACGTACAGAACCTTAACTCTTATTTAATTTGAATTAAAATACCATACGTTGGCAAATTAAAATACAGCAGTAAAATCAAAATAAAACTACTGAATTTTGATAATAAAACATGCTGATTACTATTTAGATCTAATCTAAATGGGATCCTATTGATCCAAGATCAAGAACACTATACCTTTGAAGTTGTTCTCGATCAATTCGCCAACAAAAACACTTTGAATCCGAAAATTCCAGCAGCAAGAATGTATCCTTTTAATGCTGCAAATTACTCTTGAACACCACCACGAAGTTGCACCGATATTCTCACGGGAAAAGATCGTTGATTGCTTGTGGGAGCAAGGTAAGCCTCTAGGAAAATCTAGGGAGAGAAGTGCCTCGGTTTTTTTTTTAAGAGCAATCGCCCCCAAAAAAAAAACCCTGAATAAATTGTGAGAGCATCTAAACTTAGGGTTGAGAAGTTAGAGAGTTATTCTGGTACCCACGTAAAAGTCACCCAACTCCCTAAAATCCCTCAGTCCAAACGTGTACTGAGTAGTGGGAAGGGAAAAATATCTATCAGTTACTTTAACTGATTGGTAAAAATCAATATTAATTAATAATAAATTAATATTGTTAATAATTAATTTAACATTTAAATTAACTATTATTTATGTAAACTATATTTTACATAAACTTCCCCACTTAACCCAAGGTTTGAAAATAATTTAACCAAATCAAATTTGATTAAATTAAATTAAACGAAATATTAATTAATTCAACAATTAATTAATATTATGATTAAATATCTCATATTTAACTATATCTCTCTCAATTAAACTATAGAATTAATGTACATCAACTGTGCATTAATTATATCCTATAGTTTTTTAATATGAATCAAATTCATATTTAAGTTTAATATTCGAACACCTTCGAATATTCAATCCTCCCTTAGAATTTTACCTCAACGCCCCTAGTGAGCTACCGGTGGGACCTAATGGACCTACAGATCAGAAGCTCCAACGATATGAGATTAGTTGGCTAAACTCATTAGCCAAGTTAATCAATATTCGTTAACTGTGGTTCACTCCACTAAAGAACCACAGCTGCACTCTTCTAACTGCAGATATATTTCTGTGTCCACGGATATCGACCGTCAACAGCAAGTTAGCCCTTCACGTGTGTTCGTACCCCAGCTAGGTCAAATTACCGTTTTACCCCTGGGCTACCTCTTTGTCCTTAAGTACCAGTGCTCCTCTAATGAACAACCTGTTTGAGGTCCAACCAACAAACAGAAGTCCCTCTCGTGCCATAGAGAGGGTAGGGCCCACTATTCAAGACTCGGAGACACCACTTAAGGGAACACACCTCTACTTACCCTAAAGTAGGGAAGGAGTGAATTCCTTCTTGTAAGACTATGTTCCCAGCTCCCCACTCGGTCTCGTCCCCAAAATGGTAGGCTTATTGAGTCGGCGAATAGGCCACTCTCACCCGTACAAATCAAAGGACAATCCCTCATGGACAGGAGTCCATAATCCACTCAGGATTAAGGCCAAGTTTCCTAGGTCATCCTAGTGAAATAGAAACCGAGCTAACTAACGGTGTTACAGTTAGTGGTTAACTATTTTGCGGTCCGGTCTTTGTGCAAACTCATTGCACAGGATACCCCCACTCGCATGTCTACTACATGAACGCGTTGGATCAATACGTTTGTATCAATATACAAAGCGGGCCGTATCCATAGTGTCACCAGGATAAGGTACCCAGCCTTATCCCTATACTACAAACCCTTTAGGCTAAAACTTGAACATTGATCCCCGTAGTGATAGGGAATGGGAAGGGAATGCTTGAAGGATCAAGCTCTATGGAGATATGAGATGAGAGAGTGATTGAGGAAGAATTTCAGCAGCATAACACTAAGATAAAAGCTGTATATCTCCACAATCTGATTCTTCCTCTACTTATAGAGAGAATCCATGCAAGAAGGGGCTTCAAGGTGCAAGACACATTGTGGTCTTAATGGAGAAAGTGGAAGCTAGGTGTTCAAACAACACTACATGCACCATTGCATGAATGTGGTGTAATTCCACTTTGTGTCTTCATGCAAGAGTGGATTTCCAACTTTCTCCACTAAATTATGAATCAAAATCAGATTCTAAATTCAACATTATTGATTTTAATTTCAATTCTAAATTGAAATTAATTATAACAATCAATCTTGAAGCTTGCCCCACTAATTATGTATGATTAATCAAATTAATCATCTTAATGTTGTGCATTCTTTATATATGAATCTTAATTCATGTTTATAGTATTTAAAACCCTTTTAAATACTTTATCTCTCATTTTCTAATTTAATTCATAATTAAATAATTGTGTCAAACACAATTTTACAATAATACCCTTTTTCCCGATTTTGAACGATTCAAAGAATCCTATCAATATGTTCTAGGCTTTAATCCGATATGAGCTAGTAGGGGGACCTAATGGACCTATAGATCATGGGCTCCAACGATTCGAGGCTAACCGACTAATCTCATTATCCAAGCTAGCCAACATTCGATAACTACCGGGACACTCCACTATAGCCCGATAGTTGCACTCCCCTCACTATAGATATATTTCCGTCCACTTGATTTAACCATGTTCAGTAAGTCGATCCTTCACAGGTTGTTCGTAGCTATAGCTAGGTCAAAAGTCCGTTTCACCCCTAGAGTACTTCTAGTTCCTTAAGTCCCACTGATCCTCTAATGAACAATTGGTTTATGGTCCAACCAATAAACCGAGTCCCTCTCGGGCCAATGAGAGGGCGGGATCCCTTTGTTCAAGCCCCGGAGTCAGCACTTAAGGGAACAACCTCTCTACTATCCCTAATTTGGGTAGGAGCGAATTCCTTCTCGCACGACTATGTCCCCAGCTATCTACCCGTTCCTATCCCTGAAATGGGAGGCTTATTGAGTCGGCGATACTGAGCCACTCTCACCTATGCAGATCTAAGGATAAGCCCGAATAAACAGGAGTTCATAGTTAGCTCAGGATTAAGATCGAGTTACCTAGGTCATCACATGAAATAGTCAGCCTCGTCAGTAAACGGTGTTATAAAGCGAGAGCGACTTATTTCTCGGTCCTGGTCTTATGAAAACTCATTGCATAGGACGCCCCCACTCGCATGTCTCTACATGGACGATTTAGGATCACATCGTCTATACCATCTATAAGGTGGGCCGCGTCTCATAGTGTCCCCAGAATAAGGTACCCAGCCCTATCCCTATACTATAGACTGTTTAGGCTATTACTCGAGCTTGATCCACTTTTATGTCTCTACATAAAGCTTAAGTGTTCATCCTATAGCCATGGATCTTAGTTTATTGGATTTGGGTTATTAAAAGTGCAATTTACTTTATTCAGTAATGACGTCACTAAATTAATCTCGATAACGCCTTTATCGAATAAGTATATATTTTTTTTGTTTAACATTCACTATCTACGAGTTTTAGGGCACCAATCCCAACAATCTCCCACTTGAACTAAAACTCTAGTTCAGTGGGATGTACTATAATCCATAATAGCAGTGGGTGTATAAAATACATGTATATTACATAAAACGTATTACAATGTATAAATACAATAAACCAGGGCATCAGATACCGGTTACAATTCTCCCACTTGCCTTAGATTATTTTCCATACATATCTCGCAGACCTAGACCTTCTAGATGAGTCTCGAACACTTTAGCCGTGAGAGCCTTCATGAATGGATCAGCAATGTTGTGCTCCGACGCTATCTTTGTGACGATCACGTCTCCTTGGTGCACAATCTCCCTGATGAGATGGTATTTCCTTTCGATGTGATTGCCTTTCTTATGACTGCGAGGTTCCTTTGAGTTTGCAACTGCGCCGCTATTATCACAATATAAGGTGATAGGCAGATGCATGTTCGGATTGACTTCCAAGTCAGTTAGGAACTTCCTGAGCCATACTGCCTCTTTTGCTGCTTCGCAAGCGGCTACATATTCGGCCTCCATGGTCGAGTCTACAATGCATCCTTGCTTGATGCTACGCCATACTATTGCTCCTCCATTCAGAGTAAATACTGACCCCGATGTAGATTTCCTCGAATCTTTATCGGTTTGAAAGTCAGAATCAGTATATCCTGTAAGGATCAAATCCTTAGAACCATATACGAGCACATAGTCCCTCGTTCTCCTTAAATACTTGAGGATATTTTTAACGGCTGTCCAGTGATCGAATCCTGGATTGGATTAATATCTACTGACAATCCCTACTGCATAACAAATGTCAGGCCTTGTACACAACATGACATACATTAGGCTGCCTACTGCAGAGGCATAGGGAAAACGTCTCATGTCCTCAACTTCTTGAGGTGTCTGAGGACACTGTTCCTTAGACAAATTAATTCCGTGCCTGAAAGGTAATAGTCCCTTCTTGGAATTTTGCATTTTATATCTAACCAACAATTCGTCGATATAAGACGCTTGAGACAGGGCTAGCGTTTTGTTCTTTCGGTCTCGAACAATGTGGATCCCTAGAACATATTGTGCCTCACCCAAATCTTTCATTTGGAATTGAGTTGCTAGCCATAGATTAATGTCAGTGAGATAACCTACATCATTCCCGATGAGTAGGATATCATCCACATAGAGTACTAAGAAAGCTACGGAGTTGTTGATGATATCAACGTTTTGTTCAAAGCCATAAGATTTGATTGCAGTATCAAATCTCATGTTCCAGGATCTAGACGCTTGTTTTAACCCATAAATGGATCGTTTAAGCTTCAAACTTTTTGCTCTTGATCCTGAGCAATGAACCCCTCTGGCTGAGACATGTAGATACTTTCTTCAAGATTGCCGTTCAGAAAAGCAGTCTTGATATCCATTTGCCATATTTCATAATCGTAAAACGTGGCAATGGATAAAAGTATTCGAATTGACTTCAACATGGCAACAGGGGAGAAGGTTTCCTCATAGTCAATCCCCTCCCACTGGGTAAAACCCTTTGCCACAAGTCGTGCCTTAAAGGTCTGTACCTTTCCAGCAGCGTCTCGTTTTCTCTTGTAGATCCATTTGCACCCTATGGGTCTAACCCCTTCAGGTTGATCTACAAGATCCCATACTGAATTAAAATGCATGGACTCGATTTCCAAGTCCATGGCTTTAATCCACTCGTTCTTGTCAATGTCATCCATTGCCTGTTTAAAGGTTAATGGATCCTCGATCCTGTCATCAGGTATGACGACTGGGGTTTCAGTTAAACCCAAATAGCGATCAAGCTGTCTAACAACCCTCCCACTTCGTCGAGGTTCTCTTATTTCTTGAGAAGGACGCGATTGACTCGAGTTGCCAGCATCATCAACAACTCTTGTTGATGTTTCTGTAGCTTCGTTAGATAGTTCACTTAAAACGACTTTACTTCGTGTCTTGTGGTCTCTGAGGTGGTCTTCTTCTAGGAATGTAGCATTTGTCGATACAAGTACTTTATTTTCCTGTGGATCGAAGAAGTATCCACCTCTCGTTTCTTTGGGATAGCCTACAAATAGGCAAAATCTAGAACGAGGCTCCAATTTCTTTGGGTTTGCCTCTAGCACGTATGCAGGACATCCCCAAATTCTGAAATGTCGTAAACTAGCTTTACGTCCTTTCCAGAGCTCAAACGGTGTTTCAGAAACACTCTTTGAGGGAACTACATTCAAAATATAAACAGTAGTTTCTACTGCATAACCCCAAAACGAGTTAGGCAACTGAGCATAACTCACCATCGAATGAACCATGTCCAAAAAGGTTCTGTTTCTCCTTTCCGATACACCGTTTTGCTGAGATGTACCAGGGGCTGAGAGTTGGGACGTAATTCCATGCTCTATCAAATAGTCTTGAAAAATCGAGTCCATATACTCTCCACCTCGATCGGATCGAAGTGTTTTAATTGTCCTACCTAATAGGTTCTCAACCTCGGCCTTGTACTCCTTGAACTTTTCAAAGGCTTCGGACTTATGATGCATTAGGTAGAGATAGCCATACCTCGAATAATCATCAATGAAACTGATGAAATATTCGTACCCTCCTCGAGCTCTAATGTTCATTGGTCCACAGAGGTCCGAATTGAATGAGCTCTAGGGGCTCTTTGGCACGATAACCTTTTCCGGTAAAAGGTCGTTTTGTCATCTTGCCCTCAAGGCATGACTCACAAGGAGGCAACGAGTCGTCTTCTAACTTGTTTAGAAGTCCACTTCTGACCAATCTCCCAATCCTATTGAGGTTGATATGGCCTAACCTCAAGTGTCAGAGATAGGTATCTTGAGAAACTCTTCGCTTTTTAGGTTGAGTCTCAGCAGTTTTAAACATCTCATGATTTAAAATAGCTTTAGACTCAATTGATCTCATAACATATAATTTATTCTTCATGTTTGCAGAGCAAACATCAATACCTCTTTTAGTTATGAACGCTTCATTAACAGAAAAAGAAATTGAATGTCCTTGTTCAATTAAACAAGATAGAGAAATCAAATTTCTTTTAATTTTCGAAACTATGTACACATTATCTAATATCATGTAACATTCCTTAGTGAAGAATAATTTTATGTCTCCCACTGCAATAGCCGAGATGACTTCTCCTGTTCCGACTTTAAGAGTCATCTCTCCAGCTCTTAGCTGTTGCCAGGAACTCATTCCTTGAAATGAAGAACAAACGTGATTAGTGGCACCTGAATCAAGTATCCAGGTAGAATCGTCGTTTTCCACTAAACACGTTTCTAAGACTAGTAAATCGCATTTAGAGTCGTGGATCATGTTTTTCTTGGCTAACCAGTTAGTTTGAGGACATTCCTCAGTTGAGACCAAACCTAAATTGTTTGCCACGTGTTTAGCGTTTAAGTAAGTATTCTTAGTCGTATGTACTAAACCGTTTAATTTGGCGTTCGACAAAGCACATTCATTTTTCGACATATTGCTGAAACAAACAAATTAATCTCTATTAGAATACTAGCACTAAACCCCTTATTCATATTATCCAATCAGATTTTAGCAAAAGCAATCATCGACCCATATTTACAATTGATTTATTTGCAACGGTACTTCAGGGGTTTAGAATAACCGCTACCGTAGGGCAGTCAGCTACTCCTCCTCTGAATCGAGACAATCTTGGCCAAATACTATTACCAGAATAAATCTTACTCCAATAGTTATTAGCTAACGTTAATTTGGTCAAGACCATCTTGTAAGTGTTACCCATCATTTTCAGATTGCAGAGGACGGCTCCAACAATGCCACCGTAGGGAAGAGCTAATGTTGGTAATGGCCCTAGGAAACCCTATCCATTTCTGGAGTTTGCGTTCTTCCGAATCCCATGCGCAAGCCCTTCGTAGGGTGATCGCTCCCAGGGCGACTTGCAGGCAGCGCATTTGAATCTCACGGTGCAACCTAATGATGGAGACCGCAGGATACTTTTGACTCGTTTCCTTCTCCCACTTACTATGAACACTTTCCCATTCACCTTGATATTAACCCATGCAATCACCATCCGTAGGGGGACGCTCCCAGGGCGCCTCGAGGCCAAGCATGGATCTCACAGTGTGAACACAGGGGGACGTGAGAGTAGAAACTTAATATGAATATTTCGTTTCTATACTTTTCCTCACACTAAAGTGCCGTAAGGTTTTAGGGTCTATTACTTAGGTAAATTCCGGCTAAATGAATCTATCTAAGTCTATGCCTTATTAAACAAGGTCTTTACACTAAATGTCTAGGTGAATTAAACTCGTTTAATAACCTAGTGACATTGCATGCTAGTAAGACTATGGTTAATTCAACTCAGGTTCCAGACCATTTGTCGGGAGAGTTCCCTTATAACCAAGGTCTTATGTCCTACTTACTCGAATTTTAAAACTATTTACAAAATCTAAGTAAGACATATTTCTAATCCTATTAGAAAAGGCGATCTTAGGTCTATTTCATTTTAAACCATTTAAAGAATGACAAGATCCTAAGATCATATGTTAGCATGCAACTCTTTGTTATAGGTTTTACGGTTTCTATTCATTAACATTTATAACTCTTATAACTTTTAATGAATTAACCCTATAACATGCTTTCTAATGGTGATTTAAAGCATATAACAATCAATCATTCAAGTTATAAACAAAGCACCATTTAGAAACAACCTATGTCTAAGTGTGTATAACCCTTTATACTACGATGTCTAGGTGAAAACCCTTTAAAACCTCACATCGCTCACGCATGCTCATAAAACTCGAGTTAACTTAACTCAAGAACCGACTCGATGCCCAGGTAGGAGGTGTTCCGTAAACCGTCAACTTAAGTACCTCCAGCCTTAGACAGCATCTTGTCGGGTGAGTTCTCTTGTAACCGTTGTTTTACAAGATATCGACCTAAACTATGCAAGTTGATCGAATTGGAGGTTCATTAACCTAAGTGAGCATGCACTTTATCTTGTTATAGATTTTAGATTTCTATCTCATTTATAACAATTATAAAAACAATCCATAACACGCCTAATTTGACTATAACATTTATAATCAAAAGAAATTTCATGCTTCAAGCTTGGTTAATTTTATCTTTTTAATAAATATAACTATTATATCGTAGAATCAATTTGGAAATTAACCATCCAAGCATGAATCTCCCTAATTAATACAACACTTATATTAATTAATCATGAAATTTCCATCATGCATTTGGAAAAATTAATAACACTTATTAAAATTAAATACATGCATGGTCATGCTTTCCTATGGTGGGATTTTAAAAACTATATGGCATGCTCATAATGCACATACAATTAATCTAATTAAATCATACATTCACAATGCATAAAGAAATTAAATTCAAGCTAAAATGGATTGGTTTGGTAATTTAAAACAAGCAATTTAACTAATTATTACAATAATAGTTATTAAAATCAGCTTGAAAAGATCCCGAGCATCACGAACCATCCCGAACCGACCCTCCATGGAGTGAACCGGCCATGTAATGTGAATGAAGGGTCTGAACCGGCTGCAGCAGACCGAACCGGACCAAAGACAGCAGCTGGACCGAACCAAATTTCTGGAAAATCTGGGCGTCTGGAATTTTTGTTCTACAGCATCGGGACGCTACTTGAAGAGCGTCCCGACGCTCTCGCGACCAGCAGCCTCTGCTGATGTTTTCTACTTGCGTCTTCTCTAGTTTTTCTTTGATTTAACAACTTATGGACTCTAATGACTCTATAAAAATTACAGACTCTTGTACACACATTAATGCTCATACATTTCCGAGCAATTACATTTTCATAAAGAATTGAAAGCTCAAAAAATTGCCAAACCACAACACTTCCATTTTAACACATAGAAAATTCAATTTCATAATGGTACCCACCACAGCAAAATTAATGCAAGTTAAGTGCTCTAATCATGCTCTGATACCAATTGAAGGTGTTCATATAACACATGCGGAAGCAATTGAAGATCGGGAGCACCTAACTACATCAATTTTACATCTAAAGCATGCTGGTTCTAGAGAAAACAGAATAGAGAGTTAGAGAGCACCAACCTTTTGTAGCTCACTTGTGTTGAACTCCTTGTGGTGTTTTCTTCTTCAATCCTCCTTGGACAACCTCTAGAGTCTTCCCTACTGTTCTCCGGGCCAAGAACGACTTGTGGGAGTCTATAGTGATAGGGAATGGGAAGGGAATGCTTGAAGGATCAAGCTCTATGGAGATATGAGATGAGAGAGTGATTGAGGAAGAATTTCAGCAGCATAACACTAAGATAAAAGCTGTATATCTCCACAATCTGATTCTTCCTCTACTTATAGAGAGAATCCATGCAAGAAGGGGCTTCAAGGTGCAAGACACATTGTGGTCTTAATGGAGAAAGTGGAAGCTAGGTGTTCAAACAACACTACATGCACCATTGCATGAATGTGGTGTAATTCCACTTTGTGTCTTCATGCAAGAGTGGATTTCCAACTTTCTCCACTAAATTATGAATCAAAATCAGATTCTAAATTCAACATTATTGATTTTAATTTCAATTCTAAATTGAAATTAATTATAACAATCAATCTTGAAGCTTGCCCCACTAATTATGTATGATTAATCAAATTAATCATCTTAATGTTGTGCATTCTTTATATATGAATCTTAATTCATGTTTATAGTATTTAAAACCCTTTTAAATACTTTATCTCTCATTTTCTAATTTAATTCATAATTAAATAATTGTGTCAAACACAATTTTACGATAATACCCTTTTTCCCGATTTTGAACGATTCAAAGAATCCTATCAATATGTTCTAGGCTTTAATCCGATATGAGCTAGTAGGGGGACCTAATGGACCTATAGATCATGGGCTCCAACGATTCGAGGCTAACCGACTAATCTCATTATCCAAGCGAGCCAACATTCGTTAACTACTGGGACACTCCACTATAGCCTGATAGTTGCACTCCCCTCACTATAGATATATTTCCGTCCACTTGATTTAACCATGTTCAGTAAGTCGATCCTTCACAGGTTGTTCGTAGCTATAGCTAGGTCAAAAGTCCGTTTCACCCCTATAGTACTTCTAGTTCCTTAAGTCCCACTGATCCTCTAATGAACAATTGGTTTATGGTTCAACCAATAAACCGAGTCCCTCTCTGGCCAATGAGAGGGCGGGATCCCTTTGTTCAAGCCCCAGAGTCAGCACTTAAGGGAACAACCTCTCTACTATCCCTAATTTGGGTAGGAGCGAATTCCTTCTCGCACGACTATGTCCCCAGCTATCTACCCGTTTCTATCCCTGAAATGGGAGGCTTATTGAGTCGGCGATACTGAGCCACTCTCACCTATGCAGATCTAAGGATAAGCCCGAATAAACAGGAGTTCATAGTTAGCTCAGGATTAAGATCGAGTTACCTAGGTCATCACATGAAATAGTCAGCCTCGTCAGTAAACGGTGTTATAAAGCGAGAGCGACTTATTTCTCGGTCCTGGTCTTATGCAAACTCATTGCATAGGACGCCCCCACTCGCATGTCTCTACATGGACGATTTAGGATCACATCGTCTATACCATCTATAAGGTGGGTCGCGTCTCATAGTGTCCCCAGAATAAGGTACCCAGCCCTATCCCTATACTATAGACCATTTAGGCTATTACTCGAGCTTGATCTACTTTTATGTCTCTACATAAAGCTCAAGTGTTCATCCTATAGCCATGGATCTTAGTTTATTGGATTTGGGTTATTAAAAGTGAAATTTACTTTATTCAGTAATGACTTCACTGAATTAATCTCGATAACGCCTTTATCGAATAAGTATATAATTTTTTTTTTGTTTAACATTCACTATCTACGAGTTTTAGGGCACCAATCCCAACAGATCTGATTGAAGAAGTGTATATGGGTCTTCCTTTAGGATATAGGCACAATGTTGTTACACCTAAGGGGGAGCGTCTAGTTTGTAAGTTGAATAAGTTTATATATGGCTTAAAACAAGCGTCCCATCAGTGGTTTGATAAGTTCTCTTACGCACTTTTAGATCTTGGTTTCAAACAGTCCAAGTCCAATTATTCTTTGTTTGTACAAGGCAGTGGTTCTTCTTTTTGTTAGGTTTTATGCCCTACAACTTGTAGATGGTAAATGTAACATTTGACTGAACATTAATAAAATGATGTATTATTCATTTGTTTTGTTTGTATTGTGTAATCTTGCCTAAATAACCCTAATCCAATAAACTAAACATCCTAGGCTGTTAGTATGAGACTTGAACTAGTATGTGGGGCCATACGGGGATCACAGTTCAAGATACAGCCTAAAGGGTCTATAGTATAGGGATAAGGCTAGGTACCTTATCCTGGTGACACTATGGATACGACCCGCTTTGTATTATGATACAAACGCAATGATCCAACGCGTTCGTGTAGTGGACATACGAGTGGGGGTATCCTGTGCAATGAGTTTGCATAAGATCGGACCGCGAAATAGTTAACCACTAGCTGTAACATCGTTGACTAGTTAGGTTTCTATTTCACTAGGATGACCTAGGCAACTTGGTCTCAATCCTGAGTGGGTTATGGTCTCCTGTTCATGAGGGATTGTCCTTTGATTTGTATGGGTGAGAGTGGCCTGCTCGCCGACCCAATAAGCCTACCATTTTGGGGACAAGACCGAGTGGGGAGTTGGAAACATAATCACACAAGATGAAATTCACTTCTTCCCGTCATTAGGGTAAGTAGAGGTGTGTTCCCTTAAATGGTGTCTTCGAGTCTTGAACAAAGGGCCCTGCCCTCTCTATGGCACGAGAGGGACTTCTGTTTGTTGGTTGGATCTCAAACAGGTTGTTCATTAGAGAAGCATTGGGACTTAAGGATGTAGAGGTAACCTAGGGGTAAAACGGTAATTTGACCTAGTTGGGGTTACGAACACACGTGAAGGACTGACTTGCTGTTATTGGTCGATATCCGTGGACACAGAAATATATTTGCAGTGAGAAAAGTGCAGCTGTGGTTCTATAGTGGAGTGAACCACAGTTAACGAATATTGATTAACTTGGTTAATGAGTTTAGTTAATTAATCTCATATCGTTGGAGCTTCTGATCTTCTGGTCCATTAGGTCCCACCGGTAGCTCATATAAGGCGTTGAGGTAAAATTACTGAGGAAGGTTTAATATGAAGTGTATAGGATAAAATTAATGTGCATTGGATGCACATTAAAACTATAATATATAAGAGAGAAAAATAATTGAATATGTGATATTCAAATTTATGATTATTTAATTTTGAGTTAATTAATTATAAGTTTTAATTTAGTTTAATTAAATTTGATTTAATTAAATTATATTAAAACTATAGGTTAAAGAGGGAAATTCATTTAAATGATTATTTAAATGAATAAACTAATTTAAATTTTTTTTAAATTAGTTAATATTAATTTAATTAATTTTATTAATTAAATTAAAATAAATTATGTTTTTTAATTTATTAAAATTGAATTAATCAGGTAACTGATTGTCAGTTGCCTGAACGTGGGGCTAGGGTAGTTCCAGTTAACTCTCCCTCTTTTTATCGATTAGGAAAAGGCGTTTTTGGCTTCTCTCTATCAGATTCTCTCATTCTCTCGTTGAGTGATTTATATAAAAAATCCCAGAGACTTTTCCTCTACAGTTCCTTAGTAAGTATTGCTCCCACAAGCACACTCAACAAGAAACCTTTAGAGAATACCGGTGTTACTTGGTGGTGGTGTTTTGTGGAGATTCATCTGGCAAGAAGATCAAGGGGCTACTGTATTTCCAAGATCAAAGGCAAGAAAATGTGTTTTCAGTCGAGATCTTCAGCGAAAGTAAGTCCTCTTTATCCCTTAATTATTAGGGATTTATCTTAGATTAGATCTAGTAATTTTAATTAATTATCAGCATGCTTATAGCCATTTTACAGTAGTTTTAATTAGATTATCTTGTTGTAAAATTTGCCATCGTACTGGTATTTTAGTTGTGTTAAAATTTAGTGAATGGTCTCTATTCTTTTCTGTTGCGTAAGGGCTTTCATCTTTTCAATTGGTATCAGAGCCATCTCTGTTAATTTTAATTCAATTGAAATTTGTGAATGGTTTTGTAGGTGGGATTAGATTGCATAATGTATGTTAATTTGCTATGTACTGGAGGTTTTTTGACTTTAGATTTGCATTTATTTTATATGATTTGATCATGTAAGGGTCCCTGTGTTTTGGGCATTTTAATGTAAATCAAGTCTCTGTAAGTCCAAGTCTAGTTTAGGCTGAAGAACGATGAAGATCAGGATGAAATTTGTTCAAAAACGGAGGAAAATTGCGAAGAACAACAGCTGGAACAGTGCTGGGGTCAAAGAAAAAAAATTCGGAATCGCGCACGTCAGGGTTAGGGCTGACGTCATCGCACGCATTGATGACGTAAGCGAGGTGCGGTTCATTAGATGTGCGTGCGGTTCGATTTTGGAGGTCTAGATTTTCGGAGGTCAGTCTGAGGCGCGCGGTTCGTGCACTGAATCAGCAGTTCGTTGACTGGTTTGCGTGGTTCGTTGACCAGGCGCGCGGTTCGTTGAATTTCGGGTGGTTTTTTACTTGTTTAGTGGTTTTACAACTGGTTCAAGTGGTTTTGACCCATTTTTGAGCGGTTTTGACCTAGTTTGGACGGTTTTGGCACGTTTTGGAGCGATTTTGGATCAATTTGGGGCTTCAGAAGGCTATAATAGGATAGATTTTGGCTTTATTATTGTAATTTATGCTTTAATCTTATCCTAGGGACCAATTAACCGGTTCATATGTTGTTTTATATGCTTTATGGATGTCATATAATTTATAATCCCACCTTAGGTTATAAAGCATGCTCATGCATTTAATGTATGTTATAATTAGATTATAATATATGGATTGAAATGCATGGATTATTTTCATGAGTGTTTTAATGTATATAAGTTATATTAAATTCATGAAAATGGAAAAGCATGATGCATGAAATTACTTAGTTAAATATAAAGAGTTATATTTAATAAGTTGTTTGCAGCATGCTACTATGATCTACCTTGATTGGCAATAATATAATTGTTATATTTATTAATAGGGAAATCAAAGTTGCATTGAGCATGAAACATCCATAGTATTAATATAACCGTTATATTAAAATTCATGCCATGCAAATCGTATAGTTTAATTTAATTAACTAGAATATGATTGTTAATTGCTTTAAACTATAGTATGCATGATTATAGGTCTAATCATTAAAATTTGAATAGTTTAAAATTAATGATTAGAAACCGTCAATCTATAATAAAGAGTTGCATGTACACATAGGACCATAGGTTAAAATTTGATTAATTTTAATGAGTTAAAATTAATTAGACCTAAGGTCAGATTCTAATAGGATTAGAATATTTTCTTACTTAGCTTTAAAAATAGTTTTAATCAACTAAGTAGGACAAACATCACAGTGATTATAAGGGAACTCTACCGGTGATGTTCTGTCTAAGGTTGGGGCTATTTAAGTTGACGATTTACGGAACACCTCCTACCTGGGAACTGATCCGGAACACCAGAGTTGAATTAATCATAGTTTAATGTTAGATTATGGCCACTAGGTTAGTTTAGATAGTTTGTGGATAGTTTAGGATAGATAAACTTGGGGTTTTCAAGTATTTTCTCTAAAAATCTGCTTGCTGTTGAACTTTTTGAAAGAAAAAATCAACTTTAAGGAAAATTTGCTTTAAAATGTTTTGGAAGAAAAAACATGTTTTCAAAAGAGTTTTCTTTTAAGTCCTTCATGATGAAAACTAGAGCTTTGTTCTATCTCAAAAGTGTCACCGTCACAACCGATTTGTTTTCTAGTCATAGGCTTTCCATTAGTCTTTTTCCTTACAAAATTTTCTTAAGTCTAAACTTCCTCGTGTTTAACCTTTCTAACACTCTAGGAGAGTTTAGCCTTGAAGTTTTGGAGAATAAAAAGCTTCATGTTAAGCCCATGCCTCAAAACGAGCCAATGAGGACATTGTCTAAATTAAGTTTGGGGGGGTGCTTTATGCTTTATATGTTATACCATGCTTTTTGTAAATTTGTACTGCTGGAAAAAGAATATGTGCTCAGTTCCTTTGAAAAAAAAAATGAAAAACCAAGAGTTACTCCTCCTTCCTAGGGTTTACTGAGTAACCAGGGGCATTCATGACACCCATGGTTTGCCACTGCATGAAAGGTTTACCTAGGGAAGTGAGTATTATTCCAAGTTTGTGAACTTTGCTCGTAGCTATATATCTTCACCACAAAGTGTCGATAAGCAAGAACGAAGGTAAAGATGAAAACAAGGATACTCTTGGGAGAAAAAGAAGTTTAATAAAAAGAGCACCAGCAGTCAGATAAGTTTGGGGGAGATAGAAAAGGTCTAGTAATTCATGTATGCTCATTTTTTCCTCAAGATTGTTTTTCTTAACTAAAAGGACTACACTAGGCTCTATGAATAGAAGTTAGGTAGTTTAAGCACATTGGTTAGAACGGATTAGGGAGAGTTTTGCTTTGGAAAAGAACAATAGAAATCTTCATGCCTAGGAAACTCAGACGTTGTGACTGGCACTAGAGTAGAACCCTCTCCTGAAAGGCAAACTTTTGAGAAAATGATTTTGAAAAACATGTTTATTTGATTCCATGTCACTTGATTTGAAATTGAAAGTTGATACTTGTACCTTGATTGATTACTACACATGAACCTTAACATTTTGTTTTACAATTTAGTATTGAGCTCTAACATTTTGATTGACAATTAAAAAGTTGATCTCTAACATTTTGATTGGCTATTGCTTGAGGACAAGCAATGAGTTAAGTTTGGGGGTGTGATAAGGGTAAAAATATACCTATTTTACCCTTATATTTAGCTCATTTCTTGGACAAATGTTGTATGTTGTGATCAATTTACTGTTCCCGAGCTCAAAATATGCTTAAGTTGTTAAGTTAGGGTGTTGAAAATCACTTTTGTCAAATTATGGTCATTTGTGCTTAAAAAGACTTGATTTTAAGAGAATTTGACTAAGTTGTTGCTGTGCAGAAAAAAACAGAGGAAAAGCTGGAATTTCCCAGAAATGCGACTGATGCGCAAATTGCTTACCGCAAGTGTACGGGTCAAGTTATAATATAGTGAATGTGAAATTCGAATCTCGTCCTCTGGATTGGGTTTCTAATCAATTTTAATTTTCGGAAATACTCTTGATCGATTTTATTTAGGGATCCGAATGAAGTAAGAATGAAATTAAATCAAACACAAAACAATGCAAAAAGTGACAATCCAATGGAAACAATGGTCTTAGGGATGTGATTTCACCAATTGGGATTATGGATTAATAAATGGATTAACAACATGCTACAATTCATAAATCTTGGGAAATGAAAACCACACATATCTCTCCCGAGCATACATGATTCTCCCACATGCAATTGAACCCGATATCCCTATCTAAATTCAATAAACATGCAAGACATTAAGGATATCCTTTTTAACGATTTCTAGAGTTAACTATAATCTCCCGATTTCTAGCTAAATCCTAGTTATGCATAATGATTTCTAAGCTAAATTCTCTCTCCCGAGTTAGATTCAAGCATAAACATCAATCAATTTATGGCCGGTAAATTGAAAGCTTTAAGAATACAAATATGCGTAAATGAAATCCATAGCAAAATCCATACAATCAATCCAAAAGTGCCCAACGGCTACATCAATCCCTAAGAGTAAAGACCTAGCTACTTATACAACGCGTTACAATATAGCTACGATCTAAAACAGCCATAAACACTAACTAAAGTAAGGGAAAGAAGAATTAAACACTATGTAGGCCGAGACCGCACGTCCCCGTCACGATCCCCTCGAACAATGGCTTGATTTCCACTTTGCTCCCACTTGTTCAGCTCCAAAAACACTGTTTTCTCTCTGTTTTACGGCTCCAAGGTGTCCAAAAAAGTCCCCGCAAAAAGCCCTAATCGCAATCTTTAATTAAGGCAAAAATTGGTCGTAGCGTCGCGACGCTGTAAGGGTAGCGTCGCGACGCTACCGCGAAATCATGGATTCTGGAAGTTCGCCGAGAGCGTCGCGACGCTGGTCCTAGCGTCGCGACGCTATGATTTTTTTTATTTTTATTTATTTTATTTATTTTTATTTATTTATTTATTTTTATTTATTTATTTTTTTTAAATTGAAAACTCCATTTGACTCCAATTGCTCACTTTAGCTTCAAACACATACTTCCTACAAATAAAACATATAAATGCATAAATTTGGCCAAATAATTGTAAAAGACTAGCTTAATTAATTACAGAAAAATAGCTAGCTATGCTCGCTATCAGCGACCGCATTTCTGGGAAGGCAAAATGAAATGCGACCGCATTTCTGGAAAAAACCGAGACCGTTCCGAGTCATCCGCGGGTCGTTGTTGACGAGTCTTCTTCGCACCTAACCGGATGTTTTGACCCCGAAACTGACGTGACAACCTTCCAGCACCTATTTTGCAGCCCCTCAACCACTTTCTACACTATATAAGCTTGAGATTCGAAGTCAAATTCAAGTACAACTCATTTGGAAGAAGAGGGTGGTGACAGAACCCTAGTTGATGCCCTATGAGTAGGGATGCCCGAGGTCCTTCTTAGATGACTGAATTCTAACCTGAGTTAGACATCAAACCTTAGGGTTTGTAGGGATTTTCACCCATTCCTACTTGTAAAAGCGAGAGAGTGGAGTGTCTTAGCGAACTCTAGAAGGATTGAGTAAATAGAAAACCCATAATATTTAGCTATCTCCTTTATTTCCAGCTCTTGATTACTTTTCATTATTCTGTATTATTTACATTCTTATTTCAATGAAAATGTGTTCATTTGCTCTTTATCTCACCATGAGTAGCTAAATTCCGTTGAGGGGTTCAATATGGTGAATTCCCTTATGGTTCAATAGCTTGAAAGTGTATTATTTGCTTAAGTTTCTGTTCAATGCATGTCATTCTTTATTGATTATCACTCTAATCTTGCTGAGTTTAACTTGATCACTTAGACTTTGCATGCTATGTGAGTTTGATCTCGAAAGGGACAAACGATATCGGTTCTCATAAAGCTGATATAGGAGAAAAAGCTCGAAAGAGATTGTTCAGCGGTAAAGAGCAAGCTGCCTAAGGCACCCTATATCGACTATAGGGTTATAGGTTGCATTCGTGAATTATCTATGTCGTAGTCGAGTCACAGAAATGTGCATAATGGTACTCGCTTAGCTTTCTAACGGCTCTCGGGAGCAAGGCCAAATAGAAGTTAAATCTGACCCAATGCATTGAATAGGCTTAGGTTAAATATTACATGATTATGGTTATTGCCTTTGGGATGAATCCATATTGAAGACCTCGTTTATTTCTTATTGTTATTCTTTTAGTTATTTGCATGTTTTATTTATCTTTTCAAAAACCCAATCAATCAACTTATTTCTTTGGTTACCTTTTCAAAAGCAATCACCTGGGCAGTTTCTTCATCAAATCTGAATTTCCAATTTAGTCCTCGTGGGATCGATACCCTTGGAATACTTCTAAGGTTTTTTTATTACTACGTGCGACAGTGTATACTTGCACTAAGGGTTAGTTGAATTATTCTTTATTAGTATTATTATTCATCTTATCTCACATCCATCATTCACCTGACGACGCACCAGAAATCCAACCTCAATACGATTCTGGTTGTTGAAGATCTCTGGTTCGTCTTAACAGAGGAGTGTCGTCAAATTCCCCCTCGTAATGCATCCCAAGCGATAAAGGATGCATACGACCGATGGACAAAGGCCAACGAAAAGGCCCGCGTCTACATCTTGGCCAGCTTAACTGAAGTATTGGCCAAGAGATATGAGAACGTGGAAACAACAAGGGAAATTATGAATTCCCTTCAGGAGATGTTTGGATTACCTTCCTACCAACTCCACCACGAGGCTCTGAAAAACGTCTTCAATGCCCGCATGGGAGAGGGTCAGTCTATTCGAGAACACATTCTCGACATGATGAACCAATTCAATATTGCGGAGGCTAATGGCGGGGTCGTGTGCGAGAGAAGTCAGGTTGCATTTATAATGGAGTCTTTTCCACGGAGCTTCATGCAGTTTTGAACAAACGCTAGCATGAATAAGATTCAATTCAACCTGACCACCCTTCTAAATGAGCTACCGGTTTACGAGCCCATGCTTAAGCGCAAAGGCAAGGGTATTGCTAGAGGAGAGGCCAATGTGGCCCATTCCAAAAGAAAGTTCCAAAAGGGTTCATCCTCAGGAACTAAACTTGTACCTTAAGCTTCTTCTTCGAAGAAGATACAAAAGAAGAGTGACAAGGGGAAGGCTCCTACTAAAGCTGTACAGGGCAAAGGGAAGGCCAAGGTCGTGGCCGACAAGGGAAAATGCTTCCTGTGGATGGCATTGGAAAAGGAATTGCCCCAAGTACCTTGCTGAGAAGAAGAAAGAAAAGGAAGGTATATTTGATTTACTTGTTTTAGAAATTTGCCTAGTTGAGCATGATGAGTATGCCTGGATACTAGATTCGGGAGCAACTAATCATGTTTGCTCTTCTTTTTAGGGAAATAATTTTCAACAGCTTGAAGATGGTGAGATGACACTCAAGGTTGGAACGGGAGATGTCATTTCAGCAAGTGCACTGGGAGCTGCAAAGTTATTTTTCATGAATAGATTTCTTATTTTAGAGAATTTGTATATAGTTCCTAAGATCAAAAGGAACTTAATATCTATTTCATGTTTGTTAGAACAATCGTACACTGTTAATTTTCTATCTAATGAAGCGTTTATTTATAGAAATGGTGTACTTATTTGTTCGGCAAAGTTAGAAAATAACTTGTATGTGTTAAGACCGATCGACAATAAAGCAATTTTAAATCATGAAATGTTTAAAACTGCTGAAACTCATTATAAAAGGCAAAAAATTTCTCCAAAAAGTAACAATACATATCTTTGGCATTTACATCTTGGTCATATTAACATCGATCGGATCGGTCGTTTGGTAAAGAATGGACTTCTAACTGAGTTGGAAGATGATTCATTACCACCCTGTGAATCGTGTCTCGAGGGTAAAATGACTAAGAGACCTTTTACTGGAAAAGGTTATCGTGCCAAAGAACCTCTAGAGTTGGTACATTCGGATCTTTGTGGTCTAATGAATGTAAAAGCTCGAGGAGGTTATGAATATTTCATATCTTTCATAGATGATTATTCAAGATATGGTTACTTGTATCTAATGGGTCATAAGTCTGAAGCTCTTGAAAAGTTTATAGAGTTTAAGATTGAAGTTGAAAACCTATTAGGTAAAACTATTAAAACACTTCGATCAGATCGAGATGGAGAGTATACGGATCAAAAATTCCACGATTATATGATAGAACATGGAATCCAATCCCAACTCTCAGCCCCTGGTACACCTCAACAAAATGGTGTATCAGAAAGGAGAAATAGAACCTTGTTGGACATGGTGATGTGGAATTTTCCTACCGCAAGTGTACGGGTCAAGTAATAATATAGTGTTTTCGTGTAAAACGAGTGTCGTCCTCTGGATTGGATTTCTAGCAAATTAAGTACCGTGGATACTTTTGTTCAATTTTATTTAGGGAGCAAAACTCAAAGATAAAGATAAAAGTAAAGACAAAAAACATAAAATAAAGGTGGAGACTCAAATGGAAAGACTCTTAGGGAATTGATTTCATTGTTGAGATTGAGGATAAATTAATGGGATGAATTTAGCATGCAATTATTCTACCAAGTCTAGGAACCTTTTATCACAACTATCTCTCCCGAGCATAATTGATTCTCATGCATGCAACCAACTTGATATCCCTATCTAAGTTCATTAACATGCAAGGCTTTGAGTTTAGTTCTTCAAGCAACTTCTAAAGTTATTCCAAATCCCGTCACAAACTTAGAATTTCTACTTTAGTCATGCAATTAAATAAAGTGAGTCTTAGGCCAAATCCCCTCTCACGAGCAAGATTCAACACTCAAATCATTCAACTAGTGATCAAGTAATTGAAAGCATTTAACCATAATTGCATAGGTAAAATATATGCATATTCATACCACAAATCAATCCAACAACCTAAGACAACTACATCAATCCCTAAGACAAACAACTAGCAATTCATAGTCTTTAAACTACAAACACTAATTGAAAGAAAAGCCATAAAAACTACAAGAGTTAAGGGAAAGAGAAAGGAAAACTCGAATCCGCCGACACCGCACGTCCCCATCACGATCTCCACGTCTTCTCGCTTGATTCCCGCTCCTTGGCCTTGCCTTTAGCTCCCAAAAAAGGTCTCTAGTCGAAATTAGGGCTAAAATCTCACCAATTGGACTCCCCCAATCCGTAGCACAAAATGATGAATTTATAGAAAGTCTGCCGACAGCGTCGAGACGCTATAGACAGCGTCGCGACACTGTCGCGATACTGCGGATTTGGAAAATTCGCCGAGAGCGTCACGACTCTGGTCCTAGCGTCGCGACGCTATGAAGTTTTTTTTTTTTTTTTTTTTTTTTTTTTTTTTTTTAAATCAGCTGGGCTGAATTTGACTTCTTCCAACTTGATCCTTTTTCGAACTTTTAGCCCTTTTTCATGTCCCGAACACGCAATTAGCTCAAATATTTATTTCCTACAAATACAACACAAAAACGCATCATTTTGGCCAATAAATTATAAAAGACTAGCTAAATTAATTAGGGAAAACTAGCTAGCTATGCTCGCTATCACATGGTTCGTTCAATGATGAGCTATGCTCAATTGCCTAGCTCGTTTTGGGGGTATGCAGTAGAGACTACAATACATATTCTGAACAATGCTCCCTCGAAGTGTGTTTCTGAAACACCTTTCGAGCTTTGGAGGGGGCTTAAGCCTAGTTTGCGCTACTTCTGTACTTGGGGTTGTCCAGCACACGTGCTAGTGACAAATCCTAAGAAATTGGAACCTCGTTCAAGATTATGACAATTTGTTGGTTACCCTAAGGAAACGAGAGGTGGACTTTTCTATGACCCACAAGAAAACAAAGTGTTTGTATCGACAAACGCCACTTTCTTGGAGGAAGAACACATTAGAGATCATAAACCACGTAGCAAATTAGTGTTAGGACAAGCTACTTAAGAGTCAGCAAGCGTTGTTGATGAAGTTGGCTCTTCAACAAGAGTTGATGTAGGAGCCAACTCTTCTGGTCAATTATCTCGTCCTCCTCACATAGTGTGAGAGCCTCGACGCAGTGGGAGGGTTGTTATACAACCTAACCGTTACATGGGTTTAATTGAAACTCAGGTCGTCATACCTAATGATGGTGTTGAGGATCCATTGTCTTATCGTCAGGTAATGAATGATGTGGATAACGACCAATGGGTCAAAGCAATGGACCTTGAGATGGAGTCTATGTACTTCAATCAAGTTTGGGAACTTGTAGATCCTTCTGAAGGGGTAAAACCCATAGGGTGTAAATGGATCTATAAGAGAAAGAGAGATGCAGCTGGGAAAGTACAAACTTTCAAAGCTAGACTTGTAGCAAAGGGTTACACCCAAAGGGAAGGGGTTGACTATGAGGAAACCTTTTCTCCTGTTGCTATGTTAAAGTCAATAAGAATTCTCTTATCCATAGCCACATATTATGACTATGAAATATGACAAATGGATGTCAAGACTGCCTTTTTGAATGGTAATCTTGAAGAGAATATCTTTATGTCTCAACCTGAAGGGTTCATAACCCAAGGTCAGGAGCAAAAAGTTTGTAAACTGAATCGATCCATTTATGGGTTGAAATAGGCATCCAGATCTTGGAACATTAGATTGAGACTGCAATCAAATCTTTTGGCTTTGACCAAAATGTTGATGAGCCTTGTGTTTACAAGAAGATCAACAAAAACAAGGTAGCTTTCCTAGTGCTATATGTTGATGACATCCTACTCATTGGGAATGATGTAAGGTATCTAACTGACGTAAAAGAATGGCTAGCGGCCCAATTCCAAATGAAAGATTTAGGAGAGGCCCAATATGTTCTTGGGATCCAAATAATTCGAGATCGAAAGAACAAAACGCTAGTCCTATCTCAAGCAACGTATATCGACAAAATGTTGTCTCGATATTCGATGCAGAACTCCAAGAAGTGTTTATTGCCTTTCAGACATGGGATTCACTTTTCTAAGGAGCAATGTCCTAAGATACCTCAAGAAGTTGAGGACATGAGACGAATTCCCTACGCCTCAGCTGTGGGCAGCTTAATGTATGCTTTGCTCTGAACTAGGCCTGACATTTGTTATGCAATATGGATCGTCAGCAGATATCAATCTAATCCAGGGTTAGACCACTGGACCGCCATTAAGAACATCCTCAAGTATCTTCGGAGAACGAGGGACTACATGCTGGTGTATGGAGCTAAAGATTTGATCCTTTAGGATACACCGACTCTGACTTCCAATCTGACAAGGATTCTAGGAAATCCACGTCAGGGTCAGTGTTCACCCTTAAAAGGGGAGCTATAGTTTGGAGAAGCATCAAACAAGGATGCATAGCAGACTCAACCATGGAGGCTGAGTATGTAGCTGCTTGTGAAGCAGCTAAGGAAGCGGTTTGGCTCAGGAAGTTCTTGACAAATTTGGAAGTTGTTCCAAATATGAACTTGCCCATAACATTATACTGTGACAACAGTGGGGCTGTAGCCAATTCTAAAGAACCTCGCAGCCACAAACGAGGAAAGCACAACGAGAGGAAGTATCACCTGATACGGGAGATTGTGCAACGAGGAGATGTGATCGTTACCAAGATCGCTTCGGAGCACAACATTGCTGATCCATTTATGAAGGCTCTCACGATTAAAGTGTTCGAGGGTCATCTAGAGAGTCTAGGTCTGCGAGATATGTATATTGTATAATCTAAGGCAAGTGGGAGATGTGTATGGGTATAAGGATGCCCTAGTTTATTGTATCTTGTATATTTACCTTTCATGTAATGTACAATATGAAGGGATAAAAGCCCCACGCAGCGGAAAGTATTACCGAACCTACTCAGAGTCTTAGATTCTAATTGAAATACCAATACAATTTTCAAAATATTACAGTAATAAATATATATTTAATGGGCTGTACATAGGCTATAAACATGCTAAAAGATCAACTAGATTGATCCTAGTGATCAAGGATTTCATAGAAAACTTACTTTTGTAGAAAGCCTTGATCAATTCGCCTTTTCTTGCCAATAAGATTGAAGACGCAGCAACCCTCTTGTGCGAACACCACCAATCGGCTACACCGGTATATCTCTAAGACTTCTTGAAGCAGGAGACTTGTGGGAGTCTTTTGGGAGAAATCTCTGAGAGAAGGAGAGACAATGAGATGCCTTTCACCCTACCCCAGGGGTCCTATATATAGGTAAAGGCCAAGACCTTTTCCTAATAGGAAAAGGTCTAGGAATAAGTTCAAATCTATTATCTGAACAATATCTAATTTTAATAATTAATTAATTCCATAATTAATTAATTATCCAATTAAATATCACATATTTAATCTTAGGGATTTTATTAAAATTAAAATATGAATCCAATTCATATTAAATTTATTTGAACTCTTTCAAATATTTTCTTTCCTAATAGGAAAAGGTCTCTAATTTTAATAAATAAATAATTAATTCCATGATTAATTAATTACCCAATTAAATATCATATATTTAATCTTAGGGATTTTATTAAAATTAATATGAATCCAATTCATATTAAATTTATTTGAACTCTTTCAAATATTTTCTCTCAAGAATTAATTTTTGAAATTAATTCAAAAATTATATTATAAAGTTTCATAAACTTTATATTATAATGCATCAATATACATTATACGATTCCCCAAATAAATTGAACACTTTCAATTTACAATTTATATTTGTTTGCTTCAAGTCTTTTTACGAGCTACCAGTGGGACCTAATGGACCTACAGATCAGAAGCTCCAACGATACGAGACTAATCGGCTTAAACTCATTAACCAAGTTAGTCTCCATTCGTTAACTGTGGGTCATTCCACTAAAGACCCTCAGCTGCACTCTTCTCACTGCAGAATATTTCTGTGTCCACGGATATCGACCAATACTACAAGTCAGTCCTTCACGTGTGTTCGTATCCCAGCTGGGTCAAATTACCGTTTTACCCCTGGTTTACATCTTTGTCCTTAAGTCCCCAGTGCTCCTCTAATGAACAACCTGTTTGAGGTCCAACCAACAAACAGAAGTCCCTCTCGTGCCATAGAGAGGGTTGGGCCCATTGTTCAAGTCCCGGAGACACCACTTAAGGGAACACACCTCTACTTACCCTAGAGTCGGGAAGGAGTGAATTCCATCTTGTGTGATTATGTTCCCAGCTCCCCACTCGGTATTGTCCCCAAAATGGTAGGCTTATTGAGTCGGCGTGCTGGCCACTCTCACCCATACAAATCAAAGGACAACTCCTCGTGAACAGGAGTCCATAATCCACTCAGGATTGAGACTGAGTTGTCTAGGTCATCCTAGTGAAATAGAAACCAAGCCAACTAACGGTGTTACAGTTAGTGGTTAACTATTTCGCGGTCCGGTCTTATGCAAACTCATTGCATAGGATACCCCCACTCGCATGTCAACTACATGAACGCGTTGGATCATAGCGTTTGTATCATAATACAAAGTGGGCCGTATCCATAGTGTCACCAGGATAAGGTACCCAGCCTTATCCTTGTACTATAGACCTTTTAGGTTGTTACTTGAATATCGATCCCCGTATGTCCCCACATACTAGTTCAAGTTACATACAAACAACCTTGGATCTTAGTTTATTGGATTTGGGTCAAATAGTGCAATATTTAACAATAACATTTTATTGCAGAAACTAAATAACACTTTATTAAACACAAGTATAAAATTTGTTTACATTCACTATCTACGAGTTTTAGGGCATAAAACCCAACACAATATACATTTACCATTTCCAGCTTTGGATTATTTTGTATATACTGTTGGGTTTTATGCCCTAAAACTCGTAGATAGTGAATGTAACCGTTGACCGGATATTAATGAAATAATATTGATATGTTTTTTATTAATTGTTATTAGTTATTTTATATTTGTCTTTGCCTAATAATAACCCTAATCCAATAAACTAGACATCCAAGGCTGTAATATGAGTCTTGAACTATATGTAGCGACATATGGGATCATTGTTCAAGAAACAGCCTAAAGGGTCTATAGTATAGGGATAAGACTGGGTGCCTTATCCTGGTGACACTATGGATACGGCCCACTTTGTATTTGATACAAACGCTGCGATCCAACGCATTCGTGTAGGAGACATGCGAGTGGGGGTATCCTATGCAATGAGTTTGCATAAGACCAGACCGCGAAATAGTAACCACTGGTTATAACACCGTTAACTAGTTGGTTTTCTATTTCACTAGGACGACCTAGACAACTTAGTCTTAATCCTGAGTTGATTATGGACTCCTGCTCATGAGAGATTGTCCTTTGATTTGTATGGGTGAGAGTGGCCAATATGCCGACTCAATAAGCCTACCACTTTGGGGACAAGACCGAATGGGGAGCTGGGAACATAATCGTACAAGATGGAATTCACTCCTTCCCGACTTTAGGGAAGCAGATGAGTGTTCCCTTAAGTGGTTACTCCGAGTCTTGAACAAAGGGCCCTACCCTCTCAATGGCACGAGAGGGTTTTCTGTTTGATGGTTGGACCACAAACAGGTTGTTCATTAGAGGAGAATTGGTACTTAAGGAAATAGAGGTAACCCAGGGGTAAAACGATAATTTGACCCAGCTGGTGTTACGGACACTCGTGAAGGACTAACTAGTCGATATTGGTCTATATCCGTGGACAGAAAATATGTCTGCAGTGAGAAGAGTGCAACTGTGAGTCTATAGTGGAATGAACACACAGTTAACGAATATTGATTAATGTGGTTAATGAGTTTGACCAATTAATCTCACATCGTTGGAGCTTCTGATCTGTAGGTCCATTAGGTCCCACTGGTAGCTCATAAAGTAATTTGAGGCAACTAAGTAATAAATGTAAATTGAAAATGTTCAATTTACTAAGGGAAACAAATATAATATATATTGATATATTATTATGAGAGAAATTAATATTTGAAGAAATTCAAATATAAATTTATGGAAGTTTGAAAGAGTTCAAATAATGAATTAATTAATTTAAGGCCTAAAATGTGTTTGGGCAAATTAATTAATTCTAGGCCGGAAATTAAATATGTGATATTTAATTGGTGGGAATTAATCAATTATGGAAATAATTAATCACTTAAGGAAGTGATTAATCATTTATGGAAATGATCTAATCACTTATGGAAGTAATTAGTCATTTGTGGAAAAGATTAATCAATTGTGGAATTGATTGATCATGATTGATTAATTAAGGAATAAGATTGAATCAATTTTGGAAAAGATTGATTTAATTGAATATTTTATTCATGGCCTCTCTTCTATAAATAGAACACTAGACCTAATTGGTCTGGGACACTTGACACTTTGCTCTTGCTCTTAGACTCTCAAGACAAGACCTAGAATTCTCTCTAGCCTCCCTCTTAGAGAAAGACTCCCACAAGTCTTTTGCCTCCTAGACCTAAAGTCATACCGGTGTAACCTCTGTGGTTATTGTGTCATTCAAGAAGAATTTTCCAGCGATCACAAGACAAAGGAGGCTGCTGCGTTTTGTTCGTTGGAGCATCGTTGGCGACGAACGGTCAAGTCTACAACGGAGGTTTGTAATGGTTCTTCCCCTTTTCTTTAGAAAAGCATGAAAATAAATTTAGATTTATTTTTAAGCATGTTTAAGCTGATTTTCCAGCAACTTTAAAGAGTGTTTAAAGTTTGTTTGAGTTTTCGTAACGGTATTTTAATGTTAATTAATATACGACGTAAGGTCCAATCGATGCGCTTCCGCTGCGTGGGGACTTTTATTCCCTTCATATACTTCCCATTTTCTTGAGTTTAGTTCAAGTGGGAGTTTGTTGGGATTTATGCCCTAAAACTCGTAGATGTTAAATATAACATTTGACTGAACGTTAATAAAATGATGTATTATTCATTTTTTTTGTTTGTATTGTGTAATCTTGCCTAAATAACCCTAATCCAATAAACTAAACATCCTAGGCTGTTAGTATGAGACTTGAACTAGTATGTGGGGACATACGGGGACCACAGTTCAAGATACAGCCTAAAGGGTCTATAGTATAGGGATAAGGTTGTGTACCTTATCCTGGTGACACTGTGGATATGGCCCGCTTTGTATTATGATACAAACGCAATGATCCATCGCGTTCGAGTAGTGGACATGCGAGTGGGGGTATCATGTGAAATGAGTTTGCATAAGACCGGACCGCGAAATAGTTAACCACTAGCTGTAACACCGTTGACTGGTTAGGTTTCTATTTCACTAAGATGACCTAGGCAACTTGGTCTCAATCCTGAGTGGGTTATGGACTCTTGTTCACGAGGGATTGTCCTTTGATTTGTATGGGTGAGAGTGACCTGCTCGCCGACTCAATAAGCCTACCATTTTGGGGACAAGATCGAGTGGGGAGCTGGGGACATAATCACACAAGATGGAATTTACTCCTTCCCGTCATTAGGGTAAGTAGAGGTATGCTCCCTTAAGTGTGTCTTCGGGTCTTGAACAAAGGGCCCTGCCCTCTCTATGGCACGAGAGGGACTTCTGTTTGTTGGTTGGACCTCAAATAGGTTGTTCATTAGAGGAGCAATTGGACTTAAGGATGTAGTGGTAACCCAGGGGTAAAACGATAATTTGACCTAGCTAGGATTTCGAACACACGTGAAGGACTGACTTGCTGTTATTGGTCGATATCCGTAGACACAAAAATATATCTGCAGTGAGAAGAGTGCAGCTGTGGTTCTATAGTGGAGTGAACCACAGTTAACGAATATTGATTAACTTGGTTAATGAGTATAGCCAATTAATCTCATATCGTTGGAGCTTCTGATCTGCAGGTCCATTAGGTCCCACCGGTAGCTCATATAAGGTGTGGAGGTAAATTTACTAAGGAAGGTTTAATATGAATTGGATTCATATTAAACCTATAGGATAAAATTAATGTGCATTGGATGCACATTAAAACTATAGTATATAAGAGAGAAAAATAACTGAATATGTGATATTCAATTTTATGAGTAATTAATTATAAGTTTTAATTTAGTTTAATTAAATTTGATTTAATTAAATGATATTATAACTATAGGTTAAAGATGGAAATTCATTTTAATGATTATTTAAATGAATAAACTAATTTAAATATGATTTAAATTAGTTAATATTAATCTAATTAATTTTATTAATTAAATTAAAATAAATTATGTTTTTTAGTTTATAAAAATTGAATTAATCAGGTAACTGATTGTCAGTTACCTGAACGTGGGGCTAGGGTTGTTCCACTTAACTCTCCCTCTCCCTATCGATTAGGAAAAGGCGTTTTTGGCTTCCTTCTCTGAGATTCTCTCATTCTCTCGTTGAGTGATTTACAGAAAAAATCCCAGAGACTTTTCCTCTGCAGTTCCTTAGTAAGTATTGCTCCCACAAGCATACTCAACAAGAAACCTTTAGAGAATGTCGGTGTTACTTGGTGGTGGTGTTTTGTGGAGATTCATCTAGCAAGAAGATCAAGGGACTGCTGTATTTCCAAGATCAAAGGCAAGAAAAGGTGTTTTCGGTCGAGATCTTCAGCGAAAGTAAGCCCTCTTTATCCCTTAATTATTATAGATTTATTTTAGATTAGATCTAGGTAATTTAATTAATTATCACATTACTTATAGCCATTTTACAGTAGTATTAATTAGATTATTGTTGGGTTTCCAAAGTGAGTAAAAATGTAGTAAAATAGACTCTAGAACACTGTGCAAGCATACACAATCCGCAGCAAGTAATCAGTATTTATCGAATCCATGGGGCTGAATAGCTCTCACTTTATCTATTTTGTATAACTCTTTAATGGTTTCAAAAGTGGTTAAAATGATTGATTTTGATATAATGCTGAAGCAAAAAGAAATGACAGAACAGAAAGTAAACAAATAAAGCAGACAGATTAGTGTTGGTCAGGATTTAGTAATTGTTTTAAAAGATGCTCTAGCAATATTATTGATTAGGCAAAACTCTTGCAGTCTTATTAGCAGGATCCTCTCGGAACTCTTGATTTTTTGGAATGTGTTTCAACTCCAATGACGCTCTACCGATCAAGCACTAGGTAACTGGTTATCCCTAACTCAGTCACTGGCGTTCACCAATACACAATGATCTAGTGTGATTACATGCCACACACTTCTCAAATCATCCTTGAAACTAAGAAGTGGTATTCATACCGATTGGCCAGGTGGGCACAAAATAGAAATATGCACAACAATTAATCAAGATGCTCAAATCAACATATATTGTATAGAGAATAAAGCACGACAATTACATGACTCCTAACCAACACCTAAAAAAATTTAGTTCATAAAGCTCATGGCAACACACGCCACAATCTGAGTATGTGCATCCATAATTACAAGAAATTACAAGAAAATACTAATTCCCTTAGTCAAATCCGTAATTGATGGTCTTCTTGAAGCCTCCAATCTTTCCTCCTCTATTCGGCTCCCAATGATGGAAATGAGAAATGATCTCTTCCCCAAGAAAGGAATGAATTTGACTTGTACGACTCTTCCCTTTTATAGAATAAATACAAGCTTAAATTAGGTTGACCTAGACACGTGGATGGCTCTCCTTGCTTCTTAAATCAGGAAATAGCTTAACTAACTTCAGTTCATTTAAATGGATAATGAGCTGTGACGTGGCAGTTTTGCTCCTTGTTTTGCTGGCTCGCAGATTTTGCTCCCTCAAGTCGCTTAGCAATATATTCTGCACAAAACAACTTCCAAAGCATCCATTCTTCCAAATGGGTTAAAACATATAATAATCATCTAAAAGCAACCCTAATTAGCACAAATGACACACAAATCATTATAAAACTAAGGCCTAAATAACTCCCTTTTGGAGAGTTATCATACCCCCAAACTTGAACTATTGCGCGTCCCGAGCAATACTAACCAACCTTCACTTAAGAATTCAAAACATCAGACAAAGCATAGCTTAATCAAAACAGACAATCCACCACTACCTTCAACCTTAACCTGAGCATTCTGCAAAACCAAGCTTTGCTGTAGCAAAATAATTCTTCCAGCATGGACAAATGATCACCACTTGTAACTCACTCCTAGGAACTTGCCACAACCTAACTCTATTATCAGACAATTTAAAACACATTTTTAAGGAGTTTATATTTCTGTTCTTCAGACTTAAAGCAGCCCTACAGTCATAAGCTCTTAAGCATTGGATGACCCACTTTATAGTGCAGTATACCCTTGCCTCAAACTCATAACCAATTGGGCTAAATACTCTTTGCTAAGCTAAAAAATCCTTAGTTATTCTATCCTTTGCTTCTCAGAATGGCGACATTTTATGATGAAGCTCACCTAAGCCCTGGGAGACAGAAAAACTGCTAGATTATCATTCATCCTTCAAAACTTTTGCTCCCTGAATTTTCTCAGCAAAATTTTCAACAATCAATTTCAGCAAATAATCATTTTTTATCATCACTTTTCTTTTCCTAGGTCATCTTTTGACGCAAAGACAAACTGTGGGTGTCACAAATGTCCCTGGGTACTCAATAACCTAGCAAATTATTTAATGAAGGAGAGGAATGCTCGAGCAAAACAAGTGGAGTAGCAAAAAGTCTCCCAAACTTGAAATATTCATTGTCCCTAATGAATCATTAACCGTATGAATTATACCCTCAAACTTTAAACATTTCTATCTGAATTTTTATGCTAAGCGTGGGACTAGAAGTAAGCTTAAAATGGATCACATAAATCAACACTACCTCAGAATCTTCTCGCCGCAGCAACGACCAGGCTAGAAGAAATGCTCAAGCAAAAGGTTTTTGGAGATCAGAATACCTTGATCTAATTAAGCCTAACTAGTCCATGCTTCAAAAATTCAGAAGAAAATTAGTTAAGCTAGAATTACTCAGTGCCATAGAACAGAAATACGATTGGAAATTTCATTAAAAAGAAAGAAATTACATTAGCAGACATATATATTTTTCGATGATCCAGCAGCAGAAAAATGAAAAACAAGCAAAAACAACAAAGACAGAAAAACAGAAAAAGATGTGGTCAGAAATACGCGAGCAACAAAAATATTTCATCAAAAAGAAATGCGCGCCCAACTCTTTCCTCAGTCTTCTTGACCAGGATCTTCTTCTTCATCTCCTTTTCTCTCGACAGGCGGCGGCGGGATCCACAGATTCAACAGGTCATCAGGGAATATCGGGAAGGTCGGATATGGTTTAGAAAAATTAAATTGTAGGGTCCTTGTCAACGCGGCATCCCTTCTCATCACATAATTCCAGAAGGTTTGGAATTGCCTTTTGACAAACTCCATCTTGCTGGAATGCATCTGTAATTGCTCCTGCATTTGATGGATGTCGCACACCAAACCGCCTTGGCGTGCTTCTTGTGTCCTTTGAAGCCGAGCCAGGTTTGGTGTGTCGATTATTCCCTTGTCTATCAGAGTAACATCATCCGCATTCATTGGAACCCCTGCCCTTTGGCATAACACGTTATGGTGTTAGGGAAAAACAGCTTCCCTACCTTCTTCCACTAGCAATCATAAATTTCACTAGAGATTATCTTGCCCACATCAATACTCATAGAACGAAGAATAGCAAACACAAGAAGTACCCTATCCCGAGATACCGTTGAATCTTGAGTTGTCGGCAGTAAGCGCAACTTGATGAAGCCCATCCATGTATTGGCTTCGCTCTTCAGGTAAGCTGCTTGAAATGTACGTTTTTCTGTCTTCAACAGTCTCCACTAAGCCCCTTCGATGCCAACTTCCCGGACCACCGCATTTAACTGATCATTCGATGGTGCTACCACCATCTCATTGAATCCTGCGTCAATGGGCACCAGTCAACGGGCACCCCTCGGACGATAGCTTGAAATCCCTCCTGATCGTCAATATTGGCATAAAATTCTTGGACAATCTTGGAATTGACCTGTTCAGGCTTCGCGCAGAACTGACCCCAGCCATGGTTCACTATTCCAGTCCTCAGAAACCGTGGCGATCATCGCCAAATCCACGCTCAAACAGAAAGTCTCTTTTCAGCATTTCTATGTATTTTGCCCGAACAAGATTATTGATGAAGCGGTTGTACGGCAACCATGGCTCCTCAGCATCAAGATTCTCAGCCTCAGCCGATGCTCCTGCAATACCTTTGCCTTTGTCTTCCCTCTGTTTGGGCAAAATCTCCTCCTCCATTTTCTTTTTTGTTTCTTCCCTCGCTTTATATTCTCTCTCTTTTTTCTCCTGTTCTTCTCTCTCTGTATTCTCTTTCTTAGAATCAGTCGTCGGAGGTGAAGGGGTATCAGTCCGGACCACCTTGACACGATCGACTTTCTGCTTCTAACGATGACGACGGGGCACCTCTTACATAATAACCTCAACTCGAGCTTTTTGCTTTTGACCTTCCTGTGGAACTAATCCCTCTGGTTCATCCTCTGCTCGTTCTTCTTGAATTTCTTGCGGATTTCCGACTGTCGGCTCAGTTTGCCCAGGGTTCTGTTCCTCAGGTGCCTTCGGATTCTCTTCCACAACCACCTCAGCAGCAATATCCTCCACTACCTTCTGTACTACCTCTTCAACCTCAACCCTCTGTTGCTTTCTTCGCCTCTTGGCTTCTCTCTCTTCTGGTGTTTTCTTTTTCTTTGCTTTCGTTTTCGGTGCCTCATGAGTAACTGGCACCTCTTCTTCCTCATTATCCCTTTCCTTACTTCCTCTCGTTTTATCCATTACGAACTCAAACGATTTTACAGTAGACAGAAGCAAAAAGAAAAACAAAAATGACAAGGGATGAAAGCAAGAAGATGGAGTGAAAATAACTTACCGAGAGCTTTGAATAAATAGGGCTTCAGCAAATAGAATCATAACCGAAAGATTTTTGCCCCTCATTAAATAAAATTACCGTTCAAATCCCATGCAATCGGAAAAATTAAATCCATCAAATGGTAAAATCTGAAGTTCAAACGGCCCACGGTAAATGCTGGTGTGCTGTCCAACGATTAAACCCTTGGATTTCCCCTGTGCGACACGTGGCAGCATTAGACTTCTCATGCAATTTACCTGCCCATACAAAATTCAAATTCAAAGGGTTAAAATAATTAATCCACAACGAAACCCTTTCTATTCGGACGAAATATTTGATTTGGCCATAAAATTGCTGCAACAACCTTCTAAGCAAAGATTATCTTCTAGAAGAATCTTGGATACGGAAGGATTCAAATAAAAATCAAATTAGGAAAATGAAATCAGGAATTTTAAATTAACCGCTTAAATCAATTCTCTTTTATTCGAAGCCAAATAAATCAGGAAAAACTTTATAAAAACCTACACGAAAATTAGAATAACCGAAAATACAAACTGAATTAGAATCTAAACTAACTAATTCGATTAAATTAAATACATACTAAACTGGAAAAAATAAAAATACACAGCAAACCGAACAAAATAACAATGAATTTAAAATAAATCAGATAAGATTCAAACAAACCAAATCTAATTCAAATTAATACGAATTAAGAAAAATCAGCGAGAATAAAATCAAAACAAACACTGGAAGCCGAAAATATTGCTCTGTAAAATGCTCCCGCAAAACTCATGCTCTCTCATTCATCAACCAACTTTAGGGAAGGATATTTTGATTGGAACTCCTCACCCCAATAATGTTTCACACGCTGTCTATTAACTTTGAACACTCTCCCATCTTTTTCATCCTGCAAAGTAATTGCTCCATGGGGAAAAACTTCCATCACAACAAATGGTCCCGACCACTTGGATTTTAGTTTCCCAGGAAACAATTTTAATCTAGAGTTATAAAGCAAAATCCTCTGATCTTTGACAAACTCTTTAGGCTTAATCCTCTTGTCATGCCACAGCTTAGTCTTTTCCTTATACATTTTCGCATTCTCATACGAAAATTGACGAAACTCCTCTAATTCATTAAGCTACAGCATCCTTATTGCCCTTGCACGACTCAGATCAAAATTTATTTTTTTCAAAGCCCAAAATGTTTTATGCTCGAGCTCTAATGGTAAATGACAAGCTTTTCCATATACTAACCTATAGGGAGACATACCTAGAGGAGTCTTATAGGTTGTCCTATAGGCCCAAAGAGCCTCATCCAACCTAAAAGACAAATCCTTCCTAGATGGATGGACTAATTTTTCTAGAATAGATTTGATTTCCCTATTGCTTATCTCAGCTTTACCATTTGCTTGAGGGTGATATGGGGTAGCTATCCTATGCTTAATTCCATACTTAGCTAAAAGCTTAGTTAAGACATTATTAACGAAATGTGTACCCTCATCACTCACTAGAGCTCTAGGTGTCCCAAACCGCGCAAAAATGTGCGATTGAAGAAACCTTGATACTGTCTTGGCATCATTCTGATGGCATGCAATGGCCTCCACCCACTTGGACACGTAGTCAACTGCCAATAATATAAAAACATTGCCATTAGAAGGGGAAAATGGCCCCATAAAGTCAATACCCCACACATCAAATAATTCCAATTCTAAAATGTAAGTAAGAGGCATTTCATCTCTAGGCCCTAAATTTCCTCTCATTTGGCAAGCATCACATTGCTTGTAGAACCAATGAGCATCCTTAAATAAGGAAGACCAGAAAAATCCACAATGCAAAATCCTCATAGCTGTCCTCTGACCGCTGAAATGGCCTCCATACGACGAAGAGTGACATTGCTCCAGGATTTCCTTTGCTTCATCATCTGAAGCACAGCTACGAATAATACCATCAGAGCATTGCTTATACATAAATGGCTCATCCTAATAGAAAAATTTCACATCATGCTTAAGCTTTTTCATCTGCCTCCAATCCATATCAATAGGAGTGACTCCTTTTACCAAAAAGTTGGCAATATCAGCATACCAAGGAATATCCTTGACTACCTTTACCTCAACAGCAAAAAGCTGCTCATTTGGAAAAGAATCTGAAATGGCAGAATGCTTCAGCAAAGATGATGTTGGAACAAGACGAGATAAATGATCTGCAATGATATTTTCTGATCCCTTCTTGTCCTTTATCTCCAAGTCGAATTCCTGCAATAATAAAACCCAACGAATCAATCTAGGCTTTGCATCTTTCTTAGACATTAAATACCTTATTGTCGCATGATCTGTGAGCACCGTGACTTTGGATCCAACCAAATATGGTCGGAATTTCTCAAAAGCAAACACAACAGCTAACAACTCCTTTTCAGTAGTTGTATAGTTGATTTGTGCCTCATTCAACACCCTGCTTGCATAATATATAGGATGGATAAATTTGCCCTGCTTTTGCCCCAGCATAGCACCTACTGCAACATCAATCGCATCACACATTACTTCAAATGGTAAACTCCAATTAGGTGCACAAAGAATGGGTGCTGAGATTAAAGCAGCCTTTAAAGTTTCAAAAGCCTTCCTACAATCTGCATTAAAGTCAAAAACATGATCAGTGCACAATAAGTTACAAAGAGGTTTACTAATTTTTGAAAAATCCTTTATGAACCTTCTATAAAATCCAGCATGACCTAAAAACTCCGAATCCCTTTCACTGAATTCGGTGGTTCTAATCTCTCAATAACCTCTATTTTTACTCGATCAACTTCTAGACCTTTCCTTGAAATCCTATGACATTAAACTATGATCTCCTTCACCATGAAGTGACATTTTTCCCAATTAAGAACTAGATGGGTATCCTCACATCTTTTTAACACCTTACCTAAATTATCCAAACAGCTTTGAAAAGACCCTCCAAAAACTGAAAAATCGTCCATAAATACCTCAACAGTGGACTCAATCATATCAGAAAAAATTGCTAACATACACCTCTGAAATGTTGTTGGAGCATTGCAAAGGCCAAAAGGCATTCGCCTAAAAGCAAACGTCCCATAAGGGCAGGTGAAAGTGGTTTTTTCTTGATCCTCAGGAGCAATGGTAATCTGGTTGTGCCCAGAATAACCATCTAAGAAATAGTAGTAGGCCCGACCAGCCAATCTATCCAACATTTGGTCAATAAATGGTAGAGGGAAATGGTCCTTACGGGTAGCTTTATTAAGCATCCTGTAATCCATGCAAACCCTCCAGCCAGTTACTGTCCTGGTTGGGATCAACTCATTGTCTTTATTAGTCACCACTGTGACACCTCCTTTCTTAGGAACACATTGGACAGGGCTTACCCAATTGCTATCTACAATTGGATAGATAATCCCAACATCCAACCATTTGATCACCTCCTTTTTAACAACCTCTTTCATTGCAGGGTTAAGCTTTCTCTGTTGCTCAATACTCCTAAAGGATCTCTCCTCTAGAGTGATTTTATGCATACAGAAACACGGGCTAATTCCCTGAATGTCAGCCAATGTCCAACCTATTGCTTTACGATATTGCTGTAGCAACTTTATTAAGGCCTCTTCATCCTCCGGCATTAAATCTGTTGCAACAATAATGGGCAATGTCTCACCCTCCCTAATATACACATACTTTAGATGATCCGGCAAGGGCTTCAAATCTTAAGTGGGTGCCTCAATCAAGGATGACTTAATAGGAGGAGCTTTCCTCTCATCTAAATCTAAAGACTCAAAAACATCCTCACACCTAAAAACTTCTTTTTCACTTTTTCTTTCTAAAGAACAAACTTCTAAATCCTCTACACTAACCTCTCCATGATATTCCAAATGTTTGTTTGCCAAATCCTCCATTGCTGTCTCAACAATTGTGTTCTCCAGAATCCTAATGAAAGAACAATCTTCCATTTCATCTGGATATTTCATGGCCCTAGAAACATTAAACTTCACTTCCTCATTATAAACCCACATTGTTAATTCCCCTTTTTGAACATCTATTAACGCCCTACCAGTAGCCAAAAATGGACGACCAAGAATAATTGGGACATCTTTATCTGCCTCATAATCTAAGATAATAAAGTCAACAGGAAATATGAATTTATCTACCTTCACTAAGACATCCTCAATTTTACCCTCAGGATATGTGATAGACCTATCGGCTAGTTGGAGTGTGACAGTGGTAGGCCTAGCTTCACCAATACCTAGCTTTCGATAGACCGAAAGAGGCATAAGGTTAATGCTTGCGCCTAAATCACAAAGTGCTCTACCTAACTCTTTTCCACCTATTGACACAGGTATAGTGAATGATCCTGGATCCTTAACCTTGGTTGGTAGCCCATTCTTGAGAATAGCACTACATTCCTCAGTAAGAGATACAGTTTCAAACTCACCTAACCTCTTCTTTTTAGTTAAAATATCCATGAGAAATTTAGCATAATTAGGCATTTGCTCTATAGCTTCTACTAAAGGGATATTTATATGCAATTGCTTAAGAATCTCTAAAAACTTCTTAAATTGAGCATCCTCATTCTTAGGCCTTTGCCTTTGTGGAAAAGGTAGAGGTGGTACATAAGGTGGGGGCGGCACATAAGGTGGTTCCACATCTGGAACAAAACCAGATGCTCCAGGATCATTATTGCTGCCTCCAGCACCTTGACCAGACTCCAACTCTTCTTCAACAACAACATTTTTATCACAATTTTTCTCTACATCCTGGGTTTTACTAGGCCCTTTTCTCTCTTCTAGTGGCTTACCACTCCTTAGAGTCACTGCCTGTACCTGCTCCTTACCTTCCCTTTTAGGGTGTTCAGTATCTGAAGGAAGTTTCCCTTGAGGCCTTGCCTTCAGCTCAGTAGCTAGCTGACCCACTTGCAATTCTAGGGCTCTCATTGAAGCTTGATTACTTTGAATTGCGGCATCTGTACGAGCCATATATTTTTTCATCATCGTTTTAAGAGAACTCTCCAAATTTTGCTGGGGCAATACCTGTGATTTAGCAAATCTTCACTGGTTCACCTTTTGCTGTGCTTGCACATTACTTCCTTGTCCTCCCCATGCGAAGTTGGGGTAGTTGCGCCAACCTGGATTATAAAAGTTAGAATAAGGGTTATTCCTCTGATTACCTACAAAAAACACAGAAGCTGGATTGCTGGGGCAAAACTCGTAGTTGTGCTCTTCACCACAATAGACACACGATTCTTCTGCAACTTGGTTCACCACGGCAGCAGGCTCCACAGCTGGCGGCTGCTGATGACTAACCACTGTCACATTTTTAAGAGCATTAGCTAACATTGCAATATCAGCCCTAATGGTAGACACACCATCAACCTCTAACACACTCTTAACTTTTTTATTTGAGACTCTAACATCTGACCACTGACAACTATTGGTTGATATTCTTTCTAAGATTTCATGGGCTTCATTAAAAGTTTTTGCCAACGGAGCCCCTCCAGCCGAAGCATCAATCATTCCTTGGGTTGCTCCATTTAACCCATTGTAAAATGTTTCCATTTGGATACAATGAAGTAAACCATGGTGGGGACACTTTCGCAAAAGCTCCTTAAACCTCTTTCAAGCCTCACTAAAAGTTTCATCTTCAAGTTGCCTAAACCCTACTATCTCACTCCTTAATTTAGCATTCCTAGTTGGTGGAAAATATTTACTAAGAAATTTTTCCGCTAACTCATTCCATGTCCTAATTGATCCTGGAGAAAAAGAATTTAATCATGCCTTTGCTCAATCTCTAAGAGAATACGGGAACAAAGTTAATCTAAGGGCATCTCTAGACACTCCTTGAATTACAAATGAATCACTAACTCCTAGAAAAGACTTAAGATGTAAATGGGGATCTTCAGATGACAAACCATGGAATTGACCCACGGTTTGCAACATCTGAAACATTACCGGTTTCATTTCAAAATTTGCTGCCTCAATTTGAGGACGTGCAATTCCTGGATTTAACTCATCAAACATTGGAAAAGCATACGCTCGAATGGCTTTGGCCCTATCATTCGCTACAAAGATAGGATTCTCAGCCTGATTATTTTGTTGTCCATTTTGCTCCAGCGGCGGATTAGGCTGCAGCACACGATTCTGCCAGGGGTCTACTGGATCTTCTGGAGCCTACGGAAGACGCGGCACGTCAGCCATTGGATTTTGGTTTCTACGCTGCTCTCTCCTTCTTCTCCTGAATGTCCTCTCAATTTCTGGATCAAGCTCGAACCTTACCTCAGGCGGATCGCTCATGCACCAAACTCACACCTGCAAAAACAAAAGAAACAATCAAAAAGTTCTAGCACCAAACCACTAAAACACATACACAAAACAGATCAGATAAAAACTTATTCAAGTCCCCGGCAACGGCGCCAAAAACTTGTTGGGTTTCCAGAGTGAGTAAAAATGTAGTAAAATAGACTCTAGAACACTGTGCAAGCATACACAATCCGCAACAAGTAATAAGTATTTATCGAATCCACGGGGCTAAATAGCTCTCACTTTATTTATTTTGTATAACTCTTTAGTGGTTTCAAAAGAGGTTAAAATGATTGATTTTGATATAATGCTGAAGCAAAAGGAAATGACAGAACAAAAAGTAAACAAATAAAGCAGACAGATTAGAAACAGATGTTGGTCAGGATTTAGTAATTGTTTTAAAAGTTGCTCTAGAAATATTATTCATTAGGCAAAACTCTTGCAGTCTTATTAGCAGGATCCTCCCGGAACTCTAGATTTTTTAGAATGTGTTTCAACTCCAATGACGCTCTACCGATCAAGCACTAGGCAACTGGCTATCCCTAACTCAGTCACTGGCGTTCACCAATACACAATGATCTAGTGTGATTAAATGCCACACACTTCTCAGATCATCCCTGAAACTAAGAAGTGGTATTCATACCGGCTGGCCAGGAGGGCACAAAATAGAAATATGCACAACAATTAATCAAGATCCTCAAATCAACATATATTGTATAGAGAATAAAGCACGACAATTACATGACTGCTAACCAACACCTAAACAAATTTAGTTCATAAAGCTCATGGCAACACACGCTACAATCTGAGTATGTGCATCCATAATTACAAGAAATTACAAGAAAATACTAATTCCCTTGGTCAAATCCGTAATTGATGGTCTTCTTGAAGTCTCCAATCTTTCCTCCTTTATTCGGCTCCCAATGATGGAAATGAGAAATGATCTCTTCCCCAAGAAAGGAATGAATTTGACTTGAACGACTCTTCCCTTTTATAGAATGAAGACAAGCTTAAATTAGGTTGACCTAGACACGTGGATGGCTCTCCTTGCTTCTTAAATCCGGAAATAGCTTAACTAACTTCAGTTCATTAAAATGGATAACGAGCTGTGACGTGGCAGTTTTGCTCCCTGTTTTGCTGGCTCGCAGATTTTGCTCCCTTAAGTCGCTCAGCAATATATTCTGCACAAAATAACTTCCAAAGCATCCATTCTTCCAAATGGGTTAAAACAATAATAATCTAAAAGCAACCCTAATTAGCACAAATGACACACAAATCATTATAAAACTAAGGCCTAAATAACTCCCTTTTGGAGAGTTATCAATTATCTTGCTGTAAAATTTTTCATCGTACCGGTATTTTAGTTGTGTTAAAATTCAGTGAATGGTCTCTGTTCTTTTCCGCTACATAAGGGCTCTCATCCCTTCACTTTTATGGTTGTTTTAGTTTACGTTGATGATATCATCATCACTGGAGCGTCTTCTACTGCTATCAATGTGTTGAAGAATCATTGGATTACTATCTTTAAGTTAAAAGACTTGGGTTCTTTACGATATTTTTTGGGGTTGGAATTGGCACGATCTTCCAAAGGTATTTTGTTATCTCAGTGGCACTATCTTCTTCAATTACTTGAAGATACAGGATTGTTATCATCAAATCCTTCTCTTTTGCCCATGGACCCTCATGTAAAACTTAGTGCCACTGAAGGAACTTTGTTAACAGATGTCACAACTTACCATAGATTGATTGGTCGTCTAGTGTACCTCACCGTTTCCAGACCAGACATAACTTTTGTCGTTCACAAACTAAGTCAATTTGTTGCTAGTCCATGCCAGCCACATCTAGCTGCTGCTTACACTCTTCGTCGTTACCTGAAGGGTTCTCTCCTGGTCAAGGGGTTTTCCTTCCAGCTTCTAACGCCTTACAGTTGTGTGCCTTTACAGATGTCGACTGGGCATCTTGTCCTGTTTCCAGAAAATCAACTTCTGGTTTTGGTGTTTTCTTGGGAGATGCTCTTGTCTCTTGGAAGTCAAAGAAGCAAAATACTGTGTCTAGATCATCTGCTGAAGCAGAATACAGAGCCCTCGCTCTTGCCACTAGTGAATTAATTTGGCTGCAACAGCTTCTTAAAGACTTACATGTTCAACCTCTTCTGCCTGATCTAATTTTTTGTGACGATAATGTTGCCATACATATTGCTTATAATCCAATTTTTCATGAAAGGATGAAGCAAATTGAACTCGACTGCCATTTTATTCGAGATCATATTAGCCAAGGTCATGTGAAATTTCTGCCTATCCGGACTCATCTCCAATTGGCTGATATTTTTACTAAAGCTTTGCCTCATTCATCTTTTGAATCCTTGTTATCCAAGATGGGCATCTGAGTGTTGTATGTCCATCTTGAGGGGGAGTATTAGACTAATATAACCGTATTAGTTGTTTAGTTATCTCCCAAATGTATTCTGTTATATTAGTTGAGTTTCCATTGTATTAGTTATAGCTTTGGCTATTTATATGGCCTTGCATCAATAAGAGAAGTATCAAGTTTATTTACTCTCAAGTCTAATACTTAGTGTTAGGAGGCTAGATTAAAATAATTTTCGACATTATATATATTGATATTAATTAATTTACATCACTACTACATTTTTGGTTTTTAATGACATTGAAAAATTGTCACAAGCACATTTCATGGCATTTTTTTTAGTCTTAGAATTGTCCATCAAGGAAAGTGTATACATGACGCTATAAAAAACTGTCATAATTAATTTTTGGGCAAATTGCAAAAACCACCCCTAAAGTATGGTAATTGTTGCAATTTCACCCCTAAACTTTGAATTGTAAAAATCAAGCCCCTAAACTTTCATAATGCTAAAAATCAGCCCCCACCCGTTAAATCCTCTAACTTCTGTTACTTGCTTGGCGTTAATAAAGGGAGGGAAAATCGTGAGTTGCTTGTTTGGCATGCTGTGGCTGGAAAGAAGGGGAGATGAAAGAAAATGGAAAGTGGGAAGAAATGACCCTTTGAAAAATCGATTAGAGGAAGAAGAAGGGTTTTTCAGCATACAATTTTTTAGAGATCATCGAGCACGTGGACCAATGTAGCCCACAAGCTCATCTCCTTCCAATGCCTTAACTCCATAGCAACTATTTTTCGATCATGGTGCCCCATATTTTACTGACAGCTCCCCGGACGTACTGAGTCTTGTTCGTGAGTGGGAATCGAAAAATCTTTGTGCGTAATGGAAAGAGAATTTTGGGGTTTTTTATTGCTTTTCCAATCAATTTACCAGCATAGAGCAGGTTATAACTTCACTGTTATTCTAACCTTTTTTTTTTTAAAAAAAAAAGAAATATATTCATAACGAAAGAGCAAAGTTTGGTACAGAACAGAAACCCTCCAAAATAGAAAAAAATCGTGAAGGCCAACCATCACCCTCCCCTACAGCCTCATCCATTCTCGAGCATAGTGAAGGATCAAAAGCAAAAAACACAAAACCATTGTTCATGGAAGTAGAGTGCGCCAAAAAATTGGAGGATCTCGGGCAGAAGGTAAAATTAACCACATTCGCCTTCCCCGCCAGAACATGAACCTCGTCGATCAGAAAGGAAATCTCTGAAATGTCCTCTGATTCTCGGTTAATTAGCTTGATAATCACACAGCGGCATCTGATTCAACCACCAACTTGTGGCCGATTAGCTCCGGGTAAGCTATGCGTTTATCAATAAGATGCTGAAGACCATGGATAATAGCCAAAGTTTCTAACATTTTAATCTCTGCTTTTCTGCTGATTTTTTTGCATCCCGCTCCAACCAAAGAATCAACTGAGTCGCGGATTATCCAGCCCACACCACCAGTGTTTGAAGCTTTGAACCAAGCAACGTCCATGTTCAACTTCCATTGCGATCCTTCAAGCGGCTTCTAGCGACCATGACACACTATTATTCTAATCTTGTTGCATAGTTGGTGCCACAATGGATAGTCCAGTCCTTCATTTTGATACCTCCCATTAAGTGCTCACAGCTTCTTCGATCAACAGCACATAAATGAGAAATGTAGCATAACTGGCTACTTCATTATTATGTCTCTAGTTCTGACATTTAACTGAGTTTTTGTCTACACATACACTAGTTAAGCTAAACTAATAAATTCTTTGTCTACACACCACACCTGTAATTTATTTTCTCTAAGCATATTATATATATATATATATATATATACACACTCTCTACTTGCTGCCCCAACTATTCGATCTTGTGTCCCCTTAACAAGAGAGATGGATGGAAGTTTTAAATGGGAAGTGGGCGAAGAAAGAATGTGCGTCGTTGGTATCTAGAAAGAGAAAATTGAACTACCTTGAGAATAATAAAAAAGGAAAAGGTTGGGATGTGAAATCCATATGGGCATGTTTGGGCCACCAATGTTCGAAGCCCGACTTCTTAAGCCCGCTGAAGTCCCCATTTGGGTGGCCATTTTTTGAAGCTCGACTTTGGAAATAAGACTTCAATAGTCTGGCACTATTGAAGATGCTTCATGGAATGAAATTTTCTCTCTCCGTGTTTCCAGATCGCTCCCCCCGTTTCTCTTCGTTTTCTTCGTTTCTCTCTGGCTCTTCGTTTCTCTCTGGCTCTTCGTTTCTCTTGGGCTCTTCGTTTCTCTAAGGTCCCATGTTGCTTCAACTTGCCCTCTTTTCATCCTCCTCGTTTCCCTCGGTAGGTTGGTGGATCTAACGTTTTTTTCTTCTTGTTGATCTAACCGGACACCCTCCCCTCTCTTCATCCTCTTCGAAACCCTACATCTATCTTCCTTATCTTCATTCTCTTCGAAACCCTCGATCTATTATCAGATCTAAACGCTTATCGATTTTTTTTTGTTTCAGATCCCCACCCCATGCCGCTTCAACTTGCCGCGTCCGTCGACCTTCCCTTACTGAGAGCTCGCTGGATCTGCATGGTAGGTTTTTGGAGCATGGTGAGGGGTGGGAACAACAGGTAAGATTTCTTGTCCCTTGGCCGACCAATGATGAGTAATGCATGTTGTATAAATATACATCCAAAATTTTCTACCTCTGATTTGGATGTTCAAACAATGCAACGTAAGCATAATTTTTGCCCTCCGTGTTCCAATTTTTACGTATTTTGATCTCTGTCTCTTGGTTTTGTGCATTTTTTATTGGTTCCTTATCATCTCTGTGTAAATGTTATGTTCTGTCAATTTTTCTTTGTTCTTCGTTCTGATCTCTATCTCTTGGTTCTATTCTATCCAATTTTTTAATTTTTTTAATTTTTTTATGGTCCCTCCTTATGGCTGTCTCGTGATTTTGTTATATCCAATTTTTTTATCGGTACTCCTTCTTGCTATATGTTGGTTCTGTTCTATCCAATTTTTTTTATTTTTACATTTTTTTCTTTACGGTTCCTTCTCATTGTTGTCTCTTGGTTCTGTTCTATCCAATTTTTTTATTTTTTCAAAATTTTTTTATACGGTTCCTTCTCATTGATGTCTCTTGGTTCTGTTCTGTCTATGATTTTTTTGGTTGTTCAAGTGTTCTGTTCTGTTTACTTCTGGTTGATAAACTGTTCTGTCATTTCTTCTTTCGGCTGATTAATCTCTACTAAATTTTCTTCCTATTTTTTGCAAAATGCTTGAAAGTAATGCACCTGAGGGCGGTACCTATTAGGAATGTTCTGGTAACTAGTTTAGTTGTCATCAATTTAATTTGTAACTGACTTAGTTGTGATAAATGATGCATTGTGTGGGTAAGTTGCATTTATTTAGTTTTGTTAAATGAAGCATTATGGGTAGGTTGCATTTATGAAGTAGATGGTTAATGCAATCTACCATGTCATTTTGTATAAATAGGTAAGGTAGATTACATTTAATTGCATTAATTAATTGCAATCTACCTTATCTCTTTTTAAAAGATGAAGTACATTGGATTTAAGTCAATCTACCTTATCACGTTTTGATGAACTTCAACTACCAATTTCCCTACTTATCTATTTATACCACACCACTTTTCCCTTCCCACCTTGAGGAAAGTCTCCACTGCTCTGAGATCCCTCTGCATTGGTGAGTTATTTTCCAACCATTTCTTCTTTTGTCTTAAGATGTCATGTTTAGTCAGTCATTCCTCTCCTCACCTATTCTTTTGTTATGTTCTACTCGTATAGACAAAGACGTGACCAATCTCTAGCAATCAATGTTTGCATTCGGGTACACCTATTTCATATTAAGCTGACTTTTTCTAATGTTTGTAGTGTATACTTTCATTTTAAATAAGTTACATTTACTGTGTAATTGTCTAACCATGTTGCCTATTTTCATTATCCTGTTACAGGTTCAAACGGTAAACAACCTTTGTTTAGAGGTTCGTTTTAGGTTTCATTCGCTGCCTTTGTTAATGTAATTTATAATTTTTTTGGAACAATAGAGACTGTTTTTCATGGACATTATTTGTTGATTTTTTGGTTCATGTATTATTATTGTGATCATTTCTTGTATTGCACCCTAAAAACATGAAAGCATTATTCGTTAATATGAGGTTTCTTCCGTTGGTTGAATGCATGATTTATGTATTATTCAGTTTCATGTAGAAAAAAATATTAGTTTGAGTTAGAAAAAAAATTCAGTTTGAGTTACAAAAAAATTTCAGTTTCAGTTAGGAAACAAATTTCACTTTCCCTCATTTTTAGCAATTTAAATAAAATTGAAGAAGTTGAATAGAAGTTTTTGAACCAATATTATGCAAACCATAGGAAGCATATGACCAATTGTTTTTTAAAAAAAGTCATTTTACTTAGAGTAGGGGATAATGCGAGAAAAGAAAATAAACATTGAAAAGTTTCTACACATATTTTTTGTAACGCCCCGCGTTTCAGAATTAAGCCTTTTTAGAGTAACCGAGCCTATTCACTCAAGTTCTAATTTGGAAAATTAGACAGTTTCATTTAGTTCCTAAATCGATGAGTTAAATCTCGATAATTTAGGAATTTAGTTTTTCGTTGTATCTCTAATTTTCTCTAGAAATCCAAATCGCATTTTTAATTTAGGATTACCCAATTATTCAAAGTTTTAATTGGGTTTAAAATTGGGACAAGAGATTTAATGTGGAATTCAAATTAAGGCTTCCTTTATTATTTTTGGCTATTCATTCTTAGAAGAAAAGGGAAAGATTGATTTTTTTTAAAAAAAAAAAAAATCAAACCCTAACTCCATCTTTTTCCCTCCCTTTCCTTCGTTCAGCCGCCTAACCTCCCCCTTCCCTGTGTTTTCTTCTTCTTCGACCAGCAGACCCACGCAGCGGGATTTTCAGCCTCTCCCTCGCGTCGTGTTTGGTCTGGGCAGCAGACTCGCCGACGCTCTCTTCCCTTCTCCTGCATGAGTGGTCTTTGTCGTTATCGGTTTTCCTTCTTCGTTCAACAAGTCTTCTCCGGCAAGTCCAACAACGCTTCTCATGAGGCAACAACAAGAACTTCGACAGCGATGTGACGACGTTGCAACAACCTACGCACCATCCCCCATACCAGGCCCACGAACGGCGCGTCCCGATGTCCCCTCGACGGTGTTGCACGCAAAACCCACGTGTAGCCTTCCTCGTTAGTTGTTCGTGTACATTTTTAGCAGGCCCATAAACCAAAACCTCTCCCTTGCGTGCGATTTGTGCCATCAGCAAGCAACATGTTTCAATTTTCCCCTTTTTGGTAAGACTTAACACTAACCCACTCGTATTCAGCCTTAGATCCGAATTACCCACTCTCTAACGACCTCGTAATGCAGATTTAGGGCCCAACGAGCACCAATCAACAACGTTTCAAATTCGAAAACTATTTTCAACTGCTACCCATAACTCGAATAATCCCAAATCAGGTTGCCCATAGTCCTTGAAGATTAGTTTACAATTTCAGATGCCGGGGAAAAGCAACCAGCATGCTTTCAGGTTCTTTTGGTAAGGATTCAAAGGGTAATGCGTAATAGCACTTTTAGACTCTTTCGGATGAGATTAAATTAGTTAAATCAGTTCCGAACGTGTGGTAGTCTCTTATTTCCAGTTTCGGATCACCATTCGAATACATTCTAGAGAAGGCACAAGACTTTGGTAGGTCTTTAAGAGGTAATGCCTTTCTCTAATTCCCTTTCAGACTTTGTCTTAGTATTTGAATAAAGTCTCTAACCCTTGGGTGTTTATTGATTGTAGATTCGAACCATGTCTAGAATACTTAGAAGCTCTTTGATCGTAGTTTCATGCTGACCCGAAGTGTTTAGGCTAGTTTTAAAGTGTTTTGGGTAAGTTTATTTCTCCTACACACCCTTTTGGTTTCTATTAGGGGCTGTTTGGGGCGCTGGGTTGATTATAATAGCTGGGGGTTATAATAGCTGGGGGATTATAATAGTCTGGGGTTATAATAATCTGTGTTTGGGGTGCAGATTATTATAGTCTGGGATAAAATAGTCTGTGTTTGGGGTGCAGATTATTATAGTCTGGGATAAAATAGTCTGTGTTTGGGGTGCAATGCAAATTATTTTAGTCTGTGTTCAAATAATCTATGTTTCAAGCTGACTGTTTTTTTTTTCTTGACTTTTTTTTTTGTTTATTTTCCTCATACAACTTTGTACTTCAAATATTAATAATAAAAAAAAAAGGTTTAGTTGTAAAAAAAATAAAAGTTTTGGGTACATGGTTTAGCTTAAAAGGAAACAAAAATAACCTAAAGTAAAGGTTGATTTTCTTTGTGTTTAGAGTCATGGTTTTTTCACAAAATAAGTCATTTTATGATTTCATATAGAAAAACCATATTTGTTTCATTTATGTATTTCCAACATAAAAATGGTAAATGTTTATTCAAAACTCATTTTACCTTTATTATCAAAAGAATCAAATAAAATAGAAATCACATAAAATAAAAACTTGAGTAGTATTTTTTTAAAAATTATTATTATCACAGTAAACTTAAATACGATAAGTATAATTTGGAATGAAAAATATGGTACGATGAAGATAAACATTCATATACTTCATTATCAAAAGTAATTATGTAATAAAACTCCATATTTATATATATGTACAAAGACAACCTAGTATCTAACTCTCCCTAGAAATTTTATGATTTTTCCGACGACCACCAACAAATTTTTCGGCGATCGAAAATTTTTCCCTCTTTTTTCCTTTCATTTTCTTCTACCTCTTTTTTCTTTCTTTATTTTCGTTTTTTATATTTTTCGAAATGAAAATGAGTTTTTTTTTTAAAAAAAAAAAAAAGTCGCCGGAAAAGTCGTCGGTGATTGCCGGAAAAGTGGCCGGAAAGTAGACGGCGGTCGTCGGAAAAGTTGTCGGTGGTCGCCGGAAAAGTCGTCGGCCGGTCGTCGGTAGAAAAGTCAATGAGTCACATGGAAGAAGAGAGAAAAGAGTTACTGTAGAGAATGGATAGAATAATTGGGGTGAGTTGAATAGTGGTTACTGTAGCAACACGGAGGGGAAAAATAACCAACTCCTCCCCTTATTTTTGTTGGTGTCCCAAACACTGGGTTGGTTATAATAGCGGGGGCTATTATAACCAACACAGTGGGCCAAACGGCCCCTTAAGGTTTAGAGTTGAGTTTGGCCTTAAAAACTAGACTTTCTTGTTGCAGGATCTTGTTAGATCTATTTAGGGGCGCTTTAGAACATTTAGTAAGTGGAATTCTACCTTTTGAGTTTGTTTGCTTGTGTGCTAGCATGCTGTGTGTTATATCGATTTAGTTTTGTTATGTGCCATGCTTACGTATCGATGTTCATGAATTATTGTGAATTTTGAGCATGCTGGACTGTTGTGGCATCTGATATGTCGAACTGTTGTGCTATAGTATGTTAACTGTTGTAGTGCGATACTGCCGTGATGAGCATGTTGTTATCATGTTGTGGTTGGTTGTAAAGCTTGACTTTGTTGTGAGCATATGCTGTAATTTTGGTTGTTGCATTGACTAAAAACATGACATGGGTTAGAAAGCATGATTGAGATGTGCATTCTGAGTTGTGAGCATGTCATTGGCATAAAACATGGTCTAGAAGCATGATGAGTAGGATTCATGCATTCTTGTGAGATTGTGAGGTCACGGAGCTTGTGTGTTGAAAAGGAAAGTTAGGCGAATACCAGGTGCCTCGGGTAAAAATGGTCGAGGGGTGATATGTCACCAATGGATTAAGAGGAGCATCGGGTGCCTTGGGTAATATGGCCAAGGGGCGATGTACAGTTTGATTGTGAAGTCATCGGGTGCCTTGGGTAATATGGCCAAGGGGCGATGCACAGTTCGAGGCCTTGGGTAATATGGTCAAGGGTCGAATGCTGAGCTCCGTAGAAGAACGCCGAGGCAGTGGGTAATATGGTCAGGGGTCGGAGTGATTCGAAGGAGTCCGTCTCAGAGAGCTTGTGAGGGCTACGAGTGTTGAGTGAGCTTGTGTAGCTTGAGTGGAAACTGAGTGTGCACGACATGGTGCGGAATTCATGTGTTAGGTGCATGGTTAGTTGCATGTTTACATAATTGAGTATGTTGTCATGGGTATTTTGTTCATCTCGTGTATGAAGCATGTTATTGTAGTTGAAAAGTACGTTACTTGCTCTGCATATGTATATTGTTTGTTGGCTCTTCAGGTGTGAGCCACTTCCTTAGTACCGTGGTTTTGTACTGACCCACCACTAGGTTTTGCAGGTTGTGAGATCATATCTAGTCTTGGTGATGAGGAGGAGGCTTGAAGGAAAAGACCATTATTTATCTAGTTATGCTAATTCATTTTTGTGTTTAAAGTTTTAGATGGATTGTGTAAATCAATATAGTTATTGCTTAGCACGTTTGGCAGTTGTATTAGACTTAAGTTTTAGTTTCTTTTATTTAGGGCGTGTTGGCTTTATTAACTGCATTTGTTACGAGATCTGACTCGTATTATATTCACTTGAGAATTGGAGTTAGTTCTTACTTTATTGAGTATGTTTGGGAAGTTGTCAAGTGGAGTTGAAGTTGTGATCTGGATTAGAAGTGTCCTTGTTTTCAGGTGTTTAAATTTCTGGTTAGCTATAGATATGTTGTTATGCTGCCGAAATTTTCGGGGCATCAAGTTGGCATGAGGGTCAATAGTTAGTAACGTTTCCTTAAGTTAGATTAAATTTTGGGGGCGTTACATTTTTTTCACATAACCAGTAGGTTAAGAAGAACACAGTTTGAAAAATGCTAGTTTTTCACATTTCAGTAACACAAAAAAAAGGGCATTTTATAACTTTTGAGAAAAAATTGATTTCATTGGGAATCAATAAAAAAAAAAAAAAAAAAAAAAAAAAAAAAAAAAAAGAGTAATTGAAATGTGGGAGGAATATTTTCCAAAATATTGGTTAACTTTAAACAAAACATAATTTTGACATACTTTGGAGAAATTAAAAAAAATAAAAGCAGCTAATCACTTTTTGGAGTTCATATTGAAAAATAAAAAATGGGAGCTTATTTTGACAAATAGAAAATGAGATGTGGTTTTATATGCAAGTTGTTTTAGGGATGTAATATCAATTTAAGCATTGTTTGAAATTTTGTGTTTATGTACTTCTCGAGTATAATTCTAGAATTTGTGTATAACGATTATGGAAAATCATAATGTGAGTAGAATGTGTTGGGTTTTAGGCCCTAAAACTCGTAGATAGTGAATGTAAAAAAATTGTATACTTGTCTTAATAAAGTGTTATTACGTTTCTACAATAAAATGTTATTGTTGAATATTGCACAATTTGACCCAAATCCAATAAACTAAGATCCAAGGTTGTTTGTATGTAACTTGAACTAGTATGTGGGGACATACGGGGATCGATGTTCAAGTAACAACCTAAAAGGTCTATAGTACAAGGATAAGACTAGGTACCTTATCCTGGTAACACTATGTGATACGACCTGCTTTGTATTTGATACAAACGTATTGATCCGCAGCGTCCATGTAGTAGACATGCGAGTGGGGGTATCCTATGCAATGAGTTTGCATAAGACCGGACCGCGAAATAGTAACCGCTAGCTCTAACACCGTTTTTCTATTTCACTAGGATGACCTAGGCAGCTTAGTCTGAATCCTGAGTAGATTATGGACTCCTGTTCACAAGGGATTGTCCTTTGATTTGTATGGGTGAGAGTGGCCAGTACGCCGACTCAATAAGACCGAGTGGGGAGCTGGGAACATAATCACACAAGATGGAATTCACTCCTTTCCGACTCTTGAGGAAGTAGATGAGTGTTCCCTTAAGTGGTGTCTCCGAGTCTTGAACAAAGGGCCCTACCCTCTCATTGGCCCGAGAGGGGTTTCTGTTTGTTGGTTGGACCACAAACAGGTTGTTCATTAGAGGAGCACTGGTATTTAAGGAGGTAGAGGTAACTCAGGAGTAAAACGGTAATTTGACCCAACTGGAGTTACGAACACTCGTGAAGGACTAACTTGCCGTTATTGGTCAAAATCCGTGGACACAGAGAAAGAAAGGGGGACCACTCTCACCTCTACTATAGTCGTTTTAAGCTTCCTTCTTTTTCCACAAACCCCATCAAACTTTGTTTTCTCTTAACCTGCAATATATATAAGCACAAAACAATATATGAAAAGACAAATATTCATGCTAAACATTTTGGAAAAAAAATGGTCATAACTTACAGGAAGTTTAGAAGTTAATGGTTTTTCTTTGACTTGGCCTTTGCAAGATCTAATATTGTTGCCATCTTTTCCACACTTGTTGCACTTTGATAGCGCAATTTATTGAGCTATATTTTATGATATTTTAGTGTTAGTCTCGAGTATTATTTGGCCACTTTTATGTCTATTTGGTTTGTTTTGTAGGAATCAGGCATTTCATTGAAAATCGACGTTTTTGAAGATTACCGGTGATTTAGGAGCTGAAGAATAAATTCGAGCGAAGAAACGAGCAGAAGAAGCAAAGTTCAAGGCCTAGCGTTGAGACGCTGAGCGTCTCAACGCTAGGTATAAGTCAGGAGGCGGGCGAATGGAGGCAGTGTCGAGACGCTACCTCCACAGCGTCTCGACGCTGCGACATTTTCCTGAAATAATTAGGGCACGCATGACACAGCGTTGAGACGCTATGTCCTTAGAGCCTCGACGTTGTCGCGTAGAATGGACAGTATTTATAGTTTGCGATGCCATCTGATTTGGGGAGCTCTTTTGGAGAGAGAAACACGACTTTAGAGAGGGAAAAACGGCCAGAATTTAGGAGAAACATAGGGAGCTTGATTTTGGGAGCTTGGATCGGGAGGCTTGTGACGAGAACGCACGGGAATCACGACTAGCGAGTTTAATCTTTCTCCCTTATTTCTCGTACTGATTTTTAGCATGTATTGGACTGATTTTGATTGTATTTTTAGAGACATGAGTAGCTAAATTTCGTTTCTTAGGGGCTTGATGTAGCCATTAGTTTGTATGAATTAATTTACGGAGTTTTTAGGACGTTTCGTAACGCGATTTATTTATGCAATTGTATGCTTAGTGCTTATAATCTCTTGATCACGGATTGTATGATTCTTGTTTCTGAACTATTTGCTCGGGATAGGGTAGTTTAGATTAGACCATCAATTGCATAACTTAGGTAATTCTACAATTAGGAGATTTGGGATTGCTTGAGAAACCGTTATGAGGGTTGTTCTTTATTGCTTATGCTTGTTGTTGAAATTAGATAGGGATATCAATTTCTTAATTTGCATAAAGAATTAATTGCACTCGGGAGAGGCTTTTAATTATCAATAATCCTTAGTTTATGAATTTGTTACGAGTTCGTTCTTAATTATTCTTTGAATTGATTCATGCATCTAATAGGTGAAATCAATTCCCTAAGACCTTTCTCCATTGAGTTTCCACCTTTTTATTGCTTTGATTCGTTTTTCATTGATTTGCATATTTCTCGATTAGTTTCTCTAAATAAAATTGGGCGAATATACCTTTAATAATTAGGGGAACTAGAAAACCAATCCAGAGGACGACATTCGATTTTTAATCACTATATTATAACTTGGGCCCGTACACTTGCGGTTAACAATTTGCGCATCACACTTCATAACACTATATTTCTTGCTAGCTTTAGTGGAACTAGATGGCTCATCAAGATCTTCGTTTTTGTTGTTTCTTTGGTCTCCCAAGTAATATTTTTATGAATGGAGGGAGTATAGGTTCCATCTCAATATTTGGCCAGAGATTTACTCCATTAATGGGTTGAATGTAGTATGAGTATGTAATTTCAAATGTGTGTTTATGAAAATACATATGAACATAATCATCTGGCTTTTTTCTCATAAACCAAATACATTGAATGGAATGAGGGCATGGTATTCTAGTCAACTCCCACATATGGTAAGTACATGTGTGTGTATTGAGATCCACTATGTATTGCTTCTTCTCATCCTCTACCTCAAATCTCTCGCCATCTGAAAGTCTAGGAGACCAATTTTTAGAAAGTTGTTTAGTCCTTTCTAACTTTTCGTGAATTTTTGGAGTAAGCTTCCCCCCCCCCCCCCATTTTGCTATGAGCTCTCATTTTCTATGGACCCTAGACATAAGACTTTTTCTAATAACTTCAAACATCGTAAGAATTGGCTTACTCCTAATGTAACGCCCCAGGCCCAGGATTCAGAATCTAGATTCGGCACCTGACGGCCACGACATTCCCCTACATCCCCTGTGACCTGGATACGTCACCATACTTGTCTTAAACTACTTCTAAGAGTGAAGATTATCCCCACAAACCAACCAACACGGGATCCTTTTAGCATGCTTTGTCCACACTCACATGCTTCCTAGGAAAATTCCCATGAGGTCACCCAACATAAAACTTTTCCAAGCCAAGCACGCTTAACTTCAAAGTTCCTATGATTGAGCCACCGAAAAGGAATGTAACGACCCAACATTTCATGTCTAGATCCTAGGGCCATTACCACATGCATTTCATTTCACTTACAAAAAATAACGTTGGAACAGCATTTAGAGTAAAACATGCTTAGAAAATCAGTGAAACGTTACAGCCTGGGATCCCAGTTAAAACAGAACAAGAAGAAATTTTTGCCATTCCAACAAAAAACTCAAACCAGAATAAGTCCTAAAACATCACATAACAATGCAAAAAGAAGAAGTTCGAAACATAATAAGCGGAAGTCTATCCTAAGGAAATCCATAGCTTGGTCAGCAGCATTTTGTCACCCATTCTGTACACCTTTGCCTTTACCTGCAATTACATGTTAGGGAAAAGAATGAGTATTTCAAAATACTCAGTAAGTAACAACACTGCTAAACATGCAACAACTAAGGTTTCATGAGGTTAAACGGGCTAAGGGCCTAAAGGTTATGTCATCTCGTTCCAATTCATTTCATTTCATTCATCCTATAGTATGGGTCTCGTGATCAATTTAATTCACCTACATAAGTTTGCCAACTCACTGAAGGTGCACAGGTGGGTATTTTGGGAGATCTCTACTCCTTCTGATAGTAGAAGGCACCCAGTCAGTGGAGCCAAGTCTCACCCATCAAGGCACTAATGTGCGCATAGCGCTTTAACTACCATTTCACTGGTGGGGCGTCCATGGGTTTTAAGTCGGAATTTAACTTCCACAGTTAGTAAATGGCACCTAGCCTGCAAAGCCAAGTTCTGTCCATTTAGCTCCTCATTTCAGTCTAATACATCTCAGTCCTAGGTGATTAATTTGTTGGGTTTCATGCCCTAAAACTCGTAAATAGTAAATGAAACAAACTAATCGATCTCAATAAAGCGTTATTTGAGTGATTCAGTAATTTGGTTATTGAATAATCGAGTTTGCATTAATAAACCCCAAAATCCAATAAACTAAGATCCAAGGTTGTTTACATGAAACTTAGACTAGTATGTGGGGACATACAGGGATCGGTGTCCAAGTAACAACCTAAAAGGTCTATAGTATAGGGATAAGGCTGGGTACCTTATCCTGGTGACACTATGTGATACGACCCACCTTGTATTCGATACAGATGCAATGATCCAAAGCATCCATGTAGGAGACATGCGGGTGGGGGTATCCTATGCAATGAGTTTGCATAAGACCGGACTGCGAAATAGTAACCACTAGATGTAACGTCGTTAACTAGTTTAGGTTTCTATTTCAATAGGATGATCGAGGTAACTCAATCTCAATCCTGAGTCTGTTATGAACTCCTTTCAGGAGGGATTGTCCTTAGATTTGTATGGGTGAGAGTGGCCAGATCGCCGACTCAATAATCCTACCATTTTAGGGGCAAGACCGAATGGGGGCTAGGAACATAACAATACAAGATGGAATTCACTCCTTCCCTTATTGGGGTAAGTAGATGTGTGTTCCCTTAAGGGCTGATTCCGGGGCTTGAACAAAGGCGCGTCGTCCTCTCCTGGCCCGAGAGGAACTCCTGTTTAGTGGTTGGACCCTAAACAACTTGTTCATTAGAGGGATCTGTGGTACTTAAGGAACCAGAGGTAACCCAGGGGTAAAACGGTAATTTGACCCAGCTGGTGTTACGAACACACGTGAAGAATTGACTTACTGCATTGGTCGATATCCGTGGACACAGAAATATTCTATAGTGAGAAGAGTGCAGTTGTGGGTCTTTAGTGGAGTGACTGATTGGCTGTCAGTTGTCTTAGTATAATTAGAAATATTGTCGTAGATAATAATCAATCCAAGCATAAATTGACTTTAATCAAGTAATACCTGGTGAGTCCAGGGTCGATTCCTCAGGGAAGGGATATTCACATAATCTTTTAACAATATTTACCGATCTAAACTCAAGAACGTATGATATTATTTAAAAGAATAAAAAGATTTGGTATATTTAAAGAGTGATTGTTAGCATAAAAACAGCACATGCGACGAGAATGAAAGGAAAATTTATAAGGAGAATAATCAAGGCTGTTGCGGTTGCAACCTCATGCGTTTATAATAACCTTGTAGCGCATACTTTGATTAATTGATCCATTAATGCCTAAGTGAGAAAATATCATAAGTTTCCCTTCCGGTACTCCTTTGCGTCTGGCATAAAACTATCAAGAGATTATTTGGCTAGTTCATGCTTTAGGCGTAGTTCTCTAAAACTTACAAGGGACTGCGTTAGTCACAACACAGTCTAAGCTCATGCGTGCACTATCTTTTAGCGGTAGTGTTTTAATGCTACCAAGACTACATGACATGCGCTAACTTGCTCTACAACTAAATAGAAAGCATTTAATGTTTCATGCGAGCAAAACAAGACATCATGAAATAGGACATTACAAATGCAAGATTGCTCCTAATCACAGATCTCTGTGATTTCTCTATCGATCTTTCCTTCTTCTCTCTTTTTAGCAGAAAAAATGAATTAAGGATGATCCTGATATTTGATTTTTGGCTTATATTTATAGGTGAGGGAAGATTACTTCTCCAAGTAATTAGCAACTTGCGTTAATCATCATTAGGCAACTTGCTTTAGCTTTTTCTCCCCCTTTTTCCGCCCACTTGCGTTGGTTGTGTCAGCGCTTGTCCTTTCACTATCTTATCTGTTACTTGATCATCTTGAGATGTGTGCCTGCGCTAAGCGCCCTATATTTTATAATTTCACACCGCATACATGAATACATCTCGCCGCATAAAATTATCACATTTTCCCCTCTTTATGCGCTGAAGCAACGCATCTTTGTTTCTTTTCGCCTTGTTTTAGTCTAAGTTTAGAGGACAAATAACTTGCTTTTTGCAAGTTATCAGTGACCCACAGTTAACGAATGTTGACTAACTTGGTTAATGAATTTAGCCAATTAGTCTCGTATCGTTGGAGCTTCTGATATGTAGGTTCGTTAGGTCCCACTGGTAGCTCGTAAAAAGACTTGAGGCAATTAAGTATAAATTGTAAATTGAAAGTGTTCAATTTATTTACGGGAATCATATAATGTATATTGATACATTATAATATAAAGTTTATGAAACTTTAAAATATAATTTTGAATTAATTTCAAAAATTAATTCTTGAGAGAAAATATTTGAAAGAGATCAAATAATTAATATGAATTGGATTCATATTAATATAAATAATTTAATAAAATCCCTAAGATTAAATATGTGATATTTAATTGGATAATTAATTAATTATGAAATTAATTATTTATTTATTAAAATTAGATATGAATAAGATAATAGATTTGATCTTATTCATGACCTTTTCCTATTAGGAAAAGGTCTTGGCCTTTACTTATAAGTAGGACCCCTGGGGTGGGGTGAAAGGCATCTCATTCATTCTCCTACTCTAAGAGAATTCCCCTGAAGGCTCCCTCTAGACTCCCACCAGTCTCCTGCCTCTAGAAGTCTCAGAGTCATACCGGTGTAGTTATAGTGGTGGTGTTCGCAGTAGTTCGTGATTATTTAACAAGCAGTTGGTGAATTTAATCTGAGTCGTCAACGAGAGTAAGTAATTTGTTACTATATAAATTAGATTTAGATCTAATATTTTTGTTTGCTTAGCCTTAATATAAATTTAGAATAGTTCGAAGATTATTGCCAATGTATTAGTATTTTAGATTAAACAAAATTAATTACGAATCGGTCTCAATCACGCTTCCGCTTTACGGAATTATGGAATTCCAATCCTTCATAATTGACACGACCTCCTACTAGAGTAATTAGCCTATTCTTTTCCCTTTCTTACTTTTTTTTTCCCTTTAAGGCCTCTTAGCACGCAAGTTATTTCTAACTGCAACCTAATCAATGGAATTCATTCTCTCAAAGTTTACTAACAAGTTAGACCAGTATATACCATCCCAACTCAGTCATTTATAGAAAACGTAACAGACATTCCACACTTCAAAACAAAGAAACCACCACTTCTCACTGTCCACATACATTTCCAATCAACCATAATATATAACAGTCATGCACTCGCATCTATCTCACAACGCCAATTCACAGTAGCCATATACTTGAAATCAAAAGCATACATATCATCTCAGTCTCAACTCAAACATATAACACAATCTCATGCCAGAAGCACCACTGTCATATCTATGCATAATTACAGTTTAATTTCAGCAAGTTAACTTACCTAATAACTCAATACAGAACAAAACGGCTTGGCCCACAGGTTTTCCTAGCAATCCCACAGCTCCTAATAATTTAATAATAAAAGTAACTTCTAACACAGTACCACCAAGAATAAAAACACAGAAGTTTAAGGCCTAAACTTCTTACCCAAGTGAGATTCCTTACCCAATTAATTCCTTAGAAGCAAGCTGAAAATTCAAACGGCGGCGACGAACAAATCTAAAAAAAACGATGAACAGATCTAAAAAAGCGAAAAACAGATCTGGGCGACAGCGGCGCTGGGGCTGTCCGCGACGACGATGATGGATCTGAGGCGGCGACGGACACTTTGCACAGTGGCGGCGGCGGCTTGCACGACCTGGCGGTGGAGCTGCAGATCTACCATAGAGAGAGGGAGTAAGGCCGTGAAAGAGAAACGAGAGAGAGAAAGAGACGAGAGAGATAGAGGAAAGCTCACCGACGACGATTCACAACGACGGTGGCGGCGAGAATCAACGGCAGAGGCTCGTGGAGGTTGTACACCGTAGAGAGAGAAACAGAGAGTGAGGTCGTGAGAGAGAAAGAGACGAGAGAGAGAGAAAACGAGTAGACCTTACCAGCCGCGAACGAGAGGTGCGGCGGTGCAATGGAAATCAACTGGGAACGACGGCGGCGCGACGGAGATCAATGGAGGGAGGAGCGGCGCTGGTACACAGATGGGAGAGAGAGAGAGCTGAGAGGTAGAGAGAGAATGATGAGGGAGAGAAAGAGTATCGGGGAGAAAAGAAGAAAACTCAGAATTTTTTTTTCTTAACTGGTCCCTTCCGAATTTTTGGGGAGAAACTTTCCCCCTTTTGACCGGGCAAGCCAGCCCACTCTCCCCCTTTTCCTTTTTTTTTTTTTTTTTTTTTTGATAAATATTGGGTTGTTACAAGGAAGGTGCACCTTGTTGGTATAGGTAGTATCTATCATTTCTTTTAAGCTTATCTTGACCATGCTTTCATGTCCTCAGGATCCCTCTCATTCAAATGTGATCTCGGTTCATTCATGTACCCCTCCTAACCTCGGGCGTCACACCTAGCCTCCAATATGTAGGAATTAAATGACTCGCTTACGTTATTAAGCAACATGTCACACTTTGAATGTGATCTAAATGCATGTTTTGCCCAATATTTGGTAGGCACTGCATTAATCCAATCAAAAGTTGACTTATCCAACTGGGCAAGCTTTTTCATTTCATTGTCAAACATTGACCTTGTTGTTGCCTTTGCTGCACTCCATAATGCATCTTTGTACATCGTACCTGTTGATAAAAATAACATTGACAAATTGAAAATTAATCTTGTAAGTAACATTTGTAATTACAAGAGAACAAATATAGTCCAATTATAACCTATTAAACAATTATAAACAAACTAAACCTTTCAATTACGCATATAAACAATATCAACAAATGACTTATACAACTTACCTTTGAAATGTTTTGTTTTTTAAATTAGCATAGAAATGGCGTAAACAAATCCTATGTTCCACAGTAGGCACCACCTTTTCAATAGTTGGAATTAACCCCTAAAGTACCAAAAGGATAAAATAGTTACCATAAAATTACAAAAATCAACAAAAAGAAAAAAAAAAAGTCATATTAGCATAAACATAAACTTACCTTTTGTTGATCAGTCATAAATACCCATCCTTTTTGTTCCACCGATCCTATGTCATTAAGTAGATTCTATAAGAACCAAGTCCAAGATTGCTTGGACTCCACATCCACTGCCGCTAAAGCTAATGGAAAAATCCCATCATTTGCATCTATTCCCACAGCAGTGAACAATCGCCCATGAGATGCACCCTTTAAGTGACACCCATCAAGCCCAATTATTGGTCTACAACCTTGCAAAAAGTGATCCTTACATGCTTCGAGACAAACATACATACTTCTAAAAATAGGTTGCATAAGAATTTGAGGTCTATCAAACACTTAGTAAGCAAGTACTCCTTGGATTAGATCTCCTCAATTCCTGGCAATAATCCCATAGCTTGGCATATTGCATCTTAGTTGTGCCTTCAAGCTTATTCATTGCTATCTTCCTTGCTCTATATGCTTGATACCTTGAGATGCTAATATTAAAACCACTCCTCACTTGATCTACAATGGCTTTCCAATCCATGTCTGGTTGAGCCCTGAATTTGTCTAAGTAATTGTTAGCAAGCCAACTAGCAGTTGCATGCTTATTGGTTGTCTTTCTAGCACAAGAGTGTGTAATATGTAGTGACTTAATTTGATAAGTATTGTCATCTTGCCTATTTGAAGTTGTAGCCTCCAACTGCACCTTTTTTGACATCTCACAGTAATCCTTCCTGATTCATTTTTCTAGTAAATCAACTCATATCCACATCGCACTGAATATTCTCTTATTGCATCCCTCAATTCGGTCAATGTTCCAAATTTCATCCCCAAGGTAAACTCTACCTTTTCCTTTAACATAAAAGGGTAAAACTCAACATAATGTTGCGATCTCTCAATAATATCATCGTCAGATTGAATTGGTGAGTTTAGGTGACTAAAAGACTCACATTCATAATTACATAATTCTTCATCTTTTAAGTTCAAACTCACACCATCATTCTCGAAGTTCAAACTTGCACCACCATCCTCATGTGCATCTTTGTTCTCATTATCATCTCCATCATAATCAATATTTAGTAATTCTTCAATGTGCACGTTGTTGTCACTAATATCACAAATGTCAACTAATTTTAAGCTCTTAGGTGCCTCTTCTATGGCTAGAGGTGTCTCCTCAATTACTTCAATATCCACAATATTTTCTCCATTACTTAATACAATCTCAAAGTGCTCTACATGTATATGTAGTATTTTCAAAGAAGTAAGACAACTTAACATGTTTAGGATATCCTTATCGGACCATAAAAGTCTTAAACCTCTATCAAAATCCATGTTTGGAACTAAAAAGTGTATCTTATTCCACTCTAATGCATTTACTTCACTTAACATGTTTTCAATTTCAAGGATGGATATCATATCAGAGCTACAATTCTTAACTTCATGTACTGCCCCTCCTAAGTACAATGTTCTACCATTATTAACAAATTGACCTCCATGATGTAAAAACATTGTGAGTATACACTCCTCCATTTGCACATATTATATATTGTCAACACAACCACCATAAAACTAAAACTATTAAGCTATTCAAATAGAAATAAATATAAAACAAGGAGGGAATGAAAAGGGCAATAAAAAAAATTCATCTATACCTATTGTAGTAAAAACAACTTAAAAAGGATTTTAAAAAATTATTTGGAGGTAAAAACCCATTCATATGTTTTATGGAAAAGGGTAGAAGGGCAGTCATCCATCATTTATAAAAAAAAACAAGAATATTGTATACACATGAGAAGAAAATGAAAGTAGAAACACACCGACCTACCCTTCGAAAAAAAAAGATTCAGAGAAGAACCCACTGCATTCAAAGAACAAAAACACACCGAAGAAGAAGCACCCACTGTATCCGAAGAAGACGAACGTTGGAGAAGAACTGGAGAGGACACCAAAAAAGAGCCAAAGAGAATATGCCAAAAAACCCTTCTTCTTCCTCCAATCGATTTTTCAAAGGGTCATTTCTTCCCACTTTCCATTTTCTTTCATCTTCCCTTCTTTCCAGCCACAGCGTGCCAAACAAGCAACTCACGATTCCCCCCCCCCCCCCATAGAAGTTAGTTTTGAAAAAAAAAAAAAAAAAAAAGTAATAGAAAGTTTAGGGTTGATTTTTAGCATTATGAAAGTTTAGGGGCTTGATTTTTACAATTCAAAGTTTAGGGGTGAAATTGCAACAATTACCATACTTTAGGGATGATTTTTGCAATTTTCCCTTAATTTTTTTATGACACTTCACAATGGTTAAAAAAAAAAAACATATTAATGCAATTTATTAATTGTCACAGTAAACTTTTTTATGACAATTGAACATTGTCAATAAATAACTCTTGAAAATCACCTTTCTGTCAAGATATATATATTAATGAAAATTTTTAAATGTCAATTTTTTTTTTTTGTTAATTACAGTATTTTAGCGTCAAAAAATATTTTCTTTGATAGTTATTTATTGTCAATAAAAATTGTTGGGTCAAATCCATCAAGAAGGCCCAAAGCCATATTGCTGTATAATTGAAGAAATGGGCTGACAGGTAATTCAGTTGGAAGAATGGCTAGCAACCGGTTCTTGCTCAGAGGTGGAGTGTAATTTGTCACCTGCTGTACAAGGTATCCGGTAGATGAGAGAGAAGGTTCTTATACTCTCCATGTGCGCCGTTGGTGAGTGAAGAATCAGGGCAATAACAAGGAAATATATTAGGGCAATTCTGAGAGAATTGTCTGTGAGACAGTGAGTGAGTTAATTCCATCGACTAAGAGACTGAGATCTGAAGCTTGACTGAGGTGCTAAAGAATTCGATCCGCTGGTGAAGAAGGTGAATGGTTCTTCTTGCTGTGGATTGTGCATCTGATGAATGTGAAGCTGCTCTAGTGAGTTCAATGGAATAGTGTCACTGTGACTGTGTATACATTGCTGACTGTTTCTTCCCCTCTATTCCACAAGCTGTATTATCTGAGCTATTGTACCTTGCTGTTGATTCATGGTTGAATAATAAAGAACAGAGCACCATAGTGGATGTAGATCACATCGATCGAACCATTTTAAAAACCTTGTGTCTATTTCTCTTCTCTGTTCTCTATTTTCAGTTTGTTGCATTATTTCTGTGTTGCTTGGGGGTGTTGCTGCGGTTTAGCGTTTTTGTGATAATCTGTTATGTGTGTTCCTTGTGGATTGAGTGGGCGATATCTATAGTGTAACTCAACAATTGGTATCAGAGCTTTGTTGGGACAGATAACTCTTCACGGTTTTTTGAAAGGGAACACAGGAGATTATCAGCGGTTTGAATTGCTTGAAAATGACCACACGATTCCAGATTGAGAAGTTTGATGGGCAGGGCGACTTTAGCATGTGGAGAAAGAAGATGAGGGCCCTTCTAGTACAGCAAAAGGTCGCAAGAGCCATCGAAGAGAATCCGGAATACCCACCAGAAATGACAAATGCACAAAAGGTAGAGATGCTCGAGATTGCTTACAGTACAATCATATTGTACTTGTCCGATAATGTCTTGAGGCATATTGATGAAGAGGACACGGCAATGAAGGTCTGGGTTAAGCTAGAGAAACTGTACTTAGTTAAATCTTTATCAAATAAGATTTATCTTAAGGAAAGGTTTTTCGGTTTCAAAATGGATTCGAGCATGACACTTGATGCAAACTTGGATGACTTTAGGAAGATTACACTTGAATTGGCAAACATAGGTGAAAAAATGTCTGAAGAGAACAAGGTCGTAATCTTGCTAAATTCCTTACCTGAGTCGTATAAGGAAGTGAAGTCTGCAATCAAGTATGGAAGGGATAGCTTTAGATATGGATATAGTGCTCAATGCTCTTAGGTCAAAAGAGTTTGAGATGAAGGTGGAAAAGAAGGATAATGAAGCACTTCTTGCAAGGGGAAGGTCTGAAAGGAAAAGTTAGAATAAGCACAGAGGGAAGTCCCGATCAAAGTCTAGAGCAAAAGGGAAGAAATGTTATCACTGCCAGAAGGAAGGACATTTAAAAAGATTTTGTCCACAATTGTCAAAGAGCAAGCAGCCTACAACAGAAAAGAATGAAGCTGAAAGTTCAGCAAATGTACTTGATGGATATGAATCAGCGGAAGTGTTGGTGGTTTCAGGAGCTGAATGGTCTGGAGAGTGGGTGATGGACTCTGGATGTACATTCCATATGACACCAATAAAGGAACACTTTACAGAGCTCAAAGAAGTACATGGTGGAAAAGTATACCTTGGGAATAACCAGATTTGTGAGGTTAAAGGTATTGGCACCGTAAGGCTGAAGCTAATGACAATTTAGTGAAGATCTTGACAGAAGTGAGGTATGTTCCCGATTTGAAACGGAACTTGATATCTCTGGGGGCTCTAGATAGGATGGGATACACGAGTAAAATAGCAAATGGAAAAATGAAGATATATAAAGGATCACTTCTAAAGCTGAAAGGGAAGTTAACCAACGGCTTGTATGTTCTCAGTGGGCAAACTCTATCAGGAAATATGTTACTAGCAGCAGCAGATTTTGATAATGAAATCAACGAAACAAAATTGTGGCATAATAGGCTAGGGCATGTGAGTGAGAAAGGCTTAAGGGAACTAAACAAGCAAGGTATTGTTTAGTTGAAACAAGTGACCTATCCATTTGTGAGCATTGCATATATGGCAAATCAACAAGAGTAAAGTTTGCCAAAGGATTGCATTGCACAAAGGATAAGCTTGAATATGTTCATTCAGACTTATGGGGACCAGCAAGGATTGATACTCACGGCGGTGCAAAATATTTTATGTCTATAGTAGATGATTATAGCAGGAAAGTATGGCTTTATTTCTTAAAGAACAAAGGTGAGGCAGTGATGAAGTTCAAGGAATGGTTAGTCCTAGTTCAGAATCAGACTGGGAAGAAAGTAAAAACCATTAGAACAGACAGGGGACTGGAATTTGTCAACAGCCAGTTTAATGACCTTTGTAAAAAGAATGGGATAGCTAGGCACCTTACGGTGGGTTATACACCTCAACAGAACGGCCTTGCTGAGCGGATGAATCAGACCATAATGGAAAGAGTGAGATGTCTCTTGTCCCAATCGAATTTGCCAAAGTCTTTTTGGGGAGAAGCCACTGCTACAGCTTGCTATTTGATTAATAGGACACCTTCCTCAGCTATAGGGTTTAAAACTCCAAAAGAAAGATGGAGTGGGAGAAAGCCAGACCTCACACACTTGAGAGTTTTTGGCTGCACGGCTTATGCTCATGTTAGCCAAGGAAAACTTGAACCAAGGGCTCTTAAGTGTGTGTTTATAGGATATCCGGAAGGTGTGAAGGGGTACAAACTTTGGTGTTTGGAACCAAACAAGTCAAAGTGCATTGTGAGCAGGGATGTAAAATTCGATGAATGGTCTATGCCTTATGCAAAACGAGATGTATCAAATGATACTGATATTGAAAAAACAGAATCTGTTGAGGTAGAGTTAAATGAAGAAAAGGATCAGGGTACAGAAGTTCAAACTGAAACCTCGAGTACTTCAAATTCTGAAGAAAATCAACCTGTAAATGCTGAGATAGAACAAGAGGTTGTGAGCCAACAAGCAACAGAGGCTGAACCTTCAGATTTGAACAGTTACAGACTATCCAGAGACAGAGAAAGAAGGGTAATAAGACCTCCAATGCGTTATGGTGAAGCTGATCTGGTGGCATATGCTCTGGCAGCAACAGATGAATATGCTGAGATGGAACCAACATCCTATCTTGAAGCAATAAACTGTAAATAGAGTATAAACTGGAAACTAGCCATGGATGAGGAGATGCAGTCCTTAAGAAAAAAACAAAACCTGGGAGCTTGTTGACAAACCAAAAGATAAAAGACTTGTAACTTGTAAGTGGTTGTACAAGTTAAAGTCGGGGATCAATGACCGTAGTAACTTGAGGTTCAAAGCTAGACTTGTTGCAAGGGGATATACACAAAAGGAAGGAGAGGATTATAATGAAATTTTCTCGCCAGTGGTAAGACATACATCCATAAGAGTGATTTTAGCCTTGACTACTTATTTTAATCTTCATCTTGAGCAGATGGACGTTAAAACAACATTCCTTCATGGTGAGCTTGAGGAGGAAATATTCATGAAGCAACCTCAAGGATATGAAGCAATTGGCAAAGAAAACAAGGTATGTTTGTTGAAAAAATCACTTTATGGCCTTAAGTAATCTCCTAGGCAGTGGTATAAGAGATTTGATAGTTTTGTCTTATCAAAGGGTTTTGAGAAGAGCTCCTTTGATCATTGTGTCTATCATAAGTCAGTTAGTTCAACCTATAAGATATATTTACTGCTATATGTTGACGACATGCTCATTTCATGTGCTGATAAAACAGAAATTGATAGATTAAAAGCTGAACTAAGTTCTGAATTTGAGATGAAAGACTTAGGTCCAGCTAAGAAAATCTTGGGCATTGAAATAACTAGAAATATGAAGGATAGAAGCTTGTTCCTGTCACAAAGTTCATATATTTCTAAGTTACTTTAAAGGTATGGAATGGATGAATGTAAATATGCTACAACTCCATTAGCTGCACATTTCCTTTTATCAGCTGAAGAAAGCCCTAAATCAGAGAAAGATAAGAAGGAGATGGAAAACATACCATACACTAGTGCTGTGAGGAGCCTAATGTATGCAATGGTATGTACACGGCCTGATTTAGCTCACGGTATGAGTGTGGTAAGCCGGTTCATGACAAACCCAGGTAAGGTGGATTGGTCTGCTGTCAGGTGGATGTTTAGATACTTGAAGGGAACCAGAAATCATGGTCTTCTCTACAAAGAAAATGAATCAATTAGCAATCCACTAGAAGGTTATGTAGATGCCAACTATGCTGCAGACTTGGATAAGAGAAAAAGCTCAACCGGGTATGTTTTCACTTTGTATGGTAATACCATTAGTTGGAAAACATCATTACAACATATTGTAGCTTTATCATCTACAGAGTCTGAGTACATAGCTTTAGCTGATAGTGTTAAAGAAGCTTTGTGGCTCAAAGGTTTAGTGGGAGAATTGATTAATTTGGAGAGTCCTGTTGTGTTATGGTGTGACTCCCAAAGTGCAATACATTTGTCTAAAAATCAAATGTATCATGAACGGACTAAGACATAGATGTTCATTTACACTTTGTTAGAGAAGTCTTTGCTACAAAATCAGTTTTGCTAAAGAAAATTGCTACTGAGGATAATATAGCAGATGCATTTACTAAGAGTGTTCCTGTTAAAAAGTTTGACAAATTCATGAGCTTGCTTCGTTTAGAAGCAGGCTAAGTTTTGATGAATGACCCTGAGGAAAATGGTGCTATGTATGTCTTTCTATTGCTTCTTTGAATGTTATAGTTACAGGAGTTTCAATTATTCAACAAGGTGGGGGATTGTTGGGCCAAATCCATCAAGAAGGCCCAAAGCCATATTCCTGTATAATTGAAGAAATGGGCTGACAGGTAATTCAGTTGGAAGAATGGCTAGCAACCGGTTCTTGCTCAGAGGTGGAGTGTAATTTGTCAACTGCTGTAGAAGGTATCCGGTAGATGAGAGAGAAGGTTGTTATACTCTCCATGTGCGCTGTTGGTGAGTGGAGGATCAGGGCAATAACAAGGAAATATATTAGGGCAATTCTGAGAGAATTGTCTGTGAGACAGTGAGTGAGTTAATTCCATCGACTGAGAGACTGAGAGCTGAAGCTTGACTGAGGTGCTGAAGAATTCGATCAGCTGGTGAAGAAGGTGAATGGTTCTTCTTGCTGTGGATTGTGCATCTGATGAATGTGAAGCTGCTCTAGTGAGTTCAATGGAATAGTGTCACTGTGACTGTGTATACATTGTTGACTGTTTCTTCCCCTCTATTCCACAAGATGTATTATCTGAGCTATTGTACCTTGCTGTTGATTCATGGTTGAATAAGAAAGAACAGAGCACCATAGTGGATGTAGATCACATTGATCGAACCACTTTAAAAACCTTGTGTCTATTTCTCTTCTCTGTTCTCTATTTTCAGTTTGCTGCATTATTTCTGTGTTGCTTGGGGGTGTTGCTGCGGTTTAGCATTTCTATGATAATCTGTTATGTGTGTTCCTTGTGGATTGAGTGGGCGATATCTGTAGTGTAACTCAACAAAAAAACATATCAAGACAATTTTTAACATCATAAAAATGCTTCTAATGACTATTATGTATTATGTCAATCCACAACAATTATATTGTTTTATATACCTGTCAATACACATATGTCTCCAAAATAAATCACTCCAATTATTTACATGAAAAATATTCATACATATATAATAACTTTTATATATCCTTGGAACCAAATAAGATCAAACATTTATGTACAGATATAAAATAAGTATGATCAAATTTGTAAATTACATCATTTTTACACAAACTACAACTAATTAGATAGGAGAATTAGTTGGAAAAATACATATTAGTTATATGTTGAAGCACATTTTAGTTGGGAAAATAACTAAACTAGCACTTGTATCTTTGAGATGAGTGAGTGTGAGTTTATTGCACTCGTTCTACATATACTTGCATAAGAAGACACATTTTAATTTTCAAAAAGACTAAGAATATACCTATAAAGTTTTAGCTATCATCTATTTCCATAATCATAATATAGTAGTGGTCGTCTTAGAATTGTGGTCTAGAGACAACTTATGAGCCTCATCAAGACAAAATAGCCAACATAACTAAAAAGAATTATTGTACATGGGCGTAAAAAAAAAAGAGAAAAAAAACAAGCCCAGCAACAAAAAAAGACCCCAAAACTAATTACAAAAATGGATCCCAATCCAAAAAAAATGAGACCATGATAACTTAATATGAATGGTCAATCAATCAAAAGGTTAAAGGTTCAAGTTTTCACCCTCACATATTGTTGAATTCAAAATAATATATGTTACACTTAACAAACAAATGCTCCTAAACCCTAAATCCTAAACTCTAAAAAAAATATTGGAGAAACTTATTGTGTGAAGAAACTTTTGCTGCTAAAAAGTTTTAGGTTCTCTCTCATTTTTTTCCTAATGTGTTTGTGGGTTTTGTTACTTTTTTTAGCTACTTCGAAAAACATGCAACTGTAGGTTGATGGAAAAACAATTTTGTTTTTTTTTTCCCATTATAGATGACTTTTTCTTATTGCTGAGAATTTCGTAAGGGCTTTTTATTGCTATCTAAGATTACGAAAGCAAAGCAACTTTATACATTCTTTTATCTTCAATATTTGCTGCTTTTTTCTTGTTGTTAAGAACTTTGTGAGCTTTTTTTCCCTTTTTTTACTATTATTTTTTCTAGCTAATTAGAAGAATGTGTAAATGTAGGAAACGAAAACAAAGAAATTTTGAGTTTTTTATTTCTCATATATTTGTTGGGTTTTTTTTCTTGTTGTCGATAATTTTGTGATATTTTGGATAACAATGAGAAAAATAGCCTAAGATATTTGATTTCTCTTATAAAGAGTTTTTCCAACAAATTTCTTACAAAAGACCAACTCAGGTGCAATGTGAATTAAAAAAAAAAAAAATTGTCAATTACCATGTTTTAATGGAAATTCAAATGAAAAGTTGACCAAAGGTCTACATTGGAACACTTATGCAAGTTTGAGGTTCAAATTGATACAATTTGTTAAGTTGGGGTTCAATTTGATTAAATTGAAAGTTTAGGGTTAAAATTTATACAACTTGCTAAGTTCAGGGGTCAAAATTGATTTTTTCGCCAAAGAAAAAAAGGATTATGAGCGTTCAAAGGGGGTCAAACTCAAACAGAGGAAAACCATCAGGGGCTTGCACCATCAAACCAACAAATAATTATGTTAATCAAGGGCGATATATAATACTTATTTATAACTTTTGAAAAGTTTAGGGTCTCCTGGACCCAACGTGAATCTGCTGCTTAGGAGTTAAGACATTATATTCTTGATCAAAATGTTAGGGTTTGAAACTTTGCACATACTCAATTAAATAATAATAAAATAAAATAATAACTATTAAATATAAATTTTAAATAGGATCGATAAATTCTCTCTCATATTTTTAACTATATAAAGTAGTTTGAGGGTTAAATTTTTACACTTAAAAGTTTAGGGATCCAATTTTTATAATTTTGAAAGTTTGAGGGTTTAATTTTTACTTTTGAAAGTTTAGGGGTGTAATTGTTACAACCACCATACTTCAGGGGGGGTTGGGGGGGGGGGGGGGTTTGCAATTTGCCCTTTATTTTTCTTTTACCTTCATTTTATTTTAAGATTTAAATGGTTCTATCGCATTATTGCATTTGCAAAGTCTTTTTTTTTTTATGTCTCTTTTTAGATCACAATTAGAATTATAATAATTTCTTTAAATTTCATTTTAAATTACTTTTAGTGATATATTATTGTGGAGAATATACATATATACATACATACATAATCTGAAACCATTTCAAAACAAATGGAGATTCAAAGACAGTATTATTCACAAAAAAAAATTATGAAAAGTATTCAGGAAGAAGACCTTCTAGACACATTGAGAGATTCATTATCATAGATAAAGAGGTAATTGTACATTTCATTTTTTTTTTTTTTTTGAATAGTGTTTAACTTAAGAAGCATCTAGGCCAACAAGAGCATAGTTCAATTGGCATAAAGTTTGTATCCCGACCGAGAGGTCCGAGGTTCAATCCCTCACCCCCACATGTTGTCAAAAAAAAAAAAAAAAACCTTAGAGAAGCATCTATGACTATTTTGTCCAAATATTAATTCTCTAATTTCAAATGTGTCCCTTAAATTAATTATCACTTCTTTAATATTTGTATTATTTAAAGGGTTTTAAAATTGGTAAATAATGTGTTGTTTAAAAGAATTTTAATTTGATAAACTTTTTTTTTTTTGTTGGATTTGCAAAATTGGGAGGTTTTAAATTTGTTTTGTATGTTTATAATTTCTTTATACTCTTTTAATATGTTAATTAATTTAGTAAAGCTTTCTGTTTTTTTAGTAGAAAATTTTGGAATTCTATTTTTTAAAAATTCATTTGTACCTTTTTAAATATGTTAATTATCTTTTCAAATTCCATAACAGAAAACTAGATGATCTAATGTAAATTACTCCATATGATATATTATTGTTAATTGCAAGTGTAAATTTAGAATCATTTTTAACTAATTTTTTTTCCAAATGTTAACTCTCTAATTCTAAATGTTCCTTTAATTAATTATTACTTTTTAATATATGTATTATTTAAGGTTAAATAATAGGTAAATATTGTGTTATTTAAAAGATTTTAAATTTGTCTGTTTGCTGGAAATTTTGAAGAGTTTCTTTTCCTAATTTATTTATACTTTTTTTAATAGGTTAATTAGTTTAGTACATTCCATTTAGTTTTTCTTTCTAATTTATTTATACCTATGTTAATAATTAATTTTTTTTTTATTTCATAACCAAAAAATAAGTGATCCATTATCTATATCTATACTATATTAAAAGGCCAGGATTCCTGAAAAACATTTTTAGACCAGAATACCCTTTTAAATTTCAGATAATTACATAATTAGTTTTCAAATTCTAGAATCAAATTTGGTAATTTAATAAAAATCAAAATAGTATGTGATTTTATCTATATCTATATCTATACTATATTAAATGACCAAGATTCCTGAAAAAACATTTTTAGACCAGAATACCCTTTTAAATTTCAGATAATTACATAATTAGTTTTCAAATTCCAGAATCACATTTCGTAATTTAATATCTATATTATATTAAAAGGTCAGGATTCTTGAAAAAACATTTTTGGACCATAATACCATTTTAAATTTCAGATAATTACATAATTAGTTTTCAAATTCCATATTCAAATTTCGTAATTTAATATGTATATGTATATGTATATCTATACTATATTAAAAGGCTAAGATTCCTGAAAAACATTTTTAGACCAGAATATCCTTTTAAATTTCAGATAATTACATAATTAGTTTTCAAATTCCAGAATCAAATTAAATTCAAATGTTTTTTTGTTCACATTTTGTGTTTATTGGGAAGGATATTTATTTGTCCATTCTCTTTTTTTTTTAAAAAAAAAAATCAAGTTTCCTAATTTTTTTTTTTCACGTTTTGTGTGTACTTGGGAGGATTTCGATTTTTTCAATTTTCAACTTTTTTTTTTTTTAAATCAAGTTTCCTTAAAATTTGATTTTCTTAATTAGATGTTTTTTTTTTCATGTTTTGTAGGAAGGATTTTGGTTTTGTCAATTTTATTATTTTTTTAAAATCAAGTTTCATTTAAATTTGATTTCTTCAATTTGAATTTTTTGTTTCACATTTTGTGTCTATTGGGAAGGACTTTATTTTTTTCAATTTTCCTTTTAGAAAAATCATTTTTAAATTTAAAATTGTCAATTTAAAATTAAACATGATAATTTCATTCCAAATGAAGTGAGATTCAAAATCTTAATTGGATAAACATTGAATTTAATTCAAAATCTTGATGTCATGATTTTTTTTTTATATCTATACTATATTAAAAGGCCAAGATTCCTAAAAAACATTTTTAGACCACAACACAAAGAATCAAAATATGGTTGATTTTCAAATCCCAACGAATGATAAACAAGCAAAAACTCATATAGGTTAGTAAAGATACATCACTTATCTTAGCATTATCCTACTATTTACTAATATTGATTTCATTTTACAGATGTGGTGAGTGGAGTAATCCAAGGTAAACTGATATCTATAAGAATCATTAAACAAAAAAAAAAAAAGAGATTATATTGATGGACAATAAGTATGTATTAAAATATGAATCCTTAGCTATATATTGCTTAAACGTCTATAAGAATGTATAGAACTAATCTTAATTGATTTTATATTCATTTTAGTTCATAATATTTTCTCAAATTATTACACGTGCAACGCAAGTGGTAAAAACCTATATATATATATATATATATATATTGTTAGCTTTAGGGCTTCAATCAAACCAAGTATTTTGATGATAACAAACTCAGAATTTTTGGACTAAAATTTTCAGTGTTTCAAAGTCACTATCTTGTAGAAGTTATGATGTGGCATCCGGCATGTGCTGACGTGGCATGCAGAACGGTCAAAGTTGATGACGTGGCAAATGACATGGCACTCCAACGACCACTTTTTGCTGACGTGGCGGCTGACGTGGCGCTGACGTGGCTAACGTGGACCAATAGGATACTGACACGTGGCGAGCGGAGATTAAAAAAAAAAAAGGAAGGAATCGTTGATTGACGCGCGGCCAACTAGAAGACGACACGTGGCGTAATTGCAAAATTTCCAGCCTTTATTTTGTATTTAAAAAAAAAATCGAAAATTCGGTCGTAGGTCTTCTTCACTCGCAGGACGTGCGCGTGCAGTGCACGCGCCTGCTATTCCTTCAGCCAAGCGTGCGCGTGCAGCGCAGTTTCTCTCCGTGCGTGTGGTGTTTGCTTCATCTGGCCACATTTTTATTTTCCTTTTTATTTTTCTATTTTCCTTCTCTTTCCTTCATCCAACTTTCCCAAGATTTCACCAAAATTCTCCAAATCATCCCCAAATTTCACCCAATTTGAATTTGAATTCTTTCCTAAAATTATCCATATAATCCTTGATTTTATTCTCAAATTTCAATAATTCCATGTCTTCAAAATTCTCTCTTAAAATTGAAATTCTTTCCTTTTCTATTTTTAAATTCAATCTCCACTATCCATCCTTAGTTTGATCCAACGGCCATTATTCATCCTCCTCGCCTATAAATTGGACTTGATTTTCACTTTTCATATACACCAAAAGCTATCAAGTCTTATTCTCTAGTCTCCCTACTCTCAAATTCTTGTCCTCCCTTGCTCCAAAATTTGCTAGTTTTTTTTTTTTTGTGAGGTTGCTTTTTGAGTGCTCAACTTGTGTATCTAGCCTTCAAGAAGCATTATTGTGAGGTCTTCTTTTATTTCTTTTTGGGATTTGTATTAAGGTGTGGGTGCACCTTGGGTTGTGAGAAAATAGAATTGGTTTGATCATGAACCAGTAAAAAGGATTTTGGGTTTCTCTTTAGCCTAGGAAAAAGAGGGTCGTGTGTCGGTTTGGTTCTCACCCGCAAGAGGATCACTTAGTGAAATACCCAAGAAGGAGTCTTGGGGAGTGGAGTAGGCAATTTGCTGAGCCACTATAAACTCCCGGTGTTTTCTCTTCCTCTCTCTCTCTTTTATTTTCTGCTCTTAATTATTTCCTTTTCTTTATTGTCTTAATTTCTAATTTCTCTTTAATTGCATGATTTAATTTTAGTGGGTTATTCAAATTTCTCTTTGATTAAACCATATTTAAATTCAAAGCTATCTTAGTGTGCATGCTTTAGGTTTTATCTTGCTTAATTTTTCTTAAATTAAATTTGTGTGTTAATCTTTAATTGAGCATATTTCATAGATAAAATTATTTTTAAAAATTGGTAGTCAACCATATTAACCCCCCTCTAGTGTTGCCTTTTGATCCTACATATATATATATATGATCTGAAAAAAAAGTGGTTATAGGGGAAAAACTTTTTCTTCCCATTTTGCCTTTTTTTTCATTCATTTAAATTGTTCTTTTATCTTCTATATCTATATATAAAAGTGGTTATAGGGGAGAAACTTTCTCTTCCCATTTTGCCCTTTTATTTTTTTCATTCATTTAAAATTTTCTTTTAAAAAGATAAATAAGAATTAAAATGATGAATCAATTGTGGTTTATGAATAATTATTAGGAGGGTGAGTGAATTGAATCATGGAAAAACTCATTAGACTTATCGATGAGAAAATTAAAATAAATCAATTGTGGTTATGAATAATTATTAGGGTGAGTAAATTGAATCATGGAAAAACCCATTAGACTTCTTGAATCAATTAATTGTGGTTTATGAATAATTATTAGGGTGAGTGAATTGAATCATGGAAAAACCCATTAGACTTCTCAAACTCTTCAACTTCATGATCCTCTCCCCCTCTCTCCATCCTTTTGGTTTTCCTCCATCTATCTATTTATAAACATTTCTTCTCTCAAGTAGTTGACATGAGAATTGTAGAGATTAGCAAGAGCATTGAAGTACAAAATTGTGCAAAGGGAGAGTCGTCGAGGGTATTTTTTTTTCACTCTTGCTTCTCCTTTTGTTTTCCCATTTTTTAGTCACTTGTGTTTTTTTTTCATCACTCCCCGAATTTTCGAACCTTATTTACGGGTACTTTTCCACTATTTTTTGTTATTACAAATCAGTATAAGACCTCTAGGAGAGAGAGAGAGACTGCAACAACACGAACCGAAGAAAAAGTATGGTGGATGTCGTGACGACTGCGGAGGCAACGGTGAATGGAAATAGAGAAAGCCAGGATGTGAGAAAGAAGTGGCATGGAGCATAGATGAAAGGGTTAGGGTCTTTCTCTTATTCGATTTTTTTTATTTTACAAAATGAGATCAGGTTTTTTTTTGTTTTCCTTAAAATCTTCAAAAAAAAAAAAAAAAAAAAAAAAAAAAAAAAAAAAAAAGTGGGTTGAGCTTTTAAAATCAAAACAAAAAAGTGGGCTGATTAAAATAAATTAATTTAGATGAATTTTTTATTTCGAAGAAAAACCTTTGATTTTGTTTTAATTCATGATATTTTTTCTATTCAAATTCTAAATTTAATGAATTAATTTGTCTTTTTTTTTTAAAAGAACATTAATTTTATCTTTGACAATGAATTGTGAGTTTTTAAATGTATTTACTATTATTATTTTATGAAACTACACTATTCAAATTCCAATAAAATATATGGAATGTATATGGTGGTGATTATTTGTTGGTCCAAATTTCAAATCCAATTAATTGTTTTTTTTTTAAATATTTTTTTTACGATACACTGATTCATATCCTTTTGTTTTAAATTATATGCATCAATTGAAACATATGAGATTGTTATCACTCAAAAAAGTTTATCAACTTTTTTACTTCTAAGAAAATATTGAATATGAAAAATTTATAATAAAAAATATATATTAATTAAAAATGTATAATATTATATATGTTAATTCAAACTAACCGGTTTTATTTTATCAAATTAAATTTAAACAATGTGATTAATTTTATTTTTATATACTTTAAAATAAATAAAAGTACGAATGTGGAAGAAACTTATTTTGGACAATATTATCCTTTAGTTTTCACTAAATACCTAATATACCCTTAATTTAGTATAATATGTGGTTGTTAATAAATTGTGTCATTATAAATTAGAATTAAAATAATTTAATATTAATTAATGGATAATAATTTTAAGAAAAATGCATGCATGTGCCTTTTTGTTTTATAGGTATGCTTTTTTGAATTAGTGACTTTTTGGCTTTGTTAGATGTTAGATTACGGTGGCTTTTGGTTTTTTTTTTTTTTTTTTTTTTTTTTTTTTTTGAAAAAATGGTGGCTTTTGGTTTTAATAACAAGTTCATTAACTTTCTTTTTTTTTATTATTATTTATTTATTATCATTTAATTATATTCAATTAGAGAAGTTCAAAGGTTTTATAACCCTTTAATTTCCTACCACTATAAAAGGCTCCCTTCCACTCTTTTCAAGCAACAATTTAGGAGATCATTTTTTTATTCTTCTTATTTTTTATGATATATGATATCATTTTCTCTCTCAAGATTTTTTTTTTTTTTTAGGTTTCTTTAAGTATGCAATAGAGCACTAACAATTCCAATTTTTTCAAATAGTGTTGTTTAGCAGCGTTCAACATTGGTGAAAGGTAAGTTTATTCTTTTAAATAATTATACAATATACAATATATATACACCATGATTTTTCTTCTTCACAATTATTTTGTTCAAAATTAAGCACTAACAATTCCAATTTTTTCAAGTAGTGTTGTTTAGCAGCGTTCAACATTGGTGAAAGGTAAGTTTATTCTTTTAAATAATTATACAATTATACAATATATATACACCATGATTTTTCTTCATCACAATTATTTTGTTTCTAAAATTTTGAAGATCTACAATACTTAAAATTTACATATTTTATTTTTAGTTATATTATGTTTTTTCATCTCTATTTTGTAGGTAACAAATGCTTAAACTTTTACAAAACATTGAAAAATATAAATATATAAATCAATTTAATTTTTACTTAAATATATTTGTTTTAGAAAACTTTCTTTAAAAATAGCATAAATATAATATTTATTCTAAAGTCACACCTTTTCATTTTTTTCTTCAAATATAGCTTAAGTGTGGATTTCTTATTTTCTTTAAAACACAATCTTTTAAAAATCATGGCTTTTCATTTTCTCACATTTAATGTTCTTACTATATATATATATATGAATAATCATCATTTAATGTTGTTTCTTTAGTTTTCTTAGATTGTCCTCTATAGTTGCTACCTTCTGGTTTATCTATAAAAAAAAATGTGAACTTTCTCAAAAAAAAAAAAAAAAAGAAAAAAAAAAGGAATAAAATTACTCCAAATTCTTAATTAGAAAGTATTTAAAGCATAAGTGAAGACAATGACATGTAAAACCAATTACTTATTAAAGGAGAACCGTTTTAAATATGCACAAAGGAATTCGAAAAGAAACAAAAATGGAGTCTCCTCTTCTCCCTCCATTTGATTTTCCCTATATGTACCGATTTTTTCATTAGCACAGTGGTGGATCAAACTTCAAAACGGTTGTGTTCAAATCAACCAACCAGAAAAAACAAAATTTGAAGGATTACATTTTAGTTAATGTTTATCTCACATCCAGTTCAATCCAATCGACTTTTAGTGAGCTGATTTCTTCAACGCTTGAATTTTGGAGCAAACATTGCCGACTCATTCAAGTGGCTTGAAGCAAGAAATTTTTTCTCATAGCCAACATCTCTCTTCTCTCACTCTGGTTTGTGATAGATTTTCTGATTTGGATTTTTTTTTCTTCGAATGCTTTGTAAGGTTACGTTGAGATTTTGCGTATATTCTATTATATTTGGTTACAATTTTATACTTTCATTTTATTTAATAGGTTATATGGTTGTATGTGTGAAATTAACGGTTCAAATAACAAAAACATTTATTTTATGATATCTTTCTATCTACTTCTTTAAGATCTAATTGAGTGCAATGGGAGGATGAGAGGGAAAGAAAAGAGAAAGAAAAAAGATAAATATCTTATCTTTTTAATATTTTGCCCATAAATTAATGTATGTATGGTATATAGTTTTAATTTGGTTTTTATCGTTTCAAAAATATTCATTTAGTCCCTATAGTATAGGTTTAGTTTCAGTTTGGTACCTAAAGTCTTAAAAGTTTTCAATTCAGTCTCAATGGTTTAGTTAAACCTCATAAATCATTCACGTCTTTATAATAAATTTTTATACATCATAAAGGTATAGTATTGGTACATTTTCTTTTTCAATATTGGTGTAGTATTTTTTTTTTTTACCATATTGGTCCATATTTTATGAAAAAAAGTTGTCAATTTATTGTTTTTTTTAACTGTACCGAAAAAACCTTAATTCATATATTTTATGAAATTGAAATTGAAAGCATTTAAATTATTTTATTGAAATTAATTCTAATATTTAATTTCTTTTCTTTTGTGAAACAATTACAACATTATTCAACTTTGAAAAAAAATCATTATAAATTATAATAACACAAAAAGAAGTATCACGTGCAACACGCGTATTAAAAACTAGTAATGTATAATATACATCTTGCCTTTGTTATAAATATTTTAATACATTTGCAAAGAAGCTCATTTCAATTTTTTTTCTTTTGTGCAAATCGATCAATTCAAGGTATATCTTAATCTTTATTTTATTTTTATTTATTTATTCGATAGTTTTATTTTTTTTCTTTTGCCTTCATTTTATTTAAAATATATAAATTTTTCTATTGCATAATTGTATTTACAAAGCCTTTTTTAAAAATATTTTTTTAGACCACGATTAGAGTTATAATAGTTTGTTTAAATTTCATTTAAAATTACTCTAAGTGATATATTATTGTTAAATTGCAAGCATTGGATTATATATGTATATATAATCTAAAACCTCTTCAAACAATTGGAGTTTCAAAACAAGTCTTATTCACAAAAAATTTGTTGACAAGTATCGAATAAAGAACTCTAGATGTATTGAGACTTATTATCATGGATGAAGAGGTAATTGTACATTTTTTTTTAAAAATAAATTTTTATCATAATATACGTTTTGTTTCTTTAAATAAATATCTTTTTCTAAAAAAAAAAATCTTTAAATAAATATCTAAATAATAACATTAGCATTCATATTATTATCTTTTTGTAACTCATTAATATTAATATTTATTTTAAAAAAAGAAACATATTAATGTTAATTTATATTTATAAGGATAAACCTCAACGATAAAAAAAAAAAAAAAAAAAAAAAAAAAAAAAAAAAAAAAAAAACTAAAGGTTTTTTTGCTCTAGATTTTTATAGGAATTATTACATATTTTACTACATTGATTCAAAAATAGTTTTGTATGATGTTTTTTTTAGGGGCAGTTGCAAGAATAGCAAAAAATAAAATGGAATTTGCAACCATGTCATCAGATTTTTAATATTGCAAATACAGCAAAAAAACGTGGGCCCGACTAAACATTATTAAAGTTGAAAAGTAAAAAAAAAAAAAAACCCTAAAACACGTTGGAAGTTGGAAGTTTAAAAAATATATCAATGGTGTTATTGATATACTGTAACGCCCCAGATTTTCCAACTCTAGCCTAGAGACGCTACTACAACCCTTAAACCATTAACGATGGAACTGTACCACTTTAAACCGAATGTACCAAAAATTTCGGCAGCATAACGACGTAAAATGGCCTGAACCAAAATTTTTCAAACCTGATAAGCAACAAAACACTTCTAAACAATCAACCCAACTCCACCAAACTACGAATCAGATTCACAACCTACTTCACTATACGAGTCAGGCCTCCTAACAAACAGACATAAACCAACCATGCAACAGAACAATACTTACTCAGCTTTTATTCATTAAATGAGATAACATTAGAACTAAACATAAGTTCATAATATAAACCACTTAACCACATTTCTCCAAAACAGATCAACAATAACTAACTAAGCTAGCCTATTCAAGCATAGTAAAAACAAACCAAATCAACTACAACCTAATCCACCACATCAAGGAAAGCAAACTCGAACTCCCTAAGGTTCCTCCTCAAAGTTCTCCTCTTCCTCACCGAGGTCCAGCTCATCGTCCAAACCTGCAACATCTAAAATATTGGGGGGAAGATGGGGAAGGGGGTATCAGTACAACCGTGGTACTGGTAAGCAGCTCACACTTACCAAGCCACAAACAACAAACAACACAACCAACATGCTTAACACACGCATCCAACATGCTTACACAATCATGAACAGGCAACATGCTTATACAACCACAACAGCCAACATGCTTTTAAGCCATAAACTAACAATATGCTTAAAAACAACAAACTCATGCAAATGCATCACACATTATGCAACACATGCACTAGACTCCACATGATTTCCGCGTCATGCTCCGCAACTACATGATTTCCGCGTCATGCTCTGCTAATACATGATTTCCGCGTCATACTCCGCTAATTACATGATTTTCGCGTCATGCTCCGCTACACATGAATTTTGCGCCATGTGCTGCGCTAATTACATGATTTCTGCATCATGCTCCGCTACACATGAATTCCGCGCCATGTGCTGCGCTAATTACATGATTTCCTCGTCATGCTCCACACCTACCCCACATGGATTCTGCGCCATGTGTTGCGCCACTCTTACGTGATTTTCGCGTCACGCTCCGCACTCACACCCACGTGATTTCCGCGTCACGCTCCGCTACACATGAATTACGCACCATGTACTGTGCCTCACACCCGACTCATGCTACACATCCCTGATGCAACATGCAAGCCAGACTCAAAAGCTTAACTCAACATTCACCATGCTTAACACCCAAACACTCATCATGCTTAAGACAAACACTCATCATGCTTAAACACCTTAAGCGTACACATCTCAAGCAATACAAAAGATACTTTTCATGCTTCATACAAGCACTTAAAAGATCGCAGCACAACAGTTCATATATAACATTTCATACAAAGCACAAATACGAGTAAAGCAAGTAACAAACAAACATACTTCATGCAGTCAAACAAGCTTAGTAAGTAGAAACTACTTACCTACGACGCTTCCAAGGCAACCTTAGTAATCCAAGGTAGTCCAATAAAGCCCTAAACAACAAGGATAAATTCTACTGTATTAGAACCAACTCAAAGCTACCCTAAACATGCTTAAAAGGCCTAACTCAACTAAGAGAATACCTATTTTCTTGCTGGACAGCCACTCAAGATCTCCCAAATTAAAAACCCAACACCTTTAGATCATGGGCAACCATGTCTAAGGCACGACGGGCGATGGGTATTCGCTGAATGACCATATCTAAGGCTTTTTAGCCGTTGGACAACAAGTAAAAAGATACACGAATGACATTCTAAGAACTCCTAAAGCTTGGGTAATGCGACAAAGGCTTAGATAATTAACAGGAACCTATTTGGCATGCTTTTAAGCCACGGACAGCAAGCAAAAGCCATTAAACTCATGCTTTAAGAACCTACAAAGGTCGGGTAAAACTATTGAGGCAACGAGACTTAATGGGCATTGATGAACTACATAATTTTTACTCAAAACAGTCACGATGTCCCATTTAAATGCATATTCTAGGACCTATAATGGCTGGGCAACACTTTAAGAGCCTACACAACTAATGGGCAACAACTACACATGTTTCTAAAGCTAGAACAACTAATGGGCAACCCCTTTTTAATGTTATCAAACTAGGGACAGCGAAGAAACTTACCAAACGGACCCACTTTCACGCTAGACGGGTTATTCTAACCTCGAACAGCGTGTTAGAATGCTCCATGGGCAGTGAGTATTCGAGTTGAAGTGTTTCGAACTTAATCGAACACTTGGACGGCGCTGCAGATCAGAAAATCAACACAAACTTAACTTTTCAGCACCTAAAATGAATGGGCATTCTTCTTTAAGCTCTAAACATGAGTGAGTGAGGACTAAACTTACCAGAAACGCTAATTGACGCCGAACCACTCACGAACTGAGCAAAGACGGCACTGGACAGCAGCTAATCAGACTTAAATCCTGAAATACGGAGTCCATAATGATTGGGCATTTGCTTAAACCTTACTAAAGGCCTAAAGAAAGCATGGGTAAGAGATTAGACTTACCAACAACGCCAAACGACCTCGAAAACACCCGAAATAGCTGCTGGACAGAGGCAAAAACGCGAGGAACGATACTTCGAGCTGCTAGGATGCGAGATCTGACCAAAACAGATGCAAAGGGACTTAGATCGGGCTTAAAACCGCAAGGAACAACGGAAAAAAGCTTACCCACGACCTTTACCTTACTGAAAACGCAAGGAAATTAGAGACTCGCGCGAGAAGAGGACCCACGCGCGGCGGCAGCAGCACGACTCAGACGACGGCAGCAACGGCAGCTGTCTAGGCAGCGGCGACTGATGGGTCACGGCAGCACGAGAGGGAGAGAGACTGACGAGGGAGAGAGAGCCACGACTAGAGAGAGATCGCGGGGAGAGAACCTGCAGAGAAGAAGAATTGCGCGGACTAAGCGGCGACAACTGGATGGCGGGGTGGCAACGCTTCAACTTCGGCGACGGCGAGGCGGCTGGGCGGTGGAGGCTGGGTCGGCGACTGAGCAACGACAAGGGAGGGGGCGGCTGGGGCTGATTCACGAAGAGAATGAGGGAGAGCAAAGGTTTCTCTTCTTCTTTTTCCTTAATTCCTTTTCTTATTTCTTAATTCTTTAATTAAGAAAACCCAAAATAGAAGCCCAATAATAGGTAACTTCCTCACCACTCAGCGTGAATATTTCAACGCTTAAAAAGACCTGATAATAACGCTAGCCAAATTTAATCAAGCTTAAGGAAGAGAAATAATTACTTAACGCTCATATTCTCTGAATAATTTTCCAATGCCTTGGTATTAAAATTTAAATCTCTAAGATTAAGCCAAAATAAAAATTATATTTCTTTTGACTATATTTATGGAATTTAATTAACACCCGAAATGCACGGGGCGTCACATATACTGTATATTTGGTATACCAATCAACTGATATACTAAATATATAGTATATCAGATGTATATGTCGTGAATATGATATACTTCATTTATGAAGTATTGTAACAGCCTTAAAAGGAAAAAAAATGGAAGTGGGCTTTAACTGCCCGGTCAAAAGGGAGAAGAGGGGGGAAATTCCCCCCCCCCCCCAAAATTTCGGTCAAAGGACCGATTAAAAAAAAAGAAAGAAAATTTATGAGATTTTCTTTTTCCCCTCGATACCTTCTCCCTCGCCATTCTCTCTCTCTCTCTCAACTCTCTCTCTCTGTATCAGACAGCACAACGTCGCCGCCGCGAGCCTCCGGTGAGTTTCTATCTCTCTCTTGTCTTTCTTTCTCCCTCGGTCTCACTCTATCTCTCTCTCTCTACTGCAAGATCTGTGCGCCACCACCCTCCTCCTTTGCTTCGCCGCTGCTCGCGCCGTCGTGGCCTCCTCGCTCCGATCAACAAGCCCACGCTGCCGCCGTCGCTTCGATCCGCCAGTTCACAGCTCGCCGACGCGAATCCGCCCAGCCTGTGACTCGCACAGTCGCTACCCAAGCCGCCAGCCAACCTTCCCTTCGTCGCCGTCAGCCTCGCCAGCGTTGTGTCGTCATCCAGCAGCTTTCTCCTTGCGGTTTGGGTCGAGCAAGGACCAGTGAGCTTTGATTCGATTGAGTTTCCGGCTAGTTTTCTGAGTAATTAAGAATTTGACCCATATCGTTCTAATAAATTTCAGTTTCTTTGACCACGATCCCAGTGTTTAAGTTCGAGTGTTTTCGGGCCATTTGAGTTGCTGTCCAGCAAAGGATTAGTAAATTGGGTGAGTTTTTCTTCTACAATTGAGTCCAAGTTATAAATTATGTTAGTGTTCAGGATTGACTCACGATACCCCCAACTTACTATAGGATACCCATTGAATTTCGACACCCTATACGTAGAATTTCGCTAATTTAGGGGGCTGTCCTGCCACTGTTTTGGCGTAATTGGGTGAGTTCCAAGAGTAAAGAAACCTCCCTAAAGCTAGTTTAAGTTTAAATTAATTCTTGGATGGGAAGTTTTAATTTTTGAAAATTTTCTATGTGTAGTTGTGGTTAAGGTGGTTGGAATTTAAGAGAATTTTGGAGTAAGAATCACTTGGGTAAAACTTCCAAAATGTAAGTGACTCCCCTATCAGCAATGTTGGAAAATTACTGTTTAAATGTGATTGTTGTTGGTCTTGATACTTGCAAAATCATTTGGTACTAACTTGTTTTGATGGTGGAGCATGTATTGGGATGTTATTATGTGAAATTTACTATGTTATATTCTGGATTGTTGAGTGATGAACTTGTTGAAGGGTTAAAATCCCTTTGGCAGCGGAAACAATCAAGACCAATTCGTTTCACAATTTCGTTTACGAAAAACCAATACATTGGCAATTAAAAATTCAGAAACAAATTTCTAAATTAAAAAACGATTAAGCATGCTAAAATTGATTCAAGATCAAGAAACTTACATGGTATGATGAACAAACTGCACTATGCTCCCAAATAATGTTCTCGATCTTCCAAAGGACACCACCACATGAATTCACCCGCTATATCTCTTGGATTACTGAGATTGGCTTGTGGGAACCCAAAATTCGTCTTGGAAGGGAAAAATTCAGCAAGGTAAATGCTGTATTTTGAGAGAAAAACTAGAGAGAAAAGTTTCAAGGCTCTCTCTGTATTTTTTCGTAAAAATGAGAGAATGAATTGATTAATTTGGAACTCCCCCTCCCCTGTACGATAGGTGGGGAGGGAGTTATTACCCTACTAGATCTAGACCGTTAGATCTTAATCAAAACGATCTCGGCCATCTATTAATTAAATAATAATTATCAATTATCATTTAATTAATTAAATAATTATAATTAATTTAATTAAATCAATATTAATTAAACCAATTATAACATAAGGTATTTAATTCAATTTGAATCATATTCAATTGAATTAAATTGGTCATTCAATTAATCTCATCAATTGAATCCACATTAATTAAATATCAAATATTTAATTAATTTTATAATTGAATCATATTCAATTTTATCTCTCATTTAACCTATAGTTTTAATGTGCATCAGAAATGTACATTAATCTTAACTATAATATTAATTTGATTAAACCATATTTAACCAAATTAAATTAATTAATTCCTAATTAATTAATTCATGAATTAATCAAATATCATATATTTAATTAAATTCATAATTCTCTCATTAATTAATTTTGAATCATATCCAAAATTAATTTTATTATAAAGTTTAATTCATTAATTAAACTTATACTATAATGTATCTCCATACATTATATTAATTGCATCAAAATACAATTAACTTAAATTCCCTTTAATAGTCAAGACTATATTATCTCAGAACCCGTTATGAGCTAGTAGGTGGACCTAATGGACCTACAGATCAGAAGCTCCAACGATACGAGATTGATCAGCTAAACTCATTAACCGAGTCAATCAACATTCGTTAACTGTGGGTCACTCCACTAAAGCCCACAGCTGCACTCATCTCACTGTAGAATATTTCTGTGTCCACGGATATCGACCAATGCAGTAAGTCAATCCTTCACGTGCGTTCGTAACACTAGCTGGGTCAAATTACCGTTTTACCCCTGGGTTACCTCTGGTTCCTTAAGTACCACTGATCCCTCTAATGAACAAGTTGTTTAGGGTCCAACCTCTAAACAAGAGTTCCTCTCGGGCCAGGAGAGGACGGCGCGCCTTTGTTCAAGCCCCGGAATCAGCCCTTAAGGGAACACACATCTACTTGCCCCAATATGGGAAGGAGTGAATTCCATCTTGTATTGTCATGTCTCCAGCCCCCCACTCGGTCTTGTCCCCAAGAAGGTAGGCTTATTGAGTCGGCGTGCAGGCCACTCTCACCCGTACTAATCAAAGGACAATCCCTCGTGAGAAGGAGTTCATGACACACTCAGGATTAAGATTGAGTTACCTAGGTCATCCTATTGAAACAGTAACCTAACTAGTTAACGGTGTTACATCTAGTGGTTTACTATTTCGTGGTCCGGTCTTATGCAAACTCATTGCATAGGATACTCCCGCTCGTATGTCTCCTACATGGACTCCTTGGATCAATACGTCTGTATCGAATACAAAGCGGGCCGTATCACATAGTGTTACCAGGATAAGGTACCCAGCCTTATCCCTGTACTATAGACCTTTTAGGTTGTTACTTTAACACTGATCCCCGTATGTCCCCACATACTAGTTTAAGTTACATGTAAACAACCTAGGATCTTAGTTTATTGGATTTGGGTCATATTGTGCACTTCTAGACTTAATATAACAATAACACTTTATTGCATAAACCTCAATAACACTTTATTGATACAAGTGTATAATTCGTTAATCATTCACTATCTACGAGTTTTAGGACATAAAACCCAACAAACTCCCACTTGGACTAAAAATCTAGTTTAGTGGGAATGTACAATAATCTATCCTAGCAGTGGGTGTATAAATACATATATAATACATAAAACGTATTTACAATGTACAAATACAATAAACTAGGGCATCACTATACCCATTACATAATGGTATCACTATACCCATTACACTTCTCCCACTTGCCCTAGATTACATCTTTGTACATAACTCGTAAACCTAGACCATCTAGATGACCCTCATACACTTTAGCCGAGAGAGCCTTCGTGAATGAATCAGCTGTTGGGTTTTATGCCCTAAAACTCGTAGATAGTGAATGTAAACAAATTGTATACTTGTTTCAATAAAGTGTTATTGAGTTTCTACAATAAAGTGTTATTGTTAAATATTGCACAATTTGACCCAAATCCAATAAACTAAGATCCAAGGTTGTTTACATGTGACTTGAACTAGTATGTGGGGACATACGGGGATTGGTGTTCAAGTAACAACCTAAAAGGTCTATAGTACAAGGATAAGGCTGGGTACCTTATCCTGGTAACACTATGTGATACGGCCCGCTTTGTATTCGATACAGACGTATTAATCCAAGGCGTCCATGTAGGAGACATGCGAGCGGGGGTATCCTATGCAATGAGTTTGCATAAGACCGGACCACAAAATAGTAAACCACTAGATGTAACACCGTTAACTAGTTAGTTTACTGTTTCAATACGATGACATAGGTAACTCAGTCTTAATCCTGAGTGTGTCATGAACTCCTTCTCATGAGGGATTGTCCTTTGATTAGCATGGGTGAGAGTGGCCAATACGCCGACTCAATATGCCTTCCTTTTTGGGGACAAGACCGAGTGGGAGGCTGGGGACATGACAACACAAGAAGGAATTCACTCCTTCCCACATCTAGAAGAAGTAGATGAGTGTTCCCTTAAGTGGTGACTCCGGGACTTGAACAAAGGGATCCCGCCCTCTCACTGGCCCGAGAGGGACTTTCTGTTTAATGGTTGGACCATAAACAGGTTGTTCATTAGAGGAGCACTGGTACTTAAGGAGACAGATGTAACACAAGGGTAAAACGGTAATTTGACCCAGCCGTGATTACGAACACTCGTGAAGGATTGACTTACCATCATAGGTCTATATCCGTGGACACAGAAATGTTCTACAGTGAGAAGAGTTCAGCTGTGGGTCTTTAGTGGAATGACCCACAGTTAATGAATATTGGTTAACCTGATTAATGAGTTTAATCTATTAACCTCATATCATTGGAGCTTCTGATCTGTAGGTCCATTAGGTCCCCCTGCTAGCTCGTAAAGAGTAATTAGGAACAAATATATCTTGAGAGAATTTGAATAGTTCAAATTCATATTGGGAATTAAGTTAATTGTACGAGATACAAATTAATATAATGTATAGTGATGCATTAAAATATAAAGTTTAATTTTAGATTAAACTTTATTATATTGAGAGATTGATATATTTGAAAGAGTTCAAATATATGTCTAATTAAATATATGGTATTTAATTAGAAGATAAATTAATTAATTATGAATTAATTAATTATTCAATTTAGTTTCAATTAAATGAGATTTAATTAAACTATAGTCTATGAGAGAAATAAATATTTGAAGAAGTTCAAATATTAATATGAATTTGATTCATATTAAATTTATAGGATATAAGAGAATTTGAAGGAGTTCAAATTTTAATATGAATTTGATTCATATTATAGAATTAATTAATTGAAGGTCTCAAATTAAATATATGATATTTAATTGGGTAATTAATTAATTAACTAATAGAAGGTCTGAAATTAAATATATGATATTTAATTGGTGATTAATTAATTAAAGAATTAATTAATTGGAAATTAATCAATTATGAAAATGATTAATCACTTATGGAAGTAATTAATCATTTATGGAAATGATTTAATCACTTATGGAAGTGATCAATCATTTATGGAAAAGATTAATCAATTATGGAATTGATTGGTCATGGAATTGGTTGGTTATGGAATTGATTAATTATGGAAAAGATTAAATCAATTATCGAAATAATTGATTTTAAATGAATATTTTATTCATGGCCTTTCTCCTATAAATAGAACACTAAACCTAGGGTTTAAGTACAACAACATAAGGCCACAAGAATGCACTCTTGCATTCTCTCTAGCCTCCCTCTCATATTCTCTCAACTCAGGAACTTTAGGAAGAATTTTCTCTCTAGAGTTTTTCCCATTCAAGATTAGGTAGTCCCACAACTACGTTCCTAATCTCAGAGTTATAGCGGGGAAGATCAAATGGTGGTGTTCTTCGTTGTTGCAGAACAATCAAGAATCATCCGTTGAAGTATTCAGAGTCGTCAACGGAGGTTTGCTTCTCTTTTCTTTATTATAGATTTAGATCTAAATTTTTTATGCTTAGCCTTAAGTTTCTATAGAATTTGTTCTATGTTTTAACCAATGCAATAGTATTTTTGGATAAACAAAATTAACTACGAATCGGTCCCAATTACGCTTCCGCTTTAACGGAATTGGGGAATTCCAAATCCTTTCATCAGCAATATATTCTTTAGATTCAATGTGCTTACTTGTCTTGCAATAAGCTAGTTCATATTTGGAACACCTTCCAAAATAGGCTTGAACTTCCTAAGTCATACAGTCTCTATCGGTGCTTCACAAGCAACTGCTTATTGGCCTATATGATCGAGACTGCATATAAGTCGTACTATAGCTCCTCCATTAAGAGTGAAGACAGACATTGATGTAGATTTCATCAAATCCTTATCAGTTAAAACATTTGTGTCAGTGTATCCTGTAAGGATCAAATCCTTAGTGCCACACACGAGCATATAGAACCTCGTTCTCCTAAGATATTGGAGGATGTACGTGTAGGTAACGACACTCCAGAGATCAAATCTTGGATTTGATTGATACTTACTGACAACCCTACTGCATAGGGCATATGTCTCATGTCCTCAACTTCTTGAGGTGTCTGAGGACACAGTTCCTTAGACAAAAGAATTCCATTCCTGAAAAGGTAGTAAACCCTTATTGGAATTCTGCATCTTATATCTAACTAACATCTTGTAGACATAAGACACTTGAGACAAGGCTAGCTCAGCTTCTCCCATATTTTCATTTGGAAATGAGCTGCTAGCCTCTTTTAATGTCAGTAAGATAACCTACATCATTCCCAATGATTAGGATATCAATCATATACAACACTAAGTGAGCTACTGAATTATTGGTGATTACTTGTAAACACAAGACTCATCAATGTTCTGATTAAAGCCAAAAGATTTGATCACCGCATCAAACCTTACATGCCAAGACCGAAATGCTTAGGTCAATCCATGAATGGACCACTTAAGCTTACAAACCCTTTTGATTTAGATCTTGCTCAATAGACCCTTCTGGTTGAGACCTTAAATGTCTCGTTTCCTCTTGTAAATCCACTTGTAACCTATAGGTGTTACCCATCAAGCAGACGTACAAGATCCCAGATGGAATTGAAATGCAAAGATTTCATTTCCAAGTGAATGGCTTTGATCCTCTGATCGTTATCAACATCATTCATTTCTTTTGTAAAAGACAATGAATCCTCTATGTCATCATTAAGAATGACGACTTGAGCTTCAAATAAGCCCATGTAACGGTCAGGTTATAAAACAACCCTCCCACTACATCAAGGCATTCTCAACTCTTGAGATGGATGTGACTGACCAAAAGCACTGGCCTTATCAACAACTCTTGTTGAATAACCAGTCTTATCAACAACTTTTGTTGATTCATCAACAACTCTTGTTAATGTTTCCGTAGCTCTATTAGTTAATTCACTTAAACCAACCTTACTTTATGGCTTATGATTTCTCATATGTTCTTCTTCTGAGAATGAAGCATTTGTCGATACAAATTCTTTATTCTCTTATGGATTGAAGAAGTATCTTATCCTTGTTTCCTTTGGGATTGCCTACAATTAGGCATAATTTTGAAAGGTATTCCAATTTATTTTGGGTTAGTCACAAGCACAAGTGCTGGACACCCCAAAATTTAAAGGAACGTAAACAATCTTTACGTCCAATCCACAACATAGAAGGTGTTTCAGAAACACTTTTGATGGAACGTTGTTCAAAATACACTCTGCAGTCACACTGCATGACCCCAAAACGAGTCAGGCAATTGAGCATAGCTCAACCGGGATTGAACCATATCCAATAGGGTTCTAGTACTCTTAACTGAGATTTAGGATGTGATTCCATGAACTATCAAATAGTCCTAGAATCTCAAGTCCCTATACTCAACACATTGATCAGATCAAAGTGTTTTTATTATCTCACCTAACAAGTTTTCAACTTCAGTCTTAAGCCCCTTCGAATATCTCAAGAGCTTCAGACTGAAATTGCATTAGATAGAGATACTCATACCTTTGAATAATCATCCATAAATGAGATGATTTATTCATGCCCTTCCACTGCTTTAACATACTGGACCACAAGGATCCAAATGTACAAGCTCCAAGGGCTCTTTGGCTCTTTTAGCTCTTTTCCAGTAAAAATAGTCTAACCTTAAGAACTAAAGAAAGGTATTTCCTTTAGGAGATATCCTTTGCCTTTATTTCTCTAAGTATAAGCAATCTTAAACAACTCAGTGCTCATGACTTGCTTTACTCTCGATTAGTCTTAAAACACATAAGTTTTTTTCAGTAATGCTGAACAAATGTCAACTCCCTTTCTTAAAATAAAACTGCGTTAGCAGGGAAAAGTATTGAGTAACATTGTTCCAACATAAACGATACAGAAATCAAATTTCTGTTAATCTTTAGGAAATTCATATACATTATCTAATAATGTGTATTTTCTCCCACTGGATAAAATAACTTAATGTTCCCTCTGCCAAAGCCGAGACATATTCTCCAGATCAAAATCTGAGAGTCATCTCACCTAATTGCAACTGTTGTCATGAGCTTATTCCTTAAAAGGAAAAGCAAATGTGACAAGTGGCACCTGAATTAAGGATTCAGGCTGTATCCTCATTTTCCACTATGCACGTTTCAATGAACAATAAATCATATTTATTGTCATTGATATTGGCTAGGCAGTTAATGTCATAATCATCATGAACGATTCAAGATGAACTAGACATTTGGGCCTGAGGACATTCCTCACAAAAGACTAATCTTAAATCACTTACCACAAGTTTCGTTTAAGCTAGTTGTATCTTAAACCGTTATTAATAAAAAGATGTAAGACAATGCACATAAAATTTATATAATTGCCGAAGTAACAAATTACTTGTATTATTAATCGCACTAACCCATTACAAATAATCCAATCAAATTCTGCAAAAATAAACAAGCAATCAAAGAAACTCTATAAAACTATTGATTTAGTTTTTGCAACGATACTTCAGAGGTTTAGAACAACAGCCACCAAAGGGTGGTCAGCTACTCCTCCTCTGAATTTAGACAATCTCAACCAAATTCTAACACTAGAATAACTCATATTCCGTTAGCATTTAGTTACCGTTGTTCGGTCAAGGATTAGTTAACACATTTAACTCATCCCCGTAAGTGTAACCCTCCCACTTTCAGATCCCAGAGGTACGGACCAACAGGCTACCAAAAGGAAAGACAACTGTTGGTAATTAACCTAAGTGACCCTATCCATTTCTGGAGTTCGCGGTGTTCCGAAACCTATGATCAGGCCTTCCGAAGGGATGGTCGCTCCAGGACGACACGCAGGCGGATCATAAGAATCTCACGGTGCGACCTAGGGGTGGAGACCGTAGGATACGTTGACATGTGTCCTACTCCCACTTACTATAGACATTCTCCCCATTCACCTTGGTATTGACCCATGCAAACACTTTCCGAAGGGAGGCCGCGCCCAGGGCGACATGAAGCCGAGCATGGATCTCACGGTGTGAACACAGGGGGATGTGAGAGTAAAAACTCGATATGAAAATCTTGTTTTAATATTTTTCCTCCCACTGAAATGTCCTACTGTATTTTAGGGTTATTTAACTTAGATAAACCTAGCTAAGTCAATCTATCTAAGTCTATGCCTATTATAACTCTTATAATAAGGGCTTTACTCTAATGTCTAGGTGAATTATACCCTTTTAATTACCTAGTGACATTGCATGCTAACATTAGACTATGATTAATTCAACTGAGGTTCCGGATCTGTTCCCAGGTAGGAGGTGTTCCGTAACCGTCAACTTAAGTACCCCCAGCCTAGACAGAACTTCACCGGGAGAATTCCCTTATAACCATAATAATGTTTTTCCTACTTAGTACATTAAAACTATTTTAATCCTAAGCAAGTATATAATTCTAATCCTATTAGAATTAAAATGAGCTTAGGTTTAATTAATTTTAAACATTTTAAAATTAATTCAATTTAACCTAAGGTCCTATGTTTGCATGCAACTCTTTGTTATAGGTTGACGGTTTCTAATCAATTTTATAACTATTATAAAATTTTAATAATTAGCCCTATAACATGCTTCTATGGTGTTGGGAAAAATAACAATCAAATTCTAGTTATTAAACACCATAATTTCATGACGCCGATATCGATAATATAACGATTATATTAATCTAAGGTGGTGTCATGCTTCATGCAATTTTAATTTCATTTAATTAATATCAATTATATTAATTAATCATCCACAAAATTAAAATACATGAAATTTGACATTAATATAATATAACATTTATATTAATCTAATTAATGTCATGCTCAATGCTATTCCATTTTCATTAACTTAATATAACACTTTATATTAAAATTATAAACGAAAAACAAGCATTGAATTCATTATTTCCATCCATAATATAACTAATTATATTAACTCATGAAAATAATACCAAGCATGTAGCCTACATTAATTAAATATAACAATTATATTTAGCTAAATTAATGTCATGCATCATGCTTTTCCAATTTCATATATTTAATATAACAATTATACTAAATAACTCATGAAATTTAAATTCATGCATAATTATCATATATTATAACATTTATAATATAAAAATGCATGAAACATGCTTAACCTATGGTGGGATCTAGCTAAATGACATTCATAAAGCAATAAATAGCTATAAAGACCGGTATTTTGGCATCCTAGGGCAAAAATAATGAAAAATTACAATAATAATTCAAAATCTAGCCCTAAACCGCCTCGAACCGCTTCGAACCGCTCAGAACCAGCCCGAACCGTGTCAGAATCGCCCAAACCGGACCCAAATCGCTCGAACCGGACCAAAATCTCCATGAACCGGACCAAAACCAACCACTCAGCAGCTGCACGCGAAATTTATAAAAAAAAACGCCCCACGGCCAGCTCAAACTGTCGACCTCTCACATGCTAGGCACGAGCGCGCGCCAATGCTCCAGAAGTCGTGTGTTCGAAACTACTTGAACGCAAAAAATATTTATTTGTAACCGCCTGAAGTAACCGCACCGCACGTCTCGCTCAACGTTCCGCGAATTCGGAAACTACCGTCAGCGTCGAGACGCTGGCCCGATTTTTTCCAGCAACTGCTCTTCAGCGTCGCGACTCCGTTGAGCAGGGTCGCGACGCTTCGATTCCAGCAGTCATTCTCCGATTTCAACCCCGATTCAAACACCGATCAACAAATTGATCCTAAATCTCTAGACACGGACTTACAAGACTCGATTTACAATAATTTTGCCCCAAAACATGAGCCCTTACATGATCAAATCATACAAAAATAGTAAATCTAATGCCAAAACACCTAAACAGTCTTTAAGCAAACCAAACATTCATAATTCAAATCGATCCCACCAAAAACCAATGCAATTTTCGAAAAAACAAAATTGATTAAACGATTTGGCTCTGATACCAATTGAAGGGTTAAAATCCTTTTGGCAGCGGAAACAATCAAGACCAATTCGTTTCACAATTTCGTTTACGAAAAACCAATACATTGGCAATTAAAAATTCAGAAACAAATTTCTAAATTAAAAAACGATTAAGCATGCTAAAATTGATTCAAGATCAAGAAACTTACATGGTATGATGAACAAACTGCACTATGCTCCCAAATAATGTTCTTGATCTTCCAATGGACACCACCACATGAATTCACCCGCTATATCTCTTGGATTACTGAGATTGGCTTGTGGGAACCCAAAATTCGTCTTGGAAGGGAAAAATTCAGCAAGGTAAATGCTGTATTTTGAGAGAAAAACTAGAGAGAAAAGTTTCAAGGCTCTCTCTGTATTTTTTCGTAAAAATGAGAGAATGAATTGATTAATTTGGAACTCCCCCTCCCCTGTACGATAAGTGGGGAGGGAGTTATTACCCTACTAGATCTAGACCGTTAGATCTTAATCAAAACGATCTCGACCATCTATTAATTAAATAATAATAATCAATTATCATTTAATTAATTAAATAATTATAATTAATTTAATTAAATCAATATTAATTAAACCAATTATAACATAAGGTATTTAATTCAATTTGAATCACATTCAATTGAATTAAATTGGTCATTCAATTAATCTCATCAATTGAATCCACATTAATTAAATATCAAATATTTAATTAATTTTATAATTGAATCATATTCAATTTTATCTCTCATTTAACCTATAGTTTTAATGTGCATCAGAAATGTACATTAATCTTAACTATAATATTAATTTGATTAAACCATATTTAACCAAATTAAATTAATTAATTCCTAATTAATTAATTCATGAATTAACCAAATATCATATATTTAATTAAATTCATAATTCTCTCATTAATTAATTTTGAATCATATCCAAAATTAATTTTATTATAAAGTTTAATTCATTAATTAAACTTATACTATAATGTATCTCCATACATTATATTAATTGCATCAAAATACAATTAACTTAAATTCCCTTTAATAGTCAAGACTATATTATCTCAGAACCCGTTATGAGCTAGCAGGTGGACCTAATGGACCTACAGATCAGAAGCTCCAACGATACGAGATTGATCAGCTAAACTCATTAACCGAGTCAATCAACATTCGTTAAATGTGGGTCACTCCACTAAAGACCCACAGCTGCACTCTTCTCACTGTAGAATATTTCTGTGTCCACGGATATCGACCAATGCAGTAAGTCAATCCTTCACGTGTGTTCGTAACACTAGCTGGGTCAAATTATCGTTTTACCCCTGGGTTACCTCTGGTTCCGTTCGGCCAGCCCTCGCCGCGCCGCTGTTCGCGCGCGAGTCTTCTCGCCTTGTGCCTTTGTAATTTAGGAGTTCATCTTGGCTGCTTTAGGCTTGTTGAGGTTGCCTTGGAAGCGCTATAGGTAAGTAGTTTCTACTTACTAAGCTTGGTTGATTGCATGAAGCATGATCGCTTGTTTATCTGCTTTCCTTATATTTGTACGAAATGTTATATATATGAACTGTTGTGCTGTGATCCTTAAAGTGATTTGTTTAAGGCATGAAATATATTTTCTGTGTTGCTTGAGTTGTATTCGCTTAAGATGTTTAAGCATGATGAGTGTCTGTCTTAAGCATGGTGAACGTTGAGTTTAGTGTTGAGTCTGACTTGCATGTTGCATGGGGGATGTGTAGCATGAGTTGGGTGTGAGGCACAGCACATGGTGCGTAGTTCATGTGTAGCGGAGCATGACGCGGAAATCATGTAGTTAGCGGAGCATGACGTGGAAATCATGTGGAGTCTAGTGCGTGCGTTGCATAGCGTGTGGTGCAATTGCATGAGTGAGTTGTTTTGAGCATGTGTGTAGTTTTTAGCTTGAAAGCATGTTTCTTATTGTGGATGTGTAACCTGTTGGATGAGTGTGCCGAGCATGATGCTTGTATTGGTTGTTTGCTTGTGGTTTAGTAAGTGTAAGCTGCTTACCAGTACCACGGTTGTACTGATACCCCCTTCCCCACCTTCCCCCCAACATTTTAGATGTTGCAGGTATCAAGGATGATCTGGACCTTGGTGGCGAGGAGGAGAACTGCGAGGAAAAGTTTCTAGGGTGTTGGTTCTGCTGTTATGTTTTCGATATGCTTAGTAGGTAGTTGAGTTGTTTTGATTTGTAGTTCTGTGATGGTGAGGGATTCACCTGAGAAAGGTTTGTTTCCAGGTTATGAACTTGTCTTGTTAATTGTGATTAAGGTTAATAATATATTTAGCTAGAGGACTAGCTTTCCTGTTAACGTGTTGTCTTCAGTTCTGTTGCGTGGTTTCAGATTAATGTATGTTCTGGTTAAGTGTCCTGTCTAGAGGAGATAGGCTTGTGAATCTGAAATGTGGTTTGGTGGAGTTGGGTGGAATGTTTAGAAGTGTTTTTATGGCTTGTCAGGTATTGTAAAAATTTTGGTTCAGGTCATTTTATGCCGTTATGCTGCCGAAATTTTCGGTACATCCGGTTTAAAGTGGTCCAATTCCATAGTTAAGGGTTAAGGGTTGTAGTAGCGTCTCTAGGCTGAAGGTTGGAAACCTGGGGCGTTACATATATCAACATTTAATCAGACATATGAAATGTTATGCTTATCAAATCAAGTATATATTAGGTATACCATTAGTATATTAGGTATAATATATTAGGTATATCATTGTATTCATTCGAGTATATCAAATTTGGTATATCAGTAAATATAAAGTATATCAGATATACTACTAATATACTTGTTGATATACCAACAAGGATAAAACTGGAATAATACAAAAAACGGAAAATTGGATTTTTTAAATTTTGCTATGTTTGCAAATCTAAAAAATCATAGCTAGATTTGCAAATAACCTAATATTTTTTGGTATCCATTGCAATTTCCCTTTTTTTTTTTATAAAAAAGTAAAGCTTTAAAAAAAGCTTATGATAATTTTATAGTTTGCAAATTTTCTAATATTACTAAAGTTTTTTTTTTTTTTTTTTTTGAGTACATCACTAGAAACACTTTATAGTTTGCAAAATATAGAAATGACAATGTCTTATTAAATTTAACATTGTTTTTTTTTTTTGTGTGTAATGAAGATTCAAGTTACTCAATTTATTTATGTTAATTTATATATTTAATTATAAAAACACAAAATTTATAAAAAATAAAAATAAAAATAAAATTTTGTATAAATAAATATTTAAATAGGAATAAAATGACAATATAAATTCCATTCGTGCAACACACGTTAACGTTTTCTAGTAAAATTAAAAGTCTAGAGTTTTTTTTAGGAGCTTTAAAGTTTAGAGATCTATTAGACACAAAAAATTACATTTTATGCCTAGAGTTTAATTAATTTAGATTTTTTTTAATATGTTAAGGACTTATTAGCCATAACTTGAAATTTGAAGAACTAATTGGATACTTTTGAAGTTCATGATCAATTAGATACAAAATTGAAAATTTAACGACCTATTAGATATAAACCCCAAAATTTTAAAGATCAAATTTAATTTAACCTTAATATATAATATAATTTAATCAACATTAATAGTAATCATAAAAATCAAAGTTTATGAGACAAAGTGTTGAGACAACCCTAGACACCAAAAAGTTGGTTCTACCTCTTTTCGGTCAACGTCTTCAAAGACGAAACTTGGTCATGGGAAAATTATTAGTTGTTTCTCGTGCAATGAGGCTCACTTTTTAAAACCGTCAGATGTAAATCTTCAAATTTGTCTGTCCCTAATAACTGTTGGATACAAAATCGAGGTACTTTTGCTCTTACATCCAACGGTGCAAAATTACGGACCTCATTGCACCGGGAGCATCTAAAAATTTCTCTTGGTCATGTGCTCTATCCTGGCCAATTTTTATCCACTTTTCACTTAATGGTGCCCGCTTTTATTGTAGAGCCAGAAAATATTATCCTCAACAACAATAAAGTGTTTCTCACAAGGGGGAATGCTCATAATAACTGAAGCGTCCTCCTTTGGGCAGTGCTATTTAAAATGATATTTTCTTAGTAAGCTCTTTAAAAGTTCAAACAGTTATAAAAAATAAATATTAATTTAAAAATAATTAATATCCTTAAAATTAATATTTCAACTAGAATTAATTTAAGGGAACGGCAATGATAGTAAGCGGTGTGTGGACATTTATGATTAATTTAAAATGCCTCCACCAACTGCACTTAAAATCCTCCTCGTTTCCCCAAACAAAAACGTACCTTTCGAAAAATGCAATCAATCATTGTCCTCAACATTTGATTTAAATTGCCTCAAACCTCTTTGAAAAAGCACTTCCCCTTTCACAATCACAATCCAACAACAAAAGAGAAAAAGGCACTTCCCCATGGCTTCCTCTTCCTGCTGCTGCCACCATTTCAAGTCCCCCACACCCCACTTCTTCAAGGTGATTCTCCCTCAAACCCTCACTGACAAAAAGCTTGTAAGTAAATCAATCCTCATCTTAAATTACATATAAACTATAAATGTTATCAAATAAATGGGTATTTTAAAATGTCCATTTCACATTATTCTAATTTTTTCCTTGCTATTATATTTAATTTCTGTTCAGCACATTCCAAAGAAATTTGTTAGAAAACATGGAGAGGCTTTGCAAAGTGAAGAGGTAAGACTTAAGGTGGCCAGTGGGGCAGAGTGGAAAGTGGGAGTGACAAAAACAAATGAAAATGTTTGGTTTGAAAAAGGATGGCAACACTTTGCAAAGTTTTATTCTGTTGAATGTGGCCATTTCTTAATATTCAGATTTGAGGGAAACTCTTCCTTCCATGTTATTATATTTGATCAAACTGCTTTAGAGATTGAATATCCAATGACCTTTGGAGACTTTGATAAGAAAAAAGTGCTTGATGAGAAAATTACAAGTGAGAGTGAAGAATTTGAAGATGATGAGTGTGTTGAAATATTGGGTAATAATAAGAGGATGAAATTAACAAGTGATCATCAAGCATGTGCAAAGATGGCCATTTGCAGACCTCAAAACAAGGAGAAGATACTGAAGAATAATGGAGACTTGCAATATTTTTCTGAGTTGAAAGGTAAGTGTGAAATACTTTTTTGAGTCAATATATTTTCATAGAAAAATAAAATGTTGAGGATTGTTTGAGAGAACTATTATTTCACAAATAACTTTCTAGGTTGAAAACTATCTCTTCGTACAACAGCTTTAGAAAATGCCATGTTTACTCTGTCATTAAACTATAAATATTTTATTTTAATTTTGTCAACAAGAATAATATAGCTTAACTAAGCTAATTAAGTTTGTATTTATGAATCGGATCATATTTTTTAATTCAAAAAATAAAATATATTTTATTTTAATTTAACCGTTCACCTTTCACAAACAATTATACATATATATTTCAACAATTAACATTTAAGGTTCGAGATTCGAATCTCAAACGTGGAAGCTGTATATTTTTCTTTCCAAATGTCATTATGTATATACAAGAGAATAAAACCATACAATGGCAGATTTGAAACCTCTCAAAGCGATAAAGTCGGAAAAGTTTCCGATTAAGCATCCATCAACTACAACACAAGAAGCAAGAATTGGTGAAAGGGCTTCAAAATTCAAATCAATGACTGCAAATCCTTCTTTTATGGTTACAATGGGCCCTTCATACATTCATACGCTGGAAAAAGTTATCTGGTTCACCTGACATGCTCGTGGTTGTTTTCTTACTTTTTATTTCTCCTTTGAGTTTCTTCCTTCTTAACTGACTTTGAATGGTCATAGGGTATTCCAAAAGCCTTTGCAAATATGTATCTGAAGGAATCCAAAGAGATCATTCTTCAAGTTTCAAATGGAAGGGTTTGGAAGATTTGGTGTGGTATGCGTTTGTCTCATGGAACAAACAAGTTTGAAATGAGACATGGTTGGAAGGCATTTGCTAGAGATAATAGCTTGAAAGAAGGTGATATTTGTGTTTTCGAGTTAATAGAAAACACTATGATATCATTTAAAGCTACCATCTTTCGGCCAACATGAGCAACACTCAAATAAAACTTGTATTAATGACTAAGAGGTTTGTGGTTCAAATTCCTCACCACATATGTTGTCAAAAAAAAAATGCTACCATTTCTCAATCGAGCTTTTGAAGCTGAAATCGAGAGAAGGCTGAATTCAAGGACTAATTTTCTTGATGGCAATGACTTTATTTTCCTGTAACCGTTTATTATTTTCTTGCATGCATGTATTTTTTTTTTTTTGACAATATGTGGGGTGGGAGATTTGAACCACAGACTTTGTGGTCATCAGTACAACTTTATGCCAGTTGAGCTATGCTCTTGTTGGCTTGCATGCATGTATTTGGGGATTGGGTTTTTGGAAGTTTATGATTGCTAAGAAGAGGAATGAGTTCATCAGAGTAAATGCATGGAACCTTTCTCGGATTTGTAACGCCCCTGTTATAAAATATTTGAGTTAAAGCTAAATTTATAAAGTAAATTTTAGTATATTGGTCTTTTAAAATTTCTGAAATTATTAGTATAAGAAAATCAAAGGGGAAAGAAAGAAAAAGATTCAGGAGAATGATATTACTCTTGAGTAAATAATACAGAAAACAAAACCAAGGTCATCATAAATAGCTACAAGACAACCACGTGTAATACACTGATAGAACAACACTAACAAACAATAAACCAAGAGATAACCAGAGAAATAGCCCAATAAACAATACTGAAAAATGATACTTTATGATCCCCCCGCAAGCTGAACTGGGCATGTAATACATATTTCTATGTGTAATAATAATAATAAAAATAAAAATAAAAAAAGAAAAGGAGGTTGGAAGGAAGCTTCCGTTTGAAGTTCTTTTTTTTTAAAAAAAAAAAAAAAGAAAAAAAAAAGAAAAAGGGGGTGGAAGAAAGCTTCCATTGGAAGCTTTAAAAAAAAAGCGAAATTAAAAAGGAAACTAAAGCTTCCGTTGGAAGCTTTAGTTCTTAAAAAAAAAAGAAAAAAAAAAAAAGAAAATAGAAGATGGAAAGAACAGAATCGGGGAGAAGGGAAAAGAAAAAGAAAGGGGGAGAAAAGAGAGAAAGGGTAGAGAGACGGAAGACAAAGAGGAGCCAAAAATTTGGGCATTCTTGAACGATTTTGGAAGGGAAAATCAAATCAAGAAGCACACAACCTTGGATTCAAGCATTAGGTAAGTTTTCTTGTTCTTGGGTTGAGTTTTTGCATGAGTTAAGAAGATAAAGAATGGGTTTGATTTATGGGTTTTTCTTCTTTGACTTGGATACTCCATGAATTAGTTGAAAACTAAAAGGGACAAAATGGGTTGAGTTCAAAGAGAGGAAAACTTGACAAAAACCCATAGTTTAAGCCAAAGAGAAATTTATATGATGGTTATTCATAGGTTGTTGGTTTGCAAGCTTTTAAAGTGTAATATTCATGGAGAGCAAAGAGATAATGTTTGTGGGGAGAAAGATAAAGAATAAAAAGAATTAAGCTAATTATGGGAGACGGGCATAACGGAGTTATTGGAAGCTTTATTTGAAAAATATGGTCCTTGCCACAAGGTATTTGGAGTTTAAACCGATGGAAATTATGGTCTAACTTAAGTGTTACAGAGGAATTAAGGGTTGGTGTAATTTAGTGGTTTTGTATTCAAATTTGGAGAGGTAAGCATTACTAATGCTTGGCAAAATAATTGTTTCAGGTCAAGCGGAGATCGGGAAGGCCTACGACCCGAGTTTCTCTTGCCAATAGTACTGTGAGTGGTTATTTTACAAATTAATTGATTTCCACATTTACAAAAAAAAAAATGATTCGGTTTTATCCAAATGATTTTACAAGTTAGAAGCGTGAGATTTGGAGAAATTTATGATTATGTATTATGTTGGATTTTATGGTTGGATTCGAAATTAACGGAATTTGAGAAGCCTCTTGATTGAGTTCCTCGTATTTTTCCTTACAAGCCTTGTGTTTGTCTATTTAAAATTCTGGTGGATGTTTAGAAGTGGTTAGTTTCTAAATCTTGATTTAATTAACTGATTTATAAATTGCTTGAGGCATAACTCAAGTTGTGATTGTTGAGAAATTGGTTAGGGCAATTGAATCTTGATTTATGACTAATAGTTTATGAGGCTTAGTTTTGAGAAGAATCATGATTGTAGTATGGCTGAAAATTATGTGTAGTATTGAAAAGAAAAGAAAATTGTTTTTAAGTCATTGGATGGTGTACCCATGGATATTTCCCGATACACTTACGTGAATGTGTTTCCGTAGTGTATGTATGATGTGATATATGTATATGAGGTGGTCTTTGAGACCCACTTTGGCACACACATAGGCTTTGGGCCGTGTGTTGGGGGTGTTTTCCCTTTGGGGGTTGCTCTGCGCGCGTATGACTAGCTGCTTTGCTATGCATCTTGAGACTACTCGGTGTATAGTATGACTAGATTCGCTCTGCTTTGTGCCTTGAGATCACTCGGTACATAGTATGACTAGTTGCTCTGCTGTGCGTATCGAGATTACTCTACGATAGTATGACTAGTTTGGGTACATGTTCAGTGGTGTGTTTGCTTAGCCATGTTATTACGTTTTAAAAATTATGTTTTACTGAACTCTTGGTGTGACTACTTTCAAGTAAGTTAAATGAAAGAGGTTTTTACTAAAGTGTTTTTAAAAGCTCTTACAAAGTGTTTAGTATGTTATAGCTTTTAGCAAATATTTTTCTCTTATGAACTCTTACCACTCATTGGGCTTGTTAGCTCACCCATTTTTCTTCCTAAATTTTTTTTTCCACCAGGTAGCGTTTGAGTTTCCGACGAGCCTACCAGAGTTGATATCTGCCACCGGATTCGATAGGTTGCATGTCATTCGCATTACTTATAGATGCATTTTTTTGTAACTAGGAGGGCTAGCATTTACATGGCAATGTATAATCATGGTTGTTGTGATGGTTTTGGTAATTGAACTTCTATGCCGTTTTGTTGTTGTTCGACTATGCCATGATTGTCAATTTCTGAACTGATTTGGGTATTAGTGCTGGATTATTTGATCGCATTGTTATCTGGGAGTGTTAAATTTTGATTTCAGGTGGGTTTATATCCAATTTTCAGAGGAAACTCTGCCGAAATTTTGATGGTTTCTTTTTATTTAATAAACTAGTGCTAGCCACGTTTTAAAAATTCTTTTTCATGGTTAATCTAGTTCAGATATAGTTGACAATGAAGTTCATAGTTTAGTTGGAATTTCATTGTCGACACGTCACGTCCTAGGATGGTTAGGATAATCTGGGGCGGGTCGTGTCAGGGCATCCATGGACAGAAAGCTTGGTGCGTAAACGCTGAAAGCGAACCGTAGGAAGTGGCTTGGTCATAATGTCTGCAAGTTGATCCTCTGAAGCAACGAACCGAACTAAAAGTTGTTGACGCGAAACACGTTCTCGGATGAAATGATGGTCAATTTCAATATGTTTAGACCGAGTATGAAGAACTGGATTCGCTGCAAGGTAGGTGGCGCTAATATTATCACATAAAAGTAGCGGCACAGAGGAGGGAAATCCAAGTTCGATCAAGACAGATTGGAGCCATATAATTTCAGCCGTAGCATTAGACATCCCCCTATATTCAGACTCTGCACTAGAGCGAGAAACTACTTTTTGTTTGGCAGACGACCAAGATATCAAGTTGTTACCAAGAAACACACAATAGCCACTCGTACTCTGACGATCATCAGGACAATTAGCCCAATCAACATCAGTATAACAAAGTAAGGACCGATGACCAGAAGAAGAAAATGAAACACCAAGAGAGATGGTAGCCCTCAAATACCGAAGAATACGTTTAACTGCATTCCAATGAACAGATGTCGGGGCATGGAGAAATGAAATACCTGATTTACAGCAAAACTGATATCCGGACGAGTAAGAGTGCAGTACTGAAGAGCTCCCACAATACTCCTATATTTCTTAGGATCGGGCAGAGGATCCCCATCATGAAGAGATAATACCGAACCACTAGCCATGGGAGTATTAACCGGTTTGCAATCAACCATATCTGCTCTTCGTAAAATATCCAAGAAATATTTTGACTGACACATATGCAAAGAGTGAAGATCACGCCGAAACTCAATGCCTAAAAAGTATGACAAGTTTCCAAGATCCTTCAATGCAAAAAGGTTGTTAAGAGAAGCAATGTACTGCTCAATAGAAGCCAAATCATTTCCAGCAACAAGAATGTCATCAACATAGATAAGAAATATCACCATCACAAAATTCTTACGAAAAATAAACATGGAAGTATCAGATTTTGCAGCAGAAAAACCCCATGCTAAAAGGCAGTTGCTAAGCTTGAGAAACCATTCACGAGGACTCTGGTTTAACCCATACAAAGCCTTGTTTAATTTGCAAACATAGTCTGGCCGATTTACATCAACGAAGCCCTTGGGTTGAGACATATAAACATCTTCATGAAGATCACCGTTAAGAAAGGCATTATGCACGTCCAATTTCTTGACAAACCAATTAAATTGCACAGCAATCGAAAGAACCAAACGAATGGTGGCTGGTTTTATCACAGGACTAAATGTTTCAAAATAGTCTATCCCATATGCTTGATCAAAACCATGAGCCACAAGACGAGCCTTATACCTCTCAATCTTCCCATTTGGTCGAAGCTTTAGCTTATACACCCATTTACAACTGATAACTTTATAACTAGGAGACGGTGGAACAAGAGACCAAGTGTTGTTCTTAACTAAAGCATCAAAATCCTTTTTCATAGCCTTACACCATTCAATATTTTTAACAGCCATTTTAAAAGAAGAAGGTTCAGAAGGCAGAGACAAAATAGGGGAAGCAGAAGATAACCAACACTTGGGCTAGATAATTCCAGCTGTTGCGCGAGTTATCATATGGTGAGTATTTGTACTAGGTTGGACAGTAGCAGTGGAAGGAGGAACAAACGGGGGAGGGGCAGCAGTAGTGGGAGGAGAAGCCGCGGGAGAGGGTGAAGGGGAAGTGACAGACGTGGGGTTGTTGGCCAAAAGGGAAGGGACCGAAGGTGTAACAGAAGCGTGAGAGTCATTAGAATTAGAAAAAGAAGACACAGGTGACAAAGTGGGAAAGGCAGCCAACTAGGATGGGCGAGGGGAGGGCCTACGGCTGTTATGGTTGAGAGTAAGGCTAGCAATATTTTCTTGTGCTAAGTTAAGTTGTTCAACACTATTTTGCTTCTCTAAACGAGCCTCATAAGCAAGAAGGAGGCTACGAACATCCTCTAAGGCAGGGCTATCAGCATGATTCTGAATAGAGGTGACAAACGCATTGTACTCACTCCCAAGACCATCTAAAATATGAGCCAAATGATCTCGATAAGAGATGGGCTCTCCTATAACTGAAAACTTATCAGTAATGTCCTTAATCTGAGATAAATATTGGCTAACAGAGAGACCATCCTTCTTAATTCGTTGAAGTTGTGTTTTAAGGCCCATTATCATAGCAGTAGTCTTAGAATCATAGGAGCGTTTCAAAGAGTCCCAAATTTCAGAAGCAGTTTCTAAGTTCACTATTTCACCCATTTTTTCTTCTGAAAGTGAAGAGTACATCCAACACATAATAAAACGATTATACCTTTCCCAAGAGAGAAAATCGGGATTTGGTTGAGATTGCTGAGCATCAAGAAACTTGGGAGGAGCTGGAATCGACCCATCAAGAAAGTCGTGAAGACCATTAGCAAGAACAACATTCAATAGTTGATTTTTCCAGAGTAAAAAGTTTGTATCCGTGAGCTTGACCGACAGAGGCTACGGTAAGGAGGGGTAGGGATTTGGAGTAAAATGGGTTGGGACGGGTGGAGGAAAAACTTGTGGTAAAGGATATTGAGGAACTTGAGGTCGTGGGAAGGAAGATGGGTAATATGGCTAAAAAACGCCAGTTGTAGAAGGATAAAAGGGCTGAGGTTGATACGATGGAACAGCAGTCTGAGGCTGAGTAGAGTTTGGGCGAAATTGTGGAAAAGCTGCAGGGGCATTCGGTCTATTTTGATGTAGAAATGGAGTAGGGTTTGGGAGATTGGGTCGAGGCTGAGCTGAATGTAGAAAAGGAGTTTGGTCAATAGGTGTGGTAATCGAAGGATTAATGGTTGGAGTAGCAATAGGTGTGGAAGGAGAGACAGGTGAGGTGAGCGGCGCAGATGAGGAGGAAGAAGAAAAAGCCTCTGTCGACATAGCCAAAAAAAAATTTCGGAGCTTTGATACCATCAAAGGGGAAAGAAAGCAGAGGAAAAAGATTCAGGAGAATGATATTACTGTTGAGTAAATAATACAGCAAACCAAGGTCTTCATAAATAGCTACCAGACAACCACGTGTAATACACTGATAGGACAACACTAACAAACAATAAACCAAGAGATAACCAGAGAAATAGCCCAATAAACAATACTGAAAAATTATACTTTATGAGAAAATAGTTTGTTTAATTGTTTATAACAATATAACAATACGAAATAATTACTAGGCTCCTTTTATCTTATCTTATTAAGAAAATAAAATAAATAATTATTGAGAAATTGAATAATGTTATGATATAGGAATAAAATAAGGGAAAAAGAAAACAATAAGACATGAGAAGAGATGTATAACTAGTCTCCTCTTATCATATCTTATTCACATTTATTTAAAATATTCGGCACAAATTTGGACAATCATAGTAAATAAAAAAAGGAAAAATTACCTTTTTGGTCCCTGAGTTTTGAGGGATAGGTGCATTTGGTCCGTGAGTTTTCAAAATGGACCTTTTTAGTCCCTGTGTTTTGAGAAATAGGTTTAAAAGGTCCTTAAGTTTTCAAAATGGACCTTTTTAGTCCTTGAGTTTTTAAAGATAGGTTTAAAAAGTCTCTCATATTGTTTTTTTTTAATTTTTATAAATCAATACTTTTTAATTTTGTTAATTTAAAAAATCATTCAATATTAAAATATAATAAAAATTATTAGTTTAAAAAAGTTGAAAAAAATAACATAAGGGACTTTTTAAACCTATTTCTCAAAACTCAAGGACTAAAAAAGTCCATTTCGAAAACTTAGGGACCTTTTAAACCTATTTCTCAAAACTCGGGGACTAAAAAGGTCTATTTTGAAAACTCAGGGACCAAACGCACCCATTCCTCAAAACTCAGGGACTAAAATGGTATTTTTCCCATAAAAAAATTATATATATATATATATATATATATATATATATTGTTCATGGTCAGATTTGGACAGGGAGAACTCACCTGACCCTCACGTGCCACCAACGGTAAATTTGTTTGAGAGGGGGAAGACGTGGCCTGCAAAATAGTAAACCTGCACACCGGTGTGGTGCTTGCCACACCGCCTCCGATGCTTAAGTCAGAAAACTGATGGAAGAGCTAGAAAGTAAGAGGAGAAGTCGAGAATCGAGTTTCGGATCCTCTCTTAAGTGATGAAGAGGGGTTTAAATACCTGCTCATGCTCCTAGGATTTTTAGGAATTCGAAGGCGTTTCGGGCTGAATCAGGTGGAATCGGGGCGACCAGGGGCAGCAGGGACCAAATGGAGGCAGAGGAGCTCGGCCCGCGTAAGCGGGCCGACCATATGGGTCGGGCCAAGTTGGCCCCACCCTTTGGTCTGGTCTTCCTTTAGGTCGGTTTCCTGGCCCTATGCCCGGTTGTCCTCGTTAGCTCCTTGTGCTTCGGAGTGGTCCAAAATTACCTGTAACATTAAGCCCCCACTCTTGAATTGGGATTCAGGTGCGACTTAGTGCTATAGGTTGACCTCCTTAAGCCCGATTTAAGAGTATGACTCTCGTCCCGTGCCGACTTACGTATAAATTCCTTGTTATCCTGCAGGATAGGACAAACTAGACAAAGTAGAAAATTCCTTGAATAGGGGTTAGGTGAAATGGAAATGAGAAAGGTCAGAGATTACAGAGATAGCTGGAGGGCCTCGACTTCGGCCCAGCCTCGGTCTCGGCCTCGGGAAGAGGCCAAGCACAGCATTTTCTTAATTTAGCTTAGGGGGCGTTGCCCCCGAACCCCCACCGGGCGCTTCGCCCCTGGACCCCTGTACTTGGTCATTCGGAGTGCTTCATTCCAGATCCAGGGCTTATCCACAAGTAAAAACAGGAAAAACAGAAGATTTCACAATCCTGCATCGAAAAGTTAATTTATGCAAAAGAAGAATGAGGGAAGAGGCTAAGGTCGGCCTCGGCCTCAGGCCCCTGTTAGCTCAAAATTTAGCTCCCTGCATTCATACGTTAGTCCTTGTAGGAAAATAATGAAAGAATAGGCTAGAACATGTAATCATTGGTTAGACATGCTAAGCTAGTGTGCCTTTTGTTTAATAGGGAGTGCATATCCCTTGTTGCTTGCTTTTTGTTTAATAGGGAGTTCATATCCCCTTTGTAGCCCCCTTACCCAAGTAAAGTTTTATTTAAAACATAAAACATAGTTAAGTAAAAAGGAGAGTACCTTTAAAGCTTGTGCTCGACATCGGCAAGAGGTGCTCGATCTCGGCCTCAGCCAAGTGAGCTTGACTCAGATGAAGTGTATGGCTCAAGCCAGATGAGGTGAGGTAGACTTGGTGGTCCAGGCTCACGCAATCTCATATTTGGATGAGGCGAGGTAGACCCGGGGGTCCAGGCTCGCGGAAGGTGAAAGGCTCAAGCCAGATGAGGTGAGGTAGACCCGTCTTTGGTTCCTTTATCACCCGTGGTCCAGGCTCACATAGTCTTAGGTCTGGATGAGGCGAGGTAGACTTGGTAGTCCAGGCTCGCATGATGCGAAAATGCTCAAGCCAGATGAGGTGAGGTAGACTTGGTGGTCCAGGCTCACGTAATCTTGAATCTGGATGAGACGAGGTAGACTCGGTAGTCCAGGCTCGCATGATGTGAAGATGCTCAAGCTAGACGAGGTGAGGTAGACCCGTGGTCCAGGCTCACATAGTCTCAAGTCTGGATGAGGCAAGGTAGACTCGGTAGTCCAGGCTCGCGAAAAGTGATGGCTCATGAGGTAGACCCGTGGTCCAGGCTCATATAGCCTCAAGTATGGATGAGGCGAGGTAGACTCGGTGGTCTAGGCTCGCGTATCGTGATGCTTGAATCGGTTACCTTGTGCACACATCTGAATACTGAACTTTAATGGTGAAACAATGGGGCTTTGACATTAAATGAACTTTTACACTTGAATGAAAGCAAATAGGAAAAAGTACTCAACCTATTCTAAAGGCAGAAACAAAATAAACAATGTCTAATTACATAATAAATGCAATAAACAAGAAGCCCTAAAACTCCATAAGTTCAGATTCAGAGTTGGTGGAAGTGTGCTCTGGTCGACCTCGGCCCTCAGCGGTTTAACTTCTTTCAGCGCTGTCCAATAACACTCTCTTGATGCCTTCTGCTCTCCTTTGACAACTCTCACACCATTCTGAGTTGGAAACTTCAGCAACTGATGATAAGTCGAAGCTATGGCCTTCATTTCATGCAAGGTTGGCCTTCCTAGGATTGCATTGTAGGCTGACATGCAATCCACAACTAGGAAGTTTATCATTTTTGTCACTGCATTCTGTCCATCCCCAAAGGTCACAGGAAGTTCTATGCTACCTCCTGGGGTCACTCTTTCTCCTCCAAATCCTACAAGTGGGGTAAGGCTTGGCTTTAAAAGTTCTCTCTCTAACTGCATTGCTTTAAAGGCTGTTAGAGAGAGACATCAGCCGAGCTTCCTCCATCAATTAGGATTTGATGGATTTTCACATTGGCTACCATTAGAGTGACCACTAGAGAATCATTATGTGGCTGATGAATACTTGTTGCCTCAGCTTTAGTGAACTCCAAAGGGGGGTGTACTTTTGTTAGATGGACAGAGTACATACCTCGATATTCTGGTTCGAACTTGGCTTCCCTGGCTATAGCTTTCCTTTTCCTGCTTGAATCTCCTCCAAAGATGGTTCTGATCTCTCGTGGGGGTTCTTCTTTGTCTCGGCCATTGTTGGGTTCCCAGAGTGAGTAAAAATAAGGTGAAATTAAACTCTAGAACACTTGTGCAAGCATACACAAGTAATAAGTATTTATCGAATCCAGGGTCTGAATTAGCTCTCACTTTATCTATTTTATGTAACTCTTTAATGGTTTCAAGAAAGGTTAAAATGATTGGTTTTGATAAAATGCTGAAGCAAAAGAAATGACAGAACAGAAAGTAAACAAATAAGCAGACAGATTAGAAACAGGCGTTGGTCAGGATTTAGTAATTGTTTTAAAAGATGCTCTAGCAATATTATTGATCAGGCAAAACTCTTGCAGTCTTATTAGCAGGATCCTCCCGGAACTCTGGATTTTTTAGAATGTGTTTCAACTCTAATGACGCACTACCGATCAAGCACTAGGCAACTGGCTATCCCTAGCTCAGTCACTGGCGTTCACCAATACACAGTGATCTAGTGTGATTAAATGCCACACACTCCCCAAATCATCCCTGAAACTAGGAAGTGATATTCATACTGGCTGGCCAAGCGGGCACAAAATATAAATAAGCACAACAAATAATGAAGATGCATCAAATCAACATATATTGCATAGAGATTAAGCACAACAATTACATGACTCCTAACCAACACCTAAAGTTACTTAGTTCATAAAGTGCATAACAACACACGTTACAATCTGAGTAAGTGTATCCATAATTACAAAATGTTATAAGAAAATACTAATTCCCTTAATAAACTTCGCAATTGATGGTCTTCTTGAGGTCTCCAATCTTTCTCCTCTATTCGGCTCCCAATGATGGAAATGAGAAATGATCTCTTCCCCAAAAGTGGAATGAATTTGACTTGAACGACTCTTCCCTTTTATAGAATGAAGACATGCTTGAATTAGGTTGACCTAGACACGTGGATGACTCTCCTTGCTCCTCAAATCCAAGAATAGCTTAACTAACTTTAGTTCATTAAAATGGATAACGAGCTGTGACATGGTAGTTTTGCTCCCTATTTTGCTGGATCGCAGATTTTGCTCCCTCAAGTCGCTCAACAATATATTCTGCACAAAATAACTTCCAAAGCATCCATTCTTCCAAATGGGTTACAACATGCAATAATCATCTAAAAGCAACCCTATTTAGCACAAATGACACACAAAACACTATACAATTAAGGCCTAAATAACTCCCTTTTGGAGAGTTATCACACCCCCAAACTTGAACTATTGCGTGTCCCAAGCAATACTAACCAACCTTCTCTTAGGAATTAAAAACTTTAGCCAAAGCATAGCTCAATCAAATCAGATAATCCAACACTACCTTCAACCTTTACCTGAGCATTCTGCAAAACCAAGGACTGCTGCAGCAATATAATTCTTCCGGCATGGACAAATAATCACCACTTTTAACTCAATTCTAAGAACTTGCTGTTGGGTTTTATGCCCTAAAACTCGAAGATAGTAAATGTACTTTTGTCCGAACATTAATAAAAGTGATGTATTATTCATGTTTGTATTATATCTTGTCTTATTAACTCTAATCCAATAAACCAAACATCCAAGGCTAATAGAATGAGACTTGAACTAATATGTAGGGACATATGGGGATCGATGTTCAAGTTTTAGCCTAAAGGGTCTGTAGTATAGGGATAAGGCTGGGTACCTTATCCTGGTGACACTATGGATACGGCCCGCTTTGTATTTCGATACAAACGCAATGATCCAACGCGTTCATGTAGTTGACATGCGAGTGGGGGTATCCTATGCAATGAGTTTGCACAAAGACCGGACCGCGAAATAGTTAACCACTAACTGTAACACCGTTAGTTAGCTCGGTTTCTATTTCACTAGGATGACCTAGGCAACTTGGCCTTAATCTTGAGTGGATTATGGACTCCTATCCATGAGGGATTGTCCTTTGATTTGTACGGGTGAGAGTGGCCTGTTCGCCAACTCAATAAGCCTACCATTTTGGGGACAAGACCGAGTGGGGAGCTGGGAACATAGTCTTACAAGATGGAATTCACTCATTCCCAACATTAGGGTAATTAGAGGTGTGTTCCCTTAAGTGGTGTCTCCGGGTCTTGAACAATGGGCCCTACCCTCTCTATGGCACGAGAGGGACTTCTGTTTGTTGGTTGGACCTCAAACAGGTTGTTCATTAGAGGAGAACTGGTACTTAAGGACTAAGAGGTAGCTCAGGGGTAAAACGGTAATTTGACCTAGCTGAGATATGAACAAACGTGAAGGGCTAACTTGCTGTTGATGGTCGATATCCGTGGACACAGAAATATATCTGCAGTGAGAAGAGTGCAGTTGTGGTTCTATAGTGGAGTGAACCACAGTTAACGAACATTTATTAACTTGGTTAATGAGTTTAGCCAATTAGTCTCATATCGTTGGAGCTTCTGATCTGTAGGTCCATTAGGTCCCACCAGTAGCTCACTAAGGGCGTTGAGGTAAATTTCTATGGGATAATTGAATATTCGAATGAGTTCGAATATTAAATTATAATATGAATTGGATTCATATTAAAACTCTAGGTTATAATTAATGTGCATTAGATGTACATTAATACCATAGTTTATATTAGAGAGGAATATAATTAAATATGTGATATTTAATTATAATATTAATTAATTAGAGAATTAATTAAGTATTGTTTTAATTTGGTCTAATTAAATTCGATTTAATTAAACTACATTAAAACTATAGGTTATGTGGTTTATTTTATGTAAAATTGTTTTATATAAAAGTGGTTAAATTAAATGTTAATTTAAATTCAATTAAATTAATTAATAATTTGATTATTAATTTAATTTAATTTATTATCAGTTATCTTAACTGATATAGTCATACCCACTGACCTGAGATAACGCGTAGTTGAGAGTGTTTTTAGGGAGGGTTTTCGTGATTCAATAACCACCAAAGCCGTGATTAACCTAATCACTCTCTCTCTCTCATTCACGCAGAACTCTCCCTCTCTGTGACAGTATTCTTGTGCGTTTTCTCTCTAGAATACAGAGTGATAATATCCCAAGAAAATTCCCTTGCTCCCACAACCAAGGGCGCATAGTACCTTGTGAGAATACTGGTGAAGATTTGTGGTTGTGTCCTCCAAAAATCAGCAAGATCAAGCCTCGAAGGTTGTTGTTTTTCTTCTGCAAATCGTGAGGAAAGAGGCAAAAAACAGTCAAGAACGTCTTCATAGTAAAGTTTCTTGAACTCTTGGATCATTAGGATCCATTCCTATATTAGATCTAGAATTTTATTGTGAATTACGCATGCTTTATTCATAAAATTCAGTAGTTTTATTTTGATTTTACTGCTGTGTTTTTATTCCAACGTATTGGTATTTTATTCCGAATTAAAAACTGAGTTAAGGTTCTAATCGTTTCCGCTGCGAAGGGCTTTTATCCCTTCAATTGGTATCAGAGCCTTCTCTGTATTTTAATTTGTGAATTAAAATTTGCGTTGGTTTTAGGTGGGATTTAATTGCATAATGGATGTTAATTTGCTATGAACTGGAGATTAATTGGCCTTAGATTTACAATTTTTTGATGTGATCAAACGTAAAGGCCTCTGCGTTTTTGGGCAATTAAAATTGTAAATCGAGTTTCTGTAAGTCCTAGTCTAGTTTAGGCTGAAGAATGATGAAGATCGGGACCAAATTTGGCCACAAACGGCGGAAAACGGCGAAGAATTGCGGCTAGAACAGTGCTAGAATTCCAGAAAATCGAAAAGAAAAAAAAAAGGAAAATCGGACAGAAATTCGCACTTCAGGTTCAGGGCTGACGTCAGCAGAGGACATACTGACGTCATGAGGCGCGGTCCAGGCGAAGTGGTCCAATTCGCGTCAGCTGGTTCTTCGGAGAGGCGGGGTTTAGCGATTTTCTTTCGGTTCGTTGACCGGTTTGGGCAGTTTGTTGACCGGCTTCGTGGTTTGCTGACCAGGGGCGCGGTTCGGTTAATTCCAGGCGGTTTTTTGACCGGTTCGTTGACTGGGCAGCGGTTTTTTACTGGTTCAGTTGTTTTCCAGCTGGTTCAAGTGGTTTTGACCCAATTTTGGGTGGTTTTGACTTGGTTTGGGCGGTTTTGGCACGTTTGGAGCGGTTTTGGTCTGGTTCGGAGCTGCAGAAGGCTGTAATAGGATAGAATTTTGCTGTATTATTGTAATTTAAGCTTTAATTTTATCCTAGGGGCCAATTAATCGGTTCATATGCTGTTTTATAGGCTTTATGGATGTCATATAAAATTAGAAATCCCACCTTAGGTTATAAAGCATGCTCATGCATTTAGGTATGTTATAATTAGATTATAATATATGATTGAATTGCATGGTTTGATTTTCATGAGTTTTTTAATATATAGTTGAGTTATATTAAAATCATGAAAATGGAATAGTATGATGCATGCAATTACATAGTTTTAATATAAGAGTTATATTTAAAATGAATTGTTTGCAGCATGCTACTACGATTTACCATTTTTGGCAATAATTAATTGTTAATTTATTAAAAATGGAAATCAAGTTGCATTGAGCATGATACATCCATAGATTAATGTAAATGTTATATTAATTATCATGCAATGCATATAGTATAGTTTTAATTTCATTAACTAGAATATGATTGTTAATTGTTTTTAAAACTATAGTATGCATGATTATAGGACTAATCATTAAAATTTTGAAATAGTTTAAAATTTATGATTAGAAACTGTCAATCTATAATCAAGATATGCATGATCACATAGGATCTTAGGTTAAAATGAATTAATTTTAAATGAGTTAAAATTAATTAGACCTAAGATCATTTTCTAATAGGATTAGAAATTCTTACTTAGTTTTAAAATAGTTTTAATGAACTAAGTAGGACAAACATTCCTGAGATTATAAGGGAACTCTACCAGTGAAGTTCTGTCTAAGGATTGGAGGTATTTAAGTTGACGGTATACGGAACACCTCCTACCTGGGAACTGATCTGGATCACCGGAGTTGAATTAATCACAGGTTAATGTTAGAATAATGTCGCTAGGTTAATTAAATATGTTTAATACACCTAGACATTAGGTCTTATTATAATAGTTATAATAGGACTAGACTTAGATAAATGACTTAGCCGGATTTATCTACGTTTAATCAAACCCTAAAATACCCTATAGGTTACTTTAGTGGGAGGAAAATTTCAAAACTTGATTTAAATCTTGTTTTGCTCCTACATCCCTGTATGTTCACATCGTAAGATCCATGCTCGGCTTCATGTCGTTTTAGCGCGGCCTCCCTTCGGAAAGTGTTTGCATGGATCAATACCAAGGTGAATGGGGAAAGTGACCATAGTAAGTGGGAGCGGGACGCGTGTCAACGTATCCCTCGGTCTCCACCCCTAGGTCACAACGTGAGATTCCTATGATCCGCCTGCGTGTTGCCCTGGAGCAACCATCCCTTCGGAGGGCCTAATCATAGGATTTGGAACACTGTGAACTCCTGAATAGGATAGGATCGATTAGGCTAATTACCAACAGTTGTCTTTCTTTACAGTAGCCTGTTGGTCCGTGCCTCTGAGATCTGAAAGTGGGAGGGTTACACTTACGGGGATGAGTTAATTGGTTAACAAATCCTTGACCGAACAACGGTGGTTAATATCTAATGGAATATGAGTTATTCTGGGATTAGAGATTAACTGAGAAGAGTCTCATTTTAGAGGAGGAACAACTGATCACCCTTCGGTGGCTGTTCTTCTAAACCTCTAAAGTATCGTTGCAAAACACAATCAATAGTTTTATTAGGGTTCTTTGATTGCTTGTTTGCAAAATTGATTGGATGGATGCAATTGTATGTATTGCTTGTGTGATGGGTTAAGGCAAAGATAACTAATACGGTCAATTGTTTGTTTTTCAGCAATGTCTTCCTCAATTATTTCCTTGCTTAAAAACGAATGACTAACCGACGAGAATGTCCCCACATGGAAATCGAACTTAAACACCATACTCGTGGTAGAAGATCTTAGGTTCGTCTTAACGGAGGAATGTCCTCCAGTTCCCCCTCGCACTGCCACTCAGGCAGTAAAGGATGCCCACGAACACTGGAGGAAGGCCAATGAAAAGGACCGAGTCTACATATTGGCCAGCTTATCTGAAGTCTTGGCCAAACGTTACAAAAACGTGGAAACTGCCAGGGAGATTATGAATACCCTGCAGGAGATGTTTGGACTCACGTCCTATCAACTCCACCACGACGCCTTGAAGAACATCTTCAACGCCAAAATGCAAGAAGGTCATTCTGTCTGGGAACATGTCCTGGATATGATAAACCAGTTCAACATTGCTGAGGCGAACGGCGGGGTAGTCTGCGAGCGCAGTCAGGTTGCGTTCATTCTTCATTCGCTTCCTCCAAGCTATATGCCATTTAGGACGAATGCGAGTATGAACAAAATTCAGTTCAACCTGACTACCCTCCTCAATGAGCTACAGATTTATGAGTCCATGCTGAAAAGCAAGGGCAAAAATGTGGTTAAAGGAGAGGCCAATGTGGCCCATTCCAAAAAGAAGTTCCTGAAGGGTTCATCCTCAGGGACAAAATCTGTACCTCAGGCTTCTTCATCGAAGCAAATTCAGAAGAGGAAGGGAGACAAGGGGAAGGCTCCTACGCAAGCTGTGCAAGGTAAGGGAAAGGCCAAGGTCGTGGCCGACAAAGGTAGATGCTTCCACTGCAATGTGGATGGTCAATGGAAGCGCAACTGTCCCCGTTACCTCGCTGAGAGGAAGAAAGAGAAAGAAGGTAAACTCGATTTACTGGTTTTAGAAACTTGTCTCGTAGAACATGATGAGTTCGCCTGGATATTGGATTCGGGAGCCACTAATCATGTTTGCTCTTCTTTTCAGGGAAATGATTTCCAGTAGCTGGCTGATGGCGAAATGACTCTCAAGGTTGGAACGGGAGAGGTCATTTCAGCGCGAGCAGTGGGAGCTGCCAAATTATTTTTTAGAAATAAGTATTTAATTTTAGAGAACTTGTACTTGGTTCCTAGAATTAAAAGGAACCTTATTTCTATTGCAGCTTTGTTAGAACAAGAATACTCAATTTCTTTTCTGCATAATGAAGCTATTATTTCAAGAAATGGTATTTTTATTTGTTCTGCTCATCGTGAGAATAATTTGTATGTGTTAAGACCTACCGACACTAAAGCTATTTTAAGTCATGAAATGTTTAAAACAGCTGAAACTCAAAACAAAAGGCAAAAGATTTCTCCTCTAAGTAACAACACGTATCTTTGGCATCTTCGTCTCAATCATATTAACATCGATCGGATCGATCGTTTGGTTAAAAATGGACTTCTAACTAATTTAGAAGATACATCTTTACCACCCTATGAATCGTGTCTCGAGGGTAAAATGACCAAGAGGCCTTTTACTGGAAAAGGTTATAGAGCCAAAGAACCACTTTAACTGATACATTCGGATCTTTGTGGTCCAATGAATGTAAAGGCTCGAGGTGGTTATGAATATTTCATCTCTTTCATAGATGATTATTCACGATACGGTTACTTATACCTAATGGGCCATAAGTCTGAGGCTCTTGAAAAGTTTAAAGAGTTTAAGACTGAGGTAGAAAACCAGTTAGGTAAAACAATTAAAACACTTCGATCAGATCGAGGTGGAGAGTATTTGGATCAAAGATTCCAGGACTATATGATAGAACATGGAATCCAATCCCAACTCTCAGCACCTGGTACACCTCAGTAGAATGGTGTATCAGAAAGGAGAAATAGAACCCTGTTAGACATGGTTCGTTCTATGATGAGCTATGCTCAATTGCCTAGCTCGTTTTAGGGGTATGCAGCAGAGACTGCAGTACATATTCTTAACAACGTTCCCTCAAAAAGTGTTTCTGAAACTCCTTTTGAGTTATGGAAGAGGCGTAAACCTAGTTTTCGTTACTTCCGCATCTGGGGTTGTCCTGCACACGTGCTAGTGACAAATCCTAAGAAATTGGAACCACGTACTAGAATATGCCAATTTGTTAGATACCCGAAAGAAACGAGAGGTGGTCTTTTCTATGACCCTCAAGAAAATAAAGTATTTGTTTCGACAAATGCAACTTTCTTGGAGGAAGACCACATTCGAGATCATAAACCACGAAGTAAGTTAGTATTAGGAGAAGCTACATAATAATCAACAAGAATTGTTGATGAACCAAGTCCTTCAACAAGAGTTGTTGGAGAAGCCAGTTCTTCTCGTCAATCTAGTCCTCCTCACGTAGTGGGAGAGCTTCGACGCAGTGGGAGGGTTGTAATTCAACCTGACCGCTACTTGGGTTTAACTGAAACACAAGTAGTCATACCTGATGACGGTGTAGAAGATCCATTGTCTTATTGTCAGGCAATGAATGATGTAGATAAAGACGAATGGGCCAAAGCCATGGACCTTGATATGGAGTCTATGTACTTCAATCAAGTTTGGGACCTTGTAGATCCACCTGAAGGGGTCAAACCCATTGGGTGTAAATGGATCTTTAAAAGGAAAAGAGATGCTGCTGGGAAAGTGCAGACTTTCAAGGCAAGACTTGTAGCAAAGGGTTATACCCAAAGAGAAGGGGTGGACTATGAAGAAACCTTTTCTCCAGTTGCTATGCTTAAGTCCATAAGAATTCTCTTATCCATTGCCATGTTTTATGACTATGAAATATGGAAAATGGATGTCAAGACTGCTTTTGTGAATGGCAATCTTGAAGAGTGTATTTTTATGTCTCAGCCCGAAGGGTTCATAACCCAAGGTCAGGAGCAAAAGGTTTGTAAGCTGGATCGATCCATTTATGGGTTGAAACAGGCCTCCAGATGTTGGAATATTAGATTTGATAGAACGATAAAATCTTTTGGCTTTGACCAAAATGTTGATGAACCTTGTGTATACAAGAAAATCAACAAGAATAAAGTAGCTTTCCTTGTACTTTATGTTGACGACATCCTATTCATTGGAAATGATGTAGGGTATTTGTCTGACGTCAAAGAAATGCTAGCGGCCCAATTCCAAATGAAAGATTTGGGTGAGGCCCAATATGTTCTTGGCATCCAGATTATTCGGGATCGAAGGAACAAAACGCTAGCCCTGTCTCAAGCAACGTATATCGACAAGATGTTGGCCCGATATTCGATGCAGAACTCCAAGAAGGGCTTGTTGCCTTTTAGGCATGGGGTTCACCTGTCTAAGGAACAGTCTCTTAAGACACCTCAAGAGGTTGAGGATATGAGACGGATTCCCTACGCCTCTGCAGTGGGTAGCTTAATGTATGTTTTGCTCTGCACAAGGCCTGACATCTGTTATGTTGTAGGGATTGTCAGCAGATATCAGTCAAATCCAGGGTTAGACCATTGGACCGCCGTTAAAGGAATCCTCAAGTATCTTAGGAGAACGAGGGACTACATGCTGGTGTTTGGGGCTAAAGAGTTAGTTCTCACTAGATACACCGACTCTGACTTCCAGTCTGACAAGGATTATAGGAAATCCACATCAAGGTCAGTGTTCACCCTTAACGGGGGAGCTGTAGTTTGGAGAAGTATAAAGCAAGGATGCATAGCAGACTCCACTATGGAGGCTGAGTATGTAGCTGCTTGTGAAGCAACTAAGGAAGCTGTTTGGCTAAGGAATTTCTTGACTGATTTGGAAGTACTTCCAAACATGAACTTGCCCATTACGTTATACTGTGACAACAGTGGGGCTGTAGCCAATTCAAAGGAGCCTCGCAGCCACAAACGAGGTAAACATATAGAGAGGAAGTATCATCTGATTCGAGAGATTGTGCAAAGAGGAGATGAGGTCGTGACCAAGATCGCTTCGTAGCACAACATTGCTGATCCCTTTACGAAGGCCCTCTCGACTACGGTGTTCGAGGGTCATCTAGAAAGTCTAGGTCTGCGAGACATGCATATAACGTAATCTAGGGCAAGTGGGAGATGTGTAATGGGTGTAAGGATGCCCTAGTTTATTGTATTTTGTATATTTACTTTTCACGTAATGTACAACATACATTTACCATTTCCAGCTTTGGATTATTTTGTATATACTTTCCCATTAACTTGAGTTTTAGTTCAAGTGGGAGTTTGTTGGGTTTATGCCCTAAAACTCGTAGATAGTAAATGTACTTTTGTCCGAACATTAATACCGGCTGGCCAAGCAGGCACAAAATATAAATAAGCACAACAAATAATGAAGATGCATCAAATCAACATATATTGCATAGAGATTAAGCACAGCAATTACATGACTCTTAACCAACACCTAAAGTTACTTAGTTCATAAAGTGCATAGCAACACACGTTACAATCTGAGTAAGTGTATCCATAATTACAAAATGTTATAAGAAAATACTAATTCCCTTAATAAACTTCGCAATTGATGGTCTTCTTGAGGTCTCCAATCTTTCTCCTCTATTCAACTCCCAATGATGGAAATGAGAAATGATCTCTTCCCCAAAAGTGGAATGAATTTGACTTGAACGACTCTTCCCTTTTATAGAATGAAGACACGCTTGAATTAGGTTGAGCTAGACACGTGGATGGCTCTCCTTGCTCCTCAAATCCGAGAATAGCTTAACTAACTTCAGTTCATTAAAATGGATAACGAGTTGTGACGTGGCAGTTTTGCTCCCTATTTTGCTGGATCGCAGATTTTGCTCCCTCAAGTCGCTCAGCAATATATTCTGCACAAAATAACTTCCAAAGCATCCATTCTTCCAAATGGGTTAGAACATGCAATAATCATCTAAAATCAACCATATTTAGCACAAATGACACACAAAACACTATACAATTAAGGCCTAAATAACTCCCTTTTGGAGAGTTATCACACCCCCAAACTTGAACTATTGCGCGTCCCGAGCAATACTAACCAACCTTCTCTTAGGAATTAAAAACTTTAGCCAAAGCATAGCTCAATCAAATCAGATAATCCAACACTACCTTCAACCTTTACCTGAGCATTCTGCAAAACCAAGGACTGCTGCAGCAATATAATTCTTCCGGCATGGACAAATAATCACCACTTTTAACTCAATTCTAAGAACTTGCTGTTGGGTTTTATGCCCTAAAACTCGAAGATAGTAAATGTACTTTTGTCCGAACATTAATAAAAGTGATGTATTATTCATGTTTGTATTATATCTTGTCTTATTAACCCTAATCCAATAAACTAAACATCCAAGGCTAATAGAATGAGACTTGAACTAATATGTAGGGACATATGGGGATCGATGTTCAAGTTTTAGCCTAAAGGGTCTGTAGTATAGGGATAAGGCTAGGTACCTTATCCTGATGACACTATGGATACGACCCGCTTTGTATTTTGATACAAACGCAATGATCCAACGTGTTCATGTAGTTGACATGCGAGTGGGGGTATCCTGTGCAATGAGTTTACACAAAGACCAGACCGCGAAATAGTTAACCACTAACTGTAACACCGTTAGTTAGCTCGGTTTCTATTTCACTAGGATGACCTAGGCAACTTGGCCTTAATCGTGAGTGGATTATGGACTCTTGTCCATGAGGAATTGTCCTTTGATTTGTACGGGTGAGAGTGACATGTTTGCCAACTCAATAAGCCTACCATTTTGGGGACAAGACCGAGTGGGGAGTTGGGAACATATTCTTACAAGATGGAATTCACTCCTTCCCAACATTAGGGTAAGTAGAGGTGTGTTCCCTTAAGTGGTGTCTCCGGGTCTTGAACAATGGGCCCTACCCTCTCTATGGCACGAGAGGGACTTCTGTTTGTTGGTTGGACCTCAAACAGGTTGTTCATTAGAGGAGCACTGGTACTTAAGGACTAAGAGGTAGCTCAGGGGTAAAACGATAATTTGACCTAGCTGAGATACGAACACACGTGAAGGGCTAACTTGTTGTTGATGGTCGATATCCGTGGACACAGAAATATATCTGCAGTGAAAAGAGTGCAGTTGTGGTTCTATAGTGGAGTGAACCACAGTTAACAAACATTGATTAACTTGGTTAATGAGTTTAACCAATTAGTCTCATATCGTTGGTGTTGGGTTTTATGCTCTAAAACTCGTAGATAGTAAATGAAACAAATTAATCGATCTCAATAAAGCGTTATTTGAGTAATTCAATAATTTGGTTATTGAATAATCAAGTTTGCATTAATAAGCCCTAAATCCAATAAACTAAGATCCAAGGTTGTTTAAATGAAACTTGGACTAGTATGTGGGGACATACGAGGATCAGTGTCCAAGTAACAACCTAAAATGTCTATAGTATAGGGATAAGGTTTGGTACCTTATCCTGTTGACACTATGTGATACGACCCACCTTGTATTCGATACAGATGCAATGATCCAAAGCATCCATGTAGGAGACATGCGGGTGGGGGTATCCTATGAAAAGAGTTTGCATAAGACCGGACAGCGAAATAGTAACCACTATATGTAACGCCGTTAACTAGTTTAGGTTTCTATTTCAATAGGATGACCTAGGTATCTCAATCTCAATCCTGAGTCTGTTATGAACCCCTTTCAGGAGGGATTGTCCTTAGATTTGTATGGGTGAGAGTGGCCAGTTCGCCGACTCAATAATCTTACAATTTCAGGGGCAAGACCGAATGGGGGTTGGGAACATAACAGTACAAGATGGAATTCACTCCTTCCCCTATTAGGGTAAGTAGATGTGTGTTCCCTTAAGGGCTGATTCCGGGACTTGAACAAAGGCGCGCCGTCCTCTCCTGGCCCGAGAGGAACTCCTGTTTAGTGGTTGGACCCTAAATAACTTGTTCATTAGAGGAATCAGTGGTACTTAAGGAACCAGAGGTAACCCAGGGGTAAAACGGTAATTTGACCCAGCTGGTGTTACGAACACACATGAAGGATTGACTTACTGCTTGGTCGATATCCGTGGACACAGAAATATTCTACAGTGAGAAGAGTGCAGCTGTGGGTCTTTAGTGGAGTGACCCACAGTTAACGAATGTTGACTAACTTGGTTAATGAGTTTGGTCAATTAGTCTCGTATCGTTGGACCTTTTGATCTGTAGGTCCATTAGGTCCCACTGGTAGCTCGTAAAGAGACTTGAGGCAATTAAGTATAAATTGTAAATTGAAAGTGTTCAATTTATTTGGGGAATCGTATAATGTATATTGATGCATTATAATATAAAGTTTATGAAACTTTATAATATAATTTTTTAATTAATTTCAAAAATTAATTCTTGAGAGAAAATATTTGAAAGAGTTCAAATAAATTTAATATGAATTGGATTCATATTAATATTAATTTTAATAAAATCCCTAAGATTAAATATATGATATTTAATTGGATAAATTAATTAATTATGGAATTAATTAATTATTTATTAAAATTAGAGACCTTTTCCTATTAGGAAAGAAAATATTTGAAAGAGTTCAAATAAATTTAATATGAATTGGATTCATATTAATTTTAATTTTAATAAAATCCCTAAGATTAAATATATGATATTTAATTAGGGAAATTAATTAATTATGGAATTAATTAATTATTTATTAAAATTAGAAACCTTTTCCTATTAGGAAAAGGAAAAAGGTCTTGGCCTTTACCTATATATAGGATCCCTGGGGTGGGGTGAAAGGCATCCCATTCATTCTCCTACTCTCAGAGAATTCCCCTCAAGGCTTACTCTAGACTCCCACCAGTCTCCTGCCTCTAGAAGTCTCAGAGTCATACCGGTGTAGCCATAGTGGTGGTGTTCGCACTAGTTCGTGATTAATTCACAAGCAGTTGGTGAATTTAATCTGAGTCGTCAACGAGAGTAGTAATTTGTTACTATATAAATTAGATTTAGATCTAATATTTTTGTATGTTTAGCCTTAATATAAATCTAGAATAGTTCTAAGTTTATTGCCAATGTATTGGTATTTTAGATTAAACAAAATTAATTACGAATCGGTCCCAATCACGCTTCCGCTTTACGGAATTACGGAATTCCAATCCTTTAGTTGGAGCTTCTAATCTGTAGGTCCATTAGGTCCCACCAGTAGCTCACTAAGGGCGTTGAGGTAAATTTCTATGGGATAATTGAATATTCGAATGAGTTCGAATATTAAATTATAATATGAATTTGATTCATATTAAAACTATAGGTTATAATTAATGTGCATTAGATGTACATTAATACCATAGTTTATATTAGAGAGGAATATAATTAAATATGTGATATTTAATTATAATATTAATTAATTAGAGAATTAATTAAGTATTGTTTTTAATTTGGTCCTAATTAAATTCGATTTAAGTCAACTACATTAAAACTATAGGTTATGTGGTTTATTTTATGTAAAATTGTTTTATATAAAAGTGGTTAAATTAAATGTTAATTTAAATTCAATTAAATTAATTAATAATTTGATTATTAATTTAATTTAATTTATTATCAGTTATCTTAACTGATATAGTCATACCCACTGACCTGAGATAACGCGTAGTTGAGAGTGTTTTTAGGGAGGGTTTTCGTGATTCAATAACCACCAAAGCCGTGATTAACCTAATCACTCTCTCTCTCTCATTCACGTAGAACTCTCCCTCTCTGTGACAGTATTCTTGTGCGTTTTCTCTCTCGAATACAGAGTGATAACATCCCAAGAAAATTCTCTTGCTCCCTCAACCAACGGCGCATAGTACCTTGTGAGAATACTGGTGAAGTTTTGTGGTTGTGTCCTCCAAAAATCAGCAAGATCAAGCCTCGAAGGTTGCTATTTTTCTTCTGCAAATCGTGAGAAAAGAGGCAAAAACAGTCAAGAACGTCTTCATAGTAAGGTTTCTTGAACTCTTGGATCATTAGGATCCATTCCTATATTAGATCTAGAATTTTATTGTGAATTACGCATGCTTTATTCATAAAATTCAGTAGTTTTATTTTGATTTTACTGCTGTGTTTTTATTCCAACGTATTGGTATTTTATTCCGAATTAAAAACTGAGTTAAGGTTCTAATCGTTTCCCCTGCGAAAGGCTTTTATCCCTTCACTTGCAACAGCCTAGCTCTATTATCAGACATATTAAAACACATTTTTAAGGGGTTTATATTTTTGTTTCTCAGACTTAGAGCAGCCCTACAGTCATAAGCTCTTAAGCATGGGATGACCCACTTTATGGTGCAGCCCTTGCCTCGAACTCATCACCAACTAGGCTAAATACTCATTGTAAAGCTAAAAAATCCTTAGTTATTCTATCCCTTGCTCCTCAGAATGGCGACATTTTATGATGAAGCTCACCTAAGTTCTGGGAGACAGAAAAACTGTTGGATTGTCATTCATCCTTCAAAACTTTTGCTCCATGAATTTTCTCAGCAAATTTTTCAACAATCGATTTTTTTCAGCAAATAATTTTTTCTCATTTTTTCATATTTCCTAGGTTATCTTTTGACGCAAAGACAAACTGTGGGTATCACAAATGTCCCTGGTTACTCAACAACCTAGCAAATTATTTAATGAAGGAGAGGAATGCTCGAGCAAAACAATTAGAGTAGCAAAAAGTCCCCCAAACTTGAATTATTCATTGTCCTCAATGAATCAATAATTATATGAATTGTACCCCCAAACTTAAATTTTTCTATCTGAATTTTTAAACTAGGCGTGGGACTAGAAGTAAGCTTAAAGTGGATCAAATAAATCGACACTGCCTCAGAATCTTCTTGCCGCAGCAACGACCAGGCTAGAAGAAATGCTCAAGCAAAGGGTTTCTGGAGATCAGAATACCTTGATCTAATTAAGCTTAACCAGTCCAAGCTTCAAAAATTCAGAAGAAAGTTAGTTAAGTTAGAATTACTCAGTGTCATAGAATAGAAACAACTATTTGGAAATTTCATTGAAAATTAAAGAAAGAAATTACATTCGCAGATATATATTTTTCAATGACCCAACAGCAGAAAAAGTAAAAACAAGCAAAACAACAAAACAAGAAAAAAAAACAGAAAAAGATGTGGTCAGAAATGCGTGAGCAACAAAAATATTTCATGAAAATAACTGCGCGTCCAATTTTCCTTCTTCAATCCTCCTGACCAGGATCTTCTTCTTCATCTCCTTCTTTCTCGATAGGCGGTGGCGGAATCCAGGGGTTCAGTAGATCATCAGGGAATATCGGGAAGGCCGGATATGGTTTTGAAAAATTAGATTGTAGGGCCCCCTTAGTGCGGCATCCCTTCTCTTCACATAATTCCAGAAGGTTTGGAATTGCCTTTCAACAAACTCCATCCTGCTGGAATGCAGCTGTAATTGATCCTGCATTTGATGGATGACGCACACCAAACCTCCTTGGCGTGCTTCCTGTGTCCTTTGAAGCCTGACCAAATCTGGTGTGTCGATTATTCCCTTGTCCATCAGAGTCACATCATCAGCATTCACTGGAACCCTTGCCCTTTGGCATAACATCGTGATAGTGTTGGGGAAAAACAGCTTCCCTACCTTCTTCCGCCAGCAGTCATAAATCTCAGAAGAAATGATTTTGCCCACATCAATACTCATCGAACGAAGAATAGCAAAAACAAGCAATACCCGGTCCCAAGACATCGTTGAATCATGAGTTGTCGGCATTAAACGTAACTTGATGAAGCCCATCCACGTATTAGCTTCGCTTTTCAAATAGGGAGCCTGAAATGTACGCTTTTCTGTCTTTGACAGTCTCCACTGAGCCCCCTCGATGCCAACTTCTCGGACAGCCGCATTTAACTGATCATTCGATGGTGCTACCACCATCTCATTGAAGCCTACGTGCGGAAAGTCCTGGAGGTTGAATAAAGAATTGATAGCTCCCAGGCTCCAGTCAACGGGCACTCCTTGGACGATAGCCTGAAATCCCTCTTGATCGTCAATATTGGCATAAAACTCTCGGACAATATTGGAATTGACCGGCTTCGGCTTCGCGCAGAATTGACCCCAACCATGGTTCGCTATTCCAGTCCTCAAGAACCGTGGCAGATAACCGCCAAATCCATGCTCGAACAGAAAGTCTCGTTTCAGCATTTCTATGTATTTTGCCCGAGCAAGATTATTGACGAAGCGGTTGTGCGGCAACCGTGGCTCCTCAGCATCAAGATTCTCAGCCTCAGTCGATGCTTCAATAATACCTTTGCCCTTGTCTTCCCTCTGTTTGGGCAAAATTTCCTCCTCTGCTTTTTTCTCTGCTTCTTCTCTTGCTTTGTCCTCTGCTTCCTTTTTTTCCTGTTCTTCTTTTCTCGTATCCTCCTTCTCAGAATCAGTTGTCGGAGGTGAAGGGGTATCAGTCCGGACTACCATGACACGACCGGCTTTCTGCTTCCGACGATGACGACGGGGTACCTCCGGCATAATAACCTCGACTCGAGCCTCTTGCTCTTGCGTCTCCTGCTCATTGCCTTTTTCCTGCACAACCTTTGTCTGTTCTTCTTGCGCATCCTCTGTCTGTTTTTCTTGAACTTCTTGCGTATCCTCGACTATCGGGTCAGTCTGTTCAAGGTTTTGTCCTTCAGGTTCTTATCATGCCACTGCTTAGTCTTTTCTTTATACATTTTCGCATTTTCATAAGAAAATTGGCGAAATTCCTCTAGCTCGTTAAGCTGCAGCATTCTAATTGCCCCTGCACGACTCAGATCAAAATTTAATTTTTTCAAAGCCCAAAACGTTTTATGCTCAAGCTCTAACGGTAAATGGCAAGCTTTCCCATATACTAACCTATAGGGAGACATACCTAGAGGAGTCTTATAGGCTGTCCTATAAGCCCAAAGAGCCTCATCCAACCTAAAAGATCAATTCTTCCTATATGGATGAACTACTTTTTCTCGAATAGATTTAATTTCCCTATTGCTAATATCAGCTTGACCATTTGCTTGTGGGTGATACGGGGTAGCTATCCTATGCTTAATTTCATACTTAGCTAAAAGATTAGTTAAGACATTGTTAACAAACTGTGTACCCTCATCACTAACTAGAGCTCTAGGTGTCCCAAACAGCGCAAAAATGTGCGATTGGAGAAACCTTGATACTGTCTTGGTGTCATTCTGATGGCATGCAATGGCCTCCACCCACTTGGACACGTAATCAACCGCCAATAAGATAAAAATATTACCATTAGAAGGGGAAAATGGCCCCATAAAATCAATACCCCACACATCGAATAATTCCACTTCCAAAATGTAAGTTAGAGGCATTTCATCTCTAGGCCCCAAGTTTCCTCTTCTTTGGCAAGCATCACATTGCTTGTAAAACCAGTGGGCATCCTTAAATAAGGAAGGCCAGAAGAATCCACAATGCAAAATCCTCATAGCTGTCCTCTGACCGCTGAAATGGCCTCCATACGGCGAAGAGTGACATTGCTCCAGGATTTCTTTTGCTTCATCACCTGAAACACACCTACGAATAATACCATCAGAGCATTGCTTATACATAAATGGCTCATCCCAATAGAAATATTTCGCATCATGCTTAAACTTTTTCATCTGCCTACAATCCATATCAATCAAAGTGACTCCCTTTACCAAAAAGTTGGCAATATCAGCATACCAAGGAACATCCCTGACTACCTTTACCTAAACAGCAAAGAGCTGTTCATCTGGAAAGGAATCTGAAATGGCAGACTGCTTCAGCAAAGATGATGTTGAATCAAGACGAGACAAATGATCTGCAATGACATTCTCTGATCCCTTCTTGTTCTTTATCTCCAAGTCGAATTCCTGCAATAATAAAACCCAACGAATCAATCTAGGCTTTGCATCTTTCTTAGACATTAAGTACCTTATTGCTGCAAGATCCGTGAAAACTGTGACTTTGGATCCAACCAAATATGGGCGAAACTTCTCAAAGGCAAACACAACTGCCAACAACTCCTTTTCAGTAGTTGTATAGTTGATTTGTGCCTCATTTAAAACTCTGCTTGCATAGTAGATAGGATGGATAAATTTGCCTTGCTTTTGCCCCAGCATGGCACCTATTGCAACATCACTTGCATCACACATTACCTCAAATGGTAAACTCCAATTAGGTGCACAAAGAATGGGTGCTGAGATTAAAGCAGCCTTTAAAGTTTCAAAAGCCTTCCTACAATCTGCATTAAAGTAAAAAATATGATCAGTACACAATAAGTTACAAAGAGGTTTACTAAATTTTGAAAAATCCTTTATGAACCTTCTATAAAATCTAGCATGACCCAAAAAACTCCGAATCCCTTTCACTGAACTCGGTGGTTCTAATCTCTCAATAACCTCAATTTTTGCTCGATCAACTTCTAGACCGTTCTTTGAAATTCTATGACCTAACACAATGCCCTCCTTTACCATAAAATGGCATTTCTCCCAATTGAGAACTAGATGGGTATCCTCACATCTTTTTAACACCTTACCTAAATTATCCAAACAACTCTGAAAAGACCCTCAACAAACTGAAAAATCATCCATAAATACATCAACAGTGGATTCAATCATATCAGAAAAAATTGCTAACATACACCTCTGAAATGTTGCTGGAGCATTGCAAAGGCCAAAAGGCATTCACCTAAAAGCAAACGTCCCATAAGGGCAGGTGAAAGTGGTTTTTTCCTGATCCTCAGGAGCAATGGTAATCTGGTTATACCCAGAATAAGCATCTAAGAAACAGTAGTAGGCCTGACCAGCCAATCTATCCAACATTTGGTCAATAAATGGTAGAGGGAAATGGTCCTTACGGGTGGCTTTGTTAAGCCTCCTGTAATCCATACAAACCCTCCAGCTAGTTACTGTCCTAGTTGGGATCAACTCATTGTCTTTATTACTTACCACCGTCACACCTTCTTTCTTAGGAACACATTGGACAGGGCTTACCCAGTTGCTATCTGCAATTGGATAAATAATGCCAGCATCCAACCATTTAAATCACATCCTTTTTAACAACCTCTTTCATTGTAGGGTTAAGCCTTCTTTGTTGCTCAATACTCCTAAAAGATCCCTCATCTAGAGTGATTTTATGCATACAGAACGATGGGCTAATTCCCTGAATGTCAGGCAATGTCCAACCTATTGCCTTGCGATATTGCTGCAGCAATTTTATTAAAGCCTCTTCATTCTCCGACATTAAATCTGATGCAACAATAATGGGCAATGTCTCACCTTCCCCAAGATACACATACTTTAGATGATCCGGCAAGGGCTTCAAATCTAAAGTGGGTGCCTCAATTAGGGATGGTTTAATGGGAGGAGCCTTCATTTGATCCAAATCTAAAGACTCAAAAACATCCTCACACCTAGACACTTCTTTTTAACTTTTTCTCCAGAATCTTAATGAAAGAACAATCTTCCACTTCGTCTGGATACTTCATGGCCTTAAAAACATTAAACTTCACTTCCTCATTATAAACCCGCATTGTTAATTCCCCTTTTTGAACATCTATTAATGCCCTACCAGTAACCAAAAATGGACGATCAAGAATAATTGGGACATCTTTATCTGCTTCATAATCCAAGATAATAAAATCAACAGGAAATATGAATTTATCTACCTTTACTAAAACATCCTCAATTTTACCCTCAGGATAAGTGATAGACCTATCAGCTAATTGGAGTGTAACTGTGGTAGGCCTAGCTTCACCAATACCTAACTTTTGATAGACCGAAAGAGGCATAAGGTTAATGCTTGCACCTAAATCACAAAGTGCTCTACCTAACTCTTTTCCACCTATAGATACAGGTATAGTAAATGACCCTGGATCCTTAGCCTTGGTTGGTAGCCCATTCTTAAGAATAACACTACATTCCTCAGTAAGAGATACAGTTTCAAACTCACCTAACCTCTTCTTTTTAGTTAAAATATCCTTAAGAAATTTAGTATAATTAGGCATTTGCTCTATAGCTTCTACTAAAGGGATATTTATATGCAATTGCTTAAGAATCTCTAAAAACTTCTTAAATTGACCATCCTGATTCTTAGGCCTTTGTCTTTGTGGAAAAGGTAGAGGTGGTACATAAGGTAGGGGCGGCACATAATGTGGTTCCACATCCGGAACAGAACCAGATGCTCCAACATTATTATTGCTGCCTCCAGCACCATGACCAGACTCCAACTCTTTTTCAATAACAACATTTTTATCACAATTTTTCTCTATATCCTGGGGTTTACTAGGCTCTTTTCTCTCTTCTAGTGGCTTACCACTCCTTAGAGTTACTGCCTTTACCTGCTCTTTACCTTCCCTTTTAGGGTGCTCAGTATCTGAAGGAAGTTTCCCTTGAGGCCTTGCCTTCAACTCATTAGCTAGCTAGCCCATTTGCAATTCCAGGGCTCTCATTGAAGCTTGATTACTTTGAATTGCGGCATCTGTACGAGCCATATATTCTTTCATCATTGCCTCAAGAGAAATTTCTTAATTTTGCTGGGGCAAAGCCTGCTTATTTTGCTGAGGCAATACCTGCGCTTTAGCAAATCCCGATTGGTTCACCTTTTGCTGTGCTTGCACATTACTTCCTTATCCTCCCCACGCGAAGTTGGGGTGGTTGCGCCAACCTGGATTATAAAAGTTAGAGTAAGGGTTATTCCTCTGATTACCTACAAAAAACACAGAAGCTGGATTGCTGGGGCAAAACTCGTAGTTGTGCTCTTCACCACAATAGACACAAGCTTCCTCTGCAACTTGGTTCACCACTGCAGCAGGCTCCACAGCTGGCGGCTGCTGATGACTAACCACTGTTACATTTTAAAGAGCTTTAGCTAACATTGCAATATCAGCCCTAATGGTAGACACACCATCAACCTCTAACACACTCTTAACCTTTTTATTTGAGCCTCAAACATACGACCACTGGCAACTATTAGTTGATATTCTTTCTAAAATTTCATGGGCTTCATTAAAAGTTTTTGCCAAAAGGGCCCCTCCAGCTGAAGCATCAACCATACCTTGGGTTGCTCCATTTAACCCATTGTAAATTGTTTCCATTTGGGTACAATGAGGTAAACCATGGTGGGGACACTTTCGCAAAAGCTCCTTAAACCTCTCTCAGGCCTCACTAAAAGTCTCATCCTCAAGTTGCCTAAACCCTACTATTTCACTCCTCAATTTAGCATTTATATTTGGTGGAAAATATTTACTAAGAAATTTTTCCACTAACTCATTCCATGTCCTAATTGATCCTGGAGCAAAAGAATTTAACCATGCCTTTGCTCCATCTCTAAGAGAATACGAGAACAAAGTTAATCTAAGGGCATCTCTAGACACTCCCTGAATTACAAATGAATCACTAACTCCTAGAAAAGACTTAAGATGTAAATGAGGGTCTTCAAATGACAAACCATGGAATTGACCCACGGTTTGCAACATCTGAAACATTACCGGTTTCATTTCAAAATTTGCTGCCTCAATTTGAGGACGTGCAATCCCTGGATTTAACTCATCAAACATTGGAAAAGCATACGCTCGAATGGCTCTGGCCCTATTGTTCGCTACCAAGATAGGATTCTCAACGTGATTATTTTGCTGTCCATTTTGCTCCAAGCACACGATTCTGCTGGGGGTTCACTAGATCTTCTGGAGCCTACGGGAGGCGTGGCACGTCAGCCATTGAATTTTGGTTTCTACGCTGCTCTCTCCTTCTTCTCCTGAATGTCCTATCGATTTCTGGATCAAGCTCGAACCTTACCCCAGGCAGATCGCTCATGCACCAAACTCACACCTGCAAAAACAAAAGAAACAATCAAAAAGTTCTAGCACCAAACCACTAAAACGCATACACAAAACAGATTAGATAACAACTTATTCAGTTCCCCGGCAACGACGCCAAAAACTTGTTGGGTTCCCAGAGTGAGTAAAAATAAGGTGAAATTAAACTCTAGAACACTTGTGCAAGCATACACAATCCGCAACAAGTAATAAGTATTTATCGAATCCAGGGTCTGAATTAGCTCTCACTTTATCTATTTTATGTAACTCTTTAATGGTTTCAAGAATGGTTAAAATGATTGGTTTTGATAAAATGCTGAAGCAAAAGAAATGACAGAACAGAAAGTAAACAAATAAGCAGACAGATTAGAAACAGGCGTTGGTCAGGATTTAGTAATTGTTTTAAAAGATGCTCTAGCAATATTATTGATCAGGCAAAACTCTTGCAGTCTTATTAGCAGGATCCTCCTGGAACTCTGGATTTTTTAGAATGTGTTTCAACTCCAATGACGCACTACCGATCAAGCACTAGGCAACTGGCTATCCCTACCTCAGTCACTGGCGTTCACCAATACAGAATGATATAGTGTGATTAAATGCCACACACTCCCCAAATCATCCCTGAAACTAGGAAGTGATATTCATACCGGCTGGCCAAGCGGGCACAAAATATAAATAAGCACAACAAATAATCAAGATGCATCAAATCAACATATATTGCATAGAGATTAAACACAACAATTACATAACTTCTAACCAACACCTAAAGTTACTTAGTTCATAAAGTGCATAGCAACACACGTTACAATCTGAGTAAGTGTATCCATAATTACAAAATGTTATAAGAAAATACTAATTCCCTTAATAAACTTGCAATTGATGGTCTTCTTGAGGTCTCCCATCTTTCTCCTCTATTCGGCTCCCAATGATGGAAATGAGAAATGATCTCTTCCAAAAAAGTGGAATGAATTTGACTTGAACGACTCTTCCCTTTTATAGAATGAAGACACGCTTGAATTAGGTTGACCTAGACACGTGGATGGCTCTCCTTGCTCCTCAAATCCGAGAATAGCTTAACTAACTTAAGTTCATTAAAATGGATAATGAGCTGTGACGTGGCAGTTTTGCTCCTTATTTTGCTGGATCGCAAATTTTGCTCCCTCAAGTCGCTCAACAATATATTCTGCACAAAATAACTTCCAAAGCATCCATTCTTCCAAATGGGTTAGAACATGCAAAAATCATCTAAAAGAAACTCTATTTAGCACAAATGACGCACAAAACACTATAGAGTTAAGGCCTAAATAACTCCCTTTTGGAGAGTTATCAGGCATCTTTGGTCAGCCTCGGCCTCGGCCTGTAGGTGTTAATATCACACATGCGGAAGCAATTTTGGATCTTAGGCACACAATTTGATCAATTTAATCCTAGAAGACATGTTGTCCATAAGAACAAAAATAGATTAATAAAGTACCTACCTATTGGAGCTCCCAATTCGTATAATCCAATGCTTTATAATTCACACGAACGACTTTTGGACAACCACTTGGATCTTCTCTACTATCCTCAGGCCTTGGAACGGATTGTGGGATCCTCAATTGATAGGAATTTGAAAGGAAAGCTTATGGGTATAAGCAAGCTTGAGAGTATGAACATGGAAGTTCTTGGGAGAATTTTGGCAGCATTTTAGTTTGAAGAATTCCACTAATTCTCATCAGCTTATCCTCTATATATAGAGGAAAATCATGCACAAGAATTGCACAAAAAATTGACAACAAATAGGGATCATTTTGAGTCACAAGATTAGGTGGTGCAATAAGGCTAATTACAAGTGATTAGTCATCAAGCACCACCTCCAAAATTTGCTAACTTTTGAATTTCTTTTAAATTCAAAATTTGCAAATACAATTCTGAATAATCCCACTTTCTTTTATTTTTATTTTAATTTAAATATCATTTATTTAATTAAAATAAAATTATTTAATTTAATATCTCATATTAAATTAATACCATTTGTGCAATCTTGGTTTCTTTCTCCCAACGAATTTTCTCGAACATGAATCCCCATTCACGTGTTTAATATTTAAATCATATTTAAATATATAACTCTCATTTTAAGTTAAATATCGTATATAAGCGACTTTTGTATCCTTTTCCGAATTTGAACGTTTCAAATATTAACCTATCATATTGTTCCAAGTTTTATTCCTATTGAGCTAGTAGAGGGACCTAATGGACCTACAGATCATGGGCTCCAACGAAATGATGATAACCGGTTAATCTCATTAATCTAGTCATTCATCGTTCGTTAGCTTCCAGGACACTCCACTATAGCCCGTAGCTGAACTCCCCTCACTATTTATATATTTCTTGTCCACTTTAGATAACCATGATTAGTAAGTCGACCCTTCACCGGTTGTTCGTAACTAGAGCTAGGTCAAATGTCTGTTTTACCCCTATAGTTACATCTTGTTCCTTAAGTTCCACTGATCAGGAAAATAGTCCCTGATGGGCTTAGGTTCCTCAGGATTAGGATTGGCCATTTGGATGTTTTCTTGATTTTCCCTTCGAAGTCTATTGAAAGTTCTTTCGATCTCTGGATCTAAGGGAGCTAAGGCCAATTCCCTAACCTTTTGCATACACCGTCACACTAACCTAAAAAGGAAAATAGAAGAAAAGGAAAGAAAATAAATTAGGAAAGAAATAAGACAAGGAAAATAATGAATCTAAATAAGGAAAAAATAATCTACAAAAGGAAATAATAGACTAATATGGAATGCAAAAACAAATATGGCAAAAACCAATAAGGAAACTAACAAATAAGGAAAACTAATCTAAAAAGAAAAAACTAAAAATCTATGAAAGAAAAATTCAAACAAATATGGAAAAATCTAAATATGGAAAAATTTAAGAATGGAAAAGAAAAACAATAAAGGAAAAATGCAATCTACCTAAAAACAAAAATAACAAAAATAACAAAAAATAGAATACACCCTAAACTAAGACCGGACAATTTTTCTACGATATTAAAATTGACTAAATATGCCAATCCCCGGCAACGGCGCCAAAAACTTGATGTGCAAATTGCTAACCGTAAGTGTACGGGTCAAGTTATAATATAGTGAATGTAAATTCGAATGTCGTCCTCTGGATTGGTGTCTAGTCAATTTTAATTACTGAAAATACTTTTGACCAATTTTATTTAGGGAATCGAATTGAATGAGAATATAATTGATTCAAACACAAAACTAAAGCAAAAAGTGACAATCTAATGGGAAGAATTGGTCTTAGGGATTTTATTTCACCAATTGGAGTTATGGATTAATAAACGGATTAACACATACTATGATTCATAAATCTTGGCAACTAAAATCACACATATCTCTCCCGAGCATACATGATTCTCCCATATGCAATTGAACCCGATATCCCTATCTAAATTCAATAAACATACAAGGCAATAAGGCTAACCTTTATAACAATTTCTAGAATTAACCTTAATCTCCCGATTTTTAGCTAAATTCTAGTTATGCATATTGATTTCTAATTTAAATCCTCTCTTCCGAGTTAGATTCAAGCATAAACATCAATCAATTTATGGCCGGTAAATTGAAAGCATTAAGGACACATATATGCATAAATGACATCAATAGCATAAAAACCGTAAATCAATCCATAACGTGCCCAACGGCTACATCAATCCCTAAGAGTTAAAGCCTAGCTACTCATACAACATGTTACGATATAGCAATAGTCTAAAACAGCCATAAACACTAACTAAGTTGAGGGAAAGAAGAAGAAAACTCAATGTAGGCCGAGACCGAACGTCCCCGTCACGATCCCCACGAACAATGGGTTGATTTCCACCTTGCTCCCTTTGCTTCAGCCTCAAAATCCTCTGTTTTCCTCTGTTTTACGGCTCCAAAGTGTCCAAAAGAATTCCCCCCTTCAGCCCTAGCCGAAAACTAAATATAGTGCAGATTTTTGCCGTAGCGTCGAGACGCTAAGGTCGCAGCGTCTCGACGCTGTGACCGTTTCGCGCCTATTCAGATAAGGAATGCTAGCGTCGAGACGCTCAAGGGCTAGCGTCTCGACGCTAGTCTGCGTTTGACCCTATTTTGACTTTTTTCTCTTTGACTCTTTTTCATTCCTTTGCATCTTTTCGCGTCCCGAGCACCCGATTAACTCCACTATTGCATTTTAGCTCCAGTCAACCATTTCCTACAAAATAAACATTAAAGCACAATAAAATGGCCAAAAAATCATAAAAGACTAGCTAAATTGAATAGGGAAAACTAGCTAGCTATGCTCGCTATCACTTATCTCCGGGTTCGATCTCTATGCAAACTCTTTGCATAGGACGCCCTCACTCACGTGTCTTATACATGAACGATTAGGATCACATCGTCTGTCTCTAAAGAACAAAGCGAGCCGTGCCAATAGTGTCCCCAGGATTAAGGTACCCAACCTTATCCATATACTATAGATCGTTTAGACTATTTACTTGAACTTGATCCATACTTATGTCACACATAAACTTCAAGTATACATAATATAGTCATGGGTTCTTAGTTTATTGGATTTGTGGTTATATTTAGGCAAAACAAATATATAAAAATAATACTTCATTGAAGCAAGTCAAATGTTACATTTACTATCTACGCGTTTTAGGGCATAAAACCCAACACGGCCATCTCTGGTCGGCCTCGGCCTCAGCCCCAGTTTCGGTGACGAACTCCTTCAGATACCCATTCTGGATCAGTGCCTCAATTTCATCCTTCAGCTGAAGACAATTCCTAGTTGAATGTCCATGGTCCCGATGGAAAAGGCAATATTGGCTCTTGTCTCTTCTATCGGGATTCGATTTCATCCTCCCCGGGAATTTAAGGAGTCCCGTATTTCGGATCTCCATCAGAACTTGCTCCTGTGGAATAACAGTTGACGTATATTTCTCAAACTTACCGAAGGGATGTGCTCGGCCTCGGCCATGGTCATGGTCGGCTCGACCTCGACCACCATCGTCTGTCTGTTGTCTCTTATCTTTCTTTCTGTCCTGATCGACTGAAGAATGTCTCATGTGCTCTCGTCCTGACCTCTTTGATTTCAGTAATTCTTCTGCGCTCATATACTTTTGTGCCTGGAAACAAACTTGGCATAGGTTCGAGGTTGGCTCTTACCTATTGAATTGAGCAGTCTCTCATCTTCGAATCCGGCTATGATGGCTACTAGGGTTGCTCTTTCACTGTATCCCTCAACCTGCAGTGCTTCCCCGTTAAAACGGGTTATATAATCGCGCAAGCTCTCACTTGGCTGTTGTTTGACGGTTAAGAGGTTGATGTGAGGCTTGCGCTGTTCTCTGGCTCCCATAAACTGCGAGAGGAACGCTCGGGTTAATTCCTTGAAAGAGCTGATGGATCTCCTTTTCAACCATCCCAACCAATGCTTGGCTGATCCTGTCAGAGGGAAAAAGAATGCGCGACACCTGATTGCATCTGAGACGCCGTGGAAGTCCATCAAGTTTTTGTAGGCTTTTAGATGTTGCACGAGGTCTTTCTTGCCATCATACGGTTTGAATGTAGGTACCTTGAACTTCTGGGGCACCTCAGCTTTCATGACTTCTTCCGTGAAGGGCGAGTCGGCTTGGTCGATCAGTTCTTCCAAGTCTTGTTCTCCAGGGTTCTTTGACTTATCTAGGTCTCCCTGAGGATTTCCGAGCTTCTTTAGTGTGTTCAGAAGCTCGATCTTCCAAGGGAGATTGTCCTTCTTGGCCTCGGCCTCGACTGCTCGACTGCTCTGGCCTCAGCCTCGACAACCCTGACTTCAGCTTCGGTAGCTCTGGCCTCGGATTCGGCAGTTTTGGCACTTCTGCGCTTCTCCTCGATCAGATTCCTCAGGTCTGTCTTGGTATGACTGTAGCTTGGTGTAGAAACTGTGCGGTCACGTCCCTTAAGTGTGTTTGACTCTGGGCTCCTCAAAATTGTACGATCCGTAGGTTTGAGCCCCCTGATCTTGCTGGTCATGTTGTCAATCTTTTTTTCCTTAGACCTCGTCTCTGATTCTGCAGTGTGCTCCATGGGCTCCTTCCCCTTCCTCGGATCCTTAATCAACCTCTCATCATGAGTTTTAGTGCTAGGACCAGGTTTATCCAAGATACGAAGTATCCTGGACAAATTATGATCCATCGCACTTACTTTGTTTTCGAGAGCAGCAATTTTAAGATCAGCTTGTTTCTCTCGGGATGAGGGCAGTGGAGACCGAGGACGAGAAGATTCGGTCCGAGGTCGATCTCGGGCTTCTTCTCATGACCTCCGCTGGTGGCGATGACCATCCGAATTCTCTGCGTTCATGTCTTGGTTTCTCTTCTCCATCCCCTTACTCATGGAATGACCGATGCGCAGATTTAGCAAGCTTTCTTCCCCACAGACGGCGCCAACTGTTGATGCCAAAATTTGGCCAAGCGACTCACCTGACTTCATGTGACATCAACGGTAAATTTATTTGAAGGGGAAAGATGTGGCCTGCAAAATAAGAGAAAGCTGAGCACCGGTGTGGTGCTTGCCACACTGACTCCGATGCTTAAGTCAGTCGAGAGATCGTAAGTGAAGCAAGTAAATTAAGAATTAGGAGGAAGGTTCAATACCTAGTTGAGTCCACTTACCTTGGGGTCAGCCTCTTCTATTTATAGTTGAAATTAGGGTTTTCCCCTTCCTTTTAGGAGAGGGAATAGCCCTAGAGATTGATTCGGGCCCAATGGGCCTTTGTGGGCTTGTTTCTTCTTTGGGCTCTCGTCATTCCGACTTTCTTAGAACTAGGTCCAATTTCACCCATAAAATATATATATATTGTATTGTCGTTAGGTAATAGTTTATAGACCGAAGTCAAATTAGGATAATCATAAAAATGAGGATTGTTGAATGCTTTATAGGAACATTGAACGACGTTATTTCACCGGTGACTAGAAGAAGCCATGACAGGGAAGCTATAACGTTGCTAAATGGAATCAAGATGGCTCACGAAGCTGGACTTAGACCATTATGGAAGCAACTGGTGGGAAGGATGTATTTGTTCACCAAGTTCAAATCTTGGTTAGTGTAATTTATGACAAATTCAAGCTGGAATTAGTATTGATGTATTTCTCTAGAAATGCAGTCACCAATAATAGTGTTAGTTCAATCATGCACGCACTTCGACATCCTCAAAAATCTGGTTGGAGGCGCACCCACAGTGGGCAAAGAAGCAATTTAATTAAGTTTAGTTTAAAATTCATTTTTGTCCTTAAACTTTCATGAAAGTAATAATTTAGTCTATGAACTTTGATTTGTAATAATTTAGTCCATATACTTTCAATTGGGTAACAATTTAGTCCATGAACTTTAATTAGTAATAATTTAGTCCTTGTATTTTCAAATTTGTAACGATTTAGTGCCCGTTTGGCGTTGCTGTGGATGGGGTTATAAGTGATTATAGGAAAATCTTAACTAACTTAGGTGTTTGGTAAACCTGATTTTTTTATTAATTTATGGAAAATCTATTTCGAATTCTTTAGATTTACAAAATCTATTCAATTGTAGCTTTTGAAAATAACTTCCCGAATAATCAGGCGCCTATTTTAACAATTTTACAAAATACCAATTATATCCCTCCCTAACTTTATTTTCACGCCTCTATCCCTTTGTCAGATTAGTTTTAATGTTTTAAAAACTTTTTTTCGTAATCGTTCTTCTACATTAAATTTTCAATAATTTGTGTTCTTGGTTTATCAATTTTGTGTGTGTGTGTTTTTTTTAATCTTAATCATATTTTTCCTTAAATTTTGTTTGTACTTAAATTGGAATAATATTTGTTCATTACAATGTTATAATATTTTATCATATAATTTAAAATAACAAAGTATAAATTTTTAGAATAACAAAATAGAAATTTAAATTCAAACTATAATAAAATATTTAAATAATTATCTTATAACAATTTAAATATTGAGTATCAATATAAAAATAATCAAAATGGATATGTCCGCTTTCGTCATTATAGCTAAATCGCAACAATCTCGTTTGAATTTACCAAACACTATAATCTGCTTTTTCATGTTTGACACTAAAATTTATTAAACACTATTTTACTTCTAGATACAGTTGATTTTTTTAAAAGCACAATTGTCGGCAATTATTTTAAAAGCTACAACTATCCCAAACTAAGACTTAGTCCCTATCGTGAAAATTAATGTAAATATTTAGTGAAATTTCTTACATAGATAAATTAATAAACTAATTTTGGGATCCAATATGTTTATAAGCTACAAATTTTAATCATCATGAAATAATAAAAATCGACATTTAATTTTGATGATTCTTTTTGCGACAAGTATTAAATTCTTATAAATTTGAAAGTACAAAGACTGAATTGTTACAGATTTGAAAGTATAGGGACTAGATTGTTACCTGTTAAAGTTAAGGAACTAAATTGTTACAAAATTTAAAGTACAAGGACTAAATTGTTACAAATCAAAGTTCAGGGACCAAATTGTTACTATCATGAAAGTTTAGGGACCGGAAATGATTTTTGACCTTTTAAGTTTATTAAATTTTCTGTCAGTTTTTCGGATTTTTTTATCTCTATACTCAAAAGGAAAGGAAAGGAAAAAAAACCACACATCTACAAACTTAAAATAATAATAATGGTAAATAAACTAAAATTAATAATCATAAATAAAAGAACACCACATCAACTAATCTATTTATATCTATATCTATATCTATATCTATATCTATAATATAGTGAACAAATTCCTATTTGACAAAGTACGAATGAGGAAGAAATTTTTTTTGGACAATATTAACCTTCATTTTTTAAAAAATGACTAAGTTGTCCTTCTTGAATTTCATTTAAGTATTTATCTCTCTTAATTAATTATTATATACATTTTTCTCTCCCATCAATTCCTCCCCAACTCTACATGTCTTTCTCTCTCCTACCCCATTTCTACGTTTTTTAGTCTTCTCTCTTAATACATTTCTCTCTCTTCCACCATCTTTAATATTGACATTAAGTATTAAAAATAAATAAATAAATAATATTGACATTAACTAAAAAATATTATGATAAAAAAATGATGAGATTAATACTTACATAATCTATTAAATTTTTTTTAGAAAAACTTATTATTAAACTTAATATTATTAAATGATTAAATGTGATTTAATTGAACCTTAATTAAACTTATTATTATTATTTATAAAAAAAAACTGAACCTTAATTATTTTTTTTTAATGTCTTGAACCCCACTCCTCTGTTTAATGCATAAATTAATTCCATAATTAAACAGTCATCGATTCAATTCCATTTCCAATGTATAAATCTCTCTTCTCCTCCGTTGCATCTCCATTATTCCAATTTGCAACTTCCATCCTCCTTCCCATATGCGTTCACCCTCACCTTTCTAGCAATAGAAGTTTGTTTTTGATGTTGTTGTCTTAATTGAAGTTTTCCTTTTTTCTTTTTTCTTTTTTTTTTTTTTACTTTCCAACCATCAGAGCCAGAGGCTGAGTAGATGTCATCATTGGCTACCTAAGATGGGCTTTGTTGGATGATAAGGATGAAATGTTTGTGGGATTTTTGTTTTTTTGTAGGGAGTTGAAATTTTTGTAAATAGATAAAAATTGGTATCTGGTATGTTTGCATGAATAGTTGTGATTGGAATTTGTCATCTGTGTATGTGAATTTGAAATGAAAAATCACCTTCTCTGTTTAACCCTTTTCATAATCTCTCTCAAATTTAATTGTATGATTGGGTATGAAAAGTCTTCAAAGTCCTCACATACGTTAACTTTCCAAAAAAGTGAATAATCGTTGGAAATTGGAAAGGAACATAATGAATTTGAAAATAAAAGATAGCGATGCAAAAGAGGGAGTTGAAAAGATTGAAGCAAATATTGTGTTTCTAATTGAAGGTGTACATATTACACATGCGGAAGCAATTGAAGATCGAAAGCACTTAAGACATTCAATTTTACTCCTAAAGCATGCATGTTCTAGAAAAGACAGAATAGAGAGTTTAGAAAACACCAACCTTTGTAGCTCACTTATGTTGAACTCCTTGTGGTGTTTGCCTCTCCTATGCTCCTTGGACAACCTCTAGAGTCTTCCCTACTATACTCCGGGCCAAGAACGACTTGTGGGAGTCTATATAAGATAGGGAATGGGAAGGGAATGCTTGAAGCATCAAGCAATGGAGAAGAATGAGAGATGAGAGAACTTTGAGTCCAAATTCCAGCAGCATAACATTAAGGAAAATGGCTCTCATCCCTTTTAATTTGATTCAAGCTCCTTTTAAAGACATTCTCCATGCAAAGCCAAGCCTCAAGACACAAGACACATGGTGTATTTGCAAGTTCAAGTGGATTCTAGGTGTACATCTCACAAGACATGCAACAATGCATGAGTGAGTTGTCTTTCCACTTTGAATGATCATGCATTAAATGGATTTCCAACTAAATCCACTAAATTCAAATTGAAATCAAATTTCAAGCTTGCAAATTATCCCCAATTTCAATTCTAAATTGAAATTGATTGCTTGGTAATTAATTTGAAAATTTTCAAATTAATTTTGATATGATTAATCTAATTAATCTTTGTTATCTTGTGCAATTCCATATATATGATTCCTAATACATATATATAGTATTCAAAACACTTTTAAATACTTCATCTCTCATTTTCTAATTTAATTCATAATTAAATTATTGTGTCAAACACAATTTATGATAATACCCTTTTTTTCCCGATTTTGAACGATTCAAAGCTTCCTATCTTTTGTTCTAGGCTTAATTCCGATATGAGCTAGTAGGGGGACCTAATGGACCTATAGATCATGGGCTCCAACGATTCGAGGCTAACCGACTAATCTCATTATCCAAGCTAGCCAACATTCGTTAACTACCGGGGCACTCCACTATAGCCCGATAGTTGCACTCCCCTCACTATAGATATATTTCTGTCCACTTGATTTAACCATGATTAGTAAGTCGATCCTTCACAGGTTGTTCGTAGCTATAGCTAGGTCAATAAACCGTTTTACCCCTATAGTACTTCTAGTTCCTTAAGTCCCACTGATCCTCTAATGAACAATTGGTTTATGGTCCAACCAATAAACCGAGTCCCTCTCGGGCCAATGAGAGGGCGGGATCCCTTTGTTCAAGCCCCGGAGTCAGCACTTAAGGGAACAACCTCTCTATTATCCCTAATTCGGGTAGGAGTGAATTCCTTCTTGCACGACTATGTCCCCAGCTATCTACCCATTCTTATCCCTGAAATGGGAGGCTTATTGAGTCGGCGATACTGAGCCACTCTCACCTATGCAGATCTAAGGATAAGCCCGAATAAACAGGAGTTCATAGTTAGCTCAGGATTAAGATCGAGTTACCTAGGTCATCACATGAAATAGTCAGTCTCGTCAGTAAACGGTGTTATAAAGCGAGAGTGACTTATTTCTTGGTCCTGGTCTTATGCAAACTCATTGCATAGGACGCCCCCACTCGCATGTCTCTACATGGACGATTTAGGATCACATCGTCTATACCATCTATAAAGTGGGCCGCGTCTCATAGTGTCCCCAGAATAAGGTACCCAACCCTATTCCTATACTATAGACCGTTTTGGCTATTACTCAAGCTTGATCCACTTTTATGTCTCTACATAAAGCTCAAGAGTTCATCCTATAGCCATGGATCTTAGTTTATTGGATTTGGGTAATTATAAGTGCAATTTACTTTATTCAGTAATAACTTTACTGAATTAGTCTCGATAACGCTTTTATCGAATAAGTATATAATTCGTTTATCATTCACTATCTACGAGTTTTAGGACACCTATCCCAACACTAATGCCTTTGGTTTATGTGTTGTTCCATAGCTTCTGGATAGCTTTGAGGGATTGAAGAAACTAAGTGCAAATTATCACTACGTGCAACACATGAACAATCTGCTCTTGGAGAAGTTAGTTTTAAAATTACTGAAAAAAAAAAATTTAGCAATTGTGTGAAAGGAATCTTTAAAAGCTCAAAGATTAAAATACCAGTATCATAATCCCACTTCGCTCTCCCATAAAGTTCCCATTAAAATATATAAAAATACATTAAAACTATTAATTTAAATGGATTCATAAAATTGCAGGAAAGTGAAAAGTTGGGATACGAAAGGATATTGAATATAAAAGATGTTAGTAACTTAAAATTAATAGTAAAATTTATAAAACGTTATATTTAATTATTTTTTAAATGATTTTACATTTAATTCTAATAACAGAATTTCAAAAAAATTTAAAATTTAACATTTTGTAACATTTTTCAACTCTTACCATTATATAAATGGCTCTCTTCTTCATTTTTTCTAAAAAAAAAAAAGAAAAAAGAAAATTTGGTATGGTACAATATATAATAGGCTAGCTGTGGCACTAAAGTTTTCTTACTTCAACTTCCCCAAGTATTTTTTGAAAGTTAATTACTTTTCGTCTTCTCACATTTTCCTCCATCAACTCAATGTGTGTATATATTGATAGTCTTAGTTTTTTTTATTTTTATGTCTTTCATATATATATATTTGTTATTTTTTTCCTTTCTAAAGAATAAGTATTTTCAATTTGACTATCTATATTAACATGAAAAGGTTAAATATTTGAATGAAATATATACACATCTAATATCTAATATACATATTGAATAATAAAAGTATATTGTTAAGTTAAATCATATAATAATACATAATTTCACAATTATTTTATTCAATTTAGTTTTTAAAAAGGGAAACCACGTGCGATTCAAAAAATCTAGTACATATAAAAGTATGAATGTGGAAGAAACTTATTTTGGACAATACTATGCTTGAATGTGGAAGAAACTTATTGTGGACAATACTATCCTTGCTGTTTTTAACTATTACCACAATTACCCTTCATTTAACAACTCCAAAAGAAAACAACTTACCATCATTCCCACGTTTGCAACTCTTTGTTTAAGTTTGTTTTTTCTTTCCATTTTTTATGTGCAAAGTTTTAAGGTTTCTTTTTTTTTTAGAAGGGTTGAGTGAAGTTTATAATTATACTTTGATTTTTTTTAAAGAATATTTAATCATTAAATTTCTAAACATTTGAAATTACGAGTACATGCCAATATACTTTGACCTCTTGATCGAGATTTGAAGGTGGGGAGATTCGAAGCTCTGACCTCTTGGTCGAGGGTACATGCCAATTGTCGCTAAGCTATGTTCGCTTTGACAATTATAAGTTGAATATTATTATTATTATCATCGTCGTCGTTGTCGTCGTCTTCGTGTATCAAAAAACATTATTATCGTCTTCGTGAAAAGGTGGGAAACAACACCACCTCCTAATCTATGGGTTGTAATGTTACTGTTTTTAATTTTTTTTTATTAACATCTTTCTGGAAAAAAAAAAGGTAATGCCACTCCTCTTTTATTTCTCTCCCTGTCCCTCCCATAATTCTTCGTCTTCTTCGGTTACTATATACTACTCATCCCTCTTGCTTTTTACATGTTTATAAATAAATAGATAAAACTAGATCAACTCTAAAACCAAAACCTAAAGGGCAAGCATTCAAGGTAATTTCTTAATCCATTCTCTTTCTTATTGCATCTACTTTTTTATATAGGTATACTTCTATGTGTGTTTTCTTTATTTATTATTATTTTTTTAAATATAGTAATAGAGGATTGGAACCACGCCAAACGCTTGAGGTGATTTCTTAATTCATTTTTTTCTTCTCTTTTTATTGTCGTACCTAATTTTTTATAGATGTGCTTGTGTGTGTTTTTTCCTCTTTCATTTTTTACAGGGAAATGCAAGATTTTTGGAACCACCAAACATGTTTTTAGTTCTTATAATTATTTGAAAAAGTTTTGATATGTGTAAGTCTCTTATTCATTTATTTGATGAGTTTTTTTTTGGACAAAGATTTATTTGATGAGATTTTTTTTTTTTTTTTTTTTTTTTGAGTTCAGCAACATTTAGGGTGGGAGATTCAAACCTCTAACCTCGATCAAGAGTGCATGTCGATAATACTTTCAAAATTGTAATTCATAATTAACAAATAATATAATTATTATTTGTAAATACTTTCAAATTGTATTATTAAAATTAAATTTTAAAATATGGAAACCACGTGCATCCCACGTATGGAAAATCTAGTATTTAAGAAAATGGTTGGAAATTTCTTAATCCTATTTGGTAACATTTGACTTAAGCTGCATTTGGGATTTGATTCTGAGAGTATTAAAAGTAATTACAAAGCAATCTTAACAACCTTTTGTGTTTGATAAAACTGATTTTTAATGAATATGTTAAAATCACTTATTCAATTGCATGTTCGTTCACACTTTTTAAAATTTGTTCCCCACTAGATTTTAAGATTTTAAGAGTGGTTTCTCATAGAATCAGATGTCACTCCTTAATAGATTTTGAATTTTCAATTTTTTATCATTCAAGAAGTTAAAACTGATCTTATATATCTAGTGTCTTTCTCACACGATCATATTCTACCCGACCCCTTAGAACCCCGTTTGATAACAATTTGGTTTTTGATTTTTGGTTTTTGAAAGTTATACTTGTTTTCTCTCAATTTCCTTACAAAGGGTTTTATCTTTGTTAAGTACACATTAGCATTACTAGACAAATTCTAAAAAAAAAAAAAAAGTTTTCGAAAGCTACTTTTTTTAGTTTTCAAAACTTGATTTGGTTTTTGAAAACATGGAAAGAGGTAGATAACAAAATATAGAAACTTATAGGTGCAAGTAGAGTTTATAGGCTTAATTTTCAAAAACCAAAAACCAAATACGGTTACCAAACGTGGCCTTAATTTTTCAAATTGATTAGTTGAATGCAAAAATATATATTTTTTTAAAATACCAAATTGTTTTTTTTAATTATAGCTATTTATGTTCGTAGTTAGCATATAATCTAAATTTAATAAAATATGAATTTAAATTGAAAGTATATAATTTTTTAAATAATTATTTAAAAATTACAAATTATCAAAAAAAAAAAGGAAAATTTATGCAAATTTTGATAGTATGTCTATTTTAGTCATGCTAGTTAAGTCACAACAATATAGTATTTATTTACAAAACACTATAACCTACAGGTTAAAGCTGAAATTTACCAAACATTAATTTACTTCATATTACAACCGATTCTTCTAAAGTTACATTGGCCAACAATTATTTTAAAAACTACAATAATCTCAAACTAAGCCTTAGTCCAAATAACATCTCAATAAAAACAATGATATTTGCCGACAATTATTTGAAACATGGACGGATGATAACTTGCATAAGCAAGTTATAAAGCATTCAAAATTAATTTAAAAGAAGCAAGAAAAGAGTGTTAAACCATTATATTATGGTGCATTAGAGGAAGAAATGTATATGAAGTGTTTGAAGTGAGTTTTATCCAATATGGTGAAGCATTGCAATCCATGTCTTTCTAACACATTTTTTTTGTAGGTAATAAACTGGCCCAAGTAACATAAGGACAAAAATGCCAGTTTAGTCACATGATAATAGTACCTAAAGGAAGTCGTGCAAGCCAGGCGCTGACGCAATAACGTACCCTGACGTGGCGTGTAAATCATAGTGGCATGCAATGCTAGTGTGCATAGCGAGCTATATTTCCTGATAAATTATAGTTAGTCTTTGAGTATTATTTGGCCGAATTATGTACTTTAATGTTTATTTTGTAGGAAATTGATTATTGAAGTTAAATTAGAGAAATGGAGTTGATTGGGTGTTCGGGACGCTAAAAGAAGCCAAAGAAACGAAAAGAATCAAAGTTGTAGGCTTACAAATGAGGCAAACTCGAGAGCTAGCGTCGAGACGCTACTTTCTGGACGTCTCGACGCTAGAAAAATTCCCTAAAAAAGAATGGGCGATAAAGGCGACAGCGTCGCGACGCTGTCAAGATTTTCCAAATCAGATTAAGGCGGCAAGCGACAGCGTTGTGACGTTGTCGACAAAATTTCTATAAATACACCATTATGTTCACGACCAAGGAGAGTCCAATTTGAGAGATTTTAGCCCTAATTTCGACTAGAGACCTTCTGTGGGAGCTGAAGCAAGGCCAAGGAGTGGGAACCAAGCTTGAAGACGTGAAGATCGTGACGGGGACGTGCCGATTTCAATGGATTCAAGAGTTTTTCCTTCCTTTTCATTACATTTAGTTAGATTTTATGGCTTTATCATGTTTAGTTTATATCGTAACACCATGTATGAGTAGTTAGACATATTTCTTAGGGATTGATGTAGTCGTTTATGTTTATGGATTAATTTTTGGGATGTTTTGTGCACTTGTTTTATGTATGCAATCATGTTTAAATGCTTTCAATTAATTGGTCACTAGTTGAATGATCTAAGTGTTGAATCTTGCTCGGGAGAGGGGGTTTAGCATAGACTTATTTAAGATTGCATGACTAAAGTAGAAATTCTAAGATCGCGACGGAATTTAGAATAGCTTTAGAAATTGTCAAAAGAACTAAAAGTCGTGCATGTTAATGAACTTAGATAGGGATATCAAGTTAATTATATGCATGAGAATCAATTATGCTCGGGAGAGATAGTTGTGATTAAAGGTTCTTAGACTCATAAAATAGTTGCACGTTACAATTCATTCCCGTTAATTAATCCTAAACTAAATCGACGAAATCAATTCCCTAAGAATTTTTTCAATTGAATTTCAAATCTGTAATTTGCATCACCTTTATTTTCAAGATTTCACTACTTTTCGGTCCCTAAATAAAAGTGAACAAAAGTATTCACGGTACTTAGTTTAACTTAAAATCCAATCCAGAGAACGACATTCGATTTTACAATCACTATATTATTACTTGACCCGTGCGCTTGCGGTAGGAAAATTCCACATCAAGTTTTTGGGGCCGTTGTCGGGGATTGGCATATTAAGTTAGATTAATATGGTGAAAAAAAATTGTTTGGTTTTAATTTAGGGTGTATTCTTATTTTTTTTAGGTAGATTGCATTTTTTTTCTCTTATTTGTTTCCTTTCCATATTTGTTTTTGCTAGTTTAGTGTTTTTCTTATTTGTGTGATTTTTTTCCTTATTTGTTAGTCTTGTTATTTGTCTTTGATTTTTCTTTCCTTTTTAATTAATTTTTTTTCCTTTTCTAGAATATATTTTCCTTATTTAGATTAGTTGTTTCCTTTTTGTAGTTTCTTTCCTTAATTGTTTTCTTTCCTTTTCTTTTATTTCCTTTTTTAGGTAAGTTTAGATTGTGTATGCGAAGGAATAGGGAGTTGGCCTTAGTACCTTTGGACCCTAAGATAGAAAGAACAATTCATAGACTTCGAAGGGAGACTAGAGAACCTATCCAAATGGCCGATCAAAATCCACCCGTGGAGCCCAAGCCCATTAGAGACTATTTTCAGCCCGTGTTTCAAGGGCAACAGTCGGGGATTGTCTATGCCCCGATCAATGCCAACAACTTTGAGCTGAAGACCGGTCTCATCCAAATGGCTCGAGATTGCACTTACAGAGGATCGCTGATAAGGGTAAAAAATATACCTATTTTACCCTTATATTTAGCTCATTTCTTGGTTAAATGTTGTATGTTGTGATCAATTTACTGTTCCCGAGCTCAAATTATGCTTCATTTGATAAGTTAGGGTGTTGAGAACCACTTTTGTCAAATTTAACTCATTTGTGCTTAAAAAAACTTGATTTTAAAAGAATTTGACTTAGTTTGCTGTTGTGTAGAAAAACAGAGGAAAAGCTGGAATTCCCCAGAAATGCGATGGAAGGCAAAAATGAAATGCGACCGCATTTCTGGAAAAACAGAGGCCGTTCCGAGTCGCACGCGGGTCGTTGTTGACGAGTCTTCTTTGCACCTAACTGGCTGTTTTGACCCCGAAACTGACTGGCCAACCTTCCAGCACCTATTTCGCAGCTCCTCAACCATTTTCTACACTATATAAGCTCGAGATTCGATGTCAAATTCAAGCAGAACTCACTTGGAAGAAAAGGGTGGTGACAGAACCCTGGCTCGACGCCAATGAGTAGGGATGCCCGAGGTCTTTCTTAGATGACCAAATTCTAACTCGAGAGAGAGTTAGGCATCAAACCTTGTGATTTGTAGAGAGTTTCACCCATTCCCACTTGTAAAAGCGAGAGAGTGGAGTGTCTTAGCGAACTCTAGAAGGATTGAGTAAATATAAAAACTCATAATATTTAGCTATCTCCTTTATTTCCAGCTCTTGAATCTTTTCATTATTCTGTATTCTTTACATTATTATTCCAATGAAAATGTGTTCATTTGCTTTTTATCCCATCATGAGTAGCTAAATCCCGTTGAGGGGTTCAATGTGGTGAATTCCCTTAGGGTTTAATGGCTTAAAAGTGTCTTATTTGCTTAAGCTGTGTTTGATGCATGTCATTCTTTATTGATTATCACTCCAATCTTGTTGAGTTTAATTTGATCACTTAGACTTTGCATGCAATGTGAGTTTGATCTCGAAAGGGACAAACGATATCGGTTCTCATAAAGGTGATATAAGAGAAAAAGCTCGAAAGAGATTGTTCGGCGGTATAGGGCAAGCTGCCTAAGGCACCCTATATCGACTATAGGGTTATAGGTTGCATTCGTGAATTATCTATGTCGGAGTCGAGTCACAGAAATGTGCATAACGGTACTCGCTTAGCCTTCTAACGGTTTTTGGAAACAAGGGCCAAATAGAAGTTAAATCTGACCCAGTGCATTAAATACACTTAAGTTAGATATTGCATAAGTATGGTTGTTACCGTAGGGATGAATCCATGTTGAATACCTCATTTTATCTTATTGTTATTCTTTATTATTTTATTGCTTGTTTTGTTTATCTTTTCAAAAACCCAATCAATCAACTTATTTTCTTTGGTTACCTTTTTAAGAGCAATCATTTGAGCAGTTTCTTCATCAAATCTGAATTTCTAGTTTAGTCCTCGTGGGATCGATACCCTTGGAATACTTCTGAGGTTTTTTTATTACTACGTGCGACAGTGTATACTTGCACTTAAGTGTTAGCTGAATTTATTCTTTATTATTTCATTTATCATCTTAACTCACATCCATCTATTCCGCTGACGACGCACCAATCGCCCACAGAGGACCCAAACTCTCATCTAAAATCCTTTTTAGAAATTTGTGGGACGGTAAAAATAAATGAAGTCATTGAGGATGTCATTCGCTTACGCTTCTTTCCTTTTTCTTTGCGGGATAAAGCACGAGATTGGTTGCAGTCTATTCCACTTGGAAGCATCACCACTTGGGATGCTTTGGTCCAAGCATTCTTGAAGAAATTCTTTCCTCCTACAAAGACGATCAAACTGAGGACCGAAATTGGAACATTCCAGCAACAGCTTGATGAGCAGTTGTTTGAGGCATGGGAGCGTTACAAGGAGCTGTTGAGAAAGTGCCCCCAACATGGATATCCTGATTGGTTGCATATCCAATTATTCTATAATGGTTTAAATCCAAGTACTAAGACTATTGTTGATGCAACTGCAGGTGGGACTCTGTTGTCTAAGACCGTGGAGAACGTACGTACTTTACTGGAGGATATGGCCACCAACAGTTATCAGTGGCCATATGAGCGGTCTACACCAAAGAAGGTTGCAGCTGGGGTGTTTGAAATTGATAATGTAAGTGCCCTCCAAGCCCAGATGTCTACCCATGCTAATGCTTTCTTGAAGTTTTCAAGTACAGGGAGTGCACAAACCATTGAGTTAGTTGCTGCTATTGAATCCCAGTCTCAGGAGAGCATAAAACAGGTTCAGTACGTATCTAATTCTAATTTTAGGCGATATAATAATTCTACACCTACACAGTATCATCCTAACAATAGGAACCATGAAAACTTCTCTTATGCTAATAATAAATTTTTAAATCCTCCTGGTTTTGCCCCTCAAAAGCAAGAAAATAAACCATCTTTAGAGGATCTTGTTGGAGCTTTCATTGCCGAGTCTAGTAATAGGACAAATAAGCTTGAGGAGGTCGTTATTACAATTAACACCACGGTGACTGGCCACAGTGCAGCCATAAAAAACATCGAGACTCAGTTGGGACAGTTGGTAAGTGTTGTAAACACCATGCAGAAAGGTAAGGCCCCAGCTGAGCAAGAGAGACCCCAGATGGAGTATTGTAAGGTCATCACTGTACACCAGAAGGAGGAGATTGAAGAAACTATGGAACCTGAGACTGACGAGTATGACACTCCTACTGAAGAAGCTGAGGAGGACACATCATCAGACAAAGCTGAAAAGCCTGACCCTGAGCCTCCTATTCCTTCTCCCACAGTGTTGGTTCTCAAAGAGAAGAAAAAGAAGAAAAAGAACAATCAGGTTCAATTTGATAAATTTATGAATGCTTTTATGAATCTAAACATTAATATTCCTTTTGCATAAGCATTAGAGATGCCCCAGTACAACAGATTCACGAAGGAATGATTGGCAAAGAAGAGGAAGGAGAAGAAGGTTAACACTGTATATCTCGCCTCGACATGCAGTGCCTGAGTACAGCAGAAGGTACTTGAGAAATTAGTAGATCTAGGGAGTTTTTCTGTTCCTTGTAGTTTCGGTATTTATTCTTTTAGAGCATTGTGTGACTTAGGTGCTAGCATTAAAATTATTCCTCTATCCTTATGCAAGAATTATATATAGGTGAGATTAAATCTACCATTGTTAGGCTTCAGTTGGTTGACCAGTCTGTGGTTAGACCAAGTGGAATTGTGGAAAATGTTTTAATCAAGGTAGGTAGATTTGTCCTCCCTATTGATTTATATGTCATGGATATGATGGAAAATTCTTCAGTACCTATTATTCTAGGGAGACCATATATTCCTCGCTATTGGGCGAGTTATTATTGACATTGAGCGTATGGAGCTTACTGTTAGAGTCCAGAACGAAAAGGAAATGTTAAAAGTTTTTGAAGACTCTAAAGATCGTACAGAGGCGCTCGTGATAGGCTACAGCAAAGGTGCAAGCAAGAGCACCTCTGGTGGATTCACAGAAAAGAAACTTCCTTGATGCATACACAGTCAACACGTCAAGCTACAGATGTTAAACAAGCGCTTATGGGAGGCAACCCAAGTAAGTTGGTTTTTGTTTTATGCTTTTGATTTGTTTGTTGTTTTTGTTTTGTAGGTGTTCTTGAGCTCTTGCTTTTGCTGGCTTTAATGAGAAGGTCATCATTTCAGGGCAGTATCGTTCACCCCTTCCATTCTTTTCTTGTTCTCATGCTTATGTATGCTTTAGATTTCTATACATTGAGGACAATGCATGTTTTAAATTTGGGGGTGGAATGCTTTGCTTGTTGAGCCCTTGAGCATCTGAGCTCGGGCTATATTTTTTGAGCTTATTATGATTATGGCATATGGTTGTTTTTGGATGTTATTTTGCATGATTATGATTGCCTAGGATAGGCTTTCTTGTCAATTTTTAAGCTTTTGATGAGTTGTGAGCATGAGTGCCCAAAAAGGGAGACTTTTTAAAATTTTTCTAGGAGATGTCTTGCGTTAGTAGAGTATTTTCCTTGGTTTAAAATTTGACTTGAATGCTTAGGAGCGAATTATTAGGTTCATATGCTTGTTGTCACCTCGATAGGTGTAGGGAATAGCTAAAGAGTTAATTTTGGCAAATTAGCATGTTTAATCTTGCCTAGGAGGAAAGAAAAGAATATATGCTTATCATGCTCATAAAGAAAAACCATTCTTGTTTTTTTTTATTTGAAAGAAAATAATGTCGGCTTGTGTACACAATATGGAATGAATAATGATGTTTTAGGCAAAAAGAGCTACACATATTGTGATCAGTTAAGCCAACCAAGGGTTAAACTCGGGTTATGGATCCCTACAGTAGGTGTGTGAAAGCTAGTGCCACTTATAAATGCTTGATTTAATTTTAATTTTAAAGCACCTAGGTATGGATAAAAACAAATTAATTTGCCTAGTAGCACATTAGTAAATCCTTAGTGTCAGTGTAGAAGGAAGATGAGTTTAGAGTAGGAGTGTTCAAAACTAGACCGAAAACCGATCCGACCGACCGAAACTGACCAAACCAACGTCGGTCGGTCGGTTTTCAATGGACAAAACCGACCATCGGTCGGTCGGTCCACCCAAAAATAGAGAAAATCGATCGATCGACCGATTTTTCTTTATTAATAATAAAAAAAATATGTAGACTCTATTATCAAAGAAAACGAGTACTGTACATGGAAAAAGTAAACTTACATGGGTGCTTGTGCAATCTTTTCAAAGACGTCATTTTCCAAGAAGTCATTATTACCTTTTTTTAATTTATTGTTTTTTTTATTCTTCTCTTCCATCTTCTCACGATTTCCATTTTCTTTTCTTTTTTTTTTTAATTTTCTTTTCAAGATGTCATTTTCAAGAAGAAGTAATCATTACTTTTTTTAATTTATTGTTATTTTATTCTTGTCTCTCTCATCTTCTATCGATCCTTCCCCTTCTTTCTTCTCTTCTTCTTCATTTTTTTTTCAAACTCCTTGCTCTCTCTTTCTTTTCTCCTTCTCGCTTTCTTCTTCTTTTCTCTTCCTCACCGTCTTCTTCACCATCTTCCTCGCCGTCCGATGTCGTCACTGTCTTTCTTCCTCACCAATCTTTTTTCTCTCCTTTTTTACTCTTTTCTCTCTCTTTCCCTCTTCCTCACCATCTCTCCTCTCTCTTCTTCTTCTCTTCTACGTTTTTTGTTCTCACCGTGCTTCAAACTATCTGGGAAAAAAATCAAATTTCATCCATTAAAATTTGAAAACCGACTAAACCGATCGACCGACCGTGTATTTGGTCAGTCGGTTTCATGAAGCATCACAAAACTAACCACCACCGACCGACCGAAAACTGACCTATCGGTTCTCGGTGTCGGTTTTCGTCTAAAACCGACTCCGACCGATCGACGAACAACTCTAGTTGAGAGTGTAATAATCCAATCCCAAGCTAGTAGAGTCTAATCTAATTAAGTTAGATCTCTCATATACAAGTTAATTTTGGAAAAATTTCGATTTGTGTCCTTCATTGGGCCTTGTGTGCATGTCTCTTAATTGCTTGTCTATTGACTTTTCAGCCTTGAGGATTGAGTTTTTCTATTATTGCATCTGTTTGCAACCTATGCTTAATTTTTAGTTTGCTTGAGGACTAGCAAAAGCTTAAGTTTAAGGGTGTTTGATAGCGCGCATAGCGAGCTATATTTCTCGATAAATTATAGTTAGTCTTTGAGTATTATTTGGCCGAATTATGTACTTTAATGTTTATTTTGTATTAAACTGATTATGGAAGTTAAATTAGAGAAATGGAGTTGATCGGGTGTTTGGGACGCTAAAAGAAGCCAAAGAAACGAAAAAAATCAAAGTTGGAGGCTTACAATGAGGCAAACCCGAGAGCTAGCGTCGAGACGCTGCTTTCTGGGCGTCTTGACGCTAGAAAAATTTCCTAAAACAGAATGGGCGGTAAAGGCGACAGTGTCGCGACGCTATCAAGATTTTCGAAATCAGATTAAGGCGGCAAGCGATAGCTTCACGACGTTGTCCATAGCGTCTCGACGCCGTCGACAGAATTTCTATAAATACACCATTATGTTCTAAGGCCAAGGAGAGTCTAATTTGAGAGATTTTAACCCTAATTTCGACTAGAGACCTTCTGTGGGAGCTGAAGCAAGGCCAAGGAGTGGGAACCAAGCTTGAAGATGTGGAGATCGTGACGGGGACGTGCCGGTTTCAACGGATTCAAGAGTTTTTCCTTCCTTTTCCTTACCTTTAGTTAGATTTTATGGCTTTATCATGTTTAGCTTATATCGTAACACCATGTATGAGTAGTTAGACGTGTTTCTTAGGGATTGATTTAGTCGTTTATGTTTATGGATTAATTTTTGGGATGTTTTGTGCACTTGTTTTATGTATGCAATTATGTTTAAATGCTTTCAATTAATTGGCCACTAGTTGAATGATCTAAGTGTTGAATCTTGCTCGGGAGAGGGGGTTTAGCATAGACTTATTTAAGATTGCATGACTAAAGTAGAAATTCTAAGATCGTGACGGAATTTAGAATAGCTTTAGAAATTGTCAAAAGAACTAAAAGTCGTGCATGTTAATGAACTTAGATAGGGATATCAAGTTAATTATATGCATGAGAATCAATTATGCTCGGGAGAGATAGTCGTGATTAAAGGTTCTTAGACTCATAAAATAGTTGCACGTTACAATTCATTTTCGTTAATTAATCCTAAACTAAATTGACGAAATCAATTCCCTAAGAATTCTTTCAATTGAATTTCAAATCTTTAATTTGCATCACCTTTATTTTCAAGATTTCACTACTTTTCAGTCCCTAAATAAAATTGAACAAAAGTACTCACGCTACTTAGTTTGCATTTTAGGTAGGAAAATTCCACATCATGCAACCACTTTTCTTGAAGAAGTCATGTTAAGGGACTCCCGGACACCCTCGTATCTCCACAATGGTATGATATTGTCCACTTTGGGCATAAACCCTCATGGCTTTGTTTTTGGTTCCACCCAAAAGACCTCAAACCAATGGAGATACTTGTGGGACTTTGGACGCACTTCCAAAAATCCTCCCATCGAAGAAAGTTCCACCTCCCCTCCCCTCAAATAGTCATTTATCCGTCCAACTCTCTAGGCTTCACCGCTTTAACGAGAGTTGTTGCTCTTATCTAGGGCAACTCCTTTCACCATAGTATACCCGCCTGCCTAGAGCTCAACCACGGACCGCCACCATGACTACTAAGGCTCACAACTTCTTTGTTCGACACCCCAGGATTCCACCCTACATGGCTACGTCCGAGGCATGCCTCTTATACCAGTTGTCAGTGGGTATTGTGTTGTCAAATCCCACTTAGGTTGCTTTTGTTACACGTTTTGGCAGCACATGACAAAAATGTAAAATGAAAAATTCACTTTACCTTTCAGACTTCATTTCCTCCATGCAAAATGAAAAAGGCAGACACTACAACAAATTATAGCTTTAATGTCGGACAAAAAAATGGGCGCTCAGCTTTTAATGTCGGACAAAAAAACACGCGGGTCTTTTAATGTCGGACGTGCGCATTTTCGAAATTTTGGACCTTTAATGTCGAGCATTGCCCGACATTAAAGAATTTTTTTTTTAATGGTAAAAAGAAAAAGCGGTAAAAGAGTAAAGTTTTCTCTCTCCCCGACAGACTTCTCCTCTCCCAATAGTGAAACCCTCGTGCTTTCTTTCCCTTCAACCTTCGGACGGCCTCCTTTCCCTTCAACCATCGACGGCAACTTCCTCTCATCGACGGCGACCAGTTTTCTCTTCTCACTGACGGAGACGGCGACATTTCTTCTCACTGACAGCAACATCTCTTCTCACCGACGGCGACTGCGGCATTTCATCTCACCGACGGCGACGACGACATTTCTCTTCTCATCTCCGGCAGGTGGGCTTTCGTTGTGGTCGTGGTTCCAGATCTGACGGCGGCATTTCTCTTCTCATCTATGTTCGTCGGTACGAATTAGTGGTGGTCGTGGCCGTTTGTGCGTAGATCTGAGGTCGTGGGTAGCAAATCCGACACGGTTTAGTCCGATCTGTTTGATTTCTAAGATTTGAGTGGTAAACTTTTTTTGCTTCTTTTTAATTTTATAAAATGTAGAGTTTATTTTTTTTTTTGGCCGTTTGTGCATTGGAGCATGTTTCCAGCAATGGAAATAAATTTTGTTGGCCGTTTGTGCATGGAAGCATGTACCTAATTCGTAGAAGATGAAGATGAATATAAAGATGGTGTGTGGATGAATATATTTTACACACACAAAAGTGAAAGAGTGTAGGTGAAGAATTAATTAACGAGGAATAAATAAAGTCATTTTCAGTCTTCAGCCTTTCTGTCCATTCCTTCTATACGCCCAATAATAAATTAATCCATTTATTAACCTCTCAGCTCTCAGATAAAATCGACTCATAATCTTCAATAATTACCATCACTAAACTGTCAGCACCTTCTCATTATTTTGTTCTCTAATTAGAAACTTATTTCATTGGAATGTGAGGTTAATTTAGTTTGACGGGTCAAATGGGGGCTAAGACTTAAGAGGGGAGACGCAAATGATTGGGATTAGAAGAGGAGATTAGAGAAAAACAATGATTAAGCAACAGAAAAAGGGAAATATGGGGAGATAAGAGGAGCATTAATTAAAAGGAAAGAAAAAAAAAAGGGGTCCATAAGGGGCAGAGAGAGGATGATAATTGATAGAGAAAGGAGGCGTGGTATGATTTTAAAGTTGGGTGTTGTGTGTGAAAATGATAAGGTTGGTTGTTTTAATCAGGATTTTAAAGTTGGTTGTTTTAATTTATGTTTTTAGTTGAGTTTAGGTGGAAGTTGATAAATACTTAAATTAAATTTTGAAATTGTTGGTGTTAGTTTGTAAGTTTAGTTAAGTTGAGGGTTGAGGAATACTTAGTTATGCATGGTTTGAAATTGTTTGTTTGTGTTGGTTTATAAGTTTAGTTGAGTTTGGGGGGGGGGGGGGGGTTGAGAAATGCTTGTGTTATATATGGTTTGTAGGTGTTTGTGAGTTTATGTTTTTAGTTGGATTTGTTTGTTTGTTGATGGATACTCAAGTCATGCTTTGAAAGTGTTTGTTTGAGTTTATGGTTTTTGTTTAGTTTTTTGGGAAGTTGATTGATACTTAAGATATCTCTTGAAATTGTTTGTTATAATTTGTTATTTTACTTGAGTTTAGTGGGAGTCTATAGAGATAGGGATTGGAAAGGCAATGCTTGAAGTATCAAGCTCTAGAGAGATTCTTTTAGGTGAGTGATTTTGAGGCACAATTCCAGCAGCATAACAGTAAGGAAATGACTCTCTCTTGGATCTCAATCTGATTTTGCATCTACTTATAGAGCAAATTCATGCACCATGGAGTCTCAAGATGAAGGACACATGGTGAAGATCCAAGACAAAGTGGATTCTAGGTGTTCTTGTGACATTACATGCAAGAATGCATGAATGTGTTGTAATTCCACTATGGAATTACATGCAAGAGTGGATTTCCATGATATTCCACTATCTCCTTTTGTTATAAGACTAAATTCCATCTTGCATTCTAATTAAAACCTATTCCAAATAGCCTTTAATTATGCAATTGACTTGAAACAATTTTTCAATCAATTTTATGAGATTAATCTAATTAATCCAATTTACCTAGAGAAATCCCCTAATTATGAATCCTTATTCATGCATCTTGTATTTAAAACATATTTAAATACATTTATCTCTCAATTAATAATTTAATTCATAATTAAATTATTGTGTCAATAATATCAAATATATAATTGACATTTAATTCCCTTTCCCGATTTTGAACGATTCAAACTTTCCTATCTTATTGTTCTAAGCTTTATTTCGATATGAGCTAGCAGGGGGACCTAATGGACCTACAGATCATGAGCTCCAACGATTCGAGGTTAATCGACTAATCTCATTAACCAAGCTAACCACCATTCGTTAACTACCGGGACACTCCACTATAGCCCAGTAGTTGCACTCCCCTCGCCGTAGATATATTTTCGTCCGCTTGATACAACCATGTTCAGTAAGTCGATCCTGTTGGGTTTTATGCCCTAAAACTCGTAGATAGTGAATGTAACCATTGACCGAATATTAATGAAATAATATTGATGTATTTTTCCATTAAGTGTTATTAGTTATTTTATTGTTTGTCTTTGCCTAAAATAACCATAATCCAATAAACTAGACATCCTAGGCTGTAATATGAATCTTCACTACCTGACCGACATTAAAAACATCGACATTAAAAGTTTTAATGTCGGTCGCTTTTAATGACGGGCATTGTCCGACATTAAACGTGACTTTTAATGTCGGACACGTTTAATGTCGGGCAATGCCCGACATTAAAACCTCTGACCGACATTAAAAGGGTACTTTTAATGTCAGTCAATGCCCGACATTAAAAGAACTCTTTTAATGTCAGTCAACCAATCTTTGACCGACATTAAAAGTCACTTTTAATGTCGGTCAGTTTTTTATGTCAGTCATTGCCCGACATTAAAAGTTGTGACATTAAAAGTGTCCGACATTAAATGTGCGACATTAAAAGTGTCCGACATTAAATGTGCGATATTAAATTAAAAAAAATTGTCGGTTGCACAAGTAGCTAACCAACAATACTATTTCTTCCTTTTGTAAAAACCTGTAAACATTAAACAAAATAGAATTTCAACGGATACACAAAATAAAATCCTGAAAGTATTTTTACACAACAACTAACTCAACGAACATGGATTTAATTAATAAAATATAATAGTGTATATAATACATGAAACTTTCCGTCCATCCACAAATCACATCCATGAACCAATTTACAAAGAAAAAGTAAAATTACTAAACAAAATAAGTACACAACTCGTTAAACGCTCTTTCCCAAGTTCCTCGTCGAGCTCCTTTTCGAGAATATATCCAATTCATCATCTGCAACAATTCTCGCTTAGCAAGATGAATTCCAAACCTTATACAAAGCAAAAACGTAAGTAAAATACAATCAACACACATCTCCAATCAAATCCTTAAACTAGTAAAGTAGAGCTAATAACCAACAACATCTAGAGGATTATCAAACAAATCACAACAAAAACGACCAGTATATGAAAGTTAAAAATCTAGCAACACCACCCTACTAAAGTTCATTACATCCAAGCAGTGCCATGATATTAATGGGGTGAAAGACATGGAACATGTTAAATTCACCTCACAAAGATTAAAAACCTACAGAATGGAAGTGAAGATTAGTCAAACTCATGCAGAAATTGATAAAATGGAAGTTTAAAAGAGATTTTTACATCTTTATCTATTAGGGTAGTCTTCCAAAAGGTCATAAACACAATTCACAAGAGCATTCCAATTTTGGAGAGACAAAAGCAACGAATGAAACTTGTTCAATATTCATATTCCCTATCGACAATCTTCCACGATTTGATTTTCTAAGAGGGGTACCTTATCATCCACATTTCTGTAATGAATAGAGACAAGTACCACAACTAAATTGTACAGGTTTAAAATTATCAATGTCAACAACTAAATTTACCAACAAAATAAAGAAAATCCAAGATTTTCCTAATAAGTTGCACACTTGCATGATAAGTTATAGTGGTTCCAGGGGGCACAATAAGTTTTGGTGAAATATGAGAGAAGTGACATAATAAGCAAAGGAAATGTTTGTGCTTGAATCGCGAAGCCATAAGCAATTAGCTCTATGAAAACAAAGAAGGAACCAACAAACAGGACAATGGGAATCAATATAAACTCTTGGTTTCTTACTACGGATGCCACAAAATCTGATAAAGATCTAAAAATGAAGGAGAGAAGTGACCCCTTGAATACTGCAGACTCTTTAAAAACCAGGAGACAAAAATACATGTGCTTCGGTGCAGAAGTGTCATAGTAATAATAAGTTGTTTATTCCATTGGAGTCTTTGATAATTTTTTATTTTCTCCTAGATGTAAGCCATTTTACCTTGAAAGTGAGGTTGAGAAACTTACATCTGCTTTACATGAGATGGGTTATTTTAAAATTTTTGCTTATTATGTCTCCAAAGTGAACAAAGTGAACAAATATTCAAAAAAGTAAGCAGGGAAAATTGTAGCAGAATCTCATAATAGACTAAAAACTTTCCTAAATAGAAAACCCTTAGAAATTAAAGTAGCTAACAAATAAAGTGTTGTGTTTTACAATTTTTTGCAGTGTAGAGAGTAGCATTTTTAAACAAACAAACATTGTCTCCAAAGTGAACAAAGATCTATGGGTTGGTATAGAAAATATTCAAGTTACAAATAGCAAGTATCATTTCCTCGTTAGTTTTCTAAACACGAAAAATTAACAAAGGAGAGAGCACGCTTTATATGGCAGTTTGAGCTTTCTAAAACACATGAAAATTTAACAAGCAGGAGCCACACTTTGTACAACAGTGTCAAGTGTGTTCAAGGATGAACAAAAGTTTCAAACTAACCATGACAGAGCCATAAGGAGAGGGAGCAAGGTTCCTTTGAAGAAATAGAAAGGGAATTGAAAAGGAGTGTGTTTCAGCATACACAACAATTTTTCAGCGTGTTTTCATTTTATTCCTACTATACAATTTGTGAAAAGCAACAACCAGAAAGCATCTATGCATTTTGTTTTAAGACATTTTGTACCTACTTGAAAACAGAGCAAGTACTAGTAATAATATTAAGGGAACTCAAGCTTTCACATTTAGTACCAATGTCTATATAGAGAGAACCAACATTTCTAGGATTCATGACAAAAAATGTGAATAAATACTACATCAACAATTCACAGAAGGAAAATGTAGCATACTTCTGGATGGGAACTCAAAAATTCTGAAAACCGTTCCCTAAACAACTTCCTCAACTGCATATTCTGGTTTCCTGATTCAAGGTTATCTTGATTATCTAGCACACAAAAATTGAAAGATATGTGAAGATCTAGCTTCAAACAACTAGTTTGCTCATCAAAGACAAGGACCTTCCTATGCTCTATTGCTTCAGGTAAAATAAACTTCAATTCGGCTAAATGACCATGTGAAAACCTCCTGCACTCATAGCCATCGATTTCTGAATTAGAAAACACAACACAAGCAGGTCCATATTCTTTGTTGTACTTAATTAATTAACATTACAAACAAGCAATTTTTTTAACAAGTAAACAATAATGGAACTCATAAACTTCTTCATTGTTACTCAGGCAACCAATCAGATAAATAATTCGAGGTATTTTTTAAAACAATATGTTTATCTGCAGTACCAACACATTAATTGATCATCGCATCCGGAAATGTAGAGGCAAAGACAATGTAAAGGTGTCCTTAAAGATACAACCTCATAACGTTGATACAAGATGCAATTTGGGAAATGTTTTGTTATTCATCGTCACTATCATTTCCGAAAACTGAAGCTACAGTGGCTACTTTTGGTTTCTTTGTGACTCCACCAAAAATGTTCTGCAATAATGAGTTAGGAAAAAATTATAAGTTCCAATGCCTACTACAACTACCATGAAGAAAACAATTTGTCCTAAGCAGAAAGATGTTGTCCTTGGAAACCGACGAATGCGAGAAGCAATGCTACATAAGTTCCAAAAGTGAAACTGAAGAATCAATGTGGGATATGGGCAAAGAATCTGAATCATTAAGAGGTATTGGAAGAACCAAGTTAGGAAAGAGGTTAGAAAGTTGGAACCAAAGGACCAAATTATTATCATAAATGTACTTCCATGTAGACAACTTACCAGCACAGGCAACTAAAACGCCATTGCTTCAATCGTTATCCTTCCAAAGCCAACTAACTCAACTTCATGCATAAAATTTTGACACCAAAAGAACTGCAAGAGAAGATGAATAAAAATGTTGTAGAACAAAAAGGAGAGGTTGCATCTAATGAAAAAAAACTAGTTTAATCTATATAACAATTTTTGAAAAGCCATAATTAAGAGAAAACCTAAAATTAACAACTTTCTCATCAATATCGCAAAGTGATGAAGTTGAACAGCTTCTCACTATGGCCAGAACTCACAAACCAGCAATTGCCTAACAAAAAAAAAATTGAAGATGCAAAATGTTAGAGCAAAGAAATAAATTCAAGTACCATAACCTCAACGAAAGACCAAGCAAAAGAATAAAGCTACAAAGCTGCAAACTACATATTCATGTCAAGGAAAAAATAGCAGAAAGCCTCTCATAAGTCTTTGCTTTGTAGGTTGATTATAGATCTTAGAAGTCACAAGTTCAGGATTTAGGTAGAGAAGAAAAAGAAAATAAAGGAAACCTCCAAAAAAAACAAAGAAATGAAGGAATGTGTTACCCCATTTTAAGCTCTTTCAAATCCATGTGAGTTGCTAACATTGAAAACCACACTTTGTCAGTACCTCTCCTCAAATCTGAAAGATTTGTGAACCAAAGAAAATATGCAGACTCTAATAAGAAAGAGATTCACCAGCACTTTTCTTTTGTTGTCCTCTTTTCTTCTTTTGCAGTTCATACCTATATTTACGATGTGGCCTTTTAATTCTCTCAGTGTAAACATAACAATCATCATATTTATCATTCTTTCTCCATTATAGTTTTTTAGTAGGAAGATTTCTAAGTGCAGTTGGTAACACTAATACATAACTAATGGCTTGAGTGAATACCCTTTCTGCCAAACTATGGCATCAGTTGCTTGGCCCCTTCTTGCTAGAACATGAATGTAATCGTGTTTGAAAGTCAATTAATACGCAAACTGATACATTAAGACCAAAAGATAACTGAACTGTCAAGAAGAAAGCAATGCATTCAAAAATTAAAAACCCACTTAGCACATATCACATTCCAATAAAAATCAACATCTACATCAGAAAGCGTCGAAAAACCCAAAATCCCCATGAGTACTCCAATTTCCCTAGCCATGTAACTCAATCATCCAAAAAAAAATCGAATACTGATAACGATTCGTACCCTCGACCCTCAGCTAACCTGAAACTCATTCTACAGAGGATCTCCACGAGCACAGAGACAGCCAAGAGTAGAAACTGAAAACAAACAAGTAAACAAAAGTGAAAGCTGAAGAGATTGAAAATCTAAAGCTGCGAAATCGAATGTGAAAGCCTAAGAGGAGAAATGGAAGACGAAAATCGAAGTGCATACCTTAAATGCAAATCAAGACGAACAAGAGAAGAAACGAAAGCACTCGAACCAGAAGGTTTCTCAGGGAGTGATGGAAGAGATTGTCGAGGTCTCTTATCAAATAAATTTCTAATCCTCAACCTCTAAAGCTAACTTGTAGCAGTAGCGACCGGGGTCGATCACAGGGAATCTATGCAAACAAATCTTAATTTCCTTATTTGTTTTAAGTAACCAAAAGGGGGGAATTTTATATATGGAAGGAAAGCAAATATGGAAAGAAAACCAATTAAGGAAAATGTTGAAAAAGGAAAGTAGAAAATCAAATTAAGGAAAGATAACAATACCTCAAAAAATCATGCAACCGGGTTAGTCTCGGTAAGTTCAATTCAATTAAATCATCAATTTCACTAATAAGTCAAAACAAGTTTAAGCCCAGCGTATTTCGGCAACAAACCGAGAATCATGATCCACTATCACAAACATGCAAACGCTAAGTTTGATTCTAGTTTAAACTAATTAATTGGCCAATTAATTAACCTAAACCGCAATGGGATCCAGCCGAGTTAATTTACATGCAACGGGCAACAAACCACAATTACAATTAATTAAATCATTTAGTTCAAGGGACGCATGCGTAAAAACATAACGTTGGCCTATATGCTACTAAGATTTAGCAAGTAAATTTAGAAAGGGCGCGGTCAAGGTTGTCAATCTTTCCTACCACGATCTAAACTTATAGAAAAAGAACTAAAATCACATAAACATGCTTTGATGATTCAAACAAGAAATTTCATTAAAAGAATATGAACTTACTTTTGACTTCCCGGTTACATGAATGAAGAGCTTAGCCTCTCATGGAATAAGAGCAAGCTTGCTTCTTCATGGAATACATCAAAGAAAGCAATAAAAACTAAAACTAAGAAGAATGGTGGAAAAGGGGGAGAGAGATGGACTACAAGGTTGTAGTGAATTGTGTGTTGAGGGATGATTCTAAACCTACACCAAAGGCCTCTATTTATAGGGATTCTTGGCCTTCAATTCGTGGAAGAATGGTGCTTAATTGGGTCTTCAAACATGGAAAAATTCCAGCCAAATTTGGAAAATTACAATTTTGGAAAACTGCCTAGCGTCGAGACGCTAGGACACAGCGTCGCGACGCTAGGCCTTCAGATATGGAATGCATCTCTCGGATTGACCTAGCGTCGAGACGCTAGGGGTGCAGCGTCTCGACGCTACTGCTTCAGCTTGCCGCCCACAGAATTTTCCTTATTTGAGCAGCGTCCCGACCCTTGTACAACAGCGTCTCGACGCTGCGACAGCTCCAGGGGCAAAATGGTCATTTTACGCTCCGGTTTCGCTCGTTTAAGCCTCGAATCGCTTCCAAAGCTCCGGTGAGGACCTATAGACATATTATACTCATTTTAAAGCATTTTTCGCAAGGAATTCAACTAAGATAAGCAAATTGGGAGATTCTAAGGGGTTGTTTGGGGCACTGAATAGGTTATAATAACCCCCGTTATTATAACCTATTCAGTGTTTGGGGCATCAATAAAAATAAAAGGTGAAGTTGGTTATTTTTATCCCCAATTATTTTATCCATTCTCTACAGTAACCATCATTCAACCCACCAGATTATTCTATCCATTTTCTACAGTAACTCTCTCATCTCTTCTTCCATGCGACTCCTTGACTTTTCCGACGACCGCCGGTCGCCGTCGGCCGGCGAAGTTTCCGGCGACTTTTCCGACGGCCGCCGACCACTTTTCTGACGACTTTTCCGGCGATCACCGACAACTTTTTTGGCAACCGTTTCCCCCCCCCCCTTTTTTTTCATATTTCTTCTCATTTTCATTTTGAAAAATATAAAAAATGAAAATAAAGGAAAAAAGAAAAGAAAGAAAACGAGGAAACAAATTTTGGTCGTCGAAAAAATTGTCGGCAACAGCCGGAAAAGTCGTTGAAAACGTCCGACCACTTTTCCGACCACTAAAATTAAAATAAAGAAAAAGAAGAAAAGAAACAAAACGAGGAAAAAATATTTGGTCGTCGAAAAATTTGTCGGCAACCGTCAGAAAAGTCGTTGAAAACGTCGCCGACATTAGGGTTAGAGGAAGAAGAAAATGATGAAGATGGAGTTTGAGATTGAGGAAGAAGATGGAGATGATGATGGAAATGGATGAAGAAGATGATGAAGATGAAGATGGAAATGGAAATGGAGGAATAAGATGAAAATGATGGAGATGGAGGAAGAAGATAAAGATGAGGAAGAAAATGAAAAAGAAGGAAAAAAAAAATAAAAAATAAATACTAGGTTGAGTTGATTTAGTACCTCCTGGACGAACACAGTTGACCCACCACTCCTCGACCAATGTGCTGCTTCACAATTATCTTTGCTTTCAAGAATTTTCTATCTATCTTTTGTACTCATATATTTCTAGGAAAAAATATTTTTGTGCCACCATGGTCGTGGCCCATAGAAGGCAACATTACCTCCCAGATGTATTTTTTTTGTGCAACTTTAGGGAATTAAATACTAGGTTGTCTTTCTACATATATAAATATGGAGTTTTATTAAATATGGAGTTTTATTACATAATTTCTTTGTATATAAGCATTTACCATTTTTACGTTGAAAATACAGAAATAAAACAAATATGGTTTTCCAATATGAAATCATAAAATGACTTCTTTTGTGAAAAAATCATGACCCTAAAACAAAGAAAATCAACTTTTACCTTAGGTTATTTTTGTTTCCTTTTAAGTTAAATACATCATTTAACCTGTATACTCAATACTTTATTTTTTTTACAACTGAATCCAAACAATTTTTTATTGATATTTGCAAAATATAATATTTGACATACAAAGTTGTATGAGGAAAATAAACAAAAAAAAAAAAAAAAAAGTCAGGAAAAAAACAGTCAACTTGAACCTTTGATTCAGAATCTCGTGTTAAACAAATCAGCACCCCAAACATAGACTATTTTAACCCAGACTAAAATAATCTGCATCCCAAACACAGATTATTTTATCCCATACTAAAATAATCTGCACCCCAAACACAGATTATTTTATCCCAGACTATAATAATCTGCACCCCAAACACAGATTATTATAACCCCCAAACTATTATAATCTCCAGATTATTATAACCACCAGATATTATAACCAATTCAGCGCCCCAAACAGCCCCTAAGTGTATAATAAATTGGTCTTATCAGGGAGGCGAACTTCCACGATACGACCTACTTGCTGCTGTGATGGAGGATTCGTCGTCGTTGCGAGAGCAAAGAGGGGAGGGGTAGCGCTGGAGGTATTTTCGAGGAAAGAGAGGAAGAGAGCTGAAATCTTAGGAGATGAAAAGTAACTTGAAAATGGTTTTATTTGGGTTCACCTTTAATGTCGGTCATGTTTGTTTTTTCTTGTTGTTTCCGCACAAATTTCCACTGTCCGACATTGTATGTTCGCGTGTTTTTTTTCTGACCGACATTAAAGGTAGAATTTTTGTAGTGCTTGAATTATATGTAGCGACATATGGGGATCACTGTTCAAGAAACAGCCTAAAGGGTCTATAGTATAGGGATAAGACTGGGTGTCTTATCCTGGTGACACTATGGATACGACCCACTTTGTATTTGATACAAACGCTATGATCCAACATGTTCATGTAGGAGATATGCGAGTGGGGGTATCCTGTGCAATGAGTTTGCAAAAGACCAGACCGTGAAATAGTAACCACTGGTTATAACACCGTTAACTAGTTTGTTTTCTATTTCACTAGGACGACCTAGACAACTTAGTCTTAATCCTGAGTTGATTATGGACTCCTGCTCATGAGGCATTGTCCTTTTATTTGTATGGGTGAGAGTGGCCAATACGCCGACTCAATAAGCCTACCATTTTGGGGACAAGACCGAGTGGGGAGCTGGGAACATAATTGTACAAGATGGAATTCACTCTTAGGGAAGCAAATGAGTGTTCCCTTAAGTGGTGACTCCGAGTCTTGAACAAAGGGCCCTACCCTCTCAATGGCACGAGAGGGTTTTCTGTTTGATGGTTAGACCACAAACAGCTTGTTCATTAGAGGAGAAATGATACTTAAGGAAATAGAAGTAACCCAAGGGTAAAACGATAATTTGACCCAGCTGGTGTTACAGACACTCGTGAAGGACTAACTAGTCGTTATTGGTCTATATCTGTAGACACAGAAAATATGTCTGCAGTGAGAAGAGTGCAACTGTGAGTCTATAGTGGAATGTACACACAGTTAACGAATATTGATTAATTTGGTTAACGAGTTTGACCAATTAATCTCACATAGTTGGAGCTTCTGATCTGCAGGTCCATAAGGTCCCACTGATAGCTCATAAAGTAATTTGAGGCAACTAAGTAATAAATGTAAATTGAAAATGTTCAATTTACTAAGGGAAACAATATAATATATATTGATATATTATTATGAGAGAAATAAATATTTGAAGAAATTTCAAATATAAATGTGAATTTGATTCATATTAAATTTATAGGAATTTGAAAGAGTTAAAAAATGAATTAATTAATTTAAGGCCTAAAATTAATTTGGGCAATTAATTAATTCAAGGCCAAAAATTAAATATGATATATTTAATTGGTGACTAATTAATTAAAGAGTTAATTAATTGAAAATTAATCAATTGTGGAAATAATTAATCACTTATGGAAGTGATTAATTATTTATGGAAATGATCTAATCACTTATGGAAGTAATTAGTCATTTGTGGAAAATATTGATCATGGATTGATTAAATAAGGAATAGATTAAATCTTTTATGGAAATAATTGATTTAATGTGAATATTTTATTCATGGCCTTTCTCCTATAAATAGAACACTAGATCTAATGGTTTGGTAGCCCTCTTGCTCTTAGACTCACAAGACAAGACCCTAGAATTCTCTCTAGCCTCCCTCTTAGAGAAAGACTCCCACAAGTCTTTTGCCTCCTAGACTTAGAGACATACCGGTGTAACCTCTGTGGTTATTGTGTTCTTGAGAGGAATTTTCCAGAGAAGAAGAACAGGAAGGCTGCTGCGTTTTTGTTCGTTGAAGCGTCGTTGGCGAAGAATGGTCAAGTCTACAACGAAGGTTTGTAACAGTTCTTTCCCGTTTCTTTAGAAAAGCATGAAAATAATAGTTTTATTTTCTAGTTATTTTCAGCATGTTTATAGCATTTTACAGCGACTTTAAAGCATGTTTAAAGTTTTGTTTTGCCTTTTCGGAACGGTATTTTGATATTAATTAATATACGGCGCAAAGTCCTATCGATGCGCTTCCGCTGCGCCGGGGCTTTCATCCCCTTCAATCGGCATCAGAGCCTTCGCTGTCCCTATTAATCGATACTAAAATTTGCGATAGGCTCTAATAGATGGGATTTATGCATAATGTATGTTCGGTTTGCATTGAACTGTTTAGGTTAATTTTATGGCCATAGATTTTATTTTTATGTGATTTTGATCATGTAAGGGCCCAGTGTTTCGGGTATTTTATGTAAAATCGAGTCCTTTGTAAGTCCGGGTCTAGAATAGGTTTTTATGAGATAAAAATCGGAGAAATCGCGACAAAAACCGAGGCCAAAATGACGAAAAACACTACTGTTTTGCCCAGATTCTGCCTCCAGATGCAACAACGTCGGGACGCTGCTCTAAAAGCATCTCGACGTTGTCTCGATACCGCAGGCGTTGAGTTCAGACAAACCCGGACGCTGCGTTGCAAGCGTCTCGACGCTGTCACGATGGCAGTGCAAATTAAGGCTTCAACAAGCGCAATTCAAGAAGGTGGGCGGTCCGGTTCGCTCCAGTTTGGCTGGCCTGGGATCAATTTTGTCCGGTTCAGCTAGATTTCGGCTTGGTTCGTGATTTTGGAGGCCGGTTCGAGGCTGTTCGGGTCGGTTCGTGCTGTCTAGACCAATTTTTGGAGCTGCAGAAGGATTTTAGGATAGAATTTAGCTAAAATTATTGTAATTTAATGCTTTATTTTATCCTAGGGGCCAAAATTAACCGGTTCAATTGCTATTTATATGCTTTATGGATGTGATATAGAATATTTAATCCCACCTTAGGTTATAAACATGCTCATGCATTTATTTATATATTATAAATTGTTATATAATGTATGTTTTAAATGCATGGAATATTTTTCATATTTTTTAATATAAGTGTATATTAATTATATGAAAATAATAAAGCATGAAGCATGTCATTACTTAGATTAAATATAAATAGTTTATGTTTAATGTGATGAATGCAGCATGCTTGATTGATTTTCTTGATTGTCTTATAATTGTTATATTAAAAGAAAATCAATATTGCATGAAGCATGAAACATCCATAGTTATTGATATAATTGTTATATTATTTTTCATGTGATGCAATAAGTATGGTTTAATTATTTAATTTGAATGAGATTGTTGAATGAATTAAACCCTAGATTCTTGATTATAGGATAAATCATTAAAATATGAAATAGTTTGAATATTAATGATTAGAAACTGTCAATCTATAATCAAGAATTGCATGCAAACATAAGATCATAGGATAAATTGGATTAATTTTAAATTGTTTAAAATTAAAGACCTAGATAAGTTTCTAATAGGATTAGAATTATTTCTTACTTAGAATTAAAATAGTTTTAATTGACTAAGTAGGAAAAAAATTGCTATGATTATAAGGGAACTCCACCGATTAAGTTCTGTCTAACACTGGGGGTATTTAAGTGAAGGTGTTCATATAACACATGTGGAAGCAATTTTAGGATCGGAGGCACTTAACTACATCAATTTTAGAAAATGAAAACATGCTGTCCAAATACCGTAAGGAGAGAGCAGAATTTTTACCAACCTTTTGGAGACCGATTCAACAACTCCCTTTGATTCCTTTGATCAAGAACGGTGTGTGGACCACCTCTAGTGTCTTCCCTACTATTCTCCAGGCCAAGAACGACTTGTGGGAGTCTATAGAGATAGGGAATGGGAAGGGAATGCTTGAAGGTTCAAGCACTAGAGAGATATATGGAGATGAGTGAGTTTGAGACCAAAATCCAGCAGCATAACAATATGGAAAATGGCTCTACCTCCTTTGAATCTGATTCATACTCCTTATATAGACATCTTCCATGCAAAGAGAAGCCTCATGACACTAGACACATGGTGAAATTGCAACTCAAAGTGGATTCTAGGTGTTTAATTCACAACACATGCAACTAGTGCATGGTTGTGTTGTTTTCCACTATGCATCAACATGCAAGAGTGGGAATGCCACTAAATCCACTTAAAATTGAATCTAAATTCTCAATTTTCAGCTTGCAATTCATTCCTATTTCAATTCAAAATTGAAATTGATTTCTAGGCAATTAATTTGTACAATTCCAAGTAATTTTTACATGATTAATCCAATTAATCTTTATCACCTAGTGCCATGAATTATATATGATTCCTAATACATATATATGGTATTCAAAACACTTTTAAATACTCCATCTCTCATTTTCTAATTTAATTCATAATTAAATTATTGTGTCAAACACAATTTACGATAATACCCGTTTTCCCGATTTTGAACGATTCAAAGCTTCCTATCTTTTTGTTCTAGGCTTTGTTCCGATATGAGCTAGTAGGGGGACCTAATGGACCTATAGATCATGGGCTCCAACGATTCGAGGCTAACCGACTAATCTCATTATCCAAGCTAGCCAACATTCGTTAACTACCGGGACACTCCACTATAGCCCGATAGTTGCACTCCCCTCACTATAGACATATTTTTTTGTCCACTTGATTTAACCATGATTAGTATGTCGATCCTTCACAGGTTGTTCGTAGCTATAGCTAGGTCAAAAGCCCGTTTTACCCCTATAGTACTTCTAGTTCCTTAAGTCCCACTGATCCTCTAATGAACAATTGGTTTATGGTCCAACCAATAAACCGAGTCCCTCTCGGGCCAATGAGAGGGCGGGATCCCTTTGTTCAAGCCCCGGAGTCAACACTTAAGGGAACAACCTCTCTACTATCCGTAATTCGGGTAGGAGTGAATTCCTTCTTGCACGACTATGTCCCCAGCTATCTACTCGTTCCTATCCCTGAAATGGGAGGCTTATTGAGTCGGCGATACTGAGCCACTCTCACCTATGCAGATCTAAGGATAAGTCCGAATAAACAGGAGTTCATAGTTAGCTCAGGATTAAGATCGAGTTACCTAGGTCATCACATGAAATAGTATGTCTCGTCAGTAAACGGTGTTATAAAGCGAGAGCGACTTATTTCTTGGTCCTGGTCTTATGCAAACTCATTGCATAGGACGCCCCCACTCGCATGTCTCTACATGGACAATTTAGGATCACATCGTCTATACCATCTATAAAGTGGGCCGCGTCTCATAGTGTCTCCAGAATAAGGTACCCAACCCTATCCCTATACTATAGACCGTTTTGGCTATTACTCAAGCTTGATCCACTTTTATGTCTCTACATAAAGCTCAAGTGTTCATCCTATAGCCATGGATCTTAGTTTATTGGATTTGGGTTATTATATGTGCAATTTACTTTATTTAGTAATAACTTTACTGAATTAATCTCGATAACGCCTTTATCGAATAAGTATATAATTCGTTTAACATTCACTATCTATGAGTTTTAGGACACCAATCCCAACAATCTCCCACTTGAACTAAAACTCTAGTTTAGTGGGATGTACTATAATCTATAACAGCAGTGGGTGAATAAATACTTGTATTAATAACAAAGTAAAAATACAATAAACTAGGGCATCTAAATACCCAGTATACTAAGGCATCGATATACCGGTTACAATTCTCCCACTTGACCTAGATTATTTCTCGTACATTTCTCGCAGACCTAGACCTTCTAGATGACTCTCGAACACTTTAGCCGTGAGAGCCTTCGTGAATGGATCAGCAATGTTGTGCTCCGACGCTATCTTCGTGACGATCACGTCTCCTCGGTGCACAATCTCCCTGATGAGATGGTATTTCCTTTCGATGTGCTTGCCTCTCTTATGGCTGCGAGGTTCCTTTGAGTTTGCAACTGCGCCGCTATTATCACAATACAAGGTGATAGGCAGATGCATATTCGGAATGACTTCCAAGTCAGTTAGGAACTTCCTGAGCCATACTGCCTCTTTTGCTACTTCGCAAGCGGCTACATATTCGGCCTCTATGGTCGAGTCTGCAATGCATCCTTGCTTGATGCTACGCCATACTATTGCTCCTCCATTTAGAGTGAATACTGACCCCGATGTAGATTTCCTCGAATCTTTATCGGTTTGAAAGTCAGAATCAGTGTATCCTGTAAGGATCAAATCCTTCGAACCATACACGAGCATATAGTCCCCTGTTCTCCTTAGATATTTGAGGATATTTTTAACGGCTGTCCAGCGATCGAATCCTGGATTTGATTGATATCTACTGACAATCCCTACTGCATAACAAATGTCAGGCCTTGTACACAACATGGCATACATTAGGCTACCTACTGCAGAGGCATAGGGAAAACTTCTCATGTCCTCAACTTCTTGAGGTGTCTGAGGACACTGTTCCTTAGACAAGTTAATTCCGTGCCTGAAAGGTAATAGTCCTTTCTTGGAATTTTGCATTTTATATCTAACTAATAATTTGTCGATATAAGACGCTTGAGACAGGGCTAGCGTTTTGTTCTTTCGGTTTCGAACAATTTGGATCCCTAGAACAAATTGTGCCTCACCCAAATCTTTCATTTGGAATTGAGTTGCTAGCCATAGTTTAATGTCAGTTAGATAACCTACATCATTCCCAATGAGTAGGATATCATCCACATACAGTACTAAGAAAGCTACGGAGTTGTTGATGATCCTTTTGTAAACACAAGGTTCATCAACGTTTTGTTCAAAGCCATAAGATTTGATCGCAGTATCAAATCTCATATTCTAGGATGTAGACGCTTGTTTTAATCCATAAATGGATCGTTTAAGCTTGCAAACTTTTTGCTCTTGATCCTGAGCAATGAACCCTTATGGCTGAGACATGTAGATACTTTCTTCAAGATTGCCGTTCAGAAAGGCAGTCTTGACATCCATTTGCCATATTTCGTAATCGTAAAACGTGGCGATGGATAAAAGTATCCTGATCGACTTCAACATGGCAACAGGGGAGAAGGTTTCTTCATAGTCAATCCCCTCCCGCTGGGTAAAACCCTTTGCCACAAGTCGTGCCTTAAAGGTCTGTACCTTTCCAGCAGCATCTCGTTTTCTCTTGTAGATCCATTTACACCTTATGGGTCTAACCCCTTCAGATTGATCTACAAGATCCCATACTGAATTAAAATGCATGGACTCGATTTCCAAGTCCATGGCTTTAATCCACTCGTTCTTGTCAACATCATCCATTGCCTGTTTAAAGGTTAATGGATCCTCGATTCCGTCATGAGGTATGACGACTGGAGTTTCAGTTAAACCCAAATAGCGATCAGGTCGTCTAACAACCCTCCCACTACGTCGAGGTTCTCTTATTTCTTGAGAAGGACGTGATTGACTCGAGGTGCCAGCATCATCAACAACTCTTGTTGATGTTTCGGTAGCTTCGTTAGATAGTTCACTTAATACGACTTTACTTCGTGGCTTGTGTTCTCTGAGGTGGTCTTCTTCTAGGAATGTAGCATTTGTCGATACAAGTACTTTATTTTCCTCAGGAACGAAGAAGTATCCACCTCTCGTTTCTTTGGGATAGCCTACAAATAGGCAAAATCTAGAACGAGGCTCCAATTTCTTTGGGTTTGCATCTAGCACGTATGCAGGGCATCCCCAAATTCTGAAATGTCGTAAACTAGCTTTACGACCTTTCCAGAGCTCAAACGGTGTTTCAGAAACACTCTTTGATGGAACTACGTTCAAGATATAAACCGCAGTTTCTACTGCATATCCCCAAAACGAGTTAGGCAACTGAGCATAACTCATCATCGAACGAACCATGTCCAACAAGGTTCTGTTTCTCCTTTCTGATACACCGTTTTGCTGAGGTGTACCAGGGGCTGAGAGTTGGGACGTAATTCCATGCTCTATCAAATAGTCTTGAAAACTTGAGTCCATATACTCTCCACCTCGATCGGATCGAAGTGTTTTTATCGTCTTACCTAATAGGTTCTCAACCTCAGCCTTGTACTCTTTGAACTTTTCAAAAGCCTCGGACTTATGATGCATTAGGTAGAGATAGCCATACCTCGAATAATCATCAATGAAACTGATGAAATATTCGTACCCTCCTCGAGCTCTAATGTTCATTGGTCCACAGAGGTCCGAATGAATGAGCTCTAGGGGCTCTTTGGCACGATAACCTTTTCCGGTAAAAGGTCGTTTTGTCATCTTGCCCTTAAGGCATGACTCACAAGGAGGCAACGAGTCGTCTTCTAACTTGTTTAGAAGTCCACTCTTGACCAATCTCCCAATCCTATTGAGGTTGATATGGCCTAACCTCAAGTGCCAGAGATAGGTATCTTGAGAAACTCTTCGCTTTTTAGGTTGAGTCTCAGCGGTTTTAAACATCTCATGATTTAAAATAGCTTTAGACTCAATTGGTCTCAAAACATACAATTTATTCTTCAAGTTTGCAGAGCAAACATCAATACCTCTTTTAGTTATGAACGCTTCATTAACAGAAAAAGAAATTGAGTAACCTTGTTCTAATAAACAAGATAAAGAAATCAAATTTCTTTTAATTTTCGGAACTATGTATACATTATCTAATATCATGTAACGTTCCTTGGTGAAGAATAATTTTACATCTCCCACTGCAATAGCCGAGATGACTTCTCCTGTTCCAACTTTAAGAGTCATCTCTCCAGCTATTAGCTGTTGCCAAGAACTCATTCCTTGAAATGAAGAACATACGTGATTAGTGGCACCTGAATCGAGTATCCAGGCAGAATCGTCGTTTTCCACTAAACACGTTTCCAAGACTAATAAATCGCATTTAGAGTCGTGGATCATGTTTTTCTTGGCTATGCAGTTAGTTTGAGGACATTCCTCAGTTGAGACCAAACCTAAATTCTTTGCCACGTGTTTAGCGTTTAAGCAAGTATTCTTAGTCGTATGTACTAAACCGTTTAATTTGGCATTTGACAAAGCACATACGTTTTTCGACATATTGCTGAAACAAACAAATTAATCTCTATTAGAAACATGCACTAAACCCATTAATCACATTTATCCAATCAGATTTAGCAAAAGCAATCATCGACCCATATATACAATTGATTTATTTTGCAACGATACTTCAGGGGTTTAGAATAACCGCTACCGTAGGGCAGTCAGCTACTCCTCCTCTGAATCGAGACAATCTCGGCCAAATACTATTCCCAGAATAACTCTTACTCCAATAGTTATTAGCTAACGTTAATTTGGTCAAGACCATCTTGTAAGTGTTACCCATCATTTTCAGATCGCAGAGGACGGCCCCAACAATGCCACCGTAGGGAAGAGCTAATGTTGGGAATGGCCCTAGGAAACCCTATCCATTTCTGGAGTTTGCGTTGTTCCGAATCCCATGCGCAAGCCCTCCGTAGGGTGATGGCTCCCAAGGCGACTCGCAGGCAGCACATAGGAATCTCACGGTGCAACCTAATGATGGAGACCGCAGGATACGTTTGACACGTTTCCTTCTCCCACTTACTATGAACACTTTCCCCATTCACCTTGATATTAACCCATGCAAACACCATCCGTAGGGGGACGCTCCCAGGGCGCCTCGAGGCCAAGCATGGATCTCACGGTGTGAACTCAGGGGGACGTGAGAGTAGAAACTTAATATGAATATTTCGTTTCTATACTTTTCCTCCCACTAAAGTGTTGTAAAGTTTTAGGGTCTTATTACTTAGGTAAATTCCGGCTAAATGAATCTATCTAAGTCTATGCCTTATTAAACAAGGTCTTTACACTAAATGTCTAGGTGATTAAACACTTTTAATAACCTAGTGACATTGCATGCTAGTAAGACTATGGTTAATTCAACTCAGGTTCCGAACCATTTGCCGGGAGAGTTCCCTTATAACCAAGGTCTTATGTCCTACTTACTCGAATTTCAAAACTATTTTAAAAAACTAAGTAAGACATGTTTCTAATCTTATTAGAAAAAGGCGATCTTAGGTCTATTTCATTTTAAACCATTTAAAGAATGATAAGATCCTAAGATCCTATGTTAGCATGCAACTCTTTGTTATAGATTTTACGGTTTCTATTCATCAACTTTTATAACTCTTATAACTTTTAATGAATAAACCCTATAACATGCTTTCTAATGGTGTTTTAAAGCATATAACAATCAATCATTCAAGTTATAAGAAAAGCACCCTTTAGAAACAACCTATGTCTAGGTTTGTATAACTCTTTATACTACGATGTCTAGGTGATAACACTTTAAAACCTCACACCGCTCACGCATGCTCATAAAACTCGAGTTAACTAAACTCAAGAACCGACTCAATGCCCAGGTAGGAGGTGTTCCGTAAACCGTCAAATTAAATACCTCCAGCCTTAGACAGTATTTTGTCGGGTGAGTTCTCTCGTAACCGTTGTTTTACAAGATATCGACCTAAACTATGCAAGTTGATCGAATTGTTGAAGGTTCATTAACCTAAGTGAGCATGCTCTTTATCTTGTTATAGATTTTAGATTTCTATCTCTTTTATAACAATTATAAAACAAATCCATAACAAGCCTAATTTGAGTATAACAATTATAATCAAACTAATGAAATTTCATGTTCATGCTTGGTTAATTTTATCATTTAATAATTATAACTATTATAAGAATTAATCAATTTTAATTAACCATTCAAGCATGAATCTCCCTAAATTAATACAACTCTTATATTAATAAAACATGAAATTTCCCTCATGCATTTGAATTAATAAATAACACTTATTCAAATTAAACAAATACATGAACATGCTTTCCTATGGTGGGGTTTTAAATATAAATGACATACATTATGCACATAAAATACTATTTAATTAAAACATACATTCAATAATGCATAATTAATTAAATTTACTAAAGTGAATTGGTTTTGGGATTTTTAATCAAGCAAAAATAAAAACTAAAATTATTACAATAATAATTTCAAATAGGGCTTGGACCGCTTCCGAACCATTCGAACCGACCCGAACCACCTTTGGATTGCTTGAACCGGACCATTTTACCGTTACGAGAAGAACGTACTTGAGCTGGAACTAAAAAACAGCATGCTGGAATTTTTGGCCAGCAGCGAGCAGTCTCCGAATTTCTTCAAATTGACGGCCTAAATGGACTCTATTGACTCTCAAATTTTACAGACTCCATATGAACACATTAAAGCCCATAAACATGTAGGCAATTACAATTAATTCCAACGAATTGACTGGAAATTAAAATCAATCCCAAAACCAATTTTCTTTAGTTTTTACACAGTTTCATCATATGAAAAGCTACCCACCAAGCTAAAACTAATGCATGTTAGGTGCCTTAATCATGCTCTGATACCAATTGAAGGTGTTCATATAACACATGTGGAAGCAATTTTAGGATCGGAGGCACTTAACTACATCGATTTTAGAAAATGAAAACATGCTGTCCAAATACTGTAAGGAGAGAGCAGAATTTTTACCAACCTTTTGGAGACCGATTCAACAACTCCCTTTGATTCCTTTGATCAAGAACGGTGTGTGGACCACCTCTAGTGTCTTCCCTACTATTCTCCAGGCCAAGAACGACTTGTGGGAGTCTATAGAGATAGGGAATGGGAAGGGAATGCTTGAAGGTTCAAGCACTAGAGAGATATATGGAGATGAGTGAGTTTGAGACCAAAATCCAGCAGCATAACAATATGGAAAATGGCTCTACCTCCTTTGAATCTGATTCATACTCCTTATATAGACATCTTCCATGCAAAGAGAAGCCTCATGACACTAGACACATGGTGAAATTGCAACTCAAAGTGGATTCTAGGTGTTTAATTCACAACACATGCAACTAGTGCATGGTTGTGTTGTTTTCCACTATGCATCAACATGCAAGAGTGGGAATGCCACTAAATCCACTTAAAATTGAATCTAAATTCTCAATTTTCAGCTTGCAATTCATTCCTATTTCAATTCAAAATTGAAATTGATTTCTAGGCAATTAATTTGTACAATTCCAAGTAATTTTTACATGATTAATCCAATTAATCTTTATCACCTAGTGCCATGAATTATATATGATTCCTAATACATATATATGGTATTCAAAACACTTTTAAATACTCCATCTCTCATTTTCTAATTTAGTTCATAATTAAATTATTGTGTCAAACACAATTTACGATAATACCCGTTTTCCCGATTTTGAACGATTCAAAGCTTCCTATCTTTTTGTTCTAGGCTTTGTTCCGATATGAGCTAGTAGGGGGACCTAATGGACCTATAGATCATGGGCTCCAACGATTCGAGGCTAACCGACTAATCTCATTATCCAAGCTAGCCAACATTCGTTAACTACCGGGACACTCCACTATAGCCCGATAGTTGCACTCCCCTCACTATAGACATATTTTTTTGTCCACTTGATTTAACCATGATTAGTAAGTCGATCCTTCACAGGTTGTTCGTAGCTATAGCTAGGTCAAAAGCCCGTTTTACCCCTATAGTACTTCTAGTTCCTTAAGTCCCACTGATCCTCTAATGAACAATTGGTTTATGGTCCAACCAATAAACCGAGTCCCTCTCGGGCCAATGAGAGGGCGGGATCCCTTTGTTCAAGCCCCGGAGTCAGCACTTAAGGGAACAACCTCTCTACTATCCGTAATTCGGGTAGGAGTGAATTCCTTCTTGCACGACTATGTCCCCAGCTATCTACTCGTTCCTATCCCTGAAATGGGAGGCTTATTGAGTCGGCGATACTGAGCCACTCTCACCTATGCAGATCTAAGGATAAGTTCGAATAAACAGGAGTTCATAGTTAGCTCAGGATTAAGATCGAGTTACCTAGGTCATCACATGAAATAGTATGTCTCGTCAGTAAACGGTGTTATAAAGCGAGAGCGACTTATTTCTTGGTCCTGGTCTTATGCAAACTCATTGCATAGGACGCCCCCACTCGCATGTCTCTACATGGACGATTTAGGATCACATCGTCTATACCATCTATAAAGTGGGCCGCGTCTCATAGTGTCTCCAGAATAAGGTACCCAACCCTATCCCTATACTATAGACCGTTTTGGCTATTACTCAAGCTTGATCCACTTTTATGTCTCTACATAAAGCTCAAGTGTTCATCCTATAGCCATGGATCTTAGTTTATTGGATTTGGGTTATTATATGTGCAATTTACTTTATTCAGTAATAACTTTACTTAATTAATCTCGATAACGCCTTTATCGAATAAGTATATAATTCGTTTAACATTCACTATCTACGAGTTTTAGGACACCAATCCCAACATTAAGTTGAGGGTTTACGGAACACCTCTTACCTGGGAACTGACCCGGAATACTGGAGTGGAATTAATCGTAGTCAAATGTTAGCATGCAATGTCACTAGGTTTGTTAAAAGACTTTAATGCACCTAGATCTTTAGAGTAAAGACTTTACATTACTATGGTTATAAGGGAACTCTCTCGGTAAAGTTCTATCTAAGGCTGTGGGTACTTAAGTTGACGGTTTATGGAACACCTCCTATCTGGGAACTGACCCGAACCTTGAGTTGAATTAACCATGGTCATGTTGACTTGCAATCTTGCTGGGTTTATTAAAGGAGTTTAATTCACCTAAAACGTTGCGGTTGAATCCTTTCCATAATTGTTATAATAGGATTAAACTTAGATAGATTGACTTAGCCGAATTTATCTAAGTTAAATAACCCTAAATTAACCTTAGGACATTTTCAGTGGGAGGAAAATTACAAAACGAGATTTAAATCAAGTTTTGCTCCTACGTCCCTATATTCGCAACGTGAGGTTCTTGCTCGGCTTCGTGTTGCCTTAGGAGCAGCCTCCCTTCGGAAAGTGTTTGCATGGATCAATAACAAGGTGAATGGGAAAAATGTCTAAAGTAAGTGGGAGCGGGACACGTGTCAACGTATCCCTCGGTCACCGCCCCTAGTTCGCACCGTGAGAGTCCTATGATCCGCCTGCGTGTTGTCCTGGCCCAACCATCCATTCGGAGGGCCTGATTATAGGATTTGGAACATCGTGAACTCCTGAATAGGATAGGACCTCTTAGGCTAATTACCAATATTTGTCTTTCCCTTCGGTAGCCTGTTGGTGCGTGCCTCTGAGATCTGAAAGTGGGAGGGTTACACTTACGAGGATGAGTTAAAAGTGTTAACAAATCCTTGACCGAACAACGGTGGCTAATGTCTATAGGAATATGAGTTATTCTGGAATTAGAATTAGCTGAGAAATGTCTCATTTCAGAGGAGGAGTAGCTAATCACCCTTCGGTGGCTGACATTCTAAACTTATAAAACATCGTTGCAAAACTAAATCAATAGTTTTAGGGTTCTATGATTGCTTGTTTTGCTAAATTGATTGGATTGTGTGCAATTGTTTGCTTGTATGATGGGTTAAGGTAAAGATAACTAATACGGTCATTGTTTGTTTAAATTCAGCAATGTCTTCCTCAATAGTCTCTCTGCTTAAAAATGAAAAATTAACTGGTGAAAATTACGCTACGTGGAAGTCGAACCTGAATACGATTCTTGTTGTCGATGATCTGTGGTTCGTCTTAACGGAGGATTGTCCTCCAGCCCCTTCTCGTAATGCATCCCAAGCAATTAAGGATGCTTATGACCATTGGACAAAGGCCAATGATAAGGCTCGCGTCTATATCCTAGCCAGCTTATCTGAAGTATTGGCTAAGAGACATGACGGCATGGTCACGGCGAGGGAGATTATGAACTCTCTCCAGGAGATGTTTGGACAACCGTCCTACCAACTCCACCATGACGGTCTCAAGTACGTTTATACCTGCCGCATGAAAGAGGGCACATCTGTTCGGGAACATGTCCTGGATATGATGGTCCAATTCAATGTGGCAGAAGCAAACGGGGCGGTCACAAATGAGCGAAGTCAGGTTGCATTCATCTTAGAATCTCTTCTGAAGAGTTTTCTACAGTTTCGAAGCAATGCAATGATGAATAAGATAGTATTCAACCTGACTATTCTCCTGAATGAGCTACTTCTATCAATCTCTTCTTAAAACCAAGGGACAGGTAGAAGGAGAGGCAAATGTTGTCCACTCTAAAAGAAAGTTTGAGAAGGGTTCATCCTCTGGAACTAAATCTGTAGCCTCTTCTTCGAAGAAGATTCAGAAGAAGAAAGGAAACAAGGGGAAGGCTCCCACTACTACTGCTAAGAACAAGGGAAAAGCCAAAGTTGTGGCTGACAAGGGCAAGTGTTTCCACTGCAATGTAGATGGACACTGGAAGAGAAACTGCCCAAAGTACCTTGTTGGGAAAAAGAAGGAAAAGTTGAGATGCTCCTGAATGTGTAAAAAGTACAATGCCTTTCTCTTAGGTGTTGTGGCCTTATTGACTTAATCAGGTTATGCTTGACGCGAGGTCTGACTCGTTCTTGTTATTTGTAAGTTTGGATATGTGATGCTGCTCTCAAGGGATGTGGAAAATTGTTGTATGGATCGTTCATGTTATAGAAGTGTGTTAATCTTGTGTATCAGGTGCAAAGTAAAATTTGGTAGCTATAGTAGTTACGTCGTTATGTTGTCGAAATTTTTGGGTGTTACAGGTTTTATGCATCAATTCTAAGAAAGTGTGTGAAAGACCTTTCAAATGTGTTGAATCCAGAAATTGCAGCAACGTGAAAATTTGGTATATGAGGGAAAAAAAATTTGTTAGGTTTATGACTTAAGAACCAATGTGTTGAGGGATCAGATACTTGATTTCGTAAAAGTATTATAGTGGGATTAGCGGACTAAAAAAAAAGGCTTGAGAAAGAGAAGATGAAAGGATGGCAAAATATCCAGAGTTGTTTCCGGGCTAGCAACTTTCGAGGACGAAAGTTCTTTTAAGATTAGTATGATGTAACAACCCAAATTTAAAAAAAAAAAAAAAAAAAAAAAAAAAAAAAAAAAAAGGGAAGGTGGGTTGTTTGTTTACTCGGCCAAGAGGGGAAAATGGGGGGACTTTTATCCCCAAATTTTTGGTAAAGAAAAAAAAAAGGCAAATCTCTCTCTCCCCGATTTCATCTCCCTCTCACGCTCCCACTCTCATCTCTCTCTCTCTCGACTGCAGCATGACGAGCCGCCGTTGCAAGGTCACCTTTCCGCTGTCGACCGTCGCGTCGCCCTTCTCCGTTCGCACGTCGCCGTCGTCTGCTCTGCCGTCGCCGCCGCAACGATAAGCTATCTCCGCTTCTCTTCTCCGATCACCGTCGCAAATCGCCGTTGTCGCGCTGTGCAGTGAGTCTCTCCATCCCTCTCTCTCTCTCTCTCTCTTGTCTCTTTCTCCCGTGGCTCACTCTCTCTCTGTAGATCTGGTCACCACCGTGCCGCCGTCGCTTGAAACCAAACAGCCGCACGCCGCTGTTGCCGTCACTTCTCCATCTTCCTCGGCCCATGGATGACGCTCAAGCAATGGAGGTCATGATTCCCTCAGATTCGTGGGGGTTAGTTGAAGAGCAAGCCTTCCTTTGCGGTTTCCAACAATTCGGGTAGTGGGTCTTTGAGTTTCGACGATTTCAAGCGTGGGTAAGTAGGTTGCAGCAAGCTTTTATGGAAGTTGGTCTAATTTTAGCGTTTTAATAAAGTATCTAACTAATGCTCAATCCTAATCTAAGGTACCCATGGAGTTTGGAGGTTGAATCTTTACATTGGTGCAATATTAGAACTCGGGTAGCAAGTCGACTTCATTTGGGTTAGTTTCTACCTATTTAAATCAAGTTGGTTTTTATCAAATTATGGAAATTTTATTCTCCTAATTGTTGGAACCTTATGTGTGATTTTAGATCGAATTATTTGTGGTTGTGAGCGGTAGCTAATTGGATTTGCATAAGTCAAGAATCAGTTACGCCAATGTAAGTAACCTTACTACTTTGAAAGCCTTGGCTAGGCTAGGCTATTTATTATGAATTGTTACATGCTTTGAATAGTATAGAATAGGAGACATCGATTATGTATGGTTAGAATATGGAATGTTGGATATTGTGTGTTCTGGCGATACTCAATCTTCTGGTTATGGGTGTGTTTGTCTATATTGAATGCTCAGAATGTTTTGTGTTGGTAAGTATAGAATATTCTGCTTGGGAAACCTTGAATGCTCTGAATGCTCTATGTTGGGTAAGATATGATGTTCTATATGGTTGGGTTGTGGATGCGAGACCTGACTCGCTTTGTTTTGTGGAAGTTCAGAGTCTATTCTATTGATCGGAAGTGTTGTGGAAGTTTGTAGTTGGGCAGTTTTGAATATAGAAGCGTATTCTCTTGTTTACAGGTGATAAGAAATTTGGGGACAACTACACATATGTCGTTATGCTGCCGAATTTTCGGTAGCATTACAGGGAATAACGAGGCTAAGTTTCGTGATATCACTTGGATTACGATGTGCTAATATTGGCTGCTGGTTGTTTAAAATATGCATATGCCTTTTCTACATAGTGTTTTGGATGTTGGTTATGATATCTATGCTTGAATGAGATGAAAGGCGAGGTAGTTAGAACATGTTAGATTAGCCCTTCAGAAACCTTTATGGGAAAGAAACTTGATGGTTAAGTTGCAAGTTAAACTTGCTAATAGGGACCCTAATACGAAATGAGGATAGGTTACTTATCCTAGTAGGGACCGTGGCAATTAAACACCTAGGATTGAGATGTTTATAGACTGAGATGAGGAGCTAAATGGGCGGGATTCGGCTTCGCAGACTAGGTGCCATCTACTATCTGTGGAAGTAAAGTCCCGACTAAAATCCCATGGATGCCCCACCAGTGAGTTGGTAGTTAGAGTGCTATGCACACATAGGTGTCTTGATGGGTGAGACTTGGCTCCACTGACTGGGTGCCTTCTACCATCAGTAGAAGTAGAGATCTCCCACGATTCCCACTTGTGCACCTCTAGTGAGTTGGTAAGCATGCGACAGGTTGGATAATTGTCCACGTGACCCATACGACATAATAAATGAAATGAAAAAGAAATGAGATGACCATTAGGCCCTTAGCAGCAACTAACCACAAGCTATCCATGTAATGCATGTAAATCCCCTCCCAATAGTAGCGTTACTTACTGAGTATTTTTAATACTCATTCTCTTCAAAATGTTTCCTTTCAGGTACGAGCAAGGACATATAAAGCACGTGGCGGATTGCTGTTGACGAGCCATGGAAAACATATGATTATGACTTCCGCGTAGTCCAGTTTTTCCTATTTATTTTGTTTCCTTTATTTCAGTTTTGTAAATGGTGTTTCTTAAGGTTTTAAATATGTCTTTGTGTTGTCCTTAGGAAACCTTGTTTTGATGAAGTTTTTGCAAGTTTTCTTGTCTTACTTGGGATCCCAGGCCGAAAGGCTTCCTTTACTTTAAAATCTCAAATGTTTTGTATTAATGCTTATTTTAAAATAAGCTTTCTCCTAAAAGTAATTCGGCATGTATGTGGGAACAACCCTAGGAAGTAGTAATGAGAAGTGGGGTCGTTACAACCACCCTCTTCTTCCAAATGAGTTCTGCTTGAATTTGACTTTGAATCACGATCTTATATAGTGTTGGAATTGGTTGAGGAGCTGCGAAATAGGTGCTGGTAGGTAGTCCAGTCGGTTTCGGGATCAAAACAGCCGGTTAGGTGCGAAGAAGTCTCGTTCAAAACGACCCGCGAACGACTCAGAACTGCCTCTTTTTTTCCAGAAATGCGGTCGCATTTCATTTTGCCTGCCTAGAAATGCGGTCGCATTTCTGGGTAAATTCCAGCATTTCCTCTGTTTTCCTGCACAGCAACAAACTTAGTCAAATTCCCTTAAAATTGAGTCTTTTTAAGCACAAATGAGTATAATTTGACAAAAGTGACTCTCAACACCCTAACTTAACAACTTTAACATATTTTGGGCTCGGGAACAGTAAAATTGATCTAAAACATATAGTTTTTGACAAGATACTGAGCTAAACATAAGGGTAAAATAGGTATATTTTACCCTTATCACACCTCCAAACTTAACTCATTGCTTGTCCTCAAGCAATAGCCAATCAAAATGTTAGAGATCAACTTTTTAATTGCAAACCAAAATGTAAGAGCTCAATAGTAATTGCAAACCAAAATGTTAAGGTTCATGTGTAATTTTCAATCATGGTACTAGTATCAACTTTAAATTTCAAATGGAATCAAGTAAACATGTTTTTCAAGATCGTTTTCTAAAAAGTTTGCCTTTCAGGAGAAGGTTCTACTCTAGTGCCAGTCACAACGTCTAAGTTTCCTAGGCATGAAGATTTCTATTGTTCTTTTTCAAAGCAAAACTCTCCCTAATCCATCCTTACCAATGTGTTTAAACTACCTAACTTATACTCATTGAGCCTAGTGTAGTCCTTTTAGTTAAGAAAAAACAATCTTGAGGAAAAAATGAGCATACATGAGTTACTAGGCCTTCTTTCTATCTCCCCCAAACTTATTCGGTTGTTGGTGCTCCTTTTATTCAACTTCTTTTTCTTCCAAGAGTATCCTTACTGTCATCTTCACCTTCGTTCTAGCTTACCGACACTTTGTGGTGAAGATATCTAGCTACGAGCAAAGTTCACAAGCTCGAAATGATACTCACTTCCCTAAGTAAACCTTTCATGCAGTGGCAAACCATGGGTGTCATGAATGCACCTTGTTACTCAGTAAACTCTAGGAAAAAGGAGTAACTCTCAGTTTTTCATTTTTTTTTTATATACTGAGCACATATTCTTTTTCCAGCAATACAAATTTACAACAAGCATAAAGGATAATATTTACAAAGTAAAGCACCCCCCCAAACTTAAAGTTAGACAATGTCCTCATTGGCTTTGTTTTTTTTTAGGCATGGACTTAACATGAGGCTTTTTATTTTTCAAAACTTCAAGGCTAAACTCTCCTAGTGTGTTCGAAAGGTTAAACACAAGGAAGTTTAGACTAAGAAAATTTTGTAAAGAAAAAGACTAATGGAAAGCCTATGACTAGAAAACAAGTCAGTTGTGACGGTGGCACTTTTGAGATAGAAAACTCCTTTGAACACATGCTTTTTCCAAAACATTTTAACAAGCAACTTTTTCCTTTAAGTTGATTTTTTTTCTCAAAAAGTTCATAGGTTAAGCTCAAAAACAGCAAGCAGATTTTTACAGAAAAGATTTGAAAACCCAAGTTTATCTAACCTAAACTATCAGCAAGCTATCTAAACTACCCTATGATCATAACTATTAACATACTAACAATTAAAGCAATCAAAACAGCAACTAAACAACTAAAAACAGAATGTAAATCATGCTAAAACTAAAAAACAGCAAGCATAAAAAACAGTATTATTCACAAAAAAGCAAGTGAAGGGGTCAGAAAACTCCCCTAGTCCTCGTCCGAGGAACTCTCTTTCTCTTCATATTCTTCATCATCATTTTCATCTGCTTCATCATCAGAATCCTTGTCTTCTTGAAGCAACAGCGATCGATGGAAATCGGGAAAAACCAGAGCAATACTCGGGGCGATAGAGAGATAGAACTCTCTAATGGCTTCATCCCTCTCCTTTGCATATGCCCAATATGTCTTCAGGATTTCCCTGATTTGATCTAACCGGCGGTAGGCAATGGCTAGGGCTTCCGATGATGGTGAGGGCCCTATAAAAGAAATGTGTTGGGATGGAGAAGCCATGCTCGACCCTGATGGTGGAGTGGCCTGAGATGTGGAGGCTTTGTCTTTCCTCTGGATGCTATTTTGTTGGAGCTTCCCGATTAAGGACAGGTCGATGGTCGGCTTGAAGAAATGACGCTCCTCGTTCTTGCCTAGAACTATCTTCACTCTCTGACAAAGCTGGGTGATGAGTGATCCAAAAAAAAGTTTACTTGCTCTTTTTCTTCCACAGGCTAGAATCTCATCCCTGATTATGCTCCCAATATTGATCTTCAACCCATTCATAATACAGTAGAGTAGCATAACTCTATCTACTGAAATGGTGCTATCGTGGGTGGTTGGCATCAAACGGTTCTTCAGAAATTGAAGCCAAACTGTCGATTTTGGCTTTAGATCGCTTGGCACTAGAGTCTTCACCTTCGTTTGGGACTCTTTCCATTGAACTCCCTTGTTGGCCACGAGTTTTAATGCCTCTTTCATTTGGTTGGCCGAGGGGATCCTAATGACATCGTTCCCTCTTGGATTCAAGGGTGCTTTGATTCTGCACACCCGGTTAATGTCTACAGAAGAGAAGCTGACCATTTTGCCTCTCAACACCGCCATACTGATGCTTTCCTCCCTCAGGCCAGCATAAAACTCTTGAACTAATGGCACCACGACCTCCTAAGGGTGAGCAAATAACTCCTGCCACTCGTACTGTGAGATAACTCTGCTTACGAACTCTGGCAGTGCTCCTGCTCTGTTAGAGAATCCCTTTTCATTGAAGAAATCTCTCTTTCTCATAATCTCCATCCATTCCTGAAAATTTACATCTCTGAATACCTCGGGGAATGGATTTTTAGGAGATGCAGCCTTAGAAGATTTGGCTTTTGACTTGGCGGGTGAGATGGTAGGAGGAGCTGCAGGAGAGGCGTCCATGGACCTAGTCCTCGACCTCTTGGAAAATATGGGGTCATTCTTGTTTTTGGTCCTCCGTTCAGATTTAATCTTTCTTCTTCTCTTTCTCCTCAATGCCGCAGAGATAGGAACTTGGTCGTCATCCAGCTCCTTGATCTCTGAATCGGATTCTATTTCAGAGTCACTGGAGGTCTCGGCCTCCTTGCTTTCTTTCTCTTTTTCATCCCTCTTCTCTCCCAAAAAGGTGCTATCAGCTGCTTGTGGGTCATCTTTGAATAGAGGTTCGAAAACCTCATCAGCAGGTTGTGCTTCAGTGGCCTCAGCTTGGCCTTCTTCAGAATGCGGCCTAGATGCGGTCGCATTCTGGCCTTCATCCACTTCTTCTATTTCTTTTTCTTTTTCTGAACTTCCTTCAGTTGGCCCCTGTTGGGCCTTTTCTTCTCTTCCTTGCAGCAACTTAGCCTCGCTTTGAGCCTTGCGGAGTGGCTCAAAAGCTGCAAGGAAGTTTTCAGCTTCCTTTCTTCTTTTCTCATCTTCTTTTAACTCTTCCCTTCTTTGTTTTTCTTCCTCAAGGAGCTGCAAATCAACTACTGCTCTCCTGAGGTTTTCCCCTAAATTTCTTTCCTCTTTTTCAGCTAACTTGGCCCTCTCGGCCTCTTGCATTTCCTCTTCTTTCTTCTTTTCATCTTCAAGTTCTCTTTCTCTTGCAACCTCATCCTCTTTCATCATGTGTTGATTTTCCATCTCTCTCTCAGCGTCAATATCCTTCAAAGCTTCTTGTTCAACCCTATAGCCTTCGACAATCACTAGAGCCTTTGCCACAGCTTCGCGGATTATGTCCTCGAACACGTCCGGGAGCATTCTTGCGGTTTTTAGGGGCTCGATTACAAGTGGCTTTTCGGGCACAACTTCCTTGGGACTCCTCATCCTTGCACTATAAGTGACGAATGGCTTGTTCCTGCAAGACGAAGAGGGGTTAGTTGAAGGTTCAGAAATTTTACCCGTTGAAGCCTCTCCTTGTCGAGAGCTTCCTGCTGCCTTGGCGGCTTCTTCTTCATCTCGCCTATTTGCTTCTTCTTCAAAAGTAGCACGTCTCTGAGCTCCCATTGCCTGAATCATTGAAAACCACTCCCGCGAGTGTTTTCTAAATTGTTGAGTGGCAGGTTTTGGTTTTTGTGGACTTCATTGGCGCGCGTGGACCTCCTAGGTTTAGACGAACTCGGATTCTCCCTCGAGGTGGCCGGCATTGTGGAGGAGGAAGGAGTTTGAGCGTTGGGCTCTTGGTTCACGGTCGCCGGTGAGAAACCCGAAGGTCTCGTCCTTCTCGTGTCATGCATGCCTGTTTCGGGGGTCTCTTCTTGCCGTCGAACACTTGCTTCAGCTTCGTGGGCGGTTTGGGCACTCTGAGATCGAGTGATCTTACGTGATGATGAAGATTTGGGCAAGTTCTTCATGGTTCTTGATGTGGGTTTCGGTTTCAAGATGAGAGAATGTGGAGAGTCTTTGAGTTTTGACTTGAATACCGAAAGTCTTAGTGTTTGGTGAAGAGGGAAAGAAAAAGTCAGCTATTTATAGTTTTCTAATTAGGTCACGTGATTGTCAAAAATAATTCCGTGATTGCCCTCTGACTTTTGGCAAATGCGATCGCATTCCCAAATACACTGGGGAGAAATGCGATCGCATTTTCCCCAGTTTTTCTGTTTTCACTTTTTTCCTTGACTTTTCATTTCCCTTTGCTTTCTTTGCTGAAACACCCATAAACATGTTAGAAAGTTCATATACTCAATCATGATTCATTATTATTATTAAGTCAGAAGTTTTGATCAATTCAACTTGCAGGTAAGTCCCCAGGTAGAGGTGTTCCCTACGGTCAGCTTAAATACCTCAGCCTAGCAAGGACTTTTCTTTGACAAAGTTCCCTCTTGATAAAAAAAAAAAAAAAATCCTTTATTCTAAACTTACAAATTTACAATTTTCTCCTCTATTTTTTATTCTTTTTTTTTTAATAGATGGGATACAAAGTAGTATGGACTTTTCAAAACTCCCAGGTAAATCCCCAGGAAGAGGTGTTCCCTATGGTCAACTTAAGTACCTTTAGACAGAGTTTTTACTCTTGTCCAGATATTTTTGACTCCTATCTGTATTTTTATTTTTTTATTATTATAGATCCATAATATACAAAGATAAATTCTCAAAGCATAGAATTCATACCATTTCAATCACAGAAGCATGAGTTTCTTCATCCTCAAAGCCCTTCCCCCAATATGGTTTGATTCTTTGTCTCTTTATGGGTTGATTGTTTTCTTCAACTTCAATCTTTTTCCCACCTTTTTCTTCTTGTTTTTCATCTCCAAGTATATCCTCCAATGTTTCTCCTGTCATCATTTCCTAAAAAGTAGATCAGGAGAGTTCATCAATTTCATCAATCATAGAGCACTCTTCAAAATCTCCAAGGTACTTCATTGCATTCATCACATTAAACGTGACTTGCTGATCATTGACCCTCATGGTCAACTCTTCTTTCTGCACATCAATTAAGGTCCTGCCGGTGGCTAAGAAAGATCGTCCTAAAATGATCGGCACGTCCTTATCTGCTTCACAATCTAAAATGATGAAATCTTCTGGGAGTACAAATTTGTCAACCTTGACCAACACATCTTCAATTTTTCAAATAGGTTGTGTAAGTGATATGTCTGCTAACTGTAAGGTTACAGTTGTTAGTCTTGCTTCTCCTATCCCCAACAGTTTAAAAACTGAGTAGGGCATCAGGTTTATTCTCGCTCCTAAGTCGCATAGAGCTCTGCCTACATCCCTTCCTCCCATGGAGCATGGAATGGTGAAACTTCCTGGGTCTTTGAGCTTGGGAGGGATCTCATTCTTGACCAGTGCACTGGAACATTCAGTGAGTGCAACCTTTTCGTATTCTCCCAATCTTCTTTTCTTTGATAGAATATCCTTCGGGAATTTCACATAGGCAGGCATCTGTTCAAGTGCTTCTACCAATGGAATATTGATATGTAGTTGTTTTAAAACATCTAAGAACTTCTTGAACTGTATATCATGTGAAGCGTGTTTAAATCTTTGCGGGTATGGAGGAGGTGGTCTATATTTTGGATCTATCACAAACTTTTGGGGTCTTGCGGTCGCATTCCCTTGTTTTTTCTCTGATTTTGATTTTTCTTTTTCTACCAAGCCTTCATGCTCCTTGGTCTTTTCTTCATTGCTTTTATTCTGTATAACTTCTGAGGTAATGTCTGACTTCTTTTCTAAAATCTTTTCTCGAGCTTCTTCTGGGATTTCTACTTCTTGATTTGCTGGGTACTTTGGGCCATCATATTCTAGTCCACTTCTCAAGGTTACTGCCTTGCATTGCTCTTTTCCTTCTCTGTGAGGGATCTCAGTCTTGCTAGGCAACGTCCCTTGTGGTCTGTTTTTAATCTCCTGAGCAATTTGTCCAAGCTGTACTTCCAAATTCCTAACTGCAGCATCGTTTCTTGCCATGTACTGCTTTATAAGAGTCTCTAGATTTGACTCTTGACTCTGCACTTGGACTAGTTGGAAGTTCTTTTACGGCTATTGTTGTGTAGGAGGCTTCTCGAATTGGTTTGTATTAGAATTACTCGAGTCAGCTTGTCCTCCCCAAGAGAAGTATGGATGCTGCCTCCACCCTGGGTTGTATGTGGCCGAGTATGGATTCCATCTATTCTGGTTCTGATTCCCTTGTTGACCTACATAAAAGACAGACGCGGGATTTAGTGGACAGTTATCAGCAATATGTTCCTCACCACAAATTTCACAACGGGGAGAAGAAATAGCATTACCAGGGGCTATATTGGCTTGATTGTTCATGGTCATGCCCATCATCATGTTGTGGATAGCCTTGATCTGGGCTTGCATGGTAGAATTAGCCTCTGTTTCCACTACTTTAACTGGATTCTTCAAGATTGTTGTTGGCTCGGTCTCTCCCCAATGTCTATTGTTTGTGGCTATGGTGTCCAAAATAGCATGGGCCTCATTCGCAAACTTCTTTAAGAAAGATCCGTTTGCAGATGCATTGACTAGTGCCTTCGAAGCTTGATCTAATCCACTATAAAAATGCTCCAAAATAATGCAAGCAGGCAATCCATGGTGTGGACACTTCCGAACCATCCTTTGAAATCTTTTCCAAGCTGAATCCAGAGGTTCATTGTAAGATTGTCTAAAAGCAATAATTTCAACTCTATATTTGGCATTTTTATTAGAAGGAAAAAACTTCTCTAAAAATTTCTCTGCCAAATCATTCCAAGAAGTGATGGAGTTTGGAGGGAATGAATCCAACCAAGCTTCAACATCTCCCTGCAAAGAAAATGGAAAAAGCTTTAGCTTCAAAGTATCTTCAGGCACTCCTGTAACTTTAAAAGAATTGCAAACTCTCAAAATTAGCTTGATGTGTTTATGTGGATCTTCATTTGGAAGTCCAGAGAATTGGTCCATGGTATTCAACATTTGGAACATCACTGGTTTAAGTTCAAACTGTGGAGCATCTATCGGTGGTTCCAAAATTTCTGGATTTAAAGTCTGAAAAACTGGTAAAGTGTAGTCCCCTATTGCTCTATTGCGGTCTTCAGCAATGTAAATTGGATTTTCTTGTTGTGGCACCGGTGGAACTGGAGGAACAGGAGGAATTCTCCCACCATTTTTCTCCCTTCCACGATTTTGTGGATCAACTTGAGGATCGACTCCAAGAGGTTCCATTGGAAACTCTTGTATGTAAGAAGCTTCTTCTAGAGGTTCCTGTGCGCTCAACTCTTGTTGTTCCCTTCTCTTTCGTCTTTGCTCCTTCCTTCGACGACAAAAGGTTCTTTCTATCTCAGGATCAATATCAAGGAGTGGACACCCCTTGTTCATGCACTAACTTCAACCTGAAAAAGCAAAACAAATGCAAACAAAAGTCAAATTCCTTTTGAGACAGAAATGCGGTCAAAATCTGATCGCAATTTCAAATAACAAAACTGGTTTCACTTTTGGTCCTCGGCAGCTCCAAAACTTGGTGCGGCAGAGGCTGAATGATGGATGTGAGATAAGATGATAAATAAAAATAAAGATAAATTCAGCCAACCTTAGTGCAAGTATACACTATCGCACGTAGTAATAAAAACCTTAAAAGTATTCCAAGGGTATCGATCCCACGAGGACTAAATTGGAAATTCATATTTGAAGAAGAAACTGCTCAACTTGATTGCTTAAAGATAGGTAACCAAAGAACTATGATTGATGATCGGTTTTTAGAAAAATAGATAAAACAAGCAAATAAACAAAAGAATAACAACAATGAATAAAACGAGGTATTCAACATGGATTCATCCCAAAGGCAATAACCGTAATCATGGATTATTTAAACTTAAGCCTATTCAATGCATTGGGTCAGATTTAACTTCTATTTGGTCTTGCTCCCAAGAACCGTTAGAAGACTAAGCGAGTACCGTTATGCACATTTCTGTGACTCGACTCCGACATAGATAATTCACGAATGCAACCTATAACCCTATAGTTGATATAGGGTGCCTTAGGCAGCTTGCCCTATACCACTGAACAATCTCTTTCGAGCTTTTTTCTCCTATATCACCTTTATGAGAATCGATATCGTCTGTCCCTTTCGAGATCAGACTCACATAGCATGCAAAGTCTAAGTGATCAATTTAAACTCAGCAAGATTAGAATGATATTCAATAAAGAATGACATGCATTGAACAAAACTTAAGCAAATAAAACACTTGCAAGCTATTGAACCATAAGGGAATTCACCATATTGAACCCCTCAACGGAATTTAGCTACTCATGGTGAGATAAAGTGCAAATGAATACATTTTCGTTGAAAATAAGATGTAAAGAATACAGATAAATGAAAAGTATCAAAAGCTGGAAATAATGACAGTAGCCAAATACTATGGGTTTTTCTATTTATCCAATCCATCTAGAGTTCGCTTAGACACTCCACTCTCTCGCTTTTACAAGTGGGAATGGGTGAAAATCCCTACAAACCTGATGTCTAACTAAGGTTAAAATTTAGTCATCTAAGAAGGACCTCGGGCATCCCTACTCATAGGCGTCAACTAGGGTTCTGTCACCACCCTCTTCTTCCAAATGAGTTCTACTTGAATTTGACTTTGAATCACGAGCTTATACAGTGTTGGAATTGGTTGAGGAGCTGCGAAATAGGTGCTGGTAGGTAGCCCAGTCAGTTTCAGGGTCAAAACAGCCAGTTAGGTGCGAAGAAGTCTCGTTCAAAACGACCCGCGGACGACTCGGAACTGCCTCTGTTTTTCCAGAAATGCGGTCGCATTTCATTTTGCCTTCCCAGAAATGCGGTCGCATTTCTGGGTAAATTCCAGCATTTCCTCTGTTTTCTTGCACAAATACAAACTTAGTCAAATTCCCTTAAAATTGAGTCTTTTTAAGCACAAATGAGCATAATTTGACAAAAGTGACTCTTAACACCCTAACTTACAACTTTAACATATTTTGGGCTTGGGAACAGTAAAATTGATCTAAAACATATAGTTTTTGACAAGATAATGAGCTAAACATAAGGGTAAAATAGGTATATTTTTTACGCTTATCACTGCCCTTGGCGTCTCGACGCCGACGCGAAATTCATTTGGAGTGTAAAGTTCGCAGCGTCGAGACACTGACCTTGGTGTCTCAACGCCGCCATATTTTCTATAAATATGTAGCCTCGGTTTAGTCCGCCGTTAGGTTAGAATTTTGGTCCTTTTACGATTTCCTTTGTTTCTTTTACATTCCAGAATTGTTGTAGACCATTCTTGGTCATATTTTATGGATTCTTTTATGTCTTTTGTTGATTTTTCTTCATTTATGCGTAGCTAATCTCGTTTAGATCGTTGGATTGGGTTTATGTCTTGATTCTTAATAAGATTGGCTGAGTTTTTTGAGTTTTACTTGCTGTTCTTGCTGTATTTTCATTAAGTTTTGCATGTTATCCCGTTTAAACCAATACATGAGGCTAGTCTATTAGATTGACGCCCTAGTGATTACCGTTTGTGTATTCTATCAGTTATTTTTAGATAGCCACTAGGTCGACGCAAGCCACTCTCTACGCGAGACGACCCTTGATAGGCCTAGGATGCATGTTAAAGGTTGTAGGAATTAGATTTAAATTGCATTTGAATTTGGTTCTTACAATTCTGGACCCACGATCCCAAAGCGGCTAGTTTTGATAGGTAGTTGCGGAATTGCTTGTTAATTAACTAGTTAGATATAATTAGTAACCGTTGCAGAGGTCTCGGATGGTTGCTAAATTATGTATAAGGGGTGGCGAGCGATAAAGCTTATATTAATTAATCTTGTTAATTGAAGAATTCACGATTAGAAAGGTAATTCACACATGTTAGTGTAGGGGGTCCTCCGAGTAACCCAGAAGTCGACCGGACTAATGAAATCAACATAGAACGATTATTAGAGAAAATTAGGAAGCCAACGAATTAGAATCAAGCATAAGAAACCCCAATCCAACGATCCCTTTTTATGTTATTGATTCCATCTAATTTCTCTTCTGCATGCTTATTCTGTTTCATTTTAATTCAGCATTTAATTATTTTATTATTTTTGCTTGTCCTTCATTACAAAAATCCCCCCTGTTTTCACAAGCACGAAATTCTACTACTGCTAGGCCCCATTCCCTGTGTTCGACCCCGACCACTATTTCTACAAAATAGTTGTAGTGCCGTGTGTTATAAATTTTATTTCACCAACAGGAGCCTCGACAACTCCGCCCCATATAATTGGCGTCGTTGCCGGGGAAGGGCGTTTTCTAGTGTTTGTAGGGTTTTGTGCTTTTTGTGTCTTTTGAGTTTTTGTGCGCTTCCCTTTTTCTTTTTGCAGCTTAACGATGAAATAAGCATAACCTCGACGTGCTAAGCTAGGATTATGGTCGACTGCATGATGAAAGTTCTATCAACTTTTGAATTAAGTCACCTCCTTTCTCTTGGTGACCTTGACATCACTAGAGAGATCATACACATCACCCAAGTGATAACTTGCAATAAGCAAGTTATTTCTCCTTTAAATTCAAGCTAAATAAGGCAGAGAAAATCATAATTACGCTAATCCAGCACATAAAGATAAGGGAATTGCAATAGTTTTCAGCGAAAGGCAATATTACTAATGCGATAAGAAATTTTTATTTTTAAGGCGTTAACGCATAAAAGTTTAGTTGTTTTGTTGCCCAAGTTTTCCCTCAGCACAGGCTCAGATCCCAGAGCATTCGTACAATGAAAGCTGGATGAAAGGATCACTCTGACGTGTATTTGACGTGCAAGCTGGCAAAAGGTAACTTGGGCATGTATGCCAATTTCTTGGAGAAGTTAGCCTCCCCAGCCTATAAGATGCATCCATCTGTCCAAGAGGACGGGGACGAGGAGAAAGAGAAGAAGAGAGAACAAAGAGAGAAGATCAGAAGGCGAGAAACCAGGACTTAGAAGAAAGGATATCATCGCAGGGTAGACTTGTATTGCGTTAGAATCTATTGCGCGATGTATTTTTATTCCAGCATGAGCTAACTTTCTCTTATCAAGGCTTAGCATAGGCACCCATGCGGTGACAAGTTATTGTTGTATGCATACACTTTGATTTAATGAACCATTAATGCTTTCTACTTAGATGCGATACTTCTTTCATTACTAATTCCCGCTTGGTCAGTCGGTTGCGGTAGCAGCATGATAAATCCCTGACAGGTAATGCATGTGGAAATATCTAAGTAGAGCAAGCAAGCGCATTACATGTAGTCTTGGTAGTGTTAAAAAAATAATACCACCACAATAAGATAATGCATGAATGAGCTTAGACTGTTTTAAGACTAACGCAGTCACTTGCAAGTCTAAGAACAGGACCAACGCATGAGCTAATTGAACAAAACAGTTGTTAGTTCTATGCCAAACGCATAGGTAATACCAGAAGGGAATCCTATGATTATTTCTCACTTAGGAATTAATGGATCAATTAGTCAAAGTATGCCCTACAAGATTACTTGTAAACGCATTCGGTCGCCGTAGCAAAAGCCTTGATAATCTCGTTATTTGATATTCTCCTCAATTCTTGTCGCATATGTCATGTTTATTGCACTATTTTATCTACCAACCCTAATCACTCTTTTTTTTTATATGATTCCATGCGTACATGAGTTTAGTTGGTAAAACTTGATAATAGTCCTTCCCTGTGGATTCGACCATAGAACTCCCTAGGTACTACTTGATTGTGTTAATTTATATTTGGGTTAACGCATATCTGCGGCACTTTCTGTATTAATTAATCGACATTCTGTCAAGCGATCACCAAGCATCAGAGGAAGCGTTTCACGAGTATTGGGATCGCTTCAATGGTTTATGTGCGTGTCCTCATTTTCCAATGACAGAGTTTTCCCTGATCGAGAGCTTTTATGATGGTTCGACATTGGAGAATAAAGGTTTGCTTGACGCAGCGTGTGGTGGTGATCTGTTTGACAAAGCACCTAGTGAAGCGAGGGAGATAATTTCGAATATAGCCGAGAATTCACGGTTCCTCTCAATGAAAGCTCGTGACAAGGCCTTGAGTCAGATTCAGGAGCAAGAGAACACTCAAATGGCCACCCCTCTCCATGAGCTAGAAATTCAGATTCCAAAGCAACAAGAAGGTAAATCAGAAGAAAATCACCATGAGGTCAGTGAAGTTGAGCTTGAATTTTCTTCAGATTCTGTGTAAACTCGAGACCTACCTTGGATTATTTTCTCTTGTCATATATTGTAGGAAGTTGGATTAAAGTTGTTGTTGTTCATTGTTGAAGAAAAATGACAAAGCTTTGTGGTTACATTGTTGGATTAAAGTTGTTAGAATTTATTAATTTAAAAGAAGAAAGAAAATAAAGGAAATAAAGGAAATGAAAAAAAAAAAAAGAAAATAAAATAAAAGAAATCAGGAAAACGGAACAAAAGTAAAAAAAAAAAACAAAGAAAGAAATGAAATGAAAAACCCACTTTCGGTGCTTAGTGGTCTTAAATAGGAAACCCACCACCGCTTCAACCATTTCCAGCCATTTTTCTCATCCTTTTTCCATCCAACTTACAGAGAATTTCGAGGGAGAGAGTGAAGGAAGAAGAAGAAGAAGACTTCTAGGGTTTTGAGGTTAAAGAAGAGAGAAAATAGCTCTAGCAAAGGCAACCATGACAGAATCTGGGTTCAACCTGCCTATCTCTGGTTTTTTATTCGGTTTGAGCTACACAAGAAGAACTAAGAGATGAGCCCTGGTTTTCTTGAAATTTAATCCATTTTCTAACAAATTTCATGAAAGAAGCTTGAGCTAAATCTGATGATAAGTTAATGGTTTTTGAAATGGAAAATAGAGCACAGAATTTTCGTGCAAACCAGAAGGATCTTTGGTTTTCTCTGGTTTTTCGAGCATTCTGGGGTGTACAAGTTGAACCAGAAGCTCGATTTGGTATTGTTGGAAAGCTTATTCAATTTCCTATAACTTTCATGAAGAATTCGTGAGCCCAAAATGACTTGAAGCTGGTTTAATTTCAGGAGAAAGATAGAGGGTAGCAGAGAAGCTCGAATCTGTACTTGTTGTGTTTGGGGGATTTCTAGACAAATCTGTGGGGAATCGCATTTTTATTCCTTTAGGTAAGTTTTAGAGGGTTCCAAAAGAAATAGTTTCATATATAGTACATTAATTTTGGTCAAGTATTGAGGATGTTATGAGTGTTGGAAGTTTGGGTATAGGATCTGGAAAATCTGGAAAACAATTTGAAGTGCAATTTTAATTCAAGTGTTTAGAATTCATGAGCATGGAAAGACAAGACTATCTTTGGTTTTGATGCTCGGTTTTGATTTGTTTGACAGACCAAGAGGATATAGGTTGAGTCTACAGGCCAAGGAACTAGCCAAGACTATGAGTGACAAAACAAATTTCGAAAATTATTCCTAATCGGTTGTTCATGATTAGATGTTTTACATGATTTTCTATGAATGATACATGATTTCTATGAATAGTTTCAAGCATAAGTTTTGAGCTTAGATTTCCTAATGAGGTTTATATACGAGCACGTGATTATTGACTTTATGAAAAGTAGTTGAAACGATATCATTTAAAGTAAAAGATGTGTTAGCAAGTATTGCTTAAAGATTTTCAATTTTTCACGAGCAAGCTGAGTAAGCTTGAGTTTTACGAAAAATAAAGATAGGCAGGCATGTTTTAAGGTTTCCATGTGATTTTCTGGGACTTCTATTGACTACATGACTGAGATATTGAGCCCGAGGCTATATGGTACTGTGTGCACATAGGTTATATTTCGTTGTTGACGTTGAGTGTACTCCGTGACAACGATGCTGTCGTGAGTGTTGGGCGGGCCCCACTACGACAAAGACGATGGGAGTGCTGGGCGGGCCCCACTACATCGTAGAGCTAGTAAACGTTGGTTGTACTGGGTGTGCCCTACACAACGTTGATCGATCATGTTAGTTAAAATGTTTGATATACTTGATATGCCTTGCTAGATTTTTAACGACGTACTTGTGGAGTATTCGTGAAAGCTTTTATCATTACACGTTTATGTTTAACGCTTTGATTGAGCATCCTTATACATTTAAAGTTTTATCACGTGTTCTCATTTTCAGATTTATAGTTTTAAATTTAGTCACTCACTGGGCTTCGTAGCTCACTCTTTCAAAATGTTTTCCCACTTTTCAGGTAGAGATCGAGCTCCCGGTGCCTAATACACTGCCAACGTCTGTTGAAAGTTCCAGATCAAGCTCCAGTACGTGGGTGGAGTTGTACATTGAGTCTGTCTATATTGTAAATGTCTTTGTAAGGATTGGATAATTTACGGTTCGTGTAAGTTCTAGAGGTTGTGGTTGTATAAACCCCAGTTGAATATGTTTTTGGTTGTGATATCTCTATCAGGTTATTTTCTAAACCGAGTTATGTCAGGGCTGCACTTCTTGTATGTCTAAAGGTTTCCAAGGCTCCGCTGTGTTGTGTTGCATATGTAAAGTATTCCATATTTAAGATAGCATGTTTATCAGGTTAAATGGTTCAGCAGGGTCAACAGGTATCGTTAGAGGAGGACGATGTCTGTTGGCTTCACGCCATCTCTCGGACTAAGCTAGCAGGTAGTTCGGGGGGGGGGTGTGACATTCTGAGCCTGATGCATGTGATTCACCGTGCATATTAGTAAAGGCAGGAGCTGAGCATGTTGAGGTAGCTTCGGCTATTATTATACCATTTTCTATTCCCCCAAAGTTTTACTACAATGTTTCACATGATTTAGGCTTAGTAATTCCAATCACTGATCATTCTGTTGCTGAGAATAAAGTAGTTCTGATTAGCATGTTGAGGTTGTCTAATGATTCATTTGAATTTTCTTATGTTGTGCACGTCGAGTGCAAGTTTAATTTATCTATGCAGGAGCAAATCATTAAGAAGAAAAAGAAAAATGATGTCCTCAAAATCAAAGAGGTTGATTTTGGATGAGAAGCGAGGAGAATGTGGTCGTGCAAATGACCTTAAACATTTGCACCTTATAACTTTACTGCTTTCTGTTATTTCAATTTCTTAGATAGGTTTATTTTTATCAGTTGCTTTTATGTCTGTTTTCTTGTTTTTGTTTGTCTTTTAGGATTGGTGGTACCAAAGCGATGCCTCTATGTTTATAGAGAAACGTGATTCACCACCCATGAGCGCGAAAATCAAGGAAGTTCAATTCTTTCCCTATACATTGTCTTATTCTTCATGATTTACTACATTGAGGGCAATGTAAATTTTAGGTTGGGGGTGGGGAATTGTATTTTACATTCCTGTTGAGCCTTGAGCATCTGAGCGTCAGGCCAGCATTTGTGCTTAATGAATGTCTTGCATGCTTGTTGTGTATATGCTTGTTTAAGTGATGATGATTTCCTAGGATCGACTCAAATTTTTTCGAAAATTTATTGTTTTTGATGAGTTGTGACCGAGAGTGTTCAAAAAAGGAGCCTTTTTAAAACTTTTCTTGGATATGTCTTGCACATGTTGGGTGTCTATCTTGCTTTAAAGTAGGACTTGAATGCTTAGGAGCGAGTTAGTTAGCTCATATTCCTGTTGTCACCCCAATAGGTGTAAGGTTAAGCGAGAAAGTCTATTTTTTTTTTTACAAAATAGTGTGTGGAGTCTTGCCTAGGAAAGAAAAAGAAAATATGCCTACAATAAAAAAAAAAGAGTGGAAAAATAAGTCAGTGAGCGCGAGACAAAAGATAAATCATATGCTCGTCATTTTTATTTTGAAAGAAAAAGCTTGCTTGCATTTAGCTTAAACGCTTAGGGGTAACAAGAGCTACCTGCAGTGTGATCAATTAGGCCAACCAAGGGTTAAACTCGGGTTATGGGTCCCTGCATTGTAGTGTGAAAGCTAGGGCCCCATCCAAAAGAAATGCAAAAAGAAAAAAAAGAAAGAAAAAGAAAAAGAAAGAAAAAGAAAAAGAAATAGGAATTCCTTGATCAGGTGCCTAAGCAAGAGGAAGCAACCTAGTTTGTTCCATTTGGGCCTTTTAGCAAGACCTTAGTGCCAGTGTAGGGGGAAGATAGGATGAGAGTCAAGTAAGTCAATCTCAGGCTAGTAAAGTCTTCTTTAGGTAGGTTGGAACTCTCTTGTGCAAGATAATCTTTGAAAAAATTTGATTTGTCTCCTCATTTGTCTCTCTTGCGAATGTCTCTTGATTGCTTTAGTTTTTGGAATAATTGAGTCTTGAGCATTAAATCACTTTTCAATTATATGTACAACGTCTTTTTCTTTGATCTGTGTGTGTCTTGCTCGAGGACTAGCAAGATTTAGGTTGGGGGTATTTGATAGGACCTGAATATTCCTATTTTATCGCCTCTAATCTAAGCTTGTTAGAGTCATTTTATGCTTTACTTGTCTTATTTACAGGATATTTGAGCCTAGGCTATGTCGGGAGCTGATCACGCTAATTGGTGTTAATTCGGGACAATTACGTAGTTTGGGAGCCATCTCGGTGTCTTGGACGGCGAGGAGGTGAAAAGACCCAATTGTGTTGAAGTGGGCCTGAAGAAAGACACCAAAAGCCAAAGATTGAAGCCCCGTACCGAGAAGAAACGAGAAAAGACCGCAAAATAAAGCAGCAAGTCGAGTATCAAGGATGGCGTCGAGACGCCAACGCGAAATTCATCCGGAGTGTAAAGTTCGCAGAGTCCAGACGCTGCACTTGGTGTCTCGACACCGCCGTATTTTCTATATCTATGTAGCCTCGGTTTTAGTCCCTCGTTAGGTTAGAATTTTGGTCCTTTTACGATTTCCTTTGTTCCTTTTACATTCCAGCATTGTTGTAGATCATTCTTGGTCATATTTTATGGATTCTTTCATGTCTATTGTTGATTTTTCTTCATCTATGTGTAGCTAATCTCGTTTAGATCGTTGGATTTGGGTTTATGTCTTGATTTTTAATAAGATTGGCTGAGTTTTCTGAGTTTTACTTGTTGTTCTTGCTGTATTTTCATTAACTTTTGCATGTTATCCCGTTTAAACCAATACATGAGGCTAGTCTATTAGGATTGAAGCCCTATGTGATTACCGCTTGTGTATTCTATCAGTTATTTTTAGATAGCCACTAGGTTGAGGCAAGCCACTCTCTACGCGAGATGATCCTTGATAGGCCTAGGATGCATGTTAAAGGTTGTAGGGATTAGATTTAAATTGCATTTCCATTTGGTTCTTACAATTTCGGACCCACGATCCCAAAGCGACTAGTTTTAATAGGTAGTTGCAAAATTGCTTGTTAATTAACTAGTTAGATATAACTAGTAACCGTTGGAAAGGTCTTGGATGGTTGCTAAATTATGTATAAGGGGTGGCGAGCGATAAAACTTATATTAATTAATCTTGTTAATTGCAGAATTCACGATTAGCAAGGTAATTCGTACAGGTTAGTGTAGGAGGGTCCTCCGAGTAACCCAGAAGCCGACTTGACTAATGAAATTAGCATAGACATTAGAGAAAACTAGGAAGCCAACGAATTAGAATCAAGCATAAGAAACCCCAACCCAACGATCCCTTTTTATGTTATTGATCCCCGTCTTATTTTTGTTTTGCAAGCTTATTTGTTTCATTTAAAATTCAGCATTTAATTATTTTATTATTTTTGCTTGTCCTTCATTCTAAAAATCCCCCCTGTTTTCACAAGCACGAAATTCTACTACTGCTAGGTCCCCTTCCCTGTGTTCGACCCCGACCACTATTTCTACAAAATAGTTGTAGTGCTGTGGATTATAAATTTTATTTGACCAACAAGAGCCTCGACAACTCCGCCCTGTCAGCATCCGACCTTGATGACCGTAAATCGATCTCGAGATTCTGTATATTCTTTGGTGGAAATCTTATCTCCTGGGGCTCCAAGAAGCAATCTATCATCTCTCAGTCAAGTATAGAGGCAGAATATATACAGATGCCTTGCTACTGCTGCTTCAGAGTTAGTGTGGCTACACTCACTGTTTTGTGATCTACACATATCTCTATTACAAAAACCTATCCTGTGGTGTGACAATCTCAACGTCGTGCATCTCAGTGCCAATCCCATCCTCCATTCGAAGACCAAACACGTGGAAATCAACATTTACTTTGTTCGTGATTTGGTTCTCCAAAAACGGATCCTTGTTCATCACTTACCTGTTGCAGACCAGATTGCAGATATCCTAACAAAGCCCCTTTCTGCTACTGCTTTTCTTCAGTTGACTCACAAGCTCAATGTCCGAGACCCTCTCTCCATTGGCTTGAGGGGGGTGTAAAGAGAGCTCATTAGCCATGTACCTAACACGTGCTTATTGTAACTTTATTTTTGTTAAAATTCAGTTAATGTGAGTTGTATCTCTCTGTCTTTCATTCATAACAGAAAATAGTTACAGGAGTTTTTATCCCTTTTCTTATATAGTCTTCCTCTCGTGTACTTGATGAAGAGAGTTGAGAAATTAATAAAGATGAAAGGGTTTCTCCTGTAAATTCTGTTGTTGATTTCTTCTTAATAAACTCCAAAATAATAATAATAATAAAAATAATAATAAAACTAAAATTAAGGGTCCGTTTGGAATACATTTTAATTTAAATGTTTTTCAAGAATGCATTTTTTAAAAAACATTTTGTGTAAAAATTGTTTAGAATTTAAACACTCATATGTTTGGTTGCATTTTCTCACAAATGTTTTTATACACAAGTTATTGTTTACTTGAGAAGTCTTTTTTAAAAAGTTGGTTTCAAGTGTTTCTCTCAAAATGGTTTATTTATCAATCTCATTTTCTAGTAAATCATTTTTAGTGGTTGTCAAACGCTATAAATTTTTTCAAAATGATTTATTTTCAAAATTAAACAAAACCAAACACACCCTAAAATACTATTTTTGTCTCTACCAGAATAATGTAATAAGAGTCGTGGTGCAGCATAAAATTGAACATGTGTGTAGAAATTGACCAAAATTCAAATTACAAGAGTAGTGATGCAGGTATTAGAAAAATAAATAAATAAATAAATAGTTGTGCAGCATAGAGGATAATGTTGAGAGTGGAGGAGAGTTCACAATAGAAACCCAAAGGCAAGATGGAAAGAGGGATGGCGTGGTGTTGCAGCTCTGCCTCAAAGAGTAACAACAGCATCATCTTCCCATTCCCGCCCCATCGGCATCGACTGCTGCCAAATAAGAGTAAAAGTAAATCATCCAACATCTCCTTCGCCGCAGCGGCAAGATCTTCGCTGTCCAAAAGATGCCAAAAGTGTGGAGGTAAAGGGGCCATCTATTGTCCTGGATGCAAGGTTACCCATCCCATCCCATCTCTCTCTCAATTCTCAATTCTCAATTCTCAATTCTCAATTCTCAATTCTCAATTCTCAATTCAATTTCAGGCCATTCTCTGCATTCCACTCATCTGCATCCTCTTCACTTATATTTTTATACTGCCCATTTTTATCTTGTCTTTGGTTTCAGGGGACTGGGAAAAACAAGAAAAACGGAAACATCTTCGAGCGTTGGAAGTCACTCACTCGCTCAACCTTTTACTTTTACTTCAACTCAAACTTATTTAATCCATCCCTTCATTTTCTTTAATTGTTTGTTTCAGATGTTTCGAGTGTCAAGGATTCGGATTAAAGAGCTGCCCTGGATGTGGAAACGGAGGACTCACCCCCGAACAAAGGGGAGAAAGATAAAGCGTACACGAGTTTAGAGCTCCCAAAACCTTTATATCTACTTTTTTTTTTAATCATTATTCCTAATGTGATGTATTACTATTATATCATGTGTTTTAAAATTTTAAGACTCTATTATATTCTGCTTTAAAAAGTATTGTTTTTTCGTTAAAAAAAGAATTTATCGTGGTGAGAATTTCAAACATATAATTTATAAATTAAATTAGAGGTCATGTTCAAGCTCCGTCATACATTTATTTATAAAGCAAGTTAGTTACAATAAACTATATTAGCTAAAATAAATTATTTAAAATTACAACAAATATGAAGATGAAAATTTGAGTCTACAAATTCCTGAAAAAAAACAATGTTTTAACCGCTAAATTAAGCTCATATCGACATTATAAGAAATTATTTGAGATTACAAAATAAGAATGAAACAAATATGATGGTTCATTAAAAAAAAAAAACAAATATGATGGTAAAATAAGTTTAGACCTGCCTAATAGATAATATTATCTCATTTTCCTCCAGCGATTTGATTACATATTTAATTGTAGAGTTCTCGTAAGAAAATAAATGTAAAAGATAGAGATAAGTCCGGATTTGGGTTGTTGTATTGAGAGTCACCTTGTTCTCGTGGAGGATTTTGGGAGCTATTTTTTCAATCGTGACATGAAGTTTGGACTAAATCTCCATCCAAACTTAAACAAAGTTTTTTTTCCCAAAATCAATCGTCGTCGTTGTCTTACTGAACAAAAAAAATTAAAGCAATGGATCCGTTTCGAGACAAGGCGGCATTCAGATCCTATTAACCGCGGAACAAGATGCACAGCAGGTCATATCCAGCGCTAGAATCAGTAAACCATTTCTCCCTACACTTTGATTTTAGGAAGATCAGAACGTATCTGTTTCTGTTCACAACTCGTTTCCTTGATCATATAACATAAAATTGGTCTTTCCTCGGATCCAGTGAAGTTGGCGAGACTGAAACAGGCTAAAGAAGAATCTGAAAGGGAAGTGGCGATCTATCGCTCCCACTTGGTGGCTGAATATCAGAAGAAAGTTTCCAAGGTAATTAAATTAAATCACCAATGGCATTGACATGGAGAACAGTTGCAGAGGTCTCGGATGGTTCCTAAATTATGTATAAGGAGTGGCAAGCGATAAAGCTTATATTTATTAATCTTGTTAATTGCAGAATTCACGATTAGCAAGGTAATTAGCACATGTTAGTGTAGGGGTCCTCCGAGTAGCCCAGAAGCCGATGAAATCAGAATAGAACGATTATTAGAGAAAACTAGGAAGCCAACAAATTAGAATCAAGCATAAAAACCCTCAATCCAACGATCCCTTTTTATGTTATTGATTCTGTCTAATTTCTCTTCTGCATGCTTATTCTGTTTCATTTAAATTCAGCATTTAATTATTTTATTATTTTTGCTTGTCCTTCATTACAAAAATCCCCCATGTTTTCACAAGCACGAAATTCTACTACTGTTAGACCCCCTTCCCTGTGTTCGACTCCGGCCACTATTTCTACAAAATAGTTGTAGTGCCGTGGATTATAAATTTTATTTGACCAACAGGAGCCTCGACAACTCCACCCCGTCAGGTACCCAGCCTTATCCTTATACTATAGACCGTTTTGGCTATATACTTGAACTTGATCAAATATTATGTCTCTACATATAGTTAGAGTTGTCACATTATAGCCAAGGATCTTTAGTTTATTAGATTTAGGTTAAATATTTGCAACTTACATATTCAATAACATCTTTTACTGAATAACCTCAATAACGTCTTTATTGAAAATAGAATATGTTTAATGTTTTACAAAACTACGAGTTTTAGGACATTAAACCTGTTGGGTTTTATGCCCTAAAACTCGTAGATAGTGAATGTAAACAAATTGTATACTTGTTTCAATAAAGTGTTATTGAATTTCTACAATAAAGTGTTATTGTTAAATATTGCACAATTTGACCCAAATCCAATAAACTAAGATCCAAGGTTGCTTACATGTGACTTGAACTAGTATGTGGGGACATACGGGGATCGTTGTTCAAGTAACAACCTAAAAGGTCTATAGTATAGGGATAAGGATGGGTACCTTATCCTGATAACACTATGTGATACGACCCGCTTTGTATTCGATACAGACGTATTGATCCAAGGCGTCCATGTAGGAGACATGCGAGCGGGGGTATCCTATGCAATGAGTTTGCATAAGACCGGACCACGAAATAGTCAACCATTAGTTATAACACCGTTAACTAGTTAGGTTACTGTTTCAATAGAATGACCTAGGTAACTCAGTCTTAATCCTGAGTGTGTCATGAACTCCTTCTCATGAGGGATTGTCCTTTGATTAGCATGGGTGAGAGTGGCCAATACGCCGACTCAATATGCCTTCCTTTTTGGGGACAAGACCGAGTGGGAGGCTGGGGACATGACAACACAAGAAGGAATTCACTCCTTCCCACTTCTAGGAGAAGTAGATGAGTGTTCCCTTAAGTGGTGACTCCGGGACTTGAACAAAGGGATCCCGTCCTCTCACTGGCCCGAGAGGAACTTTCTGTTTAATGGTTGGACCATAAACAGGTTGTTCATTAGAGGAGCGCTGGTACTTAAGGAGACAGATGTAACACAGGGGTAAAACGGTAATTTGACCCAACTGTAGTTACGAACACTTGTGAAGGATTGACTTACCGGTATAGGTCTATATTCGTGGACACAGAAATGTTCTACAGTGAGAAGAGTTCAGCTGTGCGTCTTTAGTGGAATGACCCACAGTTAATGAATATTGGTTAACCTGATTAATGAGTTTAATCGGTTAACCTCATATCATTGGAGCTTCTGATCTGTAGGTCCATTAGGTCCCCCTGCTAGCTCGTAAAGAGTAATTAGGAACAAATATATCTTGAGAGAATTTGAATAGTTCAAATTCATATTGGGAATTAAGTTAATTGTATGAGATACAAATTAATATAATGTATAGTGATGCATTAAAATATAAAGTTTAATTTGAGATTAAACTTTATTATATTGAGAGATTGATATATTTGAAAAAGTTCAAATATATGTCTAATTAAATATATGGTATTTAATTAGAAGATGAATTAATTAATTATGAATTAATTAATTATTCAATTTAGTTTAAATTAAATGAGATTTAATTAAACTATAGTCTATGAGAGAAATAAATATTTGAAGGAGTTCAAATATTAATATGAATTTGATTCATATTAAATTTATAGGATATAAGGGAATTTGAAGGAGTTCAAATTTTAATATGAATTTGATTCATATTATGGAATTAATTAATTGAAGGCCTGAAATTAAATATATGATATTTAATTGGGTAATTAATTAATTAACTAATAGAACGTCTAAAATTAAATATATGATATTTAATTGGTGATTAATTAATTAAAGAATTAATTAATTGGAAATTAATCAATTATGGAAATGATTTAATCACTTATGGAAGTGATCAATCATTTATGGAAAAGATTAATCAATTGTGGAATTGATTGGTTATGGAATTGATTGATTATGGAAAAGATTAAATCAGTTATGGAAATAATTGATTTTAAATGAATATTTTATTCATGGCCTTTCTCCTATAAATAGAACACTAACCCTAGGGTTTAGGTGATACAACATATGGCCACCATAAGGCCTTCTCATATTCTCTCAACTCAAGAACTTTAGGGAGAATTTTCTCTCTAGAGTTTTTCCCATTCAAGATTAGGTAGTCCCACAACTACGTTCCTAATCTCAGAGTTATAGCGGGGAAGATCAAATGGTGGTGTTCTTCGTTGTTGCAGAGCAATCAAGAATCATTCGTTGAAGTATTCAGAGTCGTCAACGGAGGTATGTTTTTCACCGCTTAACCTTTTGCCAATGCATTGGTATTTTGTAGAACAAAATTAATTTACGAACGGTCCAATTGCTTCCGCTGTAACGGAATTGGGAATTCCAATCCTTCAAAACCCAACACCAACTTCTTCCATGCAAGAATTAAATTCATTCTTAGATTTCAATTTAAAATCCAAATCCCAATTTATTTTAAATTATTTAATTAATTGAACAATTTCAATTAATTTATGATATTAATTTAATATCAAAATATTAAATTAATTCATTGCACCTAATTTGATCCACTAATCTTGAATTTCCATAAAATCCAAGATTGAATTCTTTATCTCAATTTTAATTAAAAACAATTCATAATCATTTTTAAATTAAAACAATAATTAATTAAACAATTTAAACAATTATGTAATATTAATTTAATATCAAATATTAAATTAATATTTTGCATGGAACATGAATCCCTATTCACGTGAATCGTATACTTTACTCTCTCAATTAATAGTTTAATTCATAATTAAATTATTTTGTCGATAATATCGTATATAGTCGACACTAATTCCCTAAACCGAATTTGATATCAGAACACACCAAACAACACCATCTTCCTAATTGATTGCTTCTGATCCTTGATTACAGTTGCCACCTCGTCAAATCAAGGCTCCACAATTACAGCTGCAAATTACCTTCCTTTGACAGCAAATTCATCAGATAAATAAGGATATATTCTATCAAGAATGTGCTCCATTATTTTGTCAATTACAGCAGGAAATTATTCTCTGCCAATTACAGCAAGCAACCAACAACTTCCATAGTCAAAGGATTGACTTCTCCAAATAAGGAGAGAATAATCAAAGGGATTTTATTCAGAATGTTGTCATGTTACCGTTGGATGTAGTTTCTTCTGTCACTTATAAAAAGCATGTATTTGGATTCTTTGTAAAATAACAAGAATTGGCTACTGTGAATGAGAGTATTCTTTGATTCATACAACTCTTGATCCAAAATCTTTTATGGTATCAGAGCTGTGACAGAAGAAAAATCGTTCATCTCCTACTTACTACATACCAATTTGTGCTCTCATGACCACTGTAGAAAATTCTCTCTCAATTCCAATTTTCCATCAATGTTCTAGCCTTATTTCCATAAAACTAAACTTCTCCAATTATCTTCTCTGGAAATCGCAAATTCTACCTTTGATTCGAAATCTTGGACTCGAATCTCACTTAAAAGAAGATTGTCCAATTGAAGAAAATTTGAAGTCCGCTGATGGAAAAATCACAGTCAATCCATTATATAGTACATGGATCAACAACAATGGTCTCCTAACCACTTGGTTGTTAGGAACCATAAGTGAAGATGTACTAGCTATGTTGGAAGGGACTAAATCAGCCCATCAAGTATGGAAGTCACTTGAAGATTTGCTTCTCACCATGACAAAAGAGAATGAGATATATCTCAATGAAGCTTTGTTAAATCTCAAGAAAGGTAAGATGTCATTAGATGAATATTTGAAGAAATTTAAAAGTTTTTGTGATAAACTTGCAGCAATGAAGAAACCACTAGATGATTTGGAGAAAGTGTTTCATTTGGCGAGAGGTCTTGGAGTCAAATACAAGGAATTCCGGACTGCCATGCTCTCCAAACCTCCGCATCCTACATATAACCAATTTGTTCTAAGCCTCAAGACATATGATCAACAGTTAGTAGCAGAGGAAGAAGAAATAAAATCAGCACAACCCAATCAAAACTGTGCATTCTACTCTCAACGTGGTCGAGGAAGAGGAAGATTCTTCTCTTCTAAGGGGCGTGGATTTCACCACAGTAGACCCACGAATCAGAGTAATCAATTTTCAACAACCTCCAAAAGCGTGCAACACGATGAGATACCACATAAAAACATGGTGAATAATATCAGTAGTCATGGTACATCTATTCCAGCCTCAATCTCTACAACTCAAAAAGTCACATGCCAAATATGTGGCAAGTTAAACCATTCGGCACTCAATTGTTGGAATCGATTTGATCATTCCTTCCAAGCAAAGGAGATTCCTGAAGCCTTAGCAGCTTTTAGTCTTGAAGAGATCAATGATCCAACATTCTATGCCGACTCTGGAGCCTCGTCACATATCATACAAGAATCTGGTAATGTACCCAATCTTCTTCCTTATTATGGGCAAGAAAAATTGTACGTAGGAAATGGAGAGGGTCTAGATATAACACACGAAGATCTTGTAGATTAAGGATCAACACATCTTTAAGATTAAAATAAGGAAAACTTCTTCTTAATAAAACATTAGTGGTGCCTAAAATTAAGAAAAATCTTTTATCTATTAGTCAATTAACTCGTGATAATGACTGTTCAATTGAATTTTTTGCTAATCAATTTGTGATTAAGGATCAACAGGGACAGATGCTAGCTAAAGGATATGAGAAAGGTGGCCTTTATGCTCTTGAAGACATGTCTTTTGCTCAACAAGCTTTTACTGCAATTAGTTCTAATAAAATCGTCTTATTCTATTTGGCATAAACGTTTGGGACATCTCAATGATAGATCTTTAAAGCATTTATATGACAACAATCACATTCTTGTCTCTAGTTGGAAAAAGGAAAATCTTATTTGTGATAATTGTCAGCTTAGTAAAAGTTGTAAACTGCCTTTTGTTTCAAATGATAAAATAAGCTCTCATTGTCTTGAAAAAATTCATTGTGATCTGTGGGGTCCCGCTCCTGTTCTCTCCTGTCAACATTTTAAATACTATGTTTGCTTTATTGATGATCATACTAGATTTACTTGACTAATTCCTTTATAAAGAAAATCTGAATTCCTCTCATGTTTTATTAAATTTCAAAAACAAGTAGAAAATCAATTTGATAGGAAAATAAAGATTTTACAAAGTGATGGGGGAGGAGAATTCACTTCTCATGCTCTAAAACAACATCTTGAAACACATGGCATCAAACATCAATTCTCTTGTCCACACACACCCCAACAAAATGGAGTTGCAGAAAGAAAACACCGACACATAGTGGAAACCGGACTTAGTCTTTTGTTTCAATCAAAGGTACCTCTAAAGTATTGGGTTGATAGTTTTTTGACTGCAGTCTATCTTATCAATATCATACCTTCAAAGACTTTAAACATGTCCACTCCTTAATCAAAACTTCACAAAAGGGAGCCCACTTATAGTCACATTCGTGTGTTTGGATGCAAATGTTTTCCTTATCTTAGAAATTATGCTAAAAATAAATTTTCAAAACGAACCTATCCTTGTGTTTTTATAGGATATAGTAGTAATCACAAAGGCTTTAGGTGTCTTGACCCTTCCACAAATAGAGTATATATCTCTAGACATGTGGTGTTTGATGAAGAAGTATTTCCTTTTGATGATAATGCTACTAATAACAAACAAGAATCTACAAGATCTCTTGTTGTCACGGATTTTGCAGGTATTGATAGCTGGACAAGCAAAACACAACTCCCTCAATCCATTGAATATGAAGAATTCAACACTAGTTCAAACTCTACCAAAAGGAATCATTTATCTTGTTGTGAATCCAAACCAGAAGATGATACTCCAAACTTACATCAGTTTGGGAAAGAAGGAGAAAATGCAAGCCAAGAATCAAATGCTACAAGCCTCAATCAAGAACAAATCAATGTAGCAAGTGAAGCACAACAAAGTGCAATTCAATTGATCCACCATGAGCCAAATGCAGCAAGTGAAGTACAACAAAATGAAATTCACCATGGGCCCAGACTTGAGGAAAGACACATCAGGCCCACCAATCATGCAAACAAGAGTCAGAATCTCATAACGCATGCTTCTGATGTGTCAATTGCTTCTGCAAACTCCTTGTTTCATGCATCCGAAGAATTGACAACAAACCAAGCCACTACTCCCCTTATCAATATTGCTTTACCTCATGACAATAACAACACCATGGTTACTAATTCTCCCATGTTTTCTGCAGGCACACAAGAAATCAATTCACAGGGAGTCACAACATCATCTGAACATACAGTCTTGACAAATCCAGCAATTAGATCTAATCTCTCTCAACCCATTCCTATTACAAATAGTGATGATTTACCTGACATTAGTAACAATTTAGTCATTGACTTAAACTCTTCCTCTGCAGGTATCCATGATGGTTGCAAAGCTAGCCAATCTGACACCAATACAGAACAACATCACATGATTACTAGAAGAAAACTTTTAGCCAATCCAAGTCTTGATCCTCAATTGGCTGCAGCTACCAATATTACAAAAAGCAAGTCCACACATTACTCCTTGATTGCTCACTCAATGGATCCCAAGAACTATAAAAAGGCAGTTTCAATCCCACACTGGAAAGATGCAATGAAAGAAGAAATGCAAGCATTAGAGCAAAATAACACCTGGACCATTGTACCTCGACCCTCTCACACTAATGTCGTGGGCTCCAAATGGATTTTCAAAACAAAGTACAAGGAAGATGGAACCATTGAGCGGCACAAAGCTAGGCTAGTGGCACAAGGTTACACACAAATCGAAGGAGTTGACTATGACGAGACCTATAGTCCAGTGATCAAACCCACTATCATTCGTCTAGTTCTTGCCATTGTAGTAAGCTCAGGGTGGGGCCTTCGTCAATTAGACATAAAAAATGCCTTCCTTCATGGCCACCTAAAGGAGGACGTATATATGGAACAACCCCCAGGCTTTCTACATCCCCACTTGCCACATCATGTGTGCAAACTCAACAAATCTATCTATGGGCTAAAACAAGCCCCACGTGCATGGTTTGATAGACTATCACATTTTCTTCTTCAACTTGGTTTTATTTGCTTTGCCTCTGATCCTTCCTTATTTATTCTCAAACATGAATCAACTTTATTACTTATGCTAATCTATGTAGATGATATAATTCTCACAGGCACTCACCCAGGACAAATTCAAGACCTCATCGACCAATTAGGACAAGAATTTGCAGTAAAAGACTTGGGAAGATTACACTTCTTTCTTGGGATTGAAGTGCACTATAATCCTCAAGGCATCACTCTCACACAAAACAAATATGCACGCGAAATTCTACACAAAGCAAGAATGCTTGATGCTTCACCCATGAGCACACCTATGGCAGTCCATGCTACACCACACCTAGGAGATAACTCCATCATTGATCCTCATGAATATAGAAGCATTGTTGGCTCACTCCAATACCTCACTCTAACTCGTCCAGACATTGTCCATTCAGTGAACCGAGTGTGCCAACACTTGCAAGCACCAACAATCAAAGATCAAAAGAATGTCAAACGCATATTGCATTACCTCACTGGAACACTAGACTATGGTATCACCTTTTATAAGCATAGTTCATTTAACTTATATGGTTTTTGTGATGCAGATTGGGGTGGTTGCCCAGACACTCGTCGTAGCACAACAGGATATTGCATCTTCCTAGGTGCAAATTGTATTTCCTGGTCATCGAAGAAACAACCCACTGTAGCACGTTCTAGCTCAGAAGCTGAGTACCGAGCCATGGCCACCACTACAGCTGAAATAACTTGGATCACCTTCATATTCAAGGAACTCGGAATACGACTTCTACACACTCCTCAACTCTATTGCGATAACCTGAGTGCCTTACATATGTCCATTAACCCCATGTTCCATGCTCGTACGAAACATATTGAAATGGATTACCACTTTGTGCGTGAAAAGGTTGCCCTTGGATCCTTGATCACCAAGTATGTGCCTTCATCAGAACAAGTAGCTGACATATTCACCAAACCATTGCCCAAACAATCATTCAAGAATCTCAGAAGCAAACTTACTGTCCGTTGAAACACTACCATCAGTTTGAGGAAAGATATCAGAACACACCAAACAACACCATCTTCCTAATTGATTGCTTTTGATCCTTGATTGCAGTTGCCACCTCGTCAAATCAAGGCTCCACAATTACAGCTGCAAATTACCTTCCTTTGACAGCAAATTCATCAGATAAATAAGGATATATTCTATCAAGAATGTGCTCCATTATTTTGTCAATTACAGCAGGAAATTATTCTCTGCCAATTACAGCAAGCAACCAACACCTTCCATAGTCAAAGGATTGACTTCTCCAAATAAGGAGAGAATAATCAAAGGGATTTTATTCAGAATGTTGTCATGTTACCGTTGGATGTAGTTTCTTCTGTCACTTATAAAAAGCATGTATTTGGATTCTTTGTAAAATAACAAGAATTAGCTACTGTGAATGAGAGTATTCTTTGATTCATACAACTCTTGATCCAAAATCTTTTATTTGAATGAGATTCAAACTCTCCTATCACATTGTTATAAGCTTTATTCCAATATGAGCTAGCAGTGAGACCTAATGAACCTACAAATCATGGGCTCCAACAATTGAAGGTTAGCCGGCTAATCTCATTAACATAGTTAATCCAACATTCGTTAACTACCGAGATACTCCACTATAGCCCAGTAGCTACACTCCCCTCACTGTAGATATGTTTCCGTCCACTTGATATATCCATGATTAGTAAGTCGATCCTTCACAGGTTGTTCGTAACTATAGCTGGGTCAAATGTCCGTTTTACCCCTATAGTCCATCTTGTTCCTTAAGTTCCAATGATCCTCTAATGAATAAATAGTTTGTGGTTCAACCATCAAACTAAGTCCCTCTCAGGCCAACGAGAGGGTGGGGCCCCTTGTTCAAGTCTCAGAGTCAGTACTTTACGGAACAACCTTTCTACTATCCCTGAAATGGGTAGGAGCAAATTTCGTCTTGCAAGACTATGTCCCCAGCTATCTGCCCGGTCTTATCCCCAAAATGGTAGGCTTATTGAGTCTGCGGAGTCTGGCCACTCGCACCCATGCAAATCAAACGATAATCTCGAATAAATAGGAGCTCATAGTTAGCTCAAGATTAAGATCGAGTTACCTAGGTCATCCTATGAAATAGTTAGTTTCTACAGTAAACGACGTTATAAAGTGAAAGTGACTTATTTCGCAGTCCGGTCTTATGCAAACTCATTGCATACACTACAAGAATTTTGAGATACGCCGACGTTATCTACACCAATGCACGACCTGACGTCGGCGTATAACCGTCTACGCCGACGCCACCGCGTCGGCATATATAAAATGAAAAAAAAAATCCGAAACACGTCGTCTACGCCGACGCAACTGCGTCGACATAAATAAGTTTAAAAAAAAAGTCTGACGCGCGTTTTAGACTTGTTTACTGCTTCTTCTTCGTTCTGAAATCAGTATCTCGCGCCGCAAACACACCTTCTGCTCGCCTCCGACCCCTCCGACGCTCGAAACGGCTGATTTTCTTTGATTTTCTTGCTGGGCTTTTGAGGTAAGTTTGATTTCTCGCCTTGGATGGTCGTATTTATGTTTTCTTCTTCTTCTGAATCGTTAGATTGATGCGTTCTTCTATCTAAACTTAGGGGTTTTTTTTTTTGGTTTTCTTCTGCAGTTCAGACTCTTCTTTTTTTGGTTTTTCTGCACAGGGTATTGATGGATTTTGGTGGGTTTTGTTTCTTTTATGTAATTTGGAGGGTTGTAGCGTTCTAGGTAGTTTGGGACCTTGGGTTGGACGATTTTGTGCAGATGAAGCTTAAAATCTACAAAAGTAATTTTAATTTTTTTTTACAATAGTAACAAGAAACAACCTAAAAAGTTTTGCATTTCCAATTTGCAAGCGCAGCTCTTTGACAAGGAACTCAACTTCTGTCCCTGAAGAGTTACAAACATGAATGCTATTGTTGTTAATGCGAGAAAAATATTGTGATACGGGTTGTATTTTTGGTTAAGAAGGTTTAGTTTGTAGCTCGTTACTAAATAAAATGATCCAACTTCTATGTGCGTCTTGGTTGGCTTCAACTTTATGTTGAAAATAAAGTACAATTTTCAATTTCTTTGAAATCACAAGTAAAAAAGTGAGTACTAATTTTATTCTCGGGCAAAATGTTTGATCAAACACATAGCTCAAATGTTCGAGTAATTTTTCATGGACATAAGCCTGTTATATATAAACTTTAGCTTAGAATAAACTCCATGTCCTATGACAACCTCTTGACTCTGACATGATATTAAGTTTTATGTTATGATAGGAGCCTTCAGCTAGGAAACACATGTCCCATGTCAACTACTTCTAAATTCATTCTAATGTATACATAGGTTGCTGTTCCAATACTCTAACAATTCAATTTTTAAAGCATCTTATGGTTCAACTGTGTAAATAGCTCATCCTTGCTTGCAAAAGTGTTTTAAAGCTACAAGTAAGACAAACTACTTTAAAATGTTTTATTATGCACAAAATAACTCACATTAACTCTTCAGGGGATCATTTTGTCACTTGTTGTCCATTTTTTGTAGTAAAGTTTTGCATTCCATGTTTTATTCTTTTAATCATCAAAAAGTATTAGTAATTCATGATTTATTGGAAGACATGCCCCTGTTTCTGTGTTTGGAGATGGGACAATTGCTGCAACTTCCATTTGCCAAAACCCACCAAAACCCAAGGTCCCAAAATAGTCTCTCAAAACAAAAAATAGGAGCTGTAACTTCCATTTGCCAAAACCACCATAACTTACGCAAGAAAAAGTAAATAAACACTACAACATCTCAAATGTAACATCAGATAACAAATAAGTTGAGGGATGGTTTATAGCGTAGCTTTAGAAAGTTTTTAGCCTCTGTAACTTTATCTACTGTAACATCACCTAATGCATGCTCTATTGCATTGCAACTAGTAATTTATGTATTCAAAGGGTTTGTTCATATCTTTATTTGGAAAATGGTTTTATATTTTAATCTCAAAATAGTTCTCAAAGGTCTCTTTAGGATTATATTCACTTGATACTCCCAAAATTGAGGGTAGGAATCTAAATAAGCACAAGCTAAAACTATAGGATATGTAAATCTATAATTAATTTATACGTAGATAACAAATGAAATGACAATTATTATAACGTTTGAGTTATCGAATGAGCATATATATGAACTACATGTTTATAGACTTTTCATATAGTGGTGTGAGACTGCAACCTATAGAGAAAAAAACTGGTCAAATAAGAGTATAATTTAGTGGATAAGACATTAATTATCATTGCCAAGGTTGATGGTTTGATCATTTTCACCTTTGCCATTATTGAACTAAAAAAAAGTTGCTTCTTTTTCTTTTCTTATGTTCTTTACCTTTGAATCTTTGAATTGATGTCTTCAAACTTGTGTTTGGCCGAATCATTGCTCACTCTGCTGCTGTTACATCTATGAATTCAATTGTTGTTGTTTTAATTATTGGTTTCTGAGCTCAACATGATCTAATCAGTTTGCTTACATCTTAGTCATGTTGTTCTTTATGCATGCCTTCATTGTTATTCCTTGGATGTTTCCATTAAATTTTGTTGCACAATTAGGAATGAGAAGCTTGGATAATAATTGGGTTTGTATCAATGACTTTATTAATATGTTGAGAAGTTTGGTTTGAATCAATTGTGAACTGCGCATATTGTTCTATTTCATGTGGTCCTACTTTCACAAAGGACCACAACTTTAAAGTTGATAAGGACATAATTAGGAGACATTTTTGTTCTTTACACTTGTTTTAACTTTGATATGGAAGTTACTCTGATCTGATGTGAGGATTAATGAGGAAATGGGTTGTTTAGATTCTTCAGCCAATGAGATGGAAGGGGTTGACAATGGCAGGTTTACAATCCCTAGTTCACTTGTTAAAGCTTTTGAACATGTGAGTGTAACTTTTTTTAAGGTTTTCTAGATGTGGGCTGTATAAGTGTTGATGTTGGTCGTTTTTTTTAAAGTTGGTCGTTTATATGCGCTGTATAAGTGTTGATGTTGTTCTTTTAAAGCTTTGATTTTGTTAGCTTCCCTAGTTCACTGATGTGGAATTTTCCTACCGCAAGTATACGGGTCAAGTAATAATATAGTGTTTTCGTGATTAAACGAGTGTCGTCCTCTGGATTGGATTTCTAGCAAATTAAGTACCGTGGATACTTTTGTTCAATTTTATTTAGGGAGCAAAACTCAAAGATAAAGATAAAAGTAAAGACAAAAAACATAAAATAAAGGTGGAGACTCAGATGGAAAGACTCTTAGGGAATTGATTTCATTGTTGAGATTGAAGATTAATTAATGGAATGAATTTAGCATGCAATTATTCTACCAAGTCTAGGAACCTTTTATCACAACTATCTCTCCCGAGCATAATTGATTCTCGTGCATGCAACCAACTTGATATCCTTATCTAAGTTCATTAACATGCAAGGCTTTGAGTTTAGTTCTTCAAGCAACTTCTAAAGTTATTCCAAATCCCGTCACAAACTTAGAATTTCTACTTTAGTCATGCAATTAAATAAAGTAAGTCTTAGGCCAAATCCCCTCTCCCGAGCAAGATTCAACACTCGAATCATTCAACTAGTGATCAAGTAATTGAAAGCATTTAACCATAATTGCATAGGTAAAATAAATGCATATTCATACCACAAAATCAATCCAACAAACTAAAACAACTACATCAATCTCTAAGACAAACAACTAGCAATTCATAGTCTTTAAACTACAAACACTAATTGAAAGAAAAGCCATAAAAACTACAAGAGGTAAGGGAAAAAGAAAAGAAAACTCGAATCCGTCGAAACCGGCACGTCCCCGCCACGATCTCCACGTCTTCTCGCTTGATTCCCGCTCCTTGGCCTTGCTTTAGCTCCCACCAAAGGTCTCTAGTCGAAATTAGGACTAAAATCTAACCAATTGGACTCCCCCAATCCGTAGCACAAAATGATGAATTTATAGAAAATCTGCCAACAGCGTCGAGACGCTATAGACAGCGTCGCGACGCTGTCGCGATACTGCGGATTTGGAAAATTCGCCGAGAGCGTCGCGACGCAATGAATTTTTTTTTTTTTTTTTTTGTAAGAATGAAAACTCCAAATATAGAATGTCAGCGTCGAAACGCCCAAAGAGCAGCGTCTCGACGCTGGTCTGCGGATGGGCCTATCTTCAATCTTCCATCTTTAATTCTTTTTTCATTCTTCAGCTTCTTTTCGCATCCCGAACATCCAATTGGCTCAAAACTATATTTCCTACAATTACAACACATAAATGCATAATTTTGACCAATAAATTATAAAAGACTAGCTAAATTAATTAGGGAAAACTAGCTAGCTATGCTCGCTATCATTCACTTGTTAAAGCTTTTGAACATGTGAGTGTAACTTTTTTTGAACTAGTTCTTATGTGTGCAACTTTGGATAAGGAAAAGCAAGCTTGGTTCGGTTATGCATGTCCATTAGTTACGTTGTTTGGTTTCGTGAGTTGAGGGATGATTTACTTAATATAGTTTGTTATATCTTACGTATGTTGGTCATAAGTTTGGTGTTACACTTCTTTATTCAATTGTTCTAGTTCCTTTGCCTGTTTAGTGTTTAACTTTTGAAACTTGAGGGATGAGTTGCTTTTCTAAGTAGTTAGAGTTTGAGTTTCATTAGTTTTGCATGTTGAGCTAGTTAGAGTTTGACGATTCATTTTGTTGTTTATTTGGTTTTGTTTGAATGTTTATGAGCATGGGGGGTGGGTTGCTTTTATGTTAAAAAATGAAGTAGTTCTTGTTTGGTTTCGTTATGCATGTCCACTAGTTACGTTGTTTGGTTTCGTGAGTTGAGGGATGATTTACTTAATATAGTTTGTTATATCTTACGTATGTTGGTCATAAGTTTGGTGTTACACTTCTATCTTCGATTGTTCTAGTTCCTTTGCCTATTTAGTGTTTAACTTTTGAAACTTGAGGGATGAGTTGCTTTTCTAAGTAGTTAGAGTTTGAGTTTCATTAGTTTTGCATGTTGAGCTACTTAGAGTTTGACGATTCATTTTGTTGTTCATTTGGTTTTATTTGAAGGTTTATGAGCATGGGGGGTGGGTTGCTTTTATGTTCAAATATGAAGTAGTTCTTGTTTGGTTCGTTATGCATGTCCACTAGTTACATTGTTTGGTTTTGTTAGTTGATGGATGATTTACTTAATAGTTTGTTACTTCTTACGTATGTCGGTTATAAATTTCGTGTTGCACTTGATTGTTTTAGTTCATTTGCTTGTTTTTTGTTTGGTCTTTGAAAGTTGAGGGATGAGTTACTTTTTTAAGTAGTTAGAGTTTGGGTTTCATTAGCTTTGCATGTTGAGCTAGTTCATATATAGTTCATATATATGCTTAGAACTTTGTTAAGGGAGGGGGATTAGATCATTTTTCTTGCTCATCATAAGTGTTGATGTTGTTCTTTTTTAATCTTTGGGTATGCAAGGAAGACTTAGTTCATTTGTTTGTTCTTCTAAAGCTTTGAATTTTTTAGTTTTTTTCTTTAAATTTGTTGTATTTAACCTATATGCTTATGTATTAATACAACTTTCTTTTTATTCAGGTCATCAGTTTAATCACTATTCGTGAACATCACTTTTGAAGGAGCTAACAACCTGTAGTTGGACATATAAGGATTTGTATGGAACCTTAAACACATTTTATACTCTTGGATGGAAAGATTTTGTATGATATGCTTTCTTAGTAAGTGTAGTTTTTGTATGATAAATGGGTTTATGATATGCAATTAAACACACTTTATACCCATTTATGAAAGCATATCATTATAAACCTAAACACACTTTATATAAAGACTTGTGGATTCTAATGCTGCAGTACAAGTTCAACGTGTAGATACTTTTTCTATCTCTTCTCTTGATTAACATTATGTTTTTCTCATTTTTGCTTGCTTATTATTAGGTCAGAGAGGGTAATTGGTCAGGCTACAGTATGTCTATTATTAGGTGTAAACTATTACTGTGGTTAATGCAATGAGAAACGAATGATATAATCCATCTCATGATCGCCAAATTCTAGTTCAAACTTAGCCGAATTCAACAATTGACACTAAAAACTAATTTTAAAAAAATAATAATGTGATCTATGCCGACGCAACTTGCGTCGGCATAGACAATGGAGTCATGCTCTATGCCGACGCAATCTTGCCTCGACGTAGATCACCCATACAACAATTTTGTTTTATCAATGTCAACGCAAAGATGCGTCGGCGTAGACGCTCTACGTCGACGCAAGATGTTTGCGTTGGCGTAGACCTCTACGCCGACGTGTCTATGCAGACGACCGTGCCGACGACATATTCGCGTCGGGGAGTTGTCTATGCTGACGCGGAGGGGGTCTACGCCGACGCATCGTTGCATCGGCCTAGACCGAAAATCTTGTAGTGATAGGACGCCCCCACTCACATGTCTCCACATGAACGATTCAGGATCACATCGTTTGTATTCCATACAAAGTGGGGTCGCGTCCATAGTGTCCCCAGGATAAGATACCTAACCCTATTCGTATACTATAAACCATTTTGGCTATATACTTGAACTTGATCCAACCTTATGTCTCCACATATAGTTCAAGTATTGATACTATATATAGCCAGGGATCTTAGTTTATTGGATTTAGGTTAAATATTATGCAACTCACTTATTCAATAACATATTTACTGAATAACCTCAATAACAACTTTATTGTAACATATAATATGTTTAATGTTTTACAAACTATGAGTTTTAGGACATTAAAACCCAACAAACTCCCACTTGGACTAAAACTCTAGTGGGGTACAAAAAAGTTGAGTGTGAGAGAAAATATACATAAAGACAATAAACTAGGGCATCAATTATACCCATATGACATTTCTCCCACTTGCCCTAGTCTTTTAAAGCTCGTAGTCCTAGATTTACTAGGTGACCCTAAGAAACTTTAGGCGTGAGGGCCTTTGTAAACGGATCAACCATGTTGTGCTCCAAAGCTATTTGTGTTACGATCACGTCTCCTCATTGCATATTCGGAACGACTTCCAATTCTATCAGGAATTTCCTTAGCCATACTACCTCTTTTGCTGCTTCACACGCAGCCACGTACTCAGCTTCCATGGTAGAGTCAACAATACAACCTTGCTTAATACTCATCCATACTACTGCTCCTCCATTTAGAGTGAACACAAATCCCGATGTGGATTTCCTCGAAGCTATATCAATTAGAAAGTCTGAGTCAATGTATCCTGTAAAGATCAGATCCTTAGCTCCATACCCAAGCGTATAATCCCTTGTTCTCCTTAGATACTTGAGGATCAACAAAAACCCATGCCACGAACCGCCGAAATTTTGTGAACTGAAGCTGCTGCACCGCCGGAGGGGACGCCGAAAACCACCGGAACAAAAGGAGAGAGAGATCGGGCGAAAATGGGGCAGAAAAGGAGCCAAAAATCAATAGAAAAACTAACCCACACGCACTGTTGAAGCCGCGAACTGCCGCTGGAGACGACAACGAAAAGCCGAAGAGCCGAAGACTATTGTGCTCGCTGGAGACGACGCTGGAGAGCCGGAAACGGGGAGATGGAACTCCTCCTCCCTCCCTCTTTTCTTAAAAAAAAGACAAAATGGAGAGAAAGAAGAAAAAAGGAAGAAGTAGAAAAGAAGAAAGGAGGAAGAAGAGAAAAAAAAATTTGTCAGTCGCCGGCGGCAACAATGGGTTGGTGGTGGTGACTGGTTAGGTTGAGAAGAAGAAGAGAAAGGAAAAGAAAAAGAGGAGAAAGGGAGGGGAAAATGAGATGGAAAATGAAATTAAAATATATATATATTTTTTAATTATTTTATTTTTAAAAATTAGAAAAATATTTTTTTTAATAAAAAATGTTGTCACGTCAGCCAACCGTTAAGATTTAACGAAAAAATGGATGGAGGGACCAAAATGAAACTAAAACCAAACCTCAGGGGCTAAATTGTTGAGTTTGAAAACTCAGGGACCAAAATGAAACCTAACCCAAACCTCAGGGACCAAAAATGTATTTTTCCCTGGTTTTTTCTATAGCATTGAAAAAACGTTATGAAAAGTCAGGTACTTTCAATAACATCGGCTATAACAGCATGCTAAAAATGTTTTAATATGTTTTCTATAGCATTTTTTAATTGCTATAACAAACGCTATCATATGTTTTCTATAGGATTTTTTAACTGCTATTAAAACCACTATTAAAAAGCAATCATAGCGTTTTTTCTAACGCTATGAAAAGTTTCCATAACATTAAAATTACGCAATAGAAAGTGAACCTTTTATAGCATTTTTCATAGCGTTGAAAAAACGCTATGAAAAGTCAGAGACTTTCAATAACATCGGCTACGACAACGTTTCAAAAAATGCTATAGAAAGCCTACGATAGCATTTTTTTTTTAATTCTATCGTATGTCATATTCGTTGTAGTGCTGATTCATGCTATTTATTTACCTTTAATTTGGTCTCTTAGTTTACATTTGATCGTTAAAGTGTTTATTTTGAAGGAGTTCAAACTTAAGAGGTTCTAGACGTCGACATTTCAAATTGATGTTAATTTGGGCAAATTATGGTGTTTTCATGCTATCTTGGAGTCCACAGGATATCAAGGAAGCAAAAGGACAAGAGCGGAATTTTAATCCTCGAAAATATGTCAATTTGGTCAAGAAATGTTGCAGCTAAGCCATTTTTCCCGAGAGCCTAGCGTTGAGAAACCCTAGCTCTAAGTGTCTCAACGCTAGATGTAAGCATTCAACATTGGCAAAGACGTAGAATCGGGACGCTAGCCTCAGCGTCTTGAGACTACCCCGAACTTTTACGCAGACAGAAGGCCTAGCGTCGAGACGCTCTTTAATAGTGTCTCGACGCTTCAATAAATATATAAATCCCTCTTTTTTTGTCTTTTAGCCGATTAGGTCAGAACTTTAGTCGTTTTCTCTCAATTCTTTTTGTACTTCTTTGTCCTTTTTAGTATTCTTTTGTATTTCAGACTTGCTTTGCTAGATTTTTATCATGTATTTCTTGTTGATTGTTGCTTTTACCTTTAGTATGTTTGGCTAAACCTTTTAGATTGTTGGATTGGGTTGATTCTCTTGGATTGTTTATGAACTAAGTTGAGCTTGCTAGTATTTACTGTTTTATGAATGAATTTTGTTACATCCTAGTGTTCTCGCATAAACAATCGTAGTTGAATGTTTTTCCTTTGTATTGACGTCACTTAGGATTACTTCAAGCATGATTTATCAATTATTTTTAGATAGCCACTAGGCTGAGGCAAATCCATCATTAATTGCTTTGTTCGGTTAGCGTAGACTTTTGATAGGCCTTTGAATCTAGGAGAAATTAGATTAATTAAATTAGAGGAATTGAATTCCTAGTTTAATTGATTAATTTCGGGCCTTGTGTGCAATGTGCTTAGTTATTTAGTAATTTTGAGGAGTCATCTAATTACTAATTTAGCTAATTAGATTTAACTTGAGGAGTCATCGGGCTAAGCATGAGGGGCAGCGGACGCCATTAAAATAACTAACCAATTAAAGAATTTGTGGAGTATCGGGTAATTTAATTGGTTAGACACAGGTTTAGTAGGTGGAGTATCCGAAACACCAAGAAGCATTCCGGGTAATAAAATAATTCATAAAATCTATCTTAAGAGCAAGCGATGATACTGAGTAAATAAACTAAGCCAAGAAATACCCAATTCGGTAATCTCGTCTTTTGATTGATTTTCCCGTCATTTTTCTATTGTCTATTTTTGTTGCATGCAGTCTTTTGTTTCCCGCATTTTATTTACTTTGACAAACTCATTCGATCAATGTGATTGCTTTACACTACTCTTTCGAGTTTATCTCAGTGTTGCTCAGGAACTTGTCTTTCTGAAGGGTATTTACAACACTCGCTATTTGTCCAAGTTGTACCTCCATGTTCTTCAAAGCAATGTCATGGTTGTTCACCGAGGTCACCAGGTTATTTACCATGGTTTGAAGACTATTGTTCAGCACCTTTTGCTCCTTTACGAAAGTGGCCACCAGGTCTTCGAGGTTACTTTTCTTCTCTTGCTAGCCCGAGGACGCCGAGAAACCTGACAGAGGCGGAAAAACGTTCTTGGTTTTAGCATATGAAAAGTTTTCGTGATTGCACAAACCTGAGTGGTAGAAGTGCAGTAGGTTTTGATTAAAGACTCTGTTTCCCACGAATTGAACTTGCTCCATTTCTTTGTCATCCTTCTTTGCATGATTTTCAGCTAGAGAAGTGATTGATTTGACCACCTCTGAAGCCGTCAATTTGTTTAGCACATTCGTCATTTTAATCCTTGGGTATAACTCTCCTACTTTTCTCTATTAATTTTATTCTCACCTTTCTCATTCCAACCACCAATCAAATTTGCCATAATAAAATAATCTCTCTTTCCCAAATTTCCTTCCCACATGAAACCCTCTCTCTCTTCATTGAACCCATGATCTTCTTCTTCCCTTTCTCTTTATCTACCCCAACTCTCGGTTTATTCTTCTTCTTCTTCTTCTTTTTTTTTTTTTTTTTTCTTTCTTCAACAAACCCACAACTTCCTCCATTACCATACATCTCCTTCTTCTTATCTTCCCCACACAAAACTCTACATCCAAATCCTTCTCTCCTTGCTTCTTAAGAAAAACCCAACCTCCAAAACCATTATCCCATAACCAAAACCACAAGAAAATCAAGGAAATTTCAAAACCCACTTACCAATTTCATTGAGGGAAACTCGTGTTTGAGCTCCAATCTTCCAAAATCTAACCTCTTCTTCCGAAAATTACTCTTCTCTCCTTCTCGAGCTCTCGGTTTCTCTACCTCTTGTTCTCACTTCCTTTCGTTTCTTCTTCTTCCTTTTGTTTATTTTTATCTCTATTTCTACGTGGGTTTCTTTCCAGCCCATTACTTCTCTCTCTCTTTTTTTTTTAATTGAATACAGTTTGTCTGGCTTCATTGCCTTTTTTTTTTCTTTTTAAGAACCCACCAGCGGCTTCATTTTCCCATTTTTTTTTTCTCTCTCTCTCTTTGATAACAGACAAATACTGAAAATGGTTTGGGCTTACAGATTTGTGGAGGAGAGAGATTGTTATGGAGAGATTTGGGGAGGAGAGAGAGAAAATGGGGGAAGAAGGATGGTGAAGGAAAAAAAGGATGAAAGGTCATATGTAATCTTAAATAAATTATATAAAATAATAAAACTTATCCACCTCATTCAAAATTTGTCACCTCAACATGTCATGTCATTGTTCCGTTAGTCAACTACTCAAATTAACTCAGGTACCATTTAGAACTATTTTCCAAATCTCAAGAATGACAAGTGTATCTTTTGAAATCTTGGGAACCAAATAGATATCAACTTCAAACTTTAGAGACCAAAAGTGTATTTCGCTCTAACAAATATTTCTTTTAGTTTACACACTTGAAAAAAAAAAATCCATTGTTTGGATTATCCGATGTAGTTTTGCCATTAATATCTCCCTCACCTCAATAGCTAGCTCCTCAAATTTGGATTTTATAATTCCATGAACTTTAAAAAATGGTTAATAGGTCCCTTTGTATCTAATAGGATTTTTGGCCTATTTGACATTTTTTAAATTAAAGAACTTCATTAGACATAAAATTAAAAATCTAGAGTTTTTTTTAGGAGTTTTAAAGTTTAGAGTTCTATTAGACACAAAAATTACATTTTATGTCTATTGTTTAATTAATTTAGAATTGTTTTTAATATATTAAGGACTTATTAGACATAAATTGAAAATTTGAGAACTAATTGGATACTCTTGAAATTCAAGACCTATTAGACACAAAATTGAAAATTTAAGGATGTGTTAGATACAAACCCCAAAGCTTCAAAGAAAAAAATTTATAATTTAACCCTAATATATATAATTTAATCAACATTAATTAAAATCATAAAAATATTTTGGTCTGAGTAGGTATGTCTACCTCTTTTCGGCCAACGTCTTTAATGGTAGAGGCAGAAAATATTATCCTCAACAGCATTGTTCCTGATCACAAGGGTGAATGCTCGTAGTAACTGAAACGTCCTCCTTTGGGCAGTGCTATTTAAAATGATCTTTTCTTAGTATGCTCCTCAAAAGTTAAAACAATTATAAAAATGAAATATTAGTATCCTTAAAATTAATATTTCAACTATAATTAATTTAAGGGAACAGCAATGATTAATTTAAAATGCCTCCACCAACTGCACTAAAAAACCTCCTCGTTTCCCCAAACAAAGACGTACCTATTTGAAAAAGCACTTTCCCTTTCACAATCACAATCCAACAACAAAAGAGAAAAAAGCACTTCCCCATGGCTTCCTCTTCCTGCTGCTGCCACCATTTCAAGTCCCCCACACCCCACTTCTTCAAGGTGATTCTCCCTCAAACCCTCACTGACAAAAAGCTTGTAAGTAAATCAATCCTCATCTTAAATTACAAATAAACTAAATGTTATCAAACAAATGGGTATTTTAAAATTTCCATTTCACATTGTTCTTTTTTTCCTTGCTATTGAATAACTTTCTTTTCAGCATATTCCAAAGAAATTTGTTAGAAAACATGGAGAGGCTTTGCAAAGTGAAGAGGTAAGACTTAAGGTGGCCAGTGGGGCAGAGTGGAAAGTGGGAGTGACAAAAACTAATGAAAATGTTTGGTTTGAAAAAGGATGGCAACACTTTGCAAAGTTTTATTCTGTTGAATGTGGCCATTTCTTAATATTCAGATTTGAGGGAAACTCTTCCTTCCATGTTATTATATTTGATCAAACTGCTTTAGAGATTGAATATCCAATGGCCTTTGGAGACTTTGATAAGAACAAAGTGCTTGATGAGAAAATCACAAGTGAAAGTGAAGAATTTGAAGATGATGAGTGTGTTGAAATATTGGGTAATAATAAGAGGATGAAATTAACAAGTGATCATCAAGCATGCGCAAACATGGCCATTTGCAGACCTCAAAACAAGGAGAAGATGCTGATGATGAATGGAGACTTGCATTATTTTTCTGAGTTTAAAGGTATATATGAAATACTTTTTTGAGTCAATTTTCATAAAAAATAAAATAAAATGTTGAGGATTGTTTGAGAGAACTATTATTTCACAAAATAACTTTCTAGGTTGAAAACAATCTTTGGTACAACAATTAACATTTAAGGTTGGAGATTCGAATCTCAAACCAGTTTTGGAAGTTATATATATTTTTGTTTCCAAATGTCATTATGTATGTACAAGAGAGTAAAACGATAGAATGGCAGATTTGAAACCTCTCAAAGCGATGAAGTCGGAAAAGTTTTGGATTAAGCGTCCATCAACTGCAACACAGCAAGCAAGAATTACTGAAGAAAAAGCTTCAAAATTCAAATCAATGACTGCAAATCCTTCTTTTATGGTCAAAATAGGCCCTTCATACATTCATACTGGAAGATGTTGTCTGGTAAGAACCTGACATGCTCGTGGTTGTCTTGTCTTCTTACTTTTTATTTGTGCTCATAAGTTTATTCGTTTTAATTAACTTGGCTTTGAATGGTTGTAGTGTATTCCAAAAGCCTTTGCAAATATATACCTGAAGGAATCCAAAGATATCATTCTTCAAGTTTCAGATGGAAGGGTTTGGAAGACTTGGTGTAGTTTGCGCTTGAATCTTGGAACAAACAAGTTTGAAATAAGAGACGGTTGGAAGGCATTTGCTAGAGATAATAGCTTGAAAGAAGGTGATATTTGTGTTTTCGAGTTGATAGAAAACGCTATAATATCATTTAAAGTTACAATTTTTCGGCCAACATGAGCATAGTTCGACTGACATAAAAGATCAAGAGGTTTGTGTTTCAAATTCTCTACCCCATATTTTGTAAAAAAAAAAAAAAAAAAACCTACCATTTTTTAATGGAGTTTTTTATGCTGAATTCAAGGACAAATTTTCTTGATGGCAATGACTTTTTATTTTCCTTGACCTTTTATTTTTCTTGCATGCATGTATTTGTTGGGATTGAGTTTTTTTGGAAGTTTATTTATTTATTTATTTATTTTTGAAACGATTTTTTTGGAAGTTTATGATGCTAGGAAGAGGAATGAGTTTAATCAGAGTAAATGCATTGAGTCTTTCTAGATGAGTTTCTTTGTCTGATTTGAAACGCCTCTGTTTTAAATATTTGAGTTAAAGCTAAATTTAATAAAGTAAATTTTAGTGTAAGAAAATAGTTTGTTTAATTGGTTTTTTTTTCTTTGACAATATGGGGTGGGGGATTCGAACCACAGACCTCGTGGTTATCAATACAACTTTATGTCAGTTGAGCTATGCTCTTGTTAGTAGTTTGTTTAATTGTTTATAACAATAACAATAGGAAATAATTACTAGTCTCCTTTTATCTTATCTTATTCACATTTGTTTAAAATATTCATGACAAAAATTAGAACAATCATAGTAAAAAAAAAAAAAATTATATATATATATATTGCATTGTCGTTAGATAATAACTTATAGACCCAAGTTAGAATTTGGAGACCTAGCTTTTGCTTCACTTTCAATCATTGCTCTCGTTCGTTTATTTTGTTTGGAGAATGGTTGTAGATTGAATTGGAGTAAAATATTAATTAAAGATTTCTAAATTCAACTTAATTAAAATATATTTATATATCGTGTTTCTTATAAAATTCAAAGAAAAGACCTACTAAAATCATTTGAAAATAACATAATTAACAACAAAACAAAAACATTTCAGTTCGAGACATGTTAGAGAGGGAGAAGCTAACTTCACCAACGATCCCACATTGAAAATATAAGTGGAGACCTTACAATTTGTAAGATATATGGGTTTACTCCACCCGCTGTCAATTGGTTTTGAGATGGAACTCCATGTATTCTAATACAAACTTTGAAATTAGAGGAAATAAAAAAAAAATTGATCAAAGAAGATTTGAAAGTGTCCTCAAATTTAATTAAAAATATATTATTATGTTTCATTAAATAATCATATAAATAATAAAATTAGAATTTCATAGTTTGTTTTTAAATTCTTTCTTTATTGCAAAAAATTATAAATGAAATATTTATTATTTAAACTAAATGAGTCTTTTAATGATGAATTTTTTAATATGTTAATTTCATGTTTTTAGAAATTTATAATGTTTTTTTTTATATGGGGTAAGGGATATAAACCTCTCTGATCTCGACCTATAAGCTTTATGCCAGTTAAACACAAAAATTTATGGAATTAATGAATTTGTAATTTGCCTAAAATACTTGAAATGGATTGCTCAATTTTCAACGTTACGTATTTATTGCACGAGTAATTTTGAATATATTTTAAATTACATATTTCTTATTATTAACTCAATAATCAAATATTCATATTTTCGAACTAATAAATTCAAATAAAAAAAGGGGCAGTTGCATAGATGACAAATTGGACCAAATTAATAACAAATATAGCACAGTTGCAAACTAATTGCAAATATAGCAAAATTAATTGTACAAGACCAAAAAGCTGTTGTCAGATTCTATCTGTGTCTATCACTGATAGACTCTGATTATTCAAAGTATATCAGTGTCTATCGCTGATAGACTTCGATTAATCAAAATCTATTCGTGACTATCACTAATAGACTTTGATTAATCAAAGTCTATCAATGATAGTCACTGATAGATTTTGATTAACCAGAGTTTATCAGGGATAGACACTGATAGACTCTGAATGTGATGTCCCACATTCCAAGTAACCCATAGTTTTTATTAAGTGATATCTTTTATTTTTAGCCAATTGAGATTTTTGCCTTTTCTCGTGTAATAGTGACTGATTGTTTTAGTTGGTTGAGTTTTTCCAAGTTAGTGGGCATTGAGTGGCGTCTTTTTCTCCTGGTTAGTGGGTAGTTTGGAAAGAAAAGTGTTAAGAAAGGAAAATCTCTCTCTCTCTCTCTCGTCCGCGTGCGTGCCCCCTCTCCCATCTCTTTTGTTTTTCCTTCTTCTCCCAGTCGCACAGCCGTGCCGTCGCCATCCCTTCTTGCCGTCAGTTGCACCGCCCAGCCGCCCCGCACAGTCGCCGCCGCCGAACTCCTCGCGCAGCACGCTGCCGAACTCCCCGCACAGCCGCCGCCTTCCCTATTCGCGAGCGCCGCCTCGCACAGCACGCTGCCGACCTCCTCTTGCTGTCGTTCTCCCTCCGACGAGCAGATCCCAGGCCACCCAATCATCGTTTTCTTCTTCTTCGTCATCAGCCGCAGGTTCGTCCTGTCCCCTCTTGCGATTCCGATCAACACTCGCAGCGTGTAAGTCTCTTTTTCCTCTCATTCTCAGTTGATTAAGCTCGATCTGACCTTCCTCTCTCTCGTCTTGGTTAGATCCCGTGCAACCAACATCTCAGATCTTGTTTCTCTTGCGATTTCGTCTCTGTCCAGCGTGATTTGGGTGTGGTTTCAACTCTTTTTCAGCGTTATTTAGCAATTTCAGTCAGTTCTACCTTGACCCATTCATTATTGGCTATGAATACAAGTTACCCATGAGCCAAGAAGTGTTATTCTAAGTTACCCATTCTTTATCGCCTCCTAAATTGTAGGTTTTGGCCATTTTCGAACACTGTACAGCTCGTAGGCATCTCTGTTTGGTGTTGATCGGTAAGTTTCAGCAGCCTTAAATTCTTTAAAAATTGTACTAGTTAGCTTAGAATAGTTTTTAACCAATGCGTGTTCTTTAGTTTCAGTTCTAACTCAATACGAATACCGGGCAGCGCGTGTTCTTAGGATTTTGGTGCTGTTCAGTAATTTCCAGCAAGCATTCAGTGTTATTTCGGTAAGCTTGAGTGATTTCTAGCATGCTTTAGGCTCAGTTAAACTCATTTAGAGTGTTGGCAAGTGGGCTAAGCCATTCCCTAACCTTTAGAAGGTCTCTCTTGTGCCTGTAGATCCGTTTAGAGCATATCCTAGTATTTTTCCAGCAAGCAATAGTTGGGTTTAGGAGCGCTTTTGAGCTTGAGTAAGTAGTTTCCATCTGGTTGGGCTTGTTTGTTGTTTGAGCATGCTATTGCTTTTCTTGCTTTGCTAATATATGATGTGTTTATTATGTTTGTAGCTCGCTTTGTGAACAAGCATGATGCTTTGTTGGATTCTTAAGCATGTTGCTTGATGATTCATAAGTATGTTGTCTGTTTAATTCATGAGCATAAGATACCATTGTTGTTGGCTATGCTGCATGAGTTGTGTCTGCATAGTGCGTTCATTGGGGAGAGGCGGAGCATGACACGTAAATCATGTGTTGGGTGTGTGTGCGGAGCGTGATGCGAAAATCACGTGTGGGTGTGAGTGCGGAGCGTGACGCGGAAATCACGTGTGAGTGGCGCTGGGCCTGGCGCGTAATAATACATGTGTTGGGTGGGTTTGCGGAGCGTGACGAGGAAATCGCGTGTGAGTGTGTGGGCATGGAGCGGAAACCATGTGGGGGTGCATAGCATGATGCGTGGATTCATGTTGTCGTCCCATTTTTGCATGAGCATGTGTTGGCGTTGCTATTTTCACGTTTAAGAGCATGTTGGATTGTTTATCGCTTTACAAGCATGATGTGTGTGGATAGCATGTTGTTATGGTTGTTTGTTGTTTGGTGGCTCACCGGGTGTGAGCTACTTACCAGTACTGTGGTTGTACTGATACCCCTCCCCTTCCTTCCTCCCAACATTTTCTGATTATGCAAGTGACGAGTATTATGTGCCCGATGATGTAGATGAGGAGGTTCACGAGGGATGACCACAGGATTTTGTGTATTTGATATCTTCTTTCTGTTGGATAGGGTAGTTCTTTTACTTGGTTGTTGATAGGTTGATTCGATCTTGCACATAGGTTGGGTTGGTTTTCCTTTAGTTGTTGAGCTTGTGTAGAATTTCATGTTTCCGATAGGTTGTAAATATGTTATTGTTTAATAAAGTTGAATTGTTTCTAGAGGCTAAGAGCATGTTTACACTAGCAAGGCTATAGTTCTATTGTTGGTTGAAGATACGAGATCTGACTCGTATTTTATTATGAAGTTGTTTCTGTGGAGTTGTGGGGTGGAATGGAATAATATAGAAGTGTTGTTTTGTTTAACAGGTGATTTAAAAATTTTGGTTTCGTCCTATGTATGTCGTTATGTTGCCGAAATTTTCGGAGCTCTCGGTTAGTTTGAATAGGAGATTAGTAATGTCACTAGGTTAGATTATATTAAAACCTGGGGCGTTACACTGAATAATCGAAGTCTATCAGTAGACTGATAGATTCTGATTAATCAGAGTCTATCGTTGATAAACTCTGATAATCGAAATCTATCAGATAGATTCTAATTAACCAGAGTCTATTAATATACTCGGATAGATTTTGCTATATTTGCAATTTTTTTTACATTGTGCTATATTTGCTATTAATTTGGTCCAATTTGCCACCCACTGCAAATTCTCAATAAAAAAACCTCTTAGAAGCTTCACGAAATAAAATGATTAAATTCAAATTACTCATAACCAAAACTAAAATTCTGATCAAAGAAGGTTTGAAAGTGTCTTCAAATTTCAAAGGAAAGCATTTCTTAATAGTAAAACCCATACAGATTTTGCATTTTCAATCTGCAAATCCATGACAAACAAACATACCATACCCAACAACTTCCACATATCATTAAAAACTAAAACATCTAATATATCAAATAAAACAACTAATATAACAAAAACTTACCAATCCGACCAACATGAGCATAACTTAACTGACATAACTCTTGTACTAACACCCAAGAGGTCTGTAGTTTGAATCTCTCCATCCCCACATGTCAAAAAAAAAAAAAAAATTACAAACCCGAAAATCAACCTCCAAAATAATATTAAGGGAAAAAATCAATTTTGACCCCTAAACTTTGCAGGTTGTAGCAATTTTAACCCTAAACTTTCAATTTTAGCAAATTGAACCCCAAACTTAACAAATTGTATCAATTTGAACCTCCAACTTGCATAAATGTTGCAATGTAGACCTTTTGTCAACTTTTCATTTGAATTGCTATTAAAATATGTAATTGACAATTTTCTTTTATTTTTTTAAATTCACATTGCACCTGAGTTAGTGTTTTGTAAGAAATTTGTTGGAAAAACTCTTTAAGAAATCAAATATCTCAGACAATTCTTCTCATTATTATAAAAAAAAAAAAAAAAGTCACAGAGTTATTAGCAACAAGAAAAATCTAGCAAATATGAGAAATAAAAAACTCGAAATTTCTTTATTTTCGTTTCCTAGATTTGTACATTCTTCTAATTAGCAAGAAAAAAAACATTAAAAGAAGGAAAAAAAATCCCACAAAGTTCTTAGCAACAAGAAAAGACCAGCGAATATTTGAAGATAAAAAACCTCCAAAATTTCTTTGCTTTCGTAATCTTAAATAGTAGCAAAAAACTCTCATAAAATCCTCAATAACGAGAAAAAGTCATCTAAAATAAAGTTTCTTCAATATTTTATTTATAAGAAACCAATTCAGATGCAATGTAAATTAAGAAAAAAAAAAAGAAATAATCAATTACGTTCGGTGGTTCAAAAAAAAGTTAACCAAAGGTATACATTGTAACACTTATGCAAGTTTAGGGTTAAAATCGATACGATTTGATAAGTTTGAGGTTCAATTTGATGAAATTGAAAGTTCATGGTTGAAATTGATACAACTCGTTAAGTTTAGGGTTCAATTTGATGAAATTGAAAGTTCAGGGTTAAAATTGATACACCCCCTAAAGTTTAGGGTTAAAAATGAATTTTTCCCTAATATTAAACCTTTTTCCAAGTTCATTTGCTTTGATCAAGACGCTCGAAAAATTTCGACTTTGAAAAGGATTTTTCTACTATTTTTTCTGATCATCTCAAAAACACAGGCATCGCCCACTTGCAAGCTATTGTCCCGAGCAAATTTCTTCCAACCATTTGACAATTCAGCCTTCCTATGCATTGTTCGAATCCAATACAGAGCACAGCGAGAGCTCCACATTCTTCCGTCTGAAACTTGAAGAATGATATCTGTGGACTCCTCCAAATGCATCTCTGCAAAACTTTTTGGGATATTCTTTTGGGAAAAAAAAACATCTCGACGAAGTTAGGGAGAGACAACGAAAGTGTTTTTTTTACCACTTTTCAAAATTTTTTATGGTGTTTGATGAGATAAAAAATATATATATAGTTTTATTACAAGTTTAGTCTTTGAACTTTCAGGATATTGTATTAACTAGAACCCTGAACTTTAAAAAATTTCTAATAGGTCCCTAAACTTTAAATTTTGTCTAATAGATCTATGAACTTTAGAAATGTCTAATAGTTACCAGAACTTCTAATTTTTTGTCTAATAGAGATTTTTAAAAATTAGCCAATATATTAGATAAAAAATATTGAATTTTATGTCTACCCTAAACTTCCAATTATCTATCTAGTAGACTTGTGAATTTTTAAAAATGTCGATTAAACTTGTAGTTAAACTTTTTTTTCCTAAAAAGTCATTCCAAACTCTTGCTAATACTTAATACTTGGTTGCAAAAGAAATGGAATTACATTTTCTTACCAGAGATTTTCCTGATTGAATGTGTGATGGCTGGATCTTGCAAATGAAAGAAGGATTCAGAGTCATGGACTGGAAAGCGGCAGCTTTCGCCATCGCTTTTGCTTGCTGGTTTGTTGTCGATGGCAGCTTCCTCCCGCCATGCTCGCTGTTCGTAGGTTTTTTGGCACCAAAGCCAACTCCACCAACTTTAAAATTTAGGAGTTTTTGTATCAAGTCAAAAAGCTAGAAGTGATCAATAATACAAATAAGGTGCTTCTCAAATAGTTTATCTTTCAAGTTTATCCTTCAATCCTCAAAAGTTTCTTTCCATAAAAACATACTAAAATGATTGTTTATTTAAAGAAAAAAAGATTATGGATAAAAATAGACCTTTCTTTAAAAGTTGAAAAACCAGAATGAAAAAAATATTAAGAAGCAAATGCCCAAAATGAGATTTGAACTAGGAAAATGATAACGATAGAAACATATATAACACTTTCAAAATTAAACCTCAAAAGAGAAGCAAACCTTGAGGGTAAAAATGTAGGTCGAAATCATCCAAATCTGTCTCCATTTTCACCTTCTGTTTAGCTTTATCGAGACGAATTTTCTTTATCGGATACTCAACTTCTGTAGCAGTAAGATCAAAGATGACAACACGGAAGCTCGAAGATTGGCTTTCGTATCTAAACACGAGAAAGTAACCCACTCCAATGGAGTAAAACTCTACAAAGTTTTGCCAGCCATGATGAAACCACACTTTTCCATTACTTTTTGTCAAACCCACATTCCACTCTTTGCCATCAGCCACCTTAAGACATGTTCGGTTATTAACGAAAGCTTTTTGACCATGTTCTCTTACGAACTTTTTTGGGATTTCCTAAACAGAAAAAATGAAAAACATTTTAGGGTTAAAATAAAGAAAGAGAAATCAAATAACAACAGATATTCATAGAATAATTTTCCTTACAATCTTTTGATTGTTGAGTGCACGGGCAAGAACAACCTTAAAAAAATGGAGATTGTCGAATGCTTTACAGGAACAAACCATGTCGTTTCGTCGTGACTAGAGGAAGCAAGCACTTTTGGAAGAACTTTTAGAGGAAAAAATTAAAAAAGGCTAAATGCCAAAAACATACATCTATATATATATATTAAAAAATAAAAACATATTGTGTATATGTGTATATATATTTATAAAAAAAATTGGGGTCTTACCCCTAAATTCATCCTTTGTTTTTTACTTTTACATGTCTAAATTTGGTCTATATACTTTCAATGTATTTCAAAATAATAATAATAATAAATATTAATTATAAAATGTTGTAAAAAACATTAATTTGTGTTGAAGGAGAAATTTTGACCAATCACAAACGGCCACGTCATTACATGAAATTAATGACGAAATTATAATTAATTAAATTTTGGACCAATTATAAATTGACATGTGTCCCAAATTTAATTTGAAGACAAGGTTGGCCAATTATAAATTCGTAGAGCCAAATTTCTATTTGATCAATTAATTAAAATTAAATTATTTTGATCAAATTAATTAATTTGACCCATTAATTAAAAAATCATTATTTGGATCAAATTTGGGTCTTTTAAATATTTGGGTCATATGGTTTCGGGTCAAATATGAACCAGACCCAAGACTAAATAGTTGAACCCAAGACCAATAAAGCCCAAGCCCAAGTTGTTGGCCCAAAAGTCACCAGGGCCCATCCAGCGAGAACTCTATAAATAGAGGGGTTCTCTTCCATTTTAGGGAGGTCAGAATTTTGAAGTTCCAAGCCAGAGTCAGAGAATTCAGAGAAACTCCATCAAGATTGAAGACTGAAGACTGAAGACTCCTTGAAATCCATAAGTTTCAAAGTGCTGAACACTTCTTGAAGATTGAAGACTCCTTCAAGATTAGAAGACTTCAAGCTCCAAGAATCCATTGAAGCTTCAGACTCGAGATCAAGCGTTCCAGCCCTCGAGTGAAACACATCCACACATAAGAGAGAGAATCAGAGGATTAACATTAGAGATTGTACATTCACACGCATACAAATATTAATACAAATATAATATTTGTATTAATATTATACAAATTGGCAAGTGAGTTTCTGAATCGCTTCTACAAATTGGCACGCCCGGTGGGACAATCTCTACCTCTCATCTCTTTCTCTTGCCTAAAGATCCAACCGACGTGATGGCACCAAAGAAAGCTCCCGCGAAGGTTACAACATCGAGCTACTCTTATACGGATCCTGTCACTCGTAGTCGTTCCTAAGGAATTGAGATCAAGGAGGATCATACTCCTCTTGCTGTTGCAAACAGGATCTCAAAGTTGATTGAAGAATCCTCTAAGGATAAGGTTGCAGTCAAAGATAACCCGCTGTTCGAATCTGTCATTCCAACATCTAAACAGCCAAAGGATACACTAAATCCTGATGTGATGTCCGTCATGATGTCTGATGTAGACCAGGATGAAAGAATGGCAGAGATGGAAAGAAAACTCAATCTCTTAATGAAGGCAGTTGATGAAAGAGATCTTGAGATTGCCTATTTGAAGAACCAGTTGCAAAATCGAGAAACAGCTGAGTCTAGCCAGACCCCTACTGCAGGAAAGAATGATAAGGGGAAGGCGGTCATCCGTGAAGACCAACCACAACACTCCACGTCAATGGCCTCTTTGTCCGTCCAATAACTGCAGGACATGATCATGAATTCCATCAGGGCTCAATATGGTGGACCCACTCAAAGTTCCCTCTTGTATTCCAAACCTTATACAAAGAGGATTGACAATCTGAGACTGCCCTCTAGGTATCAGCCTCCCAAGTTCCAACAGTTTGACGGAAAGGGCAACCCAAAGCAGCACATCGCCCACTTTGTTGAAACCTGTGAGAACGCTGGTACTCGGGGAGATTTACTTGTTAAGCAATTTGTCCGAACACTGAAAGGAAACGCGTTCGATTGGTACACTGACCTGGAGCTTGAGACAATTGACAGTTGGGAACAGATTGAGAGAGAGTTTTTGAATCGCTTCTACAGTACGAGGCGAACAGTTAGTATGACGGAACTCACGAGCACAAAGCAACGGAAGGGTGAGCCAGTCATCGACTACATCAACCGTTGGAGAGCCTTGAGTCTCGACTGTAAAGATAGACTCTTCGAAGTGTCCTCCGTTGAGATGTGCACCCAAGGCATGCACTGGGGACTTCTTTACATCTTACAAGGGATAAAACCTCGGACCTTTGAAGAATTAGCGACTCGCGCTCATGATATGGAGTTGAGCATCGCTAGTAGAGGGAATAAAGATCCCGTAGTCCCAGATACGAGGAAGGAAAAGAAGGAAGTTAAAGGCACTGAGAAAGTGACGAAGAGTGCCACGAAAGGATCCATGGTCGTCAACACGACCCCCGTGAAACTTTCCGCCAAAGGAAGGGAAAACAAAACAAATAAGCGAGTGGAGACAGGCGAAAGACGTCGCCTAACTTTAAAAGAAAGACAGGAAAAGGTTTATCCATTTCCAGATTCCGATGTCCCAGATATGTTGGAACAACTACTAGAGAAGCAATTAATCGAACTCCCTGAATGCAAACGACCGGAAGAGTTAGGAAAAGTTAATGATCCTAACTACTGCAAGTATCACCGAGTCGTTAGCCATCCGGTGGAGAAATGTTTTGTTTTAAAGGAGCTAATTCTTAAATTGGCCCGTGAAAAGAAAATTGAGCTGGACCTTGATGAGATGGCCCAAGCAAATCATGCAACGATAATGGCGAATGTAGGGGATCAAATTCCCCTAATCTTCTCATGTGATTATGAAGAAAGGTTGATTTAGTTTGGCACCCTTGATCCTGTAGTGGTTCGTTTAAAAAAAAAAGCCACAATGAAGGGATCCCAAGAAAAATATGGTTCCATCGAAGATGAGAGCGAAGGTTGGACCCTTGTCGTTCGTCGCAAAAGGCAAAAGCAAAGTTACGCACGAAAAGAGTCCCACTTATTTCGAGATAGTAAAAGAAAGGTTAAATCTCAAAGGAAGAAGGGAAAAAAGAAATCAAGGAGGTCAAAGCATGTCGTGGAGGAAAGTGAAGATTTCTTTTGCCCTCCACAACCCATAACTTTGGCAGAATACTTCCCAAGTCGCTTTCTCGATGATGGTTAAGGAGAAGCACTTGAAATCGTCACGTGTCACATTGTGGACGTGGTGGAAGATGATGATGACCCTGCTAGTTCCTCGGGAACGGTGGCAGGTCCAGGAGACTTATTCTCCTTCAGCATAAAGGATTTATTGTCACTTCCTCAGGAAGCTAAAAGTGTCCTTATTAATGCATTGATAGAGTTCGATGGTACAAACATCCCAACCTCCGTGGCACGCACATGTGCTTCGTGTTGCATGACTATAGGATTTTCCGATGAAGATTTGCTGCTAGGGTCGAAGCCTCACAATAGACCTTTATTCGTCTAGGGATACATCCGAGAACAGAGGGTTAGTTGGATTCTCATCGATGATGGATCAGCTCTCAATATAATGCCTAAGTCAACCATGAAGCAATTAGGCGTCTCGATGGAAGAACTATCAAACAGTAAATTGGTAATTCAAGGTTTCAATCAAGGGGGACAACGAGCGATTGGCATGATACGCCTCGAGCTCATCATTGGGGATTTGAAGGCCGATACTTTGTTTCATGTGATAGATTCCAAGACCACTTATAAGCTGCTATTAGGTCGCCCTTGGATTCATGGCAATGGAGTGATAACTTCTACATTGCACCAGTGTTTTAAATTTTATCAAGATGGCATTAAGAAAGTTGAGGCTGACACTAGCCCATTCACAGAAGCTGAATCCCATTTCGCTGATGCAAAATTTTATATGAAGAGCGACAACACAAGGGAAGTTATACCTGCAGAAATCCCCTTGATAAAAAAGAATGACAAGCTCAATTTAGAGCCACAAGCAGATGCAAGGAAGGAAGCTGTTGAGGATGTGAAGGCATCTGACCTGAAAAAGGGTGAAACATCTATAAGCCTTGTGAAACCTAAAGTTGTAGAGGATGAGAAATGTTCACCTGTCCTACGATACGTCCCTTTATCTAGGCGTAAAAAGGGTGAATCACCTTTCACTGAATGTCCGAAAAGCATAAAGGTCGGTGACGTTGAAATTCTGAAGGAAAGTTTCACTACGCCTCTTACAAAGATCACAAAGCAAGAGGTTAAGAAACCTGAGGATGACCAGATAAAATCGATTTTGCCTGACAAACGAACTAAAGACGGGTTCGACCCCAAGGCATACAAACTTCTAGCGAAAGCAGGTTATGACTTCACAACTCACACTGAGTTTAAAAGTCTAAAGATTTTTTATGAAAGATCTGAGCTCTCTACAACACAGAAGAAGCTTCTAAAGGAAGGCTATAGTCTGCCTACGACGAGAAAAGGACTTGGATATAAGTCGTCCGAGCCAGTTCGCATAACAAGAAAAGGGAAGGCGAAAGTGGCAGACATAAATCATATAACAGTAGAGGAGGTTGATGACTCAAAAGAAGAAGAGAGCGTCGATCTTCGAGCTTCTGTTTTTAGGCACATCAGGCCACCAGTTGCTCGTGCTTCAGTCTTTCAGAGGATAATTGTGAATGAAACAGAGGAAGAAAGTGCACAACCTACCAATAGCTCCACTCGATCTTCAGTTTTTTGAAGGTTAAGTATGTTCATTGGGGGAGAAGAGAGTACACTTTCAACTCCGGATGTCACGCGTCCTTCAGCTTTTCGAAGGTTAAATATGCCCGTTGGGGAAGAAGGGGGTACATTTTCAACTTCAGATGTGACTCGACCATCAGTTTTTCAAAGGTTAAGTGTTACCACTAGAAGAGACAAAAAAGAGCAGTCTGCTTCATCGACTTCTCACCGACTTCAATATGAAGATGCAATGAAAACTGAAAAGACCATGAAGGCCGATGGAGAAATTCGCAGTGCAGTTCCTTCACGAATGAAAAGAAAAACCCTTGTTACTGTCGATACGGATGGTTCTTTAAAGGTAAAGAGACGTGATGTTGTCATCACCAATCCTTCAGAAGAAGATAGTGACCAGGAAGAAGAACAAGCGTCTTGCCTTCATATCACTGTTGAAGAAGAAACAGAGGTCGAAATGTCTGAAGTAGATGAGGATGAAGCACCTTTATCACTTGAAGACGGCAGCGAATCTACAGTGGATGAGCTTAAAGAAGTAAACCTGGGTACGCCAGAAGAGCCACGCCCGACTTTTATAAGCACGTCACTTACTCCCAAAGAAGAGTGTGAATATATGAGTTTACTCGCTTCATATAAAGATATCTTCGCCTGGTCATATAAAGAGATGCCTGGGCTTGATCCAAAAGTAGCTGTCCATCATCTCGCAATTAAAGATGGGTATCGGCCAGTCAAGCAGGCTCAACGACACTTTCGCCCGGAACTTATCCCTCAAATTGAAATAGAGGTCAATAAGTTGATAGAAGCAGGATTCATCCGTGAGGTGAAATACCCCACGTGGATAGCCAACATTGTTCCTGTTAGAAAGAAGAATGGACAGCTTCGCGTTTGCGTTGACTTTCGCGATTTGAATAACGCATGCCCGAAAGACGATTTTCCACTGCCAATCACAGAACTCATGGTGGATGCCACCACAAGACATGAAGCTTTATCTTTTATGGATGGATCATCGGGTTATAACTAGATTCGAATGGCTCTTGCAGATGAAGAAATGACAGCCTTTCGAACTCCAAAAGGGATATACTGTTACAAAGTGATGCCCTTTGGATTGAAGAATGCTGGTGCTACTTATCAACGTGTTATGCAAAAGGTCTTCGACGATATGCTGCATAAACATGTCGAGTGCTATGTCGATGATCTTGTTGTTAAGTCAAAGAGACGACAAGATCACTTGAAGGATCTAAAAGTGGTCTTTGATTGTTTGAGAAAGTATCAATTGAGGATGAACCCTCTCAAATGTGCATTCGGTGTTACTTCTGGGAAATTCCTTGGATTCGTTGTTAGACACCGAGGAATCGAAATAGACCAGTCAAAGATTGACGCCATTCAAAAGATGCCAAGGCCTAAAAACTTACATGAGTTGAGAAGCCTGCAAGGTCGTCTGGCCTACATTCGAAGATTCATCTCTAACTTAGCCGGTCGATGCCAACCTTTTCAAAGGCTAATGAGGAAAGGAGAAAAATTCGAGTGGGATGAGGCATGTCAAAACGCTTTCGAAAGCATTAAGAAATATTTGCTTAATCCTCTTGTCCTAGGAGCCCCCATAGCTGGAAAGCCATTGATACTATACATCGCTGCTCAAGAAAGATCGCTCGGAGCGTTATTGGCACAAGAAGGTGAGAAAGGAAAAGAACGAGCCCTTTATTACTTAAGCAGGACTCTGAATGGTGCTGAGATAAATTACTCACCCATTGAGAAAATGTGCCTTGCTCTTTTCTTCGCTATTGACAAGTTAAGGCATTACATGCAAGCTTTCACAGTGCACTTGGTCGCGAAAGTTGATCCTATTAAGTACGTTCTATCGAGGCCGGTTATTTCTGGTCGCCTAGCTAAGTGGGCCATCTTACTCCAGCAATATGACATCATTTATGTACCTCAGAAGGCGATTAAGGGGCGGGCATTAGCCGACTTCTTGGCGGATCATCCAATCCCGTCAGATTGGAAGTTATGTGAAGACCTACCTGATGAAGAAGTCTTCTATGTTGAAATCACGGAACCCTGGACTATGTACTTTGATGGTGCAGCACGAAGAAGTGGAGCAGGGGCAGGAATCGTCTTTATTTCGCTCGAGAAACACATGCTCCCCTACAGCTTTGTGCTTGGTGAATTGTGTTCAAACAATGTTGCTGAATATCAAGCGCTGATAATTGGCCTCCAAATGGCCTTGGAAATTGGCATAGCATATATTGAGATCTATGGTGATTCAAAGTTGGTCGTTAGCCAACTCTTACTCCAGTATGAAGTAAAGCATAAAGACTTGAAGCCTTATTTTATCTATGCAAGACAACTGCTAGAAAGGTTTGATAGTATAGTACTGGAGCATGTTCCGAGATCAGAAAATAAAAAGGCAGATGCTCTAGCAAATTTGGCGACTGCCCTAACGATCCCGGAAGATATGTCGATGAACATCTCACTTTGTCAGAGGTGGATTGTGCTGCCAGTAGAAGATGAATGCCAAGAAGCAAATATGATTTCTGTTCTTGCAATTGAAGAAGAGGATTGGCGACGGCCTATTATAGATTATCTTCAACATGGAAGACTTCCCACAGATCCCAGACGTAGGGCCGATATACGAAGAAGAAGAGCCCGATTTATCTACTACAAGGAGACCCTTTATCGTCGTTCTTATGAGGGACTCTTCCTTCGATGCCTTGGAAAGGAAGAAGCAGCAAAGGCATTAGATGAGGCACATTCAGGTGTTTGTGGCGCCCACCAGTCGGGTCCAAAACTCCAGTTTCAATTAAAAAGGATGGGTTATTATTGGCCTACAATGATTCGAGACTCAATGGAATATGCAAAGAAGTGTGAAGTCTGTCAATTCCATGCAAACTTCATACATCAGCCACCGGAGCCTCTTCATCCGACTGTAGCTTCATGGCCTTTTGAAGCTTGGGGACTTGACCTTGTTGGCCCTATAACACCTAAGTCTTCAGCAGGACAGTCTTACATTCTTGCAGGGACGGATTACTTCTCAAGATGGGCTGAAGCCGTCGCATTGAAAGAAGCCAAGAAAGAAAATGTTGTGAATTTCGTCCGAACTCATATAATCTATTGGTACGGTATCCCTCATCGTATTGTGACAGATAATGGAAGGCAATTCTCCAACGGCCTAATGGACAAGTTGTGTGAGAAGTTTAACTTCAAACAATACAAGTCCTCTATGTACAATGTTGCGACAAATGGGTTGGCAGAAGCATTCAATAAGACGATGTGTAACTTATTGAAGAAAGTAGTCTCCAAGACAAAGAGAGATTGGCAAGAAAAGATCGGTGAAGTGTTGTGGGCTTACCAAAATACTCACTGCACTCCTACAGGGGTCACACCTTATTCCCTCGTCTGGGGTAGAAGCTGTGCTCCCGTTAGAAAGAGAGATTCCCTCATTAAGGATGACCGTCCAAGAAGGGTTGACAATGGAAGAGAATGCTAGGTTGCGCCTTCAAGAGCTAGAAGCACTTGATGAAGGGAGGTTAGAGGCTCAGCAAGCGTTGGAATGTTACCAAGCACGAATGTCGAAAGCCTTTGATAAGAATGTGAAGCTTCGATCATTTCAAGTTGGTGATCTTGTACTCGCTGTTCGAAGACCCATCATCACGACACGACACACAGGGAACAAATTCACACCTAAATGGGATGGACCCTACGTCGTCAAAGAAGTCTACACAAATGGAGCGTACAAGATTGTGGACAAAGATGGATTAAGAATAGGCCCGATAAATGGCAAGTTTCTTAAAATGTTTTATGCGTGAAATGTAGTGCTCCATATCGCAAGAGCCTAAACTGCATGATACTCCTGGCCCGCATGAGTTAAAAAGGTGAACGACCAAAAAAAACTAAAAAAATAAATCAAATTTGTACCCTGAACTACGTTATGACTTGATCCCGTTTATTAATGGGTACGTAGGCAACTTAAAGGAAACTTTAAGCTCAGTCCATAAAATAAAAAAAATCATTATTCCATTATGCGAAACAAGTATGATGTTGAATAAAAAAAAAATCTTGCCTATTACAAAAAAATGGAGATATCTTCGATAAAAAATATATATATATATATATATATAAAAGTCCTACAATGATAAAAAATGAAGTCTGATCATGGTATCCACTTGTAGTTCTTCAGCTCTTTTTGTGCATCTTCCAACATTCCACAAAGTATCGCTAGAGTTTTAGCATCAACATCAGTAAGAACAGGGGCATCTTCAATACTACTTATAGTTCCTCGCAGCTTGGAAGCCTCGAGTTGATGTTGTTTTAAAAGATCCTCCTTCTCAATAATCGACTTAGAAATCTCACATCGCTTAGCTTTCACAACTTCAAGCCTAGCTTCCAATTCTTCTTCTTCTCGCAATGCTTGCAGATGTTGTTGCTGAAGTGAACCTTTCGTGGTGAGTAGTTCACTTTCACTATATAGTATCTTCTCTAAGCTAAACTTAGTCTCTTCCAGTTGGCGATTCATACTCTCCGAAGTTAATTGAGAAGAAAATGACGACTGCAACTGGTTATACTTCTCTACCTTCTGGAAATACGCACTTACAATTTCTTTAAGAGAATCCAAGCCAGGTACCCGAATCTCAGAAATTGCATGAAGTATTTTGGCTATCTCTTGTTCAAGACGAGGTATTTTGTCGAAGGGAGTGCGTATGATCTTCTGGTGTATGCTCTCCCACAAGGTAAGGGCAACATGTTTCCTATAGTTGGAAATCACATCGTCAGCACAATAATCAGAGATCTCAGACGCAGCCGCATGAGTTGTTGTCTTCTTTTGTCCAAGAATTTCATCAATTATAGGATGACAAGATTGAATCACAACTCTATCCGTTGGCGCTTTGGAATTGCCCACACGCGCAACTATCGAGTCAAAAATGTCTGGACTCACAAAAGAAGGAGGACTATGATGCCTCGCTGCTTCCATAAGGGGATCATTTAAAGGTGACTAAAAAAAAGAAGGGTAAGTAGTAATAATAATTATAATAGTAAAATATTATAATGAAGAGGGAATGAAAACACTTACCAGTGGTGTAGGGAGTTCAGGAAATTGTGATGAGCTAGGAACTCCATCAAAATATTCATCTTCACATACTGATGGTTGTTTGGACTTTTTAGACCTTTTCCAGTGATGATCGCTGCTACTGCTCTGACTACCATCATTATCCTTAGAGCAAAATTCACCAGGTTCAAACATGCGAATCCTTTTGCCTCCGTTGTCATTACCAACCTTTTTAGGAAATTTTGGCTTGAGAGGAAGAGGAATAGCACTAGCCACCAATTTATCTCTGCCTTCTTCAAGATAATTTCCATTTTTTGTCAACCACCAACTCCTGTAACATTGGGTAATTTGGATGTGTGGTTTCATCGCGTGCGCAGGGAGATAAACTTGAGACAATGTTTTTGCTCGAACACATATCATCCAAAGGCGCAATACATTATCTAAGTTGGCTTCAGGAACTTCTTCACTTAGATCGTTTGGCACGTCTTGGTAAAATCCAAATTGTCGGCTAAATCGACAAGGATTATAAGATTCGATGATCATCGAAGACCCACATCGAGAAGATAAGAAGCAGGATCGAATACTTATAAAGAATGAGGAATGCCAAAATGATAGTTGGTCATCATCTGTCAGAAGCATGCCTTTGTTGCGGGGAGGGAGATTCGCATACCACGATACATATTTACCTTTATGAATATGTACACGAGCTTCAAAATCGTTGAAATACTTAGCTCCACCCTCTCCGGAAAACTCAACCATCATCGAGCCCCTAACTTTTTCTGGAACTGCATAATGCATGTTAAAATAATAAGCAAGCCAAGCGTAAACATAATGCACTGGAAAACAATCCTCTGAACGTCCTGTCGAAGGAGACGCTTTATAAATCTGGCCCAATCCATGATAGATATTAGCCAAAACAGGGACAGCAAGACTAAAAGCATAACCTTCTGCCATAAGGCTTGCAACTTTGAAGACCTCAGGACGAAGAGAAACCTGCCTGTTGGGAAACACAAATACACATAACCAACAAGAAAGAAAAGCAGCCAAGTAAGTTTTTTCTATCAAATCGTCTTCTACACCCAACTCATGAAAGAACTCGAGTTCTGTCTCAGACCAGTCAGAACATTTGATAGGAACTCCATTTGGATTATGAGTCGAACGAGGACGACTAGCTTTCTTCGCTTTTCGAGGAGGAGGCTTCTCATACTTCAAATCTCTCTTAAACCAAAAAGAAATCCATGAACTAATGGAAATCTGGAAATGATCACGGTTCTGAGAGGCTACATGATAATAAGCAGCAAATAGATACTCACAACTTTTCGGGAGGTCTTCGTTGTTTTGGTCAGATGACGCTAACAATTCCTTGCAGCAAGGAATGACTTCATCATAGAACTTCCCTTTAATGGAAAGGCCCCCTAATCTCCACATGTCCCATAAGGAGATAGACAATTCTCCAGACGATGTATGAAGAGTATTTGTTGAAGGACACCACGCTTCACAAAAGGCTCGAATTATATCGGTGTTACGATCATAGGTGTATAAGGAAGCCATCACAGCATCAAGCAGACGAGCCTTCTTAAGTGTCGGCTCATTGCGAGCAACCACGATTTCCAACCATTCCCAATAATGGTGAGTGTAACTGAATTCTCCATGGATTTTTAACGATGAACTCCAGCGAGCTTTACCCTCAATAATTTGACGACCTAGTGTTGACTCTTTCTGACTTGGCGCTTTATTATGAATTGGAGATTCTAGGAACCATACTTTCAGGGATGATTCTTGATTCAAGGGTCTTCCCTCAGACCATCTAGATAGGACTCTAGAACTATCTAAGGAAGGCTGCAATGTCCTAAAGTTTCCATGCACCGCCTCTCCTACATGAAGAATGACTCCATTTTCAACAGGTTGATCGCTATCCTTCAAGATGACTAAGCAGTTTTTCTCAGGATCAGGATGCTCAGTGAAATACACCATGATGGAGATAAGTTTTTCTACACAAGAAAAAAAATTTGATGTCAATCTTGTCCAATAAACTATGAAAGCAAGAAAATGATGCATAAATAATCAATCATAAAAAAAGGTGACCACCCCTGCAGGAAACTACAGTCATCAAAGTGATTGGTCTAGACAGGTGGTGAAATCACTGCAAGTGAAGCTGATGGCGACCGTGGTGACCACCCCTGCAGGAAACTACAGTCATCAAAGTGACTGGTCTAGACAGGTGGTGAAATCACTGCAAGTGAAGCTGATGATGACCGTGGTGACCACCCCTGCAGGAAACTACAGTCATCAAAGTGACTGGTCTAGACAGGTGGTGAAATCACTGCAAGTGAAGCTGATGACGACCGTGGTGACCACCCCTGCAGGAAACTACAGTCATCAAAGTGACTGGTCTAAACAGGTGGTGAAATCACTGCAAGTGAAGCTGATGGCGACCGTGGTGACCACCCCTGCAGGAAACTACAGTCATCAAAGTGACTGGTCTAGACAGGTGGTGAAATCACTGCAAGTGAAGCTGATGGCGACCGTGGTGACCACCCCTGCAGGAAACTACAGTCATCAAAGTGACTGGTCTAGACAGGTGGTGAAATCACTGCAAGTGAAGCTGATGACGACCGTGGTGACCACCCTTGCAGGAAACTACAGTCATCAAAGTGACTGGTCTAGACAGGTGGTGAAATCACTGCAAGTGAAGCTGATGACAACCGTTGCATGTAGCTTACACATTCAAGTAAGAAAGAAACAAATTGCAATAATATATGTGCAAAAAAAAAAAAGTAGGAGACAAGAAAATCTATGGCACAATCAAAGCAGTTCATATGTACACATCCAATAAGGACACCGATGGAATATATATATGCATATTCAAAAAAAAAAATTGGCAAAAAAAATTGAATTTGTATATACCTTTCAGGTGGTGGACAAAGATTGACGTTGTATCCTAGGAGATCGTCAAATAGCTTTGATAGTTCCAAATCCTACAAAGAAAGGATGGTGATAAGCAAACAAAAAAAACACCAAAAAAAAAAAAGTAATGGTAAAGCAAGTTAAAAAAAAAAAAAGCAAGTTAAAAAAAAAAAATTGAGGATTTGTGGCTAGGAAGCATGCAGCAAAATTAGTATTTTGAAATCAAATTCAAGGCCTTAATGAAGCTACACTTGATGATCCATGTATATTACAAAGCATATTTGTTCTAGTCGTTGGATTTGAAGGAAGACACATTTGAATGTTTATGTTTGAGGAGCAGGCGGCAAACATGAAAGAAAACATGAAATCAAAGATAAGAGGGAGGAAAACATGTAAAATCTAGTGGCGGCAATTTTGTACGTGTAGGTAAATTGAAGGACATGCATGTGTTGCACCAAAACCCAACGGCTCAAGTTGAAGCATATGTAAAGAAAAGAAAAAAAAATTGCGAAGCTTGAATTTGCAATTCATAAAAAGTCCCAAACGACAACAACAATTATTAGTAAGTTAGTAATAAAAAAATTTCAAAGATTCCAAAGCTCCTAGATGCACATTCAAAAGCTCATATATATATGTATGATAAAAAAAAACGCAGAAGCTTACGGCAGCAAGGAATGAGATCGCAAAAAAAATATATATATATAATAATGATAATTGAACACAAAAGTTGAGGCTGACATTTGTTTATATTGAAAAAAATTTTTAGTGTGTGCATATGGCAAAGGATGCGGCAAAAAATAATTAAAAAAAAAAGGAAAAAGAGCCTAGTGTGTGAGGCGGCAGTACACATTCATGAAGAAAAGGATTTCTTTTTTTTTTTTTTTTGAAAGTGGCGGCATGTATGGCAACAATCGTGTATGTTTTAAAAAAAAAATAAGAAGCGGTAGAGTTGAAGATCATGAAGCAGCGGTAAAATATAAAAAAAAAAAAAAAAAAAGAAACTTGGAGTGAAATCACGAATTCAGAACTTGAAGCCCACGTTGAAAAAAAACTGAACTCACGTGAATAAAATTTGATGGGTATGAGAAGTTTTTTGTGGAAGGCTTTAATTTATAGTGATGAATTCCCAAATCCTAATTTGATTTGGATCTTAGCCAAATCATATCTTTTAGATCCTTATCAAATTAGGAGTGCCAATTCAAATCGTAATCCAAGTGGAAAATTTGATTTAAATCAATTTTGAATAAAAATTCGAATTGGTCCAATTTTAAAGTAAGATAAATTGGATAAATTTCAAATTTGATTCGATTTAAATTAAATTAAAAGCGGTATAGCTAAACTCTTAGCTAAATCTAAATCAAAGGGGCATATTTTAGAATTCTATTCCTCAAACCAAATTTTGGATATAATTTAACATTACCCCAACTAAAATTTTTCAAGCCTTATTTGAAATTCAAGGTATTTGAGGTTGAGTTTATCTTGAGATAATTTGGGCCTAATCATAATTCAGCTCCAAATTAAACTCGAGTAAAATTCAAAATAGAGAGAAATTACTCCAAATTCAAAGTTACATAGAATTTGGACACGACTGAAATTCAATATGGAATTAAAATCCAATTGAGATTCAAATGACAATTTGTCATCGAGCAAGTGGGGTAAAAAAAAATTCCAAATAATTTCTTTTCGAGATTCATCCACACATAATTTGTGCCTAAATCTCGAAAAGGGGGCATTTGTTGAAGGAGAAATTTTGACCAATCACAAATTGCCACGTCATTACATGAAATTAATTATGAAATTATAATTAATTAAATTTTGGACCAATTATAAATTGACATGTGTCCCAAATTTAATTTGAAGACAAGGTTGGCCAATTATAAATTCATAGAGCCAAATTTCTATTTGATCAATTAATTAAAATTAAAGTATTTTGATCAAATTAATTAATTTGACCCATTAATTAAAAAATAATTATTTGGATCAAATTTGGGTCTTTTAAATATTTGGGTCATATGGTTTTGGGTCAAATATGAACCAGACCCAAGACTAAATAGTTGAACCCAAGACCAATAAAGTCCAAGCCCAAGTTGTTGGCCCAAAAGTCACGAGGGCCCATCCAGCGAGAACTCTATAAATAGAGGGATTCTCTCCCATTTTAGGGAGGTCAGAATTTTGAAGTTCCAAGCCAAAGTTAGAGAATTCAGAGAAACTCCATCAAGATTGAAGACCGAAGACTCCTTGAAATCCATAAGTTTCAAAGTGCTGAACACTTCTTGAAGATTGAAGACTCCTTCAAGATTAGAAGACTTCAAGCTCCAAGAATCCATTGAAGCTTCAGACTCGAGATCAAGCGTTCCAGCCCTCGAGTGAAACACATCTACACAAGAGAGAGAATCAGAGGATTAACATTAGAGATTGTACATCTACACGCATACAAATATTAATACAAATATACGTTTATTCCACGTGTCTCTCCATCTTCGAAGTTACGTGTGAACAATTTGAAAATAATCAAAATGAAGTTTTATCATTTTTTTTTCTAATGAAAAAATTCATGGTCTAGTAATTTTCTATGAATGTCTTTCTTTAATAAATATACTTGTTTTTTCTTAATAATATTGAAAATAGAAATGAAAGATTGGTGGTGGATCGTGGATGTGTTAAAATTTCCTTGAAATTCTATTGGAAAAAGTCCTCTCATAAATGCATGTGTTGTTGGAAAAGTCCATGATCATCAATGCGTCTTTCAAGCTGCCATGGAAACCTTTCAAATTCTGGTGTTTTTATTACTCTATTTTCTGTTGTTTTTCTTTTTTCTTCCTTCCTTTTACAAGAAAACCCTTCGATTTCTTTTAAAAAGTTCCAACACAAATAAATTTTATGTTTAATATATATTTTATTGTTTAACATTTGGATTTTTTTTTTTAAATTTCTTTTGTTTAAAATGTTCAAATTTGATCTCTTATGTTTTAATTAACATTTTCAATTTAGCCCCTTACTATTCGTTAGTGTTAAAATCAGTCAATAACACCCACTTTTCTAGCTTAAATAAATATTGTTAATATGTGCAATTTTTTTTTTTGAAAAAGAAAAAAATATTATTTACGCCCCTTTGGGCAAAAGCAGAAAGGTCATCAATTACCTTAGAACACAACCAACTTGGGTATTGACCCACCCAAGTCTCATTAGTTCCCATTATTTTAGCTCTACTAGCTATAGCATCTGCAGCTCTGTTACAGTGTCTTGAAACAAGAAATTCAATTTCTCGTTCATAAGACCACAAATGGTCTCCACTAAGGCCTCCACGTACTTCAGACTACTTAGTGATGAATTTTATTGCCATAACACTGTCAGATTCCACATCCCAATGATTTTGCCATTCTCATTCCTTCCAATATTGCTAAAAGTTCAGCTGAATGAACCTCTGTATGGAAATCAAGGAAAAGGGATGAGGCCACCATGATTTCTCCCTTATCGTCTCTGCATAATGATCCGATCCCAGTCGGAGGAACACGCTGCATCAGAGTTTAGCTTCCAGAAGCCTTCTGGAGGAGGAGACCAACATGCATTTCGGTTTAGGGACCTAGGGACCGCTTGGGTTATTCCCATGCCATTTCTTAGAGTCCTTTCATTTGCTCGCCTGAAGTTTTCAAGGTATTCTTTTATCCATCTGCTTCTAATATTGATGGGAGAAATAGATTCCTCATGCACGATTTTGTTCCTTTTGCCACAAATAGCCTAGCAAGTGGTCGCAACGAGCTCGAGATCCTTCAAGGAAGAATTTGCATCAATCTTTATCCATCTATCCATGAAGCTCCCATGGAAATCTTCCTCCAAAAAGTCTCGATCGAAGGTAAGCCTCCAAAGATCCCTAGCTCGATAACAATCAAAAAGGCAATGATCAGTGTTTTTAGGGTAGTTATTACAAATTGGACACATAATAGGCAAATTTATCCCTCTGTTTTGCAAATTCACATAGGTAGGGAGGGAATTCTTTAGAGCCTTCCAACAAAAATGTTTAATCTTATTAGGGATTGTCGTAATGCAAATCAATTTATCTTTGATTCCCCTATTTATAGGAATACTCCTAATACAATCAACATCACTCTTCAGCACTGCTTTATTTAAGGTCTCCAAGTCCCAATCCCCAAAAGGTGTAATTAGGTCAGCAACTTTCATATCAGACGTATCTCTATTTATGCATATAGGTTTAAACAAAATTTCTTTTGGAATCCATGGATCATTAAAAAAAGAGATATTCTCCCCATTTCCTACTCTGAATCGAAGCCCTTTCACTAATAGATCTCTTCCCCACAACAAACTCTTCCATAGATACGAAGGAGCTTTTCCTAAAGCAGCATCAAACTACTAGAAACTTTTAACATGCTTTCTCAAAAAAAAAAAAAAAATAATAATAAAAAATAAAATAATAATAATAATAACAACAACAAGGGAAAAATACACTTTTGGTCCCTGAGGTTTGGGTTATAAGGTTTCATTTTGGTTCCTGAGTTTTCAAACTCGACAATTTAGTCTCTGAGGTTTGAATTTCGTTTCATTTGGTCCATTCGTCCAATTTTCCGTCAATAATTAACGGAGTGCTGACGTGTCACTATTTTTTTAATTAAAAAATTGTTTTTCATTTTTAAAATAAAATAAAATAAAATAAATAAAAATATTAGTATTTTATTATTTTTTTAGGGTTTTAGTTCACTATCTTCTTTTTTCTTCTCCACCACCACCATTTCTTCTTCTTCTTCTTCTCCAACATCACCGTTTCTTATTCTTCTCCACCGCCACTATAACTCTACTACTGTCGCCGGCAGCCACCGACCGTTGACGAGCGACGATGAATTCTTTTTTTTCTTTTCTTTTCTCTGCTTCCTCCTTCTTTTCTCCTCCTTCCTTCCTTTCTTTTCTTTTTCTTTCTCTTCATTTCCTTTTTTTTTTAAAGAATACCCTCCTCCCCTTTACGACGCAGTCTCAGAGTAGTAGCTGCTGTGGATCTCAGTTTGGAGACATCGCGAGTCTCTGTTTCGTGCTGGTTTGAGTCACGGTTCAAAGTGGGTCTCCGTTTCAGAGTTGGGTTTCTCTCATCGGGGATGGTCTCAATTCATCGTCTATGTGGATGTCGATTTAGCAAAAGGTGTGGGCTAGTTTTGGGTCTCGAGGAAGGAAGCTGAAACACCCCTGGGTGTAGGCCGGTTTTTCGGTAGCTTCAAAACTCTCGTGGGTCTTGGTTTTTCCAGCAACGTCAGACGGTGGCTCGTGGGTCTTCTTTCCTCTCTGCTTGTTAATAAGTGGGTTCTATTTGTTTTTCCCGTGGAAATTTGATTGGTGGGTGAATCTATTCGTTCCTGGTGGATTATTTTCTTGGATTTTAGATTTGAGTGTTGAATGTTGTGATGGAAACTCTGGTTTTAGAGGGATTTCTGGTTTAACAAGTGTGTATACGGTAAAAGACTGATATGATTAGTATTCCCACATATACAGTATTTATAATACAGAGAAATAACAATATTACAGAGAAATAGGAAAAGATATAACAGATCTGTTACATAACAAATATACGGACTATAACAACTTAATAACAAACTGAATAAACCCAATACTCCCCCTCAAGATGGAGTGAAAATATCAACAACACTCATCTTGGACAACAAGGGAAAAAACGGAAGCCTACAAAGGTTTAGTAAAAGCATTTGCAAGTTGAAGATAAGAACCAATAGGAAGAAGCTTAAAAAAACCATCAGAACTTTGTCCCGAACAAAATGACAGTCCAGCTCTATATGTTTTGTCCTCTCGTGAAAAGTGGGATTAGAAGCAATATGCAAAGCAGCCTGGTTGTCACAAAATAAAAGCAGAGAAGTGACAGAAGAGATTGTCGCGGTCTCTTGTCAAATAAATTTATAATCTACGATTCCTAAAACTAACTTGTAGCAGTAGTGGTCGGGGTCGATCACAGGGAACAATCGTTTTATTTCTAAATTCTTTTGTGTTTTTGAGGTAACCAAAAGGGGGGTTTATTGATAAAAGATTAAGACATAAAGTAAAGGCGGGAAAATAAATAAGGAAAATTAAATGCAAGGAAAGTAAAGCTGGGGTTAGTTGATCTTACCACGAGGATCATTGTAATCGGGGTTGAACTCGGTGTTAAGTTTGATTAATTTCATTCATCGATTATCAATTGATATTTAATTAACTATCTAAGTCTGACGTCTCCGGCAACAAACTGAGAGCCATGATCCTACTATCACAAACATGCAAACGCTAAGTTTGATTCTAGTTTAAATTAATTAATTGGCTGACTAGCTAATCTAAACCGCATTGGGATCTAGCCGAATTAATTCACATGCAACGGGCAAAAACCACAATTACAATTGATTAAATCATTTAGTTCTAGGGACGCATGCGTAATATCATAATGTTAACCTATTTGCTACTTAGATTTAACAAGTAAATTTAGAGAGGGCGCGGTCAAGGTTGTCAATCTTTCCTACCACAATCTAAACGTGTATGCAAAGAACTAAAATCACAAAGACAATTAACTAAGTAATTAAGAATAGAAATCTCATAAAATTGAATCAAACTTACAAAGCGAGGTCCCGATTACAATGATTCGAGCTTAGTTGGCCATAGACAAGCACCTCCAAGCTCAAGGCTCGATCAACCGACCCTTAGACTAAGAAAACTTAAAAGAACTTTTGAAACTAGAGAGAAAAGTGGCTACAAAATTGTAGTGATGGATGAATTGTGGGATGATTCTAAACCTACACCAAAGGCCTCTATTTATAAGAGTTCTTGGCCTTCAAATCGTGGTACCTTGGTGCTGAAGAAGGCCTCAAATTTGGAGAAAATCGCCAGCCAAATAAGGAAAAGATCAATTCTGGAAAACTGCCTAGCGTCGCGACGATGTCCCTTCAATTTTAGAAAGAATCTCTCGGATTGTCCTAGCGTCGTGACGTTGTGGGCTAGCGTCTCGATGCTGAGCCCCAACTTGGTCTTCAAGTTCTTTCCTTTTTTGTGCGGCGTCCCGACGCTGATGAGGCTTCTGGGGCAGAATGGTCATTTTATACTCTGGTTTCGCCTGTTTGCCCGAATTGCTTCCAAAGCTTCGATGAGGACCTATACACATATTATACTCATTTTAAAGCATTTTTCCAAGGAATTCAACTAAGATAAGAAAATTGGGAGATTCTAAATGTATAACAAATTAGACCGATCAAGAAGAAAACTATGGTATCTGTAAATTAGAGAGCAAAAAGGAAAGCCATATAAGTTCACAAGTAGTAAGAACCAAGACACAAAACCCAGCCTCTGCAGAAGACCTAGAAATAGTAGTTTGTTTCTTGGATTTCCATGAAACCAATGAATCACCCAAGAAAATGCAATAACCAGTAGTAGAGCATCGAGTGTTAAGGTAAGAAGCCCAATCAGAATCAGCAAAGGCTTTCAATTGAAATGTGGAAGTAGGCCGAAGTAAAATTCCTTGACCAGGGGAGGGCTTCAAATACCTCAGCAAGTAATGAGCAGCAGATAAGTGTGATTTACATGGCTTTGAAACATACTGACTCAGTTTATTAACAATGAAAGCAATATCAAGTCTGGAAATAGTCAAATAAAGCAACCGTCCAATAAGCCTTCTATAAGAAGAAGGGTCATAAAGTAAATCAACATCAGATTGTTGCAACTTTAAACGAAGATCCATAGGAATCGCTTCAGGTTTAGCACCAATAAGACCTGCATCCTCAATGAGCTGAAGAGTATAATGACGTTGAGATAAATATATCCCTTTGGAAGAACGAGCAAGTTCTAAACCATGAAAATATTTCAAATGGTCCAAGTCTTTGAGTCTGACCTTGTCATGTAGAAGAAGTTTCAAATGATCAAGCATGGAAGAGTTTGCCCCAGTCAATATAATGTCATCAACATACACCTGTAAAACAACAAAATCAGAACCAGACCCTCAGACAAATAGGGAATAATTTGCTTTGGATTGGTGAAAACCAAGAGAAAGTAAAGTATCTGAAAATTTGGCAAACCACTGGCGAGAAGCCTGTTTTAGACCATAAATCGATTTATTTAGGCGACATACAAGACGTTCCCCTCTTACTAGGAACAGGGACATTGGGTTGATATTGTTGGGTTTTATGCCCTAAAACTCGTAGATAGTGAATGTAAACAAATTGTATACTTGTTTCAATAAAGTGTTATTGAGTTTCTATAATGAAGTGTTGTTGTTAAGTATTGCACAATATGACCCAAATCCAATAAACTAAGTTCCAAGGTTGTTTGTATGTAACTTGAACTAGTACGTGGAGACATACAGGGATCGATGTTCAAGTAACAACCTAAAAGGTCTATAGTACAGGGATAAGGCTAGGTACCTTATCTTGGTAACACTATGTGATACGACCCGCTTTGTATTTGATACAGACGTATTGATCCAAAGCGTCCACGTAGTAGACATGCGAGCAGGGGTATCCTATGCAAAGAGTTTGCATAAGACTGGACCACGAAATAGTCAACCACTAGTTGTAACACCGTTAACTAGTTAGGTTACTGTATCAATAGGATGACCTAGGTAATTCAGTCTTAATCTTGAGTGTGTCATGAACTTCTTCTCACGAGGGATTGTCCTTTGATAGGTATGGGTGAGAGTGGCTTGTACGCCGACTCAATAAGCCTACCTTGTTGGGGACAAGACCGAGTGAGGGGCTGGGGACATGACAACACACGATGAAATTCACTCCTTCCCGATTCTAGGAGAAGTAGATAAGTGTTCCCTTAAGTGGTGACTCCGGGACTTGAACAAAGGGATCACGCTCTCTCACTGGCCCGAGAGGGACTTTCTGTTGATTGGTTGAATCATAAACAGGTTGTTCATTATAGGAGTGGGTACTTAAGGAGACAGAGGTAACACAGGGGTAAAACGGTAATTTGATCCAGCTGTAGTTACGAACACTCATGAAGGATTGACTTATCGTTATTGGTCTATATCCGTGGACACAGAAACATTTTATAGTGAGAAGAGTGCAACTGTGGGTCTTTAGTGGAGTGACCTGCAGTTAATGTGTAACAACCTTAAAAAAAATGAAAGTGGGCCTTTTATTTGCCCGGTCAAAAGGGAGAAGAGGGGGGAAATTTCCCCCCAAAAATTCGGTCAAAGGACCAGTTGAAAAAAAAAATCTGAGATTTTTTCTTCTTTCCCCCGATACTCTCTCTCCCTCGCCATTCTCTCTATCCCTCTCTCAGCTCTCTCTCTCTCTCTCTGTAACAGATCGCCGCCGCCTTCCTCCTCGCCCCGTCGTTGATTTTGCCGCGATGCCACTGTCGTTAACCTCCCACGCCGCCGCTGGTGAGTTCTCACGCTCTCTCTCTCTTGACTCTTTCTCCCTCTCGGCTTCTCACTCTCTCTCTCGGGTGTATCAGCCGACCGTCACCCCTTCTCCGTCGTGGATCGCCGCACGTCACCGTTGCCGCTCGCCGCATGCCTGACGCCGTCGTCGACCGTCTGCCGTGAGCTACCTTGGTAAGGTCGTTTCTCCTTCACTCTCCCATTTCTTTTTCCTCTCGGTCTCACGCCCTCTCTCTTTCTACTGTAAGGTCCGCCGCCGCTACTGTGCAAAATTGTCCACCGCCGCCTCAGACTCGTCATCGCTGTTGCGAACAGCCCCAGTGCCGCTGCCGCCTTTCAGATCTGTTCGTCGCTTTTCAGATCTGTTCGTCGCCACCGTTCGAATTTTTGGCTTTACTTCTAAAGAATTAATTGGGTAAGGAATTTAGTTGAATTAAGCTTCGGTGTCCTTGTTTTGGTCGCACTGTGTTAGGATCTGAGATTGTTGTTGAATTATTAGGAGCTGTGGGATTGCTAGGAAAACTAGTGGGTCAAGTTGTTTTGTTATGTATTGAGTTATAAAGGTAAGATAACTTGCTGAATTATTATGTAATTATGCTTTGGTGTGACAATTGTGTTTCTGGCATATGAAATTGCTATGTATGAGTTGAGACTGAAATGACCTGAGAAACATATGAACGCTATTGTTTACAAGAGTATGGCTGCAATAAGTTTTTGTGTTATGAGATGAATGTGAATGCATGTTTTTGGTATATTGCAGTTGGCTGGCATTGTAAGTAGACGACGGGAAGTTTGTGGTTTCTCCGTTTAGAAGTGTTGTTTGTCGTTCTTGTTTCTGTAATTGACTGAGTTGGGATGGTGCATATCGGTTTAGCCTGTCAGTAATCTCTGAAAAAAGAAAAGAATTTTATTAACTAGGTTGCAGTTAAAACTAGCCTGCATGCTAAGAGGCCTTAAAGGGAAAAGAGCAAGAAAGGGAAAAGAATAAGCTAGTTACTCTAGTAGGGGGTCGTGTCAGTTAATCACGTAGGACTGAGATGTATTAGACTGAAATGGGGAGCTAAATGGGCGGAACTTGGCTTCGCAGACTAGGTGCCATTTACTAACCGTGGAAGTTAAATTCTGACTTAAAACCCATGGACGCCCCACCAGTGAAATGGTAGTTTAGAGCCCTACGCGCACATTAGTGCCTTGATGGGTGAGACTTGACTCCACTGACTGGGTGCCTTCTACTATCAGTAGGAGTAGAGATCTCCAAAAATACCCACCTGTGCACCTTTAGTGAGTTCGCAAACTTAAGTAGGTGAATTAATTGATCACGAGACCCAAACTACAAAATGAATGAAATGAAATGGAGTGGAACGAGATGACATAACCTTAAGGCCACTACAGGAAAAATCACATACGATAGCATTCAGAAAACGTTATCGTAAGGCTACGATAGCTTTTTATGAAACGCTGTCGTAGCCCATGTTATTGAAAGTCTGAGACTTTTAATAGCGTTTTTTTCCCGCTATCGAAATCGTTGTAGAAAGTCTATATTTATTGCTGTAACGCCCCGCGTTTCGAAACTATGCCATTTTGAATCAATCGTGATTGAATTCTGATTTGGAAAAAAAATTAGAATTTCATTTAGCCTTTAATTGATATTTTGGGAAATTTGAATTGAGATATTTTCCTTTTCTTCCATAGTGGCTAAGCAGTTGGAGTTAGTTTGTTTTGGGTGGCTATGTGGGAGTGAAAGCCACGTGTTTTCCCGTTCTAATTGGGAGATATGGAGTTAAGGATGAAAAAAAAAGAAAAAAAGAGAGAAAGAAGCCCTAAGTAAAATCATCATCTCCCTCACCTTCATTCTCTCTTCCTCACGCGTGTCCGCCCCCCTGCGATTTCCATCTCCGGCAACCTCCTCTCTCTCTCTCTCTCTCTCTCCTTCTTTCCACCACGCCGTCGCCTGCTGCCGCCGCACCGCCCTTTCCCCTGTTTTTCTCCACGTCGCCGTCCTCATCTCGCGCCGCCGTCGCCTGCCCTCACTGCTGCCTCCGTCGGTCTCGCCTCCCTCTCTGTCTCTCGGTTTTGTTCTTCGACCGCCACCTTCGTTCTCCCTCTCTCGTTTTCCTTCTCCTCCGGTTCAGATTCGCGAGTACCCATGGGCAGGCGAGTCGAAATGAGGCCCTCACACGTGCAATCAGCAGTGTATTCCTCTGCGAACGACTCCAATCTCGTCCAAATCCGTGGGTTTCAGTCTCCAACAAAGCATTTCGGCATTTTTGGTAAGTTTAGCCTCAACCCACTCGTTTTTCTTCAAGTCTCTGCATTTACCCACTTGATTTAGACTCTAATTTATGTCTAAAACATGACCCATGCGTAATCGACCTTCGTTTTGATTTACCCACTTCTTGGCAACATTGTATCTTCAAATTTAGGCTCTTTCGATCAACAACCGGTGAGCGTTCGGGCTCAAAGTTGACTTACGACACTTGCCCATAAGTCGAAAGACCTCAGATTGGTTTACCCATAAGCATGGGAGTTGGAATCCATATTTTCGGGCTTAGGCGATCATTTTCCAGCAGGTATTTGAGGTTGTTCGGGTACTGATCGGTAAGTTTTGACGCCCTTAAACCTTTAGAATCCATTTAGTTTGGCTTTAGAATAGTGTATAACCATTGTGTGTTCTTTAGTTTCAGTTTTAAACTCAATGCGAATCCCGGGCAGCGCGTGTTCATAGGATTTTGGTGTTGTTCGGCATTTTCTAGTAAGCATTCAGTTTTATTTCGGTAAGCTTAAGTGATTTCCAGCATGCTTTAGGCTCAGTTGAACTCATTTAGAATGTTGGCAAGTGGGCTAAGTCATTCCCTAACCTTTAGAAGGTCTCTATTGTGTTCGTAGGTCCGCTTAGAGCCTATTCTAATATTTTTCCAGCAAGCGTTAGTTTGGTTTTGGAGCGCTTTTAAGCTAGAGTAAGTAGTTTCTACCTGGATGAGTCTGTTTGTTTGTTTGAGCATGTTGTTTCTTTTGCTTGTTTTGCTATTATACGTTGTGTTTAATATGTGTATGTAGCTCGCTATGTGAATAAGCACGTTGCTTGTGTGACTCTTAAGCATGTTACTTTATTTAATTCATAAGCATGAGATACTGTTATTTGTTGGCTATGCTGCATATGAGTCGTGTCTGCATAGTGTGTGTTCATTGGGGAGAGGCGGAGCATGACGCGTAAATCATGTGTTGGGTGTGTGTGCGGAGCGTGACGCGAAAATCACATGTGAGTGTGCGGGCATGGCGCGAAAACCATGTGGGTGCATAGCATGATGCGTGGATTGATGTTGTCGTCCCATTTTGCATGAAACATGTGTTGGCATTGTTGTTTTCATGTTTAAGAGCTTGTTGGTTTGTTTATCGCTTTACAAGCATGATGTGTGTGTGGATAGCATGTTGATGTGGATGAGGAGTTTCACGAGGAATGACCATATGGTTGTATTTATTAGTTTGTTTCCGTTCATTTGTTCGATAGGATAGTCTTTTTTTTTTATGGTTAGATTGATTTTAGTGTTTTGCTGCTGAGTCAAATTAATCTTTAGTTGATTAACTCGCTAGGTTGTAAATATGTTAATGATTAATAAAGTCATACTGTTTTTAGAAAGTTAAGAGCATGCTTACACTAGAAGAATTTGGTTCTGTTGTTGGTTGAAGATACGAGATCTTCGTGTGGGGTAGAATGGAATTGTATAGAAGTGATATTTCGTGTTTAACAGGTGATTAAAAAAATTTTTGGTTTCGTCCTATGTATGCCGTTATGCTACCGAAATTTTCGGAGCTCTCGGTTAGTTTGAATAGGAGTTTAGTAATGTCACTAGATTAGATAATAATAAAACCTGGGGCGTTACAATTGCGTTATTCTAATGTTATGGATACCTTTCATAGCGTTGGAAAAAACGCTATGATTTCTCTTTAATAGCGTTTTTTATAGCTGTAAAAAAACGCTATAAAAGACATATCATAGCGTTTTTACCACGTTATTGTAGTCGATGTTATTGAAAGTCTCTAACTTTTTATAGCGTTTTTTCGATGCTATTGAAAATGCTATAAAAAGTTTGTTTTTATTGCGTTACTTTAATGTTATGGAAACTTGTCATAGCGTTGAAAAAACGCTATGATTTCTCTTTAATAGCATTTTTTATAGCAGTAAAAAAATGCTATAAAAGACATGTCATAGCGTTTTTACCATTCTGTCATAGCCAATGTTATTGAAAGTCTCTAACTTTTCATTGCGTTTATTCAACGTTATTGAAAATGCTATAAAAATGTAAATTTTTTATTGCATAATTGTAATGTTATAGAAAAATTTCACAGCGTTATGAAAAAAGCTATGATTGGTCTTTAATAACATTTTTTTATAGCAGTGAAAAGAATGCTATAGAAAATATTGCATAGCATTTAAATACATTTTCAAAACTAAAAATATATATATCTATTGAAGTCGCTTGTCTCATCATGCATAGACAACTAAAAAATGCAAATCTTCAAATTTCTCATAAAGATACACATAAAATCTTCAAATTCCTAGCACAAAAAATTAAGTACTACATTAGTAAAATCAAAAGTTTGTTATAGCAATAAATTAAAATACTTACATATAAAGAAAGTTGCAAATTCATAATCCAAATAACTAAAATAACTACCTATATAGTCCCAAAAAGTTCATACACTCAAAAACAGCTAAGAGAGTTGATGAAATGGTTGCGTACTAACAATTCCCCCATGAATATGCAACTGCATGTGTTATCCTTTCATTCACTTGATAAATTAAAAAACCAAAATATCTTTTATAAATCATGATTTAAACTCTAACCCATGAACCAATATAACAAATAAACATTAAAACTCATAATCAGTTTTATACATTAGAATTGCAACATTATATAACACCAGCTCATGTAGAGATCAACAAGCAGTTAAACCTTGCAACAAACAATATCAACAAAAAGACCAAAAGTGATTGAATGTGTAACGTCTCAGGTTTCTATACCTAACCTAGAGACATTCCTAAAGCCCCTATCTTAATTATAACCAGATACTTCAAAAATTTCAGCAGCATAACGACATACATATAGGACTAACCCAAATTTTTTTAAACCTGTTAAACAAGATAAAACACACTTCTATATGAAAAACCGCCTAACTACAACCTCACAAAACTTCAGGTTCGCAACAAGACTCCAAATATCCTCAAACTAAGCGAGTCAGGTCTCGTATTACATACTAATTAAAATCTAATCCAAAAATTATAGAAATTTAATTTAAACGGCCCTTAGCCCAAATAACCTCTTGAAACCTTGGTTGTTGCATGTCTAGCAGTATTGTTACTTACTGAGTATTTTGAAATACTCATTCTTTTCCCTAACATGTAAATGCAGGTAAAGGCAAGGGTGTACAGAATGCGTGACAGAATGTTGCTGGATGAGCCATGGCATCTCGAAGGATAGACTTCTGCCTTTTTCATGTATTCGAAACTTGTTCTTGTTTTTCACCTTGTTATGTTTTGTTTTTAGTACTGGTTCCGCTTTTGAGGTTTTTCATTGTAATGGTTACAGTTTTGGTTGTTTTTGTTTTAACTGGGATCCCAGGCTGAAAAGTCTCATTGATTTTCTAAGCATGTTTTACTCTAAACGTTGTTTCATCGTTATTCTTTAGAAGTAAAATGAGATGCATGTGGTAATGGCCCTAGGATCTAGACATGAAATGTAGGGTCGTTACATAATGAACATTGGTTAAACTGATTAATGAGTTTAGTCATTTAACCTCATATCATTGGAGCTTCTGATCTGTAGGTCCATTAGGTCCCCCTGCTAACTCATAAAGGGTAATTAGGAACAATTAGTCTTGAAAAGAATTTGAATAGTTCAAAATTCATTATGGGAAATCAAGTTAATCGTATGAGATACAATTAATATAATGTATGTGTTACATTATAATATAAAGTTTAATTTAAGATTAAACTTTATTGATTGAGAGAAATACAATTAAATACGATTTAATTGTAGGCTTAAATTAAATATGAGATATTTAATTTAGTAATTGATTAATTGGAGAATTAATTAATTATTAATTTAATTAAAAACTATTGGTTATGTGGGAGATATTCATTTAAATATGATTTAAATGAAATTAATTAAATTTGATTTAATTATTGATTTAATTAATTAATTAAATGAATCCTCATCCTATTAGAATTGGGAAGAGTAATTAATTATTAATTAATTAAATATATCCCTAACCTATTATGAATAGGAAAAGGATATGACACTCTATATAAAGGACATAATGCCTTCCCAATTGACATAACTCATAACACAAGAGTTTGCTCTCAAGCAAAATTTCTCTCTAGGAATTTCACAACATTCTAGTGAAATTCTTTTTCCCAAAATTCAAGAACACCAAGTCCCATAACTTGGTTCCTAGTCCCAGAGATATAGTAGTGGAAGATCTCGGTGGTAGTGTCCCTACTGTGATCATATTATTCTCGGTGGGAGTTCATTGAAGAAAGTCTTCAACAAGTAAGTATTTCATTCTTTTAATTATTAGATTTAGATTTAATGCATGCTTAGCCTAGTTTATACATAGAATTGTTCTATATGATTTTCCATTGTATTGATATTTTAGAAAACTTAATTAAAATACGAATCGGTCCTATACGTTTCCACTGAGAATTTAGGAATTTCAATCCTTCATATATCCCAAAGGTAAATCCATATAAACTTCCTCAACCAAATCACCATGGAGGAAAGCATTATTAACATCAAGTTGTATCAAAGGCCACTGATAGGAGATAGCCACGATAAGCAATGCACGAATAGTGACTAATTTAGAAACCGGAGAGAAAGTTTCAATAAAATCCAATCCCTCTTGTTGGGTATAACCCTTTGCCACCAAACGGGCTTTGTAACATTCGATAGAGCCATCAGCCTTATGTTTAATCTTATAAATCCATTTGCATCCAATAAAATGTTTGTTTGGAGGAAGAGAAACAACATTTGAAGTATGATTGGTTTCCACAGTCTCTAACTCAGCTTGCATAGCCTTTTTCTAATGATCAAAGGGTAGGGCTTGGTGGTAAAATTGGGGCATAATGGGTAGAAGTATTAAGAGACAAAGCTCGGTAAGAGGGGGAAAGTTTGGTATAGGAAATATATTAGTGTAAAGGATATTTGGTGGAGTAAGTCGAAAATGGGGAATCAGTAAGGAGGGAACAATGATAATCTTTCAGATTAGTGGGCAATTTAGTTGGCCTCGAGGAGCGCCTAGGTGTTGAGACATGAGAAGATGTGTTTGGAATATCAATGGATGGGGAATCGGTTTCTGAAGAAGGTATAGAATTCATGTCTGGGGAGGTAGGATTAGTATGTATAGACGTAGGGATGGTTGGGGGATCAGTCTCAGAGGAAAAATTATCAACATCAAATGATTGAAATAGAATTATGTGAGAAAACAAGTCAGGCTGATCATTGGAGAGAGTTACTGTATGAAATGGAAACACAGACTCATGAAAGACCACATCTCGAGAAATGAAAAACCGATGATTTTCTATATCAAACAATTTGTAAGCTTTCATACCAGGTGGATATCCTATAAAAACAGCAGGTATAACTCGAGGAGCAAACTTAGATCGATTAGCAGATAGAGTGGATGCAAAGCAGAGACATCCAAAGACTTTCATCAACGAATAATCAGGCAAAGATCTATTCAAGATAACTGTAACGCCCCGCGTTTCGGAATTGAGCCATTTTGAGATCTGTTGAGCTTTCTTGTTCTAATTTGAAAAAAAATAGAATTTAAGCTTAGCCTTGGGTTGTTAAACTAAATTTTAAAAATTTAGGGAAAATAGATTTTTAATTAAATCTTTAAATTCCTAAAGTTTGGAGGTTTATTCGATATTTATTCTAAATGTCAAAAGACCCAAAATTTCCTCTTAATCAGTTTTAAGTCCCAAATTCTTTAGGAGTTAAGATTGGGTTTAAAACACAAATTGGGGATTTAAAATTGAATCTTAGATAAGCCCTAATTCCTAATTAAATTGGGTCTTCATTCTTAGGGTTTATTTAAAGAAAAGAAGGAAATTAAGAAAAAAAAAAAGCCCTAGGTCACTCATCTCCCTTCCTCTCTTCATCTCTCATGCGTGAAAGACCCCCCCCCATTCTGTGTGTTGCTGAAGACCCTTCCCCGAGCGCCCCTCATTGTGTCGTCGTCAGAGTATTGCGCCGCTGCTGCCGTTGCCCAGTCCTCCATCACCACCGTTGATCTCCTCCAGTCACGCCGCCATCACCACCCTTCCTTTTCTCCCTCTTTTCGTGTTGTCGATCAGCTGCGAGGAAACCCAAAGCTTGAGTCTTCTCCTCCGCTTCTCGCTCGGTAATATCTCTTCCTCTCTTTCGTTTTCTCTCTTTCGTTCAGCAAACCCACGTGTGAGTATTCTTTCTCTCTCTCTCGATTTTGGCCAGGACCCACGCGATTAGCCTTCAAGTTCATGAGTCTTTGCGCGTTTGGTTCCATCAGCTACGGATCTGACATTCCACATATGTTCCAACGTGTTGGACTCTTCCGATAAGCTTCTGGCAATAGCCCATGTTTAATTAGTCTTAAGAATGGTTTACCCACTCTATGGTATATTCAAACTTTCAAGTTTAAGGTGCTTTGAAAGCCAACCAGCGAGTGTTTGGGCTTGAAATCGGTTTTCGACATATACCCACAATCTAGACAACCTTAAACCGAGTTACCCATACCCCATTGGTTTGGGACTTTGGTTGATGGGTTAGTTCGAACACCAACCAACAAGCAGTGGAGCTTTTTCGGTGGAATTCGGTAAGTTTTGGTGCACTCTAGCCCTTCTAGCATTGTTGCTTAGTGCTGTAAATCGATCCCTAACTGTTGGAGAATCTTTAATTGTAGTTTAGGCTCTTTTAGGCTCTTCCAAGCAAGGATCGAGGTTGTTCTGGTAAGAAAACCTTCCCTTAGCGTTCTTTAGTTTTAAAGCAGGTTCTTAGGTTTGGGTTTTGTTCCTTAAGCGATTATTCTGTTATTTAGGAGGTTAGTTGGACTCTTTAGGATCGCTTGGGAGCTCATTATGTAAGTAGTTTCTATCTGTTGAGTCTGTTTGAATGCATGATGCACGCTGTTTGTTTACTCGCTTAATATATGCTTTATACTTGTTATGTTGCTTATATGCTATATATATACATGTGAATCTAAAATATATGAGCATTGGTTGTGATGTTTGGTTGTAAGCATGCTAGTTCTGTCGTGAGTTCTTGAGTTATGCATGGAGTGAGCATGTTAGGGTATGCTTATGCTTGGTGGGCATAATACATGAGTCTAGAAGCATGTTGCAGGGCATATGCTTTCTAGATGGTTGTGAGAAAGAGGTCAGGGACCTAAATGTGAAAGAAAGGCAAGATGGGTGAATGTCAGTGCACCTCGGGTACAAATGGTCGAGGGGTGACATGTCACCATGGGTTTAAAGAGGACTAGCATTGTGATTGAGATATCAGGGCCTCGGGTATAAATGGTCGAGGACTGATATTGTTTCGAGGAAAGTAAAGTGATTATCATGGCCTCGGGTATAAATTGTCGGGGACTGATATATCACTCGATGCCTCGGGTATAAATGGTCGAGGGTCGATATGCCAATGTTAGATAAAGAGGAGCATCAAGGCCTTGGGTATAAATGGTCAAGGGTCGGTGTGATGAGTCTTGAGGCAAGTATTGGGGCCTTGGGTATAAATGGTCAAGGGTCAATACGTTGTTTAGTCATCGAGGCCTTGGGTGTAAATGGTCAAGGGTCGATGCACAGTTCGAGACCTTGGGTATAAATGGTCAAGGGTCGAACGCCGAGCTCGGTAGAGAAGTGTCGAGGCCCTGGGTATAAATGGTCAGGCGTCGGTGCAACTCGAAGGGTCAGTCTTGGAGAGTTTTGCGGAGCGTGACGCAGAAATCACGTGTGGAGAGCCAAGTGAGGGCTAAATAAGTTTGTTGAGTGAGTTTGTGGAGCATGAGTGGTTAGTGAGTCGCATAGAGAAATGCATGAGGTTTGGCTTAGGAGAGTCATTCACTTTACTTGCTTTTAAGCATGTTGTTGTGTTTATAGCTTTGAGAAGTATGTTGTTTACGCATGAAAAGCATGTAGGTTGCTTGGTTGCTGTTTGATGGCTTCTCAGGTAGGGGCTGCTTACCAGTACCATGGTTGTACTGACCCCCTCCCCTTTATCCCCCCAACATTTTAGATTGTGCATGTTTTGAGGACTGCCTTGACCATGGTGATGCAGAGGAGGCGCACGAGGAGGGACCATAGCTAGTTCGCGTTGTTTCCCTTTTTATTTCTTTTGGATAGGATAGTAGTTGCTTATTATGTTGGACAACTGTTTGTCCGTTTGATCTAGTCTTGAAATTTATTCTTGTTGAGACTCTAGACTTAGTTGAGCTGTTTAATAGACTCTATCTCTTATTTCAGTTTATAATGATCAAGTTTGTTTCTATTAAGTTAAAGTGTAGTTAGTTGTGCTTAGTTGAGTTTTTAGTCGTGGATGCTCTACTTGTTTGACATATATATATATTATTGCGAGATCTGACTCGCTTGCTGTGGGAGTTCTGTTGTGAATCTGAGGCGTTGTGGTGTGGTTATGAGTGGTTTGATATTAGAAGTGTTCTTGTTCTAGCAGGTGTTTGAAAGTTTTTGGTTTAGTCTGTTGTACGTCGTTATGCTGCCAAAATTTTCGGAGCACTCGGGTAGTTTCGTCATGAGTTAGTATTGTCACTAGGTTATTAGTTTATAAAAACCTGGGGCGTTACAATAACATAAAGAGTTTGCCATTTCAAAACATATGATGGACTCCAATTAATCAAATATACAAGGGGCTGCTTGGCCCATGGTTTTGGAATCAGAACCCTGAGGGGTTTGTTCTGGCATGTTTGAGAGCCTAGGAATCAAAAAACAGTGTTTGGGGTGCTGTGTTCTGAACCCTGGGAATCAGAAAACAGTGTTTGGGGTGCTGGGTTCTGAACCTCGGGTTTGGACAGTTTTTATTTTTTATTTTTTTTTGCTTTTTTTGGGTGAATGTTTTATTAATTGTAAAACCCCTTGTGTAACATATATTAATTTTTAAGAGAATTTTGAATTAAGCATTTAATTTATGGTATAGACGAAGAATAAGAAAATTGTTTCCAACAATCAAAATATTGATTATCATTGACAAATTGAAAAACATAACATGAAATTCTTAGGCCCCGTTTGAAAATTAAAAAGTTTTGAAAACTAAAAAAAAATGGGTTTTGTTTTTGGAATTTGTCTAGGACTTTAAATGTGTCTTTAACAAAGATGAAAACCATCCTAAGAAAATTGAGAGAAAACAAACATGATTTTCAAAAATCAAAAACCAAAAGTCAAATGGTTATTAAACGGGGGTTTGAGTTTGGTCATTTTTTCCATGGATCCGCATACAAATTTTAAATTCAAAACAATAGTTCATTAATGTTATAAATTAAAGTAGTTATTGAGACCAAAAAAAAAAAAAAAAACATGGTTCATGGGAAAAGGAAAATTTGGAACATATAATCACATAATAAATAAAATTGAATCTATAGGTTACTTTAAAATGACTAAATTAAATACAAAATTATGTATACTTATATTATTTTAATATAAATAAGTTCAAAATAAATATCATATGCCAAAATAAACTTAGCTTAGCAATATATATATGTCATCGATCAAAAAGTTAGAGGTTCGTCGAATATTCCCACATCGAAACGTTGTTGAACTAAAAAAAATTGTATAAATTTGTTTTGTTTTTGTGTATGTAATTTAAAATTAAATACTTTATTTACTATAGCGGATTTAAAATTAAATATTATTCATTTTATTTTAATAAATTCAAAATAACATACTATTTATTTTTGTTACTCATAATATTGTTAATTTGAAAATAAATACATATTTTTTTAATACGTTAACTCAAAATTAATGTTATTTTAAAAATATTTATATTGGTAAGTTGTCTACAATACCTTTTCTTATCTTAAAATTATAAAATTATATATATATATTGAAATATTGTTAATTAAATATAGAGAAATGAAAAGAATTATGAGAAAAATGGAAAGAGAAATGATGGGACCCACCAAAATTATGATAAAAAATGGATAAAAAATAGTGGGTCCCACCAACTTTATGGAAAAAAGAGAAATCATAGGTTTGGAGTGGTTTTGAGGTGGGTTTGGAGAGAAAACCCATGAGATTGTGTTTGGAACACATGAAGTTGTGATTACAATGAGGCAAACATGGTTTAGGGTTTGGAACACAAAACCACCCAAACCCAAAACCGTGGGCCAAACACCCCCCAACAGTCAATATGCATTTACTCCAGAAATGTAAAAGAACACGAGACTGAAAAAATAGTACTCTAGCCACATTTAATATATGCTGATTCTTTCGTTCAACAACCAAATTTTGCTCAGGTCTCGCCACATAGGAAAACTGATGAAGGACTCCCTTTTCAAGAAAAAACTTTTCAAATAACAATTCTGGAGCGTTATCAGACCAGAAAGTTTTAATACATTTCCTATACTGAGTTTGAACAAGTTGAAAAAACTGAGGGACTATAGTAAGAACATTAGATTTACGTCGCAACATATAGACCCAAGTATAACGTGTACAATCATCAACAAGAGTAAAGAAATATGTATATCCAACATACGAAGGAGTGGAAAACGGACCCCAAATATCAGCGTGTACCAAATCAAAAGGTGCAGAAACAAGTTTATTATTAGAAACAAATGATAGTTTTCCCAGTTTAGACAGAGGGCAAATATGAGAAGGAATAGAGGAATCATATCGAGATGGTTCAATATGCAAAATATGTTTCAAAACATGTAAACGTCGAAAGGAGAGATGACCAAGCCTGGAATGCCACAAACTAGATGATAGCTTCTGTGTAGAAGATGCACAAACAACTCAATTACAGGCAGTATTACTGTCATCGAGCATATAAAGACCATCACGTAAACTACCCCTGCCAATCGTCTTCAAAGTGGACCTTTCCTGAATTTCACAATAATCAGTAGAGAAATTGACCATAATGGAATTATCAGATGTCAAAGCACTGATGAAGATCAAGTTGTACTGAAATTCAGGTACAAACAAAACTCGATGAAGACATATTGAACCAAGTAAAACCACAGAACCAACATAGTTCACAGAGATATGTGTATTATCTGGTAGAACCACAAAAGTTGTAACATGAAAAGAGTAGTAAATGATGCTTTGTTAAAACAAATATGAGTCGATGCGCCTGAATTGATTATCCAAGGACTATGAGAAGAGGAATTCAGATAGGTACCTGCTAAATAATACGTAGCAACATCCGAATCACTCTTAGCACTAGTTAACTGAGACTGAAGCATAACAAGAAGGCTATGACATTGAGCAAGGGCATCAGCAGTGTTCGTAGACATAGAATGAGCAATGGGAGTCGTAGAAGTCACCAAAGAGGCAATCTCAAACTTTAGTTGCTGTAGAGGACGTTGACCTCCCTTTTGGCGATATCTAGGAGGATAGCCATGAAGTTTGTAGCAACAATCAATTGTATGACCTTGCACTCCAAAGTGAGTGTAAATTGGGCGATCTTTGCGAGATTTGAAATTATTTTGTTTCTGATTGTTCTGAGCAGTCTTTGAAATAGGATGAGCAACGACGAGGGTAGTTGTAGCCGGCAAAGGAAGGAGAGGAAGGGATCGTTGATGCTTTTCTTGAGCAATCAGAGAAAAAGCCTTCGAAATCGCTGGTGGAGGATCCATGAGCAATATTTGAGAACGTGCAGGACCGAAGGATTCATTCAATCCCATCAAGAAGCTCATCAGGTACCCGAATTGAAAGAATTGCTCCATAGTTTCATGTCCTGCACAATTGCATCGCTCGCAAGTGCATCCAGGGCGATATGTAACATATTCATCCCAATTGCCTTTCAATTGTGAAAAATAGGTCGTAACAGACTGCTGATCTTGGGTCAGGGTTGCAAGTCTTCGTTTAAGTTAAAAAATGCGAGGACCATTCTTGCGTTGTAATCGATCTTTGAGATCAAGCCAAATCGCCTGCGTGGAATCAGAAAACATTATGCTAGAAGAAATACCTTAGGATACAGAGTTTAAAATCCAAGCAATTGAAGGTGTTAATATCTAACATGCGGAAGCAATTTTGGATCTTAGGCACATAATTACTTCAATTTGATCACACAAAGCATGCTGTTCATATGAAGAAAAACAGAGGCAGTGATTACCAACCTCTTTGTTATTGAAATTGGATGAATTGGTTGGTTGTTTTTCTTCACCAACTTGTCACGAACCACCACTTGATCTTCTTTGCTATCCTCAAGCCTCTGAAACGCATTGTGAGATCCTCTAATGATGGAATTTGAGAGGGAAAGAGCTTGAAAAACAAGCTTCAAGAGAGATGAACTTTTGGAGAGATTTTGGTAGCATGACACTATCAAATTCAGCATTAATTCTTCAGCAATCATTCATCCATTTATAGGGGGAATGAAGCTGAGAAAATGCACCAAAGATTGACACCATTTTACCCAAGATTAAGTGGGTAATTTGGTGGCTTAATGAGGGGGGTGCATGGGTTTAGTCACCATGCACTCCACCTCCTAAAATTCATTTTAATTTGAATTTTCTTAATTCAAATTAATTTGAATTTTAGTTTATTTAATTCTTATAATTAATAATCTGAAAATTTAAATCCAATTTTGAATTTTGAATTTTAAATTAATTCAAAATTAATTTAAAATAATTATTAATTAAATAATCAAATATATAATTAATTTAATATCTAATATTAAATTAATATTTTGCTACCAATTTTGAACATTTTCAAAATGTTATTTTTCAATCATGAATCCCTATTCATGTGCTCGATATTAAATCTCTCATAGTTAGGTTTAACCAAAACCCGACGTGTCGGTAATATCCAATATGATCGACCATTTCCCTACACCGAATTTGAACTTAATCTAATTCCTTCCATCATATTGTTCAAAAGTTTATTCTCAAGCTAGCAAGGGGACCTTGTTTAAGCCTCGGAGTCAGCACTTAAGGGAACAACCTTTCTACTATCCTTGATTTGGGTAGGAGTGAATTCCATCTTGCAATACTATGTCCCCAGCTATTCATCCAGTCTTATCCCCCAAAATGGTAGGCTTATTGAGCGGCATTGTTGGGCCACTTTCACCCATGCAGGTCAAAGGATAATCCCAAACAAACAGGAGTTTATGGTAAGCTCAGGATTAAGATTGAGTTACCTAGGTCATCGCATGAAATAGTCAGTCTTAACAGTAAACGGCGTTAGAAAGTAATAGTGACTTATTTCTTGGTCTGGTCTTGTGTAAACGTCTTTTACACAGGATACCTCTATTTGCATGTAGACATGAACGATCTAGGATCACGTCGCTTGCCTCGTTCGCAAAGTAGACCGCATCCATAGTGTCACCAGGATAAGGTACCCAGCCTTATCCCTATACTATATACCATTTAGGTTATATACTAGAACTTGATCCCTGTCCATATCCCCGATATAGTTTGAGTATTCATATTATAACCATGGATGTTTCTATTGGATTTAGAGTATATAAACAAAGAATTCACTTAATAACATCTTTATTACAAAAGGATTACAAACTTTGAGTTTTAGGACATAAAACCCAACAGCAATAACAACATTATTGTAGCGAGTCCATGTGAAAAGAAGATCTCCAGTAGGTTTAGGCAATGTGTGATAGGACCAAATTAGTCCTATTTATTTGTTATTAATCTAAGCCTGTTAGAGTCCACTTTATGGTTTATTTGTCTATTTTGTAGATAATTTGTGCATTGAAGGCATCAGAGACGAATCACAAAAATTGGAGCTAATTCGGGCGATTTAGAGAGTTTTCGAGCTACCTTGAAGTCCGTGGATCTCGAGGAGGTGAGAAGATCGTGAGGATCGTGACGAGCCTGAAGAATAGTTCCAAGGAGTCAAAGGTTCGAGTCTCAAACCGAGCAAGCAACAAGGAAAACCAAATAAAAGGAAGAAGCACGCTGGATAGAGGCCAGGCGTAGAGACGCTGTGGCCAACGTCTCGATGCTGGCCGTTCCCGAAACCTAGGCCCAAACGTTATGGCATCGAGACGCCATACCCAGCGTCTCGACGCCACGACTGTTTTCTTTATAAATACACTCGTTTTATTCCGCCGTTTAGGTCATTGTGTTGTAACTTTAAGTCCCTATCACGGTTTCTCTCTGTCTTTTACACCCAAACCTGGGTATTGGATGATTTTTTGCTGAATTCTCTTGTATTTCTTCATTGTGCTCCGAAGCTATCTTCGTGACGATCACGCCCCCTCGTTGCACGATTTCTCTGATGAGATGATATTTGTGCTTTATGTGCTTGCCTCTCTTGTGGCTGCGAGGTTCTTTAGAATTTGCCAATGCACCACTATTATCACAATAAAGGGTGATTGGCAAGTTCATATTTGGAACAACTTCAAAATCCATCAAGAACTTCCTAAGCCATACAACCTTCTTAGCTGCTTCACAAGCAGCGACATATTTGGCCTCCATGGTGGAGTCTACAATGCATCCTCGTTTGATGCTACGCCAGACTACAGCTCCCCCGTTAAGGGTAAACACTGACCCTGATGTAGATTTCCTAGAATTCTTATCAGTCTGAAAGTCAGAGTCTGTGTATCCTGCAAGGATCAAATCCTTAGAACCATACACAAGCTGATAGTCCCTCGTTCTCCTAAGATACTTGAGGATGTTTTTCACCACAGTCCAGTGGTCTAACCTTGGATTAGACAGGTATCTACTAACTATCCCAACTGCATAGCATATGTCAGGCCTAGTACACAACATGGCATACATAAGGTTGCCCATTGCTGAAGCATAAGAGATCCGTCTCATATCCTCAATTTCTTGAGGTGTCTTAGGACACTGTTCCTTAGACAAATGAACTCCATGCCTGAAGGTAGGGGTGCAAGAACCAACCGAAAAAACTGACCGAAACCGCCACCGGTTCGGTTTCGGTTCGGTCTAAAATGTCGGCGACGGTCTGAAGATTGTAGAACCGAAGATAAGCGATTCGGCGTCGGTTTATTATTCATGCAATCCAATATTAACCGAGCCAACCGAATTTCAGGATTTCTTCCAACTTCCAAGCGCCTGATTTCGTGCCGCGTGCGACTATACTGCGTGGCGTGGTGACTGGTGTCAGCCGTCAGGCATTAAATTCGTAATTTCCAATTTCGTATATCCGTGATTCACGTTCACAGTTTCAAGATTTCTTCCACACTTCCAATTTCAAATCTTTGTGTATCATGCATTGTGATTTTTATTTAGATTTTCATTATTTTATTTTCCTTTTCAATTCCAAATTCAAATTTTCAATTAATTTTTATTTTCCAAAATTTGAATAGCCTTTTACATTTCTTGAATTTCTCAACCCAAAATCTATAGCTTTTTAAGATTTTCATTATTTTAATTTTCATTTCAATTGCAGCCTTTCAAATTTTAATTTCAAAATTGTTAATTTTGTAGTTTCCATTTTTTATTCTAAATCTAAAAAAGTAAATATATTCCTTATTTATATTGTATATTATATAAAAATAAAATTCATTTCCCTCCTAGACCTACAAGTACAACAATATATGAACAAGAACATTGAACACATTAACACAAACACAAAATTTGAAAATACTTGCCAATTGGAGGGACTTGAGGAGGTTGAGGTTGAGGAAGAGGCGAGAGGGACTTTCGTGAGCGTGTCTACTATTTGTGTATTTAGTCCTGCACCCCTAACAATCGGAATCAGTTAGTCTTTTCTTTTATTTTTTTAGTTTAACAATTTAATATTACTTTACTAGTTAGTATTTGCTTTCTAATTAATAGTTAATATTTACATTTAGTAATAAAGTATCATTATGTGGCACTGGCAGATTGCACACTGCTACACTCTACACTGTAGTATTGTAAATTAGTAATGGTTGTTTGGCTTTACTTTATTAATTGGTTTAGTTTTATTTTTATTTTTATTTTTTGTTTTTAGTTTTAGACTTCTAATTTTAGACTCGTAAACTTTATTGTTTTAGTTTAGTTTTTTGTTTTATTCATAATTTTTTTTAGTTTTAGTTTTAGACGGATAAGTATTACTGTTTTAGTTTAGTTTTATTCATAATTTTTTATTTAGTTATTCTTTTTTAGTTAAGTTGTTAGTATTAGTATTTAATTTATTATTTGTATTTCATTATGGCATAATATAGTTGATACTTGATTGTTACTTTGTTAGTGGAATAATTTGTATTTTGCATTTTGTTATAGTGTACTATAATAGAAATTATTAATTTACTATTTAATTTAATAATTTAGTACATTATGAATTTAAGAATCTTACTAGATACTAGTCTACTAGATACTTAGATAGAATGAGTTTGCTTTTCTTTTAATTATTAGTAACACAAAATTTAATAATAATATTATTAATTGACAGTGATATCAATTATCAAATCATGACAAGTTCAAAAAGAAATGAAATTGAAATTGATTGTGAGGAGAATGACGATTTGGATGAACTTGCTGAGATGCCACCACCACCACCACCACATAAGAATGAGAGAAAGAGGAAAAGAACTTCTATGGTATGGGATCACTTCACTAAATTACCTGATTGTAGTGAAGATAAACCTCAAGCCAAATGTAATTATTGTGACACCGTATATGCATGTCATACAAAGAGGAACGGGACAGGGACAATGAGAATGCATATTGAGAATTATTGCAAAAAAAGTCCTTTTGCAAAAACAAAAGATGCCTCTCAACAGAAATTGGTATTTAAAAATAATGATGGTGTAGGAGATAATAAGGCAAATACATCACTTAAGTGTGCAACTTTTACTGTCGAAAATGCCAGGAGACTTCTTGTTGAAATGATCATAATTGATGAGTTATCCTTTAGATTTGTGGAGAGTGAAGGATTTAGGAATTTTGTGGAGGGGACAATCACTTTATTGGAACCTACATTTGTTCTCCCTTCTCAAACTACAATTGCCAAGGACATTTTAGCTACATATGCCACCAAAAAACAAGCTTTGAAAGAACTTTTTGCAGATCAAGGGTTTAGAATTTCACTCCCAACTGATACCTAGACATCTTGTCAAAACATTAACTATATGGTATTGACAGCACATTTTATTGATAGAAACTGGAAATTGCATAAGAGGATCATTAATTTCTCTCAGATAGATAATCATAGAGGGGAGACCATAGGAAGAGAAGTTGAACGATGTTTGATACATTGTGGAATTGAAAAGGTGTTGACGTTGACTGTTGATAATGCTTCATCCAATGATATTGTTGTTGCTTATCTAGTTAAGCGTTTTAAACATGAATTGGTGTTGGATGGTGAGTTTTTGCATGTTAGATGTTGTGCACATGTTCTTAATCTGATTGTGAATGATGGCTTGAAAGATGTGCACGAGTCAGTGTCTCGAATTCGAAATGCTGTTAGATTTGTCAGGTCTTCTCCTGCTCGATTTGCAAAATTTAAGAAATTTATTGAAGAGGAGAATATATCTAGCAATAGTCTTCTGTGTCTTGATGTTCCAACAAGGTGGAATTCTACATATTTGATGCTTGAGGCAGCTGAAAAATTTGAGAAGGCATTTGATAGATTGGATTATCACGACTTAACATACTTGAAAATGAAAGAGGAAAATCAAAATCCTAACAGTACAGATTGGGAGGTTGCTTGCATATTTACGAAGTTCTTATCTGTATTTTATGAGGTAACTCTTAGAATTTCTGGTTCACTTTATATTACTTCAAACATGGTCTTCGAAGAAATTGCAACTATCCAGAATTGTATACGAAAATATTCTTCAAGTAGTGGTGATAGTCCAATTATTACTGATGTTGCAACTAAAATGCAATTGAAATATGACAAGTATTGGGGGAGTAGTGACAAGGCAAATTACTTATTATATGTTGCATTTGTTCTCGATCCTCGTCACAAGATGAAGTTCCTTATATATTGTTTCAATCAGTTGTTTGAGGATAATGTGGCAAAGGAAATTGGAAAAAAAGTGGAAGACGTGTTGAGACGATTGTTCAATGAGTATAATTCACATTAGAGTCTAAGAATGCTTCTTCTTGTTCAAAAATTCGAATGAGTCAATCCACTTCTACTGATTCTACTACTAGAACAAGTAATCCTTTTCGCTTTCAACATGCTGATATGGAAGATGATGAGGATGATTTTGATGTGGACACAGAGGTGGATGTTTACTTATTGGAACGTCGTGTAAAAGGGGATGATAATTTTGACATCTTAGAATGGTGGAAAGTGAACTCTTCTAGGTACAGGGTTCTTAGTAAGGTTGCACGAGATGTTTTGGCAATTCCAGTGTCTACAGTTGCTTCTGAGTCTGCATTCAGTACTGGTGGAAGAGTGATAGATCCTTTTCGCTCCACATTGGCTCCATCCACAGTTGAGGCACTTATTTGCGCACAAAATTGGCTACGTTCTAATGCTATAAGTATTGATCTTCAATCACATTTGGAGGAAGTTTCTCGCTTTGAAGAAGGTTTGAAACTTTTTAATCTTTAAAAATTAATTTCAAAATTCATTAAGTTCTTTAATTATTATTATTATTTTGTATTTGTAGATTTAAAATCATGCACGGAGGAAGCAACTAAAGGACAAGGGGCAAAGGAAAATGATTATGTTTAATTGAAGGAGAAAAAAAGTAACTTGAAGCAAAAACTGAGCTGCTGAAGTCTCAAGCTGAACTATTTGCTTTTGCTTTTTACAACTTGTTGTTTTTTTAGAATTTAATTTAGTTTGCAATTTTTTTTAATTTTATAGTGAAGGAGAAGTTTTTGTTATTTTGTGATCCTTATTCCTTGGAGCAATCTTGAATTGTATTATTTGTTAAATTAAAGGTAAAATAGCTCTAACTATTGTTTTGTTTTACTTTTTACTTACAATAAAAATTGAAAACAAGGATAAAAATAAAATTTAAAAAAACCAATAAAAGAAAGGATTAAAAAAGTTGAGAAGAAAGACTTAACAAAAGAGAGAGATAAATAAAAAAAGAAAGTAAAAAAAAAAAAAAAAAGAAAACAAAAGGAAAAATAAAAGGAAATGGAAGGAATAAAGTTTAAAGGCTAAAAAGTAGTGAGTAAACCATTCCCACATCGCTTAGGTAGCACTTTTGTAGGAATCTCAAAGCTATAAAAAGGAGTCTCTGGTATTTAATTTTTATTAAATATATTAAATATTAAATACACAAAACTGGAGCTGTGCGGCCCAATTGCGTGCGTGCGGCCCGATTCGATCTGCGACCCGACTCGACATTCAGTCAAGTCATGCGCGGTTCGTCGATTATATGACCAATCCGAACCGTCGGTTCTGCAGTCGGATCGACGCGGTTTTATACCATAATCGGTTCGGTTGCAATTTCAAAAGTTTGCTTATTCTAATAGCGGTTCAGCTCCGATTTTGTCTAGTAACATAGCCGAACCGACCCGCTTGCACCCCTACCTGAAGGGTAGTAAACCCCTCTTGGAATTCTACATCTTATATCTAGACAACATTTTGTCTATATATGATCTTGAGACAGGGCTAACGATTTGTTCTTACGATTCCTGATAATTTGAATCCCTAGAACATACTGAGCTTCACCCAAATCTGTCATTTGGAACTTAGTCGATAGCCAAGTTTTAATTTCAGCTGGATATTCTACATTATTCCCAATAAGCAGAATATCATCTACATACAACACTAGAAAAGCTACTGAACTGCAGATAATCCTTTTATACACACAAGGCTCATCAACGTTCTGGTCAAAGCCATAAGATTTGATAGCAATATCAAACCTTATATTCCAAGATCTGGAAGCTTGCTTCAACCCATAAATGGATCATTTAAGCTTGCAAACTTTTTGCTCCTGACCTTGAGCAATGCACGCCTCGGGTTGAGACATAAACATATTCTCATCAAGATTTCCATTCAGAAAAGCAGTCTTGACATCCATTTGCAAAATCTCATAATCCTAAAACGTGACAATGGACAAGAGTATCCTTATTGACTTTAACATGGCGACTGGGAAGAAGGTTTCTTCATAGTCCACCCCTTCCTTTTGGGTATAACCCTTTGCCACAAGTCGAGATTTGAAAGTCTGTACTTTTCCAGCTGCGTCTCACTTCCTCTTGTAGATCCATTTTCAACCTATGGGTTTTACCCTTTCAGGTTGGTCTACAAGATCCCAGACTTGATTGAAGTACATAGACTCCATCTCCAGGTTCATAGCTTTGACCCACTGGTCATGATCCACATCATTCATTGTCTATCTAAAGGTCAATGGATCCTCAACTCCATCATCAGGTATGACAGCTGGAGTTTTGTGCTAAACCCATATAGCGTTCAGGTTGAATAACAACCCTCCCACTACGTCGAGGCATTCTCAGCTCTTGAGAAGGATGGGTCTGACCAGATGTACTGGGCTCATCAACAATCCTTATTGAAGGTCCAGCCTCATAAACAACTCTTGCTGATGAATTTGTAGCTTGACCAGAAAGTTCACTTAACACTATTTTACTGTGTGGCTTATGTTCTCGAACGTGGTCTTCTTCCAACAAAATAGCATTTTTCGATACAAATACTTTATTTTCTTGTGGATCGAAGAAGTATCCACCTCTTGTTTCTTTTGGGTAGCCTACGAATAGGCATAATTTTGAACGTGATTCCAATTTCTTTGGGTTTGCCACTAGCACATGTGCAAGGCAGCCCCAAATTCTGAAATGACGTAAACTAGTTTTACGCCCTTTTCAGAGCTCAAATGGTGTTTCAGAAACACTATTTGAGGGAACAACATTCAAAATATATACTACAGTCTCTACTGCATAACCCCAAAAAGAATTAGGCAATTGAGCATAGCTCATCATAGATTGAATCATATCTAACAAGGTTTTGTTTCTCATTTCAGATACACCATTCTGTTGAGGTGTACCTGGTGCTGAGAGTTGGGACGAGATTCCATGTTCCATCAAATAGTTCTGGAATTCTAAGTCCAAATACTTTCCACCTCGATCAGATCGAAGTGTTTTAATGGTCTTACCTAATAAGTTCTCAACTTCAGCCTTATACTCCTTGAACTTTTCAAGAGCTTCAGACTTATGACTCATTAGGTATAAATGACCATACCTTGAATAATCATCTATGAAAGAGATCAAATATTCATACTCTCCTCGAGCTTTTACATTCATTGGACCCCAGAGATCCGTATGAACGAGCTCTAAGGGCTCCTTGGCACGATAACCTTTTCCAATAAAAGGTCGTTTGGTCGTTTTACCTTCAAGACATGACTCACATAGATGTAAAGTACCATCTTCTAACTGTCTTAGAAGTCCGTTCTTAACCAATCTTCCAATCCTATTGAGATTAATGTGGCCAAGTCTCAAGTGCCAAAGATAGGTAATTTGAGAAACCTTTTGCCTCTTTGGTTGAGTCTCAGCTGTTTTAAATATCTCATTGTTCAAAATAGCCCTTGACTCTATTGGTCATAAAACATATAAATTGTTCTCCAATTTTTCAAAACAGATATCAACACCCCTTTTAGTAATGAAAGCTTCATTTACGGAAAAGGACACAGAATATCCTTGTTCAAGGAAACAAGAAATAGAAATCAAATTTCTTATTATTTTTGGAACTATATATACATTATCTAATAACATATAGCGTTTCATGGAGAAGAACAATTTAATATCTCCCACTGCTTTAGCTGAAATGAGCTCCCCAGTCCCAACTCTGAGAGTCATTTCCCTAGCATCCAACTGTTGCCAGGAGCTCATTCCCTCAAAGGAAGAGCATACATGATGAGTGGCATCTGAATCAAGGATCCAGGCTGTATCATCATTTTCCACTATACACGTTTCAATGACCAATAAATCAAATTTATTTTCATTGAGATGTGCTAAGCAGTCTATGTCATCTTCATCATGAACAATTTCAGATGAATTAGACATGTGGGCTTGAGGACCGTCCACAGTTAAGACCAATTCCACGCAATTAATGTTTAAGTTCATTTTCTTAGTTCTATTAGAAATACCAGTTTTGTAGGCATACAAAGAACGTTTCATGCTGAGAACAAACAAATTAACTTAATAAGTGATGTTGCATTAACCCATTACACAAAATAGTTGTAAATCTGAGAATTTCCTTGGATTATTTTCTCTTGTCATCTATTGTGGAAGTTGAATTAAAAGTTGTTGTTATTCATTGTTGAAGAAAAATGGCAAAGCTGTGTGGTTCACTATGGTTTCATGGTTGGATTTAAGTTGTTGGAATTTACTAATTTAAAAGAAGAAAGGAATTAAAGGAAATGAAATAAAGAAAAAGAAAAGGAAAGAAAAGAAAAGAAAAGAAAAAGTAAATAGGAAAAGGGAAAAAAAAAAGAAAGAAGAAAGAAAATGGGAAAAGACAGAAACAATGCTTAAAAGCCCACCACCGACAAGATTTATTTCAGCTCATTTTTAGCCCATTTTCAGCCCATTTTCCCATCTTTTTCAATCAAAACTTCAGGAATTTTTTAGGGAGAGAGTGAAGGAAGAAGAAGAAGGAGATTGCTGAGGGTTTGAGGTTGAAGAAGAGAGGAAAAGCTCATGCAAGTGCAGCAATGGAAGAATCTGGGTTCAACCTGCCTATCTCTGGTTTTTTATTCGGTTTGAGCTACACAGAAAGAACTAAGAGGTGAGGTCTGATTTTCTTTAAATTTAATCCATTTCCTAACAAATTTCATGAAGGAAGCTTGAGCTAAATCTGATGTTAAGTTAATGGTTTTTGAAATGGAAAACAGAGCACAAAATTTTTGTGCAAACCAGGAGGATCTCTGGTTTTCTCTAGTTTTTCGAGCATTCTGGGGTGTACAAGTTCAATCAGAAGCTCCATTTTGTATGGTTGGAAAGCGTATTCCATTTCCTATAACTTTCATGAAGAAATCGTGAGCCAAAAATGACTTGAAGTAGGTTTAATTTCAGGAGAAAGATAGAGGGTAGTAGAGAAGCTCGAATTTGTGTTTTCTGTGTTCGGGGCATTTCTGGGAAAATCGGTTGGGAATCTTGTTTTCCTATCTTTATAGCTGAATTATTCTTTATTCTTATTTATCATCTTATCTCACATCCATCACTCTGCTGACGACGCACCAAGTTTTTGGCGCCGTTGCCGGGGACTAAAAGTGAAACCAATTTGTTATTTGAAATTGCGATCAGATTGCGACCGCATTTCTATCTTAAGAGAATCTAACTTTGATTTGCAGTTCCTTTTGCAGGTTGAAGTTGGTGCATGAGCAAAAAGCATCATCTCTTCGAGCTAAACCTTGAGATAGAAAGAAAGAGCAATAGGAGTTGAGCGCACAGGAACATCTTGAAGAAACTTCTTACACTCGAGAACTTCTAATAGATCTACCCGGAGTGCTGCACTTCATGTATGTCTAAAGTTTTTCAGGGATTCCGCTGTGTTGCGTTACATGTAAATTATTGTATATCTAAGACTAGTATGTTTATCAGGTTCAATGTTTCAGCAGGGTCAACAGGTGTTGTTAGAGGAGGACGATGTCCGTTGGCTTCACGCCATCTTCCGGACTAAGCTAGTAGGTAGTTCGGGAGGGGGTGTGACAATAATAGTATTATTTTAATCCAATCAATTTAGCAAAAGTAATGATCGACCCATAAAGTCAACATTCATTTTGCAACGATACTTCAGAGGTTTAGAACAATGCTACCGTAGGGCAGTCAGCTACTCCTCCTCTGAATTGAGACAATCTCAGCCAATCCCTATTCCCAGAATAACTCATATTCCAATAGTTCTTAGCTACCATTTCTTTTTTCGGTCAGGAAATTATTAACACATTAACAATTTCCCGTAAGTGTGACCCTCCATTTTTAGATCTCAGAGGTCGGCCCCAACAATGCTACCGTAGGGAAAGTCAAAGTTGGAAATGGACCTAAGAAACCCTATCCATTTCTGGAGTTTGCATTGTTCCGACTCCGATGATCAAGCCCTTCATAAGGTGATCGCTCCCAGGGCGACTCGCAGGCAGATCATGGGGATCTCACGGTGCAACCTAATGGAGGAGACTGTAGGATACATTGACACGTGTCCCTGCTCCCACTTACTATAAAATACTCCCTCATTCACCTTGATATTGATCCATGCAAACACCATCCGTAGGGGGTCACTCCCAGGTGACTTAAGGCCAAGCATGGACCTCACGTTGTGAGCTCTTGAGGAGGTGAGAGCAAAACTTGATTTATGAAAAATCTTGTTTCTATATATTTCCTCCCACTAAGTATTTTTAGAATTAGGGTCTATTACTTAGGTAAATCCCAGCTAAGTGAATCTATCTAAGTCTATGCCTTTATATAACTCTTATATATAGGTCTTTATTCTATTGTCTAGGTGTATTAAACTCTTTTAATTACATAGTGACATTGCATGCTAACATTAGACTATGATTAATTCAACTCAGGTTTCGGATCTATTCCCAGGTAGGACGTGTTCCGTAACCGTGAACTTAAATACCCCCAGCCTAGACAAAACTTCACCGGGAGAGTTCTCTTATAACCATAGTAATGTTTTTCCTACTTAGTTCATTAAACTATTTTAATTCTAAGTAAGAAAATAACTCTAATCCTATTAGAATTATAATGAGCTTAGGTCTAATTAATTTTAAACATTTTAAAATTAATTCAATTTCACCTAAGATCCTATGTTTGCATGCAACTCTTTGTTATAGGTTGACGGTTTCTAATCATTTTTATAACTTTTCCAAGTTTTAATGATTAGCCCTATAACATGCTCCTATGGTATTTCCTAATAACAATCTAATTCAAGTTATTCTTAAACACCATATTGATCATGACGCCGATAAAATATAACGATTATATTAATCTAAACTGGTTTCATGCTTCATGCAATTCCAATTTCCATTTAATTAATATTGATTATACTAATTAAACATCCACGAAACTTAATTACATGATTGTTGACATTAATATAATACAACTCTTATACCATTTGAAGGAATTGAATCCTCTAGCGGAAGGAGTTTTCACCGTTCGTGATTTAATTTCGATTAAATAGAAAACCGATACGTTGGGCAAAATCATACATAAACTATTTCTAATGAAATTTCAGATTAAGCATGCAATAAATCCAGATCTAAACGACTTTAGATTAGGAATACTTACGTAATCGGAGAACGAAAACAACACGATGCTCCAAAATTTTTTCCTTGATCTCCCAACGGACACCACCACACGAGAACACCTGCTACGCTCTTGGATCTCCTTGAGATAACGATTGTGGGATCGTTCTTGGTCTTGGAAGGGAAAAATACAGCAAGCAGGTTGCTGGTTTTGAGAGAGGTTTGAGAGATTTTTTTTTTGTTCTCTGTGAGTTGCCGTGAGTGACCAAATTGATCGATTGATTCAACCCCCATCAGCCACCACGTATGATTAGGTTGGGAAGTTACAATTAATTTCTCTAACCAATCCTGGGCTTTGATCTAAATCAATTAGATCTAGACCGTTAATTAATTAAATAATAAATAAATAATTAATTAATTATAATTAATTTAATTAAATCCATTATAATATAAAGTTTTTAATTCAATTTAAATCATATTTAATCGAATTAAATTGACCATTCAATTAATTCTCAATTAATTGAATCCCACACTAATTAAATATCAAATATTTAATTAAATTTTATAATTGAATCATATTCAATTTTATCTCTCTCATTTAACCTATAGTTTTAATGTGCATCAAAATGTACATTAATCATAAGCTAAAGTATTAATTTGATTAAATCACATTTAACCAAATTAAATTAAATTAATTAATTCTCCAATTACTTAATTCTTGAATTAATCAAATATCAAATATTTAATTAAATTCATAAGTCTCTCATTAATTAATTTTTGAATCACATCCAAAATTAATTTTATTATATAGTTTAAAATACAATTTTATTATGTTAATTGTATCAAATACAATTAACTAAAATTCCCTTGTTATTCAAGACTATATTATCTCAGTACCTGTTACGAGCTAGCAGGTGGACCTAATGGACCTACAAATCAGAAGCTCCAACGATACGAGATTAACTGGCTAAACTCATTAACAAAGTTAATCAACATTCGTTAATTGGGGTCACTCCACTAAAGACCCACAACTGCACTCTTCTCACTGTAGAATATTTCTGTGCCCACGTATATCGACCAATACAGTAAGTCAATCCTTCACGAGTGTTCGTAACACCAGTTGGGTCAAATTACCGTTTTACCCCTGGGTTACCTCTGAATCCTTAAGTATCACCGATCCCTCTAATGAACAAGTTGTTTAGGGTCCAACAACTAAACAGGAGTACCTCTCGGGCCAGGAGAGGACGACGCTCCTTTGTTCAAGCCCCAGAATCAACCCTTATGGGAACACACATCTACTTACCCCAATAAGGGAAGGAGTGAATTTCATCTTGTACTGTTATGTTCCCAGCCCCCATTCTTGCCCTTGAAATGCTAGGATCATTGAGTCGGCGAACAGGCCACTCTCACCCATACAAATCTAAGGACAATCCCTCCTGAAAAGAAGTTCATAACAAACTCAGGATTGAGATTGAGTTACCTAGGTCATCATATTGAAATAGAAACCTAAACTAGTCAACGATGTTACATCTAGTGGTTATTATTTCTCGGTCCGGTCTTATGCAAACTCATTGCATAGGATACCCCCACTCGCATGTCTCCTACATGGATGCTTTGGATCATTGCATCTGTATCGAATACAAAATGGGTCGTATCACATAGTGTCACCAGGATAAGGTACCCAGCCTTATCTCTATACTATAGACCATTTCGGTTGTTACTTGAACACTGATCCCCGTATGTCCCCACATACTAGTTCCAGTTTCATTTAAACAACCCTGGATCTTAGTTTATTGGATTTAGGGTTTATTAATGCAAACTTGATTATTCAATAACCAAATTACTGAATCCCTCAAATAACGCTTTATTGAGATCGATTAATTTGTTTCATTAACTATCTTCGAGTGTTAGGGCATAAAACACAACACTATTCATCTCCGCTGTAGGTGCCTTTAGAAGACTAAGCCAACTAGGCATCTAGTTCTAGGGCTAGTTGAAACTTAGATAAATATGCTCACGACTTCTTTAAACTCTAGTGGTTCCAGTCCTATTTCTATGATGCAAGAAAAAAAAGTCTTATTTCTAGGATCTTTTCCACTATTGTTTTTGCGAACCCGCACATTCAACTCCAACATTTCGGCCATCAATTAAATACAAACTATGTTAACCTAAGTGGCCAATTTAAGATAACAATAAAGTTTAGTTTTCAGCAAGAATAAACAATGTTATGAGGGAGCAAAGTTGCTTTTCTATAGGTGGGGCTTTCTTCTACTCAAGGAATCCACATATTTGAACCCCCAAGTAGAAGCTTAGCTCATAATTGAAGATAAAGTGCACAACATAAAGGGAAAGAAATCTCAAAATGTACGAATGACAATGCTAATTTCTGTGCGTTATTTAGCCTTAAAAGCTTAGGTAATTGTTTGGAAAGCAAGGACTTTATGCCTAAAATCTTATCATTCTAAATCATTTCAGCAAAAGTGGTAGAAGCATGAAAGAAATCTTATAATTATAGAATTTAAGCCTAATTTGTACAAAAAGAGTTTATTTTGTAAAGAATTTATCCAAGTAATGTTTTTGTGCTGGAGTCTTTGCGAGGAGAATGCGCCCGCAAGAGGAGATAAAGGTTAGTGGAGAAAAGTAGCTAAAAGCTGCAAGATTGTGCCTGCATCTGGACCTAAGGATGTAGTGAATGCGATCAAGTTGCACCCGCAAATCAATATAAGGAAAGAAGCCCCATGCTGAAGACAGAATTGTCAAAGAAGAGCACAGAGTAAATTGCTCCCGAGATGCGGCTGCAACTGGGCTTTCCCACCGAATACTGAGATTTGCGGGGTTTGCACAGAATCATCTGAAAATCCCCCAATCTGGTATCAAATCTCTGAGGATCATGGATTCTTACCTTCCAAGGCCTTCTCACACTGATCTCGACAATCAACCTTACCTTCCATGGTCTATAAAAGGGGACCAAGGTGCAAGAAGCAAGAAAAGCTCGGTGGTTGGAGTTTTTGTCCTTAGGATTTATTTTAGTTCCCTCTTCTCACCTTGTAACCACTTCGAGTTCTGAATCTCTCACTCTCTGTCGGCTCTTTTATTCGAAAGAATAAGAAGAGAAAAGCTTGTCTCTCCTTGAAAAAGGGCAAGAGCAAGCTAGATAGAGAGAGAGATCCTTAGTTGAGTCTTGTCTTTATTTTTTTGCTTAGTACTCTTTAATTTCCAGCGTTTTGTATTTGTTTTCATTTACTTTTGGTTGTAAGTTAACCTTTTGTACTCAAATCATTCTTTAATAGTAATTAATTATTTTTTTATCCATGTCGAGTTTGTTTTTCATTATGTTTTGCAATTTATTTTCAATCATGAGCTAAGCTTCTATTTGGGATTCAAATATGTGGATTCCTTGAAGAGAAGAAAGCCCCGCCTATGCAAAAGCAACCTTGCTCCCTCTAACATTGTCTGTCTTTGTTGAAATTAAGGTTTAAATGTTAGCTTAAACTGATCACTTAGGTTAGCATAGTTTGCATTTAACTGATGGCCGAAAGGTTGGAGTTAAAGGCGTGGGTTCGCAAAGCTATAGTGGAAAAGATCCTAGAAATAGGACTTTGACTTCTTGCATCCTAGAAATAGGATTGGAACCACTAGGGTTTTAAGAGTCGTGAGTATTATTTATCTAAGTTTCAGCTAGCCCTAGAAATAGATCCCTAACTGTCTTAGTCTCCTAAAGGCACCTACAGCGGAGCTGAATAGGAGTTCGACTTAACTCACAATCTGGTTGTCAGGGAATTGCAGGTGCAAACTGGGATATGCTATTTGCACCATGTCTATGTGTGCAACATAGATAGTGTGTCTCAACCGTCTACAATGCCTGAGTAAATTGCGGACCCATAGGTGGAGGTGATCTAATGCTCAAGGTTGAAGCTAGTAGAATTTCCCTTCTTATCTCATTGATATTTTTACGTCTTTGTCACTTTGTTTTTATCTTAAAACCAAAACCCCAATCAACTATTTTATTTGGTTACCAACTGTGGCTGCAAATTTAGAGGAGGTTCATATTTTACAGAATCGTGTGTTAACTTAGCTAGTCACCATCTCCCTTGTGTACGATATCTGAAATACTTTCCACTTTATTACTTGATAGTGTATACTTGCACTTAAGCAGACTGTTGCGCATCATCAGTGCAGCAGGCGCACCCCACGTCAACGAACAACTAGAATTCATATTAAATAAAATCGTGAGTACAACAATTTAACTTACAATAGATAAGTAAAGAAAGGCAAGTACAATGATGCTGGAAATAAAAGAACAGAAAGTACAAAACATAAAGACAAGACTACTATGGATTTTCCCCTCTCTATCTACCCTTCTCTTGTCCTCTTTCAAGGGGAGACAAGCCTTTCTCATCTACTTCTTTCGAATGGAGGAGCAGACAGAGGCAGGAAAATTCAGAACTCGGAGTGGTTACAAGATGAGAAGAGAAAAACTAAAAAGAATCTCTCCTAAGGACGAACACTCCAAGCTCCCTTTGCTTCTTGCATCTTGATCGCCTTATATAGAACTTGGAAGGTAGGGTTGGCTGCCGAGATTAGTGTGCGAGAGCCTTAGAAGGTGAAAATCCCCGATCCTTTGAGATTTGATACGAGACTTGGGATTTTCAGATGATTCTATAAAGATCCTGCGAATCTCGGAATTCTGTCGGAAAGCCCAGTTGTGGCCGCAAAGTTGGGCTCAAATCTTCAATGTACTGCCTTGACAATTTGCGGGCGCAATTCAAATGCAAATTCCACATCAGTTTGCGGACGCAATTCTGTCTTCAGCCAGGGCTACTTTCCTCATGAGTTTGCAGGCGCAATTCAAACGCAAATTTCACATTCTCAGGACCAAATGTGGGTGCAAATCTGTAATTTCTACTCATTGCTTCGCTAACCTTTATCTCCAATTGTGGGTGCATTTCCACTGCAAATTGTCCTCTGCACAAAAGCATTAACTTGGGTAAATTCTTACAAAAGTAATATCTTTTTGGGCATTTTAAGCATAAATTCTATATTTCTATGATTTTCCACATGATTCTAAGATTTTTGCTAAATTGACTAAAAAAGATAAGATTTTAAGCACAAAGTCTTTGCTTTCTAAACAATAACCTAGGTTTTTAAGGCTAAATAACACACATAAATGAGCGTTATCAGTGGCTAAACTTTTCCTTGATCGAAATAAGAGACTACTACAAGGCTCCGGCTTATATGCAGCTGTGATAGCTTCTTTGTACTCTTATGATCGTAATAATGACATAATTCGGGCCTTTTGTGAAGCCTGGTGTCCCTCAACCAACACCCTTCACAATTCGTCTGGAGAAGTATCCATTTCTTTATGGGATATGTGAAAACTTGGAGGTCTTCCCATCAAAGGAAGATTTTATAATGAAACCATTCCTCGTTGTGAGGAATTGGCGATATCAGACAACAAGGATAGCCATCTACCTAAGAGTTGTAGATATCTTTTTTATGCTTATCATCGTATTGCATCTCAACAACTAGAGAGACAAGAAATTTCTGTTGATCTGTGGATTTCCTTTTGGTTCACAGGTGACTTAAAGTACACAAAGCCTCCCTCTCATAGGTCAAAGAAAACTTCTCGTCCTCGCTCAACTCATAATCCAAGCGGGTCTATTACCCAACCACACGACTGGTCCACCAAAGAGCAAGAGTTATTTCATGATCTTGGCGTAGAAGAAGAATGGAAAGAATGAACGTATCCAGCTGCCCTTCTTTCTTGTTGGTTGTGTGTTTTTGTGTTTCCCTACAAAAACATGAACTTGTTGGGTTTTATGAACAAAAACTCGTAGATAGTTGTTGCCTTCTAAAGTGGGGTAAAAATATAGCGAAAATAAGCTCTAGAATACTGTGCAAGCATACACAATCCGCAGCAAGTGATAAGTAATTTATCGTATCAATGGGGCTGAATAGCTCTCACTTTACCTATCTTATGTAACTTTTTAATGGTTTCAAGGTTTGTTAAAATAATTGATTTTGATAAAATGCTGAAGCAAAAGAAATGACAGAACAAAAAGTAAACGAATAGGCAGACAGATTGGAAACATGCGTTGGTCAGGATTTTAGAAATTGTTTTAAAAGATGCTCTAGCAATATTATTGATTAGGCAATTCTCTTGCAGTCTTATCAGTAGGATCCTCCCGAAACTCTGGATTTTTTGGAATGTGTTTCAACTCCAATGACGTGCTACCGATCAAGCACTAGGCAACTGGTTATCCCTAACTCATTCACTGGCGTCCACCAACACATAATGATCTAGTGTGATTAAATGCCACACACTTCTCAAATCATCCCTGAAACTAAGAAGTGATATTCATACCGACTGGCCAGGCGGGCACAAAATGAAAATAGACACAACAAATAATCAAGATGCACAAATCAGCATATATTGCATAGAGGATGAAGCACAACAATTACATGATCCCTAACCAACACCTAAGTGAATTTAGTTGATAAGGTTCATTACAACACACGCTACAATCTGAGTGTGTGCATCCATAACTACACGAAATTACAAGAAAAGGTTAATTCCCTTGATTAGATCCGTAGCTAATGGTCTTCTTGAAACTAAACATCCTAGGTTGTTAGTATGAGGCTTGAACTAGTATGTAGGGACATACGGGGATCAATGTTCAAGATATAACCTAAAGGGTCTATAGTATAGGGATAAGGCTGAGTACCTTATCCTGGTGACACTATGGATACGACCCGCTTTGTATTATGATACAAACGCAATGATCCAACGCGTTCATGTAGTGGACATGCGAGTGGGGGTATCCTATGCAATGAGTTTGCATAAGATCGGACCGCGAAATAGTTAACCACTAGCTGTAACATAGTTAGTTAGTTTGGTTTCTATTTCACTAGGATGACCTAGGCAACTTGGTCTCAATCCTGAGTGGATTATGGACTCCTGTCCATGAGGGATTGTCCTTTGATTTGTATGGGTGAGAGTGGCCTGCACGCCGACTCAATAAGCGTACCATTTTGGGGACAAGATTGAGTGGGGAGCTGGGAACATAATCACACAAGATGAAATTCACTCCTTCTCGACTCTAGGGTAAGTAAAGGTGTGTTCCCTTAAGTGGTGTCTCCAGGTCTTGAACAATGGGTCCTGCCCTCTCTATGGCACGAGAGGGACTTCTGTTTGTTGGTTGGACCTCAAATAGGTTGTTCATTAGAGGAGCACTGGGACTTAAGGATGAAGAGGTAGCCCAGGGGTAAAACGGTAATTTGACCTAGCTGGGGTATGAACACACGTAAAGGGCGGACTTGCTGTTGATGGTCGATATCCGTGGACACATAAATATATCTACAGTGAGAAGAGTGCAGTTGTGGTTCTTTAGTGGAGTGAACCACAATTAACGAACATTGATTAACTTGGTTAATGAGTTTAGTCAATTAATCTCATATCGTTGGAGCTTCTGATCTGTAGGTCCATTAGGTCCCACCAGTAGCTCATTTAGGGCGTTGAGGTAAAATTTCTAAGGGATAATTGAATATTCGAAAGGGTTCGAATGTTAAGTTAAAATATGAATTTGATTCATATTAAAAGGTTATAATTAATGTACATTGGATGCACATTAATACTATAGTTTATTTGAGAGAAATATAATTAAATATATGTTATTTAATTATGGTATTAATTAATTGTTGTATTAATTAATTATTAGTTTTTAATTTAATTTAATTAAATTTGATTTAATTGAATCACATTAAAACTATGGGTTATGTGGAATATTTATATAAAAGTGTTTTATATAAATGATATTAAATTAAATGTTAATTTAATTAAATAATTAGTTTGAGTAACAGAAGGGGGGTCTAAAAGGATGATAGATTGCAAGGGAAAATAAAATTGCGAGGAAGTAAATGGCAGGAAATTAAATGACGGGAAAGTAAATGGGAGGTTGGCTAATCTCACCTTGCCGATCACTATAGCTGAGGCCACTCGGGTTTAGTACATTTGTTTTTACTCATTGATTAGCAAATTATGGTTTACATGCATGCTGTCTAATTAGTATTCTAAATCAATTGACTTGATCCCACCGTCCATCGACTAAATTACTAATTACTAATTAATTAACCCCTACGAACCCATCGAAGTCAATCAATTGAGTAATTGCATTAAGATCAAGATAACCCTAGAGTGCTAACCCAACGAACCCATTGAACCAACATGCAATTTATTAATTAATTAACCTGACCATGATTAATAAATTAATTAATTGTTGCTCTAGGCTAGAATACTCATAATTAATTAGGAGAAATCTAATTTAATCACGAAGATCGACTGAGACCCTAGACCTATCATGTAAAGCAACAAAGTCAAAGAACTGCTCTAGGGACCCATGCCCACGAATCAGTCTATGTGCTAACTATTGAACTAACTACCCATTAGCTAGTTGGAAATTAGTTCTTTAGCATATTATTAACATACGAGCTACGAGTCAGGGCGTCAATCTAACCTACTGCGCATGCTAATTATAAAAGCGAGAATCTAAAGTCACAAACAACAAGTAAATCATACTTTAAACACAGAAAACTAAAGAGAGATAAACGTTCAGAATAGAAAACTCCAAAAATCTCATAAAAACCAAACGTACTTACAATCTCGAGGTTTCAACTATAGCAAACGGTGGTTAGACGGCCATAGACAAGTCTAATCCAAGCCCAAGGCTCGAGAAACCAACTTATACTAATCGAAAACTATAAAATACAGAGGGAGAATGAAGAAATCGGAGAGAAAACTGAGAGAGAGAAGGGAAAACGGCTACTGCCTTCGTCAAAATTTATGACCTAAATCGCAACCTGCTATATTTAAATAATGAAGTGGCGTCGAGACGCCGAGGGTGGCGTCGAGACGCTGACGGTGATTTAGCCGATCCTTCGAATACGAAGCGTTGAGACGCCGTGAGGTAGCATTGAGACGCATCCTCTCGGGTCTTTCTTATTTGGCTACTTCAATTCTTGATCCTTTTGACGTTGTTTTCGAGTCTTGAGTGCTCCGCTTTGGTCTTTTCACCGCCTCGACATCCCATGAACTTCAAGATGGATCAAAACCATGTTAATTTCCTCAAATTAACGTCAATTTGGAATATTGGCTCCCAAGAAGCTCTTATCACCAAACACCTACAAAATATACAATTAAGCAAAATAATTATCGTAAAACTAGCAAAATTAAGAACAAATATATAGGGCCAAATTGGTCCTATCAGTCTGTTTATAGGAGATTGAACTTGACTGATATAAAGACATCTGGCATAGTCATACAATTAGCAGATAAGTCATGCATAAAACCTCTTGGGATAGTTGAAAATGTTTTAGTTAGGGTAGAGGATTTGGTCTTTCCCGCTGATTGTTTGTATTGAGTAATCTTGTCTTATTAACCCTAATCCAATAAACTAAACATCCTAGGTTGTTAGTATGAGGCTTGAACTAGTATGTAGGGACATACGGGGATCAATGTTCAAGATATAACCTAAAGGGTCTATAGTATAGGGATAAGGCTGAGTACCTTATCCTGGTGACACTATGGATACGCCCCGCTTTGTATTATGATACAAACGCAATGATCCAACGCGTTCATGTAGTGGACATGCGAGTGGGGGTATCCTATGCAATGAGTTTGCATAAGATCGGACTGCGAAATAGTTAACCACTAGCTGTAACACAGTTAGTTAGTTTGGTTTCTATTTCACTAGAATGACCTAGGCAACTTGGTCTCAATCCTGAGTGTATTATGGACTCCTGTCCATGAGGGATTGTCCTTTGATTTGTATGGGTGAGAGTGACCTGCACTCCGACTCAATAAGCGTACCATTTTGGGGACAAGACTGAGTGGGGAGCTGGGAACATAATCACACAAGATGGAATTCACTCCTTCCCGACTCTAGGGTAAGTAAAGGTGTGTTCCCTTAAGTGGTGTCTCCAAGTCTTGAATAATGGGTCCTGCCCTCTCTATGGCACGAGAGGGACTTCTGTTTGTTGGTTGGACCTCAAATAGGTTGTTCATTAGAGGAGCACTGGGACTTAAGGATGAAGAGGTAGCCCAGGGGTAAAACGGTAATTTGACCTAGCTGGGGTACGAACACACGTGAAGGGCGAACTTGCTGTTGATGGTCGATATCCGTGGACACATAAATATATCTACAGTGAGAAGAGTGCAGCTGTGGTTCTTTAGTGGAGTGAACCACAGTTAACGAACATTGATTAACTTGGTTAATGAGTTTAGCCAATTAATCTCATATCGTTGGAGCTTCTGATCTGTAGGTCCATTAGGTCCTACCAGTAGCTCATTTAGGGCGTTGAGGTAAAATTTCTAAGGGATAATTGAATATTCGAAAGGGTTCGAATGTTAAGTTAAAATATGAATTTGATTCATATTAAAAGGTTATAATTAATGTACATTGGATGCACATTAATACTATAGTTTATTTGAGAGAAATATAATTAAATATATGTTATTTAATTATGGTATTAATTAATTGTTGTATTAATTAATTATTAGTTTTTAATTTAATTTAATTAAATTTGATTTAATTGAATTACATTAAAACTATAGGTTATGTGGAATATTTATATAAAAGTGTTTTATATAAATGATATTAAATTAAATGTTAATTTAATTAAACAATTAGTTAATAATTTTATTATTAATTAATTTATGATCAGTTAGGTTAACTAATCAAAATTGGTCTTCCACTAACCAAGGTATTTGCGTGAATGGGAGGTTATTTAGGAGGAGTGGTTTTCCATCCGTTGGATAACTCGTTCTCAGTCGTGGATCTCTCCTATTCTAACGTGAAGAAAGAAAAAATCTCTCTCACTCTCTCTGGTTCTCTCGTGAATTATAGAGAAAAACCCCTTAGATCTAATTGCTCCCACAAGCATCATCAAGCAACATTCCAGTGAGAATACCAGTGTGTTTGGTGGTGTTCTTGGGTTTATTTCCAGCAAAAGGTAGGATTTTTGGGCTGCTGTTTTTTGGAGATTAAGACAGAAAAAGGCGGTTTTTCGGTCATCAAGACTTCACACGCAAGTAAGCCTCACTTTACCTTTGATCATTTTGATCAATTATATAATTGATCTAGGTTGTTTCTATTAGAATTCAACATGTTGTATAGCCTATTCAGTAGCTTTAATTTGATTTTACTGCTGTAAATTTATTTGCCGTCGTATTGGTATTCCAATCGACGTTTAATTCGATTAGGTCCTCTGATAAATTCCGCTGCGCTAGGGCTTTAATCCCTGCAGATGCAATGATCCAAAGCATTTATGTAGGAGACATGCGAGTGGGGGTATCCTATGCAATGAGTTTGCATAAGACCAGACCGCGAAATAGTAAACACTAGATGTAACGTCATTGATGTGTGTTCCCTTAAGAGCTGATTCCAGGTCTTGAACAAAGGTGCGTCGTCCTCTCCTGGCCCGAGAGAAACTTCTGTTTAGAGTCTGGACCCTAAACAGCTTGTTCATTAGAGGGATCAGTGGTACTTAAGGATCCAGAGGTATCCTAGGGGTAAAACGGTAATTTGACCTAGCTGGAGTTACGAACACTCGTGAAGGATTGACTTACCGGTATGGTCAATATCCGTGGACACATGAATATTCTACAGTGAGAAGAGTGCAGCTGTGGGTCTTTAGTGGAGTGACCCACAATTAATGAATGTTGATTAACTTGGTTAAAGAGTTTAGCCTGTTAATCTCGTATCGTTGGAGCTTCTGATCTGAAGGTCCATTAGTTCCACCTGCTAGCTCGTAAAGGGTTCTGAGATTAGTTAGTCTTGAATATTAAGGGAATTTTAGTTAATTGTATTTGATACAATTAATATAATGTATGGAGATACATTATAATATATGTTTAATTATTGAATTAAACTTTATAAAATTAATTTTGGATGTGATTCAAAATTAATTAATAAGAATTAAATATTTGAAGGAGTTCAAAGATTAAATATGAGTTAGATTCATATTGAAACTATAGGTTAAAATTAATGTGAATGAGTTTCATATTAATACTATAGTTTATGAGAGAATTATTTGAATATGATTCAAATGTGAAATTAATTAAATATGTGATATTTAATTAATTCATGAATTAATTAATTCAATTTAATTAAATGTGATTTAATTAAATTAATACTATAGTTTATAATTAATGTACATTGGATGCACATTAAAACTATAGGTTAAATGAGAGAAGTGCATTTAAATATGATTTAAATGTAAGTTCAAATTAGATATGAGATATTTAATTTGACAATTAATTAATTATGAATTGATTAATTGATTTTTTAATTAAATTAAATTAAATGTGGTTTAATTGAATTGATTGAATTAATACTATAGGTTATGTGAGAAATGATAATTTAAATATGATTTAAATTATTAAACTAATTAAATATGATTTAATTAGTTATTTAATTAATTAAAGTAATCAATTAAATAAAATCAATTTAATTTTTAAATTAAATTAAAATCCATAACTCCCAGCAACTGCTGGGAGTGGATACGTGGGTTTGAACTCCCCATTATCTCACTAACCATGGAGAAAAAAAGATAGATTCTTCTGTGTTATTCAATGACTATCTCTCTCAAGAAAATCTCAAGCTTTCTCTCAATCTCTCAAGTACAATAAAACCACATTCTTGCTGTATTTTCTATTCCCTTTCAAGATCGTAGTGATCCCACAATCACTAATCCCAACAACTTAGAGATATAGTGGGTGTTCTTCTATTGGTAGTGTTCTTGGAGGAGAAATTCTCTGTACCTCTTTCAATTGGAGCATTGTGTTGTTCTTCGGTTTTGTCACGTAAGTTCTTGATCTCTAAATAGTTTAGAGTATAATAACGCATGCTTAATCTGATAGAATTTGTAGGATTAGTTCTTAAATTCTTATTACCAATGTACTGGTATTTCCATGAAACCCAATTAAGAACGAAACGATCTGATACACACTTCCGCTGCGAGGATTTTCATTCCTCCAATTGGTATCAGAGCCCGATCATTCTTTAACTTCGTTTCTAAGAAATTTTCATTGGTTTTTTGTGGGTAATTTTGCATAATGGATGTAAAAGGTTTGCTGATAGACTATTTAGGTATTTTGGCCATAGATTTACAAATTCTTTGATTTGATCAATGTAAGGGCCCATGTTTTTGGGGAAAATTTTTGTAAATCAAGTCATGTAAGTCCAGTTCTAGTGAATTTGTATCAATTTTTTGGATTGCTGCTTCATCGAGAGGAAAATTGATGAAGAACGTCGCTGGAAACCAGAAAAATAGAGCAGAACAGAGGAATCGACGATTAGATAGGCTTCTAGAAAATTTCTCGGTCGGGATTAGGATCGGGATCGGGACCGGTAAATTCTTGACTGGGATCGTGACCGGGAAATCCGGTCTGGTCTAGTTTTCTGCCGGTTCAATTCGTTTTTGTGCATTTTGGTTCGATTTTCTGTGGTTTTGGTTCGGTTCGAGATGTCTTGGCTCGGTTCACGGTGTTTTGGTCTAGTTCAAGAGGTTTTTGGCACTGTTCAAGGTGTTTTGACATGGTTCGATCCGGTTCTGAGCAGTTCGAAGGGGTTCGAGGCGGTTCAGACCACTTACATGGCGGTTTAGGGCTAGATTTTGATTAATTATTGTAATTTTTCATTATTTTTGCCCTAGGGTGCCAAAATACCGGTCTATTTAGCTGTTTATTGGTATATGAATGTCATTTAGCTAAATCCCACCATAGGTTAAGCATGAATCATGCATATTTTATAATTATAAGTGTTATAATGTGTGATAAATATGTATGGTGCAATTTTCATGAATATTTAATGTCAATGTTATGAAAATTGAGAAGTATGCCGCATGACATACTTTAGTAAAAATATAATAGTTATATTTAATTAATGTCTTGTGTACGCTTAATTTTTATTTTCATGTGTATAATATATATGTTATGTTATGGATGGAAATAAAGTCAATGCTAGATTTTCATGTATGGTTTAATATAAAGCGTTATATTAATTAGATGAAAATGGAAAAGCATTGAGCATGACATTAATTTAGTTTAATATAAGAGTTATATTAATTAATGTCATAATGGATGATTAATTAATATATATTGTAGACACCGTACTTGGTCTGGCGAGCTTTTAATACTGTTTAAGTCCCTCTAATATGGAATGTTTCTCTTTTAAAATGAAACCATAGTATAAAGGTCTTAATTCCTTTCTATTTTTAATTCTAAAGTTTAGTTTTAATTTTAATTTTGGTTATTTATTTATTTATTTTTTGTTTTATTTATTATTATTTTTTTCTTTTTTTTTTCCTCCACCCCACTCTCATTCTTCTCCTATTCTTTCTCCCCATCATATTCAAAGGGAGCTCTTTCATGGCTACCTATTAATTTCTCACCCATAATCCCTTCCCAAGTTAGCATATTTTCAAGTATAAATAAGAGAAAGCAAGATGGAGAAGTGGAGAAAAACAAAAGAAGTGAGTTTAGAGAGCTTGCAAGAGTGACTTAGAGAGTCTTGAGAAGAAATTTTTAGAGAGAGAAAGGAAGGGAGATTAAAGAAGGAAAAAAGCAAAGAGAAAAAGGGAGGAAAGAAAGTGGAAGAGGAAAAGAGAAAAATAGAGAGGAAGGAAGGAGCTTATGTAGAAAATAATTGGGGAAGGAGGAAGGAGAGAAGGAGAGAGAGGAAAGTCAAAAAGGTGGGCTCCACTTTACTTTTTTTTTTTCTTTTTTATTTTTAAATTAAATATTTATTTTACTATTATTGTTATTATTATTATTAATCCTCCCCCATTTTATTTCATTTGCACTTTACCAACCTCATTCCATTTTTTTTTTCTTTTTTTATTTTTAAATTGAATCTTTATTTTACTATTATTGTTATTATTATTAATCCTGTCCCATTTTATTTCATTTGCACTTTACCAACCTCATTCCATTTTCTTTTTCTTTCTTATTTTTAATTAAATCTTTATTTTACTATTATTATTATTATTATTAATTTCTCTCTCATTTTATTCACATTTGCACTTTACCAACTTCATTTTTTTTTTTTAACTTTCTAATTTTTTTTCTTCTTTCATTCCCCAATTTGCTTTAATCCAATCTTTAATTTTTCTTGGTCAATTTTAATGATTGTTATCATAATTGTTTTGAAATTAATTTTCTTTCCAAATGGATTATCGGAACTGAGTAATGTGCCTTCGTGGAGTATGATTCCCGTGCAAGCGTATGAAAATTCTCATTTTCCCTTTTAAAAAAGAATTTACTCTTTGAATAATTTTCTTCTTTTACATCAATTTATTTTTTTTTAAAAAAATTATTTATTTTATTATTTTTAATAAACATAATCATGCATTGCCTATGATGGAGTTAAATTCAATTATTGAGGAACAAATTTTCTTTACTTAAAGGGGAAATTAGGCATGATTTATATTAAATTGGATAATCCAACTCATAATGTCTAATCCTTAGTTTATTTCTAAAGTTAAGGTAAGAACAAATGAGACATCTTGTTTTTATTCTCATATTCATCATTTTTTTAAAAGAAAAGTAAAAATGAATGACCGTTTTTGCTCATGTAATTGGACAATATAAGATAATGTGGTAATCATTTTTTAAAACGGGTGTTGTAGGGTGCTATACCTTCCCTACACTCAAACGACTCCTGAACCTAATTTCTGGTTTTCTAAGATTGGTTTTTCTTTTTTATTTTATTTTAAAGGTGACCAATCACACCTTCAACGATTGGTGGCGACTTCAATTTTCTTCTTAAAAAACCCAAGAAAGGATGTCGGCCGCTCTGCGTCGCGATGACGTTACGACATATGTGATGTTGATTAAATGGAAATTAAATTGCATAAAGCATGACACCACCTTACATTAATATAATGGTTATATTAATTAAATGTCATGGATGCTTAATATATGGTGTCAATAACTTGAATTAGATTGTTATTAGGGAACACCATATAAGCATGTTATAGGGCTAATCATTAAAAATTATAATAGTTATAAAATGACTAGAAACCATCAACCTATAACAAAGAGTTGCATGCAAACATAGGATCTTAGGTTAAAATTGAATTAATTTTAAAATGTTTAAAATTAATTAGACCTAAGATCACTTTAATTCTAATAGGATTAGAATTATATTCTTACATAGTATTAAAATAGTTTTAATGAACTAAGTAGGAAAAACATTACTATGGTTATAAGGGAACTCTCCTGGTGAAGTTCTGTTTAGGCTGGGGGTATTTAATTGACGGTTTACGGAACACCTCCTACCTGGGAACTGACCCGAAACCTGAGTTGAATTAATCATAGTTTAATGTTAGCATGCAATGTCACTAGGTAATTAAATGAGTTTAATTCACATAGACATTAAAATAAAGACCTATATATATAAGAGTTATATAAAGGCATAGACTTAGATAGATTCAGTTAGCCGGAATTTACCTAAGTAATTAGACCCTATATTCTAAAAAAAAAAAAATACTTAGTGGGAGGAAATAGGTCAAAACGAGATTTTCATAAATCAAGTTTTGCTCTCATGTCTTTAAGAGTTCACATCGTGAGATCCGTGCTTGGCCTCGAGTCACCCTCCTATGAATGGTGTTTGCATGGGTCAATAGCAAGGTGAATGAGGTAGTATTTTATAGTAAGTGGGAGCAGGACACATGTCAACGTATCTTACGGTTTCCTCCATTAGGTTGCACCGTGAGATTCTCATGATCTGCCTGCGAGTCACCCTAGGATCGATCACCCTACTGAGAGCTTGATCATGGGAGTCGGAACAACACAAACTCCAGAAATGGATAGGGTTTCTTAGGTCCATTTCCAACTTTGACTTTCCCTAAGATAACATTGTTGGGGTCGACCTCTGGAATCTGAAAATGGAGGGTCACACTTACGAGAAATTGTTAAGGAGTTAATGATTTCCTGATCGAAAAATGGTAGCTAAAAACTATTGGAATATGAGTTATTCTGGTAATAGTGATTGGCTGAGATTGTCTCAATTCAGGTGAGGAGTAGTCGACTGCCCTACGGTAGGTGTTGTTCTAAACCTCTGAAGTATCGTTGCAAAATAAATGCTTTTTCTATGGGTCCTTCATTACTTTTGCTAAATTGATTGGATTAATAATAATAATTTGTGTAATGGGTTAATAATGCAAGAAAACTAATTTAATTAATTTGTTTGTTTTCAGCATGAATCATTCTGTGAATGCCTTTAATAACGCCAAATGTAAATATGGTATATCTAATACAACCAACAAAATAAACTTAGACACTAGTCTCGTGGCAAATGATTTGGGTTTGGTCTTAACTGAGGAATGTCCTCAGACCCTTATGTCTAATTCATCTGGAATTGTTCTTGATGAATACGACATAAACTGCTTAGCAAATCTCAATGATAAATGTGATTTATTGGTCATTGAAGCGTGTATAGTGGAAAATGACGATACAACCTGGATCCATGATTCAAGTGCCACTCATCACGTATGCTCTTCCTTTCAAGGAATGAGCTCCTGGCAACAGTTAGATGCTGGTGAAATGACTCTCAGAGTTGGGATTAGGGAGTTCATTTCAGCTAAAGTAGTGGGAGATATATTAAGATGTTATTCTCCAAGGAACGATACATGTTATTATATAATGTGTATATAGTTCCAAAGATAAAAAGAAATTTGATTTCTATTTCTTGTTTGCTTGAACAGGGATATTCGGTGTCCTTTTCTGGTTCTCCCTTTGTATTCTTGAGTTGAGAGAGTATGAGAGAGGGAGGCTAGAGGGAAGGCAAGAATATACCTTCTTGTGGCCTTGGGGTTAGGGTTCTCATAATCTTTCCTTTTATAAGTGAGGAAACCTTTATGTGAGGTTAGGAAAAGATCTAGACCGTTAGATCACAAATCAATTAATTAAATAATATAAAATTGATTTGAATAATTAATCAAATGTTAATTAATTAACCATATTAATTAATTATCCTCATGCACATTTAAATCATATTTAAATCCAATGCACTCACATAATATATAGTTTTAATTAAAATTAATTAAATCACATTTAATTAAATTAATTAAACCAACCAATTAATTAGTGTATCAATCAATTAAATATCACTTATTTAACTGACCATCCATATTCAAATGTACATCCCTCTCATAACCTATAGTTTTAATATGAATCCAATTCACATTAAAATTAATATATAGACATTAATTTAATGAAATCATATTTAACTAAATTAAATTGAATAATTAATTAAATAACATTTAATTAGACTAAATTGAATAATTAATTAATTGATTTACTAATTAAATATCATATACTTAATTAGCCATATATTTGAACTCCTTCAAATATATAATTCTCTCAATTTAATAAAGTTTAATCTCAAATTAGACTTTATATTATAATGTAACACTATACATTATATTAATTGTATCTCATACAATTAAATTGATTCCCATATTGAATTTGAACTATTCAAATTCTCTCAAGATATAATTGTTCCTAATTACTCTTTACGAGCTAGCAGGGGAACCTAATGGGCCTACAGATCAGAAGCTCGAATGATATGAAGTTAACTTACTAAACTCATTAATTAGGTTAACCAATATTTATTAAGTGTGAGTCATTCCACTAAAGACCCACAACTGAACTATTTTCACTGTAGAACATTTATGTGTCCACGGATATAGACCTATACCAGTAAGTCAATCCTTCACGAGTGTTCGTAACCACAGCTGGGTCAAATTATCGTTTTACCCCTGTGTTACATCTATCTCCTTAAGTACCAGCGTTCCTCTAATGAACAACCTGTTTATGGTCCAACCATTAAACAAAAAGTCCCTCTCGGGCTAGTGAGAGGGCGGGATCCCTTTGTTCAAGTCTCGGAGTCACCACTTAAGGGAACACTCATCTACTTCTCCTAGAAGTGGGAAGAAGTGAATTCCTTCTTGTGTTGTCATGTCCCCAGCCTCCCACTCGGTCTTGTCCCCAAAAAGTAAGGCTTATTGAGTCGACGTATATGCCACTCTCACCCATGCTAATCAAAGAACAATCCCTCATGAGAAGGAGTTCATGACTGATGGGGCGTTGGGGCTGAATGATGGATGTTAGAAAAGATGGTAAATAAAGATTAAGAATAATTCCGCCAACCTAGTGCAAGCATACACTATCACATGCAGTAATAAAATCTCTGGATGTATTCCAAAGGTATCGATCCCATAGGGACTAAATTGGAAACAAAAATTTGAAGAAGAAACTGTTGAAAGATTGCTTAAGTAAGGTAAACAAAGAAATAATTGATGATGGTTTTTGAAAAACAATCAAAATAAACAAGTAAAGAACAACAATGATAAATAAGTGAGGAATTCAATATAGTTTCAACCCTAAGGCAAATAACTCTAATCATGACTTATTTAACCTAAGTCATTCATGCATTGGGTCAGATTTAACTTCTATTTGGCCTTGCTCCCAAGAACCGTTAGAAGGCTAAGCGAGTACCGTTATGCACATTTCTGTGACTCGACTCCAACATAGATAGTTCATGCGTGCAATCTATAACCTTATAGTTGTTATAAGGCAGCCTTTCCCTATAACACCGAATACACTCTCTCGAGCCATTTCTCCTATATCACCTTTATGAAAACTGGTATTATTTGTCCCTTTCGAGATCAAACTCACATAACATGCAAAGTCTAAGTGATCAATTTAAACTTAGCAAGATTCAGAATGATATTCAATAAACAGTGACATGCAATGAATTGAACTTAAGCAAATAAACACTTTCAAGCTATTTAAACCATAAGGGAATTCACTATATCGAACCCCTCAATGGAACTTAGCTACGCATGATGGAATTGTTGGGTTTTATGTCCTAAAACTCGTGGATAGTAAATGTAACAAAGTCAATTGGTATCGATAAAGCGTTATCGAGGTTATTCAATTTCTGGGTGTCAAATAGTTGCTTTTAATTATGTATTAATTAACCCAAATCCAACAAACTAGAATCCTTGGCTATGATATGAACACTTGAACTTTATGTAGTGACATAAAAGTGGATCAAGTTCAAGTAATAGCCTAAACGGTCTATAGTATAGGGATAAGACTGGGTACCGTATCCTAGGAAAAACTATGTGATGCGACCCATTTCGTTTTTAGTACAAACGATGTGATCCTAAATCGTTCATGTAGAGACATGCGAGTGGGGGCGTCTGATAACTCTCCAAAAGGGAGTTATTTAGGCCTTATTTCTATAGTGAATTGTGTGTCTTTTGTGTCAAATAGGTCTGCTTTTAGATTAATATATTGTGTTTTAACCTATTTAGAAGAATGGATTCTTTGGAATTTATTTCATGCAGAAAATAATGTTGAGCGACTTGGGGGAGGAAAATCCGTGATCCAACAAAGCTAGGAGAAAAACTCCCACGTGAGCCGCACGTGATTCATTAATGAGGTGGCGTTATCTGAACCAATCTCGGATCTAGGATGCTTGGAGAGCCTTCCACGTGTAATCTTTGACCTAATTAGGGTTGACTCCACTCTATAAAAGGAAGTAGTCGTCTCTAGTCAAATCATTCGAGAGGGGAAAGTCTAATTCCATTCTTCGATGCTTACTTTCCATCTTTGGAAGCCGAATAAAGGAGGAACGATTGGAGAATTCAAGATGACCATCAACTACGGATTTCTTCAAGGGAATTAATCTTTTCTTGTAAATTTCTTGTAGTTATGGATGCACATACTCAGATTGTAGCGTGTGTTACCTTGTACTCCATGAACTAAATTTACTTAGGTGTTGGTTGGATCTATGTAATTAACGTGCTTCATTTTATATGCAATTGATATTGATTTGAGCATCTTGATTATTTGTTGTGCTTATTTCTATTTTGTGCCCGCCTGGACAGCCGATATGAATATCACCTCTTAGTTTCAGGGATGATTTGAGAGGTGATGACATTTAATCACACTAGACCATTATGTGTTGATGGATGCCAGTAACTGAGTTAGGGATAACCAGTCACCTAGTGCTTGATCGGTAGCACGTCATTGGAGTTGAAACACATTCCAAAAAATCCAGAGTTCCGAGAGGATCCTGCTGATAAGACTGCAAGAGAATCGCCTAATCAATATTATTGCTAGAGCATCTTTTAAAACAATTACAGAAATCTTAACCAACGCCTATTTCCAATCTGTCTGCTTTATCCGTTTACATTTTGCTCTATTATTTCTTTTGCTTCAGCATTATTTCAAAATCAATCAATTTAACAACCTTGAAACCATTAAAAAGTTACACAAGAAAGGTAGAGTGAGAACTATTCAAAACCTCGTGGATAAGATAAATTACTTATCACTTGCTGCAGACTATGTGCACTTGCATAGTATTCTAGAGAGCATTTTCATCATATTCCTACTCCACTCAAGAAGGCGACAAGTTTTTGACGCCATTGTCGGGGACTTGAATAAGTTTTTATCTGATCTGTTTTGTGTATGTGTGTTTGTGGTTTGGTGCGAGAACTTTTTGATTGTTTCTTTTTGTTTTTGCTGGTGTGAGTTTGGTGCATGAGCGATCCTCCTGGGGTGAGATTCGAGCTTGATCCAGAAATTGAAAGGACATTCAGGAGAAAAAGGAGAGAGCAACGAAGAAATAAAAATCCAATGGATAATGTGTCGCGTCTCCTGGAAATTCCAGAAGGTCAAGTTGATCCCCAGCAGAATCGTGTGCTGCAACTAAATCCACCACTGGAGTAAAATGGACAACAAAATAATCAGGCTGAGAACCCTATTTTGGTAGCGAATGATAGGGCCAGAGCCATTCGAGCGTATGCTTTTCCGATGTTTGATGAGTTAAATTCAAGAATTCCACGTCCTCAAATTGAGGCAGCAAATTTTGAAATGAAACCGGTAATGTTTCCGATGTTACAAATCGTGGGTCAGTTCCATGGTTTTTCATCTCAAGACCCCCATTTACATCTTAAGTCTTTTCTAGGAGTTAGTGATTCGTTTATAATTCAGAGAGTGTCTAGAGATGCCTTTAGATTAACTTTTTCCCGTATTCCCTTAGAGATGGAGCAAAGACGTGGTTAAATTCTTTTGCTCCAGGATCAATTAGGACATGAAATGAGTTAGCGAAAAAATTTCTTAGCAAGTATTTTCCACCAACTAGGAATGCCAAGTTAAGAAGTGAGATAGTGGGATTTAGGCAACTCGAAGATGAAACTTTTAGTGAGGCTTGGGAGAGGTTTAAGGAGCTTTTGCGAAAGTGTCCCCACCATGGTTTACCACATTGTATCCAAATGGAAACATTTTACAACGGGCTAAACGTAGCAACCCAAAGCATGGTCGATGCTTCTGCGGGAGGGGCCCTTTTGGCAAAAACCTTTAATGAAGCCCATGAAATTTTAGAAAGAATATCAACCAATAGTTGTCAGTGGTAAGATGTTAGAGGCTCAAATAAAACAGAAGTTTCTAGGTGTGAGGATGTTTTTGAGTCTTTAGATTTGGATGAAAGGAAGGCTCCTCCTATTAAGCCATCCCTGATTGAGGCACCTACTTTAGATTTGAAGCCCTTACCGGATCATCTAAAGTATGTGTATCTTAGGGAAGGTGAGACGTTGCCCATTATTGTTGCATCAAATTTAATGCCAGAGGATGAAGAGGCCTTAATAAAGTTATACTGCAGCAATATCGCAAAGCAATAGGTTGGACATTGGCTGACATACAGGGAATTAGCCCATCTTTCTGTATGCACAAAATCACTCTAGAGGAGGGATCCTTTAGGAGTATTGAGCAACAGAGAAGGCTTAACCCTGCAATGAAAGAAGTTGTTAAAAAGGAGGTGATCAAATGGTTGGATACTGAGATTATCTATCCAATTACAGATAGTAATTGGGTAAGCCCTGTCCAATGTGTTCCTACGAAAGGAGGTGTCACGGTAGTGTCTAATAAGGACAATGAGTTGATCCCTACCAGGACAGTAACTGGCTGGAGGGTTTGCATGGATTACAGGAGGCTTAACAAAGCCACCCATAAGGATCATTTCCCTCTACCATTTATTGACCAGATGTTGGATAGGTTGGCTGGTCAGACTTACTACTGTTTCTTAGATGGTTATTCTGGGTATAACCAGATTACCATTGCTCCTAAGGATCAGGAAAAAACCACTTTCACCTGCCCTTATGGAACATTTAGGGCGAATGCCTTTTGGCCTTTGCAATGCTCTAGCAACATTTCAACGGTGTATGCTAGCAATTTTTTCTGATATGATTGAGTCCACAGTTGAGGTATTTATGGAGGATTTTTCAGTTTTTGAAGGGCCTTTTCAACATTGTTTGAATAATTTAGGTAAGGTGTTAAAGAGATGTGAGGATACTCATCTAGTTCTTAATTGGGAGAAATGCCACTTCATGGTGAACGACGACATTGTGTTAGGTAATAAAATTTCAAAGAAAGGTCTAGAAGTTGATCGAGAAAAAATAGAGGTTATTGAGAAGTTAGAACCACCGAATTCAGTCAAAGGGATTCGAAGCTTTTTAGGTCATGTTGGATTTTATAGAATGTTCATAAAGGATTTTTCCAATATTAGTAAGCCTCTCTGTAAATTGTTGTGTGTTGATAGTGTTTTTGACTTTAATGTAGATTGTAGAAAGGCTTTTGAGATCTCAGCGCCCATTCTTTGTGCACCCAACTGGAGTTTCCCATTCGAGGTGATGTGTGATGCCAGTGATGTGGCAGTAGGTGCAATGCTGGGGAAAAAGCAGGGCAAAGTTATCCATCCTATTTATTATGCAAGCAGAGTTTTGAATAAGGCACAAATCAACTATACAACTACTGCAAAAGGAATTGTTAGCGATTGTGTTTGCCTTTGAGAATCTGCCCATATTTAGTTGGTTCCAAAGTCACGATTTTCACAGATCATGCAACAATAAGGTACTTAATGTCTAAAAAAGATGCAAAGCCTAGATTAATTCGTTGGGTTTTGTTATTGTAGGAATTCGACTTGGAGATTAGGAACAAGAAAGGATCAGAAAATCTTATTGCAGATCATTTGTCTCGTTTTGATCCATCATCATCTTTGCTAGAGCAATCTGTCGTTTCAGATTCATTTCCAGATGAGCAACTTTTTGCTGTTGAGGTAAAGGTAGTGAGTAATACTCCTTAGTATGCTGATATAGCCAACTTTTTGGTAAAAGGAGTCACTCCTATTGATATGGATTGGAGCTAGTTGCAAAGGTTTAAGCATGATGCACAATTCTTTTATTGGGATGAGTCATTTATGTATAAACATTGTTCTGATGGTATTATTCGAAGATGTGTTTCAAGTGATGAAGCAAAGGAAATCTTGTTGCAATGTCACTCTTCGCCGTATGGAGGTCATTTCAGCGGTCAGAGGACAACTATGAGGATTTTACAATGTGGATTTTTCTGGCCTTCTTTATTTAAGGATGCCCATTGGTTCTACAAGCAATGTGACGCTTGCCAAAGGAGAGGAAATTTAGGGCCTCGAGATGAAATGCCTCTTACTTATATTTTAGAATTAGAATTATTCGATGTATGGGGTATTGATTTTATGGGACCATTTCCCCCTTCTAACGGTAATGTTTTTATCTTATTGGCAGTTGACTACGTGTCCAAGTGGGTAGAGGCCATTGCATGCCATCAGAATGATGTTAAGACGGTGTCGAGGTTTCTCAAATCGCACATTTTTGCGCGGTTTGGAACACCTAGAGCTCTTGTGAGCGATGGAGGCACACACTTTGTGAATAATTGATAGCGAGCAAAAATGTCGCTATTTTAGTCCCAATTTATTAGGCTTTTCTGTGCTTTAATCGTGTTATTAATGAAAATATTTAATGTATTCTGTTATTTGGTCCTTAGGAGCAAAGTCGGTGATTTTGGGAGAAAAAGTGCAAAAAATGAAGCTAATGAAGCCCAAATCCAAGCTTGGATCAAAAGGGGATCCAAAGAGGCCAATCATGATGGAAGAGCCCAAAAAGAAGTGAAGGGAAGGCCCAAAAATTAGCCCAAACCGAAGCTGGAATTGCTGGAAATTGGCACAGCGTCGAGACGCTGTGAAGACAGCGTCGCGACGCTGTCCATTTCTTGGGCAACACGACGCATGCATAGCAGCGTCGCGACGCTGTGCAATATAGCGTCGCGACGCTACCTCCAATCCGGGCCTATAAAAGGCACCTCTTGGTGCCTCATTTTTGGATCAATCATCAATCAATCAATCCATTCTTTCCTTCCTTTGGCTCCTTTGGAGCCTCTCTCAAGGCTTTCTAGCCTTTTTGAGAGATTTCTTAGTGGGAAATATTTGGGGAATTTTGGGGAGCATCCTAGGAGGCTCAAGGAGTGTTCGGCGGAGCTCTAAGCGTCAGCAAAGGGGTTCTTCAACGGTCAATTCCTGTCCTTTTATGCTCTTAATTATGCTTTCTATTGTAAATGTTGTGGATATTTTAGCTATGTATAGATAAAACCCAATTTGGGGTCTTGAAATGAAATTATAGACAAAATGTTGTTATAATTACCTGTCTCTTGCCCTTTTTTCCTAATTATTTGTATGGATGTGCTTAATGCTTTATTCAATCTGGCCAATTGTGTAATGATTCGATTCTTAATGGAGACTCGACGGAGAGAAGTTAGGATAGATCATAATCCATGCAACTAGTTTAATTGCCCGTCGTGACACCGGGACTAGTTGATTAAACTTAGATTCCTAAAATGAATCAGAGCGTAATAATTAATGATTTTTAATAGCGCTAAGGACACTTAGGTTGTTAAAATGAATTAATTACAATTAGGGGAAACCGACAGGAGAACCTATGTGATTAACGGAGATTCTAGGATTATAATTAGTTGGGCAATGAGATAGGATAATTATAACAATTGTTTGGCTAATAATTGATTTTCAAAGACCCCTCTTCCCATTAGAAAACTCTTTCTCTCCATTTTATTTTTTCGATTGATCAAATTATTTTCTTTAACTGCTTTGATTTTTTGAATCCTTTTTAACTGCATGAACTGTCCCCTAAATATTATTTCTCCTAACTATTTTTAGTGCTCAAGAGATTTTTGCTTGCTTAATTTTCGCTTCGCCTCCCTGTGGATTCGATACTCGGAATTCTTTCCGTTTTATATTACTTGCGATACCGTGCGCTTGCGGTAGCGACCACAACAATAATGTTTTAGCTAAGCTTTTAGCTAAATATGGAATTAAGCATAAGATAGGTACCCCTTATCACCCGCAAGCAAATGGTCAAGTTGAAGTTAGTAATAGGGAAATTAAATCTATATTAGAGAAGGTAGTCCATCCATCTAGGAAAGATTGGTCTTTTCGGTTAGATGAGGCTCTTTGGGTCTATAATACAGCTTATAAGACTCCTCTAGGTATGTCTCCCTATAGGTTAGTGTATGGAAAGGCTTGCCATTTGCCGCTAGAGCTTGAGCATAAAACGTTTTGGGCTTTAAAGAAATTGAATTTTTATTTGAGTCGTGCAGTGGCAATTAGAATGCTGCAGCTTAATGAGCTAGAAGAGTTTCGTCAGTTTTCTTATGAAAATGCGAAAATGTATAAAGAGAAGACAAAGCGGTGGCATGATAAGAAGATAAAACCTAAAGAATTTGTTAAGGGTCAGAGAGTCTTGCTATACAACTCTAGATTAAAATTGTTTCCTAGAAAATTAAAATCTAAATGGTCTGGACTTTTTGTTGTGATTGAAGTTTTTCTTCATGGAGCAATTACTTTGAGAGATGAAAAAGATGGGCGAGTGTTTAAGGTTAATGGACAGCGAGTGAAGCATTATTGGGGAGAGGAATTTCGTTCCAAATATCCTTCCCTAAAATTGGTCGATGAATAAGCGAGCGAGAGTTTTGAGGGAGCATTTCATATTGCAATATTTTATTCTCCCAGCGTTTGTTGCGATTCTATTTTATTTCGTGGATTTTATTTTATTCTGATTTGAATTTGTTTAAATTAGATTTTATTGATTTCAATTTTATTTGATTAAATTTAATTCGTTGGAATTTTTAATTTTCGTAGATTTTTATTTTCGTTATATTTTTTTTAATGTGGCCGATTTAATTTTTAATTTAATCGGATTTATTTTTAATTTAGTTGTATATCTGTTATTTTAATTTTTGTATAGATTAGGTTTTAATAATATATTTTCCTGATTTATTCGACATAAAAAAATAAGATTTGATTTGATTTTGGCGGTTTGAATTTTAATTTGAATTTTTCCGGGCAAAAGATTTTTCTAGAAGAAATCTTTGTTGATCAGTTTGTTTTTGCAATCTTTTGGTTGGATCAAAATGTATCATCAGAATATTGAGGGATTGGTTAAAGAATTAAATATTTTACCGTTTGGTATTTAAATTTTCTGTGGGCAGGTAAAACGCGTGGAGCATCTGGTGCTTCCACGTGTTGCGCATGGAAGATCGAACGGCCTAGCCTTTGGACAACACATCACGCATTTACCAGGCGATTATTTTATCGTTTATTGGGAATTAATTTTCCATGATTACATGCAAATTAAACGGTAATTTTATTTATTAAGGGGTAGATCTTTTCAGTTAAGATTCTTAATGTTGGAGCCCTATTTAACCCAATCCTTGGTATGTTTTCTTTTCACTTCATTTTCTTTTCGCATTCTATTCTCCTATTTTCTCCTACTTCTCTTTCGTTACTGTGAGTAAATACTCTAAGTCTGAGATGGCTAAGACGAGAGGAAGAAGAGAAAGAGACACTGAAGTAGAAGACGTGCCAGTTACACCCGAGGCACCGAAGACGAGAACGAAAAGAAGGAAAACACCATAAGAGAGAGGCCAAAAGACGGAGAAGGCAACAGCGAGTTGAGGTCACAAAAGTAATGAGGAAAGTGATCGAGGATATTACTGAAGAAGTGGCTGGGGAAGAATAGCCAGTTGAACTCAAGGGAAAAATTGAGAACAGGGTGATCAACCTGTCGAAACTCAGCAGGAAGTTCAGGAAAAGAAGGCAGAGGATGTGCCAGAACAAGGGAATGGTCAAGAAACCCAAAAGCAGCAGGTTCAAGCAGAGATTGTGTCGGAACCACCGCGTCGTCGCCGCCGCAAGCAAAAGGCGGGACGAATCAAGGTGGTTAGGATAGACACTCCATCTCCGTCAACAACGGAATGTGAGAAGGAGAATACATAAAGAGAAGATCAAGAGAAAGAGGAAACTAAAAAGAAGGCTGAAGAGGAGGCCTGACGAAGCAACAAGAAGACAGGGGAAAAGGAGTTGCTGAAGCAACAGTTGAAGCAGAGGAGGCTGAGACTGAGGAGCCAAGAATGCCGTATGCGCGTTTCGTCAACGATCTTGCCAGAGCAAAATATCTGGAGATGCTGAAGAGGGACTTTTTGTTTGAAAGGGGATTCGGTGATGATTTACAGCACTTCTTACGAGTTGGGATTACAAACCACGGATGAGATCAGTTCTGCGTGAAACCGGAGCCTGTAAACTCAAATATTGTTTGCGAGTTTTATGTGAACATAGACAAAGAGGAAGGTTTTCAAGCCATGGTTCGAGGGGTTGCTGTAGACTGGAGCCCAGGTGCGATCAACTCTCTATTTAATCTCCAGGATTTTCCACACGTCGGATACAATGAGATGATGGTAGCACCATTTAATGATCGGTTGAATGCGGCTGCGAGAAAAGTTGGAATTGAAGGGGTGCATTGGAGGTTGTCAAAAACTGAGAAGCGCACATTTCAGGCAGCCTATTTGAAGAGTGAAGCCAACACCTGGTTGGGCTTCATCAAATTGCGTCTTCTACTGACAACCCACGATTCTACAGTCTCTCGAGATAGAGTGCTCCTGGTTTTTGCGATTCTGAGATCCCTGAGTATTGATGTTTGTAAGGTTATCTCCAGTGAAATCCACAACTGTTGGCGCAAAAAGGTGGGCAAATTATTCTTCCCAAATACGATTAATATGCTGTGCAATAGGGCAGGGGTCCCCACAACTCCAGACGATGTTATTCTGCTTTACAAGGGGATTATTGACACACCCAACCTAGCAAGGCTTCAACGTACACAAGAAGCTCGACAAGGGGGGCTAGTGTGTGGCATCCATCAAATTCTATAGCAACTTCAACTTTCAGCCAGTAGGCAGGAGTATGCTGAGAGGCAAGCTCAGACCTACTAGACTTATGCTAAGAGGGGGGATGCCACACTAAGGAAGGAATTGTAGTCAAATTTTTCAAAGCCATATCAATCCTTCCCCGTTTTGTCCGATGACTTGTTCAATCCTTGGATCCCGCCGCCACCAGTTGAAAGAGAGGAAGAAGAGGAGGATGATCAGGGTCAGGAAGATTGATGAAGGAAAAGAAGTTGGGCGAGCATTAATTTTGTTCGAATATTTTTGTTGCTCGCGCATTCCTGACCCCAGTTTCTTTTTGATACTTATGCTTTTCTGTTTTTGCTGTTTTTAATTTCTGTTTTTCTAGGCCCATTAAATTATTCTACTTGATGTAAATCTTTTCCTTTGTTTTTAATGGAATTTCTAAAGTTGTTTCTATTCTATAGCATACTGAGCATTCCTAACTTAACCATTTTCTTCTGAATTTTTTAAGCTTGGACTAGTTAGCTTAATTAGATCAAGGTGTTCTGACCTTCAGAAACCTTTTGCTTGAGCATTTCTTCTAGCCTTGTCATCGCTGCGATAAGAATATTCTGAGGTAGTATTGACTTATTTGATCCACCTTAAGCTTAATCTTAGTCCCACACTTAGTTTAAAATTCAGATAGAAAAATAATTAAGTTTGGGGGTATAATTATCATGTTGTTAATTCATTGGGGACATTGAATAATTTAAGTTTGGGGGACTTTTAGCTACTCCGCTTGTTTTGCTCGAGCATTCCTCTCCTTCAAAATAATATTTCTAGGTCGTTGAGTAACCAGGGACATTTGTGATACCCACAGTTTTCCTTTGCGTCAAAAGATGACCTAGAGAATATTGAAAAATGATAAAAATTATTTGCTGAAAGAAAAAATTTATTGTGAAAATTTTGTTGAAAAAATTCATAGAGCAAAAGTTTTGAAGGATGAATGATAATTTAGCAGTTTTTTTGTCTCCTAGGGCTTAGGTGAGCTTCATCATAAAATGTCACCATTATGAGAAGCAAGGGATAAAATAACTAAGGATTTTTGAGCTAGCAATGAGTACTTAGCCTAGTTGGTGATAAGTTTGAGGCAAGGGTATACTGAACCATAAAGTGGGTCATTTCATGCTTAAGAACTTATGACTGTAGGGCTGCTTTAAGTCTGAAGAACAGAAAAATAAATCCCCTAAAATGTGTGTTTTAATATGTCTGATAATAGAGCTGGGCTGTGGTAAGTTCTTAGGATTGAGTTAAAGGTGGTGATTATTTGTTCAATGCTCAAATAATTATTTTACTACAGCAGTGCTTGGTTTTGCAGAATGCTCAGGTAAAGGTTGAAGGTAGTGTTGGAATATCTGTTTTGATTAAGTTATGCTATGACTAATGTTTTGAATTCTCAAGGAAGGTGAGTTAGTATTGCTCGGGACGCGTAATAGTTCAAGTTTGGGGTTATGATAACTCTCCAAAAGGGAGTTATGTAGGCCTTATTTCTATAGTGAATTGTGTGTCTTTTGTGTCAAATAGGTTTGCTTTTAGATGAATATATGGTGTTTTAACCTATTTAGAATAATGGATGCTTTGGAAGTTATTTTGTGCAAAAAATAATGCTTAGCGACTTGAGGGAGCAAAATCCGTGATCCAGCAAAGCTAGGAGCAAAACTGCCACGTGAGCCGCACGTGATTCATTAATGAGGTGGCGTTATCTGAACCAATCTTAGATCTAGGATGCTTGGAGAGTTTTCCACGTGTAATCTTTGACCTAATTAGGGTTGACTCCACTCTATAAAAGGAAGTAGCCGTCCCTAGTCAAATCATTCGAGAGGGGAAAGTCTAATTCCATTCTTGGAGGCTTACTTTTCATCTTTGGAAGCCGAATAAAGGAGGAATGATTGGAGACTTCAAGAAGACCATCAACTACAGATTTCTTCAAGGGAATTAATCTTTTCTTGTAAATTTCTTGTAGTTATGGATGCATATACTCAGATTGTAGCGTGTGTTACCTTGTACTCCATGAACTAAATTTACTTAAGTGTTGGTTGGATCTATGTAATTGTCGTGCTTCATTCTCTATGCAATTGATATTGATTTGAGCATCTTAATTATTTGTTGTGCTTATTTCTATTTTGTGCCCGCCTGGCCAACCGTTATGGATATCACCTCTTAGTTTTAGGGATGATTTGAGAGGTGTGTGACATTTAATCACACTAGACCATTATGTGTTGGTGGAGGCCAGTAACTGAGTTAGGGATAACCAGTCACCTAGTGCTTGATCGGTAGCACATCATTGGAGTTGAAACACATTCCAAAAAATCCAGAGTTCCGGGAGGATCCTGCAGATAAGACTGCAAGAGAATTGCCTAATCAATATTATTGCTAGAGCATCTTTTAAAACAATTACAGAAATCTTAACCAACGTCTGTTTCCAATCTGTCTGCTTTATCCGTTTAGATTCTACTCTGTTATTTCTTTTGCTTCAACATTATTTCAAAATCAATCAATTTAACAACCTTGAAACCATTAAAAATTTACACAAGAAAGGTAGAGTGAGAACTATTCAAAACCTCGTGGATACGATAAATTACTTATCACTTGCTGCAGACTACGTGCACTTGCATAGTATTCTAGAGAGCATTTTCATCATATTCTTACTCCACTCTAGAAGGCAACAACGTCCTATACAAAAGAGTTTGTATAAGACCGGACCGTGAAATAAATCACTTTCACTTTATAACGTCCTTTACTGTGAAACTGACTATTTTAAAGTGATGACCTAGGTATCTCGATCTTAATCCTGAGCTAACTATGAACTCCTATTTATTCGGGATTATCCTTTGATTTGCATGGGTGAGAGTGACTCAACGTCGCCGACTCAATAAGTTCCTACCTTTTGGGGATAAGACCTAGTAGATAGCTGGGGACATAGGGATAGTAGAGAGGTTGTTCCCTTAAGTACTAACTCTGGGACGTGAACAAAGATGCACCGCCCTCTCATTGGCCCGAGAGGTTTTTGGTTTAGTGGTGGGACCACAAACCAATTGTTCATTAGGGACTCAGTGGAGGCTTAAGGAACGAGATGTAAATTTAGGGGTAAAACGAACATTTGACCTAGCTTTAGTTACGAACAACCTGTGAAGGATCGACTTACTAATCATGGTTATATTGGGTGGACAGAAATATATCTACAGTGAGGGGAGTTCAGCTATGGGCTATAGTGGAGTGTCCCGTTAGTTAACGAATGCTGGTTAACTTGGATTGAAAGAGTTCAACCGGCTAATCTCGGATCGTTTGAGCCCATGATCTGTAGGTCCATTAGGTCCCCCTGCTAGCTCATACGGAATAACCTTAGAACAAAGTGATGAAAGAATTTGAAACGTTCAAATTCAATTTAGGGAGATGTCGTTAATTATATTCAATATAATTTAACGTAAAAGTTTAATTATGTATTAAACTACATTTTAGAGAGTTATAATTATTTAAATATGATTTAAATATCGGGAAATGTGTATATGATACATATTTCAGTTTAAACATGAATAGGGATTCATGTTCGAGAATTCGGCATAAAAAGGTTCGGGATTAGTGTAATTGATTAATTTAACATTTGATGTTAAATTAATATGATTAAATTAAATTTTTTAATTAATCATTTAGATTAAATTATTGTATAAATTAATTTAAGATTAGAAAATGGAATTGCCTACAAATATATATTTAAAATGCAAGAGGCAAATTCCCATGTTTAGACACATAATCCCACTAAGATTTCTTGTTGGCTTTTTCTCCATGCTCAAAATGCATGTGGTGTTTCTTTATATATACAAATTAACACAACTTGAAATAAAAGGATGATGGCTGAAGTTATTTTCTCTCAAAAATTTAAAAGAAAACCCATGAACATATATTTTCTCTCCCTCAAATTCATCACAATCAAGCTCCCACCAGCTCGTTCTAAGGTCGGAGAATAGCGGGGAAGATCTCGGTGGTCGTCCACGACTCGATTGTGTTGAGAATCATCCAACGAATCACTCGAGTTCATGCTCCAAAGGTATGATTTCCGTATGCTCTGTTTTCGAGCGTTTTAATCATGTTTTCTCATAGACAAATTAATGAAATTAAAAGCCCAAGATCCGTAATCGCTTCCACTCGAGTGTCGTACACTTCTTCAATTGGTATCGGAGCATGGTTTAGGCGTTTAATTTCCATTAATTTCGTGTTTGGTGGGTGAATTTCAATTGTTGAATGTGTATGGTTGCTAAAGTGGATGAACTCGGTTTTGGCATCAATTTCTCCATCAATTCGTTGATTTAAATTGTAATTGCCTATACGAATATGGGCTTTAATGTGTTGCAAAAAGTCTGTAAAGATTTGAGAGTCTATAGAGTCCAAATAAGGTTGTAATCGAAGAGAGAAGGAGACGTGTGCAAGCTGCCGAAAAACAGGGGATGAAGAACAACAATAATCTGGAATTTCTGGGTAAAGAGAAAAGATGATGGGCGATTTATTTTTAAATTTTTAAACCACGCGCGGTTTGATCTTCCCTGCCGGTTCACGTGTTGGTCAGCGGTTCACACCATTGGGCAGGTGGTTCTCGGGTTTGCGGTCCGATTCGCGAGTTCTGGTCAGCTGGTTCGCGCAGTTCATACTGCCCAGGTCTGGTTCGCGTGCATCTGGTCCAATTCTCGGGCGGTTTATCATTCCAGCGGCTAGTTTTATCCAATTTCTTCACCACCTCTGCATCATTTGTTGCTATAGCTATGGCCTCGATCCATTTTGATACGTAGTCAACTGCAAGCAAAATGTAAATGTTTCCAAAGGACGGCGAGAATGAGCCCATGAAGTCTTTCCCCCATACATCGAAGATTTCTACTTCGAGTATGAAATTTAGATGCATTTCACTCTTGGCTGTCAGATTCTCGGTTATTTGACATTAATCGCAGTTCTTTGTGAAGAGGTGTTCATATCTGAAGAGACTTGGCCAGAAGTATCCAAATTGGAGGACCTTGGCTGCAGTCTTTAGTCCTGCAAAGTGTCCTCCATATGAAGCCGCATGACAGGCTTCAAATATGAGTGGTATCTCTTCTTCTGTTATTGATAAGTGCCAAAAATATACCTATTTTGCCCCTTATTCTTAGCTTATTTCTTGTGAAACTTGTATGTTTTTGGTCAAAATTACTATTCCCGAGCCTAGAAAGTGTAAAAGTTGGTAAGTTAGGTCTTTGAGAGTCATGTGTGTCAAATTATACATATTTGTGCTTAAAAGAACTCATTTTGGTGTGAATTTGACTTAGTTTTGGTGTTTTGCAGAAAACAGAGAAATGTTGTTGAAATGCTATCGAAATGCAACCGCACTTCGGCCAAGGCAAAATGAAATGCGACCACATTTCTGCCAAGGCAAAATGAAATGCGACCGCATTTCTGGGCAGAAACAGAAAAGTCCGAGTCCGTCGCAGGCGTTTTAAATAACCTTTTCATGCAACTAACTGACTGGTTTGCCTCCGAAACTGATTGGGCTACCCACCAGCACAATTTTCGTGACTCCTCAACCACTTCCCACACTATAAAATGCCTCGATTCGAAGGGAAATTCAAGCAGAACTCATTTGAAGAAAAGGGTGGTGACAGAACACTGGCTCGACTCTTATGAGTAGGGATGCCCGAGGTCCTTCTTAGATGACTGAAATCTAACCTGAGTTAGACATCAAACCTTAGGCTTTGTAGGGATTTTCACCCATTCCCATTTGTAAAAGCGAGAGAGTGGAGTGTCTTAGCGAACTCTAGAAGGATTGAGTAAATAGAAAACCCATAATATTTAGCTATCTCCATTATTTTCCAGCTCTTGATTACTTTTCATTATTCTGTATTCTTTACATTCTTGTGTCAATGAAAATGTATTCATTTGCACTTTATCTCACCATGAGTAGCTAAATTCCGTTGAGGGGTTCAATATGGTGAATTCCCTTATGGTTCAATAGCTTGAAAGTGTATTATTTGCTTAAGTTTCTGTTCAATGCATATCATTCTTTATTGATTATCACTCTAATCTTGCTGAGTTTAACTTGATCACTTAGACTTTGCATGCCATGTGAGTTTGATCTCGAAAGGGACAGACAATATCGGTTCTCATAAAGGTGATATAGGAGAAAAAGCTTGAAAGAGATTGTTCAGCGGTATAGGGCCAGCTGCCTAAGGCACCCTATATAGACTATAGGGTTATAGGTTGCATTCGTGAATTATCTATGTCGGAGTCGAGTCACAAAAATGTGCATAACGGTACTCGCTTAGCCTTCTAACGATTCTTGGGAGCAAGGCCAAATAGGAGTTAAATATGACCCAATGCATTGAATAAGCTTAAGTTAAATATTGCATGATTATGGTTATTGCCTTAAGGATGAATCCATATTTAATACCTTGTTTATTTCTTATTGTTATTCTTTTAGTTATTTGCATGTTTTATTTATCCTTTCAAAAATCCAATCAATCAACCTATTTTCTTTGGTTACCTTTTCAAAAGCAATCATTTGACCAGTTTCTTCATCAAATCTGAATTTCCAGTTTAGTCCTCGTGGGATCGATACCCTTGGAATACTTCTAAGGTTTTTTTTATTACTACGTGCGACAGTGTATGCTTGCATTAAGTGTTAGCTGAATTTATCTTTATTATTCTTATTCATCTTATCTCACATTCCATTCATTCAGCTGATGACGCACCAATTATGCACCGTCTAAGTGTTTGATTTGGACATAGCTTGTACAAGTATGCTTCATCCTAGTAGTAGTCCTTGACATCTTTCAGAAACTTCTTGAGTTGTTGAGCGGTTGCTTCTGGGGGTTTTAGTCCACTGACTAAGTAATTCACATAATCTGCAAACCATGGAAGTTCAACTGTTCTTATTGCCAGAATTTGCTCATCTGCAAACGATTCTTGAATATCCAGCCCTTTCTCCACTTGTGCATCCTCTCCAAGTCTTGATAGGGGGTCTGCTACCTAATTCTCGGTTCCCTTTCTGCCCTGGATTTCAATGTCAAACTCCTGCAAAAGCAAAATCCAAAGGATTAATCGGGGCTTGGCATCCTTTTTAGAAAGAAAATGTTTGAGAGCTGAATGATCAGTATGAACTATGACTTTAGTTCCCACTAGGTAGGACCTAAATTTGTCAAAACCAAATACTACTCCAAGTAATTCCTTCTCTGTGATAGTATAGTTCAACTGAGCCTCGTTGAGCGTTTTGCTTGCAAAATAAATAGGTTGCACAATTTTCCTCTTTTCTAAATAGTACTGCTGCAATTGCAAAATCGCTAGCATCGCACATCAACTCGAATGGTTGGGTCCAATCAGGTTCAATTATGATCGGCGATGTACTGAGTGCATTCTTTAAAGTCTTGAAAGCTTGCTTACAATCTTCATTGAATTCGAACGGTCTATCTACTTCAAGTAACCTGCAGAATGGTTTGGAAATTTTAGAGAAATCTTTAATGAATCTTTTGTAAAAACCTATGTGGCCTAGAAAGCTCCTGATATCTCGAACTATTTTTGGAAAAGGCAACTTGGATATGATTTCAAACTTTGCCTTGTCTACCTCAATTCCATTTTTGGAAATTCGGTGTCCAAGGACTATGCCTTCGCGTACCATGAAATGGCACTTTTCCCAGTTCAATACCATGTTTGTTTCTTCACATCTTTCGAGCACTTGGTCTAAATTCTGTAAACACACTAAAAACGTTTATCCGAAGACAGAGAAGTCATCCATAAACACTTCCAATGTTCGTTCTACCATATCGGAGAATATAGCCATCATACACCTTTGAAAGGTGGCTGGTGCATTGCATAATCCGAATGGCATTCTTCGAAAGGCAAATGTCCCGTACGGACATGTGAACATGGTCTTCTCCTGGTCTTCTGGGGCTATTGTTATCTGATTGTAACTTGAGTAACCGTCTAAAAAGAAGTAATAATCCTTCCTTGCAAGTCTATCCAACATTTGATCTATAAATGGTAATGGGAAGTGGTCTTTCCTGGTTACTTTATTGAGGCGATGATAGTCTATGCAGACTCGCCATCCTATGACTATCCTTGTCGGAATCAATTCGTTTTTCTTGTTCTCCACTATAGTTATCCCACCCTTTTTGGGGACGCATTGTACTGGGCTGACCCAACTACTATCTGAAATTCGATAGATGACTCCTGCGTCCAGCCATTTTAAAATTTCTTTCCTGACAAATTCTTTCATAATGGGATTTAGTCTCTGCAAACTTTCAATGGAATTCTAGGCTCCTTCTTCAAGGTTGATCCTATGCATGCATAATGATGGGTTGATTCCTTGAATATCTGCAATTGTCCAACCTATTGCCTTTTTATGACTAGATAGGACCTGCAGCAAAGACATTTCATCCTTGTGCAGTAAGATAGGTTGATATAATAACTGGCAGTGTTTTGTTTTCTCCAAGGAAACTGTATTTTAAATGTTTCGGTAGAGGTTGAGTTCTAGATCCGGAGGGTTGATCATAGATGGCTGCAGCAGCTTGACTTCTTCCTGGTTTGATTTCGAGGAATCTCTCAACGCTTCTATCCTTGCTACTGCAAAACCATTTGTGGCCGGTTCTTCTACTCCTTCAATCTTTTTCCCACCTTTTTCCTTTTGTTCTTCCTCCTCAAGCATGTCTTCCAGCATCTCTCCCTTTTATATTTCCTGTAAGGTAGACAAAGAAAGTTCGTCAATCTCATCTATCACTGAACATTCTTCAAGATCTCCTGGATATTTCAGTGCGTTCATGACGTTGAAGGTGACTTCTTGGTCATTGACCCTCATAGTCAACTCGATCAAGGTCCTACTAGTTTTAAGAATGGTCGACCTAAAATAATCGGCACCTCTTTATTAGCTTCACAGTCTAATATGATGAATTCTGCTGGGAATACAAATTTATCAACCTTGACTAACACATCCTCAATCTTTCCCATGGGTTGTGTTAGTGATCTGTCGGCTAACGGCAACGTTACAGTTGTTGGTCTAGCTTCTCCTATACCTAGCTGCTTGAAAAGTGAGTATGGCATCAGATTTATGTTCGCTCCTAGATTGCATAATGCCCTGCCAACATTCCGTCCTCCAATGGAGCATGGAATGGTGAAACTTCCAGGATCTTTCAACTTTGGAGGGATCTTGTTTTTGACTAGTGCACTAGAGCATTTAGTAAGTACAACTGTTTCATACTCTCCTAATCTTCTTTTCTTGGACAGAATGTCCTTTAGGAATTTCACGTAAGTTGGAATCTGTTCAAGCGCTTCCACCAACGGGATGTTGATGTGGAGTTGCTTGAGGATATCTAGAAACTTCTTAAACTGTGGGTCTTGTGAGGCATATTTGAATCTCTGAGGATATGGAGGTGATGGTCTGTAATTCTGGATCTATAATAAACTTTTTAGGCTTTATGGTCGTATTGTCCTGCTTTTTCTCAGAACTTTCACTTTCACTTTTTTCTTCCAAGGTTTCTGATTCCTTGGTATTTTCTTTATTTTCTTTATTCTGAAAAACATCTGTGGTGACTTCTAACTTCTTTTCTGGAACTTCTTCTGGAGCTTTTTCTGGGATTTTCCTTACTTCTTGATTCACGGAGTATTCTGGTCCATCATATTCTAATCTGCTTCTCCAAGTGACGGCCTTGCACTGCTCTTTACCTTCTCGGTGAGGGTTTTCAGTCCTGCTAGGCAATGTCCCTTGTGATCTGTTTTTTATTTCTTGAGCGATCTGTCCAATTTGTACTTCCAAACTTTTTAAAAGAGCCTCTAGATTTGACTCATGATTATGTACTTGGACTGGTTGAAAGTTCTTCTGCGGCTGCTACTGTGTAGGTTGGGAATTGAATCCTGTTGAAGATTTCCCAAATTGATTTGTATTGGAATTACTCGTACTGGCTTGACCTCCCCAAGAGAAGTTTGGATGTTGTCTCCAACCTGGGTTGTATGTAGCCGAGTATGGATTCCATCGGTTCTGGTTCTGGTTCCCTTATTGTCCTACATAAAAAACAGATGTAGGATTTAGTGGACAGTTATCAGTAACATGCTCCTCATTAAAAATATCACAGTAGGGAGAAGAGATAGCATCGGCGGGGGCTATGTTAGCTCTGTTGGCCATAGTCATGCCCATCATCATTTTGTGGATGGCACTGATCTGGGCTTGCATGGTTGAATTCGCCTTCTTCTCTACTGTTTTAACTGGATTCTTTAAGATTGTTGGCTCTGTCTCTCCCCAGTGTCTGTTATTTGTGGCTATTGTGTCCAATATGGCATGTGCTTCATTTGCAGATTTCTTTAAGAAGGATCCATTGGCAGATGCATTGACTAGAGCTTTTGAAGCTTGATCCAATCCACTGTAAAAATGCTCTATGATGATACATGCAGGCAATCCATGATGAGGAAACTTCCTGACCAGCCTCTGGAATCTCTCCCAAGCTGCATCTAAAGGTTCGTTATAAGATTGTCTAAAAGAAATAATTTCAGCTCTATACTTAGCATTTTTATTAGAAGGAAAAAACTTCTCTAAAAATTTTTCAGCCAAGTAATTCTAGGATGTGATGGAGTTTGGAGGGAATGAGTCCAGCCAGGCTTCAGCATCTCCCCGTAATGAAAAAGGAAAAAGCTTTAGTTTCAATGTATCTTCAGGCACTCCTGTAACTTTAAAAGAACTACAAATTCTCAAGAACTGTTTGATATGTTTATGTGGATCTTCACTTGGATGTCCGGGAAACTGGCCCATGGTATTGAGCATTTGAAACATCACTGGTTTCAGCTCAAATTATGGAGCTTCTATTGGTGGCTCTGGAATTCCAGGATTCATAGTTTGGAAAACAGGTAAGGTATAGTCCCTTATTGCTCCATTGCGGTCTTCGGCAATATAAATTGGATTTTCATGTGGTGGCACCGATGGAACTGGAGGTGCTGGAGGGATTCTCCCACCATTTTGCTCCCTTCCACGATTCTGTGGGTCAACTTGAGGATCGACTCCAGGTTGGTCCATCGGAAATTCTTGTATATAAGAAGCTTCTGCAAGAGGTTCCTGTGCGCTCAACTCTTGTTGTTCCCTTCTCTTTCGCCTTTGTTCTTTCCGATGACGACGAAAAGTTCTTTCTATCTCAGGATCTATATCAAGGACTGGACACCCCTTGTTCATGCACTAACCTTAACCTGCAAGAGAAAAATTGCAAATCAAAGTCAAATCCCTTTTGAGACAGAAATGCGGTTGCAATCGAATCGCAATCTCAATAAACAAAATTGGTTTCACTTTTGGTCCCCGACAACGGTGATAGCGAGCATAGCTAGCTATTTTCCCTAATTAATTTAGCTAGTCTTTGATAATTAATTTGCCAAAAATATGCATTTTAGTGTTTTATTTGTAGGAAATGTGTTTTGGAGTTTAATCGAGAAATTAAAGCTAATTGGGTGTTCGGGATGCGAAAAGAGGCAAAAGGAACGAAGAGAATCGTAGTTGGAAGCCCATTGAATAGTGCAATCCGCAGACCAGCATCGAGACCCTTGGTTCTGCGCGTCTCGACGCTGGACTTTCCTCATTTAAAACAGGGGGCAAAATGTTACAACGTCGCGACGCTCTCGGTTTTTCCTTTACAGAATGCTCGGTACAGCGATAGCGTCGTGATGCTGTGCCTATAGCGTCTCGACGCTGTCGACTTTTTTCCTATAAATAGAATGCGATTAGGGCTGATGGAGGGGACTTCTTTGGATGAAATTTTGGCCTAAAACTTGACTAAATAGCTGTTGTGGAGGCTGAAGCAAGTGGAGAGGAGCGGGATTCAAGACTTTGTTCGTGGAGATCGTGACGGGGACGTGTGGTCTCGGCTACTTAGTGTTTAATCTTCCTTCCCTCGTACTTTAGTTAGTTTTAATGGTTGTTTTAGACTCTTGCTATATCGTAACGCGTTGTATGATTAGCTAAGTTTTTAATCTTAGGGATTGATGTAGCCGTTGGGCAATTATTGATTGATTTTATGGATGTTTGCTATGATTTCATTTATGCATAACGTATTCTTTGATGCTTTCAATTTACGGGCCATGAATTGAATGATGTTTGTGTTTAAGTCTTACTCGGGAGAGAGGATTTAGCTTAGAAATCATTATGCATGACTAGGATTAATCTAGAGATCGGGAGATAATAGATAATTCTAGAAATCGTTAAAAAGGACTATCCTTAATGCCTTGCATGTTTAATGAATTTAGATAGGGATATTGGGTTCATTGCATGTGAAAGGATTATGTATGCTCGAGAGATATGTATGATTGTAGCTTTCCAAGATTTATGAGTCATAGCATGTAAACCTTCCATTAGTCAATCCATAATCCCAATTGGTGAAATCAACTCTCTAAGAATTTTCCATCAATTGATTGTCACACATTTTAGCTTTGTGTTAAATTTCCATTCTTTGTCACTAAAGTTTGTTCCCTAAATAAAATTGGACAAGAGTATTTTTGGTAATCAAATTGATTAGAAACCCAATCCAAAGGACGACATTCGAATTGATTTTCACTATATTATAACTTGGCCTGTACACTTGCGGTTAGCAATTCGTGCATCAAATGGCGCCAAAAACTTGATGCGTGTTGGGCTGAAATGTGGAGGTTAGAAAAGATGGTAAATAATGATTAAGATAAATTCAGCCAACCTAGTGCAAGTATACGCTATCGCATTCAGTAATAAAAACCTTAGAAGTATTCCAAGGGTATCGATTCCACGAGGACTAAATTGGAAACACAGATTTGAAGAAGAAACTGTTCAAAGATTGGTTAGATAAGGTAACCAAAGAAATAGTTGATGATGATTTTTGAAAAATAAACAAAATAAACAAGTAAAGAAAACAATGATAAATAAACGAGGTGTTCAATATAGTTTCAACCCTAAGGTAAAATAACTTTAATCCTTGCTTATTAAACCTAAGTCTATTCATGCATTGGGTTAGATTTAACTTCTATTTGGCCTTGCTCCCAAGAACCGTTAGAAGGCTAAGCGAGTATCGTTATGCACATGTCTGTGACTCGACTCCGACATAGATAAATCAAACATGCAATCTATAACCCTATAGTTGTTATAGGGTGCATTAGGCAGCCTCGCCCTATAACACCGAATACACTCTTTTGAGCCATTTCTTCTATATCACCTTTATGAGAACCGATATCATTCGTCCCTTTCGAGATCAAACTCACATAGCATGCAAAGTCTAAGTGATCAATTCAAACTCCACAAGATTCAGAATGATATTCAATAAAGAATGACATGCAATGAATAGAACTTAAGTAAATAAACACTTTCAAGCTATTTTAACCATAAGGGAATTCACTATATTGAACCCCTCAACGGAATTTAGCTAAACATGATGGAATAAGATGCAAAAGAATAATTTTTCATTGACATATTGAATGTAAGAATACAGAAATAATGAAAAGAACAATTGCTGGAAATAAGGTGCAGTAGCTAAAACTAGGGTTTTTTCTTTTATCCAATCCTTCTAGAATTCGCTTGACACTCTACTCTCCTTTACAAGTGGGAATAGGGTGAAAATCTCTACAAACACTCAGGTTTGATGTCTAACTAAAGGTTAGAATTCAGTCATCTAAGAAGGTCCAATGGCATCCCTACTCATGAGCGTCTACTAGGGTTCTATCACCACCCTCTTCTTCCCAGTGAGTTTTGCTTGGATTTCCCTTCGAATCAAGGCATTATATAGTGTGGGGAGTAGTTGAGGAGCCACGAAATAGGTGCTGGTAGGTAGCCCAGTCAGTTGCGGGGTCAAAACAGTTGGTTAGGTGCGTGGAACTCTCGTTCAAAATGACCCGCAACGGAGTCAGAATTGCCTCTCTCTGCCCAGAAATGCGGTCGCATTTGGATTTTGTCTTCCCATAAATGCAGTCTCATTTCTGGGTTTTTCCAGCTTTCCTCTGTTTTTCTGCACAACACCAAATTAAGTCAAATTCATATCAAAATAGGTCATTTTAAGCACTTTTAAGCATGATTTGACATATGTGACTCGCAACTCCCTAATTCATCAACTTTAACACTTTTAGAGCTCGAGAATAGTAAATTTGATCTAAAACATGCAACTTTGATAAGGAAATGGGCCAAATATAAGGGTAAAATAGGTATATTTTTTACCCTTATCAATTACCTATCCCCAACCAGTGCCAACTAGAGTGTTGTGTGGGTCAATCAGGTAAGATCAGTAAACTAGAGACTAGCTGGCAACCTCTAGCATAACTACACCTATCCTAGCACAACACCCCTGAATCATGAACATAAAATACGGTGAAGCAATCTGGTGCATGTAAACATGTTTGAGTGCCATCTGGCACACGAAAACGTGCTTGAACATAAGCATAACGACATACATATAGAAAATCCCAAATTTTCTTATCACATGGAAACAAGATAATACACTCCTATAACCAAAGCGAGTCAGATCTCTCATCCCCAGTTCAACCATAACTTCAACATACATTTAGCCCATCCTCCAATATCTTAAACAGACGTCCAGAGTAAACCATAGGCTATCCAACCCAAACATGCTTTAAAAATAAATCAAAAGATGCTAGTCCAATTAAAGGCAGTCTCATAATGCTACAATGAACTATAAAATTCTCATTCAGACATCATGCTTCACAACGAAACTCAACATGCTTATTTAAATCCAAAAGCAAAACTCGAGACCTAAATCCAATTCATGCTAGCACATTAAATTCTCAAGGAAATTAGTCCAAAATATAGAACTTAGTCCATTGACTGCCTATCAACTCCAACAATCACGCAATGAGTCTAAAGCACGGGAAATATGCATCCAATTAGCTACTTACCTTAGCCGAAAAGTACTTGATAAAACTATATAATTTCTTAGCTTCAAAGCCTTAAAACAAGCTACACAAGGAAAAAAAGGGAAATCCTTTAGAACCAATAGGACTACAACCAACTATAAGCTGGAAATCCTCTAAATTAAGGATGAATCAACACCCCAAAACTCACCAAAACAGAAACTTAGGCTTGTTGTCCGGGTTCCGTTTTTTGCTCCAAAACAACAATTAAACCTCCAAATGCTAAGAGAACCTTGAAATCAAATGCCACAATTAATGGGTAATCCTCTATCACAATTGAATCAACTAAAGTTCAACTTTAATCACTTACCCAATGCCGAATTTGCTCAACGATGCTGAAACTCGAAGACCCACTGCTTGAATCGTTGAAATTGAAGAGGAAAGCTTGTTGAACGACATAACTAACGAGTGGGTATTCGATTAAACATGATAATCAATTGAAAAGACAATTTTCCTCACTTACCCACACTGAAAGCTTGCCGAAAACGTCGAAAAACCAGCCCAAAATGTTGTTGTCGTGCCTACGTTGGATGCTCGCTAGAAGCACACAATTACCGACCACCGACGCACCTGAAACACGCCTGCAACCGAGCCAACAGATGAGAGAGGGAAAAGTGGGAGAAACCACAGAGGAAACGAGAGAGAAAGCCACGAAAAAAAAAACACCTACAGCTCACCCCCAAGGCCGTCGTCAAACCGCACGAAAACGCCGCCCCTGCTATTCTTGCCGGAGAAGAACACCGGCGAATGACGGAGGCTGGCCGGCGACGAGGAGCATGCTGAAGGTAAAACTCACCAGGGAAGCTTTGGGCGGCTACAACACGTGAAATCAAAGGAAGAAAGAGTTAGGGCTTGGTTTGGTCTTGACTTCAACTCCACTTATTTATAAAACTGCCACCAACTTTAAAATTGAAAGAAAATCCATCCAAGAGCTATTCCAATTAACCCTTTTTCCTCCACAAATACATGAAACCAAGCCTAATGAACTCAAATTAGAGACATTGAGATTTACCTGAAATGCCGACGTTACAGATTCTTGGAAGATCGATAAAAACCAAGAGCAGCACATGTATATATATGTGTGTGAGAGAGTGGGTGTGGTTACAAAATCCCACCACTCTTGTAACTCACATGTATGTAACTCCCACATTCTAGGAGTTACAAGAAGTTACAAATAATAATAATAATAACCTAATTTAATAAATATAAATATTAATTAAATCTTATTTAATTGATAATTGATTAATTAAATACAATTTAATTAATCTTTTCATCTCTCACATAACATATAGTTTAATGTTGTAAAGTCCAACCCACTATTGATATTTATCTCATAGTTAAAAAAAAAAAAAGAAAAAAAAAACATGATCGGAAACCCAAGCGACAAATGAAGTTTATTTAAATAATATAACAAAAAAAAGGAAAGGCTGGAAAGGAAAAAACCCACGCCGAGAGAGAGAGTTTAAAAAAAAAGAAAAACAAAGAGGGAAGAAGAAAGCACAAAACCGTAGAGGGAGAGAAAAAGATCGGGTGAAGAGAAATCAGAGGAAAGGAACTTGGGCAAGATTTTGGTTCAAACACACAACGTTTCCCTCAACAAATTGGGTGAGTTGTTTTTTTAAATTTCCTTAGTTTCTTATGGTTTTGGTAATGGGTATACTTGTTTTGGAGGTTTGGTTTTCCCAAGAGAAAGGAAAAGGAAATGGATGTAAGATTTTGTGTGGAAAAAGAAGAAGAAGAAGATGGGTAGTTATGAGTTTTGTTGAAGATGAAACCAAATCCAGTGGGTTGTGAGGAAGAAGATGATGTAGTGAGAAGAGAGAGAAGGATGAGATTAAAGCAAAAAGGAAAAGAAATTACAAATTGGAATAAAAAAAGTATATATACATGAAAGGAAAGGGAGAGGGGTCGTGGGTTTCAACCAAAGAGAGAGAATAGAAAAAAAAAAGTTAAGAGAAAATTTATTCATTTGAAGCAAAAAAGTAATATTTAATTGGGGAATAGGACAAAAGAGTACCTAGGCTGGGGAAATTGAGAAATTTGGATTTGTGGAGTGATTTTAGGTGTGTTGTAACTAAGTTGGTCATTTTAATCAAATGAGAACTCATATGTAGATTTAATTAATATTTCAGGTCAAATGGAAATCGGCACGACTTATGACCTGAACGCATCTCATCAATAGTAGTTGTGAGTGGTTATTTTACAAAATGTTTCATTGTTCTTTAGTTATTAATATGAGATTTCAAGAGCATTATAATTATGTTTGAGTTCTAGATAAACTATTATGAGATTTCCAAAGAGTTGCTATGAATACCACTGTTATGAGTTTGCTAAAACTTTCGTTTACGGATATTAGAGATCTTTTCAAGTCATTCGAGAGTTCAAACAAGTATTACAAATTTTCCGTATATTATGATTTTAGCCAGAATGATTATTTATAGAGCTATGTGATATATTTATGGTGATTTGAGTAATTAAAAGTATTTGTGTTATTTGAGAAATCTCTTTAGTTTATGAAATGTTGTTTTAGAAAAAGAGAATGGTTTTAGAGGTGTTGGATGATGTTGAGTTTCTATGTTAACAGTGGTTTAAATCCTGTAGACTTATGTACCCATGGTGATTACTGATAACTCTCCAAAAGGAAGTTATTTAGGCTTTAATTCTATAGTGTTTTGTGTGTCATTTGTGCTAATTAGGGTTGCTTTTAGATGATTTTTGCATGTTCTAACCCATTTGGAAGAATGGATGCTTTGGAAGTTATTTTATGCAGAATAATTTATTGTTGAGCGACTTGAGGGAGCATAATCTGCGATCCAGCAAAACAGGGAGCAAAACTGCCACGTCACAGCTTGTTATCCATTTTAATGAACTGAAGTTTGTTAAGCTATTCTCGGATTTGAGGAGCAAGGAGAGCCATCCACATGTCTAGGTCAACCTAATTCAGGCGTGTCTTGGTTCTATAAAAGGGAAGAGTCGTTCAAGTCAAATCAATTCCTTTCTTGGAGAGGAATATTCCACTTTTGGGGAAGAGATCATTTCTCATTTCCATCATTGGGAGCCGAATAGAGGAGAAAGATTGGAGACCTCAAGAAGACCATGAATTGCGAAGTGTACTGAGGGAATTAGTATTTTCTTATAATATTTTGTAATTATGGATTCACTTACTCAGATTGTAACGTGTGTTGTCATGCACTTTATAAACTAAGTTACTTTAGGTGTTGGTTAGGAGTCATGTAATTGTTGTGCCTATTCTCTATGCAATAAATGTTGATTTGATGCATCTTCATTAATTGTTGCGCTTATTTACATTTTGTGTCCGCTTGGCCAGCCGATGTGAATATCACTTCTTAGTTTCAGGGATGATTTGAGAAGTGTGTGGCATTTAATCACACTAGACCATTGTGTATTGGTGAACGCCAGTGACTGAGCTAGGGATAGCCAGTTGCCTAGTGCTTGACCGGTAGTGCGTCATTGGAGTTGAAACACATTCTAAAAAATCCAGAGTTCTGGGAGGATCCTGCTAATAAGACTGCAAGAGTTTTGCCTGATCAATAATATTGCTAGAGCATCTTTTAAAACAATTACTAAATCCTGACCAACACCTGTTTCTAATTTGTCTGCTTTATTTGTTTACTTTATGTTCTGTCATTTCTTTTGCTTTAGCATTTTATAAAAACCAATCATTTTAACTACTTTCAAAACCATTAAACAATTTACACAAGATAGATAAAGTGAGAATTATTCAGACCTTGGATTCGATAAATACTTATTACTTGTTGTGGATTGTGTATACTTGCACGGTGTTCTAGAGTTTAATTCCACCTTATTTTTACTCACTCTGGGAACCCAACAATTACCCATGTACTATGTGAATGTGTTTTCGTAGTATAGAGAGGGGTCCTTAGGACCCACTCTAGCACACGTGTAGGCTTTGAGTCGTGTGTTAGGGTGTCTAGTCCTTGGAGCGTTGCTCTGCATACATGTATGACAGAGATGGCTGTGCTATGCATTTTGAGATTACTCGACCGCATAGTATGACAGAGATTGCTCTGCTAGATGTATTGAGATTACTCTACTCTAGTATGACTAGAGATTTGGGTACTGGTTTGGTGATAACTCTCTCTGATTTGTGTTTTGTTTTCAAGAGTTACTCCTGTATATATTTCCTTATGTTTTCATTATCTTGAGAGTTATGAAATAGCTCATGTTTTACACTGTTTTTTTTTTTCCAAAGCTATGAAATTTTGCCTAAAGAAGAGATCAGTTTTCTTGAAATTATTTTATTATGAACTTACCACTCACTGGGCTTTTCAGCTCATTCTTTTATTTTATTTTTTCCACCAGGTTGCTCTTGAGTTTCAACCAGAGTTGATTAACCAGGGTAAGCTAGTCAGAGTCTGCCACCAGTTTCTACAACTCGATGCATATCACTTATTATGTATAAGGTTTGGTAATGAAGTGTCGAGCTGAGTATTGTGGTTTGAGACGCCTGTGTCTCTAGTATGGTTCCAGGGTGTGACATAGTATCTTTATTTCTAGAGGTTTATATGTGTGTATATTGTCCTTTTTCAGGTGTGTATTTAACCAAGTTTCAGAGGGAACTCTGCCTAAATTTCTGGTTATTTAAGTTATCGCTGGATTGACAATGAGCTAGCTTGTCAAGGAACCATTTCTTCATTTGTAAAGTGTCAAGAAACTCGTTGCAGAAATCTAGCCAACCGGCTAGACATGGTTAATTTGAATCAACTAGTCATCATCCCGTATAATACTGGGTAAGTAATGTCAATTCAAATTAGTTTTACTTAATTATAGGTATAATTTGTGATAAACTATTAAAAAGAATGTTCATTTTTAATAGGTGTCATTGGATGTTGATTGTGATCAATCCTGGAGAGAATACCGTTTATGTGTTGAACTCATTACGTAGTAAGATTGAAGAAAGTTTTCAAGGAATTATCAATACGTAAGTATCTATAAACTTTTATTGTGGTTGATTCTTCATATCTATATCACTCTAATGTTCAAATTCTTTAGATCATTGAGAATGTGGCAAGCAAAGAACTCACTCCCACAATATCGCTCGAACATAATTTGGAAACTTATAAAGGTAAATTTACATTGACTATACTCTCAACGTTATCAAATTTGTCAACTCAAGTATAATGTTTTTCAACTTGTTTTACATGTAGTGCCCCCGTCAATTGGGTTCTGTAGAGTTTGGATATTATGTGCAAAAGTATATTCGAGAAATAGTACACAACTCATCTACGTCTATAAGTAATCTTGTACATAATCATATTCAACTCCACTACTTGTATAAGTATCTTGTAATTATTTATAATTCAATTTTCTAAAGGATTCTTATATTTTGTTTATGGTTTTTCTTATGTTTAGTTTAACATGAAAACAGCATATATGCAAGAAGAAATTGACGAGGTTCGGATAGAATGGGCAGGGTTCGTGGGAACATTTGTGTAGGGTTCTTTCTAGATGATGTGAATGATGTAAATGTGATGTGTAAGTACTTGATTTTCTATCTGGTGTAGATTTGTGTAGGATTATTTTTGGATGACCTGTGGAAGGACGGATGGTCCCATTGTATGTTGTGTAAACTTCTGTTGGATGTTGTTTATGGAGGGACGGGTGGTCCATATGCATGATGTATATGAGATAGAAGTGATTATATGTTGTATTATTTCAGGTTAGTTTTGGATTGTTTAGTAGAGGTCATGTCGAAATTTTCAAAGTTTGATTCCAATTCTATTACATGTGTGTGTTCAAAGTGTGATTCCAAGCATATTTATATCATTTGAAGGATTTTTATGTAGTTAAACGTTGACTTCAAGCTTGTTATATGAAAAATTGTTTTTAAGCCTATTACATGTTCTTATATAGTGATTCCAAGTCAATGTGTGTTCAAAGTGTGATTTAAAGCATGCTTGGATCATTTGAAAACTTTTCATATAATACAATTAAGATTACTTTCTTTACAGGTTGACAAATGAAGAAAATATTGTTGGTTTGCCACTAGGCAACCAACAAATTTTTTTATTAAATTATGAACAAAATAATGACGGGCAATGCCTATCATAAAAAAATGACATTTAATGACGGACATTTAATAACGGACATTTAATGACGGACACCTTTAATGACGGACATTTGGTTCGCAAAATCCCCTTTAATGACGGACTTTTCATGACGGGCGGCTTTTAATGACGGGCAATGCCGGTCATTAAAGATCTAGTTGGTTGGAAAAACCCCTTTAATGACGGACTTTTCATGACGGGCGGCTTTTAATAAGGGGCAATGCCTGTCATTAAAGATATGGTTGGTTGGAAAATACCCTTTAATGACGGACTTTTGATGACGAACGGCTTTTAATGACGGGCAATGCCCGTCATGAAAAACGTTCGTCATTGTACATTGTTATGACGGACAGCTTTTAATGACGAGCATTGCCCGTCATTAAAAGTCGCCCGTCATAACAAGTTACGACGACACTCGTATAGACGACGGACGCCGCCCATCATGAAAAGTCTTTAATGACGGGCATTAGTGATTTTTGTAGTAGTGGCTTAAGATTGGTTAGGAGCATGCTAGATGGCAATATGGGTCCATTGGTCGGTTAGAATTCATTGTCGGCACGCCACGTCACTAGTTGTTAGGAGTAGTCTGGGGTAGGGTGTGTCAGTTGTACATCCAATGCGCATTAATTTTTAAACTATAGTTTAATATGAATCCTATTCATATTAATATTTGAATTCCTTCAAATATTTAACTCTCTCGTGAAATAATTTTGAATCATATCCAAAATTAAATTTATATCATAAAGTTTAATTAAATTAAAACTTTATATTATAATGTATCACCATACATTATATTATTTGAACATTTCAAATTCTATTCAAGATATAAATTACCTCAATACCCTTTACGAGCTAGGAAGGGGACCTAATGGACCTACAGATCAGAATCTCCAACGATATGAGATTAATTGGCTAAACTCATTAACCACATTATTCAATATTCGTTAACTGTGGGTACACTCCACTATAGACCCACAACTGCACTCTTCTCACTATAGATTTATTTCTATGTCCATGAATATAGACCAATAACAGCAAGTTAGTCCTTCATGAGTGTTTGTAACACCAACTGGGTCAAATTACCATTTTACCCCTGTGTTACCTCTACATCCTTAAGTACCAGTGCTCCTCTAATGAACAACCTGTTTGTGGTCCAACCATCAAACATAAAGCCTTCTTGGGCCAGTGAGAGGGCAAAGCCCTTTGTTCAAGACTCAGAGACACCACTTAAGGGAACACTCATCTACTTCCTCAAAAGTCGGGAAGGAGTGAATTCCACCTTGTGTGATTATGTTTCCAGCTCCCCACTCGGTCTTGTCCCCAAAATGGTAGGCTTATTGAGTCGGCATACTAGCCACTCTCACCCATACAAATCAAAGAACAATCCCTCGTGAACAGGAGTCCATAATCCACTCAGGATTCAGACGACTAAGTTGTCTAGGTCATCCTAGTGAAATAGAAACCTAACTAGTTAACGGTGTTACAACTAGCAATTACTATTTCACGGTCCGGTCTTATGTAAACTCATTGCATAGGATACCCTCACTCGCATGTACCTACACGAACGCGTTGGATCATTGCGTTTGTATCAAATACAAAGTGGATCGTATCCATAGTGTCACCAGGATAAGGTACCCAACCTTATCCCTATACTATAGACCTTTTAGGTTGTTACTTGAACAACGATCCCCGTATGTCCCCACATACTAGTTCAAGTTACATACAAACAACCTTGGATCTTAGTTTATTGGATTTAAGTCATATTGTGCAATACTTAACAACAACACTTTATTGAAACAAGTATACAATTTGTTTACATTTACTATCTACGAGTTTTAGGGCATAAAACCCAACAGTGCTTTTATTTTATTCTTGCAATTATATTTGAATACTTTCAATTAACTGGTTATTGATTGAATCATTTTGTGTTGAATCTTGTTCGGGAGAGAGGATTTAGCTTAGACCCTAATTGCATGACTAAGGTAGAATTCTAAGACCGGGAGATTTATAATAGCTTTTGAAGTTGTAAAAATGACTAAACTCAAGGCCTTGCATGCTAATAAACTTAGATAGGGATATTGGGTTTATTGTATGCATGAGAATCATTTATGCTCGGGAGAGATAATTGCGATTAAAGTTTCCTTGACTTATAAAACAATTGCACGCAAAAATTCATTCTCATTAATCAATCCTCAATCTCAAATAATGAAATCAATGCCCAAAGAGTCTTTCCATTTGAATCTCCACATTTAGTTTATGCTTTTGTCTTTAGATTTATCTTTCTCATTAAGTTTTGATCTCTAAATAAAATTGGGCAAGATTATTCATGGTAGTTAATTCGCTAGAAAACCAATCAAAGGACGACACTCGTTTAATCACAAAAACACTATATTAAAACTTGACCTGTACACTTGCGGTAAGGAAAAATCCACATCACTAACATGTGTCTTTCTTTGGTGAATCAAAGATGTATGCAATCCTCTATATGTAGAGGATTAGAAGGTGGAGAAATAAAAGGAATAACATATTGTTATATGCTGCTGAATTTTTGCCTCAAAGATAAGCTCTCAAAAACTTCAAAAAGCTTGAAGTATTCAAGCATTTCTTCCTTAATTCCCATCTCTATAGACTCTCACAAGTCATTCTAAGGCTAAAGGATAGCGGGAAAGATACTAGAGGTCGTCCACATCTATTTTGTGATTAAAGAAACCACATGGAGTTGCTGAATTCGTACATCAAAGGTTGGTGCTTTCTGTGCTCTCTGTTTTTTGGTTTGTAGGACAACATGCTTTAATTTGTAAAATTGATGTAGTTAGAGTGCCCAAGATCCAAATTGCTTCCGCATGCATATATTAACGCCTTCAATGTAGCCTTTGACAAGCTTCACCTAGGTAAATGTGAAACCAACGTGAGTTACAATGGCCGGTCATATTCAACTATAACTCCCATATTAAATGGTTTAAATGACAAAGCAAACCTGAAATATAAGCAATCTTGTAACCATCCATGGAGTAATGAATGACTTGGAGTAGCTTGAACTTGAGTTCCATAATTGAAGCTTAGTTTGTCTTGAATGAAGCTTGGAATGATACTTGACTTCATTGGATGCATCTCCAGTTCATTGAATGCAACTTGAGTTCAAACTTCACCTTATTTAATGTAACCTTAGTTCAACTTAGTTCTTGTAAGTGAACACCAAGTTAAACTTAAGTACCATAAAGACAACTATAAGTTCATTAAATGCAAGTCAAAATACATTTAGTGTGTCTCCATCTTGAATCTCAACTTTGGAAATCATGTAGGGAAATAGTCCAACATCTCCTTGAACGTCATTTGTTGAGCTCGCCATAGCTTGAATATAGGTGATTAAAGCTTGTTGTAGCTTTTTGGCTCTCGACCTTGTAATCGAACCTTGAGGCATGACAATAGATGTTCCTTGGTTCACATCACTCTTATTCATAAATTTCTTTTAAGGCCTTAACATGGACAGTTATCATTCCTCTGTTCTTCTAGTTCCTAACTAAGAGGTAAGTAGGCATCCTCTAGAGAATGCGCCTCATCTAATAGTCAGTTGGCACCTAATTAGTGAGGTTGAATCTAACCTAAGTTACCTCGATTTCCTTTAGATGTACATCAATTTCCTCTAAAGGTAATTGCCATGAACATGGTTCTTTTAATTTCATGAAACATACATATGCATGGGGTCCCATAACAAAACATCATAATTCATGAAAATGCACATAAACATCCTCAATCATGTATGACACAAATTTTCATAGTCTATCATGGTCTATATAACAAATAAATTCATGGTTCTTGTGTCATCAAGTCGTGCATTACGTAACAAAAATTCATGCAAGTTCTATCCTATCAGCACACAATTTTCCAACCCAGCCTAAGTGTTCCAGTAGTAAAGTCACTTACCTTGGCTCACAGATTCTTGGTTTCAACTACTCCAAATTAATTCCAGTAAAGTCAACCTCAACCTTAATAATTTGATTGATTTCAAATAAAATAATTCCATAATTTAGTCCAATAATCCTACTAATTTTTTTCATATCTTAATGAACAAGAAGGCCAAAATGAGACTGAGGCTTACCCAAAACTCCAATTGTTGAAAGAGAAATTTTGACCAATCACAAATTGTCACATCATTACATGAAATTAATGACGAAATTATAATTAATTAAATTTGGGACCAATTATAAATTGACATGTGTTCCAAATTTAATTTGAAGACAAAATTGGCTATCTATAAATTTATAGAGCAAAATTTCTATTTGATCAATTAATTAAAATTAAATTGTTTTGATCAAATTAATTAATTTGACCAATTAATTAAAAAAATAATTATTTGAATCAAATTTGTGGGTCATATGGTTTTGGGTCAAATATGAACCAGACCCAAGACTAAATAATTGAGCCCAAGATCAATAGAGTCCAAGCCCAAGTTGTTGGCCCAAAAGTCACAAAGGTCCATCCAGCGATGACTCTATAAATAGAGAGGTTCTCTTCCATTTTAAGGGGTCATAATTTGGAAGCTCCATCAAGATTGAAGACTGAAGATTGAAGACTCCCTGAAATCCATAAGTTTCAAAGTGTTGAACACTTCTTGAAGACTGAAGACCTTTCAAGACTAGAAGACTTCAAGACCCCAAGACTTCTTGAAGACTGAAGACTTCAATGATCCTTGAAGACCAAAGACTCTTCAAGACTTCAAGACCCCAAGACTTCTTGAAGACTGAAGACCCTTCAAGACTAGAAGACTCCAACAATCCTTAAAGATCAAAGACTCTTCAAGACTTAAAGACCCCAAGACTTCTTGAAGACTGAAGACCCTTCAAGACTAGAAGATCTCGACAATCCTTGAAGACCAAAGACTCTTCAAGACTCCAAGACTTCAAAAGTTCAAATAATCAATTGAAGCTTCAGACTCGAGAACTAGCGCTACAACCCTCGAGTGAGATACAATCACACACAACAGAGAGAATCAAAGGATTAAAGTTAGAGATTGTACACCCACACGCATATTACATCAATACAAATACATATTTATTCCACGTGTCTCCATCTCTGAAGTTACGTGTGGACAAATTGGCACGCTCAGTGGGACCATCTCTACCTCTCATCTCTTTCTCTCATCTTAGAACATAAGTGAAAACATGTCTTTCAAGACTTCTTCAATGACTGCTGCCATGAGCAACTTTTACACGGGTTCTACTACCTATTGTTGCTTTAATGAAATGAGGTTGCAAGAAGATAAAGCTTCTATCATTGTAGGCGAAGAAACAACATTGTAGGGGGCATAGACTAATGACAAGTTTCTTGTTAAGTATAACCCTTTGTTTGCACCTGATTCTGACGTAGTGACTGTCATGATGACTGAGACAAGAACTATGGAAGAAAGGATGGCTGAGATGCAGGAGCACATCAACACCTTGATGAAGAGGATTGAAGAAAAAGATTCTCAAATCGCGCACCTAAATAGCCAAATTGAGAACCAATATATCGCTGGATCAAGTCAAACCCAAGTCGTAAAATATCACGACAAAGGAAAGACTATAGTGCAAGATGATCAGCCACAGTGTTCTGCTTCGATCGCTTCACTATCCATCCAACAACTCCAAGATATGATCACAAACTGTATCAGAGCTCAGTACGGTGGACCTACTTAAGATTCCTTCTTGTATTCCAAACCTTATAGTAAGAGGATTGAAAACTTATTCAAGTCCCCGGCAACGGCGCCAAAAATTTGTTGGGTTTCCAGAGTGGGTGAAAATGTAGTAAGAAATAGACTCTAGAACTCTTGTGCAAGTATACAAAGTGGTTCGGGTCGGTTCGGACGGTCTAGACCAGTATTTGGAGCTGCAGAAGGACTTTTAGGATAGAATTTAGCTATAATTATTGTAATTTATGCTTTATTTTATCCTAGGGGCCAAAATTAACCGGTTCAATTGCTATTTATTTGCTTTATGGATGTCATATAGCTTAAATTCCCACCATAGGTTAAGCAAGTTTTCATGCATATTTATGTTATAATTGTTATAATGTATGGTAATTATGCATGAATTTAATTTCATGAGTTATTTAATATAATCGTTATATATTAAATATATGAAATTGGTGAAGCATGATGCATGACATTAATTTAGCTAAATATAATTGTTATATTTTATTAATGTAGCATGCATGCTTAGGATTATTTTCATGAGAATTAATATAATTAGTTATATTATGAATGAAAATAATCAATATATATCAATGCTTGTTTTCATGTATGATTTAATATAAAATGTTATATTAATTAAATGAAAATGGAATAGCATTGAGCATGACATTAATTAGATTAATATAAGAGTTATATTATATTAATGTCAAATTTCATGTAATTTAATTTCGTGGATGTTTAATTAATATAATCGATATTAATTAAATGAAATTGAAATTGCATGAAGGATGACACCACCTTAGATTAATATAATCGTTATATTATTGTTATCGGCGTCATAATAATATGGTGTTTAATAATTAGAATATGATTGTTATTTTTCCAACACCATAGAAGCATGTTATAGGGCTAATCATTAAAATTTTATAATAAGTTATAAAATTGATTAGAAACCGTCAACCGATAACAAAGAGTTGCATGCAAACATAGGACCTTAGGTTAAAATGAATTAATTTTAAAATGTTTAAAATTAATTAGACCTAAGCTCATTATAATTCTAATAGGATTAGAATTATTTTCTTACTTAGAATTAAAAATAGTTTTAATTGACTAAGTAGGAAAAACATTACTATGATTATAAGGGAACTCCACCGGTTAAGTTCTGTCTAAGGCTGGGGGTACTTAAGATGACGGTTTACGAAACACCTCCTACCTGGGAACTAACCCGGAATACCGGAGTTGAATTAATCATAGTTAAATGTTAGCATGCAATATCACTAGGTTTATTAAAAGAGTTTAATTCACCTAGATCTTTAGAGTAAAGAGTTTACTTTACTATGGTTATAAGGGAACTCTCCCGATGAAGTTCTGTCTAAGGCTGGAGGCACTTAAGATGACGGTTTACGGAACACCTGCTACATGGAAACTGACTCGGAACTTGAGTTGAATTAACCATAGTTATGTTAGCATGCAATATCACTAGGAGTTTAATTCACCTAGATCTTTAGAGTAAAGATTTATCATAACTATTGGTTATAAGGGAACTCTACCGGTAAAGTTCTGTCTAAGGCTGGAGGTACTTAAGATGACGGTTTACGGAACACCTGCTACCTGGGAAATGAGCCGGAACTTGAGTTGAATTAACCATAGTTATATTAGCATGCAATGTCTCTAGGTAATTAAAAGTGTTTAATCCACCTAGACATTAGAGAAAAGACCTATATATATATAAGTTATATACAGGCATAGACTTAGATAGATTCACTTAGCCGGAATTTACCTAAGTAATAAACCCTATAATTATAAAAATACTTAGTGGGAGGAAATATATCAAAACAAGATTTTCATAAATCAAGTTTTGCTCTCACGTCCTCAAAAGTTCACAACGTGAGGTTCATGCTTGGCCTCGAGTCACCCTGGGAGTGACCCCCTACGAATGGTGTTTGCATGAATCAATATCAAGGTGAATGAGGGAGTATTTTATAGTAAGTGGGAGCAGGAACGTGTCAACGTATCCTACGGTCTCCTCCATTAGGTTGCACCGTGAGATCCCAATGATCTGCCTGCGAGTCGCCCTGGGAGCGATCACCCTACAGAGGGCTTGATCATGGGAGTCGGAACAACGCAAACTCCAGAAATGGATAGGGTTTCTTAGGTCCATTTCCATCTTTGACTTTCCCTACGGTAGCATTGTTGGGGCCGACCTCTAAAATCTGAAAAATGGAGGGTCACACTTACGGGAAATTGTTAAGGTGTTAATAATTTCCTGACCGAAAAAACGGTAGCTAAGAACTATTGGAATATGAGTTATTCCGGGAATAGGGATTAGCTGAGATTGTCTCAATTCAGAGGAGGAGTAGCTGACTACCCTACGGTAGCTGTTGTTCTAAACCTCTGAAGTATCGTTGCAAAATGAATGTTTATTCTATGGGTTGATCATTACTTTTGCTAAATTTATTGGATTAAAATAATATTTATATTTTGTGTAATGGGTTAATGTAACAATACTTATTAAGTTTGTTTGTTTGTTCTCAGCAATAAAACGTTCTTTATATGCCTCGAATAACGCCAACTACAAAACTGGTATTTCTAATACAACTAAGAAAATGAACTTAAACACTAAATGCGTGGAATTGGTCTTAACTGAGGACGGTCCTCAAGCCCATATGTCTAATTTATCCGAAATTGTTCATGATGAATATGACATAGATTGCTTAGCACATCTCAATGAAAATAAATTTGATTTATTGAAACGTGTATAGTGGAAAATGATGACACAACCTGGATCCTAGATTCAGGTGCCACTCATCACGTACTCTTCCTTTGAGGGAATGAGCTCCTGGCAACAGTTGGATGCTGGGGAAATGACTCTCAGAGTTGGGACTGTGGAGCTCATTTCAGCTAAAGCAGTGGGAGATATTAAAATGTTCTTCTCCAGGGAACGCTATATGTTATTAGATAACGTATATATAGTTCCCAAAATAAAAAGAAATTTGATTTCTATTTCTTGTTTGCTAGAACAAGGGTATTCAGTGTCCTTTTCTGTGAATGAAGCTTTCATTACTAAAAGGGGTGCTGATATATGTTCTGCAAAAATGGAGAACAATTTGTATGTCTTAAGACCAATAGAGTCTAGGGCTATTTTGAACAATGAAATGTTTAAAACAGCTAAGACTCAACCAAAAAGGCAAAAAGTTTCTCAAAGTACCTATCTTTGGCACTTGAGACTTGGCCACATAAATCTCAATAGGATTGGGAGATTGGTTAAGAACAGACTTCTAAGCCAGTTAGAAGATGGTACTTTACCTCCATGTGAGTCATGTCTCGAAGGTAAGATGACCAAACGACCTTTTACTGGAAAAAGTTATCGTGCCAAGGAGCCCTTAGAACTCGTACATACGGATCTCTGTGGTCCAATGAATGTAAGAGCTCGAGGAGGGTATGAATATTTCATCTCTTTCATAGATGATTATTCAAGGTATGGTTATTTATACCTGATGAGTCATAAGTCTGAAGCCCTTGAAAAGTTCAAGGAGTACAGGACTGAAGTTGAGAACTTGTTAGGTAAGACCATTAAAACACTTCGATCTGATCGAGGTGGAGAGTATTTGGACTTAAAATTTCAAAACTATTTGATAGAACATGGAATATCGTCCCAACTCTCAGCACCAGGTACACCTCAACAGAATGGTGTATCTGAAAGGAGAAACAGAACCTTGTTAGACATGGTTCGATCTATTATGAGGTATGCTCAGTTGCCTAGTTCTTTTTGGGGTTATGCAGTAGAGACTGCAGTTTATATTTTGAATGTTGTTCCCTCAAAGAGTGTTTCTGAAACACCATTTGAGCTTTGGAAAGGGCGTAAAGCTAGTTTACGTCATTTCAGAATTTGAGGCTGCCCTGCACATGTGTTAGTAGCAAACCCAAAGAAATTGGATTCACGTTCAAAATTATGCCTATTCGTAGGCTACCCAAAAGAAACAAGAGGTGGATACTTCTTTGATCCAAAAGAAAATAAAGTGTTTGTATCGAAAAATGCTACTTTCTTGGAAGAAGACCACGTTAAAGAACACATACCACGCAGTAAAATTGTGTTAAGTGAACTTTCTGGTAAAGCTACAAATAAATCAACAAGAGTTGTTGATGAGGCTGGACCTTCAACAAGAGTTGTTGATGAGCCCAGTTCAGAGGCTGGACCTTCAACAAGAGTTATTGATGAGCCCAGTACATCTGGTCAAGCCCATCCTTCTCAAGAGTTGAGAATGCCTCGACGTAGTGGAAGGGTTGTTATTCAACCTGAACGCTATCTGGGTTTAGCAGAAACTCCAACTGTCATACCTGATGATGGGGTTGAGGATCCATTGACCTTTAGACAGGCAATGAATGATGTGGACCATGACCAGTGGGTCAAAGCTATGGACCTAGAGATGGAGTCTATGTACTTCAATCAAGTTTGGGATCTTGTAGACCTACCTGAAGGGGTTAAACCCATAGGGTGCAAATGGATCTACAAGAGAAAACGAGACGCAGCTGGGAAAGTACAGACTTTCAAAGCTCGACTTGTGGCAAAGGGTTATACCCAAAAGGAGGGGGTGGACTATGAGGAAACCTTCTCCCCAGTTGCCATGTTAAAGTCGATAAGAATTCTCTTGTCCATTGCCACCTTTTATGATTATGAGATTTGGCAAATGGACGTCAAGACTGCCTTTCTGAATGGCAATCTTGATGAGAACATCTTTATGTCTCAACCAGAGGGGTTCGTTGCTCAAGGTCAAGAGCAAAAAGTTTGCAAGCTTAGACGATCCATTTATGGGTTGAAGCAAGCTTCCAGATCTTGGAATATAAAGTTTGACACTGCTGTCAAATCTTATGGTTTTGACCAGAACGTTGATGAGCCTTGTGTTTACAAAAGGATTATCAACAGTTCAGTAGCTTTTCTGGTGTTGTATGTAGATGATATTCTTCTCATTGGAAATGATGTAGAATATCTAGCTGACATTAAAAAATGGCTATCGACTGAGTTCCAAATGAAAGATTTGGGTGAAGCTCAGTATGTTCTAGGGATTCAAATTATCAGGAATCGTAAGAACAGAACGTTGGCCCTATCTCAAGCATCATATATAGACAAGATGTTGTCTAGATATAAGATGCAGAATTCCAAGAGGGGGTTACTACCCTTTAGGCATGGAGTTCATTTGTCTAAGGAACAGTGTCCGAAGACACCTCAAGAAATTGAGGATATGAGACACATCCCTTATGCTTCAGCTGTGGGCAGTCTTATGTACGCCATGTTGTGTACTAGGCCTGACATTTGCTATGCAGTTGGGATAGTCAGTAGGTACCAGCCCAATCCAGGGTTAGACCACTGGACTGCAGTTAAAAACATCCTCAAGTATCTTCGGAGAACGAGGGGCTATCAGCTTGTGTATGACTCTAAGGATTTGATCCTTACAGGATACACAGACTCTGACTTTCAGACTGATAAGGATTCTACGAAATCCACATCAGGGTCAGTATTTACCCTCAACGGGGGAGCTGTAGTCTGGCGTAGCATCAAGCAAGGATGCATTGCAGACTCCACCATGGAGGCCGAATATGTCGCTGCTTGTGAAGCAGCTAAGGAGGCTGTATGGCTACGGAAGTTCTTGATGGATTTGGAAGTTGTTCCAAATATGAACTTGCCAATCACCCTTTACTGTGATAATAGTTGTGCAGTGGCAAATTCTAAAGAACCTCGCAATCATAAAAGAGGCAAGCACATAGAGCGCAAATATCATCTCATCAGAGAGATTGTGCAACGAGGGGACGTGATCGTCACGAAGGTAGCCTCTGAGCACAATATTGCTGATCCATTTACGAAGGCTCTCACGGCTAAAGTGTTCGAGGGTCATCTAGAGGGTCTAGGTCTGCGAGATATGTACATAGAATAATCTAGGGCAAGTGGGAGAAATGTAATGGGTATTGTGAATGCCCTAGTTTATTGTATTTATCTGTATTTGTACTTTTCATGTATTATACAGTATTAATACAAACTACTATTCCTACTTCAATGATTATTCATTCAATTTTGATTGTTGATGTACATTGCCCACTAGAGTTTTAGTTCAAGTGGGAGTTGTTGGGTTTTATGCCCTAAAACTCGTAGATAGTAAATGAAACAAATTAATCGATCTCAATAAAGTGTTATTTGAGTAATTCAGTAATTTGGTTATTGAATAATCGAGTATGCATTAATAAACCCTAAATCCAATAAACTAAGATCCAAGGTTGTTTAAATGAAACTTGGACTAGTATGTGGGGACATACGGGGATCAGTGTCCAAGTAACAACCTAAATGGTCTATAGTATAGGGATAAGGCTGGGTACCTTATCCTGGTGACACTATGTGATACGGCCCACCTTGTATTCGATACAGATGCAATGATCCAAAGCATCCATGTAGGAGACATGCGGGTGGGGGTATCCTATGCAATGAGTTTGCATAAGACCGGACCGCGAAATAGTAACCACTAGATGTAACGCCGTTAACTAGTTTAGGTTTCTATTTCAATAGGATGACCTAGGTAACTCAATCTCAATCCTGAGTCTGTTATGAACCCCTTTCAGGAGGGACTGTCCTTAGATTTGTATGGGTGAGAGTGGCTAGTTCGCCGACTCAATAAGCCTACCATTTCAGGGGCAAGACCGAATGGGGGTTGGGAACATAACAGTACAAGATGAAATTCACTCCTTCCCCTATTGGGGTAAGTAGATGTGTGTTCCCTTAAGGACTGATTCTAGGGCTTGAACAAAGGCGCGTCGTCCTCTCCTAGCCTGAGAGGAACTCCTGTTTAGTGGTTGGACCCTAAACAACTTGTTCATTAGAGGAATCAGTGGTACTTAAGGAACCAGAGGTAACCCAGGGGTAAAACGGTAATTTGACCCAGCTGGTGTTACGAACACACGTGAAGGATTGACTTACTGCTTGGTCGATATCCATGGACACAGAAATATTCTATAGTGAGAAGAGTGCAGCTGTGGGTCTTTAGTGGAGTGACCCACAGTTAACGAATGTTGACTAAACTTGGTCAATGAGTTTGGCCAATTAGTCTCGTATCGTTGGAGCTTCTGATCTGTAGGTCCATTAGGTCCCACTGGTAGCTCGTAAAGAGACTTGAGGCAATTAAGTATAAATTGTAAATTGAAAGTGTTCAATTTATTTGGGGAATTGTATAATGTATATTGATGCATTATAATATAAAGTTTATGAAACTTTATAATATAATTTTTGAATTAATTAATTCTTGAGAGAAAGTATTTGAAAGAGTTCAAATAAATTTAATATGAATTGGATTCATATTAATTTTAATTTTAATAAAATCCCTAAGATTAAATATATGATATTTAATTGGGTAAATTAATTAATTATTTATTAAAATTAGAGACCTTTTCCTATTAGGAAAGAAAATATTTGAAAGAGTTCAAATAAATTTAATATGAATTGGATTCATATTAATTTTAATTTTAATAAAATCCCTAAGATTAAATATATGATATTTAATTGGGAAATTAATTAATTATGGAATTAATTAGTTATTTATTAAAATTAGAGACTTTTTCCTATTAGGAAAAGGTCTCCCTTTTCCTATTAGGAAAAAGGTCTTGGCCTTTACTATATATAGGACCCCTGGGGTGGGGTGAAAGGTATCCCATTCATTCTCCAACTCTCAGAGAATTCTCCCAAAGGCTCCCACAAGTCTCCTGCCTCTAGAAGTCTCAGAGTCATACCGGTGTAGCCATAGTGGTGGTGTTCGCACTAGTTCGTGATTAATTCACAAGCAGTTGGTGAATTTAATCTGAGTCGTCAACGAGAGTAAGTAATTTGTTACTTTATAAATTAGATTTAGATCTAATATTTTTGTATGCTTAGCCTTAATATATATTTAGAATAGTTCTAATATTATTGCCAATGTATTGGTATTTTAGATTAAACAAAATTAATTACGAATCGGTCCCAATCACGCTTCCGCTTTACGGAATTATGGAATTCCAATCCTTCACAAACTTGAACTATTGCGCGTCCTGAGCAATACTAACCAACTTTCTCTTAGGAATTCCAAACGTTAGACAAAACATAGCTTAATGGAATCAGATAATCCAACACTAGCTTCGACCTCTACCTGTGCATTTTGCAAAACCAAGCTCTGCTGCAGTAATATAGTTCTTCCGGCATGGACAAATAATCACCACTTTTAACTCAATTCTAAGAACTTGCCACAGCTTAGCTCTATTATCAGATATTTTAAAACACATTTTTAAGGGGTTCATATTTTTGTTTTTCAGACTTAAAGCAGCCCTACAGTCATAAGCCCTTAAGCATGGGATGACCCACTTTATGGTGCAGTATACCCTTGCCTCAAACTCATCAGTCTCTAGGCTAAATACTCATTATAAAGCTAAAAAATCCTTAGTTATTCTATCTCTTGCCCCTCAGAATGGCGACATTTTATGATGAAGCTCACCTAAGTTCTGAAAGACAGAAAAACCGCTGGATTATCATTCATCCTTCAAAACTTTTGCTTCATGAATTTTCTCAGCAAAATTTTCAACAATCGATTTTTTTTTTTTTTAGCAAATAATTTTTCTCATTTTTTCATATTTCCTAGGTTATCTTTTGACGCAAAGACAAACTGTGGGTATCACAAATGTCCCTGGTTACTAAATAACCTAGCAAATTATTTAATGAAGGAGAGGAATGCTCGAGCAAAACAATTGGAGTAGCAAAAAGTCCCCAAAACTTGAATTATTCATTGTCCCAATGAATCATTAACATTAAGAATTATACCCCCAAACTTAAATTTTTCTATCTGAATTTTCAAGCTAAGCGTGGGACTAGAACTAAGCTTAAAGTGGATCAAATAAATCAACACTACCTCAGAATCTTCTGGCCGCAGCAATGACCAGGCTAGAAGAAATGCTCAAGCAAAAGGTTTCTAGAGATCAGAATACCTTGATTAAATTAAGCTTAACCAGTCCAAGCTTCAAAAATTCAAAAGAAAATTAGTTAAGTTAGAATTACTCAGTGCTTATAGAACAGAAATGACTTCGGAAATTCCATTAAAAACAAAGCGAAAAGATTACAAAGCAAAAGATTTGATGGCTTAGAACAGTAATAACATAGAAACAGAAATTGAAAACATTCAAAGAAAATGAGGTTAGAAAATGAGCGAGCAAACAAAAATTTCAGAACAAAAATCATTCTCGCTCAGGGCCACTTCATCCGTCAGTCCTCCTGACCCTGCTCATTTTCTTCCTCCTCATCTCTCTCTACAGGCGGCGGTGGAATCCATGGGTTCAATTATTCATTAGGGAATACTGGAAGGGCTGGATATGGTTTGGAAAAATTTTCCTGCAGCGCCTTCTTCAGATTGGCATCACGTCGTTTAACATAGCTCCAGAAAGTTTGAGATTGCCTCTCGGCAAACTCTTGCCTGCTGGCCGACAGTGCAAGTTGATCTACAATCTTGTGAGTGCCATAAACAAGCCCACCCTGACGTGCTTCTTGCGTACGCTGAAGCCGTGCCAAGTTAGGCGTATCAATGATTCCCTTGTCAAATAATATGACATCTCCTTCATTCTCCAAAACCCTTGCTTTCTTGCAAAGCATCATAATTGTATTCGGGAAAAACAACTTCCCAACTTTCTTCCGCCAGCATCCAGATATCTCACTCAATAATCTTACCTACATCAATACTGAGAGACCTTAAAATCGTGAAAGCCAGAAGAACACATTCCCTAGAAACCGTCGAGTCATGAGTCGTTGGAAGCAACCTCTGTTTGATGAATCCCATCCATGTATTTGCTTCCTTCTTAAGATAGGCTGACTGAAATGTCCTTTTCTCTGTTTTCGAAAGTCTCCACTGCGCCCCTTCAACACCAACTTCCCGAACATCATCGCTTAATTGCTCATTAGATGTCGCCACAGCCATCTCCTTGTATCCTGCGTGGGGGAAATCTTGAAGATTTTATAGGGCGTTACTGGCACCAGGACTCCAGTCAACTGCTACTCCTCGAACGATAACTTGGAAACCCTCTTCCTCGTCAATATTTGCATAAAACTTGCGTACTACATGCGCGTTCACAGATTCAGGCTTGGAACAGAATAACTCCCAACCGTGGTTCGTAATGCCGGCTCGCAGAAAATGTGGAAGATCACCACTAAATCCTCTCTCAAACAGGAAGTCTCTCTTCAGCAGCTCAGCGTACTTTGCTCTGGCAAGATTGTTGACGAAGAGATTATACGGCAACCTTGGTTCCTCTGTTTCACTATCTTCTGGTTCCGGCGATGCTTCAGCAATGCCCTTGCCCTTGTCTTCCCTTTGTTTGAGCAAACTTTCTTCCTCAGCCTTTTCTCTGCTTCCTCTCTTGCTTTGGCTTCGGCCTCTTTTTTCTCCTGTTCCTCTGCATTTTCTCTCCCAGAATCAGTGGTTAGCGGCGAAGGAGTATCAGTTCGGACTACCTTAACACGACCGACTTTTTGCTTCCGGCGGCGACGTCGTGGCACTTCCGGCATGATAACCTCCACTCGAGCCTCCTACTCTTGTTCATTACCTTTTTCAGGCGCAACCTCTGCTCGTCCTTCTTGCGCATCCTCAATCTGTTTTTCTTGAACTTCCTCTGTGTTTTCTTCTTGAACTTCCTCCGTATCCGCAACTATCGGGTCAGTTTGCTCTAGGTTTTGTCATTCAGGTTCCTTCGGATTGCCTTCTTCCACTACCTCAGCAGCAACATCCTCTACTACCTTCTGCACAATTTATTGATCCTCAGCCCTCTGCTGTCTTCTTCTCCTCTTAGCCTCTTTCTTTTCTGGCGTTTTCTTTTTCTTTGCCTTCGTTTTCGATACTTCGAGGGTAACAGGTACCTCATCTTCCTCATTATCTCTCTCTTTTCTTGCTCTTGTTTTTTCCATTGAAGACTCAAAGGAATTTACCGCACAGAGAAGCAAAGAAAGAAGAATACAAACGACAAAGGTTAAAACGAGAAGATGAAGTGAAAAAGACTTACCGAAGGCTGTTAATAAATAGGGCTTCAGCAAAAGGAATCCTAACCGAAAGATTTTGCTCTTCATTAATTGGAATTACCATTCAAATCTCATGCAATCTGTAAAATTAAAACCATCAAACGGTAAAATCTGAAGTTCAAACGCCCATGGTAATTGATTATGCGTTGTCTAACGGCTACACTCTTGGATTGCCCTGCGCGACACGTGGCAGAATCAGAATTCTCCATGCAATTTACCTGCCCACAGAAAATTCAAAATCCAAACGGTAAAAGTAATTAATTCACAACAAACCCTTCCTATTCGGACGAAAGATTTGCTTCAGCCATAGAATTCCCGCAACAACCTTCTGAACATAGATTATCTTCCAGAAGAATCTCGGATACGGAAGATTTTAAATTCAAATCAAATCAGGAAATTTAAATTTAAATTAACCGCTCAAATCAAAATTTTTTTATTCTTATTTGAAGCCGAATAAATTATAAAAACTCTTTATTAAATTCTAAACCTAAACAGAAATTTAAATAACCTAAAATAAAAATTGAATTAAAATCGAACTAAATCTAATCGTAATAAATAAAAACTAAACTTGGCAAAAATAATAAAAATACTCAAAAATAAAATCTACATAATTAAAAATAACAACAAATAAATCAGGCAAAATTTAAACAAACCAAATCTTAAAATAATTCAAATTAAAATCAAACCAAATCAGTGAAATAAAATCAAAACAAATATTGGGAGCTCAAAATATTGCTCTATGAAATGCTCCCACAACACTCATGCTCTCTCATTCATCAACCAACTTTAGGGAAGGATATTTCGACTGGAATTCCTCTCCCCAATAATGCTTCACACGCTGTCCATTAACTTTGAACACTCTCCCATCTTTTTCATCCTGCAAAGTAATTGCTTCATGGGGAAAAACTTCAATCACAATAAATGGCCCTGACCATTTAGATTTTAGTTTCCCAGGAAACAATTTTAATCTAGAATTGTAAAGCAAAACCCTTTGACCTTTGGCAAACTCTTTAGGTTTAATTTTCTTATCATGTCATTGCTTAGTCTTTTATTTATATATTTTTGCATTTTCAAACGAAAATTGGCGAAATTCCTCTAGCTCGTTAAGCTGCAGCATTCTTATTGCCCCTGCACGACTCAGATCAAAATTTAATTTCTTCAAAACCCAGAACGTTTTATGCTCAAGCTCCAATGGTAAATGACAAGTTTTCCCATATACTAGCCTATAGGGAGACATACCTAGAGGAGTCTTATAGGCTGTCCTATAGGCCCAAAGAGCCTCATCCAACCTAAAAGACCAATCCTTCCTAGATGGATGGACTACTTTCTCTAGAATTGATTTGATTTCCCTATTGCTTATCTCAGCTTGGCCATTTGCCTGTGGGTGATAAGGGGTAGCTATCCTATGTTTAATTCCATACTTAGCTAGAAGCTTAGTTAAGACATTGTTAACAAAATGTGTACCCTCATCACTCATTAGAGCTCTAGGTGTCCCAAACCGCGCAAAAATGTGCGATTGAAGAAACCGTGATACTGTCTTGCCGTCATTGTGATGGCATGAAATGGCCTCCACCCACTTGAACACATCAACTGCCAATAAGATAAAGAGATTACCATTAGAAGGGGGAAATTGCCCCATAAAGTCAATACCCCATACATCAAACAATTCCACTTCCAAAATGTAAGTAAGTGGCATTTCATCTCTAGGCCCCAAGTTTCCTCTCCTTTGGCAAGCATCACATTGCTTGTAGAACCAGTGGGCATCCTTAAATAAGGAAGGCCAGAAGAATCCACAATGAAAAATCCTCATAGTTGTCCTCTGTCTGCTGAAATGGCCTCCATACGACGAAGAATGACATTGCTCCAGGATTTCTTTTGCTTCATCACCTGAAACACACCTACGAATAATACCATCAGAGCATTGTTTATACATAAATGGCTCATCCCAATAGAGATATTTCGCATCATGCTTAAATTTTTTCTTCTGCCTCCAATCCATGTCAATAGGAGTGACTCCCGTTACAAAAAAGTTGGCAATATCAGCAAACCAAGGGACATCTTTGACTACCTTTACCTCAACAGCAAAGAGCTGTTCATCTGGAAAAGAATCTGAAATGGCAGATTGCTTCAGCAAAGATGATGTTGGATCAAGACGGGACAAATGATCTGCAATGACATTCTCTGATCCCTTCTTGTCCTTTATCTCCAAGTCGAATTCCTGCAATAATAAAACCCAACGAATTAATCTAGGCTTTGCATCTTTTTTAGAGATTAAATACCTTATTGCTGCATGATCCGTAAACACTGTGACTTTGGACCCAACCAAATATGGCCGGAATTTCTCAAAAGCAAACACCACAGCTAACAACTCTTTTTCAGTAGTTGTGTAGTTGACTTGTGCCTCATTTAAAACCCTGTTTGCATAATATATAGGGTGGATAAATTTGCCCTACTTTTGCCCCAGCATGGCACCTACTGCAACATCACTTGCATCGCACATTATCTATAATGGTAAACTCCAATTAGGTGCACACAGAATGGGTGCTGAGATTAAAGCAGCCTTTAGAGTTTCAAAATCTTTCCTACAATCTACATTAAAGTAAAAAACATGATCAGTACACAATAAGTTACAAAGAGGTTTACTAATCTTCGAGAAATCCTTTATGAACCTTCTATAAAATCCTGCATGACCTAAAAACTCCGAATCCCTTTCACTGAACTCGGCGGTTCTAATCTCTCAATAACCTCTATTTTTGCTCGATCAACTTCTAGACCGTTCTTTGAAATTCTATGACCTAACACAATGCCCTCCTTCACCATGAAGTGGCATTTCTCCCAATTAAGAACTAGATGGGTATCCTCACATCTCTTTAACACCTTACCTAAATTATCCAAACATCTTTGAAAAGACCCTCCAAGAACTGAAAAATCGTCCATAACTACCTCAACTGTGGACTCAATCATATCAGAAAAAATTGCTAACATACACCGCTAAAATGTTGCTGGAGCATTGCAGGCCAAAAGGCATTCACCTAAAAGCAAACGTCCCATAGGGCAGGTGAAAGTGGTTTTTTCCTGATCCTCAGGAGCAATAGTAATTTGGTTATACCCAGAATATCCATCTAAGAAACAGTAGTAGGCCTGACCAGCCAATCTGTCCAACATTTGGTCAATAAATGGTAGAGGGAAATGGTCTTTACGGGTGGCCTTATTAAGCCTCCTATAATCCATGCAAACCCTCCAGCCAGTTACTGTCCTGGTTGGGATCAACTCATTTTCTCTATTAGTTACCACTGTGACACCTCCTTTCTTAGGAACACATTGGACCGGGCTTACCCAGTTGCTATCTGCAATTGGATAAATAATGCCAGCATCCAACCATTTAATCACCTCCTTTTTAACAACCTCTTTCATTGCAGGGTTAAGCCTTCTTTGTTGCTCAATACTCCTAAAGGATCCCTCCTCTAGAGTGATTTTGTGCATACAGAAAGATGGGCTAATTCCCTGAATGTCAGCCAATGTCCAACCTATTGCCTTGCGATATTGCTGCAGCAACTTTATTAAGGCCTCTTCATGCTCCGGCATTAAATCTGATGCAACAATAATGAGCAACGTCTCACCTTCCCCAAGATACACATACTTTAGATGATCCGGCAAGGGTTTCAAATCTAAAGTGGGTGCCTCAATTAGGGATGGCTTAATAGGAGCCTTCCTTTGATCTAAATCTAAAGACTCAAAAACATCCTCACACCTAAACACTTCTTTTTCATTTTTTCTTTCTAAACAACAAACTTCTAACTCCTCTACACTAACCTCTCCATGTTCTTCCAAATGTTTGTTAGCCGAATCCTGCATTGTTGTCTCAACAATTGTATTCTCTAGAATCCTAATGAAAGAGCAATCTTCCATTTCGTCTAGATACTTCATGGCCTTAAAAACATTAAATTTTACTTCCTCATTGTAAACTCTCATTGTTAATTCCCCTTTTTGAACATCTATCAATGCCCTACCAGTAGCCAAAAATGGACGACCAAGAATAATTGGGATATCTTTATCAGCCTCATAGTCTAAGATAATAAAATCAACAGGAAATATGAATTTATCTACCTTTACTAAGACATCCTCAATTTTACCCTCTGGATATGTGATAGACCTATCAGCTAGTTGGAGTGTGACTGTGGTAGGCCTAGCTTCACCAATACCTAACTTTCGATAGACCAAAAGAGGCATAAGGTTAATGCTCGCACCTAAATAACAAAGTGCTCTACCTAACTCTTTTCCACCTATTGACACAGGTATAGTAAATGATCCTGGATCCTTAGCCTTGGTTGGTAGTCCATTCTTAAGAATAGCACTACATTCCTCAGGAAGAGATACAGTTTCAAACTCACATAACCTCTTCTTTTTAGTTAAAATATCCTTAAGAAATTTAGCATAATTAGGCATTTGCTCTATGGCTTCTACTAACGGGACATTTATATGCAATTGCTTAAGAATCTCTAAAAACTTCTTAAATTGACCATCCTAATTTTTAGGTCTTTGCCTTTGCGGAAAAGGTAGAGGTGGTACATAAGGCGGGGGCGGCACATAAGGTGGTTCCACATCTGGAACAGATCCAGATGCTCCAGCATCATTATTGCTGCCTCCAGCACCTTGACCAGACTCCAACTCTTTCTCAACAACAATATTTTTATCACAATTATTTTCTATATCCTGGGGTTTACTAGGCTCTTTTCTTTCTTCTAGTGGCTTACCACTCCTAAGAGTCACTGCCTTTACCTGCTCCTTACCTTCCTTTTAGGGTGTTCAGTATCTGCAGGAAGTTTCCATTGAGGCCTTGCCTTCAGCTCATTAGCTAGTTGGCCCATTTGCAATTCCAGGGCTCTCATTGAAGTTTGATTACTTTGAATTGCGGCATCTGTACGAGCCATATATTCTTTCATCATTGTTTCGAGAGAACTCTCTGAATTTTGCTGGGGCAAAGCCTGCTTATTTTGCTGGGGCATTACCTGTGCCTTAGCAAATCCAGGTTGGTTCACCTTTTGTTGTGCTTGCACATTACTTCCTTGTCCTCCCCATGAGAAATTGGGGTGGTTGCACCAACCTGGATTATAAAAGTTAGAATAAGGGTTATTCCTTTGATTACCTACAAAAAACACAGAAGCTGGATTGTTAGGGCAAAACTTGGAGTTGTGCTCTTCACCACAATAGACACATGCTTCCTCTGCAACTTGGTTCACCACTGCAGCAGGCTCCACAGTTGGCGGCTGTTGGTGACTAACCACTGTCACATTTTTAAGAGCGTTAGCTAACATTGCAATATCAGCCCTAATGGTGGACACACCATCAACCTCTAACACACTCTTAACTTTTTTATTTGTGTCTCTAACATCTGACCACTGACAACTATTAGTTGATATTCTTTCTAAAATTTCATGGGCTTCATTAAAAGTTTTTGCCAAAAGGGCCCCTCCAGCTGAAGCATCAACCATACCTTGGGTTGCTCCATTTAACCCATTGTAAAATGTTTCCATTTGGATACAATGTGGTAAACCATGGTGGGGACACTTTCGCAAAATCTCCTTAAACCTTTCCCAAGCCTCACTAAAAGTCTCATCCTCAAGTTTCCTAAACCCTACTATTTCACTCCTCAATTTAGCATTCCTATTTGGTGGAAAATATTTACTAAGGAATTTTTCCGCTAATTCATTCCATGTTCTAATTGATCCTGGAGCAAAAGAATTTAACCATGCCTTTGCTCCATCTCTAAGAGAATACGGGAACAAAGTTAATCTAAAGGCATCCCTAGGCACTCCTTGAATTACAAAAGAATCACTAACTCCTAGAAAAGACTTAAGATGTAAATGAGGGTCTTCAGATGACAAACCATGGAACTGACCCACGGTTTGCAACATCTGAAACATTACCCGTTTCATTTTAAAATTTGCTGCCTCAATTTGAGGACGTGTAATTCCTGGATTTAACTCATCAAACATTGGAAAAGCATACGCTCGAATGGCTCTGGGCCTATCGTTTGCTACCAAGATAGGATTCTCAGCCTGATTATTTTGCTGTCCATTTTGCTCCAGCGGTGGATTTGGATGCAGTACACGATTCTGTTGGGGGTCTACTGGATCTTCTAGACCCTGCGGGAGACGCGGCACATCAGCCATTGGATTTTGGTTTCTACGCTGCTCTCTTCTTCTTCTCCTGAATGTCCTCTCGATTTCTAAATCAAGCTCGAACCTTACCCCAGGCGGATCGCTCATGCACCAAACTCACACCTGCGACACAAAAGAAACAATCAAAAAGTTCTAGCACCAAACCACTAAAACACATACACAAAATAGATCAGATAAAAACTTATTCAAGTCCCCGGCAAAGGCGCCAAAAACTTGTTGGGTTTCCAGAGTGGGTGAAAATGTAGTAAGAAATAGACTCTAGAACTCTTGTGCAAGTATACACAGTCTGCAGCAAGTAATAAGTATTTATCGAATCAAAGGTCTGAATTAGTTCTCACTTTATCTATTTTGTTTAGCTTTTCAATGGTTTCAAAGGTGGTTAAAATGATTGGTTTTAATATAAAGCTGAAGCAAAAGAAATGACAGAACAAAAAGTAAACAAATAAGCAGACAGATTAACAACAGGCGCTGGTCAGGAATTAATAATTGTTTTAAAAGATGCTCTTGCAATATTATTGATCATGCAAAACTCTCGCAGTCTTATTAGCGGATTCCTCTCGGAACTCCGGATTTGTTAGAATGTCTCAACTCCAATGAAGCACTACCGATCAAGCACTAGGCAACTAGCTATCCCTAACTTAGTCACTGGCGTTCACCAATACACAATGATCTAGTGTGATTAATTGCCACATACTTCCCAAATCATCCCTGAAACTAGGAAGTGGTATTCATACCGGCTGGCCAGGCGGGCATAAAATAGAGATGAGCACAACAAATAATCAAGATGCATCAATCAACATTTATTGCATAGAGATTAAGCACGGCAATTACATATTCCCTAACCAACACCTAAAGTTACTTAGTTCATAAAGTGCATAGCAACACACGTTACAATCTGAGTAAATGCATCCATAATTACAAAACAATACAAGAAAATACTAATTCCCTTGATTAACTTCGTAATTGATGGTTTCCTTGATGTCCCTAATCTTCCTCCTCTATTCGGCTTCCAAAAGTGGAAATGAACTTTCCAAGAGTGGAACGTTCCTCCCAAAAAAGGAATGAATTTGACTTGGGCGGCTATCTCCTTTTATAGAGTTGAGGCAAGCTTGAATTAGGTTGACCTAGACACGTGGATGGCTCTCCTTGCTCCTTAAATCAGAGAATAGCTTAATTGAATTCAGTTCGTTAAATTGGCTAACGAGCTGTGACGTGGCAGTTTTGCTCCTTGCTTTGCTGCAGCACAGAATTTGCTCCCTCAAGTCGCTCAGCAATACATTCTGCACAAAATAACTTCCAAAGCATTCATTCTTCCAAATGGGATATAACATATAATAATCATTTAAAAGCAACCCTAATTAGCACACATGACACACAAAACACTATAAAATTAAGGCCTAAATAACTCCCTTTTGGAGAGTTATCACTTGTACACTAAGCTAGTGAAGGTGTTCATATCACACATACGGAAGCAATTGAAGATCGAAAGCACTTAACTACATCAATTTTACTACTAAAGCATGCTTGTAATAAAGAAACCAGAACATAGAGTTTAGAAAAACCAACCTTTTGCAGCTCAATAGGTGGACCTTCGTGCATTCTTTTCTTCTCCAATCTTCGTAGGACAACCCTTAGTGTCTTCCCTACTATTCTCCGGTCCTAGAACGACTTGTGGGAGTCTATAGAGATAGGGAATGGGAAGGGAATGCTTGAAGGTTCAAGCTTTAGAGAGGTATGTAAAATGAGAGAGTTTGAGGCACAAATTCAGCAGCATAACAGTATTGTAATTGTTGTATCTTTCTCAATCTGATTCCTCCTCTACTTATAGAGTGAATTCATGCATGAAGAAGCCTCAAGATGCAAGACACATGGTGGTGATTTGGGTGAAAGTGGAAGCTAGGCGTTGAATCAACAAAACATGCAAGATTGCATATATGTGGTGTAATTCCACTTTCAATCTTCATGCAAGAGTGGATTTACAACATTTTCCACTATCATGTGATTTAAAATCTGATTTTAAACTTGCATTTTTTATATTAATTTCAATTCTAAATTGAAATTAATACTGATAAGTAATTTTGAGGCTTGTCCAATCAATTATACATGATTAATCAAATTAATCATTCTAACCTTGTGCATCTATTATACATGAATCCTTATTCATATATATAGTATTTAAAACACTTTTAAATACTTTATCTCTCATTTTCTAATTTAATTTATAATTAAATTATTGTGTCAAACACAATTTACAATAATACCCTATTTCCCGATTTTGAACGATTCAAAGAATCCTATCTTATTGTTCTAGGTTTTATTCTGATATAAGCTAGTAGGGGGACCTAATGGACCTATAGATCATTGGCTCCAACGATTCGAGGCTAACCAACTAAGCTCATTAACCAAGCTAACCAACATTCGTTAACTACCGAGAGACTCCACTATGGCCCAGTAGTTGCACTCCCCTCACCATAGATATATTTTCGTCCACTTGATTTAACCATGTTCAGTAAGTCGATCCTTCACAGGTTGTTCGTAGCTATAGCTAGGTCAAATGACCGTTTTACCCCTATAGTACTTCTTGTTCCTTAAGTTCCAATAATCCTCTAATGAACAATCGGTTTGTGGTCCAACCATCAAACCTAAGTCCCTCTCGTGGCATGGAGAGGGTGGGGCCCCTTGTTCAAGTCTTGGAGTTAGTACTTAAGGGAACAACCTCTCTACTATCCCTGAAATGGGTAGGAGCGAATTTCGTCTTGCGAGACTATGTCCCCAACTATCTATCCGATCTTATCCCCCAAAATGGTAAGCTTATTGAGTCGGCGAAGCCTGGCCACTCTCACCCATGCAGATCAAAGGATAATCTCGTATAAACACGAGTTCATAGTTAGCTCAGGATTAAGATCGAGTTACCTAGGTCATGTTGTGAAATAGTCAGTTTCCACAGTAAACGGTGTTATAAAGAGAAAGTGACATATTTCGCGGTCCAATCTTATGCAAACTCATTGCATAGGACGCCCCCACTCGCATGTCTCCACATGAACGATTTAGGATCTCATCGTTTGTACTTAATACAAAGTGGGCCGCGTCCATAGTGTCCCCAGGATAAGGTACCCAACCCTATCCTTATACTATAGACTATTTTGACTATAAACTTGAACTTGATCCTATGATATGTCTCTACATATAGTTCGAGTATTCATGTTATAGCCAAGGATCTTAGTTTATTGGATTTAGGTTAATCATTCGCAATTTACATATTCAATAACATCTTTTACTGAATAACCTCAATAACGTCTTTATTGGAAATAGAATATGTTTAATGATTTACAAACAATGATTTTATAGGACATCAATCCCAACAAACTCCCACTTGGACTAGAACCTCTAGTGGGGTACAGGAAGTTAGGTGTGAGAGATAATATAAAGACAATAAACTAGGGCATCAACCATACCCTTACATTTCTCCCACTTGCCCTAGTCTATCAAAGCTCGTAGACCTAGATTTACTAGGTGACCCCTAGCCATGAGGGGTTTTGTAAACGGATCAGCCATGTTGTGCTCCGACGCAATCTGTGTGACGATCACATCTCCTCATTGCACGATCTCCCTGATGAGATGATATTTGCTCTCAATATGCTTTCCTCGCTTGTGACTTCGAGGTTCCTTAGAGTTTGCAACTGCTCCACTGTTATAACAATAGAGGGTGATAGGAAGTTGCATATTTGGAACGATTTCCAACTCTGTTAGGAATTTTCTTAGCCATACTGCCTCTTTTGCTGCTTCGCAGACGGCTACGTACTCTGCTTCCATGGTAGAGTCAGCAATGCAACCTTGCTTAATACTCCTCCATTTAGAGTAAACACAGATCTCGATGTTGATTTTCTTGAATCTATATCGGTCTGAAAATCTGAGTCAGTGTATCCGTAAGGATCAGATCCTTAGCTCCATACACGAGCGTATAATCCCTAGTTCTCCTTGTAGGTGTTAATATCACACATGCGGAAGCAATTTTGAATCTTAGGCACACAATTTCATCAATTTGATCCTAGAAGACATGTTGTCCATATGAACAAAAACAGAGTAATAAGGTACCTACCTCTTGAAGCTCCCAATTCGTATAATCCGATGCTTTATAATTCACACGAACTGCTTTTGGACAACCACTTGGATCTTCTCCACTATCCTCAGGCCTTGGAACGGATTGTGGGATCCTCAATTGATAGGAATTGAAAAGGAAAGCTTATGGGTATAAGCAAGCTTGAGAGTATGAACATGGAAGTTCTTGGGAGAATTTTGGCAGCATTTTAGGTTGAATTGTTCCACTAATTCTCTTCCAGCTTATCCTCTATATATAGAGGAAAATCATGCACAAGAATTGCAAAAAAAATTGACAACAAATAGGGATCATTTTGAGTCACAAGATTAGGTGGTGCAATAAGGCTAATTACAAGTGATTAGTCATTAAGCACCACCTCCAAAATTTGCTAACTTTTGAATTTCTTTTAAATTCAAAATTTGCAAATAAAATTCTGAATAACCCCACTTTCTTTTATTTTTATTTTTATTTTTATTTAAATATCATTTGTTTAATTAAAATAAAATAAAATTATTTAATTTGATATCTCATATTAAATTAATATCATTTGTGCAATCTTGGTTTCTTTCTCCCAACGAATTTTCTCGAACATGAATCCATATTCACGTGTTTAATATTTAGATCATATTTAAATATATAACTCTCATTTTAAGTTTAATTCATAATTGAACTAATATGTCGTTAAATATCGTATGTAAGCGACTTTTGTATCCTTTTCCGAATTTTGAACGTTTAAAATATTAACCTATCATATTGTTCCAAGTTTTATTCCTATTGAGCTAGTAGAGGGACCTAATGGACCTACAGATCATGGGCTCCAACGAAATGATGATAACCGATTAATCTCATTAACCTAGTCATTCATCGTTTGTTAGCTTCCGCGACACTCCACTATAGCCCGTAGCTGCACTCCCCTCACTGTAGATATATTTCTTGTCCACTTTAGATAACCATGATTAGTAAGTCGACCCTTCACCGGTTGTTCGTAACTAGAGCTAGGTCAAATGTCCGTTTTACCCCTATAGTTACATCTTGTTCCTTAAGTTCAACTGATCCTCTAATGAACAACTAGTTCGCGATACAATCACTGAACCAAATCCCTCTCAAGGTTATGAGAGGGCGGGGCCCCTTTGTTCAAGACTCGGAGTCAGCACTTAAGAGAACAACCTTTACTAACCCTAAAACGGGTAGCAGTGAATTCCATCTTGCAAAGCTATGTCCCCAGCTATCCATTTAGTCTTATCCCCAAAATAGTAGGCTTATTGAGTCGGCGATGTTTGGCCACTCTCACCCATGCAAATCAAAGGATAATCCTAAATAAACAGGAGTTCATAGTTAGCTCAGGATTAAGATCGAGTTACCTAGGTTATATGTATGAGATGTTCAGTTTCAACAGTAAATGGTTTTGTAAAGCGAAAGTGACTTATCTCCTAGTCCGATCTCTTTGCAAACTCTTTGAATAGGATGCCCTCACTCACATGTCTTATACATGAATGATTAGGATCACATCGTCTGTCTTTAAAGAACAAAGTGAGTCGCGCCAATAGTGTCCCCAGGATTAAGGTACCCAACCTTATCCATATACTATAGATCGTTTAGACTATTTACTTGAAGTTGATCCATACTTATGTCACACATAAACTTCAAGTATACATAATATAGTCATGGGTTCTTAGTTTATTGGATTTGTGGTTATATTTAGGCAAAACAAATATATAGAAATAATACTTTATTGAAGCAAGTCAAATGTTACATTTACTATCTACGAGTTTTAGGGCATAAAACCCAACACTCCTTAGATACTTAAGGATGTTCTTAACGATAGTCCAATGTGCATGTCCAGGATTAGACTGATATCTGCTGACAATTCCTACGGCATAGCATATGTCGGGTCTGGTACACAGCATGGCATACATCAAACTACCAACTGCTGATGCATAGGGAATACGTCTCATTTTCTCAACTTCTTGAGGTGTCTTAGGACTTTGTTCCTTTGACAGGTGAACCTCGTGCCTAAAAGGTAATAACCCTTTCTTGGAGTTCTGCATCAAGTATTGTACCAACATTTTGTCGATATATGATGCTTGAGACAGTGCTAGCGTTTTGTTCTTTCTATTTCTAATGATTTGAATGCCCAGAACAAATTGAGCCTCACCCAAATCATTCATTTGGAATTGAGTCGCTAGCCATTGTTTTACGTCAGTCAGGAATCCTATATTATTCCCAATAAGTAGGATATCATCTACGTACAGAACTAGAAAAGCTACAGTGGATTTGACGATTTTCTTGTAAACACAAGGTTCGTCAATATTCTGCTCAAAACCATACGTTTTGATCGCAGTGTCAAAACGTATATTCCAGGATCTTGATGCTTGTTTTAATCCATAAATGGATCATTTAAGTTTGCAAACTTTTTTCTCATCACCTTGGACTATGAATCCCTCTGGTTGAGCCATATAGATAATCTCTTCAAGATTGTCGTTCAAAAAGGCTGTCTTGACATCCATTTGCCATATTTCATAATCATAAAATGTGGCAATAGATAAGAGTATTCTAATCGACTTAAGCATGGCAACAGGGGAAAAGTTTCTTAAGAATCCACTCCTTCCCGCTGGGTAAAACCCTTTGACACAAGTCGAGCCTTAAAGGTTTGAACCTTACCGGCTTGCTCAGGTTTTCTTTTGTAGATCCATTTGCAACCAATAGGTTTTACCCCATCCGGCTGCTCTACAAGTTCCCAGACCGAATTGAAGTACATTGACTCCATTTCGAGATCCATGGCTTTAATCCACTGGTCCTTATTTACATCATTCATTGCCTGATTAAAGGTCAATGGATCCTCTATACCATCATCAGGTATGATGGTTTGAGTTTCTGTTAAACCCATGTAACGGTCGGGTTGTATTATAACCCTCCCACTACGTCGAGGCTCTCTCACTTCTTGAGATGGATGTGTTTGATCAACAACTTTTGACAGACCATCTTGATCGACAACTTTTGTAGGTTCTTTTGTAGTTTTCCCTGAAATCTCATCTAATACTAGTTTATTGCGAGGTCGATGTTCTCTTATGTGATCTTCCTCAAGGAATGTAGCGTTTGTCGATACAATCACTTTATTTTCCTGAGGATCGTAAAATAGACCACCTTTCGTTTCTTTAGGATATCCCACAAACAGGCACAGTTTTGAACGTCGTTCCAATTTCTTTGGGTTTTGCACCAACACGTGTGTCGGGCATCCCCAAATTCTGAAGTGACGTAAACTACCTTTACGTCCTCTCCATAACTCATAGGGTGTTTCAGGAACACTCTTAGAGGGAACCATGTTCAAAATGTATACAGCAGTCTCTACTGCATATCCCAAGAATGAAGCAGGCAACTGAGCATAGCTCATCATTGATCGAACCGTGTCCAACAAGGTTTGGTTTCTCCTCTCTGATACACCATTTTGTTGTGGTGTAGCAGGGGCTGAGAGTTGGGACGTGATTTCATGTTCTATCAAATAGTCTAGGAATTGTAGGTGCATATATTCTCCACCTCGATCTGATCGTAGTGTTTTAACTGTTCTACCTAAGTGGTTCTCAACCTCGGTCTTGTACTCCTTCAATTTTTCAAGGGCTTCAGACTTGTGATGCATTAGGTAAAGGTAGTCATACCTTGAATAATCATCAATGAAACTGATGAAATATTCATACCCTCCTCGTGCTTTGACATCCATGAGACCACAGAGATCCGAATGCACAAGTTCTAAGGGTTCTTTGGCCCTATAACCTTTTTCAAAAAAAGGTCGTTTGATCATTTTTCCCTCGAGGCAGGACTCACATGGTGGCAACGAGTCATCTTCTAACTGATTTAGTAGTCCACTCTCTACCAATCTTTCAATCCTATTGCGATTTATGTGGCCTAATCTCAAGTGCCAAAGATAGGTATTGGGAGAAACTTTTCGCCTTTTGTTTTGAGTTTCAGCTACTTTAAACATTTTCGTATTAAACATAGCTTTAACTTGAATTGGTCTTAACACGTATAAGTTGCTTTCAAGTTTTGCAGAACATATTTGCATACCTCTTTTGTTAATATAAACACTTCATTAAGATCAAAAGATACTTGGTACATATGTTCAATTAAACAAGAGATAGATATTAAGTTCCTTTTGATATTGGGAACATACAAGACATTTTCAAGTAATAAAAATCTATCTCCAAAAGACAACTTAAGAGTTCCTGTAGCTCTGGTTGAGACAACCTCTCCTATTCCAACTCTGAGAGTTACCTCGCCATCTGCCAGCATGTGCCAGGAACTAATTCCTGTAAAGAAGAGCATACATGGTTAGTTGCTCCTGAATCTAATATCCAGGCAGAGCTATCTTGCTCAACTAAACATGTTTCAATAACGAGCAAATCAAATTTACCTTGTTTCTCTTTTTCTGCCTTCTTTTATGCAAGGTATTTTGGACAATTGCGTTTCCAATGTCCATCCACGTTACAGTGGAAACATTTTTCCTTTATCTACAGCTTTGGTTTTTGCCTTGCTTACCATCGGAGCTTTTCCTTTCCCCTTCTCCTTCTTTTTCTTCATCTAAATACTCTTATTCTTAGAAGTGGAAGGTCCAGACTTGGTTCCTGAGGATGATCCTTTTTGGAACCTCTTGGCGGTGACAACGTTTGTTTCCCCTTCTTGTCCCCTTTTTGTGAGACTTTGGTAGGTCTGGAGCTCGTTCAGCGCAAAGTAGTCAGGTTATAGTCTATTTTGTTCATGACAACATTTGTCCTGAACTGAATGAAGCTCTTCGGAAGAGACTCCATTATAAAACTAACCTGACTACCCTCGTCTATGGTATCACTGTTTACTTCGGCCACATTGAATTGGACCATCATGTTCAAAACATGTTCCCTTACAGAATTCCTTCATACGAGAATTGTAAACATTTTTTAGAGCTTCGTGTCTAGTTTGCGAGGACGGTTGTCCAAACATACCTTGCAACGAAGTCATGATCTCCCTTGCGGTGACCATCCTCTCGTGCTTTTTAGACAAGACATCTGAAATGCTAGCTAAGATATAGATTCTTGCTTTATCATTGGCACGAGTCCATTTCTCATAAGCCTCCCGAGCATTTCGGTTTGTCGACGAGCTAGGGTTTGGTGGACACTCTTCGGTTAAGACAAATCTAAGATCATCGATTACTAGTATGGTATTTAGATTTGACTTCTAAGTTCCATAGTTATCCCCGTTAAGCTTATCCGTAGTGAGTAATTGAACTAGTGAGCTAGATATGCTGAAAAATTAAACAAAACTATTAGAAAATTGCTTATTAACCATTTTTTATAAAACCCAATCAGGTTTTAGCAAAAGTAACAATGTTCCAAAGATTATTATTTTGCAACGACACTTCAATGAGTTAGAGCAACTGCTACCGAGGGGCAGTCAATTACTCCTTCACTAAACCAAGACGTTCTTGACTAAATACTAATGCCAGAATAACTCTTATTCCTATAGTGGTTTAGTTATCGCTACATTTGGTCAGGAATATACTAACACTTAGTAACCCTTGTAAGTGTGACCCGTCGTTTTAAGATTCCAGAGAACGGCCCCAACAATGCTACCGAATGGAAAAGCTAATGTTGGAAATGGTCCTAAGTAATCCTATCCATTTCTAGAGTTTGCGTTGTTCCGATCTCCATGTTACAACCCTCCGAATGGTTAGTAGCTCCAGGGCATACAAGCAGGCGGAACATGGAAATCTCACGGTGAAACCTAACGGAGGAGACCGCAGGATGTGTTGACACACTTCCTTCACTCACTTACTATAAATACTTTCTCCATTCACCTTGTTATTGATTTATGCAAACACCTTCCGAATGGAGCAGTTGAGGTATAATCAACACAAGGCCAAGCGTAAATCTCACGTTGTGAACAAAAGGGAGAATGTGAGAGGAAAATGGATTTTATATATCTCTCCCCTCCCACTAAGTATTTTAAACGGTTTTGGGTATACTTATACTTAGGCGTATTCCGGCTAATTGAATAAACCCTAAGTCTAAGTTCATTTTAACTTACGATGTCTAGGTGATAACGATTTATAACCTCACATCTCACACGTGCATGCTCATAAAACTGGGTTATCTTAACTCAAGAACCGACTCGATACCCAGGTAGGAGGTGTTCCGTAAACCATCAACTTAAATACCTCCAGCCTTAGACAGCATCTTGCCGGGTGAGTTCTCTTATAACCTTTGTTTTACAAGCTTATCGACCTATTTGAATCTAATTGAAATTGATCGAAATTTGGATTCAAATTAACCCTATCTGAGCATGCACCTTATCTTTGTTATAGATTTTAGATTTCTATCTCATTTATAACAATTATAAAATCAATCTATAACAAGCCTAATTTGAATATAACATTTATAATCAAACTAAAGAAATTTCATGCTTCATGCTTGGTTAATTTTCTCTTTTAATATATATAACAATTATATCATTTAATCAATTTGGAAATTAACCATTCAAGCATGAATCACCCTAAATTAATACAACATTTATATTAATCAAACATGAAACTTCAATCATGCATTAGAAATTATTAATAACTCTTATAATAATTGAATTAATGCATGATCATGCTTTCCTATGGTGGGGTTTTAAAACTATATGGCATGATCATAATGCACATACATTTAAATCAATTCAATCATACATTCAACAATGCATAAATAAATTAAATTGAGCTAAACTGGATTGGTTTGGCATTTTCAATCAAACAAATAGCTAATTATTACAATAATAATTATTAAATATGCTTGAAATGATCCTGAGCTTCACGAACCGTCCCGAACCGACCCTCCAAGGACTGAATCGGGCTTGTAATGAGTGTAAAGTGGCTAAACCAGCTGCCTTCAGACCAAACCGGACCCAAAAGAAGCAGCTGGACCGAACCGGATCTGAAAATCAGGTGCACCTGGATGAATTTATGAACAGCGTCCCGACGCTACATGAACAGCGTCCCGACGCTGTCTCGACCAGCAGCTACTGTTTGCAATTCCTGCTTGCGTCTTCTCTAGATTTCTTCAAAATTACAGCCTATATGGACTCTATTGACTCTATAAAAATTACAGACCCTTGTACACACATTAAAGCTCATACATTTCCGAGCAATTACATTTTCATGAAGAAATTAAAGCTCAATAAAATGCCAAACCAGAAAACTCCACTTTAGCACACAGAAAAATTCATCTTATGAAACGTACCAACCACAGTAAAATTAATGCAAATTAGGTGCTCTAATCATGTTCTGATACCAATTGAAGGTGTTCATATAACACATGCGGAAGCAATTGAAGATCGAAAGCACTTAACTACATCAATTTTACTACTAAAGCATGTTTGTTCTAAAGAAACCAGAACAGAGAGTTTAGAAAAACCAACCTTTTGCAGCTCAATAGGTGGACATCCGTGGATTCTTTTCTTCTCCAATCTTATTAGGACAACCCTTAGTGTCTTCTCTACTATTCTCTGGGCCTAGAACGACTTGTGGGACTCTATAGAGATAGGGAATGGGAAGGGAATGTTTGAAGGTTCAAGCTCTAGAGAGGTATGTGAAATGAGAGAGTTTGAGGCAAAAATTCAGCAGCATAACAGTATGGTAATTGTTGTATCTTCCTATATCTGATTCCTCCTATAATTATAGAGTGAATCCATGCATGAAGAAGCTCAAGATGCAAGACACATGGTGGTGATTTGGGTGAAAGTGGAAGCTAGGCGTTGAATCAACAAAACATGCAAGATTGCATGTATGTGGTGTAATTCCACTTTCAATCTTCATGCAAGAGTGGATTTACAACATTTTCCACTATCATGTGATTTAAAATCTGATTTTAAACTTGTATTTTTTATATTAATTTCAATTCTAAATTGAAATTAATATTGATAAGTAATTTTGAGGCTTGTCCAATCAATTATACATGATTGATCAAATTAATCATTCTAACCTTGTGCATCTATTATACATGAATCCTTATTCATATATATAGTATTTAAAACACTTTTAAATACTTTATCTCTCATTTTCTAATTTAATTTAATTATTGTGTCAAACACAATTTACGATAATACCCTATTTCCCGATTTTGAACGATTCAAAGAATCCTATCTTATGGTTCTAGGTTTTATTCCGATATGAGCTAGTAGGGGGACCTAATGGACCTATAGATCATTGGCTCCAACGATTCTAGGCTAACCAAGTAAGCTCATTAACCAAGCTAACCAACATTCGTTAACTACCGGGACACTCCACTATAGCCCAGTAGTTGCACTCCCCTCACCATAGATATATTTCCGTCCACTTGATTTAACCATGTTCAGTAAGTCGATCCTTCACAGGTTGTTCGTAGCTATAGCTAGGTCAAATGGTCGTTTTACCCCTATAGTACTTCTTGTTCCTTAAGTTCCACTAATCCTCTAATGAACAATCGGTTTGTGGTCCAACCATCAAACCTAAGTCCCTCTCGTGCCATGGAGAGGGTGGGGTCCCTTGTTCAAGTCCTGGAGTTAGTACTTAAGGGAACAACCTCTCTACTATCCCTGAAATGGGTAGGAGCGAATTCCGTCTTGCGAGACTATGTCCCCAGCTATCTATCCGATCTTATCCCCAAAATGGTAGGCTTATTGAGTCGGTGAAGCCTGGCCACTCTCACCCATGCAGATCAAAGGATAATCTCGTATAAACAGGAGTTCATAGTTAACTCAGGATTAAGATCGAGTTACCTAGGTCATCTTGTGAAATAGTCAATTTCTACAGTAAACGGCGTTATAAAGAGAAAGTGACATATTTCGCGGTCCAGTCTTATGCAAACTCATTCCATAGGACGCCCCCACTCACATGTCTCCACATGAACGATTTAGGATCTCATCGTTTGTACTTAATACAAAGTGGGTTGCGTCCATAGTGTCCCCAGGATAAGGTACCTAACCCTATCCTTATACTATAGACTATTTTGACTATAAACTTGAACTTGATCCTATGATATGTCTCTACATATAGTTCGAGTATTCATGTTATAGCCAAGGATCTTAGTTTATTGGATTTAGGTTAATCATTCGCAATTTACATATTCAATAACATCTTTTACTGAATAACCTCAATAACGTCTTTATTGGAAATAGAATATGTTTAATGATTTACAAACAACGAGTTTATAGGACATCAAACCCAACATCTAGAACCTGAGTCAATAGACAGTTGGGAGGAATTCGAAGGAGAGTTTTTGAATCGCTTCTACAACACTAGACGAACCATTAGCATGTTCGAGCTCACCAACACTAAACAACGAAAAGGTGAACTCGTTGTTAACTATATAAATCGCTGGAGAGCCATGAGTGTCGATTGCAAAGATCGCCTCACTGAACTCTCTTCCGTTGAGATGTGCATTCAAGGCATGCACTGGGAACTCATCTACATCCTTCAAGGTATAAAGCCTCGCACCTTTGAAGAACTAGCAACTCGCGCCCACGATATGGAGCTAAGTATTGCTAGTCGAGAAAACCAAGACCTTCTACTCCCTAACATGAGGAAAGAAGGAAGGAACGACGAAGACACTATAGAAGAATCTATGGTTGTAAACACAACCCTTCTCAAGTCGTCTTTAAAAGAAAAACGACATGAAAATGGAACACGTCGCTTAACCTTAAAGGAAAGACAGAAGAAAATCTATCCTTTCTCTGATTCTGACATCCCTGACATGCTGGAACAACTACTGGAAGCACAACTGATAGGGCTTCCTAAGTGTAAACGACCGGAAGATATGGAGAAAGTCGATGATCCCAAGTATTGCAAGTATCATCAAGTTGTTGGTCATCCAGTGAAAAGATGCTTCATCCTAAAGGACTTAATTCTAAAGCTAGCTACGAAAGGAAATATTAAGCTCGACCTTGATGAAGTAGCTCAATCAAATCTTGCTACAATCAAAGGAAAGAGCAAACATCAAAGAAAGAAGGATCCTAAGAAACTTCAACTCAAGAGGAAGAGAAGTAAAAAATTTTCTCAACCTCAACAACTGGTGATGTTGAATAAATCCTTCTCCAAAACTTTCCATAAAAAGGAAAAAGAAAACTTCGCAACTTCCTACTGCATCAACGTAGAAGAAGTTGACAATTCCAAGAAGGGTGAACAAAGGACTTTTGTCTTCGATCGCATTAAGCCTTTAACTACTCGTCCTTCGGTATTCCTAAGAATGAGTATGGCCGCGACAGAAGAAGAAAATCAATGTTCGATGTCCACCTCCATTTGACCTTCAGCTTTCCAAAGGCTAAGTGTCTCCATATCGAAGAAAAGTCGATCTATCTTTGATCGCCTCAAAGTAACAGACGATTAACCTAAAAGAAAGATGGACAACTTGGAGGTGAAACTTTTCGATGAAGTAAACAGCGACAAGAAACTTCATAGTAGCATCCCATCACGTATGAAGAGGAAGTTCTCTGTTCTCATAAATACAAAAGGTTCCTTGAAGGTGAAGTCAAATGTCATTATCTTGACCAATCCTATAAATGAAGGATATGATCAAAACTATGATGAAAATAAGAGCTTTTAAAATGTAAAAGCTTCTGATCGCAAGAGCCTAAACTGCATGATGCTCCTAGCCCACATGAGCTTAAAAGGTTGTAAAAAAAAACCAAATTGAACTACATTATGACTTGATCCATTTTCCTCAAGGGTACGTAGGCAGCTTAAAGAAAACTTTAAGTTCAGTCTCTAAAAACAAAAAGGGTGCAACAAATATTGAAGCATGACAATATGAATTGAAGAAATTCTTCACTACTGGGGGCAACACAACAAATTGAAGTTGTACACCGTTGTAAATGTGAAGCTACGAGTTGGATGAATAAAAGAATACTTCATTTCTCCAAATTCACTCACTCTAAGTTAGTTGTTCCCTCTTCTTCAAGTTCGAAATCGTTGGAGTTCCTTCTCTTCCTTCTCTCCAAGTTTGAGGGTGCTTACGTTGTACGCTACTGCATTGCTCCTCCTACAAGTCCGAAGGTTTGCACGTTGTTATGCTGCTTTGCTGTTGTTCCTTCTCACCTCACGTTGCGGTTCGAAGGAACCTCAGGTTGCGTTGTTGCCTGCTACGCTACCAGTCCCTTCTGTTCCCAAGTTCATAGGGCGCTAGCTACGCTGCCAGTCCCTTCTCTCTCCAAGTTCGAAGGTTCTCGCTGCTATGCTGCTTTGGGAAATATGCATCTTAAAAATTAAGATTGACGATTTTGAGACTCGAACTCACAACTTTTAAATATCTAGCTCGACTATGAAACCATTAGACCATGCAAGTCTTTTGATGAACATTCGCTTATTGGTCAATCCAAATCTTGTCAAACCCAAAATCAACCAAAGTCCAAACTCAAATTCTATTCCAAATGCAAGTTAAAACTGGATAGAATTTTACCTCAAGTCAAAAGTTGGCGACCTCGCTTCTTTTTCAAAAGTTGACAACTGGCGGCTTCGCTTCATCTTCAAAAGTTGGCGATTGGCAGCTTTCGCTTCATCTTCAAATGTTGACAGTTGGCGACTTTCGTTTCGTCTTTAAAAAAATTTGCTTTTTTTTTCGAAAGTTGATGTTTGACAAGTTCACTTCATCTTCAAAGGTTGACGGTTGGCGGCTTCGCTTCTTCTTCAAAAGTTATGGTTGATAACTTCACTACATCTTCAAAGGTTGGCATTTGAAAGCTTCGCTTTCACTTTATATTCAAAAGTTGACGGTTGAAGTCTTCACTTCAGAACATCTACAAAGATGAGTGACTTTAACATTGGCTTTATCTTGAAAGTGTCCAGGCTGGAAGATGCATCTTAGTTGCAAGTTAAAAAAAAAAAAGAAAGAAAGACAATAAAAGTATTGTTAAAAAAATTGTTATCACTCCTACAAGCTACTCAAATAACACAATAAAACAGGGGGTTGGTCTAGACAGGAGGTCACTGCAAATGAAGTTGATGACGACCGTTGTAGGCGAGTCTGGTGACCACCCCTGCAGGAAACTACAGTCATCAAAGTGACAGGTCTAAACAGGTGGTGAAATCACTGCAAACGAAGTTGATGACGACCGTTATAAACAAGTCTGGTGACTACCCCTGCAAGAAACTACAGTCATCAAAGTGACTGGTCTAGACAGGTGGTGAAATCACTGCAAGTGAATTTGATGACGACCATTGTAGGCAAATCTGGTGACCACCCCTGCAGGAAACTACAGTCATCAAAGTGACTGGTCTAGATAGGTGGTGAAATCACTACAAATGAAGTCGATGACGACCGTTATAGACAAGTCTGGTGACCACCCCTGCAGGAAACTACAGTCATCAAAGTGACTGGTCTAGACAAGTGGTGAAATCACTGCAAATGAAGTTGATGACAACCGTTGTAGACGAGTCTGGTGACCACCCCTGTAGGAAACTACAGCCATCAAAGTGACTGGTCTAGACAGGTGGTGAAATCACTGCAAGTGAATTTGATGACGGTCATTGTAGGCTAATCTGGTGACCACCCCTGCAGGAAACTACAGTCATCAAATTGACTGGTCCAGACAGGTGGTGAAATCACTGCAATGCAAGTGAATTTGATGACGACCATTGTAGGCAAATCTGGTGACCACCCCTGTAGGAAACTACAGTCATCAAAGTGACTGGTCTAGACAGGTGGTGAAATCATTGCAAGTGAATTTGGTGACGACTGTTGCACGAAGTTTACACATTCAAGCAAGAAAGAAACAAATTGCAATAATATATGTGCAAAACCCTAAAATGAAAATTAAAAAAAATAATAATAAAAAAACGAAAATTAAAAAAAAAAGAAAAAAAACGAAAAAAAAATAAAAATAAAAAAAAGGGGGAAGAAAGTTTCCTACTTGAATCCTCTCTTGAATGCTTTCTACAATTGATGTGTGCTCTCCCCTACTGAGGTTCGGCCTATTTATAGAAGGGAAAGTTTGGATTCAAATAGACAAATCTTATCTCCAATGATAATTGATGTGCAATTTGCTAACCGCAAGTGTACGAGTCAAGTAATAATATAGTGTTTTCGTGATTAAACGAGTGTCGTCCTCTGGATTGGTTTTCTAGCAAATTAAGTACCGTGAATACTTTTGTCCAATTTTATTTAGGGAGCAAAACTTCATGAAAAAGATAAATCTAAAGACAAAAAGCATAAAATAAAGGGTGGAGACTCAAATGGAAAGACTCTTAGGGAATTGATTTCATTATTTTAGATTGAGGATTGATTAATAGGAATGAATTGATCGTGCAATTATTCTACAAGCCAAGGAAACTTTTATCACGATTACCTCTCCCGAGTATAATTGATTCTCATGCATATAACTAACTTGATATCCCTATCTAAGTTCATTAACATGCAAGGCATTATTCGGTTTAGTCCTTGTTATACTTCTAGAGATATTCCAAATCCCGTCACAAACTTAGAATTTCTACTCTAGTCATGCAATTAAACAAGGCAAGTCTTAGGCCAAATCCTCTCTCCCGAGTTAGATTCAACACTTAAATCATTCAATTAGTGATCAAGTAATTGAAAGCATTACACAAAATTGCATGCATAAAATAAAAGCACATTCAAACCAAAACTCAATCCAACAACTAAAACAACTACATCAATCCCTAAGACAAACAACTAGAAATTCATAGTCTTTAAACCACAAACACTAATTGCAAGAAAAGCCATAAAAACTACAAGAGTTAAGGGAAAGAGAAAGGAAAACTCGAATCCGTCGAAACCGGCACGTCCCCGTCACGATCTCCACGTCTTCATGCTTGATTCCCGCTCCTTGGCCTTGCTTCAGCTCCCACCAAAGGTCTCTAGTCGAAATTAGGGCTAAAATCTAACCAATTGGACTCCCCCAATCCGTAGCACAAAATGATGAATTTATAGAAAATCTGTCGACAGCGTCGAGACGCTATAGACAGCGTCGCGATACTGCGGATTTGGAAAATTTGCCGAGAGCGTCGCGACACTATGAATTTTTTTTTTTTTTTTTTTTTTAAGAATGAAAACTCCAAATATAGAATGTCAGCGTCGAAACGCCCAAAGAGCAGCGTCTCGACGCTGGTATGCAAATGGGCCTATCTTCAATCTTCCAACTTTGATTATTTTTTCATTCTTCAGCTTCTTTTCGCATCCCAAACATCCAATTGGCTCAAAACTATATTTCCTACAAATACAACACATAAATGCATAATTTTGGCCAATAAATTATAAAAGACTAGCTAAATTAATTAGGGAAAACTGGCTAGCTATGCTCGCTATCAACAATCTTCATCAATTTTGGGATTTTGGTTTCAAATTTTAACCCAAAAATATGAGATTTGATTTAAATCAAATTGAAAGATAAAAATTTGGGGATTTTGTTTCAAATTTTAATCCAAAATATGAGATTTTATTTAAATAAAATTGGGAGATAAATTCAAATTGATTGGATAGACTCCTAAATTGATTTAGATTGAATTAAACTGAATTTGAGTATAATTAAACGCTTATCCCAGATCAAATTTTCTAAGTTCCATATGAAAATTTTATTCCAGATTCCCACCAAATTTTGGATGCAGTATTAAGTTTACTTAAATTAAAGTTTGGGCATAATCCAAATTTTATCCCGAATTGAAAATTCAATAAATTCCAATTCAAATTCCAATTCAAATTCCAATTCAAATTCCATTCAAACCAAAAATTGAAATTTTATTTCAAATTAAAGTTTGAGCATAATCCAAATTTTTTATGTCAAACTTTAGTTCAAAATCAAAATCAATCAAAATTTTGACCAAATTTCATATTTTGATTGACACATCAAGTGGAGTCAAAATTTAACGGAAAAAAAAACTCAAGTTTTGGTTCCGAATTATTTCTTTTCGAGATTCACTCACACATAACTTGTGTCTAAATCTCGAAAAGAGGGCATTTGTTGAAAGAGAAATTTTGACCAATCACAAATTGCCACGTCATTACATGAAATTAATGACGAAATTATAATTAATTAAATTTGGGACCAATTATAAATTGACATGTGTCCCAAATTTAATTTGAAGACAAAATCGGATAATTATAAATTTATACAGCCAAATTTCTATTTGATCAATTAATTAAAATTAAATTATTTTGATCAAATTAATTAATTTAACAATTTAATTAAAAAAATAATTATTTGGATCAAATTTGGGTCTTTTAAATATTTGAGTCATATGGGTTTTGGCTCAAATATGAACCAGACCCAAGACTAAATAGTTGAGCCCAAGATCAATAGAGTCCAAACCCAAGTTGTTGGCCAAAAGTCACCAAGGTCCATCAAGCGATGACTCTATAAATAGAGGGGTTCTCTTCCATTTTAAGGGGTCAGAATTTGGAAGCTCCAAGGCAGAGTCAAAGAATTCAGAGAAGCTCCATCAAGATTGAAAACTGAAGATTGAAAACTCCCTGAAATCCATAAGTTTCAAAGTGCTGAACACTTCTTAAAGACTGAATACCTTTCAAGACTAGAAGACTTCAACGATCCTTGAAGACCAAAGACTCTTCAAGACTTCAAGACCCCAAGACTTCTTGAAGACTGAAGACCCTTCAAGACTAGAAGACTTCAACGATCCTTGAAGACCAAAGACTCTTCACGACTTCAAGACCCCAAGACTTCTTGAAGACTGAAGACCCCTCAAGACTAGAAGGACTTCAACAATTCTTGAAGACCAAATACTCTTCAAGATTTCAAGACTCCAAGGCTTCAAGACTTCAAGACCCCAAAACTTCAAGACTTCAAGACCCCAAAACTTCTTGAAGACTGAAGACCCTTCAAGACTAGAAGACTTCAACAATCCTTGAAGACCAAAGACTCTTCAAGACTTCAAGACCCCAAGACTTCTTGAAAACTGAACCTTCAAGACTAGAAGACTTCAACAATCCTTGAAGACCAAAGACTCTTCAAGACTTCAAGACCCCAAGACTTCTTGAAAACTGAAGACCCTTCAAGACTGGAAGACTCCAACAATCCGTGAATATCAAAGACTCTTCAAGACTTCAAGACCCCAAAACTTCTTGAAGACTGAAGACCCTTCAAGACTAAAAGACTTCAACAATCCTTGAAGACCAAAAACTCTTCAAGACTTCAAGACTCCAAGACTTCTTGAAGACTGAAGACCCTTCAAGACTAGAAGATCTCGACAATCCTTGAAGACCAAAGACTCTTCAAGACTCCAAGACTTCAAAGGCTCAAATAATCAATTGAAGCTTCAGACTCGAGAACAAGCGCTTCAGCCCTCAAGTGAAACACAATCACACACAAGAGAGAGAATCAGAGGATTAAAGTTAGAGATTGTACACCCACACGCATATTACATCAATACAAATACATATTTATTCTACGTGTCTCCATTCTCAAAGTTACGTGTGAACACCAATTTTTAGTGGTTGGTCAGCATTCCAAAATAGCAAAAAATTTTCGAATTTGGGGCCAAAATCTAGTAGGCAACGCTGAAACGAATACAAGAGTTCATGGGCAAATGTTGTGAACAAAAATAAACACTAACAGAGGCTAAATCGAGAAGAAACTTACCCAAAATAGCATCCTAACCTTGTTGGACGGGTTCTAAATTTGCTCCAATTCAACAATTAAACCTCCAAACACTATGGGTACCTTGAAATTGAGAGCTAACACCAATTGGTATTTGATTAGGAGGCAAAATCAAACCGAAATTGCTTTAAATTAAAATTCTCTTACCCATAGCTGAACTTAACAAAAATTGCTAGAACTTAAAGACCCGTTGCTCGTGTTGATGAAAAGCGAAGAGAAAAGTTGTTGCATCTTAGAAACTCGCCAGAAAATAAACCCCCTGCTGCTGTACAGTGTCGCCACTCATTGAAACGCCCAAATCAGCCAAAAACCACCGCTTAACAAGCCGGAATCGCGAGGAAAGAGGGCTTGCAGCTGCTGCAACCTAAGCCGAACACTGCTGCCAATAGAGGGGAGGGAAAACAAAGGGAGATCGAGCGTGAAGGAGATGCCAAGCCTATTTGCGAAGAACAACATTGTCGCCACTGAATTCAGTCTTTCATCACGTTTTTATCTCTAAATAAAATTGGGCATTAGTATTCATGGTACTTGAGTGACTAGAAACTCAATCCAGAGGACGATATTCGTATTAATTTACTTACTATATTAAAACTTGACTTGTACACTTATAGATATTGATATAGACCATGGTCATATGACCATGGTTTTGCAACCATTGTCTACTTCAGTGTAGTTTATAGTATTGACTATGGGTAACGTCAACCATGGTCTATATTATAGACCATCGCTAACGGCGACCATGGTCTATAATTATTTAGTCTATGGCCAACGTTAATTGTGGTCTATATTGATATACCATGGAAAACATTGGCCATAGTCTATGTCAATAAACTACGAAAAACGTTAGACATGGTTTAACACTACAGACCCCAACTAATGTTAGTCATGGTATATACCAATAGACGCGGTTAACATTAGCTATAATCTTTACAACAATAGACTATATTAACGTCTAGGGTAGTATATATAGTAATAGACTATAGAATCCATTTATGTATTATTTATTATTTCAAATTTTAATTAAACCCAATTATGTTAATTAATCGAAATCTTTCATTAAGGTAAAACGAATTCAACTTTAATAAACTAAAACCCAATCAAATTTTTATACATAAATGAAATGTGAGAACATAACGTTAAAATACAAACCTAACAAGTCAACTAAAGCTACTATACACCATTTTATGTAGGAATGTGTTGTTGAAAAAATTATCCCCACTCATTGCAAACTTCATCAATCTCTTTGAACATTCTAATAGACTGCAAATAATAATAATAATAATAAATAAGGTAATTCACATAATCCATAACATACCGGCTCTCAAAAGTTATTTGTTTGTTGATATTTAAATGATTTCTAATTTATTTTCCATCATGCATATGAATGGATCCACACATTTCAAAAAATGTTGCCAATTGATGTTGAAATGAAACCTGCACTAAAAAGGTGAAGAGTAGAATAGAACCTTTAAATACGGGAAAAATACACTTTTGGTCCCTGAGGTTTGGGTTAGGTTTCATTTTGGTCCTTGAATTTTCAAACTCGACAATTTAGTTCCTCAGGTTTGAATTTAGTTTCATTTTGGTCCCTCCATCCAATTTTCCGTTAATATTTAACGGATTGCTGACGTGGCATATATATTTTTTAATATAAAAATTATTTTTTGAAATTTTTAATAAAATAATATATTAAATATTTTTTTTTTATTATTTTTCTTTTCTTTTTTCCTTTTTCTCTTTCATCTTCTTCCTCTCCATCCTTCTTTTCCTTCTTCAACCTAACTCCAATCTTCACCACAGGTGACCATTTTCCCCTGCCGGTCGTCGTCCACCTCCGACCGGTTGCCGGCACCGACCAGAATTTATTATTTTTTTTCATTTTTCTTCTTTCATATTATTTTCTTCTTCTTCTTCGTCATTCTTTGTTTTCCCTCTTTGTTTTCCCTTTTTTTTTTTTTACCAAAATCGATAGGGATTTACCGGACAAACAACCCACGCCACCACAAGGACCCACGCCGGTAAACAAAACTCACGCCAAAACTCACGGAAGGACCCTCAATTTTTGATCTGAAGTACTGGAGCAAGGGAGCAAATGAAAAGAAAGAGAAATGTCGCAAATCTGAAGTACTGGAACGAGAACTCGCCGAAAACTGGAAGAATGTCGCAGATCTGAAGTATTGAAGTACTCATTTCAGATTTGAAGTACTGGAGCAGAAGGAGCAAACGAAAAGAATGAAAAGTACTGGAATAGTCGCCGGAAACTGGAAGAACGTTGAAGAACTGGAGCTGTCGTCGGAAATTGGAAGAACGCCATAAATCTAAAGAAATTTATGAAGAATGCCCTTGTCGTCACAGAGAAATGGCGGGAGAAACCAATATATTGAAGTAAGAACAATATATTGAAAATGTACAAGTTCAGTCGGTTCCAGAACTCGAAGGAAATTTTAAACCAAAAAAACATAATTTGTAATTTAATTTATTCCTTTTACAAAAGCTTCCCTATTATGGATTAATTTAATTAGGAAAAAAAAGTTGGTTGATGATGACTTGATGGCATATTTGCATAGTGAATGTGTTTTTACAGTGCAGCAGAAATGGGTTTATCCATTTTAAATCGTGTTTTTTTTTCTTGAATTTTTAAAGTTATTTTGATATTTGTGGATGGTTTGATATTGAAAAACAAAAACAGAAAGGAGAAGAGAAGAAGAAATGAAAAAAAAAAAAAAAAAAAAAAAAAAAAAAAAAAAAAAACGCCAGCCGGCGGCTGGTGGCGGCAGTTGCAGCATGGTGGTGATGGTGAGGAGGAGGGGGAAGAAGAGGAGGAAGAAGAAAGAGGAAGGGAAAAATGGTTGGGAAAAATGGGAGGGAAAAGAAGAGGGAAAAATGAAATTTAAAAAAAATATCTTTTAAAATTAATTTATTATTATTTTATTTTTAAAAATTAAAAAAATAATTTTTTAATAAGAAAATTGTGCCACGTCAGCCATCCGTTAATATTTAACGGAAAGTTTGATGGAGGGACCAAAATGAAACAAAATCTAAACCTCAGGGACTAAATTGTCGAGTTTGAAAACTCAAGCATCAAAATGAAACCTAACCCAAACTTCAAAGACTAAAAGTGTATTTTTCCCTTTAAATATTATACATTCCGAGGAATTCGCGAGTACAATGATGTTGGACTTGCATTAGACTTGAACTCCGACGTGACATCACAAAAGCCTATAAATTTGAAATAATTATTTTCATTTTCAATAACAAGAATGATATTTGAATAGTTCACTTGGGTAAAAAAATAAAATAAAAACGAACATGAACCATAATGATATTGCCTTTTTACCAGACATGTCAATTTGAACGTCTGGAGTATTCCAACAAAGCTCATAAGTTCCACACTGCAAGACATTCATATAATGGGAGTTAATAAATTTAAACAAAACAATTTCGATGCACACAAGTAACATACAAATCCTAAAGGCTGCAATACACAAGGTTTCAGCATCATTACGACATTAATCATTCCATAAATATAATAAACCAAGGAAAATGGAGATGAATTCCTTTCAAACTTTGGGATATAAATTGAAACTTATTAAAGAGTAGAGATTAAATAGAAAAAAAGGCACAAACACAATAAGAACTAAAATATACATTTAGTCCAAAAGAAAAATCAAATTCATATATCTTAATGCATGTCTTTTCATTTGATGAAATGACTGTTGCATGTATTTCTTTTGCAGGTGACTTATACACTAAAATTAATTAGAAGAAGAAAAAACATCCAAATCAATTCATATATAGAAAATTTAAGTGTCTTTTTAAATAAAATTGTTGAGTTGGTAGTGAAAATCCCTTCTATATGTTGAAACCATTTAGTATATATAGGAGGTGTTATAGGTAATTTTGGACCACCCTGATGCACAAAGAGTTGACGAGGACGATCGGGCAGACATAGGACCAGGAAACTGACCCAGAGGAAGACCAGACCAAAGGGTCGGGCCAAATATGGTCACGAGGCCGAGGCCGACCATTCGGCCCGCGCTCGTTCGCCTCCGTTCGGTCCCTGCTGCCTTTGGCTGAGCCGGTTCTGCCTGGTTCGTCCCGAAATGCCTCCGAATTCCTAAAAACCTAGGAGCATGAGCAGGTATTTAAACCCCCTTCATCACTGAAGAGAGGATCCTGAACTCTATTCTCGACTTTCTCTCCTCTTGCTCTATTGCTCTCCTCCCATTTTCTAACTTAAGCATCGGAGGCGGTGTGACAAGCACCACACCAGAGTGCAGGTTTACTATTTTGCAGACCACGTCTTCCCCCTCTCATACAAATTTACTGTTGGTGGCACGTGAAGGTCAGGTGAGTTCCTCCCGACCAAATTTGACCATCAACAGGAGGAAAATTACTTTTTTATTCCATTTGTCATATAAATGTCAAAGTACTAAATTGAACTTATAAATAAGATAAAAGATAAAATCATAAAGCTCCAAATCAGATGGTGAAGGTTGTGGAGCAAAGATCTTCATACCAACCAAGATAGTTCTAGTGAATGATAAATAAAAAATTAAATTAAACTAAAAAACCGCTAAGGGTCTGTTTGATAATCAATTCATTTTCTGTTTTTGGTTTTTAGTTTTTGGTTTTTTAAAAATGGGGTGTTTGATAACTAATTCGTTTTTTAGTTTTTAAATTTTTGAAAACGTTTTTGGAATTTGAAAGAAAAACTGGAAACGAAAAAAAATGGTTTTCAAAATCAGAATTTCGTTTTTTATAAACAGACCACCGCCTCGTTATGGTCTCGTGGGCTTGAATTCCATTCCAGTATTTTCTTTAATTGTTTTGTAATATAATAATAATTATTATTATTATTTTACTATTTTTATTATTATTTTAAAAATCCTATCTTTTCCGTACAAAATCATCTATTAAAAAGTTGTTTGAAGTTAAAATTAGATGATATAGTTAAGATTTATTATTTTATTATTTTGAATATTATAATTTAAGTTTCTTCAAATAAATATTGTATTTAGTTTATATACTATGTGAATATATACACAAAAATAATCTCTGGTCTTTTATGTAATTATTGGGTTCGTTTTTAATAATTTAAAATGAAATCAATGTATTAAAAATTTTCAATTACATTCTTTCTTTAAAAAATTGTTAATAAAGATTGGTGTGCAGTTAAATTATTATTTTATTAATATATTTAGGATTAAATTACAAATTTGGTCCTTATCGTTTGAAGAAAGTTAGAACTTAGTCTATATGATTTTAAAAATGAAAATTTCATCCTTATGGTTTGAAAAAAGTTTATAAATAGTCTCTACCGTTGAAGCTACTATCGGATTGAGTACATGGCCATTAGAAGCCACTGACGGATTAAATATGTGACAAAAACTACCAATTTGGTCATTTCGTTTTCATTTTTTCTATTTTTTTGATCATAATTTTGCAAAAGGGGACTAAATTGGTCGGTTTTTTAAAAGTATAAGAACCAAATGAACCAAAGTAAAAAATATAGGGACCAAACTAGACATTTTGAACAAGAACCAAAATGAACCGAAGTCAAAAGTAGAGGACCAAAATAGTATTTACACCTAATTATTAATATGTCAATCAGAGCATAACTTAGTGAATAAGACACCAATTATTATCTCAAAGATTGATAGTTTGATCCCATCCCACTATTGTTGAACTAAAAAAAATAATTATTAATATAAAATATAAATCTACCAAAAATTATAAATTATGAAAAATGGTATATTTTCTTTTTATAAAATATAAAATAAAAAACAAAAAAAAATTATGAAAAAGTTTTTTGGTTTTTTATTTTTATTTTAAAAAATCTGAAAAAATAAAAACAGTAATCAAACGTTCTTTTTATTTAAAAACAAAAAACAAAAAACAAAAACAATACGCGTTTGGTAAATGTTTTTGTTTTCAGTTTTTAAAAAATGGAAAACAAAAAACAGTTACCAAACATGTATAGTTTTTGTTTTTTAAAAACTAAAAACCAAAAACAGAAAAACAGAAAACCAAAAACCAAAAACCAAAAACCAAAACTGAAATGGTTATCAAGCTAGTTATTTGCTTTGGAGATTGAACTCATACATATTAAACACCCTTTCACTCTATTGCATAAACATAATCATTATCTTCGTACAAAGATTCCAATGAGAGTAGAAAGATTTGAGCTCTGAATAGAAATCATAAATCAAGAATTAAAGTCAAGTGTAATCGGACAATTTTAATTCTGAAATGAGTAAATTTAATTAAATTTAACATTATAACGTAAAATCTTATCCAATTTGGAGTCTTTATTATCATGTTTTCATCGATCTCTAACCATTGAATCTCCTAATTGACAAGACTCCTCTAAACTTAAACATAAACTTCTTTTTTTTCTTCTTTTCTCTCTCTGCTTCTTTTTTAACTTTTATATTGAAGTCTTCTAATTTTTGCATCATCTTCTCATTTTCTTTCTTTTGTTTCTAATTAAAACTTGCACATCGTGGTTCATCATTTTAATTCTTGTAGTGGTTTCATTTTCCTTTAATTTTGCATCATTGGCCATTGTGATTAGTTTGATATTGTTTTTACTGAAGTTCTAGATTCTTGATTGTGGTCAATTAAAGAAACTAAAGTAGAGTTCTTGGTCCTCTCTACAACAAGAATGATAGAGATAAACAATAAAAGAACAAATTCAAAGTTATACAAGCATTTACATATTGCAATCGCAACACAAAAATTATTTGGATTGGAAAGTGTTTCACAGTACAACGTAACAATTGATCATCATCAATCAATTGAATAATTACCTAAATTTCCAACTAGGATAATGGCAGTCTATAGAAACATGTTGTTCTATTATGATTTTGAAAAGATTAAAGAAGCATAAGAACATACCCGATTAACAAATAAGTATGTCAAATTAATACACACAAGTCGGACGCAACCGCGATGCTAATAAATTTATTGTTCTGGTGAACTATTGTTAAGGTCATAACAATCTCAACGTCGTCAAAGCGAGTATAGCTCAACGGTAATTGGCATGTGCTCTCGACCAGGTCAGAGGTTCGAATCCCCCACCCCAAATGTTGATGTACTCAAAAAAAAATCTCAACGTCTTTTTCTAAATTCACAAAGATGCCGACATCGACGACAGTCAAGAAGGTGCTGACGACGGTTGCAAGTTCGACATTGTCGGACTAAATGTAAACTCCATCTCTCTTTTAATGGGAAGGCACAAACTGAAGGATCTGTAAACAAAATGTGAATGTAGGACAAATGTCAAAGGCAAGGGAAAAATACTCAACACATTACAACTTCTCAAGCCACCACAAATGCATGCAAAGAAAAACTATCTTTCACACTTACAGAATGCAAACCCACGAAGAAGAACAAATCTAAAACTCTCTGTGCAAGCCAAAGAAAAGAACTCAAAATTGAAAAATGAGAAGAAGGAGATGAACTCAAGGATTTTAAAGTGGTTCATCCTTTTGGGCCTACATCCATTGTGAGAAGAGGAGCAGAATTTTATTCAAGGTACTTCAAAGGGATTACAATCAGGTACACACTCTCAATCTCTCAGAAATTTTTCTTGGATTCAACATACACCCATATGAGGTATTTATAGCCTTCACTTGGAGGTCAATTTCTGAATAATTGCAACCTGAGGAATCGGTTAAAACTGTATTCCAACAATCTCCACCTTGAAATTATTAAGAAATTGAAATTGCTCCTCACTTCTCCTTCCTCTGAACTTTAACCTTTCTCTGGTAGGTTAAATCCAATTGAATCTAAACAGTGCTGGAATTGTTGTTTAGCAACTGGTTTTGTAAGCATATCTGCGGCATTGTTAGAGGTATGTATTTTCAATACTTCAATTTCACCTTTGTCAATTTGTTCACGAACAAAGTGGAATTTTATATCTATGTGTTTTGTCCGATTGTGGAACTGATGATTCTTAGATATATTGCACTTTGGTTGTCACAGTAGATACGAATTGTATTTTGTTTGATACCTAGGTCCTCAAATAGACCTTTAAGCCATAAGCCTTCTTTGATTGCTTCTGATAAAGCTATGAATTCAACCTCAGTCGTAGAAAGAGCTACAACCAACTGTAAGGTAGCTTTCCAACTTAGGATATTTTCTCCATGTAGGAATATGTATCCTGATAGAGACCTCCTTTTATCTAGATCACCGGCATAATCAGAATCCACATAGCCATAGATTTCATTGTTTAAAGGATCATTCTGTTTGTAGAGCAATGTAGCATTTCTTGTACCATTTAGGTATCTCAATATGTACTTAGTTGCTTCCCAGTGTCTTTTCCAGGGTTAGCCATGTACCTACTGATCAAGCTTGTAGCATAAGATAGGTCTGGTCTAATTGAAACCATCAAGTACATTAGACTTCCCACAGCTTGAGAATAGGGAATGCTAGCCATATAAGACTGGTGTTCAGGTTCGGTATCTTGGGAGAATTCTCTGCTAAGAGTTTGAAGTGTGGTGCCAATGGAATTGATACAATTTTAGCATTTGTCATTTTGAACCTTTGTAAAACTTTCTCACAGTAGGAACTCTGACTAATATACAAGACAGATTTTCCTTTTTCTCGAGTAATCTCAATTCCAAGTATTTTCTTAGATTCACCCAAGTCTTTCATCTAAAATTCTCGTTTAAGTAATGACTTTACTTGTGTAAGAAAATCTTTAGACCAACCAGCCAGCAACATATCATCAACATACAGTAATAGGTACACACATTTCTCAAAAGAATCGGTGTTGATATACACACAACTATCAAAAGAACTTCTGTGAAAACCAATTTTCCCAATGAAATCATTAAACCTTTGATACCAACATCTAGGAGATTGTTTTAAGCCATAGATAGACTTGTTTAGAAGACATACCAGATTTTCTTCTCCCTTTTTGATGTAGCCTTGAGGTTGTTTCATTTATATTACTTCTGATAAGTAGCCATGTAAGAAGGCGGTCTTCACGTCTAGTTGCTCAAGTTCTAGATTATATTGAACAACTAGAGATAGAAGCATTCTGATGGAAGTTAGCTTTACCACAGGTGAGAATATCTCAGTGTAGTCTATACCTTCTCTTTGTGTAAAGCCCTTGGCCAATAGCCGAGCTTTAAATCTTGGTTTTTCAGCTTCTGTGATTCCATCTTTGAGTTTATAAATCCACTTTGTAGCAATAGGCCTATAGCCTTTTGGAAGTGGCTTTAAAATCCAAGTACCATTCTGTTTGAGAGATTCCATCTCCTCATTCATAGCTTCAATCCATTGTCTTGCATTAGAGCCATTCACAGCCTCCTCAAATGTAGTAGGTTCATTGTAATTTAAGGATTCAGCTGCATTAAGAGCCATGTATATGCAAACTGCTTCTGCATATCTAGATGGAGGGACAATATTCCTCCTCTGCCTATCTCTTGCAAGAGAATAGTTCTGTAGGTTTTCACTTTCTTGAGCTATTTCAACACCTTCTCCTGTTTCATGAATCTCTTCACTTTCAGAGGTTGATTCAATTTGAGGTGTTGAGGTACTTGGAATTATTGAATGCTCCACCTCAATTCTTGTACTTAAATCTTGAACATTATGATCAAGCTGATTTTCTTTCATCATGAACATTTCTTGTTCTCTAAAAATAATGTCTCTGCTGTTTACGCAACGTTTTTCAATAGGATGCCATAGCCTGTAGCCTTTAACACCATTTGTAAATCCTAGAAACATACACCTTACTGCTCTAGGCTTCAACTTTCCTTGGTTTTGATGCACAAAGCCAACACACCCAAATATTTTTAGGTGGTTCAGCTTGGGTGGACGCTTGGTCCATCTTTCTTCTGGGGTCATGAGATTGATCGATGTGTGTGGGCGTCTATTTAAGGTATAAACTGTGTAGGAGGTAGCTTCTGCCCAATATTTTTCAGGCAATAGGGCATCGAATAATTGACACTGCACCCTCTCCATTATGGTTCTGTTTAACCTTTCTGCTACCCCATTTTGTTGGTGTGTGTACCTCACTATTTTGTGGCGTTGAATCCCCTGATTTCTGCAAAAACTATTGAAATCTTCTCCACAAAACTCTAAACCATTGTCAGTTCTTAAACATTTTATTTGTTTAGAAGTTTGCATCTCAACCAAGGCTTTCCATTCTTAAAATTTATCAAAAGCTTGATCTTTAGATTTTAAAAAATAAATCCAGCTTTTCTTAGAGTAATCATCAATAAAAGAAATGAAATACCTGGAGCCACTCAAGGAGGATGTTTGTGCTGGCCCCCACAAGTCCAAATGGACATATTCAAGAATATCTTTAGTATTGCTTTGTCCCCTTTGGAAATTCTGCCTTGTTGCCTTTCCAAGGATGCAGTGTTCACAAAAACTCAATTGGTCACATAGACCTTCAGGTAGTATACCTTGTTTTGATAATTCTTGAATCCCTTTACTGCTAATGTGAGATAGACGTTTATGCCAAAGATCTCCCTCAGTCAATGTTTGAGTTGTAACAACTAAAGCAGATTGTACCATTTGAACATCTTTTATAACATACAACCCATTCATTTTGATCCCAACTAGGACTGTTTTAGAGTCTTTTAAGACTTCGAAGGTGCCTCCTTTTCCTTCATATTCATATCCAATAGAATCAAGCATCCCCAAGGATATAAGGTTCCTTTTAAGGTTTGGCACATGTCTTACATTTCATAAAAGTTTGATTGAATCATCCTGTAATTTGAGTGAGACCGAACCAATACCAATGATCTTACAAGCATCATTGTTGCCCATATAGACTAGGCCTCCATCAAATTCTCTGTATGTACTAAACCAAGCCTTGGTGGGTGTCATATGAAAGGAACATCTGGAGTCGAGAACCCAGTCTTGTTTTTCCAATAGATCTTTTGACTTTACACATTCATCAGAGGTAGCCAAAGCATCTGAAAAGGTGAGGGAATTTTCTCCCACTGATGCTTCTGCTGTTTTGTTTTTCTTCTTGAAGTTTAGCTTCCTTTTCAAGGAATAACAGTCTTTCTTTAAATGACCATCTTTATGACAGTAGTTGCACTTTATCTTGGTTTTGTTTTTGTCATCAGATTGATGTCTATTGTCTTTCCAATTGTTCTTTGTTTTGCTCTTTGAGAAAAGACCCTCAGCATTAGATGATTGATCTTTCTTTAAAGAATGCATTTCCATTTCTCTGATTCTTAATGCTGAAATTATAGCATCTGTTTTGATGGATTCTCTGCCATATTTCAATGTCATCTTGACATCTTTGTAGGCATCTGGAAGAGAATTTAGAAGAATGAATGCCTCATTCTCTTCCCCAATTTTGTCTCCCATGCTTTTGAATTCAGAGGTAAGTCTCTTGAAGTCATTAATATTTTCAGTCAAGGACTTTGATGCAGCCATCTTATAAGTAAAAAATCTTTCCCTTAGGAAAGCTTTGTTGGGCAGTCTTTGGAAAGATAAATTTCATTTAGCTTATTCCACATACCGTAGGCTGTTTCTTGATCAATTATTTGTCTTAGAACACCGTCGGTTAGATTCAAGATAGTTGCACCTTTTGCAGCTAGCTCCATAGCTTCTTTTTCTTCTTCATTGATTGTAGTTGGTAGCTTTGAGGGATCTGATATGGCCTTAATGGCCTTTTGCTGTCCAATGATGACTTGAACCTTTGCTTTCCATAATTCAAAGTCATTTTTTCCATCAAATTTTTCAATTTCATACCTGGCTGTTGACATTTTCTTGAATCAAGAATTGGTTTCTTCATTAGCAATAGGCTCTGATACCAGTTGTGAATGCAGAACAACCTCTCAAGCCACCACAAATGCATGCAAAGAAAAACTATCTTTCACACTTACAGAATGCAAACCCACGAAGAAGAACAAATCTAAAATTCTCTGTGCAAGCCAAAGAAATTGAAAAAGGAGACGAAGGAGATGAACTCAAGAAGTTTAAAGTGGTTCAGCCTTTTGGGCCTACATCCACTGTGAGAAGAGGAGCAGAATTTTATTCAAGGTACTTCAAAGGGATTACAATCAGGTACACACTCTCAATCTCTCATAAATTTTTCTTGGATTCAACATACACCCATATGATGTATTTATAGCCTTCACTTGGAGGTCACTTTCTGAATAATTGCAACCTGAGGAATCGGTTAAAACTGTATTCCAACAATTGTTGGGATTGCGACCAAAGTCCCACATTGGCTAGATAAGGGGAAGATCATGGGTATATAAGGGAGGACTAGTATCTCCATTGGTATGAGGCCTTTTGGGGTGATCCAAAAGCAAAGCCATGAGGGCTTATGCCCAAAGTGGACAATATCATACCATTGTGGAGATGTGTGTCGTGTCCGTTGTCCCTTACAAGTGGTATCAGAGTCATGCCCCAAGACGGTAGTCGTGTCGGATGGAATCCTCAGGTGGCGAACAAAGAAGTTGTGAGCCTTGATAGTTAGTCAGGGTGGAGATCCGTGGTTGAGCTCTGGGTAGGCGAGTATAGTCCGGAGAAGAGGAGTTGCCCTAGATAAGAGCAAGAACTCTCGGTAAAGCGGTGAAGCCTAGAGAGTTGGACGAATGGATGACTATTTGAGGGGAGGCTCGGTGGTACTTTGTTCCTTGGGATTGCGACCAAAGTCCCACATTGGCTAGATAAGGGGAATGGGTATATAAGGGAGGACTAGTATCTCCATTGGTATGAGGGCCTTTTGGGGTGATCCAAAAGCAAAGCCATGAGGGCTTATGCCCAAAGTGGACAATATCATATCATTGTGGAGATATGTGTCGTGTCCGTTGTCCCTTACACAAAACAATCGCAATTATAAAGGTGGGTTAGGGCTTTGAATTAGATTTTGGAAAATCCTTGTAAATGACAGGAAAAAAAACTCGATTTAGATAGACATAAAATAAATGGGTGAAATATGGCGAAAGCGTGCCTATCATGTGACTTTATTTGTGCATGGATTTCCATTTTTACCTTCATCTGAAATTTCAATATCTTTTCTCCTAATATAAAATAGGATGTATATCTACACAATTTCTCCCACCTAATTTAATATTAAATTATTCGAATAGATTCTATTTCCCTAGATTACAGTTTGAATTAAAAAAAATATATATGATTTCATCTTTAACCCATTGCCACCCGTCGTGCTCTAGACATGAGGCCTCATCCGCATGTCTTCTCCAATTTCCCTTATTCTCTCTTTGTTTCAACCCATCAAAGCCACTTCCTCATTCATCTCCATTGAACTGCCCAAAGAAAATCCTCGAGTGGTGGATTTACATCGTTGTTATGGTGGACTCCGAGATTGGATTGTTGATCAACGATGAGGAGGAGAAATTGGTAAAATTGGAGATTTTGGAAGGGAAATTCGAATTTGGGTCCTTCAAAATCCTCGAAAACAAGCAAGAAAAATTAAAAGTTACAGCACCAACAAGAAAACCTGTTTTTTGGTTGTACCAGTGCAGTGTCCGAGAATCTCCATGGTGGAATAAATTTCACAATCTTCTTCTGGCCTTATGTTTGGAAAAAAAGAGGTACTTTTTATTTATTTAAACCATATTCAGTGGACATCTAAGGCATGCACTGCAATTGCATCAGATGTTGTTTGCAATTCATATTCATAAATCTTTATTGAATTGGTGTAATATTGTAAGCAGCATAGAGGTTTGTTAGGATATGATCTTATGAATATGTGAGAAAAGTAGAATGAATAAGACTATATTTTCTTATATCATCCCACTTTCTTTTGGAATGCATTCCACTTTATGGCTTTATTTTTGGAGTTTTTGATGTCGAACTGGAAGGTTACTGCCATGTGGTAGAGCTTCCTTGGAACGAACAACATACATCGTTTTTTTTGTAGTTTAAATGTGTACTTTCCCTTGTCACTAAAATGAACTGAACTCCTTGAACTTGAAGGACTATTTCTCCCCGTGAGAATCGAGATGTAAATGAAAAGCTTAAAGATAATGGGGTTAAATGTAGGACTTCTCCTTGGTGAAGACTTTTGTAATTAATTCTATTTGAGTCTCACTTATGAAAATTGTCTATTTCAGGTTAGTACTTTATTTTAGTAGATATAATATTTTTAGTCGAGCAATAGAATGTAAAAGAGAAATATAAATACAGGTTGATTACATGGTATTTGTGTGAATCGATTTAAATTTTTTTATTTACGAAGAGATAAGACAGTCATACTCTTTTATGAATGGAGTTATATGGTATTTGTGGGATTCGATGTTAAATTTTTTATTTACGAAAAGATATGACACTATCACTGGAATTGAGCATACGACGAAAATTTCTTTGTCATAGTTTTTGAATACAAGATATTTGTAAAATCTAAATTAGATTTTGTTTCTTAAATTTATATACATGGTATTTATTGTGTCTTGAATGCATGAATTTGTAGCCATTAAAATCATATTTTTTATATACCTTTTTACATGTTCTTGGCTTCTAGATTTTTTATTTATTATGTATTAGTATTAAATTATTAATAGACTTTTAATTATTTTGTATTTGTATTTTCAATTTTTTGGTTGGTTAACGGTTCCTTGATTTTAAGAGATCTTTAGGTTAATTGATTTGATTTAATTTAAATTTTAAATTTGATTTAACTAATTCAAGATTTTCGGTTATATTTCTAATGTTATTTTCGTAACTTAATATTTTATGTTTGTTAATTCATAAAATTGATTTGATCATTTATCTAAATAATATGGGCAGTTACTATTTTTCAAAGCGAACTTTCTTTTTGTTTTTTTGTCTATTCTTGTCCTATCTTCAACCAACTCGACTTCATAAGTCAACTTAAGTGACTGATATTATTGAGAGCATTTGACAAGCATTGACAAGCAAGACCCAGCGAAAAAAAAGGAGCAACAAAATGGGAAAACAAAAATTAGACAAGAGAGAACGAGTAAGGAACAATGAGAAGAAAAAACTAGAGAGAACAAATGAAAAATAAACATCAATAAGAATGATGACTTGTGTGTTTCATTAATGAGGATTGGTAATTTTCAAATTTCATCACATCAACATTAGATCAAGAAAATTTATTTTCAAAACTTGGTTTGACATTTATCACTCCAATTTTATGTCATTTACTAAAAAAATCTCATTCAATGTTCTGGTTCATTCCATCCATAACTATTATCTTAAATTCTCAATTTGAGAATAGCTTCTTTTAAATTTAAACTTCCATAAATACGACCAATTGAGTTTTGTCACCATATTCAACTCAGACTTAGCGCTAAGTTTGAATTAAGGACAGTTGCATAGATGGCAAATTGGACCAAATTAATAGCAAATATAGCACAGTTACAAACTAATTGCAAATAAAACAAAATTAATTGTACAAGACCAAAAAGTTGTTGTCAGATTCTATCCGTGTCTATCACTGATAAACTTTGATTATTCAAAGTATATCAGTGACTATCGCTGATAGACTTCGATTAATCAAAATCTATCGGTGACTATCGCTGATAGACTTCGATTAATCAAAGTCTATCAATGATAGTCACTGATAGATTTTGATTAACCAGAGTGTTATAGGCAATTTTGAACCGCCCGACGCACAAGGAGATGACGAGGACGTCCGAGCAAAAATAGGGCTAGGAGTCCGACCCAGAGGAAGAACCGACCAAAGGGCCGGGCCAACTTGGCCCGACCATTCGGCCCGCTTGCGCGGGCCGAGCTCGGTCATCTCCTCTCGGTCCCCAATGCTGCTAGCCGCCTCGGTTTCGCCTGGTTTGTCCCGAAACGCCTCCGAATTCCTAAAAACCCTAGGAGCACGAGCAGGTATTTATACTCCTCTTCGCCACCGAAGAAGGGGACCCGAACTCTATTCTCGACTCTCTTCTCTTGCTCTCTAGCTCTCCCTTCCGATTTCTGACTTAAGCATCGGAGGCGGTGTGGCTAGCACCACACCGGTGTGCAGGTTTTCTCTTTTGCAGGCCACGTCTTCCCCCTCATCTACAAATTTACCGTTGGTGGCACGTGAAGGTCAGGTGAGTTTCCTCTGACCAAAATCGACCATCAACACAGAGTTTATCAGCGATAGACATTGATAGACTCTGAATAATCGGAGTCTATCACTGATAAACTCTGATAATCGAAGTCTATCAGATAGATTCTAATTAACCAGAGTCTATCAGTGTCTATCAGTAATATACTCCGATAGATTTTGCTATATTTGCAAATTTTTTACATTGTGTTATATTTGCTATTAATTTGGTCCAATTTGTCATCCACTGCAAATTATCTTTGAATTAAGGCTTTTTTTTTTTAAAAAAAAAATCTTATAAGATTTTGAATTAAGGCTTAAGAGTGATATGAACACAAAAACTAATGGATCTTTAGAAGACATCTTTTTTTACCAACTTAGCAATTTCAAATAATATCAAATACTAAGTTGAAGAGAAATTTATGCATGTTGCAAATTATATAGTTTTTATGGCTATATAAATTTATAGAGATGGAAAATGTATGAGATTTGAATTTGAAACATGAATATAAATGCTTGCAAAGACTGAATTCATAGTGGTATCAAAATGTTGTTCCCTTGATTTAATTTATATTAAGCATTAATAAGAGAAACTAAGATATATGTTTTTGGGAAAAATACACTTTTAGTCCCTGAGGTTTGGGTTAGGTTTCATTTTGGTCCCTGAGGTTTCAAACTCAACAATTTAGTCCCTGAGATTTGGTTTTAGTGTCATTTTGGTCCCTCCATCCATTTTTCCGTTAATACTTAACGGATTGCTGACGTGGCATAATTTTTTGATTAAAAAAAATAATTTTCTGATTTTTTAAAATAAAAATATATTAAAAAAATAAAAATATTATTACTTTTAATTTTATTTACACTCTCTCTTCATCTCATCTTCTTCGTCAAGCACCACCTTCTTCAACCACCATGTCAGGCACCATCAAACCAGTAACCTCCCCTGCTCCGTTTCTACTGTTTTTAAAAAAAAAATAAAGGAAAGGGAAACCCCCCTCGAATCCGGTTGTTTCCCCTTCGTTCCAGATCTGGAACAAGCCCAGATCTGGGCTCGTTCCAGCCAGATTCGAGGGGGGAAACCCCTTCAACATATAGATCTGCTGGCTGAGGGAGGCTAAGAGTCGAACGCACGAACTCACGAACTTCACGCTAGATCTGCTGACCGAGACAAGACGAACGCACGCACGAACTCGTGAAGAACTTGCTGAATCATGAATCGTCGTCGACCAGATCGCCGTAGACCAGATTTAAAACGCTGTCGGGTCGTTGCTGGTCGGTGCGAGGGAGAGAGATAGGGAGGAGGGAACGGAGCTTCGAGGTCGTTGCTGGTCGATGCGAGGGAGAAAGATGAAGAGGGAGAGAAAGAAACAGGAAGGAAATGGAGAGAAACGAGGATGGAGGAGAAGAAAGAAAGAAAAGAAGAAAAAAGAGGGAAAGGAAAAAATAGAGAAGAAAAGAGAAAAAAAATAAAAAATAAAAAACTTGCCAACGCCGGTCGACGGCGTCTAGCGGCGATCACCGACGGCCGGCAGCTGGTTTGATGGTGCCTGACATGGTGGTTGAAGAAGGTGGTGCTTGAGGAAGAAGATGAGATGAAGAGAGAGAGTAAATAAAATTAAAAGTAATAATATTTTTATTTTTTTAATATATTTTTATTTAAAAAAATCAGAAAATTATTTTTTTAATCAAAAAATTATGCCACGTCAGCAATCCATTAAGTATTAACGGAAAAATGGATGGAGGGACCAAAATGACACTAAAACCAAACATCAGGGACTAAATTGTTGAGTTTGAAACCTCAGGGACCAAAATGAAACCTAACCCAAACCTCAGGGACTAAAAGTGTATTTTTCCCAATGTTTTTTTTCTTATTCATAACTATGCAAGACTTTAGACCTTAAGCTATAATTATCTGAATTTTAGAAAGTTCTCTTAAAGTGTCTGCCTTTTGGACAAAGTAATACAATTAATATCTATTTAAAATTAAATTAGAAAATTGCCTAGGAATCAATCAACAAATCATATAAAATTCAACTAACAAAACATTAAAATCATGTCACATATATGCTCAATTCCAATCATGAAAATAGACTCAAACCTAGTCCCAAAATGAAAGGGATAAAAAGAAGAAAATACTCAAATCCAACTATTAGCATCCAACTTAACTAGGAAGGATCAATACAAAAATTAGTATAATCCAACCATAAGTGGCGCCAACTCCTAGACATAATCTTTTTGAAATAAAAACTTGCTTAATTAAAAGTATCAACATATAAATATCAAAGTGAGCCTAGCTCGGCATTAATTGACATATACTTCCGACTAAGAGGTTAAATGTTCAATCTCCCCATCACCAAATGTTGTTGAACTCAGAAAAAAAAAAAAATGTCAAAATTGAGGCGAGAGCAAGAAAAGGCTTTCATTCAAATCAACACAGGGCCAATGTATAATGTGGAGTAGCCAAAAGATTACATGACCTTTTCAAAATGACAAATTTCCAGAGCTCCCTCTCTACAATAGTCTCAAAGGAGACAGAATCTAAATCTAACCAATTATAAACATAATTGACAAAGCTATCTGCTTGCATTCAAGAGCCACCAATCTGAAGCAGATTGACATTCAAATAATTCCTATTTTCTCCAAACAATATAACATGTAATTATAAAAAAAAAAAAATTGATTCTTTTACCTCTATGAACAACTCACCAATAGCAGCTTCAGCTTCAGGTTGTTTCAGAACCTTCTTCAACAGGAGCAAGAGTTCCCGCTCTGATAAAGGAAGGATTTAAAAACTTGGCCACAAATGCCCACAGTTTGTAAACATCTTCAAAGTTCGTCAAGAATCCCAACGAAGCTGTTACGACCTCAAGCCGTGCAAATCCAGGCTTCCCACGCCTGCCATTTTCGGTTTGCCTGCACAGGGATGAATCTTCAAGGTTTAAAACGCCATGTTGCCGTCTCGAGCTGTCCAAAACCCGAATGTGACTAAGGAACCCAAGGCCAAGAGATATGCCATCTCTTTCTGCTAGCTTCTGAACAAATTCTGGATTGATTAGTCCTCTGTTTCTGTCTCTCACATTGAAAGCTACCGCTGCTCCCCTTTCATATTTTATTTTTGGTCCATAAATCTGAACTAGGTTCACTTTGTTGCTTCCTTCTGGACCAGGAAACTTTAGTTGAAGCAACGACGTGACGAGCCAATTGATCAAAAATCGAAGTCGGAGTGTGGTCTTGTTCAGACCTAACATATTTATGTGATCGAGATGTCGACATATAATCTCGGGTTCCCTCCTGCTCCACTCTTCCTCATCACCATATTCTCCATTGCTGGTATAATCTTCATCATCCAGGCTCGTCACCGATACTTCTCCAGGCTCAATGTTATGGTTTAAATGCTCCTTACCATTCTCTTCCATTCTAAAAGAAACTCGTCTTCCTCGGCTTTGAATATTATTATCTTCCAAACCAAAAAATCTTCCACCAACATGCTTGTTTCCTTCCCTTCTCCCTAACAACCTGAATTCACCTTCTGTTTCCCTTCTAATGGCACTATCCTTCATCTCCGAACATATTTCTGATGTCGTACCATTTTCTAGTCCACAATAATGGGAACCGGAAGTTGAACTGCTGAGATGAAATCCATTGTTCAATGTAGAATTTATTGAGGAACCATTGGAAAGTGGTTTCGTAGTTTCTGTTACTTTGTGGATCTCTGTAATGACTCTGTTATTGAAATCCTTTTTGCTATTAGCCGATGTGGCACTTGTTTCTGCAAAAAGTTCTCTGGGAACTTCCTCCAAACAGTCAAGTTCCTGACAGACTGACTGGACAGCAGCATCAAAAGATAGTACATGGCACTCGTCATAAGGGCCCAAGTTAAAATCTTTGTCATCATCGTATGTCGGATCACTATAGATCTTAGAAGTTGGCTTATGTGACAGTAGTTTGTTCTTCTTTCCTTTTAACCAATGCTGAGGCAGGGGAGAAGAAATCTTCTGTTTATTCAATTGACCAGCATTATCAGATCCTAGTGGACTCTGACCTAAGTCAATCCAAATCGAACAATCGGACGATTCATCTTCACTGAATATCGGGCTCTTCATCACCTCGCCTAGAGAAATAGTCTCACTTTCCTCAAGTATGGTGCTTGTTCCATCTCTGTCAGAGCTGTTATCATGATCCATCTCTGCCTCAAAAACATCCCTCACTTGAGCAGATGTGAAGGCACCGGAGAAAGCAGGCAGTTGCGACCCCTGATGAGTTTCAGATGTTTTATCCACAACCCCAGCAACTTCGTCATCTTGAAATCGACCCAATCCATCAAGATCATCCATCGAGTCACTGAGGTACATGGGATACTCAGGTGTTATCTTCACCATTCCAGAGCCGGTACACCCAGACCGAGTTTGTAAACTTCCCATCACTGATCTTTTAATTAGAAGACATCCAAAACCAGTAGGATCATACCCGAAAACCCTATAAAACGATGTGATGATAAAATCCGGTCGAAAAAGCGATAAGCCAAGTGAATCCATGTCCTTCGGACCCAATGATCCGGCATCAAGCAAAACATGCCAATGGTTCTGTTGTGCCAGAGCCATCCACTGGTATGAATACTTAGCACCGGTCACTCTAGACTGAACAGGAAACACAAACAGACCAACAGGATTCTTCTTCTTCCTTCTCTTGTTCGTTATCTGTTTCCGCAAATCCGTCGAGCAGAGTTTCAAAGTCGGCCATTTAAACCAAGCACTATATGCCTTAGCACCCTTCTCCCTAGCACATTGAGCCATCCAATTCACAGACTGACTCTCATAATCAAACATGGTCAACAATTTCTTGTTGGTATGAAAAGGGTATGATTCAGCCAGCAGTTTAAAGGCAGACCCTCTACTAACAGTAAAAACAAGGCCATATTCATGCTCAGGAATGTTCAAATGATCCATAATCCTACTCTTTATATCATGTTCTACAGTCCCTCTTTCAGCACCACCATAAAGAGCTTGATTACTCAAATTTGCAGCAATCTCAGACAAACTGAAGGTTGAAGACTCCCAATAATGAAGACTCTGAACATAAGAAAACAGCCCAAATCCACAGTAATCAAGACATACCTTAATCAAATGGGAATATTCATTCGAACGAAGCTGATCAATCTTCTCTGAGGACATATACTTTGGGTACATTGTGAGAAACTTAGAGAAAGCTTCATGAAGATCAGGAATGGCATCATCAGATTCATAAGTCCGGTCGGCCGCCATGGCTGTGGCCTTGAGAAACTCCCGTTGAGCTTGAAGTCTGGCGAGCGATCGAGATCGGCCCAAGCCATTGTTGTCTTCGTTAGGCAATGGCTCGGAGCCCACATCTTGCGATTTGAAGAGAGACCCATCTTCAGAAGCTTCTTCAAGAGCTTCTCTAAGCCTGTGTTCTTCAAGTTTTCGAAGAATCAGTTTGTGTTTCCTCAAATCCATCGCTGAATCGGACCCTTCTTTTCTTCTACTCTTCTTATCCATAATCAAAGCAGCACAGTGAGACAGAGGCTTCCATAGTGAATGATGCATTAAACCCAATTTATAATGAAAAAATCCCCCCCAAAAATGAAAGAGAAGCTTAAAGCTCGAGTTGAAACACAGCAATGGGGGTTTATTTCGCCATTACAACAAGCTCTGCTCTGGCGTGAAATTGAAAACCCACATCAAATCCGTCCTTACATGAAAAAAAAATCGACATCCACAAGAAAATTTGTGAAACAAAAAGTAGCACCAAGAAGGAGAGACACGAGAAGAAGAAGAAGAAAAAGAATATCAAGGGTCAAACCCTAAAAACACAGGACCCGGATCCCCAAAAATTTTCAGTGACACTCGAATTAAGTGCAGAAGAAAAAGAAAACCCAACAGAAATAAATCAATTGACCCTCAAAATCAAATGCCCATTTACTCCATTTTCAATTCAGAGCCACTCTTCATTAAATAGATGCATAGAGAACATTAACATTTCATAAAGCCTCAGTGTGCTGAATTTCTTCAAATGTTCTCTCAGCCAAACTTAAAACAGTGCCTTAAAGAAACAGAGGAAAAGGACATTAGGCAGTAAAGACTTTGATTTATTTATTCATTCATTTGTTCTTTTTTTTTTTCCTCAAAAAGAAAAAGATCACCTTTAGCTTTAGTTTGAACCATCTATCAAAAAAAAAAAAAAAAGAACTTTAGTTTGAACCATTTATCTTTCTTTACTGTCCATTGAATGATTTTTGGCTCTGTGTTTCAGGGACCCCACAGTGACTTTCTTTTTTCTTTTTTCTTTTTTAAATCTCTGAAATTGGCAGATTAAAAAAGTCAAATAATATCTCAGCTGGATTGGCAAAAAGCTGTTTTCTGTCCAACCAAAAATGCCACTAAGTTCAAACCACTTGGTTCTTGTTCTTGATTGATTTTAAGTTTTTTTAGCTTCATTTCCTTTTATCCTTCTGTTAGGACTTGCATTTAAAAGTATTCCTCAGTTTGATAATTGTCAAATCTAAAATGAACTTCATGGATTTAAGGTTCTCTCTATTTTCCTTTCTTGATCTGTTTGATTGGATTTGAGCGAATCATTTCTTTTCGGCTTCTTTATTATGTCAATTTTGTTGGTAGTTTGTAAAGAAAAACAATGAGAAGATATATGGACTAGAATTAGAAAATTTGGGGTTGTACCTAAAGGAATGAATTGACAAAAATGTGAGTTAATGTTTGTTGGTAATTTTAAGGAACAATCAATAAAAAAACTTAAAACCAAAGATCAATTTTCCATGTCGAATTGAAGAGAACTAAGTTTCAAAAAGTGGAAGCAAAAGCGTTACTTGTATCGATTGTAGAAAGTCGCTAATAGTAGATATAATCTTCCAAGTCTAGATAGGTCACATTTACCTCTTATGTTTTAATATTCATGGTTTCTCCTTTTATAATCTGGGCTTGGCATCCTTTTTAGAAAGCAAATGTTTGAGAGCTGAATGGTCAGTATGAACTATGACTTTAGTTCCCACTAAGTAGGATCTAAATTTGTCAAAGCCAAATACTACTGCAAGTAATTCCTTCTTCGTGATAGTATAGTTCAACTGAGCCTCATTGAGCATTTTGCTAGCAAAGTAAATAGGTTGCACTGTTTTTCCTCTTTTCTGACATAGGACTGTACCAACTACAAAATCGCTAGCATCGCACATCAACTCGAATGGTTGGGTCCAATCAGGTTCGATCATGATTGGTGATGTGCTGAGTGCATTCTTTAAAGTCTCGAAAGCTTGCTTACAATCTTCATTGAATTCGAACGGTCTATCTACTTCAAGTAACTTGCACAAAGATTTGGAAATTTTAGAGAAATCTTTAATGAATCTTGTATAAAAACCTGCGTGACCTAGAAAGCTTATGATATCTCGAACTGTCTTTGGGAAGGGCAATTTGGATATGATCTCAATCTTCGCCTTATCTACCTCAATTCCATTTCTAGAAATTCAGTGTCCAAGGACTATGCCTTTGCGTACCATGAAATGACACTTTTCCCAATTCAGTACCAAGTTGGTTTCTTCACATCTTTCTAGCACTTGGTCTAAATTCTGTAAACATGCTGCAAACGTTTCACCGAAGACAAAGAAGTCATCCATAAATACTTCCAAGGTTCGTTCTATCATATTGGAGAATATAGCCATCATACACCTTTGAAAGGTGGCTGGTGCATTCCATAATCCAAAGGGCACTCTTCGAAAGGCAAATGTCTCGTACGGACATGTGAACGTAGTCTTCTCCTGGTCTTCTGGGGCTATTGTTATCTGATTGTAACCTGAGTAACCGTCTAAAAAGCAGTAATAATCCTTCCCTGCAAGTCTGTCCAACATTTGATCTATGAATAGTAACGGGAAGTGGTCTTTCCTGGTTACTTTATTGAGGCAGCGATAGTCTATGCAGACTTGCCATCCTGTGATTGTCATTGTCGGAATCAATTCATTTTTCTCGTTCTCCACTACAGCTATCCCACCCTTTTTTGGGACGCATTGTACTCGGCTGACCCAGCTACTATCTGCAATTGGATAGATGACTTTTACGTCCAGCCATTTTAAAATTTCTTTATTGACAACTTTTTTCATAATGGGATTTAGTCTCTGGTGACTTTCAATGAAATTCTTAGCTTCTTCTTCAAGGTTGATCCTGTGCATGCAGAATGAGGGGCTGATTCCTTGAATGTCTGCAATTGTCCATCCTATTGCCTTTTTATGTGTGGAGAGGACCTGCAGCAAAGAGATTTCATCCTGGTCAGTAAGATAAGATGATATAATAACTGGTAATGTCTTGTTTTCCCCAAGGAAACTATATTTAAGATGTTCCAGTAGAGGTTTGAGTTCTAGATCCGAAGGGTTGATCATAGATGGTTGCAGCGGCCTGACTTCTTCCTGGTTTAATTCCGAGGAATCCCTCAGTGCTTCTATCCTTGCTACTGCAGAATCATTTGTGACCGGTTCTTCTACTCCTTCAATCCTTTTCCCACCTTTTGCTTTTTGTTCCTCCTTTTCAAGCTCGTTTCCTTTCAGTGGCTCTCCTTTTAATATTTCCCAGAAAGGTCATCAATCTTTTCAATCATAGAGCATTCCTCAAGATATCCTGGATATTTCATTGCCTTCATCATATTGAAAGTGACTTGTTGGTCATTGACCCTTATAGTCAACTCTCCTTTTTGAACCTCAATTAAGGTCTTGCTAATTGCTAAAAATGGTTGTCCTAAAATAATTGGCACTTCCTTATCAGCTTCACAATCCAGAATGATGAAATCTGCTGGGAATACGAATTTATCAACCTTGACTAACACATCTTCGATTTTTCCAATGGGTTGTGTTAGTGACCTGTCGGCTAATTGTAAAGTTACCGTTGTTGGTCTTGCTTCACCTAACCCCAACTGTTGAAAACTTAGTATGGCATCAGGTTTATACTAGCTCCTAGGTCGCATAATGCCCTGCCTACATTCCTTCCTCCAATGGAGCATGGAATGGTGAAGCTTCCTAGGTCCTTTAGCTTGGGAGGAATTTCATTTTTGGCCAATGCACTAGAACATTCAATAAGTGCAACTGTTTCATATTCTCACAATCTTCTTTTCTTGGATAGAATGTCCTTCAGGAACTTCTCGTAAGTAGGCATCTGTTCGAGTGCTTCTACCAATGGAATGTTGATATGTAGCTGCTTTAAAACATCTAAAAACTTTTTAAACTGTGCATCCTGTGAAGCATATTAATCTTTGAGGGTATGGAGGTGGTGGTCTGTATTCTGGATCTATAACAAACTTTTTAGGTTTTGCGGTCGCATTCCCTTGTTTTTTCTTTAAACTTGAATTTTCGTTTTTTTTCTTCCAAGGCTTCATGCTCCTTGGTCTTTTCTTCATTTTCTTTATTCTGTATAACTTCTGAGGTAACTTCTGACTTCTTTTTTGGAGACTTTTCTTGAGCTTCTTCTGGGATCTTCCTTACTTCTTGATTCACGGGGTACTTTGGGCCATCATACTCTAGTCCACTTCTCAAGGTGACTGCCTTGCACTGCTCTTTCCCTTCTCGGTGAGGGTTCTCAATCTTGTTGGGCAATGTCCCTTATGGTCTATTTTTGATTTCTTGAGCAATTTGTCCAATCTGTACTTCCAAATTCTGACAACGACATCATTTCTTGCCATGTATTCTTTCATAAGATTCTCTAGATTTGACTCTTGATTTTGCACTTGGACTGGTTGGAAGTTCTTTTGCGGCTGTTGTTGTGCAGGAGGTTTCCCGAACTGATTTGTATTGGAATTACTTGAGCCGACTTGTGCTCCCCAAGAGAAGTTTGGATGTTATCTCCAACCTGGGTTGTACGTGGCTGAGTATGGATTTCATCTGTTCTGGTTCTGGTTCCCTTGTTGACTTACATAAAAGACAGACGCGAGATTTAGTGGACAATTATCAGCAATATGTTCCTCACCACAAATTTCACAGTAGGGAGAAGAAATAGCATTGGCAAGGGCTATGTTCGTTTGATTGCCCATAGTCATGCCCATCATCATGCTGTGGATAGCCTTGATTTGAGCTTGCTTGGTAGAATTAGCCTTTAAATTCAAAAATTGTAATTTTAATTTGTATTTTATGAATTTCAAAAATTCAGATTTTAATTTGTAATTTCAATTAAATTTAATTGATTTTTTTAAAAAAAATAATCATAATTAATTAAATGTAATAAATATAATTCATTAATTATATTATATTAATTTAATATCAAATATTAAATTAATATTTTATTCCAATCTCGACTCTTCTCCAAACGATGAACATGAGTCGCAATTCAAGTGTATAATATTTAGGAAAATTGCAGTGGGTGGCAAATTGGATCAAATTAATAGCAAATATAGCAAAATCTATCAGAGTCTATCTGATAGACTTCGATTATCAGAGTTTATCAGTGATAGACTCTAATTAATCAGAATCTATCAGTCTACTGATAGACTCCGATTATTCAGAGTCTATCAGTGTCTATCACTGATAAATTCTGGTTAATCAAAATCTATTAGTGTCTATCAGTGTCTATCAGTGACTATCACTGATAGACTTTGATTAATCGAAGTCTATCAGCGATAGACACTGATATACTTTGAATAATTAGAGTCTATCAGTGATAGACACGGATAGAATCCAACAACAACTTTTTGGTCTTGTACAATTAATTTTGCTATATTTGCAATTAATTTGAAACTGTGTTATATTTGCTATTAATTTGGTCCAATTTGTCATCTATGCAACTGCCCCTAATATTTAAAATCATATTTCAATACAAAAAACTCTCAAATTTGAGTTTAATTTGAAACTGAACCAATATGTCGTATATAACCGACATTTATACCCTATTCCGAATTCAAACGTTTTAAACACTCCTATCATATTATTCCAAGGTTTATTCCTATATGAGCTAGTAGAGGGACCTAATGGACCTACATATCATGGGCTCCAACGATTCGAGAATAACCTACTAAACTCATTAACCTAATTATTCAACATTCGTTAGCTACAGGGACACTCCACTATAGCCCGTAGCTGAATTCCTCTCACTGTAGATATATTTCTGTCCACCCGATGTAACCATGATTAGTAAGTCGATCCTTCATAGATTGTTCATAACTCGAGCTGGGTCAAAAGTCCGTTTTACCCCTATAGTTACATTTTGTTCCTTAAGTCTCACTGATCCTCTAATGAACAATTGGTTTGTGGTTCTTTCACTAAACTGAGTCCCTGTTGTTGGTTACAATTATCCGCAAGCGGACGGGTCGCCACAAGTAATATAAAACGGTAGGTAATACCGAGTATCGAATCCACAGGGAGGCGAAGCGAAATTTAAGCAAAATATTCTTGATCACTAAAAATACTTGGGTGAAATAATATTTAGGGACAAAAACATGCAATCAAAGAGAATTTTAAAAATCAAAACAATTAAAGAAATTAATTTGATCAATCAACAAAATAAAATATGAAGAAAGAGTTTTTAATGGGAAGTGGGGTCTTGAAAATCAATTATTAGCTAAACATTTATTATAATTATCCTATCTCGTTGCCCAACTAATTATAATCCTAGAATCTCCGTTAATCACATAGGTTCTCCTGTCGATCTCCCCTAATTGTAATTAATTCATTTTAACAACCTAAGTGTCCTTAGCGCTATTAAAATTCATTAATTATTACGCTCTGGTTCATTTTAGGAATCTAAGTTTAACCAACTAATCCCGTTGTCACGACGGACAATTAAACTAGTTGCATGGATTATGATCTATCCTAACTTCTCTCCGTCGAGTCTCCATTAAGAATCAGATCAATACACAATTGGCCAGATTGCATACAACATTAAGCATATCCATACAAATAATTAGGAAAAAGGGCAAGAGATAGGCAATTATAACAACATTTGAACTATAATTTCATTTCAAGACCCCAATTTGGGGTTTAGCTATACATAGCTAAAATATCCACAAAATTTACAATGAAAAACATAATTAAGAGCACAATAAAAGGAAAGGAATTGACCGTCAAAGACCCCTTTGCTGACGCTTGGAGTCCCTCCGAGCTCTCCTTGAGCCTCCTAGAATGCTCCCAAAATTCCCCCAAAGTTTTCCCACTAAAGAACTCTCAAAAAGGCTAAAAAGCCTTGAGAGAGGCTCCAAAGGAGCCAAAGGAAGCAAGGAAAGAATGGAAGAAATGATGATTGATGCTTGAAATTAGATCCAAGGGGCGCTATTTATAGGCTCGGAAATGGGGTAGCGTCGCGACGCTATTGGCACAGCGTCGCGACGCTGTGACGTCATCGACTTGTCGGCCAAGAAATGTGACAGCGTCTCGACGCTAGGCGAATTTCAGAACTTTCAGCTACGGTTTTGGGCTTGAATTTGGGCCTCCCTTCATTTCCTTTGGGCCTCATCTTCATGGTTGACCTTCATGGCTTCCCCCTTGACCCATGCATAGATTTTCGGCTTAAATGACTTCTTTTTGGGCACTTTTTCTCCAAAATCCATAATTTTTCTCCTAGAGACCAATTAACCAAATATATTAAATATATTCAATAAAAACACAATTAAAACACTAAAAAGCCTAATAAATTGGGACTAAAATAGCGACATTTCTGCTCGCTATCAGTCCCTCTCGGGCCAATGAGAGGGTGGGACCCCTTGTTCAAGACCTGGAGTCAATACTTGATGAGCGTCCGCAAGCGCACAAGTCAATTAATATAGTGATCTTGAGTATAAGAGTATCGTCTCCACGGGGATTGGATTTATTCAATTAATTATCGCGAATATTATTGCTTAATTAGCTTTATTTAGAGAACAAAATCTAATTCCAGAAAAATAAACTAAAAAGCTAATCTAGAAAGAAAAAGATAAATGGAGACACAATTTGGAGGGTTTTTTAGAAAACTAAAGAAAATTTTGAAAAAAATTAGAAAAAAAAAGGTTATTTCGAAAATAATTAGAAATATGGGGTGTTGCGTCTCTTAGAGAGACGCGACACCCCTTTCCTAGCATTCTTTTACCAGTTTTTTATTTTTTTATTTTATTTTTTTATTTTTTAATTAAGTAATAATTATTATTATTAAATTAAATTTATTTTGTTTAATAATTATGTTTTTTTTTATATATAAATATTAGTTTTCATTTATCTTTTCGAATGATTAATCTGATGATTATGTTTCTTAATTTTTTTTTATTTTAAAGTTTGCATTTTTTTTAATATATATATGTAATTTACATGTTTTGAAGTTTGCATTTTCTTTTTGTTGTCTATACCATTTGTTTAATACAAAATATCACATATTAAATTCAACTAATGCTACAAATAGATTTTTTGAAAATTGTAAATTAGTTTCACGAATTTTTCGAAAATTGTACATTAGTTTCACGAATTTTTCGATAAAACTTTATATAGTTAAAACATAATTAATTTATGTATACATAGAAAACACAATTACGTCTTAAAAACTAACCATCCTTAAACAACTCCAATTCAATTTCAAGTACAAGTAATTTAAAAATCGATAATCAATTCACTGATGAGTTGTCACAAATTTTTTTAGCAATATCTTTCTCAAGTGAAACATATTTAGATTTAAAAAAAAAAAAATTATTACAAAGCAAATTGAGAGCTTTTATTTCAAATTTATTATTGTTAGAAAGAACTATTAACATATTTTAAAACATTTTAACTTCCTATCGATAATTAGATTATCAATTTCTATTTAAAATGAAATAATGCAAGTAAAAATCCATATACTTATTTTTAAATTAATTGTACTCGAAATTGAATTGGAGTTGTTTAAGGATTGTTAGTTTTTAAAACGTAATTGTGTTTTCTATGTATACATAAATTTAATTTTGCTTTAACTATATAAAGTTTTATCGAAAAATTCATGAAACTAATGTATAATTTTCGAAAAATCTATTTGTACTGTAAGTTGAATTTAATATGTGATATTTTGTATTAAAAAATGATATCGACAACAAAAAGAAAATGCAAACTTCAAAACATGCAAATTAGATATATATATATATATATATATATATATATATATATATATATATATATATATATATATATATATATATATTAAAAAAATACAAACTTTAAAATTAAAAAAAAAAATCATTAAAAAACATAATCATGAGGTTGATCATTCGGAAAAATAAATGAAAACTAATATTTATAAAAAAAAAACATAATTATTAAACAAAATTAATATAATATAATATAATAATAATAACAATTAATCTAAAAAAAATAATTTAATTAATTAAAACTGAAAAAAAAATAATAATAAAAGGGCCAGGTGTCGCGGGGACAGTGCCAGGATGGGGTGTCGCGTCTCTCTAAGAGACGCAACACCCCAGATTTCTAATTATTTTCAAAATAACCTTCTTTTTCTAATTATTTTCAATTTCTTCTTTAGTTTTCTAAAAAACCCAAATTTGGAGGGATAATTCTAGGGTGTTGATTTCATTAATTGGACATTTAATTGCTTAATCAATTAGTCAATTAGGATTAATTATCCATTCAATTCATAAGTCTAGAAGCCTAATATCAAGGATTCTCCTGTCGGTCTACTCCTATTCTCATGCGTTTTAATAAAGAATCTCTTTTTGGTTTCCTCCTTATTTACTATGCATGACATTACGACTCGCCATTAACAACCTCTAATGTCTATTTATTTTATCCCGCTGTCACTCAGGTAAATAAACATTAGTCATGCATTTAGTTCTAGTCTAAGCTTCTCTCCGTCAAGTTTCCACTTAGAAAACAATTCATTTAATCAGTGATCAGGTCATTAAAAACATTAAGGACAAAATGCACAAATGAATGAATATGAAAATCAAACCAAATCAATTAATCAATTAAGCAAAGGTCCAACAAATTAAATCAAACCCCTAGAATTTAGGAATTAGCTACTCATAATCACTAAACATCCAACAATTCCTAATCACCCCTAAGCTAGAAAGTAAAAACAAAGGAAAAGGGAAGAGAAATGCTCAAAATAACGTCGATCTCCTCATTCCCGTGGCGATCTCCATCGATCCTGAGCTCCAAAGATCTTCAACAACGCTTCAAATCCTCTCCCAAAACCCCCAATTTTAGTGTGGAATCAAGACTAGGGTAAAAACCCTCAAATTAGCCCTCCAAACTTGGTTGAAAAATGTTGTATTTATAGGTGTCCAGCAGCCCCAGCGTCGAGACATTGTGACGTATGATACTTGGTGCCCATAAAGCTTCAGCGTAAGCAATGTCGAGACTCTGCCCCATTCTTAGCTTGGTCTTCACGGCTTGCCAACGTCTCAACGCGATGCTAGCCTCTTGGATCTTCTCTTCAAGGATGACCGTTTGGACATCATTTGGGCCTCAAACTATCTTTTCTTGGGCTTTTGAGCTTGGATCTTCAATGGTTCTCTTCAAAATGCTCCAAAATCCTCCAAATTCATCCAAAATCTCTCAAGAACTCTGGTTTTGTTCTTTTTTCCTCGGTTTCAGAAATTTAAATATAAAATGGCATCAAAGCACACAATTTAAGCACAAAACTAGCTAAAATTAACTAGAGATAGATAGCATTTTTGCATGCTAACAGTACTTAAGGGAACAACCTCTCTACTATCCCTAATACGGGTAAGAGTGAATTTCGTCTTGCAAGACTATGTCCCCAACAATCTATCCAGTCTCATCTCCAAAATGGTAGGCTTATTGAGTCGGCGAACTCGGGCCACTCTCATCCATGAAAATTAAAGGACAATCTTGAATAAACAGGAGTTCATAGTTAGCTTAGGATTAAGATCGATCCACTACAACAATTCTTGGCTACGATAACGGTTTACATTTTTACAACAATGACGGATTGACTTAACGATAACAGATTACTAAAAAGACGCCATTTAAAAAAAAACAGAAATTTTCGGAAATTTGGGCTACGATCACAGTTTAGGCCCGTTATGAAAAACTACATTACAATGACGGTTTTTGTTCCTCATGGAAGGTTAAGAAAAAAAAATCCGCGAGTACAAACCCTTTCATGTCGGTTTCAAACCGTCATTATAGGTGTTTTAAAAAATGGTGCGAAAATAGTTCACAACGATCACGGTTGTAAACCGTGATGGAAGAGATTGGTTAATGACGGTTTTGGACCGTCATCATACGTAATTTAAAAAAAGGCGCCGTGTTTTTCACGGTTTGACGGAGTTTTTTCAGAAAATATTTACCAAAGATCATGGTTTTCAACCGTTATGAAAGCGTATGAATAATGACGGTTCTGGCCCGTCATGCAAAGTAATTAAAAAAAGGCGTCGTGTTTTTCACGGTTTGACGGAACTTTTTCAGAAAATAAAATCAACGATGTCAGTTTTCGCCCGTCATGTAATATACGCTTCAATGTCGGTTCGTGCCCGTCATTAAAGGATGGGCTTCTGATAGCGCAATTTATTGTGCTATATTTTATATGATTTTATCGTTAGTCTCGAGTATTATTTGGGCATTTTTATCTCTATTTGGTTTTGTTTTGTAGGAATCAAGCATTTCAATGGAAATCGGCGTTTTTGAAGATTACCAGTGATTTAGGAGCTGAAGAATAAATTCGAGCGAAGAAACGAGCAGAAGAAGCAAAGTTCAAGGCCTAGCGTTGAGACGCTATGCCTTGGAGCGTCTCAACGCTAGGTATAAGTCAGAAGGCGCGCGAATGGAGGCAGCGTCGAGACGCTACCTCCACAGCGTCTCGACGCTGCGAACTTTCCTGAAATAATTAGGGCACGCGCGCGACAGCGTCGCGACGCTGTGTCCTTAGCGTCTCGACGCTGTCACGCAGAATGGACAGTATATATTGTTTGCGATGCCATCTGAATGGGGGAGCTGTTTTGGAGAGAAAAATACGACTTTTGAGAGCACAATCTGGACAGAAGAGGGCAGAAACATAGAGGAGCTTAATTTCGGAGCTTGGATCGGGAGGATCGTGGCGGGAACGCACGGGAATCACGGCTAGCGAGTTTTAATCTTTCTCCCTTATTTCTTGTACTGATTTATATGATGTTTGGGACTGATTTCGCTTGTATTTTAGAGACCATGTGTAGCTAAATTTCGTTTCTTAGGGGCTTGATGTAGCCATTAGCTTGTATGGATTAATTTACGGTTTTTTTAGGACGTTTCGTAACGTGGTTTATTTATGCAATTGTATGCTTAGTGCTTATAATCCCTTGATCACGGATTGTATGATTTTCGTTTCTGAACTAATTGCTCGGGAGAGGGTAGTTTAGATTAGACCATCAATTGCATAACTTAGATAATTCTTTAATCGGGAGATTTGGGATTGCTTGAGAAACCGTTATAAGGATTGTTCTTATTGCTTATGCTTATTGTTGAGATTAGATAGGGATATCAATTTCTTAATTTGCATAAAGAATTAACTGTACTCGGGAGAGGCTTTTAAGTATCGATAATCCTTGGTTTATGAACTTGTTACGAATTTGTTCCTAATTATTCTTTAAATTAATTCATGCATCTAATAGGTGAAATCAATTCCCTAAGGCCTTTCTCCATTGAGTTTCCATATTTTATTGCTTTGATTAGTTTGTTATAAATTTGCATATTTCTCGATTATTTTCTCTAAATAAAATTGGGCGAATATACCTTCAGTAATTAGGGGAACTAGAAAACCAATCCAGAGGACGACATTCGATTTTCAATCACTATATTATAACTTGGGCCCGTACACTTGCGGTTAGCAATTTGCGCATCAGCTTCATGAAGGATTGGAATTCCGTAATTCCGTAAAGCGGAAGCGTGATTGGGACCGATTCGTAATTAATTTTGTTTAATCTAAAATATCAATACATTGGCAATAATTTTAGAACTATTCTAAATTTATATTAAGGCTAAGCATACAAAAATTAGATCTAAATCTAATTTATATAGTAACAAATTACTTACTCTCGTTGACGACTCAGATTAAATCACCAACTGCTTGTGAAATAATCACGAACTAGTGCGAACACTACCACTATGGCTACACTGGTATGACTCTGAGACTTCTAGAGGCAGGAGACTGGTGGGAGAGGAAGCCTTGAGGGGAATTCTCTGAGAGTAGGAGAATGAATGAGATACCTTTCACCCCACCCCAGGGGTCCTATATATAGTAAAAGCCAAGACCTTTTTCCTAATAGGAAAAAGTCTCTAATTTTAATAAATAATTAATTAATTCCATAATTAATTAATTTCCCAATTAAATATCATATATTTAATCTTAGGGATTTTATTAAAATTAAAATTAAAATTAATATGAATCCAATTCATATTAAATTTATTTGAACTCTTTCAAATATTTTCTTTCCTAATAGGAAAAGGTCTCTAATTTTAATAAATAAATAATTAATTCCATAATTAATTAATTACCCAATTAAATATCATATATTTAATCTTAGGGATTTTATTAAAATTAATATGAATCCAATTCATATTAAATTTATTTGAATTCTTTCAAATATTTTCTCTCAAGAATTAATTTTTGAAATTAATTCAAAAATTATATTATAAAGTTTCATAAACTTTATATTATAATGCATCAATATACATTATACGATTCCCCAAATAAATTGAACACTTTCAATTTATAATTTATACTTAATTGTCTCAAGTCTCTTTACGAGCTACAAGTGGGACCTAATGGACCTACAGATCAGAAGCTCCAACGATACGAGACTAATTGGCCAAACTCATTAACCAAGTTAGTCAACATTTGTTAACTGTGGGTCACTCCACTAAAGACCCATAGCTGCACTCTTCTCATCGTAGAATATTTCTGTGTCCACGGATATCGACCAATGCAGTAAGTCAATCCTTCACGTGTGTTCGTAACACCAGCTGGGTCAAATTACCGTTTTACCTCTGGGTTACCTCTGGTTCCTTAAGTACCACTGATTCCTCTAATGAACAAATTGTTTAGGGTCCAACCACTAAACAGGAGTTCCTCTCGGGCCAGGAGAGGACGGCGCGCCTTTGTTCAAGCCCCGGAATCAGCCCTTAAGGGAACACACATCTACTTACTCCAATAGGGGAAGGAGTGAATTCCATCTTGTACTGTTATGTTCCCAGCTCCCATTCGGTCTTGCCCCTGAAATGGTAGGATTATTGAGTCGGCGAACTGGCCACTCTCACCCATACAAATCTAAGGACAATCCCTCCTAAAAGGGGTTCGTAACAGACTCAGGATTGAGATTGAGTTACCTAGGTCATCCTATTGAAATAGAAACCTAAACTAGTTAACGGCGTTACATCTAGTGGTTACTATTTCGCGGTCCGGTCTTATGCAAACTCATTGCATAGGATACCCCCACCCGCATGTCTCCTACATGGATGCTTTGGATCATTGCATCTGTATCGAATACAACGTGGGCCGTATCACATAGTGTCACCAGAATAAGGTACCCAGCCTTATCCCTATACTATAGACCTTTTAGGTTGTTACTTGGACACTGATCCCCGTATGTCCCCACATACTAGTCCAAGTTTCATTTAAACAACCTTGGATCTTAGTTTATTGGATTTAGGGTTTATTAATGCAAACTCGATTATTCAATAACCAAATTACTGAATTACTCAAATAACACTTTATTGAGATCGATTAATTTGTTTCATTTACTATCTACGAGTTTTAGGGCATAAAACCCAACAACTCCCACTTGAACTAAAACTCTAGTGGGCAATGTACATCAACAATCAAAATTGAATGAATAATCATTGAAGTAGGAATAGTAGTTTGTATTAATACTGTATAATACATGAAAAGTACAAATACAGATAAATACAATAAACTAGGGCATTCACAATACCCATTACACTTCTCCCACTTGCCCTAGATTATTCTATGTACATATCTCGCAGACCTAGACCCTCTAGATGACCCTCGAACACTTTAGTCGTGAGAGCCTTCGTAAATGGATCAGCAATATTGTGCTCAGAGGCTACCTTCGTGACGATCACGTCCCCTCGTTGCACGATCTCTCTGATGAGATGATATTTGCGCTCTATGTGCTTGCCTCTTTTATGATTGCGAGGTTCTTTAGAATTTGCCACTGCACCACTATTATCACAGTAAAGGGTGATTGGCAAGTTCATATTTGGAACAACTTCCAAATCCATTAAGAACTTCCGTAGCCATACAGCCTCCTTAGCTGCTTCACAAGCAGCGACATATTCGGCCTCCATGTTGGAGTCTGCAATGCATCCTTGTTTGATGCTACGCCAGACTACAGCTCCCCCGTTGAGGGTAAATACTGACCCTGATGTGGATTTCCTAGAATCCTTATCAGTCTGAAAGTCAGAGTCTGTGTATCTTGTAAGGATCAAATCCTTAGAGCCATACACAAGCTGATAGCCCCTCGTTCTCCGAAGATACTTGAGGATGTTTTTAACTGCAGTCCAGTGGTCTAACCCTGGATTGGACTGGTACCTGCTGACTATCCCAACTGCATAGCAAATGTCAGGCCTAGTACACAACATGTCGTACATAAGACTGCCCACAGCTGAAGCATAAGGGATGTGTCTCATATCCTCAATTTCTTGAGGTGTCTTAGGACACTGTTCCTTAGACAAATGAACTCCATGCCTAAAGGGTAGTAAACCCTTCTTGGAATTCTTCATCTTATATCTAGACAACATCTTGTCTATATATGATGCTTGAGACAGGGCTAACGTTCTGTTCTTACGATTCCTGATAATTTGAATCCCTAGAACATACTGAGCTTCACCCAAATCTTTCATTTGGAACTCAGTCGATAACCATTTTTTAATGTCAGCTAGATATTCTACATCATTTCCAATGAGAAGAATATCATCTACATACAACACCAGAAAAGCTACTGAACTGTTGATAATCCTTTTGTAAACACAAGGCTCATCAACGTTCTGGTCAAAGCCATAAGATTTGACAGCAGTGTCAAACTTTATATTCCAAGATCTGGAAGCTTGCTTCAACCTATAAATGGATCGTCTAAGCTTGCAAACTTTTTGCTCTTGACCTTGAGCAACGAACCCCTCTGGTTGAGACATAAAGATGTTCTCATCAAGATTGCCATTCAGAAAGGCAGTCTTGACGTCCATTTGCCAAATCTCATCATCATAAAAGGTGGCAATGGACAAGAGAATTCTTATTGACTTTAACATGGCAACTGGGGAGAAGGTTTCCTCATAGTCCACCCCTCCTTTTGGGTATAACCCTTTGCCACAAGTCGAGCTTTGAAAATCTGTACTTTCCCAGCTGCGTCTCGTTTTCTCTTGTAGATCCATTTGCACCCTATGGGTTTAACCCCTTCAGGTAGGTCTACAAGATCCCAGACTTGATTGAAGTACATAGACTCCATCTCTAGGTCCATAGCTTTGACCCACTGGTCATGGTCCACATCATTCATTGCCTGTCTAAAGGTCAATGGATCCTCAACCCCATCATCAGGTATGACAGTTGGAGTTTCTGCTAAACCTAGATAGCGTTCAGGTTGAATAACAACCCTCCCACTACGTCGAGGCATTCTCAACTCTTGAGAAGGATGGGCTTGACCAGATGTACTGGGCTCATCAATAACTCTTGTTGAAGGTCCAGCCTCTGAACTGGGCTCATCAACAACTCTTGTTGAAGGTCCAGCCTCATGAACAACTCTTGCTGATTCATTTGTAGCTTTACCAGAAAGTTCACTTAACACAATTTTACTGCGTGGTATGTGTTCTTTAACGTGGTCTTCTTCCAAGAAAGTAGCATTTGTCGATACAAACACTTTATTTTCTTTTGGATCAAAGAAGTATCCACCTCTTGTTTCTTTTGGGTAGCCTACGAATAGGCATAATTTTGAACGTGAATCCAATTTCTTTGGGTTTGCTACTAACACATGTGCAGGGCAGCCCCAAATTCTGAAATGACGTAAACTAGCTTTACGCCCTTTCCAAAGCTCAAATGGTGTTTCAGAAACACTCTTTGAGGGAACAACATTCAAAATATAAACTGCAGTCTCTACTGCATAACCCCAAAAAGAACTAGGCAACTGAGCATAGCTCATAATAGATCGAACCATGTCTAACAAGGTTCTGTTTCTCCTTTCAGATACACCATTCTGTTGAGGTGTACCTGGTGCTGAGAGTTGGGACGATATTCCATGTTCTATCAAATAGTTTTGGAATTTTAAGTCCAAATACTCTCCACCTCGATCAGATCGAAGTGTTTTAATGGTCTTACCTAACAAGTTCTCAACTTCAGTCCTATACTCCTTGAACTTTTCAAGGGCTTCAGACTTATGACTCATTAGGTATAAATAACCATACCTTGAATAATCATCTATGAAAGAGATGAAATATTCATACCCTCCTCGAGCTCTTACATTCATTGGACCACAGAGATCCGTATGTACGAGTTCTAAGGGCTCCTTGGCACGATAACCTTTTCCAGTAAAAGGTCGTTTGGTCATCTTACCTTCGAGACATGACTCACATGGAGGTAAAGTACCATCTTCTAACTGGCTTAGAAGTCCGTTCTTAACCAATCTCCCAATCCTATTGAGATTTATGTGGCCAAGTCTCAAGTGCCAAAGATAGGTACTTTGAGAAACTTTTTGCCTTTTTGGTTGAGTCTCAGATGTTTTAAACATTTCATTGTTCAAAATAGCCCTAGACTCTATTGGTCTTAAGACATACAAATTGTTCTCCATTTTTGCAGAACATATATCAGCACCCCTTTTAGTAATGAAAGCTTCATTCACAGAAAAGGACACTGAATACCCTTGTTCTAGCAAACAAGAAATAGAAATCAAATTTCTTTTTATTCTGGGAACTATATATACGTTATCTAATAACATATAGCGTTCCCTGGAGAAGAACACTTTAATATCTCCCACTGCTTTAGCTGAAATGAGCTCCCCAGTCCCAACTCTGAGAGTCATTTCCCCAGCATCCAACTGTTGCCAGGAGCTCATTCCCTCAAAGGAAGAGCATACGTGATGAGTGGCACCTGAATCTAGGATGCAGGCTGTTTCATCATTTTCCACTATACACGTTTCAATGATCAATAAATCAAATTTATTTTCATTGAGATGTGCTAAGCAGTCTATGTCATATTCATCATGAACAATTTCTGATAAATTAAACATATGGGCTTGAGGACCGTCCTCAGTTAAGATCAATTCCACGCATTTAGTGTTTAGGTTCATTTTCTTAGTTGTATTAGAAATACCAGTTTTGTAGTTGGCGTTATTCGAGGCATATAAAGAACGTTTCATTGCTGAGAACAAACAAACTAACTTAATAAGTATTATTACATTAACCCATTACACAAAATAATATTATTATTTTAATCCAATCAATTTAGGAAAAGTAATGATCAACCCATAGAATAAACATTCATTTTGCAACGATACTTCAGAGGTTTAGAACAACAGCTACCGTAGGGTAGTCAGCTACTCCTCCTCTGAATTGAGACAATCTCAGCTAATCCATATTCCCGGAATAACTCATATTCCAATAGTTCTTAGCTACCGTTTTTTCGGTCAGAAAATTATTAACACCTTAACAATTTCCCGTAAGTGTGACCCTCCATTTTTCAGATTTCAGAGGTCGGCCCCAACAATGCTACCGTAGGGAAAGTCAAAGTTGGAAATGGACCTAAGAAACCCTATCCATTTCTGGAGTTTGCGTTGTTCCGACTCCCATGATCAAGCCCTCCGTAGGGTGATCGCTCCCAGGGCGACTCGCAGGCAGATCATTGGGATCTCACGGTGCAACCTAATGGAGGAGACCGTAGGATACGTTGACACGTTCCTGCTCCCACTTACTATAAAATACTCCCTCATTCACCTTGATATTGATTCATGCAAACACCATCCGTAGGGGGTCACTCCCAGGGTGACTCGAGGCCAAGCATGAACCTCACGTTGTGAACTTTTGAGGACGTGAGAGCAAAACTTGATTTATGAAAATCTTGTTTTGATATATTTCCTCCCACTAAGTATTTTTATAATTATAGGGTTTATTACTTAGGTAAATTCCGGGTAAGTGAATCTATCTAAGTCTATGCCTGTATATAACTTTTATATATATAGGTCTTTTCTCTAATGTCTAGGTGGATTAAACACTTTTAATTACCTAGAGACATTGCATGCTAATATAACTATGGTTAATTCAACTCAAGTTCCGACTCATTTCCCAGTTAGCAGGTGTTCCGTAAACCGTCATCTTAAGTACCTCCAGCCTTAGACAGAACTTTACCGGTAGAGTTCCCTTATAACCAATAGTTATGATAAATCTTTACTCTAAAGATCTAGGTGAATTAAACTCTTTTAATTGACCTAGTGATATTGCATGCTAACATAACTATGGTTAATTCAACTCAAGTTCCGAGTCAGTTCCCAGGTAGCAGGTGTTCCGTAAACCGTCATCTTAAGTACCTCCAGCCTTAGACAGAACTTCATCGGGAGAGTTCCCTTATAACCATAGTAAAGTAAACTCTTTACTCTAAAGATCTAGGTGAATTAAACTCTTTTAATAAACCTAGTGATATTGCATGCTAACATTTAACTATGATTAATTCAACTCCGGTATTCCGAGTTAGTTCCCAGGTAGGAGGTGTTCCGTAAACCGTCATCTTAAGTACCTCCAGCCTTAGACAGAACTTCATCGGGAGAGTTCCCTTATAACCATAGTAAAGTAAACTCTTTACTCTAAAGATCTAGGTGAATTAAACTCTTTTAATAAATCTAGTGATATTGCATGCTAACATTTAACTATGATTAATTCAACTCCGGTATTCCGGGTTAGTTCCCAGGTAGGAGGTGTTCCGTTAAACCGTCATCTTAAGTACCTCTAGCCTTAGACAGAACTTAACCGGTGGAGTTCCCTTATAATCATAGTAATGTTTTTCCTACTTAGTCAATTAAAACTATTTTTAATTCTAAGTAAGAAAATAATTCTAATCCTATTAGAATTATAATGAGCTTAGGTCTAATTAATTTTAAACATTTTAAAATTAATTCATTTTAACCTAAGGTCCTATGTTTGCATGCAACTCTTTGTTATAGGTTGACGGTTTCTAATCAATTTTATAACTCATTATAAAATTTTAATGATTAGCCCTATAACATGCTTCTATGGTGTTGGAAAAATAACAATCATATTCTAATTATTCAACACCATATTATTATGACGCCGATAACGATAATATAACGATTATATTAATCTAAAGTGGTGTCATGCTTCATGCAATTTCAATTTCATTTAATTAATATCGATTATATTAATTAAACATCTATGAAATTAAATTACATGAAATTTGACATTAATATAATATAACTCTTATATTAATCTAATTAATGTCATGCTCAATGCTATTCCATTTTCATTTAATTAATATAACATTTTATGTTAAATCATACATGAAAACAAGCATTGATTTATATTTATTATTTTCATTCATAATATAACTAATTATATTATTTCTCATCAAAATAATGCTAAGCATGCATGCTACATTAATAAAATATAACAATTATATTTATTTAATTAATGTCATGCATCATGCTTTTCCAATTTCATATATTTAATATAACAATTATACTAAATAACTCATGAAATATAAATTCATGCATAATTATCATATATTATAACATTTATAACATAAATATGCATGAAACATGCTTAACCTATGGTGGGAATTTAAGCTATATGACATCCATAAAGCAAATAAATAGCAATTGAACTGGTTAATTTTGGCCCCTAGGATAAAATAAAGCATAAATTACAATAATTATAGCTATATTTTATCCTTAAAGTCCTTCTGCAGCTCCAAATACTGGTCTAGACCGCCCGAACCAACCCGAACCACTTCGAACCAGCTACGAAAATCACAAACCGAGCTAAATTCCAGCTGAACCGGAACAAATTGGTCCCAGCCCAGCCAGACCGCGTGAATCGGACCGCCCAACAGCCTTGAACCGTCCTGTTGCGAATTTCTAGCGCGTGCTGTAATCGTGACAGCGTCGCAATTTCTCCGATTTTTATCTCATAAAAACCTATTCTAGACCCGGACTTACATAGGACTCGATTTTACATAAAATACCCGAAACACCGGGCCCTTACATGATCAAATCACATAAAAACAGTAAAATCTATGGCCATAAAATTAACCTAAACAGTTCAATGCAAATCATACATACATTATGTATTAATCAATCCCACCAATAACCAATGCAAATTTTAGAGAAACAAAATTAGATCTACGATCGGCTCTGATACCAATTGAAGGATTGGAATTCCATAATTCCGTAAAGCGGAAGCGTGATTGGGACCGATTCGTAATTAATTTTGTTTAATCTAAAATACCAATACATTGACAATAATATTAGAACTATTCTAAATATATATTAAGGCTAAGCATACAAAAATATTAGATCTAAATCTAATTTATAAAGTAACAAATTACTTACTCTCGTTGACGAGTCAGATTAAATTCACCAACTGCTTGTGAATTAATCACGAACTAGTGCGAACACCACCACTATGGCTACACCGGTATGACTCTGAGACTTCTAGAGGCAGGAGACTTGTGGGAGCCTTTGGGAGAATTCTCTTAGAGTAGGAGAATGAATGAGATACCTTTCACCCCACCCCAGGGGTCCTATATATAGTAAAGGCCAAGACCTTTTTCCTAATAGGAAAAGGGAGACCTTTTCCTAATAGGAAAAAGTCTCTAATTTTAATAAATAAATAATTAATTCCATAATTAATTAATTTCCCAATTAAATATCATATATTTAATCTTAGGGATTTTATTAAAATTAAAATTAATATGAATCAAATTCATATTAAATTTATTTGAACTCTTTCAAATATTTTCTTTCCTAATAGGAAAACGTCTCTAATTTTAATAAATAATTAATTAATTCCATAATTAATTAATTTACCCAATTAAATATCATATATTTAATCTTAGGGATTTTATTAAAATTAAAATTAATATGAATCCAATTCATATTAAATTTATTTGAACTCTTTCAAATACTTTCTCTCAAGAATTAATTTTTTTTAAATTAATTCAAAAATTATATTATAAAGTTTCATAAACTTTATATTATAATGCATCAATATACATTATACGATTCCCCAAATAAATTGAACACTTTCAATTTACAATTTATACTTAATTGCCTCAAGTCTCTTTACGAGCTACCAGTGGGACCTAATGGACCTACAGATCAGAAGCTCCAACGATACGAGACTAATTGGCCAAACTCATTGACCAAGTTTAGTCAACATTCGTTAACTGTGGGTCACTCCACTAAAGACCCACAGCTGCACTCTTCTCACTATAGAATATTTCTGTGTCCACGGATATCGACCAAGCAGTAAGTCAATCCTTCACATGTGTTCGTAACACCAGTTGGGTCAAATTACCGTTTTACCCCTGGGTTACCTCTGGTTCCTTAAGTACCACTGATTCCTCTAATGAACAAGTTGTTTAGGGTCCAACCACTAAACAGGAGTTCCTCTCAGGCTAGGAGAGGACGACGCGCCTTTGTTCAAGCCCTAGAATCAGCCCTTAAGGGAACACACATCTACTTACCCCAATAGGGGAAGGAGTGAATTCCATCTTGTACTGTTATGTTCCCAGCCCCCATTCGGTCTTGCCCCTGAAATGGTAGGCATATTGAGTCGGTGAACTGGCCACTCTCACCCATACAAATCTAAGGACAGTCCCTCCTGAAAGGGGTTCATAACAGACTCAGGATTGAGATTGAGTTACCTAGGTCATCCTATTGAAATAGAAACCTAAACTAGTTAACGGCGTTACATCTAGTGGTTACTATTTCGCGGTCCGGTCTTATGCAAACTCATTGCATAGGATACCCCCACCTGCATGTCTCCTACATCGATGCTTTGGATCATTGAATCTGTATCGAATACAAGGTGGGCCGTATCACATAGTGTCACCAGGATAAGGTACCCAGCCTTATCCCTATACTATAGACCATTTAGGTTGTTACTTGGACACTGATCCCCGTATGTCCCCACATACTAGTCCAAGTTTCATTTAAACAACCTTGGATCGTAGTTTATTGGATTTAGGGTTTATTAATGCAAACTCGATTATTCAATAACCAAATTACTGAATTACTCAAATAACACTTTATTGAGATCGATTAATTTGTTTCATTTACTATCTACGAGTTTTAGGGCATAAAACCCAACAATTTCCTCATAGTCCACCCCCTCCTTTTGGGTATAACCCTTTGCCACAAGTCGAGCTTTGAAAGTCTGTACTTTCCCAGCTGCGTCTCGTTTTCTCTTGTAGATCCATTTGCACCCTATGGGTTTAACCCCTTCAGGTAGGTCTACAAGATCCCAGACTTGATTAAAGTACATAGACTCCATTTCTAGGTCCATAGCTTTGACCCACTGGTCATGGTCCACATCATTCATTGCCTGTCTAAAGGTCAGTGGATCCTCAACCCCATCATCAGTTATGACAGTTGGAGTTTCTACTAAACCCAGATAGCGTTCAGGTTGAATAACAACCTTCCCACTACGTCAAGGCATTCTCAACACTTGAGAAGGATGGGCTTGACCAGATGTACTGGGCTCATCAATAACTCTTGTTGAAGGTCCAGCCTCTGAACTGGGCTCATCAACAACTCTTGTTGAAGGTCCAGCCTCATGAACAACTCTTGCTGATTCATTTGTAGCTTTACCAGAAAGTTCACTTAACACAATTTTACTGCGTGGTATGTGTTCTTTAACGTGGTCTTCTTCCAAGAAAGTAGCATTTGTCGATACAAACACTTTATTTTCTTTTGGATCGAAGAAGTATCCACCTCTTGTTTCTTTTGAGTAGCCTACGAATAGGCATAATTTTGAACGTGAATCCAATTTCTTTGGGTTTGCTACTAACACATGTGCAGGGCAGCTCCAAATTCTGAAATGACGTAAACTAGCTTTACACCCTTTCCAGAGCTCAAATGGTGTTTCAGAAACACTCTTTGAGGGAACAACATTCAAAATATAAACTGCAGTCTCTACTGCATAACCCCAAAAATAACTAGGCAACTGAGCATAGCTCATAATAGATCGAACCATGTCTAACAAGGTTCTGTTTCTCCTTTCAGATACACCATTCTGTTGAGGTGTACCTGGTGCTGAGAGTTGGGACGATATTCCATGTTCTATCAAATAGTTTTGGAATTTTAAGTCCAAATACTCTCCACCTCGATCAGATCGAAGTGTTTTAATGGTCTTACCTAACAAGTTCTCAACTTCAGTCTCGTACTCCTTGAACTTTTCAAGGGCTTCAGACTTATGACTCATTAGGTATAAATAACCATACCTTGAATAATCATCTCTAAAAGAGATGAAATATTCATACCCTCCTCGAGCTCTTACATTCATTGGACCAAAGAGATCCGTATGTACGAGTTCTAAGGGCTCCTTGGCACGATAACCTTTTCCAGTAAAAGGTTGTTTGGTCATCTTACCTTCGAGACATGACTCACATGGAGGTAAAGTACCATCTTCTAACTGGCTTAGAAGTCCGTTCTTAACCAATCTCCCAATCCTATTGAGATTTATGTGGCCAAGTCTCAAGTGCCAAAGATAGGTACTTTGAGAAACTTTCTGCCTTTTTGGTTGAGTCTCGGCTGTTTTAAACATTTCATTGTTTAAAATAGCCCTAGACTCTATTGGTCTTAAGACATACAAATTGTTCTCCATTTTTACAGAACAGATATCAGTACCCCTTTTAGTAATGAAAGCTTCATTCATAGAAAAGGACACTGAATACCCTTGTTCTAGCAAACAAGAAATAGAAATCAAATTTCTTTTTATTTTGGGAACTATATATACTTTATCTAATAACATATAGCGTTCCCTGGAGAAGAAGATTTTAATATCTCCCACTGCTTTAGCTGAAATGAGCTCCCCAGTCCCAACTCTGAGAGTCATTTCCCCAGCATCTAACTGTTGCCAGGAGCTCATTCCCTCAAAGGAAGAGCATACGTGATGAGTGGCACCTGAATCAAGGATCTAGGCTGTATCATCATTTTCCCTTATACACGTTTCAATGATCAATAAATCAAATTTATTTTCATTGAGATGTGCTAAGCAGTCTATGTCATATTCATCATGAACAATTTCAGATAAATTAGACATATGGGCTTGAGGACCGTCCTCAGTTAAGACCAATTCCACGCATTTAGTGTTTAAGTTCATTTTCTTAGTTGTATTAGAAATACCAGTTTTGTAATTGGCGTTATTAGAGGCATACAAAGAACGTTTCATTGCTGATAGAACAAACAAATTAACTTAATAAGTATTGTTGCATTAACCCAATACACAAAATAATATTATTATTTTAATCCAATAAATTTAGCAAAAGTAATGATCAACCCATAGAATAAACATTCATTTTGCAACGATACTTCAGAGGTTTAGAACAACAGCTACCGTAGGGTAGTCAGCTACTCCTCCTCTGAATTGAGATAATCTCAGCCAATCCCTATTCCCGAAATAACTCATATTCCAATAGTTCTTAGCTACCGTTTTTTTCGGTCAGGAAATTATTAACACCTTAACAATTTCCCGTAAGTGTGACCCTCCATTTTTCAGATTTCAGAGGTCGGCCCCAACAATGCTACTGTAGGGAAAGTCAAAGTTGGAAATGGACCTAAGAAACCCTATCCATTTCTGGAGTTTGCGTTGTTCCGACTCCCATGATCAAGCCCTCCGTAGGGTGATCGCTCCCAGGGCGACTCGCAGGCAGATCATGGGGATCTCACGGTGCAACCTAATGGAGGAGATCGTAGGATACGTTGACACGTGTCCTGCTCCCACTTACTATAAAATACTCCCTCATTCACCTTGATATTAATCCATGCAAACACCATCCGTAGGGGGTCACTCCCAGGGTGACTCGAGGCCAAGCATGGACCTCACGTTGTGAACTTTTGAGGACGTGAGAGCAAAACTTGATTTATGAAAATCTTGTTTTGACATATTTCCTCCCACTAAGTATTTTTATAATTATAGGGTCTATTACTTAGGTAAACTCCGGCTAAGTGAATCTATCTAAGTCTATTCCTGTATATAACTTTTATATATATAGGTCTTTTCTCTAATGTCTAGGTGGATTAAACACTTTTAATTACCTAGAGACATTGCATGCTAATATAACTATGGTTAATTCAACTCAAGTTCTGGCTCAGTTCCCAGGTAGCAGGTGTTCCGTAAACCGTCATCTTAAGTACCTCCAGCCTTAGACAGAACTTTACCGGTAGAGTTCCCTTATAACCAATAGTTATGATAAATCTTTACTCTAAACATCTAGGTGAATTAAACTCTTTTAATAAACCTAGTGTCATTGCATGGTAACATTTAACTATGATTAATTCAACTCCGGTATTCCGGGTTAGTTCCCAGGTAGCAGGTGTTTCGTAAACCATCATCTTTAGTACCCCCAGCCTTAGACAGAACTTAACCGGTGGAGTTCCCTTATAATCATAGTAATGTTTTTCCTACTTAGTCAATTAAAACTATTTTTAATTCTAAGTAAGAAAATAATTCTAATCCTATTAGAATTATAATGAGCTTAGGTCTAATTAATTTTAAACATTTTAAAATTAATACATTTTAACCTAAGGTCCTATGTTTGCATGCAACTCTTTGTTATAGGTTGACGATTTCTAATCAATTTTATAACTTATTATAAAATTTTAATGATTAGCCCTATAACATGCTTCTATGGTGTTGGAAAAATAACAATCATATTCTAATTATTAAACATCATATTATTATGACGCCGATAACGATAATATAACGATTATATTAATCTAAGGTGATGTCATCCTTCATGCAATTTCAATTTCATTTAATTAATATCGATTATATTAAGTAAACATCCACGAAATTAAATTACATGAAATTTGACATTAATATAATATAACTCTTATATTAATCTAATTAATGTCATGCTCAATGCTATTCCATTTTCATTTAATTAATATAACATTTTATATTAAATCATACATGAAAACAAGCATTGATATATATTTATTATTTTCATTCATAATATAACTAATTATATTAATTCTCATGAAAATAATCCTAAGCATGCATGCTACATTAATAAAATATAACAATTATATTTAGCTAAATTAATGTCATGCATCATGCTTCACCAATTTCATATATTTAATATAACGATTATATTAAATAACTCATGAAATTAAATTCATGCATAATTACCATACATTATAACAATTATAACATAAATATGCATGAAAACATGCTTAACCTATGGTGGGAATTTAAGCTATATGACATCCATAAAGCAAATAAATATCAATTGAACCGGTTAATTTTGGCCCCTAGGATAAAATAAAGCATAAATTACAATAATTATAGCTAAATTCTATCCTAAAAATCCTTCTGCAGCTCAAAATACTGGTCTAGACCGCCCGAACCGACCCGAACCACTTCGAACAAGCCTCAGAAACCACGAACCGAGCCAAACTCCAGCTAAACCGGACCAAATCGGTCCCAGCCCAGATGGACCATGCGAACCAGACCGCCAGCTACCTTGAACCGCCTGAAACATGTCTTCGCACCGCACATCGTGACAGCGTCGCGATGCTGTAGCTTCTTCTCGTAGTGAATTCAACGTTTTTCATCTAATAAAAAAAACTTAATCTAGACCCGGACTTACAAAGGACTCGATTTTACATAAAATACCCGAAACACTGGGCCCTTACATGATCAAATCAGATAAAAAACAGTAAAATCTATGGCCATAAAATTAACCTAAACAGTCCAATGCAAACCATACATACATTATGCATTAATCAATCCCACCAATAGCCAATGCAAATTTTAGAGGAACAAAATTAGATCTACGATCGGCTCTGATACCAATTGAAGGATTGGAATTCCGTAATTCCGTAAAGGGGAAGCGTGATTGGGACCGATTCGTAATTAATTTTGTTTAATCTAAAATATCAATACATTGGCAATAATTTTAGAACTATTCTAAATTTATATTAAGGCTAAGCATACAAAAATTAGATCTAAATCTAATTTATATAGTAACAAATTACTTACTCTCGTTGACGACTCAGATTAAGTCACCAACTGCTTGTGAAATAATCACGAACTAGTGCGAACACCACCACTATGGCTACACCGGTATGACTCTGAGACTTCTAGAGGCAGGAGAGTGGTGGGAGTCCAAAGGAAGCCTTGAGGGGAATTCTCTGAGAGTAGGAGAATGAATGAGATACCTTTCACCCCACCCCAGAGGTCCTATATATAGTAAAGGCCAAGACCTTTTTCCTAATAGGAAAAGGAAGACCTTTTCCTATTAGGAAAAAGTCTCTAATTTTAATAAATAATTAATTAATTCCATAATTAATTAATTTCCCAATTAAATATCATATATTTAATCTTAGGGATTTTATTAAAATTAAAATTAATATGAATCCAATTAATATTAAATTTATTTGAACTCTTTCAAATATTTTCTTTCCTAATAGGAAAAGGTCTCTAATTTTAATAAATAATTAATTAATTCCATAATTAATTAATTACCCAATTAAATATCATATATTTAATCTTAGGGATTTTATTAAAATTAATATGAATCCAATTCATATTAAATTTATTTGAACTCTTTCAAATATTTTCTCTCAAGAATTAATTTTTGAAATTAATTCAAAAATTATATTATAAAGTTTCATAAACTTTATATTATAATGCATCAATATACATTATATGATTCCCCAAATAAATTGAACACTTTCAATTTATAATTTCTACTTAATTGCCTCAAGTCTCTTTACGAGCTACCAGTGGGACCTAATGGACCTACAGATCAGAAGCTCCAACGATACGAGACTAATTGGCCAAACTCATTAACCAAGTTAGTCAACATTCGTTAACTGTGGGTCACTCCACTAAAGACCCATAGCTGCACTCTTCTCACCGTAGAATATTTCTGTGTCCACAGATATCGACCAATGCAGTAAGTCAATCCTTCACGTGTGTTCGTAACACCAGCTGGGTCAAATTACCGTTTTACCTCTGGGTTACCTCTGGTTCCTTAAGTACCACTGATTCCTCTAATGAACAAATTGTTTAGGGTCCAACCACTAAACAGGAGTTCCTCTCGGGCCAGGAGAGGACAACGCGCCTTTGTTCAAGCCCCGAAATCAGCCCTTAAGGGAACACACATCTACTTACCCCAATAGGGGAAGGAGTGAATTCCATCTTGTACTGTTATGTTCCCAGCCCCCATTCGGTCTTGCCCCTGAAATGGTAGGATTATTGAGTCGGCGAACTGGCCACTCTCACCCATACAAATCTAAGGACAATCCCTCTTGAAAGGAGTTCATAACAGACTCAGGATTGAGATTGAGTTACCTAGGTCATCCTATTGAAATAGAAACCTAAACTAGTTAACGGCGTTACATCTAGTGGTTACTATTTCGCGGTCTGGTCTTATGCAAACTCATTGCATAGGATACCCCCACCCGCATGTCTCCTACATGGATGCTTTGGATCATTGTATCTGTATCGAATACAAGGTGGGCCGTATCACATAGTGTCACCAGGATAAGGTACCCAGCCTTATCCCTATACTATAGACCTTTTAGGTTGTTTCTTGGACATTGATCCCCGTATGTCCCCACATACTAGTCCAAGTTTCATTTAAACAACCTTGGATCTTAGTTTATTGGATTTAGGGTTTATTAATGCAAACTCGATTATTCAATAACCAAATTATTGAATTACTCAAATAACACTTTATTGAGATCGATTAATTTGTTTCATTTACTATCTACGAGTTTTAGGGCATAAAACCCAACACTTCAATGTTGGTTATGGGCCGATAGGGAATTGCAGGTTAGATGACGGGTTGGGCCCGTGATTAAAAATGGGCTTCAATGTGGGTTAGGGCCCGTCATTAATGGGCTGGGCTTTAATGTCGGTTATGGGCCAATAGATATAATTGGGTTTGATGACGAGTTTTGCTCGTCATTAAAAAAGGGCTTCGATAATGGTGGAGAACCGACATGGAAGAACCGCATTACGATGTCGTTTCAAAGACTTTAAACGCGCGGCCTCTACGCTTCGAAACGACGTCGTTTTGCTTTATCAAAACGACGTCGTTTGGTATTATTGATCAAACATTAAAATGCACGGTTTGGTTGAAAACGACGTCGTTTTGATTAATGAGATCAAAACGACGTCGTTTTGAATTACTAATTCGTTTGGGTTTAGGAAGGGAAACGACCGTCTTTTGGGGTTTAGGGCAATTTGCGATTGATGTCTGTATTGTCTTCTACCTTCCATTGTTGTATCGTCTTCTACCTTTCGATTAGCTGGTTCGAAATCAATTGAAGGCGACGGTGGATTGAGCAATCGATGGCGGTCTGAAGTAGTCGGTGGTGGTCTGAAGCAAACGACGGTGGATTTCAGCCATTCGGCGCATTGGACAGCGGTGGGACCTATGTTGTTCGACGACGGTAACAGTGGTAACGACGATTGACTCAGGTATGTAGAAAGATATAAAATAGTTCTCAATTGATGGGCATGTACGATTGACTCATTTTCTCTACTGTATTCTCCATTGTGTTTGCTCGAACTCAACTGTTTTCTTAACCTATGCACAAGAAATAGTTCGTACATAAAATAATTCACTTGCCCAATCTGGAATTGTTTCAATAAAATTGGTTTCTGATTCTCGGCAGACAAGTTTTGTTCAAATTTAAGATGTACAAAGACTGTAAGGTTTTTTTATGTCAGCAAGGTTTTTTTAACTCAGGTTATAGTCCTTTGTCTCAAATAATCTTCATGTCAACAAGGTTTTTTTTATGAGAACCGAAGAATTTCAACGTTAGAGTATGATATTAATGGCATACCTTCAAGACCGAATCTTAGGCGGGTGCTTTTCAAATTTTCAATAGAGTTTAAAGTACTTACATAGTCTAAAGTAATTTTGAAAGTCCAAGGCACTAAAAGGTAACTTTAAAAGTTTAAAGGCCTAGAAGGGACTTCATAATGCTTAAAGAGAAAAGTATCACTTTTGGATTTTTTTTTTTTTTGGTTTTGTTATGTCACACTTCACTAAAAGCACTGTTTTTAAAATTTTCAAAATCATCTTTACATATGTAACAGAACACTATAAAAATTTTGAAAAGTTCTTTTGATCGGTAAAATGTGTTTCTTTTATCTTCTTAATTAGTACTTATTTCAAAAATGTTTCTAAAAAGAAGTGTTTTAATAAAAAAACACTCCTCATCGCATGAGATAGTCAGTTTCATCAGTCAACGGTGTGATAAAGTGAAAGTGACTTATCTCGCAGTTCGATCTTATGCAAACTCATTGCATAGGACACCCTCACTCACATGTCACTACACAAACGATTCAAGATCATATCGTTTGTATTTAATACAAAGTGAGCCGCGTCAATAGTGTCCACATGATAAGGTACCCAACCCTATCCTTATACTATAGACCGTTTAGACTATTTACTTGAACTTGATCCACATTTATGTCACCACATAAAGTTCAAGTATTCATAACATAGCCAGAGGTTCTTACTTTATATGATTTGTGGTAATTATAGGCAAGATAAACATATATGATAATTAACGCTTTATTAATAAACAATCAGGTGTTAGATTTACTATCTACAAGTTTTATGGCATAAAAACCAGACACTTCTGACCTGTAGGTCCATTAGGTCCCTGATAACACTCATTTATGTGCGTTATTTAGCCTTCAAAACTTGGATTATTGCTAGGAAAGTAAAGACTTAGTGCTTAATTTTTTGTCATTTGAATCAAAAAAGTCAAAAGTCTGCAAATCATGATAGAAATATTAAAATATAGAATATATGCTTAATTGTTGTAAAAAGAGAGTGGTTTAGTAAGAATTGATCAAGTTTAATGGTTTTGTGCAGAAGTCCAAATTTGCGTTTGATATGTGACCCACATCTGGAAAGGGAAAGTTTAGCGGAGCAAAAGATTAGAAGATTTGCACCAACATCTGGAAACGAAAAAATCATGTTGAATATTGCATAATCAAAAGATGTGGAAAATGCGTTCGAGATGCGCCTGCAAATTGATAAGGAAAGAAGCTCGAAGCATATGGTAAACTACATCTAAGCAAGCACACGAGGAAATGCGCTGCATTTGCGACCGCAATTAGGCTTTCTGACAGAATTATGAGATTGGCGAGATTTGCACATAATCTTTCGAGGATAAAATATTCCAAACCAAATCTCCAAGGATCATGGGATTACACTTATAATGGACTTCTCACACTAATCTTGGCAGCCAACCCTACCTTCCAAGGACTATAAAAGGCATGCAAGATCAAGATTAAAAGGGAGCTCAGATTTAGTCTAGGATTGTTTTTATGTTGCATTTCTTTCTCTTCATCTTGTAGCCAATCCGAGTTTTGGTTTTTCTAGCCTTTTGTCAGCTCCCCCGTTCAAAAGAAGTAGAGGAGAAAGACTTGTTTCCCTTGTGATGACATGCAAAAATGTCATCATTTTCCTATTAATTGTAGCTAGTTTTGTGCATGAATTGTGAGCTTTAATGTATTTTTATGTTAATTTTGTAGAAAACCGAGCTTGATAAGCAAAACCAAGAATTTTACCAAATTTTGGGCATAAAAAGAAGTCTTTGGGCCATAAAAGAAGAAAAGCAAAGAAGATATTTGAAGTAGAGGCCCAAAAAGCCCAAAAAGAATGAAGCAAGGAGGCAAAAATCCGCATATGAGGCTTCTAGAAGGCCTAGCGTCTCGACGCTAGGACTAGAGCGTCTCGACGCTAGGTGATCAGCAAGGAAAAATCCAAAATCGCGACAGCGTCGCGACGCTGTCCTCGTAGCGTCGCGACGCTGCGACAACTTCGACGCTGTGACGTAGCGTCTCGACGCTGCCGACTTGTTCAGCAAGAAACGTCCAGCCCCTTTCCCTATAAAAAGCCCCCTCTCCCAAGGTGAAATGCATCCCATTTTTTGGGGAGTTCTCCCCTAGCTCTATAGAGAGAAAAAGAGAGAAGAGTTGTAAGGAAAAAGGAGGAATTGAGCGAGATTCCAAGGCTCGGGATTCGAGATGCTCGTGACGGGAGCTTGGGATCAACTTATCGGTTATTTCTTCCTTACTTCTTTGTAATTTCTTATTTTAATTTGAGTTAGGCCTATGGATCAAGATCATTTTGGCAAAATTATTTCCAATTGTGAGTAGATCTTGAGACCTAGGGTCGTTATTCTAGCTAATCGGATATTGTAGCGCAATTACTTGGATTATGTAATGAATTTCTTCATATTTCATCTATGCAATTTATGCTTAATGCCTTTAATCTCTTGATCACGGATTAATTGATTTGTTGGTCTAAATTGATACTCGACAGAGAGAATTTAGACTAGATCCAAATTGCATGGCTAATAATTGCTTGGAACATGAGAGTGAAAGAGAATTGTTAGAAATTGATAATGAAGTTGCTTAATGCCATACTATGATTAACTAAGGAGATGGACACATAAATTAGTTATGTTAGTATGAGATGCGGAGGAACTTGAAGGAGAAATCCGCTTATAATCACTTCTAGATTTATGAAATTGAAGATTATTAGTTACATACATCCATGTAATGGAGCTACAAATCCAAGAAAGCTAGTTAACACCCTAGGTCGAGCCCCCTTTGATAGGAAAATTCCTTTTTACTTGCATATTTCTTTTTGTTAGTTCTTTAATTTTCGCTTTACCAATTCAAGTTGAAATTCTAAATAAAATTAAAACATGATGGTTTTTGGTGCTTAATGGATATAATTCAAATTCCCTGAGGATTCGATACTCGGAATACTTTCCGTTTTATATTACTTGTGACGACCCGTACGCTTGCGGTTAGCAACACCTTGAAAAAGGAAAGAGCAAGTTAGATAGAGAGGAGAAAGAACCTTAGTTTAGTCCTAGTTGTTTAGAGTCTTTCATATTTTGTTGTAAGTGTTATTTACATTCTGTTTTTGCTTTGTTTCAGTCGTAAGTTCAATTTATATACTTTTCATTTATCAATATGAATTCCATTTTATTCTATCTCTCGTGGACTTTCAATTCCACGTTTTGCATTTTATTTTCACCAATGAGCTAAGCTTCTTCTCAAGGATTCAAGTATGTTGATACCTTGAGTAGAAGAAAGCCCCACCTATGACAAAGCAACCTTGATCCTACTTAGCATTATTTGTTTTTGTTGAAGTTTAAATTTCATTGTTTGCTTAAACTGATCACTTGAGTTAACATAGTTTGTGTTTAGCTTGTGGCCAAAAGGTTGGAGTTAAGTGCATGAGTTCACAAAAATCAATAGTGGAAAAGATCCTGACTTTGTTTCATGCATCCTAGAAATAAACTGGAACCACTAGGGTTTTAAAGTTGTGTGCGTGAAATATCTAAAATTTAATTAGCCCTAGAAATAGGTGCACCTAGTTTGTTTAGTCTTTTAAAGGCACCAAAAGCGGAGCTGAATAGAACTCAAACTTCATTCACAACTAAGTTGTCAGGGAAATTCTAGGTGCAAACTGGTAGCAATCCTTATGCACCATGTCTATGTGGGCACTTATAGGTAGTTGATAAGTCCAATTTATTATACACTTAGAATCTCCCAATTTGCTTATCTTAGTTGAATTCCTTGCGAAAAATGCTTTAAAATGAGTATAATATGTCTATATGCCCTCACCGGAGCTTTGGAAGCAATTCGGGGCTTAAACGAGCGAAACCGGAGCGTAAAATGACCATTTTTCCCCTGGAGCGTCATCAGCATCGAGACGCCCATCATCAGAGTCGAGACGCTAGCCAAATAAGGAAGCTACTAGGGTAATCCGAGAGATATTTTCCAAAATTGAAGGGACAGCGTCGCGACGCTAGGCAGTTTTCCAGAATCGAATTTTTCCTATTTTGGCTGGAAATTTTCCTTGTTCGAAGACCCAATTCAGCACCAAATGACCACGAATTGAAGGCCAAGAATCACTTTAAATAGAGGGGCTTAGTGTAAGTTTAGAATCATCCCTCAATACACAATTCACTACAACATTGTAGTCCATCTCTCTCCCCTTTCTCCACCATTCTTCTTAGTTTTTAAAGCTTTCTTAGTCCATGGGTCGGTTGATCGAGCCACGAGCTTGGAGGTGCTTGTCTATGGCCAACTAAGCTTGGATCGTTGTAATCGGGACCTCGGTTTGTAAGTTTGATTCAATTTTATGAGATTTCCATTGTTCATTACTTAGTTAATTGTCTTTGTGATTTTAGTTCTTTGCATATAAGTTTAGATTGTGGTAGGAAAGATTGACAACCTTGACCGCGCCCTCTCTAAATTTACTTGCTAAATCTAAGTAGAAAATAGGTTAACGTTATGATTATACGCATGCGTCCCTAGAACTAAATGTTTTAATCAATTGTAATTGTGGTTTGTTGTCCGTTGCATGTGAATTAATTCGGCTAGATCCCAATGCGGTTTAGATTAGTTAATAGGCATATTAATTAATTTAAACTAGAATCAAACTTCGCGTTTACATGTTTGTGGTAGTTGGATCATGGCTCTCGGTTTGTTGCCGCAGTACGCCGGACTTAGATAGTTAATTAAATATCAATTGATAATCGATGAATGAAATTAATCAAACTTAACATTGAGTCCAACCTCGATTACAGTGATCCTCGTGGTAAGATCAACTAACCTCGCCTTTACTTTCCTTGCATTCAATTTTCCTTATTTATTTTCCTGCATTTACTTTATGTCTTAATCTTTTATCTATAAAACCCCCCTTTTGGTTACCTCAAAAACACAAAAGAATTTAGAAATAAATCGATTGTTCCCTGTGCATAATGGTATAATGGTACTCGCTTAGCCTTCTAACGGTTCTTGGGAGCAAGGCCAAATAGAAGTTAAATCTGACCCAATGCATGAATAGACTTAGGTTAAATAAGCCATGATTCGAGTTATTTGCCTTAGGGTTGAAGCTATATTGAATACCTCGTTTATTTATTATTGTTATTCTTTACTTGTTTATTTTGTTTGTTTTACAAAACCCATCATCAATTATTTCTTTGGTTACCTTTTCAAAAGCAATCTTTGAGCAGTTTCTTCTTCAAATCTGTGTTTCCAATTTAGTCCCTGTGGGATCGATACCTTTGGAATACTTCCAGAGATTTTATTACTACATGCGATAGTGTATACTTGCACTTAGTTGGCTGAATTATTCTTAATCTATATTTATCATCTTTCTCTAACATCCACACCGTCCCTAAGCTAACTAATCCGATCATACATCGTCCATCGAATTAGTACCTAATTGATTAATTAATTAATTCGATTAACCCATCAAACTAATCAACTAGCAAATTACACTAAGTCTAGTGGATTGATTAGGACACTATAAATAATTAGGCCTAATTGATTTCTAACACTATTTTGGATCTTAGACCTATCATGTAAGCAACAAAGTCAGAGAACTGCTCTTGGGACCCGTGCCCATGAATCGGTTAATGGACTACTATCATAGCGAATTATAAACATACAAGCTGTGAGTTAGGGTGTCAATCTAACCTATTGTGCATGCTTATTATACGAGTTGAATCCAAAATATAATTGTAAATAGATTAAATAAAACTTTCAGATCAGAATCTCACGAAACAATACCATTGATTAACCCAAAAATCACCTAATCGGCATCAACGGGTTTAGCAAGCAGTTAAACCGACTAAATCCTGCTACAAAGTACAACAAAATATTAAAGAAAAAATAAAAATTAATTTAGAAACATACAATAGGAGGTCTAGAATGTAAATTACAAAGAGTAAAACGAAAAGAAACTAAAAACTAAACACAAAACTAACCAACGACCATAATTAAAAAGAGGGTTTTTATACAAGTTTAAGTCGTAGCGTCGAGACGCTGAGTGTAGCGTTTTGACGTTACACCTTCGGGCCGAAGATAAAAAATCAGACTAGCGTCTCGATACCGAGCCATTGTCCAGCGTGTCTTCACTTCTTCCTTTGGCTTTCCTTTGCTTGCTAAGGTTGGGACTCGAACCTTTGACTCCTTGGCACTATTGCTCGGGCTCGTCACGATTCGCTCGAGTCTTCTCACCTCCTCGACATCCGTGGATTCCAAGTTAGCTCGAAAACACTCTAAATCGCCCGATTGAGCTCCAATTTATGTGATTCGTCCTCAATACCTTCAAATGCACAATTTACCTACAATATAGATAAATAGACAGTAAAACCGACTCTAACAAGCTTAGATTAAGGACAAATAAATAGGACTAAATTGGTCCTATCAGATTGCTTACAATTTTCCACAAGATGGAAATAAATACATTTGAAATTTCCATTCCCCTGTTCATCAAAATTCTTACAAATTTTGTGTTCATTGTGGGAAAAGAGGAAATCAGAACATTTTAATCATTACTCCAATAATGATGACCATGGTTGGAATTGGGACCCTAGCCTCTCATGGAAAAAACAACGACACCGTGTTAACTAAAGCTCTTCCATATCTTGTGTTTATTGTAAAGGGAGTCATTTATTTGAGAATTGTCCTTATAACCCTGATTCTTTATATTGTGGATTTCACTCTAGTTTTGACGACCAAAATTATTATCCTTATGTCCAGCAAGGGTTGATGCAACAGATGACTCCAGAATTGCCAACTAGCATTGAAGAACTCATAAAGGAATATACGGTGAAAATTGATGTTGAGATTCAAAACCAAGCAAAATCTCTACAAAATTTGGAAATCAAGATGGAACAAATTGCAAATGAATGGAGGAACAACCCACAAGGTGAAGGATTGGAATTTCGTAATTCCGTAAAGCGGAAGCGTGATTGGGACCGATTCGTAATTAATTTTGTTTAATCTAAAATACCAATACATTGGCAATAAACTTAGAACTATTCTAGATTTATATTAAGGCTAAGCTTAGAAAAATATTAGATCTAAATCTAATTTATATAGTAACAAATTACTTACTCTCGTTGACGACTCAAATTAAATTCACCAACTGCTTGTGAATTAATCACGAATTAGTGTGAACACCACCACTATGGCTACACCGGTATGACTCTGAGACTTCTAGAAGCAGGAGACTGGTGGGAGTCTAGAGGAAGCCTTGAGGAGAATTCTCTGTGAGTAGGAGAATGAATGGGATGCCTTTCACCCCACCCCATGGGTCCTATATATAGTAAAGGCCAAGACCTTTTTCCTAATAGGAAAAGGAAGACTTTTTCCTAATAGGAAAAGGTCTCTAATTTTAATAAATAATTAATTAATTCCATACTTAATTAATTTCCCAATTAAATATCATATATTTAATCTTAGGGATTTTATTAAAATTAAAATTAATATGAATCCAATTCATATTAAATTTATTTGAACTCTTTCAAATATTTTCTTTCCTAATAGGAAAAGGTCTCCCATTTTAATAAATAATTAATTAATTCCATAATTAATTAATTACCCAATTAAATATCATATATTTAATCTTAGGGATTTTATTAAAATTAATATGAATCCAATTCATATTAAATTTATTTGAACTCTTTCAAATATTTTCTCTCAAGAATTAATTTTTGAAATTAATTCAAAAATTATATTATAAAGTTTCATAAACTTTATATTATAATGCATCAATATACATTATACGATTCCCCAAATAAATTGAACACTTTCAATTTACAATTTATACTTAATTGCCTCAAGTCTCTTTACGAGCTACCAGTGGGACCTAATGGACCTACAGATCAGAAGCTCCAACGATACGAGACTAATTGGCCAAACTCATTAACCAAGTTAGTCAACATTCGTTAACTGTGGGTCACTCCACTACAGACCCACAGCTGCACTCTTCTCACTGTAGAATATTTCTGCGTCCACGGATATCGACCAATGCAGTAAGTCAATCCTTCACGTGTGTTCGTAACACCAGCTGGGTCAAATTACCGTTTTACCCTTGGGTTACCTCTGGTTCCTTAAATACCGCTGATCCCTCTAATGAACAAGTTGTTTAGGGTCCAACCACTAAACAGGAGTTCCTCTAAGGCCAGGAGAGGACGGCGTGCCTTTGTTCAAGCCCCAGAATCAGCCCTTAAAGGAACACACATCTACTTACCCCAATAGGGGAAGGATTGAATTCCATCTTGTACTGTTATGTTCCCAGCCCCCATTCGGTCTTGCCCTTGAAATGGTAGGCTTATTGAGTCGGCGAACTGGCCACTCTCACCCATACAAATCTAAGGACAATCCCTCCTGAAAGGGGTTCATAACAGACTCAGGATTGAGATTGAGTTACCTAGGTCATCCTATTGAAATAGAAACCAAACTAGTTAACGACGTTACATCTAGTGGTTACTATTTCGCGGTCCGGTCTTATGCAAACTTATTGCATAGGATACCCACACCCGCATGACTCCTACATGGATGCTTTGGATCATTGCATCTGTATCGAATACAAGGTGGGCCGTATCACATAGTGTCACCAGGATAAGGTACCCAGCCTTATCCCTATACTATAGACCTTTTAGGTTGTTACTTGGACACCGATCCCCGTATGTCCCCACATACTAGTCCAAGTTTCATTTGAACAACCTTGGATATTAGTTTATTGGATTTAGGGTTTATTAATGCAAACTCGATTATTCAATAACCAAATTACTGAATTACTCAAACAACGCTTTATTGAGATCGATTAATTTGTTTCATTTACTATCTATGAGTTTTAGGGCATAAAACCCAACACAAGGCACCTTGCTCAACAACATAGAGACCTTGATGCAAGAAGAAGAAGAAGAACAAGGCAAGAAGATAACACTTAGAAGTGGATTGGAGCATGAAGACCCTAAATCCTCACTATAAACAACCCCAATCGCTGTCGTTTTAATCATATTCGCTATTAGTAGCAATAGGTGAAACATGGGGCTCTAGTTTAGGCGTGTTATCCCTGAATTTGTAGCACTTTGCATGTTAGCCTAGAATTGAACACTTGGTTAATCTTATAGTTTAGGCTTTTCCTAGTTATAAAATTCGGCCGGGTGTTGATTAGTAATCAATTAGATTAGCTTCGATGCATTGGTGGGGTTAATAAAATAGGGATATTATGGCTCTTTGGCTTTTTCAGGAGCACGTTAGGCTTAAAATGTAAATTTCATTAATAGATAATCTGTCATTAAAATCCATCCAAATGAACACTGAATGTACCGATTGCATGAATCCGAGATTCGATCAACCACTCCTTTTTACTTTTCCGCTATTTAATTTCTTCACTTTATTTTCTGTCATTTAAATTTCAGTGCTTTAATTTCCCCTCGCATTTTGATCTCTCACATCTCAAACCCCCACTAGTCTGATCGTCTCAATAAATCTAAGTTAAGCAAATTATAAACGCGCTCCATGGAGTCTGTGCATTTCAATTCCATTTGGGATCTTGTAGATCTATCTAATGGGGTAACACCTACAGGTTGCACATGAATCTACAAGAGGAAACGAGACGTAACCTTATGGTTAGGCTCGTGGAAAAGGGTTACACCCAGAAACTGTAAGGAAACCTTTTCTCCTGTTGCCATGCTGAAATCTATCAAAACTCTTGTCCATTTTTGAATGGATGTCAAGACTACCTTTTTTTTAATGGTAATCTTGAGGAGAGAATCTACATTTCTCAACCAGAAGGGTTCATACAACAAGGTCAAGAGAAAAATGTTTGTGAGCTTAATCGATCCATTCATGAATTGATTGAAGCATTTCGATCTTAGAATATAAGGTTTGATGTTGTGATCAAATATTTTGGCTTTGATCAGAACATGGATGAGTCTTGTTTATACAAAAAGATCATTGATTGTTCAGTAGCTTACTTAGTGTTGTATATGATTGATATCCTAATGATTGGGAATGGTGTAGGATGTCTCACAAACATTAAAAGGAGCTAGCAGCTCATTTCCAAATGAAAATTTGGGAGAAGAGCTGAGTTTGTTCTTGGGATCCAAATTGTTAGGAACCATAAGAACAAAAAGCTAGCCCTGTCTCTAGTATCTTATGTCTACAAGATATTTGTTAGATATAAGATGCAGAGTTTCAAGAAGGGTTCACTACCTTTTCAGACATGAAATTCTTTATTCTAAGGATCAGTTTCCTTAGCCACCTCAAGAAGTTGAGAACATGAGACGAATGCCCTATATAGTAGGGATTGTTGGGTTTTATGCCCTAAAACTCGTAGATAGAAAATGTAACACTTGACTTGCTTTAATGAAGTATTATTTCTATATATATTTGTTAACCCTATATATAGCCACAAATCCAATAAACTAAGAACCCCTGGCTATACTATGTATACTTGAAGTTTGTGTGTGACATAAGTATGGATCAAGTTCAAGTAAATAGCCTAAATGATCTATAGTACATGGATAAGGCTGGGTACCTTAATCTTGGGGACACTATTGGCGCGACTCGCTTTGTTTTCTAAAGACAAACGATGTGATCCTAATCGTTCATGTATAAGACATGTGAGTGAGGGCATCCTATGCAATGAGTTTGCATAAAGATCAGACTAGGAGATAAGTCACTTTCACTTTACAACACCATTTACTGCTGAAACTGAATATCTCATACAATGACCTAGGTAACTCAATCTTAATCCTGAGCTAACTATGAACTCTAGTTTATTTAGGATTGTCCTTTGATTTGCATGGGTGAGAGTGGCCAATCATCGCCGACTCAATAAGCCTACCATTTCGGGAATGAGACTGAATAAATAGCTGGGGACATAGCTTTGCAAGACAGAATTCACTGCTACCCGTTTTCAGGTTAGTAAGTGATAGCGGGCAGAACTGTCGCTATTTTAGTCCTAAATTATTAAGCTTTTGAGCGCTTTAATTGTGTTTTTATTGAAGAAATCTAAAATAATTTGTTATTTGGTCTTTAGGAGCGTTTTGTGGATTTTTGGTGGAAAAAGGCCAAAAAATGAGCAATCCAAGCCTAAAATCCGACCATGGGTCAAAGGGGGAGCCCAAGAAGTCAACCATGAAGAAAAGATCCAAAAAGAAAGAAGTTGGCCCAAGTTTCAAGCCCAAATCCGCGTGGACTGTTCTGGAATCCGCACAGCGTCGAGACGCTGTCCCATTTCTTGGCGGACAAGACGCGTGACGTCACAGCGTCGCGACGCTGTCCCAAATCTGGGCCTATAAATAGCCTCCTTTGGTGCCCATTTTTCTGATCAATCATTTCTCCATCCTTTCCTTCCTTCGCTCTTTGGAGCATTCTCTCAAGGCTTTTTAGCCTTTTGAGAGTTAGTAGTGGGAAAAATTTGGGGAGCTTTTGGAGAGCATTCTAGGAGGCTCAAGGCGTGCTCGAAGGGACTCCAAGCGCTAGCGACGGGGTCTTCGACGGTCATTTCCTTCCCTTTTATTTTGCTCAATATTATGCTTTCCATTGTATATCTTGTGGATATTTTAGCCATGTATAGCTAAACCCCAATTTGGGGTCTTGAAATGAAAATATATAGTTAAATGTTATTATAATTGCCTTTCTCTTGCCCTCTTTTACTAATTATTTGTATGGATGCTCGTAATGCTGTATGCAATCTGGCCAATTCTTTACTGAACCGATTCTTAATGGAAACTCGACGAAGAGAAATTAGGATAGATCATAATCCATGCAACTAGTTTAATTGCCCGTCGTGACAACGGGATTAGTTGATTAAACTTAGATTCCTAAAATGAATCAGAGTGTAATAATTAACGAATTTTAATGGCACTAAGGACACTTAGGTTGTTAAAATGGATTAATTAGAATTAGGGGAAACCGACAGGAGATCCTATGTGATTAACGGAGATTCTAGGAGTATAATTAGTTGGGCAATGAGATAGGTTAATTGTAATAATTATTTATCTATTAATTGACTTTCAAGACCCCGCTTCTCACTCAAAACTCTTTCTCCATTTTTTTTATTTCTTGATTGATCAATTTGATTTCCTTAATCTCTTTAATCTTAAATTCATTTTAATTTCATGGTTTGGTCCCTAAATATTATTTCCCCCAAGTATTTTTAGTGTTCAAGAAATTTATTGCTTTGCTTAAATCTCGCTTCGCCTCCCTGTGGATTCGATACTCGGAATATTTCCGTTTTATATTACTTGCGACCCGTGCACTTGTAGTGTGGGTATTAGCAATAGTTAGAAGGTTGTTCCCTTAAGTACTAACCCCAAGTCTTGAACAAAGGGGACCCGCCCTCTCATAACCTTAAGAGAGACATGGTTTAGTGATTGTATGAACTAATTGTTCATTAGAGGATCAATGGAACTTAAGGAACAAGATGTAGCTATAGGGGTAAAACGGACATTTGACCCAACTCTAGTTACGAACAACCGGTGAAGGGTCGACTTACTAATCATGGTTATTTCGAGTGGACAAGAAATATATTTACAGTGAGGGGAGTGCAACTACGGGCTATAGTGGAGTGTCCTAGAAGAAATATTTGGTTCCTTAAAATCCAAATGAGTCCCTAATGAACAATTGATTTGTGGTCAGACCACTAAACCTAAAACCTCTTGGGCCAATGAGAGAGCGGGATCCCTTTGTTCACGTACCGGAGTCAGCACCTAAGGGAACAACCTCTTTACTATCCCTAAATCGGGTAGGAGTGATTTCCATCTTGTAGGACTATGTCCCAAGCTATCTACCCGTTCCTATCCCTGAAATAGGGGGGTTTATTGAGTCGGCGATGATGAGCCACTCTCACCCATGCAGATCTAAGGATAAGCTCGAATAAACAGGAGTTCATAGTTAGCTCGGGATTAAGATAGGTCAGTTTCAACAGTAAACGATGTTATAAAGGAAATTGACTTATTTCTTGGTCTTGGTCTTATGCAATATCATTTGCATAGGACGCCCCCACTCGCATGTGTCAACATGAACGATTCAGGATCACATCGTTTGTACCATATACAAAGTGGGTCGCGTCACATAGTTTTCTAGGATAAGGTACCCAGCCTTATCCCTGTACTATAGACCGTTTAGGCTATTACTTGAACTTGACCACTTTTATGTCACTACATAAAGTTCAAGCATTCATATTACATAACCATGGATGTTAGTTTATTGGATTTGTGTTATTTAACGTGCAATTCACTTATTTAATAACTTAAGTGAACAAAAAACTCAATAACGACTTTATCGACCAAGTATGTAACTATTTGTTTCATTTACTATCTACGAGTTTTAGGGCACCAATCCCAACAATCTCCCACTTGCACTAAAACTCTAGTTTTGTGGGATGTATAATAATCCATAACAGCAGTGAGTGAATAAATACGTGTATTAATAACAATTTACAAACACAATAAACTAGGGCATCACAATACCCAGTATGTCATGGTATTGAATACCGATTACAATTCTCCCACTTGCCCAAGATTATTTTCCCGTACATATCTCGCAGACCCAGATCCTCTAGATGACTCTCGAACACTTTAGCAGTGAGAGCCTTCGTGAATGGATCAGTAATGTTGTGCTCCGACGCTATCTTGGTGACGATCACGTCTCCTCGGTGCACTATCTCCCTGATGAGATGATATTTTCTTTCAATGTGCTTGCCTCTCTTATCACAGTAGAGAGTGATGGGAAGATGCATATTTGGAACCACTTCCAAATCAGTCAAGAACTTCCTGAGCCATACCGCCTCTTTTGCTGCCTCGCAAGCAGCTACATATTCGGCCTCCATGGTCGAGTCTGCTATGCATCCTTGTTTGATGCTACACCACACTATTGCTCCACCATTTAGTGTGAATACTCAACCTGATGTGGATTTCCTCGAATCCTTATCGGTTTGAAATCAGAATCAGTGTATCCTATAAGGATCAAATCCTTATCACCATACACGAGCATATAGTCCCTCATTCTCCTAAGATACTTGAGGATATTCTTAACGACAATCCAGTGATCAAATCTTGGATTAGATTGATATCTACTGACAATCCCTACTGCATAACAAATGTCAGGCCTTGGACACATGTCATACATCAGGCTATCTACTGCAGAGGCATAGAGAATACGTCTCATGTCCTCAACTTCTAGAGGTGTCTTGGGACATTGTTCCTTAGAGAAAATAATTCCGTGCCTGAAAGGTAACAAACCTTTCTTGGAATTTCGCATCTTATATCTAATCAACAACTTGTCTATATAAGATGCTTGAGACAAGGCTAGTGTTTTGTTCTTTCAGTCCCGAATAATTCAGATTCCTAGAACATACTGCGCCTCACCCAAATATTTCATTTGAAACTAAGTTGCTAGCCAATTTTTAAGGTCAGTTAGATAGCCTACATCATTCCTGATGAGTAGGATATCATCCACATACAATACTAAGAAAACTACTGAACTTTTGACGATCCTTTTATAAACACAAGGTTCGTCAACATTCTGTTCAAAGCCATAAGACTTGATCGCAGTATCAAATCTTATATTCCAGGATATTGATGCTTGTTTTAATCCATAAATGGATCGTTTGAGCTTGCAAACCTTTTGCTCTTGACCCTTAGCAATGAACCCTTCTAGCTGAGACATAAAGATACTTTCTTCAAGAGTGCCGTTTAGAAACGCAGTCTTGACATCCATTTACCATATCCCATAATTATAGAATGTGGCAATGGATAGAAGTATCCTTATCGACTTCAACATGGCAACCGGGGAAAAGGTTTCTTCATAGTCAATCCCTTCTCGTTAACCTTTTGCCACAAGTCGAGCTTTAAAGGTTTGTAAGTTTCCAGCAGCGTCTCATTTTCTCTTGTAGATCCATTTGAATCCTATGGGCTTAACCCCTTCGGGTTGATCTACAAGATCCCAAGCTGAATTAAAATACATGGATTCCATTTCTAGATCCATGGCTTTAATCCACTCGTCCTTGTCCATATCATCCATTGCCTGTTTAAAGGTCAATGGATCCTCGATCTCGTCATCAGGTATGACTGGAGTTTCTGCTAAACCTAAATAGCGATCCGATTGTCTAACAACCCTCCCACTACGTCGTGGCTCTCTTATTTCTTGAGAAGGATGCGACTAACTTGAGGTGTAAGTTAGGTGAATGACTGTCATTGATGTTTTCGTAGCTTCGTTCGATAACTCGCTTAACACTATCTTGCTTCGTGGCTTGTGATTTCTCATGTGGTCTTCTTCTAAGAATGTGGAATTTGTCGATACAAATACCTTGTTCTCTTGTGGATTGAAGAAGTATCCACCTCTTGTTTCCTTGGGATAGCCTACAAATAGGCATAGTTTTGAACGGGGTTCCAATTTCTTCGGGTTAGTCACTAGCACGTGTTCTGGACAGCCCCAGATTCTAAAGTAACGTAAACTAGTTTTACGCCATCTCCACAATTCAAATGGTGATTTAGAAACACTCTGGGATGGCACATTGTTCAAAATATAAACAACAGTCAAAACTACATGTCCCCAGAACGAGTCAGGCAACTGAGCATAGCTCATCATAGAACGAACCATATCCAATAAGGTTCTATTCTTCCTTTTCGATACACTGTTCTGCTGAGGTGTACCAGGTGCTGAGAGTTGAGATGTTATTTCATGTTCTATTAGATAGTCCTGGAACTCGTAATCCATATACTCTCCACCTCGATAAGATCGAAGTGTTTTTATCTTTTTACCCAATAAGTTCTCAACCTCTGCCTTATATTCCTTGAAATTTTCAAGGGCTTCGGACTTATGATGCATCAGGTAAAGATAACCATACCTAGAATAATCATCAATAAAACTGATGAAATATTCAAATCCTCCTCGTGCTCTAACATTCATCGGACCACAGAGGTCTGAGTGTATAAGCTCTAGAGGTTCTTCAGCCCTATAACCTTTTCTAGTAATAGATCGTTTTGTCATTTTGCCTTCAAGACATGACTCACATGGAGGTAGTGAATCGTCTTCTAACTCGCTTAGAATCCCACTCTTGACCAATCGCCCAATCCTATCGAGATTAATATGGCCCAACCTCAGGTGCCAAAGATAGGTTTTCTCTTTAGGAGAAATCCTTTGCCTTTTATTACTCTGAGTAGTAGCAGTCTTGAACATTTCAGTATTATTAACTGCTATACTCTCGATAAGTCTTAAAACATATAACTTATTTTCCATTATAACGGAACAAACATTAATTCCCTTTCTTGAAATGAAAACTTCATTTAATGAGAAAGATACAAAATAAGTTTGTCCGATCAAACAAGATACAAAAATCAAATTTATTTTGATCTTAGGAACTATGTATACATTCTCTAATAATATATACTTGTTATCTTGGAAAAATAATTTTACGTTTCCTACTGCTATAGTTGAGACAACCTCTCTAATTCCAACTTTGACAGTCATCTCACCAGCTTCAAGCTGTTCCCAGGAACTGATTCATTTAAACGAAGAACAAATATGATTAGTGGCCCCTGAATTGAGTATCCAGGCTGAACTTGTTGGGTTTTATGCCCTAAAACTCGTAGATAGTAAATGAAACAAATTAATCGATCTCAATAAAGCGTTATTTGAGTGATTCAGTAATTTGGTTATTGAATAATCGAGTTTGCATTAATAAACCCTAAATCCAATAAACTAAGATCCAAGGTTGTTTAAATGAAACTTGGACTAGTATGTGGGGACATACGGGGATCGGTGTCCAAGTAACAACCTAAAAGGTCTATAGTATAGGGATAAGGCTGGTTTTCCTGGTGACACTATGTGATATGGTCGACCTTGAATTCAATACAGATGCAATGATCCAAAGCCTCCATGTAGGAGACATGCGGGTGGGGGTATCCTATGCAATGATTTTGCATAAGACCGAACCGCGAAATAGTAACCACTAGATGTAACGCCGTTAACTAGTTTAGGTTTCTATTTCAATGGGATGACCTAGGTAACTCAATCTCAATCTTGAGTCTGTTATGAACTCCTTTCAGGAGGGGTTGTCCTTAGATTTGTATGGGTGAAAGTGGCCAGTTCGCCGACTCAATAGTCCTACCATTTCAGGGGCAAGACCGAATGTGGGCTGGGAACATAACAGTACAAGATGGAATTCACTCCTTCCCTTATTGGGGTAAGTAGATGTGTGTTCCCTTAACGGCTGATTCCGGGGCTTGAACAAAGGCTTGCCGTCCTCTCCTGGCCCGAGAGGAACTCCTGTTTAGTGGTTGGACCCTAAACAACTTGTTCATTAGAGGGATCAGTGGTACTTAAGAAACTAGAGGTAACCCAGGGGTAAAACGGTAATTTGACCCAGCTGGTGTTACGAACATACGAGAAGGATTGACTGACTGCATTGGTCGATATCCGTGGACACAGAAATATTCTACAGTGAGAAGAGTGCAGCTGTGGGTCTTTAGTGGAGTGACCCATAGTTAATGAATGTTGACTAACTTGGTTAATGAGTTTAACCAATTAGTCTTGTATCGTTGGGGCTTTTAATTTGTAGGTCCATTAGGTCCCACTGGTAGCTCGTTAAGGGACTTGAGGAAATTAAGTATAAATTGTAAATTGAAAGTGTTCAATTTATTTAGGGGAATCATATAATGTATATTGATACATTATAATTAAAAGTTTATGAAACTTTATAATATAATTTTGAATTAATTTCAAAATTAATTCTTGAGAGAAAATATTTGAAAGAGTTCAAATAATTAATATGAATTGGATTCATAGTAATAATTTAATAAAATCCCTAAGACTAAATATGTGATATTTAATTGGGTAATGAATTAATTATGGAATTAATTAATTATTTATTAAAATTAGATATGAATAAGATAATAGATTTGATCTTATTCATGACCTTTTCCTATTAGGAAAGGTCTTGGCCTTTCCTATAAATAGGACCCCTGGGGTGGGGTGAAAGGTGGTGCGTCGTCAGCTGAATAGATGGATGTGAGTTAATATGATAAATGAAATAATAAAGAATAATTCAGCTAACACTTAAGTGCAAGTATACACTGTCGCACGTAGTAATAAAAAAACCTCAGAAGTATTCCAAGGGTATCGATCCCACGAGGACTAAATTGGAAATTTAGATTTGATGAAGAAACTGCTCAAATGATTGCTTTTGAAAAGGTAACCAAAGAAAATTAGTTGATTGATTGGGTTTTTGAAAAGATAAATAAAATGTGCAAATAACTAATAAAGAATAACAATAATAAAAAAACGAGGTATTCAACATGGATTCATCCCTAAGGTAACATCCATACTCATGCAATATTTAACTTAAGCATATTCATTGGGTCAGATTTAACTTCTATTTGGCACTTGTTCCTAAGAACCGTTAGAAGGCTAAACGAGTACCATTATGCACATTTCTGTGACTCGACTCCGACATAGATAATTCACGAATGCAACCTATAACCCTATAGTCGATATAGGGTGCCTTAGGCAGCTTGCCCTATACCACCGAACAATCTCTTTCGAGCTTTTTCTCCTATATCACCTTTATGAGAACCGATATCGTTTGTCCCTTTCGAGATCAAACTCATATAGCATACAAAGTCTAAGTGACTAAATTAAACTCAGCAAGATTGGAGTGATAATCAATAAAGAATGACCTGCATTAAACACAACTTAAGCAAATAAGACACTTTCAAGCCATTAAACCATAAGGGAATTCACCACATTGAACCCCTCAACGGGATTTAGCTACTCATGATGGGATAAAAAGCAAACGAACACATTTTCATTGAAATAAGAATGGAAATAATACAGAATAATGAAAAGATTCAAGAGTTGGGAATAAAGAAGATAGCTAAATATTATGGGTTTTTCTATTTAATCAATCCTTCTAGAGTTCGCTAAGACACTCCACTCTCTCGCTTTTACAAGTGGGAATGGGTGAAACTCTTTACAAACCACAAGGTTTGATGTCTAACTCTCTCAGGTTAGAATTTGGTCATCTAAGAAGGACCTCGGGCATCCCTACTCATTGGCGTCAAGCCAGGGTTCTGTCACCACCCTTTTCTTCCAAGTGAGTTCTGCTTGAATTTGACTTCGAATCTCAAGCTTATATAGTGTAGAAAATGGTTGAGGAGCTGCGAAATTGGTGCTGGAAGGTTGCCCAGTTAGTTTCGGAGTCAAAACAACCAGTTTGGTGCGAAGAAGACTCGTCAACAAGGACCTGCGGACGACTCGGAACGACCTCTGATTTTTCCAGAAATGCGGTCGCATTTCATTTTTGCCTGGTCGCATTTCTGGGGAATTCCAGCTTTTCCTCTGTTTTTCTGCACAGCAACAAACTAAGTCAAATTCTTTTAAAATCAAGTCTTTTTAAGCACAAATGAGTTAAATTTGACAAAAGTGATTTTCAACACCCTAACTTATCAAATTAAGCATATTTTGAGCTCGGGAACAGTAAATTGATCACAACATACAATATTTAACCAAGAAATGAGCTAAATATAAGGGTAAAATAGGTATATTTTTTACCCTTATCATACCCCCAAACTTTACTCATTGCTCGTCCTTAAGCAATTGCCAATCAAAATGTTAAAGATCAACTTTTTAATTGCCAATCAAAATGTTAAAGCTCAATATTAATTGCGAATCAAAATGTTAGAGTTCATGCATAGTAATCAATCATGGTACTAGTATCAACTTTTCCTTTCAAATCAAGTGACATGGAATCCAGTAAAAATGTTTTTCAAGATCGTTTTCTAAAAAGTTTGCCTTTCAGGAGAGGGTTCTACTCTAGTGCCAGTCACAACGTCTGAGTTTCCTAGGCATGAAGATTTCTATTGTTCTTTTCCAAAGCAAAACTCTCTCTCATCCATCTTAACCAACATGCTTAAACTACCTAACTTCTACTCATAGAGCCTAGTGTAGTTCTTTTAGTTTAAGAAAACAATCTTGAGGAAAACATGAGCATATATGAATTACTAGACCTTTTCCATCTCCCCCACACTTATTTGACTGCTGGTGCTCCTTTTATTCATCTTCTTTTTCTCCCAAGAGCATCCTTGCTGTCATCTTTACCTTCGTTCTAGCTTATCGACACTTTGTGGTGAAGATATCTAGCTACGAGCAAAGCTCACGCGCTCGGAGTGATACTCACTTCCCTAGGTAACCCTTTCATGCAGTGGCAAACCATGGGTGTCATGAATGCCCCTGGTTACTCAGTAAACCCTAGGAAGGAGGAGTAACTCTCGGTTTTTCTCTTTTTTCATTTTTTTCCACATACTGAGCACATCTTTTTTTTTTTCAGCAGTACAAATTTACAAAAATATTTACATAGTAAAGCATAAAGCACCCCACCCCCCCCCAAACTTAAAGGTATACAATGTCCTCATTGGCTTGTTTTTGAGGCATGGGCTTAACATGAGGCTTTTTGTTTTCAAAACATCATGGCTAAACTCTCCTAGAGTGTTAGAAAGGTTAAACACAAGGAAGTTTAGACTCTAAGAAAATTTTGTAAAGAAAAAGACTAATGGAAAGCCTATGACTAGAAAACAACTCAGTTGAGACGGTGGCACTTTTGAGATAGAACAAAGTTCTAGTTATCATCATCAAGGGCTTAAAAGAAAACTCCTTTGAAAACATGCATTTTTTCTTCCAAAACATTTTTAAAGCACATATTCTCTAAAGTTGATTTTTTTCCAAAAAGTTCATAGGTAAAGCTAAAAAAAACAGCAAGCAGATTTTTCAGGAAAAGATCTAAAAACCCAAGTTTTTCTAACCTAAATTATCCACAAACTATCTAAACTACCCTACGATCAAAACTATTAACAACTAAATATTTTAAAACAATCAAAACAACAACTAAGCAACTAAAAACAGAATTTAAACATGCTAAAACTAAAAAAAAAACAGTAAACAATATTATTCCCAGAAAAAATTCAGTCAAAGGGGATCAGAAAACTCCCCTAGTCCTCATCCGAGAAACTCTCTTTCTCTTCATTCTCTTCATCTTCCTCTTCATCAGAATCCTCTTCTTCTTGGGGCAGCAGCGACCGAGGGAAATTTGGAAAGACCAGAGCTATACTCAGGGCAATAGAGAGATATAACTCTCTAATAGTTTCATCCCTCTCCTTTGCATATACCCAATACGTTCTCAGGTTGTCCCTGAGTTGATCTATCTGGCGGTAGGCAATCGCTAGGGCTTCTGACGATGGCGAAGGCCCTGTGAAAGGAGTGTGCTGGGATGGAGAAGCTACATTCGGCCCTGCTGGAGTAGTAGCTTGAGATTTAGAGGCTTTGTCTTTTCTTTGGATACTGTTCTGCTGGAGCTTTCCAATCAAGGACAGGTCAATGGTCGGCTTGAAGAAGTGACGCTCCTCGTCCTTGCCTGGAACGATCTTCACCCTTTGGCAGAGCTGGGTGATGAGTGATCCAAAGAAAAGCTTGCCTGCTCGCTTTCTCCCACAGGCTAAAATCTCGTCCCTGATTATGCTCCCCACGTTGATTTCCAACCCCTTCATAAGGCAATAGAGTAGCATCACTCTATCCATTGAAATCGTGCTGTCGTGGGTGGTTGGCATCAAGCGGTTCTTGATGAAGTGAATCCAAACTGCCGATTATGGCTTTAGATCACTTGGCACTAAAGACTTCACTTTCGTCTGCGATTCTTTCCATTGAACCCCCTTGTTGGCCACAAGTTTCAATGCTTCCTTCATTTGCTTGGGTGAAGGGTTCCTGATCACATCATTCCCTCTTGGATTCAGGGGTGCCTTGATCCTGTACACCCTATTAATATCGACCGAGGAGAAACTGACCATCTTCCCCCTCACCACCGCCATGCTAATACTCTCCTTCCTCAGGCCAGCGTCAAACTCTCGCACTAAAGGCACAACAGCCTCCTGAGGGTGAGCATAGAACTCCTGCCACTTGTATTGGAAGATAACTCTTGTTACGAACTCTGGCAGTGCTCCAGCTCTGTTAGAGAATCCCTTTTCATTGAGGAAATCTCTCTTCTTCATGATCTCCATCCGTTCCTGAAAATTAAGATCTCTAAACACCTCAGGGAACAGATTTTTGGGAGATGCAGCCTTAGGTGATTTGTCCTTTGGCTTGGCGGGTGAGACGGTAGGAGGAACTGCAGGAGAGGTGTCCATGGACCTTGTCCTCGACCTCTTGGCAAATATTGGGTCATTTTTGTTATTTGTCCTCCTCTCGGCCTTTATCTCTCTCTTTCTCTTTCTTCTCAATGCTGCAGAGATAGGGACTTGGTTGTCATCCAGCTCCCTAATCTCTGAATCAGATTCTATATCAGAGTCAGTGGAGGTCTCGGCCTCCTCATCTTCCTTTTCCTCTTCTTCCCTCTTCTCTCCCGAAGAGGTGCTATCAGCAGCTGGTGGGTCATTCGTAAATAAAGGCTCAAAAACCTCTTCAGCTGGCTGATCGATAGTGGCCTCGGTTAGGCCTTCTTCAGAATGCGGTCGAGATGCGGTCGCATTCTGGCCTTCATTCTCCACTTCTCTTTCTTTTTCTTTTTCCACATTTTCTTCAGTTGGCCCATGTTAGGCCTCTTCTTCTACCCTTCCTTGTAGCAGTTCAGCCTCACTTTGAGCCTTGTGGAGTGGCTCAAAAGTTGCTAGGAAGTCTTCTGCTTCCTTCCTTTTTTTTTTCATTTTCTTTTATTTCTTTTCTTCTCTTTTTCTCTTCCTCAAGGAGCTGCAAATCCATGGCTACCCTCCTGAGGTTTTCCTCATACTCAGCTTCTAAGACCCTCTCAGCCTCTTGTTCTTCTTCTCTCCTTCTTTTCTCTTCTTCACGGTCTATTTCCTTTGCAAGTTCATCTTCCCTAACCATTTTCTGATTTTCCGTCTCTCTTTCAGGCTCAATCTCTTTCAAGGCATCCTGTTGAGCCTTATATCCCTCAGCAATCTCAAGGGCCTTTGCCACGGCTTGGTGGATTATTCCTTCGAATACGTCGGGAGGCATCCTTGTGGTTTTGAGGGGCTTAATCTCAAGAGGCTTTTCAGACACAACCTTCTTCGGGCTCCATTTTCTTGCGCTATAAGTAACAACGGGTTTGATCCTGTAAAATAGAGAAGGGTTAGTTGAAGGTTCGGAAACCTTACCCATTCAAGCTTCTCCTTGCCGAGAGCGTTCAGCTGCCTTGGCGGCTTCATTTTTATCTTGCTGATTCCCTTCCTCTTCAAGGGCAGCACGTCTCTGAGCACCCATCTCCCGGATCATTGCAAACTACTCCAGCGAACATTTCTTGAACTGTTGAGCGGCGGGTTTTTGGGTTTGGCGGGAAGCAGTGGCGCGCATGAACCTCCTTGGCGTAGATGAACTCGGCATATCACTCGAACTAGCCGGCATTTCCGAAGAAGATGGAGTTGGAGCGTTAGGCGCTTGGTTCACGACCGCCGGTGAGGATCCCGTGGGTCTCATTCTTCGTGTGCCTTGCATGGGTGTTTCGGGGTTCTCCTCTTACCGTCGAACGTTAGCTTCAGCTTCGAGGGTTGATCATGCCCTCTGAGATTGAGTGTTCTTGCGTGAGGATGACGATCCTTGAGTTTTCTTCATCTTCTTGAGCGTGGGTCTTTCGGTTTCATGATGGAGAATATGGAGAGTTTGAGGGTTTGACTTGAATGCAAAGGTTTAGTGTTTGGTGAAGAGAAAAAGAACTTAAGTCAAGCTATTTATACTTTTCCAATTAGGTCACGTGCAGGTCAATAAAAATTCGTGACTCCCTTTTTATTCGGACAAATGTGATCGCATTCCCAAATACACTAGGGAGAAATGCGATCGCATTTCACCCAGTTTTTCTGCTTTGATTTTTTTTCTGCCTTCTCTCTTTTCCTTTGTTTCTCCTCTTCTCTGAAACACTCATAAACAAGTTAGAAAGCTCATATACTTAATCATGATTTATTTCATTTCTCATAAAAAGAATTAAAGAAATGTTTTGATCAATTCAACTTCCAGGTAAGTCCCCAGGTAGAGGTGTTCCCAATGGTCAACTTAAATACCTCAGCCTAGGCAGGACTTGCCTTAGACAAAGTTCCCTCTTGATCCAAAAAATCATTTATTCAAAACAAACTTACACTTTTCCCATTTTCCTGCTTTTATTTCAAACACAAGACAAGGCTCAAAATACTATGGACTTTTCAAAACTCCCAGGTAAATCCCCAGGAAAAGGTGTTCCCAATGGTCATCTTAAATACCTTTTCCTAGACAGGATTTTCCTAGACAGAGTCTTTACTTTTGTCCAGATATATTAGGGCTCTTGTCTAGATTATTATTTATAAACCCAGATAATATACAAAAATTAATTCAAAGTGTAGAAGTCATACCAAATCAATCACGGAGACATGGGCTTCCTCATCCTCGAAGTCTCTCCCCCAATATGGTTTTATAATTTGTCTTTTCAAGGGTTGACTGATCTCTTTAACTTCAATCTTTTTCCCACCTTTCTCTTCTGATTCTTCATCTCCAAGTATATCCTCCAAGGTTTCTTTTTTCATTATTTCCTGCAAAGTAGATTGAGAGAGTTCATCAATTTTATCGATCATAGAACTGAAGGATTGGAATTCCGTAATTCCGTAAAGCGGAAGCGTGATTGGGACCGATTCCTAATTAATTTTGTTTAATCTAAAATACCAATACATTGGCAATAAACTTAGAACTATTCTAGATTTATATTAAGGTTAAGCATACAAAAATATTAGATCTAAATCTAATTTATATAGTAACAAATTACTTACTCTCGTTGACGACTCAGATTAAATCACCAACTGCTTGTGAAATAATCACGAACTAGTGCGAATACCACGACTATGGCTATACCGGTATGACTCTGAGACTTCTAGAGGCAGGAGACTGGTGGGAGTCCAGAGGAAGCCTTGAGGGGAATTCTCTGAGAGTAGGAGAATGAATGGGATGCCTTTCACCCCACCCCAGGAGTCCTATATATAGTAAAGGCCAAAACCTTTTTCCTAATAGGAAAAGGAAGACCTTTTCCTAATAGGAAAAAATCTCTAATTTTAATAAATAATTAATTAATTACATAATTAATTAATTTCCCAATTAAATATCATATATTTAATCTTAGGGATTTTATTAAAATTAAAATTAATATTAATCCAATTCATATTAAATTTATTTGAACTCTTTCAAATATTTTCTTTCCTAATAGGAAAAGGTCTCTAATTTTAATAAATAATTAATTAATTCCATAATTAATTAATTACCCAATTAAATATCATATATTTAATCTTAGGGATTTTATTAAAATTAATATGAATCCAATTCATATTAAATTTATTTGAACTCTTTCAAATATTTTCTCTCAAGAATTAATTTTTGAAATTAATTCAAAAATTATATTATAAAGTTTCATAAACTTTATATTATAATGCATCAATATACATTATACGATTCCCCAAATAAATTGAACACTTTCAATTTACAATTTATACTTAATTGCCTCAAGTCTCTTTACGAGCTACCAGTGGGACCTAATGGACCTACAGATCAGAAGCTCCAACGGACCTACCAATGGGACCTAATGGACCTACAGATCAGAAACTCGATTATTCAATAACCAAATTACTGAATTACTCAAATAACACTTTATTGAGATCGATTAATTTGTTTCATTTACTATCTACGAGTTTTAGGGCATAAAACCCAACAACTCCCACTTGAACTAAAACTCTAGTGGGCAATGTACATCAACAATCAAAATTGAATGAATAATCATTGAAGTAGGAATAGTAGTTTGTATTAATACTGTATAATACATGAAAAGTACAAATACATATAAATACAATAAACTAGGGCATTCACAATACCCATTACACTTCTCCCACTTGCCCTAGATTATTCTATGTACATATCTCGCAGACCTAGACCCTCTAGATGACCCTCGAACACTTTAGTCGTGAGAGCCTTCGTAAATGGATCAGCAATATTGTGCTCAGAGGCTACCTTCGTGACGATCACGTCCCCTCGTTGCACGATCTCTCTGATGAGATGATATTTGCGCTCTATGTGCTTGCCTCTTTTATGACTGCGAGGTTCTTTAGAATTTGCCACTGCACCACTATTATCACAGTAAAGGGTGATTGGCAAGTTCAAATTTGGAACAACTTCCAAATCCATCAAGAACTTCCGTAGCCATACAGCCTCCTTAGCTGCTGCACAAGCAGCGACATATTCCGCCTCCATGGTGGAGTCTGCAATGCATCCTTACTTGATGTTACGCCAAACTACAGCTCCCCCGTTGAGGGTAAATACTGACCCTGATGTGGATTTCCTAGAATCCTTATCAGTCTGAAAGTCAGAGTCTGTGTATCCTGTAAGGATCAAATCCTTAGAGCCATACACAAGCTGATAGTCCCTCATTCTCTGAAGATACTTGAGGATGTTTTTAACTACAGTCCAGTGGTCTAACCCTGGATTGGACTGGTACCTGCTGACTATCCCAACTGCATAGCAAATGTCAGGCCCAGTACACAACATGACATACATAAGACTACCCACAGCTGAAGCATAAGGGATGCGTCTCATATCCTCAATTTCTTGAGGTGTCTTAGGACACTGTTCCTTAGAAAAATGAACTACATGCCTGAAGGGTAGTCAACCCCTCTTGGAATTCTGCATCTTATATCTAGACAACATCTTGTCTATATATGATGCTTGAGACAAGGCTAACGTTTTGTTCTTACGATTCCTGATAATTTGAATCCCTAGAACATACTGAGCTTCACCCAAATCTTTCATTTGGAACTCAGTCGATAGCCATTTTTTAATGTCAGCTATATATTCTACATCATTCCTAATGAGAAGAATATCATCTACATACAACACCAGAAAAGCTACTGAACTGTTGATAATCCTTTTGTAAACACAAGACTCATCAACGTTCTGGTCAAAGCCATAAGATTTGACAGTAGTGTCAAACTTTATATTCCAAGATCTGGAAGCTTGCTTCAACCCATAAATAGATCGTCTAAGCTTGCAAACTTTTTGCTCCTGACCTTGAGCAACGAACCCCTCTGGTTGAGACATAAAGATGTTCTCATCAAGATTGCCATTCAGAAAGGCAGTCTTGACGTCCATTTTCCAAATCTCATAATCATAAAAGGTGGCAATGGACAAGAGAATTCTTATCGACTTTAACATGGCAACTGGGGAGAAGGTTTCCTCATAGTCCACCCCCTCCTTTTGAGTATAACCCTTTGCCACAAGTCGAGCTTTGAAAGTCTGTACTATCCCAGCTGCGTCTCGTTTTCTCTTGTAGATCCATTTGCACCCTATGGGTTTAACCCCTTCAGGTAGGTCTACAAGATCCCAGACTTGATTGAAGTACATAGACTCCATCTCTAGGTCCATAGCTTTGACCCACTAGTCATGGTCCACATCATTCATTGCCTGTCTAAAGGTCAATGGATCCTCAACCCCATCATCAGGTATGACAGTTGAAGTTTCTGCTAAACCCAGATAGCGTTCAGGTTGAATAACAACCCTCCCACTACGTCGAGGCATTCTCAACTCTTGAGAAGGATGAGCTTGACCAGATATACTGGGCTCATCAATAACTCTTGTTGAAGGTCCAGCCTCTGAACTGGGCTCATCAACAACTCTTGTTGAAGGTCCAGCCTCATCAACAACTCTTGTTGATTCATTTGTAGCTTTACAAGAAAGTTCACTTAACACAATTTTACTGCGTGGTATGTGTTCTTTAACGTGGTCTTCTTCAAAGAAAGTAGCATTTGTCGATACAAACACTTTATTTTCTTTTGGATCGAAGAAGTATCCACCTCTTGTTTCTTTTGGGTAGCCTACCAATAGACATAATTTTGAACGTGAATCCAATTTCTTTGGGTTTGCTACTAGCACATGTGCAGGGCAGCCCCAAATTCTGAAATGACGTAAACTAGCTTTATGCCCTTTCCAGAGCTCAAATGGCGTTTCAGAAACACTCTTTGAGGGAACAACATTCAAAATATAAACTGCAGTCTCTACTGCAGAACCCCAAAAAGAACTAGGCAACTGAGCATAGCTCATCATAGATCGAACCATGTCTAACAAGGTTCTGTTTCTCCTTTCAGATACATCATTCTGCTGAGGTGTACCTGGTGCTGAGAGTTGGGACGATATTCCATGTTCTATCAAATAGTTTTGGAATTTTAAGTCCAAATACTTTCCACCTCGATTAGATTGAAGTGTTTTAATGGTCTTACCTAACAAGTTCTCAACTTCAGTCCTGTACTCCTTGAACTTTTTAAGGGCTTCAGACTTATGACTCATTAGGTATAAATAACCATACCTTGAATAATCATCTATAAAAGAGATGAAATATTCATACCCTCCTCGAGCTCTTACATTCATTGGACCACAGAGATCCGTATGTACGAGTTCTAAGGGCTCCTTGGCACGATAACCTTTTCCAGTAAAAGGTCGTTTGGTCATCTTACCTTCGAGACATGACTCACATGGAGGTAAAGTACCATCTTCTAACTGGCTTAGAAGTCCGTTCTTAACCAATCTCCCAATCCTATTGAGATTTATGTGGCCAAGTCTCAAGTGCCAAAGATAGGTACTTTGAGAAACTTTTTGCCTTTTTGGTTGAGTCTCAGCTGTTTTAAACATTTCATTGTTCAAAATAGCCCTAGACTCTATTGGTCTTAAGACATACAAATTGTTCTCCATTTTTGCAGAACATATATCTGCACCCCTTTTAGTAATGAAAGCTTCATTCACAGAAAAGGACACTGAATACCCTTGTTCTAGCAAACAAGAAATAGAAATCAAATTTCTTTTTATTTTGGGAACTATATATACGTTATCTAATAACATATAGCGTTCCCTGGAGAAGAACATTTTAATATCTCCCACTGCTTTAGCTGAAATGAGCTCCCCAGTCCCAACTCTGAGAGTCATTTCCCCAGCATCTAACTGTTGCCAGGAGCTCATTCCCTCAAAGGAAGAGCATACGTGATGAGTGGCACCTGAATCAAGGATCCAGGCTGTATCATCATTTTCCACTATACACGTTTCAATGATCAATAAATCAAATTTATTTTCATTGAGATGTGCTAAGCAGTCTATGTCATATTCATCATGAACAATTTCAGATAAATTTGACATATGGGCTTGAGGACCGTCCTCAGTTAAGACCAATTCCACGCATTTAGTGTTTAAGTTCATTTTCTTAGTTGTATTAGAAATACCAGTTTTGTAATTGGCGTTATTAGAGGCATACAAAGACCGTTTCATTGCTGATAAAACAAACAAATTAACTTAATAAGTATTGTTGCATTAACCCATTGCACAAAATAATATTATTATTTTAATCCAATCAATTTAGCAAAAGTAATGATCAACCCATAGAATAAACATTCATTTTGCAATGATACTTCAGAGGTTTAGAACAACAGCTATCGTAGGGTAGTCAGCTACTCCTCCTCTGAATTGAGATAATCTCAGCCAATCCCTATTCCCGGAATAACTCATATTCCAATAGTTCTTAGCTACCGTTTTTTTCGGTCAGGAAATTATTAACACCTTAACAATTTCCCGTAAGTGTGACCCTCCATTTTTCAGATTTCAGAGGCCGGCCCCAACAATGCTATCGTAGGAAAAGTCAAAGTTGGAAATGGACCTAAGAAACCCTATCCATTTCTGGAGTTTGCGTTGTTCCGACTCCCATGATCAAGCCCTCCGTAGGGTGATCGCTCCCAGGGCGACTCGCAGGCAGATCATGGGGATCTCACGGTGCAACCTAATGGAGGAGACCATAGGATACGTTGACACGTGTCCTGCTCCCACTTACTATAAAATACTCCCTGATTCACCTTGATATTAATCCATGCAAACACCATCCGTAGGGGGTCACTCCCAAGGTGACTCGAGGCCAAACATGGACCTCACGTTGTGAACTTTTGAGGACGTGAGAGCAAAACTTGATTTATGAAAATCTTGTTTTGACATATTTCCTCCCACTAAGTATTTTTATAATTATAGGGTCTATTACTCAGGTAAATTCCGGCTAAGTGAATCTATCTAAGTCTATGCCTGTATATAACTTTTATATATATAGGTCTTTTCTCTAATGTCTAGGTGGATTAAACACTTTTAATTACCTAGAGACATTGCATGCTAATATAACTATGGTTAATTCAACTCAAGTTCCGACTCAGTTCCCAGGTAGCAGGTGTTCCGTAAATCGTCATCTTAAGTACCTCCAGCCTTAGACAGAACTTTACCGGTAGAGTTCCCTTATAACCAATAGTTATGATAAATCTTTACTCTAAAGATCTAGGTGAATTAAACTCTTTTAATTGACCTAGTGACATTGCATGCTAATATAACTGTGGTTAATTCAACTCAAGTTCCGGCTCAGTTCCCAGGTAGCAGGTGTTCTGTAAACCGTCATCTTAAGTACCTCCAGCCTTAGAAAGAACTTTACCGGTGGAGTTCCCTTATAATCATAGTAATGTTTTTCCTACTTAGTCAATTAAAACTATTTTTAATTCTAAGTAAGAAAATAATTCTAATCCTATTAGAATTATAATGAGCTTAGGTCTAATTAATTTTAAACATTTTAAAATTAATACATTTTAACCTAAGGTCCTATGTTTGCATGCAACTCTTTGTTATAGGTTGACGGTTTCTAATCAATTTTATAACTTATTATAAAATTTTAATGATTAGCCCTATAACATGCTTCTATGGTGTTGGAAAAATAACAATCATATTCTAATTATTAAACACCATATTATTATGACGCCGATAACGATAATATAACGATTATATTAATTTAAGGTGGTGTCATCCTTCATGCAATTTCAATTTCATTTAATTAATATCGATTATATTAATTAAACATCCACGAAATTAAATTACATGAAATTTGACATTAATATAATATAACTCTTATATTAATCTAATTAATGTCATGCTCAATGCTATTCCATTTTCATTTAACTAATATAACATTTTATATTAAATCATACATGAAAACAAGCATTGATTTATATTTATTATTTTCATTCATAATATAACTAATTATATTAATTCTCATGAAAATAATGCTAAGCATGCATGCTACATTAATTAAATATAACAATTATATTTAGCTAAATTAATGTCATGCATCATGCTTCACCAATTTCATATATTTAATATAACAATTATACTAAATAACTCATGAAATTAAATTCATGCATAATTACCATACATTATAACAATTATAACATAAATATGCATGAAAACATGCTTAACCTATGGTGAGAATTTAAGCTATATGACATCCATAAAGCAAATAAATAGCAATTGAACCGGTTAATTTTGGCCTCTAGGATAAAATAAAGCATAAATTACAATAATTATAGCTAAATTCTATCCTAAAAGTCCTTCTGCAGCTCCAAATATTGGTCTAGGCAGCCTGAACCGACCCGAACCACTTCGAACCAGCTACGAAAACCACGAACCGAGCCAAATTCCAACTGAACCAGACCAAATCGGTCCCAGCCCAGCCAGACCGCGTGAACCGGACCGCCCAACAGCTTTGAACCGTCCTGTTGCGAATTTCTAACGCGTGCTGTAATCGTGACAACATCACAATTTCTCCGATTTTTATCTCATAAAAACCTATTCTAGACCCAGACTTACATAGGACTCGATTTTACATAAAATACCCGAAACACCGGGCCCTTACATGATCAAATCACATAAAAACAGTAAAATCTATGGCCATAAAATTAACCTAAATAGTTCAATGCAAACCATACATACATTATGCATTAATCAATCCCACTAATAGCCAATGCAAATTTTAGAGAAACAAAATTAGATCTACGATCGGCTCTGATACCAATTGAAGGATTGGAATTCCGTAATTCCGTAAAGCGGAAGCGTGATTGGGACCGATTCTTAATTAATTTTGTTTAATCTAAAATACCAATACATTGGCAATAAACTTAGAACTATTCTAGATTTATATTAAGGCTAAGCATACAAAAATATTAGATCTAAATCTAATTTATATAGTAACAAATTACTTACTCTCGTTGACGACTCAGATTAAATCACCAACTGCTTGTGAAATAATCACGAACTAGTGCGAATACCACCACTATGGCTACACCGGTATGACTCTGAGACTTCTAGAGACAGGAGACTGGTGGCAGTCCAGAGGAAGCCTTGAGGGGAATTCTCTGAGAGTAGGAAAATGAATGGGATGCCTTTCACCCCACCCCAGGGGTCCTATATATAGTAAAGGCCAAGACCTTTTTCCTAATAGGAAAAGGAAGACCTTTTCCTAATAGGAAAAAGTCTCTAATTTTAATAAATAATTAATTAATTCCATAATTAATTAATTTCCCAATTAAATATCATATATTTAATCTTAGGGATTTTATTAAAATTAAAATTAATATGAATCCAATTCATATTAAATTTATTTGAACTCTTTCAAATATTTTCTTTCCTAATAGGAAAAGGTCTCTAATTTTAATAAATAATTAATTAATTCCATAATTAATTAATTACCCAATTAAATATCATATATTTAATCTTAGCGATTTTATTAAAATTAATATGAATCCAATTCATATTAAATTTATTTGAACTCTTTCAAATATTTTCTCTCAAGAATTAATTTTTGAAATTAATTCAAAAATTATATTATAAAGTTTCATAAACTTTATATTATAATGCATCAATATACATTATACGATTCCCCAAATAAATTGAACACTTTCAATTTATAATTTATACTTAATTGCTTCAAGTCTCTTTACAAGCTACCAGTGGGACCTAATGGACCTACAGATCAGAAGCTCCAACGATACGAGACTAATTGGCCAAACTCATTAACCAAGTTAGTCAACATTCGTTAACTGTGAGTCACTCCACTAAAGACCCACAACTGCACTCTTCTCACTGTAGAATATTTCTGTGTCCACGGATATCAACCAATGCAGTAAGTCAATCCTTCACGTGTGTTCGTAACACCAGCTGGGTCAAATTACCGTTTTACCTCTGGGTTACCTCTGGTTCCTTAAGTACCACTGATTCCTCTAATGAACAAGTTGTTTAGGGTCCAACCACTAAACAGGAGTTCCTTTCGGGCAAGGAGAGGATGGCGCGCCTTTGTTCAAGCCCCGGAATCAGCTCTTAAGGGAACACACATCTACTTACCCCAATAGGGGAAGAAGTGAATTCCATCTTGTACTGTTATGTTCCCAGCCCCCATTCGGTCTTCCCCCTGGAATGGTAGGATTATTGAGTCGGCGAACTAGCCACTCTCACCCATACAAATCTAAGGACAATCCCTCCTGAAAGGGGTTCATAACAGACTCAGGATTGGGATTGAGTTACCTAGGTCATCCTATTGAGAAAGAAACCTAATCTAGTGGTTACTATTTCGCGGTCCGGTCTTATGCAAACTCATTGCATAGGATACCCCCACCCGCATGTCTCCTACATGGATGCCTTGGATCATTGCATCTGTATCGAATACAAAGTGGGTCGTATCACATAGTGTCACCAGGATAAGGTACCCAGCCTTATCCCTATACTATAGACCTTTTAGGTTGTTACTTGGACACCGATCCCCGTATGTCCCCACATACTAGTCCAAGTTTCATTTAAACAACCTTGGATCTTAGTTTATTGGATTTAGGGTTTATTAATTCAAACTCGATTATTCAATAACCAAATTACTGAATTACTCAAATAACACTTTATTGAGATTGATTAATTTGTTTCATTTACTATCTACGAGTTTTAGGGCATAAAACCCAACAAGAACATTCTTCGAAATCTCCAGGGTACTTCATTGCACTCATCACGTTAAACGTGATTTGCTGATCGTTGACCCTCATGGTCAATTCTCCCTTCTGTACGTCTATTAAAGTTCTGCCATTGGCTAGGAACGGTCGTCCTAAGATGATCGGCACATCCTTGTCAGCTTCGCAATCTAAGACGATGAAATCTACAGGAAAAACAAACTTATCAACTTTAACCAATACGTCTTCAATTTTTCCAATGGGATGTGTAAGCGATCGGTCTGCCAACTGCAAGGTCACAGTTGTTGGTCGTGCTTCACCTATCCCTAACTGTTTAAAAACTGAGTATGGCGTTAAGTTGATGCTTGCTCCTAAATCGCACAGAGCTCTACCTACATCCCTGCCTCCTATAGAGCATGGAATTGTAAAGCTTCCTGGATCTTTAAGCTTGGGAGGGATCTCGTTCTTCACCAGTGCACTGGAACATTCTGTGAGTGCAATCGTTTCGTACTCTCCCAACCTTCTCTTTTTTGACAGAATATCTTTCAGGAACTTCACATATGTAGGCATTTGTTCACGTGCCTCCACTAATGGTATGTTGATGTGCAACTGCTTCAATACATCTAAAAACTTCTTGAACTGTACATGTTGTGAGGCTTGTTTGAATCTCTGCGGGTATGGAGGAGGTGGTCTGTAATCTGGGTCTATCACAAATTTTTGAGGTTTTGCGGTCGCATTTGCGGTCACATTTTCTTGATTTTTCTCCAACTTTGATTTTTCTTCTTTTTCTACCAAGGCTTCAGGCTCCTTGGTCCTTTCTACTTTTTCTTCTTTATTCTCTGAAATATCTGGGGTAATGTCTGACTCTTTTTCACTAATCTTTTCTCGAGCTTCAACTGGGATCTCTGCTTCTTGACTTCTTGGATACTTTGGTCCATCGTATTCTAATCTACTTCTTAAGGTCACTGCCTTGCATTGTTCCTTGCCTTCTCTGTGAGGGGTCTTGGTTTTGCTAGGCAACGTCCCTTGAGGTCTACTCTTAATCTCTTGAGCAATTTGTCCAAGCTGAACTTCCAAATTCCTGACTGCAGAATCGTTCCTTGCCATGGACTCCTTCATAAGAGTCTCTAGATTTGACTCTTGGCTCTACACTGGAACTTGTTGGAAGTTTTTCTGCGGCTGTTGTTGTGTAGGTTGCTTTCCAAACTGATGAGTGTTGGAATTACTTGACCCGGCTTGTCCTCCCCAAGAAAAATTCAGATGTTGTCTCCATCCTGGGTTGAATGTGGCCGAATAAGGATTCCATCTATTTTGGTTCTGATTTCCTTGTGGACCTATATAAAAAACAGATGCAGGGTTTAGTGGACAACTATCAGCGATGTGTTCCTCACCACATATCTCACAACAGAGAGAAGAAACAACATTGACAGGGGCTATATTGGCTTGATTGTTCATGGACATGCCCATCATCATGCTATGAATGGCCTTGATCTGGGCTTGCATCGTCGAGTTAGCCTCTGTTTCCACTGCTTTCAGTGGATTTTTCAAAATGGTTGTTGGTGGCTATGGTATCTAGAATAGCATGCGCCTCATTAGCAGACTTCTTCAAAAAAGATCCGTTTGCAGATGCGTTTACTAGTGCCTTTGAAGCTTGATCTAACCCACTATAAAAATGCTCCAAAATAATGCAAGCAGGCAGTCCATGGTGTGGACACTTCCGAACTAGCCTTTGGAATCGTTCCCAAGCTGCATCCAAAGGTTCATTGTAAGACTGTCTGAAAGCAATTATTTCTGCTCTATACTTGGCATTTTTATTGGAGGGAAAAAACTTCTCCAAGAATTTCTCCGCCAAATCATTCCAAGAGGTGATGGAGTTTGGAGGAAATGAATCCAACCAGGCTTTAGATTCTCCCTGCAAAGAAAACGAAAAAAGTTTTAACTTCAAAGTATCTTCCGGCACTCCTGTGACTTTAAAAGAATTGCAAACTCTCAAGAATAGCTTAATATGGTTGTGTGGATCTTCGTTTGGAAGTCTAGAGAATTGGTCCATTGTATTTAACATCTGGAACATCACTGGTTTAAGCTCAAATTGTGGAGCATCAATCGGTGGCTCCAAAATTCCTGGATTCAATGTCTAGAAAACTGGTAAAGCGTAGTCCCTTATTGCTCGGTTGCGATCTTCTGCAATGTAGATCAGATTTTCCTGTTGTGGCACCGGTGGAACTGGAGGAACAGGAGGAATTATCCCGCCATTCTGCTCCCTTCCACGATCTTGTGGATCAACTTGAGGATCGACTCCAAGAGGTTCCATTGGAAACTCTTGAATGTAAGATGCTTCCTCTAGAGATTCCCGTGCGCTCAACTCTTGTTGCTCCTTTTTCTTTCATCTCTGTTCCTTCCTTCGACGACGAAAGGTTCGTTCTATCTTCGGATCAATGTCAAGGAGTGGATACCCCTTGTTCATGCACTAACTCCAACCTGCAAAAGAAAAACAAATGCAAACCGAAGTCAAATTCCCTTAGAGACAGAAATGCGGTCGCAATCTGATCGCAATTTCAAAAACAAATCTAGTTTCACTTTTGATCCCCGACAACGGCACCAAAAACTTGGTGCGTCGTCAGCTGAATAGATGGATGTGAGTTAAGATGATAAATGAAATAATAAAGAACAATTCAGCTAACACTTAAGTGCAAGTATACACTGTCGCACGTAGTAATAAAAAAACCTCAGAAGTATTCCAAGGGTATCGATCCCACGAGGACTAAATTGGAAATTCAGATTTGATGAAGAAACTGCTCAAATGATTGCTTTTGAAAAGGTAACCAAAGAAAATAAGTTGATTGATTGGGTTTTTGAAAAGATAAATAAAACATGCAAATAACTAATAAAGAATAAAAATAATAAACAAATGAGGTATTCAACATGAATTCATCCCTAAGGTAACAACCATACTCATGCAATATTTAACTTAAGCATATTCAATGCATTAGGTCAGATTTAACTTCTATTTGGCACTTGTTTCCAAGAACCGTTAGAAGGCTAAGCGAGTACCGCTATGCACATTTCTGTGACTCGACTCCGACATAGATAATTCACGAATGCAACCTATAACCCTATAGTCAATATAGGGTGCCTTAGGCAGCTTGCCCTATACCGCCGAACAATCTCTTTCGAGCTTTTTCTCCTATATCACCTTTATGAGAACCGATATCGTTTGTCCCTTTCGAGATCAAACTCACATAGCATGCAAAGTGTAAGTGATCAAATTAAACTCAGCAAGATTGGAGTGATAATCAATAAAGAATGACATGCATTAAACACAACTTAAGCAAATAAGACACTTTCAAGCCATTAAACCATAAGGGAATTCACCACATTGAACCCCTCAACGGGATTTAGCTACTCATGATGGGATAAAAAGCAAACGAACACATTTTCATTGAAATAAGAATGGAAATAATACAGAATAATGAAAAGATTCAAGAGCTGGGAATAAAGGAGATAGCTAAATATTATGGGTTTTTCAATTTACTCAATCCTTCTAGAGTTCGCTAAGACACTCCACTCTCTCGCTTTTACAAGTGGGAATGGGTGAAACTCTCTACAAACCACAAGGTTTGATGTCTAACTCTCTCAGGTTAGAATGTGGTCATCTAAGAAGGACCTCGGGCATCCCTACTCATTGGCGTCGAGCCAGGGTTCTGTCACCACCCTTTTCTTCCAAGTGAGTTCTGCTTGAATTTGACTACGAATCTCAAGCTTATATAGTGTAGAAAATGGTTGAGGAGCTGCGAAATAGATGCTGGAAGGTTGCCCAGTCAGTTTCGGGGTCAAAACAGCCAGTTAGGTGCGAAGAAGACTTGTCAACAAAGACCCGCGGACGACTCGGAACGACCTCTGATTTTTCCAGAAATGCAGTCTCATTTTTGGGGAATTCCAGCTTTTCCTCTGTTTTTCTGCACAGCAACAAACTAAGTCAAATTCTCTTAAAATCAAGTCTTTTTAAGCACAAATGAGTTAAATTTGACAAAAGTGATTTTCAACACCCTAACTTATCAAATTAAGCATACTTTGAGCTCGGGAACAGTAAATTGATCACAACATACAATATTTAACTAAGAAATGAGCTAAATATAAGGGTAAAATAAGTATATTTTTGACCCTTATCAAAAGGTATCCCATTCATTCTCCTACTCTCAGAGAATTCCCCTAAAGGCTCCCTCTAGACTCCCACCAGTTTCCTTCCTCTAGAAGTCTCAGAGACATACCGATGTAGCCATAGTGGTGGTGTTCGCAGTAGTTCGTGATTATTTCACAAGCAGTTGGTGAATTTAATCTGAGTCGTCAACGAGAGTAAGTAATTTGTTACTATATAAATTAGATTTAGATCTAATATTTTTGTATGTTTAGCCTTAATATAAATTTAGAATAGTTCTAAGATTATTGCCAATGTATTGGTATTTTAGATTAAACAAAATTAATTACGAATCGGTCCCAATTACGCTTCCGCTTTACGGAATTACGGAATTCCAATCCTTCAGAACTATTGTTCTCCACTATGCACGTCTCTAAGACTAGTAAGTCTTTGGTTACGTTCTTGTAAGCTAAGAAGTTTTCTTGAGGACGTTCCTCATTTAAGACCATTAAATCGAATGCCACTCGTTTTGTGTTAGCGTTCTTAGTAGTATGATCTAAACCGTTTAATTTGGCGTCAGACAAAGCACATACATAATTTGACATATTTCTGAAATAAACAAATAACTTGTATTAAATATTGCACTAAACCCTTTATACATAATATCCAATCAAATTTAGCAAAAGTAATTAAGCACCCTATAATTCATAATTCTTTTGCAACGATACTTCAAAGGTTTAGAGTAATAGCCACCGAGTGGTGATCAACTACTCCTCCATTGAACCAAGACGTTCTCGACCAAACTCTAACATTAGAATAACTTTTTATCATGTTAGCATTTAGTTACCGTTGTTCAGTCAAGAAATTATTAACATCTTAATGATTAAGTGTGACCCGTCATCTTTCGGATTCCAGAGGTTCGCCCCAACAAGCTACAATCAAGAAAGACAATGTTGGAGAAAAACCTAAGAAACCCTATCCATTGCAAAGTTCGCCCTGTTACCTCATACTCAAGCCCTCCGAAGGGATGGTTACACTATTGGCAACACGCAGGCAGAGTATGAGGTCTCAGAACGTACCAATGGAGGAGATAACAGGATGTGTTGACACACTTCCTGCTCCCACTTACTATAAACACTCTATCTATTCACCTTGATATTGAATCACACAAACACCTTCTGCAGGGAGGTCACTTCCAGGGTGACACGAGGTAAAATTAAACAAAATTGAGTGCCAAAATCATGATCTGATAACAATTGAAGGAGTTTACAAGACACTAGCGGAAGCGATTCAGATCGAAAACACTCAAAATTCTTTTAATTTTAGTTTATAAAAGCATGCATTCTAAGAAGGAAAAACAGAGAGTTAAGTTCACCAACCTTGGGAAGCTTAAACTCAACAAGTTCTTTGGATGAAATCGAACACGAACTTTTTGTGAACAACCACCGTGGTCTTCCCTGCTATCCTCCGGCCTTAGAACAAGTTGTGGGACTCAATCAAGTGATGAATTTTTTTATGATGGAAATGAAGGAGAAAAGAGATAGAGAATGCAATCATTCGAGAGAAAGATTTTTGAGCTTTTGGTTTTTTAAAATCCAGCAACCTCCTTCTTCCTTCAGCTCATTTCTTCTTCTTTTGTATGTTGGTTACATGCAAAACCAATCTCTCAAGAAGAAGCCAGCTGATGGATATGAGATTTATCATTACATTAGGTGTCATTACGTTAAAGAAACATGAAATGGGTTTTGTCAAAAACACAAGAAATTCAAAGAATGAATTTCATCTTAATTTAATTTCATTTTTACATATAACTAATTCAAAATTAATTTTTTTACATAAATAAATGAAATTTATTTAAATTAAACATTTTAATTTAACTTAATAATTATTTAATCAAATTAAATAATTATACAAATCCCATTACCTCTCAAGACCGATTGCTCGTTCATGAATTCCTATTCACGTTTAAACCATAATGTGTATTGAATACATAATATACCAGCAATATTTAAATCACAATTAAATATTACCAACTCTCTCTATTTTATAGTTTAATCTCAATCAAACTATTATGGCAATGATATCGAATATACTTGACGTTAATTCCCTATGTCAAATTTGAACATTTCAAATTTTCTCATCACATTTGTTCTAAGGTTTATTCCGTATGAGCTAGCAGGGGGACCTAATGGACCTACATATCATGGGCTCCAACGATCCGAGATTAACCAGCTAAACTCTTTTAACCCAGTTAACCAACATTCGTTAACTATCGGGACACTCCACTATAGCCCGATAGTTGAACTCTCCTCACTATAGATATATTTCTATCCACCCGATATAACCATGATTAGTAAGTCGACCCTTCACAGGTTGTTCGCAACTACAGCTGGGTCAAATGTCCGTTTTACCCTTGAAGTTACATCTGGTTCCTTAGGTTTCTACCGAGTCCCTAATGAACAATTGGTTTGTGGTCCGATCACTAAACCTAAAACCTCTCGGGCCAATGAGAGGGCGAGATCCCTTTGTTCACGTCCCAGTGTCAGCACCTAAGGGAACAACCTCTCTACTATCCCTAAATCGGGTAGGAGTGAATTCCATCTTGTAGGACTATGTCCCCAGCTATCTACCTGTTCCTATCCCTGAAATGGGGGGTTTATTGAGTCGGCGATGATGAGCCACTCTCACCCATGCAGATCTAAGGATAAGCTCGAATAAACAGGATTTCATAGTTAGCTCAGAATTAAGATCGAGTTACCTAGGTCATCGCACTAAAATAAGTCAGTTTCAACAGTAAACGATGTTATAAAGGAAATTGACTTATTTCTTGGTCCTGGTCTTATGCAAACTCATTTGAACTTGATCTACTTTTATGTCACTACATAAAGTTCAAGCATTCATATTACATAGCCATGAATGTTAGTTTATTGGATTTGGGTTATTTAACGTGCAATTTACTTATTTAATAACTTAAGTGAACAAAAAACTCTATAACGACTTTATTGAACAAGTATGTAACTATTTGTTTCATTCACTATCAACGAGTTGTATGGCACCAATCCCAACAGCTGGCACAAAAGGTTGGCGCAATCTAATGCTTAAAGTTGATGTTATTTGAATTCTCCCGTTTATCTCATAGAGCTTTTATTCGTTTTCATTTACTTGCTTATATCTACTTTTTTCTTAAATCAAAACCTTATTCAATCATTTTTCTGGTTACCATTTTTGGTTGCAAACATAGAGGAGGTTCCCATTTTTACAGAATCTTGTGTTTTTTCGACTAGTCACCATCTCCCTTGGGTACGATATCTAGAATACTTTTCACTTTATTACTTGATAGTGTATACTTGCACTCGAGCACTGTCATAGTACATGTTTGTCAGCCTCAATAGCAATTCTCTGATATCGTAGTTTGCATGATAGGTCTAGGGTCTAGATCGGTGTTAGTAATTAATTTAGGCTTTCCTTAATTAATTGGAGGTATTCTAGCCTAGAGCAACAATTTGGTTAATTTATAAATCACTGTAGGGTTAATTAATTAATTAATTGGATGTTGGTTCAACGGGTTAGTCGGGTTAGCGCTCTAGGGGGTATCTTGGTCTTAATGCAATTATTTAATTGATTAATCTCGACGGGTTAGTAGGGGTTAATTAATTAATAATTAATGATTGAATCGATGTACGGTGGGATTGAGTCAATTGAATTAGAGTACCAATTAGATAACATGCAATTAAATCATTATTTGATAATCAATGAATAAAAACAAATGTATTGAAATCTCCAGTACAGTGATCACCAAGGTGAGATTAACCAACCGCTTTTATTTTCTGTCATTTACTTTACTATCATCTACTTTCCTGCATTTTAGTTTATTGCATTTAAATCTTTCCCTCTTCAACCCCCTTTCTGTTACCACAAACACAAAAGAGTTTAGAGGTAAACCAGTTGTTCCCTGTGATCGACTCTGACCACTACTACTGCAAAGTAGTTTGGTGATCGGTAAACTTTCAAATTTATTTGATATGGCCTCAACAAGTCGTTCTATCAACTCATACTCGAACATCTTTCTCCTTTTTTAATCGCTTTTAATCTGTTCACAGTTCGCGCTCTCGCTTCTCGAACCTCTTCAGAAACTTAAAGGGCGCTGGAACTTCTATCTCACCACTTTAATTCCTCGGTTACTTAAATGACAGTTCTTTTTTTCTGAAATAACCTTCATTCAAATTCAGATTTAGGGGAATTTGTACAATCAATTCTTGGTTAACGCTTTCACTCATCTCGTTCTCGCTCTCGATTGGCTGCACACATCTTCTCTTCTCGCTTTAAGTCCTCGGTTACTTAAATGGCGCTCTCAGAGGTCTCTTCACTCTAATGCCTCGATTACTTAAATGATGCTCTCAGACGTCCTTTCACTTTAATTCATCGGTTACTTAAACGACACCACTCAGTTCTCTTCTTTCAATAAGTAGTTACTTAAACCACAATCTCACATATCTCTCTTCATCTTCGCTCCGTCTCTCAATTTTTCCTCTTCATATGCGATTATCATTTTAGTGCCATGTTCAGATATTTTCTATGCAAGAGACGACGTCGTCTCGCCGGTGACTGGAATAAAGAAAATTTATGTTTGTGCAAGTCATGAGCAGGAACCACCATGAAGAAGTGGGGTGTGACACCCCCCACTTCTTCAATGTGGTTCCTACTCATGACCTCACAAACATAAGTTATCTTCATTTGTTTTTCTGGGCTTCTGCCAGTCATCGGCGAAACGACGTCGATGGCTCCCGTAATACCTTGGTCATTTTTTTGTCGATGGTTGCTTCCTTCTGTGATCAACTTCAGCGATACACTTCCACCATACACCGGCCGTGTTCAACTATTGGCGATCCATTTTGCAGTCGAAGTCATCAGAAAGCTTCAGACTTATAGAATAGGTTGTAGTAGTTAATATATGTATGAATACATAAGTAACCTTTTTTGTGTTTGATGTAATTTGAGAGAAGAGAACAAATTATTAATACATTTGGTTACTGTAATTTGGATGTTTTAAGGACTGAACTAGTATTAATAATATGTGAACAGTTTTGTTATTGTGGCTTTGTGAGGGTTGATGTTTCATTATGAGATCGAGAGAATGGAGAGTGTGAAACGTGAATAAAACAAAATGTGTAATTGTCTGTAAGAGAAAAGGAGTTTAAGTCTACTGTCCATCGAGAGTGAAGTCGAGAGCAACGAGAGCATGAACGACAATATGAATGAATGAGTGCGCCTTGTGTATAGAAAAATGAGTTTTTTTTGTCAAAAGAAGGAGGGGGTTTTCTCAAAAGAAAGAAAAAGAAAAAAAAGAAAAAAAGGGGTGTGAGTCTGTCGTACATATGGGGGAATATGTACAATCGATTCTTGGTTCATGCTCCCGTGCTGCTCGTTATCGCTCTTGACTGGCCGCTTCAGTGGATACTACATGGTTCCCTAAGAGTTTTCTATATCTGATTTGATTGACAAAGGCACAGTGTCTCGACGTTATCCTGTTTTCCTATATATAGAATGCGATTTTCGGCTGTGAAAGGGAAGTTCGATTGGACAGATTTTAGGCCTAAACTCGATACAAGACACCTTGGGAGACTTAGAGGAAGAGTAGAGAGCGGGATTCAAGACGAGAGCTCGTGGAGATCGTGACGGGAACGTGCAACATCTATGGGACTTGAGTTTTTATCTTTCTTTCCCTTTCTCTTATATTGTTTTCATGGATTTTCCATGAAGCTTAGATTGTAACATAAAGACCATGAGTAAATAAGCTGATATCTTAGGGATTGATGTATGTTTTTGGGATTTTATGGATTGATTCTTGAATGTTTTATTTCTTTGATTCCATTTATGCAAGTTACATTCTTAATGCTTTTAATCTATCGACCATAGATTAATCGTTCTTTATTCTGAATCTTCCTCAAGAGAGGGGGTTTAGATTAGATCTTAATTTACATAACTAAAGTAGTTCTAAGATTGGGAGATTTAGAATCACTTTACAAGTTGTGAAAATGATTAGACTTAAGGCCTTGCATGTTAATGAATTAGATAGGAATATTGAATTCATTATATAGATGAGGATTAATTATGCTCGGGAGAGATAATTGTGATTTTAGTTTATCCTTGACTTTTGGAACATTGCATGTTAACCACATTCAATTAATTAATCTACAATCCCAATTAATGAGGTCAATTCTGTGAGAGTTTCTTGTCATTGAATTTCCACCTTTTTAGCTTTGGTTAATTGATTCTTCGTTTGATCATGTTCTAATCTCTAAATAAAATTGAGATTTAGTATTCGCGGTAATTAAGTGACTAGAACCCAAATCCAGAGGACGACAATCCGTAATTGCATTACACTATATTAAAACTTGACCTGTACACTTGCGGTAGGGCGTTTTTGTGCACATCATTTTCCACGCTCGCATAAAACACATTGAGATTGACTGTCATTTTGTTCGTGAAAAGGTCACTCGTTAAGATATTTATTTTCAATTCATAACTTTGAAAGATTAGTTGGCTAACTTGTCCACAAAACCATTATCATCTCCAGTATTCTTGACATTTTGGGACAGACTTCTGACATCACTACAATCATGAGTTTAAGGGGGCATATTAGAGAATATTTCTCTATTAATATTGCCTGATTGTAACCCCCTTTGCTGTAAATTTGTTAGTACATTTTTTTTCCTTTTTTATCTCTTATATTGTGTATAAAATGATTCATTCTCCTGTAATGATATATCAACCAATCATACACTCATACTATGTGTGTCACTTTAAAACTTGGCAATTTAGATCCTCTTAGAGTAATTTATAAATATTTTACTTGATTCCATTTAAAATCAACTCAAAATATCAAATAAATAAAATTATTTTTCTCCCAGAATTTTACCAAAGTATCAAGAAAAATTATTACGTAATTCTTCCTAAGTAGAGAAAACTAAGGAACAAGAAAAGAAGAAAAATTATTCATATTAATAAGAAAGCCTCTACTATCCATATGGATTCTACAATTTCTTTCCAATATTTCGTTAATTCTTACATTTAAAGAACTCTTATACACGTGATAAATATGCATTGACAATTTTAAAACGGAATACTAATGTATGCAATGTCTAAATTGATTCACTTAGAAATAATTTAGGGTTTAAATTGATACAATAATAATGAGGGTGAGATTTTAATTGATACAACCCAATAATTTAAGAGTACAAATTTATTTTTTTAAAAAAATAGTCTTTGATCTATTTGGAACAATGAAATAATCTTCTCTATAACCTTGCACAAAGGTATTATTGTAAGATGCAGGTGGCCGCAAGCATATATGGAGACTTTCTTTTGACATTCATATGATATTGAAATTTGGCTCGTGCAAATCTTCTTCAATGTTTGTCATTGAAATACATTCTACTTTAGTGTTTTTAAAAATATTTTCAATAAAAATATTGAAAGTGTTAATATCTAAAATACGGAAGAAATTTTGGAACTTAGGCACATAATAAACTCAATTTGATCATTCATTGCATGTTGTTCATGAGAAGAAAAACAGAGGCAGTTTACCAACCTCTTTTCAATGGAGAAATTGGTTGGATTCTCTTGTTGTTTTTCTTCACCAATCAATCACGAACCACCACTGGATCTTCCTTGCTATCCTCAAGCCTTTGGAACAGATTGTGGGATCGTCAAGTGATTGAATTTGAAGAGAAAAGCTTGAAGAACAAGCATATGGAGGTGGGTTTGGTGAGTTGGTATTTTGGCAGCAATTCATTATCTTTCAAAACTCTCTTCTTTCAGCCTTCTTCTTCCCTTTTATAGAGGGATCAAAGATGAAGCAAAGCCCCAAAATTTGACACCAATTCAGCCATGATCAAAGTGGGAAATGGTGTGGCTTTCGTGAGGGGAGTGCATGTGTTTAGTCACCATGCACTCCACCTCCAAAAAATCAACATTTTTCTTATTTTTAATTAATTCAAGAATTATCTTGAATTAATTAGTTTAATTATTTAATTTTCAATAATATGAAAAGTAAAAAATTAAATTCAATTTTTCAATTTTAAATTAATTAAAAATTAATTAATTAAAAATTAATTTAATATCTAATATTAAATTAATATTTTGCCACCAATCCCGAACATTTCCGAAATGTTATTTTTCAATCGCGAATCCCTATTCATGCTCTCGATATTTAAATCATATTTAAATATTAAATATCACACAAACCCAGTTTTCATAAAACCCGACGTATCGATAACGTCAATCACCTCTATTTATTTCCCTAAACATGAATGTAAAGTAATTCATATTTTATCCATCATATTGTTCCAAAGGTTGGTCTCGAGCTAGCAAGGGGATTTAATGGACCTACAGATCATGGGCTCCAACGGTACGAGGTTTAACCAGCTAAACCCTTTTAACCTAGCTAACCAACATCCGTTAACTACCGGGACACTCCACTATAGCCTAGTAGTTGAACTCCCCTCACTGTAGATATCTTTTTCTCCACCAGATACAACCATGATTTGTAAGTCAATCCTTCACAGGTCGTTCGTCACTATAGCTAGGTCAAATGTCCGTTTTACCCCTATAGCACATCTTAGTTCCTTAAGTCCACTGGTTCTCTAATGAACAATTTGTTTATGGTCCAACCACTAAACAAAGTCCCTCTCGGGCAAATGAGAGGGTGAGGCCCCTTGTTCAAGCCTTGGATTTAGCACTTAAGGCAACAACCTCTTTACTATCCCTGAATTGGGTAGGAGTGAATTATGTCTTGCTTTACTATGTCCCCAACTATCCATCTAGTCTCATCCCCAAAATGGTAGGATTATTGAATGGCACTATTGGACCACTTTCACCCATGTAGATCGAAGGATAATCCTAAACGAACAGGAGTTTATAGCAAGCTCAGGATTAAGATCGAGTTACTTAGGTCATCACATGAAATAGTCAGTCTTAACATTAAACGACGTTATAAAGTAAGAGTGACTTATTTCTCGGTCCTGTCTTGTGTGAACGATCCAGGATCACGTCGTTTACATCATTTGCAAAGTAGGCCGCATCCATAGTGTTACCAGGATAAGGTACCCAGTCTTATCCAATTACTATAGACCATTTAGGTTATATACTCAAACTTGATCCCTGTCTATATCTACGATATAGTTCGAGTATTTCATATTATAACCATGGATGTTTCTATTGGATTTTAAAATATAAAATAAACAATTTCACTGAATAACATCTTTATTATAAAAAGGATAACAAAACTTGAGTTCTAGGACATAAACCCCAACAAATATTTTATATTTTACATTTTGTAAATAAGTGTGACAAGGAAAAGAAAACAATGAAGGAGACCAAAAGAGAAATTTACAAGAATTCCAAGCTCAATCAGCTCAATCAAAGCTCAAATGAAGCTCTATGGGTGTCAACTTGATAACTTGCAAAAAGCAAGTTATTTCTCCTTTAAAGTTAAACTAAATAAGGCTAAAAAGATCATAGTTGCGACAAGCTAGCGCATAAAGATAAAGGAATTGCGATAGTTTTCTATAAAAGGTAATATTTTCGAATGCTATAAGAAATTAGAGGTTTGTAAGGCGCTAACACATAAAATGTATAGTTGTTTTGTTGCCCAAGTTTTCTTCAACGTAGGCACAGATCCCAAAGCATTCGTACTATGAAAGCTGGATGAAGAGATCGCGCTGACGTATGACTGATGTGCAAGCTGGCGAAAGATAACTATGGCACGCATGCCAATTTCTTGGAGAGGTCAGCCTCCTCAGCCTATAAAAAGCATCCATCTGTTCAAGAGGGACGGAGACGAGGAGTGGAGAAGATCAGAAAGCAAGAAGTCAGAGATTGGAAGAAAGGATACCATCGCAGGGTAGACTTGTATTGTGGTAAAATGTATTGCTTGATGTATTCTTATTCCAGCATGAGCTAATTTTCTTTTATCAAGGCTTAGCGTAGGCACCCATGCGGTGACAAGTTTATGTTGTATGCGTACACTTTGATTGAATGAGAAATTATTGCCTTCTACTTAGATGCGATAATGCTTTCATTACTAACTCCCTCCTGGCCAGCCGGATGCGGTAGCAGCATGATAAATCCCTGACAGGTAACGCATGTGAAAATATCTAAGTAGAGCAAGCTAGCGCATTACATGTAGTCTTGGTAGTGTTAAAGATAATACCACCGCAATAAGATAATGCATGAATGAACTTAGACTGTTTTAAGACTAACGCATTCACTTGCAAGTTATTAGAGAACTGGACTAACCCATGAACTAATTAAACAAAACAGTTGTTAGTTCTACGCCAAACGCATAAGTAGTATCGGAAGGGAATTGTTGCCTTGTGCAATGTGATTCTAAATATGCAAGAAATATTCACAAATAGCTCAAAAACGTGCAAGTATACACATCATGGCAGCAAGTGATAAGTAAATTAAGATCGTTCTCCACAGGGATTGATTTAGGGAATTTTACTACTTCTAAGCTTGATTTTTAATGAAATTCAACGTAACCGAGGACCAAATATTTTTCATTAACTAAGTGCAAAAGATTAAAATGGCAAACAAGCTTAAAATAACAAGAACTTAAGTAAATTTCAAATAAACAGTGAATCAACACAGAGAAGGCAAGGTTCAGATTAGGGGGTGTCTACTCTCACAAGCTGTTTGCTGTAGCAGAACTTTATATTCACAACTCACCAAGGATTTTCTACGGGAATTTTCCAACTTTCCTCTAGTTTAGGTAATTAAACTCTCATTTAACCCCTTCTTTTTAGCTCAACTGATTAGTGCCTTAGGTGGTTATTTATCCCTAAATACCCACTAATTTTCATGACCTAGAAAGGCTAAGGTAAAGAAGAGTAATCGGTTATCAATTGTTTTCCCAAACACTTAATAACAATGCTAGAAAATGGTTGGCCAAACGAAATTCCAACTTTAATCATGAAGAACATTTTACTTTAAGTTGATATATAAAGTTTCACAAAAACAAACAAAAAGTTCAAGCTTAAGCACCCTAATCCTCACCTAAGAGGATTTAGCTCATGTTCAAGGTGAAAATAATGAAAATACAGCAGTAAACTATCATATCAGTCATGATTACAACCGTAAATACCAACTAAACACTAGAAGAAAGAAGAATAAAAGAAGAGGAAGGAAGAGAAGAAGCTTCCAAAGGAGATTCCAGCTTTCCCAAGCTGGAAATCCTCCAAAACAACCACCTCTTTGTCCTTTCCCCTTCACCGTTAGCAGCAACTTCTAGGTCCAACTGCTCCAGTCGAATGTCCTCTCATTTTGGGCCAAAGAACTATTTATATCAGCTCCTAGCATTGAATTCAGGGTTGATTGGACATATGCTTCCACATGGATCTTCCCCAATTGGTTGAGATGGGACAAATCAACTCCCAAAAGATGCCAACTCAATTAATGATATTCCCCACGGGTTCAGCACGTGCAGTCATTTAATTCCCAGACTTTTGGTCTTCTGTTTGTGAAATCAGCTGCTGTAGCACAACCTGAGTGATCATACACCAGAAAATCAACTTGAAACATATAAAATCTACATCAAATTCAACTTGAGCTTGGCCTACTGATATGCATAGATGTTCATCAAGGAATACTCATTTTCAAGCACAAACCTCAGCTCAAACACATCAAAAGTAAAATTTTTAAGCCTAAGAGAAAGCCAATAGCTCTTATTTCTAAGAGCTATAAAACCCCCAAACTTGAATCATTGCTCGTCCCTAAGCAATGCTAGCCTACAAAAACTCTAACTCAATATCCCATACCCAACTTGTAGTCAAAATGACCTAACTATAACACCTATCTACTTCTTGACAAGTTTGCACCTCTGAATGCACACAACTACTCAACAAAGCAATACTCTTTTAAAATACCCCTTTAACTTGTCGTTTTCAAATTTTTAGTGCTCTTCTAATGATCCTCTAGCTTAGCCTATTTACAAAAGTCATCAAATCACATTATACCAGCCTATTGACATCAAGGAAGCCACTAACCTTCAAGCCTCAACTTAGCTCAAACCTCAATCCTAAAGCTTGCAAAGCAATCCTACAGTCTCCTTGTCCAACCCCTAAATCTTCTAAGCTAATCCTAATACTTCTCTCAGCTTTTATTCTATATATATATATATATTTACCAACTTAGAAAGTCTCGTAGGTCATAGCTTTTTGGTCCTAGAATGGCAATACTTTATGGTGAAACTCACCCTAGCCTCCAAGCTCATCACCTAACGAGAACTACACTCATTTCCCTTAGAGTTGACTAAGATTTGCTCTCTAGTAACTACTTCTTTGCTTCTTAGAATGACAACACTTTTTGGTGAAGCTCACCTAAGCCCTGGAGAAGATTGTAACCTTCAAGCTAACACTCATCCCTTTATCCATCTCATTTTTTACTTTTCTTTTCTGCTCATTTTTTAAAAATGTTTTCTCTTCCCTTGAGCTACTTTTTGTCGCAGGGGCAAACTATGGGTATCATAAATCCTCCTGGCTACTAGACAAGCTCAAGGAAAACAAAAAACTTCAAAAAAGGGAGAGGAGTGCATCCTAGGCAAAATTAAGGCAAAGAGGAATGCATTTTAAGTTGCCTTTTCTATTTTTTTTTATTATTTTTTTTAACAGGGTTACCTCACCCCCAAACTTAATCTATTGATTGTCCCCAATGAATGATAAAGCAAGGCAAGAACCCCCAAACTTATATTTTTTTTTAGAGAAGCTAAGGCTTATTGCTTGGAGGATTATAAGGTTTGGGCAAAGGACTAGGAACAAGCTTTCCTAAGATTTGAGCTAAGCTAATGAGGAAAATTAGGAAGCTTCCCATCTACCTAAGGACTTAAAGCACAACAAGATAATCTAACTAAGCAAATAGGCTAAGCTTCTAAGGATCATAAGACAAAACACTCCCTTTTCATATTAAAACAGAATTTTTGCTTTTTACCAAGAACAGCTGCTGTAAGCAGCATTCAACAAGGCTAGGCTTAACCAAAAGAACAGCCAAGAGCTACATCTAGGCCCTAAATCAATTCTAAACAAGCTGGATAAATCAATTGTTCTACTAAAATGATTTCTAAATAAGCTCAAAGCATTCAATAGCTCACCAATGTTAGAATTTTGTATTAGATGACTTTATTAACTCAAAATAGCATTTTAAGAATAAATGGAACTTTCTAAGAATTAATGGCACATCATCACAGCATCCAACAAGTTGCAATAAGACAAAACAGGATCGTTACCCAATTGCAAATTTTTACCATTCAAGCATATTCCAACAACTCCATAAGAGATAAATTCATTAAACTTCATTGGATCATGGCTACAGCTAGCTAACACACACTCAACCACATACACCTTTCAAATCACACTTTGAGGAATGCTAGAAATTTTGCATGATTTCAACTACTTCAGCCTTTGCACCATAACATTATCCAAATTTGATATGCATTCAATTGATTTAAACATTAGTACATGCACACCTTTAGGACTTCATTCCTACACATATTTTTTTTTTCACAAGCAACAACTAAAGAAAACAAACAGAAACATTAGATAGCCACTAGCAAACATAAACAACAACTTCTATACCGCAGAGGACCAGATCAAATAATTCGAAGATGCGTTGACCAGAGAGAGGTGCAAAAGATTTTAGAAGCATGTCACGAGTCTCCTTATGGAGGCCATTTTGGAGGACAACGCACTGCGGCCAAAGTACTAGAAAGTGGCTATTGGTGGCCAACATTGTTTCAAGACGCAAAGAAGCACACAGATCAGTGCGACAAATGCCAGCGCACAGGAAACATTAGCGCAAGGAATGAAATGCCTCAGGACTACATGCTAGAAATAGAACCATTCGACGTTTGGGGTATTGATTTCATGGGACTATTCCCTTCATTGCAAGGTTTCCAATACATCCTCCTCGCAGTTGACTATGTCACCAAGTGGGTGGAAGCAATTGCCTGGGTCAGAAATGATGCGGCAACCGTGGCCAGATTCCTTAAAAGAAATATTTTCACCAGATATGGAGTGCCACACAGACTCATTAGTGATGAAGGAACTCATTTTGTGAACAGGATCATGAGCAAGCTCTTGCTGAAATACAATGTAAAGCACCATATTGCAACAACCTATCACCCCCAAAGTAATGGTCAAGTAGAGGTATCGAACAGAGAAATTAAAAGAATTCTTGAAAAGGTAATCGGAGCAGGAAGGAAAGACTGGGCGCAGCATTTGGACAATGCGTTGTGGGCGTATCGCACGACTTTCAAAACACCTATAGGGATATCACCCTATGCGTTGGTATTTGGAAAAGCGTGCCACTTGCAATTGAAACTTGAGTATAAAGCGCATTGGGCATTGAAACGCCTCAATTTCGATCTAAATGCGGCAGGACAGGCAAGATTACGCCAACTGTCCGAACTAGAAGAATTCAGAAGAAGTGCATACGAAAATGCCAAAATAAATAGAGAAAAACAAAAGCATTGGCATGATAGAAAAATTTACAAAAAGGCACTGAAAGAAGGAATGAAGGTATTATTATTTAACTCTCGTCTACGTCTTTTTCCAGGTAAACTGAAATCAAGATGGTCTGGACCCTACATTATCCACAAAATATATCCGTACGGGGCCGTGGACTTGCATTCTGCTGACGGAAAAAAAATTTTCAAGGTCAACGGGCAACAAATTAAACCATACATTGATGGGACCCGTGACGAGGTTGTTGAGATCGTCCTTCTAAGTGACCCTCCATGACTTGCAAAGAAGAAATAGGTCCAAAAAGAGAGTGCTCTAAGTTGCGGCAGGACCTAACGTAGAACAAGAGCACTCGCAGGTTAGCATTTTCATGTTTATTTTCCTTCCGCATGTCTTCTTTTTATTGCGTTAGAATTTTGGTAGGTTAGAGCTTTGAAAAATAGACTTTAGCGCATGCCCCATTCCTTCTTCAAGTTATCTGCATTGGGGGACGTGAGCATATCATTTCACCATTAATGAGCCCCCACGATTATGACTGTTGCACGATGCCCAAGGCAAGCACCAATCAAGCTGCGCGTGTTCAAACTCTCGATATGGACACAACGCTAATTTTTGCAGAACTAAGGCAGATGATAGATGCGGCAGTAAAGCCCCTGTGCCAACAGTAGGAAGAGTTGTCCCAGCGTATAAATTCTATGATGGTATTTTTAGTACGCTGGATAGGCCAATTTGGAAGGCTCCCTGTTGCGCCGAACCTTTTTATGAGCTCGCCTAGACCTGATGGCGCTGGCTCCTCACAAGTCCGAGCGCCCATGGCCCCGCCGCCTCCGCACAATACGCCACCACTGCCACCGCCGCAGTAGATATATCATTTCTCTCTCTCTTTTTTATTTCTCAATTTTATGATCTTTTGTAATGCGCCGATTATTATCTGTATACAATTTTCTTGGCACATTAATGAAAATTGCTTTTATCTGACTTCTTTTCGCATTTCCTTTATGCCTTAATTTAATGCCTTAGTCTCATTAAAGTCTTTGCGTTAGCTCAATAGTTTTGCTTTGCGCATCCAATTTTCTTCGTTCTTCTCTTTTGCCGCATTAGTTCAGTAGGGTTTCCCTTTGCTTTTATTTCCTCATTGCCTTAGGAAAATTTCTAAAAGGATAAGCCCTGTCGCGGTTCAGCCATCCTCTCCATTAGCCATCACACTCCAAAGTAAGTTTGGGGGACAATGGGGACATTGTCCATTTTAAGTTGGGGGGCACGGTAGCTAGCGCAAGTATAATATAAAGCAGATGCGTTCCTCCAGTCTAAGATACGTTTGTAGCCATGGGCATTCATATTACCCATAGTTTGCCACTGCACGAAGATGTATCAGCAGTACATGAGCGTTTAGGGCAGTAAAATAATGTTATGCCCGTAGTTAGATGCCCTTCATAAAAAATGTGGGTAAGCTAAAACGAAAACACGTTTTGATGTCGATAAATTAATGCTTTCATTACTAAAAAAAATACACACATATATATATATATATATATATATATATATATATATATATATATATATATATATATAAATATTTTGTGCTTAAAACCTTAGTAGAAGACGGTGGGTTGAGTCTTCGCAGGCAAAATCCTAAGCAAGGAGTGTTCTGCAGTCAATTAGGAAATACTTCATAAAGGCCAAATCCAACCGGTATTGCGCTGAGAAGAAGAAAAAAGGAAATAAGATGTAGGAGTCTAAGGTTGTTGAGGTAAGTCATTTTCGCAGAGTTGATAGCAGCCATTGTTTGGGGACAAGCAATAGTTTAAGTTTGGGGGTTTGATAACTTGCAAAAAGCAAGTTATTTCTCCTTTAAAGTTAAACTAAATAAGGCTAAAAAGATCATAGTTGCGACAAGCTAGCGCATAAAGATAAAGGAATTGCGATAGTTTTTTATAAAAGGTAATATTTTCGAATGCGATAAGAAATTAGAGGTTTTTAAGGCGCTAACGCATAAAAAGTATAGTTGTTTTGTTGCCCAAGTTTTCTTCAGCGCAGGTGCAGATCCCAGAGCATTCGTACGAAGAAAGCTGGATGAAGAGATCGTGCTGACATATGACTGATGTGCAAGCTAACGAAAGATAACTAAGGCACGCATGCCAATTTCTTGGAGAGGTCAACCTCCTCAGCCTATAAAAAGCATCCATCTGTCCAAGAGGGACGGAGATGAGGAGTGGAGAAGATCAGAAAGCAAGAAGTCAGAGATTAAAAGAAAGGATACCATCGCAGGATAGACTTGTATTGTGTTAAAATGTATTGCTTGATGTATTCTTATTCCAGCATGAGCTAATTTTCTTTTATCAAGGCTTAGCGTAGGCACCCATGCGGTGAAAAGTTTATGTTGTATGCGTACACTTTGATTGAATGAGAAATTAATGCCTTCTACTTAGATGCGATAATGCTTTCATTACTAACTCCCGTCTGGCTAGTCGGATGCAGTAGCAGCATGATAAATCCCTGATAGGTAACACATGTGGAAATATCTAAGTAGAGCAAGCTAGCGCATTACATGTAGTCTTGGTAGTGTTAAAGATAATACCACCGCAATAAGATAATGCATGAATGAACTTAGACTGTTTTAAGACTACCGCAGTCACTTGCAAGTTATTAGAGAACTGGACTAATACATGAACTAATTGAACAAAACAATTGTTAGTTCTACGCCAAACACATAAGTAGTACCGGAAGGAAATCTTATGATTATTTCTCACTTAGGCATTAATGGATCAATTAGTCAAAGTATGCGCTACAAGATTACTTATAAACGCATGCGGTCGCCGTAGCAAAAGCCTTGATAGCCTTGTTATCTGATATTTTCCTTAACTCTCATCGCATATTTTATGTTTACTGCACTATTTTATAAACCAACCCCAAACAACATCTTTTTCAATTGCTATGATACCATGCGTACAAGAGTTTAGTCTCCAAGATATTAAAACTTGTTAATAGTCCTTCCCTGTGGATTCGACCCTAGAACTCTCTAGGTACTACTTGATCGTATTAATTTATACTTGGGTTAATGCATATCTGCGACAAATTCTATATAAATTAATCTCCCTTCTGTCCAGCGATCACAACTCCAATTCAATTCAATCATGAGGCAATCATTATGCCACAAGCTCCAATGACAAGAGCTAGAAGTAAAAGATTAGAAGACGCATTAAATGGTTACTTCCAAGCTAAGGTGACTATCCATGACCAAGAGTTGCATCCATTAAAGTTTGGAAAGACACCTATTCAACCAAAAAACATAATGAATCTAAAAATCCAGATTCATTCACTTATTTAATGCATTATGTATCTTTTGAATTCATGAATTTGTATTTATGAAGGTTCATGAATGGATTTGAAAGGTTAGGGGCTGAATTTAGACTACATAGGTGAAGAGCTGTGTCCTCTTATGATGTCTTTTCAATTAGTATAAATAGGGATATAATTTGTCATTTGATAGCAAGTTGAAGTTGAATTTGAATGAAATTTCAGATTGAGTTTAGTCTCTCTCAAGCTTTTATGCTTCCTTTGTGTTCTTGTGTTTAGAATGCATGCTCAGAACTTTCAATCTAGTTTGATCAATTAGATTGTGAAGAGTTCGAAATCTTGAAGTTAGGAACGAGTTCTCCTTTCTTCTTGATTTTTGATCGTTCTTCCAAGAAAATCTGTTTAACTTTCATGGGGTTGTCTTATCATTTCGGTAATGGGGTTATTCTTATTATTGTTGTAGGGGTTCACTTGAAATAAGGGGAGTTCTCAAACATAATTGAGGTAGTTCCTTTATCAAAGTGTTTCAAACATTCTTTCTTTGTTTCATTCTTTTTTTTTTTACAAGCATTTTTTTTTCTTTTGTACTATATTAATTTTTTTTTGTACTATATTCAAAAGTGATTCTATTAATTATAAATGTCTTTTTTTGTTCTTACTACACATATGGAAAATTTTTTGTTAGGGCTGGTTGCAGCATTAGCAAAAGAGAAATCCTCAATTGCAAGCGTGCCTCCACTTTTTGAGGATTGGAATTATAGCAAAAAAGTTAAGCCCAACCCAAAATGCAAATAGAACAAGTCAAAAATACCCTTTCCAACATTTTCGCGTGTTTTACTTATGAAGTATATCAGTAGTATATTAGATATACTGTTGATATACTACTGATATACCTAAAATGAAATATATCTGATATATTATAGATATACTTTACTCTGGTATATTAGTGGAATGATATTTTATATTAATAGTATATCATTATTTTCTATTCAGTATATAAGATATACCTAAATTGAAGTATATCACTAATATACTGCTAATATAATATGATATATTAGTGAAATAATATTCCTAATATGAATTATATATCAAAAGTATATCAGCACTTAATATTCAATATAAAAAAATATACTTAAAATAAAGTATATCATTGATAATTAAAAATATATATCAATGATTTTTTTTTAAAAAAATAACAAGTTTATTATTGATGTATTTAGCCACTCATAATCAGGTATATCAATGTTATTAATTATTTGAGTAATATAACAAATGAGGTATATCAATGGTATATTAATGTTCATAACAAGTATATAAGACAAACATTTTACGTTATAAAAAACAAACATTTCATGTAAAATATGTAAATAACACAACACAAATCAATAAAGAGAAAAGGAAACATAACAAATATAAGTAAAGAAAAGTAACATATCAAGTATATCAACATTCATATATCAGGTATATCATTCTTATATCAATACTCATAATCAGGTATATCAAAGGTTATGCTTATCAAATCAAATATATATTAGGTATATCATTGTATTCAATCCAGTATATCGAATTTGGTATATAATTTAACTGATATATTTTATATTTCGTACATCAATAAATATAAAGTATATAAGATGTACTACTAATATACCTGTTGATATACCAACAAGGGTAAAACTGGAATAATAAAAAATGCAAAAATTAGATTTTAAAAATTTTGCTATATTTGCAAATCTCAAAAAGCATAGCTAAATTTGCAAATGTCCTAATATTTTTTGCTACCCATTGTAATTTTCTTTTTTGTTAATCACTTTAGAGTCGTTTTTTTAATAATATATTTCTTGAGTGTTTCTTCAAAAATAGATTTTAAACTAATTCAAAATTTTAAAGTGCCTTTCATTTAATAAGATTTTTTTTTTAAAAAAAAAAAGCTTTTGATCATTTAAAATCATTTAGGAAACTAAGTTAAAGACACTCCAGAATGTTAATTTTTTCGAAGATTCTTATAGAAAAATTAAGGGAAAAATACACTTTTAGTCCTTGAGGTTTGCGTTAGGTTTCATTTTGGTCCCTGAGTTTTCAAATTCGACAATTTAGTCCTTGAGGTTTGGATTTCGTTTCATTTTAGTCCCTCCATCCATTTTTTCGTTAAAAACTAACGGTTTGCTGATGTGGCACTATTTTTTATTAAAAAAATTATTTTTTGATTTTTTAAAATAAAAATATATTAAAATAATAAAAAATATTATTGCGGTGAGAGAGGGAGGAACGGTGAGGAGCGAAAGAGAAGGACGACGGTGAGAGAGAGAGGAACGGTAAGGGAAAGAAAGAGAGGGATGGTGAGAGAGGAGGAGATGGTGAGGGAGAGAGAAAGAGAGAAGAAGAAAGAAAGAGAAAGAAAGAGAAAAAAAAAAAAGTTGCCGGCGACGGTCGGCCGCCGGCCGGTGTGCTTGAAGAAGGAGAACAGCCGATGTGCTTGGAGAAGAAGAGGGAGAAAAAGGAGAGAGAGGGGAAGGAAATCAAAATTTTAAAATAATAATATTTTTTATTATTTTAATATATTTTTATTTTAAAAAATCAAAAAATAATTTTTTAATAAAAAAAACTAGTGCCATGTCAGCAAACCGTTAGACTAAAATGAAACGAAATCCAAACCTCAGGGACTAAATTGTCGAATTTGAAAATTCAGGGACCAAAATGAAACCTAACCCAAACCTCAGGGACTAAAAGTGTATTTTTTCTCAAAATTAATTATGTTTTAAAAAAATATTTTCTTCAAAAGTTATTCCAAACACACCATCAATATACCATGTAACTAAAGTGGATCAGCAAGCGAATTTATGTTGGACGTAACTTGAATTCCAAAAAATGGTAATGCAAAGTTAGGTATCTTTATAAAAGATTTTTATAGATATGACATGGCTAACCCATATAGCTGCAGCAAAATCAATCACACTACTCTACGACCAATGCTTAAAAGCTTTCCAAGTTGAGGTTGTAGCTATTCGTGATGGAACGAAGTTTACTCAAAAGGGAGCTGGGATGTGACCATGATTCTCATTGGATGGATTGCCAAGGTAAAAATAATAACGCAACAATGAGCATTAACTCAGTGGTAATTGACATTATACTCTGACCAAGAGATTAGAGGTTTGAATCCCCAACTCCCCATTGTTGTTAAACTAAAAAAAAAAAATTGAAAATATTAACAATAATAGAGGAGAAAATTGAAGACGAATAAATCATCTTTCACCTTAAATATATGCTTGAAAGCTTTTTCATCTTTCTTATTTTGTTCACGTTACTATACGTCTTGTAGCACTAGAGCTCATTGTTTCCCTTAATACCTTGCTCTTCACAAAGATGAATGAGTTTTTGGACGAGTTCTCTGTCCACATGTTATAGGCCTATTTTTTAGAACTTTTATAAATCATATGTGAGCGCGTAGTATGGAAAGTATTAAAAACTAGTCATTGCATATTTTAGAGGCAACTCATCACATGTGAGTCTGGATTCGATATATGGGGTGGGATCAGGGATGATTGTAAATCATGACATTATACAATTTGAAATGGGAGGACAATCGTAGTCATGAGTGAATATTATTTATTTATTTTTTATATAAGTGAGTGAATGTTTAAAGATACTATTATAATGGAAGCTAAGAAGATTCAATTAGTTTGAGTGAACCTTAAAAGACTCAGCCTAGGGGTGTTTAAGCTAGAATAGTCTTATGGGTAACCATTTTTCAATTGGTAGAATCTTGACAAAAGATGTCAAAATAGTCATATGGGAACTTGGGTATAGTACAACTTGGTATGTACAAGTTTCTAGAACTTTGTGTAATTTTTCATCCATTAATTCTTTTATCACAAGCCTCTATGTTTTATTTAGCAGGGCCATTTTGTGTTGTTTATTATATGCAAGTCAAACTTAAAGTCATGAGAGTGTCTTAATTTGTTCTCAGTAATCTAAAATTGTTAGATTTCAAATATATTTAACTTGAGTGTGTGGATTTTTTTAAATAATAAGATTTCAAATTATAACTTATTTAATTAAAAAAAATATAAAAATTGAATTATTGAAATCATGATAAAAGTCTAATGGTTATATTTTTTTTATATATTATTTGAAAAAGATTCAATTGTAATGTAAGAATTCAAACTCAGAATGATAGTAAGGTAATTGTATTTAATTTATTAATTTTGTAGAAGGATAGTTATGTAATATATAATGTTTTATAAAGGAAATTTTCCTCCAATAATTGGGATTTTTATTATAGTGATGATTCATGTCATGCATCATTTGGTGCACAAAACCCCAGAAGTAGACTTAAATAAAGCAACTCAACTCAGTGCACTACTTCAAAGTTTTCTTTTCAATGGAAAATTTAAAAAGTTTAAGGGCTAAGGGAGAAGAGTCCAATTTGAATTTTCATGTATAAAGAAAGTTAGTGGCTGTTTGATTATGACCCAATAATAATTTTGTTTCCTCTTTTTCAAAAATCATATTTATATACTAAAAGAAATAGTTCTTTTTTAAACTCTTTTTCAATTTTTTCCCCAAAAAAAAAAAAATCTCTAGCTAATTTTTAAAAACTTAAAAAGAAAATCTTTGAATTTTTTTAATAAAAAAATATTGTTAAAACTCAAATATACTTCTAGGAAGAAAAAAAAAACTTGCTTAAATTTGAGAACCAAAAAACTTAAAACAAGATTGCTAATAACCAAGACTCCTAAATTTTCTAATTATAAATTATCTTCTCATATATATTTTTAAAATTTTTTATTCTATATTGTCCAAATATTTAAAAAAAAAATCTAGTCAGGCTGGCTAAAGAAAGGTTGTTTAAAAAAGAAAATATTTTGCTTTTAACTCTTGACTAACTCAAAAATATTCTTAAAAAGATAAAGAGCAGGCATAACAACTAAATGATTAAGAGAGTAGTATAATTGTAAAAAAAAAAAAACTAAAAACAAAATCAACATTAAATGTAGTGCTTATATTATTATATATTGTCACACAAGAAACATCAATTTCTTTTATAAAGTTGAAATTATTGTTTTCTTTTTGTTTTTCTTAGGGTTGAAGGATAAAGTCCCATCATTTGTCCATTGTGGACAAAACATGACTAAGAATATTAGCAAATGTGAGAGGTACCTACTGCTTGGAGCTTTCCTATTGTTGGTTTCTTATTGTTCTTCCTTTTTGGTTTTTTTATTCTTTTATTTTACTTTACTTTATTTTATTCGTTTTGATATTTATCGAATTTCAAATTGGGTTTGTTTTATTTTATATGAGTCCGTTTTATTAGAGGTTGCTCTTTAATTTTTGTTGGAAAATGAATTAATGGACTTATCATCCATCCAACTTTTGTGAAATATCTTCATTTTTACCTATTAATAGAAGGGAGTGAACATAGCTTAATGGTAATTGATATGTACTCTTGACAAAAACGTTAGAAAAAAAAAAAAAAAGACATGAACGATTCTTGTGCACAAATAATGATAAGGAAAAAAAAAAATCAATTTTTACCTATTAAAAAAAATTACCCTTAAAACAGTCAATTTCATCAAATTGAACTTTTGACATACATAAACATTGCAATTTTTTTATAATTTGTTCAACTTAGATTATATTTAGCCATTAACTTTAACAAAATAAATAAATAAAAATATCTGAAAATTCACTAAATTCCAAAAAAAAAAAAAAAAAAAAGTTTTGAACAAAGTTAATGTAACGCCCCAGGTTTTAATATAATCTAACCTAGTGACATTACTAAACTCCTATTCAAACCTACCGAGAGCTCCGAAAATTTCGGCAGCATAACGGCGTACATAGGACGAAATCAAAATTTTTTAATCACCTGTTAAACTCAACAACACTTCTATATTGATCCATTCAACTCCACAACCCCACAGAAACAACTGCAACTAGGATACGAGTCAGATCTCACATCTTCAACCAACAGCAGAACCTAACTCTCCCAGATCAAGCATAACCTTAACTTTCTAAAACAGATCGACTTTATTAAGCAACAACATATTTACAGCCTAACGAGAAACATGAAATCTAAACATGCTCAATAACGAGAAACAAAAATTACACCAACCTAGCTACAAAGCTAAACAGATCAACCTGTCAACAATTAATTAAGAACTACCCTACCCAACAGAATCTTAACAAATACTGGGCCCCTCGTGGTCATCCCTCGTGAACCTCCTCATCTACATCACCGGGCACATACAGCTCATCACCTGCATAATCTGAAATTGTTGGGGGGAAGAAAGGGGAGGGGTATCAGTACAACCACAGTACTGGTAAGTAGCTCACACCCGGTGAGCCACCAAACAACAAACACTCACAACAACATGCTATCCACACACATCATGCATTTAAAGCGATAAACGAACCAACAAGCTCTTAAACACGAAAACAATAATGCCAACACATGTTTCATGCAAAATGGGACGACAACATGAATCCACGCATCATGCTATGCACCCCCACATGGTTTCCGCGCCATGCCCGCACACTCACACGTGATTTCCGCGTCACGCTCCGCACTCACAACCCACACGTGATTTCCGCGTCACGCTCCGCAAACCCACCCAACACATGTATTATCACGCTCCATGCGCAGCGCCACTCACACGTGATTTCCGCGTCACGCTCCGCACTCACACCCACACGTGATTTCCGCGTCACGCTCCGCACACACGCCCAACACATGATTTAAGCGTCATGCTCCGCCTCTCCCCAATGATCACACACCATGCAGACACGACTCACATGCAGCATAGTCCAGTAACAACAACTTTCTCAAACATAGCCAAACATGCTTAAAGTGTCTCATGCTAAAAACAACATATCAACATACTTAACTCACATAACGAAATATATACGTATAAATATCAAACACAAAACATATAAGCAAGCAAGCAACAAGTGACATGCTCAAGCAAGCAAACAAGCCCAATCCAGATAGAAACTACTTACAATACTTAAAAGCGCTCCTAAATCCAGCTAACGCTTGCTGGAAATTATTAGAATAGGTTCTAAGCGGACCTACGAACGCAATAGAGACCTTCTAAAGGTTAGAGAATATCCCAACAATCTTTCTAACACCTAACATATAATAAAAGGGACCTAAAGCGTGTTACAAGGTGCTGAAACTCACCGAAAAGGGGCAGGAACCTTGCTGGAATTAATCGATCAGCACTGAAACACCTTGAATAAGTGCTGTCCCAAGGCCGAAATGAGTTAAAACTGAAACTAAAGGATGCCCAAAGGTTAAAAAGCATTCTAAAGCTACCTAAGGCAGTTTCTAGAGACTTTAAGGCCACCGGAACTTACCGAACAGAACTGAACAGTGACCGATACGTGCTGTACAGTGTCCAAAATGGCCAGAACCTGCAATTTAGGAAGAACACGAAGTCTGGCGGCCTGGGATCCGCTCATCGGAGGGGAAAACGAATGGGGAAGGCGGCGGCTGACGGGAGGGGACAGCGGCTGGGCGGCGCGCGGCAGCGGCTGAGCGTGGAGGCTGAGCGACGCGAGGAAGAAAGGGAGGCAGTGGCTGGCGGCGCTCGCGAAGGGGAAGGCGACGGCGGCGCTCGCGAAGGGGAAAGCGACGGCGGCTGGGAGCTTGGCGGCTGGGCGAGAGGGACGGCGGCGGCGCTGGGAGCTCGGCGGCTGGGCGAGAGGGACGGCGGCGGCGGTTGTGCGGCTGGGAGAAGAAAAACGAGAGAAGAGATTTTTTTGGGGGGGGGGTCTGATACGCGTGAGGGAGGGAGAGAGAGAGAGAGATTTCTTGATATTTTTTTCCCTTATTTTCTCTTTTTTTTAAACTAATTAACTCTAATTAACCGCCCACTAATCAGAGAAAAACGCATACCCACTTCTCCACTAACCACTTAGCACTAATGCACGGGAAGAGGGAAAAACAAAATATCACGATTGACTAAAAAATATCGATTAAAAGCCAAACTTAAATTCTATTTTTTTTTCCAAATTAGAATTCAAACCCGATTAATCCCAAAATGCCATAATTTTGAAACGCGGGGCGTTACAGTTAAACTGAGTTACTGTGAAAGATTAATTATTGAATAAATCTCCTAAAACTCAAAAATTTCGAGAAAAATGTAGTCCTAATGTTGTTTTTTTCACAACCACATTTCAATTTCATACCAAAGCTATGTTTATATTATATACGTATACATGTGTTTGTATAGATTTGAGTTCAACCTATGTTTCTTTTATAATTCATTGAAAAGAATGCACATAAAAACTAACTTGAAATGAAAGTTTACCAAAAGGTAAAAATTAAAACACTATTCATGTTTAATATAAACATTGCAACACAAATCCATCCAAATTTAAGGTTTATTATTTCGATAAAATTTAAATTTGAAGATAAAAACTGTATATGTTTCCAATCACAACGTAAGAATTGTACACTAATAATAATTAATCACTATTATTTAATAAAGGTTAAATTATATAAAATGCCTTCAACTTTAAAGTAGGTTTCAATTATGTCTCTACCATTCCAAAAAAATTATTTTTATTATTGACCTTTAACATTGTTTCAAAACAACCATTCTATTATTATTATTATTATTATTTTTTGCTTTTGGTTAAAATGAAAATATGAATGTGAAATCACGACGAGTTTATGTACCATGTGTCGGCATAGGTCTTTTTGAAACATGAATCATGCATAATTTTTTTAAGCTTCAATAATGTTTCAAAAGTTTTATTTTCACTCTTAGGGGTTGTTTGGGCTCCTAGATTGGGTTGAGTTGAGTGGGCTATTATAGACCACTCAACGTTTGGAACATTGATTTAATTAAACGAGGGGTTGATTTATTTTACCCCTTGTTTTGCTATAGTACCCTCATTTTGCTAATATAGCTCATTCACGTTCTTTCAACCCTATTGCCTCTGGCGACCACCTCCAGCAACCATCACTGCCGCCACCGACCATTCCAACGACCATTGCCGCCATCGTCGACCACCTCCAACAAATATTCCAATGACCGTTGCCTATGCCACGCGACAATTCTCGCGAAAATTCCAACGACCACCATCAGCGACCAAATTTTTTTCCCTTTTTTTTCTATCTTTTCTTATATTTATTAATTTTTTTTTATTTATTTTTCAAAATGAAAGTAAGATGAATGAAGAAAAAAAATGAAAAAAATGAAAAAAAATTTTGGTCACCAACGGTGGCAGAGGTGGCCAGATGATTTTGGGGGCGGCGACAGTCACCGAAATGGTCATTAGAGACGGCGACAGAGGTGACCAACAATTAGGGTTAGAAGGAGAACATTAGGAAGAAGAAGGAATAAGATGATGGTGAAGAAAAAAAAAAGAAAAAGGAAAAAAAGAAAAACTATTATTTTATTTAAAAAAACTTTAAAAAATACATATTTTTCAATAAAAAACAAACTAATGCCACGTTAGCAATCCGTTAAGAATTAATGGAAATTTAGATGGTGGGACCAACAATGTAGCGAAATCCAAACCTCAGGGGTAAAAATGTAGTGTTTGAAAACTTATGGACCAAAATGAAACCTATCCAAAACCTCAGGGACCAAAATAATGTATCTTTCCCCAATATATAATATAGCGAGATTGTCGAAGAATGAATGATATTTTCTAAGATTTATGGAACAAATCTCTTAGGCATTATGAATTACGTTCCCATTTACTTATGTAGTTTGATAATAAATGATATTCATGCATCCAAACAAGGCCAAATTGTTGGGGGAAAACATAACTTAAAACCGTTAACTCATTTTTTAAGATTGATGGAACAAATCTTTTTATTCATATTTGCAAATTATGATATTTCATGTACCCAAGTTGTATAATAAAGATAAAAAAGTAGTAAAAACAAAAACAGTCAGCTTAAACCTCCACTGTAGAACTGAGACTAAACTACTTTGTACTTCAAACACAGACTTCCTGAACCCAAACTAAAATAGTTTGTACCCCAAACAAAAACTTATCCCAAACTAAATACCCTGCACCTCAAATACAGACTATTCAACTCCATAAATTATTACAACACCCAAACGATAATAACCACAGACTATTATAACCAGCTCTGCGACCTACAAACCCCTTAGTTTTCAAAATGGTTCAAAATAACCCTTTTGCCATCAGCTTCCCAATTAAAATTATGATGGAAATGTGATATATGGTGATGAGCTATATAAGAAATTAAAGGGTCTTAGCCACATGCAAAATGATGTCGTTTGAGAGTGAAACAAAATTGGGGGTTATGATAAATATAGTTCCTCCTTTCATTATTAAAAGCTTTGGGAGGGGGAAAAACTTTGAGGGAGTAAGCAAATCATGGAGGAAAAAAATTTCTCGCTCCCATGATTGATAGCGAGCATAGCTAGCTATTTTTCCCTAATTAATTTAGCTAGTCTTTGATATTTAATTGGGAAAATTTATGCATTTTAGTGTTTTATTTGTAGGAAATATGTTTTGGAGCTAAATTGAGAAAATGGAGTAATCGAGTGTTCGGGATGTGAAAAAAGGCCAAAGAAACGAAGTTGGATCGAAGTGGAAGCTTGGTGATTAGTGCAATCCGTAGACCAGCGTCGAGACCCTTGGTTCTAGGCGTCTCGACACTGGTGCTTTCCTCTTTTTAATCAGGCGACAAAAGGTCACAGTGTCGCGACGCTGTGACCATAACGTCTCGACACTCTCAGATTCTTCCTTTACAGAATGCTCGGTATAGCGACAGCGCCGCGACGTTGTGCCTATAGCGTCTCGACGCTGTCGACTTTTTTCCTATAAATAGAATGCGATTAGGGCTGAGAAGGGGGACTTCTTTTGATGCAATTTTGGCCTAAATTCCGACTTAAAAACCTTCTGTGGAAGCTGAAGCAAGTGGAGAGAAGCGGGATTCAAGGCTTTGTTCATGGAGATCGTGACGGGTGTAAGGGACGAGGACACGACATAGATCTCCACAATGGTATGGTATTGTCCACTTTGGGCATAAGCCCTCATGGCTTTGCTTTTGGATCACCCAAAAGGCCTCATTCCAATGGAGATACTAATCCTCCCTTATATACCCATGATCATCCCCTTATCTAGCCAATGTGGGACTTTGGTCGCACTTCTAACAATCCTCCCCTCGAACAAAGTACCACCGAGCCTCTTCTCAAATAGTCATCCATCCGTCCAACTCTCTAGGCTTCACCGCTTTACCGAGAGTTCTTGCTCTTATCTAGGACGACTCCTCTTCCCCGGAGTATACCCGCCTGCCCAGAGCTCAACCACGGATCTCCCCATGACTACTTCAAGGCTCACAACTTCTTTGTTCGGCACCCGAGGATTCTACCCGACACGGCTACGCTCGGGGCATGGCTCTGATACCACTTGTAAGGGACGAGGACACGAAATAGATCTCCACAATGGTATGATATTGTCCACTTTGGGCATAATCCCTCATGGCTTTGCTTTTGGATCACCCGAAAGGCCTCATTCCAATGGAGATACTAATCCTCCCTTATATACCCATGATCATCCCCTTATCTAGCCAATGTGGGACTTTGGTCGCACTTCCAACAATCAATTTGTTGGGTTTTATGCCCTAAAACTCGTAGATAGTAAATGAAACAAATTAATCGATCTCAATAAAGTGTTATTTGAGTAATTCAGTAATTTGGTTATTGAATAATCGAGTTTGCATTAATAAAACCTAAATCCAATAAACTAAGATCCAAGGTTGTTTAAATGAAACTTGGACTAGTATGTGGGGACATACGGGGATCAGTGTCCAAGTAACAACCTAAATGGTTTATAGTATAGGGATAAGGCTGGGTACCTTATCCTGGTGACACTATGTGATACGGCCCACCTTGTATTCGATACAGATGCAATGATCCAAAGCATCCATGTAGGAGACATGCGGTTGGGGGTATCCTATGCAATGAGTTTGCATAAGACCGGACCGCGAAATAGTAACCACTAGATATAACGTCGTTAACTAGTTTAGGTTTCTATTTCAATAGGATGACCTAGGTAACTCAATCTCAATCCTGAGTCTGTTATGAACCCCTTTCAGGAGGAACTGTCCTTAGATTTGTATGGGTGAGAGTGGCTAGTTCGTCGACTCAATAAGCCTACCATTTCAGGGGCAAGACCGAATGGAGGCTGGGAACATAACAGTACAAGATGGAATTCACTCCTTCCCCTATTGGGGTAAGTAGATGTGTGTTCCCTTAAGGGCTGATTCTAGGGTTTGAACAAAGGCGCGCCGTCCTCTCCTAGCCTGAGAGGAACTCCTGTTTAGTGGTTGGACCCTAAACAACTTGTTCATTAGAGGAATCAGTGGTACTTAAGGAACCAGAGGTAACCCAGGGGTAAAACGGTAATTTGACCCAGCTGGTGTTACGAACACACGTGAAGGATTGACTTACTGCTTGGTCGATATCCGTGGACACAGAAATATTCTATAGTGAGAAGAGTGCAGCTGTGGGTCTTTAGTGGAGTGACCCACAGTTAACGAATGTTGACTAAACTTGGTCAATGAGTTTGGCCAATTAGTCTCGTATCGTTGGAGCTTCTGATCTGTAGGTCCATTAGGTCCCACTGGTAGCTCGTAAAGAGACTTGAGGCAATTAAGTATAAATTGTAAATTGAAAGTGTTCAATTTATTTGGGGAATCGTATAATGTATATTGATGCATTATAATATAAAGTTTATGAAACTTTATAATATAATTTTTGAATTAATTTAAAAAAAATTAATTCTTGAGAGAAAGTATTTGAAAGAGTTCAAATAAATTTAATATGAATTGGATTCATATTAATTTTAATTTTAATAAAATCCCTAAGATTAAATATATGATATTTAATTGGGTAAATTAATTAATTATGGAATTAATTAATTATTTATTAAAATTAGAGACCTTTTCCTATTAGGAAAGAAAATATTTGAAAGAGTTCAAATAAATTTAATATGAATTGGATTCATATTAATTTTAATTTTAATAAAATCCCTAAGATTAAATATATGATATTTAATTGAGAAATTAATTAATTATGGAATTAATTAATTATTTATTAAAATTAGAAACTTTTTCCTATTAGGAAAAGGTCTCTCTTTTCCTATTAGGAAAAAGGTCATGGCCTTTACTATATATAGGACCCCTGGGGTGGAGTGAAAGGATCCCATTCATTCTCATACTCTCAAAGAATTCTCCCAAAGGCTCCCACAAGTCTCCTGCCTCTAGAAGTCTCAGAGTCATACCGGTGTAGCCATAGTGGTGGTGTTCGCACTAGTTCGTGATTAATTCACAAGCAGTTGGTGAATTTAATCTGAGTCGTCAACGAGAGTAGGTAATTTGTTACTTTATAAATTAGATTTAGATCTAATATTTTTGTATGCTTAGCCTTAATATATATTTAGAATAGTTCTAATATTATTGCCAATGTATTGGTATTTTAGATTAAACAAAATTAATTACGAATCGGTCCCAATCACGCTTCCGCTTTACGGAATTATGGAATTCCAATCCTTCAATTGGTATCAGAGCCGATCGTAGATCTAATTTTGTTTCTCTAAAATTTGCATTGGCTATTGGTGGGATTGATTAATACATAATGTACGTATGATTTGCATTGAACTGTTTAGGTTAATTTTATGGCCATAGATTTTACTGTTTTTATGTGATTTGATCATGTAAGGGCCCGGTGTTTCGGGTATTTTATGTAAAATCGAGTCCTATGTAAGTCCGGGTCTAGAATAGGTTTTTATGAGATAAAAATCGGAGAAATTGCGACGCTGTCACGATTATAGCACGCGCTAGAAATTCGCAACAGGACGGTTCAAGGCTGTTGGGCGGTCCGATTCACGCGGTCTGGTTGGGCTGGGACCGATTTGGCCCGGTTCAGCTGGAATTTAGCTCGGTTCGTGGTTTTCATAGCTGGTTCAAAGTGGTTCGGGTCGGTTCGGGCGGTCTAGACCAGTATTTGGAGCTGCAGAAGGATTTTTATGATAGAATTTAGCTATAATTATTGTAATTTATGCTTTATTTTATCCTAGGGGCCAAAATTAACCGATTCAATTGCTATTTATTTGCTTTATGGATGTCATATAGCTTAAATTCCCACCATAGGTTAAGCATGTTTCATGCATATTTATGTTATAAATATTATAATATATGATAATTATGCATGAATTTAAATTTCATGAGTTATTTAGTATAATTGTTATATTAAATATATGAAATTGGAAAAGCATGATGCATGACATTAATTAGATAAATATAATTGTTATATTTTATTAATGTAGCATGCATGCTTAGCATTATTTTCATGAGAATTAATATAATTAGTTATATTATGAATGAAAATAATAAATATAAATCAATGCTTGTTTTCATGTATGATTTAATATAAAATGTTATATTAATTAAATGAAAATGGAATAGCATTGAGCATGACATTTATTAGATTAATATAAGAGTTATATTATATTAATGTCAAATTTCATGTAATTTAATTTCATGGATGTTTAATTAATATAATCGATATTAATTAAATGAAATTGAAATTGCATGAAGCATGACACCACTTTAGATTAATATAATCGTTATATTATCGTTATCGGCGTCATAATAATATGGTGTTGAATAATTAGAATATGATTGTTATTTTTCCAACACCATAGAAGCATGTTATAGGGCTAATCATTAAAATTTTATAATAAGTTATAAAATTGATTAGAAACCGTCAACCTATAACAAAGAGTTGCATGCAAACATAGGACCTTAGGTTAAAATGAATTAATTTTAAAATGTTTAAAATTAATTAGACCTAAGCTCATTATAATTCTAATAGGATTAGAATTATTTTCTTACTTAGAATTAAAAATAGTTTTAATTGACCAAGTAGGAAAAACATTACTATGATTATAAGGGAACTCCACCGGTTAAGTTCTGTCTAAGGCTGGGGGTACTTAAGATGACGGTTTACGGAACACCTCCTACCGGGAACTAACCCGGAATACCGGAGTTGAATTAATCATAGTTAAATGTTAGCATGCAATATCACTAGGTTTATTAAAAGAGTTTAATTCACCTAGATCTTTAGAGTAAAGAGTTTACTTTACTATGGTTATAAGGGAACTCTCCCGATGAAGTTCTGTCTAAGGCTGGAGGTACTTAAGATGACGGTTTACGGAACACCTGCTACCTGGGAACTGACTCGGAACTTGAGTTGAATTAACCATAGTTATGTTAGCATGCTATATCACTAGGTCAATTAAAAGAGTTTAATTCACCTAGATCTTTAGAGTAAAGATTTATCATAACTATTGGTTATAAGGGAACTCTACCGGTAAAGTTCTGTCTAAGGCTGGAGGTACTTAAGATGACAGTTTACGGAACACCTGCTACCTGGGAAATGAGCCGGAACTTGAGTTGAATTAACCATAGTTATATTAGCATGCAATGTCTCTAGGTAATTAAAAGTGTTTAATCCACCTAGACATTAGAGAAAAGACCTATATATATAAAAGTTATATACAGGCATAGACTTAGATAGATTCACTTAGCCGGAATTTACCTAAGTAATAAACCCTATAATTATAAAAATACTTAGTGGGAGGAAATATATCAAAACAAGATTTTCATAAATCAAGTTTTGCTCTCACGTCCTCAAAAGTTCACAACGTGAGGTTCATGCTTGGCCTCGAGTCACCCTGGGAGTGACCCCCTACGGATGGTGTTTGCATGAATCAATATCAAGGTGAATGAGGGAGTATTTTATAGTAAGTGGGAGCAGGAACGTGTCAACGTATCCTACGGTCTCCTCCATTAGGTTGCACCGTGAGATCCCAATGATCTGCCTGCGAGTCACCCTGGGAGCGATCACCCTACGGAAGGGTTGATCATGGGAGTCGGAACAACGCAAACTCCAGAAATGGATAGGGTTTCTTAGGTCCATTTCCAACTTTGACTTTCCCTACAGTAGCATTGTTGGGGCCGACCTCTGAAATCTGAAAAATGGAGGGTCACACTTACGGGAAATTGTTAAGGTGTTAATAATTTCCTGACCGAAAAAACGGTAGCTAAGAACTATTGGAATATGAGTTATTCCAGGAATAGGGATTAGCTGAGATTGTCTCAATTCAGAGGAGGAGTAGCTGACTACCCTACGGTAGCTGTTGTTCTAAACCTCTGAAGTATCGTTGCAAAATGAATGTTTATTCTATGGGTTGATCATTACTTTTGCTAAATTGATTGGATTAAAATAATAATATTATTTTGTGTAATGGCTTAATGTAACAATACTTATTAAGTTAGTTTGTTTGTTCTCAGCAATGAAACGTACTTTATATGCGTCGAATAACGCCAACTACAAAACTGGTATTTCTAATACAACTAAGAAAATGAACCTAAACACTAAATGCGTGGAATTGGTCTTAACTGAGGACGGTCCTCAAGCCCATATGTCTAATTTATCCGAAATTGTTCATGATGAATATGACATAGACTGCTTAGCACATCTCAATGAAAATAAATTTGATTTATTGATCATTGAAACGTGTATAGTGGAAAATGATGACACAACCTGGATCCTAGATTCAGGTGCCACTCATCACGTATGCTCTTCCTTCGAGGGAATGAGCTCCTGGCAATAGTTGGATGCTGGGGAAATGACTCTCAGAGTTGGGACTGGGGAGCTCATTTCAGCTAAAGCAGTGGGAGATATTAAAGGGTTCTTCTCCAGGGAACGCTATATGTTATTAGATAACGTATATATAGTTCCCAGAATAAAAAGAAATTTGATTTCTATTTCTTGTTTGCTAGAACAAGGGTATTCAGTGTCCTTTTCTGTGAATGAAGCTTTCATTACTAAAAGGGGTGCTGATATATGTTCTGCAAAAATGGAGAACAATTTGTATGTCTTAAGACCAATAGAGTCTAGGGCTATTTTGAACAATGAAATGTTTAAAACAGCTGAGACTCGACCAAAAAGGCAAAAAGTTTCTCAAAGTACCTATCTTTGGCACTTGAGACTTGGCCACATAAATCTCAATAAGATTGGGAGATTGGTTAAGAACGGACTTCTAAGCCAGTTAGAAGATGGTACTTTACCTCCATGTGAGTCATGTCTCGAAGGTAAGATGACCAAACGACCTTTTACTGTAAAAGGTTATCGTGCCAAGGAGCCCTTAGAACTCGTACATACGGATCTCTGTGGTCCAATGAATGTAAGAGCTTGAGGAGGGTATGAATATTTCATCTCTTTCATAGATGATTATTCAAGGTATGGTTATTTATACCTAATGAGTCATAAGTCTGAAGCCCTTGAAAAGTTCAAGGAGTACAGGACTGAAGTTGAGAACTTGTTAGGTAAGACCATTAAAACACTTCGATCTGATCGAGGTGGAGAGTATTTGGACTTAAAATTCCAAAACTATTTGATAGAACATGGAATATCGTCCCAACTCTCAGCACCAGGTACGCCTCAACAGAATGGTGTATCTGAAAGGAGAAACAGAACCTTATTAGACATGGTTCGATCTATTATGAGCTATGCTCAGTTGCCTAGTTCTTTTTGGGGTTATGCAGTAGAAACTGCAGTTTATATTTTGAATGTTGTTCCCTCAAAGAGTGTTTCTGAAACACCATTTGAGCTTTGGAAAGGGCGTAAAGCTAGTTTACGTCATTTCAGAATTTGGGGCTGCCCTGCACATGTGTTAGTAGCAAACCCAAAGAAATTGGATTCACGTTCAAAATTATGCCTATTCGTAGGCTACCCAAAAGAAACAAGAGGTGGATACTTCTTTGATCCAAAAGAAAATAAAGTGTTTGTATAGACAAATGCTACTTTCTTGGAAGAAGACCACGTTAAAGAACACATACCACTCAGTAAAATTGTGTTAAGTGAACTTTCTGGTAAAGCTACAAATAAATCAACAAGAGTTGTTGATGAGGCTGGACCTTCAACAAGAGTTGTTGATGAGCCCAGTTCAGAGGCTGGACCTTCAACAAGAGTTATTGATGAGCCCAGTACATCTGGTCAAGCCCATCCCTCTCAAGAGTTGAGAATGCCTCGACGTAGTGGGAGGGTTGTTATTCAACCTGAACGCTATCTGGGTTTAGCAGAAACTCCAACTGTCATACCTGATGATGGGGTTGAGGATCCATTGACCTTTAGACAGGCAATGAATGATGTGGATCATGACCAGTGGGTCAAAGTTATGGACCTAGAGATGGAGTCTACGTACTTCAATCAAGTCTGGGATCTTGTAGACCTACCTGAAGGGGTTAAACCCATAGGGTGCAAATGGATCTACAAGAGAAAACGAGACGCAGCTGGGAAAGTACAGACTTTCAAAGCTCGACTTGTGGCAAAGGGTTATACCCAAAAGGAGGGGGTGGACTATGAGGAAACCTTCTCCCCAGTTGCCATGTTAAAGTCGATAAGAATTCTCTTGTCCATTGCCACCTTTTATGATTATGAGATTTGGCAAATGGACGTCAAGACTGCCTTTCTGAATGGCAATCTTGATGAGAACATCTTTATGTCTCAACCAGAGGGGTTCGTTGCTCAAGGTCAAGAGCAAAAAGTTTGCAAGCTTAGACGATCCATTTATGGATTGAAGCAAGCTTCCAGATCTTGGAATATAAAGTTTGACACTGCTGTCAAATCTTATGGCTTTGACCAGAACGTTGATGAGCCTTGTGTTTACAAAAGGATTATCAACAGTTCAGTAGCTTTTCTGGTGTTGTATGTAGATGATATTCTTCTCATTGGAAATGATGTAGAATATCTAGCTAACATTAAAAAATGGCTATCGACTGAGTTCCAAATGAAAGATTTGGGTGAAGCTCAGTATGTTCTAGGGATTCAAATTATCAGGAATCGTAAGAACAGAACGTTAGCCCTGTCTCAAGCATCATATATAGACAAGATGTTGTCTAGATATAAGATGCAGAATTCCAAGAGGGGTTTACTACCCTTTAGGCATGGAGTTCATTTGTCTAAGGAACAGTGTCCTAAGACACCTCAAGAAATTGAGGATATGAGACACATCCCTTATGCTTCAGCTGTGGGCAGTCTTATGTACGCCATGTTGTGTACTAGGCCTGACATTTGCTATACAGTTGAGATAGTCAGCAGGTACCAGTCCAATCCAGGGTTAGACCACTGGACTGTAGTTAAAAACATCCTCAAGTATCTTCGGAGAACGAGGGGCTATCAGCTTGTGTATGGCTCTAAGGATTTGATCCTTACAGAATACACAGACTCTGACTTTCAGACTGATAAGGATTCTAGGAAATCCACATCAGGGTCAGTATTTACCCTCAACGGGGGAGCTGTAGTCTAGCGTAGCATCAAGCAAGGATGCATTGCAGACTCCACCATGGAGGCCGAATATGTCGCTGCTTGTGAAGCAGCTAAGGAGGCTGTATGGCTACGGAAGTTCTTGATGGATTTGGAAGTTGTTCCAAATATGAACTTGCCAATCACCCTTTACTGTGATAATAGTGGTGCAGTGGCAAATTCTAAAGAACCTCGCAATCATAAAAGAGGCAAGCACATAGAGCGCAAATATCATCTCATCAGAGAGATCGTGCAACGAGGGGACGTGATCGTCACAAAGGTAGCCTTTGAGCACAAAATTGCTGATCCATTTACGAAGGCTCTCACGTCTAAAGTGTTCGAGGGTCATCTAGAGGGTCTAGGTCTGCGAGATATGTACATAGAATAATCTAGGGCAAGTGGGAGAAGTGTAATGGGTATTGTGAATGCCCTAGTTTATTGTATTTATCTGTATTTGTACTTTTCGTGTATTATACAGTATTAATACAAACTACTATTCCTACTTCAATGATTATTCATTCAATTTTGATTGTTGATGTACATTGCCCACTAGAGTTTTAGTTCAAGTGGGAGTTGTTGGGTTTTATGCCCTAAAACTCGTAGATAGTTAATGAAACAAATTAATCGATCTCAATAAAGTGTTATTTGAGTAATTCAGTAATTTGGTTATTGAATAATCGAGTTTGCATTAATAAACCCTAAATCCAATAAACTAAGATCCAAGGTTGTTTAAATGAAACTTGGACTAGTATGTGGGGACATACGGGGATCAGTGTCCAAGTAACAACCTAAATGGTTTATAGTATAGGGATAAGGCTGGGTACCTTATCCTGGTGACACTATGTGATACGGCCCACCTTGTATTCGATACAGATGCAATGATCCAAAGCATCCATGTAGGAGACATGCGGGTGGGGGTATCTTATGCAATGAGTTTGCATAAGACCAGACCGCGAAATAGTAACCACTAGATGTAACGCCGTTAACTAGTTTAGGTTTCTATTTCAATAGGATGACCTAGGTAACTCAATCTCAATCCTGAGTCTGTTATGAACCCTTTTTAGGAGGGACTGTCCTTAGATTTGTATGGGTGAGAGTGGCTAGTTCGCCGACTCAATAAGCCTACCATTTCAGGGGCAAGACCGAATGGAGGCTGGGAACATAACAGTACAAGATGGAATTCACTCCTTCCCCTATTGGGGTAAGTAGATGTGTGTTCCCTTAAGGGCTGATTCTAGGGCTTGAACAAAGGCGCGCCGTCCTCTCCTAGCCTGAGAGGAACTCCTGTTTAGTGGTTGGACCCTAAACAACTTGTTCATTAGAGGAATCAGTGGTACTTAAGGAACCAGAGGTAACCCAGGGGTAAAACGGTAATTTGACCCAGCTGGTGTTACGAACACACGTGAAGGATTGACTTACTGCTTGGTCGATATCCGTGGACACAGAAATATTCTATAGTGAGAAGAGTGCAGCTGTGGGTCTTTAGTGGAGTGACCCACAGTTAACGAATGTTGACTAAACTTGGTCAATGAGTTTGGCCAATTAGTCTCGTATCGTTGGAGCTTCTGATCTGTAGGTCCATTAGGTCCCACTGGTAGCTCGTAAAGAGACTTGAGGCAATTAAGTATAAATTGTAAATTGAAAGTGTTCAATTTATTTGGGGAATCGTATAATGTATATTGATGCATTATAATATAAAGTTTATGAAACTTTATAATATAATTTTTGAATTAATTTAAAAAAAATTAATTCTTGAGAGAAAGTATTTGAAAGAGTTCAAATAAATTTAATATGAATTGGATTCATATTAATTTTAATTTTAATAAAATCCCTAAGATTAAATATATGATATTTAATTGGGTAAATTAATTAATTATGGAATTAATTAATTATTTATTAAAATTAGAGACCTTTTCCTATTAGGAAAGAAAATATTTGAAAGAGTTCAAATAAATTTAATATCAATTGGATTCATATTAATTTTAATTTTAATAAAATCCCTAAGATTAAATATATGATATTTAATTGGGAAATTAATTAATTATGGAATTAATTATTTATTTATTAAAATTAGAAACTTTTTCCTATTAGGAAAAGGTCTCCCTTTTCCTATTAGGAAAAAGGTCTTGGCCTTTACTATATATAGGACCCCTGGGGTGGAGTGAAAGGATCCCATTCATTCTCCTACTCTCAGAGAATTCTCCCAAAGGCTCCCACAAGTCTCCTGCCTCTAGAAGTCTCAGAGTCATACCGGTGTAGCCATAGTGGTGGTGTTCGCACTAGTTCGTGATTAATTCACAAGCAGTTGGTGAATTTAATCTGAGTCGTCAACGAGAGTAGGTAATTTGTTACTTTATAAATTAGATTTAGATCTAATATTTTTGTATGCTTAGCCTTAATATATATTTAGAATAGTTCTAATATTATTGCCAATGTATTGGTATTTTAGATTAAACAAAATTAATTACGAATCGGTCCCAATCACGCTTCCGTTTTACGGAATTATGGAATTCCAATCCTTCAATGACGGGGACGTGCTGTCTCGGCTACTTAGCGTTTAATCTTCTTTCCCTCTTACTTTAGTTAGTTTTAATGGCTGTTTTAGACTTTTGCTAAATCGTAACGCGTTGTATGTGTAACTAAGTTTTTAATCTTAGGGATTGATGTAGCCGTTGGGCAAATTTTGGATTGATTTTATGGATGTTTGTTAGGATTTCATTTATGCATAATGTGTTCTTAATGCTTTCAATTTACCGGCCATGAATTGAATGATGTTTGTGTCTAAGTCTAACTTGGGAGAGAGGATTTAGCTTAGAAATCGTTATGCATGACTAGGATAAATCTTGAGATCGGGAGATAATAAATAATTTTAGAAATCGTTAAAAAGGACTAACCTTAAAGTCTTGCATGTTAATTTGGGTTCATTGCATGTGAGAGGATTATGTATGCTCGAGAGAGATATGTATGATTGTAGTTTCCTAGATTTATGAATCATAGCATGTTAATTATCCATTAATTAATCCATAATCCCAATTGATGAAATCAACTCCCTAAGAATTTTGCCATCAATTGTTTGTCACACTTTTTGCTTTGTGTTATTGTTGCATTCTTTGTCACTAAAGTTTTTTCCATAAATAAAATCGGATTAGAGTATTTGCGGTAGTTAAATTGATTAGAAATCCAATCCAGAGGAAGACATTCGATTTAAAATCACTATATTATAACTTGGCTCCTACACTTGTGGTTAGCAATTCGTGCATCAAGTTTTTGGCGCCGTTGCCAGGGATTGGCATATTTAATCAATTTAATATTGTAGAAAAATTGTTCGGTCTTAATTTAGGGTGTAATTTTATTTTTGTTAATTTTATTTTTAGGTAGATTGCATTTTTTTCCTTATCTGCTTTCTTGCCATATTTAGTTTTTCCTTATTTGTTTAATTTTCAATAGATAGAATTTTCCTTTTTAGTTTTATCCTTATTAGATTAATTTTTCCTTAATTGTTAGTTTCCTATTTTGTTTTTGCCATTTTTGTTTTTTGCATTCCTTATTTGTTTATCTTTTCCTTTCTTAGAATATATTTTCCTTTTTTAGATTTAGTTATTTCCTTTTCTAGTTTCTTTCCTAATTTATTTTCTTTCCTTTTGTTTTTATTTTCCTTTTACAGGTTAGATTAGTTTGTGCATGCAAAAGATTATGGAGTTGGCCTTAGTTCCCTTTGACCTGGAGATAGAGAAAACCTATAATAAACTTCGAAGGGAGATTCGAGAAAATCATATCCAAATGGCCAATCCTAATCTTGAGGAGCCTAAGCCTATTAGGGACTACTTTCAGCCGGTCTTTCAGGAGCAACAGTCGGGGATTGTCTATGCCCCGATCAATGCTAATAATTTTGAGCTGAAAACAGGTCTCATACAAATGGCTCGAGACTGTGCCTACAGAGGATCACCTACAGAGGATCCCAACTCTCACCTGAAATCTTTCCTAGACATCTGTGGGACGATAAAGTTAAACGGAGTTTCTGAAGATGTCATTCGCTTACGATTATTTCCTTTTTCTTTGTAGGACAAAGCCCGTGACTGGTTGCAATCGATTCCACCTGGAAGCATCACCACCTGGGATGCTTTGGTCCAGGCATTCTTGAAGAAATTCTTTCCCCCTGCTAAGACGGTCAAGCTGAGGATCGAAATTGGGACGTTCTAGCAGCAGTTTGATGAGCAGCTGTTCGAGGCTTGGGAGCGTTATAAAGAGTTGCCGAGGAAGTGCCCTTAGCATAACGGTCTTAATCTTAGTAGTAAAACCATCGTTGATGCAGCTGCAGGTGGGACTTTGTTGTCCAAGATCGTGGAGAACACGCGCACACTATTAGAGGATATGGCCACCAATAGCTATCAGTGGCTATCTGAGCGGTCTGCACCGAAAAAGAGTGTTGCTGGAGTATTCGAGATTGACAAGGTAAGTGCACTTTAGGCCCAGATGTCCTCCCTTGCTAATGCTTTTCTGAAATTTTCAGGTACAGGGAGTTCTCAATCGATCGATTCTGCAGTTGCCCTCGCATCTCACTCTTAGGAGGAGAGTTTAGAGCAGGTTCAATATGTTGGGTTTTATGCCCTAAAACTCGTAGATAGTAAATGAAACAAATTAATCGATCTAAATAAAGCGTTATTTGAGTAATTTAGTAATTTGGTTATTGAATAATCGAGTTTGCATTAATAAACCCTAAATCCAATAAACTAAGATCCAAGGTTGTTTAAATGAAACTTCGACTAGTATGTGGAGACATACAAGGATCGGTGTCCAAGTAACAACCTAAAAGGTCTATAGTATAGGGATAAGGTTGGGTACCTGATAAGGGTAAAAAATATACCTATTTTACCCTTATATTTAGCTCATTTCTTGGTTAAATGTTGTATGTTGTGATCAATTTACTGTTCCCGAACTCAAAATATGCTTACTTTGATAAGTTAGGGTGTTGAGAATCACTTTTGTCAAATTTAACGTATTTGTGCTTAAAAAGACTTGATTTTAAGAGAATTTGACTTACTTTGTTGCTGTGCAGAAAAACAGAGGAAAAGCTGGAATTCCCCAGAAATGCGACCGCATTTCTGGGAAGGCAAAAATGAAATGCGACCGCATTTCTGGAAAAATCTGAAGCCGTTCCGAGTCGTCTGCGGGTCGTTGACGAGTCTTCTTCGCACCTAACTGGCTGTTTTGACCCGGAAACTGATTGGGAAACCTTCCAGCACCTATTTCGCAACTCCTCAACCATTTTCTACACTATATAAGCTCGAGATTCGAAGTCAAATTCAAGCAGAACTCACTTGGAAGAAAAGGGTGGTGACAGAACCCTGGCTCGACGCCAATGAGTAGGGATGCCCGTGGTCCTTCTTAGATGACTGAATTCTAACCTAAGTTAGACATCAAACCTTGTGGTTTGTAGAGAGTTTCACCCATTCCTACCTTGTAAAAGTGAGAGAGTGGAGTGTCTTAGCGAACTCTAGAAGGATTGAGTAAATAGAAAAACCCATAATATTTAGCTATCTCCTTTATTTCCAGCTCTTGAATCTTTTCATTATTCTGTATTATTTACATTCTTATTTCAATGAAAATGTGTTTATTTTCTTTTTATCCCATCATGAGTAGCTAAATCCCGTTGAGGGGTTCAATGTGGTGAATTCCATTAGGGTTTAATGGCTTGAAAGTGTTTTATTTGCTTAAGTTGTGTGCAATGCATGTCATTCTTTATTGATTATCACTCTAATCTTGCTGAGTTTAATTTGATCACTTAGACTTTGCATGCTATGTGAGTTTGATCTCGAAAGGGACAAACGATATCGGTTCTCATAAAGGTGATGTAGGAGAAAAAGCTCGAAAGAGATTGTTCGGCGGTATAGGGCAAGCTGCCTAAGGCACCCTATATCGACTATAGGGTTATAGGTTGCATTCGTGAATTATCTATGTCTGAGTCGAGTCAAAGAAATGTGCATAACGGTACTCGCTTAGCCTTCTAACGATTTTTGGGAACAAGGGCCAAATAGGAGTTAAATCTGACCCAATGCATTGAATACACTTAAGTTAGATATTGCATGATTATGGTTATTGCCTTTGGGATGAATCCATGTTGAATACCTCGTTTATTTCTTATTGTTATTCTTTTAGTTATTTGCATGTTTTATTTATCTTTTCAAAAACCCAATCAATCAATCTTATTTTCTTTGGTTACCTTTTTCAAAAGCAATCATTTGAGCAGTTTCTTCATCAAATATGAATTTCCAGTTTAGTCCTCGTGGGATCGATACCCTTGGAATACTTCTAAGGTTTTTTATTACTACGTGCGACAGTGTATACTTGCACTAAGTGTTAGCTGAATTATTCTTTATTATTATTAATCATCTTATCTCACATTCCATCCATTCAGCTGACGACGCACCAGTACCTTATCCTGGTGACACTATGTGATACGACCCACCTTGTATTCGATACAGATGCAATGATCCAAAGCATCCATGTAGGAGAAATGCGGATGGGGGTATCCTATGCAATGAGTTTTCATCAGACCAGACCACGAAATAGTAACCACTAGATGTAACGTCGTTAACTAGTTTAGGTTTCTATTTCAATAGGATGACCTAGGTAACTCAATCTTAATCCTGAGTCTGTTATGAACCCCTTTCAGGAGGGATTGTCCTCAGATTTGTATGGGTGAGAGTGGCCAGTTCGCAGTTGACGCTCGAGAAAAGATTTGTGAAAAGAAGTCAGACATTACCACAAATATTTCAGAGAATAAAGAAGAAAAAGTAGAAAAGACCAAGGAGCCTGAAGCTTTGGTAGAAAAAGAAGAAAAATCAAAGTTGGAGAAAAAGCAAGGAAATGCGATTGCAAAACCTCAGAAATTTGTGATAGACCTATATTACAGACCACCTCCTCCGTACCCGCAGAGAATCAAACATGCCTCACAAGATGTACAGTTCAAGAAGTTTTTAGATGTATTGAAGCAGTTGCACATCAACATACCATTAGTGGAGGCACTTGAACAAATGCCTACATATGTGAAGTTCCTAAAAGATATCCTATCAAAAAAGAGAAGGTTGGGAGAGTACGAAACGGTTGCACTCACGGAATGTTCCAGTGCACTGGTGAAAAACGAGATTCCTCCCAAGCTTAAAGATCCAGGAAGCTTTACAATTCCATGCTCTATCAGAGGCAGGGATGTAGGCAGAGCTCTATACGACTTAGGAGCAAGCATCAACTTAATGCCATACTCAGTTTTTAAACAATTAGGGATAGGCGAAGCACGACCAACGACTATGACCTTATAGTTGGCAGACCGATCGCTTACGCATCCCATGGAAAGATTGAAGACGTATTGGTTAAGGTTGATAAGTTTGTTTTCCCTACACATTTTATCATTTTAGATTGCAAAGCTGACAAGGACGTGCCGATCATCTTAGGACGATCGTTCCTAGCCACTGGCAGAACCTTAATAGATGTACAGAAGGGAGAATTGACCATGAGGGTCAACGATCAGCAAGTCACATTTAATGTGATGTAGGCAATGCAGTATCCAGGATACCTTGAGAGATGTTCTATGATTGAAGAAGTTGACAAACTCTCTGTATCTGTTTTGCAGGAAGCATTAAAGGGAGAACCACTAAAAGAGGTTGAAGAAATACCAGTCACAAATGATTCTGCAGCAGCAAGGATAGAGGCATTAAGGGATTCATCAGACCAAGAAGAAATCAGGCTGTTACAACCATCTCTGATCAATCCTCCTGAACTGGAACTTAAACCTCTGCCATAGCATCTTAAATACAGCTTTCTTGGTGAAAACAGGACATTGCCAGTCATTATCTCAGCTTACCTTACTGAACAAGATGAAATTTCTTTGTTACAGGTCCTCTCTAAACATAAAAAAGCAATAGGATGGACCATTGCAGACATTCAAGGAATCAGCCCCTCATTTTGCATGCACAGGATAAACCTTGAGGAAGGAGCTAAGAATTCCATTGAAAGTCAGAGGAGATTAAATCCCATCATGAAGGAAGTTGTTAGAAATGAAATCTTAAAGTGGTTGGATGCAGGAGTCATCTACCCAATTGCAGACAGCAGCTGGGTTAGCCCAGTTCAATGCGTTCCAAAAAAGGGTGGAATGACCGTAGTGGAGAATGAGAAAAACGAATTGATCCCCACAAGGACTGTTATAGGATGGCGAGTCTGCATAGATTATCGCCGTCTTAATAAAGTGACCAGGAAAGATCACTTCCTGTTGCCATTCATAAATCAGATGCTAGACAAGCTTGCAGGAAAAGACTATTATTGCTTCTTAGACGGTTACTCTGGTTACAATCAGATAACTATAGCCCCAGAAGACCAAGAGAAGACAACATTCACATGTCCATACGGAACGTTCGCCTTCCGGAGAATTCCATTCGGTTTATGCAATGCACCAACCACCTTCCAAAGGTGTATGATGGCTATATTCTCCGATATGGTAGAACGAACTGTGGAAGTATTCATGGATGACTTCTCGGTCTTCGGTGAATCATTTTCAGCATGTCTACAAAATTTAGACCAAGTGCTAGAAAGATGTGAAGGAACAAATTTAGTACTGAACTGGGAGAAGTGCCATTTTATGGTACGAGAGGGCATAGTCCTTAGACATCACATTTCTAGGAAAGGAATTGAGGTGGAAAAGGCAAAGATCGAGATCATATCCAAGTTGCCTTTCCCAAAAACAGTGCGAGATATTAGAAGCTTTCTAGGCCATGCAGGTTTCTATAGAAGATTTATTAAAGACTTTTCTAAAATTTCCAAACCCTTGTGCATGTTACTGGAAGTAGATAGACCGTTCGACTTTGATGAAGATTGCAAACAAGCGTTTGAGACTCTGAAGAAGGCACTCAGCTCATCGCCAATCATAATTGAACCAAACTGGACTCAACCATTTGAGTTGATGTGCGACGCTAGTGACTTTGCAGTTGGGGCAGTCTTATGTCAGAAAAGAGGAAAGATAGTACAACCTATCTACTTCGCAAGCAAGACACTCAACGAGGCTCAGTTGAACTATACTGTCACAGAAAAGGAATTACTAGCAGTAGTGTTTGGTTTTGACAAATTCAGATCCTACCTTGTGGGAACTAAAGTCATAGTTCACACAGATCATTCTGCCCTTAAGCATTTACTTTCGAAAAAAGATGCCAAACCCCGACTAATTCGATGGATTTTGCTTTTGCAGGAGTTTGACATAGAGATCCAAGACAAAAAAGGAACAGAAAATCAGGTAGCAGACCATTTATCAAGACTTGGAGAAGAAGCACAAATAGAAAAAGGGCTGGACATTCAAGAATCGTTTGTGGATGAGCAGATTCTGGCAGTGAGAACTGTTGAATTTCCATGTTTTTCAGATTATGTAAACTATCTAGTCAGTAGACTAAAACCACCAGAAGCAACTGCTCAACAACTCAAGAAGTTCTTAAACGACGTCAAAGACTACTACTGGGATGACCCGTATTTGTATAAGCTAGGGCCTGATCAAATACTAAGACGGTGTGTACTGGAAGAGAAGATACCTTTGATATTGGGAGCCTGTCATGCAGCTCCATACGGAGGACATTTCGCAAGACTTAAGACAGCGGCCAAAGTCCTCCAATCCGGCTATTTCTGGCCCAGTCTCTTCAAAGATGCTCACCTCTTCACGAAAAATTGTGATCAATGCCAAAGGACAGGGAACCTGACAGCTAAAAGCGAAATGCCTCTACACTTCATACTCGAAGTAGAAATCTTCGACGTATGGGGGGTAGACTTTATGGGTCCATTCCCACCATCCTTTGGGAACATCTACATCTTGCTCGTAGTGGATTATGTATCAAAATGGATTGAGGCAATAGCAACCGCAACAAATGATGCCAAGGTGGTCAAGAAATTCTTTCTGAAGAATATCTTCACCAGATATAGAACCCCTCGCTTCATCATAACTGACGAAGGCTCTCACTTCCTGAACAAAATAATAGCCAGTTTGTTTTCCAAATACAACATTAGACACAGGGCAGCTACTGCTTACCATCCTCAAACTAATGTCTCCGTACCGCCTCATAGAACTGCATATAAGGCACCATTAGGAATGTCTCCGTACCGCCTCATATTCGGGAAAGCCTGTCACTTGCCACTCGAATTAGAGCACAAGGCTTATTGGGCATTGAAAAAGTTTTAACTTCAACATGGAGAAAGCAGGGATAAAAAGGAAATTGCAACTTAACGAGCTGGAAGAACTCCGACATTTCTCGTATGAAAATGCAAAACTCTACAAGGAGAAAGTCAAGCGATGGCATGATAGAAGAATTCACCCAAAGGAGCTCTACAAAGGCCAGAAAGTATTACTCTTTAATTCCATACTCAAATTATTTCTAGGAAAACTCAAGTCAAGATGGTCAGGACCTTTCAAAATTGTGAAAATTTTCGACTATGGAACTGTGATATTGACCAACAATCAGGGCCTGCACTTCAAGGTAAATGGACAAAGGATAAAACCGTATTGGGGGAGAGGCTTCGAGGATGAGGAAGTCCATGTCTCCATGATTGATTTGGTATGACTTCTATATTATCTGGGTTTATAAATAATAATCTAGACTAGAGCTCCAAAATATCTGGACAAGAGTCAAGATTCTGTCTAGGAAAATCCTGTCTAGGAAAAGGTATTTAAGATGACCATTGGGAACACCTTTTCCTGGGGATTTACCTGGGAGTCTTGAAAAGTCCATGTTATTTTGTGCCCTGTCTAGTGTAAAAGCCGAAAAATAGTAAGAAGTGTAAGTTTGTTTTGAATAAATGATTTTTGATCAAGAGGGAACTTTGTCTAAGGCAAGTCCTACCTAGGCTGAGGTATTTAAGATGACCATTGGGAACACCTCTACCTGGGGACTTACCTGGAAGTTGAATTGATCAAAATTTTTCTTTAGTTCTTTATAAAAAGAAATAATTAATAATAATAAAATCATGATTAAGCATATGAGCTTTCTAACTTGTTTATGAGTGTTTCAGAGAAAAGGAGAAAGCAAAGGAAAATGAAAAGTCAGAAAAAAAGTGAAGGCAGAAAAACTGGGTGAAATGCGATCGCATTTCTCCCCATTGTATTTGGGAATGTGATCGCATTTGTCTGAATAAAAAGGGAGTCACGAATTTTGTTTGACCTGCACGTGACCTAATTGGAAAAGTATAAATAGCTTGACTTAAGTCTTTTTCTCTTCACCAAACACTAAACCTTTGCATTCAAGTCAAACCCTCAACTCTCCATATTCTCCATCGTGAAACCGAAAGACCCACGCTCAAAGAAGATGAAGAACACTCCAAAACCCTCATCATCACGCAAGAACACTCGATCTCAGAGTGCTCAAGCAACCCACGAAGCTGAAGCAAACGTGCGACGACAAGAGGAGAACCCCGAAACGCCCATGCAAGGCACACGAAGAACGAGACCCACGGGATTCTCACCGGCGGTCGTGAACCAAGCATCCAACGTTCCAACTCCATCTTCTTCGGCAATGCCGGCTAGTTCGAGGGAGATGCCGAGTTTGTCTACGCCAAGGAGGTTCACACGCGCCACTGCTGTCCGCCAAACCCAAAAACCCGCCGCTCAACAGTTCAAGAAACGTTCACGGGAATGGTTTGCAATGATCCGGGAGATGGGTGCTCAGAGACGTGCTGCCCTTGAAGAGGAAGGGAATCGGCAAGATGAAAAAGAAGCCGCCAAGGCAACTGAAAGCTCTCGGCAAGGAGAAACTTCAATGGGTAAGGTTTCTGAACCTTCAACTAACCCTTCTCTATCTTGCAAGATCAAACCCGTTGTTACTTACAGCGCAAGAAAGAGGAGCCCAAGGAAGGTTGTGTCTGAAAGGCCGCTAAAAATTGAGCCCCTCAAAACCGAAAGGATGCCTCCGGATGTATTCGAAGGAATAATTCGCCAAGCAGTGGCCAAGGCTCTTGTGATTGCTGAAGGGTATAGAGCTGAACATGATGCTTTGAAAGAGATTGAGGATGAGAAAGAGATGGAAAATCAGAAAATGGTTGAGGAAGACGAGCTTGCAAAGGAAAGAGACCATTAAGAAGAGAAAAGAAGGAGAGAAGAAGAACAAGAGGCCGAGAGGGCCTCAGAAGTTGAGGAAGAAAGAAAGCATGAAGAAAACCTCAGGAGGGCAGCCATGGATTTGCATCTCCTTTAGGAAGAGAGAAAGAGAAGAGAAGAAATAAAAGAAGATGAAAAAAGAAGGAAGGAAGCTGAAGACTTCCTTGCAGCCTTTGAGCCACTCCACAAAGCTCAAAGTGAGGCTAAAGCACTACAAGGAAGTGTAGAAGAAGAGGCCCAACAGGGGCCAAGAGAAGAAAATTTAGAAAAAGAAAAAGAAAGAGAAGTAGAGGAAGAAGGATAGAATGCGACCACATCTGGGCCTCATTCTGAAGAAGGCCTAGCCGAGGCCACCATTGATCAGCCAGCTGAAGAGGTTTTTGAGCCTCTATTCACGAATGACCCACCAGCTGCTGATAGCACCTCTTCGGGAGAGAAGAGGGATGAAGAAGAAAAGGAAGATGAGGAGGCCGAGACCTCCACTTACTCTGATATAGAATCTGATTCAGAGATAAGGGAGCTGGATGATGACCAAGTCCCTATCTCTGCAGCGTTGAGAAAAAATAGAAAGAGAGAGATTAAGGCTGAGAGGAGAACAAATAACAAAAATGACCCAATATTTGCCAAGAGGCCGAGGACGAGGTCCATGGACGCCTCTCCTGCAGTTCCTCCCACCATCTCACCCGCCAAGCCAAAGGGCAAATCACCCAAGGCTGCATCTCCCAAAAATTCGTTCCTTGAGGTATTTAGAGATGTTAATTTTCAGGAACGAATGGAGATCATGAAGAAAATGGATTTCCTCAACGAAAAGGGATTCTCTAATAGAGTAGGAGCACTGCCAGAGTTCGTGAGCAGAATCATTTCACAGTACAAGTGGCAGGACTTCTGTGCTCACCCTCAGGAGGCTGTTGTGCCTCTAGTTCGAGAGTTTTACGCCGGCCTGAGGGAGGAAAGTATTAGCATGGCAGTTGTGAGAGGGAAGATGGTCAGTTTCTCCTCAGTCGACATTAATAGGGTATACAGGATTAAGGCACCCCTAAATCCGAGAGGGAATTATGTGATAAGGAACCCTTTGGCCAAGCAAATGAAGGAAGCTCTGAAACTTGTGGCCAATAAGGCGGTCCAATGGAAAGAATCACAGACAAAAGTGAAGTCTTTAGTGCCAAGCGATCTAAAGCCAGAATCGGCAGTTTGGCTTCACTTCATCAAGAATCGTTTGATGCCAACCACCCACGACAGCACGATTTCAGTGGATAGAGTGATGCTACTCTATTGCCTTATGAAGGGGTTGGGGATCAACGTAGGGAGCATTATCAAGGACGAGATCTTAGCCTGTGGGAGAAAGCGAGCAGGCAAGCTTTTCTTTGGATCACTCATCACCCAGCTTTGCCAAAGGGTGAAGATCGTTTCGGGCAAGGACGAGGAGCGTCACTTCTTCAAGCCGACCATTGACCTGTCCTTGATCGGGAAGCTCCACCAGAACAGTATCCAGAGGAAAGACAAAGCCTCTACATCTCAGGCTACTCCACCTACAGGGCCGAATGTAGCTTCTCCATCCCAACAAACTCCTTTCACAGGGCCTTCGCCATCGTCAGAAGCCCTAGCTATTGCCTACCGCCAGATAGATCAACTCAGGGACAACCTGACAACGTATTGGGTATATGCAAAGGAGAGGGATGAAGCTATTAGAGAATTCTACCTCTCTATAGCCCCGAGTATCGCTCCGGTCTTTCCAGATTTCCCTCAATCGCTGCTGCCCGAAGAAGAAAAGAATTCTGATGAAGAGGAAGATGAAGAGAATGATGATGAAGAGAAAGAGAGTTCCTCGGACGAGGAATAGGGGAGTTTTCTGATCCCCTTTGACTGAATTTTTTTGTGAATAATGCTGTTTACTGTTTTTTGTGCTTGCTGTTTTTTAGTTTTAGCATAATTTAAATTCTGTTTTTAGTAGTTTAATTGCTGTTTTGATGGATTTAAATTGTTTAGTTTGTTAATAGTTTTGATCATAGGGTAGTTTAGATAGTTTATGGATAGTTTAGGATAAATAGACTTGGGTTTTTATCTTGTCTTGAAAAAATCTGCTTGCGGTTTTTGAGCTTAACCTATGAACTTTTTGAAAGAAAAATCAACTTTAAGGAAAAATTGCTTTAAAAATATTTTGGAAGAAAAAGCATGTTTTGAAACGAGTTTTCTTTTAAGCCCTTGATGATGAAAACTAGAGCTTTGTTCTATCTCAAAAAGTGCCACCATCACAACTGAACTGTTTTCTAGTCATAGGCTTTCCATTAGTCTTTTTCTTTACAAAATTTTCTTAGAGTCTAAACTTCCTCGTGTTTAACCTTTCTAACACTCTAGGAGAGTTTAGCCTTGATTTTTTGAAAACAAAAGCCTTATGTTAAGCCCATGCCTCAAAACAAGCGAATGAGGACATTGTCTACCTTTAAGTTTGGGGGGGGGGGGGAGTGCTTTATCCTTTACTATGTAATATTTTTGTAAATTTGTTCTGCTGGAAAAGAATATGTGCTCAGTATGAAAAAAAAAAGAGGAATAACCGAGAGTTACTCCTCCTTCCTAGGGTTTACTGAGTAACCAAGGGCATTCATGACACCCATGGTTTGCCACTGCATGAAAGGTTTACCTAGGGAAGTGAGTATCATTCCGAGTTTGTGAACTTTGCTCGTAGCTAGATATCTTCACCACAAAGTGTCGATAAGCTAGAACGAAGGTAAAGATGACAGCAAAGATGCTCTTGGGAGAAAAAGAAGTTGAATAAAAGGAGCACCAGCAGTCAAATAAGTTTGGGGGAGATAGAAAAAGGTCTAGTCATTCATGTATGCTCATGCTTTCCTCAAGATTGTTTTTCTTGCCTAAAAGGACTACACTAGGCTTTATGAATAGAAGTTAGGTAGTTTAAGCACGTTTGTTAGGATGGATTAGAGAGAGTTTTGCTTTGAAAAAGAACAATAGAAATCTTCATACCTAGGAAACTCAAACGTTGTGACTGGCACTAGAGTAGAACCCTCTCCTGAAAGGCAAACTTTTTAGAAAACGATCTTGAAAAGCATGTTTACTTGATTCCATGTCACTTGATTTGAAAGGAAAAGTTGATACTAGTACCATGATTGATTACTATACATGAACTCTAACATTTTGATTCGCAATTAATATTGAGCTCTTACATTCTGATTTTCAATTAGAAAAAGTTGATCTCTAACATTTTGATTGGCAATTGCTTGAGGACAAGCAATGAGTTAAGTTTGCGGGTATGATAAGGGTAAAAAATATACCTATTTTACCCTTATATTTAGCTCACTTCTTGGTTAAATGTTGTATGTTGTTATCAATTTACTGCTCCCGAGCTCAAAATATGCTTACTTTGATAAGTTAGGGTGTTGAGAATCACTTTTGTCAAATTTAACGTATTTGTGCTTAAAAAGACTTGATTTTAAGAGAATTTGACTTAGTTTGTTTCTGTGCAGAAAAACAGAGGAAAAGCTGGAATTCCCCAGAAATGCGACCGCATTTCTGGGAAGGCAAAAATGAAATGCGATCGCATTTCTGGAAAAATCTGAAGCCGTTTCGAGTTGTCCGCGGGTCGTTGTTGACGAGTCTTCTTCGCACATAATTGGCTGTTTTGACCCCGAAACTGACTGGGAAACCTTCCAGCACCTATTTCGCAACTCCTCAACCATTTTCTACACTATATAAGCTCGAGATTCGAAGTCAAATTCAACCAGAACTCATTTGTAAGAAAAGGGTGGTGACAGAACACTGGCTCGACGCCAATGAGTAGGGATGCATGAGGTCCTTCTTAGATGACTGAATTCTAACCTGAGTTAGACATCAAACCTTGTGGTTTGTAGAGAGTTTCACCCATTCCTACCTTGTAAAAGTGAGAGAGTGGAGTGTCTTAGCGAACTCTAGAAGGATTGAGTAAATAGAAAAACCCATAATATTTAGCTATCTCCTTTATTTCCAGCTCTTGAATCTTTTCATTATTCTGTATTATTTACATTCTTATTTCAATGAAAATGTGTTCATTTGCTTTTTATCCCATCATGAGTAGCTAAATCCCGTTGAGGGGTTCAATGTGGTGAATTCCATTAGGGTTTAATGGCTTGAAAGTGTTTTATTTGCTTAAGTTGTGTGCAATGCATGTCATTCTTTATTGATTATCACTCTAATCTTGCTGAGTTTAATTTGATCACTTAGACTTTGCATGCTATGTGAGTTTGATCTCGAAAGGCACAAACGATATCGGTTCTCATAAAGGTGATGTAGGAGAAAAAGCTCGAAAGAGATTGTTCGGCGGTATAGGGCAAGCTGCCTAAGGCACCCTATATCGACTATAGGGTTATAGGTTGCATTCGTGAATTATCTATGTCGGAGTCGAGTCACAGAAATGTGCATAATGGTACTCGCTTAGCCTTCTAACGATTTTTTGGAACAAGGGCCAAATAGGAGTTAAATCTGACCCAATGCATTGAATACACTTAAGTTAGATATTGCATGATTATGGTTATTGCCTTTGGGATGAATCCATGTTGAATACCTCGTTTATTTCTTATTGTTATTCTTTTAGTTATTTGCATGTTTTATTTATCTTTTCAAAAACCCAATCAATCAATCTTATTTTCTTTGGTTACCTTTTTCAAAAGCAATCATTTGAGCAGTTTCTTCATCAGATCTGAATTTCCAGTTTAGTCCTCGTGGGATCGATACCCTTGGAATACTTCTAAGGTTTTTTATTACTACGTGCGACAGTGTATACTTGCACTAAGTGTTAGCTGAATTATTCTTTATTATTATTAATCATCTTATCTCACATTCCATCCATTTAGCTGACGACGCACCAGTACCTTATCCTGGTGACACTATGTGATACGACCCACCTTGTATTCGATACAGATGTAATGATCCAAAGCATCCATGTAGGAGACATGTGGGTGGGGGTATCCTATGCAATGAGTTTGCTTAAGACCGGACCGCGAAACAGTAACCACTAGATGTAACGCCGTTAACTAGTTTAGGTTTCTATTTCAATAGGATGACCTAGGTAACTCAATCTCAATCCTTAGTCTGTTATGAACCCCTTTCAGGAGGGATTGTCCTTAGATTTGTATGGGTGAGAGTGGTCAGTTCCCTGACTCAATAATCCTACCATTTCTGGGGCAAGACCGAATGGGGGCTGGGAACATAACAGTACAAGATGGAATTCACTCCTTCCCCTATTGGGGTAAGTAGATGTGTGTTCCCATAAGGGCTGATTCCAGGGCTTGAACAAAGGCGTGCCGTCGTCTCCTGGCCCGAGAGGAACTCCTATTTAGTGGTTGGACCCTAAACAACTTGTTCATTAGAGGGATCAGTGGTACTTAAGGAACCAGAGGTAACCCAGGGGTAAAGCGGTAATTTTACCTAGCTGGTGTTACGAACACACGTGAATGATTGAATTACTGCATTAGTCGATATTCGTGGACACAGAAATATTCTACAGTGACAAGAGTGCAGCTGTGGGTCTTTAGTGGAGTGACCCACAGTTAACGAATGTTGACTAACTTGGTTAATGAGTTAGGCCAATTAGTCCCGTATCGTTGGAGTTTCTGATCTGTAGGTCCATTAGGTCCCACTGGTAGCTCGTAAAGAGACTTGAGGCAATTAAGTATAAATTGTAAATTGAAAGTGTTCAATTTATTTAGGGGAATCATATAATGTATATTGATACATTATAATATAAAGTTTATGAAACTTTATAATATAATTTTGAATTAATTTCAAAATTAATTCTTGAGAGAAAATATTTGAAAGAGTTCAAATAATTAATATGAATTGGATTCATATTAATATAAATAATTTAATAAAATCCCTAAGATAAAATATGTGATATTTAATTGGGTAATTAATTAATTATGGAATTAATTAATTATTTATGAAATTAAATATGAATAAGATAATAGATTTGATCTTATTCATGACATTTTCCTATAAATAGGACCCCTAGAGTGGGGTGAAAGGCATCCCATTCATTCTCCTACTCTCAGAGGATTCCCCTGAAGGCTCCCTCTAGACTCCCACCAGTCTCCTGCCTCTAGAAGTCTCAGAGTCATACCAGTGTAGCCATAGTGGTGGTGTTCGCAGTAGTTCGTGATTATTTCAAAAGTAGTTGGTGAATTTAATCTGAGTCGTCAACGAGAGTAAGTAATTTGTTACTTTATAAATTACATTTAAATCTAATATTTTTGTATGCTTAGCCTTAATATATATTTAGAATAGTTCTAATATTATTGCCAATGTATTGGTATTTTAGATTAAAAAAAATTAATTACGAATCGGTCCCAATCACGCTTCCGCTTTACGGAATTACAGAATTCCAATCCTTCACAATATGTTTCAAATTTCAATTTTAGGGGGTATAATAATAATTCTACACCTACACATTATCACCCTAGCAATAGAAATCATGAGAACTTCTCCTATGCTAAAAATAAAAATGTGTTAAATCCTCCTGGTTCCACCCCTCCTAAGCAAGAAAATAAACAGTCTTTAGAGGATCTTGTTGGAGCTTTTATTACAGAATCAAGTAACAGGACAAACAAGCTTGAGGAGGTCGTGATTGCCATAAACACCACAGTAAATGGGCATTCTGCAACAATAAAGAACATTGAAACTCAGCTGGGACAACTAGTAAGTGTGGTCAACACCATGAACAAGGGTAAGGCCTCAGCTAAATAGGAGAAATCTCATTTGGAGTACTGCAAGGCCATCGCTGTGCATCACGAGGAGGAGACTCAAGTAGCTGAGGAGGAGGAAACTACTGAATCAGAGGAACTTACTGAAGAAATTGAAGAGGGCACCACCTCAAACGAAGCTGAAAAGCTTATTCCTGAGCCCTTTATCCCTTCTCCTACTGTTCTAGTCCCTAAATTAAAGAAAAAGAAAAAGAAGAATTCAAAAGCTCAATTTGAAAATTTTTTAGATGCTTTTATGGGATTGAATGTTAATATTCCTTTTGCAGATGCACTGGAGCAGATGCCTAGCTACAAGAAGTTCATGAAGGAATGGCTCAACAAAAAGAAGAAGGAAAAACATATGGAGACTGTGTACCTCGCATCAACTTGCAGTGCTCGCCTTCAGCAGAAAGTACCTGACAAAATGGCTGATCCAGGGAGTTTTTCTATCCTTTGTAATTTTGGTACTTACTCTTGTAGAGCATTGTGTGATTTAGGTGCTAGCATAAATATTAATCCTTTATCTCATAAAATTGAATATAGGAGAAATAAAATCTACTTCTGTTAGGCTCCAGTTGGCTGACCAGCCTGTGGTCAGTCCATATGGAATTGTTGAGATTGTATTAATTAAAGTAGGTAAATTTCTCCTTCCTGTTAATTTCTTTGTGATGGACATTAAGGAAAATCCTGCTATGCCTATTATATTAGGGAGACCATTCCTTGCTACAGAGAGAGCTATAATTGACATTGAGCGCATGGAGCTTATCATTCGTGTCAAACATGAGAAGGAGATTCTGAAAGCATTTGAGGACCCTCAGAGCACATCTGAGACATTTTTTGTTGGCTATAGGAAAGGTGCTAGGAAGAGCACCATTGATGGAACACCAGACATCAGACCACCATGATGCTTATTCGGTCAACACGTCGAGCTAATGACGTTAAAGAAGCGCTTATGGGAGGCAACCCAAGTAATCAGTTTTTTGTTTTTGCTTTTGTCTTGTTTTTGGTTTTGTTTTGTAGGTCTTGGTTCCAGTCGTTCTTTGCTTGCAAGCTTCCATAAAAAGGTCATCGTCATTTCAGGGCAGTATAGTTCACTCCTTTCATTCATTTATTGTTCTCATGCTTGATCATGCTTTATTTTCTATATACATTGAGGACAATGCATGCTTTAAGTTTGGGGGTGGAATGTCATGTTTGTGGAGCCCTTGAGCATCTGAGTTCGGGCTAAAGTTTTGAGCTTCCTTTGAATTGAGCATATGGTTGTTTTGTGGATGCTATTTTTGCATGACTATGATTTCCTAGGATAGGCTTTCTTGTCAATTTTCAAGCTTTTAATGAGTTGTAAGCATGAGTGCCCAAAAAGGGAGACTTTTTAAACTTTTTCTAGGAGATGTCTTGCATGAGTAGAGTATTTTCCTTGGTTAGAATATGACTTGAATGCTTAGGAGCGAATTATTAGGTTCATATGCTTGTTGTCACCTCGATTGGTGTAGGGAAGAGCTAAAGAGATAATTGTTTTTTGCAAATTAGCATGTTTAATCTTGCCTAGGAGGAAAGAAAAGAACATATGCTTATCATGATAATAAACGAAAAACAATTCTTGTCTTTACTTTCAAATAAAATTATGTCATGGCTTGTTGATAGCGAGCAGAAATGTCGCTATTTTAGTCCCAATTTATTAGGCTTTTTTGTGCTTTAATTGTGTTTTTATTGAAAATATTTCGTATATTGTGTTATTTGGTCTTTAGGAGCAAACTATGGATTTTGGTGATAAAAGTGCCCAAAATGAAGCCATTCAAGCCCAATTTCCATGCTTGGGTCAAGGGGAGTCAAAAGAGGACAACTATGAAGAAAAAGCCCAAAAAGAATTGAAGTTGGCCCAAGAAAAGACGCCCAATCCGCAGCTGGAAGTTCTGGAAAACGCCTAGCGTCGAGACGCTGTAAGGACAGCGTCGCGACGCTGTCCATTTCTTGGCCTGCAAGTGGATGACGTCACAGCGTCGCGACGCTGTGCCGTATAGCGTCGCGACGCTACCCCCTTTCCGAGCCTATATAAGGCGCCCCTTGGTGCCTCATTTTACCATCAATCATCATATTCTTCCATTCCTTTCTTGCTTTCTTGGCTCCTTTGGTAGCCTCTCTCAAGGCTTTCAAGCCTTTCTGAGAGTTTCTTTAGAGGGAAACTTTTGGGGAATTTTGGGGAGCATTCTAGGAGGCTCAAGGAGTGTTCGGAGGGACTCCAAGCGTCAGCGAGGGGGTCTTCAACGGTCAATTCCTTCCCTTTTATTATGTTCTTAATTATGCTTTCCATTGTAATTATTGTGAATATTTTAGCTATGTATAGCTAAACCCCAATTTGGGGTCTTGAAATGAAATTATAGTTCAAATGTTGTTATAATTGCCTATCTCCAGCCCTTTGTCCTAATTATTTGTATGGATGTGCTTAATGCTTTATGCAATCTGGCCAATTGTGTACTGATCTGATTCTTAATGGAAACTCGACGGAGAGAAGTTAGGATAGATCATAATCCATGCAACTAGTTTAGTTGTCCGTCGTGACAACGGGATTAGTTGATTAAACGTAGATTCCTAAAATGAATCAGAGCGTAATAATGAATGATTTTTAATGGCGCTAAGGACACTTAGGTTGTTAAAATGAATTAATTACAATTAGGGGAGACTGACAGGAGAACCTATGTTATTAACGGAGATTCTAGGAGTATAATTAGTTGGGCAATGAGATAGGACAATTGTAGCAATTGTTTAGCTAATAATTGATTTTCAAGACCCCTCTTCCCATTAGAAAACTCTTTCTCCGTATTTTATTTTTACTGATTGATCAAATTTTCTCTCTAATTGTTTTGATTTTTTTGATTTTCTTTGATTGCATGATCTGGTCCCTAAATATTGTTTATCCCAAGTATTTTTAGTGCTCTAGGAATCTTTGCTTGCTTAAATTTCGCTTCGCCTCCCTGTGGATTCGATACTCGGTATACCTACCGTTTTATATTAGTTGTGACGACCCGTGCGCTTGCGGTGTGAAAGTCGTAAAATGGCGAATAGTAGTCGTCGTGTCGCCAACAAGTTTTTGGTTCCGTTGCCGGGGAGGCTTGATTTTTAAGCAAACCAATTTTTCTTGACATAAAAAAGAAAGGGATAAATAGTAATTTAGGTGTTAATATTTTTCTTTTATTATTTTGTGAATATCATTTTATTTTTGTTTTTGTTTGGTTCTTTTGATTGATTGGGAGTATTGTATGCGAAGCAACAAGGTGGTTAATTTGTTTCCGCTAGATCTCAAAATTGACAGGACTCTTAGAACCATTCGTAGAGAAAAAAGATTAGCAGAAGCAATGGCCCAACAAGAAGCTCCCAAGGCAATCAGAGACTTTTTACAGCCAGTTCTTCCCACTGAGAATTCCGGAATTGTTTACGCCCCGATACAAGCTACAAATTTTGAGTTAAAGACGGGATTGATTCAGATGGCACGCGATAATTCTTTTAAGGGACATCCTTCTGAGGATCCACACTCACATCTGCGATCATTCTTGGAAATATGCGGGACAGTAAAGATGAATGGAGTTCCGGCAGACACTATAAGATTGAGGTTATTTCCATTTTCTCTACAAGACAAAGCTAAGGATTGGCTCGAGTCAGTCGAGATGGGCAGTATTAGTACATGGGATGAGCTTGCCCAGGCTTTCCTAACTAAATTTTTCCCGCTTGCCAAAACTACGAAGCTCCGGACTGAGATTGGAACGTTTAGGCAGTTGGATGAGGAGCAGTTGTACGAGGCATGGGAGAGATATAAGGAGATGCTCAGGCGATGCCCACAACATGGATATCCGGATTGGCTCCAGGTGTAGTTATTTTACAATGGATTAATCCCTCCACCAAGACAGTTTTAGACACATCAACAAGAGGAAGTTTTCTTTCCAAAACAGTAACAGAAGCCAAAGATCTGTTAGAGGAAATGGCAGCAACCAGTTATCAGTGGCCGACCGAGAGGGGAATGATTTCTAAGAAGGCTGGAATGTATGAATTAGATGAGTCGAGTTCATTGAAGGCACAGATGGCATCTCTGACCAATGCCATGAACAAGCTGACTTCATCTGAGGTGGTCAAATCCATTTCCACCTTAGCTGAAGGGTATTCGAAGAAGGAAGGTCAAGATGTGGAAGAAGTTCAATACGTGGGGAACAGACCATTTACTCAAATACCGAACTTCTACCACCCTAGTCTGCGCAATCATGAGAACTTCTCGTACTCAAACACAAAGAATGTTTTGCAGCCACCGCCAGGTTTTGCATCATCCAATGCGCCTGAAAAGAAGAATAACCTGGAGGAGATGGTGGCTATGTTTATTAAAGAACAAAAAGTACTGAATGTCAATCTCCAGACGGCAGTCAATAACCACGACACTGCTTTAAAAAATATGGAAGTTCAAATAGGTCAGATAGCTTCAGCAGTGAATGCCCTTCAGAAGGGGAAATTTCCAAGCGACACTGAACCTAACCCAAGAGAGCAGTGCAAGATGGTGACACTAAGAAGTCATAGGAAGCTGGAGATCAGTTCAGAAAAGAAGAAGGAAGAAGAAAAGGGCAAGGATGAAGATGGAAGGGCTGAGGCACAAAAAGCCTCCTCTGAAAGGTCCCAACATCCTCCTAACTCTGTTAATTTGAATTGTGGTTTTTCTAACTCTTTTGCAGGAAAAGAAGAAAGGCAAGAGGAGAAACTGAACGAGGAAGAAGTGGTTCCATGCAACCACCATGACAAAGGTTCGCACATCAACCCACCCAAGCGGAGGGGCGAATGTCCAACCTTTGACTACAGGGAGTTACCTTTTCCTCAACGCTTTAAGAATGTTAAATTAGATGAGCAGTTTCAGAAATTCCTAGAAATGTTTAAAAAATTGTCTGTGAATATTCCCTTGGTAGATGCTTTGTATAACATGCCTAATTATGGGAAATTCATGAAAGAGATGCTTTCTAGGAAGAAAAGTTTGAAAAAAGAAGTTTTTAAATTGTCTGAAAGTAGTAGTACCATAGTTTCTGGAAAGATGCCTTCTAAACAGAAAGATCCAAGGAGTTTTACCATTCCATGCACCATAGGAGAAGTATCTTTCAATAGGGCCTTGTGTGATCTTGGTGCTAGTATAAATTTAATGCCCTATTCTGCATACAGGAAGATTGGCTTAACAGGAATGAAGGACACCGACGTCACTCTCCAGCTTGTTGATAGATCAATTACCCACCCGATGGGTGTTGTGGAGGACGTGTTGGTGAAGGTCAATAAATTTATCTTCCCTGTAGACTTTGTGGTACTCAACATGCAGGAGGACAGAGAGGTACCATTATTCTAGGCAGGCCTTTCTTAGCAACTGGTAAGGCCGAAATTAGTGTGCATACAGGTAAGCTTACTTTGAACATTGATGATGAAAAAGTCGTGTTTAGTATTTTTTGCCAGGATGAGTCTGTATGTAGTCTGCATACTTGTTTTTCTATTGGTCCTGAATACTTGACTGACGATGATGAGGAGGTAGAATATAATCTTGGCCTAGGATTAGGAGAGGTGCTTACGGATGATGGGGATTTCGATCATAATGCTTTATTAGATGACCCTCTGTTTGAGAATTAGCTGAATGATTTAGAATTGCCTGACTTTGAAAATGAATTGGAATTGTCTGCTTATGAGAATGAAATATCTGCAGTTGATGATTTACCTTCTTTTGAAAATGAGTTGGATTTGCCTGAGATTGATGATTTTGATGATGATATTGATTTGCCTGACATTGAGAATGAGCATGTTTTGCATAAAAAGGATTACTTGATAGATAATTTTGAGTTTGATCATGATAATGCTGAATCTATTGAGTTTGATCTTGATATTCCTGAGTGCATGAAACCTGACAATGTTAATAACTTTGATTCGTGTCCTGATGATGTATATAGCATAGAATCTGACCCAGAGGAACTCGAATCTGTGCATAGTATAGAATCTGACCCTGAAGAGCTTGAATTCTTTAATTATGATAGTGAGTCATATGATAGCTTAGTCGAATCATTTTTTAATTCTGAGTCTGAGGAATCTTCTGAGCATATAGATATTGAATCTGATGAATGGACTGGCATGATTAATAGGCCACCTTTAGATCCCAGACCGGTTGATATCATAACGCTTGATGACTCTGTTAACAATTGTTTTGAGAATAGAGATCTAGAAAAGAGATTTGACACTGTTGCATATTTTTTGAAATGTTATTATGATAATCTCTTTAGCGAAAATGGGCCAGGGGAAAGTTTTTTTTCTCCCTGTTTGTAGTGTGCAATTCGGTGCGCGATTTTTTGCAGGGCCCGGAGGATGATGAAAACTTTTATTTTGAGCCTCCGTAAGCGTGCCGAGCCTCGTCTAGCTAAAGACATTAAAGAAAGCTGATGCGCAATTTGCTAACCGCAAGTGTACGGGTCAAGTAATAATATAGTGTTTTCGTGTAAAACGAGTGTCGTCCTCTGGATTGGTTTTCTAGCAAATTAAGTATCTTGAATACTGTTGTCCAATTTTATTTAGGGAGCAAAACTCAATGATAAAAGATAAATCTAAAGACAAAAAGCATAAAATAAAGGTGGAGACTCAAATGGAAAGACTCTTAGGGAATTGATTTCGTTGATTAAGATTGAGGATTGATTAATAGGAATGAATTGACCGTGCAATTTTTCTACAAGCCAAGGAAACATTTATCACGATTACCTCTCCCGAGTATAATTGATTCTCATGCATATAACTAACTTGATATCCCTATCTAAGTTCATTAACATGCAAGGCATTATTCGGTTCGGTCCTTGTTATACTTCTAGAGATATTCTAAATCCCGTCACAAACTTAGAATTTCTACTCTAGTCATGCAATTGAACAAAGCAAGTCTTAGGCCAAATCCTCTCTCCCGAGTTAGATTCAACACTTAAATCATTCAATTAGTGATCAAGTAATTGAAAGCATTACACATAAAATTGCATGCATAGAATAAGAACACATTCATACCCAAAATTCAATCCAACAATTTAAGCAACTACATCAAACCCTAAGACAAACAACTAGCAATTCATAGTCTTTAAACCACAAACACTAATTGAAAGAAAAGCCATAAAAACTACAAGAGTTAAGGGAAAGAGAAAGGAAAACTCGAATCCGCCGACACCGCACGTCCCCGTCACGATCTCCACGTCTTCTCGCTTGATTCCCGCTCCTTGGCCTTGTCTTTAGCTCCCACAAAAGGTCTCTAGTCGAAATTAGGGCTAAAATCTCACCAATTGGACTCCCCTTGGTCGTAGCATGAAAAGATGAATTTATAGAAAATCTGGCGACAGCGTCGAGACGCTATGGACAGCGTCGCGACGCTGTCGCGATATCGCATTTTTGGAAAATTTACCTATAGCATCGCGACGCTATGATTTTTTTTTTTTTTTTTTTTTTTTTTTTTTTTTAAGATTGGAAACTCCATTTGACTCCAATTGCTCAATTAAGCTTCAAACACATACTTCCTACAAATAAAACATAAAATGCATAAATTTGGGCAAATAATTGTAAAAGACTAGCTTAATTAATCAGAGAAAAATAGCTAGCTATGCTCACTATCACTCATTAGTAAATCCTTAGTGCTAGTGTAGAGGGAAGATGAGTTGAGAGTTTAATAATCCAATTCCGAGCTATTAGAGTCTAATCTAGCTAAGTTAGATCTCGCTTGTGCAAGTTAATTTTGGAAAACTTTTGATTTGTCTCCTTCATTGGGTCTTATGTGCATGTCTCTTGATTGCTTGTTTATTTACTTTTGAGCCTTGAGGATTGAGTCATGTTTGTTGCATCCATTCTTCGACTATTGCTTGATTTTTAGTTTGCTCGAGGACTAGCAAAAGCTTAAGTTTGGGGGTGTTTGATAGCGACCATAGCTAGCTATTTTTCCCTAATTAATTTAGCTAGTCTTTGATATTTAATTGGCCAAATTTATGCATTTTAGTGTTTTATTTGTAGGAAATATGTTTTGGAGCTAAATTGAGAAAATGGAGTAATCGGGTGTTCGGGACGTGGAAAAAGGCCAAAGAAACGAAATTGGATTGAAGTGGAAGCTTGGTGATTAGTGCAATCCGCAGACCAGCGTCGAGACCTTTGGTTCTGGGCGTCTCGACGCTGGTGCTTGTTTGCTATTTGCTACCGCAAGCGCACGGGTCGCACAAGTAATATAAAACGGTAGTAATACCGAGTATCGAATCCACAGGGAAGCGAAGCGAAAATTAAGCAAAAATAGAATCTCTTGAGCACTAAAAGTACTTAGGCAAAATAATATTTAGGGAGCAGCTCATGCAAATAAGAAAAATTTAAGATTTAAAGCAGGAAAATAATTTGATCAATCAAATAAAAAAAATATGGAGAAAGAGTTTTCTTTTAAATGGGAAGAGGGGTCTTGAAAATCAATTATGAGCTAAACAATTGTTATAATTATCCTATCTCATTGCCCAACTAATTATACTCCTAGAATCTCCGTTAATCACATAGGTTCTCCTGTCGGTTTCCCCTAATTGTAATTAATTCATTTTAACAACCTAAGTGTCCTTAGCGCCATTAAAAATCATTAATTATTACGCTCTGATTCATTTTAGGAATCTAAGTTTAATCAACTAATCCCGGTGTCACGACGGGCAATTTAACTAGTTGCATGGATTATGATCTATCCTAACTTCTCTCCGTCGAGTTTCCATTAAGGATCGAATCATTACACAATTGGCCAGATTGAATAAAGCATTAAGCACATCCATACAAATAATTAGGAAAAAGGGCAAGAGACAAGTAATTATAACAACGTTTCAACTATAATTTTATTCCAAGACCCCAAATTGGGGTTTAGCTATACATAGCTAAAATATCCACAACATTTACAATAGAAAGCATAATTTAAGAGCATAAAAGGAAAGGAATTGACCGTCGAAAAACCCCTTCGCTTGGCGCTCAGAGCTCCGCCGAACACTCCTTTGAGCTTCCTAAGATGCTCCCCAAAATTCCCCAAAATATTTCCCACTAAAGAATTCTCTCAAAAAGGCTAGAAAGCCTTGAGAGAGGCTCCAAAGGAGCCAAAGGAAGGAAAGAATGGATTGAAGAATGAATTGATTGATGGTAAATGAGGCACCCAAGGGTGCCTTTTTATAGGCCCGGAATGGGGGTAGCGTCGCGACGCTTCATTGCACAGCGTCGCGACGCTGCAACACACGCGTCTTGTTGCCCAAGAAATGGGTAGCGTCGCGACGCTGCCTTGCATAGCGTCTCGACGCTGCCCCAATTTTCAGAATTTCCAGCTTCGGTTTTGGGCTGATTTTTGGGCCTTCTCTTCACTTCTTTTGGGCTTTCTCATCATGATTGGCTTCATTGGATCCCCTTTTGATCCATGCTTGGATTTGGGCTTCATTTGCTTCATTTTTTGCACTTTTTCTCCCAAAATTACCAACTTTGCTCCTAAGGACCAAATAACGGAATTCATTAAATATTTTCATTAAAAACACGATTAAAGCACAGAAAAGCCTAATAAATTGGGACTAAAATAGCGACATTTCTGCTCGCTATCAGTGCTTTCCTCTTTTTAATCAGGAGGCAAAAGGTCACAGCGTTGCGACGCTGTGACCATAGCGTCTCGACGCTCTCGGATTTTTCCTTTACAAAATGCTCGGTATAGCGATAGCGTCGCGACGCTGTGCCTATAGCGTCTCGACGCTATCGACTTTTTTCCTATAAATAGAATGCGATTAGGGCTGAGAAGGGGGACTTCTTTTGATGCAATTTTGGCCGAAATTCCGACTAAAAACCTTCTGTGGAAGTTGAAGCAAGTGGAGAGGAGCGGGATTCAAGGCTTTGTTCGTGGAGATTGTGACAGGGACGTGCGGTCTCGACTACTTAGCGTTTAATCTTCTTTCCCTCTTACTTTAGTTAGTTTTAATGGCTGTTTTAGACTTTTGCTATATCGTAACACGTTGTATAAGTAGCTAAGTTTTTAATCTTAGGGATTGATGTAACCATTGGGCAAATTTTGGATTGATTTTATGGATGTTTGTTATGATTTCATTTATGCATAATGTGTTCTTAATGCTTTCAATTTACTGGCCATGAATTGAATGATGTTTGTGTCTAAGTCTAACTTGGGAGAGAGGATTTAGCTTAGAAATTGAAACTTGACATCGGGAGATAATAGATAATTCTAGAAATCGTTAAAAAGGACTAACCTTAAAGCCTTGCATGTTAATGAATTTAGATAGGGATATTAGATTTATTGCATGTTAGAGGATTATGTATGCTCGGGAGAGATATGTATGATTGTAGTTTCCTAGATTTATGAATCATAGCATGTTAATTATCCATTAATTAATCCATAATCCCAATTGGTGAAATTAACTCCCTAAGAATTTCGCCATCAATTTTTTGTCACACTTTTTGCTTTGTGTTATTTTTGCATTCTTTGTCACTAAAGTTTGTTCCCTAAATAAAATCGGATTAGAGTATTTGTGGTAGTTAAATTATTAGAAACTCAATCCAGAGGACGACATTCGATTTAAAATCACTATATTATAACTTGGCCCGTACACTTGTGGTTAGCAATTCGTGCATCAATGATTAATTGACAAAAATTAGGGCTAGAGGTATGAAGAGGAGGAAAGATAGAGGAATGAAAAAAAAAAAAAAAAAACAGACAAAGATGAGACAATGAATGTAACGCTTCACATTTTGAAATCAAATCATTTTGGAATTTGTTGAACATTCTTATTCTAATTTGAAAAATTAGAATTTATGCTTAGCATTGAGTCGTTAAATTAAATTTCTATAATTTAGGGAAAATAGATTTTTAATTAAATCTTTAATTTCCCAAAGTTTGGAGGTTTCATAGTTGATATTTATTTCAAATTTCAAAAGACCCAAATCCCGAATCAATTAGGCTACTTTCTTTCTCGAATCATTTTAGGTGTTTAATTTGGATTAGTTTCGATCATGAGAATGATCTGGAAATTTTAAAGCCCTAAGCCTTTGAGCGAGACTTGTCGAAGGTTAATCCACGACACTACAACTATTTTGTAGAAATAGTGGCTGGGGTCGAACATAGGGAAGGGGAATCTAGTGGATGCAGTCTTTTGTGTTCACATAACAGGGGGGGTTTCTGGAATGGATAGGTGAAAACAGTAAATAAAATGCTGAATAAAAATAAGACAAAGCAGGACAAACATGCAATTTTAAACAGGTATCGTTGGATTGGGAATGTTATGCTTGAATATTATGCTACTTGGCTTCCTCGTTTTCTCTAATAATCATTCAATGCTATTTATATGAACCCAGTTTAGTTTCTTGGTTACTCGGAGGACCCCCCTACACTAACCTGTGTTTAATTAATCAATTAACCCAGAACCCTGCAGTTAACATAATTAATTAATTTTAGATTGATTGTCCGTTACCCCACATGCATAGCCCAATGACCACCAAGCTATACCTAACTAATCTAAAATAAACAACCCGAAACCTCGCAATTGCTTACATACATTAGCCACTTTAAACTCATGGGTCCGGAATTGCATTAACTAAACATAAACGAAATTTAGATTCAATTAACGCAACCTTTAACATGCATCTTAGGCTTATCAAGAAGCTACACTCAATAGTGATGGACTTGCCTCAACCTAGTGGCTATCTCAAAATAACTGATAGAATGCACGAAAAGTAATCTCCTAGAGTCGTCAATTCTAAGACATTAATCCCATGCATTGGTTTAAACGTGATTACATGTAAAGCGCATAAAAACAGCAAAGAACAAAATGTAAATACCCAGAAAACTCAGCCAAGCATCATGATATTCAAAGCATATACCCAATCCAATGATTCCAAGTAAATTAGCTACTCATAGAGAATGGAAAACAACAAATAGATCCAAAAGAATACATAAAATTGACCTCAAAAGGTCTACATAGCAGATAGAAACGAAAATGGGCGAAAACAATCGTAAAAATTAAAAAATTCTAACCTAACGGCGGACTAAACTGAAGCCCTATATTTATAGAAAACATCACAGCGTCGAGACACCAGGCTCGACGCCACAGGCTTTGACTTCCATGTCGATTTTGCGTTGGCGTCGAGACACTGCCGAGCCTTGCTACCTTTTTTTATCGATTTTGTCTCGATCTTTCTCGGTACGGGGCTTCAACCTTCAATTCTCGGTGTAGTTCTGATAGCGAGCATATATAGCTATTTTTCCCTATTTATTTTAGCTAGTCTTTGATATTTAAATGGCCAAATTTATGCATTTTAGTGTTTTATTTGTAGGAAATATGTTATGGAGCTAAATCGACAAAATGGAGTTAATCGGGCGTTCGGGACACTAAAAGAGGCCAAAGAAGCAAAAAGAATCAAAGTTGGAGGCTTAAGTTTGAGTCAAACTCGAGAGCTAGCATCTCGACGCTGCTTTCTGGGCGTCTCGACTCTTATTTTCCATTTTTTTTTGCGGTAGCAGGGACAGCGTCGCGACGCTATGCACAGCGTCGCGACACTACAGACAAGTTTCCTATATATTCCTCACTTTGTGCTACGGATTAGCGGAGTCCATTTGGTTAGATTTTAGCCCTAATTTCGACTAGAGACTTCTATGGGAGCTAGAGCAAGGCCAAGAAGTGGGAACCAAGCTTGAAAACGTGGAGATCGTGACGGGGACATGTCGGTTTCAACGGATTCAAGAGTTTTCCTTTTCTTTCCCTTACCTCTTGTTGTTCTTATGGCTTTTCTTTCAATTAGTGTTTGTGGTTTTAAAGACTATGAATTGCTAGTTGTTTGTCTTAGGGATTGATGTAGTTGTTTTAGTTTGTTGGATTGATTTGTGGTGTGAATATGCATTTATTTTACCTATGCAATTATGGTTAAATGCTTTCAATTACTTGATCACTTGTTGAATGATTTGAGTGTTGAATCTTGCTCGAGAGAGGGGATTTGGCCTAAGACTTACTTTATTTAATTGCATGACTAAAGTAGAAATTCTAAGTTTGTGACGGGATTTGGAATAACTTTAGAAGTTTCTTGAAGAACTAAATCCAAAACTTTGCATGTTAATGAACTTAGATAGGGATATCAAGTTGGTTGCATGCATGAGAATCAATTATGCTCGGGAGAGATAGTTGTGATAAAAGGTTCCTAGATTTGGTAGAATAATTGCATGCTAAATTCATCCCATTAATTAATCCTCAATCTCAACAATGAAATCAATTCCCTAAGAGTCTTTCCATTTGAGTCTCCACTTTATTTTATGTTTTTTTGTCTTTAGATTTATCTTTTGCATTAAGTTTTGCTACCTAAATAAAATTGAACAAGATTATGCACAGTACTTAATTTGCTAGAAAACCAATACAAAGGGCGACACTCGTTTAATCACGAAAACACTATATTATTACTTGACCCGTACACTTGCGGTTAGCAAATTTCAATTAAGCGAGAAGATGTGGAGATCATGACGGGGACGTGTCGGTTTCGACGGATTCGAGTTTTCCTTTCTCTTTCCCTTACCTCTTGTTGTTTTTATGACTTTTCTTTCAATTAGTGTTTGTAGTTTCAAGGCTATGAATTGCTAGTTGTTTGTCTTAGGGATTGATGTAGTTATTTAATTTGTTGGATTGATTTTTGGTATGAATGTGTTTTTATTTTATTTATGCAATTTTGTTTAATGCTTTCAATTACTTGATCACTAATTGGATGATTTGAGTGTTGAATCTTGCTCGGGAGAGGGGGTTTGGCCTAGACTCACTTATTTAATTGCATGACTAAAGTTGAGTTTCTAAGTTTGTGACGGAATTTAGATTTCCTTTAGAAGCATGACAAGGACTAAACCAAATAATGCCTTGCATGCTAATAAACTTAGATAGGGATATTGGGTTTATTGTGTGCACGAGAATCAATTATGCTCGGGAGAGATAATTGTGATAGAAGTTTCCTCGGCTTGTAAAATAATTGCACGATAAATTCATTCCAATTAATCAATCCTCGATCTCAAATAATGAAATCAATTCCCTAAGAGTCTTTCCATTTGAGTCTCCACCTTTTATTTTTATGCTTTTTGTCTTTACTTTTATCTTTATCATTGAGTTTTGCTCCCTAAATAAAATTGAACAAAAGTATTCACGGTACTTAATTTGCTAGAAAACCAATTCAGAGGACGACACTCGTTTAATCACGAAAACACTATATTATTACTTTACTCGTACACTTGCGGTAAGCAAAATCACGCACCAAGTTTTAGGCGTCGTTGCCGGGGATTGGCATATTTAGTTAAATTAATATTGTGGAAAAATTGTTCAGTCTTAATTTAGGGTGTATTTTTATTTTTATTTTTATTTTTTTTTAGATAGATTGCATTTTTTTCCTTATTTTTTTTCTTTCCATATTTGTTAGTTTCCTATTTTAGTTCTTTCCTTATTTGTTTGATTTTTTTTTCTTTCCTTTTTTATTTGAGTCTTAGTCCTCTGTTCTTGTTGGGCTATTATTTGGTGTTTGCATCTAAATTGAAAGCCTATATATCATCGATGCTTTAATTGATTTAAATGGCTTTTTTATAATTTTGGGTGGCCGGTTAGGGAATTTGTGCCCGAAGAATCAACACCATATTCAAATTTTTCATCTTCAAGTTATACCCCTTTAAAAGAAAATTCTTCCTTAGAAAGCTTAGTTCAAAATTATATTTAGGAGTCTAGAGTGAGGAGTCAAAAAATTGATGAAATTATAAAAGGACTTTAATCCCCAAAGGAAGTTAGTGAGGTGGGATCCACTTCTATAGGATGTCTAGTGAGTCATGTGGCCACTGATTCATTAGCACCCATCCAGGAGCGTAATTCTTTTGATATTGCTAAGGTTGAGCACTTAGGGGTGAGTTGCATAAATAGTGGGGAAGAATTGGAGAGATGTAGTACCAATCAAGAACATGTTTGTGAGGAAGAAAAAGAAAATGAGCTTGTAGTGTTAGAGGAAGTTCAGGAGGTAGAGATTGAGGTTGAAAAGTCTTCCTCTGTTTTATCTTCTTCGTCCTTTGTAGAATATGATTGTTATTTTTTCTATTCTCACGAGTCAGTTTTAGAGTCAGATTCTCTTTATTTTGATCTTTCTCCTTTTATGCTTCTTTTATTCAAAAATACCAAAAATAATTCTGTTTCAGGGGCCCATGAGAAACTAGTAAGCTTGCTAGCGATCGTGAGTTTTATTGATTCAAGGAAGAAGGGCCCAAAGAAATACGAGAATTTTTATGTGCCTTGACAGACTCAAGCACGTCGAGCTAAAGACATTAAACAAGCGCTTATGGGAGGCAACCCAAGTTACTTTGTTATTGTTTTTATGTTGTTGTTTTTTGTTTTGTAGGAGTTCCCGTGTTCTTGCCTTTGCCAAGCATTCATGAAAAGGTCATCATTCCAGGACAGTATTGTTCACCCCTTCCATTCTTTATTGTTCTCATGCTTATGTATGCTTTATATTTCTATACATTGAGGACAATGCATGTTTTAAGTTTGGGGGTGGAATGCTTTGCTTGTTGAGCCCTTGAGCATATGAGTTCGGGCTATATTTTTTAGCTTTCTATGGATTTAGCATATGGTTGTTTTGTGGATGCTATTTTTGCATGATTATGATATCCTAGCATAGACTTTCTTGTCAATTTTTCAAGCTTTTGATGAGTTGTAAGCATGGGTGCCCAAAAAGGGAGACTTTTTAAACTTTTTATAGGAGATGTCTTGCATGAGTAAAATATTTTCCTTGGTTAGAATATGACTTGAATGCTTAGGAGCGAATTATTAGATTCATATGCTTGTTGTCACCTCGGTAGGTGTAGGGAAGAGCTAAAGAGTTAATTTTTTGCAAATCAGCATGTTTAATCTTGCCTAGGAGGAAAGAAAAAAACATATGCTTATCATGATCATGAAAGAAAAATCATTCTTGTCTTTACTTTTGAGAAAAAAATAATGACGACATATGAGCTCGAGAATGCAATGTTTAATAATGTTTAAGGCAAAAAGAGCTACCCCTGTTGTGAACAGTTAGGCCAACCAAGAGTAAAACTCGGGTTATGGGTCCCTACAATAGGTGTGTGAAAGCTAGTGCCACTTATAAATGCTTGATTTAATTTTCTATTTAAAGCACCTAAGTATAGATGAAAACAAACTAATTTGTTCCATTGACTCATTAGTAAATCCTTAGTGTCAGTGTAGAGGGCATAGTTGCGAGTTTAATAATCCAATCCCGAGCTATTAGAGTCTAATCTTACAAAGTTAGATCTCGCTTGTGCTAGTTAATTTTGGAAAACTTTTGATTTGTCTCCTTCATTGGGCCTTACGTGCACGTCTCTTGATTGCTTGATTTTTGACTTTTGAGCCCTGAGGATTGAGTCATGTTTGTTGCATCTATTCTTCAACCGTTGTTTGATTTTTAGTTTACTCGAGGACTAGCAAAAGCTTAAGTTTGGGGGTGTTTGATAGCGAGCATAGCTAGCTATTTTTCCCTATTTATTTTAGCTTCTTTGATATTTAAATGGCCAAATTTATGCATTTAGTGTTTTATTTGTAGGAAATATGTTATGGAGCTAAATCGACAAAATGGAGTTAATCGGGCATTCGGGACACTAAAAAAGGCCAAATAAGCAAAAAGAATCAAAGTTGGAGGCTTAAGTTTGAGTCAAACTCGAGAGTTAGCGTCTCGACGCTGCTTTTTGGGCGTCTCGACGCTTATTTTCCACAATTCTTTAGCAGGGACAGCGTCGCGACACTACAGACAAGTTTCTTATATATTCCTCACTTTGTGCTATGGATTAGGGGAATCCATTTGGTTAGATTTTAGCCCTAATTTCGACTAGAGACCTTCTGTGGGAGCTGGAGCAAGACCAAGAAGTGGGAACCAAGCTTGAAAACGTGGAGATCGTGACGGGGACGTGTCGGTTTCAACAGATTCAAGAGTTTTCCTTTTCTTTCCCTTACCCCTTGTTGTTTTTATGGCTTTTGTTTCAATTAGTGTTTGTAGTTCCAAGGCTATGAATTGCTAGTTGTTTGTCTTAGGGATTGATGTAGTTATTTAGTTTATTGGATTGATTTTTGGTATGAATGTGTTTTTATTTTATTTATGCAATTTTGTTTAATGCTTTCAATTACTTGATCACTAATTGGATGATTTGAGTGTTGAATCTTGCTCGGGAGAGGGGGTTTGGCCTAGACTCACTTATTTAATTGCATGACTAAAGTTGAGTTTCTAAGTTTGTGACGGAATTTAGATTTCCTTTAGAAGCATGACAAGGACTAAACCAAATAATGCCTTGCATGCTAATAAACTTAGATAGGGATATTGGGTTTATTGTGTGCACGAGAATCAATTATGCTTGGGAGAGATAATTGTGATAGAAGTTTCCTCGGCTTGTAAAATAATTGCACGATAAATTCATTCCAATTAATCAATCCTCGATCTCAAATAATGAAATCAATTCCCTAAGAGTCTTTCCATTTGAGTCTCCACCTTTTATTTTTATGCTTTTTGTCTTTACTTTTATCTTTATCATTGAGTTTTGCTCCCTAAATAAAATTGAACAAAAGTATTCACGGTACTTAATTTGCTAGAAAACCAATTCAGAGGACGACACTCGTTTAATCACGAAAACACTATATTATTACTTGACCTGTACACTTGCGGTAAGCAAAATCGCGCACCAAGTTCTTCAGGCCCGCTTCAATCCACTCGGGTCTTTTCACCTCCTCGCTGTCCAAAAACATCCAGATGGCTCCAAAACTCCATAATTGGCCCGAAATAACACCAATTTGTGCGGTTGGCTCCCGACATCACCTATGCTCGTAGTATCTGTAAATAAGACAAATGAAACATAAAATCCCTCTAACAAGTTTAGATTAGAGGTAATAAAATAGCACGAATCAGGTGCTATCAAATACCCCCAACCTAAAACTTGCTAGTCGTCGAGCAAGGCACACACAAACAAAAGAAAAAGATGTTTTGCATAGAAGTGTAAATTGACTTAATCCTCAAAGCTCAAACATTCAAAAACTAAAGCAATCAAGAGACATTCACATGAGACCCAACGAGAAGACAAATCAAAAGTTTCTGATGACAATCTTGCACAAGAGAGTTCTATCCCACCTAAGGAAGACTTTACTAGCCTGGGATTGTCTTACTAAACTCTCATCCTATCTTCGGCTACACTGGCACTAAGGTCTCGCTAAAAGGCCTAAATGGAACAAATTAGGTTGCTTCCTCTTTGCCTAGGTGCCTGAATAAGGAATTCCTTTTTCTTTTTCTTTTCTCTATTTTTTTCTTTTTTTTTCTTTCGCACTTCTTTTTAGGACGGGGCACTAGCTTTCACAATACAATGCAAGGGGTGGGGCTCTCGACTGCTGAAGCATACGACAAAGGGGGGGCGGGCTGCTTCACGAGATTGATAGAAAGAGATGGAGAGACATGAGAGCTTTAGGGTTTTTTTTTTCTTTAATCTCTTTTTCCCTTGAATTTTTTTTTCTTTTCTTGAATAATCATAAGCCCAAAAATAGCAACCCACACAACCAACACCCATTATTCAACGTGAACTTCGAATTTTAACGCTGGATTTCCTCAACCAATACAGAACAACCCAACGAGACTTAGAGGGAGATTTAAAACTCGATAATTCCCCTAAACACCTTAGTTTATAATTAAAATTCCCACAATACAAGCCAAATAATAATTTTCATATAATTCGACTATAACTATGGAATTTAATTAACACCAGAAGTGTACGGGCGTTACATTTGCTAAAATGACTCATAAAGATAAGATTTTAAGCACAAAGTCTTTGCTTTCTAAACAATAACCTAGGTTTTTAAGGCTAAATAACGCACATAAATGAGCGTTATCAAAATGAATTTTGTGTTTGAAGGGCAATAAACTCTTCTTGGAATTCTGGATTTTATATCTAATCAACCGATTGTCGATATAAGATGTTTGAGAAAGAGCTAGCGACTTGTTCTTACGATTCCGAACAATTTGGATTCCTAGAACATAGTGAGCCTCACCCAAATCTTTCATTTGGAATTGAGTTGCTAGACATTTCTTAATGTTAGTAAGATAACCTACATCATTTCCAATGCGTATGATATCATCCACATACAAACTAAGAAAGCTACTAAATTATCGATGATCTTTTTGTATACACAAGGATCATCAATGTTCTCATCAAAACTGATAACTTGCAAAAAGCAAGTTATTTCTCCTTTAAACTTAAGCTAAAATAAGGTTAAAAGATACATTGTTACATTACTTCAACGCAATAAGGAAGGGAAATGCGATGATTCTCTGCGGAAAGCTGTATTTTTAGATGCGGTACGAAATTATAAAAATATAAGGCGCTAACGCATTAATAATGCAGTTGTTTGTTGCCCAAGTTTTCTTCAACTCAGGCACACATCCCAAGGCGATCGAGAATGGAAAAGATAGATGAAAAGACCATGCTGACACAACTGACGCACAAGTGGGCGGAAGATGACTGAAGCAAGTTTTCTAAGTTCCTTGGAGAAGTCAGTTTCCTTTGCCTATAAATAGCATCCACCTGCTCAAAGAAGAGGGAGAGGACGAGGATCAAAGAAGCAAGGAGAAAGAAAAAAAATCACAGAAAGTTGCGGTGGAGGGTAGACTTGCATTTGTGTTAGCTATGTATTACACAATGTATTGTTTTGCTCGCATGAGCTAATTTTCTTCATCAAGGCTTAGCGCAAGCACCCATGCGGTGATAAGTCTATTTTGTAAGCGCATACTTTGATTTAATGAAGCATTATTGCTTTCTACTTAGATGCGATACTATTTTCATTACTAACTCCCACCTGGCCAGCCGGATGCGGTAGCAACATGATAAATCCCTGACAGGTAATGCATGCGGAAATATCTAAGTAGAACAAGCTAGCGCATTGCATGTAGTCTTGGTAGCATTAGATAAATACTACCGCTATAAGATAGTGCATGAATGAGCTTTGACTGTGTTAAGACTAACGTAGTCCCTTGTAAGTTGCTAGAGAACTAATCCTACGCATGAACTAGCCAAACAAACAGTTGATAGTTTTATGCCAAATGCATGAGTAGTACCAGAAGGGAATCTTATGATTTTTTCTCACTTAGGCATTAATGGATCAATTAGTCGTGGTATGCACTACAAAGTTATTTATAAACGCATGAGGTTGCAACTGCAACAACCTTGATAATATTCTCATTAAGACTTTCCTTTAACTCTCTACGCATGTTTTACTTTCCTGCAATATTTATTTTTCATACCCATCAAATCTCTTATTTAATTTTTCATAATATCACACGTCCTGAGTTCAAATCAGCAAAGTTATTAAAGATTTCTAAAGCACCTTTCCCTGTGGATTCGACCCTAGACTCATTAGGTACTACTTGATTGTGTTAATTTATACTTGGATTAATACATATCTGCGACTAATTCTGTATTAATTTATTGGCATACTGACAACCGATAAAAAACCATAATATTTGATTGCAATATCAAACCTTATATTCCAAGATCGAGACGCTCGTTTCAACCCAAAGATGGATTTATTAAGCTTGCAAATTTTTTGCTCTTGACTTTAAGCAATAAATCCGTCTGGTTGAGACATATAAATACTCTCCTCAAGATTGTCATTTAGAAAGGCAGTCTTGACATCCATTTTCCATATTTCATAATTATAAAATGTGGCAATGGATAAGAGTATCCTTATCGACTTTAACATGGCAACAAGAGAAAAAGTTTCCTCATAGTCAACCCCTTCCCTCTGGGTAAAACCTTTTGCCACAAGTCAAGCTTTAAAGGTCTGTACTTTTCCAACTGCATCTCGTTTTCTTTTGTACATCCATTTACACCCTATGGGTTTTCCCCTCTAGGTTGATCTAGAAGTTCCCAGACTGAATTGAAGTACATCAACTCCATTTCCAGATCCATGGCTTTGACCCACTGGTCCTTGGCGACGTCATTCATTGCCTGTTTATAAGTCAATGGATCCTCGATTTCATCATCAGGTATGACGACTCGAGTTTCAGTTAAACCCAGATAGGGATAAGGTTGAGTGATAATTGTACCACTACGTCGAGGCACTCTCAACTTTTGAAAAGCAAGTGGCGAACCTGAGGTGCTTGTTCCATCAATAACTTTTGCTGATGGACTAGCCTGATCAACAACTTTTGTTGACGTTTATGTGGTTTCTTTAGATAATTCATTTAAAACAATCTTACTCATTGGTTTGTGATCTCTAACATGGTCTTCTTCTAACAAAGTTACATTTTTCGATACAAATACTTTATTCTCTTCTGGGTCGAAGTGTTGGGTTTTATGCCCTAAAACTCATAGATAGTTAATGTAAAAATTGACCGAACATTAATAAATCATATTGATGTATTATTCAATAAATTATTATTGTTTGTTTTATGTTTGTCTTGCTTACATTACCCTAATCCAATAAACTAACATCCTAGGCTATTTATATGAGACTTGAACTGTATGTGGGAACATATGGGGATCATTGTTCAAGATACAACCTAAAGGGTCTATAGTATATAGATAAGGTTGGGTACCTTATCCTAGTGACAATATGGATACAACCCGTTTTGTATTTGATACGAACGCAATGATCCAACGCGTTCTTGTAGGGGACATGCGAGTGCGGGTATCCTATGCAATGAGTTTGCATAAGACTGGATCGCGAAATAGTCACTGCTAGGTGTAACACCGCTGACTAGTTAGGTTTCTATTTCACTAGGATGACCTAGGCAACTTAGTCTTAATCCTGAGTGGGTTATGGACTCCTGTTCACGAGGGTTTGTCCTTTGATCTTTATGGGTAAGAGTGGCCTGCACTCTGACTCAATAAGTCTACCATTTTGGGGACAAGATCGAGTGGGGAGCTGGGAACATAATCACACAAGATGGAATTCACAAATCGTGTTTTCAAGATAAGTAAAAGAAAATTACAGTCTTGGACAACTTCTCTTTTCCTAAGTAGAGTCCTATGTCATACTCATCAAGAACATTTCTTAATCAATTAGACATCGGAGCGTGTGGACATTCCTCAGTTAAGGCTAATCATAAATTATTTACCACTAGTTTATCATTTAAGCTTGTTGTATTACCGTTATTTTTATGGGCGTTAATACAGGAAGACATGCTGAAATGAAAATAAGCAATTGACCGCATTAGTTATCTTTGTCTCAACCCATTACACGAGCAAACAAATTGCAAACCATCCCATCAATTTAGCAAAAACAAGCAATCGTATATACCCTAATAAACTATTGATTTAGTTTTTGCAACGATGCTTCAGAGGTTTAGAGCAACAGCCAACCAAGGGTGATCAACTACTCCTCCGCTAAATTGAGACAATTCTCAGCTAATTCTAATGCCAGAATAAATCATATTCCTATAGATATTAGCCACCATTGTTCGGTCAAGGATTCATTGGATTCATTAACATGTTTAACTCATCCTCGTAAGTGTAACCCTCTCACTTTCAGATCCCAGAGGTACGGACCAACACGCTACTGAAGAAAAAGACAACTGTTGGTACTTAACCTAAGAGACCCTATCCATTTCTGGAGTTTGCGGTGTTCCAAAACCTATGATCAGACCCTCCGAAGGGATGGTCGCACGAGGAAAACCTGCAGGCGGATAATAATAATCTCACGGTGCAACCTAGGGGTGGAGACCGTAGGATACGTTGACACGCGTCCTTCTCCCACTTACTATGAACACTTTCCCCATCCACCTTGGTATTGACCTATGCAAACACTTTCCAAAGGGAGGCTGCACCAAGGGCGACACGAAGTCGAGCATCAATCTCACGGTGTGGACATAGGGGGACGTGAGAGTAAAAACTTGATATCAACATCTCGTTTTTATACTTTTCCCCCAACTGAAGTGTTCTATTGGTTTTTAGGGTTTATTTAACTTAGACAAATCCGACTAAGTCGATCTATCTAAGTCTTTGCCTATTATAACCCTTATAACAAGGTCTTAACTATTACTATGGTTAATTCAACTCAAGTTCCGGGTTAGTTCCCAGGTAGCAGGTGTTCCATAAACCGTCATCTTAAGTACCTTTAGCCTTAGATAGAACCTTACCAGTAGAGTTCCCTTATAACCATAGTAATGTAAAATCTTTACTCTACAAATCTAGGTGTATTAAACGCTTTTAATTAACCTAGCGACATTGCATGCTAACATAACTATGGTTAATTCAACCTATGTTTTGGGTTAGTTCCCAGGTAGGAGGTGTTCCGTAAACCGTCATCTTAAGTACCTCCAACCTTAGACCGAACTTCACCGGAAGAGTTCCCTTATAACCATAGGATATGTCTGTCCTACTTAGTAATATTAAAACTATTTTAAAACTAAGTAACACTTAACCCTAAGCTTATTAGAATTAATGTGATCTTAGGTCTAATTAATTTTAAACATTTTAAAATGAATTCATTTTTCTATGATCCTATGTTTGCATGCAATTCTTTATTATAGGTTTATGGTTTCAAATTTTAATGATTAGCCCAATAATCAAGCTTTCTATGGTTTTATTTAATTAACAATCATATTCAAATTAAATAATAAACCATAAATTATGCATTGCATGAATAATATAACACTTATATTAAATCTATGGATGTTTCATGCCCAATGCATCTTTGATTTTTCATATTTAATTAACATAAATTATTTACATTAAACCAAACATGAAAATCATCCAAGCATTCATTAGACATTAAATTAAATATAACACTTTATATTTAAACTATGTAATGTCATGCTATATGCTTATTTAATTTCGTATATGAAATTCATCCATCATGCATTATATCATACATTATAACTATTATAATATATTAAAATGCATGAACATGCTTAACCTAAGGTGGGATTTAATCTAAATGACATCCATAAAGCATTTAAATAGCAAATGAACCAATAATTTGGCCCCTAGGATAAAATAAAGCAATAAATTACATTAATTTAGCATAATTTTATCCTAACAAGTCTTCTGCCGCTCCAAAACCGGTCCAACACGACCCGAACCAACCTCCAAAACCTTGAACCAATTAATCCTACCACGAATCGGAGCCAATCACCATGAACTGGACCAAATCGAACCGTCTACATCACGAACTGGAGTTGTTGAAATCCTAGCCACCATTGCTAAAAACTCGAGAGAGCGTCGAGACGCTGTCGGTTTGTCACATGTGGCCAGGAATCGACAAGCGTCGAGACGCTGATGAACAACGTTGAGACATTGTTGCGTCTGACAGCGATTTCTGGGCATATCTGTGACTGTTCTTACGATTTTGGCCAAAATTGATCTCGATCTTCATCAAATTTTGAGCTTAATCTAGACCCGGACTTACATAAGACTCGAATTTACAAATAATTACCTAAAAACACAAGGTCCCTTACAATTTTGATCATATCAAAGCAGTAAATTCTAAGACCAAAATTACCTTAAAGTTTCATTCGCAAAATTACATCCACAATGCAATCAATCCCACCAAGCCAGTGCAAATTTCGAAAATTCTAATTAATTTAACGATTTGCTCTGATACCAATAGCGGTTTCAAGAACAATTCGTAATTAATTTAGAATCAGGAAATATTAATACACAGGCAACATACATACATTCATAATCTAATGAATAACTTGATTAAGCATGCTGAAAATCTATAGAATCTAATTCTAATTTACATATAGTAACAAGTTACTTACTCTCGTCGACGACTCAGATTAAATTCACCGACTACTTGAGAAATAATCATGAACAACTTGGAACACTACCATAGGGAAACACTAATATTCTATGAGAATTTTGAGGCCAAGGTAGTGGGAACCTTATTCTTGATTTTATGGAGAATTCTAAGAATATAGAGAGATTGAATTGAATGGGATTCTTGAATTGGGAGGCATTCTATGGTTTATATAGAGTGTCATATCCCTTTCTTATTCATAATAGCTTAGAGACATTTAATTAATTAATAATTAATTACTCTTCCCAGTTGTAATAGGATTGGGATTTATTTAATTAAATCATTTCATTTAAACTATATTTAAATGAATATTTCCCACATATCCGATAGTTTTAATATGAATCTAATTCTTATTAATATTTGAACTCATTCAAATATTTAATAAATTGTGAATCTTATCCAAAATTAAATTTATAATGTATCATTATACATTATATTATTTCCTTTGTCAATCAAGACTTAATTTCCTCAATTATCCTTTACGAGCTACCAGTGGGACCTAATGGACCTACAGATCAGAAGCTCCAATAATATGAAAATAACTGGCTAAACTCATTAACCAAATTAATTAATGTTTGTTAACTGTGGGTACACTCCACTATAGACCCACAACTGAACTCTTCTCACTGTAGAATATTTCTGTGTCCACGAGTATAGACCAATAACAGCAAGTTAGTCATTCACGAGTGTTCGTAACACCAGTTGGGTCGAATTACCATTTTACCCATGGGTTACCTCTATGTCCTTAAGTACCAGTGCTCTTCTAATGAACAACTTGTTTATGGTCCCACCAATAAACAGAAACCCCTCTCATGTCAGTGAGAGGGTAGGGCCCTTTGTCCAAGACCTGGAGACACCACTTAAGGGAGCACTCATCTACTTACCTTGAAGTCGGGAAGGAGTGAATTTCATCTTGTGTGATTATGTTCCCAGCCACCCACTTGATCTTGTCCCCAAAAATGGTAGGCTTATTAAGTCGGCGATCTGGCCACTATCACCCATACAAATCAAAGGACAATCCCTCACGAACAACAGTTCATAATACACTAAGGATTGAGACTAAGTTGCATAGGTCATCCTAGTAAAATAGAAACATTACTAGTCAACGGAGTTACATCTAGCAGTTACTACTTCGCGGTCTGATCTTATGCAAACTCAATGCATAGGATACCCCCACTCGCGTGTCCCCTACACGAACGCGTTGGATCATTGCGTTTGTATCAAATACAAAGTGAGTCGTATTCATAGTGTTACTAGGATAAGGTACCCAGTCTTATCCCTATACTATAGACCTTGTAGACTGTATCTTGAACACTGATCCCTGTATGTCTCCACATACAGTTCAAGACTCATGCAACATCGTAGGATGTTAGTTATTTCCCTTGTCAATCAAGACTTAATTTCCTCAATTATCCTTTACGAGCTACCAGTGGGACCTAATGGACCTACAGATCAGAAGCTCCAATAATATGAAAATAACTGGATAAACTCATTAACCAAATTAATTAATGTTTGTTAACTGTGGGTACACTCCACTATAGAGCCACAACTGCACTCTTCTCACTGTAGAATATTTCTGTGTCCACGAGTATAGACCAATAACAGCAAGTTAGTCATTCACGAGTGTTCGTAACACTAGTTGGGTCGAATTACCATTTTACCCATGGGTTACCTCTATGTCCTTAAGTACCAGTGCTCTTCTAATGAACAACTTGTTTATGGTCCCACCAATAAACAGAAACCCCTCTCATGTCAGTGAGAGGGTAGGGCCCTTTGTCCAAGACCTGGAGACACCACTTAAGGGAACACTCATCTACTTACCTTGAAGTCGGGAAGGAGTGAATTCCATCTTGTGTGATTATGTTCCCAGCCACCCACTTGATCTTGTCTCCAAAAATGGTAGGCTTATTAAGTCGGCGATCTGGCCACTATCACCCATACAAATCAAAGGACAATCCCTCACGAACAACAATTCATAATACACTAAGGATTGAGACTAAGTTGCATAGGTCATCCTAGTAAAATAGAAACATTAATAGTCAACGGAGTTACATCTAGCAGTTACTATTTCGCGGTCTGATCTTATGCAAACTCAATGCATAGGATACCCCCACTCGCGTGTCCCCTACACGAACGCGTTGGATCATTGCGTTTGTATCAAATACAAAGTGAGTCGTATTCATAGTGTTACTAGGATAAGGTACCCAGTCTTATCCCTATACTATAGACCTTTTAGATTGTATCTTGAACACTGATCCCTGTATGTCTCCACATACAGTTCAAGACTTATGCAACATCGTAGGATGTTAGTTTATTGGATTTAGGGTTATTTAAGACAAAACAACTAATAATTCGATAACACTTTATAGAATAACACTCAATAACGCTTATTGATAACAGTCAATAATTTACATTTACTATATACGAGTATTAGGGCATAAAACCCAATAGGTTGGACCACAAACAGGTTGTTCATTACAGGAGCACTGGTACTTAAGGATGTAGAGGTAACCGAGGGGTAAAACGGTAAGTTGACCCAACTGGAGTTGCGAACACTCGTGATGGACTAACTTGTTGTTATTGGTCTATATCCATGGACACAGAAACATATCTGTAGTGAGAAGAGTGCAGTTGTGGGTCTTTAGTGGAGTGTACCCACAGTTAACGAACATTGATTAATTTGGTTAATGACTTTAGTCAATTAATCTCATATCGTTAGAACTTTTGACATGCAGGTCCATTAGGTCTCACTGGTATCTCATTTAGGGTGTTGAGGTAAAATTACTAAGGGAAATAATATAATGTATGGAGATGCATTATAATAAGTTTATATTTTCATTAAAATTTATAATAAAAATTTATTTTGAATATTGATTCAAAATTATTTCATGGGAGAATTAAATTGTTGAAGGAGTTCAAATTTAAAATTTAATATGAATTGGATTCATATTTAAACAATAGGTTAAAATTAATGTGCATTAGATGCACATTAAAACCATAGTTTATGTGAGAAAATATAATTGAATATGATTCAATTATCGGATTAAATTAAATATATGATATTTAGTCTAATAATTAATTAATTAGTGAATTAATTAATTCTTTAATTTAATTTAATTTAGTTGAATTAAAAAAATATGTCATATAAGGGAAAAACTCATTTAAATATGATTTGAATGATTTGATTAATTAATATTAATTTAATTTAATTAATTATTGTGATTAATTAAATTTAATTTTAATTTTAATTTTTTCATCGGTTATTATACAGATGAGAGGATACACGTGTATGGTGATACACTTCCCCACTTCCCCTAACTGACCTGGTCTCACACAGATGAGGGAGATGGTTTTGTTTTCTTTCGGAAGAATCTCCTTAATCTCTCTCTGGCGTGAATCTCATTCACTCTCTCTCACATTCTCTGCAACACAGAAAAGAAAATTCTCCAGAGAAAGTTTTTCTCTTTGAAAACTTCAATTAACAATCAAGGATCCCACCATCCTCCTCAATCTAATCTCTAGAGAATACCGGTAGCTCTATTGTGGTGGAATTTGTGGAATATTGTCCAACAAAGAACGATCTTCGGCTGCGGTAAATTCAATTTTTTACCCCAAGGAGTTGGTGTTTCCCGTCAAGACTTCCGACGAGAGTAAGTTTTCTTGACCAACGAGTTTCTAGTAGAAGATGCATGATTAAATTAGGTTTTAATCAGTAGGTTTCAGCATGCTTTTAGCCTATTTTCTGCTATGTATTATTTGATAATATTACTGTGAATTTGCCTTCATATTGGTATTTAAAACGGTATTAAAAACACTGTTATGGTTCTCTGAAATCTTCCGCTGCGCAAGGGCCATTATCGCTTCACGAAGAAGTATCCACCTCTCAGTTATTTGGGATAGCCTACAAATAGGAAAAATCTAGAATGAGGTTTCAATTTCTTGGGATTTGATTCCAGAATCGAAACTCGGATTGGTTACTAGATTTATCAGTTAACGACACACTATGTTTATCTATACAATCATAAACATCTCCGTAAAAAAATCAGGGACCTAACAACAGAAGAATGTGTCTCATTTTTAGAAAGAATTAAAGACTTAACATTACTCAACTGATCAAACACTGGATCTGAGTCTATCATGAAATATTCTAAAGATGAGACCTGAGGACTATCAACATCATCAAAAACTCCAAATTTCAAAGTCCTATCCTGAAATCCTATAGAGGCTACTCCCACATCTATATCTATCACTGCTCTGGTCGTCTTCATGAAGGGACGACCCCAGAGTAAAGATGCAGATGAAGAGGAGGATGCATGAGTAGGCGTGTCTAACAGGTAAAAATCCACAAGAAAGATTAAGTCCTCAACCTTAACTATGACATTCTCTACGATTTCTAAAGGTCTAATGCATGACCTGTCAGCTAATTGAATCACAATTCCAGATGTCTTTATATTAGTTAAACCTAACTCCCTATACAAAGAAACAGGCATAACACTTATCGATGCTCCTAAATCTAACATGACATGTGTTGATCTTAGTGGAACCTATCATACACAGAAGTAAAAACATGTCAGGATCCATGCACTTTTCAGGAAGATCATCAGAAAGCAACATGCAAACATTTTCACTTACCTTCTCCTTACCCGAGGACTCAACTTTACCTTGATACACAGCTTTGAGAAACTCGGTATAGGATGGAATTTGTGGTATCGCCTCGAGAAGGAGGATGTTCACCTTCAACTTCCTAAACACCTCTAATTCCTCCTGCGCATCAAAAGAGACAAGATAAGAATTAAGCTCGAAGGAAGTGGGGTGAACGGTCCGGAGTTGTCGAGGCTCCAAATTGTCAAATAAATTTAGAATCCACGGTACTATAACTATTTTGTAGAAATAGTGGCTAGGGTCGAAGACAGGGAAGGGGATCTAGCAGATGCAGAATTTTGTGTTCATGCAACTGGGGGATTGAAAAGGTGATGCAGTGAGATAAAATGCAGAAAGTAAAAGCAGCTGAATAATAAAACATACGATAGAGAGAAATAAAACGAAGATCAACATCAGAAAAGGATCGATGGATTGAGATTTCTTTTGCTTGAATGTTATTTCTCTTGGCTTCCTAGTTTTCTCTAAAAATCATTCTATGCAGCTTTTATTAGTTCGGTTAGCTTCTTGGTTACTCGGAGGACCCCCCTACACTAACCTGCGTTTAATTAACCAATTAACCCAGAACCCTACAATCAACGTGATTAATTAAATTAACATGACCGACCGTCACCCCTCATGCATAAAGTAACAATAATCTAAAACCTCGATATGACTACTAAATTATGTCTAACTAATCTAAAATAGACAATCCGAAACTTCACAATTGCCTACTTAAATTAGCCGCTTTAGACTCGTGGGTCCGGAATTGTATTAACTAGATATATAAATTGAATTTAAATCTAATCAATACTACCTTTAACATGCATCTTAGGCCTATCAAGGGTCGTCACTCCGTAGAGACTGTCTTGCATCGGCCTAGTGACTATCTGAAAATAACTGATAAAATGCACAAATAGAAATCTCCTAGGGTCATCAACCCTAAGAAACTAATCTCATGCATTGGTTTAAACAAGATTACATCTAAAACTCAATAAAAGGCAGCAAGAACAAAATATATAAACGAGAAAACTTGGCCAAAGATAGATATCATTCAAGAAGTATAATCCCAATTCAACGATACAAAAGAGTTTAGCTACTCATGAACAAAGAGAAACTACAAACAAATACGAAAGAATGCATAAAATATGACCTGAAAAGGTCTACACAGTAGCTAGAAACGAAAAGAGACGAAACTAATTGCAAAAGGGCCAGAATTCTAACCTAACGGCGGACTAAACTGAAGCCCTATATTTATAGAAAACGTCGCAGCGTCGAGGCGCCAGGCTCAACGTTTCAACGCCACGGACATTGCATTCCGTGTCGAAATCGCGTCGGCGTCTAGACGCTAGGGGCTGCATCTCGACGCCATCCCCAATCTGACCTTGCTGTCTTTTTTCTCGGTTTTGTCTCGTTATTTCTCGATAGGGGCTTCAACCTTCGGTTCTTGGTGTCGTTGTTTAGGCCCGCTTTGATATACTTCGGTCTTTTCACCTCCTCGCCATCCAAGAACACCGAGATGGCTCCAAAACTCCATTATTGGCCCGAATTAACACAAATTTAGCGTGGTTGGCTCCCGACATCGCCTAAGCTCAAAGTACCTGTAAGTAAGACAAGTAAAACATAAAATTCCTCTAACAAGTTTAGATTAGAGGTAATAAAATAGGACTATTTTGGTCCTATCAAACACCGCCAACCTAAATCTTGCTAGTCCTCGAGCAAGGCACACCCAAACCAAAGAAAAAGATGTTGTGCATATAATCGTAAAGTAACTTAATCCTCAAGGCTCAAACATTCCAAAAACGAAAGCAATCATGAGACATTTGCAGGAGACCCAATGAGGAGACAAATCAAAAGTTTTCAAAGATAATTGGCGGGTCCGACTTGTCGAGGGTCGTGTCAAATAAAATTTATAATCCACGGCATACAACTATTTTGTAGAAATAGTGGCCGAGGTCGAACACAGGGAAGGGGACTACACTAGGCTCAATGAGTAGAAGTTAGGTAGTTTAAACACATTGGTTAGGATGGACTAGGGAGAGATTTGCTTTGAAAAAGAAAAATAGAAATCTTCATGCCAAGGAAACTTAGACGTTGTGACTGACACTAGAGTAGAACCCTCTCCTGAAAGGCAAACTTTTTAGAAAACGATCTTGAGAAACATGTTTACTTGATTCCATGTCACTTGATTTGCAATTGAAAGTTGATGCTAGTACCATGATTGACCACTACATATGATCCATAACGTTTTGGTTTGCAATTAGTATTGAGCTCTCACATTCTGATTAGCAATTAAAAAGTTGATCTCTAATGTTCTGATTTGCTATTGCTTGAGGACAAGCAATGAGTTAAGTTTGGGGGTATGTTAAGGGTAAAAAATATACCTATTTTACCCTTATATTTAGCTCATTTCCTTGTCAAAAGTTGCATGTTTAGATCAATTTTACTATTCTTGAGCTCAAAATATGTTAAAGTTGATGAATTAGGGAGTTGAGAGTCACATTTGTCAAATTATGCTTATTTGTGCCTAACAAGACTCAATTTGTTAGGAATTTGACTAAGTTTGTTGCTGTGCAGAAAAACAGAGGAAGCTGAAAACTGCCCAGAAATGCAACCGCATTTCTGGGAAGGCAAAAATGAAATGCGACCACATTTCTGGAAAAACAGACGAGTCCGTCGTGGGTCGTTTTAAACGAGACTTTTGCGCACCTAACCGACCGTTTTGACCTCGAAAATGACTGGGCTACCTACCAGCACCTATTTCGTGGCTTCTCAACCACTCCCCACACTATATAAGCTCATGATTCGAAGTCAAAAGGAAGCAGAACTCACTAGGAAGAAGAGGGTGGTGACAGAACCCTAGTAGACGCCCATGAGTAGGGATGCCCGAGGTCCTTCTTAAAAGACTTAATTCTAACCTTAGTTAGACATCAAACCTTAGGGTTTGTAGGGATTTTCACCCATTCCCACTTGTAAAAGCGAGAGAGTGGAGTGTCGAGCGAAATCTAGAAGGATTGGATAAAAGAAAAAAAAAACCTAGTATTTAGCTACTGTCATTACTTCCAGCTTTTGTTACTTTTCATTTTTTTGTATTCTTTATTCTTTATTTCAATGAAAAGATATTCATTTGCACTTTATCCCACCATGAGTATCCGTTGAGGGGTTCAACATAGTAAATCCCTTTATGGTTCAATAGCTTGAAAGTGTTTTATTTGTTTAAGTATTGTTCAATGCATGTCATTTTATATTGATTATCATTCTGATCTTGCTGAGTTTAAATTGGTCACTTAGACTTTGCATTCTATGTGAGTTTGATCTCGAAAGGGACAGACGATATCGGTTCTCATAAAGGTGATATAGGAGAAAAAGCTCGAAAGAGATTGTTCGATGGTATAGGGCAAGTTGCCTAAGGCACCCTATATCATCTATAGGGTTATAGATTGCATTCGTGAATTATCTATGACGGAGTCGAGTCACAGAAATGTGCATAACGGTACTCGCTTAGCCTTCTAACGGTTTTTGGGAGCAAGACCAAATAGAAGTTAAATCTGACCAATGCATTGATTAGGCTTAAGTTGAATAATCTATGATTAGAGTTATTTGCCTTTGGGATGAAACTATATTGAATACCTCGTTTTATTTATTATTGTTATTTCTTTATTTAATTGTTTTATTTATCTTCAAAAAACCAATCAACAATTATTTCTTTGGTTACCTATTCTAAGCAATCATTTGAGCAGTTTCTTATTCAAATATGAATTTCCAATTTAGTCCTCGTGGGATTGATACCCTTGGAATACTTCTAAGGTTTTTATTACTACGTGCGACAGTGTATACTTGCACTAAGGTTGGCTGAATTTATCTTTATTTTTATCTATCATCTTATCTCACATCCATCATTCAGCCTCTGCCACACCAAATTTTTGGTGTTGTTGCCGGGGATCAAAATGAAACCAGTTTTGTTATTGAGATTGCGATTGGATTGCGACCACATTTCTGTCTCAAAGGGAATTTGACTTTAATTTGCAGTTTTTCTTTTTGCAGACTAGAGTTGGTGCATGAGCAAGGGGTGTCAACTCCTTGATATTGATCCTGAGATAGAAAGAACCTTTTGTCGACTTAGGAAGGAGTAGAGACGAAAGAGAAGGGAACAACAACAGTTGAATGCTCAAGAACCACTTGAAGAAGCTTCTTACATACAAGAGTTTCCGATGGAACAACCTGGAGCTGATCCTCAAGTTAACCCACAAAACCATGGAAGGGAACAAAATGGTGGGGGAATCCCTCCAGTTCCACCGGTGCCACAACAAGAAAACCCAATTTATATTGCTGAAGACCGCAATAGAGCAATAAGGGACTATGCTTTACCTGCTTTTCAGAATTTAAATCCAGGAATATTGGAGCCATCGATAGATGCTCCACAATTTGAATTAAAACCACTGATGTTCCAAATGTTGAATACCATGGGCCAATTCTCTGGACTTCCAAATGAAGATCCACATAAACACATGAAGCTATTTTTGAGAGTTTGCAATTCTTTTAAAGTTACAGGAGTGCCTAAAGATACTTTGAAGCTAAAGCTTTTTCCATTTTCTTTGCAGGGAGATGCTGAAGCTTGGTTGGACTGATTCCCTCCAAACTCCATCACTTCTTGGAACGATTTGGCTGAGAAGTTTTTAGAGAAGTTTTTTCCCTCTAATAAGAATGCCAAATACAGAGCTGAAATTATTGCATTTAGGCAATCTTACAATGAACCTCTTGATGCAGCCTGGGAAAGATTTCAAAGGCTGGTTCGGAAGTGACCACACCACGGATTGCCTGTTTGCATCATCTTAGAGCATTTTTATAGTGGATTAGATCAAGCTTCGAAGGCACTAGTCAATGCATCTGCAAACGGATCTTTTCTAAAGAAGTCTGTAAACGAGGCACATGCTATCTTGGACACCATAGCCACAGACAATAGACATTGGGGAGAAACTGAGCCAACAACAATTTTAAAGAATCCAGCTAAGGCAGTAGAGATAGAGGCTAACTCTACCATGCATGCTCAAATCAAGGCCATCCACAGAATGATGATGGGCATGACTATGAGCAATCAAGCGAACATAGCCCCTGCCAATGTTATTTCTTCTTCCTGCTGTGAAATTTGTGGTGAGGAACACACTGCTGACAACTGTCCACTAAACCCCACGTCTGTCTTTTATGTAGGTCAACAAGGGGACCAGAACTAGAATAGATGGAATCCATACTCGGCTACATACAACCCAGTTTGGGGACAACATCCAGACTTCTCTTGGGGAGGACAAGCCGGTCCAAATAATTCCAATAGAAATCAGTTCGGGAAACCTCCTACACAACAACAGCTTCAAAAGAACTTCCAACCAGTTCAAGTGCAGAATCAAGAGTCAAATCTATAGACTCTTATGAAGGAGCACATGGCAAGAAACGATGTTGCAGTTAGAAATTTGGAAGTATAGATTGGACAGATTGCTCAAGAAATTAAGAATAGACCACAAGGGACGTTGCCCAGCAAGACTGAAATCCCTCACAGAGAAGGAAAAGAGCAATGCAAGGCAGTCACCTTGAGAAGTGGACTAGAGTATGATGGCCCAAAGTACCCAATGAATCAAGAAGTAAAGATCCCAGAATAAGCTCAAGAAAAGTCTCCAGAAAAGAAATCAGAAGTTACCTCAGAAGTTATACAAAATAAAGAAAATGAAGAAAAAACTAAGGAGCATGAAGCCTTGGAAGAAAAAAATGAAAATTCAAATTCAAAGAAAAAACAAGGGAATGCGACCGCAAAACCTAAAAAGTTTGTTACAGATCCAGAATACAGACCACCACCTCCATACCCTCAAAGATTTAAATATGCTTCGCAGGATGCACAGTTTAAAAAGTTTTTAGATGTATTGAAGCAGCTACATATCAATATTCCATCGATAGAAGCACTTGAACAGGTGCCTTCTTACGCGAAGTTCCTGAAGGATATTCTATCAAAGAAAAGAAGGTTGGGAGAGTACGAAACGGTTGCACTCACTAAATGTTCTAGTGCACTGGTCAAGAATGAGATCCCTCCCAAACTCAAAGACCCAGGAAGTTTCACCATTCCATGCTCTATTGGAGGGAGGAATGTAGGCAGAGCTTTATGCGATCTAGAAGCGAGTATAAACCTGATGCCATACTCAGTTTTTCAACAGTTGGGGATAGAAGAAGCAAGACCAACAACTGTAACTTTACAGTTAGCTGACAGATCACTAACACAACCTATTGGCAAAATCGAAGATGTGTTAGTCAAGGTTGACAAATTTGTATTCCCAGCAGATTTCGTCATTCTGGATTGTGAAGTCGATAAGGAAGTGCCAGTCATTTTAGGATGCCCGTTCTTAGCAACTGGCAGGACCTTAATTGATGTTCAGAAAGGAGAGTTGACCATGAGGGTCAATAATCAACAAGTCACTTTCAATGTTATGAATGCGATGAAATATCCAAGATATCTTGAGAAAAGCTCTATGATTGAAGAAATTGATGAACTCTCTATATCTATTTTGCAGGAAACATTGAAGGGAGAGCCACTGAAAGGAAACAAGCTTGAAAAGGAGGAACAAAACGAAAGAGGTGGAAAAAGGATTGAAGAAGTAGAAGAACCAGTCACCAATGATTCTGCAGTAGCAAGGATGGAAGCACTGAGGGATTCATTGGAATTAGAGGAAGAAGAAATCAGGCCGCTACAACCATCTTTGATCACCCCTCCGAAACTAGAACTCAAACCTCTGCCGGAGCATCTTAAATATAGTTTCCTTGGGGAAAACAAGACAATACCAGTTATTATATCAGCCTATCTTACTGACCAGGATGAAATTTCATTGTTACAGGTCCTCTCTAAAGATAAAAAACAATAGGATGGACAATTGCAGACATTCAAGGAATCAGCCCCTCATCCTACATGCACACAATAAACCTTGAAGAAGGAGCTAAGAATTCCATTGAAAGTCAGTGGAGATTAAATCCCATCATTAAAGAAGTTGTTTGGAAAGAAATCTTATAATGGTCAGACGCAAGAGTCATCTACCCAATTTCAAACAGTAGTTGGGTCAGCCTAGTACAATCGTCCCTAAAAAGGGTGGGATAATTGTAGTGGAGAACGAGAAAAATGAATTGATTCTGACAAGGACAGTTACAGGATGTCGAGTCTGCATAGACTATCGCCGCCTTAATAAAGTAACCAGGAAAGACCACTTCCCGTTACCATTCATAGATCAAATGCTGGACAAAGTTGCAGGGAAGGATTATTACTACTTTTTAGATGGTTACTCCTGTTACAACCAAATAACAATAGCCCCAGAAGACCATGAGAAGACTACGTTCACATGTCCATACGAGACATTTGCCTTTCGGAGAATGCCATTCGGTTTATGCAATGCACCAGCCACCTTTCAAAGGTGTATGATGGCTATATTCTCCGATATGGTAGAACGAACCGTGGAAGTATTTATGGACGACTTCTCTATCTTCGGTGAATCATTTGAAGCGTGTTTACAGAATTTAGACCAAGTACTAGAAAGATGTGAAGAAACCAACTTGGTACTGAACTGGGAAAAGTGCCATTTTATGGTACGTGAAGGCATAGTCCTTGGACACTGCATTTCCAGGAAGGGAATTGAGGTCGACAAGGCAACAATTGAGATCATATTCGAGTTGCCCTTCCCAAAAATAGTTCGAGATATCAGAAGCTTTCTAGGTCACACAGGTTTTTATAGAAGATTCATTAAAGATTTCTCTAAGATTTCCAAACCTTTGTGCAGGTTACTTGAAGTAGATAGACCGTTCGACTTCAATGAAGATTTCAAGCAAGCGTTCGAGACTTTAAAGAATGCACTCAGCACATCGCCGATCATAATTGAACTAGATTGGACCCAACCATTCGAGTTGATGTGCGACGATAGCGATTTTGCAGTTGGTGCAGCCCTATGTCAGAAAAGAGGAAAAATAGTGCAACCTATTTACTTTGAGTTTGACATTGAGATCCAAGACAAAAAAGGAACCGAGAATCAGGTAGCAGACCACCTATCAAGACTTGGAGTGGAAGCACAAATAAAAAATGGCTGGATATTCAAGAGTCGTTTGCAGATGAGCAAATTCTGGCAATCAGAACTGTTGAACTTCCATGGTTTGCAGATTATGTAAATTATCTAGTCAGTGGACTAAAACCACAAGAAGCAACCGCTCAACAGCTCAAGAAGTTTTTGAAAGACGTCAAGGACTACTACTGGGATGAACCATACTTGTATAAGCTAGGGCCTGATCAAATACTAAGACGGTGCATATCAGAAGGAGAGATACCACTCATATTGGGAGTCTGTCATGCGGCTCCATACGGGGGACATTTCGTAAAGACAGCAGCCAAGGTCCTCCAATCTGGCTATTTTTGGCCAAGCCTCTTTAAAGATGCACACCTCTTCATAAAGAACTGCGATCAATGTCAAAGGACAGGGAACCTGACAGCTAAAAGCGAAATGCCTCTACACTTCATACTCGAAGTGGAAATCTTCGACGTATGGGGGATAGACTTTATGGGACCATTCCCGCCATCCTTTGGAAACATTTACATCTTGCTCGCAGTCGATTACGTATCAAAGTGGATTGAGGCCATAGCTACCACAAAAAATGACGCAAAGGTGGTGAAGAAATTTTCGTGAGGAATATTTTCACAAGATACGGAACCCCTCGTTTCATCATAAGTGACGAAGGGTCTCATTTTCTAAACAAAATGATAGCCAACTTATTTTCCAAATACAACATTAGACATAGAGTAGCCACTGCTTACCATCCTCAAACGAATGGACAAGCAGATCTCTCTAACAGGGAGATCAAAGCTATTTTGGAAAAGACAGTGGACTCCTCCCGCAAGGATTGGTCATTACGGCTTGACGAGGCACTATGGGCCCACAGAACTGCATATAAAGCGCCCTTAGGGATGTCTCCGTATCTTCTCATTTTTGGAAAAGCTTGACACCTGCCACTCGAGTTAGAACACAAGGCTTATTGGGCATTGAAAAAGTTTAACTTCAACATGGACAAATCCGGGATCAAGAGGATGTTACAACTTAATGAGTTGGAAGAACTTCGACATTTCTCCTATGAAAATTCAAAATTGTGCAAGGAGAAGATCAAACGATGGCACGATAGAAGAATTCACCCAAAGGAGTTGTACAGGGCCAGAAAGTGTTACTTTTTAATTTCAGACTCAAGTTATTTCCGGGAAAACTAAAATCAAGATGGTTGGGACCATTTAAGATCATAAGAATCTTCGACTATGGGACCGTAGAACTGATGGATCCTTAGGGCATGCGTTTTAAAGTGAATGGACAAAGAATCAAACCCTATTGGGGGAAGGGCTTTTGATGTGGAATTTTCCTACCGCAAGCGTACGGGTCAAGTAATAATAAAGTGATTTTGCAATCGAGTGTCGTCCTCTGGATTGGACTTTTAAGTTAGATTAACTACCATAAATATTCTTGTTCAATTTTATTTAGGGACCAAAAAGTATTGAATTTTAGAAACTAAGGTAATGCAAAATTAAAGATGTGAAATTCAATTGAGAGAATACTTAGGGAATTGATTTTGTCAATTTAATCTAGGATCGATTTTAGGGAATGAATTATAACACACAATGGTTTTATGAGTCTAAGAACCTTTAATCACTACTACCTCTCCCGAGTATAATTGATTCTCATGCAAATTAACTAACTTGATATCCCTATCTAAGTTCTTTAATATGCAAGACATTTAGTTCTTTTTGACCAATTCTAAAGTTACTCTAAATTCCGTCATGAGTTTAGAAATTCTACTTTAGTCATGCAATATTAATTAAGTCTACGCTAAATCCCCTCTTCCGAGCAAGACTCAACACTTAGATCATTCAACTAATGGCCAATTAATTGAAAGCATTAAATTAAGAATGCAAACATAAAACAATTGCAGAATTCAACCCATAAATCAATCTATAAACTAAAAAGACTACATCAATCCCTAAGTAACAAACTTAGCTACTCATACATGGCTTTACAAGATCAACTAAGCATGAAAAAGTCATTAAGACTAACTAAAGTAAGAGGGAAAGAAGATTAAACACTAGGTGGCCGAGACCGCACGTCCCCCACGAACAAAGTCTTCAATCCCGCTCTCCACCACTTGCTTCAGCTTCCAAAGAGGGTTTTTTCTCTCTGTTTTTGGCTCAAAATCTCCCAAAAGAAGTTCCCAAAAAAACCCTAATCGTAAAATATTTATAGGAAAAATTTTGGTCGTAGCGTCGTGACGCTGTGGGGAGCATCGCGACGTTGTGATTTTTTTTTTTTTAAATGTGAACTCCAAATATAGAATGTCAGCGTCGAAACACCCAGAGAGCAGCGTCTCGATGCTGGTCTGTGTCTGCGGATGGGCCTATCTTCAATCTTCCAACTTTGATTCTTTTTCATTCTTCGGCTTCTTTTCGCATCTCGAGAACAATATCCAATTGGCTCAAAACTATATTTCCTACAAATACAACACATAAATGCATAATTTTGGCCAATAAATTATAAAAGACTAGCTAAATTAATTAGGGAAAACTAGCTAGCTATGCTCGCTATCAGCTTTGAAGATGAAGAAGCCCATGTTTCTGTGATTGACCTAGTATGAATTCTATTCCTTGAGAATTTATTTTTGTAAATTATGTAGATCTATAATGATAAATGAAATAAAATATAGATAGGAACTCCAAAATATAAGGACAAGAGTAAAAACTCTGTCTAGGAAAATCTTGTCTAGGAAAAGGTACATAAGTTGACCGTAGGGAACACCTTTTCCTGGGGATTTACCTGGGAGTTTGAAAAGTCCAAATTATTTTGTATCCATCTATTTTAAAGAAAAAGGAAAAAAATAAATCATGTTTAAGCATGTGAGCTTTCTAACATGTTTGTGATTGTTTCAGCAAATAAAGGAAAGAAAAAAAAACAAAGGAAAATGAAAAAGTTAGAAAAAAAGAAGAAGGCAGAGTACTGGGGAAAATGCGACCGCATTTTCATAAATAAGAGGGCAGTGACGTCATTTTAAATGACCATCACGTGACCTAATTTAGAAAACTATAAATAGCTGACTTTAGTCTTTCCCTCTTCACCAACCACTTAGACTTTCGGTATTCAAGTCAAACACCAAACTCTCCATATTCACTCTCTTGAAACTGAAACCCACAAGCAAGAACAATGAAGAACGCGCCAAAATCATCATCATCCCTCAAGATTACTCAATCTCAGAGTAATCAACCTGCCCAAGAAGCTGAAGAAAACGTTCGACTACAAGAAGAGCAACCCGACGCCCCGAGACCTTCGGGTTTCTCGCTGGCGATCGTGAACCAAGGAACTTCCAACGTCCAAACTCCTTCTTCGTCGACAATGTCGGCTACCTCGAGGGAGAATCCGAGTTCATCCCAACCAAGAAGGTCCACGCACGTCGAATCCCTCCATAAAACCCAAAATCCTGCGTGTACCATTAAGTAAACACTGAAGGGAATGGTTTAAGATTATTCGGGAGATGGGAGCCCAAACACGTGTAGCTCTTGAAAAAGAAGTAAGAAGGCGTGATGAAGAAGAAGCCACCCAAGCTGAGAAGAGCTCTCGGCAAGAAGGGAATCCAATGGGTAAAAATTATGAACCTTCAACTAACCCCTCTTCATCTTGCAGGGACAAACCATTTGTTACGTACAGCGCAAGGAAGAAGAGTCCCAAGAAGGTTCCTCCTGAACAGTTGCTTGTCATCGAGCCCTTCAAGACCGCGAGAATGCCCCCAGATGTGTTCGAGGACATAATCCGCCAAGCTGTGGCAAAGGCCCTCATGATTGCTGAAGGTTATAAGGCTGAACAAGATGCCTTGAGGGAGATTCGGGCTGAAAAAGAGATGGAAAACCAGCACATGAGGGCAGAAGATGAATTTGCAAAGAAAAAGGATGAAGAAGAAAAGGAAGAAGAAAGAAAGAAGGAAGAGGAAAGGCAAGAGGTCGAGAGGGCCTTAGAAGCTGAAAAAGAAAGAAAACAAGATGAAGACATAAGGAGAGCAGCCGCTGAATTGCAACTCCTTGAGGAAGAAAAACAGAGAATGGAAAATTTGAACGAAGATGAGAAAATAAGGAAAGAGGCTGACGACTTCCTTGCAGCCTTTGAGCCACTCCACAAGGCTAAAAGTGAGGCTGAAATGCTGCAAGGAAGAGAAGAAGAGGCCCTTGAGGGGCCAAATGAAGAAAATCCAGAAAAAGAAGAAGAAAAAGAAGTGCATGAAGGCCAGAATGCAACCACATTCGGACCGCATTCTGGAGAAGGCCAAGAAGAGGCCACCAATGAACAGCCAGCTGATGAGGTCTTTGAACCTCTATTCAAATATGATCCCCCAACAGCTAATAGCTCCTCTTCGGGAGAGAAGAGGGATGAAGAAGAGAAAGAGAACAAGAAGGTTGAGACCTCCAGTGACTCAGAAAAGAATCCGACTCTGAAATCAAGGAATTGGATGACGACCAAGTTACCATCTCTGCAACATTGAGGAAAAAGAGAAGAAGAGAGCTTAGGGCCGAGAGGAGGACCAAGAACATAAATGATCCAATTTTCGCCAAGAGGCCGAGGACAAGGTCCATGGACACCTGTCCTGCAGCTCCTCCTACCACCTCACCTACCAAACCGAAAGCCAAATCACCTAAGGCTCCATCTCCTAAAAATCCATTCCCAGAAGTCTTCAGAGATGTCAATTTTCAGGAAAGGATCGAGATCATGAGAAAAAGAGATTTCCTCAACGAGAAGGGATTCCCTAACAGAGTGGGAACACTGCCCGAGTTCGTAACCGGAGTTCTGTGCTCACCCTCAGGTGGCTTTAGTGCCTTTAGTTCGATAATTTTACGTCGGACTGGGGGATGATATCATGAGTATGGCAGTGGTGAGAGGCAAAATGGTCAGCTTCTCTTATGTTGACATCAACAGTTGTACATGATTAAAGTACCATTGCATCCAAGGGGAAATGATGACATTAGGAACCCCTCGACCAAGCAGATGAAAGATGTACTGAAATTAGTGGCCAACAAGGGAGTTCAGTGGAAAGAGTCCCAGACTAAAGTGAAGACACTAGTGCCAAACGACCTAAAGCCTGAATCTGCAATATGGCTTCACTTTATCAAGAACCGATTAATGCCAACCAACCATGACAACACCATCTTAGTAGAGAGAGTTATGCTCCTCTACTGTATTATGAAGGGGTTAGAGATCAACATCGAGAGAATTATCAGGGAGGAGATCCTTGCCTGTGGAAGGAAAAGAGCAGGAAAACTTTTCTTTGGGTCATTGATCATCCAGCTATGTCAGAGGGTGAAGATAATCCCTGGTAAGGATGAGGAGCGTCATCTCTTCAAGCCTACCGTTGACCTATCGTTGATTGGGAAGCTTCAACAGAATAATGTGTTGGGTTTTATGCCCTAAAACTCGTAGATAGTGAATGTAAACAAATTTTATACTTGTGTTTAATAAAGTGTTATTTAGTTTCTGCAATAAAATGTTATTGTTAAATATTGCACTATTTGACCCAAATCCAATAAACTAAGATCCAAGGTTGTTTGTATGTAACTTGAACTAGTATGTGGGGACATACGGGGATCGATGTTCAAGTAACAACCTAAAAGGTCTATAGTACAAGGATAAGGCTGGGTACCTTATCCTGGTAACACTATGTGATACGACCCGTTTTGTATTTGATATAGACGTATTGGTCCAAAGCATCCATGTAGTAGACATGTGAGTGGGGTTATCCTATGCAATGAGTTTGCATAAGACCGGACTGCGAAATAGTAACCGCTAGCTGTAACACCATTAACTAGTTAGGTTTCTATTTCACTAGGATGACCTAGGCAACTTAGTTTGAATCCTGAGTGGATTATGGACTCCTGTTCACGAGGGATTGTCCTTTGATTTGTATGGGTGAGAGTGGTCAGTATGCTACTAAATAAGCCTACCATTTTGGGGACAAGACCGAGTGGGGAGCTGGGAACATAATCACACAAGATGGAATTCACTCCTTCCCGACTTTTGAGGAAGTAGATGAGTGTTCCCTTAAGTGGTGTCTCCGGGTCTTGAACAAAGGGCCCTACACTCTCACTGGCCCGAGAGGGGTTTCTGTTTGATGGTTGGACCACAAACAGGTTGTTCATTAGAGGAGCACTGGTACTTAAGGAGGTAGAGGTAACTCAGGGGTAAAACGGTAATTTGACCGAACTGGAGTTACGAACACTCGTGAAGGACCAACTTGCCGTTATTGGTCAATATCTGTGGACACAGAAATAATCTGCAGTGAGAAGAGTGTAGCTGTGGGTCTTTAGTGGAGTGACCCACAGTTAACGAATGTTGACTAACTTGGTTAATGAGTTTAAGCCGATTAGTCTCGTATCGTTGGAGCTTCTGATCTGTAGGTCCATTAGGTCCCACTGGTAGCTCGTAAAGAGACTTGAAGCAATTAAATATAAATTGAAAATGTTTAATTTATTTGGGGAATCGAATAATGTATGTTGATGCATTATAATATAAAGTTTACGAAACTTTATAATATAATTTTTTAATTAATTTCAAAAATTAATTTTTGAGAGAAAATATTTGAAAGAGTTCAAATAAATTTTAATATGAATTGGATTCATATTAATTTTAATTTTAATAAAATCCCTAAGATTAAATATATGATATTTAATTGGGTAATTAATTAATTATGGAATTAATTATTTATTTATTAAAATTATATATTGTTCAGATAATAGATTTGAACTTATTAATAGACCTTTTTCTATAAGGAAAAGGTCTTAGCCTTTACCTATATATAGGACCCCTGGGGTGGGGTGAAAGGCATTCGATTATCTCTCATTCTCTAAAAAATCTCTCCCAAAAGACTTTCACAAGTCTCCTGCTTCAAGAAGTCTTAGAGATATACCGGTGTAGTCAATTGGTGGTGTTCGCACAAGCAGGTTGCTGTGTTTTCGATCTCATTAGCAAGAAAAGGCGAATCGATCAAGGCTTTCTACAAAAGTAAGTTTTCTATGAAATCGTTGATCACTAGGATTAATCTAGTTAATCATTTAGCATGTTTATAGCCTACATACAGCCCATTAAATATAGATTTATTGTTGTAATATTTTACAAATTGTATTGGTATTTCAATTAGAATCTAAGACTCTGAGTAGGTTAGGTAATATTTTCCGCTGCGTAGGGCTTTTATCCCTTCAATTGGTATCAGAGCAAACTCAGTTGTTCTTGATTTTAAATTGAAATTTGCAATTTGTTCATGGTGGGATTTATGCATTGTGAATGTTATGGTTTGCGTATAAATGGTTTCGATTAATTTGGCCATAGATTTACGTTTTCTTGAATGGTTCAATGTAAAGGCCCCTGCGTTTTTGGGCATATTTTGTAAATCTATTATCCTCTGTAAGTCCGGGTCTAGAATAGGGTGTTCGATGATGAAGATCGTTGAAATTCACGTTAAAAAATGAGGCCAAATGCGAGAAACAGCCGCTGGAATGCCCAGATTCTGATTCGAAATGCAGAAGCATTGCGACGCTGTCGTGATTTCGCGAGGCGGAGGTCTACGATCGCTTAAGCATCGCGACGCTATCTTCTCAGCGTCGCAATGCTATCACGATTTCTTGTGGCATGCGGCTAGGTTTTGTGAGGCGAGACTGAAGGCGATCCTGTTCAGTGATTTGGGGCTGGTCTGGGGCTGGTTTGTCCCGGTCCAGCCCAATTCAAGCTTGATTTGGCATTTTTGGGGTCCGGTTCGAAACAGTTCGAGTAGAAGGATGTTTTATAGGATAAAATAGCTTAAATTATTGTAATTTATGTGATTTATTTTATCCTAGGGGCCAATTAATCGGTTTATACGCTATTTAAATGCTTTATGGATGTCATTTAGATTTAAAATCCCACCTTAGGTTATAAAATATGCTCATGCATTTTATACATATTATAATTAGGTAAAATGTATGGATTGAAATGCATGGTTTATTTTCATGAGTTGTTTAATATATAGTTGAGCTATATTAAAATCATGAAAAATGGAATAGCATGATGCATGAAATTACTTAATTAAATATAAAGAGTTATATTTAATAAGTTGTTTGCAGCATGCTACTTTGATTTACCTTCATTGGCAATATTATAATTGTTATAATTATTTAATAAGGAAATCATATAATTGTTATATTAAAATTCATGCAATGCAAGACAATATATATAGTTTTATTATATTAACTTGAATATGATTGTTAATTATTTTAAAACTATAGTATGCATGATTATAGGGCTAATCATTAAAATTTTGAATAGTTTAAAATTGATGATTAGAAACCGTCAACCTATAATAAAGATTGCATGCAAACATAAGATCATAGGTAAATCAATTAATTTTAAAATGTTTAAAATTAATTAGACCTAAGATCGCGTTAATTCTATTAGGATTATAATTATGTCTTTCTTAGTTTTTAAAAATAGTTTTAACCTACTAAGTAGGACAAACATTACTATGATTATAAGGGAACTCTACCGGTAACATTCTGTCTAAGGTTGGGGGTACTTAAGTTGACGGTTTACGGAACACCTCCTACCTGGGAACTGACCCGGAATACCGGAGTTGAATTAATCATGGTTAAATGTTAGCATGCAATGTCACTAGGTTTATTAAAAGAGTTTAATACACCTAGATCTTTAGAGTAAAGACTTTACATTACTATGGTTAAAAGGGAACTCTCCCGGTTACGTTCTGTCTAAGGCTGGAGGTATTTAAGCTGACGGTTTATGGAACACCTTCTACCTGGGAACAAACCCGGAACCTGACTTGAAATAACCATAGTCATGTTAGCATACGGTATTGCTAGGTTTGTTAAAAGATATTAATTCACCTACAACATTACAATTCTCATTATAATAGTTATAATAGGATTAGACTTTGATAAATTGAATTAGTCGGATTTATCTAGGTTAATAAACCCTAAAATGTACGGTAGGTCACTTTAGTGGGAGGTAAATTTTTTTACTCCTACGTCCCTATATTTACAACGGAGATCCACGCTCGGCTTCGTATCGTTTTAGCGCGACCTCCCTTCGGAAAGTGTTTGCATGGGTCAATAACAAGGTGAATGAGGAAAGTGCCCATAGTAAGTGGGAGCGAGACACGTGTCAACGTATCCCTCGGTCACCACCCATAGGTCACACCGTGAGAGTCTTATGATCCGCCTGCGTGTTGTCCTGGAGCAACCATTCCTTCGGAGGGCCTGATCATAGGATTCGTAACACCGTGAACTCCTGAAAAGGATAGGGTCACTTAGGCTAATTACCAACAGTTGTCTTTCCCTTCGGTATCCTGTTGGTGCATGCCTCTAAGATCTGAAAGTGGGAGGGTTACACTTACGAGGATGAGTTAAGTGTGTTCACAAATCCTTGACCAAATAACGGTGGCTGATGCCTATAGGAATATGAGTTATTCCGAAATTAGAATTAGCTGAGAAGTTTCTCATTTCAAAGGAGGAGTAGTTGATCACCATTCGGTGGCTGTTGCTCTAAACCTCTGAAACATCTTTGGAAAACTAAATCAATAGTCTTAGGGTTCTATGATTGCTTGTTTTTGCTAAACTGATTTGATCGTATGCAATTGTTTGTATTGTTCTTGTAATGGGTTAGTGCGATAAATAATCAAGTGATTTGTTATTTCAGTGATTCAATGTTTTCATATGTTCATAGTCTTACGCCCATTTTATAAATAACGGTGATTATACAACAAATTTAAACGATTAATTTGTGGCGAATAATTTAAGATTAGTCTTAACAGAGAAATGTTCTCATGCCCCAAATGTTTAATTCATTAAGAAGTGTTATTAATGAATGTGACATTGAGCCTTGCTCAGCCAAAGAAGACTTGTCCAAAGCCAGTAAATTCGATTTACTAGTCTTGGAAGCGTAATTTGTGAAGAATGATGATTCTACCTGAATACTTGATTCATAGTCACAAATCACGTTTGTTCTTCTTATTAGCAGGAATTAATTCCTGTCAATAGCTTCATGCTATTGAGATATCTCTCAAAATTTTGAATTAGAGAGGTTGTCTTGGTTGTAGCAATGGGGAACGTTAAATTATTTTTCCTAGTGGGATCAAATACATATTATTAGATAATGTGTATATAATTCCTAAGATCAAAAGAAATTTGATTTCTGTATCTTATTGGCTGGAACAATGTTACTCTTTACCTTTCCCTGCTAACGCAGTTCATTTCAAGAAAGGGAGTTAACTTTTGTTCAGCAGAACTGAAAAATAGCATAAATGTTTTTAAGACTAATCAAGAGTAAGGCAGTTATAAACACTGCATTGCCAGAGGCTGCTACTACTCAAAGAAATGAAAGTCAAAGGATTTCTCCTAAAGGAAAATACCTTTCTTTGGCACTTAAGGTTAGGACATATTTACCTCAATGTGATTGGGAGATTGGTCAAGAGTATACTTCTAAGCAAGTTAGAAGATAACTCTCTGCTACCTTATAGTTCATGCCTTAAGGGCAGTATGACTAATAGATTCTTTTGCTTGAAAAGAACTATAGAGCCAAAGAGCCCTTGGAGCTTATACATTTGGATCCTTGTGATCCAATATGTTAAAGCAGTGGGAGGGCATGAATAATTCATCTATATTGTAGATAATTATTCAAGGTATGGGTATCTCAACCTAATGCAACTTAAGTCTAAAGCTCTTGAGAAATTCAAAGTGGTTTGAGACTGAAGTTGGAAACTTGTTAGGTGAGATGATAAAAACACTTCGATCTGATCGAGGTATAGAGTATATGAGACTTGAGATTCCAAGAACTATTTGATAGAACATGGAATTACATCTCAACTCTCAAACCCCTGAGAACATCTTAGGAAAACGGTGTATCAAATAGGAGAAATAGAACCCTATTGAATATGGTTCGATTCATTATGAGCTATGCTCATTTGCCTGACTCGTTTTGGGGTCATGCAGTGTAGACTGCACTGCATATTTCGAACAACGTTCCATCAAAAGTGTTTCTGAAACATCTTTTGAATTGTAAAAGTAGTTTACGTTATTTTTGGGGAGTCCAACACATGTGTTTGTGGCCAACCCAAAAGAATTTGGAACACTGTTCGAACAGTATACCTATTTGTAGGCTACCCCATGAAAACGAGAGATCTGGATCCTTCTTCAATCCACAAGAGAATAAAGAATTTGTACCGACAAATGCTACATTCTCAGAAGAAGACCACATAAGAAATAATAAGCCACAAAGTAAGATCGTTTTAAGTAAACTAACTGATGAAGCTACAGAAATATCAACAAGAGTTGTTGATAAGTCAACAAGGGTTGTTGATGATGCTGGACTTTTAACAAGAGTTGTTAATAGGGCAAATACAATTGGTTAGTTACATCTATCTCAAGAATTGAGAGTGCCTCAATATAGTCGGAGGATTGTTCTACAATCTGGCCGTTACATGGGCTTAATTGAAGCCCAGATCGTCATACTTGATGATGACTTAGAGGATTCATTGTCTTAGAGAAAGGCAATGAATGATGTTAACAAGAACCTGTTGGATTAAAGCGATGCACCCAGAATTGGAATATGTGATTTCAATTCCATCTAGAATCTTGTAGATCTATCTAATGGGGTAACACCTATGGATTACAAAGGAATCTACAAGAAGAAACGAGACGTAATCTTATAGTTAGACTTATGGCAAAGTGTTATACCCAGAGACAGGGGACTGTAAGAAATTCTTATCTCCTGTCGACATGCTGAAGTTTTTTCATAACTCTTGTCCATTTTGAATGGATGTCAAGACTACCCTTTTGAATGGTAATCTTGAAAAGAGTATCTACATGTCTCAAGCAGAATGGTTCATTTAACAAGATCAGAAGAAAAAGGGAATGCAAACTTAAGTAATCCATTCATGGATTGACCTACGCAATTTGATCTTGGAATATAAGATTTGATACTGTGATCAAATCTTTTGGCTTTGATCAAGAACATTGATGAATCTTGTCTTAACATGAAGATCGCCAATAGTTGAGTAGCTTTTTTAGTGTTGTATGTGATTGATATCCTAGTCATTGGGAATGATGTAGGTTATCTTACTGACTAGTAAAATAAACTAGCAGCTCATTTCCATATGAAAACTTGGGAGAAGCTAAGTTTGTTCTTCGGATCCAAATCATTAGGAACCAAAAGAACAAAAAGCTAGCCTTGTCTCAAGTGTCTTATATCTTCAAGATGTTAGTTAGATATAAGATGCAGAATTCCAAGAAGGGTTCACTACCTTTCAGGCGTGGAATTCATTTTGTCTAAGAAATTGTTTCCTCAGACACCTCAAGAAGTTGAGGACATGAGACGAATGCCCTATGCAATAGGGATTGTCAGTAAGTATCAATCTAATCCAAGATTTGATCACTGAAAACCCTCTTCAAGAACAAAGAAAAAAAAATTATTATGCTTAATATCTTAAGTTTCATCGGTATCTGTCTTAATTCTTTCCTTTATTCAAGTAGTTTTTTCGTCGCCAAATTGCCTGAGGCCTATGCTTTTTTTAATCCAATAGTAGAGTAATACCTCTATTCTTTTTTCTATTAGGTTTTGTTTGGCAAGCTGCCGTAAGCTTTCGATAAGATTTTTAATACTGTCCGAGACAAATTCATGATTTACTGGAAAAAAAAGATTATAACTAGTTATAAGATCAGATAAGTCGTACATACAGTCTAAACCTTTGAGTTGAGTCCAATATTGAAATTCTTCTATAGCTGTGATAAATCGGGATCACTCTCATTTTCTTATTCTTACTTTTTTTTCATTGAACGACCCTGTTAGCGTCCCCCACAATATATAATTGTGGGTATGAAATCCAATTTTTAGTAATGAACGACTCAACTCTTAAAATTTTTTCCTATTTCTAGAAATCACTTCACTGCATTTCTTGGTGTCAAAATAGGTTAAGAATATCCTCCAGTATCTGAAGAGAAAGAGGAACTATATGCTCGTGTATGGGACTAAGGATTTGATCCTTACAGAATACACTGACATGGATTTTAAAGACTGATAAGGATATCTGTCTGACGTAAAAGATTGGCTAGCAGCCCAATTCAAAATGAAAGATTTAGGAGAGGCCGAATATGTTCTTGGAATCCAAATAATCCGAGATCGGAAGAACAAAACGCTAGCCCTGTCTCAAGCAACGTATGTTGATAAAATGTTGTCCCGATATTCGATGTAGAACTCCAAGAAGGGCTTATTGCTTTTCAGGCATGGGGTTCATTTGTCTAAGGAATAGTGTCCTAAGACACCTCAAGAGACTGAGGATATGAGACAAATTCCCTACGCCTCCACTGTGGGCAGCTTAATGTATGCACTGCTCTGCACGAGGCCTGACATCTGTTATGCTGTAGGGATAGTCAGCAGATATCAATCAGTATCCATGGTCAAACTTTACAAAGGAGCTATAGTGTAGCATAATTACAGTCTTGACCATATAAGCCGAAAATATAGTTGCTTGTGAAGCAGCGATTGAGACTGTAAGGCTTAGAAAGTTCTTGATTGATTTGGAATGTGTTCCAAATGTGAACTTGCCCATCACACTTTATAGTGATACAGTGGTGCTGTGGCAAATTCATAAGAACTTTGCAGCCCAAGACAAGCAAGCACATTGAATTAAATTGAAATATTCATGAAGGCTCTCTCGGCTAAAGGGTATGAGGGTCATCTAGAAGGTCTAGGTCTACGAGTTATGTACAAAGATGAAATCTAGGGCAAGTGGGAGAAATGTAATGGGTATAGTGATACCATTATGTAATGGGTATAGTGATGCTCTAGTTTATTGTATTTGTACATTGTATATGTTTTATACATGTATTTATACACCCACTGCTGAATAGATTGTTGTACATCCCACTAAACTAGAGTTTTTAGTTCAAGTGGGAGTTTGTTGGGTTTTATGCCCTAAAACTCGTAGATAGTGAATGTAAACAAATTTTATACTTGTGTTTAATAAAGTGTTATTTAGTTTCTGCAATAAAATGTTATTGTTAAATATTGCACTATTTGACCCAAATCCAATAAACTAAGATCCAAGGTTGTTTGTATGTAACTTGAACTAGTATGTGGAGACATACGGGGATCGATGTTCAAGTAACAACCTAAAAGGTCTATAGTACAAGGATAAGGCTGGGTACCTTATCCTGGTAACACTATGTGATATGGTCCGCTTTGTATTTGATACAGACGTATTGGTCCAAAGCGTCCATGTAGTAGACATGCGAGTGAGGGTATCTTATGCAACGAGTTTACATTAGACCGAACTACAAAATAGTAACCGCTAGCTGTAACACCGTTAACTAGTTAGGTTTCTATTTCACTAGGATGACCTAGGCAACTTAGTTTGAATCCTGAGTGGATTATGGACTCCTGTTCACGAGGGATTGTCCTTTGATCTGTACGGGTGAGAGTGGCCAATACGCCGAATCAATAAGCCTACCATTTTGGGGACAAGACCGAGTGGGGAGCTGGGAACATAATCACACAAGATGGAATTCACTCCTTCCCGACTTTTTAGGGAGTAGATGAGTGTTCCCTTAAGTGGTGTCTCCGAGTCTTGAACAAAGGGCCCTGCCCTCTCACTGGCCCGAGAGGGGTTTCTGTTTGATGGTTGGACCACAAACAGGTTGTTCATTAGAGGAGCACTGGTACTTAAGGAGGTAGAGGTAACTCAGGGGTAAAACGGTAATTTGACCCGGCTGGAGTTACGAACACTCGTGAAGGACCAACTTGCCGTTATTGGTCGATATCCATGGACACAGAAATAATCTGCAGTGAGAAGAGTGCAACTGTGGGTTTTTAGTGGAGTGACGCATAGTTAACGAATGTTGACTAACTTGGTTGATGAGTTTAAGTCGATTAGTCTCGTATCGTTGGAGCTTCTGATCTATAGGTCCATTAGGTCCCACTGGTAGCTCGTAAAGAGACTTGAAACAATTAAATATAAATTGAAAATGTTCAATTTATTTGGGGAATCATATAATGTATGTTGATGCATTATAATATAAAGTTTATGAAACTTTATAATATAATTTTTGAATTAATTTCAAAAATTAATTCTTGAGAGAAAATATTTGAAAGAGTTCAAATAAATTTTAATATGAATTGGATTCATATTAATTTTAATTTTAATAAAATCCCTAAGATTAAATATATGATATTTAATTGGGTAATTAATTAATTATGGAATTAATTAATTATTTATTAAAATTAGATAATGTTCAGATAATAGATTTGAACTTATTAATAGACCTTTTTTCTATTAGGAAAAGGTCTTTGCCTTTACCTATATACAGGACTCCTGGGGTGGGGTGAAAGGCATCCAATTGTCTCTCATTCTCTCAGAGATCTCTCCCAAAAGACTTCCACAAGTCTCTTGCTTCAAGAATTCTTAGAGATATACTAGTGTAGCCGATTGGTGGTGTACGCACAAGAAAGTTGCTGCGTTTTCGATCTCATTAGCAAGAAAATGCGAATCGATCAAGGCTTTCTACAAAAGTAAGTTTTCTATGAAATCCTTGATCACTAGGATTAATCTAGTTAATCATTTAGCATGTTTATAGCCTACATACAGCCCACTAAATATAGATTTATTGTTGTAATATTTTGCAAATTGTATTGGTATTTCAATTAGAATCTAAGACTCTGAGTAGGTTAGGTAATACTTTCCGTTGCCTAGGGTTTTTATCCCTTCATAATGCCCGAAGTAAAGACAGCCTCCACATCTCAAGTCACTCCATCATCAGGGCTGAACACGACTTCTCCACCTCAGCACACTCCTTTTTAAGGGCCCTCACCGTCATCTGAGGCTCTAGCAATTGCCTACCAACCGCTAGATCAAATCAGGGACAACCTGAGAACTTATTGGGCATATGCCAAGGAGAGAGATGAAGCCATTAGAGAGTTCTACCTCCCTATCGCCCCGAGTATTGCTCCTGTCTTTCCCGATTTCCCTCAATCGCTGCTGCCTCAAGAAGATAAAGATTCTGATGATGAAGAAGATGATCACAATGAAGAAGAAGATGAAAGAGAAAGTTCCTCGGATGAGGACTAGGGGAGTTTTCTGATCCACTTTTATATTTTGTTTTTGTGAATAATATACTTAGTTTCTGTGTTTAGTTGTTTGTTGTTTTTTAGTTTTAGCATGTTTAAATTCTGTTTTTAATTGTTTAGTTGTTTTTTTTTATTGCTTTGATTGTTTAGTTTATTGATAGTTATGTTCATAGAGTAGTTTTAGATAGCTTGTTGATAGAATAGATTAGATAAACTTGGGTTTTTCAATCTTTTCTTAAAAAACCTGCTTGTTATTTTTGTGCTAAACCTATGGAATCTCGTTGAAAATCAACTTTAATGGAAAATAATTACTCAAAAAAATGTTTTGGAAAAACATGTTTTCATTTCAGTTTTCTTTTAAGCCCTTGATGATGATAACTAGAGTTTTGTTCTATCTCAAAAGTGTCACCGTCACAACTGAATTGTTTTCTAGTCATAGCTTTTCCATTAGTCTTTTTCTTTACAGAATTTTCTTAAGTCTAAACTTCCTCGTGTTTAACCTTTCTAACACACTAGGAGAGTTTAGCCTTAAAAGTTTTGAAACAACAAAAAAGCCTTGTGCAAAGCCTTGCCTTAAAAACAAAGCCAGTGAGGACATTGTCTAACCTTAAGTTTGGGGGGGTGCTTTACTTTGTAAATATTTTTTATGCTATGCTTTTTGTAAATTTGTACTACTGGAAAAGAATATGTGTTCAATATATATCATTCAAAAAAAAAAAAAGAAAATGAAAAACCGAGAGTTACTCCTCCTTCCTTGAGTTTACTGAGTAACCAGGGGCATTCATGACACCCATGGTTTGCCACTACATGAAAGGTTTACTTAGGGAAGTGAGTATTATTCCAATCTTGTGAACTTTGCTCGTAGCTAGATATCTTCACCACAAAGTGTCGATAAGCTAGAACGAAGGTAAAGATGACAACAAGGATACTCTTGGAAGAAAAAGAAGTTGAATAAAAAGAGCACCAGCAGTCAAATAAGTTTGGGGGAGATAGAAGAAGGTCTAGTAACTCATGTATGCTCAAGGAACCTCAAGTCTTGTTTTTTCTTAACTAAAAGGACTACACTAGGCTCAATGAGTAGAAGTTAGGTAGTTTAAACACATTGGTTAGGATGGATGTTGGCTTTCCAGAGTGGATAAAAGTAAGGTAAAAATAGACTCTAGAACACTGTGCACGCATACACAATCCACAGTAAGTAATAAGTATTTATCGAATCCATGGGGCTGAATAGCTCTCACTTTATCTATTCCGTATAACTCTTTAATGGTTTCAAAAGTGGTTAAAATGATTGATTTTGGTATAATGTTGAAGCGAAAGAAATGACAAAACAGAAAGTAAACAAATAAAGCAGACAGATTAGAAACATGGCTGGTCAGGATATAGTAATTATTTTAAAAGATGCTCTAGCAATATTATTGATCAGGCAAACTCTTGCAATCTTATTAGCAGGATCCTCCCGAAACTCTGGATTTTTTAGAATGTGTTTCAACTCCAATGACGCCCTACCAATCAAGCACTAGGCAACTGGCTATCCCTAACTCAGTCACTGGCGTTCACCAATACACAATGATCTAGTGTGATTAAATGTCACACACTTCTCAAATCATCCCTGAAACTAAGAAGTCGTATTCATACCGGCTGGCCAGGCGGGCACAAAATGTAAATATGCACAACAAATAATCAAGATGCTCAAATCAACATATATTGCATAGAGAATTAGGCACGACAATTACATTACTCCTAACAAACACCTAAGTAAATTTAGTTCATAAAGCTCATGGCAACACACGCTACAATTTGAGTATGTGCGTCCATAATTACAAGAAATTATAAGAAAATACTAATTCCCTCGGTCAAATCCATAGTTGATGGTCTTCTTGAAGTCTCCAATCTTTCCTCCTCTATTTGGCTCCCAATGATGGAAATGAGAAATGATCTCTTCCCCAAAAGTGGAATGTGTTTGACTTAGACGGCTCTTCCCTTTTATAGAATGTAGGTAAACCCAAATTAGGTCAATCAGTACACGTGGATGGCTCTCCTTGCTCCTTAAATCCGAAAATAACTCAAATAACTTCAGTTCATTAGAATGGATAATGAGCTGTGATGTGGCAGTTTTGCTCCCTGCTTCGCTGGATCACAGATTTTGCTCCCTCAAGTCACTCAGCAGTAAATTCTGCACAAAATAACTTCCAAGGCATCCATTCTTTCAAATGGGTTAAAACATATAATATTCATCTAAAAGCAACCCTATTTAGCACAAAAGACACACAAAACACCATAGAACTAAGGCCTAAATAACTCCCTTTTGGAGAGTTATCATACCCCCAAACTTGAACTATTGTGCGTCCCAAGCAATACTAACTAACCTTTCCTTATGAATTCAAAACATCAGACAAAGCACAACTCAATCAAAACAGATAATCCAACGCTACCTTCAACATCTACCTGAGCATTCTGAAAAACCAAGTTCTGCTGCAGCAAAATAATTCTTCCGGCATGGACAAATGATTACCACCTTTAGACTCAATCCTAAAAACTTTCCACAGCCTAGCTCTATTATCAGACATACTAAAACACATTTTTAAGGGGTTTATATTTTTGTTTTTCAGACTTAAAGCAACCCTACAGTCATAAGCTCTTAAGCATGGGATGACCTACTTTATGGTGCAGTATACCCTTGCCTCAAACTCATCACCAACTAGGCTAAATACTCATTGCTAAGCTCAAGAATCCTTAGTTATTCTATCTCTTGCTTCTCAGAATGGCGACATTTTATGATGAAGCTCACCTAAGCCTTGGGAGACAGAAAAATTGTTGGAATGTCATTCATCCTTCAAAACTTTTGCTCCATGAATATTCTCAGCAAAATTTTCACAATCAATTTTTCAGCAAATAATTTTTTTCATTTTCATTTTTACATTTCCTAGGTTATCTTTTGACGCAAAGACAAACTGTGGGTATCACAAATGTCCCTGATAACTCAATAACCTAGCAAATTATTTAATGAAGGAGAGGAATGCTCGAGCAAAATAATTGGAGTAGCAAAAAGTCCCCCAAACTTGAATTATTCATTGTCCCCAATGAATCATTAACATTATGAATTATTCCCCCAAACTTAAATAGTTCTATCTGAATTTTAAACTAAGCGTGGGACTAGAATTAAGCTTAAAGTGGATCACATAAGTCAACACTACCTCAAAATCTTCTTGCCGCAGCGACGACCAGGCTAGAAGAAATGCTCAAGCAAAAGGTTTTTGGAGATCAGAATACCTTGATCTAATTAAGCCTACTAGCCCAAGCTTCAAAAATTCAGAAGAAAATTAGTTAAGTTAGGAATGCTCAGTGCTCATAGAACATAAACGAACTTAGAAATTTCATTAAAAACATAAGAAAAAACATTACATCAGCAGATATATTTTTGGCCTAAGCAGTAGAAAAATAAAAACAGGAAAATGGAAACAACAAAAGATTGCGATCAGGATTACGCGAGCAACAAAAATATTTCATCCAAAAATAATGCTCGCCCAACTTCGTCTTTCTCAATCCTCCTGACCAGGGTCCTCCTCCTCATCTCCTTCTCTTTCTACCGGCGGCGGCGGGATCCAAGGTTCAAAAGATCATCAGGGAACACTAAGAAGGCTGGATATGGCTTCGAAAAATTAGACTGTAAAGCCCTCCTCAACGCGGCATCTCTTCGCTTCACATAATTCCAGAAGGTCTGAAATTGTCTTTCGGCAAACTCCATCCTGCTGGAATGCATTTGTAATTACTCCTGCAATTGATTGATGCCGCACACCAAACCGCCTTGGCGCGCTTCTTGAGTCCTCTGAAGCCTTGCCGGGTTCAGCATGTCTATTATTCCCTTGTCCATTAGAGTCACATCGTCCGCATTCATGGGAACCCCAGCTCTTTGACACAGCATAGTAATTGTGTTTGGGAAAAAAAGCTTACCCACCTTCTTCCTCCAACAGGAATGAATTTCACTGGAGACAGTAGAGTCGTGAGTGGTTGACAGCAAGCGCAGTTTAATAAATCCCAACCAAGTGTTGGCCTTGCTCTTGAGATAGGCCGCTTGGAAGGTTCTCTTTTCTGTCTTCGATAATCACCACTGGGCCCCCTCGATTCCCACTTCTCGAACAGCTGCGTTCAACTGCTCATTAGATGGCGCTACCGCTATCTCATTATATCCTGCATGTGGGAAATCTTGAAGATTGAACAAAGAATTTACCGCCCAGGGCTCCAGTCGACTGCCACACCACAAACAATTGCTTGAAACCCCTCTTCCTCATTTATATTCGCATTAATTTCGTGAACAACATTTGAATTTATCGCCTCAGGTTTCGCGCAAAACAGGTCCCAACCATGATTCGTAATTCCGGCTCTCAAGAAATGCGGCAGATCATCACCAAATCCCCTCTCAAACAGAAAATCTCTTTTCAACATCTCTATATATTTTGCTCGAGAAAGATCATTGACAAAGCGATTATACGGCAACCTCGGCTCCTCAGCATCAACATCCTCTGCCTCTTCTGTTGCTGCAGCAATACCTTTGCCCCTGTCTTCTCTCTGCTTCGTCAAAATCTCTTCCTCTGTTTTCTTTTCAATTTATTCTCTTACTTGGTCCTCTGACCCCTTTTTCTCCAGTTCATCTTTTTAAGTATTTTCTTTCTCGGAATCAGTTGTCGACGGCGAAGGAGTATTTGTTCGGATTACCTTAATGCGGTCGATTTTCTGCTTCCGACAGCGACGCGGAACTTTCCGGCACAATGACTTCAACCTGAGCTTCTTGCTCTTGAACCTCCCACTCGTTTCCTCTTTCTTGAACATCCTCCGCTCGTTTTTCTTGAACTTCTTGTGGATTCTTGATTATCGGATCATTTTTTCCAGGATTTTGTTCCTCTGAATCCTTTGGAAGTTCCTCTTCAACCACCTCGGCAGCAATGTCTTCCACTACCTTTTGCACTACCTCTTCCACTTCAGTCCTCTATTGTCGTCTCCTTCTTTTAGCTTCTTTTCCTCTGGCGTCTTCTTCTTCTTTGCCTTAGTTTTCATTGCTTCAGGTGTAACCTGCACCTCTTCTTCCTCAGCATCCCTCTCTTTTCTTCCTCTCGTTTTCGCCATCTCAAACTGAAAGGTTTTTACAGTAATTGGAGACAAAGGAAAAACGAAAACAGCAAGGGATGAAAACAAGAAGATGAAGTGAAAAGAAACTTACCGAGGGCTTTGAATAAATAGCGCTTCAGCAATTAAAAATCCTAACCGAAAGATTCTGCCCCCAATTAAATAATCTTACCGTTTAATTTTCATGCAATCGGAAAAATTAAATCCATCAAACGGTAATAAATGGAAGTGCAATCGGCCCATGGTAAATGCTGATGTGCTGTCCAACGGCTAAACCATTGGATTTCCCCTGCGCGACACGTGGCAGAATCAGATCACCCATTCAATTTACCTGCCCACGAAAAATTCAAATCTAAACGATAAAAATATTTAATTACGACAAACCCCTTCCTATTTGGACCGAATATTTTATTTTGCCAAAAAATTTCCGCAACAAACCACTGAGGAAAGATTTTCTTCTAGAAGAATCTTTGATACGACAGATTTAAAATTTAAATAAAAACTGCTTAAATCAATTTTTTTTTATTCATTTTTATTTGAAATCGAATAAATTAGGAAAATCTTTATTAAATCCTAAACCTAAAACAGAGATAATCAAAAAATAAAAACTAAAATAAAATCTAAACTAAACTAATCGGATTAAAAATAAATTAAACTGATAAAAATAAAGATACCAAAAATAAAATCTACGAAAATTAAAAATACCAACAAATTAAAACAAAATAAGACCAAAATAAATCAGATAAAATTCAAACAAACCAACTCGAATTCGAACTAATCAAAATCAAACTAATCAGCGAAAAATAAAACTGCAATCAATCCTGGGAGCTCAAAAATATTGTTGTACGAATTTCTCCCGCAAAACTCATGCTCTCTCATTCATCAACCAATTTTAGCGAAGGATATTTCGCCTGGAACTCCTCTCCCCAATAATATTTCACACGCTGACCATTAACTTTGAATACTCTCCCATCTTTGTCATCTTGCAAAGTGATTGCTCCATGGGGAAAAACTTCAATCACAACAAATGGCCCTGGCCATTTAGATTTTAGTTTTCCAGGGAACAATTTTAATCTAGAGTTATAAAGCAAGACCATCTGACCTTTAACAAATTCCTTAGGCTAAATTTTCTTATCATGCCACATCTTAGTCTTTTCCTTATACATTTTCGCATTTTCATAAGAAAACTGGCGAAATTCATCTAATTCATTAAACTACAGCATTTTTATTGCCCCTAAATGACTCAGATCAAAATTCAATTTTTTTAAAGCCCAAAACGTTTTATGCTCAAGCTCTGATGGTAAATGACAAGCTTTCCCATACACTAACCTATAGGGAGACATACCTAGAGGAGTCTTATAGGCTGTCCTATAAGCCCAAAAAGCCTCATCTAACCGAAAAGACCAATCTTTCCTAGAAGGATGGACTACTTTCTCTAGAATGGATTTAATTTCCCTATTACTAATTTCAGCTTGGCCATTTGCTTGTGGGTGATAAGGGGTAGCTATCCTATGCTTAATTTCATACTTAGCTAAAAGCTTAGTTAAAACATTATTAACAAAATGTGTACCCTCATCACTCACTAGAGCTCTAGGTGTCCCAAACCGCGCAAAAATGTGCGATTGAAGAAACCTTGATACTGTCTTGGTATCATTCTGATGGCACGCAATGGCGTCCACCCACTTGGACACGTAATCAACTGCTAATAAGATAAAAACATTACCATTAGAAGGGGGAAATGGCCCCATAAAATCAATACCCCACACATCAAATAATTCCATTCTAAAATGTAAGTAAGAGGCATTTCATCTCTAGGTCCTAAATTTCCTCTCCTTTGGCAAGCATCACATTGCTTGTAGAACCAATGGGCATCCTTAAATATAGAAGGCCAGAAGAATCCACATTGCAAAATCCTCATAGCTATCCTCTGTCCGCTGAAATGGCCTCCATACGACGAAGAGTGACATTGCTCCAAGATTTCCTTTGCTTCATCACCTGAAACACACCTACGAATAATACCATCAGAGCATTGCTTGTACATAAATGGCTCGTCCCAAAAGAAAAATTTTGCATCATGCTTAAATTTTTTCATCTGCCTCCAATCCATGTCAATAGGAGTGACTCCCTTCACTAAGAAGTTGGCTATATCAGTATACCAAGGAATATCCTTGACTACCTTTACCTCAACAGCGAATAGTTGTTCATCTAGAAATGAGTCTGAAATGGAAGATTGCTTCAGCAAAGATGATGTTGGATCAAGATGAGACAAATGATCTGCAATGACATTCTCTGATCCCTTCTTATCCTTTATCTCCAAGTCGAATTCCTGCAATAACAACACCCTACGAATCAATCTAGGCTTAGCATCTTTCTTAGACATTAAGTACCTTATTGCTGCATGATTTGTGAAAACCGTGACTTTGGATCCAACCAAATATGGACGGAATTTTTCAAAAGCAAACACAACCGCTAACAACTCTTTTTCAGTAGTTGTATAGTTGATTTGTGCCTCATTCAAAACCCTGCTTGCATAATATATAGGATGGATGAATTTGCCCTGCTTTTGCCCCAACATGGCACCTACTGCAACATCGCTCGCATCACACATTACCTCAAATGGTAAACTCCAGTTAGGTGCACATAGAATGGGTGCTGAGCTTAAAGCAGCCTTTAAAGTTTCAAAAGCCTTCCTACAATCTACATTGAAGTCAAAAACATGATCAACTCACAATAAGTTACAAAGAGGTTTACTAATCTTGGAAAAATCCTTAATGAACCTTTATAAAATCTGGCATGACCTAAAATACTTCGAATTCCTTTGACTGAATTCGATGGTTCTAATCTCTCAATAACCTCTATTTTTGCTCGATCAACTTCTAGACCTTTCTTTGAAATCTTATGACCTAACAATATGCCCTCCTTCACCATGAAGTGACATTTCTCCCAATTAAGAACTAGATGTGTATCTTCACATCTTTTTAATACCTTACCTAAGTTATCCAAACAACTCTGAAAAGACCCTCCAAAAACTGAAAAATCGTCCATAAATACCTCAACAGTGGACTCAATCATATCCGAAAAAATTGCTAGCATACACCTCTGAAATGTTGTTGGAGCATTGCAAAGGCCAAAAGGCATTCACCTAAAAGCAAACGTCCCATAAGGGCAAGTGAAAGTGGTTTTTCCTGGTCCTCAGGTGTAATGGTAATCTGATTATACCCAGAATAAACCATCTAAGAAACAGTAGTAGGCCTGTGAAGGATTGGAATTCCATAATTCCGTAAAGCGGAAGCGTGATTGGGACCGATTCGTTATTAATTTTGTTTAATCTAAAATACCAATACATTGGCAATAATATTAGAACTATTCTAAATATATATTAAGGCTAAGCATACAAAAATATTAGATCTAAATCTAATTTATAAAGTAACAAATTACTTACTCTCGTTGACGACTCAGATTAAATTCACCAACTGCTTGTGAATTAATCACGAACTAGTGCGAACACCACCACTATGGCTACACCGGTATGACTCTGAGACTTCTAGAGGCAGGAGACTTGTGGGAGCCTTTGGGAGAATTCTCTGAGAGTAGGAGAATGAATGGGATACCTTTCACCCCACCCCAGGGGTCCTATATATAGTAAAGGCCAAGACCTTTTTCCTAATAGGAAAAAGGAGACCTTTTCCTAATAGGAAAAAGTCTCTAATTTTAATAAATAATTAATTAATTCCATAATTAATTAATTTCCCAATTAAATATCATATATTTAATCTTAGGGATTTTATTAAAATTAAAATTAATATGAATCCAATTCATATTAAATTTATTTGAACTCTTTCAAATATTTTCTTTCCTAATAGGAAAAGGTCTCTAATTTTAATAAATAATTAATTAATTCCATAATTAATTAATTTACCCAATTAAATATCATATATTTAATCTTAGGGATTTTATTAAAATTAAAATTAATATGAATCCAATTCATATTAAATTTATTTGAACTCTTTCAAATACTTTCTCTCAAGAATTAATTTTTTTTAAATTAATTCAAAAATTATATTATAAAGTTTCATAAACTTTATATTATAATGCATCAATATACATTATACGATTCCCCAAATAAATTGAACACTTTCAATTTACAATTTATACTTAATTGCCTCAAGTCTTTTTACGAGCTACCAGTGGGACCTAATGGACCTACAGATCAGAAGCTCCAACGATACGAGACTAATTGACCAAACTCATTGACCAAGTTTAGTCAACATTCGTTAACTGTGGGTCACTCCACTAAAGACCCACAGCTGCACTCTTCTCACTATAGAAAATTTCTGTGTCCACGAATATCGACCAAGCAGTAAGTCAATCCTTCACGTGTGTTCGTAACACCAGCTGGGTCAAATTACCGTTTTACCCCTGGGTTACCTCTGGTTCCTTAAGTACCACTGATTCCTCTAATGAACAAGTTGTTTAGGGTCCAACCACTAAACAGGAGTTCCTCTCAGGCTAGGAGAGGACGGCGCACCTTTGTTCAAGCCCTAGAATCAGCCCTTAAGGGAACACACATCTACTTACCCCAATAGGGGAAGGAGTGAATTCCATCTTGTACTGTTATGTTCCCAGCCCCCATTCGGTCTTGCCCCTGAAATGGTAGGCTTATTGAGTCGGCGAACTGGCCACTCACACCCATACAAATCTAAGGACAGTCCCTCCTGGAAGGGGTCCATAACAGACTCAGGATTGAGATTGAGTTACCTAGGTCATCCTATTGAAATAGAAACCTAAACTAGTTAACGGCGTTACATCTAGTGGTTACTATTTCGCGGTCCGGTCTTATGCAAACTCATTACATAGGATACCCCCACCCGCATGTCTCCTACATGGATGCTTTGGATCATTGCATCTATATCGAATACAAGGTGGGCCGTATCACATAGTGTCACCAGGATAAGGTACCCAGCCTTATCCCTATACTATAGACCATTTAGGTTGTTACTTGGACACTGATCCCCGTATGTCCCCACATACTAGTCCAAGTTTCATTTAAACAACCTTGGATCTTAGTTTATTGGATATAGGGTTTATTAATGCAAACTCGATTATTCAATAACCAAATTACTGAATTACTCAAATAACACTTTATTGAGATCGATTAATTTGTTTCATTTACTATCTACGAGTTTTAGGGCATAAAACCCAACAGCCTGACCAGCCAATCTATCCAACATTTGGTCAATAAACGGTAGAGGAAAATGGTCCTTACGGGTAGCTTTGTTAAGCCTCCTGTAATCCATGCAAACCCTCCAGCCAGTTACTGTCTTTGTTGGGATCAACTCATTATCTTTATTGGTCACCACTGTGACACCTCCTTTCTTAGGAACACATTGGATAGGGCTTACCCAATTGTTATCCGCAATTGGATAGATAATCCCAGCATCCAACCATTTAATCACCTCTTTTTTAACAACCTCTTTCATTGCAGGGTTAAGTCTTCTCTGTTGCTCAATACTCCTAAAGGATCCCTCCTCTAGAGTGATTTTATGCATACAGAAGGATGGGCTAATTTCTTGAATGTCAGCCAATGTCCAACCTATTGCTTTACGATATTGCTGCAGCAACTTTATTATGGCCTCCTCATCCTCCGACACTAAAGCTGATGCAACAATAATGGGCAACGTCTCACCCTCCCCAAGATACACATACTTTAGATGATCCGGCACGGGCTTCAAATCTAAAGTGGGTGCCTCAATCACGGATGGCTTAATAGGAGGAGATTTCCTTTCATCCAAATCTAAAGACTCAAAAACATCCTCACACCTAAACACTTCTTTTTCATTTTTCTTTCTAAAAAACAAACTTCTAAATCCTCTACACTAATCTCTCCATGATCTTCCAAATGCTTGTTTGCCAAATCCTCCATTGTTGTATCAACAATTGTGTTCTCTAGAATCCTAATGAAAGAACAATCTTCCACTTCGTCTGGATATTTCATGGCCTTAAAAACATTAAACTTCACTTCCTTATTATAAACCCTCATCGTTAATTCCCCTTTTTGAACATCTATCAATGCCCTACTAGTAGCCAAAAATGGACGACCAAGAATAATTGGGACATCTTTATCTACCTCATAATCTAAAATAATAAAATCAACAGGAAATATGAATTTATCTACCTTTACTAAGACATCCTCAATTTTACCCTCTGGATAAGTGATAGACCTATCAGCTAATTGGAGTGTGACTGTGGTAGGCCTAGCTTCACCAATACCTAGCTTTCGATAGACCGAAAGAGGCATAAGGTTAATGCTTGTACCTAAATCACAAAGTGCTCTACCTAACTCTTTTCCACCTATTGACACAGGAATAGTAAATGATCCTGGATCCTTAGCCTTTGTTGGTAGCCCATTCTTAAGAATAGCACTACATTCCTCAATAAGAGATACAGTTTCAAATTCACCTAACCTCTTCTTTTTAGTTAAAATATCCTTAAGAAATTTAGCATAATTAGGCATTTGCTCTATAGCTTCTACTAAAGGGATATTTATATGCAATTGCTTAAGAATCTCTAAAAACTTCTTAAATTGATCATCCTGATTCTTAGGCCTTTGCCTTTGTGGAAAAGGTAGAGGTGGTACATAAGGTGGGGGCGGCACATAAGGTTTGTTCCACATCTGGAACAGAACCAGATGCTCCAGCATTGTTATTGCTGCCTCCAGCACCTTTACCAGACTCCAACTCTTTTTCAACAACATCATTTTTATCACAATTTTTCTCTATATCCTGGGATTTACTAGGCTCTTTTCTCTCTTCTAGTGACTTACCACTCCTTAGAGTCACTGCCTATACCTGCTCCATACCTTCCCTTCTAGGGTGCTCAGTATCTGAAGGAAGCTTCCCTTGGGGGCCTTGTCTTCAGCTCATTAACTAGCTGGTCCACTTGCAATTCCAGGGCTCTCATTGAAGCTTGATTACTTTGAATTTTGGCATCTGTACGAGCCATATATTCTTTCATCATTGCCCCAAGAGAACTCTCGGAATTTTGCTGGGGCAAAGCCTGCTTATTTTGCTGGGGCAATACCTGTGATTTAGCAAATTTGGTTGGGTTCACCTTTTGCTGTGCTTGCACATGACTTCCTTGTCCTCCCCATGCGAAGTTGGGGTGGTTATACCAACCTGGATTATAAAAGTTAGAATAAGGGTTATTCCTCTTATTACCTACAAAAAAACACAGAAGCTGGATTGTTGGGGCAAAACTCGTAGTTGTGCTCTTCACCACAATAGACACATGATTCCTCTTCAACTTGGTTCACCACGGCAGCAGGCTCCACAGCTGGCGGCTGCTGATGACTAACCACTGTCACATTTTTAAGAGCGTTAGCTAACATTGCAATATCAGCCCTAATGGTAGACACACCATCAACTTCTAACACACTCTTAACTTTTTTATTTGAGCCTCTAACATCCGACCACTGACAACTATTGGTTGATATTCTTTCTAAAATTTCATGGGCTTCATTAAAAGTTTTTGCCAAAAGGGCCCCTCCAACCAAAGCATCAACCATACCTTGGGTTGCTCCATTTAACCCATTGTAAAATGTTTCCATTTGGATACAATGAGGTAAACCACGGTGGGGACAGTTTCACAAAAGTTCCTTAAACCTCTCCCAAGCCTCACTAAAAGTTTCATCTTCAAGTTGCCTAAACTTTACTATCTCACTTCTCAACTTGGCATTCCTAGTTGGTGGAAAATATTTACTAAGAAATTTTTCCGCTAACTCATTCCATGTCCTAATTGATCCTGGAGCAAAAGAATTTAACCACGCCTTTGCTCCATCTCTAAGAGAATACGGGAACAAAGTTAATCTAAGGGCATCTCTAGACACTCCTTGAATTACAAATGAATCACTAACTCCTAGAAAAGACTTAAGATGTAAATGAGAGTCTTCAGATGGCAAACCATGGAACTGCCCCATGATTTGCAACATCAGAAACATTACCGGTTTCATTTCAAAATTTGCTGCCTCAATTTGAGGACGTGCAATTCCTGAATTTAACTCATCAAACATTGGAAAAGCATACGCTCGAATGGCTCTGGCCCTATCATTCGCTACCAAGATAGGATTCTCAGCCTCATTATTTTGCTGTCTATTTTGCTCCAGCGGCGGATTAGGATGCAGCACATCTGCTGGGGGTTCAATGGATCTTCTGGAGCTTTCGGAAGACGCAACACGTCAGCCATTGGATTTTGATTTCTACGCTGCTCTCTCCTTCTTCTCCTGAATGTCCTTTCAATTTCTGGATCAAGCTCGAACCTTACCCCAGGCGGATCGCTCATGCACCAAACTCACACCTGCAAAAACAAAAGAAACAATCAAAACGTTCTAGCACCAAACCACTAAAACACATACACAAAACAGATCAGATAAAAACTTATTCAAGTCCCCGGCAACGGCGCCAAAAACTTGTTGGCTTTCCAGAGTGGATAAAAATAAGGTAAAAATAGACTCCAGAACACTGTGCAAGCATACACAATCCGCAGCAAGTAATAAGTATTTATCGAATCCACGGGGCTGAATAACTCTCACTTTATCTATTTCGTATAACTCTTTAATGGTTTCAAAAGTGGTTAAAATGATTTATTTTGGAATAATGCCGAAGCAAAAGAAATGACAGAATAGAAAGTAAACAAATAAAGCATACAGATTAGAAACAGGCGCTGGTCAGGATTTAGTAATTGTTTTAAAAGATGCTCTAGCAATATTATTGATCAGGCAAACTCTTGCAGTCTTATTAGCAGGATCCTCCCGGAACTCTGGATTTTTTAGAATGTGTTTCAACTCCAATGACGCCCTACCAATCAAGCACTAGGCAACTAGCTATCCCTAACTCAGTCACTGGCGTTCACCAATACACAATGATCTAGTGTGATTAAATGCCACACACTTCTCAAATCATCCCTGAAACTAAGAAGTGTTATTCATACCGGCTGGCCAGGCGGGCACAAAATGTAAATATGCACAACAAATAATCAAGATGCTCAAATCAACATATATTGCATAGAGAATTAGGCACGACAATTACATTACTCCTAACCAACACCTAAGTAAATTTAGTTCATAACTACAGGAAATTATAAGAAAATACTAATTCCCTCGGTCAAATCCGTAATTGATGGTCTTCTTGAAGTCTCCAATCTTTCCTCCTCTATTCGGCTCCCAATGATGGAAATGAGAAATGATCTCTTCCCCAAAAGTGGAATGTTTTTTACTTAGACGGCTCTTCCCTTTTATAGAATGTAGGTAAGCCCAAATTAGGTCAACCTGTACTCTCCTTGCTCCTGAAATCCGAAAATAACTCAACTAACTTCAGTTCATTAAAATGGATAACGAGCTGTGACGTGGCAGTTTTGCTCCCTGCTTTGCTGGATCACAGATTTTGCTCCCTCAAGTCGCTCAGCAATAAATTCTGCACAAAATAACTTCCAAGGCATCCATTCTTTCAAATGGGTTAAAACATATAATATTCATCTAAAAGCAACCCTATTTAGCACAAAAGACACACAAAACACCATAGAACTAAGGCCTAAATAACTCCCTTTTGGAGAGTTATCAATGGACTAGGGAGAGTTTTGCTTTGAAAAAGAACAATAGAAATCTTCATGCCTAGGAAACTTAGACGTTGTGACTGGCACTAGAGTAGAACCCTCTCCTGAAAGGAAAACTTTTTAGAAAACGATCTTGAAAAGCATGTTTACTTCATTCTATCTCACTTGATTTGCAATTAAAAGTTGATGCTAGTACCATGAATGACAATTACATATGATCCATAACATTTTGGTTTGCAATTAGTATTGAGCTCTCACATTCTGATTAGCAATTAAAAAGTTGATCTCTAACGTTTTGATTTGCTATTGCTTGAGGACAAGCAATGAGTTAAGTTTGGGGGTATGATAAGGGTAAAAAATAATATACCTATTTTACCCTTATATTTAGCTCATTTCCTTGTCAAAAATTGCATGTTTAGATCAACTTTACTATTCCTGAGCTCAAAATATGTTAAAGTTGATGAATTAGGGAGTTGAGAGTCACATTTGTCAAATTATGCTTATTTGTGCCTAAAAAGACTCAATTTGTTAGGAATTTGACTAAGTTTGTAGCTGTGCAGAAAAACAGAGGAAGCTGGAAACTGCCCAGAAATGCGATCGCATTTCTGGGAAGGCAAAAATGAAATGCAGCCGCATTTCTGGAAAAATAGAGGTCGTTCCGAGTCCGTCGCGGGTCGTTTTGATCGAGACTTTTGCGCACCTAACCGGCCGTTTTGACCCCGAAAATGACTGGACTACCTACCAGCACCTATTTCGTGGCTCCTCAACCACTCCCCACACTATATAAGCTCGTGATTCAAAGTCAAAAGGAAGCAGAACTCACTGGGAAGAACAGGGTGGTGACAGAACCCTTATAGATGCCCATGAGTAGGGATGCCCGAGGTCCTTCTTAGAAGACTGAATTGTAACCTTAGTTAGACATCAAATCTTAGGGTTTGTAGGGATTTTCATCCATTCCCACTTGTAAAAGCGAGAGAGTGGAGTGTCGAGCGAACTCTAGAAGGATTGGATAAAAGAAAAAAAAAAAACCCTAGTATTTAGCTACTGTCATTACTTCCAGCTTTTGTTACTTTTCATTTATCTGTATTCTTTATTCTTTACTTCAATGAAAAAATATTCATTTGTACTTTATCCCACCATGAGTAGCAAAATTCCGTTGAGAGGTTCAATATAGTGAATTCCCTTATGGTTCAATAGCTTGAAAGTGTTTTATTTGCTTAAGTATTGTTCAATGCATGTCATTCTTTATTGATAATCATTCTGATCTTGTTGAGTTTAAATTGATCACTTAGACTTTGCATGCTATGTGAGTTTGATCTCGAAAGGGACATACGATATTGGTTCTCATAAAGGTGATATAGGAGAAAAAACTCAAAAGAGATTGTTCGGTGGTATAGGGCAAGTTGCCTAAGGCACCCTATATCAACTATAGAGTTATAGATTGCATTAGTGAATTATCTATGACGAAGTCGAGTCACAGAAATGTGCATAACGGTACTCGCTTAGCCTTCTAATGGTTCTTGGGAGCAAAGCCAAATAGAAGTTAAATCTGACCCAATGCATTGATTAGGCTTAAGTTGAATAATCTATGATTAAGGTTATTGACCTTTGGGATGCAACTATATTGAATACCTCGTTTTATTTATCATTGTTATTTCTTTATTTATTTGTTTTATTAATCTTCCAAAAATCAATCATCAATTATTTCTTTGGTTTAGGGTTAGGTTTAGGGTTTAGGGGATCGATACCCTTTGAATACTTCTAAGGTTTTTATTACTACGTGCGACAGTGTATACTTGCACTAAGGTTGGCTGAATTTATCTTTATTTTTATCTATCATCTTATCTCACATCCATCATTCAGCCTCTGTTGCACCACACTCCATGGGCCTCATACCAGAACATACAATGTGGAATTCCTGCAATGTGGAACTCCATGGGCCTCTCCGGCACTACCACGAAAAATAGGAAGTAAGTGAATTAAACTTGACTTTAACTCAAAGTTACCTGCCGTCTCAGGGTACCATAGCGGGCAGAAATGTCGCTATTTTAGTCCTAAAATATTAAGCTTTTTAGTGCTTTAACTGTGTTTTTATTGAAGATATTAATATATTTTGTTATTTGGTCTTTAGGAGCAAATCATGGAATTTGGTGAAAAATGCCCAAAAAAGAGCCATTCAAGCCCAAATTCCATACATGGGTCAAGGGGGAGTCCAAGAAAGTCAACCATGAAGAAGAGGCCCAAAAAGAATTGGAGTTGGCCCAATTTCAAGCCCAAAACCGCGCCTGAAAGTTCTGGAATTCGCCTAGCGTCGAGACGCTGTAGGGCCAGCGTCGATTTCTTGGCCGGCAAGTCGATGACGTCACAGCGTCGCGACGCTGTCCATTTTTCAGGCCTATAAAAGGAGCCCCTTGGTGCCCATTTTATGCATCAATCATTATTCCATTCCTTCATTCCTTTCTCTCTTTGGCTCCTTTGGAGCCTTCTCTCAAGGCTTTTTTTAGCCTTTTTTAGAGTTCTTTAGTGGGAAATTTTGTGAATTTTGGGGAGCACTCTAGGAGGCTCAAGCTGTGCTCGGAGGGACTCCAAGCGCCAGCGACGGGGTCTTCGACGGTCATTTCCTTCCCTTTTATTTTGCTCTTAATTATGCTTTCCATTGTAAATTTTGTGAATATTTAAGATATGTATAGCTAAACCCCAATATGAATTGCAAGAACAGGAGTATCAAGTCGCCCTCCGACTAATGTTCAGAACGGGACTTGATACTCCTGTTCTTGCAATTCTGAGAGATAGACGTCACAAAGACTTCTCTAACTCTCTTCTTGGAATCATCGAGTCCAATCTTTCCGATGGTCCAGTCTATTTCAATTGTTTTCCAAACTTTATGGTGGCCCTTGATGACCCCCATATTCTCAAGACCTTAACTCTGGAGGTTACAGGTCAAGGTTTGAATCTTGAAGAAGGTGTCAAGAAGATGACACTGTTATACAAGATCACCTACAAAACTCTTACCTCTTCAATGGAACCAAAAGCACTGGTCCAATCCCCAAAGGGAAAAACCATGCTAATCGAAACAAACATCAATAAATCCTCTGTTAGTGTCCCAAAGATGCTTTCATGGGATAACCTCACAAGAAATCCTAAATGGACAATCGAAAATGCTTTTGTCCCGAATAAAAAAGAAAAGGAACTTTCCCATATTATCGAACATCCAGATGGGAGAGTAGAAATCAAATTTGAGGATGAAGAACCTCGTTTTCCTGTGGTCAAAGAAAACATGAGCAAAAAGGAGTTCATGAGTTCTAGACCAAGTACCTCTGGCATTAGGCCAGAATCTCTTCAAAGTATTGGCAGAACTAGCTCACTCAGAGTTAAGTCTGTAAGATTGGATCATGGTGTTCCAAATTTCCAATACGAAGAAGAAAAACCACCATCACCAACTCAAACTGACATGGAAACAGAGTCAGTATTCAAAAGTCAACTAAATGTTATCATCTCCGATAACGTGTTTAAAGTTGACAAAGAAGCCCTACAAAAAGAATTCATGGCAAAAGAAAATAGAGAAGAAAGAAAACGCTTCTTTAAAACCTACTCTGAAGAACAGAGAAAAGCTATAAAAGAAGAGTACTTTCAAACTCTAGAAAATCTTCAAGAGCACATATCCTTTTTCCGATGGTTCAACCAGAGAAAAGAATATTCTCATTTATGTACCATCAGAGAAAAAGAAAAATGGAAAACGATGAGAAGAGGAGAAGTTCAAGGAAACTATCCTCCAATGGAGGATGTTGAATTCGATAGTTTTTACCATGAGAAAATTATCGCTAAACCCTTCCAACTCATCAGGGAAGCTGAAGAAACCCAGCCTCCTACCAATAGAGAAATCAAGAGTATTAAGGTTCAGAACAACTTCTCAAACCGAATGCTAACCTCGATAGCTGAACAGGTCTACAGGTTAGAGGAATTAATTGATCCTCCTCCTACACCTATCAAACCCATGTTCAGCCCTCTGGAACAAGTCAATCTTAGGACTCCAAAGACCAAACTTTTGGAAGAGATTGATAGAAAGCTTTCTGCCATAGCTAGGGGAGAAAGCTCAAGTCAGATAAATGTTTTGAATGATAGTGACAGTGATGAGACTGATTCTATCATCGAGCAACTATCTGGCCTTCATATTGAAGAACCTAAATCCCTTAACAAACTGGGTTATCTAAATCCAGGAGACCGTGTGAACTGGTATCAAAGACCCTCAAGCTGTTGTCCTATTGGTATCAGAGCCATTCAATTTCTCAATAAAATTCTCAATTTTGTTGATTTCAAATTTTTTCGGGGGAGAGAAGGGATCCTATTCTAGAAAAACCTATTCTCTTAATTTCATTCAATAAACTTTGAAGTTTAGATCTATCTTCGACGAAGAGATCGTCAGAAGCTATTTACGTTCATCTACTCCAGAGGACTGCTGCGAAGGACTGTTGCGGTTGGTGGTCCCGGTCGTAAGACGCAAAAAAGAGCGCAGTGAATCCGTTGGTCAGCCTACCTTGCCTTCTTGCCAAAAGAGTAAGTGAAGGTACATATCTTTTGATCTTCAATTCGGAGAAAATAGTCTTTAATTTCAAAATTTATCGTTTGAATTTTTGAAAAATGTTTTTCTTTAATTGATCAATGTCTCTCTTAAAGAAGATTTTATTCAAAACTCTTCCCTCAAAACCAGCTTCCTCAAAGGAGCTAACCCAAAATGAAATAGAGGACCAGCATATGGCCTCTTCTGGCTCAGATATCTCCAATGAAGCTTTGCATATAGCAAAGATCGAAAACAACCTTCAAACATGGGGTCTACCCAAACTTGACAACAAAACAATCTATATGCATAATACGTTCAATTTCAAAGAACAACACTGCATCAAGATTGTTGAACGCAAAATTCCAGTCTATGGAAATATTGATTCAATTCAATTATTTCCAAAAGACGATATCCTCAAGCATCGTAAAGATTTTCAGTTCCTTCATATAGGAGCAGTTCAAGTCGCCCCTCTAACAAAATCATCCGACGGCGTAATAGCCGAAGGTATTACAAAAACCAATTCTATGATAGACCTCAGTTCTACCATAGGCAACCTAGGAAGTATATTCCTAGAAAAAATTACACCCCAAATCCTCGTTATAAGAGGAGACAACCTCGGCACAATACTAAACCAAATCAAACCGCTTTCAAAAACAAAGGGAAAACCTTTTGTTTCAAATGTCAAAAGGAAGGACACTATTCAAACAGGTGTCCAACCAGAAGGATCAATGAGCTTGATCTAGAAGAAGAATATTCTTCTGTATATGATAGCTCTGATCAAGAATTGAACGAGTTTCAATTCGACGACACAGACTCTGAGGCTTCCAGCCATAGCCAGAGTGACCATTCAAAAGGTGTCAAAGTTTGCAAAAAAGATTGTGAAGGACATTGCATAAATGTTCTTACCACAGAACAAGAAGTTCTTTTCAACTCTATAGACCATATAGAGGATAAAGAGATGAAGAAGACGATTCTTAAAACTCTTAAGCAATCTTTATCTTCTCCTAGTACCTCAGATTACGCCAAAGAGAAAACTGAGGTAAGGCATTCTAGCCTTTCAGAAATCCTTCAAAGAAATGATTTGTTTAAACAAAATTCCGATATTCAACCTTCCTCTATTCAAGACCTGCAATTTGAAATCAACAATCTCAAAAAGGAGATAAGAGAAAACAAAACTGAAATCGATTTAATAAAAATCGAACTCAGTAATCTAAAACTCAAAACTTCCAACTCCGATAATGAAGGAGAAGATTTCCTTCTAAATCAAATTACCAAAACCCAGTTTCAAAAATGGTATTCCCTAATTACGTTGAAAATAGAAGATTTTCAAATCACCCTCAAAGCCTTAATTGACTCAGGGGCTGATCAAAATTGTGTCCAACAGGGCCTTATCCCTACAAAATATTTTGAAAAAACTACTCAAAATCTGAGTAGCGCTAATGGTCAAAGTTTAAATGTTCAATACAAATTGTCTAATGCTCATATTTGCAACAATGAAATTTACATTATTTGCTCATTTCTTTTAGTCAAAGATTTAAAACAAGAGTTGATCCTAGGAACCCCATTCCTAACCCAACTCTATCCCTTAAGTATAACCGAAAAAGGTTTAGTTTCCAATTTTGACGGAACCGATATCATATTCGAGTTCATTACTCCAATCCTTCCATATGATATTATGGAAGTTAGCGTGTTAAAATTGGAAGAAATCCAAAGAAAGCAAAAACAAATTTCCTTTTTAAAGGACGAAATTAGCTATAAAAAGATTGAAGAAAATCTAAAAAATCCTTCTGTAAAAATCAGAATAAAAAAAATAGAAAGCAAAATTGAAAAAGAAATTTGCTCCAATCTTCCAAATGCTTTTTGGGATAGGAAGAAACACATTGTTAAGCTTCCATATTCAAAAGATTTTGATGAATCAAAAATACCTACAAAGGCAAGACCTATTCAAATGAATGCAGATCTACTAACATTTTGTAAATCAGAAATACAGGATTTACTCAAAAAGAAGCTGATTCGACCATCCAAAAGCCCATGGTCATGTGCAGCATTCTATGTGAACAACGCAGCCGAACAGGAGCGTGGTGTGCCAAGGTTAGTAATCAATTACAAACCTTTAAACAAAGTTTTGGAATGGATAAGATATCCAATTCCCAATAAACAAGATTTACTAAAACGTATTTCTGGTGCAAAAGTATTTTCAAAATTTGACATGAAGTCAGGTTTTTGGCAAATTCAAATTTCGGAAAAAGATAAGTACAAAACTGCTTTCAATGTACCATTCGGCCAATACGAATGGAATGTTATGCCATTTGGGCTTAAAAATGCCCCTTCAGAATTTCAAAAAATCATGAATGACATTTTCAATGATTTTCAAGATTTTACAATTGTTTATATTGACGATGTCTTGGTTTTCTCTTCAAGCATCGATCAACATTTCAAGCATTTAAATATGTTTATCAACATCATCAAACAAAATGGTTTGGCAGTTTCTCTGTCAAAAGTCAAACTTTTTCAAACCCAGATTAAATTTTTGGGCTTCAATATCCACATGGGCCTGATAAAACCAATTCAGAGGTCCATAAATTTTGCTTCAAACTTTCCGGATCAAATCACAGACAAAACCCAACTTCAAAGGTTTTTGGGCTGCTCAATTATGTGTCTGATTTTATTCAAAACCTTAGACCCATTTGCAAGCCGCTTTTTCAAAGGCTCAAGAAAAATCCAAAACCATGGAAAGATGAGCACACTAAAGTTGTTCAAAAGATAAAAGCTTTTCAAAAGATAAAAGCTTTAGTTAAATCAATTCCCTGTTTAAGTCTTATCGATCCAAAAGAAAATCTGATCGTAGAGACAGATGCGTCAGACATTGGATATGGAGGAATCCTTAAACAGTGTCTTGATAAGGAAGAATCAATTATCCGTTTCCATTCTGGAATCTGGAATGATACTCAAAAGAATTACTCCACAGTCAAAAAAGAGTTACTTGCTATAGTTCTTTGTGTTCAAAAATTCCAAGGTGATTTAATAAACAAAAAATTCACCATCAAAACTGATTCTAGAGCGTCAAAATTCGTTTTAGAAAAAGATGTTAAAAATCTGGTTTCAAAACAAATTTTTGCCAGATGGCAAGCGATTTTATCATGTTTTGATTTCGAGATTTTGCCTATAAAAGGCACTCAAAACCCTCTTGCAGATTATCTCTCAAGAGAGTTTCTAACTCAAAAACTCTCTCCTCTCTCTCTCCCTCTCTCTGAAAAAGAAAAGAAAAGAGTGAATGAGCGGAAATAGAGGCAGAGCCTCATCCTCAAGGGGCAGTCGCCCATCTTCTTCTTCTCCAGCACCTCCTCCTATGAGTGCTGATCAATATGCTATGGATCTAGGGTTTACTCCGGTAACCCGATCCAGGTCAAGGCAAGGCGGTATTCGCCCGATGCCTCCAATGGAGTCTTCTACTCCACCTCCACGGCCTTCGGCCAACCTTGTCCGTCCTTCTGGCGGAGTTGTTCAATTGAGACCTCCTGTCTCTCCTTCCTCAATAACAGGATCATCGATCCCATCGTCATCAACTTATTCTCAGGCAGTTGTACCTGAAAAGAGGTTTGTACCTCGTCCTGAGATTAAGTTTTATTTTCAAAAATCCCAGGTCATCTATGAACCTATCATAGAACCTGAATTCCAAGGTCTCAACCTTGACGAGACCATTTCAAACATGTATCCTACAGGTTTTAATTTCATGCCTGAGGATCTCAACAAAACAAGAACCTTTTACGAGTTTATCTTAGTTGACACCAAGTCAGCAGAGATAACTCATATTCCGAACAAAAATGATCCATCAAAAATCGCATACTCAAAGCTTAAAATCTTCAAAGCCTTGAATCCAACCCACTGGAATCAAGGATTATACACCGACAAATCCTTCTCAAAACCCTTCGTACCACAAACATATTCATATCGGGACTACATAAGAGCCTGGTATAATGTAATGTGGTATTCACCATTCAAACATTCATGGTTCATATCCTTTTGCCCAAATTCGTACAAAATTACTTTTCCTCTATGGTTCATTCAATGGTGGAATACATTCGGTTTGACGGATGATATTTTACCAACACCCTTGCAAGAATCATATTATCATTTTGCAAGGAACATTCAAAAAACAGCGTTTCATAACTCTATGAGATTCTGTTTATACTTTCAAATTCCGTGGATCTTTTGCTGGAACTTTTCGACCAGCAATCAACCTCAATACAAGACTGTCAGCAAGATCCTAAAGATCAAATGGTGGGACAAATTCAATTTCCAGAACGCCACCCTTAACAAAGTAAAGGAGTGGTTTGCAGCAAATGGATATCTTCAAGATATTGATATCAAAAGAAATGCAGAATTTCTAAATGACAAGTCCAAGCTTCTGGCAGCTCTTGCTCAGACTACATCTGATGCAGACTTCCAGAGAATATTGCAGATGGCAGCTTCAGACAGAAGCACATCTCCAGCTTCTTCAGCACAAGAAGGAGAAGAAAGCGAGCCAGACTACGATCTGGACGACCCATTCCTCGACTCACAACCTATGTGAGCTCCGAATCAAAATGACCTGTTTCACAAAGAGACAGTCAGTATGTTTAAGGAATACTTCAAAAGGAAGTAATTCCGCCAAATTTAAAAAAAAAAAAAAAAAAAAAAAAAAAGAAAAGTGTTGTAAATTCTCCACTTTAGTGTTAAAAGGTGTAAACTCTGTAAGTAATCTGGTTTACACTGTAAATACATTTCTGCTACAGCACAGCTTTAGAAGAAGAAGCAGCAGTGCGATCAAGGTCAAAGATCCTATATTTTGAAGACGAAGATAGTTGGCAATTGTCCTAAAAATCGTGAGGACCTAGTTTGGTGTTCCCGGCCGTAAGCCTCGCAAATGTTTAAGAGCAGTAAGTCCGTTGGTAAGCCTGTAATTCGCCTAGGGTGATCGAGGATTAGGAGAAACGCCAATTATTCAGCCGACAAGATAAAGAATCTTATCTTCTGACAAGAGATAAAGCTGAAGCCTCTTTTAAGCTGTAAAGAAGCAGACAAGCTACTTTTTCTTTATTACTTTTCTTATTTTGTCTTTTGTAATTATTTATGCTTTAGTCATATCTATCCGCTCAGGGGTCCTGTCCTGTCGGATTAATTATGTAGTTTTACTTTTTCATTTTGTCGTTATTACTTTTTCAAAAGACGAATCTATCAGGGGTCCTGTCCTGACGATTCGATCTTATCTTTTATTTTTCCGCATTCAATTTTCGTTTGAATTCCGGAGTCTATAAAAGACTTCCATCTTGTATTAAAGGCATGCGCTGAGAACTCTCAAGCTATCTTCACTTCCATCTTGCTTTCAAGCAAGGAGAGATTCAAGCTTTACAAGTGAAGATAGCTTGAGAGTTCTCAGCGCATGCCTTTGAAATACAAGATGGAAGTCTTTTATAGACTCCGGAATTCAAACGAAAATTGAATGCGGAAAAATAAAAGATAAGATCGAATCGTCAGGACAGGACCCCTGATAGATTCGTCTTTTGAAAAAGTAATAACGACAAAATGAAAAAGTAAAACTACATAATTAATCCGACAGGACAGGACCCCTGAGCGGATAGATATGACTAAAGCATAAATAATTACAAAAGACAAAATAAGAAAAGTAATAAAGAAAAAGTAGCTTGTCTGCTTCTTTACAGCTTAAAAGAGGCTTCAGCCTTATCTCTTGTCAGAAGATAAGATTCTTTATCTTGTCGGCTGAATAATTGGCGTTTCTCCTAATCCTCGATCACCCTAGGCGAATTACAGGCTTACCAACGGACTTACTGCTCTTAAACATTTGCGAGGCTTACGGCCGGGAACACCAAACTAGGTCCTCACGATTTTTAGGACAATTGCCAACTATCTTCGTCTTCAAAATATAGGATCTTTGACCTTGATCGCACTGCTGCTTCTTCTTCTAAAGCTGTGCTGTAGCAGAAATGTATTTACAGTGTAAACCAGATTACTTACAGAGTTTACACCTTTTAACACTAAAGTGGAGAATTTACAACACTTTTCTTTTTTTTTTTTTTTTTTTTTTTTTTTAAATTTGGCGGAATTACTTCCTTTTGAAGTATTCCTTAAACATACTGACTGTCTCTTTGTGAAACAGGTCATCTTGATTCGGAGCTCACATAGGTTGTGAGTCGAGGAATGGGTCGTCCAGATCGTAGTCTGGCTCGCTTTCTTCTCCTTCTTGTGCTGAAGAAGCTGGAGATGTGCTTCTGTCTGAAGCTGCCATCTGCAATATTCTCTGGAAGTCTGCATCAGATGTAGTCTGAGCAAGAGCTGCCAGAAGCTTGGACTTGTCATTTAGAAATTCTGCATTTCTTTTGATATCAATATCTTGAAGATATCCATTTGCTGCAAACCACTCCTTTACTTTGTTAAGGGTGGCGTTCTGGAAATTGAATTTGTCCCACCATTTGATCTTTAGGATCTTGCTGACAGTCTTGTATTGAGGTTGATTGCTGGTCGAAAAGTTCCAGCAAAAGATCCACGGAATTTGAAAGTATAAACAGAATCTCATAGAGTTATGAAACGCTGTTTTTTGAATGTTCCTTGCAAAATGATAATATGATTCTTGCAAGGGTGTTGGTAAAATATCATCCGTCAAACCGAATGTATTCCACCATTGAATGAACCATAGAGGAAAAGTAATTTTGTACGAATTTGGGCAAAAGGATATGAACCATGAATGTTTGAATGGTGAATACCACATTACATTATACCAGGCTCTTATGTAGTCCCGATATGAATATGTTTGTGGTACGAAGGGTTTTGAGAAGGATTTGTCGGTGTATAATCCTTGATTCCAGTGGGTTGGATTCAAGGCTTTGAAGATTTTAAGCTTTGAGTATGCGATTTTTGATGGATCATTTTTGTTCGGAATATGAGTTATCTCTGCTGACTTGGTGTCAACTAAGATAAACTCGTAAAAGGTTCTTGTTTTGTTGAGATCCTCAGGCATGAAATTAAAACCTGTAGGATACATGTTTGAAATGGTCTCGTCAAGGTTGAGACCTTGGAATTCAGGTTCTATGATAGGTTCATAGATGACCTGGGATTTTTGAAAATAAGACTTAATCTCAGGACGAGGTACAAACCTCTTTTCAGGTACAACTGCCTGAGAATAAGTTGATGACGATGGGATCGATGATCCTGTTATTGAGGAAGGAGAGACAGGAGGTCTCAATTGAACAACTCCGCCAGAAGGACGGACAAGGTTGGCCGAAGGCCGTGGAGGTGGAGTAGAAGACTCCATTGGAGGCATCGGGCGAATACCGCCTTGCCTTGACCTGGATCGGGTTACCGGAGTAAACCCTAGATCCATAGCATATTGATCAGCACTCATAGGAGGAGGTGCTGGAGAAGAAGAAGATGGGCGACTGCCCCTTGAGGATGAGGCTCTGCCTCTATTTCCGCTCATTCACTCTTTTCTTTTCTTTTTCAGAGAGAGGGAGAGAGAGAGGAGAGAGTTTTTGAGTTAGAAACTCTCTTGAGAGATAATCTGCAAGAGGATTTTGAACTCCTTTTATAGGCAAAATTTCGAAATCAAAACATGATAAAATCGCTTGCCATCTGGCAAAAATTTGTTTTGAAACCAGATTTTTAACATCTTTTTCTAAAACGAATTTTGACGCTCTAGAATCAGTTTTGATGGTGAATTTTTTGTTTATTAAATCACCTTGGAATTTTTGAACACAGAGAACAATAGCAAGTAACTCTTTTTTGACTGTGGAGTAATTCTTTTGAGTATCATTCCAGATTCCAGAATGGAAACGGATAATTGATTCTTCCTTATCTAAACACTGTTTAAGGATTCCTCCATATCCAATGTCTGACGCATCTGTCTCTACGATCAGATTTGCTTTTGGATCGATAAGACTTAAACAGGGAATTGATTTAACTAAAGCTTTTATTTTTTGAACAGCTTTAGTGTGCTCATCTTTCCATGGTTTTGGATTTTTCTTGAGCCTTTGAAAAAGCGGCTTGCAAATGGGTCTGAGGTTTTGAATAAAATCAGACACATAATTGAGGCAGCCCAAAAACCTTTGAAGTTGGGTTTTGTCAGTGATTTGATCCGGAAAGTTTGAAGCAAAATTTATGGACCTCTGAATTGGTTTTATCAGGCCCATGTGGATATTGAAGCCCAAAAATTTAATCTGGGTTTGAAAAAGTTTGACTTTTGACAGAGAAACTGCCAAACCATTTTGTTTGATGATGTTGATAAACATATTTAAATGCTTGAAATGTTGATCGATGCTTGAAGAGAAAACCAAGACATCGTCAATATAAACAATTGTAAAATCTTGAAAATCATTGAAAATATCATTCATGATTTTTTGAAATTCTGAAGGGGCATTTTTAAGCCCGAAAGGCATAACATTCCATTCGTATTGACCGAATGGTACATTGAAAGCAGTTTTGTACTTATCTTTTTCCGAAATTTGAATTTGCCAAAAACCTGACTTCATGTCAAATTTTGAAAATACTTTTGCACCAGAAATACGTTTTAGTAAATCTTGTTTATTGGGAATTGGATATCTTATCCATTCCAAAACTTTGTTTAAAGGTTTGTAATTGATTACTAACCTTGGCACACCACGCTCCTGTTCGGCTGCGTTGTTGACATAGAAAGCTGCACAAGACCATGGGCTTTTGGATGGTCGAATCAGCTTCTTTTTGAGTAAATCCTGTATTTCTGATTTACAAAATGTTAGTAGATCTGCATTCATTTGAATAGGTCTTGCCTTTGTAGGGATTTTTTATTCATCAAAATCTTTTGAATATGGAAGATTAACAATGTGTTTCTTCCTATCCCAAAAAGCATTTGGAAGATTGGAGCAAATTTCTTTTTCAATTTTGCTTTCTATTTCTTTTATTCTGATTTTTACAGAAGGATTTTTTAAATTTTCTTCAATCTTTTTATAGCTTATTTCTTCCTTTAAAAAGGAAATTTGTTTTTGCTTTCTTTGGATTTCTTCCAATTTTAACTCGCTAACTTCCATAATATCATATGGAAGGATTGGAGTAATGAACTCGAATATGATATCGGTTCCGTCAAAATTGGAAACTAAACCTTTTTCGGTTATACTTAGAGGATAGAGTTGGGTTAGGAATGGGGTTCCTAGGATCAACTCTTGTTTTAAATCTTTGACTAAAAGAAATGAGCAAATAATGCAAATTTCATTGTTGCAGATATGAGCATTTGACAATTTGTATTGAACATTTAAACCTTGACCATTAGCGCTACTCAATTTTTGAGTAGTTTTTTCAAAATATTTTGTAGGGATAAGGCCCTGTTGGATACAATTTTGATCAGCCCCAGAGTCAATTAAGGCTTTGAGGGTAATTTGAAAATCTTCTATTTTCAGAGTAATTAGAGAATACCATTTTTGAAACTGAGTTTTGGTAATTTGATTTAGAAGGAAATCTTCTCCTTCATTATCGGAGTTGGAAGTTTTGAGTTTTAGATTACTGAGTTCGATTTTTATTAAATCGATTTCAGTTTTGTTTTCTCTTATCTCCTTTTTGAGATTGTTGATTTCAAATTGCAGGTCTTGAATAGAGGAAGGTTGAATATCGGAATTTTGTTTAAACAAATCATTTCTTTGAAGGATTTCTGAAAGGCTAGAATGCCTTACCTCAGTTTTCTCTTTGGCGTAATCTGAGGTACTAGGAGAAGATAAAGATTGCTTAAGAGTTTTAAGAATCGTCTTCTTCATCTCTTTATCCTCTATATGGTCTATAGAGTTGAAAAGAACTTCTTGTTCTGTGGTAAGAACATTTATGCAATGTCCTTCACAATCTTTTTTGCAAACTTTGACACCTTTTGAATGGTCACTCTGGCTATGGCTGGAAGCCTCAGAGTCTGTGTCGTCGAATTGAAACTCGTTCAATTCTTGATCAGAGCTATCATATACAGAAGAATATTCTTCTTCTAGATCAAGCTCATTGATCTTTCTGGTTGGACACCTGTTTGCATAGTGTCCTTCCTTTTGACATTTGAAACAAAAGGTTTTCCCTTTGTTTTTTAAAGCGGTTTGATTTGGTTTAGTATTGTGCCGAGGTTGTCTCCTCTTATAACGAGGATTTGGGGTGTAATTTTTTCTAGGAATATACTTCCTAGGTTGCCTATGGTAGAACTGAGGTCTATCATAGAATTGGTTTTTGTAATACCTTCGGCTATTACGCCGTCGGATGATTTTGTTAGAGGGGCGACTTGGTTCTTCAATACGTTCGCACCCATATTGAGAGCAGAAAGCTTTCATATCTCTTAGTCTGCTCTTTTCGTTCTTTTGAACTTTGCGTTGAAGTTTGATTTCATTACAGATGTGAAGACCACAGTTGATAACATATGATGTTAAATCACCATAGGTCAAATTATCCCAAATGATGTTACCATTGAAGCGATCTCGAAGAGTCATATAAACTCTTTTTGAGATATAGCTAGGAAGTCCGTCTATGAACTTTTCTTTCCAATGGTTCCAATCTGGATCTTTCATATAGTAGACCCTTGAGATAAACATATCTCTGTACCAGTTGAAATTGGTAAGATTTTTGCACCTGAGGTTTTTGAGAATGGTTCTCTGGGTATCGTCATGCTTCACATTGTGAGCAGTTGTGAAGGCCCAAGAGATAGCATATATTAATGCCTCTACGGCATCTTGTTGGTCTACCTCTTCTTCTATGATAACTACTTTTGGAGGGGTTTTTGAGGTTTCAGGTTTAGTGATAGGTTCTCCACCTATCCTTATACCTGGGTCAGCTTTTGTATCAGAAACCTCTCTTTTTCTTCTTACCTTAGTGGTATGAAGCTTGATTTCTAATTTGAGAGAAGTACTGAGTTGATCCCACCATGCCTTGAGGACACCTGTAAAACCATTGATTAAGGTTACACAGGCTGCATGGTTAGAATTCCCATTTTCTTGGTATGCTGTTGATGCTATAAGCATTTCTGACAGCATATCTTGAATTTGTCTATCGGATTTTCCATCCAGGTTCCAAACAACAATAGATTGACCGTCAAATTGTTTGGTTTTGACGAACTTGTGACTTTGTTCGAAATTGAGGTCTGGCATCGAGGGTCTTTGATACCAGTTCACACGGTCTCCTGGATTTAGATAACCCAGTTTGTTAAGGGATTGAGGTTCTTCAATATGAAGGCCAGATAGTTGCTCGATGATAGAATCAGTCTCATCACTGTCACTATCATTCAAAACATTTATCTGACTTGAGCTTTCTCCCCTAGCTATGGCAGAAAGCTTTCTATCAATCTCTTCCAAAAGTTTGGTCTTTGGAGTCCTAAGATTGACTTGTTCCAGAGGGCTGAACATGGGTTTGATAGGTGTAGGAGGAGGATCAATTAATTCCTCTAACCTGTAGACCTGTTCAGCTATCGAGGTTAGCATTCGGTTTGAGAAGTTGTTCTGAACCTGAATACTCTTGATTTCTCTATTGGTAGGAGGCTGGGTTTCTTCAGCTTCCCTGATGAGTTGGAAGGGTTTAGCGATAATTTTCTCATGGTAAAAACTATCGAATTCAACATCTTCCATTGGAGGATAGTTTCCTTGAACTTCTCCTCTTCTCATCGTTTTCCATTTTTCTTTTTCTCTGATGGTACATAAATGAGAATATTCTTTTCTCTGGTTGAACCATCGGAAAAAGGATATGTGCTCTTGAAGATTTTCTAGAGTTTGAAAGTACTCTTCTTTTATAGCTTTTCTCTGTTCTTCAGAGTAGGTTTTAAAGAAGCGTTTTCTTTCTTCTCTATTTTCTTTTGCCATGAATTCTTTTTGTAGGGCTTCTTTGTCAACTTTAAACACGTTATCGGAGATGATAACATTTAGTTGACTTTTGAATACTGACTCTGTTTCCATGTCAGTTTGAGTTGGTGATGGTGGTTTTTCTTCTTCGTATTGGAAATTTGGAACACCATGATCCAATCTTACAGACTTAACTCTGAGTGAGCTAGTTCTGCCAATACTTTGAAGAGATTCTGGCCTAATGCCTGAGGTACTTGGTCTAGAACTCATGAACTCCTTTTTGCTCATGTTTTCTTTGACCACAGGAAAACGAGGTTCTTCATCCTCAAATTTGATTTCTACTCTCCCATCTGGATGTTCGATAATATGGGAAAGTTCCTTTTCTTTTTTATTCGGGACAAAAGCATTTTCGATTGTCCATTTAGGATTTCTTGTGAGGTTATCCTATGAAAGCATCTTTGGGACACTAACAGAGGATTTATTGATGTTTGTTTCGATTAGCATGGTTTTTCCCTTTGGGGATTGAACCAGTGCTTTTGGTTCCATTGAAGAGGTAAGAGTTTTGTAGGTGATCTTGTATAACAGTATCATCTTCTTGACACCTTCTTCAAGATTCAAACCTTGACCTGTAACCTCCAGAGTTAAGGTCTTGAGAATATGGGGGTCATCAAGGGCCACCATAAAGTTTGGAAAACAATTGAAATAGACTGGACCATCGGAAAGATTGGACTCGATGATTCCAAGAAGAGAGTTAGAGAAGTCTTTGTGACGTCTATCTCTCAGAATTGCAAGAACAGGAGTATCAAGTCCCGTTCTGAACATTGGTCGGAGGGCGACTTGAACTGCTCCTATATGAAGGAACTGAAAATCTTTACGATGCTTGAGGATATCGTCTTTTGGAAATAATTGAATTGAATCAATATTTCCATAGACTGGAATTTTGTGTTCAACAATCTTGATGCAGTGTTGTTCTTTGAAATTGAACGTATTATGCATATAGATTGTTTTGTTGTCAAGTTTGGGTAGACCCCATGTTTGAAGGTTGTTTTCGATCTTTGCTATATGCAAAGCTTCATTGGAGATATCTGAGCCAGAAGAGGCCATATGCTGGTCCTCTATTTCATTTTGGGTTAGCTCCTTTGACGAAGCTGGTTTTGAGGGAAGAGTTTTGAATAAAATCTTCTTTAAGAGAGACATTGATCAATTAAAGAAAAACATTTTTCAAAAATTCAAACGATAAATTTTGAAATTAAAGACTATTTTCTCCGAATTGAAGATCAAAAGATATGTACCTTCACTTACTCTTTTGGCAAGAAGGCAAGGTAGGCTGACCAACGGATTCACTGCGCTCTTTTTTGCGTCTTACGACCGGGACCACCAACCGCAACAGTCCTTCGCAGCAGTCCTCTGGAGTAGATGAACGTAAATAGCTTCTGACGATCTCTTCGTCGAAGATAGATCTAAACTTCAAAGTTTATTGAATGAAATTAAGAGAATAGGTTTTTCTAGAATAGGATCCCTTCTCTCCCCAGAAAAAATTTGAAATCAACAAAATTGAGAATTTTATTGAGAAATTGAATGGCTCTGATACCAATAGGACAACAGCTTAACAACAGCCACCGAAGGGTGGTCAGCTACTCCTCCTCTGAATTGAGACAATCTCAACCAAACTCTAACACCAGAATAACTCATATTCCGTTAGCGTTTAGTTACCGTTGTTCGGTCAAGGGTTAGTTAACACATTTAACTCATCCCCGTAAGTGTAAACCTCCCACTTTCAAATCTCAGAGGCACGCACCAACAGGCTACCAAAGGGAAAGACAACTGTTGGTGATTAGCCTAAGTGACCCTATCCTATTCAGGAGTTCACGGTGTTCCGAATCCTATGATCAGGCCCTCCGAAGGGATGGTTGCGCCAGGACAACCTGCAGGCGGATCATAGGACTCTCACGGTGCGAAGTAGGGGCAGAGACCGAGGATACGTTGACACGTGTCCCGCTCCCACTTACTATAGACATTTTTCCCATTCACCTTGTTATTGATTCATGCAAACACTTTCCGAAGGGAGGCCGCTCCTAAGGCGACTCGAAGCCGAGCATGAACCTCACGTTGTGAATATAGGGACGTAGGAGCAAAACTTGATTTAAATCTCGTTTTGTAATTTTCCTCCCACTGAAAATGTCCTAAGGTTAATTTAGGGTTGTTTAACTTAGATAAAATTCGGCTAAGTCTGATCCTATTATAACAATTATGGAAAGGATTCAACTTCAATGTTTTAGGTGAATTAAACTTCTTTTAATAAACCCAACATTGCAAGTCAATATTACTATGGTTAATTCAACTCAAGGTTCGGGTCAGCTCCCAGGTAGGAGGTGTTCTGTAGACCGTCATCTTAAGTACCCCCAGCCATAGACAGAACTTTACCGAGAGAGTTCCCTTATAACCACAGTAATGTAAGGTCTTTACTCTAAAGATCTAGGTGTAATAAATACTTTTAACAAACCTAGTGACATTGCATGCTAACATTTAACTATGATTAATTCAACTCCGGTATTCCAGGTCAGTTCCCAGGTAGGAGGTGTTCCGTAAACCGTCAACTTAAATACCCCCAGCCTTAGACAGAACTTTACCGGTGGAGTTCCCTTATAATCATAGTAATGTTTTTCCTACTTAGTCAATTAAAACTAATTTTAATTCTAAGTAAGAATAATTCTAATCCTATTAGAAATGTGATCTTAGGTCTAATTAATTTTATACATTTTAAAATTAATTCATTTATCCTAAGATCCTATGTTTGCATGCAATTCTTTGTTATAGGTTAACGATTTCTATTCATTAATATTATAACTATTATAAATTTTAATGAATTAACCCTATAACATGTTACCATGGTGAATAAATTAACAATCAAATTCTAATTAATTTATAAAACCATACATTATCATACATGACATACCAAAAATATAACAATTATATTAATCTAAGGTAATGTCATGCTCAATGCAATTTAATTTCCTTTTAATTAACCTAACTCACAAATTAATTATACAAGAAAATTAAAATTAAGCATTACCATTTTCATACATTAACATAACATTTATATTAATATATCATGAAAATTAATTAAGCATGTTAATTACTTATATAAATATAACTCTTATATTTTTTAAACTAAAGTAATTTCATGCTCAATTCAAATTAATTTTCTTCAATTAATCTAACTCTTAAATTAATTACCCAAGAAAATTAAAATAAGCATTCACATTTTCATACATTAACATAACACTTTATATTAATTGCTCATGAAAATAAATAAGCATATAAATTACTTTCATAAATGTAACTTTTTATATTTTTACTAAAGTAATTTCATGCTCAATACTTCTCAATTTTCATCCATTTTATCCATAAAGCAATTAAATAGCTAAGTAGACGGGTTTTGGCATCCTAGGACTCAAAACAATAGACAAATTACATTAATTATAATCTATAAAAGCCCTATCATGCCGTGAATAAGCTCAAAACCAGCCTCGAACCGCGTCCAAACCCTTCGAACCGACAAGAAAACCAGCTGAACCGCACTGAACCAACTTCAAAACACCTTGAACCAGCTCAATTTGTGCTGAACCGGGCCAGAATACTGCCAGACGCACGAACCGGGTCAAAAACCGGTCAAACCACGCGCGAACCGGTCAAAGACCGCTAGAAACCTGATGCACCAGTCAAACCTCCAAGAATCGGTCAAGAATCGGTGGACCGCCCTCTGAACCACGCCTGCCGACGAGAACAGGTCTGAACCAAGCCACAAACTGAAGAACCGCGGAAAAAAAGTTTATTCGCTCAAACTGCAACGGTCTAAGATCGAACTGTAGACCTCTAGATTTGTAAACACGGGTTGAACCAACATAGCCAGACATGCCTTCACGCTTCAAAAATGATTTTGATTTGTTTTATTATATTCGTTTTGAGCCTTTTTTTTTTTTTTTTTGATTGATCTTCCGCAGTGCAACCTATTTCCCAGAAATTTTGCGATTTCCAGTACTGTTCTTCTTCGTTTTTGCCTCAAATTTTAGCAAATTGCTCCAAAATTCTTCTCCAATTGATACAATATCAAAGACACGGACTTACAGACTCAAATTTGCAACAAAACGCCCAAAAACAACGGGCCTTTACATGATCAAATCAAGGAAAAATTGCAAATTCTAAATGCCAAAACCCTAACCATCTACAAGAAAAATTCATACATCAAATGCATAATTTAATCCCACCAATCAACCAATGCAAATTTTTTAAAACAAAATTAAGATTACGATCGGCTCTGATACCAATTGAAGGATTGGAATTCCGTAATTTCGTTACAGGGGAAGCAATTGGACCGTTCGTAAATTAATTTTGTTCTACAAAATACCAATACATTGGCAAAAGGTTAAGCGATGAGAAACATACCTCCGTTGACGTCTTTGAAAATCAAGAATGATTCTTGATTGCTCTGCAACTACGAAGAACACCACCATTTGATCTTCCCCGCTATAACTCTGAGATTAGGAACGTAGTTGTGGGACTACCTAATCTTGAATGGGAAAAACTCTAGAGAGAAAATTCTCCCTAGACTTCTTGAGTTAAGAGAATATGAGAGGGCCTTATGGTGGTCATATGTTGTAGTACCTAAACCCTAGGGTTAGTGTTCTATTTATAGGAGAAAGGCCATGAATAAAATATTCATTTAAAATCAATTATTTCCATAACTGATTTAATCTTTTCCATAATTAATCAATTTCATAACCAATCAATTCCATAATTGATTAATCTTTTCCATAAATGATTGATCACTTCCATAAGTGATTAAATCATTTCCATAAATGATTAATTACTTCCATAAGTGATTAATCATTTCCATAATTGATTAATTTCCAATTAATTAATTCTTTAAATTAATTAATCACCAATTAAATATCATATATTTAATTTCAGACCTTCTATTAGTTAATTAATTAATTACCCAATTAAATATCATATATTTAATTTCAGGCCTTCAATTAATTAATTCTATAATATGAATCAAATTCATATTAAAATTGGAACTCCTTCCAATTCTCTTATATCCTATAAATTTAATATGAATCAAATTCGTATTAATATTTGAACTTCTTCAAATATTTATTCCTCTCATAATAATAAAGTTTAATTTCAAATTAGACTTTACATTTTAATGTATCATTATACATTATATTAATTTGTATCTCATACAATTAACTTAATTCCCCATATGCATTTGAACTATTCAAATTCTCTCAAGATATAATTGTTCCTAATTACTCTTTACGAGCTAGCAGGGGGACCTAATGGACCTACAGATCAGAAGCTCCAATGATATGAGGTTAACCGATTAAACTCATTAATCAGGTTAACCAATATTCATTAATTGTGGGTCATTCCACTAAAGACCCACAGCTGAACTCTTCTCACTGTAGAACATTTATGTGTCCACGGATATAGACCTACACCGGTAAGTCAATCCTTCACGAGTGTTCGTAATCACGGCTGGGTCAAATTACCGTTTTACCCGTGTGTTACATCTGTCTCCTTAAGTACCAACGCTCCTCTAATTAACAACTTGTTTATGGTCCAACCATTAAACAGAAAGTCCCTCTCGGGCCAGTGAGAGGGCGGGATCCCTTTGTTCAAGTCCCGGAGTCACCACTTAAGGGAACACTCATCTACTTCTCTTAGAAGTGGGAAGGAGTGAATTCCTTCTTTTGTTGTCATGTCCCCAGCCTCCCACTCGGTCTTGTCCCCAAAAAGGAAGGCATATTGAGTCGGCGTATTGGCCACTCTCACCCATGCTAATCAAAGGACAATCCCTCATGAGAAGGAGTTCATGACACACTCAGGATTAAGACTGAGTTACCTACGTCATCCTATTGAAACAGTAACCTAACTAGTTAACGGTGTTATATCTAGTGATTTACCATTTCATGGTCCGATCTTATGCAAACTCATTGCATAGTATACCCCCACTCGCATGTCTACTATATGGACGCTTTGGATCAATACGTCTGTATCAAATACAAAGCGGGTCGTATCACATAGTGTTACAAGGATAAGGTACCCAACCTTATCCTCGTACTATCGACCTTTTAGGTTGTTACTTGAACATCGATCCTCGTATGTCCCCACATACTAGTTCAAGTTACATACAAACAACCTTGGATCTTAGTTTATTGGATTTGGGTCAAATTGTGCAATTTTTAACAATAACACTTTATTGTAGAAACTCAATAACACTTTATTGAAATAAGTATACAATTTGTTTACATTCACTATCTACGAGTTTTAGGGCATAAAACCCAACACTGGATTGCATTCCTGGCCTCGCGCTGAAACAACAAAGAACTATTAGCAAGTTGTTTAACAACCTCATCTAAAGATATACCTAACGAGGAACCTAAGGCCTGATTTTGCATGAACACCTGGGGGTTTTGATTCCCATAGATGAACTTTGGGTGGTCACGCCACGCCGGATTGTAGATGCTCCCATAAGGATTGTAGGGCCTCTGGTTTCCATTGTTTCCAGCGTATCCTCTGATGGCATTGACTTCACTGTTCTCCTGGAGTTGGGGACACTCATCAATAGTATGGCAGGTCATCTAATACAACCCACACACCTTGACCTACGTCTTTCCTGCACACATAAAATGCACAAGTTTAGCTAAATCAGAAAGCTCATAACGCATTTCACTTAGCTCACTCTTTGAAGTAGCCTGAATAGGTGCTGCAGGCTCTCTTGTGCCAAACTGCTGTGAGTTTTCTGCCATGGTTTAAATGAGTGCTTGAGCCTGTGCCACCATCTTATTCACCAGTACACCACCACTAGCAGTGTCGATCATACTCATGTCTATAGGGAGAGGCCCATCATATAAGTATTGGATTAGGAGCTGATTCAAAATCTGTTGGTGTGGGAAACTAGCACACAATCTCTTGAACCGCTGCTCGTACTCGTACAAGGTCTCCCCAGAGATCTGGGTAATGATATAGATCTTCTTCCTCTGATTTGTTGCTCAACTCGCTAGAAAGAACTTTTTCAAGAAAAGTCTCTTCGTCTCATTCCAGGTGGTCACTAAGCCTGATGGTAGGTAATACAACCAGTCTTTAGCTTGGTCCTTCAAAGAGAATGGAAATGTCATTAGGTTGATAGCCTCCTCTGTAACCCCAGGTGGCCTCATACCAGAGCACACGATGTGGAACTCCTTCAGGTGCTTGTGTGGATCCTCTCCTACACTACCACGAAAGATAGGAAGTAAGTGGATCAAACCTAATTTAAGCTCGAAGGTACCTATCGTGTCAGGGTAGGGAATGCAAAGTAGCTGTTAATTTAAATCAGGCGCTACCATCTGTCTGAGCGTTTGGTCTGCCATCTCATGAATAGAATTGTGCTCACTACGCTCATTTTCTCTGCTCCTAGCTCATCTTCTAAGGTATCGCTCCTCCTATGTGATCTCAATATCGTATCTCAAATATTTTGTTTTGCACGGAATGAGTGATCATACAATAGAAGAAATAGAAAGGAAAAATGCAAAAATTGGAAAATAAAAAAGAAAACAAACGCCTTTCCTCGGCAACGGCACCAATTTGGTCAGACTAGTTTGTAGAATTCCCGTGATCAAATAAATTTGTAAACTTCGGCTCTATGCTACTTTACAGTATCGGATTTTAACTAACGCACAAAAAGGGGGTGAAAAACAGGGGGTTGTCTGTCTCTAACCAAATCAAATAAACATAAGAAAAATAAATTAAAATGTCAGAAAAGGTAAATATCATGCAACTAAATCAAAATAAGGTAAAACTAATGAAAAATCAATTAAAAGAAGGGATTGTCGGATTGGTTATTTCTTGAATTAATTTATTTACCTTGAATCATCGCTTGCTCTAAAGGTGAAATTCTTGAATTATTTTATTACCCGAATTGCTTCTTCATTGTTCGGATAGTCCACCTACTTAACCTATGTCTAACCAACTAAATTACTCGATACTCCACGAATCCTTTAATTTGTTAATTATTTTAATTGTGCCCACTGCCCCTCATGCTTAGACCGATAACTCCTCAATCTAAATCTAATTAACTAAATTAATATTCAGATATGTCCTTAAAAATACTAATTAGTTAATTGCATTATCACTCAAGGCCCGAAATTGTCCGATTAACTCAGGAGTTAAAATTCTCTAATTAAATTAAATTCCTCCAATGTTCTTAGGCCTATCAGAAGTCTACGCTTGCCTACCGTTGAACTAGTAATGGATCTGTCCAATTAACTTCGCACTCACACCCACACCTGATTTACACGTCGCGCTCCACACGGACAACCAAGACATGATTTACGCATCACTCTCTACCTCTCCCCCAATGAACACACACTATGCAGACACGACTCACATGCAACACAATCATCAGACAACAATATCTCTTGCTTAAGAATATTAAACACAGTAACATGTTTATCTCACATAGCGAGAGTTATATATATGAAACACAATGCATAAGAACAAAGCAAGTAAAACAAGCAACATGCTCAAGCAATCAAACATGCTTATCCAGATAGAAACTACTTACAACTTGCAAAAACACTTCTCAATAGACCAAGAGCAACTCCAAAAGTGATCTAACAATCTTCTGAAAAAGAAATGCAAATCTTTAAGGCTAAACTCAAATCAAGCTTTACTCGAAGCCCAAAAGTGCTTAAAAAGGAATATTTTTACCAAATAGGTCCTTTATCCTTGATTCAAACACTCCAAAGTGGCCAAGGGTTAAAAATTGGGAGATTCTAAGCATTAGACCTATTTAGACTAATTCAAGAAGATTTATATAGAACTTCAACACTAACACTTTACCCAAAGTGAACTTTAGTTCTTGGTCATCAGTGTTTGGTGCATTTTGGATGCTCAAATTACTCTGATTTGATTCAAACTACAAGAAACAACTTAACAATTATTAGAAATTGATTTTTAGGACTATAAAGGTTATTCAAGAGATGCTTAGGACTTTGAAACCTTACAGAACCATGTTATACAAGACAAAATTTTGTTGGAATTTGCAGAACAACACTGAAATTCTCATGATACGAGCTATCAGGGGCTCGAATTGGGTCCAAACTACAATTTTAAGAGCACCCAAAGGTTATAGACTATTCTAACGGTATTCTAGACATATTTTAAAGGGTTAAGGACGTTGAAACTTATTAACCAGTACCCAAACGATCCAAATACTTATTATCCAATGACCGCAAGGGTTCAAAATCATAAATCCGAACCCCTAGCCTATGGGCATAAAATTCCAAGGTTGTTTGGCTTGTGGGTAGCCATCGAAAGCCAAATTTAAGTCCAAAAGCTTGCTGATTGGCACCCAAAGAAGCTTGAACTTGCAATTTTGGAGTCGATAATGAATGGGCAAATCAAATTTCAACTCGACTAAGCATGGGTCATGATTTGGAAGTTGTTCAAGGTCCCAAATAAATGGGCATTGCTATAAATTGCAGAAAACATCAAGGAATTGAACTTCTCTGACTAATCGCACCAAAACGCGAGGGAAAAAGGAGAATTCGAGCGTTGGGTTGTGGCTAAATGTTGTTGCTCGTAGGTTTTATCATCGCTTGGAAGAGATAGAACATGAAAGAGAGGGAGAGAACTCGGCTACAACGTAGGTCTTGTTGTTGGAGAAGAGAAAACGCATCGAGAACATGGTTGGGGTGGTTGATCGACGACTTCAACGAAGAAATAAAGAAGAGAGGATGATGACAGGATGTGGAGACAAAACCACCGTCGACCCTCAGCTTGATGTGCATGGAAAAGAAAAAAAAAAAGAAGTTTTGGGCCTTAAAGCCCATTAGGTTAAGTTCTTATATTGTGTGTGTGTGTGTTGCGGCTGGAAAAAAAAAAGACCAGGAGAAGCTTTTTGGCTGGAAGAATATTTCTCATGCGGCTAGAATTGTTTTTCTTCATTAATTTGAGCGGCAGTGAGTGTGTTTGAGGGAATAAGATTTATTCTCTCGTGTTGGGTTGGGGGTGTTTATTTTGTTGTTTATCCCAAACTATCGGGTTGTGATACTTGGAAGTCAATAGCTATTGTTGGGCTATTGAGGGTTAGTTTGTGGTGTTATTGAAGGCTTCCTATAAATCTACCAAATTTTTAGTAGAACCTCCTATTGCAAAAGACTAGATGTAGTCCCGAGCTTGGGGCAAACCAATATAATTTTTCGATGTCGTTTTTCTTTTCCCTATCTTTTATTATTTTGCTTGACTATTATTATTGGCTTGTTTGGCTTAGCCAGTGGAAGGGGAGATAGTTATAATATTATTGATTGTCGTCATAATATTATTGTTATTTGTATTCCACATTTTTCTCCCAACAAGTGGTATCAGAGCATTTGGTTCAGGAGTCATGGGATTTATAGAGCCAAAAAGTTTCGACGGAGTCATGAAGTTTGATGGAAAAAATTGTGGATATTGGAAGATGCATGTCAAGGATTATTTAACTTGCAAGAAAGTGCATACAGACATTGAAGGAGAAATCGAAAGGGGTGACGAACGAAGATTGGGAAGCTCTGGAGGAAGAGGCAGTTGCAGCCATAAGGATGTGTTTGTCAATGGATGTGGCAAGTCTAGTGACCCATGAGACAACTGCAGTGAAATTGATGGAAGCGCTTACAAACAGGTATGAAAAACCCTCAGCAAATAATAAGGTCTACCTAGTTAAGAATTTTTTTAACATGCAAATATTTGAAGATGCTTTTGTGAATTCCTATATTAATGAGGTTACTACTTTGATTAATCCATTAAAATCTTTTAAGATAGAGTTTACTGATGAGGTGAATGTTATTCAGTTGTTAACTTCTTTACCTGATAGTTGGGAAACGATGAAGACAACAATGTCTAATTCGATTGGAAATAATACTTTAAAATTTTGAAAAGTTTGTGATTTAGCTATATCTGAGGAAATTCGTAGGCAAAGTAGTAATAAAGAGTCTACAGTAGGGTCAGCTTTGGTATGACAAAGGGTAAAGATAAGGTTGATAAAGAAAATGAACCGAGTAGCAGTAGGAAAAAGTGAAAAAATAGGAATGAGGTAGAATGTTTTTACTGCCATCAGAAAGGTCACTTCAAGAGTCGGTGTAGGAAATTCAAAGGGGATTAGAAAAGCAAACAGGAGGCAAATGTAGTCTTAGTTTGTGTTGAGAGTGACACAAAGTATAGTAACCATTCATCAGATTGTATATTAGATAGTGCAGCTTCTGTACACATAGTTTCAGATAGGAGTTTGTTCACATCATTCATAGGAGGACATCATGGCCTAGTGAGGATGAGGAATGGTAGAACCTCCAAGACTAGTGGGATTGGATATGTTAGTCTGAAGATAGAATGTGGAGATAAATTAGTACTGCGAGATGTCAGGTTTGTGCCCAATATCAAGATGAATCTTAGTTCTATTGGCAAGTTGGCAGATGATGGTTACATGTGTAAGTTTGGTAGTCGCCAGTGTAAACTCAAGTTCGGATCCAAGTTAGTGGCAGTTGGTCACAGGAAATTATCTACATTGTACAAATGTCAGTTGAATGTTGCCAAATGATCAAAGAGACAGTGGATGCCGGTTAAAGCTGCAGATGATAGTTGTAGAGGTACAGTGGAGTCAGCAGTAATGATAGCCAATTTCAATCAGTCTGATCAAGATCCTTCAGTTTAGAAACAATTGCGAAGTCCAAAAGAGAAAGTTGATGGCTATCTTGAATCCCCAATTGTCAGACGCACGAATGAAATGAAGAAGTCGCTTAGGCGAGTTGAGGTATCGGAGTGGAAGGCTAGAGCAGTTGCTTAGGTCAAAGGTTAAGTCTCTAGCTTGGTAGCAGGTTTGAATACAAGATTCAAGCAATTTTCAGAGTGTATCTTCTTCGAGAACAATTGTTCCGGTTGGAAGAAGATGACAGGTGTCACCACTTAACTGAAGTGGAATACGTGTTTGTCTCTTTCGTCTGGAAGGTAGGTCCACGTAGCAAGCCCATACCTCGGGGGAGCACAGATGAGCTAAAGTTATATTCTGATAGTTGCCTATTTTTGTGAGTTTGTTACTTTTCAGGTATTTTGACCCTTGGAGTTTACCAAGAAGATCAGAGATACTAGTTGTAGTAGGAGTAGATCCTTGGAGTTTTCCAAGATGATTAGAGTTTTGTTGTAGTGGAAGACGAGGTCGTTGTTTTTGTCTCCAAGTGGGAAATTGACGGGATGTAGAGACAAAACCACTGTTGGCCGCCCTCAGCTTGTTGTGCACGGAAAAGAAAAGAAAAGGAGAGTGCCTTATATATGTGTGTGTGTGTGTGCGAGTTGCAGTTAGAAAAAAGACCAGAAGAATGGCTTTCCGGCTGGAAGAATATTTCTCATGCAACTGGACTTCTTTTACTTCATTATTTTGAGCGGCAGTGAGTGTTTTTTAGGGAATAAGATTTATTCTCTCGTGTTGGGTTGAAGGTGTTTATTTAGTTGTTTATCCAAAGCTATCGAGTGGTGATACTTGGAAGTCAATAGTTATTGTTGGGCTATTGAGGGTTAGTTTGTGGCGTTATTGAAGACATTCTGTAATCTCCCAAATTTCTAGTACAACCTGCAGTTGCAGAAGACTGGACGTAGTCCAGAGCTTGGGGCGAACCAGTATAATTTTTCGGTGTCGTTTTTCTTCTCTATCTTTTATTTTTTTTTTTTGTGACTATTATTATTGGCTTGTTTGGCTTAACCTTTGGAAGGGAAGATAGTTATAATATTATTATGATTGTCGTCATAATATTATTGTTATTTGTATTCCACATTTTTCTCCCGACAGAAGAAAGATCACCGACGTGGATTGTCCGACCCTCATGCAGAGGAGATTGTCAGACTTGCGCACGAAGAAGAAAGTCAATTGATAGGACCAAATTAGTCCTATTTATTTGTTGTTAATCTAAGCTTGTTAGAGTCCATTTTATGGTTTATTTGTCTATTTTCTAGATGGTTTGTGCATTGAAGGCATCAGGGACGAATCACACAAATTGGAGCTAATTTGGGCGATTTAGAGAGTTTTCGAGCTACCTTGAAGTCCGTGGATCTTGAGGAGGTGAAAAAACCGAGTGGATCGTGACAAACTCGAAGAATAGTTCCAAGGAGTCAAAGGTTCGAGTCTCAAACCGAGCAAGCAACAAGAGAAGACCAAAAGAACAGTTGAAAGCACGCTGGAATAGGGCGCGACGTCTCGACGTCGTGGCCAACGTCTCGACACTGTCCCGATTTCGATTCTTTAGCCTAGTTGTTGTAGCGTCTCGAAGCTACGATTAATTTTTCTATATAAACCCTCGTTTTTAGTCCGTCGTTAGGTGAGTAGGTCAGATTTTAGTTTTCTCTTTACGGCTTTTCTCTGTTCTTTTACTTTCAGACTTCATATTGTATGATTTTTTTTTGATAATTTTGATTGTATATTTCGTATTTTATTGTATTGGGTCACGGGTTTTAGTCGGCTTAACCGCCGTCTAAACTCGCTGACGTCGTTTAGGTGATTCTTGGGTAATTGAATGTACTGTTTGTGAGTTTTCAATTCTGATTTGTTTACTTGATTTATATTGGCATTGTATTTTGGATTCAATTCTTAGAATAAGCATGCACAGTAGGTTAGATTGACGCCCTAACTCGCAGCTCTTATGTTTATTATTCGCATTTGTTTGTAGTGCATAAACTGATTCATGGGCACGGGTCCCAAGAGCAATTCTCTGACTTTGTTGCTCTGCATGATAGGTCTAGAATCCAAAATAACATTAGGAATAATTTAGGCCTAATTATTTCTAATGTCTTAATCAATCCACTAGACTTAGGGCAATTGGTTAGTTGTTTAGTTTGATGGGTTAATCAAATTAATTAATCAATCAATTAGGTTTAATTCGATGGACGATGTATGATCGGGTTAGATAGCTTAGGTGGGCTTAGGATCTTTCCTGGATTGGGCAATTTAGAAAAATAAATTTATGCTTTAATAGGTAGCAACTCGATGATCAAACAAACCATTCAACCACAAGAATCTCCCTAACCGGTGTCGTGCAATAAACTTAATTTTCCTGCCAATTTATGTTTCCTGTAATTTAAATTCTCTATCTTTTAATTTTATGCAATTTAATTTACCGTCTTTAGTTTTCTGCATTTTCCCTTTCGTATTCAAAATCTCTCCTTTACTGCTTTTCAACTCGAAATAAATAGGAAATAATTACCAACTGCCACTCCCTGTGGACGACCCGGCCACTACTACTGCAAGTAGTTTACTGGTTCGAAGTTTATAAATTTTATTTGAGTTCGAGCCTCGACAACTCGTCCATTCATCGATCGTGTGTTGCTAATGAAGAAAAACAGGAGGGAGAGGGGAAAGAAGCTGCAGTCGGAGAATGAGCGGTAGGGGCGACAGACTGCGAAGAAGAAACTGAAAGGATGATGGGGTGACTGCCCGCAAGAGAGAAAAGTGGGGGAGAGAGAGTGAAGGTGAGGGAGAAGATGGTTTTATGGGTTTCTTTTTTTCTTCTTCTTCTTTTTTCTTTTTTGTTTTCTTTTTTTTTTTTGGTTATTATTTCCTTAATTCCCAAAACTCCCACGCAATTAAAATGGAAGAAACGCACGACTCACTCCCATGAAACCTCTCAATTTTAAATTGATTCCAACCACTCATCCACTTGCAAAGGAAAGGGAAAATATCTCCATTCAAACTCCCAAAATTTCAACTAAAGGCTAAACTTTTTTTTTTTACCTCGTGGTTATCAGTACATTTTCATGCCAGTTGAGCTATGCTCTTGTTGGCAACTAAAGGCTAAACTTAAATTCTAATTTTTTTCAAAAAAATAAATATTCAAATCTGATTAATCCAAAATGACATAATTTTGAAACATAATGGGTTACATAAATAGTAATAATTAGTTTTTACCTATATTTTACATTGAATCATATTTGCAGTTACTTTTTTTTTTTAATAAATCACATTTGATCTTTATTATACTCTATTTGTAGTGAGCTCAAACAAAAACTCCACACGAAAACGTCAATTAAATTTTGGGGGCTTTGCATAGATAGCAAAAACCGGCAAAAGTATTGCAAAAATAGCAAAAAATTAAAATTATTTGCGGAAATAGCAAAAAATACGTTAAATTACGAAAATACCCTTAGTATCTCCAATAGTCTATCAGTCCTTATTATTGATAGTCACTGATAGACTTTGATTAATCGGAGTCTATCAGTGATAAATACTGATAGACTTTGATGATAAGCTTCAATTAATCGGAGTCTATTAGTGATAGACACTGATAGACTTTGATTAATCGAATTCTATCAGTGTGTATCACTGATAGACTTTGATAATCATAATCTATAAGTTTTTTTCGTGTTTAATTCAAGCCTATCAGTGATAGCCACTAATAGAAAACAATTTAATTCAAGGCTATTAGTTCAGTTTAATTCAAGGCTATCAGTTTCTATCCATCAGTTTAATTTAAGTCTATCAGTGATAATCACTAATAGAAAACCGTTTAATTCAAGGTTATAAGTTTCTATCACTGATAAAAATCAATTCAATTTTAATTCAAGCTTATTAGTTTCTATCACTGATAGAAATCAATTCAATTCAAGACTATTAGTTTCTATCACTGATAGAAACCAATTTAATTGAAGTTTATCAGTTTCTATCAGAAATCAATTTAATTGAAGTATATTGACTTGTGTCACTGATAGAAATTAGTTTAATTCAAATCTATCATTTTCTATCGAGGATAAAAATCAGTTAATTGAAGTCTATCAGTTTCTATCCCTGATAGAAATCAGTTAATTATCAATTAATTGAAGTCTACCAATGATTGTTACTGATGGAAATCAATTTAATTGAATTCTATCAGTAAAGTACATTCCATTGCAATCATCTCGGTAATTAGAAACTCATCCAAAATTAATATTATACTACAATCATAAATTGAACAAAAAATTTAAGTCTCTTGTGGTAATTAGAACATAAAATCCAAAAATAACCATTAGAAACAAGCGACTCATAATCAACAATATAATTTTTAAAGCCTAGGACACAAACTTCTTTGTATTTCATTATCTATCAATTATAGTCCGTGATAGACTTCAATCAGCCATAGTCAGTGATAGACTACGATTAACCGGAGTATATCAGTGATATACTTTGATATACTTATACAAACACTCACCAAAATTTCTATTTTTGTATTCTTAGCATTCTTTGATTAAAAAGAATGCCAACAAGAGCTTAGCTCAATTGGCTTAAAGTTGTACTGATAACCACAAGGTTTGTGGTTCGAATCCCCCTCCCCACATATTATAAAAAAAAAAACAAATAAATAAAAAGAAGAAGAAACAATCATAACAATACCTCTCAACATCGCAAATCAAAAAATCAATAAAGAAGAAGAAAATGAACAAAACAATAAGGGAAAAAAAATACAAAATTAAAAAGAAAAGGAGAAATTGTGCGGCTGAAGAACCATGGGAAGAAAGGGAAAATCAAATAGCAAGAGAGAACCCACTGCAATTACTCTAGAATATTTCAAAAAACAACAAGGGAGGGTAAAATGGGAATTATAAATTTTTTTTGCCATATTTGCAATTCTTTTTGCCTTGTGCTAAATTTGCTATTATATATAATTAATTTGTCACACACTGCAATTACTCTTAAATTTTAGCCGAAACTTGTTATATATTTCTTTTTAAAATAATCTATCCGGTGATGATTGATTCCTTCCCAACCCCCCCCCCCCCCGGCTTTTTTTTTTTGTTGAGAAAAAAAAAAAGGACTGAGCATCATTTTTGTTAGTAGTGTTTGATATAGGAAAAAAAATGAACTAACGCAAATTCAAATTATTTGATCCGATTATCCTGAAATAAAAAGATTTAGTTAAAATTCAAGAAGATGATATTATATACAACGTTTAATTGGCAATTTTAAAATTCAATTCAATTCTATTCTCCGTGGACTAAAATCTGAAAGCGAATCCAAATGATTAATCTTTATAGAAAAGAACAAAAGCTAATGATATTTGTCAAAGTAGACTTATAAAAAGAAAAAAACAAAAAGGTAAAACCAATGATGATTGAAGTAACAGAAGTGGGTTTTCTTTTGCACTTCCATTTCAAAAAGTCAAAAGTAAGGTTTATTATTATATATGATTATGCCAATTCATTAACTTTATGTAGACCGAATCTTTGTACCCTTTTCCTAATGGATAGAGATACAAACATAGAGCTGGTGGACTCAATCAATTCAAACAACAAAAAAAATATTCCTTGGCAAAAGTCTTTTTAAGATTGGTGACATTATGTTTTTTAGAACAAAAGATTTTTTTTTTTAATATATGTGAATGTATGTATATTGATGTGTACACGGACTAATTTCATTGAACTGCACGATCATCTTACAATATTTAGGTGTATGGAAAAATGAAAATTTTATGCTTCAAATAAAATCAAAATTGGAGATGAATGGAAAATGTTTCCTCGAATGTTTTCTTTTTGGCAAGGAATAAATTCCTCAATTCTACATTTGTCTTTCTTTTTTTTTTTTTTTTTTTTTTTTTTTTAAATTGATATTAGATTAAATTACCATTTTTGTCTTTGTTGGTGATTATTTTTTTCCTTTTGAAGGGAAAGAAATATTTTTAAAAACAAAATTTATCCATGATGATAGTGTCCATTTACAAGAGACGAAGCCAATTAGGGAAATTTATCCACCAAATGACAGGGGTAGAAGAGGAAAAAGAAAATGATGCTAAGGCATCAGCCACAGAGTTACGTTACACTCTCTTTCAACGAGAATCAAAGCAGAATTTTTCAAAAGAGGAGAGAAGTCTAGATACCGATTTCATTCAAAACTAGCAGCAAGTTTCGTGTCACGAAAAATGGACCTCGAACCAAAGATCAAGTGACATGACGACCAAGCCGCATTAGAATTTATTTTAATCCAGCCTTTAGGCGGACGAAACCATCTCAGAGGAGACATCGATCAAGCGGATATCGAGAATCCAGAAAGTAAAGGTAGAGCTTTGTCGCGGTCTCTATTCAAATAAATTTATAATTCACTATTCCTAAAGCTAACTTGTAGTAGTAGTGATTGGGGTCGAACAAAGGGAACATCTAGTTTATTTATAAATTATTTTGTGCTTTGAGGTAACCGAAGGGAAGGTTTATGGATAAAAGAGAATAAGACATAAAGATAAAGGTAGGAAAATAAATGCAAAAAATTAAATGCAAGAAAAGTAAAAGACGGGTTAGCGGATCTCACCATGAGCATTACTGCAATCGAGGTGGCACTTAGTGTTTTGTTTGATTAATTTCATTCATTGATTATCAATTGATTTTAATTAATTATCTAAACCTGACGTACTCCAGGAATAACTCGAGAGCCATGATCCACTACCACAAACATGTGAACGCTAAGTTTCATTCTAGCTTAAATTAGCTAATTGGTCAATTAACTAATCTAAACCGCATTGGGATTTCGTTAGATTAATTAAACATGCAGCGAGCAGCAAACCTCAATTACAATAAATTAAATCAACTACCTCTCGGTGGCGCGTGAAGCTCGTCACAACGTACTCGTATTTAATTTACTACATTTTATTAGCAAATAAATTTAGCAAAGTCGCGGTCAAGGTCGTCAATCTCTCTTAACATTTACTAAACTTGTATGCATAAAAGTAGAATCACAAAGACAATTAACTAAACAATTAAGAATAGAAATCTCATAAAATTAAATCAAACTTACTAACCGAGGTCCCGATTACAACAATCCGAGCTTAGACAACCATAGACAAGCACAATCCAAGCCTGAGGTTTGATCAACCGACCCTTAAACTAAGAAAACTGAAAAGAGAGCTACAAACTAAAGGGGAAACAACTACAAATCAATACAAGGATGATTCAACCCTAAAATGAATGCTACATATTTATAAAGGTCGGGGATGTTGAGACGCTTCTCTACACTAGCACTAGGAATAAGCATTCAAGCAATTTGAACAATCAAGTAAGTAATACGTTACTAGGCGCTTGTAAATAAACCAGATGTCATGCATTTATAAGATGACACTTGCTTTCACGCACCTATTGCAGGGACCCATAATCCGAGTTTAACCCTTGGTTGGCCTCTCCAGCCTACTACTTCCTTTCTTCGGTTTTCCTTTGCTTGTCTCAAGTTGGGACTCAAACCTTTGACTCCTCGACACCAATATTCAGGCTTGTCATGGTTCGTGGTGTGTCGTCGGCTGAATGGATGGATGTGAGATAAGATGGAATATAATAATAAATGTAAATTCAGCCAACCCTAGTGCAAGTATACACTGTCGCACGTAGTAATAAAAAAACCTTAGAAGCATTCCAAGGGTATCGATCCCACGAGGACTAAATTGGAAATTCAGATTTGATGAAGAAACTACTCAAATGATTGCTTTTAAAAAGGTAACCAAAGAAATATGATTGATGATTGATTTTTAGAAAAATAGAATAAACAAGCAAGTAAGTAAAGAATAACAATAATGAATAAAACGAGGTATTCAACATGGATTCATCCCAAAGGCAATAACCGTAATCATGGATTATTTAACCTAAGTCTATCTGATGCATTTGGGTCAGATTTAACTTCTATTTGGCCTTGCTCCCAAGAACCGTTAGAAGGCTAAGCAAGTACCGCTATGCACATTTCTGTGACTCGACTCCGACATAGATAATTCACGAATGCAACCTATAACCCTATAGTTGATATAGGGTGCCTTAGGCAGCTTGCCCTACACCGCTAAACAATCTCTTTCGAGCTTTTTCTCCTATATCACTTTTATGAGAACCGATATCGTTTGTCCCTTTCGAGATCAAACTCACATAGCATGCAAAGTCTAAGTGATCAATTTAAACTCAGCAAGATCAGAATTATATTCAATAAAGAATGACATGCATTGAACAAAACTTAAGCTAATAAAACACTGTCAAGCTATTGAACCATAAAGGAATTCACCATATTGAACCCCTCAACGGAATTTAGCTACTCATGGTGAGATAAAGTGCAAATGAATACATTTCCATTGAAATAAGATGTAGAGAATACAGATAAATGAAAAGTATCAAAAGCTGGAAATATGGACAGTAGCCAAATACTATGGGTTTTCTATTTATCCAATCCTTCTCGAGTTCACTTAGACACTCCACTCTCTCGCTTTTACAAGTGGGAATGGGTGGAAATCCCTACAAACCCTAAGGTTTGATGTCTAACTCAGGTTAGAATTTAGTCATCTAAGAAGGACCTCGGGCATCCCTACTCATAAGCGTCAACTAGGGTTCTGTCACCACCCTCTTCTTCCAAATGAGTTCTGCTTGAATTTGACTTCGAATCACGAGCTTATATATTGTGGGAAATGGTTAAGGAGCTGCGAAATAGGTGCTGGTAGGTATCCCAGTCGGTTTCGGGGTCAAAACAGCCGGTTAGGTGCGAAGAAGACTTGTCAACAACGACCCGCAGACGACTCGGAACTGCCTCTGTTTTTCCAGAAATGCGATCGCATTTCATTTTGCCTTCCCAGAAAGCATTTCTGGGCAAATTCCAGCTTCTTCTCTGTTTTTCGACACAACAACAAACTTAGTCAAATTCCTTTAAAATTGAATCCTTTTAAGCACAAATGAGCATAATTTGACAAAATTGATTATCAACACCGTAACTTATCAACTTTAACATATTTTGAGCTCGAGAACGATAAAATTGATCTAAACATGCAATATTTGACAAAGAAATGAGCTAAATATAAGGGTAAAATAGGTATATTTTTTACCCTTATCAGTTCGCTCAGGTCTTCTGACCACCTCTTCATCCGTGAACTCTGAGTTGGCTAAAAAATGCTCCAAATGGCCCAAATTAACGCCAAATTGTGTGATCCACTCCCAATGCCTCAAATGCACGAATTACCTATAAAATAGATAAATAAACCATAAAACTAACTCTAACAAGCTTAAATTAAAGGCAATAAAAGAGCACTAATTAGGTGTTATCAAATACCCCCAACCTAAATCTTGCTAGTCCTCGAGCAAGGCAAATAAACCAAAGATAGGATTCAAAGGTTGCAATTCTAAAACTCAAATCTTAGCCCTCGTTTGATAACCATTTGGTTTTTGGTTTTTGTTTTTTGAAAATTAAGCATGTTTTCTATGAATTTCCTTACCATGGTTTTCATCTTAGTTGAGGGCACATTTGAAATCCTAGCCAAATTTCAAAAACAAAAACAAGTTTTTGAAAACTATTTTTTTTAGTTTTCAAAACTTGACTTGGTTTTTGAAAACATAGAAACAAGGTATCTAACAAAAGTAAGGAACTTAATGGTGGGAGTAGTATTTTTAAGCTTAATTTTCAAAAACTAAAAACAAAAAACCAAATGGTTATCAAACAGGACCTTAATGCCCAATAATGCCACAAGCATTGCAAACAAGAGACATGCACACATAGTCCAATAAAGAGACAATTCAAAATTGTTTATGAAAACTCTTGCTCAAACTCACATTTAGCCTACCTGGAACCAATTTTACTAACTCGGGATTGAATTATTGATAGCTCTCAAAATGAGCTATTTTTCCCGATATATTTTAGTTAGTCTTTGAGATTAAATTTGCCAAAATCATACACTCTTATGTTTATTTTGTAGGAATTGAGTTTTGGCATGAATTGGAGCATTTGGAAGTTGTTTGAGTGTTCGGGACCTAATAAGAGGCAAAAAAAATGAAGAGGAATCAAAGTAGGAGCTGCACAAGTTTGAAGACCTAAGAGGGCAGCATCGAGACACTGCCTTCAGGTGTCTCAATGCTGCTGCATGAAGGTTTTAATATAACACATGCAGAAGCAATTTAGGATCAAAGACACATAACTACTTTAATTTTAAATCTTAAGCATGCAGGTCTAGAGAAAACTAAAAAACAGAGAGTAAAGAGCACCAACCTTTTGTAGCTCAATTGAAGTAACTCCGTGAATGTTTTCCTTCTCCAATCTATCACGGACAAGCGCTAGTGTCTTCCCCTATTTTCTGGGCTAAGAACGGATTGTGGGATCCTTTAGTGATAGGGATTGGAAGGGATATGATTGAAGGTTCAAGCTCTAGAGAGTATTGAGAAAGTGAGATTGAGAGTAAAATTCAGCAGCATAACACTAAGGAATTTTCTATACTTTCTCCATCTGATTATCTCCTATTTGTAGAGGATTTTCATGCATCAAGGATTCATCAATGAATGACACATAGATAGGAGAATTGCTAAGTGGATTCTAGGTGTCTTATTTGTAGAAGTCTTGCAACTTTGAGGTGTTTCAAGAATACTTGTTGCATGGATGTGGTGTAATCCACTAACTTTTTCCATGCAAGAATCAAATTCATTCATGGATTTCAATTTAAAAGTAAATTCTCAATTGATTTTAAATTGTTCAATTAATTGAATCATTTCAATTAATTTATGATATTAATTTAATATCAAAATATTAAATTAATTCATTGCACCTAATTTAATCCACTAAACTTGAATTTCCATAAAATCCAACATTTAATTTTTTATCTCAATTTTAATTAAAAACAATTCATAATCATTTTTAAATTAAAACAATAATTAATTAAACAACTTAATCAATTATGTAATATTAATTTAATATCAAATATCAAATTAATATTTTGCATCGAACATGAATCCCTAATCACGTGAATCGTATTTAAATCATATGTAAATACTTTACTCTCTTTCAAGTAATAGTTTAATTCATAATTAAACTATTTTGTCGATAATATCGTATATAATCGACGCCAATTCCCTAAATCGAATTTCAATGATTCAAACTCTCCTATCACATTGTTCTAAGCTTTATTCCGATAAGAGCTAGTAGGGGGGCCTAATGGACCTACAGATCATGGACTCCAACGATTCGAGGTTAACCGGCTAATCTCATTAACCTAGTTAATCCAACATTCGTTAACTATCGGGACACTCCACTTGATGGTGTTCGTATGGCAAAAGAGGATGCAATTTTAGGATCAGAGGCACTTAACTACATCAGTTTTAGAAAATGAAAGCATGCTGTCCAAATACCGTAAACAGAGAGCAGAATTTGTACCAACCTTTTGGAGATCGATTCAACAACTCCTTTTGATTCCTTTGATCACGAACGGTGTGTGGACCACCTCTAGTGTCTTCCCCGCTATCCTCCGGCCTTAGAACGACTTGTGGGAGTCTATGGTGATAGGGATTGGAAGGGATATGCTTGAACACTACAAGCTTTTAGAGTATTGAGAGAGTGAGGTTGAGAGTGAATTTTGGCAGCATAACATTACTCCAAAAATTCCATACTTCTCCATCTTCTAATCCCCTACTTATATATTTTCATGCATCTTAGATTCACCAATGCAAGACACATGGAGAGGAGAATGGCCTTAGTGGATTCTAGGTGGTTTATGGAGATTACATGCAAAGATGCATGTTTGAGGTGTTATTCCACTTTCTTCATCCATGCAAGAGTGGATTTAGTTGTGTAATTCCACTATCTCCATCCATGCAAGAGTGAAATTCTACTCTTGGATTTAATTTAAAATGCAATTCTCAATTGTCCTTCAAATTATCAATTAATTGAACAATTTCATTTAATCATATGTCATTAATCAAATTAATTCATATCACCTAATTCAATCCACTAATCTTGAATTTCCATAAATTTAAGATTGAAATCTCTATCTCAATTTTAATTAAAAACAATTCATAATCATTTTTAAATTAAAACAATAATTAATTAAACAATTTAATCAATTATGTAATATTAATTTAATATCATATATCAAATTAATATTATACACCTAACATGAATCCCTATTCATATATTTTGTGTTTAAATCATATTTAAGTACTTTACTCTCTCAATTAATAGTTTAATCCATAATTAAACTATTGTGTTGATAATATCGTATATAATCGACACTAATTCCCTAAACCGAATTTTGAACGATTCAAACTTTCCTATCACTATGTTCTAAGGTCTGATCCGTATGAGCTAGCAGGGGGACCTAATGGACCTACAGATCATGGGCTCCAACGATTCGAGGTTAACCGGCTAATCTCATTAACCTAGCTAACCAACATTCGTTAACTACCGGGATACTCCACTATAGCCCTGTAGTTGCACTCCCCTCACTGTAGATATATTTCTGTCCACCTGATATAACCATGATTAGTAAGTCGATCTTTCACAGGTTGTTCGTAACTATAGCTGGGTCAAATATCCGTTTTACCCCTATAGTACTTCTTGTTCCTTATGTCCCATTGATCCTCTAATGAACAATTGGTTTGTGGTCCAACCAACAAACCGAGTCCCTCTCGGGCCAATGAGAGGGCATGATCCCTTTGTTCAAGCCCCGGAGTCAGCACTTAAGGGAACAACCTCTCTACTATCCCTAATTCGGGTAGGAGTGAATTCCTTCTTACAGGACTATGTCCCCAGCTATCTACCCGTTCCTATCCCTGAAATGGGAGGCTTATTGAGTAGGCGATGCTGAGCCACTCTCACCCATGCAGATCTAAGGATAAACCCGAATAAATAGGAGTTCATAGTTAGCTCCGGATTAAGATCGAGTTACCTAGGTCATTGATAACTGCCCAAAAGGTAGTTATTTAGGCCTCATTTCTATATTGATTTGTGTGTCTTTTGTGCTTAATAGGGTTGGTTTTAGATATATATTACATGTTTTAACCCATTTGGAAGAATGGAAGCTTTGGAAATCATTTTGTGCAGAATCTGTTGCTGGGCGACTTGAGGGAGCAAATTTTGTGCTGCAGCAAAGCTGGGAGCAAAACTGCCACGTCACAGCTCGTTAGCCAATTTAATGAACCGAATTCTGTTGAGTTATTCTCGGGATAAAGGAGCAAGGAGAGCCATCCATGTGTCTAGGTCAACCTAATTCAAGCCTCCTTTCCTTCTATAAAAGGAAGTAGCCGCCCAAGTAAAAAACATTCCACTTTTGGGAGAAAACATTCCATTCTTGGGAAGTTCCTTCCACCTTTGGGAGCCGAATAGAGGAGAGAGATTGGAGACCACCTAGAAGACCATCATTGCAAGCTGATCGAGGAGATTAGTATTTCCTTTTATTATCTTGTAATTATGGACATGCCTACTCAGATTGTAGTGTGCGTCCCCATGCATATTATGAACTAAGTAGCTTAGGCGTTGGTTAGGAACAATGTGATTGTCGTGCTTAAACTTTAGTAATATAAATTGATTACTGCATCTTGCTTAATTGTTGTGTTCATTTCTATTTTATGCCCGCCTGGCCAGCCGGTATGAATACCTCTCTCTAGTTTCAGGGATGATTTAGAGAGTGTGTGGCGATTAATCACACTACGATCATTGTGTATTGGTGAACGCCAGTGACTGAGCTAGGGATAGCCAGTTGCCTAGTGCTTGATCGGTCGTACTTCATTGGGGTTGAAACACATTCCAAAAAATCCGGAGTTCCGGGAGGAATCCGCTAATAATACTGCGAGAGTTTGCCTGATCAATAATATTGCTAGAGCATCTTTTAAAACAATTATTAAATCTTGACCAGCGCCTGTTTCTAATCTGTCTGCCTATTTGTTTATTCTTTGTTCTATCATCTATTTTGATTCAGCATTATTCTTATAAAAACCAATCATTTTTACCATCTTTGAAACCATTAGAGAGTTACACAAGATAGATAAAGTGGAAGCTAATTCAGGCCTTGGATTGATAATACTTATTACTTGCTGCGGACTGTGTATACTTGCACAGAGTTCTAGAGTCCTTTTATATACTATATTTTTACTCACTCTAGGAACCCAACAAGTTTTTGGCGCCGTTGCCGGGGACTTGAATAAGTTTTTATCTTATCTGTTTTGTGTATGTGTTTTAGTGGTTTGGTGCTAGAACTTTTTTATTGTTTCTTTTGTTTTTGCAGGCGTGAGTTTGGTGCATGAACGATCCGCCTGGGGTGAGGTTCGAGCTTGATCCAGAAATCGAGAGGACATTCAGGATAAGAAGGAGAGAGCAGCGTGGACAGAAAAATCAAATGGCTGACGTGCCGCGTCTCCCGCAGGGTCCAGAAGATTCAGCTGATCCCCAGCAGAATCGTGTGCTGCAGCAAAACCCGCCGCTGGAGCAAAATAGACAGCAAAATAATCAGGCTGAGAATCCTATCTTGGTAGCGAAAGATAGGACCAGAGCCATTCGAGCATATGCTTTTCCAATGTTTGATGAGTTGAATCCAGGGATTGCACGTCCTCAAATTCAAGCGGCAAATTTTGAAATGAAACCGATAATGTTTCAGATGTTGCAAACTGTGGGTCAATTCCATGGTTTGTCATCTGAAGACCCTCATTTACATCTTAAGTCTTTTCTAGGAGTTAGTAATTCTTTTGTAATTCAAGGAGTGCCTAGTGATGCTCTTAGATTAACTTTGTTCCCGTATTCTCTTAAGGATGGAGCGAAGGCGTGGTTAAATTCTTTTGCTCCAGGATCAATTAGGACATGGGATGAGTTAGCAGAAAAATTTTTGAGTAAATATTTCCCACCTAATAGAAATGCTAAATTAAGGAGTGAAATAGTAGGGTTTAGGCAACTTGAAGATGAGACTTTTAGTGAAGCTTGGGAGAGGTTTAAGGAGCTTTTGCGAAAGTGTCCCCACCATGGCTTACCACATTGTATCCAAATGGAAACATTTTACAATGGATTAAACGTGGTAACTCAAGGTATGGTTGATGCTTCGGCTGGAGGGGCCCTTTTGGCAAAAACTTTTAATGAAGCCTATGAAATTTTAGAAAGAATATCTACTAATAGTTGTCAGTGGTTGGATGTTAGAGGCACAAATAAAAAGGTTTAGAGTGTATTAGAAGTTGATGGTGTGTCCACCATTAGGGCTGATCTTGCAATGATTGCTAACGCTCTTAAGAATGTGACAGTGATTAGTCATCAGCAGCCGCCAGTTGTGGAGCCTGCTGCAGTGGTGAACCAAGTTGTAGAGGAAGCTTGTGTCTATTGTGGCGAAGATCACAACTACGAGTTTTGCCCCAGCAATCCAGCTTCTGTGTTTTTTGTAGGTAATCAGAGGAATAACCCGTATTCTAACTTTTATAATCCAGGTTGGCGTAACCACCCCAATTTCGCATGGGGAGGACAAGGAAGCAATGCGCAAGCACAGCAAAAGGTGAACCAGCCGGGATTTGCTAAAGCGCAGGTATTGCCCCAGCAAAATAAGAAGGCTTTGTCCCAGCAAAATTCGGGGAATTCTCTCGAGGCAATGATGAAAGAATTTATGGCTCGTACAGATGCCGCAATTCAAAGTAATCAAGCTTCAATGAGAGCCCTTGAATTGCAAGTGGGTCAGCTAGCCAATGAGCTGAAGGCAAGGCCTCAAGGAAAACTTCCCTCAGATATTGAACACCCTAGAAGGGAAGGTAAGGAGCAGGTAAAGACAGTGACTCTTAGGAGTGGTAAGCCACTAGAAGAAAGAAAAGAGCCTAGTAAAACCCAGGATATAGATGATAATTGTGATAAAAATGTTGTTGTCGAGAAAGAGTTGGAGACTGGTCAGGGTGCTGGAGGCAGCAATAAAGATGCTGGAGCATCTGGTTCTGTTCCAGATGTGGAACCACCTTATGTGCCGCCCCCACCTTATGTACCACCTCTACCTTTTCCACAAAGGCAAAGGCCTAAGAATCAGGATGGTCAATTTAAAAAGTTTTTAGAGATTCTTAAGCAATTGCATATAAATATCCCTTTAGTAGAAGCTATTGAGCAAATGCCTAATTATGATAAATTTCTTAAGGATATTTTAACTAAAAAGAAGAGGTTAGGTGAGTTTGAAACTGTATCTCTTACTGAGGAATGTAGTGCTATTCTTAAGAATGGGCTACCACCCAAGGCTAAGGATCCAGGATCATTTACTATACCTGTGTCTATAGGTGGAAAAGAGTTAGGTAGAGCACTCTGTGATTTAGGTGCAAGCATTAACTTTATGCCTCTTTCGGTCTATCGGAAGCTAGGTATTGGTGAAGCTATACCTACCACAGTCACACTCCAACTAGCTGATAGGTCTATCACATATCCAGAGGGTAAAATTGAGAATGTCTTAGTGAAAGTGGATAAATTCATATTTCCTGTTGATTTCATTATTTTAGACTATGAGGCTGACAAAGATGTCCCAATTATTCTAGGACGTCCATTTTTGGCTACTAGTAGAGCGTTAATAGATGTTCAAAAAGGGGAATTAACAATGAGAGTCTGTAATGAGGAAGTAAAGTTTAATGTGTTTAAGGCCATGAAGTATCCAAACGAGATGGAAGATTGCTCTTTCATTAGGATTCTTGAGAGCACAATTGTTGAGACAACAATTCGGGATTCGGCAAATAAGCATTTGGAAAATCATGGAGAGGTTAGTGTAGAGGATTTAGAAGTTTGTTCTTTAGAAAGAAAAAATGAAAAAGAATTGTTTAGGTGTGAGGATGTTTTTGAGTCTTTAGATTTAGATCAAAGAAAGGCTCTCCCGATTAAGCCATCCCTGATTGAGGCACCTACTTTAGATTTGAAGCCCTTGCCGGATCATCTAAAGTATGTGTATCTTGGGGAAGGTGAGACGTTGCCTATTATTGTTACATCAAATTTAATGCCGGAGCATGAGAAGACCTTAATAAAATTGTTGCAGCAATACCGCAAGGCTATTGGTTGGACATTGGCTGACATTCAGGGGATTAGCCCATCTTTTTGTATGCACAAAATCACTCTAGAGGAAGGATCCTTTAGGAGTATTGAGCAACAAAGAAGGCTTAACCCTGCAATGAAAGAAGTGGTTAAAAAGGAGGTGATTAAATGGTTGGATGTTGGCATCATTTATCCAATTGCAGACAGCAATTGGGTAAGCCCTGTCCAATGTGTTCCTAAGAAAGGAGGTGTCACTGTGGTGAGCAATAAAGTCAATGAGTTGATCCCAACTAGGACAGTAACTGGCTGGAGGGTTTGCATGGATTACAGAAGGCTTAATAAAGCCACTCGTAAGGACAACTTCCCTCTGCCATTTATTGACCAGATGTTGGATAGATTGGCTGGTCAGGCCTACTACTGTTTCTTGGATGGTTATTCTGGGTATAACCAGATTACTATTGCTCCTGAGGATCAGGAAAAAACCACTTTCACCTGCCCTTATGGGACGTTTGCTTTCAGGCGAATGCCTTTTGGCCTTTGCAATGCTCGAGCAACATTTCAGCGGTGTATTTTAGCAATATTTTCTGATATGATTGAGTCCACTGTTGAGGTATTCATGGACGATTTTTCAGTTTTTGGAGGGTCTTTTCAGAGTTGTTTAGATAATTTAGGTCAGGTGTTAAAAAGATGTGAGGATACCCATCTAGTTCTTAATTGGGAGAAATGCCACTTCATGGTGAAGGAAGGCATTATGTTAGGTCATAAGATTTCTAAGAATGGTCTAGAAGTTGATAGAGAAAAAGTTGAGGTTATTGAAAGATTAGAACCACCGAATTCAGTGAAGGGGATTCGGAGTTTTTTAGGTCATGCTGGATTTTATAGAAGGTTCATAAAGGATTTTTCAAAAATCAGTAAACTTCTTTGTAACTTATTGTGTACTGATCATGTTTTTTACTTTGATGCAAATTGTAGGAAGGCTTTTGAAGCATTGAAGGTTGCTTTAATCTCAGCACCCATTCTTTGTGCACCTAATTGGAATTTACCATTTGAGGTAATGTGCGATGCGAGTGATGCTGCGGTAGGTGCTATGCTGGGGCAAAAGCAGGGCAAATTTATTCATCCTATATATTATGCAAGCAAGGTTTTAAATGAGGCACAAGTCAACTACACAACTACTGAAAAGGAGTTGTTAGCTGTGGTGTTTGCCTTCGAGAAATTCCGGCCATATTTGGTTGGATCCAAAGTCACGGTGTTCACGGATCATGCAGCAATAAGGTATTTAATGACTAAGAAAGATGCAAAGCCTAGACTAATTCGTTGGGTTTTATTATTACAAGAGTTCGACTTGGAGATAAAGGATAAGAAGGGATCAGAGAATGTCATTGCAGATCATTTGTCTCGTCTTGATCCATCATCATCTTTGCTGAAGCAATCTGCCATTTCAGATTCTTTTCCGGATGAACAACTCTTTGCTGTTCAGGTAAAGGTAGTCAAGGAGATCCCTTGGTATGCTGATATTGCCAATTTTTTGGTCAAGGGAGTCACTCCTATTGACATGGATTGGAGGCAGAAGAAAAAGTTTAAGCATGATGCAAAATTTTTCTATTGCGATGAGCCATTTATGTATAAGCAATGCTCTGATGGTATTATTCGTAGGTGTGTTTCAGGTGATGAAGCAAAGGAAATCCTGGAGCAATGTCACTCTTCGCCGTATGGAGGCCATTTCAGCGGTCAGAGGACAACTATGAGGATTTTGCATTGTGGATTCTTCTGGCCTACCTTGTTTAAGGATGCCCATTGGTTCTACAAGCAATGTGATGCTTGCCAAAGGAGAGGAAACTTGGGGCCCAGAGATGAGATGCCTCTTACTTACATTTTGGAAGTAGAGTTATTCGATGTGTGGGGTATTGATTTTATGGGGCCGTTTCCCCCTTCTAATGGTAATGTTTTTATCTTATTGGCAGTAGATTACGTGTCCAAGTGGGTGGAGGCCATTGCATGCCATCAGAATGACGCCAAGACGGTTTCAAGGTTTCTCCAATCGCACATCTTTGCGCGGTTTGGGACACCTAGAGCTCTAATAAGTGATGAGGGTACACATTTTGTTAATAATATCTTAACTAAGCTTTTAGCTAAGTATGGAATCAAGCATAGGATAGCTACCCCCTATCACCCACAGGCTAATGGTCAAGCTGAAATAAGTAATAGGGAAATTAAATCAATTCTAGAGAAAGTAGTCCATCCATCTAGAAAGGATTGGTCTTTTAGGTTGGATGAGGCTCTTTGGGCTTATAGGACAGCCTATAAGACTCCTCTAGGTATGTCTCCCTATCGGTTAGTAAATGGAAAAGCTTGTCATTTACCATTAGAGCTAGAGCATAATACGTTTTGGGCTTTGAAAAAATTAAATTTTGACCTGAGTCGTGCAGGAGCAATTAGAATGCTGCAGCTGAATGAATTGGAGGAATTTCGCCAATATTCTTATGAGAATGCAAAAATGTATAAAGAAAAGACTAAGTTGTGGCATGACAAGAAAATTAAGCCTAAAGAGTTTTTCAAAGGTCAAAAAGTTTTGCTTTATAATTCTAGATTGAAATTGTTTCCTGGGAAACTAAAGTCCAAATGGTCAGGTCCGTTTGTGGTGATTGAGGTTTTCCCCCATGGAGCAATTACTTTGCAAGATGAAAAAGATGGAAGAGTATTCAAGGTGAATGGACAGCGTGTCAAGCGTTATTGGGGAGAGGAGTTTCAGTCGAAATATCCTTCCCTACAGCTGGTTGATGATTGAGTGAGCATGATTTTTGCGGGAGCAGTTCGCAGAGCAAAATTTTGAGCTCCCAGAATTTGTTGTGATTTTATTTTCGTTGTTATGATTTGGTTTAATTTTAATTTTAATTGTAGTGGATTTGATTGCTTTTAATTCTGCAAGATTTATCTCTATTTGTAGTTATTTTTAATTCCATAGATTTTATTTTATTTTCGCTCGATATTTTATTTGATTTGATTAGTTTAGATTCGAGTTGGTTGAGTTTTATTTTCTAATTAGATTTAATTATATTTTAAATTCTGTATTTATTTTCAGTTATTTGAATTTCTGTTCAGGTTTAGATTTAATAAAGATTTTCTTGATTTATTCGGCTTCAAATAAAAATAAAAGATAAGATTTGATTTGAGCGGTTGAATTTGAATTTCTTGATTTGATTTTGTATCCGAGATTTTTCTGGAAAATAATCTTGTGTTCAGAAGGATGTTGTGGCAAAGTTATGGCTGAAGCAAATCTTCTGTCCGGATGGAAAGAGTTATTGTGAATTAATTACTTTTACCGTTTGATTTTGAATTTTCTGTGGGCAGGTAATTTGCATGGATGCTGCCACGTGTCGCGCAGGGATAATCCAACGGTTTAGCCATTGACAGCACACAATTATTTACCATGGGCGATTGGAATTCAAGATTTTACCGTTGATGGATTTAATTTTCAGATTTGCATGAGATTTAAACGGTAATTCCATTTAATGAGGGCAAAATCTTTCAGTTATGATTTGATTTGCTGAAGCCCTATTTATTAAAAGCCTTCGGTAAGTTCTTCTCATTTCATCTTCTTGTTCGTCCTTTGCCATTTGTATTCTTTTTCTTTCTCTGTGTGCTGTAAAAATTCCTTTGAGTCTTCAATGGCTAAAACGAGAGCAAGAAAAGAGAGAGATAATGAGGAAGAGGAGGTACCCGTGACCCCCGAAGCACCGAAAGTGAAGGCAAAGAAGAAGAAAACACCAGAAGAAAAAGAAGCTAAAAGAAGAAGAAGACAGCAGAGGGCTGAGGATCAAGAAGTTGTAGAGAAGGTGGTGGAAGATGTCGCTGCCACGGTGGTTGAAGAGGATCCGAAAGAACAAGGAGAACAAAACCCAGAGCAGACTGAGCCAGGAGTTGCGGATACAGAGGAAGTTCGAGAAGAAAATACAGAGGAAGTTCGAGAAGAAAATACAGAGGAAGTTCGAGAAGAAAATACAGAGGAAGTTCAAGAAAAGCAGGCCGAGGATGTGCAAGAAGAACAGGCAGAGGTTGCGCCTGAAGAAGTTAATGAGCAGGAACAGGAGGCTCGTGTGGAGGTGATCATGCCGGAAGTGCCCAAACGCCGCCGTATAAAGCGAAAAGCGGGCCGTGTTAAGGTAGTCTGAACTGATACCCCCTCGCCTCCAACTACTGATTCTGAAAGAGAGAATGCAGAAAAAGAAGAGCGTGAGAAGAAGGAGGCCGAGGATAAAGCAAGAGAGGAAGCAAAGAAAAAGGCTGAAGAAGAAAGATTGCGCAAGCAAAGGGCAGACAGGGGCAAGAGTGTTGCTGCGGCATCGGAGGAACCTGATGAAATAGAAGAGTCACAATTGCCGTATGATCGCTTTGTCAACAATCTTGCCAGAGCAAAATATGCAGAGTTGCTGAAAAGAGACTTCCTGTTTGAAAGGGGATTTAGTGGTGATCTTCCACATTTTCTGAGGACCGGTATTGCAGACCACGGTTGGGAACGGTTTTGTTCAAAGCCTGAATCTGTGAACGCGCAGATGGTGCTCGAGTTTTATGCAAATATTGACAAAGACGAAGGGTTCCTGGTGATTGTTCGAGGTATTGAGGTTGACTGGAGTCCTGGTGCTATCAACGCACTTTACAACCTTCGAACTTTCCCCCACGCAGCATATAATGAGATGGCTATAGCGCCATCCAATGAGCAGTTGAGTGACGCTGTGAGGGAAGTTGGTATTGAAGGGGCGCAGTGGCGGCTTTCGAAAACAGAGAAGAGGACGTTCCAATCAGCCTATTTGAAGAGGGAAGCAAATACTTGGATGGGATTTATCAAACAAAGGCTGCTTCCAACGACTCATGACTCGACGGTTTCTAGGGAACGTGTGCTTCTGGCTTTCGCTATTTTGAGGTCTCTCAGTATTTATGTGGGAAAAATTATTGCTGATGAAATATCTGGTTGTTGGAAGAAGAAAGTGGGGAAGTTGTTTTTCCCGAATACCATTACCATGCTCTGCAAGCGAGCAGGGGTTCTAGAGAATGAAGGAGATGTGATATTATTTGACAAGGGAATCATTGACACGCCTAACTTGGCGCGGCTTCAGCGTACGCAAGAGGCACGTCAGGGTGGGCTGGTCTACGACATCAACACGATTTTAGAACAACTCGCACTTTCGGCCAGCAGGCAAGAGTTTGCCGAGCGGCAAGCTTTAACCTTTTGGAACTATGTTAGAACTCGTAATGCCAATCTGAAGAAGGCGTTGCAGGAGAATTTTTCCAAACCATTTCCAGCCCTTCCAGCATTCCCTGAAGATTTATTGAACCCCTGGATTCCACCACCGCCTGTCGAGAGAGAAGGAGATGGAGAAGAAGATCCTGGTCAGGAGGATTGAAGAAGGGAAATTTGGGCGAGCAAACTTTTTGATGAATTAATTTTGTTGCTCAAGCATTTCTGACCACATTTTTTTCTATGTTTGCTTGATTTGTTATGTTTCTTTTTAACTAATTCTCTTTCTGAATTTGTGAAGCTTGGACTGGCTAAGCTTAATTAGATCAAGGTATTCTGATCTCCAGAAACCTTTTGCTTGGGCATTTTCTCTGGCCTGGTCGTTGTTGCGGCAAAGAAAATTCTGGAGGTAGTGTTGACTTATGTGATCCACTTTAAGCTTAGGTCTAGTCCCACGCTTAGGTTGAAAATTCAGATAGAAATATTTAAGTTTGGGGGTATACTTCACAATTTTGATGATTCATTGGGGACAATGAATAATTCAAGTTTGGGGGACTTTTTGCTACTCCAATTGTTTTGCTCAAGCATTCCTCTCCTTCATTAAATAATTTGTTAGGTTGTTGAGTAACCGGGGACATTTGTGATACCCACAGTTTGTCTTCGCGTCAAAAGGTGACCTAGGAAATGTGAAGAATTATGAAAAATTATTTGCTGAAAAAAAAAAGAGTGATTGTTGAGAATTTTGCTGAGAAAATTCATGGAGCAAAAGTTTTGAAGGATGAATGATAATCCAGCAGTTTTTCTGTCTCCCAGAACTTAGGTGAGCTTCATCATAAAATGTTGCCATTCTGAGGGGCAAGAGATAGAATAACTAAGGATTTTTTAGCTTAGCAAAGAGTACTTAGCCTAATTGGTGATGAGTTTGAGGCAAGGGTATACTGCACCATAAAGTGGGTCATCCCATGCTTAAGAGCACATGACTGTAGGGCTGCTTTAAGTCCGAAAAACAAAAATATAAACCCCTTGAAAATGTGTTTTAATATGTCTGATAATAGAGCTAGGCTGTGGCAAGTTCGTAGAATTGAGTTAAAAGTGGTGATTATTTGTCCATGCCGGAAGAATTACTGTGCTGCAGCAGAGCTTGGTTGTGCAGAATGCTCAGGTAGAGGTTGAAGGTAGTGTTGGATTATCTGTTTTGATTAAGCTATGCTTTGTCTAACGTTTTGAATTCTTGAAGGGAAGGTTGGTTAGTATTGCTCGGGACGCGCAATAGTTCAAGTTTGGGGGTGTGATAACTGCCCAAAAGGTAGTTATCTATGCCTCATTTCTATATTGATTTGTGTGTCTTTTGTGCTTAATAGGGTTGGTTTTAGATATATATTACATGTTTTAACCCATTTGGAAGAATGGAAGCTTTGGAAATCATTTTGTGCAGAATCTGTTGCTGGGCGACTTGAGGGAGCAAATTTTGTGCTGCAGCAAAGCTGAGAGCAAAACTGCCACGTCATAGCTCGTTAGCCAATTTAATGAACCGAATTCTGTTGAGTTATTCTCGGGATAAAGGAGCAAGGAGAGCCATCCACGTGTCTAGGTCAACCTAATTGAAGCCTCCTTTCCTTCTATAAAAGGAAGTAGCCGCCCAAGTCAAAAACATTCCACTTTTGGGAGAAAACATTCCATTCTTGGGAAGTTCCTTCCACCTTTGGGAGCCGAATAGAGGAGAGAGATTGGAGACCACCTAGAAGACCATCATTGCAAGCTAATCGAGGAGATTAGTATTTCCTTTTATTATCTTGTAATTATGGACATGCCTACTCAGATTGTAGCGTGCGTCCCCATGCATATTATGAACTAAGTAGCTTAGGCGTTGGTTAGGAACAATGTGATTGCCGTGCTTAAACTTTAGTAATATAAATTGATTACTGCATCTTGGTTAATTGTTGTGTTCATTTCTATTTTATGCCCGCCTGGCCAGCCGGTATGAATACCTCTCTCTAGTTTCAGGGATGATTTAGAGAGTGTGTGGCGATTAATCACACTACGATCATTGTGTATTGGTGAACGCCAGTGATTGAGCTAGGGATAGCCAGTTGCCTAGTGCTTGATCGGTCGTACTTCATTGGGGTTGAAACACATTCCAAAAAATCCGGAGTTCCGGGAGGAATCCGCTAATAATACTGCGAGAGTTTGCATGATCAATAATATTGCTAGAGCATCTTTTAAAACAATTACTAAATCCTGACCAGCGCCTGTTTCTAATCTGTCTACCTATTTGTTTATTCTTTGTTCTGTCATCTATTTTGATTAAGCATTATTCTTATAAAAACCAATCATTTTTACCATCTTTGAAACCATTAGAGAGTTACACAAGATAGATAAAGTGGAAGCTAATTCAAGCCTTGGATTGATAATACTTATTACTTGCTGCGGACTATGTATACTTGCACAGAGTTCTAGAGTCCTTTTATATACTATATTTTTACTCACTCTAGGAACCCAACAGTCATCACATGAAATAGTCAGTCTCATCAGTAAACGGCGTTATAAAGTGAGAGTGACTTATTTCTCGATCCTGGTCTTATGCAAACTCATTGCATAGGACGCCCCCACTCACATGTCTCTACATGGACGATTTAGGATCACATCGTCTGTATTATCTACAAAGTGGGCCGCATCTCATAGTGTCCCCAAGATAAGGTACCCAGCTCTATCTCTATACTATAGACCGTTTTGGCTATAACTCGAGTCTGATCCACTTTTATGTCTCTACATAAAGCTCAAGTGTTCATCCTATAGCCAGGTATCTTAGTTTATTAGATTTGGGTTATTTAACGTGCAATTAACTTATTCAGTAACGACTTTACTTAATGAATCTCGATAACGACTTTATCGAACAAGTATATAATTCGTTTAACATTTACTATCTACGAGTTTTAGGGCACCAATCCCAACACCACTATAGCCCTGTAGCTGCACCCCCTCACTGTAAATATGTTTCCGTCCACTTGATATAACCATGATTAGTAAGTCGATCATTCACAGGTTGTTCGTAACTATAGCTGGGTGAAATGTCTGTTTTACCCCTATAGTCCATCTTGTTCCTTAAGTTCCACTGATCCTCTAATGAACAAATGGTTTGTGGTCCAACCATCAAAATGAGTCCCTCTCGAGCCAATGAGAGGGTGGGGCCCCTAGTTCACGTCCCGGAGTTAGTACTTAAGGGAACAACCTTTCTACTAGCCCTGAAACAGGTATGAGTGAATTCCGTCTTGCAAGACTAGATGTGGACACTTCCGAACCAGCCTTTGAAATCTTTCCCAAGCTGCATCCAGAGGTTCATTGTAAGATTGTCTAAATGCAAAAATTTCAGCTCTATATTTGGCATTTTTATTAGAAGGAAAAAACTTCTCTAAAAATTTCTCAACCAAATCGTTCCAAGAAGTGATGGAGTTTGGAGGGAATGAGTCCAACCAAGCTTCAGCATCTCCTTGCAAAGAAAATGGAAAAAACTTTAGCTTCAAAGTATCTTCAGGCACTCCTGTAACTTTAAAAGAATTGCAAACTCTAAAAAGTAGCTTAATGTGTTTATGTGGATCTTCATTTGGAAGTCCAGAAAACTGGTCCATGGTGTTCAACATTTGGAACATCACTGGTTTAAGTTCAAATTGTGGAGCATCTATCGGTGGCTCCAAAATTCCTGGACTTAAAGTCTGAAAAACAGGTAAAGCATAGTCCTTTATTGCTCTATTGCGGTCTTCAGCAATATAAATTAGATTTTCTTGTTGTGGCACTAGTGGAATTGGAGGTACTGGTGAAATTCTCCCACCATTTTGCTCCCTTCCATGGTTTTGTGGGTTAACTTGAGGATCGACTCCAAGTTGTTCCATAGAAAACTCTTGTATGTCAGAAGCTTCTTCTAGAGGTTCATGTGTGCTCAACTCTTGTTGTTCCCTTCTCTTTCGTCTTTGCTTTTTCCTACGACGACGAAAGGTTCTTTCTATCTCATGATCAATGTCAAGGAGTGGACACTCCTTGTTCATGCACTAACCTCAACCTGCAAGAGAAAAATTGCAAATCGAAGTCAAATTCCCTTTGAGACAGCAATGCGGTTGCAATCTGATCGCAATCTCAAATAAACAAAACTGGTTTCACTTTTGGTCCCTGGCAACGGCGCCAAAAACTTGGTGCGACAAAGGCTGAATGATGGGTGTAAGATAAGATGATAGATAAAGAGTAAGAATGATTCAGCCAACCTTAGTGCAAGTATACACTATCACACGTAATAATAAAAACCTTCGAAGTATTCCAAGGGTATCGATCCCACGAGGACTAATTTGGAAACTCAGATTTGAAGAAAAAACTGCTCAAATGATTGCTTAAAAATAGGTAACCAAAGAAATAATTGATGATTTATTTTTGGAAGATAAATAAAACAATTAAATAAAGAAATAACAATAATAAATAAAACGAGGTATTCAATATAGTTTAATCCCAAAGGCAAATAACTTTAATCATAGAGTATTCAACTTAAGCCTATTCAATGCATTGGGTCAGATTTAACTTCTATTTGGCCTTGCTCCCAAGAACCGTTAGAAGGCTAAGCGAGTACCATTATGCACATTTTTGTCACTCGACTCCGAAGTAGATGATTCACGAATGCAATCTATAACCCTATAGTTGTTATAGGGTGCCTTAGGCAGCTTGCCCTATAACACCGAACAATCTCTTTCGAGCTTTTTCTCCTATATCACCTTTATGAGAACCGATATTGTTTGTCTCTTTCGAGATCAAACTCACATAGCATTCAAAGTCTAAGTGATTAATTTAAACTCAGCAAGATCAGAATAATAATCAATAAAGAATGACATGCATTGAATAGAGACTTAAGCAAATAAACACTTTCAAGCTATTGAACCATAAGGGAATTCACCATATTGAACCCCTCAATGGAATTTAGCTAAGCATGGTGAGATAAAGTGCAAATGAACAACTTTCCATTGAAATAAAATGTAAAGAATACAAAAGAATGAAAAGTGACAAGTGTTGGAAATATTGGCAGTAGCTAAATACTAGTGTTTTTTCTTTTATCCAATCCTTCTAGAGTTCGCTCGACACTCCACTCTCTCGCTTTTACAAGTGGGAATGGGGTGAAAATCCCTACAAACCCTAAGGTTTGATGTCTAACTAAGGTTAGAATTCAGTCTTCTAAGAAGAACCTCGGGCATCCCTACTCATGGGCGTCTACTAGGGTTCTGTCACCACCCTCTTCTTTCCAGTGAGTTCTGCTTGAATTCCTCTTTGAATCTCGAGCTTATATAGTGTGGGGAGTGGTTGAGGAGCCACGAAATAGGTGATGGTTGGTAGCCCAGTCATTTTTGGGGTCAAAACGGCCGGTTAGGTGCGCAAAAGTCTCGTTCAAAACGACCCGCGACGGACTCGGAACGACCTCTAATTTTCCAGAAATGCGGTCACATTTGATGGGCTTCCCAGAAATGCGGTCGCATTTCTGGGTAAATTCCAGCTTTCCTCTGTTTTCCTGCACATCACCAAATTGGGTCAAATTCACATCAAATTGAGTCTTTTTAAGCACAAATAAGCATAATTTGACAAATGTGCCTCTCAACTCCCTAATTTATCAACTTTATCATATTTTGAGCTCGGGAATAGTAAAATTGATCTAAACATGCAACTTTTGACAAGGAAATGAGCTAAATACAAGGGTAAAATAGGTATATTTTTTACTCTTATCATACCCCCAAACTTAACTCATTTATTGTCCTCAAGCAATAGTCAATCAAAATGTTAGAGATCAACTTTTTAATTTCCAATTAGAATGTAATAGCTCAATACTAATTGCAAACCAAAATGTTATGGATCATATGTAATTGTCAATCATTGTACTTGCATCAACTTTAAATTGCAAATCAAGTGACATGGATTCAAGTAAACATGTTTCTCAAGATCGTTTTCTAAAAAGTTTGCCTTTCAGGAGAGGGTTCTACTCTAGTGCCAGTCACAACGTCTAAGTTTCCTAGGCATGAAGATTTCTATTGTTCTTTTTCAAAGCAAAACTATCCCTAGTCCATCCTAACCAATGTGTTTAAACTACCTAACTTCTACTCATTGAGCCTAGTGTAGTCCTTTTAGTGAAGAAAAACAAGACTTGAGGTTCCTTGAGCATACAGGAGTTACTAGACCTTTTTCTATCTCCCCCAAACTTATTTGACTGCTGGTGCTCTTTTTATTCAACTTCTTTTTCTCCCAAGAGTATCCTTGCTGTCATCTTTACCTTCGTTCTAGCTTATCGACACTTTGTGGTGAAGATATCTAACTACGAGCAAAGTTCAAAAGCTTGGATTAATACTCACTTCCCTAAGTGAACCTTTCATGCAGTGGCAAACCATGGGTGTCACGAATGACCCTAGTTACTCAGTAAACTCTAGGAAGGAGGAGTAACTCTCAGTTTTTCATTTTCATTTTTTTTATTAATTTTTTTGGATGATATGTACTGAGCACATATTTCTTTTTCAGCAGTACAAACTTAAAAAAAGCATAGCATAAAGGATAAATATTTACAAAGTAAAGCACCCCTCCAAACTTAAGATTAGACAATGTCCTCATTGGCTTTTGTTTTTTAGGCAAGGCTTTGCATAAGGCTTTTTGTTTTTCAAAACTGTAAAGCTAGACTCTCCTAGTGTGTTAGAAAGGTTAAACACAAGGAAGTTTAGACTTAAGAAAATTGTGTTAAAGAAAAAGACTAATGGAAAGCCTATGACTAGAAAACAATTTGGTTGTGACGGCGGCACTTTTGAGATAGAACAAAGCTCTAGTTATCATCTTCAAGGACTTAAAAGAAAACTCAAATGAAAACATGTTTTTCCAAAACATTTTTTATGCAATTATTTTCTGATTTTTTCAAAGAGATTTCCTTAGTTCAGTAAAAAGACAGCAGCAAATTTTAAAATTATTCACAAAACAACTATCTTAAAACTAACCTAGAAACTTGACTAACATAAAAAGCAATAAAAACATCAACCAAACAAGCAAAAACAGAAACTAAACATGCTAAAACTAAAAAGACAGCAACGAACTAAACACAGAAAACAGTAAAATATGCACAAAAATAGCAGATAAAAGGGGATCAGAAATCTCCCCTAGTCCTCATTGTTGGGTTTTATGCCCTAAAACTCGTAGATAGTAAATGTAACATTTTACCGAACATTAATAAAATAGTTTATTTTGTTTGTATTTAGTAGATCTTGTCTTATTAACCCTAATCCAATAAACTAAACATCCTAGGCTGATAGTATGAGGCTTGAACTAATATGTAGGGACATACGAGGATCAATGTTCAAGATTCAGCCTAAAGGGTCTATAGTATAGGGATAAGGCTGGGTACCTTATCCTGGTGACACTATGGATACGGCCCACTTTGTATTATGATACAAACGCTATGATCCAACGCGTCCATGTAGTTGACATGCGAGTGGGGGTATCCTATGCAATGAGTTTGCATAAGACCGGACCGCGAAATAGTTAACCACTAACTGTAACACCGTTAGTTGGCTTGGTTTCTATTTCACTAGGATGACCTAGACAACTCAGTCTCAATCCTGAGTGGATTATGGACTCCTGTTCACGAGGAGTTGTCCTTTGATTTGTATGGGTGAGAGTGGCCAGCACGCCGACTCAATAAGCCTACCATTTTGGGGACAATACCGAGTGGGGAGCTGGGAACATAATCACACAAGATGGAATTCACTCCTTCCCGACTCTAGGGTAAGTAGAGGTGTGTTCCCTTAAGTGGTGTCTCCGGGACTTGAACAATGGGCCCAACCCTCTCTATGGCACGAGAGGGACTTCTGTTTGTTGGTTGGACCTCAAACAGGTTGTTCATTAGAGGAGCACTGGGGACTTAAGGACAAAGATGTAAACCAGGGGTAAAACGGTAATTTGACCCAGCTGGGATACGAACACACGTGAAGGACTGACTTGTAGTATTGGTCGATATCCGTGGACACAGAAATATTCTGCAGTGAGAAGAGTGCAGCTGAGGGTCTTTAGTGGAATGACCCACAGTTAACGAATGGAGACTAACTTGGTTAATGAGTTTAAGCCGATTAGTCTCGTATCGTTGGAGCTTCTGATCTGTAGGTCCATTAGGTCCCACCGGTAGCTCGTAAAAAGACTTGAAGCAAACAAATATAAATTGTAAATTGAAAGTGTTCAATTTATTTGGGGAATCGTATAATGTATATTGATGCATTATAATATAAAGTTTATGAAACTTTATAATATAATTTTTGAATTAATTTCAAAAATTAATTCTTGAGAGAAAATATTTGAAAGAGTTCAAATAAATTTAATATGAATTGGATTCATATTAATTTTAATAAAATCCCTAAGATTAAATATATGATATTTAATTGGGTAATTAATTAATCATGGAATTAATTAATTATTTATTAAAATTAGAGACCTTTTCCTATTAGGAAAGAAAATATTTGAAAGAGTTCAAATAAATTTAATATGAATTAGATTCATATTAATTTTAATTTTAATAAAATCCCTAAGATTAAATATGTGATATTTAATTGGGTAATTAATTAATTATGGAATTAATTAATTATTAAAATTAGATATTGTTCAGATAATAGATTTGAACTTATTCCTAGACCTTTTCCTATTAGGAAAAGGTCTTGGCCTTTACCTATATATAGGACCCCTGGGGTGGGGTGAAAGGTATCCCATTGTCTCTCCTTCTCTCAGAGATCTCTCCCAAAAGACTCCCACAAGTCTCCTGCTTCAAGAAGTCTTAGAGATATACCGGTGTAGCCGATTGGTGGTATTCGCACAAGAGGGTTGCTGCATTTTCAATCTTATTGGCAAGAAAAGGGGAATTGATCAAGGCTTTCTACAAAAGTAAGTTTTCTATGAAATCCTTGATCACTAGGATCAATCTAGTTGATCTTTTAGCATGTTTATAGCCTATGTACAACCCATTAAATATAGATTTTTTGCTGTAATATTTAGCAAATTGTATTGGTATTTCAATTAGAATCTAAGACTCTGAGTAGGTTCGGTAATACTTTCCGCTGCGTGGGGCTTTTATCCCTTCAATTGGTATCAGAGCCAACTCAGTTGTTCTTGATTTTTAAATTGAAATTTGCAATTTGTTCTTGGTGGGATTTATGCATTATGAATGTTATGGTTTGCGTATAAATGGTTTCGATTAATTTGGCCATAGATTTACAATTTTTGATGCGATCAAATGTAAAGGCCCCTGCGTTTTTGGGCAATTTAAATTGTAAATTGAGTCTCTGTAAGTCCGGGTCTAGTTTAGATTGAAGAACGATGAAGATCGGGACCAAATTTGGCCAAAAGCGGCGGAAAACGGTGAAGATTTGCGGCTGGAACAGTGCAGATTTTCCAGAAATTCGAAAAAAAAATAAAAAAAAGGGGGCGAAAGTCAGGCTCAAACTCGCGCGCGCACATGCAGTGAATTCACGCTCTCCATCAACCACTGAAGCGACAGCAGTATTTTGATTACAATACCGGTTTGGTTAATTATATCAATTTCGGGCGCGGTCCAAGTTCCGTCAGACCGGTCCGACGGTCCGGTTCGTGAAGAGGCGCGGTTCAACGAATTTCTAGCTGGTTTGTTGACTTTTCGCCTGGTTCGTTTGACTGGGCGGTTTTTGAAGCTGGTTAAGTGTTTTTCCGGTCCGGTTCGAGCGGTTTTGGCATTTTTTGAGCGTTTTTGGTCCGGTTCGGAGCTGCAGGAGGCTGTAATAGGATAAAATAGCTTAAATTATTGTAATTTATGTGCTTTATTTTATCCTAGGGGCCAATTAATCGGTTTATACGCTATTTAAATGCTTTATGGATGTCATTTAGATTTAAAATCCCACCTTAGGTTATAAAGCATGCTCATGAATTTTATATATATTATAATTAGTTATAATGTATGGATGGAAATGCATGGTTTATTTTCATGAGTTTTTAATATATAGTTGAGTTATATTAAAATCATGAAAAAGGATAAGCATGATGCATACAATTACCTAGTTAAATATATAGTTATATTTAATAAAATTGTTTGCAGCATGCTACTTTGATTTACCATTTTTGACAATATTTTAATTGTTAATTTATTAATAATGGAAATCAAAGTTGCATTGGGCATGAAACATCCATAGCTTGATATAATTGTTATATTAATTTCATGCAATGCAAGGCAATATATATAGTTTTATTATATTAACTTGAATATGATTGTTAATTATTTTAAAACTATAGTATGCATGATTATAGAGCTAATCATTAAATTTTTTAATAAGTTTAAAATTGATGATTAGAAACCGTCAACCTATAATAAAGATTGCATGCAAACATAGGATCATAGGTAAATGAATTAATTTTAAAATGTTTAAAATTAATTAGACCTAAGATCTCGTTAATTCTAATAGGATTAGAATTGAGTCTTGCTTAGTTTTTTTTAAAAAATAGTTTTAACCTACTAAGTAGGACAAACATTACTGTGATTATAAGGGAACTCTACCGGTAAAGTTCTGTCTAAGGTTGGGGGTACTTAAGTTGACGGTTTACGGAACACCTCCTACCTGGGAACTGACCCGGAATACCGGAGTTGAATTAATCATGGTTAAATGTTAGCATGCAATGTCACTAGGTTTATTAAAAGAGGTTAATACACCTAGATCTTTAGAGTAAAGACTTTACATTACTATGGTTAAAAGGGAACTCTTCCGGTTACGTTCTGTCTAAGGCTAGAGGTATTTAAGTTGACGGTTTACGGAACACCAGCTACTTGGGAACAAACCCGGAACCTGAGTTGAAATGACCATAGTCATGTTAGCATACGGTGTTGCTAGGTTTGTTAAAAGAGTTTAATTCACCTAGAACATTACAATTCTCATTATAATAGTTATAATAGGATTAGACTTAGATAAATTGAATTAGCCGGATTTATCTAGGTTAATAAACCCTAAAATATACGGTAGGTCACTTTAGTGGGAGGTAAAATCAAAACTTGATTTAAATTGAGTTTTTACTCCTACGTCCCTATATTCGCAACGTGAGATCCATGCTCGGCTTCGTGTCGTTTTAGCGCGACCTCCCTTCGGAAAGTGTTTGCATGAGTCAATAACAAGGTGAATGGGGAAAGTGCCCATAGTAAGTGGGAGCGGGACACGTGTCAACGTATCCCTCGGTCTCCACCCATAGGTCACACCGTGAGAGTCTTATGATCCGCTTGCGTGTTGTCCTGGAGCAACCATCCCTTCGGAGGGCCTGATCATAGGGTTCGTAACACCGTGAACTCCTGGAAAGGATAGGGTCACTTAGGCTAATTACCAACAGTTGTCTTTCCCTTCGGTAGCCTGTTGGTGCGTGCCTCTGGGATCTGAAAGTGGGAGGGTTACACTTACGAGGATAAGTTAATTCGTTAACGAATCCTTGACCGAACGACGGTGGTCAATGTCTATAGGAATATGAGTTATTCTGGTGATAGAGTTGACTGAGAAGAGTCTCATTTTAGAGGAGGAGTAGCTGATCACCCTTCGGTGACTGTTTCTCTAAACCTCTAAAGCATCGTTGCTAAACACAATTGATAGTTTGTTAGGGTTCTTTGATTGATTGTTTGCAAAATTGATTGGATTTGTGCAATTGTTTGTTTGCCTGTTTGATGGGTTAAGACAAAGATAACTAATACGGTAAAAGTTTATTTTTTTCCAGCAATGTTTTCCTCTATCATCGCTTTATTAAAAAATGAAAAATTAACCGGCGAGAACTTTCCTACGTGGAAATCCAACCTTAATACGATTCTGGTTGTTGAATATCTCCGGTTCGTCTTAACGGAGGATTGTCCTCCAGTTCCCCCTCGCAATGCATCCCAAGCGATAAAGGATGCTCACGACCGCTGGACTAAGGCCAACGAAAAGGCCCGAGTCTATATCTTGGCTAGCTTAACTGAAGTTTTGGCCAAGAAATATGAGAACGTGGAAAGTGCAAGGGAAATTATGAATTCCCTTCAGGAGATGTTTGGATTACCATCCTACCAACTCCACCACGAGGCTCTACAAAAAATCCATAACTCCCGCATGGAAGAGGGACAATCTGTTCGAGAACATGTTCTTGACATGATAAACCAATTCAATATTGCGGAAGCTAATGGTGGGGTCGTCTGCGAAAGAAGTCAGGTTGCGTTTATATTGCATTCACTTCCACAAAGTTTTATGCAATTTCGAACAAACGCTAGCTTGAATAAGATTCAATTCAACCTGACTACCCTTCTAAATGAGCTACAGGTTTATGAGTCCATGCTGAAAAGCAAGGGCAAAAATGTGGTTAAAGGAGAGGCCAATGTGGCCCATTCCAAAAAGTTCCTGAAGGGTTCATCCTCAGGAACTAAACCGTATCTCAAGCTTCTTCTTCTTCAAAGAAGATACAGAAGAAGAAGGGTAATAAGGGGAAGGCTCCTACTAAAGCTGATCGAGGCAAGGGAAAGGCCAAGGTTGTGGCTGATAAGGGCAAGTGCTTCCACTGCAATGTGGATGGTCACTGGAAAAGAAATTGCCCTCGATACCTTGCAGAGAAAAAGAAGGACAAGGAAGGTAAATTTGATTTACTTGTTTTAGAAACGTGCCTTGTTGAACATGATGAGTATGCCTGGATTTTAGATTCCGGAGCAACTAACCATGTCTTTTCTTCTTTTCAGGGAAATGATTTCCAGCAGCTTCAAGATGGTGAGATGACACTCAAGGTTGGAATGGGAGATGTCATTTCAGCAAGTGCAGTGGGAGCTGCGAAGTTGTTTTTCAGAAATAAGTTTTTGTTTTTAGAAAACTTGTATGTTGTTCCTCGAATTAAGAGGAACCTTATTTCTGTTTCTGGATTGTTAGAACACAATTATTCTATTTCTTTTGAATTAAATGAAGCGTTCATTTGTCGAAATGGAGTATTTATATGTTCTGCTAAGCTAGAAAACAACTTATATGTGTTAAGACCAACCAACACAACAGCGCTTTTAAATCATGAGATGTTTAAATCGGCTGAAACGCAAAATAAAAGGCAAAAGTTTTCTCCAATAAGTAACAACACATATCTTTGGCACTTACGTCTTGGTCATATTAACATCGATCGGATCGGTCGTTTGGTAAAGAATGGACTTCTAACCGATTTAGAAGATGAATCTTTACCACCCTGTGAATCGTGTCTCGAGGGTAAAATGACCAAGAGGCCTTTTACCGGAAAAGGTTATCGTCCCAAAGAACCTCTAGAGTTGATACATTCGGATCTTTGTGGTCCAATGAATGTAAAAGCTCGAGGAGGTTATGAATATTTCATCTCTTTCATAGATGATTATTCTCGATATGGTTACTTATACCTAATGGGTCACAAGTCTGAAGCTTTTGAAAAGTTCAAAGAGTTTAAGACTGAGGTAGAAAACCTATTAGGTAAGACAATTTAAACACTTCGATCAGATCGAGGTGGAGAGTACATGGATCAAAGATTCTAGGACTATATGATAGAACATGGAATCCAATCCCAACTCTCAGCACCTGGTACACCTCAGCAGAATGGTGTATCAGAAAGGAGAAATAGAACCCTGTTAGACATGGTTTGTTCTATGATGAGCTATGCTCAATTGCCTAGCTCGTTTTGGGGGTATGCAGTAGAGACTGCAGTTCATATTCTAAACAACGTTCCATCAAAAAGTGTTTCTGAAACACCTTTTGAGCTCTGGAGGGGGCGTAAACCTAGTTTGCGTTACTTCCGTATTTGGGGTTGTCCTGCACACGTGCTAGTAACAAATCCTAAGAAACTGGAACCCCGTTCTAGAATATGCCAATTTGTTGGTTATCCTAAAGAAACGAGAGGTGGTCTGTTCTACGACCCTCAAGAAAACAAAGTGTTCGTATCGACAAACGCTACTTTCTTGGAGGAAGACCACATTCGAGATCACAAACCACGTAGTAAACAAGTATTAGGAGAAGCTACAAAAGAGTCAACAAAGGTTGTTGATGAAGCTGGTCCTTCAACAAGAGTTGATGTAGGAGCCAGTTCTTCACGTCAATCTCATCCTCCTCCCATAGCAGGAGGGCCTCGACGCAGTGGGAGGGTTGTGATACAACCTAACCGTTACTTGGGTTTAACTGAAACACAAGTGGTCATACCTGATGACGGTGTTGAGGATCCATTGTCTTATCGACGGGCAATGAATGATGTAGATAAAGACGAATGGACCAAAGCCATGGACCTTGAGATGGAGTCTATGTACTTCAATCAAGTTTGGGAACTTGTAGATCCACCTGAAGGGGTCAAACCCATAGGGTGTAAATGGATCTATAAGAGGAAAAGAGATGCTGCTGGGAAAGTACAGACTTTCAAAGCAAGACTTGTAGCAAAGGGTTATACCCAAAGAGAAGGGGTGGACTATGAGGAAACTTTTTCTCCTGTTGCTATGTTAAAGTCAATAAGAATTCTCTTATCCATAGCCACGTTTTATGATTATGAAATATGGCAAATGGATGTCAAGACTGCCTTTTTGAATGGTAATCTTGAAGAGAATATCTTTATGTCTCAGCCCGAAGGGTTCATAACCCAAGGTCAGGAACAAAAAGTTTGTAAACTGAATCGATCAATTTATGGGTTGAAACAGGCTTCCAGATCTTGGAACATTAGATTTGATACTGCGATCAAATCTTTTGGCTTTGACCAAAATGTTGATGAGCCTTGTGTATACAAGAAAATCAACAAAAACAAAGTAGCTTTCATAGTACTTTATGTTGATGACATCCTACTCATTGGGAATGATGTAGGATATCTGTCTGACGTAAAAGAATGGCTAGCGGCCCAATTCCAGATGAAAGATTTAGGAGAGGCCAAATATGTTCTTGGAATCCAGATCATTCGGGATCGAAAGAACAAAACGCTAGCCCTATCTCAAGCAACGTATATCGACAAAATGTTGTCCTGATATTCGATGCAGAACTCCAAGAAGGGCTTGTTGCCTTTCAAGCATGGGGTTCACTTGTCTAAGGAACAGTGTCCTAAGACACCTCAAGAAGTTGAGGATATGAGACGGATTCCCTACGCCTCAGTAGTGGGCAGCTTAATGTATGCGATGCTCTGCACGAGGCCTGACATTTGTTATGCTGTAGGGATAGTCAGCAGATATCAGTCAAATCCGGGGTTAGACCACTGGGCCGCCGTTAAAGGAATCCTCAAGTATCTTCGGAGAACGAGGGACTACATGCTGGTGTTTGGGGCTAAAGAGTTAGTTCTCACTGGATACACCGACTCTGACTTCCAGTCTGACAAGGATTCTAGGAAATCCACGTCGGGGTCAGTGTTTACCCTTAACGGGGGAGCTGTAGTTTGGAGAAGCATCAAGCAAGGATGCATAGCAGACTCAACCATGGAGGCTGAGTATGTAGCGGCTTGTGAAGCAGCCAAGGAAGCGGTTTGGCTAAGAAAGTTCCTGACAGATTTGGAAGTAGTTCCAAATATGGACTTGCCCATTACGTTATACTGTGACAACAGTGGGGCTGTAGCCAATTCTAGAGAACCTCGAAGCCACAAACGAGGAAAACACATAGAGAGGAAGTATCACCTGATACGAGAGATTGTGCAACGAGGAGATGTGATCGTCACTAAGATCGCTTCAGAGCACAACATTGCTGATCATTTTACGAAGGCTCTCCCGGCTAAAGTGTTTGAGGGTCATCTAGAGTGTCTAGGTCTACGAGATATGTACATTATGTAATCTAGGGCAAGTGGGAGATGTGTAATAGGGTATGAGGATGCCCTAGTTTATTGTATTTACCATTTCCAACATTAGATTACTTGTACATGTTCTTTCCCATTATCTTGAGTTTTAGTTCAAGTGGGAGTTTGTTGGGTTTTATGCCCTAAAACTCGTAGATAGTAAATGTAACATTTTACCGAACATTAATAAAATAGTTTATTTTGTTTGTATTTAGTAGATCTTGTCTTATTAACCCTAATCCAATAAACTAAACATCCTAGGCTGATAGTATGAGGCTTGAACTAATATGTAGGGACATACGAGGATCAATGTTCAAGATTCAGCCTAAAGGGTCTATAGTATAGGGATAAGGTTGGGTACCTTATCCTAGTGACACTATGGATACGGCCCACTTTGTATTATGATACAAACGCTATGATCCAACGCGTCCATGTAGTTGACATGCGAGTGGGGGTATCCTATGCAATGAGTTTGCATAAGACCGGACCGCGAAATAGTTAACCACTAACTGTAACACCGTTAGTTGGCTTGGTTTCTATTTCACTAGGATGACCTAGACAACTCAGTCTCAATCCTGAGTGGATTATGGACTCCTGTTCACGAGGAGTTGTCCTTTGATTTGTATGTGTGAGAGTGGCCAGCACGCCAACTCAATAAGCCTACCATTTTGGGGACAATACCGAGTGGGGAGCTGGGAACATAATCACACAAGATGGAATTCACTCCTTCCCGACTCTAGGGTAAGTAGAGGTGTGTTCTCTTAAGTGGTGTCTCCGGGACTTGAACAATGGGCCCAACCCTCTCTATGGCACGAGAGGGACTTCTGTTTGTTGGTTGGACCTCAAACAGGTTGTTTATTAGAGGAGCACTGGGGACTTAAGGACAAAGATGTAAACCAGGGGTAAAACGGTAATTTGACCCAGCTGGGATACGAACACACGTGAAGGACTGACTTGTAGTATTGGTCGATATCCGTGGACACAGAAATATTCTGCAGTGAGAAGAGTGCAGCTGAGGGTCTGTAGTGGAATGACCCACAGTTAACGAATAGAGACTAACTTGGTTAATGAGTTTAAGCCGATTAGTCTCGTATCGTTGGAGCTTCTGATCTGTAGGTCCATTAGGTCCCACCAGTAGCTCGTAAAAAGACTTGAAGCAAACAAATATAAATTGTAAATTGAAAGTGTTCAATTTATTTGGGGAATCATATAATGTATATTGATGCATTATAATATAAAGTTTATGAAACTTTATAATATAATTTTTGAATTAATTTCAAAAATTAATTCTTGAGAGAAAATATTTGAAAGAGTTCAAATAAATTTAATATGAATTGGATTCATATTAATTTTAATAAAATCCCTAAGATTAAATATATGATATTTAATTGGGTAATTAATTAATCATGGAATTAATTAATTATTTATTAAAATTAGAGACCTTTTCCTATTAGGAAAGAAAATATTTGAAAGAGTTCAAATAAATTTAATATGAATTAGATTCATATTAATTTTAATTTTAATAAAATCCCTAAGATTAAATATGTGATATTTAATTGGGTAATTAATTAATTATGGAATTAATTAATTATTAAAATTAGATATTGTTCAGATAATAGATTTGAACTTATTCCTAGACCTTTTCCTATTAGGAAAAGGTCTTGGCCTTTACCTATATATAGGACCCCTGGGGTGGGGTGAAAGGTATCCCATTGTCTCTCCTTCTCTCAGAGATCTCTCCCAAAAGACTCCCACAAGTCTCCTGCTTCAAAAAGTCTTAGAGATATACCAGTGTAGCCGATTGGTGGTGTTCGCACAAGAGGGTTGCTGCATTTTCAATCTTATTGGCAAGAAAAGGGGAATTGATCAAGGCTTTCTACAAAAGTAAGTTTTCTATGAAATCCTTGATCACTAGGATCAATCTAGTTGATCTTTTAGCATGTTTATAGCCTATGTACAGCTCATTAAATATAGATTTATTGCTGTAATATTTTGCAAATTGTATTGGTATTTCAATTAGAATCTAAGACTCTGAGTAGGTTCGGTAATACTTTCCGCTGCGTGGGGCTTTTATCCCTTCTCTCATCCGAGGAACTCTATCTCTCATCTTCATTTTCATCTTCTTCATCATCAGAATCTTTTTCTTCTTCAGGCAGCAGCGATTGAGGGAAATCAGGAAAGACAGGAGCAGTACTTGGGGCGATAGAGAGGTAGAACTCTTTAATGGCGTCATCTCTCTCCTTGGCATATGCCCAATAAGTCCTCAGGTTGTCCCTCATTTGATCCAATTGTTGGTAAGAGATTGCTAGGGCTTCAGATGATGTTGAGGGCCCTAAAAAAGGAGTGTGTTGAGGTGGAGAAGCCGAATTCAGCCCTGATGGTGGAGTGGCTTGAGATGTGGAAGCTCTGTCTTTTCTTTGGACGCTGTTCTGTTGAAGCTTCCCGATCAAAGATAGGTCGATGGTAGGCTTGAAGAAGTGATGCTCCTCATCCTTACCAGGAACTATCTTTACCCTTTGACAAAGTTGGGTAATGAGCGACCCAAAGAAGAGCTTCCCTACTTTCTTCCTTCCACTGGCAAGGATTTCCTCCCTGATAATGCTCCCTATGTTGATTTCCAAACCCTTCATAATACTGTAGAGGAGCATAACTCTCTCTACTGAAATGGTGCTGTCATGGGTTGTTGCCATCAACCTGTTCTTCAGAAAGTGAAGCCACACTGTCGATTCTGGCTTGAGATCGCTTGGCACTAATGTCTTCACCTTCGTTTGGGACTCCTTCCACTGAACTCCCTTGTTGGCCACCATTTTCAGCGCTTCTTTCATTTGTTTGATCGAGGGGTTCTTAATGGCATCATTCCCTCTTGGATGCAAGGGTGCCTTGATTCTGTATACCCGGTTGATGTCAACAGAAGAGAAGCTGACCATCTAGCCTCTCACCACTGCCATACTCATGCTTTCCTCCCTCAGTCTGGCGTAAAATTCTAGAACTAAAGGCACCACGACCTCCTGAGGGTGAGCACAGAACTCCTGCCACTTGTATTGTGAGATAACTCTTGCTACGAACTCTGGCAGTGCCCCAGCTCTGTTAGAGAATCCCTTCTCGTTGGGGAAATCTCTTTTTCTCATAATCTCCATTCGTTCCTGAAAATTGACATATTTAAAGACTTCTGGGAATGGATTTTTAGGAGATGGAACCTTAGGGGATTTGACTCTTGGCTTGGCACGTGAGATGGTTGGAGGAGTTGCAAGAGAGGCGTCCATGGACCTTGTCCTCGGCCTCTTGGCAAATATGGGGCTATTCTTGTTCTTGGTCATCCTCTCGGCCCCAATCTCTCTTCTTCTCTTTTTTCCTCAATGCTGCAGAGATAGGAATTTGGTCGTCATCCAACTCCTTGATCTCTGAATCAGATTCTGTTTCTAAATCACTGGAGGTCTCGGCCTCCTTATTTTCAAGCTCTTCTTCATCCCTCTTCTCTCCCGAAGAGGTGCTCTCAACTGCTGGTGGAGGTCCTCTCACATCATATTCAAATAGAGGATCCAAAGTCTCGTTAGCAGGCTGTGCTTCATTGTTCGTCTCTTGGCCTTCTTCAGAATGTGGCCCAAATGCGGTCACATTCTGGCCTTTATTCTCTTCCTCGTTTTGTTTTTCTTTTTCTTGATTTTCTTCATTTGGCCCCTCAAGGGCCTCTTCTTCTCTTCCTTGCAGCAATTCAGCCTCACTTTGAGCCTTGTGTAATGGCTCAAAGGCTGCAAGGAAATCTTCAGCCTCTTTTCTTCTTTTCTCTTCTTCTTTCAAATTTTCTCTTCTTTGTTTTTCATCCTCAATGAGTTACAAGTCAGCAGCTGCTCTCCTGAGTTCTTCATCTTACTTTCTTTCTTATTCAGCTTCAATGGCCCTCTCGACCTCTTGCCTTTCCTCTTCCTTCTTTCTTTCAACTTCTCTTTCTTCTTCAAAGTCTCTTCTCTTTGCAAACTCATCTTCTTTTCTCATGTTCTGATTTTCCATCTCTTTTTCAGCCTGAATCTCCCTCAATGCATCTTGCTCTGCCCTACATCCTTCAGCAATAAGGAGGGCTTGTGCCACGGCTTGGCGGATCATGTCCTCGAAAACATCCGGAGGCATTCTTGCTACTTTGAGGGGTTCAATAAAGAGCGGTTGTTCAGGTGCAACCTTCTTGGGATTCTTCTTCCTTGCACTGTAAGTAACAAAAGGTTTGTCCCTACAAGACGAAGAAGGGTTAGTTGAAGGTTCAGAGATCTTACCCTTTAGAGTCTCTCGTTGCCGAGAGCTCTCCCCAACTTGGGTGGCTTCTTCTTCATCACGCCTTCTTGCTTCTTCTTCAAGGGCCGCACTTCTTTGGGCTCCCATCTCCCTAATCATCTTAAACCATTCCCTTGAGCATTTCCTCAATAGTTTCCCCTCGGGTTTTTGGGTTTTATAGAGGGGACCGGTGCGCATGGACCTTCTTGGGTTTTATAAACTCGGGTTCTCCCTCGAGGTACCCGACATTGTCAAGGAAGAAGGAGTTTGAGTGGAAGTTCTTGGTCCACGATCGGTGGCGAGAAACCCGTAGGTCTCGTCCTTCTCGTGCCGTGCATGGTGGCTTCGGTTTGTTCTTCTTGACGTCGAACGCTTGCTTCAGCTTCTTGGGCAGGTAAATTACTCTGAGATCGAGTAATCTTGCGGGATGAAGATGATCTCGGTGTGTTCTTCATTGATCTTGCTTGTGGGTTTCGGTTTCAAGAGAGTGAAGATGGAGATTTTGGTGTTTGACTTGAATACCAAAAGTCGAAGTGGTTGGTGAAGAGGGAAAGAACTTAAAGTCAATTATTTATAGTTTTCTAAATTAGGTCACGTGATGGTCATTTAAAATGACGTCACTGTCCTCTGACTTCTGGCAAATGCGATCGCATTTCCAAATGCACTGGGGAGAAATGCGATCACATTTTCATCAGTACTCTGCCTTCTTTATTTTTCTAACTTTTTTCATTTTCCCTTGTTTTTCTTTCTTTCTTTTATTTGCTGAAACAATCACAAACATGTTAGAAAGTTCACATGCTTAAATATGATTAATTATTTTCTTTTTCTTTTAAAGCAGATGGATACAAAATAACTTGGACTTTTAAACTCCAGGTAAATCCCCAGGAAAAGGTGTTCCCTACGGTCAACTTAAGTACCTTTTCCTAGACAGGATTTTCCTAGACAGAGTTTTTGCTCTTGTCCATATATTTTGGGTTCCTATCTATATGATTGGTATATATTTTGGGTTCCTATCTATATGATTGGTATATATTTTGGGTTCCTATCTATATGATTGGTATATATTTTGGGTTCCTATCTATATGATTGGTATTTATCACTCATTATAGATCCACATAATGTACAAAATAAATTTTCAAGAATAGTAATCATACCAGATCCATCACAAAAACATAGGCTTCTTCATCTTCAAAGCCTTTCCCCCAATAAGGTTTGATTCTTTGTCCATTCACTTTGAAATGGATGCTCTGACTATCTGTCAGTTCCACGGTTCCATAGTCGAAGATTTTCACTATCTTAAATGGTCCCGACCATCTTGATTTAAGTTTTCCTTGAAATAACTTGAGTCTGGAGTTAAAGAGTAATACTTTCTGACCTTTGTAGAACTCCTTTGGATGAATTCTTCTATCATGCCAACGTTTGACCTTCTCCTTATACGGTTTTGCATTCTCATAGGAGAAATGTCGGAGTTCTTCTAGCTCATTGAGTTGTAACTTTCTCTTGATCCCGGCTTTGTCAAGGTTGAAGTTAAACTTTTTCAATGCCCAGTAAGCTTTGTGTTCTAACTCGAATGGTAAGTGACAGACTTTTCCAAATATGAGTCGATACAGAGAAATTCCTAAAGGCGCCTTGTATACGGTTCTGTGGGACCATAATGCCTCGTCAAGCCGTAATGACCAATTCTTTCGGGAAGGGTCCACTGCTTTTTCCAAAATTGCCTTGATCTCCCTGTTAGAGAGCTCTGCTTGTCCATTCGTTTGAGGATGGTAAGCAGTGGCTACTCTATGTCTGATGTTGTATTTGGAAAATAAGTTGGCTATCATCTTATTTAGAAAATGAGATCCTTCGTCGCTTATGATGAAACGAGGGGTTCCATATCTTGTGAAAATATTCTTCATGAAAAATTTTCTCACCACCTTTGCACCATTTGTTGCTGTAGCTATGGCCTCCATCCATTTTGATACGTAATCGACTGCGAGCAAGATGTAAATGTTTCCAAAGGATGGCGGGAATGGTCCCATAAAGTCTATCCCTCATACGTCGAAGATTTCTACTTTGAGTATGAAGTGTTGAGGCATTTCGCTCTTAGCTGTCAGGTTCCCTGTCCTTTGACATTGATCGCAGTTCTTTGTGAAGAGGTGTGCATCTTTGAAGAGACTTGGCCAAAAATATCTGGATTAGGGGACTTTGGCTGCTGTCTTTAGTCCTGCAAAATGTCCTCCATATGGAGTCACATGACAGGCTTCCAATATGAGTGGTCTCTCTTCTTTTGTTACGCACCGTCTTAGTATTTGATTTGACCCTAACCTGTATAAGTATGGCTCATCCCAATAGTAGTCCTTGACATCTTTCAGAAACTTCTTAAGCTGTTGAGAGGTTGCTTCTGGTGGTTTTAGTCCAATTACTAAGTAATTTACAAAATCTGCAAACCATGGGAGTTCGACAGTCCTAATCGACATAATTTACTCATCTACAAACGACTCTTGAATATCCAACCCTTTCTCTATTTGTGCTTCGTCTCCAAGTCTTGATAGGTGGTCTACTACCTGATTCTCGGTTCCTTTTATGTCCTGGATTTCAATGTCAAACTCCTGAAAAAGTAAGATCCAAGGAATTAATCGGGGTTTGGCATCCTTTTTAGAAAGCAAATGTTTGAGAGCTGAATGGTCAGTATGAACTATGACTTTAGTTCCCACTAAGTAGGATCTAAATTTGTCAAAGCCAAATACTACTTCAAGTAATTCCTTCTCAGTGACAGTATAGTTCAACTGAGCCCCATTGAGCGATTTTCTTGCAAAGTAAATAGGTTGCACTATTTTTCCTCCTTTCTGACATAGGACTGCACCAATTGCAAAATCGCTAGCATCGCACATCAACTCGAATGGTTGGGTCCAATCTGGTTCAATTATGATCGGTGATGTGCTGAGTGCATTCTTTAAATTCTCAAAAGCTTGCTTACAATCTTCATTGAAGTCGAATGGTCTATCTACTTCAAGTAACTTGCACAAAGGTTTGGAAATTTTAGAGAAATCTTTAATGAATCTTCTGTAAAAACCTGCGTCACCTAGAAAGCTTCTGATATCTTGAACTGTTTTTGGGAAGGGCAATTTGGATATGATCTCAATCTTTGCCTTGTCTACCTCAATTCCAATTCTGGAAATGCGGTGTCCAAGGACTATGCCTTCGCGAACCATAAAATGGCACTTTTCTCAGTTCAGTACCAAGTTGGTTTCTTCACATCTTTCTAGCACTTGGTCTAAATTTTGTAGACACGCTGCAAATGTTTCACTGAAGATAGAGAAGTCATCCATAAATACTTCCACGCTTCGTTCTACCATATCGAAGAATATGGCCATCATACACCTTTGAAAGGTGGCTGGTGCATTGCATAAATCGAATGACATTCTTCGGAAGGCAAAGGTCCTGTACGGACACGTGAATGTAGTCTTCTCCTGGTCTTCTGGGGCTATTGTTATCTGATTGTAACCTGAGTAACCGTCTAAAAAGCAGTAGTAATCCTTTCCTGCAAGTCTGCCCAACATTTGATCTATAAAGGGCAGTGGGAAGTGGTCTTTTCTTGTTACTTTATTGAGGGGGCGATAGTCTATGCAGACTCGCCATCCTGTGACTATCCTTGTCGGAATCAATTCGTTTTTCTCGTTTTCCACTAAAGTTATCCCACCCTTTTTTGGGACGCATTGTATTGGGTTGACCCAGCTACTGTCTGAAATTGGATAGATGACTCCTGCGTCCAGCCATTTTAAGATTTCTTTCCTGACAACTTCTTTCATAATGGGATTTAGCCTCTGCTGACTCTCAATGGAATTTTTAGCTCCTTCTTCAAGGTTGATCTTGTGCAAGAAGAATGAGGGGCTGATTCCTTAAATGTCTGCAATTGTCCATCCTATTGGTTTTTTATGTTTAGAGAGGACCTGTAACAAATAATTTTCATCCTGGTTAGTAAGATAGGCTGATATAATAACCGGTAATTTCTTGTTCTCTCCAAGGAAACTATATTTAAGATGCTCCGGCAGAGGCTTGAGTTCTAGATCTGGAGGGTTGATCATAGATGGCTGCAGCGGCGTGACTTCTTCATGGTTTAATTCCGAGGAATCCCTCAGTGCTTCTATCCTTGCTACTATAAAATCCCTTGTTGCTGGTTCTTCTACTCCTTCAATCATTTTCCCACCTCTTGCTTGTTGTTCCTCCTTTTCAAGCTCGCTTCCTTTCAGTGGCTCTCATTTTAATGTTTCTTGCAAAATAGATACAGAAAGTTCATCAATCTCTTCAATTATAGAGCATTCCTCAAGATATCCTGGATATTTCATTGTCTTCATCACATTGAAAGTGACTTGTTGGTCATTGACCCTCATAGTCAACTCTCCTTTTCGAACATCAATTAAGGTCCTGCCAGTTACTAAGAATGGTCGTCCTAAAATGATTGGCACTTCCTTATTAGTTTCACAATCCAGAATGATGAAATCTGCTGGGAATACGAATTTGACAACCTTGACTAACACATCGTCAATTTTTCCAATGGGTTGTGTTAGTGACCTGTCAGCTAACTGTAAGGTTACGGTTGTTGGTCTTGCTTCACCTATGCCCAACTGTTCAAAAACTGAGTATGACATCAGGTTTATGCTTGCTCCAAGATCACATAAAGCCCTGCCTACATTCCTTCCTCCAATGGAGCATGGAATGGTGAAACTTCCTAGATCTTTGAGTTTGGGGGGGATCTCATTCTTGACCAATGCACTAGAACATTCAGTAAGTTCTACTGTTTCATATTCTCCCAACCTTCTTTTCTTGGATAGAATGTCCTTTAGGAACTTCACGTAAGTAGGCATATGTTCAAGCGCTTCTACCAACAGGATGTTGATATGTAGCTGCTTTAAAACATCTAAAAACTTTTTAAACTGTGCATCCTTTGAAGCATATTTAAATCTTTGAGGGTATGAAGGTGGTGGTCTGTATTCTAGATCTATAACAAACTTTATAGGTTTTGCGGTCGCAATTGCAGTCGCATTCTCCTGTTTTTTCTCTGAACTTGAATTCTTTTCTTCCAAGGCTTCCTGCTCCTTGGTATTTTCTTCATTGCTTTTATTCTGTATAACTTCTGAGGTAACTTCTGACTTCTTTTCTGAAAACTTTTCTTGAGCTTCTTCTGGGATCTTCTTTATTTCCTGATTCATGGGATATTTTGGACCATCATACTCTAGCCCACTTCTCAAGGTGACTACCTTGCACTGCTCCTTTACTTCTCTGTGAAGGATCTCAGTTTTGCTGGGCAACGTCCCTTGTGGTCTATTTTTTATTTCTTGAGCAATCTGTCCAATCTGTACTTCCAAATTTCAGACAGCGACATCATTTCTTGCCATATATTCTTTCATAAGAGCCTCAAGATTTGACTCTCGATTCTGCATTTGAACTGGTTGGAAGTTCTTTTGTGGCTTCTGTTGTGTAAAAGGTTTCTCGAACTGATTTGTATTGGAATTACTTGAACCAGCTTGTCCTCCCCAAGAGAAGTCTGGATGTTGTCTCCAACATGGTGAAGGTGTTCATATAACACATTCGGAAGCAATTGAAGATCGAAAGCACTTAACTCTATTAATTTTACTCCTAAAGCATGCTTGTTCTAGAAAAGACAGAACAAAGAGATAGGAAACACCAACCTTTTGTAGCTCAAATGGATGGATCTCCTTGTGACATTTTCCTTCTCCAATCAACACTAGACAACCTCTAGAGTCTTCCCAACTATTCTCCGGGCCAAGAACGACTTGTGGGAGTCTATAGTGATAGGGAATGGGAAGGGAATGTTTGAAGGATCAAGCTCTATGGAGATATGAGATGAGAGAGTGATTGAGGAACAATTTCAGCAACATAACATTAAGGTAAATATTGTATCTCTCCACAATCTGATTCTTCCTCTACTTATAGAGGGAATCCATGCAAGGAGGAGCCTCAAAATGCATGACACATGGTAGTAAATTGGGTGAAAGTGGAAGCTAGGTGTTCAAGCAACACTGCATGCAAGATTGCATGAATGTGGTGTAATTCCACCTTGAGTCTTCATGCAAGAGTGGAGTTACAACACTTTCCACTATCTAATGATACAAAATCAGATTTCAAATTATGCATTTTTTATATTAATTTCAATTGTAAATTGAAATTAATAATAATAACCAATTTTGAAGCTTGCCCAATTAACTATGCATGATTAATCAAATTAATCATCTTAATTTTGTGCATCAATTATACATGAATCTTAATTCATGTATATAGTATTTAAAACCCTTTTAAATACTTTATCTCTCATTTTCTAATTTAATTCATAATTAAATTATTGTGTCAAACACAATTTTACGATAATACCCTTTTTCCCGATTTTGAACGATTCAAAGAATCCTATCAATTTGTTCTAGGCTTTATTCCGATATGAGCTAGTAGGGGGACCTAATGGACCTATAGATCATGGGCTCCAACGATTCGAGGCTAACCGACTAATCTCATTATCTAAGCTAGCCAACATTCGTTAACTACCGGGACACTCCACCATAGCCCGATAGTTGCACTCCCCTCACCATAGATATATTTCCATCCACTTGATTTAACCATGTTCAGTAAGTCGATCCTTCACAGGTTGTTCGTAGCTATAGCTAGGTCAAATGACCGTTTTACCCCTATAGTACTTCTTATTCCTTAAGTTCCACTAATCCTCTAATGAACAATCGGTTTGTGGTCCAACCATCAAACCTAAGTCCCTCTCGATCCAACGAGAGGGTGGGGCCCCTTGTTCAAGTCCTGGAGATAGTACTTAAGGAACAACCTCTCTACTATCCCTGAAATGGGTAGGAGCGAATTCCGTCTTGCGAGACTATGTCCCCAGTTATCTATTCGATCTTATCCCCAAAATGGTAGGCTTGTTGAGTCGGCGATACTGGCCACTCTCACCCATGCAGATCAAAGGATAATCTCGCATAAACAGGAGTTCATAGTTAGCTCAGGATTAAGAACGAGTTACCTAGGTCATCTTTGAGAAATAGTAAGTTTCTTCAGTAAACGGCGGTATAAAGAGAAAGTGATTTATTTCGTGGTTCAGTCTTATGCAAACTCATTACATAGGACGCCCCCACTCGCATGTCTCCACATGAACGATTTAGGATCTCATCGTTTGTTCTTTATACAAAGTGGGTCGTGTCCATAGTGTCCCCAGGATAAGGCACCCAACCGTATCCTTATACTATAGACTATTTTGACTATAAACTTGAACTTGATCCTACGATATGTCCCTACATATAGTTCGAGTATTCATTTTATAGCCAAGGATCTTAGTTTATTGGATTTAGGTTAATCATTCGCAATTTACATATTCAATAACATCTTTTACTAAATAACCTCAATAACGTCTTTATTGAAAATAGAATATGTTTAATGATTTACAAACTACGAGTTTATAGGACATTAAACCCAACACATGGGTTGTATGTAGCCGAGTATGGATTCAATCTTTTCTGGTTCTAGTTTCCTTGTTGACCTACATAAAAGACAGATGCGGGATTTAGTGGACAGTTATCAGCGATGTGTTCCTCACCACAAATTTCACAACAATGATAAGAAATAGCATTGGCAGGGGCTATGTTTGCTTGATTGCTCATCGTCATGTCCATCATCATGTTGTGGATAACCGTTATTTGAGCTTGAAATGTAGAATTAGCCTCTGTCTCTACTACTTTGGTTGGATTCTTCAAAATTGTTGTTGGCTCAGTTTCTCCTCAATGTCTATTGTTTGTGGCTAAGGTGTCTAAGATAGCATGTGCCTCATTTGCAGACTTATTTAAGAAAGATCCGTTTGAAGATGCATTGAGTAGTGCCTTCGAAGCTTGATCTAATCCACTATAAAAATGCTTTAAAATGATGCAAGCAGGCAATCCGTGGTGTGGACACTTCCGAACCAACCTTTGAAATCTTTCCCAAGCTGTATCCAGAGGTTCATTGTAAGATTGTCTAAATGCAATAATTTCAGCTCTATATTTGGCATCTTTATTAGTAGGAAAAATCTTCTCTAAAAATTTCTCAGCCAAACCGTTCCAAGAAGTGATAGAGTTTGGGGGAATGAGTCCAACCAAGCTTCAGCATCTCCCTGCAAAGAAAATGGAAAATCGAAGTCGAATTCCATTTGAGATAGAAATGCGGTCGCAATCTGATCGCAATCTAACATAAACAAAACTGGTTTCACTTTTGGTCCCCAGCAACGGTGCCAAAAACTTGGTGCGGCAAAGGCTGAATGATGGATGTAAGATAAGATGATAGATAAAGATTAAGAATGACTAGCCAACCTTAGTGCAAGTATACACTATCACACGTATTAATAAAAACCTTAGAAGTATTCCAAGGATATCGATCCCACGATGACTAATTTGGAAACTCATATTTGAAGAAAAAACTGCTCAAACGATTGCTTAAAAATAGGTAACCAAAGAAATAATTGATGATTGATTTTTGGAAGATAAATAAAACAATTAAATAAAGAAATAACAATAATAAATAAAACAAGGTATTTAATATAGTTTCATCCCAAAGGCAAATAACTTTAATCATAGATTATTCAACTTAAGCCTATTCAATGCATTGGGTCAGATTTAACTTCTATTTTGCCTTGCTCTCAAGAACCGATAGAAGGCTATGCGAGTATCATTATGCACATTCTTGTGACTCGACTCCGACGTAGATGATTCACGAATGCAATCTATAACCCTATAGTTGTTATAGGGTGCCTTAGGCAGCTTGCCCTATAACACCGAACAATCTCTTTCGAGCTTTTTCTCCTATATCACCTTTATGAGAACCGATATCGTTTGTCCCTTTCGAGATCAAACTCTCATAGCATGCAAAGTCTAAGTGATCAATTTAAACTCAGCAAGATCAGAAAGATAATCAATAAAGAATGACATGCATTGAATAGAAACTTAAGCAAATAAACACTTTCAAGCTATTGAACCATAAGGGAATTCACCATATTGAACTCCTCAACAAAATTTAGCTAAGCATGGTGAGATAAAGTGCAAATGAACAACTTTCCATTGAAATAAAATGTAAAGAATACAAAATAATGAAAAGTGACAAGTGCTGGAAATATTGGCAGTAGCTAAATACTAGCGTTTTTTCTTTTATCTAATCCTTCTAGAGTTCGCTCGACACTCCACTCTCTCGCTTTTACAAGTGGGAATGGGGTGAAAATCCCTACAAACCCTAAGGTTTGATGTCTAACTAAGGTTAGAATTCAATCTTCTAAGAAGGACCTCGGGCATCCCTACTCATGGGCAACTACTTGGGTTCTGTCACCACCCTCTTCTTTCCAGTGAGTTCTGCTTGAATTCCTCTTCGAATCTTGAGCTTATATAGTGTCGGGAGTGGTTGAGGAGCCACGAAATAGGTGCTGGTAGGTAGCCCAGTCATTTTCGGGGTCAAAACGGTCGGTTAGGTGCGCAAAAGTCTCGTTCAAAAGACCCGCGACGGACTCAGAACGACCTCTGTTTTTCCAGAAATGAGGTCGCATTTGAAATTGGGCTTCCTAGAAATGCAGTCGCATTTATGGGTAAATTCCATCTTTCCTCAAATTGAGTCTTTTTACATCAAATTGAGTCTTTTTAAGCACAAATAAGCATAATTTGACAAATATGACTCTCAACTCCCTAATTTATCAACCTCATCATATTTTGAGCTCGGGAATAGTAAAATTGATCTAAATATGCAACTTTTGACAAGGAAATGAGCTAAATATATGGGTAAAATGGGTATATTTTTTACCCTTATCAACTATGTCCCCAACTATCTTCACTGTCTTATCCCCAAAAGGGTAGGCTTATTGAGTCGGCGAAGCATGACTACTCTCACCCTTGCAGATCAAAGGATAATCCTTAATAAACAAGAGTTCATAGTTAGCACAAGATTAAGATCGAGTTACCTAGGTCATCCTATGAAATAGTCAGTTTCTACAGTAAACGACATTATAAAGTGAAAGTGACTTATTTCATTGTCCAATCTTATGCAAACTCATTGCATAGGACGCCCCTACTCACATGTCTCCACATGAACAATTCAGAATCACATCGTTTGTACTTAATACAAAGTGGGCCGCATCCATAGTGTCCCCAAGATAAGGTATCCAACCCTATCCGTATACTATATACCGTTTTGGCTATATACTTGAACTTGATCCAACCTTATGTTTCTACGTATAGTTCGAGTATTCATACTATAGCCAAACATCTTAGTTTATTGGATTTAGGTTAAATATTATGCAACTCACTTATTCAGTAACATCTTTACTGAATAACCTTAATAACATCTTTATTGTAAAATAGAATATGTTTAATGTTTTACAAACAACGAGTTTTAGGACAATAAAACCCAACACTGCAAACACTTGCTTGAGCCAAAATCCCAAGAGCACAGCACAACATCTCTGTAGGATTGGAATTCCCTAATTCCGTTAGTGGAAGCGAATTGGGACCGATTTGTAGTTAATTTTGTTTCTACCAAAATACCAATACATTGGCAATGATTTATAAAACTATTCTAAATCTATTTATTAAGGCTAAGTATACAACCTTAGATCTAATTAATCTAAAGGGGAGAAGCATGAAGGAGTTAATTCGCGCTCACTTACTCATTTTTTTCACTCATTTTCTTTTTCTCTTTTCTTTTTCTTTGGGCATATTTTCTTTCTTTTCTCCTAGGCAAGATATTACATGCTAATTTGCAGACATTTGACTCTCTAGCTCATCCCTACACCTATCGATGTGACAATAAGCATATGGATTCTATAATTCGCTCCTAAGCCTTCAAACTAATCCAAGGCATGCTAAGGTTTACTCTTACAAGAATAGTACTAGAAAAGTTTTAAAAAGGCTCAATTTTGGGCAACATGCTTACAATTCAAAAAAAAAAAACAATGAGATAAGCATAAATGACATGTCATGGATTTTCATAATCTAAGAAAAGCAACAATGTCATCCACACATCAACACTCAGAGTTATAAAATTTGCTTAAAAATAGGTCCAATGCTTAGATGCATGGCCTCAATCCAGTCAAAACAAAGCAATAAAATAACACATGCAAAATAAAGTAGTCTGACGCTCAGATGCATCAAGACTCATATAAAACATATGCAAGCAAAGCATGCGAAGCACCCCACCCCCAACCTTAATTCAACATTTTCCTCAATGTATATGAAGTAGAAAGAATAAGGGATAACTAGAATAGGGAACAGAAAACCTCCCTGAATAGATGGGGGTTAGGAGCTGGCTAGATAAAAAATGAATGCCCTCATTTATAATGCGCCAAAACCTACAAAAAAGAAAACAAATAAAACAGGAAAAAGAAAAGCAAAACAAGCTAAGAAATAAAGAAATAAAGAAAAGGATAAAAGAACTGCGAATGAGCCCAATGAAAGCGCGTCACTCCTCATCCTCAGGAGACTCATATGGTGGCAGCAGCGGTGGAAGAGGTTGTCCAGACGTCGAGGCAATCATGCACTGATGATAGTAAGCGAACTGTGCCTCAGATCTTCTGAAATGCCTAGCCTCCTTACGTTGCTGGCTCTGATACTAGCGCAGCTGCACGAGTCTCATCTGCTCTATCCTCTCCTCCAATGCCTCAAGCGTGAAAGGTGGATGTTCAATGTGAGGCTGCTATTCTTGTTCTTCTGGCTCTTCTGCCGGTTCTTCCTGCTGTTGTGGCAATGGTGGGTGGGCTACCCTAGGTCTAGGCTCCCTAAGTCTGGTCATGATGAAGTTCTTATCTATCACAGCTATCAGATGACTAAGCTCCTCTCGGGGGCCCCACTCGACCCCAACATTCCTACGGAGTGCTGTGATGAGGGAAGGTGTCCTAGTCCTACGGTGGTGGCTCCTCTGCGAATCTGGCGCATGGAACTATGAATCACTTTCCCTACATCTATCGAGCGACCGGTCGCGATAGCAAATAACAAAGCCGCTCTTTCCTTAGTCACATCACTCAGATGTAACACAGACATAAGCTTGGCACACAGAAAACTATGCCACGCTCTGTTATCCACTGTCAGATCAGAGGATTTGAAGTTTATAGCCTCTCCCCGCCTTATTAAACGTTCTGCCCCTAGGCTACATAAATGCTCAATTATCTGATGGGCATCGAAATGGTTACACGCATAATCGTTGTACCCATCTCGATCTATGTTAGGAAGGCCATAGAACTGGTTAATAGAGGTCGAGTCAAAGGGAATGGTTTTACCCCTAACAAAGGAAGTAGTGGATCCTTCCACCATGTTAGCGTAAAACTCCCTAACAATCAGGACTGTAGTGGCCTCAGGGTGGCTAGTGAATCTACCCCAACCTCTCTCTATTATGTTATGGGTGAGGTTTGGTTAAGATTCGACACTTGGAACTAAACCTCTCTCTGGAATGACCCCCCTATTTACCACATAGGTGTTGAAGATCGTCTTTGCATCCCTACTAATGAATTTAAGCCCATCAAATGGTGTAGAGGATGAAGAAGCTACAGATCTCCTTGATCTTTTAGCGCTCATTGGGGTGGAATAAAAAGGGTAAAGAACTTAAAATAAGCTAGAGGTTTTAAAAAAATGAGTGCTCCCTAAAAAGATCTAAAAACAACCTACGAGCAAGGGAACTAAGAATTTTTCCACAAATGTTCCAAAACCTTCAACTCTTTTAGCCCTTCCGCCTTTGCATTCACAATGTCAGCAAAACAAGCAGAAAAATCCCAACAAAATATAGCAGAAAAATAAATTATTAAACCAAAAATCAACAACTCAACACTTAGACTACCGAGCTTCAGCACAAAAACTACAAAAATATGCTCAAAATAAACCCATTCATCTTCTAATCTTAAGTAGATGCTCCTAAACTTTGGAAACCAAGTAAAAATTAGTAGAATGAGTTGAAAACTCGTTACCCGTTGGCTTTAGCACGAAAAATCCCCCAAACTCTTCAAAATCACCCAAAATCGCGAGAAACCCACAAAATCACTGCTGCAAATCTGAAAAAACTTGAAGAAAAGTGGTTGAAATCATGGAGTACTCGTGAAATAATGAAGAAATTTGGTAGAGATTGGTGGGAGAATGAGTGAGAAGTGAAAGATTTGAGAGAAAAAGAAGTCTAGGGCTCAAAAATTGCTTCCCTGAACTGTCGAAATATGGGTATTAAATCCCAGATTTCGAACCAGCGTCTCGATGCTAGCTCTTGGGTTTTTGCCCAAATCGAGTGTTTTTTTTAATCTAACCAATTCCTTTGTTTTAAAAATTAATTACTTCAAAGAACATGAAAAGAAATAAATGATTAAATTGGAATAAAATCAAAAGAAATAAAACTAAGGAAATAAGGATTAACAAAATAAAAGAAAAGAAAAACTTAAAAAACTTTGGGTTGCCTCCCAAAAGCGCCCTGTGTAACATCTTGAACTTGACGAAGTTCCTCCTGAACTCATCCAAGGTCCAAGTTGTCTCGTTCCAGAACATTGATCGGCTTGTATCCAGAAGTCTTGTGCCTGTTCACCTATATTTTATGGGAATAATTTAAACAGGCAAGCGAAGGGTTAAGATGACCTAAAATGTCAGAATGAAAGCAACTCCTTCTACCTCTAAATTCAACAGAAATGATCCCCTTGCCTATATTCATTTTAACCTTGGCAGTTTTCATGAATGGACAACCCAAAATTACTGATGTGGCGTTAGGTGAACCATTTTCATGCATATCAATAATGAAGAAGTCGGCTGGAAATATTAACTCATCTATCTTAACTAAGACATTATCGCAAAGCCCAAGAGGTCTAATAAGAGATCTATCTGCTAATTGGATCAAATTACCTGTTTTCTTAATATGGGAAAAATTAAGCTCACTAGCGAGTGCATGAGATATGACATTAATAGAGGATCCTAAATCTAACATGGCATGCTCAATTTATGCATCCCCTAAAATGCAGGGCAATGTATAAATACCATGATCTAAACACTCATTTGATAATTTCTTTAAAATAGCAAAGATGTTTTCACATACCTCTGGCTTACCTTTCGTTGAGCACCATTTTCTTAAAAATTTACCTACCTTAGGAATTTGTTTAACGGCGTCCAGAAGCAGGATGTTGACCTCCACCTTCTTGAGTATGTCAAGCATGTTCTTCTTCTCCTCTTCCTTGGAAGGCTTAGGCTGCAGCGCTAACCTGCAGGGAAAGGGAGCTTTAGGAACAAAAAAATTTTAATTTAAGGGTGGATCAAAACGTACCCTCGCTTCCTTGGAAAGTCGAGATTTTTGTTCTTCTCGTTTTCAGGCTTCTTTCTTCTTGTTTAACCTCCACCTTCTTAAATGCAGGTGGAGAAGAAATCTGTGGATTGGAACTCAAGACTGTCCCACTCCTCAACATGACTGTGCATACACCTTCTCTCCTTGGGATCTCAGGTTGAACAGGTAGCTTGTCCACTTTAGCCTCCAATATACTGACAGTGTTAGCCAACTGGGCAATTTGGGTTCCCAATTGCTTCATCCCAGCTCGGGTCTCCTCTTGAAACTTGAGTTGACCTTCCTGCAAAACTTTGATGTTATCACTAAAATTTTTAACTAAAATTTATAAATTACCTGGACTTGATCCATGCTGCATATTAAAGCTTTGATTGTTCTGGAAGTAGTAGTTTGGGTGGTCTCTCCAACTAGGATAAAAATTTCTCCCAAATTGGCCAGCTGTCCGTTGGCTCTGCATTGCTGGAAATCTCTTAATGGGAATCACTTCAAATGGAGATTCCTGCTCTGTAGCCAACTGAAGAATGAGAGTTTTAAGCTCAGACAGTAAATATTTGAACTTACTTACCTCACTGTCTGGGCTTGTCCTCACAGCTATAACAAAAAGAACAAATAAAAACTAAACTAAATTAAAAACTCAAAACTCAAAATAAAAAGAAAATAATTAATCGTTTGCACTCCCCGGCAACAGCGCCAATTTGAAGCGGTCCGGAGTTGTCGAGACTCCAAGTTGTCAAATAAAATTTTTAATCCACAATCACTAAACTACTTGCAGTAGTAGTGGCAAAGGTCGATCAGAGGGAGTGGCGGTTGGTTATTATTTCCTATTTACTTTGAGTTAGAAAGCAATAAAAAGGGGAATTTGCAATGCGAAGGGGAAATCATCATGCAAGAAATTAAAGGCGGGAATTTAAATTACAAGAAATTAAAAGACAGGAAACTAAATTGCAAGAAACATAAAATAACAGGAAATTTATTAAACAAGCGACACCGATTAGGGAGATTTTTGGGGTTGAATGGTTTGTTTTGATCATTGTATTCCTACTTATTAAAGGCTAAATTTAAATTGCTTAATTGCCCAATCGATCTAATCTGAATCAAAAAATGACCCTAAGCCCACCTAAGCTATCTAACCTGATCATACATCGTCCATCGAATTAGAAACTGATTGACTAACTAATTAATTTGATTAAACCATCAAACCAAACAATTAACCAATTGCCTTAAGTCTAGTGGATTGAATAGGTCATTAGAATTAATTAGGCCTAAATTATTCCTAATGTTATTTTGGATCCTAGACCTATCATGCAGAGCAATAAAGTCAGAGAACTGCTCTTGGGACCCGTGCCCATGAATCAGTCTATGCACTACGAATATTAGCAAAAAATAAACATACGAGCTGCGAGTTACGACGTCAATCTAACCTACTGCGCATGCTTATTCTACAATTAGAATCCAAAATACAATTGCAATGTAAATTAAAGAGAGGAATCAGAACAGAATACTCACAAAATAATCCATTCTATAACCCAAGAATCATCCAATCGACGTCAACGGGTTTAGACGGTGGTAAATCCGACTAAAACCTACGACCCTATACAACAATAATCGAGAAATACAAAGAAAATCAACTAGAAATCATACAAGAATGAGCTCTCAAAGTAAAATACAGAGTACAGTAAGAAAAGAAACCAAAAATTACAACCTACAGAGCTAACGGCGGAATAAAAACGAGGGTATTTATAAATAATATGATCATGGCGTCGAGATGTTGGGTGTAGCGTCTCGACGCCACACCATTTGGGCCTAGGGTTTGAAATCAGGCAAGTGTCGAGATGCTGGCCACCGCGTCTCGACGCCAGGTGATAGGACCAATTTTGCCTATATATTTGTTCTTAATCTTGCTAGTTTTATGTTAATTATTATGCTTAATTGTATTATTTTGTAGATGTTTGGTGTTAGAGCTTCTCGGGAGCCAATATTCCAAATTGACGTCAATTCGAGGAAATTAACGTTGTTTTGATCCATCTTGAAGTCCACGGGATGTCGATAAAGTGAAAGGACCAAAGCGGGGCACTCAAGACTCGAAAACGACTTCAAAAGAAGCAAAATTGAAGCAGCCAAACAAGGGAAACCCGATAGGTAGCGTCGAGACGCTACCAGACACTACGTAAATAGAGGACCGCCCAAATCACTGTCAGTGACGAGACGCCAACACGAAAACTTGCGGAAGAAGAATTGCCTAGCGTCTCGACGCTACGACTACACTATAAATTTGTTTCTTTCGTATCTAGGTCATATGAACTCCGTTTTTAGTGATTCTTTTGCCGTTCTTCTCGTTTTTCTCTCTACTTTTCATTTCTCCCAAGTTTAGATCAGTTTTAGGGAGGTAAAGCAAGCCTTGGGGCTTGGATTAGGCTTGTCTATGGCCGTCTAAGCGCCGTTCGCTGTAATTGGAACCTCGGTATTGTAAGTACATTTGAGTTTTATGAGATTCATTGAGTTTTCCGTGTTGAATGCATATTCTTCTTGGGTTTTACTGTCCTTCACGTATGTTTTAATTGCTGTTTGTGGTTTTAGATTCCCGGTTTTATAATTAGCATGCGCAGTAGGTTAGATTGACGCCCTAACTCGCAGCTCGTATGTTAATAATATGCTAAGGAACTAATTTCTAAGTAGCTAGTGGATGGTTAGTTCAATAGTTAGCATTAGATTGATTCATGAGCACAGGTCCCAAGAGCAGTGTTGGGTTTCCAGATTGAGTAAAAATAAGATATAAAAAGACTCTAGAACTCTGTGCAAGTATACACAAATCCGCAACAAGTAATAAGTATTTATCGAATCCAAGGTCTGAATTAGCTTCCACTTTATCTATTTTGTTTATCTTTTTAATTGTTTCAAAGGTGGTTAAAATGATTGGTTTTTTTATAGAATGCTGAAGCAAAAGAAATGACAGAACAAAAAATAAACAAATAGGCAGACAAATTAGAAACAGGCGCTGGTCAGGATTTAGCAATTGTTTTAAAAGATGCTCTAGCAATATTATTGATCATGCAAAACTCTCGCAGTCTTATTAGCAGATTCCTCCCGGAACTCCGGATTTTTTAGAATATGTTTCAACTCCAATGAAGCTCTACCGATCAAGCACTAGGCAACTGGCTATCCCTAGCTCAGTCACTGGCGTTCACCAATACACAATGATCTAGTGTGATTAACCGCCACACACTCCCTAAATCATCCCTGAAACTAGAGAGAGGTATTCATACCGGCTGGCCAGGCAGGCATAAAATAGAAATGAACACAACAATTAATCAAGATGCATCAAATCAATATTTATTACTAGAGATTAAGCACGACAACTACATGTTCCCTAACCAACGCCTAAAGCTACTTAGTTCATAAAATGCATGGAAACACACGTTAAAATCTGAGTAAGCATATCCATATTCACAAAATAATACAAGAAAATATTAATTCCCTTGATCAGCTTGCAAATGATGGTTTCCTTGGTGGTCTCCAATCTCTCTCCTCTATTCGGCTCCCAAAAGTGGAAATGAGAGTGAACTCGTCCCCAAAAGTGTAATGAATTTGACTTGGGCGGCTATCTCCTTTTATAGAGTGATAGGAGGCTTGAATTAGGTTGACCTAGACACGTGGATGGCTCTCCTTGCTCCATAAATCCGAGAATAGCTTAACATAATTCAGTTTGTTAAATTGGCTAAAGAGCTGTGACGTGGCAGTTTTTGCTCCCAGCTTTGCTCCAGCACAAATTTTGCTCCCTTAAGTCGCCCAGCAACATATTCTGCACAAAATAATTTCCAAAGCTTTCATTCTTCCAAATGGGTTAAAACATATAATATCTATCTAAAAACAACCCTATTAAGCACAAAAGACACCCAAATCACTATAGAAATGAGGTCTAAATAACTCCCTTTTGGAGAGTTATCAAGCAGACTCTAACTTTGTTGCTGACACGATAGATCTAGGGTCTAAGCCGATACTTGTGATTAATTAGATTTCTTCTAGTTGATTATTAGTGTTCTAGTCTATAGCCACAATTAATTAATTTATTAATCGTGGCCAGGTTAATTTATTGATCGATTGCATGTTAGTTCAACGGGTCCGTTGGGTTAGCACTCTAGGGGTATCTTGTTCTTAATGCAGTTACTTAATTAATTAACTTTGACCGGTTCGTAAGGTTCATTGATTAATAGCTAGTAATTGAGTCGATGGACGTTAGGATCGAGTAAATTGATTTAGAGTACCTATAGACAACATGCATTTAAATCATTATCTGCTAATCAATGAGTAAAAACGAATATACTGAATCCGAGTGTTTCCAGCTACAGCGATCGCCAAGGTGAGATTAACCAACCGTCCTTTAGCTTTCTTTCATCTAATTTCCTGTCATTTACTTTATCGCAATTTATAATTCCTCGCATTTAAATCTATCCAAATCCAACCCCCTTTTTAGTCTCGTCATCGCAATAAACCTGATTAAGACGGATAACCAATCGTGCTCCCTGTGTTCGACCCCAGCCACTACTGTTACAAGCTAGCTTTAGGGGTTGTGGAATATAAATTTATTTGACCATGAAACTCGGAGAATTCGACACCCTCTTGAGGTCCCGTCACCAGGCCTCTATCCAACGTGCCTTCACTTCTTTCTTTGGTCTTCCTTGTTGCTTGCTCGGTTTGGGACTCGAACCTTTGACTCCTTGGAACTATTCTTCGAACTCGTCATAATCCTCACGGTCTTCTCACCTCCTCAAGATCCACGGACTTCAATTTAGCTCGAAAACTCTCTAAATTGCCCGAATTGAATTTGTGTGATTCGTCCCTAATGCCTTCAATGCACAAATAATCTACAAAATAGACAAATAAACCGTAAAATGGACTCTAACAAGCTTAGATTAACAACAAATAAATAGGAGTAATTTGGTCCGATCAACGGGTCCCAAGAGCATTTCTTTGACATCGTAGTTTGCATGATAAGTTTAGGGTCTAAATCAGTGTTCATAATTAATCTAGGCTTTTCCTAATTATTTATGAGCATTCTAGCCTAGAGCACCAATCGATTAATTTCTTAATCACGATCGGGTTAATTAATTAATAAATTGGATGTTGGTTCGATGGGTTAGTTGGGTTAGCGCTCTAGGTGTATCTTGATCTTAATGCAATTATGTAATTAATTAATCTTGAGGGGTTAGTAAGGTTAATTAATTAGTAATTAGGAATTGGTTTGATGTACGATGGGATAAAGTGAATTAATTTAGAGTATCAATTAGACATCATGCATCTAAATCATTGTATGTTAATCGATGAGTAAGAACAAATATACTGAAATCTGAGTGTCTTCAATTAGAGTGATCACCAAGGTGAGATTAACCAACCGCCTTTTATTTTCCTGTCATTTACCTTTCTGCACTTTATTTTCTCGCACTTTATTTTCCTGCAATTGTTTCCTTTCCTCTTCAACCCCATTTGGTTCCCACAAACACAAAAGAGCTTAGGAATAAACCAGTTGTTCCCAGTGATCGACCCCAGCCACTACTACTACAAAGTAGTTTAGTGATCGGTGATTATAAATTTATTTGACGAGACCCTCTACAAGTCACTTCGTCACTTTTCTTGTTTAAAACATTGAGGACAATGTTTAATTTAAGTTTGAGGGGGGGAGGCTTTCATTGTTTTGAGCTTAAATGAAATGGGGGAGAGGCTTTCGTTGTTTTGAGCTTAAATGAAATTCTTTGGATGCATGATTAGATGACTATGACGGCCTAGGATTTCACTTAGTTCTTTAGTTAATATGGTTTATATGAATAGTGGAATTTGGAAGCATAGCTGAAAATTTTTAATGTTTAATTTTTTTTTTTTTTTTTTTTTTGCTTAGTGTTAATGTCTAAATCACGTGATGAACTTATCTTTTGTGATCTCTGAAAACTTACATTCTTGTTATGGTTTTTATAAGTTTGTTGTCACTATGATAGGCTTAGTCTCTAATACTAAGAATCCATGCTCGATTATGCTTTTAAGAGCTAGGTGAAATGAAAAGAAAAATTGTTGTGCTTGCAAAAATAACAAATGTAAAAGAATATCTGTTGAAAAATAGAAAAATGATTTTTGCTTTCAAAAAGATAAAAAAGGACTAGGGGTAAAAAGAGCTACCTCTGTTGTGATCAGTTAGGCCATCTAAGGGTTAAATTCGGGATATGGGTCCCTGCAACGGTGTGTGAAAGCTAGTGCCCTTAGTATCATTAAAATGCAAGTTTGGGGGAGGATCCACCCCAAGAGAAAATGAAAAGGAAAATCAGGTGCCCTAAGCTTCTTTGTTTTGCATGATTGGTGAATTCTGAAATATTACACTCTTAGCCAGTGTAGGGGGAAACAAATGGAAAAAACCATAAAACTAATGTAGGTTTGTAAGAGAACCTTTAGATAAGTTTTGAACATGTTATTTGTTAAGTCTAAGTTGAATTTTAAAAATTTTTCATGAGTATGCTGAAGGATTGGAATTCCTAAATTCCCAGCGAAAGCGTATAGGACCGATTCGTATTTTAATTAAGTTTTCTAAAATACTAGTACATTGACAATCCATACAAAACGATTCTATATATATATATTAAGCTAAGCATGCATTAGATCTAAATCTAATAATTGAAAGAACTGAAATACTTATTTGTTGAAGACTTTCTTCAATGAACTCCCACAAGAACAATATGATGATCGTAGGGACACTACCACCGAGATCTTCCATTGCTATATCTCTGGGACTAGGAACCAAGTTGTGGGACTTGGTGTTCTTGAATTTTGGGAAAAAGAAATTCAATAGAATATTGTGAAATTCTTAGAGAAAAATTTTTCTTGAGATCAAAGTGTTGAATGTGAGTTATGTGAATTGGGAAGACATTATATCCTTTATATAGGATGCCATACCCCTTTCCTAGTCATAATAAAATAGGGATTTATTTAACTAATTAATAATAATTAATTAATTAAATCAACAATTAATTAAATCAAATTTAATTAATTTCATTTAAATCATATTTAAATGAACATCTCCCACATAACTTATAGTTTTTAATTAAATCAAATTTAATTAAATTAAATAATTAATTAATTCTCCAATTAATTAATTACCAAATTAAATATCTCATATTTAATTTAAGCCTACAATTTAATCTTATTTAATTGTATTTCTCTCAATTAATAAAGTTTTATCTTAAATTAAACTTTATATTATAATGTATCACATATATTATATTAATTGTATCTCATACAATTAACTTGATTTCCCATAATGGATTTTGAACTATTCAAATTCTTTTCAAGACTAATTGTTCCTAATTACCCTTAATGAGCTAGCAAGGGGACCTAATGAACCTACAGATCAGAAGCTCTAATGATATGAGGTTAAATGACTAAACTCATTAATCAGTTTAACTAATGTTAATTAACTGCAAGTCGATCCACTAAAGACGCATAGTTGCACTTTTCTCACTGCAAAATATTTCTATGTCCACGGATATAGACCAATAACGGTAAGTCAATCCTTCACGAGTGTTCGTAACGCCAATTGGGTCAAATTATCGTTTTACCCCTAGGTTACCTCTGTCTCCTTAAGTACCACTGATTCCTATAATGAACAACCCGTTGATGGTCCAACCAGTAAATGGAAGTTCCTCTCGTGCCAGGAGAGGATCGACGCCCTTGTTCAAGGCCCAGAATCAGCCCTTAAGGGAACACTCATCTACTTGCCCTAAAGACGGGAAAGAGTGAATTCCATCTTGTGTTGTTATGTTCCCAGCCCCCAATCGGTCTTATCCCTGAAATGGTAGGCTTATTGAGTCGACGAATCTGAGCACTCTCACCCATACAAATCTAAGGATAATCTCTCATGAAAAGGAGTCCATAACACATTCAAGATTAAGATTCAGTTACCTAGGTCATCCTATTGAAATAGAAACCTAACTAGTCAACGGTGTTACTGAAGGATTGGAATTCCCAATTCCGTTACAGCGGAAGCAATTGGACCGTTCGTAAATTAATTTTGTTTTCACCAAAATACCAATACATTGGCAAAAAGTTAAGCGTTGAAAAACATACCTCCGTTGACGACTCTGAATACTTCAACGAACACCACCACGAGGCTACCTTGCTATTCTCTGAGATTAGGAACGTAGTTGTGGGACTACTAATCTTGATTGGGAAAAACTCTTAAAGAGAAAATTTCTCTCTAGAGTTCTTGAGAGAATATGTGAGGGAGGCTAGAATGAGACCTTAGGGTTAGGGTTCTCATAACCTTTCCTTTTATAAGAGAGGAAACCCTAATGTGAGGTTAGGAAACAATCTTGACCGTTAGATCAAGATCAATTAATTGAATGTTAATTAATTAATCATATTAATTAATTAATCTCATGCACATTTAAATCTTATTTAAATGTAATTCCCTCACATAATATATATAGTTTAATTAAACTTAATTAAATCACATTTAATTAATTCAATTAAACTAATCAATTAATTAATTCCAATAATTAATTAATTTCATAATTAAATATCACTCATATTTAATTAATTACTCATTAGAATCATATTCTAATAATTCCCTCATAGACTATAGTTTAATTAAATCTCATTTAATTTAAACTAAATTGAATAATTAATTAATTCATGATTAATTAATTCATCTTCTAATTAAATACCATATATTTAATTAGACATATATTTGAACTCTTTCAAATATATTAATCTCTCAATTTAATAAAGTTTAACTCAAATTAGACTTTATATTTTAATGCATCACTATACATTGTATTAATTTGTATCTCATACAATTAACTTAATTCCCAATATGAATTTGAACTATTCAAATTCTCTCAAGATATAATTGTTCTTAATTACTCTTTACGAGCTAGCAGGGGGACCTAATGGACCTACAAATCAGAAGCTCCAATGATATGAGGTTAACCGATTAAACTCATTAATCAGTTTAACCAATATTCATTAACTGTGGGTCATTCCACTAAAGACCCACAGCTGAACTCTTTTCACTGTAGAACATTTCTGTGTCCACGGATATAGACCTATGTCGGTAAGTCAATCCTTCACGAGTGTCCGTAATCACACCTGGGTCAAATTACCATTTTACCCCTGTGTTACATCTGTCTCCTTAAGTATCAGCGCTCCTCTAATGAACAACCTGTTTATGGTCCAACCATTAAACAGAAAGTCCCTCTCGGGCCAGTGAGAGGGTGGGATCCCTTTGTTCAAGTCTCGGAGTCACCACTTAAGGGAACACTCATCTACTTCTCCTAGAAGCGGGAAGGAGTGAATTCCTTCTTGTGTTGTCATGTCCCCAGCCTCCCACTCGGTCTTGTCCCCAAAAAGGAAGGCATATTGAGTCAGCGTATTGGCCACTCTCACCCATGCTAATCAACGGACAATCCCTCATGAGAAGGAGTTCATGACACACTCAGGATTAAGACTGAGTTACCTAGGTCATCCTATTGAAATAGTAACCTAACTAGTTAACGATGTTATAACTAATGGTTGACTATTTCGTGGTCCGGTCTTATGCAAACTCATTGCATAGGATACCCCCGCTTGCATGTCTACTACATGGACGTTTTGGATTAATACGTCTGTATCAAATACAAAGCGGGTCGTATCTCATAGTGTTACCAGGATAAGGTACCCAACCTTATCCTTGTACTATAGACCTTTTAGGTTGTTACTTGAACATCGATCCCCGTATGTCCCCACATACTAGTTCAAGTTACATACAAACAACCTTGGATCTTAGTTTATTGGATTTGGGTCAAATTGTGTAACATTTAACAATAACACTTTATTGTAGAAACTCAATAACACTTTGTTGAAACAAGTATACAATTTGTTTACATTCACTATCTACGAGTTTTAGGGCATAAAACCCAACAGTTACATCTAGTGGTTACTATTTCACGGTCCAGTCTTATGCAAACTCATTGCATAGGATACCCCCACTCTTATGTCCACTACACGAACGCTTTGGATCGATGCGTTTGTATCAAATACAAAGTGGGTCGTATCACATAGTGTCACCAGGACAAGGTACCCAGCCTTATCCTTATACTATAGACCCTTTAGGTTGTTACTTGAACATTGATCCCTGTATGTCTTCACGTATAGTTGAAGTTTCATAAAACAACCTTAGATGTTTAGTTTATTGGATTTAAGGTTAATTATTGCAAAACTAAGAATAACAAATTCAATAACTCTTTGTTAAATAATTTCAATAACTCTTTATTTTAATTAATTAATTTGTTACATTTACTATCCACGAGTTTTAGGCCATAAAACCCAACATATGCCATACTTGCTTATTTCACATTTATGTTTTCCATATTGTTCTGAAAATCTAAATCATTAAGGCTAAAGTTGTTCTTTTCATGTATCAATAGAATTTATTTTGCTCGGGACTAGCAAAAGCTTAAGTTTGGGGTGTGTTAGCATGCAAAAATGTTAACATTTTATCCCTTAATTTAGGTTAGTTTGCTTGATTAATTGGTATTTTAATGCTTAATTTTGATAATTTCAAATTATTGAGTTCCATAAGAGCAATTGATGAAATCTTGGTGAAATTGTTAGCAATTGGACCATAATTTGAAGAATTGTAGATACAAGAGTTATTGGGTCGTGTGTTGAAGTCAAAAGCTCAAGAGAAGAAAGAAAACGAGCCAAAACCAAAGGAATCAACTCAAATTGGCCCAAAATCCGCGTCTAGAACTTTCAGCCGAAGGCCAGCATCGAGACGCTAGGCCAACAACGTCTCGATGCTGGATGTTCGTGGGCGCCAAGTAACCGAGGCCTAGCATCACAACGCTAGGGAAACAGTGTCTCGACGCTAGGCAGCCTGGAGCACTATTTAAATTGTGTCTTGCTACAGGTTTTAGACACCAAGAAAGTTCTTGGGCATTCTTGGGGAGGATCTGGAGCTTGTTTGGGTTTCGATCGAAGGCGTAAGTGAGGGATTGATCTCCAGTTCAATTCATTTTCCCTTTTTTTGTCCATATACTGTAATTAGGATGATAATGTTGGAATTTCATGTGCATATAGTGACAATGTGTAATGAATTTCCCGACACTCGAGTCTTGAATGAAGAAATGTGATTTTACGCTACTCTGATTGCTCGTTATTCTGTCTAAATCTTTAGTTATTTGTAAGGGTATTCTTAATGCTTTGTAAATTTTGGCCAAATTTATGATGAATTGTTACTCAGTGGAAACTCGACGGAGAGAAACTAAGTTAGAACGTAACACATGCAACTAGGTTTAATTGCTCGTAGTGACAGCGAGAGTAGTTGGTTAGGCCTAAAAATCAATAATGAATCAGGGCTTTATTAATTAACTCATTTAATGGCACTAAGAACACTTAGGTTGTTAAAATGAGTTAATTAGAATTAGGGGAAACTGACAGGAGAACCTATGTTAACAAGGAGATTCTAGATTTTTAATTAATTTAACTTAGTAATTAGTAATTAGAGAAAACATTTAATCATATTTCAGAATTCAAAACCCAGCCTATAACGACCCGACTTCTAAAGTTAACCTAATCGAGATCGTTACCACATGCATGCTATGGAGGCCTTTCTAAATAGAACATTTTAAAACATAAACTCAAATTTAAGCAAAATCTCAAATCAAAACCTTTATTCAGGATCCCTAATTTTAAAGAGACAAAAAAAATTCTCAAATAATTTTAAAACTAAAGTCAACATGGCCTCTAACTAGTTTACAAAAAAAGTTCGTAAACCAAAATAATGGAAAACCTAGTTCATAAAGCGGAAGGAAAACATGAAGTCCATGAGTCCTAGTTCTCCCATGGCTACCTAACAGTTCTCATCAATTGCCTTTCACACGCCCCTGCCTTTACCTGAAAGAAAAACATTTAAGGAAACAACGAGTATTTAAAATACTCAGTAAGTGACCCTACTGTTGAGGTTGGGTCACGCTTATGCACGTTTCTAGAATCAATAACAATCATATTTTGGTGGCTCTAAAATTCTTCTTAAACTTATTAATCACTTGGATATACATCAATTTCACGCATATCCTATACACATCAATTTCCATGTGTCGCCTATGGAGGAACGTCAATTTCACGAACCTTGACTCAGGTACATCAATTTCATGTCCCTAAGTCCTGTGTAGGCACCTCCTAATGTACATCAATTCCATGTACACTTGCTAAATTTTAGAAGCTTTAGGGTCATTTAAATTCATGCATCATATAAAAACGCCAAGAGACCACCACTTTTTTTAAAAAAAGTTTGCATAATTTATCATTATTAACATAAATGATAGATTTCCACGCTTAAATAATCTCATACTTTAAAATTTTCAATATAAAGGTATGCATGCTAAAATCAATCATGAACACATAATTTTAAGAAAAGTCAAGACTGCGCTCCCAATTAAAGATTTCAACAATAAAGTCACTTACCTTGGCTTAGATATCCTCGATCTAAAATTTCAAATAATTCCAACAACGCCAACCTCGACCTTAACTGATTTATCGCCTTCTACAAAGAAATTTCCATGACACAACCAACATTAATCAATTAACTTCCTTACCAAACCTATTGGCCAAGAAGGCCCAAAACGTAAACAAACTTACCCAAACAACAAATACTCTTGCTGGAAAATTCTTCAATTTTCTCCAAGATTTGATGATTCGGCTCAACTCGCCTAAGATACCCAAAATCCAAAGCGACAAATAAGTGGGCATTCAACACACAACAAAAAAACAAACTGAAGGAGCAAAAATTCTTGCTTACCCACAATTGAAAGACCAAAATTGCCAGAAGGAAAAATTGCTAAATGCCTGCAATCATGCCCAAATCGCCGCTGCACTGCCCTAAACTCGCCGGAAAACACGCGCAAGTACTGGTACCACGCCGGAAAACTGCTACCCAAAGGTCGGTTGCTGTAGAGGTGCCGATGCCAGCGAAAGAGAGGGAAAAGGGAGAGAGGAAAGAAAAACCCATGAATCACGAACCTCACCTGCCGGACCGCCTGCGAACGTCAACCACGAACCGCCACCGGACTGAGACGCTTATCGGAGAAGACGCCGGCGCTGACGAACCTGAGACGAAGACCCAAAAAAAAACGTCGGAGAACCCTTGCTCGCGCGGCTGAACTCGTGGAGAAGTAGGGAGGAAGATGAAGTTTGGGGAAGTGGCTTGGTTTCTTGGGCTACGTGCGACTGGCTTATTAAAAAAAGATGCTTAGGGTTTAAGGGCTAGCTCCAAAGTCCTTTAAATTTCAAAAATGTCATCCCAGCCATAAAATTAATTCTCCACAAATTTCCATCCATAGATTTCCTTCTTAACTCAAACTTTGCACAAATTAAACCAAATTAAGTTTTTACCTTGAATTATCGACGTTACATTCTTCCCTCCTTGAGAACTTTCACCCTCGAAAGTTGCCAGTCCTAGAAGAGCTCTGAACACTTGATTCTTATCTCCTCTAAATACAATTATGCCCACTTATTCACAAAGTAAGCATGCATACCTAGAATGAATGTGTCGACTTGGTAAATGTAACGTCCCAAGTTCTATACCTAACTCAGCGACATTACTAAACTTCTATCTTAATGTTAATCGAATGCTCCAAAAATTTTGGCAGCATAACGACATAAAGATGGCTAACCCAAAATTTTTCTTAACCTAATAAACCAGAGAACCACACTTCTATAAGCAAAATCACCCAACTACAACTCACAATGCCTCAAATCAACAAACAGGCTCCGACCATACCAAAACAAAGGGAGTCAGATCTCGCACCAATCACAAGCTAAAGCTAAATAAAAGAAGAAAAAGAACATTAAACCAAACATACTCTATTCACCTCATTTCTATTAATTCATATGCAATGGAGAGTAAGAAAATGATTAGCTATCTCAGGGTTCAAATTTAACACTTAAAAACCAAAATCCATGCCAAACTAAAAGATTAACACAAACAACTAGAGTCATATCTCGACAAGCAAAGTAAATAAAAAGGTAACTACTAAGGTCATTCCTCACGAGCCTCCTCCTCGGCATCACCGACTCAAAAGCTACAAGCAACACTGACACCACTAAATTTGTGTCATTAGCATCCTGGCGGTTAGTGGCGTAAACTTTCCTCCTATTCCGTCTGTCTCAAGAACCAGCCTGACTTGAGCTCAAGGGTCGGCTCCCACTACCTCATGCGTTCTTCTGACGGCAGTTATTTGCCATATGACCTTCCTGGTGACACTTGAAGCACACACATTTCCTTGCCAAGCATTGGCCCCAATGATGCTTTCCACAAGAGTTGCACATTGGTTTATCGTTACCATTACCCTCTTGTTTGCGGTGTTGAGTTTTTTGTGTTTGAGCCTGCCTTGAACCTTCGGAAGAGTGTTGAGACCGCTGGGAATTAGCAGTTGTCTGCTTGAATTTCCACTTCTGTCCTGAGTTGGGCTCTGACTCCTTGGCCAATGGAGTTTCGTTGGCAGCTCGCATGCCCATAAATGTGGCCGCTTGAAGGGCCGCTGCGTAATCTGGTGGGGCAAGGGCCCCTACGACCCTCTGGACGTCGTCTCTGAGGCCCAAGATGAACTTCTTTGTTTTCTTCACCTCTGTGTCCACCATTTCAAAAGCTCGTACTCTTCCACTGACTTCTCTCCTTGTGTCAAGGCTATAAACTTTGCCTTCTTTCTGTACCTGATAATGGTCGAGGGATTACGAGAAATTTAAATGCAGGAAATAAAAAACAGAAAATTTAAATTGCAGGAAAGATAAAAATGCAGAAAAATACTAATTCTACTTAGCGACACCAATTAGGGAGATGTTGGGGTTGATTGGCTAGTTTGATCATCGAACCACTTCAAATTGAAGGCTAATTCCATTGTTAATTTCCCAATCGATCTAACATTAACCTAGGAAAGTGTTGGGTTTCATGCCCCAAAACTCGTAGATAGTGAATGTAAACAAATTGTATACTTGTTTCAATAAAGTGTTATTGTTAAATATTGCACAATTTGACCCAAATCCAATAAACAAAGATCCAAGGTTGTTTGTATGTAACTTGAACTAGTATGTGGGGACATACGAGGATCGATGTTCAAGTAACAACCTAAAAGGTCTATAGTACAAGGATAAGGTTGGGTACCTTATCCTGGTAACACTATGAGATACGACCCACTTTGTATTTGATACAGACGAATTGATCCAAAACGTCCATGTAGTAGACATGCAAGCAGGGGTATCCTATGCAATGAGTTTGCATAAGACCGGACCACGAAATAGTCAACCATTAGTTATAACACCGTTAACTAGTTAGGTTACTTTTTCAATAGGATGACCTAGGTAACTCAGTCTTAATCCTGAGTGTGTCATGAACTCCTTCTCATGAGGGATTGTCCTTTGATTAGCATTGGTGAGAGTGGCCAATACGCCGACTCAATATGCCTTCCTTTTTGGGGACAAGATGAGTGGGAGGCTGGGGACATGACAACACAAGAAGGAATTCACTCCTTCCCGCTTCTAGGAGAAGTAGATGAGTGTTCCCTTAAGTAGTGACTCTGGGACTTGAACAAAGGGATCCCACCCTCTCACTGGCCCGAGAGAGACTTTCTGTTTAATGGTTGGACCATAAACAGGTTGTTCATTAGAGGAGCGCTGGTACTTAAGGAGACAGATGTAACACAGGGGTAAAATGGTAATTTGACCCAGCTGTGATTACGGACACTCGTGAAGGATTGACTTACCGACATAGGTCTATATCCGTGGACACAGAAATGTTCTACACTGAGAAGAGTTCAACTGTGGGTCTTTAGTGGAATGACCCACAGTTAATGGATATTGGTTAACTTGATTAATGAGTTTAATCAGTCAACCTCATATCATTGGAGCTTCTGATCTGTAGGTCCATTAGGTCCCCCTGCTAGCTCGCAAAGAGTAATTAGGAACAAATATATCTTGAGAGAATTTGAATAGTTCAAATTCATATTGGGAATTAAGTTAATTGTATGAGATACAAATTAATATAATGTATAGTGATGCATTAAAATATAAAGTCTAATTTGAGATTAAACTTTATTATAATGAGAGATTGATATATTTGAAAGAGTTCAAATATATGTCTAATTAAATATATGGTATTTAATTAGAAGATGAATTAATTAATTATTCAATTTAGTTTAAATTAAATGAGATTTAATTAAACTATAGTCTATGATTCTAATATGTAATTAATTGAATATGGGAGATATTTAATTAATTGTAAAATTAATTAATTATTGAAATTAATTAATTGATTAGTTTAATTGAATTAATTAAATGTGATTTAATTAAGTTTAATTAAAATATATTATGTGAGGAAATTACATTTAAATAAGATTTAAATGTGCATGAGATTAATTAATTAATATGATTAATTAATTAACATTTAATTAATTAATATGATGAGTTAATTATCATTTAATTAATTGATTTAATCAATTAAGGGGTCCTCCAAGTAACCAAGAAGTCAACCGAACTAATAAAAATCAGCATAGAATGATTTTTAGAGAAAACTAGGAAGCCAAGTGAAATAGCATTCAGACATAAGAAATCTCAATCCAACAGTCCCTTTTATGATATTGATTTTTCGTTTTATTTATCTGCATCGCATGCTTATTTCTGTTTCTCTTTACATTTCGTATTTTATTCAATTCTCTTTCCAAAACCCCCCTATTACATAAACACAAATTCTGCATCTGCTAGATCCACTTCCCTGTGTTCGACCCCGGCCACTATTTCTACAAAATAGTTATAGTGTCGTGGATTATAAATTTATTTGGCTCGGGCCTTCGACAAGTCTCGTCACTGGCCCACCTCCCTCCTCACCCTCGCCACTAGGCCGAGGTCGAGCCGAGGCCAACCAGGCCTTTAAGCCCAGTTTTTGCTCGGGCTTCCAGGAATGATCCTCCTAGGCGTGTGGGAGTTTCAATCACCGAACTTGGGCCCACTGACGAAGTATTCAGGTAAAGGAAAACCCTACCTTGAGAGAGGTATAAAAGGGTCTCTCCAAATCCTGAGAGAGGGATCAAAACCTATTCTACAAGCTTTTCTGGCTCCATTAGTTTACAGTTTTCTCCATTGTTTGCAGCATTCCCTCCGATTACTGACTTAAGCATCAGAGTGTGTGTAGCAAGCACCACACCGATGTGCAGTGTTTGCTCCATATTTGCAGGTCACGTCTTCCCTGTCTTCAACAAATTCACTGTTGGTGTCACGTGAAGGTCAGGTGAGTTGCTTGTTCGAATTTTGTCATCGACAATACTTATGTCCTTATGCTACCGAAAATTTCAGCAGTGTTACATCGTATAATAGGGTTACCTGAGTAATGTTGCTTAAAATAGGAAATTTTTGGGGCAATGCATTAATTTTAAAAATTTAGCCACAAATTTTTACAATTACAATTACACCCAAAAAATTTTAATGGTAAAATAAAGCCACAAATTTTTACGGTTACCGTTACAATTACACCTACAATTTTTTTTCCTAGGAATTTAGCCATCAAACTTTCATGAGTGGAAAAATTACTTAGGGTGTGTTTGGTTTAACTTTTTAAGTGTTTAATTTTGAAAATAAGTCATTTTGAAAAACTTTCTAGTGTTTGGCAACTACTAAAAATGAATTATTAGAAAATGAGATTGATAAATAAACCATTTTGAGAGAAACACTTGAAACCAACTTTTTAAAAAAGACTTCTTAAGTACACAACAACTCGTGTATAAAAACATTTGTGAGGAAATGCAACCAAACATATGAGTGTTTAAATTCTAAACAATTTTTATACAAAATGTTTTTTAAAAAATGCATTCTTGAAAAACATTTAAATTAAAATGTATTGCAAACGGACCCTTACCCACGAACTCCGATTAACTAATTAGTTGGTTCATAACCATAGTTTGTGAAAAAAATTCCCTAAAGCTTTCTTCCCACGATTTTCCTTTAGGATTTATTTTGAATATTGCATTAATTTATTTTCACATCTTGATTTGATTTGATTCTCTAAATAAAATTGAGCGGTTGTAATTGTGATACTCAATTGAGCTTGAAACTCAATCACGAAAACGACACTCTTGTTTTATTAATCACTATATTAAAAGTTTAAAACTTGGCACCATACGATAAATAATTCATGCTCCAGTTACATATTAATTAGGCCAAGTAGATGAATGTGAAACATTGGATATTGGATATCAAATACAAATTCAAATTGAAATCACAACGGAAATTAAAATTGAAATCACAATATATAGGTCTTTTCTATTGTTGTTGTCCTCCCGCACCCAGACAGCCACAAAGAAAAGCACTACAACTGCAAAATTTACAACCAAGCTCAAAGGCTTTTGCATATATTTAACAACTCATCTACGACATTTTGATAATTATTTTACAATTTTACAACTTCTTTTCTAAACTACCAATAACTTTTCTTCTGATTAATTAATTGATACTCAATTTTTATTAACCATTGTTTATTATTGAATTTGTTAAACAATAAATAAAATATACAACTAAAATTTAACTATTTTCCACTAATAATTTTTATTCTAATAAAAGCTATATTATTTTTGTAAGTTGAGATAATTGTATTATGAAATGTTATAAACAATTTAACTTTACTTAGTCCTTATTAATTAATATCAACTAAATATTATTAAGTATATACAATAAAATTTATTAATATTTTATATCCGTAATTGTTCTTTTGATATATAATTAACTTTTCGGATTCTTCTAAAAATAAATAATTAATTAATTAATTAATTAACCTTTCGGAGTTGATGTTATTTTATTTTAAGTGGTTATTATTTATTGACCAGATAAAATTTTAAAATATAAAATATTATACAAGATAAATATTTTTTGAATTAATATAAAATAAATATTAATTATCAAACAAATGGTAAAGTACATTTTTCTTATCATGGTTTACATCTTTGTCCAAGGACACATTTGACTTTCTACGCAAATTCCAAAAACAAAAACAAGTTTTTGGAAACTACTTTTTTTAGTTTTCAAAGCTTGACTTGGTTTTTGAAAACATAGAAAACATAGAAAAAGAAGTTAGATAGACAAGAAAATCGAGAAACTTATGTGTGGGTATTTTTAAGCTTCATTTTAAAAAACAACAAACCAAATTGTTATCACACAGAGGCTTAAAAAGTAGTTTTCAAAAACTTGTTTTTGTTTATAGAATTTGGTTAGGAATTCAAATGTATCATTAACAAAGATGAAAACCATGGTAAGAAAATTTGAAAAAAAAAAACATGATTTTCAAAAACCAAAAATCAAAAAATTATCTTACGAGACAGTAATTTTCGAAAAACTTGTTTTTGGTTTTGAAATTTAACTGAAAGTTTAAATGTGTGCTTAACAAGAAAGAAAGAAAACCATTATAAGTAAACTAGGAGAAAACAAATATAATTTTCAAAATCCAAATCAACACAAGAAGAGAGGAAACTTACAAGCTTCCCAAGCACGAACCACAACATTCTCCTGCTCCTCGTTGTTTGTGTTTGTGATTTTGAGGTGGAGGTTGACCGAACGCCGGAGGAGGACAGCCCTGCACAGGATATCCTGCTGGTGGATGACCTATTTAGTTATGGTCGTTCACAGCCAAAATTAACACCATGAGTCATCAGCTTTAGTACAAACCCATGAAAATGCACCAAAGTTAAGAGAACGAAAACTAAACAACATTTGTATTAGTATTTTACCTTCATACGAAGGGACGACCACGGGAGCCGGTGGTTGCTCTTGCTTGTAGTCACTCATTTTTCCTCTCTCCAACGATATGATTACAAACAAAGACATGACACTCATCTATTTATAAGCTATAAAAAATAAAATTGACATAACTACGAGGTTAGAGCTTCGAATCTCTCCACCCTTAATTGTGCCCAACTTGAAAGAAGAAAGATAATTCTTAATTTTTTTGTGGGTAGTGTGATTTAATACCTTCCAACAATATTTTTAATTTTGGAGACAAATTACTTGCATTGAAAGTGTCAACGTGAGCATAGCTCAACTGACATAAAGCTCATACGAATGATCAAGAAGTCTGGTTCAATTCATCCCAACCCTACATGTTAAAAAAAAAATTGTTTTGAAAGTTTAGAAATTAGATAGACATATTTGAAAGTCCAATAACTTGTTGAAATTTTTTTAGAGCACGAAAGCTAATGAGTTAAAGTTTTGGAAAGTTTTTTTTTTTTTTTCCGACAATATGGGGGTAGGAGAATTCAAATCACTGATCTCCTGGTCATTAGTACAAATTAGAAGTCTATAGTACAAGTTTTGTCAGTTGAACTATGCTCATGTTGGCTAAAGTTTCGGAACGACCCTTTTTTTTTTTTTTTTGAATCAATCAAACTTATACTTTTTTTTTTTGAATCAGTCAAACTTATACTTTAATCTTTGTAAAGGACTTTGACTCGTATTTGGTTTGGATCCATCTCTTACAAATCAACCTTGGCACATGCATTAAATGGGCGAGAGAGAACGAGTTATTGATGTGGAAGTTAACCATATAATTAATTACAAAAATTGATTTTTTTTTTTTTTTACAAGTACAAAAAATTGAATTTGCCAACTGCTTATTTTTAACGTTACGTGTGAGTGTGACAATACAATATGCTCTAGCTTTGTAAAGTTAACCATGACATTGATTACAAAACTTGAAACTTCCAATTCGCAATATTATTGGACAATTGAGTTCAATTTTTCTAGCACACCATCTATTTTTAACGCTGAATGTGAGTGTGACATATACAATACGAGCTTTGGAAAAGACATTGACTTGTAAATATTTCCAAATAGACTTACAAACAATCCAAATTTAAAAAATGGAACCTTTGCAAATTGCTTGGAAATTGAGGATAACATATGAGTCAAGGTCTTGTTAGAGAAACCTACTTAGGTAGGCGGTTCCCTTTTAGAGAGAGATATTTAGAGGAAAAAGTTTTAAGAAAATGATAGTAATTTATAGATCTATATAAATAATAATAAAAAATAAGTTAAAATACTTATATGTGAGCTTTAACCTTATAATGAGTTTAACACTTATTACTGTATGTACATGCAACATCACCATATAAATCTAACACAACCATTATCCAAATGAAATCTACAAAAAGAAAATCTATATAATCTATATCTATACTATATATAAAGAGGGGAGAATCTTTTGTTTCCTCTTTTGCCCTTACTTTTTAAATAAATTCCTATTTTACCCTTTCTTCAAGTTTAAGTGTTCATTGAGTTCAATAGGTGCAATTGATTTCGACGAGATGCGACTATTCATATAAAGATGTTTACATATTGAATTGGTGCATCCGTTCGTGTATAAGTGCGATCTACATGTAAAAAGAAAATATATAATTGACAAAATGTCAAACTATAGAAAAATTATATTTCTACTTTTATACGAGAACTCAACTTTTCAAGAAAAGGGAAAATTACAAGTTTGTATTATTCGTGAGGGAAACACTATTGTCTGTGTCACAATAAAACCTTGAGAATTCATTTTTTTTTTGGTCGATGAAGTAGTATTGTTATCTATCCTTTTTTTTTCTAATGTCATCAAATGTTATTTACATCCAAATCAATTCGTTGAAGTAAATACAATTTTGAATAAATCATAAATTCCTTTAAGTAAATATAATTTTTTAAACATTGCATTACACGTTTTCAGGATCCAAGCATGTTAAATTTTGTATTTAATAGAATTTAGTTATATCCCAACAAAATTAGTTGTTTAAAATTATAGTATCGAATTTCGATGCGACTGTTATTTCAAAAAAAAAAAAAATCAATATGTCTAAGAGATTACTTTTCTTTGTTGCATTTTGAATTTAGAATACTTATAGCATAAATGATTTTCTAATAGTTTTGAACACTGAAGTTTATGTTTTTTTTAGTACTAGAACCTGAGTTGTTTATTTTATTTATGAGCATGTTTTTGTTTTGATTATTACATTGTAGTTTTCTTTGTCGTTATCATATATTGCCAATTTATTTTTATGTAGAAGTTTCTATCTAAGTAATTGTGTTAGTTGACTGACTTGGATTTTTTTTTTTTTTTTTTTTTTTTTTTGACAATATGGGGGTGGGGGGATTTGAACCACAGATCTCGTGGTTACCAGTACAACTTTATGCCAGTTGAGCTATGCTTTTGTTGGCCTAGGTAAAAATAACAAGAAAAAACGTGGATTTTCAAGTTGGTAAAATACAATTTAGGGACGACGACTTGTGAAATTTAATTAAATCATAAGGGACAAATTGAAACTAAGTCCAAATCATAGGAACAAGATTGAAGCTACGCTCAAACTATTGGGACTAAATTGAAACTTTTAAAACCACAATGACCAAAATAAAATTGTCAAAATGTATGACCAAATTTGTAATTTAATCTATTTAATTTAATATACAAACTAATACATTTTAGGTAAAGAAAATTAGAAGTCTGAAAATAATAATAAAATAAAAATAAAATTCAGTAGCCTAAAAATTATTAAGTTATTCCTTAAAAAAAAATTATTAGTTAATAAATGCATGCGTAATTTTAAATGAAATTAAAATTTTCAAACACCAAAATAATTGAACACACCCTCAATTTTCTAATTAAATAGATCAATTTGTTGTTCATTAGTCACAAATACAATTACTTTTAATATTTATATTTAAATTTATGTAATTGGTTTTAGTAGAAAGTTTCTTAATACTATTAATAATAACATTAGCTAATTATTGTTTTTCTTAAAACTTATATTATAATTTTTTTTTATCTTAGAAAAGGCAATTTAACATGTAACTTACTTGATTTTAAAAACTACTTGACTTTTTAAAAATTAATTGTTAGTAGAATTTCATACTGTTTTATTTTTATTTTATTTTTTTATAAGGTAATTATTAAACTTATTGTCAACGTTTAAATTAAAAAAAAAATGTGCATACTATTATGTCTATATACATGTTATATAATAAGAAATCCTTTATTTTTATCACTAACTTTTAAAAGTTTATGGTAATTAAAAAAAAAGTTATATGATATTTGTTTATTACATTACATATACTAAAAAAACTACTATTTTCTTTTATTTTAATTTAAGATTATAAAATTCCATGTGCATTGCACGTGTTACTTGACTAGTTTATACTAAATGTTAGGAAAAATTATACTTTTCGTCCCTCAATTTTAGGATAAGTAGTATTTATTTTTTTTATTATTATTATATTATTATGTTAATTTCTAAAATTATTATTTTATTATTTTTAACTTCTACATCAGCATCATTAAAAAAATTAACGACGGAGGGACTCAATAGAACTATTTTCAAAACAATAGGAACTTGATTGTATGATTTTGAAACCTAGAAACATATTAGAAACTCATTCGAAAAATGATAGATCAAAAAGGTATTTTACCCAAAATATTTTAAATAATAATTTATTCTTATTTTCCTTCTTCCTTCTTCATCTCCATCTTCCTCCTTTTTTTCCATCTTCTTCCTCTAACCCTAACGTTGGCCACCGCCACTGCTGCCACCATCGACCAACCACCGTCAACCAACCATCGCCACTGCTATCGACCGACCGCTATCGCCGACCATCGCAATCGGTCATCAGTCACCGAATTTTTTTTTCATCTTTTTTTTTTCTTTTTTTTATTATTTTCATTTAAAAAATAAACGAAAAACAAAAAGAAAGAAAAAAAAGAGAGGAAAAGAGGTAGAAGAAAAGAAAGGAGAAATAATAGAAAAAAAATAAAAAAAATTGGTTACCAACGATCGACTGATGATGGGGGTCTAACGGCGGTGGTGGTGGTCGCTGATGGCGGTGGTGGTGGCGGCGGTCAGCGGTAGGGTTAAAGGAAGAAGATGAGAAAAAAGAAGGAAGAAGAAGGAAGAAAAAGAAGATGAAGGAAGAATATGGAGATGAAGAAGAAAGAAGAAAAGAAAATACAATAAATAATAAAAAAATAATTTAAAGTATCTTTCATATTTAAAAAATTTTAAAAATTAATAAAAAAAAAGTTGATGTCATGTTAATAATCTGTTGAGAATTAAGAGAAAATTGGACGAAGGGATGAAGGATGGAATGAAATCCAAATCTTAGGGGTAAAATTGTTGAGAAAAAAAACTTAGTGACAAAAATGCTGCTTAGTTTTATGCCCTAAAATTCGAAAATAGTAAATGTAAACAAATTATACTTATCGATAAAGCGTTATTAAGGTTAATTAAATAAAATGTTATTGAAATTTATTTTAGAATTGCATAATTGACCAAAATCCAATAAACTAACATCCAAAGGTTATTTAATCAGGCTTGAACAGTATGTGGAGACATTCAGGGGATCATGTTTAAGTCATAACCTAAAGGGTCTATAGTATAGGGACAAGACTGGGTACCTTATCCTGGTGACACCATGGACACGACTCACTTTGTATATTGATACAAATGAGTTGAGTAAACCGGAAGCATAATTGGAACTGATTCGTAGTTAATTTTGTTTAATCTAAAATACCAATACATTGGCAATAAACGTAGAACTATTCTAGATTTATATTAAGGCTAAACATACAAAAACATTAGATCTAAATCTAATTTATATATAGTAACAAGTTACTTACTCTCGTTGACGACTCAGATTAAATTCACCAACTACTTGTGAAATAATCACGAACTATCACTAACACTACCACTATGGCTACACCGGTATGACTCTGAGACTACTAGAGGCAGGAGACTGGTGGAAGCCTTTCAGGAGAATTCTCTGAGAGTAGAAGAATGAATGGGATGCCTTTCACCCCACCCAAAGGGTCCTATTTATAGGAAAAGGCCAAGACCTTTTCCTTATAGGAAAAGGTCATGAATAAGATCAAATCTATTATCTTATTCATATCTAATTTTAATAAATAGTTAATTAATTCCATAATTAATTAATTACCCAATTAAATATCATATATTTAAGGAAAAAATACACTTTTAGTCCCTGAGGTTTGAGTGAGGTTTCAATTTGGTCCCTGAGTTTTCAAACTCAACAATTTAGTCCCTGAGGTTTTGATTTCGTTTCATTTTAGTCCCTCCATCCATTTTTCCATTAGATTTTAACACATCGTTGACGTGACACCTATTTTTTTATTAATTTTTTTTTTCATTTTTTAAAATCAAATTAATAAAAAATATTAATTTTTAATTATTTTTCTTTCTTCCTTCTTCAACCCCTTCATCACCACCTTCCTTTTTCTTCTTCAACCATCCTCACACCATCAACCAGCTGCCGGCGACCGACCGTCGGCAACTACCGCTCGCCGGCGATCCGTCGCCGCCGCCGATATATTTTTTTTCTTCTTTGCTCTCATATTCTTTCACTGTTTTTAAAAAAAAAAACGAAGGGGAAACCCATCGACGGCAACGACTGGAACGAAAAGCAAGCTGGGTTGAACGAAGATCTGAACGGCGCCGCCTCTGAGCTGGGTTGTGATTGAACAAAGAGCTGAGAGGATCTTCGCGAGCGACGGCGAGCGGATCTTCACGAGATCTGAGCGACCTTCAGCTTGAATCTTCACATCTGAGCGACGGCGAGCGAATCTTCACGATATCTGAGCGACCTGTAGCTGGAATCTTCACACCTGAGCGACGGCGAGATCTGAGCGATCTGAGCAGCTGCGGCTGGAATCTTCGCATCTGAGAGACGGCGAAATCTGAGCGATCTGAGCGAGCTGCGGCTGGAACCTTCGCATCTGAGCGACGACAAGATCTGAGCAAGTTGCGGCTGGAATCTTCACAAGACCCACGATGCTGATTGCATCCCTCTCTCCCTCTCTTCCTTGTTTTCGGCTGCAACACACAAGACCCACGACTGTCGGAATCAGAAGACCCAAACGCATTGTTTCTGGCCAGATCTGAAAATCCCATCGAAAGAGCTTAGATCTGAAACCCCAATGGAAATGGCCGGAAACGAAAAGAAGTTGAAGAAAAGAAGGATGGAGAAGAAGAGAAGGAAAGAAGGGGAAAAGAGAAAAAAAAAAGTTGTCGCCGGCCACCGCGGATGGCTGGTGGTTGTCGGCGGCAACATTAGAATGTTGGTGGTGATGGTGGTTGGTTATGAAGAAGAAAGAATGGGAAAAAATAAAAATAATAGAAAATAATAATTTTTTTTAATTTAATATTATTTTTATTTTAAAAATTAAAAAATAATTTTTTTAATTAAAAAAATATTGCCACATCAGCACTCCGTTAGTAATTAACGAGAAATTGGATGGAGGGACTAAGAACGTAATGAAATCCAAACCTCAGGGACTAAATTGTTGAGTTTGAAAACTCAGGAACCAAAATGAAACCTAACCCAAACCTCAGGGACCAAAAGTGTATTTTTCCCTATATTTAATCTTAGGGATTTTATTAAATTATTTATATTAATATGACTCCAATTCATATTAATTATTTGAACTCTTTCAAATATTTTCTCTCAAGAATTAATTTTGAACAGGAGTCCATAATCAAAGGACGATCCCTCGTGAACAGGAGTCCATAATCTACTCAGGATTCAGACTAAGTTGCCTAGGTCATCCTAGTGAAATAGAAACCTAACTAGTTAACAGTGTTACTATTTCGCGGTCCGATCTTATGCAAACTCATTGCATAGGATACCCCCACTCGCATGTCCCCTACACGAACGCGTTGGATCATTGCGTTTGTATCAAATACAAAGTGGGTCGTACCCATAGTGTCACCAGGATAAGGTATCCAGCCTTATTCCTATGATATAGACCCTTCAAGCTGTTTCTTGAACAGTGATCCTCGTATGTCTCCACATACAGTTCAAGACTCATCCCACAGCCTAGGATGTTTAGTTTATTGGATTAGGGTTATTTAGGCAAGATGTACATAATATAGACAATAACTCTTTCTTGAAAAAACATCAAACAATTATTTATTTATGTTCGGTCAATCATTACATTTACTATCTAAGAGTTTTAGGGCATAAAACCCAACAAACTCTCACTTGAACTAAAACTCTAGTCAATGGAAAGTAAATGCAATAATCTAAAGCTGGGAATGTAATTTACATTGTATATTACATGAAAAGTAAATATACAAGTAATACAATAAACTAGGGCATCCTTATACCCATTACACATCTCCCACTTGTCCTAGATTATACAACATACATATCTCGTAGACCTAGACCTTCTAAATGACCCTCAAACACTTTAGCTGAGAGAGCCTTCGTAAATGGATTAGCTATATTGTGCTCCGAGGCAATCTTGGTGACGATCACATCTCTTCGTTGCACAATCTCCCTTATCAGGTGATACTTCATCTCTATGTGTTTTCCTCGTTTATGGTTGCGAGGTTCTTTAGAATTGGCTACAGCCCCATTGTTGTCACAGTATAATGTTATGGGCAAGTCCATATTTGGAACAACTTCCAAATATGTCAAGAACTTCCTGAGCCAAAATGCTTCCTAAGCTGCTTCATAAGTAGCAACATACTCAGCCTCCATGGTTGAGTCTGTTATGCATCCTTGCTTGATCATTCGCTAAACTACAGCTCCCCCGTTAAGGGTGAACACTGACCCTAACGTGGATTTCCTAGAATCCTTTGTCAGATTGAAAGTCAGAGTCGGTGTATCCTGTAAGGATCAAATCCTTAGCCCCATACACCAGCATGTAGTTCCTCGTTCTCCAGAGATACTTGAGCATATTCTTAACCGTTGCCCAGTGGTCTAACCCTGGATTGGACTGATACCTACTGACTATTCCCACTGCATATGTTAGGCCTAGTGTAGAGCATAAAATAAATTAAGCTACCCACAGCTGAGACATAGGGAATGTGTCTCATATCCTCAACTTCTTGAGGTGTCTTAGGACATTGTTCCTTGGACAGATGAACCCCATGTCTGAAAGGTAATAAACCTTTCTTAGAGTTTACATCGAATATCGAGACAACATCTTGTCGATATACGTTGCTTGAGACAATTCTAACGTTTTGTTCTTATGATCCCGAATGATCTGGATCCTAAGAACATACTGCACCTCTCCCAAATCTTTCATTTGGAATTGGGCCGCTAGCCAGTTCTTAACATCAGTAAGGTATCCTACATCATTCCCAATGAGTAGGATATCGTCCACATAAAGTACTAGAAAAGCTACTTTGTTCTTGTTGATTTTCTTGTATACACAAGATTCATCAACATTCCGATCAAAACCAAATGACTTGATTGCAATATTAAATCTAATGTTCCAAGATCTAGAGACGCTTGTTTCACCCCATAAATGGATCGATTCAGTTTGCAAACTTTTTGCTCCTGATTTTGGGCTATAAACCCTTCGGGCTGAGACATGAAGATATTCTCTTCAAGATTACCATTCAAAAAGGCAGTCTTAACGACCATTTGCCATATTTCATAGTCATAATATGTGGCTATAGACAAGAGAATTCTTATAGACTTTAACATAGCAATAGGAGAAAAAGTTTCCTCATAGTCAACCCCTTCTCTCTGGGTGTAACCCTTTGCTACTAGTCTAGCTTTGAAGGTCTGTACCTTCCCAGCTGCATCTCTCTTTCTCTTATAGATCCATTTCCACCCTATGGGTTTTACCCCTTCAGGTAGATCTACAAGTTCCCATACGGAATTGGAGTACATTGACTCCATTTCAAGGTCCATGGCTTTGACCCCTTGGTCCTTATCTACATCATTCATTGCCTATCGATAAGGCAATGAATCCTCAATGCCATCATCAGGTATGACGACAAGAGTTTCAGTTAAACCTAAGTAGCGGTCGGGTTGTGATACAACCCTCCCACTACGTCGAGGCACTCTCAACGTTTCAGAAGGATGAGACAGACCTGAAGAACTAGCCCCTCCATCAACTCTTGTTGAAGGTCCAGCTTCAACAACAACTCTTGTTGATTCTTCAGTAGCTTCTTCTAATACTAACTTACTATGTGGTTTATGATCCCTCATGTGGTCTTCCTCTTAGAAAGTAGCATTTGTCGATACAAACACCTTATTTTCTTGTGGGTCAAAGAAAAGATCACCTCTCGTTTCTTTTGGGTAACTAACAAATTGGCACAGCCTTGAACGAGGTTTCAGTTTCTTAGAATTTGTCTCAGCACGTGTGCTGGACAACCCCAGATACGGGAAGTGTCATAAACTTGGTTTACACCTTCTCCATAGCTCAAAAGGTGTTTCAAAAACACTCTTCGAGGGAACATTATTCAGGATGTGTACTGTAGTCTCTACTGCATACCCCCAAAACGAGCTAGACAACTGAGCATAGCTCATCATTGAGCGAACCATGTCTAACAGGGTTCTATTTCTCCTTTCTGATACACCATTCTACTGAGGTGTATTAGGGGTTGAGAGTTGAGACTGGATTCCAAATTCTATCATGTAGTCTTGGAATCTCAGGTCCATATACTCTCCACCTCGATCAGATTGAAGTGTCTTAACTATTTTACCTAACAGATTTTCTACTTCGGCCCTAAACTCCTTGAACTTTTCAAGGGCCTCAGACTTGTGTCCCATTAGGTATAAGTAACCATACCTCAAATAGTCATCTATAAATGAGATGAAGTATTTGTACCCTCCTCAAGTCTTTACATTCATCGGACCACAGAGATCCTATGAATTAAATCTAAGGGTTCTTTGGCCCTATAACCTTTTCCAATAAAAGGTCTTTAGGTCATTTTTCCCTCAAGACATGATTCACATGGAGGTAGTGAAATATCTTCTAACTCATTTAGAAGTCCATTCTTTACCAGACGTTCGATCCTATCGATGTTTATATGACCAAGTCTTAAGTGCCAAAGATAGGTATTGTTACTACTAGGAGAAATACGTCACCTTTTTCTTTGAGAAGTAGCAGTCTTAAACAACTCGGTGTTCATGATTGCTTTACTCTCGATTGGTCTTAAAACATATAAATTATTTTCCAACTTTGCTGAACAAATATGAACTCCCTTTCTTGAAATGAATGATTCATTTACTGAGAAAGATATGGAGTAATCTTGTTCAAGCATACAAGATATAGAAATCAAATTTATTTTGATCTTGGGAGCAACATACATATTATCTAATAATATGTATTTATTCATACTGAAAAATAATTTGATGTTCCCCACTGCAATAGTTGAGACGATCTCTCTTGTTCCTACTCTGAGAGTCATCTCACCAGCTTCAAGCTGATGCCAGGAACTCATTCCTTTAAAGGAAGAACAAACATGGTTGGTGGCCCCTGAATCTAGTATCAAGGCATAATCATCATTCTCCAATAAGCATGTTTCTAAGACAAGTAAATCTTATTTACAGTCTTTGAAAATATTCCTTTTTACTAGGCAGTGTTTTGTGTCATATTCATTATGAACATTTCTTAATTAATTAGAAGTTGGGGAATGAGGACATTCCTCAGTTAAGACTAATCTTAGATCATCTATAACCGGAATCGTATTCAGGTTAGATTTCCACATTGAGTAAGTCTGTTCGGTTAATTTTTCGTTATTAAGTAGTGAGATAATAGAGGAAGACATTGCTGAAATTAAATTAACAACGACCGTATTAGTTATCTTTGCCTTAACCCATCACACGAGCAAACAATTGCATACAATCCAATAAATTTAGCAAAACAAGCAATCATAGAACCCTAAGACTATTGATTTAGTTTTGCAACAATGTTTCAGAGGTTTAGAGCAACAACCACTGAAGGGTGATTAGCTACTCCTCCTTTGAAATGAGACACTTCTCAGCTAATTCTAATTCCGGAATAACTCATATTCCTATAGACATTAGCCACAGTTATTCGGTTAAGAATTTGTTAACACACTTAACTCATCCTCGTAAGTGTAACCCTCCCACTTTAAGATCCTAGAGGTGCGCACCAACAGGCTACCGAAGGGTGAGACAACTGTTGGTGATTAACCTAAGAGACCCTATCCCTTTCAAGAGTTCACGGTGTTCCGAATCCTATGATCAGGCCCTCCGAAGGGATGGTCGCTCCAGGATGACACGCAAGCGGATCATAAGAATCTCACGCTGTCCCGCTCCCACTTACTATAGACACTTTCCCCATTCACCCTGATATTGACCCATGCAAACACTTTCCGAAGGGAGGTCGCACCCAGGGCGACACGAAGCCAAGCATGAATCTCACATTGTAAATATAGGAACGTAGGAGCAAAACTTGATCCCATTTTGTTATTTTTCTCCCACTAAAATGTCATACCGTATGTTTTTAAGGGTTATTTAATTTAGATAAATTCGGCTAAGTCAATCTATCTAAATCTAATCCCATTATGACTCTTATGATGAGAATTTTACTGTAATGTTCTAGGTGAATTAAACTATTTTAACTGACATAGCAACATCGCATGCTAACATGACTATGGTTATTTCAACTCAGGTTCCGGGTCTGTTCCCAGGTAGCAGGTGTTCCGTAAACCGTCAGCTTAAATACCTCCAGCCTTTGACAGAACTTCACCGGGAGAGTTCCCTTTTAACCATAGTAATGTAAAGTCTTTACTCTAAAGATCTAGGTGTATTAAACTCTTTTAACTAACCTAGCGACATTGCATGCTAACATAACTATGTTTAATTCAACTCAAGTTCCAGGTCAGTTCCAAGGTAGGAGGTGTTCCGTAAACCGTCATCTTAAGTACTTCCAGCCTTAGACAGAACTTCACCGGTAGAGTTCCCTTATAACCATAGTAATGTAAAGTCTTTACTCTAAAGATCTAGGTGAATGAAACTCTTTTAATTGACCTAGCGACATTGTATGCTAACATAACTATGGTTAATTCAACTCAAGTTCCGGGTCAGTTCCCAGGTAGGAGGTGTTCCGTAAACCGTCATCTTAAATACCTCCAGCCTTAGACAAAACTTTACTGGTAGAGTTCCCTTATAACAAATAGTTATGTTTGTCCTACTTAGTCATATTACAACTATTTTAAAACTAAGCAAGACTTAATTCTAATCCTATTAGAATCAACGTTATCTTAGGTCTAATTAATTTTAAACATTTTAAAATTAATTCATTTACCTATGATCCTATGTTTGCATGCAATCTTTATTATAGGTTGACGGTTTCTAATCATTAATTTTATAACTTTTATAAATTTAATGATTATCCCTATAATAAACTTTATCGGTTTAATTAATTAACAATTAAATTCAAATTAGTCAATAAACCATAACATTTTCATTTCACGACTTAATATAACAATTATATTAAACTATGGATGTGTCATGCTTAATGCAAATTGATTTAACTATTTTATTAATATAACTCCTTATATCATGCAAATCATGAAAATCACCCAAGCATCCATAAGACATTAAATTAAATATAACTCTTTATATTTAAGCTATGTAATGTCATGCCACATGCTTATTGTATTTCATATATTTAACATAGCCATTATATTAAATTACTCATGAAATTCATCCATCATGCATTAATATCATACATTATAACATTTATAACATATTAAAATGCATGATCTTGCTAAACGTAAGGTGAGATTTAATCTAAATGACATCCACAAAGCATTTAAATAGCAAATGAACCGATAATTTGGCCCCTAGGATAAAATAAAGCAATAAATTACATTAATTTAGCATAATTTTATCCTAATAAGTCTTATGCCGCTCCAGGACTGAACCAAAACGACCCGAACCATCTCAAACCGACCTCCAAAAACTCGAACCAAGCCATCCTAGCATGAATCGGAGCCAACCCCTTGAATCGAACCGAACCGAACCGTCTACACCACTTGAAAACCCTAGCGCTACCGCTGGAACTCGATGCAGCGTCGAGACGCTATCGCGTTTCGAGTGTTGCTGGGATTTTGAGATAGCGTCGAGACACTGATGAACCAGCGTCTCGAAGCTGTTGCATCTAGAGGAGAAATCTGGAGAACTCCACGGCTGTTCTTTCGTTTTTGGCTAAATGTGGTCTCGATCTTCATCGATTTTTTAACCTGATCTAGACCCGGACTTACAATTGACTCGAATTTACATATAATTTCCCAAAAACACAAGGACCCTTACAATTTTGATCATATCAAAGCAGTAAATTCTAAGGCCAAATTTATCGAAAACATTCATTCGCAAAATTACATCCACCATGCAATTTATCCCACCGAACCAATGCAAATTTTAGAAAAACAAGATTAGAACTACGATCGGCTCTGATACCAATTGAAGGGATTGGAATTTCGTAATTCTGTAAAGCGGAAGCGTGATTGGGACTGATTCTTAGTTAATTTTGTTTAATCTAAAATACCAATACATTAGCAATAAACTTAGAACTATTCTAGATTTATATTAAGGCTAAGCATACAAAAATATTAGATCTAAATCTAATTTATATATAGTAACAAGTTACTTACTCTCGTTGACGACTCAGATTAAATTCCCCAACTGCTCGTGAAATAATCACGAACTATCGCGAACACTACCACTATGGCTACACCGGTATGACTCTAAGACTACTAGAGGCATGAGACTGGTGGGAGCCTTTCAGGAGAATTCTCTGAGAGTAGGAGAATGAATGGGATGCCTTTCACCCTACCCAGTTGTCCTATTTATAGGAAAAGGCCAAGACCTTTTCCTTATAGGAAAAAGTCATGAATAAGATCAGATCTATTATCTTATTCATATCTAATTTTAATAAATAATTAATTAATTCTATAATTAATTAATTACCCAAATAAATATCATATATTTAATCTTAGGGATTTTATTAAATTATTTTTATTAATATGAATCCAATTCATATTAATTATTTGAACTCTTTCAAATATTTTCTCTCAAGAATTAATTTTGAAATTAATTCAAAATTATATTATAAAGTTTCATAAACTTTATATTATAATGTATCAATATACATTATATGATTCCCCTAAATAAATTGAACACTTTCAATTTACAATTTATACTTGATTGCCTCAAGTCTCTTTACGAGCTACCAATGGGACCTAATGGACCTGCAGATCAGAAGCTCCAACGATATGAGATTTAATCAGCTAAACTCATTAACCAATTAATCAATTTTCGTTAACTGTGGGTTCACTCCACTAAAGACCCACAGTTGCACTCTTCTCACTGTAGACATAATTATGTGTCCACAGATATAGACCAATAACAACAAGTTAGTCCTTCACGAGTGTTCGTAACTCCAGCTGGGTCAAATTACCGTTTTACCCGAGTTACCTCTACCTCCTTAAGTATCAGTGCTCCTCTAACGAACAACCTGTTTGTGGTCCAACCATCAAACAAAAACCCCTCTCGGGCCAGTTAGAGGGTAGGGCCCTTTGTTCAAGACCCAGAGACACCACTTAAGGGAACACTCTTCTACTTCCTCAAAAGTCGGGAAGGAGTGAATTCCATCTTGTGTGATTGTGTTCCCAACTCCCGACTAGGTCTTGTCCCCAAAATGGTAGGCTTATTGAGTTGGCGTACTGGCCACTCTCACTGATACAAATCAAAGGACGATCCCTCGTGAACAGGAGTCCATAATCCACTCAGGATTCAAACTAAGTTGCCTAGGTCATCCGAGTGAAATAGAAACCTAACTAGTTAACGGTGTTACAGCTAGTGGTTACTATTTCGCGGTCCGGTCTTATGCAAACTCATTGCATAGGATACCCCCACTCGCATGTCCCCTACACGAACGTATTGGATCACTGCGTTTGTATCAAATACAAAGTGGGTAGTACCCATAGTGTCGCCAGGATAAGGTACCCAACCTTATCCCTATACTATAGACCCTTCAGGCTGTTTCTTGAACAGTGATCCCCGTAAGTCTCCACATACAGTTCAAGACTCATCCCACAGCCTAGGATGTTTAGTTTATTGAATTACGGTTACTTAGGCAAGATGTACATAATATAGAAAATAACTCTTTATTGAAAAAACATCAAACAATACTTTATTTATGTTCAATCAATCATTACATTTGCTATCTACGAGTTTTAGGGCATAAAACCCAACAAATTGTTCATTTAGTGGGCATGCGAGTAGGGATATCATATGCAATGTGTTTGCATAAGACCCTTGATGGGCATACCGCAAGCGCACGGGTCAAGTAATATAGTGATTTTGAGTATGTGAGTATCGTCTCCACAGGGATTGGATTTATCCACTTAATTACCGCGAATAATCTTGCTTAGCTTTATTTAGAGAACAAAATCTAATTTCGGAAAGATAAACTAAAAAGCTAATCTAGAAAGCAAAGGATAAATGGAGACACAATTTGGAAAGATAATGCTAGAGTGTTGATTTCATTAATTGGACCTTTAATTGCTTAATCAATTAGCCAATTAGGATTAATTAGTCATTCAATTCATAAGTCTAGAAGCCTGATATCAAGGACTCTCCTATCAGTCTGCTCCTATTCTCATGCCTTTTAATAAAGAATCTCCTTTCGGTTTCCTCCTTATTTACTAAGCATGACATATTACAACTCTTCATTAACAACCTCTAATGTTTATTTATTTAATCCGATGTTGCTTAGGTAAATAAACATTAGTCATGCATCCAATTCTAGTCTAAGCTTCTCTCCGTCGAGTTTCCACGTAGAAAACAAATCATTTAATCATTAATCAGGTGATTAAAAGCATTAAGGAAAAAATGCACAAATGAATGAAAATGGCAATTAAATCAAATCAATTGATCCATTAAGAAAAGGTCCAACAAATTAAATCAAACCCATAGAATTTAGGAATTAGCTACTCATAATCACAAAACATCCAACAACTTCTAATTACACACCTAATCTAGAAACTAAAAGTAAAGGAAAAAAGAAGAGAAATGCTTAAAATAATGTCGATCTCCTCATTCCCGTGGTGATGTCCATTACTCCCAAGCTCCAAAGATCTTCAACATGTTGGGTTTTATGTCCTAAAACTCGTAGATAGTGAATGTTAACGAATTGAATACTTGTGTCAGTAAATTGTTATTGAGGTTTATACAATAAAGTGTCATTGTTATATTTAGTTAAGTATTGCATAATATGACCTAAATCCAATAAACTAAGATCCAAGGTTGTTTGTATGTAACTTGAACTAGTATGTGGGAACATACCATGATCGTGTTGGGTTTTATGCCCTAAAACTCGTAGATAGTGAATGTAACGGTTGACCGAATATTAATGAAATGATATTGATGTATTTTTCCATTAAGTGTTGTTAGTTATATTATGTTTGTCTTTGCCTAAAATAACACTAGTCCAATAAACTAGACATCCTAGACTGTAGTATGAGTCTTGAATTGTATGTGGAGACATATGGGGATCACTGTTCAAGATACAGCCTAAAGGGTCTATAGTATAGGGATAAAATTGGGTGTCTTATCCTGGTAACACTATGGATATCCTATGCAATGAGTTTGCATAAGACCAGATCGCGAAATAGTAACCACTGGTTATAACACCGTTAACAAGTTAGGTTTCTATTTCACTAGAACGACCTAGACAACTTAGTCTTAATCCTGAGTTGATTATGGACTCCTGCTCATGAGGGATTGTCCTTTGATTTGTATGGGTGAGAATGGCCAATACGACAACTCAATAAGCCTATCATTTTGGGGACAAGATCGAGTGGGGAGCTGAGAACATAATCACACAAGATGGAATTCACTCCTTCTCGACTTTAGGGAAGCAGATGAGTGTTCCCTTAACTGGTGACTCCGAGTCTTGAACAAAGGGCCCTACCCTCTCAATGGCACGAGAGGGTTTTCTATTTGATGGTTGGACCACAAACAGGTTGTTCATTAGAAGAGAACTGGTACTTAAGGACATAGAAGTAACCTAGAGGTAAAATGGTAATTTGACCCAGCTGGTATTACGGACACTCGTGAAGGACCAACTTGTTGTTATTGGTCTATATCCTTGGACACAGAAATATGTTTGCAGTGAGAAGAGTGCAATTGTGAGTCTATAGTGGAATGTACACACAGTTAACGAATAATGATTTTTGAGTGAGAAATTTCGACCAATCACAAATTGTCACTTCATTAATTTAAATTAATGATAAAATAAATTTGGGACCAATTACAAATTTACATGTGTCCCTAAATTAAATTAATAGACATTAAAGTTCGTCGAATCAAACTATGCCACTTGTCTATTATTGATCCATTAGATGACATAAGCTGAGTCCAACCAAATTATGCCACGTGGCAATTGGACCCGAGACTAATGAGACCCGAGATCATTGATGAAATTGGGCTAAATTAAAATAATCCAACTTTATTAAAAATGGGTTGGATTAAAGCCCAAATATAGCCTAAGCCCAAAGGTTGGGCCCAAGCCCAAGCCCATATGAGGTTCATCAAACTCTATAAATAGAGGAGGCCACCATTCATTTTGGGCATTCAGACAGAGTCAGAGAAGGTATAGTCCAGAGCATTCTCCCAAAGTCCAGAGTCTTCAAAATTCAGAGAGTCTAGAGAATTCAGAAGATCCAAGATTTAGAATTCGGCCAACTCAAGACTCAGAAGATCCAACGACTTGAAGACTCCAAAGAATCAACCGTTTCATCATCAAGATACAAGTTGAAGATTCGACCTCCCTCGATCTGAGATCAAGCTCGCCAGCCCTCAGATCAGATTCTACATTTTGAGAGAAAGCATCAGAGGATAAATATTAGAGACTGTAACACTTTCTACATCAAATCAATAAAATCAAGTTCATTTCCACGAATTAAATTTTCCTGTTGAAATCTCGTGTGAACCAATTGGCACGCCCAGTGGGACAGTCTCTACCTCTCATCTCTTTTTCTCGCAAAGAAATCATGATTTCCGAAGAAGCTTCTTCAAAGATCGTTGCTTGAAGCAACTCCTATGTGGGGCCAATTACTCGCAGTCGCTGCATGAAAACCCAACACGAAGACAGCCAAACTCTTGTCATTGCAAACAAGATGCTGAGACGCATGACAGAATCTGCTCAACTTGAAATCGCCACTGTAGAAAATTTGATGCTTGAAAAATTCATCTCTCCTTCTCAACAACTAAACAAAACATCCAGTCCTGATGTGATGTCTGTTATGATGATTGATGCAGGAACTAGTGAAGAACGAATGGCTGAAGTTGAGAAGAAAATCAGCATGTTACTGAAAATGGTCGAAGAGAAAGACCAAGAAATCGCCTCTCTCAGAAACTAGATGGAAAGTCGGGATGTTGCTGAATCGAGTCAGAACCCTGCCATCAAAGACAAGGGAAAGATTATTGCACAAGATCAGTCACAACATTCCACTTCTATTGCTTCATTGTCCGTCCAGCAGCTCCAGGATATGATCATGAATTCCATCAGAGCTCAATATGGTGGACCGACTCAGAACTCTCTCTTGTATTCCAAACCATATACCAAGAGAATCGACAATCTGAGAATGCCTATTGGATACCAGCCACCGAAGTTTCAACAATTCGATGGGAAGGGAAATCCCAAGCAGCACGTTGCTCATTTCATCGAGACATGTGAAAATGCTGGTACTAGAGGAGACCTACTAGTCAAACAGTTTGTACGAACACTGAAGGGAAATGCTTTCGACTGGTATACCGACCTCGAGCCTGAGACTATCGATAGTTGGAAACAACTTAAGAAGGAGTTCCTCAACCGCTTCTACAGCACAAGAGGAACCGTTAGTATGACGGAGCTCACCAGTGCTAAACAACGGAAAGGTGAGCCGGTTGTTGACTACATCAACCGTTGGAGAGCTTTGAGCCTGGATTGCAAGGACCGACTCACCGAATTTTCTGCTGTTGAAGTGTGCATCCAAGGCATGCATTGGGGACTCCTCTATATCCTGCAAGGAATAAAGCCCCGCACTTTCAAGGAGTTGGCAACTCGGGCTCATGATATGGAATTGAGCATTGCTACTAGAAGGAACAAAGATCCTTTTGTCCCCGACAATAGGAAAGAAAAGAAAGAAGTTAAGAATACTGGGAAAACTACCAAAAGAACTACCAAAGAGTCAATGGTAGTCAATGCAGCTCCTTTCAAGTTTTCTTCGAAAGGAAAAGAAAATAAGATGGAAAAACAACAAGAGGGAGGCGAGAGATGTCGTCTCACCCTTAAAGAAAGGCAAGAAAAAGTTTATCCTTTTTCAGATTCTGACATTCCAGATATGTTAGAACAACTCCTGGACAAACGACTTATTGAACTACCAGAATGTAAGCGACCAGAAGAGATGGGGAGAGTTAATGATCCCAACTACTGCAAGTATCACCGAGTCATCAGCCACCCGGTGGAAAAGTGCTTTGTTCTGAAGGAGCTAATTTTGAAGTTAGCTAAAGAAAAGAAGATTGAGTTAGATCTTCATGAGGTAGCTCAATCAAATCATGTGACGATAGCAACAAATTTGAACAACTGAGCAGCTCCAAACCCGGTTTATGATTCAGTAGCAAGTCTGATCCAGTTCGGGACATTAGAGCCGATTGTTATTTGGCTTCAGCAAGAATCTTCAAGTGACATCTTCCAGGATCAACTTGATTCTGTTGAAAATGAAGATGAGGGATGGACTTTAGTAACTCATCGAAAGAAGCAAAAGAAACATTCCGTTCAAAGAGAGCCTCACATGTTCCGAAACTGCAAAAGAAATAGCATGTCACAAAAGCAGAAGAGAAAGATAAAAGGTCCAAGAAAACCTAAACTAGTTGTCGAAAAGAATCAAGATCTTGTTCTATCTCGACAATCAGTAACCCTTAAAGATTTCTTCCCAAAGAACTTTCTTAATGACGATCATGAGGATATCCCTGAGATAGTCGCGTGTCATGCTGTCAATACATTCGAAGAAGGAGATTTTTCCTCAAGTCCATCTCAGGTGATGACAAGGCCAAAAGATTCGCCTTCATTCACCATAGATAATTCGTTGTCACTCCCTCAAGCAACCAAAGATGCTATTGTGGAAAAGTTGAAAAGTTCTAACGTTTCAGACGTTCCAGACTTGCAAGAACACAAATGTGCCTCATGTTGTATGTCCATTAGCTTCACAGACGAAGATTTGATGTTGGGATCAAAGCCTCACAATAGACCCTTATTCGTCTCTGGATATATTCGAGAGCAAAAAGTTGGTCGAATTCTTATCGACGATGGATCTGCGGTTAATATAATGCCCAAGTCAACCATGACACAGATAGGAATTTCCATGGATGAACTATCAAACAGTAGGTTGGTTATTCAAGGCTTCAACCAAGGCGGCCAACGAGCAATCGACATGATTCGTTTGGAGCTTGTTATTAGAGATTTGAAGGCCAACACTTTATTCCATATCATAGATTCCAAGACCACTTACAAGTTGTTGTTAGGTCGTCCTTGGATTCATGGAAATGGAGTAATATCTTCTACACTTCACCAGTGTTTCAAGTTCTATCAAGACGGCATGAAGAAAGTTGAAGCTGATATCAATCCATTCTCAGAGGCAGAATCCCACTTTGCAGATGCGAAATTTTATATGCAGAATGATAAAGCAGGAGAGATTGTACCAACCGAAATTCCTCTAATTGAAAATCACAAAATAGAGCGTCAAAAGAATGTGAAGAAAGAGTCGATCGAAGAAGTAGATGCTTGTGAAGTTCAATCAAAGGAAACATCCGCTCACCCTGCAAAATCGAAAGCTCCAAAGGAGGAGGCGTCATCAAACGTCCCAATATTGCGCTATGTTCCTTTATCTCGACGCAAGAAAGGGGAATCACCATTCATAGAATGTTCAGGAATTTTGAAGGTTGGTGATGTGGAGATTCTAAAAGAAAATTTCACCACACCTCTGACAACAATTACCAACCAAGAGATTCAGGAATCAAAGACTGATCGTACCAAAGTGACTTTGTCGGAAAGACGAACGGAGGCTGGATTTGACCCAAATGCATACAAACTCCTAGAAAATGCAGGATACGACTTTACAACTCGTACTGAGTTTAAAAGTCTAAAAATCTTCGATGGGAGATTTGAGCTTTATCCTACACAGAAAAAGCTCCAAAAAGAAGGTTATGCCATACCATCCTCGAGAGCCGGACTAGGTTACAATTCCCCAAAGCCAGTTCGTATAACCAGAAAATGGAAAGTTGCAAATGCACATCACATAACGATAAAAGAGATGAGCGATCCAGAAGATAAAAAGAACGATGATAGCAAGAAAGTCTCTGTCTTTGATCGCATTAAAGCGCCGACTACTCGTCTTTCAGTTCATCAGCGGCTGAAATATTCTTCTTCAGAAAAGGAAGGTCAGAGAAAAACTTCTGCTCCTACTCGACGTTCAGCCTTTCATCGTTTGAGTGTGTCTACATCGAAGAAAGTAGATGAACCTTTGAGATCCGTGTTCTACCGCCTTCAAGCAACAAATGGCCAATGCAAGGGAAAGTTGAAAAGTCTCGAAACAAATGAATTCGATGAAATGAATGACAAAAATGGTTTTTCCAATACTGTTCCTTCGCGGATGAAGAGAAAACCTTTCGTTCTCATAAATACGGAAGGTGCTTTAAAAGTAAAGCGACAATTAGTCATTCTAACTAACCCTTCGAAGGTGAACCAAGAGCTCGAAGAAGAACAGGCCAATTGTTGCCATATTTCTTTCGAAGAAATGCCAGATACTGAAATTTCTGAAGAAGATGCTAAAGAAGCACCGGCATCGTTAGAGGATGGCAGCCAATCAACAATTGATGAGCTCAAAGAAGTAAACCTAGGTACAACAGAAGAACCACGCCCGACATTCATCAGTACGTCACTTAGTGCTGAAGAGGAACCTGAATACTTGATTTTGCTCGTTACATATAAAGATGTCTTCGCTTGGTCGTACAAAGAGATGCCAGGACTCGATCCAAAGATAGCAGTCCACCATCTTGCGATTAAACAAGGATATCAACCTATTAAGCAGGCCCAAAGGCGTTTCCAACCAGAGCTCGTTCCTCAAATTGAAATTGAAGTCAACAAGTTGATAGAAGCGGGGTTCATTCAGGAAGTGAAATATCCAACATGGATAGCAAACATTGTGCCAGTCAAAAAGAAGAATGGACAAGTGCGAGTATGTGTGGACTTTCGTGACTTGAATAATGCATGTCCCAAAGATGATTTTCCATTGCCCATCACTGAACTTATGGTCGATGCCACTACAGGACATGAAACCTTATCTTTCATGGATGGATCGTCAGGGTATAATCAAATTCGAATGGCCCTTGAAGATGAAGAGATGACAACATTTCGAACTCCAAAAGGAATATACTGTTACAAGGTGATGCCTTTTGGATTGAAGAACGTCAGGGCAACTTACCAACGAGCCATGCAGAAGATCTTCGATGATATGCTCCACAAACGTGTTGAGTGTTATGTTGATGATCTCGTGGTCAAATCCAAGAAACGAGGAGACCACTTGCAAGATCTGAAGATAGTTTTTGACCGTTTGAGAAAGTACCAGTTGAAAGTGAATCCTCTTAAATGTGCATTTGGTGTGACATCGGGAAAGTTTCTTGGCTTCGTAGTAAGGCATCGGGGAATTGAAATCGACCAATCAAAGATTGACGTCATTCAGAAAATGCTAGAACCACGAAACTTGCGGGAATTAAGAAGTCTCCAAGGGCGTCTGGCTTACATCAGAAGGTTCATCTCCAATCTAGCAGGTCGATGTCAGCCATTTCAAAGACTGATGAGAAAAGACACAACCTTTGAATGGGATAAAGTTTGTCAAAATGCTTTTGATAGCATTAAAAAGTATTTGCTTAATCCTCCCGTCTTAAGCGCTCCAATTGCAGGAAAATCGTTGATATTGTACATTGATGCACAAGAAAGATCACTTGGGGCATTACTCGCTCAAGAGGGAGAGAAAGGCAAAGAATGTGCTCTGTGTTATCTAAGTAGAACTTTGAATGGGGCAGAGCTAAATTATTCACCCATCGAGAAGATGTGCCTTTCACTTTTCTTTGCCATTGACAAACTGAGACATTACAAGTAAGCCTTCACGGTGCACTTGGTGGTAAGGGCTGATCCAATCAAGTATGTTTTGTCTAGACCAATTATCTCAGGGAGTTTGGCTAAGTGGGCAATCATACTTCAGCAATATGACGTTGTCTACGTTCCGCAAAAGGCGGTGAAGGGGCAAGCCTTGATAGACTTCTTAGCCGACCATCCGGTACCGTCGGACTGGAAATTATCTGAAGCCTTGCTTGACGAAGAGATATTCTACATTGAATTGGCTGAGCCTTGGACTATGTATTTTGACGGAGCAGCTCGAAGGAATGGCGCAGGGGCAGGAGTAGTATTCATTTCGCCTGAAAAACACATGTTGCCATATAGCTTCACATTTGGAGAAGTGTTCTCGAACAATGTCGCTGTATATCAAGCACTCATCATTGGTCTTCAAATAGCCATAGAAAGCAGAGTGACGTACATTGAAATTTTTGGAGATTCAAAATTGATAGTTAATCAATTGTTGCTCCAATATGAGGCAAAACATGAAGATTTGATACCTTACTTCAATTACGCCAGACAATTATTGGAAATTTCGAGAGTGTGACGATAGAACTGTTGGGTTTAATGTCCTATAAACTCGTAGTTTGTAAATCATTAAACATATTTCTATTTCCAATAAAGTCGTTATTGAAGTTATTCAGTAAAAGATGTTATTGAATATGTAAATTACAAATGATTAACCTAAATCCAATAAACTAAGATCCTTGGCTATAAAATGAATACTCAAACTATATGTAAGGACATATCGAAGGATCAAGTTCAAGTTTATAGTCAACATAGTCTATAGTATAAGGATACGGTTGGGTGCCTTATCCTGGGGACACTATGGACGCGGCCCACTTTGTATAAAGTACAAACGATGAGATCCTGAATCGTTCATGTGGAGACATGCGAGTGGGGGCGTCCTATGCAATGAGTTTGCATAAGACTGGACCACGAAATTAGTCACTTTCTCTTTATAACGCCATTTACTGAAGAAACTGACTATTTTTCAAAGATGACCTAGGTAACTCGTTCTTAATCCTGAGCTAACTATGAACTCCTGTTTATACGAGATTATCCTTTGATCTGCATGGGTGAGAGTGGCCAACATCGCCGACTCAACAATCCTACCATTTTGGGGATAAGATCGAATAGATAGCTGGGGACATAGTCTCGCAAGACGGAATTCGCTCCTACCCATTTCAGGGATAGTAGAGAGGTTGTTCCCTTAAGCACTAACTCGAGGACTTGAACAAGGGGCCCCACCCTCTCGTTGGATCGAGAGGGACTTAGGTTTGATGGTTGGACCACAAACCGATTGTTCATTAGAGGATTAGTGGAACTTAAGGAACAAGAAGTACTATAGGGGTAAAACGGTCATTTGACCTAGCTATAGTTACGAACGACCTGTGAAGGAACGACTTACTGAACATGGTTAAATCAAGTGGACGGAAATATATCTATAGTGAGGGGAGTGCAACTATCGGGCTATAGTGGAGTGTCCCGGTAGTTAACGAATGTTGGCTAGCTTAGATAATGAGATTAGTCGATTAGCCTCGAATCTTTGGAGCCCATGATCTATAGGTCCATTAGGTCCCCCTACTAGCTCATATCGGATTAAAGCTTAGAACATATTGATAGGATTCTTTGAATTGTTCAAAATCGGGAAAAAGGGTATTATCGTAAAATTGTGTTTGACACAATAGTTTAATTATGAATTAAATTAGAAAATGAGAGATAAAGTATTTAAAAGGGTTTTAAATACTATAAACATGAATTAAGATTCACATGTAAAGAATGAACAACATTTAGATGATTAATTTGATTAATCATACATAATTAGTGGGGCAAGCTACAAGATTGATTGTTATAATTAATTTCAATTTAGAATTGAAATTAAAATCAATAATGCTGAATTTAGAATTTGATTTGGTTCATAATTTAGTGGAAAAAGTTGGAAATCCACTATTGCATGTAGACACAAAGTGGAATTACACCACATTCATGTAATAGTGCATGTAGTGTTATTTGAACACCTAGCTTCCACTTTCTCCATTAAGACCACCATGTGTCTTGCACCTTGAAGCCCCTTCTTGCATGGATTCTCTCTATAAGTAGAGGAAGAATCAGATTGTGGAGAGATATAGCTTTTACCTTAGTGTTATGCTTCAGAAGTTCTTCCTCAATCACTCTCTCATCTCATATCTCTATAGAGCTTGATTCTTCAAGCATTCCCTTCCCTTTCCCTATCATTATAGACTCCCACAAGTCGTTCTTGGCCCGGAGAATAGTAGGGAAGACTCTAGAGGTTGTCCAAGAGAAGTTGGAGAAGGAAAACACCACAAGGAGATCAACTCATTTGAGCTACAAAGAGGTTTGTATTCCTTTCTTTCTGTTCTGTCTTTTCTAGAACATGCATGCTTTAGGAGTAAAATTGATTGAGTTAAGTGCTTTCGATCTTCAATTGCTTCCGCATGTGTTATATGAACACCTTCAAGAACATGTTCCAAGATCTGAAAATACAAAGGCTGATGCATTGGAAAATTTAGCCACGGCTCTAACGATCTCAGAAAATGAAGTTCTAAACATTCCACTCTGCCAAAGATGTGTTGTGCCACCAACTGAAAAGGAAAATCAAGAAACGAATGCAATATCTGTGTATGTGATTGAAGAAGAAGATTGGCGACAGCCAATTATAGATTACCTACAGCATGGAAAGCTTCCTGTCGAGACGCGTCATAAGACTGAGATACGAAGAAGAGCATCTCGATTTATCTACTGCAAAGATACCCTATATCGTCGCTCATATGAAGGTCTTTATCTTCGATGTTTGGGAAAAGAAGAATCAATGCAAGCATTAGAGGAAGCACATTCAGGTGTTTGTGGAGCTCATAAATCCGGGCCAAAGCTTCATTTTCAAATAAAGAGAATGGGCTACTACTGGCCTATGATGGTTCAGGATTCGATGCAATATGCAAAGAAATGTGAAGCTTGTCAATTTCATGCCAACTTCATACATCAATCGCCAGAGCCACTTCACCTAACTGTAGCTTCATGGCCATTTGAAGCTTGGGGACTTGACCTTGTTGGTCCTATAACACCCAAATCATCGGCAGGACACTCTTATATCCTTGCAGGGACTGATTATTTCTCAAGATGGGCTGAAGTTGTGGCATTAAAAGAAGCAAAGAAAGAAATGTAGCAGATTTTGTTCGTAATCATCCCATTTATCGATATGGCATTCCTCATCGCATCGTGACAAATAGTGGAAGACAGTTCTCTAACAGTTTGATGGACAGGTTATGTGAAAAGTTTGGCTTCAAACAATATAATTCGTCTATGTACAATGCTGATGCGAATGGGTTGGCTGAAGCATTCAACAGGACATTATGCAACTTGTTGAAGAAAGTAGTCTCCAAGACGAAGAGAGACTAGCAAGAAAGGATTGGTGAAGCATTATGCGTACCGGACCACTTATCGTACTCCAACAGGAGCCACACCCTACTCTCTTGTCTATGGAGTAGAAGTTGTTCTCCCTCTAGAAAGAGATATCCCATCGTTGCGAATGGCGGTGCAAGAAGGTTTGACTGTGGAAGACAATGCTAAGTTATGTCTTCAAGAATTAGAAGCATTAGATAAGAAAAGATTGGATGCTCAACAGGCTTTGGAATGCTATCAAGCGCGCATGTCTAAAGCTTTCAACAAAAAGGTACGACCTCGTTCATTTCAAGTTGGTGAGCTCGTACTCGCAGTTCGAAGACCTATCGTCACAACTCGACATACATGACACAAGTTTACACCTAAATGGGACGGACCCTACGTTGTAAAAGAAGTCTACACGAATGGAGCATACAAGATAGTTGACAAAGACGGGCTCAAAATTGGCCCAATCAATGGCAAGTTTCTCAAGAAAATATTATGCTTAAAATGTAATGCTCCATATCGCAAGAGCCTAAACTGCATGATACTCCTGGCCCGCATGAGTTAAAAAGGTGAACGGTCCAAAAAAAAAATCAAATTTGTACCCTGAACTACGTTATGACTTGATCCCATTTATTAATGGGTACGTAGGCAACTTAAAGGAAACTTTAAGCTCAGTCCATAAAATAAAAAAAATCATTATTCCATGTTGGTAAAAGGAAATTCATTCTTGAATAATAATAAAAAAAGATATCAGTTCATTATGCGAAACAAGTCTAATGTTGAATAAAAAAATCTTGCCTATTACAAAAAAAAGGGAGATATCTTCGATAAAAAAATGCTACAATGATATTAAAAAAAAAAGTCTGATCACGGTATCCACTTGTAGTTCTTCAGCTCTTCTTGTGCATCTTCCAACATTCCACAAAGTATCGTCAGCGTTTTAACATCAGCATCAGTAAGAACAGGGGCAACTTCGATACTACTTATAGTTCCTCGCAGTTTGGAAGCCTCGAGTTGATGTTGTTTTAAAAGGTCCTTCTTCTCGACAATCAACTTAGAAATCTCACCTCGCCTAGCTTTCATAGCTTCAAGCTTAGCTTCCAATTCTTCTTCTTCTCGCAATGCTTGCAATGTTGTTGCTGAAGTATACCCTTCGCTGTGAGTAGTTCACTTTCACTCTATAGTATCTTCTCCAAGCTAAACTTAGTCTCTTCCAATTGGCGAGTCTTACTCTCCGAAGTTAATTGAGAAGAAAATGACGACTACAACTGGTTATACTTTTCTACATTCTTGAAATACGCACTTACAATTTCTTTAAGAGGATCCAAGCCGGGTGCACGAGTCTCAGAAATTGCATGAAATATTTTGACTGTCTCTTGTTCAAGACGAGGTATTCTGTCGAAGGGAGTGCGTATGATCTTCTGATGTATGCTCTCCCATAGGGCAAGGGCAGCTTGTTTCCTATAGTTGAAAATCACATTGTCAGCACAATGATCAGAAATCTCAAACACAACTGCATGGGTTGTTGTCTTCATTTGTCCGGGAATTTCATCAGTTACAGGATGACAAGATTGAGTCACAACTCTATCCATTGGCGCTTTGAAATTGCCCACGCGCGTAGCTACAGAATCAAAAACGTCTGGACTCACAAAAGAAGGAGGACTGTGATGCCCCTTGGCTTCTATAAGGGGATCATTTAAAGGTGACTGCAAAAAAAAAAGTAAGTAATAATGATAATAATAATAGTAAAATATTATAATGAAGAAGGAATGAAAACACTTACCAGTAGTGCAGGGAATTCAGGAAATTGTGATGCGCTGGGAACTCCATCAAAAAGTTCATCTTCACATACTGATAGTTGATTGGACTTTTTAGGCCTTTTCCAATGATGATTGCCGCTACTGCTCTGACTACCATCATTATCCCTAGAACGAAATTCACCAGGCTCAAACATGCGAATCATTTTGCCTCCGTTGTCATCACCAACCTTTTTGGGAAATTTTAGCTTGGGAGGAAGAGGAATAGCACTAGCCACCAATTTTTCTACCCCTTCTTCAAGATAATTTCCATTTTTTGCCAACCACCAACTCCGATAGCATTGGGTAATTTGGATGTGTCACTTCATTACTTGTGCAGGGAGATAAACTTGAGACAATGTTTTTGCTTGAACACATATCATCCAAAGGCGCAATACATTATCTAAGTTGGTTGCAGGAACTTCATCACTTAGATCGTTTGGCACGTCTTGGTAAAATCCAGATTGTTGGCTAAATCGACAAGGACTATAAGCTTCAATGACCATCGGAGACCCACATCGTGAAGATAAGAAGCATGATTGAATGCTTATAAAGAATGAGGAATGCCAAAATGATAGTTTGTCATCATCTGTCAAAACCATGCCTTTATTGCGAGGAGGGAGATTCACATACCACGATACATATTTACCTTTATGAATATGTGCACGAGCCTCAAAATCGTCAAAGTATTTAACTCCACCCTCTCCGGAAAACTCAACCATCATTGGGCCCCTAACTTTTTCTAGAACTGCATAATGCGTGTTAAAGTAATAAGCAAGTCAAGCGGTAACATAATGTACTGGAAAACAAGCCTTTGAACGTCCTACCGAAGGAGACGCTTTATAAATCTGGCCCAACCCATGATAGATATTAGCCAAAACTGGAATAGCAAGACTAAAAGCATAACCTTCTGCCATAAGGCTTGTAACTTTGAAGACCTCTAGACGAAGAGAAATCTGCTTGTTGGGAAACACAAATACACATAACCAACAAGAAAGAAAAGCAGCCAAGTAAGTCTTTTCTATCCATTCATCTTCTACACCCAACTCACGGAAGAACTCGAGTTCTCTCTCAGACTAGTCAGAACACTTGATAGGAACTCCATTTGGATTATGTGTGTTAGTCGAGCTAGGACGACTAGCTTTCTTTACTTTTCGAGGAGGCTTCTCATACTTCAAATCTCTCTTAAACCAAAAAGAAATCCATGAAGTAATGGAAATCTGAAAATGATCACGGTTCTGAGAGGCTATATGATAATAAGCAGCAAAAAGATACTCACAACTTTTCGGGAGGCCTTCATTGTTTTGATCAGATGACGCTAATAATTCCTTGCAGCAAGGAATAACTTCATCGTAGAACTTCCCCTTAATGGAAAGGCCCCCTAATCTCCACATGTCCCATAAGGAGATAGACAATTCTCCAGATGACGTATGAAGAGTATTTGTTGATGGACACCACGCCTCACAAAATGCTCGAATTATATCGGTATTACGGTCATAGGTGTATAAGGAAGCCATCACAATATCAAACAGACGAGCTTTCTTAAGTGTCGGCTCATTGCGAGCAACTACAATTTCCAACCATTCCCAATAATGGCGAGTGTAACCGAATTCTCCATGGATTTTAAATGACGAACTCCAGTGACCTTTACCCTCAATAATTTGACGACCTAGTGTTGATTCTGGATTCTGACTCGACGCTTTATTATATATTGAAGATTCTAGAAACCACACTTTCATGGATGATTCTTGATTTAAGGACCTCCCTTCAAACCATCTAGATAGGACTCTAGAACCATCTAAGGAAGGCTGCAATGTCCTAAAGTTTCCATGCACCGCCTCACCTACGTGAAGAATGACTCCATGTTCAACAGGTTGATCTCTATCCTTCAAGATGACTTAGCAGTTTTTCTCAGGATCAGGATGCTCAGTGAAATACACCATGATGGAGATAATTTTTTCTACACAAAAAAGAAATTTATATCAATCTTATCCAAGAAGTTATGAAGGCAAGAAAATGATGCATAAATAATCAATCACGAAAAAAAAGGGTAATCAACCCTGTAAGACATTGCAGTCATCAAAGTGACTGGTCTTGACAGGAGTGAAATTGTTGTAGGTAAGTCTGGTGACCACCCCTACAGAAAACTACAGTCATCAAAATGACTGGTCTAGACAGGTGGTGAAATCACTGCAAATGAAGTTGATGACGATCGTTGTAGACAAGTCTAGTGACCACCCCTGCAGGAAACTACAGTCACTAAAGTGACTGGTCTAGACAGGTGGTGAAATCACTGCAAATGAATTTGATGACGACCGTTGTAGACAAGTCTGGTGACCACCCTTGCAGGAAACTACAGTCATCAAAGTGACTGGTCTAGACAGGTGGTGAAATCACTGCAAATGAAGTTCATGACGACCGTTGTAGACAAGTCTGGTGACCACCCCTACAGGAAACTAAAGTCATCAAAGTGACTGGTCTAGACAGGTGGTGAAATCACTGCAAGTGAATTTGATGACGACCATTGTAGGCAAATCTGGTGACCACCCATGCAAGAAACTACAGTCATCAAAGTGACTGGTCTAGACAGGTGGTGAAATCACTGCAAGTGAAGTTGATGACGACCGTTGTAGACAAGTCTGGTGACCACCCCTACAGGAAACTACAGTCATCAAAGTGATTGGTCTAGCAGGTGGTGAAATCACTGCAAGTGAATTTGATGACGACCGTTGTAGACAAGTCTGGTTACCACCCCTACAGGAAACTACAGTCATTAAAGTGACTAGTCTAGACAGGTGGTGAAATCACTGTAAGTGAATTTGATGACGACCATTGTAGGCAAATCTGGTGACTACCCCTGCAGGCTACTCATATCACTTAATAAAATAGGGACAGATCTAGCAGGAGTGCATCACTGTAGGCGAATCTGGTGACCACCCCTGCAGGATACTACAGTCATCAAAGTGACTAGTCTAGACAGGTGGTGAAATCACTGCAAGTAAATTTGGTGACGACTGTTGCACGATGTTTACACATTCAAGCAAAAAAAGAAACAAATTGCAATAATATTCGAAAAAAAAGGAGTTTGAATATGTATATACCTATGGCACAATCAAAGAATTTCGTATGTGCGATATTCAATAGGACACCAATGGAATGTATGCTTATTCAAAAAAAAATACGTATATACCTTGTAGATGGTGGACAAAGATTGATGTTGTGTCTAAGGAGATCGTCAAGTAAATTTGTTAATTTCAATTCCTATGAAAGAAAGGAATATAATTAGCAAAAAAAAAACAAAAAAAGGTGTTTTACAAAAAAAAAAAGGCATAGCCAGGAATAGAAAAAAGACGCCTCACATACATATGTGTGCAAAAAACAAAAAACAAAAAAGGCGTGCGGTGGAATAAAAAAAAAGGCTACAAGTATTCTGGCGGCAAAGTGAGTTTAAAAAAAAAAAAAAAGAGGAAATATGCAACTCAAAAGGAAAGAGAAAAAAAAATGTTGCAGTCTAGAATTAAAAAAAAAAAAAAAAAAAGAGAAAGGTGTGGCGGTGTTAGAGACAAAGAAAAAAAATTGGAGCGGCGGCAATTTTAAAAAGAAATTGAAGAAAGTTGAAGATTGACGAAAAAAAATAGAAGGGTCGGTTTTGTGGCCAGGAAAAAAAATATAAAAAAAATAAAACACCTCATGCGACTGCAATAGTGCGGCGGCAAAAAATTGAGAAAAAAAAAGGGACAAATCTTGCAGCTTAGACTCAAACCTAATGCATATATATATGTATGCAACAGTGCGACGACAAAAAAAAACAAAAAAAAAAAAAAAAAAAAAAAAAAAAAAAAAAAAAAAAAGTTGAATGTACGACAGTACATACAGAAAAGAAAGAAATAAAATATATATTTGAGTAGGTGCTTTGTATGCGCATTTATGTCTATATATAAAATCAAAAAAAAAATGAACAAAAAAATATATAGTGGAAACTCACAGCAGTGACTATCATGTCATATAATATATTTCATGTGTGTGTGTGAAAACAGCCTGGTGATGAAAAAAAAAAAGATTGCTACATGAAGCCCCCTTTATATGCAGTTATATATGTTATATATAAAAAGGAGGATTGATTTTTTTTAGGAACCTACGGCACTCATGAAGAAAAAAAAAATCAAGATTGTTCTTTGACTTACCGACACCACGAAGAGGCACGAAGGGAGATTTTCGCTCAAACTCAAGGCCTACACAAAGAAGAAAATACATGAGCATTTGAAGTCAACTGAAAGAAAGAAAAGAGAAATTAAAGAGGAGAGAATTTTTCTTAGCTAGACTTCTTGCTTTAGTGGCTTTGTGTCTTGGCCTATGCAACTTCTCCAATTTATAAAGGAGAAATTAGGTCAAACACATAAGGAAAAGTTGATTTTTGGCCAAGGAAATTTTGGCCTAATCAAATATGGCAAGGAATTTCCTACAATTGCCATTAAGGTAAACAAAAAATTGTCTCTTCTAAATTATATGAATCAAGGGAGAAATGGTGGCCAAATAAAATTGGCAAGCCAAGAGACCTCCAATCTTTGTTCAAAGTACCTATCTACCTCCAAACTCATGTCCAAGGTAGAGAAAAAAAATTGTCACAATTTTGGCTAAAATTAATTTTCCAATTTCAAAAAAAATGGAAATTAAAATTGTGGTTCAATATTAAAAAAAAAAAATTCTTAAATTTGGCTAAAATTAATGTTGGTAGAAAAAAAAAATATTCTGAATTATAAGTTAATATTCTGATTAGTTTCACCTATCGACACCAATTAAAATTATGACTAAACGTCATATTTTTTTTTTTCACAAATCATGCTTTTCAAAATCCATGCACGCATATAGGTGCATAAATTTTGAAAAGGGGGCATTTGTTGAGTGAGAAATTTCGACCAATCAAAAATTGCCATGTCATTAATTTGAATTAATGATAAAATAAATTTGGGACCAATTACAAATTTACATGTGTCCCTAAATTAAATTAATAGACATTAAAATTTGGCGAATCAAACTATGCCACTTGTCTATTATTGATCCCTTAGATGACATAAGCTGAGTCCAACCAAATTATGCCACGTGGCAATTAGACCCGAGACTAATGTGACCCGAGATCATTGAAGAAATTGGGCTAAATTAAAATAATCCAACTTCATTAAAAATGGGTTGGATTAAAGCCCAAATATAGCCTAAGCCCAAAGGTTGGGCCCAAGCCCAAGCCCATATGAGATTCATCAAACTCTATAAATAGAAGAGGCCACCATTCATTTTGGGCATTCAGACAGAGTCAGAGAAGGCAGAGTCCAGAGCATTCTCCCAAAGTCCAGAGCCTTCAGAAGTCAGAGAGTCTAGAGAATTCAGAAGATCCAAGATTCAGAATTCGGCCAACTCAAGACTCAGAAGATCCAACGACTTGAAGACTCCAAAGAATCAACCGTTTCTTCATCAAGATACAAGTTGAAGATTCGACCTCCCTCCATCTGAGATCAAGCTCGCCAGCCCTCAGATCAGATTCTACATTTTGAGAGAAAGCATCAGAGGATAAATATTAGAGACTGTAACATTCTCTACATCAAATCAATAAAATCAAGTTCATTTCCACGAATTAAATTTCCCTGTCGAAATCTCGTGTGAACAATGATTAATTTGGTTAATGAGTTTAACCAATTAATCTCATATCGTTGGAGCTTCTGATCTGCAGGTCCATAAGGTCCCACTGGTAGCTCGTAAAGTAATTTGAGGCAACTAAGTAATTAATGTAAATTGAAAGTGTTCAATTTACTAAGGGAAAAAATATAATGTATGTTGATACATTATTATGAGAGAAATAAATATTTGAAGAAATTCAAATATTAATATGAATTTGATTCATATTAAATTTATAGGATATAAGAGAATTTGAAAGAGTTCAAATATGGATTAATTAATTTAAGGACTAAAATTAAATTGGACAATTAATTAATTCAAGGCCGGAAATTAAATATATGATATTTAAATTGGTGATTAATTAATTAAAGAATTAATTAATTCATAATTAATCAATTATGGAAATGATTAATCACTTATGGAAGTAATTAATCATTTATGGAAATGATTTAATCACTTATGGAAGTAATTAATCATTTATGGAAAACAGTAATCAATTATGGAATTGATTGGTCATGGAATTGATTAATTATGGAAAAGATTAAATCAGTTATGGAAATAATTGATTTTATGTGAATATTTTATTCATGGCCTTTCTCCTATAAATAGAACACTAGACCTAAAGGTTAGGGTGCCCACTTGCTCTTAGATTCACAAGACAAGACTCTTGCATTCTCTCAAGCCTTCTTCTTAGAGAAAGACTCCCACCAGTCCATTGCCTCCTAGATTTAGAGATATACCGGTGTAACCTTTGTGGTTGTGTGTTCTTGGAGAAGAAAATTCAAGCGAAGACTCTTAAAGGGTTGCTGCGTTTTTCAACGTTAGAGCGTCGTTGGCGAGAATTGATCAAGTCTACAACGAAGGTTTGTAACGGTTACTCTTTCCTTTAGAAAAGTATGAAAAATAAAGTAGTTTTATTTTTCTGTATTTTCAGCATGTTTATAATGATTTTACAGCGACTTTAAAGCAGGATTGAAGTAGCGTTTTACCTTTTCATATTGGTATTTTAATGTTAATTAATATACGGTGTGAGATCCTCTCAATGCGCTTCCGCTGCGCTGGGGCTTTTTATCCCTACAGATCGATGTTCAAGTAACAACCTAAAAGGTGCATAGTACAGGGATAAGGTTGGGTACCTTATTCTGGTAACACTATGTGATGCGACCCGTTTTGTATTTGATACAGACATATTGATCCAAAGTGTCAATGTAGTAGATATGCGAGCGGGGGTATCCTATGCAATGAGTTTATATAAGACTGGACCACCAAATAGTAAACCACTAGTTGTAACACCGTTAACTAGTTAGATTATTGTTTCAATTGGATGACCTAATGGCGTGACCGTAGGAGGGTGTCGAATTCTCCAATGTCCGTGCCAAATAAATTTATAACTCCGACTCTAAGCTACTTTGTAGTAGGTAGTGGTCGGGTCGTCCACAGGGAAAGGGAGATCTTTATTTATTTTTGGGATTTCGCTAAACAGAGGGGTTTTTAGTAAAAAATGGGGTTTTGTGGTCTGTCACTGATCGAAATAATTTAAAATGCAAGAACAAAAAGGAAAATTGTCGGAATGAATTAAATAACATGCAAGTAGTAGAAACGAAGTGAAAATTGACAGAATCAGATAAACGATGAGACCGTCAGATTGGTTACTCTATATATAACTTTGATCATTTTAGTTTCATAGTTTGCTCTAAAAGTAATTTACGGATTGAATTAAATTGTCTGGAGTGCTTCTTGAATTTTCGGATAAACCACACCTACTCAGTCTCTGTTTAATTAATTAAATTACACGATAACCCCACGAAATAACTTAATTAATTAATTATTGTAAATTGCGCTCGCCGCCTCTCATACTTAGACCGATAAATTCTCAGCCTAAATCTAATTAACCAAATTAATAACCCGATAAATCCTCTAAATTGCTAACCCGTTAATTGCATGATCATACAAGGCCCGAAATTAGTTAATTAAATTAGGATTTAGATTTCTCTAATCAAATTAGTCTAACTTCTCTTAGAATCTTAGGCCTATCGGAAGTCTATGCTAAGCTACCGTCAAACTAGCGATGGATCCGCCTCAACCTAGTGGCTATCTAAAAATAACTGATATGACCACGCTCATATTCGAATTAAGAGACGTCAAGACTCAAATCGTTATACAAACGTGATGGTTTAAACGAGAAACTAAGATGCAAATCATTCAAAACCATAAAACAGAAAGCAAGCTTCAGCAAACTCAACTAAAATAAATCAAAGCATCTATACATTAAACCAATCCAACAATCCTAAGGGGTTTAGCCCCTCATGCTACAAGTAAATCGAATAAAGAATCAACAATACATAGCAAAATAATAAAAACCTGGATAGAAATAGAGGTCTGAATTCAAAAGAATGGAAAAGAACAGAGAACAATCGTCCAAAGCGGCTGAAAATATGACCTAGCGGCTAAAAAAGACGAAGAGATCGTATTTATAATTAACACCGACGTCGAGACGCCAAGGCCAGCGTCGAGATGTCGGTCCTGCCGTAAGTGGGCTGAGACTCGCGTCGGTGTCTCGACGCCGCCATCGACGCCTGCTCTTGGGTTGCTCCAAAAATTGCAATTTCTTGCTTGATCCATTTGGCTTTGAAAATGATGTCCACGCGTTCCAGGTGATGTCTTTAGCCTCACGTCATCTCAGAGATTCCAGAATAGCTCGAAAACACCATAAAAACTCCGAGTTAGCGCCAATACGAAATATAGGCCTATTTGTCCTATTGTGCTCGAATCCCTGTAAAATAGACATTTAAACCATCAAATGCACACTAACAAGATCAAATTAGAAGTGATAAGGTAGCACATTTTGGGCGCTATCACCTAGGTAACTCGGTCCTAATCCTGAGTGTTTAATGAACTCCTTCTCACGAGGGATTGTCCTTTGATAAGTATGGGTGAGAGTGGCCTATACGTCGACTCAATAAGCCTACCTTATTAGGGACAAGACCGAGTGGGGGGTTCGGGACATGACAACACAAGATGAAATTCACTCCTTCCCGCTTCTAGGAGAAGTAGATTAGTGTTCCCTTAAGTGGCGACTCCGGGTCTTGAACAAAGGGATCTCACCCTCTCACTGGGGCCCGAAAGAGACTTTTTGTTTAATGGTTGGACCATAAACAGGTTGTTCATTAGAGGAGCACTGGTACTTCAGGAGACAAAGGTAACACAGGGGTAAAATGGTAATTTGACCCAACTGTAGTTACGAACGCTCGTGAAGGATTGACTTACCGATATAGGTCTATATCCGTGGACACAGAAATGTTCTACAGTGAGAAGAGTTCAATTGTGGATCATTAGTGGAGTTACCCACAGTTAATGAATATTGGTTAACCTGATTAATGAGTTTAATCAGTTAACTTCATATCATTGAAGCTTCTGATTTGTAGGTTCATTAGGTCCCCCTACTAGCTCGTAAAGAGTAATTAGAAACAATTAATCTTGAAAAGAATTTAAATAGTTCAAATTCATGGGAATTAAATTAATTGTATGAGATACAATTAATATAATGTATAGAGATACACTATAATATAAAGTTTAATTTGAGATTAAACTTTATTGAGAGAATAATATATTTGAAAGAGTTCAAAAATATGTCTAATTAAATATTTGATATTTAATTAGTAAATAAATTAATTAATTATGAATTAATTAATTATTCATTTTAGTTAAATTAAATATGATTTAATTGAAACTATAGGCTATAAGAGAGATGCACATTTGAATATGATTCAAATGTTTGATTAATTAAATATTAAATATGTGATATTTAATTGATCAAAAATATTTAATTAATTGTGTGGTGTTTAATTAAATTTGATTAAATGAGATTTAATTAATTTTAATTAAAACTATATATTATGTGAGGGAATTGCATTTAAATATGTTTTAAATGTGCATGAAGAAATAATTTCAAAAAAAAAATGTGCATGAAGAAATTTAATTAATCTTATATTATTTAATTAATTGATTTTGATCTAACGGTCAAGTTCTTTTCCTTCCCTCACATTAGGGCTCTCTCACATATAAAAGGGAAGGGTTATGAGAACCCTAACCTAATGGTCTCATTTTTAGCCTCCCTCTCAGTTTCTCTCAACCTATAACACAGAGAAGAACTCTTCTCCAATGTCCTTCCCATTCAAGATCAGGTAGTCCCACAACTATGTTCCTAATGTCAGAGTTATAGTGGGGAAGATCAATTGGTGGTGTCCTAATTGTTGACGCTTGGTCCCTGCGAAATCAAGAAAGGTGTTCTTGATCCATCAGAGTCATCAAACGACGGTATGTTATGTTTTTCCCCTTTTAAATTAGATCTAATGTTGTATGCTTAGCCTAGTTGTTAAATTATAGAATAGTTCTAGGTTTTTGCCAATGTATTGGTATTTTAGATTAATAAATTTTACTACGAATCAATCACAATTCGCTTCCGCTAACGAAATTAGGGAATTTCAAACCTACACAACAACGCTCCAAATCTTCTCCTAAAACCCCCAATTTTAGTGTGGAATTGAGAATAGGGTAAAAACCCCTCAAATTGGCTCCCTTAATTCGTTGAAATGAGCCCTATTTATTGTTGTCCAGCAGCCCCCAGCGTCTTGACACTGATGTCACATCGTCTCAACGTCGTGACGTCAAAAACTTGGCGCCCACGCAGTTGTAGCGTCGAGACACCGAAGGCAGCGTCGAGACACTACCACATTTTTAACTTGGTGTCCACGGCTTGCTAGCGTCTCGACGCTAGCCTCTCAGATCTTCTCTTCAAGAATGACCCTTTGGACTTCAATTTAGACATCTAACTCTCTTTTCTTGGGCTTGGATCTTCAATGGATCTTCTCTTTAATCTTCAAGATAGTCCAGAAGCTCCCAAAATCTCTTAAGAACTTTGATTTTTCCCTTTTTGCTCGATTTTTGAAATTTAATCCTAAAAACACCTCAAAACACACAATTTACGCACAAAACTAGCTAAAATTAATAGGGAATAGATAGCATTTTCCCATGCTATCACATCCCCAAACTTAAACCTTTGCTAGGCCCGAGCAAAGCTAAAGCCACATATATGAAAAAATTGCAAATGAATGACTCTAACCTCAATGATCCAAATAATGAATTCAAACAAGTTAAGGAAATATTAAAACACCTTCATTCATCACGAAATCTAGATTTAAACTTTTCATCCCTTGCGTGAGTGTGTGCAAGCCCTCTTTATTAAATCTTTACCAGCTTAGAAAAAGTTTATAAAATCCTCAACTCATCTTCCCCCTACATTGGCCCTAAGCTCTAACTATCCAGCTTTCCAACAATCAAGAAAGCAATACCTCACTAGGGTGCCTGAACACAACGAGGTATGTGACGTAGCGACTTGTCGAGGGTCGTGTCAAATAAAATTTATAATCCACGACACTACAACTATTTTGTAGAAATAGTGGCCGGGGTCGAACACAGGGAAGGGGACCTAGTAAGTGTAGGATTTCGTGCTTATGAAAACAGGGGGGATTTTGGAAAGCAGGGCAAAGCAAGAAAATAAATGCAGAAAATTAAAGGAGACAGAAATAAGCATGCAGAAGAGAAATAAGATGGAAATCAACAACATGAAAAGGGATCACCGAATTGGGATTTCTTATGCTTGATTCTATTTCGATTGGCTTCCTAGTTTTCTTTAATAATTATTCTAGACTGATTTCATTAGTCCGATCGGCTTCTGGGTTACTCAAAGGACCCCCTACACTAACCTGTGCTAATTAACTTGCTAACCGTGAATTCTGCAACTAACAAGATTAATTAATATGTTCTTTATCGCTCGCCACCCCTCATACATAAAATAGCAACCATCCGAGATCTCGCAACGGTCACTAAGTTATATCTAACTAGTTTTAGATTAAGCAATTTTACAATCACCTATTTTAAACTAGCTGCTTTGGGATCGTGGGTCCGGAATTGTATTACCTAAATTCAAATATAATTTGAATCTAATTCCTACAACCTTTAACATGCATCCTAGGCCTATCAAGGGTCGTCTCGCGTAGAGAGTGGCTTGCCTCAACCTCGGCTATCTAAGAATAACTGATTGAATACACAAGCCGTAATCACATAAGGTCGTCAATCCTAATAGACTAGCCTCATGTATTGGTTTAAACGGGATAACATGCAAAACTGAATGAAAAGACAACAAGAACATTAAGTAAACTCCAGAAAACTCAGTCAATCTTATTAGAAATCAAAGCATAATCACAATCCAACGATCTAAATACGATTAGCTATTCATAGAGGAAGTAAAAACATAAATAAACATGAAAGAATCCATGAAATATGACCTAAAAAGGTCTACAACTGTACTGAAACGTAAAAGAGGCAAAAGAAATCGTAAAAGGACCAAATTTCTAACCTAACGGCCGACTAAACCGAGGCTACGTATTTATAGAAAACTCGCTGGCGTCGAGACGCTGACGCTGCAAACTTTACATTCCGGATGAAAATCGCGTTGGCGTCGAGACGCCAGAGGCGGTGTCTCGACGTCGTCCCTGATCCTAGTCTTGCTGTTTATTTTCTCGGTCTTGTCTCGTTTCTTCTCGGTACGGGGCTTCAATCTTTGGCTTTTGGTGTCATTCTTCAGGCCCGCTTCAACACAATTGGGTCTTTTCACCTCCTCGCCATCCAAGACAGATGGCTCCAAAACTCCGTAATTGGCCCAAATTAACACCAAATTAGCATGATCGACTCCCGACATGCCTAAGCTCAAAGATCCTTCAAATAGGACATGCAAAGCATAAAATAACTCTAACGAGCTTAGATTAGAGGCGATAAAATAGGACTATTTAGGTCATATCAATATGCTTCCCCCAGACTTGCATTTTTCTTTAATTCAAAGGCACTAGCTTTCACAGAACTGCTGTAGGGACCCATATCCCAGGTTTAACCCTTGGATGACCTAATTGATCACAACAAAGGTAGCTCTTTTTACCCTTGATCAATTTAAACACAACAAGCTATTTTATTCACTAATTTTCTTTTCTTTTTCTCTCTCTTTTTTTTTTCTTTCTTTTCCTCTTTTCTTTTTTCGTTGCACAATTTCTCCAAAGTAAAACATTACAAACTCTCATGTAGTTCAACTTTCAAATCAAACCTTAAGCCTATCAGAGTGGCAACAAACATCTAGATAATATAATCTTGTTCTAAACCTTCAAAACCATTAATAAGTAGGCTAAGTGCACAACATGTGCAAGGAAATAAAAAATAATAATAATTTACATGAATCTTGAACATGATTTTCTATTTCGCAAAAATTGCACAAAATTCATTATCTAGATCACATTACAGGATGTCTTCATCAAAACAGATGCAATAAAATCATCATATAATAAAAATTTTAACAAGCTCAGATCAAAACAGCAAAGCCTCCCCCCAAACTTAAATTATACATTGTCCTCAATGTATCAATTATTCAGACTAATTAAGCATGCATAAGGACAATTAGAAAGATAAAGGGAGAACAATATTGCCTTGGAATGCAAGAGAAACCAAGGATGTCAGCCTCAACAATCATTGGGGTTTATGGAAGAAATTGTGGTTCTCGAGCTCCTACAAAATTCAATCAACAGGAACGAAAGATCAACATGCACTAACTAAAAGAAAAACTGAAAAAAAAAAAAAAAAAAGAAAATTGACGGAAAAGAAACTTGGATTGCCTCCCAAGAAGCTTTTTTTTAACGTCTTTTAGCTAGACGAGCTTGTGTGGCCTTTCAAGGCACATAAAAATTATCTTATTTCTTCGGGCCCTTCTTCCATGAATCAATAAAGCCGACTATTGCTAGCAAGCTCACTAGCTTTTCTTGGGCCCCTGAAGAAGAAATATTTTTGGTATTTTTGGATAATAAAAGCATAAAAGGAGAAAGATGAAAATAAAGGGACTCAAACTCTGACACTGACTCGTGAGAACAGGAAAAAGAACAATCATGATCAACAGAGGATTAAGAGGATAAAACAAACAAAGACTTTTCAAAACATCCTCTGGCACTACAAGCTCATTTTCTTTTTCTCTCTCCAATTCTTCCTCATCATCTATGCAACTCACCCCCTATATGCTCAAACTCAGCAAAATCGAAAGAATTAGGCTCCTGAATGGACGTTAATGAATCAGTGCCCGCACGACTCACTAGACAGCCTAAGGAAGGGGGTCCTACTTCCCTATCCTCCTTTTGGGTCTGAGTCTCTCCATAGATTTTTCTAATTCTAAACTCATGGCTCTAGACTCTTCAATAAAATTTTGCAGCAATCTATCTAAGGAAGACTTTTCTTCTATGGAAGTGGATCACACTTCACTCACCTCCTTTTGGGGTCGCAATCTCTCTAGGGATTTTTCTCGAGCTAATTTATTGGCTATACTATCCTCAATATATCTTTGGAGTAAGCTTTCTAAGGGAGATTTTTCTTCTAAAGGGGGATAACTTGAAAAGAAAAAATTGGATGGTGGTGTTGGTTCTTCGGGCTCAAATTCCCTAAAGGGCCACCAAAAATTATAAAAAGCCATTTTAATCAGCAATAAATAGACTCTCAATCAGATGCAATCACCAACTGACAGAATACATCACAATTTCTTGGATTTCCATTTGATGGGCTAGTCTCTAACCCTCCAAAACGGCACGAGCTTCTGCACATAGTGGAGACAGCAGCGCCGGGTAATGTCCATGCATCGCAGCATCTATGTTGCCTTGGAAACTATTTGTTTTTTGATTTTTAGTTTTTGAAAATTAAGCTTATAAACACTACTAACAATAAGTTTCCTTGTTATCCACATTCTTGGACAATTGAAAAAAATGGACCCTTTGAGTTTATGGTTTGTCAAAAGGGTCCATTTTTTTAAAACGTGCTTTTATGGACCCCTAGGTTACTAAGATGATGTTATCAAGAAAACTTTGGAGTATAAAATGACTTTTATACCCCCATTAATTTTAAACCAACCAAAATTAAAAATTCCACCAACTTCTACCCAATTTTACCAACTTTTTTTTGGAAAACAATCAACCAATATTTTTTTTAACTATCAACCAATTTTTTTTAATCCAAAACAAAAGATTTTTTTTTAATTATTAAAATTTTTAATTAAACGTAAATGCATATACAATATCTTAATTCAATTTTTTTTTCAAATTTGTTAAAAAAAAATATGTAAATAACATTTTGTTAATATAAAGAATAATAAAGAAAACTTTAAATGTTAAAAGAAAACTGGATGTACATTTAGATAATAAAACTGGATTTAAAGAAAACTGAATTTAGGCAGACTTCGTGCATTTCCGACGGAAGTAAAAAATAAAAATAAAATAAAAAGAAACCTGTCATGATTCCCGACCATAATTCGACAGGGAATGCATGAATCCCGGTCCCTTTCAGCCCGGATGCATTAATTCTGACCGGGATTTACTAAATTCGGCAAAGATTCATTAATTCCAACCGGATTTAATCCGTAGTTGCATGAATCCCAATCCAATTTTGGTCGGGATTCATTAAATCCAGTCGGATTTTGTCAGATTGAATGAATTTCATCCCAATTTCGACCAAGATTCATTAAATCCAATCGGATTGTATGAATTTCGGCCCAATTTTGGTTGGGATTCATCTTTTTAATTTTTTTTAGAATGATTGTATGCTTTGTTGGCTTAGTGGGGTAATTGAAATTTACTTTGTTCCTTTGTTTAAGTGTATTAATTGATAAAAGAGTTTTTCTTAAAAAAAAAAAAAATTGTATTAAGTATTGAAATTTGTGTCAATGGCAATGGTAAAGAAGAGAATTTGAACTCTAAAACAGTGAGGATATAATATTCTTTAAATATAGCAAGGGGTCCTTAGTTTTTTAAAAATGGGTCCTTTTTACAAGCCATAAACTCAAATGGTCCATTTTTTTTTCAATTGCCCCACATTCTTCCCATGTTTTCAAAAACTAAGTCAATTTTTTAAAACTAAAAAAAGTAGTTTTCAAAAACTTGTTTTTGTTTTTGGAATTTGGTTAGGAATTATAACGTGACCTTAACAAACATGAAAACAATTGTAAGGAAATCGGAAGAAAACAAGTCTAATTTTCAAAAACCAAATGGTTATCAAACGGGGTCATAATATTTCCGTTTCTCTTTTTTTTTTTTTTGTTTTATATTTCTAGGTTTTGAGAGACATAAATGTCTGATAAATGTGCCCCATTTCTCATTTGAATGAAACATTCCAAAAATTATATATAATTGAAAATAAAATGTAGTTTCTTGTTTTCCATTTCAATCTTTTAAAAACATAAATAAAATTATTACTTTATCCTTTCTAACTCATAAAATGTGAAAATTAGGATAAAGAATCAATTTATGCCCCTAAGCTTTAGGGTTATAATTTACTTGATTCCATTTAAAAATAAAAAATAAAAACGATGATGAAATTATTCCTCTTCCAAAGTGCAATCAAAATAGCAAGCAAAATTATAATGTAATTCTTTCTAAATAATTAGAGAAAACTAGAGGAAGACGGGAGAAAGAAAACGCGTTCATATTGATGGAAAACCAGTACTATCTATTTGATTCCACCATTTCTATCTTCTTTTTTTTTTTTTTTTTCCTTTTTGTTTTTAGTTACACAACATTTGAGGTGAGAGATTTTGAACCTCCGACCTATTAGTCGAAAGTACATGTCAATTACTGCGGAGTTAGGCTCCTTTGACACTATTTCTGTGAAGAAACTTCATATGCACTTCCATTGAAAAAATGATATATTCTCATCCACGTCTTTTCTATATCAACTTTTAGCACTTCATTGAGAGCTGGAAATATTTCATCAAAAGACTTTCAGGTAAATTCTTTTACATTCTTGTCACATTACCGATTGAAATCGATATCAAGCGAAGGAGAGACAAATAAACCGATTCAGAGGACCGGTTCAACTGTTGGAGCTGTTGATTAAGCTCAAAACAAAATAAAGGAGGATCCAAAAAAAACTACTGAACTGATCAGATGCAACAAGCAGAGTCCTTGCTCCCCCCTTGCTACACATCTGACCCCTCCCCTAAAACCATAATACACACCAAGTTTCTGAGTTCCCAAAAAGTTACTACCCTCATAACTTTGGTGGCGAAACTAAAACAGTAGCCTACATTGTTTTATGCCTAGGCCGCAAAACCCTACTGCTACTTACAGATGTTAGCTCCGACGAGAAGGTTGAAAGTTTCACTCGAGCCGTCGTTTTTTTCCCTGACAAACTGCTTGCACCTTCTTCAGATGTTTTACCATCAGCTTCTTGGAAGATCGTGCCTTCTAAGCTTTGTTGTTCAGTTGTACTCTCTGAGGTTGTTTGGCTGCCAATATCAGCCGTCATTTCGAGGCTTTGATGTCTAGACCGCAACACCCTACCAATACTTGCAGATTTTAGCATTGAAGAGGTCTTTTTCTTTGACAGACTGTTTGCATCCTCTGTTGATGTTTTACCATTACTTTCTTGGAAGACACCACCTTCTTCTAGGCTTTGTTCTCGAGTCGTACCCTCTGAGATTGTTTGGCTGCTAATATCATTCTTCTTTTCAAGGCTTTGGTCTGTTGACGAGTCTGTTGCTGGAACTGATAATTCTTTCTCACTTTGATCGTTGTCTGTACTGCACTCCAGATCCATGGTGTTTGACTCTACAGCAATTGTCGGTTTTTTTTCAGGCATTGGATGTTCATCTGATGGACTGTAGTTATCACCATTCTTTCTCTTCAGGCAAAGCAGTTCCTTTTCTTTATAATTGATGACGTCTTCACCAAGTTCGTAGTTTGCAGATTGAAGCTGTGACAGTTCATCATTTTCATGTTTGAGATGATTTGGAGGTTTAGTTTCTTCTGAGCCCTGCTGCTCCAGGCCTGAAAAGCTCAATGATCTCTTAACAGAAATATGATCTTTAATCTCGTAATCTGAGATACTCTGTAGTATATTAGGCTTCTCATTTTCAGATTCATCTACTGCATTATTTTCAAAATGATGCTCCATTGTTTCTAGGAGATTATCATTAACCTTAGGAGATCCTGCAGGATTAACTTCAAAATCTGTGAAGGACAACGACCTTTTTGCAGAAGCGATATCTGTAGGATTCTGCCCTGAACTAGGCTGTGAACGTTTGGTTTGGATGAGAAAATGTGCAACAGACTTGAAGCCATTCCTTGATATCTATACAGTTCAAAGTATTGTCCTTAGATTCAAATTCTACGAGTAAAACAAGAGGTACATGAAGATGATTCATGTTAAAGTAAAGAAATCTACCTTCTTATACAGAGCCCCAGTAGGAAGCCATCCCTTCGCTTGGCGACACAAACTGCAGTTGCAAATTCCACGACAAACGGGACATATCCAATCTGGATTTTGTTGTGCTTCAAGAACATGCTCTCCATATCTGCGAGAGTGGAAAAATAATATATGATGGAAGCCTAAATATAAAATCCATGTACCAGTTTCAGTGTTCAAAAGCCACAGAAAGTTGGTAAGTTTCCATTCTCAAAAGCCAAACGAGTTGGAGTTTTTACAGTTCATGTATCCAAAGGATTGAGACAGCATATCACAAGTAAAAATGAAGATTATGTTCTACACATGCAACGATATACCTCTACCATGTGTTGAAAGAAATAACACTCTGAAAGACATCCATTAACAAGATACACCATATATTTCCCAAAAATAAATATCCCAAAAGAGAGAATATGCAATCTAATTGCAGAAACAACAGTAAAAAGGAATGTTATCAAGAGTGCACCTCATATACAGACAGTCTCCACAAAATTGCCCTTGAACCAAGTTACATTTGCTGCAATGAGTGCGATGCCCTAACGTTTTTTGCCTGTAAAGATAACATTTCCAACAAATAAAAACACAAAACATGATACCGTGCATTTTCCAATAAATTAAACGAAATACTCAGCATGTGACTGATCAACAAAATCAGAAAATAATGTACAAACAGATAACAAAATCGCACAAGCAACAGATTTCCAATGAAAATTTTAGAAAAAAGTTCTTTTAACGAACCTGCATTGGTGGCACGTCTTTCCCTTTACTGGATCGTAAATTCGTTTCCCATCCTTACCATATCCATCCACAAACAGCGTCCAGCTCTTCTCTGTACTACCCAACAGCTTCTCATGCTCTTCTGAGTATATCTCCGGCCTCGAACCATCTTCAAGAATCACACCCTCATCCTCAGAAAACTTGTTTTTCCTCTCTATTCGAAGTTCAGAGTAAGTCACAGGCGTCACATTCTGTAACCTAAATCCGCCAAAGAAATCACAATCGAAAAAACTGAGAGGAAACGAGGAACAAAACAGGACAAATACAAAAGAAATACAATCGAATAAAAGAAAAAACCTAAAATCCCCAATTTATATGCGAAGATCAGAGAATGAATACAGTCGGTTCATGTAAGGGCTAAGAAAGTGAGATTCAGGATTTGAAGGGAACCTGGATGATCGGCGAACGGGTCCTGCCGGCGGGAGATCGAGTGGAGCTGGAGAAGCTTTAAGATTAAGCGATTTTCGGCGATTTTGCTTTGAAGGAGCGGAGGATTTGAGCTTGAGAGAGAGGTCAACGATGCCGAGCTTGTGCATGCGCTCCAAGTTTTCTCTGATTCTCAACTCTCTGGACTGCTGGTACTGAGAAATCTCCGGCATTTGGGCGGCGGAAGGTTGGTCGATTTCCATTTGGAGTGGTTCCGATGAGGGTTCTGGGATTGGGGATTTCTCTGTGCCTGAAGGTGCTGTCATTTCTCTTTGCCTTGTGAGTCTGTGACTCGGCTTCTCCTTGTTAGTGCGCTCGATTTAAAATTTTAACGGTCATATTTTTGGAACTAATATACATTTTTTTTTTATATTATAACAGTTTTATTTTAATGTTTATTATTTGGGAAAAAAAAACAATTTACAATTTACAAGTCCTCAACGTTTGTACGTGTATCAATCTACACCCTCTATTATAGACTTTCATTTCAAAAACGTTAGTTCACACGTATGCAAATGTAACGTCGCTAAGTGAACTTCGAGTTCTCAATTTATAAGTTTAACACAGCAAGTTTTACCTAATTAAATCGAATTCAATTGATTAATGAAAATTTTAATTTACCTAAATATGAATTATATAAGTTTAATTAAGGTTCTAATTGAATTGAAAACCATTGTGGCAATAAGGAATTAGCAATAAAACATTGAAGGATAAAGGGGGGGAGGGGGGGAGGGGGGGCTAAACTAGTTTTTTATGGATGAGAATAAAGGAGATGGGCAAGATAAGAAACGCAACACAAGAGTTGATGATGTGGCGAAGGTAGGAAAGAAGAGGAAAGAAGAGGAGAGTCGAGAACTATAACTACTCTGAAGTGATCGAAGGGATATTGACAGTGGCTGGCTACCAGTCCCGTCGGGTTCCATGAAAACATTATGTTGGAACGTTCGGGGTTTGGAGAATCTCCGAACGCTCCAAGCAATTTCGCCATGTGATAAGAAGCACAAAACCCCAGTTAGTATTCTTGGTAGAGACAAAGTGTAAAACTGAGGGAGTGGAGAGCGTTAATTTTGACAGCAGTTTTGGTGTTTCCAACAAAGGTAGAAGCGGTGGTCTTATGCTCCTCTGGAACAAAGAGTCAAACATCTCAATCACCTCGTATTTGGAAGGTCACATTGACACTATTATTAAAGAGGATGGGGGTGGTGGCGCTTTACTGGGTTTTACGAAAACCCTATAACGAGCAAAATGAAGGGATTAAATTTTCAGCGGGAGCGCGTGTGATCGTGTGTGTTTCAATTTAATTTAGAAACGAAACATACACAGTACAGAAAACATGAATAATACATAACCATTCTATAAATTTCTACAGGTTAAGCATCTAACTAACGGAATAAGAAAACTTATGTTAAAAGACTGAAATACAACAAACTTCCTTTTCCCTCACGAATAGGTGGTCACTGAAAGTGTTAATATCTAATTTATGGAAGCAATTTTGGATCTTAGGCACTTAATAAGCTCAATTTAATCAAACTATGCATGTTGTTCTAAAGAAGAAAAACAGGGTAATGAACAACAACCTCTTTAATACTCAAAATTGGATGAACCCTTTTGTTGTTTTTCTTCTCCAAGCTATCACGAACCACCACTTGATCTTCCTTGCTATCCTCAAGCCTTTGGAATGGATTGTGGGATCCTCTAGTGATGGAATTTGAGGGGAAAAGCTTGAAGAACAAGCTATGGAAGTGGGTTTTGGTATGGAGATAATTTGGCAGCAATTCACTAAGAAATCAGCTTGGTTTCTTCAGCAATCTTCTTCCCTTTTATATAGGGATAAATGGTGAAGAGAAACATCAGAGATTGACACCAATTAATCCCACATTAAGTGGGAAATTGGGTGGCTAATGTGAGGGGAGTGCATGGGTTTAGTCACCATGCACTCCACCTCCAAAAAATCAAATTAATTTTGATTTTTCTAAATTCAAGATTATCTTGAATTTCAATTTTCAATTATTTAATTTTAATAATCTGAAAAAATATAAAATCTAATTTTAATTTTTCAATTTTAAATGAATTCAAAATTAATTTAAAATAATAATTAATTAATTTAATATCAATATTAAATTAATATTTTGCCATCAATCCCGAACATTTCCGAAATGTTATTTTCCAACCATGAATCCCTATTCATGTGTTCGATATTTAAATCATATTTAAATATTAAATCTCTCACAACTCGGTTTATACAAAACCCGACGTATCGATAACGTCAAACATATCCAACCATTTCCCTAAACCGAATTCGAACTAATTCATATTCTATCCATCATATTGTTCAAAAGGTTAGTCTCGAGCTAGCAAGGGTACCTAATGGACCTACAGATCATGGGCTCCAACGGTACGAGGTTTAACTGGCTAAACCCTTTTAACCCAGTTAACCAACATCCGTTAACTATCGGGATACTCCACTATAGCCTAGTAGTTGATCTCCCCTCACTGTAGATATATTTTCGTCCACTCGATATAACCATGATTAGTAAGTCAATCCTTCACAGGTCGTTAGTTACTATAGCTAGGTCAAATGTCTGTTTTACCCTATAGTACATCTTAGTTCCTTAAGTCCACTGGTCCTCTAATGAACAATTTGTTTATGGTCCAACCACTAAACAGAGTCCCTCTCGGGCCAATGAGAGGGTGGGGCCCCTTGTTCAAGCCTCGAAGTTAGCACTTAAGGGAACAACCTCTCTATTATCCCTGATTCGGGTAGGAGTGAATTTCGTCTTGCTACACTATTGATAAGGGTAAAAAATATACCTATTTTACCCTTATATTTAGCTCATTATCTTGTCAAAGTTGTATGTTTTAGATCAAATTTACTATTCCTGAGCTCAAAAAGTGTTAAAGTTGATGAATTAGGAAGTTGAGAGTCATGTATGTCAAATTATGCTTATTTGTGCTTAAAAGGACCCATTTCAATAAGAATTTGACTTGGTTTGGTGTTTTTGCAGAAAAACAGAGGATATCTGGAAAAATCCAGAAATGCGATGGCAGATGAAGGCAGTTCCGAGTTCGTCGCTGGTCGTTTTGAACAAGTGTTTTGCGCACCTAACCGACTGTTTTGACTCTGAAACTGACTGGGCTACCTACTAGCACCATTTTCGTGACTTCTCAACCACTCCCCGCACTATAAAAAGCCTCGATTCGAAGGGAAATTCAAGTAGAACTCACTAGGAAGAAGATGGTGGTGACAGAACCCTAGTAGACGCCCATGAGTAGGGATGCCCGAGGTCTTTCTTAGAAGACTGAATTCTAACCTTTAGTTAGATATCAAACCCGAGTGTTTGTAGAGATTTTCACCCTATTCCCACTTGTAAAGGAGAGTAGAGTGTCGAGGGAACTCTAGAAGGATTGGATAAAAGAAAAAACCCTAGTTTTAGCTACTGCACCTTATTTTTCAGCACTTGTTACTTTTCATTTCTTTGTATTCTCTATTCATTATTTCAATGAAAAGTTGTTCATTTGCACTATATTCCATCATGCGTAGCTAAATTCCATTGAGGGGTTCAATATAGTGAATTTCCTTATGATTTAAATAGCTTGAAAGTGTTTATTTGCCTAAGTTTTATTCATTATATGTCACTCTTTACTGAATATCATTCTGAATCTTGCTGAGTTTAACTTGATCACTTAGACTTTGCAAGCTATGTGAGTTTGATCCTGAAATGGACAAGCAATACCGGTTTTCGTAAAGGTGATATAGGAGAAAGGGCTCGAAAGAGTGTATTCGGTGTTATAAGGGAAGGTCGCCTTATAACAACTATAGGGTTATAGGTTGCATGCATGAACTATCTATGTCGGAGTCAAGTCACAGAAATGTGCATAACGGTACTTGCATAGCCTTCTAACGGTTCTTTGGAGCAAGGCCAAATAGGAGTTAAATCTGACCCAATGCATGAATAGACTTAGGTTAAATAAGCCATGATTAGAGTTATTTGCCTTAGGGTTGAAGCTATATTGAATATCTCGCTTATTTATTATTGTTTCTCTTTACTTGTTTATTTCTTTGTTTTACAAAACCCATCATCAATTATTTCTTTGGTTACCTTTCTTGAAAGCAATCTTTAGGCAGTTTCTTCTTCAACTCTGTGTTTCCAATTTAGTCCCTGTGGGATCGATACCTTTGGAATACTTCCAGAGATTTTATTACTGCATGCGATAGTGTCTACTTACACTAGGTTGGCTGAATATATCTTAATCTTTATTTATCATCCTTTCCTACATCCATATTCAGTCCATACACGCATCAACTATGTTCCCAACTATCCATCTAGTCTTATCTCCAAAATGGTAGGCTTATCGAGCGGCACTATTAGGACACTCTCACCCATGCATATCAAAGGATAATCCTAAACGAACAGGAGTTCATAGCAAGCTCAGGATTAAGATCGAGTTACCTAGGTCATCGCATGAAATAGTCAGTCTTAACAGTAAACGACGTTATAAAGTAAGAGTGACTTATTTCTTGGTCCTATCTTATGTAAACATCTGTTAGACAGGATGCCCATACTTGCATGTCTCTACATGAACGAGCCAGGATCACGTCGTTTGCCTTGTTCGCAAAGTAGGCCGCATCTATAGTGTTACCAAGATAAGGTACCTAGCCTTATCCATATACTATAGACCATTTAGGTTATATATTCAAACTTGATCCCTGTCTATATCCACGATATAGTTCGAGTATTTCATATTATAACCATGGATGTTTCTATTGGATTTAAGATATAAAATAAACAATTCACTGAATAACATCTTTATTATAAAAGGATTACAAAACTTGAGTTTTAGGACATAAAACCCAACAAACACCCACTTGGACTATAACTCAAGTGAGATTACAATATGTCAGGTGATTAGCAATACATCATATGCTAAATAGGAGTGAGCAAAAATCGAGCCGAACCGACGAACCAAACCGAACCGAACCGAACCAAACCGACCGATTCAGTTCGATTTTGTTTTAAAATTTCGGTTTCATCGGTTCAGGGATGTAAAAAACCGACATTCTCGGTTCGGTTCTCGATTCTCAGGTTTAAAAAACCGAAAAAAACCGAACCGAACCGAATATGATATATATTCATATTAATTATTTATAACATATGTGATATGTCCAGTCTAGCTACTTCAGCCCAGCCCCACGAGCACGAGCCCAATCTACTTCCCAGCCCGCGAGCCCATACATTCAGCCCATGTATGTGTTATTACTTATTTTAATTTAAAAAAAATGAAACCTTAGATATGCGATTTCACGAATCACCCACCCACGCCTCCAGTCTATCTTCAGTCTTCTTCTCTCCATCTAGTCTGGTCTCTGCGTTTCTTCTTCTTCTCCAGTTTAAACCTCGTCGCCCCGCCGCCCCGCTGCCTCGCCACTTAATCTTCTCCATCTCCGACACTTCTCTGCGTTTCTTCTTCTTCTCCATTTTAAACATCGTCGTCCTGCCGCCCCGCCGACGCTTCTTCTCCATCTCTCACGCCGCCACCGTTTCTTCTTCTCTCATTCTCTCACGAAGCTGTTGCCGGTGATAACGTGACGATAACATTACTTCAAAGTTCAAAGGCTTCTTCTTCACCATTTATTTTTTTGCTCTTTAGTTTCTGCTATTTTTTTTTTCTCTTTAGTTTCTGTAGAATTTTGTTTTCTGAACATATTTTAAATGTTGCTTGAGGGAATACATGAAAAGGAAAGTAAAGCCTATAACTATAAGAAAAGCAGTGTACTTAGAAAAACAAAAAAAAAAATTAGAATAGGTTGGTGAAAGTTTAAGAAAAGCAGTGTATTATATCAATTTACAGAAAAAACTCATAGTTTCACAAGTCCATAACACCTATAGTTGTGAACACTTGAAATTCTGTCACTTCTGAAGAAGGATAACACCTAAAATTGTGAACAATTGGAACTCCAAACAACCATATAAGAGTCTAATACTAACGGTAAAGTTACAAAAAAAAATCTAAAAAGAAGTTAAAAATAGAAATGTGATAAACCTTTGAGACTTTGACATATTTTGAAAGACAACATATTTTTTTTGCTCTTTAGTTTCTTTAGTTTCATATCTATTTATGCCTAAACAATTAAGAATTTAGAATCTCCTTACTTTTCTTATTAGCAACGAATTGTTTGGAATGATGTTTAATTTTTCAGCAGTGTGGTTTTATTTAGTTGAGGTTTTGGGAGTTGACGTAATTATACTCATGACTCATGAGTTTATTCTCGGTGTACATTACTTATTTTTCTGACATAGACGTTTATTTGGCTGTGGAAATTAATTTTATGAGATGTTTATTGATTTACACTTTCAAATGTCATTACTATTGTCTATTGATTCTGGCATTTGTGTTTGGTTTTTTCCATTTATATTAATACAGTATTATTAACTTAATGTCTTCCGCGTTTTTGTTTTGTTAAAATAGTTATTTATTTACAATGGAGGGTGTGAGTCAAGATACTACAACCCCTAGCATAAAAAACAATGAGAAGAAAAAGTCACCGCCTGCTTCGCCCTCCCAACAAACTGCAAAGAAGAGCAAGCCAACTAATACCTCGAACAAAACTTCAGGTGCGTGGGAACATTTTAAAAAGATTGAAGGTAGTTCTGAACATCCTAGGGCAAAGTGTAATTATTGTGGGGCCACATATGCTTGTGACACTCAAAAGAATGGTACCACAAATATGTTAAAACACATAAGAACTAAGTGTAAAAAATATCCTGGAAGATTAAATGAGGCTAAACAAAAACTTCTATGTTTTGCAAAAACAGAGAAAGAAGGACAAGGCAGTTCTAATTTGGTTGCTACAGCTTTTAGCATGGAGAAATGTAGGCTAGCACTTGCTAAATTAATTATTGTTAAAGAGTTGTCATTTAGAGTTGTGGAATCAGAAGGATTTCGAGAGTATTCGGTTACTTTGCAACCTAAATTTGTAGTGCCCTCACGAAGTACTGTTTCAAGAGATTGTCTTCGACTTTACATGGATGAAAAGAAAAAGTTGAAAGTATTTATGGGAAGGAAAGATTTAAAGGTTAGTTTAACTACCGACACATGGACCTCAATCCAAAATCTCAATTATATGGTTCTCATGGCACACTTTATTGATGATGATTGGAAATTGCAAAAAAGAATTTTAAATTTTTGCTTAATACCAAATCATAAGGGAGACACCATTGGAAAAAAGATTGAGAAATGCTTGTTAGAATGGGGAATAGAAAATGTTTTGACTGTGACGGTAGACAATGCTAGCTCCAATGATGTGGCTCTTAATTACTTGAGGAGAAAATTTAAAAATTGGAATGGGACTATCCTAGATGGTGAGTATTTGCATGTAACATGTTGTGCTCATATTCTTAATCTTATTGTGGGTGATGCTCTTAAAGAACTCCACGAGTCAATTGTTAAGATTAGGAATGCAATCCGATATGTAAGATCTTCACCATCTCGACTAGCTATTTTTCAAAATTGTGTGAAAGATGAGAAAATAGCTAGTAAGAATTCTCTTTGTTTGGATGTCCCTACTAGATGGAATTCCACATATATCATGTTAGATGTTGCTGAAAAATTCCAAAAAGCTTTTGAAAGGTTAGAAATAGAGGATGAGCAATATACTGTAGAGTTTTTGGGAAATGAGAGGAAGAAGGGTCTTCCTTCGAGTGAAGATTGGGATAATGCACGTGCTTTTACGAAGTTCTTGAAATTATTCTATGACGTAACTTTACGTATTTCTGTCTCATTATATGTTACATCAAATCAATATTTTCATGAAGTTTGTTTGATTCAACAACAAATTCAAGATTATTCAACATATGATAATCCTATGTTGTGTGTCATGGCAAGAAGGATGGAAGCGAAGTTTGATAAATATTGGAAAGATAATGATAGAACAAATTTTCTCTTATATGTTGTTGTTGTGCTAAACCCTCGTTATAAGCTTGAATTTGTGGTGTTTATGCTAACGGATCTGTATGATGAAAAGACTGCTAATGAAATTGGGAGTAAGGTTGAGTATTTGGTTAGACAAATGTATGATGAGTATAAAAATGCTATGGATGATATTGAGGAGAGAACAAAAAAGAAGAGTCTTCAATAAGTGGAATTGGAAGAGAAGAACAAGATTGATAGTGTTGGTGAACCTCGAGCTCGTCGGAATTATTATAAATTTGCTCAACACTTGAGTCAGAAAGATAACAAAGAGAGTAACACCGAGTTTGATAGGTACATATCTGAGCCTTGTGAAAAGTCTGGGGAAGTGGTGGCAGATGACCTCGACATAAACAGTGATTTTGACATCTTAACATGGTGGAAGGTAAATTCTACGAAGTATAAGATTCTTGCACAAATGGCTAAGGATGTATTTTCTATTCCTATCTCAACAGTAGCTTCAGAGTCTGCTTTTAGCACGGGAGGTCGAGTATTGGATTTATATCGTAGCACGTTGTCTCCAAGAACGATTCAAGCTCTTGTTTGTACACAAAACTGGGTATGTTCCACACCAATTGTACATAGACAAGAGATAATTGAGACAACAACAGATGAGTTTATAAAGTATGAGACATGTAATTGTTTATATATTATAAGAACAACTTTTTATTATCTCATTATTTATATTTTAGAAATTAATTTGCTATGCATTTCTCTCTTTCTTTTTTGTAGAAATCATTAGTGGAGATGAAACATCCACGATAACTACTTTGGGTGATTGAAGAAGGAAATTGGAAGAAAGTTATGCTCGCTTCGGTTCAATTTGTATTTTAAAATTGTATTGTGTTTGAACTTCAACTTTATTGTGTACTTTAATTTCATTTTATGTTGTATTTGAACTTTGGGTGAACTTGTATTTAATTTTTAGGACTTTGATTGGGACTTTGCTTATTTTAATATCATTTTAGATTGTGTTTGAATTTTGAATGAATTTGTAGGTAATTTGAGATGATTTTCGGTTGATATTTGAAATTTTTCATGGATTGATTATGTTTGGAATTTAAAGTAATATAAATTACATTATAGATGGATGATTAATTTGTTTAGGTTATAAATTGAAAAGTAATTGGCTTAAAAATTAAAGAAGAGGTACTAGTGGGTTTAGATAAAAAAAATTAAAAGGAAAGAAAAATAAATAGTTGCAAACTAAAAAAAAAACGGCTTTAACCGAACCGACCCAGGACGGTTCGGTTCAAAAACCGAAACCGAGGAATATTTGGTTTTCTCGGTTTAAGATGCCAGAGAACCGACATGCTCGGTTCGGTTCATGGTTCGGCCCAAAACCGGACCGAACCGAACCGTGACCACCCCTAATGCTAAATACTCTCAGTCCTAAATTCTGGAGATGTCCCTCAAACACTTTAGCAGTGAGGGGTTTTGTAAATGGATCAGCCATGTCTACTCTGAGACTATCTAGGTGATGGTCACGTCTCCTCTTTGTACAATCTCCCGGATGAGATGATACTTGCGTTCAATGTGCTTTCCTCGCCTATGGCTTCGCAGTTCCTTCGAATTTGCAACTGCTCCACTATTATCACAATACAGAGTGATAGGTAGATGCATGTTAGGAACTACTTCTAACTCGGTTAGAAATTTTCTAAGCCATACTGCTTCCTTTGACGCTTCACATGCTGCAACATATTTTGCTTCCATAGTGGAGTCGGTGATGCATCCCTGTTTAATACTTCTCCACACAACCACTCCTCCATTAAGAGTGAACACAGATCCAGATGTAGATCTCCTAGAGTCTATATCGGTTTGAAAATCTGAGTCAATGTATTCAGTAAGGATCAAATCCTTAAATCCATACACCAGCGAATAGTCTCTTGTTCTCCTCAAGTATTTGAGGATATTCTTAACGGCAATCCAATGCGCCTGACCAGGATTGGACTGATATCTGCTGACAATACCTACCACATAGCATATGTCGAGTCGTGTGCATAAAATTACATACATTAAACTACCAACTGCTGATGAGTAAGGAACTCGTTTCATATCCTCAACTTCTTGAGGTGTTTTCGGGCTTTGTTCCTTCGATAGGTGAATTCCATGTCTAAAGGGTAACAAACCCTTTTTGGAATTCTGCATCGAATATCGAATAAGAATGTTATCGATATAGGATGCTTAAGACAGTGCTAGTAATCTGTTCTTTCGATCTCTTATTATCTGGATCCCTAGAACAAACTGAGCCTCACCCAAATCCTTCATTTGGAACTGAGCTCCTAGCCACTGCTTTATGTCAGTCATGTTGGGTTTTATGCCCTAAAACTCGTGGATAGTAAATGTAAACATTTGACCGAACATTAATAAAATGATATTTCTTGTATTATTCATTTATTATTGTTTGTATTTCGTATATCTTGCCTAAATAACCCTAATCCAATAAACTAAACATCCTAGATTGTTAGTATGAGACTTGAACTAGTATGTGGGGACATACGGGGATCGCTGTTCAAGTTACAGCCTAAAAGGTCTATAGTATAGGGTTAAGGCTGGGTACCTTATCCTGGTGACACTATGGATACGACCCACTTTGTATTATGATACAAACGCAATGATCTAACGTGTTCGTGTAGGGGACATGTGAGTAGGGGTATCCTATGCAATGAGTTTGCATAAGACCGGACCCCGAAATAGTAAACCACTAGTTGTAACATCGTTGACTAGATAGGTTTCTATTTCACTAGGATGACCTAGGCAACTTAGTCTCAATCCTGAGTGGATTATGGACTCCTGTTCACGGGGGATTGTCCTTTGATTTGTATGGGTGAGAGTGGCCTGCACGCCGACTCAATAAGCCTACCATTTTGGGGACAAGACCAAGTGGGGAGCTGGAAATATAATCTCACAAGATGGAATTCACTCATTCCCGGTTTTAGGGTAAGTAGATTTGAGTTCCCTTAAGTGGTGTCTCCGGGTCTTGAACAAAGGGTCCTGCCCTCTCTATGGCACGAGAGGGACTTCTGTTTGTATGTTGGACCTCAAACAAGTTGTTCATTAGAGGAGCACTGGGGACTTAAGGACATAGATGTAACCCAAGGGTAAAACGATAATTTGACCTAGTTGGGGTTATGAACGCACGTGAAGGACAAACTTGTTGTTATTGGTCAATATCCATGGACACAGAAATATATCTGCAGTTAGAAGAGTGCAGCTGTGGTTCTATAGTGGAGTGAACCACAGTTAACGAATATTGGTTAATTGATTAATGAGTTTAGTCGATTAATCTCATATCGTTGGAGCTTCTGAACTGTAGCTCCTTAAGGTCCCACCGGTAGCTCATTTAGGGCGTTGAGGTAAATTTACTAAAGGAGAATTGAATATTTAAGGTGGTTCGAATAATTAAGTTTAAAATATGAATTGGATTCATATTAAAACTATAGGTTAAAATTAATGAGCATTAGATGCACATTAATACTATAGTTTATGTGAGAGAAATAGAATTGAATATGTGATATTCAATTAAAAAATTAATTAATTAAAGAATTGATTAATTGTAAGTTTTAATTTATTTTAATTAAATTTAATTTAATTAAGGAAAATTAAAACTATAGGAAAAATAAGAAATTTTCATTTAATTAGATATGATTTAATTAAATGTTATTAATTTAGTTAATATTGATTAATTAAATTAAATTATTTTTTAATTTTAATTTTTTGAAATTAAAAAAAAATTAATTGTAACTGACTAAGTCTGTTGGACCTAATCGTGTGTTGCAACATGATTAGGTCTTCCCTTATTTTCCTCCTATTGGATAGAAGAGGGTATTCATTCAGTTGGTGTGCTTAGACTGAGATACACGAAAATTCCCTCTCCCTCTCTATCAATTTTGTGTGCTCTCACATAAAAGAAAATTCCCTTGAGTGTTGGTACCCACAAGCCTCTCAACAAGAAACCCTTAGTAGGTATACCGGTGGTTCTAGCGTGGTGGTGTTCGTGGGTCTATTTCCAATGAAGAAGGTTCTACGTGCTGCTGTAATTTCAGAATCAAGAGCAAGGAATTGGCGAATTCATTCGAGATCTTCAACGGTAGTAAGTATCCCTTAACCCTTTGATCTCTAGGATCAATTTTAGATTAGATCTAGGATATTTTCTATAAAGATTAGCATGCTTGTAGCCTTAGTAGATTTAATATTAATTATCTTGCTGTATTTCTTTGTCGTCGTATCAGTATTCAAATCAATAATTTAATTGGGTTTTGGATCTCTGATTGTTTTCGCTGCATAAGGGCTTTTATCCCTACAAGTCAATACTCCCACTTCATTCCCTATGAGTAGGATGCCATCTACGTATAGAACTAAGAAAGCTACAGTAGAATCGATGATCCTTTTATATACACAAGGTTCATCTGTATTCTCTTCAAAACCATAAGATTTGATTGCAATGTCAAATCTTTTATTCCAGGATCTTGAGGCTTGTTTCAATCCATAGATGGATCTATTAAGCTTGCAAACCTTTTGCTCCTCTCCCTGGACTACGAACCCTTCTTGTTGGACCATATAAATACTCTCGTCAAGATTACTGTTCAAAAACGCTGTCTTGACATCCATTTGCCAAATTTCATAGTTATAGAAAGCGACAATGGAAAGGAGTATTCTTATTGATTTTAACATTACAACTGGTGATAAGGTTTCATCATAATCAATCCCTTCTCTTTGGGTATAACCTTTGGCCACCAATCGAGCTTTGAAGGTTTGTACCTTACCAGTTTGGTCTCGTTTTCTCTTGTAGATCCACTTGCAACCGATAGATTTCACATCATTCGGTTGATCTACAAGTTCCCAGACTGAGTTGAAATACATTGATTCCATCTCAAGGTTCATGGCTTTGACCCACTGGTCCTTATCTTTGTCACCCATTGCTTGTCTATAAGTTAATGGATCCTTCATCTCATCATCAGGTATGATGAGCTGAGTTTCAGTTAAACCCATGTACCGGTCAGATTGTATTATAACCCTCCCACTACGTCGAGGTATTCTCACATCTTGAGATTGTTTTGAAGGACCAGCATCACTTAAAACTTTTGTTTGTTTGGTTGTAGCTTCCCCAGAAATTTCTTTGAGTATTAGTTTATTGTGTGTTTGATGATTTCTTATATGATCTTCCTCAAGGAACGTGGAATTGGTCGAAACAATTACTTTGTTATCTTGAGGATCATAAAAGAGACCTCTTTTCGTTTCTTTAGGGTATCCTACAAATAGGCATAATCTAGAACGTCGTTCCAATTTCTTCAGGTTTTGCACTAACACGTGTGTCGGGCATCCCCAAATCCTGAAGTGACATAAACTCCCTTTACGTCCTCTCCATAACTCGTAAGGTGTTTCTGGAACACTTTTAAAGGGAACCACATGTTCAGAATATATACAGCGGTTTCCACTGCAAAACTCCAAAACAAATCAGGTAGTTGAGCATAACTCATCATAGACCGAACCATATCTAATAAGGTTCTGTTTCTCCTTTCTGATACGCCATTCTGTTGTGGTGTACCATGTGCTGAGAGTTGAGAAGTAATTCCATGTTCTATCAAGTAGTCTTGGAATTTTAAATCCATGTACTCTCCTCCTCGATCAGATCACAAAGTTTTAATTGTCTTACCTAATTTGTTTTCAACTTCAGCTTTATACTCTTTGAATTTTTCAAGAGCTTCTGACTTATGAACCATTAGGTAAAGATACTCATATCTTGAATAGTCATCAATAAAGTTGATGAAATATACATACCCTCCTCGTGCTTTAACATTCATTGGACCACATAGGTCTGAGTGTACGAGCTCCAGGGTTTCTTTGGCTCTTATGACATTTTTCAGAGAAAGGTCGTTTGGTCATTTTACCTTATAAACAAGATTCACAAGGTGGTAATGAGTCATCTTCTAACTTATTTAGAAGTCCACTCTTAACCAACCTTTCTATTCGTTTTTTATTTACGTGCCCTAGTCTTAGATGCCAAAGAACAGTATCTTGAGAAACTTTTTGTCTTTTATTTTGGGTCTCTGCTGTTTTAAACATTTCTGTATTGAAAACAACTTTTGTTTCATTCGGTCTTAACACATACAGGTTGTTTTCAAGTTTAGCAGAACAAATTTGATATCCTCTTTTGATAATAAACGCTACATTAGTTTCAAAGGATACTTTATACATCTGTTCTATTAAACATGAGATAGATACTAAGTTCCTTTTTATACTTGGAACATACAAAACATTTTCTAACAAAATGTAAATATCTCTAAAACAAAGCTGCATTGCTCCCACTGCCTCGGACGAGACGAAATCTCCTGCTCCTACTCTGAGTGTCACCTCGCCTTCTCCAAGTGCCTTCCAGGAACTATTTTCCTGTATAGAAGAACATACATGATTAGTCGCTCCTGAATCTAATATCCAGATGGAGTTATCAATCTCTACTAAACATGTTTCAATGATGAGTAAATCGTATTTACCTAGTTTGGCAGCTTCAGCCTTTTCTGCTTTCTTCTCAGCAAGATATTTAGGATAGTTCCTTCTCCAATGACCGTCCTGATTACAGTGGAAGCAGATTCCTTTATCTGTATTCTTCTTCTTGCTTTTCTTGGTGATGGGAGCTTTCCCCTTACCCTTGTTCTTTTTCTTCAACTGAATACTCTTATTCATCGAAGTAAAAGATTTAGACTTAGTTTTAGAGTTCAAACGTTTTAGGAACTTTCTACCAAAAACAACATTTGCTTCATTTTCATGTCCTTTACTCTTAGTAAGGGACTGGTAGGTCTGTAGCTCGTTCAGGAGAGTTGTCATATTATATTCAATTTTGTTCATCACAAAATTTTAATTAATTAATTATAATTAATTTAATTAAATCAATACTAATTAAAGTAATTATAATATAAGGTTTGTAATTCAATTTAAATCATATTCAATTGAATTAAATTGGTAATTCAATTAGTTCTCAATTAATTGAATCCACACTAATTAAATATCAAATATTTAATTAATTTTATAATTGAATCATATTCAATTTTATCTCTCATTTAACCTATAGTTTTAATGTGCATCAAAATGTACATTAATATAAATTATAGTATTAATATGATTAAATCATATTTAACCAAATTAAATTAAATTAATTAATTCCCCAATTAATTAATTCATGAATTAATCAAATATCACATATTTAGTTAAATTCATAATTCTCTCATTAATTAATTTTGAATCACATCCAAAATTAATTTTATTATAAAGTTTAATTCACTGATTAAACTTATACTATAATGTATCTCCATACATTATATTAATTGTATCAAAATACATTTAACTTAAAATTCCCTTTAACATCAAGACTAAATTATCTCAGAACCCGTTATGAGCTAGCAGGTGGACCTAATGGACCTACAGATCAGAAGCTCCAACGATACGAGATTAACTAGCTAAACTCATTAACCAAGTTAATCAACATTCATTAACTGTGGGTCACTCCACTAAAGACCCACAATCGCACTCTTCTCACTGTAGAATATTTTTGTGTCCACGGATATTGACCAATATAGTAAGTCAATCCTTCACGAGTGTTCGTAACGCCAGTTGGGTCAAATTACCGTTTAACTCCTGGGTCATCTCTGAATCCTTAAGTACCACTGATCCCTTCAATGAACAAGTTGTTTAGGGTCCAACCACTAAATAAGAGTTCCTCTCGGGCCAAGAGAGGACAGCGCGCCTTTGTTCAAGCCTCGGAATCAGCCCTTAAGGGAACACACATCTACTTACCCCAATAGGAGAAGGAGTGAATTCCATCTTGTACTGTTATGTTTCCAACCCCCATTCGGTTTTGCTCCTGAAATGGTAGGATTATTGAGTCGGCGAACTGGCCACTCTCACCCATACAAATCTAAGGACAATCCCTCCTGAAAACGAGTTCATAACAGAAACAGGATTGAGATTGAGTTACCTAGGTCATCCTATTGAAATAGAAACCTAAACTAGTCAACGACGTTACATCTAGTGGTTACTATTTCGCGATCCGGTCTTCTGCAAACTGATTGCATAGGATACCCCTACATGGATGCTTTGGATCGTTGCATCTGTATCAAATACAAAGTGGGTCGTATCACATAGTGTCACCAGGATAAGGTACCAAACCTTATCCCTATACTATAGATCGTTTAGGTTGTTACTTGAACACCGATCCCCGTATGTCCCCACATACTAGTCCAAGTTTCATTTAAACAACCTTGGATCTTGGTTTATTGGATTTAGGGTTTATTAATGCAAACTCGATTATTCAATAACAAAATTACTAAATCACTCAAATAACGCTTTATTGAGATCGATTAATTTGTTTCATTTACTATCTACGAGTTTTAGGGCAAAAAACCCAACAGTAACAGCGTCAAGACGTTGTGACGTCAGCATCGCGACGCTACCCCTGCTGGACAACTATAAATAGGCCTCATTTCATCCGGATTAAGTTGAGCCAATTTGTGGGTTTTCACCCTATTCTCGATTCAGCACTAGAATTGGGGGTTTTATGAGAGTTTTTGAGCTTTGTTGAAGATCTTGTGAGCTTGGGATCGATGGAGGTCGCCATGGGATCGAGGAGATCGAAACTTTTATGAGGATTTCTCTTCCCTTTTCCTTTACTTTTAGTTTGTAGAATAGTTGTGATTAGGAATTATTGGATTTTAGTGATTATAAGTAGTTAATTCCTAAATTCGATGAGATTGCTTTAGTTTGTTGAACCTTTGCATAATTAATGAATTGATTTGGTTTAATTGTCATCATCGTTCATTTGTGCATTTTGTCCTTAATGCTTTTAATCAACTGATCACTAATTAAATGAATTTTTACTAAGTGGAAACTCGACGGAGAGAAGCTTAGACTAGAACTGAATGCATGACTGACGTTTATTTACCCGGGTGACACGGGATTGAATAAATAACGTTAGAGGTTGTATTGAAGGGTCGTAATGCCATGCTAAGTTTAAAGAGGAAACCAAAAGGAGATTCTTTATTAAAAGGCATGAGATAGGAGGAAATCGACAGGAGGGTCCTTGATATTAGGCTTCTAGACTTATGAATAGAATGATTAATTAATCCAAGTTAGCTAATTAATTAAGCAATTAAAGGTCCAATTAACAAAGATGAACGCTCTAGAATTATCCCTCCAAATTGTGTCTCCATTTATCTTTTGCTTTCTAGATTAGCTTTTTGTTATTCTTTTCTGGCATTAGATCTTGTTCTCTAAATAAAGCTAAGCAAGATTACTCGTGGTAGTTAATTGAATAAATCCAATCCCTGTGGAGACGATACTCGTATACCGAAAATCACTATATTACTTGACGACCCGTGCGCTTGTGGTGCTTGCATCAAGTTTTTGGCGTCGTTGTCGGGGATTGGTTAATTTCATTCATTTAATATTGTGAAGAAATTGCTTGCTTTAATTTAGAGGTTTTATTTTGCTTTCTTTGTTATCATTTTATTTGAGTCATGGTTCATTGTTCTTGTTGTGCACTTAATTGGTGTTTGCATCTGAGCCAAATTATTGTTGATTTATTGATTTAAATGGCTTTTAATAGTTTTGGGTGGCCCTTTAGGGAATCTGAGTCCGAAGAACCAACACCATCATCCATTTTTTTCTATTCAAATTATCCCCCTTTAGAAGAAAAATCTCCCCTAGAGAGCATACAGTTTAGCTCTAGAAAAATCCATAGGGAGATTGCATCCCCAAGAAGAGGAGAGTGAAGTGCAATCCGCTTCCATAGAAGAAAAGTCTTCCTTAGAGAGCTTGCTTGAAAATTTCATTGAGGAGTCTAGAGCCATGAATTTAGAATTAGAAAAATCTATGGAGAGACTCCAGACCCAAAAGGAGGCTAGGGAAGTAGGATCCACTTCCATAGGATGTCTAGTGAGTCATGTGGCCAGTGATTCATTAGTGCCAATTCAGGAGGCTAATTCTTTCAATTTTGCTGAGTATGAGCATATAGGGGTGAGCTGTGTAGATAGTAAGGAAGAATTGGAAAGTTCTAGCACCTTTCAAGAACAAGTTTGTGAGGAAGAAAAAGAAAATGAGCCTGTAGTGTTTGAGGAGTTTCAGGAGGTAGAGTTTAAGGTTGAAAGGCCTTTGTCTGTTCTATCTTCCCCATCCTCTATTGATCATGAGTGTTCTTTTTCTTATTCTCACGAGTCTGTGTTAGAGTCAGAGTCCATTTATTTTTATCTTTCTCCTTTTATGCATTTATTAAAGAAAAATCCCAAAAATATTTCTGCTACTGGGGCCCATGAAAAGCTAGTAAGCTTGCTAGCGATAGTCGGCTTTATCGATTCAAGGAAGAAGGGCCCGAAGAAATATGAGAATTTTTATGTGCCTTGAAACTCTGCACGATTCGTCTAGCTAAGAGACATTAAAAAAGCGCTTCTTGGGAGGCAACCCAAGTTTATTTTCTGTTAATTTTCTTTTCTTTGTTTTTTAGTTTTTTTAGTTAATGCATGTTGATCTTTCATTCCTGATGATGAATTTTATAGGAGCTCGAGACCACAATTTCTTCCAAAAACAACCCCAATGATTGTTGAGGCTAACATCCTTGATTTCTCTCACACTCTAGAACAGTATTGTTCTCCCTTTATCTTTCTAATTGTCCTTATGCATGCTTTAATTAGATTGATAATTACATTGAGGACAATGTACAATTTAAGTTTGGGGGGGAGGCTTTGCTGTTCTGATCTGAGCTTATTGAAAAAAAAAAATTGCATGATGATTTTATTGCATTTGTTTTGATGAGGACAACCCATGATATGATCTAGATAATGAATTTTGTTCAATTTTTGTGAAATAGGAAAGCATTTCAAGATTCATGTAAATTTAAAATTTTGCTTTGATTTCCTTGCCCATGTTGAGCACTTAGCCTACTTATTAATGGTTTTGAGGGCTTAGAACAGGATTATATTATCTAGATGTTTGTTATCACTCCTATAGGCTTAAGATCTGATTTGAAAGTTGAACTGCATGAGAGTTTGTAATGTTTTACTTGGGAGAAATTGCATGATTATTAGCCTTCAAAGAAAAGAAGAGATGAAAAAAAATGTGTGAAAAAAAAAGAATAAATAAAATAGCATGCTATGTTTAAAATGATCAAGGGTAAAAAGAGCTACCTCTGTTGTGATCAGTTAGGTCATCCAAGGATAAAATTTGGGATATGGATCCCTGCAATAGATGTGTGAAAGCTAGTGCCCTTGAATTAGAGAAAAATGCAAGTTTGGGGGAGGCATACCCCGTTGTTTTCAGGCACCTTAGTGGAATATTGCTTTCTTGAATGTTAGGAAGCTGGATAATTAGAGCTTAGGGCCAGTGTAGGAGGAAGATGAACTGAAGATTTTATAAACCTTTTCTAGGCTGGTAAAGACCTAATAAGAGGGCTCGCACACACACACGCAAGGGATGAAAAGTTTAAATTTAAATTTTGTGATGAATGAATGTGTTTTAATATTTCCTTAGATTGTTTGAATTCATTATTTTGATCATTGAGATTTGAGTTATGCATTTGCAATAGTTGATTCATATATGTGGTTTTAGCTTTGCTCGGGACTAGCAAAGGTTTAAGTTTGGGGGTGTGATAGCATGCAGAAATGCTATCTATTTCCTATTATTTCTAGCTAGTTTTGTGCTTGAATTGTGTGCTTTGAGGTGTTTTTATGTTTAATTTTCAGAAACCGAGCCAAAGAAGTAAAACCGGAGTTTTGAGAGATTATGGATGATTTTGGAGGCTTTTGGAGCAATTTGAGGAAGTCCATTGAAGATCCAAGCCCAAGAGCCCAAGAAAAGAAAGTTGAAGGCCCAAAATGATGATCCAAGGGCCATTATTGAAGTTGACATCCGAGGCCTAGCGTCGAGACGCTAGCCTTGGGCGTTTCGACGCTTGGCAGCCACGAGGAAGGATCTGAAACTGGGACAGCGTCGAGACGCTGTCCACAACATCGAGACGTTGCGACGACTTGCGCTCCAAGACTGTGACGTAACATCGTCGCGACGTTGTGACGTTAGCATCGCGACGCTACCCCTGCTGGACAGCTATAAATAGGCCTCATTTCATCCGGATTAAGTTGAGCCAATTTGTGGGTTTTCACCCTATTCTCGATTTAGCAATAGAATTGGGGGTTTTATGAGAGTTTTTGAGCTTTGTTGAAGATCTTGTGAGCATGGGATCGATGGAGGTCGCCATGGGATCGAGGAGATCGACACTTTTATGAGCATTTCTCTTCCCTTTTCCTTTACTTTTAGTTTGTAGAATAGTTGTGATTAGGCATTATTGGATTTTAGTGATTATGAGTAGTTAATTCCTAAATTCTATGAGATTGTTTTAGTTTGTTGAACCTTTGCATAATTAATGAATTGATTTGGTTTAATTGTCATCATCGTTCATTTGTGCATTTTGTCCTTAATGCTTTTAATCAACTGATCACTGATTAAATGAATTGTTACTAAGTGGAAACTCGACGAAGAGAAGCATAGACTAGAACTGAATGCATGACTAATGTTTAATTACCCGAGTGACACGGGATTGAATAAATAACGTTAGAGGTTGTATTGAAGGGTCGTAATGCCATGCTAAGTAAATAAAGAGGAAACCGAAAGGAGATTCTTTATTAAAAGGCATGAGATAGGAGGAAACCGACAGGAGAGTCCTTGATATTAGGCTTCTAGACTTATGAATAGAATGATTAATTAATCCAAGTTAGCTAATTAATTAAGCAATTAAAGGTCCAATTAACAAAGATCAACGCTCTAGAATTATCCCTCCAAATTGTGTCTCCATTTATCTTTTGCTTTCTAGATTAGATTTTTGTTAATCTTTTCTGGCATTAGATCTTGTTCTCTAAATAAAGCTAAGCAAGATTACTCGTGGTAGTTAATTGACTAAATCCAATCCCTGTGGAGACGATACTCTTATACTCAAAATCACTATATTACTTGACGACCTGTGCGCTTGCAGTGCTCGCATCAACACGTCCCGACATATGCTATGCGATAGGTATTGTCAGTAGATATCAGTCCAATCCTGGTCAAGCACATTGGACTGCCATTAAGAATATCCTCAAATACTTGAGGAGAACAAGAGACTATTGGCTGGTGTATGGATCTAAGGATTTGATCCTTACGGGATACACTGACTCAGATTTTCAAACCGACATGGACTCCAGGAGATCTACATCGGGATCTGTGTTCACTTTAAATGGAGGAGCGGTAGTGTGGAGAAGTATTAGACAGGGATGTATCGCCGACTCCACAATGGAAGCTAAATATGTTGCAGCTTGTGAAGCATCAAAGGAAGCAGTATGGCTTAGAAAATTTCTAACCCAGTTAGAAGTGGTTCCTAGTCTACATCTGCCTGTCACTCTATATTGTGATAATAGTGGAGCAGTTGCAAATTCGAAAGAACCTCGAAGCCATAAACGAGGAAAGCACATTGAACGCAAATACCATCTCATCCAGGAGATTGTACAAAGAGAAGACGTGACCATCACCCAGATAGCCTCAGAGCAGAACATGTCTGATCCATTTACAAAACCCCTCACGGCTAAAGTGTTTGAGGAACATCTCCAGAGGTTAGGACTACGTGTTTTTAGCATATAATATGTTGCTAAGTCACCTGACATATTGTAATCTCACTTGAGTTATAGTCCAAGTGGGAGTTTGTTGGGGTTTATGTCCAAAAACTCAAGGTTTGATTATCCTTTTCTAATAAAGATGTTATTCAGTGACATTGTTTATTTCATATCTTAAATCCAATAGAAACATCCATGGTTATAATATGAAATACTCGAACTATATCGTGGATATAGACAGGGATCAAGTTTTAGTATATAACCTAAATGGTCTATAGTAAATGGATAAGGCTGGGTACCTTCTCCTAGTAACACTATGGATGCAGCCTACTTTTTGAATGAGGCAAACGACGTGATCCTGGATCGTTCATGTAGAGACATGCTAGTAGGGGCATCCTGTGTAAAAGATGTTTACACAAGACAGGACCGAGAAATAAGTCACTCTTACTTTATAACGTCGTTTACTGTTAAGACTGACTATTTCATGCGATGACCTAGGTAACTCGTTCTTAATCCTGAGCTTGCTGTGAACTCCTGTTCGTTTAAGATTATCTTTTGATCTACATGGGTGAGAGTGGTCCAAAAGTGCCATTCAATAAACCTACCATTTAGGAGATAAGACTAGATGGATAGTTGGGGACATAGTAAAGCAAGACAGAATTCACTCCTACCTTATTTAGGGATAGTACGTAGAGAGGTTGTTCCCTTAAGTGCTGAATCCAAGGCTTGAACAAGGGGCCTCACCCTCTCATTGGCCCGAGAGGGACTTTGTTTAGTGGTTAGACCATAAACAAAATTGTTCATTAGAAGACCAGTGGACTTAAGGAACTAAGATGTACTATAGGGGTAGAACGGACATTTGACCTACCTATAGTAACGAACGTCCTGTGAAGGATTTACTTAGCTTTATTTAGAGAACAAAATCTAATGCCAAAAAGAATACAAAAAGCTAATCTAGAAAGCAAAAGATAAATGGAGACACAATTTGGAGGGATAACTCTAGAGTGGTTGATTTCATCAATTGGACCTTTAATGCTTAATCAATTAACTAATATGGATTAACTAATCATTTGATTCATAAATCTAGAAGCCTAATGACAAGGACTCTCCTGTCGGTTTCCTCCTATCTCATACCTTTCAATAAAGAATCTCCTTTCGGTTTCCTCTTTATTTACTTAGAATGGCATTACGACCCTTCAATACAACCTCTAACGTTATTTAGCTTATCCCGTGTCACTCGGGTAAATAAACGTCAGTCATGCATTCAGTTCTAGTCTAAGCTTCTCTCCGTCGAGTTTCCACTTAGTAACGATTCATTTAATCAGTGATCAATTGATTAAAAGCATTACGGATAAAATGCACAAATGAATAATAATGACAATTAAACCAAATCAATTCATTAATTCAGCAAAGGTTCAACAACTAGATCAAAACTCATGGAATTTAGGAATACTACTCATAATCACTAAAATTCAATAATTCCTAATCACAACTATTCTACAAACTAAAATTAAAGGAAAAGGGAAGAGAAATGCTCATAAATGCTCATCAGGTATGACGACTGGTGTTTCAACTAAACCCAAATAACGATTAGGTTGTTTAACAATCCTCCCACTACGTCGAGACTCTCTTATCTCTTGAGAAGGACACGACTCACTTGAGGTGCCAGCATCATCGACGACTCTCGTTGATGTTTTCGTAGCTTCGTTTGATAACTCGTTTAACACTATTTTGCTTCGTGGCTTATGATTTCTTATGTGGTATTCTTCTAAGAATGTGGCGTTCGTGGATACAAATACCTTATTCTCTTGTGGATCAAAGGAGTATCCACCTCTCGTTTCCTTGGGATAACCTACAAATAGGCATAGTTTTGAACGGGGTTCAAATTTCTTCGGGTTAGTCTCTAGCACGTGTGCTGGACATCCCTAGATTCTAAAGTAACGTAAACTAGTTTTACGCCCTCTCCACAACTCAAATGGCATTTCAGAAACACTATTGGATGGAACATTGTTCAAAATATAAACAACACTCATTACTGCGTGACCCCAAAACGAGTCACGCAACTAAGCATAACTCATCATGGAACGAACCATATCCAATAAGGTTCTATTTCTCCTTTCCGATACATCGCTCTGGTGACATGTATCAAGTGTTGAGAGTTGGGAAGTAATTCCATGTTCTATCAAATAGTCATGGAATTCGTAATCCATATACACTTCACCTCGATCAGATCGAAGTGTCTTTATCGTTTTACCTAATAAGTTCTCAACCTCTGCCTTATACTCCTTGAACTTTTCAAGAGATTCGGACTTATGATGCATCAGGTAAAGATATCCATACCTTGAACAATCATTAATGAAACTGATGAAATACAAATCAATTCATTAATTCAGCAAAGGTTCAACTACTAGATCAAAACTCATGGAATTTAGGAATTTACTACTCATAATCACTAAAATTCAATAATTCCTAATCACAACTATTCTACAAACTAAAATTAAAGGAAAAGGGAAGAGAAATGCTCATAAATGCTCATCAGGTATGACGACTGGTGTTTCAACTAAACCCAAATAACGATTAGGTTGTTTAACAATCCTCCCACTATGTCGAGACTCTCTTATCTCTTGAGAAGGACACGACTCACTTGAGGTGCCAGCATCATCGACGACTCTCGTTGATGTTTTCGTAGCTTCGTTTGATAACTCGTTTAACACTATTTTGCTTCGTGGCTTATGATTTCTTATGTGGTATTCTTCTAAGAATGTGGCGTTCGTGGATACAAATACCTTATTCTCTTGTGGATCAAAGAAGTATCCACCTCTCGTTTCCTTGGGATAACCTACAAATAGGCATAGTTTTGAACGGGGTTCAAATTTCTTCGGGTTAGTCACTAGCACGTGTGCTGGACATCCCTAGATTCTAAAGTAACGTAAACTAGTTTTACGCCCTCTCCACAACTCAAATGGCATTTCAGAAACACTATTGGATGGAATATTGTTCAAAATATAAACAACACTCATTACTGCGTTACCCCAAATCGAGTCACACAACTAAGCATAACTCATCATGGAACGAACCATATCCAATAAGGTTCTATTTCTCCTTTCCGATACATCGCTCTGGTGACATGTATCAAGTGTTGAGAGTTGGGAAGTAATTCCATGTTCTATCAAATAGTCCTGGAATTCGTAATCCATATACACTTCACCTCGATCAGATCGAAGTGTCTTTATCGTTTTACCTAATAAGTTCTCAACCTCTGCCTTATACTCCTTGAACTTTTCAAGAGATTCGGACTTATGATGCATCAGGTAAAGATATCCATACCTTGAATAATCATTAATGAAACTGATGAAATATTCATATCATCCTCGTGCTCTAACATCTATCGAACCACAGAGGTCTAAATGTATAAGCTCTAGGGTTTCTTTGACCCTAGGATGCCCCTACTCCACATGCACTCATTAATTGAAATTGAGAATCAATTTAAGATGGTAGAGAGGGCAGGATCCTTTTGTTCAAGTCTCAGAGTCAGCACTTAAGGGAACAACCTCTCTACTATCTCTAAATTGGGTAGGAGTGAATTCCGTCTTGCAGGACTATGTCCCCAGCTATCTACCCGGTCTTCTCCCCAAGATGGTAGGCTTATTGAGTCAGCGATGATGAGCCACTCTCACCCATGCAAATCAAAGGATAATCCAGAATAAATAGGAGTTCATAGTTAGCTCAGAATTAAGATCGAGTTACCTAGGTCATTGCACTAAAATAAGTCAGTTTCAACAGTAAACGACGTTATAAAGGAAATTGACTTTCTTGGTCTTGGTCTTATGCGAACTCATTGCATAGGATGCCCTCACTCGCATGTCTCTACATGAACGGTTTAGGATCACATCTTTTGCACTATATACAAAGAGGGCCACGTCACATAGTGTTCCCGGGATAAGGTACCCAGCGTTATCCCTATACTATAGACCATTTAGGCTATTACTTGAACATGATCCACTTTTATGTCACAACATAAAGTTCAAGTATTCATATCATATAGCCATGGATGTTAGTTTACTGGATTTGGGTTATTTAATGTGCAATTTACTTATTTAATAACTTAAGTGAACAAAAACTCGATAACGACTTTATCGAACAAGTATATTACTATTTGTTTCATTCACTATCTACGAGTTTTAGGGCAACAAAAACTCGATAAGCTATTTGAAGCTCGTTTGGGTCGGTTCAAATGGTTCGGTGGCGATCCAGCTTCAAAATTAAATTATTAATGTAATAATTTTAGTATTTGCTTGATTAGGATGCCAAAATCGGTCCACTTTAGTGTGTTTAATTTATTGTGCATTTTGGATGTATGTTTGAATTAAATTTGAATCACTTATGCATAATGTATGTCATATAGATTTAAAATTCCACCATAGGAAAGCATGTTTCATGCATTAATAAATTATTATAAGAGTTATAATAAAATGGAATGCATGAGTTAGGGTTTCATGTTAGATGCATGTTGAATGTTTTAACTTTTTTCGTTTAGTTGATTTAGTATAAGCATTATATTAATTAACGAAAACGAACACGTATGCAACATGAAACCTCCTTAGCATAGATGAATGTTATAGGTTGTCTATGTTATAATCGTTATAAAACAGAGATAGACATTAAAATCTATAACAAGATAAATGCATGATCACTTAGGGTTAACGAACCTCAAACTCAATCAAACTGCATAGAATAGGTCGATATCTTGCAAAGCTAAGGTTACGAAAGAACTCACCCGGTAAGATGTTGTCTAAGGCTGAAGGTATTTAAGTTGACGGTTTACGGAACACCTCCTACCTGGGCATCAAGCCGGTACTTGAGTTGGGTTAACTCGAGTTTTATGAGCATGCGTGAGTGATGTAAGGTTAAATAGTTTATCACCTAGACATCGTAAGTATAATTGTTATGCACACCTAGGCGTAGCTAAATGGTGCTTTATATATAACTTGAATACTTTATTATTATACGCTTTCGTCACCATTAGAAACATGTTATAGGGATAATTCATTAAAAGTTGTAAATAGTTATAAAAGTTAATGAATAGAAACTGTCAACCTATTACAAAGAGTTGCATGCTAACATAGGATCTTAGGAAAAATGAATTAATTTTAAATGGTTTAAAATTTAATAGACCTAAGATCACCGTTTCTAATAGGATTAGAAAAATGTCTTACTTAGTATTTTAATAAATATGATTAAGTAGGACATAAGACTTTGGTTATAAGGGAACTCTCCCAGCAACTAGTCCGACGCCTGAGTTGAATTAGCCACAGTCTTATTAGCATGAAACTTCACTAGGAATTAAAAGAGTTTAATTCACCTACACATTAGGGAGTCTTATTTTCAAAAAAAAAAAAAAAATTCACCTACACATTAGAGTAAAGACCTTATTTAATAAGGCATAGACTTAGATAGTTTCATTTAGCCAAATTTTATCTGAGTCAAAATAAACCCTAAATCATAGGACACTTCAGTGGGAGAAAAAGTATAAAACACGAGATGTTCATATCGAGTTTTTTACTCTCACGACCCCCTGTGTTCACACCGTGAGATATCCATGCTCGGCTTTGTGTCACCTTGGGTGCGGCTTCCCTTTAGAGAGTGTTTGCATGGGTCAATACCAAGGTGAATGGGGAGAGTGTTCATAGTAAGTGGGAGAAGGACATGTGCCAACGCATCTTGTGGTCTCCTCCCCTAGGTTGCACCCTGAGATACTTATGATTCGCCTACGTGTCGTCCTGGAGAAACCATCCCGTTTGGAGGGCCTGATCATAGGTTTCGGAGCACCACGAACTCTAGGAATGGATAGGGTCACTTAGGGTAATCACCAACCGTTGTCTTTCCTATCGGTAGCCTATTGGTGCGTCTCTCTGGGATCTAAAAGTGGGAGGGTTACACTTACGGGGACGAGTTAAATTGTTAACGAAATCCCTGACCAAATAAATGGTAACTAAAACTAACAGAATATGAGTCATTCTGGTATTAGGATTCGGTTGAGAACGTCTCATTTCAGAGGAGGAGTAACTGAACACCCGTTTGGTGACTGTTGCTCTAAACTTCTGAAGTATCGTTGCAAAACTATATCGATAATTAGGGTTTCTTTGATTAATGGTTTTGCTAAATTTGATTGGATTATTGATTAATGGTTAAGGCTCAGATTACTAATACAGTCGTATGTTTTAAATTTTCAGCATGTCTTCCTCTATAAATACACTACTTAAAAACAATATATTAACCGACGATAATAATGCTACGTGGAGGTCTAGCCCAAATACGATTCTGACTATAGACGATGTACGGTTTGTATCAACAGAGGAGTGTCCTCTTGTTGTGCGAATTGCTTATCACAAGTGTACGAGCCAAGTAATAATATAGTGATTGTAAAATCGAATATCGCCCTCTGGATTGGGTTTTAAGTTAAACTAAGTGCCGCGAATACTTTTGCTCAATTTTATTTAGGGACCGAAAAGTAGTGAAATCTTGAAAACAAAGGTCATGCAAATTAAAGATTTGAAATTCAATTGAAAGAATTCTTAGGGAATTGATTTCGTCAATTTAGTTTAGGATTAATTAAAATGAATGAATTGTAACGTACAATTATTTTATGAGTCTAAGAACCTTTAATCACAACTCTCTCTCCCGAGCATAATTGATTTTCATGCATATAATTCACTTGATATCCCTATCTAAGTTCATTAACATATACCACTTTTAGTTCTTTTGACAACTTCTAAAGCTATTCTAAATTCCGTCATAATTGATTTTCATGCATATAATTCACTTGATATTTTATGTATGCAATCATGTTTAAATGCTTTCAATTAATTGATCACTAGTTGAATGATCTAAGTGTTGAATCTTGCTCGGGAGAGGGGGTTTAGCATAGACTTAAGATTGCATGACTAAAGTAGAAATTCTAAGATCGTGACGGAATTTAGAATAGCTTTAGAAGTTGTCAAAAGAACTAAAAGTGGTGTATGTTAATGAACTTAGATAAGAATATCAAGTGAATTATATGCATGAAAATCAATTATGCTCGGGAGAGATAGTTGTGATTAAAGGTTAATCCTAAACTAAATTGATGAAATCAATTCCCTAAGAATTCTTTCAATTGAATTGCATGACCTTTGTTTTCAAGATTTAACTACTTTTCGGTCCCCACCGACATTGACATTTCAATCCTTGCATATAACATACAATCCCCTAAGAAAAAAAACACAAATTTCAGTTTAAATATGCTTATAAAATGATTTTTTTTTTCCAAGACTTTGATTATAATACAAATGTTCCTAAGAAAAAAAAAACATCACATCGTAAACACGAGTTTAACTATGCAAGTAGCCAAAAATCCCAATAAACACAATTTTTCCAAAATAGTGTGTTGCGTGTTCATAACCTTTTTATTTGTAGCCAGACGCATCCTTCTCAATTATGTGGTAAAAAACATGTACCTTAATAGGCCTTCAGTTCGAATCTTCTCCACATTTCAAATGTTATACAACAAAAAGAATGTAACATTATTCATTTTGATCACTATAGCATGATAATGGCACTTCCCCATGCACTCTTTAGGTTTAAATCAGGTCAACTTTCAATCTTGCAACATGAGTTCTCACTTGCCCAAGCTTGAAATCATATGACACCGTAAATGCGTCATGGAACGGTCTACCTAACCAGAATCTTTATCTCCTCCAAATGCAGACTGCAAATAACCTGTCTCGTTAAGATGGCTAACATCACCCCATGTTTTTATCTTCCATTTGTCCCCATCAGACAAGTGAAATACATTCACGGATGTATTCAGTATCTTGCCTCCTCCATGCCCGTGAGGGTGAGCTCGCTTATACAGCGATCGAATGGTACCGCCGTGAGTGACCACAACTACTCGTTCTCCTGTGCTTTAAACAAGGAAATATTATTTAAGAAACTCAGCCTCAAACTGGCCACTTTCCAACTGCAAAATGAAAATGAGTCTAACGAACTTGTTTTTCTCTTTATTCTTATACTTGTTATTTTCTGATACATAAAATTATTTCCATGACTTCAGCCACGGGAGTAATTACCTCTATGCTTATTTCCAATCTCTTGCAATGAAGAAGTGCAACGCTGATAAAGTTGGTCAAGACTTTCTCCACCACCCTGAATTTGGGGCAATAAGTAAAATAGATAGTTCCAGTAATTACCATATGTGCCAGAACAAGAATATTGTAGATAAAATATCCATCTAAAGACATGTACTAGACAACCTAATCTCTCTGCACCGTTGATCATTATTCGCTAGGACTAACATGCATACTCAACTGCATAGAAAGGGTCAAGCAATCGGCAACAGTTGTCAACTTCAACATCTATCTTACATTAAAGTCGATTTGGAAGCAAAAGTTGGAGTTTACAGATGTATTTAGTGGTGTTCCCTGTGCAGAGGAGCGTCAGAGGACCTTGACCATATTCACTGAAGTTGTCGGTTTGCTCATTTGATTTGGGCCTGTTTACGAAACCTTTTGGGTTTTGAGGGCATGTAATAGACATTTGAAGCCGATGTTAGAGGAGGTCTGATAGCACCAAATTGGTGCTAATTATTTCTGTAAATTTTGCTTATCCTAATGCTATTATTTGTGATAATTGACTAATTTTGAGTCTTATTATTGATCTATAGGTCATTTTGGTGTTCTCGGGATCAAGAAGGGCATTTTCAAAAAGTCAACAGGAGCAAAAAGTCAAAGCTTTGGTAAAATTGATTGATGATTTTTCTGAGATAAAGTTTGATGGAAAGTGGAATTATATTGGAAATCTACATTTGAAAATTGAAAATTGGTCGTGTCAAAGACATTTTCATCCCGAGGTTATAGAAGGATATGGAGGTTGGATTGCTTTGAAGAACTTACCTTTGCCATTTTGGAATCGTTCCATTTTTGAAGTCATTGGTCAACATTTTGGTGGATTGGTTAGTATTTCTTCTCAAACGCTGAATCTTTTGGATTGTTCAGAAGCTCGAATTGAGGTGAAAAGGAATTTTTGTGGATTCCTACCGGCTGAAATTGTGGTCACAGACAAGAATCATGGAAACTTTTCTCTTCGATTTGGAGATATATCTTCATTGGATCCTCCATGTTTTATCCCTGTGGATTTATCTTTGAGAGATTTTGATAATGAAATTGATTTAAAAAGAGTTTCTCAAGTTATGATGGATGAAGGAATTGCCTCATTACAAGAAGAATTTAATTCTTTGAAAGATCAAGATTTGATTCTTCCAGCCATGCAAGTTCAGTCAAATCAGCTAAACTCTTCATCTTCTAAAGACTCCAAGGGTATTCATGATGAATCTGTGGAAATTTTGAATAATATTAATTGTGGTTTAATTTTAAAAGGGTCGGTTGAGTTATGAAAGGAGAAGGATGAGTTGTTGCAAGAGAATGTTTTTAATGCACCAGTTTCGATTACCAAGGAAGCATTATTTGATGATGTTAATTGTGGTTTAATTGGGCCGGTTGAGTTATCAAATGAGAAGGATGAGTTGTTGCCAGAGAAGGTTTTTATTGCATCTGTTTCAGTTTCCAAGGAAGCATTAATTGATGAGGTTTTGCATGTGTCCCAGGATTTATTGCCCACTCCTATTCACGATCAGATTTCTGTATTGGAGGAAAATAATGCAGTTGGTTTGGCCAATTTATCCCCAGTAAATGACTCAATTTCTCCTAAAAAGGTTTTGAAGAAATTAAATGAAACCTTTCCTCTTCATTATACTCGGAGGAAACATAAAAAGTCTGTTTTACTGGATTCAATTCCTACAAATTCCAATTATACCCCCGATTTAATTGAAGATTCTTGTTCTCGATTGTTGATTCCTGCCTTGACTCAGTCCAACTTGTGTCAATCTGATTTTAAAGAGATATCAAATTCAGCATCCTCTAATCAGTACACTCATTCAATGATTCACTCCAATCCTTCTTTAACAAAGGGAGTTTTTATTCCTTCATCCAAGTTCGAAAACAGAGTTGTTCACTCTTACTCCTCTCCCATTGATTCTTGTGGTTTTGAGAGAAAAAATCATTTCATTTCATTTAATCTCCAAAAACAAGAAGATATATACATCATAAAAATACATAAAAGGAAACTATAAAGATAGAATAAATCTAATCTAAATAAGGAAAAGATAAATTTAAAAAATGAAATAATCTACACTCCCCCTCAAGCTGGATTGTATATAGAATACAAGCCAAGCTTGGAGTTGAATCCTTCAAAGCTTGTCCTTGGTAATGCTTTGGTGAGAATGTCGGCAACTTGATGACGAGATGGAACATAGTTTAGTTCTACTATTCTACTGTTGACCTTCTCAAATATGAAATGTCGATCTATCTCTATATGCTTTGTTCTGTCATGATGAACAGGATTCTTTGCAATACTGAGGGCTGCTTGACTATCACAAAACAATTTTACTGAGTTCTGAGTATCAATTTTCAACTCTGTCAAAAGTTTCTGAATCCATATTCCTTCACATATTCCCAAAGCAAGCGCTCTGTATTCAGCTTCTGCACTGCTTCTTGCTACAACAGCTTGTTTTTTACTTCTCCAAGTGACCAAGTTATCCCAAACATATGAGCAATAGCCCGTCATAGATTTTCGGTCAGTTAATTCTCCAGCCCAACTAGCATCAGTGTAGAGTTCTACAAGTCTGTTTGAAGATTTTTTGAATAATAAACCATGACCTGGAGTGCCTTTCAAATATTTCAGAATTCTGTTCACAGCTCCAAGATGACGTTCATTTGGATTGTTCATATACTGGCTAACAACGCTAACAAAGTATGCTATGTCTGGTCTGGTATGCGATAGATAAATTAACTTTCCCACAAGTCTTTGATACATGCCCTTGTCAACTGGGACAACATCTTCACTTTGGTGTAAAACTAGATTTGGATCCATGGGTGTTTCTGCAGGTCTACACCCAAGATTTCCTGTCTCCTTTAATAAGTCTAGGATGTACTTTCTCTGAGAAATTACAATACCATTATTGGATCGTGCCACTTCCATGCCTAGAAAATATCTCAAGTTTCCCAGATCTTTGATTTCAAACTCAGTTGCAAGCATCTTTTTCAGGTTGAGGATCTCCTCTAGATCATTCCCTGTAATGATGATGTCATCTACATATACAATCAAAATTGCAGTTTTGTTATTTGAGGATTTCACAAACAAGGTATGATCAGCTTGACATTGATAATAACCACTTTTAATCAGTGTTTTAGTGAATCTGTCAAACCAAGCACGTGGAGATTGTTTTAATCCATATAGAGACTTTTTTAACTTGCACACCAAGTTGCTATTAGACTTGTCTTCCATTCCAGGGGGAATTTGCATGTAAACTTCTTCTTCGAGATCACCATTCAAGAATGCATTTTTGACATCAAGTTGGTGAAGGGGCCAATCTTGGTTCACAGCTAGAGACAACAGAACACGTACAGTATTCAACTTCGCAACAGGGGCAAAAGTTTCTTGGTAATCTATACTGTATGACTGAGTAAAACCCTTCGCAACAAGCCTAGCTTTAAACCGTTCCACGCTGCCATCACATTTGTATTTGACCGTGAAAATCCATTTGCAACCAACGGGATTCTTTCCATGAGGAAGTTTTGTAAGAGTCCATGTTTCATTGCTTTCAAGAGCTTTGATTTCTTCATCCACTGCCTTTTTCCATTTCGGATCTTTGAGCGCATCCTGAATGGTTTGTGGTATGTGAATATTGTCTAACTGAGTCACAAATGCTTTATAAGTAGGAAGCAATTTGCCATATGCAACATATTTTTCAATGGGATGACTAGTGCAACTTCTAACACCTTTTCTCTGAGCAATTGGTAGGGTCAGATCATCAATTACAGGTGCCATAACGGTGATGTTCTCGTCAGTGGAATTCAGTGATGATGAATCTGGTTCAGGTGGTTGACATTCTTGGTTTTGCATGGTAGCCTCTTTTCTTCTTGTATAAACAATAGGTGTGCGAGTTTGTGGGACTTCGACTTCAGAAATACTGGACTCAGAAATAGGTGGCTCGCTTATGGTAGGGGTTAAGACCTCATTTATGATGGGAATAGTAGGGATGACAGAATAAGGCTCAACATCCAAAAGCTCAAATTCCTGTATATTCTCCCCCTGAATTTGAGACTTGGTAAAGAAAGGATGATTTTCAAAGAATGTAACATCCATGGACGTGTACGTTTTTCTAGTCATAGGTGAATAACATTTGTACCCCTTTTTATGGGATGCATAACCTAGAAAAATGCACTTGATGGATTTTGGATCAAGTTTGGACTTGTGAGGAGAATGGTTATGAACAAAGGAAGAACAACCAAACACCCGAAGGGGTAAATTTGAGGAAAGGTTTTGGAATTGAGGGTGAATTTGGAGAAGGACATCTCGAGGGGATTTAAAAGCGAGGACACGACTAGGCAACCGATTGATAAGAAAGGTTGCAGTGAGAATGGCTTCCCCCCAAAAATGGGTAGGAACATTAGTAGAAAACATGAGAGAACGAGCTACCTCAAGAAGATGTCTATTTTTCCGTTCAGCAATCCCATTTTGTTGTGGAGTGTCCACACATGAACTAGATTGAACGATACCATGAGATGAGAGATATGTACCAAGAATCGAATTGAAATAGTCTCGAGCATTGTCTGTTCGGAGAACTTGAATTTTACTTTCAAACTGAGTAGAGATCATAGCATGAAAAGAACGGAAAAGATTTGGTGTTTCAGATTTGTCCTTCATTAGAAATGTCCAAGTCATCCTGGTATGGTCATCAATAAAGGTGAGGAACCATCGTGCTCCTGATATATTTTTCACTCTAGAAGGCCCCCAAATATCACTATGGATAAGTGAAAACGGTTTTGAAGATTTATAGGGCACACTAGGATAAACATTTCTTGTGTGTTTAGATAATTGACAAGTTTCACACAAGAACAAGCTTGGCTTTTTATTGATAAATAAATCAGGAAACAACTTTTCAAGGTACATGAAATTTGGATGACCAAGGCGTAAATGCCATAACATAACTTGACTTTCAATTGACAAGGACTCTGACTTGGAGACAAAACTAACAGACTGAGAAGAAAACTTAGAACTAGAATTGAAGACGGAACTTGAAGGTCACTTTTCTTGAAGAAGATAGAGGCCACCATGTTGCTTAGCACTGCCAATCACCTTCCCCGAATCCACCTCCTGAAATTCACACAAGTTTGAGTAAAAATTAGAAATGCAGTTCGAATCACCAGTAAGTTTGCTAACTGAAATCAAATTGAAGTTCAACTTAGGAACATAAAGCACATTAGAGAGAACAAGATCATTTGTCAACTTTATTAACCCTGTCCCTGTAACTTCAAAGAGAGATCCATCAGCTATTCGAACTGACGAATAGCCAGGTTGGAATTTGAACTGGTGGAATAAGGAAATGTCGCCGGTCATATGGTCTGATGCTCCAGAATCCACAATCCAAGGTTTAGACTTGTTATGCTGCACAGAAAAACAAGAAAGACCAGTACCTTGATAAGCAAGATTGCTAGAAGGTTTCTCAACTGAGGCTGTGGGAGTAGATGTCGATAATGAAAGATGGCCAATCATTTGTTGTAACACGTCTAATTGTTCCTTCGAAAACACAGCAGAAGTTGGATGTGGAGAAGGAGAAGTAACAACATGAGCATGATTTTCGATTGTCCCTTTCCTCGTTGGTTTCCAATCCGCTGGTTTGCCATGAATTTTCCAACAAGTATCTCGAACATGTCCCACTCTCTTACAATGATCACACCAAGGACGATTGCCTTTCTTGGATTTGTAATCTTGAGATGAACTGTGTGTCAACATGGCCGAAACCTCTGGTCCAATAGAGGACCCAATCTCAGGCATCATCAGGTGTTTTCTACTTTCCTCACGTCGTACTTCAGCAAAAGCTTCCCTAAGGGAGGGAAGATCTTTTGCTCCCATAATTCTTCCCCTTACGTCATCTAGCTCTTTATTAAGCCCTAGAAGGAACCTCAATATTCTCTTTTTCTCAACTATCTTCTTGTAAAGAGTCATGTCTTCTCCACACTTCCATTCATATGTTTCATACATATCCAAATGTTGCCAGTTTCGAACAAGAAGATTAAAGTACTGAGTAACATTAAGGTCTCCTTGTCGTAAATCATACAACCGAGTTTCAATAGCCAATAGAGCAGATGAGTTCTCTGAGCTAGAATAGGTGTCACGGGCTGCATCCCATATCTCTTTTGCTGTTTTGAACAATAGAAAGTTCTCTCCAACCTCTGGAGTCATAGAGTTTAGTAGCCAAGACATGACCAAATGATCATCAGTTTTCCATGATCGAAACTTCGGGTCTTTAGCATCCGGTGCAGGGGTATCACCAGTTAGATGACCATCTTTACCACGACCACAGATATATATGAAGACTGATTGATTCCATTGAAGAAAATTGTGACCTTGAAGTTTATGATTAGTCACAATTTGAGGAGAGGAATCGTGAGGTTGAGAGGAGTTTTCATAACTAACACTTGCTAACCCGTGTTTCGCCATTTGAAATCGCTGAAAGTCTTGAACAATCAAATAACCAAATCTGAAAAAACCAGCATACTAAGAAAAAACCGAGCAACAAAAAACGAGCAGACCAGCGGGAAGAAAAAAAATCCTGTGAACTATCGCGATGAGCAGACGATCGGCGAGTGGCGGCGGCAGACGAGCGGCGGACGAGCGGCGGTGGCAGACGAGCGGCGAGCGGCGGACGAGCGACAAGCAGCGGCGGCAACTGACGAGAGGCGAGTAGACGTTAACGCGAACTCTATTGTCGATCGCGAACAAGAAAGAGGGTTAACTCGAATCCTGTGAACGATCGCGAGGAAGAGAGCTCGCCGATGAGAGTTGTCGGAGAAGAAAGAGGGCTCGCCGGTGTTGGGTTTAATGTCCTATAAACTCGTAGTTTGTAAATCATTAAACATATTCTATTTTCAATAAAGACGTTATTGAGGTTATTCAGTAAAAGATGTTATTGAATATATACATTGCGAATGATTAACCTAAATCCAATAAACTAAGATCCTTGACTATAAAATGAATACTCGAACTATATGTAGGGACATATCGTAGGATCAAGTTCAAGTTTATAGTCAAAATAGTCTATAGTATAAGGATACGGTTGGGTGCCTTATCCTGGTGACACTATGGACGCGACCCACTTTGTATTAAGTACAAACGATGAGATCCTAAGTCGTTCATGTGGAGACATGCGAGTGGGGGCGTCCTATGCAATGAGTTTGCATAAGACAGGACCACGAAATAAGTCACTTTCTCTTTATAACGCCGTTTACCGAAGAAACTGACTATTTCTCATAGATGACCTAGGTAACTCGTTCTTAATCCTGAGCGAGCTATGAACTCCTGTTTATACGAGATTATCCTTTGATCTGCATGGGTGAGAGTGGCCAGCATCGCCGACTCAACAAGCCTACCATTTTGGGGATAAGATCGAATAGATAGCTGGGGACATAGTTTCGCAAGACGGAATTCACTCCTACCCTTTTCAGGGATAGCAGAGAAGTTGTTCTCTTAAGTACTAACTCCAGGACTTGAACAAGGGGCCCCACCCTCTCGTTGGATCGAGAGGGACTTAGGTTTGATGGTTGGACCACAAACCGATTGTTCATTAGAGGATTAGTGGAACTTAAGGAACAAGAAGTACTATAGGGGTAAAACGGTTATTTGACCTAGCTATAGCTACGAACAACCTGTGAAGGAACGACTTACTGAACATGATTAAATCAAGTGGACGGAAATATATCTATAGTGAGGGGAGTGCAACTATCGGGCTATAGTGGAGTGTCCCGGTAGTTAACGAATGTTGGCTAGCTTGAATAATGAGATTAGTCGGTTAGTCTCGAATCGTTGGAGCCCATGATCTATAGGTCCATTAGGTCCCCCTACTAGCTCATATCGGAATATAGCCTAGAACAAATTGATAGGATTCTTTGAATTGTTCAAAGTCGGGAAAAAGGGTATTATCGTAAAATTGTGTTTGACACAATAATTTAATTATGAATTAAATTAGAAAATGAGAGATAAAGTATTTAAAAGGGTTTTAAATACTATATACATGAATTAAGATTCATATATAAAAGATGCACAATATTAAGGTGATTAACTTGCTTAATCATTTATAATCAATTGGGCAAGGTTCAAATACGATCTTATATATTAATGTCACATTTAGAATTGATATTAATATCATAAATGAACATTTGAAATCTGATTTTGAATCATGGTAAGTGGAAAATAATGTAATTCCACTCTTGCATGAAGATTCAAAGTGGAATTACACCACAAACATGCATACTTGCATGTAATGTTGTTTGAACACCTAGCTTCCACTTTCACCCTTAAGACCACCATGTGTCTTGCATCTTGATGCTTCTTCTTGCATGGATTCTCTCTATAAGTAGAAGAAGAATCAGATTGGAGAGAGAGATAGCATTTACCTTAATGTTATGCTGCTGAATTTCTTCCTCAATCACTCTCTCATCTCATATCTCCATAGAGCTTGAACCTTCAAGCATTCCCTTCCCATTCCCTATCACTATAGACTCCCACAAGTCGTTCTCGGCCCGGAGAATAGTAGGGAAGACTCTAAAGGTTGTCCAAGAGAAGTTGGAGAAGGAAAACACCACAAGGAGTACCTCATTTGTGAGCTACAAAGGTTGGTTTTCTCTAAACTCTCTTTTCTGTCTTTTATAGAACATGCATGCTTTAGGAGCAAAATTGAATGTCTTAAGTGCTTTCGATCTTCAATTGCTTCCGCATGTGTAATATGTACACCTTCAGCCGGAGGGTTGCCGGAAGGAGAGTTCGCCGGTGAAGATAGTGTCTGACGGCTAGGGTTTTATTTTTAGGGTTAGGGTTTTATTTTTTGCTCTGATACCATGTGGTTTTGAGAGAAAAAATCATTTCATTTCATTTAATCTCCAAAAACAAGAAGATATATACATCATAAAAATACATAAAAGGAAACTATAAAGATAGAATAAATCTAATCTAAATAAGGAAAAGATAAATTTAAAAAATGAAATAATCTACAATTCTGATGATGATTCAGTTGTTAGTATTAGTAGTGCCGAGATTGAAAATCCGTATTTGAATGTTGAAAATAATGAATTATTGGAGGAAGATTCTTTTATTGTGGCTTTTGATCGGATTTTTCAGGATAATGAAGTTGTCTCTGAAGTTCAGTTGAATGATTGTGATGTTTTGGCAACACCTATAGTTTCTGTTCCAAGCAAATTTTCCTCACTTATCGAAGGTTGTGACATTCAGTTGGAGGAAATTCATCCTTTTTTGGCAACCAGTGCTTGATAAAATTTCAAAAGAAGATTGATAGATGGAAGAGATTCAAGTTATCACGAGTTAGCGTAAAGCTTGATAGAATTTTACGATCATTCTTTTGGGGAGGTAACGAGGGAAGCAAAATAAATCATTTGGTTAGATGGAGTCTTGTATCAAAGACTCAAAAAAAATGGTGGCCTAGGAATTGTTTATTAGATGGAGTCTTGTATCAAAGACTCAAAAAAAAATGGTGGCCTAGGAATTGGAGCTTTGAAGCAAAGGAATATGGCTTTATTAGCCAAATGGGCTGGCGATTTATGATGGAACCTCAATCTTTTTGGAGAAGAATTCTTGTCAGCATCTATGGTTCTAGTAATTCTGGTTGGAATTCAGATTGTAAAAAAGGTTTTAGCCTCCATAGTCCTTGGATGTCCATTGTTAAAATTTAGAAGCAGTTTGATTCACTTGCTCACTTCAATTTGGGTAATGATAGGAAAATTCGGTTTTGGGAAGTCCCTTGGTTGAGTGGTTTAGCATTATAGCTCAGTTTTCCTCGATTGTATGCTATTTCATCTTCTCCAAATGATATTGTTTCATCTCATTGGGATATCCAAACTGGCTCTTGGAATCTTTCTTATAGGAGGCTATTGAAAGATGAGGAGATTGGAGATTTTCAAACATTGTTACTTAATATTTCACATGTGATTCTTGCATTGGTGAAAGAGTTATATTCAGTTTTGTTGAAGTCCAAGAGTCCTAAGAGAATTATCATTCTTTAGTGGATTATGCTCAATGGAAATCTCAATACTTCAGACGTTCTACAGAAGAAGAATCCATCTCATTGCATATTGCCATCAGTTTGTGTTTTATGTTTTCAGGATGAAGATTCTCTCAACCATATTTTCTTTAATTGCTCCTATCCTATGCCAGACTTGGTTGGTTCAAGTTGTTTTTGATTTTCAATCTACATTGGGTTTTCTCTAATAACTTCCGTTGCAACATCTATCAACTCTTATATGGATCAGCACTTCTAAATTCTAAAGCTAAGTTGCTTTGGGTTAATGCGGTCAAAACTTATCTTTCGAAATTATGGTTGGAACGAAATCAAAGAATTTTTCAGAACAAGTATCTTCCTTGGATTGATCGATTCGAAGCTTCTCGCCTAAAGGCATCAACTTGGTGTTCTTTGTCCAAGTTGTTCATGGGATTCTCACTTCAAGATATTTGTCTAAATTGGAAGTATCTTTTTAATTGCTTTTTAGTCTTTGGTCTTGTATTGCTTTTGTTATTTTTGTTGCTTTTTCACTCCTTTGCGGAGTTTGTATCTTTGAGCATTAGTCTCTTTTCATTTCTTCAATGAAAAGTCTTGTTTCTTGTTCAAAAAAAAAAAAAAAAGTCAACAGGAGCAAAAATTCAGCCATTTTTCCGAGAGCTAGCATCGAGACGTTGCAAATATGGCATCTCAACGCTACGGAAATCCAAGGTGGGCCAAATCACCGTCAGCGTCTCGACGCTAGCCTCGACGTCTCGACGCTGTCACGTTTTATAAACATCCCTTTTTGCGATTAGGGCAATAATTCCTTTTTCCCTCTTTCGATTCCAGTCGTTTTTCTTCCCCAAATTCTCTATAGTTTTCATATTTCTTAGGCTTTAGAGTAGATTTCTTAGTTTTTCAAGGTGGATCGAGCCCGGGAGCGAGGTTCGACATTCCAAATGACGGGCTAAGCTCAACATTCATGTAATTGGGAACTTGGTTGTAAGTTTGGTTTGGATTTTATGAGATTTTGAGCTTTCTATTCTGAATTTACTGTTTTATGTGTGTTTCAATTCTATTTTTATTCGTGATTACAATTGATAATAGGGACTGACAACCCCGTCTTTCGTCGTTTTAATCATATTCGCTATTGGTAGTAAATAGGTGAACCATGTGGCTCTATTTTAGGAGTTTTATCCCTAACATTGTAGCAATTTGCATGTAAGCCTAGAATTGGACACTTAGTTAATTTTGTAATTTAAGCTTTTCCTAGTTATAAAATTGGCTACCTAACTATCCAAATCTTAATGCAATTGTAGCTAGTTAATTCGGTCGGGTTAATTAGTAATCAATTAGATTAGCTTCGATGCATTGGTCGGGTTAATAAAATAGGGATACTATGGCTCTCTAGCTTTTCCAGGAGTACGTTAGGCTTAAAACGTAAATTTCATCATTAGATAATCTGTGATTAAGATCCATCCGAACGAACACCGAATGTACCGATTGCATGAATCCGAGGTTCAATCAACAACTCCCTTTTATTTTTCTGCCATTTAATTTCTACAATTTATTTTCTGTCATTTAAATTTCAGTACTTTAATTTCCCCTCGCATTTTGATCTCTCGCATCTCAATCCCCCCATTAGTCCGGTCGTCTCAATAAATCTAAGTTAAGCAAATTATAAACGCGCTCCCTGTGTTCGACCCTGGCCACTACCGCTGCAAAGTAGTTTAGTGTACGGTGATTATAAATTTATTTGGCACGGACTTTGGAGAATTCGACACCCTCCAAATTGTCATGTCAAGGTCCTGTTGTATCCTTACTTCAGGAATAAGGGCAGATTTCTTTAGCAGCCTTGCTTCTTTGAGTTTTTATACTGTATTTGGCAAGGGAGAAACAATAGATTTTTTAGGGCGGGAACGGGTCTTGGAGGGAGACTTAGGAGGTCAATAGATTTAATACCTCTGTATGGGATAAAAAGGAAAAACGCGCGATTGCAAACTTGGGGTAAATTGCCTAGACTCCCTAATAACTCGGCTCTAAATTAATTTTGGTCTGGAATGAACCCCAGGATGGGTCTTTAGCATCCCAGCTTTAGCCGAGTCAAAGGAATTTAGCTCGCAACATAGCATAAATGGCCAAAGTCTGGTACGTAAATCCTGGCTTAAAATCAAAAAATGCAGCCCATAACAAAATACTTTCTCAAATTAAGCAGATTGTGTGCATGTTGTGTAAATTTGAGGGCAGATAGACAAAACCAGTTAGTACCAAGGCTATTTACTTGCTATTCCCAGTAGACTTTCCACATGGTTCTTTGATCTCCAAAAAAAATTTATTTAAAGCATGGTTCATGCTCGATATATACATAAAGTATTAGTACTTACCGGAATTGTTTGATCTGACCTGTGAGATCTCAAAGCCTGAGAAGCTTCAGGGTTTGATATGACTGCTTCACGATACACAAGACCTTGAAGATCTCCTAAATTTCTTTCCCTCAAGTGAGGATCTTTAACAACCTAGTAGCGATCTCCAAGTAAATTTCCAACAATAATAATAAAAGTAAGAGTAAAAATTTGCTTATTACCAATTATACTGAGGAAAAAAGAAGACTCAAAACTCAAGAATGTCCACATCTATTTCACCGGTTTCAGGACATAACTGTTTTTCATAAATCATCAACCATTTCTGCTAGCAAGTGAGTGCCGCCATTTTCAATTGGGTGAAAAGGGAAGAGAAGAAAAAAGAACAAAGAAAGGTAAAATGTGTGCATGTGCAGCCTACGAGTCTAAGAGAAAGTTGCAGAAACAACAAAGACAAACTGTGTATGCGTAAGCATGTCTTTGTGCTTATGTGCACGCTTATGCGTGTCTATGAGGATATGGAGTGTATTACTCAGAATCCATAAAATGACGACTGCCTTTCTTTATTACTGTTGAGGGAAAAAAAATGAAAGATAAAAAATATCGTGGGAGCAATAATCAAAATTTCAATGTTTGTTGAACAAAGAAAGAAAATAAAAAATGAGAGAGTGGAATCTACCAAATAAAAAGAGACTAATGCTCAAAAAGATACAAACTCCACAAAGGAGTGAAAAAGTAACTTGGAACAATAAAATAACAAAAATACTACAACTAAAAAGAAATAAATACATCCTAATGGAGATAAATATCAAGAATAGAATAAGCTGCAAAGGATTTGGAAAGTGTGCACCCGGAAGACACTTTTAAGCTAGCTGACCCGGATTTCAATTTTATCTACCAATTGAAGTAGATAAAATTGGTGATACTTACTTTACATAGAAGATCACCCTTTTATAGATACAAAATGAATCTAATTAATACCACTAACTTACAAATTAAACACAATATTAAAAGTAGAAATTCAGAAAAATTTAAAGAACAAAAGCATGAAATGTTCGATCTAACTTTAAAAAAAGAAACTTAAGAGTTAAAACCAAACACTAACACAAAATATGAAACTTAAGAAACAGAAAACTGAAGATAAATAAAACCTCAAATCTCAACACTCCTTGAAGTTTTTCTGTCACACCTAACTTGAGGTGCAGAAACACAAACTCGATGTAACAAAGCTTTTGTGTGAATGTCGATGAGTTGTTCATAATTACAAAAATGAGCTTAATTTCGCCTTCTTTCTCTTTCTTTATCTGCATCCTTCAATAAATAAATATTGCTTTGTTCTACCATGTTGTACTGAATTGAAGGCACTAGCAAATTTGTTATCACAAAACCTTTTGTAAGTTCTAGTTTGAATCCAAAACCACAAAGTAATTTGTGAAGCCATATTGCTTGATGTGTCGCTAATGCAGTTGAAATATATTTAGCTTCAGCATTTGATTTAGCCACAAGTTCTTTTTTTCTTGAAGTTTAAAGAGAAAAAACATAACTGGAAATACTTCTAAAATCAACACAACTAGTCCAAATAGTATCAGCACATCCAATCACTTTCAAGTCACTTGCAACAAATATTAAGTTGGACCCAGATGTCATTCTCAAGGGTTTGAGCTTGAAATCACTCTTAATTTCAACTAGATTCACAAACTTCTTGAAAACATCATAAACTTCGGTTATTTCAATCAAAAAATACACCCTCCTGGTAAAATAATCGATAAATGGAATAAAATATTTATTAATCCAAATAGATCTATTGCAGATGGCATTGCAAATATCCTTATGCACCAATTCGAGCTTTTCTTTAGCTCTAAAACTGCCACCTTTTGGTAAAGGTAGTCTATGAATCTACTAAGCAACTTTCAAAAATTTCATCAAATATGGTAAACTTGAAAAAATCTTCAACCATGTTAGAAGAATGCAAAAGTTTCAAACCTTTTCTGTTGTAATGTCCAAAGAATTGATGGAATAAAATATTTATTATTCCAAACAGATATATTGCACATGGCACTGTAAATATCCTTGTGCACCAATTCAAGCTTTTCTTTAGCTCTAAAACTGCCACCTTTTGGTAAAGGTAGTCTATGCATCTACTAAGCAACTTTCACAAATTTGAACAAATGAGGTTAACTTGGAAAAAACTTCAACCATGTTAGAAGAATGCAAAAATTTCAAACCTTTGTTGTTGTAATGTCCAAAGTATTGATGCCACTTTTTGCTTTATGCTACTTTCGACTTAAAAGTATGATGACACAGTGAGTCAACTGTGAGAGTACTAATAGAGGTATAGTAGAGATAGTAGTAAAATAGTAGCAAGGGCACAATAGTAATTAGTCAAGGAGTGTTGGTTATAAATAGGGGAGTGGAGAGTCAGAGGGTATGGATGATTTTGGATATTGTCTCACAGTGGGACTGTGGGAAAGAGATAGCCCTCTTGAAAGACTATTGTTATATTGTAGTTTCTTGTTGATATTGCAATATATTAGTATTTTGGTGTTTTCTTAGTTTAGATACCTAACAAATTGGTATTAGAGCATGTTCGTCCTAGAAAATGGTTAAAAAACAACTGGAAGTGAGAATAGAGAGAACAGAGAAGGATATGGTTGAAATCAGAGAAACTTTGTAGAGGATGGCCAACAACATTGATTGGTTAACTGTAGAGATAGAGAATCAAAGATCCATGTTCACGAAGGTGTTTGAGATTTCCAGCGGCAAGGTTGCGTTAACTTTCGTAATCACAACAAGCTCGTCTCAGAAACAAAAGATGGCGGGAGAGAATGAAGGGGCTTTGGATTCGATGGTCACAGAAGAGAAGGAATAAGCGTTGGAACCGATGGGTGCGAATGAAGAAGAATCATCTCAGCACAAGAGAGTTGGAGAAGGAATTGGAAAACACAAGTTGATCGGGACTAAAAAATACAAAGTCCTGTCAAGTCTTCAACGATCGCAAAGAAGGAAAATCACAAAGCGACAGAGTTGAAAGACAAAGCTAGTGTGAAAATGGAGAAAGAAAGAGGTTGGAGGGAAGCAGTTGGAGGGAAGCAATTGAAGGAAAGCCGACCTACAATCTGTCGGAGATTGAAGACGGCATGCGAATGGGCTGGAGAGTTATTTGAAATAACAATGGCTGGATTTTCGGAGTGGGATCATCGGCCATAATGGAGAAGGGGATGCTTTAGTAGCTAGATGGTTCAAAAGAAAAGAAGAGAAAATAGCAATGGAGGCAATTATCAATGATTGCAAGAGTGGTTGGAAAGGAAGAACCAAGGAAGGCGTCAATGCAAATTTCATTTGTCGGCGGGTAATGGATTGGTGAGTCACGAAAGATCGAAAGTGGGTTGGATGGTAACCCTAACCTTAGTCATGTGAAATCAGTTGAGTGTAGAAAGGGATGGGACCATGGGCTTCAAGGGCTTGATAAGTTGTCTCTCAATGGACTGATTTTAGAACTTTTGGATGAGGCCCATTCTTTCTCAAAGATAGAAAATCAAATGGTTTGACAAGATGGGTCTTTGGCTGGGTTGTCTTTTGTTTTTAAACCAAAATCCAACCAATCATAGCAATACCCTACCCATATGGAAAACTAACCCTAGTCGTAATCTTCTGCTATAAACCCACGTCGTGGCCATCACCACCATTCGTCGCCACTCACCACTACCGACCTTCACCACCAACCATCGCGATTCATCGAAGTCGCCACCAACCGCTCCTGTCCACCGCTCAATTGATGAAGCAACAGCCAACTAATCTTTTCAATTACAGTTTTTGAAGGGAGGGTTCTGTGCTTTTGGTTCAAAAGAAAAAAAAATGGATTTGTATTTTGTAAGCACACCTTGAGGACAATGTTTTTTTTTTTTTTAGAAAAGACCACAACTTTCATTGAGAAAAAATGAAAGAATACAAGGGCATACAAAAAAACCTAGCCCACAAAAGGGAACCCTGCTAAAGAAAGGGTCTCCAATCAAGGATAATAACACCTATCGAATAGTTACAAAAGGTCTTCGAAACCGAAGCCCAAAAAGAAACATGAAATCTAATGAGGGCCCACACATCGGATGGGGACCTCTCCACTCCTCTAAAAACCCATTGTTTCTCTCTCCCCACAAACCCCACAAAACAGTGCACACCTCGACAAACCATAACTCCCTCCCTTTGGAGAGGAAGAACTCCTCAATCATCTCCCTGTAACATGAGGAACTCCTGCCCTGCAACCCAAAAGCGTCAAAGAACAAACTCCAAACTAAGCGAGCAAAGGCACAACTTCGCAAAATATGATCCAGGTCTTCCTCCGCCCTCCAGCAGAGGATACAACAAAATGGCCCCACCAACGAAGGCATCTTTCTCGTGAGAATGTTGAAAGTATTAACTCTTCCATGGATAACTTGCCAGGTAAAGAATCTAACCTTCTTAGGAATTTTCACCCTCCAAAGAACTGAAAAGATAGTGGTGTGGCCGAGAGTCTACTTTTTTAAACAATGAATAATGAATGAATTTATTGATAATCTCTTGCCTTTAAATAGGCAAAGATCATAACTAAAAGTAGTTACAAAACATGTGCTTGGTGTCACAGTCGCGGTCTTTAGGGTCTCGTAAAGCGACTGTGCGGCACTTACTTTCGCTCGCAAGTAAGTCAGCCAACTTGAAAACGGATCGCCGGTGGCACAACGGGCGAATATCGCAACCTCTACCCCCGTTCTTGGAAAACGGTTTTAGAAAACGGGGTTAGAGAAAAGGTTTTGGAAAACGTTTGAAGACATTTTGAAAGAGTATTTGTTGCACAGACTATCAAGTAAGCAAAGGCACAACAACAGCTTGATAGCATACAACTCTCGGGTAGGAAGGTTTGACAACTAGTCGTACCCCCCTATAGTATATTATTAAGCATTTTAGCCTTGGCAGGCTTACACATGAAAATCACGAGGAGTCATACACTTGAGAAATGCAAAGGAAAGTAAACAAGCGATACAAAGGAAATACATATAATGAAAGCATGAGGGGAAAGGGTTGACATGGGCATGCGGCCATGGGCAACACGCCTTGGACAAGCATGACCGTGACACTTGGCACATGATCTAAATAAAAGAAAAGATTATAATAACATGAATCCGGCTACACCAAACATCCCCTCCTATAAAAAAACTCGTCCTCGAGTTAAGTAGCTAAAGTGAACTCATCCGGAGGGTGATAAGTGTATAAATCAGCAACATTAAATGTAGGGTGTATGTTGTAGTTGTCTGGCAGCTTTATCTTGTAGGCATTATCTCCGAATCTTTCAGTTATAGGAAATGGTCCCAACTTTCTCTGTTTAAGTTTATTATATGTGCCTGCTGGGAATCTACTCTTCCGTAAATGTATCATCACGAGGTCCCCCACATTAAATTCTTTAAATCTTCTCTTTTGGTCTGCTGCTTCTTTGTACTTGTCATTTTGTTTCTCCATATGTTTGTGAACTTGGTCATGCAATTCCTTGATTCGATCTACCATTTCTTCAGCTTCAGCACTAATGTCAACAGAAGAAGGGATATGGGTTAGATCAAATATAAGTCTACGCATTTTAGTATAAACAATTTCAAATGGGGACTTCCCTGTTGTTCTATTCTTCATGTTATTGTAGGCAAATTCTGCTTGGGCCAAAGACATATCCCACTGCTTTGGTTTATCACCACTGAGACATCGAATGAGATTTCCTAGCGTTCGGTTTGTCACCTCTGTCTGCCCGTTGGTCTGTGGATGACTTGTGGTGCTGTATTTAAGTGTTGTGTCGAATTTTTTCCAAAGTGTCCTCTAGAAGTGGCTTAAGAACTTGACATCTCGGTCTGAGACTATTGTTTTTGGTATTCCATGAAGTCTAACAACTTCCTTAAAGAACAAATTGGCAATATAGATAGCATCTGATGTCTTTTTGCAAGGAAGGAAATGGGCCATCTTGCTGTATCTATCAACCACAACAAACACCGAGTCATATCCACGCTGGGATTTTGGAAGACCGAGAATGAAGTCCATTGAGAGGTCTTCCCAAATATTCTCAGGGATAGGAAGAGGTGTGTAGAGGCCTGTATTTTGACCATGCCCCTTGAAACATTGACAAGTGTAGCAGCGTGCTATATAGTTACTGACATCCTTCTTCAATTGAGGCCAAAAGTACCTTTTTTCCAGAATCGTAAGGGTCTTGTCGCGGCCCAAATGCCCAGCTAAACCTCCACAATGGGCTTCCTGTATTAGAGCCTCTCGAAGGGATGAAGATGGTATGCACAGAGCATCATCTTTGAAGAGAAATCCATCAAGGATATGGAAGCCACCGGCGGGTTTATGGTCCTGGCATTGTTTCCAAACATAACCAAAATCCTTGTCGTCCTTATATGCATTTGGGAGGTGCTCCAGGGCAATTATTTCACCCTTTAACATTGTCAAAAGGGTTTCTTGTCTGCTCAATGCGTCTGCTACTTTGTTTGTAACCCCAGAAGTGTGTTTTATCACAAAATCAAAACGTTGGAGAAATGATAACCACCTAGCATGCATTCTACTAATTGTTTTTTGAGAGTTTAGGAATTTGAGGGAAAAATGATCGGTTAAAAGCACAAATTCTTTACTCAGCAAATAATGCTCCCATTGCTTTAAAGTCCTTACTAGAGAATATAATTCTTGTTCGTAGGTAGACCATTTCTGTCGTGAGTGGCTTAATTTTTCACTAAAATATTCAATTGGATGAGAATTTTGAGATAAAACAGCTCCTATTCCCACCCCCCGAGGCATCCACGGCTACTTCAAAGGGAATATTGAAATTTGGGAGGGTCAAGACAGGACTACTAGTAAGCTTTTCTTTGATTGTGTGGAAGCTCTCTATTTGTTCGTTTCCCCATGAAAATTTTCCCTTTTTTAGGCAATTGGTCAGTGGGGAAGCCAGGGTGCTAAAGTGTTTAATGAATTTCCTATAGAAAGATGCAAGACCTAGGAAGCTTTGTAATTCTTTGATTGTCTTTGGTTCAGCCCATTCATTTATAGCTTTAACCTTATTTGGGTCCATACTCACAGTGTTGTGCCCAATTATATATCCCAAGAAAGAAATTTCTTTTGTGGCAAACAAACATTTCTTACGGTTGATGACTAAGGCATGCTTCTGTAAAGTTGAAATAAGGTTTTCATATGCTCCAAATGGTCTTGAAAGGTTTGGCTATATATGAGTATGTCATCAAAATATACGACAATAAATTTATTTATAAATGGAAGTAATAACTGGTTCATTAGCCTCATGAAGGTGCTTGGAGCATTGGATAAACCGAATGACATTACAAGCCATTCAAAGAGCCCTTCGTTGGTTTTGAACGCGGTTTTCCATTCATCACCCGGTCGTATTCTTATTTGATGGTAGCCACTCTTCAAGTCAACTTTTGAAAATATGGTTGCTCCTCCCAGTTGATCCAAAAGGTCACTAATTCGTGGGATTGGGAATCGGTATTTGACAGTGATTTTGTTGATTGCCCGACTATCGACACACATCCGCCAAGTGCCATCTTTTTTTGGAGTAAGAAGTGCGGGAACCGCACATGGACTGAGACTTGGTTGAATGTGTCCTTTGTTCAGTAATTCTTCTATTTGATCATGAAGTATTTGGTACTCGGTTGGGCTCATCTTGTAATGTGGTAGGTTTGGGAGTGTGGCACCAGGAAGTAAGTCAATGGAATGCTGAATGTCTCTTAATGGAGGAAGTTCGGTTGGGTTGTCCATGATAGCTTTGTGTTCTTGCAGCAATTGTTGGACCTCATATTATCAAAGTTTTTTACAACAAAGCCAATAATAGGTTGCTCTTTCTCTTGAATAAATGCTTTTCCAGAAGATAGAGTAAAAAGCTGACCTTTTTTAGTTGGTGTGTTGTCTATGGCATTTTGTTTGGCCGGATTGAGAGGGAGAAGGACAATTTTCTTACCCATCCATAGAAACTCGTAAGTGTTGTCACGACCTTTGTGTGTTGCTTGGACATCAAATTGTCACGGTCGGCCGAGAAGTATGTGACAGGCATCCATATCGATGACATCACAAATTATTTGGTCCTTATAGCTTGCCCCGATGGATAAAGGTATAGTGCTAGTGTGAGTAACTTGAACCTCACCCCCTTTCTTGATCCAACTGACCTTGGGGTGCTGAATGAGGATGTAAGGGCAGATTTAAGGTGGATACAAGTTTACTTGCAACCACGTTTTCAGTGTTGCCGCTATCAATGATCACATTGCATATTTTCCTATTTATTGTGCAGCTAGTCTTAAATAACGCATGTCTCTGATAACTCGGGTCGGTTTTAGGAGCTAAAAGAAGCCTCTGAATTACCAAGGATATTGGTTCACCATCATCTGGTTCAAGAAAGTCGATATTGTCATCAGTGTCTTCATCCTCTTCATCATTTTGATACTTGACAGTGTCTGCAATGGCCAATGTCTTCCGTTGAGGGCATTCATTGGATAAGTGGCCCGATTGATCGCAGCGAAAGCATTTTCCTAGTGTTAGTCTTGAATATGTGTTTGAAGCTCGTTTTGTGGTTGTACCATCAGAGTTCTTGTTTTCCCTTGTTGGATTGACCTCTATCTGCTTACCTTTAAGGGCTGCCAGCGAATTTTGTTGCAAAGTTCTATCACCAAGTGCAGTTTTGTTGAAGTTACTGGTTTGTTCACCCGTGGCCCATCGTGAATATGTTCTTTTAAAACGATTGGCAATTTGTTCTTCGATTACAGCTGCAGCGGAGATGGCTTCATTCAAGTATCCAATTGGTTGTAAAGAAAGTTGTTCTTTAATATCATTTCGAAGGCCTCCTTTGTATCTTGCAACTAAATACTGTTGGCTCTCTCCAAGATTCGTTCTTGCCCCTAACCGATGGAATTCTTCCGTGTACTCCATGACCGATCTATTACCTTGCTTACAATTTTGATATTGATCATATAGGATTTGTTCGAAATTCATAGGCAAGAATCTTTCTTTCATCAATCTTTTCATTCTTTCCCATCTTCGTATTGGTCGTTTACCATATCTCTGGCAGTTGAGTTCCAATTGATCCCACCATGCTTGGGCAACTCCCTTTAGTTTTAAAGCTACCAATTTAACTTTTTGGGTCTCGGGTGTGTTCATGTAATTGAAAAAATTTTCTACATGTCTAACCCATTCTAAGAAGGCTTCGATCTCCATCTTCCCACTATAAGTCGGTTTGTCAATCTTCATTTTAAAATCATTGTCTTGTTGATATTGGTACCTGTGATTTTGTTGGCCTTCCCTTGGTGCTTCTTGCTGATATTGATACCGATAATTTTGTTGGCCTTCCCTTGGTGCTTCTTGATAGTCATAGTCTAAGAAGCACGGACACGGACACGGGGTACGGACACGATAGGACACGGCGATACGTCAATTTCTGAAAAATGTAGGATACGGATACGTCGAGGATACGTTATTTTTTTATTATTTTTATTTAGATATATTAAAAGATTAAATCCAAAATACTTAACTACTAAAAATATTTAAAATTAAAAAAACAAACAAAAAAAAAAAAACAAAAACAAAACATGAATGGAAATTAATTTAGTTTAAAATTTCAATATATATAAATGATAAAACCCAATATGGCCCACTTAAACTCAATGAAGATTAAAAAAAAAAAAAAAACAATCTGCAACAAAATACCCATTAAAAACCCACCAAATAAAACCTATAAGCCCTAAACCCTCCCCAGACCCCTCCCTCGATTCTGCTTTCCCTTTCTTCTCTGATTCTCCCTCCATCTCTCCCTCTCTCTACCTCCGTCCTCCAACGATTAACTTTCTGACGGCGGCGGCGACACTGAAGAGGGAGATATTGGCTGGAGAAGAAAAAAGGTTGAGGAGGTTCGTGGGTTCAAGTTCTTTTTCTCTTCTTTTTTTTTCGTAAACAGACATTTGGACGGTCAGGCGTGTCCGATTTGCGTGTCTGACCTATGAAGCATGGATTTTTGCGTGTCCGACACATGTCCGGCGCGTGTCTGAACGTATCCGTGTCCAACACAGATTCCTCAGCCATTTTCACGTATCCGTGCTTCATAGGTCATAGTCTTTCTCACTAGAGCTGTCATCATCCCATTCGACTTGCCTTCGAAATAAAGGATTGTACTTGACTTCTTCCTGTCCCGTGTGGTGTTCTTGATAGAATGTTGGAACTGATTTCATTCCTTGAGCTGTCTTTTGCTCCACAACCTGTCTTCCTTGCCACTGCTTCGTTCTGAAATCATCTCGTGGTTGTTCTTGCTGGTTTCTCTTGGGATTTATGTGACTTCTTGGATCGGCAATATGCTGGTCAGATTTGCAACCCAGTTTTTCACGGATCATTTCCAAAATTTTCTTTATCTCACCCACATCATCTTTTAGTTCCTTTATGTCTTGTTCAACCGACAGCAAGCGTACGGTTGTTGATCGTGGAGAGAGGACGGCGGTAGGTTCCGTCACTTTTCCAACCAAAGAAGGATCGCCCACAATGCTGGCCGAGACTTTCTTGGTTGCCATAAGATTGTGCCCCAAGTCTTGGTGCTCTGATACCAATCTTGGTGTGGCCGAGAGTCTACTTTTTTAAACAATGAATAATGAATGAATTTATTGATAATCTCTTGCCTTTAAATAGGCAAAGATCATAACTAAAAGTAGTTACAAAACATGTGCTTGGCACATAATCTAAATAAAAGAAAAGGATTATAATAACATGAATCCGACTACACCAGATAGACTCCCTACAAGGGAAGGGATTGAGCAACCACTAAAAGAAGGAACTACACGAAAAGCCCTTAGAAGGGCTAAGACTCCAACTGCGAAAATCCCTCCTCCCCTCCCTAAACTAAAGCTCCCCTATCAAAGACAAGAGAGCTACAAACTCCACCGCTTCCCTATCGGTCAAAGAGCGCTGGAAACCCAAAGAATAAGAATAAGAAGGAGAACTCCCGAAGACCGTAATAATATTAGCGATCATCCTATTTTCATGGAGGACAAACGATAGAGATTAGGAAACTTGGAGCAGAAGGAACAATCCCCCACCCACTTATCCTCCCCAAAAGTAAGTATCCCTCCCATCACCCACCACACAATGAACTCGAAAAAATCGAGAGCTCGAAGACAATAACTTTCCACAGATTTCTAGACATGCCTTTAAACCCCCCCGACAACCACTCATAGAGATGATAATCGTACAAACTAACGATAATCCGATGCCAAAAATAGTTCGACTCGAGCGGGAACCGCCAAAGCCATTTAGCTAGCAACGCTCTATTTCTCAGATTCAGATTCCCTAATTCTAGCCCGCCAATACCCATCGGTTTGCTCACTGTCTCCCAACTGACTGTGGTTACCCCCCCCCCCCCTCATCCACTCCCTCCCATAAGAAATCTCTCATAAGCTTTTCCAGGCTCCGGCACACAGATTTGGGGGCTTTAAACAGTGATAAGAAGTAGACTGGGATCCTGCTTAGCACCAAGCGAATCAAGGTCATCCTTCCTCCTTTAGAAAAGAAGCATTTCTTCCATGAGGCTAATCTCTTTCTGACTTTGTCCACTACCGGAGACCAGAACTCTACCTTATTTGGGTTATGGTCTAACGGATGCCCTAGGTAGGAGGAGGGGAGGGAACCAATATCGCACCCGACCATGTTGGCAAGCCTCTCCATTTTCTCAACAGGGCAGTTAACACTTAACACCTGACACTTCCTTTTATTAATCTTGAGCCCCGACATCAACTCGAAGAACTCTAGGATACGACTCAATAAAAGAAAGGAATCCTCCTCCCCCGAGCAAAAGAATAAAGTGTGGTCAGCAAACTGAAGTTGAGATAAAGCCACTCCCTCCCTCCCCACCTCAAATCCCTTCAAGATCCCTCCATCAACACTTTTAGAGACCAACCTGCTCAAAGCATCCACCACAAGCAAGAAAAGGGAGGGGGACAACGGATCGCCTTGTCTAAGGCCTCTGGAAGCACAAATTTTTCCTTTAGGGCACCTGTTAATGAGAATAGAATACCTAACTGATCTCACGCATCCCCAGATCCACGATCTCCAGCGATACCCAAAACCTTTCATAGCTAGAACCTTATCAAGGAAATCCCAATCAACGTGGTCGTATGCTTTTTCAAAATCAATCATGAATAGCACTCCCTCCTTCTTTCTCCTCCTGTAATCCTCTATAGCCTCGTTAGCTAACAGCACTCCGTCCTTGAGAACAATGTGTATTGAAGGACAGACTAATTTATTTGTCTCATACACGTCTGGACATTGCTTTTGCTGTAAGCATGGTAGTCAGTTTATGCATGCACCTGACCAACTCATTTCGAAGCTTCCTATAGGATTTTTAGACATTTAAAACAAGCTCCTGGAAAAGGTATTTTACTCAAAAAGAATAATCACTTCCAAGTAGAAGTCTATACAGATGCAGACTGGGCTGGAAGTACTACTGATAGAAGATCTACCTTTGGCTACTATTCCTTTGTTGGAGGAAATCTAGTTACATGGTGAAGCAAAAAGCAAAATGTAGTAGCCAGGAGTAGTGCTAAAGCAGAGTTTAGAGCCTTAGCCTATGGAATTTGTGAAGTCATATGGATCAAAAGAATACTAGAAGAATTCAAGTTTCCTCAAACTAAGCCTATTCGAATTTATTGTGACAATAAGGCTACCATATTTATATCTCACAATCCAGTTCTACATGATAGAACAAAACATATTGGTGCAATATGTATCCCTTATCTTCCGACGACAGAGCAAATTGTTGATGTACTAACGAAGAGGCTTCCAAAGAAGCAATTCGATAAACTAATTGACAAACTGGCTATGGAAGATATCTTTAAACCAGCTTGAGGGGGAGTGTTGGAATTTCTAGTCTTTAAATTTGTGTAAATATTATTTGTCAATATTTAGTAATTATTGTCTTTATTCTTTCCTTATATTGTAGTGGGTCTTTCTCCTATATAAGAAGACCTAGGTTGCACATATTTGAATAACAAAGAATTATCTCCTAAATTCAAGAGAGATTTATCCATAAGCCAGATACTCTTTGGTGAAAAGTGATTCTAAGTATTCATGGTTCTAATTTTTATTAGTGGCATACTTCTGGCAAGAATTCGTTGAGTTTACACAGCCCTTGGATGAATATTTCTAAAGTTTGGAAGAAGATAGAGTCATTGGCTTTATTTAATTTTGGAGATGGAAGAAGATAGAGTTATTGGCTTTATTTAATTTTGGAGATGGAAGAAGAATCTCTTTTTGGCAAGTCCCTTGTCCGTGTAATTGTTCTTTAAAATACCCATTTCCAAAGCTTTTTTCAGTTTCTTCTTCCCCCAATGGTTTAGTTTTTGACCATTGGGATGCTATTTCCCTCCCTTGGAATATTTGTTTTAGAAGATTGCTTAAAGATGAGAAGATTTTCGATTTCCAGCTTCAATTGGCTAGTGTTTTTACGGCTAAGATTGGATTGTAAAGTAACTCAAGGAACTGGTCATTATCCAGGCATCTTGCCTCGTCTTCTCCTATGGATAAAGATCTATTTTCTGCTTTATAGATATCCAAATGTCCCAAGAGAGTTACTATTTTAATTTGGATTATGCTTAATGGATCCTAAAACAGTTCCAAGGTAAGATCAGCGTAAACTTCCTTCAAATACTTAACGGTTCATATCTCTTCTCAAGTGGCATCTCAAGAGAGGGGAGGTTCTTTTCTTAGTACCTAGAATACTTGAGAGAGTTATATTGTAATTTCGTCATCTTTTATATTTCAATATATTTGGGTTCTATGAGTTCATTTGAACTATGCTAGCATTTCATGTTTAGCTTCTCTTCCACTGTCTAGTTGTGTCATACATTATCAATAACATAAAAGAAAGTAACCAAGTGACCTTAATTTAGAAGATATAGCATGATTAAAGGTTGTCCTATTAACCAGTAACGACCAAGAATTACTCTGAAATCCTTAATTTGCTTAAGTTTTCACCTTTCATGGTGAGATCAAATCCTTGAAATGTAGTGTTAAGAATAAACCAGATTAAACACTTTAACTGATAAGGTTAAGTTTTAGGGTGTAATAGTAATTTAATATGATATGTGCAGGTTCTGTGTTCAACGTTTTTCCCCGAATCAATATTTTCAATTCACTTGTAAGGTCTCATGCTAATTTTGAACCCACAAGTAAAAGAGTGTTAAGAATACACCAACAAGATTAATCATATCTCGATCTATAAGCAAAAGTTTTTTATTATAGTGGTGACTTAACAAATGGCTCGACAGAAAGTCATACCTCTAGATTACCACATGTAGTCGCAATTATCTGTGCAGTTTCAAAAGCTCTTTTTAAGTCAGAAGAGTATACAACAGAGATTTTAGGCTCCTTGGCCAGCCGATTAGCAACCTTCAAAATATGAAGAAAGAGTTTGAAACTACCTATCATTTACTTTTAGACTGTCTCCATGTTAAATGTTGACAATAAGACATGAAACATAAGTTTTAACTCACTGCAACTGCTTGCTGTCGTCCAGCTTCATTTAATTCGACGTCCAGGTGGCCCTGTTTAAAAACATAAATTCAGATAGGAACAGCAGAGTTTCCCAAAGTTAAAGTGGGGACTTCTCAAAAAAAAAAAAAAAAAGTGGGACGATGATCAGAAGCACAGTATAAATTCAAGATTAAAAAGTGTGACAAAAGTTATATTAGATTAATTTGATTCACTAGAAAAGTTGTAAATATATAATACAAGACAAACATAAGTTCCTTAAAAGAGTGTCAACATACTATTTTGGTTCCCTAACTAATGTGATCATACTAAAATTTTTGGTAAATTACACTTTCAGTCTCTAAAGTTTGACTTAAGATTCTTTTGGGTCCTTATGTTTCAAATCCGGCAAATTTTTTCCTTTTAGAAAGTTTGCACCTGCCCCTAAGCCCAAACTCTCGAGACATCAACGGTTTTCCTTATTAAGCTCACCCGAAGATTCAAACATATGAAAATCCACAAAATAATCTACAAAGTAGTAAAGAAGGCTACAGTACACCAATAGGCCTTCCCTTCTTTCAAAATGTCAGGTAGAAGAGAACCTTCTCAATCATCAAAGTTGTTTCAAATTGTGAATGCAAATTAGCAGTCTGACAAAACTTGATCCTAGCTCTCAGAAGCATTCTCACACAACGCACGACTGTAGCCCCAACAGCCAACTTGGAAGAATGCCTCTTAAATTTATCAATGGCATTGCACTTCCGGTGAAAGACTTGCCATACCAAAAATTTGACCTTCTTGGCGAATATATCCTTCCACAGCAATCAATCCAAGTAGAAGAAAATTTTGTACTTTTAATATTAAACTTCTTCCAAAATGAAAGTACAATCTACTCCAAAAACTAGCCTGCCTTCCCGTCCCTAAACTTTCCCTTGTCGATATGGTACAGCCAGTATTAGATTGTCATATGTACAAGGCTTATAACTAGCAGTCTAGCACAACAGACTAGCTAAGTAACAATCTATTAAACCAGCCACATTTATTCATCTTTTCCCATCAATTTTCCTTGATGCCCCACCTCTCATTTTCTTAATCCTGCTAAGCCCCTTCCCGTTGCTTCACATGTTTCCTCCTCATATACATGAACTTGATCAATCTTTGGGCAAAGTCCAAAGACTATCCGACCCACACTTCTGTCTTAATCTCACTTTTAAGCCTATTCACAAACTTCCCTGCTAACACATGCTTCAAAATGTAGGTTGCATGGTGTGGTAGTGTTTTGACTTTCCTGCAGAAATTTCTAGACGTACAAGAAAAGAACTTCTTGCAAATGCTACTTTCCTATGTTAGTCTAAATTGGTTAACTAACTACATCATCAAGTCAATCCAACTCCTAAAGGGCCATCGTTCTTCCTTCCTCACATTGATGCCAAGCCAGAGTTCTCTTCCATGCAATGAGTGGCTACCCCAAGTTTTTTGTCTTTAGCAGATTAATTGATCAAGAAATACTCCTCAAAAATCCACACATTAGGGTCAATCCCTTCAGACATAGACATCTCAATAATTCTTCCTCGGCTCTTAGCTCATGTGCTCTGGATCATGCATTATAATTTATGGATCTCACAGGTTGTTTCTTGTGATCCTTTAATCAGGACCTTCCCTTTTCCATGTCCCCTTGAAATATTGTGCAACTGTTATTCCTTTTTAAAACATTATATCCATTTTCTTCATAAGTTATTTCATCATCCTTGCCATGGAATTTGACAACTCCTCACTCACGAACAAACGTTCGTCTGTGATTACAACCTAGAGTTCCCCCTGATCCCTATTTCTTTGATGCATCCATTCCCCATTGACGAACTGCAACGATAACATCTTGACAGGATATGGCCACTAAATTTCATCAATCAAGACAAAGAATACAACAGCGGTTGTTCGAGAAACTTCATACTCTCTCTTATACTGAATTCGTCTGAGATATCCCTTCATTCTCAACCTCTCACTCACCCCTCATGCATCTCCCATTTTGGACCTGAGGCTCATTCAGTCTACCAGTTTACTGCACTGTTGAAAAGCAGCCATTCCAGGCTTTAAAAAAAACATCCAATTTTCAGTCGATTGTGCCTGAGAAATTATTCTCAGGCTAACTTCAAGAAATATGCAAGAAGAAAAGGAATAGGAGGGGGAAAGTGTCAAAGGAATTATTCAAAAAATGATAGTCAGGCTAAAATGAAATTTTCCAAAATTGATGAAAACCTTCTTCATGACGAAAGCTTCAATACATCATTCTCCCTAGTTGATCATATGTCATTAATTAATTAAATTCATCAGAACAAAATTTTATAGGTTTGCATATAATGCAGAACCTGAATTCTTCCATCGGCATTCCAAGCTGTTTCACCGTGCCTTACCACAATAATTTCAGCAACTGCTGGGTTCACATAGCTGCATAACAACATCACCATGCGCGATCAAATTTAAGTTTATAATCAAAGTTACATATCCAGGAAAACACAAATTACAAAATTCAGAAATAAAAATAGAAAAAGGAAAAAGAATTGGGAACTTTGTGGTGAGACCAGAAGAATCGGCACTAAGAAAAATGATGATCGAACCTTAAATCCGACCCGGCCATGAAGGAGATGGAGTTTCTGAGTGATCGAGTATTGAGGCTCGTGAAAATCAGGACATCCAAGATCCTCTTAGGAGAAAGTAATTTTAGACGTGGAGAATTGAGGAACAGTGGTGAATCCTTGGAAGCAGAAATGGGCACAGCAGCGGTAACGAGATGGAAGCGCAGAGTGCTCATGAGGAGGAATCTGAGCCCATTGAGAATGTTGTGTATCTGTGTTCAGTTCGAAATTGTGGTAAACGGGACAACACTCCAAATTTTAACGGTTTGTTTGGTAGGCAATCTGGATTCCGAATTTAGTGAATATGCATTTGGCAGATGTGTTTTTTAAAACTGTTTTCAGATTCTGTGATCCAAATAGTAGAAATTTTGAAAACAACCTTTTTATGTTTTCATTATATCCAATTTTGAATTTCAAAATTTTAAATGCAGAATTAAATTAAAAAAAGATAAAAAAAAAAAAAAAAAAAAAAAAAAAAAAAAAAAACTTTAATAAATATAGTATTTCATGTTATAAACTTAATTTATTTTTGCGAAATTAAAATTTGTATAATATAATGTATTATAAATTATATGATATTGTAAAATAATAATAATAAAAAATTTAAACACATGGCATGTTTATAAATTAATTAATAATATTTTATATTCAACTTAGTATTTAGTTGATAACTATAAATAATTTATCGTTTATAAATATATTATCAAACACATTTTGAACCATTATTTAAATTCAGATCCAATTTCTGAATCTGCTACCAAACACACATATGAAAACATGAAATACAACTCTGTTTTCATTGAATCTCTTGTTTTCAAATGAAGAAATTTTGGTGATCAGACTAATTTAGAATCATATTTTTATCTTTATCAAAATATTTGAAATTTTATACCATTACATTTTCATGTGAATTTTCTTATTATTATACCCTTATTTTGATTCTCTCTTCATAATTAAATTCAAGCTTGAAAATATTTTGTCATTTATCTTCCCTAATTAAAATTCAATCAATATATATATCAATATCCTTAATTCTCTCCCCAAATTCCACAATTTTAGCAATTTGATTTTATGTCTCGATTTCTTCATTTTGTCTTCATCTCTACACAATAAATTCTTTGACTTTGTTTATTCTCTTTCCAATATTATACATAATAATTAAATATTTTAAATTTTATTTGAAAGTTTTAATCCAATTTTTTTTCTTAATGATCCCACGATTTTAGCATGGATCATTTTGTATAATACGATTTTTTCCAAGGTTTTTACATTTTACCAAAAACACAGGTTAATTCATATATAACTTCATATATACCTTATATATACCATGTTTATATATACACCACATTTTTTTTAAAATGTCTCACAATCTTAGCATTGATTTTGTATCATATACTTTTTTTAAAATCTTTGCATTTTACAGAAAAACATTTATATTCATATATAACTTCATATATACCAACTTATATATACTATGTACATAAGTTTTTCTTTTTTTACTCATTATTGTAGTCACGTATACCGAGTTTTTTTCATTACTATAGTATTAAATATACACTTGGTATATTTAGTTGTTTGTCAATATTGACAAAAAGATTGGTCGAGGGTCGAACTCAAAGAAATTTATAAACTCTGACTACTAAATTACTTTGTAATAGTAGTAGTGGTCGGGTTGTCCACAGGGAGTGGCGTTTGGCAATTATTTCCTGATTATTTAGAGTTTGAGGTAACCAAAGTGGGGTTTTTAACATGAAAGGGATGACAAGAAATTTAAGTACGAGAAATTAAAGATAGGAAGTAAAATGCGAAGATGATTAATTCTACTTAGTGACATCGATTTAGGAGTGATAACTTGCAAAAAACAAGTTATTTCTCATCTAAATTTAAATTAAAAGAGGTTGGAAAAGAGATGAGATGCACCAGTCTAGTGCACAAAATCAGAGAATTGCAATAGTTATGCTCTAATTGTGTAGTCCCTTGATGTGGTGAGTGATAGCATGCAAAAATGTTATCTTTTTCCTAGTTATTTTGGCTAGTTTTGTGCGTTAATTGTGAGCTTTAATGTATTTTTATGTTGATTTTGTAGAAAACCGAGTTTGCGAGGCAAAACCATGAATTTTATCAATTTCAAGACCAAAATGAAGACTTTTGGCCCATATTAGAAGAGTTGGTGAGAAGACATTTGAAGTGGAGGCCCAAAAAGCCCAAAAGATAGAGGAAATGAGGCCAAAATCGGCGAATAGGGCTTCTAGAAGGCCTAGCGTCGAGACGCTAGGGCTAGAGCGTCGAGACGCTTGGCAGAAGAGAAGATAATTCTGGAATCGCGACGCTACGTCAACTTCTGCGGCAAGAAAGCTATGACGTCACAACGTCGCGACGCTGTCGACTTGTTCAGCAAGAAATGGCCAGCCCATGCTCCTATAAATAGCCCCTTTCCTTTAGGTTCAAATCATCCCATTCTTGGGGGAGTCCTCCCCTAGCTCAAAAGAGAGAAAAAGAAAGTAGAGTGGTGAAGAAAAAGGTGGAATTGAGCGAGATTCCAAGGCTCAGGATTCGAGATGATCGTGACGGGAGCTTGGGATCGACTTATCGATTATTTCTTCCTTACTTCTTTGTAACTCTTTATTATAGTTTGAGTTAGGCCTATGGATCAAGATCACTTGGGCAAAATTATTTCCAATTGTGAGTAGATCTTGGGACCTAGTGTCGTTATTCTAGCTAATTGGATATTGTAGCTTAATTCTTTGGATATTGTAACGAAGTTCTTCATATTTTCATCTATGCAATTCATTCTTAATGCTTTTAATCTCTTGATCATGGATTAATTGATATGTTGGTCTAAATTGATACTCGACAGAGAGAATTTAGATTAGATCCAAATTGCATGGCTAATGATTGCTTGGAGCACGAGAGTGAAAGAGAATTGTTAGAAATTGATAATGAAGTTGCTTAATGTCATACTATGATTAACTAAGGAAATGGACACATGAATTAGTTATGTTAGTATGAGATGTGGAGGAGCTTGAAAAAGAATTCCGCTTAAAATTACTTCTAGATTTATGGAATTGAAGTTTAGTAATTGCATTCATCCATTTAATTGAGCTACAAATCCAAGAAAGCTAGATAACACCCTAGGTCAAGTCTCCTTAATAGGATATTTCCATTTATTTGCATGATTTCTTTAGTTTCTTATTAGTTCTTTATTTCTTTAAAGTTGAGCTTCTAAATAAAATTAAGCATGATGATTCTTGGGAATTAATGGAATTAAATCAATTTCCCTGAGGAGTCGATACTCGGAATACTTTTTGTTTTAAATATTACTTGGGCAACCGTACGCTTGCGGAAAAGTGCAACAGTGAGATAATGCAGTTAATTTTATGTCTAACGCATATACTGTAGATGATTATCTTCCCCAAGTTATCTTCTATCGCAGGCGCTGGTGCTATAAGGTGAAGAAGTACAAGTGCAAGTTGTCCGAAGCAGGTGCTGACAAGTGGTAGTGCAGTGAGCTGGCGTGAAGAAGAGGGGAACATGCAAGCGAGTTGCTTGGAGAAGTCAACCTCCTTGAGCCTATAAATACCATCCATTTGTTCAGAAGAAAGGGAGAGCGAGGGAAGGGAGAGAGATCAGAGATAGAGACCTGTCCAGTTCTAGCGCATGCATTCATCCCTTATTCTGTATCATTTATATGTGATATGTATTTCCCTTGCAGCATGCGACAATGAACTCTTTTGTATGCGTTACATTTGAGTGAATGATATTGATGCAGGGATAAAAGCCCTAGCGCAGCAGAAACGTTCAGACCATTGACTCAGATTTTAATTAGGATTAAAATACCGATACGTTGGGAAAATAAATTACAGCAGAAAAAATCAATTTAATCTACTGTAAACATGGTATAAAACATGCATAAAATAGATCAATAGGACCTAGATCTATTCTATAGAAAGATCCTAATGATCTAGGGATTAAAGAACACTTACTTACGAAGTCGTTCTTGACCGATTCGCCAAATTCCATTGGTTTTCCACAAAAAAAACAGCAGCAAAATCACACCTTTTCTTGCTGGAAAAATATCACGAACACCACTATAAGATTGCACCGGTATCCTCTTGAAGGATATTGCGTTGGGAGCTTGTGGGAGCGTGATTTCTAAGGGTTGTTTTTGTGAGAATTTTAGTCTCTCTGTTTCTTGGAGAAAGAAAACGCAGAAGCACTGTGAGAGAGAGAGAGTTTGCGTGAGAGGGCTAGAGAGCAAGTGAATGATCGTGAAAAACTGAGGGAGTGGTTATTCTACGGATGAAAACTTCCCACTCCCTAAAAATAATCCCCTTCACGCGTAAACCCAAGGTTAGTGGATGACCTTATCAATTCTATTAAGTGATAAGTAAATAAATTAATTAATAATTAAATTATTAACTAATTTCAATTAAATTAAACAAATATTTAATTTAATGTCATTTATATAAAACACTTTTATATAAATGTTCCACATAACCTATAGTTTTAATATAATTGAATTAAATCAAAATTTAATCAAATTAAATTAAAACAACAATTAATTAATATTATAAGTAAACATCACATATTTAATTATATTTCTCTCATATAAACTATAGTATTAATGTAAATATAATGTTCATTAATTATAACCTATAGTTTTAATATGAATCAAATTCATATTTTAATTTAATATTCGAACCCCTTCGAATATTCAATTCTCCCTTAGAAATTTACCTTAACGCCCTAATAGAGCTACTGGTGGGACCTAATGGACCTACAGATCAGAAGCTCCAACGATATGAGATTAATTGGCTAAACTCAGTAACCAAGTTAATCAATGTTCGTTAACTGTGGTTCACTCCACTATAGAACCACAGCTGCACTTTTCTCACTGCAGATATATTTCTGTGTCCATGGATATTGACCATCAACAGCAAGTCAGCCCTTCGGGTGTGTTCGTACCCCAGCTAGGTCAAATTACCGTTTTACCCCTGGGCTACCTCTTTATCCTTAAGTACCAGTGCTTCTCTAATGAACAACCTATTTGAGGTCCAACCAACAAACAGAAGTCCCTCTTGTGCCATAGAGAGGGCAGGGCCCATTGTTCAAGACCCAGAGACACCACTTAAGGGAACACACCTCTACTTACCCTAGAGACGGGAAGGAGTGAACTCCATCTTGTGTGACTATGTTCCCAGCTCCCCACTTGGTCTTGTCCCCAAAATGGTAGGTTTATTGAGTCGGCATGCAGGCCACTCTCACCCGTACAAATCAAAGGACAATCCCTCATGGACAGGAGTCCATAATCCACTCAGGATTAAGGCCAAGTTGCTTAGGTCATCCTAGTGAAATAGAAACCAAGCTAACTAACGGTGTTACAGTTAACTATTTCGCGGTCCGGTCTTTGTGCAAACTCATTCCACAGGATACCCCCACTCGCATGTCAACTACATGAACGCGTTGGATCATTACGTTTGTATCAAAATACAAAGCAGGTCGTATCCATAGTGTCACCAGGATAAGGTACCCAGCCTTATCCCTATACTACAGACCCTTTAGGCTAAATCTTGAACATTGATCCCCGTATGTCCCTACATACTAGTTCAAGCCTCATTCTATTAGCCTAGGATGTTTAGTTTATTGGATTAGGGTTAATAAGACAAGATTACACAATATCAACATAAACAAATGAATAATACATCATTTTATTAATGTTCGGTCAAAAGTACATTTACGATCTATGAGTTTTAGGGCATAAAACCCAACAAACTCCCACTTGAACTAAAACTCGAGTTAATGGGAAAGTATATACAAAATAATCTAAAGCTGGAAATGGTAAATGTATATTGTACATTACATAAAAGGTAAATATACAAAATACAATAAACTAGGGCATCCTTTCACCCATTACACATCTCCCACTTGCACTAGATTACACTATATACATGTCTCGCAGACCTAGACTTTCTAGATGACCCTCGAACACTTTAGCCGAAAGGGCCTTCGTAAACGGATCAGCAATGTTATGCTCCGAAGCAATCTTGGTCACGACCACATATCCTCGTTGCACAATCTCTCGAATCAGATGATATTTTCTCTCTATGTGTTTACCTCGTTTGTGGCTGCGAGGTTTCTTTGAATTGGCTACAGCCCCACTGTTGTCACAGTATAACGTAATGGGCAAGTTCATGTTTGGAACAACTTCCAAATCAGTCAAGAACTTCCTTAGCCAAACAGTTTCCTTAGCTGTTTCACAAGCAGCTACATACTCAGCCTCCATGGTTGAGTCTGCTATGCATCCCTACTTGATGCTTCTCCAAACTACATCTCCCCCGTTAAGGGTGAACACTAACCCTGACGTGGATTTCCTAAAATCCTTGTCAGATTGGAAGTGAGAGTCGGTGTATCTAGTGAGAACTAACTCCTTAGCCCCAAACACCAGCATGTAGTCCCTCGTTCTCTTAAGATACTTGAGGATTCCTTTAACGGCGGTCCAGTGGTCTAACCCTGGATTTGACTGATATCTGCTGACGATCCTTACAGCATAACAGATGTCAGGCCTTGTGCAGAGCATCACATACATTAAGCTGCCCACAACAGAGGCGTAGGGAATCCGTCTCATATCCTCAACTTCTTGAGGTGTCTTAGGAGACTATTCCTTAGACAAATGAACCCCATGCCTGAAAGGCAATAAGCCCTTCTTGGAGTTCTACATCGAATATCGAGCCAACATCTTGTCGATATACGTTGCTTTAGACAAAGCTAGCGTTTTGTTCTTTCGATCCCGAATAATCTGGATTCCAAGAACATATTGGGCCTCTCCCAAATCTTTCATTTGGAATTGGGCCGCTAGCCAATCTTTTACGTCAGACAGATATCCTACATCATTCCCAATGAGTAGGATGTCGTCAACATAAAGTACAAGGAAAGCTACTTTATTTTTGTTGATTTTCTTGTATACATGATAGCGAGCAGACATGTCGCTATTTTAGTCCCAATTTATTAGGCTTTTTTGTGCTTTAATTGTGTTTTTATTGAAAATATTTAATGTATTTTGTTAATTGGTCTTTATGAGCAAATTATGGATTTTGGTGATAAAAGTGCCGAAAATGAAGCCATTCAAGTCCAATTTCCATGCTTGGGTCAAGGGGAGTCAAAAGAGGTCAACTATGAAGAAAAAGGTCCAAAAAGAAATGTGGAGAGGCCCAAATTGAAGCCCAAATCCGTAGCTGAAAGATCTGGAAAAGGCCTAGCGTCGAGACACTGTAAGGACAGCGTCGCGACGCTGTCCATTTCTTGGCCGGCAAGTCGATGACGTCACAGCGTCGCGACGCTACCCCCTTTCCGAGCCTATATAAGGCGCCCCTTGGTGCCTCATTTTACAATCAATCATCATATTCTTCCATTCCTTTCTTGCTTTCTTGGCTCCTTTGGGAGCCTCTCTCAAGGCTTTCAAGGCTTTTTGAGAGTTTCTTTAGTGGGAAACTTTTGGGGAATTTTGGGGAGCATTCTAGGAGGCTCAAGGAGTGTTCAGAGGAACTCAAAGCGTCAGCGAAGGGGTCTTCAACGGTCAATTCCTTCCCTTTTATTATGCTCTTAATTATGCTTTCCATTGTAAATTTTGTGGATATTTTAGCTATGTATAGCTAAACCCCAATTTTGGGTCTTGAAATGAAATTATAGTCAAAATGTTGTTATAATTACCTGTCTCTTGCCCTTTTTCCTAATTATTTGTATGGATGTGCTTAATGCTTTATGCAATCTGGCCAATTGTGTATTGATCTGATTCTTAATGGAGACTCGACGGAGAGAAATTAGGATAGATCGTAATCCATGCAACTAGTTTAATTGCCCGTCATGACAACGGGGTTAGTTGATTAAACTTAGATTCCTAAAATGAATCAGAGCGTAATAATTAATGATTTTTAATGGCGCTAAGGACACTTAGGTTGTTAAAATGGATTAATTACAATTAGGGGAAACTGACAGGAGAACCTATGTGATTAACGGAGATTCTAGGATTATAATTAGTCAGGCAATGAGATAGGATAATTATAATAAATGTTTAGCTAATAATTGATTTTCAAGACCCCATTTCCCATTAAAAACTCTTTCTCTATATTTTATTCTTTTTGATTGATCAAATTGATTTCTTTAATTGCTTTAATTTTTTATTCTCTTTAATTGCATGTTTTGGTCCCTGAATATTATTTATCCCAAGTATTTTTAGTGCTCTAGGAAACTTTGCTTGCTTAAATTTCGCTTCGCCTCCCTGTGGATTCGATACTCGGTATTACCTACCGTTTTATATTACTTGTGATGACCCGTGCGCTTGCGGTGTGAAAATCGTAAAACGGCGAGCTGTCCAACAATACACAAGGCTCATCAACATTTTGGTCAAAGCCAAAAGATTTGATCGCAGTATCAAATCTAATATTCCAATATCTGGAGGCCTGTTTCAACCCATAAATGGATCGATTCAGTTTGCAAACCTTTTGCTCCTGACCTTGGGTTATGAACCCTTCGGGCTGAGACATAAAGATACTCTCTTCAAGATTGCCATTCAGAAAAGCAGTCTTGACATCCATTTGCCATATCTCATAGTCATAAAACGTGGCAATGGATAAGAGAATTCTTATGGGCTTAAGCATAGCAACTGGAGAAAAGGTTTCTTCATAGTCCACCCCTTCTCTTTGGGTATAATCCTTTGCTACAAGTCTTGCTTTGAAAGTTTGTACTTTCCCAACAACATCTCTTTTTCTCTTATAGATCCATTTGCACCCTATGGGTTTGACCCCTTCAGGTGGATCTACAAGTTCCCAAACTTGATTTAAGTACATAGACTCCATCTCAATGTTCATGGCTTTGGCCCATTCGTCTTTATCTACATCATTCATTGCCTGACGATAAGACAATGGATCCTCAACGTCGTCATCAAGTATGACTACTTGTGTTTCCGTTAAACCCAAGTAACAGTCAGGTTGAATTACAACCCTCCCACTGCGTCGAAGCTCTCCCACTACGTGAGGAGGATGAGATTGACGTGAAGAACTGGCTCCTACATCAACTCTTGTTGAAGGACCAAGTTCATCAACAACTCTTGTTGACTCTTCTATAGCTTCTCCTAATACTAGTTTACTTCGTGGTTTGTGATCTCGTATGTGGTCGTCCTCCAAGAAAGTAGCATTTGTCGATACAAACACTTTATTTTCTTGAGGGTTGTAGAAAAGACCACCTCTCATTTCTTTAGGGTATCCAACAAATTGGCATACTCTAGAACGTGGTTCCAGTTTCTTAGGATTTGTCACTAGCACGTGTGCAGGACAACCCCAGATACGGAAGTAACGCAAACTAGGTTTACTCCCCCTCCATAACTCAAAAGAAGTTTCAGAAACACTTTTTGAGGGAACGTTGTTAAGAATATGTACTGCAGTCTCTACTGCATACCCCCAAAACGAGCTAGGCAATTGAGCATAGCTAATCATAGAATGAACCATGTCTAAAAGGATTCTATTTCTCCTTTCTGATACACCATTCTGCTGAGGTGTACCAGGGGCTGAGAGTTGGGATTGAATTCCATGTTCTATCATATAGTCCTAGAATCTTTGATCCAGATACTCTCCACCTCGATCTGATCGAAGTGTTTTAATTGTTTTACCTAACAGGTTTTCTACCTCAGTCTTAAACTCTTTAAACTTTTTAAGAGCTTCAGACTTATGCCCCATTAGGTATAAGTAACCGTATCGTGAATAATCATCTATGAAAGAGATGAAATATTCATAACCACCTCGAGCCTTTACATTCATTGGACCACAAAGATCTGAATGTATTAGTTCAAGTGGTTCTTTGGCCCTATAACCATTTCCAGTAAAAGGCCTCTTGGTCATTTTATCCTCGAGACACGATTCACAGGGTGGTAAAGATGTGTCTTCTAAATCAGTTAGAAGTCAATTTTTTACCAAACGACGATCTGATCGATGTTAATATGACCAAGACGAAGGTGCCAAAGATACGTATTGTTACTTAATGGATAAATCTTTTGCCTTTTATTCTGAGTTTCTGTAGTTTTAAACATCTCATGATTCAAAATTGCTTTAGCGTCGGTAGGTCTTAACACATATAAATTGTTTACACGCTTAGCATAACAGATAAAAATACCATTTTTTGAAATAATAGCTTCATTAAGCAAAAAAGAAATAGAGTATTGTTGTTCTAACAAACCCTTTAGGCTAAATCTTGAACATTGATCCCCGTATGTCCCTACATACTAGTTCAAGCCTCATTCTATTAGCCTAGGATGTTTAGTTTATTGGATTATGGTTAATAAGACAAGATTACACAATACCAACATAAAAAAATGAATAATACATCATTTTATTAATGTTCGGTCAAAAGTATATTTACTATCTACGAGTTTTAGGGCATAAAACCCAACAATTGATGTTTTCTATTTAGATGTGCTAGTACTTTCATTACTAACACCTGTTTGGCCAGTCGGTGGCAGCAGTATGATAAATCCTGGGAGGGTAACCCATGTGGAAATATCTAGGTAGAGCAAGATAATGCATTACATGTAGTCTGGTTGCGCGAGAAATAGTGCAGCCGCAGAGGATAGTTCATGAATGTGTTTGGGTTGTTTTAAGGATAATTCAACCGATTGCAAGCATATAGAGAACTGCACTAAAGCATGAATTGAGTGAATAGAAACGTTCTTAGTTCTACGCCAAACGCATGTGTAATACCGGGAGGGAATCACATGTTTATTTCTCGCTTAAGCATCAGTAGATATTCATTCTATGTATGCACTGCAGAAGGTTTTGCTAAATGCATGTGGTAGCTATGGTGAACGCCTTGATATCCTTTGAATCTCTGTTTTTGTCCCATCGCATCTGCTTTTATTTACTTTTATTCATCGCATGAGCCATCCCTTTTATTTTAATTTTCAACTACAGCCCCATGCATTCGAGTATAATGAGTTAAAAGTGTTCATTTGCCTCATTCCCCTTCCCTATGTTCTGACCCTGGAGTATTCAGGTATTACTTGGTAGTGCTCAATTTATACTTGGATTAATGCATAACAACAACATATTCTTAGATAATTCATTATAATTTGAAGTGAACATGCTTTCAACCAAGTTTTTGGCGCCATTGTAGGGAGGGCAACTGAAGTTTTTAACACTTTTTCTTGATTTGTATTCTGTTTGGTGTTGTTCCTGCTACCTATTTTGAGTGGATTAATTCACGTGTGCATAGGTGTATTGATAAGTGTCAAAAATATACTTATTTAGCCCCTTATTCTTAGCTTATTTCTTGTGAAACTTGTATGTGTTTTGGATCAAATTTACTATTCCTAAGCCTAAAAATTGTAAAAGTTGGTAAGTTAGGTCTTTGAGAGTCATGTGTGTCAAATTATACATATTTGTGCTTAAATGGACTCATTTTGGTGTGAATTTAACTTAGTTTTATATGTTGTAGAAAAACAGAGGAAAACAGGGCAAGGAGCATAAATGCTGGGCAGAAACAGAAAAGTCCGAGTCTGTCGCAGGTTGTTTTGAACAAGCTTTTCACACACCTAACCAGCTGATTTGACTCCGAAACTAACTGAGCTACCTGCAAGCACCATTTTCGTGACTCCTCAACGACTCCTCACGCTATAAAAGGCCATGAATCGAAGTCAAATATTAGCAGAACTCAGTGGGAATAAGAGGGTGGTGACATAAGCCTACTAGACGCCCTTGAGTCGTGATGCCCGAGGTCTTTGCTAGAAGACGAAATTCTAACCTTAGTTAGACATCAAACTTTCATGTTTGTAGAGATTTCACCCTATTTACACCTTGTAAAGGAAGAATAGAGTGTCGTGAGAACTCTGGAGAGACTGGACAAATTGAAAAACCCTAGTTTTAACTACTGCACCATATCTTCCAGCACCTATTTCTTTTCATTATTTCTTGTACTTGTCATTCATTTATTCAATGGAAAGTTATTTGTTTGCATTTTTGTCCATCGTGCATAGCTAAATTCCATTAGGGGTTCAATTTAGTGAATTCCCTTATGGATTGAATATTTACCTAAGCTTTATTTATGCATGTCATCCTTTATTGATTATCATTCCAATCTTGTTCAGTTTAACTTGATCACTTAGACTTAGCATGCTATGTGAGTTTGGTACCGAAAGGGTCAAACAATATTGATTTTCATAAAGGTGATATAGGAGAAATGGCTCGAAAGAGTGTATTCGCTGTTATAGGGGATGGTCGCTTATAACAACTATAGGGTTATAGGTTGCATGCATGAATAATCTATGTCGAAGTCGAGTCATAGAAATGTGCATAACGGTACTCGCTTAGTCTTCTAAAGGTTCTTGGGAGCAAGGCCAAATAAGAGTTAAATCTGACCCAATGCATATCTAGACTTAGGTTAAATAAGCTATTATTAGAGTTATTCGCCTTAGGGTTGAAGCTTTATTGAATTCCTTGCTTTTATTATTGTTTGTTTATTCTCTTTATTGTTTGCTTTATCATTTTTCAAAAACCCCAACATCAATTATTTTACTTGGTTACCTACTTAACAATTTAAGAGCAGTTTCTTCTCCAAATCTGTGTTTAAATTAGTCCATGTGGGATCGATACTTTTGGAATACTTCAAGAGTTTTATTTCTGCATGCGATAGTGTATACTTGCACTTAGCCAGATTGAATTCATCTTTGTCTATTATTTCTCCATCTTATTCCTGCATCCACCTTCAGTCCACATCGCATCAAGTTTTTGGCGCCATTGCTGGGGACTAAAAGTGAAACCATTTTTTGTTTGTTTGAAATTGCGATGTGATTACGACTGCATTTCTATCTTAAGAGAATCTAACTTCGGTTTGCAGTTTCTTTTGCAGGTTGAGATTGGTGCATCAGCAAAGAGTATCATCTCTTCGAGCTAGATCCTAAGATAGAAAGAACCTTTTGTCATCGTCGTAGAGAGTAAAGGCGAAAGAAGAGGGAACAACGGGAGTTGAGTGCATGAGAATATCTTGAAGAAGTTACTTATATTCAAGAAATTCCAATGGATCCGCCCGGAGTCGATCCTCCTGTTGACCAACAGAATCATGGAATGGACCAAAATGGTGGGAAAATACCTCCATGACCACCAGGTCCACCGGTGCCACAAATGGAAAATCTGATCTACATTGTAGACGATCGAAATAGACCAATAAGGGATTATGCCTTACCTGTTTTTCAAACTCTGAATCAAGGAATACTTGAGCCACCTATTGAAGTTGTTGGGTTTTATGCCCTAAAACTCGTAGATAGTAAATGTAACACTTGACTTGCTTTAATGAAGTATTATTTCTATATATATTTGTTTTGCCTAAAATATAACCACAAATCCAATAAACTAAGAACCTCTGGCTATATTATGTATACTTGAAGTTTGTGTATGACATAAGTATGGATCAAGTTCAAGTAAATAGCCTAAATGATCTATAGTACATGGATAAGGTTGGGTACCTTAATCCTGGGGACACTATTGGCGCGACTCGTTTTGTTCTCTAAAGACAAACGATGTGATCCTAAATCGTTCATGTATAAGACATGTTAGTGAGGGCGTCCTATGCAATGAGTTTGCATAGAGATCGAACCAGGAGATAAGTCACTTTCACTTTACAACACCATTTACTGCTGAAATTGAATATCTCATACAAATAACCTAGGTAACTCGATCTTAATCCTGAGCTAACTATGAACTCCTGTTTACTTAGGATTGTTCTTTGATTTGCATGGGTGAGAGTGACCAAACATCGCCAACTCAATAAGCCTACCATTTTGGGGATAAGACTGGATAGATAGCTAGGGACATAGCTTTGCAAGAGGGAATTCACTACTACCCGTTTTAAGGTTAGTAAGAAGGTTGTTCTCTTAAGTACTGACTCTGAGTCTTGAACAAGGGGCCTCGCCCTCTCATAACCTTGAGAGGGACTTGGTTCAGTGATTGTATCACGAACTAATTGTTCATTAGAGGATCAGTGGAACTTAAGGAACATGATGTAACTATAGGGGTAAAACGGACATTTGACCCAGCTCTAGTTATGAGCAACCGGTGAAAGGTCGACTTACTAATCATGGTTATCTCGAGTGGACAAGAAATATATCTACAGTGAGGGGAGTGTAGCTACGGGCTAAAGTGGAGTGTCCCGGAAGCTAACGAACGTAGAATGACTAGGTCAGTGAGTTTAACCGGTTATGCTCGTATCATTGGTGCCCATGATCTGTAGGTTCATTAGGTCCCTCTACTAGCTCAATAGGAATAAAACTTGGAACAATATGATAGGTAAACATTTGAAACGTTCAAATTCGAAAAAGGGTACAAAAGTCGGTTATATACGATATTCAACGACATATTGGTTTAATTTCGAATTAAACTTAAAATGAGAGTTGGATATATTTAAATATGATTTAAATATTAAACACGTGAATAGGGATTCATGTTCGAGAAATTTCGTTGGGAGAAAAACCGGGATTGGACAAATAATATTAATTTAATATAAGATATTAAATTGATTGATTTTATTATTATTTTAATTAAATAAAGTTTTATTTAAATTAAAATAAAAATAAAAGAAAGTGGGATTATTAAGATTTTTCATTTAAAAATTACAAATTTTTTTAATTTAAAGAAATTAAAAAATTTGGTAATTTTTGGAGGTGGTGCTTAGTGACTAATCACATGTGATTAACCTTCTTGCACCACCTAATCAATGACTTAAAATGATCCCTATTTGTTGTCAAATTTTTGTGCATAATTTTCCTCTATATATAGAGGATTAGCTGGTGGAAAAATATGAGATAATTCAACCTGAAATGCTGCAAAAAATTCTCTCAAAATTTTCATAGCTTGTACTCTCAAACTTGCATGAACCCATAAGCTTTCATTTCTAATTCCTATCAATTAAGGATTACACAATTCATTCCAAGGCCTGAGGATAGTAGAGAAGATCCAAGTGGTTGTCCAAGAGCCATTGGTGTGAAGATTAAAGCCTCGGATTACAAGAATTGAGAGCTACAAGAGGTAGGTGCATCTTTGCTCTATTTTACCTCGTATGAACAACATGTCTTCTAGGATCAAATTGATGAAATTGTGTGCCTAAGATCCAAAATTGCTTCCTCATGTTTGATATTAACTCCTTCAATTTGTATTAGAGCATGGTTTGGACACCCAATTTGCATTAATTTGATCATGGTGGGTAGCATTTGCATGTTGAACTTTTCTGGGTGCTGAAATGGATATATTACTGTTTTGGCAATTTAATTCTCTTAAATTTGTTGATCAAATTTTAATTGCTCACATGTAGATGAGCATTAATGTGTTGTGAAGAGTTTGTAATTTTTTATAGAGTCATTAGAGTCCATTTAGTACTGTAATTGATCGAAAGAAGACGAAGGACTAAAGTTGGCCGAAGAACAGGGGGTTTCTAGTCGACTCAGCGTCGCGACGCTGTTCTTCAGCGTCTCGACGCTGATGAGTTTTCAAAGAAGCGCGCCTATTTTTCCAAAAGCGGGTCGGTTCGTGTTTTTCCCATCTGGTTCGTTGCTTCCTGGTCGGTTCAGCCTTAAATTGACCCGGTTCAGCCCCATTTTGCCCATTGATGGTCCAGTTCAGTCCCTTGGAGGTTGGTTCAAAGCGGTTCGAGGATCCCAAGAGCAATTCAAGCTTATTTTCCAATATTATTTGTAATAATTTAGTTATTGCTTGCTCAAAATTGTCAAAATCGGTCCATTTTAGTGTAATTTGATTAATTATGCATGGATGGATGTATGTTTTAATTAAATAACCTATAATATGCATAAAGCATGTCATATAGATTTAAAATCCCACCATAGGAAGCATGATACATGCATTAAGTAAGTTATAACTAGTTATAATATTAAGTTGCATATGCATTCTGAATGAATTAATTATGTTATCGTTCAATTATATAAACGTTATATTAACTAAACGAAAACGAAGAAAGCATGCTGCATGAAACTTCCTTAGCTCGATTTAAAGCGTTTCGATCGAATAGAAGCATGTTATAGGTTAATGTCGTTTTAATCTTTATAAAATCGACAAAGACATTTAAAATCTATAACAAATATAAAAGCATGCTCACTTAGGGTTAATACGAACTCAAAGATCAATCGATTCAAAATTAGTTTTAGGTCGATAACTTGTAAAGCTAAGGTTACAAGAGAACTCACCTGGTTAGATGTCGTCTAAGGCTGGAGGTATTTAAGTTAACGGTTTACGGAACACCTCCTACCTGGGCATCGAGTCGGTAATTGAGTTAGGTTAACCCGATTTTATGAGCATGCGTGAGCGATGTAAGGTTATAAATTTATCACCTAGACATCGTAGGTTAAGTCCTTTTATGGACGTATCACCTAGACTTAGGTAAAGTTTATTAGTCGGATTCTATCCAAGTCAAAATTAAAACTCTAAAAATAATAGGACACTTCAGTGGGAGGAAAAGTAATAAAAACGAGATATTTTTAAATCAAGTTTTTACTCTCACATCCCCCTGTGTTCACACCGTGAGATACATGATCGGCTTCGTGTCGCCCTGGGAGCGGCCTCCCTACGGAGAGCATTAAGCATGGATCAATACCAAGGTGAATGGGGAAAGTGTTCATAGTAAGTGGGAGAAAGACACTTGACAATGTATCCTACAGTCTCCACCCCTAGGTTGCATCGTGAGATTTCTATGATCCGCCTGCTGATAGTGTGCATAGCGAGCTACTTTTCCCGATTTATTTTAGTTAGTCTTTGAGTATTATTTGGTCGTTTTTATGCACTTTAATGTTTATGTTGTAGGAAATGAATTCTTGGAGGAAATGTCGAATTAGGAAGTTGATCGAGTGCTAGGGACCAAAAGAAGAGCAAAAGAAGCAAAAAGAATCAAAGTTGGAGGCTTAAGTATGAGGCAAACCTGAGAGCTAGCGTCTCGACGCTGCTTTCTAAGCATCTCGATGCTGGTTTTCCTTTTATGTTTTTTACGGTAGCAGGGACAGTGTCGCGACGCTATCCACAGCGTCGCAACGCTACCAACAATTTTCCTATAAATGCATCCTTAATTGCTTCGGCCAAGGGGAGTCCATTTGGTTAGATTTTAGCCCTAATTTCGACTAGAGACCTTCTATAGGAGCTGAAGCAATGCCAAGGAGTGGGAACCAAGCTTGAAGATGTGGAGATCGTGATGGGTACATGTCAGTTTCAACGGATTCAAGAGTTTTCCCTTTCTTTCCCTTACCTTTTGTTGTTTTTATGACTTTTCTTTCAATTAGTTTTGTAGTTGCAAGACTATGAGTTGCTATTCGTTTGTCTTAGTGATTGATGTAGTTGTTTAGTTTGTTGGATTGATTTTTGGTATGAATGTGCTTTTGTTTTATCTATGCAATTATGATTAAATGCTTTCGATTACTTGATCACTAATTGAATGATTTAAGTGTTGAATCTAACTCGGGAGAGAGGATTTAGCCTAAGACTTAATTTACTATTTGCATGACTAAAGTAGAATTTCTAAAATCGTGACGAAATTTAGAATTGCTTTAGAAGTTGTTCGAAGAACTAAACCCAAAGCCTTGCATGTTAATGAACTTAGATAGGGATATCAAGTTAGTTGCATGCATGAGAATCAATTATGCTCAGGAGAGATAGTTGTGATTAAAGGTTCCTAGACATGGTAGAATAATTGCATGCAGAATTCATTTCATTAATTAATCCTTGATAGCACCAAATTGGTGTTAATTATTTTTGTAAATTTTGCTGATCCTAATGCTATTATTTGTGATAATTGTCTAATTTTGAGTCTTATTGATGTATAGGTCATTTTGGTGTTTTTGGGATCAAGAAGGGCATTTTGGTAATTAGAAGCGAAAGTCAACCAAGAGCGTCGAGACCCCCAAAAACGCCGCAAACACGCTAGTTTTCTGAGAGGTAGCGTTGAGACGCTACCTCATGGCGTCTCGACGCTACGGATGCAACGCGTGGGCCAAAACAGCGTTAGCGTCGAGACGCTGGCCACGGCGTCTCGATGCTGCCACTTATTATAAAAGGAAACCTTTGCGATTAGGGCTAGAGATCTATCCTCACATCTTCGATTTCTACCGCTTTTCTTCCCCAATCTGTAGTTTTCATATTTCTTAGTGGATCGATCCTGGGAGCGAGGTTCGACATTTCAAATAATGGGCTAAGCTCAACATTCATGTAATTGGGAACTCGGTTGTAAGTTTGGTTTGGATTCTTTATGAGATTTAGAGTATTTTAATTCTAATTTACTGTTTTATGTGTGTTTCAATTCTATTTTTATTCAAGATTAGAAAGATAGTAGGGATTGACAACCCCGTTTTCCGTCGTTTTAATCATACTTGCTATTGGTAGTAAATAGGTGAAGCATGTGGCTCTATTTTAGGCGTTTTATCCCTAACATTGTAGCAATTTGCATGTAAGTCTAGAATTGAGCACTTGGTTAATGTTGTAATTTAGGCTTTTCCTAGTTATAAAATTGGCCACCTAACAATCCAAATCGTAATGCAATTATAGCTAGTTAAATCGGCTGGGTTAATTAGTAAACAATTAGATTAGCTTCGATGCATTGGTCGGGTTAATAAAATAGGGATATTATGGCTCTCTGGCTTTTCTAGGAGTACGTTAGGCTTAAAACGTAAATTTCATCTTTAGATAATCTGTGATTAAGATCCATACAAACGAACACCGAATGTATCGATTGCATGAATCCGAGGTTCGATCAACCACTCCCTTTAATTTTCTGCCATTTAATTTCTGCAATTTATTTTCTGTCATTTAAATTCTTGCTATTTAATTTCCTTCGCCTTTACCCCTTGCATCTCTGATAGGACCTAAATAGTCCTATTTTATCACCTCTAATCTAAGCTTGTTAGAGTTATTTTATGCTTTACTTGTCTTATTTACAGGATCTTTGAGCTTAGGCAATGTCGGGAGCCGATCACGCTAATTTGGTGTTAATTCGGGCCAATTACGGAGTTTTGGATCCATCTTGGTGTCTTGGATGGCGAGAAGGTGAAAATACCCAATTGTACTGAAGCGGGCTTGAAGAACGACACCAAAAGCCAAAGATTGAAGCCCCGTACAGAGAAGAAACGAGACAAGACCGAGAAATAAAACAGCAAGTCAAGGCTCAAGGATGGCATCGAGATGTGCCCCTGGCGTCTCGACGCCAACGCGAAAATTAGCCAGAGTATAAAGTTCGCAGCGTCTCGACGCCGTCGAGTTTTCTATAAATATGTAGTCTCGGTTTTCTATAAATTTGGTCCCTTTACGATTTCTTTTGCCTTCTTTACGTTTCAGTACTATTGTTGACCTTTTTAGGTCATATTTCATGGATTCTTTCATGTCTATTTGTATTTTTTACTTCGTTTATGAATAGCTAATCGCATTTAGATCGTTGGATTAGAATTATGCTTTGATTTCTATTTATATTGGCTAAGTTTTCTGGAGTTTATTGTACTGCTCTTGCTGTCTTTTCATTAAGTTTTGCATGTTATCCCTTTTAAACCAATACATGAGGCTAGTCTATTAGGATTGACGACCCTATGTGATTACCGTTTGTGTATTCAATCAGTTATTTTTAGATAGTCACTAGGTTGAGGCAAGCCACTCTCTACGCGAGACGACCCTTGATGGGCCTAGGATGCATGTTAAAGGTTGTAGGAATTAGATTCGAATTGCATTTGAATTTAGTTAATACAATTCCGGACCCACGGTCCCAAAGCGGCTAGTTTAAATAGGTGATTGTGAAATTGCTTAATCTAAAACTAGTTAGATATAATTTAGTGACCGTTGCGAGGTCTCAAATGGTTGTTATTTTATGTATGAGGGGTGGCGAGCGATAAAGAATATATTAATTAATCTTGTTAATTGCAGAATTCACGGTTAGCAAGTTAATTAGCACAGGTTAGTGTAGGGGGGTCCTCCGAGTAACCCAGAAGCCGACCGGACTAATGAAATCAGTCTAGAATAATTATTAGAGAAAACTAGGAAGCCAAACGAAATAGAATCGAGCATAAGAAATCTCAATCCAACGATCCTTTTCATGTTATTGATTTCAGTCTTATTTCTCTTCTGCATGCTTTATTTTGCCTCTTTTAAATTCAACATTTATTTATTTATGTTTGTCCTTCTTTCCAAAAATCCCCCTGTTTTGTAAGCGCAAAATTCTACACTTACTAGGTCCCCTTCCCTGTGTTCAACCTCAACCACTATTTCTACAAAATAGTTGTAGTGTCGTGGATTATAAATTTTATTTGACCAACACGACCTTCGACAAGTCGGACCCGTCAATCTTAAATCCTCCATTCAGTTCGTCTCAATAAATCTAAGTTAAACAAATTATAAACGCGCTTCCTGTGTTCGACCCCAACCACTACTGCTGCAAAGTAGTTTAGTGTTCGTGGAATTATAAATTTATTTGACCTGGACCCTCAACAACTCCAGCCCGTCAATCCTCAATCTCAACAATGAAATCAATTCTCTAAGAGTCTTTCCATTTGAGTCTCCACCTTTATTTTATGCTTTTTGTCTTTATATTTATCTTTTGTCATTAAAGTTTGCTCCCTAAATAAAATTGGAAAAGATTATTCACGGTACTTAATTTGCTAGAAAACCAATCCAGAGGACAACACTCATTTTACACAAAAACACTATATTATTACTTGACCTGTACACTTGCGGTAAGCAAATCGCGCATCAAGTTTTTGACGTCGTTGTCGGGGATTGACATATTTAGTTAAATTGATATTGTGGAAAAATTGTTCGGTCTTAATTTACGGTGTATTTTTATTTTTTTTAGGTAGTTGAATTTTTTTTCCTTTTTTGTTTTGTTTCCATATTTGTTATTTTCCTATTTTAGAGCTTTCCTTATTTGTTTGTTTTATTATTTTTTCTTTCCTTATTTGTTTTTTCCTTATTTGTTTTTGTTTTGCTTTTTTATTTTCTTTCCTTTTATGTTTGAGTCTTGGTCCTTTGTTCTTGTTGTGATGTTATTTGGTGTTTGCATCTAATTGAAAGCCTAATTATCGTTGATGACTTAATTGATTTGAATGACTTTTTATAATTTTGGGTGGCCCGTTAGGGAATCTGTGCCCGAAGAATCAACACCACATTCCAATTTTTCATCTTCAAGTTATACCCCTTTAAAAGAAAATTCTTAGAAAGCTTAGTTCAAAATTATATTGAGGGATCTAGAGCAAGGAGTCTAAAATTGGATGAACTTATAAAAGGACATCAGACCCCAAAGGAAGTTAATGAGGTGGGATCCACTTCCATAGATTGTCTAGTGAGTCATGTGGCCACTGATTCAGTGGCACCCATCCAAGAATTCTTTCGATATTGCTAAGGTTGAGTAAAAGGGGTAAGTTCCATAGATATTGGGGAAGAATTGGAGAGTTGTAGCGCCTATCAAGAACATGTTTGTGAGGAAGAAAAAGAAAATGAGCTTGTAGTGTCAGAGGAAGTTCAGGAAGTAAAGTTTGAGGTTGAAAAGCCTTCGTCTGTTTTATCTTCTCCATCCTCTGTAGTTTTTTATTATTCTTTTTTCTTTTCTCACGAGTCATTTTTAGAGTCAGAGTCTTTTTATTTTGATCTTTCTCCTTTTATGCTTATTTTATTCAAAAATACCAAAAATAATTATGTTTCAAGGGCCCATGAGAAGCTAGTGTGCTTGCTAGCAATAGTGAGTTTTATTGATGCACGGAAGAAGGACCCAAAGAAATATGAGAATTGTTATGTGCCTTGAAAGTTTGCATGAGCACGTCGAGCTAAAGACGTTAAACAAGCGCTTATGGGAGGCAACCCAAGTTAGTTCGTTTTTTATTTTGTGTCTTTGATGTTTTTTTTTTTTATTTTTGTTTTGTAGGTGTTCTTGTGTTCTTGACTTTGCCAGCATCCATGAGAAGGTCATCATCATTTCAGGGCAGTATTATTCACCCTTTCCATTCTTTACTTGTTCTCATGCTTATTTAGGCTTTAGATTTCTATACATTGAGGACAATGCATGTTTTAAGTTTGGGGGTGGAATGCTTTGCTTGTTGAACCCTTGAGCATCTGAGTTCGGACTATAATTTTTGAGCTTATTATGATTATGGCATATGGTTGCTTTTGGATGCTATTTTTTGCATGATTATGATTTCCTAGGATAGGTTTTCTTGTCAATTTTTAAGCTTTTGATGAGTTGTAAGCATGAGTGCCCCAAAAGGGAGGCTTTTTAAAATTTTTCTAAGAGGTGTCTTGTATTAGTAGAGTATTTTCCTTGGTTTAGAATTTGACTTGAATGCTTAGGAGTGAATTATTAGGTTCATATGTTTGTTGTCACCTCGATAGGTGTAGGCGGAAGAGCTAAAGAGTTGATTTTTGTTTGCAAATTAGCATGTTTTATCTTGATAGGAGGAAAGAGAAGAATATATGCTTATCTTGCTCATAAAGAAAAATCATTCTTGTCTTGACTTTTGAAAGAAAACTATGTCATGACTTGTGCACAATATGCAATGTTTAATAATGTTTTAGGCAAAAAGAGCTACCCCCACTACTACAAATTTGGCCTTTATTGACGCTTGGCTTTTTACGTTTATTGATGCTTGTGTAAAAAAAACGTCAATAAAAGTATCATTTGTACTTTAAAATAAATTATTAATAAATAAATAGAAATATTGACGGTTTTATGGTGTCAGAAAATGATATGATTTATGTTGACGGACAAAAGGCGTCAATAAATGTGATTAAAAGCGTACTTTACATAGATTTTCATCCAACTCCGCCTTTTCACATAGTTGACAAACAAAAACCATCAATGAAAAGGGTTTTGTTGACGGTTTTTATTGACGCTTTTTAGCCGTCAATAAAAACCTCTTTCATTGATGGCTAATAAGCGTGAATAAACATTTCTATATTGACGCGCAATGAACGTCAATATTAATGGGGTTTCTTGACGAGTATTAAACGTCAAAAAATTTATCCTTTTTTGGAATTTTGGTTTAATTTTAAATTGCTCCCAAATTTGAAGTGATTTTAGGAGTTTAAATTGAGTTTTTAATTAGAAAAGTGATAAAGTTGGAAAAAAAAGAAATCCAAGACTCTTCTTTGTTTTGTTTATTTGGATGAATTAAGAGAAATAAAACAAAAAGGAAAAAATAAGAAATAAAGAAAAGAAAAGAAAAAAAAACCCTAAGCATCTTCATTCTCTCTTTTTCCCTCTCCCCCCACGACAGTTTTTCCGTTCGCGCACTGATAAGGGTAAAAAATATACCTATTTTACCCTTATATTTAGCTCATTTCTTGGTCAAATGAGTGTTTAGGTCAATTTACTGTTCTCGAGCTCAAATTATGCTTCATTTGATAAGTTAGGGTGTTGAGAATTACTTTTGTCAAATTTAACTCATTTGTGCTTAAAAAGACTTGATTTTAAGAGAATTTGACTTAGTTTGTTGCTGTGGAGAAAAACAGAGGAAAAGCTGGAATTCCCCAGAAATGTGACCGCATTTCTGGGAAGACAAAAGTGAAATGCGACCGCAATGGAAAACCAAGACCATTCCGAGTCGTCCGCGGGTCGTTGTTGACGAGTCTTCTTCGCACCTAACCGGTTGTTTTGACCCCGAAACTGACTGGGCAACCTTCCAGCACCTATTTCGCAGCTCCTCAACCAATTTCTACACTATATAAGTTCGAGATTCGAAGTCAAATCGAAGCAAAACTCACTTGGAAGAAAAGGGTGGTGACAGAACCCTGGCTCGACGCCAATGAGTAGGGATGCCCGAGGTCCTTCTTAGATGACCAAATTCTAACCCGAGAGAGAGTTAGACATCAAACCTTGTGGTTTGTAGAGAGTTTCACCCATTCCCACTTGTAAAAGCGAGAGAGTAGAGTGTCTTAGCGAACTCTAGAAGGATTGAGTAAATAGAAAAACCCATAATATTTAGCTATCTCTTTTATTTCCAGCTTTTGAATCTTTTCATTATTTTGTATTCTTTACATCATTATTTCAATGAAAATGTGTTCATTTGCTTTTTATCCCATCATGAGTAGCTAAATCCCGTTGAGGGGTTCAATGTGGTGAATTCCCTTAGGGTTTAATGGCTTGAAAGTGTTTTGTTTGCTTAAGTAGTGTTTTATGCATGTCATTCTTTACTGATTATCACTCCAATCTTGCTGAGTTTAATTTGATCACTTAGACTTTGCATGCTATGTGAGTTTGATCTCGAAAGGGACAAACGATATCGGTTCTCATAAAGGTGATATAGGAGAAAAAGCTCGAAAGAGATTGTTCGGCGGTATAGGGCAAGCTGCCTAAGGCACCCTATATCGACTATAGGGTTATAGGTTGCATTCGTGAATTATCTATGTCGGAGTCAAGTCACAGAAATGTGCATAACGGTACTCGTTTAGCCTTCTAACGGTTTTTGGAAACAAGGGCCAAATAGAAGTTAAATCTGACCCAATGCATTAAATACACTTAAGTTAGATATTGCATAAGTATGGTTGTTACCTTGGGGATGAATCCATGTTGAATACCTCGTTTTATCTTATTGTTATTCTTTATTATTTTATTGCTTGTTTTATTTATCTTTTCAAAAAACTCAATCAATCAACTTATTTTCTTGGTTACCTTTTCAAAAGCAATCATTTGAGCAGTTTCTTCATCAAATCTGAATTTCCAGTTTAGTCCTCGTGGGATCGATACCCTTGGAGTACTTCTAAGGTTTTTTTATTACTACGTCCGACAGTGTATACTTGCACTTAAGTGTTAACTGAATTATTCTTTATTATTTCACTTATCATCTTATCTCACATCCATCTATTCAGCTGACGACGCACCACGCACCCCCCTCGTTTTTCGTCTTCGTGCACGCCCTTGTTGGGAGTGCGACCAAAGTCCCACATCGGCTAGATAAGGGGATGACCATGGGTTTATAAGGGAGGACAGCTATCTCCACTAGTATGAGGCCTTTTGGAGTGAACCAAAAGCAAAGCCATGAGGGTTATGCCCAAAGTGGACAATATCATACGATTGTGGAGATATGTGTAGTGTCCCATAATCCCTTACATGTGGTATCAGAGCCATACCCCAAACATAGCCGTGTTGGATAAAATCCTCAGGTACCGAACAAAGAAGTTGTGAGCCTAAGTAGTCATGGGGAAATCCGTTGTTGAGCTCTGGGCAGGCAGTATACTCCGGAGGAAAGGAGTTTTGTCTTGGATGAGAGTAAACTCTCGGTAAAGCATTGGGGCCTAGAGAGTTGGAACCCAGAGAATTTGACAGACTCTGAAGAGTTCGACGGATAGATGACTAATTAAGGGGAGTCTCGGTGGTACTTTGTTCGAGGGGAGGATTGTTGGGAGTGCGACCAAAGTCCCACATCGGCTAGATAAGGGGATAACCATGGGTTTATAAGGGAGGACAGCTATCTCCACTAGTATGAGGCCTTTTGGAGTGAACCAAAAGCAAAGCCATGAGAGTTATGCCCAAAGTGGACAATATCATACGATTGTGGAGATATGTGTAGTGTCCCGTAATCCCTTACAGCCCTCACACATTTTTCTTCGCAGACCTGCTGATTTACACACGCGTTAACGCCCCCCGTGCTGTTTTCTTCGTCTTCTCAGCATTGTTGCATGCCCCGCGCCGTCTTCGTGGTCTTCCCGCGTCGTATTCGTGGTCTTCACGCAGCATTGTCACACGTTCCCGCGCTGTCTTCGTGCGCAGCTAGGTCGCATGCCCATCCCTGTACCGTACAACAGTAACTCTTTTAGATATTCTAAAATTGATTGGTTACTGATAGAAAAAAACTAAAATGCAAGAAGAGCAGTATATGCAAATTTTATTAACCATGTAGGGAGAATGTTACTTTTGCCTGTAATTGTCTTGCAAGGAAGATTTCTTCCCTTAGAAGAAGAAGAAATGTCTCTTTTATTCCAGAAAAACAATGAAGTTTTTGTTTTATTAACAAATAAAGTGTATGTTCTCTTGAAACCAAAAGAAACGAGATTCTTATTTCTCGAGAGAAAAAATGTTGCAGTAATTAGTATGGGTTCCTCTGACAAGACATGTTATTCATAAAGTTATTATTTGAATACATAAAAGAATCAAAGAACATGTAATTGATGCCTTTAAATATTATCTAAGATTTTAGGGATCAGTTTGGTTGAAGAATATATGTAGTTGATGCCTTTAAATATTAGATCTGTTGCATTTTCATTACTTGGCATTTGCCCATTGATTCTATAACTTGTTTTTATATAATGCTTGTGCACTTTTATTTTGTAAGCTTTACTTAGTTGTCATTCAAAATCGCTCGTAGTTGACATTCAAAATATAATAACTGGGCGTTTTAGAATTGTATTTATGTTACTGTTTTGGTGATGATTTTATTGGACCCTAATGAATTTATGGCTAAAGCTCATTCTAGCATTCTTTATTTAATACAAGTCAATAAAGCAGTTTGCTTTGTGCTTCACTAAAATAGCTACATATTCCTAGGAAGTACGCACTTGTAAGGTTTGAGCTATTAAGTTGGAACAAAATGAAGATTTAGACCGTTGGAAGGAGGTAACCTACTTTGCATTTAATGAAAAATCATGTTATCTACTTCACTTGATATACAAGGTCTTGAATACTGAGGTTTGAGGCCTAAATGAGTATGTAAATACTCAAGCCTGAGTTATAATTTACTTTTTAGACTATTGGATTTTGATTCCACGAAAATAACAATTGCATCAACTCAATTCATAATATGTTGAAATTTTGAACTGCAGTGGAAGCTATTGATTGGAGAGAGCGTCTTCGACAACTTGCTCTTGAGACCACCGATCTCGCTAAGGATCCACATTTCATGTGCAATCATCTTGGAAGGTCTTTCTCTCTTGGTTATTGTAATTCTATCATTTATTTAGAAAATTTTGAGCTAAATTGTATAGTTTTGGGGTGTTTTTTTTTTTTTTTTTTTTTGTAGTTATATGAGTGTAAGCTTTGCTTCATTTTGCATGACAACGAGGGAAATTACTTGGTGCATACGTAGGGGAAGCAACATTAAACTAGTTTGGCAAAGAGAGTAGCCTATGAAGCCAAGGAGGCTAGCTCCCGCTCAACCTCGACCCCACATGAGATTGGATTTGACTAGATTAGTCATCATTTTACATTATTGATATTATTGTGCTACTGATTTTGTACTCTAATGGTCTTTGAATCATTTTGTAGTTTGATTTTGATTATTCTTTTATTCTCATCCCATGATGTTGCCCTTGATTAGTAGTTCGTTAAGATTTAACGGAGAAAGAAGATTTAGTGACAAAGATGGCTCCCATGGAGGTCCTCGTGGACTTGGTGGTGATTTTGGTGATAAGGGTGGAGCCCCTTCTTGATTGCAGAACTTTATTTTGGGTAAACAATTTTACCACTCTTACTATATTTCCCAACTTTGGATATTCACATTCAGGATAGATTTATTTGTCATATGTGATTTCAGGTTATTAATGTATGTTTACTTTGTTGATTCATTTGTGAGTTCTTAATCTTCTTTAGAAAGGTTTTGATTTTGAGCTTTTTAGCTATAAATTGCATGTTCAATTTGACCTATGGATCCGGTAGCTAGAGCAGAGGTTTTCTTTCACAATGTAAAATCTATTTAATGCAATTAGGGAAGATCTTATTAAATTGAGAGTTCATAATTTCACGAATATCTCCAAATTCTTGTTCTGTTTCCTTTGAATATTATTCCTGTTAAATTCTATATTTGTTTCTATCTTAATGTAATTGTGGCATTGATGTTAGAACAATGGAAATGTTCTTTGCAGGTCACCATGTAATAGATAATTTGTAGGTTCAACATTTTATTTTGATAATTAAAAATCCCCAAGTTCTCGCAAACGTCATTGAAGTTAATCTACAACAAAGTGCACTGCTCAACAAAATTGCACTGTCACAAATTTGAAATTTGAGCCCAAAATTGCACTACTCAACAAAACATCGACAACACACTTTCTCTCTGAGGTGATTCTCTTGGTTTGTTTCATTTTCTTTGATTGAAGTTCGTATTTCATTGTATTTGATCTTTAATCAAATCGTTTCACAAACTTTGTGTGTTCTCATTTTGGGCTTTTGGGGTTTTGTTTGTGTTATTTGCTTGTGATTATGTGATTTGGGTTTGACTTATTTTGCTGATTTCGGACTCAATTTGTATTGGAAATGGAATTCTTTATCATTCTTGATCGGAGCTGATTGTGTATTAATGTTATGAAGTTGTGAATGATTAAATGCCTTCTGTTTGCTTTGGGCTTATGATTTGAAGTGGATTTAAGATCTTTACTGGAGCTCTAGCTATGGTGGATTCATGGTAATTAAGCAAAGGTTGGGGTGGTGGAAGCCAATGATTGAATTTAACTTTAATAGAAGATAGTAGAAAAAGACTCACTGAGATTGTTTTCTTCTTAATATAAATAGTTTTTGTAGACTTTTAGCATTGATGAATGTATTTTGATTTAGCAACAGGTATTGTTCATGTTTGATTTTACTTTACAGCATGGATACCTAAAATACATTACATTATACATAATAAATGATAATAATAGTCAAGTCCAAGGTAAATACGGTTGATAAGTCCATTCTTTTTAGATTAGTTTGTTTCACTTTATACACATAATGGTTTGTTGGAGTTTGAGTTTAGTTGTTTGTTGGAGTTTGAGATATACATTGTTCCTTCTTCTTCTTTTTTTTTTTTTTTTGAATGAATGCATAACTTTGGGGAGATTTTCAACATTGAATAACTTTATTAGCTTAGGTATCAAGGATGCTCCATATTTGTGACGTTTCTTTGACTTGAACGAGTTATTGTATCACAAAGAAAAAAGAATATGCTTAGTTATATGTTTGTTCTTAGGGTGCTAAGAGATCGTATTGGTGGAGTGTAAGATTGTTAGCTTCATCTGAAGTTTTGATTCCTTTCATTTAATAAAGTTATTGTTCTAGTAATTGTGTTATAATTAAGCTTTTAACTAGTATGTGGTGTTTCTGTTGGTTGATTGTGGCTAAATGAGAATGCGAGATCTGACTCGCTAGTTTGTGGAAGGAGTTCTGTTGTGTATCTGTGGTGCTGTGGTGTGTAGTTGTGGGTTGTTTGGCTTATAGAAGTGTGTTTTATGCTTAACAGGTTAAGGAAAAAGTTTGGTTTAGTCCTATGTATGTCGTTATGCTGCCGAATTTTTCGATGCATTCAGTTAGTTTGGTTTAGAAGATAGTAATGTCGCTAGGATAGTTCTAAAATCCTGGGGCGTTACACTAAGTGATCGTTTTGAGTTTGGATGATTTCGTTTAGTTTTTGTCAGTATAACTTTGAATATGTAAGTTTAGTTTGTTTGTGGAGTTTGAGATATACATTGTGTGTTTTTTTTTTTTTTTTTTGGAATGAATGCATAACTTTGGGGAGATTTTGAACATTGAGTAGCTTTATTAGCTTAGGTATCAAGGATGCTCCATATTTGTTATGTTTGTTTGACTTGAACGAGTTATTGCAATGTTTACAAAGGAAAAAGAATATGCTTAGTTATATGTTTGTTCTTAGGGTGCTAAGAGATTGTATCAGTGTGTCACTCTTATTATTATATGTATGTAAATAGTTATTTTAGCATATGTAAGTTTATTATTCATATTTTTTTTTAGTATTCGTGTTATTATATTATTGTGTTAGGGCTATAAGAATGTTATATTCTCAAACTAATATACGAAATCCCCCCTTCAAATGGGTATATGTTAAGGTAATAACTTTTACTTATTTTTTAGGTTGTTTTAATCATATTATACAAATTTTCTTATTACATGTGTTGAACTATATATGTAGTGTGCTCAACAATCGGGATCTACGGAGTGTGGTACTAATCGATTTAGCCTTGTATTCAACTTAACCTTTTATATTTATTATAATTTATGTAATGTAGTATGTTTACTTAATTTTTTTTGTTTGCAGTTGACGAGAGGAACTGCATTTAGCCAATCAGAATTCGTTGAGATAAGAGTTGAATTATGTGAATATGTAGCACAATATACATATAGGATGATTGTTTGTTAATATTATACTTAGCTTTTTAATTCGTTTTTTAGACAACTTGTTAGACACTGTGATATGTTCTTAGTTTGATGAAATAAATATTATGACTTACTTAAGTTGTGTTCTTAGATAACTTTTTCGTTAATGAAATATATCATCTCATTATGATTTCACGTTTGGTTGAAATATGATTCATATGATTCTATATATTTCTATATGAACAATAATGTGTTTGTTACGAGATCTGACTCGTACTATTTATACTTGAGTTTTGGTGTTACTTTTATATAATGTATTGAACATGTCATGTTATTGTCAAGTAAAGTGAAGGTTGTGTTCTGGGTTTAGAAGTGCATATTTCTGTTCTTTCAAGTACCCAAAATTTTTTTGTTAGTTATAATTACGTCGTTATGCTGTCGGATTTTTGGTAAATCAAACTTGGTTACAGGGTAAAATTTAGTAATGCACTCTATATTATGTTGAATTTTGGAGGCATTACAATTGGTAGCTAGCTACTATTGTGTAAATGCAGGTTGCAATGCAGGGGTTAAAACCAACGTGAGGTTTTTTTTTTTTCCAAATATGTATCGTTGACGATTAAAAAACACCATAATTGACATATATTAACCATCAATGAAAATACACAATTTGACAATTTAATACGGTAACTTGACAGCTAATAAACGTCAATAAAATGATATATTGACAGCTCATAAGCGTCAATAAATATATATATTGACATTTTCGATCCTATAATTGACATTGAAAAAACGTCAACATAAGTTTATATTGACGGTCTATAAATATCAATAAATATGGCAACATTGACGCTTTATGGATATTATTGACGAATAAAACGTGTCAATAATACGATTTGTTGATGACTAGTAAACGTCAACAAAGGTGCCTACGTTGACGCTTTATGAATATAATTGATAGATAAAACGTGTCAATAATGTCTTTGTTGATGACTTATAAACGTCAACAAAGACATCTTCGTTGACGACCTATAAGCGTCAATGAAAACAGTAATATTGACGCTTTAGTTTTATTGATACCACTTCAATTGACTTCTAAAAAGCGTCAATGAATTGATAGTTGATACTTTTTAGCCGTCAACAAAGGCCAAATTTGTAGTAGTGGTCTTGTTGTGAACAGTTAGGCGAACCAAGGGTTAAACTCGGATTATGGGTCCCTACAATAGGTGTGTGAAAGCTAGTGCCACTTTTAAATGCTTAATTCAATTTTAATTTAAAACGCACTTAGGTATGGATAAAAACAAACTAATTTGTTCCATTGGCTCATTAGTAAATCCTTAGTGCCAATGTAGAGGGAAGACGAGTTGAGAGTTTAATAATCCAATCCCGAGCTAGTAGAGTCCAATCTAATTAAGTTAGATCTCTCTTATGCAAGTTAATTTTGGAAAAATTTTGATTTGTTTCCTTCATTGGGCCTTATGTGCATGTCTCTTGATTGCTTGATTATTGACTTGTGAGCCTTGAGGAAGGAGTTATGTTTGTTGCATCTATTATCAACCTAGGCTTAATTTTTAGTTTGCTCGAGGACTAGCAAAAGCTTAAGTTTGGGGGTGTTTGATAGCGTGCATAGCGAGCTTTTTTTCCCGGTTTATTTTAGTTAGTCTTTGAGTATTGTTTGGTCGTTTTTATGCACTTTAATGTTTATGTTGTAGGAAATGAATTATTGGAGGAAATGTTGAATTAGGAAGTTGTTCGGGTGCTCGAGACCAAAAGAAGAGCAAAAGAAGCAAAAAGAATCAAAGTTGGAGGCTATCCACAGCGTCGCTAATAGCATGCAGAAATGCTATCTATTTCCTATTAATTTTAGCTAGTTTTGTGCTTAAATTGTGTGCTTTGAGGTGTTTTTATGTTTAAATTTCAGAAAACCAAGCCAAGGAAGCAAAACCGGAGTTTTGAGAGATTTTGGATGATTTTGGGGGCTTTTGGAGCATTTTGAAGAAGTCCATTGAAGATCCAAGCCCAAAAGCCCAAGAAAAGAGAGTTGGAGGCCCAAGATGAAGTCCAAGGGCCATTTTGAAGAGGAGATCTGAGGCCTAGCGTCGAGACGCTAGCCTTGGGCGTCTCAACGCTAGGCAGCCATGAAGAAAATTTTGGAAATGGGACAGCGTTGAGACGCTACCCTCAGCGTTGAGACGCTGAGGCTACTTGAGCACCAAGCATATGACGTAACAGTGTCGCGACGCTGTGACGTCAGTGTCACGACACTATCACTGCTGGACAGCTATAAAAAGGGCCATTTGCAACCGGATTTGGGGAGCCAATTTGAGGGTTTTCACCCCATTGTAGAGTCCACACTAAAATTGGGGGGTTTTGGGAGCCTTGTTGAAGATCTTGGGAACTCGGGATCGATGGAGGTCGTCATGGGATTGAGGAGATCGACACTATTATGAGCAATTCTCTTCCCTTTTTCTTTATGTTTTAGTTTCTAGAATAGTTGTGATTAAGAATTATTGGATGTTTAGTGATTATGAGTAGTTAATTCCTAAATTCTTTGAGTTTGATTTAGTTTATTGAACCTTTGTTTAATTAATGAATTGATTTGGGTTATTGTCATTATCATTCATTTGTGCATTTTGTCCTTAATGCTTTCAATCACCTGATCACTGGTTAAATGAATTGTTACTAAGTGCATGGAAACTCAACAGAGAGAAGCTTAGACTACAGCTGAATGCATGACTGACGTTTATTTACCCGAGTGACATGAGATAGAATAAATAACGTTAGAGGTTGTATTGAAGGGTCGTAATGCCATGCTTAGTAAATAAAGAGGAAACCAAAAGGAGATTCTTTATTAAAACGCATGAGAATAGGAGGAGACCGACAGGAGAGTCCTTGATATTAGGCTTCTAGACTTACGAATTAATTGAATGTCTAATTTATCCTAATTAACTAATTGATTAAGCAATTAAAGGTCCAATTAATGAAATCAGCACCCTAGAATTATCCCTCCAAATTGTGTCTCCATTTATCTTTTACTTTCAAGATTAGCTTTTTAGTTTATCTTTTTGGCATTAGATTTTGTTCTCTAAATAAAAAAAAGCAATAGTATTCACGATAATTAATTGAATAAATCCAATCCCTCTGGAGACGATACTCACATACTCACAATCACTATATTACTTGACGACCCGTGCGCTTGCGGTGCTCGCAACCAAGTTTTTGGCGTCGTTGCCGAGGATTGGCTAATTTCATTTATTTAATATTGTGAAGAAATTGCTTGTTTTAATTTCGAGGTTTTATTTTTCTTTCTTTGTTTTTAATTTTATTTGAGTCCTGGTCCATTGTTCTTGTTGTGCATTTAATTGGTGTTTGCATCTGACTAAAAGCATGATCATTGTTGATTAATTGATTTAAATGGCTTTTTATAATTTTGGGTGACCCTTTAAGGAATCTAAGCCCGAAGAACCAACACCATCGTTCAATTTTTCCTTTTCAAATTATTCTCCTTTAGAAGAAAAATCTCCTTTAGAGAGCCTTCTTGATAGTTATATTGAGGATAATAGAGCCATGAATTAAGCTCTAGAAAAATCCCTAGGGAGATTGCATCCCCAATAGGAGGAGAGTGAAGTGCAATCCGCTTCCATAGAAGGAAAGTTTTCCTTAGAGAGCTTGATGAAAAATTTTATTGAGGAGTCTAGAGCCATGAATTTAGAAATAGAAAAATCTATTGAGAGGCTGCAGACCCAAAGGGAGACTAGGGAAGTAGGATCCACTTCCATAGGATGTCTAGTGAGTCATGTGGCCACTGATTCATTAGCAGCCATTAAGGAGCATAATTCTTTCAATTTTGATGAGTTTGAGCATTAGGGTTGAGTTGTAAAGAGAGCGAGGAAGAATTGGAGAGTTTTAGCACCCACAAGAACAAGTTTGTGAGGAAGAAAAAGAAAATGAGCCTTTAGTGTTTGTGGATGTTTAAGAGGTAGAGTTTAAGGTTGATAAGCCTTTGTCTGTTTTATCTCCCCCATCCTCTATTGATCATGATTGTTCTTTTTCTTATTCTCGCGAGTTTGTGTCAGAGTCAGAGTCCCTTTATTTTGATCTTTCTCCTTTTATGATTTTATTAAAGGAAAATACCAAAAATATTTTTGCTTCTGGGGCCCATGAGAAGCTAGTAAGCTTGCTAGCAATAGTTGGCTTTATCGATTCAAGGAAGAAGGGCCCGAAGAAATACGAGAATTTTTATGTGCCTTGAAAGTTTGCACAAACTCGTCTAGCTAAGAGACGTTAAATAAGCGCTTCTTGGGAGGCAACCCAAGTTTATTTTTCGTTAATTTTCTTTTCTTTATTTTTCAGTTTTTTTTAGGTAGTGCATGTTGATTGAATTTTGTAGGATCTCGAGACAACAATTTCTTCCAAATCACCCCAATGATTGTTGAAGGCTGACATCCCTGGTTTCTCTAGAACTCCAGGACCGTATTGTTCTCCCTATATCTTTCTATTTGTCCTTATGCATGCTTAATTAGTCTGAATAGTTGATACATTGAGGACAATGTATAATTTAAGTTTGGGGGGGAGGCTTTGTTGTTCTGATCTGAGCTTATTGAAAATTTTCATGATGATTCTATATTGCATCTGTTTTGACGAGGACAACCTGTGATATGATCTAAATAATGAATTTTGTTCAATTTTTGTGAAATATGAAAGCATGTTCAAGATTCATGTATTCTTTGCACATGTTGAGCACTTAGCCTACTTATTAATGGCTTTGAAGGCTTAGAACAGGATTATATTATCTAGATGTTTGTTGTCACTCCGATAGGCTTAAGATCTGATTTGAAAGTTGAACTGCATGAGAGTTTGTAATGTTTTGCTTGGAAGAAATTGCATGATTATTAGCCTGCAAAGAAAATAAAAGAGGTATAAAAGAAAGAATAAAAGAATAAAAAATAAAATAGCTTGCTGTGTAAAAATGATCAAGGGTAAAAAGAGCTACCTCTGTTGTGATCAATTAGGTCATCCAAGGATTAAATTCGGGATATGGGTCCCTGCGATAGTTGTGTGAAAGCTAGTGCCCTTGAGTTAAAGAAAAATGCAAGTTTGGGGGAGACATACCCCATTGTTTTCAGGCACCTTAGTAGGATATTGCTTTCTTGATTGTTGGGAAGCTGGATAATTAGAGCTTAAGGCCAGTGTAGGGGGAAGATGAACTGAGGATTCTATAAACATCTTCTAAGTTAGTAAAGACTTAATAAGGAGGCTCACACACACACACACACAAGGGATGAAGAGTTTAAATTTAAATATCGTGATGAATGAATGTGTTTTAATATTTCCTTGAATTGTTTGAATTCATTATTTGGATCATTGAGGTTAGAGTCATTCATTTGCGATTGTTGATTCATATATGTGGTCTTAGCTTTGCTCGGGACTAGCAAAGATTTAAGTTTGGGGGTGTGATAGCATGCAGAAATGCTATTTATTTCCTATTAATTTTAGTTAGTTTTGTGCTTAAATTGTGTGCTTTGAGGTGTTTTTATGTTTAAATTTCAGAAAACCGAGCCAAGGAAGCAAAACTGGAGTTTTGAGAGATTTTGGATGATTTTGGGGGCGTTTGGAGCATTTTGAAGAAATCCAAGCCCAAAAGCCCAAGAAAAGAGAGTTGGAGGCCCAAGATGAAGTCCAAGGGCCATTTTGAAGAGGAGATTCGAGGCGTAGCGTCGAGACGCTAGCCTTGGACGTCTCAACGCAAGGCAGCCGTGAAGAAAATTCTAGAAATGGGACAGCGTCTCGACGCTGAGGCGACTTGGGCACCAAGCATATGATGTAACAGTGTTGCGACGCTGTGACGTCAGCGTCACGACGCTATCGCTGCTGGATAGCTATAAAAGGGGCCATGAGCAACCGGATTTGGGGAGCCAATTTGAGTGTTTTCACCCCATTCTAGAGTCCACACTAAAATTGGGGGTTTTGGGAGAGTTTTGGGAGCCTTGTTGAAGATCTTGGGAGCTCGGGATCGATGGAGGTCGTCATGGGATCGAGGAGATCGACACTATTATGAGCAATTCTCTTCCCTTTTCTTTTATGTTTTAGTTTCTAGAATAGTTGTGATTAGGAATTATTGGATGTTTAGTGATTATGAGTAGTTGATGCGATGTGGACTGAAGGTGGATGTTGGGAAATGTGAAAAATAGAAATTAAAGATGAATTCAGCCAACCAAGTGCAAGTATACACTATCGCATATAGTAATAAAAACTCTGGAAATATTCCAAAGATATCGATCCCACAAAGACTAAGTTTAAAACACAGATTTGAAGAAGAAACTGCTCTTAAACTTCTTTTGAAAGGTAACCAAGAAAAATAGTTGATGTTGGGTTTTGAAAAGTAAATAAGCAAACAAGTAAGAAATAACAACAATAATAAAAGCGAGGTGCTCAATAAAGCTTCAACCCTAAGGCAAATAACTCTAGTAATGGCTTATTCAACCTAAGTCTACTTATGCATTGGGTCAGGTTTAACTCCTATTTGGCCTTGCTCCCAAGAACCGTTAGAAGGCTAAGCGAGTACCGTTATGCACATTTTAGTGACTCGACTCCGACATAGATTATTCATGCATGCAACCTATAACCCTATAGTTGTTATAAACGACCATCCCCTATAACACCGAATACACTCTCTCGAGCCCTTTCTCCTATATCACCTTTATGAGAACCGATGTTGTTTGACCCTTTCAGTACCAAACTCACATAGCATGCAAAGTCTAAGTGATCAAGTTAAACTCAGCAAGGTTAGAATGATAATCAATAAAGGATGACATGCAATAAATAGAACTTAGGCAAACAAGCAACTTTCAAGCCATTTAAACCATGAGGGAATTCACTATACCAAACCCCTCAATAGAATTTAGCTACGCATGATGGAATATGATGTAAATGAATAACTTTCCATTGAAATAATGAATAAGGAATACAAAAATAATGAAAAGAAACAAGTGCTGGAAAATAAAGTGCAGTAGCTAAAACTAGGGTTTTTCACTTTATCCAATCCTTCTAGAGTTCTCACGACACTTTACTCTCTTTTTACAAGGTGGGAATAGGGTGAAATCTCTACAAACACTAGGGTTTGATGTCTAACTAAGGTTAGAATTTCGTCTTCTAGCAAGGACCTCGGGCATCCCTACTCATGGACGTCTACTAGGGTTCTGTCACCACCCTATTCTTCCCAGTGAGTTTTTCTTGAGTTTGCCTTCAAATCGTGGCCTTTTATAGAGTAGGGAGTGGTTGAGAAATCACAAAAATGGTGCTTGCAGGTGGCCCAGTCAGTTTCAGAGTCAAAACAGCCGGTTAGGTGCACAAAATGCTCATTCAAAACGACCCGCAACGGACTCGGAACTGTCTGCAATTGCCCAGAAATGCGGTGCAATTTCACTTTAGCCTTGCCAGAAATGCGATCGTCGTATTTCTGAGAATTTTTTTCTGATTCCCCTGTTTTCTGCAAAACACCAAAACTAAGTCAATTTCATACCAAAAGGAGTCCTTTTAAGCACAAATATGCATAATTTGACACACATGACTCTCAACTTCCTAATTTATCAACTTTAACACTTTTTAAGCTCAAGAATAGTGTTTTTGATCTAAAACATACAAGTTTCACAAGAAAATGAGCTAAATCTAAGGGCAAAATAGGTATATTTTTTGCCCTTATCATACCCCCAAACTTAACTCATTGCTTGTCCTCAAGTAATAGCAAATCAGAACGTTAAAGATCAAATCTTACTGCCAATCAGAATGTTAGAGCTCAATTGTAATTGCAAATCAAAATGTTATAGATCCAATGTAATTGCAAATCAGAATGCTAGATCCTAACTTAATTGCAAATCAAAATGTCATGAATAAACCATATGAAATCAAGTAAACATGCTTCTCAAGATCGTTTTCTAAAAAGTTGCCTTTCAGGAGAGGTTTCTACTCTAGTGCCAGTCACAACTTCTAAGTTTTCTAGGCATTAAGATTTCTACTTTTTTTTTTCAAAGCAAAACTCTCCCTAATCCATCCTAACCATTATGTTTAAACTACCTAACTACTACTCATAGAGTCTAGGGTGGTCCTTTTAGTGAAGAAAAACTAATCTTGAGGTTTTGAGCATACATGAGTTTTCTAGCCCTTTTCTATCTCCCCCAAACTTATTTGACTGCTAGTGCTCTTTTTATTCAACTCTCTTTTTCTCCCAAGAGAATCCTTGTTGTCACCTCTACCTTCGTTATAGCTTATCGATACTTTGTGGTGAAGATATCTAGCTACGAGCAAAGATCACAAACTTGGACTAATACTCACTTCCTTAAGTTAACCTTTCATGCAGTGGCAAACCATGGGTGTCATGAATGCCCTTGGTTACTCAGTAAACTCTAGGAAGGAGGAGTAACTCTCGGTTTCCTTTTTCTCTCTCTTTTTTTTCTAATATGGATATAATACCCTGAGCACATATCTTTTCCAGCAGTACAAACTTACAAAAAATGCACATTTACAAAGTGAAACACCCCCCCCCCCCCAAACTTAAGATAGGTAATGTCCTCATTGGCTTTTGTTTTTTAGGCATGGGCTTAACATGAGGCTTTTTGTTTTTCAAAACACAAGGCTAAACTCTCCTTGTGTGTTAGAAAGGTTAAACATGAGGAAGTTTAGACTTAAGAAAATTTTGTAAAGAAAAAGACTAATGGAAAGCCTATGACTAGAAAACAAAGAGGTTGTGACGGCGACACTTTTGAGATAGAAATAAGCTCTAGTTATCATCATCAAGGACTTAAAAGAAAACTCAAATGAAAACATGTTTATTCAAAACATTTTTTTCAAACCGAAAAGTTTTCACAAAGTTGATTTTTTTTTTCAAAAGTTCATGAATTTAGCAAATGGACAGCAAACAGTTTTTTTCCCCCCCCCAGAAAACCTCAAAAATCCAAGTTAATCTATACATATTCTAACAATAAGCCATCATTAAACTAACCTAAAAACATAAACTAAACAACTAACTATCCATTCAAAGCAATAAAAATAGCATCTACACAAAAACTATACTAAAAACAGTAACTAACATGCTGGAAATTAAAAAAAAAAACAGCAACTACTACAAAATATAAACAAAGTAGTTTTAAAAATGCAAGGGGATCATCAAACTCCCTTATTCCTCCTCCGAGGAACCTTCTTCGACTTCTTCTTCTTCTTCATCAGACTCTTCTTGATCTTGAGGCAGCAGGCTTTGAGGAAAGTTGGAAAAACAGGAGCGATGCTCGGGGCGGTAGAGAGATAAAACTCTCTAATTGCTTCATCTCTCTCTTTTGCGTAGACCCAATAAGTTTTCAATATATCTTCAATGCGGTCTAGCTGGCAGTAAGCATATGCAAGAGCCTCGGATGATGGTGTAGGCCCTGAAACAGGAGTATGTGATGGAGGTGAGGCAAGTGTCAGCCCTGGAGAAGGAGTAGCTTGGGAGGCAGAAGCTTTATCTTTTCTTTGTGCATTGTTCTGCTGCAGCTTCCCTATCAGAGGCAAGTCAATGGTAGGCTTGTAAAAATGTCGTTCCTCGTCCTTTCCAGGAACAATCTTGACTCTCTGACATAGTTAGGTTATGAGAGACCCAAAGAATAGCTTCCCCGCTCTCTTTCTTCCACAGGATAGAATCTCCTCTCGAATGATGCTCCCGATATTGAGTTCAAGCCTAATCTAAGCCCAAGGCTCGAGAAACCAACCTAAACTACCCTAAAACTATAAAATACAGAGGGAGAATGAAGAAATTGGAGAGAAAACGAAGAGAGAAAAGTAAAAACGGCTGAAAGATATGTGAATCCCTATTTCTCGAATATGAATCCCCATTCATATTTAAACAAATATGTGCATTGAATTCTAATATTTAAATTTTATTTAAATATTCCCGACTCTCTAAATATAGTTTAATTCGTAATTAAACTTTAACGTTAAATATATCATATATAATTTAACGATAACTCCCTAAGTTGAATTTGAACGTTTCAAATTCATTCATCACTATGTTCTAAGGTTTATTCCGTATGAGCTAGTAGGGGGACCTAATGGACCTACATATCATGGGCTCCAATGATCCGAGACTAACCGGCTAAACTCTTTTAACCTAGTTAACTAACATTCGTTAACTACCGGGACACTCCACTATAGCCCGATAGTTGAACTCCCCTCACTGTAGATATATTTCTGTCCACTCGATATAACCATGATTAGTAAGTCGATCCTTCACAGGTTGTTCGTAACTAGAGCTGGGTCAAATGTTCGTTTTACCCCTGAAGTTACATCTTGTTCCTTAAGTCCCCACTAAGTCCCTAATGAACAAATTGGTTTGTGGTCCGACCACTAAACCTTATACCTCTCAGGCCAATGAGAGGGCGGGATCCCTTTGTTCATGTCCTGGAGCCAGCACTTAAGGAAACAACCTCTCTACTATCCCTAAAATGGGTAGGAGTGAATTCCTTCTTGCAGGACTATGTCCCCAGCTATCTACCCAGTCTTATCCACAAAATGGTAGGCTTATTGAGTCGGCGATGTTAAGCCACTCTCACCCATGCAAATCAAATGATGATCCCGAATAAACAGAAGTTCATAGTTAGCTCAGGATTAAGATCAAGTTACCTAGGTCATCGCACTAAAATAAGTCAGTTTCAACAGTAAACAGCGTTATAAAGGAAATTGACTTATTTCTTGGTCCTGGTCTTATGCAAACTCATTTGCATAGGACGCCCCCACTCACATGTCTCTACATGAACAATTTAGGATCACATCTTTTGTACTATTTACAAAGTGGGCTGCATCACACATAGTGTTCCCAGGATAAGGGACCCAACCTTATCCCTATACTATAGACCATTTAGGCTATTTACTTGAACTTGATCCACTTTTATGTCACTACATATAGTTCGAGTATTCATATCATATAGCCATGGATGTTAGTTTATTGGATTTGGGTTATTTAACGTGCAATTCACTTATTTAATAACTTAAGTGAACAGAAACTCAATAATGACTTTATTGAACAAGTATATAACTATTTGTTTCATTCACTATCTATGAGTTTTAGGGAACCAACCCCAACATTTCTTTAATTCCCCAACATTTCTTTAATTCCAATCCGATGGTCCAAATTAAATTCAATTTTTTACCTCATTTCCCTCTCTTTATAAACCATCTTCCTCTCTAAATTTTTACCAACAAATTTTACATTTTTACAATCCTCTCATATAAAAAAGCTTTCATTGTTGCTCTCTCCAAGCTCCCAATTTTTTTCTTTTCATCTTATTCTTGAGAGAGTTTTATTGTATTGTGAGGATCAATTTGTTGAGTGCTCAAACTTGTAAATCTACTCTAGTGATAGTTGTCTTGTGTTCTTCAAAAATTCCAACATTTGTAACGGTTTGATCCTAACTCGTGGAAAGGATCGGGTTTGCTCTTGAACCCGTAAAAGGAGCGGTGGTGTAACGGTTGGGCTCTAATCTGTGAAAAGAGTCGGAAAGATTTTATTCAAATTCCCAAGAGGCGCTTGGGAAGTGGAGTAGGTCGAGTTTGACTGAACCACTATAAAAATTACAGTATCTTCTTGTCTAACTCTTTCCTTTTTATTTTTGCAATTAATTTAAGTAATTTATTGCATGTTTTAGTTTTTTCTTATTTGTTTGTTAAAATTGATAGAATTAAATTCTCACACTTTTTGTCTATTTTATTTGTTGCATCAATTGAATTTTTTATTATTATTTATAAAAAAAGTGTATACATTAGTTTAATTGGGTCAATTTAGGAAAAACATTTAAATTAAACCCTATTCACCCCCCTCTAGGGTTGCCATACCGATCCAACATAACCCAATTTTACTTTTCTCAAGGGAATCAGATCGTTACATCTACTCTCTTGATGTAGGTGCCTGACTAAGTGGGAGCGCTCAGTAGATACTCTCGTACCCTACTGAAACCTAGAATTCCTCACTGCTAGAACTCAGAGTGACGACGAGGTTGAGGATGAAAATCTCCAAGGAAGCATCTAAGTGTTTCTCCAAAACGACTCCCTTAATTCTTGAAGCATAAGTCGTCTTTTATAGGCCTCTAGGGCAAGGGTGGCTGCCGAGATCAGTGTGAGAATCTAAATCCACCATTAGAGCCACAAATCATGAAATAAAATTGCGAATCCAATCAATTCCTTAAGTCACATTCAATCTGTCTGATGGCGTCTCGTTGTTGTAAAGACAGGCTGTAATCTGTGGAATTTCCAGATTTTTTTCTACTGGCACTATGCACTCGAGTATGCAGCCGCAATGGGGAAATTCCAGATTCTGCACAAATCAAGGAATTAAGTTAATTTTTACCAAAAATGACCCTTTTTACACCTAATAACATATATTTCACAAATCTTATCTAGAAACATGCACGACTCGATCTTACATAATTTTGCTTAATTTATTCAAGAATACATCATTACGAGATTTTAAACAATAAACTTAGGTTATAAAGGCTAAAGAACACTCATAAATGAGCGTTATCACTTGCTTCGAAGCATACTACCATAAGCAGAGGGCCTCTTTCCTTATCTGAATGCGGATGCAAATGCCTGGCACAATCTAACTATCCCGTATTCGGCAAGGTTCTTCCTTTTTTCGATTGTGAGCGCTGATATAACGAGTTTTTCGAGTCCTCGTGTCAAATAAATTTATAGTTCACTAGTTCCTAAAGCTAACTTGTAACAGTAGTAGTCGGGGTCGATCACAAGGAACAGTCGGTTTATTTCTAAATTCTTTTATGCTTATGGGTAACCAAGGGGGTGATTGAAGAAAGGAATTTAAAAGAGGGAAAAATAAATTGTCGGAAATTAAAGGACAGAAAAATAAAATGCAGAAAAGTAAATGGAAAAAAAGTAAAGACTGGAAAATAAAAGGCAGGTTGGTTAATATTACCTTGGTGATTACTGTAATTGGAGACACTCAGTATTCAATATGTTCAATTTCATTCATCGATTTTCTAAAGGTTGATTTTAATGAATATTATGTGCCCAACGTGCTTCTTGGTTACTCGGAAGATCCTCCTAACTAACATGTGTCTAATCAATTATTTAACCCGGGATCCTGCAAATAAGCTAATCGATTATTTAGAGAATTCGCCTGCTACCCCTCATGCATTGCTCGATGAACATCAAAACTATCTCTAATTAATTCAAATAAACAACCTGAGATCTCGCAATTGTCTACCTAAACTAATCGTTTTACATGCAAGGGTTTGGAATTGAATAAATCAAATAGAATTCAAATCCTAAAGTAATTTATTACGACTTCTCCATGGATCTTAGGCTTATCAAGAATCTACGCTAATTTCACATGTAATTAACGATGGACTTGCCTCGGCCTAGTGGCTATCTAGAATAACTAATAGGTTGAATTTGATTTATCCTAAGCGTCGTCAATTCATTAGGAAAGCCATAAAAAAACAACGATTTAAACAAGAAACCATGGTTGCATCATAAAACATTCAAAAAATCCCATAAAATTCCAGAAATCTCATGAAAAGTGAATAAACTTACATATCAAGGTTCCAATTACAACAATTTGTGCTTAGATGACCATAGACTAAACTGACCTAAACTAAGGCAAAATGAAAAGTAGAGAGAAAAACGAGAAGAATGGAGAAAGAATCACTCAAATGGAGCTCAGATGACCTAGAAACGCGAAAAACAATTTTTATGTGCAGGCGTAGCACCGAGACGCTTGGCATAGCGTCTCAACGCTATGCCTGTTGTCTTCCAAATTTGGGATAGCATCTAGACGCTCTAAGCAGCGTCTAGACACTATGACTGGCTGAAGCGTCCTTGGTTTTGCTCCACCTCATTGATTTGACTTCCGTATCGTAATTTGGCCTAAAATCTTCCTTTTGAGTCCTTTTTGCTCCAAAGTACTCCTGGGAAGCCCAAACATCAAATACCTACAAAAGTAATAAAATTAAGCACATAAATTACTATAAAACTAACATGATTAGGCCAAAATATATAGGACCAAATTGGTTCTATATCAATCGCATTTCTTCTTTTCCATGCTCCGTAAGTGATGCGCGAATTGCTTACCACAAGTGTACGGGTCAGATAATAATATAGTGATTGTTAAATCGAATGTCGTCCTCTAGATTGGTTTTCTAGTTAAACTAAGTACCGTGAATACTTTCGCTCAATTTTATTTAAGGATCGAAAAGTAATGAGATATTGAAAACAAAGGTGATGCAAATTAAAGGTAATTTGAAATTCGATTGAAAGAATTCTTAGGGAATTGATTTCGTCAATTTAGTTTAGGATTAATTAAAGCGAATGAATTGTAACGTTCAATTATTTTATGAGTCTAAGAACCTTAAATCACAACTATCTCTCCCGAGCATAATTGATTCTCATGAATATAATTAACTTGATATCCCTATCTAAGTTCATTAACATGCACGATTTTTAGTTCTTTTAACAACTTCTAAAGCTATTCTAAATCTCCCGATCTTAGAATTCTACTTTATGTTGAGTTTTATGTCCTAAAACTCGTAAATAGTAAATGAAACAAATTAATCGATCTCAATAAAGCGTTATTTGAGTAATTAAGTAATTTGGTTATCAAATAATCGAGTTTGCATTAATAAATCCTAAATCCAATAAACTAAGATCCAAGGTTGTTTAAATGAAACTTGGACTAGTATGTGGGGACATACGGGGATCAGTGTCCAAGTAACAACCTAAAAGGTCTATAGTATAGGGATAAGGTTGGGTACCTTATCCTGGTGACACTATGTGTTACGGCCCACCTTGCATTCGATACAGATGCAATGATCCAAAGCATCCATGTAGGAGACATGCGGGTGGGGGGTTTCCTATGCAATGAGTTTGCATAAGACCGGACCGCAAAATAGTAACCACTAGATGTAACGTCGTTAACTAGTTTAGGTTTCTATTTCAATAGGATGACCTAGGTAACTCAATCTCAATCCTGAGTCTGTTATGAACCCCTTTCAGGAGGGATTGTCCTTAGATTTGTATGGGTGAGAGTGGCCAGCTCGCCAACTCGATAATCCTACCATTTCAGGGGCAAGACCGAATGGGGGCTGGGAACATAACAGTACAAGATGAAATTCACTCCTTCCCCTATTGGGGTAAGTAGATGTGTGTTCCCTTAAGGGCTGATTTCGGGGCTTGAACAAAGGCGCGCCGTCCTCTCTTGGCCCGAGAGGAACTCCTGTTTAGTGGTTGGACCCTAAACAACGTGTTATTTAGAGGAATCAGTAGTACTTAAGGAACCAGAGGTAACCCAGGGGTAAAACGGTAATTTGATCCAGCAGGTGTTACGAACACACGTGAAGGATTGACTTACTTCTTGGTCGATATCCGTGGACACAGAAATATTCTACAGTGAGAAGAGTGCAGCTGTGAGTCTTTAGTGGACTGACCCACAGTTAACGAATGTTGACTAAACTTGGTTGATGAGTTTGGCCAATTAGTCTTGTATCGTTGGAGCTTCTAATCTGTAGGTCCATTAGGTCCCACTGGTAGCTCGTAAAGAGACTTGAGGCAATTAAGTATAAATTGTAAATTGAAAGTGTTCAATTTATTTGGGGAATCGTATAATGTATATTGATGCATTATAATATAAAGTTTATGAAACTTTATAATATAATTTTTGAATTAATTTCAAAAATTAATTCTTGAGAGAAAATATTTGAAAAAGTTCAAATAAATTTAATATGAATTGGATTCATATTAATTTTAATTTTAATAAAATCCCTAAGATTAAATATATGATATTTAATTGGGTAAATTAATTAATTATGGAATTAATTAATTATTTATTAAAATTAGAGACCTTTTCCTATTAGGAAAAGGTCTTCCTTTTCCTAATTAGGAAAAAGGTCTTGGCCTTTACCTATAAATAGGACCCCTGGGGTGGGGTGAAAGACATCCCATTCATTCTCCTACTCTCAGAGAATTCCCCTCAAGGCTTTCTCTAGACTCCCACTAGTCTCCTGCCTCTAGAAGTCTCAAAGTCATACCGGTGTAGCCATAGTGGTGGTGTTCGCACTAGTTCGTGATTAATTCACAAGCAGTTGGTGAATTTAATCTAAGTCGTCAACGAGAGTAAGTAATTTGTTACTATATAAATTAGATTTAGATCTAATATTTTTGTATGCTTAGCCTTAATATAAATCTAGAATAGTTCTAAATTTATTGCCAATGTATTGGTATTTTAGATTAAACAAAATTAATTACGAATCGATCCCAATCATGCTTCCGCTTTACGGAATTACGGAATTCCAATCCTTCACTTTAGCTATGCAATTTAGTAAAGTCTATGCTAAATCCCCTCTCCCGAGCAAGATTCAACTCTTAAATCATTCAACTAGTGATCAAGTAATTGAAAACATTTAAACATAATTGCATACATAAAATAAGTGCACAAAACATCCCAATAATTAATCCATAAACATAAACAACTACATCAATCCCTAAGAAACACGTCTAGCTACACATACATGGCGTTACGATATAAGCTAGATATGAAAAATCCATAAAAGCTAACTAGAGGTAAGGAAAAGAAAGGAAAACTCTTGAATCCATTGAAACCGACACATCCCCGTCACGATCTCCACATCTTCAAGCTTGGTTCCCACTCCTTGACCTTGCTACCGCTCCTACAGAAGGTATCTAGTTGAAATTAGGGCTAAAATCTTTCAAATTGGACTCTCCCAATCCGTAGCACTTAAGGATGTATTTATAGGAACTTTATCGACAGCGTCGAGACGCTGTCCTCTTTGCCGCCCTCATTAGTTTAGGAAATTTCCTTGCGTCGAGACGCCAAGAAAGCAGCGTCGAGACGCTAGTGTTGGGTTTTATGTCCTAAAACTCGTGGATAGTAAATGTAACAAAGTCAATTATAATCGATAAAGCGTTAGCAAGGTTATTTACTTTCTGGTTGTCGTATAGTTGTTTTATTAACCCAAATCCAATAAACTAGTATCCTTGGCTATGACATGAGTGCTTGAACTATATGTTGTGACATATAAATGGATCAGGGTCCAAGTACATAGCCTAAACGGTCTATAGTATAGGGATAAGCCTGGGTACCTTAATCCTAGGAAACTATGTGACGCGGCCCACTTTGTTTAAGTATAAACGATGTGATCCTGAATCGTTCATGTAAAGACATGCGAGTGGGGGCGTCCTATGCAAATGAGTTTGCATAAGACCAGGACCAAGAAATAAGTCACTCTTGCTTTATAACGTCGTTTACTGACAAGACTGACTATTTCAATGCGATGACCTAGGTAACTCGATCTTAATCCTGAGCTAACTATGAACTCCTGTTTATTCAGGCTTATCCTTAGATTTGCATGGGTGAGAGTGGCTCAACATCGCCGACTCAATAAGCCCCCCATTTCAGGGATAGGAGCGGGTAGATAGCTGGGGACATAGTCTTGCAAAATGGAATTCACTCCTATCCAATTTAGGGATAGTAGAGAGGTTGTTCCCTTAAGTGCTGACTCCGGGACGTGAACAAAGGGATTCCGCCCTCTCATTGGCCTGAGAGGTTTTAGGTTTAGTGGTCGGACCACAAACCAATTGTTCATTAGGGACTCAGTAGAGACTTAAGGAAAAAAATGTAACTTCAGGGGTAAAACGGACATTTGACCCAACTGTCGTTACGAGCAACCTGTGAAGGGTCGACTTACTAATCATGGTTATATCGGGTGGACAGAAATATATCTATAGTGAGGGGAGTTCAACTATCAGGCTATAGTGGAGTGTCCCAATAGTTAACGAATGTTGGTTAACGGGGTTAAAAGAGTTTACCGGTTAATCTCGGATTGTTGGAGCCCATGATCTGTAGGTCCATTAGGTCCCCCTGCTAGCTCGTACGAAGTATACCTTAGAACAAAGTGATGAAAGAATTTGAATCGTTCAAATTCGTTTAGGGAGTTGAATGTTAATTATATGCGATGTAATTAAATGTATTTTAGTTTAATTGTGTATTAAACTATACATTGAGAGAGTTAATGTATTTAAATATGATTTAAATACAACACACATGAATAGGGATTCGTGTTCGAGAAAAAGGTTTTGAGAGAAATCGGGTTTGGTGTTAAATATTAATTTAATATTTAATATTAAATTAATTAAATAATTAAAATGTTTAATTAAAATTAATTTTATTTTAATTACTTGAATTATTATAAAATTAATTTAAAAAAGAAAATGAATTTGGGAAATTCATTTTGCTGGAATTTTATTTTCATTTTTGAATTAATTATTCCAAGAGGCAAATTCCTTAAGCTTGACACCAACACCCATGCATGATCTCGCACTCTCAAGCTCACCAAAATTAGACACCTAATTTTGTTTCTCTTTGGTGTCTTGAGTTGGTTTTTGTTGAGTGTATATCTACATGTTTTTTAGATAGAAAAAAGTAGAGAATATTGCTGATCTTTGGCTCTCAATTCTCTCAAGAAAAAAGAAACTTAAAACTCTCTCATATCTCCATATGCTCCCTAAATTCATCCCCAATTGAGTCCCACAACTTGTTCTAAGGCCGGAGAATAGCGGGGAAGACCTCGGTGGTTGTCCTACAAGTGATTCGTGTTGAGATTTCATCAAAGGAGCTCGTTAATTTCGTCTAAAAGGTTAGTAAAAACGATGCTCTGTTTTTCGTTCGGTTTTGCCATGCTTTTCATTTAAGAAATTAAAGTGCAATCGATCCAAATCGCTTCCGCTAGAGTGTTCTACACTCCTTCAGCTAGCTCTCGAGTCTTCCACTTTTGATAAGCCTCCAACTTGATTCATTTTCTTTTCTTTGGCTTCTTTTAGCGTCCCGAACACCCGATTAACTCTAATTTCTCGATTTAGCTTCAATAATTAATTCCTACAAAAAGAACACATGAAAGTGTATTAAATTGGCCCAATATCACTCAAAGACTAACTAAAATTAATCGGGAAAAATAGCTCGTTGTGCGCGCTATCAGTAAGATTCTTCCCTTTCTAGATATATAGGTGCATTTCAGGCGCATTTTTTGGCTCCTGCACAAAACCATTAAACTTTAACAAATTCTTAATAAAATACCATTTTTTTTATATCGTTTCAGTATAATTTTCATATTTTAAGATTTCTTTTGTGCAATGCTGACTTTTGACTAGTTTTACTCCAAATGATAAGATTTTAAGCACTAAGTCCTTGCTTTCCAAACAATAAACTAGATTTTTAAGACTAAATAATGCACATAAATGAGCGTTATCACGACTCACAACATCGAGATGCTAGGTATAGCGTCCCGACGTGGGCATTTTGGGTCAGTTTTAAGCCCGATTAGCTTCTAATCGATCTCAAACTCACATAAGTGGCCTGCAACAATATTATAGTCATTTTTCACCATTTTTCGCACTGATTACAACGAAGAGAAACAAAATTGGAGAAAATAGCTCTATAACAAATTAATGCTAGCAAATTTAAATTTGATGGAGAGGTTGTCGAGGCCTCTATCAAATTACATTTATAGTCATTGGTTACTAAAACTAACTTGTACCAATAGTGGTCGGGGTCGAACATAGGGAGTACGACCGTTAATTTGTCTAACCTAGATTTATTATGATGACCAGACTAATAGGGGGATTGGGATGTGAGAGAATTAAATGCGAGGAAAAATAAATACGGGAAATTAAATTGCATAAACTAAATTGCGGGAAAAATAAAGAGGAGTGGCTAACTGCACCTCAGTTTCATGTAACCGGATACTTAGGAGTAAGTCTAGTTGTTTTAGCCCTCGATTAACTAAAGATATGATTTATTAACTAAGCCCGACGTTCTCCTAGAAAAGCCAAAGGGTCGTTTTCCACATTCATGGATAGACCAACGCATCTAGCATGATTCTAACCTAAATCTAATTAACTGTGCAATTAATTAAATCTGGATCGCATTGGGAAATAGCCAAATTATCCATGCATGTATCTAAGGGATCACACGCCTTAAACACAATAAATAAATCTCCTAGCTCTAGGATACATGCCAATGTGTCAAAATCTAAGAAATTAATCCTAAACATAGTGACATGCAAACCTATTTAATTACTACCAATTAGAATATATTTAAGACGACTGCAGTCGGGTTTGTCAAGCCCTCCTATCATAATTGAATATATAAAAGCGGAGCTAGAATCTCAAAGCAAATAAATCATGCATTGAGGAATAGAAATTTCATAAAACAAAACCAAACTTACAAAATCCAAGTCTCGATTACATGAAATTCACCTAGCCGAACATCAAGCAAGGTGTCGAGGCTCAATTAGCCACCCAATATACTCTAATCCCAAGCTAAACTATGCTAATTACAAAGAAAAAGAGAAGAATGGTGAGAAAATACAAAGAAAACGACTATAAAGAAGGGAAGAATGGAAGATGAACCCTAAAATTCGGAAAAGATGAATATATACTCCAGCCGAGAACGTCGAATCGCTAAGAATAGCATCTTGCTTCGGACGCTAATGCCCAAAACCACGTGCATAAGCAGGCAGTAACGAGATGCTGGACACAGAGTCTTGACGTTTTTAGATGGAATGAGTGTGGGGCACAGTCCTAGAGCATCTCATAATTAAGATCAAAATCAAAAGTTCTAAATCATAACCAAAATCGGACATAACTATTAAAATTAATTGAGAATTAAAATTGTAATTTAACTCTGAACTTTTAAATAATGTGATATATATATATATATATATATATATATATATATACATTGCTACTTTAATGAGATTTTTGAAGAAGAATAGCTTTATTTAAGTGATTTTAAGCTTATTTTAAATGAAATCAAGTGAAAATAGCTATAAATCACTAATGAGATGTCTAAATTAATTCACTTATGAAAATTTAACAATTAATAATTTGGCATTTGAATTGATAGAACTTCCAAAGTTTAGGGATATAGATTGATTTTTCATCAATCTTTTTTTTAGTTCAACAAATGAGAATGCAAATTTAAATCTCTAATATGTTTGGTCAATGATATTATATCTTAGTCAGTTTAGGTATACCTAGATTGGCCCTAATGTTTTAAATCTTAAGACTTAATATTTAACGTGTATAATTTAACTCCAAACTTTTTAAATTTTAAGACTTGATATTTAAATATAAAACAAGATTTAATTTTAACCCTAGTATTTAGTTTTGATAAATGAAAGATTTATTGATTTTTGGCCACTCATCAATATAAGTTGGTTGGATGTCAATAATTCATTAACTTGATCACTTGCCTTGACACAGAGGTCTCAACAATTGATTATGAGTCAGGACAGAAAGCAAAAGGCCAATATAATGACTTTTCCATCTTCTTTGAGGCTACAGCTCATTAAGTATGACCCCACAGCCCTGTTTATCCACTGTCCATTGATCTTGGCTGCTTCTCGGATTTTTCTTTTTCCAACGAAAAATCCATTTCAAAGTTTGTTTAATTGACATAGGTTTCTTTTATGTGAAACTAAATCAAACCTATGTTTTGACTTAAACTCGAAGGGAGTGATACCATATTATTGTAAAAATTACTGAGATATTGATAACTATTTGGTTTTTGGTTTTTTGTTTTTGAAAATTATGTTTGTTTCCTCCCAATTTCCAAACAACGGTTTTTTATCTTTGTCAATGACACATTTGAATTCCTAGTCAAATTCTAAAAATAAAAACAAGTTTGTGAAAACTATGGCCCCGTTTGATAACCATTTAGGCCCCGTTTGATAACCATTTGGTTTTTGGTGTTTGGTTTTTGAAAATTAGGCTTGTTTTCTTTAAATTTCCTCACCATAGTTTTCATTTTTGTTAAAGACATACTTGAATTCCTAACCAAATTCTAAAAACAAAAACAAGTTTTTGAAAACTACTTTTTTTAGTTTTCAAAAATTGGTTTGGTTTTTGAAAACATGGGAAGAAGGTAGGTGAAAAGTCAAAGAAACTTAGAGCTGGAAGTAGTGTTTATAAGCTTAAAAACCAAAAACAAAAAACAAAAAACCAAATGATTATCAAACGGGGCCTATAGTTTTTTTATTTTGGTTTTTGAAAATTAGGCTTGTTTTCTTTAAATTTCCTCACCATGGTTTTCATTTTTGTTAAAGACACACTTGAAATCCTAACCAAATTCTAAAAACAAAAACAAGTTTTTGAAAACTACTTTTTTAGTTTTCAAAAATTGGCTTGGTTTTTTAAAACATGGAAAGAATGTAGGTGAAAAGCCAAAGAAACTTAGAGTTGGAAGTAGTGTTTATAAGCTTAAAAACCCAAAACCAAAAACCAAATGATTATCAAACGGGGGCTATATTTTTAAATTTTCAAAATTTGACTTGGTTTTTGAAAACAAAGAAACTTGTAGATAAAACAGTGTTTATAAACTTAATTTTCAAAAACCAAAAACGAAAAAAAAAATGGTGTAAAAGGAAGCCTCAATGATTTATTTTCATAAATACGAGTGGCATTTTAATATTTCTTTAAAGTTCAATTCTTAGTCTTAAATTGAGGGGACAAGTCAATTTAAAATTTAAAATTTCAATTTTGTCATTTTAGGGAATGAATTAATTTCAACTTTCAACTACCAATTTTATCCATAAATTTAGGTGTACATGTTGGTCTCTCCCATTCAAAATTTGAACATGACAGTGCTATCAAAACCACTTCCTATGACTATCGAATTGTGTAAGATTAAAGAATTTAAATGTTTTTTAATAATACATTTTTTAAAAAACATTTTGTATAAAAATTGTTTAGAATTTAAACACTCATATGTTTGGTTGCATTTCCTCACAAATGTTTTTATACACAAGTTATTCTTTACTTAAAAAATCTTTTTTAAAAAGTTGGTTTCAAGTGTTTCTCTCAAAGTGGTTTATTTATCATTCTCATTTTCTAATAAGTCATTTTTAGTGGCTGCCAAACACTAGAAATTTTTTCAAAATTAAACACTTGAAAAGTTAAATCAAACGCACCCTAAATCGTGAGAATTAGCTTCTTACTTGCCAAGATTTCAAAATTGTTAAGATGGTGTAATAGGGGACTCCTAACAATTAATTTTAAATGCTTTTTCGAAAAAAATCAATTTAAAATTTTAGTTTTCTGACCTTAATTTAGGTGTAAAACAGTTAATATTTCCTAATGCATTTACTTTTATTCAAAAAAAAAAATTCTATCTTCACGAGTCAGGATTAGATTTCAACACCAGTTTTTTAGCGGTTACAAATTATTATTATTTTTTTTGAGACAAGCAGTTACAAATTAAATTCCTCTTTAGAAAATGGAGATTAAAACGAAATAAGTACCATGGAATCGAACTTTAACTAAGGACCCGTTTGGAATACCTTTTGATTTAAATGTTTTTCAAGAATGCATTTTCTTTTAAACATTTTGTATAAAAATTGTTTAGAATTTAAACACTAATATGTTTGGTTATATTTTCTCGTAAGTGTTTTTATGCCCAAGTTATTATATACTTAAAATCTTTTTTAAAAAATTTACTTTCAAGTGTTTCTCTCAAAATGGTTTATTTCTCAATCTCATTTTTTAATAAGTCATTTTGTATTCCGCATTTTTCTCCCAACAAGTGGTATCAGAGCTTTTGGTTCAGGAGTCATGGATTTTGTAGAGCCAAAAAGTTTGGACGGAGTCATGAAGTTTGATGGGAAAAATTTTGGATATTGGAAGATGCAAGTCAAGGATTATTTAACTTGCAAAAAAGTGCATAAGGCATTGAAGGAGAAACCGAAAGGGATGACAGACGAAGATTGGGAAGCTCTAGATGAAGAGGTAGTTGCAACCATAAGGATGTGTTTGTCAATGGATGTGGCAAGTCTAGTAGCCCATGGGACAACTGCAGTCAAATTGATGGAAGCGCTTACAAACAGGTATGAAAAAACTCTCTGCTAATAATAAGGTCTACCTAGTTAAGAAGTTTTTCAACATGCAAATGTCTGAGGATGCTTATGTGAATTCCTATATTAAAGAGGTTACCACTTTGATTAATCAGTTAAAATCTGTTAAGATAGAGTTTTCTGATGAGGTGAATGTTATTCAGTTGTTAACGTCTTTACCTGATAGTTGGAAAACGATGAAGACAGCAGTGTCTAATTCGACTGGAAATAACACTTTAAAATTTTTAGAAGTTTGTGATTTAGCCATAGCTGAGGAAATTTGTAGGCAGGGCAGTAATAAAGAGTCTACGGTAGGGTCAGCTTTGGTTATGACTAAAGGTAAAGATAAGGTTGATGAAGAAAATGAATCGAGTAGCAGTAGAAAAAAATGGAAAAATAAGAATGAGGTAGAATGTTTTTACTGCCATAAGAAAGGTCACTTCAAGAGTCAGTGTAGGAAATTTAAAGAGGCTTAGAAAAGAAAACCAGAGGCAAATATAGTGCAGGATGTTGTCTTAGTTTGTGTTGATAGTGACACAAGGTATAGTAACCATTCTTCAGATTGGATATTACATAGTGCAGCTTCTGTTCACATAGCTTCAGATAGGAGTTTGTTCACATCATTCACAGGAGGGCATCATGGCCTAGTGAGGATGGGGAATGGTAGAACCTCAAAGACTAGAGGGATTGGAGATGTTAGTCTGAAGACAGAATGTGGAGATAAATTGGTACTGCGAGATGTCAGGTTCGTGCCTAATATCAACTTATTCCTATTGGTAAGTTGGCAGATGATGGTTACATGTGTGAGTTTGATAGTCGCCAGTGTAAACTCAAGTTCGGATCCCAGGTAGTGGCAGTTGGTCACAGGAAATCTACACTGTACAAATGTCAGTTGAATGTTGCCAAAGGTTCAAAGAGATAGTGGATGCCAGTTAAAGCTGCAGATGGTAGTTGTAGAGGTACAGTTGAGCCAGCAGCAAGGATAGTCAATTTCGATTAGCCCGATCGAGATCTTTCAGTTCAGAAACAATTGGGAAGTCCAGGAGAGAAAGTTGATGGCTATCGTGAATCTCCAGTTGTCAGACGCTCGAATGAATTGAAGAAGTCGTCTAGGCGAATTGAGGCATCAGAGTGGAAGGCCAGAGTAGTTGCTAAGGTCAAAGGTCAGGTCTTTAGCTTGGTAACAAGTTTGAATAGAGGATTCAAGTCATTCTTAGTGTGTATCTTCTTCGGGAACAGTTGTTCGAGTTGGAGGAAGATGACAGGTGACACCACTTAGCTGAAGTGGGAATACATGTCTGTCTTTTTTGTCTAGGAGACAGGTCTACGTAGCTAGCCCATACCTTGGGGCGAGCACAGATGAGTTACAGTTATATTCTGATAGTTGCCTATTTTTGTGAGTTTGTTGTTTTTTAAGTATTTTGAGCCTTGGAGTTTACCAAGATCAGAGATAACAGTTGTAGTGGGAGTAGATCCTTGGAGTTTGCCAAAATGATTGAAGTTTTGTTGCAGTGGGAGACGAGATCGGTGTTTTGTCTCCAAGTGGGAAATTGTCAGGAATGTGTGGAGACAAAATTTATCCTTCAGCATGCTTGCACGAAAAGGAAGAAAAAAATGGGCCAGGCCCATTAGGTTGTTTTCTTGCTATATAAATATGTGTTTTTTGTTGTGCAGCCGTAAGAAAACTAGAGAGGTTTTCTTATGAAGGCAGTGACATGCGGCAATGAGGAATAAGGAGAGATAAGAGTATTTCTCTTGTGGGTGAGGGTTTTATTTCGTTGTTTATCCCAAGCTATCGAGTTGTGATACTTGGAAGTCAATAGCTATTGTTGGGCTATTGAGGGTTGGTTTGTAGCATTATTGAAGGCTTCCTGTAATCTCCCAAATTCTAGTAGAACCTGCAGTTGTAGAAGACTGGACGTAGTCCTGAGCTTGAGGCGAACCATTATATTTTTCGGTGTCGTTTTCTTTTCCCCATCTTTTATTATTTTTCGCGACTATTATTATTGGCTTAACCTGTGGAAGGGGAGATAGTTATAATATTATTGATTGTCGTCATAATATTATTATTATTTGTATTCCGCATTTTTCTCCCAATAATATTTTCTCGTAAGTGTTTTTATGCCCAAGTTATTATATACTTAAAATCTCTTTTTAAAAAATTTCCTTTTAAGTGTTTCTCTCAAAATGGTTTATTTCTCAATCTCATTTTTTAATAAGTCATTTTTAGTGATTGCCAAACACTAAAATTTCTTTCAAAATTAAACACTTGAAAATTAAACCAACCGTACCTTAAATTATAAATAGGAAAATTGCAGCGGGTGGCAAATTGGACCAAATTAATAGCAAATTGGACCATGTAAACAAAATTGCAAATATAGCAAAATCTATCGGAGTCTATCTGATAGACTTCGATTATCAGAGTTTATCAGCGATAGACTCTGATTAATTAGAATCTATCAGTCTACTGATAGACTCCGATTATTCAGAGTCTATCAGTGTCTATCGCTGATAAACTCTGGTTAATCAAAATCTATCAGTGTCTATCAGTGTCTATCAGTTGATAGACTTTGATTAATCGAAGTCTATCAGTGATAGACACTGATATACATACTTTGAATAATCAGAGTCTGTCAGTGATAGACACGGATAGAATCCGACAACAGCTTTTTGGTCTTGTACAATTAATTTTGCTATATTTGTAATTAGTTTGAAACTGTGCTATATTTGCTATTAATTTGGTTCAATTTGCCATTTATGTAACTGTCCTTATAAATAACTAAAAAAAACTAAAGGGCAAATTGCAAAAACCACCCCTCAAGTATGATGTTTGTAACAATTACACCTTTAAAGTTTCAATTGTAAAAATTAAACCCTCCAACTTTCAAAAGTGTAAAAATTAAAACCCTAAACTTTTGAATGTTAAAATTAAACCCCCAATCTATCAAAAATGTAAAAATTAAGTCTATTTCATATTTCTCCTTCTCTCCCCTCTTTCCTCTCTCTTCTTTCTCTCTCTACCTCTTCATCCCTTCCATCACCCACTCTCTCTCTCTACTTTCTCCCTCTAACTATCCCTCTTTCCTTCTCTCTGCAATTTGAACATCCTCTCTCTCTATTCTCCCTCTACCTCTCCATCATTTCTTCTTTCTCTCAAATTGATTGAATTAAGAGACTGAAATTCGTGGCTGATGAATTAGACTCAATTAACTGCGAAAATCAAGGAGATACAGTGGAATGAGAAGGAAAATTAGTTAGTAGAAACGGGACGAGAGATCTCATTAAAATAGCTGGAAATCTACAAAGTTTTGTCGTTAGAACTCAAACAAATATATTTACAAAAAGAAAATTGCAGTAATAAGTGAAGATCAGATGCAAGTTTCATAATTTTGAGAGAGAGAGAGATGACATCCTGGAAAGCCATTGTAGGGTCATCAAAAAAGAATTCATAATAAATAATCAAATTCACTAAAGAAAGCACAAGGGCTAAAACAAGAATCCTTTCTAAAAGCCCGCCAATCAGAAACAAAATCTTGGAAACTTGAGTTGAAAAAACAGAGATTAACTACTAAAATGCTTGTTTGAGTTGCCTTTCACCGAATTATACATTCTAAAAACTGTAACATAACATGTAAGGTTTCACATTTATTTAGTTTTCTTGTCATCTTCTTTTATGGCATTCGCATTCGTTGCTTCGGCTCCTTGATTTTCTTCACCAGCCACGAATAGAGAGAGAATAGAGTCTAATTGCAGAGAGAGGGAGAAAGAAGAAAGGATGGAGAGGTAGAGGGAGAATAGAAAGAGAGGATGTTCAAATTGCAGAGAGAAGGAAGGAGGGATAGTTAGAGGGAGAAAGTAGAGAGAGAGAGAGGGTGATGGAAGGGATGAAGAGGTAGAGAGAGAAAGAAGAGAGAGGAAAGAGGGGAGAGAAGGAGAAATATGAAATAGACTCAATTTTTATATTTTTGATAGACTGGGGGTTTAATTTTAACATTCAAAAGTTTAGGGATTTAATTTTTACATTTTTGAAAGTTGGAGGGTTTAATTTTTACAATTGAAACTTTAAGGGTGTAATTGTTACAAACACCATACTTGAGGGGTGGTTTTTGCAATTTGCCCAAAACTAAATTATAAATAAATAAATAAAGGGGAGGGGGGAGGGGCATCTAGAGGATAATTGTTGGCATGGAAAAGAGGAAATCCTGCTATCCATTAATTATTATGGTCTCATTTACCCACTAGTCACCAATCTTGACGAAAGGAATAATACCTCCTTTATATTATACTAATGTTTCACTGACTCCCGAGCTTCATATCCTTCCACAAGCTTAAAAACTCACCCATAACTTTGCTTCTGCCTTCACAGAAACCTTCCCAAATTTCCATCAGAAAAACCAAAAATGAATCCAAATTTTGAAAAGGGGGAGCTCATAACAATACTCAGCATCGACGGCGGTGGCATCAAAGGCATCATCCCCGGGACCATCCTCGCATTTCTTGAATCCAAACTTGAGGTATACTTTGATGGAGACGGACAAAATTTTACATTCTAACTTTTCCTCGACGGTCTTTCTTCTCTCTAAATTTTTGGAGTTGACCTAGTAGGAATTGGACGGCCCAGATGCACGACTGGCTGATTACTTCGACGTAATCGCCGGGACGAGCACCGGGGGATTGGTCACGGCCATGCTCACAGCTCCGGACAAGAAGAACAACAATCGACCGTTGTTTGCGGCGAAAAAGATTACGGAATTTTACTTGCAAGAGACTCCAAAGATTTTTTCTCAACGAAGGTGGTTGTTCTTGTTGTGAGACGGACTTTGGTTGGTTTTGTTAGTGAATTTGATAAATGAGTGTCGGTGTTTGTTTTTGGTGATTATAGGCATTTTCTTGCTGGGTTGTTCAATTTGGTTGGGCAAGTCAGAGGGCCCAAGTACGATGGCAAGTATCTGAGAACGGTGGTTAATGAGCGGATCGGAGATTTGACTTTGAAGGAGACGCTGGCCGACGTTGTGATTCCGGCTTTCGACATCAAGATTCTTCAACCAGTCATCTTCACCACCAGCGATGTGAGAAAACCAATTCTTAACTCTTCTTAACGTGTCGGCATGGTTTTTATTTTATATTAATTTAGAAAATTTTCTTTAACCATATTGACATATTTTTTTACACTATGTTATTTATTTGGCTAATTGTGTTAGCACTTTGTATTAAAGTTTTGAATCAGTAATAAGTACATCTTTTAATTTGATAAAAACCCATTTATAGATTATAGGAACTAATTAAATTGAAGCTTTTGAAAAATTATAAAACCAAATTAAAATATGTACCAACTATAAATAAGAACAAGCTTGCTTTTAAAATCACAAGAAGAAATTGAAGCTATTTCAAAATCATAAGGAAAAATTAATAATGTTAAATTAGTCTTGAATTTTGATGGTTGTCTTTCTACGGTTTCTAAATTCAAAAACTTAGGTCCCGTTTCATAACCATTTGGTTTTTTATTTTTGGTTTTTGAAAATTAAGCTTATAAACACCTATTTCTATCTATGAGTTTCTTTGTTTTAATATCTACCTTCTTCTTTATTTTCAAAAACCAAGTCAAATTTTGAAAACCAAATAAAGTAGTTTCCAAAAACTTGTTTTTGTTTTTGAAATTTGGCAAGGAATTCAAATGGTTCCTTAACAAAGATGAAAACCATTGTAGGGAATTTGGAAGAAAACAAGCAAAATTTTCAATAACCAAAAACAAAAAACCAAATGGTTATCAAACAGGGCCTAAGACCCCGTTTGATAACCATTTGGTTTTTGGTTTTTGATTTTTGAAAATTAAACTTATACACACCTACTTCTATCTATAAATTTCTATGTTTTAGTATCAATCTTCTTTCTTGTTTTAAAAAACCAAGTCCAATTTTAAAAATAAAAAAAAATAGTTTTCAAAAACCTGTTTTCATTTTTAGAATTTGACTAGAAATTCAAATTGATCTTTAACCAAAGACATGGTAGAGAATTTAATAAAAAACAAACATAATTTTCAAAAACCAAAATGTTTATCAGACGGGTGTAAAGCTCAAATGTTTGTAAAATTTGATGGGAGAGGGTTTTTGGATATGCAGGCGAAAGTAAATGCATTGAAGAATCCAAAGCTGGCGGATGTGTGCCTGGCCACATCGGCAGCACCGACATTCTTGCCGGCCCACTTCTTCGAGACGAAGGACGATGCGGCAAATACCACTCGCACTTACGACGTCGTTGATGGTGCCATTGCCGTTAATAATCCCGTGAGTTTCCTTCATACGTCATGCCTTTCATTTTCTTACTTCTCTCTTTTTCAAAATTTCCTATCCACAAAAAAATATTCTTACTTTATTGGGGAGCTTTAATTTTTAGCCCGGAATCTTCAATGCTCTTTTCAGAGATTCTCCTTATAGTTTTTAACACTATTTTTAGACTTGGGCTAATATATATTTTAGTTGCATCTCTTCTTTCAATCAAGTCTTTATTGTTTAATTTTTTAAATTTAATCTTGTATTTTAATGCTTTTTAATTGTTTAACTTTTTTAAATGTTAAAATTCATGTAATTAACTGAAAAAATTAACCCTTTTTCTTTTCATACTTTCATTTTATCATAATGAAATTTAAATTTGAGGTGAAGCTAAAAGAATCTTATCTTTTAGTTAAACAACTACTTTCTTAAAAAAAAAAGCAATCATTACAAAATTTGTGACTAAGTTTTAATACGATTGTCCTTGTGTGATATTCGTTTTGGTAGTTTTGAAGTTGGACAGAGACTAGATGTTTGACATTGTGTTTGTGAATGCGAAGTTTGATTAAGTTGTAAGAAAACAAAATTGAAACTTTTGAAATGAAAAAGACTAAATTGAAATCAGATTTAATTATAGATACCTAATTGAAACTAAGTTTAAATCATAGAGATTAAATTAATATTCTTAAAACAAGGATCTAGAGACCAAATTGAAATTTGATCCAAAATGATAGGAATCAAATTTGTAATTTGATTTGTTTTTTTATGCACCATTTTGTTGAAATGTACTTGCTTCCAAATTCTGGTAGAAAAGGTATCGATGGGGTTGCATATAAATTCGAATTGGCCGCAATTTTTTTTTGTTTTAAATAATGGGAAGCTTCCATATTTCCAACCAACCACGTTCGTCATTTAGGATAATAATATAAAGAGAAATTGTAATGGGTAGCAAAAAAATTTAGGACATTTGTAAATTTAGCTATACTTTTTGAGATTTGCAAATATAGCAAAAATTTTAAAATCTGATTTTCGCTTTTTTTATTATTCCAGTTTTACCCTTGTTAGTATATCAACTAATATATTAGTAGTATATCTGATATACTTTATATTTATTGATATACAAAATATAAAGTATATCAGTTAACTAATATACCGAATTTGATATACTCGAATGAATACAATTATATATCTAATATATACTTTTTTTTTTTTTGAAGAAATATATCTAATGTATACTTGATTTGATAAACGTAACCTATGATATACCTGATTATAAGTATTGATATAAGAATGATATACTTGATATATGAAATGTTACTTTTCTTTACTTATATTTGTTATGTTTCATTTTCTCTTTATTGAATTGTGTTGTGTTATTTACGTATTTTAAACGAAATGTTTGTTTTTTAGAACATAAAATGTTTGTCTTATATACTTGTTATGAACGTTGATATACCATTGATATACCTCTTTTGTTATACTACTCAAATAATTAATAACATTGATATACCTGATTATGAGTGACTAAATATATCAACGATAGACTTGTTATTTATAAAAAAAAAAAATCATTAATATATATTTTTAATTATCAGTGACATACTTTTTTAAGTATATTTTTTTATATTGAATATGAAGTGCTGATATATTGTTGATATATAATTCATACTAGGTATATCATTTCACTGATATATCAGAGTATATTAGTAGTATATGTACTTTAATTTAGTTATATTTGATATACTAAATATAATATAACGATATGCTGTTAATATAATTCATATTAGGAATATCATTCCACTAATATACTATAGTAAAGTATATCGGTTGTATATCAGATATATTTCATTTTAAGTATATCAGTAGTTTCATTTTAGGTATATCAGTAGTATATCAGTATATTTGATATACCACTAATATCCTTCATAACAGTAAAACACGGGAAAATTTTAGAAAGGGTATTTTTGACTTTTTCTATTTGCGTTTTGGGCTGGGCTGAATTTTTTTGCCATAATTGCAATCTTCAAAAAGTGAAGATACGCTTGCAATTACAAATTTTCCTTTTGCTATTGGTGCAACCATCCCTAATATAAATTCACTGAAAACAATGGAGTTGATGTTTTGTTTTTCTATTCCTACAAAACGCCAAATGCAGAAAAAGTTAAGTTTTTGTTGCCTTTTGATTCCCTTATCTCTTATATCTTTTTAGCTTCACTGTTTTATTATTATTTAGGTCCCGTTTGATAACTATTTGATTTTTTATTTTTTGTTTTTGAAAATTAAGCTTAAAACCACTACTTTTACCTCTAAGTTTCTTGTTTTGTGTTAACTCATTCTCTTGTTTTCAAAAACCAAGTTAAATTTTGAAAACTATAAAAAGTAGTTTTTAAAAACTTGTTTTTGTTTTTGAAATTTGGCTAGGAACTCAAGTGTGTCCTTAACAAAAATGAAAACTATTGTAGGAAAATTGGATGAAAACAAGCAAAATTTTCAAAAACCAAAAATAAAAAACCAAATGGTTATCAAACGAGGTCTTAATTTTCTTCTCATTTCAAATTATATTTTGAGGTGGACGGAGGGAGGGGAAGGAGAAAATTACTGATTAAAATTAATTGTTTTTGTTAGATCAATATTAGCATAATATAATAATAGTTCAACAGATGTGATATCATCCTTTATTGAAGTAAGAATAAGAATAACTAATCCTTCTCAAAAAAAAAAAAAAAAAGAATAAGAATAACTAATGGAAAATTAATGTTTATAGGGACAAAAATAGTGCATTTCCCAAATTTGAGGGATTGGTACGGTAAGATTTTGAAACTTAAGAAGTATTTAAGACTATTTTTCAAACATTATTGATATGAAAAATATATTTATCTCTTTTATTGTTATATTTTATTCCTACAAGATACAAAAGAAAAAAAAAGATAGAGTTTTGTTTTTTAAAAAAAAGTTTTTTTTTTCGAAAAAAAAAAAATATACAGATGTTTTCTTCTGAGCTTTTGCCTTTTAATTCCTCGTGATACTTTTTGGCTAAGTAAATAATTTAGATACTATTTCATAATCATTTTAGTCTTCTATTTTTTAAAATTAAGTTTATAAATATTTACTCCCACCGATGAATTTCTTAGTTTCGTTATCAACTTTTTAAGAGTAATTTCAAAATCCAAACCAATTAAATTTTAAACAGTAAAAGAATTAGTTTTCAATACCTTGCTTTTGTTTTTAGAATTTTGCCAAGAATTCAAATCTCACTTTAGAAAAGATGAGAACTATTGTAAAGAAATTGTGAGAAAAAACTAGCACAAATTTCAAAAACTAAAAACCAGAAACCAAATGGTTATCAAATGATGTCTAAATTATAGCCAAAAAGAAAAAGAAGTATCATGATTAGGAACTAAAAGCCAAAACCTCAGAAGAAAAAAACTGTATTTCTTTTCCGTTTTTTTTTTTTTTTTTTTTTTTTTTTTTATATCTAATTATTTTTTTCAATGAAGTTGTTCCAAAATCTTAAACAGAACTTCTAATTTACTAAAACTACTTTTCATTATTATTCTAAATGTCCAACCAAACTCACTATAAACTTGACAGACAATGGCAGCCATAAGCCATGTCAACAGGCAGATTGCACTACATCAAATGGAAAACTCAAAGATCAAAGCAAATGAGACAAGGAGGATGCTTGTTCTCTCTCTAGGCACTGGCTTGCCTAAACATGAAGAGAAGTATAGTGCAACACAAGCCTCCAAATGGGGAGCGCTTAGTTGGATTTATCATAGTGGTTCCACTCCAATTATCGACTTCTTCTCCGATGCTAGTTCGGATATGGTTGACTTTCACGTTTCTACCCTTTTCCAATCTTCAAAGGCTGAGCAAAATTATCTTCGTATTCAGGTAACTCCAATACAATATATGACTCATCCTTGAATCGTAAAAGTCGTCATAATATTTTTAGTTTCAAACTTCTATTTGAATCAATTGCCAAAATTGTTGCAATATATTAAAAGTCAATATAATATTTGTAGGATGACTCATTAACTGGCGATGCTGCATCAGTGGACATAGCGACTCCAGAAAATTTACAAAAGCTTGTGAAGATTGGAGAGGAGCTGCTAAAGAAACCAGTGTCGAGGGTTAATTTAGAAACAGGAAAATATGAGATTGTTGAAGGAGGAGATAGCAATGAGAAAGCTCTCGCTAAGTTTGCCAAATTGCTTCATGAAGAACGAAATTTACGGCTGAGCAGTTAAGCTGAGAGACTTGGGATGTTTCTTGTATTCACTGTGAAGACAGCGTGGGATTTGGGTTGCCCTCTTCTGTTTATCCTTCATCTAACTTCAAGAAATAAAAGGGAGTGTCTATGTGGCTTCAAGTTTATGATCTTGGTTGATTTTGCTCCTTAAAGTTTCATTCTTGTGGTTTTACCAATTATTTATTTTGGTAAACTTTAAGAAATCAATGATTGACATTAGGTTAAATATTACAACTTTACTCTCTCAACTTTTGTGGCTGTCTAATAGATTCTTGAACTCTAAACGATGTTTAATAGGCCTCTCAACTTTTAATATTGTGTCGTTTTGGTTCTTGAAATTTAAACATATATAGGGAAAAATACCTTTATAGTCCCTAAGTTTTTAGGTCTAGGTGCGTTTGGTTCCTGGATTTTCAACAAAATATATTCTTTTAGTCCCTAAGTTTTAAGAATAGGTTTAAAAGGTCCTCATCGCTAACATAACTATTAGAAACTAATGGATCGTTGACTAGACTATTTAATTGCTAACATGGCTTACTGACCAAGCATAATTGACTTGCTGATTGGACTTTTGTTTAAACTAATTACAAAATTGATAAAAAAAACCCCCTAAAATCGATTAAACCAACCTTTCAGAAGAAAAAACAATCGATTAAAGAAACAGAAAGCTTGCGTGTGAATTGAAGGGGAGACTTGTCAATGTTTTGATTCCATTGCGATTCCTACGGGGCAAGAAGAAACGTTAGAGACGATTTTTTCTTGAAATCGATTTCATCAGCGACATTCATACATTTTTGTGAGAAGGACAATTTTTGATCATGTGATTTTGACCGACGAGGCTTCAATTTCGACGGCGAAACTACAATTCTGCCTAATTGAGACGAGGCCTTTGATCCATTGGCGAGGCAAGTACATAATATTTTCTCCCATGTATTTTTTGCTCATTCCTAAACCCTCACTTGAGGATGTTGTGAAGCATAGAGAGTTGAAAATTTCAATTTTTTAATATGTTTTTGGAGCTTTGTACAGTATAGAGAATTTAATGTCATGTATGAAAATTTATATTGTATGGAGTTGTTTGGCTCTCTTTTGGAAAATTGCTAATGTGAAAGCTAGCAGAGCAAACCAAAAAAAATTTGAGCTTCGATGTTGATTTTTCTATCCCATAAAGTGTGCTTGTGTCTATTTGTTGAGTTTTATGCCCTAAAACTAGTAGATAGTAAATGTAACCAATTATATAATTGTTCAATAAAGTTGTTATTGAGATTTATTCACTAAAGTTGTTATTGAATAAAAATTGTACGTTAAATAACCCAAATCCAATAAACTAAGACCCCCGGGCTATAGTATGTATACTTGAGCTTTATGTAGAGACATAAAAGTGGATCAGACTCGAGTAATAGCCAAAATGGTCTAGAATAATATAGGGATAGGGATGGGTACCTTATTCTGGAGACACTATGAGACGCGTACCCACATTGTATTTAGTACAAATGTGAACCTGAATCGTTCATGTGGAGACATGCGAGTGGGGGCGTCTCATGCAATGAGTTTGCATAAGACCAGGACCGCGAAATAAGTCACTTTCACTTTAAAACGTTGTTTACTATTGAGACTGACTAATTTCGTATGATGACCTAGGTAACTCGATATTAATCCTGAGCTAACTATGAACTCTTGTTTATTCGGGATTATATATCCTTCGATTTGCATGGGTGAGAGTGGCTCAGCAACGTCGACTCAATAAGCCTACCATTTTGGGGATAAGACCGGGTAGATAGTTGGGGACATAGTCCTGCAAGACGGAATTCACTCATTGATGAGTGTCGTAATTAACGTCAAATAAAATTTTGTATCCACGGTACTAAAACTACTTTTGTAGTAATAGCGGCCGGAGTTCAACATAGGGAAGGGAGTCTTAATGGGATTTAGGTCTTTGCGGAAAACACGAACAAGGGAATTTTGAAATGTTTTTTTTTTGTAAAATAAAAGACGGGGATGTAAAATAAAGCCGAAATAAATATAACTTGCAACAAGGAAGAATTTGGGATTGAAAACCTACGAAATAAAAAGATCGCTGGATTGGGAATTCACCGTTTGAATGATTTCAACCTAGTTTCCTAGTTTTCTCTAAAAATTAATTTCATGCAATTCAAATTGAGTCTGGTAGTGCTTCTTGGCTACTCGGAGGATCCTCCTACCTAACCTGTGTTTAATTAATTAATTAACTTGGGATCCTGCAGCTAATCTAATTAATTAATTTATCTTACGCCTGTATCCCGCATGCATAACCCAATGATCACCAAGCTATTTCTAATTAATTTTAGATAAATAATCCGAGATCTCTGCAATTACTTACAAAATGAATCGCTTTACGCACAAGGGTCCGGAATTGAACTAATCAAATAGAACAAGAATTCAAATTCAACTAAGTCAATTTTATCATGCATCTTAGGCCTATCAAGAGTCTACACTAAACATGCGAGATTAGCGATGGACTTGCCTCAGCCTAGTGGCTATCCCAAATAACTAATAGAATTTACACAACCAAATTTGGAGAGGCGTCAATTCAAAGAATTTAATCACATGCATTGGTTTAAATGAGATGGCATGAAAAGCAGCAATAGAATCACATAAAGTTCATACAAAAACATGAAAACTCAGCCAAGGTTTACAACCATTCAAAACAGTGCCCAATCCAACGATTCAACTAAGTTTTAGCTACTCATAATCAAAGGAAAACAACAAATAAATCAAATACAATGCATAAGAATCAACCTAAAAAGGTCTAGACAATTCAGTTTTACAGAAGAAAGTGTAAGAAATCAAAAAATTGCGAAAAGTCTATCCTAACGGTACTGAAAGTTGAGACCTAGATTTCCTATTTAAACTTATCGCCAACATCGAGATGTTGGCCCTTCTGTCTGCGAGTTGAGATTGGGGCAGCGTTGAGATGCTTGCTCTCGGGTTTGTCCAATTTGTTCAATTTCTCCTTCAATCCTTTTGGCTCGAATGATGAGGTCCAAGCGCTCCAGTCAAGACCTTTAGCTCCACGTCATCTCAGGGACTCCAAATTAGCTCGAAAACATCCTAAAACTCCTGAGTTAGCGCCGAATTGACATAGTGGCCTAATTGTCCTCTTGTGCTGATGCACGATTTGCTAACCTCAAGTGTACGGGCCAAGTTATAATATAGTGATTTGTTAGATCGAATGTCGTCCTCTGGATTGGGTTTCTAATCAAATTAATTACCACAAATACTTATGTCCAATTTTATCTAGGGAACAAACTTTAGTGAGAATGAATGGAAATCAAACACAAAGCTAAAAGTATGGAAATCAAATGATGGAAAACTCTTAGGGAGTTGATTTCACCAATTGGGATTATGGATTAATTAATGGATGGTTTAACATGCTATGTTTCATAAATCTAGGAATATCTTAAATCATATTTATCTCTTCCGAGCATAAACAATTCTCTCACATGCAATGAATTCAATATCCCTATTTAAACTCATTAACATGCAAGACCTTAAGTCTAATCCTTTTTAACGATTTCTAAGATTATCTTAAATCTCTCGATTTTAAGACTATCCTAGTTATGCATAACGAGATCTAAGCTAAACCCCCTCTCCCGAGCAAGATTTAGACAAAACATCATTCAATTCATGGCCAAGAAATTGAAAGCATTAAGGAAGGTATATGCATAAATGAAATCATAACAAACATCCAAAATCAATCCATAACGCCCAAAGGGCTACATCAATTCCTAAGATAATAAACTTAGCTACTCATACACGACGTTACGATATAAACTAAGTCTAAAACAACCATTAAAAACAACTAAAGTTAAGAGGGAAAGGAGATTAAACACTAAAGTTGTCGAAACCGCGCGTCCCCGTCACGATCTCCATGAGTCAAGCCTTGAATCCCGTTCCTCTCCACTTGCTTCAGCTCCTACAGAAGGTTTTTAGTCGAGTTTAAGGCTAAAACTGCATTAAAAGAAGTCCCCTTGGCCAACCCTAATCACATTCTATTTATAGAGATTCTGTCGACAACGTCGAGACACTATAGGCAGTGTCGTGACGCTATCCCAATACAGCGCATTTTATTTAAGGAAAAACCGAGAGCTTCGAGACGCTGTTGTCACAGCATCGTGACGCTGTGACCTTTGCCGCCTGATTTACTTAAGGAAACTTCCAGCGTCGAGACGCCCAGAAACTAGCGTCTCAACGCTGGCTCTTGGATTTTTCTTATCTAAAAGCTTCCAACTTCGATTCTCTTTGTTTCCTTGGCCTCTATTCGCATCCCGAACACCCGATTAATTCCATTTCCTCGGTTTAGCTCCAATAATTGATTCCTACAAATAAAACATTAAAATGCATAAATTTGGCCAATTTAATCTCAAAGACTAACTAAAATAGATAGGGAAAAATATCTTGCTATGCTCGCTATCATGTGCTCAAATTCCTATAAAACAAACAATAAAACAGTAAAATGCAAACTAACAAGATTAAATTAAAGCTAATAAAATAGCACATTTCGGGTGCTATCAAGCACTTACAAACATGTACGAAAAACCCCCTGCAAATAATAAGGTGATAGGACCAAATTAGTCCTATTTATTTGATGTTAATCTAAGCTTGTTAGAGTCCATTTTACGGTTTATTTGTCTATTTTGTAGATAATTTGTGCATTGAAGGCATCAGGGACGAATCACACAAATTGGAGATTATTCGGGCGATTTAGAGAGTTTTCGAGCTAACTTAATGTTCGTGGATCTCGAGGAGGTGAGAAGACCGTGAGGATCATGACGAGCCTGAAGAATAGTTCCAAGGAGTCAAAGGTTCGAGTACCAAACCGAGCAAGCAACAAGGAAGACCAAAGAAAAAAGTGAAGACACGCTGGATGTGGGCTCGATGTCGAGACGTCGTGGCCAGCGTCTCAACGCAGGTCCGATTTTGTTTCTTTGGCCCAAAAGGTGTGGCGTCGAGACGCTACACCCAGCGACTCGATGCCACAATTAGATCTTTTATAAACACCCTCGTTTTATTCTGTCGTTTAGGTTAGAAAAGGTTTTAGGTCAATTTGTATTTCTTTATTTCTGATTTCTCTCTGTTCTTTAACTTTTAGACCTCATTATTGTATGATTTTTAGTTGATTCCTTTGTATTTCTTGATTATTGTTGTATAGGGTCTCGGGTTTTAGTCAGCTTTACCGCTGTCTAAACCCGTTGACGGCGATTGGATGATTCTTGAGTTATAGAATGGATTATTTTGTGAGTATTATGTTCTGATTTCTCTTTTAAACTTATATTGCAATTGTATTTTGGATTCAGTTTGTAGCATAAGCATATGTAGTAGGTTAGATTGACACCCTAACTCGCAGCTTGTATGTGTATTATTTTTTAATATTCGTAGTGCATAGACTAATTCATGGGCACGGGTCCCAAGAGCAGTTTTCTGACTTTGTTGCTCCGCATGATAGGTCTAGGATCCAAAATAGCACTAGGAATAATTTAGGCCTAATTATTTCTAGTGTCCTAATCAATCCACTAGGCTTAAGACAATTGGTTAATTGTTTAGTTTGATGGGTTAATCAGATTAATTAGTTAATCAATTAGGTTCTAATTCGATGGACGATGTATGATCGGGTTAGATAGCTTAGGTGGGCTTAGGGTCTTTTCTGGATTCAGATTAGATCGATTGGACAATCAAACAATTTAATTTAGCCTTTAATAGGATGCAATACAATGATTAAACAAACCATTCAACCCCAAGAATCTACCTAATCGACGTCGCTCAATTTAATTATTTTTCTGTTGATTTATGTTTTTTGTCATTTAATTTCCCGTCTTTTAATTTCTTGTTATTTAAATTTCCTCCTTTAATTTCTTGCATGTTGATTTCCCCTAACATTGCAATTCTCCCTCTACTGCTTTCTAACTCAAAGTAAATAGGAAGTAATTACCAACCACCACTCCCTGTGATCGACCTCCGCCACTACTATTGCAAGTAGTTTAATGATCATGGAATTATAAATTTATTTGACAACTCGGAGCCTCGACAACTCCAGACCGTTCAAATTGGCGCCGTTGTCAAACGATTAATTATTTTCTTTTTATTTTGAGTTTTGAGTTTAGTTTAATTTTTATTTTTCTTTTTGTTATGGCTGAGAGGACAAGCACAGACAGTGAGGTAAGTAAGTTCAAATCTGAATTGTCTAAGCTTAAAACTTTCATTCGTCAGTTAGCTGTAGAGCGGGAATCTCCATCTGAAGTGATTCCCATTAAGAGATTTCGAGCAATGCAGAGCCAACAGACGCCTGACCAATTTGGGAGAAATTTTTATCCTGGTTGGAGAGACCACCCAAACTACTACTTCCAAAACGATCAAAGCTTTAATATGCAGCATGGATCGAATCTAGGGAATTTCGAAATTTTAGTTAAAAATATAACTGATAGCATTCAAGTTTTGCAAGAAGGTCAACTCAAGTTCCAAGAGGAGACCCGAGCTAGGATGCAGCAACTGGGAACCCAAATTGCCCAGTTGGCTGACACTGTCAGTAAATTGGAGGCTAAAATGGACAAGCTACCTTTTCAGCCTGAGATCCCAAGGAGAGAAGATGTATGCACAGTAACGTTGAGGAGTGGGACAATCGTGAGTTCCAATCCACAGATCTCTTCTCCGCCTGCATTTAAGAAGGATAAAGAAGCAAAAAAGCTTGAACACGAGAAGGACAATCTCGACTTTCCAAGGAAGTGAGGGGTACATTTTAATCCTCCCTTAAATTTAAATTATTTTGTTCCTAAAGCTCCCTTTCCTAGCAGGTTAGCGCTGCATTCTAAACCTTCCAAGGAAGAGGAGAAGAAGAACATGCTTGACCTATTCAAGAAGGTAGAGGTCAACATCCCACTTCTGGATGTCGTGAAACAAATTCCTAAAGTAGGTAAATTTTTAAGAAAATAGTGTTCCAGGAAAGGTAAGCCAGAGGTATGTGAAAACATTTTTGCTATTTTAAAGAAATTACCTAATGAGTGTTTAGATCATCGTATTTATACTTTGCCATGCATTTTAGGGGATATAGAGATTGAGCATGCCATGTTAGATTTAGGATCCTCTATTAATGTCATATCTCATGCACTCGCTAGTGAGCTTAACTTTTTTCACATTAAGAAAACAGGTAATTTGATTCAATTAGCAGATAGATCTCTTATTAGACCTCTAGGGCTTTGCGAGAATGTCTTAGTTAAGATAGATGAGTTAATATTTCCAGTCGACTTCTTCATTATAGATATGCATGAAAATGGTTCACCTGACGCCACATCAATAATTTTAGGTCGTCCATTCATGAAAACGACCAAGGTTAAAATGAATATAGGCAAGGGGATCATTTCTGTTGAGTTTAGAGGTAGAAGGAGTTGCTTTCATTCTGACATGTTATGTCATCTTAGCCCTTCTCTTGCCTGTTTAAATTTTTCCCATAAGATACAGGTGAATAGGCACAAGGCTTCTGGATCCAAGCCGATCAATGTTCTGGAACGAGAAAACTTGGACCCTGGATGAGTCCAAGAGGAACTCCGTAGAGTTCAATCGTTAAACAGGGCACTTTTTGGGACGCAACCCAAAGTTTTTTAAGTTTTTTGTTTCTTTTATTTTTTGTTATCTTAGTTTTTGCTTCTTTTGATTTTACTTCAATCTAATCATTTCTTTCTTTTAATGTGTTTGAAGTAATTAATTTTTAAAAGAAAATAATTGGTTAGGTTTAAAAAAAAACGAGATTTTGGGCTAAACCCGAGAGCCAGCATCGAGACGTTGGACTCTCGGCGTCTCGACACTAGTCCAAAATATGGGATTTAATTCCTAGATTTCGACAATTCGGGGAAAAGAAATTTGGAGCCCTAGACTTTTTTCTCTCAAATTTCTTCACTTCTCACTCATTCTCCCACTAATCTCCACCAAATTTCTTCATCATTTCACGATTACTTCGCAAAATCAACCACTTTTCTTCAAGTTTTTCAGATTTGCAGCACTGATTTCGTGGGTTTTTTGCGGATTTTGGACGATTTTGAGGAGTTTGGGCGTTTTTCAGTGATCAAGGTAGTGGGTAACGAATTTTCAGCTCATTCTTCTAATTTTTACTTGGTTTTCAAAGTTTAGGAACATCTACTTAAGATTAGAAGATGAATGGGTTTATTTTGAGCATGTCTTTGTGAATTTTTCTGCTGAAAATCGTTATTGGAAGTGTTGAGCTGTTGATAATTTGTTTTTCTGCCATATTTTGTTGGGATTTTCTGTTGTATTTTCTTGGTGTTTTGAATACAAAAGCGGAAGGGCTAAAAAGAGTTGAAGTTTTTGGAACATTTGTGGAAAAAATCTTAGTTTCCCTTGCTCTTAGGTTGTCTTTAGACTTTTTAGGGAGCACCCATTTTTGTTTTTAAACCTCTAGTTGTTCTTTAAGTTCCTTACCCTTTTTATCCCACCACAATGAGCACTAAAAGATCAAGGAGATCCATAGCTTCTTCGTCCTCTACACCATTTGATAGGCTTAAATTCATTAGTAGGGATGCAGAGACGGTCTTCAACACCTATGTGGTAAATAGGGGGTTATTCCAGAGAGAGTTTTAGTTCCAAGTGTCGAATCTCAACCAAACCTCATCCATAACAAAACAGAGAGAGGTTGAGGTAGATTCACTAGCCATCCCGAGGCCGCTGTAGTCCCGATTGTTAGGGAGTTTTACGCTAACACGGTGGAAGGATCCACTACTTCCTTTGTTAGAGGTAAAACCATTCCCTTTGACTCGGCCTCTATTAACCAATTCTATGGTCTTCCTAACATAGATAGAGATGGGTACAACAATTACGCGAGTAACCATTTCGATGCCCATCAGATCATTGAGCACTTTTGTAGGCTAGGGGCAGAATGGTTAATAAGGCGAGGGGAGGCTATAAACTTTAAATCCTCTGGTCTGACAATGGATAACATAGCGTGGTATAATCTTCTGTGTGCTAAGCTTATGCCTAGGTCACATCTGAGTGATGTGACTAAGGAAAAAGCATCTCTGTTATTCGCTATTGTGACTGGTCACTCGATAAATTGTTGGGTTTAATGTCCTATAAACTCGTAGTTTGTAAATCATTAAACATATTCTATTTCCAATAAAGACGTTATTGAGGTTATTCAGTAAAAGATGCTATTGAATATGTAAATTGCGAATGATTAACCTAAATCCAATAAACTAAGATCCTTGGCAATAAAATGAATACTCGAACTATATGTAGAGACATATCATAGGATCAAGTTCAAGTTTATAGTCAATCTAGCCTATAGTATAAGGATAGGGTTGGGTGCCTTATCCTGGGGACACTATGGATGACGGAAGAGATTGTCGTGGTCTCTTGTCAAATAAATTTATAATCCACGATTCCTAAAGCTAACTTGTAGCAGTAGTGGTCGGGGTCAAACACAGGGAGCACGATTATAACTTGCTTATCTTCGATTTATTGTGATGACCGGACTAATGGGGGGGTTTTATATTTGGAAAAGAAAGTAAACAAGGAAAGAAAACTAATTATGGAAAATGTTGTAAAAGGAAAGTAAGAGAATTAAAGAAAGAAGAAATAACAATACCTCAAAAGTCATGCAACCGGGATAGTCATGGTAAGTTCAATTCAATTAAATCATCAATTTCACTAATAAGTCAAAACAAGTTTAAGCCCGGCGTATTCCGGCAACAAACCGAGAATCATGATCCACTATCACAAACATGCAAACGCTAAGTTTGATTCTAATTTAAACTAATTAATTATCCAATTAACTAATCTAAACCGCATTGGGATCTAGCCGAATTAATTCACATGCAACGGGCAACAAACCACAATTACAATTGATTAAATCATTTAGTTCTAGGGACGCATGCGTATGGACATAACGTTAACCTATATGCTACTAAGAATTAGCAAGTAAATTTAGAGAGGACGCGGTCAAGGTTACATCTTTCCTACCACAAACTAAATTTATAGAAAAAAGAACTAAAATCACATAAACATGCTTTGATAATTCAAACAAGAAATTTCATTAATAGAATATGAACTTACTCTTGACTTCCCTGTTACATGAATGAAGAATCTAGCCTCTTATGGAGCAAGAACAAGCTTGATACATAAAGGAAAGCAAGAAAAACTAAGAAGAATGGTGGAAAGGGGGAGAGAGATGGACTACAATGTTGTAGTGAATTGTGTATTGAGGGATGATTCTAAACCTACACCAAAGGCCTCTATTTATAGGGATTCTTGGCCTTCAATTCGTGGTAGAATGGTGCTGAATTGGGTCTTCAAACATGGAAAATTTCAGCCAAATTTGGAAAATTTCAATTCTGGAAAACTGCCTAGCGTCGAGACGCTAGGACACAGCGTGCGACGCTAGGCCTTCAACTATGGAAAAGATCTGCGGATTGACATAGCGTCGAGACGCTATGGCGAGAGCGTCGCGACGCTACCGCTTCAACTGCGCGCCAACAAAATTTTCTTTATTTGAGCAGCGTCCCGACCCTCCAATGGCAGCGTCTCGAGGCTGCGACGGCTCCAGGGGCAGTTTGGTCATTTTACGCTCCAGTTTCGCTCGTTTAAGCCCCAAATCGCTTCCAAAGCTCTGGTGAGGACCTATAGACATATTATACTCATTTTAAAGCATTTTTCGCAAGGAATTCAACTAAGATAAGCAAATTGGGAGATTCTAAGTGTATAATAAATTGGTCTTACCAATGGACGCGACCCACTTTGTATTAAGTATAAACGATGAGATCCTAAGTCGTTCATGTGGAGACATGCGAGTTGGGGCGTCCTATGCAATGAGTTTGCATAAGACTGGACCACGAAATTAGTCACTTTCTCTTTATAACGCCGTTTACTGAAGAAACTGACTATTTCTCAAAGATGACCTAGGTAACTCGTTCTTAATCCTGAGCTAACTATGAACTCCTATTTGTACGAGATTATCCTTTGATTTGCATGGGTAGAGTGGCCAGCATCGCCGACTCAACAAGCCTACCATTTTGGGGATAAGATCGAATAGATAGCTGGGGACATAATCTCGCAAGACGGAATTCGCTCCTACCCGTTTCAGGGATAGTAGAGAGGTTGTTCCCTAAAGTACTAACTCCAGGACTTGAACAAGGGGCCCCACCCTCTCGATGGATCGATAGGGACTTAGGTTTGATGGTTGGACCACAAACTGATTATTCATTAGAGGATTAGTGGAACTTAAGGAACAAGAAGTACTATAGGGGTAAAACGGTCATTTGACCTTGTGAAGGATCGACTTACTAAACATGGTTAAATCAAGTGGACGGAAATATATCTATGGTGAGGGGAGTGCAACTATCGGGCTATAGTGGAGTGTCCCGGTAGTTAACGAATGTTGGCTAGCTTAGATAATGAGATTAGTCGGTTAGCCTCGAATCGTTCCATGATCTATAGGTCCATTAGGTCTCCCTACTAGCTCATATCGGAATAAAGCCTAGAACATATTGATAGGATTCTTTGAATTGTTCAAAAACGGGAAATAGGGTATTATCGTAAATTGTGTTTGACACAATAATTTAATTATGAATTAAATTAGAAAATGAGAGATAAAGTATTTAAAAGTGTTTTAAATACAATATATATGTATTAGGAATCATATATAATGGATTGCACAAGGTCACAATGATTAATTGGATTAATCATATCAAATTATTTGGAATTGTCCCAAATTAATTACCAAGAAATCAATTTCAATTTAGAATTGAAATTAGAGTTAATTGCAAGCTGAAAATTCAGATCATGGATTCAATTTAGTGGATTTAGTTGGATTCCCACTCTTGCATGTTGATGCAAAGTGGAAAACAACACATCCATGCACTAGTTGCATGTGTTGTGAATTAAACACCTAGAATCCACTTTGAGTTGCAATTCTACCATGTGTCTTGTGTCATGAGGCTTCTCTTTGCATGGAAGATGTCTATATATAGAGTATGAATCAGATTCAAAGCCAAGAGAGTGATTTCCTTACTGTTATGCTGCTGGAATTTACTCTCAAACTCACTCACCTCCATATATCTCTCAAGAGCTTGTTCCTTCAAGCATTCCCTTCCCATTCCCTATCTCTATAGACTCCCACAAGTCGTTCTTGGCCCGGAGAATAGTAGGGAAGACTCTAGAGGTTGTCCAAGGAAGATTGGAGAAGAAAACACCACAAGGAGATCCATCCATTTGAGCTACAAAAGGTTGGTGCTTTCTAACTCTCTGTTCTATTTTCTCTAGAACCAGCATGCTTTAGGAGTAAAATTAATAGAGTTAAGTGCTTTCGATCTTCAATTGCTTCCGCATGTGTTATATGAACACCTTCAATTGGTATCAGAGAATGATTAGAGCACTTAACTTGCATTAATTTTGCTGTGGTGGGTACCATTTTGAAAATGATTTTTTTGTGTGCTAAAATGGATATGTTCTGGTTTGGCAATTTTTTGAGCTTTCAATTCTTCATGAAAATGTAATTGCTCGGAAATGTATGAGCGTTAATGTGTGTACAAGGGTCTGTAATTTTTATAGATTCAATAGAGTCCATATAGGCTGTAAAATCGAAGAAAACTGGAGAAGACGCAAGCAGAAAACAGCAGCAGTGGCTGCTGGTCGCAAGATCGTCGGGAGGCTCTTCAAGTAGCGTCCCGACGCTGTAGAACAGATTTTCTAGAATCTGGAAATTTCCAGTCCGGTTCGGTTCAGCAGCTTGAGTTGGGGTCCGATTCAGTTTGCTGCAGCTGGTTCAGCCCATTTACTCACATTACAAGGTCGGTTCAGTCCATGGAGGGGCGGTTCGAGACGGTTCGTGAAGCTCGGGATCGCTACAAGCATTTATTTAATAATTATTATCGTAATAATTAACTAATTGCTTGTTTAATGTTGCCAAACCAATCCATTTTAGCTTGATTTTAATTTCTTTATGCATTATGAATGTATTATTTAATTGAATAATTGTATGTGCATTATGAGCATGCCATATAGTTTTAAAATCCCACCATAGGAAAGCATGTTCATGCATTTATTTGATTTTAATAAGTGTTATTAATTTTTCCAAATGCATGATGGAAATTTCTTGATTAATTAATATAAGTGTTGTATTAATTTAGGGAGATTCATGCTTGAATGGTTAATTTCTAATTGATTAATGTTATATAAAAGTTATATATTAAAAGATAAAATTAACCTAGCATGAAGCATGAAATTTCCTTAGTTTTGTTTATAAGTGTTATAATCAAATTGGAAAGCATTTTATAGATTAGATTTATAATTGTTATAAATCACTTAGAAATTTAAAATCTATAACAAAGAAAAGGTGCATGCTCACTTAGGGTTAATTTGAATCCAAATTCTCGATCATTTCAATTAGATTCAAATAGGTCGATAAGCTTGTAAAACATAGGTTACAAGAGAACTCACCCGACTAGATGCTGTCTAAGGATGGAGGTATTTAAGTTGACGGTTTACGGAACACCTCCTACCTGGGTATCGAATCGGTTCTTGAATTAAAGTTAACAAAGTTTTATGAGCATGCACGTGTGTGATGTGAGGTTTTAATCGTTATCACCTAGACATCGTAATATTAAATGAACTTAGACTTAGGGTTATTCAATTAGTCGGAATTCGCCTAAGTATAAGTATACCCAAAACCGTTTAAAATACTTAGTGGGAGGGGAGAGATATATCAAATCCATTTCCCTTTCACGTTCTCCCTTTTGTTCACAACGTGAGATTTATGCTTGGCCTCGTGTTGATTATACCTCAACTGCTCCATTCGGAAGGTGTTTGCATAAATCAATAACAAGGTGAATGGAGAAAGTATTTATAGTAAGTGAGTGAAGGAAGTGTGTCAACACACCCTGCGGTCTCCTCCGTTAGGTTGCACCGTAAGATTTCCATGTTCCGCCTGCTTGTATGCCCTGGAGCTACTAACCATTCGGAGGGTTGAAACATGGAGATCGGAACAACGCAAACTCCAGAAATGGATAGGATTACTTAGGACCATTTCCAACATTAGCTTTTCCATTCGGTAGCATTGTTGGGGCTGTTCTCTGTAATCTTAAAACGGCGGGTCACACTTACGAGGGTTACTAAGTGTTAGTATATTCCTGACCAAATGTGGCGATAACTAAACCATTATAGGAATAAGAGTTATTCTGGCATTAGTATTTAGTCAAGAACATCTTGGTTTAGTGAAGGAGTAATTGACTGCCCCTCGGTAGCAGTTGCTTTAACTCACTAAAGTGTCATTGCAAAATAATAATCCTGGGTACATTATTACTTTTGCTAAAACCTGATTGGATTTTTGTCAAAAATGGTTAATAAGGAAATTACTAATAGTTTTGTTTATTTTTTCAGCATGTCTAGCTCACTAGTACAATTACTCGCTTCGGATAAGCTTAACGGGGATAATTATGGAACTTGGAAGTCTAATCTGAATACCATACTAGTAATCGAGGATCTTAGATTTGTCCTAACCGAAGAGTGTCCACCTAACCCTGGCTCGTCAACAAACCGAATTGTTCGGGAAACATATGAGAAATGGACTCGAGCTAATGAAAAAGCAAGAGTCTATATCTTAGCAAGCATTTCAGATGTCTTGTCTAAAAAGCACGAGAGAATGGTCACCGCAAGGGAGATAATGACTTCGTTGCAAGGTATGTTTGGACAACCGTCCTCACAAACTAGACACGAAGCTCTCAAGAATGTTTACAATTCCCGAATGAAAGAAGGTGCTTCTGTTAGGGAACATGTTTTGAACATGATGGTTCTGTTTAATATCGCTAAAGTAAACGGTGCTACCATAGACGAGGGTAGTCAAGTTAGTTTTATAATGGAGTCTCTTCCGAAGAGCTTCATTCAGTTCAGGACAAATGCTGTCATGAACAAAATAGACTTTAACCTGACTACTTTGTTGAACGAGCTCCAGACCTACCAAAGTCTCACCAAGAGGGGACAAGAAGGGGAAGCAAACGTTGCCACCACCAAGAGGTTCCAAAAAGGATCATCTTCAGGAACCAAGTCTGGACCTTCCACTTCTAAGAATAAGAGTATTCAGATGAAGAAAAAGAAGGAAAAAGGGAAAGGAAAAGCTCCAATGGGAAGCAAGGCAAAAACAAAAGCTGCAGATAAAGGAAAATGTTTCCACTGTAATGTAGATGGACATTGGAAACGCAATTGTCCCAAGTACCTTGCGGAAAAGAAGGCTAAAAAGGAACTTAATTTCTATCTCTTGTTTGATTGAACATGAATACCAAGTATCTTTTGATATTAATGAAGTGTTTGTTAACAAAAGAGGTATGCATATATGTTCTGCAAAACTTGAAAGCAACTTATATGTGTTAAGGCCAATTCAAGTTAAAGCTATTTTTAATACGGAAATGTTTAAAGTAGCAGAAACTCAAAACAAAAGGCAAAAAGTTTCTCCTAATACCTATCTTTGGCATTTGAGATTAGGCCACATAAATCGCAATAGGATTGAAAGATTGGTAAAGAGTGGACTACTAAATCAGTTAGAAGATAACTCGTTGCCACCATGTGAGTCCTGCCTCGAGGGAAAAATGACCAAACGACCTTTTTCGGAAAAAGGTTATAGGGCCAAAGAACCCTTAGAACTCGTGCATTCGGATCTCTGTGGTCCTATGAATGTCAAAGCACGAGGAGGGTATGAATATTTCATCAGTTTCATTGATGATTATTCAAGGTATGGCTGCCTTTACCTAATGCATCACAAGTTTGAAGCCCTAGAAAAGTTCAAAGAGTACAAGACCGAGGTTGAGAACCAATTAGGTAAAACGATTAAAACACTACGATCAGATCGAGGTGGAGAATATATGGACCTACAATTCCAAGATTATTTGATAGAACATGGAATTACGTCCCAACTCTCAGCCCCTGCTACACCACAACAAAATGGTGTATCAGAGAGGAGAAACCGAACTTTGTTAGACATGGTTCGATCAATGATGAGCTATGCTCAGTTGCCTGATTCGTTCTGGGGATATGCAGTTGAGACTGCTGTATACATTTTGAACATGGTTCCCTCTAAGAGTGTTTCTGAAACACCCTATGAGCTATGGAGAGGGCGTAAAGGTAGTTTACGTCACTTCAGAATTTGGGGATGCCCGACACACGTGTTGGTGCAAAACCCAAAGAAATTGGAACGACGTTCAAAACTATGCCTGTTTGTGGGATATCCTAAAGAAACGAAAGGTGGTCTATTTTACAATCCTCAGGATAATAAAGTGATTGTATCGACAAACGCTACATTCCTTGAGGAAGATCATCGACCTCGCAGTAAGCTAGTATTAGATGAGATTTCAAGTAAAACTACAAAAGAATCTACAAAAGTTGTTGATCAAACTGGTCCATCAAATGTTGTTGATCAAACACATACATCTCAAATAGTGAGAGAGCCTCGACGTAGTGGGAGGGTTATAATACAACCCGACCGTTACATGGGTTTAACAGAAACTCAAACCATCATATCTGATGATGGTATAGAGGATCCATTGACCTTTAATCAGGCGATGAATGATGTTGATAAGGATCAGTGGATCAAAGCCATGGATCTCGAAATGGAGTCAATGTACTTCAATTCGGTCTGGGAACTTGTAGAGCAGCCGGATGGGGTAAAACCTATTGGTTGCAAATGGATCTACAAAAGAAAACGAGACCAAACCGGTAAGGTTCAAACCTTCAAGGCTCGACTTGTGGCAAAGGGTTTTACCCAGCGGGAAGGAGTGGATTTTGAAGAAACTTTTTCCCCTGTTGCCATGCTTAAGTCAATTAGAATACTCTTGTCCATTGCCACATTTTATTATTATGAAATATGACAAATGGATGTCAAGACAGCCTTTTTAAACGACAATCTTGAAGAGACTATCTATAAGGCTCAACCAAAGGGATTCATAGTCCAGGGTGATGAGCAAAAGGTTTGCAAACTTAAACGATCCATTTATGGATTAAAACAAGCATCAAGATTCTGGAATATACGTTTTGACACTGCGATCAAAACGTATGGCTTTGAGCAGAATGTTGACGAACCTTGTGTTTACAAGAAAATCGTCAAATCCACTGTAGCTTTTCTAGTTCTATACGTAGATGATATCCTACTTATTGGGAATAATGTAGGATTCCTGACTGATGTAAAACAATGGCTAGCGACTCAATTCCAAATGAAAGATTTGGGTGAGGCTCACTTTGTTCTGGGCATTCAAATCATAAGAAATAGAAAGAACAAAACGCTAGCACTGTCTCAAGCATCATATATCGACAAAATGTTGGTACGATATTCGATGCAGAACTCCAAGAAAGGGTTATTACCTTTTAGGCACGGGGTTCACCTGTCAAAGGAACAAAGTCCTAAGACACCTCAAGAAGTTGAGGAAATGAGACGTATTCCCTATGCATCAGCGATTGGTAGTTTGATGTATGCCATGCTGTGTACCAGACCCGACATATGCTATGTCGTAGGAATTGTCAGCTAAGGATCTGATCCTTACAGGATACACTGACTCAGATTTTCAAACCGATATAGATTTGAGAAAATCAACATCGGGATCTGTGTTTAGTCTAAATGGAGGAGCAGTAGTATGGAGGAGTATTAAGCAAGGTTGCATTGCTGACTCTACCATGGCTATGAAAATTCCTAACAGAGTTGGAAATTGTTACAAATATGCAACTGTCCATCACTCTCTATTGTGATAACAGTGGAGTAGTAGCAAACTCTAAGGGATCTCGAAGTCACAAGCGAGGAAAGCATATTGAGCGCAAATATCATCTCATCAGGGAGATCGTGCAATGAGGAGATGTGATCGTCACGCAGATTGCTTCGGAGCACAACATGGCTGATCTGTTTACAAAACCCCTCACGGCTAAAGTTTTTGAGGGTCACCTAGTTAATCTAGGACTACGAGCTTTGTTAGACTAGGGCAAGTGGGAGAAAAATATTGAAGGTGTTCATATAACACATGCGGAAGCAATTGAAGATCGAAAGCACTTAACTCTATTAATTTTACTCCTAAAGCATGCTGGTTCTAGAGAAAACAGAACAGAGGGTTAGAAAGCACCAACCTTTTGTAGCTCAAATGGATGGATCTCCTTGTGGTGTTTTCTTCTCCAATCTTTGTTGGACAACCTCTAGAGTCTTCCCTACTATTCTCCGGGCCAAGAACGACTTGTGGGAGTCTATAGAGATAGGGAATGGGAAGGGAATGCTTGAAGGAACAAGCTCTTGAGAGATCTATGGAGGTGAGTGAGTTTGAGAGTAAATTCTAGCAGCATAACAGTAAGGAAATCACTCTCTTGGCATTGAATCTGATTCATACTCTATATATAGACATCTTCCATGCAAAGAGAAGCCTCATGACACAAGACACATGGTAGAATTGCAACTCAAAGTGGATTCTAGGTGTTTAATTCACAACACATGCAACTAGTGCATGGATGTGTTGTTTTCCACTTTGCATCAACATGCAAGAGTGGGAATCCAACTAAATCCACTAAATTGAATCCATGATCTGAATTTTCATCTTGCAATTAACTCTAATTTCAATTCTAAATTGAAATTGATTTCTTGTTAATTAATTTGGGACAATTCCAAATAATTTGATATGATTAATCCAATTAATCATTGTTACCTAGTGCAATCCATTATATATGATTCCTAATACATATATATTGTATTTAAAACACTTTTAAATACTTTATCCCTCATTTTCTAATTTAATTCATAATTAAATTATTGTGTCAAACACAATTTACGATAATACCCCATTTCCCATTTTTGAACAATTCAAAGAATCCTATCAATATGTTCTAGGCTTTATTCCGATATGAGCTAGTAGGGGGACCTAATGGACCTATAGATCATGGGCTCCAACGATTCGAGGCTAACCGACTAATCTCATTATCTAAGCTAGCCAACATTCGTTAACTACCGGGACACTCCACTATAGCCCGATAGTTGCACTCCCCTCACCATAGATATATTTCCGTCCACTTGATTTAACCATGTTCAGTAAGTCGATCCTTCACAGGTTGTTCGTAGCTATAGCTAGGTCAAATGACCGTTTTACCCCTATAGTACTTCTTGTTCCTTAAGTTCCACTAATCCTCTAATGAACAATCGGTTTGTGGTCCAACCATCAAACCTAAGTCCCTCTCGATCCATCGAGAGGGTGGGGCCCCTTGTTCAAGTCCTGGAGTTAGTACTTAAGGGAACAACCTCTCTACTATCCCTGAAACGGATAGGAGCGAATTCCGTCTTGCGAGACTATGTCCCCAGCTATCTATTCGATCTTATCCCCAAAATGGTAGACTTGTTGAGTTGGCGATGCTGGCCACTCTCACCCATGCAGATCAAAGGATAATCTCGTATAAATAGGAGTTCATAGTTAGCTCAGGATTAAGAACGAGTTACCTAGGTCATCTTTGAGAAATAGTCAATTTCTTCAGTAAACGGCGTTATAAAGAGAAAGTGACTAATTTCGTGGTCCAGTCTTATGCAAACTCATTGCATAGGACGCCTCCACTCGCATGTCTCCACATGAACGACTTAGGATCTCATCGTTTGTACTTAATACAAAGTGGGCCGCGTCCATAGTGTCCCCAGGATAAGGCACCCAACCCTATCCTTATACTATAGACTAGATTGACTATAAACTTGAACTTGATCCTATGATATGTCTCTACATATAGTTCGAGTATTCATTTTATAGCCAAGGATCTTAATTTATTGGATTTAGGTTAATCATTCGCAATTTACATATACAATAACATCTTTTACTGAATAACCTCAATAACGTCTTTATTGGAAATAGAATATGTTTAATGATTTACAAACTACGAGTTTATAGGACATTAAACCCAACAAATTCCCACTTGGACTAGAAACTCTAGTGGGGTACAGGAAGTTAGGTGTGAGAGATACATAAAGACAATAAACTAGGGCATCAACCATACCCTTACATAAATGTAGGGAAAGTGATTCATAGTTCCATGCGTCGGATTCGCAGAGGAGCCACCACCGTAGGACTAGGACACCCTTCCTTTATCACAGCACTCTGTAGGAATGTTGGGGTCGAGTGGGGCCCTCGCGAGGAGCAAAGCCATCTTGTAGCTATGATAGATAAAAATTTTATCATGACTAGACTTAGAGAGCCTAGACCTTGGGTAGCCCACCCACCACCGCCACCATAGTAGGAAGAAACAACAGAAGAGCCAGAAGAGCAGGAAGGGCAGCCTCACATTGAGCATCCACCTCTCACACTTGAGGCATTGGGGGAGAGGATGAAGCAAATGAGACTCGCACAGCTGCGCTAGTATCAGAGCCAACAACGTAGAGAGGCTAGGCATTTTAGACGATCCGAGGCACAGTTCGCCTACTTTCATCAGTACATGATTGCCTCGACGTCTGGACAACCTCTTCCACATTCACTGCCACCTTATGAGTCTCCTGAGGATGAGGAGTGACACGCTTTCATTGGCCTCATTCGCGCTTTTTTATCCTTTTCTTTATTTCTTAGCTTGTTCTGCATTTCTTTTTCTGTGGATCTCAAGGAAGTGAGAAGACCTTGGGGATCGTGACGAGCCTAAAGAATAGTTCCAAGAAGTCAAAGGTTCGAGTCCCAAATCGAGCAAGCAACAAGGAAGACCAAAGAAGGAAGTGAAGACATGTTGGATGTGTGCTCGACGTCAAGACGTCGTGGCCAGCGTCGAGACGCTGGCGCGATTTTGTTTCTTCGGTCCAGAAGGTGTGGCATCAAGACGCTACACCCAGCGTCTCGATGCCATGATTAGATCTTTCATAAATACCCTCATTTTATTCCGTCGTTTAGGTTAGAAAAGGTTTTAGGTCAGTTTGTATTTCTTTATTTTCGATTCCTCTCTGTTCTTTAACTTTTAGACCTCATTCTTGTATGATTTTTAGTTGATTCCTTTGTATTTCTTGATTATTGTTGTATAGGGTCGCGGGTTTTAGTCGGCTTTACCGCCGTCTAAACCCGTTGACGCCGATTGGATGATTCTTGGGTTATACAATGGATTATTTTGTGAGTATTTTGTTCTGATTTCTCTTTTAAACTTATATTGCAATTGTATTTTGGATTCAGTTTTCAGAATAAGCATGCGCAGTAGGTTAGATTGACGCCCTAACTCGCAGCTCGTATGTTTATTATTTGCTAATATTCGTAGTGCATAGACTGATTCATGGGCACGAGTCCCAAGAGTAGTTCTCTGACTTTGTTGCTCTGCATGATAGGTCTAGGATCCAAAATAGCGCTAGGATTAATTTAGACCTAATTATTTCTAGTGTCCTAATCAATCCACTAGACTTAAGGCAATTTGTTAATTGTTTAGTTTGATCGGTTAATCAGATTAATTAGTTAATCAATTAGGTTCTAATTCGATGGACGATGTATGATCGGGTTAGATAGCTTAGATGGGCTTAGGGTCTTTTTTGGATTCAAATTAGATCGATTGGGCAATCAAGCAATTTAATTTAGCCTTTAATAGGATGCAACACAATGGCCAAACAAACCATTCTCAACCCCAAGAATCTCCCTAATCGGCATCGCTCAATTTAATTATTTTTCTGCTGATTTATGTTTCTTTCATTTAATTTCCCGTCTTTTAATTTCTTGTTATTTAAATTCCCGCCTTTAATTTCTTGCACGCTGATTTCCCCTAGCATTGCAATTCCTCCTTTACTACTTTCTAACTCAAAATAAATAGGAAGTAATTACCAACCGCCACTCCCTGTGATCGACCCCGGCCACTACTACTGCAAGTAGTTTAGTGATCATGGAATTATAAATTTATTTGACAACTCGGAGCCTCGACAACTCCGAACCGTTCATAAGGTCTACCTAGTTAAGAAGTTTTCCAACATGCAGATGTCTTAAGATGCTTCTTGTAATTCCTATATTAATGAGGTTACCACTTTGATTATTCAGATAAAATCTGTTAAGAGAGAGTTTACTGATGAGGTGAATGTTATTCAACTGTTAACGTCTTTACCTAATATTTGGGAGACAATGAAGACAACAATGTCTAATTCTACTGGAAATAATACTTTAAAATTTTCAGAAGTTTGTGATTTAGCCATAGCTGAGGAAATTCATAGGCAGAGTAGTAATAAAGAGTATACAGTAGGGTCAGCTTTGGTTATGACTAAGGGTAAATATAAAGTTGATGAAGAAAATGAACCGAGTAGTAGTAAGAAAAAGTGGAAAAATAGGAATGAGGTAGAATGTTTTTACTGCCATAAGAAAGGGCACTTCAAGAGTCAATGTAGGAAATTCAATGAGGATCAAAAAAGCAAACAAGAGGCAAATATAGTCTTTGTTGTGTTTTATGCCCTCAAACTCGTAGATAGTAAATGTAAACTAATGACTGTTATCAATAAAGCGTTATTGATTATTATTCTATAAAAAGTTATCGAATTATTGTATTAGTTTTGTCTTAAATAACCCTAAATCCAATAAACTAACATCCTAGGTTGTTGTATGAGTCTTGAACTGTATGTGGAGACATATGGGACCAGTGTTCAAGATACAACCTAAAGGGTCTATAATATAGGGATAAGGTTGGGTTTCTTATTCTGGTAACACTATGATACGACTCACTTTGTATTTGATACGAACGCACACAATGATCCAACGCGTTCGAGTAGGAGACATGCGAGTGGGGGTATCCTATGCAATGATTTTGCATAAGACCGAACTGCGAAATAATAACAGCTAGATATAACTCCATTGACTAGTTAGGTTTCCATTTCAATAGGATGACCTTGGCAACTTAGTCTTAATCCTGAGTGTATTATGAACTCCTGTTCACGAGGGATTGTCCTTTGATTTTTATGGGTGAGAGTGGTCAGTACGCCAACTGATAAGGGCAAAAAATATACTTATTTTGCCTTTAGATTTAGCTCATTTTCATGTCAAACCTGTATGTTTTAGATCAAAAACACTATTCCTGAGCTTAAAAAGTACTAAAGTTGATAAGTTAGGATGTTGAGAGTCATGTGTGTCAAACTAAGCATATTTGTGCTTAAAAGAACTCATTTTGGTGAGAATTTGACTTAGTTTTGGTGTTTTGCAGAAAACAGAGGAATCAAGGAAAATTCCCAAAAATGCGACCACATTTCTGGCAAGGCTAATGTGAAATGCGACCACATTTCTGGGCAGAGGCAGACAATTCCGAGTCCGTCGCGGGTCGTTTTGAACGAGTGTTTTGCGAACCTAACCAACTGTTTTGACTTCGAAACTGACTGGGCCACTTGGTAGTACAATTTTCGTGACTCCCCAACCACTCCCCATGCTATAAAAGGCCATGATTCGAAGGCAAATCCAAGCAGAACTCACTGGGAAGAAGAGGGTAGTGACAGAACCCTAGTAGACGCCCATGGGTAGGGATGCCCGAGGTCCTTGCTAGAAGACTAAATTCTAACCTTAGTTAAACATCAAACCCGAGTGTTTGTTGAGATTTCACCCTATTTCCACCTTGTAAAAGAAGAGTAGAGTGTCATGAGAACTCTAGAAGGATTGGATAAAAGTGAAAAACCCTAGTTGTAGCTACTGCACTTTATTTTTCCAACACTTGTTCTTTTCATTATTTCTGTGTTCCTTATTCATTATTTCAATGGAAAGTTATTCATTTGCATTATTATCCATCATACGTAGCTAAATTCCATTGAGGGGTTCAGTATAGTGAATTCCCTTATGGTTTAAATGGCTTGAAAGTTTCTTATTTGCCTAAGTTCTATTTATTGCATGTTCATTATTGATTATCATTCTAATCTTGCTGAGTTTAACTTGATCACTTAGACTTTGCAGGTTATGTGAGTTTGATACTGAAAGGGTCAAACAATATTGGTTCTCATAAAGGTGATATAGGAGAAAGTGCTCGAGAGAGTGTATTTAGTGTTATAGGGGATGGTTGCTTATAATAACTATAGGGTTATAGGTTGCATGCATGAATAATCTATGTCGGAGTCGAGTCACAGAAATGTGCATAACGGTACTCACTTAGCCTTCTAACGGTTCTTGGGAGCAAGGCCAAATAGGAGTTAAACCTAACCCAGTGCATAATTAGACTTAGGTTGAATAAGCCATTACTAGAGTCATTTGCCTTAGGGTTGAAGCTTTACTGGACACCTCGCTTTATTATTATTGTTATTCTTTACTTGTTTGTTTATTTACTTTCCAAAACCCAACATCAACTATTTTCTTTGGTTACCTTTTTGAGCAATCTAAGAGCGGTTTCTTCTTCAAATCTATGTTTAACTTTAGTCTCTGTGGGATCGATACCTTTGGAATATTTCCAGAGTTTTTTATTACTACATGTGATAGTGTATACTTGCACTTGGTTGACTGAATCCATCTTTAATTTCTATTTTCATTATTTCCCAATATCCATCTTCAGTCCACTGTTCGCATCAAGTTTTGGCGTCGTTGCCGGGGACTAAAAGTGAAACTAGTTTTTGTTTGTTGAAATTGCGATTTGATTGCTACCGCACTTCTATCTTAAGAATCTGACTTTTATTTGTAGTTTCTTTTGCAGGTTGAAGTTGGTGCATGAGCAAGGGAGATCAACTCCTTGAGCTAGATCCATAGATAGAAAGAACCTTTCGTCGTCGTCGTAAAGAGCAGAGGCGAAAAAAGGGAACAACAGGAGTTGAGCGCACGGGAACATCTTGAAGAAGCTGCTTATATTCAAGAACTTCCAATGGACCAACTCGGAGTCGATCCTCTTGTTGACCAAAAGAATCTTGGAATGGATCAGAATGGTGGGAGAATACCTCCAGCACCACTAGTTCCACCAGTGCCACAAAATGAAAATCTGATCTATATTGCAGAAGATCGAAATAGAGCAATAAGGGATTATGCCTTACCGGTTTTCCAGACTCTGAATCTAGGAATACTTGAGCCACCGATAGAAGCGCCACAGTTTGATTTGAAATCTGTGATGTTTCAAATGCTCAACACCATGGGCCAGCTTTCAGGACTTCCGAGTGAAGATCCACATAAGCATATCAAGCAATTTTTAAGCATTTGTAGTTCGTTTAAAGTAACAGGAGTACCAGAAGACACATTGAAACTAAAACTTTTTCCTTTTTCATTACAAGGAGATGCTGAGACTTGGTTAGATTTATTTCCACCAAACTCTATCACATCTTGGAATGACTTGGCAGAAAAGTTTATAGAGAAGTTTTTTTTCCGTCCAACAAGAATGCTAAGTATAGAGCAGAGATCATTTCCTTTAGACAATCGTATAATGAGCCTTTAGATGCAACATGGGCGAGATTCCAAAGGCTGGTCCGAAAGTGTCCTCATCATGGATTGCCTGTGTGCATCATTCTTGAGCATTTCTATAGTGGGCTCGATCAAGCTTTAAAAGCCTTAGTCAATGCGTCTGCAAATGGATCTTTCTTGAAGAAATCCGCGAACGAAGCACATGCCATACTAGATACAATAGCCATGAATAACCGACATTGGGGGGAGACTGAACCTACAATTTTTAAGAATCCAGTAAAATCTGTAGAGACGGAAGCAAATTCAACCATGCAAGCTCAGATTAAAGCTATTCATAGAATGATGATGGACTTGACTATGGGAAATAAAGCAAATATCGCTCCTGCAAATGCTATCTCTTCTCCTTGTTGTGATATTTGTAGTGAAGAACATATCACTGATAATTGTCCACTAAACCTTGTATTTGTTTTTTATGTAGGACAACAGGGAAACCAAAACTGCTGGAATCCGTATGCAACTACGTACAACCCAGGGTGGAGACAACATCTGAATTTCTCCTGGGGAGGACAAGCTAGTACCAGTAATGCCGGTACAAATCAATTTGGAAAAGCTTCAGCAGGATTTAATTCCCAACATACACAACAGCAACAGTAGAAAAATTTCCAACCAGTACAAGTTCAGAGCACTAACCAATAGTCAAATCTAGAGGCTCTAATAAAAGAATACATGGCAATGAATGATGCCACTGTAAGGAACTTGGAAGTGCAGATAGGACAAATAACTCAAGAGATCAAGAACAGACCCCAAGGGACATTGCCTACCAAAACTAAAAATCCTCACCGTGAAGTGATAGCGAGCATAACTAGCTATTTTTCTTTGATTAATTAAGCTAGTCTTTTACAATTATTTGCCCAAATTTATGCATTTTTATGTTTTATTTGTAGGAAGTATGTGTTTGAAGCTCAATTCAGCAATTGGAGTCAAATGGAGTCTTCAATCTACAAAAAAAAAAAAAAAAAAAAAATCATAGCGTCGCGACGCTATGACCAGCGTCGCGACCCTATAGGCAAATTTTCCAAAAATGTGGTATCGCGACAGCGTCGCGACGCTGTCCATAGCGTCTCGACGCTGTCGCCAGATTTTCTATAAATTCATCTTTTTGTGCTACGGCCAAGGGGAGTCCAATTGGTTAGATTTTAGCCCTAATTTCGACTAGAGACCTTTGGTGGGAGCTAAAGCAAGGCCAAGGAGCGGGAATCAAGCGAGAAGACGTGGAGATCGTGACGGGGACGTGTCGGTTTCGACGGATTCGAGTTTTCCTTTCTCTTTCCCTTACCTCTTGTAGTTTTAATGGTTTTTCTTTCAATTAGTGTTTATGGTTTAAAGACTATGAATTGCTAGTTGTTTGTCTTAGGGATTGATGTAATTGTTTTAGTTTTTGGATTGATTTTAGGTATGAATGTGTTTTTATTTTATGCATGCAATTTTGTTTAATGCTTTCAATTACTTGATCACTAATTGAATGATTTAAGTGTTGAATCTAACTCGGGAGGGAGGATTTGGCCTAAGACTTACTTTGTTTAATTGCATGACTAGAGTAGAAATTCTAAGTTTGTGACGGGATTTGGAATATCTTTAGAAGCGTAACAAGGACCGAACCGAATAATGCCTTGCATGTTAATGAACTTAGATAGGGATATCAAGTTAGTTTATATGCATGAGAATCAATTATACTCGGGAGAGGTAATCGTGATAAAAGTTTCCTTGGCTTGTAGAATAATTGCACGGTCAATTCATTCCTATTAATCAATCCTCAATCTTAATCAATGAAATCAATTCCCTAAGAGTCTTTCCATTTGAGTCTCCACTTTTATTTTTATGCTTTTAGTCTTTACTTTTATCTTTATCGTTGAGTTTTGCTCCCTAAATAAAATTGGACAAAAGTATTCACGATACTTAATTTGCTAGAAAACCAATCCAGAGGACGACACTTGTTTTACACGAAAACACTATATTATTACTTGACCCGTACACTTGCGGTTAGCAAATTGCACATCATGAAGGCAAGGAACAATGTAAAGTAGTTACCTTGAGGAGCGGATTAGAGTATGATGGACTAGAATACCCCATTAATCAAGAAGTTAGGAGAATCTTGATAGCATGTATAAATGCTACTATTTTACCCTTAAATTTAATGGTTTTTGTTGTGCTTTAATGTGTTTTTATTATGCAAATTCTATTAATTGATTATTTTTTCGTCCCTAGGAGTTTTATTGGAATTTTGGAGAAAAAGAGGAAAAAGAAGCCCAAATAATGAAGATTTGATCTTGAAGATCCATGGTGGGTCAAGTGGGAGGAGTCCAAGACCCTAAATGGAAGAGAATTGGGCCAAAGAATGGAAGAGAAGCCCAAAAATCAAGCCAAGACGCGTTCTGGAATTTTCCAGCCGAAGGCCACCGTCGAGACACTGTCTCTTGGCATCTCGACGCTGGGATGATTGGGGGATCAAGCTGAATACGTCACAGCGTCGCAACGCTGTCTGCCCTGGAGGTCTATATAAGGCGCGAATTTGGCTCATTTTCATCATCAAGCAATACATTCCTCTAGTCTTTTCAAGGATCTTTGAGCCATGTTTGAGGGTCGGGTTGAGAGGAGAGCGAAATTCATGTATTGGGCATATTTTGGAGTGCTCGGGAGCTTGTTTCGCAGAGGATCCAAGGTGCAAGCAAGGGGTTCTTCGACGGTTCATCTCCTAACTCCTTTATTTGTTCATTTATTGCTTTTTATCATGTATAGATGGGAAATTTTGGTTATTATAGCATACATGTATAGCTAAATCCCGGCTTGCGGGTCTTGAATGAAAGAATATAGTTTAATGTTATTTTGATTGCCTATCTTTGTGTCCACTTTACTAATTATTTGTGTGGGTGTTCATAATGCTCTATAGATTCTGGCAAAATTTATAGTGATTAGATACTTAGTGGAAACTTGACGGAGAGAAACTAAGTCAGATCATAACCCACTCAACTAGGCTTAATTGCTCGTAGTGATAGCGAGAGTAGTTGGTTAAGCTTAGAGATCGATAATGAATCAGGGCTCATTAATTAACCCGTTTAATAGCGCTAAGGACACTTAGGTCATTAAAATGACTAAGTTATAATTAGGGGAAACCGATAGGAGAACTTATGTAATTAACGGAGATTCTAGATCTATAATTAGTCAGACACAAGATTAAGTAATTGGAATAACAAATAAGCTATATTTTGGATTTCAAGACCCCGCCTCTCATTCGACTCATTCTTTCTCTTTGCCAAGTTGCTTGATCAGTTTGTTTAATTGCTTTGTTTAAATTTTGTTTGCAACTCTCATCATGTTTAGGTCCCTAAATAATAATCAATCTTAGTATTTTAAGTGCTTAGTTTATTATCTTGTCTAAGTGCACTTCTCCCTGTGAAATCGATACTCGGTACTCTACCGTTTTATATTATTGTGGCAACTGCTCGCTTGCGGATAGTAGGTGCATCGGCCATCGTAGCAAGTTTTTGGCGCTGTTGCAGGGAAGTTGTGTTTAATTTAGGCAATTTAATTTTCTACCATTAAAAAGAAAAGGATGAATATTAATTTAGGGTGTATATAGTTAAATTTTTTTAATTTTTGTGAATAGTTTTATTTTTTTTAGTTTGATAAGCTTGGGGTTGTACATGCGAAGATATAAGGAGGCTGATCTATTTCCATTAGATCATGAAATTGATAGAACCATTAGAGCTATTAGAAAAGGAAAAAGACTGATAGAAAAGATGACCCAATAAGAAGATGCACCCAAAGCTATCCGAGACATTTTGCAGCCGATTCTCCCTACAGAAAATTTCGGCATCGTTTACGCACCCATTCAGGAGTATAATTTTGAGCTGAAGACGAGTTTGATTCAGATGGCAAGGGATTGTTCTTTTAAAGGGCATCCTTCAGAAGATCCTCACTCCCACCTTCGGTCCTTTCTAGATATATTGTAAACCCGAGACTTTCCTTGGATTATTCTTGTCACATATTGTGGGAAGTTGGATTAAAGTTGTTGTTGTTTCATTGTTGAAGAAAAATGGCAAAGCTTTTGGTTGAAGTTGTTTTTTATAATTTTGGAATTTATTAATTTAAAAAAAAAAGAAAGAAAAGAAAGGAAATAAAGAAAAAGAAAAAGAAAATAAAATAAAAGAAAAGAGGAAAAGTAAAAAAAAAAAAAAAAAAAAAGAAAAGAAAATGGAAAGAAAGTTGGTGGTGCTAGTGGTTTTAAAGAAGGGAATCCACCGCCTAAACCCATTTTCTTTTCATTTTCCCTCAAAGTTGTAGAACCATTCGAGAGAGAGTCTGAAGGAAGAAGAAGAGGAAGCTTACTGGAGTTTTGAGATTGAAGAAGATAGGGGAAAGCTCAAGCAAGTGCAACCATGGCAGAATCTTGGTTCAATCTGTCCATCTCTGGTTTTTAATTCGGTTTGAGCTACACAAGAAGAATTAAGAGGTGAGGTCTTACTTTCTTGAAAGTTAATTCATTTTCTAACAAATTTCATGAAGAAATCTTCAGCTACTTCTGATGTTAAGTTAATGATTTTGGAAGAGAAAGACAAAGCACAGAATGTTCGCTCAAATCTGAAGAGTCTCTTGTTCTTCGAACGTCCCGGAGTGTACAGATTGAATTAGAAGCTCAATTTGGTATGGTTGGAAAGCTTATGCAATTTCCTATAACTATCATGAAGAACTCGTGAGCCAAAAATGACTGGAAGTAGGTTTAATTTCAGGAGAAAAGTAGAGGGTAGCAGAAAACACGAGTTTGGAATAGCTGTGTTCGGGGGATTTCTTGACAAATCCTTGGGAATCTCATTTTTACTCCTTCACGTAAGTTGTAGAGTGTTCCAAAATGAAGAGTTGGATATAAAGTACATTAATTTTGGTCAAGTATTGAGGAAGTTATGCGTGTTTGAAGTTAGGGTATTGAATCTGGAAAATTTTGGGAAAAGTGTGAAATATGATTTTATTTCTAAAGTTTAGAATTCATGAGCGTAGAAAGACAAGACTATTTAAGGTTCTGATACTTGGTTTTGGTTTGTTTGACAGACTAAGAGGAAATAGGCCGAGTCTACAGGCCAGGGAACTAGCCCAAGGCTGTGAGTGACAAAACAAATTCTGAAAATGATTTATAAACTGTTATTTATGATTAAATGTTTTACATGCTTGAATTTGAACTTACGAATAATACATGATTTCTATGAATAGTTTCAAGCATAAGTTTCGAGCTTAGATTTTCTAATGTGATTTATATGTGAACACGTGATTATTGACTTTCTGAAAAGTAGTTGAAACGATATCATTTTAAGCAAAGTATGTATTAGCGAGTATTGTTTAAGGATTTTCAGTTTTCAATGAACAAGCTGAGTAAGCTTGAGTTTTACGAAAGATAAAGATAAGCAGACATGTTTTAATGTTTTCATGTGGTTTTTCTTAGACTTCTATTGACTACATGACTGAGATATTGAGCCCGAGGTTGTATGGTACCGTGTGCACACAGGTTATATTCCGTTGTTGACGTTGAGTGTACTCCGTGACAACAATGTTGTCGTGAGTGCTGGGCAGGCCCTACTATGACAAAGACGATGAGAGTGCTGGGTGGGTCGCACTACATCGTAGAGCAAACGTTGGTTGTACTGGGTGTGTCCTACACAACGTAGATTTGTCATGTTAGTTAAAATGTTTAAAATACTTGATATGCCTTGCTAGATTTTAATGACATACTTGCTGAGTATTTGAGAAAGCTGTTATCATTACACGTTTATATTTAACGCTTTGATTAAACAAATTTATATGTTTAAGGTTTATCATGTGTTCTGATTTGCAGTTTAACAATTTTAAATTTAGTCACTCACTAGGCTTCATAGCTCACCCTTTCAAAGTGTTTTCCCACTTTTCAGGTAGAGATCGAGCTCTCGGTGACTGATAAACTGTCATAGTCTGCTAGAAGCTCCCAGATCGATTTCCAGTACGTAGGTGGAGTTGTACATCGAGTCTGTTTATATTGTAAATGTCTTTGTAAGGATTGGATAGTTTACGGTTTGTGTAAGCTCTAGATGTTGTGGTTGTGTAAACCCTAGTTGGATATGTTTTTGGTTGTGATGTCTCTATCAGGTTTATTATCCAAAATGAGTTAAGTCAGGGCTGCATTTCATGTATGTCTAAAGGTTATCAAGGTTCCGTTGTGTTGTGTTGCATGTAAAGTATTTCATATCTAAGGTTAACATGTTTATCAGGTTTAAGGGTTCAGTAGAGTCAGTAGGTATCGTTAGAGGAGGACGATGTCCGTTGGCTTCACGCCGTCTTCCGGACTAAGCTAGCAGGTAGTTCGGGAGGGGGTGTGACAAATATGTGGGGACGGTAAAGATGAATGACTCGAATTAAGGTTATTCTCATTCTCCTTGCAAGATAAGGCAAAAGAATGGCTCGAATTGTTAGAGCCTGGTAGCATCAACACCTGGGACGAGCTGGCTCAGGCATTTCTTACAAAGTTTTTTCCGCCCGCCAAGACAACCAAACTCCGCATGGAGATTGGAACATTCAGGAAGATCGATGACGAGCAGTTGTACGAGGCGTGGGAGCGATATAAAGAGATGTTAAGGAGATGTCCACAACACGGCTACCCCGATTGGCTCCAGGTACAGTTGTTTTATAACGGTTTAAATAGTTCCACTAAAACTATGTCTGATACATCTGCAGGTGGAAGCTTTCTGTCAAAGATAGTTAATGATGCCAAGGAGTTGTTGGAGGAGATGGCATCCACGAGTTATCAATGGCCTACGAAGAGGGCACCAATGAAGAAGGCTGGTATATATGAGCTTGATGATTCAAGTTCATTGAAGGCGCAGATGGCTTCCTCAACGAGCGCGCTGAATAAGCTGTCATCCTTTGAGGTGTTGAAATCAATTGCCACCTTAGTGGAAAATTATTCGAAGAAGGAAGGTCAAGGTGGAGGAAGTTCAATTCATAGGCAACAGAGGATTCAATCAAAGCCAGAACCTGCCGAACTTCTACCACCCAGGTCTGCGTAATCATGAAAATTTTTCTTATGCTAATTCTAAAAATGTTTTGCAACCACCCCCAAGATTTGCATCCACATCGAATTCTCAAGAGAAAAAAAGCAACCTGGAGGAGATGGTGGCTCTCTTCATCAAAGAACAAAAAGTTTTGAATGTCAATCTCCAAACGACGGTGAACACTCTGGTTACTTCGGTAAACAACCACGACACTACTCTAAAGAACATGGAGGTCCAGTTGGGACAGATCGCGACTGTAGTGAATGCCCTTCAGAAGGGTAAGTTCCCCAGCGACACGGAGGTAAATCCAAGAGAGCAATGCAAGGTCATCACGGTCCGGAGTGGGAAGCAGTTGGAGAACCGGTTGGATGAAGAGCAGAAGAAAAAAGAAAGAACGAGCAAGGATGAAGACGAAGGGGCTGAGGCAGAAAACACCTCCACAGAAAGGTCCCAAAATCCTGCTAGCTCATTTAAATTTAATTTCGATTTGACTTACCCAATTGCAGGAAATCAAGAGAAGAAGAAATTTGATGAAAAAGAGAAGATCAAAGAAGAAGAAGAAGAGGAAGTCCCGTGCAATCATCACGATAGAGGGTCTCACATTAGCCTGCCCAAGAGGAGGGGCGAATGTCCGACTTTTGTCAACAGGGAGTTACCTTTTCCCCATCGTTTTAAGAATGTTAAATTAGATGAGCAAATTACCAAGTTTTTAGAGATGTTTAGGAAATTAACTATTAATATTCCTCTGGTAGATGTTCTGTCTAATATGCCTAATTATGGGAAATTTATGAAAGAAATGCTTGCTAGGAAGAAGAGTCTAAAGAAAAAAGAAGTGTTAAGATTGTTTGAAAACAGTAGCACAGTAGTTCTAGGCAAAATGCCTCTTAAAAAGAAAGACCCAAGGAGTTTTACTGTTCCCTGTACCATAGGAGAGGTATCATTTGATAGGGCATTGTGTGATTTAGGTGCTAGTATCAATCTAATGCCTTATTCCCTTTTCAGGAAAATCAGACTTGCAAGATTAAAGGAGCCTAACATTACCCTCCAATTGGCAGACCGATCCATAACCCAACCGATGGGGATTGTTGAGGATGTGTTAGTCAAGGTGAACAAGTTCATTTTTCCTGTGGACTTCGTGGTGCTGGATATGCAGAAGGATAAAGAAGTTCCCATCATCTTGGGAAGACCTTTCTTGGCCACAGGTACGACCGAGATCAGTGTTCACACGGGTAAGTTAACTCTGAATGTTGATGATGAGATGTTTTTAGTATCTTTGGCCAAGATGAATGTGCCTGTAGCATTCATACATGTTTTTCTGTTGGCCTTGAATTTTTTCCTGATGAGGAAGATAAGGAGTTAGACTTAGCCTTAGAATTAGAAGGTCTACCTATGGATGAAGGTGGCGTTCGTCGATACAAACACCTTATTTTCTTGTGGGTCGTAGAAATAACCACCTCTCGTTTCTTTAGGGTAACCAACAAATTGGCACAGTTTTGAACGAGGTTCCAGTTTCTTGTGACAAGCACGTGTGCTGGACAACCCCAGATACGAAAGTGACGCAAACTAGGTTTACGCCCCTTCCATAATTCGAAAGGTGTTTCAGAAACACTTTTCGAGGGAATATTGTTCAAGATGTGTACTGCAGTCTCTACTACATACCCCCAAAACGAGCTAGGCATTTGAGCATAGCTCATCATTGATCGAACCATGTTTAACAAGGTTCTATTTCTCCTTTCTGATACACCATTTTGTTGAGGTGTACTAGGGTTGAGTGTTGGTATTGGATTCCATGTTCTATCATATAATCCTGGAATCTTTGATCCATATACTCCCTTCCTCGATCAGATCGAAGTACTTTAATTGATTTACCTAATAGGTTTTCAACTTCAGCCTTAAACTCCTTAAACTTTTCAAGGGCCTCAGACTTATGTCCCATTAGGTATAAGTATCCATATCTTGAATAATCATCTATAAATGAGATGAAATATTCGTACCCTCCTCAAGCTTTTACATTCATTGGACCACAGAGATCCGAATGTATTAACTCTAAGGGTTCTTTGGCTCTATAACCTTTTCCAGTAAAGGGTCTTTTGGTCATTTTGCCCTCGAGACAAGATTCACAAGGTGGTAGTGAATCATCTTCTAACTCGCTTAGAAGTCCATTCTTTACCAAACGACTGATTCTATTGATGTTTATATGACCAAGTCTTAAATGCCAAAGATGAGTATTGGTACTTGTTGGAGAAATTCTTTGCCTTTTTCTTTGAGTTTCAACAGTTTTAAATAATTCGTGATTTAAAAGTGCTATATTTTCGGTTGCTCTTAATACATACAAGTTATTTTCTAATTTGGTTGAACAAATAAGTACACCATTCTTATAAATGAACGCTTCATTCATATTAAAAGTAACTTATACGATTGTTCAATCAAACATGAAATAGAAATTAAGTTCCTTTTAATCTTGGGAACAATTAACAAACTTTCTAAAAGTAAGAATCTATTTCTAAAAAATAATTTCGTAGCTCCCACTGCCTTAGCTGAAATTTCCTCTCCAGTTCCGACCCTGATCGTCATTTCACCATCGTTCAACTGCCGAAAGGAATTATTTTCCTGAAAAGAAGAGCAAACATGATTAGTTGCTCTTGAATCAAGTATCCAAGTAAACTCATCCTGTTCTACTAGACATGTTTCTAAAACTTGTAAATCAAATTTACCTTCATTTTCCTTCTTTTCCTCAGCAGATGCAGGAGTATTCCCCTTGTCTCCGTTTTCCTTATGAATCTTATTCAAAGAAGAATTCTGAGATGCAGCTTTAGATTCAGAGGATGAACCCTTGGAATGAACCACTATTGTCTCATCTTTTATCTGACCCTTGTTTTCCAAAAGGGATTGATAGAGCTGCAGCTCATTTAAGAGACCTGTCAAGTTGTACATTATCTTGTTCACTATCACATTGCTGCGAAATTGTAGGATACTCTTCGGAAGAGATTCCAAGATGAATGCAACTTGAGTTTACTCATTTATGACCTCCCCATATGTTTCTGCCATATTAAATTGGACCATCATTTCGTGGACGTGTTCCCGGACAGATGTGCCTTCTTTCATGTGGCAGCTATAGACGTACTTGAGAGCGTCATGGTGGAGTTGGTAGAACGGTTGTCCAAACATCTCCTGGAGAGAAATCATAATCTCCCTCGCTGTGACCATGCCTTCATGTCTCTTAGCCAGAACTTCAGATAAGCTGGCTAGGATATAGACGCGAGCCTTATCATTGGCTTTTGTCCAGCGGTCATAAGCATCCTTAATTGCTTGGGTTGCATTACGAGCAGGGGCTGGAGGACAATCCTCCGTTAAGACGAACCGCAGATCATCGACAACAAGAATCGTATTCAGGTTCGACTTCCACATAGCGTAATTTTCGCCGGTTAATATCTCATTTTTAAGCTGAGAGACTATTGAGGAAGACATTGCTGAAATTAAACATACAATGAACGTATTAGTTATCTTTGCCTTAACCCACATACAAGCAAACAATTGCACACAATCCAATCAATTTAGCAAAACAAGCAATCACAGAACCCTAAAACTATTGATTTAGTTTTGCAACGATGTTTCAGAGGTTTAGAATATCAGCCACCGAAGGGTGATCAGCTACTCCTCCTCTGAAATGAGACATTTCTCAGCTAATTCTAATTCCGGAATAACTCATATTCCTATAGACATTAGCCACCGTTGTTCGGTCAAGGATTTGTTAACACTTTTAACTCATCCTCGTAAGTGTAACCCTCCCACTTTCAGATCTCAGAGGCACGCACCAACAGGCTACCGAAGGGAAAGACAACTGTTGGTAATTAGCCTAAGAGTTCCTATCCTATTCAGGAGTTCACGATGTTCCGAATCCTATGATCAGGCCCTCCGAAGGGATGGTTGCGCCAGGACAACACGAAGACGGATCATAGGACTCTCACGGTGTGAACTAGGGGCAGAGATCGAGGGATACGTTGACACGTGTCCCGCTCCCACTTACTTTAGACATTTTTCCCATTCACCTTGTTATTGATCCATGCAAACACTTTCCGAAGGGAGGCCGCTCCTAAGGCGACACGAAGCCGAGCATGAACCTCACGTTGTGAATATAGGGACGTAGGAGCAAAACTTGATTTAAATCTCGTTTTGTAATTTTCCTCCCACTAAAAATGTCCTAAGGTTAATTTAGGGTTATTTAACTTAGATAAATTCGGCTAAGTCAATCTATCTAACTTAGATAAATTTAGGGTTATTTAACTTGATTTAAATCTCGTTTTAGGTGAATTAAACTCCTTTAATAAACCCAGCAACATTGCAAGTCAACATGACTATGGTTAATTCAACTCAAGGTTCGGGTCAGTTCCCAGGTAGGAGGTGTTTCGCAAACCGTCAACTTAAGTACCCCCAGCCTTAGACAGAACTTTACCGACAGAGTTCCCTTATAACCATAGTAATGTAAAGTCTTTACTCTAAAGATCTAGGTGCATTAAACTCTTTTAACAAACCTAGTGACATTGCATGCTAACATTTGACTATGATTAATTCAACTCCGGTATTATGGGTTAGTTCCCAGGTAGGAGGTGTTCCGTAAACCGTCAACTTAAATACCCCCAGCCTTAGACAGAACTTAACCGATGGAGTTCCCTTATAATCATAGCAATGTTTTTCCTACTTTGTCATTTAAAACTATTTTTAATTCTAAGTAAGAAATAATTCTAATCCTATTAGAATCTGATCTAGGTCTAATTAATTTTAAACGATTTAAAATTATTCCAATTTATCCTATGATCTTATGCTTGCATGCAATTCTTGATTATAGATTGACGGTTTCTAATCATTAATATTAAAGAACTATTTCAAATTTTAATGATTAATCCTATAATCAAGAATCTAGGGTTTAATTCATTCAACAATCTCATTCAAATTAAATAATTAAACCATACTAATTGCATCGCATGAATAATATAACAATTATATTAATAACTATGGATGTTTCATGCCTCATGCAATATTGATTTTCTTTTAATATAACAATTATAAGCCAATCAAGAAAATCAATCAAGCATGCTGCATTCATCACATTAAACATAAACTATTTATATTTAATATAAGTAATGACATGTTTCATGCTTTATTATTTTCATATAATTAATATACACTTATATTAAAAAAAATATGAAAATAATTCCATGCATTTAAAACATACATTATAACAATTTATAATATATAAATAAATGCATGAGCCTGTTTATAACCTAAGGTGGGATTAAATATTCTATATGACATCCATAAAACATATAAATAGCAATTGAACAAGTTAATTTTGGCCCCTAGGATAAAATAAATCATTAAATTACAATAATTTTAGCAAAATTCTATCTTAAAACCCTTTTGCAGCTCCATAATTTGGTCTAGACATCACGAACCGCCCCGAACAGCCTCGAACCGGCCTTCAAAATCACGAAGCATGCTGAAATTCAGCTGAACCGGATCAAATTGGTCCTAGCCCAGCCGAACCGGAGTGAACCGGATCGCCCATGCACTTGAACCGCGCCTGTTGAAACCCTAATTTGCGCCGCCATTGTGACAGCGTCGAGACACTTGCAACGTAGAGTCCCGACGCTGCGTGAACTTCTGATCTCAGCGTCTGCGGAATCGGGGCAGCGTCGAGACGCTTTGTGAACAGCGTCCTGACGCTGTTACGTCTGGAGCTCGATCTGGGCAAAACAGCAGCTTGTTCTTCGGTTTTGGCCTCGTTTTTTGTCGCGATTTCTCCAATTTTCATCTCATAAAAACCTATTCTAGACCCGGACTTACAAAGGACTCGATTTTACATAAAATACCCGAAACACAGGGCCCTTACATGATCAAAATCACACAAAATAAAATCTATGGCCATAAAATTAACCTAAACAGTTCAATGCAAATCGAACATATATTATGCATAAATCCCACCTATTAGAGCCTATCGCAAAGTTTAATATCGATTAATAAGGACAGCGAAGGCTCTGATGCTGATTGAAGGGGATGAAAGCCCCGGCGCAGCGGAAGCGCATCAAAAGGACCTTGCGCCGTATATTAAGTAATATGAAAATACCGATACGAATAAGCAAAAAAGAAACTTTAAACATGTTTTAAAGTTGCTGGAAATTGATATAAACATGTTGGAAAAATAAATCTAAATTTATTTTCATTCTTTTCTGAAGAAACGGGAAAGAACTGTTACAAACCTTCGTTGTAGACTTGACCGTTCTTCGCCAACGACGCTTCAACGAACAAAAACGCATTAGCCTTCTTGTAGTTTCTTTGCTGGAAATTTATTCTTCAAAGACAAAATAACCACAGAGGTTACACCGGTATGTCTCTAAGTCTAGGACGCAAAAGACTTGTGGGAGTCTTTCTCTAAGAGGGAGGCTAGAGAGAATTCTAAGGTCTTGTCTTGTGAGTCTAAGAGCAAGAGGACTACCAAACCATTAAGTCTAGTGTTCTATTTATAGGAGAAAGGGCAATGAATAAAATATTCACATTAAATCAATTATTTCCATAAATGATTTAATCTATTCCTTATTTAATCAATCCATGATCAATCAATTCCATAATTGATTAATATTTTCCACAAATGACTAATTACTTCCATAAGTGATTAGATCATTTCCATAAGTGATTAATTATTTCCATAATTGATTAATTTTCAATTAATTAACCCTTTAATTAATTAGTCACCAATTAAATATCACATATTTAATTTTCGACCTTGAATTAATTAATTACCCAAATTAATTTTAGGCCTTAAATTAATTAATTCATATTTCAACTCTTTCAAATTCCTATAAATTTAATATGAAACAAATTCACATTTATATTTGAAATTTCTTCAAATATTTATTTCTCTCATAATAATATATCAATATATATTATATTGTTTCCCTTAGTAAATTGAACACTTTCAATTTACATTTATTACTTAGTTGCCTCAAATTACTTTATGAGCAACCAGTGGGACCTAATGGACCTGCAGATCAGAAGCTCCAACGATGTGAGATTAATTGGTCAAACTCATTAACCAAATTAATCAATATTCGTTAACTGTGTGTACATTCCACTATAGACTCACAGTTGCACTCTTCTCACTGCAGACATATTTTCTGTGTCCATGGATATTGACCAATAACGACTAGTTAGTCCTTCACGAGTGTCCATAACACCAGCTGGGTCAAATTACCGTTTTACCCCTAGGTTACTTCTATTTCCTTAAGTACCAGTTTTCCTCTAATGAACAACTTGTTTGTGGTCCAACCATCAAACAAAAAACCCTCTCGTGCCATTGAGAGGGTAGGGCCCTTTGTTCAATACTCGGAGTCACCTCTTAAGGGAACACTCATCTGCTTCCCTAAAGTCGGGAAGGAGTGAATTCCATCTTGTACGATTATGTTCCTAGCTCCCCACTCGGTCTTGTCCCCAAAATGGTAGGCTTATTGAGTCGGCGTATTGGCCACTCTTACCCATACAAATCAAAGGACAATCCTTCATGAGCAGGAGTCCATAATCAACTCAGGATTAAGACTAAGTTGTCTAGGTCGTCCTAGTGAAATAAAAACTTAACTAGTTAACGGTGTCATAACTAGTGGTTACTATTTCGCAGTCCGGTCTTATATAAACTCATTGCATAGGATACCCCCACTCGCATGTCTCCTACATGAATGCGTTGGATCATAGCGTTTGTATCAAATACAAAGTGGGTCGTATCCATAATGTCACAAGGATAAGGCACCCAGTCTTATCCCTATACTATAGACCCTTTAGGCTGTTTCTTGAACAGTGATCCCCATATGTCGCTACATATAGTTCAAGACTCATATTACAGCCTAGGATGTCTAGTTTATTGGATTAGGCTTATTTTAGGGAAAGACAAACATAAAATAACTAATAACACTTAATGAAAAAATACATCAATATTATTTCATTAATATTCGATCAATGGTTACATTCACTATCTACGAGTTTTAGGGCATAAAACCCAACAGTAACAACCTAAAAGGTCTATAGTACAGGGATAAGGCTTGGTACCTTATCCTGGTGACACTATGAGATACGACCCACTTTGTATTCGATACAGACGTATTGATCCAAGACGTCCATATAGGAGACATGCGAGCGGGGGTATCCTATGCAATGAGTTTGCATAAGATCGAACCACTAGTAAGGTTACTGTTTCAATAGGATGACCTAGGTAACTCAGTCTTAATCCTGAGTGTGTCATGAACTCATTCTCACGAGGGATTGTCCTTTGATTAGTATGGGTGAGAGTGGCCTGCACGCCGACTCAATAAGCCTACCTTCTTGGGGACAAGGGCTGGGGACATGACAACACAAGATGGAATTCGCTCCTTCCCACTTCTAGAAGAAGTAGATGAGTGTTCCCTTAAGTGGTGACTCCGGGTCTTGAACAAAGGGATCCCGCCCTCTCACTGGCCCGAGAGGGACTTTCTGTTTACTGGTTGGACCATAAACAAGTTGTTCATTAGAGGAGCACTAGTACTTAAGAAGCCAGAGGTAACACAGGGGTAAAACGGTAATTTGACCCAGCTGTAGTTACGAACACTCGTGAAGGATTGACTTACCGTTATTGGTCAATATCCGTGGACACAAAAATATTCTACAGTGAGAAGAGTGCAGTTGTGGGTCTTTAGTGGAGTGACCCACAGTTAATGAATATTGGTTAACTCGATTAATGAGTTTAGTCAGGTAACCTCATATCATTGGAGCTTCTGATCTGTAGGTCCATTAGCTCCCCCTGTTAGCTCGTAAAGAGTAATTGGGAACAAATTATCTTGAAAAGAATTTGAATTGTTCAAATTCAATTTGGGAATCAAGATAATTGAATGGGATACGATTAATATAATGTATAACGATACATTATAATATAAAGTTTAATGTGAGATTAAACTTTATTAAATTGAGAGAATAATTAAATATGTGATATTTAATTAGTGAATAAATTAATTAATTATGAATTAATTAACTATTCAATTGAGTCTAATTAAATGTGATTTCATTAAACTATATAATATGAGAGATTAAATTAGAATATGATTCTAACATGTAATTAATTAAATATGTGATATTTAATTAATCACAATAATTAATTAATTTTGAATTAATTAATTGTTCAATTTAATTTAGTTAAATGTGATTTAATTAATTTTAAATTAAAACTATATATTATGTGAGGGTTATGCATTCAATATGATTTAATGCGCATATACATATATAATTAAATATGAGATGTTTAATTATATATATAGTTAATTAATGGGCCGGTTGCAAATATAGCAAATCGGCCCAAAATATTTACGGATTTAGCAGCCCGCAGAAAATTTTGCAAAAGTGGCAAAATTTTAAGTTTTGGAATGTGTATTTACTAAAATGCCCTTTCTATCTGATAGAAAGACTTTCTATCAGTGATAGAAGCTTTCTATCACTAATAGAGATAGATTCTATCAGATAGAAAGACTTTCTATCAGTGTGTTCTTTTTTATAAGGTGTTTGGTTCATGTTGTTTCGTTTCTCATATTTTCTATCATTGATAGAATCTATCAGTGATAGAAAGAGATTCTATCTGATCGAAAGACTTTCTATCTGATAGAAATAGAAGCTTTCTATCACTAATAGAGATAGATTCTATCTGATAGAAAGTATTTCTATCAGTGATATAAAGTCTTTCTATCAGATAGAATCTCTTTCTATTAGTGATAGAAAGTCTTTCTATCACTAATAGAGATAGATTCTATCATTCTATCCTATTTCTATCAGTGTTTGGTCGTTATATCCTATTTCTATCACAAATAGAAAAACTTTCTATCACAAATAGAAAGTCTTTCTATCACCAATAGAAAGCTTCTATCAGTGATAGAAATCTTCTATCACTGAATTGGTTTCCGTTTTGCACGCGCCTCTCGTTTGATTCTGAATTGATTTCTCGTTTCCGTGGTAGAAAATTTTTATCAGTGGTAGAAAAATTTCTATCACTGATAGATTCTATCAGTGGTAGAAAAATTTTCTATCAGTGATAGAAAGTTTCTATAACTTTTCTATCACTATAGATTCTATCAGTGGTAGAAAAAATTTCTATCAGTGATAGAGAGTTTCTATGACTGATAGAAAAGCTTTCTATCACTGATAGAAACTTTTTCTATCACAGATAGAATCTATCAGTGATAGAAAAACTGATTGACGCGCATCTTCTTCTTCCTCGTCAATTTTTTTTTATATATATGTATATATTGATAAAAATCTTCTATGATAGAAAGTTTTTCTATCACTGATAGATTCTATCAGTTGTAGAAAAATTTTCTATCAGTGATAGAAAGTTTCTATCAGTGATAGAAAGTTTCTATCACTGATAGAAAAATTTTTCTATCAAAAGTTTTTCTATCACTGATAGAATCTATCAGTGATAGAAAAAGTTTCTATTGATTTCTATCACCGATAGAAAAACTTTCTATCACCGATAGAATTTTTTCTATCACGGATAGATTCTATCAGTGATAGAAAAACTTTCTATCACCGATAGAAAAATTTTCTATCAGTGATAGAAAATCTTTCTATAGGTGATAGAATCTATCAGTGATAGAAAAACTTTCTATCACCGATAGAAAATCAACATTTCTATCAGTGATAGAAAATCTTTCTCACTGATAGAATCTAACACCGATAGAAATAGAAAATCTTTCTCACTGATAGAATCTAACACCGATAGAAATAGAAAATTTTCTATCATAGTAAGAAATCTTTCTGAATAAAAGTTAAAAAAAAAAATCTCCAGTGACCATCATTATCAAATATGTTTTTCCAGAAGCAACTTGTTCATCTTCTTCATGTGCGGATTTGTCTATAAAAGTATGAAATTATTCCAAAAGACAATCTCAAAACAAAACACAAAATCGTTGTTGGAAGCCATTCTCAATTGCACAGAAGGAGCGGCACCCCTTCCATTCTCTCTAAGCGTTACGGCACGATTCCGCTAGACGAGGTCGTCGCAGTCGCTCGAGGTATCGAGGAGGAGGTGTATGCCACTACCGATGGCTCTCCGGCCATCGAGGACGTCAGCATCGAGATTCTTCAAGTCTACTCCAAGGAGATCAGTGAGCGGATGCTTGAGGCGGTGAAGGGTAGAGCGATTCCGGCGGCTCCGGCGGAGAATGGTGAGGATGGAGTAAGATCGCCTGTTGTTGCACCTAGTGATGAAAGCCCAACATTGGAAACTGAAACTTGAATTTCTACGTTTTTGGTCTTAATGTTATTGAATTTGGGGGTATTATTGTCGTTGTTGCCCTGTTTCAGCTTCTTTTACTGGAGAAAGTTGCAGACAAGAGAAAGGGAAATGGGTTTTTGAGTGGGGAGGAGGAAAGAAAAATAAAAAGAAGAAAAAGAAAAGAAAACCAACGGAAGGGCAAATCGGGAATATAAAAGTTTGATTTAAAAACTTTGCCATATTTGCAATTATTTTAAAGAGTTGCTAATTTTGCCATTAAACACCCTAATTTTGCCACCCATTACAATTATCCCTTAATTAATTAAATGGTTTAATTAATTAATGTTCAATTAATTAATTTATATTATAATGTATTTATATTATAATATATTAATTAAATAACCAACTCCCCAATTAGGGGAGTGGTTATCAATTTCCTTCCCTCACATCTCACGCAAAGAGGGAGTTCTTTGTAGACAGCCTCATTCTCTCATTTTTTTTCTCAAGGGATAGTGATCTCTCTCTCAAAATGCTCTCAACCCAAAGAATACAGAGGAGAAAATTTCTTCTCTTCGTTCTTCCCAAATTCAAGATCAAGAAGTCCCACCACTCCGTTCTCGATCTCAGAGAATAGCAGGGTAGCCTCGTGGTGGTGTTCTTGAAAAATTCAGAGTCGTCAGACAACGGTATGCTTCTTGTACTTAACTTTTTGCCAATGTATGGGTATTTTGTTAAATGAAATTAATTTACGAACGTTCCAATTGCTTCCGCTGTAACGGAATTAGGAATTCCAATCCTTCAATTGGTATCAGAGCCGATCGTAATCTTAATTTTTGTTTTACAAAATTTGCATTGGTTGATTGGTGAGATTAAATTCTTTCATTTGATGTATGGATTTGCTAGTAGATGGTTAGGGCTTTTGGCATTTAGAATTTGCAATTTTCTTGATTTGATCATGTAAAGGTTTGTGTTTTTTGGGCATTTTTTATGCAAATTAATTTGTAAGTCCGTGTCTTTGAAGATCGATGTAATTTGGGACCAATTTGGAGAAGAATCGACACTGGAATCGATGAAATCTGGAAAAGCAGAGAGATAGCGTCGGGACGCTGCTCATTGGCGTCCAGACGTTGGTTGAAAAACCCAAAAAACTGAAGAAATTAAACTCACGGACGAAGAAAAGAAAGGAAAGAAATTCACGAAATGCGTCCGTTGGGCTCGATGTCGTGCGTGAGGGGTCAATTCACGCGTATTTTTTCTTCAGAGCCAACGAGGTTCTGACACGTGGCGGCGTGCGTCAAGCGTGCATTATCTCCATGCGGTTGGGCGTGAGTTCGAACTGGGATCGTGAAGCGTTTCAATTTTTTTTTCCTTCGCGTGCAGAATTTTCGTGGATCGTGGGCTATTTGAATATTGGGCCGTTTTTTTTTTAAATCAGTCATGTTGTAACTTCAGCGTACGTGCGTCTGGCTGGAGTGATGAGGTGCGGTTCGAGCGTTTGAGCGGTTATGGAGAGCGGTTCAGACCGGTTCGATGACTATTGACCGAGTTTTGACCAGTTTAGGGTGGTCCAGGCGGTTTTTGATCGGTTCGCGCGGTTCTTGATCGGTTCGTGTGGTCTTGGCAGTTTTTCGTCCGGTTCAGCATATTTTAGACCGATTCAAAGGTTTTTTGCCTCGGTTCAGTGTGGTTAAGCTTGGTTCAAGCTATTTTGGAGTTGGTTTGCGTGGTTTGAAGCTATTTTGGGCCGGTTCAAGCTGATTTGAAGCTGGTTCAACGCGGTTTAGTCCGTTTTCTTGCTGGTTCGAAGGGTTTGGACGCGGTTCAAGGTGTTTTCGGGTTGCACTACAAGAAAATCAGTCTTACTTGACATTTGAGTTTTTTTATTAGTTGACATTTTTAAGAAAAAATGTCAAGACTTATGTAATTTTAACAAAAAAAAATGTCAAGACTTACGTAATTTTAACAAAAAAACGTCAAGAAAAATACAAAAACACGGAGTCTAATGAACTTTTTCGAATTTTTTCACGCTAAGGAAGACTTGGTATTTCTAAAATGTCAAGAATTATGAGATTTCTATAGGGTCAAAATCAAATTTAGGGCTTAGACTGAAGTTGAAAACTTGTTAGGTGAGATAATAAAAATATTTTGATCTGATCAATGTGTTGAGTATAGGGACTTGAGATTCTAGGACTATTTGATAGTTCATGGAATCACATCCTAAATCTCAGTTAGGAGTAATAGAAACCTATTGGATATGGTTCAATCCAGGTTGAGTTATGCTCAATTGCCTGACTCGTTTTGGGGTCATGCAGTGTGACTGCAGCGTGGATTATGAACAACGTTCCATCAAAAGTGTTTCTGAAACACCTCTTTTGTTGTGGATTGTTGGACAGTTCGCCGTTTTACGACTTTCACACCGCAAGCGCACGGGTCGTCACAAGTAATATAAAACGGTAGGTAATACCGAGTATCGAATCCACAGGGAGGCGAAGCGAAATTTAAGCTAGCAAAGATTCCTAGAGCACTAAAAATACTTGGGATAAATAATATTCAGGGACCAAAACATGCAATTAAAGAGAATTTAAAAATTAAAGCAATTAAAGAAATCAATTTGATCAATCAAGAAGAATAAAGTATGGAGAAAGAGTTTTTAATGGGAAGTGGGGTCTTGAAAATCAATTATTAGCTAAACATTTATTATAATTATCCTATCTCATTGCCCAACTAATTATAATCCTAGAATCTCCGTTAATCACATAGGTTCTCCTGTCGGTTTCCCCTAATTGTAATTAATTCATTTTAACAACCTAAGTGTCCTTAGCATCATTAAAAATCATTAATTATTACGCACTGATTCATTTTAGGAATCTACGTTTAATCAACTAATCCCGTTGTCACGACGGACAATTAAACTAGTTGCATGGATTACGATCTATCCTAATTTCTCTCCGTCGAGTTTCCATTAAGAATCAGATCAATACACAATTGGCCAGATTGCATAAAGCATTAAGCACATCCATACAAATAATTAGGAAAAAGGGCAAGAGACAGGTAATTATAACAATATTTTGACTATAATTTCATTTCAAGACCCCAAATTGGGGTTTAGCTATACATAGCTAAAATATCCACAAAATTTACAATGGAAAGCATAATTAAGAGCATAATAAAAGAGAAGGAATTGACCGTTGAAGACCCCTTCGCTGACGCTTGGAGTCCCTCTGAACGCTCCTTGAGCCTCCTATAATGCTCTCCAAAATTTCCCAAAAGTTTCCCACTAAAGAAACTCTCAAAAAGGCTTGAAAGCCTTGAGAGAGGCTCCCAAAGGAGAGCGAAATTTAAGCTAGCAAAGATTCCTAGAGCACTAAAAATACTTGGGATAAATAATATTCAGGGACCAAAACATGCAATTAAAGAGAATTTAAAAATTAAAGCAATTAAAGAAATCAATTTGATCAATCAAGAAGAATAAAGTATGGAGAAAGAGTTTTTAATGGGAAGTGGGGTCTTGAAAATCAATTATTAGCTAAACATTTATTATAATTATCCTATCTCATTGCCCAACTAATTATAATCCTAGAATCTCCGTTAATCACATAGGTTCTCCTGTCGGTTTCCCCTAATTGTAATTAATTCATTTTAACAACCTAAGTGTCCTTAGCATCATTAAAAATCATTAATTATTACGCACTGATTCATTTTAGGAATCTACGTTTAATCAACTAATCCCGTTGTCACGACGGACAATTAAACTAGTTGCATGGATTACGATCTATCCTAATTTCTCTCCGTCGAGTTTCCATTAAGAATCAGATCAATACACAATTGGCCAGATTGCATAAAGCATTAAGCACATCCATACAAATAATTAGGAAAAAGGGCAAGAGACAGGTAATTATAACAATATTTTGACTATAATTTCATTTCAAGACCCCAAATTGGGGTTTAGCTATACATAGCTAAAATATCCACAAAATTTACAATGGAAAGCATAATTAAGAGCATAATAAAAGAGAAGGAATTGACCGTTGAAGACCCCTTCGCTGACGCTTGGAGTCCCTCTGAACGCTCCTTGAGCCTCCTATAATGCTCTCCAAAATTTCCCAAAAGTTTCCCACTAAAGAAACTCTCAAAAAGGCTTGAAAGCCTTGAGAGAGGCTCCCAAAGGAGCCAAGAAAGCAAAAAAGGAACGGAAGAATATGATGATTGATGGTAAAATGAGGCATCGAGGGGCGCCTTATATAGGCTCGGAAAGGGGGTAGCGTCGCGACGCTGTGACGTCATCGACTTGCTGGCCAAGAAATGGACAGCGTCGCGACGCTGTCCTTACAGCGTCTCGACGCTAGGCGTTTTCCAGATCTTTCAGCTACGGATTTGGGCTTCAATTTGGGCCTCTCCACATTTCTTTTTGGACCTTTTTCTTCATAGTTGACCTCTTTTGACTCCCCTTGACCCAAGCATGGAAATTGGGCTTGAATGGCTTCATTTTGGGCACTTTTATCACCAAAATCCATAATTTGCTCCTAAATACCAAATAACAAAATACATTAAATATTTTCAATAAAAACACAATTAAATCACAAAAAAGCCTAATAAATTGGGACTAAAATAGCGACATTTCTGCTCGCTATCATGGATAGGACGTAAAGATTGTTTACGTTCCTTTAAATTTTGGGGTGTCCAGCACTTGTGCTTGTGACTAACCTAAAATAAATTGGAATATCGTTCAAAACTATGCCTAATTGTAGGCAATCCCAAAGGAAACGAGGAGAATATGTTTCTTCAATCCATAAGAGAATAAAGAATTTGTATCGACAAATGCTTCATTCTCAGAAGAAGAACATATGAGAAATCATAAGCCATAAAGTAAGGTCGGTTTAAGTGAATTAACTAATAAAGCTACGGAAACATTAACAAGAGTTGTTGATGAATCAACAAAAGTTATTGATTAGAATGGTTATTCAACAAGAGTTGTTGATAAGGCCAGTGTTTTTGGTCAGTTACATCCATCTCAAGAGTTGAGAATGCCTTGATGTGGTGGGAGGGTTGTTTTATAACCTGACCGTTACATGGGCTTATTTGAAGCTCAAGTCGTCATTCTTAATGATGACATAGAGGATTCATTGTCTTTTACAAAAGAAATGAATGATGTTGATAACAATCAGAGGATTAAAGCCACTTACTTGGAAATGAAATCTTTGTATTTCAATTCCATCTGGGATCTTGTACGTCTGCTTGATGGGTAATACCTATAGGTTACAAGTGGATTTACAAGAGGAAACGAGACATTTAAGGTCTCAACCAAAAGGGTGTATTGAGCAAGATCTAAAGCAAAAGGGTTTGCAAGCTTAAGTGGTCCATTCATGGATTGACCTAAGCATTTCGATCTTGGCATGTAAGATTTGATACGATGATCAGATCTTTTGGCTTTAATAAGGACATTGATGAGCCTTGTGTTTGCAAGAAAATCGTCAGTAGTTCAGTAGCTTTATTCATGTTGTATGTGATTGATATCCTACTCATTGGGAATGGAGTAGGTTAACTTATTGACATTAATAGTGGCTAGCAGCTCATTTCCAAATAAAAGTTAGGAGAAGCTTAGTTTGTTCTTAGGTTCTAAATTGTTTAGAACAGTAAGAACAAAATGCTAGACATATTTCAAGCTTCTTATATCTATAAATGTTGATTAGATATGAGATGTAGAATTCTAAGAAGGGTTCACGACCTTTTAGGGTAGAATTCTTTTGTCTAAGGAACTGTGTTCTTAGACACCTCAAGGAGTTGAGGAATGTCCTATGCCATAGGCATTGTCAGTTAATATCAATGTAATCCAGGATATGATCACTGGAGAGCCGTTAATTATATTCTCAAGTATCTTTAGAGAAACAGGAACTATATGCTCGTGTATGGCACTAAGGATTTGATCCTTACTATAATACACTGACACAGATTTTAAACTAATTAAGATTTGAGGAAATCTATATCAGTATTTGTGTTCACTCTTAATGGAGGAGCTATAGTACGACTTATCTACAGTCTCGACCATATAGGCCGATAAATAGTTGCTTATGAAGCACCGATAGAGACCGTATGACTTAGGAAGTTCAAGCCTAATTTGGAAGGTGTTCCAAATATGAACTTGCCTACTGCAAGACAAATAAGCACATTGAATCTAAAGGATATATTGCTGATTCATTCACGAAGACTCTCTCGGCTAAAGTGTATGAGGGTCATCTAGATGGTCTAGGTCTACGAGTTATGTACAAAGATGTAATCTAGGGCAAGTGGGAGAAGTGTAATGGGTATAGTGATATCATTATGTAATGGGTATAGTGATGCCCTAGTTTATTGTATTTGTACATTGTAAATACGTTTTATGTATTATACATGTATTTATACACCCACTGATGGGATAGATTATTATACATTCCCACTAAACTAGATTTTTAGTCCCAGTGGGAGTTTGTTGGGTTTTATGTCCTAAAACTCGTAGATAGTGAATGATTAACGAATTATACACTTGTATCAATAAAGTGTTATTGAGGTTTATGCAATAAAGTGTTATTGTCATATTAAGTCTAGAATTGCACAATATGACCCAAATCCAATAAACTAAGATCCTAGGTTGTTTACATGAAACTTGAACTAGTATGTGGGGACATACGGGGATCAGTGTTCAAGTAACAACCTAAAAGGTCTATAGTACAGGGAAAAAGCTGGGTACCTTATCCTGGTAACACTATGTGATACCGCCCGCTTTGTATTCGATACAGACGTATTGATCCAAGGCGTCCATGTAGGAGACATGCGAGCGGGGGTATCCTATGCAATGAGTTTGCATAAGACCGGACCACAAAATAGTAAACCACTAGATGTAACACCGTTAACTAGTTAGGTTACTGTTTCAATAAGATGACCTAGGTAACTCAATCTTAATCCTGAGTGTGTCATGAACTCCTTCTCACGAGGGATTGTCCTTTGATTAGTACGGGTGAGAGTGGCCTGCACACCGACTCAATAAGCCTACCTTCTTGAGGACAAGACCGAGTGGGGGGCTGGGGACATGACAATACAAGATGGAATTCACTTCTTCTCCTATTGGGGCAAGTAGATGTGTGTTCCCTTAAGGGCTGATTCCGGGTCTTGAACAAAGGCGCACCGTCCTCTCTTGGCCCGAGAGGAACTCTTGTTTAGAGGTTGGACCCTAAACAACTCGTTCATTAGAGGGATCAATGGTACTTAAGGAACCAGAGGTAACCCAGGGGTAAAACGGTAATTTGAACCAACTGGTGTTACGAGCACACGTGAAGGATTGACTTACTGCATTGGTCGATATCCGTGGACACAAAAATATTCTACAGTGAGAAGAGTGCAGCTGTGGGTCTTTAGTGGAGTGACCCACAGTTAACGAATGTTGCTTGACTCGGTTAATGAGTTTAGCTGATCAATCTCGTATCGTTGGAGCTTCTGATCTGTAGGTCCTTTAGGTCCACCTGCTAGCTCATAACGGGTTCTGAGATAATATAGTCTTGATTATTAAAGGGAATATAAGTTAATTGTATTTTGATGCAATTAATATAATGTATGGAGATACATTATAGTATAAGTTTAATTAATGAATTAAACTTTATAATAAAATTAATTTTGGATATGATTCAAAATTAATTAATGAGAGAATTATGAATTTAATTAAATATGTGATATTTGATTAATTCATGAATTAATTAATTGGGGAATTAATTAATTTAATTTTAATTTGGTTAAATGTGATTTAATCAAATTAATACTATAGTTTATATTAATGTACATTTTGATGCACATTAAAACTATAGGTTAAATGAGAGAGATAAAATTGAATATGATTCAATTATAAAATCAATTAAATATTTGATATTTAATTAATGTGGATTCAATTAATAGAATTAATTGAATGGCCAATTTAATTCAATTGAATATGATTCAAATTGAATTAAATACTTTATATTATAATTCATTTAGTTAATATTGATTTAATTAAATTAATTATAATTAATTAATTAATTAAATATTTATTATTTAATTAGTTAATGGCAGAGATCGTTTTGATTAAGATCTAACGGTCTAGATCTAGTAGGGCAATAACTCCCTCCCCACTTATCGTACAGGGGAGAGGGAGTTCCCCAACTGATCACTCATTCCTCTCATTCACGCAAGTTACAGAGAAAGAAAGTTCTTTCTTTTCTATCTTCCTCTCTCAAATTCCAGCACTTTACCTTGCTGAAAATTCCCTTCCAAGACCAAAGTTGGTTCCCACAAGCCGGATCTCAAGTCCCAAGAGTCATAGCGGGTGATCCAACGTGGTGGTGTTCATTGGGAGGAAGAAGAACGCGAATTGGAGCATAGTGCTGATCGTTCTTCAAGTCCATGTAAGTTTTTCTAGATCTAAATAGATTTTAGATCTAATTTACAGCATGCATAATCTGATCTAGTTTAATTTAGAAATTTTTTTCTGAAATTTAATTGCCAATGTATTGGTTTTTCGTAAACGAAATTGTGAAACAAATCGGTCTTGATTGTTTCCGCTGCCAAAGGGATTTTAACCCTTCAATAAGGACTTGAGATTCCAGGAATATTTGATAGTACATGGGATCGCATCCTAAATCTCAGTTAGGAGAAATAGAACCCTATTGGATTTGGTTCAATTCATGTTGAGCTATGCTCAATTGCCTAACTCGTTTTGGGGGCATGCAGTATTGACTGCAGTAGGTTACCCCAAAGGAAACGAGAAGTGGATACTTCTTCAATCCACAAGAGAATAAATAATTTGTATCGACAAATGCTAAATTCTCATAAGAAGACCACATAAGAAATCATAAGCCACAAAGTAAGGTCGGCTTAAGTGGAAAGCTAATGAAGCTACAGGAACATCCACAAGAGTTGTTGATGAGGCTGGTTGTTCATCAAGAGTTGTTGATGGACCAGTGTATCTGGTCAGTCACATCCATCTCGATAGTTGAGATTGCCTCAATGTAGTGCAAGGGTTGTATTATAACCTGAACGTTACATGGGCTTGGTTCAAGCCTAGGTCGTCATACTTGATGATGACATAGAGGATTCGTTGCCTTTTAGAAAAAAAATGAATGATGTTGACAACGATCAGAAGATTAAAGCCATGGACCTGGAATTGGAGTCTATGTATTTCAATTCCATCTGGGATCTTGTAGATCTGCCTGGTGGGTAACACTTATAAGTTACAAGTGGATTTACAAGAGGAAACGAGACATTCATGTCTTAACTAGAAGGGTTCATACAACAAGATCAAAAGCAAAGGGTTTGCAAGCTTAAGTGATCCATTCATGGATTGACCTAAGGATTTCGATCTTGAAATATAAGATTTGATATAGTGACCAAATCTTTTGGCTTTAATCAAAATATTGACGAGTCTTGTGTTTACAAGTAATCATCAATAGTTCAGTAGCTCACTTAGTGTTGTATATGATTGATATCCTAATCATTAGGAATGATGTAGGTTATCTTACTGACATTAAAAGGGACTAGTAGCTCATTTCCAAATGAAAATTTGGGAGAAGCTGAGCTGGCCTTGTCTCAAGTGTCTTATGTCTACAAGATGTTAGTTAGATATAAGATGCAGAATTCCAAGAAAGGTTCATTACCTTTCAGGCATGGTTGTCAGTAAGTATCAATCCAATTTAGGATTTGATCTCTGGAGAGTCGTTAAGTACATCCTCCAGTACCTTAGGAGAACGAGGATCTATATGCTCGTGTATGACACTGAGGATTGGATCCTTAGAGGATACACTGACACAAATTTTCAAACTGATAAAGATTTGAGGTAATCTACATCAGTATCTGTGTTCACTCTTAATGAAGGAGCTATAGTATGACTTATGTACAGTCTCGACCATATAGGCCGAAGACATGGTTGCTTGTGAAGTAGTTACAGAGACTGTATGACTTAGAAAGTTCAAGCCTAATTTGGAAGATGTTCCAAATATGAACTTGCCTATTGCAAGACAAGCAAGCACATTGAATCTAAAGGATATATTGCTGATTCATTCACGAAGGCTCTCTCGGCTAAAGTGTATGAGGGCCATCTAGAAGGTCTAGGTCTACGAGTTATGTACAAACATGTAATCTATGGCAAGTGGGAGAAGTGTAATGGGTATAGTGATACCATTATGTAATGGGTATAGTGATGCCCTAGTTTATTGTATTTGTACATTGTAAATACGTTTTATGTATTATACATGTATTTATACACCCACTGCTCGGATAGATTATTGTACATCCCACTAAACTAGATTTTTAGTCCAAGTGGGAGTTTGTTGGGTTTTATGTCCTAGAACTCGTAGATAGTGAATGTTCACTAATTATACACTTGTATCAATAAAGTGTTATTGACGTTTATGCAATAAAGTGTTATTGTCATTTTAAGTCTACAATTGCACAATATTACCCAAATCCAATAAACTAAGATCCAAGGTTGTTTATATGTAACTTGAACTAGTATGTGGAAACATACGGGGATTAGTGTTCAAGTAACAACCTAAAAGGTCTATAGTACAGGGATAAGGCTGGGTACCTGATCCTGGTGACACTATGAGATACGGCCCGCTTTGTATTCGATACAGACGTATTGATCCAAGGCGTCCATGTAGGAGACATGCGAGTGGGGGTATCCTATGCAATGAGTTTGCATAAGACCGGACCACGAAATAGTAAACCACTAGATGTAACACCGTTAACTAGTTAGGTTACTGTTTCAATAGGATGACCTAGGTAACTCAGTTTAATCCTGAGTGTGTCATGACCTCCTTCTCACGACGGATTGTCCTTTGATTAGTATGGGTGAGAGTGGCCTGCACGCACTACAGGAAAAATCACGTACGATAGCATTCAAAAACCACTATCGTAAGGCTACGATAGAGTTTTATGAAAGGCTGTCGTAGCCCACGTTATTGAAAGTCTGAGACTTTTAATAGCGTTTTTAAAGCTGTAAAAAAACGTTGTAAAAGACATACCATAGCATTTTTACCACGCTGTTGTAGCCAATGTTATTGAAAGTTTCTAGCTTTTCATAGCGGTTTTTCAACGCTATTGAAAATGCTATAAAAAGTTTATTTTTATTGTGTTATTTTAATGTTATGAAAACTTGTCATAGCGTTGAAAAAACGCTATGATTTCTCTTTAATAGCATTTTTTATAACCATGAAAAAACACTATAAAAGACATATCATAGCGTTTTTACCATGTTGTTGTAGTCGATGTTATTAAAAGTCTCTAACTTTTTATAGTGTTTATTCGACGCTATTGAAAATGCTATAAAAACGCCCATTTTTTATTGCGTAATTGTAATGTTATGAAAAAATTTCACAGCGTTACGAAAAAAGCTATGATTGAGTTTTAATAACAATGAAATAATGCTATTATATGCTATAATGCTATAATTTGTTGGTCTCTCACAATTTGATTATGATTTATTTTGTTTACATTTATATTTTTTGTTTCAAACGTTTTTATATTGAAAAATCAACTTAATATATGTTGATTTGAGCATCTTGATTATTTGTTGTGTCTATTTCTATTTTGTGCCCGCCTGGCCAGCCCGTATGAATAATCACTTCTTAGTTTCAGGGATGATTTGAGAAGTGTGTGACATTTAATCATACTAGACCATTATGTGTTGGTGGACGCCAGTGACTGAGTTAGGGATAACCGATTGCCTAGTGCTTGATCGGTTGCACGTCATTGGAGTTGAAACACATTCCAAAAAATCCAGAGTTCCAAGAGGATCCTGCTGATAAGACTGCAAGAGAATTGTCGAATCAATAATATTGCTAGAGCATCTTTTAAAACAATTACCGAAATCCTGACCAACGCATGTTTCCAATTTGTCTGCTTTATCTGTTTACTTTCTGTTCTGTCATTTTTTTTGCTTCAGCATATTAACAACCTTGAAACCATTAAGAAGTTACACAAGATAGGTAAACTGAGAGCTATTCAAAACCTCGTGGATACGATAAATTACTTATCACTTGCTGCAGATTGTGTATACTTGCATGGTATTCTAGAGCTTATTTTTGCCATATTTTTACCCCACTCTAGAAGGCAACAAGTTTTTGGCACCGTTGCCGAGGACTTGAATAAGTTTTTATCTGATCTGTTTTGTGTATGTGTTTTAGTGGTTTGGTGCTAGAACTTTTTGATTGTTTTTTTTCTTTTTGCAGGTGTGAGTTTGGTGCATGAGCGATCCGCCTGGGGTAAGATTCGAGCTTGATCCAGAAATTGAATGGACATTCAGGAGAAGAAGGAGAGAGCAGCGAAGAAACAAAAATCCAATGGATAACGTGTCGCGTCTCCCAGAAGTTCCAGATGATCTAATTAATCGCCGGCAGAATCGTGTGCTGCAGCCTAATCCACCGCTGGAGAAAAATGGACAGCAAAATAACTAGGCTGAGAACCCTATCTTGGTGGCGAATGATAGGGCCAGAGTCATTCGAGCGTATGCTTTTCCGATGTTTGATGAGTTAAATCCAGGAATTGCACGTCCTCAAATAGAGGCAACAAATTTCAAATAATGTTTCAGATGTTGCAAACCGTGGGTCACTTCCATGGTTTGTCATCTGAAGACCCCCATTTACATCTTAAGTCTTTTCTAGGAGTTAGTGATTCGTTTGTAATTCAAGGAGTGTCTAGGGATGCCCTTAGATTAACTTTGTTCCCGTATTCTCTTAAAGACGGAGCAAAGGCATAGTTAAATTTGTTTGCTCCAGGATCAATTAGGACTTGGAATGAGTTAGCGGAAAAATTTCTTAGTAAATATTTTCCACCAACTAGGAATGCCAAATTGAGGAGTGCGATAGTGGGATTTAGGCAACTCGAAGATGAAACTTTTAGTGAGGCTTGGGAGAGGTTTAAGGAGCTTTTGCGAAAGTGTCCTCACCATGGTTTACCTCATTGTATCCAAATGGAAACATTTTACAATGGGCTAAACATGGCAACCCAGAGTATGGTCGATGCCTCTGCAGGAGGGGCCCTTTGGGAAAAAACTTTTAATGAAGCCCATGAAATTTTAGAAAAAATATCAACCAATAGTTGTCAGTGGTCGGATGTTAGAGGCTCAAATAAAAAATTTAAGAGTGTGTTAGAAGTTAATGGTGTGTCTACCATTAGGGTTGATATTGCTAGTTAGCTAACGCTCTTAAAAATGTAACAGTGGTTTGTCATATTCCACAGGCGCCAGTGGTGGAGCCTGCTGCAATGGTGAACCAAGTTGCAGAAGAATCATGTGTCTATTGTGGTAAAGAGGACAACTACAAGTTTTGCCCCAACAATCCAGCTTCTGTGTTTTTTGTAGGTAATCAAAGGAATAACCCTTACTCTAACTTTTATAATCCAGGTTGGCGCAATCACCCCAATTTTGCATGGGGAGGGCAAAGAAGCAATTCACAAGCCCCTCAAGCACAACAAAAGGTGAACCCAGTCAGGATTTGCTAAATCACAGGTATTGCCCCAGCTAAATTCGAAGAGTTCTCTTGAGGCAATGATGAAAGAATATATGGCTCGTACATATGCCGCAATTCAAAGTAATCAAGCTTCAATGAGAGCCCTGGAATTGCAAATGGGTCAGCTGGCTAATGAGCTGAAGGCAAGGCCCTAAGGGAAACTTCCTGCGGATACTGAACACCCTAGAAGGGAAGGTAAGAAGCAGGTACAGGCAGTGACTCTAAGGAGTGGTAAGCCATTAGAAGAGAGAAAAGAGCCTAGTAAACCCTAGGATGTAGAAAAGAATAGTGATAAAAAGGTTGTTGTTGAGAAAAAGTTGGAGTCTGGTAAAAGTAATGGAGGCATCAATAATGATGCTGGAGCATCTGGTTCTGTCCGAGATGTGGAACCACCTTATGTGCCGCCCCCACCTTATGTACCACCTCTACCTTTTCCACAAAGGCAGAAGCCTAAGAATCAGGATGGTCAATTTAAGAAGTTTTTAGAGATTCTTAAGCAATTACATATAAATATTCCTTTAGTAGAAGCTATAGAGCAAATGCCAAATTATGCTAAATTTCTTAAGGATATTTTAACTAAAAAGAAGAGGTTAAATGAATTTGAAACTGTATCTCTTACTGAGGAATGTAGTGCTATTCTTAAGAATGGGCTACCAACCAAGGCTAAGGATCCAGGATCATTTACTATTCCTGTTTCAATAGGTGGAAAAGAGTTAGGGAGAGCATTTTGTGATTTAGGCGCAAGCATTAACCTTATGCCTCTTTCGGTCTATCGAAAATTAGGTTTTGGTGAAGCTAGGCCTACAACAGTCACACTCCAGCTAACTGATAGGTCTATCGCATATCCTGAGGGTAAAATTGAGGATGTCTTATTGAAAGTTGATAGCATGCAGAAATGCTATCATTTCCCTATTAATTTTAGCTAGTTTTGTGCTTGAATTGTGTGCTTTAATGCTAATTTCTGTTTAAATTTCAGAAAACCGAGTCAAGGAAGCAAAATCGGATTTTTGAGAGAATTTGGATGATTTTGGAAACTTTTTGAGCAATTTGGAGAAGTCCATTGTAGATCCAAGTCCAAAAGCCCAAAAAGAATGAGTTAGAAGCCCGAATTCATGAATTCCAAAGCCTTAATTATCAAGTTGGGTCAAGAAAAGAACCCAAGATCCATTACATGAAGCATTTGGGCCAAAGGAAATGAAGGAGACCCAAAATTCCATGCAAAATCGGGCCATTCTAGAAGATTCAAGGCCTAGCGTCGAGACGCTAAGCCTTGAGCGTCCCGACGCTAGGCAGCTATGTGGAAAGATCCAGAAAGTGGGTAGCGTCGCGACGCTGCGATAACTTGGAGCCCAAGACAAGATGACGTCAGAGTGTCGCGACGCTGTGACGTAGCGTTGCGACGCTGCGCCTGCTAGGAGCCTATAAATAGAGCCATTTTCATCCAAGTTTGGGGAGCCAATTTGTGGGTTTTCACCCCATTCTAGAGTCCACACTAAAATTGGGGATTTTTGGGAGAGTTTTGGAGCTTTGTTGAAGATCTTTGGAGCTCGGGATCGAGGGTGGTCGGCTCGGGATCGATGGAGGTCGGCGCGGGATCGAGGAGATCGACACTTTTATGAGCATTTCTCTTCCCTTTTCCTTTATGTTATAGTTTCTAGAATTGTTGTGATTAGGGATTATTGGATTTCAGTGATTATGAGTAGTTAATTCCTAAATTCTTTGAGATTGATTTAGTTGTTGAACCTTTGCTGAATTGATGAATTAAATTGGATTAATTGTCATTATTTTCATTTATGCATTTTGTCCTTAATGCTTTTAATCAATTGATCACTGATTAAATGAATTGTTACTAAGTGGAAACTCGACGGAGAGAAGCTTAGACTAGAACTGAATGCATGACTAACGTCTATTGACCCGAGTGACACAGGATAAGCTAAATAACGTTAGAGGTTGTATTGAAGGGTCGTAATGCCATGCTAAGTAAATAAAGAGGAAACCGAAAGGAGATTCTTTATTGAAAGGTATGAGATAGGAGGAAACCGACAGGAGAGTCCTTGTCATTAGGCTTCTAGACTTATGAATCAAATGATTAGTTAATCCATATTAGTTAATTGATTGAGCGATTAAAGGTCCAATTGATGAAATCAACCCTCTAAGAATTATCCCTCCAAATTGTGTCTCCATTTATCTTTTGCTTTCTAGATTAGCTTTTTGTTATTCTTTTCGGCATTAGATTTTGTTCTCTAAATAAAGCTAAGCAAGATTATTCGTAGTAATTAATTGAATAAATCCAATCCCTGTGGAGACGATACTCTATACTCAAAATCACTATATTACTTGTGACGACCCGTACGCTTGCGGAAAATCTTGCAACAAAAGTAGATAAATTTATATTTCCTGTTGATTTTATTATCCTGGATTATGAGGCAGATAAAGATATCCCAATTATTCTTGGTCGTCCATTTTTGGCTACTGGTAGGACATTGATAGATGTACAGAAAGGGGAATTAACAATGAGGGTTTATAATGAGGAAGTGAAGTTTAATGTTTTTAAGGTCATGAAGTAACCAGATGAAGTGGAAGATTGTTCTTTCATTAGAATTCGGGAGAACACAATTATTGAGATAGCAATGGAGGATTTGACAAACAAGCATTTGGAAGACCATGGAGAAATTAGTGTAGAGGATTTAGAAGTTTGTTATTTAGAAAGAAAAAGTGAAAAAGAAGTTTCTAGGTGTGAGAATGTTTTTGAGTCTTTAGATTTGGATGAAAGGAAGGCTCCTCCTATTAAGCCATCCCTGATTGAGGCACCCACTTTAGATTTGAAGCCCTTGCCGGATCATCTAAAGTATGTGTATCTTGGGGAGGGTGAGACGTTATCCATTATTGTTGCATCAGATTTAATGCCAGAGGATGAAGAGCCCTTAATAAAGTTGCTGCAGCAATATCGCAAAGCAATAGGTTGGACATTGGCTGACATTCAGAGAATTAGCCCTTCTTTCTGTATGCACAAAATCACTCTAGAGGAGGGATCCTGTAGGAGTATTGAGCAACAGAGAAGGCTTAACCCTACAATGAAAGAGGTTGTTAAAAAGGACGTGATCAAATGGTTGGATGCTGGGATTATCTATCCAATTGCAGATAGCAATTGGGTAAGCCCTGTCAAATGTGTTCCTAAGAAAGGAGGTGTTACAGTGGTGACTAATAAAGACAACCAGTTGATCCCCACCAGAACAGTAACTGGTTGGAGGGTTTGCATGGATTACAGGAGACTTAACAAAGCCACCCGTAAGGATCATTTCCCTCTACCATATATTGACCAGATGTTGGATAGATTGGCTGGCCTGCCCTTATGGGACGTTTGCTTTCAGGCGAAAGCCTTTTGGCCTTTGCAATGCTCCAGCAACATTTCAGCGATGTATGTTAGCAATTTTTTCACATATGATTGAGTCCACTATTGAGGTATTTATGGACGATTTTTCAGTTTTTGGAGGGTCTTTTCAGCATTGTTTAAATAATTTAGGTAAGGTGTTAAAGAGATGCGAGGATACCCATCTAGTTTTTAATTGGAAAAAATGTCACTTCATGGTGAAGGAGGGCATAGTGTTAGGTCATAAGATTTCAAGGAAAGGTCTAGAAGTTGATCGAGCAAAAATAGAGGTTATTGAGAAGTTAGAACCACCGAGTTCAATTAAAGGGATTCGGAGTTTTTTAGGTCATGCTGGTTTTATAGAAGGTTCATAAAGGATTTTTCAAAAATCAGTAAACCTCTTTGTAACTTATTGTGTGCTGATAGTGTTTTTGACTTTAATGCAGATTGTAGGAAGGCTTTTGAGACTTTAAAGGCTGCTTTAATCTCAGCCCCCATTCTTTATGCACCTAACTGGAGTTTACCATTTTAGGTGATGTGTGATGCGAGTGATGTTGCAGTAGGTGCAATGCTGGGGCAAAAGCAGGGCAAATTTATCCATCCTATTTATTTTGCATACAGAAAGACGGACTAATTCCCTGAATGTCAGCCAATGTCCAACCTATTGCTTTGCGATATTGCTGCAGCAACTTTATTAGGGCCTCTTCATCCTTCGGCATTAAATCTGATGCGACAATAATGGGCAATGTCTCACCCTCCCCAAGATACACATACTTTAGATGATCCAGCAAGGGCTTTAAATCTAAAGTGGGTGCCTCAATCAGCGATGGCTTAGTAGGAGGAGCCTTCCTTTCATCCAAATCTAAAGACTCAAAAACATCCTCACACCTAGACACTTCTTTTTCACTTTCTCTTTCTAAAGAACAAACTTCTAAATCCTCTATACTAATCTTCAATGATCTTCCAAATGCTTGTTTGCCAAATCCTCCATTGCTGTCTCAACAATTGTGTTCTCTAGAATCCTAATGAAAGAACAATCTTCCACTTCGTCTGGATACTTCATGGCTTTAAACACATTAAACTTCACTTCCTCATTATAAACCCTCATTGTTAGTTCCCCTTTTTGAACATCTATCAATGCTCTACCAGTGGCCAAAAATGGACGACCAAGAATAATTGGGACATCATTATCTGCCTCATAATCTAAGATAATGAAATCAACAGGAAATATGAATTTATCTACTTTCACTAAGACATCCTCAATTTTACCCTCTGGATATGTGATAGACCTATCATCTAGTTGGAGTGTGACTGTGGTAGGCCTAGCTTCACCAATACCTAGCTTTCGATAAACCGAAAGAGGCATAAGGATAATGCTTGTGCCTAAATCACAAAGTGCTCTACCTAACTCTTTTCCACCTATTGAGACATAAATAGTGAATAATCCTGGATCCTTAGCCTTGGTTGGTAGCTCATTCTTAAGAATAGCACTACATTCCTCAGTAAGAGATACAGTTTCAAACTCACCTAACCTCTTCTTTTTAGTTAAAATATCCTTAAGAAATTTAGCATAATTTGGCATTTGCTCTATAGCTTCTATTAAAGGGATATTTATATGCAATTGCTTAAGAATCTCTAAAAACTTCTTAAATTGACCATCCTGATTCTTAGACCTTTGCCTTTGTGGAAAAGGTAGAGGTGGTACATAAGGTGAGGGCGACACATACGGTGGTTCCACATCTGGAACAGAACCAGATGCTCCAGCATCATTATTGCTGCCTCCAGCACCTTTACCAGACTCCAACTCTTTTTCAACAACGTTTTTTTCACCATTCTTCTCTACATTCTGGGGTTTACTAGGCTCTTTTCTCTCTTCTTGTGGCTTACCACTCCTTAGAGTCACTGCTTGTACCTGCTCCTTACCTTCCCTTCTAGGGTGCTTAGTATCCGTAGGAAGTTTCCCTTGAGGCCTTGCCTTTAGCTCATTAGCTAGCTGACCCATTTGCAATTCCATGGCTCTCATTGAAGCTTGATTACTTTGAATTGCGGCATCTGTTCGAGCCATATATTCTTTCATCATTGCCTCAAGAGAACTCTCTGAATTTTGCTGGGGCAATACCTGTGATTTAGCAAAAGGTGAACCAGTCAGGATCAGGGGACTTTTTGTTGTGCTTGAGGGGCTTGCAAATTGCTTCCTTGCCCTCCCCATGCAAAGTTGGGGTGGTTGCGCCAACCTGATTATAAAAGTTATAATAGGGGTTATTCCTTTGATTACCTACAAAAAATACAGAAGCTGGATTGCAGGGGCAAAACTCGTAGTTGTGCTCTTCACGACAATAGACACATGATTCCTCTGTAACTTGGTTCACCACTGCAGCAGGCTCCATAGCTGGCGGCTGCTGATGACTAACCACTGTCACATTTTTAAGAGCGTTAGCTAACATTGCAATATCAGCCCTAATGGTAGACACACCATCAACCTCTAACACACTCTTAACTTTTTTATTCGAGCCTCTAACATCTGACCACTGACAACTGTTGGTTGATATTCTTTCTAAAATTTCATGGGCTTCATTAAAAGTTTTTTCCAAAAGGGCCCCTCCAGCCGAAGCATCGACCATACTTTGGGTTGCTGCGTTTAACCCATTGTAAAATGTTTCCATTTGGATACAATGAGGTAAACCATGGTGGGGGCACTTACGTAAAAGCTCCTTACACCTCTCCCAAGCCTCACTAAAAGTTTCATCTTCGAGTTGCCTAAATCCCACTATCTCACTCCTCAATTTGGCATTCCTAGTTGGTGGAAAATACTTACTAAGAAATTTTTCCGCTAACTCATTCCATGTCCTAATTGATCCTGGAGCAAAAGAATTTAACCATGTATTTGCTCCATCTCTAAGAGAATACGGGAACAAAGTTAATCTAAGGGCATCTCTAGACACTCCTTAAATTACAAATGAATCACTAACTCCTAGAAAAGACTTAAGATGTAAATGAGGGTCTTCAGATGACAAACCATGGAAGTGACCCACGGTTTGCAACATCTGAAACATTACCGGTTTCAGTTCAAAATTTGCTGCCTCAATTTGAGGACGCTCAATTTTTGGATTTAACTCATCAAACATTGGAAAAGCATACGCTCGAATGGCTCTGGCCCAATCATTCGCTACTAAGATAGGATTCTCAGCCTGGTTATCTTGTTGTCCATTTTGCTCCAGCGGTGGATTAGGCTGCAACACACGATTCTACTGGGGATCATCTTGACCTTCTGGACCCTGCTGGAGATGCAGCACGTTATCCATTGGATTTTGATTTCTACGCTGCTCTCTCCTTCTTCTCCTGAATGTCCTTTCAATTTCTGGATCAAGCTCGAACCTCACCCTAGGCGAATCGCTCATGCACCAAACTCACACCTGCAAAAAAAAAAAAAGAAACAATCAAAAAGTTCTAGCACCAAACCACTAAAACACGTACACAAAACAGATCAGATAAAAACTTATTCAAGTCCCCGGCAACGGCGCCAAAAACTTGTTGCCTTCTAGAGTGGGGTAAAAATATAGCAAAAATAAGCTTTAGAATACTGTGCAAGCATACACAATCCGCAGCAAGTGATAAGTAATTTATCGTATCCACGAGGTTTTGAATAGCTCTCACTTTACCTATCTTGTGTAACTTTTTAATGGTTTCAAGGTTTGTTAAAATGATTGATTTTGATAAAATGCTGAAGCAAAAGAAAAGACAGAACAGAAAGTAAGCGGATAAAGCAGACAGATTGGAAACAGGCGTTGGTCAGGATTTTAGTAATTGTTTTAAAAGATGCTCTAGCAATATTATTGATTAGGCAATTCTCTTGTAGTCTTATTAGCAGGATCCTCCCGGAACTCTGGATTTTTTGGAATGTGTTTCAACTCCAATGACGTGCTATTGATCAAGCACTAGGCAACTGGTTATCCCTAACTCAGTCACTGGCGTTCACCAACACAGAATGGTCTAGTGTGATTAAATGTCACACACTTCTCAAATCATCCCTGAAACTAAGAAGTGGTATTCATATCGGTTGTTCAGGCGGGCACAAAATAGAAATGGACACAACAAATAATCAAGATGCTCAAATCAACATATATTGCATAGAGTATAAAGCACAACAACTACATGAATCCTAACCAACACCTACGCAAATTTAGTTCATAAGGTTCATCATAACACACGCTACAATCTGAGTGTGTGCATCCATAACTACAAGAAATTACAAGAAAAGATTAATTCCCTTGATTAGATCCGTAGTTGATGGTCTTCTTCAAGTCTCCAATCTTTCCTCCTCTATTCGGCTTCCAAAGATGGAAATTGGAATTCCCCAAAAATGGAATGTTTTTTACTTGAGACGACTCCTTCCTTTTATAGAGTGAGATCAAACCCTAATTAGGTCAAATTGTACTCGTGGAAGGCTCTCCAAGCTTCTTAGATCCGAAACTAATTCAACTAACGCCACTTCATTAAAATGGATTACGAGCTGTTACGTGGCAGTTTTGCTCCTTGCTTTACTGGATCACGAATTTTGCTCCCTCAAGTCGCTCCATAATATTTTCTACACAAAATAACTTTCCAAGCATCCATTCTTCCAAATGAGTTAAAGCATATAATATTCATCTAAAAGCAACCCTATTTAACACAAAAGACACACAAAACACTATAGAACTAAGGCCTAAATAACTCCCTTTTGGAGAGTTATCAATCACCCCGAGCATCGCTCCTGTTTTTCCTGATTTTCCTCAAAGCTTGATGCCTCAAGATCAAGAAGAGTCTGACGATGAAGAAGAAGAAGAAGTCGAAAAAGTTTCCTCAGAGGAGGAATATGGGAGTTTTCCGATCCTCTTTACATTTTTAAAACTGTTTTTGTGTTTGTGTTAGTTGTTGTTTTTGTTTTTCAAGCATGTTAGTTTACTATTTTCTAGTTAATTCTTGTGTTAGTTGTTGTTTTATTGTTTTGAAAGAATAGTTAGTTGTTAGTTACGTTTCTAGATTAGTTTAATGATAGCTTGTTGTTAGATAAGTTTAGAATAACTTGGGTTTTTGGAGTGTCCTGAAAATCTGCTTGCTGTTTTTTGCTTAAATCTGTGAAATTTTGAAAAATATCAACTTTATGAAAACTTTTTGGCTTGAAAAATGTTTTGAATAAACATTCTTTCATTTGAGTTTTCTTTTAAGTCCTTGATGATGATAACTAGAGCTTATTTATATCTCAAAAACTGTCGCCGTCACAACCTATTTGTTTTCTAGTCATAGGCTTTCCACTAGTCTTTATCTTTACAAAATTTTCTTAAGTGTAAACTTCCTCATGTTTAACCTTTCTAGCACACTAGGAGAGTTTAGTCTTGATGTTTTGAAAAACAATAAAAAAAGTCTCATGTTAAGCCCATGCCTCAAAAACAAAAGTCAGTGAGGGCATTGCCTATCTTAAGTTTGGGGGGGGGGGGTACTTTACTTTGTAAATATGCACTTTCTGTAAGTTTGTACTGCTGAAAAAAATATGTGCTCAGGGTATTATCCTTATTTATTAGAAAAAAAAAGAAGAAAGAGAAAAACCGAGAGTTACTCCTCCTTCCTAGAGTTTACTGAGTAACCAGGGGCATTCATGACACCCATGGTTTGCCACTGCATGAAAGGTTGACTTACGGAAAAGAATATTAGTCCAAGTTCGTGATCTTTGCTCATAGCTAGATATCTTCACCACAAAGTGTCGATAAGCTAGAATGAAGGCAGAGGTGACAACAAGGATTCTCTTGGGGGGAAAAAGAAAAAGTTGAATAAAAAGAGCACCAGCAGTCAAATAAGTTTGGGGAGAGATAGAAAAGGATTAGAAAGCTCATGTATCATCATCACCTCAAAATTAGTTTTTCTAAACTTAAAGGACTTCACTAGACTCTATGAGTAGTAGTTAGGTAGTTTAAACATAATGGTTAGGATGGACTAGGGAGAGTTTTGCTTTGAAAAAGAAAAGTAGAAATCTTCATGTTTAGAAAACTTAGAAGTTGTGACTAGAACTAGAGTAGAAACCTCTCCTGAAAGGCAACTTTTTAGAAAATGATATTGAGAAGCATGTTTACTTGATTTCATATGGTTTATTCATGACATTTTGATTTGCAATTAAGCTAGGATCTAGCTTTCTGATTGGCAATTACATTGGATCTGTAACATTCTGATTTGCAATTACAATTGAGCTCTAACATTCTGATTGGCAATGCGATTTGATCTTTAACGTTCTGATTTGCTATTGCTTGAGGACAAGCAATGAGTTAAGTTTGGGGGTATGATAAGGGCCAAAAATATACCTATTTTTCCCTTAGATTTAGCTCATTTTCTTGTCAAACTTGTATGTTTTAGATCAAAAACACTATTCTCGAGCTTAAAAAGTGCTAAAGTTGATAAGTTGGGATGTTGAGAGTCATGTGTGTCAAACTATGCATATTTGTGCTTAAAAGAACTCATTTTGGTGATAATTTGACTTAGTTTTGTTGTTTTGCAGAAAACAGAGGAATCAGGGAAATTTCCCAAAAGTGCGACCACATTTCTGGCAAGGCTAAGGTGAAATGCAACCGCATTTCTAGGTAGAGACAGACAGTTCTGAGTCCATCGCAGGTCGTTTTAAACGAGCGTTTTGCACACCTAATCGACTGTTTTGACTACGAAACTGACTGGGCCACCTGTTAGCACCATTTTTGTGACTCCTCAACCACTCCCCATGCTTTAAAAGGCCACGATTAGAAGGCAAATCCAAGCAGAACTCACTGGGAAGAAAAGGGTAGTGACAGAATCCTAGTAGACGCCCATGAGTAGGGATGCCCGAGGTCCTTGCTAGAAGACTAAATTATAATCTTAGTTAGACATCAAACCTGGGTGCTTGTAGAGAGATTTCACCCTATTTTCACCTTGTAAAAGGAGAGTAGAGTGTTGTGAGAACTCTAGAAGGATTGGATAAAAGGGAAAACCCCTAGTTTTAGCTACTGCACTTTATTTTTCCAGCACTTGTTCTTTTCATTATTTTTGTATTCCTTATTCATTATTTCAATGGAAAGTTATTCATTTGCATTAGTATCCATCATACGTAGCTAAATTCCATTGAGGGGTTCGGTATAGTGAATTCCCTTTATGGTTTAAATGGCTTGAAAGTTGCTTATTTGCCTAAGTTCTATTTATTGCATGTCATCCTTTATTGATTATCATTCTAATCTTGCTGAGTTTAACTTGATCACTTAGACTTTGCATGCTATGTAAGTTTGATATTGAAAGGGTCAAACAATATCGGTTCTCATAAAGGTGATATAGGAGAAAGCGCTCGAGAGAGTGTATTCAGTGTTATAGGGGATGGTCGCTTATAACAACTATAGGGTTATAGGTTGCATGCATAAATAATCTATGTCGGAGTCGAGTCACAGAAATGTGCATAACGGTACTCGTTTAGCCTTCTAAGGTTGTTGGGAGCATGGCCAAATAGGAGTTAAACCTGACCCAATGCATAATTAGACTTAGGTTGAATAAACCATTACTAGAGTCATTTGCCTTAGGGTTGAAGCTTTACTGGACACCTCGCTTTATTATTATTGTTATTTCTTTACTTGTTTGTTTATTTACTTTCCAAAACCCAACATCAACTATTTTCTTTGGTTACCTTTTTGAGTAATCTAAGAGCAGTTTTGACGGGTACGAGCTGTCGGGACTCGTGTCAAATAAATTTATAATCCACTACACTATAACCATTTTGTAGAAATAATGGTCGGGGTCGAACACAGGAAAGAGGATCTAGCAAATGCAGAATTTTGTGTTCATGCAACAGCGGGTTTGAAAAGGTGGATGCCGTAAAATAAAATGTTGAATGTAAAAGAGACAGAATAATAAAACATACGATAGAGAAAAATAAGATGGAGATCAATATCAGAAAAGGATCGTTGGACTGGGATTTCTTATGCTTGAATGTTATTTCACTTGGCTTCTTAGTTTTCTCTAAAAATCATTTTATGCAGCTTTTATTAGTCCAGTTAGCTTCTTGGTTACTCAGAGGACCCCCCTACAATAACCTGTGTTTAATTAACCAATTAACCCAGAACCCTACAATTAACATGATTAATTAAATTAACATGCTCGACCGCCTCCCTTCATGCATAAAATAACAATCATCTGAAACCTCGCAATGACTACTAAATTAGGTCTAACTAATCTAAAATAAACAATCTGAAACCTCGCAATTGCCTACTTAAATTAGCCACTTTAGACTCGTGAGTCCGAAATTGTATTAACTAAATATCAATTGAATTTAAATCTAATCAATACAACCTTTAACATGTATCTTAGGTCTATCAAGGGTCATCACTTCGTAGAGATTGTGTTGCCTGCCTAGTGGCTATCTAAAAGTAACTGATAGAATGCACAAATAGAAATCTCCTAGGGTCGTCAATCCTAAGAAATTAATCTCATGCATTGGTTTAAACGAGATTACATGTAAAACTCAATAAAAGACAGCAAGAACAGAATATATAAACCCAGAAAACTCAGCCAAAGATAGATATCATTCAACCATAATTTCAATCCAACGATACAAACGAGTTTAGCTACTCATAAACAAAGAGAAACTACAAACAAATACGAAAAAATGCATAAACTATGACCTATGAAGATCTATACAGTAGCTGGAAACGAAAACAGACGAAACTAATCGAAAAATGGCCAAAATTCTAACCTAACGGCGGACTAAACCGAAACCCTATATTTATAGAAAACGTTGTAGCATCGAGATGCTAGGCTCGGCGTCTCGACGCCGCAGACTTTGCACTCCGTGTCAAAATCACGTCGGCGTCGAGACACTAGGGGCAGCGTCGAGACGCCATCCCTAATCTGTGGCTTGCTGTCTTTTTTCTCGGTTTTGTCTCACTATTTCTCGGTATGGGGCTTCAACCTTTGATTCTTCGATCCACTTGGGTCTTTTCACCTCCTCGTCATCCAAGAACATCGAGATGGCTCCAAAACTCCATAATTGGCCCGAATTAACACCAATTTTGCGTGGTTGGCTCCGGACATCACAAAGGCTCAAAGTATCTGCAAATAAGACAAATAAAACATAAAATTCTTCTAACAAGTTCAGATTAGAGGTAACAAAATAGGACTATTTTGGTCCTATCAAGTTTCTTCTTCAAATCTGTGTTTAACTTTAGTCTCTGTGGGATCGATACCTTTGGAATATTTCCAGAGTTTTTTATTACTACATGCGATAGTGTATACTTGCACTTGGTTGACTGAATCCATCTTTAATTTCTATTTTCATTATTTACTAATATCCATCTTCAGTCCACTATTCGCATCACCGACTCAATAAGTTTACCATTTTTGGGACAAGACCGAGTAGGGAGCTAGGAACATAATCACACAAGATGGAATTCACTTCTTCCCAACTTCAAGGTAAGTAGATGAGTGTTCCCTTAAGTGGTGTCTCTGGGACTTGAATAAGGGGTCATACCCTCTCACTGGCCCGAGAGGGGTTTTTGTTTAATGGTTGGACCATAAAAAGGTTGTTCATAAGAGAAGCACTGATACTTAAGGACATAGAGGTAACCCAAGGGTAAAACGGTAATTTGACCCAGCTTTTATTGGTCTATATCCGTGGAGAAATATTCTACAGTGAGAAGAGTGCAGTTGTGGGTCTATGGTGGAATATACCCACAATTAACGAATATTGATTAATTTGGTTAAGGAGTTAAATTAATCTCATATTGTTGGAGCTTCTGATCTGTAGGTCCATTAGGTCCCACTGGTAACTCGTAAAGGGTATTGAGGAAATTAAGTCTTGATTGTAAATTGAAGTGTTCAAAAGGGAAATAATATGATGTATGTTGATACATTATTTAATTTTGGATATGATTTAAAATTAATTAAATATTTTAAGGAGTTCAAATATTAATTTTAATATGAATTGGATTCATATTAAAACTATAGGTTATGAGTGAGACACAATTTAATATGACTTAATTGTAGTTTCAAATTAAACATATGATATTTAATTTAATAATTAATTAATTAAGGAATTAATTAGTTAATTAAAAATATGAATTATCTACTAATTGTGTTCAAAATTGATTAGATAATTAAGGAATTATATGTTGGGTTTTATGCCCTAAAACTCGTGGATAGTAAATGTAACATTTGACCGAACATTAATAAAATGATATTTGATGTATTGTTCATTTATTATTGTTAGTATTGTGTATGTCTTGCCTAAATAACCCTAATCCAATAAACTAAACATCCTAGGCTGTTAGTATGAGACTTGAACTGTATGTGGGGACATACGGGGATCGTTGTTCAAGTTACAGCCTAAAGGGTCTATAGTATAGGAATAAGGCTGGGTACCTTATCCTGGTGACACTATGGATACGGCCTGCTTTGTATTTTGATACAAACGCAATGATCCAACGCGTTCATGTAGGGGACATGCGAGTGGGGGTATCCTATGCAATGAGTTTGCATAAGACTAAACCGCGAAATAGTAACCACTAGCTGTAACATCGTTGACTAGTTAGGTTTCTATTTCACTAGGATGACCTAGGCAACTAAGTCTCAATCCTGAGTGGGTTATGGACTCTTGTTCACGAGGGATTGTCCTTTAATTTGTATGGGTGAGAGTGGTCTAAAGGCCGACTTAATAAGCCTACCATTTTGGGGACAAGACCGAGTGGGGAGCTGGGAACATAATCACACAAGAAAGAATTCACTCTTTCCCGACTTTAGGGTAAGTAGATGTGTGTTCCCTTAAGTGGTGTCTACGGGTCTTGAACAAAGGGCCCTGCCCTCTCTATGGCACGAGAGGGACTTTTGTTTGTTGGTTGGACCTCAAACAGGTTGTTCATTAGAGGTGCACCAGAACTTAAGGATGTAGTGGTAACTCAGTGGTAAAACGGTAATTTGACCCAGCTGGTGTTACAAACACACGTGAAGGACTGACTTCACTACAACAATTCTGGGCTATGATAACGGTTTACATTTTTACAACAATGACGGATTGACTCAAAGATAACGGATTACTAAAAAGATGCCATTTTTTAAAAAGAAAACGGAAATTTTCGGAAATTTGGCCTACGATAACGATTTAAGCCCGTTATGAAAGAACACCCTTTCATGTCGGTTTAAAACCCTCATTATAGGTGTTTAAAAAATTGGAGCGAAAAAAGTTATCAACGATCATGGTTCCAAACCGTTATGAAAGAGGTTAATTAATGACGGCCTTTGCCCGTCATGTAAGAGTAATTTAAAAAAGGCGCCGTGTTTTTAGCCGTTTGACGGAACCTTTTCGGAAAAAAGTTACCAACGATCACGGTTCCAAACCGTTATGAAAGAGGTTAATTAATGACGGCTTTTGCCCGTCATGTAAGAGTAATTAAAAAAAGGCGCCGTGTTTTTCGCCGTTTGACGGAAACTTTTTGTAAAAAAGTTATCAACAATCACGGTTGCAAACCGTTATGAAAGAGGTTAATGAAGGACGGTTTTTGCCTGTCATGTAAAGTAATCTAAAAAAGGCACCGTGTTTTTCACGGTTTGACGGAACTTTTTCGGAAAATATACTAACCAATGTCGGTTAATGCCCGTCATGTAAGATAAGCTACAATGTCGGTTTTTGCCCTTCATTCATGGTTGGGCTTCAATGTCGGTTATGGGTCGATAGTTAATTGCTGGTTAGATGACGGGTTGGGAACGTGATTACAAATGGGCTCCAATGTCGGTTTCGGCCCGTCATTAAAAGGATGGGCTTCAATGTCGGTTTTGGGCCAATCGATATAATTGGGTTCGATGTCGGTTTCCACCCGTCATTAAAAGGGTGCTTCGATCACGATTTGGAACCGACATGGAAAAATCACATTACGACGCCGTTTCGATGACTTTAAACGCACGACCTGTACTCTATCAAAACGACGCCGTTTTGCTCTATCAAAACGACGTCGTTTTGTTTTGAACTTTAAACGCATGGCAATATTCAAAACGACGTCGTTTTGAATAAAAGGATCAAAACAACGTCGTTTTATTTTATTTATTCGTTTAGGATTCCTGAAGGCAAACGATCATTTGGGTTTAGGGCTTATCGTCTTCTACCTTCGAACGTCTCTTGCGGCTGGCTCTGGTTCTTCGAAATCAGGTGAAGTCGATGGTGGATTGAATCAATCGACGGCGGTCTGAAGCAATCGGTGGTGGTCTGAAGCATTCGACGGTGGAATTTGTGGCATTCGGTGCATTGGACAGCGGTGGGACCTGTGTTGTTCATTGTGATAAGAACGATGACGTAACGACAATAGACGGCGGTAACGGCAATAGACGACGTCATTCACTGTGGTAAGATCGTCATATTCACTGTCGGAATATAATTTTTTTTTTCAAACAATGAACTAAGATCAGCTGATGCCTATCGGAATATCCCTGCAATGAACACTTAGTGAACTTCAAAAATTTATGAACTCTCTTGCTGTTGTTCCGTTGCAGGCATAGAACAAATCAATTCCTTTCTCTTATTTTCGATCTGTAAGTTTGATTCTGAGCAGTTTGCAGTTTTGAAGAGGAAAGAATTTTACATTTTGTTTATCTTTTTCTTACACCATAATTTCAACGAGAAAGTATATTGATCTAGTCTCAAGCAAGTTTTTAATATTTTTGTGAGTGGTCATTATAAGTTAATTACATATGGAACCTCATGGTTTCTTCCATCTGGCATGTTAAACAGCTATATTTAGATGTTTGTTTCGTGAAGCGTAGTAATGTTTGCTCGTTTGTTTGTTTTTCACAGAGAGTCTGTCATGGGCAGAAAATTAATAGAAGGATCACAGTGGGTATGGTGGTCGGATAAGTTTGTTTTCTATTGTCAATTATTTAGAAAAGAAAAAATGGTTGTAAAGGCTTGTTTAGATCTTGTTCGATAAATTTCTTTGTTTTGTTATCAACTCAAATCAAGTTTTAAAAATTAAAAAGTAGTTTTTGAAAACTTGTTTTTGTTTAGAATTCAAGTATTTTTTATAAGTCCAATTTATTATACACTTAGAATCTCCCAATTTGCTTATCTTAGTTGAATTCCTTGCGAAAAATGCTTTAAAATGAGTATAATATGTCTATAGGTCCTCACCGGAGCCTTGGAAGCAATTCGGGGCTAAAACGAGCGAAACCGGAGCGTAAAATGACCATTTTGCCCCTGGAGCTGTCGTAGTGTCGAGACGCTGTTGTACAAGGGTCGGGACGCTGCTCAAATAAGGAAAATTCTGTGGGCGGCAAGCTGAAGCAGTAGCGTCGAGACGCTGCACCCCTAGCGTCGAGACGCTAGGTCAATCCGAGAGATGCATTCCATATCTGAAGGCCTAGCGTCGCGACGCTGTGTCCTAGCGTCTCGACGCTAGGCAGTTTTCCAAAATTGTAATTTTCCAAATTTGGCTGGAATTTTTCCATGTTTGAAGACCCAATTCAGCACCATTCTTCCACGAATTGAAGGCCAAGAATCCCTATAAATAGAGGCCTTTGGTGTAGGTTTAGAATCATCCCTCAATACACAATTCACTACAACATTGTAGTCCATCTCTCTCCCCCTTTCCACCATTCTTCTTAGTTTTTCTTGCTTTCCTTTATGTATCAAGCTTGTTCTTGCTCCATAAGAGGCTAGATTCTTCATTCATGTAACCGGGAAGTCAAGAGTAAGTTCATATTCTATTAATGAAATTTCTTGTTTGAATTATCAAAGCATGTTTATGTGATTTTAGTTCTTTTTTCTATAAATTTAGTTTGTGGTAGGAAAGATTGACAACCTTGACCGCGCCCTCTCTAAATTTACTTGCTAATTCTTAGTAGCATATAGGTTAACGTTATGTCCATACGCATGCGTCCCTAGAACTAAATGATTTAATCAATTGTAATTGTGGTTTGTTGCCCGTTGCATGTGAATTAATTCGGCTAGATCCCAATGCGGTTTAGATTAGTTAATTGGATAATTAATTAGTTTAAATTAGAATCAAACTTAGCGTTTGCATGTTTGTGATAGTGGATCATGATTCTCGGTTTGTTGCCGGAATACGCCGGGCTTAAACTTGTTTTGACTTATTAGTGAAATTGATGATTTAATTGAATTGAACTTACCATGACTATCCCGGTTGCATGACTTTTGAGGTATTGTTATTTCTTCTTTCTTTAATTCTCTTACTTTCCTTTTACAACGTTTTCCATAATTAGTTTTCTTTCCTTGTTTACTGTCTTTTCCAAATATAAAAACCCCCCATTAGTCCGGTCATCACAATAAATCTAAGATAAACAAGTTATAATCGTGCTCCCTGTGTTCGACCCCGACCACTACTGCTACAAGTTAGCTTTAGAGGTTGTGGATTATAAATTTATTTGATAAGAGACCTCGACAATCTCTTCCGTCAAATTGGCGCCGTTGCCGGGGAGCCAAGTTTAAGTTGTTTATAATAGGTTTATTGTGATATCTTGTTTTAATTTTTCTTATTTGTTTATTTTTAATTGAGTCGATTTTTTATGGCATATCCTTCGAGGAGGGAAAGAGAAGCCCAATTAGTGAAGGAGGTAGGAATGCTCGGCAATAAACTATCAATACTAACTTCTTTATGCGAGCAATTAGTGCATCGATATCAAATCAAACAGCCGCATCAGCACTATCGACCTTCCAATTCAGGTAAGTCTCTTGAGGATCAACTTTATGAGCTAGCTAAAAATACTCTTCAGTTTCAAGAAAGTACTCGAGCTGAGTTGAAAGCCATGTCTGATAATATTGATAAGATAGAAACATATGTGACAAAACTGGAGAAGCATGTAGAGCAACAAGCACAACTGACCCAAGAGACAATCCTTACAAATGAAGTTCCCTTCGTTCCAAAGGTTGATGATAAAGAAATTGAATGTCCATTGCCATCTCCCGATCGATCATGTGAGGTTAAAGAAGAGTCTGAACCAAATTGCAAGGAAATTCAGGTGATAGAGTTTCAGGCTGACGAGTCTGAATTTGTTCTTCCCCTTGATTCCCCTTCATCTAATTTATCTTCTAAGCTGTCTCACAAAATTTTATCCTTTGAGTCTTTATCTTTTGATTTTTCCTCTTTTTCATATATTCAAAAATTTTAAAAATATAATGCATCTTCTGGGTCCCATGAAAAATGGGCAAGCCTGCTTCTGTTTGCAGGTTTCGTGGATTCGAGAAAGAAGGGCCCAAAGAAATACGAGAATTTTTATGTGCCCAAGATGAGAATCCCGTCGAGCATAACGACGTTTAAAAAAATGCGCTTATGGGAGGCAACCCAATTAGTTCTATCCCTTTCTTTTCAATTTAGTAGTTTGTTCATTTAATCTTTTCTTAATTGTCTTTCTTTATTGTTTTATAGGACCCCTACACCAAATCTCTACAATTTTTGCCAATCGTGGAAGTTTCCATCTTTTCCAATCCAGTGCTTAAACAGGGGAGGTTTTCTGTTCCCTTTTACTTTTTGTCCTTTAGGTTGCATGCTTAGTTTACATTGAGGACAATGTAATGTTTAGGTTGGGGGTAGGAACATATGCATGTTTGCTTTATGCTTTATTGGACCTATTATTTTAAGCAATTTTAAAATAAAATGAGGACCCGAATAGGCGAAGTTCTGTCTAAGGCTGGAGGTATTTAAGATGACGGTTTACGGAACACCTCCTACCTGGGAACTGATCCGAATCGGAGTTCGAGCAATTTTGAAATAAGATGAATTGTTGAGTTTATTAGGTTGCTTGAAGTATAGTTATGAAGATCAATGAGACATTCTTTTGAACTATTCTATTTGTTTTAAGCATTGTGAAGCATTTACCAAAAATTGACCAAATTTTAAAATTTTTCTAGATATTTCTTGCACATATTAAGCACTTAGCTTTTCCTTAGGTAGTTTTGAAAGCTTAGGACGATCTTATGGGTTCCATATGTTTGTTGTCACCTCGATAGGCTTGATCTAACTAGATGGTAATTTAAAAAATGATTGCTTGTAATGCCTTGCTTAGGAATGATAAAAGAAAATATGCCTGGTGTGCTTAATAGTAAAATCATTCTTATATAGAAAAAAAAAATGAATGAAAGAAAGAAAAAAAGATGTCTTATAAGCGCTCTGCAATGTTTAAAAATGTTAAGGCAAAAAGAGCTACCCCTGTTGTGATCAGTTAGGCCAACCAAAGGGTTAAACTCGGGTTATGGGTCCCTGCAATAGGTGTGTGAAAGCTAGTGTCATCTTATAAATGCAAAATATAATTTGTTTCTATTTTCAGGGGCCTAGTAATGTATTACTCGTTTGACTATTTGAATTACTTAATGGTTGGGTCTTTGGCCATGATAGCGAGCATAGCTAGCTAGTTTTCTCTAATTAATTTAGCTAGTCTTTTATAATTTATTGGCCAAAATGATGCGTTTTTGTGTTGTATTTGTAGGAAATAAATATTTGAGCTAATTGCGTGTTCGGGACATGAAAAAGGGCTAAAAGATCGAATCAGGATCAAGTTGGAAGAAGTCAAATTCAGCCCACCTGATTTAAAAAAAAAAAAAAAAAAAAAAAAAAAAAAAAAAAAAAAAAAAACTTCATAGCGTCGCGACGCTAGGACCAGCGTCGCGACGCTCTCGGCGAAATTTCCAAATCCACAGTATCGCCACAGCGTCGTGATGCTGTCTATAGCGTCTTGACGCTGTCGGCAGATTTTCTATAAATTCATCATTTTGTGCTACGGATTGGGGGAGTCCAATTGGTGAGATTTTAGCCCTAATTTCGACTAGAGACCTTTTGTGGGAGCTAAAGGCAAGGCCAAGGAGCGGGAATCAAGCGAGAAGACGTGGAGATCGTGACGGGGACGTGCGGTGTCGGTGGATTCGAGTTTTCCTTTCTCTTTCCCTTAACTCTTGTAGTTTTTATGGCTTTTCTTTCAATTAGTGTTTGTAGTTTAAAGACTATGAATTGCTAGTTGTTTGTCTTAGGGATTGATGTAGTTGTCTTAGGTTGTTGGATTGATTTGTGGTATGAATATGCATATATTTTACCTATGCAATTATGGTTAAATGCTTTCAATTACTTGATCACTAGTTGAATGATTTGAGTGTTGAATCTTGCTCGGGAGAGGGGATTTGGCCTAAGACTTACTTTATTTAATTGCATGACTAAAGTAGAAATTCTAAGTTTGTGATGGGATTTGGAATAACTTTAGAAGTTGCTTGAAGAACTAAACTCAAAGCCTTGCATGTTAATGAACTTAGATAGGGATATCAAGTTGGTTGCATGCATGAGAATCAATTATGCTCGGGAGAGATAGTTGTGATAAAAGGTTCCTAGACTTGGTAGAATAATTGCATGCTAAATTCATCCCATTAATTTATCCTCAATCTCAACAATGAAATCAATCCCTAAGAGTCTTTCCATTTGAGTCTCCACCTTTATTTTATGCTTTTTGTCTTTACTTTTATCTTTATCTTTGAGTTTTGCTCCCTAAATAAAATTGAACAAAAGTATTCACGATACTTAATTTGCTAGAAATCCAATCCAGAGGACGACACTTGTTTTACACGAAAACACTATATTATTACTTGACCCGTACACTTGCGGTTAGCAAATTGCGCATCAGGCCAGTGTAGGGGGAAAACGAGTTGAGGTACTCATATGGTTATCCCGGGTTAGTAAAAGCACCTTAGGAAAGCTCCCCACACACACACCCAAGAGAAATTCATGAAAAATTTTGAGTTGTTTAATTATTGCTTAAATGTGTTAGCATGTTTTGAATAAATTGAATGATTCTTTTGAATGTTAAGGTTGGAGCTATATGAATTGCAACTAACTAAATCTCAATTATTCTTGATCTTATTCTATTGTTTGCTCGAGAACTAGCAAGGTTTAGGTTGGGGGTATTTGATAAGTCCAATTTATTATACACTTAGAATCTCCCAATTTGTTTATCTTAGTTGAATTCGTTGCGAAAAATGCTTTAAAATGAGTATAATATGTCTATAAGTCCTCACCGGAGCCTTGGAAGCAATTCGGGGCTAAAACGAGCGAAACCGGAGCGTAAAATGACCATTTTGCCCCTGCAGCTGTCGCAGTGTCGAGACGCTGTTGTACAAGGGTCGAGACGCTGCTCAAATAAGGAAAATTCTGTGGGCGGCAAGCTGAAGTAGTAGCGTCGAGACGCTGCACCCCTAGCGTCGAGACGCTAGGTCAATCCGAGAGATGCATTCCATATCTGAAGGCCTAGCGTCGCGACGCTGTGTCCTAGCGTCTCGACGCTAGGCAGTTTTCCAAAATTGTAATTTTCCAAATTTGGCTGGAATTTTTCCATGTTTGAAGACCCAATTCAGCACCATTCTTCCACGAATTGAAGGCCAAGAATCCCTATAAATAGAGGCCTTTGGTGTAGGTTTAGAATCATCCCTCAATACACAATTCACTACAACATTGTAGTCCATCTCTCTCCCTCTTTCCACCATTCTTCTTAGTTTTTCTTGCTTTCCTTTATGTATCAAGCTTGTTCTTGCTCCATAAGAGGCTAGATTCTTCATTCATGTAACCGGGAAGTCAAGAGTAAGTTCATATTCTATTAATGAAATTTCTTGTTTGAATTATCAAAGCATGTTTATGTGATTTTAGTTCTTTTTTCTATAAATTTAGTTTGTGGTAGGAAAGATTGACAACCTTGACCGCGCCCTCTCTAAATTTACTTGCTAATTCTTAGTAGCATATAGGTTAACGTTATGTCCATACGCATGCGTCCCTAGAACTAAATGATTTAATCAATTGTAATTGTGGTTTGTTGCCTGTTGCATGTGAATTAATTCGACTAGATCCCAATGCGGTTTAGATTAGTTAATTGGATAATTAATTAGTTTGCATGTTTGTGATACTGGATCATGATTCTTGGTTTGTTGCCAGAATACGTCGGGCTTAAACTTGTTTTGACTTATCAATGAAATTGATGATTTAATTGAATTGAACTTACCATGACTATCCCGGTTGCATGACTTTTGAGGTATTGTTATTTCTTCTTTCTTTAATTCTCTTACTTTCCTTTTACAACATTTTCCATAATTAGTTTTATTTTCTTGTTTACTTTCTTTTACAAATATAAAAACCCCCCATTAGTCCGGTCATCACAATAAATCTAAGATAAACAAGTTATAATCGTGCTCCCTGTGTTCGACCCCGACCACTACTGCTACAAGTTAGCTTTAGAGGTTGTGGATTATAAATTTATTTGATAAGAGACCTCGACAATCTCTTCCGTCAATTTTCTTAACAAAGAAAAATACTCAAGATTGATAGACCCCTAAATGAATGATTGTGGTCCCTATTGGTTAGTTGTAGATTACTATACTATATAAGTTTACTGATCATGTCTTTAATCTTGTATCTAGATTTTGGCTAATGAATAGGAGAGATAGGAGAGCTCTCAAACTCTTCCAACATAAAATACAGAGCTAATAATTGTCAGTATGCCATTATTGTCCTAACAGCATACTGTTGGGCTCCTAGAGTGAGTAAAATTATGATCTGAAAAGACTCTAGAATTCCTATGCAAGTATACACAGTCTGCAGCAAGTAATAAGTATTTGTCAATCCAAGGCCTGAACTAGCTTCCACTCTATCTATTTTGTATGAATCTTTTAATGGTTTCAAGGTAATAAGAATGATTGGGTTTTATAAGAATTATGCTGAAGCAAAGTAAATGACAGAACAACAAGTAAACAAATAGGCAGACAGATTAGAGGCAGGCGCTGGTTAGGTTTAGTAATTGTTTTAAAAGATGCTCTAGCAATATTGTTGATCATGCAACTCTCGCAGTATTATTAGCGGATTCCTCCCGGAACTCCGAATCTTTTGGAATGTGTTTCAACCCCAATGAAGTACGACCGATCAAGCACTAGGCAACTGGCTATCCCTAGCTCAGTCACTGGCGTTCACCAATACACAATGATCGTAGTGTGATTAATCGCCACACACTCTCTAAATCATCCCTGAAACTAGAGAGAGGTATTCACACCGGCTGGCCAGGCGGGCATAAAATAAGAATAAGCACAACAATTAACCAAGTTGCAATAATCAATATATTATTAGAGATGAAGCACGGCAACTACATATTACTTAACCAACGCCTAAAGCTACTTAGTTCATAATAAGCATGGAAACACGAATTACAATCTGAGTAGGCATGTCCATAATCACAAGATAATAAAGAAAATAATAATCTCCTTAATCAGCTTGCAGATGATGGTGTTCTTGGTAATCTCCAATCTCTCTATACTACTCGGCTTCCAAGGAAAGTTGGAATGATTTTGACTTGGGCGGCTACTTCCTTTTATAGAAGGAAAGGAGGCTTGAATTAGGTCAACATGGACACGTGTAGGGCTCTCCTTGCTCCTTTATCCCGAAAATAATTCAACAGAAGTCGGTTCATGAAGTTGGCTAACGAGCTGTGACGTGGCAGTTCTGCTCCCAGTTTTGCTGCAGCACAGAATTTGCTCCCTCAAGTCGCCCAGCAACAGATTCTGCACAAAATGATTTCCAAAGCTTTCATTCTTCCAAATGGGTTAAAACATATACTTTACATCTAAAACCAACCCTATTAAGCACAAAAAACACACAAATCAATATAGAAATGAGGCCTTAATAACTACATTTTGGGCAGTTATCACACCCCCAAACTTGAACTATTGCGCGTCCCGAGCAATACTAACCAACCATCCCTTCAAGAATTCAAAACGTTAGACAAAGCATAGCTTAATCAAACCAGACAATCCAACACTACCTTCAACCTTTACCTGAGCACTCTGCAAAACCAAGCTCTGCTGCAGCAAAATAATTCTTCCGGCATGGACAAATAATCACCACTTTTAACTTAATTCTAAGAACTTGCCACAGCTTAGCTCTATTATCAGACATATCAAAACACATTTTCAAGGGGTTTATACTTTTGTTTTTCAGACTTAAAGCAGCCCTACAGTCATAAGTTCTTAAGCACGGGATGACCCACTTTATGGTGCAGTATACCCTTGACTCGAACTCATCACCAATTAGGCTAAATACTCTTTATAAAGCTCAAAAATCCTTAGTTATTCCATCTCTTGCCCCTCAGAATGGCAACATTTTATGATGAAGCTCACCTAAGTTCTGGGAGACAGAAAAACTGCTGGACTATCATTCATCCTTCAAAACTTTTGCTCCATTAATTTTCTCAGCAAAATTTTCAATAATCACTTTTTTCAGCAAATAATTTTTCATAATTTTTCACATTTCCTAGATCACCTTTTAACGCGAAGACAAACTGTGGGTATCACAAATGTCCCCGGTTACTCAATAACCTAACAAATTATTTAATGAAGGAGAGGAATGCTCGAGCAAAACAATTGGTGTAGCAAAAAGTCCCCCAAACTTGAATTATTCATTGTCCCCAATGAATCATTAAAATTTTAAATGACACCCCCAAACTTAAATTTTTCTATCTGAATTTTAAAACTAAGCCCGGGACTAGACCTAAGCTTAAAGCGGATCACATAAGTCAACACTACCTCCAGAATTTTCTTTGCCGCAGCAACAACCAGGTCAGAGAAAATGCTCAAGCACAAGGTTTCTGGAGATCAGAATACCTTGATTTAATTAAGCTTAGCCAGTCCAAACTTCAAAAATTCAGAAGAAAATTAGTTAAGTCAGAGTTACTCAGTGCTCATAGAACAGAAACATCTAGGAAATTTCATTAAAAACATGAAAAGAAATTACATAAGCAGAGATATATTTTTCCTTTTTTTTTTCAGAACAAAAAGAAACAAGCAAACAGAACAGTAAACAGGGTCAAACATGCGCGAGCAAACAAAAAGATAGGAACAAAAGAAATGCTCGCTGAAGATCATCTCATCCATCAATCTTCCTAACCCTGCTCTTCATCAACTTCCTCTCGTTCAACAGGTGGGGGTGGGATCCAGGGGTTCAGTAGGTCGTTAGGGAATACGGGCAAAGCCGGATATGGCTTGGAAAAATTCGACTGCAAGGCTACCCTCAACGCGGCATCCCTCCTTTTCACATAGCTCCAGAAAGTCTGCAATTGTCTTTCAACAAATTCCATCCTGCTGGAATGCAGCTGTAATTGCTCCTGCATTTGGTGGATGCCGCACACCAAACCTCCTTGGCGTGCTTCCTGCGTCCTCTGAAGCCTAGCCAGATTTGGTGTGTCAATTATTCCCTTGTCTATTAGCGGCACATCATCCTAATCTTCTGGCACCCCTGCCCTTCGGCATAGCATCGTGATAGTGTTAGGGAAAAACAGCTTCCCCACCTTTTTCCTCCAGCAATCAAGAATCTCAGAAGAAATGATCTTACCCACATCAATACTCATGGAACGAAGAATAGCAAAGGCAAGCAAAACTCGGTCTCGAGATACCGTTGAGTCGTGAGTTGTCGGCATTAAGCGCAGCTTGATGAAACCCATCCATGCATTGGCCTTGCTTTTCAAATAAGCAGCCTGAAATGTGCGCTTTTCCGTCTTCGACAGTCTCCACTGGGCCCCCTAAATGCCAACCTCTCAGACAGCCGCATTTAATTGGTCGTTAGATGGTGCGACCACCATCTCATTAAAGGCCGCATGCGGAAAATCCTGGAGATTGAACAAATCATTAATGGCTTCTGGGCTCCAGTCCACTGGCATTCCTCGAACTATAACCTGAAATTCTTCCTGATCGTCAAGATTTGCGTAAAACTCCCGAACAATGTTGGAATTAACAGGCTCCGGCTTCGCACAAAATTGACTCCAGCCGAGGTTCACTATTCCAGTCCTCAAGAACCGCGGCAGATCATCACCAAATCCTCGTTCAAACAGGAAATCCCTTCTCAGCATCTCAACATACTTTGCCCAAGCAAGGTTATTGACGAAGCGATTGTACGGAAATCTCGATTCCTCAATCTCGTCAGGTTCTTCCGATGCTTCAGCCACGCTTTTGCCTTTTTCCGCCCTTCGCTTGAGCAAAATCTCCTCTTCTGCTTTCTTCGCTTCTTCTTCTCTTGCCTTGTCCTCAGCTTCCTTCTTTTCACGCTCTACTCTCTCTGCATTCTCTCTTTCAGAATCCGTGGTCAGAGGTGAAGGAGTATCAGTTCGGACAACCCTAGCGCGGCCTGCTTTCCTCTTAACGCGGCGACGCTTTGGCACCTCCGGCATGATCACCTCTACTTGAGCGTCCTTCACTGGCTCATTATCCGGTACCTGAACCTCTTCTGCTTGTTGCATTTGAACATCCTCGGCCTGCTGTTCTTGAACTTCCTCTGTAATTTCTTTTCGAACTTCCTCGGTCTGATCTTCTTGAACCTCTTCTGTTCGTTCTTCTTCTGTATCCGCGACCCTCTGCTCGGTATTTTCCTCGGTATTTTCCTCTGGTTGTTTCGGGCTTTCTTCTCCTACTGTGGCAGTAACAGTCGCAACCTCTGTTGCCTTGTCTTGTTCCTCAGCCCTCTGTTGCTTTCTCCTCCTTTTCGCTTCTTTCTCCTCTGGCGTCTTCTTCTTTTTCGTTTTCGCTTTCTGTGCTACAGGGGTAACAGGTACCTCTTCGTCCTCATTCTCCCTCTCTTTTCTAGCTCTCGTTTTGGCCATTGAAGACGCAAGGGGTTTACAGAGAATGAAAACGAAAAAGAAAGCAAAAGATCGAAGCAAGAAGATGAAGTAAGAAAAACGTACCGAGGGTTTCCAATAAATAAGGCTTCAGCTCAAGAAATCCTAACAGAAAGATTTTGTTCCATTAATTAACATTACCGTTTGAAATTGCATGCAGCTAAGTGGAATTAAAACCATCAAACGGTAAAATCGGAATTCCAATCAGCCCATGGTAAATAATTATATGTTGTGCAATGATTAAGCCCTTGGATTGCCCCTGCGTGGCACGTGGCAGCATCATAATTCCTCATTCAATTTTCTGCACACGGAAATTTAAAATTCAAACGGTAAAAAGAATTTAATCTTCAACAAAACCCTTCCTATTCGGACGAAAAATTTGATGTAGCCATAACTTTGCCGCAACAATCTTCTGAAAAGATTACCTGAAGAATCTCGGATACGGAAAATTTAAATTCAAAATAGAAAAAGAAAAATCAAATCCGGAAATTCAAATATTAACCGCTCAAATCAAATCTTTCTACTTATTCAAAACCGAATTAAATAAGGATAAATTTTATTCAAATCTAATCTAAACAGAAATTTAAATAACCGAAAACCTAATTAAAAGATAATTCAAAGATTATTTAAATAAATAAATCAAATAAAGCGAAATCAAATCTACAAAAATAAATTCTGCAAAATTATAAATATCAACGAAATTAAAATCAACCGTGCAAAAATTCACTCAAACCAAATCTATCCTCATCGAATTTAAAAACAAATTAGCGAAAAATAAAAACAGACACTGGGAGCTCAAAATTTTTTTCTGTAACATGCTCCCGCACAAATCGTGCTCTCTCAATCATCAACCAACCTTAGAGAAGGATATTTCGTCCGGAAATCCTCTCCCCAATAATGTTTGACACGCTGTCCATTCACTTTGAACACTCTCCCATCCTTTTCATCTTGCAAAGTAACTGCTCCATGGGGGAAAACCTCAATCACCACAAACGGACCTGACCATTTGGACTTTAGTTTCCCAGGAAACAATTTTAATCTAGAATTATAAAGCAAAACTTTTTGACGTTTGACAAACTCTTTAGGCTTAATTTTCTTGTCATGCCACAACTTAGTCTTTTCTTTATATATTTTCGCATTCTCATAAGAAAATTGGCGAAATTCCTCCAATTCGTTAAGCTGCAGCATTCTCATTGCTCCTGCACGACTCAGATCAAAATTTAACTTTTTCAAAGCCCAAAACGTTTTATGCTCCAGCTCTAATGGTAAATGACAAGCTTTCCCATATACTAACCGATAGGGAGACATACCTAGAGGAGTCTTATAGGCTGTCCTATAAGCCCAAAGTGCCTCATCCAACCTAAAAGACCAATCCTTTCTAGATGGATGGACTACTTTTTCTAGAATTGATTTAATTTCCCTATTACTTATTTCAGCTTGACCATTAGCCTGTGGGTGATAGGGGGTAGCTATCCTATCACCATACTTAGCTAAAAGCTTAGTTAAGATATTATTAACAAAATGTGTACCCTCATCACTTATTAAAGCTCTAGGTGTCCCAAACCGCGCAAAAATGTGCGATTGGAGAAACCTTGAAACCGTCTTGGCATCACTCTGATGGCATGCAATGGCCTCCACCCACTTGGACACGTAATCTACTGCCAATAAGATAAAAACATTGCCATTAGAAGGGGGAAATGGCCCCATAAAATCGATACCCCATACATCGAATAATTCGACTTCTAAAATGTAAGTAAGAGGCATTTCATCTCTAGGCCCCAAGTTTCCTCTCCTTTGGCAAGCATCACATTGCTTGCAGAACCAGTGGGCATCCTTAAACAAGGTAGGCCAAAATAATCCGCAATGCAAAATCCTCATAGCTGTCCTCTGTCCGCTGAAATGGCCTCCATACGGCGAAGAGTGACATTGCTTCAGGATTTCTTTTGCTTCATCACCTGAAACACACCTACGAATAATATCGTCAGAGCATTGCTTATACATAAATGGCTCATCCCAATGGAAAAATTTTGCATCATGCTTAAACTTTTTCTTCTGCCTCCAATCCATGTCAATAGGAGTGACTCCCTTGACCAAAAAGTTGGCAATATCAGCATACCAAGGGACTTCCCTGACTACCTTTACCTGAACAGCGAAAAGCTGTTCATCTGGAAAAGAATCGGAAATGGCAGATTGCTCCAGCAAAGATGATGATGGATCAAGACGAGACAAATGATCTGCAATGACATTCTCTGATCCCTTCTTATCCTTTATCTCCAAGTCGAACTCCTGCAATAATAAAACCCAACGAATTAGTTTAGGCTTTGCATCTTTCTTAGACATTAAATACCTTATTGCTGCATGATCCGTGAACACCGTGACTTTGGATCCAACCAAATACGGCCGGAATTTCTCAAAGGCAAACACGACAGCTAACAACTCCTTTTCAGTAGTTGTGTAGTTGACTTGTGCCTCATTTAAAATCCTGCTTGCATAATATATAGGATGGATAAATTTGCCCTGCTTTTGCCCCAGCATAGCACCTACCGCAGCATCACTCGCATCGCACATTACCTCAAATGGTAAATTCCAATTAGGTGCACAAAGAATGGGTGCTGAGATTAAAGCAGCCTTTAATGTCTCAAAAGCCTTCCTACAATCTGCATTAAAGTCAAAAACATGATCAGTGCACAATAAGTTACAAAGAGGTTTACTGATTTTGGAAAAATCCTTTATGAACCTTCTATAAAATCCAGCATGTCCTAAAAAACTCCAAATCCCCTTCACTGAATTCGGTGGTTCTAATCTTTCAATAACCTCAACTTTTGCTCTATCAACTTCTAGACCATTCTTAGAAATCCTATGACCTAACACTATGCCCTCCTTCACCATGAAGTGGCATTTTTCCCAATTAAGAACTAGATGGGTATCCTCACATCTTTTTAACACCTGACCTAAATTATTTAAACAACTCTGAAAAGACCCTCCAAAAACTGAAAAATCGTCCATAAAGACTTCAACAGTGGACTCAATCATATCAGAAAAAATTGCTAACATACACCGCTGAAATGTTGCTGGAGCGTTGCAAAGGCCAAAAGGCATTCGCCTGAAAGCAAACGTCCCATACGGGCAGGTGAAAGTGGTTTTTTCCTGATCCTCAGGAGCAATAGTAATCTGGTTATACCCAGAATAACCATCCAAGAAACAGTAGTAGGCCTGACCAGCCAACCTCTCCAACATCTGGTCAATAAATGGCAGAGGGAAATGGTCCTTACGGGTGGCTTTATTAAGCCTCCTGTAATCCATGCAAACCCTCCAACCAGTTACTGTCCTAGTTGGGATCAATTCATTGTCTTTATTGCTCACCACAGTGACACCTCCTTTCTTAGGAACACATTGGACAGGGCTCACCCAATTGCTGTCTGCAATTGGATAAATAATGCCAGCATCCAACCATTTAATCACCTCCTTTTTAACCACTTCTTTCATTGCAGGGTTAAGCCTTCTTTGTTGCTCAATACTCCTAAAGGATCCCTCCTCTAGAGTGATTTTGTGCATACAAAAAGATGGGCTAATCCCCTGAATGTCAGCCAATGTCCAACCGATAGCCTTGCGGTATTGCTGCAGCAATTTTATTAAGGTCTCCTCATGCTCCGGCATTAAATCTGATGCAACAATAATGGGCAACGTCTCACCTTCCCCGAGATACACATACTTTAGATGATCCGGCAAGGGCTTCAAATCTAAAGTAGGTGCCTCAATCAGGGATGGCTTAATCGGGGGAGCCTTTCTTTGATCTAAATCTAAAGACTCAAAAACATCCTCACACCTAAACAATTCTTTTTCATTTTTTCTTTCTATAGAACAAACTTCTAAATCTTCTACACTAACCTCTCCATGTTTTTCCAAATGCTTATTTGCCGAATCCTGAATTGCTGTCTCAATAATTGTGTTCTCCAGAATCCTAATGAAAGAGTAATCTTCCATTTCGTCTGGATACTTCATGGCCTTAAACACATTAAATTTTACTTCCTCATTACAGACTCTCATTGTTAATTCCCCTTTTTGAACATCTATTAACGCCCTACCAGTAGCCAAAAATGGACGTCCTAGAATAATTGGGACATCTTTGTCAGCCTCATAATCTAAGATAATAAAATCAACAGGAAATATGAATTTATCCACTTTCACTAAGACATCCTCAATTTTACCCTCTGGATATGTAATAGACCTATCAGCTAGTTGGAGTGTAACTGTGGTAGGTCTAGCTTCACCAATACCTAACTTTCGATAGACCGAATGAGGCATAAGGTTAATGCTTGCACCTAAATCACAGAGTGCTCTACCTAACTCTTTTCCACCTATAGACACAGGTATAGTAAATGATCCTGGATCCTTAGCCTTGGTTGGTAGCCCATTCTTAAGAATAGCACTACATTCCTCAGTAAGAGATACAGCTTCAAATTCACCTAACCTCTTCTTTTTAGTTAAAATATCCTTAAGAAATTTAGCATAATTAGGCATTTGCTCTATAGCTTCTACTAAAGGGATATTTATATGCAATTGCTTAAGAATCTCTAAAAACTTTTTAAATTGACCATCCTGATTCTTAGGTTTTTGCCTTTGTGGAAAAGGTAGAGGTGGTACATAAGGTGGGGGCGGCACATAAGGTGGTTCCACATCTGGAACAGAACCAGATGCTCCAGCATCTTTATTGCTGCCTCCAGCACCCTGACCAGACTCCAACTCTTTCTCAACAACAATATTCCTATCACAATTATTATCTATATCTTGGGTTTTACTAGGGTCTTTTCTTTCTTCTAGTGGCTTACCACTCCTAAGAGTCACTGCTTTTACCTGCTCCTTACCTTCCCTTCTAGGGTGTTCAGTATCTGAGGGGAGTTTCCCTTGAGGCCTTGCCTTCAGCTCATTAGCTAGCTGACCCACTTGCAATTCAAGGGCTCTCATTGAAGCTTGATTACTTTGAATAGCGGCATCTGTACGAGCCATAAATTCTTTCATCATTGCCTCGAGAGAATTCTCCGAATTTTGCTGGGGCAAAACCTGCTTATTTTGCTGGGGCAATACCTGTGCTTTAGCAAATCCCAGCTGGTTTACTTTCTGCTGTGCTTGCACATTACTCCCTTGTCCTCCCCACGCAAAGTTGGGGTGGTTGCGCCAACCTGGATTATAAAAGTTAGAATACGGGTTGTTCCTCTGATTACCTACAAAAAACACAGAAGCTGGATTGCTGGGGCAAAACTCGTAGTTGTGGTTTTCACCACAATAGACACAAGCTTCCTTTGCAACTTGGTTCACCACTGCAGCAGGCTCCACAGCCAGCGGCTGCTGATGACTAATCACTGTCACATTCTTAAGAGCGTTAGCAATCATTGCAAGATCAGCCCTAATGGTGGACACACCATCAACCTCTAATACACTCTTAACCTTTTTATTTGTGCCTCTAACATCCGACCACTGACAACTATTAATAGATATTCTTTCTAAAATTTCATAGGCTTCATTAAAAGTTTTTGCCAAAAGGGCCCCTCCAGCCGAAGCATCAACCATACCTTGAGTTACTGCATTCAATCCATTGTAAAATGTTTCCATTTGGATACAATGTGGTAGGCCATGGTGGGGACACTTTCGCAAAAGCTCCTTAAACCTCTCCCAAGCCTCACTAAAAGTCTCATCTTCAAGTTGCCTAAACCCTACTATTTCACTCCTTAATTTAGCATTTCTGTTAGGTGGGAAATATTTACTCAAAAATTTTTCAGCTAACTCATCCCATGTCCTAATTGATCCTGGAGCAAAAGAATTTAACCACGCCTTTGCTCCATCTCTAAGAGAATACGGGAACAAAGTTAATCTGAGCGCATCTTTAGGCACTCCTTGAATTACAAAAGAATCACTAACTCCTAGAAAAGACTTAAGATGTAAATGAGGGTCTTCAGATGACAAACCATGGAATTGCCCCACGGTTTGTAACATCTGAAACATTACCGGTTTCATTTCAAAATTTGTAGCTTGAATTTGAGGACGTGCAATCCCTGGATTCAACTCATCAAACATTGGAAAAGCATATGCTCGAATGGCTCTGGTCTTATCGTTCGCTACCAAGATAGGATTCTCAGCCTGATTATTTTGCTGCTCATTTTGCTCCAGCGGCGGGTTTTGCTGCAGCACACGATTCTGCAGGGGGTTCGCTAGACCTTCAGGACCCTGCGGTAGATGCGGCACGTCAGCCATTTGATTTTGCTGTCTACGCTACTCTCTCCTTCTTATCCTGAATGTCCTCTCAATTTCTGGATCAAGCTCGAACCTCACCCCAGGCGGATCGCTCATGCACCAAACTCACACCTGCAAAAACAAAAGAAACAATCAAAAAGTTCTAGCACCAAACCACTAAAACACATACACAAAACAGATCAGATAAAAACTTATTCAAGTCCCCGCCAACGGCGCCAAAAACTTGTTGGGCTCCTAGAGTGAGTAAAATTATGATCTGAAAAGACTCTAGAATTCCTGTGCAAGTATACACAGTCTGCAGCAAGTAATAAGTATTTGTCAATCCAAGGCCTGAACTAGCTTCCACTCTATCTATTTTGTATGAATCTTTTAATGGTTTCAAGGTAATAAGAATGATTGGGTTTTATAAGAATTATGCTGAAGCAAAGTAAATGACAGAACAACAAGTAAACAAATAGGCAGACAGATTAGAGGCAGGCGCTGGTTAGGTTTAGTAATTGTTTTAAAAGATGCTCTAGCAATATTGTTGATCATGCAACTCTCGCAGTATTATTAGCGGATTCCTCCCGGAACTCCGAATCTTTTGGAATGTGTTTCAACCCCAATGAAGTACGACCGATCAAGCACTAGGCAACTGGCTATCCCTAGCTCAGTCACTGGCGTTCACCAATACACAATGATCGTAGTGTGATTAATCGCCACACACTCTCTAAATCATCCCTGAAACTAGAGAGAGGTATTCACACCGGCTGGCCAGGCGGGCATAAAATAAGAATAAGCACAACAATTAACCAAGTTGCAATAATCAATATATTATTAGAGATGAAGCACGACAACTACATATTACTTAACCAACGCCTAAAGCTACTTAGTTCATAATAAGCATGGAAACACGAATTACAATCTGAGTAGGCATGTCCATAATCACAAGATAATAAAGAAAATAATAATCTCCTTAATCAGCTTGCAGATGATGGTGTTCTTGGTAATCTCCAATCTCTCTATACTACTCGGCTTCCAAGGAAAGTTGGAATGATTTTGACTTGGGCGGCTACTTCCTTTTATAGAAGGAAAGGAGGCTTGAATTAGGTCAACATGGACACGTGTAGGGCTCTCCTTGCTCCTTTATCCCGAAAATAATTCAACAGAAGTCGGTTCATGAAGTTGGCTAACGAGCTGTGACGTGGCAGTTCTGCTCCCAGTTTTGCTGCAGCACAGAATTTGCTCCCTCAAGTCGCCCAGCAACAGATTCTGCACAAAATGATTTCCAAAGCTTCCATTCTTCCAAATGGGTTAAAACATATACTTTACATCTAAAACCAACCCTATTAAGCACAAAAAACACACAAATCAATATAGAAATGAGGCCTTAATAACTACCTTTTGGGCAGTTATCACATACCAAATCAGTTAATAACAAAAAGTTAATAACTATTGCTTGTACCATTGTTCAACACTTCGACCACAGGAACCAAGTGTCATGTTGATTAACTCTGCAAACAGAATGTTTGTTAGTGGTTTTTTTAAAAAATGAATGTTTGTTTGTGATGGACTGACTGGTTCATGTGTAAAGTATGAATCAAATACAAAATACATAAGATAGAATACCTAGAATTGAGTAAACAAGTCTACAAATGTCGCAGGGATAGTGTCATGAATAGAATTGAAACAAAGATTAACTTACCTCTACTTAAATTTCATCAGCATTGGACTGCTCTCCTGTCAATTGAACAAATATTAAGTCAACCACTGCTGAGTAAAAGCCTCAGTTTCTAGTTTTGAAATGCATTCACACATTCATTAACACAAACAAGCCAATATAGATTTGTATCTTCTATGTGCACATATGCATATTGGTTATTCTGCTGTAAGGCTCTGAGTTACATAATGGTGAGTCTCAACTTTTAGAAAAATCTATTACACAAAATTTCAATAATTCTTCATTGGTGTTTGAATTAGTCAAGTTGGGTCTTGCTGAAATAATTATGTTCTCAACATTTATTTTACATTTCTTTTTTATTTTGGAGTGTGAAGTTGTGTTGTTTTTTTTTTTTTTTTTTTTTTTTGAAGCGTTGTGGAGTTTGCGGTGGTAAATTTGGGAGTGTAGTTTTTCTGTTTTTCAGGTAAAGAAAAATTTTTTGGGTAGCTATAACTATGTCGTTATGCTGCCGAAATTTTCGGAGCATTAACGTGTTTCACTCAAGTAATGTTTCTAGATGAAGGTGTTCATATAACACTTGCGGAAGCAATTTTAGGATCGGAGGCACTTAACTACATCAATTTTAGAAAAGAAAGCATGTTGTCCAAATACCGTTAACAGAGAGCAGAATTTGTACCAACCTTTTGGAGACCGATTCAGCAACTCCTTTTGATTCCTTTGATCACGAACGGTGTGTGGACCACCTCTAGTGTCTTCCCCACTATCCTCCGGCCTTAGAACGACTTGTGGGAATCTATGGTGATAGGGATTGGAAGGGATATGCTTGAACACTACAAGCTTTTAGAGAGAATTGAGAGAATGAGGTTGAGAGTGAATTTTGGCAGCATAACATTACTCCAAAAAACCATACTTCTCCATCTTCTAATCCCCTATTTATAGATGATTTTCATACATCTTAGATTCATCAATGTAAGACACATGGAGAGGAGAATGTCCATAGTGGATTCTAGGTGTGCAATGGAGAATACATGCATCTTTGCATGATTGATGTGTTATTCCACTTTCTTCATCCATGTAAGAGTGGATTTAGTTGTGTAATTCCACTATCTCCATCCATGCAAGAGTGAAATTCTACTCTTGGATTTAATTTAAAATGAAATTCTCAATTTCCTTTCAAATTACAATTTAATTGAACAATTTCAATTAATCATATGACATTAATCAAATTAATTCATATCACCTAATTAAATCCACTAATCTTCAATTTCCATAAATTCAAGATTGAAATCTCTATCTCAAATTTTAATTAAAAACAATTCATAATCATTGTTAAATTAAAACAATAATTAATTAAACAATTTAATCAATTATGTAATATTAATTTAATATCATATATCAAATTAATACTATGCACCCAATATGAATCCCTATTCATATATAATGTATTTAAATCATATTTAAATACTTTACTCTCTCAATTAATAGTTTGATTCATAATTAAACTATTTTGTCGATAATATCGTATATAGTCGACACTAATTCCCTAAACCGATTTTGAACGATTCAAACTTTCCTATCACTAAGTTCTAAGGTATAATCCATATGAGCTAGCAGGGGGACCTAATGGACCTACAGATCATGGGCTCCAACGATCCGAGGTTAACCGGCTAATCTCATTAACCTAGCTAACCAACATTCGTTAATTACCGGGACACTCCACTATAGCCTTGTAGTTGCACTCCCCTCACTGTAGATATATTTCTGTCCACCTGATATAACCATGATTAGTAAGTCAATCCTTCACAGGTTGTTCGTAACTATAGCTGGGTCAAATGTCCGTTTTACCCCTATAGTACTTCTTGTTCCTTAAGTCCCACTGATCCTCTAATGAACAATTGGTTTATGGTCCAACCAACAAACCGAGTCCCTCTCGGGCCAATGAGAGGGCGGGATCCCTTTGTTCAAGCCCCGGATACAGCACTTAAGGGAACAACCTCTCTACTATCCCTAATTCGGGTAGGAGCGAATTCCTTCTGGCAGAACTATATCCCCAGCTATCTACCCGTTCCTATCCCTGAAATGGTAGGCTTATTGAGTCGGCGATGCTGAGCTACTCTCACCCATGCATATCAAAGGATAAGTTTGAATAAACAGGAGTTCATAGTTAGCTCAGGATTAAGATCGAGTTACCTAGATCATCACATGAAATAGTCAGTCTTGTCAGTAAACAGCGTTATAAAGCAAGAGTGACTTATTTCTCAGTCCTGGTCTTATGCAAACTCATTGCATAGGACGCCTCCACTCGCATGTCTCTATATGGACGATTTAGGATCACATCGTCTGTACTATCTACAAAGTGGGTCGCGTCTCATAGTGTCCCCAGGATAAGGTACCCAGCCCTATCCCTATACTATAGACCGTTTTGGCTATTACTCGAGCCTGATCCACTTTTATGTCTCTACATAAAGCTCAAGTGTTCATCCTATAGCCAGGGATCTTAGTTTATTAGATTTGGGTTATTTAACGTGCAATTTACTTATTCAGTAACGACTTTATACTGAATGAATCTCGACAACGACTTTATCGATCAAGTATATAATTCATTTAACATTCACTATCTACGAGTTTTAGGGCACCAATCCCAACACTAGATTAGTTTAGAAGTTGGAAGCGTTACAGTTCATTTAGTATGTAAACATAAATAGCACTCTAGACACCATATTCTCAAGTAATGTTTTTTATTGGTGTGCATTTCTCAATTGTTGTTTTTGTAGATAACATTTTTATAAAATATCTTCCAATGGATAAGTCATGGATGAACAAAGATAGGTTGTCAGATGAATATAGCATAGGTGTAAAGAACTTCATTGAAAATGGAATACGTCATGCAAAAGGGTCGAAGTTCATGTGGTGTCCATGCTTAAACTGTGGAAATGCACTCAAACAAGATGCTAACATAGTTAGAGACCACATGTATATCCATGGCATTGATAAGAGTTATAAGATATGGATTTGACATGGTGAAGAATTACCTATCAGGGATAAGGATGAAAACGACCCTACTTGTGGTGATGAGGACTTTACTGAAAGAGATGACATAAGAAACACCACTAAGTTGTTTGAAGCTACACAAGACTATTTTACAGATAAAGATGACAATTTTGACAAACTATTGAGTGAAGCACAAAAGCCTCTGTACTCAGGTTGTCAAAATTTTTCTAAAATATCTGCATTACTAAAATTATATAACTTGAAAGCCAAATACGGGTGGAGTGATAAAAGTTTCACCGACTTGCTAACATTAGTTCATGACCTCCTACCAAATCCGAATGAGATTCCATCTTCTGTGTATGAAGCAAAAAAGGTCATGTCTACTCTAGGAATGGATTATCAGAAGATTCATGCATGTGTCAACGATTGTGTCCTTTTTAGGAAAGGACTATCTGATGCAAATTCATGCCCAGTTTGTAAAACATCTAGATGGAAGCTTCGTAAGAACTCAACTGAAGTCAAAAAAGGTATTCCGGCAAAGGTTATGTGGTACTTTTTTCCAATCCCTCGATTCCAACGCATGTTTCAACGTGCAGAGATGTCGAAATTGTTAACTTGGCATGCTGAAGGAAGGAAAAAAGATGGATTTCTACGACATCCAGCAGATTCGCCATCTTGGAAATTAGTAGACGACATGTGGTCGGAATTTGGTTCTGAGTCAAGAAATCTTTGTTTAGCTATCTCAACTGATGGAATCAATCCTCATGGTGACCTTAGTAGTAGATATAGTTGTTGGCCAGTTATAATAGTGATTTATAACCTCCCACCCTAGTTGTGCATGAAATGAATGTTTATGATGTTGACTACATTAATATCTTGTCCCAAACAACCTGGAAATGACATTGACGTATACTTAGGTCCATTAATTGATGACTTGAAAAAGCTATAGTCTGATGGGGTTACATGTTACGATGCATATAGAGATCAATCTTTTGTCTTGAAAGTTGTTTTGTTGTGGACCATAAACGATTTTCCAGCATACGGAAATCTATGCGGCTGCACAGTGAAAGGTTATCATGCATGTCCAATTTGTGGGGAACAGACGTCCTCCATTCGACTGATGCATGGAAAAAAGATGGCATACTTGGACATCGACGGTTTTTACCTCGACATCATCCATATAGAAGGGAGAAAAAGACGTTTAATGGACAACAAAAGTTTGAACTAGCACCAAATGCATTGTCTGAAGAGGAAATCTTGGCAAGAATGAATAAAATCCACAATGTTTTGGGTAAACAAGCTGGAAAATGAAACCGGTCAGAAGAACTTTCAAGTAGTTACTGGAAGAAAAAGTTTATTTTTTTTGAGTTAGACTATTGGAAACGTCTTCATGTGAGACGTTGTCTAGATGTAATGCACATCAAGAAAAACATGTGCACTAATATCATCGGCACCTTACTTGATATTCTTGGAAAAACTAAAGATGGATTAAAAACTCGAGAGGATTTGGTTGATTTAAATATTAGGACAGAATTGGCCCCACAAGTAAGAGGAAATCGAATTTTCATACCTCCAGCATGTTACACACTATCACGATCGGAGAAAGTAAGCTTATGTAAGACACTAGCAGAAATTAAGGTGCTTGATGGATATTCGTCCAACATACGAAATCTTGTGTCACTCACAGATTTGAAGCTTTATGGTCTCAAGTCTCATGACAATCATGTTCTCATGCAACAGTTGCTTCCTGTGGCAATTCGTGGGATTTTACCGAAGCATGTGAGGTATGCCATTATTCGGTTATGTTTTTTTTCAACGCTATATGCAATAAAGTGGTGGATTCATCGAAGCTCCATGAGTTGCAGAATGAAATAGTAGTTACTCTGTGTCTGTTAGAAAAATATTTTCCACCCTCATTTTTCACTATTATGGTGCACCTTATAATGCATCTAGTGAGAGAAGTAGAACTGTGTGGGCCAGTTTTTCTAAGATGGATGTATCCTTTTGAACAATACATGAAAGTATTAAAAGGTTATGTTAGGAACAAAAACAGACCGAAAGGATGTATAGGTGAATGTTATATCATTGAAGAAGCCATGGAATTTTGTTCTGAATTTTTATCTAGTATGCATCCAATTGGTTTGGGCTCTAGCAGACCATTATCAACTGCTACTTATATCAGACCAGATAAACAACAGTTGGATCAAGCTCACCTTTATGTACTAGAAAACATAGACGAGGTGCTTCCATTTATAGAGTACGTATATACACCTTTATTTTACTAACTTTATTTCAAACATCAGGTGGTATGTGATTGTGCTGACACATGCGTATGATATATATGTATATATCATTGCAATAGGCAGCACAAGAAGTTTTTGAAAACAGTCAATCCAACCAAGTCAAGAAATCCAAAATGGTTGCAAGATGAGCACAATCGTACCTTCATAAACTGGATACGAGAAAGGGTATCAATTCGTAATTTATTTCATACTATTTCTACATAAAGAGATATATATTATTATTTTATTGTAACGAAAACAATACAGGTCCTACTTGCTGTTGAAATTCTAAACAACAATGTCTCATCTACATTGAGGTGGTTAGCTAATGGCCCTCGTCCGAATGTATCCACATATGCCGGATATATGGTGAATGGTCGTCGATATCATACAAAAGAACGTGATCGAATAAGGAATATCAAAAATAGAGGTGTTAGCTTAGTTGCTAACACTATGCAAATTTCTAGTGCTAAAGATAAAAATCTCATTATCTCAGACATGGTTTTCTATAGAGTAATTTAAGAAATTTGGGAGTTAAACTATTATGGTTTCACAACTGTTTTGTTAAAATGTGACTGGGTGGACAGCAACAAGGGCATCAAGATAGATGAACTTGGATTTACAATTGTAGATTTTAATCGATTAGGACATAAATTAGATCCATTCATTTTGGCAACTCAAGCAACTCAAGTGTTTTATGTTAATGATCCTATGAATCCTAGTTGGTCTGTTGTGTTGTCTCCACCTCAACGAGATCACGAAGATGAGTCAAACGATGATGAATTGGGAGACATTGCTCTTGATTGTTATGGGTTATTGAAATCAATGCCTAATATTACCACACTCAATGATATGAACGAAGACTCAACATTGTTTACCAGAGCCGACTATGACGGTACATGGATTGACAAAAATTAACATTTTCACTAAATGTATGTGGTTATGACTATATAGTGTATTCTTCGTTTGTTTTTTACCAACTTTTTTTTATTATTCTTATTACTTTCATACTTCTGAATATGATTGTTGTTTTTTATGTATAGATTATATCATGGACTCCTCTAGTAGAAGCAGCAACGATGAAGGAGATCAGCCTGATAGGAGATTCGTTCCTAGAGGTGCTACGACCATGCGCCATCTAACACGCATTAGGGATGGGGGAGAGAGACTTGTCATTAGATATAATGACGAAGGGCAACCTGTTGGAGCGAACGCCACAACCTTGCAAAGTCAACTCGGGGTTCTTGTGCGAAATCAAATCCCCATCACGTACGATCACTTGAGACACGTGCCATGTGATCTGAAGAACAGAATATTTGAATGCATTGAGGTATGTGAATAATAGATCTAGGGTGTTACAGTAGATTATTTTGGTTATATGTGTTTTGTTGGATTAATTTTGTTACATTTAATATGAGTGTAGATGGCATTTGTCGTCGATCCCTGCTCGAAACACAATTTATTGCAATCAGCCTCATCGAAGTGGAGAACATTCAAGTGTACGCTGACTTGAAAGTTTATCATCCCATTTGAAGACCAACCATCTTGTTTGGCTCATCCTCCACGATTGTATAAACACATTCCACAGGCTGATTGGGATGCATTTGTTTGAGCCAGGTTATCTGAAGAATTTCAGATAATGTGATATAGATTTACATAACATTGTATTAATGGGATATTTCATTTATGACATATGTTTTTTTAATTGTTTTTAGAAAATTATAAATGACCAGCAAGTGCGAAGAGCGAAGAATAAATATAATCACCATCTTTCGCGTAAAGGATATGCGAAGTTGGCGGATGAGATGGTAAGTGTTTATACAATACGAGATTTATATATTATTACAAATGAAATTTACTATTTAGATGATATAAATATTCATAAAATAATATTTGAATACAGACATCTGCTGGGGAGTTAGTCAATCGTGGGACTTTATAGAAAGCCGCGAGATTGAACAAAAAGCCAAATGATTATGATGATAATTCCACACGTGAGATGGCATGTAGAATTGTGAGTATACACCTCCCTAATATATATTATGTGTGGTTATTATAAATACTAAATTTCATACCATTTATTTACCTGTGACAGGATGAATTACAACAAAGGGCCCTAGACAAAGATATTCTGACTGAAGCACTCGAGACACCTGAACACGCTGGTCGTGTCAGAGGAGTGGGGGATTTTGTGTCGCCATATACGTACTTCAATGTTGTGCGATCTAAATCGAAGTTGGCGAACGATTCATCAATGCCGGTTCAAAGTACTCAATTAACGAAGATTGAAGACAAAGAAATCCCACATGTGAGTGATCAAAAGACTAAAGAAGTCAAAGAGATCTCACATGTCAGTACTCAAAAGACTGAACATGTCAAAGAGATTTCATCGGTGAGTACTCAGGTCATTCAAAAAAGTGACAAAGGAAAACAACAAGATAAAAACAAAATTGTCGTGCCTGAGCCAGAGTCTCCAAAGGTAAACTTTTTTGATATTATATTATATATTTACATTTTGCTTCTAGATTCTTCTGATAGGTTAGAGTCTTACATTCTTCTGAAGTAGTTTGTGCTTAATGAGATCTGTCTCGCTTATGTTGTGAAGTTTGGGGCTTGTTGAGTTGTCTATGGTGTTGTAGCGGTGTATGGTTGAGTTTGATGATATTAGAAGTGTGTTTTCTCATTGAAAAGGTGTTATAAAAAAAAATTGGTTTAGTCCTATGTATGTTGTTATGCTGTCGAAATTTTTGGAGCACTCGAATAGCCTTAATGAATCCTAGGGCGTTATAGTTGGAATAATTTTATTTTTTCATTATACTAATCAGTTTCTTGATTTTGTGTGAAGGGAAAACCATGTAAATTAGTTGTAGGCTCGATATCTCACATTGTTGCAACGGGCACATTGCTCGAAAGTGAGGCGAGTGAGATGGTCAATGGAGTTCTCCTAGGAAAACACAATGCCAAAGTGTTTGTTGACATGATCATTGTCGAACAAGAGAACCCTCGCATACCAATTCCAGTGAAAGGTGAGATAGATTTTCTCTCCCAATCTATAGGTGCTGCAGTTGCTTGGCCTCGTGCTTTGGTTGGTCTATGTAAAGATAAGGTATGTTTCTCTCGAACATATATTTAATTTCAACTTCGTGTCAATGCCCTATATATATCACATTTAAAATATATTGTGTTCTAATTTGTTTTTTTTATAGGACTCGAAACATAAAACAGTGATAAAACACTGATTTCCTAATTCGGCAACTACACCTCCATCTATCAAATTCCTGTATCGCTATGCCGAAAAGCTAGGCAAGGATGATTCGATGCGAGTGCCCATCAGCGATAGGATATTTGGAGCAGACAAAACATTATATCTCATGCTCGATGATATAATGCAATTTTGTAGTATGGTCGAGATATCAAATACTTGTGTATTGGTCTATATTGCGTAAGTATACTATTTTAATAATATTATAATTTCATTTACACTTATTTAATAGTATATAGTCTTATATAAGTATGCTAAAGGTTCCTTTGGACACATTTTAAGGAGACTGGTAGACTAGACAGGTTTAAGATCGTAGACTCAAACGACATTGCACCGGTCTTTGGGACCAAGAAAAGCCGTGCAAAAAGTTTAACTACCGTATTTTCTTCAGTACAACCGGGTCAAATGGTACTCCTTCCATATAATCCTGGGTAAAAGTAAATATATATATCAATATTTGTTAGATTTAAACATAAGTTTTGATAGTTGGTAATTATTGGATTGTATTTATTTGGTTTTGATATAGGAATCACTGGGTATTGTGTATTGTGAATGTAAGTGACAATACCGTTTATATATTGGACTCCTTACATCCTAGTCTCTTGGATGACATCAAACATGTTATAAACACGTAAGTTTATTTGTTAAGCTAGTATATATGCACTCGGATAGTTTGTTCATTACTTATGTATTTCTTTTGTATATTTAATTTCTTTTTAACTTCATATATAGAGCATTGAGGGTTTGTATGGCACAAAGTACATCGAAGCAACAACGAAAGACTTCTTGGATACCTGAAAAGGTAAGTAGTAAATTTTTAATAATATGTAAATGGGTTTTTGAATATATTTTAAATACTGTTATAGAGTTTTTTTTTTTTTTAAGTGTCTTCGCCAACAAGGTTGCGTTGAATGTGGGTACTACGTGATGAAGTTTATGAGAGAAATTCTACATACTCCAGAGAAGCACATCACTACTCTAGTAAGTTTTGGATATTTCTTAAATATAATAATAATATCTATCTTTAAATATAATAGTAATATCTATCTTTTTTTTTTTACAGTTTAATACTAAGAATCCCTTCACACAAGAACAACTGGACGAGGTACGAGTTGAATGGGCGACACATGTGTCAAACTTTACGTGAACTGTATCCATCATTGCGTGGTAGCTAGCTGTTTCCTTTAAGACGATATAGGATATGGGGTAGGGGTTTTCATGACATATATATGTGGTAGTTTGAATGGACACCAAGGCGATTGTGCTTACATTTTATTCTTTTTGTAAATCTCTTAGTTTACTATATAGTTTAGAACAATTTAGTTGTTTTGGATATTGTATTGTGACGTTTGGAGTTTTTTATGGATCGAATGAAATAAAGTATTTGATGTTTTCTCAATTGTTGTGGTTGGATTGAATATTATTCTCAAATGTTCGTTTTAAATATCTGTAGATTATTGGATCAATTAAAATATTTTGCATTGCAATAATAGGTATTCACGATGTGGGATTTGAATTATGGCAATAAATATGTTGCAGGTGGTATGAGAAAAGATGTCATTTTAAAACCGTCATTAATGTAGTCATATATGTAAGTTGTACACTGTCATTGTTGTAATCCGTGATCGTAGGGGTCGACAAAGATGTCGGTTTTAAACTGTCATCGTTGTAATCTGTGATCATATATGAAAGATCACAGAGGCGTTTGATGACGGTTTGAAACCGTTATTGTTGTAATCCGTGATCGTAGGGTATCCCCAGAACAACCACGGGTTTAAACCGTGATTGTTGTAATCCGTGATCGTAGGGGTTCAATCACACCCAGAACAACCACGGGTTTAAACCGTTATTGTTGTAATCTGTGATTATACATGAAAGATCACGGAGGCGTTTGTTGACGGCTTTAAACCGTGATTGTTGTAATCCGTGATCGTAGGGGTTAGATCACACCCAGAACAACAACGAATTCAAATCCGTGATCATAGGGGTTTAATAACGGTGCAGAACTGACATCTAAGCCCAAATTTGTTGTAGTGCGTGCTGTTATTGGTCAATATTTGTGGACACAGAAATATATCTGCAGTGAGAAGAGTGCAGTTGTAGTTCTATAGTGGAGTGAACCACAGTTAACAAACATTGATTAACTTGGTTAATGAGTTTAGCCAATTAATCTCATATCGTTGGAGCTTATGATCTGTAGGTCCATTAGGCCCCACTGGTAGCTCATTTAGGGCGTTGAGGTAAATTTACTAAGGGTAATAATATAATGTATAGAGATACATTATAATATAAAGTTTATATTTATTATTAAACTTTATAATATAAATTTATTTTGAATATTGATTCAAAATTAATTAAAAGGAGAATTGAATATTCGAAGGAGTTTCGAATATTAAATTTAAAATATGAATTGGATTCATATTAAAACTATAAGTTAAAATTAATGTGCATTAGATGCACATTAAAACTATAGGTTATATGAGAGAGATATATGATTGAATATGTGATATTCGATTTAATGATTAATTAATTATTTCTTTTAATTTAATTTAATTAAATTACATTAAAACTGTAGGTTATGTGAGGGATATGGTTAATTAAATATGATTTAATTAATCATTAATATTATTGTTGATTTAATTAATTTAGTTATTATTTACTTTAATTAATATATTTATAATAATTTATTATTTATTTATTTAATAAATTGAATAACTCATCAGATCAGTTATGTTGTTCCTAGTCGTGGGAAAGTTCCACGATTTTTTCTCCCTCACGCCAGAGAGATAGGGAAGTTACAGAATAGGTTACTTCCTTCACTCACGATCACTCTCTCATTCACACTCACTCTGGAAAATCACAGAACGTACATTCTCCTCCCAATTCCCTTATAGAGAAAAGTGCTCCCACAAGTTTCCTCATCTTTTAGCCTTTTGAGAATACCAGCTGAACCTTAGTGGTGGTGTTTATCAAGGAGATTCATCGACGAAGAGGCTGCTGGAAATTTGATCTAAGTCCCAAGGAGTAGAAGATTCGATCAAGAACTACAACGAAAGTAAGTTTTTTGTTTCTCCTTTTAATTTCTTAGATTAAACCTTGATTAGATATAGGTTTTAAATCAATTTACAGCATGTTTATAGCCTAGAATTTCAGCCATTTATTTGATTTATTTTGCTGTAATTTTGCCTCTGTATTGGCATTTAAAACGGATTTTAAAAAACAGTGTTTGGTTCTGTAAATTCTTCCGCTGCAAAAGGGCTTTTATCCCTTCATTATCTATGGAGAAATTTTGAACTCATCATTCACACCTATAAATAGGCCTTCACGCCGGCTTTTGCATCCTAAGAGTTCTCTCGGAAATTTCCCTAAAAATCAAGAAGAAGGTTCCTACTGCCTTGACCTCAAGTTCCCAAAGAATATCAATGTTTCCATATGGTAGTGTTCCAAGATAGAGGAGTTGTTGTGATCGTGATTCTCTCCAAGGAGTTGGTGAAATCAATCAGAGCCTACAACGAGAGTAAGTAAATCAATTCTCTCTAAAAATCAACATGCTTAATATATTTTACAGTAGGATTATACTAAACTGTATGTTTACCATCGTAGAGATTTTTCATGATTATAATTATATTGAGTTTGGTTGTGATCTCTTTCACTGTGCTGGGACTTTGATCCCTACATTCTTAGTTTGTGTTGAGAGTGACTCAAAGAATAATAATCACTCATCAGATTGGATATTAGACAGTGCAGCTTTTGTACACATAGCTTCAGATAGAAGTTTGTTCACATCATTCACAGGAGGACATTATGGCCTATTGAGGATGGGGAATGGCAGAACCTTCAAGACTAGTGGAATTGGAGATGTTAGTTTGAAGACAAAATGTGGAGATAAATTGGTATTGTGAGATGTCAGGTTCGTGCATAATATCAAGATGAATCTCATTTCTATTGGCAAGTTGGCGTATGATGGTTACATGTGTGAGTTTCACAGACGCCAATGTGAACTCCAGTCAGGATCCCAGGTAGTGGCAATTGGTCACAGGAAATCTACATTGTACAATGTCAGCTGAATGTTGCCAAAGGATCAAAGAGATAGTGGATGTCGATTAAAGATGCAGATGATAGTTGTAGAGGTATAGTGGAGCTAGCAGCAATGATAGCCAATTTCGATCAATCTAGTCAAAATCCTTCAGTTCAGAAACAATTGGGAAGTTCAGGAGAGAAAGTTGATGTCTATCGTAAATCCCCAATTGTCAGACGCTCGAATGAATTGAAGAAGTCGCTTAAGCGAATTGAGGCATAGAAGTAGAAGGCCAGAGCAGTTGCTAAGGTCAAAGGTCAGGTCTCTAGCTTGGTAGCAAGTTTGAATAGGGGATTCAAACCATTTTCAGAGAGTATATTCTTCATGAACAGTTGTTTGGGTTTGAAAAAGATGACAAGTGTCACTACATACTTAGCTGAAGTGAGAATACGTGTCTGTCTTTCTCATTTGGAAGACAGGTCCACGTAGCTAGCCCATACCTCGGGGCGAGCACATTCTGATAGTTGCCTATTTTTGTGAGTTTTGTTGCTCTTTCAGGTATTTTAAGCCTTGGAGTTTACCAAGAAGATCAGAGATAACAGTTGTAGTGGGAGTAGATCCTTAGAGCTTGCTAAGATGATTAGAGTTTTGTTGCAATGGGAGACTAGATCGTTGTTTTGTCTCTAAATGGGAAATTGTTGAGATGTGGAGACAAAATTCCCACCTCCCCCAACTTGTCATGTGAGAAAAGAAAAGGGAAAATGGGTCGAGGCCCATTTGCTTAATTAGGTTTTTCATTAGTTATCTATATATATATATATGTTTGTGGCTGGAATTTTTTGTCAAGAACAGAGAGGGCAGTGACAAGCGACTGAAGCTTTTCCTCGTTTCTTGAGTTTACGACAGTGAGTTTTTTGAGGAAATAAGATCTATTCTCTCGTGTTGGGTTGATGGTGTTTATTTCTTTGTTTATCCCAAGCTATCGGGTTGTGATACTTGGAAATCAATAGCTATTGTTTGGCTATTGAGGGTTAGTTTGTGGCGTTATTGAAGGCTTCCTGTAATCTCCCAAATTTCTAGTAGAACCTGCAGTTGCAGAAGACTAGACGTAGTCCCGAGCTTGGGGCGAACCAGTATAATTTTTCGGGGTCTTTTTCCTTTCCCTATCTTTTATATTTTTCGTGACTATTACTATTGGCTTGTTTGGCTTAACCTGTGGAAGGGGAGATAGTCATAATATTATTGATTGTCGTCATAATATTATTGTTATTTGAATTCTGCATTTTATCCCAACAAAATTGTAGTTTCGTCGTCGAAATTGAAGCCTCATCGGTCAGAATCGCATGAAAATCGTCCTTCTCACAAAAATGTTTGAATGTTGCCGGTGAAATCTGTAAACCCGAGACTTTCCTTGGATTATTTGCTCTTGTCACCTATTTTGGAAGTTGGATTAAAGTTGTTGTTTCATTGTTGAAGAAAAATGGCAAGCTTTTGGTTCAAGTTGTTTTTGATAATTTTGGAGTTTATTTAAAGAAAAAGGAAAGAAAGGAAACAAACAAAATGAAAGGAGAAAAAGAAAAGCAAGGAAAGGAAATAAAGGAAATGAAAGGAAATGAAAAAAAAAAAAAAAAAAAAAAAAAAAAAAAGAGGAAAAGGGAAACTTTCGATGCATTAGTGGTTTTAAGAAAGAGTCCACTCCACCGCTTAAGGTTATATCAACCCATCCAATTTCAGAGCATTTCGAGAGAGAGAGTGAAGGAAGAAGAAGAAGAAGCTTGCTGGAGTTTTTAGGTTGAAGAAAAGAGGGGAAAGCTCATGCAAGATCAACCATGGCAGAATCTTGGTTCAATCTGCCTACCTCTGGTTTTTAATTCGGTTTGAGCTACACAAGAAGAACTAAGAGGTGAGGCCTTATTTTCTTGAATTTCGATTCATTTTCTAACAAATTTCATGAAGTAAGCTTGAGCTAAATCTGATGTTAAGTTAATGGTTTTTGAAGGGGAAATAGAGCACAGAATTTTCGTGCAAATCTGAAGGGTCTCTAATTTTCTCTGGTTTTTCGAACATTCTGTGGTGTACAGGTTGAATTAGAAGCTCAATTTTGTATGATTGGAAAGCTTATTCCATTTCCTATAATGTTCATGAAGAACTCGTGAGCCAAAAATGACTAGAAGTGGGTTTAATTTCAGGAGAAAAGTAGAGAGTAGCAGAGAAGCATGAATCTGGATTTGCTGTGTTCGGGGGATTTCTGGACATATCTGTTGGGAATCTCATTTTCATTCCTTCAAGTAAGTTGTAGAGGGTTCCAAAATGAAGAGTTGTAGAGGGTTCCAAAAGGAAGTTATGAGTGTTTGAAGTTAGGGTATTGAATCTGGAAAATCTAGAAAAATGTGGAATGTGATTTTAATTCTAAAGTTTACAATTCATAAGCATGGAAAGACAAGACGATTTATAGTTATGATGCTCGGTTTTGGTTTGTTTGACAGGCCAAGAGGAAATAGGCCGAGTCTACAGGCCAGGGAACTAGCCAAGACTGTGAGTGACAAAACAAATTTCGAAAATGATTTCTAAACTGTTATTTATGAAGGTGTTCATATAACACATGCGGAAGCAATTGAAGATCGAAAGCACTTAACCCTATTAATTTTACTCCTAAAGCATGCTGGTTCTAGAGAAAACAGAACATAGAGTTAGAGAGCACCAACCTTTTTGTAGCTCACTTGAGAGGAACTCCTTGTGTTGTTTTCTTCTCCTATCCTCCTTGGACAACCTCTAGCGTCTTCTCTACTATTCTCCGTTCCAAGAACGACTTGTGGGAGTCTATAGTAATAGGGAATGGGAAGGGAAAGCTTGAAGGTACAAGCTCTTGAGAGATCAATGGAGGTGAGTGTATTTGAGAGTAAATTCCAGCAGCATAACAGTAGGTAATTCACTCTCTTACACTTTGAATCTGATTCAAGCTCTTAAATAGACCTCTTCCATGCAAAGACAAGCTTCATGACACTAGACACATGGTGAAAATGCAACACATAGTGGATTTTAGGTGTTTAACTCTCAACACATGCAACTAGTGCATGGTTGTGTTGTTTTCCACTATGCATCATCATGCCAGAGTGGGAATGCCACTAAATCCACTAAAATTTGAATCTTAATTCTGAATTTTCAGCTTGCAATTCATTCCAATTTCAATTCAAAATTGAAATTGATTTCTAGGCAATTAATTGGGACAATTCCAAGTAATTTTGACATGATTAATCCAATTAATCATTATCACCTAGTGCCATGAATTATATATGATTCCTAATACATATATATGGTATTTAAAACACTTTTAAATATCTTATCTCTCAATTTCTAATTTAATTCATAATTAAATCATTGTGTCAAACACTTTTTACGATAATGCCCTATTTCCCGTTTTTGAACGATTCAAAGATACCTATCATTATGTTCTAAGCTTTAATCCGATATGAGCTAGTATAGGGGACCTAATGGACCTATAGATCATGGGCTCCAACGATTCGAGGCTAACCGACTAATCTCATTATCTAAGCTAGCCAACATTCGTTAACTACCGGGACACTCCACTATAGCCCAATAGTTGCACTCCCCTCACTATAGATATATTTCCGTCCACTTGATTTAACCATGTTCAGTAAGTCGTTCCTTCACAGATTGTTCGTAGCTATAGCTAGGTCAAATAACCGTTTTACCCCTATAGTACTTCTTGTTCCTTAAGTTCCACTAATCCTCTAATGAACAATCGATTTGCGGTCCAACCATCAAATCTAAGTCCCTCTCGATCCAACGAGAGGGTGGGGCCCCATTGTTCAAGTCCTGGAGTTAGTACTTAAGGGAACAACCTCTCTGCTATCCCTGAAATGGGTAGGAGTGAATTCCTTCTTGCGAAACTATGTCCCCAGCTATCTATTCGATCTTATCCCCAAAATGGTAGGCTTGTTGAGTCGGCGATGCTGGCCACTCTCACCCATGCAGATCAAAGGATAATCTCGTATAAACAGGAGTTCATAGTTAGCTCAGGATTAAGAACAAGTTACCTAGGTCATCTATGAGAAATAGTCAGTTTCTTCAGTAAACGGCGTTATAAAGAGAAAGTGACTTATTTCGTGGTCCTGTCTTATGCAAACTCATTGCATAGGACGCCCCCACTCGCATGTCTCCACATGAACGACTTAGGATCTCATCGTTTGTACTTAATACAAAGTGGGTCGCGTCCATAGTGTTACCAGGATAAGGCACCCAACCGTATCCTTATACTATAGGCTATTTTGACTATAAACTTGAACTTGATCCTACGATATGTCCCTACATATAGTTCGAGTATTCATTTTATAGTCAAGGATCTTAGTTTATTGGATTTAGGTTAATCATTCGCAATTTACATATTCAATAACATCTTTTACTGAATAACTTCAATAACGACTTTATTGGAAATAGAAATATGTTTAATGATTTACAAACTACGAGTTTATAGGACATTAAACCCAACAATTTATGCTTAAACGGTTTACATGCTTGAATCTGAACTTATGAATGATACATGTTTTCTATGAATGGTTTCAAGCATAAGTTTTGAGCTTAGATTTTCTAATGAGGTTTATATATGAGCACGTGATTATTGACTTTCTGAAAAGTAGTTGAAACGATATCATTTTAAGCAAAGTATGTATTAACGAGTATTGTTTAAAGATTTTCAATTTTCACGAGCAAGCTGAGTAAGCTTGAGTTTTACGAAAGATAAAGATAAGCAGGCATGTTTTAATGTTTTCATGTGATTTTCTGAGACTTCTAATGACTACATGACTGAGATATTGAGCCCGAGGCTAGATGGTACCGTGTGCACACAGGTTATATTCCGTTGTTGACGTTGAGTGTACTCCGTGACAACGATGTTGTCGTGAGTGCTGGGCGGGCCCCACTACGAAAAAGACGATGGGAGTGCTGGGAGGGCCCCACTACATCGTAGAGCTAGTAAACGTTGGTTGTACTGGGCGTGCCCTACACAACATAGATATGTCATGTTAGTTAAAATGTTTGATATACTTGATATGCCTTGCTAGATTTTAATGACTACTTGCGGAGTATTTGAGAAAGCTTTTATCATTACAAGTTTATATTTAACGCTTTGATTAAACAGATTTATATGTTAAAGGTTTATCATGTGTTCTGATTTGCGGATTAACAATTTTAAATTTAGTCACTCACTGGGCTTCATAGCTCACTCTTTCAAAATGTTTTCCCACTTTTCAGGTAGAAATCGAGCTCCCGGTGCCTGATAAACTGCCAAAGTCTGCTAAAAGCTTCCCGATCAAGCTCTAGTACGTGGGTGGAGTTGTACATTGTGTCTGTGTGTATTGTAAATGTCTTTGTAGGAGTTGGATAGTTTACGGTTTGTGTAAGCTCTAGATGTTCTGGTTGTGTAAACCCTAGTTGGATATGTTTTGGTTGTGATGTCTCTATCAGGTTATTTCCCAAACTGAGTTATGTTAGGGTTGCACTTCATGTATGTCTAAAGGTTTTCAAGGATTCCGCTGTGTTGTGTTACATGTAAAGTATTTTATATCTAAGATTAGTATGCTTATCAGGTTCAACGATTCAGCAGGGTCACAGGTATCGTTAGAGGAGGACGATATCCGTTGGCTTCATGCCATCTCCCGGACTAAGCTAGCAGGTAGTTCGGGAGCGGGTGTGACAAAATCAATTTTAAGGAAAAATCATCTCTAACGTTTCTTCTTGCCCCATTGAAATCGCGATGGAATCAAAACCTAGGCAAGTCTCCCCTTCAGTTCGTACGCAAACTTTCTGTTTGTTTAGTCGATTGTTTTTTCTTTTGAAAGGTTGGTTTAATCGATTTTAGAGTTTTTTTTTTATCAATTTTGTAATTAGTTTAAACAAAAGCTCAATCAGCAAGTCATTTATGGGAGAGGGGTCACAATATTTCTCCTATACAATCGGCTTTTATACATGGAAAATCTATATTTGATAATCTAATTATTGGGCACGAGTGCTTACACTATCAAAGGAATAAAAGAAATGGAGAAAGAGGAATGGTTGCTATTAAACTGTGAAGGGATTGAATCCCCAGCAGAAGCGCTTGTGATTCAATTGATTTTTAAGAAACCAATACAGTGTGTTAATAACAGAAATTTACATAACTATTTCTAAAATTTCTCTTAGATTAAGCATGCTTTGAGGGATTTAGAAACTTACTTTCATAGACCGATTTACAGCAAAAGTCCTCTTCCTTGTACAGATGGTCACAAGCACAGCAACACCAGTTCGGAACTCGTACTATATCACAGGACACCACCAAAAGTGTAACCCCGCTATCTTTTGAGTATAATTGAGGTTTTGGTTTGTGGGAACCCAGTTCTTGAAATACAGAGGGAATTGATCAAAACCACAAAGAGAATTTTTCTGTGAGTTTAGAGAGAATTGAGAGATTGAGAGAGAGATAGAAATTGAACTGATTGAGAGAGTTTTCCCAGATGATTTACTTCATTTGTTAATCGATGGGGTAGGGGGAGTTATGTGTTAACACCCCATAAACCCCCAAAAATCTCTTCCACTCTCTCTTGCAACTGCAGGAGTTATTTTTAATAATTAATTATTAATTCATAATTAACAATCAATAATTAATATTAATTAATTTGATTAATATATATAATTAATAAAACAATTTGAACAATTGAAAATTCTATTCAAGACTAATTAGCTTCAATACCTTTTATGAGCTAACAGAGGGACCTAATGGACCTACAGATCAGATGCTCCAACGATACAAGATTAATTTATTAAAATCATTAACCAATTTAACCAACATTCGTTAACTATGGGTCACTTGACTAAAAACTCACAACTACACTCTTCTCACTGTAGAATATTTTTGTGTCCATGGATATCGACCAATAACAGTAAGTCAATCGTTCACGAGTGTTCAAAACACCAATTGGGTCAAATTACCATTTTACCCCTGCGTTACTTATGTGTTCTTAAGTACCAGTGATCTTCTAATAAACAACTTGTTTTATGGTCTAACTAATAAACAGAAGTCCCTCTCGGGCCATGAGTGGGTTAGGTCGTTTGTTCAAGTCCTGGAGTCACCACTTAAGGGAACACTCATATACTTACCCTATTGACGACACTCTCAATTGCTAAGAGGGATCCTAATATATCACTTTTTTTTTTTTTTGTTGATGACAATTTGATTTTCTTGGATGCATCCATTGAGGAATTTGTTGTGTTGAAGGATATTGTATAGAAATATGAATGGACATCAGGCCAAAGTGTGAAATTTTGACAAAAAAAAATATTCATCAAAGTTTTTGCATTTTTTAATATTTTGAAACTCGTTTTTTTAATATAATTCAGACTTTAAATTTTCAAGTTTTAAATCCGTATACATGGAAAATATGAAAACGTTGTTTTTCAGAATTTCTATTACTTATAAAAGCAGTTTCTAAAAACCACATATTGGTTGAATCCATCATTTAAGAAAAATAAAATAAATTTTAGATTGCATAACACCTACGTTCTTTATTTTCAACCAACATGATCGTAGCTCAACTAGCATAAAACTTGATCAAGAGGTCCACAGTTCAAATCCACCACCCCACATATTATAAAAATAGAAAATAAAAAAAGTTTTATTTTAAAAAAGGGAAAAATACACTTTTAGTCCCTGAGGTTTGAGTTAGGTTTCATTTTGGTCCCTGAGGTTTCAAATTCAACAATTTAGTCTCTGACGTTTGAGATAAGTAGCAATTTGGTCCCTGCCATCCATTTTGTCGTTAAATCTAACCGGCTGCTGGAGTGACACAATTATTTTAATTAAAAAAATTAATTTTTTATTTTTTAAATTAAAAATATATTAAAATAATAAAAAAAAATTATTTTTTTATTATTATTTTTTTAATTCTTTCTCTCCCTCCCTCTTCTCCTTCTTCTTCCCCATCCCAATCACCTTCTCCCTTCTTCTTCTTCAACTCCGGTGGCCGGCCGCGGAAATTTTTTTTTCTTCTTCTTTTCTTCTTCTTCCCTCCTTCTTCTCTTTCTTCTCTAAATTTTTTTTTAACGGAACAGATTTGGGGAGGGAGGAGCTCCATTTTCTTTTTCGACACACACCGCCTTCTGTAATAAATGGCTTTTCTTTTTCGATTTCTGCCCCTGTAAGGAAAGCTATATACGATGCCGTTTAGTCAGCCCTTGGGTTTCTCTCAATACGCCGCCGTTTGCATTGTTTGTATTCTGTTTGTATTCTGTACAGTTTTTTTATAAGAATAGGGCTACGTGTCTATGTCTCTATGGTTGGGAATCTTTATTTGTTATTCCCCAAGTCTATTTATTGATTAACTTTGTATTGATGAAATATTGCAGCAGAGTAAAGACTTCACCGAGCAATTCCTTTTTCCCTCTTTTCTGTTTTGTTTCTTGGTATCAGAGCCACCCTAGGCAAACGCCATGGCCGATGAAGTTAACTCTTCCTCTTCCGCTGCAACCGTGTCTGCTACTGTATCTGCTCCAAATTCGTCTGCTGCAAATATCATCTCCACCTCCTTCGGTCATCCCTTGAGTACTGTTCTCACGGTGAAGCTTGATGAGAAGAATTATCTTCTCTGGAGAGGAATGGTCTTAGCCATCCTCAAAGGCCAAAAGGTGGATGGGTACATACTTGGAACAAAACCTCAGCCGTCAGAGTATATTGAAGTTTCTACAGAATCTGGTAAGAAACTGGAATCTAATCCCCTTTTCGAAGAGTGGCATACTGTGGACCAAGCCCTTTCTGGATGGTTATTTGGTTCAATGACTCCGGCAATAGCAGCAGATGTGGTTAGTTTCACGACGTCTAGAGAGATATGGAAAGCCTTAGAAAAGGTGTATGGAGCAACGAGTAAGGCACGCATAAATCAACTTCGTGGAACCCTTCAAAATACGAAAAAGGGCTCGATGAAGATGGTGGAATATCTTGCGATTATGAAACAAGCTTCGGAAAATCTCAAGCTAGCTGGTAATTCCATTTCCCTTAGTGATTTGATATCTTATGTTCTTGCTGGTTTGGATGCAGAATATATCCCTATTGTTTGCACAATTGAAGACAAAGATATCTCAACATGGCAAGAGTTGGCTTCGACTCTTATTACCTTTGAAGGGACATTGGCACGTTACAGTGTAGTTAACAACATTGGGGATCAACCTGATTTAGTAGCTCATCTTGCTTATGGAAGACAAAATCAAGGCTCAGGACAGAAATTTTTTAGTCCAAATCGAGGTAACAATACTCAAGGTAACTCTCAACCATCATCTAATTACTCTAGAGGAAACAATCGTGGCAGAGGTCGAGGACGAAATGGATACCAGAGGGGAGGTAACTCGAAACCTACTTGTCAATTGTGTGGCAAATATGGCCACTCTGCTCCTTTCTGTTACTTCAGATTTGAAGAAGGTTTCAACAACCCTCATGCTCCTAGTGGTAGTAACACTCAAAGTGGACCATCTGCGAATTCCTCAGCTTATATTGCAACCCCTGAGACACTGAATGATCCAAAATGGCTTGCGGACAGCGGGGCAACTAATCATATTACTGCTGATGTTGGAAATCTTGCTGTGAAGAATGAATATCATGGTAACAAGTCTCTTATTGTTGGGAATGGTACTAAGTTAGGCATATCTCATGTTGGAAGTAATACAGTAGCATGTGCTTCAAATAAATCGGTTATTAAGCTTAATGACATGCTCCATGTGCCTTATATTAAGAAAAATCTTGTTAGTATTGCTCGTTTAACTGCGGATAATGATGTGTTTGTTGAGTTTCATCCTAATTTCTGTCTTGTGAAGGACAAGGTTTCAAAGAAGGTGATGCTGCACGGAACGCTTAGGAATGGTCTCTACCAGATTGATCTCCCTTCAATTCAAAGTTCTCAACATCCAGTCAGTCTAAGTTCCTTTACTGTTGCTGTGTCTACTTCCAAAAATAATAGTCATACTGTTATTGATCAGCCTGCTGTTTTTCAAGCTGAAAAGTCTGTGTCTGAGTCTAAAGTTTTGTGGCACAAACGCCTTGGTCATGCGTCAGATCGAGTCCTTCATAGTGTTCTTAAATCATGTAGTTCGTTAAATGAGAAATTGTCTTTTTGCAATGCATGCCAATATGGAAAATCTCATAAGTTACCTTTTCCTGTCTCTGTTTCTAGCACTTCTCATCCTCTTGAACTTGTGCACTGTGACCTTTGGGGGCCATCTCCAGTCCCGTCTACTCTAGGCTATAAGTATTACATTAGCTTTGTTGACAACTTCACTCGATTAACATATATTTATCCTCTAAAATTCAAGAGTGAAGCCCTTCCTGCTTTTCGTCAATTCAAAGCTCTTGTTGAAAATAGATTTGAAAAATCCATTAAAATTCTTCAAACTGACTGGGGGGGAGAATTTCGTTCTTTCACCACCTATCTTCAAGAATTCGGAATAGAATTTCGTCATTCGTGTCCTCATACAAGTCAACAAAATGGTATAGTCGAGCGGAAACATAGACATATTGTTGAAATGGGTCTCACTTTACTTGCCCAATCATCTATGCCTTTACGTTATTGGTGGGACGCTTTCTCCTCAGCTGTTTTTATTATTAATCGTCTCCCTACTCCTGTTCTTGGATATATCTCTCCTTGGGAAAAAGCCTTTAAACAATCTCCTGATTATAACTTTCTTCGTGTGTTTGGATGTGCTTGTTTTCCCTACCTTCGACCTTATCAACCTCATAAGTTTCAATTTCGTAGTACTAGGTGTGTTTTTCTGGGCTACAGTCCATCTCACAAAGGTTACAAGTGCCTAAGTTCAAGTGGTCGTATTTACATTTCCCGTCATGTGGTCTTCAATGAAGCAGATTTTCCTTTCAAAGATGGTTTTTTAAATTCTGTTTCACCATCTTTTTCTGATACTATTGTTCATTGGCTGCCCTTTCCTACTGCCTCTGTCTCATCTCAGTCTCCCTCTTCTTCAAATGATTCCTTACCACTAGTGTTTTTGCCTAGTCATTCCTCTAGCGTACGTGCAGCATCACATGCCTTGGATTCTTCTCCAGATTTGAACTTAGACAATGATTCCTCAACACCTGGAGCTTTAAATGGTGCTTCGACCATTATTCCAAGTGTTGGTAATGAAATTTCAGCAAGTGCCATTCCTGAGCTTGATGTTTCAGTCCCTATGTCTACTGCTGACTCTTCAGTTAATGTTCATCCTATGCGAACTCGAGCAAAAAGCGGTATTTTCAAACCAAAGGACTGGGGTTCTTTTGTAGCTTCCTGTGTGGATGATGTTCCTGTTTCAGAACCTCTCTCGGTCAAGGAGGCTTTACAGTCCAAACACTGGAGAGCAGCGATGGATAGTGAGATGGCGGCCTTGGCTCGTACAGGTACTTGGAAACTTGTACCTCCGCCTCCAAACATCAACTTAATTGGTAGTAAATGGGTATTTAAGATTAAGACCAACTCTGATGGTTCCTTTGATCGTTGTAAAGCTCGTCTAGTTGCAAAAGGATTTAATCAGATTCCTGGTGTTGACTTTCATGAAACTTTTAGTCCAGTGGTCAAAGCTCCTACAATTCGAATTATTCTTGCTATTGCGGTTGCAAGAGATTGGCCTATAAGGCAATTAGATGTGAATAATGCATTTCTCAATGGTAAGTTAAATGAGGCTGTTTATATGAAACAACCGGATGGTTATATTGATGTTGCACGTCCTGACTTTGTTTGCAAATTAGATTGTGCTTTGTATGGCTTGAAACAGGCACCGAGGGCATGGTTTGATCGCTTGCGAGCAACTTTGTTGGGCTGGGGATTCAATTGTTCACGTGCTGATAATTCTGTTTTTTTTATTGCTAATGACAGAATGATCATTTTGGTCTTGATCTATGTGGATGACATCTTGGTGACTGGTAATTGTTCCTCATTTATTGACAAATTTGTTCTTCAGTTACACACTGCTTTTGCTCTTAAAGACATGGGTGCTTTGAGTTATTATCTTGGTGTGGAAGTATTTAGGAACTCCTCTGGTATGTACTTGCTTCAGACTAAATACATTGTTGATCTTCTGAATCGAGTTGGTCTTTTTCATCTTAAGCCGTGTGCTACTCCAGCTGTAACGGGTAAGACATTTTCTGCTTTTGAAGGAGAACCTATGGGGGATCCAACTCTCTATCGCAGTATTTTGGGAGCACTTCAGTATTTAACTCACACTCGTCCAGACATATCGTATATTGTCAACAAATTGAGTCAATATCTTCAGCAACCAACTATAGTTCATTGGCAAGCAGTAAAACGTGTTTTGCGTTATCTCAAAGGGACAATGGAGTATGGTCTTTTCTTGCCCAAAGGTGACTCTTTATCCTTATCTCTTGTTGCTTATTCTGATGCAGATTGGGCCTGTAATATTGATGATCGACGGTCTATTGCTGCTCATTGTCTGTTCCTTGGCTCCTCTCTTGTTTCTTGGGCTTCAAAGAAACAAACTGTGGTTGCTCGATCTAGTACAGAGTCGGAATATCGTTCTCTTGCTCAAACCGTTGCTGAAATGACTTGGGTACGAGCTTTTCTTCGAGAGATTCATCTATGTTCCTCCTCCACACCTATCATATGGTGTGACAATATTAGTGCCATATCTCTTGCTCAGAATCCGGTGTTTCACTCTCGTAGCAAACATGTAGAGTTGGATGTTCACTTTGTTCGAGATAAGGTCTTAGACAAATCCATTGATGTTCGGTATGTACCGTCTTCGGAACAGCTTGCTGACACGCTTACAAAGCCCCTTTCTGAGGCTCAATTTTCTTCCTTACGCACCAAACTCGGAGTTCTTCCATCACCCTCTCGTTTGAGGGGGGATGTAAGGAAAGCTATATACGATGCCGTTTAGTCAGCCCTTGGGTTTCTCTCAATACGCCGCCGTTTGCATTGTTTGTATTCTGTTTGTATTCTGTACAGTTTGTTATAAGAATAGGGCTACGTGTCTATGTCTCTATGGTTGGGAATCTTTATTTGTTATTCCCCAAGTCTATTTATTGATTAACTTTGTATTGATGAAATATTGCAGCAGAGTAAAGACTTCACCGAGCAATTCCTTTTTCCCTCTTTTCTGTTTTGTTTCTGCCCCTCCGAGATTTCCATTTTCTTTCACTTCCCCCCCCCCCCACGTCTCCCTCACAATTACCTTTCTCGCCCACTGCTTCAACGCCGTTGTTTGTTATTTTTATTTCTTCTTCGCCTTTTTCTTTTTCCGTACTTTCTTATTCGGAGTCAAATTTCGGAGTACTACTTTTCAAAATGCTCAGTCGAAGGCGGCCATGGCTTCGTTCGGCATGGAAATACGCAAGCCTCGCCGGAGCCTTCACCGCCTCCATTATCAACCTTCTGTCTTCGCGATAAGACTGTACGCGAATCGAATCCACACCGGCGATTGTCGTGAGAGGCGGCGGAAATAGTTTCTTGTTACCTCTATCATCCGATTTCACTCGCTTCCTCGTCGGAGATCGCTCGATTTTCAAATCGGAGAAAACGGCATCCTCGAGGAAATTCGCTCTAGTCTCATTGCTTAAATCCGATTCCGACGTCGAATCGAGGAGGAGGGGCTCCTCCTCCCCGATTCCGGCGCCGATTCGGGGTCCTCCCTCCCTCCCCAAATCTGTTCCGTTAAAAAAAAAAAAACAGAAGAAAGAGAAGAAGGAGGGAAGAAGAAGAAAAGAAGAAGGAAAAAAAAATTTCCGGCAACCGCCGACAGCCGGCCACCGGAGTTGAAGAAGAAGGGAGAAGGTGATAGGGATGGGGAAGAGGAAGGAGAAGAGGGAGGGAGAGAAAGAATTAAAAAAATAATAATAAAAATAATAATTTTTTTATTATTTTAATATATTTTTAATTTAAAAAATAAAAAAATTAATTTTTTTAATTAAAATAATTGTGCCACGTCAGTAGCCGGTTAGATTTAACGGCAAAATAGATGGCAGGGACCAAATTGTTACTTATCTCAAACCTTAGGGACTAAATTGTTGAATTTGAAACTTCAGAGATCAAAATGAAACCTAACTCAAACCTCATAGACTAAAAGTGTATTTTTTCCTTTAAAAAACAATAAACGTTATGCTATCTCTTTCCAAAAAATAAATAAATAAACCGTTATGCTATGGGGTTTATTGATTACAAAGCATATATTGACAAAATTGATAAATGTAGCGAAGACGCAATAGCATCAACTTTTTTTTTTCTCCTTCAATTGTTTCATGATGCAGAAAAATCCAAATCAATTTGTATATTGAAATTAAACAACAGTTTATTTTTAAGAAAAAAGAGCAAACAAATTATTAAGTTTATGAAAAAAAAAATTAAGAATCAATCATAGCTACTTTGATTTATTAGAAAAACGATAACTCACCGAATTTTTCTGTCTTTTTTAGAATATCTAATTCATGGAATCTCGAGTAGTTTGGGCAGTCAATTTTGTAAATACATTGCATTGAGAGATATATACCTATTTACATTAAGGAAATTAGTTGCTATATCTTTTTAATATTATTTTGGAAAAAATACACTTTTGGTCCCTGAGGTTTGGGTTAAGTTACACTTTGGTCCCTAAGTTTTAAAACTGAACAAAAGTACTCCTGAGATTTTGATTTCGTTACATTTTTTGTCCCTCCGTCAATTTTTCTGTTAAACCCTAACAGTTTGCTGACGTGGCACCATTATTTTAATAAAAAAAATAATTTTTTAAATTTTCTAAATAAAAATATATTAAAATAATATAAATATTATTATTTTATTTTTATTTTTTTTAATTCTTTCCCTCTCTCTTATTATTTTTCTTTCTCCTCAACTTCTCATTTTCCTCCATCTCCTTCCTCTTCAACTCTGGTGGCCGGCCGCTGCCGGCTGCCGGCGATCGGACGGTAAAGTTTTTTTTTTTTCTTCTTCTCTTCTTTTCCTTTCTTTTATTTCTTCTATTTTTTTTTAAGAAAAGATGGAGAATCAACCCAAATTAAATCTGGAAAAATCTTGTTGTCTTCTTCCATTTTCGTCCTTTCTCCTTCTCCGTTTTTAGATCTGGAAAAATCTCCCCCTTCTCTTTCTCTTCTTTCACCGTTTAAAAAAAACGAAGGGAAAAATCCGACTGGAATTTTTTCAGATCTGGTTTCTTGTTGCGGGAGACCATCACGAGCAAGAGGGAGAGAGAGACGACGGCACTGCGAGGATGCAGCGTGAAGTACGACGGTGACGCGAGTGGGTTTCGTGCAGCGGTGAGTTTCGTGTGGTTTCGCAGGTGGGTTTCAGAGAGAGGCGGCGGCGGCGGAGGGGTACTGAGTCGTCTGCACGTCGCTATCGCCAGAGATTGCGTCTGGAGAAAGGGGCTGGTTGACGCTAGCGGGTTTCACAGGTGGGTTCGTGGGTTTCGCAGGTGGGTTTCAAAGAGAGAGACGGCGGCGGCGGAGGGGTGCTGCGTCGTTGTTGTTGCCGGAGATGGCGTCTGGAGAGAGGGGCTGGTCGGCGATTGATGACTACAAGGAGAAGAAAGAAAAAGGCGAAAGAAAAGAAGAAGAAAGAAAAAAAAAACTTTACTGCCGATCGCCGTCGCCGGCAGCCATCATTTTAAGCAAAATAATGGTGCCACATCAGCAAATTGTTAGGGTTTAACAGAAAAATGGACGGAGGGACCAAAAATGTAACGAAATCCAAACCTCAGGGGTACTTTTGTTCAGTTTTAAAACTTAGGGACCAAAGTGTACCTTAACCCAAACCTCAGGGACCAAAAGTGTATTTTTCCCTATTATTTTTATCCAGGTTATATTAAAAAAAAAAAAAAACGTTTCCCTATTTTCTATCACAGCCCTCTTTTAAATATTTCAATTTTCCTTTTTTTTTTTAATAAATTTATTTATGAAATTTTCTCAGAGATGGGTTAGTAAAAACTGTTCTAATAGTTTTCCCCCTATTTTTTAAATATAAAATATATTTTTTTAAATAAATACAAGGGTGGAGATTTTAAAATGTTAGGAAAAAACTATGTTAATAAGGACAAATTAGGACTTACGCGTCATCACTGAAGGTATCATGTCTAAACTCCAACTCGAACAAACTGAGGCGAGAGGTTAGGCAACATCGTAGCGCTTGTTAACCAAGCAAGAGCTCGACTAAATGATCGACCTGAATATGCACATGCAACTAGGCACTAGTATATAATTTACGATTACTAAGATAGGAGAGTTCAGTAGTGGATCCAAAATTTTATGTCAGACGGGCTTGAAGTGGTGTGAAGATAATTTTGAATACATCGATATATATTTATTTATATTTATATTTTGATATTTGTTTCTGAAATAAAAGGTGCCTTATTTCCTTGTTTTTCTACCCATTAAAAAAAAGTAACCTTTATTTCACTCTAATTTTTTTTTTTCAATTAAAAATAATTTACTAAACATTTTTTAAAAAAATTTATTAATCTTCATTAGAAAGAATTACGTTATAATTTTTCTTGCTAATTTGGTAGGACTTTTGGGAAATGATTTTGAGTTGATTTTAAATGGAATCGAGTGAAAATAGTTTATAAATCACTGATGAATGGTCTAAATTGATTTAAATATGAAAGTTGGTTTAAATTAATATAATTATTAGTTTGAAGTTTTAATCCTTGTTCAAAATTTAGAGATATTAATTGATTCTTAAAGCCAAAGCGAGCTTAGCTCAGCGGTAATTGGCATATACGCTCGACCATGAGATCAGAGGTTCGAATCCCCCCACCCCCAAATGTTGATGTACTCAAAAAAAAAAAAAAATTGATTCTTAAAAATCCTAAAAAATAAAAATTGATTTTAAAAACACTATGGCCCCGTTTGATAACCATTTGTTTTTTGGTTTTTGAAAATTAGGCTTGTTTTCTTTAAATTTCCTCACCATGGTTTTCAATTTTGTTGAAGACACTTGAATTAACAAAATTCTAAAAACAAAAATAAGTTTTTGAAAACTATTTTTTTTTTTTGTTTTCAAAATTTTGCTTCGTTTTGGAAAACATGAAAGGAAGGTAGGTGAAAAGTCAAAGAAACTTAGAGTTGGAAGCGGTGTTTATAAGCTTAAAAACCAAAAACAAAAAACAAAAAATCAAATGGTTATCAAACGGGGCCTATAGGATTATATATGGGGCAGTTGCATAGATGGCAAATTGGACCAAATTAATAGCAAATATAGCACAGTTGCAAACTAATTGCATATATAGCACAATTAATTGTACAATACCAAAAAACTGTCATCAGATTCTATCCGTGTCTATCATTGATAGACTCCAATTATTCAGAGTATCGCTGATAAACTCCATAATCGAAGTCTATCAGATAGATTCTAATTAACCAGAGTCTATCAGTAATATACTCTGATAGATTGTGTTAGATTTGTCATTCTTTTTACATTGTGTTATATTTGCAATTATATAATTCTTATTTGTCACCCATGCAAATTCAATTACTAATATTTTAGGCATTTATATTTATATACCTTTTTAAAAGAAAATAGGACAATTGAAACTTATGGGTCCATTTGATTGTTGATTTGTAAAAATTGACCCATTTTTAAAATCTCTTATTTTTGGACCCTTGTTGATTTTTGTGATGTCATCAACCATGCAAAATGTCCATTCTAACCCTATATGAAAACTTTTATACCCATTAATTTTAAACCAACAAAAATTTAAAATTTCAACAAATTCTACCCAAGTTTACCCACTCTCTTTTAAAAAACAACTAACTAATTTTTTTTTTAACTATCAAATGTTCATCCATATACAATATATTCTTAATTTAATTTTTTTTCCAAATTTGTTAAAAAAAATTAAATTTTAAGTATAATAAAGAAACTTTTAATTATTCAAAACATTTAAAAAAAAAAAAGTCTGCAGCTTAATGCTTGTTTTTTTTTTTAAAAAAAAAAAAAAAGAAGAGGATGAAGCCTGGCCGGAAGAAAAAAAAAATGATGTAGGCACCGCTTAATGCTTAATTTAAAAAAAAAAAAATTGATGAAGCAGGCCATGCATTCCCGGCCGAATTTTGGCCGGGAATACATGAATCCTGGTCGGGATTCATTATTTTTGGCCAGATTTGCATGATTTTCGGCCAAAATTCGACCGGGAATGCATGAATCCTTGCCATTTTTTATCGGGATTTACTAAATTCGGTATCAACATTCCCTTTTCTCTCTTTTCTTTCATCTTTCTAAAATGATTAAAGTTTTTTTTCATCTTTTTAAAACCGCCTCTTGAAGAATTGGAACTTATGGGCCGGTTGTTGTCGAGCGTGAGGAAGAAGAAGGGAGCAAGGCAGTCGAGAGGAAGAAGAAGGGAGCAACAACGGTTGAAATCGAGAGGGGGAGGGAAGTTTTAAGGGCAAGGCTATTTAGGTAATTGCAAGGTCACAGGGGTCCCCAAATAAGAGATTTTAAAAATGGGCCCATTTTTACAAATCAACAATCAAATAGGCCCATAAGTTCCAATTGCCCAAGAAAATATGATTTAAAAGACAAAATTCTAAAATTTTTACTTTAGCAATAGAAAAATGCGGTAGATGAGTGTACAACCGCCAGACCAATGGGCAATTTTTCTAAACAATAGTAATTATTTTATATATCATATAAAATAACTGAAAGTTGAGGAGGGGCTTGAGCTCCCGTGGGCCTTCAGTAAATCCGCCAGAGCTATTGTTGGATATTTTTACAAATAAAATGTGGAAGAAAGTGATTTAAATTCAATTAATCAAAAGTTTTAAAATGGATTGAAACATCAAATTCAACTTGAAAGTTTCATTTACAAATTTAACATATTGAAGTTAAATTTGGTGTTATAACTCAATTGAGTTATATTTTTCATATGTTTCAATTTTATTTATTTTTGTCATTTCAAAGTTACTAAGTTGCTAGCCTATGAATAGCAACTTGTTTCTTCATTTGAATCATCTCACTCCATTAGGAGCATTCTTCTTTTTTTCTTTGTTTCTTTTGATATTGAACCAAGTTGAGAGCAAGTATCCAAGAGTTTTGCCACATCTGAATAGTTCGAGGTTGCTGTTCTATCGGAATTAGTCGTTGTATCCTGTTAAGACGATCGTTGCAGCTTGCTTGCAACCTGTGTCTTCAGGATAGTGTTTTGTAAGCGTGTCTCGACTATTTATTGTCAATATATTTTGCAACATTTGTCATATATACAGTGTCTGTATTGTTATTTACACTGTAATTGTTAGTATCCAGTTAAAGTCTGTTTGTAGGTCGTTGCTTAAGTTGACTTAAGACCCATCTTGATCAAATGTCACCTTCAACTCCTCGTTTAGAATCACATATGAAGAGAATAAATGTTTTAATTATGGATCCTTGCATTGGCAAATTGATTGATTTTTTTTTTTTTTGTTAAAATATCATTTTGGTTCCTGTACTTTGAGTTTTGTTTCATTTTAATCCATGTAGTTTCAAATAGCTAATTCTAGTCCTTATACTTTCAACGAAGCTTAAAATTGGTCCCTATAATAAGTTTATTGTTGTTTTATTTTTAAGTCTCTATAGCCTTACTTCAATAAATTTTAGAGATATATTCCTAATATGTTTTTTCTTGTACGGAAATTATTATTATTATTTAACTAATTTCAATAAAAATTAACTTTAAATATATGGCAGGTGAGCAATTTTAAGCTTTATTATTATTATTTTTTAAATAAATTTTAAGCTTTATTAATGGTACATAAACTCAACATTTAACTTGATTATTTTTGGGAAGAAAATAAAGCATTAGGCACCTGGTACAGGCGGTAGGCTAAATCATACACTTGGCCTTTAAATTCTCAGCGAAAAACGCCACCTAAAACAGATCCATTATCAGCCTGATGCGCCCAATCGCCCCAAAAGGAATTCAAAAGAAATAAATAATCCCACCGGTTCATTTATTCTCCCCAAGTCTTTAAAAAAAGGAAAAAAAAAAAAAAAAGAAACTGTAAGACCGTAACTACAAAAAAATCACTCATATGGATAAAAGAAATAATTTTTAACACGATGAACCACTCTCTAAATTTATAGATTTTTATAATTGATTTGCTCAAAGAAAAAAAAAAGATTTTTATAATTGATTAAATTATCAAAATAATTCGAACTATAGGATTGATTTCAATTATACCCTTGAACTTTCAAGAGTTTCATTTTAGCCTTTTGAAATTTGTTTTAAAACAACCTTTGAAGATTTTTTTCTCCCTTAAATTTATAGATGAAAAATGACGTGTTTGCATATCTATTGTTGCTTTTGTGAATAGATTTGAACACATATATAGAAAAAAAAAACAATAAAAACACATGTAAACACATCGTTTTTTGTCAATAAAGTTAGTGGAAAGTATCTCCAAAAGTCGTTTTGAAATGAATTTCAAACTTCAAGAACTAAAATGAAAGTTGTGAAAATTTAGGGGTATAATTGAAACCAACCCATAGTTCAAATGTATTTTTGATAACTTAACCATTATAATTAGTGCTATAAATATTATAAAATACACAAAATATAACTATTACAATTTAAGATAATATTTTGAACCGTATAAAAATGAGAACTATAATAATAACTATTAGCAACAGTTTTAAGCTATTTGATTTTATGGTGTCAAGAAAAAAAATTGAATAATGTAACTAGAATATAACAACCCATATAGTTGGTTGATTTTTACAGTATTCCCAAGATAACAAGAAAACAAAAAAAGAAAAAAAGAAAAAAAGAAAAAAGAAATCTAGGGGGACGCGTCGTGAAGGAGTGAAGAGGTGGGCATTGATGAGCAACAGCTGTACTCCAATCAGATAGAGACACACCCCCACTCTAAGGACACTCCCTGCTCCATCTTCATGTGACTCTTTTTTCTCTCTCTCTCTTAACTCTAAACCTCCATTCCATTCCATTCCCCCTTCCCTCTGAGTCTGAATCTCCATTCCCAAATCAAATGGCTCCCAAGCTCCTCCTCCTCCTCTTCGCCGCCCTCCTCTTCGTCTCCTCCACTCGCGCCCACCTCCCCGTCGACACCAGTCTCAAGCTCATGGCCGACGCCCTCGAGTGGCCCACCACAATGTCCCTCATCGCCGACGAAGCCGAACAGGAACAAGACCCCCGCAGATCTCTCTACTGGCGGCGAGTCCACTACTACATTTCATACGGCGCCCTCGCAGCCAACCGAATCCCTTGCCCGCCCCGCTCCGGCCGCCCTTACTACACTCACAACTGCTACAAGGCCCGCGGCCCCGTCAACCCCTACTCCCGCGGCTGCGCCGCCATCACCCGCTGCCGCCGCTGATTTCATCTCTCCCTCTCTCTCTCTCTTCTCTCTACATTTTTCCGATCTGAGTTAAACGCCGTCGTATTTTTCCCTTCCCTAATTGCAATGTGTGGCTCTGAATGTGTGAGATTGGTAATGTGATCTGTATTGTCGTTCCTTCCTTAGGGCTTGCACCATATACGACATGTAGTTTCGGACTTTATTTATTATTTATTTTATATTACTTTTTGGTTGTTCCGCAATCTAGGATCGCGAAAACGGCGTCGTTGCGTTGGTTGAGGTATTCTTAACTATTGCTTCTTTATTATGATGATGTGTACCTTGATATCAGAACCGGATTATATAAATTCAAGATTGTTGTTTATTATTATATTATTATAATTACGTAATTATTTTTTTAATGACATTTGATTGATGCTCGAATTACGCGGGAGTGTCGGTGGACGGTGGGGTTTCATGTATTTTATGGGTTTTTATTTTTATTTTTTTCGTGGTAAATATAATGTAAATTGTGTTTCTGATTGTCGGCAAGAGAGAATCCGTATACACTAAAGTGAGCTTAGTTCGACGGTAATTGGCATGTACCCTCAACTATGAGGTCAGAGGCTTGAATCTCCCACTTCCGAATGTTGATGTATTTAAAAAAAAAGAGGGAATCCTATACAAATTTAAGATTAAGAAATGAGAGAGTAATGTGTGAAATTGCTTAGATTGAATATCCTTGGTTTTGGTGAGAAGGGTATGAGCTGAGGCCTGAGCACTCATTTTATGGGGGTCTTTGTCTCGAGGCCTCTGGACAGGTTTGAAGGCATGGGAAGTCGAAGGGATCAATCGAGTGCATTTTCTTTCACAAAATTTGAAATATGGATTTATTTTGTTTTCAACTTTGAACTTTTTGGACTGTTTAACTTTAATGTGGTGTCCCTGCTTTTAGGATAATTTTAGTTAAACTTTTGTATTTTGATCCTCAAACTTTCTAGTTAAAAGCAATAATTGTTTTAGTTTTAAGGGATTACAAAAGTTCCGGGATAATCATTTAGGTCCCGTTTGATAACCATTTGGTTTTTGGTTTTTGGTTTTTGAAAATTAAGGTTATAAATCTTATTTCCACCCACAAGTTTCTTTGTTTTGCTAATACTTTTCTTTCATTGTTTTTAAAAACCAAGCAAATTTTGAAAACTAAAAAAAGTAGTTTTCAAAAACTTGTTTTTGTTTTTAGAATTTGGCTAGGAACTCAAATGTGTCATTGGCAAATATGAAAACCATGGTAGGAAAATTGGTAGAAATGAAGTCTAATTTTCAAAAACCAAAAACAAAAAACCAAATGGTTATCAAACGGGGCCTTAGTTTTTTAAAATTATACTTGTTTTTTTCTAGCTTTTTTATCATCATTTTCATCTTTAAGGACACTATTGAATTCTTAATGCATGTTTGGGAGTGATTTTGAAATGATTAAAATCACTTCTGACAAATTTAAAATCATTCCAAAACATGCTTTTAATAATTCAAAATCAATTTTGATGATTTGAAAATTACCTTCAAAAGTGTAAAATTAAACATGAAATTGATTTTGAATAATTAAAGGTACGTTTCGAGATGATTTCGAATATGACAAAAGTGATTTTAGTTATTTCAAAATCACTCCCAAACATGCACTTAGTCAAATTCCAAAAACAAAAAACAAGTTTGTGAAAACGGTTGGAAATATGCTCAAATAAGAACTAAATTACACTAGCAAATATGTTACAATGCAACTGGCTACAAACAAATACAGAGTAAATATATCTATTGAGACTGTACATAACAAAAATTACAAAAACCATAATTAAACCATATCAAAAGATCAAAGCGCTCCGATGTTTGAAGATGATCCGATTGACAACAACAGTCACATCAAGTGAATAGAACCTGTAAAACAGAAGAATGTGATGATTGGTAGTCGAGGCACGCTAATAAGCACTCTCTTGAAGACAATTATTTGCTTTGCACAGGTTGCTAGCAAACTACAGCGATTGTCTCAACAGGATACAACGACTAACTCTGGTAGAACAACAACCTCGAACAACTTGGATTTGACAGAACTCTTGGATACTTGCTCTCAACTCGACTCAAGATCAAAAGAAACAAAGAAAGAAAGAAGAATGCTCCAAATGAAATGGGATGATTCAAATGAAGAAACAAGTTGCTATTTATAGGCTAGCAATTTAGTAACTCCAAAGAACAAAATTAAATAAAATTGAAACATATGTAAAATATAACTCAATTGAGTTATAACACCAAATTTAACTTCCATAGGTTAAATTTGTAGATGAAACATCAAATTGAATTTGATGTTTCAATCATTTTTAAACTTTTGATGAATTGAATTTAAATCACTTTCTTTCACATTTTATTTGTAAAATATACAACAATCCCCCACATGAAAGAAAGTGAGAAAATCAAAACAAAAATGTTGAGAGCAAATAGACAAGTTATACATCAGGAGAGGTGTCTTCTGGACTTGAACCTTCCTTAGTGAATATCCATCGAATTTACCGAAGAAATAGTGAGACCAAGCTCTGGAACTATCCTTATATGGTGAATTGAGGCGAAAAATATCACACACAATTGATCTTGTATCTTCGAGTTCTATACGTTTGTGTCCATTTTGGTCCTGGACAAGATCCCGATTTCATGAGAGCTTTAGAAAACATAAGCCATTCGAAAAGTTCTCACAGAAGCGACCCCACTTCTACTTTCACATAGGTGATATTGATTAAGAGTATTCTGTCATTACTCCTCTTGTAAACAAGATATCAACATGACCTTAACATCAACAGATCACACACTTTACAACATCATAGAAATTATCTAGCTAGTTTGCCTATTGAACCTAGATCTTTGGATCTCCAGTCAACTAGGTTAGGTTACCACTAGATAATTTATTTCATAGGATTTAGCCCCATTTCCCTTGATGTATACATCACTTGCTCTCTTGACAATCCTTTTGTTAAAAGATCTGCTATATTCTCTTTGAATTTCACATAATCAAATGGAAATTATTCCATTAGAGAGCAATTGTCTTATCGAATTATGTCTTTGTCTAATATGTCGCGACTTTTCATTATAGACATTATTCTTGGCCCTCATAGAGGCAGCTAAATTGTCACAATAAATACATATTGTGCTTACATGCTTCAACTATAATGGAATATTTTCAAGAAAATTTCAAAGTCATTCAACTTCTTCACCAGCTTTATCAAGAGCTATAAACTCTGATTCCATAGTAGAATGTGTTATACACGTCTGTTTTGAAGATTTCCACGATGCAGCTGCTCCACCTAAGGTAAAAATATACCCACTGGTAGATTTAGTCTCTATGCTATCAAAAATCCAATTAGCATCACTAAATCCCTCCAATACATGTGGATCCCTCGTATAATGCAATCCATAGTTCAAAGTGTACGAAGTACCTTAGAACTCTAACTAAAGCATTCAATGATCATGCCCAGGATTGCTGGTGTATCTAGCTAACCTTTCTACTGAATAGGCTATATCAGGTCTTATACAATTCATTATGTACATTAAGCTACCAACAACTCTAGAGTATTCTAGAGGAGACACACCTTCACCACTATTCTTCTTTAACTTACAACTTGGATCAAATGGAGTAACTGCATGTTTACTCTCAAATTGATCAAATTTTCTCAACACTTTCTCTATGTAGTGAGATTGAGAAAGTATCTATCCATTTGGATTTCTTGTTATACGAATTCCAAGTATAACATCAGCAAGACCAAGGTCTTTCATATCAAAGTTGGATTTCAACATCTTCTTAGTGGAATCAATGACACTTCTATTTGTGCCCATTATCAACATATCATCCACATACAAACAAATGATAACACAATATTGATCTATGGTTTTAACATAGACACATTTATTACACTCATTTATCTTGAATCAATTAGATAATATAGTGTGATCAAACTTTTCATGTCATTGTTTGGGTGCTTGTTTCAACCCATAAAGAGACTTGAGAAGTTTACAAAATTTATCTTCAAGTCCTTTTACAACAAACCTCTCAGGTTGTTCCATATAAATTTCTTCATCTAATTCTCCGTTTAAAAATGTAGTTTTTTCACATCCATTTGGTGTATTTCCAAATTTTGTAAAGCTGCCATTGCAATTAACATCCTTATAGATGTAATCCTCGTCACTGGAGAATAGGTATCAAAGAAATCTATCCCTTCTTTTGGACGAAAGCCTTTAGCAACAAGGCGAGCTTTGTACTTATCAATAGTGTCGTTAGCCTTTAACTTTCTTCTAAAAATCCATTTACTACTAATTGGTTTACTACCAGGAGGTAGATCAACCAATACCCAAATTTTGTTTTGCAAAATGGATTTTATCTCACTATTGATAGCTTTCTTCCAATAAGGTGCATCCGGAGATGTCATAGCTTCTTGAAAAGTTTGAGGTTCACCATCTATCATATATGTTATGAAATTAGGTCCAAAGGAAGTAGCTTTCTTTGCTTTTTTGCTTCTCCTTGGTTCAAACTCAGTATTCTAATCGTCTTGATCTTTCGGAGAGCTAGCCTCATAATTCATTTTGACACCACTACTCATGTGTCTTTCCTCTTTCAAAGGAAAAAAAATTCAGCTTCAATAGATTCCATAATGGTATTATTATTAATATCAGGTATTTCTGATTTAATCACCAGGAATCTATGTGCAGTACCATGCAAAACATAGCCTATAAAGACACAATCAATTGTCTTAGGTCCTAGTTTGGTCCTTTTTGGTAAAGGAACATGTACCTTTGCCAAACACCACCACACTTTCAACATTTTATATGAGGGTAACTTTCTATTCCACACTTCATAAGGCGACTTATCAGTCTTCTTATGTGGAATTCTGTTTAGTATAAAATTTGATGTAAGCAAAGTCTCCCCCCACAAATTATGGTGGAAACCTGAACTATTTAACATGCAATTAACCATGTCTTTTAAAGTTCGATTCTTTCTTTCAGCTACGCCATTTTGTTATGGTGTATAAGGTGCTGTAGTTTGATGGACTATATACCATTAACTTCACAGAATTCATAAAATGATAATGATTCATATTCACCACCTCTATCTGACCTAAGCACCTTTACTTTCTTCTCAAGTTGATTTTCAATTTCTGCCTTATATGCTTTAAAAACATCTAAGGTTTCATCTTTACTATGTAATAAATATACATAGCAATATTTACTACAATCATTAATAAATGTGACAAAATACTTCTTACCGCCTCTTGTTGGGGTACTTTTCATGTCACATACATCACTATGGATTAAAATCAAGTATTTCATTACTTTTTTTTCCATAGATGAAAATGACTTTCTAGCAAACTTTGATTCAACACAAATTTCGCATTTGTGTCTATTATCAATGTTGAACTTAAGCAATAGTTCTAAACCTACCATTCTTTGTAAAGAACGATAATTGACATGCCTCAACCTAGAATGTCATACATCACACAACTCAACAATATAAGCAGAAGAGAGTTGTTATTCTTATTATTATTTTTGGTCACTTATTCAATTCAAACAATGACTTGTCCACACAAACGTGCCTAGTAGCACCAACATTACCAGTCTTTAGTGTTACTTCATAAATGAAAACAATTATGCAGTCATTCATATTAGCTTCTAAATTGGAGCTTTGTTTCCCTTCATGTTGTCCTCTTCAATGTGGGTCTTCTAAAAGATCCTTTATGGACACCATATTTTGTTTGTGGTTGCGATAGTTCTTAATGTTCTTCCATTAAGGAGGCAACTTCTCAATCACAACATTATCTTGGAATGGTCCATAACCAATTCCTCACGTTGCAATCTTTTTGCAATTCCATCTAATTGACTACCAAATTGGTATCAATAATTCAAGAATTTTCCAAATAGGAAATTCTTCATACTGAAGGGAATAAAAGTCCCCACGCAGCGGAAGCGGATCGATTGGACCTTACGCCGTATATTAATTAACATTAAAAAACCGTTACGATAACTCAAACAAAACTTTAAATTAACTTTAAAGTCGCTGTAAAAACGGTTTAAACATGCTAAAAATAAATCTAAATTTATTTTAAAACTTTTCTAACGAAAAAGAGGAAGAACCGTTACAAACCTCCGTTGTAGACTTGACCGTTCTTCGCCAACGACGCTCCAACGAACGAAAACGCAACAGCCGCCTTTGTTTTTCTTCGCTGGAAATTCCTTCTTGATTGACACAATAACCACAGAGGTTACACCGGTATGTCTCTAAGTCTAGGAGGCCAAAGACTTGTGGGAGTCTTTCTCTAAGAGGGAGGCTAGAGAGAATTCTAGGTCTTGTCTTTCAAGAGTGTCAAGTCTCATGACCAATTAGGTCTAGTGTTCTATTTATAGAAGAGAGGCCATGAATAAAATATTCAATTAAATCAATTTTTTCCAAAATTGATTCAATCTTATTCCTTAATTAATCAATCATGATCAATCAATTCTCCAATTGATTAATCTTTTCCATAAATGACTAATTTCTTCCATAAGTAATTAGATCATTCCCATAAATGATTAATCACTTCCTTAAGTGATTAATTATTTACATAATTGATTAATTCATGGTTAATGAATTCTTTAATTAATTAACCACCAATTAAATATCACATATTTAATTTCCGGCCTTGAATTAATTAATTTTGCCCAAACACTTTTAGGACTTAAATTAATTAATTCTTTCAATCTTCCATAAATTTATATTTGAACTTCTTCAAATATTAATTTCTCTCATAATAATATATCAATATATATTATATTTATTTCCCTTAGTAAATTGAACATTTTCAATTTAATTACTTAGTTGCCTCAAATTACTTTACGAGCTACCAGTGGGACCTAATGGACCTGCAGATCAGAAGCTCCAACGATGTGAGATTAATTGGTTAAACTCATTAACCACAATAATCAATATTCGTTAACTGTGTGTACATTCCACTATAGACTCACAGTTGCACTCTTCTCACTGCAGACATATTTTCTGTGTCCACGGAACTTAGACCAATATCGACTAGTTAGTCCTTCACGAGTGTCCGTAACACCAGCTGGGTCAAATTACCGTTTTACCCCTGGGTCACCTCTATTTCCTTAAGTACCAATTCTCCTCTAATGAACAATCTGTTTATGGTCCAACCATCAAACAGAAAACCCTCTCGTGCCATTGAGAGGGTAGGGCCCTTTGTTCAAGACTCGGAGTAACCACTTAAGGGAACACTCATCTGCTTCCCTAAAGTCGGGAAGGAGTGAATTCCATCTTGCACGATTATGTTCCCAGCTCCCCATTCGATCTTGTCCCCAAAGTGGTAGGCTTATTGAGTCGGCGTATTGGCCACTCTCACCCATACAAATCAAAGGACAATCTCTCATGAGCAGGAGTCCATAATCAACTCAGGATTAAGACTAAGTTGTCTAGGTCGTCCTAGTGAAAATAGAAAACCAACTAGTTAACGGTGTTATAACTAGTGGTTACTATTTCGCGGTCCGGTCTTATGCAAACTCATTGCATAGGATACCCCCACTCGCATGTCTCCTACACGAACGCGTTGGATCGCAGCGTTTGTATCAAATACAAAGTGGGCCGTATCCATAGTGTCACCAGGATAAGGCACCCAGTCTTATCCCTATACTATAGACCCTTTAGGCTGTTTCTTGAACAATGATCCCATATGTCGCTACATATAGTTCAAGACTCATATTACAGCCTTGGATGTCTAGTTTATTGGATTAGGGTTATTATTAGGCAAAGACATATATAAAATAACTAATAACAATTAATGGAAAATATATCAATATTATTTCATTAATATCCGGTCAACGGTTACATTCACTATCTACGAGTTTTAGGGCATAAAACCCAACAAACTCCCACTTGAACTAAAACACTTAGTTAGTGGGATGTAAATGCAATAATCTAAAGCTGGAAATACAATGAACTAGGGCATCCTTATACCCATTATACATTTCTCCCACTTGCCCTAGATTAGATGGCATACATATCTCGTAGACCTAGACCTTCTAGATGACCCTCAAACACTTTAGCCGTGAGAGCCTTTGTAAATGGATCAGCGATGTTGTGCTCCGAGGCGATCTTAGTGACGATCACATCTCCTCTTTGCACAATCTCCCGTATCAGGTGATACTTCCTCTCGATGTGTTTACCCCGTTTGTGGCTACGAGGTTCTTTTGAGTTGGCTACAGCCCCACTGTTGTCACAGTATAGTGTTATGGGCACGTTCATATTCGGAACTACTTCCAAATCAGTCAAGAACTTTCTGAGCCATACTGCCTCCTTAGCTGCTTCGCAAGCTGCTACATACTCAGCCTCCATGGTTGAGTCTGCTATGCATCCTTGTTTGATGCTTCTCCACACTACTGCTCCTCCATTGAGGGTGAATACTGACCCTGATGTGGATTTCCTTGAATCCTTATCAGCTTGAAAGTCAGAGTCAGTGTATCCAGTAAGAATCAAATCCTTAGCTCCATACACAAGCATGTAGTCCCTCGTTCTCCGAAGATACTTGAGGATATTCTTAACCGCTCCCCAGTGGTCCAACCCTGGATTAGACTGATACCTACTGACTACTCCCACTGCATAACATATGTCAGGCCTAGTGCAGAGCATAGCATACATTAAGCTGCCCACAGCTGAGGCGTAGGGAATGTGTCTCATGTTCTCAACTTCTTGAGGTGTCTTAGGAGATTGTTCCTTAGACAGGTGTACCCCATGTCTGAAGGGTAGGAGTCCCTTCTTGGAGTTTTGCATCGAATATCGAGACAACATCTTGTCAATATACGTTGCTTGAGACAGAGCTAGCGTTTTGTTCTTACGATCCCTAATGATTTGGATTCCCAGAACATATTGAGCCTCTCCCAGATCTTTCATTTGGAATTGGGCTGCTAGCCATTTCTTAATGTCAGTTAGGTATCCTACATCATTCCCAATGAGTAGGATATCGTCTACATAAAGTATTAGAAAAGCTACTTTCCTTTTGTTGACTTTCTTGTATACACAAGGCTCATCAACATTTTGGTCAAAGCCAAAAGATTTGATTGCAGTATCAAATCTAATGTTCCATGATCTGGATGCTTGTTTCAATCCATAAATGGATCGATTTAGCTTACAAACCTTTTGTTCCTGACCTTGGGCTATGAACCCTTCGGGTTGAGACATAAAGATATTCTCCTCAAGATTACCATTCAGAAAGGCAGTCTTGACGTCCATTTGCCATATTTCATAGTCATAATATGTGGCAATGGATAAAAGAATTCTTATGGACTTTAACATGGCTACAGGAGAAAAGGTTTCCTCATAGTCAACCCCCTCCTTTTGGGTATAACCCTTTGCCACTAGTCTAGCTTTGAAGGTCTGTACCTTTCCAGCTGCATCTCTTTTTCTCTTATAGATCCATTTGCACCCTATGGGTTTTACCCCATATGGTAGATCTGCAAGTTCCCATACAGAATTGGAGTACATTGACTCCATTTCCAGGTTCATGGCTTTGACCCATTCATCCTTATCTTCGTCATTCATTGCCTGTCGATAGGACAATGGATCCTCAATGCCATCATTAGGTATGACAACCTGAGTTTCAGTTAAACCCAAGTAGCGATCAGGTTGTAACACAACCCTCCCACTGCGTCGAGGCATTCCCAACGTTTGAGATGGACGGGATGGATCTGAAGAACTAGTTCCTTCATCAACCCTTGTTGAAGGTCCAACTTCATCAACAACTTTTGATGATTCTTCAGTAGCTTCTCCTAATATTATTTTGCTTCGTGGTTTATGATCTCTCATGTGGTCTTCCTCTAAGAAAGTGGCGTTTGTCGATACAATCACCTTATTTTCTTGTGGGTCGTAGAAATAACCACCTCTCGTTTCTTTAGGGTAACCAACAAATTGGCACAGTTTTGAACGAGGTTCCAGTTTCTTAGGATTCGTCACAAGCACGTGTGCTGGACAACCCCAGATGCGAAAGTGATGCAAACTAGGTTTACGCCCCTTCCATAACTCGAAAGGTGTTTCAGAAACACTTTTCGAGGGAACATTGTTCAAGATGTATACTGCAGTCTCTACTGCATACCCCCAAAACGAGCTAGGCAATTGAGCATAGCTCATCATTGATCGAACCATGTCTAACAAGGTTCTATTTCTCCTTTCTGACACACCATTCTGCTGAGGTGTACCAGGGGCTGAGAGTTGAGATTGGATTCCATGTTCTATCATATAATCCTGGAATCTTTGATCCATATACTCCCCTCCTCGATCAGATCGAAGTACTTTAATAGATTTACCTAATAGGTTTTCAACTTCAGCCTTAAACTCCTTGAACTTTTCAAGGGCTTCAGACTTATGTCCCATTAGGTATAAGTAACCATATCTTGAATAATCATCTATAAATGAGATGAAATATTCGTACCCTCCTCGAGCTTTTACATTCATTGGACCACATAGATCCGAATGTATTAACTCTAAGGGTTCTTTGGCTCTGTAACCTTTTCCAGTAAAGGGTCTTTTGGTCATTTTTCCCTCGAGACAAGATTCACAAGGTGGTAGTGAATCATCTTCTAACTTGCTTAGAAGTCCATTCGTTACCAAACGACCGATCCTATCGATGTTTATATGACCAAGTCTAAGATGCCAAAGATGAGTATTGTTACTTGATGGAGAAATCTTTTGCCTTTTACTTTGAGTTTCAGCAGTTTTAAATAATTCGTGATTTAAAAGTGCTTTGTTTTCGGTTGGTCTTAAAACATACAAGTTATTTTCCAATTTGGCTGAACAAATAAGTACACCATTTTTACAAATGAACGCTTCATTCATATCAAAAGTAACTGTATACGATTGTTCAATCAAACATGAAATAGAAATTAAGTTCCTCTTAATCTTGGGAACGATTAACAAACTTTCCAAAAGTAAGAATCTATTTCTAAAAAATAACTTCGCAGCTCCCACTGCTTTAGCTGAAATGACTTCTCCAGTTCCGACCCTGAGTGTCATTTCTCCATCGTTCAACTGCCGAAAGGAACTATTTTCCTGAAAAGAAGAGCAAACATGATTAGTTGCTCCTGAATCAAGTATCCAGGTAAACTCATCATGTTCTACCAGGCATGTTTCTAAAACAAGTAAATCAAATTTACCTTCCTTTTCCTTCTTTTTCTCAGCAAGGTACTTTGGGCAGTTTCTCTTCCAATGTCCATCTACATTGCAGTGAAAACACTTGCCCTTATCTGCCACAGCTTTGGCTTTTCCCTTGCTTTTAGCAGCAGTACTGGGAGCTTTCCCCTTGTTTCCTTTCTTCTTCTGAGTTTTCTTTGAAGAAGTGGCTACAGATTTAGTTCCAGAGGATGAACCCTTCTCGAACTTTCTTTTAGAGTGAACAACGTTTGCCTCTCCTTCTATCTGTCCCTTGTTCTTAAGAAGAGACTGATAGAGCTGTAGCTCATTCAGGAGGCTAGTCAGGTTGAATGTTATTTTATTCATCATTGCATTGCTTCGAAACTGTAGAAAACTCTTCGGAAGAGATTCTAAGATGAATGCAACCTGACTACGCTCATCTATGACCGCCCCGTTTGCCTCTGCCACGTTGAATTGGACCATCATATCCAGGACATGCTCCCGAACAGACGTGCCCTCTTTCATGCGACAGCTATAAACGTATTTGAGAGCGTCATGGTGGAGTTGGTAGGACGGTTGTCCAAACATCTCCTGGAGAGAGTTCATAATCTCCCTCGCTGTTACCATGCTCTCATGCCTTTTAGCCAAAACTTCAGATAAGCTGGCTAAGATATAGACGCGAGTCTTATCATTGGCCTTTGTCCAGCGGTCATAAGCATCCTTAACTGCCTGGGATGCATTACGAGCAGGGGCTGGAGGACAATCCTCCGTTAAGACGAACCGCAGATCATCGACAACAAGAATCGTATTCAGGTTCGATTTCCACGTAGCATAATTTTCGCCGGTTAATTTCTCATTTTTAAGCAGAGAGACTATTGAGGAAGACATTGCTGAAATTTAAACAAACAATGACCGTATTAGTTATCTTTGCCTTAACCCATCATACAAGCAAACAATTGCACACAATCCAATCAATTTAGCAAAACAGACAATCACAGAACCCTAAAACTATTGATTTAGTTTTGCAACGACGTTTCAGAGGTTTAGAATATCAGCCACCGAAGGGTGATCAGATACTCCTCCTTTGAAATGAGACACCTCTCAGCTAATTCTAATTCCAGAATAACTCATATTCCTATAGACATTAGCCACCGTTGTTTGGTCAAGGATTTGTTAACACTTTTAACTCATCCTCGTAAGTGTAACCCTCCCACTTTCAGATCTCAGAGGCACGCACCAACAGGCTACCGAAGGGAAAGACAACTGTTGGTGATTAGCCTAAGAGCTCCTATCCTTTTCAGGAGTTCACGATGTTCCGAATCCTATGACCAGGCCCTCCGAAGGGATGGATGCGCCAGGGCAACCTGCAGGCGGATCATAGGACTCTCACGGTGTGAACTATGGGCGGAGACCGAGGGATACGTTGACACGTGTCCCGCTCCCACTTACTCTAGACATTTTTCCCATTCACCTTGATATTGATCCATGCAAACACTTTCCGAAGGGAGGCCGCTCCTAGGGCGACTCGAAGCCGAGCATGAATCTCACGTTGTGAATATAGGGACGTAGGAGCAAAACTTGATTTAAATCTCGTTTTGTAATTTTTCTCCCACTGAAAATGTCCTAATCTTAATATAGGGTTGTTTAACTTAGATAGTATTCGGCTAAGTCAATCTATCTAAGTCTGATCCTAATATAACAATTATGGAAAGGATTCAACTGCAATCTTTTGGGTGAATTAAACTTCTTTTAATAAACCCAACATTGCAAGTCAACATTACTATGGTTAATTCAACTCAATCCGGTTAGTTCCCAGGTAGGAGGTGTTCCGTAAACCGTCAACTTAAATACCCCCAGCCTTAGACAGAACTTTACCGAGAGAGTTCCCTTATAACCTTAGTAATGTAAGGTCTTTACTCTAAAGATCTAGGTGCATTAAACACTTTTAATAAACCTAGTGACATTGCATGCTAACATTTAACCATGATTAATTCAACTCCGGTATTCCAGGTCAGTTCCCAGGTAGGAGGTGTTCCGTAAACCGTCAACTTAAATACCCCCAACCTTAGACAGAACATTACCGGTGGAGTTCCCTTATAATCATAGCAATGTTTTTCCTACTTAGTAAATTAAAACTATTTTTAATTCTAAGTAAGAAAAGATTCTAATCCTATTAGAAATCGATCTAGGTCTAATTAATTTTAAACAATTTAAAATTAATCCAATTTATCCTATGATCTTATGTTTGCATGCAAATCTTGATTATAGATTGACGGTTTCTAATCATTAATAATAAAGAACTATTTCAAAATTTTAATGATTAATCCTATAATCAAGAATCTAGGGTTTAATTCATTCAACAATCTCATTCAAATTAAATAATTAAACCACACTAATTGCATGAATAATATAACAATTATATTATTAACTATGGATGTTTCATGCTTCATGCAATTTTGATTTTCTTTTATTATAACAATTATAAGCCAATCAAGAAAATCAACCAAGCATGCGTCATTCATCACATTAAACATAACTATTTATATTTAATTTAAGTAATGACATGCTTCATGCTTTCCAATTTTTCATATAATTAATATACACTTATATTAAAAATATGAAAACAAATCCATGCATTTAAACATACATTATAACAATTTATAATATATAAAAAATGCATGAGCATGTTTATAACCTAAGGTGGGATTAAATAATCTATATGACATCCATAAAGCATATAAATAGCAATTGAACCGGTTAATTTTGGCCCCTAGGATAAAATAAAGCATTAAATTACATTAATTTAGCTAAATTCTATCCTAAAAAATCCATGTACAGCTCCGGAATTGGCCTAGACAGCACGAACCGCCCCGAACCACCTCGAACCAGCCTCCAAAATCACGAACCATGCCAAAAATTGGCTGAACCGGACCAAATAGGTCCCAGCCCAGCCGAACCGGTCCGAACCGGACCGTCCTTGCTTGAACCGCGCCTGTTGAAACCCTAGTGCGCGCCTCCATCGTGACAGCGTCGAGACGCTGTGTAGATTAGCGTCCCGACGCTGTGCGTTTTCCATATCTGGCGCCTGAGTAATCGAGACAGCGTCGGGACGCTGTTGAGGTAGCGTCCCGACGCTGTGTGCTTTCCTTACCGAGCGCCTTCGGTATCGAGACAGCGTCGAGACGCTGTTGAAGGAGCGTCCCGACGCTGTTGCGTCTGGAGGCAGATTCTGGGCAAAACAGCAACGATTTTTCCGATTTCGGCCTCGATTTCAGCGATGATTGCTCCGATTTTTATCTCATAAAAACCTATTCTAGACCCGGACTTACATAGGACTCGATTTTACATAAAATACCCGAAACACCGGGCCTTACATGATCAAAATCACATAAAAATAAAATCTATGGCCATAAAATTAACCCAAACAGTTCAATGCAAACCGAACATACAATATGCATAAATCCCACCTATTAGAGCCTATCGCAACTTTTTAAAATTAATTAATAGGGACAGCGATGGCTCTGATGCCGATTGAAGGGAATAAAAGTCCCCACGCAGCGGAAGCGGATCGATTGGACCTTACGCCGTATATTAATTAACATTAAAAAACCGTTACGATAACTCAAACAAAACTTTAAATTAACTTTAAAGTCGCTGTAAAAACGGTTTAAACATGCTAAAAATAAATCTAAATTTATTTTAAAACTTTTCTAACGAAAAAGAGGAAGAACCGTTACAAACCTCCGTTGTAGACTTGACCGTTCTTCGCCAACGACGCTCCAACGAACGAAAACGCAACAGCCGCCTTTGTTTTTCTTCGCTGGAAATTCCTTCTTGATTGACACAATAACCACAGAGGTTACACCGGTATGTCTCTAAGTCTAGGAGGCCAAAGACTTGTGGGAGTCTTTCTCTAAGAGGGAGGCTAGAGAGAATTCTAGGTCTTGTCTTTCAAGAGTGTCAAGTCTCATGACCAATTAGGTCTAGTGTTCTATTTATAGAAGAGAGGCCATGAATAAAATATTCAATTAAATCAATTTTTTCCAAAATTGATTCAATCTTATTCCTTAATTAATCAATCATGATCAATCAATTCTCCAATTGATTAATCTTTTCCATAAATGACTAATTTCTTCCATAAGTAATTAGATCATTCCCATAAATGATTAATCACTTCCTTAAGTGATTAATTATTTACATAATTGATTAATTCATGGTTAATGAATTCTTTAATTAATTAACCACCAATTAAATATCACATATTTAATTTCCGGCCTTGAATTAATTAATTTTGCCCAAACACTTTTAGGACTTAAATTAATTAATTCTTTCAATCTTCCATAAATTTATATTTGAACTTCTTCAAATATTAATTTCTCTCATAATAATATATCAATATATATTATATTTATTTCCCTTAGTAAATTGAACATTTTCAATTTAATTACTTAGTTGCCTCAAATTACTTTACGAGCTACCAGTGGGACCTAATGGACCTGCAGATCAGAAGCTCCAACGATGTGAGATTAATTGGTTAAACTCATTAACCACAATAATCAATATTCGTTAACTGTGTGTACATTCCACTATAGACTCACAGTTGCACTCTTCTCACTGCAGACATATTTTCTGTGTCCACGGAACTTAGACCAATATCGACTAGTTAGTCCTTCACGAGTGTCCGTAACACCAGCTGGGTCAAATTACCGTTTTACCCCTGGGTCACCTCTATTTCCTTAAGTACCAATTCTCCTCTAATGAACAATCTGTTTATGGTCCAACCATCAAACAGAAAACCCTCTCGTGCCATTGAGAGGGTAGGGCCCTTTGTTCAAGACTCGGAGTAACCACTTAAGGGAACACTCATCTGCTTCCCTAAAGTCGGGAAGGAGTGAATTCCATCTTGCACGATTATGTTCCCAGCTCCCCATTCGATCTTGTCCCCAAAGTGGTAGGCTTATTGAGTCGGCGTATTGGCCACTCTCACCCATACAAATCAAAGGACAATCTCTCATGAGCAGGAGTCCATAATCAACTCAGGATTAAGACTAAGTTGTCTAGGTCGTCCTAGTGAAAATAGAAAACCAACTAGTTAACGGTGTTATAACTAGTGGTTACTATTTCGCGGTCCGGTCTTATGCAAACTCATTGCATAGGATACCCCCACTCGCATGTCTCCTACACGAACGCGTTGGATCGCAGCGTTTGTATCAAATACAAAGTGGGCCGTATCCATAGTGTCACCAGGATAAGGCACCCAGTCTTATCCCTATACTATAGACCCTTTAGGCTGTTTCTTGAACAATGATCCCATATGTCGCTACATATAGTTCAAGACTCATATTACAGCCTTGGATGTCTAGTTTATTGGATTAGGGTTATTATTAGGCAAAGACATATATAAAATAACTAATAACAATTAATGGAAAATATATCAATATTATTTCATTAATATCCGGTCAACGGTTACATTCACTATCTACGAGTTTTAGGGCATAAAACCCAACACATACAACATCTTTCAGCTTGTACATCTTGCCAATGCCCCCCACAAAAACCTTGAAGATTTATAGGCATTGCAATAGACATTACTAAAAGCGTCATTCACAACCACTTACAGTGTAATTGCAACATAGGATACATCCACTTTTTCTTATTTAATAGCTTTAGCTTCGAGCTTCTTGAGAACTAATTGACATTCTTCATTCAATATTTGAGCATAGTCCAACATAGTGAGGTAGAAGATCATCTTTCATTTTCAGCATGAGTTTTGATAGTGGTTGAACCCATCATGGTAGGAGCAGCAACATTAGTGGTGGTACTTGCAACCATCAATCGCTTAATTGTCTTCATATTGTTGGAAATATGCTCAAATAAGAACTGAATTACACTAGCAAACAGATTACAATACAACTGGCTACAAACAAACACAGAGTAAATATATCTACAGAGACTGTACATAAAAAAAAATTACAGAAATCATAATTAAACCATATCAGAAGATCAAAGCACTCTGATGTTCGAAGATGATCCGATTGACAACAACAGCCACATCAAGTGAATAGAACCTGTAAAACAGAAGAATGTGATGATTGGTAGTCGAGGCACGCTAATAAGCGTTGTCTTGAAGACAATTATTCTCTCTGAACGAGTTGCTAGCAGGCTACAACGATTGTCTTAGCAGGATATATACAACGACTAACTCCGGTAGAACAGCAACCTCGAACTACTCGGATCTGGCAGAACTCTTGGATACTTGCTCTCAACTCGACTCAAGATCAAAAGAAACAAAGAAAGAAAGAAGAATGCTCCAAATGGAATGAGATGATTCAAATGAAGAAACAAGTTGCTATTTATAGGCTAGCAACTTAGTAACTCCAAAGAACAAAATTAAATAAAATTGAAACATATGTAACATATAACTCAATTGAGTTATAACACCAAATTTAACTTCCATATGTTAAATTGTTGATGAAACATCAAATTGAATTTGATGTTTCAATCAATTTTGAAACTTTTGATGAATTGAATTTAAATAACTTTCTTTCACATTTTATTTGTAAAATATACAACAAAAACTACTAGATTTAGTTTTCAAAACTTGACTTAGTTTGTGAAAACATGGGAAAAAGGTAGATAACAAGACAAAGAAAGTAGGTGGAGGTAGTGTTGGTAAGGTTAATTTCCAAAAAACCAAAAATCAAATGGTTATTAAACCAAATCTTTGGATTTTAGTTTTTAGTTTTTAAAAATTAGGCTTATAAAACACTATGAACACTTATGAGTTTTTTCTTCTTCTTCTTCTTCTTCTCTCTCTCTCTCTCTTTCTTTCTTTCTTCTGTTTACTTTTTACCCATATTTTCAAAATCCAACTCAAATTTTGAAAATTAAAAATTTTAGACTCTATTTGATAACCATTTGGTTTTTGAAAAATAAACCTATAAATATTACTTCCATTCATAAATTTCTTTTTTCTTTGTTTTGTTTTTTGTTTTTTGTTTTTTTTTTGGTTTTTTTTATTAAATTTAAAATGATTATTAAAAAGTCCCATGGGCAGAAAAGACAGTCAACATTGACCAAAATCCAGCTTGGGAAGGTAAAGACCCAAGACTCATTTAAACCTAATCTTCTAGCTTGTTTTGCAATTACGACATCGACAACATTGTTGCATTTTTTATGAGCAAAGGAAAACTTAATATCCGAAAACAAAGGGAAAAGAGCCCATATAGCTTCAATAATTGGTTCCACTTCATCCCAGTGCTCTATTTTTTTCTCGATGAGATTAATAGCCAGTGAGCAATCAGACTCCACAATAATTCTATCAAATCCCAGCAACACTGCCAATTTGACTCCCTCAGAAATTGCCCTGAGTTCAGCGATTGTACTGTCCAGATCAACATCCATATATGAAGCAGACGCACCTCGGATTTGCCCATTCTTATCTCTAATCACACAACCGATTCCTATCGAGGGCGGAGAATTTCCCCAAGCTGCGTCTACATTTAGTGCATGTTTGGGAGTGATTTTGAAATGATTAAAATCACTTCCTTCAAATTTAAAATCACTCCGAAATATTCTTTTAATAATTCAAAATCAATTTTGATGATATGAAAATTACCTTTAAAAGTATAAAATTAAACATGAAATTGATTTTGAATAATTAAAGGTATGCTTCGATATGATTTCGAATATGACAAAAGTGATTTTAGCCATTTCAAAATCACTCCCAAACATGCATTATTTTCAAGAAATTTTGTGGAGGAAGGATCCATTGATCAGGGCCTGATTCCCGGTTTGGACGAGCCTTATACAAATCTTCAGCGTTAGGCTTTGCGTTTGCCATCTGGAATTTTTCTAGGTAATTGCTAATCCACTGGCTTCTTATATTACTTGGGGGGACTCCTTCATTGTGAACAATTTTGTTCCTGTCTGACCAGATTGTCTAGCATGTTGTTGCAATTAACTCAAGTTCCTTCATCGTAGAAGCATTGTTGATCTTCAACTATCTGTCCACTAGATTATTGTTGAAATTTTTCTCCAAGAAGATATTATTGAAGGTAAGCCTCCATATTTTCTTAACTCGATTGTATCAAAAAAAAAAAAAAGAATGGTCAATAGATTCAATGTTCATAAAACAGATTGGGGATTCTAATTAGCGTAGTGTCTATACCCCTTTTTTTCAAATTGAGTTTTGTTGGTATCATCTCGTTTAGGACTTTCCAACCTATATGTTTAGTTTTTGAAGGAACTTTAAGTTTTCATAAATTTTCCTAAACACTACCCATATATAGACACTAGAAGAAGACTGTATTTTATAGTTCGTAAAAACCTTGTATCCACTTTTAATAGAGTATTTTCCTGTTTTGTCATAATGTCATACGTGTTTATCTAGAAGACTCATATTTATAGGGTTTCTTTTAATGATGTTAATATCATCCTCTAAAACTGATTCTTTTAGTTTAGAAATGTCCCATTTACCATTAAAGGTAATATAATCAGCTATCTTATCATTATAAGCTTCCATCTTAACGCAAATAGGTTTAAATGTTGACTCTTTTGAAATCCACTGGTCTCTAAACATGGATATGGTTGTCTCGTTACCAGTTATGTATCTAATGCCTTTAGTGCTGATGAAAACTAATGTGAGGGGAATGTAAAGTCTTGATATAATTAAATCCACCCTAACTTATCAACTTAAGTTTTTGGATTGAGGGGTGATTTAAAAAAAAAAAATCAAATATAAAAAAATCTAAGGTCTATTCAAACAGAACCTAAAATTATTGGATATTTGATGTAATGGAAATGTTATAAAAAGAAATAGCGGTTTGATGTCCTTATGTTCCAATAATAGTTTTTTTTTTTTGAAACTATGTTCCAATAATAGTTTTGCCCTTAGAAGAATTATTTTTGGAATTATTTTTTAATAGTTTTGTTAGGTGTAACTTAGAAAAATAATTTCCAAAATAATTCTTCTAGGGGCACATGCATAACATTAAGCCCCCACTCTTGAATTGGGATTCAGGTGCGACTTAGTGCTATCGGTTGAGCTCCTTAAGCCCGATTTAAGAGTAATGATCCTTGCTCCGTGCTGACTTTCGTGCGGATTCATTGCTATCCTGCATTATGGGATAGAAATAGACAAAACAAAACTCCCTGAATAGGGGTTAGGTGAGATAGAAATGAGAAAAGGTGAGGGATTACAAAAGTGGTGCTGGTCGGCCTCGGGAAGAGGCCGAGCACTGCCATCCCCCTTTTAGTGTGCTTGCTCGGCCTCGGCCTCGGGAAGAGGCCGAGCATTTCTTCTATTTTGCTTAGGGGGCGTTGCCCCAGAACCCCCAGCGAGACCCCCGTACTTGGTCATTCGGAGTGCATCATCCCGGATCCAGGGCTTATCCACAAGTAGAATGTAGGAAAAATGGAAGATCTCATGATCCTGCATCAAAAAGTTAATTTCTGCAAAAGAAGAATGAGGGAAGAGGCTAGGCTTCGGCATCGGCCTCATGCCCCTGTTAGCCTGAAACTTAGCTCCCTGCATTCATATGTTAGTCTTTGTAGGAAAATAATAGGAGAGTAAGCTGGAACATGTAACCATTGGCTAGACATGCTGAGCTAGTGTGCCTTTTGTTTAATAGGGAGTGCATATCCCCTGTTACTTGCTTTTTGTTTAATAGGGAGTGCATATCCCTGTTACTTGCTTTTTGTTTAATAGGGAGTGCATATCCCCTTTGCAACCCCCAATCTCAAGTAAAACTTCATTAAAACACAAAGTATAATTGAGTAAGTAGGAGAATACCTTTAAAGTTTGTGCTCGGCCTCGGCAAGAGGTGCTCGGCCTCGGCAAGAGGTGCTCGATTTTGGCAAGAGGTGCTCGGTCTCGGCCTCCGCCAGGTGAGCTTGACTTATATGAAGTGCTTGAGCAAGTGTTTGAGCTCTGAGGTGAGGTAGACTTGATAGTCCAAGCTCGTGAGCAGTGGCGTGGGCTCTAAGCGTGGAAGCCTAGGCTCGCATGAGAAGCGTGGGCACTAAGCTGAAAAGCTTAGGCTCGCAAGCAAGCGTGGGCACTAAGCTGAAAAGCTCAGGCTCGCAGGTAGGCGTGGGCACTATAGGCTCGCATGAAGCGTGGGCACTATAGGCTCGCATGTAGGCGTGGGCACTATAGGCTCGCATGAAGCGTGGGCACTATAGGCTCGCATGTAGGCGTGGGCACTATAGGCTCGCATGAAGCGTGGGCTCTATAGGCTCGCATGGAGGCGTGGGCACTATAGGCTCGCATGAAGCGTGGGCTCTATAGGCTCGCATGTAGGCGTGGGCACTAAGCTGAAAAGCTTAGGCTCGCATGTTTGGGCGTGGGCACTAAGCTGAAAAGCCTAGGCTCGCATGTATATATGGACTCAAACTAGATGAGGCGAGGTAGACCCGGGGGCCCAGACTCGCGTGATCCCAGATCTAGGTGAGGCGAGGTAGACCTGGGGGTCCAGGCTCGCATTGTGTCGATCTTCGCTTGAATCAATAGGGTTGGCCTTGGTCACAACCATGGCTATGGTCGGCCTCGGCCTCAGGCATGGCTCGGGTCGGCCTCGGCCTCGGCCTCAATCATATCTGAGGTCGGCCTCGGCCTCGGCCATACCTGTGGTTGGCTTCAGCCCTGGCTTTGAACAGTCTGTCGTTCTTTGTGTCTGGCTCCTTCGCTTCAATCCGGATCTTGCCTTGTGTTCAACTGCATTGGCAACCTGATTTGCCTTGATTATGCGATCATGGGGCCACTTTTGAGGTCTTGGATGGTTGACTTCGGCTTTGGCCTAGGGTCGGCCTCGGCCTCGGCCTAAGGATGACCATAGCTTAGGGTCGGCCTCGGCCTCGGCCTAAGGATGACCATAGCTTAGGGTTGGCCTCAACCTAATAGCTTCTTTCTCTTAGTCCCCGGCTTTGTTCTGGTACTCATTGCTTTAGTCCTAGATGTAGATGGGATGACTTCCAACTCCTTGACGACCTTCTTTTCTTGGTGTCTTCAATCTTGTCAAAGCTTGTGCTTGTTGTTGATTTGTCCTCCAAGGATGGCTCTGATCTCCTGTTGGGTTTCCCCCTAATCAGTCTGGATGAACATCTCTGGTCGGCCTCGGCCTGGTCAGCCTCGGCCTGGTCGGCCTCTGCCTGGTCGGCCTCAGCCTCAGCCTTCGCACTGTTCGTCTGGTAGTCACTGTCCGTCTTGGAGGTCTTTGCGCATAACTCTTCTTTCGATTTCTACGGGTCTCCCTGTGGATTTCTGAGTTCCTTTAGGGTGTTCAGGAGCTCAGTTTTCCAAGGTAGACTATCCTTCTTGGCCTCGGCCTCGGCCAACCTAGCCTCCGCCTCGGCTGCTCTGGCCTCGGCCTCGGCAGCCCTGGCTTCAGCTTAGGCAGCTCTGGCCTCGGATTCGACAGTTTTGGCACTGCGGCGCTTCTACTCGATCAGATTTCTCAGGTCTGTCCCGGAATGACTGTACCTTGGTTTTGAAACGGTGTGGTCGCGTCCCTTAAGCGTGCTTGATTCTGGGCTCTTCAGAATTGTACTATCTGTAGGTTTGAGCCCCCTGAACTTGCTGGTCATGTTGTTAGTCTTCTTTCCCTTCGATCTCGTCTCCGATTCTGCAGTGTGCTCCATGGGCTCCTTCCCCTTCCTCGGATCCCTAACCAGCCTCTCGTTAGGGGTTCTAGTGCTAGGACCAGGTTTATCCAACATACGAAGTATCCTGGACAAATTATGATCCATCGCACTTACTTTGTTTTCGAGAGCAGCAAATTTGAGATCAGCTTGCTTCTCTCGGGATGAGGGCAGTGGAGACCGAGGACGAGGAGATTCAGTCCGAGGCCGATCTCGGCCTTCTTCCCGTGACCTCCGCTGGTGGCGGTCACCATCCGAATTTTCTGTGTTTATGTCTTGAATTCTCTTCTCCATCCCCTTACTCATGGAATGACCGATATGCAGATTTGGCAAGCTTTCTTCCCCACAGACGGCGCCAACTGTTGATGGTCGATTTTGGTCAGAGGGAACTCACCTGACCTTCACGTGCCACCAACGGTAAATTTGTAGATGAGGGGGAAGACGTGGCCTGCAAAAGAGAAAACCTGCACACCGGTGTGGTGCTAGCCACACCGCCTCCGATGCTTAAGTCAGAAAACGGAAGGGAGAGCTAGAGAGCAAGAGAAGAGAGTCGAGAATTGAGTTCGGGTCCCCTTCTTCAGTGGCGAAGAGGGGTATAAATACCTGCTCGTGCTCCTAGGGTTTTTAGGAATTCGGAGGCGTTTCGGATCAAACCAGGAGAAACCGGGGCGGCTAGAAGCATCGGAGACCGAGAGGAGGTGACCGAGCTCGGCCCGCGCAAGCGGGCCGAATGGTCGGCCTCGGCCTTGGGCCGAGGCCGACCATTTGGGTCGGGCCAAGTTGGCCCGGCCCTTTGGTCGGTTCTTCCTCTGGGTCGGTCTCCCAGCCCTATTTTCGCCCGGACGTCCTCGTCAGCTCCTTGTGCGTCAGGTGGTCCAAAATTGCCCATAACAAATATCATCCTCTAAAACTGATTCTTTTAGTTTAGAAATGTCCCATTTACCATTAAAGGTAATATAATCAGCTATCTTATCATTATAAGCTTCCATCTTAACGCACATAGGTTTAAATGTTGACTCTTTTGAAATCCACTGGTCTCTAAACATGGATATGGTTGTCTCGTTACCAGTTATGTATCTAATGCCTTTAGTGCTGATGAAAACTAATGTGAGGGGAATGTAAAGTCTTGATATAATTAAATCCACCCTAACCTATCAACTTAAGTTTTTGGATTGAGGGGTGATTTAAAAAAAAAAAAAATCAAATATAAAAAAATCTAAGGTCTATTCAAACAGAACCTAAAATTATTGGATATTTGATGTAATGGAAATGTTATAAAAAGAAATAGCGGTTTGATGTCCTTATGTTCCAATAATAGTTTTTTTTTTTGAAACTATGTTCCAATAATAGTTTTGCCCTTAGAAGAATTATTTTTGGAAATTATTTTTTAATAGTTTTGTTAGGTGTAACTTAGAAAAATAATTTCCAAAATAATTCTTCTAGGGGCACATGCATATTTATTATAAGGCTTTGGTTTACTAATTTATGTAATTTACTTCTTCTTTTTTTGAGTAATTTACTTCTTTTAAGACATTATTGGACACGATAATCTTTATCGTAGCACGAGATTTGACAATGTTGACATCATCGACATCAATTTACAGGAAAAGAATAATGTGTTTATCTAATATCAATGTGATATTTGTTGAAGTAACTAAAGCGATTGATTAAGTTAATTACGTGATGGACAAAGACGAATAGAAAATTCATGAACATGGTTTTGATTTGAGAATCTAGAAAACATATATACTTCAAATGGCCATACAAGTGATTATTATCGTGGAGCTAGTGAAAGGGATAAATACTTTTAAGAGTGACACGAGAGCAAGTTGCTAATACTTGGCTTGGCTCATGAATTTGGTTTATTCTAAGCTGACAAATCTAGTAATTGGATGAGAATTGCTCGAGCATACAATTTGCTCATCGCTTATTGCTTAGTTTTGAGGGAAGATAAATGTGGAGTGTCTCAAATGTACTTAGACGTCATGCTTGTCACTTTGAGCAAATTCTTCCAACCCATATGCTAAGGACAAGAACAACTCTATAGTTGTCCTCACCACCATGTACATTCTAAACACCTTACACTGTTACGTGAGAGGCAAGAAAATTGCACTAGCACCAAGAAAATACACTGACGTAATGTTAAAAAAATTGAGGTATATAAGAGGAATGATGTTGGTTAGTCAAGAATATTATGACGAATGCAACAAGTTGGAGTTTAATTATGCATAGAGATCCAATTACTCCAATTTCGATGTTTTATTCGATCGTATTGTTCGTGGTAAAGGTATTTTTGCATCAATTTTGACAACTTTATCCTTGTTAGTGTGGCTACGTTTATCTCCATTTGTAGAGTCGCCACAAGAGTTACATACAATATGACTTTAATTTTCACTTCGACAACTCGATTTCTCGAATTTTTTCGACACTTATCTCATTGTTTTTACAACAAAATTTTATATTAATTTATAGAGTTAAACAAGGCCAAATGACATGCAGTTAATTATGTTTTTTCCTTCATTTTTAATGTAAAATATAAAAAATGGTAATCTTCAACTTTGTTTTCTAACCTGTTAGAATGATTTTCAATTTATCAATGTTTAGTATTTGTTTAATTAAATTCAATTAGAGTTTTTAAATTGAATTTAATTAAATTATTAAGAGTATTGATGAATTAGGTGTTTAACTTTCTTCCATATAGCTTTTATTTTTCTAATGTTATTTTTAAAATGGGTCCAAATTAAAAGAAAACCCAATTGGATTTTTACTCAGTTAAAAAGGTTTTTTTTTAACTCATTTACTTACTGGAAGTAGAGGGTGTCGAGACCTCTATTCAAATAAATTTATATTCACCGGTTCCTAACTACCTTGCAGTAGAAGTGGTTAGGGTCGAACGCATGGAGCAACCAAATTAATTCAATTAATTTATAATTCTTCGATTAGTAATCGGAGGGAGGGCTTGGCATGGAAGAAGAATGAGGTGATAAAAATAAAAATAAAATTACAAGAAATTAAAATAAACAGAAATTAAAAGGGTGGATTGGCTAATCGTACCTCAAGATCGCGCAATTGGTTATCCAAATTTTAGTTTGGCAATTTCAAATCATTTACTCTCTCAATTAATTGAATTATTAGCTAATTGTCTAACTACTCACTAGAAAAGCTAGCGAGATTCATGACCCCAATTATTTCAAACCCGATTAATGCATCAAAGCTGGAACCTAATTAGAACTCTAACTAATGCGTCTCATTAATTAGAACCTAACCGCATTAGAATTGATGGATCATTAGATAGATTGCATAAACTAGGAAAAGCCTATAAGTTCATGCAATTCTAAGCCTTAATTCCTAAACCTATCATGCAATTCGGCCAATTGGGATAAAACGTCTTTCAACCACAATTCATAATAGATTCATCGCTACTAATTTTAGCAAAAAAATTAATTCAAACACAATAGGTTGTCAATATACACATTCAAATTGATTGTAATTAAAACAGGGATTAGGAGCACAATTCAACAATGATTCAATAAAATCTCAAGTGTCAAAGGAATGCCCAACTTACATTCGGAGTCCCTAATTACGACGATCTAAACTTAGCCGGACATCGAAAAGCTCCAACTAAGTGTCGGGGATCAATTAGCCATTCCTTAACTAAAGAAACTAATCTAAACTACTTAAATTACAACCAGAATTGAAAGAATGTTAGAGAATTACAGTAGATTGTGGCTAAGAATAAAAATTAACAAGCTAATTTGACCTAATCACAAAGAGTGGACTAAATACCTCAACCGAGTGGACGGAGTGACACCAAAAACACGTGCGCGTGACGAAATCAGTGGTTGGGACTTGCGACAGCGTCGAGACGCTGTGCCTTTTGCCTTGCGGCATTGAGGGCCTGATTGCATAACATCTTAACGCTTATACTTCTGCCTTTAGCACAATTTCATGCCTAGATGGTTGACCACGAGTTGATTGACGGAACGAGTTTGTCGAGTCCTCGTGTCAAATAAATCTATAGTTCTTCGACGCTTAAAGCTAACTTTTAGCAGTAGTGGTTGGGGTTGATCACAGGAAACAACTGGTTTATTTCTAAACTCTTTTGTGTTTATAAACAAAGGGGGGTGTTGAAGAAAGAAATAATTGTAAGTAAAGATAAAATGTGGAAAATTAGAGGATAGAAAAATAAAATGCAAAAAAGTAAAGACGAGAAATGAGTAAGTTACCTTGGTGATTACTTCAATAATAAAAGACGGGTTGGTTAATCTTACCTTGGTGATTACTGCAATCAGAAACACTAGGTGTTCAGTATATTCCATTTTATTCACTGATTATTGATAACTTGCAAAAGCAAGTTAGCACATGTTTATTTTGTCTAACGCATCTTCTGTAGGTCTTAAATTTGCCCAAGTTATCTAAGGACAATGCGCTAGAATGATCACGTAAAGAAAGTACTAATGCAAGTTGTCTCAAGCAGGCGTTGACAAGTGGCGGTACTCTGACCTGGCATGAAGGTAAGTGGAGCACGCAAGCCAATTGCTTGGTGATGTTAGTCTCCCTCGTGCCTATAAATTGGGAGTCCAAATGCAAGAGAAAGGTAGATTGGGCTGGAGAGAAGGAGAGAGACGAAAGTCCCAAGAGCTGAACCAAGACGTTACATTTATGCTTTCATTTTTATGTGCTATGTATTCATATTTTAGCATGAACCAATTCCTTTTTATCAAGGCTTACCCTAGGCGTCCATGTGGCATTAAGACTATTTTTGTATGCGCTACAATGAATGAATGATATTTAGATGCGATACTTCTTTCATTACTGATATCTGTCTGGCCAACTGATAAAGGTAGTAGCATGCTGAGGCGTCAGAAGGGTAATGGATGTGGAACTATCTAAGTAGAACAAGATAACGCATGAATGTATTCTGGTTGCTTTAGTAATAATTCAGCCACATAAGATATTTCATGAATGTGTTTGGGTTGCTTTAGGGATAATTCAACCGCTTGCAAGCAAAAGACAACTGAGCTAATGCATGAATTAAGTAATAGGAATATTCTTAGTTCAACTCATGTGTAATACCGGGAGGGAAACACATGGTTATTTCTCGCTTAAGCATCATTAGTCAGTCAATTCATTGTTATGCGCTACACTAATATCTTATCTATAGCATGTGGTTTTGCGGTAAAAGCTTTGATAGCTCATCTCTCACTTGTTTTTTCCTTTGACGCATTAGCTTTTGTTTTGTATATATTATAGCATGTTCCTACCGCATCTAAATTCTTTAGAAATTTCTAACATTGTTGCACTAGAATATGAGTTAACAAATGAATTTTTTACTTCACGCCCCTTCCCTGTGTTTAGACTCTGGAATACTCCAGGTATTACTTGGTAGTGCATAATTTATACTTGGATTAATGCACAACAATGACATATTCTCTAATTAATTCAATACAATATGAAGTGAATACCGTTCACTCCAATTATCTAAAGATTGATTTTTATGAATTGTTATGGGACCGGTGTGCTTCTTGGCTATTTCGATTCTGTATCCTTCTAACTTGTGCTAGTTGATTAATTAACCTGTTAGCCCGCGTGATCAACTAATCGATAATTAATATTCATTTTCGCCCGCTACCTCTCATGCATTAGACCGCTACCCACAAATATAATTCTAATCAACTAGTTAGACAAGCCGTTAGCGCTCAAAATTGTCTACTAAATTAATTGCATTAAGTCTAAGGGTCCGAAATTAATCGATTCAATTAAGAAACAAATTCCTAATTCAATTGACTAATTTGTCTATGTTTCTTATGCCCTATCAAGCAAACTATGAAAATTCATATAGAAAGATGCAAAGGACATGATTCATACCTAGTGGCTATCTCAAATAAAAAATAGATCGCCTATGAAAGCATTCATAAACGATGGTTTAAACAAGATAACATAGATGCGTCATTAAACATTCACAAAATCCCATAAAGTTTCAGAAATCTCATAAAAATTGAATGCACTTAGGACTTGTTTGATAACGTTCCCGTTTCTTATTCCCGTTTCCTGTTTCTTATTCCCGTTTCTCCTTTTATAAGAAACAAACTTGTTTGATAACTCATTTTTGTTTCTTGTTTCTAAATTTCTAGAAACGTTTCTAAAAAAGAGGCCAAATTTGAGAAACTACATAAAGTTGTTTCTCAAATTCTGTTTCTGTTTTTTTTTCCTATCTTTCATGCATGTATCCAACTCTCCCTCCCATTCCTACACCAATATCTTCTCTTCCTCTATTTTTTTTAATCTTTTCTGTTATTTCGTTCTCTTTCCTTTTTATTTTTAATTTTCTTTTTCGTTATTTATTTCTCTTTCATTTTTTGATTATTTATGTTATTTCTTTCATTTTTTCATTTTTTTTATCACCTCTGTCGATCTTTGACTACTGGCTGCCGCTGACCTCTATCGACCAGCCGCTGACCTCCATCGACCAGCCGCCATCGTTGACCTCCGACCATCGGTCGCCGCCGACCTCCACCAATCGGCCGCCTCCATCAACCTTCGACTACCGGCCGCCGCCGACCTCCGCCGACCGACCGCCACCGTCGACCTTGAACTACAGGCCGTCGCCGACTTCCGTCGATGGACCGTCACCGTTGACCTCTGACTATAGGTCGTCGTCGACCTTCGTCGATCGGTTGCCATCATCGACCTCCGAATACCAGCCGCAGCCGACCTCCGCCAACCGACCACCACCGTCCACCTCCGACTACCGGTCGTCGCCATCCTCCGTCGACCTACGACTATCGATCGCGACCGACTACTACTGTCAACCTCCGACGACCGACCGCTGTCGACTTCCGTTAACTGGCCTACACCAACCGACCACCACCGTCGACCACCGACTACCGCCCTCTGCCGACAGGCCGACATCGTCGACCTCTGAATACTGTTCGCAACAGATCGCTACCATCGACCTCTAATGACCGGTCGCCGTCGACCTCCGCCGATCGACTGCCACTGTCAACCTCCAATTACCGGTCGTTGTCGACCTCCGACTACCGACCACAACCGTCGATCCTTGACGACCGGCCGCCGTTGACCTCCGCCGACCGACCGCCACCATTCACCTCCGACTACCAGTCGTCGACGACATTCGTCGACCGACAGCCATCATCGACCTCTGACTACAGGCCGCAACCGACCGCTACTGTCAACCTCCGACGACCGGCTTATGTCGAACTCTGCTGACCAGCCTCCACCGACCGATCGCTATTGTCGACCCTTGACTACCGACCGTCGTTAACCTCTACCGATCGATCGCCACCGTCCACCTCTGACTATCGGTCGTCGCCGACCTCTATTGATCGGTCGCCATCGTTGACCTTCGATTACCAATCGCGACCGACTGCTACCATCGACCTCTGACTACCGACCGCCGTTGACCTCCGACGACCCGTCGCTATCGACCTTTGCTGACCGACTGCCACCGACTGATCGCCACCGTTGACCTCAAACTACTGGCCGCCATCTACCTCCACTGACCGGTCGCCACTGTTGACCTTTGACTATCAGCCGCCGCCGACCTCCGTTGATCGACCTGAAAGGATTTGGAATTCCCCAATTCCGTTAAAGCGGAAACGTAATTGGGACCGATTCGTAGTTAATTTTGTTTATCCAAAAATACTATTGCATTGGTTAAAACATAGAACAAATTCTATAGAAACTTAAGGCTAAGCATACAAAATTTAGATCTAAATCTATAATAAAGAAAAGAGAAGCAAACCTCCGTTGACGACTCTGAATACTTCAACGGATGATTCTTGATTGTTCTGCAACAACGAAGAACACCACCATTTGATCTTCCCCGCTATAACTCTGAGATTAGGAACGTAGTTGTGGGACTACCTAATCTTGAATGGGAAAAACTCTAGAGAGAAAATTCTCCCTAAAGTTCATGAGTTGAGAGAATATGAGAGGGAGGCTAGAGAGAATGCAAGAGTGCATTCTTGTGGTCTTATGTTGTTGTCCTTAAACCCTAGGTTTAGTGTTCTATTTATAGGAGAAAGACCATGAATAAAATATTCATTTAAAATCAATTATTTCCATAATTGATTTAATCTTTTCCATAATTAATCAATTCCATAACCAACCAATTCCATGACCAATCAATTCCATAATTGATTAATCTTTTCCATAAATGATTGATCACTTCCATAAGTGATTAAATCATTTCCATAAATGATTAATTACTTCCATAAGTGATTAATCATTTTCATAATTGATTAATTTCCAATTAATTAATTCTTTAATTAATTAATCACCAATTAAATATCATATATTTAATTTCAGACCTTCTATTAGTTAATTAATTAATTACCCAATTAAATATCATATATTTAATTTGAGATCTTCAATTAATTAATTCTATAATATGAATCATATTCATATTAAAATTTGAACTCCTTCAAATTCTCTTATATCCTATAAATTTAATATGAATCAAATTCATATTAATATTTGAACTTCTTCAAATATTTATTTCTCTCATAGACTATAGTTTAATTAAATCTCATTTAATTTAAACTAAATTGAATAATTAATTAATTCATAATTAATTAATTTATCTTCTAATTAAATACCATATATTTAATTAGACATATATTTGAACTCTTTCAAATATATCAATCTCTCAATATAATAAAGTTTAATGTAAAATTAAACTTTATATTTTAATGCATCACTATACATTATATTAATTTGTATCTCGTACAATTAACTTAATTCCCAATATGAATTTGAACTATTCAAATTCTCTCAAGATATATTTGTTCCTAATTACTCTTTACGAGCTAGCAGGGGGACCTAATGGACCTACAGATCAGAAGCTCCAATGATATGAGGTTAATAGATTAAACTCATTAATCAGGTTAACCAATATTCATTAACTGTGGGTCATTCCACTAAAGACCCACAGCTGAACTCTTCTCACTGTAGAACATTTCTGTGTCCATGGATGTAGACCTATGCCGATAAGTCAATCCTTCACGAGTGTTCGTAATCACAGATGGGTGAAATTACCGTTTTACCCTTGTGTTACATCTGTCTCCTTAAGTACCAGCGCTCCTCTAATGAACAACCTGTTTATGGTCCAACCATTAAACAGAAAGTCCCTCTCGGGCCAGTGAGAGGGCGGGATCCCTTTGTTCAAGTCCCGGAGTCACCACTTAAGAGAACACTCATCTACTTCTCCTAGATGTGGGAAGGAGTGAATTCCTTCTTGTGTTGTCATGTCCCCAGCCTCCCACTCGGTCTTGTCCCCAAAAAGGAAGGCATATTGAGTCGGCGTATTGGCCACTCTCACCCATGCTAATCAAAGGACAATCCCTCATGAGAAGGAGTTCATGACACACTCAGGATTAAGACTGAGTTACCTAGGTCATCGTATTGAAACAGTAACCTAACTAGTTAACGGTGTTACATCTAGTGGTTTACTATTTTGTGGTCCGGTCTTATGCAAACTCATTGCATAGGATACCCCCGCTCGCATGTCTCCTACATGGATGCCTTGGATTAATACGTCTGTATCGAATACAAAGCGGGCCGTATCACATAGTGTTACCAGGATAAGGTACCCAGCCTTATCCTTGTACTATAGACCTTTTAGGTTGTTACTTGAACACCAATCCTCGTATGTCCCCACATACTAGTTCAAGTCACATGTAAACAATCTTGGATCTTAGTTTATTGGATTTGGGTCAAATTGTGCAATATTTAACAATAACACTTTATTGTAGAAACTCAATAACACTTTATTGAAACAAGTATACAATTTGTTTACATTCACTATCTACGAGTTTTAGGGCATAAAACCCAACACGACCGCCATTGTCGACCTCTGATGACCTCTGACTACTGGTCGCCACCTTCGACTTGCGACTACCGGTCGTTGTTGAACTCCGTCGATCTCTGACTACCGGCCGCGACCCATCGCTACCGTCGACCTCTGACTATCGATCGTCGCCGACCGACCGCCATTGTTGACCTCTGATTACTGGGTGCAACCGTTGACCTCCGACTACCAGGTGTCGCCGACCTCCGCTAACCGGCCGCCAGTTTCTGTTGGGTTTTATGCCCGAAAACTCGTAGATAGTAAATGAAACAAATTAATCGATCTCAATAAAGCGTTATTTGAGTGATTCATTAATTTGGTTATTGAATAATCGAGTTTACATTAATAAACCCTAAATCCAATAAACTAAGATTCAAGGTTGTTTACATGAAACTTGGACTAGTATGTGGGGACATACGGGGATCGGTATCCAAGTAACAACCTAAATGGTCTATAGTATAGGGATAAGGTTGGGTACCTTATCCTGGTGACACTATGTGATACGACCCACCTTGTATTCGATACAGATGTAATGATCCAAAGTATCCATGTAGGAGACATGCGAGTGGGGGTATCCTATGCAATGAGTTTGCATAAGACCGGACCGCGAAATAGTAACCACTAGATGTAACGTCGTTGACTAGTTTAGGTTTTTATTTCAATAGGATGACCTAGGTAACTCAATCTCAATCCTGAGTCTGTTATGAACTCCTTTTCAGGAGGGATTGTCCTTAGATTTGTATGAGTGAGAGTGGCCTGTTCGCAGACTCAATAATCCTACCATTTTAGGGACAAGACCGAATGGAGGCTGGGAACATAACAGTACAAGATGGAATTCACTCCTTCCCCTATTTGGGGCAAGTAGATGTGTGTTCCCTTAAGGGCTGATTCCGGGGCTTGAACAAAAGCGCGCTGTCCTCTCCTGGCCAGAGAGGAATTTTTGTTTAGTGGTTGGACCCTAAACAGGTTGTTCATTAGAGGGATCAATGGTACTTAAGGATCCAAAGGTAACCCAGAGGTAAAACGGTAATTTGACCCAGCTGGTGTTACGAACACACGTGAATGATTGACTTACTGCATTGGTTGATATCCGTGGACACATAAATATTCTACAGTGAGAAGAGTGCAGCTGTGGGTCTTTAGTGGAGTGACCCACAGTTAACGAATGTTGATTAACTTGGTTGATGAGTTTAGCCAGTTAATCTCGTATCGTTGGAGTTTCTAATATGTAGGTCCATTAGGTCCACCAGCTAGCTCGTAACGGGTACTGAGATTATTTAGTTTTGAATATTAAGGGAATTAATATAATGTATGGAGATACATTATAGTATAAAGTTTAATTAGAGAATTAAACTTTATAATTAATTTTGGATATGATTCAAAATTAATTTATGAGAGAATTATAAATTTAATTAAATATGTGATATTTGATTAATTAATTTTAATTTAATTTGGTTAAATATGATTTAATCGAAATTAAAACTATAACTTATAATTAATGTACATTTGATGCACATTAAAACTATAGGTTAAATGAGAGAGATATAAAATTGAATATGATTCAATTTTTTTTTTTTTTTTTTTTGACAATATAGGGGTGGAGGGATTAGAACCACAGACCTCGTGGTTATCAATACAACTTTATGCCAGTTGAGCTATGCTCTTGTTGGTGAATATGATTCAATTATAACATTAATTAAATATTCGATATTTAATTAATGTGGGATCAATTAATTTAAATTAATTGAGTAGCCTATTTAATTCAATTGAATTAAAACTATATGTTATAATTGATTTAATTAAAATTAGTTTAATTAAATTAATTATAATTAATTAGATAATTATTTGATAATTATAATTAATTATTTAATTTATTAATTATTATTTGATAATAATTAAAAGGTCCATATCTAATTTGTTTAGATCAAAGGATAGGATTGGTTAGGGAGTTAAGGATAAATTTCTAACCTAATCCTACGTAGTGGCTAAGGGGGTTCCCTTGACAATCTCTCATGCTCTCATTCACGCAAAATAGAGGAAAAAACTCTCTGTGATTTTTTCTCTCTTTCTCTAAAAAATACAGCAAGTCTCTTTGCTGAATTTTTCCCCATCCAAGACAATTTTGGTTCCCACAAACCAAATCTCAACGATCCAAGAGGATAGCTGGTGAATTTGAGTGGTGGTGTCCGTTGGGAGATCAAGAACGAGATTCTTGGAGCATCATGCTGTGTTCTTTGAAATCAAGTAAGTGTTCTTGATCTAAAATTTTTTACAGTATGCTTAATCGATTTTAATTTAGAAATTGTTTCTATTTTTCATTTGCCAACGTATTAGTTTTTCAATTTTGAAATTTAATTCAAGATTGGTCTTGTTTGCTTCCGCTGCCAAAGGGATTTCAACCCTTCAATTGGTATCAGAGCCATCTCGTTAATTAATTTCAATTTATGAAAATTGCGTTGGTTTTTGGTGGGATTATGCATTATGAATGTGGTTTGCTGAAAAATTGTTTTGGTTATATTTGGCCATAGATTTATTGCGTTGGATTTGATCAAAATGTAAAGGCCCCTTTGTTTTTGGGCAACTAAATTCAGTAAATCGAGTCTTGTAAAGTCCGTGTCTAGATTAGAATTCATTTTGATGAAGATTGTGATGAATTCGGGCGAAAAATCGATTGAAATCGGTGTTGGAATCGAAAAACAGAATGATGTCCAGAGGCGTAGCGTCGCGACCCTGCTCAACGGAGTCACGACGCTGAAGATCAGGCGCTGGAAAAAATCGGTAGTTTCAAACACTGACGGTAGTTTCAAACAAGCCCTTACAAACCAAGGTTTCAATTAAGGGGATAAGGATGAAGGGTCTATAGTATAGGGATAAGGTTGGATACCTTATCCTGGTAACACTATGGGTACAACCCACTTTGTATTTGATACAAACACAATGATCCAACGCATTCGTGAGGGGACATCGCATGGGGGTATCCTATGCAATGAGTTTCATAAGACCGAACTGCGAAATAATAACTGCTAGTTGTAACACCGTTAACTAGCTAGGTTTCTATTTCACTAGGATGACCTAGGCAATTTAGTATGAATCCTGAGTGGATTATGGACTCCTGTTCATGAGGTATTGTCCTTTTATTTGTATGGGTGAGAGTTGCCAGTACGCCGACTCAACAAGCCTATCATTTTGGGGATAAGACCGAGTGGGGAGCTGGGAACATAATCACACAAGAAGGAATTCACTCCTTCTTGACTTTAGGGAAGTAGATGAGTGTTCCCTTAAGTGGTGTCTCCGGGTCTTGAACAAAGGGCCCTACCTTCTCACTGGCCCGAGAGGGGTTTTCGTTTAGTGGTTGGACCACAAACATGTTGTTCATTAGAGGAGCACTGATACTTAAGAAGGTAGAGGTAACCTAGGGGTAAAACGGTAATTTGACCCAACTGGAGTTACGAACACTCGTGAAGTACTAAATTGCTGTTATTGGTCTATATCTGTGGACACAGAATTATGTCTGCAGTGAGAAGAGTGCAATTGTGGGTCTTTAATGGAGTGAACCCACAGTTAACGAAAATTGATTAATTGGTTAATGAGTTTAGACAATTAATCTCATATCATTGGAGCTTCTGATCAGGTCCCACTGGTAGCTCGTAAAGAGACTTGAGGCAATTAGGTATTAATTGTAAATTGAAAGTGTTCAATTTATTTAGGGGAATCATATAATGTATGAAGATACATTATAATATAAAGTTGATGAAACTTTATAATATAATTTTGAATTAATTTGAAAAATTCATTTTTGGGAGAAATAAATATTTGAAAGAGTTCAAATAATTAATATGAATTGGATTCATATTAATAAAATAATTTAATAAAATCCCTAAAATTAAATATATGATATTTAATTGGATAATTAATTAATTATTTATTAAATTAAATATGAATAAAATATTAGATTTGATTAGATTTTATTCATGGCCTTTTCCTAGGCTGGGGTGAAAGACACTCAATCCCATTCATTCTCCTGCTCTTAGAGAATTCCCCTGAAGGCTTCCTAGACTCCCACCAGTCTCTTGCCTCTAGAAGTCTCTGAGTCATACCGGTGTAGCCATAGTGGTGGTGTTCGCAATTCCTGAAGGAAAATTCCAGTGAAGGATCAAGGTTCATTGCTGCGTTTTCTTTTAAGAGAAGGTTCAAGAGTCTTGGTGAAAATGGTCAAGACTTCAACGAGAGTAAGTGTTTCCATAACCTTCTCTTTATTACGCATGATAAAATAGTGATTTTATCTTACTGTTACAGCATGCTTTATAGCTTTAATACAACGTTTTAATCGTTAATTTATGTTGTGATTTTGTCATTCGTATCGTTATTTTTATCTTGATTAAAATACAGTTAAAAGTTCTCTGATTATCTTTCGTTGCGCTAGGGATTTCACCCCTACAATTTTTATTTAGCCGTTTTTGAAGTATTGACGATCAGTTCAAAGGTATTTATTATATACCCCGATTTTTTTTATTTAATTCAGAGGTATTTATTATATACCCCGTTTGTTTTTTATTTAACCCAAAGGTATTTATTATATACCTCAATTCAAAGTCAAATGTAATGAAATACGACATTCCTTGATGCAACATTAACTCTGAAACTTTGTATTTAACGTAATTGTCACTATCGTTCCATTTACCATCGTGAAGCATTTGAACGGGAATTAAGTTGGAACCTAAAAAATATAAAGAAATTTAATTTATATATTACCAAATGACAACTAAATACTATTAACTAAACTTGGTTTATGGACTACTGAATAAATGAGACTTTTTTTTTTCATTTTGATATGAACACATAGAACAAGAAATAACAACAACATACATTCGAAAAGTATGGATTACAAACTACAAAATTAAATTGAAAATATACAAAAAAAAAAAAAAAAAAAAGGAGCGTGCGACAGAGAAGTTTACCCATGTAAGAGAAATGAAGGCTGCTGCTAAATAAAGGGGATAGTGGAGGCTGCCGCAAAAAAAAAAATGAAGGCTACTGGAATAATGAAGGTTGGGGCAAAAAGGGAATAAAATGGAAAAAGGGATATGGAGACATTAATAGGTTAATGTTTACCAAAATTGAAAAAACAATAAGAAATCGGTACAGGCAATTAAAATGAAAATGACATGTTTTTGGGAAATAAATTATTTAGAAATAAAATCACCTAATAAATGGAGAGTTACCCTATGGTTGGTGGCTACTTAATGAAAAAAAAAATTAATAATTAATATAAATTAATAAGGGCATTTGGAGAAGAATAAAAATTGAATTAATGTTGTAAATCTTACCATTGATATAATTAAAAAATTTAGACATTTAAAATTAATAGGTTAAAGGAACCCATCCACCATAATTTCTGTTGAATAAATGATTATTTAGAAAAGACTCGAAGAAGAAGGAAATGAGAAGACTGACGCTCCAAGAAAGTCTTCTAAGGAGTCAAAGATTTTGAAGAGTTACAAATCCTCTAGAAGGATTGAAGACTTAAATTCTTATAAAAGGTTGAGAATCTTAAATTTTGTTGAATATTTGAAGACTTTAAGGATTCCGAGAAGATCGAACACTTCCTCAAGGCTTTGAAGATTGAAGCTTCCTTACAAACAAGTAGGATATATTGGAAGCACACAAGGATTCAAGGTGTCGTTTGCTCAAGTTAAATACATAGCTGAGAAAGAGAATCAAATGATTATTTAGAGATCGTACTATCCTCACCCATACTTATACAAGAAATCAATACAAATTAGAGTTTTATTTCATGAATCAAAATTTCTTAGGAAATCTCGTGTGAACTCTTATTGTTATTTATTTATTTATTTTAAGAACATCTCAAACTTATCATTATTAGATTTAAACTAACTGATAAGTGACTCAAGGAATAATATTTAATTATTAGTAAAAAAAAACTTTAGACCTAATTGTAATTTTCATATGGTATTCGATCATCCCATGCACATAAAAACAATAGAAATCTTAGGGTCTGTTTGGTAGACAATCCGGATTCTGTTTTATATTTTGAAATTCACTGAATTCAGTGAATGAATATGCATTTGACAAACGTGTTTTTGAAAACTGTTTTCGGATTCTGTGATCCAAATAGTGGAAATTCTGAAAACACCTTTTTTATGTTTTCAGTGTATCCAGATTTTGAATTTGAAATTTTAAATGTAGAATTGAATTAAAAAAGATAAAAACTTTAATAAATATACTATTTCATGTTATAAACTCAATTTATTTCTGCGAAATTAAAATTTGTATAATATAATGTATTATTTTTTTTTAGCCTAATATAATGTATTATAAATTATATGATATTGTAAAATAATAATTATAAAAATTTTATAACTCATAACATGTTTAAAAATTAATTAATAATATAGTTTATATTCAGCTTAGTATTTAGTTGATAACTACAAATAGTTTATGGTTTATAAATATATTATCAAACACATTTTGAACAATTGTTTAAATTGAGATCCAATTTCTGAATCTGCTACCAAACACGTATCTGAAAACATGAAATACAACTATGTTTTCATTGAATCCATTCTTTTCAAATTTTTGTTTTCAGATCACCAACCAAACACACCCTTACATTTTGAGTTTTTCTCTTTTTAGTTCAATAATATGTAAATATTGTTGCGAAGCTTTGACATTTTTTTTCATACATTAACATTTAAGTTAAATTATAAAAAAAAAACACCCCTGAACTATGGGGTTTGTTTAAAAAATGCCCCTGAACTTTAAAAAGTTAAAAAAATATCCTTGAACTTTAAAAAATGTTAAAAAATACCCTTGTCGTTAAGTTTTGGATGGAAAACGTTAAAGTTTCAATTTTATTAAAAACTTTTAATTAAAAAAAATTCAAAAATACCTTAATTGAATTTTTTTTTCTTCTTTCACCGTAAATTCTTCCTCCATGAAAATTAATGCAAAACTTTGCTTTTAAAGGTTGTGTGCAACACAACACCATATGAAAACAGAGTATGAAATCACGTTTTCTCTTTTAAAAAGTGTAAAGAAGATAAGTGGGAGAAACACACACCCGCGCGCACACGTATGTACGCACACATTCTTTCCTTTTTGCTCTATTTGTTTGTGTTTGTTAGTGATAAGTAGAAGAAGTGTCTATAAGACTGCAAGTTTGGTCCAGTTTACAAGATTAATTAATCAAAAGTTTTATATATGATTTTGTTTTTATTAATATTTAAGAAGTGTTAGAACAATTGTACAATAATATTTTCATTTATTTTTTGTAAAATGAATATAGAGAAAGCTAATAGGTAGTGGTTGGTGAAGAAATAATATTGAAAAGGTTATTGGTGCGTGGTTCGCTGGATGAAAATGTTAGTAAACATGATAGATACTGAAATGAGAATAATTCAGCCAACCTTAGTGCAAGTATACACTACCGCAAGTAGTAATAAAAACCTTAGAAGTATTCCAAGGGTATCGATCCCACGAGGACTAAATTGGAAACACAGATTTGAAGAAGAAACTGCTTAAAGATTGCTTAAAATAGGTAATCAAAGAAATAATTGATGATTGATTTTTGGAAATTAAACAAAACAAAAATGAAAGAAATAACAATGAATAATAAAACGAGGTGTTCAATATAGATTCATCCCAAAGGCAAATAACTCTAATCATAGCTTATTCAACCTAAGTCTATTCAATGCATTGGGTCAGATTTAACTTCTATTTGGCCTTGTTCCCAAGAACCGTTAGAAGGCTAAGCGAGTACTATTATGCACATTTCTGTTACTCGACTCCGACATAGATAAAGCAAGCATGCAATCTATAACCCTATATAGTTATTATAAGGTGCCTTAGGCAGCCTCACCCTATAACACCGAATACACTCTTTCGAGCCCTTTCTCCAATATCCCCTTTATGAGAACCGATATCGTTCGTCCCTTTCGAGATCAAACTCACATAGCATGCAAAGTCTAAGTGATCAATTTAAACTCAGCAAGATTCAGAATGATAATCAATAAAGGATGACATGCATTGAATAAAACTTAAGCAAATAAACACTTTCAAGCTATTGAACCATAAGGGAATTCACTATATTGAACCCCTCAACGGAATTTAGCTAAGCATGGAGGGATAAAGTACAAATGAACAACTTTCCATTGAAATAAAATATAAAGAATACAAATGAATGAAAAGTGACAAGTGCTGGAAATAATGAGTAGTAGCTAAATACTTAGGGTTTTTTTTTTTTCTTTTATCCAATCCTTCTAGAGTTTGCTCGACACTCTACTCTCCTTTTACAATGGGAATAGGGTGAAAATCCCTACAAAGACTAAGGTTTGATGTCTAACTAAGGTTATAATTCAGTCATCTAAGAAGTACCTTGGGCATCCCTACTCATGGGCTTCTACTAGGGTTCTGTCACCACCCTCTTCTTCCCAGTGAGTTCTGCTTGCATTTATCTTCGAATCATGAGCTTATATAGTGTGGGGAGTAGTTGAGGAGCCATGAAATAGGTGTTGGTAGGTAGCCCAGTCATTTTCGAGGTCAAAACGGCCGGTTAGGTGCGCAAAAGTCTCGTTCAAAACGACCCGCGATGGACTCGGAACGACCTCTGTTTTTCCTGAAATGCGGTCGCATTTGAAATTGGCTTTCCCAAAAATGCAGTCGCATTTCTGGGTAATTTCCAACTTTCCTCTGTTTTTCTGCACAACACCAAATTGGGTTAAATTCATATCAAATTGAGTCTTTTTAAGCACAATTAAGCATATTTTGAAAAATGTGACTCTCAACTCCCTAATTCATCATCTTTAACATATTTTGAGCTCAGGAATAGTAAAATTGATCTAAACATGCAACTTTTGACAAGAAAATGAGCTAAATATAAGGGTAAAATAGGTATATTTTTTACCCTTATCAGCTATCAACAAAATTAAGTCAAGCACATGTAGAATTTCAAGAACGAAACAAAAGTCATCTTGAAATTTCAACACGAAAATCTAGTCAAGCTCTTGAGATGATGTGTTGAAAGAGAAGAAAAGTTCCTAGTCTATGAATACATGACAAATAAGTACAGCTTCTCACTAATTTTCATGGAGGAAGAATTTGAAGAGGAAGGAAAAAAGAAAAGAAGGTTTTTCCAATAAGGGTATTAATGAAACCGAAATTTTAACGTTTTCCATCCAAAACTTAACGACAATGATATTTTTTAACATTTTTTTAAAGTTCAGGGGTATTTTTGAAACTTTTTAAAATTTAGGAGCATTTTTTAAACAAATTTTATAGTTCAGAGGTATTTTTTATAATTTAGCCTAAGTTTTAAGTATGATTCATAAAAAATTGAGCTATGCTAGATTGATTACAAAAGGGTTGATATACAAAAATAAATATATATATATATATATATATATATATATATATATATATATTGGGTTCTGTTGAAATATTGGCCCCAACTCAGTCACGATAAGGGAAAAGTGGCTTTACAGAGTGTTTAATGACAGTTTATTGACTAACAGGAAATTAGATAAGTAGTGTAAGGAGAAGAGAGAAGAAACACTAGAGTTATAGTGGTTCCACCACAATGGGTGTACATCCACTTTCAAAGCACCAAGGACACTGTTTTATTCAAATGGAATAAGGGACCAACAGACAAGTATTACAATAGCTTTCTGTTTGAAGCTCTCTGAAGTAAGTTACTTAGTGAGGCATTTTGCCCTTTTATAGACGAAGAGAATAACTATGGTAGTTAACTGATTAACTTTGCACGTGAATGGCACGTCCCTTATAAGCTGTAGATATCAATTCTTCAACAAATCACCCTCTTGATATCTATAGAGATTTAAAAAACTTCAAATTCCTTGGTGCTTCAAATATCAGGCTGTTGTAAGACTAACCGAAATCAAGTTTAAGCAGTTAACAAAGGTAACTCAGTCTGCTTGCGGAAAGTGATTTTGTCATCATGTCTGCCGGATTATGGACTGTGTGGATCTTCTCAAGCTTAACTTCACCCTCTGAAACAATATCTCTAATAAAGTGAAATTTTACGTCGATGTGCTTGGTTCAATCATGAAAGGTTGGATTTCTTGAGAGAGCCAAAGCACTTTGATTGTCACAAAAAATCTTCTCATCACATTCCATGTTTAACATTTTTGAAACACTCCCCTTCAGCCATAAAGCTTCTTTTACAGACTCGGTTAAAGCAACCATTTCGCTTCCATTGAGGACAAAGCTACCACTGGTTGCAAAATGGATCTCCAACTTATTACATTACCAAATAGGGTGAAAATATAACCTGTTAGAGATCTCCTTTTATCTAAATTAGCGACATAATATGAGTCAACAAAACCTGTCAAAATGTCAGTCATAAATCCTGATTTAGTATAGATTAGTCCTTTGTTTAGTGTCCCTTTAAGATAATGAACTATCCACTTTGATGCCTCCCAGTGCTTTCTTCCAGGGTTACCCATATAACGACTAAAAACACTCAAAGAATGGGCTAAGTCTGGTCTGCAACACACCATACCGTACATTAAGCTCCCAACCAAATTCGCATAAGGGACTGATTTCATGTCAACTATGTCTTTTTCACTTACTGGAGATTGAGTAGCAGAGAGCTTAAAGTGCTGGGCAAAAGGAGTTTTTAATGTCTTAGCTTGTTCTAGATGGAACTTTCCAATGATTTTGTTAAAATACTCTGTTTGAGTAATCATCAAGGTTTCTCTTAGCTTATCTCTAGTTAGTTACATTCCAAGGATACGTTTGGCAGCCCTTAAGTCTTTCATTCTAAACTCCTTACTTAAAGCTCTCTTAAGTTTCAAAATTTCAAGTTTATCCGATGAGGCAATTAAAATATAATCAACATACAGTAATACTAAGACAAACACTGCAGCAGATATATTTCTCTTATATACATAGCAATCAAAGGCACTTTTATCAAAACCTTCAGCCAAAATAAACGTGTCAAACCTCTTGTTCCACTGCCTTGGAGATTGTTTTAACCCATAAATGGATTTTTGGAGGCGACATACCAAATTCTCCCCTCCTTCTTCAATAAATCATGGAGGTTGAGCCATATAAATGTCCTCCTCAAGATGGCCATACAAAAAGGCAGTGGTGACGTCCATCTGTTCCAATTCTAAACCAAAATGCACAACAATTGAGAGCAGAATACGAATGGACGTATGTCTTACCACCGGTGAGAATACCTCATTGTAATCGATGCCTTCTTCTTGTGTAAATCCTTTTGCCACCAATCTAGCTTTATACCTAGGAGGATCTAAACCATTTATGCTTGGTTTCAACTTATATATCCATTTGCAGTCTATGATTTTCTTATCAGCTGACCTTTGAACAAGCTCCCAAGTTTCATTGAGATGTAAGGACTGTATTTCTTGATTCATAGCATCTATCCACTACTCTTTAGTTTCAGATTTTATAGCTTGATTATAGGTTCTAGGCTCAAAATGAAGGCTGTCAGTATAACAATTAAATGCATATCCTACAAAGTTTGAATTGTACCTTGTAGATGGTCTAATTGTCCTTCTTGTACGATCTCTGGTCAATTGGTAATTTTGAAGTTCTCCTTGTTCTGTAGGAGCAGACGAATATATACTAGGTAATAGAATTTTCTCATGTTCTTCAGGAGTTTCTTCTTGCTGATTTCCAGTACTTAATGTCGAGCTACTTTCACTGGAGGATTGGAGTTCTATCTCAAAATTGATTTCAAGCTACTGTTGTTTTCCATTTACAACAGAAGTTTTCCAAGAGTTTTTCAAGGCATATCTGACTCATTGAAGGTAACGTCCCTGCTGATAATACACTTGGATTCTCCCGGTTCTAAACATCATAGCTTAAAGGCTTTTATCCCTTGAGGATAACCAAGAAAAATGCATCTATTTGCTCTTGGTTGTAATTTATCTTGTCTCGTGTGAGCATAAGCAGCGCATCCAAAGATTTTCAAATGCTTTAGGCTTGGAGCACGCCCAGTCCATACCTCTTGAGGAGTTTTGAATCCAAGTGCGGTCGATGGGCTACGATCAATTAAGTAAGCAACAGTGCTGACGGCTTCACCCAGAACATCATTGGCAGCTGGGCATTGGACAACATACATCGAAACCCTTTCCAATATTGTCCTGTTATACCTTTCAGTCAGACCGTTTTGCTGAGGAGTAGGGGCTGCTGTGAGATGTCTGTTAATCCCTGATGATTTACATAGGTTGGCAAATCTCTCATTTAGGTACTCCAATCCATTGTCAATCCTAAGACATTTTAACTTCTTACCTGTTTGATTTTCTACAAGATTCTTCCATTCTAGAAAACGGTCAAAGGTTTCATCTTTTGACTTTAACATATAAACCCAGAGTTTTCTAGAGAAATCATCAATCAAGGATAAGAAGTACCTGGAACCTCCAAATGTAGATACTCGAGCTGGGCCCCAGAGGTCTGAATGGACATACCCAAGTTTGTCTTTGGTGATGTATGAAGCAGGTTTGAAGCCTTGCCTTGCTGATTTTCCCAGAACACAATGCTCACAGAAGCTTAAAGCTGTCAGTTTCTTCTCTCCAATCAACCCTTATTTGAAAAGGCAATCTAATCCTTTCTCACTGATGTGGGCTAGCCTTTTGTGCCAAAGATAGGTTTCACTATCAGGTTGTTCATTGACAACATTCAGCTCACCAACCAAGGCTTTCCCCTGCAAGACATACAAACCACTACACAGAATTCAAGTTTGTAGGATCGAAAGGCAACACTAGAGGGGGGTGAATAGGGTTGACTACCAATTTTTAAAAATAATTTTATCTATGAAATATGCTCAATTAAAGATTAACACACAAATTTAATTTAAGAAGAAATTAAGCAAGATAAAACCTAAAGCATGCACGCTAAGATAGCTTTGAATTTAAATATGATTTAGTCAAAGAGAAATTTAACTATCCCACTAAAATTAAATCATGCAATTTAAAGAGAAATTAAAAATCAAGATAATAAAGCAAGGAGATAATTAAGAGCATAAAATAAAAGCGAGAGAAAGGAAGAGAAAACACCGAGAATTTATAGTGGTTCGGCAAATTGCCTACTCCACTCCCCAAGACTCCTTCTTGGGTATTTCACTAAGTGATCCTCTTGCGGGTGAGAACCAAACCGACACACGACCCTCTTTTTCCTAGGCTAAAGAGAAACCCAAGATCCTTTTAACTGGTTCAGGATCAAACCAATTTCTTTTTCTCACAACCCAAGGTGTACCCACACCTTAATACAAAATCCCAAAAAGAAAAATAAAACCTCACAAATATTACCTCTTTGAAGGCTAAGTACACAATTTGAGCACTAAAAAAAAATCCTCACAAAAATAGAACTAGGCCAATTTTGGAGCAGGGAGGACAAGAATTTTAGGAGTAGAGAGAATTGAGAGCTTAAAGACTTGAAAGCTTTTGGTGTGAATGAAAGGTGAAAATCAAGTCCAATTTATAGGCGAGGAGGATGAATTTTGGCCGTTAGATCAAATTAAGGATGAATGGTGGAGATTGAATTTAAAAATGGAAAAGGAAAGAATTTCAACATTAAGGGAGAATTTTGAAGATATGGAATTTTGGAGATAATGAGAATAAAAGAGGATTTGAAGGAATGAGGTTTTGGAAAGAAATAAAATTTGAATGATGGTGAAATTTGGAGAAAATTTGGGGAAATTTTGAATTGGAAATTGAAAGGAAAATGAAAAATAATAAAATAATAAAATAAAAATGTGGCCGGACGAAACAAATACCACGTGCACGGAGAGAAATTGTGCTGCACACGCGCGCTTGGCTGAAGGAATAGCAGGCGCGTGCACTGCACGTGCGCGTCCTGCGCGTGAAGAAGACCTGCGACCGAATTTTCGAAATTTCCCTTTTTTTTTTAATACAAAATAAAGGCTGGAAAATTTGCAATTGCGCCACGTGTCGTCTTCTGGTTGGCCCGCGCGTCAATCAACGCTTCCTTCTTTTTTTTTTTTTTTAAATCTCCGCTCGCCACGTGTCAGTGTCCTATTGGTCCACGTTAGCCACGTCAGCGCCACGTCACTCTCCACGTCATCCGCCACGTCATCAAAAAGTGACCGTTGGAGTGCCACGTCATCAACTTTGACCGTTCTGCATGCCACGTCAGCGCCACGTCAACAGCTTGCCACGTGTCATGCCACGTGGTATTTTCTTCATCAATTTTGTTTTGGCCATAACTTCTTCGTTTGAGCTCCGATTTGAGTGATTCAAAAGGCGTTGGAATCGTCTTTCCGAGCTCTACAAGATAGTGACTTTGAAACACTGAAAATGTTAGTCCAAAAATTCAGAGTTTGTTATCATCAAAATACTTGGTTTGATTGAAGCCCTAAAGCTAACACAATTAGTTTTAAAGACTCTCCTTTATACACCTTTAATGTGTCGTTTCTAGACTCATAACTGCAGCCATCTTTATCAAGTGTTCCTAGTGAAATCAAGTTCCTTTTCAAGTTAGGTACATACCTTACTGATTTTAAGATTTTCACAGTGCCATCATCCAGTTTCAACTTCACACTCTTTATTCCCTTGACCAAACAGTGCTGATTATTACTCATGACCACCTTACCTCCATCAAATTCACTAAGCTTAGAAAAGTATGATTTAAATGGGGTCATATGGAATGAACAACCTGAATCAAGTATCCATTCCTCTGTACAATCAGCCACCGAAGCTACAAGAACTTCTGCAGACTCATAACCTTCATGAAAGTTAGCTGCATTTTTATTTTCTTTATAGCTTTGTTTGTTTGCTTTTCTTTTTAGTTGGGGACAATCCCATTTATAGTGGCCTTCTTTGTGACAATAGTTACAGGTTATATTACTTTTGTCACTAGAATTTACACCATTATTGTTTCTACTAGGCTGCCTATTATTACTTTGTTGAGTATTATGAGAGTGTTGCCCTCTGTGTTGAGAGTTCTTCCCTCGACCTCTAAAGTTTCTTCCCTTAGAATTATGTGACTGTGCTTGTGTGTTAAGTTGTTTTCCTTTACCAAAAAGAGCATCACTATCATTATTTTCTATTTTCAATTCAAGTTCTTAGTTGTCAGGGCATCAAGTACCATATAAACAGTCAATTTCTCTCTGCCATACTTAAGACCTGTTTTAATTTCTTGATAAGTTCAGGCAATGAATTTAATAGGATTACGGCTTGATCAACTCCCTTAACCTCTTCACCCAAATTTGCTAACTCAATACACACGGTATTAAAGTCATCTAGGTTCTCATCAAGATTCTTAGAAGGGTCCATTTTAAAACCAAAGAAACGTTCTTTTAGGTAGATTTTACTGGACAATGATTTTGGCAAGTAAAGTTCTTCTAATTTAGCCCATAGTTCTTCTACTTTTTCAATTTTTCCTACCCTTCTAAGAACATTATTTGATAAATGCAAGATTGTTGAGCTATGAGCGATCTCTCGCATTTCTTCCTTATCATCTTCAGACAGGGTTGAAGGAAGATTACCTGGATCGAACAATACCTTTGCAACTTTCTGTTGAATCAAGAGAGCTTTCAATTTTTGCTTCCAGAGTCCAAAGTCGCTCTTTCCATCAAATCGTTCGAGTTCAAATTTCGCCGACATTTGGCAAAATATTTCAAGAAATCTTCAAGCTGTTCAAGATGAAGATTTCAGTGTCTTTCCTAATGACCGAATAACGAAGGGTCTGAATTCTCGCGGAATGTCTTTGTTAAGAAGTTTGATCAACCAAATCTTGAATCCTATTGTTGAAGCTCTGATACCAAAATGTTGAAATATTGGCACCAACTCAGTTTGCACAATAAGGGAAAAGTGGCTTTACAGAGTGTTTAATGACAGTTTATTGACTAGCAGGAAATTAGATAAGTAGTGTAAGCAGAAGAGAGAAGAAACACTAGAGTTATAGTGGTTCCACCACAATGGGTGTACATCCACTTTCAAAGCACCAAGGACATTGTTTTATTCAAATGGAATAAGGGACCAACAGACAAGTATTACAATAGCTCTCTGTTTGAAGCTCTCTAAAGTAAGTTACTTAGTGAGGCATTCTGCCCTTTTATAGACAAAGAGAATAGCTATGGTAGTTAACTGATTAACTTTGCACGTGAGTGACACATCCCTTATAAGCTGTAGATATCAATTCTTCAACAGGTTCTAGAAGTAACAATTTGAGATTAATGTTCAAAAAGAAAATGTTTATGAACGTCCCTTCCAAACAACATACATGTAATCTTTTTGGCACCATTACCATCCAAATTACGTTTCTGGCTGAATTATAAAAAAATACCCCTAAACTATGGGATTTGTTTCAAAAATGCCCCTGAAGTTTAAAAAGTTACAAAAATGCTCCTAAACTTTAAAAAATGTTTTAAAAATACCCTTGTCGTAAAATTTCGGATGGAAACCGTTAAAGTTTCAATTTCATAAATACCCTTGAACTTTAAAAAAAAAAATACTCTTATTGGAAAATGCTTCTTCTTTTTTCCTCCTTTCATCGTAAATTCTTCCCCATGAAAATTAATGTGTGTAACACAATACCAGATGAAGACAGAGTTTGAAATCGAGTTTTCTCTTTTAAAAAGTGTAAAAAAGATAAGTGAGAGAAAACAACATATATATATTCTTTCCATTTTGCTCTCTCTATTTGTGTATGTTAGTGATAAGAAGAAGAAGTTTTTATAAGACGATAGGTTTGATTCAGTTTACCAAATTAATTAATAAAAAATTTTATATATGATTTTGTTCTTATTAATATTTAAGAAGTGTTAGAACCACTGTACAACAATAGTTTCATTTATTTTTCATAAAATGAATATGAAGAAAGCTAATGAGTAGTGGTTGGTGAAGAAATAATATTGAAAATGCTACCAACAAAATAAAGTCAAGCACGTGTAGAATTTCAAGAACGAAACAAAAATCATCTTGAAGTTTCAACACGAAAATCTAGTCGAGCTCTTGGGATGATGTGTTGATAGGGAAGCAAAGCTCTTAATTTATGAATACATGACAAATGTAATGTTCCTCATTAATTTTCATTGAAGAATAATTTACCGTGAGAAAAGGAAAAAAAAAGGAAGAAACATTTTGCAATAATGGTATTTTTTTTTTTTAAGTTCAAAGATATTTATGAAATTGAAACTTAGTTGAGGGTTGTTTTTTAAACAAACCTGATAGTTGAGAGTATTTTTTTTTTTATAATGTTGCCTATTATAATTACAAAATTATGTTTCTTCCGTATGGAAATGCCTCGTAGGGGTAGCAAGCGAAGAATCATTATTCTCTCGTCGTCCTCGGACGACGATGTCTCCTGTAGCGACGACGAAGAGGAATCGGATGACGAGTATGACGATGAACACGATGACGAAGGGGAATCGGAAGAGGAGCTTGATAATGAAGACGATGACGAAGGGGAATCGGAAGAGGAGTTTGATAATGAAGACGATGACGAAGGGGAATCGGAAGAGGAGTTTGATAATGAAGACGATGACGAAGGGGAATCGGCAGAGGAGTCTGATAATGAAGACGTCGACAACGATTGTGACGAGGTTTTCTCCGAGCGAGTCATCCGCTTTCTTAAAGGTAATTTCAGATCGTTTCTTCTTTTTCCTTTGATCACTCGCCATTGTGTTGAAATTTTAGACCAAGGTCGAACCGTTGATTGAGAAAATGAAATCGATCACTGAAACGATGATTTTCACTAAAGCTTAAGAAGCGGAAAGGTTCAATTAAGAAATTCTATGGTATTTTTGATTTCTCAGAAGACGAGCAATGAATTTCATCTGATTGCTGATGTGTTCTGTTGCAGAGGATAAAAGTCTAGATTCGTTAACACTTAAAGATTGCAAAGCTTATTTACGGGAGAATGGGCTAAGAATCGCGGGGACTAAAGCCGTCTGTATTCAAAGAGTCAAGGAGCATTGGCGGTACGTGGATTCTTGATCTCTAAACTCAAGATACAGATCGTTAGTATTGCGTTCAATTAGGAAATTGTAAGGTTTTGTTGAACATGGAGCTCTACCTAGTGAAATAATTAAAATTGTGAGTACTAGTTCATGTTTCGAATCTGCTGTGTACTCACTATGTTGGTTTATTAACCTCCATGGAACTCTTTTGATATAATGAGAAGTGACTGGGGAGTGTCCCAGTAAACGTTGATTGATATTCTTTATAATCCTTTAGACTTCAATAGATTGAAAATAGAAAAACTTTTTAGATAAATAGTTTGTTGAGAAATTTTCACAACCATTTAAAGATTGTTTCCTTTTCCTTGTTCCTCAATGGTTTGTGAAGTCTTTAACTTCAAGTTCTGCATTCGAAGCATATCAAGTCAGAAGGTAACAACATAATTTGTGTTTGCTGACAGAATTTCTGATTAACCGTTCTTTATCATAAGAGTTTCCTTGTGTTGTTTTCTTTTTGGGTCTCAGCAAACTTGCGTTATTATATAGAAATAATTAAGCGGAAAGAGAGGGGAGTCTGAAAGAATAATATGCCAGTTATCCAGTTCTTCACAGAGAGTTAAATATACAATAGGTATCGGGTACAATGACTCCTATTAAAACTTGTTTGCTTTTTTTGTTTTTATATTTTGGCATCTCAGGATGAAGGATGGGAATGGTGAAGCACAGTATCCAAGGTCATCCTTTGTTGTCAATTGCACTGGTAATTCTCTTTGTTCATTTGTCATAGCATTTTCACTGTTCGTTGGTCTGTTTTAATGACTATAATCATTCAAACAAAACATCAATGCAGGTGATGTTTGTAGGGGGGATATTGTTTTGTTCACGCAGAAAGTTTATGCAAAGTACCCAAACAACTTACTCTTCCATCACTATTCTTGTGATTGATATTTGGGATCATGCTCCTAATTCTTGTAATTTAATTGTTAATAGGTTTGATAAAGTAACTAGGCATGGTGGGCTTATAGGCAAGAGAACTGTAGCAGGGAGAGTAGTTAAGGAGAGCTATGGTGCAACCAAACAGCAGCATACTTTTACAGTAAGCCTGTTTTATCTGTTCAAGCAATTAATTTTCTCATATAGTAATTGAAATCGGTTATGGATTTTTAGCATCATACTTCGTAAAATGGACAATTTGTTTGCATCTAATGATTAGGAAGCAGTCAGTAAGAAATTTACACATGCATTTTTTTTTTTCCTTTGTTCTTTCGCTTTTATATTTATTATATATTTTTTTCATTTGCGACGCATATTTCCTACACTTGTGACTATAATGTGCTAGGTCGAAGTTTTATGGAGCAGGGGAGTTAGGAAATTATCTCCACTTTATCCTCTACTTGTGAAGGGTCGAAATCTCTATAAACTAAGAACTTTCAGACAGGTTAGTACTCAACGTACATAAATATATTTTATTTTCATACAAATCATCTGCAATATAAATTTTAAATCAAATTGATGTTTTCAGTTGAGCCGTTGTTTGTCTGTAAATATGAGTTTAGTAACAGAACAATGTTGTTTCTTACATTCTCAAGCATGAATCAAGTGAATGAGTTTATGTTTAATACCAAGATATTCATCATTTCCAAATTTATATCTAAGTGCTAGAGCTCTACAAAATATGATTGTAAAAGTTCGTATTATTATGATCTTCTTTTTGATTCACGATAAATGCAACCAGTTGACCCCTATCTTGGAAAAATTATTCAATGTGGCCACTACTCTCGAATTCGTTAGATGTATGATGAAATCATAAATTTTTGTTTCTCCTAAATCTAAATGTATAAAACTGTCAGCCACGTTGTATTGGCTTCCTTAAATAATTTCTCCCTATGTTGTTGAGTTTCTTCATTATTTGTATGTTCTTCTCTCTCTAGCTTTGGAATGATGAAGCTGAAAGAGTTCGAGTTCTTGCTGAGAAGCACAAAAGAGGTGCGGCTGCTCGGGGTTTACGAGCAATGCAGAAAAGGAAAAGAAAAATTCTTCAAATCGAAGGTACTAATTCCCACCTCCACTCTCCATACAAAAGAAAAGGAGATTGCTGCAATTGTGAAGTAGATTGAACGTTATCATATTTTTCTATTGTAATGATTAGGAGGTGCAAAGAATCAAAGGCATGCCCATTTTGCTAGACAAACCTTGAACGGTAAAGAGAGTCACAAAAGGATGCCTTCAAGGGACAAGAACAATGCTAAACGCAGACATTCATAGGACACTATTTTTGGATTTGAAATTCATTCTACAACTTCTGATCACATGATGAGGTGATAGGACGGTCTGGCACGTGTTTCGGGCTGAATGGTAAGAGAGAAGATAGAATAAGATGGCAATATTGGGGAGAGAGATTAGAACATTGTGACATTCAACAATGATCCATTTAATTCTTTTAGAATATTATTGTGTTACAAATGAGGTAGGAATGATTTGAATCTACAATCCATGAGGGACCCTTAAGTTGTGTTTAGGTCCGCACGATAACACTACTAGAAAGTGTAACAAATAGCCACCATTCGAAAGCCAATTAGACATTTAGGTTTGTTTGTTAACGTCATTTATCTTATTACAAGTGCATCTACTTTTGCTTTGATTTTATTTCGTCATAATGTAAGGTTTTAATTGAATTTAATTAAATTTAAAATGGATTGTCAACTTGGACATAACTCAGAAATTTGAATATCCATCCCATTTATTGGAAGAAAAAAGACATAGAAAAGATAGAACTGAATTAATAATTTTATTTTGGGTACTTAAAATTAATAATTTATTTTTTGACAATACTTAAAATTAATAATTAGTACTATATAATATAACAAATACTTATTATTTTAATTAGCAGAAAATTTTAAAAGAATTGTAGAAGTTAAAAAATAATAATTAGTATTGATTTGGTGAGAGGCCTCAAATACTTGTCATATCTTTATTTATATATATATATATGAGTTCAACAATATTTGGGGGTGGGATTCAAATTTCTGATCTCTTGGTCGAGGTAGATGTCAACAACTATTGAGCTATACTATTTTGACAATTGTAAAAATTGTATACTCACTTTGACAATGATAAAATTTATATTGGTGTTTAGAGTATAAGTGTAACATAATAATGTATTCCCAAAAGTTGGGTAAAATGTACAAAATAAAAGCCTCTAAATGGACCTAAATGACAGGTGGAACCAATCATTCTAAGCCCAATAAATAAAAGAGTCAAAGTACATATTTAGCCTATAAGTGAACCCTATATTTCATTTTTATTTAAATTCACCCTTTTTTACCGAAATAGCCTTAGAGCCTTGAGTTTTTACATATAAGTTGTTATTCAAATACTTATTTTCAAAAAAAAAAAGTTGTTATTCAAATACTTGTATGCCCTATCCATAATTTTTATATTTAAAAAACAACAAAATCATAAAAGGAGAAATCATATTTTATTCTTTCCTATTTAAAAATTCTCAATCCATTTAATTACTTTCCAATTTTGAAAGATCCCTAAAATCACTCCCAATTTTTCTAAAAAAAATCTCTAAAATCACCAACTATTTTTCCCAATCCAATACGGTTTCTTCCTCCCTTCATTCCTCCCTCATGATCTTTCTCCCTCATGGTCTCTCGACCTCTCTCTCCCTCTTCATCTACGATCCTTATCTTGCCGCCGACGACCAACCACCACCAGAAGCACTACTGCCGTCCAGCCATCGTCGTTGCAAACTCGAACAAGCAGCACCCACACATCATTGGATACCGCCAATCCGGTTACTGCCCTCAAATTGCAGCTGTTTTATCGTGGATATCATTGGATTTCACCATCGCCGTGGTATACTTAATATAAGCATATGTATTTATTATTTAAAAAATAAGGCTTTTTTTTAGTTATATATAGGCTTTTTTTTCCAATATCTATATTTCTCCTAAAGGCATTGATATATTTAATATACATACATACATGTATATATATAATATATATTGGCAAATAACTAAATATACAAGTGTATATTTAATACTATAGTAATGAGAAAAGAAAAAAAAAACTCAGTATACGTGGCTACAATAATGAGTAAAAAAAGGACAACTTATGTATATGGTATATATATTCTGGTATATGCTAACAAGAGCATAACTCAACTGGCATAAAGTTGTAATGATAACCACGAGGTCTGTGATTCGAATCCCCACCCCACATATTGTCAAAATATATATATATATATATATATATATATATATATATATATATATATATATATATATAAGCTGGTATATATGAAGTTATATATGAATATAAATGTTTACGTAGACTATGGGACATATATACTAAACTACTATATATTGAATATTAACCAGAATATATAATAATCAAGGCAATATATGCATAGATTATAATACCCTTGTACCAAACGGGCCCTTAGGGCCCGTTTGGTACAAGGTTTTTGGAGATGGGAATGGGCAAGGGTTTCTAATACCGTTGTTTGTTTCAAGATTTCTGTGGTGGGCCCAAGAAATAACGCATTCCCAGGCATCATTTATGCCCATAAGCAAGGGTTTTCTATGCCCTTGCAAAAGCATGGGTTTTCTCTTTTCCCATCTCTTCTTTTTTATTTTTATATGCAATTTTATTTTGAATATAGTTAATTAATTAACTAATGGATACTAAATTAAAAATAATATAATAAATTATTTAATTAGATTAAATAATAATTTGTCAAGAATTTCATTTTTTTTTAAACAAATACTTTTTTCTATGACTTTTAAACAAATACTTAGTCCAAGTTTATTAAAGGGATGTAATTACATATTTACTAAAATTATAATTAACTAGTCAATATTATCGAAAATATATTTAATTATTGAATTAAAATCATTTAAATGAATTTAGTATAAAAATTCATTTTTCAATAATTATAATTAATTACTTATAGATTATTTATAATCAATTAATTACTTTTTTAAATTTCCTTATAATAAATAAATAATCATATTATTATTAAATATTTATCTAATTAATTTTTATGGATACAATATATTAAATTATTGTAGTTAAAGATATTTATTAAAAAATTAATTAAACAATTTTAGTTTGTTAAATTAACATAGTTTATCCCATTAAAATCATTTCATGATTATTATTTCATTAATTTTTATTAATAGTTTGAATTAATTTTGATTATTTTATTGATTAATTTATTAAAATTACATAAAGTTTACCTGATTAATTCTAAAAAATAAATACAAACATAATTTGTTCACATAAAATCCTGATGACATTCCCATGCACAACCAAACACAGTTATCTTTGATTCCCAGCAATCTTATTCCCAGACATAGTATTCCCAGCATCATGTATTCCCAGGCATCTATAAAACCTTAAACCAAACGGGCCCTAAATGGTATATTATTAGGAATATATAATAATCGAAATAGTTATGTCAGTGAAATGAATATTAATCAAAATATATACACATTTTTTAGATATTTTAGCGAAGATGTTATATATATTGCTGTCGGGAAGAAAAAAAACGGGAAGAAAAAAATCGATTAGCTTTTGTCTGGTTAATGAACAAAATAGAAAACTGCTGCCACGAAGAAAAAAGCATGAAAGAAGAAATCAATAAAAGGAAAATACGTTGTAATCATTATGACAAGAAATCAAATCTCAACAATCATATTTTCAAAATATTAAGGATTTAGTTTAGATAATATCCTATAAAATCTTATAAAATTTTTATAACAAGAAGGGTAAAATGGTAAGAAAAAGATGCTGGAAATCAACAAAACTACTGATATATATGAAAATATGTATATAAAACAGTCAATCTACCAAAATTTCTCTAAATAAAATAAAACAAAAATTTGAAAAAAAAAACCTTATTTATTAAGACTTCTGTGAGTGGATTTGGCAGAGGCGAGTGGGAGATGAAATCAGAATCTAAATAAAATTCTTGGAAACATAGGAATGAAATTTACCGTAAGAAGCAGCAACCCAACGAAGAGAAGTTGAAGAGTTAAATTAGAAATTACCTCAAGGAGTTCAATTGTCTAGACAAAGGAGCCGCACAAAGGAGCAGCCGAACGGAGCTCGACGATTCCTGTACAATTGGACATTCATCATATATCGTGTTGGATTCCGTCGCCTAATGGAGTTTGGAAAATTAGTTGTGATGCAGCTTGGAACGTCCATCGACAGCAAGGAGGCGTAGGTTGGACTCTCCGGCATTGGAACGACAGTATTCTGAACGCAGGTTTCAGGTGCATCAGGCGCCAATGGAAGACTTCTTGGCTGGAAACGTTGGCGATCATCAAGGGGATGAAATCCATCCCAGATCGGACCATGCCGGTTCGGGTGGAAACGGACGGCTTACTGATTGTGAACCTCATCCACTCCAAAGACCAGCGGCGGATTTACTGTAGGCCCAGGGGGGCTCGAGCCCCTCCTCAACTTTCAAACTTTATATTTTATATATAAAATAATCGTTCTTAGTAAACAAAATTAACTGCTGGTTGGATGGTTATTTGCGCAAGCCTCCCCTCATCCGGAGTCATGCGGCCTGCGTTTTCGTATTTTTTTTTATTTTTTTTTACGTTATATATTATATAAAAACTAATTAAATTAAAATTTTTAAACCAAAATCTTAGAATTTTGTCTTTTAAAAGTATATAATATAAATATAAATATAAATATGTAAAATATCAATAATAACAAATATATATATATTTTTTTAGAATGAATAATAACAAATATATAATACTATAATTTCTTAGAAAAAATCAATTAATGTCTCTAAATTTTAGATTGTATCGATATAAACCTCAAACTAATAATTATATTAATTTAAACTTTAAACTTTCATATTTAAACCATTCCTTAGTGATTTATAAACTATTTTCACTAGATTCTATTTAAAATCAACTCAAAATCATTTAAATAAAATTAGTCTTCTCCAAAAGTCCTACCAAATTAGCAAGAAAAATTATTACATAATTCTTCATAACACAAGTATAGAAAAATTATCACGTTATTCTTTCTAATGAAGATTAATAAAAATATTTTAAAACTTTAGTAAATTATTTTTAATAAGAAATTATGATTCTTATAAATGAAAAGAAAAAATGTTATTATTCTTTCAAGTTGCTCGTTTTTTTTCTGGTATAGTTCGATAGAAAAATAAGTCACCTTCTATTTCACAAACTAATATCAAAATATATAAAATAATATCAATATATATATATATATATATATATATATATATATATATATATATCTCGATGTGTTCAAAATTAACTTCACACCACTTTAAGCCCCCTCTGACATAAGATTTTGGATCCGCCACTGCCAAAGACCACGATAATACTGAGCTTTTCAATTTTATTTTTGGGCAACAAGAAAAATGGCTAGATTTAATAGAGGGATTTTGAAAAATGGCATGTTTGGAAATTAAATGAATAGTTGAACTTGATTTTAATTAATAAATTTCTAATTAAAATAGACTAAATTGTCCCTAACCACTTTTTAGAAAGAAAAATGCAACCTACAATCGTGGAGTATAATAAAGAGGAAAGACAATCTAATTTTAACATAGAGTCTAACCAACTAAATCAAAACAAAAAAATGAGCATTTTTATAAGGAGGGGAGTAACAAACAAGAAAAGGAGCGTTATACGGAGGGGAGAAAACTGGAATTAGCATCATTTAAACCAAAAATCTAAATTTTTAATCTTGAAAAAACTCATGTTGAACTGTTAATATACATTTTTTCGTACAAAATCACTCAATACTTATGTGTGTATAATAGCACATACATAGAAGCACATAAGTAATTATGTACAAAAACACAATAAGTATAACAACATATATTTATATATGTGTATATACAAATAAACATCATACTCAATAACCTTAACAATAGCTCGCATATGGATAAGGGTATATATTTCTAGAATCCTTATGTACATAAGAGTATATACATATAGTTAATACAATAATTAAACATTACCCGATTCTTGCCATCTTCCTTGACAATGTAAAATGCTTTAAAAACCTCGTCTTTGAGGACCTTGTTGACACAATTCAAAATTGTAAGGACTATTACTTAGCTACAACTTGTATTTAACCATATCTATTGGTGTAAAAACATTACTTACTACTAAATTAAGGAAACCAACATTATCCTTCTCCGAGTTGCATTCTCCTTAGTGGATTTGGTCTAACACTGCCTCTGTGTATATTGGTATCTGCCGACTCAACATCCACACTGACACCACAGTCATTGTATTGTGTTGATATGTACACTTACATGAAATCCTTCCTATGTTGTTTGTATTTTTCGTTGAATTCAGGCTTGCATGGTCCCTATGGATACTAGGTATCCACACTTTCAACATATATGATGTTGCTAACCGCATGCGCACGGGCCACAAGTAATATAAAATGGTAAGTATTTATCAAGTATCGAATCCATAGGGAATTTGATTTAATTCCATTAAGTACCAAGAATTGTCATGCTCAATTTTATTTAGAACCCAAACTCGAATGATTATGTAAAAATTACTAAATTAAAAAATATAAAAGACAAGAAATTAAATTTGTGGAAATTCTTTTAAATGGACTCTACCTAAGACGTTAATTAGCCTTTTGGATTTGTAACTTAATTAAATGAATGCATGTAATTAATAATCTTCAATTTCATAAATCTGGAAGTAATTTAAGTGGACTTCTCTTTCAAGCTCCTCCACATCTCATATTAAATTAACTAATTAATGTGTCCATTTCCTTAGTTAATTATAATATGGCATTAAACAACTTAATTCATCATAAATTTCTACAATTATTTTTTACTTTCGTGTTCCAAGCTTGTTAGCCATGCAATTGGGCTCTAATCTAACTTCTCCCTGTCAAGTTTCAATTTAGATCAATAAATCAATCAATCCGTGATCAAGGGATTAAAATCATTAAGCATAAATTACATAGATGAAATTTTAAGAAATTAATTACAATATCCAAATAATTAAGCTACATAATCTAATTGGCTAAATTAACAACCCTAGGTCTCAAGATTTAATCTAAAACGGGAATAATTTCAGCCCAACAATCTTGATCCATAATCCTAACTCAATTATGATAAGAAATTACAGAGATATTAAGAGAAAATAACCACTGTGTGTTGATCCAACGGTCCCGTCACGATCATCTCGAGTCTTGAGCCTTGGATTCCCGATCAAATCCACCCTCATTCTCTCATTTCTACTTAATCACTCCTCTGTCTTGAGCTAGGAAGAAAACCCCTCAATTGGATTCCTTCAAGCTATGGAAAATGTTCCATTTATAGAGGCCAAAACTGTTGGGTTTATGTCCTAAAACTCGTAGATAGTAAATGTAATATTTGACCAAACATTAATAAAATTATATTGATTTATTATTCAATAAATTATTGTTTGTATTATGTTTTTCTTGCCTAAATTAACCCTAATCCAATAAACTAACATCCTAGGTTGTTTGTATGAGACTTGAACTGTATGTGGGGACATATGGGGATCACTGTTCAAAATACAACCTAAAGGGTCTATAGTATAGGGATAAGGCTGGGTACCTTATCCTGCTGACACTATGGATACTGAAGGGATTGGAATTCCGTAATTCCGTAAAGCGGAAGCGTGATTGAGACCGTTTCGTAGTTAATTTTGTTTAATCTAAAATACCAATACATTGGCAATAAACTTAGAACTATTCTAGATTTATATTAAGGCTAAGCATACAAAAATATTAGATTTAAATCTAATTTATATAGTAACAAGTTACTTACTCTCGTTGACGACTCAGATTAAATTCACCAACTGCTTGTGAAATAATCACGAACTATCGCGAACACTACCACTGTGGCTACACCGATATGACTCTAAGACTACTAGAGGCAGGAGACTGGCGGGAGCTTTCAGGAGAATTCTCTAAGAGTAGGAGAATGAATGAGATGCCTTTCACATCACCCCAGGGGTCCTATTTATAGGAAAAGGCCAAGACTTTTCCTTATAGGAAAAGGTCATGAACAAGGTCAAATCTATTATCTTATTCATATCTAATTTTAATAAATAATTAATTAATTACCCAATTAAATATCATATATTTAATCTTAGGGATTTTATTAAATTATTTATATTAATATGAATCCAATTCATATTAATTATTTGAACTCTTTCAAATATTTTCTCTCAAGAATTAATCTTGAAATTAATTCAAACTTATATTATAAAGTTTCATAAACTTTATATTATAATGTATTAATATGCATTATATGATTCCCCTAAATAAATTGAACACTTTCAATTTATAATTTATACTTAATTGCCTCAAGTCTCTTTACGAGCTACCAGTGGGACCTAACGGACATGCAGATCAGAAGCTCCAACGATATGAGATTTAATCAGCTAAACTCATTAACAAATTAATCAATTTTCGTTAACTGTGGGTTCACTCCACTAAAGACCCACAGTTGCACTCTTCTCACTGCAGACATAATTATGTGTCCACGGATATAGACCAATAACAACAAGTTAGTCCTTCACGAGTGTTCGTAACTCTAGCTGGGTCAAATTACCGTTTTACCCCTTAGTTACCTCCTTAAGTACCAGTGCTCCTCTAATGAACAACCTGTTTGTGGTCCAACCATCAAACAGAAACCCCTCTCGAGCCAGTGAGAGGGTAGGACCCTTTGTTCAAGACTCGGAGACACCACTTAAGGGAACGCTCATCTACTTCCTCTAAAGTCGGGAAGGAGTGAATTCCATCTTGTGTGATTATGTTCCCAACTCCCCACTCGGTCTTGTCCCCAAAATGGTAGGCTTATTGAGTCGGCGTACTGGCCACTCTCACCCATACAAATCAAAGGACAATCCCTCGTGAACATGAGTCCATAATCCACTCAGGATTCAGACTAAGTTGCCTAGGTCATCCTAGTGAAATAGAAACCTAACTAGTTAACGGTGTTACAGCTAGCGGTTACTATTTCGCGGTCTGGACTTATGCAGACTCATTGCATAGGATACCCCCATTCGCATCTCCCCTACACGAACGCGTTGGATCATTGCGTTTGTATCAAATACAAAGTGGGTCGTATCCATAGTGTTATCAGGATAAGGTGCTCAACCTTATCCCTATACGATAGACCCTTCAAGCTGTTTCTTGAACAGTGATCCCTGTATGTCTCCACATACAATTCAAGACTCATCCCACAGCCTAGGATGTTTGTTTTATTGGATTAGGGTTTTATGCCCTAAAACTCGTAGATAGTGAATGTAAACAAATTATATACTTGTTTTAATAAAGTGTTATTTAGTTTCTACAATAAAATGTTATTGTTAAATATTGCACAATTTGACCCAAATCCAATAAACTAAACATCCTAGGCTGTTAGTATGAGGCTTGAACTAGTATGTAGGGGCATACGGGGATCAATGTTCAAGATACAGCCTAAACGGTCTATAGTATAGGGATAAGGCTGGGTACCTTATCCTGGTGACACTATGGATACGACCCGCTTTGTATTATGATACAAACACAATGATCCAATGCGTTCGTGTAGTGGACATGCGAGTGGAGGTATCCTGTGCAATGAGTTTGCATAAGATCGGACCGCGAAATAGTTAACCACTAACTGTAACATCGTTAGCTAGTTAGGTTTCTATTTCACTAGGATGACCTAGGCAACTTGGTCTCAATCCTGAGTGGATTATGGACTCCTGTTCACGAGGGATTGTCCTTTGATTTGTGGGTGAGAGTGGGCTACACGCCGACTCAATAAGCCTACCATTTTGGGGACAATACCAAGTGGGGAGCTGGGAACATAATCACACAAGATGGAATTCACTCCTTCCCGACTTTTGAGGAAGTAGATGAGTGTTCCCTTAAGTGGTGTCTCCGGGTCTTGAACAAAGGGCCCTACCCTCTCACTAGCCCGAGAGGGGTTTCTGTTTGATGGTTGGACCACAAACAGGTTGTTCATTAGAGGAGCACTGATACTTAAGGAGGTAGAGGTAACTTAGGGGTAAAACGATAATTTGACCCAGGTGGAGTTACGAACACTCGTGAAGGATCAACTTACCTTTATTGGTCGATATCCGTGGACACAGAAATATTTTGCAGTAAGAAGAGTGCAGTTGTGGGTCTTTCGTGGAGACCCACAGTTAACGAATGTTGACTAACTTGGTTAATGAGTTTAGCCAATTAGTCTCGCATCGTTGGAGCTTCTGATCTGTAGGTCCATTAGGTCCCACTGGTAGCTCGTAAAAAGACTTGAAGCAATTAAATATAAACTGTAAATTGAAAGTGTTGAATTTATTTGGGGAATCGTATATTGTATGTTGATACATTATAATATAAAGTTTATGAAACTTTATAATATTTATTTTTGAATTAATTTCAAAAAAATTAATTCTTGAGAGAAAATATTTGAAAGAGTTCAAATAAATTTTAATATGAATTAGATTCATATTAATTTTAATTTTAACAAAATCCCTCAGATTAAATATATGATATTTAATTGGGTAATTAATTAATTATTTATTAAAATTAGATATTGTTCAGATAATAGATTTGAACTTATTCATAGACCTTTACCTATATATAAGACCCCTGGGGTGGGGTGAAAGACATCTCATTGACTCTCCTTCTCTCAGAGATCTCTCCCAAAAGACTCCCACCAGTCTCCTACTTCAAGAAGTCTTAGAGATATACCGGTGTAACCAATTGGTGGTGTTCGCACAAGAAGGTTGCTGCGTTTTCGATCTTATTGGCAAGAAAAGGCGAATCGATCAAGGCTTTCTACAAAAGTAAGTTTTTTATGAAATCCTTGATCACCAGGATCGTCTAGATTAGATCTAGTTAATTTTAAGCATGTTTATAGCCGCTGTACAACCCATTAAATATAGATTTATTTCTGTAATATTTTTGCAAATTGTATTGGTATTTCAATTAGAATCTAAGACTCTAAGTAGGTTCGGTAATTCTTTCCGCTGCGCAGAGCTTGTATCCCTTCAATTCGTACATTTAGACAGCTTGACGATGAACAACTGTACGAGGCGTGGGAACGATACAAGGAGATGCTCAGAAAATGCCCGCAGCATGGCTACCCAGACTGGCTTCAGGTACAACTATTTTATAACGGTTTGAATTCTTCCACTAAAACTATTCTTGATACTTCTGTAGGTGGGAGCTTCTTATCAAAAACCGTTACAGACGCGAAGGAGCTTTTGGAGGAGATGACATCGACTAGCTATCAGTGGCCCACAGAGAGGGCATCATCATCGAAGAAAGCTGGAATTTATGAAATTGATGAATCGAGCTCACTGAAGGTGCAAATGGCTTCCCTGACGAATGTGCTAAACAAATTGTCTTCCTCTGAGGTAGTAAAGTCCATTTCTACCTTAGTGAAGAACTATTCAACGAAGGAAAGCCAAGAGGTGGAAGAAGTTCAGTTTGTAGGCAACCGTGCATACAATCAACATCAAGGCCTACCGAATTTCTATCACCCAGGTTTGCGCAACCATGAGAACTTTTCTTATTATAACACTAAGAATGTTTTGCAGCCACCGCCAGGGTTTGCTTCTACATCGAGTGCCCCGGAAAAGAAGAGCAACCTGGAGGAGATGGTAGCACTCTTCATAAAGGAGCAGAAGGTGCTGAATGTAAATCTCCAAACGTCAGTGAACACCTTGGTGACATCAGTGAACAACCATGACATCGCTCTAAAAAATATGGAAGTTCAGATGGGGCAGATAGCAACAACGTTGAACACCCTTCAAAAGGGTAAGTTTCCCAATGATACTGAAGTGAACCCCAGAGAGCAATGTAAGGTGCTCACACTCCGAAGTGGGAGACAACTGGAGAGCTGCTCGAATGAAGAGAAACAGAAGAAGGAAAAAAGAATGAGCCTGGATGAAGATGGAAGGACTGAGGCACAAAAAACCTCCAAAGACAGGTCCCAAAGTCCTCCTTGCTCAGTTGATTTAAATTTTAATTTGGCTAATAGTTTTGCAGGTAATAAAGAAAAGAAGAAGTTGGAAGAAAAAGAGAAGTTGAAAGAGACGATGAAAGAAGAAGAAGAAGAGGTAGTCCCGTGCAACCATCATGACCGGGGGTCCCACATCAGCCCGCCTAGGAGGAGGGGCGAATGTCCGACCTTTGATTACAGGGAGTTGCCTTTTCCCCATAGATTTAAAAATGTTAAATTAGATCAGCAGTTTGCTAGATTTCTAGAGATGTTCAAGAAATTGTCTGTTAATATACCTCTAGTAGACGCTCTATCTAATATGCCAAACTATGGGAAATTTATGAAAGAGATGCTAGCGAAAAAGAAAAATTTGAATAAAAAAGAAGTTTGTAGATTGTCGGAAATAGCAACACAATAGTCTCAGGGAAGATACCTTTAAAACAAAAAGACCCAAAGAGTTTTACTATTCCCTGCACAATAGGAGAGGTGTCTTTTGATAGGGCGTTATGTGATCTTGGAGCGAGTATTAATCTTATGCCCTATTCCCTTTTCAGGAGGATCAAACTTACTGGACTTAAAGACACCGACATCACCCTCCAGCTGGCGGACCGATCAGTCACTCACCCGATGGGGATAGTGGAGGATGTGCTGGTGAAGGTAAATAAGTTCATTTTCCCGGTAGACTTTGTTGTGCTGGATATGCAGGAAGATAGAGAGGTACCCATCATTCTTGGTAGACTATTTATAGCTACTGGTAAGGCTGAAATTAGTGTCCATACAAGTAAATTAACTCTCAGCGTTGATGATGAAAAGGTAGTCTTCAATATCTTTGGCCATGATGAGTCGGTTTGTAGCATACATACTTGTTTTTCCATTGGCTTAGATTTATGATGACATGCAAAAATGTCATCATTTTCCTATTAATTTTAGCTAGTTTTGTGCATGAATTGTGAGCTTTAATGAATTTTTATGTTGATTTTGTAGAAAATCGAGTTCGAGAAGCAAAACCAAGAATTTTACCAATTTTGGGTGTAAAAAGAAGACTTCGGGCCATAAAAGAAGAAAAGAAAAGAGAACATTTGAAGTGGAGGCCCAAAAAGCCCAAAAGGAAGAAGAAAGGAGGCCAAAATCCGCATACAGGGCTTTTAGAAGGCCTAGCATCGAGACGCTAGGACCAGAGCGTTTCGACGCTAGGCAAGCAGCGAAGAAAATTCCAGAATCGCGGTAGCGTCGCGACGCTGCGACAACTTCTGCTCCAAGAAAACTTGACGTCACAGCATCTCGACGCTGTGCCGTAGCGTCTCGACGCTCTGCGTCTTGGGCAGCAAGAAAGGTCCGTTTCTGCTCCTATAAATAGCCCCCTTTCCAAAGGTGAAAATCATCCCATTTTGGGGAGCTCTTCCCTAGCTCAATAGAGAGAAAAAGTGAGAATAATTGTGGAGAAAAAGGTTGGAATTGAGCGAGATTCCAAGGTTCAAGATTCGAGATGATCGTAGCGGGAGCTTGGGATCAACTTATCGGTTATTTCTTCCTTACTTCTTTATAATTCCTTATTGTAATTTGAGTTAGGCCTATGGATCAAGATCATTTTGGCAAGATTATTTCCATTTGTGAGTAGATCTTGAGACCTAGGGTCGTTATTCTAGTTACTTGGATATTGTAGCACAATTACTTGGATTATGTAATTAATTTCTTCATATTTCATCTATGCAATTCTTGCTTAATGCTTTTAATCTCTTGATCACGGATTAATCGATTTGTTGGTCTAAATTGATACTCGACAGAGAGAAATTAGATTAGATCCAAATTGCATGGCTAACGATTGCTTGGAGCACGAGAGTGAAAGAGAATTGTTAGAAATTGATAATGAAGTTGCTTAATGCCATACTATGATTAACTAAGGAGATGGACACATAAATTAGTTATGTTAGTATGAGATGTGGAGGAGCTTGAAAGAGAAATCCGCTTATAATTACTTCTAGATTTATGAAATTGAAGATTATTAGTTACATGCATCCATGTAATTGAGCTACATATCCAAAAAGCTAGTTAACACCCTAGGTCAAGTTCCCTTAATCGGATATTTCTAAATTTTTTGTTGCATGTTTCTTTTTGTTAGTTTCTTTAATTTTTCGCTTTATCATTCTAGTTGGAATTCTAAATAAAATTGAACATGATGGTTCTTGGTACTTAATGGATGTAATTCAAATTCCCTGAGGATTCGATACTCGGAATACTTTCCGTTTTAATATTACTTGGGCAACCGTACGCTTGCAGAAAATTGCACAACAATTTACTACCTGATGAGGATGATAAAGAATAGTTTTAAACTTAGGCCTAGAGTTAGATGGTCTTCCTTTTGATGATGTTAATTTTGATCCTGATCAATTTTTCGACGATGTCATGTTTGAGAATGAATTGTTGAATGATGTGGAGCTGCCTATTGTAAATTTTCATGAGTATAACTTGCGTGCTTTGAATTTTGAGGAACATGAATTAGATGACATTTTTTAGTCTGATATTGAGGAGTTGGAGGATAACATTGTACAGTCTGATTTGATTATTGAGTCTCATGAGCAAACACAGCCTATGCCTGATGAATGGTTAGTCCTTGTAGATAGACCACCCCAAGACCCGAGACCAGTAGACATTTTGATGCTAGATGACTTCGTCAATAATTGTTTTGTGAATAGAGACTTGGAGAAAAGTTTTAATATTGTTGAATTTTTCATGATTTGTTATTTTGATAATTTGTACAGTGAGGATGGGCCAGGGGAGATGTTTTTACTCCCCTATTTGCGATGTGTGCTTCGGCACGAGATTTTATTAAAGGCCCAGAGGAGGATGAAATTTTTTACTTCGGACCTCCATGAGCGTGTCGAGCCTCGTCTAGCTAAAGACATTAAAGAAAGCGCTGCTTGGGAGGCAACCCAAGGATTTAAAATTTTTTGTTTGTTAGTTTTTCTTTTTGCGGTTAATAAATCCCCCTTGCTTCGTGATTCGATTTTGTTTTGCAGGATCCGCGCAACAAGCCCCGAGAATTCCAAAAGATGCGCTTTTCCGATCTCGAAGGATGAGGACATTTTCTCCTGGACTCAGGAAAGTCTCAGTATCCCCTCTTTATGTTTTCTTGTTTTAAAACATTGAGGACAATGTTTAGTTTAAGTTTGGGGGAGAGGCTTTCGCTGTGTTAGAGCTTAGTTAAATTCTTTTGGATGCATGTTAGGATGGCTATGATAGTCGAGGATTTGGTTTTTGAATTTTTGGGGGATATGGTTTATATGATGATGAATTTGGGAGCATAGCAGAAAAATGAGAAATTTTGAAAATGTTTTGCTTAGTATTAATGTCTAAAGCATGTAATAAACTTGTTTTTTGAGATCTTTGAAAATCTAGATTCTTATTATGGTTTTTATAAATTTGTTGTCACTCCGATAGGCTTAGTCTCTGGCACTAGGAGTTATGCTTCACTGTTTTTAAGAACTAGGTGAAAAGAAAAGAAAAAAATATGCTATGCTTGCAAAAATAAAAGCAACACTAGAAAAAGAATCATCTGTTGAAAAAATGAAAATAATTTTTGCTTGCAAAAGAAAAAAATGAACTATGGGTAAAAAGAGTTGCCTGCGGTGTGATCAGTTAGGCCAACCAAGGGTTAAACTCGGGTTATGGGTCCGTGCATCGTAGTGTGAAAGCTAGTGCCATTAGAATCATAAAAAGCAAGTTTGGGGGAATTTCCCCTAAGAAAAAGAAAAGAATCAGGCGCCCTAGTTTCTTTGTTTGCATGATAGCTAAATTCCTACTTGTTAGGACTCTTAGCCAGTATAGGGGGAGAACAAATGGAAAAAGTCGTAAAACTAATCTAGGTTAGTAAAAGAGCCATTAGATAAGTTTTGAGCATGCTATTCATTAATTCTAAGTTTCATTTTTGAAATTTCTTCATGAGTATGTTGTGCTTGCTTAGTCCACTTGCATGTTTTCTGTATTCCCCTAAGAATTTTAAAATCATTGAGGCTAGAGCGATTCTTTTCATGTATCTTGAGAATTTATTTTGCTCGGGACTAGCAAAAGCTTAAGTTTGGGGGTGTGATAGCAAGCATAAATGTTGCTATTTTATCCTTAGATTTATTAGCTTTCGTTGTGTTTTTTATTGTGTTTTTATCATACAAATCTATTTAATTGTGTAATTTTGTCCCTAGGAGATTTTTATGGGAATTTGGAGAAAAAGAAGAGAAAAGAAGCCCAAAATGGTGGAATTAATCTTAGAAGATCAAGTTGGGTCAAGATGGAATAGCCCAAGACCCATCATGAAAGACATTTGCAAAAGAATGGAGGAAAGCCCAAGTTTCAGACCAAAAAATCGCAAGCTGGAGTTTTGGCCGAAAGACAGTGTCTCGACGCTGTCCCCTAGCGTCTCGACGCTGCACTGACTTGTCGCCCAAGAAGAGTACGTCACAGCGTCGCGACGCTGTCCCATTTCCAGCCCTATATAAACCGCGGCTCACCTCCCATTTTCATCATCAATCACCACTCCAATCCATTTCTTTAGTCTTTCTAAGGCTCTTGGAGCCTCCTTGGGGGTCGAGTTGTGAGGAAAGTGTGAAATCTTGTATTGGGCATTTTTGGAGTGCTCGGGAGCTTGTAATAGAGGGGTCCAAGGAGCAAGCAAGGGGTCTTCCTACGGTTCATCTCCTAACTCTTTAATTGCTCTTTTATGCTTAATAGTATGTATTATTTGGAAGTTTTGACACTCATGTATAGCTAAATCCCAATTGTGGGTCTTGAAATGAAACATTATAGTTGATTGTTATCTTAATTGCCTATCTCTGTGTCCATATATAGATTATTTGTGTGGATGGTCGAAATGCTCTATAGAATCTGGCAAATTTTATAGCGAATAGATTCTTAATGGAAACTCGACGGAGAGAAGTTAAGATAGATCATAATCCACTCAACTAGGCTTAACTGCTCGTAGTGACAGCGAGAGTAGTTGGTTAGGCTTAGAGACCGAAAATGAATCAGGACTAATTAATTAAGCTGGCTAATAGCGCTAAGGACACTTAGGTTATTAATATGAGTTAATTATAATTAGGGGAAACCGAAAGGAGAACCTATGTAACAAACGAAGATTCTAGGTTTATAATTAGTTGGACACGAGAAAGGACAATTAGAACAATTAATTAGCTATAATCCGACTTTCAAGACACTGCCTCACAATTGATTCTTTCTTCACCTTTTCCACTTTGATTGGTCACCTTGATTCTTTGATTGCTTTAATTTTTTATTGCTTTTTAATCATCATGTTTAGGTCCCTAGATAATATTCTGTCTTAGTAATTTTAGTGTTCGGTCCATTATCTTGCCTAATCACTATCCTCCCTGTGGAAATTGATACTCGGTATTATTCTACCGTTTTATATTACTTGGGCAACTGTACGCTTGCAGATATCGCTATCAACAAGACCAAGTGGGGGGCTGGGGACATGACAACACAAGATGGAATTCACTCCTTCCCACTTGTAGGTGAAGTAGATGAGTGTTCCCTTAAGTGGTGAGTCTAGGTCTTGAACAAAAGGATCCCGCCCTCTCACTAGCCCGAGAGGGACTTTATGTTTATCGGTTGGACCATAAACAAGTTGTTCATTAGAGGAGCACTGGTACTTAAGGAGATAGATGTAACACATGGGTAAAACTGTAAATTGACCTAGTTGTTGTTACGAACACTCGTGAAGGATTGACTTACCAGTATTGGTGATAAGGGTAAAAAATATACCTATTTTACCCTTATATTTAGTTCATTATCTTGTCGAAACTGTATGTTTTATATCAATATTACTGTTCCCGAGCTCAAAATATGTTAAAGTTGATAAGATAGGAAGTTGAGAGTCACTTTTGTCAAATTATGCTCATTTGTGCTTAAAAAGACTCAATTTGATGGGAATTTGACTGAGTTTGTTGTTGTGCAGAAAAAGCAGAGGAAGTTGGAATTTCCCCAGAAATGCGATTCTGGGAAGGCAAAATGGAATGCGACCGCATTTCTGGAAAAACAGAGGCTGTTCCGAGTCTACCGCGGGTCATTTTGAACGAGACTTCTTCGCACCTAACCGGCTGTTTTGACCTCGAAACCGACTGGGCTACCTACCAGCACCTATTTCGCAGCTCCTCAACCACTTCCAACACTATATAAGCTCGAGATTCGAAGTCAAATTCAAGCAGAACTCATTTGGAAGAAGAGGGTGGTGACAGAACCCTAGTTGATGCCTATGAGTAGGGATGCCCGAGGTCCTTCTTAGATGACTAAATTCTAACCTTAGTTAGACACCAAACCTTAGGGTTTGTAGGGATTTTCACCCATTCCCACTTTGTAAAAGCGAGAGAGTGGAGTGTCGAGCGAACTCTAGAAGGATTGGATAAAATAGAAAAAACCCTAGTATTTAGCTACTGTTATTATTTCCAGCTTTTGTTACTTTTCATTTATCTGTATTCTTTACATCTTATTTTTAATGAAAAGGTATTCATTTGCACTTTATCTCACCATGAGTAGCTAAATTCCGTTGAGGGGTTCAATACGGTGAATTCCCTTATGGTTCAATAGCTTGAAAGCGTTTTATATGCTTAAGTATTGTTCAATGCATGTCATTCTTTATTGAATATCATTCTGATCTTGCTGAGTTTAAATTGACCACTTAGACTTTGCATGCCATGTGAGTTTGATCTCGAAAGGGACAGAGGATATCGGTTCTCTGATGCATAAATTGCTTACCGCAAGTGTACGGGTCAAGTAATAATATAGTGTTTTCGTGTAAAACGAGTGTCGTCCTCTGGATTGGTTTTCTAGCAAATTAAGTACCATGAATACTTTTGTTCAATTTTATTTAGGGAGCAAAACTTAATGACAAAAATAAATCTAAAGACAAAAAGCATAAAATAAAGGTGGAGACTCAAATGGAAAGACGCTTAGGGACTTGATTTCATTATTTAAGATTGAGGATTGATTAATAGGAATGAATTGATCGTGCAATTATTCTACAAGCCAAGGAAGCTTTTATCACGATTACCTCTCCCGAGTATAATTGATTCTCATGCATATAACTAACTTGATATCCCTATCTAAGTTCATTAATATGCAAGGCATTATTCGGTGTAGTCCTTGTTATACTTCTAGAGATATTCCAAATCCCGTCACAAACTTAGAATTTCTACTCTAGTCATGCAATTAAACAAGGTAAGTCTTAGTCCAATTCCTCTCTCCCGAGTTAGATTCAACACTTAAATAATTCAATTAGTGATCAAGTAATTGAAGGCATTACACAAAATTGCATGCATAAAATAACAACACATTCATACCAAAAAATCAATCCAACAACTCAAACAACTACATCAAACCCTAAGACAAACAACTAGAAATTCATAGTCTTTAAACCACGAACACTAATTGCAAGAAAAGCCATAAAAACTACAAGAGGTAAGGGAAAGAGAAAGGAAAACTCAAATCCGTTGAAACCGGCACGTCCCCGTCACGATCTCGACGTCTTCTCGCTTGATTCCCGCTCCTTGGCCTTGTTTCAGCTCCCACCAAAGGTCTCTAGTCGAAATTAGGGCTAAAATCTAACCAATTGGACTCCCCTTTCTCGGCCAAAATCGCATTGTTTTTATAGAAAATCTGGGCAGCGTCGCGATGCTATAGGGACAGCGTCGCGATGCTGTCGCGATACGCAGCTTCTGGAAAAATCAACCGAGAGCGTCGCGATGTTGTAATTTTTTTTTAAATCGCGAACTCCAAATATAGAATGTCAGCGTCGAGACGCCCAGAGAGCAGCGTCTCGACGCTGGTATGCGGATGGGCCTATCTTCAATCTTCCAACTTTGATTCTTTTTCATTCTTCGGCTTCTTTTCGCATCACGAACATCCAATTGGCTCAAAACTAAATTTCCTAAAAATACAACACATAAATGCATAATTTTGGCCAATAAATTATAAAAGACTAGCTAAATTAATTACGGAAAACTAGCTAGCTATGCTCGCTATCATTCTCATAAAGGTGATATAGGAGAAAAAGCTCGAAAGAGATTGTTCGGTGGTATAGGGCAAGCTGCCTAAGGCACCCTATATCAACTATAGGGTTATAGATTGCATTCGTGAATCATCTATGTCGGAGTCGAGTCACAGAAATGTGCATAACGGTACTCGCTTAGCCTTCTAACGGTTCTTGGGAGCAAGGCCAAATAGAAGTTAAATCTGACCCAATGCATTGAATAGGCTTAAGTTGAATAATTCATGATTAAAGTTATTGCCTTTTGGATGAATCCATATTGAATACCTCGTTTCATTTATTATTGCTATTCTTTATTTATTTACTCGTGTTATTTATTTTTCTAAAAATCAATCAACAATCATTTCTTTGGTTACCTATTTTAAACAATCAGTTGAGTAGTTTCTTCTTCAAATATGAATTTCCAATTTAGTCCTCGTGGGATCGATACTCTTGGAATACTGCTAAGGTTGTTATTACTACGTGCGATAGTGTATACTTGCACTAAGGTTGGCTGAATTTATCTCTACTATTATTTACCATCTTATATCACATCCATCATTCAGCCTCTGTCGCACCAAGTTTTTGGCTCCGTTGTCGGGGACCAAAAGTGAAACAAGTTTTGTTTATTTGAAATTGCGACTGGATTGCGACCACATTTCTTTCTCAAAGGGAATTTGACTATAATTTTCAATTGTTTGCTTTTGCAGGTTGGGTTAGTGCATGAACAAGGGGTGTCCGCTCCTTGACATTGATCCTGAGATAGAAAGAACCTTTCGTCGTCGTAGGAAAGAGCAAAGACGAAAGAGAAGGGAACAGAGTTGAGTGCACAGGAACCTCTAGAAGAAGCTTCTTACATACAAGAGTTTCCGATGGAACAACCTGGAGTCGATCCTCAAGTTGATCCACAGAATTGTGGAAGGGAGCAAAATGGTGGGAGAATTCCTCCAGTTCCTCCAGTTCCATCGGTGCCACAACAAGAAAATCCAATTTATATTGCTGAAGACCGCAATAGAGCAATAAGGGACTACGCTTTACCAGTTTTTCAGACTTTGAATCCAGGAATTCTGGAGCCACCGATAGATGCTCAACAGTTTGAACTTAAACCAGTGATGTTCCAAATGTTGAATACCATAGGCCAATTCTCTAGACTTCCAAATGAAGATCCACATAAACACATCAAGCTATTTTTGAGAGTTTGCAATTCTTTTAAAGTTACAGGAGTGTCTGAAGATACTTTGAAGCTAAAACTTTTTCCATTTTCTTTGTAGGGAGATGCTGACGCTTGGTTGGATTCATTCCCTCCAAACTCCATCACTTCTTGGAACGATTTGGCGGAGAAATTTTTAGAGAAGTTTTTTCCTTCTAATAAAAATGCAAAATATAGAGCTGAAATTATTGCTTTCAGAATATCTTACAATGAACATTTGGATGCAGCTTGGGAAAGATTTCAAAGGCTGGTTCGAAAGTGTCCACACCACGGATTGCCTGCTTGCATCATCTTAGAACATTTTTATAGTGGATTGGATCATGCTTCGAAGGCACTAGTCAATGCATCTGCAAACAGATCTTTCTTAAAGAAGTCTGCAAATGAGGCACATGCTATCTTGGAAACCATAGCCACAAACAATAGACATTGGGGAGAGACTGAGCTAACAACAATCTTGAAAAATCCAGCTAAAGCAGTGGAAACAGAGGCTAATTCTACCATGCAAGCCCAAATCAAAGCTATTCACAGCATGATGATGGGCATGACTGTGAGCAATCAAGCAAACATAGCCCCTGCCAATGCTATTTCTTCTCCCTGTTGTGAAATTTGTGGTGAGGAACACATTGCTGATAACTGTCCACTAAATCCCACATCTGTCTTTTATGTAGGTTAACAAGGGAACCAGAACCAAAACCAATGGAATCCATACTCGGCCACGTACAACCCAGGTTGGAGACAACATCCAAACTTCTCTTGGGGAGGACAAGTCGGTCCAAGTAATTCCAATACAAATCAATTTGGGAAACCTCCTACACAACAGCAACCGTAGAAGAACTTCCAACCAGTCCAAGTGCAGAGTCAAGAGTCAAATCTAGAGACTCTTATGAAGGAGTACATGACAAGAAATGATGCTGTAGTTAGAAATTTGGAAGTACAGATTGGACAGATTGCTCAGGAAATTAAAAACAGACCACAAGGGACGCTGCCTAGCAAGACTGAGATCCCTCACAGAGAAGGAAAAGACAGTGCAAGGCAGTAACCTTGAGAAGTGGACTAGAATATGATGGCCCAAAGTACCCAATGAATCATGAAGCAGAGATCCCAGAAGAAGCTCAAGAAAAGTATCTAGAAAAGAAGTCAGACATTACCTCAGAAGTTATACAAAATAAAAGCAATGAAGAAAAGACCAAGGAGCATGAAGCCTTGGTAGAAAAAGGAGAAAAATCAAATTCAGAGAAAAAATAGGGGAATGCTACCGCAAAACCTAAGAAGTTTGTTATAGATCCAGAATACAGACCACCTCCTCCATACCCTCAAAGATTTAAACATGCTTCGCAGGATGTACAGTTCAAAAAGTTCTACCTAAAGCAGCTACATATCAATATTCCATTGGTAGAAGCACTTGAACAGATGCCTACCTATGTGAAGTTCCTGAAGGATATTCTATCAAAGAAAAGTAGATTGGGAGAATACGAAATGGTTGCACTCACTGAATGTTCCAGTGCACTGGTCAAGAATGAGATTCCTCCCAAGCTTAAAGACCCAGGAAGTTTCACCATTCCATGCTCCATGGGAGGACGGGATGTAGGCAGAGCTTTATGCGACTTAGGAGCGAGTATAAACCTGATGCCATACTCAGTTTTTTAACAGTTGGGGATAGGAGAAGCAAGACCAACAACTGTAACCTTACAGTTAGCAGACAGATCACTGACACAACCTATTGAAAAAATTGAAGATGTGTTAGTCAAGGTTGACAAATTTGTACTCCCAGCAGATTTCATCATTCTGGATTGTGAAGCTGATAAGGACGTGCCAATCATCTTAGGACGACCATTTTTAGCCACTGGTAGGACCTTAATTGATGTGCAGAAAGGAGAATTGACCATGAGGGTCAATGACCAGCAAGTCACTTTCAATGTGATGAAGGCAATGCCATATCGAGGATATCTTGAAAAATGCTCTATGATTGAAGAAGTTGACAAACTCTCTGTATCTATTTTGCAGGAAACACTAAAGGGAGAACCACTGAAAGGGAACAAGCTTGAAAAGGAGGAACTAAAAGAAAGAGGTGGAAAAAGGATTGAAGGAGTAGTACCAGTCACAAATGATTCTGCAGTAGCAAGGATAGAGGCACTGAGGGATCCATCGGAATTAGACCAAGAAGAAGTCAGGCTGCTACAGCCATCTATGATCAGCCCTCCGGATCTAGAACTCAAACCTCTGCCGGAGCATCTTAAATATAGTTTCCTTGGAGAAAACAAGACATTATCGATTATTATATCAGCCTATCTTACTGAACAAGATGAAATTTCTTTGCTGTAGGTCCTCTCTAAATAGAAAAAAGCAATATGATGGACAATTGCATACATTCAAGGAATCAGTCCCTCATTCTGCATGCATATAAACAACCTTGAAGAAGGAGCTAGAATTCCATTGAAAGCCAGAGGAGATTAAATCCCATCATGAAAGAAGTTGTCAGGAAAGAAATCTTAAAGTGGCTGGACTCAGGAGTCATCTATCCAATTTCAGACAGTGGCTGGGTCAGCCCAGTACAATGTGTCCCAAAAAAGGGTGGGATAACTGTAATAGAGAACGAGAAAAATGAATTGATCCTGACAACAACAGTTACAGGATGCTGGACAGACTTGCAGGGAAGGATTATTATTGCTTCTTAGTCGGTTACTCTGGTTACAACCAAATAACAATAGCCTCAGAAGACCAGGAGAAGACTACGTTCACATGTCCATACGGGACGTTTGCCTTTCGGAGAATGCCATTCGGTTTATGCAATGCACCGACCACCTTTCAAAGGTGTATGATGGCTATATTCTTTGATATGGTAGAAAGAACTGTGGAAGTTTTTATAGATGACTTCTCCGTCTTCGGTGAATCATTTGCAGCGTGTCTACAGAATTTAGACCAAGTACTAGAAAGATGTGAAGAAACCAACTTGGTACTGAACTGGGAAAAGTGCCATTTTATTGTACGCAAAGGCATAGTCCTTGGACACCGCATTTCCAGAAATGGAATTGAGGTAGATAAGGCGAAAATTGAGATCATATCCAAGCTGCCTTCCCCAAAAACAGTTCGGGATATCAGAAGCTTTCTAGGTCATGCAGGTTTTTATAAAAGATTCATTAAAGATTTCTCTAAAATTTCAAAACCTTTATGCAGGTTACTGGAAGTAGATAGACCGTTCGACTTCAATGAAGTTTGCAAACAAGCGTTCGAGACTTTAAAGAAGGCACTTAGCACATCACCGATCATAATTGAACCAGATTGGACCCAACCATTCGAGTTGATGTGCGACGCTAGCGACTTTGCAGTTGGTGCAGTTCTATGTCAAAAAAGAGGAAAAATAGTGCAACCTATTTACTTTGCAAGCAAAACACTCAGCGAGGCTCAGTTGAACTATACTGTCACAGAGAATGAACTACTTGCAGTAGTATTTGGCTTTGACAAATTTAGATCCTACCTCATGGGAACTAAAGTCATAGTTCACATAGATCATTCAGCCCTCAAACATTTGCTTTTTAAAAAAGATGCCAAACCCCGATTAATTCGATGGATTTTTCTTTTGCAGGAGTTTGACATTGAGATCCAAGACAGAAAAGGGACAGAAAATCAGGTAGCAGACCACCTATCAAGACTTGGAGAGGAAGCACAAATAGAAAAAGGGCTGGATATTCAAGAGTCGTTTGCGGATGAGCAAATTCTAGCGATCAGGACTGTTGAACTTCCATGGTTTGCAGATTATCTGAATTATCTAGTCAGTGGACTGAAACCAACGGAAGCAACCGCTCAACAGCTCAAGAAGTTTTTAAAACACATCAAGGACTACTACTGGGATGAACCATACTTGTATAAGCTAGGGCCTGATCAAATACTAAGACGGTGCGTATCAAAAGAAGAGATACCTCTCATATTGGGAGCCTGTCATGCAGCTCCATACGGAGGACTGATTGCTGTCCTGTCTGCCAGTGTTATGTTTTGGAATATGGTCGTAGATAATAATCAATCGAAGTATAAATTGACAAAATCAAGTAATACCTGTTGAGTCCAGGGTTGAATCCACAGGGAGAGGATATTCACAAAGTTTTTAACAAATTTACTGGCCTAAACTCTAAACGTATGATACTATTTTTTTAACAGATTAAACAAGAGGGTTGGAATATTTGAAAAGTAATATTTGCATAAAACAAATCATGCGAAGAGAGTAAAAGGAAAATCTTTAAGGAAAATAAGATCAAGGCTGTTGCGATTGCAACCTCATGCATCAATAAGAAACTTGTAGCGCATACTTTGAGTAATTGATCCATTAATGCCTAAGTAAGAAAAATTCATAAGTTTCCCTTCCGGTATTCCTTATGCGTTTAACACAAACTATCAATTGATTAATTGGCTAGTTCATGCGTTAGGTGCAGTTTCTTTTAAAACTTACAAGGGATTGCGTTAGTCACAACGCAGTCTAAACTCATGCATGCACTATCTTTTATCGGTAGTGTTTTAATGCTACCAAGACTACATGTCATGCGCTAACTTGCTCTTACTCAGAGATTTCCACATGTGTTACCTGTCAGGGATTTAGCATGCTGCTATCGCATCCGGCTGGCCAAGCGGGAGTTAGTAATGAAAATTGTATCAGAACTGAATAGAGAGCAATTAATGGTTCATTTAATTCAAAATATGCGCTTACAAGATGTTACTTATTGCCGCATGAGGTGCTTGCGCTAAGCCTTGAAAAGGAATTTAGCTCATGCGAACAAAACAAGACATTCTAGAAGAAAACATTACAAGCATAAGTCTGCTCCTAATCACAGCTCTCTCTGTGATTCCTCTGCTGATCTACCTTCTTCTCCCTCTTGAACAGAAAAATGAATCAAGAATGATCCCTCTTCTCGATATTTGATTTTTGGCTTCTATTTATAGGTGAGGGAAGATGACTCCTCCAAGTAATTAGCAACTTGCGTTAATCATCATTAGGCAACTTGCTTTAGCTTTTTCTCCCCTTTTTCCGCCCACTTGCGTTGGTTGTGTCAGCGCTTGTCTTTTCATTATCTTATCTGTTTCTAGATCATCTTGAGATCTGTGCCTGCGCTTAAGAAGACACTTGAAAAACAACCGAATTAGTTGCGTTAGTGCCCTATATTTTATAATTTCACACTGCATACATGAATACATCTCGCCGCATAAAATTATCACATTTTTCCCTCTTTATGCGCTGAAGCAACGCATCTTTGTTTCTTTTGGCCTTGTTTTAGTCTAAGTTTAGAGGACAAATAACTTGCTTTTTGCAAGTTATCAAGGACACTTCGCAGGATTAAAGACAGCAGCCAAAGTGCTCAAATCCGGCTATTTTTGGCCAAGTCTCTTCAAAGATGCACACCTCTTCACAAAAAACTGCGATCAATGCCAAAGGTCAGGGAACCTGACAGCTAAAAGTGAAATGCCTTTACACTTCATACTCGAAGTGGAAATCTTCGATGTATGGGGGATAGACTTTATGGGACCGTTCCTGCCATCCTTTAGAAACATTTATATCTTGCTCGCAGTTGATTACGTATAAAAATGGATTGAGGCCATAACTACCACAACAAATGACGCAAAGGTGGTGAAGAAATTTTTTCTAAGGAATGTTTTCACGAGATACGGAACCCCTCGTTTCATTATAAGTGACGAAGGGTCTTATTTCCTAAACAAAATGATAGCCAACTTATTTTCCAAATACAACATTAGGCATAGAGTAGCCACTGCTTACCATCAAACTAATGGACAAGCAAAGCTCTCTAACAGGGAAATCAAGGCTATTTTGGAAAAGACAGTGGACCCTTCCCGCAAGGATTGGTCATTACGGCTTGACGAGGCACTGTGGGCCCACAGAACTGCATATAAAGCGCCCTTAGGGATGTCTCCGTATCGCCTCATATTTGGGAAAGTCTGCCACTTGCCACTCGAATTAGAACAGAAGGCATATTGGGTATTGAAAAAGTTTAACTTCAACATGGACAAAGCACGGATCAAAAGGAAGTTGCAACTTAATGAGCTGGAAGAACTCTGACATTTCTCCTATGAAAATGCAAAACTCTACAAGGAGAAGGTCAAGCGATAGAAAGACAGAAGAATTCACCCAAAGGAGTTCTATAGGGGCCAGAAAGTGCTACTCTTTAATTCCAGACTCAAGTTATTTCCAGGAAAACTAAAATCAAGATGGTTAGGACCATTTAAGATCATGAAAATCTTCGACTATGGAACTGTGGTACTGACGGATAATCAGGGCATGCACTTCAAAGTGAATGGACAAAGAATCAAACCATATTGGGGGAGGGTTTTGAAGATGAAGAAGCCCATGTTTCTTTGATTGACCTGTTATGAATTCTATTCTTTGAGAATTTATTTTTGTACATTATGTGGATCTATAATGAATTAAATCAAAATAATACAGATAAGAACTCAAAAATACCTGGACAAGAGTAAAAACTCTATCTAGGAAAAGGTACTTAAGTTGACCGTAGGGAACACCTTTTCCTAGGGATTTACCTGGGAGTTTGAAAAGTCCAAATTATTTTGTATCCAATCTATATTAGAAAAAAAAAGAAAGGGAAAAATAAATCGTGATTAAGCATGTGAATGTTTTAACATGTTTATGATTGTTTCAGCAAAGAAAGAAAAGCAAAGGAAAATGAAAAGTCATAAAAAAAAGGGCAGGAAAACTGGGGAAAATGCGATCGCATTTCTCCCTAGTGTATTTGGGAATGCGACCGCATTTTCAAAACTAAGAGGGCAGTCACGAATTTCTTTTGATCAACACGTGACCTAATTTAGAAAACTATAAATAGCTGACTTGAGTCTTTCCTTCTTCACCAACTACTCAAACCTTTTGCATTCAAGTCAAAACTCCAACTTTCCATATTCTCTCATCTTGAAACCGAAACCCACATCAAAGAAATCATGAAGAACACTCCAAAATCTTCATCATCTCGCAAGATCACTCGATCCTAGAGTGCTCAAACCGCCCAAGAAACTGAAGCAAACGTTCAACGTCAAGAAGAGTAACCCAACGTCCCCATGCACGACACAAGAAGGACGAGACCTTCGGGTTTTTCGCCGGCGATCGTGAACCAAGAAACCGCCGCTCAAACTCCTTCTTCCTCGACAATGCCGACCACCTCAAGGAATCCGAGTTCATCTCAACTTAGGAGGTCCACGCGCACCAATGCCGTCCATAAAACCCCAAAACCCGCAAGTCAACAGTTCAGAAAACGCTCGAGGGTGTGGTTTTCAATGATTTGGGGGATGGGAGCTCAGAGACGTGCAGTTCTTGAAGAAGAAGCAAATAGACGAGATGAAGAAGAAGCCGCCAAGGCAGCAGAAAGCTCTCGACAAAGAGAGGCTTCAACGGGTAAAACTTCTGAACCTTCAACTAACCCTCTTCGTCTTGCAGGAGCAAACCATTCGTTACTTACAGTGCAAGGAAGAGGAGTCCCAAAAATGTTCCACCCGAAAAGTCTCTTGTCATCGAGCCCCTCAAAACCGCAAGAATACCCCCAGACGTGTTCGAGGACATAATCCGCCAAGCTGTGGCAAAGGCTCTCGTGGTTGCTGAAGGGTATAAGGTTGAACAAGAAGCCTTGAGGGAGATTGAGGCTGAAAGGGAAATTGAAAACCAGCATATGAGGGAAGAGGATGAGTTTTCGAGAAAAAGAGATCTTGATGAAGAAAAGAAAAAGGATGAGGAAAGGCAAGAGGTGGAGAGGGCCAAGTTAGCTGAAGAAGAAGAAAGAAAACTAGGTGAAAACCTTAGGAGGGCAGCGGTTGAATTACAACTCCTTGAGGAAGAAAACCAGAGAAGGGAAGAATTGAAAGAAGATGAGAAAAGAAGAAAGGAAGCTGAAGACTTCCTTGCAGCTTTTGAGCCACTCCACAAGGCTCAAAGTGAGGCTGAGATGCTGCAAGGAAGAGAAGAAGAGGCCCATCAGGGGCCAAATGAAGAAAATTCATAAAAAGAGAAAGAAAGAGAAGCAGAGGATGAAGGCCAGAATGCGACCGCATCTGGGCCGCATTCTGATGAAGGCCACGAAGAGGCCACCAATGAATAGCCAGCTGATTGGGTTTTCGAACCTCTATTTAAAGATGACCCACCAGCAGCTGATAGGGGTGTTCGTCGGTCGGTTGGTTTTCCAGAAATCTGGAAACCGACAGCTTCCGACGGTTGACGCCAGTCGACCGACCGATCGGTTGGTTCGGTCGGGATTTTCTTTTCTTTTTTTATTACTAAACTTTTTAAACAATATTCAGATTTTTTTTCCTATAACCTTTTCGTTTATGTATTTTTTTATATCTTTTCTACAATTTTTTTTAATATCGTTATTAAATGTTAAGACATTTTTTTAATAATGAATGAGTAAAGTATTGTAATCTAATATGTATGTTTTATTTTTAATAACCATATAAATTATTGTAATCTAATATCTAAATTGATGATAAATTGAAATGTTTTCTCCCCTGCAAATTGAATAATTGTGAATGATAAATTGAAATGCTTTCTCACCTGTTAATCCTAAAATAATCCAAACACATATATAATTTGAAAGTCTCATAAATCAAAATCATATAAATTGAAATAGTCATTAGTCCAAACACATATTACTATTACATCGAACATTCAACATATCACAGACATTAAAAATTAAAACAGTCCAAACACACAACTTGAAATAGTCTCATATGTCATAAATTACAAACAAAAAATAACAATTAACATAAATTACAGATAATTCTTCACGAATCAATATTAAAAGTCATTCAAAAGAGTCATAATAAAAAGTTCTTCAAAATGAAACATAATCACAACTTCGAAAAGTCAATCTCATCAACATCCTTTTCTTCGTCAATGACCATTCTGAATCCTACAAAATTATACACAATAGATTAACACTTTTATGATTGAAAATAAAATATTAATAAGCAAAAAAAGAAAACAAAGTAAAACCATTACCTTCTTCCAGTGTTGAGTCTTCCTCCAATAGTTTGAAAAACTCAATATCTATTGGGTTTGAATTGAGCCAATTTTGAGTGCATATAAGAGCCTCAACTGTTTTTGAAGCCAATGAAGAACGAGAGGAATCAACTACACGTCCTCCAGTGCTAAAAGCAGACTCAGATGCTACGGTCGAAACTAGAATTGCCAAAATATCTCTACTTATTGCACTGAGAATTTCAAATCGATGACTATTATGCTTCCACCAATTAAGAATGTCAAAAGTACTATCATCCTTGGCAAGAGTTTCTAATAAATACACATCAATCTCTGACTCTCTATCAAAGGTGGTAGTCTCGACACTCGAGAATGAACGTGGAAATCCATATGTCTCACTCTCATCATCAACATACATTGTTTGAGTCCCACCCTTTTCTTTAGTAATAACACTTATACTGCCACTACCACTGCCACTACCACAACCAATACCACCAGAAGAAGATGAACTATATGCATGGAAGAGTTGTCGCAAAACCTGCTCTACTTTATTTGTCATACTTTTAGCAGATGTTGGCTCTAACAAGTTGTTGAAATAATATGACAAAAATTTCAACTTATATCGTGTGTCCAACACAACAGCTACATACAACAACAAATTGGTCTTCTCATTATTTCCCCAATACTTCTCAAACTTAGACTTCATGCTCTTAGCCGCATCACAAAGAATTTGATTTCCACTATCCATAGAATTCAATCGTATGCAATTTTGAATTGTGCTAATTTGGTGGAAAATAACATTAGACGTGGTATATAAAGAACCTGAAATCTTTAAAGTGACATTATAAAACACTTAAAAAACCTAACCAACATCTTAGCATTTTCCCAATCTTCTCTAGTTGGTTGACATTCATTCATAAAAGTTGAGTCTTCATCCTCTAATCTCTCAAAAGCTTTTTGGAACTTTGTAGCCGCCTCAAGCATCATATATGTAGAGTTCCATCTAGTGGAAACATCTAGACACACCAAACTCTTAGAAGTAATCTTTTCAATTCAATACAGTACTTCTTAAATTTCGTAGCACGTGCAGGAGAAGACCTCACAAATCTTACAACATTGCGAATCCTACTAATGCACTCATAATGCTCCTTGAAAGCATCAGTTACAATAAGATTTAATATGTGGGCACAACATCTAACGTGCAAAAAATCACCTTTCAATAACAACCCACTACTAAATCTCTTAATAAGATAAGCAATTGCAGTATCATTTGAACTAGCATTGTCCACAGCCAAAGTCATAACTTTATCGATACCCCAATTTTTAAAATTTTTTTCGACGGTTTTACCAATGGTATCCCCTCTATGATTCTCAATCGTAGAAAAACTAAGAATTCTCTTATGTAAATTCCAACCAGAATCAATAAAATGTGTTGTCAATACCATATAATGTTTTGTCCCGAAGTCCAACAGTCGGTAGTGAGAGAAACTCTATAACGTTTTGCCTTAAACATGTCTTTCAAACGTTTTCTCTCACTAACATATATCTTAAGCACATCCCTAGCAATAGTTATTCGAGATGGAAGAACAAAATTAGGCGCAAACAAGGCTAAAGATTTGTTGATAAATCTTCGAAAACCTATGTTCTCCACAAACCTAAAAGGCAATTCATCTAGAATAATCATCTCAGCAAAAGCTCTTCTACAACTCTCCAGACTGAAAGTCTCACAACTAAGTTTTGATTTAGAATCATCAATCGCTTTTTTAGGCTTGAAAACCAATTGTTTTTGTCCTTGATCTTTCTTTCTTTGATAAGGGTATTTCTTACACATTTCTAAATGGTGTTTCAAACTGCCGGTACCATTACGCTTTGAATGACATGCATACTTAGCCCCACAGTATTTACACTTAGCATAAGGATCATTATGATCACAATCTTTAATTTTCTCAAAATGATCCCAAACTACGGAGATTTTAGTATTCTTACGCTTTTTTGTTGGACTTGAATGACTCACTTTGCTTTTCTTAGCTCCACTTGATTTCTCCACAACATGGATTGAACTTTCTTCTGAACTTTCTTCTGGGATACTATCCATGGTTACTCTGTGAAAATAAACATGGAATGAAATTAATATTTAACAAACACTCAAGATTAAAAATGAAAAATCAGTAAAATTTAGATTTAAGTTCTACTTTCTCTAAAACTTTCTGTTCTAATTTTCTAAAAATTGTGTTATGAAATCTTACTCCTCTGAAGAGTCCAGCTTGTAAGTCGAGAAAGACGACGACGATGTTGTTGAAACTGAAACAAAGAATGGAAACATAAGAAATGTATGTATTATTAATTACCTATTAGATACGGAATTCAAACACTAAAAAGTAACCAACATGAAAAAATGTAATTTAAACTTTTATTTTCTTCCTTTTTCAAGTGTAGCCCGATCCCACCCCCTATCTTATCTCCCATTAAATCCACTCTCTTTTTAGTCACAAAACTCAGTCAACATCAATCCTTTAGCATCCTTTAGCTAACCTCAGCCTTGATTATTATTATTTAAAAATTTAAGAACTTTTTTTTACAACATGTAGGAATGGAGGATATATGTGTACTAACTTAGAAATAGAATTGGCGGCTTAAAACACCTGAGTGAATAAATGATAAATCAAATAAACCTTTATCTTTCCTTTTCTTTGGTTGAGCTAGAATAATAATAATTATTATGTACATTTTGGAACCACTTACTACACTTAATCGAACTGGGCTGAGACTGACGAACTCAAAAAAAAAAAAAACTTACCTTGCAACTACCGAGACTGAGGGAGGCGACACGAGAGACGGCGAAGCTTATGGACGTGACACGATGGACGACGAAGCTGAGGGAGGCGAAGGACGACGACGAGCGGCGACTAACCTTGTGAAATGAAGAACCACAAACCAGAGAGAGACAGAGAGCGAGAGTGATGATGAGAGATCGAGTGAAATGAAGAAGACAGCTGTGGGGCTGCTGTGCTAATTGCTAGGGTTCAGTTCAGATGATGTTTTAATTTTGGTGGGCTGGGCTTGTCCAAATGAAGGCTAAGGAAGGAGATAAAATTAAATGGGTGGGCTGGGCTGCTTGCATCAGATGTAATTCTTTTGTAAATATATATAGTTATATATATATATATATATATTTGTCGGTCGGTCGGTCAGTTATTTTTTAAAATTATGAACCGACGCCAACCGACAAGGTCGGCCGGGTCGGTTTTCGGTCCCAACATGAACACCCCTAGCAGTTGAGCCTCTTCGGGAGAGAAGGGGGACGAAGAAGAGAAAGAAAGAAAGGAGGCCGAGACCTCCAGTGATTCAGAAACAGAATCCGATTTAGAGATCAAGGAATTGGATGACGACCAAATTCTATCTTTGCGACATTGAGGATAAAGAGAAGAAGAGAGATCAAAGCTGAAAGGAGGACCAAAAACAAAAATGACCCGATATTTTCCAAGAGGTCGAGGACTAGGTCCATGGACGCCTCTCCTACAGCTCCTCCTACCATTTCACCCGCCAAACCGAAAGCCAAATCTCCTAAAGTTGCATCTCCTAGAAATCCATTCCCCGAAGTATTCAAAGATGTAAATTTTCAGGAAAGGATAGAGATAATGAGAAAAAGAGATTTCCTCAACGAAGAGGGATTCTCTAATAGAGCAGGAGCACTGCTAGAGTTCGTAAGCAGAGTTATCTCACAGTACAAGTGGCAGGAGTTCTGTGCTCACCCTCAGGAGGCCGTGGTGCCTTTAGTGCGAGAATTTTACGCCGGCCTGAGGGAGGAAAGCATAAGTATGGCGGTGGTGAGAGGCAAAATGGTCAGCTTCTCTTCAGTGGACATCAACCGGGTGTACAGAATCAAAGCACCCCTACATCTAAGAGGGAACGATGTCATTAGGAACCCCTCGGCTAAGCAGATGAAAAAAACACTTAAACTAGTGGCCAATAAGAGAGTTCAGTGGAAAGAATCCCAGACGAAGGTGAAGACAGAGTCATGTTCCTCTACTATATTATGAAGGGGTTTGAGATCAACATCGGGAGTATTATCATGGAGGAGATTCTTGCCTGTGGAAGGAAAAGAGCAGGAAAGCTTTTCTTTGGATTGCTTATCACCCAGCTTTGTCAGAGGATGAAGATAGTTCCTGGCAAGGATGAGGAGCGTCATTTCTTCAAGCCTCAACATAATAGCCTCCAAAGGAAAGACAAAGCCTCCACGTCTCAAGCCACTCCACCGTTAGGGCCGAACATGGCTTCTCCATCTCAGCACACTCCTTTTTCAGGGCCCTCACCATCATCTGAAGCCCTAGCAATTGCCTACCGCCAGCAGATCAAATCAGGGACAACCTAAAAACTTATTGGGCATATACAAAGGAGAGAGATGAAGCCATTAGAGAGTTCTATCTCTCTATCGCCCCGAGTATTGCTCCAGTTTTTCCCGATTTCCCTCGATCGCTGCTGCCTCAAGAAGACAAGGATTCTAATGAAGAAGATGAAGAGAAAGAGAGTTCCTCGGATGAGGACTAGGGGAGTTTTCTGATCCCCTTTTACATGCTGTTTTTTGTGAATAATATTGTTTCTGTGTTTTGTTGTTTGCTGTTTTTTTAGCTTTAGCATGTTTACATTCTGTTTTTGATTGTTTAGTTGTTGTTTTGATTGCTTTAATTGTTTAGCTTGTTAATAGTATGTTCATAGAGTAGTTTAGATAGCTTGTTGATAGAATAGATTAGGTAAACTTGGGTTTTCAATCTTTTCTTAGAAAATCTGCTTGCTGTTTTTTAGCTTAACCTATGAACTTTTTGAGGAAAATCAACTTTAAGAAAAATTGCTTGATAAAATGTTTTGGAAGAAAGCATGTTTTCAAAGGAGTTTTCTTTTAAGCCCTTGATGATGAAAACTAGAGCTTTGTTCTATCTCAAAAGTGCCACCGTCATAACTGAAGTGTTTTCTAGTCATAGGCTTTCCATTAGTCTTTTTCTTTACAAAATTTTCTTAAGTCTAAACTTCCTCATGTTTAACCTTTCTAACACCCTAGGAGAGTTTAGCCTTAAAGTTTTGAAAAATAAAAAGCCTTATGCAAAGCCCATGTCTCAACAACAAAGCCAATGAGGACATTGTCTAACTTTAAGTTTGGGGGGGTGCTTTACTTTGTAAATATATATGCTTTATGCTATGCTTTTTGTAAATTTGTATTGTTGGAAAAAGAATATGTGCTCAGCATATATCAGTTAATAAAATAAAATAAAATAAAATGAAAATCGAGAGTTACTCCTCCTTCCTAGAGTTTACTGAGTAACCAGGGGCATTCCTGACACCCATGGTTTGCCACTGCATGAAAGGTTTACTTAGGGAAGTGAGTATCATTCCAAGCTTGTGAACTTTGCTCGTAGCTAGATATCTTCACCACAAAGTGTCAATAAGCTAGAACAAAGGCAAAGATGACAGCAAGGATACTCTTGGGAGAAAAAGAAGTTGAATAAAAAGAGCACCAGCAGTCAAATAGGTTTGGGGGAGATAGAAAAAAAAGGTCTAGTAACTCATGTATGCTCATTTTTACCTCAAGACTGTTTTCTTAACTAAGAGGACTACACTAGGCTCAATGAGTAGAAGTTAGGTAGTTTAAACATATTGGTTAGGATGGACTAGGGAGAGTTTTGCTTTGAAAAAGAACAACAGAAATCTTCATGCCTAGGAAACTCAGACGTTGTGACTGGCACTAGAGTAGAACCCTCTCCTGAAAGGCAAACTTTTTAGAAAACGATCTTGAAAAGCATGTTTACTTCATTCCATGTCACTTGATTTGCAATTAAAAGTTGATGCTAGTACCATGATTGATTACCAAACATGATCCATAACGTTTTGATTTGCAATTAATATTGAGCTCTCACATTTTGGTTTGTAATTAAAAAGTTGATCTCTAACGTTCTGATTTGCTATTGCTTGAGGACAAGCAATGAGTTAAGTCTGGGGGTATGATAAGGATAAAAAATATACCTATTTTACTCTTATATTTAGTTCATTATCTTGTAAAAACGGTATGCTTTAGATCAATATTACTGTTCCCGAGCTCAAAATATGTTAAAGTTGATAAGATAGGAAGTTGAGAGTCACTTTTGTCAAATTATGCTCATTTGTGCTTAAAAAGACTCAATTTGATGAGAATTTGACTGAGTTTGTTGTTGTGTAGAAAAAGCAGAGGAAGCTGGAATTTCCCCAGAAATGCGACCGCATTTCTAGCAAGGCAAAATGAAATGCGACCGCATTTTTGAAAAAACAAAGGCAGTTCTGAGTCTACCGCGGGTTGTTTTGAACGAGACTTCTTCGCACCTAACCGACTGTTTTGACCCCGAAACCGACTGGGCTACCTACCAGCACTTATTTCGCATCTCCTCAACCACTTCCAACACTATATAAGCTCGTGATTCAAAGTCAAATTCAAGCAGAACTCATTTGGAAGAAGAAGATGGTGACAGAACCCTAGTTGACGCCTATGAGTAGGGATGCCCGAGGTCCTTCTTAGATGACTAAATTCTAACCTTATTTAGACATCAAACCTTAGGGTTTGTAGGGATTTTCACCCATTCCCACTTTGTAAAAGAGAGAGAGTGGAGTGTCGAGTGAACTCTAGAAGGATTGGATAAAATAGAAAAAACCCTAGTATTTAGCTAGTGTTATTATTTCCAGCTTTTGTTACTTTTCATTTATCTGTATTCTTTACATCTTATTTTTAATGAAAAGGTATTCATTTGCACTTTATCTCACCATGAGTAGCTAAATTCCGTTGAGGGGTTCAATATGGTGAATTCCCTTATGGTTCAATAGCTTGAAAGCGTTTTATATGCTTAAGTATTGTTCAATGCATGTCATTCTTTATTGAATATCATTCTGATCTTGCTGAGTTTAAATTGATCACTTAGACTTTGCATGCCATGTGAGTTTGATCTCGAAAGGGACAGACGATATCGATTCTCATAAAGGTGATATAGGAGAAAAAGCTCGAAAGAGATTGTTCGGTGGTATAGGGCAAGCTGCCTAAGGCACCCTATATCAACTATAGGGTTATAGATTGCATTCGTGAATCATCTATGTCGGAGTCGAGTCACAAAAATGTGCATAGCGGTACTCGCTTAGACTTCTAACGGTTCTTGGGAGCAAGGCCAAAGCCAAATAGAAGTTAAATCTGACCCAATGCATTAAATAGGCTTAAGTTGAATAATTCATGATTAAAGTTATTGCCTTTTGGATGAATCCATATTGAATACCTCGTTTCATTTATTATTGTTATTCTTTATTTATTTACTCGTGTTATTTATTTTTCTAAAAATCAATCAACAATCATTTCTTTGGTTACCTATTTTAAGCAATCAGTTGAGCAGTTTCTTCTTCAAATATGAATTTCCAATTTAGTCCTCGTGGGACCGATACCCTTGGAATACTGCTAAGGTTTTTATTACTACGTGCGATAGTATATATTTGCACTAAGGTTGGCTGAATTTATCTCTACTATTATTTACCATCTTATATCACATCCATCATTCAGCCTCTGCCGCACCAATTGGTCAATATCCGTGGGCACAGAAACATTCTACAATGTGAAAAGTGCAGTTGTGGGTCTTTAGTGGAGTGATACATGAACGTTTACAGATATAGTTGATAATCTTGTGTATATTCCTCTTAACATCAACAAACTATTACAGGAGTATTTGTACCCTTTGTAAGGGCTAACTAAATAACAACAGAAAATACAGGTGAAATACAATATATTAACTAAATAATATATTTAATACATAACACTAATATGCCCCCTCAAACTGAAGAAGATTTCTTCAGAAGTTTGACATAGAATTGATTGAAAACAGCAGCAGAGAGAGACTTTGTGAACAGATCAGCAACTTGCAAAGAGGATGGAACAAACTGAACCTTAAGATCTCCACGAATCACCTTCTCCCAAATAAAGTGATAATCAATTTCGACATGTTTCGTTCTAGCATGGAAAACAGGATTCTTTGCCCAAGCCATTGCCGAAGTATTATCACTCCATAAAACAGGAGGAGAATGTAAAAAGACACTCAAATCACATAGTAACTGACGAATCCAATAAAGTTCAGCAGCAGTTTGGGCTAAAGATCGATATTCGACCTCAGTGGAAGGCCTTGATACTGTACATTGCTTCTTAGCAGACCAGGAAATTGGTGACTGGCCAAGAAAAATAACATACCCGGTGGTTGAATGACGATCAAGGGAATTATCAACCCAATCAACATCACAATAAGCATGAAGAGAAAGATCTTCAGGACAAAAGAGTAGCCCATAGTAATGAGTGCCTTTAAGGTACCGGAGGATTCGTTTAACAGCTACAAAATGATGCTCAGTAGGGTGTCGCATAAATTGGCTCACTTTGCTCACAGCAAACGTGATATCAAGACGCGTGAATGCCAAATACTGAAGTGAGCCAACAATTTGTCTATATAGCAACGGATTAGAGAAAGGTACAGAAGTTGCATAAAAATCACAAGCTGTAGAAATAGGGGTGGAGCAAGACTTTGCATCAGACATCCCAGACTTCTCAAGAAGATCCTTGAGATACTTGGCTTGATTAACATAAATTCCAGATGAAGTATGCTGAATTTCTAAGCCAAGAAAGTACTTAAGACATCCAAGATCAGTAATTTAAAACTCAGCACCAAGAGTAGTCTTAAGATCAGAAATATAAGCCAAGTTTGTACCTGTTAGGATAATATCGTCAACATATAGCAACAAGTAGGTAATAGAACCACCTTCAGCCCGTACAAACAAGGAGCTATCAGCCAAAGAAGCTACAAAGCCAAAAGTAAGTAAGTGGGATGTAAACCGTTCAAACCATGCACGAGGGGCCTGCTTCAAGCCATAAAGGGATTTATGAAGTTTACAAACGTAATTAGGTCGGGAAGAATCTTTAAACCCAGGAGGTTGGACCATATAAACATCCTCCTTAAGGATGCCATGTAAGAAGGTATTTTTGACATCTAATTGATGCAAATTCCAGCCATAAGTTGCAGCCAAACTAAGAATAATTCGAACAGTAGTTTTCTTAACTACCGAGCTAAAAGTCCCATTAAAATCAACTCCCTCTAATTGGTTAAACCCTTTTGCAACCAATCGTGCCTTATATCGAGCAACAGAACCATCCAGATTATACTTAGTCTTAAAGACCCACTTACAGCCAACAATGTTCATACCATTAGTGGGTGAGACTAAGCTCCAGGTATTCTGACTTTGGAGGGCAAGAAACTCATTAAGCATGGCTTGTTTCCACTCAGGCACCTTAGAAGCAGCAGTGAACGAAGTTGGTTCAGAAATAGGATTCTGATGACAAACACCGAAGGCCTTTTTCTTTATAATATCGGATTTTGAGCGTGTAACCATTGGATGGTTATTAGTTTTCATGGAAGTATGGGAGGACTGAACAGCAGTGGCTGGTACAGCTTAAGAAGAAGTGACTACAGTAGCTGGTTGATTAGAACAGTCAGTAAGAATAGGTACAGTAGCTGTCTGAGAAGAGTTATCAACACTAGGACAACCAGTGGTAGGGCTATCAGCTGCCGTAGTAGTGGGTAAGGATGTGACCTAAGGTAATGTTTCAGTAGTAAGGGAGGGAAATAAAGTGGCTACAACAGCTAGATTAGAGTTGTCTGAACAGGTCAAAGGAGAAACAATAGATGACTGTGCAGGTGCAGACCGAGAGACAGCAAAAGGAAATACATCTTCATGAAAGAGAACATGACGAGATACAATCATCTTTTTAGTTTCAATGTTGTAGCAAAGATAACCCTTATACTCACGAGTGTAACCCATGAAAACATGCTGAGAAGTCTTAGGTTGTAACTTATGGTTATTATAAGGCTTCAAGTTTGGAAAGCATGCACAACCAAAGACATGAAGGTGAGACAAATCAGGCGCATATCCAAATAACTTCTGAAATGGAGTCATGAAGCCAATAGAACTGGATGGTAAACGATTAACAAAAAATACGGCAGTCGAAAAGGCATGATACCAAAACTCCAAAGGCACAGAAGCATGAAACATCAAGGATAACAACAATAGAACGATGCTTGCGCTCGGCAACACCATTTTGTTCCGGTGTATAAGGACAAGATCGTTGATGAATGATGCCCTTTGTGGAAAAATAATCATGAATGGAAGTATTAACAAACTCACCACCTCCATCTGAGTGAAAAACCTTGATGGAACAGGACAACATATTCTCCACAAAAGGAACAAAGTGCTTGATAACAGAGGAAACACCAGACTTATAGACCAACAGAAATATCCATGTATATTTACTAAAGTCATCAACAAAACTCACATAGTACTTAAAACCAGAAACAGATAAAGAGGGAGAAGGCCCCCAAACATCACTATGAATCAATTCAAGTGGAGCATGAGATTCAGAAACAGACAAGGGAAAAGGCAGCTTAGTCATTTTTCCTTGCAGACAGCTAATACAGTCTTTATTTTGCAGTGTAGCATCATGTGCAAGGGAATATGAAGACAATAGTTTATGTAAAACAGTAGCTGATGGATGGCCAAGTCTATAGTGCCACAAATCAGTAGAAGAGGCACGAGAAACAACAGAAGCACAAACAAGAACATGAGTTAGGGAAGAAACATTATTCGACAAACCAGTGGTAGAATTCAATGATTAGCAGCAGCGGATATAGGATATAATCCATCTCTACTCTTTCCCGTGTATAGTACTTGTCCTGATGCCTTGTCCTAAATAGAAAACCAATCAGCATAAAAAATAAAGATGCAATTATTATCGATGCAGCACTGTGAAACAGATAACAGATTGGTTGTCAAATCAGGGACGCAAAACAAGTTGGATAGATGAAATTCATTCTGTGAGGTCGAGAGAGTACCGAAACCAGCCTGAGCAACAGGAAGAGCCTGACCATTCGCAACTGTAATAGCTTCTTCTCCATTATAGTTAGAGTTCAAGGCCAAATTAGATGAATCAGGAGTAACATGGATATTACATCCACTATCTGCAAGCCATGTTGAAGTAGTAGGAGAAGGATCGTTGGCAACAGCCATGGAAACCAACTTAGACGGAGGGTGTCTACCTTGATAAGACAGATTCAGCCGGTTGAAGCAGTCAAGAGCACCATGACCAGGCCTATTACAGATCTGGCATATAACACGACCTTGACCAGAGGTAGAACTTCCTTGATTATTAAGTGTATTACCATTAGATACACGACCAGAACTCACCGAATTAAACGATGTCTGATTCGGAGAAAAATTTCCATTGGATCCATGACCTTGAATTGGACTAGATCTACCAGGAGAAAAACCTCATCCTTGATTAGATCGACCACGACCGCAAAAACCGGACGAATTAGATCCTCTTCCTTGATTTGTATACATAGCAGTAAGATTGAACAAAGGATTAACAAGACTTTTGTTATGTTGTTCAATAAACTTGCCTTCAGACTTCAGAAGATAGTGAAGTTCATCGAGAGTTACTGAATCGTTCCACGTGCAAATAGAAGTTTGAAAGGAATTGAACTCAGCAGGTAGTCCATTAAGTGTATAGAGAAGAATGTCCTCATCATCAACCGTGATTGAAACAGTCTTTAATTTATCAACAATTTCTTTGATTCGAATTAGGTAATCGTCAACTGACTCAGTGGAAGATTTCGATATAGTGTGCAATGCGGACTTCAATTCATGAATATGAGATCTGGTTAAGGAAGAGAAACGCTTAGATAGGGCTTCCCATACCTCTTTAGATGATTTGCATCCAACGACGATCGAGAAGGCTTGTTTGGAGAGTGTAGCATTATCAAGGTGATAAGAGCCCGATCTTGCGCTATCCACTGAGTATAGGCCGAATTTACTGTTGGAAGCTTATTTCCCTCAACATCACAGAGAAATTTGGGCGGGCAAGAGATAGTTCCATCGACAATATCGAACAAGGAGTGAGCTCTCAACATCGATTCGACTTGAAATTTCCAAAAGAGATAGTTCGTGGAATCAAGACGAACAGGAACAAGATTGCAAATGTTCGAAAGAAGAAAAATCGAAATGTTCGACTGAAGAGAAGAAGCAGAGACACTTTCTGAGAGACTGAAGAGGAAGAGGCCATGGATGAAGAATCCATTGACGCTTGTCGACGTGCTCTGATACCATGAACGTTTATAGATACAGTTGATAATCTTGTGTATATTCCTCTTAACATCAACAAACTATTAAGGAGTATTTATACCCTTAAGGGCTAACTGAATAACAACAGAAAATACTCCTGAAATACAATATATTAACTAAATAACAATTTCAAAATATATTTAATACATAACACTAATAATACAAAGTTAATGAATATTGGTTAACTTGATTAATGAGTTTAGTCAGTTAACCTCATACCATTGGAACTTCTGATATGTAGGTCCATTAGGTCCCCCTGCTAGTTCGTAAAGAGTAATTAGGAACAATTATATCTTGAGAGAATTTGAATGATTCAAATTCAATATGGAAATCAAGTTAATTGTATAAGATACAATTAATATAATGTATAGTGATACATTATAATATAAAGTTTAATCTGAGATTAAACTTTATTAATTGAGAGAATAATATATTTGTAATAGTTCAAATATATGTCTAATTAAATATATGATATTTAACTAGTGAATAAATTAATTAATTATGAATTAATTACTCAATTAGTTGAATTAAATGTGATTTAATTTAACTATAATATATGAGAGATACATTAGAATATGATTTTAATATATAATTAATTAAATATTGTTGATATTTAATTAATTATAAAATTAATTAATTTTGAATTAATTAATTTAATTTAGTTAAATATGATTTAACTAAATTCATAACTATAGATTATTTTTAATGTGAATATGATTCGTATTAAAACTATAGGTTATAAGAGCGTTGCATATTTGAATATGATTTAAATGTTTGATTAATTAAATATGTGATATTTAGTTGATCATATAATTAATTAATTATGAATTAATTAAATGTGTAGTTTAATTAATTTAATTAAATATGATTTAGTTAATCTTAATTAAAACTATAGCTCAGGTGAGGAATGTACATTAATATGATTTAATGCGTATGTAATTAAACATTATTAATTAATTAAATGGTTAATTAATTAATGTTTAATTAGTTGAATTACATTTTATTAATTAAATGGACACATGTTCAATGATGATAGGATCTCTCCATCTCTCACGTGAGAATGAAAAGAACGCCAAGAGGGTCTCCTTTTGGTTCATTCATAAGGTTCTCTCTCTGTAGTACACCTCTCTATGAGATTCTCTTCTCTCTGAAAAACTAAGAACACATAAAGAATTTTCTCTCTGTTGTTCATCCCCAAATTAAGATTCAGATCCCACCATCCGGTTCCTAGCCTTAGAGAATAGCGGGGAAGGCTATATGGTGATGTTCTTCATATGATGCTGCTGCTTTTTCGGTCCTCGCGCGATCATGAGGAGATCTTGATTATCAGAGTCGTCCAACGAAGATGTGTTTGTGTTTCTCATCTCTTTTAGATTCAGATCTAAAATTATATGCTTAGTTTTAGGTGTTGTGGAATTATGAATTCTGAATTGTTGTCGATGTATGGGTATTTTGTGAAACACTATTAACTACGAAACGGTCCAATTGCACTTCCGCCTTGCAGAATTGGGAATTTCAATCATTCACAAACACCACAATGCACATTGATACAAAAAGGGCCTTTTCCCAACTAAAACTTACCAATTTCAATGAAAATCACTTTGTCATATTTAGAGGTTTAGTTATAATCCTGAAGCATTTTTTCTAACTACATTTTACAAAATATAAAATTTTGTTAATAAAAAGTATAATATTTATTCAAATTCAAGGCAAATATTGCAACAACGGAAAATTTATGGTCACAATCCATATCCAATCATTTAGGTACAGTTTGATAATTATTTGGTTTTTGGTATTTGGTGTTTGGTTTTTGAAAATTAAGCTTAAAAACACTACTTCCACGTTTAAGTTTCTTGTTTTTGTTATCTACCTTCTTGCAATGATTTCAAAAACCAAGTCAAAATTTGAAAACTAAAGAAAATAGTTTTAAAAATTTTGTTTTTGGAATTTGACTAGGAATTCAAATGTATCCTTAACAAAGATACAAACCATTGTAAGGAAATTGAGAGAAAATAAACTTAATTTTAAACAACGAAAAACCAAATGGCTATCAAACTGGACTTTAGTGAAGAGTAGAAATTCATGAATTTATTTCCTCTATAATAGTAAAGAAGCTAGTGTGAACCTTTCTTAGAGCATCTATAGAAATCACCAGGTTGGGCATTGATGGTGTAGGCATCGGAGACATTAGGAGCCGCTCCAGTGAAAAGCGCTTGCCTCAGCACACTTATCGGGTCTCTATCAAACCACTCCCCTGTTCACACCCATCAATCAATCAAACTCAAGGAATAAACTATTTTATTTTAGACGTAACACAAAAGTGATGTTAGCCATTCTAAAATCACAGAAATGAACGATAGAGTTACCAAGAAGAACGGGCGCTTGTCGATGGGGCATTAAGAAGGGATAATGAGAACCGAGCTTGGCATAAATGATGAGAGCCCCAAAGACAGTGGCTCGAAGCCATCGACTATGGGCATGCCACCACAAAGTTCCCTCTTGGTCTTGAATGGTGAACCTGTAGGTGTAGCTGCCCCCTGGCTTTATGGAGCATTGGGTCACAAACTCAGGCCCATCTGCCCATGGATTCCTCAGCTGCCTAATCCCATGCCTAATCAATCAAATTATACAAAATTTAAAATTAGTCTCATTTATATGTCCTTGTCTACTAATTACCGCCCTTCATTATAAGCCAATGGCTTAGTTTATTGTGGAATCAATACTATTTAATCAATGTTAATCACTTCAACACACTATTGCCTCTTATGTTTTCTATTCCCATCAAATGGAAAGAATTACCCTTTTAGGAATTTACTTTTAGAGTGTAGGAAGGTCCATAATTCATTTCATTTTCTCTGTTTTGTTTTCTCCTCTTAGTTTGATGCTTGAATCTAATCTATAGTGTATATTTATGGGGTTTTGACTTTTTACCATTAACCATTGCTAGGAAAGGGAGATGGAGAAAGGAATGAGGATACAAATCCACAATGCAACTAGGCTTTCCTGTTAGCTTTAGGACTTCAATCAAACCAAGTATTTTGATGATAACAAACTCAGATTTTTTGTACTAACATTTTCAGTGTTTCAAAGGCACTATCTTGTAGAGCTCGGAAAGACGATTCTAACGCATTTTGAATCACTCAGAGCTCAAACGAAGAAGTTATGGCCAAAAAAAATTGATGAAGAAAATCCAACGTGGCATGACACGTGGCAAGCTGCTGACGTGGCACGCGAAACAGTAAAAAATTGATGACGTGGCAGATGACATGGCACTCCAACGGTCACTTTTTGCTGACGTGGCGATAACGTGGCAGGTGACATGGCTGATGACGTGGCGACCGTGGACGAATGAGATCATGACACGTGGCGGCTGTTTAAAAAAAAAAGAAAAAGAGGAGAAATCATTGATTGACGCGCGACCCTACCAGATGGTGACACGTGGCGCACTCTAAGATTTTCCATCCTTGATTTTGTATTTAAAAAAAAATGAAAATCCGACGACAGCTTACTCACGAGCTGATGCGCGCGTGCCTGCAGTTCTCCATAGAAAGGCGCGCGTGGATCTTCTCTCTCCTCCTGTGTGCGTGGTCTTCGTTTCATCCAGCCATTCTTTTTAATTCCCTTCTTTTTATTATTTTCTTTCATCCTATTTTCTCAAAATTACATCAAAATTCCACCAATTCAAATTCTATTCTTTCTAAAATTCCACCAATTCAAATTTTATTCCTTCCAAATTTTGCATCATTCAAATCTTGATTTATTCTCAAATTTCAATATTTCCAATCCTTCAAAGTTCTCCCTTAATGTTGAAATTCTTTCCTTTTCCATTTTAAATTCAATCTCCACCATCCATCTTTAGTTTGATCTAACGACCAATGTTTATCCTCCTCGCCTATAAATTGGACTTGATTTTCACCTTTCATTCACACACCAAAAAACTATCAAGTCTTAAGCTCTCAATTCTCTCTTCTCCTAAAATTCTTGTCCTCCTTGCTCCAACATTGGCCTAGAGTTATTTTTGTGAGGTTTCCTATTAGAGTGTTCAAATTGTGTACTTAGCCTTCAAGAGGTAATATTGTGAGGTTTTATTTTTATTTTTGGGAATTGTATTAAGGTGTGGGTACACCTTGGGTTGTGAGAAAAAGAAATTGGTTTGATCCTGAACCAGTTAAAAGGATCTTGGGTTTCTCTTTAGCCTAGGAAAAAGAGGGTCGTTTGCCGGTTTGGTTCTCACCTGCAAGAGGATCACCTAGTGAAATACCCAAGAAGGAGTCTTGGGGAGTGGAGTAGGCAATTTGCCGAACCACTAGAATTCCCGGTGTTTTCTCTTCCTCTCTCTTTCTTTTATTTTCTGCTCTTTATTATTTCCTTGTTTTATTGTCTTAGTTAATTTTTAATTCTTCTTGATTGCATGATTTAATTTTTATTGTGATCATATTTAAATTTGAAATTGCCATAGCTTGCATGTTTTAGATTTTATTAGCTTGCCAATAATTGATTTGTGAGTATCCTTTAATTAAGCATATTTCAAAGATAATATTAATTTTAAAAATTGGTAGTCAACCCTATTCACCCCCCTCTAGTGTTGCCTTTCAATCCTACAATTGATATTAGAGCGGGTAGCTCGGTTTTCTTATTTCAAAAAGGTTTTTAAATATTTTTTTTCTTGATTTTACATTCTGCTTTTTACTCTTATTAAATCTGGAATTTTTTATTTTTTTTGCAAAAAGTTTGAAAATTTGAGTTTTAAAAGCGGTTTTCACTAGAAATTTTTTTCCTTGAAAATTGGTTATTAAAACCTTATTTTTTTCTACTTCTTAATCTTTGAAATCTTTCTTGATTAAAATCTAAATTTTGGAAAAGTATTTCTCTTTTTAAAAATCTTTGAAAAAAAAAAATCATATTTTCTACTTTTTTGAAAAACTTAATTGTTCGAGCTTATGGCAACTACTGGAATAAATGGGTATGGTGAAGGTCAATCTACCACTAGGCCACCTTTGTTTGATGGAAATAATTATGCATGGTGGAAAACTAGGATGAGAATTTATTTGATTTCTATTGACTATAATCTATGGGAAATTGTTTCTAATGGTCCTTTAATTCCTACTAAGATAGTTGATAATAAAGATATTCCTAAGGAAGAAAAAGAGTTTAATGATGAAGATAAAAAGAAGTTTTCTATTAATGCTAAAACCATGAATTGTCTGTTTTGTGCTTTATGTCCTGATGAGTTTAACCGAGTCTCTGCATGTAATTCTGCTAAAGAAATTTGGGATATGCTTGAAGTAACTCATGAAGGAACTAATCAAGTTAAAGAGTCAAAAATTAGCATGTTAGTTCATAATTATGAATTGTTTAAAATGGATGCAAATGAAACTATATCTGAAATGTTTACTAGGCTCACAAATATTGTTAATGTTTTGATGGGATTAGGAAAATCTTATACCACCTCTGAAAATGTGAGAAAAATTCTTAGATCATTGCCTAAGAGTTGGGAAGCTAAGGTGACTGCGATCCAAGAAGCAAAAGACCTCTCAAAACTTCCACTGGAGGAGCTCGTTGGATCTCTCATGACGCATGAGATAATCATGAAGGCCAATGTGGAAGAAGATGTCAAAAAGAAGAAGAGCCTAGCATTAAAGTCCACTCAAGTTCAAGAGGACTCTGAAACTGAAGCTGAACTAAATAATGAGGAGTTCGCCTACTTGACCAAGAAGTTCAAAAAGCACTTCAGGAAAAGGAACTTCTCAAAGAAAGTCAACAGTCAAGAAGGTAAAGGAGAAAAGAGCAACAGATATAAATCATCTGTTATGAATGCAAAAAGCCCGGACACGTGAAGTGGGACTGTCCTCAAAGAAAAGTCATTTCAAAGAAGAACAAGAAAGCCATGAAAGCTACTTGGGACGAAAGCGATGAAAGCGAATCTGAAAGCGAGGAAGAAGTAGAAAATCTGTGCTTTATGGCTTTTGAAGACGACGACGAGGTAAGTCCTGAAAACCTTACTCTTGATGAGCTCATTGATGCATATAATGAAATTAAAATTGAATTCGAAAAACTAGGTTGCAAATATATGTCTCTTAGGAAGAAAAATGCTAAATTAGCTCTTGAAAATAATAATTTATTAATTGAGCTAGATAATCTAAAAGAGAAAAATGAGACATTAGGAAAAGATCTAGATTTATCTAAATCAAATTTGCATGCTTTAAAAGAAGAGTATAAATTATTAGAAAATAAAAAATGAAGATATTTCATCTACTCTTTTAAAGTTTACAAATGGGAAAAAGAATTTAGATATCATGATGGGTAAGCAACAAGGCATATTTGATAAAAGTGACTTAGGTTATAAACCTCACCAGAAACAGAAGAAATTTACAAATTACTTTGTCAAAGATAGCTCTATTATTTGTCATGCATGTGGAAATCATGGTCATAAAGCTTATGCATGCAATTTAAGAAAAATCAATGTTATGAATTAAAATAAAAAGAGATGGATTCCTAAATTTTTGTTAGCTAACCCCCAAGGACCCAAACAAATTTGGGTACCTAAGGTTACATCTTGAGAATTAATTCTTTCAGGTATGTTTGAGATCCATAAAGAATAAGTGGTACTTGGACAGTGGATGTTCAAAACATATGACTGGGGACCACACAAAATTCACACACCTAGAAAAGAAAGATGGAGGATACGTTACCTTAGGTGACAATAAAAAGGGTAAGATTGTTGGCAAAGGTAATATTAGTAACGGTTCAAATTTTCTTATTGAAAATGTTTTGTTGGTTGATGGATTAAAGCATGATCTATTAAGCATTAGTCAATTATGTGATAAAGGATATAGAGTAATTCTTAGTGCTAAAAATTGTACAATAGAAAATGCATGTGATGGAAAAGTTCTGTTTGTAGGAAATAGAGATAAGAATGTTTATACTATTCATCTATTAGATTGTCCTATAGTAGAAAATAAATGTTTATCTGCATTGCATGATGATTTGTGGTTATGGCATAGAAGGTTAGGACATGCTAGCATGCATTTAATTTCAAATATTTCTAAGAAATCCCTTGTTAGAGGTCTTCCAAAATTAAACTTTGAAAAAGATAAAGTTTGTGATGCTTGTCAAATGGGTAAACAAACTAAGTCTTCTTTCAAACCAAAGAAAGTGGTTTCTACTTCTAGACCTTTGCAACTGTTACATATGGACCTTTTTGGACCTACTAGAGTTGCAAGTCTAAGTGGAAAACATTATGCTTTTGTTATAGTTGATGATTTTTCGAGATTTACTTGGGTTTTATTTTTATCTCATAAGGATGAAGCTTTAAAATCTTTTATTAACTTTTCAAAAGGAATTCAAAATGAAAAAGGTTTTATGATTTCGAAAATTAGAAGTGATCATGGAGGAGAATTTGAAAATGCCTCTTTTGAAAATTTTTGTGAAGAAAATGGAATTTCTCATGATTTTCTTCTCCAAGAACACCCCAACAAAATGGTGTTGTAGAAAGGAAAAATCGATCTTTACAAGAATTAGCTACCTCCATGCTAAATGAATATGATTTACCAAAATCTTTTTGGGTTGAAGCTATTACTACTGCATCTTATGTTATGAATCGTGTTTTAATAAGACCTGTTTTAGATAAAAATCCTTATGAGCTTTTTAATAATAAAACTCCAAATATTAGCTATTTCAAAGTCTTTGGTTGCAAATGTTTTATTTTGAAAGACAAAGGGAAACTTGGAAAGTTTGAGTAAAAAACGGACATTGGCATATTCTTAGGATATTTTACATGTAGTAAAGCATATAGAGTTTTTAATAAAAGAACTCATGTAGTTGAAGAGTCAATGAATGTTGTTTTTGATGAAACGCATGTTGGCATTAATGAAGTTTCTGCGAGTGATGAATTAGAAATACCTGTTGAAGATCTTAGTATTAAAGATAGGGAAGCAACATCAAATGAATCTCAGAAAGAGCCAGAGAAATCCCTCCCTCAGGATTGGAGATTCTCCACTCACCATCCTCAGGAGTTAATAATAGGTGATGTATCTCAAGGGGTAAGAACTCACTCTCATTTAAATGCTTTAAATAATGTTGCTTTTGTGTCTCAAATTGAACCAAAATCTTTTAAAGATGTTGAATCTGATGAGTTCTGGTTAATTGCTATGCAAGAAGAATTAAATCAATTTGAAAGAAATAATGTGTGGGAACTAGTCCCGCGTCCTAGTGATCATCCTGTTATAGGTACTAAATGGGTATTTAGAAATAAAATGGATGAATCTTGTAATATTATTAGAAATAAAGCTAGACTAGTTGCTCAAGGCTATAGTCAAGAAGAAGGAATAGATTATGAAGAAACATTTGCTCCTGTTGCTAGATTAGAATCTATTCGCATGTTGCTTGCATTTGCATCTCATAAAAATTTTACTTTATTTCAAATGGATGTTAAAAGTGCTTTCTTAAATGGTTTCATAATGGAGGAAGTGTATGTTGAACAACCTCCTGGTTTTGAACGCTTTGATAATTCAAATCATGTTTTTAAATTGAATAAATCTCTTTATGGTCTTAAACAACCTCCTAGAGCTTGGTATGACCGTTTGAGTAAATTTTTTCTAGAAAATGGGTTTAAAATGGGACTTATTGATACTACTCTTTTTATCAAAACTAAAGATAATGATATTTTATTAGTGCAAATCTATGTTGATGATATTATAATTTGGTGCTACTAACTCTTCTCTTTGTGAAGAATTTTCTAAGTGTATGCACAGTGAGTTTGAAATGAGCATGATGGGAGAACTTAAATTCTTCCTTGGTCTTCAAATCAAACAACTTGAAGATGGAATCTTCATAAATCAAGAGAAATACACAAGGGATCTACTCAAGAGGTTTAAGTTTGATAATGCAAAAGTAGCAAAGATCCCGATGAGTACCACTACAAAGCTTGATAAGGATGAAAAAGGTAAAAACGTAGATATTAAAGCTTATAGAGGTATGATCGGATCCTTGCTTTACTTAACTGCAAGTAGGCCTGATATTATGTTTAGTGTTTGCATGTGTGCTAGATTTCAATCATGTCCTAAAGAACTACACCTGCATGCTGTAAAAAGAATTTTTAAATATTTTTTTGGTACAGTTGATCTAGGCTTATGGTATCCTAAAAATGCCTCCTTAGATTTGATTGCATATTCTGATGCTGATTTTGCTGGTAGTTTAACTGATAGAAAAAGTACTGGTGGAACTTGTCATTTTCTAGGTAGTTCTTTAGTATCGTGGTATAGTAAAAAACAAAATTCTGTTGCATTATCTACCACTGAGGCTGAATATATTGCTGTTGCTAGTTGTTGTTCTCAAGTTTTATGGATGAAACAAACTTTGCGTGATTTTGGTTTAAATTTTGAACAAGTACCAATCTTTTGTGATAATACTAGTTCAATAAATTTAACCAAAAATCCTATTCAACATTCTAAGACAAAGCATATAGACATTAGACATCATTTTCTTCGAGAGCATGTGCAAAATAAAAATAGTCATTAATTATGTTAATACTGAGAACCAGGTGGCAGATATTCTTACAACAGCTTTAAATGAAGAAGCTTTTTGTAAAAATAGACTTGCAATTGGTATTATTAGATTTGCCTAATTATGTTTGATAGGGGGAGTAGTTATGTTTTATAATTTATTGAGAGGGAGCATTATTTGTATGATTAAGGGGGAGAAAAATCACATGGTAATGTCTTTTTGTTGATAACAAAAGGGGGAGAAGTATTTCTAGTATTATGGTGGTTTGTCATCATCAAAAAGGGGGAGATTGTTAGCTTTAGGGCTTCAATCAAACCAAGTATTTTGATGATAACAAACTCAGATTTTTTGTACAAAAATTTTCAGTGTTTCAAAATCACTATCTTGTAGAGCTCGGAAAGACGATTCCAACGCCTTTTGAATCACTCAAATCGGAGCTCAAACGAAGAAGTTATGGCCAAAACAAAATTGATGAAGAAAATCCAACGTGGCAAGCTGCTGACGTGACATCCGACGTGGCACGCGAAACTATAAAAAAACTGCTGACGTGGCACTCCAACGGTCACTTTTTGCTGACATGGCGATGACGTGGCAGGTGACATGGCTGATGACGTGGCGACCGTGGACAAATGAGATCATGACACGTGGCGACTGTTTAAAAAAAAAAAAAGAAAAAGAGGAGAAATGGTTGATTGACGCGCGGCCCTACCAGATGGCGACACGTGGAGCACTCTAAGATTTTCCATCCTTTATTTTGTATTTAAAAAAAATGAAAATCCGACGACAGCTCACTCACGCGCTGATGCGCGCGTGCGCTGCACACGCCTGCAGTTCTCCACAGAAAGGCGCGCGTGGATCTTCTCTCCCCTCCTGTGCTCGTGGTCTTCGTTTCATCCGGCCATTCTTTTTAATTTCCTTCTTTTTATTATTTTCTTTCATCCTATTTTCTCAAAATTACAACAAAATTCCACCAATTCAAATTCTATTCTTTCCAAAATTCCACCAATTCAAATTTTATTCCTTCCAAATTTTGCATCATTCAAATCTTGATTTATTCTCAAATTTCAATAATTCCAATCCTTCAAAATTCTCCCTTAATGTTGAAATTCTTTCCTTTTCTATTTTAAATTCAATCTCCACCATCCATCTTTAGTTTGATCTAACGGCCAATGTTCATCCTCCTCGCCTATAAATTGGACTTGATTTTCACCTTTCATTCACACACCAAAAAGCTATCAAGTTTTAAGCTCTCAATTCTCTCTTCTCCTAAAATTCTTGTCCTCCTTAATCAAAATTGGCCTAGGGTTATTTTTGTGAGGTTTTCTATTAGAGTGCTCAAATTGTGTACTTAGCCTTCAAGAGGTAATATTGTGAGGTTTTATTTTTATTTTTGGGAATTGTATTAAGGTGTGGGTACACCTTGGGTTGTGAGAAAAAGAAATTGGTTTGATCCTGAACCAGTTAAAAGGATCTTGGGTTTCTCTTTAGCCTAGGAAAAAGAGGGTCGTGTGTCGGTTTGGTTCTCACCTGCAAGAGGATCACCTAGTGAAATACCCAAGAAGGAGTCTTGGGGAGTGGAGTAGGCAATTTGCCGAACCACTATAATTCCCGATGTTTTCTCTTCCTCTCTCTTTCTTTTATTTTCTGCTCTTTATTATTTCCTTGCTTTATTGTCTTAGTTAATTTTTAATTCTTCTTGATTGCATGATTTAATTTTTATTGTGATCATATTTAAATTTGAAATTGCCATAGCTTGCATGTTTTAGATTTTATTAGCTTGCCAATAATTGATTTGTGAGTATCCTTTAATTGAGCATATTCCAAAGATAATATTAATTTTAAAAATTGGTAGTCAACCCTATTCACCCCCCCCCCTCTAGTGTTGCCTTTCGATCCTACATTTCCGACAAAATTTCGAGATTCGCGGGATTTGCCCAGAATCATCTGAAAATCCCCTAGTCCGTTATCAAATCTCCGAGGATCGTGGAATCTTTCCTTCCAAGGCCTTCTCACACTGATCTCGGTAGCCAACCTAACCTTCCATGGTCTATAAAAGGGGACCAAGGTGCAAGAAGCAAGAAAAGCTCGGTGCTTGGGAGTTTTTGTCCCTAGGATTATATTTTCAGTTTTTCTCTCTTCTCACCTTGTAACCACTCCGAGTTCTGAATCCCTTAGTCTCTATCGACTCTTTTATTCGAAAGAAGAAGAAGAGAAAGGCTTGTCTCTCCTTGAAAAAGGACAAGAGCTAGCTAGATAGAGAGAGAGATCCTTAGTTGAGTCTTGTCTTTATTTTATGCTTTGTATTCTTTAGTTTTCAGCAAGCTGTTTTCATTTATCGTTTACTTTTGGTTGTAAATTAACCTTTTGTATTAAGTTCATTCTTTAATAATAATTCATTGTTTTTCTCCATGTCAAGTTTGTCTTTCATTATGTTTTGCAATTTATTTTCTATCATGAGCTAAGCTTCTATTTAGGGGTTCAAATATGTGGATTCCTTGAATAGAAGTAAGCCCTGCCTATGTCAAAGTAACCTTGCTTCCTCTACCATTGTTTGTCTTTGTTGAAATTAAGGTTTAAATGTTAGCTTAAACCGATCACTTAGGTTAGCATAGTTTGCATTTAACTGATGATCGAAAGGTTCGAGTTAAAGGCGTGGGTTCGCAAAGCAATAGTGGAAAAGATCCTAGAAATAGAACTTTGACTACTTGCGTCCTAGAAATAGGACTGCAACCACTAGAGTTTTAAGAGTCGTGAGTACTATTCATCTAAGTTTCAGCTAACCCTAAAAATAGACCTCTAGCTGGCTTAGTCTCCTAAAGGCACCTACAGCAGAGCTGAATATGAGTTGGACTTAAATTACAGTTTGGTTGTCAGGGGATTGCGGGCGCAACTGAGTTATGCTATCTGCACCTTGTCTATGTGGGCAATATAGATAGTGTGGCTCAACCGTTTGCACCACCTGAGCAAATTGTGGGCGCATAGGTGGAGGCGATCTACTGCTCAAGGTTGAAACTGTTTGAATTTCCCTACTTATCTCATTGATTTTTCATCTGTTTTTCCTTATTATCTTTTCGCTTTTGTTTTAAAACCAAAACCCCAATTATCTATTTTTATTTGGTTACCAACCATGGCCGCAAATTTAGAGGAGATTCATATTTTACAGAATTGTGTGTTAACTTAGCTAGTCACTATCTCCCTTGGGTACGATATCCGAAATACTTTCCACTTTATTACTTGATAGTGTATACTTGCACTCGAGTAGTGTCTTAGCACACACACGTCAAGTGGCGGTTGGTAATTATCTTCTAATTATTTTGTGTTAAAGGCAACGAAATGGAGGGTTTTCATGAAGGGAATTGCGAGGAAATTAAATTGCAAGAAATTAAAGGCGAAAAATTTAAATTGCAGGGAAGATAAAATTATAAGAAAAATACTAATTCTACTAAGTGACACCAATTAGGGAAATTTTGGGGTTGATTGACTAGGTTGATCATTGAAACACTTCCATTAAAAGGCTAATTTCATCGTTAATTACCCAATCGATCTAACCTTAACCTAGGAAAGACCCTAAGTCCACCTAAAGTAGCTAACCCGATCCTACATCGTCCATCAAGCTAACGCCTAATTAATTAATCAATTAATTCAATTAAATCATCAAATTAATTAATTAATTAACCGCACTAAGTTTAGTGGGATTGATTAGGAAGTTAGAAACAATCAGGTCAAAATTATTTCTAACGCTATTTTAGATTCTAAATCTATCATAGAAACTACGATGTCAGAGAAATGCTCTTGGGACTCGTACTCATGAATCAGTTTGTGCACTACAACATTAGCAATTTATAAACATGCAAGCTACGAATTAGAGCATCAATCTAATCTACTGTGCATGCTCATAATACAAACTGAATCTAAAATATAACCACAAATGAAAACAATTCATATTTGATGCATAAATCTCACAAACAATATAATCAAACACCCAAAAGTCTCCTAATCAACGCCAACGGGTTTAACCGGTTAAATAGTCAACTAAATCCTGATACAAAAGGGAATTAAGCATAAAAATACAACCTAAACTAAGCTAGAAACATAAAACAATAATTATGAATCGGAAATACAGAGAATAGAAAGAAAAGAAACTGTAAATCTAACCTACGGCGGAATAGAAAACAAGGGTTTTTAAAAAAAATTTAATCGTAGTGTCGAGACGCTGGGCATAGCGTCACGACGCTACACCTTCTGGCAGCGTGCCTTGAAATCGAGCCAACGTCTCGACGCTAGCCCACAATCCAACTTGATGTCTTCTTTTCTTCGGTTTTCTTTTGCTTTTCTTGGATTGGGGCTCGAACCTTTGAGTCCTTGGTACTAATTTTCAGGCTCACCATGATCCGCTTCGGTCTTTTCACCTCTTCGTCAGCCGTGGACTCTGAGTTAGCTCAAAAATGCTCCAAATGGCTCGATTTAATGCCAAATCGTGTGATCTACTCCCAGTGCCTCCAATGCATGAATTACCTATAAAATAGATAAATAACTCATAATACCGACTCTAACATGTTTAGATTCAAGGCAATAAAATAGCACTATTTACGTGCTATAAAAAATCTATGTAAATTAAGCTTTTAATCACATTCATTGACACTCTCTGTCCGTTAACATAAACCATATCATTTATTGACATCATACAACCGTCAATATACCTATTTATTTATTAATAATTTATTTTAATGTACAAATGATACTTTTATTGATGTTTTTTTTACACAAGCGTCAACAAATGTCAAATTTGTAGTAGTGATGATAGCAAAAATAAAAATGGAATTTACAACCATGTCTTCAGTTTTTTAATGTTGCACACATATAGCAAAAAAATGGGCCCAACCCAAACATTATAGTTGAAAAGACCAAAAAAACCCCTAAAAACACGCTAGAAGTCAGTGGTTTAAGAAGTATATCGATGGTGTTATTAATATACCTGCAAGGATAAAAGCCCTTGCGCAACGGAAAATTAATCAGACCATTAACTCAGTTTTAACTAAAGAACAAAATACTGGTACGTTGGCAATTAAATTACAGAACATAACTCATTTATCTACTGCATTTAATGAGGTCTAAGCATGTTGAAAAATTAATTTAATCTAGGATCTAATCCTAATTTACAGAGAAGAAATGATCAAAGGGAACTTACTCTCGTTGTGACTCTGATCTAATTTCGCCAAATCTATTGGAAGGATCTCTTCTCTGCACATCACGTCAACACCACCACGAATCCTTTCACCGGTATTCTCGAGGGAAGGAGGAAGAGAATGGTGGGATTCTTACTTGGAAGGGAAAATTCTAGGAGAATTTTTTCTGCACTCAGAGAAAAATCACACATTGTTTTAGAGAGGAATCAAAGTTGTCTAACCGAAAGCCATAATTGATAGCCTATCCCTCTAGTACTCGTGTATGGGTATGGAAGATGGATGAGGTTATTCAGGAAAACCATCAATGTGCCCCACCAGCTAGGGATTTAATTAAATTTAAAATAATTTAATTAAATCAATTAAAAAACACAATTAATTAATTAATTAATTAAATCAATATTTAATTAACTATGTTCATTTAAATCAACATCTTCCACATAACCTATAGTTTTAATTCAATTAATTAATTCTCCAATTAATTAATCATTAAATTAAATATCAGATTTTTAATTTAACCTTATAATTGAATCATATTCAATTATCTTTCTCTCATAACCTATAGTGTTAATGTGCATTTAACGCACATTAATTTTAACCTATAGTTTTAATATGAATCCAATTCATTTTTTTTTTTTGATACATTCGAATCATTAAAAGAGAAGGAACAACATACTAAGCAAGCAACCAGATGGACTAAACTGTTACACCGCTAAACATCCCATTACGCATAAGCCATCATACACCTAGACTAGCAACCAGCTCTGCTCCCTCCTGCACTACTTAGCCTCAAGTCAGCCCCCATCATCGCTCCTTTGACAGATCACAAACCAAATACAACACATTAGCACAGGAAAAACACCCATTAACTCACTCCACACCCCAGGGGAACCTGTCTGGACACCCCAACCTGCAACCTGATAAAACTCAATCAAGCATAGAGCTATATTTAATAAAATGGCAAGGAATCAGAAACTGAAATTTATCACATCAAGTCCGCTCGCTCCGGTTGCTAAAACTTATGCCTGAGAGAAGAGCTAAAGCATGCTAACAAATTCAGAAGCAGATCAAGTTAACCCCACGACACCTCACGCGCATGCAAGTGCAAGGCCTCACCTCAAGCAGCCTCTACAAGCCCAAGAAAGGCTTATAACCTCCTCCACCCATCTTCCCCCTACACTGGCACTAAGGCTTCGCAAAGTAACTAAAAGGCGCAAAAAGGAATGAACTCAAAACCTAGGGCCTGCAAGAGAAGACAACTCATTTACTACTTTTACCACTCTACAGGCGGGGTACTAGCCTTCGCGCTACAATGTAGGGACCCATAACCCGGGTTTTACCCTTGGATGGCCTAACTGAACACACTGCAAGCAGCTCTTTTTACCCCTCTTTGCCTGACGCTTTCAACATGCTTTCATAGAGAAACAGAAACCTGTTTAAGAGTCCCAATGCATGCCCGCGCCTCGTTTTACCACTCGTATTCTAGCAGGTCTTGCCACTCCTTCTTTTCCTCTTTCTTTCTTTCTTTTCTTTTTCAATCGATTCTTTCCTTTTCAGATCTACTTTTTTCAATTTCTTTTCTTTTCCTTTTTTACCTAGGCCAAGCACACCCACAAGATTGCAACAACTAGACATCCCGCTCAGCCTTACACCTATCGGGGTGACAACAGATCTATAGAGCCCATAAAACAACCCAGAGCCTTCAAGACTATCTAGGGAAGAGGCCTCAAACACTCAATCAAGTCGGAGATCACAAGAGAAACTCAAGAAGCTCACCAAATAAGATATCATACTTCACTATCAACAAAAGCATAAGAGAGAGCAGAGAGCACACAAACATCAACCTGATAACTTCCACAAAGACCCTAACCACTTGAGCTCAACAAACCATAGATAATCAAAAAGGAGAAAACAGCAGGTCCCATGCTCAGATGCATGGCCTCAAACCAGTCCAGCAGAGCAAAACAGAAGCAACGTAACAATTATAAACAATAAAATTGCCTGGTGCTCAGTTGCATCCAAACTTAAAACAAAGCCCACTAGCCTACACCATCACCCACCCCCAACCTAAACATATGAATCCTCCAAAAAATAATCTAAGCATGCAAAACATAAGGAAAAGAAAGGGAAACAGAAAACCTTCCCTGTGCCTAGGCATCCTGGTTGGGCGGCAGTTGGACCTGCTTAGACTAATCACCCTCCCCTCCTCGCCTGGGGAAACTCATGCACTCCCTCTTCAGCCAACAAGCCCAAAACACATGCCGGACCTTCTTCCATCCACACTCGATCACATCTGTCCTCCATCGCCAACCTCGTCAAACGATGGGCAACACGGTTGCCTTCCCTGAACGTAAAGCTGCCCCCGCCAAACCACCCCGCTGGAGCACCCCTCACCGCATCCTCCACCAGCATCCCCAACTCCGACACGTCCACCTCATCACGCTGCAGCAGCTTGGACACCCGCAGAGAATCTGTCTCCAACACAAAAGGTCTGGTAGGCATCTCCACCGCAAGCCTCAAACCGACAGAAGCCGCCAGCCCTTCTGCAAAATCTACATCTCTAATGTTCTCCTGGAAAACAGAAGTTGTGAAACTCACCTAGCCCAAGGAGCGGCAAACCACGCCTACACCCGCCGCTCCGCTCTCCAGGCAAAACGCCTCATCAACATTCAGCTTAAACCCATCAAACTCCGGCGGCGCCCACCTGCAGACCGCCCGATTTGGTCTTCCCCCCACTAGGTCCATCTCCCTCCATCTCGCTTCCCGGAAAGCGTTCAGATACCCAACAACCCAATCTGCCAGATTTGCAATCGAAACCTCCTGTTCTGCCTCATTTCATTCCGCCTGAACCAGATCGCCCACAATAACACCACCCACTCCTCAAACCGTTCCCACATCTCGGAGAAGGAACTTAATGTCAACTGCCTCGCACTTGGACACAATAGCCCCAAAACCTGCAGCCCACATGATCTCCTTCGTAAGTTTACAATGCCAAAACAAGTGGAGACTCGACTCCCCCAACCTGCCACCACACACATGTTCAGTGAGTCTACTCCCCTCCTACACAAGTTATCCATCGTGGGCAGCCGATCTAAGTACAGTCTCCAGAAAAATATTTTGATCTTGTTAGGTATCTTCATACTCCAGCAGTCATTCCACCATCTATGCAACAACTCAGGAGACGAGGATGAAGGACTTTGGGCCAACAGAGGCCCCTGCCCTAAACGGTACCCACTCTTCACTGAATAGAGGCCCGACTTCTCAAAGTGCCAAATGACTGTATCATCACAAGCAAACTGGCGTAAAGGAATAGAGAGGATGTGCCTAGCCTCCTGCGGGCTAAAGTGTTGTCGGATAAGGACCTTATTCCACTGCCCTGATGTAGTGAACAAATCCCTAACTCCGGCATCAGGTTGTAGCGTCATCGGCGAAACAATCTTCAGATTAGTATCCCGGGGAACCCAGTTGGAGCCATACACACTCACTCTTTCTTCGTTCCCAATCCTCCAACGGATCCCCCTTCCCACCAACTCATTCCCCCACATAAGACTCCTCCAGATAAAAGAAGGTCGACTTCCCACCCCTGCCTCCGAAAACTCCGAGAGCGGGTAGTACTGCCCTTTCAGGACATGGGCTAGGAAAGAAGTCGGCTGACTGACCATCCTCCAACATTGCTTGGCTAGAAGAGCCTGGTTAAAGGTCTCCAGGTCCCTAAAGCCCATCCCCCCATACACTTCGGCTTGCACAGGTGCTTCCAACTCACCCAGTGAATCTTCCTGTCCTCCTCCACCCCACACCACCAAAACCTTGCCATCAACCGATTTATTTCAGCAATCAGTTTCTTTGGGAGCCGGAAGCAGTTCATGGCATAGCATGGAATGGCCTGCACAACAGACTTAAGAAGGACCTCCCTTCCTCCCACTGAGAACAGTTTTCCCTTCCATCCTTGGATCTGTTGCCAAACCCGGTCCTGTATAAATTTTAGCGAGCTCATCTTGCTACGAGGCATAAAAGACGGTAGTCCCAGGTACTGAGCATGACAGGGGGCCTGTTGTACACACAGAACTTGACTCACCTCCCCCCGAGCGCCCTCCTCCGTATTAGGGCTGAAGGAGATAATAGATTTATCAAAATTCACTGTCTGACCTGAAGCTCGTTCATAACAACAGAGTATATCCTGGATAGCAAGAGTTTCCCCCACCTCTGCCCTGAAGAATAATAAACTATCGTCAGCAAAAAACAGATGTGAGATAGGTGTACCCTGCCGGGACAATCTTAAACCCGAAATGGCACCTGCACTTTCTGCCCCACGAAGCAGACTCGACAACCCCTCTGCACACAGCAAGAACAGGTAGGGGGAAAGAGGGTCCCCTTGCCTTAGGCCCCGGGAAGGATTCACCGCCCCACATCTGACCCCATTCACATTAAAGGAAAAGCTCACTGAAGATATGCATCGATACACCAATTCCACCCAGTCTGACGCAAAGCCCATTTTCAACATAATCTGTTCCAAGAAGACCCATTCCACTCGGTCATAAGCCTTGCTCATGTCCAGTTTCAGAGATGCCCAACCAGCCCTACCCCTAGACTTGCCCTTCAGGGAGTGGATACACTCGTAGCCCAGAATCGCATTATCCACAACACACCGCCCCAGGATAAAAGCACTCTGATTCTCAGAAACCAGCCCATTCAAGATCCCCTTCATCCGATTCACCATTGTCTTCGACACCAGTTTGTAGACAACATTACACAGGGATATAGGTCGGTAGTCAGACACACGACGAGGACTTCTAACCTTCGGTATCAACACAATCATTGTTTCATTGATCGGCCCCGGCGAAGCCTTCTCATTCAAGATACTCAAACAACACCTCACTACATCCACCTCCACAACCTCCCACGACTGCCTAAAGAACGCACCTGACAAGCCATCTGGCCCAGGCGCTTTACTAGGGTGAATCTGCCTCAAAGCCAGCAAAAGCTCCTCCTTGTGAAAAGGTCGGAGTAATTGCCTGTTCATCTCCTCACTAACGGAAACCCCAACACCAGCAATCGCACTTCTCACCTCACTCGGAGATGGGTTGCTCGTGGAGAAAATGTGGTCAAAGTACTCAGAGATCTGACCAATGATCCCACCCGGATCCTGGATCCAAGTCCTAGAACTATCCTCCAATCCTCGAATAGTATTCCTCTTCTTCCTCATTGAAGCATGCCTATGGAACCAAGGGGTATTCCTGTCTCCCCATTTCAACCAGTTCTCCCGCGACCTCTGCTTCCAAAAGACCTCTTCCTCAACGAGGAGGGACTCGAGCTGGGCTTCAGCCCTCTGTACCTCCGAATTCGTGCCTACCCTGCTCAAGTCTCTAACAGCATTCTAAACTCGGGCCACCGCCTCCCTAATACGCTCATTGTACCCTCATGATCTGTCCCGACCCCACCGACCTAGGGCGGCCAAACAGTCTTTCGTAACTGCCGCCAAAGCCCCTGGCAGGCTGGCCCCCCTTCTACCCCTCCAACTATCCTGCACTGCCTCATTGAAGTCCGGTGCTAGAAGCCATGCTTCCTCAAAGCGCCGAATCCGCTACCCTGGCACCTCACCCACTGCACTCGCCGGGCTCAAAGACAGAAGCAATGGCCGATGATCAGACCAACTGTAGTCCAGATGCACCACCTCCTGTCGGGGAAACATGTCCTGCCAGGATACGCTGCCCAAACATCTATCAATCCTCTCCCAGACCGTCTCATTCCCCGGTCGACCATTGCACCAAGTAAACTGACCCCCGATAAACCCAAGATCCCTCAACCCACACACGTCAGCCGCGTCCTTGAAGCCTCTCATCTCAGCATCAAGCTTCTCCCTACCTCCTTCCTTCTCATACTGGAACATGATGGCATTAAAATCACCACTCACCAGCCAAGGCGTAGATCCATCACCACGGATAGATTTCAACAACGACCAAGTCCTGGGCTTAAGCTCAGCCTGGGGATGCCCGTAAATGCACGTGAACCTCCACTGCTTAGACTCCCAGTCAACCCACCCGTCAATATGGTTCGAAGAGAAAGATAGCAAACTGAAACCCACCTCCGTACTCCATAGCAAAGCAAGGCCTCCGTTCCTACCATTACTGTCGACACAAAAGCAGTTGGCAAAACCCAATCTCACCTTCAAACCATCAAACCATGAGGAGTGCACCTTCGTTTCTGAAAGGAACACCATTTGGGGACGCTTCTGTTGTACCAGCTTGTACAACCTACAGAATGCACGGTCCGACCCCGTACCCCGTGCATTCCAGAAAAGTATACTCATGACACGTGGCGGGGCTGGTCCCCAGCCACCGCCAAGACTTTACTCTCGCTGCCCTCCATCAGCACAGTACCACTCCCTTCCTTCGCCTTCTTAGCCCCCAGATTCACCCCCAGCTCCCCCCCAACCTTCCTCTTGCCCTCCATCCTCCCCACCTGCCCCTCATCGTTGGTTAAGTCAGCTAAAGCGACTCGCGCCCGCCTCTTCCAACTCCTTCCCTTCTGGCCACTCACCCGCTCATCCCCTTCCCTCAACCCAACACTCCCCTTCCAATCCACCTCCATGCCCACCAAGCTCGCCTCCCCCCTGCTCAACTACCTCACCCCCAACTTTCTGCTTCCCCTTCGCACCCGTCGTCTGACGAACCTCATTCTCCATCCCTCCACTCTTCTCCCCGCTCTCCTTCCCCCCACTCTTCTCCCCGCTCTCCTTCCCCCCACTCTTCCCCTCGGATGTGATCTCAGCCCCAATCAACCTCGCCCCCCCGAGCCTCCAACCTCATTCGCACCCGCAAAACCACCCAATCCCACAAACTTATCCCCTCCCCCCTCAGGCTCACGAGAGTATCCCCCCTCCTCCTACCCACTCCGATCCCCCTCCTTTACCGGCCGACTTTCCCCCCCCAGGCCACGTCGGTTGGCTTCTCCCAACACCACCAGCCCTCATCCACTCCCCATACTGCCCGTCCCCACCCTCCTAGCCCCCAACCTGAGCCTTTACACACTCAGTTCTAGAATTCCCCAAGCACCCACAACTGTAGCAAAAATATTGTAGGCGCTCGTACAAAACTGGACACCAAATATCTTTACCACTGCCGTCCTTCAGAATAAAACCCCTACGTAGCGGGCGATCAATGCACAGACGCACCCTCACCCAAAAAAATGGACCTGCTCATTCGTCACCCTCGGGCCCGCCAATCTCCTCAACTGCCCCTATCCTATTTCCGAGGAACCGAGCCATCTGCCTAGTCTATTTTTCCATCAGAATGTTATGAATCTTCACCCAAAAGGAGCATTTATTGAAATCCAGCTCCGTATAAGCTACTATAGTACTCGGCTCCCTCAGCACCAACAGCGCCCCATCAAAAGCTCAAGGACCCGACGACAGCACCCTTGCTTTCTCCTCATGCGAACGAAACTGAATCACGAAAATGTTCTCACCTGCAGACTCGATTCTCGTAGCAATGTGAACCCTCCAGGCTGCCTTCATCATTGACCTAAAGGCCTCAATATTCACCTTCTTAGAAGACAGTACCTTACCCATAGCACATAGCTCAATGACAACCGCAGATAACGGAGTCGGCACCGCATCAGGCCCCACTGCGTCAGCCTCCTCCTCTGTGAGTACCAGGCTCTTCCAACGCCTCACTAGATCTTCCATCGGAACCCTTATTATCCCCCGCCTGGTCAAGAAGACCCCTGCTCAGCAGGCTTGTCACCTGCACACAAACTCGAAAAAAAACGGCAAGAAAAAACACTGCTGATACCTACACACAAAGACACAACCACGGCTGCAAAACCAGAAGAACAAAAATGGAAATCTCCCACCGCTACTTGCTTCTTACATCCCACCTCTCGAAGCCAACACCGCCGGAACCAAAACCACAGCCTCACCGCCCCCAATAGAAGCCTCCCGCCGGTGCCCCAACTCAAAACAACCAGCAATCAGACTCCCAACCTTCACACGATCCCGCAGGACACCCCCACACCGCCTACCAGACCACCGCGCCTCAAGCACTACCGACGCACACAAACTCCCACCCACCGACCATCGAAACCATCCACCACTGCCAGTACCGGACTCCACTTCGATCACCGCTGCACCCGATACCCCCTTCGGCGGCCACTGCACGCAAACGCCTCCTTCGCCCGCCGCTACACACGAGTGAATAACGCGAAGAAACCTAACCAGCTTGCCGCTGCTACACCCGGAACCACCTCGGAACCCTTGATCACCGCCGCTGCACGTCACTAGATAACCTGAAAGAGCCGCTGGAACCCTAATCCTTCATATCAGAGGAAATCTCTCACGTGGAGAGGAAACCCTCATACGGAGGGGAAAATGATTTAATATATATTTAGAGGATAGTTAATTCAATTCATATTAAATTTAATATTTGAACTCCTTCAAATATTTAATTCTTCCGTAGATTAATTATTAATCGAATTCAAAATAAATTTATATTATAAATTTTAATTAAAATATAAACTTTATATTATAATGTATTTCCATACATTATATTATTTCTCTTAGTAAATTTGAACATTTTAAATTACTATAATTAACTCAATACCCTTTATGAGCTATCGGTGGGACCTAATGGACCTATAAATGAAAAGCTCCAACGATATGAGATTAATTGGCTAAACTCATTAACCAAGTTAATCAATATTCGTTAACTGTGGGTACACTTCACTAAAGACCCACAGATGCACTCTTCTCACTACAAATATATTTTTGTGTCCACGGATGCAGACCAATAACAACAAGCTAGTCCTTCACGAGTGTTCGTAACACCAACTAGGTCAAATTACCGTTTTACCCCTGGGTTACCTCTACCTCCTTAAGTACCAGTGTTCCTCTAATGAACAACCCTGTTTATGGTCCAACCACTAAACAGAAATCCCTCTCGTGCCATTAAGAGGGTATGACCATTTGTTCACGATCCGAAGATACCACTTAAGGGAACACTCATCTACTTCCCCTAAAGCAATGGATGAGTGAATTTCATCTTGTGTGATTATGTTTCCAGCTCCCCACTCAATCTTGTCCCCAAAATGGAAGGTTGATTGAGTTGGCGAACAAGCAACTCTCACGCATACAAATCAAAGGACAATCCCTCGTGAACATGAGTCCATAACCCACTCAGGATTGAGACTAAGTTGCCTAGGTCATTCTAGTAAAATAGAAACCTAACTAGTCAACGGTGTTACAGCTAGTGGTTAGCATTTCGCGGTCCGATCTTATGCAAACTCATTGCATAGGATCCCTCACTCGCATGTTCTCTATACGAACACGTTGGATCATTGCGTTTGTATCAAATACAAAGTGGGTCGTATCCATAGTGTCACCAGGATAAGGTACCCAGCCCTATCCCTATACTATAGACCCTTTAGATTGTATCTTAAACAGTGATCCCCGTATGTCCCCACATAAAGTTCAAGACTCATACAACAACCTAGGATATTAGTTTATTGGATTAGGGTTATTTAGGCAAGACAAATATACTATAAACAATAACACTTAATTGAAAAATACATCAATAACATTTTATTAATGATCGGTCAAATGTTACATCTACTATCTACGAGTTTTAGGACATAAAACCCAACAATACCGTTGTTGGGTTTTATGCCCTAAAACGCGTAGATAGTAAATGTAACAATTGACCGAACATAAATAAAGTATTGTTTGATGTTTTTTTCAATAAAGAGTTATTGTCTATATTATGTACATCTTTCCTAAATAACCCTAATCCAATAAACTAAACATTCTAGGGTGTGGGATGAGTCTTGAACTGTATGTTGAGACATACGGGGATCACTGTTCAAGAAACAGTTTGAAGGGTCTATAGTATAGGGATAAGGCTGGGTACCTTATCCTGATAACACTATGGATACGACCCACTTTGTATTTGATACAAACGCAATGATCCAACGCGTTTGTGTAGGGGAGATGCGAGTGGGGGTATCCTATGCAATGAGTTTGCATAAGACCGGACCGCGAAATAGTAACCGCTAGCTGTAACACCGTTAACTAGTTAGGTTTCTATTTCACTAGGATGACCTAGGCAACTTAGTCTGAATCCTGAGTGGATTATGGACTCCTATTCATGAGGGATTGTTCTTTGATTTGTATGGGTGAGAGTGGCCAGTACGCCGACTCAATAAGCCAACCATTTTGGGGACAAGACCGAGTGGGGAGCTAGGAACATAATCACACAAGATGGAATTCACTTCTTCCCGAATTTTGAGGAAGTAGATGAGTGTTCCCTTAAGTGGTGTCTCTAGGTCTTGAACAAAGGGTCCTACCCTCTCACTGGCCCGAGAGGGGTTTCTGTTTGATGCTTGGACCACAAACAGGTTGTTCATTAGAGGATCACTGGTACTTAAGGAGGTAGAGGTAACTCAGGGGTAAAACGGTAATTTGACCTAGCTGGAGTTATGAACACTCGTGAAGGACTAACTTGCTGTTATTGGTCTATATCCGTGGACACAGAATTATGTCTATAGTGAGAAGAGTGCAACTGTGGATCTTTAGTGGAGTGAACCCACAGTTAACAAAAATTGATTAATTGGTTAATGAGTTTAGCTGATTAAATCTCATATCGTTGGAGCTTCTGATCTGTAGGTCCATTAGGTCCCACTGTAGCTCGTAAAGAGACTTGAGGCAATTAAGTATAAATTATAAATTTAAAGTGTTCAAATCATATAATGTATATTGATAAATTATAATATAAAGTTTATGAAACTTTATAATATAATTTTGAATTAATTTCAAAATTAATTCTTGAGAGAAAATATTTGAAAGAGTTCAAATAATTAATATGAATTGTATTCATATTAATATAAATAATTTAATAAAATCTCTAAGATTAAATATATGATATTTAATTGGGTAATTAATTAATTATGGTATTAATTAATTATTTATTAAAATTAGATATGAATAAGATAATAGATTTGATCTTATTCGTGACCTTTTCCTATAAGGAAAAGGTCTTCGCCTTTTCCTATAAATAGGACCCCTGGGGTGGGGTGAGAGGCATTTCATTCATTCTCCTATTCTCAGATAATTCTCCTGAAGGCTCCCACCAGTCTCCTGCCTCTAGTAGTCTCAGAGTCATACCGGTGTAGCCATAGTGGTAGTGTTCGCGATAGTTCGTGATTATTTCACAAGTAGTTGGTGAATTTAATTTGAGTTGTCAACGAAGAGTAAGTAACTTGTTACTATATAAATTAGATTTAGATCTAATATTTTTGTATGCTTAGCCTTAATACAAATCTAGAATAGTTTTAAGTTTATTGTCAATGTATTGGTATTTTAGATTAAACAAAATTAACTACGAATCAGTCCCAATTACGCTTCCGCTTTACGGAATTAGGGAATTCCAATCCCTTCAACCGTATATCAGATACATCATTTATTTGTTTTGTGTGACTGATATACTCAATATTTGGTATATTGGTCAACTGATCTACTTTAAATTTGGTATATCACTTAACTGATATACTAAATATATAGTATATCATATATATATATATATATATGGACAAAATGTGTGGTAGGAGATTCAAACCTCTAATATTTTGGTCGAATGTGTATGTCTTATGCTAGTTGAACTATTTTCATGTTGGAAAATATAACATCGATATACTACATATCATTTTAATGATATACTTGGAATTACATTTGTAGTGAGTAATAATATATTACTGATAAAACTGATGTTATACATAGAATTACATCTTATTGATAAACTTATAACAAATTTTGCATTCAACGACCTTCATAATACACCAACAATTAAAAATAGATATCAATGAGTCTTTTAAAAAAAAAAAAAAAAAACTAGCAAGTTATCATTGATGTACCCACCTACTCATAATCAGGTATATCATGTTATTAATTCCTTAAGTAATATAACAATGATATATTAATGGTATATCAACATTCAAAACAGATACAAAAAACAAACATTTAGGTTATAAAAGATAAACATTTCATTTAAAATATGTAAATAATATAGCACAATTCAATAAGAGAAAATGAAACATAGCCAAAGCGAGCATAACTCAGCGATAATTGGCATGTACCCTCGACCATGAGGTCAGAGGTTTGAATCCCCCCACCCCCAAATTATGATGTACTCAAAAGAAAAAAAAGAGAGAGAGAGAGAGAGAAAATGAAACATAACAAATATAAGCAAAGAGAAGTAACAATATCAAGTACATCATTGGTATATCAATATTCATATCAATATATCAAATTAGGTATATCAAATCAAGTATATATTCCAGGTATAACATTGTATTCATTTGAGGTAAAACATGTGTATCATTTTAATAATATTTTGAGCATGTTAGCAGTATATCATACATAATCAATATTTATTTGAAGTAAAATATGAGTGTATCATTTTAATAGTATTTTGAGTATATCTTACTTGACTTAGGAATTTTTGGACTTTTTGTATGGGTTAGGGTAGTTTCAAGTATATCAAATTTGGTACATCAATTATCTGATATACTTTATATTTCGTATATATCAGTAAATATAAAGTATATCAGATATACTACTGATATACTAGTTGATACATTGACAAGGGTAAAACTGAAATAATAATAATTAAAAAAAATGGAATTCATATTTTAAAAATATTGCTATATTTGCAAATTTAAAAAACCAATGCTAGATTTGTAAATATCTTAATAATTTTTGCTACCCATTACAATTTTCCAAATATTAATCTTTTCAATTAACAGATTTATAAAGATAGATTGAATATTTCATGGTCCAGTCTTACACAAACTCATTGTATATGACACCTCCACTCACATGTTTCCACATGAATGGTTTTGATCAAATCATTTGTAACTATTACAAAGTAGGTCGTACCAATAGTGTTACTAGGATAAGGCACCCAACTTTATCCATATATTATTAGACCCTTTAGGTTATTTCTTGAACATGATTCTCTTGTATGTCTACTACATACTGTTCAAGATTACACTAATAACCCTCGTTTTTTCATATAATGGATAATGTAAATTGAAATTAAGGATTATCGAATAATTGTTAAATAATAAGAACATTAATTACGTGGCTTTAGGACATAAATCTCAACAATCTCCCACTTGCACTAAAGTCGGTAAGACATCTGTCCTAGGGCATGCATACTCTATACCCAACATATTCTCTCACTTACCCTAGTGAAGATGAGACATTTTTCGTAATTCTAGACATTCTAGGTGACTCTCAAACCCTTTAGACCGGAGAATTTTTTTATCAAAATATTCGTCGATAAAAGATATCTTGGTCACTACACCATGATGCTTTCTCTCTCTATATATGATTCCCTATACATTCATGGTTTCTAACTTCCTCAGTAGTAGTCTTTGCACCACTATTATCATAATAAAAAGTGATAGACTCAATTATAATTGAAACAACTTTCAGATCTCTAAGGAACTATTATAATCATACCATTTCTTTTGTTGGCTCAAAAGAAAAAATATTAAACTTGTATACTTTACTCCACCACCTAGGGTAAAATTGATCTGAACATAGATTTCTCTAAATCTTTGTAAGAACTAGTATATCTTGTAAAGATCAAATCTTTTACTCCATCCACAAAAATTTCAGTTTCTCATAAATTAAAAAACTTGAACAACAATAAAAATAATATTAATGGTAAATGTTTAAAGTGAAAACTTAAAACTAAAGTCTCATTTGATAACCATTTGGGCTCCGTTTGATAACCATTTGATTTTTGGTTTTTGGTTTTTGAAAATTAAGCTTATACACACATACTTCCACCTATAAGTTTCTTGATTTTAGATATCTTCTACCTTGTTTTCAAAAGCCAAGTCCAATTTTGGAAACAAAAAAATAGTTTTCAAAAACTTGTTTTTGTTTTTAAAATTTGGCTTGGAATTCAAATGCAACTTTAACTAGGATGAAAGTCATGGTAGGAAATCTAGGAGAAAACAAGCATAATTTTCAAAAACCAAAAACCAAAAACCAAATGGTTATCAAACGGGGCTTGGTTTTTGGTTTAGTTTTTGAAAATTATGTTTTTTTTCTCTCCATTTCCTTATATTGGTTTTGATCTTTGTTAACGAAACATTTGAATTCTTAGCCAAATTCAAAAAACAAAACACAAATTTTTGAAAACTATTCTCTGGCCTCGTTTGATAACTATTTCAGTTTTTGGTTTTCTGTTTTTTTTTTAAAAAACCATATATGCTTGATAACTGTTTTTTGTTTTCAGTTTTTAAAAAATTAGAGGGATGAAAAGATATTTTAGAGAGAGAAAATGTGTAGAGACATTGAAACAAAAATTTAGAAACATGAATATAAATGTTTTCGAGAGAAAAGTTAAACATAGAAAAATTAGAAACGTGAAAGAAAATGTTTAGAGAGAGAATATTAGTTAGACAACATAAAAGATATTAGTTAGAGAAAAAATTAAAAAAAAAGTTAATTTTAAATAGAAAAATTAAATAAAAAGATAAATTTTAGAGAGATGGTGAAGTTAAGAGTAAAGGATATGCTAAAAAATCTTTTAAAAAAATATGCTAAAAAAATAACGATAAATTAGAAAAATAAAGAATATGTGTAGCGAGAGAAAATTCTAGGAGATTTTTTTTTTCTTGAGAAAAGTTATGGATAAATTTTTAAAAATAGATGACTTATAGAGGGAAAAAGGTTTAGAGAGAGAAAAATAAGTTTTGTAGAGAGAAAAACGTTTTAGAGAGAAAAAAATATAAAAAGGAATTTGTTGAAGAGAAATAGGTAAAAGAGGGAAAAAAAAATAAGTATCAGAAGAAGAATGAGTTTTTGAAAAACAAAAATCTGTTTTTAAAAACTTTTTTTTTTTTTGAAATTTGCTTATAATTTCAAAAACGTTTTTAAAAAACAGAAAACAAAAAACAGAAATTGTTATCAAACAACCTTGTTTTTAAAGAATGAAAAACAAAAATAGAAAACAGAAAGAAATGGTTATCAAATGACTCCTAATTTTCAAAACTTGACTTGGTTTTTGAAAAATAGGAAGAAGGTAGATAACAAAAGAAAGAAACTTATAAGTAGAAGTAGTGATTATAAGCTTAAATTCCAAAAACTAGATGGTTATCGACCGGGGTCTAAACAATTAAATCTAACAATAAAAAAAAAAAATCTAAAAACACAAAACTTAAAATTTAATGAAGAAAATAAACCCCAAATCTCAACACAACGCAATGGCAATTGGGATCGTTTTGCTTTGCCCCTCTTTGTGATAACTAGTTAGGGTTGAAGAAGGTTGAAGATGGAAGGACGATTTTCTGACAAAAAATTCAAACATCCCCAATACAAGGTATTCGCATTATTTGCATGTAAAACTCCAGAATTTTGAGTTTTGATTATTAAATTTCGCTTTATTTTGAATTTTCGCTCTCGATAAAATAAAAATTATGCATTTTCATTTTAATTTTCCAAGTCTAAGATTTATTTATGTTTTTAGTATTTTAAATTAGCTTATTTTACCAACTTAGATTTAATTTTATATTATTTTGCAGTTCAAATTGATTGTTTTTTTTTTTTTTTTTTTTTTTTTTTTTTGGAAAAATGATTTTGTATAATTCAATTGTTTTGATTGTGCATTTTTATTATCTGTTTTTTATTACTCCAAATTTTTAGGATTTTGTTATATACTGACCAAAATTTCTTAAGACAAATTCATATAGTTAGTTTGAAAACCATTTGGTTTTATAAAACTGTACTCTGAGACGTTTTCTTTATCATAGTTTTCATCTTTAAGGAAACATTTGAATTACTGCCAAAAACAGAAACAAGTTGTTAAAAACTTGCTTGAATTTTGAAAGCATTTATAAAAAGTAGATAACAAAAAAATATATATATTTATAGCCCAAATGAATATTAAAAGCTTCAACCTACCACCGTTAAAAGAGGTTATTAGTGTCTTGAGAAGTTAATTTATGAACTCTTGAGCTATCAAATTGAAGCTGATTTGACAAAGTTGGTTGATATTTCAATTTTGATTTACACAACTTGACCTATGAGTGAAATGACCCACCTCGGACATAGCCCAGGATTTGCACTCAACATGAGATGATGACACAGCATTCTACAGTCTAACAAGAATCACTTCAGTTTGTCATCTCTGATTTGACTTCAATGGCCTCTACTTGTTTCTTCTCAATCTGCACCCCATGCTCAAAACACCACACTTTTGATCCTATAACTGCAGAGGGCAAATGTAAACACTCTCCGACAATGGAGAAAGAAAGAAAAAGAAAAATGGTGAAACTCGATCAAGAAATTAACGAACGAAGACGACAGACAATGCATCCAAGAGGGATGTGAGAGAAAAATACATTAGTTTTCTCGTAAAAATAGTCCAATTATCTACCTATTCATATAACTTGGGTGCAACAGAATTTTAAACCTTCAGAACTTTGTGGTTAGACTAAATTGTCACAAGAACCAAATAGGAATACAGTAAGAGGGAAAGAAAGAAAGCATTCTAAAAGATCAAGACACTATTCAAACTATTGAGTGGAAAGGAAGAAGAAAACCTCACAATTACAATCCAGAAGTTAAACGTCTGGAAATGCAAGTGCCATCCTCTGAAAACCTTGGAGGATATCTTCACTTGCAATTGAACACACACTTTTGACTCAAACCTATACAAATACAGTGAGAAAACTCCAACTCCTACGTTTTCACTTCACTTACCAATGAGGTCGGATCGTCGTCCCTGTCGTGAGTATCCACAAGCTCGGGCCAAATGGAAATCAAAGTATTTCTCGACTAAGCCATTCGACTCTATAATCACACTCAAGAGGGGAAAAAATTACCCTAGATCAAATCACAAGACTGGGATCTCAGCACTATGTAGCTGATGGAATCTGGATAGAGCAACCAATACTTCTGATGAATTGTCAACATTTGAGCTATAAACCTTATAATGGTCTGGCCAAAGTTCGACTAGAAGGTCCGTGTAACAGTTTGACAAACCCGAGGAAGCTCAATTTTCCGTCGGTATGTCTGATCCAGTCATGAAGAACGGCATGAACAGGCACTGAAGGGCTGAGCCCAAGCTCCTGAATTGTCCACAATACCAGAGATTAGAGTTCCAGCCACCAATAGGTAAAATTTCAAAGTAAAGAAGCCAATGCATGTTATAAAACGAACTATGAACTTTCTGAGAATAGATTTTCATGTATAGTTTTAAATGGTTTCATACGCCCTGTCTGTTAGTTTGTAGCTTTGTAAACCATACATGTGAGACCCGTAGAATAAGCTGTGTGTACCAATTCTATGTAAATCTTAATAGAGTGATGATTTCATTATTTTCAGAACCACGTGTTTGCAACCATTCATAAAATACCGGAGTATGACTAGCCAAATCAGCAAACTGTAAAAATGTGATTTATAATTATAGGGATGCCTGGAGTATAATGGACAACCCTACTCCCGGAAAGCGAAAAAAGATAATGATAATCAAATAAAATTGATAATATTTGATCATTTGACAACATTTTAGTACTTGGACTTTCTACTTTACCTAGTACAAGAACATCTAAATGTATTATGGATTCCACATCTGCAACAAAGATTTAACTGTTTTTCTTTTCTGTGATGCAAAAAGATATAACTGACTTCAAAGTGTATGGATGCACAGACGTTTCATCACAAGCAAATCAAACAGTTTTTCTAATAAGATCCCAAGCACAAGAAAATCAAACATACCGATGCCAGTTCCTCTATAACAATAGCTCTGTTTCCGTCCTTTTCGAATAGATCATAAGCACAACGTGCATGTTGCTCCCACCTATCAAGAGCCTCAAGTTGATGGATACTTAGTGTAGCAGCACAAAACTCCTCGAAATCCATTCTCCTATATTGCAATGCATTAAGCTGTCGCACAAAAGCAATGCAAAACATAAGCAATGCGAATTTGAAGTAGACTCGAGAATATAGTTCAGAAAAATACCGATGTCAATAAATCAGGGATCCTTGACTCCTTCATGGCATTTGTTATGTTTTTCATCAAAGCCTGACCACAAGTTAAAGAGCAATCAACATAACCAACATAAAATCATGAAGAAAAACAAAGAGAGAAGCAGAAGGAAGCAAACCTCTTTGATGTTTTCTATGCTTATGGTGCCATTTTTGCTTGGTTCCAAGAGTGAAAATTGTGTCTTCAAATAGAATAGCTCGTCTATAGTTAAGGTTCTTGACACAGCCTACCACATCCCCCAAAGAAAAAAGGAATATTCAGTAAGCAAAATAATGGGAAAACAGTAGTGGATATGCAGGAAATGATACAAGTGTACAGAAAACAAACCCTTAAAGCAGCTTTTCGAAGAGATGATGACCGCATGTAAATCTTCATGAGTTTAAATATTAGTATATCAAGAGGAGCTTTTACATCTAAAGAATTTTTAATCCATGGATGACCTGCGTTGAAAAGTCAAATGAGAGTGGAAATTATGAATACAAGAAGAAAAATGAAGTATTTTTTTGCCTGGTATGAAGCACGTACTTAGGGCTTGAGCAGCAGACATCCTTTTTCGTGGGTCTTTAACTAAGAGGCGCTTAACAAAATCTTTTGCCTCAGAAGACAGAGAAGGCCATGGTGGCTCATCAAAGATTGGATCAGCTTTTAGGACAGCTTTAAAGATGCCAGACTCCGTACGAGCCCAAAATGGACGACTGCCACATAAAAGAATATATGCAATTACACCTATACTCCAGACATCTGCCTCAGTAGTGTATGATCTATGGAGCACTTCGGGAGCTACATAGTAAGCACTACCAACGATGTCATTGAGCCTTTCATCTGCAAAGAAATTAAAGGACATTAACTATTTGGCGGCCAGTCTTGGAGTCACTAAATTAATTAGAGTGTAACTGAACCAAGGAAAACCTGGTTTCACAAAATCTGACAATCCAAAATCTATAGCCTTCAACAGTGAATCTTCGTCCTTTGAAGTGAAAAGGAAATTCTGATCCACCAATAAATTTTGCTTAGCCAAAAATTCATAAAGTGGAAATGTACAAGAAAGGAAACTACATTTGTAGCTATGTTGAAGCAGAATTACGACCACTGTTTCTCAGAATAAAATAAAATGACAACCACTTTAGGAAAACAGATAAAATAACACAAATTCATAATACCAACACCACGCATCCCTTATTAAGCTTATTCACTATATATAGTGAAAGTTAAAGATCGATATGACTGTCCATGACTCCCTTGCCTCTCAAAAAAGAAATGAGATTCTTTTCCCCACCTTGTCCGGGAGAAACAAAACAGATTATCCTTTTTTCTTCTTTTGTAGGGTAAAAAAAATGAAATATTGCACCAACAGGACATCTAACCAAATAAATTACTTTAAATTCTGTTTATACAATACAAGTCGTTTTATCTTTCTGTATAACACACCTCAGGTTTGAGATCCCGATGAACCACACCCTGAAGATGGCAAAAAGCTACAACATGTAATATTTGTGTCATTACAGCCCTTGCATCCTCCTCTGTATATTTACCACCCCTAAAGTAGTAAAAGAAAAATCAAGAGAACATCAGAAACTTAATCATAAGTTTACTAAAGCTTAAATGGTCCTAGAGAACCCAAAAATTACGCTGCAATATTGCACAAGTCCGAGACAGCATTAAATGAGAGTACCTTGAAAGAATTCTGTCTAAGAGCTCTCCTCCTTCACACAACCTGAAAATGCATAACCCATCAAAACCCAAATAAGCCATGATTAGACTCATCCAAACCTTAAAGCAGTGAAAGAAATGTCCTTGACCATCAGAGGTATATCATATATGATAGTGAAGAAACTTACTCCATTACTATATAGACGTTGTCATGATCCTCATATGCATCATAGAAATTTACAAGATTGTTGTGACCACTCAATGATTTTAATATCTTCACTTCCCGTCTGACATCCTCGATGGCAATGGCAGTAGTCATCTACCAGTAAAGTAAAAACACAAGTCATAAACTATTAGGAAAGAAGACTAACTTCAGTATAGCACATGTTGCAATGCAACCAGAATAAGCAAAATGTAAAATAGTAATTGTTTAAATCCAGGGAAAAGGTTAAGACTTAGCTGAGCATTAGAAAAGCTAGATTCTCATAGCAAGGCACTTCAAGTAAAAAAAAAAAATCATTTTATTCTTTTCTCTATCTCCTTTAGTTAACACACTCGCTAGAAGAAAAGAAGGGACTGATCTGGACTTGATTTCCTAAGTATCAAACCAAAAAAAAAAAAATGGTGCCAAGAAATAAACTAGAAGAACCATGAACGACCCTAAGAAAAATGGAACTACTCAATATGTAAACACAACTTGTTGAAGCAATACAAATATGGGCATGGTTACTAGCAAAATATTTGAAACACAAAAGGAAAGCATGATTGTGCATAAGCCAGTCTTTCTAGGCCATGTTAACTAGATCTTAAGGAAGCTAGATTTAAGCTCAAGCTGAAGAATGCTCCAACCTAGAATCTGGAAAAGAAACGTTAGCCTAACTCCTCATCCACATCTCCATAATAGACAGATTAACAAGAAATTCATCTCATCTCAACTTAAAAACCATTTTTCCCATTTTGAGGGTAAACAAAGCACCATTTTCACAAAATCAAAGATCGTTACAGAGCAAAAAGCTAAAATGAAGAAGATCAAACACCTTGGACTTAGGAATGATTTTAACAGCCACTTGTTGGCCCTTATGTTCGCCCTTCTTAAACCTTGCCGCACAAGTGTAGCCAAAATGCCCTCTCCCAACCTCTTCTCCAAGCTCATATTTACTCGAAAGATGCTTCGAAAACCCAAAATTCTTATCCAAACCAGTAACCCCTTCCGCCTCGCTCCCCTCCGGAATCGACGCCTCGTTCGGCTTCACCGAGCCGTGCCGCCGCGCCAGAACTGCACGAATATGCTTCGCCGGCGACGGCGGCGGAAACGGCTTCCTAAAGAACCGCTTCGGAGTCGAATTAGCACTCGCATTCGCCGGAGATCTCGCCGGAGACTTCTTTGAAAAGAGGTAATGAGCAGGGCTGGGACTGTAAAAAGGGAAAAACGGCGATTTCTTCACATTCTCCACCTCATTGCTCTCATTTCTCCTATTCCCCGTCTTCCTCTCATCTCTGCCATGTTTAGAGCTCGGCGGTAGCGGCGAAGCTCCTCCCATGGCGGAAACAGAGTTCCGTTGAGCCGAATTAGGCCCTCCATTGGGCGTTCTTGAACCAGATTTCTCAGAGAACAGATCAGAATTTGGGGAGGGTTTAGAGTTGCAGAGACCCATCAGACACCTCCCCCAGAAAACACAGAGAAAAAAGAAGAAGAACAAGCAACTTGAAAGAAGAAGATTGAAATTAAAAAATCCCAGTACCGAATCAAAGCATTTGCTCCGGATAACAATTAATGGATATTTGAACAGGATTTTTCGAAACTACAACAACTTCGAAGAGAAATTTTAAAAGGAAAATTAAAAATAAAAAATAAAAAAAAAAAATCCACCAACCGGAATCTTGATTTGTCTCTGATGATTGGAAGTGTTCTCAACACTCAGACAAAGAGACTGATCCACACAAAATGATAAAAAGGAAGCGACGTCGAGTTCACTTTTCGGTGTCCAATTTAATATTATTTTTTTCTATTTTATTAATAATTTTGTACCACTAATTTAAAATTTTGAAAAAGTTTTTAGCTCAATATCTGACGTAGAATTCATTTCATTACGTGGGGGCCAGAGATAGGTCAAGCACGGTCTCCAGTTTTCATCCACGTGGCATTAAAATGAGATTTTTTTTTTTTTCTTCTTCTTTTTTAACTTCCTCATGACATTGGTGAAAAGGACCAAAGAGGAATTATGTTATCCCATTTGATACTTTTTTAAATATTCAATTTGGATTTTTCTGTTAAAAAATTCTTCTAATTATTTTGTACGATTTAGAATAAACTAGAAGTAAAATAGCAGTAAGAAAACGTGAGAGAGATGGAGACAAGAAAATAAAGTGAATAAATCTTTTACTTGATTTACTTCTACATTTGAAAGCACTCCTAAAACTATTACTTAGAGTCCGTTTAGAATATCTTTTAGTTTAAGGTCAAGAATGCATTTTATTTTAAATATTTTGTATAAAAATTGTTTAGAAGTTAAACACTCATATGAGTTTGCTTACATTTTTTTATAAGTATTTTTATACACAAGTTACTATATACTTAAAAACTTAAAAACTTTTTTTTAAAAAAAATTGCTTTCAAGTGTTTTTTTTTCAAAATGATTTATTTCTCAATCTCATTTTTTAATAAGTCATTTTTTAGTGGTTGTTAAATACTAGAATTTTTTTCAAAATAATTTTTTTTTTCAAAATTAAATACTTAAGAAAGTTAGTTTTTTTTAGTTCAATTCATGAAAGTTAGTTGATAATAAATGAAATGTGCAACTTATTGATATAATATTTTATCAAATTATTAATTGTTTATGTATTTTTTGTAAGAGTCAGAGTTCAAGTCATGTTTATAATTAGAAAATAATGAAAATAGTTTTCTTTTCCTCTTATTCTTTCATGGGACCCACACCTAAGAAATCAACCTGAAGTTTAATATTCTTAGATGATGTGTATATGAGTTTGATTAGTACCCTTTTGGCCTTTTCCAAAAAAAAAATAACAGTTTGATCAGTATATAATCTAGTATATGCTTAATATGCATTTTATATTATTGAATAAATAATGCTAGGATGTTTAAAATTTTGAACATTTTTTTTAATGAATTAAGAATCCATGGTCTTATGGATGGGTTCAAACAAGTAAAACAACGTTGATGGTGTAGTTTAAATATCATAATTGTATTTCTTTTTTGGATAAGTAGTTTCATCACTATAATGGGAGGCATATTATCTATTTTATTTGATGTCGTAGGCTACATTTACTCGTTGAAAATGGAAAATAGAAAAAATTTAAGGGGCTGTTTGGCCCACTGTGTTGGTTATAATAGTGGGAGCTATTATAACCCACCCAGTGTTTGGGGCATCAACAAAAATAAGGGGTGAAGTTGGTTATTTTTCCCCTCCGTGTTGCTACAGTAACCACTATTCAACCCAACCAATTATTCTATCCATTCTCTACAGTAACTCTCTTCTCTCTTCTTCCATGTGACTCATTAACTTTTCTACCGACGACCGGCCAACGAATTTTCCGGCGACCACCGACAACTTTTCCGGCGACCACCGTCGACTTTCCAACCACTTTTCCGGCGATCACCGATGACTTTCCGGCGACTTTTTTTCTTTTTTTAAAAAAAAAAAGTCTTTCTTCTCATTTTCATTTCGAAAAATATAAAAAATGAAAATAAAGAGTTAGAAGAAATGAAAGGAAAAAAAAGGAAAGAAATTTTTGGTCGTCGAAAATTTTGTTGGTGGTCGTCGGAAAAGTCGAAAAATTTCTAGGGAGTTAAGATACTAGATTGTCTTTGTACATATATAAATATGGAGTTTTATTACATAATTACTTTTTTTTTTTTTTGAAGAAATATTACATAATTACTTTTGATAATGAAGTATATGAATGATTACCTTCATCGTACCATTTTTTTCATTCCAAATTATACTTATCGTATTTAAGTTTACCATGATAATAATAATTTAAAAAAAAAAATAGTACTCAAGTTTTTATTTTATGTGATTTCTATTTTATTTGATTCTTTTGATAATGAAGGTAAAATGAGTTTTGAATAAGCATTTACCATTTTTATGTTGGAAATACAGAAATGAAACAAATATGGTTTTCTATATGAAATCATAAAATGACTTATTTTGTGAAAAAACCATGACTCTAAAACAAAGAAAATCAACCCTTGCTTTGGTTATTTTTGTTTCCTTTTAAGTTAAACACATAATTTAACCCATATACCCAAAACTTTATTTTTTTTTACAACTAAACCCAAGTTTTTTTTTATTAATATTTGAAGTACAAAGTTGTATGAGGAAAATAAAAAAAAAAAAAAAAGTCAGGAAAAAAAAAACAGTCAGCTTGAAACATAGACAATTTTAACCCAGACTAAAATAATCTGCATCCCAAACACGGCATCCCAAACACAGACTATTTTATCCTAGACTATAATAATCTGCACCCCAAACACAGACTATTTTATCCCAGACTATAATAGTCTGCACCCCAAACACAGACTATTATAACACACAGACTATTATAATCCCCAGACTATTATAACCCCATCTATTATAACCAACTCAGTGCCCCAAACAGCCCCTAAGAGTTGAGTAGTTCATTATTAAAATTTGGATTTCATATATGCAATTATATATTGCGGGGACTCTTAACAGAGTCATCCAACACAAAAGAGTAAGAATAAGAAAACGAGAGTGATCCAAACTTAGCATAACTATAGAAAGTTTCAATATTTGACTCAATTCAAGGGTTCATAGTGTATCTATCGGTTATCTAATAACTAGTTAGAATAATTTTCTTTCCCTAAAATTTATTTCCCTAAAGTGTATGCAAGAGCTAGTTTGACAACAATTACGTGTTTTTAAAATTATGCTTATTCACCTATCATCTTTTTTCTAAGTTACTTTTAAATTCATTATAGCAAACAAATTTTAAACGAAAAAACAAGTAGTTCTAAAAAATATGATTTTTTTTTTGTTTAAAATTTGGCCAAATTTTCAAATAACGTGTTCCTTTCTTACCATTTGAAAAAACTAAACATACAAAACTTGAGTATTTGCAGTTTTGAGGCTAATTAAATTATACAAAATTTCTCTTTCATTCCATGTGTGTTGGTTTTATAGCTGGTTTCAATTTCGTAATTAATGTCCTTTAAAGTTGTAGTTTTATTCTTTTAACTTTTTAGTTTCTTAGAAAGAAAACTTTTTGTTAGCCACTGATGTTGCCAAAATCCGAACGGAGGAAAAAACACACCAGACTTTCATATAACAACAGAAGTGAATTTGTTTTGAGGGGAGAAGATTGTTGGGAGAAAATGCGGAATACAAATAATAATAATATTATGACGACAATCAATAATATTATAATTATCTCCCATTCCACAGGTTAAGCCAAAAATAATAGTCACTGTTATAGGTAATTTTTGGACCACCCGATGCACAAGGAGCTGACGAGGACATCCAGGCGAAAATAGGACTAGGAGACCGATCCAGAGGAAGAACCGACCAAAGGGCCGGGCCAACTTGGCTTGGGCCGAGGCCGACCATTCGGTCCGCGCACTCGGTCACCTCCTCTCGGTCCCTGATGCCTCTAGCCGCCCCGGTTTCGCCTGGTTTGTCCCGAAACGCCTCTGAAATCCTAAAAACCTTAGGAGCATGGCAGGTATTTATACCCCTCTTCGCCACTGAAGAAGGGGACCCGAACTCTCGACTCTCTCCTCTTACTCTCTTGCTCTCCTCTTCCGTTTTCTGACTTAAGCATCGGAGGCGGTGTGGCTAGCACCACACCGGTGTGCAGGTTTACTCTTTTGCAGGCCACGTCTTCCCCCGCTCTCAAACAAATTCACTGTTGATTATCACGTGTTGCGAAGGTAATTTACCTAGCGAAATTTGATCATCAACAGTCACGAAAAAAATAAAAGAGATAGGGAAAAAAGAAAACGACATCGAAAAATATACTGGTTCGCCCCAAGCTCGGGACTACGTCCAGTCTTCTACAACGGCAGGTTCTACTAAAATTTGGGAGATTACAGGAAGCCTTCAATAACTCTACAAACCAACCCTCAATAGCCCAACAATAGCTATTGACTTCCAAGTATCACAACCCGATAGCTTGGGATAAACAAATAAACAAACTCTCAACCCAATCAAGAGAATAAATCCAATTCTCTCAAAACTCCTCACTGCCGTCTCTGAATTACTGAAGAAAAACACTCCAGCCGCAAAACTCTAGGAAAGGCCACTTTCTCGCCGTTGCTTTGCAAACCCCACACAAACACATATATATATAAGCTTGCAAAAGCTAATGGGCCTGGCACATTTGCTTTTCTTTTTCTCATGCACAGCAAGTTGAGGGTAGTGGTTTTGGCTCCACAACCTAACAAAGATGTGGCCTGCAACTGCAAGATAAGAAAACTACATACTAGTGTGATGCTTGCTATAGCGACTCTAATGCTTAAGTTAGCTAGAAGGTATTAAGTGTAGCAAGTAATTTGGAATGACAAAGAAGCGTATCCTCCCTAAAATGAAGAAGAGTTTTGAAACCTTGTCTCTTTAGGGTTTTTCCCATTTCCTGGAAAATTTAGGTTGAAGATTCAACTTAATTGAACCGCCAGGGGATTCATTGAGCTGGTGGCATGCATGGCCATGCCTCCTAGCCTCGACATTGGGTCCAGGTTGAGTTTGGGGATTGAGCTTCGACTCGATCCCCTTCTTCTTTTCTTGCTCTAGGGCCTAATTTTTTCGTATTTCTTCGAATTTATTCCATATTGGCTTTATCCTTTCCTCTATTATCAGGTTTATGCAAAATTACCCATAACATTAATCTCCACCTCCCTCATTGGGATTCATGGTTTGACTTGTTATTATAGGTTATATGCATGAAGCCCAATTTGGAAGTATAACCTTTATCAAACTCATCTCTTTGTGAGATGTTTTCCCTTTGGCCCAATTGGTTGCTTTGCCTCATATTTAAATGCTTTGAAAATTTTTTAGAGCATGCCTTAGATCAACCCATCATGCCTCGTGTACGGGTAGAGTTGTGAGCCTTAGGCCTAAGTGCTCCAAGGTAGGCCTTGGATTATCCTTAGGATAGCCCGTCGAACCCAGTATGGATGGCTTTAGACAACTATCTACGCCTTGTATGTAATTAATGATACAAGCATGGGAAGAGCCTAAGGTCAAACTTGGTCATTTCTTGCTTGCTTCTCTAGTCTGGTAATCTTGCAGTTCATTGTAAAAACAGAATGAGAGCTTCAACCTGAGAGAAAACAGAATCCCAGTCTATCGTAAAAACTGATCCACACGCTTGATTAGGGGAAGAGCAAAAACCATCCAGACGTGTGCCATCGGTTAGGGAGAGAGAAGTTAGGAAAACCATCCACGTATCCAAAAACTTCTCCATCAGTTACATTAACTAATGTATTTTTAAATTTAATATATAAAATCAAATTTAAAATAACTTAATTTAATTAATAATAATAATTAATTAATTAATTTAAATCATATTTAAATGAATATCTCCCACATAACCTATAGTTTTAATTCAATTCATTTAATTAAATCAAATCAAATTAAATAATTAATTAATTCACCAATTAATTAATTATTAAATTAAATATCATATATTTAATTTAACCCTATAATTGAATCATATTCAATTATCTTTCTCTCATATAACCTATAGTATAAATATGCATCTAATGCGCATTAATTTTAACCTATAGTTTTAATATGAATCCAATTCACATTAAATTTAATATTTGAACTCCTTCAAATATTTAATTCTACCATAAATTAATTTTGAATCAAATTCAAAATAAATTTATATTATAAAGTTTAATTAAAATATAAACTTTATATTATAATGTATCACCATACATTATATTATTTTCCTAAGTAAGTTTGAACATTTCAAATTACTTTAATTACCTCAATACCCTTTATGAGCTACCGGTGGGACGTAATGGACCTATAGATAAGAAGCTCCAACGATTTGAGATTAATTGGCTAAACTCATTAACCAAGTTAATCAGTATCCATTAACTGTGGGTATACTCCACTATAGACCCACAATTGCACTCTTCTCACTGTAGAATATTTCTGTGTCCACAGATATCGACCAATACCGGTAAGTCAATCCTTCACGAGTGTTTGTAACGCTAGCTGGATCAAATTACCGTTTTACCCCTGGGTTACCTCTGGATCCTTAAGTACCACTAATTCCTCTAATGAACAATCTTTTTATGGTCCAACCAATAAACATCAGTTCCTCTCGGGCCAGGAGAGGACCAACGCCCTTGTTCAAGACCCGGAATCAACCCTTAAGGGAACACTCATCTACTTGCCCCAATAGGAGAAGGAGTGAATTCCATCTTGTAATGTTATGTTCCAAGCCCCACTCGGTCTTGCCCCTAAAATGGTAGGCTTATTGAGTCGGCGAACTGGCCACTCTCACCCATACAAATCTAAGGACAATCCTTCATGAAAAGGAGTTCATAACATACTTAGGATTCATATTGAGTTACCTAGGTCATCCTATTGAAATAGAAACCTAAACTAGTCAACGACGTTACATCTAGTGGTTACTATTTCGCGATCCGGTCTTATGCAAACTCTTCTCATAAGATACCCCCACTCGCATGTCTCCTACATGGATGCTCTAGATCATTGCATCTGTATCGAATACAAAGTGGGTCGTATCACATAGTGTCACCAGGATAAGGTACCCAACCTTATCCCTATACTATAGACCCTTTAGGTTGTTACTTGAACACTGATCCCCGTATGTCCCCACATACTAGTCCAAATTTCATTTAAACAACCTTGGATCTTAGTTTATTGGATTTAGGGTTAATTAATGCAAAACTCGACTATTCAATAACAAATTACTGAATCACTCGAATAACACTTTATTGAGGTTAATTAATTTGTTTCATTTACTATCTATGAGTTTTAGGACATAAAACCCAACACATCTATCATACAAATTGTGAAGGCAATCAGTACAAATTCAGTGGTATTCTTCAAATCAAATTACTATAGTAAATCACTTTAACCTACCCTAAATTACTATAGGCATCAAGTGGCTACCATAACAGCATGATAGCCACATACACATAAATCAATCATGGTAAGTCACTTTAATCTACCCTAAATTACTATAGGCATTAAATGGCTACCATAACTGCAGGATAGCCATATATACACAAATCAATTATAGTCATGCACTTTAACCTAACTTAAGTATACTACATAAATCACGTAAACTCAGTACATACCTAAGGGTTCAAGACCTTCCTCCCTGTCGTTGGCCCATGTATTGTTGGAATTGAGCCCATCTTTCTTACCATGTTGTAAGAGTCTCGGTTGTTTGCTTCAAGGTTGTTGTAAGTGTCTTGTTTGTTTCCTTGAGCTCATCCATTTGACATTGCATAATTTCTACTTTCTTCTCAAGCTTTTTTTCACGATGGGAAGAAGATGAGACACTAACAGACGAGCTAGGTTTTGGATCCCAACCAAGAGCACCTTTGATGTGGCCTGATCGAGTACCCAAGACCTGTTTGCAAACCTCAAGCTGCGAGATCGACTCAGACCCTTCTTCTGATGATGCTTTATGTAGCTCGTCCATTTCCAACTACATTAATAATGTAATAAGGTCAAACGAAAAATATAAAGAACAGAAAGTCATTACTAAGAATATATAACTTTCGTATACATCTCTCGTAGTGTCATTGATTCATCCACTCTTTTCAGAAAAATGACTATCGTGGAACAAATCCACTAGCCCAATATCACAACCATGTAGTGTTTTCTTTAATTCCAAAACACACACCATTAGTCGTCATAATAAAAAGATAAGGAATAAAAGGAAAAAAAAAAAAGAAAAGAGTTTAATGAAGGAGAAGAAGGTTTATATATGAGATCATGGATCTCAATGTGTCATTATGCTTGGTGGCAAGCTCACAAGATTTTGTATGCCAAACTTCATGAAATAAAGCCACCTTAAAATGAAACTAATTTTCATTTTGTTAATTTCAAAAATTAATTTAAGTAAATGAAATTCAAATGAAATTTAATCTAAATAATTAATTAAACATTTTAATTAATTAATTATAATTATTTAATTCTAAATTAAATAATTACATTATTTTCGATCTCTCTCGAAAACCCGATGAATATGAATCGTTTATTCAAATTCAAACCGAACATGTATCAAATACATTATCTTATTTAATTCAAATGAAATATTTAAATAGGATTTAAATATTTCCAACTCTCTCAGTTTATAGTTTAATCCAAAGTTCAAACTATAATACGTTTAATAATATCGTATATGATCAACGTTAATTCCCTTTATCGAGTTTGAACATTTCAAACTTTTCCATCACATTGTTCTAAGGTTATTCCGTATGAGCTAGTAGGGGGACCTGGTGGACCTACAGATCATGGGCTCTAACGATCTGAGATTAACTAGTTAAACTCTTTCAACCTAGTTAATCAACATTCGTTAACTAACGGGACACTCCACTAAAGCTCGTAGTTGCACTCCCCTCACTGTAGATATATTTCTGTCCACCCGATATAACCGTGATCAGTAAGTCAATCCTTCACAAGTTGTTCGTAACTGTAGCTAGGTCAAAAGTCTGTTTTACCCTTATAGCACTTCTTGTTCCTCAAGTCCCCACTGAGTCCCTAATGAACATTTGGTTTGTGGTCCGACCACTAAACCCAAAACCTCTCGTGCCAATGAGAGGGCGGCGCACCTTTATTCACATCCTGGAGTCAGCACTTAAGGGAACAACCTCTCTACTATCCCTAAAGTCGGGTAGGAGTGAATTCCATCTTGCAGGACTATGTCCCCAACTATCTACCCGGTCTTATCCCCAAAGTGATAAGCTTATTGAGCGGCGCTGTAGGGCCACTCTCACCCATGCAAATCAAAGGATAATCCTGAATAAACAGGAGTTCATAGTTAGCTCAGGATTAAGATTGAGTTACCTAGGTCATCGCTTGAAATATGTCAGTTTCACAGTAAACGGCGTTATAAAGTGAAAGTGACTTATTTCGGGGTCTGGTCTTATGCAAACTTCTTTTGCATAGGACGCCCCCACTCGCATGTCTCAACATGAACAATCCAGGATCACATCGTTTGTACTAAAACAAAGTGGGCCGCGTCACATAGTTTTTCTTAGGATAAGGTACCCAGTCTTATTCCTATACTATAGACCGTTTAGGCTATCACTCGAACTCGATCCATTTTTATGTTGTTCGGACGATTTTGTATACCGCAAGCGTACGGGTCGTCACAAGTAATATAGTGATTTTGAGTATAGAGTATCGTCTCCACAGGGATTGGATTTATTCAATTAATTACCATAAATAATCTTGCTTAGCTTTATTTAGAGAACAAAATCTAATGCCAACAAGAATACAAAAAGCTAATCTAGAAAGCAAAAGATAAATGGAGACACAATTTGGTGGGATAATTCTAGAGTGGTTGATTTAATCAATTGGACCTTTAATGCTTAATCAATTAACTAATATGGATTAACTAATCATTTGATTCATAAGTCTAGAAGCCTAATGACAAGGACTCTCCTGTCGGTCTCCTCCTATCTCATACCTTTCAATAAAGAATCTCCTTTCGGTTTCCTCTTTATTTACTTAGCATGGCATTACGACCCTTCAATACAACCTCTAACGCTATTTATCTTATCCCATGTCACCTGGGTAAATAACATTAGTCATGCATTCAGTTCTAGTCTAAGCTTCTCTCCGTCGAGTCTCCACTTAGTAACGATTCATTTAATCAGTGATCAGTTGATTAAAAACATTACGGATAAAATGCACAAATGAACAATAATGACAATTAAAACAAATAAATTCATTAATCAAGCAAAGGTTCAACATCTAAATCAATCTCATAGAATTTAGGAATTTACTACTCATAATCACTATAAATCCAATAATTCCTAATCCCAACGATTCTAGAAACTAAAACATAAAGGAAAAGGGAAGAGAAATGCTCATAAAAGTGTCGATCTCCTCGATCCCGCGCCGACCTCCATCGATCCCGAGCTCCAAAGATCTTCAACAAAGCTCCAAAACTCTCCCAAAAATCCCCAATTTTAGTGTAGACTCTAGAATGGAGTGAAAACCCACAAATTGGCACACCAAACTTGGATGCAAATGGCTCCTTTTATAGGCTCCCAGCAGGCGTAGCGTCGAGACGCTACGTCACAGCGTCGCGACGCTTTGACGTCATCTTTTCTTGGGCTCCAAGTCGTCGCAGCGTCGCGACGCTACCCCATTTCTGGATCTTTCCGCATAGCTGCCTAGCGTCACGACGTTAGGCCCTGGATCTTCTAGAATGGCCCGATTTTGACTCAATTTTTGGGCCTCCAACTTTCTTTTGGCCCAAATGCTTCATGTAATGGATCTTGGGCTCTTTTCTTGACCCAACTTGATACTTTAAGGCTTGAAATACATGAATTTGGGGCTTCTAACTCATTCTTTTTGGGCTTTTGGACTTGGATCTACAATGAACTTCTCCAAATTGCTCAAAAAGTCTCCAAAATCATCCAAATTCTCTCAAAAATCCGAATTTTTTTCTTTGACTCGGTTTTCTGAAATTTAAACAGAAAATAGCATTAAAGCACACAATTCATGCATAAAACTAGCTAAAATTAATAGGAAAATGATGACATTTTTGCATGTCATCACACCCCCAAACTTAAACCTTTGCTAGTCCCGAGCAAAGCTAAAACCATATATATGAATAAAATATTGCAAATGCATGACTCTAAGCTCAATGATCAAAATAATGAACTCTAACAATTAAAGGAAATATTAAAACACATTCATTCATCACGAAATTTAAATTTAAACTCTTCATCCCTTGCGTGTGTGTGTGCGAGCTTCCTTATTAGGTCTTTACTAGCCTAGAAAAGGTTTATACAATCCTCAGTTCATCTTCCCCCTACACTGGCCCTAAGCTCTAATTATCCAGCTTCCCAACAATCAAGAAAGCAATATCCCACTAAGGTGCCTGAAACAACGGGATATGCCTCCCCCAAACTTGCATTTTTTTTTTGTGATGAGATTCCTTTTAGATGTAGCGCCTTCGTTCTGGCTTGCCAACATTGGTGATGAAAGCATCCAACTACGAGCACCTCATCTTTCAGGTTGCCGAGGCATGCTCATTTCTTTCCAGCGTTTTCATGCAAAGGCAAACGATGGGTGTCATGAATGCCCCTGGTTACTAACGCTCTCAAGAAAGTGGAGCATTCATCATTCTTTTTTTTTTTTTTTCGCACTTTTCTTTTCTCATTTTTTTTTTCTTTTCCTCTTTTCTTTTCTTTGCAGGCTAATAATCATGATTTTTCTTCCAAGTAAAACATTACAAACTCTCATGCAGTTCAACTTTTAAATCAGATCTTAAGCCTATGGGAGTGACAACAAACATCTAGATAATATAATCCAGTTCTAAGCATTCAAAACCATATAAGTAGGCTACGTGCTCAACATGTGCAAGGAATTTAAAGCAAAAATTTAAATTTACATGAATCTTGAACATGCTTTGATATTTCACAAGAATTATACAGAATTCATTATCTAGATCATATCATAGACCGTCCTCATCAAAACAGATGCAATAGAATCATCATGAAAAAAAAAAAAATTTCAATCAGCTCAGATCAAAACAGCAAAGCCTCCCCCCTAAACTTAAATTGTACATTGTCCTCAATGTATTAATTATTCAGACTCATTAAGCATCCATAAGGACAACTAAAAAGATATAAGGAGAATGGTACTGCCCTGAAATGTGAGAGAAACCATGGATGCCAGCCTTCAACATCATTGGGGTTGTTTTTGGAAGAAATTATGGTCTCGAGCTCCTTCAAAAATTTATCAACAGGAACGAAAGATCAACATGCTCTAACTACAAAAAAACTGAAAAACAAAGAAAAGAAAATTGACCGAAATTAAACTTGGGTTGCCTCCCAAGAAGCGCATTTTTAACGTCTCTTAGCTAGACGAGTTTGTGCGGGCTTTCAAGGCACATAAAAATTCTCGTATTTCTTCGGGCCCTTCTTCCTTGAATCGATGAAGCCAACTATTGCTAGCAAGCTCACTAGCTTTTCATGGGCCTCTGAAGCAGAAATATTTTTGGGATTTTTTAATAATAAAAACATAAAAGGAGAAAGATCAAAATAAACGGACTCTGACTCTGACACAGACTCGTGAGAATAAGAAAAATAACACTCATTATCAAGAGAGGATGGAGAGGATAGAACAGACAAAGGCCTTTCAACCTTAAACTCTATCTCTTGAAACTCCTCAAACCCTATGGGCTCATTTTCTTTTTCTTCCTCACAAACTTGTTCTTGATGGGTGCTAAGACTATCCAATTCTTCCTCACAATCTATACAGCTCACCCCTATATGCTCAAACTCAGCAAAATTGAAAGAATTAGGCTCCTGAATGGGCGCTAATGAATCACTGGCCACATGACTCACTAGACATTCTATGGAAGTGGATCCTACTTCCTTATCCTCCCTTTGGGTCTGAGGTATTTTCATAGATTTTTCTGATTCTAAATTCATGGCTCTAGACTCTTGGATAAAATTTTCAAGCAAGCTCACTAAGGAAGACTCTTTTTCTAACGAAGCGGACTGCACTTCACACTCCTCTTGAGGTTGCAATCTTCCTAAGGATTTTTCTAGAGCAAAATTCATAGCTCTAATATCTTTGATATAATCTTGAAGCAAGCCCTCTAACGGAGATTTTTCTTTTAAAGGGGAATAATTTGAAAAGGAAAAATTGAAAGATGGTGTTGGTTCTTCAGGCTCAGATTCCCTAAAGGGCCACCCAAAACTATTATAAGCCATTTGAAACAATTAATCAACAATGATCAGGCTTTCAGTCAGATGCAAACACCAATTAAATGCACAACAAGAACAATGGACCAAAAATAAAAATAAAGAAAGCAAAATAAAACCTCTAAATTAAAGTAAGCAATTTCTTCATAATATTAATTGAATGAAATTAGCCAATCCCCGGCAACGGCGCCAAAAACTTGTTCGGGCGATTTTGTATACCGCAAGCGTACGGGTCGTCACAAGTAATATAGTGATTTTGAGTATAGAGTATCGTCTCCACAGGGATTGGATTTATTCAATTAATTACCATAAATAATCTTGCTTAGCTTTATTTAGAGAACAAAATCTAATGCCAACAAGAATACAAAAAGCTAATCTAGAAAGCAAAAGATAAATGGAGACACAATTTGGTGGGATAACTCTAGAGTGGTTGATTTAATCAATTGGACCTTTAATGCTTAATCAATTAACTAATATGGATTAACTAATCATTTGATTCATAAGTCTAGAAGCCTAATGACAAGGACTCTCCTGTCGATCTCCTCCTAGCTCATACCTTTCAATAAAGAATCTCCTTTCGGTTTCCTCTTTATTTACTTAGCATGGCATTACGACCCTTCAATACAACCTCTAACGCTATTTATCTTATCCCGTGTCACTCGGGTAAATAACATTAGTCATGCATTCAGTTCTAGTCTAAGCTTCTCTCCGTCGAGTCTCCACTTAGTAACGATTCATTTAATCAGTGATCAGTTGATTAAAAGCATTACGGACAAAATGCACAAATGAACAATAATGACAATTAAACCAAATAAATTCATTAATCAAGCAAAGGTTCAACATCTAAATCAATCTCATAGAATTTAGGAATTTACTACTCATAATCACTATAAATCCAATAATTCCTAATCACAACGATTCTAGAAACTAAAACATAAAGGAAAAGGGAAGAGAAATGCTCATAAAAGTGTCGATCTCCTCGATCCCGCGCCGACCTCCATCGATCCCGAGCTCCAAAGATCTTCAACAAAGCTCCAAAACTCTCCCAAAAATCCCCAATTTTAGTGTAGACTCTAGAATGGGGTGAAAACCTACAAATTGGCACACCAAACTTGGATGCAAATGGCTCCTTTTATAGGCTCCCAGCAGGCGTAGCGTCGAGACGCTACGTCACAGCGTCGCGACGCTCTGACGTCATCTTTTCTTGGGCTCCAAGTCGTCGCAGCGTCGCGACGCTACATGGACAGCGTCGCGACGCTACCCCATTTCTGGATCTTTCCGCATAGCTGCCTAGCGTCGCGACGCTAGGCCCTGGATCTTCTAGAATGGCCCGATTTTGACTCAATTTTTGGGCCTCCAACTTTCTTTTGGCCCAAATGCTTCATGTAATGGATCTTGGGCTCTTTTCTTGACCCAACTTGATACTTTAAGGCTTGATATACATGAATTTGGGGCTTCTAACTCATTCTTTTTGGGCTTTTGGACTTGGATCTACAATGAACTTCTCCAAATTGCTCAAAAAGTCTCCAAAATCATCCAAATTCTCTCAAAAATCCGATTTTTCTTCTTTGACTCGGTTTTCTGAAATTTAAACAGAAAATAGCATTAAAGCACACAATTCATGCATAAAACTAGCTAAAATTAATAGGAAAATGATGACATTTTTGCATGTCATCATATGTCACTACATAAAGTTCGAGTGTTTCATATCATAGTCAAGGATTCTAGTTTATTGGATTTGGGTTAATTAATGCATAGTTAAAATAACCATTCAACAACCAGAAATTGAATTACTTCAATAACGTTTTAAAAAATAACTTTGTTACATTTACTATCCATGAGTTTTAGGACATAAACCCCAACAAACTCCCACTTGGACTAAAACTCAAGTGGGTTGTTTATAACTCGTAGACCTAGACCATCTAGATGTCCCTCATACACTTTTAGCCGTGAGGGCCTTCGTAAATGGATCAACAATATTTTACTCTGAGGCTATCCTCGTGACAATCACGTTCCCTCTATACATAATCTCTCAGATGAGATATACTTTTGCGTTGTATATACTCGCCTCAAATTTGGAACAACTTTCCAATGAACTTCCTAAGTCATACAGACTTCTAAGCCTGCTTCGTAAGCAGCAACATACTTGGCCAACAAGGTGGAGTCTGTAATGCATCTTTACTTGATGCTACTGTTGGGTTTTATGCCCTAAAACTCGTAGATAATGAATGTAAACAAATTTTATACTTGTGTTTAATAAAGTGTTATTTAGTTTCTGCAATAAAATGTTATTGTTAAATATTGCACTATTTGACCCAAATCCAATAAACTAAGATCCAAGGTTATTTGTATGTAACTTGAACTAGTATGTGGGGACATACGGGGATCGATATTCAAGTAACAACCTAAAAGGTCTATAGTACAAGGATAAGGCTGGGTACCTTATCCTGGTGACACTATGGATACGGCCCACTTTGTATTATGATACAAACGCTATGATCCAACGCATTCATGTAGTTGACATGCGAGTGGGGGTATCCTATGCAATGAGTTTGCATAAGACCGGACCGCGAAATAGTTAACCACTAACTGTAACACCGTTAGTTGGCTTGGTTTCTATTTCACTAGGATGACCTAGACAACTCAGTCTCAATCCTGAGTGGATTATGGACTCCTGTTCATGAGGAGTTGTCCTTTGATTTGTATGGGTGAGAGTGGCCAGCACGCCGACTCAATAAGCCTACCATTTTGGGGACAATACCGAGTGGGGAGCTGGGAACATAATCACACAAGATGGAATTCACTCCTTCCTGACTCTAGGGTAAGTAGAGGTGTGTTCCCTTAAGTGGTGTCTCCGGGACTTGAACAATGGGCCCAACCCTCTCTATGGCACGAGATGGACTTCTGTTTGTTGGTTGGACCTCAAACAGGTTGTTCATTAGAGGAGCACTGGGGACTTAAGGACAAAGATGTAAACCAGGGGTAAAATGGTAATTTGACCCAGCTGGGATACGAACACACGTGAAGGACTGACTTGTAGTATTGGTCGATATCCGTGGACACAGAAATATTCTGCAGTGAGAAGAGTGCAGCTGAGGGTCTTTAGTGGAATGACCCAAAGTTAACGAATGGAGACTAACTTGGTTAATGAGTTTAAGCCGATTAGTCTCGTATCGTTGGAGCTTCTGATCTGTAGGTCCATTAGGTCCCACTGGTAGCTCGTAAAAAGACTTGAAGCAAACAAATATAAATTGTAAATTGAAAGTGTTCAATTTATTTGGGGAATCGTATAATGTATATTGATGCATTATAATATAAAGTTTATGAAACTTTATAATATAATTTTTGAATTAATTTCAAAAATTAATTCTTGAGAGAAAATATTTGAAAGAGTTCAAATAAATTTAATATGAATTGGATTCATATTAATTTTAATAAAATCCCTAAGATTAAATATATGATATTTAATTGGGTAATTAATTAATCATGGAATTAATTAATTATTTATTAAAATTAGAGACCTTTTTCCTATTAGGAAAGAAAATATTTGAAAGAGTTCAAATAAATTTAATATGAATTGGATTCATATTAATTTTAATTTTAATAAAATCTCTAAGATTAAATATGTGATATTTAATTGGGTAATTAATTAATTATGGAATTAATTAACTATTAAAATTAGATATTGTTCAGATAATAGATTTGAACTTATTCCTATTAGGAAAAAGTCTTGGCCTTTACCTATATATAGGACCCCTGGGGTGGGGTGAAAGGCATCCCATTGTCTCTCCTTCTCTCAGAGATTTCTCCCAAAAGACTCCCACAAGTCTCCTGCTTCAAGAAGTCTTAGAGATATACCGGTGTAGCCGATTGGTGGTGTTCGCACAAGAGGGTTGCTGCGTCTTCAATCTTATTGGCAAGAAAAGGCGAATTGATCAAGGCTTTCTACAAAAGTAAGTTTTCTATGAAATCCTTGATCACTAGGATCAATCTAGTTGATCTTTTAGCATGTTTATAGCCTATGTACAGCCCATTAAATATATATTTATTTCTGTAATATTTTGCAAATTGTATTGGTATTTCAATTAGAATCTAAGACTCTGAGTAGGTTCGGTAATACTTTCCGCTGCGTGGGGCTTTTATCCCTTCAGCTACACCATTCTATAGCTCCCAGTTAAGGATGAATCCTGATCCCGATGTGGATTTCCTCGAATCCTTATCGGTGTACAAATCAGAATTAGTGTATCCTGTAAGGATATGGATCAAAATCCTTAATGCCATACACGAGCTTATAATCCCTCGTACTCCTAAGATACTTGAGGATATGTTAATTGCAGTCCAGTGTCCTTACCCTGGACTGAATTGGTATCTACTGACAATACCTACTGCATACCATATGCCAAGCCTGACAGCTGATTGTCGAGGCACGAGGAATTCGTCACAAATCCTCAACCTCTTGAGGTGTCTCAGGACACTGCTCTTGTGACAAACTGATGCGCAAATTGCTTACCGCAAGTGTATGGGTAAAGTTATAATACAGTGAATATAAATTCGAATGTCGTCCTCTGGATTGGTGTCTCGTCAATTTTAATTACCGAAATACTTTTGACCAATTTTATTTAGGGAATCGAATTGAATGAGAATATAATTGATTCAAACACAAAACTAAAGCAAAAAGTGACAATCTAATGGGAAGAATTGGTCTTAGGGATTTGATTTCACCAATTGGAGTTATGGATTAATAAACGGATCAACACATACTATGATTCATAAATCTTGGCAACTAAAATCACACATATCTCTCCCGAGCATACATGATTCTCCCATATGTAATTGAACCCGATATCCCTATCTAAATCCAATAAACATACAAGGCAATAAGGCTAACCTTTATAACAATTTCTAGAATTAACCTTAATCTCCCGATTTTTAGCTAAATTCTAGTTATGCATATTGATTTCTAATTTAAATCCTCTCTCCCGAGTTAGATTCAAGCATAAACATCAATCAATTTATGGCCGGTAAATTGAAAGCATTAAGGACACACATATGCATAAATGACATCAATAGCATAAAAACCGTAAATCAATCCATAACGTGCCCAACGGCTACATCAATCCCTAAGAATTAAAGCCTAGCTACTCATACACAACGTTACAATATAGCCATAGTCTAAAACAGCCATAAAAACTAACTAAAGTGAGGGAAGAGGAATTAAACTCGTTGTAGGCCGAGACCGAACGTCCCCGTCACGATCCCCACGAACAATGGGTTGATTTCCAACTTGCTCCCTTTGCTTCAGCTCCAAAATGCTATGTTTTTCCTCTGTTGTCGGCTCCAAAAAGTCCCAAAACGAAGTCCCCTAAAACCTAGTCGAAATTTCCTTATATTCTGATTTTTTCGTCGTAGCGTCGAGACGCTATGGACAGCGTCACGACGCTGTCGCGATACCGCAAATCTTGCCTAGAGCGTCGCGACGCTGGTCCTAGTGTCGCGACGCTATGAAGTTTTTTTTTTTTTTTTTTTTTTTTTTTTTTTTTTTTTTGTTTTTTTTTTCAGCTGGGCTGAATTTGACTTCTTCCAACTTTATCCTTTTTCGATCTTTTAGCCCTTTTTCATGTCCCGAACACCCAATTGACTCCAAAATCACGTTTTAGCTCCAATCAACAATTTCCTACAAAATAAACATTAAGTGCAATAAAATGGCCAATAAATCATAAAAGACTAGCTAAATTGATTAGGGAAAACTAGCTAGCTATGCTCGCTATCACAAACGAATTCTATGTGTGGATAGGTAACAAACCGTTCTTGGAATTCTAATCTTATCTAGCCAACACTTTTGTCCATATAAGATATTTGAGACAGAGCTAGCGTTCTTGTTCTTGTGATTCCGAACGTGTTGGATTCTAAGAACAAACTAAGTCTTTCCAAATCTTTTATTTGGAATTGCGCTGCTAGCTACTTTTTAGTGTCAGTTGGATAACTTACATCATTCCCAATGAGTAGGATATCAATCACATATAATACTAAGAAAAGCTACTAAACTATTGATAATTCTTCTACCAACACAAGGTTTATCAATACGCTGGTCAAAACTATAAGATTTAATCGTGCATTAAGCCTTATGTTCTAAGATTGAAACCTTCAGTTCAATCCATAGATGGATCAGTTAAGGTCGCAAACCTTTTGCTCTAGATCCTAGACTATAAGCTCTTCTGGTCAACACCAGATTGAATTGAAGTACTCATACTTCATTTCAAGGATCATTCTTTTGACTCAATTGTCTCTATCCACATCATCCATTACCTGATTAAAAGTCAGTGGATCCTCGATATTGTTAACAGGTATGACAACCAGAGATTCAGTTAAACTCATATAGTATTCATTAGGTTGATTAACAACCCTCCCACTGCATTGAGGCTCTCTCAACAATTGAGAAGGACAGGACTGACTTAATGTGCCAGTTCGATCAACAATCCTTTGTTGAAGGACTAGTTTGATCAACAACTCTTTGTTGATTCATTTTGTAGCTTTACTAGATAACTTACTTTAACACTATCTAACTGCGTGGTTATGATTTCTAAAGTGGTCTTCTTCCAAGAAAAATATGCATTTGTCCATACAAATCCTTTCTCTTGAACAAAGAAGTATCCATCACTCGTTTCTTTTGGGATAACCTACAAATAGGTATACTTTCGAATAAGGTTCTAGTTCCTTCGGGTCTGTCATCAATGCAGGACAACCCTAAGTTCTGGAATGACATAAACGCATTTTATGCTCTTTTCAGAGTTCCAAAGGATGTGTCAAAAGACACCCTTTAATTGAACCATATTCGTATTTTAAACTGCAGTCTTTACTGCATAACCCAAAACAAGTTTAGGCAACTGAGAATAGTTTAATATCTAACGAACCACGTCTAACAAGGTTCTGTTTCTCCTTACCGATACATCATTCTACTATGGTGTACTAGGTGTTGAAAGTTAGGACGTAATTCCATGTTCTATCAAATAAACTTAAAATCTCGAGTCCATATACTCCCCACCTTGATCGTATTGAAGTGTCGTTATCATTTTACCTAATTCTTGGTTCTTAACCTCGGCCTTATACTTCTTGAACATTTCAAGAGTTTGGATTTATTAGGTAGAATATACCTTGAACAATCATCATTTAAAACTAATGAATTATTCATTCCTTATTTGAGCTTTGACATTCATTGATTCAAAAATCAGAATGTATTAGCTCTAAGGTTTCTTTTGGCACGATAACCTTTTTCCTGTAAAAGGTCATTTAGTCAACTTACCTTTAAGGCATGACTTATAGGGAGATAATGAGTCGTCTTCTAACATGTTTAGGAGTTCATTTTAGGTCAATCTTCAATCCTATTGAAATCTAATATGCCCTAACCTCAATTGCCAAAGATAGGTACTTTGAGAAACACGTTGCCTTTTGGTTGAGTCTCAGCGGTTTAAATATCTCATGATTTTAAAATCGCTCTAGAGTCTATCGATCTTAAAATATATATGTTATTCTTCATATTTTGCAGAACAAATATTGACATCATTTTGAAATGAACAGTTCATATATTAAAAAAGGCTAATAAAAATAGCCTTGTTCTAGCAAACTAGACATAGAGATTAAACTTCTTTTAAGCTTAGGAACTATGTACATCAAATATGTAACGTTCCTTTGAAAAGAATAACTTTATGTCTCACACTGCCATAGCTGAGATGAACTCTTCTATTTCAATTCTAAGAGTCATCGTAACTAGTTCACAACTAGTGCCAGGAACTCATTCCTTGAGAAGAACATACGTGATTAGAGATCCCTGTGTCGAATATCCAGGTTGAATCACTATTCCTACTAAGCACGTCTTCAAGACAAATAAATCTTATTTTTAGCGTCTTGGGTTATGTTCTTATTAATTGGGCAGTTTTCTATGTCATGAATATTTCGAAAACGAATAAGACATAACATCTTGAGGACATTCCACACTTTAAGACCGTTTCCAAATCACTCACCACGATCTCAGTGTTTAAGTTTGTTTTCTTAGTCGTATGTTTTATACCAATAACATATTGCTGAAAACAAACAAATAAACTTTAAATTGGTTGTCTAATATTTAACCCATTACCTAATCCAATCAATTTAGCAAAAGCAATTTAAGCGCCCTATGAATCATAATTCTTTTGCAACGATACTTCAGAGGTTTAGAACGACTCCCACCGAGGGGTGATCAGCCACTCCTCCTCTGAACTGAGACATTCTTAACCAAATGCTAATACAATAATCACTCATATCCTGTTAGTGTTTAGTTACCGTTGTTTGGTCAAGAAATCATTAACATCTTTAATAACTTTCCGTAAGTGTGACCCTCCATTTTTAGATCCCAAAGGACGACCCCAACGATGCTACCGAATGGAAAAGCTAATGCTGGGAATGACCCTAAGAAACCCTATTCATTTCTGGAGTTTGTGTTGTTCCGAATCCCATGTTACATCCCTCCAAATGTTTTAGTGGCTCCAGGGCATACTTAGCAGGCGCAACATGGGAATCTCACGGTGCAACCCAATGGAAGAGACCGTAGGATGTGTTGACACACTTCCTTCTCCCACTTACTATAAATACTTTCTCCATTCACCTTGATATTGATTTATGCAAACATCTTTCGAATGGAGCAGTTGCGTTAGTAAGCAACACGAGGCCAAGCATAAACCTCACGGTGTGAACTTTAGGGAGAGCGTGAGAAGAAAATGATTTATTTTCATATACCTTTTTCTTTCCACTAAGTATTTTAAATATTAGGGTCTTTTACTTAGGTAAATTTCTGCTAAACGAATCTATCTAAGTTTATGCCTTATATTTAACTTTTTAAATAAGGTCTTTACTCTAATGTCTAGGCGAATTAAACCCTTTTAATTTCCTAGCGACATTGCATGCTAATAAGATCGTGGTTAATTCAACTCAGGTACTGGATTGCCGGGAGAGTTCCCTTATAACCAGAGCCTTATATCCTACTTAACATATTTTAACTCTATTAAAAATTACTAAGTAGGATAACTTTCTAATCCTATTAGAAAATGTGATCTTAGGTCTAATTGATTTTAAACATTTTAAAATATATATGTTACCTAAGATCCTATGTTAGCATGCAACTCTTTGTTATAGGTTTGACGGTTTCTATTCATTAACCTTATAACAATTATAACTTTTAATGAATTAATCCTATAACATGCTTCTAATGGTGATGAAAGCATATAACAATCAAATTCAAATTACAAAATCACCATTCACAAAGCATAAACATTTTGAAACAACCTACGTCTAGGTGATTTCCAACGACATAACTATTACGCTATGATGTCTAGGTGATAAAACCTCACATCTCTCACGCATGCTCATAAAGTCGGGTTAACCTAACTCAAGTACCGGCTCGATGCCCAGGTAGGAGGTGTTCCGTAGACCGTCATCTTAAATACCTCCAGCCTTAGACAACATCTTGCTGGGTGAGTTCTCTTGTAACCTTAGCTTTACAAGATATCGACCTATTCTATGCGAATTGTTCGAGATTGGATTCCGTTAACCGTAAGTGAGCATGCATTTATCTTTGTTATAGGTTTTAACGTCTATCTCGATTTTATAACAATTTATAATATAGACAACCTATAATATTCATCTATGCTAAGGTGGTTTCATGCTGCATGCTTGTTCGTTTTCGTTTATTAATATAACGCCTATATTAAAACATCCATAAACGAAAAATAAAACATCCAACATGCATCTATCATGAAACCTAACATGCATTCCTTTTATTATAACCTTTATAATTAATTACTAATGCATGAACATGCTTTCCTATGGTGGGATTTTAAATCTATATGGCATACATTATGCATATTTAATTCTAATTTAATTATAACATACATTCCTAATGCATAAATAATTAAACATAATAAAGTGGACCGGTTTTGGCATCCAAACAATCAAAACTAGCTAAATTATTACATTAATAATTAAATAAAATAGTGAACCGCCTTGGACAGCTCCCGAACCGGCCCCGAACACCTCGAACCAGCTTGAACCATTCAAAATGGGTTGAACCGGAACAATAGGTTTGAGAAAAGGTTGAACCGGCTTGAACCAACTGAACCGGATCGAGAAACGGTGAATTGGATTGAGATTCTTACATTTGAACCGAACCACTGCCAAAATGCGCGTCTTTTGAATTTTTGTTCATCAGCGTCTCGACGCTATTCATACAGCAGCCCAGAATTCACATCCCCAGTTCTTTTGGCCACCGACCACTTCGTCTTCTTTGATCGATTACAACCAAATTTAAACTCTATTGACTCCTAAATTTTTACAAACTCTTGCCAAGACATTAATGCCCATAAACATGTAGGCAATTACAATTTTAATCAACGAATTGAAGGAAAAATTGATGCCAAAACCAAGAACATCCAACTTTAGCAACCAACCTTATTCATCTAATGAAATTCACCCACCAAACTCGAAATTAATGGAAATCAAGTGCCCAAACCACGCTCTGATACCAATTGATGGAGTGAAAAACACTTGAGCGGAAGCGATTGATGATCTTAGGCACCGATTTTCATTAATTTCATAGATCAAAGCATGCTGGAAATATAAACGAAAACAGAGCAATAGAACACTAACCTTTAAAGCTCAAATTCGTTGGCTTCTTTGGTTGTTTCTCCACACGATCAAGAAATGGACTACCGCTAGAGTCTTCCTGCTATTCTCCGTCCTTAGAACGAGCTTGTGGGAACTCGAGAGTGATGAATTTGTGGGAAGAAAGCTTGAAACCTCCAAGAAAAACATGAGAGAAAACATGGTATTTTTGAGAGAATTTACTTTCTGTCTTTGCATGTTCAAAACCAGCCAACTCCATTACAATCAAATGAAGGAGAAGAAGCTTTATATATGAGATCATGGATCTCAATGTGTCATTATGCTTGGTGGCAAGCTCACAAGATTTTGTATGCCAAACTTCATGAAATAAAGCCACCTTTAAATGAAACTAATTTTCATTTTGTTAATTTCAAAACTTAATTTAAGTAAATGAAATTCAAATGAAATTTAATCTAAATAATTAATTAAACATTTTAATTAATTAATTATAATTATTTAATTCTAAATTAAATAATTACCTTATTTTCGATCTCTCTCAAAAACCCGATGAACATGAATCGTTTATTCAAATTCAAACCGAACATGTATCGAATACATTATCTGAATATTTAAATCCTATTTAAATATTTCAAACTCTCTCAGTTTATAGTTTAATCCAAAGTTTAAACTATAATATGTTTAATAATATCGTATATGATCAACGTTAATTCCCTTTATCGAGTTTGAACGTTTCAAACTTTTTCATCACATTATTCTAAGGTTATTCCGTATGAGCTAGTAGGGGGACCTGATGGACCTACAGATCATGGGCTCAAACGATCTGAGATTAACTGGTTAAACTTTTTCAACCTAGTTAATCAACATTTGTTAACTAACGGGACACTCCACTAAAGCCCGTAGTTGCACTCCCCTCACTGTAGATATATTTATGTCCACCCGATATAACCGTGATCAGTAAGTCAATCCCTCACAGGTTGTTCGTAACTGTAGTCGTGCTGTGGACATCTCCTTAACATCTCTTTATATCGCTCCCACTCCTTGTACAACTGCTCATCATCGTTCTGTTTGAACGTTCCAATCTCCGTGCGGAGTTTGGTTGTCTTAGCGGGTGATAACTCTCCAAAAGGGAGTTATTTATGCCTTAGTTCTATAGTGTTTTGTGTGTCTTTTGTGCTAAATAGGGTTGCTTTTAGATGAATATTATATGTTTTAACCAATTTGAAAGAATGGATGCTTGGAAAGTTATTTTGTGCAGAATATATTGCTGAGCGACTTGAGGGAGCAACATCTGTGATCCAGCAAAGCAGGGAGCAAATCTGCCACGTAACAACTCGTAATCCATTTTAATGAGCTGAAGTTAGTTGAATTATTTTCGAGTCTAAGAAGCTTGGAGGGCCTTCCACGTGTACAATTTGACCCATTTAGGGTTTGATCTCACTCTATAAAAGGAATAGTCATCTCAAGTCAAAAAGACAATTCCAATTTGGAGAAGAAAAGTCCTATTCCATTCGTGGAGGCTTACTTCCCATCTTTGGGAGCGGAATAGAGGAGGGAAGATTGGAGACTTCAAGAAGACCATCAACTACAGATCTACTCAAGGGAATTAACCTTTTCTTGTAATTTCTTGTAGTTATGAATGCACGTACTCAGATTGTACCGTGTGTTATCATGAGCTTTATGAACTAAATTTGCTTAGGGGTTGGTTAGGAATTATGTAATTGTCGTGCTTTATACTCTATGCAATATATGTTGATTTGAGCATCTTGATTATTTGTTGTGCCTATTTCTATTTTGTGCCCGCCTTGCCAGCCGGTTAAATATCACTTCTTAGTTTTAGGGATGATTTGAGAAGTGTGTGGCATTTAATCACACTAGACCATTATGTGTTGGTGAACGCCAGTGATTGAGTTAGGGATAACCAGTTGCCTAGTGCTTGATCGGTAGCACGTCATTGGAGTTAAAACACATTCCAAAAAATCTAGAGTTCCAGGAGGAACCTGCTAATTAGACTGCAAGAGAATTGCCTAATCAATAATATTGCTAGAGCATCTTTTAAAACAATTACTAAAATCCTGACCAACGCCTGTTTCCAATCTGTCTGCTTTATTTGTTTACTTTCTGTTCTATCTTCTCTTTTGCTTCAACATTTTATAAAAACCAATCAATTTAACAAACCTTGAAACCATTAAAAAGTTACACAAGATAGGTAAAGTGAGAGCTGTTCAGCCCCGTGGATACGATGAATTACTTATCACTTGCTGCAGATTGTGTATGCTTGCACAGTATTCTAGAGCTTATTTCTGCTATATTTTTACCCCACTCTAGAAATCCAACAAGTTTTTGGTGTTGTTGCCAGGGACTTGAATAAGTTTTATCTTATCTGTTTTGTGTATGTGTTTTAGTGGTTTGGTGCTAGAACTTTTTGATTGTTTCTTTTGTTTTTGCAGGTGTGAGTTTGGTGTATGAGCGATCCGCCTAGGGTGAGGTTCGAGCTTGATCCAGAAATTGAAAGAACATTCAGGAGAAGAAGGAGAGACCAGTGTAGAAATCAAAATCCAATGGATAATGTGCCGCGTCTCCCACAGATTCCAGACAGTCAAGATGATCCCCAGTAGAATCGTGTGCTGCAGACAAATCCACCGCTGGAGCAAAATGGACAGCAAAATAATGAGGCTGAGAAACCTATCTTGGTAGCGAACGATAGGGCCAGAGCCATTCGAGCGTATGCTTTTCCAATGTTTGATGAGTTGAATCCAGGAATTGCACGTCCTCAAATTGAGGCAGCAAATTTTGAAATGAAACCGGTAATGTTTCAGATGTTGCAAACCGTGGGTCAGTTCCATGGTTTGTCATATGAAGACCCTCATTTACATCTTAAGTCTTTTCTAGGAGTTAGTGATTCATTTGTAATTCAAGGAGTGTCTAGGGATGCCCTTAGATTAACTTTGTTCCCGTATTCTCTAAGAGATGGAGCAAAGACATGGTTAAATTCTTTTGCTCCAGGATCAATTAGGACATGGAATGAGTTAGCGGAAAAATTTCTTAGTAAGTATTTTCCACCAACTAGGAATGCCAAATTGAGGAGTGAGATAGTGGGATTTAGGCAACTGGAAGATGAAACTTTTAGTGAGGCTTGGAAGAGGTTTAAGGAGCTTTTGCGAAAGTGTCCCCACCATGGTTTACCTCATTGTATCCAAATGGAAACATTTTACAATGGGTTAAACGCAGCAACCCAAGGTATGGTCGATGCTTCGGCTGGAGGGGACCTTTAATGAAACCCATGAAATTTTAGAAAGAATATCAACCAATATTTGTCAGTGGTCGGATGTTAGAGACTCAAATAAAAAAGTGAAGAGTGTGTTAGAGGTTGATGGTGTGTCTACCATTAGGGTTGATATTGCAATGTTAGCTAACACTCTTACAAATGTGACAGTGGTTAGTCATCAGCAGCCACCAGCTGTGGAACCTGCTGCAGTGGTGAACCAAGTTGCAGAGGAATCATGTGTTTATTGTGGTGAAGAGCACAACTACGAGTTTTGCCCCAGCAATCCAGCTTTTGTGTTTTTTGTAGGTAATCAAAGGAATAACCCTTATTCTAACTTTTATAATCCAGGTTGGCGCAACCACCCCAACTTTGCATGGGGAGGTCAAGGAAGCAATTTGCAAGCCCCTCAAGTACAACAAAAGGTGAACCAGTCAGGATTTGCTAAATCACAGGTATTGCCCCAACAAAATAAGCAGGCTTTGCCCCAGCAAAATTCGGAGAGTTCTCTTGAGGCAATGATGAAAGAATATATGGCTCGTATAGATGCCGCAATTCAAAGTAATCAAGCTTTAATGAGAGCCCTGGAATTGCAAATGGGTCAACTAGCTAATGAGTTAAAGGCAAGGCCTTAAGGGAAACTTCCTACGGATACTGAGCACCCTAGAAGGGAAGGTAAGAAGCAGGTACAGATAGTGACTCTAATGAGTGGTAAGCCACTAGAAGAGAGAAAAGAGCCTAGTAAACCCAGGATGTAGAGAAGAGTAGTGATAAAAATGTTGTTGAAAAAGAGTTGGAGTCTGGTAAAGGTAATGGAGGCAACAGTAATGATGCTGGAGCATCTGGTTCTGTTCCAGATGTGGAACCACCTTATGTGCCGCCCCCACCTTATGTACCACCTCTACCTTTTCCACAAAGGCAAATGCCTAAGAATCAGAATGGTCAATTTAAGAAGTTTTTAGAGATTCTTAAACAATTTCATATAAATATCCCTTTAGTAGAAGCCATAGAGCAAATGCCAAATTATGCTAAGTTTCTTAGGGATATTTTAACTAAAAAGAAGAGGTTGGGTGAGTTTGAAATTGTATCTTTTACTGAGGAATGTAGTGCTATTCTTAAGAATGAGCTACCAACCAAAGCTAAGGATCCAGGATCATTTACTACTCCTGTCTCAATAGGTGGAAAAGAGTTAGGTAGAGCACTTTGTGATTTAGGTGCAAACATTAACCTTATGCCTCTGTCGGTCTATCGAAAGCTAGGTATTGGTGAAGCTAGGCCTACCACAGTCACACTCCAATTAGCTGATAGGTCTATCACATATCTAGAGGGTAAAATTGAGGATGTCTTAGTGAAAGTAGATAAATTCATATTTCCTGTCGATTTTATTATCTTATATTATGAGGCAGATAAAGATGTCCCAATTATTCTTGGTCGTCCATTTTTGGCTACTGGTAGAGCATTGATAGATGTTCAAAAAGGGGAATTAACAATGAGGGTTTATAATGAGGAAGTGAAGTTTAATGTGTTTAAAGCCATGAAATATCCAGACGAAGTGGAAGATTGTTCTTTCATTAGGATTCTGGAGAACACAATTGTTGAGACAACAATTGAGGATTTGGCAAACAAGCATTTGGAAGATCATGGAGAGATTAGTGTAGAAGATTTAGACGTTTGTTCTTTAGAAAGAAAAAGTGAAAAAGAAGTGTCTAGATGTGAGGATGTTTTTGAGTCTTTAGATTTGAATGAAAGGAAGGTTCCTCCTATTAAGTCATCCCTGATTGAGGCACCCACTTTAGATTTGAAGCCCTTGCCGGATCATCTAAAGTATGTGTATCTTGGGGAAGGTGAGACGTGTCCCATTATTGTTGCATCAGATTTAATATCGGAGGACGAAGAGGCCTTAATAAAGTTGCTGCGACAATATCGCAAAGCACTAGGTTGGACATTGGCTGACATTCAGGGAATTAGCCCGTCTTTCTGTATGCACAAAATCACTATAGAGGAGGGATCCTTTAGGAGTATTGAGCAACAGAGAAGGCTTAACCCTGCAATGAAAGAAGTTGTTAAGAAGGAGGTGATTAAATGGTTGGATGCTGGGATTATCTATCCAATTGCAGATAGCAATTGGGTAAGCCCTGTCCAATGTGTTCCTAAGAAAGGAGGTGTCACGGTACTGTCTAATAAGGACAATGAATTGATCCCAACCAGGACAGTAACTGGCTGGAGGGTTTGCATGGATTACAGGAGGCTCAATAAAGCCACCCGTAAGGACCATTTTCCTCTACCATTTATTGACCAGATGTTGGATAGATTGGCTGGTCAGGCCTACTACTGTTTCTTAGATGGTTATTCTGGGTATAACCAGATTACCATTGCTCCTGAGGATCAAGAAAAAACCACTTTCACCTACCCTTATGGGACGTTTGCCTTTAGGCGAATGCCTTTTGGCCTTTGCAATGCTCCAGCAACATTTCAGAGGTGTATGTTAGCAATTTTCTCTGATATGATTGAGTCCACTATTGAGGTATTTATGGACGATTTTTCAGTTTTTGGAGGGTCTTTTCAGCATTGTTTGAATAATTTAGGTAAGGTGTTAAAGAGATGTGAGGATACCCATCTAGTTCTTAATTGGGAGAAATGCCACTTCATGGTGAAGGAGGGCATTGTGTTAGGTCATAAGATTGCAAAGAAAGGTTTAGAGGTTGATCGAGCAAAAATAGAGGTTATTGAGAGATTAGAACCACCAAATACAGTTAAAGGGATTTAGAGTTTTTTAGGTCATGCTGGATTTTATAGAAGGTTCATAAACGATTTTTCCAAAGTTAGTAAACGTCTTTGTAACTTATTGTGTGCTGATAGTGTTTTTGACTTTAATGCAGATTGTAGGGAGGCTTTTGAAACTTTAAAGGCCGCTTTAATCTCAGCCCCCATTCTTTGTGCACCTAACCTGAGTTTACCATTTGAGGTAATGTGTGATGCGAATGATGTTACAGTAGGTTCCATGCTGGGGCAAAAGCAGGACAAATTTATCCATCCTATTTATTATGCAAGCAGGGTTTTGAATGAGGCATAGATCAACTACACAACTACTGAAAAAGAGTTGTTAGCGGTTGTGTTTGCCTTTGAGAAATTCCACCCTTATTTGGTTGGATCCAAAGTCACAGTTTTCATAGATCATGCAGCAATAAGGTACTTAATGGCTAAGAAAGATGCAAAGCCTAGACTGATTCGTTGGGTTTTATTATTGCAGAAATTCGACATGGAGATAAAGAACAAGAAGAGATCAGAGAATGTTATTGCAGATCATTTATCTCGTCTTGATCCAACATCATCTTTTTCGGAGCAACCTGTCATTTCAGACTCTTTTCCAGACGAGCAGCTCTTTGCTGTTAATGTAAAGGTAGTCAAGGATATCCCTTGGTATGCTGATATAGCCAATTTTTTGGTAAAAGAAGTCACTCTTATTGACATGGATTGAAGGCAGATGAAAAAGTTTAAGCATGATGCAAAATTTTTCTATTGGGATGAGCCATTTATGTATAAGCAATGCTCTGATGGTATTATTTGTAGATGTGTTTCAGGTGATGAAGCAAAGGAAATCCTGGAGCAATGTCACTCTTCGCCGTATGAAGGTCATTTCAGCGGTCAGAGGACAGCTATGAGGATTTTGTAATGTGGATTCTTCTGGCCTTCCTTATTTAAGGATGCCCATTGAAGCAATGTGATGCTTGCCAAAGGAGAGGAAATTTAGGACCTCGAGATGAAATGCCTCTCACTTACATTTTGGAATTAGAATTATTCGATGTGTGGGGTATTGATTTTATGGCGCCATTTCCCCCTTCTAATGGTAATGTTTTTATCTTATTGGCAGTTGATTACGTGTCCAAGTGGGTGGAGGCCATTGCATACCATCAGAATGATGCCAAGACAGTATCAAGGTTTCTTCAATCGCACATTTTTGCACGGTTTGGGACACCTAGAGCTTTAGTGAGTGATGAGGGTACACACTTTGTAAATAATGTTTTAACTAAGCTCTTGGCTAAGTATGGAATTAAGCATAGGATAGCTACCCCTTATCACCCACAAGCAAATGGTCAAGCTGAAATTAGTAATAGGGAAATCAAATCTATTCTAGAGAAAGTAGTCCATCCATCTAGGAAGGATTGATCTTTTCGGTTAGATGAGGCTCTTTTGGCTTATAGGATAGCCTATAAGACTCCTCTAGGTATGTCTCCTTATAGGTTAGTGTATGGGAAAGCTTGCCATTTACCGTTAGAGCTTGAGCATAAAACATTTTGGGCTTTAAAGAAATTGAACTTTGATTTGAGTCGTGCAGGTGCAATAAGAATGCTGCAGCTTAATGAATTAGAGGAATTTCATCAGTTCTCTAATGAAAATGCGAAAATGTATAAAGAGAAGACTAAGCAGTGGCATGATAAGAAAATAAAGCCTAAGGAATTTGTTAAGGGTCAGAGAGTCTTGCTTTATAACTCTAGATTGAAATTATTCCCTGGGAAATTTAAGTCTAAATGGTCTGGGTCATTTGTTGTGATTGAAGTTTTTCCTCATGGAGCAATTACTTTGAGAGATGAAAAAGATGGGCGAGTGTTCAAGGTTAATGGACAGTGAGTGAAGCATTATTGGGGAGAGGAATTCCAGTCGATATATCCTTCCCTAAAATTGGTTGATGAATAAGCGAGCGAGAGTTTTGCGGGAGCAATTCTGATTGCAATATTTTTAGCTCCCAGTGTTGTTACGATTATATTCTATCTTGTGGATTTTATTTGATTCTGATTTGAATTATTTTGAATTGGATTTTATTGATTTCAATTTTATCTGATTAAATTTAATTCTTGGAATTTTTGAATTTTCGTAGATTTTATTTTTATTTTTCGTTGATTTAATTTAATTGATTTAATCAGATTAGCTTGGTTTAGATTTAATTTTGGTTTGTATTTCAGTTATTTAAATTTCTGTTTAGATTAGGTTAATAATAGAATTTCCTAATTTATTCGGCTAAAGATAAAATGGGATTAGATTTGATTTTGGCGGTTTGAATTTAAATTGAATTTCCCCGTGTGAAAAGATTCTTCTAGGAGAAAATCTTGTTGCTCAGTTTGTTTTTGCAATCTTTTGGTTAGAGCGAATATATCATCAGAATATTACGGATGTGGTTAAGGATTAAATATTTTTACCGTTGGAATTTAAATTTTCTGTGGGCAGGTAAAGCGCGTGGGCATCTGGTGCTTCCACGTGTCGCGTAGGGGAGATCTAATGGTCTAGCCGTTGGACAGCACATCATGCATTTAACCGGCGATTTATTTTTACCGTTTTTGGGAATCAATTTTCCACGATTGCATGCAATAAACGGTAACATTTCGATTAATGAAGGAATTTATTTCGGCCAGGATTTCAAATGCTGAAGCTTCATTTAAATCGAACCCTGGTACGTATTCCTTTTCATTTTTCTTCTTCTTCCCATCATACTTTCTTTTCTACTCTCTTTCTGTGCAAAGAAATTTTCTATTCTAAATGGCGAAGACAAGAGGTTGTAAAGAGAGGGAAGTAGAAGAGGATGTGCCTACTACACCAGAAGCTTCGAAGAAGAAAGCAAAGAAGAAAAGAACGCTTGTGGAGAGGGAAGCCAAACGACTTAGAAAACTTCAAGAAGCTGAGGTCTCTGAAGTACTACAGAAGGTTATTGAGGAAATTGCTGAAGAAGTAGTCGCAGAGGAAGAACCGAAAGATTCTGGAAAAGAGAAAAATCCTGAGAAGATGGAAGAAACAGAGCAAGAGAGTCAAGAAAAGGCAGCGACAGATTTGCAAGGGCAAGGTACTGATGAAACAGAAGTTCAGGAGATTCTGGAAGAGATAGTGAAGGATCTGCCACGCCGTCGTCGTAAGCAGAAAGCAGGGCGAATCAAAAGGATCCGGACCGACACTTCATCTCCTCCTTCAACTGAATCGAAAAAAGAAGAGTCTGGAAATCAAGAAGAAGTCAAAAAGAAGACTGTAGAAGATGAAACTGAGAAGAAAAACGGTGAGGATAAGGGCAAAGGCATTGCAGGAGCAGATGCTAAAACGGAAATAGCACGGCCAGAGGAAAGGAGGTTGCCTTATGAGCGCTTTGTCAGTCATTTTGCTAGGGAAAAATATATTGACATGTTGAAGACGGATTTCCTGTTCGAGAGAGGGTTCAGTGGTGATCTTCCGCACTTTTTGAGGGCTGTGTAACGCCCCGCGTTCTGAAATCGAACCATTTTGGGATTAATTGAACATTCTTATTCTAATTTGGAAAATTAGAATTTAAGTTTAGCCTTGGGTCGTTAAATTAAATTTCTATAATTTAGGGAAAAGAGATTTTTAATTAAATCTTTATATTCCTAAAGTTTGGAGGTTTAATATTTGATATTTATTTTAAATATCAAAAGACCAAAATCCCAAATCAATTGGGTTATTTTCTTTCCCAAATAATTTAGGAATTAAGTTTGGGATTTAAATTAAAATCCTAGATAAAGTCTAATTCCTAATTAAATTGGGATTCTTATTCTTGGGTTTTATTTAATCTAAGAAAGGGGATCTTTTTTTTTTTTTAAGAAAAGAAAAAGAAAAGGAATTAGAAATCAAGAAAAGAAACCCAAAAGCCCTAATTCATCTCTTCCTCTCTCTTTCCCCTTCATCTTCACGCAAGATACCCCCCCTCTATGATTTCTTTCACCGGCCAGCACCCACACAGCCACCACCACTTAAACGCGCCGTCGCCGCCGTCGTGCAGCCGCCGCCTAAACGCACTACCGCGCTGCCCAGCCCGAGTCGCGCCTCCAGCCGTCGCTCTCTCCCTCCCTCTCGTCTTCTTGTTGTTCGGTGAGAAACCCACGTGATTCTCTCCCTCTCTTTTGCATTTTTTGCCTTAAAAATCGTTGGTAAGCTTTCTTTTTCGTTGTTCTTGGTTGTTTTAAGCTTGATCTAAGTGTTCCTTGGTTCGATTCGTTAGATCTTGCGTCCTAGCAGCTCGAAGCCTCAGTTCCTCGCGTTTTCTCCTCTATCCAGCATCAATTTGGGCGTTTTCGGCGTTGTTTAGCGATTTCGGTAAGCTTTAACTCTTACCCATTCTTGGTTAAAGCCTAAATTAGAATGCCCAAGTTGTTTAGGTGCTGGAAATTTAATTTAGTGCTGAATTTTCTGATCTGCAGCGCCGTAAAAGTGATCGATTGAGTTCGAATCACTTAAGCTCGAATACCCACTACCCAAGAAGCGTTCTAACACGCTGTTCGAGGTTAATATAACCCGTCTAGCAGGGAAACGGGTCCGTTTGGGTAAGATTCGTTGTTGTTTTTGGTTTAATAGTATTATGGGTTGATACCCATTAGAGGTGTTAGCCTTAAAAGCATGTTTCAACCATAGCCATGAATTATTTAGGCTTTAAAAGCGTTGCCCAACCCTTGTAGGTTCCTAAATCATGAATTTATGAGTTTTCGTTGCTGGTCGTGGTTTAAAAAGCATGCTTAAATTATCATCTAACAATTGTCTAGGCCTTAGTTGTGTTGCCCAACCTCTAGGGGTCCTTAGAATGCGAATTCATGTCATTTACTTGCTGTCCAGCGGCTAAAAAAGCCTTGATTATAGCTATTCGATGAATACCCATTGCCTGTCGTGCCTTAGACATGGTTGCCCATGGTCTAAAGGTTTTGGGTTTTTATTTTGGGGAATTTTGAGTGGATATCCAACAAGTAAATAGACTTTCCTCAGTTGATTTAGGTCTTTCTAGCATGTTTTAAGTTTTCAGTAGGTTGGTTCTAATCTTAGGAGTTATCCTTATTGTTTAGGAGTTATCTGGATCTTTTGAGCTATTTAAGGAGTTCTTTAGGAGCGCTCGTAAGATTTTGGTAAGTGGATTTCTACCTGTTGAGTTTGTTTGTTTGTGTGCTAGCATGCTGCGTTTTATTTGTTTAGTTTCAACAATGTTTGATATATGTATATGTTGTTATACTACTGATGCGTTTTAAGCATGTTAAACTGTTGTTGCATATGATGTATCAAATTGTTGTGTTGATGTATGTTAAGGTGTGGTGATGCGATGTTGCTGTGATAAGTTATCATGTTGTGATTGGTTGTAAAGTATGATCTTAATGCTATGAGCGTATGTAGAGATTTTGATTGTTGCATGGACTAAAAGCATGGTCTAGAGGCATGATGAGTAGGATTCCTGCATTCTAGTGAGATTGTGAGGTCGAGAACCTTGTGTGATTAAAAAGGAAAGCTAGGAAAATACCAGGTGCCTCGGGTAAAAATGGTCGAGGGGTGGTATGTCACCAATGGATTAAGAGGAGCATCGGGTGCCTTGGGTAATATGGCCAAGGGGCGATGTACGGTTTGATTGTGAAGTCATCGGGTGCCTTGGGTAACATGGCCAAGGGGCAATGCGCAGTTCGAGGCCTTGGGTAATATGGTCAAGGGTCGAACGCTGAGCGCCGTAGAGAAACGTCGAGGCCTTGGGTAATATGGTCAGGGGTCGGCGTGACTTGAAGGAGTCAGTCTCAGAGAGCTTTGTGAGGGCTATGAGTGTTGAGTGAGCTCGTGGAGCTTGAGAGAAAACTGAGTTGCATGGCATGATGCAGAATTCATGTGTTTTGAGTATGCATGGCATGGTGCGGAATTCATGTGTTTTAAGTGTGCATTGCATGGTGCGGAACTCATGTGTTAGGTCCATGGGTGTTGCACGATTGTATTAGTTGAGTATGTTCTATGTGTTGATTGCTCACTTTGTATATAAGGCATGTTATTGTGATTGAAAAGCATGATGTTTGCCTTGTATGTTGTACGTTGTTTGATGACTCTTCAGGTGTGAGCCACTTACTTAGTACCGTTGTTTTGTACTGATCCATCACCAGGTTTTGCAGGTTATGAGACTATATCCGGACTTGGTGATGAGGAGGACGCTTGGAAGAGGAGACCATTAGATAGTTAGCTAGTTTCATTTACTCGTGCGTTCAAATTCATACTGGATTCTGTTAAGGTCGATGTAGTTGTTGGTTAACTCGTTTGGTTGTTGTAATAGATTTAAGTTTGAAGAGGGTGTGATAGTTTTGTCAACTGCACTTGTTACGAGATCTGACTCGTATGATACTTACTGGAGAATTGGAGTTAGTTCTTATTTTATTTGGTACGTTTGGGATGTTGTTAAATGGATTAAGAGGTTGTGTTATGATTTTAGAAGTGTGTATTCTTGTCTTTCAGGTGTTTAAAATTTTTGGTTAGCTTTAGTAACGTCGTTATGCTGCCGAAATTTTCGAGACATCAAGTTGGCATTAGAGTAAAAGTTTAGTAATGTTCCCTAGTCTATGTCAAATTTTGGGGGCGTTACAGGCTGGCATCACAAACCATGGCTGGGAGTTATTCTGTTCCAAGACAGAGCTTGTGAATTCACAAGTGGTGCGAGAATTCTATCCGAACATTGTCGAGGAAGAGGGTGTTTTCGAGTGATCGTTCGGGGAGTAGCTGTCGACTGGAGTCCGGGTGCCATAAATTTGTTATATAACCTTCAAGATTTCCCACATGCTGGTTATAATGAAATGACAGTAGCGCCATCTAACGAGCAATTAAACCCAGCTGTTCGGGAAGTGGAGATAGAAGGGGCACAATGGCGACTATCGAAGACCGAAAAGAGGACTTTTCAGTCTACTTATTTAAAGAAGGAAGCCAATACTTGGATGGGGTTTATCAAACAGATGCTGCTTCCAACAACTCATGACTCTACGGTCTCTCGGAAAAGAGTTCTTCTAGCTTTTGCAATACTACGGTTTCTTAGCATCGATGTAGGTAAAATTATCGCTGGTGAAATTTTTGGATGTTGGAGAAAGAAGGTTGGAAAACTGTTCTTTCCGAACACAATTTCAATGCTCTGTAAGAGAGCAAGGGTTCCAGAAAGCGCAGAGGATGTGATTCTACTGGATAAGGGAATTATAGATACGCCTAACTTGGCATGGCTTCAGCGGACACAAGAGGCACGTCAAGGGGGGTTAGTCTGTGGCATTCACCAGATCTTAGAACAACTCACACTTTCAGCCAGCAGGCAAGAGTTCGCCGAGAGGTAGGCCCATACCTTCTAGAATTATGTTAAAAGACGTGATGCCGCAGTAAGGAAGGCGCTGCAAGCAAACTTTTCAAAGCCCTATCCAACCTTTCCTTTATTCCCTGATGATTTACTGAACCCCTGGATCCCACCACCACCCATTGAGAGAGAAGAGGAAGATGATGATGCTGGCCAGGAGGATTAGATAAAAATTGCTAAGCGAGCTTTTCTTTTGTCTGATCATTTTTGTTGCTTGTTCATTTTCCTGACCATGTTTTTTTGTTTTTAATGTTTCTATCTTCTTGATTTTCTTTTAATGGCCTTTCAAATATATGATCTAATCATGTAAATCTTTTTCTGTCTTTAATGAAATCTCCAAGTATTTCTGTTCTATAGCACTGTACATTCCTAACTTAACCATTTTTCTTCTGAACTTTTGAAGCTTGGACTAGTTAGCTTAATTAGATCAAGGTATTCTGATCTCCAGAAACCTTTTGCTTGAGCATTTCTTCTAGCCTGGTCGTCGCTGCGGCAAGAAGATTCTGAGGTAGTGTTGACTTATCTGATCCACCTTAAGCTTTCTCCTAGTCCCATGCTCAGTTTAAAATTTAGATAGAAAAAGTATTAAGTTTGGGGGTATAATTTGTCATGTTAAATTTCATTGGGGACAATGAATAATTCAAGTTCGGGGGACTTTTTGCTACTCCACTTGTTTTGCTCGACCATTCCTCTCCTTCATAATTGTTTTTCTAGGTTGTTGAATAACTAGGGACATTTGTGACACCCACAGTTTGTCTTTGCATCAAAAGATGAACTAGAAAATATTGGAAAAATGAGAAAAAATTATTTGCTGAAAAGAAAAATTGTGAAAATTTTGCTGAGAAAATTCATAGAGCAAAAGTTTTGAAGGATGAATGATAATCTAGCAGTTTTTCTGTCTCCCAGGGCTTAGGTGAGCTTCATCATAAAATGTTGTCATTATGAGAAGCAAGGGATAGAATAACTAAAGATTTTTTAGCTAACAATGAGTATTTAGCCTAGTTAGTGATGAGTTTGAGGCAAGGGTATACTGCACCATAAAGTGGGTCATCCCATGCTTAAGAGCTTATGACTGTAAGGCTGCTTTAAGTCTGAAAAACAAAAATATAAACCCCTTAAAAATGTATTTAAATATGTCTGATAATGGAGCTAGGCTGTGGCAAGTTCTTAAGATTGAGTTCAAAGGTGGTGATCAATTGTCCATGCCGGAAGAATTATTTTGCTGCAGCAGTACTTGGTTTTGCAGAAGGCTCAGGTAAAGGTTGAAGGTAGTGTTGGATAATCTGTTTTGATTGAGTTACACTTTGTCTAATGTTTTGAATTCTCAAGAGAAGGTTAGTTAGTATTGCTCGGGACGCGCAATAGTTCAAGTTTAGGGGTATGATAACTCTCCAAAAGGGAGTTATTTAGGCCTTAGTTCTATAGTGTTTTGTGTGTCTTTTGTGCTAAATAGGGTTGCTTTTAGATGAATATTATATGTTTTAACCCATTTGGAAGAATGGATGCTTGGAAAGTTATTTTGTGCAGAATATATTGCTGAGCAACTTGAGGGAGCAACATCTGTGATCCAGCAAAGCAGGGAGCAAATCTGCCACGTAACAACTCATAATCCATTTTAATGAGCTGAAGTTAGTTGAATTATTTTCGGGTCTAAGAAGCTTGGAGAGCCTTCCACGTGTACAATTTGACCTAATTAGGGTTTGATCTCACTCTATAAAAGGAAGAGCCGTCTCAAGTAAAAAAGACAATTCCAATTTGGAGAAGAAAAGTCCTATTCCATTCGTGGAGGCTTACTTCCCATCTTTGGGAGCCGAATAGAGGAGGGAAGATTGGAGACTTCAAGAAGACCATCAACTACGGATCTACTCAAGGGAATTAACCTTTTCTTGTAATTTCTTGTAGTTATGGATGCGTGTACTCAGATTGTAGCGTGTGTTATCATGAGCTTTATGAACTAAATTTGCTTAGGGGTTGGTTAGGAATTATGTAATTGTCGTGCTTTATACTCTATGCAATATATGTTGATTTGAGCATCTTGATTATTTGTTGTGCCTATTTCTATTTTGTGCCCGCTTGGCCAGTCGGTATAAATATCACTTCTTAGTTTCAGGGATGATTTGAGAAGTGTGTGACATTTAATCACACTAGACCATTGTGTGTTGGTGAACGCAAGTGACTGAGTTAGGGATAACCAGTTGCCTAGTGCTTGATCGGTAGCACGTCATTGGAGTTGAAACACATTCCAAAAAATCTAGAGTTTCGGGAGGATCCTGCTAATAAGACTGCAAGAGAATTGTCTAATCAATAATATTGCCAGAGCATCTTTTAAAACAATTACTAAAATCCTAACCAACGCCTGTTTCCAATCTATCTGCTTTATTTGTTTACTTTCTGTTCTGTCTTTTCTTTTGCTTCAACATTTTATCAAAATCAATCAATTTAACAAACCTTGAAACCATTAAGAAGTTACACAAGATAGGTAAAGTGAGAGTTGTTCAGCCCCGTGGATACGATAAATTACTTATCACTTGCTGCGGATTGTGTATGCTTGCACAGTATTCTAAAGCTTATTTTTGCTATATTTCTACCCCACTCCAGAAGGCAACAGCGGGCGGGAAAAACTTCGTAAGGAATGCCTAAGCCAGCTCCTAGGTGTTGATGCTACCAGGCTCCAATGATTCGAGCCAATCTTTCGCTTTATCTTGCAAGGAGAAAGGAAATAATCTCAGTCTTATGGCATCCGTGATTACTCCGTTCATCTTTACTGTCCCACATATTTCTAAAAAGGACTGAAGGTGGGAGTGAGGATATTCTGAAGGGTGCCCTTTGAACGAGCAATCCCTTGCTATTTGAATCAATCCCGTCTTCAGCTCAAAATTATTTGCTTGAATGGGAGCGTAAACGATGTCAGAATTTTCCGTGGGGAGAATAGGCTGCAAAAACTCTCGGATAGCCTTGGGTGCTTCTTCTTGTTGGGCCATCTTTTCTATTAGTCGTTTTCCTTTTCGAATTGCTCTAATAGTCCTATCAATTGCAAGATCTAATGGAAAGAGATCAGCCTCCTTATATCTTCGCATTCACAGCCTCAAACTTACCAAACTAAAAATAAAATTATTCAAAAAACATTTAAAAACTCAACTATATACACCCTAATTAATATTCAACCTTTTTCTTTTTAATGTTAGAAAATGAAATTGCCTAACTTAAACATAACTCCCCGGCAACGACGCCAAAAACTTGTTAACGACGATATCCGCAAGCGAGCGGTTGCCACAAGTAATATAAAACGGTAAGAATACCGAGTATCTAATCCTCAGGGAGATGTGCACTTAGACAAGGTAATAAACTAAACACTAAAAATACTAAGATTGATTATTATTTAGGGAACTAAGCATGAAGAAAGGTGCAATTGAAATTTAAACAAAGCAATTAAACAAACTGATCAAGCAATTTGGCAAAGAGGAAGATTGAGTCGAATAAGAGGCGGGGTTTTGAACTCCAAAATACAGCTTAATAGTTATCCTAATTACTTAATTTTGTGTCCGACTAATTATAGATCTAGAATCTTCGTTAATCACATAGGTTCTCCTGTCGGTTTCCCCTAATTATAATTAACTCATTTTAACAACCTAAGTGTCCTTAGCTCTATTATCTCATTTTAACAACCAACTACTCTCGCTGTCACTACGAGCAATTAAGCCGAGTTGAGTGGGTTATGATCTGACTTAGTTTCTCTCCGTCGAGTTTCCACTAAGTATCTAATCACTATAAATTTGGCCAAAATCTATAGAGCATTACGAACACCCACACAAATAATCAGTAAAGTGGACACAAAGATAGGCAATCAGAATAACATTAAACTATATTTCTTCATTCAAGACCCGTAAGCCGGGATTTTAGCTATACATGTATACTATAAGTACCAAAATTTCCCGTCGATACATGATGTAAAGCAATAAATGAACAAATAAAGGAGTCAGGAGATGAACCATTGAAGAACTCCTGGATCCCTCGCGAAACAAGCTCCTGATCGCTCCAAAAAATGCCCAAAACAAGAATTCGCACTCCTCTCAACCCGACCCTAAAAAATGGCTCAAAGAGCCTTTAAAAGACTAGAGGAATGTATTGCTTGATGCTGGAAATGAGACAAAGTGGCGCCTTATATAGAGCTTCTGGGCAGACAGAGTCGCGACGTTATGACGTAATCAGCTTGTGCTCCAAGATATCCCAACGTCGAGACGCTGTCCTTCGGTTGGAAAATTCCAGAATGCATTTTTGGCTAATTTTGGGCTTCTCCTTCCATCTTTTAGCCCAATTCTCTTCCATTTAAGGTCTTGGACTCCTTCAATTGACCCTCCATGAATCTTTGTTGCAATTCTGAAGTGGTTAAAAATATGAGATAAATTAACTCCAGAAAACTGTGCAAGTATACACAATCTAGCAGCAAGTGGTAAGTATTTATCGTATCCACAGGGTCTTGAATTGCCTACCTCTATTGATTTAATTTGCCTTTTTAGTGATTTCAAATGGTTGGTTAAATTGATTGGGTTTTTAAAATGCTGAAACAAAATAAACAAGAAAGCAGTAAATGATTAGGACTAGAGAAAACAAAATGGAAACAGACACAGGTTAAGACTTCTGTAATTGTTTATAAAGATGATCCAACAATTCATTTGATCAGTCAATCTCATGTAGTATTATCAGCGGGATCCTCCCGGAACTCCGGATTTTTTGAAATATGTTTCAACTCCAATGAAGCTCTACCGATCAAGCGTTAGACAATTGACTATCCCTAGTTCAACTACTGGCGTTCACCAACTCATAATGGTCTAATGTGAATTATCGCCACACAACTCCTAAATCATCCCTGAAACTAGGAGAAACTATACATACCGGTTAGCTAGGCGGGCACATAATGAAATTTAAGAATAACGATAACTCAAGATGATCATAATCAAATAGAATTTCCAGATTTTATAAATATAACAATCACATAATTCTTAACCCAAAGCAATTAGTTCATGATTGAAAACATAAAATACGTTACAATCTCGATAAGCACATCCATAATGCGAAATACTCAAGAAATATTAATCCTTTTCAGCAAATGGGGATGGAACGACTGCTCCAAACCACCAAGAACATGGAAGAACTTCGTCTTCTTGAGTTGAATCGCAAATGGTCTTCTTAGATCTCCATTCTGTCGTCAATTCGGCCTCCAGCCGATTGATTCAGTCTCCCAATCGTGAATGAATTTATCTTTAACGGGTCCTCCTTTTATAAGATGAGGTTTAACCTAATTAGGTTAATTTAGACATGTGGAAGGTTCTCCAAGCTTCTTAGACCCGAAAATAATTCAACTAACTTCAGCTCATTAAAATGGATTACGAGTTGTTACACCGCAGTTTTGCTCCCTGCTTTGCTGGATCACAGATGTTGCTCCCTCAAGTCGCTCAACAATATATTCTGCACAAAATAACTTCCAAAGCATCCATTCTTCCAAATGGGTTAAAACATATAATATTCATCTAAAAGCAACCATATTTGGCACAAAAGACACAGAAAACACCATAGAACTGAGGCCTAAATAACTCCCTTTTGGAGAGTTATCATACCCCCAAACTTGAACTATTGCCCGTCCCAAGCAATACTAACTCATCTCTCTAAGAAATTCAGAATCATGGACGTAGCACAACTTAATTAAAACAGATATTCTGACACTACCTTCAACCTTTACCTGAGCATCCTGCAAAACCCAAGCACTGTTGCAGCAAATAATTCTTTCAGCATTGAACAAATAATCACCACCTTTAACTCAATCCTAATAACTTACCACAACTTAGCTCTATTATCATACATATTTGAACACATATTTCAGGGGATTTATTCTTTTGTTCTTCAGACTTAAAGCAGTCTTACAGTCATAAGCTTTTAAGCATGAGATGACCCACTTTATGGTGCAGTATACCCTTGCCTCAAACTTATCACCAACTAGGCTAAATACTCATTGTTAAACCCAAAAATCCTTAGTTATTCTATCCCTTGCTTCTCAGAATGGCGACATTTTATGATGAAGCTCACTTAAGCCCTGGGAGACAGAAAACTGCTAGATTACTATTCATCCTTCAAAATTTTTGCTCTTTCAATTTTCACAGCAAAATTTTCACAATTTTTCTTTTCAACAATTAATTTTTTTTTTTATCATTTTTTATATATTCTCCTAGGTCATCTTTTGACGCAAAGACAAACTGTGGGTGTCACAAATGTCCCTGATTACTCAACAACCTAGAAAAATTATTATGAAGGAGAGGAATGCTCGGGTAAAACAAGCGGAGTAGCTAAAAGTCCCCCAAACTTAAATTATTCGTTGTCCTCAATGAATTAGCAACATGATAAGTATACCCCCAAACTTAATTTTTTCTATTTGAATTTTAAACTAAGCGTGGGACTAAGATTAAGCTTAAGGTGGATCAACAAATAAATGCTACCTCAGAACTCTTGCTGCAGTCATGACTAGGCTAGAAGGAATGCTCAAGCAAAAGGTCTCTGGAGATCAGAATACATTGATCTAATTAAGCTAACTAGTCCAAGCTTCAAAAATTCAGAAGAAAATTAAGTTAGATACTCAGATGTGCCAAACAAAACAATATTTGATTTCTTTAAAGATCAAAATCACAGATTTACATAATCATGATAGAGATAGATTTTAAAGCAACTGATAAAAACAAAGAAGCAGATCATAACATAAGCAGAAAGAACACAACACATGCAAGACAAGCACAAAAAATCATTCATCAAAATATTTGCTCGAAGAAACTGAAACTTCCCTTTAATTCTTCTTTATGTTTAGGCTCTAGGTTTTCTTCTTCCTCTCGAATGATGGGCGGGGGTGAAATGCATGAGTTCATAAGATCATCAAAGAAAATTTGGGAAGGCTTGATATGACTTAGAAGAATTTGCTTGCATAGCCTTCCTTAGTGTGGTGCCTCTTCTTAGATCATAACTCTAGTACGTTTGAAGTTTTCTCTTAGTGAATACTGGCCTACTAAACATCCTCTCAAGTTGCTCCAACACTCTATGGACACCGCACAACAAACCACCTTAGCACGTCTCACCTCTCTGAAGTCTAGCAGATTGGCAGTGTTAATAATCCCCTTATCAAACAAGTTTGTATCATTGGAACTCTTTGGGACTCTGAACCTTCAAGTGCACTCAATCACGGGGGATAGTGGAGGCGTACGTTGTAGGCAATAATCTCTGCTTGACAAAGTTGAGCCAAGTGTTAGCCTCACACTTGAGGTATGTTGACTGGAATGTTCTTGCCCTCATCCTAGACAACCTCCACTGGGCATTCAGTTGCTAATTTGAGGAAGCAACTAATATTGCATTGAAAACATCGTGGGGGAAGTCTTGCAAATTAAATACAGAATTAATCACTCCAAGGCTCCAGTCGAGAGCAACTTCGTGAACAATAACCAAGAATCCTTCATTTTCATCAATGTTGGCGTAGAACTCTCGTTCTAGTTGATCAACAATGGGCTCCGACTTTGAGCACAATCGTTTCCAACCGTGATTAGTGATGTCCGCTTAAGGAAAATGTGCGAGCTCTTTGCCACCATCGCTTCAGGACTTCTTGATATTTTTGTCTTGCCTCTTCATGGATAAACCTCTCGTACTGAAATCTTTCATCAAGCTCAACATCTTCACTCAGTTCCCTCTCAGTCTCAACTTCATTCCCCTCATCTTCTTTTTCCTCTACTGGCTTTTCTTTTTTTTTTTTATAAAAAAAATAGATGGTTAGGAGGAGGGGTAGGGGTAGGGGTTCTTATTTTTTTTTCTCTCTTAGACCTCTTCTTCTTTATCTTTGGTCTCTATGAAGCCTCTTCAACCCTCTCTTCCATCGTATCCTTATCCATTGGGACTTCTTCTTCCCCTTCAAGATTCTGATCAGTTGGTACTTCAAGTTGCGGGACTACTTCCTCAGGGGTCTTCTCTTTTTTTCCTTGCTCGTGTTTTTTTTCCTCACAATAATAATACACACAACGAAAAAAAAATCACATCAGTAGTAATAAAAGATAAGAGTGAAAAACGTACCTGATGGGAGATCGTATAAATAGGGCACTAACTCAAAGATCTTCAACAAATAATTAGCCCCTAATTATCTCTTAATTAATTTAAGTTACCGTTTTAACTTCATGGTTTCATGGAAAATTTTGATCTGTCAAACGGTAAGATCTTCCCTCTATGTCTAACAACCATAATGCCCGCTGTCATCTGCTCGATGCGTGACATCTTTGGTAATTAACTGCATGCCCACTTAATTATCCTGCTAACAACAATAAAATCTCAATGGTAAAATTATAATCTTATCTCACAAAAAATCTTAACCGAATAAAATCTCTGATCTTCTCAACAAAACTATGAAATTAAATCTTTTTTTAAAATAAAATCCATAAGATATATTTTTTTATTTAAATCTGGAAAAATCTTCGATTTATTAAATCTTAAAATCTAAACTAACCAACAAAATAAAAATAAAATAAATAATAAAATAGAAATCTAACCGAATAAAAATCATATCAAATCAAAATATTATCAAAACAAAAAATAAATCACAATTAACATAAAAAAAAACGAAATCAAATAATGGGAGCTTCTGATTAGAATGTTGAAATTTTGCTCCCTCAAAACCTGCACTCCTTTAATCTGCCAACAACTTCAGAGAGATATTTGAATTAAACTCCTCTCTCCAGTAATGCTTTATTCGCTGCCCAGTTACTTTAAACTCACAGCTATCATCAACACATTGTCTAACCATAGACGCATCATTTGATAAATAAAACTTCACCTCATGGAAAAATTCTTTCATCTGTCCTTTTGATAGACCAGGAGGCAAATTTCCAAAATCAAGGTAATTGGACAAGTCATCATACCATGGTGTTTTCACTGCCTTAATATGAGCTACAGTAAAGAACCGCTCATCAATGAAGGATTTCCTAATCTCAGGTTGCTGGAGCAATGTCAATGAATTATAAGGTTCAATAGGCTTGGATTTCTTATCTATTGGCTCTAAGGATTCAAAATTCCTCTTAAAACTAGAAATCTCACCTCATCTTTATGCTCATGCTCCAATCCACCTATTTCCAAATCTTCAATTTGGATTTCTCAAAATTTTTGGGTATGGTACTCCATCAATTCCTTCTCAAAACAGTCCTCAATAATCTCATCCAACACCTGAATGCACAAGCAATCCTCAAGATCATTAGGATATTTCATTGCATCAAACACATTGAACTTCACCTTTTGGTCATGCACCCTCATTGTAAGCTCCCCCTATTGGACATCCATCAATGATTTACCAGTTGCCAAAAATGGACGACCAAGAATAATTGGGACATTCTTATCTGCCTCATAATCTAGAATAATGAAATCGATAGGAAAAATAAATTTATCTACCTGGACTAGAACATCCTCAATCTTACCCTCAAGATATATGATAGACCTATCTGCTAATTGGAATGTGACTGTGGTAGGCCTAGCTTCACCTATTCCTAACTTTCGATAAACTGAAAGAGGCATAAGGTTAATGCTCACGCCTGAATCACAAAGTGCTCTACCCAACTCCTTTCCACCTATAGAGACAGGAATAGTGGATGATCCTGGATCCTCAACCTTGGAAGGTAGCCCATTCTTAAGAATAGCACTACATTCCTCAGTAAGAGCCACAGTTTCAAACTCTCCTAATCTCTTCTTTTTAGTCAAGATGTCCTTAAGAAATTTTGCATAATTTGACATTTGTTCTAAAGCCTCTACTAAAGGTATATTTATATGCAACTGCTTAAGAATCTCTAAGAACTTCTTAAATTGAACATCCTGGTTCTTAGGTTTCTGCCTTTGTGGAAAAGGTGTTCGGACGACAGCGACTACTACTATTCGCCGTTTTACGACTTTCACACTGCAAGCGCACGGGTCGTCACAAGTAATATAAAACGGTAGGTATACCGAGTATCGAATCCACAGGGAGGCGAAGCTAAATTTAAGCAAGCAAAGATTCATAGAGCACTAAAAATACTTGGGATAAACAATATTTAGGGACCAGATCATGCAATCAAAGAAAATAAAAAAAATCAAAACAATTAGAGAGAAAATTTGATCAATCAGTAAAAATAAAATACGGAGAAAGAGTTTTCTAATGGGAAGAGGGGTCTTGAAAATCAATTATTAGCTAAACAATTGCTACAATTGTCCTATCTCGTCGCCCAACTAATTATACTCTTAGAATCTCCGTTAATAACATAGGTTCTCCTGTCGGTCTCCCCTAATTGTAATTAATTCATTTTAACAACCTAAGTGTCCTTAGCGCCATTAAAAATCATTAATTATTACGCTCTGATTCATTTTAGGAATCTAAGTTTAATCAACTAATCTCGTTGTCACGACGGGCAATTAAACTAGTTGCATGGATTATGATCTATCCTAACTTCTCTCCGTCGAGTTTCCATTAAGAATCAGATCAATACACAATTGGCCAGATTGCATAAAGCATTAAGCACATCCATACAAATAATTAGGACAAAGGGCTAGAGATAGGCAATTATGACAACATTTGAACTATAATTTCATTTCAAGACCCCAAATTGGGGTTTAGCTATACATAGCTAAAATATTCACAATAATTACAATGGAAAGCATAATTAAGAACATAATAAAAGGGAAGGAATTGACCGTTGAAGACCCCCTCGCTGACGCTTGGAGTCCCTCCGAACACTCCTTGAGCCTCCTAGAATGCTCCCCAAAATTCCCCAAAAGTTTCCCACTAAAGAAACTCTCAAAAAGGCTTAGAAGCCTTGAGAGAGGCTCCCAAAGGAGCCAAGAAAGCAAGAAATGAATGGAAGAATATGATGATTGATGGTAAAATGAGGCACCAAGGGGCGCCTTTTATAGGCTCGGAAAGGGGGTAGCGTCGCGACGCTGTGACGTCATCGACTTGTCGGCCAAGAAATGGACAGCGTCGCGATGCTGTCCTTTCAGCGTCTCGACGCTAGGCGTTTTCCAGAACTTCCAGCTGCGGATTGGGCTTTTTTTCTTGGGCCAACTTCAATTCTTTTTGGGCTTTTTCTTCATAGTTGTCCTCTTTTGACTCCCCTTGACCCAAGCATGGAAATTGGGCTTGAATTTTGGGCACTTTTATCACCAAAATCCATAGTTTGCTCCTAAAGACCAAATAACACAATACATCAAATATTTTCAATAAAAACACAATTAAAGCACAAAAAAGCCTAATAAATTGGGACTAAAATAGCAACATTTCTGCTCGCTATCACAAGGTAAGGGTGGGTTATAAGGTGGGGGCGGTACATAAGGTGGGGGTTCTACATCTGGAACAGAACTAGATGCTCCAACATCTTTACTGCTGCCTCCATCATTTTTACCAGACTCCAACTCTTTTTCAACAACATTATTTTTATCACTACTTTTCTCTACCTCCTGAGGTTTACTAGGCTCTTTCCTCTCTTCTAGTCACTTACCGCTCCTTAGAGTTACTGCCTGCACCTGCTTCTTACCTTCCCTTTTAGGGTGTTCAGTATCCGAAGGAAGCATCCCTTGAGGTTGTGCCTTCAGCTCATTAGCTAGCTGACCCACTTGCAACTCTAGGACTCTCAATGAAGTCTGTTGACTTTGGATTACGACATCATTTCGTGCCATATAATCCTTCATCATTGACTCCAGAGAATTACCCGAATTTTGATGGGTAGCCTGCTTATTTTGCTGGGGCAATCCTTGCTGGTTCTGCAAAACAAATCCTGGCTGATTTGCCACCTTTTGTTGTGCCTGGGGGGCTTGCGAATTACTTCCTTGCCCTCCCCACGCAAAGTTGGGGTGGTTACGCCAACCTGGATTATAAAAATTTGAATATAGGTTATTCCTCTTATTACCTGCAAAAAACACAGAAGCTGGATTGTTAGGACAAAACTCATAATTATGCTCTTCACCACAATAGACACATGATTCTTCTGTAACTTGATTTACAACTGCAACAGGCTCCACAACTGGCGACTGCTGAACATGGCTTACCACAGTTACGTTTTTAAGAGCATTAGCTAACATTGCAATATCGGCCCTAATGGTAGACACACCATCAACTTCTATCACACTCTTAACTTTCTTGCTAGAGCCTCTAATATCTGACCATTGACAACTGTAGGTTGATATTCTCTCTAAAATCTCATAAGCTTCATTAAAGGTTTTTGCCAAAAGGACCCCTCCCGCAGAAGCATCAACCATACACTGGGTTGCTATGTTTAACCCATTGTAAAATATTTCCATTTGAATACAATGTGGTAAACAGTGGTGGGGACACTTTTGCAAAAGCTCCTTAAACCTTTCCCAAGCCTCACTAAAAGTTTCTTCCTCATTTTGCCTAAATCTCACTATCTCACTCCTTAACTTGGCACTTCTAGTTGGTGGAAAATGCTTACTAAGAAATTTATCTACTAGCTCATTCCAACTACTTATTATTGATCCTAGAGCAAGAGAATTCAACCACGCTTTTGCTCCATCTCTAAGAGAATAAGGAAATAGGGTTAATCTAAGGGCATCTCTCGACACTCCCTGAATAACAAATGAATCATTAACTCCCAGAAAAGACTTAAGATGTAAATGGGGGTCCTCGGATGGTAAGCCATGGAATTGGCCAATCATCTGTAACATGTGAAACATGACCGGTTTCATTTCAAAGTTTGCTGCCTCAATAACTAGACGTATTATCACTGGATTTAACTCGTCAACTATTGGAAAGACATATGCTCGAATGGCTCTGGCCCTATCATCCGCTACAAGGATAGGATTCTCAGCCTGGTTATTTTGCTGCCCATTTTGCTCTCTCGACGGATTTTGCTGCATCACACGATTCCACTTCGAGATTCACTTGAACTTCTTGAAAATCTAATCCCAAGGGCATCGTGCATACACCAAAGCCACACCTACAAAACAAAAAGAAACAATCAAAAAGTTCACGCACCAAATCACCAAAAATGCACAAAAAAAAATCAATCAAATAAAACAATTTCAAGTCCCCGACAACGGCGCCAAAAACTTGTTGCAATTCTGAAGTGGTTAAAAATATGAGATAAATTAACTCCAGAATACTGTGCAAGTATACACAATCTAGCAGCAAGTGATAAGTATTTATCGTATCCACAGGGTCTTGAATTGCCTACATCTATTGATTTAATTTGCCTTTTTAGTGATTTCAAATGGTTGGTTAAATTGATTGGGTTTTTAAAATGCTGAAACAAAATAAATAAGAAAGTAGTAAATGATTACGACTAGAGAAAATAGAATGGAAACAGACACAGGTTAAGACTTATGTAATTGTTTATAAAGATGATCCAACAATTCTTTTGATCAGCCAATCTCATGCAGTATTATCAGCGGGATCCTTCCGGAACTCCGAATTTTTGGAATATATATGTTTCAACTCCAATGAAGCTCTACCGATCAAGCGTTAGGCAATTGACTATCCCTAGTTCAACTATTGGCGTTCACCAACTCATAATGGTCTAACGTGAATTATCGCCACACAACTCCTAAATAATCCCTCAAACTAGGAGAAGGTATACATACTGGCTAGCTAGGCGGGCACATAATGAAATTAAAGAACAACGATAACTCAAGATGATCATAATCAAATAGAATTTTCAGATTTTATAAATATAACAATCACATAATTCTTAACCCATGCCTACAAAGCAATTAGTTCATGATTGAAAACATAAAATACACTACAATCTTGATAACCACGTCCATAATGCGAAATACACAAGAAATACTAATCCTTTTCAGCAAATGGGGATGAAACGGCTGCTCCAAACCACCAAGAACATGGAAGAACTTCGTCTTCTTGAGTTGAATCGCAAATGGTCTTCTTAGATCTCCATTCTGCCGTCAATTCGGCCTCCAGTCGATTGATTCGGTATCCCAATCGTGAATGAATTTATCTTTGACGACTCCTCCTTTTATAAGATGAGGTTTAACCTAATTAGGTTAATTTAGACACGTGGAAGGCTCTCCAAGCTTCTTAGACCCGAAAATAGTTCAACTAACTTCAGCTCATTAAAATGGATTACGAGTTGTTACGCGACAGTTTTGCTCCCTGCTTTGCTGGATCACAGATGTTGCTCCCTCAAGTCGCTCAGCAATATATTCTGCACAAAATAACTTCCAAAGCATCCATTCTTCCAAATGGGTTAAAACATATAATATTCATCTAAAAGCAACCCTATTTAGCACAAAAGACACACAAAACACCATAGAACTAAGGCCTAAATAACTCCCTTTTGGAGAGTTATCAATCTTCATGATCAATTCTTCATTATTTGGGCTGCTTTTTCCTCTTTTTCTCCAAAATTCCAATAAAAGCTCCTAAGGACCAAAAATAATCAATTAATAGAATTTGCACAACAAAAACCATTAATTTTAAGGGTAAAATAGTAGCATTTATGCATGCTATCAGGCGGCACGCCTTTGTTCATGTCCCGGAGTCGGCACTTAAGGGAACAACCTCTCTACTATCCATAAAGTCGGGTAGGACTAAATTCCATCTTGCAGGACTATGCCCCCAGCTATCTACCCGGTCTTATCCCCAAATTGGTAAGCGTATTGAGCGGTGCTGTAGGTGTTGGGTTTTATGCCCTAAAACTCGTATATAGTGAATGTAACCGTTGATCGAGTATTAATGAAATAATATTAATGTATTTTTCCATTAAGTGTTATTAGTTATTTTATTGTTTGTCTTTGCCTAAAATAACCCTAATCCAATAAACTAGACATCCTAGGCTGTAATATGAGTCTTGAACTATTTGTAGCGACATATGGGGATCACTGTTCAAGAAACAATCAAAAGGGTCTATAGTATAGGGATAAGACTGGGTGCCTTATCCTGGTGACACTATGGATATGTCCCACTTTGTATTTGATACAAACGCCATGATCCAACGCGTTCTTATAGGAGATATGCGAGTGGGGGTATCCTATGCAATGAGTTTGCATAAGACCGAACCGCGAAATAGTAACCACTGGTTATAACACCGTTAACTAAGTTAGTTTTCTATTTCACTAGGACGACCTAGACAACTTAGTCTTAATCCTGAGTTGATTATGGACAACTGCACATGAGAGATTGTGGGAGTCTTTCATCCCCTTCAGTAGGACCACTCTCACCCATGCAAATCAAAGGATAATCCCGAATAAATAGGAGTTCATAGTTAGCTCAGGATTAAGATCGAGTTACCTAGGTCATCGCTTGAAATATGTCAGTTTCACAGTAAACAATGTTATAAAGTGAAAGTGACTTATTTCGCAGTCCGATCTTATGCAAACTTCTTTTGCATAGGACACCCCCACTCGCATGTCTCAACATGAACGATTCAGGATCACATCATTTGTACTAAAACAAAGTGGGTCATGTCACATAGTTTTTCTTAGGATAAGGTACCCAGTCTTATCCCTATACTATAGACCGTTTAGGCTATCACTCGAACTCGATCCACTTTTATGTCACTACATAAAGTTTGAGTGTTTCATTTCATAGCCAAGGATTCTAGTTTATTGGATTTGGGTTAATTAATGCATAGTTAAAATAACCATTCAACAACCAGAAATTGAATTACTTCAATAACGTTTTAAAAATTAACTTTGTTACATTTACTATCCACGAGTTTTAGGACACAAACCCCAACAAAAATAAAGCAAGAAAAGACATATACGCCCACCTTTTCGCCAGCAACTCACTCAAGCAATTCACGCGGCTGGAGAATACTGTCTATTAGTGCCCACATAGACATGGTGCAGACAAAATGCTACTAGTTTCCGCCTGCAATTGCCCTGACAACTTAGTTGTGAGTTAAGTCCAACTCCTATTCAACTTTATTGTATGTGCCTTTAGAAGACTAAGCTAACTAGACATCTATTTCTAGGGCTAGTTAATACTTAGATAAATATGAACACGACTCTCAAAATCGTAGTGGTTCCAGTCCTATTTCTAGGATCTTTTTCACAATTGTTTTTGCGAACCCGCGCATCCAACTCCAACTTTTCAGCCACCAACTGAACACACACTATGCTAACTTAATTGATCAGTATAAGCTAACAATGGAACTTAAACTTCAACAAAAACAAACAATGCTAAGAAGAAGCAAGTTTGCCTTTGCATTGGTGGGGCTTTCTTCTACTCAAGGAATCCACATATTTGTACCCTCGAGAAGAAGCTTAGCTCATAGAGAAAAATAAAGTGCAAAAAATAAAAGTAAAGGGACACAAATTAAAGAAATAACTTGAATTCTTATTGATAATCGAAAAGTACATAAACGATAAACTTACAACTGAAATTAAGCAAAACAGAAAGTAAAGACAGCTTACAAAGAAAATAAAAAAAGAAAGTAAAAGACTCTATACTCAACTAAGGTTCTGTCTCCTCTCTATCTAACTTGCTCTTGCCTTTTTCAACGGGAGACAAGTCTTTCTCTTCTTCTTCTTACGAATGGAAGAGCCGACAAAGGCTAGAAGAACCGAAACTCGGATTGGTTACAAGATGAGAAGAAAGAAAAACATAGAAACTATCCTAGGACGAGAATCTGAGCTCCCCTTGCTTCTTGCACCTTGATCTCCTTATATAGACCTTGGAAGGTAGGGTTTGTTGGGTTTTATGCCCTAATACTCGTAGATAGTGAATGTAACATTTGACCAATCATTAATAAAGTGTTATTGATGTTTATTTCAATAAAGTGTTATTGTTTATTTTGCATTTATCTTGCCTAAATAACCCAAATCCAATAAACTAACATCCTAGGTTGTTGTATGAGTCTTGAACTGTATGTGGGGATATACGGAGATCAATGTTCAAGATACAACCTAAAGGGTTTATAGTATAGGGATAAGGTTGGGTACCTTATCCTGGTGACACTATGGATACGACCCACTTTGTATTTGATACAAATGCAATGATCCAACGCGTTTGTATATGCGACATGCGAGTGGGGGTATCATATGCAATGAGTTTGCATAAGATCGAACCGCGAAATAGTAATCGCTAGATGTAACTCCGTTGACTATTTAGGTTTCCATTTCACTAGGATGACCTAGGCAACTTAGTCTCAATCCTGAGTGGATTATGGAGTCCTGTTCACGAGGGATTGTCCATTGATTTGTATGGGTGAGAGTGGCCTGTATTCTGACTCAATAAGCCTACCATTTTGGGAACAAGACCGAGTGGGAAGTTAGGAACATAATCACACAAGATGGAATTCACTCCTTCCCAACTTTAGGGTAAGTAGAGAGTGTTCCCTTAAGTGGTGTCTCTGAGTCTTGATCAAAGGGCCCTACCCTCTCACTGGTCCACGAGAGGTTTCTGTTTGATGGTTGGACCACAAACATGTTGTTCATTAGAGGAGCACTGATACTTAAGGATGTAGAGGTAACCCAGAGGTAAAACGGTAGTTTGATCCAGTTGGTGTTACAAACACTCGTGAAGGAATAACTTGCTGTTATTGGTCTATATCCGTGGACACAGAAATATATTTGCAGTGAGAAGAGTGCAACTGTGGGTCTATAGTGGAATGTACCCACAGTTAACAAATATTGATTAACTTGGTTAATGAGTTTAGCCAATTAATCTCATATCGTTGGAGCTTCTGATCTGTACGTCCATTAGGTCCCACTGGTAGCTCATAAAGGGTATTGAGGTAATTAAAGTAATTTGAAATGTTCAAATTTACTTAGGCAAATAATATAATGTATGGTTATACATTATAATATAAAGTTTATATTTTTAATTAAACTTTATAATATAAATTTATTTTTAATTGGATTCAAAATTAATTTATGCGAGAATTAAATATTTGAAGGAGTTCAAATATTAATTTTAATATGAAGTGAGTTCATAATAAACTATAGGTTAAAATTAATGCGCATTGGATGCACATTAAAACATAGGTTATATGAGAGAAAGATAGTTGAATGTGATTCAATTATAAGGTTAAGAGTTAATTGCGTGGATGACCCATTTTGAGAGGCCAAAATGAAAAATGTCCTACCTTTTCAGAATAAGGATATATGTCCTTTTGCTTACGTCATCATCCTAGCAAAATTACCATTTTACTCTCTATATGAAAACCCATATTTAAGGCATTTAAGAGTGGGATTGGAGATGGAGCAAGAGATTGGAGAGAGAAATTAGAGAGAGAGAGTAAGAGATTAGTGGGAGAAATTGGAGAGAGAGAGCGAGAGAGAGAGTGAGAGCGAGAAGCGAGAGCGATGGTGAGAGTGAGAGCGAGAAGCGAGAGTGAGATTGGAGAGAGAAATTGGAGAGAGAGTGAGAGATTTAAGAGAGAGATGACGTACGTGCTGCTAGCACAACACTTGCTCGAGTGCAAGTATACACTATCAAGTAATAAAGTGGAAAGTATTTCGGATATCGTACCCAAGGGAGATGGTGACTAGTTGAGAAAACACGTGATTCTGTAAAACGGGAACCTCCTCTAAGTTTGCAACAAAAAATGGTAACTAGAAAAATAGATTGAATGAGATTTTGATTTAAGACAAAGTAGAAATAAGCAAGTAAATAAAAATGGTAAAAACTTTATGAGATAAACGGGGGAATTCAGATAGCATCAACTTTAAGCATTAGATTGCACCCACCTTTTGCGCCAACAACTTACTTAGGCATTGCAGTCGGCTAAGAAACACTATCTATGTTGCCCACATCGACATGGTGCAGATAGCATCTCCCAGTTACGCCCGCAATTGCCCTGACAACTAGATTGTGAGTTAAGTCCTACTTCTATTCAACTCCGTTGTAGGTGCCTTTAGAAGACTAAGCCAACTAGACATCTATTTCTAGGGCTAGCTCAAACTTAGATGGATAATTCTCACGACTCTTAAAACTCTAGTGGTTCCAGTCCTATTTCTAGGATACAAGAAACAAAACCCTATTTCTAGGATCTTTTTCACTATTGTTTTTGCGAACCCGCGCATTCAACTCCAACCTTTCGGCCATCAGCCAAATGCAAACTATGTTAACTTAAGTGGCCAATTTAAGCTAACAATGAGACTTTAAATTTCAGTAAAAATAAACAATGCTAAGAGGAAGCAAGGTTGGTTTTCCATAGGACGAGCTTTTTTCTACTTAAGGTATCCACATATTTGAACCCCCCGAGTAGAAGCTTAGCTCATAGATGAAAGTAAAGTGCAAGACGAAAAGTAAAGAAAATGCAAAGCAGAAAAACAACTCGAATTCATATTAATTAAAAGAAGTGAGTACAAGAATTATAACTTACAATTGAAAAGTAAAGGAAAACAAGAACAAACACTACTGGAAAATAAAAGACTAAAACAAAAAATACAATAAGTAAGAGTAAGACTAACACGGATTTTCCTCTCTCTATCTAGCTTGCTCTTGTCCTCTTTCAAGGGGAGACAAGCCTTTCTCTTCTACTTCTTTCGAATGGAAGAGCCGATAGAGGTTGGAAAATCCAGAACTCAGAATGGTTACAAGATGAGAAGAGAATCCACGATCTTTGGAGATTTGATACGAGATTTGGGATTTTCGGATGATTTTATGAAGATCCCGCGAATCTTGGAATTCTGTCGGAAAGCCCAGTTCCGGCCGCAAAGTCGAGCACAAATCTTTAATGCACTGCCTTGACAATTTGCGGGCGCAATTCAAATGCAAATTCCACATCAGTTTGCGGGCACAATTCTGTCTTCAGCTGGGGCTACTTTCCTCATCAGTTTGCGGGCGCAATTCAAACGCAAATTCCACATTCTCAGGACCAAATGTGGGCACAGATCTGCAACTTCTACTCTTTGCTCCGCTAACCTTTATCTCCCATTATGGGCGCATTTCCACCGCAAATTGTCCTCTACACCAAAACAGTAACTTGGATAAATTCTTACAAAGGTAATCTCTTTTTGGGCATTTTAAGCATAAATTCTATACTTCTAAGATTTTCCACATGATTCTAAGACTTTTGCTAAATTGACTAAAAAAGATAAGATTTTAAGCACAAAGTCCTTGCTTTCCTAGTAATAACCTAAGTTTTTAAGGCTAAATAACGCACATAAATGAGCGTTATCAAGAGCGAGAAGCTAGAGCAGAGTAGCAAGAGAGAGCGAGGTTAGAGTAGAGAGTAAAATGGTAATTTTACTAGGATGCTGATACAAGCAAAAGGGCATATATCCTTGTTTCGAAAAGGTGGGACATTTATCATTTCTGCCTATTTTAGAGCGTCTTCCATACAAAAATCCCTAAGGTTAAATTAAATATGTGATATTTAATTTAATGATTAATTAATTGGTGACTTAATTAAATTAATTGAATTTAAACTATAGGTTATGTGAGGGATATTCATTTAAATATGATTTAAATGAATTGTTTAATTAAATTTTATTTAATCAAAAATTAATTAGCTATTATTATAATTATTAATTAAATTTAATTTACTCAGTTAAGGTAGTTGATGGGTACACGTAGTGAGTTTTCCAAGTTAACCACTCACTCTCTTCGTAACTCACCGGCTACATACGTGGGAAGTTATTGAACCTCTCCCTATCATTCTTGAAGGATTGGAGGAATTCCTAAATTCCCAACGGAAGCGTATAGGACCGATTCGTATTTTAATTAAATTTTCTAAAATACCAGTGCATTAGCAAATCATACAGAACAATTCTATATTTAAACTAGGCTAAGCATGCATTAGATCTAAATCTAATAATTGAAATAACAAAATACTTACTTATTGAAGACTTTCTTCAATGAATTCCACGAAGAACAATATGATCACAGTTGGGACACTACCACCGAGATCTTCCACTGCTCTGATACCAATTGAAGGAGTGTAGAAGACACTAGCGGAAGCGATTTGGATCGAGAGCCTCTCAATTTCATTAATTTTGCTATAGAAAACATGCACGAAAAAAGCACCGAAAAATAGAGAGTAATATGAACCAACCTTTTGGTGAGAAATTCGAGCACTCCGTGGGGTTATATGAATCACGATCGGTATGAGGACAACCATCGAAGCCTTCCCCGCTATTCTCTGGCCTTAGAACGAGTTTTGGGACTCGAAATTGTGATGATTTGGGAGAGAATGGACTGTTTTCTAGAGTTTTAGTTTCTGGAATTTTGAGAGAATTTCACCACTTTCAGCAGCCTTCCTCTTCACGTGTTTCTTCTTCTTTCTCATGCACCTCAAGCCAGCTAATGAAGACAACAAGTTTGTCAATGGATACGTGTTAATCTTGGATGCAATTTGGTGTGTGCGTCAAAAAACCACCACCTCCAAAAAAACATGCAATTTTCAATTTTCTTAAATTAGTTTAAAAACCAAAATTAATTCAATCAATTAATTTTAATTCTTTAAACTAATTTCCACAATTGAATATTCTTAATTTTAAATAAAATTAATTCAAATAATTAATTTTAAATGAAATTAATTTTAAAATTTTAATTAATTAACTTAACACCAAACACGGTCTTCTCCACACCAATCTCTCGAACGTGAATCCCTATTCACGTATGCAATGTTTAAATCATATTTAAATATTTCCAACTCTCTCGATATATAGTTTAAACCATAATTAAACTTTTAACGTTAAATATATCGAATATAATTTAACGGTAACTCCCTAATTCGAATTTGAACGATTCAAATTCTCTCATCACACTGTTCTAAGGTTTATTCTGTATGAGCTAGCAGGAGGACCTAATGGACCTACAGATCATGGGCTCCAACGATCCGAGACTAACCAGCTAAACTCTTTTAACCTAGTTAATCAACATTCGTTAACTACCAGGGCACTCCATTATAGCCTAATAGTTGAACTCCCCTCACTGTAGATGTATTTTTGTCCATCCGATATAACCATGATTAGTAAGTCGACCCTTCATAGGTTGTTCGTAACTACAGTTGGATCAAATGCCTGTTTTACCCCTGAAGTTACATCTATTTCCTTAAGTCCCCACTGAGTCCCTAATGAACAATTGGTTTGTGGTCCGACCACTAAACCTAATACCTCTCGGGCCAATGAGAGGGTGGGATCCCTTTGTTCACATCCCGGAGTTAGCACTTAAGGGAACAACCTCTCTTCTATCTCTAAAATGGGTAGGAGTGAATTCTGTCTTGCAGGACTCTGTCCCCAGCTATCTACCCAATCTTATCCCCAAAATGGTAGGCTTATTGAGTCGGCGATGATGAGTCAGTCTCACCCATGCAAATCAAAGGATAATCCCAAATAAACAAGATTTCATAGTTAGCTCAGGATTAAGATCGAGTTACCTAGGTCATCACATGAAATAGTCAGTCTTGTCAGCAAACAGCGTTATAAAGCAAGAGTGACTTATTTGTCGGTTTTGGTCTTATGCAAACTCATTTGCATAGGACGCCCCCACTCGGATGTCTTTACATAAACGATTCAGGATCACATCCTTTGCACTATATACAAAGTGGGCAGCGTTACATAGTTTTCCCAGGATAAGGTACCCAGCCTTATCCCTATACTATAGACCGTTTAGGTTATTACTTGAACTTGATCCACTTTTATGTCACTACATAAAGTTCAAGTTTTCATAACATAGCCCGGGGTTCTTAGTTTATTGGATTTGTGGTTATTTAAGCAATACTAATCATTATAAAATTTGTAACGCTTTATTGAATAGAAATAACTCTTTATTTATAAACAGTCATCAAATGTTACTTTTACTATCTAAGAGTTTTAGGGCATAAAACCCAACAATCTCTGGGACTAGGAACCAAGTTGTGGGACTTGGTGTTCTTGAATTTTGGGAAAAGAACTTCACTAGAATGTTGTGAAAATTCTTAGAGAGAAATTTTTGTTTGAGAGCAAAGTCTTGAGTTGTATCAATTGGGAAGACATTCTGTGCTTTATATAGAATGTCATATCCCTTTCCTAGTCATAATAAGATAGTGATTTAATTAATTAATAATTAATTACTTTTCCCAATCGTAATAGGGTGGAGATTTAATTAATTAATTAATTAAATCAAATTTAATTAATTTCATTTAAATCATATATAAATGAACATCTCCCACATAACCTATAGTTTTTAATTAAATAAAATTTAATTTAATTAAATAATTAATTAATTACTAACTTAAATATCTCATATTTAATTTAAGCCTACAATTAAATTGTATTTAATTTTATTTCTCTAAATTAATAAAGTTTAATCTCAAATTAAACTTTATATTATAATGTATCACATACATTATATTAGGGAAATTTGTACGGGTGACCTATTTTCGGAGGCCCTAATTAAATTTGCCCTACCTTTTCAAAATAATGGAGAATGCCCCTTTGCTGATGTCACCGCGCACACTTTATGATCGTCATGCCCCTCCGGCCCATCGCACTTTGCTGAAACGGGAGTACGCAATCTATTCTCGATTCTCGCTCTCGAAATCATACTTTCGATCACACTCTCGCTTCTCGAACCTCCTCGGGAATTGAAACAACGCTATCTTCTTCGGTCTCATCCCTTTAATTCCTCGATTACTGGAACGACGATGCTCTGGTTTCTCTCTCTTCACTTTCGATGCGGGGTTACTTAAACAACTGAATCCTCCCACATACCTCTCCTCACCGAAAGTGTCGTGCCTGATCTCTCACTTATCTACACCGACGATTCTCATTCTCCGTCTTCGACGGTGGACGTTCCGTACGCTTCCATGCCTCCTTGGAATGTTGAACGTCGGTTAGTGCCCTTTTGGGTTTATTTTGTTTTATTTGTTTCATGGATTTCACGCACTGTTTTGGTTCGTTGCTTTCGTTGTTCGAGTTGGAGTAAGTCGTATGGCCTTGCCGTTTTCCCATTCATTTTTCAACTTTGTAAACTTGTCTGTGCACTGCGCTCAGGATGAGGGAGTTAGGGTTACGGAATGTACCGTAGTGCAACCCTTTGCTATTTCTCCCTCAACTACCTGTGTACGCGTGTCACTTACTGCGATTGTTGCATACATGCAGGATTAAAGTGGTACCCGTTTATTGAGAGCACGAGTGAGAACAACCTTGAAGAAATGGGGATTTGTGTATGGATGCGCTACGGGAGCCGACGATGTCCTTTCTCCTGTGAGTAGAAAATAAAGTACTTTCTCTATTTTTTTCATTTTCTGCCCCTCTTCCCAAATAATTTTTGAATTTTTGTACTTAGCTCCTGCCAGATTTTCATAACAGTTCGATTGCACGTTCTAATTCTGATTTGCTGCAGTGAAGTTTCTCAATTGCAAATTCTAATTTTTAGTTTTTGCATCTGAGCTCGAGATGATTGCAGAGGAGCTTAGATGTAAGTATTCAAAATTAGAGTTTGCAATTGATGAATGCTTCACTGCAGCAAATCAGAATTAGAACGTGCAATGGAACTGTTATGAAAACTCGGTAGGAGCTTAGTGCAAAAAATTCAAAAGGTTGGGAAGAGAGGGACGAAAAATGATGAAATCGAGAAGGCACTTTATTATGGATTCACGAGTCATGTTATCCAGTCTACGCACTTCTCCAGCATCAGCCAGAGCCTAAACTGCATGATAAAAAAAATCAAATTTGTACTCTAAACTACGTTATGACTTGATCCCATTTATTAATGGCTACGTAGCCAACTTAAAGGAAACTTTAAGCCCAGTCCATAAAATTAAAAAAAAATCATCATCCCATGTTGGTAAAAGGAAATTCATTCATGAATAATAATAAAAAAAAAAATCAATTCATTATGCGAAACAAGTCTGATGTTGAATGAAAAATCTTGCCTATTACAAAAAAAAAATGTTGATATCTTCGATAAAAAAATGACAAAAAAAGGTTGTTACAATGATATAAAAAAAATAAAGTCTGATCACGGCATCCACTTGTAGTTCTTCAGCTCTTCTTATGCATCTTCCAATATTTCACGAAGCATCGTCAAGGTTTTAGAATTAGCATCAATAAGGACAGGGGCATCTTCAATACTACTTATAGTTCCTCGCAGTTTAGAAGCCTCGAGTTGATGTTGCTTTAAAAGGTCCTCTTTCTCGACAATCAACTTAGAAATCTCACCTCGCTTAGCTTTCATAGCTTCAAGCTTAGTTTCCAACTCTTTTTCTTCTCGCAATGCTTGCAAATGTTGTTGCTGAAGTGTACCCTTCGCTGTAAGTAGTTCACTTTCACTGTATAATATCTTCTCCAAGCTAAATTTGGTCTCTTCCAATTGACGATGCTTACTCTTTGAAGTTAATTGAGAAGAAAACGACGACTGCAGTTGGTTATACTTCTCTATCTTCCTGAAATATGCACTTACAATTTCTTTAAGAGGGCCCAAGCTAGATGCACAGGTCTTAGAAATTGCATGAAATATTTTGGACGTCTCTTGTTCAAGACGAGGTATCTTGTCGACGGAAGTGCGTACGATCTTCTGTTGTATGCTCTCCCACATGGCAAGGGTAGCCTGTCTTCTATAGTTGGAAATCACATTGTCAGCAAAATAATTAGGGACCTCAGATGCAGCTGCATGAGTTGTTGTCTTCATTTGTCTAGAAATTTCATTGGTTACAGGGTGATGCGATTGAGTCACAATTCTATCCATTGGCACTTTGAAATTGCCCACACGCATAGCCACAAAATAAAAAAATGTCTGGACTCACAAAGGAGGAGGACTATGATGCCCCCCCAGCTTCTATAAGGGGATCATTTAAAGGTGACTTCAAAGAAAAAAAATGATAATGATAATAATAAAATATTATAATGAAGAAGGGATGAGAACACTTACTAGTGATGCAGGGAGTTCAGGAAATTGTGATGCTCTATGAACCCCATCAAAAAATTCATCTTCACATACTGATGCTTTGTTGGACTTTTTAGACATTTTCCAATGATGATCACCGCTACTGCTTTGACTACATCATTATCCTTAGAATGAAACTCACCGGGTTCAAACATGCGAATCCTTTTACCTCTGTTGTCATCACCAACTTTTTTGGAAAATTTCGACTTGGGAGGAAAAGGAATAACAGTAGTCACCAACTTTTCTACGCCTTCTTCAAAATAATTTCCATTTTTTGCCAACCACCAACTCCTGTAACATTGAGTAATTTGAATGTGTGGCTTCATCGCATGTGTAGGAAGATAAACTTGAGACAATGTTTTTGCTCGAACACATATCATCCAAAGGTGCAATACATTGTCTAAGTTGGCTTTAGGAACTTCTTCACTTAGATCGTTTGGCACGTCTTGGTAAAATCCAAACTGTCGGCTAAATCGACAAGGACTATAAGCTTCAATGACCATCAAAGACCCACATCGTGAAGATAAGAGGCATGATCGAATGCTTATAAAGAATGAGGAATGCCAAAATGATAACTTGTCATCATCTGTCAAAACCATGCCTTTATTGCGGGGAGGGAGATTTGCATACCACGATACATATTTACCTTTATGAATATGTACAGGAGCCTCAAAATCTTCAAAGTATTTAGCTCCACCCTCTCCGGAAAACTCAACCATCATTGGGCCCCTAACTTTTTCTGGAACTGCATAATGCGTGTTAAAATAATAAGCAAGCCAAGGGTAAATATAATGCACTGGAAAACAAGCCTCTGAACGTCCTGTCGAAGGAGACGCTTTATAAATCTGGCCCAATCCATGATAGATATTAGCCAAAACTGGAATAGCAAGACTAAAAACAAAACCTTCTGCCATAAGGCTTGCAACTTTGAAGACCTCTGGACGAAGAGAAATCAGCTTGTGGGGAAACACGAATACACATAACCAATAAGAAAGAAAAGCAGTCGAGTAGGTTTTTTCTATAAATTCATCTTCTACACCTAGCTCATGAAAGAACTCGAGTTCTCTCTACAGGGATAAAAGCCCTTACGCAGCGGAAGAAATCAAAGAACCTACATTGTGTTTTATTTTAATCGAAATACCAATACAGTTTGCAAAAATCACAACAATATATATCATATAATAAAGCTGAAAAACAGGTTATAAACATGCAAGATTTTGAATAAAATCCTAGATCTAATCAAAGTTTTATTTAGAATGTTACTAGGAGTCAAGAAACCTTACTCTCGTTGTCAATCTTGACCGAATTCACCGTTCTCCTTGTGTGTTTTGCAGAAAATACAGCATCCAAAAGAAACTTCTTTCCTGGAAAAATTCCACGAACACCACCAAGAGATGACACCAGTATTCTCACGAAGCTTTGATAGAGGTTGCTTGTGGGAGCGATCTTTTTCTCTAAGGGAATGAGAGGGAGAGAAAACTATTTTGTGACGCGCTGAGAACGAAAGTGTGAGAGAGCGATAGGCAAGAATGCAACTCAGATTAATCGCATAACCATCTCCTAAAACCTCTCCCTTAGACGTGTATATACGGTTAGTGGGAAGACCACGAATTATCAGTTATCACAACTGATAATTCTAATTAATTAAAATTATTAAGAAATAAAAATATTAATAATTATAGGGAAAAATACACTTTTAGTCACTGAGGTTTGGGTTAGGTTTCATTTTGGTCCCTGAGTTTTCAAACTTAACAATTTAGTCCCTAAGGTTTGGTTTTAGTTTCATTTTAGTCCCTCCATCAATTTTTCCGTTAAAAACTAATGGTTTGCTGACGTGGCACTGTTTTTTTGTTTAAATAATTATTTTTTAATTTTTTAAAATAAAAATAAATAAAAATATTAAAAATTTATTATTTTTAATAAATTGATTTCTTTTCTCTCTCCCCATCATCATCTTCTTCTTCCTCACTTCACCACCACCCACAACCGGCGACCGGCCGCCGTCGACAACCACTGTCGGCCGGCCGCCGACAACCTTTTTTCTTTTCTTTCTCTTCTCTTCTATTCTTCTTCCTCCATCCTTCGTCTGTTTTATTTAAAAAAAACGAAACGACCCCCTCTCTCATTTTCGATCGTTTCCGGCACCGGCGAACGAACAAAACCCACACGCCGGTTTGAGAACAATAAATGAAACAAGGAGATAAGAGATGAGAGAGGGGAGATCTGGACTTCACCGACACGTCGGTCTGAGAACAAAACCCATTTTCATTTCCTTGTGTGAAGATGTGCTACCGCCGGTCTGAGAACGAAGATGAGAGGTGAGATCTGGACTTCACGAACTCGTCGATGGACTTCGAGAGATCTGGACTTCACAAACTCGTTGTTGGATTTCACGAACTCGCTGTTAGACTTCAACACGATTCAAACCCATTCCGCCGCTGGACTTCACGAACGCAATACAAACCCAGATCTGAGGGTTTAAGAACTCGATCGAACGCGATTCAAACCCAGATCTGAGGGTTTCCTTGTTGCCGGCGGAACACGAGCGAGAGGAATCGAGAAGAAATCGTGCTATGTTCACATATGCATGCGACGTGGGTTTCGTGCTCGACTTCACATATGCAGATCTGGACTTCACATATGTAGGCGGCGGCGCAAGGAGGGGTTTCGTGCTCTGTTCGTGACTTTCATGGTGTCATCGACGTGGGTCTTGAACGCAAGAAGAAATCAAGAGAGACACGTGCTTTGTTCGTGTGGAAGAGAAAAGAGAAAAGAAAAGAGAAGGGAAGAAAAAAGTCGCCGGCCGCCAGCGAGCGGTGGTTGTCGGCGACCGGCAACAACAGTGAGCTTAGAGGTGGTGGTAATGGTGGTTGAAAAGAAGAAAAGGATGATGGTGGTTGAGAGGAAAAAGAAGAAAAGAGGGAGAAAAATGGGAGGAAATAAAAATTAAAAAAAGTATTTTTAAAACATCTTATTATTATTTTATTTCTATTTTATTTTTAAAATTTTAAGAAATATTTTTTAATAAAAAAATAAATGACACGTCAGCAAACTGTGAAAAGTTAACGGAAAAGTGGATAGAGTGACCAAAATGAAACAAAATCCAAACCTTAGGGACTAAATTGTCGAGTTTGAAAACTCAGGGACCAAAATGAAACCTAACCCAAACCTCAGGGACCAAAAGTGTATTTTTCCCATAATTATATTATTAAATCATTAAATCAACAATTGATTTAATCTTTTATATAAATCACATTTATATAAATATTCCCACATAACCTATTGTTTTAATATAATTTCATTAATTCCAATTTAATTGAATTAAATTAAAAAAATAATTAATTAATATTCAAACTAATTAATTATTAAATTGAACATCACATATTCAATTATATTTCTCTTGTTCAAACTATAGTTTTAATGTGCATCTAATGCGCTTTAAGTTTAACCTATAGTTTTAATATGAATCCAATTCATATTTAAAATTTAATATTCGAACCGTTTCGAATATTCAATTCCCCTTAAATTAATTTTGAATCAATATTCAAAATAAATTTATATTATAAAGTTTAATATAAATATAAACTTTATATTATAATGCATCCCTACACATTATATTATTTCCCTTAGAAAATTTACCTCAACGCCCTAAATGAGCTACCGGTGGGACCTGATAGACCTACAAATCAGAAGCTCCAACGATATGAGATTAATTAACTAAACTCATTAATCAATTAACCAATATTCGTTAACTGTGGTTCACTCCACTATAGAACCACAGTTGCACTCTTCTGACTACATATATATTTTTGTGTCCACGAATATTGACCAATAACAGCAAGTCAGTCTTTCACGTGTGTTCGTAACCCCAGCTAGGTTAAATTACCGTTTTACCCCTGGGTTACATCTATGTCCTTAAGTCCCCAGTACTTCTCTCATGAACAACCTATTTGAGGTCCAACCAACAAACAGAAGTCCCTCTCGTGCCATAGAGAGGGCAGGGCCCTTTGTTCAAGACCTAGAGACACCACTTAAGGGAACACACATCTACTTACCCTAAAGTCGGGAAGGAGTGAATTCCATCTTGTGTGATTATGTTCCCAGCTCCCCACTCGATCTTGTCCCCAAAATGGTAGGCTTATTGAGTCGGCGTGCAGGTCACTCTTACCCATACAAATCAAAGGACAATCTCTTGTGAACAGGAGTCCATAACCCACTCAGGATTAAGACTAAGTTGCCTAGGTCATCCTAGTGAAATAGAAACCTAACTAGTCAACGGTGTTACAGCTAGTGGTTAACTATTTCACAGTTCAGTCTTATGCAAACTCATTTCACAGGATACCCCCACTCGCATGTCCCCTACACGAACGCGTTGGATCATTGTGTTTGTATCAAAATACAAAGCGGGCTGTATCCATAGTGTCACTAGGATAAGGTACCCAGCCTTACCCCTATACTATAGACCCTTTAGGCTGTAACTTGAACAGCGATCCCCGTATGTCCCCACATACTAGTTCAAGTCTCATAATAACAACCTATGATGTTAAGTTTATTAGATTAGGGTTATTTAGGCAAGATATACACAATACTAACAAAATAAATGAAAAATACATCAAATATCATTTTATTAATGTTCGGTCAAATGTTACATTTACTATCCACGAGTTTTAGGGCATAAAAATCAACACTCTCTTAGACCAATCCAAACACTTGATAGGAACTCCGTCCGGATTATGAGTCGAACGAGGACGACTAGCTTTCTTTGCTTTTCGAGCAGGAGGCTTCTTATACTTCAAATCTCTTTTAAACCAAAAGGAAATCCAAAAGGAAGCCATCACAGCATCAAACAGACGAGCCTTCGTAAGTGCCGGCTCATTGCGAGCAACTACAATTTCCAAACATTCCCAATAATGGCGAGTGTAACTGAATTCTCCATGGATTTTAAATGACGAACTCCAACAAGCTTTACCTTCAATAATTTGACGACCTAGTGTCAATTCTGGATTCTGACTCGACGCTTTATTATGTATTGGAGATTCTAGGAACCACACTTTCAGGGATGATTCTTGATTCAAGGGCCTCCCCTCAGACCATCTAGATAGGACTCTAGAACTATCTAAGGAAGGCTGCAATGTCCTAAAGTTTCCATGCACCGCCTCTCCTACATGAAGAATGACTCCATTTTCAACAGGTTGATCTCTATCTTCAAGATGACTAAGCAGTTTTTCTTAGGGTCAGAATGCTCAGTGAAATACACCATGATGGAGGTAAGTTTCTCTACACAAAAAAAAAAAAAAATTGATGTCAATCTTGTCCAAGAAGCTATGAAAGCAAGAAAGTGATGCATAAATAATCAATAAAAAAAGAGTAATCAACCCTGTAAGACACTACAGTCATCAAAGTGACTGGTCTAGACAGGTGGTGAAATCACTGTAAGTGAATCTGATGACGACTGCTGTAGGCGAGTCTGGTGACCAACCCTACAAGATACTACAATCATCAAAATGACTGGTCTAGACAGGTGGTGGAGTCACTGCAAATGAAGTTGTTGACGACCGTTGTAGGCGAGTCTGGTGACCACCTCTGCAGGATACTACAGTCATCAAAGTGACTGGTCTAGACAGGTGGTGAAATCACTGCAAATGAAGTTGATCATGACCGTTAGAGACAAATCTGGTGACTGGTGCGTGTGTGAACTGAAGAGATGAATGTGAGTTAAGATGTTAAATGAAATAATAAAGAATAATTCAGCCAACACTTAAGTGCAAGTATAGAATGTCGCACGTAGTAATAAAAAACCTTAGAAGTATTCCAAGGGTATCGATCCCACGAGGACTAAACTGGAAATGCAGATTTGAATAAGAAACTGCTCAAATGATTGCTTTTGAAAAAGGTAACCAAAGAAAATAAGTTGATTGATTGGGTTTTTGAAAAGATAAACAAAACAAGCAATAAAATAATAAAGAATAACAATAAGATAAAACGAGGTATTCAACATGGATTCATCCCTAAGGTAACAACCATACTTATGCAATATCTAACTTAAGTGTATTCAATGCATTGGGTTAGATTTAACTTCTATTTGGCTCTTGTTTCCAAAAACCGTTAGAAGGCTAAGAGAGTACCATTATGCCCATTTCTGGGACTCGACTCCGACATAGATAATTCACGAATGCAACCTATAACCCTATAGTCGATATAGGGTGCCTTAGGCAGCTTGCCCTATACCGCCGAACGATCTCTTTTGAGCTTTTTCTCCTATATCACCTTTATGAGAACCGATATCGTTTGTCCCTTTCGAGATCAAACTCACATAGCATGCAAAGTCTAAGTGATCAAATTAAACTCAGCAAGATTAGAGTGATAATCAATAAAGAATGACATGCAATTAAACACAACTTAAGCAAATAATACACTTTCAAGCCATTAAACCATAAGGGAATTCACCACATTGAACCCCTCACGGGATTTAGCTACTCATGATGGGATAAAAAGCAAATGAACACATTTCCATTGAAATAATAATGTAAAGAATACAGAATAATGAAAAGATTCAAGAGTTGGAAATAAAGAGATAGCTAAATATTATGGGTTTTTTGTTTACTCAATCCTTCTAGAGTTCGCTAAGACACACTCCACTCTCTCACTTTTACAAGATGGGAATGGGTGAAACTCTCTACAAACCACAAGGTTTGATGTCTAACTCTCTCTCAGGTTAGAATTTGGTCATCTAAGAAGGACCTCGGGCATCCCTACTCATTGGCGTCGAGCCAGGGTTCTGTCACCACCCTTTTCTTCCAAGTGAGTTCTGCTTGGATTTGACTTCGAATCTCGAGCTTATATAGTGTAGAAATTGGTTGAGGAGCTGCGAAATAGGTGCTGGAAGGTTGCCCAGTCAGTTTCGGGGTCAAAACAACCAGTTAGGTGCGAAGAAGACTCGTCAACAACAACCCGCGTGCAACTCGGAACGGCCTCTGTTTTTCCAGAAATGCGGTCGCATTTCATTTTTGCCTTCCCAGAAATGCGGTCGCATTTCTGGGAAATTCCAACTTTTCCTCTGTTTTTCTGCACAGCAACAAACTAAGTCAAATTCTCTTAAAATCAAGTCTTTTTAAGCACAAATGAGTTAAATTTGACAAAAGTAATTCTCAACACCCTAACTTATTAAATGAAGCATAATTTGAGCTCGGGAATAGTAAATTGACCTAAACACTCAATATTTAACCAAGAAATGAGCTAAATATAAGGGTAAAATAGGTATATTTTTTACCCTTGTCAGTGACCACCCCTGTAGGATACTACAATCATCAAAGTGACTGGTCTAGACAGGTGGTGAAATCACTGCAAGTGAATTTGATGACGACCGTGCAGGGATTAAAGCCCTAGCGCAGCGGAGACGATCATTAACCATACTATGTTTTATTCAACATTAAAATACCAGTACAATTTGCAAAGGTTTTACAGCAATAAAAACATACACAAAACATGCTGTAAAACCGTATAAAACATGCATTAAAAGACTCTAAACATTTTAGATCTTTACAATATTGGATCCTATTGACCCGGGATCAAGAATACTTACTTTAGAGATTGTTCTTGACCGTTTCGCCTACAAAAACAAGTTGAATCCGAAAATTCCAGCAGCAAGAACGAACCCTTCTAATGCTGCAAATTGCTCACGAACACCACCACCAAAGATTGCACCGGTATCCTCTAAGGTATGTGTGTTGAGTGGCTTGTGGGAACCCCAAATCTCTAAGGATTTTTCTCTGGAAAAAGATGCTCGGTATTCACAGAGAGAGAGCAAAACGAGAGAGGGCGAGAGAGAGGGAAAAAAAAAGCGTGAGTCTTTTTGGGGAATTCGTTCTAAAACTGAATATAACCCCTTCAAAAATAACCTCACGCGTAATATCAGGTAACTGAAATATCAGTTACCTGATATTTTTAATTAATTATAAATTTAAAATCATATTTTAAATTATAATTAATTAAATTTTAATTAATCAATATTAATTAAAATAACATTAATTTAAATCTTATTTAAATTAATATCCCTCTTAACCTATAGTTTAATTAAATAAAATTTAATTAAACTAAATTAATTAATTAACTCAAAATTAATTAATTTAAAAATAATAAAATTGAACATCACATATTCAATTATTATTATTCTCTCTCATAAAACTATAGTATTAATATACATCCAATGCACATTAATTATAACCTATAGTTTTAATATGAATCAAATTCATATTTCAATTTAATATTCGAACCCCTTCGAATACTTAATTTAACCTTAGAAATTTACCTCAACGCCCTTATAGAGCTACCGATGGGACCTGATGGACCTACAGATCAGAAGCTCCAACGATATGAGATTAGTTGGCTAAACTCATTAACCAAGTTAATCAATATTCGTTAACTGTGGTTCACTCCACTAAAGAACCACAGCTGCACTCTTCTCACTGCAGATATATTTCTGTGTCCACGGATATTGACCGTCAACAGCAAGTTAGCCCTTCACGTGTGTTCGTACCCTAGCTAGGTCAAATTACCGTTTTACCCCTGGGCTACCTCTTGGTCCTTAAGTACCAGTGCTCCTCTAATGAACAACCTGTTTGTGGTCCAACCAGCAAACAGAAATCCCTCTCGTGCCATAAAGAGGGTAGGGCCCTTTGTTCAAGACCCGGAGACACCACTTAAGGGAACACACCTCTACTTACCCTAATATCGGGAAGGAGTGAATTCCATCTTGTAAGACTACGTTCCCAGCTCCCCACTCGGTCTTGTCCCCAAAATGGTAGGCTTATTGAGTCGGCGAACAGGCCACTCTCACCCGTACAAATCAAAGGACAATCCCTCATGGACAGGAGTCCATAATCTACTCAGGATTAAGGCCAAGTTGCCTAGGTCATCCTAGTGAAATAGAAACCGAGCTAACTAACGGTGTTATAGTTAGTGGTTAACTATTTCGCGGTCCGGTCTTTGTGCAAACTCATTGCACAGGATACCCCCACTCGCATGTCAACTACATGAACGCGTTGGATCACTACGTTTGTATCATTATACAAAGCGGGCCGTATCCATAGTGTCACCAGGACAAGGTACCCAGCCTTATCCCTATACTACAGACCCTTTAGGCTAAAACTTGAACATTGATCCCCGTATGTCCCTACATACTAGTTCAAGCCTCATTCTATTAGCCTTGGATGTTTAGTTTATTGGATTAGGGTTCATAAGACAAGATATAATACAAACATTGAATAATACATCAGTTTTATTAATGTTCGGTCAAATGTACATTTACTATCTACGAGTTTTAGGGCATAAAACCCAACAGACCGCTGTAGGCAAGTCTAGTGACCACCCCTGTAGGATACTACAGTCATCAAAGTGACTGGTCTAGACATGTGGTGAAATCACTGTAAGTGAATTTGATGAAGACCATTATAGGCGAATCTGGTGACCACCCTTGCAAGATACTACAGTCATCAAAGTGACTGGTCTAGACAGGTGGTGAAATCACTACAAGTGAATTTGATGAAGACCGTTATAGGCGAATCTGGTGACCACCCCTACATGATACTACAGTCATCAAAGTGACTGGTCTAGACAGGTGATGAAATCACTGCAAGTGAATTTGATGACGACCGGTGCATGATGCTTACACATTAAAGCTAGAAAGGAACAAATTGCAATAATATATGTGCAAAAAAAAACAGGAGACAAAAAGTCTATGACACAATCAAAGCAATTCATATGTGCATATTCAATAAAGACGCCAATGAAATATATGCATATTAAAAAAAAAGTTTGAATATGTATATACCTTCCAAATGGTAGACAAAGATTAATGTTGTGCCCCAGGAGATCGTCAAATAAATTTGTTAGTTCCAAATCATACAAAGAAAGGAAGGTAATTAGCAACAACAAAAAAAAGTATAGTAAAACAAGTTTTTTTTTTAAAAAAAAAGGGGCATGCAGCGGCGAAATTCTGACCTTAAAAAAATGCATGGCTGCATTTTATATGTATATATAAATAAAGAGGCACACATGAAATCTCCTTAGATTCATGTTGGTGAAGTTTGAAGTAGCCGCATGTACTTCTAAATTTTGTAGTGAACAGAAAAAAGAAGAAAAAAAAAGAAAAAGAACGCTTGCGGCAAGCCAAAACACATATATTTGTGTTTGAGATATATATGAGATGCATGCTAGTTCATTTGTATTAACAAAAAAAAAACGGCAAATTGTATAAAAAAAAAAAGGGCTCTTATGAGGTCTGTCGTAGCCCATGAGCATGAAGGGTTAGGGTTTGCATATATATATATATATATATATAAGGAATATATATCTATATGTGAAAGTAAAAAAGGAAAAGGTTGAATCTGTGCACTGAGCTGTTATTAAAAAAAAAGGAAATATGTTTGATTTTTGGAGCACTGAACATATACACATTGATTTTTTTTTTTTTTTTTCAAAACTTGCAGCTGGAGTTCATTTGTATCATGGGATACAGACAACAAATTTTTTTAAAAAAATCAATTGATGAAAGCAATCAATACATGTTTATGTGTTTTAAGTTTAAAGCAGTAGAATATATATGTGAAGCAAACATATTATGCACCAAGACGGAAACAAAAAAATAATAAAAAAAATTGAAGCCTACGATAGTAACTCATGGAAGAAAAGAGATTCCAAGATTTGTTTTTGTACTTACCGACGACGCAAGAAAGAAGGACGAAGGGAGATTATTGCTCGAATTCAAGGCCTACACAAAGAAGAAAAATACATGAGCATTTGAAGTCAAATGAAAGGAAGAAAAGAGAAATTAAAGAGGAGAATTTTTCTTACCTAGGTTTCTTGCTTGAATGGCTTTGTGTCTTGGCCTATGCAACCTCTTCAATTTATAAGGAAGAAATTAGGTCAAGAATAAAGGAAATTTTTTATTTTGTCCAAGGAAATTTTGGCCTAATCAAATATGGCAAGGAATTTCCTACAATTGCTATTAAGGTAAAAAAAAAAATTTGCCTCCAAGTTATATGAATCAAAAGAGAAATTTTGGCCTAATAAAATTGACAAGTCAAGAGACCTCTAATTTTTGTTCAAAGTACTTATTTACCTCCAAACTCATGTCCAAGGTAGAGAGAAAAAAAAAATGTTCACAATTTTGGCTAAAATTAATTGTCCAATTTCAAAAAAAATATTGGAAATCAAAATTTTGGTTCAATATTTTGATTTTTTTTTTTTTTAAAAAAAATCTTAAAATTTGGCTGAAAGTAATGTTGGTAGCGGAAAATAAATTACTCGAAATTATAAGTAAATATTCTGATTAGTTTCGCCTATCGGCAAAAACTAAAATTATGACTAAACGTCATATATATTTTTTTTACAAATCATGCTTTTCAAAATTCATGCACGCATATAGGTGCATAAATTTCGAAAAGGGGGCATTTGTTGAGGGGGAAATTTCGGCCAATCACAAATTGCCACGTCATTAATTTAAAATAATGATAAAATAAATTTGGGACCAATTACAAATTTACATGTGTCCCTAAATTAAATTAATAGACATTAAAATTCGGAAAATTAAACAATGTCACTTGTCTATTATCGATCCATCGAATGACATAACCCAAGTCCAATAAAATAATGCCACGTGACAATTGGACCCGAGACTAATGTAACCCGAGATCATTGAAGAAATTGGGCTAAATTAAAATAATCCAACCTTATTAAAAAGGGGTTGGATTAAAGCCCAAATATAGCCCAAGCCCAAGCCCATATGAGGTCCATCAAACTCTATAAATAAAGGAGACCACCATTCATTTTGGGCATTCAGACAGAGTCAGAGAACTCAGAGTCCAGAGCATTCTGTCAGAGTTCAAAGTCGTCAGAAGTTAGAGAGTCCAGAGAATTCAGAAGATCCAAGATTCAGAATTCGGCCAACTCAAGACTCAAAAGATCCAACGACTAGAAGACTCCAAGGAATGAACCGTCTCTTCATCAAGATACAAGTTGAAGATTCGACCTCCCTTCATCTAAGATCAAGCTCGCAAGCCCTCAGATCAGACTCTACATTTTGGGAGAAAGCATCAGAGGATAAATATTAGGGACTGTAACATTTTCTACATCAAATTCAATAAAATCAAGTTCATTTCCACGAATTACATTTCCCTGTTGAAATCTCGTGTGAACAGTAACTATACCGTGTACGTTTGGTTTCCAAACTTAAACGAAACACAAGCAATTCATCGCGTTTCTACTGTGGGATTCAATCCCTTCAAATTCATATTTGGAACAACTTCCAAATCAGTCAAGAACTTCCTAAGCCATACACCCTCTTTAGCAGCTTCACAAGCACCTACATATTCGACCTCCATGGTACAGTCTGCAATGCATCATTGTTCGATGCCCCGCCATACTATAGCTCCTCCGTTAAGATTGAACACAGATCTTGATGTGGATTTCCTAGAATCCCTACCAGTTTGAAAACCAGAGTCAGTGTATCCTATAACGATCAAATCCTTAGTGCCATACTAACAACTCTCCAAAATGGGGTTATTTATACTTGTTGCCTTCTGAAGTGGTTAACATTATAGATAGAATTCACCTCAAAATACTGTGCAAGTATACACAATCTAATAGCAAGTGATAAGTATTTATCGTATCCATAGGGTCTTGAATTGCCTACCTCTATTGATTTAATTTGCCTTTTTAGTGATTCAAAAGGTTGGTTAAATTGATTCGGTTTTTAAAATGCTGAAACAAAATAAATAAGAAAGCAGTAAATGATTACGACTAGAGAAAACAGAATGGAAACAGACACAGGTTAAGACTTCTGTAATTGTTTATAAAGATGATCCAACATTTCTTTTAATCAGTCATTCTCATGCAGTCTTATCAGCGGGATCCTCTCGAAACTCCAGATTTTTTGGAATATGTTTCAACTCCAATGAAGCTCTATTGATCATGCATTAGGTAATTGGTTATCCCTAACTCAACTACTGGCGTCCACCAACTATCTATAGTCTAGTGTGAATTATCGCCACACAACTCCTAAATCATCCCTGAAACTAGGAGAAGATATACATACCGGTTGGCCAGGCGGGCACATAATGAAATTGAAGAACAACAATAACTCAAGATGATCATAATCAAATAGAATTTCCAGATTTTATAAAGATAACAATCACATAATTCTTAACTCATGCCTACAAAGCAATTAGTTCATGATTGAAAACATAAAACACGTTATAATCTCAATAAGCACGTCCATAATACGATTACAATCAAGAGAATACTAATCCTTTTAGAAATTGAGGATGAAACGACTGCTCCAAACCACCAAGGACATGGAAGGACTTCGTCTCCTTGAGAGGAATTGCACTTGGTCTTCTTAGATCTCCATTTTTCCGTCAATTCGGCCTCCAGCCGATTATTCGGTCTCCAAGTCATGAATGAATTCATCTCTGATGACTCCTCCTTTTATAAGATGAGGTTTAACCTAATTAGGTTAATTTGGACACATGGAATGACTTCCTAGCCGGATTAGTCCGAGATCTATGCTTAAAACGCCACCTCATTTAATGAATCACGTGTAGCTCACGTGGCTCGTTTTGTTGATATTTTGCTGGATCATCAGACTTTGCTCTCTCAATCTTGTCAGCATTTATATTTTTTTTGCAAAGAAACTCCCAAGTATCAATTCTCATAATTAGGCTAAAACACAATAAATCTATATAACAAACACATCCAAATGGCACAAATGACATACAAACCAATCAATAAAGGACTATAAATAACTCCCTTTTGGAGAGTTATCAATACCCTATTCTTGTAGGGGTGAAATCCCTAGCGCAGCGGAAGATTTATCAGAGGACCTTTGACTGTGTTTTAGTCTAGATTAAAATACTAATACAACGGCAAAAATACAGTAATTATTAAGCATAATCTGCTGTAAATATGGCTATAGCATGCTCTAACCGTAAGATAAAATCCCTATTTTATCATGCTGGCTAAAGAGAAGGTTATGGGAAAACTTACTCTCGTTGAAGTTTGACCGTTTTCACCAAAAACCTTGAACCTTTTCTTAGAAGAAAACACAGCAACGAACCTCGATCTTTGTTGGAAATTATTCAGGAATTACGAACACAACCACTGTAGCTACACTGATATGACTCTGAGACTTCTAGAGGTAGGAGACTGGTGGAAGTCCTAGGAAGCCTTTAGGGGAATTCTCTGAGAGCAGGAGAATGAATGAGATGCTTTTCACCCCACCCCAGGGGTCCTATTTATAGGAAAAGACCATGAATAAGATCTAATCAAATCTATGATCTTATTCATATTTAATTTTAATAAATAAATAATTAATTACCTAATTAAATATCATATATTTAATTTTAGGGATTTTATTAAATTATTTATTTTATTAATATGAATCCAATTCATATTAATTATTTTAACTCTTTTAAATATTTTCTCTCAAAAACTTAATTTTGAAATCAATTCAAAATTATATTATAAAGTTTCATAAACTTTATATTATAATGCATCGACATACATTATACGAGTCCCCTAAATAAATTGAACACTTTCAATTTAAAATTAATACTTAATTGCCTCAAGTCTCTTTACAAGTTAGAAGTAGGACCTAATGAACCTGCAGATCAGAAGATCCAATGATATGAGATTAATTGGCTAAACTCATTAATCAATTAATCAATTTTCGTTAACTGTGGGTTCACTCCACTAAAGACCCACAGTTGCACTCTTCTCACTGTAGACATAATTTTGTGTCCACGGATATAGACCAATAACATCAAGTTAGTCCTTCACGAGTGTTCGTAACTCCAGTTGGATCAAATTACTGTTTTACCCCTGAGTTACCTCTACCTTCTTAAGTATCAGTGCTCCTCTAATGAACAACATGTTTGAGGTCCAACCACAAAACAGAAAACCCCTCTCGGACCAGTGAGACTCGAAGACACCATTTAAGGGAACACTCATCTACTTCCTCAAAGTCGAGAAGGAGTGAATTCCATCTTGTGTGATTATGTTCCCAGCTCCCCACTCGGTCTTGTCCCCAAAATTATAGGCTTATTGAGTCGGCGTTTTGGCCACTCTCACCCATACAAATCAAAGGACAATCCCTCATGAACAGGAGTCCATAATCCACTCAGGATTCAGACTAAGTTGCCTAGGTCATCCTAGTGAAATAGAAACCTAACTAGTTAACGGTGTTACAGCTAGTGGTTACTATTTCGCGGTCCGGTCTTATACAAACTCATTGCATAGGATACCCCCACTTGCATGTCCTCTACACGAACACATTGGATCATTGTGTTTGTATCAAATACAAAGTGGGTCGTACCCATAGTGTCACCAAGATAAGGTACCCAGCCTTATCTCTATACTATAGACCCTTCAGGTTGTCTCTTGAACAGTGATCTCTGTATGTCTCCACATACAGTTCAAAACTCATCCCACAGCCTAGGATGTTTAGTTTATTGAATTAGGGTTATTTAGGCAAGATGAACATAATATAGACAATAACTCTTTATTGAAAAAACATCAAACAATATTTTATTTATGTTCGGTCAGTTGTTTCAATTACTATCTACGAGTTTTAGGGCATAAAACCCAACAAGCTCCCACTTGAACTAAAACTCTAGTTAAAGGGAAGTAAATGCAATAATCTAAAGCTGAGAATGTAATGTACACTGTATATTACATGAAAGATAAATATACAAGTAATACAATAAACTAGGGCATCCTTATACCCTAGTTTTCAAACTAGGGTAGAAAGAAGAAGAAAGAAAAAAAAATAGTCGTTGGCGGCGGCGAGCGGTGGCCGCTGGCCGCCGGAGATAGGAAGAAGAAGGAGGAAGAGGATGAAGAGGAAAAAGATGGAGTGAAAGAAGAAGAAGAAGAGAGAGAGAGGGAGAAATAATAAATAATAATAAAATAACATTATTTTATTATTTTAATATTTTTTATTTAAAAAAATTAAAAAAAAAAACAACTTTTTTTATTAAAATAATAGTGCCACGTCAGCAACCGTTAAAATTTAACAGAAAAGTTGACGGCAGGGACCAAAGTGCTCCTTATCTCAAACCTCAGGGGTATTTTTGTTGAGTTTGAAAACTCAGGGACCAAAGTGTCACTTAACCCAAACCTCAGGGACCAAAGTGTATTTTTCCCTAAAAATAAATAAAATAATAAAATATTATTATTTTTTATTATTATATTATTATTTTAATTATTATTCAAAATATATTTCTTCTTCCCCTCTTCTTCATCTCTTCCCACCTCTTCCTTCTTCTTCTTCAAGTCTCTGGCGGCCGGCCACCACTCGCCGCTGCTGACCGGCCGCTGGAGTTTTTTTTTTTTCTCTTCCTTTTTCTTCTTCTCTTACCCATTTTTCTTCCTTTTAAAAAAAAAATAGAAGAGGGAGGAAGGAGGGAGGAGGGACCTCCCTCCTCCTCCATTTTCGGCCGAGACTTTAAGCTACGAACAGGAAGCAGAGGTTTCTCACTCCTAACCCTCTGCTCAGTAGCGATAGGACGTTCTTCTGCGACCACCACAGACTCATTCCTAACATACCGATTACTCCACGTTTGGACCTTACTTTCATCAGACGAAGACACTGATTCATCATTAGCAGGCAGAGTTTTTTTTTTCTCTCTCTTCCTCTTTCTTCTTCTCTTACCCATTTTTCTTCCTTTTAAAAAAAATTAGAAGAGGGAGGAGGGAGGGAGGAGGGACCTCCCTCCTCCTCCATTTCCGGCCGAGACTTCAAGCTACGAACAGGAAGAAGCAGAGGTTTCTCACTCCTAACCCTCTTCTCATTAGCGATAGGACGTTCTTCTACGACAACCACAGACTCATTCCTAACATACCGATTACTCCACGTCTGGACCTTACTTTCATTAGACGAAGACACCGATTCATCATTAGCAGACGGAGTTTCAGGCTCGTCATAAAAAACAGACGAAACATGAAGCAATCTAGAAACATAAGATTGAACATTATCAAAATTAGAGACAGTAATTTCATCCTCTTTCTCGTCATTTCTCCAGCTAAAAAGGCCGTAAGAAACGACAATTCCAACGAAAAGTAGGTGCCGAAGCTCCCAGCTTCTGGTGAATAACGTTTGGTTGATGATCTCAGGGGCTTGGGAGGGGACTAGAGGGAGAATGACTAGAAAGAAAATCGTCGTTAAAACTTTGTACAAGATATGGCTATGAAACTTACTTGGAGGAGGCTGATCTTGGCCTGGCGCGAGATTTGGGAGTTTGGCGACGATAATGTCTGATTCCGCCATTGAAGAAGGAGGTTGTTGTTGATCTTGATCTTGATGTCGTTGTTGTTGTTGGATGAATCGAGAGCAATGGAGTTGTAGAGAAGAGGGAAAAAGGATGAAGAAGGTGAAGACTTAATGGCGAAGGAAAAAGTAGAAAGAAAGAGAGTTGCAGAGAAGGGGAAAGGGTTTGAAGAAGGAACAAAGAACAATTAGAAGGAGGAGGGAGGAGGGATCTCCTTCTCCTCCTTCATTTCCGGCCGGAAACAGTTTCTTTTTTTTAAAAAAAGGAAGAAAAATGGGGTAAGAGAAGAAGAAAAGGGAAGAGAAAAAAAAAAAAAAACATCGTCGGTGGCGGCGAGCGGTGGCCGGCCGCCGGTCGCCGGTCGCCGGAGACTTGAAGAAGAAGAAGGAAAAGGTGGGAAGAGATGAAGAAGAGGGGAAGAAGAGGGGGAGAATAAAGAGATTTTGAATAATAATAGAATAATAAATAATAATAATATTTTATTGTTTTTATTTAAAAAAATAAAAAATATATTTTTTTTATTAAAATAATAGTGCCACGTCAGCAACCGTTAGGATTTAACAGAAAAATAGACGGCAGCGACCAAAGTGCTCCTTATCTCAAACCTCAGGGGTATTTTTGTTGAGTTTGAAAACTCAGGGACCAAAGTGTAACTTAACCCAAACCTCAGGGACCAAAAGTGTATTTTTCCCTTAATAATATTTACATTATTTTATTATTTTTACTTTTTATCTCTTTTAATCTCCACCATTCATTTTTCTTTAACTCAAATCCAATGGTCCAACTTAAGCTCAATTTCAAATTTCTTTCAACTTCATCTCCTCCCTATTTATACCCCCATTCTCTCACAAAATCACAACAACAATTCCTCCCTCTAAATTCTCTCCAATTTCTATATGTTTCTTCTCTCCAATTCTTCAATGTTGCTTTAAATTTATTGTGAGTTTTATTTAGAGAGATTCTTAAGCTATTCAATTTTATTTTTCTTAGCCATTTGAGGGCATTAATTTGTAAGAATTTTTCTTACAAATTTGTGAGCGAAAATTTGTATATCTACTCTTTGAGAGAGTTTGTAATCTTGTTCTTAAAATTTTCAAATCTTGTAAGGGTTGCTCTTGAGCCCGAAAAGGAGTGGTTGTAACGGTTTGATCCTAAACCATGGAAAGGATCGGGTTTGTTCATGCTCCTGGAAAAAGAACATTGTACCGGTTGGACTCTAAGTTGTGGAAAGAGTCGTGTTCTTAGTCGAATACCCAAGAGGAGCTTGGGGAGTGGAGTAGGCGTTGTCGAACCACTATAAATTTCTGGTGTCAATTTTCTCTAACCCTCTCCTATTTAATTTTTTTAGTTAATTTTCTTTATCATAAATTGCATGAAATTAATTGTTAATATTTGTTCTTCATGCTTATGAACAATATTTACATTGGAATTATCTATGGTGCTTGAAATATATTTCTAATTTGTTGATCAATTTGTGTTAAAATTAATTATTTGTAAAAAGTTCACTTATTTGTTTAAATTGGGCCCACCGTAGTAAAAAGTTTACAAAATTTCATTAAACCCTATTCACCCCCCTCTAGGGTTTGTTGGGTTTTATGCCCTAAAGATCGTAGATAGTGAATGTAATCGTTGACCGAATATTAATGAAATAATATTAATGTATTTTTTCATTAAGTGTTATTCGTTATTTTATTGTTTGTCTTTGCCTAAAATAAACCTAATCCAATAGACTAGACATCCTAGGTTCTAATATGAGTCTTGAATTATATGTAGCGACATATGGGGATCACTGTTCAAGAAACAGCCTAAATGGTCTATAGTATAGGAATAAGACTGGGTGCCTTATCCTGGTGACACTATGGATACGACCCACTTTATATTTGATACAAACGCCATGATCCAACGCGTTCGTGTAGGAGACATGCGAGTGGGGGGTATCTTATGCAATGAGTTTGCATAAGACCGGACTGCGAAATAGTAACCACTGGTTATAACACCGTTAACTAAGTTGGTTTTCTATTTCACTAGGACGACCTAGACAACCTAGTCTTAATCCTGAGTTGATTATGGACTCTTGCTCATGAGGGATTGTCCTTTGATTTGTATGGGTGAGAATGGCCAATACGCCGACTCAATAAGCCTACCATTTTGGGGACAAGACCGAGTGGGGAGCTGGGAACATAATCATACAAGATGGAATTCACTCCTTCCCGACTTTAGGGAAGCAGATGAGTGTTCCCTTAAGTGGTGACTCCGAGTCTTGAACAAAAGGTCCTACCCTCTCAATGGCACGAGAGGGTTTTTCTGTTTGATGGTTGGACCACAAACAGATTGTTCCTTAGAGGAGAACTGGTACTTAAGGAAATAGAAGTAACCCGGGGGTAAAACAGTAATTTGACCCAGCTGGTGTTACGGACACTCGTGAAAGACTAACTAGTCGTTATTGGTCTATATCTGTGGACACAGAAAATATGTCTGCAGTGAGAAGAGTGCAACTGTGAGTCTATAGTGGAATGTACACACAGTTAATGAATATTGATTAATTTGGTTAATGAGTTTGACCAATTAATCTCACATCGTTGGAGCTTCTGATTTGCAGGTCCATTAGGTCCCACTGGTAGCTCATAAAGTAATTTGAGGCAACTAAGTAATAAATGTAAATTGAAAGTGTTCAATTTACTAAGGGAAACAATATAATATATATTGATATATTATGAGAGAAATAAATATTTGAAGAAATTTCAAATATTAATGTGAGTTTGATTCATATTAAATTTATAGGAATTTGAAAGAGTTCAAATATGAATTAATTAATTTAAGGCCTAAAATTAATTTGGGCAATTAATTAATTCAAGGACGAAAATTAAATATGTGATATTTAATTGGTGACTAGTTAATTAAAGAGTTAATTAATTGAAAATTAATCAATTATGGAAATAATTAATCACTTATGGAAGTGATTAATCATTTATGGAAATGATCTAATCACTTATGGAAGTAATTAGTCATTTGGGGAAAAGATTAATCAATTATGGAATTGATTGATCATGGATTGATTAAATAAAGAATAGATTAAATCAATTATGGAAATAATTGATTTAATGTGAATATTTTATTCATGGCCTTTCTCCTATAAATAGAACACTAGACCTAATGGTTTAGTAGCCCTCTTGCTCTTAGACTCACAAGACAAGACCCTAGAATTCTCTCTAGCCTCCCTCTCAGAGAAAGACTCCCACAAGTCTTTTGCCTCCTAGACTTAGAGACATACCAGTGTAACCTCTTTGGTGATTGTGTTTTTGAGAAGAAATTTCTAGCGAAGAACAACAAAGGAGGGTGCTGCGTTTTCAACCGTTAGGAGCATCGTTGGCGAAGATCGGTCAAGTCTACAACGAAGGTTTGTAACGGTTCTTACCCTTTTCTTTAGAAAAGCATGAAAATAAAAGTAGTTTTATTTTTCTAGTTTTTCAGCATGTGTATAGCGTTTTACAGCGGCTTTAAAGCATGTTTAAAGTTTCGTTTTGCCTATTCGTATTGGTATTTTGATATTAATTAATATACGGCGCAAGGTCCTATCGATGCAGTTCTGCTGCGCTGGGGCTTTCATCCCCTTCAGGGTTGTCATACCGATCCAACAACGTCCCCTCCATAACTCGAAGGGTGTTTTAGAAACACTCTTCGAGGGAACATTGTTCAAGATGTGAACTGCAGTCTCTACTGCGTACCCCCAAAACGAGCTAGGCAACTGAGCATAGCTCATCATTGAACGAACCATATCTAACAGGGTTTTATTTCTCCTTTCTGATACCCCATTTTGCCGAGGTGTACCAGGGGCTGAGAGTTGAGACTGGATTCCATGTTCTATCATGTATTATTGGAATCTCAAGTCCATATACTCTCCACCTCGATTTGATCGAAGTGTTTTAATAGTTTTACCTAATAGGTTTTCTACGTCAGCCTTAAACTCCTTGAACTTTTCAAGGGCCTCAGACTTATACCCCATTAGGTATAAGTAACCGTACCTCGAATAGTCATCTATAAATGAGATGAAGTATTCGTACCCTCCTCGAGCCTTTACATTCATCGGACCACAGAGGTCCGAATGTATTAACTCTAAAGGTTCTTTGGCCCTATAACCTTTTCACGTAAAAGGTCTTTTGGTCATTTTTCCCTCAAGACATGATTCACATGGAGGTAGCGAATCATCTTCTAAATCACTTAGAATTCCATTCTTTACCAAACGATCGATCCTATCAATGTTTATATGACCAAGTCTTAAGTGCCAAAGATAGGCGTTGTTACTACTAGGAGAAATGCGTTGTCTTTTTCTATGAGTAGTAACAGTCTTAAACAACCCAGTGTTCATGACTGCTTTACTCTCGATTGGTCTTAAAACATATAAATTATTTTCCAGTTTTGCTGAACAAATATGAACTCCCTTTCTTGAAATGAATCATTCATTTACTGACAAAGATATGTAGTAATCTTGTTCAAGCATACAAGATATAGAAATCAAATTCCTTTTGATCTTTGGAACAACAAGATCACTAGTTTTGAAAGAATTTGAATTGTTCAAATTAATTAAAGGAATTTAAGTGAATTGTATAAGATACAATAAATATAATGTATATGGAAACATTATAATATAAAGTTAATTTTGAATTAGATTCAAAATTAAACTATATAATTTGTGAGAATAAACCATACGAATTGGATTCATATTAAACTATAAGTTAAAATTAATGTGAATTAGATTCATATTAAAACTATAGGTCATAGGATAGATGTGTACTTAAATATCATTCAAATGCACATTTAATTGAATATGAATTATTAAATTAAATTAATCAATTAATTGGTTAATTAATTAAAGGAAAAAATACCTTTTTAGTCCATGAGTTTTGAAGAATAGGTGCGTTTGGTCCTGAGTTTTCAAAATAGACATTTTTAGTCCCAAAGTTTTGAGAAATAAGTTTAGAAGGTCCCTAAGTTTTCAAAATTAACCTTTAAGGTCCCTCATGTTCTTTTTTCAAACTTTTTTAAATTAATATTTTTTTTATTTTTTAATTTTGAATGGTTTGTTAAATTAAATAATTTAAAAGTATTAATTTAAAATTTTTGAAAAAATAATATGATGGACCTTTTAAGCCTATTTCTCAAAACTCAGGGACTAAAGAGGTCCATTTTGAGGGACCTTTGAATCTTATTTCTTACAACTCAGAAACAAAAAAGCTCTATTTGAAAACTCATGGACCAAACGTACCTATTCCTCAAAACTGAGGGGCCAATAAGGTTTTCTTTTTTTTTTTCCTTGAGTTTTGAGGAATAGGTGCATTTGGTCCGTAAATTTTCAAAATAGACATTTGTAGTCCCTAAGTTTTCAAAATTGGCCTTTTTAGTCCTTGAGTTTTGATAAATGGGTTTAAAAGGCCCCTCATGTTATTTTTTCAACTTTTTTAAATTAATATTATTCTTATTTGTTTTAATATTGAATGGCTTTTAAATTAAAAAAATTAAAAAGTATTCATTTAAAAATTTTGAAAAAATAATATGAGGGACGTTTTAAGCTTATTTCTCAAAACTCAGGGACTAAAGAGGTCTATTTTTAAAACTTAGGGACCTTTTAATCATATTTCTTAAAACTCAGAGACTAAAAAGGTCTATTTTGAAAACTCGGGGACTAAACTCACCTATTACTCAAAACTGAGGGACCAAAAAAGTATTTTTTCGTAATGAAGATTATCTTTTAAAAAGAATCTTATAGATCAAATTTGTGATAAATAATTAGTTTATGATATATATAATCTGTTTTATTTTTTTTTAATATATACACACACAACCTTTTTTTTTCCTTTTAAATAATGTTCATATGTAAAAACATTTATGAAAATTTTAATTTTTATCTCCAAAGTTGCACTTCTAAAGTGAAATTTTCCTATGTTTAAAAATGTCAAATAAATTAAATCTCTAACGTCCCATAACCATTTTGTTTTTCGTTTTTGGTTTTTGAAAATTAAACCTATAAAAACTACTTCCACTAATAATTTTCTTTTTTGTTATCTACCTTCTTCCCATGTTTTAAAAAACCAAGTCAAGTTTTGAAAACTGAAAAAACTTGTTTTTGTTTTTGGAATTTGGTTGGGAATTCAAATGTCCCTTTAACAAAGATGAAAACCATGGTAAGGAAATTGAATGAAAACAAGCTTAATTTCCAAAAACCAAATGGTTATCAAATGGGGACTAAATTTTCAATTTTGTATGTAATAGATGTTTACCGATTTGATACTTTTTTTCAAAAAAGAAAAGAAAAATACACAAAGTCATTAAATACGAAATGAAATTTTGTCTCTAGTGGAACCTTGAACTTACAAATGTGTGTCTATTACAACTATAAATTTAAGAAAATGTCTAATAGGTCAAAGACATAAATTTAAGAGTTTATGAACATTAAGGGCTCGTTTGATAACGTTCCTGTTTCCTGTTTCTTGTTCCCGTTTTTCCTTTTTTAAGAAACAGACTTGTTTGATAACTCATCCCTGTTTCTTGTTTCTAAATTTCTAGAAACGTTTCTAAAAAATAGGTCAAATTTGAGAAACTACAAAAAGTTGTTTCTCAAATTCTGTTTCCGTTTTTTTTTTTAATTTTTGATGCATGTATCAATCTCTCCCTCCCATTCCTACACCAATCTATTCTCTTCCTCTATTTTTTTTAACCAATTCATCGTCTTTTTTTTTAATCTTTTTTGTTATTTCGGTCTCTTTCTTTTTTTTCGTTATTTCTTTCTCTTTCATTTTTTTTATTATTTATGTTATTTCTTCCATTTTTTCCTTTTTTAATCACCTCCGCCGATCTCTGACTACCGGTCGCCGCTGACCTCCACCGACCGCCCGCCATCGTTGACCTTCGACTATTGGTCGCCGCCGACCTCCGCTGACCAGCTGCCACCGTCAACCTCCGACTATCGGTCGTCGCCGACCGACCACCTCCATCGACCTTCGACTACCGGCCGCCGCCGACCTCCGCCGACCAACCCCCACCGCCACCGACCGACCACCACCATCGACCACCGACTATCGGTCGCCGTCGACCTCTGCCAATCGACCGCCACAGTTCACCTCCTACTACCGATCGCAGCTGACCGCTACCGTCAACCTCTGACGAACGGCTACTATCGACCTTCGTTGACCAACCTCCGCTAATCGACTGTCACCGTCGACCTCCGACTACCGGCCTCCGCTGACAGGCTACCATCGTCGACCTCCGACTACCGGCCTCCGCTGACAGGCTACCATAGTCGACCTCTGAATACCGGTCGCGGCCGACCGCTATTGCCATCGATCTCTGTCGACCGACCGCCACGGTCCACCTTTTACTACCGGTCGTGGCTGACTGCAACCATCAATCTCTGACGATCGACCGTCGTCGACCAACCGCTATCGTCCACCTCCGACTACCGGTCGTCGCCGACCTCCGACTACCGTTCGCAACCGACCGCAATCGTCGACCTCCGATGACCGGCCGTCGTCGACCTCTGCCGACCGACCGCCACCGTCCACCTACAACTATCGGTCGTCACCGACCTCTGTCAACCTCCGACTACCGGGCGCGGCGACCACTACTACCGATCTCCGACGAACCCTCGCTGTTGACCTCCGCTGACCGACTGCCACCGACCGGTCACCACCGTTGACCTCAAACTACTGGTCGCCATCGACCTCCATCGACCGGTCGCCACCGTCGTCTTCTGACTGTCAGCCGACCCCCATTGACCGACCGCCACTGTCGACCTCTGACTACCGGGTGCCGTCGTCGACCTCCGATTACCAGCCTCCAACGACCGACCACCACCTTCAACCTACGACTATCGGTCATCGTCGACCTCTAACTACCGGGCACGACCGACTGCTATCGTCGACCTCTGACTATTGGTCGCCGCTGACCTCCGCTAATTGACTGCCACTGTCGACCTCTGACTATCGGGCTTCACCGTCAACCTCCGACTATCGGGTGTCGTCGACCTCCGCTAATCGGCCGCCACCGACCTCCATTGATCGGCCTCCACCGACCGGCCGCTACCTTCGACCTCCGACTACCGCTCACTACCGTCGACCTCCGACTACCGGCCGCCGCCGACTAGCCGCCACTGGCAACCTCTGACTATAATTTTAATGTATGTTATATATAATTTTTATATTATATGTACCAAATTTTATTTCAACTAAAAATCAAGGAATGAGAAACAATTATCAAACACATAACTGTTTCTGTTTCTTTTTTTAGAGAAACAAGAAACATAAATAGTTATCAAACATGTTTCTATTTTTAGTTCTTATAAAACAAGAAACAAGAAACAGGAAACAAGAAACGAGAAACGAGAAACTTGAAACGAGAACGTTATCAAACGAGCACTAAATGCTTCTAAACTTTAGAGACTTATTTGACAGTTTAAGTCGTTAGATTTTATTTTATTTTATTATTTTTTTTTGGGAGAAATTAAGCTGATAGATTTATAATAACCTTGAAAGTTGAAATACTACATAGTAATTTAAAATATAGAAATAATGTTACAAGAGAAAAGTATTTATCACCATTTTTTTTTTTTTTTTTGAGAAAAAGTACTTATCACCGTTTTACCATCGTTTATTTAAAAATACATATCTATCATACCTTCAATTTCGTCGGATTTGATCATTACATTGTGTGCATTATTATTTAATTGAAGGGAAAAATACACTTTTGGTCCTTGAGGTTTGGGTTAGGTTTCATTTTGGTCCCTGAGTTTTCAAACTCGACAATTTAGTCCTTGAAGTTTGGATTTCGTTTCATTTTAGTCCCTCCATCCATTTTTCCGTTAGATTTTAACGGACGGCTGACGTGGCACCTATTATTTTATTAAAAAATATATTTTTTTAATTTTTAAAATAAAAATATATTATTTTTTATTCTTTTTTTTATTCTTTCTCCGTCCTCCTCCTTCATCTTCTCCTTCAAGTCTTCAAGTCTTCTTCTTCCTCAAGTCTAGTTTCCAGTGACGACTCCCACCGGCGGAGAATTTTTTTTTCCTCTTCCTTTGTTCTCCTTTCTTTCTTCTTCCTTTCCTTGTTTTCCTTTTTTTTCCTCAAAAACCCTCCTCCATTTCAGCTGACTTTTTATTTAAAAAAAAATGAAGGGGGAAACCCCCTTCAAATCGGAATTGGATCGTCCCCATCTCCGGTAGTCTTCTCCGGCGAGTAGAGGCGTCTTGACGGCAACGCAGCAGCGGCAGTTCGCAAGCATCGGCGTGGGTCAATTTTGGCGCCGGTTTGAAAAGGATCCTCTCAAATCTGGCAGTTCGATTTTCTCCGTGGTCGTTCGATTTTCTTCAATTTCACCATCCCCATCATCGATCTACAGTCAATGGCCTAAAACCCCCAAATCCTTTCTCTGTAGCTGTTCAATTTTCTCCGTGCCCGTTCGGTTTTCTTCTCCAAGATGCTTGCGAAAATTAGGGGTTCTTCCAAATCCGGTGGTTTCGAAGGAGATTTTCCCATTCCTTCCCTTTTTTTAAAACAAAATAGACAGAAAGCACGAGAGAGAGACAACGGCGGCTAGGTAGAGAGAGCACGAGAGAGACGTCGAAAGAGAGATTAATGGCGTCCAACTCCTTCGACAAGTTGCAGAGGCGACTGAATCCGTTTCAGATCTACAACCCACAAATGTTTGTGACCCACGAATCCATCTGTTTCAGAGCTGGAACCCACGAATCCATTCGTTTCAGTGCTGCAACCCACGAATCCATCCGTTTCAGAGTTGTGACCCACGACTACTAATGGCGTCCCACCGGAGAAAAACGGAGGAAAAAACAGGGGTAAAACACAGCGTCGGGGAGTGGGAAAGAAAGGAAAAAGGAAAACAAAAAGAAAGGAAAAAAATCGTCGCTGCTGGCGAGCGGCGGTCGACGGCCACCGGTGGCTTTCGGTGACAGTAGTTGTAGGGTAGGGTTAAGAAGAAGAAGAAGCTGTAGGGTAGGGTAAAGAAAAAGAAGATGAAATAATAAGATAAATAATATAATAATATTTTTTTTATTATTAATAATTTATTTTTATTTTAAAAAATTCAAAATAATTTTTTTTTAATAAAAATTAGTGCCACGTCAGCATTCCGTTAATTATTAACGAAAAATTGGATGGAGGGACCAAAGTGAAATTAAAACCAAACCTCAGGGACTAAATTGTTGAGTTTGAAAACTCAGGGACCAAAATGAAACCTAACCCAAACCTCAGGGACTAAAAGTGTATTTATCCCTTAATTGAATTATGATTAAATTCTACCCACTCAATCAAATTAAAAAAAAAAGATTATTCGGAGAAATTATTATTGTTTATGTTACTTGGGACTATTCTTAAATAATCACAAGAGATTTGTAATATTATAATTTTTAAATGGTGATTTTGAAATAGTATTTATTATAAAATAAAAGAGAATTAAGAAATATTTAAACTTATGAATATGAATATTCTTTTTAGATGGTCATTACCTTATAGCTTAGGTATCTCAATTGATCTCTCTTATCACCTCTCTCATGAGTTACGAATTTTGAATAATGTAAATCTTATATATAGTGATTATATGAACACATTAAAAGACACACTTAGAAATTCTCTTGCTCTCTATTTTTTTCTCCTTTCCATTTTGCTCTCTTATTGTTATGGTTCTTCTTATTGTGTCTATTTTATAATATTTTTTTTTAAGAATAAATCTTAATATTATTAAAACAAGCCATCAAAAACTTCCATTGGGTTAACATCTGTGGGATAGGGACCCCCACCGATGTTATTAGCAACACCCAAATCAGCATCATTAATAGAAACCAACCAAAAAGGAAATTCATCTACCCAACTGATACGCAAATTGCTAAACGCAAGTGTACGGGCCCAAGTTATAATATAGTGATTTAAAATCGAATGTCGTCCTCTGGATTGGTTGTCTAGTTCACCTAATTACTAAAGGTATATTTACCCAATTTTATTTAGAGAAAATAATCGAGAAATATGCGAGTAATTGAAAAACTACTCAAAGCAATAAAAAGTGTGGAAACTCAATGGAGAAAAACCTTAGGGAATTGATTTCACCTATTAGATGCATGAATTAATTCAAAGAATAATTAGGAACAAACTCGTAACAAATTCATAAACCAAGGATTATCGATAATTAAAAGTCTCTCCCGAGTACAATTAATTCTTTATGCAAATTAAGAAATTGATATCCATATCTAATTTCAACAACAAACATAAGCATTAAAGAACAATCCTCATAACGGTTTCTCAAGCAATCCCAAATCTCCCAATTGTAGAATTACCTAAGTTATGCAATTGATGGTCTAATCTAAACTACCCCCTCCCGAGCAATTAGTTCAGAAACAAGAATCCTACAATCCGTGATCAAGGGATTATAAGCACTAAGCATACAATTGCATAAATAAACCGCGTTACGAAACGTCCTAAAAAATCCGTAAATTAATCCATACAAACCAATGGCTACATCAAGGCCCTAAGAAACGAAATTTATCTACTCATGTCTCTAAAAATACGATAAAAATCAGTCCAATACATGCTAAAAATTAGTACAAGAGACAAGGAAGAAAGATTAAACTCGCTAGCCGTGATTCCTGCGCGTTCCCGTCACGATCCTCACGATCCAAGCTCCCAAAATCAAGCTCCCTTCGTTTCTGCCCTGTTCTGGTCGTTTTTCCCTCTCTAAAGTCGTGTTTCTCTCCAAAACCGCTCCCTTAAATCAGATGGCATCGCAAAGTATAAATACTGAACTTTCTGCACGACAGCGTCGTGACGCTAAGGACACAGCGTCGCGACGCTGTGTCAATATACTCACAGCGTCTCGACGCTGTGGAGATAGCGTCTCGACGCTGCCTCGTTTGCGTGCCTCCTGATTGCTGTGGCCAGCGTTGAGACTCTCCAATGGTAGCGTCTCAACGCTGCCCTATTATATAGATGCCTTGAGCCTTATGCTCTTTTCTTCGCTCGAATTTAATTCTTTTTTCTCGATAATCATCGAAAATCTCCAAAAGCATCAATTTCCATTAAAATGTTTAATTCCTACAAAACAAACCAAATATAGACATAAAAGTGGCCAAATAATACTCGAGACTAACACTAAAATATCATAAAATATAGCTCAATAAATTGCGCTATCACCAACTACTTGAGATATTTAATTTGCACGCCTGCTGAGCCAAAGTGTTGGCCACTATATTGTGTCTTCTGTGAACATGAATGACAGCCTCAACTTTTCTGGTGGAAATTAGGTTTTTGGCCTCAAAAATGAAATTCTCAATCTCCGATTCATCTTGGTCCCTTCTATTGAGGAGGTTAACCACTTGTAAGGCGTCCATTTCTACCCTCACCATTGGAGCATTGTCCAGTATAACTTTAAGCCCATCAATGGCAGCCAGAGATTCAAGCCATACGATTTTCCACGAATGATTGATGACCCGACAGCCTGCATGTTGGGTTTTATGCCCTAAAACTCGTAGATAGTGAATGTAACCGTTGACCAGATATTTATGAAATAATATTGATATATTTTTTCATTAAATGTTATTAGTTATATTATATTTGTTTTTGCCTAAAAATAACCCTAATCCAATAAACTAGACATCCTAGGCTGTAATATGAGTCTTGAACTATATGTAGCGACATATGGGATCATTGTTCAAGAAACAGCCTAAAGGGATAGTATAGGGATAAGACTGGGTGCCTTATCCTGGTGACACTATGGATACGACCCACTTTGTATTTGATACAAACGACACGATCCAACGCGTTCGTGTAGGAGACATGCGAGTGGGGGTATCCTATCCAATGAATTTTCATAAGACCGGACCGCGAAATAGTAACCACTGGTTATAACACCGTTAACTAGTTGGTTTTCTATTTCACTAGGACGACCTAGACAACTTAGTCTTAATCCTGAGTTGATTATGGACTCCTGCTCATGACAGATTGTCCTTTGATTTGCATGGGTGAGAGTGGCCAATACGCCGACTCAATAAGCCTACCATTTTGGGGACAAGACTGAGTGGGGAGCTGGGAACATAATCGTACAAGATGGAATTCACTCCTTCCCGACTTTAGGGAAGCAGATGAGTGTTCCCTTAAGTGGTTACTCCGAGTCTTGAACAAAGGGCCCTGCCCTCTCAATGGCACGAGAGGGTTTTCTGTTTGATGGTTGGACCACAAACAGGTTGTTCATTAGAGGAGAACTGGTACTTAAGGAAATAGAAGTAACCCAGGGGTAAAACGGTAATTTGACCCAGCTGGTGTTACGGACACTCGTGAAGGACTAACTAGTCGATATTGGTCTATATCCGTGGACACAGAAAATATGTCTGCAGTGAGAAGAGTGCAACTGTGAGTCTATAGTAGAATGTACACACAGTTGACGAATATTGATTAATTTGGTTAATGAGTTTGACCAATTAATCTCATATCGTTGGAGCTTCTGATCTGCAGGTCCATTAGGTCCCACTGGTAGCTCATAAAGTAATTTGAGGCAACTAAGTAATAAATGTAAATTGAAAATGTTCAATTTACCAAGGGAAACAAATATAATATATATTGATATATTATTATGAGAGAAATTAATATTTGAAGAAATTCAAATATTAATATAAATTTATGGAAGTTTGAAAGAGTTCAAATAATGAATTAATTAATTTAAGGCCTAAAATCTATTTGGGAAAATTAATTAATTCAAGGCCGGAAATTAAATATGTGATATTTAATTGGTGGTTAATTAATTTAATTCATTAACCGGGAATTAATCAATTATGGAAATAATTAATCACTTAAGGAAGTGATTAATCATTTATGGAAATGATCTAATCACTTATGGAAGTAATTAGTCATTTGTGGAAAAGATTAATCAATTGTGGAATTGATTGATCATGGATTGATTAAATAAGGAATAAGATTGAATCAATTTTGGAAAAGATTGATTTAATTGAATATTTTATTCATTGTCTCTCTTCTATAAATAGAACACTAGACCTAATTGGTCAAGGATACTCTCCTCTTGCTCTTAGAATCATAAGACAAGACCTAGAATTCTCTCTAGCCTCCCTCTTAGAGAAAGACTCCCACAAGTCTTTTGCCTCCTAGACTTAGAGACATACCAGTGTAACCTCTATGGTTATTGTGTCAATCAAGAAGAAATTTCCAGCGATTACAAGACAAGGAGGCTGCTGCGTTTTCGATCGTTGGAGCGTCGTTGGCGAAGAACGGTCAAGTCTACAATGAAGGTTTGTAACGGTTCTTGCCCTTTTCTTTAGAAAAGCATGAAAATAAATTTAGATTTATTTTTCAGCATGTTTAAACCAATTTTCCAGCAACTTTAAAGTGTGTTTAAAGTGTATTTGAATTTTTCGTAACGGTATTTTAATGTTAATTAATATACGGCGTAAGGTCCTTTCGATGCGCTTCCGCTGCGTGGGGACTTTTATTCCCTTCAATCGGCATCAAAGCCATCGTTGTCCCTATTAATTAATATTAAAATTTGCAATAGGCTCTAATAGGTGGGATTTATGCATAATGTATGTTCGGTTTGCGTTGAACTGCTTAGGTTAATTTTATGGCCATAGATTTTATTTTTATGTGATTTTGATCATGTAAGGCCCGGTGTTTCGGGTATATTATGTAAAATCGAGTCCTATGTAAGTCCGGGTCTAGAATAGGTTTTTATGAGATTAAAAATGGAGAAATCGCCGCTGAAATCGGAAGAAAAATCGAAGAAACGATGCTGCCACTGCCCAGATTCTGCCTCCAGACGCAACAGCGTCGGGACGCTACTCCAACAGCGTCTCGACGCTGTCTCGATACCACAGGCGCTCAGATAAGGAAAGCGCACAGCGTCGGGACGCTGCGATTATAGCGTCTCGACGCTGTCACGATGGCGGTGCTCGTTAGGGCTTCAACAGACGCGGTCCAAGTTGGTGGGCGGTTCGGTTCGGCTGGGCTGGGACCTATTTGGTCCGGTTCAGCCAATTTTTTGCATGGTTTGTGATTTTGGAAGCCGGTTCGAGGTTGTTCGGGGCGGTTCGTGCTGTCTAGACCAACTTTTGGAGCTGCAGAAGGATTTTAGGATAGAATTTAGCTAAAATTATTGTAATTTAATGCTTTATTTTATCCTAGGGGCCAAAATTAATCGGTTCAATTGCTATTTATATGCTTTATGGATGTCATATAGAATTTTAATCCCACCTTAGGTTATAAACATGCTCATGCATTTTTTTATATATTATAAATTGTTATAATGTATGTTTAAATGCATGGAATTATTTTCATATTTTTTAATATAAGTGTATATTAATTATATGAAAAATTGGAAAGCATGAAGCATGTCATTACTTAAATTAAATATAAATAGTTATGTTTAATGTGATGAATGAAGCATGCTTGATTAATTTTCTTGATTGGCTTATAATTGTTATATTAAAAGAAAATCAATATTGCATGAAGCATGAAACATCCATAGTTATATTATTCATGCAATTAGTATGGTTTAATTATTTAATTTGAATGAGATTGTTGAATGAATTAAACCCTAGATTCTTGATTATAGGATTAATCATTAAAAATTTGAAATAGTTCTTTAATATTAATGATTAGAAACCGTCAATCTATAATCAAGATTTGCATGCAAACATAAGATCATAGGATAAATTGGATTAATTTTAAATTGTTTAAAATTAATTAGACCTAGATCAATTTCTAATAGGATTAGAATCTTTTCTTACTTAGAATTAAAAATAGTTTTAATTGACTAAGTAGGAAAAACATTGCTGTGATTATAAGGGAACTCCACCGGTAATGTTCTGTCTAAGGTTGGGGGTATTTAAGTTGACGGTTTACGGAACACCTCCTACCTGGGAACTGACCTGGAATACCGGAGTTGAATTAATCATAGTTAAATGTTAGCATGCAATGTCACTAGGTTTATTAAAAGTGTTTAATGCACCTAGATCTTTAGAGTAAAGACCTTACATTACTGAGGTTATAAGGGAACTCTCTCGGTAAAGTTCTGTCTAAGGTTGGGGGTATTTAAGTTGACGGTTTACGGAACACCTCCTACCTGGGAACTGACCCGAACATTGAGTTGAATTAACCATAGTAGTGTTGACTTGCAATGTTGGGTTTATTAAAAGAAGTTTAATTCACCTAAAACATTGCGGTTGAATCCTTTCCATAATTGTTATATTAGGATCAGACTTAGATAGATTGACTTAGCCGAATTTTATCTAAGTTAAACAACCCTAAATTAACCTTAGGACATTTTCAGTGGGAGGAAAGTTACAAAACGAGATTTAAATCAAGTTTTGCTCCTACGTCCCTATATTCACAACGTGAGATTCATGCTTGGCTTTGAGTCGCCTTAGGAGCGGCCTCCCTTCGGAAAGTGTTTGCATGAATCAATATCAAGGTGAATGGGAAAAATGTCTAGAGTAAGTGGGAGCGGGACACATGTCAATGTATCCCTCGGTCTCCACCCCTAGTTCACACCGTGAGAGTCCTATGATCCGCCTGCAGGTTGTCCTGGCGCAACCATCCCTTCGGAGGGCTTGATCATAGGATTCAGAACATCGTGAACTCCTGAATAGGATAGGAGCTCTTAGGCTAATCACCAACAGTTGTCTTTCCCTTTGGTAGCCTGTTGGTGCGTGCCTCTGAGATCTGAAAGTGGGAGGGTTACACTTACAAGGATGAGTTAAAAGTGTTAACAAATCCTTGACCGAACAACGGTGGCTAATGTCTATAGGAATATGAGTTATTCTAGAATTAGAATTAGCTGAAAAATGTCTCATTTCAGAGGAGGAGTGCCTGATCACCCTTCGGTGGCTGATATTCTAAACCTCTAAAACATCGTTGCAAAACTAAATCAATAGTTTTAGGATTCTGTGATTGTCGGTTTTGCTAAATTGATTGGATTGTGTGCAATTGTTTGCTTGTATGATGGGTTAAGGCAAAGATAACTAATACGGTCATTGTTTGTTTAAATTTCAGCAATGTCTTCCTCAATTGTCTCTCTGCTTAAAAATGAGAAATTAACCGGCGAAAATTACGCTACGTGGAAGTCGAACCTGAATACGATTCTTGTTGTCGATGATCTGCGGTTCGTCTTAACGGAGGATTGTCCTCCAGCCCCTGCTCGTAATGCATCCCAAGCAGTTAAGGATGCTTATGACCGCTGGACAAAGGCCAATGATAAGACTTGCGTCTATATCCTAGCCAGCTTATCTGAAGTCTTGGCTAAAAGGCATGAGGGCATGGTAACAGCGAGGGAGATTATGAACTCTCTCCAGGAGATGTTTGGACAACCGTCCTACCAACTCCACCATGACGCTCTCAAATACGTTTATAGCTGTCGCATGAAAAAGGGCACGTCTGTTCGGGAGCATGTCCTGGATATGATGGTCCAATTCAACGTGGCAGAAGCAAACGGGGCGGTCATAGATGAGCGTAGTCAGGTTGCATTCATCTTAGAATCTCTTCCGAAGAGTTTTCTACAGTTTCGAAGCAATGGAATGATGAATAAAATAACATTCAACCTGACTAGCCTCCTGAATGAGCTACAACTCTATCAGTCTCTTCTTAAGAACAAGGGACAGATAGAAGGAGAGGCAAACGTTGTTCACTCTAAAAGAAAGTTCGAGAAGGGTTCATCCTCTGGAACTAAATCTATAGCCACTTCTTCAAAGAAAACTCAGAAGAAGAAAGGAAACAAGGGGAAAGCTCCCGGTACTGCTGCTAAAAGCAAGGGAAAAACCTAAGCTGTGGCAGATAAGGGCAAGTGTTTCCACTGCAATGTAGATGGACATTGGAAGAGAAACTGCCCAAAGTACTTTGCTGAGAAAAAGAAGGAAAAGGAAGGTAAATTTGATTTACTGGTTTTAGAAACATGCCTGGTAGAACATGATGAGTTTACCTGGATACTTGATTCAGGAGCAACTAATCATGTTTGCTCTTCTTTTCAGGAAAATAGTTCCTTTCGGCAGTTGAACGATGGGGAAATGACACTCAGGGTCGGAACTGGAGAAGTCATTTCAGCTAAAGCAATGGGAGCTGCGAAGTCATTTTTTAGAAATAGATTCTTACTTTTAGAAAGTTTGTTAATCATTCCCAAGATTAAGAGGAACTTAATTTCTATTTCATGTTTGATTGAACAATTGTATACAGTTACTTTTGATATGAATGAAGCGTTCATTTATAAGAATGGTGTACTTATTTGTTCAGCCAAATTAGAAAATAACTTGTATGTATTAAGACCAACCGAAAACAAAGCACTTTTAAATCACGAATTATTTAAAAATGTTGAAACTCAAAGAAAAAGGCAAAAGATTTCTCCAACAAGTAACAATACTCATCTTTGGCATCTTAGACTTGGTCATATAAACATCGATAGAATCGGTCGTTTGGTAAAGAATGGACTTCTAAGTAAGTTAGAAGATGATTCACTACCACCTTGTGAATCTTGTCTCGAGGGAAAAATGACCAAAAGACCATTTACTGGAAAAGGTTACAGAGCCAAAGAACCCTTAGAGTTAATACATTCGGATCTATGTGGTCCAATGAATGTAAAAGCTCGAGGAGGGTACGAATATTTCATCTCATTCATAGATGATTATTCAAGATATGGTTACTTGTACCTAATGGGACATAAGTCTGAAGCCCTTGAAAAGTTTAAGGAGTTTAAGGCTGAAGTTGAAAACCTGTTAGGTAAATCTATTAAAGTACTTCGATCTGATCGAGGAGGGGAGTATATGGATCAAAGATTCCAGGATTATATGATAGAACATGGAATCCAATCTCAACACTCAGCCCCTGGTACACCTCAGCAGAATGGTGTATCAGAAAGGAGAAATAGAACCTTGTTAGACATGGTTCGATCAATGATGAGCTATGCTCAATTGCCTAGCTCGTTTTGGGGGTATGCAGTAGAGACTGCAGTATACATCTTGAACAATGTTCCCTCGAAAAGTGTTTCTGAAACACCTTTCGAATTATGGAAGGGGCGTAAACCTAGTTTGCATCACTTTCGCATCTGGGGCTGTCCAGCACACGTGCTTGTGACAAATCCTAAGAAACTGGAACCTCGTTCAAAACTGTGCCAATTTGTTGGTTACCCTAAAGAAACGAGAGGTGGTTATTTCTACGACCCACAAGAAAATAAGGTGATTGTATCGACAAACGCCACCTTCTTAGAGGAAGACCACATGAGAGATCATAAACCACGCAGCAAAATAATATTAGGAGAAGCTATTGAAGAGTCACCAAGAGTTGTTGATGAAGCTGGACCTTCAACAAGGGTTGATGAAGGAACTAATTCTTCAGATCCATCCCGTCCATCTCAAACGTTGAGAGTGCCTCGACGCAGTGGGAGGGTTGTATTACAACCTGATCGCTACTTGGGTTTAACTGAAACTCAGGTTGTCATACCTAATGATGGCATTGAGGATCCATTGTCCTATCGACAGGCAATGAATGTCGAAGATAAGGATGAATGGGTCAAAGCCATGAACCTGGAAATGGAGTCAATGCACTCCAATTCTGTATGGGAACTCGCAGATCTACCAAATGGGGTAAAACCCATAGGGTGCAAATGGATCTATAAGAGAAAAAGAGATGCAGCTGGAAAGGTACAGACCTTCAAAGCTAGACTAGTGGCAAAGGGTTATACCCAAAAGGAAGGGGTTGACTATGAGGAAACTTTTTCTCCTGTAGCCATGTTAAAGTCCATAAGAATTCTCTTATCCATAGCCACATATTATGACTATGAAATATGGCAAATGGAAGTCAAGACTGCCTTTCTGAATGGTAATCTTGAAGAGAATATCTTCATGTCTCAACCCGAAGGGTTCATAGCCCAAGGTCAGGAACAAAAGGTTTGTAAGCTCAATCGATCCATTTATGGATTGAAACAAGCGTCCAGATCATGGAACATTAGATTTGATACTGTAATCAAATCTTTTTGTTTTGACCAAAACGTTGATGAGCCTTGTGTGTACAAGAAAGTCAACAAAAGGAAAGTAGCTTTTCTAATACTTTATGTAGACGATATCCTACTCGTTGGGAATGATGTAGGATACCTCACTGACGTTAAAAAGTGGCTAGCAGCCCAATTCCAAATGAAAGATCTGGGAGAGACTCAATATGTTCTGGGAATCCAAATCATTAGGGATCGTAAGAACAAAACGCTAGCACTGTCTCAAGCAACGTATATTGACAAAATGTTGTCTCGATATTCGATGCAAAACTCCAAGAAGGGACTACTACCCTTCAGACATGGGGTACACCTGTCTAAGGAACAGTCTCCTAAGACACCTCAAGAAATTGAGAACATAAGACACATTCCCTACGCCTCAGCTGTGGGCAGCTTAATGTATGCTATGCTCTGCACTAGGCCTGACATATGTTATGCAGTGGGAGTAGTCAGTAGGTATCAGTCTAATCCAGGGTTGGACCACTGGGGAGCGGTTAAGAATATCCTCAAGTATCTTCGGAGAACGAGGAACTACATGCTGGTGTATGGAGCTAAGGATTTGATTCTTACTGGATACACTGACTCTGACTTTCAAGCTGATAAGGATTCAAGGAAATCCACATCAGGGTCAGTATTCACCCTCAATGGAGGAGCAGTAGTGTGGAGAAGCATCAAACAAGGATGCATAGCAGACTCAACCATGGAGGCTGACTATGTAGCAGCTTGCGAAGCAGCTAAGGAAGCAGTATGGCTTAGAAAGTTCTTGACTGATTTGGAAGTGGTTCCGAATATGAACGTGCCCATAACACTATACTGTGACAACAGTGGGGCTGTAGCCAACTCAAAAGGACCTCGAAGCCACAAACGAGGTAAACACATCGAGAGGAAGTATCACCTGATACGGGAGATTGTGCAACGAGGAGATGTGATCGTCACTAAGATCGCTTCAGAGCACAACATCGCTGATCCATTTACGAAGGCTCTCACGGCTAAAGTGTTTGAGAGTCATCTAGAGGGTCTAGGTCTAAGAGATATGTATGCCATCTAATCTAGGGCAAGTGGGAGAAATGTATAATGGGTATAAGGATGCCCTAGTTCATTGTATTATTTTAATATACATGACATTTCCAGCTTTAGATTACTGCATTTACATCCCACTAACTAGTGTTTTAGTTCAAGTGGGAGTTTGTTGGGTTTTATGCCCTAAAACTCGTAGATAGTGAATGTAACCGTTGACCAGATATTAATGAAATAATATTGATATATTTTTTCATTAAATGTTATTAGTTATTTTATATTTGTTTTTGCCTAAAAATAACCCTAATCCAATAAACTAGACATCCTAGGCTGTAATATGAGTCTTGAACTATATGTAGCGACATATGGGATCATTGTTCAAGAAACAGCCTAAAGGGTCTATAGTATAGGGATAAGACTGGGTGCCTTATCCTGGTGACACTATGGATACGCCCCACTTTGTATTTGATACAAACGTTACGATCCAACGCGTTCGTGTAGGAGACATGCGAGTGGGGGTATCCTATGCAATGAGTTTGCATAAGACCGGACCGCGAAATAGTAACCACTGGTTATAACACCGTTAACTAGTTGGTTTTCTCTTTCACTAGGACGACCTAGACAACTTAGTCTTAATCCTGATTGATTATGGACTCCTGCTCATGAGAGATTGTCCTTTGATTTGCATGGGTGAGAGTGGCCAATACGCCGACTCAATAAGCCTACCATTTTGGGGACAAGACCGAGTGGGGAGCTGGGAACATAATCGTACAAGATGGAATTCACTCCTTCCCGACTTTAGGGAAGCAGATGAGTGTTCCCTTAAGTGGTTACTCCGAGTCTTGAACAAAGGGCCCTGCCCTCTCAATGGCACGATAGGGTTTTCTGTTTGATGGTTGGACCACAAACAGGTTGTTCATTAGAGGAGAACTGGTACTTAAGGAAATAGAAGTAACCCAGGGGTAAAACGGTAATTTGACCTAGCTGGTGTTACGGACACTCGTGAAGGACTAACTAGTCGATATTGGTCTATATCCGTGGACACAGAAAATATGTCTGCAGTGAGAAGAGTGCAACTGTGAGTCTATAGTGGAATGTACACACAGTTGACGAATATTGATTAATTTGGTTAATGAGTTTGACCAATTAATCTCATATCGTTGGAGCTTCTGATCTGCAGGTCCATTAGGTCCCACTGGTAGCTCATAAAGTAATTTGAGGCAACTAAGTAATAAATGTAAATTTAAAATGTTCAATTTACCAAGGGAAACAAATATAATATATATTGATATATTATTATGAGAGAAATTAATATTTGAAGAAATTCAAATATTAATATAAATTTATGGAAGTTTGAAAGAGTTCAAATAATGAATTAATTAATTTAAGGCCTAAAATCTATTTGGGCAAATTAATTAATTCAAGGCCGGAAATTAAATATGTGATATTTAATTGGTGGTTAATTAATTAAAGAATTCATTAACCGGGAATTAATCAATTATGGAAATAATTAATCACTTAAGGAAGTGATTAATCATTTATGGAAATGATCTAATCACTTATGGAAGTAATTAGTCATTTGTGGAAAAGATTAATCAATTGTGGAATTGATTGATCATGGATTGATTAAATAAGGAATAAGATTGAATCAATTTTGGAAAAGATTGATTTAATTGAATATTTTATTCATGGCCTCTCTTATATAAATAGAACACTAGACCTAATTGGTCAAGGATACTCTCCTCTTGCTCTTAAAATCATAAGACAAGACCTAGAATTCTCTCTAGCCTCCCTCTTAGAGAAAGACTCCCACAAGTCTTTTGCCTCCTAGACTTAGAGACATACCGGTGTAACCTCTGTGGTTATTGTGTCAATCAAGAAGAAATTTCCAGCGATTACAAGACAAGGAGGCTGCTGCGTTTTCGATCGTTGGAGCTTCGTTGGCGAAGAACGGTCAAGTCTACAACGAAGGTTTGTAACGGTTCTTGCCCTTTTCTTTAGAAAAGCATGAAAATAAACTTAGATTTATTTTTCAGCATGTTTAAACCAATTTTCCAGCAACTTTAAAGTGTGTTTAAAGTGTATTTGAGTTTTTCATAACGGTATTTTAATGTTAATTAATATACGGCGTAAGGTCCTTTCGATGCGCTTCCGCTGCGTGGGGACTTTTATTCCCTTCACTGCAATCATCGACGATCCATCCTCTCTTCGAATGATCCAGCCAAGACCGTCTCGCCGGTTGGAGTTACACCACGAAGCATCACAGTTCAACTTCCAGCATCCTTCAGGAATTGGGAGCCACCCTTGCGAAATCGACACTGGAGCATCCCGGATTGGGCCAATTAGACGGGAAATGCTTCCTTTAGGTTAGATTCTACCAACTCTTCAATGTAGTGCTTGATCTGCTGTGACAATCTCTCTGTGTTTGGCATCTGTTTGTTATGGAGAATCGCATTTCTGTAATTCCATATCTGTCAGCATATAATTAGACTCCTTTGCATATTTGCTTCGTCCATTGTAGCCATCGAGTCTCCTCTGTGCCTATTCCAAAGCATCTCGCAGTAGTCCATCCATTCCTGTCAGAATCATACATACAATTGTTTGGAGAAAAGTATTTTATCCACATTCCTTTTGTTACCTTACATTTCCAAAAGAGGTGAGCACTAGACTCTGGTTTGTTCCTGCATAAGAGGCAAAGGTGATTCATATCCATTCGTTTCTATTTTATAATATGAAACTAAATTTATATTTTTTTTAATGAAAAGGAAAAAGAAACATATAGAAAACCATAAATAATTAATGAATTTTCTAAAAAAAAAGTGAAAAAAGAAACGACAACCATGAGAAGAAAATTTTAAAATCTTAAATTATAGAAATTTGAAAACAAGGGATTCAATGAAAACAAAGTTGTATTTCATGTTTTCAAATATGTGTTTTGTAACAGATTTAGAAATTGGATCCCAATTTAAACAATTGTTCAAAATGTGTTTGAAAATATATTTATAAACCATATACTATTTGTAGTTATCCACTGAATACTAAGTTGAATATAAACTATTATTAATTAATTTAAAAACATGTTATGTGTTATAAATTTTTTATAGTTATTATTTTACAATATCATATAATTTATAATACATTATATTATACAAATTTTAATTTCACACAAATAAATTGAGTTTATAACGTGAAATACTATATTTATTATAGTTTTTATCTTTTTTAATTTAATTTCGCGTTTAAAATTTTCAAATTCAAAATCTGGATACACTGAAAACATAAAAAAAAAATCAGAATTTTCACTATTAGGATCACGGAATTCGAAAACAGTTTCAAAAACACATCTGCCAAACGTATATTTGAATCTAAAAACATAAAATAGAATCTGGATTGCCTACCAAACAGACCCTTAAAATCTTTTGATATTTGATAGGTTACTAAACTTTTAATTTTATGCCTAATAGATTCTTAAAATATTCAACTTTTTTTTTTAATTAATGAATCTATGAAATCTAAACTTGATTTTTGCGTCTAATAGAAGACTAAACTTTCATTTTTCTGTTCCAACAGATTTATGGATTTAAAAAAATATTGAATAGATTAATGACCTGTTACACACAAAATTGAAAGTTAAGGAATTTAATAGACACAAAATCGAAAGTCAAAAAGTTTATTGGTAACTTTTAAAAATTCAAAGACTTATTATATAAAAAAAAAAATTGAAAATTCAAAGATCTATTTGATACTTTTTAAAGTTTAGGAACCTATTTGATACTAAAGTCCTAAAATGTCGAAGATCGAACCGGTAATTTGACTAATGTTAAATTAACATTAATAATATTTTAAAAATATACATTTGTTGTTGAGATAATAAATATAATATAAAGAATTTTGATAATCAGAATGGTGGAATCAAAGTTTTTTTTTTTTTTTTTTCTTTTTTTGAGTTCGGTGGAATCAAAGATGTAACGAGGTAGTTAAGAATTATTCACCATCTGCTACCTTTGGTATATGCTGCCATATGTTGGGGAGAAGAAATTATTATTTTCAGTTCCATTTGTAAAAGTTAAGAAAGAGAATCTTTTTCCAAAAGAATAATAATGGATTAAATTATAAATTTATTTCGAAAGGTTTTCATGGTTAATTATGTTTAACTAGTCTCTAATCTCTAAATTATAAAAAGTTTCAATCATCTCTTTGAATTTTTTAATTTTATGCTAATAATTTTTTATTATTAACACCCTTATTTAAATATTTTCTTGATATGTTATTCGAACTACAATTCATAAGATCTTGTTTGATAACTATTTGGTTTTTAGTTTTTGGTTATTGAAAACTATGCTTGTTTTTTTTTTCCTCAATTACTTATGATGGTTTTCATGTTTGTTAAAGGTACCTTTGAGTTCTTAGCCAACTTTTTTTAAAAAAACAAGTTTTTGAAAACTATTTATTTTTGTTTTCAAAATCTAACTTGGTTTTTAAAAACATGGAAATGAAGTCAATAACATAACAAAAAACATATAGGTAGCAATGTTTTTATGAGCTTAATTTTCAAAAATCAGAAACCAAAAACCAAATGGTTATCCAACCAACTTTAATCGTTGAAGTTTAGTTGTATATATGTTTAGATTTAACTGATTTTTCTTTACTCCAAAAAAAAAAAAAAAAAAAAACTGATTTTTCTTTCTAAATATTATTTTCTTTAACGTTTTTTAAGTAACTTCACATACACTTTCTTTTCCTATCACTAACCTTTTCTCCACCTCTCACTGATGTATCATATTTCTTTTTTTTTTTTTTGAGAAACTCACTGATCTATCTTTTTACGCACATTTTATCTTATTAATATATCCCAGGACATGCAATTTCTCTCACTAATATTTGTATACATACTTTCTCTCATGTATTTTTTTTTCTTTTCTATAATTGTAATATTTTAATAATTTATCTCCCTAATCTCAAACACACGAAGTATAACATTCAAAGTGATTTTATATATGTTAATATTTTCTAAAAGTACTTCTAACCATATATCAAAGCACCGTAAAAAAAATTAAAAAAGTAATTTCAAATAGCCAAACTTATTAAAAGAATTTTAAATTGGGTTTGGACATGACTTGCTAATTAATATATAGTTGAGAATATTTTGGTAGGTGGAAATGCAGCAAAGGATGTGTGTGGGAGTTGAAAAGTGAGAGGAATCACGGTCAGATAAAAGGAAAAGAAAAAAAGAAGAGCTGAAAAAGAAAGAAAAAGAAAAAACTAATAATAATAATTATTACGAATAGAAAAGAAATGCAATTGATCGATTCCACCAACTGCCATAAATATGAAACCCCATGTCAGTAAAGGAAGAATAAATGATGGGGCAAATTGCAAATATATGGTTACGTCCAGAGAGGAAGGTGGACACTCCACACACATCTTTCTTTTAATTATGTTCTTTCTATTTTTCGTACCCCAGTTCCATTTTTCTTTTGTAATAAGTCAAATCTAAAATGAACTAAAAAAAAAAAAAAAAAAAAAAGAAAAAAAGTCGAATCTAAAATTGTTTTAATTTTTTTTTTCTGTCGCACAAATTATACATTTTTTAGTCCTTCAACTTCTAACTTTATACCCCGACTTTGGGGTCGTAATTAGTTTGGTTTAGTTCATGCATTTTGATAGCAACAAATTCGTGCTATATTATCACCCTTAATCTAAACTTGTTGGAATTATCTTATGGTTTAATTGTCTATTTTATAGGTAATTCGAACATTCGATGCATTGGGAACGAGTCACACAAATTGGTGTTAATTTGGACAATCTAGAACGTTTTTGAGCCAACTCGGCGTTTACGAATGACGAGGAGGTGAAAATACCCGAGTGGACCGTCACAAGCATGAAGATTAGTGCCAAAGAGTCAAAGATTCGAGTCCCAAACGAAGCAAGCCGAAATTAAGCTGGAAAAAAGAAGGAAGTATGCTAGAAAACAGGGTACGTAGTGTCGAGATGTTGGCCCTAGCGTCTCGACGCTAGCCCTATAAAAACACGAAAGGCAGTAGCGTAGCGTCGAGATGTTGCCTTCCTAGTGTCTCGATGCTACAACGATTCTATAAATAATAGGGTTTGGTTTTTAGCGCCGTTATGTTAGATTTCCGATTGTACTTTCGTTTTCTTTCTTTTCTCTGTTCTTTACTATTCCATTAGGTCTTTAGATCATTTAGCGTGTATTTCCTTGAGGTAATTTCGTTGTTTTCATACAATATGTGCAACTAAATCTCTTGTATCGCTGGATTTGGGATCGCCTGTTGAACTTTTATAGATTTTGGTTGCGTTTGATGATCCTTTACTGATTTTTATGAGTATTGATTGAAGTTTCTCATGTATCTTGTTTAAACCAATGCATGTGATGTATTTCCTTTGAATTGACGCCTCTCAGGGATTAGATTGGATGCATTCTATTAGTTATTGTGATAGCCACTAGGTTGAGGCAAGACAAACGTTAAGCTACGATAAATTCTTAGCGTAGATTCTTGATAGGCCTAAGAGCATGAGAAAATTACCTTGAGTTTAATTTAAATGCTTGTTTAAATGAACCATTGTTGTTCCGGACCATTATTCGTATTGCAGTTAATTTAGGTGATCAATTGCGAGGTTTCAAATTGTTTATTCTAAATTAATTAGATATAACTTAGGCGGTGATTTAGGTTATGCATGAGGGGTAGCGGGTGCAATCTAAATTAGTTAATCATATTAATTGACGAGGTTACGAGAGTTTGATTAACTAAACACATGTTAGTCAGGAGGGTTATCCGATTAGCCAAGAAGAACTACTAGACTCACTTTAAAATTCATAGAATTATTTTTAGATAAAATTAGGAAGCCAAATCATAAACAGTTTAGTTGAAAATACCAAATCCAACGATCCTTTTTCTGATTTATTTTAATCCCAAAATTTCGTTTGTTGCTTGTTTACTTCTCCTAGCATTTTTATCTTTCATGACTTTAATTTTATTTAGTGTCAAAAGTTATCCCCAAAACCCCCCTTTTTTGTGTTTCTCGCATAAAAGCCCAAATTCCATTAGGAACCTCCCCTCCCTATGTTCGACCCCGACCACTGTTTCTACAAAATAGGTGTAGTGCCATGGAATATAAATTTATTTGACACTCCATCAAATTGGTGTCGTCGTTGCCGGGGAAGGGTGCATATTTCCTTTTGTTTTTTTGGGTTTTTATGCCCTCTACTTCGTGTTTTGTGCAGGAGACGAACGTGAAGCATAGAAGGAGAGCTTAACGATGAAATCAACATAACCTCTACGTGGTAAATTAGGATCCCATGGTCGAGCACATGATGCAAGATTTGGTAGCTCCAGATTCAAGTCATTTCCCCTCCCTTGAAGGCCTTTAAGTCACAAGAGAAATCATATACATCGCCCAAGCGCCAGACGAAGCACTTCACGAGTATTGTGATCCATTCAATGGTCTATGTGCACTCCCCCACTGCCCATTGTCCGAGGAGTCCTTGCTTCTGCACTTTATTGAAGGACTAGCATCTGATGATAGAAGGATGCTCGATATGGCAAGTGGTGGTGATGCACTTAAAAAAACACCTAGTGAGGCTAGGGAGATAATTTCGAGCTTGGCAACAAGTATTCGATTCCTCATATGGCAATTTCAAAAGGCTAATTCTTTCCATTCTTCAGATAGCCAAACTTTTGAGCAACAAAAGGAAGGTAAGTCTAATGAGGTCTGTAAGTCTGAACTTGAACCTTCTGTGGATTATAAATGTGATTTATGTGATACACCATGTATGATAGAAGAGATGAAAATAGTTGATGAGTTAGCTTTGATTGAATCTATGGCAATTTCTATTTTCCTTGAGCTTGTTAGTTCTGATTTTCATAAGTTAGACTTAGTCATTCTAGTGGTTGTCCCGTTTGTTGCTAAGCATATAGGTGTTTTGATTGGTATGTTGGGGATGATCGAAGATATGTTTGAATTTTCTTATGTTGTGCACTCTGTGTGCAAGTTGAATTTTATTTTGCAGAAGTTGATAAAAAAGAAGAAAAAGAAAGATGTCCTGAAAATCAAAGAGATTGATTTCGGTTGAAAGATCAAGGAGAATCCCGTTGAGCAAGTGAATAACGCTCATTTATGTGCATTATTTAGCCTTATAAACTTAGGTTATTGCTAGGAAAACAAAAACTTTGTGCTTAAAATCATATCATTTAGAGTCAAAATAACAAAAGTCTAAGAATCATGTTAGAAATCCTAAAGATATAGAATTTATGCTTAAAGTGTTGAAAAAGAGATTATTTTTGTAAGAATTTATCAAAATTAATGTTTTTCTATAGATGTCCAATTTGTAGTGGAAATGGGTCCACAAATGGAGATGAAGAAGTTAGCGGAGCAAAAATTGAAGTTGAAGGATTTGTGCCCACATTTGGTCCTGAAGATGTGGAAAATGTGTTTGAATTTCACCCACAAACTAAAAAGAAAAGTGGCCCGAGCTGAAGAGAGTTTTGTCAAGGCAGTGCACTGATGAGATTTGCGCCCAATATGCGACCACAACTGGGTTTTTCGACAGAATTCCGAGATTCACGAGATTTGCACAAAATCATCTGAAAATCTCAAATCTCGTATCAAATCTTCAAGGATCATGAATTTTCACTCTGAAGGGTCCTCTCACACTGATCTCGAAAACTAACCCTACCTTCCAAGTCTATATAAGGCAACCAAGGTGCAAGAAGCAAAGGGACCTCGAATTTTCGTCCTAGGAATGTTGTTATGCTCTTCTTTCTTCTCATCTTGTAACCAATCCAAGTTTCGATTCTTCTAGCCTCTGTCGACTCTTCCATTCGAAAGACTTGTCTCCCCTTGAAAAAGGCAAGAGCAAGTTAGATAGGGAGGAGAAATAACCTTAGTTGTGTTGGGTTTTATGCCCTAAAACTCGTGGTTGGTAAATGTAACAAATTAATTAATATCAATAGAGTTATTGAAATTATTCAATAAGGAGTTATTGAATTTGTTATTCTTACTCTTTCAATAATTAACCTTAAATCCAATAAGCTAAACATCCAAGGTTGTTTTATGAAACTTGAACTGTATGTGGAGACATACGGGGATCAATGTTCAAGTGACAACCTAAAGCATCTATAGTATAGGGATAAGGTTGTGTACCTTATCCTAGTAACACTATGTGATACAACCCACTTTGTATTCGATACAAACACATTGATCCAACGCATTCATGTAGTGCACATGCGAGTGAGAGTATCCTATGTAATGAGTTTGCATAAGACTGGACCGCGAAATAGTAACCACTAGATGTAACACCGTTTACTAGTTAGATTTCTATTTCAATAGGATGACCTAGGTAACTCAATCTTAATCCAAAGTGTGTTATGGACTCATTTTCATGAGGGATTGTCCTTATATTTGTATGGGTGAGAGTGACCAGATTCGGCGACAAAATAAGCCTACCATTTTCAGGGATAAGACCGAGTGGGGGCTAGGAACATAACAACACAAGATGGAACTCACTCCTTCCCGTCTTCAGGGCAAGTACATGAGTGTTCCCTTAAGGACTTATTCCAAGTCTTAAACAAGGGTGCCCATCCTCTCCTGGCTTGAGAGAAACTTCTGTTTACTGGTTGGACCATAAACGGGTTGTTCATTAGATGAATCAATGGTACTTAAGGAGACAGAGGTAACCCGGGGATAAAACGGTAATTTGACCCAGCTGGCGTTACGAACACTCGTGAAGGATTGACTTATCGATATTGGTCTATATCTGTGGACACATAAACATTCTACAGTGAGAAAAGTGCAGTTGTGGGTCTTTAGTGGAGTGTCCCACAACTAATGAATATTGGTTAATCTGATTAATGAGTTTAGTTAGTTAACCTCATATCATTGGAGCTTCTAATCTGTAGGTCCGTTAGGTCCCCTTGCTAGCTCATAAAGGGAAATTATGAACAATTAGTCTTGAACAGAATTTGAATAAGTTCAAATTCATTGTGGGAAATTATGTTAATTGTATGAGATACAATTAATATAATGTATGTGATACATTATAATATAAAGTTTAATGGAGATTAATCTTTATTAATTGAAAAAAATACAATTGTTCAAAAAAAATTGAAAAAAATACAATTAAATATTATTTAATTGTAGGCTTAAATTAAACATGTGATATTTAATTTGGTAATTAATTAATTATTTAATTTAATTCAATTTGATTTAATTAAAAACTATTGGTTATGTGGGAGATGATCATTTAAATATGATTTAAATGAAATTAATTAAAGTTGATTTAATTAATTGTTGATTTAATTAATTAATTATTATTGATTAATTAAATAAATCCCTATCTTATTACGACTGGGAAAAGTAATTAATTCATTAATTCATTAAATCACTATCCTATTATGACTAGGAAAAAGGGTATGACATTCTATGTAAAGCACAAAATGCTTTCCTAGTTGCATCACTCACTTTGCTCTCAAGCAAAATTTCTCTCTAAGAATTTTCACAACATTCTAGTAAAATTATTTTCCCAAAATTCAAGAAGACCAAGTCCCACAACTTGGTTCCTAGTCTTAGAGATATAGCAGTGAGAGATCTCAGTGGTAGTGTTCTTATTGTGATTATATTGTTCTTGGTGGGAGTTCTTGAAGAAAGTTAGATTTGAATGCGCAGGTTCACAAAAACAACAGTGCAAAAGATCTTAGAAATAAAACTTTTTTTTCTTGCATCCTAGAAATAGGACTGGAACCACTAGAGTTTTGGGAGTCGTGTGCAATATTTATCTAATTTTTAGCTAGACCTAAAAATAGGTGTCTAGTTAGCTTAGTCTTCTAAAGGCACGGATAGGACCAATTTGGTCTTATATATTTGTTCCTAATCTTGCTAGTTTTATACCATTTATAAGCTTAATTGTTATATTTTATAGGATATTATGAGCAAGAGGTAGAGAACGTATTTCAGGTTAAAAAAGGTGCTAAAAAGAGCTAATTTGGAGTCATTTGGTGTTCTTCGAGTCTTCGGGATGATGAGGAGAAAATGAGCATGAACGGGATGTTCGAGGCTTAAAGTTGGAGCCAAAACGACCTAGAATTGTTGTAGCCAAGCCAGTAGAGACCCAAGAGGTGAGTGTCTCGACGTTGGCTCGATACCAATACGTGCACCAGAAGACACAGCGTCAAGACGTTGTGCCTAGCCTCTCGATGCTGTTGATATTTTATAAATACACCTTGTTCGCCGCTAGGTCAAATGTTCAACTATTTTCCCTTTTCTCTTTCGATTTTACTCAAATTTCTCTATGTTTTCTCTGTATATATTAGTTTAGGCTAGTTCTAGGTTGGTTTATCAAGCCTTTAGGCGTAGATTAAGCTCGTCTATGGTCATCTAAGCATCGTTCGCTGTAGTTGGAACCTCGGATTTGTAAGTGCATTATGTTTTTATGAGATTTTCTGACTTTCTTGTGTTGAATGTATGATTTACTTGTTGTTTTGTAACTTAGATTCCTATTCATATTATGTGCATCCACAATATGTTAGATTAACGTCCTAACTCGCAGCTTGCATCTTAATAATTAGCTAAATAATTTTGTTTCACATCGCGAATGTGATGCGGTGCTGGTACTGAATGATGGATGTTAGAAAATTAATTCAGCCAACCTACAGCAAGTATACACTATCGCATGTAGTAATAAAAATCTCTGGAAGTATTCCAAAGGTATCGATCCCATAGGGACTAAATTGGAAACACAAATTTGAAGAAGAAACTGCTCAAAGATTGCTTAAGTAAGGTAACCAAAGAAATAATTGATGATGGTTTTTGGAAAACAAACAAAATAAACAAGTAAAGAACAACAATGATAAATAAGCGAGGTATTCAATATAGCTTCAACCCTAAGGCAAATAACTCTAATCATAGCTTATTTAACCAAGTCTAAAATCTGTAATTCCGTAAAGCGGAAGCGTGATTGGGACCGATTCGTAATTAATTTTGTTTAATCTAAAATACCAATACATTGGCAATAATCTTAGAACTATTCTAAATTTATATTAAGGCTGAGCATACAAAAATATTAGATATAAATCTAATTTATATAGTAACAAATTACTTACTCTCGTTGACGACTCAGATTAAATTCACCAACTGCTTGTGAAATAATCACGAACTACTGCGAACACCACCACTATGGCTACACCGGTATGACTCTGAGACTTCTAGAGGCAGGAGACTGGTGGGAGTCTAGAGGGAATTCTCTCAGAGTAGGAGAATGAATGAGATGCCTTTCACCCCACCCCAGAGGTCCTATTTATAGGAAAAAGGCCAAGACATTTTCCTAATAGGAAAATGTCATGAATAAGATCAAATATATTATCTTATTCATATATACTTTTAATAAATAATTAATTAATTACCCAATTAAATATCACATATTTAATGTTAGGGATTTTATTAAATTATTTATATTAATATGAATCTAATTCATATTAATTATTCGAACTCTTTCAAATATTTTCTCTCAAGAATTAATTTTGAAATTAATTCAAAATTATATTATAAAGTTTCATAAACTTTATATTATAATGCATCAATATACATTATATGATTCCCCTAAATAAATTGAACACTTTCAATTTACAATTTATACTTAATTGCCTCAAGTCTCTTTACGAGCTACCAGTGGGACCTAATGGACCTACAGATCAGAAGCTCCAACGATACGAGACTAATTGGCTAAACTCATTAACCAAGTTAGTCAACATTCGTTAACTGTGGGTCACTCCACTAAAGACCCACAGCTGTACTCTTTTCACTGTAGAATATTTCTGTGTCCACGGATATCGACTAATGTAGTAAGTCAATCCTTCACGTATGTTCGTAACACCAGTTGGGTCAAATTACCGTTTTACCTCTGGGTTACCTCTGGTTTCTTAAGTACCACTGATCCCTCTAATGAACAAGTTGTTTAGGGTCCAACCACTAAACAGGAGTTCCTCTCGGGCCAGGAGAGGACAACGCACCTTTGTTCAAGCCCCGGAATCAGCCCTTAAGGGAACACACATCTACTTACCCCAATAGAGGAAGGAGTGAATTCCATCTTGTACTGTTATGTTCCCAGCCCCATTCGATCTTGTCCCTGAAATGGTAGGATTATTGAGTCTGTGAATTGGTCACTCTCACCCATACAAATCTAAGGACAATCCTTCCATAAAGGGGTTCATAACAGACTCAGGATTGAGATTGAGTTACCTAGGTCATCCTATTGAAATAGAAACCTAAACTAGTTAACGACGTTACATCTAGTGGTTACTATTTCGCGGTCCGGTCTTATGCAAACTTATTGCATAGGATACCCCCACCCGCGTGTCTCCTACATGGATGCTTTGGATCATTGCATCTGTATCGAATACAAGGTGGGCCGTATCACATAGTGTCACCAGGATAAGGTACCCAACCTTATCCCTATACTATAGACCTTTTAGGTTGTTACTTGGACACCGAACCCTGTATGTCCCCACATACTAGTCCAAGTTTCATTTAAACAACCTTGGATCTTAGTTTATTGGATTTAGGGTTTATTAATGCAAACTCGATTATTCAATAACCAAATTACTGAATCACTCAAATAACACTTTATTGAGATCGATTAATTTGTTTCATTTACTATCTACGAGTTTTAGGGGATGAAACCCAACAGTCTATTCATGCATTGAGTCATATTTAACTTTTATTTGGTCTTGCTCCCAAGAACCTTTAGAAGGCTAAGCGAGTACCGTTATGCATATTTCTGTGACTCGACTCCGACATGTTAGTTCATGCATGCAACCTATAACCCTATAGTTGTTATAAGGCGACCTTCTCCTATAACACCGAATACACTCTTTCGAGCCCTTTCTCCTATATCACCTTTACGAAAACCGGTATTGTTTGTCCCTTTCGAGATCAAACTCACATAGCATGCAAAGTCTAAGTGATTAGTTCAAACTCAGCAAGATTCAAAATGATATGCAGTAAAGAGTGACATGCAATGCATAGAACTTAAGCAAATAAACACTTTCAAGCTATTTAAACCATAAGGGAATTCACTATATCGACTCCCTCAATGGAATTTAGCTACGCATGATGGAATAAAATGCAAATGAATAACTTGAAATAAATGAATAAAGAATACAAAAAAAAATGAAAAGTAACAAGTGCTGGAAAATAAGGTGCAGTAGCTAAAATTAGGGTTTTTTTTCTTTTATCCAATCCTTCTAGAGTTCGCTCGACACTCTACTCTCCTTTACAAGTGGGAATAAGGTGAAAATCTCTACAAACACTCGGATTTGATGTCTAACTAAAGGTTAGAATTCAGTCTTCTAAGAAGAACCTCGGGCATCCCTACTCATGGGCATCGAGTAGGGTTCTGTCACCACCCTCTTCTTCCCAGTGAGTTCTGCTTCGATTTCTCTTCGAATCAAGGCCTTATATAGTGTGGGGAGTAGTTGAGGAGCCATGAAAATGGTGCTGGTAGGTAGCCCAGTCAGTTTCGGAGTCAAAACAGCCGGTTAGGTGCGCAAAACACTTTTCAAAACGACCTGCGACGGACTCGGAACTGCCTCTGTCTGCCCAGAAATGCAGTCACATTTGGTTTTTGCCTTGTCAGAAATGCAATCGCATTTCTGGGTTTTTCCAGCTTTCCACTGTTTTTCTGCAACATACCAAATTAAGTCAAATTCTCATCAAAATGGGTCCTTTTAAGCACAAATAAGCATAATTTGACATGACTCTCAACTCCCTAATTCATCAGCTTTAACACTTTTAGAGCTCGGGAATAGTAAATTTGATCTAAAACATGAAACTTTGACAAGATAATGAGCTAAATATAAGGGTAAATTAGGAATATTTTTTACCCTTATCATACCCCCAAACTTAACTCATTGCTTGCCCTCAAGAAATAGCCAATCAGAACGTTAGAGATCAATTTTTAATTGCCAATCAGAATGTGAGAGCTCAATAATAATTGCAAACCAAAATGTTATAGATCATATGTAATTGCCAATCATGGTACTAGGATCTATCTTAAATGCAAATCAAAATGTCATGAATAAACCATATGGAATCAAGTAAACATGTTTCTCAAGATTGTTTTCTAAAAAATTGCCTTTCAGGAGAGGTTTCTACTCTAGCGCCAATCACAACTTCTAAGTTTCCTAGGCATGAAGATTTCTACTTTCCCTTTTCAAAGCAAAACTCTCCCTAGTCCATCCCAACCAATATGTTTAAGCTACCTAACTACTACTCATTGAGCCTAGTGTAGTTCTTTTAGTTAAGAAAAACTAACCTTTGAGGTTCCTTGAGCATACATGTGTTACTAGACTTTTTCTATCTCCCCCAAACTTATTTGACTGCTAGTGCTCTTTTTATTCAACTTGTTTTTCTCCCGAGAGAATCCTTGTTGTCACATTTACCATCGTTCTAGCTTATCGACACTTTTGGTGAAGATATCTAGCTACGAGCAAAGCTCACTAACTTGGACTAATACTCACTTCCCTAAGTAAACCTTTCATGCAGTGGCAAACCATGGGTGTCATGAATGCCCTTGGTTACTCAGTAAACTCTAGGAAGGAGGAGTAACTCTCAGATTTTTTTTTTTTTTTAGATGATGAGCATATATTTTCTTTCCAATAGTTCAAACTTACCCAAAATATATAAAGTAAAGCAACCCCCCCCCCCCCAAAACTTAATATTGGCAATGTCCTCATTGACTTTATTTTTGAGGAATGGGCTTAACATGAGGCTTTTTGTTTTTAAAAACATAAGGCTAAACTCTCCTAGTGTGGTAGAAATGTTAAACATGAGGAAGTTTAGACTTAGGAAAATTCTGTAAAGAAAAGGACTAATGGAAAGCCTATGACTAGAAAACAAATAGGTTGTGACGGTGGCACTTTATGAGATAGAAATAAGCTCTAGTTATCATCATCAAGGGCTTAAAAGAAAACTGAAATGAAAACATGTTTTTCCAAAACATTTTTCAAACAACCATTTTCCATAAAGTTGATTTTTTCAAAGAAATTTCATAGGTTTAGCCAAAAAACAGCAAGCAGGTTTTTTTCTTCAGAAAAGCTTAAAAACCCAAGTTTATCTAAACTATCCTATCAGCAAGTTATCATAAAACTAATCTAAAAACATAACTAATAACTAACAAAACATTAAAAACAATAAAATCAACAACTAACACAAGTGAAACAGAATCTAAACATGCTAAAAACTAAAAAACAACAACTAAGGCCCCGTTTGATAACAATTTGGTTTTTGGTTTTTGGTTTTTGAAAATTATGCTTGTTTTCTCCCAAATTCTCTATCATGGTTTTCATCTTTATTAAGAAGCCATTTGAATTTCTTGCCAAATTTCAAAAACAAAAACAAGTTTTTGGAAACTACTTTTTTTTGTTTTTAAAATTTGACTTGGTTTTTGAAAACAAGGAAGAAAGTAGATACTAAAACAAACAAACTCATAGGTAGGAATAGGTGTTTATAAGCTTAATTTTCAAAAACCAAAAACCAAAAACCAAATGGTTATCAAACGGGGCCTAAACTATTCACAAAAATAGTTTAAATATTCACAAAACAGCAGATAAAGGGGATCAGAAAACTCCCCTATTCCTTATCCGAGGAACTCTTTTCATCTTCATCTTCAGATTCTTTCTCTTTTTAAGGCAACAAGGATTGAGGGAAGTTAGGGAACACATGGGCAATACTGGAGGCGATAGAGAGATAGAACTCTCTAATTGTTTCATCTCTTTCCTTTGCATAGACCCAATAAGTTTTCAGCTTGTCTTCAATATGGTCTAGCTGTCGGAAGGCAAATGCAAGGGCCTCTGATGATTGTGTAGGCCCTGAAACAGGAGCGTGCTGAGGAGGTGAAGCAGGATTCAGCCCTTGAGGTGGAGTAGCTTGGGATGTGGAAGCCTTGTCCTTCCTTTGGGAATTGTTCTGTTGAAGCTTCCCAATCAGAGGCAAGTCGATAGTGGGCCTGAAAAAGTGGCGTTCCTCATCTTTTCCAGGGACAGTTTTCACCCTCTGACATAATTGGGTTATAAGGGACCCAAAGAACAATTTCCCCGCTCTCTTCCTTCCACATGAAAGGATCTCTTCTCTGATGATGCTCCCTATATTGATCTCCAACCCCTTCATGATGCTGTAGAGAAGCATAACCCTCTCTACTGAAATAGTACCGTCGTGGGTTGTGGGCATCAGTCTATTTTTGATGAAGTGAAGCCACACTGTCGGTTCTGGCTTGAGATCACTGGGCACTAGTGTCTTCACCTTGGTTTGAGATTCCTTCCATTGAACTCCTTTGTTGGGCCACCATCTTCAATTGCTTCCTTTACCTGTTTGGGCGAGGGGTTCTTAATTGCATCATTGCCTCTTGGATGCAAAGATGCCTTGATCTAGTACACCCTGTCGATGTCAATCGAAGAGAAACTGACCATCTTCCCTCTCACCACCGCCATGCCCATGCTCTCCTCCCTCAATCCAGCATAGAACTCTCTAATTAGAGGCACCACGGCCTCCTGAGGGTGAGCACATAACTCTTGCCATTTGTACTGAGTAATGACCTTTGTCATAAAGTCTGACAATGTCCCTGCTTTCCTTGAGAATCCCTTCTCGTTCAAGAAGTCTCTTTTTCTCATAATCTCCATCTTCTCTTGGAAATTAACATCCTTGAAGACTTCAGGGAACAGATTCTCTGCTCCACACGTAAGGCAGTCTCTACTAGCTGGGAAAAATTTGTCCACTTGGCAATGGCGGTAATCGGGGTACGTATCTCAAAACGCAGCCCTCTCTCAAACCTTCGACACCTGTCACTCTCAGATGCCACAATCACATCGGCAAACCGTGAAAGCTCGGTATACTTTCTCTCGTACTCAGCCACTGAAAGTGATCCTTGCTTCAGCCCCAGAAACTAATCTCTCTTAGCCTCACAATATGTGGTGGGATAGTACTTTTCCTCAAATATGCCTCTGAATGTTTGTCAGTTTAACGTACGTGCATCAATGCGCCTGACTATAATGGATTTCCACCATCCCTCCGCCCCCTTTTGCAAAAGGAATGTAGCTAATTTGACTTTTCGCTCCTCAGGACAACTCATCACGTCGAAGCATTTCTCCAGCATATTTAACCAGACCTCGGCGTCAGCTGGATCTGTGGAACCCTCAAACACTGTGGCTCCTAACTTCTTCAGCCGTTCTATCCCATACATCTTTTCCGGATCACTAGGCCCTGCTCTCTCTGGCCTACCAACCTCCTGTGCAGATCTAGCGAACTGCTCACTCCATGCCTCATTCTGACCTCTCGGGGTATTTGGATCCCCTTTCAGATTGACTCTGGGTAGGATCCTGCGTCCCGTCCTGATCCTGCCTGCGTCATCTGCTGGTACGTGGTGGCATGACTCCTATAACATATCAACACATCAGACATGCTATAGGTACTTAACTCAGATGCATGATACTAAACTTCTACCCACATTCTAGTCCTGACTGGACTCACTCTCAACAATACTTGGACCATACTCCGCTAGTTCTATCTGAACTGACCCAACGTCTAACTATTTACTTCCTAGATTCTTCTTAGCACTAACTGCCATGTCTCATTTCCCGTGGAGATAACTGCTATGATACCAAGTTGTCACACCCCCTCCCGGACCACCTGCTAGCTTAGTCCGGAAGATGGCGTGAAGCCAACGAACATCGTCCTCCTCTAACGATACCCGTTGACCCTCCTGTAACGTTGAACCTGATAAACATACTAATCTTAGATATGAAATACTTTACATGCAACACAACACAGCAGAATCCCTGAAAACCGGTAAACATACATGGGGTGTAGCCCTGACATACTCGGTTTGGAAAATAACCTGATATAGATATCACAACCAAAAACATATACAACTGGGTTTATACAACCACGACCTCTAGGACTAAATTATCCAATCCTTACAAAACATTTACAATATGGACAGACTCAATATACAACTCCACCCATGTACTGGAGCTTGATCTGGAACTTTCAGCAGATGTTGGCAGTGTATCAGGCACCGGGAGCTCGATCTCTACCTGAAAAGTGGGAAAACATTTTGAAAGGGTGAGCTACGAAGCCCAGTGAGTGACTAAATTTAAAACTGTAAATTCGGAAATCAGAACACGTGATAAAACTTTAAACGTATAAAGCTGCTCAACCAAGCCGTTCAACATAAACGTGCAATGATAAAAGCTTTCTCAAAAACATCGCAGATACCTCATTAAAAATCTAGCAAGGCATATCAAGTACATCAAACGTTTTAACTAACATGACCGATCTACGTTGTGTAGGGCACGCCCAGTACAACTAACGTTTACTAGTCCTACGATGTAGTGGGGCCCTGCCCAGCACTCCCATCGTCTTTGTCGTAGTGGGGCCCGCCCAGCACTCACGACAGCATCGTTGTCACGGAGTACACTCAACGTCAACAACGGAATATAACCTGTGTGCACACGGTACCATATAGCCTCGGGGTCAATATCTCAGTCATGTAGTCAGTAGAAATCTCAGAAAAGCACATGAAAACATTAAAACATGCGTGCTTATCGTTATCTTTCGTAAAACTCAAGCTTACTCAGCTTGCTCGTGAAAAAAAAAAACCTAAAATCTTTAAATAATTCTTGCTAATACATGCTTTGCTTAAAAGGATGTCGTTTCAACTATTTTTCAGAAACTCAATAATCACGTGCTCATTTATAAACCTCATTAGAAAATCTAAGCTCATAACTTAAGCTTGAAACCATTCATAAAAACCATGTATCATTCATAGAAAAGCATGTAAAACGTCTAAACATGAACAACCGTTTGGAAACAATTTTCGAAATTCGTTTTGTCACTCACTGTCTTAGCTAGTTTTCTGGTCTATAGACTCGACCTATTTCCTCTTGGCCTGTCAAACAACCAAAACCGAGCATTAGAACCATAGATAGTGTTATCTTCCATGCTCATGAATTCTAGACACTTGAATTAAAAATCACACTTCACATTCAACTTTTTCCAGATTTTCCAGATTCAATACCCTAACTTCCAACACCCATAACTTCTTCAATAATTAACCGCAATTAATGTACTATACATTGAACTCTTCATTTTCGAATACTCTACAACTTACCTGAAGAAAGGAAAACGAGATTCCCAACCGATTTGTCCAGAAATGCCCCGAACACAGACAACACAGATTCGAGGTTCTCTGCTACCCTTTATCTATCTCCTGAAATTAAACCCACTTCAAGTCATTTTTGGCTCACGAATTCTTCATGAAAGTTGTAGGACATTGAATAAGCTTTCCAACCATACCAAATAATACTTCGGATTCAACTTGTACACCCCAGAATGCTCGAAAAACTAGAGAAAACCAGAGATCCTCCTACTTTGCTCGAAAATCCTGTGCTCTGTTTTCCATTTCAAAAACCATTAACTTCTCATCATATTTAGCTCAAGCTTCCTTCATGAAATTTGTTAGAAAATGGACTAAATTCCAAGAAAATCAAACCTCACCTCTTAGTTCCGTCTGTGTAGCTCAAACCGAAACAAAAACCAGAGGTAGACTGGTTGAACTCCGCTTCTGCTATGGCTGCCTTTGCTTGAGCTATATCCTATCTTCTTCAACCTCAAAACCACGAAAATCTTCTTCTTCTTCTTCATTCACTCTCTCCCTCAAATGCTGTGAAGTTTGGTTGGGGAAAAGATGGAGAAAATGGCTGGTAGTGGGCTGAAGTAGTTGATTGTCGGTGGTGGAACCTTTCCCAAATCCACTACCCACCGAATGGGCTTTTTCCCATTTCCTTTCATACATTTTTTTCCCTTTTTTCCATTTCCTTTTCCTTTTCTTTTTCATTTCCTTTCATTTCCTTTCGTCTTTCTCCCTTTAAATTAATAAATTCCAACACCTTAATCTAACAATGAAACCACGATAGATGACAAGAGAAAATATTCCAAGGGAAGTCTCGGGTTTACATGCAGGCAATCCATGATGAGGACACTTCCTGACTAGCCTTTGGAATCTCTACCAAGCTGCATCTAAAGGTTCATTATAAGATTGTCTAAAAGAAATAATCTCAGCTCTATAGTTCTCTAGAAACTTTTCATCCAAGTCATTCCTGTTGGGTTTTATATGCCCTAAAACTCGTAGATAGTAAATGTACATTTGACTGAACATTAATAAAAGTGATGTATTATTCATGTTTGTATTATATCTTGTCTTATTAACCCTAATAAAATAAACTAAACATCCAAGGCTAATAGAATGAGGTTTGAACCAGTATGTAGGGACATATGGGGATCGATGTTCAAGTTTTAGCCTAAAGGGTCTGTAGTATAGGGATAAGACTGGGTACCTTATCCTGGTGACACTATCTTTGTATATTGATACAAACGTAATGATCCAACGTGTTCATGTAGTTCACATGCGAGTGGGGGTATCCTGTGCAATGAGTTTTCACAAAAACCGGAGCGCGAAATAGTTAACCACTAACTGTAACACCGTTAGTTAGCTCGGTTTCTATTTCACTAGGATGACCTAGGCAACTTGGCCTTAACCCTGAGTGGATTATGGACGCCTTGGATCAATACGTCTGTATCGAATACAAAGCGGGCCGTATCACATAGTGTTACCAGGATAAGGTACCCAGCCTTATCCCTGTACTATAGACCTTTTAGGTTGTTACTTGAACACTGATCCCCGTATGTCCCCACATACTAGTTCAAGTTACATATCAACAACCTTGGATCTTAGTTTATTGGATTTGGGTTATATATAGTGCAATTATAGACTTAAAATTAACAATAACACTTTATTGTATAAGATACCTCAATAACATTTTATTGATACAAGTGTATAATTCGTTAACATTCACTATCTACGAGTTTTAGGACATAAAACCCAACAAACTCCCACTTGGACTAAAAATCTAGTTTAGTGGGATGTACAATAATCTATCCCGACAGTGGGTGTATAAATACATGTATAATACATAAAACGTATTTACAATGTACAAATACAATAAACTAGGGCATCACTATACCCATTACATAATGGTATCACTATACCCATTACATTTCTCCCACTTGCCCTAGATTACATGTTTGTACATAACTCGTAGACCTAGACCATCTAGATGACCCTCATACACTTTAGCCGAGAGAGCCTTCGTGAATGGATCAGCAATATATCTTTTAGATTCAATGTGCTTGCTTGTCTTGAAATAGGCAAGTTCATATTTGGAACACCTTCCAAATTAGGCTTGAACTTCCTAAGTCATACAGTCTCTTTCGCTGCTTCATAAGCAACTGCTTATCGGCCTATATGGTCGAGACTGAAGATAAATCGTACTATAGCTCCTGTATTAAGAGTGAACACAAATACTGATGTAGATTTCCTCAAATCTTAATCAGTTTAAAATCTGTGTCAGTGTATCTTATAAGGATCCAATCCTCAGCACCATACACGAGCATATAGATCCTCGTTCTCCTAGGATACTGAAGGATGTACGTAACGGCTCTCCAGAGATCAAATCCTGGATTTTATTGATACTTACTGACAATCCTACTGCATAGGGCATATGTTTCATGTCTTCAACTTCTTGAGGTGTCTCAGGACACAGTTCCTTAGACAAAAGAATTCCATGCCTGAAAAGGCAGTGAACCTTTCTTGGAATTCTGCATCTTATATCTAACTAACATCTTGTAGATATAAGACACTTGAGACAAGGCTAGCTCAGCTTCTCCCAGATTTTCATTTGGAAATGAGCTGCTAACCGCTTTTAATGTCAGTAAGATAACCTACATCATTTCCAATGATTAGGATATCAATCATATACAACACTAAGAAAACTACTAAACTATTGACAATGATCTTGTAGACACAAGACTCATCAATGTCTTGATTAAAGCCAAAAGATTTGGTCACTTTGTCAAATCTTATATACCAAGATCAAAATGCTTAGGTCAATCCATGAATGGATTACTTAAGCTTGCAAACCCTTTTGCTTTTGATCTTGCTCAATGGACCCTTCTGGTTAAGACCTTAATGTCTCATTTTCTCTTGTAAATCTACTTGTAACGAATAGGTGTTACCCCATCAAGCAAACCTACAAGATCCCAGCTGGAATTGAAGCGCAAAGACTTCATTTCCAGGTCCATGACTTTAATCCTCTGATCGTTGTCAACATCATTCATTTTCTTTCTAAAAGACAATGAATCCTTTATGTCATCATCAAGTATGACAACATAGGCTTGAACCAAGCCCATGTAACGTTCAGGTTATAAAATAACCCTCCCACTACAATGAGGCAATCTCAACTATTGAGATGAATGTGACTGACCAGATGCATTGGTTCATCAACAACTCTTGATGAACAGCCAGCCTCATCAACAACTCTTGTGGATGTTCCTGTAGCTTCATTAGCTTTCCAACTTAAATCGACCTTACTTTGTGGCTCATAATTTCTCATGTGGTCTTCTTCTGAGAATTATTTAGCATTTGTTGATACAAATTCTTTATTCTCATGTGGATTGAAGAAGTATCCACTTCTCGTTTCCTTTGGGGTTGCCTACTGCAGTTAATACTGCATGACCCCAAAACGAGCTAGGCAATTGAGCATAGCTCAACATGGATCGAACCATATCCAATAGGGTTCTATTTCTCCTAAATGAGATTTAGGGTGTGATCCCATGTACTATCAAATAGTCTTGGAATCTCAAATCCCTATACTCAACACTTTGATCAGATCGAAGTGTTTTTATCGTCTCACCTAACAAGTTTTCAACTTGAGTCCTAAGCCCCTTCGAATTTCTCAAGAGCTTCAGACTTAAGTTGCATTAGGTAGAGATACTCATACCTTGAATAATCATCTACAAAAGAGATGAATTATTGACGCCCTCCCACTGCTTTAACATATTGAACCACAAGGATCCAAATGTACAAGCTCCAAGGGCTCTTTAGCTCTATAGTTCTTTTCCAGTAAAAGATCTATTAGTCATTTTGCCTATAAGGCATGACCTACAAGGTAATAAAGAGTCATCTTCTAACTCGCTTAGAAGTTCACTCTTGACCAAGGTCCCAATCATATTGAGATCAGTATGGTCTAACCTTAAGAGCCAAAGGAAGGTATTTTTCTTTAGGAGAAATCCTTTGCCTCTTTATTACTTTGAGTATTAGCAGTCCTAAACAACTCAATGCTCATGATTGCTTTACTCTCGATTAGTCTTAAACATATAGGTTATTTTTCAGTCCAGCTGAACAAATGTCAACTCCCTTTCTTGAAATAAAACTGCGTTAGCAGAGAAAGGTAAAGAGAAACATTGTTCTAGCGTATAAGAGACAGAAATCAAATTTCTGTTAATCTTAGGAAATACATACACATTATCTAATAATGTGTATTATATATTCTCCCACTGAAAAAAAATAACTTAATGTTCCCCACTGCTACAGTCGAGATAACCTCTCTAGTTCTAACTTGGAGAATTATTACACAAGCAGCAAACTGTAGTTAGGAACTCATGCCTTTAAAAGAAGAACACACATGATTTGTAACCCCTGAATCAAGTATTCAGGGAGAATCACTATTCTTTACTAATCACGTTTTCAAGACAAGTAAATGAAAATTACGGTCTTGAACAAGTTCTCTTTTGCCAAGCAGGGTCCTATGTCATATTCACCAAGAACAATTCTTAATGAATTAGACATATGGGGCATGAGGACATTCCTCAGTTAAGACTAACCCTAGACTTATTTACCACAATCTGTCGTTTAAGCTTGTTGTATTACCGTTATTAATAAAATCACGTAAGACAATGCACATAAAATTATAATATAATTGCTGAAGTAACAAATTACTTGTATTATTAATCGCCCTAACCCATTACAAAAAATCCAATCAAATTCTGCAAAAACATACAAGCAATCAAAGAAACCCTATAAAACTATTGATTTAGTTTTTGCAACGATACTTCAAAGGTTTAGAACAACAGCCACCGAAGGGTGGTCAGCTACTCCTCCTCTGAATTGAGACAATCTCAACCAAACTCTAACACCAAAATAACTCATATTCCGTTAGCGTTTAGTTACCGTTGTTCGGTCAAGGATTTGTTAACACATTTAACTCATCCCCGTAAGTGTAACCCTCCCACTTTCAGATCCCAGAGGTACGGACCAACAGGCTACCAAAATGAAAGACAACTGTTGGTAATTAACCTAAGTGACCCTATCCATTTATGGAGTTCGCGGTGTTCCGAAACCTATGATCAGGCCCTCCGAAGGGATGGTCGCTCCAGGACGACACGCGGGCGGATCATAAGAATCTCACGGTGCGACCTAGGGGTGGAGACCGTAGGATACGTTGTCACGCGTCCTGCTCCCACTTACTATAGACATTCTCCCCATTCACCTTGTTATTGACCCATGCAAACACTTTCCGAAGGAAGGCCGCGCCCAGGGCGACACGAAGCCGAGCATGGATCTCACGGTGTGAACACAGGGGGACGTGAGAGTAAAAACTCGATATGAAAATCTTGTTTTTATATTTTTCCTCCCACTGAAATGTCCTACCGTATTTTAGGGTTATTTAACTTAGATAAATCCGGCTAAGTCAATCTATCTAAGTCTATGCCTATTATAACTCTTATAATAAGGTCTTTACACTAATGTCTAGGTCAATTAAACCCTTTTAATTACCTAGTGACATTGCATGCTAATAGGACAATGGTTAATTCAACTCAGGTACCGGGTCAGTTCCCAGGTAGGAGAAAACTCCAGCCTAGACAGAACCTCACCGGGAGAGTTCCCTTATAACCAAAATCCTATTTGTCCTACTTACCATATTTTAAAACTATTAAAATACTAAGTAAGACATAATTTCTAATCCTATTAGAAATTGTGATCTTAGGTCTAATTAATTTTAAACAATTTTAAAATTAATTTATTTTTCCTAAGATCCTATGTTTGCATGCAACTCTTTGTTATAGGTTAATAAATTTCTAATCATTAATATTATAACTATCCTAAATTAACCTGGCTCTGATACCAATTGAAAGAATGGAATTCCCAATTCCGTTACAGCGGAAGCAATTGGACCGATTCGCAAATTAATTTAGTTTAACCAAAATACCGATACATTGGCAAGAAGTTTGAGCAAGAGAAGCATACCGTCGTTTGACGACTCTGAATTGAAGAATGGACACGACCATTCGACCTTCCCCGCTATTCTCTGAGTTTGGAAACGTGGTTGTGGGACCACGATCTTCTTGAACTTGGGAGAAAATACCAAAGAGAGAAAATTCACTCTGTGAATTTTTCTTGAGAGAGAATTAAGAGAGTGAGAGTTGTGAGAGATTCTACAGAATGAATCCTCCTGCAAAGACCCCCTACTATGCGTGTAACTAATGTGAGGAGATGCAAGATCAAATCTTGACCCTCCATCTAATCAGATGGCTATTAGATTATCTGATAACATAATTAATTAATTAAAATTAATTCAATTAATTAATTATATGCTAATCAATTAATCATATTAATTAATTAAGCATATTTACATTTAAATCATATTTAAATGCATTGCCCTCACATAATATATAGTTTTAATTAAACTTAATTAAATCACATTTAATTAAATTAATTAAACCACACAATTAATTAATTCATAATTAATTAATTCTTCGATCAATTTAATATCACATATTTAATTAATCAAACATTTGAATCATATTCAAATGTGCATCTCTCTTATAACCTATAGTTTTAATATGAATCATATTCACATTAATCTATAATTATTAATTTAATTAAATCACATTTAACTAAATTAAATTGAACAATTAATTAATTCAAAATTAATTAATTATTGTGATTAATTAAATATCACATATTTAATTAATCACATATTAGAATCATATTCTAATTTAATCTCTCATATTATATAGTTTAATTAAATCACATTTAATTCAAACTAAATTGAATAATTAATTAATTCACAGTTAATTAATTAATTTACTAATTAAATATCACATACTTAATTAGCTATATATTTGAACTCTTTCAAATATATAATTCTCTCATATAATAAAGTTTAATCACACATTAAACTTTATATTATAATGCATCACCATACATTATATTAATTGTATCTCATACAATTAACTTGATTCCCATATCGAATTTGAACTATTCAAATTCTTTCAAGATAAATTGTTCCCAATTACTCTTTACGAGCTAGCAGGGGGACCTAATGGACCTACAGATCAGAAGCTCCAATGATATGAGGCTAACTGACTAAACTCATTAATCGAGTTAACCAATATTCATTAACTGTGGGTCACTCCACTAAAGACCCACAGTTGCACTCTTCTCACTGTAGAATATTTTTGTGTCCACGGATATTGACCAATAACGGTAAGTCAATCCTTCACGAGTGTTCGTAACTACAGTTGGGTCAAATTACCGTTTTACCCCTGTGTTACCTCTGGTTCCTTAAGTACCAGTGCTCCTCTAATGAACAACCTGTTTATGGTCCAACCAATAAACAGAAAGTCCCTCTCGGGCCAGTGAGAGGGTGGGATCCCTTTATTCAAGACCCGGAGTCACCACTTAAGGGAACACTCATCTACTTCTCTTAGAAGCGGGAAGGAGTGAATTCCATCTTGTGTTGTCATGTCCCCAGCCCCCCACTCGGTCTTGTCCCCAAGAAGGTAGGCTTATTGAGTCGGCGTGCAGGCCACTCTCACCCGTACTAATCAAAGGACAATCCCTCGTGAGAAGGAGTTCATGACACACTCAGGATTAAGACTGAGTTACCTAGGTCATCCTATTGAAACAGTAACCTAACTAGCTAACGGTGTTACATCTAGTGGTTTACTATTTCGTGGTCCGGTCTTATGCAAACTCATTGCATAGGATACCCCCGCTCGCATGTCTCCTACATGGACGCCTTGGATCAATACGTCTGTATCGAATAGAAAGCGGGCCGTATCACATAGTGTTACCAGGATAAGGTACCCAGCCTTATCCCTGTACTATAGACCATTTAGGTTGTTACTTGAACACTGATCCCCGTATGTCCCCACATACTAGTTCAAGTTACATATCAACAACCTTGGATCTTAGTTTATTGGATTTGGGTTATATATAGTGCAATTATAGACTTAAAATTAACAATAACACTTTATTGTATAAGATACCTCAATAACATTTTATTGATACAAGTGTATAATTCGTTAACATTCACTATCTACGAGTTTTAGGACATAAAACCCAACAAATTATCAATCAGTTAAAATAACTGATAGATATTTCCCTTCCCACTACTCAGTACACGTTGGGAGTGAGGGTTTTAAGGGAGTTGGGTCAGTTTTAGCAAAAAATAACCCATAATACTCTCTAACTTCTCAACCCTAATTGAGGATTCTCTCTCAACTCATTCAGATCAATCATACCTTTTGCTCTCTAGCAAGACAGAGGCTCTTTTCTCCCTAGAATTTCCTAGAGATTTACCTTGCTCCCACAAGCAATCAGCGAATTTCCCCGTCAGGATACCGGTGCTACTGCGTGGTAGTGTTCGTGATTAATTTGCTGCATTAAGAGTAGATCTTGTTGCTGGAATTTGTCGTTGTTGCAAAAGTTTCATTGGCGAATCGATCAAGAACACCTTCTAAAGTAAGTATTTCTTGATCTAGGATCATTAGGATCCAATTTAGATTAGATCTAGATTTTTCCTAATGAGTTTTAGCATGTTTTATAATTAAAATTCAGCATGTTAAATTATGTTTACTGCTGTGTTTTTTATTTGCCAACGCATTGGTATTTTAGTTCAAATTAAAACTGAGTTAAGGTTCTGTTCGTTTCCGCTGCGAAAGGGCTTTTATCCCTTCACCCTACCCTCTCTATGGCACGAGAGGGACTTCTGTTTGTTGGTTGGACCTCAAACAGGTTGTTCATTAGAGGAGCACTAATACTTAAGGATGAAGAGGTAGCCCAGGGGTAAAACGGTAATTTGACCTAGCTGGGGAACGAACACACGTGAAGAGCTAACTTGCTGTTGATGGTCGATATCCGTGGACATAGAAATATATCTGCAGTGAGAAGAGTGCAACTGTGGTTCTATAGTGGAGTGAACCACAATTAACGAAAATTGATTAATTTGGTTAATGAGTTTAGCCAATTAATCTCAGATCGTTGGAGCTTCTGATCTGTAGGTCCATTAGGTCCCACCGATGACTCTTATAAGGTCTTGAGGTTAATTTCTAAGGAAAGAGTAAGTATTCGAAAGGGTTCGAATATTAAAATAAAATATGAATTTGATTCATATTAAAACTATCGGTTATAGTTAATGTGCATTGGATGTACATTAATACTATAGTTTATTTGAGAGAATTATAATTAAATATATGATGTTTAATTATAATATTAATTAATTGGTGAATTAATTAATTGTTTGTTTTAATTTAATTTAATTAAATTTTGATTTAATTAAATTACATTAAAACCATAGGTTATGTGAAGGATAATCATTTAAATATAGTTTAAATGAGTTGGTTATTTAATTATGAATTAAATAACTTATTTTAATTAATTTGGTTATTAATTAAATTATTTTTTAATATACTGATATTTTGATCAGTTAAAGATAGTGGGTGGTTGACCTACTATCACTCCCCTTCACGCCTACTTAGGAGAAAGGTACAGAGTATTTTGAGTTCGGTTCAGTTTTTACGTTGTGTGGTATTCTGGTTTACAGAGAACTCTCTCCAGAAAAAACTCCTAACTTCCCTTTGATTCTCTCATCTTCCTTCCTTAGAGAAAGAGTTCCCACCATCTCACTCATAATAGCCTTCTGAGTCCATTGGTGAGTCCTATTTGGTGGTGTTCGTGAAGGATTTGCAGCGAAAAAGGAGATCTTTTGCTGCTGGAATTTTCTGCAATTCGAAGGGAATTAGGCGATACAATCAAGGACTTCATCTACGGTAGGTGCTCCTTGATCTAGGATCATTAGGATCCAATACTAGATTAGATCTAGGGTTTTTAAATGAGAATTAGCATGTTTTATAATAGATTTCCAGCATGTTAATTTTTATTTATTGTTGTGATTATTCATTCCAACGTATTGGTATTTTAATTCTTATTAAAATCTGAGTTAAGGTTCTGTACGTTTCCGCTGCGAAAGGGCTTTTATCCCTACAATTCCAGGATGTGATGGAGTTTGGAGGAAATAAGTTTAACCAAGCTTCAGCATGTCCCTACAATGAGAAAGGAAAAAGCTTTAGCTTCAATGTATCTTTAGGTACTCCTGTGACTTTAAAAGAACTACAAATTCTAAAAAATAGCTTGATATGCTTATGTGGATCTTCACTCTGAAGTCCGGAAAACTGGCCCATGGTATTGAGCATTTAAGACATCATTGGTTTCAGCTCAACCTGTGGAGCTTCTATTGGTGGCTCCATAATTCTTGGATTCAGAGTTTGAAAAACGGGTAAGGCATAGTCCCTTATTTCTTAAGTGCGGTCTTCAGCAATATAAACTGGATTTTAATGTGGTGGCACTGGTGGAACTGGAGGTGCTGGAGGGATTCTCCCACCATTCTGCTCCCTTCCACGATTCTGTGGGTCAACTTGAGGATCTACTCCAGGTTGGTCCATCAGAAATTCTTGTATATAAGAAGCTTCTTCAAGAGGTTCCTGTGCGCTCAACTCTTGTTGTTCCCTTCTCTTTCGTCTTTGCTCTTTCCGACAACGACGAAAGGTTCTTTCTATCTCAGGATCTATATCAAGGAGTTGACACCCCTTGTTCATGCACTAACTTTAACCTGCAAAAAGAAATTGCAAATCAAAGTGAGATCTTCTCGAGACAGAAATGCGGTCGCAATCGAATCGCAATCTCAATAAACAAAACTGGTTTCACTTTTGGTCCCCGACAACGGCGCCAAAAACATGATGCGGTTCTGGTACTGCATGGTGGATGTTAGAAAAGATGGTAAATAAAGATTAATAATAATTCAACCAACCTAGTGCAAGTATACACTATCGCATGTAGTAATAAAAATCTCTGGAAGTATTCCAAAGGTATCGATCCCACAGGGACTAAATTGGAAACACATATTTGAAGAAGAAACTGCTCAAAGATTGCTTAAGTAAGGTAACCAAAGAAATAATTGATGATGGTTTTGGAAAACAAACAAAATAAACAAGTAAATAATAACAATGATAAATAAGCGAGGTATTCAATAATAACAATGTATTGCTTGTGTCATGGGTTAAGACAAAGATAACTAATACGGTCAATTGTTTGTTTTTTCAGCAATTTCTTCCTCAATTATTTCCTTGCTTAAAAACGAAAGACTAACGGGCGAGAATTTCCCCACATGGAAATCGAATCTAAACACCATACTCGTGGTAGAGGATCTTAGGTTCGTCTTAACGGAGGAATGTCCTCCCGTTCCCCCTCGCACTACCACTCAGGCAATAAAGGATGCCCACGAACGTTGGACGAAGGCCAACGAAAAGGACCGAGTCTACATATTGGTCGGCTTATCTGAAGTCTTGGCCAAGCGTTACGAGAACGTGGAAACTGCCAGGGAGATTATGAATTCCCTGCAGGAGATGTTTGGACTACCGTCCTATCAGCTCCACCACGATGCCTTGAAGAACGTCTTCAACGCCAAAATGCAAGAAGGTCAGTTTGTCTGGGAACATGTCCTGGATATGATAAACCAGTTCAATATTACTGAGGCGAATGGCAGGGTAGTCTGCGAGCGCAGTCAAGTTGCGTTCATCCTTCACTCGCTTCCTACGAGCTATATGCCATTTAGGACGAATGCAAGTATGAACAAAATTCAGTTCAACCTGACTACCCTCCTCTCGGAGTTACAGATTTATGAGTCCATGCAGAAAAGCAAGGGCAAAAATGTGGTAAAAGGAGAGGCCAATGTGGCCCATTCCAAAAAGAAGCTCCTGAAGGGTTCATCCTCAGGGACTAAATCTGTACCTCAAGCTTCTTCATCGAAGCAAATTCAGAAGAGGAAGGGAGACAAGGGGAAGACTCCTGCGCAAGCTGTGCAAGGTAAAGGCAAGGCCAAGGTCGTGGCCGACAAAGGCAGATGCTTCCACTGCAATACGGATGGTCACTGGAAGCGCAACTGTCCCCGTTACCTCGCTGAGAAGAAGAGAGAAAAAGAAGGTAAATTCGATTTACTGGTATTAGAGACTTGTCTCGTAGAACATGATGAGTTTGCCTGGATATTGGATTCGAGAGCCACTAATCATGTTTGCTCTTCTTTCCAGGGAAATGATTTCCAGCAGCTGGCTGATGGTGAAATGACTCTCAAGGTTGGAACAGGAGAGGTCGTTTCAGCTCGTGCAGTGGGAGCTGCAAAATTATTTTTTAGAAATAAGTATTTAATTTTGGAGAACTTGTATTTGGTTCCTAGAATTAAAAGGAACCTTATTTCTATTTCAGCTTTGTTAGAACAAGAATACTCAATTTCTTTTCTGCTTAATGAAGCTATTGTTTCAAGAAATGGTATTTTTATTTGTTCTGCTCAGTGTGAGAATAATTTGTATGTGTTAAGACCTACTGACGCTAAGGCTATTTTAAGTCATGAAATGTTTAAAATGGCCGAAACTCAAAATAAAAGGCAAAAGATTTATGATGTGGAATTTTCCTACCGCAAGTGTACGGGTCAAGTAATAATATAGTGTTTTCGTGATTAAACGAGTGTCGTCCTCTGGATTGGATTTTTAAGTTAAATTAACTACCATGAATATTCTTGCTCAATTTTATTTAGGGACCGAAAAGTAGTGAGTTTTGGAAACAAAGAATATGCAAATTAAAGATGTGAACTTCAATTGAAAGAATACTTAGGGAATTGATGTCGTCAATTTAATCTAGGATTGATTTTAGGGAATGAATTATAACACACAATGGTTTTATGAGTCTAAGAACCTTTAATCACAACTACCTCTCCCGAGTATAATTGATTCTCATGCAAATTAACTAACTTGATATCCCTATCTAAGTTCTTTAATATGCAAGGCATTTAGTTCTTTTTGACCAATTCAAAAGTTACTCTAAATTCCGTCACGAGTTTAGAAACTCTACTTTAGTCATGAAATCTTAATAAGTCTACGCTAAATCCCCTCTCCCGAGCAAGGCTCAACACTTAGATCATTCAACTAATGGCCAATTGATTGAAAGCATTAAATTAAGAATGCAAACATAAAACAATTGCACAAATCAACCCATAAATCAATCCATAAACTAAAAAAACTACATCAATCCCTCAGTAACAAGCGTAGCTACTCATACAAGGCGTTACTATATAAGCTAAGCATGAAAAAGCCATTAAAAACTAACTAAAAAAAACTTGAAGTGCAGATTGCTTATGACAAGTGTACGGGTCAAGTAATAATATAGTGTTTTCATGATTAAACGAGTGTCGTCCTCAGGATTGGTTTTCTAGCAAATTAAGTACTGTGAATAATCTTGTCCAATTTTATTTAGGGAGCAAAACTTAAAGATAAAGATAAATCTAAAGACAAAAAGCATAAAATAAAGGTGGAGACTCAAATGAAAAGACTCTTAGGGAATTGATTTCATTGTTGAGATTGAGGATTAATTAATGGGATGAATTTAGCATGCAATTATTCTACCAAGTCTAGGAACCTTTTATCACAACTATCTCTCCCGAGCATAATTGATTCTCATGCATGCAACCAACTTGATATCCCTATCTAAGTTCATTAACATGCAAGGCTTTGGGTTTAGTTCTTCAAGCAACTTCTAAAGTTATTCCAAATCTCGTCACAAACTTAGAATTTCTACTTTAGTCAAGCAATTGAATAAAGTAAGTCTTAGGTCAAATCCCCTCTCCCGAGAAAGATTCAACACTCGAATCATTCAACTAGTGATCAAGTAATTGAAAGCATTTAACCATAATTGCATAGGTAAAATAAATGCATATTCATACCACAAAATCAATCCAACAAACTAAAACAACAACATCAATCCCTAAGACAAACAACTAGCAATTCATAGTCTTTAAACTACAAACACTAATTGAAAGAAAAGCCATAAAAACTACAAGAGGTAAGGGAAAGGGAAAGAGAAAGGAAAACTCGAATCCATCGAAACTGGCACGTCCCCGTCACGATCTCCACATCTTCTCGCTTGATTCCCGCTCCTTGGCCTTGCTTTAGCTCCCACCAAAGGTCTCTAGTCGAAATTAGGGCTAAAATCTAACCAATTGGACTCCTTTTGGCCGTGTAAGAAAATGATGAATTTATAGAAAATCTGTCGACAGCGTCGAGACGCTATGGACAGCGTCGCGACGCTATCCCAGTTTTCCGCCATTCTATTTAGGAAAATATCGATAGCGTCGAGACGCTCTTGTCACAGCGTCGCGACACTACAGGCAGCGTCGAGACGCTCTAGGGCAGCGTCGCGACGCTATGCCAAATTCTAACATACTGCCTTCTCGGATTGGACAGCTTCTAATTCCTTTCTAATTAATTTCCTTTGCCTCCTTTTAGCGTTCCAAGCACCCGATTGACTCCAAATTCTCGTTTTAGCTCAACATAACAATTTCCTACAAAATAAACATTAAAGAGCATTAAAATGGCCACAAATTACTCAAAGACTAACTAAAATGTACCGGGAAACATAGCTCGCTATGCGCACTATCAATTTCTCCTCTAAGTAACAATACATATCTTTGGCACCTTCGTCTCGGTCATATTAACATTCATCGGATCGATCATTTGGTTAAAAATGGACTTCTAACTGATTTAGAAGATACATCTTTACCACCCTATGAATCGTGTCTCGAGGGTAAAATGACCAAGAGGCCTTTTATTGGAAAAGGTTATAGGGCCAAAGAACCACTCGAACTGATACATTTGGATCTTTGTGGTCCAATGAATGCAAAGGCTCGAGGTGGCTATGAATATTTCATCTCTTTCATAGATGATTATTCTCGATACGGTTACTTATACCTAATGGGCCATAAGTCTGAGGCTCTTGAAAAGTTTAAAGAGTTTAAGACTGAGGTAGAAAACCTGTTAGGTAAAATAATTAAAACACTTCGATCAGATCGAGGTGGAGAGTATTTGGATCAAAGATTCCAGGACTATATGATAGAACATGGAATCCAATCCCAACTCTCAGCACCTGGTACACCTAAGCAGAATGGTGTATCAGAAAGGAGAAATAGAACCCTGTTAGACATGGTTCGATCTATGATGAGCTATGCTCAGTTGCCTAACTCGTTTTGGGGGTATGCAGTAGAGACTGCAGTACATATTCTTAACAACGTTCCCTCAAAAAGTGTTTCTAAAACTCCTTTTGAGTTATGGAGGGGGCGTAAACCTAGTTTGCGCTACTTCCGTATCTGGGGTTGTCCTGCACACGTGCTAGTGACAAATCCTAAGAAATTGGAACCACGTACTAGAATATGTCAATTTGTTGGATACCCGAAAAAAACGAGAGGTGGTCTTTTCTACGACCCTCAAGAAAATAAAGTATTTGTATCGACAAATGTAACTTTCTTGGAGGAAGACCACATTCGAGATCATAAACCACAAAGTAAGTTAGTATTAGGAGAAGCTACAGAAGGATCAACAAGAGTTGTTGATGAACCTGGTCCTTCAACAAGAGTTGTTGGAGAATCCAGCTCTTCTCGTCAATCTAGTCCACCTCACGTAGTGGGGGAGCTTCGACGCAGTGGGAGGGTTGTAATACAACCTGACCGCTACTTGGGTTTAACTGAAACACAAGTAGTCATACCTGATGACGGCGTAGAAGATCCATTGTCTTATCATCAAGCAATGAATGATGTAGATAAAGACGAATGGGCTAAAGCCATGGACCTTGAGATGGAGTCTATGTACTTCAATCAAGTTTGGGAACTTGTAGATCTACCTGAAGGGGTCAAACCTATTGGGTGTAAATGGATCTATAAGAGGAAAAGAGATGCTGCTGGGAAAGTACAAACTTTCAAGGCAAGACTTGTAGCAAAGGGTTATACCCAACGAGAAGGGGTGGACTATGAAGAAACCTTTTCTCCAGTTGCTATGCTTAAGTCCATAAGAATTCTCTTATCCATTGCCACGTTTTATGACTATGAAATATGGCAAATGGATGTCAAGACTGCTTTTCTGAATGACAATCTTGAAAAGAGTATTTTTATGTCTCAGCTCGAAGGGTTCATAACCCAAGGTCAGGAGCAAAAGGTTTGTAAACTGAATCGATCCATTTATGGGTTGAAACAGGCCTCCAGATCTTGGAATATTAGATTTGATACTGGTATCAAATCTTTTGCCTTTGACCAAAATGTTGATGAACCTTGTGTATACAAGAAAATCAACAAGAATAAAGTAGCTTTCCTTGTACTTTATGTTGACGACATCCTACTCATTGGGAATGATGTCGGATATCTGTCTGGCGTAAAAGAATGGCTAGCGGCCCAATTCCAAATGAAAGATTTGGGTGAGGCCCAATATGTTCTTGGCATCCAGATTATTCGGGATCGAAGGAACAAAACGCTAGCCCTGTCTCAAGCAACGTATATCGACAAGATGTTGGTCCGATATTCGATGCAGAACTCCAAGAAAGGCTTGTTGCCTTTCAGGCATGGGGTTCACCTGTCTAAGGAACAGTCTCCTAAGACACCTCAAGAGGTTGAGGATATGAAACAGATTCCCTACGCCTCTGCAGTGGATAGCTTAATGTATGTTATGCTCTGCACGAGGCCTGACATCTGTTATGCTGTAGGATTGTCAGCAGATATCAGTCAAATCCAGGGTTAGACCACTGGACCGCCGTTAAAGGAATCCTCAAGTATCTTAGGAGAACGAGGGACTAAATGCTGGTGTTTGGGGCTAAAGAGTTAGTTCTCACTGGATACACCGACTTTGACTTCCAGTCTGACAAGGATTCTAGGAAATCCACGTCAGGGTCAGTGTTCACCCTTAACGGGGGAGCTGTAGTTTGGAGAAGTATAAAGCAAGGATGCATAGAAGACTCCACCATGGAGGCTGAGTATGTAGCTGCTTGTGAAGCAGCTAAGGAAGCTGTTTGGCTAAGGAAGTTCTTGACTGATTTGGAAGTTGTTCCAAATATGAACTTGCCCATTACGTTATACTGTGACAACAGTGGGGCTGTAGCCAATACAAAGGAACCTCGCAGCCACAAACGAGGTAAACGCATAGAGAGGAAGTATCATCTGATTCGAGAGATTGTGCAAAGAGGAGATGTGGTCATGACCAAGATCGCTTCGGAGCACAACATTTCTGATCCGTTTACGAAGGCCCTCTCGGCTAAAGTGTTCGAGGGTCATCTAGAAAGTCTAGGTTTGCGAGACATGTATATAGCGTAATCTAGGGCAAGTGGGAGATGTGTAATGGGTGTAAGGATGCCTTAGTTTATTGTATTTTGTATATTTACTTTTCATGTAATGTACAACATACATGTACCATTTCTAGCTTTGGATTATATTGTATATACTTTCCCTTGAACTTGAGTTTTAGTTCAAGTGGGAGTTTGTTGGGTTTTATATGCCCTAAAACTCGTAGATAGTAAATGTACATTTGACCGAACATTAATAAAAGTGATGTATTATTCATGTTTGTATTATATCTTGTCTTATTAACCCTAATCCAATAAACTAAACATCCAAGGCTAATAGAATGAGGCTTGAACTAGTATGTAGGGACATATGGGGATCGATGTTCAAGTTTTAGCCTAAAGGGTCTGTAGTATAGGGATAAGGTTGGGTACCTTATCCTGGTGACACTATGGATACGACCCGCTTTGTATATTAATACAAACGTAATGATCCAACGCGTTCATGTAGTTGACATGCGAGTGGGGATATCCTGTGCAATGAGTTTCCACAAAAACCGGACCGCGAAATAGTTAACCACTAACTGTAACACCGTTAGTTAGCTCGATTTCTATTTCACTAAGATGACCTAGGCAACTTGGCCTTAATCCTGAGTGGATTATGGACTCCTGTCCATGAGAGATTGTCCTTTTATTTGTACAGGTGAGAGTGGCCTGCACGCTGACTCAATAAGCCTACCATTTTGGGGACAAGACCGAGTGGGGAGCTGGGAACATAGTCTTACAAGATGGAATTCACTCCTTCCCAGCTTTAGGGTAAGTAGAGGTGTGTTCCCTTAAGTGGTGTCTCCGGGTCTTGAACAATTGGCTCTACCCTCTCTATGGAACGAGAGGGACTTCTGTTTGTTGGTTGGACCTCAAACAGGTTGTTCATTAGAGGAGCACTGGTACTTAAGGATGAAGAGGTAGCCCAGGGGTAAAATGGTAATTTGACCTAGCTGGGGTACGAACACACGTGAAGAGCTAACTTGCTGTTGATGGTCGATATCCGTGGAAACAGAAATATATCTGCAGTGAGAAGAGTGCAGCTGTGGTTCTATAGTGGAGTGAACCACAATTAACGAACATTGATTAATTTGGTTAATGAGTTTAGCCAATTAATCTCAGATCGTTGGAGCTTCTGATCTGTAGGTCCATTAGGTCCCACCGATGGCTCTTATAAGGTCTTGAGGTTAATTTCTAAGGAAAGATTAAGTATTCATAAGGGTTCGAATATTAAAATAAAATATGAATTTGATTCATATTAAAACTATAGGTTATAGTTAATGTGCATTGGATGTACATTAATACTATAGTTTATTTGAGAGAATTATAATTAAATATATGATGTTTAATTATAATATTAATTAATTGGTGAATTAATTAATTCTTTGTTTTAATTTAATTTAATTTAATTTTGATTTAATTAAATTACATTAAAACCATAGGTTATGTGAAGGATAATCATTTAAATATAGTATAAATGAGTTGGTTATTTAATTATGAATTAAATAACTTATTTTAATTAATTTGGTTATTAATTAAATTATTTTTTAATATACTCATATTTTGATCAGTTAAAGATAGTGGGTGGTTGACCTACTATCACTCCCCTTCACGCCTACTTAGGAGAAGGTTACGGAGTTTTTTGAGTTCGATTCAGTTTTTACGTTGTGTGGTATTCTGGTTACAGAGAACTCTCTCCAGAAAAAACTCCTAACTTCCCTTTGATTCTCTCATCTTCCTTCCTTAGAGAAAGAGTTCCCACCATCTCACTCATAATAGCCTTCTGAGTCCATTGGTGAATCCTATTTGGTGGTGTTCGTGAAGGATTTGCAGCGAAAAAGGAGATCTTTTCCTGCTGGAATTTTCTGCAATTCGAAGGGAATTAGGCGATACAATCAAGGACTTCATCTACGGTAGGTGCTCCTTGATCTAGGATCATTAGGATCCAATACTAGATTAGATCTAGGGTTTTTAAATGAGAATTAGCATGTTTTATAATAGATTTCCAGCATGTTAATTTTTATTTATTGCTGTGATTATTCATTCCAACGTATTGGTATTTTAATTCTTATTAAAATCTGAGTTATGGTTCTGTACGTTTCCGCTGCGAAAGGGCTTTTATCCCTACAATTCCAGGATGTGATGGAGTTTGGAGGAAATAAGTCTAACCAAGCTTCAGCATCTCCCTACAATGAGAAAGGAAAAAGCTTTAGCTTCAATGTATCTTCAGGTACTCCTGTGACTTTAAAAGAACTACAAATTCTAAAAAATAGCTTGATATGCTTATGTGGATCTTCACTCTGAAGTCCGGAAAACTGGCCCAGTGTATTGAGTATTTAAGACATCATTGGTTTCAACTCAACCTGTGGAGCTTCTATTGGTGGCTCCAGAATTCTTGGATTCAGAGTTTGAAAAACGGGTAAGGCATAGTCCCTTATTTCTTAAGTGCGGTCTTCGGCAATATAAATTGGATTTTAATGTGGTGGCACTGGTGGAACTGGAGGTGCTGGAGGGATTCTCCCACCATTCTGCTCCCTTCCACGATTCTGTGGGTCAACTTGAGGATCTACTCCAGGTTGGTCCATCGGAAATTCTTGTATATAAGAAGCTTCTTCAAGAGGTTCCTGTGCGCTCAACTCTTGTTGTTCCCTTCTCTTTCGTCTTTGTTCTTTCCAACGACGACGAAAGGTTCTTTCTATCATAGGATCTATATCAAGGAGTTGACACCCCTTGTTCATGCACTAACTTTAACCTGCAAAAAGAAATTGCAAATCAAAGTGAGATCTTCTCGAGACAGAAATGCGGTCGCAATCGAATCGCAATCTCAATAAAAAAAACTGGTTTCACTTTTGGTCCCCGACAACGGCGCCAAAAACATGATGCAGTTCTGGTACTGCATGATGGATGTTAGAAAAGATGGTAAATAAAGATTAAGAATAATTCAACCAACCTAGTGCAAGTATACACTATCGCATGTAGTAATAAAAATCTCTGGAAGTATTCCAAAGGTATCGATCCCACAGGGACTCAATTGGAAACACATATTTGAAGAAGAAACTGCTCAAGGATTGGTTAAGTAAGGTAACCAAAGAAATAATTGATGATGGTTTTTGGAAAACAAACAAAATAAACAAGTAAATAATAACAATGATAAATAAGCGAGGTATTCAATATACTTCAACCCTAAGGCAAATAACTCTAATCATAGCTTATTTAACCTAAGTCTATTCATGCAATGGGTCAGATTTAACTTCTATTTAGCCATGATCCCAAGAACCGTTAGAAGGCTAAGCGAGTACCGTTATGCACATTTCTGTGACTCGACTCCGTCATAGATAGTTCATGCATGCAACCTATAACCCTATAGTTGTTATAAGGCGACCTTCCCCTATAACACCGAATACACTCTTTCGAGTCCTTTCTCCTATATCACCTTTACGAAAAACGGTATTGTTTGTCCCTTTTGAGATCAAACTCACATGGCATGCAAAGTCTAAGTGATCAGTTCAAACTTAGCAAGATTCAGAATGATATTCAGTAAAGAGTGACATGCAATGAATATAACTTAAGCAAATAAACACTTTCAAGCTATTTAAACCATAAGGGAATTCACTATATCGAACCCCTCAATGGAATTTAGCTACGCATGATGGAATAAAATGCAAATGAATAAATTTTCAATGAAATAAATGAATAAAGAATACAAAAAAATGAAAAGTAACAAGTGCTGGAAAATAAGGTGCAGTAGCTAAAACTAGGGTTTTTTCTTTTATCCAATCCTTCTAGAGTTCGCTCGACACTCTACTCTCCTTTACAAGTGGGAATAGGGTGAAAATCTCTACAAACACTCGGGTTTGATGTCTAACTAAAGGTTAGAATTCAGTCTTCTAAGAAGTACCTCGGGCATCCCTACTCATGGGCATCTACTAGGGTTCTGTCACCACCCTCTTCTTCCCAGTGAGTTCTGCTTCGATTTCTCTTCGAAACAAGGCCTTATATAGTGTGGGGAGTAGTTGAGAAGCCACGAAAATGGTGTTGGTAGGTAGCCCAGTCAGTTTCGGAGTCAAAACAGTCGGTTAGGTGTGCAAAACACTCATTCAAAACGACCCGGGACAGACTCGGAACTACCTCTGTCTGCCTAGAAATGCGGTCGCATTTGGTTTTTGTCTTGCCAGAAATGCGGTCGCATTTCTTGGTTTTTCCAGCTTTCTGCAACATACCAAATTAAGTCAAATTCTCATCAAAATGGGTCTTTTTAAGCACAAATAAGCATAATTTGACATACATGACTCTCAACTCCCTAATTCATCAACTTTAACACTTTTAGAGCTCGGGAATAGTAAATTTTATCTAAAACATGCAACTTTGACAATATAATGAGCTAAATATAAGGGTAAATTAGGTATATTTTTTACCCTTATCAGAATGAAGTCTTAATTCATAGTTAGCAATAGACCGATACATGGGCATGAGTCCCAAGAGCATTTCTCTGACATCGTAGTTTGCAAGATAGGTTTAGGGTCTAAATCGATATTGATAGCATGCCTCGAGCTATCTTTCCAGTCAATTATAGTTAGTCTTTGAGTACTATTTGGCCGAATTATGCACTTTAATGTTTATTTTGTAGGACATTGAGTTTTGAAGATAAAATAGAGAAATTTGCATTGATCCAGTGCTCGGGACCTAAAGAATAACAAAAGAAGCGAAAAGGAATCAAATTGGAGGTTATCAATTGAGGCAAACTCGAGAGCTAGCGTCGAGACACTGCTTTCTTGGCGTCTCGACGCTAGTTAATTTCTATAAATTCAACATATTCTTGCACGGCCAAGGGGAGTTCAATTTGGGAGTTTTTAGACCTAAGATCGATTAGAGACCTTCTGCGGGAGCTGAAGCAAGGCCAAGGAGCAGGAATCACTCAAGAACGTGGGGAGATCGTGACGAGGACGTGCAATTTTCGGCAGGATTGAGTTTTTCCTTATCTTTTCTTATCTCTAGTTAGTTTTCATGACTTTTTCATGTTTAACTTACATCGTAACGTCATGTATGAGTAGCTAGACGTGTTTCTTAGGGATTGATGTAGTCTTTTAAGATTATGCATTGATTATTGGGATGTTTTGTGTTTTTATTCTATTTATGCAATTATGTTTAAATGCTTTCAATTAATTGGCCACTAGTTGAATGATTTAAGTGTTGAATCATGCTCGGGAGAGAGGATTTAGCTTAGACTTTACTAATTACATGACTAAAGTAGAATTCAAAGATCGAGAGATTTAGAATAACTTTAGAAGTTGTTAAAAGAACTAAACTCAAAGCCTTGTATGTTAATGAACTTAGATAGGGATATCAAGTTTATTGTATGCATGAGAATCAATTATGCTCGGGAGAGATAGTTGTGATTTACGGTTCTTAGACTTATAAATTAATTGCACGTTAAAAATCCATTCCCTTTAATTAATCCTAATTTAAATTGATGAAATCAATTCCCTAAGAATTCTTCCAATTGAATTTCCAACCTTTAATTTGCATTGCCTTTGATTCAATATTTCATTCCTTTTTTATCTCTAAATAAAATTGGGCAAAAGTATTCATGGTAATTAGTTTAACTAGAAAACCAATCCAGAGGACGACATTCGATTTTCATATCACTATATTATTACTTGAGTCGTACACTTGCGATTAGTAATTTTCACATCATATATTCGTAATTAAATTATGCTTTTCCTATTTAATTGTGGGTATTCTAACTTAGAGCACCAATTTATTAGTTTAGGCGTATCTTGGTCTTAATTTAATGACGATTGGGTTAATTTGTTAATTAATTGGATGTTGGTTCGACGGGTTAGTGCTTTAGGGGTATCTTGGTCTTAATGTAATTATTTAACTGATTAATCTTGACGGGTTAGTAGGATTAATTAATTAACTAATTAGTGATTGGTTTGATGTACGATGGGATCGAGTCAATTTACCTTAGTGTACCAATTAATCATCATGCAATCAAATCATTAATTTGATAATCGATGAATGAAAACAAATGTACAGAAATCTGAGTGTCTCCGATTACAGTGATCACCAAGGTGAGATTAACCAACCACCCTTTTATTTTCTTGTCGTTTACTTTTCTGCACTTTATTTTCCTGCAATTAATTCCTTTCCTCTTCAACCCCCCTTCTGTTATCACAAATGCAAAAGAGCTTAGAAATAAACCAATTGTTCCATGTGATAGACCTAGACCACTACTACTGCAAAGTAGTTTAGTGATCGGTGATTATAAATTCATTTGGCGCGACCATCGACAAGTCGCTCCGTCAAATTGGCGTCGTTGCCGAGGAACACGGTGTTTTATTTCTATTTTTCTTTTGTGTTTTCACCATTTTTCTTGTTTCTTGTGTTTTAGTTTGTTTCTTGCAGGATCCAGTGACAAATCTTCACGAGAGCAAACTCACTTTCTACCAAGAAGCAAGGAGAGAGGTAGTTGAGCTTCATGGATATCTGGCAGATTGTACTCTCGACCTGCTGTCTGTTGAGATAGAAAGGGTCGAGCGTGTAGTGCTAGTCTTCTTTTCAGTTTCTAAATATCCTCCGCCTTCCTGCATTGTTAATCCCGAAGAACGTACTTTTGTGCCCCTAACTGAATTTATTTTTTCAGTTTCTTCCTTTTATGGTGATTCAGGAGCAGAAGCCTACTATCATGTGTTTGAATTCTTCTCGAGTTGCTTCGAGAGGAAACCCCCAGAGATGTCTAAAGATCAATTCAAGTTAAGGGTGTTTCCATATTCGCTACAAGGGGGAGCTAGAACATGGATTTTCTCACTACCTTCGGGATCGGTGGCCTCTTGGTGCGAGATGAGCAATCTTTTTCTTGAAGAGGTACCATCCAACTGCTCTGTTGATTGAAGTCACTGGGAGAATTGTTAACGCCACACAAGCGCCTGAGGAAATGTTCCATGAGTTCGTGGACCACTTCAGTGGTTAACGTTATTGCATAGTTCCTCACACCCCACTATCCGAGGAGTCCTTGATAGAAAGCTTCTACAAAGGATTGACACCTGACGATAGAAGAATGCTCTCGATTCAACTAGTGGTGGTGATGTGCTTGGTACGACACCTGGTGAGGCATGAGAGATTTTTTGCAAAATTGGCAGAGATCACTCGGTTCCGTGCCACCTCCCATGATGAGCTAGAAAGCCAAATTTCAAAGTAGCAGCAAGAAGGTAAGTCAGAAGAAAATTCCATTGAGGTCAGTGAGCTTGAGCTTAATGTTTCTTTTGATTTTCAGCCTAGTTTATGTAGTACTTCGTGCATGTTAGGAGAAATAGGAATTAGTGATGTTGAGCTCGATTTAGATCATTCCATGTCTATGTCATTTTCTCTTGAGATTTGTAGTTTTGATTTGCATGAGTTAGGCTTAGTCATTTCAGTAGCTGACCATTCTACTACTAGGCTTAGGTGGCTTGAGATTAATATGTTTGGGATCGTTGAGGATTACAAACTATGAGTTTTAGGACATAAAATCCAACATGCATGATGTGTTTCATATGTTCATGTTGAGGAAGTACGTCCACAACCCCTCGTATGTGCTGAATCCTAAACTCCTGTCGCGGAATGAGGACTTGACGTATGTGGAGAAGCCTGTCAAGATCCTCGCCAAGGAGGAGAAGGTGTTGAGAAGCATGTCCAAGTACCCAGAGTTGTTCGAGCAGTAGTCTTTCGAGGACGAAAGCTTTTAAGGTGGGGAGAATTTGACACCTCGTGCATTTTGATATATTTGAATTCCATGTAATTAGTCAAATTAAATGAAAATTTGTATTTGAGCTTCTATTATGGAATGTTAATTTTATACCAAAGCGTGGGGAAATTTATTCTTGGAACGAAGCATTATATTAAATTAATTGGCCCTCTTAAGTTTGATTAAATTGGTTAGCATTGATTATAAGGTCGGTTTAATGTGTTGAAAATTCCACGTTGATGGAGGAAATAAGTTGGAGATTCCTATTCTTAGAAAACCTATTTGTGGGATTTTTCTATTAAAGAAAATAACTTAAGGAAAGGAAAAAAAAAAACCCTCAAACCCTCTCTTTCTCCATTTCCTTTGTGCAAGGCCCCCCTCCCTGTATGTTGCAGCTGCCAGTCGAAGACCCACCGCCGTCGCAGGAGTTGCAGCGCCGCCATTGTCGTGCCATTGTAGCAAGCCCATTGTTGTCGCATCCCTCTCTCTATGTGATTTCTTCGCGGGTTTTCTCTCTCTCCCCCTCGTCTCTTTTCCATCAAGCAATGCCATCGACACTCGTTTCACCGTCCAGCTCGAGTGTGCCTTGTCTTCCCCTCTTTCCATGGTTTCGTGGCTGTGAGTTCGTCTTTCTCTTCCCTTGTGTTTTCTGCCAAAAACCCGCGAGTAAGTATTTCCTTCTCTTTTCAATCATCTCAAGTCCCGATTTAATTCCCCTTTTTACTCTGTTTCGATTAGATCCCGTGCAGCCAGCATCTCAGAGCACTTTTCCTCGTGATTTTGCTTCTGTCCAGCGTCGTCTTTGCTTCGATCGTGAGTGTTTCGATGTTGTTTAACGATTCCGATAAGTTTAAGCACTTACCCTTGCTTGGTTTCTGTTTAAATTAATTTACCCATTCCTTTGAATGTTGGAAATTAAGTCTTGTGAAAGAATTTCTGTTCTGCAGCACCGTCAAAGTGATTGTTTGGGTTCAAGATTGCTTTAGCATGGAGATCCACTGCCCAAGAACCTTTTGGGGTGTTGTTTGTGGTTCGCAAGGCCCGTTTCAGCGTGATTTCAGGTCTTTTTGGGTAAGAATCATTGTTGTTTTTAGTTTAATATATCATGAAGGATTGATACCCATTCGATGTTAAAGCCTTAAAAGCATGTTTAATCAATACCCATTAATTATCTAGGCCCTAGTAGTGTTGCCCAATCTCTAGAAGGTGCCTTAGAATGCAAAAATATGTTATTTACTTGCTATATAGCAGCTGAAAAGCCTTAATTATGGCCATTCAGCAACTACCCATTGCTCGTAGTGCCTTACTGTTGGGTTTAATGTCCTATAAACTCGTAGTTTGTAAATCATTAAACATATTCAATTCCAATAAAGACGTTATTGAGGTTATTCAGTAAAAGATGTTATTGAATATGTAAATTGCGTATGATTAACCTAAATCCAATAAACTAAGATCCTTGACTATAACATGAATACTCGAACTATATGTAGGGACATATCATAGGATCAAGTTCAAGTTTATAGTCAAAATAGTCTAGAGTATAAGGATAGGGTTGGGTACCTTATCCTGGGGACACTATGGACGCGACCCACTTTGTATTAAGTACAAACGATGAGGTCCTAAATCGTAAATGTGGAGACATGCGAGTGGGGGCGTCCTATGCAATGAGTTTGCATAAGACTGGACCACGAAATAAGTCACTTTCTCTTTATAACGCCGTTTACTGAAGAAACTTACTATTTCTCAAAGATGACCTAGGTAACTCGTTCTTAATCCTGAGCTAACTATGAACTCCTGTTTATACGAGATTATCCTTTGATCTACATGGGTGAGAGTGGCCAGCATCGCTGACTCAACAAGCCTACCATTTTGGGGATAAGATCGAATAGATAGCTGGGGACATAATCTCGCAAGACAGAATTCACTCCTACCCATTTCAGGGATAGTAGAGAGGTTTTTCCCTTAAGTACTAACTCCAGGACTAGGGGCCCCACCCTCTCGTTGGATCGAGAGGGACTAAGGTTTGATGGTTGGACCACAAACCGATTGTTCATTAGAGGATTAGTGGAACTTAAGGAACAAGAAGTACTATAGGGGTAAAATGGTCATTTGACCTAGCTATAGCTACGAACAACCTGTGAAGGATCGACTTACTGAACATGGTTAAATCAAGTGGGCGGAAATATATCTATGGTGAGGGGAGTGCAACTACTGGGCTATAGTGGAGTGTCCCAGTAGTTAACGAATGTTGGTTAGCTTGGTTAGTGAGATTAGTCGGTTAACCTTGAATCGTTGGAGCCCATGATCTGTAGGTCCATTAGGTCCCCCTGCTAGCTCATATTGGAATAAAGCTTAGAACAATAAGATAGGAAAGTTTGAATCGTTAAAAATCGGAAAAGGGAATTATAATGTCAATTACATATTTGATATTATTGACATAATAATTTAATTATGAATTAAATTATTAATTGAGAGATAGAAGTATTTAAATATGTGTTAAATACTATATACATGAATAAGGATTCATGATTAGTGGATTACTTTAGGTAAGATTGATTAATTTGATTAATCACATGAAATTGATTGTAAATTGGTTTCAAATCAATTACTAAGTTAAACTCAATTTTGAATTGAATTTAAATTAAATTACAAGACAAATTGGTAATCTTGCATCAAGATGAGATAATGGATTTTGTTGGAATCCCACTCTTGCATGGTGATTCAAAGTGGAAAAACAACTCATCCATGCACTCTTGCATGTAATATTACATGAACACCTAGAATCCACTATTGCTTGACTCTCCACCATGTGTCCTTCATCTTGAGACTCCAAGGTGCATGGATGCAACTATAAGTAGATGCAAAATCAAATTAAGAGTGAAGAGGGTCATTTCCATATTGTTATGCTACTGGATTTTGGTCTCAAACTCACTCATTTCCATATATCTCTCTATTGCTTGAACCTTCAAGCATTCCCTTCCCATTCCCTATCTCTACAGACTCCCACAAGTCGTTCTTGGCCCGGAGAATAGTAGGGAAGACACTAGAGGTGGTCCACACACCGTTCGTGATCAAAGGAATCAAAAGGGAGTTGCTGAATCGGTCTCCAAAAAGGTTGGTACAAATTCTGCTCTCTGCTTACGGTATTTGGACAGCATGTTTTCATTTTCTAAAATTGATGTAGTTAAGTGTCTCCGATCCTAAAATTGTTTCCGCATGTGTTATATGAACACCTTTACTTACACGCGGTTGCCCATTGTTTGAAGGTTTTGGGTTTTCAATTTGGGAAAGTTTAGGTTGTTGTCCAGCAAGGAAATAGACATTTCTCAGTTGAATTTGACCTTTTAAGCATGTTTAAAGTGTCTATATGTTGATTATAATTCAGTAGAGGTTGTCCTTATTATTTAGGAGCTTTCTTGAACTACCTTGGATTGTTGAAGTTGCTTTAGGAGCGTTCTAAAATTTGTAAGTAGTTTTTGCTTGCTAAGTTATGTTTGATTTTCTGAAACATGTTTGTATGTTTACTTTCTTTACCTATATACTTTTGCAAAGCATGATCTGCTGTGTTATTAATTGATGTATTGTTTGATATGAGCATGTTCTATGTGGTTGAAGCATGATGAGATGTCTTGTTAAGCATAATTAGTTTGGTTAGCATGTTGCAAGGGGATGTGTAGCATGAGTCTAGTGAGAGGCGCAATACATGACGCGTAATTCATGTGTAGTTTGCGGAGCATGACGTGGAAATCATGTGTGGTTGTGAGTGCGAAGCGTGACGCGTAAATCACGTGTGGGTTTGAGTGCGCAGCGTGATGCGGAAATCACATGTGAGTGGTGCTACACATGGCACATAATTCATGTGGGTAAGTGCGCAGTGTGGCACGTAGTTCACATGTTTTATTTGCTGAGCATGACACGTAAATCATGTGTTGTTGCGGAGCATAACATGTAAATCATGTGTGGTTGCGAAGCATGATGCGTAAATCATATGGTTGTAGAGCATGACGCGTAAATCATGTGGTATAGCGGTTTTACATGTCCCGTAAATCATGTGTGGTTGCAAAGCATGATGCGTAAATCATGTGGTTGTAGAGCATGACGCGTAAATCATGTGGTATAGCGGATTTACATTATGCGTAAATCATATGGTATAGCGGATTTACACACGTAAATCATGTGTTGTTGCAGAGCATGACATGTAAATCATGTGTGGTTGCGAAGCATGTCGCGTAAATCATATAGTTGTAGAGCATGACGCGTAAATCATGTGGTATAATGGAGCATGACGCATAAATCATGTGTTGTTGCAGAGCATGGCACGTAAATCATGTGATGTCTAGTGGGTGCATTGCATAGTGTGGGATACATATGCATGGTTGTTTTATTACTTCTTAACCATGTGGATTGTTTATGATTTTATAAGCATGTTGGTTGCATGTGAGAAGCACGCTGGTTATAATTGTTTGTTTTTTTATTGTTAACTTAACAAACGTGAGCTGCTTACCAGTACCACAGTTGTACTAATACCCCCCTCCCTTTCTCCTCCCAACGTTTTAGATTTTGCAGGTTTAGACAATAAGTTGGACCATGGTGGTGATGATGAGGAGAATTACGAGGAGGAATCTTAGTGTGTTGACGAAACTCCCACTTGGACTAAAAATCTTGTCTAGTGGGATGTACAATAAACTATCCCAGTAGTGGGTGTATAAATACATGTATAATACATAAAACATATTTACAATGTACAAATACAACAAACTAGGGCATCACTATACCCATTACATAATGGTATCACTATATCCATTACACTACCTTGAGTAGGGTGGATGATTATAAATTGTTCCATTAGTTTTGGTTAGGGTATTAGTTGCTTCTTTTTTGTAGGACCTAGTTGGTTTGTTTTTTGGAATAATAGGACTTAGCTTGTAGATGTTGTCCAGCTCTGTTATTGTGATTAATAAAGATTGATTTCCATTAATGTGACATGTTGTTAAGTTGAGTTGTTAAGTTTTATTTAATTATTGCTACGAGACCTGACTCATATAGTGGAGTTAGGTTGTGAAATATGTGACGTGGTTTGGTGGAGATTGGTTTTAAAATATATAGAAGTGTTATTTGATGTATAACAAGTGTTTAAAAATTTTGGGATAGTCAATTTTACGTCTTTATGCTACCCGAAGTTTTTGGTGCACTGGGTTGTAAAGGGTTTAGAGTTGAAGTAATGTCGTTAGGTTAGTGGCCTGTAAAACTTGGGGCATTAAAAATTATATGGTTTGGACTACGTCTACATCCACGTACGAATATGAAGAGGATATGTCAACTAATATTCCAATTATGAGATTACAGTAGAGTGGACTCAAACACTCACCAAATGTCACATACATCCAAAATATTAATTAACCAAAAATATATTTTTAAATCAAATTAGAAATTAATTATCAAATACTTGAGTTGGAAGAGAAATCACACGAACTCTCATATGTTTAAAAAGGGAAAGGAGTAGGAAGGTTTTAAACCATCAAATAATCTCTTTTCTAGTGTGGGAATCAATTAACCATGTTTAATTATGATCTTCTTTTTCCAAAGAAAGGCAAAATAATCAAATATCAAATAAATTTGAATTTTTCGAAGTCTGTTTTTAAGTTGTTATTATTAGATTACATGGGGTTCCATCTCAAAACTAATTGGCAATAAGTGGAATAACCCATGTATCTTATAAATTGTGAGGTCTCTGAAAGTGTTAATACCTAAAATGCAGAAGCAATTTTGGATCTTAGGCACTTAATCAGTTCAATTTGATCAAACATTGCATGCTATTCATATGGAGAAAAACAGAGTAAGTTCACCAACCTTGTTTCAATGGAGAAATTGGTTTGATTTACTTGTTGTTTTTCTTCACCAATCGATCACGAACTACCACTGTATCTTCCTTGTTATCCTCAAGCCCTTAAAGCGGATTGTGGGATCCTCAAGTGATGGAATTGAAAGGAAATAGCTTCAAGAACAAGCTTATGGAGGTGGGTATGGAGAGATTCAATTTTGGCAGTAATTCAGTAGTTTTCCAACTTATATTCTTCAACAATCTTGGATCACAGTTGAAGATTTTTACCAGGAATTGACACCAATTCAATCCCATTTGAGTGGGAATTTTGGTGGCCCAAAGAAGGGGAATGCATGGGTTTAGTCACCATGCACTCCACCTCCAAAAATTAAATTCTTTTTAATTTTTATAATTTCAAGATAATCTTGAAATTTAATTTTAATTATTCAATTAATAATCTGAAAAATGCAAAATCAAATTTTTGATTTTTCAATTTAAATTAATTCAATAATTAATTTAAAAAATTATTAATTAATTTAATATCTAATATTAAATTAATATTTTGTCATCAATCCCGAACATTTCCAAAATGTTATTTTCAATCATGAATCCCTATTCATGTCTTTGATATTTAAATCATATTTAAATATTAAATTTCTCATAACCCGGTTTTTACAAAAACCCGACGTACCGACAACGTCTATCACCTTTATTTGTTTCCCTAATAATAAATATAAATTATTTTATCCATCATATTGTTTAAAAGGTTAGTCTCGAGCAAGCAAGGGGACCTAATGGACCAACAGATCATGGGCTCCAACGGTACGAGGTTAAACTGGCCAAACTCTTTTAACCCAGCTAACCAACATCCGTTAACTACCGGAACAGTCCACTATAGCCTAGTAGTTGAACTCCCCTCACTGTAGATATATTTTCGTCCACTCGATATAACCATGATTAGTAAGTCAATCCTTCATAGGCCGTTCGTTACCACAGATATGTCAAAAGTCCGTTTTACCCTTAGCAACATCTTAGTTCCTTAAGTCCACTGGTCCTCTAATGAACAATTTTGTTCATGGTCCAACCATTAAACAAGATCCATCTCGGGCCAATGAGAGGGTGGGGCCCCTTGTTCAAGCCTTGGATTCAGCACTTAAGGGAACAACCTCTTTACTATCCCTGAATAGGGTAGGAGTGAATTTCGTCTTGCTTTACTATGTCCCCAGCCATCCATCTAGTGTTATCCCCAAAATGGTAGGATTATTGGACGAAATTTTATGACCACTCTCACCCATGCAGATCAAAGGATAACCCTAAACGAACAGGAGTTCATAGCTAGCTCAGGATTAAGATCGAGTTACCTAGGTCATCGCATGAAATAATCAGTCTTAATAGTCAATGGCGTTATAAAGTAAGAGTGACTTATTTTTCGGTCCTGTCTTGTGTAAACATGTTTTACACAGGATGCCCCTACTCGCATGTCTTTACATGAACGATCCAGGATCGTGTCGTTTGCCTTATTCGCAAAGTAGGCCGCATCCATATTTTTAACAGAACAAGGTACCCAACCTTATTCATTTACTATAGACTATTTAGGTTATATACTCGAACTTGATCCTTGTCTATATTCACGATATAGTTCGAGTATCTCATGTTATAACCATGGATGTTTCTATTGGATTATAAGATATAAATAAACAATTTCACTGAATAACATCTTTATTTATATAAAGGATAACAAAACTTGAGTTCTAGGTCATAAACCTCAACAACCTCCCACTTGGACTATAACTCCAGTGAGATTACAATATTGTGAGGTAACTTAGCAATATCATGTGCTAAAAACTCGTAGTCCTAAATTTTGAAGATGTCCTTCAAACACTTTAGCCGTGAGAGGTTTTATAAATGGATCATCCATGTTATGTTTTGAAGCTATCTGGGTGACGATCACGTCTCCTCTTTGTACTATCTCCCGGATGAGATGGTATTTGCGTTCAATGTGCTTTCCTCGTTTATGGCTTCGAGGTTCTTTTGAATTTGCAACTGCTCCACTGTTGTCACAATAAAGAGTGACGAGCAAGTACATGTTTGGAACAACTTTTAACTCATTTAGAAACTTTCTAAGCCACACAACTTCTTTTGATGCTTCACAGGCTGCAACATATTCAACTTCCATTGTGGAGTCGGCAATACATGTTTGTTTAATACTTCTCAACACTACTGCTCCTCCATTCAGAGTGAACACAAATCCCAATGTAGATCTCCTTGAGTCTATGTCGGTTTGAAAATCTGAGTCAATGTATCCAGTAAGAATCAAATCCTTAGATCCATACATTAGCGAATAGTCTCTTGTTCTCCTCAAGTATTTTAGAATATTCTTAACGGCAGTCCAATGTGCCTGACCAGGATTGGACTGATATCTGCTGACAACACCTATTGCATAGCATATGTCGAGACGTGTGCATAGCATTGCATACATTATACTTCCGACCGCCGATGCGTAAGGAATTCATTTCATATCCTCAACTTCTTGAGGTGTTTTTGGACTCTGTTCCTTTGATAGGTGCATTCCATGTCTAAAGGGCAACATTCCTCTTTTGGAATTATGATCGAATATCGATTCAGAATTTTATCGATATAGGATGCTTGTGACAGTGCCAGAAATTTGTTTTTTCGATCTCTAAGTATTTGGATCCCCAAAACATATTGAGCTTCTCCCAAATCCTTCATTTGGAATTGAGCTCCTAGCCACTGCTTAATGTCAGATAATACTCCCACTACATTTCCTATAAGCAGGATGTCATCAACATACATAATTAAGAAACTATAGTAGAATCAATGATCCTTTTGTATACACAAGGTTCATCTACATTTTGTTCAAAACCATAAGATTTGATTACAGTGTCAAATCTTTTATTCCAGGATCTTGAGGCTTGTTTTAATCCATAGATGGATTTGTTAAGCTTACAAACTTTTTGTTCTTCTCCCTAGACTGTGAACCCCTCTGGTTGGACCATGTAAATACTCTCGTCAAGATTACTGTTCAAAAACGCAGTCTTGACATCAATTTGCCAAATTTCATAATTATAGAAAGCGGCAATGGAAATGAGTATTCTTATCGATTTTAACATCGCAACTGGTAAGAATGTCTCATCGAAATCAATTCATTCTCTTTGGCTATATCCTTTAGCCACCAATTGGGCTTTGAAGGTTTGTACTTTACCAATTTGTTCTCGTTTTCTCTTATAGATCCACTTGCAACCGATAGGTTGTACATCACTTGGTTGATCTACAAGTTGCCAAACTGAGTTAAAATGCATAGATTCTATCTCAAGATTCATGGCTTTGACCCATTGGTCCTTATCTTTGTCACCCATTGCTTGTCTATAAGACAATGGATCCTCTATTTCATCATCGGGTATGATGAATTGAGTTTCAGTTAAACCCATGTAGCAGTCAGGTTGAATTATAACTCTCCCACAACGACGAGGCATACTCATATCCTGAGATGGTTTAGAAGAACCAGCTTCGCCAACAACTTTTGTTTGTTTGTTTGTAGCTTCCCCAGAAATTTCTTTAAGTATTAGTTTACTACGTGATTAATGATTTCTTATATGATCTTCCTCAAGGAATGTGGCATTGGTTGAAACAATAACCTTATTGTCTCGAGGATCATAAAACAAACCTCCTTTTATTTCTTTAGTTTATCCTACAAAAAGGCATACTCTTGAACGTCGTTCCAATTTCTTTGGTTTTTGCACCAACACGTGTGCCAGACATCCCCAAATTCGGAAGTGTTGTAACCTCCCTTTACATCCTCTCCATAACTCGTAAGCTGCTTTTGGAACACTTTTAGAGGGAACCATGTTCAGAATATGTGCAGCGGTTTCCACTGCAAAACCCCAAAATGAATCAGGCAATTGTGCATAACTCATCATAGACCGAACCATATCCAATAGGGTTCTGTTTCTCCTTTCTGACACACCATTTTGTTGTGGTGTACCAGGTGCTAAGAGTTGTGAGGAAATTACATGTTCTATCAAGTAGTCCTGGAATTCTAAATCCATGTACTCTCCTCCTCGATCAGATCGTAGAGTTTTGATTGTTTTGCCTAATTTATTTTCAACTTCAGCTTTATACTCTCTGAATTTTTCAAGAGCTTCTGACTTTTGAACCATTAGGTAAAGATACCCATATCTTGAATAATCATCAATAAAACTGATGAAATATTCATATCCTCCACGTGCTTTAACATTCATAGGACCACAGAGGTCAGAGTGTATAAGCTCGAGGGTTTCTTTGGCCTTTGACCTTTTTTAGAGAAAGGTCTTTTGGTCATTTTACCTTCTAGACAGGATTCACAAGGTGGTAATGAGTCATCTTCTAACTCATTTAGAAGTCCATTCTTAACCAGCCTTTCAATACGTTTTTGATTTATGTGTCCTAGTCTTAGATGCCAAAGAAGGATATTTTGAGAAACTTTTCGTCTTTTATTTTGGGTCTGTGCTGTTTTGAACATTTCAGTATTATGAACAGCTTTTATTTCATTCGGTCTTAACACATACAAATTGTTTTTAAGTTTATCAGAACAAACGAAATTTTGTCTTTTGAATATAAACACTTCATTGATTTCAAAAGATATTTTATAGTCATGTTCTATTAAACAAGAGATAGATATTAAGTTCCTTTTCATACTAGGAACATACAAAACATCTTGTAACAAAATATATCCATCTCTAAAACAAAGCTGCACTTCTCCCACTGCTGCGGTTGAGACGACATCTCCCGTTCTACTTTGAGTGTCACCTCGCCTTCTTGAAGAGTTTTCCAGGAACTAGTTTCCTGTGTAGAAGAACATACATGATTAGTCGCTCCTGAATCTAATATCCATATGGAGTTATCATTTTCTACTAAGCATGATTCAATTACAAGTAAATCATATTTACCTAGTTTGGCAGCTTCAGCCTTTTCTGCTTTCTTCTCAGCAAGATACTTAGGACAGTTTCTTCTCCAGTGACCGTCCTGGTTACAGTGGAAGCAGGTTCATTTCTCTGTAATCTTTTTCTTGCCCTTCTTGGTAATGGGTGCTTTCCCCTTCCCTTGTTCTTATTTTTCTTCAACTGAATGCTTTTGTTCTTAGAAGACTCAGACTTATTCCTAGAGTTTGATCCTCTTAAGAACTTCCTACCAGAAACAATATTTGTTTCGTTTTCTTGTCCTTTACTTTTAGTAAGGGACGGGTAGGTCTGAAGCTCGTTCAGGAGAGTCGTCAGGTTGTACTCAATTTTGTTCATAACTAAATTGATACGAAATTGAATGAAACTCTTAGGGAGAGATTTCATAATGAAACTGACTTGAATACTTTCATCTATGACAGCGCTATTTACTTCGGTTGCATTAAAATGCACCATCATGTTTAACACATGTTCTCGAACAGAAGTTCCTTCTTTCATATGAGAATTATAAACGTACTTGAGGGCCTCATGACGAAGGGATGAGGACGGCTGTCCAAACATGACTTGCAGTGAGTCCATTATTTCCCTTGCAGTTTCCATGCCCTCATGCTTTTTAGACAGAACATCACTTATGCTCGTCAATATAAAGACTTTTGCCTTTTCATTGGCTCTAGTCCATCTGTCATAGGCGTCTCGATTTACTCGAGTTCATGTCGGGCCAGGGTTAGGAGGACATTCTTCCGTTAAGACGAATCGAAGGTCATCAATCACTAATACTGTATTTAAATTCGATTTCCAGGTTCCATAGGTGTCGCCGTTAAGTTTTTCTGAAGCTAATAGTTGTACTAATGTGCTAGGCATGCTGAAATAATAAAATCCTTTATCAGCAAATCAAATATTTTAATAAATCCAATTAAGTTTAGCAAAAGTAATAATGTACCCATCTCATTAATCATTTTGCAACGATACTTCAGTGAGTCAGAATAACTGCTACCGAGGGTAGTCAATTACTCCTTCAATGAACCAAGACATTCTTGACTAAAAATTCTATAACCAAAGATAACTCCTTTATTTTTGTATCAATTTTAGTTATCGCTACTTTGGTCAAAGATAAGCTAATATTAGTTATCTTGTAAGTGTGACCTTCCGTTTTTTAGATTTCAGAGAACGGTTTCAGTAATGCTACCGAATGGAAAAGTCAATGCTAGGAATGGCCCTAAGAAATCCTTTATCCTTATGGGGAGTTCGCGACTCTACAATCTCTATGTTACAACCCTCCGAATAGTGTCGCAGCTCCAGGGCATGCTTAGCAGGCGAACATAGAGACCTTGCTAATGTAAACCAATGGAAGACACCGTAGGATGCGTTGACACGCTTCCTTCTCCCACTTACTATAAATACTTTCTCCATTCACCTTGATATTGATTTATGTCATCACTTTCCGAATGGAATGGTTACGTTAGTATGTAACAAGAGGCTATGCATAGATCTCACCGTGTGAATTTTAAGGAGAACGTGAGAACAAATTTCTTTTTTCCCACTAAGTATTTTAACGGTGTTGGGTAAATTGTTACTTAGTCATATTCCAGCTAATTGAATATATTCCTAAGTCTAGGTTATAATTAACCTACAATGTCTAGGTGTTTTGTAACCTCACATCTCTCTCGTGAATACTCGTAAAACCTATGTTATCCTAACTCAAGTACCGGCCTGATACCCAAGTAGGAGGGGTTTCGTAAACCGTCAACTTAAATATCTCCAGCCTTAGACAGCGTCGAACCGGGTGAGTTCTCTTGTAACCTTAGCTTTACAAGTTTGATAGCGAGCATAGCTAGCTATTTTTCTGTAATTAATTAAGCTAGTCTTTTTCAATTATTTGGCCAAATTTATGCATTTATATGTTTTATTTGTAGGAAGTATGTGTTTGAAGCTAAAATGAGCAATTGGAGTCAAATGGAGTTTTCAATCTAAAAAAAAAAAAAAAAATCATAGCGTCGCGACGCTCTCGGCGAACTTCCAGAATCCGTGATTTCGCAGTAGCGTCGCGACGCTACCCCTACAGCGTCGCGACGCTACGACCAATTTTTGCCTTATTTAAAGATTGTGATTAGGGCTGATTGGGGGACTTCTTTTGGGAGATTTTGAGCCATAAAACAGAGAGAAAAACCATATTTTGAAGCTGAAGCAAGCGGGGGGAGCGTAGAATTGAAGAATTTGTTCGTGGAGATCGTAACGGGGACGTGCGGTCTCGGCCTCCATAGTGTTTAATCTTCTTTCCCTCTTACTTTAGTTAGATTTAATGGCTTTTCCATTCTTAGTCTATCTTGTAACGCCATGTATGAGTAGCTAAGCTTGTTACTTAGGGATTGATGTAGTCTTTTTAGTTCATGGATTGATTTATGGGTTGAATTGTGCAATTGTTTTATGTTTGCATTCTTAATTTAATGCTTTCAATTAATTGGCCATTAGTTGAATGATCTAAGTGTTGAGTCTTGCTCGGGAGAGGGGATTTAGCGTAGACTTAATTAAGATTGCATGACTAAAGTTTATATTCTAAGCTCGTGACGGATTTTAGATTAACTTTAGAATTGGTCAAAAAGAACTAATTGCCTTGCATGTTAATGAACTTAGATAGGGATATCAAGTTGGTTATTTTGCATGAGAATCAATTATACTCGGGAGAGGTAGTTGTGATTAAAGGTTCTTAGGCTCATAATTCCATTGTGCATGATAATTCATTCCCTAAAATCAATCCTAGACTAAATTGGCGAAATCAATTCCCTAAGTGTTCTTTCAATTGAATCTCCGTTGTTTATTTGCTTTGATCTAGTTTTCTATCACTCACTACTTTCCGTTCCCTAAATAAAATTGAGCAAGATTATTCATGATACTTGATTTAACTTAAAAATCCAATCCAGAGGACGACACTCGATTTTTCGATCACTTTATTATTACTTGACCCGTGCGCTTGCGGTAGGAAAATTCCACATCAAGTTTTTGGTGCCGTTGCCCTTATCTTTTCAATATGGGATCATCAACATGTCTCTTCAAGATGGTGCCTCTTTGGATTCACCATTCTTGGATCTAATCCCAATTTTTTTTACTTGACCGAATGCCCAATTTAGGTTTTATGGACTCTGATACTATATTAAATTACATGGGGTTTCATCTCAAAGTCAATTGGTTCTGAGATGGAACCACATGTTATCTAAAAAAAATTTCGTTGATTTGTAAGAGCCGAGAAATCAAGAAATCCAAAGGAAATCAAGTGCAAATTTTCAAACACAATGGAAAAACATGTTATTCGCCATGTGATGAATAATATCCATATACGTAAACAGAAAAAGCTTTGTTGTTCGTTAATTGAAACATGGTAAACTATTATTAGAGGTCGCGAAGCTGTCTGAGATTGACAGGGAAGATATATTTACGGTCGCCATCGACCAATTTCTTGGCAAGAATAAGATTGGCAGCTTCACTTGGGTGGTAAGGATCCCAAAAGACATGCCTTGATCGCTCTGAGCACAAGCTTGATTGAGGCCCACATGGTATTATTCCTGCAAACTGTCCTCCATTCCCACAACATGCTCTACTTGCTGTCTTGAATCCTGTAAATAAATTTGTCCTTTATCCATCATGAAAATTTATGGATTGGTCGGAATTTTAATATTGACTTTTTGTCTAAACTTTTGCTTTTCTTGTTGATCTAAGCATAGTTTAGTGATGAATGGATGTCATCTTCTAATATAACATTTGAGTCATTTGTCTATTTTTAAACTCGATACATAATACTGGATAGTTATGATGTAAAATATAAATTCATATATGGTATCATATTAGATTTGGGTTTATCTTTTTCTATATTGCATTGTAAATAAGAGAATGGTAATTTGAAACTATAACCTATAATAATAATGGAAAATGTATAGAGACCTAACTATCTATGTTCTCTTAAGATTGGTATATAAGATTGTACTATTGAAATTTAAGGATACATAGATTAAAGTAAACTTGGTTGAATGAAACACAAAATTATTAATCAAACTTTGACAGAGATATCTATATAGTTATTATCATTAATGCCATAAACTAATAAAATGACGGTTTTTGACATGTCTATTACACAAATTAGATTAGTTTATTTGATCACATATGACAAAAGAAAGAGTGGGCAATTGAACAAAATATAGTGACATCATCTCTAAAATTAAAGATACTTGAGAAGTTGTTGATCTGAACAGAGGTTGTCACATGTGCCATGTTTTATTTTGTTCGAATGTATACAGTTAATTCTATCACTTTATCACTGATATCATGTCCCATCAACAAATATTATCTAATTGGCCTATCACATCATTATTTAGTTTAGGGTCTAAATCACATGTGCAAATTTATAAAAACATAATTAAAAAGAAGATTGAGAAGTAATGGTTACCATAATTGTCATAGTTTACGATGAGTTCCATGACAAGATCATAGACATTGGCATAGACAAAAGTGGAGGCAGGGAGATTTTTGTTGAGAGTGGTGAGCAAATCCTTCAATTTGGCATTGTATTGAAGTGCTAATTTGTTGGCCAAATCAACGCATTGTTCTTCGTTCAATTGGTTGATGGTCTTTTGGTAGGGTATGCATCCTATTGGACCAACATTTCCCACTACGAATTTTCGAGCATCCATTTGGTAAAGTCTCTACATTCACTCAAAAACCAAAATCAACAAAAGAACAATCCGTGAAAATTCAAATAGAATTTGGATTATAGTGACAACTCACAGTAAGCTGGTCTTTAAGATGTGTGATCATATCGTCGATAAAGGAATCAGGACTCTGAGAGATTCTAGCGCCGATGGAAAGCACCGGAAGAAGATAGTTATTCAAGAAATCGTTGGCTCCGATCGTGATTGAAAAGATGGACTTTTTGGCAATATACTCCTTTGCTTTTGATGGACCTAACAATTTATCAAATTGCTTTCTGGTAACGTTGAAAAAATCAACCTGAACATCCATTCCCAACCGGTTCACCTACCCATGATCACCGTAATATTAGTAAATTATATTGAGAATTCCTTTGATTCGTATGTTTTGAGAGAGAGAGAGAGAGAAAGTTGATACGAAGATTCTTCCGGTTGCATTGAGAATTCCTCCGCCGCCGGATGCATAGTTAACGCCGTACAGTATTGATTTGCCGGTGGAGTTTGGGTCTAGAAATGGGACTGCGTGGTTTGGTATTCCTAACTCTTCACCTGCAACCAACCAACTCACTCCAACTTATTAATGAACACAAAAGGAAAAGCCAAATAATGCTAAATAATTTATTACTTTAATCGAGCTATTTTGGTCATTTTATTAACCTATTTTAAATAATTTAATAGGTGTATGAATGATGCACGTTTCAATAATTGTGAAATTTACTTCAACTCATAATGCTAATATATGTGGTTCCAAATTGTAACGTGTGAAATTCATAGGTTTAATCGAGCATCATAATAACTTCGACCCCGTTTGGTAACCATTTCGTTTTTTGTTTTTTATTTTTGAAAATTGTGCTTGTTTTCTCTCAATCTTCTTATAATAGTTTTTTCATTTTTTTTTTTTTTTTTTGTTAGGGAGACATTTGAGTTCCTAGCCAAATTCCAAAAACAAAAACAAGTTTTTGAAAACTACTTTTTTTGTTGGAAATTTGTCGTGGGTGGCAAATTGGACCAAATTAATAGCAAATATAGCACCATGTAAAAAAATTGCAAATATAGCAAAATCTATCAGAGTCTATCTGATAGACTTCGATTATCAAAGTTTATCAGCGATAGACTCTGATTAATCAGAATCTATCAATCTACTAATAGACTCCGATTATTCAAAGTCTATCAATGTCTATAGCTCATAAACTCTGGTTAATCAAAATCTATCAGTGTTTATCAATGTCTATCAGTGACTATCACTGATAGACTCTGATTAATCGAAGTCTATCAGCGATAGACACTGATATACTTTGAATAATCAGAGTCTATCAGTGATAGTCACGGATAGAATCTGACAACAATTTTTTGGTCTTGTACAATTAATTTTGCTATATTTGCAATTAGTTTGAAACTGTGCTATATTTGCTATTAATTTGGTCCAATTTGCCATCTATGCAACTGCCCATTTTTTGTTTTCAAAATTTTGATTGGTTTTTGAAAACATGGGTAAGGATGTAGATAAAAAACAAAAAAGTTTGTCGGTAAAAATAGTGTTTATAGGCTTAATTTTCAAAAACCAAACACCAAAAATGAAATGGTTATCATACGGGGCCGATTCATTTTCAACTTGTATTTGATTTGTTTAATCCAATCCAACTTGTTTATTTGATAGTTGTTTGTCTATTCTTAACTTTATTGATGAAATATTAATAGCATAGACCAAAACAATCATTGAGATAGGTAATGATGAAAGGTACCGAACCAAAAACCACGTTTAGATCTAATCAAACCAATTAACATAACTGGTTAAGACATTATATTCTGAGCTAAAGCTAAAACCACATACCGACGATGTCACCAATGGTTCTGCCGTTAGTAAAGCGGCCAGTGGGGCTTCCTCCAGAAGGCTTATAATCAATGCCATTGGGACGAAGATTGGCTTTAGACAACGTTGGCAAATAGTTATTATTTCCAGCATCAACCAATGAATCACCGAATATAAAGGAAGCTCCCACTTCAACCTTTTTGTTAGCAGCAGAAGAAGCTCCATTATTGCCCAAACAGCCCATCAAAATCAAACCAACAAAAACTAAACCCATTTTGCAACCTCCCATGGCCATGGCAGTTAGAAAGAAATTAGCCCAACAACCACCACAATACCAAGAAATTGAAGAGCTGCTACCATAGAGAGAAGGATTTATATGATTGTATATATAAGTAATGTTCTGTAATGATATTGGTGGCTATCTATCTTTTGTTTTTTTTAAGGCTGAAAGGATCCAATTGGTAAAACTTGCAAGTTTTTGTATGAATTAAGTTGCATTTGGTTTGACTCTCTTTTTTGTTTGTAAAGTTTGATAGGGTAGTTTATCAGAATTGTTTTTCCCAAGCAGAAAGTGCACCAGTTATTTAATTAATGTTGCTTGACATTAACAACATTTTCTATTTTCGAGTCCTCTGAATTAGACTTTTTTTATTGATCAGATTTGCTATATTTCATGCCTGCAACAAATTTTTTTTTTTTTTTTTCATTAAGTGGGTTGAAAATCTAGCATATTTACCTTTACTACGTATATGATATATTATACAAATTGATACTATATTGAAGTATCTTTTCACTCTACACTTTAGGCACACAATTTTAAAATTAACTACAAATAATTGATATTTGATGGTGAAACAATTTGATTGAAAAGCTAAAAACCTTTACCGATTAATTCCAAGATAGCTTCATGATGTAGATTGTATAACGGTGTCAGTGTGTGTTATGTTTTAAAAGGACTATGTGCTAGCCATTGAGCACATGCGCTAGATGCATAGTGCAACACTTATTACTAACAACAGACACTTAAACGCAGAGGTCCACCCAAACACACTGGTACAAGTGCACATCGCACGGTGAGACAAGGGTATACCTGAGGGACTTGAAATTCACTCAGGCTCAAGATATACAACCAAAGTCCCACATTGGTTAGACAAGGAGATGATCATGAGTTTACAAGGGAGGACAAGTATCTCCATTTGTATGAGGCCTTTTGGGGTGCACCAAAAGCAAAGCCATGAGGGCTTATGCCCAAAGTGGACAATATTATACCATTGTGGAGATCTGTGTCGTGTTCGTTGTCCCTTACAAATGGTATCAAAGTCATGCCCCTGACGTAGCCGTTTCGTAAATTCCTCGGGTGCCGAACAAAGAATTTGTGAGCCTTGAAAAACATAGTCTTGGTGGAGATTCGTAGTTAGGCTCTATTGGGTAGGCGTTTGGCCTAGATAAGAGCAAACTCCTTGGTAAAGCCTTGGTAAAGGAGTGTTTGACGGATAGATGACTATTTGAGGGGAGGCTCGTTCGTGGTACTTTGTTCGAGGGGAAGATTGTTGGAAATTAGAGAGTGCCAACCAAAGTCTCACATTGGTTAGACAATGAGATGATCATGTGTTTATAAGGGAGGACAAGTATCTCCATTGGTATGAGGCATTTTGAGGTGAACAAGGATCTCATCCTCTTATATTTATAGTTCTTGGACAAGAAAATAAAGTCTCTTTACTAAAGAAATCCCTTTATGGCTTAAAACAATCTTCTAAGACAATGGTATAAAAGGTTTGATTCTTACATGTTATCTATTGAATTTTCTAGAAGTAAATATGATAGTTGTGTTTATTTTAAGAAAATTTCAGAATCTGACTTTGTGTACCTTTTATTATATGTTGATGATATGTTTATTGCTTGTAAGCATGTTCATGAGTTAAATAAGGGGCTTCTTAGTAAAGAATTTGAAATGAAAGATTTAGGGCAAGCAAAACGAATTCTAGGCATAGACATTAAGAGAGATAGAGAAGAAAGAAAATTGTTTTTGACTCAAAATGACTATATAAACACGCTAGTTAAAAGATTAGAGATGCATGATAATAAGAAGGTTAGTACACCTTTTGGAAAACATTTTAAATTATCTATTAATGATTCACCAAAGACACCCACTGAAATTGATGACATGTTGAATGTTCCTTATTCTAGTTAGAAAACCAATTTACAATCTGTGGTTGCTTTATCTACAACTGAATCAAAATACATTGCCTTAACTAAAGCAATTAAGGAATCAATATGGGCTTAAAGGTATTATTTCTTAGTTAAGTTGTAATAAAGTGTGTGTGACCATATTTTGTGATTGTCAAAGTGCATTACATTTGTTTAAGAATCATTCTCATCATGAAATAACTAAACATATTGATGTTAGATACCATTTTATTAGAGATATTATTAGTAGGGGTGATACTCGGTTCGGTTTTGTCGGTTTTTGACCAAACCGCAAACCGAACCGATCCATTCGGTTTTTAAAAATTGCAAACCGATCCAATGTCCAATGTGAGAAAATGTCCAATGGTTCGGTTTTCTTCGGTTCGGTTTGTCCAATGGATCGATTTTCGGTTTTGGGCCCAATGTGGGCTCTTTTATTTTTTTAAAAAATGACCAATTTTCTCTTCTAATTTCAGCCCATTGCCTTTTTTTTTTTTTTTTTTTTTTTTTTTTAAGTTTTGGCCCAATAATCCACTATAACTCATGTTTTCAATTCAAACTTCAATTAATTAATTTCTTCAATACAATTACTTAATTTTATCAAACTAATTAGTGAATAACAATTTTTAAATGTTTGATTTCAAATAAATAAACACAATAGAGATAAACATACAAACAACATCATAATTAATAAATTCAAAGCTTCAAACAATGTCCAAATTCAAGTTCAAACCATTCCTAAAATAAGATTTACATCCAAACATATCAAACATAAAACCTATCTCAAAGTCCAAAAGTTTAAAACATTATACAGTCCAGTGTCCATTGTCCATTATACAAATTACAACATAATAAAATACTAAAAATACACATGAAAGGAGACATAAAATTTGATGAAGTCCTTCCACGATACATACTACATGAATTGACCCTACAAAAATCAATAATTAGCAACTTTGAAGTAAAAACTAACATTAAGTGAGCAAAAGATTAAAAAAGTGTACTAACCGATTTATTTTTCATCCCTCATTTTTCCTCATTCATCAATTGTGGTAATTCCACTACTCGCCGATTGAGATTCTACAAATGAAAGTGAATAATAATATAGTACAACACAATATAAGTCAATAAAAAATGAGAAAATTAGAATAATAGGAATTTATTACCTTCTACGATCTTCGCTATTTCATCGGGAGCACCTTCGATAATCTCCTCAATGTTACTAATAGGTGATGAGCGAATCCAATTTTGCAAGCATATGAGTGTTTCAACTGTAGTTGGAGATAGAGTGCTACGAGATGGATCAAGTACTCTACCTCCAGTAGAGAAAGCTGATTCTGAGGCTACAGTAGAAAGTGGAATTGCCAAAATATCCTTAGCCATCTTCGAAAGAATCTTAAACTTCTTAGAGTTTTGCTTCCACCAACCCAAAATATCAAAAACATCATCATCACCCCTCTCACATGACTCAGAAAAATACTTATCCAATTCAGATTTACTTTCTACATCATCAGTAGTATCCAAGAAATCAGTAAAATCAGGAAAATTAGGAGATACATCTACCGCCTCAACACTACCTCCAGTAGTCAAATCAACTTTCGACGAGTCCATAGCTTTATTATTTTCAACCTCACCTTCCATATAAAAACTTCGATAGTCATCAAAAATTCGTCTAGTCACAAATTCAATTTTCTTTCTAGTTTCAGCAATAACAACTGGATCACCATCCCCAAAGTATTTAGAAAGGGAAAATAAAACAAACTTAAGCTTGTAACGTGGATCAAGCACATTGGCGACGTACAAAAGAAAGTTTGTCCTATCATTGTTCCCCCAATACTTTTCATACTTTGCCTTCATACTTTTTGCCATATTAGTCAATAAAATATTATTGCATGTTAAATACACTTGAAGTTGTTTTTGAATCAGACAAATTTCACGAAAATATCTATGTGCTGTCAATGATGAAGAACCTGAAATCCTCAATGTCATATCCCGAAAAATCCTTAAAAAATTTATGAACACACGAGCATTTTCCCAATCTTCACTCACTGGAGGCCCTAATTTTTTGTCTTTTCCACCTCCACTTCCAATCTTATTAAGTTCTACACAATACTGCTCGTCCTCAACTTCTAATCTATCAAATGCTTTTTCAAATTTCTCTGCAACATTGAGCATAGTATATGTAGAATTCCATCTTGTTGGAACATCTAAAGAAACAAAGTTCTTGCAAGATAACTTCTCATTCTTCACACAATTTTTAAATGTGGCCAATCGAGAAGGTGAGGATCTTACATATCTTACTGCATTCCGAATCTTTAAAATTGATTCATGAAGTTCCTTCAAGCCATCATTAACTACAAGGTTGAGAATATGCGCAAAACATCTAACATGCATAAATTCTCTGTTTAAAATATCTCCATTCCAATTCTTCACTTTTCTAGCTAAATATGAAACAGCACCATCATTAGAACTTGCATTGTCTACTGTCACACTAAGAATTCTTTCAATCCCCCAATCTAACATGCATTTCTCTAAACATTTTCCAATTGTATCTCCTCTATGATTGGCAACTAAGCAAAAGTTTAAGATTCTTTTGTGATATTTCCAATCATCATCAATAAAATGTGCAGTAACAACCATATAATTCAAATTTTGAATTGATGTCCATGTATCGGTTGTTAAGCACACTCTTTGATTGGGTTTAGTCAAGGCTCTCTTCAGTTGTGTCTTTTCACTCAAATAAAGATTCCAAATATCCTTAGCAACAGTCATACGACCAGGCAAAACAAATTTTGGTTGTAGTGTATTACTATACTCTCGAAATCCTTCAGCCTCTACAATTTTAAATGGTAACTCTTCCTTCACAATCAACCTAGAGAGCATCATCCTACACTTTTCTTGAGAGAATGTAGTCGCAATTAAATTTGAACTCCCCTCTTCCTCTTTAGGTTGAACAAAAGTTAAAATTTTTTGTTGGCTATCATTCACTCTTTCAGGATACTTCTTACACTTTGATTGTATGTGTTTTAACAAGTTTGTGGTGCCATTTTTTTGAGTGTCACATGCATAAGAGATGCCACAATATTTACATGCTGCTCTAGGATTAGATTCCGTACCAATTTTGGTAAAATGATCCCACGCACTTGAAGCTTTAGTTGTTCTAGCTTTCTTAGTCTTTCTTGGAGAATCGACTGATGGTGGCGATTCCACGTCTTCTGTAGCCGCATTCTCATTCGTATTGTAGGTTTCAACATCGATCGAAGGTTGTGATTCCATTATTATTTTCCTTGAAAATTCTGTCCGTTCATCATCCAAAATCAAAAAGTTAGTAATTAATCAAACAACCAATATTTTCCAATCATCTCATAGTTAAATGCTTGATTAAAGTATAAACTATAAAAACTAAAACTTAATCCATAAAACAACCCTTAAACAGTTAAGAAGTTATAACTTAAAATATATAAAAAAATTATACTTAAATCTCAACCTGTAAAATACACGGCTGAAACGAGCAGCAACAAGCGCGACTGAAATTGAAGGGCAAAGGACGATGTTGCGGCTGCCTTTTTTAGGATAACAACACTGTAAAATAAAATCAACAATTAATTTAAAGCAAAATTAACAGTCGAGAGCCAAAATACTTGCGAAAAAAACAAAGAATAAAAAATCATGCCCTCAAAACAGAGATCGGGGCAAGAACTCAGGTTCTCCGAGAGAGAGATTACAGATAAAAAAAGAAAAAAAGGGAATTGAAACAGTAATTAATGCTGGTTGCTAAAAAGAAGAAGATGATTAGAGATAGGAAGAGAGATTTACCTGAGGACGAAGATGAAGAGAGGCGGCGGCGGGGCCGGTGGCGATGGCGATGAGGTAACGGCGAGAAGAGAGGAGTATTGAGACTTGAGAGAGGGGGCGTAGTGAAGCTGCGGTTGCGGCTGGCTGGCTGGAACACGAAGGGAAGATGAAGGAACGAAGATGAAACGAAGGCTGCGGCTGGCTGGAACACGAAGGGAAGATATGGCTTTTTGCGTGCGGTTGGAAAAAGAAACTAAGAAAGGATAGGTTAGGTTTTTTAAGGGTATATATATATCCACGGTTCGGTTCGGTTTTTTTTTGGTTTTTTCCATTAAGAACCGAACCAAACCGAAAATTCTCGGTTTTTCCAAAAATAAAACCGAGATGTCCAGTTTTTTTCAAAATAACCGAACCAAACCACTGGATCGGTTTGGATCGGTTCGGTCCGTCGGTTTTTCGGTTTTCGCTTGCAGTCCTAATTATTAGTGATGAAATAGCATCGATAAAAAATGTATCTACTGATTTGAATGCTGCTGAAATGTTTACTAAAACACTTCCGATTGATAAGTTTGACTTATGTATGAGAATGTTGCATACTGATAAGGGGTAGAATGAAGCCTTGTATGTGGTAGGTACATTATGGTTTCAAGAATATTGAAATCATGGTGGAATTTGTTATAAATATTTGATTTAAATATTGTTAATGAGTTTTATTATTATTATTACATATAACTCATTTTTTTAGGATCAAATTATTACTTTGGGCTTGGAAGCCCAAGATTATTGCCTACCACGTTTTTTAAGATTTTTTTTAATAAATCTAGTTGGGTTACTTGGTGACTTGTTAAATGAGTCACAAGTTCAAGCATAACCCATTAGGACAACCTATTGTATTCCCTTATAAATACTTCCCTATCTCAAACCCTAGCCACCAAGAGAGAGAAACATAAGAGAGAGAAAGGAAGGTGAAAAGAAAACTTGCCAAATAGAAAGTGCTGTGATTTTTTGCCGCTGTTTCAGTCACCATGGAAGAGATACCGCCGAGGTAAATCGCCACCGTCGTAGTGCTTGGTGTCTTTGAAGGCATATTGGCGTTCTTGGCTTGGGATCCAAAGAATCTGATACTTTATGGGTATTTTGGCTAAGGTTGTGTTGTTCCTTTTACCTATTTTCTCCATTTAGATTGCTCTCCTTAATTATTTTTTTTTTTTGGATTGAAGCGATCTTTGCAATTCTTGTGTTTTTCCTTGTATTTCTTGAGTTCTTTATCTCTCAATAATATTGTCTAGTAGGACATTTCATCTCTTACAAGTGGAGTAGGTCTTTTTGGACCGAACCACTATAAATCCTCTGTGCATAGATTGTTTTCTCTCTGTTTTAAATTTTGTCCAACATTCTTTTTGTACTTTGAATCTAATTTTAATACAAGAAATTCGATCTAAAATATATAACAATAAACTATATGCATTACCAGTAACAACCTCCCTATGCGATATCAACATGCGCCAGCTTGTTTATCGCTTGTGTGGAGTCATTATAGGTCTATAATTTCCTACAAAGTTTTCACTTTTTATCACTCTCTCAAATCGTTCCACAAGTTTTGACTCTCTCGGTGCCTAAAATATGCTACTTGGTTGGCCAAACGAGATGAGTAACGGAAGAATATTCACACCCTTAATTCAGAAGAAGTCAAGAACTTGTTATGATCATTGCTACAAAATTAAGAGTTACAACGCAGGGTTCAACGAGGCAAATTGGTTGGTGGAATTCACTCCTTGAAATATTCTAGCTATTGCATGAATTAGCTAATTGATAGCACGCATAACGTATCTTTTCTAGTATATTTTAGTTAGTTCTTGAGATTAAATTTGTCATTTCCATACACTTTTGTGTTTCTTTTGTAGGAAATGAGTTTTGGCATGAAATGGAGCATTTGAAAGTTATTCGTGTGTTCGGAACGTAAAAAGTGGCTAAGGAAATGAAAATAAATCAAAGTTGAATGTTGAACAAGATTGAAGACACGAGAGGGCAGCGTCTCGACACTGCCTTTAGGCGTCTCGACTCTACTACATACGTCTACCAAGCCAGAATTCCTGCTTCAGGCGTCTCGACGCTGCCAGTTATTTTCTTCTTTATCCGTGGCGGCAAGAGGACAGCGTCAAGACGTTGTCCCTAGCGTCTCGATGCTATCGACATATTTTGATCTATAAATACAAAGCGATTTTGCACGAAAAAGGGGAGTTCTTTTGGATAGTTTTGAGCCCTAATTGGATACCTTTTGTGGGAGCTGAAGCAAGGACAAGGAGCGGGAGTCAAGCTTGAAAGCATGGAGATCGTGACGGGGACGTGCGGTTTCGACGGATTCGAGAGTTTTTCCTTTCTTTCCTTATCCCTTGTAGTTTTTATGGCTTTTCATATAATTAGTGATTGTAGTTCTAAGACTATGAGTAGCTAAGTTGTTTGTCTTAAGGATTGATGTAGTCTTTTAGGTTTATTTATTCATTTATAGGATGATTGTGCCTTTATTTTATTAATGCAATTATTTGACTAATGCTTTCAATTAATTGGCCATTGATTGAATGATTTTGTGTTGAATCTTGCTCGGGAGAGAGGGTTTAGCTTAGAGCTTGATTACATGACTGAAGTAAAATTCTAGGATCAGGAGATTTATAATAACTTTAGAAGTTGTAAATAGGACTAGACTTAAAGTCTTGCATGCTAATGAACTTAGATAGGGATATCAGATTTATTGTATGCATGGGAATCATTTATGCTCGGGAGAGATATTTGTGAATTAAGTTTCCTTGACTTATAAAATAGTTGCACGTTAAGATTCATTCCCATTAATTAATTCTAAACCTCAATTGACGAAATCAATTCCCTAAGAGCTTTTCCAATTGAATTTCCACTCTTTAATTTGCTTAAGTTTTGATTTACCTTAAGCTTTCTCATTTTGTTGTGATCTCTAAATAAAATTGAGCAAGACTATCCACGGTAATTAATCTAATTAGAAAACCAATCCAGAGGACAACATTCGATTTTCAATCACTTATTATTACTTGACCCGTACACTTGCGGTATGCAAATTGTGCATCAAGTTTTTGGCGCCGTTGTCAGAGATTGACATATTTAGTTAGATTAATATCATGAAAAAATTGTTCAGTCTTAGTTTAGAGTGTACTTTATTTTATTTTAGATAGTTGTTTTTTTCCTTATTTGTTTTCTTTCCATATTCGTAGTTTCCTTTTTTTGTTTTTTTTTTATTCCTTCTTTGTATTTGATTTTTTCCTTATTAGTTTTTTCTTCCTTATTTGTCTTTTTCTTATGTGTTTTTTTGCTTTCCTTATTTGTTAGTGTTTCCTTTCTTAGTTTATCTTTTCCTTTTTTTTTTTGTTTTAGTTGTTTCATGTTTTATTCTCTTTCCTTATTTATTTTCTTTCCTTTTCTGTTATTTCCTTGTTAGGATAGACCGTTGTATGCGAAAGGATGATGATTTGGCCTTAGTAACTTTGGTCCCTGAGATTGAGAGAACTATTAGTAGGCTTCGAAGGGAGAATAAAGAATCTATCCAAATAGCTGATCCAAATCCACTTGAGGAGCCTAAACCCATTCGTGACTATTTTCAGCCCGTGTTTCAGGGGAAACAGACGAGGATAGTCTATACCCCGATTAATGCCAACAACTTTGAGTTGAAGACTGCTCTGATCCAAATGACTCGAGATTGCGCATTTAGAGGATCACCCACTGGAGATCCAAATTCCCAGCTCAAATTCTTTCTTGATATTTGTGGAACAGTTAAAATTAATGGTGTTACTAAAGATGTCATTCGTTTACGCTTGTTTCCCTTTTCTTTGCAGGATAAAGCAAGGGATTGGTTCAGTCTATTCCCCCTAGCAGCATTACCATCTGGGATGCTTTGGTCCAGGCTTATTTAAAGAAGTTTTTCCCTCCTGCTAAGACAGTCAAGTTGAGGACCGAAATTGAAACATTCCAGCAGCATTCCGATGAGCAGTTGTTCGAGGCATGTGAGCGCTACAAGGAGCTACTAAGGAAGTTCCCTCAGCATGGATACCCCGACTGGTTGCAGATTCGGGTTTTTTACAATGGTTTGAACCCCAACACTAAAACCATTGTTGATTCAGTTACAGGTGGGACTCTATTGTCCAAGACCATGGAGAGTGCATGTACTTTATTGGAGGATATGGCTACCAACAGCTACCAGTGGCCATCTGAGCGCTCCACATCTAAGAAAGTTGCAGTTAGGGTGTTCGAGATTGATGTAAGTGCTCTACAAAGCCCGAATGTCCTCCCTTGCGCTAATGCTTTCCTTAAGGTTTTAAGGTTCAGGGAGCACACAGTCCATTGAGTTAGTTGTTGTTGTTGCGTCTCAGTCTCAGGAGGAGACCACCATAGAGCAGGTTCAGTATATAGATATAAATTCGAACTCTAGGAGACCCTATAATTCTACCGATTTTGACCAATTCTTCCTTGTGTTAGGGGTTTGTCGTGCAATTAGTGCTTGAGGCCTCTCCATGGCTTCTAGCCTTTTCTCCATTCTTTGGAGCGTAGTTTTGATCAGCTCTAGGATTTGATCGATAAAAATAAAATCCTGACATTTTACAATGTCTTAATCATATAGGATATATTAGCCAAACTTGTGAGTGAAGCCTACTAATTTTGAATTCAAATATATATACTTCTGGATACAATTATTAGATTTATCATTCGCTTGTCTAAATAGAAGGATATCTATTCTACTCGAAAATGTTGTTGGGACATATAAGGAATTAGATTGTGATGGGGAAGAAAATTGTTGGGTAAGAGTTTCTATTGATACTTTCAAACCACTAAGATGAGGTACCGATATAAATTTATTAGAGACATAAATGCCTTTCATCCAGCCAAGATTCATACCATAATCTTTGTCATTTATTGTAAATATTTTAGCATCAATTTTGCCTTTAATTAAGTGATTTGCATTGTATATATTCTACAGCAAAGTGAATGAAATACACAGCAAAATACATTTCTATATCTCTGTTCAGTTTCTATATGGTATCAGAGGTTTTCTAAATTTACCTTTCTGCTACATCATCTTCTTCATCTTCTCTCATGGCTTAATCTTCCATTGCTACTGCTTCTGTGACCTCGTCCCCTTTATTTCTTCTATCAAATATTTGTAACCTTGTACCACTCCGATTGGATTCAAGCAACTATGTGCTGTGCAAATTTCAAGTTTCTTCCATATTGAAGGCTCACTCTCTGTTTGGGCATATCGATGAATCTCTTCCTAAACCAACAAATGAGGTTAGTCCTGAATATCTTCAATGGCTATCTTGTGATCAAGTTCTCATCACCTTAATTAACGTTACATTATCACCCTCTGCCCTTGCCCATGTTGTCGGTTGTACTTCTTCAGTTTCTATAATATTCAGAAGGGGCCAATAATAGGTGGATACTGGACCACAATGCAATATAATGGTTATCATATATTTTTGTTTTATATGTAATTATGTGGAATAAAACCAAAAGTAGATTGATAATTTGATGCCAAGTTGAGTTTACTCAATTGATTAAAGTATTAATACACAATTATCCAAAATTTCATATGTTCAAATTCCAGCTTCATACGACTGAACTAAGAAAAAACGTAGAATATTTTTAAGATAACCATTGATATGAAAGATAGTTATATCACAAAGTTGATTTAAAATGTGTTAAAATAATTTAGGTTAAATTACAAGTTTAGTCCCTGAATTTTAAAAGTATATCTAATAGGTCCCTAAACCTTCAATTTTGTGTCTAATAGGCTCCTCAACTTTAAAAATGTTCAGTATATATGTCCCTAAACTTTCAATTTTGTGTCTAATAGAAACATGACATATTTGAAATTTTTACAAATTAACCAATATACTAGATATAATTTTGAATTTTATGCTTATTTGGACCCTAAACTTCCAATTTTGTATCTTGTCGGCTTGTGAATTTTAAAAAGTGTCAAATAAGTCAATAACTTATTAAGCACAAAATTGAAAGTGAGGGACCTATTTGAAGCAAAATGTGAAAGTTTAAGGACTTGATAGATACTTTTTAAGGTTCAAGAAGTTATTGGACACAAAATTAAAAATTCAAGGACCTATTTGAAACTTTTTTAAGTTCAGAAATCAAATTGACACCACACATTGAATTACTCATAAGATAAACAAGTACAAATCCATGCTAAAGGAAAAGGCCTCAAGGGCATAGTCGTAATTTTCTCTCCTTGGACAACATTTCAGCAAATTCAACAAGTGCATCTTCATTACTAACTTCCTGATTAACTGGTTCAAACTTTCCAGATTCCAAATTCACCCTTGACAACTTTTTCTTTAGCAAATTTTCCCCCACTTGTATCAACCTTTGTAAATTCTCTTTGGTCGCCATATCCATAGATGAAACATCACCACTCAATGTGTCATCCTACAATGAAGTTTTAAGAAAATAAATTGAATATTAAAAAAAAACGTCAAATCAATTTGGGCCCTAAACATAAAAATGTTCTAGAAACAAATATACAGAGTACCTGAATACGAAGATAATGTTGATTACATTGTGAACATTGGAAGATGCTAGAAATATGATAGTCTACCATATCAGAACTTGCATCGCTGAAAATATCAATGATAGGTGTTGAGCCACCATGGTAGAGCCAACCAAACATACCCCATTTAGAGGATTTAGCTGCACTATACTTCCCATCGTTTTTAGGTGCTCCTGTGCCTAAAGAAAGGACCAACATCCTTTTTGTTTCCATGGGTTTAATATTTAAATATTCGCCTTTTCGTCCCAAGACGGCGGTCTCTTTTGTTACATGAGTGATAGCAGCCAATGTCTATATAGCAATTTAAACCAAAATATTAATTGGTCAAATGATTTTCTTTAAACTTTTACTTGTAAAAAAATTTATGCGAATGAAAATCTTACTGGATTGTTTGCTGCCACTCCACCGTCAACCATATCAAAATTACGAACATTTCCTTTGGGGTCCTTAGTTTGGAACTCATGACCTGGTAAAAAAGTTGGTGCTGCAGAGGTACTAATGCAAACATCGGCCAATCTTGGATTGTTCAACTCATTCCATTTTGCCTGAATATCGAATTTATTTAGTTCAATTAAGCAAATTGAATGTATTATCATCAAATAGTTAAATAACAAATTACATACATCAATTGTGGTGAAAATCACAGGTTGAAGACGCTTAATGTCAAAAGCAGGAATGACAACGTGCGTCAACGTTTGCTTCAGGGTTAGGTCACCAAGCAACTCATTTATCAATGACCTCAAGTATTTACCGTCATACTTTGGCCCCAAAACTTGTCCAAACAAATTCATTGTTGAACTTAACAAATGACTGGTTTCATCATAAAAAAATCAAATTAATAAATAAAACCCTAATGAAAAAGTTAGGGCTTGTTTGATAACGTTTCCGTTACCTGTTTCTTGTTCCCGTTTTTCCTTTTTTTAAGAAACAGACTTGTTTGATAAGTCATCCATATTTTTTGTTCTAAATTTCTAGAAACGTTTCTAAAAAATAGACAAAATTTGAGAAACTACAAAAAGTTGTTTCTCAAATTCTCTTTCTGTTTTTTTTTTCTATCTTTCATCCATGTATTCATCTCTCTCTCATTCCTACACCAATCTCTTCTCTTCCTCTCTCTATTTTTTTTACCACTTGTCTTTTTTTTTAAAAAAAAATCTTTTCCTTATTTTGTTCTCTTTTTTTCTATTTTTCTATTTTTCGTTATTTCTTTCTCTTTCATTTTTCTATTATTTCTGTTATTATTTCTTTTCTTTTGTTTTTCTTTTTTTAACACCTTCGTCGACTAGCCGCCACCGTCGACTTCCGACTACCGACCGCCGTGCCGCCGACTGACTACCACTGTTGACCCAGCTCCGACTACCGGCTTCCACCGTCGACCTCCAAGTATCGTCCGCCGTCGATCTCCGCCATTCAGCTGCCACCATCGGCCTCCAACTACCGGTCGCCACCGTCGATCTCCGACTACCAGGTGCCATCAACCTTTGCCAATCGACCGCCATCGTCCACCTCTGACTACCGGCTGTCGCCGATTGCCCATAGCCGACTTCCGCCGAGCGACCGCCACCGTCGACCTTTGACTACTGGCCACCATCGACCTCCTCCGACCAGCCCCCACCGTCAACCTTCGACTATAGGACATCGCCGACCTCTGCCGACCAGCCGCCACCAACAACCTCTGACTATAATTTTAATGTATGTTATATATAATTTTTATATTATATGTACCAAATTTTATTTTAACTAAAAATCAAGAAACGAGAAACAGTTATCAAACACATATCTGTTTCTCTGTTTCTTTTTTTTTTTAGAGAAACAAGAAACATAAATAGTTATCAAACATGTTTCTGTTTTTAGTTCTTAAAAAGCTAGAAGCAAGAAACAAGAAACGAGAAACGAAAACGTTATCGAACGAGCCCTTAGAAATTAAACATTATGGATAGTGAAAAGGAAACTAACTTCCTTTGTGGAAAGATTTTAGGAGCATGTTCCAAGTAAAAGCGGGTGAGATCTTTGGCTGCATATAGAGGTCGATTATTCTGATCAGGAGCTGTAAGCATGGAGGTGACCAAACCACCTGTACTTGTTCCAGCAATTACGTCAAAATAATCTGCTATTCTTACATCCGGGCCATCCAGTTCCTAACAAAAAATTGAGAAGCATTTTTAATTAGTCAAAAAACAGAAAAATTATCTAGATTTTGAAGTGTATTTATATTTATTTATTACCTGAAGCTTGGACTCGAGAAAAGCAAGTATAGTTGCAGGAATAATGCCTCTAATGCCACCTCCATCAACACTCAAAATGGTTACCATCTTTCCCTTCCCAAAATCAGCTGCCATGGTTTTATTTCATGATCAAAATCAAGGTGCGATTTCTGAGAGAGAGAGAGAAGGATAGAAAATAGGTGTCTGGATCAAATGGGTTTTTATAAGCAAAAGAAACTCAACTATGAAAAATGAAAATCAAGAGAAAAGTATGCATTATTTTTCCACTCAGCAAGAGATTAATAATTGAGTTTCAAAAAAGCAGATCCACTCATCGTTTGATGAATTATGTTTCACGTGATGATGATTATTATTCATTGAATTTTAGGGAAATGAATATCTGATAAATGTTCAAATTTACGCATAATTCCAAATTTGGCTCTTGAGGCAAATTTAATATTGGCTTTACTTTTTTAGTTTTCAATCACCTACCGACCCATGTTCGTTTTCACTTTTTTTTTTTTTTAACTAAAATTAGTGCATGGTTGGAAGTAATTTTGAAATGGTTAAAATCACTTTTGTCATATTGAAAATCACTCCTAAACATGTCTTTAACATTTTAAAATCAATTTTACTGATATTAAAATCACATTTAAAAGTGTAAAATCAAACATTAAATTGATTTTGAATGAATAAAGACATGTTTCAGAGTGATTTCGAACATGACATGTTAGAACAAGCAGCTAAACGACATCGTTTATTATCCTTCTATTAAATGTTTCTCTTCATATTAAACGTTGTCGTATTGTTATGTATTATTTATCAGCCTTGGTTATTCTGTTTTTCCTCTATGTATACGTGGAGCATTTCTATAAGGTGGGAATCCTTTTCCCAACCAACTTTGTACTATATATTCTTTGCCTCTGGTATGAAATAAATCATCCATTCTCAACATATCTTTCTTGCTCTCTGAAATTCTCTAAAATTCCATTATTTTGTCACTTGGTATCAGAGCTATGGCAGATGAAGTCTTGAATACGCCTGAGAGCAGCACTGCCGCCGCTACTGTAGCTGTGACGACCCCTGTTACGAGTATCATCAGCTCTTCGTTTGGACACCCCCTCAGCACAGTTTTCACAATGAAATTAGATGAGAAAAATTACCTATTATGGAGGGGGATGGTCCTTGCAATTCTCAGAGGGCAGAAAGTTGACGAATACGTTTTGGGAACAAAATCTCAGCATTCGAAATTTCTTGAATCAACTGTTGAAGCTAGAAAATCGTAGCTCACCCCAAACCCCAAATTTGAAGAATGGACAACGGTTGACCAAGCCCTTTCTGGATGGCTCTTCGGATCAATGATACCAGCCGTAGCCGCTGATGTAGTCAGTTTCAAAACCTCAAGAGAGGTGTGGAAAGCGCTGGAACAGATGTATGGCGCGACCAGCAAAGCAAGGATTAATCAGCTTCGAGGTGCCTTGCAAAATACTAAGAAAGGTTCTACTAAAATGTTAGAATACTTGGCTATAATGAAACAGGCATCAGAAAACCTTCAGCTGGTTGGAGCTCCTGTTTCCCTATTGGATCTGGTTTCTTATGTTTTGGGCGGTTTGGATGTTGAGTATATCCCAATCATCTGCACTATTCAAGAGAAAGAAATCTCTTCTTGGAAAGAACTACACTCAATTTTGATCACATTCGAATGTACACTATTTCGTTTCAGTCCAAGCCCTATCTCTACTGATGTTAATGTTGATCAAACAGCAAATTATGCTTATAATAAGCAAGGGAACTTCTCTGGACAACAACAAAATTCGGGGCAGAACAATCAAAGGAATCAAAACAGAGGATATCAGAACTATCAGCCCTCGAACTCTGGTTCTCGAAATAGCAACAATAACAGAGGAAGAGGGCGAGGGAGATACGGCAATCAGAGAGGTAATAACTCTAGACCTTCTTGTCAACTGTGTGGCAAATTTGGCCATTCTGCTCCTGCGTGCTACCTTCGCTTTGATGAAGACGTCAACAATCCACATGGAACGAACAACAAAGGCATTGGTGAGAATTCAGCCTACTTGGCAACCCCTGAGATTGTTTGTGATCCAAATTGGTTGGCCGATAGTGGTGCTACAAGCCATATTACAGCAGATGCAGCAAATCTGAATGTTAAAACATATTATAATGGTAATGACTCTCTCACTGTGGGTGATGGTACTAAGCTCAACATATCTCACATTGGTAAAAGTAAAATCAGTGATTGTAATGGCTCTTCTATTCACTTGAACAATATGCTTCATGTACCAACCATTAAACATAACTTACTGAGCATTTCAAGACTTACTGCTGATAACAATTTATTTGTGGAATTTCACTCATCTTATTGTCTTGTGAAGGAAAAGGATTCAAGGAAGGTGGTGTTGCGCGAAACCCTTAAGAACGACCTCTATCAACTACAAATCCCTCTCCAAAAGCAAGGGTTCATGTTCAAAAGAGTCTCCCTTCAATCCTAAGAGTCTTCAGCAAGCTAATTGTGTGTCCTCTGTTTCTATTTATCCCAAAGTATGTTTTGTTGTGTCTAGTGTCTTTGATAAGAAAAAATCGTGTAAGGTGCCTAAAAGTGTATGGCATCAGCGTCTTGGTCATGCATCTGATAGAGTCTTAAATGTGGTTTCAAAGTCCTGTAACCTTAGTTTATCTATGAATGAAAATATTTCCTTTTGTGAGTCTTGTCAATATGGTAAATCTCATGCTCTGCCATTTTCTTTATCTCATAATCGTGCTAAGAGACCGCTTGAACTTATCCACTGTGACCTTTGGGTGCCTTCTCCCATCCCTTCTACTGCTGGTTATCGGTACTACATTAGCCTTGTTGATAACTTTAGTCGTTTTACTCATGTTTTTCCTCTAAAAACAAAAGGTGAAGCACTTAGTGCCTTTATCCAATACAAAGCTCTTGTTGAAAACAAACTTGACCTTAAGATATTAAAACTCTCCAGAGTGACTGGGGTGGTGAGTATCGTAGTTTTTCCCCTTACCTCAAACAACATGGCATAAAATTTAGACATCCTTGCCCTCACACTAGCCAACAAAATGGGATTGTTGAACGTAAGCATCGACACATAGTTGAAATGGGTCTCACACTTCTTGCTCAATCATCCACGCCACTTTGTTTTTGGTGGGATGCCTTTACCTCGACTGTATTCATTATAAATCGTCTTCCAACCCCTGTTCTCAACAACTCTTCTCCTTGGCACACCTTATTTAAATCCTACCCTGACTATACCTTTCTTCGTGTTTTTGGTTCAGCCTGTTTCCCCTGCTTATGACCATATCAAACCCATAAGTCTTAATTCCACTCTACAAAATGTGTTTTCCTTGTGTTATAGCGAGTGTCACAAAGGATATCGGTGTTTAAGTTCAAGTGGTCGAGTATACATCTCTAGACATGTCATGTTCAATGAGCATGAGTTCCCTTTCAAAATAGGCTTTCTATCCTCTTCTCCATCGAAATGTCAAGCCTATGATACTGTCATCAGTTGTCTTCCTTTCCCCTCCACAGTGACCAATCCCACAGACGCAACCTATGCTTCTGCGTCTGCCTCTCCACTGCCTTCTCCTGGGTTCCGCTCACCACTACCCTCTCCTTTGGGTTTGGCTTCTTCTAGTACTGGTGCCTTGCCTCCACATGTGGAAAATATTGATGAATATGATCATGTTGTTGGCCCTCTAGAAACTATTGAATCTCCTCTGGTTTCTTCCTCTCCGCCTGCTGGGATTGAACATGTCGCACTCCTGTGGCTAATAACCAATTATCTGTTCCTGATCATGGTGTCTCGTCTCATCCTATGCAAACTAGGGACAAGGATGGGATTTTTAAACCTAAGAAATGGTCCTACCTTGCTTCTGTTTCTGCTATTATTCCCCATGATATTGAGCCATGGTCTGTGAAGGAGGCTTTGCAATCTGATGCTTGGAAAAAGTCTATGGATAGTGAAATGGCTGCCCTTCATCAGAATGGTACATGGAGTTTGGTTCCTCCACCTCATAATGTTAATCTGATTGGAAACAAATGGGTGTTTAAAGTTAAAAAAAATGCAGATGGCAGTTTTCAAAGGTGTAAGGCACGACTTGTGGCAAAAGGCTTTCATCAACTTCCTGGAATAGATTTTCATGAAATGTTATGTCCCGTTGTCAAGGCCCCGACAGTTCGCATCAATCTTCCTCTTGCCACTGCTCATGATTGGGTTGTTCGTCAACTTGACGTTAACATCGCTTTTCTAAATGGCAGCTTAACTGAAGAAGTTTTCATGAAACAACCAGAAGGTTATATTGACCCAGCAACTCCTTCTTATGTATGTAAGCTAAACAAAGCACTGTATGGTCTAAAACAGGCTCCCAGGGCGTGGTTTGATAAACTTAAGGACACTTTACTAAGTTGGGGATTCACCAACTCTCGAGCTGATACATCCTTGTTCTTTATTAATCAAGATGGTTTTATTATCTTCATACTCATCTATGTTGATGATATTTTGATCACAGGGAACTCTACTTCATTCATCAACTCTTTTGTGCAACGCCTCCATTCATCCTTTGCGCTGAAAGATATGGGTGATCTTCATTACTACTTGGGCATGGAGGTTCAAAGAACACCTACTGGTATGCACCTTACTCAATCTAAATTCATCCTGGAACTTCTTGACAGATTTGGTTTATATCATCTTAAACCAAGTCCAACTCTGGCTGTCACTGGTAAACAACTTTCCCTGTATGATGGCGATCCTATGGATAATCCTACCACCTATCGGAGTGTTATTGGCGCCCTTCAGTACCTGTCCCACACTCGTCCGGATATTTCGTTCATTGTCAACAAACTTAGCCAGTTTCTTCAACATCCAACTTCGGTTCATTGGGTGGCTGCCAAAAGGGTCCTTCGATATCTACAAGGTACACTTTATCATGGTTTGTTTATGTCTAAGTCTGTTGGACTGTCTTTGGTGGCATATAATGATGTTGATTGGGCTTGTAATGCTGATGACCAGAAGTCTATAGCTGCCCATTGTTTATTTCTGTGAAATTCTTTAATCTCTTGGAGCTCCAAGAAGCAACAAGTTGTTGCAAGGTCTAGTATCGAGTCTGAATATCGGGCTCTTGCTCATACTGCTGCTGACATTAGTTGGGTTCAATCTCTCCTTAAGGAAATCAAGTTGCCTTCTTCTTCTGTCCCTGTCATTTGGTGCGATAATGTCAGCGCCCTCTCACTGGCTGCTAATCCAATTTTTCACTCGAGGAGTAAGCACGTTGAACTCAATGTTAATTTCGTGCGTGTGCTGAACAAGGAACTTGATGTTAGATACATTCCCTCCTCTGAGCAGCTAGCTGACGGCCTGACCAAGCCTCTCTCTGAAGCTCGTTTATGTGATCTTCGGTCCAAACTTGGTGTGATTGCATCACCCTCTTGTTTGAGGGGGATGTTAGAACAAGCAGCTAAACGACATCGTTTATTATCCTTCTATTAAATGTTTCTCTTCATATTAAACGTTGTCGTATTGTTATGTATTATTTCTCAGCCTTGGTTATTCTGTTTTTCCTCTGTGTATACCTAGATCATTTCTATAAGGTGGGAATCCTTTTTCCCAACCAACTTTGTACTATATATTCTTTGCCTCTGGTATGAAATAAATCATCCATTCTCAGCATATCTTTCTTGCTCTCTGAAATTCTCTAAAATTCCATTTTGTCTCTTGACAAAAGTCCATAAAATTTTTTATTATGTAATTATAAATTTAGTCCATAATTTTTTTTTTTTCAAAATCACTAAAAAAAAGGGTATTTAATTGGTTATGTAATTACAAATTTAGTCCATAATTTTTTTTTCCAAAAAAAAAAAATTTGTCCATAAATTTTGAAATCTCAAAATTATTTTTAATGTACTAAAATTTACAATTAAGTTATTTATTATAAAAAAATGTTAATCATGGTTAACAAAAGGATGTTGGGGTTATTGACATATTTTGAGATGTAAACATGTTATTTAGATATTACTTTGACAAATGGAACTCATTTTGTCCATTAACAAAATGTGATCTATCCATCAACAAAATCTTAATTTCTAATTTCTTTCTAGAGGCAAGCCAATGTCTAAATATGTTAATAAAATTAATAATATAGGAGTAATTTGGTAATGATCATTTTCTTGTTTCTTTTAATAGAACACATAAACATTTGGTTTTTCTTTTTTTTTTTTTTTTTGAGTTCTACAACGATTGGCGGTGGAGGGATTCGAACCTCTGACCTCTTGGTCAGGGATATATGTCAATTACCGTTGAACTATGCTTACTTTGACAACACATAAACATTTGGTACTGTTCCTATTCGTTGTTTCTCATTCTTTAGAAATACTTCCAAAATTATATAGGAAGCTTGGAAACAACAAAATAAAGTTTTTTTTGGACTCATTTAATAACATTTTCGTTTCTTTTTTCTTGTTTTCGTTTCTCATTTTTAAGAAAAAAACATGTTTAATAAATAATTCCATTTCTCATTTCTAACTTTTATGAAAACATTCCTAAAAATGCAAGAGAAATTAAAAAACTAAAAAAAAAAAAATAGTTTCGTTTGTTCTCTTTCTACACATGGCCAGAATTTCTCTACAGACACCCTATTTTGATTCTCTCTCGTGATTTTACATCTCCCTCAGGATTGTAGGAAAATTGCAATGGGTAGCAAAAAAACATTAAGATATTTGTAAATCTAGCCATGGTTTTTCAAATTTGCGAATATAGCAAACTTTGTTAAATTTAATTTCCGTTTGTTTTATTATTCCAATTTTACCCTTGCTGGTATATCAACTGATTTATTAGATAGTATATCAGTAGTATATCTAATATACTTTTTTTTTTTTTTGAAAATCTATATATGATATACTTTATATTTGTTAACTGATATACTTAAAAATTTGATATACTTGAAATTAGTTTAACCCATAAGAAAAGTCCAAAAAGTACAGATTCATGTCTTTTGATATATTCAAAACACTACTAAAAGGATACACTCATATTTTACCTCAAATGAATATTGATTGATGTGTGATATATTGTTAATTTATACTATATATAAAAGGGGCTAAGAGGGGAGAATCTTTGCCTTCTTATTTTTCCCTTACATTTTTAATAAATTCTCATTTTGCCCTTCAATGATAGTGATAACTTGCAAAAAGCAAGTTATTTGTTCTTTAAACTTAAGCTAAAATAAGGCTGAAAGATCCTAAGATGCGTTATCTCAGCGCAAAAAGAAAGAGAAAAGTGATTGTTATAGGCGACGAGCTATATTCATGTATGCGGCAAGAAATTATAAAATATAGGGCGCAAACGCAAGCTAATTCAGTTGTTTGTTTTCAATTTTTCTCAGCGCAGGCACACATCCCAAGAAGATCAAGAGACAGAAAAGATGGACAAAAAGACAACGCTGACACAACTGACGCAAGTAGGCGAAAAAGGGGCTGAAAAGTCGCAAGTTGGCTAATAATGATCAAACACAAGTTGCTAAATTACTTGGAGAATTCATCTTCCTCGCCTATAAATAGATGCCAAAAACCATTGATAGGAGGAGGAGGAGATCACAAAGAAATCTCAAGAAGCTGCGATTAGAAGCAAACTTATGTGCTTAATGTTTCATATCATGATGTCTTATTTTGCTCGCATGAACTAATTTTTCTTCTTCAAGGCTTAGCTCAAGCACCTCATGCGGTGATAAGTATATTTTGTAAGCGCATATTTTGATTTAAATGAAACATTGATTGCTTTCTACTTAGTTGTGATAATCTTTTCATTATAACTCCCGCTTGGTCAGCCGGATGCGGTAGCAGTGTGCTAAATCCCTGATAGGTAATGCATACGGACATCTCTAAGTAGAACGAGTTAGTGCATGACATGTAGTCTTGGTAGCGTGAAAATACTACCGCTAAAAGATAGTGCATGCATGAGCTTTGATTGCGTTGTGACCAACACAGTTCCTTGTAAGTTTTAAGAGAACTAAGCCCCACGCATGAACTAGCCAAACAATCAATTGATAGTTTAATGCCAAACGCATAAGGAGTACCGGAAGGGAAACTTTGTGATTTTTCTCACTTAGGCATTAATGGATCAATTAATCAAAGTATGCGCTACAAGATTCTTATAAACGCATGAGGCTGCAACCGCAAAAGTCTTGATACCATTCTCATTGTGATTTCCCTTTAACTCTCATTGCATGTTTTGTTTTATGTAAGATATTACTTTTCAATCATACCAACTCTCTTGTTTATTCCTTAAAATAATATTATACGTTTTGAGTTTCAATCAGTAAATATTGTTAAAAACTTTGTGAATATCCCTTCCCTGTGGATTCGACCCTGAACTCATCAGGTATTACTTGATTTTGTCAGTTTATACTTGGATTGATTAACATCTACGATAATTCTTTATTAAAATACCAAACACTCTGACAACCAACCAGATAGGACATGACTTTTCGAGTTGAGGTGTCAGTTGAGAGAAATGTTGAATAGTTGCAATGTATACTTGTAGAACATGACTGTTCAAATTACGATGTGACTCTTTGAGTGTATGTCTATGTTCATTCAAATGTGTGCAATTAATATCGACAAGACACGACTATTGGGGGTGCAGGGTGGTTATACATCAATAGATGCATTCATTCATTGTATGAATACAATCTATGTATAATAGCATTGAACTATGTTATATAATTATTTTATTCGAGTTAGTTCTTCATTTATTGTCTTCCATGTGTTATTCATAAATAAGTGACTTTTTGCAAAGCATATTGTTGTTGAGATTCATTAATTTCGTAGTTATATTATTTGTATCTTTAGATTCAAGAGTCGTTATTTCATGAACTGCACCAAGGTCCTTTGAGAGATTTGGATCCAATGGAAGTGGTTACACAACACGACAAGGTAATCTTTCTTGTATGGTTGTGATTTAGACAGTATATGTGAAACATTATGAAAAATATGAAATCATTAAAATAAAAATTTCTTGCCATATATGTTTTACAATATCAAAATATTAACACATCATTTAATAAATTAATTATTTGAATAAAATTTCACTTTGTACTATATATATGAATTTTCATGAAAAAGTGATAATATGAAAACATTATAATAATTCCTTCAATGAGTAACTTTTAAAAATTTATTAAAACAAAAACTATATAATATTTACTTATTAAGTACTATTTTCTCTTATTTTAATTTAAAACTACAATATTTCACGTGCAATGCACGTATATCTCGACTAGTATATTCAAAATACTACTAAAATGATACATTCATGTTTACCTTAAAATGAATATAATGATCTATCTAATATATTAATGATATAACTGATATATATATACTTGATTTGATGAACCTTTGATATACTTAATACACTTGATATGAATGTTGATATACCTCATATGTTACTTCTCTTTACTTCTTTTATCATGTTTTTTTTAATTAAACCGTGGTGTGTTATTTACCTATTTTAAATCAAATGTTTGTCTTTTATAACCTAAATCTATACATATTATGAATGTTGATATATCATTGATATACCTGATTTGTTATATTAAATATTAATATAATTGATTATGAGTAGTTAGGTACATCAATGATAGGCTTGCAGTTTTTCTTATATAAAAAAAATCATTGATATATTAATTTTTAATTGTTGGTGTATTATCAAGGTTGTGAAATGCAAATTTTATTACAATCAAGTATATCATGTTGGTATATATCAATATTATATCGATGCTTTCATTCAAAATTCATTTCAAGTATAAAATGTTGATACACTAACAATGTATATCATTAGTATATCAGTAGTATATCAGTAGAATAACAATGTTACTGTAACGTCCGTAATTTAAGGAAAATTTCAAATTTCATTAGTTTTGGAGTTAATTTGGTTTAAGTTGTGCAAATTTGGAGTTTGAGGGAAATTAAAAGATTTGAAAATTGGAGAAATTTTAAAGTTAGAGTTGGAATGGCATTTTCGTAATTAATTGGTCATTGAAACCAAGCAAACCCTAAGCCATCTTTTCTATTTAAGCCGCACAAAGCCCTAGGTTCAAGCCATCAAGCCAAGCCACCCAAAACCCCCATCTTTCTTCTTTCTTCTTCATCCAAGAGTGCAGCCTCCAAGTCTTCTCCCCGACGTTTTTTTTTTCAGCAACCCCGACAGCTACTCTGGCGACACGTTCAGTCGTCTCCTCCGGCGATGGTTGCAAAGCAGTCCGGTGGCGTCCCTCCGGCAAGCTACGGTGCAGCAGGCGGTCTTCACGGGTTCCAGCGCTTTGGTTCGAGCTTCCGGTCGGCAGTGGGTACTCGCAGGGGGTCTTCTCTGGTCAGCGGCGTCTTCCCCTTCAGCAAGCAGCAAACACGTTTCAAGCAGGTGGGCTTCGCAGATCTAGTCTTGTCGCGTGTTTTTCCGGTGAGCTCCGTGGTGGCGTAGCAGCGGTGCAGCGACGTTTGGACGTGTTCGTTGTTTCCAGCGGCTGTAATCTCGTTTTTAGGTGATTTTTGGATTGGGTAAGTTGATTTGCAAGTTTATGTGGCTGGTTGTAACATTTAATTGAATACCCACTGATTTTTTGAAACCAATTCAACAAGTTGTTGGCGTTATCGGCGAGTTTGAGTAGTGGGTCTAAGAGTTTTAGCGTTTTTGAGCAATTCCGTCTTTGGGTAAGCTTTGTGCAACAAGTCTTTCATGATTTGAAACCAATTTTGGCTCCTAGTATTATGCCCATGAATAATTGATCCTTGAATGTAGGTACCCATTGGGATTGGAGGTTAAATCATCGATTTAGGAGCAAATTGGGTTATCGACCAAGCAAGCTAAAGGTTGGATATTGGGTAAGTTTTGAGTGCTAAACCTTCCTTAAATCGGTTAGTCCTAGAAGAGCAATGAGTTTAAGTCCTATTTAGTTTAAAGGAATTTTCCTTCTAATTTTGTAGTTTGCCAAAGTCTTTGAATCAAGACGTTTGAAGAGGATTGGTTTGGTGATAATTAAGCCAAGGTAAGTGGCTTTACTGTTGAACTTTTTAGTTGGAAGCGCGTGTTTGATTTTCCAAAATTCTTGTGTCTCTTTGAGTTGTTTGTTTACGTTTTCGTTTATGAAATTGTTGGAAGCATGAAATTTATTATTAATGCTTGCAGTTGTTGATGTTTTGAAATCCTTGAGTTGGTGGTCTCTCAAAATTCCATTATATGTATGAGTTTAAATGCTTTGAGTTTTTCTTAAATTTCGAAAGTGTACATGAAATTGATGTACTTAAAGAGATGCCTACACAGGACTTAGCGACATGAAATTGATGTACCTAAGTTGAGGTTGTGAAATTGACGACCTCCGTAGGAGACACATTAAATTGATGTATATCCTCTCTAATTAATAAGTTTAAAATAAAGTTTAGAGCCACCAAAAAGATATTTGTTGTTGATTTTTAAAACGTATTTAAGTGTGACTCAACCTCAATAGTAGGGTCATTTACTGAGTATTTTAAATACTCATTCTTCTTAAAAATATTTTTTTTTCAAGTAAAGGCAATGGCAGGTGAAAGGCGATTGATGAGAATCCGTTAGGCAGCCAAGAGAGGACTATGAAATTTCATATGTTATTTTTTTCCGCCTTACTTTATTTGATTTGTAAATTTGTTTGAGAAATTTTCTAGTGGCCATATACATTTATATTTTAGAAATTATTTAAGAATATTTAAAACTTTTAAAATTAGGGATCCCGAATTAAAGTTTTGTTTTGAGGTTTTTACTTAAATTAGTGTTTATGTTTTAAAATGTTTTTATTTAAAAAGGTCTCCAAAGCATGCATTGTCGTAACGGTTCCGAAAAGACTATTTAAGAAGTTAGGTCGTTACAGTTACAATTGTTAGTGTATCATGAAGGTCATGAAATGCAAAATGATTTATAAGTATATCAATAAGATGTATTTTCAAGTATATCATTAGTATATCAGTAGATATGATTAGTACTCGCTAAAAATGCAATTTCAAGTATATCATTAATGTCTCAATAGTATATCATTAAGATGATATATAATATATCAATGATATATTTGCTAACATGAGCATATCTCAACTGACATAATACATGTACATTTGATCAAGATGTTAGATATTTGAATCTCCCACTATACATATTGTCCAAAAAAAATTAATATACCTAACTATTCATTAATGAATTATATAAATAATATTCAAACTAATGAAAAACTCGTGTGTATACTTCATGAATAAAGTATATTAGATTTAATATTATATATTCACGAAATATAAATCTAATATATTATATATTTATTAGATTAATAGATTGATATACCAAATTTAAAGTAGATTGGTTGACTAATATACCAAATTTAAAGTGGATCGATTGACTGATATACCATACTAAATCATATATGGTATATCAATAACATCATTGATATACTTCTTAAGCCTCCGTGTTTTTAAGGGGTCTTTTCGACTTTTCAACTTTAATGTTTGGGCTGGGCCATATTTTTTTTTGCTATATTTGCAACATACAAAAACTGAAGGCACGGTTGCAAATTCCCTTTCATTTTTTGCTAGTGTTGCAATTGGCCCATGATTTTATTATTATTATTTTTGTAAATCCTTCATGATTTGATTTGTTTTTAAAAGACCTCATGATTTGATTTTACACCTCTCTCTCGTGATATTTTATTCTCTCTCCTATTGTAATATTGAAAATCACTCTGAAACATGTTTTTAACAATTTAAAATCAATTTTTTTATATTAAAATAACATTTAAAAGTGTAAAATCAAACATTAAATTGATTTTGAATGAATAAAGACATGTTTCGGGGTGATTTCGAACACGAAAAAAAAGTGATTTTAGCCATTTCAAAATCACTTAAAAAAAAAGTCTTTAATTGATTATGTAATTATAAATTTAGTCCATAATTTTTTTTGTCAAAAAAAAAAAAAGTCCATAAATCTTGAAATCTCAAAATTATTTTTAATGTACTAAAATTTACAATTAAGTTATTTATTAAAAAATGTTAATCATGGTTAATAAAAGGTTGTTGGGATTATTGACATACTTTGAGATGTAAACATGTTATTTAGATATTACTTTGACAAATGGAACTCATTTTGTCCATTAACAAAATGTGATCTATCCATCAACAAAATCTCTTAGGGCCCGTTTGGTAACGTTCTCGTTTCTTGTTTACGTTTCTTCATTTTTTATAAAGAAAAATAGAATTTCATGACCCTAACACCTATACATTCAATAATAATAAACCTATATTCCTATTTATGTTTTGGAAAAAATTGGAAACGGGAACACAAAAGGAGAAACCAGTTTTAGTTGTTCCCAAAAGTTCTATACAAATTTTGGGAGTGTTTCTAAAAATATGAGAGACAAGAAACATACATAGTTATTAAATGCTTAGATTTCTTAATAAAATTAGAAACAAGAAATAAGAAACGAGAACGTTACCAAACGGGTCCTTAATTTCTAATTTCTTTCTAGAGGCAAGTCACTGTCTAAGGACTCGTTTGGAATACATTTTAATTTAAATGTTTTTCAAGAATGCATTTTTTTAAAAACATTTTGTATAAAAATTGTTTAGAATTTAAACACTCATATGTTTGGTTGCATTTCCTCACAAATGTTTTTATACACAAGTTATTGTTTACTTAAGAAGTCTTTTTAAAAAAGTTGGTTTCAAGTGTTTATCTCAAAATGATTTATTTATCAATCTCATTTTCTAATAAGTCAATTTTAGTGGTTGCCAAACACTATAAATTTCTTCAAAATGATTTATTTTCAAAATTAAACACTTGAAAAGTTACCAAACAGACCCTAAATATGTTAATAAAATTAATAATATAGGAGTAGTTTGGTAATGATCCCTTTTCTTGTTTCTTTTAATTTCTATTTTTTTAAGAACACATAAACATTTGGTAACTGTTCCCATTTGTTGTTTGACATTCTTTAGAAACGCTTCCAAAATTATATAGGAAGCTTGGAAACAACAAAATAAAGTTTTTTCGAACTCATTTAATAACAAAAAAAAAAAAAAATCGATTCTTTTTTCTGATTTTTGTTTCTCATTTTTAAGAAAAAAAAAACATGTTTAATAAATAATTCCATTTCCTATTTCTAACTTTTATGAAAACATTCCTAAAAATGCAAGAGAAATTCAAAAACTAAAAAAAAAAAAAAAAAAAAAAAGTAGTTACGTTTGTTCCGTTTCTACACACGGCCAGAAATTCTCTGTCCAATGCACACTCTCTATTTTGATTCTCTCTCCTGATTTTACATCTCCCTCTTGATTTTAATTTCTTTTTTTTTTTTTTAAAATCCCTCATGATTTGATTTTTTTTCTTTTTTTTCTTTTTGAAAAGACCGTGATTTTAATTTTATGCCTCTACCTTTCTCACCTAATTTTCATTTTGCACCTTTCCCTCTCTCTCTCCTAATTTCCTGATTTTAGTTTTACGCGTCTCCCTCATAAGTATTTGATTTTAAATAGAAAAATATGTTTTCTTCTGTCTTTTTTACTTTTATTTGTGGGTATGATCAAGGTTATAAACATTAGTGCCAATAAGAGTATCAATGTCGCTAGTTCAATTGACATAAAACTTATATTAATAACCCAATAAGAATATCAAAATCTCACTATTATAAAATTGTCGATTAAAATAGTTGATGTCGATGTATATTTAAAAAGTTATAAAAAAATACATTAGAATTATTTTAATTAATAAATAAGTATTTTACCTTTTTAAATAGGTTAATTCTTATTATTAATATTATGTCTATATTGAATATTTTAGTTAATTTTGTTTTAATATTTCAATGTTTTTTTTTTACCAAAGAAACTTCATTAAGAAATAGAAGAAGGGGAAGAGAAAAGCCGATAATAATCTGACCATCCATTCAGGATAGTTTTCTAGCCATAAAGAAGGGGAAGAGAAAAGCCCATCTCGGGCCAATCTATGAGCGAAACCATTAAAGTTACGACCAACAAACTTAAAACTGACCTTCACAAAAGAGTGTTGAACATTCTAGATATCCCAAATTGTCATCGCAATGCAAGACTCACACTGGGACTCTGCATTAATACACTTGATCAAAGAAAGCGAGTCTGACATGACCGTCATTCGATCCACCCCCAAAGTTCTTGCCAAGTAAAGACCTTGGAACACCGCTTCAGCCTCCGCCCCTAAAGGAGATGTGTAGACCGGAGATTGTAGAGATTGTACAACGTGAAGATATCCAAGCTTATCTCGCAGCACCAACCCAATTCCACTTGCTCTCCTATAATCCAAGAACGCGGCATCTGTATGCAAAATATAATCTTCTCCCTTCGAAATAATTTGATGAACTTCTTGCTCCGTCTGGGTATTCGCAACACCTTTCTGATTGGCCTGCCAATAGTCCAATAAATAATCGTTAATCCACTCACTTCTTGTCCCCACATCTAGGATTTGACGGTTATGGACCCAACCATTCCTATCATTCCAAATAGCCCAAGCACCCACACAAATACGTTCAAGAAACAACCTCGAATCGTCAGCTAAACACAACCAGTGGTCCTTAATATCGAATTGATCAACCAGACCTTCTTTCAGTGCCGGCGAAATAAGTTCCCATATCTCCTGAGCTCTCTGGCATTGAAACAACGCATGGTCTGAGGTCTCCGTCTCTTCCTTACAGACTGGACAAAGTCCCTCAACCGGAACATGGTGATGTCGAAGATTGTCCATAGTTGGAATTCAGTTGTGATAGGATCGCCAAACAAAAACCTTCACCTTATTGGGCACCCGCATCTTCCAAACCTTCTTCCACCAACTCGTCTCTTTTCCAACTTCCAACAAGGAAGCCTGACAGCCCATCATCATGCTAAGCTTGAACCCACTCTTAACAGAATACTCTCCTCTGCTATTATAGTGCCATATCCATTTATCTGGGGCTGAGCTACTAATCGGAAGACTCTGGATCAGCTCTACATCCTCCCTAACGAGAAACTGATTTAACTTCACAAGATCTCATTGATGTGAAGGAGTGAAGAAATCCGCCACAATTGAATTCTCCATAGCGACAGGGGGAGGTGAAACCACTCGAAAAGTTGTAAGCCTAGGAATCCATGGGTCGCAAAACAACTTAATCGATTGTCCATTTCCTAGATTTTTCCTTATTCCTGCCTTCAACATATCCCTCCCCCACACAAATCCCTTCCAAAAGTAAGAGGAAGACGATTTATGGGTTGCTTCTAAAACAGACGAATTCGGGAAATATCTCCCACGCAAAACTTTGGAAATTGTGAGATGTGGATTAGTTAGAACCCGCCACACCTGTTTTGCAAGCATTGCCTGGTTAAACTTAATAAGATCACGAAAATTCAAACCACCAAGCTCCTTTGGTATGCAGAGTTTCGCCCATCGTCTCCAATGCATCTTGCGCTTGTCCCCTTGGGAACCCCACCAAAATTTGGCACATAGGGCCGAAATTTTGAATAAGATTCCTTTGGGGATCCGAAAACAACCCATCATATAGGTCGGAATGGCTTAGATGATACTTTTTATCAACACGTCCTTACCACCTTATGAGAAAAGTTGACTCTTCCATCCTTGTAGAAGATTCCACACCTTATCAAGTAAGAATTGAAAATCCCGTGTTTTTCCACAGTGAAAAGTAGAAGGAAGTCCTAAATACCCCCCCCCCCCCCGCCCACAGATTCAGATACATTCATAGATACTACATTGCCAAGATGTTGCCTTGAATCAAGCGGAACATTCTTCGAGAAGTACACCGTTGATTTGTGAACATTGACACATTGACCGGACGCCTTCTCATAAATATTTAAAATAGCCTTGAAGTGGCCAAAATCTGCAGTCGCTGCTTTAAGAAAGACTAGACTATCATCGGCAAAGAATAGATGTGATACCTTGGGGCAAGCTCATGCAATTGATATCCCTGCCAAATTATGTGACCTAGCTGAAACCAACAAAGCAGAGAGACCTTCCGTACAAAGTAAATACAGATAAGGAGATAGAGGATCCCCCTGTCTTATACCCCTGGATGGTTGGATGAACCCAAAGGATTCCTCGTTCATTAGTATGGAGAATGTAGCCGTCGATATACATTTCATAACCAGTTTGATCCAATCATCATGAAAACCCAACTTAGCCATAATTTGGCTCAGATAAGACCACTCCACCCTATTATAAGCTTTACTCATATCAAGCTTTAAAGCAGCATAACCAACTTTCCCTTTACGCCTATTTTGGAGATAATGTAAGGTTTCATATGCTAAAATCATATTATCCGATATAGATCTACCAGGGATAAAAGCTGACTGGCACTCATCTATGATCTCATTCAACACACGTTTCAGCCTATTAGCTATGACTTTAGTAACAATTTTGTAAGAAACGTTACATAAGCTAATTGGGCGATAGTCCGATACTAACCTTGCAAGGCGAATCTTTGGGATGAGCACAATATTTGTGTGATTCCACTCCTGCATCGATGCTTCCGAGTTCAGAATGGCGAGACAATTTCCCACAGTCGTATCCCCCACTATCTCCCACTATTTTTGATAAAAAAGTGCCGGAAACCCGTCTGGCCCCAGGGTCTTGGTCGGATGAAAGCTTTTGATCGCTGCATACACCTCCTCCCTAGAATAGGGAGCCATAAGCATCTGGTTCATCTCCTCCGTAACTTTGCGAGGAACACAATTAATAACCTCATCCAAGTCCCCCTGCACCGGAGTACAAGAAGAAAATATGCTTGTAAAATAGTTTACGAAAGTATCATGAACCCTGCTTTCTCCGAGTGCCAGATTCCTTGGCCATCCTCAACTCCATGAATCCAATTCCTCTGACGTCTTAAAGTTGCTTTTTGGTGGAACCACTTTGTGTTACGATCACCCCACTTGAGCCAGTTTTCCCTCGACCGTTGTTTCCACTAAATCTCTTCTTCAAGAAGAAAGGAGTCTAGTTGACGCTCCAAACGATGAATAACATCAAAATCCACAGGAGGAGCACACTCATACAACATCTTGATTTTATCCCGCACCTCTCTGATATTAGCCTTTAGTCTCTTATTTTGACAAGAGCCCCAACCACCTAATGCAGATGCACAGCTCCTCAATACAATGGGTAAAGAGGGAACACGTGGATTACAATCCCAACTCCCAGCTCTGCGAATGATGTTACTGCATTCCTCATTACGAGTCCACCATTCCTCAAACTTACAAGTACGACGCCTATTATCCCTTCGAATCCGATTACCTCTACCCTCTAGGCTTAGTTCAATTGGACGATGATCTGACTTCGCCCAATCCAGATTACGAACTTGTAGAGTCTCAAACATGTCACAAAAGTTGGCATTTGCAATGAAACGATCCAGTCTCAAACTCACCTGAGCTCCCATGTCCCTTCTGTTACACCAAGTAAACTTTCCCCCAGAAAATCCAAGGTCTCGAAGATGACAATCATCCAACGCCTCACGAAAAGCCAATATTTGATTAATCTCTCTATCTGGACCCCTTGCTTTTTCATCTTGCCACAAAATTTCATTCAAATCACCCCCTAGAACCCAAGCAGAATCGTTATGATCATACAACCGACGCATAAGATTCCAAGATTGATTCCTTAAATTAGAATCTGGATTACCATAAAAACCTGTAAATCGCCAGCGTTTATTATTCCACTCAATATCCACGTCTATATGATGAATTGAATAATTACGAACAATAACATCAATACCATCCTTCCATAACAAACACAAACCACCACTAAGACCAACCCGATTAACCACAAAACACCCGAAAAAAATTCAAACTCGATTTCAATTTATTTAGAACAAAAGACGAACATTTCGTCTCAGAAAGGAAACATAAATGGGGATTCAAGATAGCTAATTCATTGCTAACATTACGGAATGCCCATGGACTCCCCATTCCATGAACATTCCAACAGATAATTTTCATGGCTCTGGGCAGGGCTGCTTAGCAGTCCCCACCTCTTCACTATCAACATCAATAATTCTTGGACGTTTAATGTTCCCGGGAGAAAACAAAAAAGGTCAATTTTTCTTCTTCTGGAATTCCTCCAGATCTTTCACATTCATACCTCTAGGCACCAATCCAGCACACGCCCGCTTTTTCCAAGTGAAGGATTGGAATTCCGTAATTCCGTAAAGCGGAAGTGTGATTGGGACCGATTCGTAATTAATTTTGTTTAATCTAAAATATCAATACATTGGCAATAATATTAGAACTATTCTAAATTTATATTAAGGCTAAACATACAAAAAATAGATCTAAATCTAATTTATATAGTAACAAATTACTTACTCTCGTTGACGACTCAGATTAAATCACCAACTGCTTGTGAAATAATCACGAACTAGTGCGAACACCACCACTATGGCTACACCGGTATGACTCTAAGACTTCTAGAGGCAGGAGACTGGTGGGAGTCCAGAGGAAGCCTTGAGGGGAATTCTCTGAGAGTAGGAGAATGAATGGGATACCTTTCACCCCACCCCAGGGGTCCTATATATAGTAAAGGCCAAGACTTTTTTCCTAATAGGAAAAGGAATACCTTTTCCTAATAGGAAAAAGTCTCTAATTTTAATAAATAATTAATTAATTTCCCAATTAGATATCATATATTTAATCTTAGGGATTTTATTAAAATTAAAATTAATATGAATCCAATTCATATTAAATTTATTTGAACTCTTTCAAATATTTTCCTTCCTAATAGGAAAAAGTCTCTAATTTTAATAAATAAATAATTAATTCCATAATTAATTAATTATCCAATTAAATATCATATATTTAATCTTAGGAATTTTATTAAAATTAAAATTAATATGAATCCAATTCGTATTAAATTTATTTGAACTCTTTCAAATATTTTCTTTCCTAATAGGAAAAAGTCTCTAATTTTAATAAATAATTAATTAATTCCATAATTAATTAATTATCCAATTAAATATCATATATTTAATCTTAGGGATTTTATTAAAATTAATATGAATCCAATTCATATTAAATTTATTTGAACTCTTTCAAATATTTTCTCTCAAGAATTAATTTTTGAAATTAATTCAAAAATTATATTATAAAGTTTCATAAACTTTATATTATCATGCATCAATATACATTATACGATTCCCCAAATAAATTGAACACTTTCAATTTATAATTTATACTTAATTGCCTCAAGTCTTTTTACGAGCTACCAGTTGGATACTTAATTGCCTCAAGTCTCTTTACGAGCTACCAGTTGGACCTAATGGACCTACAGATCAGAAGCTCCAACGATACGAGACTAATTGGCCAAACTCATTAACCAAGTTAGTCAACATTCGTTAACTGTGGGTCATTCCACTAAAGACCCACAGCTGCACTCTTCGCACTGTAGAATATTTATGTGTCCACGGATATCGACCAATGCAGTAAGTCAATCCTTCACGTGTGTTCGTAACACCAGCTGGGTCAAATTACCGTTTTACCTCTGGGTTACCTCTGGTTCCTTAAGTACCACTGATTCCTTTAATGAACAAGTTGTTTAGGGTCCAACCACTAAACAGGAGTTCCTCTCGGGCCAGGAGAGGACGGCGCGCCTTTGTTCAAGCCCCGGAATCAGCCCTTAAGGGAACACACATCTACTTACCCCAATAGGGGAAGGAGTGAATTCCATCTTGTACTGTTATGTTCCCAGCCCCCATTCGGTCTTGCCCCTGAAATGGTAGGATTATTGAGTCGGCGAACTGGCCATTCTCACCCATACAAATCTAAGGACAATCCCTCCTGAGAGGGGTTCATAACAGACTCAGGATTGAGATTTAGTTACCTAGGTCATCCTATTGAAATAGAAACCTAAACTAGTTAACGACGTTACATCTAGTGGTTACTATTTCGCGGTCCGGTCTTATGCAAACTCATTGCATAGGATACCCCCACCCGCATGTCTCCTACATGGATGCTTTGGATCATTGCATCTGTATCAAATACAAGGTGGGCCGTATCACATAGTGTCACCAGGATAAGGTACCCAGCCTTGTCCCTATACTATAGACCTTTTAGGTTGTTACTTGGACACTGATCCCCGTATGTCCCCACATACTAGTCCAAGTTTCATTTAAACAACCTTGGATCTTAGTTTATTAGATTTAGGGTTTATTAATGCAAACTCGATTATTCAATAACCAAATTACTGAATTACTCAAATAACACTTTATTGAGATCGATTAATTTGTTTCATTTACTATCTACGAGTTTTAGGGCATAAAACCCAACACCAAGAAGGTCCACGACTCATGAGCTTCGGAGCAGACTTGAAAATAAGAAAGCCATCTGACCCACCCCCTCCACCTCATTGACTTCGGCCATGGTCCCTGCAGAATCTGATTGGATAACTTCATGCATAGAAACCATCCCTTTTTCCTCAATTGGTTGATCAACCCATTCCGGACCATCGGAGCCCAACGGTCCATGAACCACCCCTTCATGCAGGCCTCCAGGGTGGAGTCTTGGTTGCATTCAGCCCACTCTTTCCCATCTAAAGCCCATAGGCCCAATTTCCTCAGACATCTCAGGATCACTCTCCACCAGCCCATCCTCCTCTACATTATTTTCAAGGCCCGTTTCTGAATCCCCCAGCATTGATGAAGACGAATTGAATAATGACATTACAGAGTCTGATAACCGCAGGTTATTAGCCCTAAAAGCCCTCCCAAAATCACTAGGCCCTTCGTCTAACGGTTGCATTGATTTCGCTGTTTCCTTAGTTGTAACCGTCACCGGAATAGGAAACCTCGGCACCGTCACATCTGGAATTGGAAGACTGCTCCGACGAGACTTTTCCGACTGCCACCTAGGAAAGTCACCTCAATACTTACTCGCCACCTCAACAACCTTTTCTTTGCCTTTGGCAGACACGTTCGGCCCTCTGGACAAAGAATACAACACTGGTGATCCCTTCGCTGATCCGCGCCGGAACTGCTCCTCAGACGGCTCCGAGATACGAATTCCACGTTGGGCTTGCCTTGGCAATTCATCTATCGGAACAGCAGAGCTCGACATAGGAGCTACCTCAATAGCCAAGTGATGACTTCGTGGCGGCTCCCGAACTGACGCACGATCAACATCTCTTGCCGTGAAATGATTCAGAATCATACCTTTCCCTGAAAACCGCAACCAATCCCCATATAGCGGGATTGAACCAGAACCTCTATCCGACCGAATTGAAATGGCACAATCACGTGATACATGGCCTATAATACCACAGAGAGAACATAACTCAGGAAGACGTTCATACCTGAAAGGAACCCACAACTCACTAAGAGATCCATCCGGATAAATCTGAATCCCTCGCCGAATAGGTCGTGATAGGTCAATTCTAACTCTAATTCGCAGGCTAGCTCCCTAGAAGAGGAATCCGTTCTGATTGTCAACATCTTCAAACACTCCAACAACATTGCCAATTCCCTCCGCCATGGCCTGATTAAACCAGTCCAGAGGCAAATCAAATACAAGGATCCAAAAAGCCGAAGAAGAAAATTGGTGATCAGATGGCTTCAGACTACGAATTGGCGCTCCAAGACCAGAAGGAATTTTTCAAAAATCCAAGGCCCCTGTCGTAGAACTCGCATTCTGTCCACCTCGTGCACAAAACGGAAGATAAACAGATTGTTGCCCAACCTGTCCACCTGCAATCCTTGATCAACCCTCTATGCCGCTTTAAAATTCCTTCGCATGACCTCTGCTCCCAGTGATCGATGACACAGCAACTTGCCCAAAAGACAGAATCCCAACAGCTGTCTAGTTCAATCTACCGCATCTCTATCAGCAGTCACCGAAGTAATTTCTTCCTCCTCCGTTAAGCTCAAACGAGCCCAGTTATCAACCAAATCAGAAGGATCCATTGAAAAAAATGCAACAGATAAAAGGGGAAAATAGCAGTCGGGTAAGAAGAGACAAGATACCACCGTAGCCGATGAGATTCCAATGCTCCATCGAACCCCCTGAAATACCAGTACTACGATTGAAATTACGCTAAAGTAATCCTCCAGATTCGAAAACCTCTGAAGAAAAAAGAAAAACCGCCACCACATATCTGCTAATAGTTGAAAATCCGCCCAAATGGGATTACAATAATTCTGCCGAAGATTGACCCGTCCGACCAAGATCCCTAGAAACGCGTCGGAAACCGCCCCCATTCCTCATCAGAAATCGCCACTCCTAGAGAGCATTTTTTCAGAGTCGTCAAAAATTTAATAACTAGGGTTTGATTGGTGAGCAATCCATTTTTTATTATTGTTTTCATTTTTACTTCGGGATTTTGAACTATATCATGTATTATACATTTTTAATAGTGATGTTATAGATTTGTTTAAAGGAAAATTGCAATGGGTGGCCAAATTAAATAAGGAAATAAGAAATATAGCAACTTTTAAAAGAAATTACAAATATGACAAATATTTTAAATGATTTTTTAAAATTCCTGTTTTACCCCTCATTTGCATGCGTCCCTTCTTCTTTCGTTTTTTCTTTTTCCGTTTTTTTTTATTTTTTTTGATAGACTTATATCAACGATAGATTCTATCACGGATAGAAATCTATCAGCGATACAATAGAAATCTATCGCTGATAGATTCTATCAGTGCTGATAGAATTTTATCGCCAATAGAATTCAAATATTTTTAATGATTTTTTTTAGATTCTCGTTTTACCCCTCATTTGATTTTAGCGTGCATTTTTTCCTTCTTCATATTTTTCCTCTTCTGTTTTTTCCTTCTCTTTGATAAACTTCTATCAGCGATAGAATTTCATCGCTAATATAACTCTATCAACGATAGTCGGCGATAGAATTCAAATATTTTTTATGAATATTTTTTTTAATTCTATCATAGATAGAAGTCTATCAGAGAAAAGGAAAAGACAAAGAAGAAGAGGAAAATGTGCGTTAAAATCAAATGAGGGGTAAAATGAAAATTTTAAAAAAAATAATTACAAATATTTGAATTCTATCCGGCGATAGAAGTCTATCAGTGATAGAATTCTTCACTGATAGATTTTTATCACCAATAGAATTTTATCGCTATTGCTGATAGATTGTATCGGCAATATATTTCTATCACCGATAGAAGGGTATTTTGGTCATTTAGATGGTCTTAAGGTAATTTTTTGCCATTTTTGCAATTATTTTTCTAGGTTGCTATATTTACTAATATTTTGGCCCATTTTTTTATTTATTCAACCGACCCTTGTTTAAATTTAAGGGTTGAAATCCCTTGGCAGCGGAAACAAATCAGACCGTCTCGTTACACAATTTTGTTTACGAAAAACCGGTACATTGGCAAATTAAAACAGAAACAATTTTCTACAAAAATTAGATTAAGCATGCTGTAAAAATGATCTAAACGATTTAGATTTGGATTACTTACATGATTTGAAGACTGAAAATCTCCTCTACACTATGCTCCAAATCACGTTCTTTGTTCTCCTAAGTTCTCCTAATGAACACCACCACAATGGATCACCCACTATTCTCTTGGATTACTAAGGGCCTGTTTGGTAGGCAATTCAGATTCTGTTTTATGTTTTCAGATTCACTGAATTCATGAATATGCGTTTGGCAGACGAAGTGTTTTTGAAAACTGTTTTCGGATTCTGTGATCCAAATAGTGAAAATTCTGAAAACAACTTTTTTATGTTTTCATTGTATCTAGATTTTGAATTTGAAAATTTTAAATGCAGAATTAAATTAAAAAAGATAAAAACTTTAATAAATATAGTATTTCATGTTATAAACTTAATTTATTTTTTTGAAATTAAAATTTGTATAATATAATGCATTATAAATTATATGATATTGTAAAATAATAATAATAATAAAATTTATAACACACATAACATGTTTATAAATTGATTAATAATATTTATATTCAACTTAATATTTAGTTGATAACTACAAATAATTTATGGTTTATATAAATATATTATCAAACACATTTTGAACCATTATTTAAATTCGGATCCAATTTATGAATTTGCTACCAAACACATATCTGAAAACATGAAATACAACTCTGTTTTCATTGAATCCCTTGTTTTCAAATTTCTGTTTTCAGATCACCAACCAAACACACCCTAAGATTTTGGCTTGTGGGAACCAAATCCGTCTTGGAAAGGGGAAAAATTCAGCAATGGAGAATACTTGAATTCTGTGTTTGGAGAGAATATCTTGAGAGAAAACTGATCTCAGTTTTCTGTGAGTGAGAGACTAACCGTAACTGTAGGGAACTCCCCTTCAACATACGATAAGTGGGGAAGCGAAGTTATCTTCCCTACTCAATCTTGATCCTTGATTATTACCTAAACGATCTTGGCCATCAATTAATTAAATAATAAATAAATAAATAATTATAATTAATTTAATTAAATCAATTATAATATAAAGTATTTAATTCAATTTAAATCATATTCAATTGAATTAAATTGACCAATCAATTAATTCTCAATTAATTGTTAACCATATTAATTAAATATCAAATACTTAATTAATATTACAATTGAATCATATTCAAGTTTATCTCTCTCATTTAACCTATAGTTTTAATGTGCATCATATGTACATTAATTATAAACTATAGTTTTAATTTCGATTAAATCATATTTAACCAAATTAAATTAAAATTAATTAATTCTTCAAGTAATTAATTTATGAATTAATCAAATATCACATATTTAATTAAATTAATAATTCTCTCCTAAATTAATTTTGAATCATATCCAAAATTAATTATAAAGTTTAATTCTCTAATTAAACTTTATACTATAACGTATCTCCATGCATTATATTAATTCCCTTAATATTCAAGACTAAATAATCTCAGTACCCGTTACGAGCTAGCAGGTGGACCTAATGGACCTACAGATCAGAAGCTCCAACGATATGAGATTAACTGGCTAAACTCATTAACCAAGTTAATCAACATTTGTTAACTGTGAGTCACTCCACTAAAGACCCACAACTGCACTCTTCTCACTGTAGAATATTTCTGTGTCCACGGATATCGACCAATGCAGTAAGTCAATCCTTCACGTGTGTTTTACCCCTGGGTTACCTCTGGATCCTTAAGTACCACTGATCCCTCTAAATGAACGATCTGTTTAGGGTCCAACCACTAAACAGAAATTCCTCTCGGGCCAGGAGAGGACAACGTGCTTTTGTTCAAGCACCGGAATCAGCCCTTAAGGGAACACATATCTACTTACCCCAATAGGGGAAGGAGTGAATTCCATCTTGTGCTATTATGTTTCCAGCCCCCATTCGGTCTTGCCCCTAAAATGGTAGGATTATTGAGTCGGCGAACAGGCCACTCTCACCCATACAAATCTAAGGACAACCCCTCTTGAAAAGAAGTTCATAACAGACTCAGGATTGAGATTTAGTTACCTAGGTCATCCTATTGAAATACAAATCTAAACTAGTCAACGACGTTACATCTAATTGTTACTATTTCGCAGTCCGATCTTATGCAAACTCATTGCATAGGATACCCCCACTCGCATGTCTCCTACATGGATGCTTTGGATCATTGCATCTGTATCGAATATAAAGTGGGCCGTATCACATAGTGTCCCAGGATAAGGTACCCAACCTTATCCCTTTACTATAGACCATTTAGTTTGTTACTTGAACACCGATCCCCATATGTCCTCACATACTAGTTCAAGTTTCATTTAAAACAACCTTGGATCTTAGTTGATTGGATTTAGGGTGTATTAATGCAAACTCGATTATTCAATAACCAAATTACTGAATCACTCAAATAACGCTTTATTGAGATCGATTAATTTGTTTCATTTACTATCTACGAGTTTTAGGGCATAAAACCCAACAACATATTATATAGTTTTTTCTATATTATATTTATGTCACTACAGGAATTTGGATTTTTTCCGACGCGCAAAGAGATCGACAAAAATACCAAAATGCATCGGCAAAGGCTTTTTCGACGCTTTTCTCCGCATCGGAAAGAATGTAGAAATAGAACAGTCGGCAGATGTTCTGCCGACGCCGCTTTCAACGGCGTCGGGAGAGATGCTCTTTTCCGATGCACAATCATCTGTGTCGGGAGAAAATTGGGTTCTAGCCAACTTAGTTTGCATTTTGGAAGAATACGTTTCTTTCGATGCCACGTGGGGACATCAGTGGAAAGGATCTTTGTCGATACCGCCACGTGGCGTCGGTAGAGGATTTTTTCTGCCGATGTTGCCACGTGGTGTCGGCATAGAGCCTTTTTATCGACACCATCCATGTGGCATTGGCAGAAAGGCCACTTCAATCTCTTTGCCAACGCCACATGGCGGTGTGGACAATTTTTTTATATAATTTTTTTAATTGATTTCTTGTTCTTGTTCCTTTCAAATATTAATATTCAAAAATTTTTTGTGCCTTAAACAAATTGTAGACAAACTCAAATATTTTCCAAATCTCATTCAAATTAAGTTCATACATCAAATTTGTTCATACAAGTTTGAGATTAAAATAAAATTACAAAGTACCTATACCTTAAAAGTTCAAAACTACAAAAGCACCTAAACTTAAAACCTAACACCCACACCTCTCGTCGTATTTGCATCTTTATTCTCCTCAGCATGATGTTGCTCTTTTATCATCCTCGAAATGTTGGGTTTTATGCCCTAAAACTCGTAGATAGTGAATGTAAACAAATTGTATACTTGTTTCGATAAAGTGTTATTGAGTTTTTACAATAAAGTGTTATTGTTAAATATTGCACAATATGACCCAAATCCAATAAACTAAGATCCAAGGTTGTTTGCATGTAACTTGTGTAGGGATAAAAGCCCTAGGGAGCGGAAACGTATCAGAGACCTTACTCAAAGTTAAACGTCGATTGGAATACCAATACGACGTCAAAATAAATCACAGCAGTAAAAACACTTTTAAACCTACTGTAAAGAGGCTATTTGCGTGCTTAATTTGAAGATAAACTACCTAGATCTAATCTAGAATGATCCTAATGATCAAGGGTTCATAGAAACTTACTTTCGTAGGAAGCCTCGATCGTTTTCGCCTTTTCCTTGCTGTAAAACAGAAAATACAGCAACCCAAACGAACTTCTCCTTACTGTAAAGTTCTCGACGAACACCACCAAGTTGCACCGGTATTCTCCAAGGCACAAATGTGAGGAATTGTTTGTGGGAACAAAAAAAAAAAAAAAAAATCTCTAAAGGGAGGTTTTTCTCTACCTTAAGTTTTTTGAGAATCAGAGAGATTGATTGCCAAACAGAGAGCGTCTTGTTGTAGCAGTTAACCTCTCTCTCTATTCTACAGGAGATAAAAGAGGAGCCCTAATCGTGCAAGCACACGATTAGGCGTTAACTGACAAAGTCAGTTTACTGAAAATTTTAATTTTAAAATAAATTAATTTAATTTAATTAATCAATATTAATTAAATTCAAATTATCTAATTAAATCATATTTAATTAAAAGAATAATCCTCATTTATCTTATAGTTTTAATGAGCTTTTAATTAAATCAAATTTAATTAAAACAAATTAAAACATACAATTAATTAATTCAATAATTAATTAACTATTTAATTGAATATTACATATCCAATTATATTTCTCTCGTTTAAACTATAGCTTTAATGTGCATCTAATGCGCATTAATTTTAACCTATAGTTTCAATATGAATCCAATTAATATTTTAAACATAATATTCGAACCCTTTTGAATATTCAATTCTCCCTTAGAAATTTTACCTCAATACCTCAAATGAGATACCAGTGGGACCTAATGGACCTACAGATCAGAAGCTCCAACGATATGAGATTAATTGGCTAAACTCATTAACCAATTTAATCAATATTCGTTAACTGTGGTTCACTCCACTGTAGAACCACAACTGCACTCTTCTCACTGCAGATATATTTTATGTCCATGGATTTTGACCAATGACAGCAAGTCAGTCCTTCACGTGTGTTCGTACCCCAGTTAGGTCAAATTACCGTTTTACCCCTTGGTTACCTCTATATCCTTAAGTCCCATTGCTCCTCTAATGAACAACCTGTTTGAGGTCCAACCAACAAACAGAAGTCCATCTCGTGCCATAGAGAGGGCAGGGCCCATTGTTCAAGACCCGAAGACACCACTTAAGGGAACACACCTCTACTTACCCTAGAGTCGGGAAGGAGTGAATTCCATTTTGTGTGATTATGTTCCCAGCTCCCCACTCGGTCATGTCTCCAAAATGGTAGGCTTATTGTGTCGACCTATAGGCCAGTCTCACCCATACAAATCAAAGGATAATCCATCGTGAACAGGAGTCCATAACCCACTCAGGATTGAGACCAAGTTGTCTAGGTCATCCATGTGAAATAGAAACCTAGCTAGCTAACGGTGTTACAACTAGTGGTTAACTATTTCGCGGTCCGATCTTATGCAAACTCATTGCATAGGTTACCCCCACTCGCATGTCCACTACATGAATGTGTTGGATCATTGCGTTTGTATCATAATACAAAGCAGGCCGTATCTACATAGTGTCACCAGGATAAGGTACGGCCTTACCCCTATACTATAAACCCTTCAGGCTGTAACTTGAACAGTGATCCCCGTATGTCCCCACATACTAGTTCAAGCCTCATACCAACAGTCTAGGATGTTTAGTTTATTGGATTAGGGTTAACAAGACAAGAGTACTCAATACAAACAAGATAAATGAATAATATATCATTTTATTAATGTTAGGTCAAATGTTACATTTACTATCTACGAGTTTTAGGGCATTAAACCCAACAAACTCCCACTTGAACTAAAATTCAAGATAATGGGAAGTATATACAAAATAATCTAAAGCTGGAAATGGTAATTGTATACTGTACATTACATAAAAGGTAAATATACAAAATACAATAAACTAGGGCATCCTTACCCATTACACATCTCCCACTTGCCCTAGATTATACTATATACATATCTCGCAGACCTAGACTCTCTAGATGACCCTCGAACACTTTAGCCGAGAGAGCCTTCGTAAATGGATCAACAATGTTGTGCTCTGAAGCGATCTTGGTAACGACCACATCTCCTCGTTGCACAATCTCCTGTATCAGGAGATACTTCCTCTCGATGTGTTTTCCTCGTTTGTGGCTGCGAGGTTCTTTAGAATTGGCTACAGCCCCACTGTTATCACAATATAATGTTATGGGCAAGTTCATATTTGGAACAACTTCCAAATCTGTCAAGAACTTCCTTAGCCAAACCGTTTCCTTAGCTGCTTCACAAGCAGCTACATACTCAGCCACCATGGTTGAGTCCGCTATGCAACCTTGTTTGATGTTTCTCCAAACTACAGCTCCCCCATTATTGGTGAACACTGACCCTGACGTGGATTTCCTAAAATCCTGTTAGAACTAACTATTTAGCCCCAAACACCAGCATGTAGTCCCTTGTTCTCCTAAGATACTTGAGGATTCCTTTAACGGCGGTCCAGTGGTCTAACCCTGGATTTGACTGATATCTGCTGACTATCCCTACTGCATAACAAATGTCAGGCCTAGTGTAGAGCATAACATACATTAAGCTGCCCACAGCTGAGGCATAGGGAATGCGTCTCATATCCTCAACTTCTTGAGGTGTCTTAGGACATTGCACCTTAGACAGGTGAACCCCATGCCTGAAAGGCAATAAACCCTTCTTGGAGTTCTGCATCGAATATCGAGACAATATTTTGTCGATATACGTTGCTTGAGACAGGGCTAGCGTTTTGTTCTTTCGATCCCGAATTATTTGGATTCCAAGAACATATTGGGCCTCTCCTAAATCTTTCATTTGGAATTGGGCCGCTAGCCATTCTTTTACGTCAGACAGATAGCCATTCTTTTACGTCATTCTATTTTGTGGCTCCTCAACTACTTCCAACACTATATAAGGCCTTGATTCAAAGTCAAATCCAAGGAGAACTCACTGGGAAGAAGAGGGTGGTGACAGAACCCTAGTAGATGCCAATGAGTAGGGATGCCCGAGGTCCTTCTTAGATCACTGAATTCTAACCTTAGTTAGACATCAAACCTTAGAGTTTGTTGGGCTTTTCACCCATTCCCACTTGTAAAAGCGAGAGAGTGGAGTGTCGAGCGAACTCTAGAAGGATTGGATAAAAGAAAAAAATCCTAATATTTAGCTACTGCCATTATTTCCAGCACTTGGCACTTTTCATTTTTTTGTATTCTTTACATTTTATTTTCAATGGAAAGTTATTCATTTGCACTCTATTCCACCATGCGTAGCTAAATTCCATTTAGGGGTACAATATGGTGAATTCCCTTATGGTTCAATAGCTTGAAAGTGTTTATTCGCTTAAGTTTCTATTCAATGCATGTCATTCTTTATTGATTATCATTCCGATCTTGCTAAGTTTAAATTGATCACATACACTTTGCATGTTATGTGAGTTTTGAAGGGGATGAAAGCCCCGGCGTAGCGGAAGCGCATCGATAGGACCTTACGCCGTATATTAATTAATATCAAAATACCGTTACGAAAAGGCAAAACAAAACTTTAAACATGCTTTAAAGCCGCTGTAAAACGCTATAAACATGCTGAAAACAACTAGAAAATAAAACTACTTTTATTTTCATGCTTTTCTAAAGAAACGGGAAAGAACCGTTGCAAACCTTCGATGTAGACTTGACCGTTCTTCGCCAACGACGCTTCAATGAACAAAAACGCAGCAGCCCCCTTTTGATTTTTTCACTGGAATTTTCTTCTTCAAAGACACAATAACCACAAAGGTTACACCGGTATGTCTCTAAGTCTAGGAGGCAAGAGACTTGTGGGAGTCTTTCTCTAAGAGGGAGGCTAGAGAGAATTCTAGGGTCTTGTCTTGTGAGTCTAAGAGCAAGAGGGCTACTAAACCATCAGGTCCAGTGTTCTATTTATAGGAGAAAGGCCATGAATAAAATATTCACATTAAATCAATTATTTTCATAAATGATTTAATCTATTCCTTATTTAATCAATCCATGATCAATCAATTCCATAATTGATTAATCTTTTCCACAAATGACTAATTACTTCCATAAGTGATTAATTATTTCCATAATTGATTAATTTTCAATTAATTAACTCTTTAATTAATTAGTCACTAATTAAATATCACATATTTAATTTTCGGCCTTGAATTAATTAATTGCCCAAACTAATTTTATTCCTTAAATTAATTAATTCATATTTGAACTCTTTCAAATTCCTATAAATTTAATATGAATCAAATTCACATTTATATTTGAAATTTCCTCAAATATTTATTTCTCTCATAATAATATATCAATATATATTATATTGTTTCCCTTAGTAAATTGAACACTTTCAATTTACATTTATTACTTAGTTGCCTCAAATTACTTTATGAGCTAGGGACCTAATGGACCTGCAGATCAGAAGCTCGAACAATGTGAGATTAATTGGTCAAACTCATTAACCAAATTAATCAATATTCGTTAACTGTGTGTACATTCCACTATAGACTCACAGTTGCACTCTTCTCACTGCAGACATATTTTCTGTATCCATGGATATAGACCAATAACGACTAATTAGTCCTTCACGAGTGTCCGTAACACCAGTTGGGTCAAATTACCGTTTTACCCCTAGGTTACTTCTATTTCCTTTAGTACTAGTTCTCCTCTAATGAACAACCGGTTTGTGGTCCAACCATCAAACAGAAAACCCTCTCGTGCCATTGAGAGGGTAGGGCCCTTTATTCAAGACTCGAAGTCACCACTTAAGGGAACACTCATCTGCTTCCCTAAAGTCGGGAATGAGTGAATTCCATCTTATACGATTATATGTTCCCAGCTTCCCACTCGGTCTTGTCCCCAAAATGGTAGGCTTATTGAGTCGGCGTATTGACCACTCTCACCCATACAAATCAAAGGACAATCCCTCATGAGCAGGAGTCCATAATAAACTCAGGATTAAGACTAAGTTGTCTAGGTCGTCCTAGTGAAATAGAAAACCAACTAGTTAACGGTGTTATAACCAGTGGTTACTATTTTGCAGCTCGGTCTTATGCAAACTCATTGCATAGGATACCTCCACTCACATGTCTCCTACATGAACGCGTTGGATCATAGCGTTTGTATCAAATACAAAGCGAGCCGTATCCATAGTGTCACCAGGATAAGGTACCCAGTCTTATCCCTATACTATAGACCCGTTAGGCTGTTTCTTGAACAGTGATCCCCATATGTCGCTACATATAGTTCAAGACTCATATTACAGCCTAGGATGTCCAGTTTATTGGATTAGGGTTATTTTAGGCAAAGACAAACACAAAATAACTAATAACACCTAATGGAAAAATATATCAATATTATTTCATTAATATTCGATCAATAGTTACATTCACTATCTACAAATTTTAGGGCATAAAACCCAACAAACTCCCACTTGAACTAAAACACTAGTTAGTGGGATGTAAATGCAATAATCTAAAGCTGGAAATGTCATGTGTATTGTATATTTCATAAAGTAAATATACTAAAATAATACAATGAACGAGGGCATCCTTATACCCATTATACATTTCTCCCACTTGCCCTAGATTAGACTGCATACATATCTCGTAGACCTAGACCCTCTAAATGACCCTCAAAGACTTTAGCCGTGAGAGCCTTCGTAAATGGATCAGCGATGTTGTGCTCTGAAGCGATCTTAGTGACGATCACATCTCCTTGTTGCACAATCTCTCGTATCAGGTGATACTTCCTCTCGATGTGTTTACCTTGTTTGTGGCTTCGAGGTTCTTTTGAGTTGGCTACAGCCCCACTGTTGTCACAGTATAGTGTTATGGGCACGTTCATATTTGGAACAATTTCCAAATCAGTCAAGAACTTTCTAAGCCAGACTGCTTCCTTAGATGCTTCCCAAGCTGCTACATACTCAACCTCCATGGTTGAGTCTGCTATGCATCCTTTTTTTGATGCTTCTCCAAACTACTGCTCCTCCATTGAGGGTGAATACTGACCCTGATGTGGATTTCCTTAAATCCTTATCAACTTGAAAGTCAGAGTCAGTGTATCCAGTAAGAATCAAATCCTTAGCTCCATATACAAGCATGTAGTCCCTCGTTCTCCGAAGATACTTGAGGATATTCTTAACCGCTCCCTAGTGGTTCAACCCTGGATTAGACTGATACCTACTGACTACTCCCACTGCATAACATATGTCAGGCCTAATGCAGAGCATAGCATGCATTAAGCTGCCCATAGCTGAGGCGTAGGGAATGTGTCTCATGTTCTCAATTTCTTGAGGTGTCTTAGGAGACTGTTCCTTAGACAGGTGTAGCCCATGTCTGTAGGGTAACAATCCCTTCTTGGAGTTTTGCATCGAATATCGAGTCAACATTTTGTCAATATACGTTGCTTGAGACAGTGCTAGCGTTTTGTTCTTACGATCCCTAATGATTTGGATTCCAAGAACATATTGAGCCTCTCTCAGATCTTTCATTTGGAACTGGGCTGCTAGCCATTTCTTAATGTTAGTGAGGTATCCTGCATCATTCCCAATGAGTAGGATATCGTCTACATAAAGTACTAGAAAAGCTACTATGTTTTTGTTGATTTTCTTGTACACACAAGGCTCATCAACGTTTTGGTCAAAACCAAAAGATTTGATTGCAGTATCAAATCTAATGTTCCAAGATCTGGACGCTTGTTTCAATCCATAAATGGATCGATTTAGCTTACAAACCTTTTGTTCCTGACCTTGTGCTACGAACCTTTCGGGTTGAGACATGAAGATATTCTCTTCAAGATTACCATTCAGAAAGGCGATCTTGACGTCCATTTGCCATATTTCATAGTCATAATATGTGGCTATGGACAAGGGTATTCTTATGGACTTTAACATGGCTACAGGAGAAAAGGTTTCCTCATAGTCAACCCCTTCCTTTTGGGTATAACCCTTTGCCACTACAGCTTTGAAGGTATGTACCTTCCCAGCTGCATCTCTTTTTCTCTTGTAGATCCATTTGCACCCTATGGGTTTTACCCCATCTGGTAGATCTGCCAGTTCCCATACAGAATTAGAGTACATTGACTCCATTTCCAGGTTCATGACTTTGACCCATTCATCCTTATCTTCGTCATTCATTGTCTGTCGATAGGACAATGGTTCCTCAATGCCATCATTAGGTATGACAACCTGAGTTTCAGTTAAACCCAAGTAGCGATCAGGTTGTAATACAACCCTCCCACTGCGTCGAGGCATTCTCAACATTTGAGAAGGACGAGATGGATCTGAAGAACTAGCTCCTTCATCAACCCTTATTGAAGGCCTAGCTTCGTCAACAACTCTTGGTGATTCTTCAGTAGCTTCTCCTAATACTAATTTGCTACGTGGTTCATGATCCCTCATGTGGTCTTCTCCTAATACAAACACATTGTTTTCTTGTGGGTTGTAGAAATAACCACCTCTCGTTTCTTTAAGGTAACCAACAAATTGGCACAGTTTTGAACGAGGTTCCAGTTTTGTAGGATTTTTCACAAGAACGTGTGCTGGACAACCCCAAATACGAAAGTGACTCATACTAGGTTTACGACCCTTCCATAATTCGAAAGGTGTTTCAGAAACACTTTTCGAGGGAACATTGTTCAAGATGTGTACTGCAGTCTCTACTGCATACCCCCAAAACGAGCTAGGCAATTGAGCATAGCTCATCATTGATCGAACCATGTCTAACAAGGTTCTATTTCTCCTTTCTAATACACCATTTTGCTGAGGTGTACCAGGGGCTGAGAGTTGGGATTGGATTCCATGTTCTACAATATAATCTTGGAATCTTTGATCCATATACTCCCCTCCTCGATCAGATCGAAGTGTTTTGATAGATTTTCCTAATAGGTTTTCAACTTCAGCCTTAAACTCCTAATAAGTAACCATATCTTGAATAAGCATCTATAAATGAGATGAAATATTCGTACCCTCCTCGATCTTTTACATTCATTGGACCACAGAGATCTGAATGTATTAACTCTAAGGGTTCTTTGACTCTGTAACCTTTTCCAGTGAAGGGTCTTTTAGTCATTTTGCCCTCGAGACAAGATTCACAAGGTGGTAGTGAATCATCTTCTAACTCACTTAGAAGTCCATTCTTTACCAAACTACCGATTCTATTGACATTTATATGACCAAGTCTTCAATGCCAAAGATGAATATTGTTACTTGTTGGAGAAATTCTTTGCCTTTTTCTTTGAGTTTCAGCAGTTTAAACAATTTGTGATTTAAAAGTGTTTTGTTTCTGGTTGGTCTTAATACATACAAGTTATTTTCTAATTTGGTTGAACAAATAAGTACACCATTCTTATAAATGAACGCTTCATTCATATTAAAAAGTAACTGTATACGATTGTTCAATCAAACATGAAATAGAAATTAAGTTCCTCTTAATCTTAGGAACGGTTAACAAACTTTCTAAAAGTAAGAATCTATTTCTAAAAAATAACTTCGCAGCCCCCACTACCTTAGCCGAAATGACTTCTCCAGTACCGACCCTGAGCGTCATTTCACCATTGTTCAACTGCCGAAAGGAATTATTTTCCTGAAAAGAAGAGCAAACATGATTAGTTGCTCCTGAATCAAGTATCCAGGTAAACTCATCATGTTCTACTAGGCATGTTTCTAAAACTCGTAAATCAAATTTACCTTCCTTTTCCTTCTTTTTCTCAGCAGATGCGGGAGTATTCCCTTTGTCTCCGTTTTCCTTATGAATCTTATTCAAAGAAGAATTCTGAGATGCAGCTTTAGATTCAAAGGATGAACACTTGGAATGAACAACTATTGTCTCATCTTTTATCTGACCCTTGTTTTCCAGAAGGGATTGATAGAGCTGCAACTCATTTAAGAGACTAGTCAAGTTGTACATTATCTTATTCACTATCACATTGTTGCGAAATTGTAGGAAACTCTTCGGAAGAGATTCCAAGATGAATGAAACCTGAGTTTGCTCATTTATGACCGCCCCATATGTTTCTGCCATATCAAATTGGACTATCATTTCCAGGACGTGTTCCCGAACAGATGTGCCTTATTTCATGCGGCAGGAATAAACGTACTTGAGAGGGTCATGGTGGAGTTGGTAGGACGGTTGTCCAAACATCTCCTGGAGAGAGTTCATAATCTCCCTCGCTGTGACCATGCCTTCATGTCTCTTAGCTAAAACATCAGATAAGCATCCTTAATCGCTGGGGATGCATTAGGAGCAGGGGCTGGCGGACAATCCTCCAATAAGACGAACTGCAGATCATCGACCACAAGAATCTTATTCAGGTTCGACTTGCACATAGCGTAATTTTCGCCGGTTAATTTCTCATTTTTAAGTAGAGAGACTATTGAGGAAGACATTGCTGAAATTAAACAAACAATGACCGTATTAGTTATCTTTGTCTTAACCCATCATACAAGCAAACAATTGCACACAATCCAATCAATTTAGCAAAACAAGCAATCACAGAACCCTAAAACTATTGATTTAGTTTTGCAACGATGTTTCAGAGGTTTAGAATATCAGCCACCGAAGGGTGATCAGCTACTTCTCCTCTAAAATGAGACATTTCTCAGCCAATTCTAATTCCAGAATAACTCATATTCCTATAGACATTAGCCACGATTGTTCGGTCAAGGATTTGTTAACACATTTAACTCATCCTTGTAAGTGTAACTCTCCCACTTTCAGATCTCTGAGGCACGCACCAACAGGCTACCGAAGGGTAAGACAACTGTTGGTAATTAGCCTAAGAGTTCCTATCCTATTCAGGAGTTCACGGTGTTCCGAGTCCTATGATCATGCCCTCCGAAGGGATGGTTGCGCCAGGACAACACGCAGGCGGATCATAGGACTCTCACGGTGCGAACTATGGACGGAGACCGAGGGATACGTTGATACGTGTCCCGCTCCCACTTACTATAGACATTTTCCCCATTCACCTTGTTATTGATGCATGGAAACACTTTCCGAAGGGAGGCCGCTCCTAAGGCGACATGAAGCCGAGCATGAACCTCACGTTGTGAATATAGGAACGTAGGAGCAAAACTTGATTTAAATCTCGTTTTGTAATTTTCCTCCCACTCAAAATGTCCTATGGTTTATTTAGGGTTATTTAACTTAGATAAATTCGGCTAAGTCAATCTATCTAACTCTAATCCTATTATAACAATTATGGAAAGGATTCAACCGCAACGTTTTAAGTGAATTAAACTCCTTTAATAAACCCAGTAACATTGCAAGTCAACACGACTATGGTTAATTCAACTCAAGGTCGTGTCAGTTCCCAGGTAGGAGGTGTTCTGTAAATTGTCAACTTAAGTACCCCCAGCCTTAGACAGAACTTTACCGAGAGAGTTCCCTTATAACCATAGTAATGTAAAGTCTTTACTCTAAAGATCTAGGTGCATTAAACTCTTTTAACAAACCTAGTGACATTGCATGCTAACATTTGACTAAGATTAATTCAACTCCGGTATTCCGGGTCAGTGATAAGGGTAAAAAATATACATATTTTACCCTTATATCTAGCTCATTTCCTTGTCAAATATTGTATGTTGTGGTCAACTTTACTGTTCTCGAACTCAAAATATGTTAAAGTTGATAAGTTAGGGTGTTGAGATTCAATTTTGTCAAATTATGCTCATTTGTGCTTAAAAAGACTAAATTTCAAGAGAATTTGACTAAGTTTGTTGCTGTGCAGGAAAACAGAGGAAAAGCTGGATTCTGCCCAGAAATGCACCGCATTTCTGGGAAGGCAATATGAAATGCGACCGCATTTCTGGAAAAAACTGAGACAGTTCCGAGTCGTCTGTGGGTCGTTGTTGACGAGTCTTCTTCGTACCTAACCAGCTGTTTTGACCCCGAAACCGACTGGGCTACCTACCAGCACCTATTTCGCAGCTCCTCAACCATTTCCCACACTATATAAGCTCGAGATCCGAAGTCAAATTCAAGCAGAACTCATTTGGAAGAAGAGGGTGGTGACAGAACCCTAGTTGACGCCTATGAGTAGGGATGCCCGAGGTCCTTCTTAGATGACTGAATTCTAACCTTAGTTAGACATCAAACCTTAGGGTTTGTAGGGATTTGCACCCATTCCCACTTGTAAAAGCGAGAGAGTGGAGTGTCTTAGCGAACTCTAGAAGGATTGAGTAAATAGAAAAACCCATAATATTTGGCTATCTCCATTATTTCCAGCTTTTGATACTTTTCATTATTCTGTATTCTTTACATTCTTATTTCAATGAAAATGTATTCATTTGCACTTTATCCCACCATGAGTAGCTAAATTCCATTGAGGGGTTCAATATGGTGAATTCCCTTATGGTTCAATGGCTTGAAAGTGTTTTATTTGCTTAAGTTTTGTTCAATGCATGTCATTCTTTATTGATTATCACTCTAATCTTGCTGAGTTTAACTTGATCACTTAGACTTTGCATGCTATGTGAGTTTGATCTCGAAAGGGACAAACGATATTGGTTCTCATGAAGGTGATATAGGAGAAAAAGTTGTTCGGCGGTATAGGGCAAGCTGCCTAAGGCACCCTATATCGACTATAGGGTTCTAGATTGCATTCGTGAATTATCTATGTCGGAGTCGAGTCACAGAAATGTGCATAACGGTACTCGCTCAGCCTTCTAACGGTTCTTGGGAGCAAGACCAAATAGAAGTTAAATCTGACCCAATGCATTGAATAGGCTTAAGTTTAATAATCCATGATTAAGGTTATTGCCTTAGGGATGAATCCATGTTGAATACCTTGTTTATTTCTTATTTTTATTCATTAATTCATTTCCTTGTTTTATTTATCTTTTCTACAAACCAATCATCAAACTTATTTCTTTGGTTACCTATTTTTAAGCAATCAAGTTGAGCAGTTTCTTCTTCAAATCTAAATTTCCAGTTTAGTCCTCGTGGGATCGATACCCTTGGAATACTTCTAAGGTTTTTTATTACTATGTGCAACAGTGTATACTTGCACTAGGCTTAGTTGAGTTTATTTTTATTATCTCACATTTATTAATTCAGCTAACGACGCACCAAGTTTTTGGCTCCATTGCCGGGGACCAAAAGTGAAACCAGTTTTGTTTTTTAAATTGCAATCAGATTGCGACCACATTTCTTTCTCAAAGGGAATTTGACTTTGATTTGCATTTGTTTTTCTTTTGCAGGTGGAAGTTAGTGCATGAACAAGGGGTATCCACTCCTTGACATTGATCATGAGATAGAAAGAATCTTTCGTCGTTGAAGGAAGGAACAAAGACGAAAGAGAATGGAACAACAAGAGTTGAGCTCACAGGAACTTCTAGAAGAAGCTTCTTACATACAAGAGTTTCCAATGGAACCTCCTGGAGTCGATCCTCAAGTTGATCCATAGAATCGTGGAAGGGAGCAAAATGGTGGGAGAATTCCTCCTGTTCCTCTAGTTCCACCGGTGCCACAACAAGAAAATCCAATCTACATTGCTGAAGATCACAATAGAGCAATAAGGGACTACACTTTACCAGTTTTCCAGACATTAAATCCAGGAATTTTGGAGCCATCGATTGATGCTCCACAGTTTGAACTTAAACCAGTGATGTTCCAGATGTTGAACACCATGGGCCAATTCTCTAGACTTCCAAGTGAAGATCCACATAAACACATTAAGCTATTTTCGAGAGTTTGAAATTCTTTTAAAGTTACAGGAGTGCCTGAAGATACTTTGAAGCTAAAGCTTTTTCCATTTTCTTTGCAGGGAGATGCTGAAGCTTGGTTGGATTCGTTCCCTCCAAACTCCATCACTTCTTGGAATGATTTGGCTGAGAAATTCTTAGAGAAGTTTTTTCCCTCCAATAAAAATGCCAAGTATAGAGCTGAAATTATTGCTTTCAGACAATCTTACAATGAACCTCTGGATGCAGCTTGGGAAAGATTTCAAAGGCTGGTTCGGAAGTGTCCACACCACGGATTGCCTGCATGTATCATCTTGGAGCATTTTTATAGTGGATTAGATCAAGCTTCAAAGGCACTAGTAAACACATCTGCAAATGCATCTTTCTTGAAGAAGTCTGCTAATGAGGCGCATGCTATCTTAGACACCATAACCACCAACAATAGACATTAGGGAGAGACTGAGCCGACAACAATCTTGAAGAATCCAGTTAAAGCAGTGGAAATAGAGGCTAATTCTACGATGCAAGCCCAGATCAAGGCTATCCATAGCATGATGATGGGCATGACCATGAACAATCAAGCCAACATAGCCCCTGCCAATGCTATTTCTTCTCCCTGTTGTGAAATTTGTGGTGAGGAACACATCGCTGATAATTGTCCACTAAATCCAGGGTCTGTTTTTTTTGTAGGTCAGCAAGGGAATCAGAACCAGAATAGATGGAGTCCATATTCGGCCACGTACAACCTAGGTTGGAGACAACATCTGAACTTCTCTTGGGGAGGACAAGCCGGGTCAAGTAATTCCAACACAAACCAATTTGGGAAACCTCCTACATAACAACAGCCGCAGAAGAACTTCCAACAAGTCCAGGTGCAGAGTCAAGTGTCAAATCTAGGACTCTTATGAAGGAATACATGGTAAGAAACGATGTTGCAGTAAGGAATTTGGAAGTACAGCTTGGACAAATTGCTCAAGAGATTAAGAATAGACCACAGGGGACGTTGCCTAGCAAGACCGAGATCCCTCACAGGGAAGGAAAGGAACAATGCAAGGCAGTGACCTTAAGAAGTGGATTAGAATACGATGGCCCAAAGTATCCAGTAAATCAAGAAGCAGAGATCCTAGTAGAAGCTCGAGAAAAGTTTTTTGAAAAGAAATCAGACATTACCTCAGATACTATACAGGATAAAGAAGATAAAGAAGAAAAGACCAAGGAGCATGAAGCCTTGGTAGAAAAAGAAGAAAAATCAAAGTTAGAGAAACAACAGGGGAATGCGACCGCAAATGTGACCGCAAAACCCCAAAAATTTGTAATCGATCCAGAATACAGACCACCTCCTCCATACCCTCAAAGATTCAAACATGCTTCGCAAGATGTACAGTTCAAGAAGTTTTTAGATGTATTAAAGCAGTTACACATCAATATTCCATTGGTAGAAGCACTTGAACAAATGCCTACCTATGTGAAGTTCCTGAAAGATATTCTATCAAAGAAGAGAAGGTTGGGAGAATACGAAACGGTTGCACTCACTGAATGTTCCAGTGCACTGGTCAAGAATGAGATCCCTCCCAAGCTCAAAGACCAGGAAGTTTCACCATTCCATGCTCCATTGGAGGCAGGGATGTAGGTAGAGCTTTGTGCGACTTAGGAGCAAGTATCAACTTAATGCCATACTCGGTTTTTAAACAGTTAGGGATAGGAGAAGCACGACCAACAACTGTAACCTTACAGTTGGCGGACAGATCACTAACACATCCTATTTGGAAAGATTGAAGACGTATTGGTCAAGGTTGACAAGTTTGTTTTCCCTGCAGATTTCATCATTTTAGATTGTGAAGCTGACAAGGACGTGCCAATCATCTTAGGGCGACCGTTCCTAGCCACTGGCAGAACCTTAATAGATGTGCAGAAAGGAGAATTGTCCATGGGGGTCAACGATCAGCAAGTCACGTTTAATGTGATGAATGCAATGAAGTACCCTGGAGATTTTGAGGAATGTTCTATGATTGATGAAATTGATGAACTCTCCCGATCTACTTTTCAGGAAATAATGAAAGGAGAAACCTTGGAGGATATACTTGGAGATGAAGAACCAGAAGAAAAAGGTGGGAAAAAGATTGAAGTTGAAGAGATCAATCAACCCATGAAAAGACAAAGAATCAAACCATATTGGGGGAAGGGCTTCGAGGATGAGGAAGCCCATGTTTCCGTGATTGACCTGGTATGATTTCAACACTTTGAAGAATTAATTTTTGTATATTATCTGGATCTATAATAAAATAATAATATAGACAGGGACTCTAAATATCTGGACAAGAGTAAAAACTCTGTCTAGGAAAAGGTACTTAAGTTGACCGAAGGGAACACCTTTTACTGGGGATTTACCTGGGAGTTTGAAAAGTCCATGTTATTTTGTATCCTATCTATTTTAAAAGAAAAAAAATATAGGAAAGAAGAAGAATATATATAGGAAAATATATGTGAAATTTTAAGTTTTGAATAAATGATTTTTGATCAAGGAAGAACTTTGTCTAAGGCAAGTCTTGCCTAGGCTGAGGTATTTAAGCTGACCGTAGGGAACACCTCTACCTGGGGACTTACCTGGAAGTTGAATTGATCAAAACCTTTTTGACTTAGTTTGAAAGTGTTTTATTTGCTTAAGTTTTGTTCAATGCATGTCATTTTTTATTGATTATCACTCTAATCTTGCTGAGTTTAACTTGATCACTTAGATTTTGCATGCTATGTGAGTTTGATCTCGAAAGGGACAAACGATATCGGTTCTCATGAAGGTGATATAGGAGAAAAAGCTCGAAAGAGATTGTTCGGCGGTATAGGGCAAGCTGCCTAAGGCACCCTATATCGACTATAGGGTTATAGATTGCATTCGTGAATTATCTATGTCGGAGTCGAGTCACATAAATGTGCATAACGGTACTCGCTCAGCCTTCTAACGGTTCTTGGGAGCAAGACCAAATAGAAGTTAAATCTGACCCAATGCATTGAATAGGCTTAAGTTTAATAATCCATGATTAAGGTTATTGCCTTAGGGATGAATCCATGTTGAATACCTCGTTTATTTCTTATTGTTATTCTTTCATTCATTTGCTTGTTTTATTTAACTTTTTTTTTAAAAAAAAAAAAAAATTTATTTATCTTTTCTAAAAACCAATCATCAAACTTATTTCTTTGGTTACCTATTTTTAAGCAATCAAGTTGAGCAGTTTCTTCTTCAAATCTGAATTTGCAGTTTAGTCCTCGTGGGATTTGTACCCTTGGAATACTTCTAAGGTTTTTAATTACTACGTGCGGCAGTGTATACTTGCACTAGGGTTAGTTGAGTTTATTTTTATTATCTCACATTTATTAATTCAGCTAACGACGCACCAGTCAGTTCCCAGGTAGGAGGTGTTCCGTAAACCGTCAACTTAAATACCCCCAGCCTTAGACAGAACTTAACCGGTGGAGTTCCCTTATAATCATAGTAATGTTTTTCCTACTTAGTCAATTAAAAACTATTTTTAATTCTAAGTAAGAAATAATTCTAATCCTATTAGAAACTGATCTAGGTCTAATTAATTTTAAACAATTTAAAATTAATCCAATTTATCCTATGATCTTATGTTTGCATGCAATTCTTGATTATAGATTGACGGTTTCTAATCATTAATATTAAAAATATTTCAAATTTTAATGATTAATCGTATAATCAAGAATGTAGGGTTTAATTCATTCAACAATCTCATTCAAATTAAATAATTAAACCATACATATTGCATCGCATGGAAAAATAATATAACAATTATATTAATTACTATGGATGTAACATGCTTCATGGAATATTGATTTTCTTTTAATATAACAATTATAAGCCAATCAAGAAAATCAATCAAGCATGCTGCATTCATCGCATTAAACATAACTATATATATTTAATCTAAGTAATGACATGTTTCATGCTTTATTATTTTCATATAATTAATGTACACTTATATTAAAAAAAAAATGAAAATAATTCCATGCATTTAAAACATATATTATAACAATTTATAATATATAAATAAATGCATGAGCATGTTTATAACCTAAGGTGGGATTAAATATTTTATATGACATCCATAAAGCATATAAATAGCAATTGAACCGGTTAATTTTGGCCCCTAGGATAAAATGAAACATTAAATTACAATAATTTTAGCTAAATTCTATCCTAAAATCCTTCTGTAGCACCAAAAGTTGGTCTAGACAGCACGAACCGACCCGAACATCCTCAAACCGGCCTCCAAAATCACGAACCAAGTCAAAATCTAGCTGAACCGGACCAAATTGGTCCCAGCCCAGCCGAACCTAGCAAACCGGACCGCCCCCTTGCTGAATCGCACCTTGTTGAAGCCTTAATTCGCGTCGCCATCGTGACAGCGTCGAGACGCTTGCAACACAGCGTCCCGACATTGCGGGTTTGTCTGAACTCAGCGCCTGCGGTATCGAGACAGCGTTGAGACGCTTTGTGAACAACGTCCCGATGCTCTTACGTCTGGAAGAAGAATCTAGGCAGAAACAGCATCTTTTCTTCGATTTTCTCTTCGATTTCAGCCGCGATTACTCCAATTTTTATCTCATAAAAACCTATTCTAGACCCGAACTTACATAGGACTCGATTTTACATAAAATACCCGAAACACCGGGCCCTTACATGCAATTAACCTAAACAGTTCAATGCAAACCAAACATACATTATGCATAAATCCCACCTATTAGAGCTTATCACAAATTTTAATATCGATTAATAGGGACATCGAAGGCTCTGATGCCGATTGAAGGGGATGAAAGCCCCGACGCAGCGGAAGCTCATCGATAGGACCTTACGCCGTATATTAATTAATATCAAAATACTATTACGAAAAGGCAAAACAAAACTTTAAACATGCTTTAAAGCCGCTGTAAAACGCTATAAACATGCTGAAAATAACTAGAAAATAAAAATACTTTTATTTTCATGCTTTTCTAAAGAAACGGGAAAGAACTATTACAAACCTTCATTGTAGACTTGACCGTTCTTCTCCAACGACGCTTCAACGAACAAAAACGCAGCTGCCCCCTTTTGATTTCTTCGCTGAAATTTCTTCTTCAAAGACACAATAACCACAAAGGTTACACCGGTATGTCTCTAAGTCTAGGAGGCAAAAGACTTGTGGGAGTCTTTCTCTAAGAGGGAGGCTAGAGAGAATTCTAGGGTCTTGTCTTGTGAGTCTAAGGGGAAGAGGGCTACTAAACCATTAGGTCTAGTGTTCTATTTATAGGAGAAAGGTCATGAATAAAATATTCACATTAAATCAATTATTTCCATAAATGATTTAATCTATTCCTTATTTAATCAATCCATGATCAATCAATTCCATAATTGATTAATCTTTTCCACAAATGACTAATTACTTCCATAAATGATTAGATCATTTCCATAAATGATTAATCACTTCCATAAGTGATTAATTATTTCCATAATTGATTAATTTTCAATTAATTAACTCTTTAATTAATTAGTCACTAATTAAATATCACCTATTTAATTTTCGGCCTTGAATTAATTAATTGCCCAAACTAATTTTAGGCCTTAAATTAATTAATTCATATTTGAACTCTTTCAAATTCCTATAAATTTAATATGAATCAAATTCACATTTATATTTGAAATTTCCTCAAATATTTATTTCTCTCATAATAATATATCAATATATATTATATTGTTTCCCTTAGTAAATTGAACACTTCCAATTTACATTTATTACTTAGTTGCCTCAAATTACTTTATGAGCTACCAGTGGGACCTAATGGACTTGCAGATCAGAAGCTCCAACAATGTGAGATTAATTGGTCAAACTCATTAACCATATTAATCAATATTCGTTAACTGTGTGTACATTCCACTATAGACTCACAGTTGCACTCTTCTCACTGCAGACATATTTTCTGTGTCCACGGATATAGACCAATAACGACTAGTTAGTCCTTCACGAGTGTCCGTAACACCAGCTGGGTCAAATGACCGTTTTACCCCTAGGTTACTTCTATTTCCTTAAGTACCAGTTCTCCTCTAATGAACAACCTGTTTGTGGTCTAACCATCAAACAGAAAACCCTCTCCTGCCATTGAGAGGGTAGGGCCCTTTGTTCAAGACTCGGGGTCACCACTTAAGGCAACACTCATTTTACTTCCCTAAAGTCGGGAAGGAGCGAATTCCATCTTGTACGATTATGTGTTCCCAGCTCCCCACTCGATCTTGTCCCAAAAATGGTAGGCTTATTAAGTCAGCGTATTGGCCACTCTCACCCATACAAATCAAAGGACAATCCCTCATGAGCAGGAGTCCATAATCAACTCAGGATTAAGTCTAAGTTGTCTAGGTCGTCCTAGTGAAAAAGAAAACCAACTAGTTAACGGTGTTATAACCAGTGGTTACTATTTTGCGGTCCGGTCTTATGCAAACTCATTACATAGGATACCCCCACTCACATGTCTCCTACATGAACGCGTTGGATCATATCGTTTGTATCAAATACAAAGCAGGTCGTATCCATAGTGTCACCAGGATAAGATACCCAGTTTTATCCCTATACTATAGACCCTTTAGGCTGTTTCTTGAACAATGATCCCCATATGTCATTACATATAGTTCAAGACTCATATTACAGCCTACGATATCCAGTTTATTGGATTAGGGTTATTTAAGGCAAAGACAAACATAAAATAACTAATAACACTTAGTGTGTTAGGGTGTATGTCCTAGAACTCAAGTTTTGTTATCCTTAATATAAATAAAGATGTTATTCAGTGAAATTATTTATTTATAACTTATAATCCAATAGAAACATCCATGGTTATAACATGAGATACTCGAACTATATAGTAAATATGGACAGGGATCAAGTTCGAGTATATAACCTAAATGGTCTATAGTAAATGAATAAGGTTGGGTACCTTGTTCTGGTAACACTATGGATGCGGCCTACTTTGCGAATAAGGCAAACGACGTGATCCTGGATCGTTCATGTAAAGACATGCGAGTAGGGGCATCCTGTGTAAAAGATGTTTACACAAGACTGGGCTGAGAAATAAGTCACTCTTACTTTATAACGCCGTTTACTGTTAAGACTGATTATTTCATGCGATGACTTAGGTAACTCGTTCTTAATCCTGAGCTTACTATGAACTCCTGTTTGTTTAGGGTTATTCTTTGATCTGCATAGGTGGGAGTGGTCATAAAATTCCGTTCAATAAACCTCCCATTTTGGGGATACACTACATGGATGGCTGGGGACATAGTAATGCAATATGAAATTCACTCCTACCCTATTCAGGGATAGTAGAGAGGTTGTTCCCTTAAGTGCTAAATCCAAGGCTTGAACAAGGGGCCCCACCCTCTCATTGGCCCGAGAGGGATCTTGTTTAATGGTTGGACCATGAACAAAATTGTTCATTAGAGGACCAGTGGACTTAAGGAACTAAGATGTGCTATAGGGGTAAAACGGACTTTGGACCTATCTATAGTAACGAACGACCTGTGAAGGATTGACTTACTAATCATGGTTACATCGAGTGGACACAAATATATCTACAGTGAGGGGAGTTCAACTACTAGGCTATAGTGGAGTGTCTCGTAGTGAACGGATGTTGGTTGACTAAGTTAAAAGAGTTTGACTAGTTTAACCTCGTACCGATGGAGCCCATGATCTGTAGGTCCATTAGGTCCCCTTGCTAGCTCGAGACTAACCTTTAGAACAATATGATGGATAAAATATGAATTTCTTTAGTTCATGTTGAGAAATATGAGTAAAGGTGATAGGCGTTGTCGATACGTCGGGTTTTTGTGAAAACCGTTTGGTGAGTATTTAATATTTAAATATGATTTAAATACCGATAACATGAATAGGGATTCATGATTGAAAATAACATTTAGGAAATGTTAGGGATTGGTGAAAAAATATTAATTTAATATTTAATATTAAATTAATAATTAATTAATTATTTACTAATTATTTTAAATTAATTTTGAATTAATTTAAAATTGAAAAATTGAAATTGGATTTTAATTTTTCAGATTATTAAAGTTCAAATAATTATCCAACTTATTATGGATAATTATGGATTTAATTAAAATAAAAAAGGATTGATTTTTTGGAGGTGGAGTGCATGGTGACTAAACCCATGCACTCACCCCAAATTGGACACCAAAATTCCCACTAATCTTTGGTTAATTGAGTGCCAATTGTTGGAGCATCCTTGCATCGCTAATCCCTCTATAAAAGACAAGGAGATGGCTGAAGAAATCATGCTTGAAACATAGAGAAATGCTGCCAAATTGAAAACTCACCAAAACCCACCTTGCAAGCTTGTTCTTCATACTTTCTCTCTCAAATTCCATCACTTGAGGATCCACAATCCGTTCTAAAGGCTTGAGGATAGCAAAGAAGATCCTTTGGTGGTTCGTGACTCGTTGGTGAAGAAAAACAACAAAGAAATCCAACCAATTCTCCATTGATTCAAGGTTGGTAAACAATACTCCGTTTTTCTTCTTCTTGGACAACATGCAATGTTTGATCAAATTGAACAAATTATGTGCCTAAGATCCAAAATTGCTTCCGCTTTTTAGATATTAACACTTTCATAATGGAAAAATATATCAATATTATTTCATTAATATTCAGTCAAAGGTTACATTCACTATCTACGAGTTTTAGGGCATAAAACCCAACAAGTTTGATCTCGAAAGGGACAGACGATATCAGTTCTCATAAAGGTGATGTAGGAGAAAAAGATCGAAAGAGATTGTTCGGTAGTATAGGGCACGCTGCCTAAGGCACCCTATATCAACTATAGGGTTATAGATTGCATTCGTGAATTATCTATGTCGGAGTCGAGTCACAGAAATGTGCATAACGTACTCGCTTAGCCTTCTAACGGTTCTTGGGAGCAAGGCCAAATAGAAGTTAAATCTTACCCAATGCATTGAATAGGCTTAAGTTGAATAATCTATGATTAAGGTTATTTTTCTTTGTGATGAAACTATATTGAATACCTCGTTTTATCTATCATTGTTATTTCTTTATTCATTTGTTTTATTTATCTTCCAAAAATCAATCAACAATTATTTCTTTGGTTACCTATTTTAAGCAATCATTTGAGCAGTTTCTTATTCAAATCTGAATTTTCAATTTAGTCCTCGTGGGATCGATACCCTTGGAATACTTCTAAGGTTTTTTATTACTACGTGCGATAGTGTATACTTGCACTAAGGTTGGCTGAATTTATCATTATTATTATCTATCATTTTATCTCACATCCAACATTCAGGCTATGCTGCACTAGCAAGCCATGGTGCGGACATTTCCTTATCAACTTTTTAAAGCGCTCCCATGTTGTGTCTACTCTTTCTTGTGGTCCTTGTTTAAAAGTCATAATTTCCCCTCGGATATGTGCATTCTTTGTAGGCAGAAAATATTTCAAAAGAAATTTTTCAGCAAGCTCATCTCTTGTGGTAATGTTATCCGGTGGAAAAGAATCTAACCATGCTTTTGCATTACACTGTAAAGAAAATGGAAAAAGTTTCAAATGCAAAGTTTCATCGGATACTCCATTAAACTTGAACGAGTTGCATATTCTCAAGAATTGCTTCATGTGCTTGTGAGGATCTTCACTAGGAAGTCTTGAAAATTGGCCTATGGTCTGAAGCATTTGGAACATGATTGGCTTGAGCTCGAAATGATTGGCATCAATGACTTGCTCAACAATTCCTGTATTGAGATTGTAGAAAGTTGCGGCCACATAGTCCCTGATGGCTCTATCCCTTTCATCTGCAATTAGAATAGGATTATGTGCTGTCGCAGCTTGCTGCTGCACATTGTTAGGTTGTGCTCCTCTTTTCTGCGTACCGAGAGGGTCTCCAACAGGTGGCTCCATAGAAATTTCCTGCAGTGAAACTTCTTCGGGGGTTTCTTGTTGTTGAACTTCTTGTAGTTCCTTTAAATTCCTTCTTTGCTTCTTACGACGCTGTCGGAAAGTCTACTCTATCTCAGGATCAAAATTGAATTCAGGCCTTTTCAGCATACACCAATCCAATCTACAAAGAAATCCTTGCAAAAAGAATTGATGTCATGTGATAGAGGAATTTGTGGTCCCAAACTGATCATAATTCCTACTTTATAGAAGCTAAAAATTGTATAATTCAACAGTTTTACCAAAAGTCTCTCCGACAACGACACCAAAAACTTGGCGTGCATAGTGCTGCAAGCGCAACACCCTACTCGAGTGCAAGTATACACTACCAAGTAATAAAGTGGAGAGTACTCCGGCTATCGAACCCAAGAGAGATGGTGACTAGTCGAAAAATACAAGATTCTGTAAACGAAAAACCCCCCTCTAAATTTTCAACCGAAGATGGTAACCAAAGAAATATTTTGGAAGGGGGTTTTGATTTAAGACAAAAATAGAAATAAGCAAGTAAATGAAAATGGTAAAAACTTATGAGATAAGCTGGGAAATTCAAATAGCATCAACCAAGAGCTTTGGATAGCACCCAACTTTGCGCTAGCAACTTATTCAGGCACTGCAAACAGCTGAAGAACCCTATCTATGTTGCCCACATAGACATGGTGCAGATAGAATCCTCTAGTTGCGCCCGCAAATGCCCTGATAACTAGATTGAGTTAAGTCATACTTCTATTCAGCTCCGCTGTAGGTGCCTTTAGAAGACTAAGCCAACTAGACATCTATTTATAGGGCTAGGTAAAACTTAGATGAATAATGCTCACGACTCATAAAACTGTAGTGGTTCCAATCCTATTTCTAGAATGCAAGAAGGCAAGTTCCTATTTCTAGGATCTTTTCCACTATTGTTTTTGCAAACCCACACATTTAACTCCAGCCTTTCGACCATCAGCTAAACACAAACTATGCTAACTTAAGTAATCAGTTTAAACTAACAATGAAACTTAAACTTCAACAAAAACAAACAATGCAATGCTAAGAGGAAACAAGGTTGCCTTTGCATAGGTGAGACTTTCTTCTACTCAAGGTATCCACATATTTGAATCCTCGAGAAGAAGCTTAGCTCATTGATGAAAATAAAGCACATAAAAAAGAAAAAGAAAGGACAAAATAGAAGAATAAAAACAATTCATATTAATTAAATGGAATGAGTACAAGAATGATAAACTTACAACTGAAATTAAAAGAAAGCACAACAACTAAAAGTAAAGACTAAACATAAAGTAAATAGCTTGACTCGACTAAAGATCTTCCCCTCTCTATCTAGCTTGCTCTTATCCTCTTTCAAGGGGAGACAAACAATTCTCTTCTTCTTCTTTCGAATAGAAGAGCCGACAAAGGCTAAAAGACTCAAAACTCCGAGTGGTTACAAGATGAGAAGAGAGAAGAACACAAAAACTATCCTAAGGACGAACTTCCGAGCTCATTTTGCTTCTTGCATCTTGATCGCCTTTTATAGACCTTGGAAGGTAGGGTTGGTTGCCGAGATCAGTGTGAGAGAGCCTTAGAAGATAAAAATCCACGATCCTTGGAGATTTGATACAAGATTTGGGAATTTCAGATGATTCCAGAAGATCATGCGAATCTCAGAATTTTGTCGGAAAGCCCAGTTGCGACCGCAAAGTCGGGCGCAATTCTTCTGTGCACTTCCTTGACACTTCTATTTTCAGCTGGGGCTACTTTCCTTATTGATTTGCGGGCGCATTTCGAACGCATCTTTCACATCTTCAGGACCAGACATGGGTGCAAATCTTCATTTTTGATTCTTCTGCTCTGCTACTTTTAATCTCCAATTGTTGGCGCAATTCCTTTGCAAAGTTCTCTGCACAAAAACTTTTAACTTGGATAAATTCTTGCACAAGTAATCTCTTTTTAGACATTTTGAGCATAAATTCTATACTTCTAAGATTTTTCGCATGATTCTAAGACTTTTGCTAAATAGACTCAAAAAGATAATATTTTAAGCACAAAGTCTTTGCTTTCCAAGCAATAAACAAGTTTTTAAGCACAAAGGCTAAATAACGCACATAAATGAGCATTATCAACTACTCCTACAGGCTACTCAGATCACCCAATAAAATAGGGACTGGTCTAGTAGAAGTGCATCACTATAGGCAAGTCTGGTGACTACCCCTACAGGCTACTTAGATCACCCAATAAAATAAGGACTAGTGTAGCAGAAGTGCATCACTGTAGGCAAGCTTCGCGACTATCCTGCACACTACTCAGATCACCCAATAAAATAGGGACTGGTCTAGAAGAAGTGTATCACTGTAGGCGGGTTTGGTGACTACCTCTGCAGGCTACTCAGTGTTGGGTTTTATGCCCTAAAACTCGTAGATAGTGAATGTAACCGTTGACCGGATATTAATGAAATAATATTGATATATTTTCATTAAATGTTATTAGTTATTTTATATTTGTTTTTGCCTAAAAATAACCCTAATCCAATAAACTAGACATCCTAGGCTGTATTATGAGTCTTGAACTATATGTAGCGACATATAGGATCATTCAAGAAACAGCCTAAAGGGTCTATAGTATAGGGATAAGACTGGGTGCCTTATCCTGGTGACCAATGGATACGGCCCACTTTGTATTTGATACAAACGCTACGATCCAACGCGTTCGTGAAGGAGACATGCGAGTGGGGGTATCCTATGCAATGAGTTTGCATAAGACCGGACCGCGAAATAGTAACCACTGATTATAACACCGTTAACTAGTTGGTTTTCTATTTCACTAGGACGACCTAGACAACTTAGTCTTAATCCTGAGTTGATTATGGACTCCTGCTCATGAGAGATTGTCCTTTGATTTGCATGGGTGAGAGTGGCCAATACGCCGACTCAATAAGCCTACCATTTTGGGGACAAGACCGAGTGGGGAGCTGGGAACATAATCGTACAAGATGGAATTCACTCCTTCCCGACTTTAGGGAAGCAGATGAGTGTTCCCTTAAGTGGTTACTCCGAGTCTTGAACAAAGGGCCCTACCCTCTCAATGGCACGAAAGGGTTTTCTGTTTGATGGTTGGACCACAAATAGGTTGTTCATTTGAGGAGAACTGGTACTTAAGGAAATAGAAGTAACCCAGGGGTAAAACGGTAATTTGACCCAGCTGGTGTTACGGACACTCGTGAAGGACTAACTAGTCGATATTGGTCTATGTCCGTGGACACAGAAAATATGTCTACAGTGAGAAGAGTGCAACTGTGAGTCTATAGTGGAATGTACACACAGTTAACGAATATTGATTAATTTGGTTAATGAGTTTGACCAATTAATCTCATATCGTTGGAGCTTCTGATCTGCAGGTCTATTAGGTCCCACTGGTAGCTCATAAAGTAATTTGAGGCAACTAAGTAATAAATGTAAATTGAAAATGTTCAATTTACCAAGGGAAACAAATATAATATATATTGATATATTATTATGAGAGAAATTAATATTTGAAGAAATTCAAATATTAATATAAATTTATGGAAGTTTGAAAGAGTTCAAATAATGAATTAATTAAATCAAGGCCTAAAATCTATTTGGGCAAATTAATTAATTCAAGGCCGGAAATTAAATATGTGATATTTAATTGGTGGTTAATTAATTAAAGAATTCATTAACCGGGAATTAATCAATTATGGAAATAATTAATCACTTAAGGAAGTGATTAATCATTTATGGAAATGATCTAATCACTTATGGAAGTAATTAGTCATTTGTGGAAAAGATTAATCAATTGTGGAATTGATTGATCATGGATTGATTAAATAAGGAATAAGATTGAATCAATTTTGGAAAAGATTGATTTAATTGAATATTTTATTCATGGTCTCTCTTCTATAAATAGAACACTAGACCTAATTGGTCAAGAATACACTCCTCTTGCTCTTAGAATCATAAGACAAGACCTAGAATTCTCTCTAGCCTCCCTCTTAGAGAAAGACTCCCACAAGTCTTTTGCCTCCTAGACTTAGAGACATACTGGTGTAACCTCTGTGGTCATTGTGTCAATCAAGAAGAAATTTCCAGCGATTATAAGAGAAGGAGGCTGCTGCGTTTTCGATCGTTGGAGCGTCGTTGGCGAAGAACGGTCAAGTCTACAACGAAGGTTTGTAATGGTTCTTGCCCTTTTCTTTAGAAAAGCATGAAAATAAATTTAGATTTATTTTTCAACATGTTTAAACCAATTTTCCAGCAACTTTAAAGTGTGTTTAAAGTGTATTTAAGTTTTTCGTAACGGTATTTTAATGTTAATTAATATACGGCGTAAGGTCCAATCGATGCGCTTCCGCTGCGTGGGGACTTTTATTCCCTTCAAATGGTATCAGAGCCATCGCCGTCCCTATTAATTAATATTAAAATTTTCGATTGGCTCTAATAGGTGGGATTTTTGCATAATGTATGTTCGGTTTGCGTTGAACTGTTTAGGTTAATTTTATGGCCATAGATTTTATTTTTATGCGATTTTGATCATGTAAGGCCCAGTGTTTCGGGTATATTATGTAAAATCGAGTCCTATGTAAGTCCGGGTCTAGAATAGGTTTTTATGAGATGAAAAACGGAGAAATTGCCGCTGAAATCGGAAGAAAAATCGAAGAAACGATGCTGCCACTGCCCAGATTCTGCCTCCAGACGCAACAGCGTCGGGACGCTACTCCAACAGCGTCTCGACGCTGTCTCGATACCACAGGCGCTCATATAAGGAAAGCGGACAGCGTCGGGACGCTGCGATTATAGCGTCTCGACGCTGTCACGATGGCGGCGCTCGTTAGGGCTTCAACAGACGTGGTCCAAGCTGGTGGGCGGTCCGGTTCGGACCGGTTCGGCTGGGCTGGGACCTATTTGGTCCGGTTCAGCCAATTTTTTGCATGGTTTGTGATTTTGGAAGCCGGTTCGAGGTTGTTCGGGGCGGTTCATGCTGTCTAGACCAACTTTTGGAGCTGCAGAAGGATTTTAGGATAGAATTTAGCTAAAATTATTGTAATTTAATGCTTTATTTTATCCTAGGGGCCAAAATTAACCGGTTCAATTGCTATTTATATGCTTTATGGATGTCATATAGAATTTTAATCCCACCTTAGGTTATAAACATGCTCATGCATTTTTTTTTATATTATAAATTGTTATAATATATGTTTAAATGCATGGAATTATTTTCATATTTTTTTAATATAAGTGTATATTAATTATATGAAAAATTGGAAAGCATGAAGCATGTCATTACTTAAATTAAATATAAATAGTTATGTTTAATGTGATGAATGAAGCATGCTTGATTAATTTTCTTGATTGGCTTATAATTGTTATATTAAAAGAAAATCAATATTGCATGAAGCATGAAACATCCATAGTTAATAATATAATTGTTATATTATTCATGCAATTAGTATGGTTTAATTATTTAATTTGAATGAGATTGTTGAATGAATTAAACCCTACATTCTTGATTATAGGATTAATCATTAAAAATTTGAAAAAGTTCTTTAATATTAATGATTAGAAACCGTCAATCTATAATCAAGACTTGCATGCAAACATAAGATCATAGGATAAATTGGATTAATTTTAAATTGTTTAAAAATAATTAGACCTAGATTAGTTTCTAATAGGATTAGAATCTTTTCTTAGAATTAAAAATAGTTTTAATTGACTAAGTAGGAAAAACATTGCTGTGATTATAAGGGAACTCCACCGATAATGTTCTGTCTAAGGCTGGGGGTATTTAAGTTGACGGTTTACGGAACACCTCCTACCTGGGAACTGACCTGGAATACCGGAGTTGAATTAATCATAGTTAAATGTTAGCATGCAATGTCACTAGGTTTATTAAAAGTGTTTAATGCACCTAGATCTTTAGAGTAAAGACCTTACATTACTGAGGTTATAAGGGAACTCTCTCGGTAAAGTTCTGTCTAAGGTTGGGGGTATTTAAGTTGACGGTTTACGGAACACCTCCTACCTGGGAACTGACCCGAACATTGAGTTGAATTAACCATAGTGTTGACATGCAATGTTGGGTTTATTAAAAGAAGTTTAATTCACCTAAAACATTGCGGTTGAATCCTTTCCATAATTGTTATGATAGGATCAAACTAAGATAGATTGACTTAGCAGAATTATATCTAAGTTAAACAACCCTAAATTAACCTTAGGACATTTTCAGTGGGAGGAAAATTACAAAACGAGATTTAAATCAAGTTTTGCTCCTACGTCCCTATATTCACAACGTGAGACTCATGCTCGGCTTTGAGTCGCCTTAGGAGCGGCCTCCCTTCGGAAAGTGTTTGCATGAATCAATATCAAGGTGAATGGGAAAAATGTCTAGAGTAAGTGGGAGCGGGACACGTGTCAACGTATCCCTCGGTCTCCGCCCCTAGTTCACACCGTGAGAGTCCTATGATTCGCCTGCAGGTTGTCCTGGCGCAACCATCCCTTCGGAGGGCCTGATCATAGGATTTGGAACATCGTGAACTCCTGAATAGGATAGGAGCTCTTAGGCTAATTACGAACAGTTGTCTTTCCCTTCGGTAGCCTGTTGGTGTGTGCCTCTGAGATCTGAAAGTGGGAGGGTTACACTTACGAGGATGAGTTAAAAGTGTTAACAAATCCTTGATCGAACAACGGTGGCTAATGTCTATAGGAATATGAGTTATTCTGGAATTAGAATTAGCTAAGAGATGTCTCATTTCAGAGGAGGAGTGCCTGATCACCCTTCGGTGGCTGATATTCTAAACCTCTAAAACATCGTTGCAAAACTAAATCAATAGTTTTAGGGTTCTGTGATTGTCTGTTTTGCTAAATTGATTGGATTGTGTGCAATTGTTTGCTTGTATGATGGGTTAAGGCAAAGATAACTAATACGGTCATTGTTTGTTTAAATTTCAGCAATGTCTTCCTCAATTGTCTCTCTGCTTAAAAATGAGAAATTAACCGGCGAAAATTATGCTCGTGGAAGTCGAACCTGAATACGATTCTTGTTGTCGATGATCTGCGGTTCGTCTTAACGGAGGATTGTCCTCCAGCCCCTGCTCGTAATGCATCCCAAGCAGTTAAGGATGCTTATGACCGCTGGACAAAGGCCAATGATAAGACTCGCGTCTATATCCTAGCCAGCTTATCTGAAGTTTTGGCTAAAAGGCATGAGGGCATGGTAACAGCGAGGGAGATTATGAACTCTCTCCAGGAGATGTTTGGACAACCGTCCTACCAACTCCAACATGACGCTCTCAAATACGTTTATAGCTGTCGCATGAAAGAGGGCACGTCTGTTCGGGAGCATGTCCTGGATATGATGGTCCAATTCAACGTGGCAGAAGCAAACGGGGCGGTCATAGATGAGCGTAGTCAGGTTGCATTCATCTTAGAATCTCTTTCGAAGAGTTTTCTGCAGTTTCGAAGCAATGCAATGATGAATAAAATAACATTCAACCTGACTAGCCTCCTGAATGAGCTACAACTCTATCAGTCTCTTCTTAAGAACAAGGGACAGATAGAAGGAGAGGCAAACGTTGTTCACTCTAAAAGAAAGTTCGAGAAGGGTTCATCCTCTGGAACTAAATCTGTAGCCACTTCTTCAAAGAAAACTCAGAAGAAGAAAGGAAACAAGGGGAAAGCTCCCGGTACTGCTGCTAAAAGCAACGGAAAAACCAAAGCTGTGGCAGATAAGGGCAAGTGTTTCCACTGCAATGTAGATGGACATTGGAAGAGAAACTGCCCAAAGTACCTTGCTGAGAAAAAGAAGGAAAAGGAAGGTAAATTTGATTTACTGGTTTTAGAAACATGTCTGGTAGAACATGATGAGTTTACCTGGATACTTGATTCAGGAGCAACTAATCATGTTTGTTCTACTTTTCAGGAAAATAGTTCCTTTCAGCAGTTAAACGATGGGGAAATGACACTCAGGGTCGGAACTGGAGAAGTCATTTCAGCTAAAGCAGTGGGAGCTGTGAAGTTATTTTTTAGAAATAGATTCTTACTTTTAGAAAGTTTGTTAATCGTTCCCAAGATTAAGAGGATATTAATTTCTATTTCATGTTTGATTGAACAATCGTATACAGTTACTTTTGATATGAATGAAGCGTTCATTTTTAAGAAAGATGTACTTATTTGTTCAGCCAAATTAGAAAATAACTTGTATGTATTAAGACCAACCGAAAACAAAGCACTTTTAAATCACGAATTATTTAAAAATGCTGAAACTCAAAGAAAAAGGCAAAAGATTTCTCCAACAAGTAACAATACTCATCTTTGGCATCTTAGACTTGGTCATATAAACATCGATAGAATCGGTCGTTTGGTAAAGAATGGACTTCTAAGTAAGTTAGAAGATGATTCACTACCACCTTGTGAATCTTGTCTCGAGGGAAAAATGACCAAAAGACCCTTTACTGGAAAAAGGTTACAGAGCCAAAGAACCCTTAGAGTTAATACATTCGGATCTATGTGGTCCAATGAATGTAAAAGCTCGAGGAGGGTACGAATATTTCATCTCATTCATAGATGATTATTCAAGATATGGTTACTTGTACCTAATGGGACATAAGTCTGAAAACCTTGAAATGTTTAAGGAGTTTAAGGCTGAAGTTGAAAACCTGTTAGGTAAACCTATTAAAGTACTTCGATCTGATCGAGGAGGGGAGTATATGGATCAAAGATTCCAGGATTATATGATAGAACATGGAATCCAATCTCAACTCTCAGCCCCTAGTACACCTCAGCAGAATGGTGTATCAGAAAGGAGAAATAGAACCTTGTTGGACATGGTTCGATCAATGATGAGCTATGCTCAATTGCCTAGTTCGTTTTGGGCGTATGCAGTAGAGACTGCAGTATACATCTTGAACAATGTTCCCTCGAAAAGTGTTTCTGAAACACCTTTCGAATTATGGAAGGGGCGTAAACCTAGTTTGCATCACTTTCGCATCTGGGGTTGTCCAGCACACGTGCTTGTGACAAATCCTAAGAAACTGGAACCTCGTTCAAAACTGTGCCAATTTGTTGGTTACCCTAAAGAAACGAGAGGTGGTTATTTCTACGACCCACAAGAAAATAAGGTGATTGTATCGACAAACGCCACCTTCTTAGAGGAAGACCACATGAGAGATCATAAACCACGCAGCAAAATAATATTAGGAGAAGCTATTGAAGAGTCACCAAGAGTTGTTGATGAAGCTGGACCTTCAACAAGGGTTGATGAAGGAACTAATTCTTCAGATCCATCCCGTCCATCTCAAACGTTGAGAGTGCCTCGACGCAGTGGGAGGGTTGTATTACAACCTGATCGCTACTTGGATTTAACTGAAACTTAGGTTGTCATACCTAATGATGGCATTGAGGATCCATTGTCCTATCGATAGGCAATGAATGAGGAAGATAAGGATGAATGGGTCAAAGCCATGAACCTGGAAATGGAGTCAATGCACTCCAATTCTGTATGGGAACTCGCAGATCTACCAAATGGGGTAAAACCCATAGGGTGCAAATGGATCTATAAGAGAAAAAGAGATGCAGCTGGAAAGGTACAGACCTTCAAAGCTAGACTAGTGGCAAAGGGTTATACCCAAAAGGAAGGGGTTGACTATGAGGAAACTTTTTCTCCTGTAGCCATGTTAAAGTCCATAAGAATTCTCTTATCCATAGCCACATATTATGACTATGAAATATGGCAAATGGACGTCAAGACTGCCTTTCTGAATGGTAATCTTGAAGAGAATATCTTCATGTCTCAACCCGAAGGGTTCATAGCCCAAGGTCAGGAACAAAAGGTTTGTAAGCTCAATCGATCCATTTATGGATTGAAACAAGCATCCAGATCATGGAACATTAGATTTGATACTGCATTCAAATCTTTTGGTTTTGACCAAAACGTTGATGAGCCTTGTGTGTACAAGAAAGTCAACAAAAGGAAAGTAGCTTTTCTAATACTTTATGTAGACGATATCCTACTCATTGGGAATGATGTAGGATACCTCACTGACGTTAAAAAATGGCTAGCAGCCCAATTCCAAATGAAAGATCTGGGAGAGGATCAATATGTTCTGGGAATCCAAATCATTAGGGATCGTAAGAACAAAACGCTAGCACTGTCTCAAGCAACGTATATTGACAAAATGTTGTCTCGATATTCGATGCAAAACTCCAAGAAGGGACTACTACCCTTTAGACATGGGGTACACCTGTCTAAGAAATTGAGAACATGAGACACATTCCCTACGCCTCAGTTGTGGGCAGCTTAATGTATGCTATGCTCTGCACTAGGCCTGACATATGTTATGCAGTGGGAGTAGTCAATAGGTATCAGTCTAATCCAGGGTTGGACCACTAGGGAGCAGTTAAGAATATCCTCAAGTATCTTCGGAGAACGAGGGACTACATGCTGGTGTATGGAGCTAAGGATTTGATTCTTACTGGATACACTGACTCTGACTTTCAAGCTGATAAGGATTCAAGGAAATCCACATCAGGGTCAGTATTCACCCTCAATGGAGGAGCAGTAGTGTGGAGAAGCATCAAACAAGATTGCATAGCAGACTCAACCATGGAGGCTGAGTACGTAGCAGCTTGCGAAGCAGCTAAGGAGGCAGTATGGCTTAGAAAGTTCTTGACTGATTTGGAAGTGGTTCTGAATATGAACGTGCCCATAACACTATACTGTGACAACAGTGGGACTGTAGCCAACTCAAAAGAACCTCGAAGCCACAAACGAGGTAAACACATCGAGAGGAAGTATCACCTGATACGGGAGATTGTGCAACGAGGAGATGTGATCGTCACTAAGATCGCTTCAGAGCACAACATCGCTGATCCATTTACGAAGGCTCTCACGGCTAAAGTGTTTGAGGGTCATCTAGAGGGTCTAGGTCTACGAGATATGTATGCCATCTAATCTAGGGCAAGTGGGAGAAATGTATAATGGGTATAAGGATGCCCTAGTTCATTGTATTATTTTTATATACATGACATTTCCAGCTTTAGATTACTGCATTTACATCCCACTAACTAGTGTTTTAGTTCAAGTGGGAGTTTGTTGGGTTTTATGCCCTAAAACTCGTAGATAGTGAATGTAACCGTTGACCGGATATTAATGAAATAATATTGATATATTTTCATTAAATGTTATTAGTTATTTTATATTTGTTTTTGCCTAAAAATAACCCTAATCCAATAAACTAGACATCCTAGGCTGTATTATGAGTCTTGAACTATATGTAGCGACATATGGGATCATTATTCAAGAAACAGCCTAAAGGGTCTATAGTATAGGGATAAGACTGGGTGCCTTATCCTGGTGACACTATGGATACGGCCCACTTTGTATTTGATACAAACGCTACGATCCAACGCGTTCGTGTAGGAGACATGCGAGTGGGGGTATCCTATGCAATGAGTTTGCATAAGACCGGACTGCGAAATAGTAACCACTGGTTATAACATCGTTAACTAGTTGGTTTTCTATTTCACTAGGACGACCATAGACAACTTAGTCTTAATCCTGAGTTGATTATAGACTCCTGCTCATGAGAGATTGTCCTTTGATTTGCATGGGTGAGAGTGGCCAATACGCCGACTCAATAAGCCTACCATTTTGGGGACAAGACCGAGTGGGGAGCTGGGAACATAATCGTACAAGATGGAATTCACTCCTTCCCGACTTTAGGGAAGCAGATGAGTGTTCCCTTAAGTGGTTACTCCGAGTCTTGAACAAAGGGCCCTACCCTGTCAATGGCACGAGAGGGTTTTCTGTTTGATGGTTGGACCACAAACAGGTTGTTCATTAGAGGAGAACTTGTACTTAAGGAAATAGAAGTAACCCAGGGGTAAAACGGTAATTTGACCCAGCTGGTGTTACGGACACTCGTGAAGGACTAACTAGTCGATATTGGTCTATGTCCGTGGACACAGAAAATATGTCTGCAGTGAGAAGAGTGCAACTGTGAGTCTATAGTGGAATGTACACACAGTTAACGAATATTGATTAATTTGGTTAATGAGTTTGACCAATTAATCTCATATCGTTGGAGCTTCTGATCTGTAGGTCCATTAGGTCCCACTGGTAGCTCATAAAGTAATTTGAGGCAACTAAGTAATAAATGTAAATTGAAAATGTTCAATTTACCAAGGGAAACAAATATAATATATATTGATATATTATTATGAGAGAAACTAATATTTGAAGAAATTCAAATATTAATATAAATTTATGGAAGTTTGAAAGAGTTCAAATAATGAATTAATTAAATCAAGGCCTAAAATCTATTTGGGCAAATTAATTAATTCAAGGCCGGAAATTAAATATGTGATATTTAATTGGTGGTTAATTAATTAAAGAATTCATTAACCGGGAATTAATCAATTATGGAAATAATTAATCACTTAAGGAAGTGATTAATCATTTATGGAAATGATCTAATCACTTATGGAAGTAATTAGTCATTTGTGGAAAAGATTAATCAATTGTGGAATTGATTGATCATGGATTGATTAAATAAGGAATTAGATTGAATCAATTTTGGAAAAGATTGATTTAATTGAATATTTTATTCATGGCCTCTCTTCTGTAAATAGAACACTAGACCTAATTGGTCAAGAATACACTCCTCTTGCTCTTAGAATCATAAGACAAGACCTAGAATTCTCTCTAGCCTCCCTCTTAGAGAAAGACTCCCACAAGTCTTTTGCCTCCTAGACTTAGAGACATACTGGTGTAACCTCTGTGGTCATTGTGTCAATCAAGAAGAAATTTCCAGCGATTATAAGAGAAGGAGGCTGCTGCGTTTTCGATCGTTGGAGTGTCGTTGGCGAAGAACGGTCAAGTCTACAACGAAGGTTTGTAACGGTTCTTGCCCTTTTCTTTAGAAAAGCATGAAAATAAATTTAGATTTATTTTTCAACATGTTTAAACCAATTTTCCAACAACTTTAAAGTGGGTTTAAAGTGTATTTGAGTTTTTCGTAACGGTATTTTAATGTTAATTAATATACGGCGTAAGGTCCAATCGATGCGCTTCCGCTGCGTGGGGACTTTTATTCCCTTCACTCAGATCACCCAATAAAATAGGGGACTGGTCTAGCAGGAGTGCATTTCCACGGGCGAGTGATAAGTGCAAAAAATATACCTGTTTTCCCCCTTATTCTTAGCTTATTTCTTGTGAAACTTGTATGTTCTAGATCAAATTTACTATTCCCGAGCCTAAAAAGTGTTAAAGTGGGTAAGTTGGATCTTAGAGAGTTATGTGTGTTGAATTATGCATATTTGTGCTTAAATGAACTCATTTTGGTAAGAATTTAACTTATTTTTACATGCTGAAGAAAAACAGATGAAAACAGAGCAAATAGCAAAAATGCGATCGCATTTCTGCCAAGGCATAATGAAATTCAATCGCATTTCTAGGCAGAAACAGAAAAGTCTGAGTCCGTCGCGGGTCATTTTGAATGAGCTTTCCACATACCCAACCGGCTGATTTGACTCTGAAACTGACTGGACTACCAGCAAGCACCATTTTCGTGACCCCTCAATGACTCCCCACTCTATAAAAGACCATGAATTGAAGGAAAATGCAAGCAGAACTCAATGGGAAGACTAAATTCTAACTTGAGTTACACATCAAACGATCATGTTTGTAGAGATTTCACCCTATTTCCACCTTGTAAAAGGTGAGTAGAGTGTTGTGAGAACTCTAGAGGGATTGGATAAATTGAAAAAACCCCAGTTTTAGCTATTGGACTTTATTTCCAGCACCTTATTCTTTTCATTATTTATTGTACTTCTCATTTATTTATTCAATAGAAAGTTATTTTTTTGTACATTTATCCATCATGCATAGCTAAATTCCATTGAGGGGTTCAATTTAGTGAATTCTCTTGTGGATAGAATGACTTGAAAGTTGTTTGTTTGCCTAAGCTTTATGTATGCATGTCATCCTTTATTGATTATGATTCTAATCTTGTTGAGTTTAACTTGATCACTTAGACTTAGCATGTTATGTGAGTTTTGTACCAAAAAGGTAAAAAATATCGGTTCTCATAAAGGTGATATAGGAGAAAGGGTTCAAAAGAGCAGTTTCTTACTTCGCAATTTAAGAGCAGTTTCTTCTCCAACTCTGTGTTTAAATTAGTCCCTGTGGGATCGATACTTTTGGAATACTTCAAGAGTTTTTATTACTGCATGCGATAGTGTATACTTGCACTTAGCTAGACTTAATCCATCTTTAATTATTATTTTTCCATCTCATTCTTACATCCACCTTCAGTCACAACTCACATCAGTGAGCTTGGTGACTACCCCTGCAAGCTACTCAGATCACCCAATAAAAATAGGGGACTGGTCTAGTAGAAGTGCATCACTCTAGGCGAGCTTGGTGACTACCCCTACAGACTACTCAGGTCACCCAATAAAATAGGGGATTGGTCTAGCAGGAGTGCATCTTTGTAGGTGAGCTTGGTGACTACCCCGCAAGCTACTCAGATCACCCAATAAAATAGGGGACTGGTCTAGCAGGAGTGCATCTCTGTAGGCGAGCTTGGTGATTACCCCTGCAGGCTACTCAAATCACCCAATAAATAGGGGACTGGTCTAGTAGAAGTGTAAGCGAGTCTGGTGATCATCCCTACAGAATACTACAATCATCAAAGTGATTGGTCTAGACAGGAGTGAAATCACTGCAAGAGAATTTGGTGACGACCGCTGCAGGATACATTCAAGCAAGAAAGGAACAAAAACAATAATATATGTGCAAAAAAAAAAACGGCAGACAAAAAAATTTATGGTTCAATAGAAACAGTTTGTATATGTCTATCCAACAAAGGCATTGCTTTAAGAAAACAAAAAAAAAAAAGAGGATTTTGAATGTGTACTTACCTCTTAGATGGTGAGCAAAGATCCATTGTAGAATGGAAGTCGAATGAAGTTTTTTCCCTGAAATTCAGAAAGAAAGTATAATCAGTGGAAGCGGTAACAAAAGAAGCGGCACAAATTTAAAAAAAAAATCAAAAGAAAAAAAAATCATTTGAAATTTCGTTTGCTAAAAAAAAGGAAAAGAAGAAATGACATGCTGAATATCAAAATTAAAAAGAAGCTTTGAGAAAGGATACATATATAATAATTTCTTTCGCTCTTCTCATCATGATCTTCTGTTACCACTGCTCGAGTATCTCCCTCCTTTGAACTGAACCACCCAACATAACTCAAGCGACGATATTCTTTTCTTAACTTTAATTTTGGCCATGACACAGTAGTAAAATCACGCCAGCAATCTCTCTGGTAAGGCGATACCCACCAACGACCACAAAAAAAAAAATGACGTAGTGAGACGGCGACGACGACATTATAAATTTTTGTAGCTAAAAAAAAAAGATTTCAAGAGATTTTTTCTTAATTACCAGCGACGCGACAAAGAAGCACAAATGGAGATTATTGCTCGAACTCAAAGCCTACACAAAGAAGAAGATACATGAACATTTGAAGTCAAATGAAAGAAAAAAAAGGGAAATTGAAAAGGAGAACTTTTCTTTTTACCTAGACTCCGTGCTTGAGTGGCTTTGTGTCTTGACCTATGTAACCTCTTCAATTTATAAGGGAGAAATTAGGTCAAGCACATAAAGGAAAGTCTTGATTTTTTTGGCTAAGGAAGTTTTGGCCTAATCAAATTGAAGGATTGGAATTCCCAATTTTGTTACAGCGGAAGCAATTGGACAGTTCGTAAATTAATTTTGTTCTACAAAATACCAATACATTGGCAAAAGGTTAAGCGGTGAAAAACATACCTCCGTGGACGACTCTGAATACTTCAACGGACACCACCACGAGGCTACCCTGCTATTCTCTGAGATTAGGAACGTAGTTGTGGGACTACTAATCTTGATTGGGAAAAACTCTTAGAGAGAAAATTTGTCTCTAGAGTTCTTGAGAGAATATGTGAGGGAGGCTAGAATGAGACCTTAGGGCTAGGGTTCTCATAATCTTTCCTTTTATAAGAGAGGAAACCCTAATGTGAGGTTAGGAAACAATCTTGACCGTTAGATCAAGATCAATTAATTAATTGATTAAATCAATTAATTAAATGATAATTAACTAATCATATTAATTAATTAATCATATTAATTAATTAATCTCATGCACATTTACATCTTATTTAAATGTAATTTCCTCACATAATATATTTTAATTAAACTTCATTAAAACACATTTAATTAATTCAATTAAACTAATCAATTAATTAATTTCAATAATTAATTAATTTTACAATTAATTAAATATCTCCCATATTCAATTAATTACATATTAGAATCATATTCTAATAATTCCCTCATAGACTATAGTTTAATTAAATCTCATTTAATTTAAACTAAATTGAATAATTAATTAATTCATAATTAATTAATTCATCTTCTAATTAAATACCATATATTTAATTAGACATATATTTGAACTCTTTCAAATATATCAATCTCTCAATATAATAAAGTTTAATTTCAAATTAGACTTTATATTTTGATGCATCACTATACACTATATTAATTTGTATCTCATACAATTAACTTAATTCCCAATATGAATTTGAACTATTCAAATTCTCTCAAGATATATTTGTTCCTAATTACTCTTTACGAGCTAGCAGGGGGACCTAATGGACCTGCAGATCAGAAGCTCCAATGATATGAGGTTGACTGATTAAACTCATTAATCAAGTTAACCAGTATTCATTAACTGTGGGTCATTCCACTAAAGACCCACAACTGTATTCTTCTCACTGTAGAACATTTCTGTGTCCATGGATGTAGACCTATGCTGGTAAGTCAATCCTTCACAAGTGTCCGTAATCACAGCTGGGTCAAATTACCGTTTTACCCTTGTGTTACATCTGTCTCCTTCAGTACCAGCGCTCCTCTAATGAACAACCTGTTTATGGTCCAACCATTAAACAGAAAATCTCTCTCGGGCCAGTGAGAGCGCAGGATCCCTTTGTTCAAGTCCCGGAGTCACCACTTAAGGGAACACTCATCTACTTCTCCTAGAAGCGGGAAGGAGTGAATTTGATCTTGTGTTGTCATGTCCCCAGCCCCCCATTCGGTCTTGTCCCCAAGAAGGTAGGCTTATTGAGTCGGCGTGCAGGCCACTCTCACCCATACTAATCAAAGGACAATCCCTCGTGAGAAGGAGTTCATGACACACTCAGGATTAAGACTGAGTTACCTAGGTCATCCTATTGAAACATTAACCTAACTAATTAACGGTGTTACAACTAATGGTTGACTATTTCATGGTCCGGTCTTATGCAAACTCATTGCATAGGATACCCCTGCTCGCATGTCTCCTACATGGACGCCTTGGATCAATACGTCTGTATCGAATACAAAGCGGGCCGTATCCAATAGTGTTACCAGGATAAGGTACCCAGCCTTATCCTTGTACTATAGACCTTTTAGGTTGTTACTTGAACACCGATCCCCTATGTCCCCACATACTAGTTCAAGTCACATGTAAACAACCTTGGATCTTAGTTTATTGGATTTGGGTCAAATTGTGCAATATTTAACAATAACACTTTATTGTAGAAACTCAATAACACTTTATTGAAAACAAGTATACAATTTGCTTACGTTCACTATCTACGAGTTTTAGGGCATAAAACCGAACACAAATATGACAAATAACATCTAGGAATCTCCTACCATTGTCATTAGGGTAAACAAAATTTTCCCTCCAAATTATGTGAGTCAAGAGGGAAATTTTTAGCCTAACAAAATTGGCAAGCCAAGAGACCTCCAATTTTTGTTCAAAGTACCAATCTACCTCCAAATTCATGTCCCAGGTAGAGAAAAAAAAATTGTCACAACTTTGGCTAAAATTAAGTTTCCAATTTAAAAAAAAAAAAAAAGAATTGTAAATCAAAATTGTGGTTCAATATTTTTATTCTAAAAAAAAAATCTTAAATTTGGCTAAAATTAATGTTGGTAGCGGAAAAGAAATTATTCGAAATTATAAGTTAATTTTCTGATTAATTTCGCTTATCGGCACAAATTAAAATTAGGACTAAACGTCATATATTTTTTCACATATCATGCTTTTCAAAATCCATGCACGCATATAGGTGCATAAATTTCGAAAATGGAGCATTTGTTGAGTGAAAAATTTCGGCCAAACACAAATTGTCACGTCATTAATTTAAATTAATGATAAAATAAATTTTGGATCAATTACAAATTTACATGTGTCCTTTAATTAAATTAATAGACATTAAAATTGCATAAGACTAGTAAGTCGACCCTTCACAAGTTGTTCGTAACTAGAGTTGGGTCAAATATCCGTTTTACCCCTGAAGTTACATCTTGTTCCTTAAGTCCCCACTGAGTCCCTAATGAACAATTGGTTTGTGGTTCGACCACTAAACCTAAAACCTCTTGGGCCAATGAGAGGGTAGGATCCTGATAAATCCAATTTGTTATACACTTAGAACCTCCTAATTTGCTTATCTTAGTTGAATTCCTTGCGAAAAATGCTTTAAAATGAGTATAATATGTCTATAGGTCCTTGTCGGAGCTTTGGAAGCAATTCGGGGCTTTGACGAGCAAAACCGAAGCGTAAAATGACTATTCTGCCCCTTGAGCCGTCACAGCGTCGAGACGCTACCGTCAGAGCGTCGGGACGCTACGCAAATTAGGAAAAGATCTTGAAGTTCGCGAGCGAGGCGAGAGCGTCGAGACGCTGTTGCCCTAGCGTCGCGACGCTAGGGCAAACCCGAGACTTTTTCCTATTCTGTAGGGGGCAGCGTCGCGACGCTATTGCCCTAGCGTCGCGACGCTGCGACTGGGTATAAAATGTGTATTGCAGATTTTTGCGTTTCTTCTTGGTTTTTTCCTCTAGATCCGATTTCTCCCTCTTCTTCCTTGTACTATTATGAATTCCCTTGTAATTTTAGTGAGTTTTATTATATTTTGGGGATGGTTAATCGAGCCGAGGAGCTTAGTTGGAGCGTTTCGATGACCGGCTAAGTTCACGTCGTTGCAATTGGGGACTTCTAATGTAAGTTAGGCATACTCTTGAGACCTTGTTTATGGTTTTAGTTGAATTATTGTTGGTTATGTCTTGAATTCCCATTCTCAAATTACAATTACTTTGATAGAATGGTTTGACAAACTATTTGCTTGATTTAAGGTAATTGCTTTACTAATTGGTTAGTGATAAATTTATTGTGTGATTGTGTTGAATGGAGTGTTATCTCACTTGATATATTTGCATGATAGATTTAGGAATTTGAGCTTAGAATTGCATGAATTTAGGTTGTTCCTAGTTTATGTGAGTTTACTCAACGATCCAATTCGCTTAATGCGGTTAGGTTCATGTTTATGAATTCTAATTAGATTCTAACTTTGATGTTTTTGTCGAGTTGCAAGGTTATAGATCTTAATCATTGGTTCCAATGAATGTTGAGTAATCAATAATAATTCTTAAAATTTAAGTGTCAATGATTGAGTAGCCAAACCCAAGTTAGAATAACCAATTGCACGATACCGAGTTGAGATTAACTAGACAACCTTTACTTTCCTGTTATATTACGTTATTGCAATTTATTCGTTTCCAATCAATCCATCTTTCAAAAACCCCGCCTTTTTAGTTACTAATTGAGAAATCTAATTAAATTAATTAATTACGCTGCTCCATGTGATCGACCCCGGCCACTACTACTACAAGTTAGCTTTAGAGGTTGAGGATTATAAATTTATTTGATAAGAGACCTCGACAATCTCTTCCGTCAGATCCCTTTTGATCACGTTCCGGAGTCAGCACTTAAGGGAATAACCTCTCTACTATCCCTAAATTGGGTAAGAGTGAATTCCATCTTGCAGGACTATGTTCCTAGCTATCTACCCGTTCCTATCCCTGAAATGGGGGGTTTATTGAGCCGGTGATGATGAGCCACTCACACCCATGCAGATTTAAGGGTGAGCTCGAATAAATAGGAGTTCATAGTTAACTCAGGATTACGATTGAGTTACCTAGGTCATCGCACTAAAATAAGTCAGTTTCAACAGCAAACGACGTTATAAAGGAAATTGACTTATTTCTTGGTCCTAGTCATATGCAAACTCATTTGCATAGGACGCCCCCACTCGCATGTCTCTATATGAACGATTCAGGATCACATTGTTTGCACTATATACAAAGTGGGCCACATCACATAGTGTTTTGATGCGCAAATTGCTAACTGCAAGCGTACGGGCCCAAGTTATAATATAATGATTAAAAATCGAATGTCGTCCTCTGGATTGGTTTTCTAACTTACCTAATTACTAAAGGTATATTTGCCCAATTTGATTTAGAGAAAATATTCGAGAAAGATGCAAATTAATTAAAAGCTACTCAAAACAATTAAATGAGTGGAAACTTAATGGAGAAAAGCCTTAGGGAATTGATTTCACCTATTACATGCATGAATTAATTTAGGAATGAAATATGAATGAACATGTAACGATTTCATAAACCAAGGATTACTAATTATTAAATGCCTCTCCCGAGCACAATTAATTCTTTATGCAAAATTAAGAAATTGATATCCCTATCTAATTTCTACAACTAGCATAAGCAATAAAGATCAATCCTTATAACGGTTTCTCAAGCAATCCTATATCTCCCGATTATAGAACCACCAAAGTCATGCAATTGATAGATCTAATCTAAACTACCCTATCCCGAGCAATTAGTTTAGATAAAAACAACATATAATCCGTGATCAAGAGATTGCCAGCATTAAAAACTCAATTGCATAAATGAAAGGCGTTACGAACAGTCATAAAAATCCCTAAATCAATCCCATACAATCTAATGGCTACATCAAATCCCTAAGAAATGAAAATTAGCTACATAAGAAAAATCTGTCCAAAACATCATAATAACAGTGCAGGAAACTAAGGAAGGAAGAATAAACTCACTAGCCGTGATAACCGCATGTTCTCGTCACGATCCCCACGATTTAAGCTCCGAAAATCAACTCCCTTCGATCTCCTCTGTGTTCTAGTGCAATTTCGCACTCAATAGTCGTCTTTTTCTTTCCCAAAAGGCTCCCCCCAAAAATTTGCTACCTAGCATTCTATTTATAAGACCCCTTCTGTTGCGACAGCGTTGCGACGCTAAGGACAGTGTCTCGACACTGTCCCGTTGCACTCCCTAATAAATCAGGAAAATATTGCAGCGTCTCGACGCTGCCTCAATTGCGCGCCCACTGCTTATACGGCAGCGTTGAGACGCCCAAAACTAGCGTCTAAACACTACCCTCTCGGATTGGGAGGTTGAATCATGTCTTCTTTTGCTCATTTCTTCAATTGAATTAATTCTTTTGCTCCCAAATCACCGGTATTCATCAAAAACATCAATTTCCATCCAAAAGCTTGATTCCTACAAAATTAAACCAAATGTGCATAAAATTGGCCAAATAATCCTCAAGACTAACACTAAAAATACTATAAAATATAGCTCATAAATTGAGCTATCATGTTTCCAGGATAAAGTACCCAACCTTATCCCTATACTATAGACCATTTAGGCTATAACTTGAACTTGATCCACTTTTATGTCACTACATAAAGTTCAAGTATTCATATCACATAGCCATGGATGTTAGTTTATTGGATTTGGGTTATTTAACGTGCGATTCACTTATTTAATAACTTAAGTGAACAAGGACTCGACAACGACTTTATCGAACAAGTATACTACTATTTGTTTCATTCACTATCTACAAGTTTTAGGGCACCAATCCCAACTAGATTGAGATTGGAGAGAGAAATTAGAGAGAGAGTAATGTTGGATCGGTATGACAACCCTAGAGGGGGGGGGGGTGAATAGGGTTTAATGAAATTTTATTAACTTTTTATTACGGTGAGCCCAATTTAAACAAATCAATGAACTTCTTACAAATAATTAATTTCAACACAAATTGATCAACAAATTAGAAATATGTTTCAAGCACCATAAATAATTCCAAATGTAAATATTGTCCATAAGCATGAAGAACAAATATTAACAATTAATTTCATGCAATTTATGATAAAGAAAATTAACTGCAAAAATTAAATAGGAGAGGGTTAAAGAAAAATTGACACCGGAAATTTATAGTGGTTCGGCAACGCCTACTCCACTCCCCAAGCTCCTCTTGGGTATTCGACTAAGAACATGACTCTTTCCACGACTTAGAGTCCAACCGGTACAATGTTCTTTTTTTGGGAGCAAGAACAAACCCGATCCTTTCCACGGTTTAGGATCAAACCGTTACAACTGCTCCTTTTTGGGCTCAAGAGCAACCCTTACAAGATTTGGAAATTTTATGAACAAGATTACAAACTCTCCCAAAGAGTGGATATACAAATTTTCGCTCACAAATTTGTAAGAAAAATTCTTACAAATTATTGTCCTCAAATGGCTAAGAAAAATAAAATTGAATAGCTCAAGAATCTCTCAAAATAAAACTCTCACAATAAATTTAAAGCAACATTGAAGAATTGGAGGGAAGAAACATGTAGAAAGTTGAGAGAATTTAGAGAGAAATTGTTGTTATGATTTTGTTAGATAATGGGGGGTATAAATAGAGGAGGAAATATTGTAGAAAAGATCAAGTTTAATTTTTAGCCATTGGATCTTAATCATCAAAAATGAATGGTTGAGATTAAAAGAAAAGAAATTTCAAAAGATTTAAAATATATAAAATAATAATAATAATAATAAATATATGAGTGTGTCCAACGGTAAAGAATTATATATATATATATATATATATATATATATATATACTAAAAAGACTTTCCAACGGGCAAAGCATTCGATGCATCTCAAAGTTCTGATTTTTTTTTTTTTTTAAATCAAACCATTTCTCATTCATTTTTTTAATAAAATAATATATATATATATATATATATATATATACTTAAATAACCAAAAGGTCTATGTGTGTCACTCTCCCATTGATCCACGTGTCAGCGCTAGATTGGTCCATGATGTTGACTCAATCGCCACGTCATCGCCACAGGTATTTTTCGTTAAAACTTGTTTCGACTATAACTTCTTCGTTATAGCTCCGATTTGAGTGATTCAAGAGGCGTTGGAATCGTTGTTCTGAGCTCTACGCTATGGCGATATTAAAACAATAAAATTTTCAGTAGTTATAAATTGAGTTTGTTATCATCAAAATATTGATTAATTAATTAATTAAAGGTAATTAATTTGAGATTAATGACCAAAAAGCCAACAAGTAAGAGATTAGAGGGAGAAATTGGAGAGAGAGAGCAAGAGCGAGAAGTGAGAGCGAGATTGGAGAGAGAGCAAGAGATTGGAGAGAGAAATTGGAGAGAGAGCGAGAAGCTAGAGCGAGAGTAGCGAGAGAGAGCGAGGTTAGAGTAGAGAGTAAAATGGTAATTTTACTAGGATGCTGAGGCAAGCAAAATGACATATATCCTTGTTTTGAAAAGGTGAGACATTTATCATTTCCGCGAATTTTAGAGGGTCATTCGTACAAAAATCTCCGATATAAGGTCCATCAAACTCTATAAATAGAGGAGACCACCCTTCATTTGATTCATTCAGATTCAGACTCACACTCTGAGAAGCATTCAGATAATTCAGAAGTGTCAAGTTCAGTCAGAGAATCTTGAGAATTCAAAATGATCCGATATTCAAAATTCAAAGGATTCAAGACTCAGAAGATTTGAAAACTAGAAGACTCCAAGAAGAGAACAACAAGCCAATCGACCGATCAAGAAGATCACCAAGTCAGCAGCCCGATCATCCAAGAGGATCAACAAGCTAACAAGTCGATCCAACAGATCATCAAGCCAACAGGCCGATCCAAAAGATCATCAAGTCAGCAGGCCGATCATCCAAGAAGATCAACAAGCCAACAAGCCGATCTAAGAGATCATCAAGCCAACATGCCGATTCAATAGATCATCAAGTTGGCAGTTTGATCATCCAAGAGGATCAACAAGCTAACAAGTCGATCCAATAAATCATCAAGCCAGTAGGCCGATCATCCAAGAAGATCAACAAGCCAACAAGCCGATCTAAGAGATCATCAAGTCAACATGCCGATTCAAGATATCATCAAGCCAGCAGGCCAATCATCCAGAAGGTCAACAAGCCAATAGGCTGATCTAGAAGATCAACAAGCCAACAGGCCGACCCAATAGATCATCAAGCCAGCAGGCCGATCTTCCAAGAAGATCAACAAACCAATAAATTGACCCAAGAAGAGCAAAAATTAGAGGCCAAAGTTTATATATTTTTGAGAAAGAATCAGAGAATAAATATTAGAGACTGTAACACTTATACATCAAATTCTATAAAATCAAGTTCATTTCCACGAATCAAATTCCTTGTTGAAATCTGGTGTGAACAGTAATATTTTAATAAATTGAGTATGTTTAGATTTGTTTCTAATTAAGTTTCTAATTTTGTTATCAATATTTATATTCATATTCAAAATATTTTCTTTTCGATGATTTTATATTTTATCAATATTTATGTAGTGTATTGAAAATATCTATTAGTTGCTAAAGCAGATGTTGGATCCTTCAAATTATAAAAATCTTGAGTGCATTTCGAACTGAAATGCATGCTATCTTTATTTCTTTATGCTAGGCGCAAAAGAGTTCCATTACTCTATTATATTCTAAATCGAAAATGCTTTTCAAGGTTGTTAGATCCTAAACCATTAGGAAAAAATTCAATGTTGAATCAGACTAATTATATGAAAGGAGAAATTAAAGAAGCCCAATGCTTTATTTGTGATTCATATCGCTTTATTTGGTCCTGTATTTACTAGAATTATTGATTGTAAAACGAAAAAGGAAGCTTGGACGATTGTAGGTGGAATTTGAAGGAAGTGCAAGAGTGGAAACTGTCAAATTAAAGGGTCTCAAAAGTGAGTTTGAGATATTGAAAATAAAGGATTTAGATTTTACAGGAGACTATACAACAAAAGTGACGACCATTGTGATAGGAATGAAGTATTCATCTGTATAGATAAAGTCTAGGATTTTTAAACAATTAGAAACCAAGTTTGAGATCCATTTTAATTTTATTTAGAATTAAAAGGAATACAGATTAAACAAATAAATACCTGCCAATAATATGGAGATAATTCGATTACGTTCCTAACAGCAAAGTGTTTCCTATTAAATAATTCCTTAGGTGTTCTTGGTTGTTGATCATCACTCCAATCATCTAAATGATAACGTTGGCTTCTAAAGGATGGTAAAAAACTTTCGCAATTGGTATAAATGACATCAACCATATAATGGGTGTGTTTGGTTTAACTTTTCAGGTATTTAATTTTGAAAAAAAAGTCATTTTGAAAAAATATCTAATGTTTGACAAGCACTAAAAATGACTTATTAGAAAATGAGATTGATAAATAAACCATTTTGAGAGAAACACTTGAAACCAACTTTTTTAAAAAGACCTTTTTAAGTATACAATAACTTGTGTATAAAAACATTTATAGGAAATGCAACCAAACATATGAGTGTTTAAATTCTAAACAATTTGTATACAAAATGTTTTTTAAAAAATGCATTCTTGAAAAACATTTAAATTAAAATGTAATCCAAACGGACTCAATAATACCTTAAATTAAGCAAAAATACGTTTTTGTTATTATCCATGTATCTAGCGATTTTAAAATTATGTATATATAGCGATTTTAATATCAACCATATGAAAGGATGGTAAAAATGTTTGCCATTAGAGACTTCAATCAATTTGGCTTAGTTATTAAGTTCACTAAATACACTCGACCATCATGTACCAAACCTTTCCATCCAGGTAAAACATAAATAAATTGCATATCAAGGGAGAAAACTCCCAACATATTAGTTGCAATTTCATTCTTCTTTATTCTATGCTTTGCTTTTTTGGACTCTAGAACATGTATCTTAGGTCCCGTTTAATAACCATTTGGTTTTTGAAAATTAGGATTGTTTTCTCCTAAATTCCCTACCATTGCTTTCATCATTTGTTAATGATCCATTTGAATTCCTAGCCAAATTCTAAAAACAAAAAGAAGTTTTTGAAAACTACTTTTTTTTTTTTTTTAAATTGGACTTGGTTTTTGAAAACAAGGAAGAAGATTTGACACTAAAACAAAGAAACTTATAGGTGGAAGTAGGTGTGTATAAGCTTAATTTTCAAAAACCAAATGGTTATCAAACGGGGCCTTAATGTTCAGTTCCATCTAGAGCACCCAAACAATCCTAACCCAAAACTTAATTTATACACACATTAGTATTCTTCATAAATGTTCTAATAGGCAACTTTGAATGTACCTACGTACCTTAAACCACTTCCTTCTGCAGTCCATCAACTTTTTCAATGGGTTAGGGGACTTCCAAAAATACTTTTGGCATCAGAACATAGCTCTTAAAAGTGAACCCCGTAACTTTATTTTTCATATAATGTATGCTAAAATATGCAAAAACATTTCGACTATTCCTTTTATATACTCAAATTCCTCATCCTTATTAATTTTCCTTTTACCCTAAGGATAGTACATAACTTATGAAATGTTCGTCTATCCATCCTGAGTTGGTTGATACAACTTACATCATTATCCTAAACCACATAAATTGCAAGTGACACAGATAGTACATAACTCTAGACAATTTTTCTTCATAGGTTGGATTAAAGAATGTAGACGTGGATGGTTCAAATTGAAATATATTGTGCAATCATTTCTCAGAGAATGATAACTGTTGATATGCCTTGAATCTGATATGAAGCACTCTGAATGACTAAGAACGAGGGTCTCACTGACCTAATCTTCCCTAATCTCTGTAATCTGCATACAAATTCTCCTCACTAATAAGATCGTTCTCTCCCTCTGCCTGTGGACGTAGCTAACACACCATTAGTGAAACATGTAAATTTGTGTGTTGTTTCTTCGTCCTTTCATTCTTATTTGTTGATTTACGGTTATATTTTCCTCTTCTTTCCGACAAGTCGAGTCATTTCTATATACAAAAATGACATGAGGGAATTAATAAATAGAATTACAGAATCTCCTATACCATTGTATGTCACACTGAATCCATCAAATTGAAAATACATGAAAAAAACAACAAAACTAGAAAGATCAACAACATATCAGTCATATCTATAGAAAAAAAGTGAGAGAGAAGTACTTGATATTATTGAGCAACCGAGGATGCCCAACTCGTTAATGAATCCTAAAAAAAAGTAGATGGAATTGTGAGGTTAAAGGTAAAAGATCCAACCAGAGAACAGAGTACAAGATCGATTCTGAAAATGTCTTTATTTTTATTCATTTTTACAAGGTTAGACCATCTACAATTTATACTTACACGGAAGGAAGCTAAGACCAAATACCCACAAAGAAAACAATGAAGAAAAGAAAGTCTGGAGGATGCAACAGTACACAAATAAAATAAAGAGTGAACAATTGAAGCAAGAAATCTCTGTATAAATCAAGGTGGATTTTCTGCTGTAATTTGCAATCCTATTTTGAGGTTAGATTGATTTGTGATCGCAACTCCAAGATTTATGTGATTACGAATGTGCCTCATTTCCTTGTTGGGTTGTTGTTGACTTGGTGGAGATGAGCTGATGTTTGGACTCGAGTATTTGTAGTTGTCTTATATCGTTTCTCAAACTTGTGGCAGTGGTAGAACGAACGCCAAGTTTGTTTCTTATATCCTTGAAGGTAGCTTTGGTGAGTGGCATGGTGAATATATCCGCCAATTGTTTGTTTGATGGAACAAATTTGGTAATAAGACATCCAAGAGCTACCTTCTCTCGCACAAAGTGATAGTCTATTTCTATGTGTTTCGTTCGAGCATGAAAGACTGGATTGATGGACATGTGGCGTGCACTCATGTTGTCACAATATAGTTGGGGAGTTTGATTGAGCGATATTCCAATGTCACGTAACAAGAAAGTGATCCAAGTTAATTCAGCTGTTGTGGTGGCCATGGCTCGGTATTCTGCTTCTGAACTTGATCGAGCCACCATAGGTTGCTTCTTAGATGACCAGGAGATACAGTTGGATCCAAGAAATATGCAAAATCCGATAGTGCTTCTTCTCGTCAAGGGACAACCTCCCCAATCTGTATCGCAAAAGCCATACAAGTTAGTGGAGCTATGTTTATAAAGGGTGATACCATAGTCTATGGTTCCATGGATGTATCGAAGTATTCGCTTTACAGCCTTAAAGTCCTTGATAGTTGGTGTTTGAAGTTGTTGACAAACTTTATTCACTACATGAACAATGTCAGGACGAGTTAAGGTGAGGTATTGTAGGGATCCAACAATGCTTCTATATTGTTTTGCATCTGTAGGTCGCATATCAATGGGTTGTTCCTGTGTAGAGACTGACATAGGTGTGCATGTGGAAGTTGCTCCGAGCATTTTGGATTTGATAAGTAGATCTCGAGCATATTTTCCTTGTGATAAGGTGATTCCCTTGGGTGTATGTTTGACTTCGATACCAACGAAATAGTGAAGTGGTCCTAGGTCCTTTAGCGCAAACTCCGATCCTAGTGTGTGAATTAGTTGTTTTATTAATGCCAAGTTGTTTCCTGTAAGAATGATGTCCTCAACATAGATCAACATAAGCATAAGAGCAGAATTATTTCGAAAAATGAATAGTGAGGGATCAGATCGACTGCATGTGAAACCAATGTGAAGAAGGTGATTAGCTAATCTATCAAACCAGGCTCGTGGGGCTTGTTTCAATTCATATAGCGATTTTTGTAACTTGCAAACATAATTAGAAAGAGTTGAGTGAACAAAACCGGGTGGTTGTTCCATGTAGACCTATTCTTTCAAGTGTCCGTGTAGAAAGGCATTTTTGACATCTAGTTGTTGTAATGTCCAATTTTCACTAGTGGCTAAGGAAAGAATTGATCCTCCTCCAGCGCCAGTTAAACCAATGTTCAGTCCTCTTGAGCAAGTCAACCGAAAAACTCCAAAAACGAAGCTTTTGGAGGAAATCGACAGAAAACTATCTGCCATCTCAAGAGGAGAAAGCTCTAATCAGCTTAACACCCTCGACGATACAGATAGTGAAGATGTTGAATCAATCATTGAACAACTCAAAGGTCTTCATTTAGAAGATCCTCCATCTCTAAACAAACTGGGTTACAATCCAGGTGATAGAGTAAATTGGTACCAAAGGCCTTCTATGCCTGACCTCAATTACGAGCAAAATTATAGGTTCGGAAAAACCAAGCAATTCGATGGACAATCCATTGTGGTTTGGAACCTAGATGGAAAATCAGATAGACAAATCCAAGACATGCTATCTGAAATGCTCATTGCCGCAACTTCTTTCCAAGAAAATGGCAATTCAAATCATGTCGCCTGTTCCACCCTTATTAATGGATTCACAGGTATTCTCAAAGCATGGTGGGATGCTCTTAGTGCTTCCCTCAGAAATGAGATCAAAACTCATTCCACCAAAGTCAAAAGAAAAAGGGAAGTTCCCGATACCAAAGCCGATCCAGGAATTAGAATAGGTGGAGAACCTATTACTAAACCTGAATCATCAAAAACTCCGCCTAAAGTGGTCATCATTGAAGAAGAAGTAGATCAGCAAGATGCCGTAGAGGCACTGGTCTATGCGATCTCTTGGCACTTCACAACTGCCCATAGTGTGAAGCATGAAGACACTCAAAGAACAATTCTCAAAAATCTTAGATGCAAAAACTTGGCCAACTTCAATTGGTACAAGGACATGTTCATTTCTAGGGTCTTCCATATGAAAGATCCACATTGGAGCCACTGGAAAGAAAAATTTCTGGATGGCCTTCCAAATTACGTTTCTGAAAGAATCTATTTGACTCTAAAGGAACGATATAATGGACAAATCGATTGGAACAATATAACATATGGTGATCTTACATCATATGTCATCAACTGTGGACTTCAAATTTGCAATGAAATAAAAATTCAGCGCAAAGTCCAAAGGGATGAAAAGGGCAGGCTCAGAGATATGAAAGCCTTTTGCTCTCAATATGGTTGCGAGCGTTTAGAAGAACCAAATCGCTCTGCAAACAAAATAATCCGACGGCGTAACAGCCGAAGGTTTTACAAAAACCAATTCGAAAGACCTCAGTATTTTCAAAGGCAATCGAGAAAGTATTTCCCTAAAAGGCAATACAATCCAAATCCTCGATTCAAGAAAAGACCATCTCGGGATCAACCCAGACCAAGGCAAGCTGCCTATAAAACAAAGGGAAAAACCTTTTGTTTTAAATGTCGAAAGGAAGGACACTATGCAAATAGATGTCCCAACCTTAGAATCAATGAGCTGGATATAGAAGAAGAGTATTCTTCTATCTATGATAGCTCTGATCAAGAATTGAACGAATTTCAATTCAACGACACAGATTCAGAGGTCTCTAGCGATAGCCAGAGCAAAGAATCTGAAGGCATCAAAGCTTGTAAAAAGGATTGTGAAGGACAATGCATAAATGTCCTTACACTAGAACAAGAAGTTCTCTTTAACTCTATAGACCATATAGAGGATAAGGAAATGAAGAAGACAATTCTGAAAACCCTCAAACAGTCTTTGTCTTCTCAAAGAACTTCTGAGTTCATAGAAAAGGTTGAGCAACCCTCTCTTTCCGAAATTCTCAAAAGGGACGATTTCTTCAAACCAAAAGCTGACCCTCAACCTTCTTCTATTCAAGATCTTCAATTTGAAATCAACAATCTCAAGAAAGAGATAGAGAAAAGCAAAATTGAAATAGATTTGATCAAAATCGAGATCAACAATCTCAAATCAAAACCTTTAATTTCCAATGATGAAGAAAAAGATTTTCTTCTTAATCAAATTACAAAATCTCAATTTCAAAAATGGTATTCAATGATTACCCTAAAAATTGAGGATTTTTAAATCACGGTCAAAGCCCTAATTGATTCAGGGGCAGATCAAAATTGTATTCAACAGGGACTCATCCCTACAAAGTATTTTGAAAAAACCACTCAAAGACTTAACAGTGCCAATGGCCAACGTCTTTGTGTGCAGTACAAACTTTCAAATGCCCATATTTGCAACAATGACATATGTATTGTTTGCTCATTTCTTTTGGTCAAAGACCTCAAACAAGAGTTGATCTTAGGAACCCCATTCCTAACACAACTCTATCCTATTAAAATAACCGAAAACGGTTTGGTTTCAAATTTTGCCGGTTCTGAAATAACTTTTGAATTTATTTGCCCAATCCTTCCAGTTGATTTTATGGAAGTGAGTTTAAATGAAATTCGGCAAAAACAAAAACAAATTTCTTTTCTCAAAGAAGACATCAGTTACAAAAAGATTGATGAAAACCTCAAAAATCCCTCTGTTATTGTAAAAATAAAAGAGTTGGAAAACAAAATTGAAAAAGAGATTTGCTCAAACCTTCCAAATGCTTTTTGGGCAAGGAAAAAACACATTGTTCAACTTCCTTACTCAAAAGATTTTGATGAATCAAAAATTCCAACAAAGGCCAGACCGATTCAAATGAATTCAGATCTGCTAACATTCTGTAAAAAAGAAATACAGGATTTGCTCAATAAGAAGTTGATTCGACCATCCAAAAGCCCATGGTCGTGTGCAGCATTCTATGTCAACAACGCAGCCGAACAGGAGCGTGGTGTGCCAAGGTTAGTAATCAATTACAAGCCTTTAAACAAGGTTTTGGAATGGATTAGATATCCAATTCCAAATAAACAAGACCTTTTAAAAAGGATTTCAAAAGCAAAAGTATTTTCGAAATTTGACATGAAGTCAGGTTTCTGGCAAATTCAAATTTCTGAAAAAGATAAATATAAAACCGCTTTCAATGTGCCATTCGGGCAATACGAATGGAATGTCATGCCATTTGGGCTAAAGAATGCCCCATCAGAATTTCAAAAAATCATGAATGATATTTTTAATGATTTTCAAGATTTTACAATTGTATACATTGACGATGTCTTGGTTTTCTCCTCAAGCATCGATCAGCATTTCAAACATTTAGAGATATTTATCAAAGTTATTAAACAAAATGGTTTGGTAGTCTCTCTACCGAAAGTCAAACTTTTTCAGACCCAGATTAAATTTTTGGGCTTCAATATCAATATGGGCCTGATTAAACCAATTCAAAGGTCCATAAACTTTGCTTCAAATTTTCCGGACCAAATTACAGAAAAAACCCAACTTCAAAGGTTTTTGGGCTGTCTCAATTATGTGTCTGATTTTATTCAAAACCTCAGACCCATTTGCAAACCGCTTTTTCAAAGGCTTAGGAAAAATCCAAAGCCATGGTCCAATGAACATACTAAAGCTGTTCAAAAGATAAAAGCTTTAGTCAAATCACTTCCCTGTTTAAGTCTTATCAATCCAAAAGCACATCTGATCGTAGAGACAGATGCATCAGACATTGGATATGGAGGAATCCTAAAACAGTGTCTTGATAAGAACGAGTCAATTATCCGATTCCACTCAGGAATCTGGAACGAAACTCAGAAAAATTACTCAACAGTCAAAAAAGAGTTACTAGCTATAGTACTCTGTGTTCAAAAATTTCAAGGTGATTTGATAAACAAAAGTTTTACCATCAAAACTGATTCTCAAGCATCAAAATTCGTTTTGGAAAAAGATGTTAAAAATCTTGTTTCAAAACAAATCTTTGCCAGATGGCAAGCAATACTTTCGTGTTTCGATTTCAAGATTTTGCCTATAAAAGGCACTGAAAACCCCCTTGCTGATTATCTCTCAAGGGAGTTTCTAACTCCAAAACTCTCTCCTCTCTCTCTCCCTTCTGCCAAAGAAAAGAAAAAGAGTGAATGAGTGAAGCAAGAGGCAGAGCCTCCTCTTCAAGGGGCAGTCGCCCAACTTCTTCTTCCTCTGCACCTCCTCCCATGAGTGCAGATCAATATGCAATGGAATTAGGGTTTACTCCGGTAACCCGTTCCAGATCAAGGCAAGGCGGTATACGCCCTATGCCTCCAATGGAGTCTTCTACTCCACCTCCACGGCCTTCGGCCAACCTCGTCCGTCCTTCAGGCGGAGTCGTTCAACTGAGACCTCCTGTCTCTCCCTCTTCAGTCATGGGATCATCAATCCCATCCTCTTCAACCTACTCTGCGGCGGTAACACCGGAAAAGAGGTTTGTACCTCGCCCAGAGATCAAAGGTTATTTTCAAAAAACCCAGGTTATCTATGAACCCATCATAGAACCTGAATTTCAAGGTCTCAACCTAGAAGAGACCGTTTCAAACATGTATCCTACAGGCTTCAATTTCATGCCTGAGGATCTGAACAAAACTCGTACCTTCTACGAGTTCATTCTCGTTGACACCAAGTCAGCCGAGATTACTCATATTCCAGACAAAAACGATCCATCAATGATCGCTTATTCCAAATTAAAAATATTCAAAGCCTTGAATCCGACCCACTGGAATCAAGGACTGTACACAGACAAATCCTTTTCAAAGCCTTTCGTTCCACAAACATATTCATATCGGGACTACATAAGAGCCTGGTATAATGTTATGTGGTATTCAAACTATAAGCATTCTTGGTTCATTTCTTTCTGCCAAAATGCTTACAAAATCACATTCCCACTGTGGTTTATTCAATGGTGGAATACATTCGGTCTTTCGGATGATATTTTACCAACACCCTTGCAAGAATCATATTATCACTTTGCAAGGAACATTCAAAAGACAGCATTTCATAACTCAATGAGATTCTGTCTATATTTTCAAATTCCATGGATTTTTTGCTGGAACTTCTCAACCAGCAATCAACCGCAATACAAAATAGTCACCAAGATCCTAAAGATCAAGTGGTGGGATAAATTCAATTTCCAGAACGCAACCCTCAACAAAATTAAAGAGTGGTTTGCAGCAAACGGTTATCTTCAAGATATCGACATAAAGAGAAACGCAGAGTTTCTCAATGACAAATCAAAGCTCCTAGCAGCTCTAGCTCAGACTACATCTGACGCTGATTTTCAAAGAATTCTCCAGATGGCGGCTTCAAGCGCGTCCCCAGCTTCTTCTGCTCAAGGAGAAGACGAAGATCCGGATTACGATCTGGACGACCCGTTCCTCGACTCACAACCCATGTGAGCTCCGAGTCAAATAATCCTGTTTCACATAGAAGCAGTTAGTATTTCAGGAATACTTCAAAAGGAAGTAATTCCGTCAAATTTAAAAAAAAAAAAAAAAAAAAAAAAAAGTGTGTTGTAAATTCTCTTCTCTAGATCTAAAAGGTGTAAACTCTGTAATTATTCTAGTTTGCACTGTAAATACATTTCTGCCAAAGCACAGCCTTAGAAGATGAAGCAGCAGTACGATAAAGATACAAGAATTCGATGTTTTGAAGGCAAAGATTGTTAGCAACTTTCCTAGATCGTGAGGACCTAGTTTGGCGTTTACCGGCAGATGATGATGTAAGTCCGGGTTTAGCCTATAATCCGCCTAGGGTGATCGAGGGTTAGGATTGGAGCTAATAATTCAGCCGACAAGATAAAGAATCTTATCTACTGAAAAGAGATAAAGCTGAAGCATCTTCAACAGTTGTAAAGTGGCAGACATGATATCTTATCTTCTTATCTTTTCCTATTTTGTCTTTTGTAATTATTTACTTTAATTATTTTTCTTTAAGTCACGTCTATCCGTCAGGGGTCCTGTCCTGTCGGAATAATAATTTAGATTTACTTTTTCAATTTTGTCGAATCTGTCAGGGGTCCTGTCCTGATTATTCGATCTTATCTTTTAATTTTCGGCATTCAATTTTCATTTGAAGTCCGGAGTCTATAAAAGACTTCAAGTTTGTATTGCAAAGGCATGCGCTGAGAACTCTCAAGCTATCTTCTCTTGTAAAGCTTGAATCTCACCTTGCTTTCTTTTATCTTTTATCAGCTAGTCGATCCTCTCAAAGGGCATCCCAAGCTGTTGTCAGTCTGGTACAAACGATATCGGTTTTCATAAAGGTGATATAGGAGAAAAAGCTCGAAAGAGATTGTTCGGCGGTATAGGGCAAGCTGCCTAAGGCACCCTATATCGACTATAGGGTTATAGGTTGCATTCGTGAATTATATATGTCGGAGTCGAGTCACAGAAATGTGCATAACGGTACTCGTTTAGCCTTCTAACGGTTTTTGGGAACAAGGGCCAAATAGGAGTAAAATCTGACCCAATGCATTGAATACACTTAAGTTAGACATGACTATGGTTATTGCCTTAGGGATGAATCCATGTTGAATACATCGTTTGTTTATCATTGTTATTCTTTAATACATATTTGCTTGTTTTATTTATCTTTTCAAAAACCCAATCAATCAACTTATTTTATTTGGTTACTTTTTTCAAAAGCAATCATTTGAGCAGTTTCTTCATCAAATCTGAATTTCCAATTTAGTCCTCGTGGGATCGATACCCTTGGAGTACTTCTAAGGTTTTTTATTACTACGTGCGACAGTGTATACTTGCACTTAAGTGTTAGCTGAATTATTCTTTATTATTTCATTTATCATCTTAACTCACATCCATCTATTCAGCTGACAACGCACCAATAAACAACGAAGAGAATACCATCCCTTACTTTCTCTCAATAGCCCAACAATACCTATTGACTTCGAAGTACCACAAACTGGTAGCTTCAGATAAACAACAAAGAAAAGACCACCCCTTTCTTGCCCCCAATAGCAGAATAATAGCTATTGACTTCCAAGTACCACAATCTGGTAGCTTGGGATAAACAACGAAGAAAAGGTCACACCCTCTTTTTCTTTTCTTACTCAAGACAACACCATGAAAATGTTGATGAGGAGAGAGAAAAGGATAAATGGTGTAAAATTTACCAGAATAAGTGGTGTGAGTCCTATGTAATAAAGAATGAGAATGCAATTGATCACCATGTTGGACTTAATCAAGAATAGGAAGAATGAGATAACAGATTTTGGGATGAGTCGTACATTTTCATTACAATTATAGATTTTGGTACACACGATCATCAATTGTAATTGGGTGGGTCCCACAATTTTCGTCATGGTTGTTTCATAACTTTCATTATGTTTATATGTAGGTAAATATGACCTTTATTTTAGCCTTTGTTAATCATGAAAATTAATTACATAAGTTAAATTGAAAATAGTTAATTCATATGCAGATCTTGTGATTTAAGTTATGTTAATTAATTAGGTAATTGAAAACAAATCTTTTGAACCGATTTCATTTCGTAATCAATTTTAATGGATTAATTTATATTATAATGTAGTTAATTAATGAAGTATAAATCATATAAATTTTAAAGTCTAGTTTAGTTTATTTATTTGGAAAAATATACTCTTGGTCAATGAGGTTTGCGTTAGGTTTCATTTTGGTCTCTAGGTTTTCAAACTCGACAATTTAGCCCATATGGTTTGGATTTCGTTTCATTTTGGTCCATCCTTCCATTTTTTTCGTTAATTACTACCGGATTGCTGACGTGACACTATTTTTTATTAAATAAAACTATTTTCTAATTTTTAAATTAAAAACAAATTAAATTAATAAAATTATTATTATTTTTTTATTTCTTTCTTCTTTCTTTTTGTCTTCTTCTTCTTCATCTTTTTCTTCTTCTCACCATCACCATCAAACCAGCTTGCTGTCGACAGCCATCGGTTGTTGAAATCGTCTGCCATGACCGTCGTCAAACAGCTGCCATTTCCCTTTTTTCTCTCATTTTCTTCTTCTTATTCCCTCTTTTCCCCTTCCCTTTGTTCTTTCATTGTTTTTATAAAAAGAAGAAGAAACAACCATCAAATCTGGAACCAACCCCGCAAGATCTGGAACAAAATGACCGTCAAATCTGGAACGGAATGACCGGAGGTGAAAGTAGAATGAGTGGATGACGTTGTTGTTGTGTCACCGGGAGGCAAGAAGCGAGAGGAGAATGAGGAGAGCGAGCACTGCTGCTCGCTACTCTGTTTGCATATACCACAGCATCGGGAGGGAGAACGCGATGCTATCGACAACTCGTTGCTATGTTGAACGGTGTCTAGAGGCGAGAGGAGAACGAGTGAGAGAGAGAGGGATGACCAAAGATCGAGAGGGAGAGCAAAGTCGAGAGAGAGTCCAAGATTCGTAACGGGGAGGAGGAACTCCCTCCTCCCATTTTTGATGTTGGATAGGGGAGAAAGAAGTTCGTCTTCCCTTCCCCTCTTTTCTATTTAAACAAAAAGAAAATGAAGAGAAATGGACAAAAAAGAAGAAAGAAAGGAGAAGAAGAGAAAAAAAATTGTTGCCGCCAGCGGCGTCTCGCCTCTGGCGAGCGATGGTTTCCAGTAGCCAATGGTTGTTGATAGCGCACATAACGAGCCATTTTTCCCAGTTAATTATAGTTAGTCTTTGTGGATTATTTGACCATTTTTATTCACTTTACGTTTCTTTTGTGGAAATTGAATGACGGAAGCGTGTCGCAGGGCTGTAGCATCAAATAAAATTTATAATCCACGACACTACAACTATTTTGTAGAAATAGTGGCCGGGGTCGAACACAGGGAAGGAGACCTAGCAGATGTAGAATTTCGTGCTTATGAAAACAGGGGGGATTTTGGAAAACAGGGCAAAGCAAAGAAAATAAATGAAGAAATTAAGGTAGACTAAATAAAAGCATGCAGATGACAAATAAGACGGAAATCAATAACACGAAAGGGATTGCTGGATTGGGATTTCTTATGCTTGATTCTATTTCGTCTGGCTACCTAGGTTTCTCTAATAATTATTCTATGCGGATTTCATTAGTCCGGTCGGTTTCTGGGTTACTCGGAGGACCCCCCTACACCAGCCTGTGCTAATTAACTTACTAACCGTGAATTCTGCAATTAACAAGATTAATTAATTTATACTTTATCGCTCACCACCCCTCATACATAAAATAGCAACCATCATAGACCTCGCAACGGTCACTAAATTATATCTAACTAATTTTAGAATTAGCAATTTCACAAACACCTACTTAAACTAGCCGCTTTGGGATCGTGGGTCCAGAATTGTATTAACAAAATTCAAATACAATTTAAATCTAATTCATACAACCTTTAACATACATCCTAGGCCTATCAAGGGTCGTCTCACGTAGAGAGTGGCTTGTCTCAACCTAGTGGCTATCTAAAAATAACTGATTGAATACACAAGCGGTAATCACATAGGGTCGTCAATCCTAATAGACTAGCCTCAAGTATTGGTTTAGACGGGATAACATGCAAAACTTAATGAAAAGACAGCAAGAACAATGCAATAAACTCCAGAAAACTCAGCCAATCTAAATAGAAATCAAAGCATAATCTCAATCCAACGATCTAGATGCGATTAGCTATTCATAAACGAACTTAAAACACAAATAGACATGAAAGAATCCATTAAATATGACCTAAAAAGGTCTACAACAGTATTGAAAAGTAAAAGAGGCGTAAGAAATCGTAAAAGAACCAAATTTATAACCTAATGGCGGACTAAATCGAGACTACATTGACGGAGCGGGAGTTGTCGAGGCTCCCAGTTTGCCAAATAAAATTTATAATTCCACGAACACTAAACTACTTGTAGTAGTAGTGGTCGGGGTCGATCACAGGGAGTGGCGGTTAGTTATTTATTTTCTATTTATTTTGAGTCGTGAAAGCGGTAAATGGGGGGATTGGAAAATTGGATAGAAGAACGTGCAAGGAATTTTAAATGCAAGAATTTAAACAAGCAAGAAATTTAAAGGACAAGAAATTAAATTGCAGAAAATCATAAAAAGACGAGAGAATTAATTAAATTAGGCGACACTGATTGGAGTGATTATTGGGGTTGAATGATTTACTTTGATAATTGAATCTCTACCTATTAAAGGCTAGTTCGAATTGCTCAATTGCCCAATCGATCTAATATGAACCCAGAAAAGACCCAAAGCCCACCTAAGCCATCTAACCCGATCATACAACGTCCATCGAATTAGACACTAATTAGTTAATTAATTAATTCAATTGGACTATCAAATTAAACAATCAACCAATTGCCTTAAGTCTAGTGGATTGATTAGGACATTAGAAATAATTAGGCCTAGATTACTTCTAACGCTATTTTGGATTCTAAACCTATCGTGTCAAGCAACAAAGTCAGAGTCTGCTCTTGGGACCCTTGCCCACGAATCAGTCTATGCGCTAACTATTAAATCTATGTTCCATTAGCTACATGGAAACCAATTTCTTAGCAAGTTATTAACATACGAGCTGCGAGTTAGGGCGTCAATTTAACCTACTACGCATGCAAATAATACGAATTGAATCCAAAATACAATAGCAATATGAAATTAAATAGACATTCAGAACATGAAATTCACAAAGAAATACATTCTATATCCCAAAAATCACCCAATCGGCGTCAACGGGTTTAGACGGCGGTTAAGCCGACTAAAACCCGTGACCCAACGCTACAATAACAAGAAAATACAAAGAAAATCAAAAGGAAAACTTACACCTCTTAATTCTAGTTTTGAAGGACAGAGAGAATGGAGAGGAAGACCAAAAATAAAACCCTAAAAAGTGATACATTTAGCGGAAATAAAAGAGGGGATTTATAGGAAAATTTGTTGTGGCGTCTCGATGCCGTGCCATATGGGCCACGGGCTCAAAACGGGCCAGCTTCTCGACGCTGTGCCTATTTTCAGCATGCTTCGACTTCATTCCACGTCGTTTCTTGCTCGATTTGGGCCTCAAACCTTTGACTCCTTGGAACTATTCTTCGGGTTTGTCATGATCCTCACGATCTTCTCACCTCCTCGAGATCCATGGCCCTCAAGTAAGCTCGAAAACTCCTTAAATTGCCCGAATTAACTCCAATTTGTGTGGTTCGATCCTGATACCTTGAATGCACAAATTATCTACAAAACATACAATTAAAGCGTAAAGTGCACCCTAACAAGTCTAGATTAACAACAAATAAATAGGACTATTTTGGTCCTATCATACATATTTATAGAAAACTCGGCGGCGTCGAGATGTTGCAAACTTTATGCTCCGGTTAATTTTCGTGTCGGCGACGAGACGCAAGGGGCAACGTCTCGACACCATCCCTGATCCTTGACTTGTTGTTTTATTTCTCGATCTTGTTTCGTTTCTTCTCGGTACGAGGCTTCAATCTTCAGCTTTTGGCTTCGTTCTTCAGGTCCGCTTCAGCACAATTGGGTCTTTTCACCCCCTCACCGTCCAAGACACCGAGATGGCTCCAAAACTCCATAATTGGCCCGAATTAACACCAAATTAGCGTGATTGGCTCCCGACATTGCTTAAGCTCAAAGATCGTGTAAATAAGACAAGTAAAGCATAAAATAACTCTAACAAGCTTAGATTAGAGGTGATAAAATATGACTATTTAGGTCCTATCAAATACCCCCAACCTAAATCTTGCTAGTCCTCAAGACTCAAATACTCCAAAAACTAAAGTAATCATGAGACATTCGCAAGTGAGACAAATGAGGAGACAAATAAAATTTTTCAAAGGTTATCTTGCACAAGAGAGCTCCATCCAACCTAAAGAAGACTTTACTAGCTTGGGATTGGTTTGAAGGTGTTCATATAACACATGCGAAAGTAATTGAAGATCGGAAATACCTAACTACATCAATTTTACTCCTAAAGCATGCATGTTCTAAAGAATCCAAAACAGAGAGATAAGAAGAACCAACCTTTTTGCAGCTCAATAGGTGGACCTCCTTGGATTCTTTTCTTCTCCAATCTACTTAGGACAACCCTTAGAGTCTTCCCCACTATTCTCCGGGCCAACAACAACTTGTGGGAGTCTATTAAGATAGGGAATGGGAAGGGAATGCTTGAAGGATCAAGCTATAGAGAAGTATGTGAAATGAGAGAGTTTGAGTCCAAATTCCAGCAACATAACAGTAAGGAAATGGCTCTCATGGCTTTGAATCTGATTCATACTCCTTATATAGACATCTTCCATGCAAAGAGAAGCCTCATGACAGTAGACACATGGTGTAATTGCAACTCAAAGTGGATCCTAGGTGTTTAATTCACAACACATGCAACTAGTGCATGGTTGTGTTGTTTTCCACTATGCATCAACATGCAAGAGTGGGAATCCCACTAAATCCACTAAATTGAATCTATATTCTGAATTTTCAGCTTGCAATTCACTCTTATTTCAATTCTAAATTGAAATTGATTTCTAGGCAATTAATTTGGGACATTTCCAAGTAATTTGATATGATTAATCCAATTAATCATTGTTACCTTGTGCCATTCATTATATATGATTCTTAATCCATATATATTGTATTTAAAACACTTTTCAAATCTTTACCTCTCAATTTCTAATTTAACTCATAATTAAATTATTTTGTCAAACACAATTTTACGATAATACCCTTTTTCCCGATTCTGAACGATTCAAAGAATCCTATCAATATGTTCTAGGCTTTAATCCGATATGAGCTAGTAAGGGGACCTAATGGACCTATAGATCATGGGATCCAACGATTCCAGGCTAACCGACTAATCTCATTAACCAAGCTTAACCAACATTCGTTAACTACCGGGACACTCCACTATAGCCCGATAGTTGCACTCCCCTCACTATAGATATATTTCCGTCCACTTGATTTAACCATGATTAGTAAGTCGATCCTTCACAGGTTTGTTCGTAGCTATAGCTAGGTCAAAAGTCCGTTTTACCCCTATAATACTTCTAGTTCCTTAAGTCCCACTGATCCTCTAATGAACAATTGGTTTATGGTCCAACCAATAAACCGAGTCCCTCTTGGGCCAATGAGAGGGCGGGATCCCTTTGTTCAAGCCCCGAAGTCAGCACTTAAGGGAACAACCTCTCTACTATCCCTAATTTGGGTAGGAGTGAATTCCTTCTCGCACGACTATGTCCCCAGCTATCTACCCGTTCCTATCCCTGAAATGGGAGGCTTATTGAGTCGGCGATACTGAGCCACTCTCACCTATGCAGATCTAAGGATAAGCCTGAATAAACAGGAGTTCATAGTTAGCGTAGGATTAAGATCGAGTTACCTAGGTCATCACATGAAATAGTCAGTCTCGTCAGTAAACGGTGTTATAAAGCGAGAGCGACTTATTTCTCGGTCCTGGTCTTATGCAAACTCATTGCATAGGACGCCCCTACTCGCATGTCTCTACATGGACGATTTAGGATCACATCGTCTATACCATCTATAAAGTGGGTCGTGTCTCATAGTGTCCCCAGAATAAGGTACCCAGCCCTATCCCTATACTATAGACCGTTTAGGCTATTACTCGAGCTTGATCCACTTTTATGTTTCTACATAAAGCTCAAGTGTTCATCCTATAGCCATGGATCTTAGTTTATTGGATTTTGGTTATTAAATGTGCAATTTACTTTATTCAGTAATGACTTTACTGAATTAATCTCGATAACACCTTTATCGAATAAGTATATAATTTTGTTTAACATTCACTATCTACGAGTTTTAGGGCACCAATCCCAACAATCTCCCACTTGAACTAAAACTCTAGTTCAGTGGGATGTACTATAATCCACAACAGCAGTGGGTGTATAAAATACATGTATATTACATAAAACGTATTACAATGTACGAATACAATAAACCAGGGCATCACATACCGGTTACAATTCTCCCACTTGCCCTAGATTATTTTCCATACATTTCTCGCAAACCTAGACCTTCTAGATGACTCTCGAACATTTTAGCCGTGAGAGCCTTCGTGAATGGATCAGCTATATTGTGCTCCGACGCTATCTTTGTGACGATCACGTCTCCTCGGTGCACAATCTCCCTGATGATATGATATTTCCTTTCGATGTGCTTGCCTCTCTTATGGCTGCGAGGTTCCTTTGAGTTTGCAACTGCGCTGCTATTATCACAATATAAGGTGATTGGCAGATGCATATTCGGAATGACTTCCAAGTCAGTCAGGAACTTCCTGAGCCATACTGCCTCGTTTGCCGCTTTGCAAGGGGTTACATATTCGGCCTCCATGGTCGAGTCTGCAATGTATCCTTGCTTGATGCTACGCCATACTATTGCTCCTCCATTTAGAGTGAATAGTGACCCCGATGTAGATTTCCTCGAATCTTTATCGGTTTGAAAGTCAGAATCAGTGTATCCTGTAAGGATCAAATCCTTTGAACCATACACGAGCACATAGGCTCGAATCCTAGATTGGATTGATATCTACTGACAATCCCTACTGCATAACAAATGTCAGGCCTTGTACACAACATGGCATACATTAGGCTGCCTACTGCAGAGGCATAGGGAAAACGTCTCATGTCCTCAACTTCTTGAGGTGTCTGAGGCACTGTTCCTTAGACAAATTAATTCCGTGCCTGAAAGGTAATAGTCCTTTCTTGGAATTTTGCATTTTATATCTAACCAACAATTTGTCGATATAAGATGCTTGAGACAGGGCTAGCGTTTTGTTCTTTCGGTCTCGAACAATTTGGATCCCTAGAACATATTATGCCTCACCCAAATCTTTCATTTAGAATTGAGTTGCTAGTCATAGTTTAATGTCAGTGAGATAACCTACATCATTCCCGATGAGTAGGATATCATCCACATACAGTACTAAGAAAGCTACGGAGTTGTTGATGATCCTTTTGTAAACACAAGGCTCATCAACGTTTTGTTCAAAGCCATAAGATTTTATTGCAGTATCAAATCTCATGTTCCAGGATCTAGACGCTTGTTTTAACCCATAAATGGATCGTTTAAGCTTGCAAACTTTTTGCTCTTGATCCTGAGCAATGAACCCCTCTGGCTGAGACATGTAGATACTTTCTTCAAGATTGCCGTTCAGAAAGGCAGTATTGACATCCATTTGCCATATTTCATAATCGTAAAACGTGGCAATGGATAAAAGTATCCGGATCGACTTCAACATGGCAACAAGGGAGAAGGTTTCCTCATAGTCAATCCCCTCCCGCTGGGTAAAACCCTTTGCCACAAGTCGTGCCTTAAAGGTCTGTACCTTTCCAGCAGCGTCTCGTTTTCTCTTGTAGATCCATTTGCACCCTATGGGTCTAACCCCTTCAGGTTGACCTACAAGATCCCATACCGAATTAAAATGCATGGACTCGATTTCCAAGTCCATGGCTTTAATCCACTCGTTCTTGTCAACGTCATCCATTGCCTGTTTAAAGGTTAATGGATCCTCGATCCCTCATCAGGTATGACGACTGGAGTTTCAGTTAAACCCAAATAGCGATCAGGCTGTCTAACAACCCTCCCACTACGTCGAGGTTCTCTTATTTCTTGAGAAGGACGCGATTGACTCGAGGTGCCAGCATCATCAACAACTCTTGTTGATGTTTCTGTAGTTTCGTTAGATAGTTCACTTAAAACAACTTTACTTCGTGGCTTGTGGTCTCTGAGGTGGTCTTCTTCTAGGAATGTAGCATTTATCGATACAAGTACTTTATTTTCCTCTAGATCGAAGAAGTATCCACCTCTTGTTTCTTTGGGATAGCCTACAAATAGGAAAAATCTAGAACGAGGCTCCAATTTCTTTGGGTTTGCTTCTAGCACGTATGCAGGGCATCCCCAAATTCTGAAATGTCATAAACTAGCTTTACGACCTTTCGAGAGCTCAAACGGTGTTTCAGAAACACTCTTTGAGGGAACTACATTCAAAATATAAACTGTAGTCTCTACTGCATAACCCCAAAATGAGTTAGGTAACTGAGCATAACTCATCATCGAACGAACCATGTCCAACAAGGTTCTGTTTCTCCTTTCTGATACACCGTTTTGCTGAGGTGTACCAGGGGCTGAGAGTTGGGACACAATTCCATGCTCTATAAAATAGTCTTGAAAACTCGAGTCCATATACTCTCCACCTCGATCAGATCAAAGTGTTTTTATCGTCTTACCTAATATGTTCTCAACCTCGGCCTTGTACTCCTTGAACTTTTCAAAAGATTCGGACTTATGATGCATCAGGTAGAGATAGCCATACCTCGAATAATCATCAATGAAACTGATGAAATATTCGTACCCTCCTCGAGCTCTAATGTTCATTGGTCCACAGAGGTCCAAATGAATGAGCTCTAGGGGCTCTTTGGCACGATAACCTTTTCCGGTAAAAGGTCGTTTTGTGATCTTGCCCTCAAGGCATGACTCACAAGGAGGCAACGAGTCGTCTTCTAACTTGTTTAGAAGTCCACTTCTGACCAATCTCCCAATCCTATTGAGGTTGATATGGCCTAACCTCAAGTGCCAGAGATAGGTATCTTGAGAAACTCTTCGCTTTTTAGGTTGAGTCTCAGCAGTTTTAAACATCCCGTGATTTAAAATAGCTTTAGACTCAATTGGTCTCAAAACATACAATTTATTCTTCATGTTTGCAGTGTAAACATCAATACGTCTTTTAGTTATGAACGCTTCATTAACAGAAAAAGAAATTGAATAACCTTGTTCCAATAAACAAGATAAAGAAATCAAATTTCTTTTAATTTTCAGAACTATGTACACATTATCTAATATCATGTAACGTTTCTTGGTGAAGAATAATTTTATGTCTCCCACTGCAATAGCCGAGATGACTTCTCCTGTTCCGACTTTAAGAGTCATCTCTCCAGCTCTTAGCTGTTGCCAGGAACTCATTCCTTGAAATGAAGAACATACGTGATTAGTGGCACCTGAATCGAGTATCCAGGCAGATTCGTCGTTTTCCACTAAACACGTTTCCAAGACTAATAAATAGCATTTAGAGTCGTGGATCATGTTTTTCTTGGCTAAGTAGTTAGTTTGAGGACATTCCTCAGTTGAGACCAAACCTAAATTGTTTGCCACGTGTTTAGTATTTAAGAAAGTATTCTTAGTCGTATGTACTAAACCGTTTAATTTGGCATTTGACAAAGCACATACGTTTTTCAACATATTGCTGAAACAAATAAATTAATCTCTATTAGAAACTAGCACTAAACCCATTAATCATATTATCCAATCAGATTTAAGCAAAAGCAATCATGGACCCATATATCTAATTGATTTATTTGCAACGGTACTTCAGGGGTTTTGAATAGCTGCTACCGTAGGGCAGTCAGCTACTCCTCTTCTGAATCGAGACAATCTCGGCCAAATACTATTACCAGAATAACTCTTACTCCAATAGTTATTAGCTAACGTTAATTTGGTCAAGACAATCTTGTAAGTGTTAGCCATCATTTTCAGATTGCAGAGGGCGGCCCCAACAATGCCACCGTAGGGAAGAGCTAATGTTGGGAATGGCCCCTAGGAAACCCTATCCATTTCTGGAGTTTGCGTTGTTCCGAATCCCATGCACAAGCCCTCAGTAGGGTGATCGCTCCCAAGGCGACTCGCAGGCAGCGCATGGGAATCTCACAGTGTAACCTAATGGTGGAGACCGTAGGATACGTTTGACACGTTTCCTTCACCCACTTACTATGAACACTTTCCCCATTCACCTTGATATTAACCCATGCAAACACCATCCGTAGGGGGACGCTCCCAGGGTGCCTTGAGGCCAAGCATGGATCTCACGGTGTGAACACAGGGGGGTGTGAGAGTAGAAACTTAATATGAATATTTCGTTTCTTTACTTTTCCTCCCACTAAAGTGTCGTAAGGTTTTAGGGTCTATTACTTAGGTAAATCCTGGCTAAAAGAATCTATCTAAGTCTATGCCTTATTAAACAAGGTCCTTACACTAAATGTCTAGGTGAATTAAATTCTTTTAATTACCTAGTGACATTGCATGCTAGTAAGACTATGGTTAATTCAACTCAGGTTCCGGACCATTTGCCGGGAGAGTTCCCTTATAACCAAGGTCTTATGTCCTACTTATTCGAATTTTAAAACTATTTAAAAAATCTAAGTAAGACATATTTCTAATCCTATTAGAAAAGGCGATCTTTGGTCTATTTCATTTTAAACCATTTAAAGAATGACAAGATCCTAAGATCCTATGTTAGCATGCAACTCTTTGTTATAGGTTTTACGATTTCTATTCATTAACATTTATAACTCTTATAACTTTTAATGAATTAACCTTATAACATGCTTTCTAATGGTGATTTAAAGCATATAACAATCAATCATTCAAGTTATAAACAAAGCACCATTTAGAAACAACCTATGTCTAGGTGTGTATAACCCTTTATACTACGATGTCTAGGTGAAAACACTTTAAACCTCACATCGCTCACGCATGCTCATAAAACTCGAGCTAACTTAACTCAAGAACCGACTCGATGCCCAGGTAGGAGGTGTTCCGTAAACCGTCAACGTAAATACCTCCAGACTTAGACAGCATCTTGTCGGGTGAGTTCTCTTGTAACCGTTGTTTTACAAGATATCGACCTAAACTATGCAAGTTGATCGATTTGGGGTTTCATTAACCTAAGTGAGCATGCATTTAATCTTTGTTATAGATTTTAGATTTCTAAATGATTTATAACAATTATAAATCTAATCTATAACAAGCTTTCAATTTGAATATAACACTTATAATCAAACTTAAGAAATTTCATGCTTCATGCTTGGTTAGTTTTATCCTTTTAATAAATATAACAATTATATCATTTAATCAATTTGGAAATTAACCATTCAAGCAAGAATCTCCCTAATTAATACAACATTTATATTAATTAAACATGAAATTTCAATCATGCATTTGAAATTATTAATAACTCTTATTATAATTAAAAAAATGCATGATCATGCTTTCCTATGCTGGGATTTTAAAACTATACGACATGCTCATAATGCACATATAATCAATTCAATTTAATCATACATTCACAATGCATAAATAAATTAAAAACAACCTAAAGTGGATTGGTTGGGCAATTGTAAACAAGCAATTAACTAATTATTACAATAATGATTATTAAAAAGATGCTTGTAATGATCCCGAGCAACTCGAACCGTCCCGAAACGACCCTTCAAGGATTGAATCGGACTTCAAATGAGTGTAAAAGGACTGAACCGACTGCAGCAAACCGAACCGGACCCCAAAAATGCCCCTGGACCGAACTGGATCTGGAAATCTGCAGTTGGTGGAAAAATTGATGAACAGCGTCGGGACGCTACATGAACAGCGTCCCGACGCTCCTTCGACCAGTAGCTACTGGTTGTTGTTTTCTGCTTGCGTCTTCTCCAGATTTCTTCGATTTTACAGCCTATATGGACTCTATTGACTCTATAAAAATTACAGACCCTTGAACACACATTAATGCTCATACATTTCCGAGCAATTACATTTTTATGAAGAAATGAAAGCTCAAAAAATTGCCAAACCAGAAAACTCCACTTTAGCACCCAGAAAAATTCATTTTCAGAATGGTACCCACCACAGCAAAATTAATGCAAGTTAAGTGCTCTAATCATGCTCTGATACCAATTGAAGGTGTTCATATAACACATGCGGAAGCAATTGAAGATCGGAAGCACCTAACTACATCAATTTTACTCCTAAAGCATGCATGTTCTAAAGAATCCAGAACAGAGAGATAAGTGTTGGGATTGGTGTCCTAAAACTCGTAGATAGTGAATGTTAAGCGAATTATATACTTATTCGATAAAGGCGTTATCGAGACTAATTCAGTAAAGTTATTACTGAATAAAGTAAATTGCACATATAATAACCCAAATCCAATAAACTAAGATCCATGGCTATAGGATGAACACTTGAGCTTTATGTAGAGACATAAAAGTGGATCAAGCTTGAGTAATAGCCAAAACGGTCTATAGTATAGGGATAGGGTTGGGTACCTTATTCTAGAGACACTATGAGACGCGGCCCACTTTATAGATGGTATAGACGATGTGATCCTAAATCGTCCATGTAGAGACATGCGAGTGGGGGCGTCCTATGCAATGAGTTTGCATAAGACCAGGACCAAGAAATAAGTCGCTCTCGCTTTATAACACCGTTTACTGACGAGATTGACTATTTCATGTGATGACCTAGGTAACTCGATCTTAATCCTGAGCTAACTATGAACTCCTGTTTATTCGGACTTATCCTTAGATATGCATAGGTGAGAGTGGCTCAGTATCGCCGACTCAATAAGCCTCCCATTTCAGGGATAGGAACGAGTAGATAGCTGGGGACATAGTCGTGCAAGAAGGAATTCACTCCTACCCGAATTAGGGAAAGTAGAGAGGTTGTTCCCTTAAGTGCTGACTCCGGGGCTTGAACAAAGGGATCCCGCCCTCTCATTGGCCCGAGAGGGACTCGGTTTATTGGTTGGACCATAAACCAATTGTTCATTAGAGGATCAGTGGGACTTAAGGAACTAGAAGTACTATAGGGGTAAAACGGGCTTTTGACCTAGCTATAGCTACGAACAAGCTGTGAAGGATCGACTTACTAATCATGGTTAAATCAAGGGGACGTTAACATATCTATAGTGAGGGGAGTGCAACTATCGGGCTATAGTGGAGTGTCCCGGTAGTTAACGAATGTTGGCTAGCTTGGATAATGAGATTAGTCGGTTAGCCTCGAATCGTTGGAGCCTATGATCTATAGGTCCATTAGGTCCCCCTACTAGCTCATATCGGAATAAAGCCTAGAACAAAAAAATAGGAAGCTTTGAATCGTTCAAAATCAAGAAAAAGGGTATTATCGTAAATTGTGTTTGACACAATAATTTAATTATGAATTAAATTAGAAAATGAGAGATGGAGTATTTAAAAGTGTTTTAAATACAAGATATATGGATTAAGAATCATATATAATGAATGGCACAAGGTGACAATGATTAATTAGATTAATCATGTCAAATTACTTGGAAATGTCCAATTAATTGCCTAGAAATCAATTTCAATTTTGAATTGAAATAGGAATGAATTGCAAGCTGAAAATTGAGAATTTAGATTCAATTTTAAGTGGATTTAGTGGCATTCTCACTCTTGCATGTTGATGCATAGTGGAAAACAACACAACCATGCACTAGTTGCATGTGTTGTGAATTAAACACCTAGAATCCACTTTGAGTTGCAATTTCACCATGTGTCTAGTGTCATGACGCTTCTCTTTGCATGGAAGATGTCTATATAAGGAGTATGAATCAGATTCAAAGGAAGAAGAGCCATTTTCCATATTGTTATGCTGCTGGATTTTGGTCTCAAACTCACTCATCTCCATATATCTCTCTAGTGCTTGAACCTTCAAGCATTCCCTTCCCATTCCCTATCTCTATAGACTCCCACAAGTCGTTCTTGGCCCGGAGAATAGTAGGGAAGACACTAGAGGTGGTCCACACACCGTTCGTGATCAAAGGAATCAAAGGGAGTTGTTGAATCGGTCTCCAAAAGGTTGGTAAAAATTCTGCTCTCACCTTACGGTATTTGGACAACATGTTTTCATTTTCTAAAATTGATGTAGTTAAGTGTCTCCGATCCTAAAATTGCTTCCGCATGTGTTATATGAACACCTTCAATAAGAAGAACCAACCTTTTTGCAGCCCAATAGGTGGACCTCCTTGGATTCTTCTCTTCTCCAATCTACTTAGGACAACCCTTAGAGTCTTCCCCACTATTCTTCGGGCCAAGAACAACTTGTGGGAGTCTATAAAGATAGGTAATGGGAAGGGAATGCTTGAAGGATCAAGCTATAGAGAAGTATGTGAAATGAGAGAGTTTGAGTCCAAATTCCAGCAGCATAACAGTAAGGAAATGGCTCTCTTGGCTTTGAATCTGATTCATACTCCTTATATAGACATCTTCCATGCAAAGAGAAGCCTTATGACACTAGACACATGGTGAAATTGCAACTCAAAGTGGATTCTAGGTGTTTAATTCACAACACATGCAACTAGTGCATGGTTGTGTTGTTTTCCACTATGCATCAACATGCAAGAGTGGGAATCCCACTAAATCCACTAAATTGAATCTATATTCTGAATTTTCAGCTTGCAATTCACTCTTATTTCAATTCTAAATTGAAATTGATTTCTAGGCAATTAATTTGGGACATTTCCAAGTAATTTGATATGATTAATCCAATTAATCATTGTTACCTTGTGTCATTCATTATATATGATTCTTAATCCATATATATTGTATTTAAAAAGCTTTTAAAATCTTTATCTCTCAATTTCTAATTTAATTCATAATTAAATTATTGTGTCAAACACAATTTTACGATAATACCCTTTTTCCCGATTCTGAACGATTCAAAGAATCCTATCAATATGTTCTAGGCTTTAATCCTATATGAGCTAGTAGGGGGACCTAATGGACCTATAGATCATGGGCTCCAACGATTCGAGGCTAACCGACTAATCTCATTAACCAAGCTTAACCAACATTTGTTAACTACCGGGACACTCCACTATAGCTCGATAGTTGCACTCCCCTCACTATAGATATATTTTCATCCACTTGATTTAACTATGATTAGTAAGTCGATCCTTCACATGTTTGTTCGTAGCTATAGCTAGGTCAAAAGTCTGTTTTACCCCTATAGTACTTCTAGTTCCTTAAGTCCCACTGATCCTCTAATGAACAATTGGTTTATGGTCCAACCAATAAACCGAGTCCCTCTCAGGCCAATGAGAGGGCGGGATCCTTTTGTTCAAGCCCCGGAGTCAGCACTTAAGGGAACAACCTCTCTACTACCCCTAATTTGGGTAGGAGTGAATTTCTTCTCGCACGACTATGTCCCCAGCTATCTACCCGTTCCTATCCCTGAAATGGGAGGCTTATTGAGTCGGCGATACTGAGCCACTCTCACCTATGCAGATCTAAGGATAAACCCGAATAAACAGGAGTTCATAGTTAGCTCAGGATTAAGATCGAGTTACCTAGGTCATCACATGAAATAGTCAGTCTCGTCAGTAAACGGTGTTATAAAGCGAGAGCGACTTATTTCTCGGTCCTGGTCTTATGCAAACTCATTGCATAGGACGCCCCCACTCGCATGTCTCTACATGGACGATTTAGCATCACATCGTCTATACCATCTATAAAGTGGGTCGCGTCTCATAGTGTCCCCAGAATAAGGTACCCAGCCCTATCCCTATACTACAGACCGTTTAGGCTATTACTCGAGCTTGATCCACTTTTATGTTTCTACATAAAGCTCAAGTGTTCATCCTATAGCCATGGATCTTAGTTTATTGGATTTGGGTTATTAAATGTGCAATTTACTTTATTCAGTAATGACTTTACTGAATTAATCTCGATAACGCCTTTATCGAATAAGTATATAATTTTGTTTAACATTCACTATCTACGAGTTTTAGGGCACCAATCCCAACATGGTTTACTTGACTCTCATTCTATCTTCCCCTACACTGGCACTAAGGTCTTGCTAAAAGGTCCAAATGGAACAAACTAGGTTGATCAAGGAATTCCTTTTTCTTTTCTCTTTTTTTTTTCTTTTTGCATTTATTTTAGGATGGGGCACTAGCTTTCACACTACAATGCAGGGACCCATAACCCGAGTTTAAGCCTTGGTTGGCCTAACTGATCACACTATAGGTAGCTCTTTTTACCCCTAAGCATTAAGCTAAATGCAAGAATGCTTTTTTTTCTCAAAATAAAAATGACGAGCATATGATTGTTCTTTTGGCTCGCGCCCACTGACTTATTTTTCCACTCTTTTTTTTTTCAGGCATATTTTCTTTTTCTCTCCTAGGCAAGACTCCACACACTATTTTACAAAACATTTAGACTTTCTCGCTAAACCTTACACCATCGGGGTGACAACAGGAATATGAGCTAAGTAACTCGCTCCTAAGCATTCAAGACCTACTTTAAAGCAAGAAAGACACCCAACAAGTGCAAGACATATCCAAGAAAAGTTTTCAAAATGCTCCTTTTTTGAGCACGCATGGTCACAACTAATCGAAAGCAATAAATTTTCGAAAAAATTTGAGTCAATCCTAGGAAAGCATCATCACTTACACAAGCATATACACAACAAACATGCAAGACATTCATTGAGCACAAACGTTGGCCTGACGCTCAGATGCTCAAGGCCCAACAAAAATTTAAAGTATAATTCCCCACCACCAACCTAAAGTTTACAGTGCCCTCAATGTAATAAATCATGAAGAATAAGACAACGAATCGGGAAAGAATAGAACTTCCCTGAATTTCGCGCTCATGCGTGGTGAATCATGTTTTCTTACAAACATAGACGCATCACTTTGGTACCGCCATTCCTAGAAGAAAGAAACAAGAAAACAAGCATGAAAGCAACTAATAAAAAATAAAACTATCTAAGAATTGAAAAGACAAAAAGTAGGAAAATTATAGGGTGCAAATGTTTAAGGACGTTTGCTTGACCACGCTCTCCTCTATATCTTCTTGGTTGTATATCGGAGGGATTAGAAGGGTTTCTCTGAGGCCTGGTACGGGGTCTCCTTCATGAAATATCTTCAACCGTTGACCATTCACCTTAAACATCTCCCCTGACTTGGGGTTCATAACCTCCACTGTGACGTAGGGAAAAATGTTAGTTACGATGAATGGGCCTTCCCATCTGGATTGGAGCTTACCCGACATGAATTTTGAAGGGATAAAAGCCCCACGCAGCGGAAAGTATTACCGAACCTACTCAGAGTCTTAGATTCTAATTGAAATACCAATACAATTTGCAAAATATTACAGCAATAAATCTCTATTTAAAGGGTTGTACATAGGCTATAAACATGCTAAAAAATCAACTAGATTGATCCTAGTGATCAAGGATTTCATAGAAAACTTACTTTTGTAGAAAGCCTTGATCAATTCGCCTTTTCTTGCCAATAAGATTAAAAACGCAGCAACCCTCTTGTGCGAACACCACCAATCGGCTACACCGGTATATCTCTAAGACTTCTTGAAGCAGGAGACTTGTGGGAGTCTTTTGGGAGATATCTCTGAGAGAAGGAGAGACAATGGGATGCCTTTCACCCCACCCCAGGGGTCCTATATATAGGTAAAGGCCAAGACCTTTTCCTAATAGGAAAAGGTCTAGGAATAAGTTCAAATCTATTATCTGAACAATATCTAATTTTAATAATTAATTAATTCCATAATTAATTAATTACCCAATTAAATATCACATATTTAATCTTAGGGATTTTATTAAAATTAAAATTAATATGAATCCAATTCATATTAAACTTATTTGAAAACTTTCAAATATTTTCTTTCCTAATAGGAAAAGGTCTCTAATTTTAATAAATAAATAATTAATTCCATGATTAATTAATTACCCATTAAATATCATATATTTAATCTTAGGGATTTTATTAAAATTAATATGAATCCAATTCATATTAAATTTATTTGAACTCTTTCAAATATTTTCTCTGAAGAATTAATTTTTGAAATTAATTCAAAAATTATATTATAAAGTTTCATAAACTTTATATTATATTGCATCAATATACATTATACGATTCCCCAAATAAATTGAACACTTTCAATTTACAATTTATATTTGTTTGCTTCAAGTCGTTTTACGAGCTACCAGTGGGACCTAATGGACCTACAGATTAGAAGCTCCAACGATACGAGACTAATCGGCTTAAACTCATTAACCAAGCTCGTCTCCATTCGTTAACTGTGGGTCATTCCACTAAAGACCCTCAGCTGCACTCTTCTCACTGCAGAATATTTCTGTGTCCACGGATATCGACCAATACTACAAGTCAGTCCTTCACGTGTGTTCGTATCCCAGCTGAGTCAAATTACCGTTTTACCCCTGGTTTACATCTTTGTCCTTAAGTCCCCAGTGCTCCTCTAATGAACAACCTGTTTGAGGTCCAACCAACAAACAGAAGTCCCTTTCGTGCCATAGAGAGGGTTGGGCCCATTGTTCAAGTCCAGGAGACACCACTTAAGGGAACACACCTCTACTTACCCTAGAGTCGGGAATGAGTGAATTCCATCTTGTGTGATTATGTTCCCAGCTCCCCACTTGGTATTGTCCCCAAAATGGTAGGCTTATTGAGTCGGCGTGCTGACCACTCTCACCCATACAAATCAAAGGACAACTCCTCGTGAACAGGAGTCCATAATCCACTCAGGATTGAGACTGAGTTGTCTAGGTCATCCTAGTGAAATAGAAACCAAGCCAACTAACGGTGTTACAGTTAGTGGATAACTATTTCGCAGTCCGGTCTTATGCAAACTCATTGCATAGGATACCCCCACTCGCATGTCAACTACATGAACGCGTTAGATCATAGCATTTGTATCATAATACAAAGCGGGTTGTATCCATAGTGTCACCAGGATAAGGTACCCAACCTTATCCCTATACTATAGACCTTTTAGGTTGTTACTTGAACATCGATCCCCGTATGTCCCCACATACTAGTTCAAGTTACATAAACAACCTTGGATCTTAGTTTATTGGATTTGGGTCAAATAGTGCAATATTTAACAATAACATTTTATTGCAGAAACTAAATAACCCTTTATTAAATACAAGTATAAAATTTGTTTACATTCATTATCTACGAGTTTTAGGGCATAAAACCCAACAAACTCCCACTTGAACTAAAACTCTAGTTTAGTGGGATGTACAACAATCTATTCAGCAGTGGGTGTATAAATACATGTATAAAACATATACAATGTACAAATACAATAAACTAGGGCATCACTATACCCATTACATAATGGTATGGCTATACCCATTACATTTCTCCCACTTGCCCTAGATTTCATCTTTGTACATAACTCGTAGACCTAGACCTTCTAGATGACCCTCATACCCCTTAGCCGAGAGAGCCTTCGTGAATATTTCAATTTAATTCAATGTGCTTGCTTGTCTTGGGCTGCAAAGTTCTTATGAATTTGCCACAGCACCACTGTATCACTATAAAGTCTGATAGGCAAGTTCACATTTGGAATGCATTCCAAACCAGTCAAGAACTTTCTAAGCCTTACAGTCTCTATTGCTGCTTCACAAGCAGCTATATTTTCGGCCTATATGGTCAAGACTGTAATTATGCCACACTATAGCTCCTTTGTAAAGTTTGACCATGGATACTGATTGATATGTGCTGACTATCCCTACAGCATAACAGATGTCAGGCCTCGTGCAAAGCATTACATACATTAAGCTGCCCACAGCGGAGGCGTAGGGAATCTGTCTCATATCCTCAATCTCTTGAGGTGTCTTAGGACACTATTCCTTAGACAAGTGAACCTCATGCCTGAAAGGCAATAAGCCCTTCTTGGAGTTCTGCATCGAATATCTGGCAACATTTTGTCAATATATGTTGCTTGAGACAGGGCTAGCGTTTTGTTCTTCCGATCCCGGATTATTTGGATTCCAAGAACATATTCGGCCTCTCCTAAATCTTTCATTTGGAATTGAGCCGCTATCCATTCTTTTACGTCAGACAAATATCCTTATCAGTCTTAAAATCCATGTCAGTGTATCCTGTAAGGATCAAATCCTTAGTCCCATACACGAGCATATAGTTCCTTTTTCTCCTCAGATACTTGAGGATATTCTTAACGGTTTTCCAGTGATCAAATCTTGGATTAGATTGATACTTACTGACAATCCCTATTGCATAGGGCATTCGTCTCATTTCCTCAACTTCTTGAGGTGTCTCAGGAAACAGTTTCTTAGACAAAATGAATTCCACGCCTGAAAGGTAATGAACCCTTCTTGGAATTCTGCATCTTATATCTAACTAACATCTCGTAGATATAAGACACTTGAGACAAGGCTAGCTTTTTGTTCTTACGGTTCCTAACGATTTGGATTTCGAAGAACAAACTTTAGCTTCTCCCAAATTTTCATTTGGAAATGAGCTGCTAGCTTATTTTACTAGTCAGTAAGATAACCTACATATCATTCCCAATGATTAGGATAACAATCACATTCAATACTAATAAAGCTACTGAACTATTGACGATCTTCTTGTAAAGACAAGATTCATCAATGTTCTTGATCAAAGGCAAAAGATTTGATCACAGTATCAAATCTTATATTCCAAGATCGAATTGCTTAGGTCAATCCATGAATGGATCACTTAAGCTTGCAAACCCCTTTTGCTTCTGATCTTGCTAAATGAATCATTCTGCTTGAGACATGTAGATACTATTCTCAAGATTACCATTCAAAAGGGTAGTCTTGACATCCATTCTAAATGGACAAGAGTTCTAATAGACTTCAACATAACGACAGGAGATAAGAATTTCTTACAGTCCCCTGTCTCTGGGTATAACCCTTTTGCCATAAGTCTAACCATAAGATTATGTCTCGTTTCTTCTTGTAGAATTATTTGTAATCCATAGGTGTTACCCCAATAGATAGATCTACAAGATTCTAGATGGAATTGAAATCACATATTTCAATTCCGGGTCCATCACTTTAATCCAATTGGTTCTTATTAACATCATTTATCGCCTTGCTCTAAGACAATGAATCCTCTAAATCATCATCAAGTATGATGATTTGGGCTTCAATTAAGCCCATGGAACGGTCAGATTGTAGAACAACCCTCCCACTACATTGAGGCGCTCTCAACTCTTGAGATAGATGTAACTAACCAGTTGTATTGCCCTTATCAACAACTCTTGTTAAAGGTCCAGCATCATCAACAACCCTTGTTGATTGATCAACAACTCTTGTTGATATTTTTGTAGCTTCATTAGTTAGTTTACTTAAAAAAAATGACCTTACTTTGTGGCTTATTAATTTTTATGCGGTATTCTTCTGAGAATGTAGCATTTGTCGGTACAAATTCTTTATTCTCTTGCGGATTGAAGAAGTATCCACATCTTTCGTTTTCATGGGGTAGCCTACGAATAGGTATACTGTTGAACAATGTTCCAATTTCTTTTTGGGTTAGCCACAAGCACGTGTGTTGAACTCCAAAAAATAACGTAAACTACTTTTACGTCTTATCCACAATTCAAAAGATGTTTCAGAAACATTTTTTATGGAACGTTGTTCGAAATATTTGCTGCAGTCAACACTGCATGACCCCAAAACGAGTCAGGCAAATGAGCAAAGCTCATAATGAATCGAACCGTATCCAATAGGGTTCTATTTCTCCTATCTGATACACCGTTTCCTTAAGGTGCTTCGGGGGTAGTTGAGATGTAATTCCATGTTCTATCAAATAGTCTTGAAATCAACAGGAAATATGAGGTCACCCACCTTAACCCAAAACAACTTACTACACAACCTAAAGGGTGGACCACAGTTCTATCCGCTAGTTGCATCACAATATCTATTTCATGCATGTCATTGAGATTAAGTTCTTGATAAACAGAGTATGGCATAACATTTATAGACGCTCCTAAATCCAACATGCATGTCTCCACTCTCCTATCTCCTATTATGCATGGTAATGTGAACACACCTGGGTCTTTTGACGGAAGAGATTGTCGAGGTCTCTTATCAAATAAATTTATAATCCACAACCTCTAAAGCTAACTTGTAGCAGTAGTGGCTGGGGTCGAACACAGGGAGCACGATTATAACTTGTTTATCTTAGATTTATTGTGACGACCGGACTAATGGGGGGTTTTGATATTTGGAAAGAAAGAAAACTAATTATGGAAAATATTGCAAAAGGAAAGTAAAGAAATCAATACTTCGAAGATCATGCAACCGGGTTAGTCATGGTAAGTTCAATTCAATTAAATCATCAATTTCACTAATAAGTCAAAACAAGTTTAAGCCCGGCGTATTCCGGCAACAAACCGAGAATCATGATCCACTATCACAAACATGCAAACGCTAAGTTTGATTCTAGTTTAAATTAATTAATATGCCTATTAACTAATCTAAACCGCATTGGGATCTAGCCGAATTAATTCACATGCAACGGGCAACAAACCAAAATTACAATTGATTAAATCATTTAGTTCTAGGGACGCATGCGTCTAATCATAACGTTAACCTATTTGCTACTTAGATTTAGCAAGTAAATTTAGAGAGGGCGCGGTCAAGGTTGTCAATCTTTCCTACCACAATCTAAACTTATATAAAAAGAACTACAATCACATAAACATGCTTTGATAATTCAAACAAGAAATTTCATTAAAAGAATATGAACTTACTCTTGACACCCCGGTTACATGAATGAAGAACTTAGCCTCTTATGGAGCAAGAACAAGCTTGATACATAAAGAAAAACAAGAAAAACTAAGAAGAATGGTGGAAAAGGGGAGAGAGATGGACTACAATGTTGTAGTGAATTGTGTATTGAGGGATGATTCTAAACCTACACCGAAGACCTCTATTTATAGGGATTCTTGGCCTTCAATTCGTGGTAGAATGTTGCTGAATGGGTCTTCAAGCATGGAAAATTTCAGCCAAATTTGGAAAATTTCAATTCTGGAAAACTGCCTAGCGTCGAGACGCTAGGACACAGCGTCGCGACGCTAGGCCTTCAAACTTGGAAAGAATTCTGTGGATCACATAGCGTCGAGTCGCTATGGTGAGAGCGCCACGACGCTACCACTTCAGCTGCGCGCCAATGCCTTTTTTCCTTATTTGAGCAGCGTCCCGACCCTCCAACGACAGCGTCTCGACGCTGCGACGGCTCCAGGGGCAGATTGGTCATTTTATGCTCCGATTTCACTCGTTTAAGCCCCGAATCGCTTCCAAAGCTCCGGTGAGGACCTATAGACATATTATACTCATTTTAAAGTATTTTTTCGCAAGGAATTCAACTAAGATAAGCAAATTGGGAGATTCTAAGTGTGTAACAAATTGGACTTATCATCTTTACATTTCCGTGGAACGTCTCTTTTCAACATGGTCGAAACAGTTTTGCCCACTACCATTCTTTCTTTTTCTCTAGGTCTCCTTTTGTTCATGCATAAATCCTTATGTAATTTTGCGTACCTGGGAATCTGCTTGACCGCATCAAGAAGAGGAATATTCACCTCCACGCACTTGCATATGTCCAATAGCTCTTGGTCTAATGCCTTTTCCTTTGGTTTAGATAACCTGCTCGGAAAGGGAGCCTTAGGAATATCATTATTAGGAAATATTGGAGGATCAAAAGTAACCCAGGTAGAAGACTTGGGGGAGCTTGGTTCAGCTTCTTCTGTCTTCTCTTGAGGAAATTCGATGACTGGGGGAAGGGTCCTGGGAGGTAGCTCTTTGCCACTTCTTAGGGTGACAACATTGACATCCTTGGAACTGGAGTTAGTCGAGCTGGATTTTCTTTCTCATTAACTTGCCCTGGCTGCTTGTCCAACTAGTTCTCTAACTCTAGGATTGAGTCACGTGTCTCCTGCTGAGACCTCACAGAAAAATCAACAAATATTTTAACCATGTCCTCCCATGATACATCTACATGGTTGCTTACAGTATCTACTTCGGGCAATCTGCGTCCCTTTTCCCTATCTTGTTCTGAAACAAGAGAACGAAAAAATTTAGAGAGTTCATGCAGTTCAGTTCGAAGTTCACTTAGCTCGCCTTTAGAAGCTGCTTGATCTCCCAACGAAGGGTCTCTAGGGCAAAACTGCTGGGAATTCTCAGCCATGCTCGAGATTAGCTTTCTAGCCTCTGAAGGAGTTTTATCTAACAAAGCTCCTCCACTGGCGACGTCAATCATGCTTTTGTCTAAAGGCAACAGTCCTTCGTAGAAATACTGGGTCAGAAGGTGGTCGGGAATCTTGTGGTGTGGGAAACTTGCACAGAGGTGTGTGAATCTATCCCAATAGCCATATAAGCTTTATCGTGAATCTTGACAGATCCCGTAAATTTCCTGTCTTATTTTAGTAGCTCGGCTGGCATGAAAATATTTTTCTAGGAATCGCCACTTCATCTCATTCCATGTACTGATAGAACCGGAGGGAAGGTAATAGAGTCAATCTTTCGTTGAATCCTTTAGCGAAAAGGGGAATGCCCTCAGGTTTAGCGCTTCCTCTGACACTCCATGAGGTCTCATACCAGAACATACAATGTGAAATTTCTGTAAATGTTTGTGTTGGTCCTCTCCTGCACTACCACGAAAAATAGAGAGTAAGTGAATTAAACCTGACTTTAACTCAAAGTTACCTGTCGTCTCGGGGTAGGTAATACAAAGTGGCTACTAGTTCAGATTTGGCATTGCCAGCTGCCTCAACGTTCTCTCAGCCATGGCTGGGGCTTCAACCTCGCCGAGATTATTAACTCTTCTTCTTCTTGCTTGCCTTCTTAACCTCGTCTCCGCTCTATAGATCTATGGTTCAAACCTAAAATCGCTGCCCTGCGAAGATCGTGTGATCATAAACCATGCAAACAAGAATTTAAAACACAAAATCCAAAAAATACTAGAAAACGCCCTTCTCCGGCAACGGCGCCAATTTGACGGAAGCGTGTCGCGGGGCTCTAGCGTTAAATAAAATTTATAATCCACGGCACTACAACTATTTTGTAGAAATAGTGGCCGAGGTCGAACACAGGGAAGGGGACCTAGCAGATGTAGAATTTTGTGCTTATGAAAAAATGAGGGATTTTGGAAAGCAGGGCAAAACAAAGAAAATAAATGCAGAAATTAAGGTAGACCAAATAAAGCATCCAGACGAGAAATAAGACGGAAATCAATAACATGAAAGGGATCGCTGGATTGGGATTTCTTATGCTTGATTCTATTTCGTTTGGCTTCCTAGTTTTCTCTAATGATTATTCTATGTTGATTTCATTAGTCCTGTCGGCTTCTGGGTTACTCGAAGGACCCCCCTACACTAACCTGTGCTAACTAACTTGCTAACCGGGAATTCTATAATTAACAAGATTAATTAATTTATTCTTTATCGCTCGCGACCCCTCATACATAAAATAACAACCATTCTAGACCTCGCAACGGTCACTAAATTATATCTAACTAATTTAAGAATAAGAAATTTCACAATCACCTACTTAAACTAGCCGTTTTGGGATCGTGGGTCCAGAATTGTATTAACTAAATTCAAATACAATTTAAATCTAATTCATACAACCTTTAACATGCATCCTAGGCCTATCGATGTTCGTCTCACGTAGAGAGTGACTTGCTTCAACCTAGTGGTTATCTAAAAATAATTGATTGAATACACAAGCGGTAATCACATAGGGTCGTCAATCGTAATAGACTAGCCTCATGTATTGCTTTACACGGGATAACATGCAAAACTTAATGAAAAGACAGCAAGAACAATGCAATAAACTCCAAAAAACTCAGCCAATCTAAATAGAAATCAAAGTATAATCCCAATCCAACGATCTAGATACGATTAGCTATTCATAAACGAAGTAAAAATACAAATAGACATGAAATCCATGAAATATGACCTAAAAATGTCTACAACAGTACTGAAACGTAAAAGAGGCGAAAGAAATCGTAAAAGGACCAAATTTCTAGCCTAACAGCAGACTAAATCGAGACTACATATTTATAGAAAACCCGGCGGCGTCGAGACGCCAAGGGCAGCATCAAGACGCTGCGAACTTTATGCTCCAGTTAATTTTCACGTCGGCGTCGAGACGCCAGGGGCAGCGTCTCGATGCCATCCCTGATCCTTGACTTGATGTTTTATTTCTCGATCTTGTCTCATTTCTTCTCGGTACGAGGCTTCAATCTTCGGCCTTTGGCGTCGTTCTTCAGGCCCGCTTTAGCATAATTGGGTCTTTTCACCTCCTCGCCGTCCAAGACATTGAGATGGCTCCAAAACTCCGTAATTGGCCCGAATTAATACCAAATTAGCGTGATTGGCTCCCGACATTGCCTAAGCTCAAAGATCTTGTAAAAAAGACAAGTAAAGCATAAAATAACTCTAACAAGCTTGGATTGGAGGTGATAAAATAGGACTATTTAGTTGCTATCATTGAGTTTTAGGATGGATCGGAGAATTTGAAAGTTGCTCGTGTGTTCAGGATCTAAAAAGAGACAAAAAAAAAAAAAAAAAAGAATGGAGAGGAATCAAAGTAGGAGCTGCAGTAGCCAAGCAACCCAAGAGGATAGCGTCGAGACGCTTCCCCTTGCATCTCGACGCTGCTGCAGCCAATTGAAAAGGCAAGATTTCCCAAGGGCACAACATCGAGACGCTGTGCCCATAGCGTCTCGACGCTCTTCAAATCTTCCTTCTTTACCGAGGCGGCAACAGGATAGTGTTGAGACGCTGTCGATAGTTTCTCCATAAAAGGAAAACGATTTTGGCTGAGAAGGGCGGTTGATTTGGAGAGTTTTTAGCCCTAAACCCGATTAGAGACCATCTGTGGGAGCTGAAGCAAGGACAAGGAGCGGGAATCAAGTGAGAAGGCGTGGAGATCATGATGGGGACGTGTGGTTTCGATGCATTCGAGTTTTATCCCTTTCTTTCCCTTTTATCTAGTTGTTTTTATGACTTTTCTTTCAATTAGTGTTTGTAGTTCCAAGACTATGAGCAACTAATTGTTTGTCTTAGGGATTGATGTAGTTGTTTAAATTGTTGGATTGATTTATGGAATGAATGTGCTTTTATTTTATTCAAGCAATTACACTTTTAATGCTTTCAATTGACCGACCATTGATTGAATGATTTTGTGTTGAATCTTGCTCAGGAGAGGGGATTTAGCTTAGATCTTTATTTCATGACTTAAGTAAAATTTTAAGATCGGGTGATTTAGAATAACATTAGAAGTTGTAAAAAGGACTAGACTTAAGGCCCTGCATGCTAATGAATTTAGATAGTGATATTGGGTTTATTTGTATGCATGAGAATCCATTATGCTCAGGAGAGATAATTGTGAATTAAGTTTCGGTGACTTATAAAATAATTGCACGCTAAAAATCATTCCCATTAATTAATCCTCAATCTCAAAAATCAATTCCCTAATAATCCTTTCCATTTGAATTTCCACCTTTAAGTTTTTGTCTTAATTTTCCATTCTCATTCTGTTGTGATCTCTATATAAAATTGGGTGAAAGTATTCATTGTAATTAATTAACTAGAAAACCAATCCAGAGGACGACATTCGATTTTTAATCACTATATTATAACTTGACCCGTACACTTGCGGTAGCGACTTTGCACATCAAGTTTTTGGCGCCATTGTCGAAGATTGGCATATTTAGTTAATTAATATCGTGAAGAAATTGTTTCATCTTAGTTTAGAGTGTAATTTATTTTATTGTAGGTGCAATTTTTTTTCCTTTTTTGTTTTGTTTTGTTTCCTTTTCTACAGTTTCCTTTTTTATTGTTTTCCTTATTTGTTCTTTTTCCTTATTTGTTTGTGCTTTCCTTATTTGTTGGTGTCTCCTTTCTTAGTTTATCTTTCTTTTTTTTTTGTTCCAGTTGTTTCCTTTTCTATTGGCTTTCCTTATTTATTTTCATTCATTTTCTGTTATTTCCCTATTTTAGGATGGATTTGGTGTCTGCGAAAGGATAGAGAGTTGGCCTTTGTTCCTTTGGACCCTGAAATAGAAAGAACTTGCCTTAAATTGTGAAGAGAGAAAAAGGAAAGTTTTATCCAACTGGCTAACCAAAATCCAGTTAAGGAGCCTAAGCCTATTAGGGACTATTTCCAACCCGTATATCAAGAGCAACAGTCGAGGATTGTCTACGCCCCGATCAATGCCAATAATTTTGAGCTGAAAACTAGTATGATCCAGATGGTTCGTGATCGTGCTTTCAGAGGATTGCCCACTGAGAACCCTAACTCTCATATGAAATCCTTTCTAGACATTTGCGGGATGGTAAAGTTGAATGAGGTTACTAAGGATGCAATTCACTTACGCCTATTTCCCTTTTCTTTACAGGATAAAGCGAGGGATTGACTGCAATCTATTTCACCTGGGAGGATTAACACTTGGGATGCTTTGGTCCAGGCTTTCCTGAAGAAATTCTTTTCTCCTGCAAAGACGGTCAAGCTAAGGACCGAGATTGGGACATTCCAGCAGCTGTTTGATGAACAACTGTTCAAGGCCTGGGAACGTTACAAAGAGCTACTGTGAGGAAGTGTCCTCAACATGGATACCCAGATTGGTTGCATATATAATGGCTTAAATCCAAATTCTAAAACCATTGTTGATAGAGCTGTATGTGGGACTCTGTTGTCCAAGACCGTTGAGAGTCCACATATTTTATTGGAGGATATGGCCACAAACAGCTATCAGTGACCATCAAAGCGATCTGCTCCTAAGAAAATTGCAGCTGGGATCTGTGAGATTGACAACGTAAGTGCTCTTCAAGCCCAGATGTCCTCCCTTGCTAATGCTTTTCTTAAATTTTCTATACAGGGAGTGCACAGTCCATAGAGTCAGTTGCTGCTGCAATTCAGTCTCAGGAGGAGACCACCATAGAGCATGTTTAGTACGTAGATAGGAACTTTAACTTTAGGGGACATAATAATTCTACACCCACACACTATCATCCTAATGTTAGAAATCATGAGAACTTCTCTTATGCAAATAATAAAAATGTTTTAAACCTCTTGGATTTGCCTCTCAAAAGCAAAAATCTAAACAATCTCTTGAGGAAATGGTTGGAGTTTTTATTGCAGAGTCTAGTAATAGGATCAACAAGCTGGAGGAGGCAGTGATTGCCATCAATACCACGGTGACTAGTCATAGTGCAATGATAACTGCCCAAAAGGTAGTTATTTAGGCCTCATTTCTATATTGATTTGTGTGTCTTTTGTGCTTAATAGGGTTGGTTTTAGATAAATATTACATGTTTTAACCCATTTGGAAGAATGGAAGCTTTGGAAATCATCTTGTGCAGAATCTGTTGCTGGGCGACTGGAGGGAGCAAATTCTGTGCTGCAGCAAAACTGGGAGCAGAACTGCCACGTCACAGCTCGTTAGCCAACTTCATGAACCGACTTCTGTTGAATTATTTTCGGGATAAAGGAGCAAGGAGAGCCCTACACGTGTCCATGTTGACCTAATTCAAGCCTCCTACCACCTCTATAAAAGGTGATAGCCGCCCAAGTTGATAGCGAGCAGAAATGTCGCTATTTTAGTCCCAATTTATTAGGCTTTTCTGTGCTTTAATCGTGTTTTTAATGAAATTATTTAATGAATTCTGTTATTTGGTCCTTAGGAGCGAAGTTGGTGATTTTGGGAGAAAAAGTGAAAAAAATGAAGCAAATGAAGCCCAAATCCAAGCATGGATCAAAAGGGGATCCAATGAAGCCAATCATGATGAAAATGCCCAAAAGAAGTGAAGAGAAGGCCCAAAAATCAGCCCAAAACCGAAGCTGGAAATTCTGAAAATTGGGGCAGCGTCGCGACGCTACCCATTTCTTGGGCAACAAAACGCGTGCGTTGCAGCGTCGCGACGCTGTGCAATGTAGCGTCGCGACGCTGTGCAATGTAGCATCGCGACGTTACCCCCATTCCGGGCCTATAAAAAGGCACCCTTGGGTGCCTCATTTACCATCAATCATTCCACCAATTCCTTCCTTTCCTCCCTCCTTAGGCTCCTTTGGAGCCTCTCTCAAGGCTTTCTAGCCTTTTTGAGAGAATTCTTTAGTGGTAAATATTTTGGGGAGTTTTTGGGGAGCATCTTAGGAAGCTCAAGGGAGTGTTCGGCGGGGCTCCAAGCGTCAGCGAAGGGGTTTTTTTTTTCGACGGTCAATTCCTTTCCTTTTATGCTCTTAATTATGCTTTCTTTTGTAAATGTTGTGGATATTTTAGCTATGTATAGCTAAACCCCAATTTGGGGTCTTGGAATGAAATTATAGTTGAAATGTTGTTATAATTACCTGTCTCTTGCCCTTTTTCCTAATTATTTGTATGGATGTGCTTAATGCTTTATTCAATCTGGCCAATTGTGTAATGATTCGATTCTTAATGGAAACTCGACGGAGAGAAGTTAGGATAGATCATAATCCATGCAACTAGTTTAATTGCCCGTCGTGACACCGGGATTAGTTGATTAAACTTAGATTCCTAAAATGAATCAGAGCGTAATAATTAATGATTTTTAATGGCGCTAAGGACACTTAGGTTGTTAAAATGAATTAATTACAATTAGGGGAAACCGACAGGAGAACCTATGTGATTAACGGAGATTCTAGGAGTATAATTAGTTGGGCAATGAGATAGGATAATTACAACAATTGTTTAGCTCATAATTGATTTTCAAGACCCCTCTTCCCATTAAAAGAAAACTCTTTCTCCATAATTTTTTTTTATTTGATTCATCAAATTATTTTCCTGCTTTGAATTTTTAAATTTTTCTTATTTGCATGAGCTGTTCCCTAAATATTATTTCTCTCAATTATTTTTAGTGCTCAAGAGATTTTTGCTTGCTTAATTTTCGCTTCGCCTCCCTGTGGATTCGATACTCGGTATTACTACCGTTTTATATTACTTGTGACGACCCGTACGCTTGCGGTTAGCTACACAAGTCAAAAGTATTCCATTTTCCTTGGAAGCCGAATAGTATAGAGAGATTGGAGACCACTAGAAGACCATCATCTGCAAGCTGATTAAGGAGATTATTATTTTCTTTATTATCTTGTGATTATGGACATACCTACTCAGATTGTAATTCGTGTTTCCATGCTTATTATGAACTAAGTAGCTTTAGGCGTTGGTTAAGGAATATGTAGTTGTCGTGCTTCATCTCTAATAATATTTATTGATTATTGCATCTTGGTTAATTGTTGTGCTTGTTTCTATTTTATGCCCGCTTGGCCAGCCGGTGTGAATACCTCTCTCTAGTTTCAGGGATGATTTAGAGAGTGTGTGGCAATTAACCACACTACGATCATTGTGTATTGGTGAACGCCAGTGACTGAGCTAGGGATAGCCAGTTGCCTAGTGCTTGATCGGTCGTACTTCATTGGGGTTGAAACACATTCCAAAAGATCCGGAGTTCCGGGAGGAATCCGCTAATAATACTGCGAGAGTTTGCATGATCAATAATATTGCTAGAGCATCTTTTAAAACAATTACTAAACCTAACCAGCGCCTGCCTCTAATCTGTCTGCCTATTTGTTTATTCTTTGTTCTGTCATTTACTTTGCTTCAGCATAATTCTTATAAAACCCAATCATTTCTATTACCTTGAAACCATTAAAAGATTCATACAAAATAGATAGAGTGGAAGCTAGTTCAGGCCTTGGATTGACAAATACTTATTACTTGCTGCGGACTGTGTATACTTGCACAGGAATTCTAGAGTCTTTTCAGATCATAATTTTACTCACTCTAGGAACTCAACATGCAACCATACATAATATAGAGACTCAATTGGGACAACTAGTGAGTGTTCTAAACACGATGCAGAAAGGTAAAGTCCTAGCTGAGCAGGAGCGACCCCAGATGGAGTACTGCAAGGCCATCACTATGCACCAAGTGGAGGAGGTGAAAGTAGCTGAGGAGCCAGAGACTGATGAGCCAGAAGTTCTTACTGGAGAAGTTGAAGAGGGATCATCCTTAAGCGAAGTTGAAAAGCTTATTTCTGATTCCCTTATTCCTTCTCATATTGTTTTTGTTCCCGAGAAAAAGAAAAAAAAAAAAGAAAAATTATAAAGTTCAATTCAAAAAGTTTCTAGATGCTTTCATGAGTTTCAACATTAACCTTCCTTTTGCAGAGGCACTGGAGCAGCTGCCCAATTACACAAAGTTTATGAACGAGTGGCTCTCAAAGAAAAAGAAGAAGAAAAGAGTGGAGACAGTGTACCTTGCATCTACATGTAGTGCATACCTTCAACAGAAAGTGCCTGACAAATTGACTGATCCAGGGAGGTTTTTTGTTCCCTGTAGTTTTGGTACTTGTTCTTTTAGAGCATTGTGTGACTTAGTTGCTAGTATTAATATCTTTATGCAAGAGATTAAACATAGGCGAGATTAAATCTACTTCTGTTAGGCTCCAGTGGGCTGACTAGTATGTAGTTAGTTCATATGGAATTGTGGAGAATGTTTTAATTAGAGTAAGTAGATTTTTTCTCCCTCTTGACTTCTTTGTGATGGACAGTAAGGAAAATCCTGCAGTGCCTGTCATATTAGGGAGACCATTCCTTGCTACTAGGCAAGTTATTATTGTCATAGAGCGTAGGGAGCTTATCGTGAGAGTCCAACATGAGAAAGAAGTATTCAATGCTTTTGTGGACTCTAAGAATCATTCTGAGGTGCTGGTGCTTAGTTACAGAAAAGGTGCAAGCAAGAACACCTCTGGTGGATCTCCTGACATTAGGCCTCCTTAACGCATACATGGTTGATACGTCGAGGTAAAGACGTTAAACAAGGGCTTATGGGAGGCAACCCAAGTTAGTTTTGTTTTTTTTTTCGCTGTTTTTTATTTTATTGTTGTTTTTTTTGTAGGTCTTTCGATCCCGTGGCTCTTGGCTTGCTTGTGATCACTTGAGGTCATCATTCCATGGCAGTATCATTCACCCCTTTATTTCTCTTTATTGCTCTCATGCTTGTTTAGGCCTTAGTTCTTTTATACATTGAGGGCAATGCATGTTTTAAGTTTTGAATGCTTTGCTTTGTTAAGCCTTTTAGCATCTGAATTCGGGCTATATTGTTGAGCTTATTGTTGATCATGGCATTTGGTTGTTTATGGATGTTGTTTTTGCATGATTATGATTTCCTAGGATAAACTTTATTGTCAATTTTTAAGCTTTTGATGAGTTGTAATCATGAGTGCCCCAAAAGGGAGACTTTTTAAAATTTTTTTAGGAGATGTCTTGCATTACTAAAGTATTTTTCTTGCTCTAGAGTTGGATTTCAAAGTTTAGAAGTGAATTATTAGGTTCATATGCTTGTTGTCAGCTCGATAGGTGTAGGGAGGAGCTAAAGAGTTAATTTTTTTTGCAAATTAGCATGTTTAATCTTGCCTAGGAGGAAAGAAAAGAACATGTTCTTATTATGCTCATAAAGAAACATCATTCTTGTTGACAATTGAAAGAAAAAAAATAATGACATGTCATGTGTACACAATTTGCAATGTTTAATAATGTTTTAGGCAAAAAGATCTACCCCTGTTATGATCAGTTAGGCCAACCAAGGGTTAAACTCGGGTTATACGTCCCTACAATAGGTGTGTGAAAGCTAGTGCCACATATAAATGCTAATTCAATTTTAAATTTAAAGCACCTAGGTATGGATAAAACAATTTAATTTGTTTTAGTGGCTCATTAGTAAATCCTTAGTGCAAGTGTAGAAGGAACATGAGTTGAGAGTCTTTTAATCCAATCCCGAGCTAGTAGAGTCCAATCTAAGTAAGTTAGATCTCTCTTATGCAAGTTAATTTTTGAAGAATCTTGATTTGTCTCCTTCATTGGGTCTTATGTACATGTCTCTTGATTGCTTAATTTTTGACTTTTGAGCCTTGAGGATTGAGCTATGTTTGTTGCATCCATTTACAACCAATGTCTGTGATAACACTCATTTATGTGCGTTATTTATCCTTAAAAACTTAGGTTATTGTTTAGAAAGCAAGAACTTTATGCTTAAAATTATATCTTTTTGAGTCAATTTAGCAAAAGTCTTAGAATCATGTGGAAAATCTTAGAAGTATAGAATTTTGCTTAAAATGTTCAAAAAGAGATAGCTTTTGCAAGAATTTATCAAAAGTTAATGTTTTTGTGCAGAAGACTTTGTAAGGGAAATGCGCCCGCAATTGGAGAGACAGAGTTAGGGGAGCAAAACAGTTAAAGTTGTAGATTTGCCCACATTTGGTCCTGAAGATGTGGAAATTGTGCCTGCAAACTTATAAAGAAAGTAGCACCAGCTGAAGACAGAACTGTCAAGGAAGTGCACAGAAGATTTTGCGCCCGACTTTGCAGCCACAACTGGGCTTTCCGACGGAATTCCGAGATTCGCGGGATCTTCTTAAAATAATCCGAAAATTCCAAATCTCGTATCAAACCTCCAAGGATAGTGGATTTTTACCTTCAAAGGCTCTTTCACACTGATCTCGACAGCCAACCCTACCTTCCAAGGTCTATAAAAAGCGACCAAGGTGTAAGAAGCAAAGGGAGCTCGAGAATTCGTCCTTAGGATAGTTTTTCAGTTTTTCTCTCTTCTCATCTTGTAGCCACTCTGAGTTTCGGATCTTCCAGCCTCTGTCGGTGATAGCGAGCATAGCTAGCTATTTTTCTCTAATTAATTAAGCTAGTCTTTTATAATTTATTGGCCAAAATGATGCGTTTTTGTGTTGTATTTGTAGGAAATAAATATTGGAGCTAATTGCGTGTTCGGGACATGAATAAGGGCTAAAGATTGAAAAAGAATCAAGTTGGAAGAAGTCAAATTAAGCCCAGCCGAGAGCAAAAAAAAAAAAAACAAAAAAAAGTCACAGCGTCGCGACGCTCTCGGTTGAAATTTCCAGATTCGCGGTATCGCGACAGCGTCGCGACGCTGTCCTGAATTTTTTCCCTATATATATTTTGCGATTAGGTCTGATTTGGGGGACTTTTTTGGTGACTTTGGAGCCGTAAAACAGAGAGAATTAGCCTCTTTTGAAGCTGTACCAAGTGGAGAAAATTGAGATTGAAGGCTTGGCTCGTGGGGATCGTGACGGGGACGTGCAGTCTCGGCTCACCTGGCGTTTATCTCTCTTTTCCCTTACTTTAGTTAGTTTTTATGGCTTATTTAGACTTAGTTGATATTGTAACGCTGATTATGTGTAGCTAAGTTTAATTCTTAGGGATTGATGTAGCCGTTGGGCACTTTATGGATTGATTTTATGGTTTTATGCTATTGATTTCATTTATGCATAATGTATGTTTAATGCTTTCAATTTACCGGCCATGAATTGAATGTTGATTGTGATTAAATCTAACTCAGGATAGAGGATTTAGCTTAGAACTCATTATGCATAACTAGGATTTAGCTAAATATCGGGAGATAATAGTTAATTCTAGAAATCGTTAAAAAGGTTAACCTTAATGCCTTGCATGTTTAATGAATTTAGATAGGGATATCGGGTTCATTGCATGTGGGAGAATCATGTATGCTCGGGAGAGAGATGTGTGATTTTAGTTTCCCAAGATTTATGAATCATAGCATGTCATTAATCCATGAATTAATCCATAATCCCAATTGGTGAAATCAAATCCCTAAGATCGTTGTCTCCATTAGATTGTCATACTTTTTCATTGCTTTGTGTTTGGTTTACATTCATTCTCACTCTGTTTGGTTCCCTATATAAAATTGGGCAAGAGTATTTTCGATAATTAAAATTGATTAAAAATCCAATCCAGAGGACGACACTCGATTTCAAAAATCACTATATTATTACTTGACCTGTGCGCTTGCGGTAGGAAAATTCCACATCAGTCGGCTCTTCCATTCGAAAGAAGAAGAAGAGAAAGACTTGTCTCCCCTTGAAAAGGGTTTAGAGCAAGTTAGATAGAGAGGGGAACATTCCTTTAGTTGAGTCTTTTTTTTTCGTTTTTGTTTAGTTATTTTACTAGTTGTTGTATGTTCTGTCTTCCTTTACTTCTAAGTTGTAAGTTCTTATTCATTGTACTCTTTTGATTATTAAATATGAATTCAAGTTGTTCTTCTACTTTGTGCACTTTTTACTCTATGTCTTGTATTTTAATTTGAGCATCAAAGGCGCTTTCCACGTGTGGATCAAATATAATTGAATTTGATGTTCCCTATTCGGATCCCTTGGCAGATGGTTCTGTTATATAGGTGATTTATTTATTTTTCCTTCCATTACTCCATTTTTAATCTATTGTTCCTTATTAAGTTGTTTTATGAATGTTTTCTATAGGCTATAACTACTCGATCCTTGGCTAGGGACACAAACTTCGTGTGATAATTTCTATGCTGAAGGGGGTAAATATTGTTGTACCATAAAACATGCTATATATATAACATCAACTGCTTTTCCACTTCCACTTTTGTTCTTAAAGTATTCGAGGCAATAGAAAGAATAACCTGAACTTGTATTGTTATTTATTTCTATAATGACTTAATATGTGGCAAAACTGTAATTTTTCAAATTAGATATAATAAAGTATAGTAATGAAATCATTTAGATGATGCTCATTTAAATAGGCTATCAAATATTGTACTCAACTTGTTAGGAAACTTGAATTTTACATGTTTATTTTAGCGCAAATGGCATCTTCAAATCAGATGTCTGTGGAAATATGTTCCCGATTCTATGTGGATAACCATTCTTTAGTCTCTCATTCATGAAACTGACGTTTTAAATGTTTTTTTTTTTGTTTCTGCCTTTCTGGCTATGGTCATGTGACTCTTAAACTATCTTGTCCTTTCTGGCTATGGTCGTGTGACTCTTGAACTATCTTGTCTTAAACGTGGCGTTGAGAACTTCATGACAACAATAAAAGATGTTGGTGTACGAGGTAATTAACGAGTTCGCGAAATCTTATTAGATTTTTTATTAATTTATTTTGTCCTACTTCCAAGATGACATGATAAAGGCTAGGCCAATAGTTAGATTGATCCAAATGCTAGTTTTGACCTTTTCTATAACTTGCATAGAAATACTGTACTGAATGTTGGGTTTTATGCCCTAAAACTCGTGGATAGTAAATATAACACTTGACGACTCTTTATAAATAAAGAGTTATTTCTTTTCAATAAAGCGTTATTGATTTTATAATGATTAGTTTTGCCTAAATAATCACAAATCCAATAAACTAAGAACCCTGGGCTATGTTACGAAAACTTGAAGTTTATGTAGTGACATAAAAGTGGATCAAGTTCAAGTAATAGCCTAAACAGTGTATAGTATAGGGATAAGGTTGGGTATCTTATCCTAGGAAAACTATGTGACGCGGTCCACTTTGTACATAGTGCAAACAATGTGATCCTGAATCATTCATGTAGAGACATGCGAGTGGGGGGGTCCAATGAAAATGAGTTTGCATCAGACTAGGACCGAGAAATAAATCACTCTTGCTTTATAACGCCGTTTACTGACAAGACTGACTATTTCAAGCGATGATCAAGGTAACTCGATCTTAATCCTGAGCTAACTATGAACTCTTGTTTATTCGGGATTATCCTTTGATTTACATGGGTGAGAGTGACTCATCATCGTCGACTCAATAAGCCTGCCAGTTTGGGGATAAGACCGGGTAGATAGTTGGGAACATAGTCCTACACGACGAAATTCACTCCTACTCGATTTAGGGATAGTAGAGAGGTTCTTCTCTTAAGTGCTGACTACGATACATGAACAAAGGGATCCCATCCTCTCATTGGCCCGAGAGGTATTAGGTTTAGTGGTCGGACCACAAACCAATTGTTCATTAGGGACTTAGTGGAAACTTAAGGGGTAAAACGAACATTTGATCCAGCTGTAGTTACAAACAACCTGTGAAGGGTCGACTTACTAATTATGGTTATATCGGGTGGGGGGGAGTTCAACTATTGGGCTATAGTGAAGTGTCCCGATAGTTAACGAATGTTGATTAACTAGGTTTAAAGAGTTTAGCCAGTTAATCTCAGATCATCGGAGCCCATGATCTGTAGGTCCATTAAGTCCCTCTGCTAGCTCGAACGGAATAAACCTTAGAACAAGTGTGATGAATAAATTTGAAACGTTGAAATTCATTTTTTAAGAGTTGTCGTTAATTATATGCGATGTATTTAACGTGTAAAGTTTAATTATGAATTGAGAGAATTGAAAACATTTAAATATAATTTAAACATTATAAATATGTGTCGGATGCATATTTCGAATTGAATATGAATAGGGATTCATATTCAAACGCTCGGTTTTGTAAGGCAATGGGATTTATGTAATTATTTAATTGGATTAAATAATTATTATGTGAAATTAAAGTGTTTGATTTAAACTAATTTTTATGATATATATAAACTATTTTTGAATTAAGTTATATATATGTAATTAGTTAAAATGAAATTCAATGTGTCAATTTCATAAAATGAGTTTGTTTTATAAAACTCAATTTGTCATGCAATTTTTGGGTGATTGACACCTTATGTTGATGACAAATTCACTTCCATTTGTTTGCTTCTTCTCCATAGACGTAAGTGCATGAGGAGAGTCTTTAAAAAGCAAGAAGAAGTTTAGGAAAATGCTGCTAAAAGATGGTTGTGTTTTTCCTCTCTAAGAAACCGTTTTTTCTTAAACATTCTCTCCTACAATTCACCACAATATTGAGTCCCACAACTCGTTCTAAGGTTGGAGAATAGCGGGGAAGGCTTCGATGGTAGTCCACAAGCTGTTCGTGATCATTATAACCTCTTGGAGCTCACAGATTCCTCACCAAAAGGTTGGTTTCGATAATCCTCTATTTTCGGTTCTTCATTCATGCATGTTTTCTTTTGCAAAATTAATGAAATTGAGTGGCTATCGATCCAAATCGCTTCTACTAGTGTCTCGTACCCTCTTTCAATTTTTATCAGAGAAGATTTGGGCCCTCAATTTTCATTAATTTTGGCATGGTGGGTTGAATTTTGCATGTGATGTGAGTTTAGTAGCTACAATGGACTCATTATGGTTTTGGCATCCAATTAGTGTTTAATTCGTGGATTAAAGTTGCAATTGCCTACATGTTTATGGACATATATGTCTTGGCTTGAGTCTGTAAAAATTTTGGAGTCAATAGAGTAAAATCTAGGTTGTAATCGATCGAAGAAGACGAAGTGCTCGTGCTGGCCAAGAACAGAGCATTGCTCTAGACGCGTCAGCATCGAGATGCTGTTCATCAGCATCTCGACGCTGATGAACATATTCAAGCGCGCACCCAGATTCAAACGGTGAACCAGACCGGTTCAGCAGCGGTTCGATCCAGTTCACCTCTTCACAGGTTGGTTCAGATCGGTTCAAGCCTATTTCAACTCCTTTGGGTCTGGTTCAAGCAATTCCAAGGTGGTTCAGGCCGGTTCGAATGGTTCGGGAGCAATTCGGGATCATTTTTCAAATTATTTTTGTAATAATTTAGTTAGTTGCTTGATTAGGATGCCAAAATCTGTCCATTTTAGTGTGTTTAATTTATTATGCATTATGGATGTATGTTTAAATTAAATTAGAATCACATATGCATAATGTATGCCAAATAGATTTAAAATCCCACCATAGGAAAGCATGTTTCATGCATTAGTAATTTATTATAAGTGTTGTAATAGAATGAAATGCATGATTTAGGGTTTCATGTTACATGCATGTTTGAATGTTCTTAAATTCATTTAGCTCGTTTAGTGTAATTGTTATATTAATAAACGAAAACGAACAAACATGCAGCATGAAACCACCTTTGCATAGATGAATGTTATAGATTTATCGTTCTTTATAAAGCGTTATAATACAAGATAGAAGTTAAAATCTTTAACAAGATAAAAGCATGCTCACTTAGGGTTAACGAACCTCAAACTCGATCAAAATGCATAGAATAGGTCGATATCTTGTAAAGCTAAGGTTACAAGAGAACTCACTCGGTAAGAAGCTGTCTAAGGTTGGAGGTATTTAAGTTGACAATTGATGGAACACCTCCTACCTGGGTATCGAGCCGGTACTTGAGTTAGGTTAACCCGAGTTTTATGAGCATGCATGAGCAATGTATGGTTTAAAAGAGTTTATCACCTAGACATCGTAAGTATAAATCATTATACACACCTAGACATAGGTTGCTTCCAAATGGTGCTTTATGTAAACTGTACCTTGATTGTTATACGCTTTCATCACCATTAGAAGTATGTTATAGGGCTAATTCATTAAAAGTTGTAAATAGTTATAAAAGTTAATGAATAGAAACCGTCAACCTATAACAAAGAATTACATGCTAACATAGGATCTTAGAAAATAAGTTAAAATTTAAACGGTTTAAAATTTAATAGACCTAAGATCATATTTCTAATAGGATTAGAATGTCCTACTTAGGGTTTTAATAGATTTGAAATATGATTAAGTAGGATATAAGACTTTGGTTATAAGGGAACTCTCCTGGCAACTGGTCTAACACCTGAGTTGAATTAGCCACGGTCTTATTAGCATGCAATGTCACTAAGAATTAAAAGAGTTTAATTCACATAGACATTAGAGTAAAGACCTTATTTAATAAGGAATAGACTTAGATAGTTTCTTTTATCCGGATTTTATCTGAGTCAAAATAAATCCTAAAATATTATGACACTTTAGTGGGAGAAAAAAATATAAAACACGAGATGTTCATATCGAGTTTTTTACTCTCACGTCCCCCTGTGTTCACACCGTGAGATCCATGATTGGCTTTGTGTCGCCCTGGGCGCAGCCTCCCTTTGGAGAGTGTTTGCATTGGTCAATACCAAGGTGAAGGGGAGAGTGTTCATAGTAAGTGGGGGAAGGACACGTGTCAACGCATCCTGCGGTCTCCTCCTCTAGGTCGCACAGTGCGATTCTTATGATCCGCCTGCGTGTCGTCCTAGAGCGACCACCCCTTTGGAGGGCATGATCATAGGTTTTGGAACACTGCGAACTCCAAAAGTGGATAGAGTAACTTAGGTTAATCACCAACAATTGTCTTTCCGAATGATAGCCTGTTGGTGCGTACCTCTGGGATCTCAAAGTGGGAGGGTTACACTTACGGGATTGAGATCCTTGACCAAACGAACGGTAGCTAATGTAATATAGGCATATGAGATGTTCTGATATTATGAATTGGCTGAGATAAGTCTCAATTCGGAGGAGGAGTAGTTGATCACCCGTTTGGTGACTGTTGCTCTAAACCTCTGAAGTATCGTTGCAAAACTATATCGATAGTTTATTAGGGTTTCTTTGATTAATAGTTTTGCTAAATATTGATTGGATTATTGATTAATGGTTAAGGCTAAGATTACTAATATATTCGTATGTTTTAAATTTTCAGCATGTCTTCTTTTATAAATACACTGCTTAAAAACAATAAATTAACCGACGATAATAATGCTACGAGGAAGTCTAGTCCAAATACGATTCTGGCTATAGACGAAGTACGGTTTGTCTCAAAAGAGGAGTGCCCTCTAGTCCCCGCATATTATGATCCCAAAATGCAGCTGAGAAGATAAAAAGACAAGCTAAATTTGATTTACTGGTTTTAGAAACTTGTCTTACTGAACATGATCGTAATGCCTGGATACTTGATTCCGGAGCTACCAATCATGTTTCCTTCTCCTTGTAGGGAAATGATTCTTTTAAACAGCTGGAAGAAGGTGAAATGACACTCAGGGTCGGAATAGGAGATGTCGTTTTAGCTTCAACAGTGGGAGATGCTAAGTTGTTTTTTGGAGACAAATTTTTATTTCTTCAAAACTGTATATAGTACCTGGACTTCAAAGAAATCTTGTATCTATCTCTTGTTTGATTGATCAAGGATATTTTGTTTCCTTTAATTCTAATGAAGCGTTCATTTGGAAAAAAATGGAATCTTGATATGTTCAGCCAAACAAGAAAACAACTTATATGTAATTAGACCAACCGATACATAAAAGCAATTTTAAATCACGAGTTATTTAAAACCGTTGAAACTCAAAGAAAGAGGCAACGAACTTCTCCGAAAGAAAATACCTATCTTTGGCACCTGAGGTTAGGTCATATAAATCTCAATAGAATTGAGAGACTGGTCAAGAGTGAAACTCTAAACGAGTTAGAAAATAACTCGTTAACTCCATGTAAGTTATGCCTTGAAGGCAAAATGACTAAAAGACCTTTTACCAGAAAAGGCTATCGTGCTAAAGAGCCCCTAGAGCTCATACATTCAGACCTCTGTGGTCCGATGAATGTGAAAGCTTGAGGAGGATTTAAATACTTCATCTCTTTCATAAATGACTATTCAAGGTATGATTATATTTATCTAATGCATCATAAGTCTGAAACCCTTGAAAAGTTCAAGGAGTATAAGGCAGAGGTTGAAAACCTGTTAGGTAAAACAATCAAAACTCTTTGATCTGATCTCGGAGGAGAGTACATGGATCAGAGATTCCAGGACTATATGATAGAGCATGGAATCCAATTGCAACTCTCAGCACTTGGTACACCTCAGCAGAATGGTGTATCAGAAAGGAGAAATAGAACATTATTCGATATAGTTCGTTTAATGATGAGCTATGCTCAGTTTCCTAACTCGCTCTGGGGTTGTCCCGCACATGTACTTGTGACAAATCCTAAGAAATTAGAACCACGTTAAAGATTATACCAATTTGTTGGATACTCAAAAGAAATGAGAGGTGGTCTTTTCTACGACCCACAAGAAAACAAGGTATTTGTATCGACAAATGTGATTTTCTTGGAGGAAGACTACATGAGAAACCATAAACCACGTAGCAAATTAGTATTAGAAGAAACTACTGAAGAATCAACAAAGGTTGTTGATAAAACTAGTCCATCATCTAGAGATAATGCAAGAACTAGTTCTTCTGGTCAGTCTCGTCCATCTCAAATGATGAGAATGCCTCAACACAGTGGGAGGATTGTAAAACAACCTGAGCACTACTTAGGTTTAACTGAAACTGAGGTCGTCATTCCTGATGACTGCGTAGAGGATCCATTGTCTTTTAGACAGGCAATGAATGACGTAGACAAAGACCAATGGGTCAAAGCAATGGACTTCGAAATGGAGTCAATGTACTTCAATTCAATATGGGAACTTGTAGATCCACCTGAAGGGGTAAAACCCATAGGGTGCAAATGGATCTATAAGCGAAAGAGAGACGTTGCTGAGAAGGTACAAACCTTCAAAGCACGACTTGTAGCAAAGGGTTACACCCAAAGGAATGCGTTGATTATGAAGAAACCTTTTCCCCTGTTGCTATGCTAAAGTCAATAAGAAATCTCTTATCCATAGCCACATATTACGACTATGAAATTTGGCAGATGGATGTCAAAAGTGCCTTTCTGAATGACAAACTTGAACAAAACATCTTTGTGTCTCAGCCCGAGGGGTTCGTATCTCAAGGTCAGGAGAAAAAACTTTGCAAACTGAATCAATCCATTTATGGATTGAAACAGGCATCCAAATCTTGGAATATGAGATTTGATACTGCGATCAAGTCTTTTGGTTTTGACCAAAACCTTGATGAACCTTGTGTGTACAAGGAAATCATCAAGAATAAAGTAGCTTTCTTGATACTATATGTGGACGATATCCTACTCATAGGAAATGACGTAGGATACCTTATTGACGTGAAAAACTTGCTAGCAACCCAATTTCAAATGAAAGATTTGGGAGAACCACTGTTTGTTCTTGGCATCTAGATAATTAGGGACCGCAAGAACAAAACGTCAGTGTTGTCTCAGGCAACGTATATCGAAAAAATGTTGGTCCGATATTCGATGCAGAACTCCAAAAAGGGTTTGTTACCTTTCAGGCATAGAGTTCACTTATCAAAGGAACAATGTCCTAAGACACCTCAAGAAATTAAGGATATGAGACGTATTCCATACGCTTCAACTGTAGGCAGTCTGATGTATGCAATGCTCTGTACTAGACCAGACATTTGTTATGCAGTAGGAATAGTCAGTAAGTACCAGTCCAATCCAGGGACAGACCACTGGACTGCAGTTAAAATCAACCTCAAGTATCTTAGGAGAACGAGGGACTACATGCTAGTGTATGGATCTAAGGATCTGATCCTTACAGGATACATCGATTCTGACTTCCAAACTGACAAAGATTCCAGGAAATCTACGTCAGGGGCAGTTTTCACCTTGAATGGGGGAGTAGTAATTTGGCGAAGCATCAAACAGGGATGAATGATTTGTAGGTCCATTAGGTCCCCTGCTAGCTCGAACGAAATAAACCTTAGAACTAGTGTGATGAATAAATTTTGAAACGTTGAAATTAATTTTTTAAGAGTTGTCGTTAATTATATGCGATATATTTAACGTGTAAAGTTTAATTATGAATTGAGAGAATTGAAAATATTTAAATATGATTTAAACATTATAAATATGTGTCAGATGCATATTTTGAATTGAATATGAATAGGGTTTCATATTCAAACGCTCGGTTTTGTAAGGCAATGAGATTTATGTAATTATTTAATTGGATTAAATATTTATTATGTGAAATTAAAGTGTTTGATTTAAACTAATTTTTATGATATATATAAACTGATTTTTGAATTAAGTTATATATATATATAATTAGTTAAAATGAAATTCAATGTGTGAATTTCATAAAATGAGTTTGTTTTGTAAAACTCAATATGTCATGTAATTTTTGGGTGATTGACGCCTTATGTTGATGACAAATTTCACTCCCATTTGCTGGCTTCTGGCTTCTGCTTCTTCTCCATAGACTTGAGTGCATGAGGAGAGTCTTTAAAAAGGAAGAAGAAGTGCTGAGGAAAATGTTGTTGAAAGCTTGTTGTGGTTTTCCTCTCTAAGAATCCTTTTTTTTTTTGTTAAACATTCTCTCCTACAATTCATCACAATATTGAGTCTCACAACTCGTTCTAAGGCCGAAGAATAGCGGGAAAGGCTTCGGTGGTAGTCCACAAGCTGTTCGTGATCATTATAACCTCTTGGAGCTCACGAATTCCTCACCAAAAGGTTGGTTTCGATAATCCTCTGTTTTCGGGTTCTTCATTCATGCATGTTTTCTTTTTCAAAATTAATGAAATTGAGTGGCCATCGATCCAAATCTCTTCCTCTAGTGTCTTGTACACTCTTTCACTGAAAACATCTTTATCCAAGTGAATGGTACAAAGTTGAAGTATATGATAGAAGATAAGTTTGGTTAAGGACCTATTATCACATATTTCTTAAGGAACATGGTATTTGGAGATCCTTGTCTTAAACTTATTTTCATATATTGTGCACATGGTGGGATATTATACTTCTATTGAGCTTGTTTTAATCTAAAAATTTGAGACGTTTGGTATTTGGAACAACTTGTTTCATATGAGACGCTTGGGGTGTGGATTTAGGAAGCTAGAATTTAGGCAAACATGTGTGTAGTAGGTTGATGAGCCCAAGTTGAGGAAAGCTGTGTTTAGGGAGCCGGTTTCGGTAGTCTAGAAATCAAGAGCATGGAATTAGGAAAACTCTATTTGGGGTGTATGTTTTAGAAGCTAGAGATTATGAAGTATGATGTGGGTTTTGATTCAAGTACTAGTTGTTTTAAGGACTTGAGGAAACAAGGAAGAGAGAGAAAGAACGGCCGAGGGGTTAGGGTTTGGGGACAAAAGGGCAGAATGTAAAAGAAGGAGGGAGAAGGGGGCATGAGTGGCTACTGTTAAAGTTCGAGGACTCTAGTATGTAGGTATACAGTCAGGTTACAAGTTTGGTGTTGGGGGCTTGGGTAAGAGGCTACTACTCAAGCCTGTTCTTGCAAACATGGCCGGGTTGGGCTTAAACTCACCCTAAGCCCAACCGTTCTTTATGAGCAAAAAAGGACAAAGTGAATTCACGTTGGGACATTATTTGTGTCTGTTGTGTTTCACTATTATTATTGAACTACAAAAAAGCAACAACGTGATTATTATTCCAGAGTCTATTATTATACAAAGGTTGAAAAGAATGTTGGAAACGTCGATGAACCCACAATAATAATCACTCTAAAACTTACAATTTTGTAGAGAAGAAACTTGTTCCCTTACAAATCTCAAGAACACACAAGAGAAGAAAATTGTTCTCTTGAATAAGTTTCTTTGAATTGCTTTTATTGACTTACTTCAAACATAACAAAATACATCCTATTTATAGGACTCTAGTGAAAATTCTAGATCCAAAACTCCCAATCTAAATGCAAACTTACTTGTACTTTATCACCTTGCATAACTCTCCTACTTAAATGTATACTTAATTAAGTAGTAACTCACAAAAGTTTATAACATATATAGTAACTTATTTAACTTACCACATCATAAATCTAGCTTAATTTCTAACATCCTCCCTTAAGCTAGACTTCCATGACTCCAAGCTTCTCTTTCATTATAAAAAACAAATCAACTTTTAATGCTTTTGTGAATATGTCTGCAACCTGCTCTTGTGTCTTGCAATACTTGATGCATACTTCTCCATCTTTGATCAATTCTCTGATGAAATGATACTTGATCTTTATGTGCTTACTTCTTCCATGAAAAACTAGATTCTTCGCCAGAGCAATTGATGAACTTTTGTCACAAAACATGATTGTCTCCTTTTCTTGAGTACACTTCAGTTCTTGTAGTACTCTTCTTAGCCAAAGTGCTAGACAATTGGCAGTAGACAAAGAAATATATTCAACTTCGGTTGTTGACAAGGCTACAACATCCTACTTCTTTGATGCCCATGAAACTGCACCAGAACCAATGTTAAGTACATATCTAGAAGTGCTTTTGTAATCATCGATATTTCCTCCCCAATCACTATCACTATAACCAACTAGAACATTATCCATGTTCTTTTTATAGTGAACTCCATGATCAATGGTTCCAAGAACATATCGGAGCACTCTTTTTCCAACTTCCCAATGACTTCTCTTTGGTGATGCCATAAACCTGCTCAACAAGCTGACTAAGAACATAAGATCGGGTCTAGTTGTAATTAAATACATCAAACTTCCAACAAGACTTCTATAAACGGTGGCATTAAAATCTTCACTCTCGTCATGTTTGCTCAATTTCAAACCTACTGCCATAGGAGTATTAGCAGGATAAACATTCTCCATTTTAAACTTTACCATCAAATCTTTTGCATACTTCTTCTGAGAAATGTTGATCCCATGATCACCTTGCTTAACTTCAATACCAATGAAGTAATGAAGTAAGCCCATATCGGTCATCCCAAATTCTTTCTTCATGCTCTCTTTGAACTCTTCAATCATCACGGTTGAAATTCCCGTAAAAATTAGATCATCAACATAAAGACAAATGATTAGAAAATTACCATTTCTATCTTCTTTGGTATAGAGTGCATGTTCATATGGACATCTTCTAAAACCATTCTTTAAGAAGAAAGTATCAATACGACTGTACCAGGCTCTTTGTGCTTGCTTCAACCCATACAATGCTTTCTTCAATCGACATACCTTATTTTCTTCTCCAATCTTGACATAACCAGGGGGCTGCTCAACATATATTTCTTCTTCAAAATACCCATTTAGAAAAGCTGACTTAACATCCATTTGATGTACTTTCCAATCATTTTGTCCTGCAAGAGCTAGAAGCAAACGTTCAGTCTCTAAGCGAGTCATGGGAACAAATATTTCTTCATAATCCACACCATACTTTTGTTTATATCCTTTGACGACGAGTCTTGCCTTGTACTTCTCAACTTCACCATTTTGCTTCAATTTTGTTCTATACACCCATTTTACTCCAAGAGCTTTTCTGCTCTCTGGTAGTTGTACTAACTCCTATGTTTCATTTCTTCTTATTGCATTGATCTCTTGATCCATTGTAGCTTTCCATTTTTAATCTTGAATCACCTCTTCAAAATATACAGGATCCACATCTGCAAATAAAGCAAAATCAACATGATCATCTTCTATCATCCTTCTTGAAGCATCATAAATCCCTTGAATATTTCTTGTTTTCCTTGGCAAAGTTTCTTTAAAACTTGTGGGATGTGAAGATGAAGATGAAGATGAAGCCACCGGTTGAGTATCTTCAAGCTCCAAATCTTGATCACCACTTTTGTTATCCATGTCCACAAGTAATGGATTTTGGTCTTCATTTGTTGAATCCCATCTCCAAAATTCTGCTTCATTGAATTTGACATCTTGGGTAATAATGATTTTCTTGCTTATAGGATTGTATAATCTATAATCCTTGGAGTTTTCACTGTACCCAACAAAGATGCATTTCTCTGACTCATCATCTAGCTTACATCTTTTCTCATCAGATATGTGAGAATAAGCAATGCAGCCAAATACTCTTAGGTGACTAACAGTTGGCTTTAATCCACTCCATGCTTCTTGAGGTGTAAGGCCCTAAACACTTTTGGTTGAAGCCCGATTCAAGAGATAAACAACACACGTCACTACATCTCCCCAAAATTCATTCGAAAGTTTCTTATCTTTCAATATACTTCTTGCAAGCTCCATTATTATCCTGTACTTTCTCTCTGCAACTCCATTTTGTTGAGGAGTTCTTCGAACTATCTTCTGGTGTTTGATTCCATTTTCCTTCAAGAAATTTTAAAAAGCAATATATTCTCCTCCACGATCAGAACACAATGTTTTCAACTTCAAGTTGCTTTCATTTTCAACCATTGCTTTGAATGCTTTGAAACACTCAAAAGTAGAGCTATTTTCCTTTCGCAGGTAAATCCATGTCTTCTGACTATAGTCATCAATAAATGTGAAAAAGTAACAATTACCTCCAAGTGTAGTAGCTCGCATGGGTCTGCATAAATCTGTATGTGTAAGGCCCAACCCATTTAAGTTTTATCTTTCATTTTAAGTTTAAAAAAAAAAAGAGAGAAAAGAATGGGAATTGAAGTGGCAAATGAGTAAATTAAAAAAAAAAATCAAGGGTCTGAAAAGATACCCACGTAGAGAGATAGAGAGAGATATTTAGGAGTAAAAAGCAAAAGAAAAAAAAGAAAAGAAAGAAAATAAGGAACGAGACTGTCGGGGAGAGAGGGAGAAAGAAGAAGAAACGAAGAAGAGAGGGAGAAGAAGTTCAGTGAGGAGGTAGAGCTCAACCACGACGTTTGACAACGGATTTGGTAAGTTGATTTAGAAGTTTTCTTGGTTTTCTTGAAGCTTTGGTTATGGGTATATTTGTTTTGGATGTTTTGGTTTTTTTTTTTTTTAGAAAGAAGAAGAATAAGGAAGATGGAGGTGATAGATTGTTGGCTATTGGTTGTTGAAGAAAGCAAAAGAAAAAAAAAAAGGAAGAAGATGAAGAAACCGAGAGGTGAATGATGGGAAAGAAGATGATGGTGGTTTAATGAGGAAAGAGGGAAATGATTTTGTGTTTGTTTAAAGAAAATATATAAATTAAAACAAAAAAAAAATGATGATAGAAGGAAGGGTGTGAAAACGTGAATATGGGGAGTTGATGGGGAAAAGAAGGAATAAAATTAATGAAGTTGTACCTTTGTGATAATGAAGAGAGAGAAAGGACGGAAAGGTGCTTGGGAAGTTGAAAAAAAATAGTATTTAATTGTAGAATGGGACAAAAGTTTACCTAGAATGGGAAATTGAGAAAGGTTGGAATTCATGGAATGTTATAAGTATGTGATTAAGCTAATTAGTCATTTTAGTTGAACGGGAACTCATACGTTGACTTAATTATTATTTTAGGTCAAACAGAGGTCGGGACGACCTACGACCCGAATTTCTCTCATCAGTAGTACTGTGAGTGGTTGTTTTAATCATTATTTTCCTCTATTAAAAGTACTATACTTATTATGATCTTGAGAAAAGCTAGAGTTAAAGCATGTTTTAGAGAAAATAATTTAAGTTCTACTGATTTTGGTGGTTTCTCTTAGTTGGAATGGGCGTTTCAGAAGCATACGAAACTTTATGCGCTTATTTGAAAATTTTAGAATGTTTTCATTATCTGTAAATATTGTTGAGTTTATGAAATGTTATTTTACCAGAGGAATTGATTTAAGAGATTCATACTAGAAAACAATTTTTTCTTAAAGTCACTAGCTCTGCGTACCCTAGGTGATTATCCATGTGCTGTGTGAATGTGTTTCCATGGTACATAGAGAGAGATCCTTGGGACCCACTCCAGTGCATGTAGGCTTCGGGCCATGTGTTGGGATGGTTAGCCTAGGAGAGCTTGTTCTGCGTGCACGTATGATTAGAGGTTTGCTCTACTAAGTGTGGAATGTATTCCATGCTTAGTATGACAGAGTTTGCTCTACTGAGCGTATCGAGAAGAATCTACGCGGGTTTGTGAGTTCTTGTTAATTCTTTAGTTATGCTTAAAAAGAATTTTTACTGCATTTCCTTGTGCAAGCTAAATGTTTATGAGTTTCTGAGCTATGAGTTCTTCACGATATTTTGCTTAGTTGAGTTAAATATTTTCAAGAACTATTTTCGTAATAGAAAGTAAATACCACTTACTGGGCGTTAGCTCATTCTTTTCCTTTAAATATTTCTACCAGGTTGCGACTAAGTTTCGACAAGCCTACAGAAGCTGATCTTGCCACTCGAGACCGTGTTTAGAGTACTTGTGTATGTATATGATGTTTTGGGTGAAGGTTATGTAATAAGAACATGTAGCATGACTTAGTTGTTTGTAAATGTTCTGATAGCGATGTGTTGGGCTGAATTTTGAAGTTGAGACGCCTATGTCTCTAACCTGTTTTCAGGATGTGATAAAGTTTATAAAATATGCATATACATTGTTTCTTTTCAGGTGTGTTTTAGCCAGGTTTTAGGGGAAACTCTGCCCAAATTTTTGGTCCCTTGAAACCCTAAGCGTGGTTAAGAACATGTAGATGGCCATGAGTCCTATAGTTAGTTAGGATTCATTGCCGGCACACCACGTCACTTGGTAGTTAAGAGAGAGTTGGGGCGGGGTGTGTCAGTATGGACAAGCTTGAGAGGTTTTGATGCTCTCAAAGCATTTCCTGTTGGAAATGGATTTCAACGATGCTTCCTATTGCAATTCTGAAGTGATTAAAAATATAAATAGAATTCACTTCAAAATATTGTGCAAGTATACACAATCTAGCAGTAGGTGATAAGTATTTATCGTATCCACAGGGTCTTGAATTGCCTACCTCTATTGTTTTAATTTGCCTTTTTAGTGATTTCAAAAGGTTGGTTAAATTGATTGGGTTTTTAAAATGCTGAAACAAAAGATATATGAAATCAGTAAATGATTACGACTAGAGAAAACCGAATGGAAACAGACACAGGTTAAGACTTTTGTAATTGTTTATAAAGATGATCCAGCAATACTTTTGATCAGTCAATCTCATGCAGTATTATCAGCGGGATCCTCCCAGAACTCCGAATTTTTTGGAATATGTTTCAACTCCAATGAAGCTCTACCGATCAAGCGCTAGGCAATTGACTATCCCTAGTTCAACTGCTGGCGTTCACCAACTCATAATGGTCTAACGTGAATTATCGCCACACAACTCCTAAATGATCCCTGAAACTAGGAGAAGCTATACATACCAGCTAGCTAGGCGGGCACATAATGAAATTGAAGAACAACGATAACTCAAGATGATCATAATCAAATAAAATTTCCAGATTTTATAAATATAACAATCAAATAATTCTTAACCCATGCCTACAAAGCAATTAGTTCATGATTGAAAACATAAAATACGTTACAATCTCGATAAGCACATCCATAATGCGAAATACACAAGAAATACTAATCCTTTTAGTAATTGGGGAGATGAAACGGTTGCTCCAAACCACCAAGAACATGGAAGAACTTCGTCTTCTTGAGAGGAATCGCACTTGGTCTTCTTAGACCTCCATTCTGCCGTCAATTCGGTCTCCAGCCGATTGATTCGATCTCCCAATCGTGAATGAATTCATCTCTGACGACTCCTCCTTTTATAAGATGAGGTTTAACCTAATTAGGTTAATTTAGACACGTGGAGTGACTTCCCAGCCGGATTAGTCCGAGATCTATGCTTAAAACGCCACCTAATTTAATGAATCACATGCAGCTCACGTGGCCAGTTTTGCTCCTAGCTTTGCTGGATCATGGAAATTGCTCCCTCAAGTCGCTCAACATTATTTTCTCTGCCAAATAACTTCCAAAGCATCTATTCTTCTAAATAGGTTAAAACATATAATATTCATCTAAAAGCACACCTATTTGACACAAATGACACACAAATCACTATAGAAATTAACTCCCTTTTGGAGAGTTATCATACCCCCAAACTTGAACTATTGCGTGTCCGGAGCAATACTAACTCACCTCTTGAAAATTCAAAACATTAGTCATAGCACAACTCAATCAAAACAGATATTCCAACACTACCTTCTTCCTTTACCTGAGCATCCTGCAAAACCACGCATTGCCGCAGCAAAATAGTTCTTTCAGCATTGAACAAATAATGACCACCTTTAACTCAATCCTAAGAACTACCACAACCCAACAACATTAAAAGACTTTTTCATAAATTTGAGGAATTTTTCTTTTGTTTTTCAGACTTAGAGCTGTCTTTTAGTCATTAACTCTTATGCATGGGATGACCCATTTTATGATGCAGTACATCCTTGCCCTCAAGCTTATCACTAATTTAGGCCAAACGCTCATTGCTCAGCACCAAAAATCCTTAGTTATCTATCTCTTGCTTCTCAGAATGGCGACATGTTATGATGAAGCTCACTTAAGCTGGGGGAGATAAAAAACTGCTAGACCATCATTCTGAAGGATTGGAATTTCGTAATTCCGTAAAGCAAAAGCGTGATTGGGACCGATTCGTAATTAATTTTTGTTTAATCTAAAATACCAATACATTGACAATAAACTTATAACTATTCTAGATTTATATTAAGGCTAAGCATACAAAAATATTAGATCTAAATCTAATTTTCGTTGATGACTCAGATTAAATTCACCAATTGCTTGTGAAATAATCACGAACTAGTGCGAACACCACCAATATGGCTACACCGGTATGACTCGGAGACTTCTAAAGGCAGGAGACTGGTGGGAGTCTAGAGGGAGCCTTGAGGGGATTTCTCTGAGAGTAGGAGAATAAATGGGATGTCTTTCACCCCACCCTAGGGGTCCTATTTATAGGTAAAGGCCAACAATTTTTCCTAATAGGAAAAGGAAGGTCTTTTTCTAATAGGAAAAGGTCTCTAATTTTAATAAATAATTAATTAATTCCATAATTAATTAATTACCCAATTAAATATCATATATTTAATCTTAGGGATTTTATTAAAATTAAAATTAATATGAATCCAATTCATATTAAATTTATTTGAACTCTTTCAAATATTTTCTCTCAATAATTAATTTTTTGAAATTAATTCAAAAATTATTTTATAAAGTTTCATAAACTTTATATTATAATGCATCAATATACATTATACGATTCCTCAAATAAATTGAACACTTTCAATTTACAATTTATACTTAATTGCCTCAAGTCTCTTTACGAGAGCTACCAGTGGGACCTAATGGACCTACAGATCAAAAGCTCCAACGATACGAGACTAATTGGCTAAACTCATTAACCAAGTTAGTCAACATTCGTTAACTGTGGGTCACTCCACTAAAGACCAACAGCTGCACTCTTCTCACTGTAGAATATTTATGTGTCCACGGATATCGACCAATGTAGTAAGTCAATCCTTCACGTGTGTTCATAACACCAGCTTGGTCAAATTACCGTTTTACCCTTGGGTTACCTCTGGTTTCTTAAGTACCGCTGATCCCTCTACTAAACAAGTTGTTTAGGGTCCAACCACTAAACAGGAGTTCCTCTCGGGCCAGGAAGGACGGCGCGCCTTTGTTCAAGCCCCGGAATCAGCCCTTAAGGGAACACACATCTACCTACCCCAATAGGGAAGGAGTGAATTCCATCTTGTACTGTTATGTTCCCAACCCCCATTCGGTCTTGCCCCTGAAATGGTAGGATTATTGAGTCGGCGAACTGACCACTCTCACCCATACAAATCTAAGGACAATCCCTCCTGAAAGGGGTTCATAACAGACTCAGGATTGAGATTGAGTTACCTAGGTCATCCTATTGAAATAAAAACCTAAACTAGTTAGCGACGTTACATCTAGTGGTTACTATTTCGCGGTCCGATCTTATGCAAACTCATTGCATAGGATACCCCCACCCGCATGTCTCCTACATGGATGCTTTGGATCATTGCATCAGTATCGAATACAAGGTGGGTCGTATCACATAGTGTCACCAGGATAAGGTACCCAGCCTTATCCCTATATTATAGACCTTTTAGGTTGTTACTTGGACACCGATCCCCGTATGTCCCCACATACTGGTCCAAGTTTCATTTAAACAACCTTGGATCTTAGTTTATTGGATTTAGGGTTTATTAATGCAAACTCGATTATTCAATAACCAAATTACTGAATTACTCAAATAACGCTTTATTGAGATCGATAAATTTGTTTCATTTACTATCTACGAGTTTTAGGGCATAAAACCCAACACATTCATCCTTCAAAAGTTCTGCTTTTTCAATATTTTCAGCAAAATTCTTTTCTTTTGAACACATTTTTGTTTCTCTTTTTTCCAACATTTTCCTAGGTCATGTTTTGACGCAAAGACAAACTGTGGGTGTCACAAATGTCCCTGGTTACTCAACAACCTAGAAAAATTAAGAAGGAGAGGAATGCTCGGTGCAAACAAGAGGAGTGCCTCTAAATCCTCCAAACTTAAATTATTCATTGTCCCCAATGAATTATTAACACATAACCAACTCCCCCAAACTTAATTTTTTCTCTGAATTTAAGCTAAGCGTGTTACTAGGACTAAGCTAAAGGTGGATCAACAGATAAATGCTACCTCAGAACTTTTGCAGCAGTCATGACTAGGCTAGAAGGAATGCTCAAGCAAAAGGTTTCTGGAGATTAGAATACCTTAATCTAACTAAGCTAACTAGTCCAAGCTTCCAAAAATTCAGAAGAAAAATAAGTTAGATACTCAGATGTGCCAAACAAAACAATATTTGATTTCATTAAAGATCAAGATCACAGATTAACATAATCATGATAGAGATAGATTTTAAAGCAACAGATAAAAACAAAGAAGCAGAACATAACATAACATAAGCAGAAAGAACACAACACATGCAAGGCAAGCACACAAAATCATTCATCAAAATATTTGCTCAAAGAAACTGAAACTTCCCTTTAATTCTTCTTCATGTTCAGGTACTAGGTTTTCTTCTTCCTCTCAAATGATGGGTGGTGTAGAATTCATAGGTTCATAAGATCATCAATGAAAATTAGGAAGGCTTGATATGTCGTAGAAAAATTCGCTTGCATAACCCTCTTTAGTGTGGTGTCCCTTCTAAGATCATAGCTCTAGTAGGTTTGAAGTTGTCTCTCAGTGAATACTAGCCTACTAAACATCCTCTCAAGTTGCTCCAACACTCTATGGACACCGCACAACAAACCACCTTAGCACGTCTCACCTCTCTGAAGTCTAGCAGTGTCAATAATCCCCTTGTCAAACAACTTTATTTCACTGGAACTCTCTGGGACTCTGAACCTTCAAGTGCACTCGATCACAAGGGACAATGGAGGCGTATGTTGTAGGCAATAATCTCTTCTTGACAAAGCTAAGCCAAGTGTTACCCTCACACTTCAAGTATGCTGACTAGAATGTTCTTGCCTTTGTCCTAGACAACCTCCACTGGGCATTTAGTTGATCATTTGAGGAGGCAACTAATATTTCATTGAAAGCAGCGTGGGGGAAAGTCTTGCAAATTAAACAGATAATTAATCACTACATGGCTCCAGTCGACAACAACTCTACGAACAATAACCAAGAATCCTTCATTTTCATCGATGTTGGCGTAGAACTCCCATTCTAGTTGATCAACAGTGGGCTCCGGCTTTGCGCACAACCGTTCCCAACTGTGATTAGTGATGTCCGCTTAAAGAAAATGTGGAAGCTCTTTGCCACCATCGAAGCCGCACGCCATTAGAACATCTCGCTTCAGGACTTCTTGATATTTTTGTCTCGCCTCTTCATGGATAAATCTCCCGTACCAAAATCTTTCATCAAGCTCAACTTCTTCACTCAGTTCCCTCTCAATCTCAACTTCATTCCTCTTATCTTCTTTTTCCTCTTCTGGCTTTTCTTTTTCAAAAACAGATGGTCAAGAGAAGAGGTTGGGGTAGGGGTTCTTACTTTTTTTATCTCTCGCTCAGACCTCTTCTTCTTTTTCTTTGGTCTCTATAAAGCCGCTTCAACCCTCTCTTCCATTGTATCCTCATCTACTAGGACTTCTTCTTCCCCTTCAAGATTCTAATCAGTTGGTACTTCAACTTGCGGGACTACTTCCTCAAGGGTCTTCTCCTTCTCAGTCTGGACTTCTTCCTCCATCTCTCTTTCTTTCTTTGCTCATGTTTTTTCCTCACAATAATAATACACACAGAGAAAAAAAAAACTCACATCAATGGTAATAAAAGATAAGAGTGAAAAACGTACCTGATGGGAGATCGTATAAATAGGGCACTAACTCAAAGATCTTCAACAAATAATTAGCCCATAATTATCTCCTAATTAATTTAAGTTACTGTTTTAACTTCATGGTTTCGTGGAAAATTTTGATATGTCAAACGGTAAGATCTTCTCATTGTGTCTAACAACCATAATGCTCGCTGTCATCTGCTCAACGTGTGACATCTTTGGTAATTAATTGCATGCCCACTTAATTATCCTGCTAATTAAAATAAAATCTCAACGGTAAAATTATAATCTTATCTCACAAAATATCTTAACTGAATAAAATCTCTGATCTTCTCAACAAAATTACGAAATCAAATCTCTTAAAAATAAAATCCACAAGATATATATTTTTTTATTTAAATTTGGAAAAATCTTTTGAAAATAAAATTCTTCAAAATCAAATCTAAACTAACCAACAAAATAAAAATAAAATAAAATAAATAAAAATTTAATCGAATAACAATCATATCAAATCAAAATAATATCAAAACAGAAAATAAATCAAAATTAACATTAAAAAAAATCAAATAATGGGAGCTTTTAATTAGAATGCTGAAATTTTGCTCCCTCAAAACCTGTGTTCCCTAAATCTGCCAGCAACTTCAAAGAAAGATATTTGGAACGAAACTCCTCTCCCCAGTAGTGCTTTATTCGTTGCCCAGTTACTTTAAACTCACAGCCATCATCAACACACTGTCTAACCATAAATGCACCATTTGATGAATAAAACTTCACCTCATGGAAAAAATCTTTCATCTGTTCTTTTGATAAACCAGGAGGCAAATTTCCAAAATCAAGGTAATTGGAAAAGTCATCATACCAAGGTGTTTTCACTGCCTTAATATGAGCTACAGTAAATAACCGCTCATCAAGGAAGGAATCCACAGCAAAATACTGTTCATCAAGGAAGGACTTCCTAATCTCAGATTGCTGGAGCAATGTCAATGAATTACAAGGTTGCATAGGCTTGGATTTCTTATCAGTTGGCTCTAAGGATTTAAAAGTCCTCTTAAAACTAGAAATCTCACCTACATCTTTATGTTCATACTCCAATCCACCTATTTCCAAATCCTCAATTTGGATTTCTCCAAATTTTTGGGTATGATACTCCATCAAAACCTTCTCAAAGTGGTCCTCAACAAACTCATCCAACACCTGAATGCACGAGCAATCCTCAAAATCATTTGGATATTTCATTACATCAAACACATTGAACTTCACCTCTTGGTCATGCACCTTCATTGTAAGCTCCCCCTGTTGGACATCCATCAATGATCTACCAGTTGCCAAAAATGGATGACCAAGAATAATTGGGACATTCTTATCTGCCTCATAATCTAGAATAATGAAATCGATAGGAAAAATAAATTTATCTACCTGGACCAGAACATCCTCAATCTTACCCCCAGGATATGCGATAGACCTATCTGCTAATTGGAGTGTGACTGTGGTTGGACTAGCTTCACCAATACCTAGCTTTCGATAAACCGAAAGAAGCATAAGGTTTATGCTCACACCTAAATCATAAAGTGCTCTCCCCAACTCCTTTCCACCTATAGAGACAGGAATAGTGGATGATCCTAGATCCTCAGCCTTGGAAGGTAGCTCATTCTTAAGAATAACACTACATTCCTCAGTAAGAGTCACAGTCTCAAACTCTCCTAATCTCTTCTTTTTAGTCAACATGTCCTTAAGAAATTTTGCATAATTTGGCATTTGTTCTAAAGCTTCCACTAAAGGGATATTTATATGCAATTGCTTAAGAATCTCTAAAAACTTCTTAAATTGACCATCCTGGTTCTTAGACTTCTGCCTTTGTGGAAAAGGTAGGGGTGGGTTATAATATGGGGTTTACTTCTGGAACAGACCCAGATGCTCCAGCATCTTTGCTGCTGCCTCCATCATTTTTACCAGACTCCAACTCCTTTTCGACAACATTACTATCACTACTCTTTTCTACTTCTTGGTGGGTTTACTAGGCTCTTTCCTCTCTTCTAGTGGCTTACCACTTCTTAAAATTGTTGCCTGCACATGCTCTTTACCTTCCCTCCTAGGGTGTTCAATATCTGAAGGAATGTTCCCTTGAGGTCGTGCCTTCAGCTCATTAGCTAGCTGACCCATTTGCAATTCCAGGGCTCTCAATGAAGCTTGATTACTTTGAATTGCGACATCAGTGCGAGCCATATATTCTTTCATCAAAGTCTCTAAAGAACTCTCTGAATTTTGTTGGGGCAATGCCTACTTATTTTGTTGGGGCAATGCCTGTGATTTAGCAAATCCTGACTGGTTTACCACCTTTTGCTGTGCTTGGGGGGCTTGCGAATTGCTTCCTTGCCCTCCCCATGCAATGTTGCGGTGGTTATGCCAACCTGGATTATAGAAATTTGAATATGCGTTATTCCTTTGATTACCTACAAAAAACACAGAAGCTAGATTATTAGGGCAAAACTCATAATTATGCTCTTCACCACAATAGACACGAGATTCTTCCACCACTTGGTTTACAACTGCAGCAGGCTCCACCACTGGCGGCTACTGAACATTGCTTACCACAGAAGCTTTTAAGAGCGTTAGTTAATGCTGCAATATCAGCCCTAATGGTAGACACACCATCAACTTCTATCACACTCTTAACTTTCTTACTAGAGCCTCTAACATCTGACCATTGACAACTGTAGGTTGATATTCTCTCTAAAATCTCATAAGCTTCATTAAAAGTTTTTGCCAAAAGGGCCCCTCCCGCAGAAGCATCAACCATACACTGGGTTGCTATGTTTAACCCATTGTAAAATATTTCCATTTGAATACAATGTGGTAAACAGTGGTGGTGACACTTTCGCAAAAGCTCCTTAAACCTTTCCCAAGCCTCACTAAAAGTTTCTTCCTCATTTTGCCTAAATCTCACTATCTCACTCCTTAACTTGGCATTTCTAATTGGTGGAAAATACTTACTAAGAAATTTCTCTGCTAACTTGTTCCACGTACTTATTGATCCTAAAGCAAAAGAATTCAACCACGCCTTTGCTCCATCTCTAAGGGAATAAGGAAACAGGGTTAATCTAAGGGGATCTCTCGACATTCCCTGGATAACAAATGAATCACTAACTCCTAGAAAAGACTTAAGATGTAAATGGGGGTCCTCAGATGATAAACCATGGAATTGGCCAATCATCTGTAACATGTGAAACATGACCGGTTTCATTTCAAAGTTTGCTGCCTCAATAACTAGATGTATTATCACTGGATTTAACTCGTCAATTATTGGAAAAGCATATGCTCGAATTGCTCTAGCCCTATCATTTGCTACAAGAATAGGATTCTCAACCTGGTTATTTTGCTGTCCATTTTGCTCCAGTGGTGGATTTTGCTGCATCGCACAGTTCCTCTTCGAGATTCACTTGAATTTCTTGAAAATCTAATCCCAAGGGGATCGCTCATGCACCAAAGTCACACCTACAAAACAAAAAGAAACAATCACAAAGTTCACGCACCAAATCACCAAAAATACAAAAAAAAATCAATCAAATAAAACAATTTCAAGTCCCCGGCAACGACGCCAAAAACTTCTTGCAATTCTGAAGTGGTTAAAAATATAGATAGAATTCACTTCAAAATACTGTGCAAGTATACACAATCTAGCAGCAAGTGATAAGTATTTATCGTATCCACAAGGTCTTGACTTGCCTACCTCTATTGTTTTAATTTGCCTTTTTAGTGATTTCAAAAGGTTGGTTAAATTGATTGGGTTTTTAAAATGCTGAAACAAAAGATATACGAAAGAAGTAAATGATTACGACTAGAGAAAACAGAATGGAAACAGACACAGGTTAAGACTTCTGCAATTGTTTATAAAGATGATCGAACAATTCTTTTGATCAGTCAATCTCATGCAGTATTATCAACGGGATCCTCCCGGAACTCTGGATTTTTTGGAATATGTTTCAACTCCATGAAGCTCTACCGATCAAGCGTTAGGCAATTGACTATCCCTAGTTCAACTGCTGGCGTTCACCAACTCATAATGGTCTAACGTGAATTATCGCCACACAACTCCTAAATCATCCCTGAAACTAGGAGAAGCTATACATATCGGTTAGCTAGGCAAGCACATAATGAAATTGAAGAACAACGATAACTCAAGATGATCATAATCAAATAGAATTTCCAGATTTTATAAATATAACAATGACATAATTCTTAACTCATGCCTACAAAACAATTAGTTCATGATTGAAAACATAAAATACGTTACAATCTCGATAAGCACATCCATAATGCGAAATACACAAGAAATACTAATCCTTTTAGTAATTGGGGAGATGAAACGGGTGCTCCAAACCACCAAGAACATGGAAGAACTTCGTCGTCTTGAGAGGAATCGCACTTGGTCTTCTTAGACCTCCATTCTGCCGTCAATTCGGCCTCCAGCCGATGAGGTTTAACCTAATTAGGTTAATTCAGACACGTGGAGTGACTTCCCAACGGGATTAGTCCGAGATCTATGCTAAAATCACCACCTCGTTTAATGAATCACGTGCAGCTCACGTGCCCAGTTTTGCTCCCAGCTTTGCTGGATCATGGAAATTGCTCCCTCAAGTCGCTCAACATTATTTTCTCTGCAAAATAACTTCCAAAGCATCTATTCTTCTAAATAGGTTAAAACATATAATATTCATCTAAAAGCACACCTATTTGACACAAATGACACACAAATCACTATAGAAATAAGGCCTAAATAACTCCCTTTTGGAGAGTTATCACTTCCCCAAAATACATGCTTCACAAAGTTGATCTTGTTAGGTTTTATGCCCTAAAACTCGTAGTTAGTAAATGAAACAAATTAATCGATCTCAATAAAGCGTTATTTGAGTGATTCAGTAATTTGGTTATTGAACGATCGAGTTTGCATTAATAAACCCTAAATCCAATAAACTAAGATCCAAGGTTGTTTAAATGAAACTTGGATTGATATATAGTGACATACGGGGATCGGTGTCCAAGAAACAACATAAATGGGCTATAGTATAGGGACAAGGCTTGGTACCTTATCCTGGTGACACTATGTGATACGGCCCACCTTGTATCCGATACAGATGCAATGATCTAAAGCATCCATGTAGGAGACATGCGGATGGGGGTATCCTATGCAATGAGTTTGCATAAGACCGGACCGCGAAATAGTAACCACTAGATGTAACGTCGTTAACTAGTTTAGGTTTTTATTTCAATAGGATGACCTAGGTAATTCAATCTCAATCCTGAGTCTGTTATGAACTCATTTTCAGGAGGGATTGTCCTTAGATTTGTATGGGTGAGAGTGGCCAATTCGCCGACTCAATAATCCTACCATTTCAGGGGCAAGACCAAATGGGGGCTGGGAACATAACAGTACAAGATGGAATTCACTCCTTTCCCTATTGGGGCAAGTAGATGTGTGCTCCCTTAAGGGCTGATTCCAAGGCTTGAACAAAAGCGCGCTGTCCTCTCCTGGCCCGAGAGGAATTTCTGTTTAGTGGTTGGACTCTAAACAGGTTGTTCATTAGAGGGATCAGTGGTACTTAAGGATCTAGAGGTAATCCAGGGGTAAAACGGTAATTTGACCCAGCTCGTGTTACGAACACACGTGAAAGATTGACTTACTGCATTGGTCTATATCCGTGGACACATAAATATTCTACAATGAGAAGAGTGCAGCTGTGGATCATTAGTGGAGTGACCCACAGTTAACGAATGTTTATTGACTCGGTTAATGAGTTTAGCTGATCAATCTCGTATCGTTGGAGCTTCTGATCTGTAGGTCCTTAGGTCCACCTGTTAGCTCATAACGGGTTCTGAGATAATTTAGGCTTGATAATAAAGGGAATTTAAGTTAATTGTATTTTGATACAATTAATATAATGTATGGAGATACATTATAGTATAAGTTTAATTAGTGAATTAAACTTTATAATAAAATTTATTTTGGATATGATTCAAAATTAATTCATGAGAGAATTATGAATTTAATTAAATATGTGATATTTGATTAATTCATGAATTAATTAATTAGGAATTAATTAATTTAATTTGGTTAAATATGATTTAATCAAATTAATACTATAGTTTATATTAATGTACATTTTGATGCACATTAAAACTATAGGTTAAATGAGAGAGATAAAATTGAATATGATTCAATTATAAAATTAATTAAATATTTAAAATTTAATTAATGTGAATTCAATTGATGAGATTAATTGAATAGTCAATTTAATTCAATTGAATTAAATACCTTATGTTATAATTGATTTAATTAATATTGATTTAATTAAATTAATTATAATTATTTAATTAACTAAATGATAAATGATAATTATTATTTAATTAATAGAAGGCCAAGATCGTTTGGATTTGATCCAACGATCTAGATTAACTAGGGTTTTTAACTCCCTCCCCACTTATCGTTAAGTGGAGAGGGGATTACCCAACTCACGAATCACACTCTCATTTTACGCAGAAACATAGTGGTGAAAAACACTCTTTCAAATTTCTCTCTCTCTCTCTCTCAAATCCAAAATTCAGCAGTCTTACCTTGCTGAATTTTTCCCTTCCAAGACAAGTTTTGGGTTCCCACAAACCAATCTCAGAGATCCAAGAGCGTAGCGGGTGCTCTCGAGTGGTGGTGTTCATTGGGAGGAAGAAGAACGTGTATTGGAGCATCATGCCGTTAGTTCTTTGAATTCCATGTAAGTTAGTTTAGATCTTGAATTTTACAGCATGCTTAATCGTTTTATAGAAATAAGGTTCTGTATTTTTATTTGCCAACGTACCGGTTTTTCCTAAAATTGAAATTAAAAACGAGATCGTTCTTGATTGCTTCCGCTGCCAAAAGGAATTTTAATCCTTCAGATCTTCCTTTTAAATGTTTGGCATTCCTCTCACCATATGTTGTTGAGACATGTGTCAAAACTCAAAGTGTCCATATCAATAATGCCAAAGCCATGAAGTATCTTTTACCAACGTCTCAAAACATAAAAGCTTCTCATAAGACATTTTGATAGGAAACATCTTGTTTGTAGTCATATGTACCTTTGTTATGAGACCTCCATTCTGTTGGGTTTTATGCCCTAAAACTTGTGGATAGTAAACGTAACATTTGACCGAACATTAATAAAATGACATTTGATGTATTATTCACTTATTATTGTTTATATTGTGTATGTCTTGCCTAAATAACCCTAATCCAATAAACTAAACATCCTAGGCTGTTAGTATGAGACTTGAATTGTATGTGGGGACATACGGGGATCACTGTTCAAGTTATAGCCTAAAGGGTCTATAGTATAGGGATAAGGTTGGGTACCTTATCCTGGTGACACTATGGATACGACCCGCTTTGTACTTTGATACAAACGCCATGATCCAACGTGTTTGTGTAGGGGACATGCGAATGGGGGTATCCTAAGCAATGAGTTTGCATAAGGCCGGACCACGAAATACTAACCGCTAGCTGTAACACCGTTGACTAGTTAGGTTTCTATTTCACTAGGATGACCTAGGCAACTTAGTCTACATCCTGAGTGGGTTATGAACTCCTGTTCATGAGGAATTGTCCTTTGATTTGTATGCGTGAGAGTAGCCTGCACGCCGACTCAATAAGCCTACCATTTTGGGGACAATACCGAGTGGGGAGCTGGGAACATAATCACACAATAAGAAATTCACTCCTTCCCGACTTTAGGGTAAGTAGATGTGTGTTCCCTTAAGTGGTGTCTCCGGGTCTTGAACAAAGGGTCATGCCCTCTCTATGGCACGAGAGGGGGCTTCTGTTTATTGGTTGGACCTCAAACAAGTTGTTCATTAGAGGAGCACTGGGACTTAAGGATGTAGAGGTAACCCGAGGTAAAACAGTAATTTGACCCAACAGATGTTTCGAAGGACTGACTTGCTGTTATTGGTCAATATCCGTGGACACAGAAATATATCTGGAGTGAGAAGAGTGCAAATGTGGTTCTATAGTGGAGTGAACCACAATTAACAAATATTGATTAACTTGGTTAATGAGTTTAGCCAATTAATCTCATATCGTTGAAGCTTCTGATCTGTAGGTCCATTAGGTCCCACCGGTAGCTCATGAAGGGTATTGAGGTAAATTAATTGATTCAATATTAATTTATAGGAGAATGAAATATTTGAAGGAGTTCAAATATTAATATGAATTGGATTCATATCGAAACTATAGGTTAAAGTTAATGCGCATGACATGCACATTAAAACGATAGTTTATTTGAGAGAAATAAATTGAAATTAAATATATGATATTTAATTCAAAAAATTAATTAATTAGAGAATTAATTAAATGTTTAATTTAATCTAATTTAATTGAATTTGATTCAATTAAATGAGTTGAAATTAAACTATAGGTTATATGGAAATTATTATTCTTAAATATTGATTTAATAATAATTGGTTTAATTTAATTATTATTCTTTGATTATAAGAAGTGATAATTAAATGTGTTGATCAGTTATTTGAACTGATCAATCACACGTGGAAGGCCAAGATTTGGTCTTTACATCCCTAACCGACTACTACGTGCAACTGGGGAAGTTACTGGAAGTGCGCCCCTTCTCCTATATATGCATGTGAAGGGAAGTGTTTTCTATTACGCTCTCAGAACTCTTCCAAACGTACAGTGTAGTTCCCAAAAACCTAGGATCCCATAATCCCTTCTCAAAAGACATTGTGAGAATACTGGCTGGATTTTCTTGGTGGTGTTCATGGTGATAATCAAGGTATTTTCTAGCAAGAAGCAATTTAGGGAACACTCATTTACTTCCTCAAAAGTCGGGAATGAGTGAATTCCATCTTGTGTGATTATGTTCCCAGCTTCCCACTCGGTCTTGTCACCAAAATGGTAGGCTTATTGAGTCGGCTACTGGCCACTCTCACCCATACAAATCAAAGTAAAATCCCTTGTGAACATGAGTCTTGAGCTTCATGTTACTCCTACCAAGCAAGCCACATGTCAGATCCGGGGTATCCCAATTCAATTGAATGGGATGACAGTTTCTCATTCTGAATCTGTAAAATCAAAATTTTGATCAAACCACACATTGCAATATAATAAGCCTTCTAATTCTTTAAGAGGTTTATCTAAAAGATTCGCTCGCGTAAAGGGCGACTTTGGCATCCGCTCTCTCGGTTTTTTTTTTAAGATAGCAAGGAGGCGATTTGTTCCCAATTTGGTTATCTTTATTGAATTCCTTGCGAAAATGCTTTAAAATGAGTATAATATGTGTATAGGTCCTTGACGAAGCTTTGGAGGCAATTCGAGGCTAAAACGAGCAAAATCGAAGTGTAAAATGACCAAATTGCCCTTGGAGCCAAAACCCAGCATTGAGACCCTCCAAAATAGCTTCTCAACGCCATGTCTGCAGTACGTTAAGGCCAAAAACCTGAGAGGATAGCGTCTCGACGCCATGAAATAGCGTCTCAACACTAGGGCAAAAATTGAGGTAGCGTCTTGACGCTACTTTATAGCGTCCCGATGTTGTGCCTAGCGTCAAGACGTTGTTTATAGCGTTCTGACACTAGGCAGCTTCCAAAATTGAGGTTTTCTTTATTTGTACCACGATTCTTTCCATGTTTGAGGCCTCGTTTCAGTGCCAAGATACCACGAATTCAAGGCCAAAGATTCCTATAAATATGTAGCTTTGGTTTAGGGTTGTATCATCTTTCATTCTTGCAATTGTAGTCACTTTTCCTCTTTAGTTTTCAAGCTTTCTTCTCAATTTTCTTAGTCTAAGGGTTGGTTGATCAAGCCTCGAGCTTGGAGTGCGCTTGTCTATGGCCAACTAAGCTCGGATTGTTGTAATCGGGACCTCGGTGTGTAAGTTTGATTTAATTTTATGACATTTATATTCTGAATTGCTTAGTTAATTGTCTGTATGAATTTAGTTATTTGCATATAAGTTTAGATTGTGCTTGAAAAGATTGGCAACCTTTACCGCGGTCTATCTAAATTTAATTGCTAATCTAAGTAGCAAATAGGATATCGTTTTGATATTCCTCATGCGCTCCTAGAACTAAAGGATTTAATCAATTGTAATTGAGGTTTGTTGTCCATTGCATGTGTATTAATTCGGCTAGATTCCAATGCGGTTTAGATTAGATAATCGACCAATTAATTAATCTAAACTAGAATCAAACTTAGCGTTTGCATGTTTGTGAATGTGGACACGGCTCTCGGGTTGCTTTCGGAGTATGCAGGGTGACGAGCCGAAGTTATCAAGGCTACAGGTCAAATAAATTTATATTCACCGACACCTAAAGCTAACTTGTAGCAGTAGTGACTGGGGTCGATCATAGGGAACAGTTGGTTTTATTTTTAAGTTCTTTTATGTTTATATGTAACCAAAGGGGGAGGGGAATTGGAGAAACTAATTAAGATGAGGAAAATAAATTGCAAGAAAATAAATTGCACAAAATAAAGAAGGGCAGGTTAATCTTACCATGAGAATTACTGCAATCGAGGATGTTCGGGTTTCAGTATGAATTAACTTCGTTCATTGATTATCTAGAAATAAATTTACCAATTGAAAATCTAATCAGCTTAACTGGAAAAGCCAGTAAGCATAATATCTCAAATTTTCTAAGTCCGACCAATGCATCGAGACTAGTCATAACCGATTAGTGAGTTAATTGTACACATTAACTAATAATCAATTCCATTAAGAATGAGGATGATTAGAATGCTCTAAATTAACTAGGAAAAGCCTAGATTAACATCAAACACATATTTAAACTCTAGATCTTTCCTGTCATTTGCCAAGTTTAGGATAAAACACCAAACCGCTACATGCTTAGACCTATTCGCTACTCAATATTAGCATATGAATTAAGAAAGCTGCGGACGAGGTTGTCAATCCCTCCTAACAATCCTAATTACAAACATGCATTCTAAATAACATTCAATCAAATAAACCATGTAGTGAATCACAAGAAACTCATGAATTTAAATTCATACTTACAACCGAGGTCCCGATTACATCAATCCGAGCTTAGACGACCATGAACAAGCCAAATCCAAGCCCGAGGCTTGATTAACTGTCCCTAACTATGCCTAAACTAAGTATTACAGAGAAAGAGGGAAGAAATTGAGAGAGAACAAGAGGAAAACAGCGGAATTCGAAGATGGAATGACCTAAAATCGAAAGTGGGCTTTTTATAATCCAGCCAATAGGGTCGAGAATGACATAAGAGGTCAAAAGATTGTTCATTACCAAAATGCCCTTCTTGATCCTGAGAACACCAAAATGACCTATACATCAATAAGACTCAAAATTAGTCAAATTTCACAAATAATAACGTTAGGATAAACAAGATTTACGAAAATAATTAGCACTAATTTGGTGCTATCACCGGGCTTAGATAGTTAATTAAATATCAATTGATAATCGATGAATGAAATTAATCAAACTAAACACCGAGTGTAACCCCGACCACAGTAATCCTCATGGTAAGATCAACTAACCCCGTCTTTACTTTTCTTGCATTTAATTTTAGCATTTACTTTCCCACCTTTATTTTATGTCCTGATTTTTATCCATAAACCCCCCCCCCCTTTTGAACCGAACCAGGCGGTTCCGTTCGTTGGTTTGGTTTGATTCATGCACACCCTTACAACTCCAAACCTCTTCTATCAAAAGAGACCCTAGACAGCAGTGCTCCAAGTTATGATGACTTCATGAAAGGGGTGAGTGAGAAAGAAAAGTAGAATTTATGAGAGGAAGGAATAAGAAAAAATTTACCAATCACTAGGTAAAAATAAAAGTCAATTATTTCAAAAAAGAAAGAAAAAAACAACAAACAAAGCTAGTTTAAAAGAAAAAAAGAAAAGTAAAAATTAAAACAAATAAACTTTTTCCAACAAATTTTTAAAACAAAAATTTGGAATAGTTTCTTGAAACAAGATTTAAAAACAAAGAAAACATTCCGTTGTTTTCTAAAATAGGGTATCCCATTTGATAACCATTTCGTTTTTAATTTTTGGTTTTTGAAAATTAAGCTTATATACACTACTTCCACCCACAACTTTCTTTGTTTCATTATATACAATCTTCCCATGTTTTCAAAAACCAAGTAAAAAAATTGAAAAAAAAAAAAAGTAGTTTTCAAAAACTTGTTTTTGTTTTTGGAATTTGGTTAAGAACACAAATGTCTACTTAACAAAAATGAAAACCATGGTAAGGAAATTGAAAGAAAACAAATATAATTTTCAAAAACCAAAAACCAAATGGTTATCAAATGGGGCCTAAGTAGTTTTTTTTAAATCATTATACCAAATGTATTTTTATCATTTTCCTTGTATTTTATATTTTCAAAAGCACAAAAAATGAAAAGGACTCATGAACCAAATAAGAAATTTTCCTTTATCAAAATTTTGTGCCTCTTTATATTTATTTCTAATTTTTTTCGGTCTCTTTAAAGTTTTTGTAATCTCCCTCTAAAACTTCTATCCCTTTCCCTCACTTTTCTCTCTCTCCAATATATACATTTTTTTAGCTTTCAATTGTTGAAATTTAATGTAATTACCCAGTTGTTTATGGGTATTAATGTGTGGCAAAGAGTCTGTAAATTTGTTAGGGTCAATGAGTGGAAATTACACTATAATTGGAGCTGGAACGATCGAAAATCAAAATAGAGTATTGATGGTTGAGGCTCAGCGTGTCGATGTTGATGAAATTCCAGAAACGTGCGGGTTAAATTCAAACGGTGGTCTGGCCCGTTCTTTTCTCTAGCAGTTTGGTTCACCATTCCAGCTGTCCGGTTCAATCTTTCTAAGTCGTGTTCAAGTCGGTTCAACCCAATTTTGAAGTTATTGAGTCCGATCCAAGAAAGTTAAAGAGACGCGACTTTAAAATCATGGGATACATCCTTCTTTCTGTCAAACAATCTTGCATTATCAACAAACAAAATTTTATATTTTTATATTTGAATTCTCTCCGACTCTAAATGAAAAAATAAAAAATTACTATTGTGTATAAATAGTGTGTATGGTTGATAGTGATGGTTTGGTTGATATTTTTACATAATCTTACCAATTTTGATGTAATTTTTCACTCTACAAATCAAAACTTTATTACAATTGTTGAGGGTAGAATTTCGGCTAGGTCTGACATTAAACTCATTAGGATTTGAAGTCCAATAATGACATAAGAGGTCAAAAGGTTGTTCATTAGAGGAGCACAAGTACTTAAGGACATAGAGGTAACCAAAAGATAAAACGGTAATTTGATCCAACTGGTGTTACGAACACTCGTGAAGGACTAACTTGCTGTTATTGGTCTATATCCGTGGACACAGAAATATTCTGCACTGAGAAGAGTGCAGCTGTGGGTCTATGGTGGAGTGTGATAAGGGTAAAAAATATACCTATTTTACCATTATATTTAGCTCATTTCTTGGTCAAATATTGAGTGTTTAGGTCAATTTTACTATTTCCGAGCTCAAAATATGTTAATTTGATAAGATAGGGTGTTGAGAGTCACTTTTGTTGAATTATGCTTATTTTTGCTTAAAAAGACTTGATTTGAAGCAAATTTGACTTAGTTTGTTGTTGTGCAGAAAAATACAGGAAAAGCTGGAATTCCCCAGAAATGCGGGAAGGCAAAATTGAAATGCGACCGCATTTCTGGAGAAACAGAGGCCATTTCGAGTCGTGCGCGGGTCGTTGTTGACGAGTCTTCTTCGCACCTAACTGGTTGTTTTGACCTCGAAACTGACTGGGCAACCTTCCAACACATATTTCGCAGCTCCTCAACCACTTTCTACACTATATAAGCTCGAGATTCGAAGTCAAATCCAAGCAGAACTCACTTGGAAGAAAAGGGTGGTGACAGAACCCTAGCTCGACGCCAATGAGTAAGGATGCCAGAGGTCCTTCTTAGATGACCAAATTCTAACCCGAGAGAGAGTTAGACATCAAACCTTGTTGTTTGTAGAGAGTTTCACCCATTCCCATCTTGTAAAAGTGAGAGAGTGGAGTGTCTTAGCGAACTCTAGAAGGATTGTGTAAACAAAAAAACCCATAATATTTAGCTATCTCATTTATTTCCAGCTCTTGAATATTTTCATTATTTTGTATTCTTTACATCATTATTTCAATGAAAATGTGTTCAATTGCCTTTTATCCCATCATGAGTAGCTAAATCCCGTTGAGGGGTTCAATGTGGTGAATTCCCTTAGGGTTTAATGGCTTGAAAGTGTTTTATTTGCTTAAGTAGGATTTAATGCATGTCATTCTTTATTGAATATCATTCTGATCTTGCTGAGTTTAATTTGATCACTTAGATTTTGCATGCTATGTGAGTTTGATCTCGAAAGGGACAAATGATATCGGTTCTTATAAAGGTGATATAGGAGAAAAAACTCGAAAGAGATTGTTCGGCGGTATAGGGCAAGCTGCCTAAGGCACCCTATATTGACTATAGGATTATAGGTTGCATTCGTGAATTATCTATGTCGGAGTCGAGTCACAGAAATGTGCATAACGGTACTCGCTTAGCCTTCTTACGGTTTTTGGAAACAAGGGCCAAATGGAAGTTAAATCTGACCCAATGCATTAAATACTCTTAAGTTAGATATTGCATAAGTATGGTTGTTACCCTAGGGATGAATCCATGTTGAATACCTCGTTTGTTTATTATTTGTTATTCTTTATTATCTACTTGCTTGTTTTAGTTATCTTTTCAAAAACCCAATCAATCAACTTATTTTCTTTGGTTACCTTTTCAAAAGCAATCATTTGAGCAGTTTCTTCATCAAATCTGAATTTCCAATTTAGTCCTCATGGGATCAATACCCTTGGAATACTTTCTGAGGTTTTTTTATTACTACGTGCAATAGTGTATACTTGCACTTAAGTGTTGGCTGAATATTTCTTTCTTATTATTATCCATCTTATCTCACATTCCATCCATTCAGTTCACACACACACCAGAGTGTTGATGCACGATTTGCTTACTGCAAGTGTACGAGTCAAGTAATAATATAGTGTTTTCGTGTAAAATGAGTGTTGTCCTCTGGATTGGTTTTCTAGCAAATTAAGTACCGTGAATAATCTTGTCCAATTTTATTTAAAGAGCAAAACTTAATGACTAAGATAAATCTAAAGACAAAAGGCATAAAATAAGAGTGGAGATTCAAATGGAAAGACTCTTAGGGAATTGATTTCATTGTTTGAGATTCAGGATTAGTTAATGGGATGAATTTAGCATGCAATTATTTTACAAGTCTCGGAACTGTAAATCACAACTATCTCTCCCGAGCATAATTGATTCTCATGCATACAACAAACTTGGTATCTTTATCTAAGGTCATTAACATGCAAGGCTTTGAGCTTAGTTCTTTCAATAACTTCTAAAGTGATTCTAGATCTCCCGATCTTAGAATTCTACTTAAGTTGTGCAATTAGGGCCTAAGCTAAATCATCTCTCCCGAGTTTGATTCAAAACTAAATCACATTCAATCAATGGTCAATTAATCAAATGCATTATAACGTAATTGCATGAATAAAACAAAAGCACATTCATACCAAAAATTAATCCAACAAACTAAACAACTACATCAATCCTTAAGACAAACAACTAGCAACTCATAGTCTTGAAACTACAAACACTAATTGAAAGAAAAGCCATAAAAATAACCAGAGGTAAGGGAAATAAAAGGAAAACTCTTGAATCTGTTGAAACCGACACATCCCCGTCACGATCTCCAGGTCTTCAAGCTTGGTTCCCACTCCTTGGCCTTGCTTCAGCTCCCACAGAAGGTCTCTAGTCGAAATTAGGGCTAAAATCTAACCAAATGGACTCCCCTTGGCCGTATCAAGAATAAGAGGTATTTATAGGAAATTTTTCGGTAGCGTTGCGACGTTGTCCTGTTTACCGCCATATTCAAATTAGGAAATTGTGTAGCGTCGAGATGCTAAGGAGGTTGCGTCTCGGCGCTATCTCTCAGGATTGCCTCTTTTATTAAGCTTCCAACTTGATTCTTTTCTCTTACTTTGCTCTTCTTTAGGTCCCAAATGTTGGGTTTTATGCCCTAAAACTCATAGATAGTAAATGAAACAAATTAATCGATCTCAATAAAGCGTTATTTGAGTAATTCAGTAATTTGGTTATTGAATAATTGAGTTTGCATTAATAAACCCTAAATCCAATAATCTAAGATCTAAGGTTGTTTAAATAAAACTTGGACTAGTATGTGGGGACATACGAGGATCGGTGTCCAAGTAACAACCTAAAAGGTCTATAGTATACGGATAAAGTTGGGTACCTTATTCTGGCGACACTATGTGATACGGTCCACCTTGTATTCGATACAGATGTAATGATCCAAAGCATCCATGTAGGTGACATGCGGGTGGGGGTATCCTATGTAATGTGTTTGCATAAGACCGGACCGGGAAATAGTAACCACTAGATGTAATGTTGTTAACTAGTTTAGGTTTCTATTTCAATAGGATGACCTAGGTAACTCAATCTCAATCCTGAGTCTGTTATGAACTCCTTTCAAGAGGGATTGTCCTTAGATTTGTAAGGGTGAAAGTGGCCAGTTCGCCGACTCAATAATCCTACCATTTCAGGGGCAAGACCGAATGGAGGCTGGGAACATAACAGTACAAGATGGAATTCACTCCTTCCCCTATTGGGGTAAGTAGATGTGTGTTCCCATAAGGGCTGATTCCGGGGCTTGAACAAAGACGCGCCGTCCTCTCCTGGCCCGAGAGGAACTTTTGTTTAGTGGTTGGACCCTAAACAACTTGTTCATTAGAGGGATCAGTGGTACTTAAAGAACCAGAGGTAACCTAGGGGTAAAACGGTAATTTGACCCAGCTGGTGTTACGAACACACGTGAAAGATTGACTTACTGCATTGGTCGATATCCGTGAACACAGAAATATTCTACAGTGAGAAGAGTGCAGCTGTGGGTCTTTAGTGGAGTGACCCACAGTTAACGAATGTTGACTAACTTGGTTAATGATTTTAGCCAATTAGTCTCGTATCGTTGGAGCTTCTGATCTGTAGGTCCATTAGGTCCCACTGGTAGCTCGTAAAGAGACTTGAGGCAATTAAATATAAATTGTAAATTGAAAGTGTTCAATTTATTTGGGGAATCATATAATGTATATTGATGCATTATAATATAAAGTTTATGAAACTTTATAATATAATTTTTGAATTAATTTCAAAAATTAATTTTTGAGAGAAAATATTTGAAAGGGTTCAAATAAATTTAATATGAATTTGATTCATATTAATCTTAATTTTAATAAAATCCCTAAGATTAAATATAATGATATTTAATTGGGTAATTAATTAATTATGGAATTAATTATTTATTTATTAAAATTAGAGACATTTTCCTATTAGAAAAAGGTCTTCCTTTTCCTATTAGGAAAAAGGTCTTGGCCTTTACTATATATAGGACCCCTGGGGTGGGGTGAAAGGCATCCCATTCATTCTCCTACTCTCAGAGAATTCTCCCAAAGGCTCCCACCAGTCTCCTGCCTCTAGTAGTCTCAGAGTCATACTGGTGTAGCCATAGTGGTAGTGTTCACAATAGTTCGTGATTATTTCACAAGCAGTTGGTGAATTTAATCAGAGTCGTCAACGAGAGTAAGTAACTTGTTACTATATAAATTACATTTAGATCTAATATTTTTGTATGCTTAGCCTTAATATAAATCTAGAATAGTTCTAAGATTATTGCCAATGTATTGTATTTTAGATTAAACAAAAATTAATTACGAATCGGTCTCCATCACGCTTCCGCTTTACGGAATTACGAAATTCCAATCCTTCACCAAACACCCGATCGATTCCAATTTCTCCAATTTATTCCACAACTCAATTTCCTACAAAATAAACATTAAAATGCATAAATCGATCAAATAGTACTTAAAGACGAACTATATTTTACCGGGAAAAATAGCTCGCTATGCGTGCTATCAAGTGTAACCACAGTTAACGAACATTGATTAATTTGATTAATGAGTTTAGCCAATTAATCTCATATCGTTGGAGCTTCTGATCTGTAGGTCCATTAGGTCCCACTGGTACCTCGTAAAGGGTAATTGAGGAAATTAAGTCTTGATTGATGAGGGAAATAATATAATGTATAATGATACATTATATATTTAATTTTGGATATGATTCAAAATTAATTAAATATTTGAATGAGTTCAAATATTAATATGAATTAGATTCATATTAAAACTATAGAATATGTGGGAAATATTCATTTAAATATGGTTTAAATGAAATGATTTAATTAATTATTTAATTAAATAAATCTCAATCCTATTACAACTCGGAAGAGTAATTAATTATTAATTAAATAAATATGTCCCTAACCTATTATGAATAGGAAAGGGATATGACACCCTACATAAGCCATAGAATGTCTCCTAGTTGATTCATTTCAATCAATGCATTCTCTCTGAATTCATAAAATTCTCCCTAAAATCAAGAAGAAGGTTCCCACAACCTTGGCCTCAAATTCCCCAGAGAATATCAGTGTTTCCCTATGGTAGTGTTCCAAGTTGTTCGTGATTATTTCTCAAGCAGCTGGTGAATTTAATCTGAGTTGTCAACGATAGTAAGTAACTTGTTACTATATGTAAATTAGAATTAGATTCTATAGATTTTTAGCATGCTTAATCTAGATATTCATTATATTATGAATGTATGTATGTTGCTAGTGTATTGATATTTCATGATTATAAATTAATTGCAAATTGTTCCTGAAACCGCTTCTGCTGCGTCGGGACCCCGTTCCCTACACAGGCATCCTTATTTTGTGCAGAAGCTTGATTCACAATAGGTTCCTACTTTGAACCTACTTTGGCACTGCATGATGAGGTTAGAAAAACTTCAACAACATATATCTTTTTTTAGATGGTTCAATCAAAGAAAGTAATATTATCATATGTGCACCATTAAAGAAAAGGAGAAATGGAAAACAATGAAAAGAGGAGAAATCCAAGGAGATTTCCCTCCAATTGAAGATATTGAATTTAACAGTTTCTATAATGAGAAAATAGTTGCAAAACCCTTTCAATTAATAAAGGAGTCAGAAGATAAAAACTCTAATCAAATCAATACCCTATTTGAGTCTCGTCAATCCAGAAGCTAGTCTGATAGTGGAAACAGAGGCGTCACATCTGGGATATGGAGGAATACTCAAACAGTATCTAGATAAGAACGAATCAATAATCCAATTCCACTCAGGAGTTTGGAATAATACTCAGAAAAACTACTCCATAGTAAAAAAAGAGTTACTTGCCATAGTTCTTTGTGTTAAAAAATTTCAAGGTGAACTAATTAATAGAAAAATTCACCATCAAAACTGAATCTAGAGCATCTAAATTTGTTCTTGAAAAAGATGTTAAAAATCTCGTTTCAAAACAAATTTTTGCCAGATGGCAAGCAATTTTATCATGTTTTGACTTTGAAATTTTGCCTATAAGAGAAAAGCAAAACACCCTAGCCGATTACCTCTCAAGGGAGTTTCTAACTCCAAAACTCTCTCCTCTCTCTCTCTCCTTATGCGAAAAAAGAACGAATGAGCGATAGAAAGGCTAAAGCCTCATCTTCAAAGGGCAAAAGCCCATCTTCATCCTCAACACCTCCTCCAATGAGTGCTGATCAATACACTATGGATTTAGGGTTTACTCCAGTAACCTGTTCCAAAGCAAGGTCCGTCAGTATACAACCCGGATCGACCATGGAATCTTCTACTCCACCTCCAAGGCCTTCAGCCAATTTAGTCCATCCTTTTGGCGAAATCGTTCAAATGAGACCTCATGACTCACTTGATTCAAGGATAGGGTCATCAACCTCATCACCCTCTTCATATTCTCAAGCAGTTACTCCTGAAAAAAGGTTTGTACCTCGTCTTGAAATCAAAACTTACTTTAAAAAATCACTGGTCATCAATGAACCAATCATAAAACTAGAATTCCAAGGTCTCAACCTTGAAGAGACCGTTTCAAACATGTACCCTCCAGGCTTCAACTTCATGCCTGAAGATCTGCAAAAAACTCGAACTTTCTATGAGTTTATTCTTGTTGACACCAAGTCAGTAGAAATAACTTATATTCCTGACAAAAACGATCCTTCAAAAATTGCATATTCGAAGCTTAAAATATTCAAAGCCTTGAATCCAACCCATTGAAACCAAGGTCTCTATACTGATAAATCCTTCTCAAAACCATTCGTACCACAAACATACTCTTACCGAGATTACATAACAGCTTGGTACGATGTTATGTGGTATTCAAACTATAACCATTCATGGTTTATATCTTTTTGTCAAAATGCCTACAAAATCAATTTCCCTCTTTGGTTCATTCAATGGTGGTATACATTCGGAATGACGAATGATATTTTGCTGACACTCTTGCAACAATCTTATTATCATTTTGCAAGGAATATCCAAAAAACAACATTTCATAATTCTATGATATTTTGTTTATACTTTCAAATCTCGTGGATTTTTTGCTGGAATTTAAAAACTAAATGGTGGGATAAATATAATTTTCAGCACGCCACCATAAAAAAATAAAAGAATGGTTCGCACATAACAGTTATCTCTAAGTCATCGACGTCAAAAGGAATGCAGAATTCCTAAATCACAAATCCAAACTTCTGACAGCTCTTGCTTAGACGACATCTGATGCAGACTTCTAAAGAATTCTTCAAATGGCAACTTCTTCAAGAAGTGAATCTCCTGCTTCTTCCGCACAGGGAGAAGAGAACGAATCAGCCTACGAACTGGATGATCCATGTCTCCACTCACAACCCATGCGAGCTTCAAATCAATTAAACTTTTATGTTTCACAAAGAAACAAATAGTGTTCATAAGGGTTGCTTCATAAAGAAGTTGTTCTAAAGATTTGCTTCATAAGGGTTGAGGCCGTCAACCGCCAACTTTGAAGATGAAGTGAGGCTGTCACTACCAACTTTGAAGATGAAGCGAGGCCGTCACTGCCAACTTTGAAGATGAAACGAGGCCGTCAACCGCCAACTTTGAAGATGAAGCGAGGCCGTCACTGCCAACTTTGAAGATGAAGCGAGGCTGTCAACCGCCAACTTTGAAGATGAAGCGAGGCCGTCAACTGCCAACTTTGAAGATGAAGCGAGGTCGTCAATTGCCAACTTTGAAGATGAAGTGAAGTCAGAGCGGTAACTCTTAGAGACGAAACAATGGCAAAGCCTCCCAACTTTTAAATGGAGTTATAGAACCTTCAAGCTTGATGAAGGAACAATAGAAACTTTCAACTTGAAGAAGGAACGATGGCGACGAGGGACCTTCAAACTTGAAGAAGGAACGACAGCGGTGGAGAACCTTCGAACTTTGAGGAAGGAACGACGGCAGCAGGGGACCTTCGAAATTGAGGAAGGAGAACCATCGTGAAGAGAACCACCTCCGAACTTGAAGAAGAAGAACTTCAGTAGAGCAGCATCAGAGCACCAGACTTGAGGCGAGCGAGACATTGAACTTGGAGGAATGAAACTTTTTTTTTATTCATCTAACTTGTTGCATCCCATTTATAGCTGTGCACATTTTCAATTTGCTATGTTGCCCCCAGTAGTGATGAATTTCTTCAATTTGTATTGTCGTGCTTCAATATTTGTTGCACTTTTTTTTTATTTGTAGAGAGTGAAGTTAAAGTTTTCTTTAAGCTGTTTACGTACCCTTGAAGAAAAGGGATCAAGTCACAACCTAGTTTAGGAAAAAAACTTTTGCACTCACCTTTTAAGCTCATGTAGGCTAGGAGCATCATGCAGTTTAGGCTCTTGCGATCAGGAGCTCTTACATTTTAAAAACTCTTATCTTCATCGTAGTCTTGATCAGATCCTTCACTTGTAGGATTAGTCAGGATAATGAGATTTGACTTCACCTTCAAGGAACCTTTTGTATTTATGAGAACAAAGAACTTCCTTTTCATACGTGACGAGACAATACTTTTAAAACTTTTTGTCACTGCTTACTTCATCAAACAGTTTCACCTTTAAGTTATCCATTTTTCTTTGAGGTTGATCGTCTGTTACTTTGAGGCAATCAAAGACAGATGTTGAACATCGACTTTTCTTCAATGTGGAGACACTTAGCCTTTGGAAAACTGAAGGTCGAGTGGAGGTGGACACCGAATGTTCATTTTCTTCTTCTGTCGCGACCATACTCATTCTTTGGAATACCGAAGGACGAGTAGTTGAAGGCTTGATGCAATCGATGACGAAAGTCCTTTGTTCACCCTTCTTGGAATTGTCATCTTCTTCTACATCGATGCAGTAGGAAGTTGCGAAGTTTTGATAGCGAGCATAGCTAGCTATCTTTACTTATTTAATTTAGCTAGTCTTTGATGATTATTGGCCATTTTATTGCACTTTATTGTTTATTTTGTAGGAAATGGTTGATTGGAGCTATAGCGCAATATTGGAGTTAATCGGATGCTCGGGACGTGAAAAGATGCAAAGAAATGAAAAAGAATCAAAGAGAACAAAGTCAACATTCGGTCAACATTTGACCAGCGTCGAGACGCCATCCCTTGAGCGTCTCGACGCTGGCATTCCATATCAGAATAGGCGCAAAAAGGTCACAGCGTCGAGACGCTGCGACCTTAGCGTCTCGACGCTGCGTAATTTCCTTTCCAGAATACGCGTGATTAGAGGCAGCGTCTCGACGCTACGACGAAAAATCAGTATTTATAGTTCTTTTCGGCTAGGTTTTGGGGGGATTCAATTTTGGGACTTCTGGGAGCCGTAAACAGAGCAGAAACAGAGAGGATTAAGGCTGAAGAAAGGGAGCAAGGGGGAAATCAACCCATCGTTCGTGGGGATCGTGACGGGGACGCTCGGTCTCGGCCTACATTGAGTTTTTCCTTCCCTTTTCCTTTCTTTAGCTAGACTTTATGGCTTTTACATGTTTAGTTGAGCTTGTAATTCTATTCATGAGTAGCTAAACTTGTAGCTTAGGGATTGATGTAGTTGATTAAGTTTATGGATTGAATTTATGGTTTAAGTTGTGCAATGGTTATTATGTTTGTAATCTTGATTTAATGCTTTCAATTAATTGGCCATTAGTTGGATGATTTAAGTGTTGATTCTTGCTCGGGAGAGGGGATTTAATATAGACTTACTCAAGATTGCATGACTAAAGTTTATTTTCTAATTCGTGACGGTTTTAGATTAACTTTAGAATTGGTCAAAAGATCTCATTGCCTTGCATGTTAACCAACTTAGATAGGGATATCAAGTAGATTAATTTGCAAGAGAATCAATTATACTCGGGAGAGGTAGTTGTGATAAAAGGGTCTTAGGCTCATAATTTCATTGTGCATAATAACTTAATCCTTAAAATCAATCCTAGACTAAATCGGCGAAATCAATTCCCTAAGTGTTTTTCCCAATTGAATTTCCACACTTTTTACTTGTTTTGATTTAGTTTTCATATCATCTATTCATCACTTTTTGATCCCTAAATAAAATTGAGCAAGATAATTCACAATACTTGATTTGCTTAAAAATCCAATCCAGAGGACGACATTCGAATTACATTCACTATATTATTACTTGACCCGTGCGCTTGCGGTAGGAAAAGTCCACATCAAGTTTTTGGCGCCGTTGCCGGGGATTGGCACATTTAGCTAGATTGATATTGTGAAAAAATTGTTTGATCTTAATTTAGGGTGTATTTTTACTTTTTTAGGTTGATTGCATTTTTCCATATTTGTTTTTCTTTCCATATTAGGTTATTTTGTTTGCTTTTCTAGATTATATTTTCCATATTTAGATTAGTTGTTTTCTTTTCTTTGTTTCTTTCCATAATTGTTTTCTTTTCCTTTTAGGTTAGTGTAGATTGTTTATGCGAAGTAATAAAGATTTAATTTTGGAACCTTTGGATCCCGAGATCGAGAAAACAATTCATAGGATTCGAAGAGAAAATAGAGAAATTGTTCAAATGGCTGACCAAAATATACCTGAGGAGCCTAGGCCTATTAGAGACTACTTTCAGCCCGTGTTTCAGGGGCAACAGTCGGGGATTGTCTATGCCCCGATCAATGCCAACAACTTTGAGCTGAAGACCGGTCTCATTCAGATGGCTCGAGATTGTGCTTATAGAGGATCGCCCACCGAGGATCCAAATTCTCATCTTAAATCATTTTTGGATATTTGTGGGACGGTAAAAATTAATGGAGTGTCTGAGGATGCTATTCGCTTACGTTTATTTCCCTTTTCTTTGCAAGATAAAGCACGGGATTGGTTGCAGTCCATTCCACCTGGAAGCATCACCACCTGGGATGCTTTGGTCCAGGCCTTCTTGAAGAAATTTTTCCCTCCTGCCAAGACGGTCAAGCTGAGGACCGAGATTGGGACATTCCAACAACAATATGATGAGCAGCTGTTCGAAGCTTGGGAGCGATTTAAAGAGCTACTGAGGAAGTGCCCTCAGCATGGCTACCCCGACTGGCTCCAGGTTCAATTGTTTTATAATGGTTTAACTCCTAGTACGAAAATGATTGTTGATGCAGCTGCAGGTGGGACTCTGTTGTCCAAGACCGTGGAAAATGCTCGTACATTATTAGAGGATATGGCCACCAACAGCTATCAGTGGCCATCTGAGCGGTCTGCACCTAAAAAGATTGCTGCTGGAGTGTTTGAGGTTGATAAAGTAAGTGCACTCCAGGCCCAGATGACTTCCCTTGCTAATGCTTTTATGAAATTTTCAGGTACAGGGAGTGCACAATCAATTGAATCAGATGCTGCTTTGGCATCTAGACCTCAGGAGGAGACCATTGAACAGGTTCAGTATGTATCAAATTCCAATTTTAGGGGATATAATAATAATGTTACACCTACACATTATCACCCTAACAATAGGAACCATGAAAATTTCTCTTATGCAAATACTAAGAATGTTCTTAATCCTCCTGGGTTTGCCCCTCAAACTCAAGAAAATAAAAAGTTAGAAGATCTTGTTGGAGCTTTCATTGCAGAGTCTAGTAACAGGACAACCAAATTAGAGGAGGCAGTCTTTGCCATCAACACCACGGTGAATGGCCACGGTGCTGCCATCAAGAATATTGAGACTCAGCTGGGACAGTTGGTAAGTGTTGTAAGTACCATGAATAAAGGTAAAGCCCCAGCTGAACAGGAGAAAACTCAGATGGAGTACTGTAAGGCAATCACTGTGCATCAGGAGGAAGCTGAAGAGGAGCCTGAGTCTGAGGATTATGAAACGCCCACAGGGGAAGCTGAGGAGGACACATCAGCAGATGAGGCTGAAAAGCCTAACCTTGAGCCTCCTATTCCTTCTCCCACATTGATGGTTCCCAAGGAAAAGAAAAAGAAAAAGAAGAAAAAGAACAATCAGGTTCAGTTTGATAAATTTATGAATGCTTTTATGAATCTGAACATTAATATTCCTTTTGCAGAGGCATTAGAGATGCCACAATATAATAGGTTCATGAAGGAGTGGTTAGCAAAGAAGCGAAAGGAAAAGAATGTTGACACCGTATATCTTGCTTCCACATGCAGCACCAGAGTACAACAGAAAGTACCTGAAAAAGTAGCAGATCCAGGGAGTTTTTCTGTTCCTTGTAGTTTTGGTACTTATTCTTTCAGAGCATTATGTGATTTAGGTGCTAGCATCAATATCATTCCTCTATCTCTGTGCAAAAAGTTAGACATAGGTGAGATTAAATCTACTCCTGTAAAGCTCCAATTGGCTGATCAGTCTGTGGTTAGACCAGTTGGCATTGTAGAAAATGTTTTAATCAGAGTAGGTAGATTTTTCCTCCCTATTGATTTATATGTTATGGACATGATAGAAAATCCTTCAATGCCTGTCATATTAGGAAGACCATTCCTCGCCACTGGGCGAGTGATTATTGATATTGAGCGCAGGGAGCTCACTGTAAGAGTCAAGAATGACAAAGAAATATTTAAAGCAGTTGAAGACTCTAAGGGACACTCGGACGTGCTTTTCATGGGCTACAAGAAAGGTGCAAGAAAGAGCACCACTGTTGGATTCACAGAAAAGAAGCCTCCTTGAGGCATGGCCAACACGTCGAGCTAATGACGTTAAACAAGCGCTTATGGGAGGCAACCCAAGTAAGTGTAGTTGTGCTTTTCTGTTTGCTTTTGATTCATTGTTTGTTTTTGTGTTGTAGGTCTTGTTTTCTGTCTCTCCTTTGCTTTCAAGCTTTCAAGATTTCAAGCAAGAAGTCATCCTCAATTCAGGCCAGTATTATTCACTCCTCTCATTCTTTTATTGTTCTCATGCTTGTTTATGCCTTACTTTCTTTATACATTGAGGACAATGCATGTTTTAAGTTTGGGGGTGGAGTAGCATGGTTGTGGAGCCCTTGAGCATCTGAGTTCGGGCCATAGTTTTGAGCTTTCTTTGAATTGAGCATATGGTTGTTTTCTGGATGCTATTTTTGCATGACTATGATTTCCTAGGATAGGCTTTCTTGTCAATTTTCAAGCTTGTGATGAGTTGTAAGCATGAGTGCCCAAAAAGGGAGACTTTTTAAAATTTTTCTAGGAGATGGCTTGCATGAGTAGAGTATTTGTCTTGGCTAGATTTGGATTTGAATGCTTAGGAGCGAATTATTGGGTTCATATGCTTGTTGTCACCTCGATAGGTGTAGGGTAGAGCTAAAGAGTTAATTTTTTGCAAATTAGCATGTTTGATCTGGCTTAGGAGAAAAGAAAAGAATATCTGCTTATCTTGTTCATAACGAAAAATCATTCTTGTTGTTATTATTGAAAAAGTAAAAAAGTCATGACTTGTGCGCACAAAGCAATGAGTAATAAAGATTTAGGCAAAAAGAGCTACCCCTGTTGTGATCAGTTAGGCCAACCAGAGAAATCTCAGGTTAAGGGTCCCTGCAATGGGTGTGTGAAAGCTAGTGCCACATATACTTGCTTAATTTAATTGTTAATTATAAGCACCTAAGTTGGGAGGAAAACAAACTAATTTGTTTCATTAACTCATTAGTGAAACCTTAGTGCCAGTGTAGAGGGAAGATGAGTTGAGAGTTTAATAATCCAATCCCGGGCTAGTAGAGTCTGATCTTGTTGAGTTAGATCTTGCTCATGCAAGTTAATTTTGGAGAAATTTTAATTTGTCTCCCTCATTGGTCCTTGTGTGCATATCTCTTGCTTGCTTGACTATTGACTTTTGAGCCTTGAGGATTGAGTCATGATTATTGCATCCTTTCTTCCATTGTATGTTTGATTTGTAGTTTGCTCGAGGACTAGCAAAAGTTTAAGTTTGGGGGTATTTGATAGCGAGCATAGCTAGCTATCTTTACTTATTTAATTTAGCTAGTCTTTGATGATTATTGGCCATTTTATTGCACTTTATTGTTTATTTTGTAGGAAATGGTTGATTGGAGCTATAGCGCAATATTGGAGTTAATCGGATGCTCGGGACGTGAAAAGATGCAAAGAAATGAAAAAGAATCAAAGAGAACAAAGTCAACATTCGGTCAACATTTGACCAGCGTCGAGACGCCATCCCTTGAGCGTCTCGACGCTGGCATTCCATATCAGAATAGGCGCAAAAAGGTCACAGCGTCGAGACGCTGCGACCTTAGCGTCGAGACGCTGCGTAATTTCCTTTCCAGAATACGCGTGATTAGAGGCAGCGTCGAGACGCTGTCTTTACAGCGTCTCGACGCTACGACGAAAAATCAGTATTTATAGTTCTTTTCGGCTAGGTTTTGGGGGGATTCAATTTTGGGACTTCTGGGAGCCGTAAACAGAGCAGAAACAGAGAGGATTAAGGCTGAAGAAAGGGAGCAAGGGGGAAATCAACCCATCGTTCGTGGGGATCGTGACGGGGACGCTCGGTCTCGGCCTACATTGAGTTTTTCCTTCCCTTTTCCTTTCTTTAGCTAGACTTTATGGCTTTTGCATGTTTAGTTGAGCTTGTAATTCTATTCATGAGTAGCTAAACTTGTAGCTTAGGGATTGATGTAGTTGATTAAGTTTATGGATTGAATTTATGGTTTAAGTTGTGCAATGGTTATTATGTTTGTAATCTTGATTTAATGCTTTCAATTAATTGGCCATTAGTTGGATGATTTAAGTGTTGATTCTTGCTCGGGAGAGGGGATTTAATATAGACTTACTCAAGATTGCATGACTAAAGTTTATTTTCTAATTCGTGACGGTTTTAGATTAACTTTAGAATTGGTCAAAAGATCTCATTGCCTTGCATGTTAACCAACTTAGATAGGGATATCAAGTAGATTAATTTGCAAGAGAATCAATTATACTCGGGAGAGGTAGTTGTGATAAAAGGGTCTTAGGCTCATAATTTCATTGTGCATAATAACTTAATCCTTAAAATCAATCCTAGACTAAATCGGCGAAATCAATTCCCTAAGTGTTTTTCCCAATTGAATTTCCACACTTTTTACTTGTTTTGATTTAGTTTTCATATCATCTATTCATCACTTTTTGATCCCTAAATAAAATTGAGCAAGATAATTCACAATACTTGATTTGCTTAAAAATCCAATCCAGAGGACGACATTCGAATTACATTCACTATATTATTACTTGACCCGTGCGCTTGCGGTAGGAAAAGTCCACATCAAGTTTCCCTTCTCCTTTTTGTGGAAAGTTTTGGAGAAGAATTCATTCAAAGTCACCGGATGTCGAGGTTGAGAAAACTCATTACCTCTCTTCCTCTTAGGTTGAGGTTTCTTAGGATTCTTCTTTCTTTGATGTTTGGCTCTTTCCTTTGATTGTAGCAAGATTTGATTGAGCTACTTCATCAAGGTCAAGGTCAATTTTTTCCTCCTTAGCTAGCCTTAGAATTAAGTCCTTTAGGACGAAACATCTTTCCACTGGATGACCAAGAACTCGATGATACTTGCAATACTTGGGATCATCGACTTTCTTCATCTCTTCCGGTCGCTTACACTTAGGAAGCCTTATCAATTGCATTCCCAATAGTTGTTCCAATATGGGAAAGGATAGATTTTCTTCTGTCTTTCCTTCAAAGTTAAGCAACGTGTTCCATTTTCTTGTCGCTTTTCTTTTGAAGATGACTTGAGAAGAACTGTGTTTACAACCATAGATTCTTTTGTAGTCGTTTCTACGTTCTTTCCTTCTATCTTCAAGTCAGGAAGTAGAAGGTCTTGGTTTTCTCGACAAGCAAGACTTAGCTCCATATCGTGGGCGCGAGTTGCTAGTTCTTCAAAGGTGTGAGGCTTTATACCTTGAAGGATGTAGAGGAGTTCCCAATGCATGCCTTGAATGCACATCTCAACAGCAGAGAGTTCAGTGAAAATATCTTTGCAATCTAGACTCATGGCTCTCCAACGATTTATGTAGTTAACAACGAGTTCACCTTTTTGTTGTTTAATGTTGGTGAGCTCGAACATGTTAACGGTTCGTCTAGTGCTGTAGAAGCAATTCAAAAACTCTCTTTTGAATTCCACCCAACTGTCTATTGAATCAGGTTATAGATCAGTGTACCGGTCAAAAGCATTTTCTTTAAGTGTTCGAACGAACTGCTTGACTAGTAGGTCCCCTCGAGTACCAGCGTTCTTGCATGTCTCAACGAAATGGGCAATATGTTGTTTAGGATTGCCATTTCCATCAAACTGCTGAAACTTTGGTGGCGGATGCTCGATTGACATTCTCAAGTTATCAATCCTCTTAGTATAAAGTTTGGAATACAAGAGGGAATCTTGAGTAGGTCCACCGTACTGAGCTCTGATATAGTTTGTGATCATATCTTTGAGTTGTTGGATGGATAGTGAAGCGATTGAAGCAGAACATTACGGTTGATCATTTTTCCCTATAGTCTTTCCTTTGTCGTGATTTTTTACAACTTGGGTTTGACTTGATTCAGCGATATGTTGATTCTCAATCTGATTCTTTAGGTGCTCAATTTAAGAATCTCTTTCTTCAATCGCCTTCATCAAGGTGTTGATGTGCTCCTGCATCTCATCCATTCTTTCTTCCATAGTCCTTGTCTCAGTCATCATGACGGTCACTACGTCAGAACCAAGTTCGAACAAAGGGTTATACTTAACAAGCAATTTGTCATTAGTATATGCCCCTGCAAAGTACTCTCTTCGCCTGCAACGATAAAAGCTTTATCTTCTTGCAACCTCAGTTCATTGAAGCAACAATGGGCAGTAGAGCCCATGTAAGACTTGTTCATGACAGTGACCATTGAAGAAGTCTTGAATGACATGTTTACACTTATGTTTTGAGATAAGAGAGAGAGATGAGAGGTAGAGATAGTCCCACTGGGCGTGCCAATTTGTTCACACGAGACTTCAAAGATGAGACACGTGGAATAAATATGTATTTGTATTGATGTAGTATGTGTGTGGGTGTACAATCTCTAACTTTAATCCTTTGATTCTCTCTCTTACGTGTGTGAGTGTGTTTCACTCAAGGGCTGGAGCACTTGTTCTCGAATTTGAAGTCGTCTCTAGGGCTTTGCAGCTTGTTCTTGAGATTGGAGTCCTCTCAAGAGCTTTGCAGCTTGTTCTTGCGATTGGAGTTGTTTTAAGGGCTTTACAGCTTGTTCTTGAGGTTGGAATTGCTCAAGGGCTTTGCACCTTGTTCTTGAGAGTGGAGTTGTCTCAAGGGCTTTGCAACTTGTTCTTGAGAATTAATTCGTGAGCTTCAAGGAGTCTTTTGATCTTCATGAAGTCTTCAAGAAGCTTTAGCCTTTCAGAATCTTGAAGGTTTGTTCGTCTTTGAAGGATTCTCCTGGGTGATTGAAGTAGACTTTAGGCTTCAGGTCTTCAGTCTTCTAAACCTTAGATGACTTCACTTCAATCTTCAAGTTTGCAGGAAAATCTAGGTTTCGATCTTCAAAGTCTTGTAGGAGGATTGGAGCTTCAATCTTCAGGATCTTGCAGAGAGCATCTTTTAAATCTTGCATAAGCTTCAATCTTCACAGTCTTGCTGACAGTTTCGATCTTCTGAATCTTGTGGAGGCTTCAATCTTCAGAGTCTTGCAGAGAGCTTCAATCTTCTGAATCTTGCAGAGGGTTCGATCTCCAGAGTCTTGTGGGAAGCTTCAATCTTCTAAATTTTGGAGAGACTTCAATCTTCAGAGTCTTCTGAGAGCTTTCTCTTCTTCTTTTCTCTCTCTGCCCCCCAAAAATGAGAGGCAAGGCCTCCTATTTATAGAGTTTTCAAAAGGCCCTCGTGGGCTTGGGCTGGATTGCATTTGGGCCCATTCATGGGCTTGGGCTTAAAATGCATTTGGGCCCATTCATGGGGTTGGGCTTGAAATTTTGGGCTTCTGGCCCAATTACTTTAATGAATTTGGGTTTAAATTGAACCCAATTTAATATAATTTCATGAACTTAGAAATTTTTAATTTCATGAACTTAGAAAAATACTTGAAAATTTTCTATGCCAACAGAAGTATTCCCATCATAATTGTAAAAAAAAAAAAAAAAAGTGTATATTCTCATCTTTAGACTTAATAGGTGTAAACTTTGTAAATATTCTAGTTTACATTGTAAATTTCTGCCAGTCAACTTAAAGAAAATATTTTGAAGCAGCAGAGCAATTAAAGCAAAAGATTATGAGATTTTGAAGACGAAGATTATTGATAATTCTCCTAGTTCGTGAGGACCTAGTTTGTTGTTCCAGGCTGTAAGTCCCAAGATGAGGTAGTAAGACCGTTGGTAAGCCAGTAATCAGCCTAGGGTGATCAAACGAAGAGAAGAATCAATAATTTAGCCGACAAGATATCAGATCACAAGAATGGAAAAAGTTGCATCATCTCCAAAATTAGATGGTAAATATTCGATTTTATCTTTATCTTTTGTATTTCCAACTCTTACATTTCCAAGTCTTTTGTCTTTTTATATTTCCAAGTATTTTTACATTTCCAACACTTTTATATTTCCAACACTTTTGTATTTTTATCTTTTTGCATTTCCAATATTTTGTATTTTATCTTTTTACTTTTTCAACGCTTTTTGTCTTTTTATTTTTAGATAAGCCTTATCTTTCCAATGAATCTATCAAGGGTCATGTCCTGATGATTCGATCTTATATTTTAGTTTCTTGTATTCAATTAAATTTTAAGTTTGGGGTCTATAAAAGACTTCCAAATTGTATTACAAAGGCAGAATTCGAAATCCTTCAAGCTATCCTCTCTTGTAAAGCTTGAATATTCGAACTTGCCATCCTCTTTTACTATCGATCCTGATTCTAATTCTCTTTGCGGTTAGCATCGAGCGATTAGTATCAAAGCCATTACTCAATAAAATCATCTTTCTTTCAATTGTTGATTTCAAACTTTCTCTGTGGGGGAAGAGATTAGTTGGTTTGATTATCATTCAATGATTGTGATATTCAAATATTTCTCAATCCACTTAAAGTCATTCTTCGAGAGAGACGATCGTTGGCAGAGCATTTCCCTCAATCACTTGGAAGGAATGTTGCGAAGGATTGTTGCAGTAAGGTGTTCCAAGTCGTAAGACGCGTTGAAGTGCAGTAAAGCCGTTGGTAAGCCTACCTTGCCTTTTTGTCGAAAAAGTGATTAGGAGTAATACTCTTCTGATAATCTATCTTTAGAAGTTTAACTTTATTCGGTTGATAATTATTTGGATTGACACAATAATTAAATGATAATCTCTAATTAAATCAATGTCTCTTTTAAGAAAGATTTTATTTATAAAATTTCCCTCAAAAGAACTTACTCAAAATGAAGTAGAAGACCAACATATGGCCTCTTCAAATTTTGGAGAAATCTCAAACGAAGCTTTGCATATAGCAAAGATTGAAAATAATCTTAAAAAATGGGGGCTACCCAAACTTGATAATAAAATCATCTATCTTCATAATACCTTCGATTTTAGAGAACAACAATGTATTAATATCGTTGAAAGAAAAATCCTTGTATATGGAGATATAGATTCAATTCAATTATTTCAAAAAAACGATATAATTAAACATCGAAAAGAATTTCAATTTCTCCATATAGGAGCAGTTCAAGTTGCTCTTAGACCTATGTTCTGAATAACCTCATTCAACAACACTTTATTGAATAACCTCAATAACATATTATTCATAATATCAAAATGTTTACATTTACTATCTACGAGTTTTAGGTCATAAAACCCAACATGGTTATCCTTGTAACTATAGTTTTGACCCAATTCGGATCTCGGGCAGCGCGTATTCAAGGACTTCAATGCTAGTCGGTGAATTCTAGCAAGCGTGTTGGATCGTTTAGTGAAGTTCGGTACGGTTTCTTAATCCTTTAAATCCTTCGAATACCCTTCTTAAGTTTGAAAATTGTTTCCTAATAGCAGTTAGGTTATTCTTGTAGCTTGAATAATTTTAGAGTGTACTCAAGCACTTTGAGTCGTCTACCAAGGACCTAAGGTGGACCTTGGGTAAGTTATCTCCCTTGGGCACTCGTTTAGTTGCTTTAGGTTATTGAGCTAAGTTTTAACCTCTAGATGGTTTTTTGGTTGTTTAGGAGCTTATCTGGATCCTTTAGAACTGATTAAGGGTGTTTTAGGAGCGCTCTTAAACTAGTTGTAAGTAGTTTCTACCTGATGAGTCTGTTTGAATGTGTGATGCAAGCTGTTTGCTTTATTTTTGTTGGAGATACTTGATCTAAACATTATTCTGAATGTGTAGTGCATGGTGCTTGATAAGCATGTTTGGTTTGTCATGAGCATGTTGTTCTGTGGATTAGTTGCTTGTGCTGCATGTGAGTCATGTCTGCATAGTTTATGTACATTGAGGAGAGGCGGAGCATGATGCGTAAATCATGTGTTGGATGTGTGTTCTGAGCGTGACGCGTAAATCATGTGTGGGGTTGAGTGCAGAACGTGACGCATAAATCACGTGCGAGTGGCGCTATACATGGCATGTAATTCATGTGTTAGGAGGTTTGCGGAGTGTGACGCGGAAATCACGTTTGAGTGTGCGGGCATGGCGCGAAAACCATGTGGGGGTGCATAGCAGGATGTGTGGATTCATGTTGTCATCTTGTCATTGCATGAAACATGTGTGTTGCATCATTTGGTTTATCGCTTTAAGAGCATGTTGTTTGATTTCTCGCTTTAAAAGCATGTTGATGTGTTATTTGTTGTTTGGTGGCTCACCGGGTGTGAGCTACTTACTAGTACTGTGGTTGTACGGATACCCTCCCCCTTTTTCTCCAACATTTTCAGATTATGCAAGTGAAGAAGAGCATTATGAGTCCGATGATGTGGACGAGGAGGTTCATGAGGAATGACCCTAGTAGTTGAGTTTTTATTATTTACTTTGCCTATTGCCTATTGAGATAGGGCATTAGTTGTTGTTCTAGTTGGTTAGGTGGATTTAGTCTATACGCTCTTTTGTATTATGTTTAAGGTGTAATGACCCGACTTCGATAATGCACCAATTCGGGACCATCACCACATGCATGATATGGAGACCTTTCTAAATAAAACATTTTAAAACATAAACTCAAACTTAAGTAAAAACCTCAAAGTAAAACCTTTATTCGGGATCCAAATTTTAAAGTCACAAGGTATTCTCAATAACTTTCAAAAGAAAAGAAATCATGGCCTCTAAAGAGTTCTGAAAACAAGTTTATACATCAAAATAATGTAAAACATAGTTCATAAAGCGGAAGAAAACATGAAGTTCATGAGTCTTAGTCTCCCATGGTTGCTTAACAGATCCTCATCAATCGCCTTCATACGCCCTTGCCTTTACCTGAAAAAAAAATTATTCATGGAAAGAATGAGTATTTAAAATACTCAGTAAGTAACCCCACTACTGGGGTCAGGATATGCAAACACATACAACATGATTCATGCTTTTCTACTGATCATAGTTCATACATTTCTAGTGGGACCCTATTCCTCTTTCCTCTTATATTATGAATTTCTTTTAAGGCCCTAACATGCACAATTACCCTTCCTCTGTTCCTCTCCCAACTAAGAGGTAAGTAGGCATCCTCTAGAGAATGCATGCCATCTAATAGTCAGTTGGCACCTAGTTAGAGGGGTCGAATCTCGCCTACAATACCTCAGGTTCCCCTCTAGATGTACATCAATTTCCTTTACGGGCAATTGCCATGAACATGGTTCTTTTAATATCATGAAACATACATATGCATGGGTCCCATAACAAAACATCATACATTCATGGAATGCAACATACATTTTCTCAATCATGTATAAATACAAGATTTCATAGTTTTTCCTCTAAATTGAATCATAGTCTACACATTGAATAAATTAACATGTTTCTCATTATCAAATCGTTCATCACACAATTTCTCAACCTAGCCTAAGCGTTCCAGTAGTAAAGTCAATTACCTTGGGTTAATTATTCTTGATCTAGAACTCCAATTAATTCCAGCAAAGCTTAATTATGTGCTTGATTTCTACATGAAATAAATCTATAATTTAGCCAAATCATCTTACTAATTTCTCTTACCTACCTTTATGACCGAGAAGGCCAAAACAGATCGAAGCTTACCCAAAACCCCAATTTAGTGGCTGGACAGCAGTCTAAAATAGCGAAAATTTGCGAGTTTGGGGCCAAAATCAAGTGGCCAATGTTGAAGCGAAAACAAGAATTCATGGGTGAACATCGAATGCCAAAATAAACACTAACGGAAACTAAATCAAGAAAAAAAAAACTCACCAGGACAGCCTCCTAACCTTGCTGGACGGGTCCTAAAATCGCTCAAATTCGACGATTAAACCTCCAAACACTATGGGTACCTTGAAATTGCAAGCTAACATCAATGGGTATCCTTGATTAAACATTAAATTGACCAAAACACCATAAATCTCACTTACCCATGCTGAAAGCTTGCCGAAAACGCCAAAGAAACGCCCTAAATCCATGTTACCCGTGCCTACACTATACACCCATCGGAAAAAACGTGAAACCAACCATTGTCACACCTAAAACTCGTCGGAAAACAGAGAGAGATCAAAAGTGAGAGAAAATGACCCACACTGCTTGTTGCACCCTGAAATCGCCAAAAAACGAGAGAGGGAAAGAGATCCACGCCGAGCCACTCGCGAGCAACGCTGGAAACAGTGCCTGCCGCCACCGTTCAACCTGCGTGTGTCAAGAATATGAACAACATGAAGGACACTCACCAACATTAAATCAGATCTCCAAAACGTCGTTCCTCTCCTCTTCAATTCCTATTCATCAATTAGCGTCAGTCATGGGCATTTGAATATTTGCTTGCTGTCTGATTGATACTAGCAGCTGTCATTCACCTTCAATTTCTCCACTAATTATATGCTGTAAATTATTTCCTTTTATACTTATTTGTTTCCTTAAACAAATCTTTTACCCTTGTATTTATATGCTCCGTTTGTAATGAATTACCACAAAAGAAATATTCAGCAAATATTCTTCCATTTGTGTCTTCATTCTCAAGTTTTTTACTTGGTATCAGAGCAGCATTTGGATTACTCCTCAAATGGCTTTGTTGGGCTCATCAACAATTGAAGGCACAAGTAATGCAGCAGTCAATCCTCAAAATGGAACCCATCAAGCTCAACCCTTGGGCAATCCTTTTAATTCCATCATTGCTGTCAAATTAGATGAAAAGAACTACATGCTATGGAAATCAATTCTCCTAGCTATACTTCGCTGTCAAAAACTTGATGGACATGTCTTGGGTACTATCAATCCTCCTCCAGCAAAGATCCCAAGCACAGAAACCTCTGCATCTGTGGACAACCCAGAAATCTCTGCATCTGTGAACAACCCAGAATTTGAAAAATGGTCGACAACAGATCAAACCCTCCTTGGCTGGCTCTACAGCACAATGACCCCTAGTGTTGCTTCGGAAGTCCTCAACCTTCAATCATCCAGGGAAGTATGGAAGGCCCTTGAAGAATTCTATGGAGCAGCAAATCGATCAAGAGTTAATCAACTCAGAACTGGACTTCAAACCACTAGGAAAGGAAACACTAGAATGCATGGGAGATTACTTGGCTACAATGAAAGAATTCATTGAAAATTTGGCCTTGGTAGATGAACCAATCTCATTTTCTTATTTAACATCCAATGTTCTTGCAGGGTTAGACAGTGAATATCTACCAATAATGTGTCAAATCAACTCTCAAGGTGTTAAATCATGGCAAGAGCTCCATGCCACACTGACAATCTTTGAGAATACGCTGCTACGACTCAATGTCATACATCAAGACGAACCAAATCTCACAAATGCTGCTGCAAATATTGTTGTGAGCAGGACAAATTACAACAAATCCCGAAATTCCAATCAACTCCAAGGAAGAGGTTCAGGCAGAGGTAATACCTTTCAAAATAACTTTAGGGGACAAAGTCAAGGAAGGAACAGAGGGTGTGGGGGACGCTCAAATCAATGGAGAAACAATAACTCCAGACCTGTTTGCCAAGTGTGTGGCAAAATAGGACACTCAGCAGCCATATGCTACCATAGATTTGATGAGCATTTTGTAACAAATCTGGGAAACCAATGAGGCAATGAGAAATTTGCAGCAAACGTTGTCGCTCCTGAAATGGTGGGTGATCCAAATTGGTATGCTGACAGTGGAGCTACAAACCATACAACAGCTAAACTTGCCAATCTGGCTATTCAATCTGAATATGGAGATAAACAATCTCTTCTTGTTGGAAATGGTTTTGGCTTAAAAATAGCACACACAGGAGAAACCACCTTTTCAAATCCACATCTTCCTAACAAAACCATCGCCTTGAAACACATTCTTCATGTTCCAGCCATTAAAAAGAACCTCATTTGCATTTCTAGACTCACTACTAACAATAATCTATTTGTTGAATTTCACTCACATGATTGTTTTGTGAAGGACAAACAAACCGGGAAGGTGGTTCTGCAAGGGGTGCTTAAAGATGGTCTTTATCAACTTCACCTTGGCTCTAATCAACTCAAACTATCAGCCAACAAACAACCAAATCAGTCTTCTTTATGGTCCATGTCTGCAAGTCTTTCTACTTCAAATAATATCGTGCCTAAGTCTAAGTCTCTAGAGTCAGTCCAAGCTGTGTGGCACAAACGCTTAGGACATCCTTCCTTTAAAGTTCTAAATGATATTGCTAAGTCTTGTAATCTCAAGTTTCAAATAAATGATAATCAATCATTTTGTGATGCTTGCTTGTATGGAAAGTCTCATTCTCTACCTTTAAAAAATGCTCCTAATCAGACTACTACCCCACTTGAACTTATTTATAGTGATCTTTGGGGACCATCTCCCACCATCTCTAGTGCTGGTTATAAGTATTATATCAGTTTTCTTGATGATTACACTCGTCTTACATATATTTTTCCCTTGAAGAGTATAGCTGAAACCACTACCACCTTTCTTCAATTCAAAAAGTTGGTTGAAAATAAATTTGACAAAACCATCAAAACTCTTCAAACTGATTGGGGAGGAGAATATAAACCCTTAATTCCTCATCTAAAAAATTTTGGCATAGATCTTCGTCACTCTTGCCCTCATACTAGTGAACAAAATGGTAGAGTCGAACGAAAACATAGACATATAGTGGAAATGGGACTTACCCTCCTTGCTCAAGCCTCTTTACCTCTCAAATTTTGGTGGGAAGCTTTCTCGTCTGCAACATATTTGATTAACCGTCTTCCAACACTGGTCTTGCTTGGCTTATCACCCTTAGAAAAGGCATTTGGTCGAAAACCGGATTATCAATTTCTCAAAATTTTTGGTTGTTCGTGTTTTCCTTGTCTTCGCCCTTATCAAACTCACAAGTTTAATTTTCACTCTACTAAATGTACTTTTCTTAGTTATGATGAATCTTACAAAGGTTATCTCTGTCTTAGTTCCAATGGTCGAAGATACATATCTCGAAATGTCATTTTCAATCAGATTTTAGCAAAAGCAATCATCGACCCATATATACAATTGATTTATTTGCAACGTAACTTCAAGGGGTTTAGAATACCCGCTACCTCCTCTGAATCGAGACAATCTCGGCCAAATACTATTCCCAGAATAACTCTTACTCCAATAGTTATTAGCTAACGTTAATTTGGTCAAGACCATCTTGTAAGTGTTACCCATCATTTTTCAGATCCCAAAGGGCGGCCCCAACAATGCCACCGTAGGGAAGAGCTAATGTTGGGAATGGCCCTAGGAAACCCTATCCATTTCTGGAGTTTGCGTTGTTCCGAATCCCATGTGCAAGCCCTCCATAGGATGATCGCTCCCAGGGCGACTCGCAGGCAGCGCATAGGAATCTCATGGTGCAACCTAATGATGGAGACCGCAGGATACGTTTGACACGTTTCCTTCTCCCACTTACTATGAACACTTTCCCCATTCACCTTGATATTAACCCATGCAAACACCATCCGTAGGGGGACGCTCCCAGGGCGCCTCGAGGCCAAGCATGGATCTCACGGTGTGAACTCAGGGGGACGTGAGAGTAGAAACTTAATATGAATATTTCGTTTCTATACTTTTCCTCCCACTAAAGTGTTGTAAAGTTTTAGGGTCTTATTACTTAGGTAAATTCCGGCTAAATGAATCTATCTAAGTCTATGCCTTATTAAACAAGGTCTTTACACTAAATGTCTAGGTGATTAAACACTTTTAATAACCTAGTGACATTGCATGCTAGTAAGACTATGGTTAATTCAACTCAGGTTCCGAACCATTTGCCGGGAGAGTTCCCTTATAACCAAGGTCTTATGTCCTACTTACTCGAATTTTAAAACTATTTTAAAAACTAAGTAAGACATATTTCTAATCCTATTAGAAAAAGGCGATCTTAGGTCTATTTCATTTTAAACCATTTAAAGAATGACAAGATCCTAAGATCCTATGTTAGCATGCAACTCTTTGTTATAGATTTTACGGTTTCTATTCATCAACTTTTATAACTCTTATAACTTTTAATGAATAAACCCTATAACATGCTTTCTAATGGTGTTTTAAAGCATATAACAATCAATCATTCAAGTTATAAGAAAAGCACCCTTTAGAAACAACCTATGTCTAGGTTTGTATAACTCTTTATACTACGATGTCTAAGTGATAACACTTTAAAACCTCACACCGCTCACGCATGCTCATAAAACTCGAGTTAACTTAACTCAAGAACCGACTTAATGCCCAGGTAGGAGGTGTTCCGTAAACCGTCAACTTAAATACCTCCAGCCTTAGACAGCATTTTGTCGGGTGAGTTCTCTCGTAACCGTTGTTTTACAAGATATCGACCTAAACTATGCAAGTTGATCGAATTGTTGAAGGTTCATTAACCTAAGTGAGCATGCTCTTTATCTTGTTATAGATTTTAGATTTCTATCTCTTTTATAACAATTATAAAACAAATCCATAACAAGCCTAATTTGAGTATAACAATTATAATCAAACTAATGAAATTTCATGTTCATGCTTGGTTAATTTTATCATTTAATAATTATAACTATTATAAGAATTAATCAATTTTAATTAACCATTCAAGCATGAATCTCCCTAAATTAATACAACTCTTATATTAATAAAACATGAAATTTCCCTCATGCATTTGAATTAATAAATAACACTTATTCAAATTAAACAAATGCATGAACATGCTTTCCTATGGTGGGGTTTTAAATATAAATGACATACATTTTGCACATAAAATACTATTTAATTAAAACATACATTCAATAATGCATAATTAATTAAATTTACTAAAGTGAATTGGTTTTTGGATTTTTAGTCAAGCAAAAATAAAAACTTAAATTATTACAATAATAATTTCAAATAGGGCTTGGACCGCTTCCGAACCATTCGAACCGACCCGAACCACCTTTGGATTGCTTGATCCGGACCATTTTACCGTTACGAGAAGAACGTACTTGAGCTGGAACTAAAAAACAGCATGCTGGAATTTTCGGCCAGCAGCGAGCAGTCTCCGAATTTCTTCAAATTGACGGCCTAAATGGACTCTATTGACTCTCAAATTTTACCGACTCCATATGAACACATTAAAGCCCATAAACATGTAGGCAATTACAATTAATTCCAACAAATTTACTGAAAATTAAAATCAATCCCAAAACCAATTTTCTTTAGTTTTTACACAGTTTCATCATATGAAAAGCTACCCACCACGCTAAAATTAATGCATGTTAGGTGCCTTAATCATGCTCTGATACCAATTGAAGGTGTTCATATAACACATGCGGAAGCAATTTTAGGATCGGAGGCACTTAACTACATCAATTTTAGAAAATAAAAACATGATGTCCAAATACCGTAAGGAGAGAGTAGAATTTTTACCAACCTTTTGGAGACCGATTCAACAACTCCCTTTGATTCCTTTGATCACGAACGGTGTGTGGACCACCTCTAGTGTCTTCCCTACTATTCTCCGGGCCAAGAACAACTTGTGGGAGTCTATAGAGATAGGGAATGGGAAGGGAATGCTTGAAGGTTCAAGCACTAGAGAGATATATGGAGATGAGTGAGTTTGAGACCAAAATCCAGCAACATAACAATATGGAAAATGGCTCTACTTCATTTGAATCTGATTCATACTCCTTATATAGACATCTTCCATGCAAAGAGAAGCCTCATGACACTAGACACATGGTGAAATTGCAACTCAAAGTGGATTCTAGGTGTTTAATTCACAACACATGCAACTAGTGCATGGTTGTGTTGTTTTCCACTATGCATCAACATGCAAGAGTGGGAATGCCACTAAATCCACTTAAAATTGAATCTAAATTCTCAATTTTCAGCTTGCAATTCATTCATATTTCAATTCAAAATTGAAATTGATTTCTAGGCAATTAATTGGGACATTTCCAAGTAATTTGACATGATTAATCTAATTAATCATTGTCACCTTGTGCCATTCATTATATATGATTCTTAATCCATATATCTTGTATTTAAAACACTTTTAAATACTCCATCTCTCATTTTCTAATTTAATTCATAATCAAATTATTGTGTCAAACACAATTTACGATAATACACGTTTTCCCGATTTTGAACGATTCAAAGCTTCCTATCTTTTTGTTCTAGGCTTTGTTCCGATATGAGCTAGTAGGGGGACCTAATGAACCTATAGATCATGGGCTCCAACGATTCGAGGCTAACCGACTAATCTCATTATCCAAGCTAGCCAACATTCGTTAACTACCGGGACACTCCACTATAGCCCGATAGTTGCACTCCCCTCACTATAGATATATTTCCGTCCACTTGATTTAACCATGATTAGTAAGTCGATCCTTCACAGGTTGTTCGTAGCTATAGCTAGGTCAAAAGCCCGTTTTACCCCTATAGTACTTCTAGTTCCTTAAGTCCCACTGATCCTCTAATGAACAATTGGTTTATGGTCCAACCAATAAACCGAGTCCCTCTCGGGCCAATGAGAGGGCGGGATCCCTTTGTTCAAGCCCCAGAGTCAGCACTTAAGGGAACAACCTCTCTACTATCCCTAATTCGGATAGGAGTGAATTCCTTCTTGCACGACTATGTCCCCAGCTATCTACTCGTTCCTATCCCTGAAATGGGAGGCTTATTGAGTCGGCGATACTGAGCCACTCTCACCTATGCAGATCTAAGGATAAGTCCGAATAAACAGGAGTTCATAGTTAGCTCAGGATTAAGATCGAGTTACCTAGGTCATCACATGAAATAGTCAGTCTCGTCAGTAAACGGTGTTATAAAGCGAGAGCGACTTATTTCTTGGTCCTGGTCTTATGCAAACTCATTGCATAGGACGCCCCCACTCGCAGGTCTCTACATGGACGATTTAGGATCACATCGTCTATACCATCTATAAAGTGGGCCGCGTCTCATAGTGTCTCCAGAATAAGGTACCCAACCCTATCCCTATACTATAGACCGTTTTGGCTATTACTCAAGCTTGATCCACTTTTATGTCTCTACATAAAGCTCAAGTGTTCATCCTATAGCCATGGATCTTAGTTTAATAGATTTGGGTTATTATATGTGCAATTTACTTTATTCAGTAATAACTTTACTGAATTAATCTCGATAACGCCTTTATTGAATAAGTATATAATTCGTTTAACATTCACTATCTACGAGTTTTAGGACACCAATCCCAACATTCCCAAGAATGGAAACAAGCCACGGATGTTGAATATCAAGCTCTTCTCCGTAATGCCACATGGTCTCTTGTTCCATTTTCTCCCAACTACAATATTATTGGAAATAAGGGGGTATTTCGCCTTAAGTTCAAACCGGATGGCAACATTGAACGTCACAAAGCTCATTTAGTCGCCAAGGGATTTCATCAAACACCGGCTATCGATTTTGGCGAGACATTCAGTCCAGTTATCAAACCTCCCACAATCAAGCTCATTCTCACCTTGGCTATCTCCAAAGGATGGATTGTTCGCCAACTTGACATCAATAATGCCTTTTTGAATGGTTTTCTTGATGAAGATGTGTACATGGCACAACCGGAAGGCTACATTGATCCGAATCGACCTCATCATGTCTGTAAGCTTCATAAAGCCTTATACAGCCTCAAACAAGCTCCACGAGCATGGTATGATCGTTTAAAACACTGCTTACTGGACTGGAAATTCAAGAACTCCAAAGCTGACAACTCACTTTTTTATTACTCGGAAAATGGACACCAAATTTTTCTTCTTGTTTATGTTGACGATATCTTAATTACAGGTAGCAGCCCATCTCTAATCAGCAACTTTATTAAACAACTCAGTTCTCGTTTTGCCTTGAAGGACCTTGGTGAAGCTCATTATTTTCTCGGTATTGAAGTCAATCGAACTCCCAGTGGTATAGTTCTCTCCCAACAACGTTACATCAATGATTTGTTATGCAAGGTTGGTTACTCCAACATTAAACCTTGCCCAACCCCTGCTGTGGTTGGTCGTCATTTGACAGCAACTCAAGGTTCTCCCATTGATAATGCCACTGATTATCGACGTATTATTGGTGCTCTTCAATACCTCTCACATACACGGCCTGACATTGCCTTTATTGTGAATAAGCTTAGTCAATTTCTTCAAGCTCCAACTACCGATCATTGGCAAGCCATGAAACAAGTCCTTCGTTATCTTCGAGGAACAACTGACTACGGTCTCCACTTATCCCCAAGTTCCAAGCTCTCACCCACTGGTTATTCGGATGCTGATTGGGCTTGTTGCCCCGATGATCGTCGATCTATTGGTGCTTATTGCATCTTCTATGGCACCTCCCTTATCTCTTGGTCCTCGAAAAAGCAAAGTGTGGTAGCTCGATCAAGTGCTGAAAGTGAATATTGTGTCATGGCTCAAGCAACAGCTGAACTTAGTTGGTTACAACATCTTCTCCATGAAATTGGCTTGCCTTATCATTCATCTTCCATCCTCTGGAGTGATAATACAAGTGCAATATCTTTGGCCTCGAATCCGGTATTTGATTCACGTACAAAACATATTGAACTCGATATTCATTTCATCCGTGATAAAGTTCTCAATAAATCTCTTGTTGTCCGTTATGTACCTTCACATGACCAGCTGGCTAATTTTCTTACCAAGTCCCTCTCAACAAATACATTTGAAGTGTTTCGCTCCAAACTCGGTGTGTTGTCACCCTCTCGTTTGCGGGGGGATGTCAAGAATATGAACAACATGAAGGATACTCACCAACATTAAATCAGATCTCCACGACGTCGTTCCTCTCCTCTTCAATTCCTGCTCATCAATTAGCGTCAGTCATGGCCATTTGAATATTTGCTTGCTGTCTGATTGATACTAGCAGCTGTCATTCACCTTCAATTTCTCCACTAATTATATGCTGTAAATTATTTCCTTTTATACTGATTTGTTTCCTTAAAGAAATCTTTTACCCTTGTATTTATATGCTCCGTTTGTAATGAATTACCACAAGAGAAATATTCAGCAAATATTCTGTCCATTTGTGTCTTCATTCTCAAGTTTTTTACTGCGTGATGGCGTCAAGTAGGAGCGAAGAGTTTCGCCGGAATCACCATGCTTGTCGGAGTCGACGATCGAAGGTGAGCAAGTGCAGGCGGCGGTTGCTACTCAAGATTGAAGAAGAAGAAAAAGTGAAGATGGAGAAAAAAAGGGCTGAAAATCGTGAAGAGCAAGGGAAGAGGATGATGAATAGTGTTGTTGGCTTGGCTACATAGGGCTGCGTGAGGCTCACTTAAAAGAAGGATTAGGGTTTAATTGACTTGCTCCAAAATCTCCTAAATTTCAAGATTGCCACTCCAACTATTCAATTTGAAATCCAAAGAAATCCAATTAACCTTCTTAACAAAATTCCATTTAAATCCCTCTTCCAAACCGAATACATGGAAATATTTCAATAGAACCTTGAAATTTGAGAAATTTAGCCTTACCTTAACTAAGGTCTGAATTAGTTAATATTTTCTTGCTTCCAGTTGCGCATAATTTAATAAATTGAGATTGATAGAACATGAGTAGTTAAAGGGTCTCTTTTGGTTGTACTTAAATTATATTTGATGGGAGATTTGACTCGCTTATATTGTGAAGTTTGGAGCCCGTTGTGTTAATCTCGGGTGTTGTAGAGATGTGTAGTTGAGTTTGGTTATCATAGAAGTGTGGTTTTTATGTTTAACAAGTTGAAGAAAAATTTTGGTTTAGTCCTATGTACGTCGTTATGCTATCGAAATTTTCGCAGCACCCGGTTAGTTTTGAAATAGGAGCTTAGTAATGTCACTAGGTTAGTTAAAAACAAATCTAGGGTGGTACATTAAGAATGTTCACTTACTTTCTCATGTGACAATATATTTTTATTGGTTCAATTTTTTTTAATGAAATTTATATTTGACTATTAAATGTGATAGAAATTTACCAATAAAGATAAGTCATATCAAAAAGGTAAGTAGAATTTCCGACATATTAATGTCTATACAAGTATTTTATTCTTTTACAGACATACTACTAGCTACTAAATATCTCTATATATATTAAGAATGTATATTATTACATCATAGGTATGAAGTGGGGTTCCAAAAATTTAATATTCTTTGAAAAGATAAACATGAAACCATATTCAACTTAGCAATATAATATTTATTAAGACTAATAATATTATAGAATTTTTATTAGTTAATTGTAAAGGCTACGATTATTTTCTATAAGCCTCATCTCAATCCATGCTTGTTATTAATATATGATAAAGTTGAATACTCGTACATTTTTTTTTTTTTTTTGACCGAATACTCTTACAATTTATTGTACCCAAGTATTGAAGTATTAATCACATGAATTATTTAGGAAGAAAAAAGAAATTATACATGCAAAGGAATTGGCTTCAAGGGCTCAGTCGTAATTTTCTCTCCTCTGACAACATTTTAGCAAACTCAGTAAGGGCTTCTTCATTGGTCCCCTGCCCATCAACTGGTTCAAACTTTCCAGATTCCAAATTTACCCTTGACAATGGTTTCTTTAACAGATTCTCCCCCACATCGATCAGCTTTAGTAAATTCTCTTTAGTTGCAATGTCCACAGACGATACATCACCGGTCAACGTGTCATCCTGTACAAATCCACAATCATATATCAAATTTTATTTAGCTGTATTTTCTTTTTTCTTCTTTTTTTTTTTTTTTGGTCTTAGTATGTATGTAATTTGATTTTTCTATAATTTTTTTTCAAAAAAAAAAAAAAAAAAAAATCTTTGCACCTAATCTTAGGTTTGTAATTTTCTATGAAAAATCCAGTCCTAAATTAAAAGCTAAAGTTGGTTGTTTCAAAAGTCTATTTAAAAGTGCTGTTAGAAATATGAAATACAAAGCAATGAAATTGTGAGCAAAGTAAAAAAAAAAGTTAATTATTTATAAATAAAAAAACTAAATAGAGCTGTTGAGGATCCCGCATTGAAAAAATAGGTGGAGACCTCCCAATTTCTAAGAGGTATGGGTTACTCCTCTCATTTCCAATTGGTTTTGAGATGGAATCTCATGTTATCTAATAATATGGTATCAGAGACCATACAACCCAAACAGGTATTCGGTCCAATAAAAAAAATTGGGATCATCTTGAGAAGTATATACCTGAATACGAAGATAATTTTTGTGATTATGTGAACATTGGAAGATGCTAGAAATATGATAGTCCACCATATCGGCACTTGCATCACTGAAAATGTCAATTATAGGTGTTGCTCCTCCATGGTAAACCCAACCAAGCATGCCCCATTTGGACGACTTAGCGGCGCTATACTTCTCATCATTTTTAGGTGCACCCGTCCCTAAAGAAAGGATCAACATCCTTTTCGCTTCCATTGGTTTTATCTTCAAAAGTTCACTTCTCTGTCTCAACATGCTCATCTCTTTTGTGACATGGGTCATGGCTGCTAATGTCTAAAATCAATTTACAACATAAATTATTCATTCCATCAAAGATTAGTAAATATAATACTAAGTGAGAAACTTACTGGATTATTCGCTGCAACTCCACCGTCAACCATATCGAATTTACGAATATTTCCATTGGAGTCGTTAGTTTGAAATTCATGACCAGGTAAGAAAGTTGGTGCTGCAGAGGTACTGATGCAAACATCAGCCAATTTTGGATTCTTTAACTCATCCCATTTGGCCTGAAATGCCAAACTTGTTAAGAATACATATTATTATCAAACAGTTTTAACACAAATTAAAGTTTTTTTCATACATCAATTGAAGTGAAAACCACCGGTTGAAGAAGCTTAATGTCGAAAGCAGGAATAATGACTTGTGTTAGTGTTTGCTTAAGTGTTGTATCTCCCAGCAATCCTTTTATCAATGACCTCAAGTATTTGCCATCATACTTTGGGCCCATAAATTTTCCAAACAAATTCACCACTGAGCTTAAGAAATGACTGCACGTTCACCATAAGACACCAATTTTGTAAATGAAACCGTAATGAAAAACTTGCAAAATTGAAAATTATACAAGGGAAAAGAAAACAAACTTTCTCTGTGGGAAGATTTTTGGTGCGTGTTCCATGTAGAAGCGGGTAAGATCTTTTGCAGCATACAAAGGTCGATTATTCTTGTCGGGAGCTGTAAGCATGGAGGTGACCAAACCACCCGTGCTTGTTCCACCAATTACGTCGAAGTAATCTGCTATCCTCACTTCTGGACCATCCAACTCCTAACCAAAGTGAATCATCCACAAGAAAAGAGAAATCAAATTACTTTTTTCCCGTACAGAACGAGGACGCGACACAAATCTCCACAATGTTATGATATTGTCCACTTTGGACATAAGTCCTCATGACTTTACTTTTGGTTCACTATAAAATGTCTCATACTAAATGAAGATACTTGTCAACAAGAGCATAATTCAACTGGCATAAAGTTGTACTGACAAATGCCTTGGTAATTATTTTAAAAGCATGTCAAACTCAGTCTAAGTGAATTATTTGAATTTTGAAGTGTATGCATAATAATTATTACCTAAAGTTTTGACTCGAGAAAAGCTAGAATAGTTCCGGGAATAATTCCTCTAATGCCACCACCATCGATACTCAAAATTGTTATCTTCTTCCCCTTTCCAAAATCAGTGGTCATGTTTGATTTCTTGATCAAAAGGGGAGGTCTCTAAAAGGGAGAAAAAGAGGGAATTTGTTGTGTTTTGCAATTGGAGTTTGGGATTTTGTTGAAGATAACTATGTGCAAAGGGGTATTTATAAGGGATAGAAAACTCAATAAATTAAATATGAAATGTAGAAAGAAGTTAGGCATGTTCAATCATGCATAGGAGCCAAATAATTGACGTGTTTCAACGCACACCTTTTTTTTTTCTTATGTTTCACGTGATCTTATCACCAAATAATATTTTTCCCACTTGCAAATTTAAATTTGGTTCTTCCAGAAAATTTAATATTGGACATTATTAAAGTTTTTAATCAGCTACCGCCTTGTTATTATTATTTCTTTCTCTCATTTTCAAGTTTTTAAAACACATAAATAAATAATCATATAAATATTAAAAAGTTAAAACATGGGAAAAAAAACAGGGGAAAAAACAGAATCAAAAAATAATTACTAAACACAATAAACAAGAAAACATAAAATAATAGAAAAGAAACAAGAAACAAAACTCGAATAAAATAAGAATTCATCTCCGTTGAGGATTTATTAGATTTGAGTTCTCCACTTAAAGATACCATATTAGATTACATGGTAATTGTACCCTCAAAATGGTGTCTCTTTGGGTTCACCATTCATCGGCTCTAATACCATATTAGATTACCTGGGGTTTCATCTCAAAACCAATTGGCAATGTTGGAGTAACTCATACATCTTATAAATTGTGAGTTCTCCACTTATCTTTTCAATGTGGGATCCTCAACAAGGATCACAAGTTGAAAAGATAAGTAGACACCTCAAGCTCACAATTTATAAGATAGATGGGCTACTCCAACCCTAGGCAATTGGTTTTGAGATAGAACCCCATATAATCAAATATGGTATCAGAGCCAATGAAATCCAAACGGGTATTCAGTCCAAAAAAAAATTGTGATCCGATCCGAAAATTGTGAACCCAAAGAAACACTATCTTGAGGGGCATGTTAAGAATCCCACCTTGAAAAGATAAATGAAGATCTCACTAGATAAATGAGCTACTCCACTTATAGTCAATTGATTTTAAGATGGACCCATGTAATCAAATAATTGCCAAAAAGAAAACCATTCTTATCCTAAGAATCTGGAAGAGCATCTCTTGAAGCTTTGGCAGCTCAAATATGTATTACTTTATTGCCTCCACGATTAACATGAGAGATCACATGATTTTATTTTATTTAGAACGATGACATGGTTTTTATCGATACTTAGCTATTGGGAATTTAATAATATGAGCCACACATGTACTTATAAGTAGATAATATATTTCCTTATTTTAATTGAACTTAGGGAAGTAATTTTATACTTTTGTATGGACCTAGTTATACAAAATTACCATAAAAATAAGTGTAGATGAACTTGTTAATTTCTAATTTGATGCGAGAGTAAATAAAAATAAATAAATAAAACCTGTAATTTATAAGTGTATTTTGGTAAATTAGAGAAGGGATTATGGTCCCTGACTTTAAGGATAAAAATCTAATCTAGCAAGCTCAAAAATAGACTTAGTTCATAATATAATCATTTGGTTTTTGTTTTTAAGATTATACTTGTTTTCTCTCCATTTTTTTTATCATGATTTTCATTTTGTTAAGGAAACATTTTAATTCTTAACAAAATTTCAAAAACAAAAACAAATTTTAAAAAACTACGGCTTTATTTGATAATTGATTTTTTTTTTTTTATTATTTTTAGTTTTCTAAAAAATAGAAAGTCAAACATGTTTGATATTAGGTTTTCTCTTTTTGCTTTTTAAAGATTAAAATTTAAAAAAAAATCATTTTCTGGTTTAATACTTTGCCAATTTTTAATAATACTTGTCTTACGTAAAATAAGAGGAAAAAAATATGTATTCTCATCGTCCTAGAAGAGTGGAGTACATTTGGTCCTTAAGTTTCAAAAATCTACATTTCTATTCTCAGTTTTGAGTTTCGTTTTCATTTAATCTTTAGATTTTAAAATGTTACCCTCCAGAGACAGATCTACGTTGGGGCCACGGGGTACGTGCCCCCGAAATCATAAAACACATATATATTGAAGGCTGAATCCTTTGGAAAGGTGGTCAGGGGGGCACGGAGGTGATTAAAGGCTTCCTATATGGTCTTGTGTTCGAAATTCTGTGCGCGTGCTATACATTAATATTTTTTTTTTCTTTCTTGTTTTTTTTTTTTTCAATTTTCAATTTTTAAATTAGAATATATATTAATTAAAATATGTTAGAATTCAGTTTATCTTTTCATTTTACACACATTTGTATATAAATATTAAAATAAAAAAATACAAGCAAACAAAAGTAAAATGATTATTAAATTAGTTTAAAAAATATTACATAAAAAAGTTTTCTTCTATTTTAAAAAATCTTAAATATTTCAAGTTTCAGTTTTTTACTTATAAATTGGATAGTCGTAGGTTTATTATAATTTTGCAAATATCATGACATAATCTAAATATTATACCAATACATTTAAAATTATATTTATATGAAGTTTAAATTACAAGTTTAGTTCTTGAATATCATATCTTAGATATGTCCTTAAACTTTCAAATTTTTTTTGTTTAATAAAGCTTTTACTTTAAAAATGTCTAATAGATCCATGAACTTTCAATTTTGTATCTCTCAAAGGCCTTAAATATATTTATCTTTTAAAAATCTTTAAATATTCAATTAGACATAAAATTTAATTTTGTATCTAATTGAATCTTAAACTTTCAATTTTCTAACTAGTAAATACATTAATTTTAAAAAATACTAAATAAGTTAAAAGGACTTATTAGATATTAAATTAAGTTTTATTTATGTCTAATAAAACATTTAATTTTTAAAAAACGTGTCAAATGAGTTAAAGACTTATTGGATTCAAAATTTGAACTTTATGGATTTACTGGACAAAAAATTGAAAATTAACCGACCTAGTAGACATATTTTTCAAGTTTAGAGACCATATAGATGCAAATCTAAAAACTCAAAGACTAAACTTGTAATTTAACCTAATATAAACTTGTAATTTTTCAAGTTTTTTTTTTGTTGGGTCAAATTGGTTCTGAACTGTTAATCCCTTTTTCCTGAGGGGCTGTGTTGTTTCTCTCTTTTCCTTTTAATGCATATTCAGTTTTAAAAAAAAAAAATTAACCTAATATGAACTTATACCGCTCTGACGTAAAGTTCTAGATCACTGTTACCCTCATACTATTGAGTATTAGTTTAATTTTGATTTGGTCTTTAGATTTCGAATATATTACACTTTTACATCTAAGTTCTTACTAATGCTCAGTTTTTGTTAATCATTTTTAATTAATTTTAATAGTGGCATGGTAAAACAATTACCTTTTAAATTATTTTTTTAGGATGTTAAAATTCTTTTCTTTTTTTCTTTTTTTAAATGTTTTCTCTCCCTCTCTCTCTAACCGTTGTTAATCCTCGTCGCTACTGCCTCCCCCCACACCGCCACCTTCACCCTCGTTGAAAAGAGAGTCAAATCTTGAAAATCTCTCGAAACCACCCCATCTTTTTATATTTAGCCTATATATGTATTTTTGATAAATTCAAAATATAATGTATTAAAAACTTTTGAATTTAAAATACTATTTTAAATTTATTCAAAACACAACAACTAGATTTAGAGTCCATTTGGAATATTTTTTTTTAAGCAACATAGCATACCACGAAAAGCCACATTACAAAAAACTCATATGAGCAACAACCAAATCATCAGCACAACCAATTTCTCAAAAAAAAAAAAAAAAAAAAAAATGGAGCATCCACATTCACCTTATACCAACCTTCAGTGGGTGCCTTCCCCTTGACTTCATCTCGGGATGGACCATCAACAAGCCATTCCACTTTCCTCTAGTTAGCAGCCCGAAAAGCTTCCAAATAACCCACAACCCACTCAGAAAGACCCAAGTGAGTTGCTTCCTCCTTAAGTCCGTATAAGGCCTTTTTAAGTTTGCACACAAGGGGAGAGGTGCTGGAAGTGCATTCAAAACCCACCGGTTGCTCCATATATACTGTTTCAGAAAGAACACCATGGAGAAAAGCATTGTTGATATCTACCTGTCTGATGAGCCAATTATTAGCTAAAGCCAAGGTTAGAAGTACTCGAATGGTAACAGGCTTGACCACTGGGGGCTGTATGTTTCGGAGTAGTCAATGTCAGGTGTTTGATGGAAGCCTTTTGCTACGAGTCGGGCCTTATAACGAGCTATAGAACCATCTGAATTTCGTTTAATCTTGAATACCCATTTACAACCCACAATTTTCTGGTTAGAGGGCATAGGAACAAGAGTCCAAGTTTGATTGGCTAAAAGTGCATCAAACTCAGTTTGCATAGCTTTTCTCCAAATGGGGTGCTTTAAGGCCTCCTTGGCAGTTGGTGGTTCTATTTCATCATATGTAACTGTGAGAGCTTTGGGCTTAAAAATACCACGTTTCCCTCTTGTCATCATAGAGTGATTGTTTACTATAGAGGGAATAAATGTGGATAATAGAGGATCAATCACAAGATCAGACTGTGTAGTGTCTGGCAAGGATGATGCACAGGGTTGTGATTGCGGAGCTGTCGCTGTTGGCTCAAGCTCTGGCTGCGTGACAGCAGGCAGTGATGCAATAGTTGGAATTGGTGCATGGCTATGAGGAAGTACACCAGTAGAAGACTCAGGTGTAGTAGGAGGCTTGGATACAACAGGTAGAGTTTGAATGATAGAGGGTGATGAGATGGGTTTGGAAGGAGTGTGTTTCTGATAGGGAAAAGAGGACTCATCAAAGGTAACATTGTGTGAGACAAACACACGACCATCAGGGGAGAGGCATTTATAACCTTTGTGTTGATTGCTGTATCCCAAGAAAATGCAGGGAGTGGATCAAAAATTGAGTTTATTAGAGTGATATGGTCTCAGGCATGGATAGCAATGACAGCCAAACACTTTAAGGAAAGTATAGGAAGGGACAGTATGAAAGAGTTTTGTTAAAGGGCAAGTTCCATTCAGGGCTGTAGAGGGCAATCGATTACTAAGATAAACGGCAGTGGAAAAGGCATCATCCCAAAAGGTAAGGGGCAGTGATGCTTGAGAAAGTAGGGTTAATCCCATGTCCACGATTTGCCTATGCTTTCGTTCAACAATGCCATTCTGTTGGGAAGTATATGGACAAGTAATTCTATGCTCTATTCCATAGGATTGAAGATATTTGGTAAAGGGTTTGAACTCTCCCCCCCCCCCCCCCCATCAGATTGAAAACGAAGTATGGAGTGGCCTAGCAGTTTTTCCACGGATGTTTTAAAGGATATGAAGGTGGATAAAGCTTCTGATTTAGTGTTTAGGAAATAAACCCAAATGTAGCGGGAGAAAACATCAACAAAGCTGATGTAATATCTAAAGCCATTCCTAGAAATAACATGGGAAGGACCCCACACATCAGCAACAATGAGTTGTAAAGGGGTAGTGTAAATCATTATAGACAGTTTAAAGGGGAGGGCATAAGACTTCCCAATGGCACAAGCATTACAAAAACTAGAAGAAGCATTTACTGAATTATAAAGCTTTGCAATTGAACATACAATAGGGAAAGCCGGATGGCCAAGTCTTCTTTGCCAAAGGTCTAAAATGGATGAATTTGACACAGAATTTATAGTAAAAACAGAGGGGACAGCTTGGTGGACCAAGCATTTATTATTAGTAGGTACAGTATGTTTAGGAGTAGATGAGGTAATGGAAAGATTGAACCTGTACAGCTCTTCATGGAGTGGTCCTTGGAGTAGTGTTTGGCCAGTATGACCGTCCTTCACATAGCAAAAGTCAGGGTGAAATTCAAAGAATACAGAATTATCCTTTCCAAATTGGCTTACACTAATGAGGTTTTTGGTAATTTGTGAAACATGGAGTAAGTTCTTAAGGTGAAATAATCGATTGGATGAATGAAAAGAAGAGTAGCCAGAGTGAATTATAGACAGACCTGCACCATTTCCAACTTGCATTTGAGAGTTACCACCGTAATCAGAACTCATAGCAAGGTTGTCGAAGCTGTTTGTCAGGTGGTTGGTTGCACCTGAGTCAGGATACCAGCAGTTGTCCTGATTCATATCTGAAGCAGTAAGGAGGGCCTGCATCTGAGGATTAGGAGAGAATGCACTACCTCCAAATTGAGGATGAAAACCTCCAGAGTTACCTGACTGAGGCTGAGGGAATCGCCCAGCAAGTGCATAGCATTTGATGGCCATATGGCCAAATTTGAAACAGAATTGACATTGAGGCTTGTTGCGATTATTATTCCAGGAACATCCTCCACGATTGGATCTACCTTCACCTCTTCCACGATTATTAAAATTTGAATGTGGATGATACTGATTGGTTGGTTTCGATGCTTCAGAATCAGTAGGGTGAGAGCTCTAAGTCGTGAGGTTTGCGGATGGAACTGAACCATCAATGTTCACGGTAGTGACTTTGCTTTCGATTCGGTTTTCATGGGTCAGGAGTAATGTCATTGCCTCTTGGACACCAATATCTTCAGTCTGAGCAGTAATCACCGAGATCATCGATTCATACTCGGGACCAAAATCGGTTAGAATGTACGTGATGTGATCCTCAACATCAACTTCCTTTCCAATGGCTGCTAGAGCATCAACACACCTTTTGATCTGTGAAAAATACTCATTCAGGGACATGTTACCCTTCTTGATCGTTTGGAGCTTAGACTTCAGCTGCATAATTTGGGCTCGATTTCTGAATTGAAGATCTGGAGAAGACACTTCCAGATAGCACGAGAAGTCTTGCAGTGAATTACTTGTTCCAGTATGCTATCTGTCATAGAACCAAGGAGCCAAGATGAAATCAATCGATCTTGTTTCTTCCACTTCAGGTAATCAGGATTGGGCTTCGTGACAAAGGCGTCATTAGCAACCAGAATTTTCTTCGGTGGAGGTTCAACATCCGTAAGAACAAAACTATCTAGCTCGTGGCCTTCTAGGGAAATTCGATTTGGACTTTCCACATCAAGAAATTATCATTGTTGAGTTTCATAGTGGAGATCTTGTTACCTGGATTAATAGCGGAGGCTGATAAACTTTCATTTCCGTCTGATGAAGTAGCTTCAGTGTGAGTCGAAGAATCCATTGAAGACGAACGGATCAGTGATGAAGCAAGAAATGCAATTGCAGAGATCACAAGAACGAACACTAGTTCGAAAAAAAAAATCACACTCAGAGATAGTCGCGAGACTGATTCTCTGATACCATGTGCAATTATGAAAAGAAGATGAATTTCAGGAGAAACCCTTCTCAATCTTTATTCAGATAATCTCACTCAAGGAACTCAACAATGCAGAGGAGAATATATACACTTGGGAGGGAGAAAAACTCCTGAACTGAAAAACTACTTTCAAACTTACAAAGAGAAATAACAGCCAATAAACAGAAAACTAAATACATGTGTTTATCACGTGATAACAATCTAATGAGCTATCTTCACATCACACATAACCCTTCTCGTGAACTTACACAGCCAAAACACATGGAGCACAGATTCCCCCTACCAACCACACAGAAAGCATACATTCACAACATCAATACCTCGTCTAATTAGATTATCAACAGTTGGGAGCTTATCTAGTGTTTCTCTCAAATTGATTACACTAGATTATCAATATTTCTCAATCTCATTTTTTAATAACTCATTTTTAGTGGCTATCAAACACCAGAATTCTTTTCAACATGATTTTTTTTTTTCAAAATTAAACCCTTAAAAAGTTAAACTAAAACATACCCTTAAACATTTTGGAACTATAGAAATTAAAATAAGATGAACAATAAAATATTAGGATTATGATAATATTTAAATCAAAATTTAAATATATTCAAATAAGTTTATTTAAAAAAGAAATTCAATGAAAGTAATAAACATTAAATGATAGTACTAAAAAAAATATACATTAAATAATATATATACAAAAAAAAAAGCAATTTAAAAATGTAAAAGTAAAAGAGACCCAGAAGAAATAGAGAAAGTCACCATATGAACAAACCAACCAATATTTCAAAAACAAAAAAAACAAAAAACAATAAACACTAAACCAAAAACAAACCAACCAAAGAAAAGAGAAGTGGAAAAAACGTGCGGTGGTCAGAGCGTTAGAAATTCAAAAACGAAATTAGATTTTTCAATTTTGTTCTTTTCCGAAATTTCTGTATAAATTCCAAAACGTTTTTAAAATTTCAAAAACTAAAGACTGAATTTCTTACCTAATGAATCTGTTTATTAAAAATCAAAAACAAAAAACCAAAAATAAAAAATCAATTGGTTATCAAACCGCTCCTACACTTTTTAGTTTTCAAATCTTGATTTGATTTTTGAAAACATGAAAAGAAGGTAGATAAAAAAATTAAAAAAAAAAAATAAACCTATAGGTGTGGAAGTAGTGTTTACATGTCGTAACTTTTGATATAGGATTTAAGTCCACTTTTGCACTTGCTATCAACCAAGGCATATCAACACTTATTTTCATTGACATTTTTGTAAGATTGCGAGTCGGATATTTTCCTGTATGTCGATATTTAAAACCTTGACGAAACTCACAAATAAAACCTAGAAGAGAGAGAATAGCTTTTCGTTGGTTAACTTAATTAAAGGTTTGTCTCTGAACATTCCTAACTTTATATCTAACATTTCACTTAACTTTAAGGAGTGTTTAATAGATTTTTAAACTTTCAATTTTGTGTCCAATAGAGGCTAAATTTATAATTTAACATTTTTTATAAAAATGGTGAACATAAGATACATTCTTACATAAGGATGTGGAAAAAGAAGAGTCGAAACAGTGAGAGAGAGAGATAAAAGTCAATGACCCAAGTAATATTTTTAAATGTGGGTCGGGAAAATTAAAGGATAAATTACAAGTTTAGTCTTTGAACTTTCAGATATTTTTCTATTTGATTCTTAGAGTTTAAAAGGTTTCTAATAGGTCATAAACTTTCAAATTTGTATCTATTTGAACCATAAACTTTACAAAGTGTATAATAGAACCTTAAGCTTTCAAACTTTTGTCCAATAGGTCTCTAGCTTATCATTTTTGTGTCTAATAGGTTTTTGACCTATTAAACATTTTTTAAAATTCACAAACCTACTAAGGAGAAAATTGAAAGTATAAGATCTTATTTAAACATAAAGTGCAATGTGATATCTAATAGATCAGTTCATCTTTAAAAAAATTTAATATGTCAAAGACTTATTAGACACAAAATTGAAAGTTTAATGATCTATTAGATATTTTTAACTTTCAGAGATTTAATAGATACAAAATTGAAGATTCAAGAATTTAATAAAAACTTTATAAAATTTAAGGACCAAATAAATACAAATGTGAAAGCTTGGATATTAAACTTGTAATTTAACATAAATAAAATGATGATGACCCACATAAAATAAATTGAAAATTAAAAATGATGATAACATTAAAAAGGTGGATGTCTCTCTATCTTCAAGCTTGGACCAGATGTTTTCTCACGTTTCTTACATGACTTTTGAATTACCCTTACACAGTTGGTGGAAAAAGAAAACACGCAAGCGATTTGCTCTATTTTTCACTTTTCATTAATAATAAAGAAAATATCCTTTCAAAAAAAAAATGGTAAGAAAACATCGATTGGACGTATTTGTTTTAATTTTATTTTTCTTTCCCAACATGTACATAGGGTAGGAGATCCGAACCACAAACTTCTTGATCGATAGTACAAACTTGATGCCAGTTGAACTATCATGTTCACTGTTTTGGTTCATTTAGATAAAACATATGCAACAGATTGTTTTATATTTTTCAAATTTAATTTTATACAAATATATTAAAGTGTATTAATCTACAAACATACTTCTCAAAAAAATATATATATCTACAAACATAAAATTAATATATACAATTGAACGAGAATAGGGCAGAGTGTTGGAATGCATTTTCAGCCACCGTCCCATTCCTATTTGAATTTGGATTCCCCATGCGAGAGGGAGTGGGTTCCATACCCAAGATTTACATTGTTATTTTATTTATTTATTATTTTTATTATTTTTGGAAACTACATTGTTATTCATATATACATAGTTTGATATTAAATACATAACTTTATTCAATAGAAAGTACGACTATATATTATTTCAAAAAAGAAAAAAGTACGACTATATATAGATTAAAGAAAATTTTAAAAAAATCATAGCTATGAAATTAAAAAAAAAAGTCTTTTTTTCTTTAATAGAATTATACTTATTTATCCTTTTCAAAAAAAAAAAAAAAAAAAAAGAATTATAGTTATTTGGAAAAATTGTAATGGATGACTAAAATCTAATGGTTAATTGCAGATATAGCAAGTTTTATAAAAAAATTGCAAATATAGCAAATTTTTTAAATCGTTTTTTTTTTTAATTTTCGTTTTGCCCCTGTTTTGATTTCTATCAGTGATAAATTCTATCAGTGATAGAAATCTATCGATGATAAAATCACAGTGATAGATGATAGAATCTATCACTGATAGAATTTTATTACCAATAGAAACTAATAGTGTATTTGATAGAAACCAATAGTGTATTTGATTACGTGATAATTTATACATACCTTTTGTTTTTTCTTTTTTTGTTTTGTTGGGGTCTCTCATTCTTTAAATTTAAACTTCCGCTTATTGTTTTTCTTTTCTTCCGATTCAATTTCCATATTGTTTTACTTCAACATCTATAAAAACAAAATCAGTAACATGAGTTTTAGAAACAAAAATGAAAGTTTTCTATCAGTGATAGAAATCTATCAGAGACACGTTTCTATCACTGATAGATTTCTAGGAGCGATAGAAGATTTTTATCACTGATAGGCCTTCTATCAATGATAGAAATCTTCTATCACTAATAGAAATCAATCTTTCTATCAATGATAATTTCTATCAGTGGTCTAAGGTTTTCTATCAATGATAATTTCTATCAGTGGTAGAAGGTTTTCTGTCACTGATAGAATCTATCAGTGATAGAAGGTTTCTATCACTGATAGAATTCAATCGCCGATAGATTCTATCAGCAATAGAATTCTATCGTCAATAGAAGGGTATTTTGGTCATTTAGACGGTCTGAAGGTAATTTTTTGCCGTATTTACAATTATTTTTCCAGGTTGCTAATATTTGCTAATATTTTGTCCCATTTTGTTATTTATGCAACCAACCCTAGTTATTTATCTACCATTAAGAAAATTTAATTAAACTTATTTAAAATTTTAATAATGCTTTTATTAATTTCCACCTATATTTGATGTGAAGAAACAAAAATAATGTTAAATTTGAAAAATAAGTTAAAAAAAAGTTACAAAAGTAATCTATATTTTCTATGAATTAAAGTCTCGTTTGATAACTATGTAGTTTCGGTCGTGTTTGATAACTATTTTGTTTTTATTTTAAAAATATGTTTGTTTTCTCCCAATTTCTTTACAATGATTTTCTTATCTCTTAAGGAAATATTTGAATTCTTAGCCAAGTTCCAAAAACAAAAACAAGTTATTTTTTGCTCATCAAATTTCTAGGGCTCTTAGTGCTCTCTCGAGTCTTCTCCTCAACTCAAAAGTAGTATGACCAATAGGGTAGCATTGGTGTCTGCATATGGAGGTACTTGTGTTGATCCCTAAGTTTCTCTAAAGGCCGAGGGCGAGGGTACTCGTCTCATCATGGAACTGAAACCTTTTTACAAGAACATGGGAGAACAAAGATGTAACTAAAATAGAAGATGACGACTTGGATGAATCTAGTGAAGACCTACAAGGCTCTGCAACATGCAAGATCCTTTCATCTAAAGCAATAAACGCAGAAATCTTCAAAGCTCTAATCTCTAGGATTTGGAAACTAGAAGAGAAGGTTGAAATTGCAACAGTGGGGACGAATATGTTCCTTTGCATATTCAGGAACATGGAAGATAAGAAGAGAATTATAAAGGGAGGGTTGTGGAGCTTAGACAAGGCTTTGCTTTTATTCGAAGAACCAAAAGGAAACAACAAATTGTTAAGCCTTGGATTTAAGTACGCCTATTTTTGGATTCACTTCCATGATCTACCTTTGATTTGTTTTTTTTCTAGAAAGTGGGTAGAAGTGTTCGACAATATAATAGGATCATTTGAATGAGTTGACACAAATGGAATTGGTCGATGTATAGGAGAAACGCTCAGAGTGCGTGTGTTGCTCTAAAATATGCACACTGCAAGCGCACGAGCCACAAGTAATATAAACAGTAAGTATTTACCGAGTATAGAATCCACAGGAAGTAGTATGAAAAATTAGGCGAATCTTAGAACTGATGAACACTAGGAATACTAAAGGCAAGCATTATCTAAGGGTGCCATTCGTGTAAAAAGATGGGGTTGCATATTGAATTTAAAATAAAGCAATAAGGTAAAATTGAACAAGCAACTTGCAAAATTTGGAGGTAGATCAAACTCAATTAGAAAGGCAGGGTCTTGAATTCCAAAATATGATTGATTTTCGATTTTGATTGCTAGTTACTAAGTTTGATCTAATTATAAATCTAGAACCTTCTTGCTTACATAGGATCTCCTGTCAGTTTCCCCTAATTATTACTAACTTTAATTAACAATCTAAGTGTCCTTAGCGTTATTAGTCAAGTTAATTAATTTTGCCCTGGTTCAAATATTTCTAAGCAACCAACTAATTTCGTTGTTACTACGAGCAATTAAGCCTAGTTGTATGAATTATGTTCTCTCTTAGTTTCTCTCTGTTGAGTTTCCACTAAGAAACAAATCAATATAAATTTGGCCAGAATTTATACGACATTACGACCATTCATACAAATAATCAGTACATCAAACACAATAATAAGCAATTAGAGTAACAAAACAATTATATTTCTTCATTCAAGACCCAAATCTCGGGAGTTTAGTTACACATTGTCACGATATGAACACAAATTTCCAACAATTTCATTCCTAAAAACAGTAAATGAACAGTAAAAAGGGAAAGGATTAAACCAATGACGAATCTCTTGCTTGCGCCCTTGATCCGTCACAATCTAAGCCCCGATTGAATTCCATCTTGTGTTATCATTTTTCTAGCTCCTCACTCGGTCTTGTCCCCAAAATGGTAGGCTTATTGAGGCAGTGATCTGGCCACTCTCACCCATACAAATCAAAGGACAATCCCTCGTGAACAGGAGTCCATAATACACTCAGGATTGAGACTAAGTTACCTAGGTCATCTTATTGAAATAGAAACCTAACTAGTCAACGAAGTTACATCTAGTGGTTATTATTTCGTGGTCTGGACTTATGCAAACTCATTGCATAGGATACCCCCACTCGCATGTCACCTACATGAACGTGTTGGATCATTGTGTTTGTATCAAATACAAAGTGGGTCGTATCCATAGTATCACCAGGATAAGGTATCCAAACTTATCCCTATACTATAGACCCTTTAGGCTATTTCTTGAACATTGATCCCCGTATGTAGCCACATACTGTTCTAAACTCATAATACAACATAGGATGTTAGTTTTATTGGATTTAGGGTTATTAAGACAAAACTAATATAACAGAATTCAATAACTCTTTATTAAATAAACCCAATAACATTTTATTGACAATAATCAATTGTTTACATTTACTATCTACGAGTTTTAGGGCATAAAACCCAACAATTGGTTGATCTTCATGGACATAGAAATAATCTACAGTGAGAAGAGTGCAGCTGTGAGTCTTTAGTGGAGTGACCCACAATTAATGAATGTTGATTAATGTGGTTAAATGAGTTTAGCTAATTAATCTCATATCGTTGGAGCTTTTGATCTGTAAGTCTATTAGGTCCCACTGGTAGCTCGTAAAGAGTATTGAGGTAATTTAGTCTTGAATGAAATTTGAAATGTTCAAATTCATTAAGAAAATTAATATAATGTATGGTGATACATTATAATATAAAGTTTATTTATTAAAATTTTATAATATAAATTAAATTTTGGGTATGATTCAAAATTAATTTATGAGAGAATTAAATATTTGAAGGAGTTCAAATAGTAATTTAATGTGAATTAGATTCATATTAAAACTATAGGTTAAATTTAATGTAAATTGAATTCATATTAAAACTATAGGTTACGAGAGAAATATACATTTGAATATGATTCAAATGTAGGTTTAAATTTTTCTAAAAAAAAAAATGTAGGTTCATGAAATATTTAATTTGGTAATTAATTAATTGATTAATTTAATTTAATTAAATTAATTGAATTAATACTATAGGTTATGTGAGAGATATTCATTTAAATATGATTTGAATGAATTAATTAATTAAATAAGATTTAATTAATTATTATTTTAATTAGTTATTATAATTAATTAAATTAACTCCTTGCATTTATGCAGAGAATGGAAACGTGACGGAGTCTCCCTCCCTCACTCAGATAACATGTACGCCTGGGAACTGAAGAGATCAATTGTTGGAAAACACAGAAGGCTTCTCCCAAGAATTCTCTCAAGCTCTCTCTCAAAGAAAATACAGAAAAATTCTCTCCGTGTTTCTGTTCTTCCCAACACTCAAGACTTTTTGTCCCACAACCAACCCTCTGCATTTATCCGAAGAATAGCAGTGGTTTCACTGTTGGTGGTGTCCCTGTGATATTGATGTGAACGTGTTGTTCGTGATAATTCTTGTACAAGGGAGTTTGTTCTGTATATTCGATCTACAAACGTAAGTACATACAAATTCCCTCGTAGAAATGCATGCTTAATCTTAGATTAATTAGAGAAATTAGTTATGTAATTATTCTTGGCACAATGTATGAGTTTTCTCTAAATTTCAAATTGAATTACAAGGCGATCATTCGCTTCTGTTGTGGGATTCAATCCCTTCATAAAAATCATTCTAAAGCAAATCTAGATGATTTCTAAAGGTTCAAGGACGGGGAAACTTATCAATCGGCACCTAGACGACCTTGAAGTTTGCTACCCAATGATCGAAAAGCTCCAAGAACGGCAATCAAAAGTTGTTAGACCAAGGGCACTTCAACTTGAGGTCAACTGGCTTGTAGGTAATCACCCAATGCCCACTTTGGGTCCAATTTGCTGCTAGACAATGGATGATCGAGGCTAAATCTTGTAGTTTCGAAGTCGATAAGGAATGAGTAAACCATATTAAAGCCATTTGGGTTATGGGTAACTCAAATTCGAAGTCTAAAGAGTGTGAGCTCAAGCAGAAACTTACCAAGAATGCCAATCGGCGCTGAAGAAGGATTGGAAATCGCGTCAAGCACATGCAATCGTTACTGGCCACAGGTATAAGGTTGCTTGAAACGAGAAATTGTTTCGAAATCATATGCGTATTGCTGAGCTCGCGCCTAACCCACCGAACACTACAACTCGCCGCTAAAGAAGGTGAAAAACATTGCAGGCCTTACGGATTCTGTTGGACGCGGAAGGAGGGAGAGAGATGACGACGACGACAGCGTGGGTTCTTGTTGCTTGGACAAAATAGAGTGTGAGAGGGGGAGAAAGTTGCGAGGTTTGTGGCTGGAGGAAGAGAACTGCGAGAGGGAGAGGGATGGAACTGAAGGAGTATACAACACCTGAGCGGAAGCAATTTGGATCGAAAGCCTCTCAATTTCCATTAATTTTAGAACTAAAGCATGCCTAAATAACAACCGTAAAATAGAGCAGAAAATTACCAACCTTTTGGGAAGATATTCGAGCACTCTATGGATGAAATCTTTGCACGAATTACTTGTGGACGACCACCGTGATCTTCCCCGCTATCCTCAGGCCTTAGAACGGCTTGTGGGAGCCTTAGGAGTGATGAAATTAGAAGAAATTTATGAGTATGAGAGAGTTTGTAGCTTGAATTTTGAGAGAGAATTTTCCAGAATATTGCATCAATCAACCACACTTTCAGCTTGATTCATCGCCTTCTTATAGAAGGATTTCATGCACAAAAAACACACTGAATCAAGCCAGCAAATAGTTCATGGAATAGGTGTCCTAATGGGTGTCAATTGGAGGTTTATTTTTGATAGCATGTAGAAATGCTATCAATTTCCTATTATTTTTAGCTACTTTTGGACTTGATTTGTGTGCTTTGATGTCATTTTATGTTTAATTTTCAAAAAACTGAGCCAAGGAAGCAAAACCAGAGTTTTAAGAGACTTTGGATGAATTTGGAGGCTTTTGGAGCAATTTGAAGAAGATCATTGAAGATCCAAGCTCAAAAGTCCAAGAAAAGAAAAGTGGAAGCCCAAATTTGAGATAAAAACGGGCCATTCTTGAAGACCAAGGCCTAGCGTCGCGACGCTAGCCCTAAAGCGTCTCGACGCTTGGCAAGCTACGAGGAAAATTATGGAATTGCGACAGCGACGAAACGCTGTCCGTGTAGCGTCGCGACGCTGCACCAACTTGCGCTCCAAGTCTGCTGATGTCTTAGCGTCGCGACGCTGTCGACTTGGGCAGCAAGAAAAGTTGCAGATCTCCACCTATAAATAGCCCCTTTCCCAATGGTTCAAATCATCCAATTTTGGGGGTTTCTTCCCTAGCTCAATAGAGAGAAAAGTGAGTAGAATTGTGAAGAAAAAGGTGGGAATTGATCGGAATTTCAAGGCTCAGGAATCGAGATGATCGTGACGGGAGCTTGGGATCAACACAACGGTTATTTCTTCCTTATGTCTTTGTAATTCCTTATTATAGATTGAGTTAGGACCATGGACCAAGATCATTGGACAGAAATTATTCCCATTTGTGAGTAGATCTTGAGACCTAGGGTCGTTAACTTAGCTAATTGGATATTGTAGCTTAATTTCTTGGATATTGTAACGAAGTTCTTCATATTTTATCTATGCAATTCATGTTTAATTCTTTTAGTCCCTTGATCAAGGATTGATTGTTATGTTGGTCTAAGTTGATACTTGATGGAGAGAAGTTAGATTAGATCCAAATTGCATGGCTAACGATTGCTTGGAACACGAGAGTGAAAGAGAATTGTTAGAAATTGATAATGAAGTTGCTTAATGCCATACTATGATTAACTAAGGAAATGGACACATAAATTAGTTATGTTAGTATGAGAAGTGAAGGAGCTTGAAAAAGAAATTCACTAGAATTACTTCTAGATTTATGGAATTGAAGGTTAGAATTACAATCATCTAATTAATTGAGCTACGAATCCAAAAGGCTAGTTAACACCCTAGGTCAAGTCCCTTAATAGGATATTTCCATTTAATTGCATGATTCTTAGTTATTTGTTAATTCTTGCATTCTTCAAATTGGTATTCTAAATAAAATTAAACATGATGGTCCTTAGTAATTAATGGACTTAATTCAAATTCCCTGAGGATTCGATACTCGGTATTACCTACCGTTTTATATTACTTGCGGTCATCAAGTTTTTGGCACCGTTGCCGGAAATTTTTTCCATTAATATTGAGAATTAAGTGTTTGATTTTAATTTAGAAATTTACTTTTTCTGCATTTTAATTTTTAGTTTTAAGAAGTGTGAAAATTTTGAGGAGTTACAAGGTGGATAATTTGTTCTTTTAGATTTAATTATGGCAGATCAAGAAGACAAAGCAATTCGAGATTACTTCTTGCCTGAACTACAATTGAATAACTCTGGAATAGCTTATGAGCCAATTGCTGCAGATAATTTTGAGCTCAAAGCTAGTCTCATTCAAATGGTAAGAGAAAGTGCTTTCAAAGGCCATCCATCAGAGGATCCACACAACCATATTGTAAGATCATTCTTGGATATCTGTGGAACGGTAAAAATAGTAGGAGTTAGCCCTGATTCCATTCGTTTGCAGTTATTTCCATTTTCTTTTCAAGATATGGCTAGAGATTGGTTAGACTTGTTAACCTCAAATAGCATTCTTAGTTGGAATGATTTAGTTAAGGTCTTCCTTACAAAATTTTTCCCTTTAGCTAAAATTACCAAGCTTAGAACTGAAATTGGAATGTTTAAACAATTAGAGGAAGAGCAATTGTATGGAGCTTGGGAAAGATATAAGGACATGTTAAGAAAATGTCCACAACATGGATATCCTGATTGGCTTCAAATTCAACTTTTCTATAATGGGTTAAATAGGGATTTTAAGACAATTCTTGACACTGCGGCTGAAGGAAACTTTTTAGCCAAAACTGTCAAGGATGCACGAACTCTAGTAGAAGAGTTGGCCTTGACAAGTTACCAATGGCTGTCTGAGCAACCAGAGCCCAAACAAAAGGGGAAACCATGTGAGACTGATGAGGTGAAATCTTTAAAATTTCAAGTTGAAGCTCTAACAAAGGCCTTGAAAAAGCTCTCAGGATCAGAGATTCCAAGTTTACCTAAAGTTGAAGTGAAAGTAGAGTCTCAACCTGAGGAAATAGTTCATTTAGAAAGAAATAATCCTTTGGAAGAAATGTTAGGAAACTTCATAAATGAGACTAGGAATTTGATGATAAATGTGCAAGAAGCAGTGTCAACAATGGAAGCCAGAGTAGAGAAACGAGATCTTGTCATTAGTAAAATGGAAGAAAAACTCGATCAATCGACAATTTTCATGAACCAAATTCAGCAAGAAAATCTATCTAATGTCTTCGCCATAGACCCACAAGAGCAATGTCTTGCCATATCTCTACGAAGTAGGAAGAAGTTGAAAGAAGTAGAGACAAAAGAAGTCAAAAAGATCAACACTAGGAGGATACAGTATGAAGATGATGATCAGAACATAGTAGAGGAAGAGACAGCACCGCCAGTACCACTTGAAAAGATGATCCATGAGTTCGTGGACCGCTTTAGTGGATATTGCATGGTACCTCATGAAGGATTGAAATTCCGTAATTCCGTAAAGAGGAAGCATGATTGGGACCGATTCACAATTAATTTTTGTTTAATCTAAAATACCAATACATTGGTAATAAACTTAGAACTATTCTAGATTTATATTAAGGCTAAGCATACAAAAATATTAGAACTAAATCTAATTTATATAGTAAAAAATTACTTACTCTCGTTGACGACTCAGATTAAATTCACCAAACTGCTTGTGAAATAATCATGAACTACTGCGAACACCACCACTATGGCTACACCGGTATGACTCTGAGACTTCTAGAGGCAGGAGACTGGTGGGAGTCTAGAGGGAGCCCTGAGGGGAATTCTCTGAGAGTAGGAGAATGAATGGGATGTCTTTCACCCCACCCTAGGGGTCCTATTTATAGGTAAAGGCGAAGACTTTTTCCTAATAGGAAAAGGAAGGTCTTTTCCTAATAGGAAAAGGTCTCTAATTTTAATAAATAATTAATTAATTCCATAATTAATTAATTACCCAATTAAATATCATATATTTAATCTTAGGGATTTTATTAAAATGAAAATTAATATGAATCCAATTCATATTAAATTTATTTGAACTCTTTCAAATATTTTCTCTCAAGAATTAATTTTTGA